>CM062919.1:131982500-136982500 GCA_031878705.1 Tapirus indicus | reverse complement strand
ATTATAATTCAAAATTTTTATCTAAGAGCCTTAATGTTTTTGAGAAAACCTCAAGGAGAAATTGAAAAATCTAGGATTGAAGTGTTATTAATGTTACTAACATAGTAATTACATTGCAATATAGGAAGTAGACTATTTCAGCCTTTCTCACATTTTAATGTTCGCCTGAGAACCATCTAGAGATCATGTTAAAATGTAGATTCTGATGAAGTAGAACTGGCATGAGGACTGAGATTCTGAATTTCTAACAAGCTCCCACCTGATGTTGATGCTGCTGGTTGGTGCAGTACAATTTGACAAGCAAGGAGAGTGGACAGGGGAAATCCCCTCTGTGAGGCTCAAGGAGTCCACTTAATTGTTAGTTTTGTATCAGTAGAAATGGATTCCTGGAGGCAGGCAAAATGCATGGCTGATTGTGTCTGGAAGGAGCAGAATTGGTAACAAGGAGATCTTGGGGAGAGGTGTGTGGATAGATCTATGTGTTGGCATAAAGTGTGTCAAGTGAGTGCCACCAGAAACCATCCACTACAAAGGAGGCATTTAACAAACAAGTGGAAACTATAACTTATCCAGCAGATGTCAGCAAGTCTCTGTTCCTGACTACCTGAGAGTTTGCACAATGGGTCTGTGAACAGTGGCCATAAGCATGGAGGCTACGCATGGGCCCAGCCACGTCAGTTCTCTCTCAATAAGGCCAATCTAACTATTGCACTTCAGAACAACTAACTTGCCAGTAGCAAAAATTGATGTTGAGCCCTTGAAATGGAACCATCCCACAAGGAGACCAGGTAGTTCCTTAGCAACAAGTCAAACGCATACGACCTCCTTCTACCCTGAAGGGGGCAGCAGTGTAAATTCACCGGGATTGCCATCTGCCCCAGATATGAATTTTCTTTTCCTGCCTCTAGTGCTTCTGCCAGCATTACCATCCAACAGTTCAGGAAAAGCTTGATTTATTGACAGGTGATCAATAACTCACAACATCACCTCAGTGGAAGGACTTCTTTTGTGGTGAAATAGTGCATCAATGGGTACATGACCAAGGACCAATTCGAGTGCTGTAATGGCCTATTGAAGGTCCAGTTACAACAGGGATTGACAAATGTTTTCTCTAAAGGGTCACATAGTAAATATTTTAGGCTTCACATGCCACAGGATCTATGCTACACTTACCAATTCTGCAGCCAGAGACAATATATAAAAGAATTGTAGTATCTCTGCTCCAATAAAACTTTATTTACAAAAATTGAATGATGGGCCAGATTTAGCTCTTTGCTGTAGATTGTTGATCTTTGAGCTTCAGCATCATCTTGGGAATGACCCTCCATCATTTGGGCATTATCCTTTAGAGCATGCTGAAACTAAACCAACAGCTGTATATCTAAGAGTATGTTACTCAGGGACCAAGTGGTGAAAATATGATTGACACTTCTCACCTTCATCCAAGCAACTTACCTGTAGAATTCTCGCTTCCAACCCCTGCAACCTTCGACACTGCTGGATTTAAGGTGTTGGCTCCCGATGTGGTGAACGCTTCCAACAGTGGGGCACAGTAAGAGTTCTATTGAAACTGAAGTCATGGTTATCATCTAATTACTTTAGACTCCTCATGTTGGTCATGTAAACAATCGCAGTCGCAGGAACTGAAGCTTGTTATACTGACCTTGCATACTTTGTAAAGATTGCAGGCCATTACCACGAATACTCCACAATAGCAAGAACTTAAATTAGGTCACAAATGGATTTGATTGATGCAAAGAGTGGACTGCATCAGATGCTTTTGTTTATTCTCAGTATCACCTCTGAGTTCAGTTATGTGGTGGATAGTTCTGTATGTGTATTGATACTCTTCTTGCCCAAAGTGGCCCACTTAAAGAACATTCTACATAGCTGCATTTTCTACCTGAGTCCCCGCCAATATTGCAACCATTGGTGGAAACTTGTTTGGAATGTGTGTATGAGCAGCTGAGAAATGTGGGGGAGATGGTGTTCCTGTAGGCAGTCCTTGGTTAAAGGATACGGAAGCTGATAGATGCATGTTCTTGCTCTGTATCCTTCAAGCAGCTATGTCTCACAGGCTTTCTGGACAGTTCTCAGGAGATTTTAGCAGAATTGTGCCCCTATCATTTGCTGTGGCGATTGGGATAATTCACACTTACATTGACATTCTTGCCATCCCTGCATCAGTCTGCCTGATTCTTCCTTCCTGCTGTTTGGGCTGACCTCCAAAATAAACTCCCTGAATAAATATTTTGCCTCAGCTTCTACTTAGGGAAAAACTAAGCTAAGAACACTAAGCAAATAAAAATGCCTATAGCTTAATACAAAAGAGTTAACAAAGATGATGAGAAAAGATGTGAATAAATTTATAATATTAAATTTGAAAACTCATAAGACATGCATACTTAAAAAACTGAAACAAGAAGAAATTGACCTCCTGACTGGTTATATACCTGGAAAAGGATTGATCGAATCATAAATATAAAATTCTTCCACGGGAGGAAAAACAAAACAAACAGAAACAGCCTGTCTGAGTCTGTCAAAATATTAAGAATATTTTTGAAAAGTCTGTCAAAATATTAAGAGGTAGAAAGAAATGGTGTATTTTTCAAATTTGTTAAACAAGTTGGTGAAACTCTGACATCAAAACCATACCAACTTGTCTTAACCAAGTACTTTGATTACTAATATAACTTTTCATATTAGCATATTAAAGGAGAAAAAAATCATGTGCTTTTTTCAGCAAAAAGCGTGGATAAATTTCAGCACTCATTCATCACAGAAAGTTGATACAAAACTGCAGATGAAAGGGAAACTTCTTGAGCTTTTAAAGGATAATTACTGAAAACCTAAACAACCATAACATTTAAACATTTAAAGCATTATCTTTAAAGTCAGAAAATATATGTGCCTACTCCAATTTTATTCAACACAGTACTTTAGGTCTCAGTTAACATAATAATAGACACAAAAAAGATACAAAATAAATTATAGATAAAGAAACACACTAATATTTAAAATTGATATGATTATATTTAGACAGCCAAAATAAGTCACAAAAAAGTTGTCAGATTTAATTCCATATTTTAGCCAGTGTATTTACAAGGTTAATTATTGTAAATTATTATCAGTGATTCGGCATTATGTTAAGTTTAATTTTATTAAAATTTATGCTATTAGTCAATGTCATCTGGAATATAATTGCTTCCCAGAGGAACTTATCATTTTTGTTGTAAATAAAATATATAACGCCTTTAATCATTTTAGCATGTATACCTGTTAACTGTCTGAAAAATTGAGTCTTCTTCTGTCACTACCTCAAAGATTCTTTTTATAAAATAAGAATTGAGAACGTTGAACAAGAAAAGAAGTCATTCTTTTTATTAAATAATAGTTAAGAACATCAAACAAGAAAGGTGAGTCACCAATGAGTCGTTGAAGAATCAAGCAAGATTCAATAATTTTTCGAATGTATCCATAAGTAAAAAATATCTAATACATTTAAACTTCACCACTGCTATACATTCTGGTGTGATAGTTCTACTAACAGTGTTTCTCAATATTAAATGGAATCAGACATTTTGTTGTCTTGAGTAAAAAATAACTTCCCCGAGAATAAGATGCTTATGGTTTGACAATAGATATTTGTGACTGCTCTCAAGTTCTTTTTAGCAACTCTGACCTTCCTGCTTTATGAAGAAGGATTTGGCACTCGTGCACTGAACAAAGTAAATGATGCTCATGCCAGGCATCTCCTCTTACCTGCCAAATGGTGCGCTATTTTACAAAATCAGGGGGTTTTATTTTTGCAGATTTTTGTAGACAATTGATAGGAAAGGATACTGAATAACAGGAAAAAATAAGATGTGAAAGAAAGATGTAAACAGAAAAACGGGAGATGAAAGCATTAGTGGAAGAAAATTGTGCTGTGTGTGAGGAACGTTGTTTCCTCATCTCCGCTCTATGCCTCTTCTTTTTTTTTTTTCACATTTTTTTTCGAGGAAGATTGGCCCTGAGCTAACATCTGTTGCCGGTCTTTGTCCTTTTTTCCTTTTTTCTCCCCAAAGCCCCAGTAGATAGTTGTATGTCATAGTTGTACATCCTTTTAGTTGCTCTAAGTGGTACGCCACCTCAGCATGGCTTGATGAGCGGTGCGTTTGTCCGCGCCCAGGATCCAAACCTGTGAACCCCGGGCCACTGAAGTGGAACATGCGATCCCAACCACTACGCCAACCGGGGGGACCCCTTCTCTATGCCTCTTCTTGCAAGCACATTGCCCAAATGCCCTTAGGGATAAAGGTCTGGATACAAATCACATTTACTTGAGCAACACTTGGCAGACAAAAGTGAGATGAAAGGCCATCTTGTGGCAGCCAGGTCATGGAGACACTGGGATCTGTGACATCCAGGGCTACGCGGCTAGTGTTGTCACCAGTGTCATGGTATGAGGGGCAGTTGGCGGTCGTGGTAGTAGTGATTGAAGCAGCAGTGGGCCGAACACTGAACTGCATGTTGGGTGCTGTGGCCTTTAACTCAGTAATGTAATGGTTATCCCAGCTTCCGATCCCCCAGAACCTTTTAATGTACTTGTGTACACTTACTGCCCTTGATTTATCTAGAGTGGGTATTTGTTTGCTATGCTAATTCCTGGCTGATTCAGTGAGAGGGTGACATCCTGCTGCTTGTTGAATTTCTCTTCACGTTGAGTGGTTGTGGCTCATCAACTCTCCCACTGAGACCGGTTTACCCCTTTTTCAACTGAAGACAGTTTTTCTCAATAATGTAATGCATCTGTTTATTGGAGAAGGCTTCAGCTAATGCTGAATTCTACACCTCCGCAGCTTCCGGAAATTTTAACATTACTGTTCTTATTTAAATACAAAGCCCAATTTAGGTAAAAAGGAAAGCAGTCACATCTCAGGCATCAAGTCATCTCCTGGTTTGGTGATATGCCAGACTTCAGCCTGTGTCTGCCAACTATTCATCTCTCTGTGTGCCATGGCTAATGGATTTGCCAAACATTCCAGGTGTCAATTGCTTTACTTATGCTTTGTTGGATTGGATAAAAAGAACCGCACTAGGAAATACTGCCAATGAAGAAAAATGGCTTTTTTATGGGGATGTATTATTTTCTCTTTAAATTCCACCGGGTACTTAGTTTTCAGATTTTTCATATGTTTTACAGATTCAAATACGATTTTCCAGTTTGGCATGTGCGTGGTTTGGCCACATTTGAATATGTGCATAAGAAAATATGTTTACTGGACAGACGAATGTTGGTTTCTGCCACATCGTCATTCCTCTGTGAGAAACTGCTCCATCCCTACCACCGGCTGAGGAGAGGCCTGAAGTGGCCCTGTTCGGTACTTCATAACCCACCCCAGGAGCTCCATGTAGTAGGTCTACTGCGGGCACCTCACCCAATGACAGGTAACACAGAGGATGACCAGGGCTCTATATGCTCTCTGGTATTTAAAAATCTGCCC
Source organism: Tapirus indicus (assembly GCA_031878705.1). Taxonomy (NCBI): domain Eukaryota; kingdom Metazoa; phylum Chordata; class Mammalia; order Perissodactyla; family Tapiridae; genus Tapirus; species Tapirus indicus. Next base: position 136,977,014 of record CM062919.1, on the reverse strand, counting down.
AAACAAGGCCAATCAGATATTTTTTCTCAGGAATTAGAACTAGTCCCAGTCTATCAGTAGTTGGAAAAGTGAGAAGACCTACAAACTGAAGCAGAGAAAGTTGAAGAATTGCGCCTGCTCAATTTTTTTCTTAACTTTGAGGATGTGATTTGAAAATGGCTTTTAAAACCACTTAAACAATACAGATTACCAACGAATCAGATGCTAAATACTATAGACATTTAAAAAATATCATTTCATTTGAAACGGTCCTAGGATATTTCTCTTGTATTCAGGATTTCAAAAACCCCTTATAATTTAGTTCACAATAGTCACAGTTCAATTTAAATTGTTTCAGTTCATTGGAACAAGATCTTAATTCCATATTCTGAATCTATCATACTCTCTCAATTACTCATCTAGATGGTACGTGATAATATAGCATTTTGTGTCAAATGCATAAAATTCGTTAATTAAAAACTATGTGTATGTACAGATATTAGACATAGCTTGCATATATTTAAGTATCTGACATAAAATGTATACATGTGCACACACACGAACACACACACACACAAGAAATGAAGCCTGTTTCTGCTTTGCTTTTGGTTGTTCCATGACTTCATGTCATGTCCATATTCTTGGTACGTTGCAGGATACACATCTTATATATCTCACATTCAAATTAATCACAGGTTGTGACACCATTATCATTCAACAGTTAAACTTTACTAAAGTATTTACCTCCTTTCTTTCTGACAAGTTTTCCTACTCATGTAAGCATGTACAACAAAGAACTATGTGGAAGCCACGGGATTCCAGTCTAGGCTGCCAGATCAGCTTAACCAACTCTGGAAGGAAATGGAGTGACAGTTGTCCAAGCTGGATCATGCTTATATTCTCATCAAGTCAGTTAATCCTGTTCAAGCAACTGTTATTGTGAAGAGTGAAGAGGATCCTACCTTCTGGCAGCTCACAGTGTGGTTTGGAAAACAAAAAATATATAAAGAGATATAATCCAATACAGGCTACAATAAGAATTAAAATAGAAGGGGCCGCCCGGTGGCGCAGCGGTTTAGTGCGCGCTTGGCAGCCCGGGGTTCGCGAGTTCGGATCCACGGCGCCCGCCGACGTACTGCTTGTCAGCCATGCCGTGGCGGCGTCCCATATAAAGTGGAGGAAGATGGGCACGGATGTTAGCCCAGGGCCAGTCTTCCTCAGCAAAAAGAGGAGGATTGGCAACAGATGTTAGCTCAGGGCTGCTCTTCCCCACCAAAAAAAAAAAAAAGAATTAAAATAGAATTACAGACAAATTACAAAGGCAGAAAGAAAGAAAAGATTATTTTTGATTGGCAAAGACTTGGAAGATATGTGACTTGAGTTGACTTTAAAGGATATGGAGGACTTCATTGTTTTCAGTGTTGCAAGCAGACTATGCATTTTAACTCTGCTAACATGCACTATTCCAGTTCTCACTTATCTCATTTCTGGTTGGCCTCTCGCCTACACCCATCATATATTTATGGATAATCCAAAATTTTACAGCATATCTGTTTTGCCCCATATTTCTCCCATTACACAAAATCCTTCTTCATTTGATAACTAGTTTCTAAATTCCCCAAACAGTGTAAAGATATTTATAGCCTGCTTCCTTCATATTTTTTATCATTCACTTCAAGTTTTTGGTAGAAAATATTATTCTAATTTCCCTTAATTTACTATTAATAAAAATCCCCCATATGTTAAGCAATTTATGCATAGCTTTCATTTCCAACTTTGGTAAGTTATATTTGATTCATATTTACTAGACCTCCTTTATGTATGTTCTACAATTTTTTTTGCGTTTTTTTAGTTCAGTATGTTGTTATGAGTCAAGAATTCTATACTAATCACCAGAGAGCTTTCCTCTTGTGCTGTAGCCCATGCTTATCTGTGGCAAAAAGGTAAAAGAGTAGATGCAATGTAAAAACTGAGACATTTCCAGCCAGTATACTACTCTCAATTATTTGCTATTTCAGTCAAAAGAATTATAGACCTGAATTATTCAGATAATTTCCCAAATGGCATTTTAAAGTGAAGCAAAATGTCACATGCTAATATGTGCAGAAATAGTCTGTCACCCCTTGTCTAATTTATTAGCTATTGAACAATGTCACTAATTCCTCCAAGATATAATGATGCCATTTAGTGCGTTGTTGTTGCAGTACATCAGGGACAATCATAGAGTTATCTTAACTATATTGAATTAAACTTTAAATTCAATTATGCTGCAAGTTTTATCATCTCAGATAAAATACTAATTTCCTTTAACTGTGTTTTGCAATCTTGCTGTCGAGGTCCTAAAGCATTGTTTTGTCCCCCTTGGGCATCTTACCTTACTATATTTGTATGGTCTTTCCCACCAATCTAATTTTTTATTACTATTAATACTGTTTAATACATTCTAAATAGTAACTTAGTGGCCTAACAAATTTTAGAAACCTTCCTGGGCCCCTCATTACTACCAGAGAGGAAATTTTAGAGAAGAGCACTTACTGATGTGTGCTCCAGTCTAGAAGTCCCACAACAATGTGCAAAACTAAAAACTAAGAACTAAAAATATTGCAAACACAAAATAAATTCTTGAACTTTAAGAAAAGTTTCTTCCAGATTTTCTATCAATAATTTCAGTTTTGTTCATGCACATTCTTGAAGTGCATTTCAGTAAATAACTCGTTAAATAAATTACACTGGTGTGGAAAGCTAATATTTACTCCTTCGGGGGCTATTGGAATTGGGTCTGTGCTAACCTTGATTTGTCAGGACTTGAAGTGCTTCTACGCTGCAGATAAGGTCAGAAGATAAACAAGGTTTTGACCCTAATCTGACTCACAGAGAGACCCAATAACTATCTTGGCATTACTCCCCTCATTTCTGAATGTTGAAGTGAATTTTCTCAGCAACAGCAGAATCTTCATACATTCCGTAAGTGGAGACACTTTTAAGTCTGCCACCATAAGAAAATTGTAAACGAAAAATAAATGAAGTATTCAGTATATATAGAAAAAGAGAGTACAAAAAAGGAAAAAAAGACTATAATATAAAAGAAACAAAAAACATGAACAACATGACAAGATAAAATATATAACTTTATGGCTACATATATAATTTTTAAATAACATGTTTATGACACTGAGATATCACTCTATATATTTTGGTCAAAAAATAATGGCTGTTGCACATGCTCTTCAAACAAGAAAATTTCCTGGAAAGAATCTGTAAGTTGAATAGGATGTAGATTAAAACTGAAAAAAATTAGGAGTTTTCTGTAACAGTAATTTTAGAATTTAGAAAAATTCAGAGTGGATGTTTGTGTTTTGTTGAAATTATATATAAACCTATACAATGTGAGAAATGATAGCACCCTTAGAATTCATCCAGACATTTTTAAGGCTTTGAGTGATAGAGGAAAGGCTAGAACTGCGTCTCCTAAATCCCAGCCCAATTTTCTTCCCTCACATCACGATACTCTTCAGGGAACAAGTATAAGGTAAGTCAGAGACAAAATCAAATATAGAAGCAAAACACATATGTATCTTTTCACACATGTACACATTTGAAATGGTTATAGAAGCAATTCTATGTGATTAACGGTTACCAACAGATAATACTAAATTGACACTCTGGAAATTCTTTTGTTCCCCCAAGTGTCATTAAAGTCATTGTGTATCTGGAAGCATGTGTGTATGTATTTAGGAGAGTTTACATTGTTTTATTTTTATCACTGGGTCCATCAGTTGATAATTGCCCACATATGAAAAGGCTCAATTATCATACAATTGCTCATTTTTTTATTAAACAGAAGTTGTAAAACATATATGAGGATATAAATTGAAATACTGAGATGTATTTCTAAAATTAATTATGATGTTTTGTTTTTCTTTATTTATAACTGATTTCCTAGCAAACCAGTTCTCACAGTAAATTTATAAGACAAAGAACATGGACTTGACAACATCAGATAATTCTCCAGGCAGTGGTTGCTACTTGTCATGAAATTTCTTTCAACTGTCAGAGCATGTTTATGTGCACCAATATTGTAAACTTCTAAGGAAGGAAACAGCTTTGACAGTTCTGCTGACATGTCTCATCTGATTGAACCAAATAAATCAGAATACCCAAGTCACTACCTAATTTTTAAATATTTCATAGATGTGAATACTCTTTTATGAAGTATAAAAATGGCTAAACATATTGAGACCATCCTGAAAAAAAAGGCTGATAAGATTACACTATTTGATCACTATTAGAACACTGGCATCTTCCTTATTGATTCCCTGTATATATATGTATGAAATAACTTTAATGTTCTCATGGAGTCTCTTTCCGGACCATAAAATAACTAAAATGGTATTGTATGTTAGATCTAATGTCGTTTTCTATATTCATATTTTAGGAGCAATTATAAATTATATAGAAAAAGTCCATTAGAACCATTGACTCAGGCCTTTCTACGTAAATATAAAAGTAAGAAACTATAGCCCAGATTCAGAGGCTTCTCCAAGGGAATTCCCACATTGCTTTTTATTTGACTTTACTATAAGTTTTATGGTGGTCCAAAACTAAAAAGCTGTGAATTTGACGGCATTCTTGAAAGTTTTAAAAAATATGCAATAGGGGCTGGCCCCATGGCATAATGGTTAAGTTCAGCTTGCTCTGCTTTGGGGGCCCAGGTTCATGGGTTCAGATCCCAGGCGTGGACCTACACCACTCACCACCCATGCTGTGGTGGCGACCCACATACGAAATAGAGGAAAATTGGCACAGATGTTAGCTCAGGGTGACTCTTCCTCAAGCAAAGAAAAAAAATGCAATGGATGTTTAAAATTCTTCTTTCATTATTCATAACTCTTAAGGTCTTAAGAAAGTGTTTTAGAAATCTGCAAAAAGGACAGTTCTCTTTCAGGTTCTCCATCTTTCTAAGATAAGATGGCTGGATATAGGGCCAGAAGATATTTTAAATAATGCATAAGCTTTTCAGAATAAATAATTTTGGAGGCAAAATAAAAGTAGACAAACAGAAGCAAGCTAGAGAAAAAGTCTTTAAATGTTAGCCTAAAAGTCTGTTTCAAAATGAAAAATTCAATACACATTTTTACCTTTCTTCTTCCAAAATCCTTAATGTAAGGATATAGTACATATGTCTACCATTGGGCCAAGTATTTTATAGTTTTCTAAAGGGGAAAAGGACTGGAATTGAATTACATATAAATCAGAAAAAAGGAATCCTCCCCTTAGGGGAAAACTGAAGTCTAGATGGGACTCGCTCTTTCTCAGGGGAAAGCTCTTGAAGGGTGGAATCTGCTCATCTAAGGCCACACTTGGGAAAGAGAGTAGAAGCCAGGAATTTCCTGAGAATTCTGACACCAATGGGTAGGTCAGTCACTACCCAACTCCCCTCCCCAGGCCTGTGATTGCAAAGCCATTGGTAACAAGATATTATTCCTAAACTAACATCAAGCTAAGCCCCATTCTTTTTCTTTTCTTCTTTTTTTATTTTTTTTTGCAGGAAAAGATTTGCACTGAGCTAACATCTGTTGCCAATCTTTGTTTTTTTTTCCCCCACCCCAATGCCCCAGTACATGGTTGTATATCTTAGTTGTAAGTCATTCTACTTCTTCTGTGTGAGCTACTGCCACAGCATGGTGACTGACCGACTGGTGGTGTGTTTCTGCGACCAGGAAGCTAACCTGGGCTGGGCTGCTGAGCCAAAGTGGTGAGTGCTGAACTTTAACCACTAGGCCATCGGGGCTGACTTGGCCCTATTCTTAAAACAGCAATAGCAACAACAACAATCTCACCAGTTTTCCTGTGGAGAGTCAAGGTACATGTCCTGTGGCCTTTGAGAAATCTTTCTTATTTTGACTTGGGATTTTTGATGTGCAGTGATGAAGGGAAGTCTACCTGCTTACATCTTGCAATTTATTCTAATATGAAGCTGATCTTTTCACGTAATAGAATTTTCTGTCAGTGCTCCCATTCAAGGGAGGGAGCTAGGCATGGATTTACAAAAATGAAGCAGAGTAAACATGACATAAACAGTGACCTCTTGGGAGTTTGACTTGTGGGAGGGAGGGAAAGGTGGCAGATCATGTAACTCTTCATTGGCCATAAACATATATTATTTTTATAATCATAATAATAACTCACATTGGAAGAAGAAGTACAGAGCATAATTATGTTATAAAAACAAAATGAAAAAAACCTCTCCGTATATATTTTACAATATGAAACACTGATTTTGTGAAAATATCTTCTTCTCAAAAGTAGCATTTCTTACCCTACAGACCCTGTACATGGATTGCATTTTACAAGTGAGTATGATTTTAATGCCTGGCTACAGCTATAATAGAGGAAATGCTGATATATATATATTTAGAGCAAATATTTACTGTATTTTAAAAGTAAATGCATAATGTTCACATGCAGAATGTGCATAATTATGTGGTAATAACCAGCAGAAAGAACATTTCCTGGCAATTAGGGTCTGATAAAAATAACGGTAGTAAAGTCACATTACCTTTGCCAACAGGCTATTTTTAGCATCCCAGGAAATGTCTCCTCATCAGTAGTGACTGGTATTAGAAATGTTGGCACAACAACTTAAACAAACACGCTTATGGGTGTAGTGAGGTTATGCCAAGCTAGAAATTCCCTGAAATGAAGTACCTTAAGAAATTCAGGCAGTCTCTCCCTAGCAGGGCTCTCAACCTTAGCGTGATTGACATTTTGGATCAGATAGTTCCTTGTTGTGGGGGAGCTGTCCCGTGCATTATTGAACAGCATCACTGGCCTCTATCCTACTGGATGCCAGAGTACCGCCAAGTTGTGACAAACAAAAATGTCTCCAGACAGTGCCAGATGTCCCCTGGGGATAAACCACCCCACTTGAGAACCATTGCTTCAGAGTCTTAATGACACATTTTAAATATCTTTATTACAATGGGCTCCATTTTTCCTATGCCTGAGGTTCTTCTCACTACAATTTAGACATTTTAGAAGGCCATAGACATTTTCAGAACGCAAGTAACCTTTTCCTAATCTAGGGGCTTTTGTATCCAGCTTCTGAATTTCCATATGGTTATAAAAGAAGACAGAGAAAGAATTCACTGCCATGTTTTAGTTGTTATTTTCCTCAGAAGAGTCTGAGAGGAAAAGCAGTTATAGAGAGGAAGAAAAAATATGTCTTTGCCTCTTTCCTCCTCCAAAATTATGTATTCAGAGCTGTGTGGACCACAAAAATAGCATCCGTCCACACTACTTTAAAGAACCTCAGGTTTCAGTTCTCTGTGTATAGAAAAACATGCAATAATAATATTTTTTTCTACTTTTAAATAGGAAAAGAATTGATGCTTCACCCATTCACAGAATTAGGCATTTTTAAAAGGAGGTCATATTTAAGAAAATCATATCAGTAGTGGTAATCATATATATATAGCATTTAAATAATGTTTTACATAGTTCCCACATATTATTTATTTATCCCTCATAATAAGTCTATAAAGTACCATTATTTTCCCATATTACAAATGAGAAAACAGAAGTGTAATAGACTAACCAGTGGCACCAAGATTCAAACTTGGCCATTCTGGCTCTAGAATCGATGTGCAATGAATCCTCCATTCAGCCTTCCACTGTGTTGTGCTTCTAAGTAGAAAATAGTGATGTGAGGCCTTGTGGAAAAATCCTTTATATATATTATCTCAGTTAATCCTCACAGTAATTGCACAAGTTGCTTATTGTTCTTTCCTAAGTATTTGCAGATGAAGAAATAAACGCTCAAGGAGCTAATTGCTTCACTAGTCACACATTCAGTACATTTTGGAGCTTAGGACTCAAATCTAGGTCTTGATGACTTCAAAACCATTTAACCCCTATGGATCTTAATTTTCCTCTAAACTTAGAGAATTTGATGAGGTTGCATTGAGGACTTGTCCAGCTCTAGAGGTCTGCTTATCGATATCCTAAAATGTTCTTTGCTAAAATTTCAACCTCAATTTTAGAATTAATTTACAAGACAGTATTTCATTTTAAAAAGATTTTGCAGATAAAGCAGGACATTAGCCTACCTTACTGATGCCAATAGGGAAGCCACAATTAGGCGGACACAAAATTAGTTCAAAAAGGAGAAAAGATATAAAATACTGAAAACTCAGTTTATATGAGATTATTGAGTGTCTTATTGAAAAGGCAGAGGCATATAGGACTAGAATGGTTAAGATTCAGAATATTATTATATGACGAATGGTTAAAGGAAGAGGGAATGCTTAAGCCAAAGAGAATCTTTAGCTTGCGCAAAAGCAACTTGACAGCAGAAGTATTGAAAGAAAGGAGTGGGGACAGGCAGTATTGGGTGCAAACAGCAATGGGGTGCATAGTTGGCAGAGGATTTAAAAATGGTCATAACACTGACCAAAAGGTGGTCCTAACTTTTATTATTACCATGCACTGGCAATTCTAAACAATGTCAGTAATAAAATAGTCTTCCCCAAAGAAATCTTTGTTGTTTTAAATTCTAAACAATCCTTGTCATTCTTGCTGAGTTTTGATTATACATACATACATACATATATATATATATATATATACACATATGTTTCAAAATAGCATATTTTTATTGCTTATCCTTTAGGAAACATTGTATACCACATTGAAGTTAATTAGAAAATTCCCAGTTTTACCATCATCTTGAAAAGTGCAGACTTAACTATATATGACCTTTTTGAAATAATTTCTTCAGGGTTCAATATCATTGGGCATGACATCCAGTGCAATTTGTGTCTCTAAGCACTGTGACGTCACGTATTCTTGCTTTTAAACAGTAATTTTATGTAAGTAATGATAGCACAATTTAAAATTAAGAAACAGAAGCTGCATTACTTCACACCTGTCATTCCATACGACAACTTGGATTTTTTTATTTGCCTTTAAAAGTTTTGCACATTTGAAAGCAGCTAGAATGAAACCTAAAGAAGAGAAGCATGGACAGAATTTTAATTTCTGGAATTTATCATGAAATTGGATTTTCAAAAACTTCTGCTAAGTTATCCTTATGTTTAAGACTTTTCCTGAGTATTTGTACATCTGAGGCTTCATGCAGAAAAGAACTTTGCAAACTTGAAATTAATAAAGATTATTCTTTCATCCCTGTGAGAGACAATAGGTGGGCAAATTTGTCCATACTGTCTACTGAACCTGAATATGTGAAGATCAATTGTGACAGGAATAGTGACAAATTTACAAATGTTAAGGCTAAAAACAGAAGCTGTATGGTTTTCATTCATTGATGCAACTGACCAATATAGGTATAAGTTTTCTCCTTTTATCAAAACATACATTAATGTAATTAAAATATATTAGTCAAATACTCCTTTTCTTTTTTAATGTTGTATCATTTAAATTTTTATATAATTCCATACATGAAGTTCAACAAAAGAAACTTTTCAATGACTGAATTTCTTTTCTGGCTATTATAATTTATCATCCTGATTACGACTAAGTATAATTTTGTCATATAAAGTCAGGGGCATTAAAAATGATCCATTCTGGGTATTAAACACATTAGATATGCCACTGCCAGAGGAAAAACAAGAAAGCTGACTTCTAATGATTTTTGGAGACTCACTTTGACTCAATGGAAAAAAAAAATGTAGCCAGTATTAAGTATGCGAAAGATACGTTTACCCTGTGAGAAGGGCGTTTCCTTTCTCTGGATGAGTTCGGGAAGAGTCTGTGATTACTTCAGTGAGTTAGTGTAGAGGGGATTCATACACAGACAAGGAATTTGGACTAAATGGTCTTCCAACTCTATGGTTCAACTCCTGAGGCAAAGCATTTCCTTTCTGAGACTTTCTTGAGTAAGAGAAAATGTAATCACGTGTCTAACACGAAAGGGGAACACCTCTTGTCAGGTAAATCTTGCTCTTTGTACTCTAGTTTCATTGCTATAAAACATCTAGGTATGTTTCTCAGAAGGACTATAATGAGCCCTATATTCACACAATGGCTCATTACAGAAGTGTAATATGGAAAAATAATATTGTAATTACATTATAATCCAAAGTATTGGAGGGAAAAAGCAAAATTTGGTTGACTTTTTTGGACCCAATATGAACAATTCCTATAACAGAGTATTATTAGCTGTGGTTTCCCTGTTCTGTGTTGCTATTATTCATAATCCATGGAGGTTTCCACAAACACCAATTTAATTATAATGATTTTTCACGAACTATCTCTGATTTGGGTTTTAGCATTTTTGAATAATTATATTATCTATCATAACTATCATAACATTTATAAATATACACATCTCTGTTTTGTTGGATGGTTGTGTCATAGACATTTTAGTCTATTTATAGTGGACTATTCTTTATTTTATTAAAGAATTAAATCTTATAAAATTGTTCAAAATATGCCAGTTATCTTCTTAGGTTTTGAAAAATGTACTCTCTTAGTGTGGAAGTAGTACATATTTTCACCTCAAAAACAGAAAAAAGAAAGAAAATATGCAGTCTTCATGGTTTAAAAAAAAAAGCACCAGATTTGGGTGGCCATCGCTGTTAAGGAACAAAAATAAGAAAATAATGTGTCTTTGTGTATGTATATGTGTGTGTCTGTATCTATCCATTTTTTCCCTCTTTTTACTTTTTTAATCTTCCTATCAACTAAATATTATTGATTTGTGTTTCCTTGCATACATTACTCCAGTGTAGTCTTATTCTGTTCCACTAATACATTATTCTCATTACTCTATTTGGGATAGGTTTATACATAATTCACAAAGTATCTATCTGCCCTAAGTATTGGGATTTTTTTTTACCTTTGTTTTTTAAACAGTAAATGCGTTGTTAATAATAAGCCTGGATATATGTATGTATGTATAAGTGTGTGTGTGTATGTGTGCACGTGCATGTGTGTATATATATATTTAAACTGGTTCTAATTTTTTTTAATTAGGGTTTTTGTGGGGGGCAAATAATTCTCAATTCTTATTTTTCTACATTAGCAATAAATTTCACATAGAAAGACAACTTTCTGTAAACTTTGTGAGTCAATCTATGTTTTAGACGGAGTGTTACTCGTTTTATTATGTGTGATATGATCAGAGGCAAAATAATTTGTGGCACCTCAGTCATGTGCAATAACCATTTCACTTCAAAAAGCAAATAACCAATCTGACTTTTACTATTACACGGTTCATAAGAAATGTGGTTACTAGACCTGAAGCAGCAAGCAAGCATGAAACGCAATATTGTTTAACACTAGATGTAAAAATTGTTTACAGGGAAAAAAAAGAAAGAAAAAATCTTAAAAGGAAAGGATGGAAGGTTGGTAGGAAGAGAAACCCTGGAGAAATAAAGTCTCTGAGAAATTACATGACTGCAGGCCTAGGTCCTGCTGGTGATTGCCTGAGATTCTGCTGCATGGAATTGAGCAAACAGTAATTAATAAACAAAATTACTGCTTGTCCAGTTCTCTTCAAAACAGAGTGGGGAAGCTTTGATGTGAGAGAATCTCTTTCATTAGGAGGGAGTCTTGAGAATCTACAGACCCTGTATTTTGATCAGATTTCTCCGAGGCCATAAATATCTTCTGACTTTATTCAAAAGAGAACCTCTGAAATTTTGTAAAGAAATGAGAGAAAGTGGTCAAAAGCTTTTATTTTTTCTCTAATGGTTGTAAAGTTCATGAACAAAATTAAAATTTATTTTTTTCTAGGAGGGTTGGGTGAAAAGGTAGAAGGATGTCTGTGAAGTGAAAAGAAATGTATTCAAATAATTTGCTGCATGAGTTGTTTTAAAAACAATGGCAGTTCAACAATTACACATGATGTTAAGTGTTGTTTCCAAGGTGAAAACTGTCAGTTCCAAGTAAATCACTTTTGATGACTATAATCATTTTCATGACTGATAAATAAGCTAGATGAGTGTGTATAAATATGAAGCTACTTCCAAAACTGTAATTTTTGAATGCCTAAGTCACAGACATTTGCTTGCATAAGAGCTAAGCTTAAAATTGCATTGTTTTCTATTAAACTGCATCATATATTTAGTTCAATAAATACTTATTGCACAGGATCTCAAGATGCAGTTATGTTTGACGGATAAGAGCTTGGAGTTTAATAATTGTAATAAAAATCAGAAAAATAATTACAAGCAAAAGCTCAAATGTTAATTGTCATTAGAAAATACAGATTAATTTAAGTGGGATTACAAAGAAGGGAAACAGTAGGTGTATAACAGAATTTTTTAAAACTCTAGGAAGGGCGGTTGGTGCATTCGGGCAGCAATTTGAGAATTAGCTACAAGAAACACGGTGTTGTTCTGAGTGGGGTGGGGGTGACCAGATGACTCTGAGGGGGGGGGGGTCAGGTTTGTGAGCCTTGGGTCCAGTTTGGCAGGAGGATGGGCTTCTTGTTAAGATATGGGGAAAAGTAGTGTTGAAGAAGAAAGTATTATGGAAGATGATGAGTGCCAGGCTGGATATTGTGTTAATCTTTTATGCAATAGAAAACCACCGAAAGCTTGAGCAGAGGGATCATGTGAAGTGCTGATGCTCTGAGATTATTTTTTGACCCAACTTTTCCAAACTGCGGGAGTCTCCATCTCACCTTTATGTGTAATTACGTGTGTGTGCATAGTGGTTTGAGGTTGATACCTAACGGTTTTCTAAACTGGATTCTCCCAGTAGGGACTTCAGATGGAAATCTCAGACCTAGAGCTCGATATTTTGAAATTCTTTCCTGCAAAGATATTCCTTTTGTCATTTAAGATGCCCAGCTCATTCATCAAGTCACTTTTAGCCATTTAGAATATACAATGGACTTTGCTTGATTTTTATTACTTTTACCGTTATTACTAATATTATTAATATCATTGTTAATTACTCTATCTACTTTACTATCAGATAGAATGTATTTAAGTTTCTGTTATGTCTATATGTGCATGTATTATCTTTTCATATTTTACTTCATTTCAGATTGAGCCAACATTGGGGATTATCTTTATCCCAAACCATGGAGAATGAGTGAAGAATTTTCTTCTAGTTTGTCCCATTAAGGCCTTTTATTCTCTCTGGGGTGATCAGTTTCAATCACCAGATAGTCTCTCTGCCCCTAACAACAGCCCTCTAGGGATGATTTTGTTCTCCACATGAAAGAATTGCTTTGGCAACTCAGAATTTGAAAGCGAGATCATCCTTTTTTCTCTTTTTCTCACTCAATGGAGCAGGAAGTTAATAGTTAAAGAAGGCTCAGTAGTAACTGGAGAAGGTTGATCCATCTAGATGAGAAATGTCCAGTAGAAATAGAATATGAACTTCAGTTGAAATTTTAAATTTTCTAGTAGCCATATTAAAAAAAAGAAATAGGTGAAATTAATTTTAGTAATATATGTTGTTTAACCCAATATACCTAAAATATTTTCATTCAATATGTAATTGATAACAAAAATTATTAATGAAGTAATTAACATTCTTTTGTTTGTGCTATCTTTGTAATCAGGTCTGTATTTTAAACTTACTGCTCATCCTAATTCAGATATGTGCTCGACAGCCACGTGTGGCTCATGACTACTGTATTGGACAGGGGACCTAGATCATTGTTCCCATTTCCTGACAGAATAAAAACTCATGTAATGGTTAAGGTATCAGTGAATTTTCAGTCTATAAATGAGAAAATTATTGAATTTATAATTCTGACTTTAAATCTACATGATTGGAAAATTATCCTGAAGGAAAATTCTATGCTGTAATCCTTCTACAGATTAAATTACATTAAAAATCCAACCAATTGTGACTCATTTGAAAAGACTCTAGAAAGAGAAATCAATTAAATTAATTAAATTTTAAAATTTAATTTAATAATTAAGTTCTTAATTTCTTTCATTAATAAGAAATGTCATTAATGATTTCTTAATGAAATCATTAAGGGATTATTAAATCCCCCCCTTTTTTGATCTCTTTGTAGAAAAAGAATGGTCCAAATAATTCACCTACCACCAAGGGAAACTGTCTGATGTTTTTGCTTCACAGCTTTAGCCAGAAAGAAGCTGACTGTGCTAGGGAGAGTTCACAGTAGAAGAGTTGAGAAATTCATACCCTGAATCCATCTCCACCTTTTCTCAACTGGATCTCACATAGAATTGGGTTCTTTCTAATCCCTGTTTCATCGCACACTCCTATCATTGGTCCATGCCTAGACTATTTTCATTTATTTAGTTAGCTAATTAATTATTTTTAATAATATAACAATCCATAAACCCACCTCCAAACATAAAATCTAGAGTCTTGACAATAAACTACATGTAACCATATGGTTCCATCTCTCGTCTTTCCAAAGTAAGCATCCTATCCCCACTCAAGTTAAGCATGATTTTGAATCCCATGTTCATAATTTCCTCACTTTCCATTTTTGTATAGTTTTATTGAACCCATAAAAATGTCTGAAAATACATTTTTTTAGTTGTCTCAAGTTTGTAATACAGTCTGCTGTGTATTATTTTTGGGAATAATTTTTATTATAGTATTGCTAAGATTTGTTCATATTGTATAGCGTTATAGTTCATTTGTTTCAAATGCTATATATTTCATTGTGTGACTCTTCAGTTTTATTTATCCAGTCTCCCGCTGATGCATGCTTATGTTGTTTCCAGGTTTGTGCTATTGTAACAGTGCTGCTCCAAACATCCTTGTATAGCTCCTGCTGTGCATATACACCTTATTCTTTTTCATTCACTAACTTGACACACTTGAATCATCCGCTACCAGGTGTCAAGTACATTTGCCTGCTATGTTATTCTTTTTTAGCAAAGAAATGGTTCATAATGTCTTCTTTGACAACCTGGGTCTGCTTTTCAGGGATCCTCAAAAATATATAATTTTTGATTGCTGACTCTACTAATATTTAGCTTTCCATGAATTTATTTAATACTAAGAGACAGTGGCAAGTAGTTTTTGCCCTGTTTGGATAAGTTATTAAGAACAAACTAGGGGGCCGCCCGGTGGCGTAGCGGTTTCGTCCACGCTTGGCAGCCGGGGGTTTGCAGGTTCGGATCCCGGGCGCCCGCCGACGCACTGCATGTCAGCCACACTGTGGCGGCATCCCATATAAAGTAGAGGAAGATGGGCACGATGTTAGTCCAGGGCCAGTCTTCCTCAGCAAAAAGAGGAGGATTAGCAACAGATGTTGGCTCAGGGCTGGTCTTCCTCACCAAAAAAAAAAAAAAAAAAAAAAAAGAACAAACTAAAATTTTTAACAAGGAGGAATAAGACTTTTTAAGTATAGTGAACGATGTATGTGTCTGAGATTCTTATTATCAATTCCTCTAACTTAATATTTCTGATAATTTAAAATCTCAATTAATCTCTCTCCCATTTATCATTAAAGTAACTTTCATAACTCTGACTTTATTCAGTGATATACTTCAAGAGACTGAAAACACAACTCATCTTATTTCTCCATGATATTTTGTTTCAAATCTTCCTTCTGCTATTAATTTAGTCTCTCAGGCTAATTTTTGCATAAGATCTGTTTAAAGATTCTTATAGGCAGAATGAAGTAATCCCAACATCACTGAATTTGGGACAAAAAGATCAGATCTGTGTCAAGGTTCTGGGAGGATATCCAAATTTCACACACCATCCATTCCTCCAATTCCAGGCAGTGATTGGGCCATTCAGGGAATTTAGCAATAGTGGATGGTCAGGGAGTAGTTTTATTGGGGCCTGGAATTTAAATAAGCATTCTTTCTCAGGGCAATCAAGACACTGAGATCCAGAGAGGTAACTACCTCAGAATCAGTTGAGGAAAGCCAAGTAAGGTAAAAATGAAGTTTAGGTGAAAGTAAATTGGCCATAAGCAAATTGGGGGATTACAAAAATGCAATGGTGGGTGTTTGTGACCCCTTTAGGCGTGGATGCACGAGTTACAACTCCCATGGTATCTGCAGGACAAACAGAAGCAGATCTTAACAAAAAGAATATATTCTTACCATCAACTAATTAAGAACACATTCATAAACTATAGGATGGACTAAAATATTCTTGACTTTCCCCTCTAGAAGTGACTCCAGAGGGAGTCATTATGCAATGGCTTCTTCTTTGTTTGGACTATCTTCCACCTTTCTATTCTCCCAAAGCATTATTCACTATCGCCCCAAGGACCCGGCTCTACCCTGTGGCTACGCAAATGATTCAAGTCTAGGATGGCTCTTTCTTTTGGTTCATTTTAGAAGGGAGATTGTAGTTTGTGGACATTGGCCTATGAAAGCTGCTAGAGTGAGACATCGAAATAAAGAGATATCTTTTCTGTAATATAAAAAAAAAAAATTTCCCCATCCAAATAAGAATGTGCAGGGATGAGGTTGATGAATGCGACAAAGAATCTTCTTTTTCCTTTTGTGTATTAGCTTGTCTTTAAGGATCTCAAACAGGACAGATACAAGTTTTAGTCAAATCAAACAGCTTCTTTAAATCCTAGTACATATTGTAACTTATGAAAACATTGAAATGTAATTTTTTATAAACACAAAGGTAAATATCATATTATTTAGCTATAAGGAAGTAAATATCAAGAAACAGTGACAAGAGTTGAAAGTGATATTACTATGGAAAGGGAATATTGGGAAGGAAGTCATGGAGAAAATGACTGCCATTTTCATACAAATCTTGTAGAATTTTTTTAAATTACATTACCAAAAATAAAAGTTAAATAAAAATAAAGCAATCAGCGTATTTCACAAAATATTTATGAATATGAATAAAACATTGTCAAATCTTTATTGTAATACAAAGGAAAAACTGACATAATGAAATCAATTTGGAAAAATTTTACATAAAGATTTTTTGAAGATGAAATATTTTTCACTGTCACATAAAAATGTGATCATGAATAGTTCAAGATATTTCTCTTAGAAAAATTCTTCTTTAATGGAAATTCACCAATACTGGTATAATTCTGAAGATTGAGTCTAAATGACTCTAATGATACACATAAATGGGGAAATATCTTCTACTCATTTACTGATGGTTTAATGGAAGAGATTGATTTGGGGTGGCTATTATGCTGACTTAGAGGAAAAGGTCAACATTTTAAACAAAAAAATAGCATTGGCAAAGCAGAAGCTAGAAAATACAAAATTTAAGATGGGAGCCAGGCTTAGATCATTTTTATAGGACAGAATTTGTGTGATGGATTATTGCATGATAAGAGTACAAAAGTGGTTAATAGTTGAAATAATATTGTGTGGTTTCTTGAAAATTGGGCCATAGTGTGTTTTCATATTATCATCTCACTGCATCATTACAAAAACCCTGATATGTACTCAGCATAGGTAATAGTGTCACCTCATTTTAAGAACTAATTTGAAAGGAGTGACAATGCAAGCTTCTCTTTGTTATTCCAGTCCAGAAGGTTCAGATAAATTATACAATAAAAGTGTTACTCCACAGGCTTGGTGAAGGAACTTTTGGCTCTAGCTCTATTGAAAGTCTACCCAGCCTTTCTCCAGAGCTGCAGAATTTATGTCATTAAGAATCAGCTGTGTTAATAAATATACAAAAGAAATATAATTGATTTTGAATTCAAATTTGGTGGATCCCAGTTTTGAGTAGGATGCAGTAAATAAGCATCAGAGCCCAAATGATAAATGCCAAGTCGTTCAGATGAATTAAAAAGATATCTTTAGAGCTTGAATAAAAACAGCTGAAAGGTTAAGAACGTGTTTAATTCAGAGATCTTTTCTGGTGGCCAATTCAGCATTAGTTAGAAGGAACTGATTTTTTGCAGGGAAAGATATGGTATCATTCAAGCAAAGAACATTGTATTCTATGTTTATCTTGATCTGTGCAGGAAAAGTCAGGTTGTTTTAAAGGAGATATATAGTGATTTGCTTACCCACTCAGAAAGAAAAAAAATGGTGAATATATATATTTTGATGAGTTCATATTTCATTACTTTAAGTTGTGAAATATCAAATGCACTAGACATTTAAAGAGATGATTCTATTCAGGCTAATGCGATAGGGAGAACATTCATCAATGAGGAACATCTCAAAGAAAAGGACGAGGCTGGGGTGTTATAAAGTCAGACAAACAAGGGATCATCAACTTCTCCTATGGGATTTTGAAAATTATGTTCAAGCTGACATACTACAAAACATGATAATTATTGAAATAAAGTTTGTCAGAATAATTATTCAATTTTATTAAATACAAATTTACATTTTTAATAATCTTAAACATTTAATCAAATTAACGCTGGCCTATTCAATTAGTAAACCTGTATAAGTTTAGGAAGAACATATTCATGCAGAAGAAAAATGTGCACTTGTATTGTATTTAATATTTAAGACTATTATGTCAGAGCAAACATAGCTTTTTTTTTTTTAGTAAGGAATATTGGCCCTGAGCTAACATCTGTGCCCATCTTCCCCTATTTTTTTATGTGGGACACCAACACAGCATGGCTTAGTGAGCAGTGCATATGTCCCTGCCTGGGATTCGAACCTGTGAACGCTGGGCTGCCAAAGAGAAGTGCGTGAACTTAACCACTATGCCACTGGGCCAGCCCCAAATATAGCTATTTTTATTAAACCAGAAATATTAAACTAATTTTGTTTGCCAAAGTTGCACCTAAATTATATGAATGTGAATTCTTAAAATCTTTCTGAGTTAGGTTCTATAAGAATATATCTTTTAACACGTTGAAAATATTAGAAGTTCAATTTTTGTATTTTCTGAGGATTTTTTAGGAACATTCAATTATGGAAGCACTTCTTTATCTCCAAGGCAATCAGAATAGATATCCTTTAAGACGTTTTATAATCTACCTTGGTAATACCATCTGGAGATAGGAAAATATTACACACACACAATAAAAGGTAAAGGCCTTTCTGAATTATAATCATATAAACATTCAGATAGACACAGATAGAAAGATAGTTTAGAGCTTCAACTATAAAATTTCAGCCTGAGTCAAACCTAAAGACAGAAATAAAAAATTTACCAGTCTAGATATCCACTTCCCAGCGGACATGAAATTCTTAATTGATTTGAGTCAAAATAGACAGAAAAGTCTAACAAACCAGAATCTTTGTCATCCCTCACCCGACAGAGACAAGAGCTGTATAAACCATTAATCCATTTTCAGAGATCACAAAATGATCAGACCATGAAAACAAATGAAATTGGCACCTGAAATTGAGTGAGTATTCAAAAATAATCAATATCAAATCCTTACCATGCTACCAAGTGGCAAAAGTCTGGAACAAAGGATCAAGAGCTGGACTTGTCATTGGGTCCCTGGATCATTAGTCAGGAAAGCACTAGTCGGGAAAGGCACAAACGGTGTTCCCCAGGTGGAGTAAAGGGGGATTCGAAGGTGAGGTCTAATACCATTCGAACCATGGTACCCAAACTGTAAAAGAATACGCACTGGATATTTAAAGAGACATTTTATTGAGGCTTTTGCAATAAGAAAAATGTCCATAAAGGAGGAACATGTCAAAGAAAAGGAGAGGCATCTAGGGGTTTACAGAAGCAATAAACAATGGACTCATCAGCTGGTCTTCTGGGAGTCAGGAGGGAAGACAGAGATGGGTCTTACCTAAGTCATTAGGGTGGAGTAGAGACGGCTTTTATCTCAGAGTATGTGAAAGCCCTGTTGTCCTGTGCAGACAGCATTTCAAGGAACACAAAAAGGTGGGGGATTTCTCTACCATTGTTGCTTTCCAAGAACACAGGGTTCAGATAAAGTTCAACATTGTTGATATTTTCTGATATTTGTCAATGGATTCCACTAAAAAATTAATATTTCTTTTCAGAAAAAATACACTGGTGATTTAGAAAGCATAGACTCATTTAATAAAAGATGAATTGGAGAAAAATGGAAACATTTTGGATAGCTTTAACAATTACAGTTTTTAAGTGTGTGTTTTCTTTTTTGAATATTTCCATTTTTAATCTGTAATTTTTATTTTTCAAAAATAAAGTTTATATTACTATTTTCTGATTATATTAATACCTATCAAAGTATATATAGATAACTAAAAAAGAGTAAAATAAGAAAGTCACCCATGTTTCCATCATTCAATAATAACAGATATTAACATTTTCCAGCCGTTTTCTATAAAATTATAGAACTGTTTCTCTATTATTAACCTTTATGTTATCATTATTATTTTTCTATTAAAAAGTAATAAACACCACTAGTGAAAAAAATGTTAGTACCTTTTGTGTCATTTCCCAAAATTAGAGTTTAGAAAATGGGATTACTCTAACAAAGGAAATGACCAGTAAAACAATAATACATATCTTCTACTGCCTGTTGTGTAAATTTGAAAGTATGTAATATAATCAAATTTTTAAATAAGAAAATAAAATTCACCTACAATTCTATAATTCTGTCACCAGCTGATATCCTCAGAGAGAACTTCTCTGACCACTCCATCTAAAATAGTTTCCTTTCCCTGTATTCTCTATCCCAGCTCCTTCTTTATTTCCTTTTTGGCACCTTCCCAAATCCCTGCCAACATTTGGGTGTATTTCTTTCCGTGGTTATTGTTCTATTCAAGATACGATCTCTTCACAAGGAAACCTTGATAATTTATATTTATTTTGAAAAACATTCTTTTCATTTGTATTGTCAAATTAACCAGCAAATATGAATATATCTAATTTTAATGTCCCCTGAATAACTATTTTTATCAAAGTTGCATGATATTTGATTGTTTCTATTTTTTTCCAGATAATCTTTTTTTTTTTTTAGCATAAGATAGTTTTCTTAAATTGTTGATTATTGCTTTGGATATGATTAGTCTTTTTTCCTTCTGAAAACATTTAAAATTCATCAGTTCTCTTTCTATTTTGTATATTCCTTATCTTTAATATTATGTCTCACAACGTAAATGTTAATTCTGATTTTTATAGCCTTCAATGTGGGGTTTTTCTGCATAGTTTACTAACAACCCTCCCTTATTTCACCCCTCTACCTCTTCAGTCACCCTATGCAATAAACATATTTGGAATGTTCGCTCCACCCCTGACCTCATTTTTTAAAAGAAGTCCACATGATTCAAAATGCTTTAGAGGTTGCAATATTTTCTTCAGTTGCCTGAAGCAGATTGTTTTCAGAGACTGGTTTTTCCTTTGATTATTCAAAATGATATTTCCTGTTTATTAGTCTTTAATATTTTTCCATACATTTAATTCTTATTTTTCTGTTACTCATCCATGAACAAAGATATATATTTAGATTCAGTGATTCTTTGTTAAGAAATATGCTGTTGGATTTCTTTTCCCCCTTGCTTATTTCCTTGGCTTGAGTCAAATCCTCTTCCTGGGTATACAGTTGGGCAGAAATACCATCTAATCAGGTTTCCAATGCTAGAATCCACTACTGCTGGAAAAATCAGATATCGTCTCCATTCTCCAGTCCCCAAGTGCCTGAAAGATAGAGTAGATCAAGTTCTTGGAAAAATATAGACCACATATATACCATTATACAGGGTGCGTTTGAGTACTTGTGCTTGTTTTATTTTGAAAAGATTGACATACTTCAGATGCTCCTCCACTAACAGGCGTGTCATCACCCCCAATTTCTCTCAAGTTTATTCTGGAAATGGCAGTTTGTCTACATGTAGAAAAAGAGGTACTTTTAGGATTTGGACAGCATAAAATAGTTGGGCAGAACACTTGTAAAATAGTTGGGCAGTTGCATAAATTTCAGTTTACTGTAGATCTTGTGTTTCTAAACCAGAGAGGAGCCAGTTGGAGAAAGATACAAGTTCTCCCTACACATTTTTATACAGGCTTGTACTCCTTCTTAAGATATAGCATAATGTAACAAACCAACTGGAATTATTTTTATTCACTTTCATCAGCCTTGTTCTTGGTCTATTTTTTTTCTAGATTACAAAAATTGATTGACTTCTTGGTCCTAATTTCCAGTGTTTGTGCATGTGTGTGTATATTTGTGTGTCTGTGTCTTCCTTTTTTATTCTGCCTTGGTTGTTATTTTGTTAGGAATTTAAAAAAGAGAGCCAGTGAGTGCTGGCTAGATGCCATTTTAAACTTCAATTTCCAGGCACCAGGTTTTAAAGCCCAAAGTATCTATTGCCAAATAGTTTTCCCAAATTTTCCCCCTACCATATAACCCGATCAGTAATATGTTAAAGGGACCGATATTGCCATTGTTCCTTTTTTCTTATTTTATCTGTGAAAATGGTAATTTATTTTTAAAGTTTTCATACGTGCATGTGACTAGACTAGTGAGATTAGACATTGTAACAATATTAAAAAATATTTGTGCTTGTTATATCTAAGGGATAGTCAGTGATAATGTAAAAGGACACAGCATTTGAGAATTTCTTAGGGGGAATATTCTCAGACACCTGGCTCAAAGTTGTTTATAAAGTATTATATTAATCTCATAAAAGAAGTACAAGGCAAGATTACAGGAGATAGAAAAATACTTCTGTCTGGCCTGTTAGGGAAGACTTCATAAAAGACATAATAGCAGAACAAGGCAATGGAGAAATGATAGGATGATGAAATGGGCTGTGAGGGACATCCCAAGGGGAAAAATTGGTGTGAGCAACTTTCCAGAGTTGGGATAGTGCAAGACATTCTCATGTCTTTGGGATATGGGGTTTGTGTAAAGGAAATTTGGGAGATGTTTAGAAAACATGAACAGTAGTTTGGGAGCAGATAATTTGTGTTAGGCAAATAGTTGGAGATAAATCTGGAAATAAAGATACGGGGTATATTTTGAAAGATATTTAATGATATTTGTACTTTTTTTGTAGACAATATGCCTTGAAAGTGTCCAACCAAGCTATATAACCAAAGCTTTAAAAATATAATTCTAGAATGAGTGTAAAGGGTCAATTACTAGGGACAAAATGGAAATAAAGAGGCTATTGGAAGGATATTCCATGACCAAGGCAGAGTGTTAAATAAAGAAAGCACCAAGCCAGCCTTGATGACCTAGTGGTTAAAGTTCGGTGCTCTCACTGCTTCGGTGGCCTGGGGTTCATTTCCTGGTCATGGAACCACACTACCCATCTGTCAGTTGCTATGCTCTGGCAGCGGCTCACATATTAGAACTAGAAGGACTTACAACTAGGATATACAACCATGCACTGGGGCTTTGGGGAGTCAAAAAAAAAAAGAGGAAGATTGGCAACAGATGTTAGCTCAGGGCAAATCTACCTTTGCCAAAAAAAAAAAAAAAAAGTACCCAAATTAAGATAACTGGAGTAGAAAGAAAAAATTAGGTGCAAGAGGCATTTTGAAGTAAAAATTAATAAGATGGGGCCTGCTCAGTGGCATAGTGGTTTAGTTCACATGCTCTGCTTCAGTGGCCTGGGGTTCACTGCTTCAGATCCTGGGCAGGGACATATGCACTGCTCAGCAAGCCATGCTGCGATGGCGTCCCATATACAAAGTAGAAGAAGATGGGCACAGATGTTAACTAAGGGCTAATCTTCCTCAGCACAAAGAGGAAGATTGGCAACAGATGTCAGCTTGGGCCAATCTTCCTCACCAAAAAAAAAAAGAAGAAAAGAAAAAGTGATAAGATATGGAACATTATTGAATGTGGCAAAAATATCTGGAAGTGCGGTGGTACCATTAGCAAAATACATTTAAAAAAAGAAGTTTATATAAAGAACTGATTTGCATTTTATAAATTATCAATACCTCTATTATTGTGATTGGAAAGAACCTTATCTAAATTAAGCAATTTTCCACAAAACTATCCAATTTTTCATGAGTAAACACAAAGACTGTTTTAAATGTTTCTTTTACCTATATGTGGAAAGAAACATATAGTGATGATGGTGTAACATTTAAAGTTGTCATTTGTTAGTCGTGACAATGTACGCTTTAAATATCTTACACTTTTGTCAATTATACTTCAATAAAGCTGGAAAAAATTTAAAAATGAAGTTGTTATTTGTTAAATGACTGAGTTGCGGACAGAAATGTTTGTTTATATGAAACACATAGTTTAGAAATTCTGTTCTGTTGTCTTTCAAAATTATGTAAAGTGAAATGGAATTCTATTCAAGAAAAAATAATTTCTTATTCTCAGGTCCCAGGAAATGCTAGGAGCTATGCTCCATGATAATTATTTCAGTGAGAAAAGTAAAAATAAATAGGCCACTTTTTTAACACTATGTTTTATTATAGTAAATAGAATTATTCGCAACATTTCCCAGTTGCTTTTGTCTTCTTTGTCTTTTCCATCTGCTATTTTTTATGCTTCACACCTGCTGAGAGTCTGTGGAAACTATAGAAATCAAATTTTTTTTTGCAAAGATGTATATTTATTGCATTGCTTCGTTCTGAAGCAAATAAAAATTGAAAATGTTACTTGAGATTTTGTGTGATTTCTAATTTGTGGAAAATAGAAACTCTCAATAAAATCAAATAAAATTACTCATTTTGACTGGAATAAGATAATATTTTGGTACTGCCATGAGTATGTAGGTAGTAGTTGATTCACTTATAATGTTTTGTTATGAGCAAAATATAGAGTTACCTTTATAAATCATACTTATGTTTTCTTTTTTTGTATAAGAATATTGTGTTAAACTTTAACTACAATTCAACTGTGGATAATTTATATATACAAATTAACTTCAGGACAACCGTTAAAAAGAATTGCTATTACCTGAAGAGCTCCTATAATGAGTATATCCAACAAGCATTTACAGATTATTACCATGTACAACAAATTAGAAAATATGAAGATTAGTAAGAGGATTTGTGTATAAGTGCAGAGAAGTATTTAACAAGGAAATTAATAAACTGTGTGTTAAAGTGTCATAGAGGGATGTAGTAATAAAAATGTGTAGCATTTCTGGAGTCAGAGAAGTTTCAACACGGCATTTTCATTAGAATGGTCTTAAGGTTGAGTAAATGTGGTAGAAGTAATTCCATGTGGCCCTTGAACCATCTTCATTGGCTGCCTTCTCTCCCAGGCACATAGGAAGGGTATATGTCCCAGATTTCTTACACATAGATGAGTCTGTGTGACTAGATCTGGTGTTGACATGTGACCTGGAGACATTTAGGCCACTTCCAGACCTGGCCTTTAAAGATCCTCACTGATCTTCTTCCATGTTCCCTCTTTTCTCTAACAGAGGGAAGTGAAGGCCTCTAGTACGGTGGGTCATACAATGTAAGGGACCTGGATCCCTAAGCCAGTACTAAGAGGATTGTTTTCAAGTAGAATCATTTTACTTGATTAGAGCTATAAAGCAAGCAAGTAGTGAGTCTGTAATGTGTTAAGACACTGCGTTTTGGTTAGAATCATTGTCATTCTTTATCCTGATTGTGATATTGTGATTTATAATAAGAAATATATATTTGATCTTTGTCCCATTTCTGGCACAGAGCTCCTAAAACCATTGGCATTTCCTATGTGATGAGAGTGACAAAGGTATCTTTTGTTACGTTAGTGAGGGGACTTTTGGACTGCACCTAACGATGGAATCTAGTTGCCAGGAGAACCAATCATGTGATTAAGTGTTGGAACTTTCAGTCCCATCCCCTGTCCTTCAGGGAGGGGAGGGGGGCTAGAGATTGAGTTCAGTCACCAATGGCCAATGCTTTAATCAATAATGCTTATGTAATGAAGCTTCCATAAAAACCCAAAAGATGGAGAGCTTCGGGGTTGACAGAGGTGCTGGGTGGATGGTGGACCCAGAGAGGGCACGGAAGCTCTGTGCCCTTTCCGCATACCTTGCTCTGTGCATCTCTTCCATCGGGCTTTCCTGACTTATGTCCTTTTATAATGAACTGGTGATCTAGTAAGTAAAATGTTTCTCTGAGTTCTGTGAGCCACTCCAGCAAATTAATTAAACCCCAGGAGGGGCTTGTGGCAACCTCTGATTTATAGACAGTTGGTAAGAAGTACAGGTGACACCCAGGCTGGCACCTGGCATCTGAAGTTGGAGGGGGCAGTTTTGTAGGACCTGAACTATTAACCTATGGAATTTGATGCTATCTCTAGATAGATAGTGTTAGCGTTAGGTTGACTTGTAGGACAACCAGCTGGTGTCCGGAGAATTGTTGGTATGGGGGAAACTCCCCTGACATAGTGTTGGAATTGGCTCCCAGAACCTTCTACTGACTAATATAGTATAGTAAGTGATTCCCTAGTGGGGAGAGATACAAAGGAATTGAGGCAGAGAAGAGGAGTTTGATGATGGAATCGTAGTGACTTGGTGCATCAGAGACCTTTAGAGTAATTGAAACATACTATACAAGGAGCTGGGTTAGCTCTGTGTGTGTGTGTGTGTGTGTGTGTGTGTGTGTGTATGTGTGTGTGTGGCTTAAAACAACAGAAATTCATACTCTCAAGTTCTGGAGGCTAGAAGTCCAAAATCAAGATGCTGACAGGGCCATGCTCTCTTTGCAGGCTCTCAGGGAGAATCTGTTCCATGCCTTTCTCTTTGCTTCTCACGTTTCCAGCAATCCTTGGTGTTCCTTCTTGTTATGGATACATTTTAGATGATTGCATATGCCTTGATAATGAGTTTGGGTATGATCATGTGCTATAGTCTAAATGTTTGTGTTCCTCCAAAATTCATATTACGAGGTGGGGCCTTTGGGAGGTGGTTAGGTCCTGAGGATGGAGCCCTCATGAATGGGATTAGTGTTCTTTTAAGAAGAAGCTAGAGAGCTTGCTTGCTTCTTCCGTGTGAGGACACAGTGAGAAAGCACGAACTATGAACCAGGAAGAGGGCCTCATCAGAGAATGCAGCCAGGCTGGTACCTTGATCTTGGACTTCTCAGCCTTTAGAACTGAAAGGAATAAATTTCTGTTGTTTATAAGCCACCCAGTCTGTGGTATTTTGTTCCAGTAACAGGAACTGACTAAGACGTCATGAAAGCACACAGGAACCAGTTGGTTCTTAAATAGGGGGCATTGTCAAGTTGATTTTTTTCTTTTTTCTTCCTCTCCCCCACCTCCCCCCTTTTTAAAAAAGAATTTAACAATGATTATGAGTGCAGAAATAAAAAACACTGGTGAAGATAGAAAAGTGGAAATGTGTTTTAAAGATATCTCTGAGGTAGAATTAGCAAGACTTTGTGACTGATTAGAAATGCAGGAGGAAAAAAGGCAAGAGTCAAACATTAGTACAAATTTTCTAGTTTAGGATAGCCAACACCATCAAGTGGAATAAGATATAGAAAAACTAGGACAAATTATTTTTTACAAGGGGAAGGAGCAAGTAGAGATGAGCATATTTGATTTGTGATAACTGCGGCACCTTTGGGAAGAGATGGCCAGATGGAAATAAAGCTCAGGAGAGAATTTGACACTAAAATATGAGATTATCCATGAAGAGTATATGGAGAAGGCCTCACATTTTTGGAGGTTCATGGGCCTTTTGAGACACTGATCAAATTTACAGACCATCTCCCATGAAAAATAAGCACCATAATCAGAGTTTTCATACTATCTGAAATCATTTAAAATGGGACTCAAGTTTAAAAAACAGACAAACAAACTGAAAACATGGAGAAAAATAATAGGAAAACACAAATGAATGGTGTCTAAGAAGCCAAGGAAATAGAAGAAAAATATAGGATTGAAAACAGTGTCAAATGCTGCGGAAAGGCCGCCTAGGAAGAGAATTAAAAAATAGATAGAAAGTGTCTGAGGAAGACACTTTCTTTTCCTTTTTCTCTTGTTTTCCAATTCACCATGCTGCCTCCCAAAAAAGATTCTACAAGTCATCTGAATATTGGCATGGGGACTCCAGTGTGATGAGTGGTGACGAGGAACTGAGTGTCTAAAAGCAGGCCGTCTTTTCGGGAGTATCTTTGGTGATAGAAAAAAGACAAGTGAGTTAAGGAATACAATTCAGCGGTGGCTTAGTGATGAATCGTTGAGGAAAGATACCAACGCAGCGAGGTCCTGGAGGACGTTGCAGAGGATGTGCTCAAGATCACAAGTGCAACTTGCAGAAAAGTTAAAGATAGATGCTGGCACAGGGGACAGGAAAGCTTATAGGGGACGGGAAAATCCTGGTAACCACATCTGATGGCTTCAGTGTGCCCTGTAAATAAGAGCCTCATGATTCTGGTTTTGCATTCAGAAGGTCAATTCCAATACCATTTTTCACTCCCGATATAAACTTATTTGCTTTTAATATCGTGAGTGTCAATTTTAAGAAGAGACGTAAACACCATCTGTGTTTCCACATCCTCAAATTCCTTCAATGTCACCAAAGGTGTATTCCAGATTTATTGTGGCAGTATATATCATAAAGGAACTTAGTAGGTGATGGGATTGACAAATTTTGCAGTTTCCCTTCTCTTAGTTAGTTCAGGCTGCTACAATGAAGTACCATAGACTGGGTGGTTTACAAACAATGGAAATTTATTTCTCACAGTTCTGGAGGCTGGAAGTCCAAGCTGAGGATGCCAGCATGGTCGGCTTCTGTTAAGACCTCTCTTCTGGGTTCAGACTGCCGGTTTCTTGTGGTACCCTCACACGGCAGAAAGAGTGAGCGAACTCTCTGACCTCTTCTAATGAAGATACTAACCCTATTCATGACTGAATTCAGGACCTCATGACCCAATTACCTCCCAAAATCCCCTCCTCCAAATACCATCACCTTGAGGATTAGATTTCATCATATGCATTTCTGGGAGACACAAACATTCAGTCCATAACACCTTGTCACAGGTAGTTGTTCTGGGAGAATATCAAAGATCCTAATTAGTCATATCAGGTCTATATATGGTGTCAAAGATAAACAAAACCGGACTCTAGTTAAAAAGATAAGGACAGATTTTAATCAGTATTATACTATTGTCATAAGGGAAAGAGTCCAGTGTGATCTGTACTCAACTTCAATTTCTACAGAGGTGATTCAGAGTTTTAAAGGGAGAATGAGAGAATAAGGAGGCGGGTGAGCAGAGACAGTCAAGTCAGGAAAATGAAAAATTGCGGAAGGTGAGAAGAGGGGAGTTGGTCCATGTGAAACCCATCTGGGTTTGTTTTGTTAACTGGTGCTTATCAAAGTGAGGCCCCCACCCTCCCACAGAGACTGGGAGACTGGGCCCTGTCTTCAGGTGCTGGCTGGAACAGTGAATTCTTTCGACAGCCTTGAGTTTACTCAGGTAGGCACGTTAAGGGGGGCTAGGGTCATCCTGGGGATGTGACCCTGAGTTGTTAGAAACCATGTTGGTGTTTTTTTTCAAGTCTTTATAGGCCAAGCCTGAAGCCTAGTTGAGAAACGGCTGAGAGGAGCCTGGTCAGTGTTTGACCAAGGAGAGGATTTTTGTCAATGGCTACTCCCGATTCTATTGTAGATAGTGGTTGTAAAAAACAACCACTATCAATATTTATGTTTTTCTTTCAATGCCAATAATAGGATGTTTATACTGATTAGCCAAACTATCCAAAATTCTGTAGTATCTCTGTTTCTTTTAAAAATTCTGTAGTATCTCCTTTCTCATCTTTATAGTCTTAGAATTAAATCCTCCTCAATCTCTGATTGGACCCTCTCTTGTTACTTTACAGACATTTTTGTCTCAAATTTTTTTGATAATATAATTCATCCTCTCCTGAAGCTCTTTATTCATTTTAATAAGTTAAAAGCTATGGCCAGTTTGCCTGTGTAGCAAATAATTGGAGATGACCACGGATAGGAATGGGAAAATACTTATAAGGGGTCGGAAAGGAGAGAAGGGAGGTAACTGGCATCCACTAAATATCAACAATGTCCTACGTACTGTGCGAGCTGCTTTATAAACTGTTTCCTTTGTTTCTAATAACTTAATATTACAGATGAAGAAACTCACACTCAAAAAGATAATTAATCTTTATAATTAACAATTAATCAAAATTAATGCTCCATAATTATGATTATTGATAACCAAATTACAAAATTTTAAAAAGTGAATGTTTAGTTGTAAACCTGCATTTTTTTTCTGCAGAGTTCATTTTATTGTGTTGTTGCCCCAAATAATATTCTATAGCCTGCCTTACTTTTCAGGTTCCCTGTGTCTGCAGTGGATTGGAATACGTTATATTTGCCTAATGTACTGAGAGAGGCAGTGTATTAGAGTAAGTGAAGTGCTTGGGTCTCTTCTTTATAATCAATTTCACCTCCCTCATCTGAAGAGAAAAGGGGATGGAGTCATAGGACACCCCCCCAATCTTTTCTCAATAGCAAATGTACAGAGATACGTACCAGCATGTTCTATGTCTATTATCTAATGTATTTCTGGCTGTTTAACTTTGTGTGTGTGTGTGTGTGTGTGAGTGTGAGGAAGACCCTGAGCTAACATCTGTTGTCCATCCTCCTCTTTTTGCTGAGGAAGATTGGCCCTGGGCTAACATCTGTGCCCATCTTCCTCTACTTTATATGGGACACCGCCACAGCATGGCTTGATGAGCAGTGTGTATGTCCGAGCCCAGGATCCGAACCTGTGAACCCCCGGCTGCCAGAGGTGGAGTGCACAAACTTAACCGCCATGCCACTGGGCCAGCCCCTGGCCATTTAACTTTAAGCACATAATTATGCTATTTTTCCCCAACATCATAGTATTAAGATTAAAAAGAAAACAACAAATATAACAGAATTCATGTCTAGGACTTGCTCCACATTCTGTTTAAAACATTTTACCACTTCCAAACTAT
The DNA here is from genome assembly GCA_031878705.1 of Tapirus indicus. NCBI lineage: Eukaryota > Metazoa > Chordata > Mammalia > Perissodactyla > Tapiridae > Tapirus > Tapirus indicus. The sequence goes on along the minus strand of CM062919.1, from coordinate 136,946,329 downwards.
CAGATTCTCAGCTTGTTAAAAGTTAAATTGTTCATATGATTCTCATCTGTATAGGAAAAATTTAAAAGTATTCCTCTTTATTTTCCTTGGGAATAAGCCTAAGTAGTTCTTAGACCGAATAATAACTGCAGAACTGTTTGTTTTGGAATTCAGCTTAATTCAACAAATATTTATTGAATACCTATATTTGGAAGGCAGTGTGATTAACATTTAGAAGGTCGTGGTCCATTCTGAAATTTCATTTGAGGTTCTCTGATTTCTAGTTTTATCATCAATTTCAAAGCTTATGTATACAAACTGAGCAGCCTGATATACAAACAGAGAATCAGCTTTTATCCCTGTCATGGTTTTAATAGAAACCGCAATAGATCTCTCAAATTGCATTTGGGAATTACATGGCAAAGTCATGTGTGCTTCTATACCAAGGATGCAGTGAGTGCTTGATACACTGTTTTCGAACCTATGAAACCCCTCAACAGTGACTGCCACAGATGGGAAGGATACATTGCCGTCCACCTCTCCCTAGTGTTTGGGTTTCTTCTTCCACTACTTATGTATTTTCCATGTAGCTCAGCTGCCAAGTCTCACACCTAAAGGGTCAATCCTTCACTATATGCAGTTTAACTAAAATTCCACATCTACTTCCAAACTGATGCCTATACCAAGGGATTTTCAGCCATTTGGAAAAAAAAGCTAGGGGGTAGACATATCATTTGGTACTGTCTCACTTACAAATTACTCATGCAGACTTGGGGAGACTTCCTTCACTTGCTAATGACCAGTGCAGATCTTCTCAACTGGTTGTCACAAGTTTTTCATTCACTATATGATCCGTGTTAATCACGGCAGTATTTGTGAAAAGGGAATGCAAGTCTCCAAAACTAAATTCTTTTATCCAGCATGGCTAGATTTTTCTAAAGGGACAATTTCCTGCTGTCACTGCAGTCAATTGTTAGAAAAACGATCTCAAGTTAAAAGAGCTTGGATAGTCAATGCAAATCCACAGAGCCACCTGGCACTGACTTTGCCTCAGTCCCTTGAAGGAAATAATGGGCGATGTAAATCCAGCACCAATGTAATGCTAAGCAAAGCCAGCTAAAAAGGAAAAGACATTCTTTCCACTTTATTATTGTTATGCTTTTAGAGTGCTTGTGAAAAGACACAGGTCAGGCGACTGGATCTTGAGTTTCAGAGTTTCAGTCCACACCGTTGCAAGTTCAATGATTTGTGTGTGACAGTGACCATTTTCAGTTGTAAATGTTTTTGTCTACCCAAAAAATTACATATTGTGCCCCATCAAATAATAGATAATCTTATGGGAGGCCTATTTACAAAAAATACTAAATAATACTTAGAAACTCCACTCATGTTATCTTCAGAGGTTCTTTAGGGACTGATAAATTTCTAGACCAAATCCTGAGAAGCATTTAAGCTATTGGATTGAATACAAAAAGAATAACCAAAAAAAAAAGTGAGAAATAAAAGATTAATGGTGGCGGAGCACCTACAACATGCCAGAGATTGTGTTGTGTATTTGACAGACATTATCGCGTATAGTCATAGACACTAGAAAATTCTTAACTGCTTCTAGCTGATATACGTACAGCGTGTGAATGGCTGGGAAAACTAACAACTGAAATTTGTTATACTTAGGTATAGAAGTTGGAGGTAGGCCCACGGAAGTTCAAAGGGATGAAAAACTATGAAGGCTAATGGCTCATTTCCTTCTTTATATATTTTTTTTTACATAAAGATACAGGAGAAAAGAGAAGCATAGAGCAGAGAAATGAGAAAAAGAAATCATTCTGCCGTACATTTTTACAATACTTTGTGGATCAGCCTATACTATCTAAGGGAGCAGTTAAGCGCTTACTCCCATGCACTTCTCGGCTTTGCTGAGTGGTTATGTTGGATGGAAAAAGTCCCATAATTTACCCCATTTCTATTTGTTCTTGAACCAGGAGGAGACACGTCGTCAGCCTAAACTCTGTTGTTTTGTTTTTGGTTTTGGTTATTTGTTTTATCTTATTTATTTTTAACAAATCCTATCTTAAGATTTAGAGGGTGGAATTATTTCAATTGAGTCTAAGAATATTATTATGTATGAATGTGAGAAGTTTGCTATGAAGATTCTGCAGTAGTACTCATGTTACTTAAATCCTATGTCTTCTGCTGTCCATATTTCAGGTAATTTATGATTACTATCATACCTTTTTTCAGCAAATTCTCTAGGGAATTAATTGCTAGTTAAGGATTCTCCCTTGTTCAGAGAAGAAATACCTTCAGCCTAAATGGGAGTAAAAATCAAAATATTCTCTGATCATAACCACAAAATAATTCTTCAGTGTCTGTGGAGATAGCCTCCTATAGTGGAGTTCATTTGTTTTCAAAATCAGTGTCTGGAAAAGAAAGAGGAGAAGAAGCAAAGGAAAAAGAAATACTCTACAATATCCAAGCTGATGCCTAGGATTAATGTAATTCTTCCCTGCTGTTACCATGTTAGAAAATGAGGGAGAAGAATGTATGAATGGTGGTCACTGTGGAAAGACTTTAAATAAATTCTTCATAGATCAGAACTCTGGGAGCAGAATTTCATGTCTCAATTCCCAAGAGTGACATATGTGCAAAATAACCCTTCTTCCCCAAATTCCTGATTTATTGTTCAAAAGTAAACCAATTCACAGACTTAAACTGATGTTTCCCTGGGAGAAAATTAAACCAAATCTTATCACTTTAGATGACAAATGCATCTTAGATTTTGTTGTTATTTTTGGTGAAACATAACACATAAAATAAGAATGCATGTACAATTTAAAAAATAATATAAAAGTATACTTGATCTAAGTCAGTTTAAAAACTAAAATGTATTAGTAACTTTGAGCACCCAGTATATCACCCCTTGCTCAAAGGACCTCACTCCTTCCCCTAAAAGTTAATGTCATCGTGGATACTCAACAACCCATTCTCTTATTTTCTTTAATTTTGTTATGTAAATATATATCCTTGAAAAATTTATGGTTTAATTTTCCTCATTTTGTGTTACATGTAAATATAAGTATTTGTCTTTGTTCTGTGATTTTGTTGTTTCACATAGTATTATTTTTTGAATATTAAAATTTTTAGATGTATGTAGTTGTGCTATAATAGAACTTATATAGATTAATAGAACTTATAATAGATTATAGATAGATTAGATTATAGAATTTATAGAATAGATTATAGAACTTATAATAGATTAATTCTTTGATATATAGTTATGGATTAAATTTCTGAATATTGATTCTTATTGGTTATATGCAATGCAGATATCTTCTCCCAAATTATGTCACTTGTCTTTACATTCTCTTTATGGTGTCTTATGATGCATAGACATTTTTAATTTTAATGTAGTCAAATTAATCTCTTTTTTATGATTTGTGTTGTCAAATCTCTAAGAAATTAATTCTTACCCCAATGATTTTAAAGATATTTTTCCATATTGCCAGCTAAACGTTTAAAGGTTTTGCCTTAGACACTTAAGTCTTTAATTTACTTTAAATTTTGTGTATATGTGCACAGTGGGAAGTAGGTGTCCATTTTCATTTTTTCCATATGTGTAATTTTAGCACACTGTATATTAAATAGTCCATCCTCTTCCCACTAACTTGTATTGTTCCTTCAATCATAAATTGCATATAAATAGGAAGGCCTATTTCTATGTTTTCATATGTCCCAGTGTTGAATACCACATTGACATAATTACTCTGGCTTTAATGTAAGTCTTAATATCTGACGGGGCAAGTTATCTCATTTTCTTCTTGAAAGAGTCTTTTGACTATATTGGGGCCTTTTTTTTTAATATACATTTTATATAAATGTGTCAAGTGCATCTCCTCCAAAAAACCTATTTGAGATTTTCTTTTGAGTTACATTGATTATATTAATCAATTTGGGCAAAGTTGACATCTTTTCAATATTTACTTAGGTATTTTTAATGATTGAATAAAGTTTTATAATTTTTAAAGGCTATGTTAAGTATTTGTTAGACATAGTCCCATATACTTTACACGTGATTTAAATCGTATCTCAGTTTACAAATATATTTGAACTGAGAGTTGATTGTGTGCAAGAATGGCATTGATTTGTAAATATTAATGCCTTTTCCAGCTACTGATGAACTGTATATGTAGATTTTTTTAATGAAGGCATATTATTTGTAAATAATGCCAATTTGTTTCTTCTGCTCAGCCCTTACATCTTTTGCTTCTTTTTTGTATTATACCATTTTGAACTTGCAGTATGATGCTTTATAGAAATGACAATAACTGGCATCTTTAAATTGTTACTGGTTTTAAAGGGAACACATTCAACAGTTTACCTTGAAATGCAATGTTTCTTATGGCTTTCTTGTGCATACCTTTTATCAGGTTGAGAAAATTCCCCTCTCTTTATGTGCCTCTTACTTGTTTGACAAGAGAAATCACCTTGAACAATGTGTTTGTTACATTCTTTAATTTTTTAACATTGTAATTTTATTCTATTTGAGCACAGTTAACTTTTGATTCTAGGAAAAGGCATACAAGGTTAAGTAGGTAACAACTCCCTGAAGGTTTGAAAAATAGCCCTAGGGCATGCCATCTACTTCAGGTTAATCTTTAAGTGAGTCATTGAAACATAGCATTTAGCCTTTCTGTGTTACACAGGGACCATGAGGAATCTTTCTCCAGAGAGTAAGAGACTGACTTAGTAGGGAAGAAAGACTACAATCTCCATGTGGTTTCACGTGTACAGTTAACTGAAAGGCAAGATAAATTCATTACTTAAATAGTTAAAATAATTGACAGCTTATAAATTAACTAAACTATACCTGATGCTTCCGATTTACGCGTTATAATTCCCCTTAGGTTCTATAATATTATCTTCATTTTGCAGATTAACAGGAAACAAATGTTTAGTTATATTATATGACTTTACCAATGTCACACGGCCTAGTGACAGAACCAGAGGGGGAAGTCAATTGTATTATCTTTAATTCTCTCCTCCTTTCTACACTGCTACACAATTTCTCCATGTGTTTTATTCTAACTTCAAAAGATTTCACTTACAGAAAGAGGGCACCAAATTGAATTCTCACATAAAATCTAGCATTATATTACTTGATTAATGTGATTAAAATGGGTTTCTGTTATATTTTTTGAAATGCTTTTAATTCTATAAGTTCTTACAACCTTCGCCATTCATCATCCAAGGCATTGGTTTAAAATCTAAAATTTTCTCACAAGCTTCTCACAATGTGAATTCTGCCAAGATCTGTCACTTCATTAAGCTAAATTGTTCTCTTTCACTCTGTAAGTCAGATCTGAGAAACAGCTTGTCATCTTCAGCTGCACAAGAAGAACTTTCTGTGTGATCTCTGACTAAACATTTCTGGGAAGTGTCCAATCAGTTTGGAAGTCCCTTCAATCCTGCTCTATCAGAGGCTGAGACTTGTCTAACTAGATCACGCTGTGCGTGCTGTCAGCTGGTGACCCTCATCTCTAGGCCACTAAAATATTTCTAGCTTACTGAGAGAATTGATAAGGCATAAGAGATATTGACCATCTCTAATTTTTCTTCTCAGGGACTCCATTCACCTCTCCACTCAATTCTAGGGACACTGAAACTAAAATGAAATATTTCAAAGTTTTTTGTAAACTTTTAAATGTCATATTAAAATAATAGTATCTTCATTATAATTATATATTAATCTGCATTAAAGCATCCTTATAGGGTATAATGATTTTGTATGTTGTTATATTAAAAATAATAATCTTATCATTGTCATGTTTCTTCGAGTATGATCACATCTTCCAGAGCCGGGGATTGACCATGGGTTGATTATCTACCACTTCTCAATTGTTGAACATTTGAAACTAATGCTTTAACTTAATATTGCTCTCAATTCATCACTGTTTTATTTTGACTCTGTAATATTTTTTAACAGTACAGAACTTCATTTTTAACACTTTTTCCTAAAGTTTTCCCTACAGACTGGTAAAAGTGAATGAGACTAGTGTGGGTGTATTTGTTGCCCCTCCAGTGCCATGACTATTAAGATGCTTAGGTGGTTTAGAACAAGTGCCTGCTGCTGAGAGGAAGGGACCTGGAGCACAGAATCTTTCTCCAGTGGTTCAGAAGCATCACCCTGCTGTCTGAAAAACAGTGCACTCCTGTGACCCGTATGTTCATTTAAATACAACACTTGAGAGGACTTTTCTATTTTCGCCATGTTCAAATCGTAGTTTTATCCTTGAGTGGTTGTTTGGGGCCTGAAAGCAGTTTGCTAACAGGGATGTTGTCTGGAATTTGGGGCCTATTTTCCACGCAGAGCAATTTTAAAGATGCTTTTAAGTACCAGGTTTCATTTCGATTAAAATATCTACACATTTAAAGATTAATTTTGTGTTAATTGAAGACTCAGAAATATTTCTTTTTTAGTTTTTCATTTCTAGTTTTTCATCACTAAGCAGATGCAAATAGATATTAATTCTTTAGTTACTATAGCAACAAATAGAAATTGATTAAACCACATATTAAACAAAAACTAATTTGAACAAGCTTGTAACTCGAACATAATTGCTTTCAGAAGAATAAGTTCTTAGAATGACCTTCTCAATGATTTACTTGGAGATCTGAGATATGTATTTTTAAAGTTGAATATTTTAGCCAAGAGCACGCACACACAGAAATATGTTCTCCCCTTGATACGGGGCCTCCAGAGTCCAGCGAGCATCGGGAAAGGTACTCCTGGTAACACTGCCCAAAGGACTGAATTGCCCAAAGGGGCAGCCAACCTAATCCAGCTAAGGAGTTTTGGGCTATATCTCAGAGAGTTTATTAAAAAATCAAAGGGGATAAAAGTTTCCTAAAGATCACACACTAACTTTACCTTAAAACTGTGATTTTAATTCTGTGGTGCCAAAACTGTGTCAAACAGCCTACAGCAAGATATGTACTATGTGCTCCAAAATGATGCAAAATAAATACTTACTGTGTTTTGAGAACTAACTCATTAGTAGGGGAAATACTATACTATATATACCCTAAGGACATTTGAGCATTCACATAGGCACATAAATGTTGAGTGAAGTGTCGTTCGTGGATGATGGTAGCTGCATATTTTTTCATTGACATAACTATTGAATTTCTATTAAGTTGACTAAGGGCTTTATGAGATCTGTTGGTTTAGGGAAAACACCTGGATAAGACTAATAAAAATGACCATAATTCATAGTTTAATTTTGAATAACACTTTCCCACTCAAAATAGTTTCACTTTCTCATGTAAGAAACAAAATCCTGTAAAATAGGTAATAGTACTATTAGCCTAATTTCACAGGTAGGAAAATTAAGATTCTAACAGGTTGAATTTCCCAGAACTCTGACATGGAGATTTGTGTGCATGGCGTTTATTAGAAAGTGTACTTGAAATCAATACCTGTGGAAGGGAGGAGAACGAGGCAAGATAGGCAGAGGAAGAAGTGTAGTGGCAATGCAATTCTAATGGAGGCCTCAGTAGACATCATGGCGGGTTCCAGATCTGGCACAAAGTTTCAGAGGTCAGATCTGGCCAGGACATTGGACTTGATCTCCTCAGCATCATGATGCACAGAGAGGGTGACAGTGGTGGACAATTGTGTGGTAGCATTCCCAGCAACTAGGGAATAAGTCCTCTATTCTTGAAGGGTTATCTGGGTGGCACAATGCAGTATCTATGACAAGGATCATGGAGTTACACAGGTAAAAAGTGCTTGCACCAAGTGATTAAATCATGAACTATACAGTTATTCTTTAACTTGGAATAATAGAAGGATAAAATAAAGTGTTCAAGAGAAATAGTAATTCATTTTCTAAAAGACTATATATGAAGTCTTATGTTTTGTGCTACAAGTTCTACATTTCTATATAAAAATAAAATTGGCTATGTTTGTTTATAGACTATTCAGTCCTTAGGATTGCTCTGAATTCAGGGAATTATCAGAATAAGATAAATTATTCCAGTTGTATGGAATTATCAATTCAAATGACTAAAATTATGTTCTAGAAAATTCTTTGTCTAGTGGAAAGGATGTCTTCACTCGTCTGAATGAATCTCATAGTGTTAGTGGTTCATTGGAGTACATTCAGGTGACACTGGCATATCATTTTAACATCTGTATCTTTGCCGATAACAGTAGCTATTGACTGCCAGCTTCTCAAATATCACCAATACAACTGCCAGCTTCTCAAATATCACCAATACAACCTGTAGATAAGACAAAGATGACATTATTGCTTACCATGGTAAGTGAGACCATGACCTCAACAGAACTCTGGCAGTGTCTTGAAGGGAAAAAGGCAAGTTGAATTTTTTCGAGAATTTAAAGTTTGGTTTCTGGTGTGTGTTTCAAATGCAGAGACTTGATTATGATTGGGTTGGTATTATGGTACAGTAGTTTAAGATTGGTGAAAAGAGAAAGGTGAGGATTTTTGAGTCAATGGGTTCAAGTGGTCTTTGGTTACAACCTGTCAATGAATGCTATCTATTGAAGAGCTCATTTGGGGGAGCTCTTCAAATCCCATCTATTGAAAGGGATTTGGGGGAAGTTTCTGAAATGAACAATGAACGTGTTTGCTGGGAGGACAATCTCCTGAAATTATAATAAAATCATGTTAATGTAGACAGAAAGCTGTGTTTGGAGGAAGATGATTTCTTTCTCATAGTTGAGAAACTACCTGCTGGTGTTAGAATGTCAGCATCGGGATCTTAGCTCTTCCACGACTAGCTGTGGCGCCTTGGGTGAGTTCCTTAATTCCTCTGTACATCATTTATCTTCTCTGTGGTTATACTTACATCATAAATTTGCTATTAGGATTAAATTGACAATATTACAAAGAATTTGAAATGCAGCTGATACATAGTAAGTAAATAGATTATTACTGTTTCCCTCACTCCCTTTACCACTCCTTTGCACAATATGCACAATTTCACACATATCTGCTTCTTCCAGGCAGGGGCTAAGCGGCTAAGAATAAAAGATAAATTTGATTTGGAGGTATATTATATTCAAGCATTCATTTCACTGACTACTTATGTTACATGTGTGTGTGTGTGTACATACACATATCAATGAAAGAATTCTTCATGGCTCAGTTAACTAGTTAAGTTTAAAATGTCACATAAACAGATTGCCAAAAAGGAAATATTTGAAAGTACCTAAGTTTCTACTTAACATACATGTCAAAAATGATACCATCAGATGATATCGTCATAGAATAGTAACTCATGTGATTGCTGACACTTTTTCTACTTTCATATGAAAAATATAGCAATTAAATATCGTTAAAAGTATCAGAATAATAGACAATCAAGATACGGTAGAACCAGCAAGCAGGGTCCATAATACCTAGCTTGCTGATTCCTTTATAATTCCACAAAATATTTATTGCATACCTAATATGGGTCAATGTGTTACATGCTGGGGATAAAATGGCAACTCACACAAGCAATGTCTGTCTTGATGGAGTTTAGATCTGTTGGGAAAGGAAACTATAAATGAAATAATCACGGAAATAAATAATGATGGTGCTCTAAAGGAAAGGATGATTCAGGAGGGCTTTCATTGGAACTGTCATTTGATTAAGATCTAAAGGGTGAGAAGGTGTCTACCAGGTTAAAAGGGCTGAGGGGCCAGGGATGAGAACCCGCTGTGGTGGGAGGACGCTCAATCAATGGTGTGAAAAGTCATTGTGACGCTGTTGCAGAGAACTAGGCAGAGGACTGGATGAAATCAAGCTATGCAAATTGGAGAGATCAAACTATGTAGAATCTTGAAGTCTGGAATCTGCAGTCCATGTTAAGGATTTTGACCTTATTCTAAAAGTCACTAGAGGATTTTAAGAAGGGTTGGTGGAAGAAGATGGGGAAAAAGAATCCATATGATATCTAACTGAAGTTTAAGGTAAACTTTGAAAGGCTGCTGTTGGAGAAGTAATTGAAATAAATAACAAAGTTCTTAAAGGGTAGATATTTCCTCTCCTGTGACTTTTCCCTTTTTCGTGTCAGTACATGACTTATTGCTGCTTTATAGTCACTGTTTATGATTTTGGCTGTAGAATTAAATAACTGAGGATCTATATAAAAATCCCACACCAGTGTCCATTTGCAGAACAGTTACTCACTGTATCAAATTTTGAATTTAGTCTACTTTGTCAACCATAAATAAAAATATAAAGTGATAAAAAACAATAAAAAGTTGCTATCCTTTCTTACTGAATATTTAATCTACTTTGACTCATTTATATGCAGTTTATTTTTAGCTGCTTTTAAAAAGGCTCTATTAATAAGTATTGATATAAAACTCTAACTGACTTTATTTTCCTTGAATTTGGAAGAACCCTCCTAAAGAAAAGGCCTGTTATAGAAAAATAAGAGGAGACAGCCATTTTCAATTGTTTGTAGGGCTATCATGTTAAAGAGGCAACGGACTCATTCGGTTCATTTCTGGAATATAGATGTAGGGATTATAAGTGAAATTTAAGACTGGCAAAGTAAATTCAGAATGAGGCATGGTTTTCAAGTAAACTAGACCTATTTCACAGTGGAGCTTCCAATATCTAGAAATAGTCTAGCAGAAGCTGCATTTTCGTCTCAAATTTTAAGAGGAATTTCAAATCAAGATTCTGATTTTTTTTTTTGAAGCAAAACTCCATATATGTTGCTTGTTCCAAAGCAAGTCATTTTATCTCTCATCTTTCACTAGCAACTCCTGCCTCTGAATTCTGAGTCTCACTTTCAACTGTGAGATGTAACATCCTTTACTCCTTTGCAACTAATATCTCGGAGTCGATATCTCAACCACATTTCCTTTGGAAGAAGTAAGGGAAAAAAACTCATCAAATGAAGCTAAAGTATGTTGCAAAATTGAAAGTTAATTTCTTGACATAGTGCTGGTTGAGTTTGAGGCAAGTGAGAACATATTGTTAGTATTCACTTTTTTTGCAGTCTAGTTGCTTACATTTTATTAACCTTATTTCTCCTTTCTATCTCACTCAAATATGGGGCTTGAAGTAGTCAGAGAAGGCTAGTTATCAGAGATTGTACACCGTAAACTCAGAAGGTCTAATGGTAACTTGGCAGTAGCTAGATTAGTCATAGATGTAAATAAAATCAAACTGTAAAGTCTGTGAACTCTCAGTTCAAACCCTGACTCTAGACGTTGTCTAGGGTAAATGTGACCAAGTTACTTGACCTTTATCAGTCTCAATTTTTTGGTCAGTAAACATGAGCATAATAACTTTACTCAACGCATGAGGATTTTGTGAGGATTAAATAAGATAGTTCATATATCAGCACAGCACCTGGTATATAAGAAAACCCAATAAATTTCCACATTAATATTATTATAAAGGACAATATCTTATTCTACTGCTCTAATTTAGCCAACAGTTAAAATAATTTCCTTTCTTAGAGTATCATTTTACTTGAGATTTTAGCACAGCTTACAAGGAAAAAAGCATTGGGTTGGAATTCTAGCAGTTTCCTGGCTTTCTTCTTCAAGTGGATAGAACATTTCAAGGAAAGAAGGTAAAAGAAATTAGTGCAGAAATGACATACTCCAGACTGACTTAAGTAACATATGACACAAGATACACCTAATCAGATACTGATGGGTTTCAGGCATGATTCTGTGAGAAATACATTGTGCATTCATTAACTACAATTTGAGCTTGGGGACTTTTCTTTAATAATCTCTGAAAAGAATAAAAGCCAATGCATATAAAAGTAATTATTTGATGATTCCTGAACCAATGCATGTAATTTACTAAATGACACAAAGATGCAATCATGTGTACATACACTTACCTGTAACAGTGTGATAGACCAATGTATAATTCTGTTTTAACTTCAACCATTTGCCACCAGGGACTTACTGAAATTTTTACCCAGGGTCTATTAAAAAAGTGTCTCAATACTGGTTCTATCCAGGAATTTCTTCTAACATCATTCTTATTGTGAAAATTTTGATCTTCTTTGTGTCTCATCCTGTTGACATGACATTGGAATTCTTGCTGGACCCATCACTTCTCTATTCCGGGACTATAACAACATTAACTTTTACAATTGACAGCTATTGAATAACGAATATTTCAAGTAAATTTCTTAAAATATTCTAATCTTGAAAGGTAGATATAATATTTTATTTTTATTGCTGAGGGAACTGAGATTTGGACATATTAAATTATTATTTAAGGTCATCAGGCTAATGACTGTCAAACATACTTTAAATTCAGTCATTATGCCAATCCCATCTCTTCTCTTTAGGTAATTAACTTAACAATCATTTCCAGTGAGAAGCTTTGTTGATCTCTTCTCATCATCCCTTCTATGATTCATTCACTCATTTAGAAACATTGAGTGAACACTTAATATGCGCTAAGCACTCTTCTAGGTTCTGGGATACAGTGGTGAGACCATAAGCAAGGTTCATATTCTGGGCTTTTAGACCCTTGGATGAAGAAAAACATTAAGAAAATAGGCTAGAGAGTCAGTAGTATAATTTCAGATATTTACAAATGCTCTGAAGAATGTAAGAGTAATGGAAAAGAAAGTGACAAGAAAGAGGATAATATTTTAAACATCACGTTAATGTCTAGCTTATAAGTTAAATATCTCTCTGAGGAGAGAATATTTGAGCAGACAATTAGGTATTAAGAAGAAAGAAACAAGTCATATGAACATGGAGGGAAAAAGGTGCCAGGCAGAGGTAATAACAAGTAAAACATCTGAGGTGGGAACAAACCTGCAATGTTTGAGTAATGACACAAAGGTAAGTTTGTACAGTAAGTACTGAAGGAGAGAGAGAAGAGTGAGAGGGGAGACTAGAGAGATAGTGGGTTTCAGTCAGGTAGAGTCTTGTTGAACCTGGTATAGAGTGTGAATTTCATTCTGAATGTAACTGGAAACCATTAGAAGGTTTTAAACAGAAGAATCATATGATACTTGTTTTCTATTCTAGCAGTTTTGTAGGAACATGGAAAGTACAGAAGCAAAGAGATGAGTTAGGTGGCTTTTGCAAAAATCTAGGAAATAGCATGAGAACCAGTGGGTTAATATCTATAAAATGTATTTCAGTGTTTGTCCCATCTTGAATGGATGCAAGGATCCTGATGCTGCTAGAGTAATTTTACAATCATACAACCTCTGATCCTCTCCCCCGCAAAAGAAAACTGGCCACTTTTGTGTTATTTAATCCTGGTTTCATTCATCTTACTACGTAAGGGGGAAAATTAATAATTCCATCTGAACCTTGGTTTTTATGTGTATCTCGAGTGACACAGCAGGAGCAGAAATGGTTCAGATTCATTCATCAAACATAAAAATGCACCCATGCGACCTCCATAACCTAGATTTATAGTGAAGATGAGACACTGAAAAGTGGAATTCATGTGGATACATTGAGAAATCAGTAGAGGGTGGCACAGGTGGCATTATTTATTAAAATTTAGGGGAAAACCTATAAATAATAGGTAATAATTCAGAAAAGAAACAAAAAATTATTCTAGGAACAGGAAGACATTCAGATAGCTAATTTGCTATTGTTTGTTGGAGTATAAAGAGGAAGGGTTGTTGGCGTTTGTCAATAATTTGTACTCATCTTAAGGTTAATTTTCGATTCTTGACCATTCTGTCTTGAGGTGACCTATGGATATGTTTTTGTTTCTTCATTAAGAATCATTTAAAAGGCACATTCTTGCAAACGTTTGTGTTCTCAGGCTAAATCAGCAGATATGTTGGTAACAAACAACCTTGAAGGAAACATATATCACAGAGCTGGACAAAGTCATATCATTTGTATATATCCGTATTAAAAATAGTTGTTATCTTTGCCACAATATAAAATAACTAATACAAAAAGAAATGATAAGATAATTTCTTAAATTAGACATTTGATTTTGACATAACTGTAGATTCTCATGCAATTGTAAAAAATAATACAGAGAGTACACACATGTACTTTCTGCCCAGCTTTCTCCAAAGGTAACATCTTGCAAAAGTATTGTACAATATTGCAACCAGACATCCCTACAAAGAAATTCTACCACTAAGAGTACCTCTTTTATAGCATCTTTCCCCTCTCCTCAGTTCTCTAAGCATTCATAACTAACTGTTCTCTATTTTTAAATTTTGGTATTTCAAGAATGTTATATAAATGGAATCATACAGTATGCAGCCTTTTAAGATTGACTTTTTCACTCAGCATAATATTTTGGAAATTCATCCTAGCTGTTACACCCATTAGTAGTTCGTCCCTTTTTTTTTTTTTTTTTGGTGAGGAACATTAGCCCTGCACTAACAACTATTGCCAATCCTCCTCTTTTTGCTGAGGAGGATTGGCCCTGGGCTAACATTCGTGCCCATCTTCCTCTACTTTATATGGAATGCCACCACAGCATGGCTTGATAAGTGGTGTGTAGGTCTGTGCCTGGGATTCAAACCTGTGAACCCCGGGCTGCCAGAGTGGAGCACATGAATTTAACCACTATGCCACTGGGCTGGCCCCAGTAGCTCATTCCTTTTTATTGCTGAGTAGTTTTCAATGGTATGAATGTACCACAGTTTGTTAACCATTCATCTGTTGAAGGATAACCAGGTTATTTTCAGTTTTTGGCTACCTTGAAAAAAACTGCTATAATCATTCACGCACAAATTTTTCTGTGAAAAAAAAGTTTTCATTTTCCTGGGAAGAAGTGTCCAAGAGTGCATGCAAGTTACATGGTGGTTGCCTGTTTAGTTTTAAAAGGAACTGTCAAGCTGTTTTCCAGAGCAGTTGTATCATTTTACCTTGCTCTCGGCAATATGTGAGTGATCCACTTTCTCTGCGTCATTACCAGCATTTGGTATTGTCATTATTTTTTATTTTAGTCATTCTGATAAGTACGTAGTTATGTTTCATCTTGGTTTTAATTTGCATTTCTGTGGTGGCTAACAATGTTGAACATCTTTGACTATGCAGTCATGTGTTGCTTAAAGACAAGGATATGTTCTAAGAAATGCGTCATTAAGTAATTTTGCCATTGTGGGAACATCATCGAGTGTACTTACACAAACCTAGATGGTATAGCCTACTACACACCTGGGCTATATGGTACTAATCTTATGGGACCACCACCATATATGCAGTCTGTTCTTGACCAAAACCTTGTTATGTGACACATGACTGTACTTATTTGTTATTCGTATATCCTCTTCAGTGAAATCTTTGTGCTCTTTTTCCCATTATCTAATTGGATTATTTTTTTTACTGTTGAGTGTTTATAGTTCTTTATATATTCCAAATATACTCCTTTGTTGAATACGCAGTTTGAAAATAATTTCTCCCAGTTTGTAGCGTGTCTTTTCATCCTTTTCATATGGGCTTTCACAGAGTAGAAGTTTTTATTTTTCAAGAAGCCAAATTCATCAGTTTTCTTTTGATGGATCATGAGTTTTAAAAGCAAGTGTAATAACATTTTGGCTAGCCAAAGACTCTGAAAAACTTATTCTATGTGTTTTTGTAAAAGTTTTAAGATTTACAGTTATGTCTATGATCCTTTTTGGGGGTTCTTTTTTTTTGGCTTTGGATGTCCAGTTGCTCAAGCATCATATGTCAATGTCAAAAAGGCTATCCTTCGTTCATTAATTGCTTTTGCACTTTTGTTGAAAATCAGTTGGGAATATTTGTGAGGGTCTACTTACATATTCTCTTTTCTGTTTCATTGATCTATGTTTCTGTTCTTTTGCCAATAACACACTGTCTTGATTATTGTAGCTACATATTAGACTTTAAGATCAGGTAGAGTGCTTCATGCCACTTTATTCTTCTTTTTCAAGATTCTTTTTTGCTATTCTATGGCTTGTGGCTTTCCACACAAATTTTGGATTAAACTTGCCTGTATCTACTAA
Source organism: Tapirus indicus (assembly GCA_031878705.1). NCBI lineage: Eukaryota > Metazoa > Chordata > Mammalia > Perissodactyla > Tapiridae > Tapirus > Tapirus indicus. The sequence goes on along the minus strand of CM062919.1, from coordinate 136,930,387 downwards.
ATACCTTGCTGGGATTTTGATAGAAAATACATTTAATCTTCAGATTAATTTAGGGAGAATTGATATCTTTACTAGGTGAAGTCTTCCAACCCATGAACATGGTATTTATCTCTATTTATTTATAATTTTCAGCATATAGATCTTATGCATTCTTTTTAAAGTTTATATTTAAGTATTTCATATTCTTAGGAATGATGCTAAAAGGTATTATGCTTTTAATTTTAGTTTCCTTGAATTTATATTTAGAATATAGAAATGTAATTAACTTTTGTGTGTTGATCTTATATCCTGCAAGTTTGCTGAACTCACTCTTAGTCCTAGGAGTTTTGTTGTTTTTAGATTCATTGGTATTTTCTACACAGCTAATCATCTCATCTTCAAACACAGTCAGTTTAATGTTTTTCTCCTAATTTGTGTGCCTTTTATTTATCATTTTGCCTTACTGCAGTGGCTAGAACTTTCTGTACTATATTGAATAAGAATGGTGAATTTGAACATCTTTATCTTTTTTCTGATCATAGTCTTTCATCTTTAAGAATCCTGCAGATGTTTTTGTAGATAATCTTTGTCAAGTTGAGATAGTTCTGTTCTGTTTTCAAGTTGCTGAGACTTTTTAAAATCATGAATGGGTGTTGAATTTTGTCAAATGCTGTATTCTCCAACCAAAATAATCGTGTTTTTCTTTTTCAGCCTATTGGTATGTTGGATCACATTGACAGTTTTCAAATTTGAAGTAGCTTTGTATACCTGGAAGAAATCCCACTTGGTCATGGTTTATAATTTTTTAATACATTTTTTGTTTGTTTTGTTAATATTTTGTTGAGCATTTTTTGTCTAAGTTCATGAAAGATATTGGTCAATAGTTTTTATTTTTTGTACTCTTCGTCTGGTTTTTCTATCATGGCAATACTGCCTTCATAAAATGAGCTGGAAAGTGTCTCCTCCTCTTCTATTATCTGGAAGAGATTGTGAAGATTTGTGTTAAAATAAAATAATTTTTACTTAACAGAGAGTAAGTAATGGGGACAGAACTTCAAATAGGATGCAGCCTTGGACACTTTATAACTCTATTAGAAATTATATCATCTCTCTAAATCTAGAGCTATCTAAACTTTTCTAAAACATTTTCATTATTTAAATTATTATATCATTATTATGAATCAGATTGTTCATTCCTTTCTAGTAGAGGGTCTTTCAAAATTATCACAAACACATATGTAATCCAGAAGGTTATACATAATATTCCTTGATTTATCCCATGAAGTTACCTTTAAGTTCTATATCGGTGGAGTCTGCGGAGATATACCTTCTGTTTCTTCTCTCCTTCCTCCCTCTTAACTATTCCCATGAAACTTTTTTTTGTTTGTTGGTTTTTTCAATGCCCTCTCTTCCCTGTACATTGGTCCTGTTTCTACTCTGCACAAAGTCCTCAAAGTTCAATATGCCCCAGATGCCATCTTGGTTATATCTTGGGAGGAGGCTTAGGTCTTTACAATTCTTTAGAGTAGAATAGAGGAGATGAGATCAAACATCTTGTCTCTTGCTAATATTGACCATCATCCACAATGTATATTGGATTAGGAAAAATAATCCTGATCTCTACTCATTACATCTCTGAGTTTGTAATGGAGTGGTGGGGGGCACACACATGGAGAGGGAGTTATAAAGCTGTTAGAAGTGAGCAAAGGAGAAAATAATGGTAGAGAAAAACAAGTGAAAGAAAGAAATTGGAGATAAACCTTAGAAATTAGAGAGGCAAGATTGAGATCTGGGATAATTAGGGACATTATCTGATATGGTTTCAGTGGCTAAGATATAGTAGATGATCAAGAAACATTTGTTACTTGAAGTGATATGAATTAGAGTTAAGATAGTACAGTGTTAAGGAAAGAATAAGCCTATGAGGCATTGAGAACTAAGAATATAGCAAGTTTGGGGACTTATAGGATATGGGAAGTCAAAGATAAACCTTTTCAATGATCACAATGAGGTGTTGAGCCTTGGAATTATAGTGGTATGAGACTCAAAAGAAAATTGTAGAAGTGGATGAAAAGATAATTTAGATCCTTGCTTCACAAAGTGTAGTCTACAGACAATCAGCAACAGCGGACCTGGGAATTCATTAGAAATGTAGAAATTCAGTCCCCTCCTCATCCCCGGAAACCTACTAAATGAGAATCTACATATAAATAAAATATTCAAGTGATTCATACACACATTAAAAGTTAAGATGATTAAAAGTTAAGTTACTAATAGATGATTTATATAAGAAAAGATAATGTGGATGATAGCAAATTTAAAGATTCGTGGCAATGCCAAAACATATATTATGAATGACTTGATAACATGTCCAGTAGTCCTGATGTCCAGATGTTAACATAATTTTTTTTAAAAATTAAAAAAACAAACATTTGTGGAATAAATGAATGAGCAAACAAAAAGCAGATTGGTAATAGAGAAACAGCAGAGAAAATAAAGTAGAGAGAAATGACTTCCCAGTTTGCCCAGTATGTTTGCCCACACCTGACCCAAATCTCCATGGTCTCACTATCTGCTCCGTTTCTCTTGTAATAGAAATTGCAAAGTCCCTCTCCTTTCTCTAATCAAGACCTCCTTGTGCATTTAAGTCCTGATGCTCTGGCGGCAGAAAGCCCCATCTTAGCCTTCCCTGTTAGGATTTAGAAGAGGAGGCTGTCCTAGGCATTGCTTTCTTGTGGTTCCCTTGATCATTCCTAATTGAAAGTGAAACTCGGCATATATTGAGACTGACTTCAGATGGAAATGGGAGAACTATCTAGACAGCAGGGATCTGGAGGTCAAGCTGCCCTGGGCAATTTCTTCTCCATGATTACGCAGAACCAGTCCATGTTACAGCTTTCTGCCACCTTGAAAGTTGTTATCTGTTAAACAGGGGTGGGGATTGCGGGCATCTCTTGATAAGCCATACTCATTTTGTCACAGATTATTTCAAATTTCTCAGCTCATATGTAGAAGTTATATGATTTTTGACACAAGGGAAAATGGAGCAATGCTGTCTGGAGCAGATGTCAAAGTGAATGTTATAAGATGCCAAGAGCCCTTGAGGGTTGTGGAATTTGTAATGGAAAAGAAGTGTTTCTATGTTAAATAATGTACCACTTGGAGAAGAGTGGAGTTTTCTGAACTATGTGATTCTTTAGTTTTTAATCTTTACTTTTCTATGGTAAACCAGCTAAGGGCCATGGTAATGATAAAGGGATTTGTGGTCCTGGTAGTGCAATAATGAGGTCAACCAAGGTAGCCAATCACATTAGCCCTACAGGTCCTCTGGCCAGTGAGCTGGGTCACTACCATGAGTAAGTAAGGATTGTAAAGCCATATTGAGGTAGCACAATTTATCTCAAAAACCTTCAAATCCTTTAATATGTCTTCTTTGAATATACTGATTTTATTTTTTAACAATTGACACTTTAAATTTTATTGTTTACATAATGGTAGACTCTGAACAAAATGAAGACGATGATGACGACAACCCATTCAAACTCTTGTCACTCCTGTCACTGTATGACAAAACTTCTAGTAGTTTAATACATTAAAATGCAAATTATATTTAAAAAGTAAGAATTTGGAATTTTGCAGATGAATGTAACATCCTTTTAAAAAAAGTTGATGTGATCATGACTGTAATTCTGACAGTAATTCACAAAGCACAAAATCACACTTTTTCATGCCCTTTTCCACAATCTGGATTTGGGAATTGCAGTAACAGAGAAGTATGAAAAAATAAAAACAACTGCAGTGCTCAGAAACAAGTACCTTTTCTAATTTTAATGCAAATTGCAAAAATTTCATTTAGAAAAGCCAATCATTGCTATAAGCAGGTAAATAAAACAGTTTTACAACACTTTTATAATCTAAACCAGCTGATGTTTACTAAAAAACATATATATGCACAATATCAATTTTAGAAAAATAGTGCCTTGATGAAAATGATTCTGAAAGTAGTCACTTAATACATATTATTAAACCCATATAAAAAAATCAAACTATTCTCAATGACATTCCATGTTCAGCTTCCATTGGGAAATTGCACTTGAAAGGTAAAGGGGCCAATCTAATTGCTTTTCTCTTAAGTCAAGGGTAAAGCAGTTGTCTGTCAAAGGCTCTCCTTTTGACTCACTCTGCTTCTGTTATTAATACTATTATGGGCACATTACACTGATGCAGCCTGACCTGCTTGCACATTATTATCTGGCTCTCTGGTCACTGAGAAGACTGGGAAGAGTTTATAGTTGATACAAAGAATATTTTTTTAAGTGTATTGCTTTTCTACTCTATATTAAACCATTGAGATATTAAGAGGCATGTAAGATGCTACATTTGGGGTCAATATTAATAGCTGTGTAAGAAATAACTCTGCATTGGAAGAGCTCATAAAGTTTCCACTAAAGTAGTAGTACATCCTTCGCCTGCATACAATCAGTATGATTAGAGTGCATATATGCTCCTGAAGGTTCATCTTAGAGGTGGAAAAAATCCACTTCACATAATATCAAAGGTGATCAACATAGGATAATAAGTTTGTTTGACGAGATTCACAGTGTTCTCCCTTTGGAGAGGCTGCCAAAGGTCAAAGTGGAAACAAAAATGGAAAAGACTAGAGACAATTAAATTGAAGCCAGGAACTATTTCAAAAACTTTCTTTTTATTGATGTCTTAATAGTTTATAACACCATGGAGTTTTAGCTGTACATTATTGTAACTTTCTAAGCAATCAATCTCAGTGACGTGGTGCCTCTAACTCATCCTTATATATACACTTAAGATTTGAAGTTTAAACTGTGAAGAATAGATTCCTCTTTAAAAAGGGGAACGATTTGAGGCAAGAGTTTCTTTGTATGTATTCATATTTTATACATGTGCACAAATGTATATATTATTCTGTATAAAAGATGCCCGTCCAGGTAGTTCAAGAGGCCTTTATCTAAAAACAAATTGATTCGGTGGCATAGCAGTTAAGTTCTGGCGCTCCGCTTTGGCAGCCCGGGGTTTCACAGGTTCGGATCCCGGGAGCGGACAGATGCACTGCTTATCAGCCATGCTATGGTGGTGTCCCATATAAAGCAGAGGAAGATGGGCACGGATGTTAGCCCAGGGCCAGGCTTCCTCAGCAAAAAGAGAAGGATTGGCAATGGATGTTAGCTCAGGGCTGGTCTTGCTCACACACAAAAAACAAAAGCAAATTGATTCTACTATGAACACTAGAGATCATTTCATCTGTGTGAGAAACAAATATGCACATATTTATGTAGTGTCAACCTTGTCAACAAAAACACAGCTATTAACACTCGGCTAAATAATAGACTTTACCGGTCAGAGATGTAATCAGAATATGGCTTACAAAATAAAGAAAAATACACAACTGGCTTTCATATTCACACAAAAAAAGAGTTGTTCAGCTTGGCAAATACGAACAGAGTTCAAATTCTAGAGCAGGGAAAAATATCAAAATGTTATAAATCTCCTGAGGTGCAATTTAATTACTGCCTCAATTCTAGAAAAATAGTCTCACAGAATGAACAATGCTGCCATGGTTTCTCCTAACACATCAACTCATACGGTTATCAATTTTCTTGTTTTGTTTCCAGTTGGAGGTTTCTTCAAGTGGAGAAGTTGCCCTCCTGTTCCAAACCCTGCAGAGATGGGACTGGGCGCCCTGAATGGCCAACCTCTGGGTATTGTGATGCTAGAATTGCTGAAGTTAAATGCAGATGTACTTGAACTGCCAAAGCTTGCACTAGGATGACTGAAAGTTTATTTATTTTTCCAAATCCAAATATGGCCTCAGTGGTGCTGTTTCTAAAACGAGAACTGGTTCCAGAACTTTTGGTTTGAAGACCCTAAGTCACTTACTTGCAAGTCAGTGCCAATACCTGTCTTGAATCTGTGTTAAACTACACCCCAGAAATAGCTGAAGCCCTGTCGCCAGGCTTGCTGTGCTAAATGTCATCATGGTGGTGGTGATGGTGCTTGCAGTTGCTGAGAAGCGTGGGTCTGGTAGTAACTCGGGGTGCATTCTGCCACTTCTTGGCTGCTATTGGCCTGACTTCAAACACATCTACAGCATCTCACAACGGTATTTTTTAGTGAAGGTACTGTTCTTTGAACACCTTTACGTTTTTAAAAATAGACTGAAGTTGTACAGTCAAAGCTACAAATGTTGATAAGTTTTCTGCAGAGCCCTTGACAAATCTTGAGGGGTTATATGTGAATTATTTGCTTGAGTTTTTCTAGTTCTTCAGTCTGCTGTCTGTACTGCAGAAGCTGCACCTGAGACTGGTGAGCCATGATTGTGAAGGAGTCAGCAGAAGCTACGTGTATTTTCATGTTGAACCGGGTCATAGTTTCTGGGTTCTGAAAGCTGTGTCTGCCTTATTTAGCTCCTGAGTAATTTCCATTTTCAAGTTGTTGATATTGAGAGTACTGTCTTTTTCTCTTATCTGCTGGTCGCCAATGGTGGAAGTTGCTTTAAAGCCTTAATATCTTCTTATACTTTAATCATCGCTTTAAAATTTTCTTTTTGTATCCATTTTTGTTCCTTCACAAATTTCTCAAGAGTTTCCATATCCAGGCAAATGACATGAAGAAGATTTTCAGCCTTCAGTGCTTTATTATCTTCTGATCATATTCCTCTTTTATCACTCTTTTTATATTATGAGCTACTTAAATCTACACCACTAAGGTCTTCACTGGACACAGTGGAAATAGCTACAGTAGTTCCCAAAGTCATGCCTATAGTGTCCTGTCCAAGTTTTGATGTTGTTGTGTTTGTACTTTGGAAAAGCAAACCTCCCAAGCCAGCTAAGTCTGAGTCTAAGTCTAAGTGTCTGAGGAAGTCTAAATCTAGGTCTAGCCAAGCCTAGAGAAAGGGTTATTGATGTGGTTGTAGTTTTTGCTGTTGTTCCACCCAAATTATTTAGAGTAGATCCCATGGAAGCTTCCGGAGTTGATATCAGAGTAGATGAAACAGTGCCACCATCAGCTGAGCAGAAGTAGTAGGTGGAGTAAATGGTGCAGCATTTGCTGCAGGACTACAGAATCCTCAACTGAAATCTGTCATAGCTGCAGATGTTGCGGCTGGCATTCTCAGAGTTAATCCCGGAGTTACAGTTACTGCCATTCCTGTATGTTTTCCTTCTAGAGTGAGCCCAGGGGCAAGCGTCTACCCCAAAAGTCCACTTCCCAAAGCTCTGAAGGAGCAAATGTGGATGTTGCAGATGTAGAGTTTCAAAACTGACCCCCTCAGATGAGGCTCAAACAGTCCCTGCACTTAGTAATCTGTTCAATGGGCATTTACTCCTTGAATGATTACAGCTTGGGGAAGGGTGGTGGCACTGGGCTCCTCTGTCCCAGTTGTGGCTGTCTCACCGGTGGCCTCATTGGTGAAGCCTGTGTGATGGAGATGCCCGTGAACTTGGCTGGATTCTCACTGTGAGGAATTTGAGACCAGGCGTTTGCATACCTCAAAGCTCAAAATATCACACATTTTCAGGCCCAACCTGTCAGAATCTTCCAGCCCCAGTGCAGAAGACCATAGCCAGGAACAAATGCTGATTTTATTTTGTAGCATATCTCACTAGCAAATTTAACGCAGGTATCACCTAACTTTCAGTATTCCTATCTCTAAAATAGTAAGTTACTGTTAGACGTTAGTAATGCGATTACTGTTGCTGAATCTATGCATAATTTTCTTTCTTAGGTCACGGTATATTTTCTATTATCACATAATGTTTTGAGTAAAGTTTTCTCGATGTTGAGTAATTTTCTTCTTTTGTTTCCTCCATACTTCTGGTTTGCGGTAAAAGACATTTTCTTTGATGTTTCAATCTTTACAGAAGTATGTAAATAGACTTAAAGTTCACCTCTTAGTCATCGTTAACTATAAATATCACTGTTGTTTTTTGTCTGCCTTTCTATTCCTCTCCCTATCCTTTGATATAATTTATTTCAACACGGGGCTCTAGCACGTGCTAATGTAGTTTTGTGTGCAAGTATTATTCTCTAGTGTTAGTCTCCTAGTTCATATAATTACATAAATTTTTAAGTAATTAAAGCAGAACTAACGTTATTCATTTATAAAACATCAATGAGCTAGATTTTTCAATAAACAACACTTTACTTGACAGACTAATAAAGCATGAAAGGATTTTAATATTTTCCAAAAAAAGGCTTTGCAGATAATACTTTAACCATGTTTGTGTGCATACCTATAGCTTTACACATTTATTGGAAAAAGAGTTTTTTAAATGAGTTTCAATGCTTGAAGAAGCTTTAGATTTGGATGTCAAATATGAGTGTGGACCCTTGGGGAAAATTTTTTTCTCTCTGAACCTCGTTTTTTTCTTCTGCAAAATCATAACTAATATTCACAAGAAAGAGGTTTGAAAATCTTAAAAAGGATAATGTTTGCAAAGCACTCAGCAAAGAGCTTGACACTTAGGACGAGTTCCACAAATCCCTCAGGTCTCACCTTTTATGTCCTGAATCCTAAATCACACCACTGCTATTTTTTGTTGTGAAATAGAAAACTATACTATAGTACTCGTAGAGTAAGTGGTGGGCTTTTTTTCTTTTTTAGTAAAACCTCCACAATTTTACACTGGGAAATGTTTCATTCTTGGCTGTTTTTCTTCTCCCGGTACAAAAGATTTAGGTGAGTTGTATTTCAGTTTTTCTTAGCTGTATAATATACTTCTTTTAATGCAAAATATTAAATACAAAGAGTTCACTTTAAAGCACGATCACGTAATTTACAATGCATTCTTTTCATGTGGACATGTTATAGTCTCTTTCCTAAATTTTAGAAAAGACTAATTAGATTAGCATTTATCTAATGAAAGTGCTTTTAGTAGTAAAATGACTTTCTAGTGGGAGTGGGGCAATAGAAAATCAACAAACAGTGTCTGGAGTAGTGACGAGAGCTTTGAAGAAAAATAAAGCTGGATGATTAAAATATTATCTGGTACCAGTGAGGACCAAGTGTGGTTTTAGATGGAAGCCAAACCCTCTCTGATAAGGAAAATGAATGAAGTGAGGGAAAAAGACATAACGGTATTCTGTGAAACTATGTTTCAGGCAGAGGAAGCAGCAATTACACAGACCCTAAAATGAGAGCATATTTTATGTGTATAAAGAAGCAGAAAAAAAAGCCATATGGCAGGAGGAAAGCAGGGGCAGAGTGGTAAGAGATGATATTGAGGAAGCAGCGAGGCCCCAAATCACATACGGCCTGGTAGACCACAGTCTGGACTTTAGATTTTGTTCCATATGATATGGGGAGCTTTTAGAGAATGCTGAGCAGAGAAGTGGTTAGATCTTATTTTTGTATTGAAAAGATCACTGCCTTCTGTCTGGTTACTTGACTGGGAAGGGACAAGTGTAGAAAAAGGGAGATTAGTTAGGAGCCTGTTATATTAATTCAGGCAGTATGTGATGCTGGTCTGGATTAGGGAGACAGGGTAGAGAGGTGAGAAGTAGTGAGATCTAAACATATTTTGAAGGTGGAACAAAAATAATTTCCTAATGTGAGGCTGTGTGTGGGATGTGAGAGAAAGAGAAATGACTTTCTGAGCACCTGGAAGAAGGCACATAATAGGAATTTATTGGCTCAATTAGTGTAGCAGTCCAGAAGTAGACCGGGCTCCAGCGACGTTTATTAGCATTCTGGCTCTGTTGTTTCGTGATCCTCTTGGTGTTATCATCCTCTGTTGGTGGGCCTTTCCTTTACGGGACTGAAATGACTGCAGAAATTCAGATGTCCTATCTGTACATCACACTATTCAGAAGGGAGAACTTTTCTTCCAAATGTTATCCATTAAAATCATAAACTTCCCTCTGTTAGATGCAATTAGATTATATTTCTACATGTGAGCCAATCACAAGGGACAGGAGAATGCCATACGCTGAGTGTCCTAACAATGGACTCAATACTCCAAATGTGTCTTAAAAATCCTATTTGTTGCATCGACCGTCTATTCAGAAACTGAAGTCCCCTGGCTACCCACATGTAATCTACTAATGTCCTCTATGTCTTGATTTTAAAACCTATTTGGTTAATTAGAGTTGTGTTATGACTGTACAATAAGTATGATGTATTCATCTTCACACCAATGCTTTTGTTTGTGTTTTCCTTCATTTGGAGCACCCCTTCCTCTTTAACTTGTGCTATATTGTATATTAAATCTATATCTATATTATGATCATTGTCTGTGGCAAGCACAAGCCCTGCTTCCTTCAGAAAGCCTTCGTGAATAATTCAGCACTTACAGCTCTCCATATTCATCAGTCATTGCACTGTATGTAGCATCTACCTGGTGTTCTTACACTTAAGTATACTTCAGGTAATGTCGTTTTTTGAATTCACTAATTGCATTATATGTGTTTCTTCAATTAAATTTTGAGAGCCAAAACTGAGAGGAAGGAATATAACAAATGCTAATTTTGTGGTCATTCATAGGGAATCCTTTCTGAGAACACACTTGCCTTTGAAGGAGTATTTAATAATTGATAAGAAAACAACATACACAATCTATTGACAATTAACTTGCAGTATTTTACCAACTTAGATTTTGACTAATTGGTACATTACTACAGCATCCCCTGATTCCTGTTAAGTATGTTTTGCTACTAACAAGCTAGCATATAGATGATCTCTAGATCACAAAAGAGTATTTATAGCTAAACATTTGAGGAAAACATCCATAGAAGAAAATGGATAAATTAAAGCCATCATTGACTTACTAGCTTATTTTAATTACACTTTTTGTATTCTAACTTACTTATTGCCAGAGAGAAAAGAAGGAAACAAAGAAAGAGAAAGCAAAAAAGAGTGAGAAAGAGAAACGAGGGCAAAGAAAGAGATTTGAAAACTACTATTTCAAAGCTTCTAATATTCCAAATAGACATGGAGCCATTAAAAAAATATTTTCCTGGTGATGAGTTTTTAGACAAAACATCAAAAAGAAAGCATGATGCAAAAGGATGATACATGAAAAAAATAGGCTGCACTTTATGAAAATTAGAATTTTTGTTTTGCAAGAGACACTGTTAAGAGAATGAAAAGAAAACATTAGCAATAACTATCTATTAAAAGACTTGTATCCAAAATATACAAAGAACTCTTAAAATTCAACAAGAAGAAAATAATCATTTTTATAAAGTGGGCACAAATCTGAACAGACACCTCACCCAAGAATATATACTGGTGGCAAATAAGCATGTGAAAAGATGTTCAACTTTATTGTCATCAGAGAATTGCAGATTAAAATGTCAACAATGTATCATTAGACATGCATAAGAATGGCTGAAATTCATAACATTGACAATATCAATTGCCGGCAAGAATGCAAAACAACAAAATTCTCATTCATTGCTGGTGGGAATGCAAAATGGTACAGCCATGTTGGGAGAGAGTTTGGCAGTTTTTTACAAATCTAAACATAATCTTACAATATGATACAGCAACCCTGCTCCTAGATTATTTACCTTATTGATTTGAAAACGTTTGTCTACCCTAAAACGTGCATGCTTTCTCGATAATTGTCAAAAACTGGACGCAACCAAGATGTCCTTCAATAGGTGAATGGTCAACTGTGCTACATTCATACAATGGAATATCATTCAGCAATAAAAAGAAATGAGCTATTAAGCCACGGAAAGCAATGGATGAATCCTAAGTGCATATTGTTAAGTGAAAGAAGTCAGTCTGAAAAGGCTACATAATCTATAATTCCAATTATATGACTTGATGGAAAAGGCCGAATTGTAACAAAGGTAAAAAGATCAGTGCTTTCCAGAAGTTTCAGAGCAGGGAGGAGAGGGTTGAATAGGTGAAGAATGGGGGATTTCTTAGGGTAGTGAAGTACTCTGAATGGTACAGTAATGATGGATATATGAAATTGTGTCTGTTAAAAATCTATAGAGTTATACACCACAAAAAGTGAAACAGTATATGCAAATCCCCCCCCCCCCCAAATCATTTAGGTTAGGGGATTCCAGGGTGGAATGTAGAATGTGATAGAAGAATCTCATGTATTACAAATAAATGAAACTACTTCAAAAATGTTGCTGACCTAAGTAAGTAACTTTGGAAATGAGTGGAGTTTGTGAGACTAAAGTCAAAAGGAACTATATATTATTACTGTACTGTATTTGATAAACTTGTCTCCTATGGCTGTAAAGGTTAACAAAGTGACCACTATATACGTACACTGAAATTAATTAATTAAGTCAGTGGATGAGGGTTGGTTGGAGCCAAGTTTCTCACTGTTGGAGGGGTGGTTCACAGATAAGGAAGGGGACGAGGCTGGAACGATCCATCTGGTAATGAGTTAGAGCTAGGGTGGTCAGAATGAACTCAGATTTAGTTTAATATAGACACGGATGTTTACATATAGAATACTTATAGGTATGTGTAGATTCAGGGGTTGGCATACATACCTAAATACATTTCCTTGCACTGTTGGTTGAGAGGACCTAGAATTCATGACAAATCAACAGAAATGAGCACACCTTGCACTCAGATGTTGGTGTCTAATACTGTTCTCCGATAAAGGGAATGAGGCTTCTTGAATGATGGCTAATTCTAGGATTGGGGCAGAAAATATACAAGATGATCCTGGAGCATCTTATAGTGCCAGGAACTAAGAAAATGCTTAACACACACACACACACACACACACACACACACACACACACACACACAGACAGATAAGCTAGATCAAAAGGATACAGGAAACAATTGAAGAGCTCCCAGCGGCCAAAGCTGGAACAATTTCTGCAAAAAATTAAATAAAGTAGTATTAGACTATAGCTCAGTGTATAAAATGAATATTCATGATACAAATAATAATATTCACTGATATAAACAAATGATTGAATGAATAAATAAATAAATAGGAAGAAGAGACAAATCTCCTGTGCCGAAGAATTCCAAATAATTTGTGTAGGTCTTGTGCCCTCAAGGAACATAGCTCCTCACTCCTTATATGTGGGCTTCAGAGGGACTTCCTTCCGAAGAGAATAGTATGGAAATGGAGGAAAGAGTAGTTTTTTGGTGGAGAAACCTGAGAAACACTGCCTTAGCCAGGTGCTTAAGATCAACACTGGTGACAAGTCACGTATCCTTGATAAGATATGATGAAAATGGTACTTCACGTCTGTGATCTTGCTCCTCAAATTCCATAACCCCAATATGATCATGAGAAAAAAATCAGACAAATTCCTATTGTGGGTCAATTCTCAAAATATCTGACTGGTATTCCTCAAAACTGTCAAAGTCCTCAAAAACAAGGAAAGTCTGAGTAACATAACCATGAGAAGCCTAAGGGTACATGATAACTAAATGTAATGTGATATCCTCGATGAAATCCTGGAACATAAAAAGAGCATTGGGTAAAAACTAAGGAAATCTGAATGTTACAAATTTTAGTTAATTATAATATATCAATCTCGGCTCATTAATTGTAACAAATGGACCATACTAATGTAAGATGTTACTAATATGGGGAAATGGGTCCAGAGATAGGGAACACTCTGTACTATCTTCACAATGTTCTGTAAATCTAAAACTGTCCTAAAATTAAAAAAAAAATTTAATAATTTAATCCCCACTCCTCAATAAAACCAAACCAAGCAAAATATTATTGTCCCTTTAAGTAGGCGTCAGGAGCTCTAAGTCAATTCGTTGTAATAATAGGCTATGAGATGCATATTGATGCTAAAAGAGAACATGGTACAAGTGGTTCACCCTCTAACCCAAACTAATTTCTGAAAAATCCAGAAGAGACTTGGTCTGGATGGCAATGCAGTGACAACCTTGGAATGTGGAAATGTCTGGAAGGTCATTTTCTGTCTTTTTATATTCTGCCTCTAAAAATGTGTAACTGAAGATTTCAATGCAAAATAGCATTAAAACATTCTAAATAAAAAACCATGTTAATAATATATTAAAATGTAGGAGTTCTAGTTTTGACGGAAAAAAGCATTTGTCATCAACATAGCAACAACAATACTTATTATTGAAACCTAATCTTTAATGATAAAAAACACCTCTGTAATTCAAGCCTGTAGATATTTCTTCCATTAGCGAAATCTTTTGAATGCCCTAAATAATTGAGTGTTCAGAAGCCAGCAAATCAAACTGGAGTTAGAAATGTTTGTACAGGTGGTTTGTCTACTGGGAGTCAAAATTCTTACTTCTGTTGTCCATATCAATTATTCTGAGACTTTGTTTAGTGTCTGCCAGTTTTTATAACAACAGAAGACTCTTTTTAAAAATTGCTGACATAACATTTATCAAATTATCCCAAGAGTGACATTCTGTTTCCAAATAAAAGGAACGGAGAGCAGAGGAAAATGATTGGATAATTAAATATTAAGTCAGTTATATGATTCTCTCAGATTTAAACATTTAACATGTGTCAACTAGAATTATTAATAATACTCTGTCTGCAAATAATCCTTTCGGAAACACTGTAGTTTATAAGTAGTAGCATTTTAAAACACTCATCTCCAGATTTAGGGCTTTTTGTTTTTGCTTTTGCTTTGTGAAACTTTAATTCTTTTGAATCTTGAAATAGAAGAAATTATCATTCTTTGAAATGCATGTACATCACTTAAATTTTAAGTATTACTGGAAGATTAGATTATGTACACACAGAAACACACAAACAAGACTAATAACTATGAGAGTTTATTGAATATTTCTTAAGTAGGAATTCTCTAAACTTTGGCTTTGTGGATGAAATTAACAAAAAAAACCCAGGAAATTAGCTAAAACCTACCATTTGACCTGGCTTTTGCTCTGGCCCTTGGATTGCCAAATAACTGAGGGCCCACTTAGCGTCCTTTCAGACAACTCTGGACTTGTTTTTCATCAAAGACTGCAACCATTATCATATCTGATTACTAGTAATGATATTAGTATTTTATGTTATTTGGGTTATTAAAAATTAAATATGTTTTCAAATATTGAAAGCATTCTTAGTGTAACTTGTGAAAATCTCATTATGTGTTTTACATGTTGAAATTCAAACATTCATTTTAAGTATACATGCATTTTTTTTACAAAAGGAAAAAAATGCTGTTATATTTGATAATGCTTATGATGGTATGAATTTTGTTTTGAAAATTTTAAAAACTTTAAAATAGATATGTAGAGAAACATTTTAATAATCGGGGTAATGACAGTGTATTAGCTTGAAAATTAGGGAGAATATTTCAATCCTTTTGAGCTTTTAAATGTTTTTTGTTTTAATATAAATCATGCAGTGGTATAGTGCTAAATAGGTTTAATCATAATTCCAATCTTTTAGAATTACTTGGTATATTAGCATTATAGGTGGAAAAAAATCACTTTTAAAGTATGCTTTAAATATTTTGTCATTTAATACTTTTTAGGTCACGAGTCTCTCAAGAACAATCCTATTTGGAATTCTTCATACACTGTGAGGGTGAATTTAAGCAAAATATCAATCTTAATGCTTCAAAAATTCATGAAGAGGAAAAAAATCCAAAATCACAAGTAATAAATACTGATTTTTAACATTTTGCATTTGGTCAAAAACGCTGTTTTGGAGCCATCCATAAATAGTGTCAGATACTGTCCTAAGTTCTTTGCATTTATCATTTCAATAAATCCTCAAACTGCCCTATTCTACAAATGATCTAAATGAAGATCATAGAAGTATGAGGTTGACCCTGAATAGATTAAAAATATTGTCAGTATTGTCAATTATGAGTTCAAGAACTTAGAGTCAATGCGTAGTGGAGCAATCCAGACATTAAAAAAATTATTTTAACAAAGGACAAGAATGTCTCCAGAAGTACACAAGAGTTTCTTGACTGAAAATATTAACATTATTCAAGAAACAGCTGCTCGATGGGTTGGAGGCTGGGGATCAGGTGAGGATTGCTCAACCAGGAAAGCATAGGAATAGGAGAGGTCAGAGGCAAAGGAAGGTGGTGGCCATTACTCATCTAAGTGCTGAGTATGGCATGTGACCACAATATTGTACTAGTGAATCTCTGAATCATGTATCCAACTGCGGGCATGATGGTTCAGCATTTACGTCTCTGTTACTTACATAGCTCTACTAGGGAAACGTCTACTTTCCCCCTACTAATTATACAAAAGAAAGAAGATGAGCCCCAGAAGTAAACATTCAGAATTGTCACACAGAGGAAGAGAAGGCAAGGAAAACACAACAGCCTTTGGGTGCTCTAGCCAAGCATGCATACCCTCTGCCAGAGGGGAGGGTGGGCGCCAGGTCAGAGAGGTTACACTGCCGGTGTGCCCACACAGGACTTATAAATCGTTTTTTAAATTGAAAGCCACCAAAGCTGTAAGGGTCTCATTCTCACTGACCCCTGTGATAATAATACGGTGTATACGGGATTCTCCAGGGGTGAGAAAGTTCATGTGATTCATTTCTTGGGAGCTGGAGGCCTCACAGTGCTTTCTCGTAGGATTGGCAGCCGAGCTGGTCTGAAGAGAATCGTAAAAACACAGAGTTGCGTCAGTAGGAAAAAGTAGTGAACCAAGATCACACAGTACAGGAGGAGCTTCTTGTCGCCTAATTCTTATTCTGAAACCATGCTCTCCAAGCAAGCTAATGAATACAACGTGGCTTCCCCAAAGGAGTATCAGCAGGGAGAGAATGTTCTGGCAGAGGACTCAAGTGCCTGGTCCCCTCATTGTAAATTAATAAATCAGGGCTTTGATTTTTTAAAATCAGTCCCTTGAGCTTATTTAATATCACTAGGCCCTTTAGAAATAGACAACTAGGTTTCAGAGTCTGGAAAGGCTGAGGGCCAGACTCAGAGCCAGGCAAATCTACCAAGGTAATGAGACTCTAAGAGGTCTGTTGGAAGGCAGCCTGCTGGCATTCCCCAGCAACACTCCCTCTTCTTCGTGGTATGAGCCAAGTCTGATCATTTTTCCAAGGTGAACTCTGCAATGGGTACTTTGTAGTAACAGAAAATTAAAATAATACTGTTCATTTGGGCAGCTTGCTGTGGTTAAAACACGTTTTCATAGAGTTGATCACATTTAATAAAGCAGTTTTTCAGCGTATTTGCTGTTCCACTCATTTTACAGGTGAAGAAGATAAAATTCCGATAGGTGTCAGGTGACCCTACATTTGTTCCTTTTTTTCCTTCAAAAATACTAACCTCTAGTTAATCTGGATGCTGGTTAAACAGGTGTGTTCAGTTTGTGATAATTCATCAAGCTATACACTTATGAAATGTACAGTTATTAACTGTACTAAGCTTAAGAATTTTGAATAAATTTAAAGATAGATAAATAAAACAACAAAAGAAGTCTTAGTGTTTTTTTCCTTTCTAGCCATTGTTATTTAAACATCTATTAATTTTTGAAGTATAATTATCTACATAAAATCCTTGTCTTCTAAGTTTTAAGGGTGTCTATATAATGGTGCTACCAAATTATAAGTTCTTGGCTATCTAAAGATTAACAATGAAGAGTAGAAGAAATAAATGTGAACTGTACCTACTAGTACATATTTGAAGAACCTGATGAATAAACAAGGATCATAAATCACATTAAAATTCTTAGGATTCCATTGGACTGGACCAATTGTACCCAGAAGTGATAAATGAATTATTCACAGAAATATTTTCAAGAGTTAGATGACCTTGCAGATTAAGGCTTCCATGTGGGGATGGGTGGGGAGATGGAGGGAGTGAAAAGGAGCAGTTAATTGAATACATATGTGACTGAATTAGACTGGAAGGAAAGTATGTAATGGTTTAATGGGAAAATCAATTCAGATGCCCACTTCCCATGTTCGAGGTATCTCACAAAGGAGAATTATAAATCCTCTCACTGTTTCCATTTCGTTTGTAAAGACTAGTCTGGAAACACCCTAAACAGAGAGGTGATTTGGCCTCTAAGACACTGGAAATTATAAACACGTCTGCTGGGTCTTTTTAAAGTAACCAATGAACACCAGGCTGTGGACGTAGGAGAAAGTAGGGCTCCGTCAGGAAGTTGGGGGCTGTTCCACACAAACACACAAAGAGTCACTAAATCTGCCTTAAAAAAATAGTCTTAAAAAATAAAGTAGATAAATACATTTTTTTTAAAAAAAGGAGTAGGAAGGATTCTCTGAGGAAGTGACATGTTGGATAACAGTGGAAATGACTAGGACTCAGCAATTGAATAAAGGGTAAGCCGCATCTCACCCCACAAGCACAAAGCAGAGCTGCCCCAAAGCAAGTTCCTCTTTTAAAGAGGTAAACCCTTGATTACAAAGAAGCAAGTTATGAATAAGTCCTTCTATGAAAAGAACCCCTGTAAAATGTCTAATTCTTTGTATACTTTCCCTTTGGTGGCAGTCATTCAAAACAAATTTTAGAAGCTTTTTTTCCTTCCCCGTCTTACGTTTAGAGGGAAAGATTCTCCGTCCCATGTGCCTTTGCAGCCGCCCTACAAAGCCCAGGCAGAGCTCCCCACACGAGTAATCTTTCCAGCTTAGTGGCAACTCTATCCTCGAAGAAAACAATACCACCAGAAACTAACAGAATGAACTCTGTGGCCCTTCAAGAAACCCAGTTAAGAAAGCCCATTGAACCCACCTACTATTTGACCCTGATTCTCTGATTTATTTTTGGTACCAAGAGGTGTCCTAATAATCTCAGTGGGAAGTTTGGCCTGAGTTTCACAAGGCTGACATAAAATGGATGTTATTTTGCCTCTTCTTTATCTAGCTGATAACCCCAAGTGATTAAAATCAAGTTACATCCCTCCTCCGCTTACAATTTAATAGTGTGAAAATGCATAAGGAAGAGGCTTGGAAACGACTAGTTTCTGGGCCACAAAGGCTGCACTCAGTGTGCTTGTCCTTTTATTCAAACTCTCAGGCCCAACTCTGAGTAATTACTTACACCAATCAGTAAAGACCAATCCCCTTACATTAATACTTGTGCATGAAATTGTGGAGAATAAAGAGACAGGATAGGAAACTTGTGTGACCTCATATTCATTATATCAGTGACACCCACCAAAAGAAAAGAGAATCCTGGAGAAGGGGAGTTTGGCACAGGCATTCAAGGGGGTAACCAGCAACAGAATGAGGAGCATCCCACAGTGGAACTGAGAGCAGAGAGGCGAACCCCAAAACATAGAGTAACAGATTCCAGGTGGATCACTTAAGAAGGATTTAAAAAAAAAAACTTTTTCCCCAAATGTACACTAGAAAGGGGGACTTTTGAGTTACCTGGGTTTATATTTCTTTGGTTATTTTACATGTCCTTTTCCCAATTCTCTATCTGAAAAATGATCTTCATCAGTGCTAATAACTTGTTGGGAGTGTTTCACTATTCATTTGTCATCGTTACAATCTTAGGACTGGAAAAGACAGAACAATTCTTTCATGCATAACACAGTCAAAATTCAAGACTATTAGCAAACACGCATTTGCTTGTATGCTCTGTAGGTCTGTTTACTTTGTATATCAAAAGCTTCTTAAATGATATTATGATTTAGGATTATTTCATCAAGAGGCAGAATTTATCTCCTCACCCGTTAAACCAGGCCTGGGTTGCTTTTGTTAACATATTGTGCAAGAAGTTATGGAGTGCAAGTTCCTAGTCCATGCCTCAAGAAACCTTGCATACTGGCCCTCATTCTTTTGGATCCCCACCACCATCATGTTTACAGGCGTGGGGTCATTTGCTTAAAGACACAATGTCCAGAGCCCAGTCATTCTTGGTGCCTCCGCCAACAGCCAGCCAAATAAGGGATCTGTTAAACAGATCATTCTAGACCAGCCAGCCTACAAGTTAATTTCAAATACATGAACAAGCCCAGGAAAGATCAGCGCTATAGCCCAGTTTTCTCATATATTCAGGAGCAATAATAAATCCTTGTTGTTTCAAGCCACAGAGTTTTGTGTTTATTTCTTAAACTGCGAGAGGTAACTGATGGAGAAATTGGTACATGGAAATGGAATGCTGTTGACTTAAAACATGAGACTCTGGTTTGAGAGTAAAGCAATGAGCAGATAATGGAAACAGGGTGAACAAATATTTACTAGAGGCTGGAAAATGGTGAAAGATTGTTAATAGAGGCTGGAAAAAATAGAGCCTCATGTTATAAAATGACAAAACAATTGGCAAGACTATACCAATAGATGTGTTCCTAATAAGTTGTTGGACTTTGGCAAAATGATTTCCAGAGAAGATGCTGAAAGTGTCAGTGGGCTTCTTTTAGCTGCATCTGGTAAGATAGTATAGGAATATGAGTTAGAGCAGAGGTCAGCAAACTTTTTCTGCAAAGAGACAGATAGTAAATATTTTTGGCTTTGTGACTATACAGTCTGTTGCAGCTATTCAACTCTGCTATTGTAGTGCAAAAGCAACCAGAGCCAATATGTAAATGAATGGGTGTGGTTGTGTTTCATAAAACCTTATTTGTGGACACTGAAATGTGAATATAACATAATTTGCATGTATCACAAAATATTATCCTTCTTTTGATTTTTTTAAACCATGAAACTGTGTTTAAAATAGTCTTAGCTAGGGGCCGCCCGGTGGCGCAGCGGTTTAGTCCGCGCTTGGCAGCCCGGGGTTCGCGAGTTCGGATCCCGAGCGCCCGCAGACGCACTGCCTGTTAGCCATGCTGTGGCGGCGTCCCATATAAAGTGGAGGAAGATGGGCACGGATGTTAGCTCAGGGCCAGTCTTCCTCAGCAAAAAGGGGAGGATTGGCAACAGATGTTAGCTCAGGGCTGGTCTTCCCCACAAAAAAAATAAAAAAATAAAAAAATTAGTCTTAGCTAACGGTCCATACAAAACTAGGAGGTGGGCTGGATTTGGCTTCTAGGTCTTAGTTTGCCAACCTCTGAACTAGAGAAAGAACTGGCCAGTTTTCAAGGAGAATTTAGAGGTATATAAAAAAATAATAAAAACAAAATGTGTTCTCATCTTCTAGTCTTCCCAACCAGTAAGAATCCCAATGTAAAACAAGTTCTGAGGATAAGATCAAATCATGTGTGCCATTATAAGACCCATTACTAAGACATAAGTGAATGCTCAGGATTCCATTTCAGCTAGATAAAAGGGTTTCTAAGAAACTTAAGGGTCTGGTCTCACAGCCTTCTGACATGGCCAATGCAGCTGATTAGATGTAGAGAGATGCACGTCTCCCAAATAATTGTGGATTTGGCTATTAGGATGGACTTGAGTCTGATTCAAAGGAAACCTACACAGTTTTTAAGTGAATTGTACTTTCAAAAAAGCTTCATTCCCTTGAATCCTGCTCGGGTAGCAGATGAATAAACCTAAACTAACAGGGGGGAGATACAAGCCACCTCAGTCAACATCCACCAAACTCCTAGAAGCAAAGCTGCCAAGGTGATTCACAGAAAACCACAGACAGGGAGGAAGCCTGGTGTAGACTGGAACAACCGCCCTGCTGACCGCTAGACTCTTGAGCAATAATATGTAGTTACTTCTTAGGCCACTAAATTATGGGATGATTTGTTGTACAGAATAGGTAGCTGATACAGAATGTTTCATTATTCATTTGTTTATATTAACATTTTGGTTGGGGGGGTTAAATTGAAAAAGCAAACTACATTGAAATATTCCTCATGGAATAATACAATTAGAGTTGAATAATATTAGTGAATGCTAATCAGATTTGTATATGCTGTGTATAATAAAAATTATTTTCAGCTTCATAAAATGAAAGAATAACAGTTTTTTTTTTTACTAACTATATGTAAGCAGTATATTTGACTAGGTTTTTTTTTTTTTTTTTTTTGGTGAGGAAGATTGGCCGTGAGCTAGCATCTGTGCCCATCTTCCTCTATTTTGTGTGTGGGATGCTGCCACAGCATGGCTTGATGAGTGGAGTAGGTCTGCTCCTGGGATCTGAACTTGTGAACCCTGGGTTGCCAAAGCAGAGCACATGAACTTAACCATTGTGCCACTGGCCCAGCCCCTTGACTAGATTGTTGAAATCTAGTCCAGTGCAGTGAGTGAAGCTCCCCATCATGCAAATAGACCAAGTGTATAGGGTATAGTTTTCCAGGTCATGAGACTTTCATTCTTATTTGAAAAAAAGGATCTATATATTGCTTTTCATTATTGAGTTATAGGTCTCAGGGTGCCTTTGCCTTTGGGTGTTAATGACCATATGCTTTGCTTAATTATAACTATTTTCACCCTAAAATATAAAGGCAAAAAAAAAGTAAGTTGGAAAATGTAACAACTTTGATATTTAAGTGGAAGAGACCACACAGTGAAAGATAAGTCCTTTCTCTGCACAATTTCAGCAGTTCTGGAGAGATATGACCCAAACAGTTTTCACACACATTGTAAAAAGCAACATTTTCAGACACTATAAATTTAGTAGCTAAAATCTGTGAGAATAAAACCAGGATCGACTCAACAGCAGGTCGATTAAAAAATCCCTAATTGAACTTGAGTCCATTTTTAGACTTATTTTCATTGCTGATGGGAGAAAGAGAGGGAAGCTTGCATTCTATTTGCTCATGAAATACCTAACACAAGAATGTCATTTTGTCTGTACCTGCGGGTCTTTTAAAATCACTGTCAACACCAGATGAAAGAGTGGAACTTTCTCAGATATTTGGTTAGCCTATGAGTTTCCGTAAAATATAAACTGTTCCTCTAAAATAAGCAGAACCAATGAAAAAGAAAAGGAATTTGTTTTAAATGTTTAAACTGGAAAAAGTGACCAGAAAACTCCTCTGGTCATTTTTTTTTTTTTAGTCTATGTTCTCCTAACCATCATTTATGGGCCACTTGAGAGATTAAAGAAAGGATGTTAAATGCCCTGAAGATATTATAGCTGCACTAGCAACGTACCAGAATGCATGTAAAAGGCTTGTAAAGCATTTGGCCCTACAAACCTGACATATAAACTGTGCTACAATCGTCTTCATTTCCTCCCATCTCTGACTCATTCTTGGTTTCTTATTCTGATAATAGAAATGACGATCTGAGGGAAAATTAGAAGACATTCTAACATGGAAAGTTCCTGCACTTCAAAATAATTGTACTAGGTGAAATTTAAAAATGGGAAAATAAGCATACTCTAACTTCATTGACATTACTGAATATGTTTTATTATGGCTTCTAAATTACCTCGTCCTTAATTGTGATTTTACATGTTACTATGTAATCCTTTCTGCAGTATGGAGAATAACATGCAATAAAGATTAAAAGATATTATGTCAAGGCATTTGCAACTTTGTAATTTTAAGATATGTGGAAGGATTGGCTGTAATTGTTCAGTGTTAATGGCTTGTGGAAAATTTATTGCTTGATTGATGTCCTATGTGAACGAAACTCGAACTGAATATCACTGATGTCAAATATATTCTGGTATGTCCAGAGTTTATCACCATTAAATAACTTTATTAAAAAGAATAAATCATGTGCAATTGTGAGGAACAATTAAAAAGGAAAAGAAAAACTATAATTGATTCCAAAACTTGCTAAGGATTTGCAAATGCAATGTAAGAAATGAAGGAATAATTAGAAAAAATGTAGGTATGAATTTTGCTTTTGCAAAATGGAGACATAATAAGCAATCACACCACGTAGAGCGTTATACCATGGATGATTAACTTTATTGTACTCAAAGTGCCCTATGGTGTACTTTCCCCCAATGTTACTTACACAAGTATTTGAGTATCAATCAAGTTAATTCTGGAACATTGAGTAGGATAGTTTCTATAAATGTATAGGTTTTAAGTGTTATTCAGCTGTGTGCGTGAAAACAAAGAAATAACTGTTTGTTGGAGACAGTTCTACAACTAGTAGAGTATGATGTTGCAAATAAACTGATTGCCAAATTTAATATATCTTATACATCACAAAATAAATCAAGTTGTATTTTTCCACAATTATTCTTGAGAAATTACTTTCTTAGGTTCTTACAAATCTGTCAAATTCCTGGGTTCTCTTGTACTTACTTTTTTGTAAATAACAAAGTACCATTCAGGGAAGACACACTAACCTAAATTGGCTCATACTGTTGCTGGTTTCTAGATATTTGTATTTACATAAATATTAATATTTATGTAAATCTATATTATATATATAGATATTTAGGTATTTATATATATTTAGGTATTTATACAGATCATCTGAAGGAATCAAAAAAGTAATAAAATAATGCAGGTGTGGTAATTATTTTCAAGGGTTGAATATTACAAACAAGTCTTTTAACAGTCATTTAAAAAAGCAATGCAGTAAAAAGATGGTGGAGTTCACAAATACAAATGGCTATTTGTGATGTGGGATAAAACTTGAAATTATAACACATGCAGATTTAAAAATTGTCCTATCCTAAACAGCTTAAGAGTGAATGAAAACAAAATCGAATATAGGTCACACTAAAATACTGTGACCTATATTCCAAAAAGAGATTTTGGAGAAGACAATGGCTTTTGCCAAAGATAGAGGACAAAATTTGAATAGGTTAATTCATACAGTGGAAGAATAGGAAAAAAATGCCATCTCATAATCTAGTGCATTATTTTATATAAAATGTAATTTAAAAATTGTAAAATTAATACAT
Organism: Tapirus indicus; assembly: GCA_031878705.1. NCBI lineage: Eukaryota > Metazoa > Chordata > Mammalia > Perissodactyla > Tapiridae > Tapirus > Tapirus indicus. The sequence continues at coordinate 136,905,769 of CM062919.1, read as the reverse complement.
CTAAAATTTTATTCTTAGCTCTTCTTTTTGGGGAAATGAATAATGGTTGTAGCTTGATCTTGGAATACACGGTATTGTTAAAATACTTTAGTGATTATGGCTAGAATATTATAAAGCAGAATGTGGTGGAGTTAAATTTATAGAATAGTGTGGAAATTAAAAATGAGTTTGATATTCCAGGAAGTAGGTAGATATGGAAAATGCAACTTTTTTAGTTAAGAAGAGTGAATTCCAGAAATAAAGAGGAGGGAACATTGGACTTATTTGGGGATAGTGTAAAAATGATCTTAGAGACAAAATGTTAGCAAAACTAACATGAGTCATTGTGATGTTTTTATCACTAAAATAGAATTTAAAGTCTTGGCATTTAGTTTTGCATTATCCCTCTAAGTAAATGTAACATTAATTTTTGGCCATTATTTTGGAAATCTGGTAAGAGTTATGATCCTCCTCCCTAAAATGTTTACATAAATACATCATTTAGCTAATAAATTCTGGGAGGCTATAGGCCCAAGATAAGAACCTCTGCTTTCTTGCCTTCGAATAATTAACATCCACTGGAGAGTAAGGTGCCTTGTCTCCCAGCCAGGCAGATTAGTTCTCTGTCTCAGCATTGAAAACCAAGAAGCAAGCAGTTCAGTGCAGACTTTTCTAAACAGACAAGTAAAAGTTGTCTTTAATTACATAATCAGTATAAATATTAGTTATATTCTTGAATAGATTTTTGGAAGATATAATATTTAAGGCAAATTTTCAAAAACAAGCACTGGCATGAACTCAACTTTAAGATGACTAATTTTCTTTTTTAAAAATAGCTTTTTTTTTTAACATTAACTTCTGGTGCCCTTCCATTGCTTTTACAATATTACTGTCTTCTTTCCAACCAAACTAAAGACTGGAAAAGCAGGAACTATGCATTAATTGCTGTAACCCCAGCAACTAAAGCAACTAAAGAAAGTGTCTAGGAAGTGTTGGCTACCCCCAAACATGCACGTGGTTGCAAACACCTCCTGCAACCACTACGACTGTTACCACCTGACGGTGCTCATGGAACCACTGAGGCCATCATGGATGATTATTACCTTGGCTTTCCAAACCTCATCCCGCATGCACTAAGAGTCTAGGTCTACAGAGGAATCTGTCTTTCTCCATGCTGGTGCTTATTCTGGAGATTGGCTCCCATTAGCTAACAAGAGAAAGACAGCAGTATTCACGCTTCTTGGTTCTATCAGGAATCACCTTCCCAGAGTCCACCTTACTTACAATCTCCACATGGTTTGCAGAGCCTCTCATCATCCCTAGAGCAAGCTTAAATCAATATCCAGTACACGTTCAATTGTAGTCTTTGATAACTGAATGCTCTCTGACAGCAGAACTATTAGAAGAAACAGTCCTGTTACTTTGTGCATTATTAAAACATAACTTAAGATAGTGTATGTAGAGTAAAGTCTGTCCATCAAGAAAACAGCAATGTGATCTAAAAACCCAAAATGAGAGTACTTTAGTACTAAAAGTACTAAAGCAGTTGGAAACACGCTTGTGAGGGCAGCCTTATGAGGGGCTATTTAGAATTTTGAGAGCAAAACAATAGTGTTGTGTTTGTTTAATATATTTATTTTGAATAAATAGAATAATAATATCCAAATATTATTCTTCCCTTTGTATATTCACAAAGTACCTTTTTTTTTTAAATGACCGAACCTAATCTTGAGTGGTCCAACTGAGTAGAATTAATTTGCGATAACTCATTGAGGCAGTATTAGCTAGAGGAGAGATTTTTGAAACTCCTAAATGTTAAAAAAGGATTCAGTAAAATGTTTGCCACTCATATGTCAGTATAATTAAAGAGCCAATCCGAAATAACACACTTAAGTGGGTATTTTGTTCAATGTCTCAAACATTCTCACTTTTTCTCACTTCTACCCCTTAACCCTGCCTTCCTCCCTCTCATCCACCAACCAATATTCCGCAACAATCTCTTAGACGTCGCAACCCTCAGCAACCACCACCTCTCCCACCAAACACACACTTACTCAGGCATTTGGTGTTAATGTGTCATTCTGCCTTCTCACGAAATTATCCCCCGCTACAAAAAAAAGAATCACATGACAGAAAGTAGCCTAAATTCTTACCCTCAGGAGTTTTTTCCAATTTAATACAGGTCAAAGCAATAATTAAAAAAAATTAAACTCTATAATTTTATTGCCCTAAAGCCTCTTCTTGAGGACAGCAGAGACATTTGGGAGACAAAAGTGTATCCTATGTCACACTACCACCCTTTTTTTCTTTTTCTGTCCTCAAGCATGACCCTCATTCTTAGTAGAAGACTTCAGCTTTTAGCAAATGCTTGTTTTCTTTTATTTGCATCTTATATTTAACAGGATCATCATTAACATAAAAATAGTTCCAATAATTGTGGCTAGGTATAGATTACATGAAGAGTGAATCTCTCTCTGAATATGGGGCAAGAGGAAATTACTTAAATAATATTACATGATATTGTAAAATCCTCTATGTATGCAAACAAGCGCTGCCAATTTGGTAGGTTTTGGAAATTCCTTTTTTTTATCTGAAGATATTATGAGAAATTCATTTTTGCCTAGAGTGGATCCTTTACAGTTTTGGAAGATTTTCAGGAAAAACATCAGTCTAGTTAAGCTAACAGCTGCAGAGCTTGAAATCTGATTGAATTTAATATTTTAGAAAGTTGTATTTCATCTTTCATCCTTGAAAGGTGTATTTAGTTTCACATCTGAGCTAAATGTAACTTTCCAGTAATTTTTGAACAGTTGTTACACCTTTGCTATGGGCTGAATTGTGTCCCCTCAAAATTCCCTTGTTGCAGCCCTAATCCCCAGTACCTCAGAACGTGACTGTATTTGGACGTACGGCCTTTAAAGAGGTAATTAAGTTAAAAACGGTTCATTAGGGTGGACTCTAATCCAATATGACTTGTGTCCTTGTAAGAAGAGATCAGGACACAGACCGCGAAGACAGAGGGATGACTCTACGAGGACAAGTGAGAAGGCACCATCTGTGAGTCATGGAGAGAGGCCTCAGAAGAAAACAAACTTGCCCACACCTTGATCTTCAACTTCTAGCCTCCAGAATTGTGAGAAAATAATTTCTATTTTTTCAGCCACCCAGTCTGTGGTACTTTGTTATGGCAGCCCTAGCAAACCAATACAACCTTTTAGTCTACAAGTCATTTAAAATTTATGCCCTGACTTATTACGGTCTTCTTTTAAAAGTGCAAAGTGCTAAGTCTTTAATCTGTAGAGATCTAAATTTCAGATTCGTTAATAAGACCAGCTTCAGATCAAAAGATCCTCTAAGGACCAACATGCAAACTGTCTAAAATATAAGGAGTAAAAGATGAAATTACTTGTAACTTTGATCAAACATCCAAATTCTAGATGTATGAAACTATTGCAATTTCTCATCCATGGTTTTTGTAAAAAGCCACTAAACGTGCACTTGGTAGCATTTATTGTGGTTGTAGCTCACAGTATTCTGTACATCTCCTTCACAATGTGGGAGGGTGTGTCTCTGCCCTTGTTTCCCAGACCTGTGAACTCCAAAGGAAGGACAGCTTGGAGAGAAGGGATGGCCAGGGGAAGGTCGCCTGGGTCAAGGCTAAACCACCCAGAGAACCAGAGACATCTGTTCACACGTAGACGGGTTATCTTGTCTGCTCCTGTAAAACCTGCTGAAGAAATATCAGTTCCCGTTAGTGTCTTATTTTACTCATTTTCCCTAATGCCTTGCACATATTGGGACTTAATAAATGGTTTAGTATGAACAAATGAATTGATGGCTGCCATTTCTCTATTCATCGTGGAAAAGTGGATTCGTCAACAGTAAGAAGAGGAGAGAATTATGTAAGGAATTGTGGTGGTTTTCAAAATCAAATTAACAGTTTAGCTACTATTCTCAAAATCTGATCTGAGATGTTTATTTATACTAAAAAAAAATAAGAAAATAGTGAGCATGTTTTTCCCTCGATTCACATGATTTTGTGCATATATATTTTTGGACATTTTCTTACAACACTAATTTCCGAAGAGTTTTATGTGCCTGATTTACTTTCAAATGTTTTTTCATTATTATGAAATCTGAATTGATGTCTGAGAAAAAAAATGAGAGTAACATTTTATTTTTTTATCAAAAAAGGAAACACTGCACTGTTATCAGATTGACTTAGAGCTTTTCTCTAGATGGCACAAATCAACTTACAATATTGGTTTTAGAAAGACCTGATAGCATGTGCACACAAACAAATACACACACACGTGCAAATTATCTTTCACACCTTTCCAAGAATTGAAATTTTGATGTAATGGTGTTAATCTTGAAGGGTGAATTCAAAGAAATATAGCTCATAACAGGAATATAAAACACGATATCAATGTCTCCATCTTTTTTTCTTATTTTAGCTGTTTTCATACCATGTATTTTGCTTAATGTAATGACTAACTGAGAATTGCAATGTGTGTTTTTCCTTAGGAAAGACTAAGTGACAGACAGATTCACCCGCAAAGCGTATACTGGTTCAAACGTAATAGAAGCTAGCAACCTCTGCTCCATAACCTAAAAATGGTTTATTTCTTCATATTCTTCCACATGGATGAAATACTTTTCTTTTAGTATGGCCCCAAAAGAGAACATGAACTCATTCTCAGGTCTGGAATGCATGAAGTCATTTCATCTGGTAGTCCAATTTAAATCACAATATTTAATTTACCATATTACAATTCAACAAAAGTGATAAGCTTTGCCAGGACTGTTCATTGCCTCTGCTCTGGTAATGAACAGCAGAAAACACATTCTTGATACATGGATAAGAAAATAAATCTTTAAAATAATTTAACCAGAATATACCAAGTAATAAAATGAATTTCCAGATCTCAAAATGGCATTATCCTCCAGAAATATGTGCTGAATTCCTGTTAGTTTAATTCTTCGATTGCTTTCTTATAGTGATAGAGAGTGATAATTGCCATCAGCGGCATGTGACGTGAGAACCAGTTACAAAATACTTGCACCATACATCTATAGAGGCCTTGTGTGAACAACAACTCATAATCTTCACTTTCACTTCCAAATGTTACATTCTGCTTCTAAAATATTCAAGGCTTATAAAGAGTAGACCATATTTAAACAAATCTATTTTAAACTATACAATTTGAGACTAGCTTCATGTCTGACAGGTAATAGTTAATAGAGATTTCTCATTGAATTAATAAATTTTACATTGATATTAAGTAATAATAATATTCTTTACAGTTCTGGAGTGAAATCCATAATCAAGGTGTTGGAGGGCCATGCTCCCTCTAAATAGAAGAATCCTTTCTTGACTCTTCCTGGTTTGTGGCTTGCAACCGTTGGCATTTCTCGTCTTGTGGCAACATAATTACAGTCTCTGCATCTGTCATCACTTGGCTTTCTTCCCTGTCCCTCTCTATCTCCAAATCTCTCTCTCCTATAAGGACACCAGCAGTGGATTTAGGGTTCACTCTCACCCAGTATGACCTCATCTTAACTTGATTACATCCATAAAGACCCAATTTCCAAATAGAATCACATTCTTTGGGGTTAGGACTTCAACATATCTCTTGGGGGGACACAATTCAATTCATAACAGTTATAATCATAATCATCTATCACATTTATATAGTGCTTCCTATGCACCAGGCACTATTCTAAGCACTTTACGTGTATTAGTTCATATAATCATCACAATGATTCTGTGAGGTAGGTACTATCATTTTCTCCACATAACAGAATAGAAAAGTGAGGCACAGAGATTATGTAACTTTCAAGGCCACTAACCCAGAGTTCAAAATCCTAGCTGAAGTGTTGGTGCTTTTAACCATTACAGTCTACAGCCTCTCAAATAAGATGTGACTCATTCAATGAAGCAAATCTTTTTCGAGTACCTCTTTTGTAATAGAACCTGTGCCTAATGCTCATGCTGGAAGGATGTTGATAAAAACCTGAGACCTCAAGGTACATATATATTTATTTTAATATGAGCTTGGGGAGATGGTTTGAATCTGGAGAAACATTATTTATCCTTTCTGGGTGACCTTAGACAAATTATTTAACCTTTTTTGGCCTCAGACTCGTGAAGTGTTGAAGATTAAACAAGTTAATTATGTGTAAATTGCTTAGAATAGTGCCTGATATACATGGCATTATTATACTATTAATTATTCTTACCATTATTCTTGACAACAAATTCTGAATTATCTATTATACATAGGTGAGTTATTTTAGGAGGCATTAAACCTATAAATAAAAACAAATATTATTTTAATACTACATATTTCACTTCTTCCACTTAAACTTGATAAGAATTGCTGATTTGCTTCAAAAAAGCTACAAGAACCTAGACTTGGAGGACATTCTTCCCTCTCCTGCTGTCTGGTGCATGCTCCTGTTCCAAAAGTGGGGAGAAAAAACCGGGTCAGGTACCAATGAGTGCCTACACGTTAATGCTGTGACTGTCATCTTTGCCACATTCTTGAGATCCCATAACTAGGCGTAGGAAGTGACAGAGCTGCAGCAATCCTTGGATGAGTGTAAACACAAGATTTTAAACTGTAAATGTGAGTTTTCTTGTTATAATGACTCATCCAGATGAGAGAAAGCAATCTCAGGAAGCTCTAGACTTATTTGATTTCCAGAGTTACAGACACTTTCTTGGTTACACTTACATATCGCAATACGCCATATGCCCTCCCCCCCAATTTTTTGTTCTTTCTGAGAAGAAAAAATCCTGCATGTTTGTTTTGAAATTAATAAGCAATAATTGAAGTTCATCTAGAATTATTTTTTCTGACATCTCACTTATTTTTCTGCATACAAAAAATAAATAATAGCTTGTATCTTTGACTTCTATATTTCCAAAAATAAATTCTTTGCCCTCAAAATTAATGTGATGATGACTTTTACCTAGTAAAATGAAAAACTTAGAAATAAGATGGATTTAGGGACATGGAGTTCAGTTTGGTTAAAAGGAAACCTTGTTTAGCATTTACTATCTATCTGGCACACTGCTGTCAAAGTGATTACAAAGACGAATGGTTAACCTAGAATAAGTGAAAAGAAAAACCCCTGTGTGTTATCAGGTGCTTACAAAAGTATATTTATAAAATAATGTTTAAATGTTGAGGTACATTTGCACTTATTTTCCAGGACCAACATAGCAAAGTATGTTGAAAGAAGAAATTTTAAAGTCAACCATCTTTTTAAAGCTCATGTATAGACTTGTATGCCTTGTAGCAAAGAATAGAAGTTTGTAAAAAAGTGGTTATTCATTTCCATATATCTACTCTGGTGACTATGTATGAATGGTGACATTTCCCCAGCTTGGAAGATGTCAGCTTTCTTTGTTCTGCTACTTCAAGCTTCAGCTTAGCTCTAAAGTACAGTAGTTTGGAAGGAAAAATGAGAGAAAACTTCTGTTTTTGCCTTTAAGTAAGAAAACAGATATACTGTAATTACTAGCAGTGTTATATTATTTCCTTAAATATATTGCCCTTTGCCTTTTCTTTCAGTTCAAAAACAGTAGCTTAGGGACAACAGCAGAATGTTAAGAGTAAGAAAGGTAAAGTTCCCCCATCTTAATAAATGTACCAGGGGACAGGAAGGAATGAAACTAGTAGGGGCAGAATGCCATGGGTACATGGTAAAGGGATTCCCAAGGATACCACAAGGAATTCCACACATATACGCTTCCTAAGGAAGATGATTCTGCTACATGTTGAAGTATTTAATGCAATTTAATGAAAATAAGCAGATACTATATACCGAAATGCACATATGTGTTACAGATTAGAGCTTTTCATCAGTAACATAATAACTCCCCTTAGGTTTCAGAGCCCTTTTCCAAGCAGGCAGACAGACACATGTGATATGGCTGGAAAAGATGGCTTTGCTTTTGTGAGATATGTAGTTGGATTAAGCTGATCAAAACAGAGGTTATCCATTTTGTCTCTACTAGGGGATTTTTGGTCTCCTGACAAATTTAATTCACTTTTCGTTTTTTAAATAGAAGAGTATCTTAAGAATATGAATGGTACAGTGTGTGAGTCCATTAGGAAAATTGAACATTTTCTCCATGTACACGGAAATTGTTTTGTTACATAACAAATCTATCATATATTGTCTGGGTATTCACCCCACAAAGATAGAAACGTGAATTATGTTTGCACACATTCTCTAAAATAAATAACTGTCCCTAATGATTAGGTATGTTTGATCCCAGGAGACTATGTTGTAATTAATACTGATGGAGAAACCAGAGTCAGGAATTTCTTTAGCAGATGCACTGTAACACATTTCCAGCTTGGACTTCCGGGGCGCGCCACAGGTGGCACTATACAGGTGTAACCGTTACTTGCTGAAAACAACTCAGCAGGTTTAATACAATCATCCAGACCAGGGGTCAGCAAACTTTTTCCTTTAAGAGGCCAGAAAGTAAACATTTTAGGATTTGTAGGCCATATACTCCCTGTCACAACTCCTTAATTCTGTTATTTTAGACTGAAGGCAGCCAAAGACAATATGTAAATGAATGGCTGTAGCTGAGTTTCAATAAAACTTTATTTAGATTTAGCCTGCCAATCCCTCATCTTGACATCATAAAGTTTTCAAAAACATTAGGGAGTTTGGTATGAAATTGCCCACAAATTTGAGTGTCCTTTTGGAGTTACATTTTTCTAGTTACTTATTTTTTATACTTTAAACTGTTGATGCTTAACCATAGTTAAATGTTCTTTGTTATTGCTCAGTCTGGGACCTTCCCTCAGAAGTTCCTTTGTTGAATTTCTTTAGTTAAATACAATTGACGTATGCTATTGTATCCTAGAAAGTTGTAATGGAGGCTGACAAAAACATCTGCAGGACAAAATAAAGTTAAAATAGGTGAGAAAATTGAGGCATGGAGTTATGGGAGAATAGAAAAATAAAATGCAACAGGATGAGAAGCATAAAGAATGGGTCGTGAAAGTCTGCATGTTCTGGAAGTGGAACATGTATTTATCTCAAAGCCATCTAAACATCTAATGTGAAGAAAAAAAGAAACGTGATCAGGTACACAAGTCAGAGTGTTCAAGAGATGAAATCTCACTGTGCTGCTGGTAAAGCACAATGAACGATTCCTAATTTCAATACATGAGAGAAATTGTTCTTGAGATCTCCAGCATGAAAACTATAGTAACGTACTTGTACCTTATTCCACCCTCAAAAAGATGTTTCCAGTAAACACATTGAATGGTTTCCTAAGACACCTTAATTGAGACTTTTGGTAAAAAATAATACTTATATTATTGCTTAAATGACTTTATTTTGAGAAAAACTTTGGTGTTAATATAACAGAATTTTAGTGGGGCAGCAATAAAATGTGTTAAACAAAGCAAAAGGGAGGGCCAGGGGTTAGAGCAATAATTTGAATCAAAGCTCATCTTCAATGTACTGAGCAATGTGGCTCAGAAAACATTAGAAGTCGAAGAATCTTTGGAAAAGAAATCAGGAAAAGGCCACAGAAAAATGAACACATTCTTCCCTATGATATATGCCTTCTTTCACCCAACCATCAGGCAGAAGAAATTCTCCCTTTCAGCCCACTTAGGGAGTGAGGGGGAGGACGGAGAGCCGAGAAGCAGTCCAGGACAGGTCTGAGGTTAATATTATACTTGGAGTTTCTACCCAAAGAAAACATGTAGAAAGGAATGGAGACAGCCAGAAAACAGAATTTAGTGCAACACTGAGAATCTGGCAGCAGAAAGAGAGAAGCCATTGTGTTTCTGAATAAGCAGAAAAGTCTACAACTTAAGTTTTATAGTGCAGTGAGTAAATATGTAAAGCAAAGAGAGACAAAAAAGCAGTAGTATAGAAATAGCAGCAGCAAAGCTCCTTGAAGATTAGAAAAAGAATTCAAATCTAGAGTCCAAAAGAAAAACCAAACTTCAGAAATTACCTTTTAGAGATATTTCTTTCAGAAAAGATGATCAGCTTGGCAGTAACAGGCATGGAATCCACAAAGAAGGCAAATAAAAAACACACATGTGCATACACACAAATATATGCAATAAGGGAAAAATAAATAAAACAAAATTTCTATTGTAAAATATTAAAATATAATTGAATCTGAAAATTTTTCGATTTGTAGATAACTTGGGTGAAATTGTACCCGTTAATTTGTGTGGGGGACAGCCAAGATTTACTAGGGGAAAAGAAAAACATTTCTTTTACATTTACAATTTCAGGCAAATTTGGGAAGAATACTGACTCCGAATCTGAATGTCAGGAATATTCAGCAGCTTTCTTAAGGCCTCGCGTACAGGCAGCCTTGCATCTCCCTTCCCACACTGATTCCCTCCAGCACAGGCATGCTCCCTCCCAACACAACTCCCTTCCTGTCTGACACAGCACTGTCACAACGGTGTGGACTAGAGGTAAACCGCTTAGGTCTGAATCCTGACTCAGCCGCTCCATCTCCCTGAGACCTTGGGCATGGTAGTCCTCTTCCCCGTACTTCAGGTTCCATACTTGTAAAATATGGACACTAGAACCTGCCTCACAGGAGCAGAGTGACGGCAAAGTCAGATAACACGTGTCAATCCCTTCATGGGAGCCTGCAGAACTGCTGTATCTCAAAGCTCCCCATTGAATCCCTGGTCTTATGCAAAATTGCAGGATCGAAGGACAAGCACACAGTAAATACTCAACAAGAAGTTATTACACCAAACAAAGCAACATGGATACATTTTCAACAAGATTTGTTGGCTACATGTAGCATTGTCATAGTTCCTTCTACAAAAAAGTAATTGCAAGAAATCTCTCCAACCCACAAAAAATAGCTAAAAAGAACACGTTTCTTATCATTAGAATTCTTTATTTTAACTTTGTTTAATATATTCTGCACAATGAAGGATTGGTTTTATTTTCTTAAGCTATGTCTAGTAAAAGCTTCACATACAAATGCTCATATTTAATTAGCAGCTAATAATTTTCAATAAATGATGTAATACTTCCTTATAATTTACAAAATCCAGTTAGAATCCATATTTGCTTCGCCTCCCATGAGCACTCTCAGCTCTTGTTCCGCATTGTGGTTCACACAAAGACTTTGTTAGAAAACCAACAATCCAACCACAGTGTGTCATGGTATGTAATGTAGATTTTACTAATGATTTCAGGGAGAGACGCTCACCTTAAAGTAAAATTTTATAAAATGTATTCTGAAATTCCTTTAGTTTTACCCCTTCAAGCTCTCCTGGCTATTAGCAGCCCCATTCCTTTCTTCCTCATACAGCCTCTCCAAATCTCTCCCATTTCCAAAGATTCACCTTAGTCTAAATAATCCACTCAGGAAAAAAAATTCTGAAATTAGCTGATTTCTTGAGGGAGGTTTCTTAGAAAACAGCTCAGCCAAAAGAAAAAGCTGAGTCCCTTGTTTCTGGAACATTCGCTACCTGTTCCCACCCTGAGACAGGTAACCTACTCCAGTGAGATCACCTTTGTCAGAAATAATTTGAATGCTTACGGGGTACACTTGTAGCTACAGCCATTCCACCCTTTGGATGACAGTGTGCTACCTCCCTCCACCTGAGCGCTCTTCCTAAGTAAAGCAGCATCAGAGTGGGGCTCGGAGGCCCCACACAGCTTCTGTGCAACCCGTGCCCTGGCCCACCAGCCACCAGCACAAGCAGAGGCAATTGGGTCAAATAGGATGAGAAGATGCTCATAGCTGATTTCCAGTTTAAGTGTCTTTTTTAATGAAGTTGCTTTGCTATTTAACTGGTTATAGAATAAATAGTACGGGGGGGGGGTTGTTTTTCTCTTGAAAAGTGCATAGCTGATTTAATGTATATTCATAATTCATGATCTACTCTATGATACGTCATCTACTTTGATAGATATATAGATATAGATATAGATTTTTTTTTCCTCCCTCTCATCCTTCTGGCACATCCGGCTGTTACTCTGTGATTTTGCAAGAGAGGGAATATTATGATCTCATTTTCTCAATGCTTTGTTGCTGTCTTGTCAATTTTTTCTAACTAGAATTTGTCTACTCTTCTCCGAAAACTTAATCAAATGTACAGTCCTTTCTGAACTCTTCCTTTGCCTGACTGAGATGAGTGAGCCACTGCCCCTTCAGAAGTGCTTGCTCCTCACATACATCCCCTTATTATTCTAATATAAAGTTCCTTCTCCTCAACCCTTCCAGAAGCTTTATATCCCTGTTGCCTAGAAAAATAACTGCCACATAGAACATGGTTTATGTTAACTGAATATATTGAAGTTGATGAGATGGTTACTGGTTTGATTTTTCAGATGTGAATTTTGATAAGCAGTTGTTTTGTAATTGATTTCTCACTAGATGAACAAAAACATCACAGCTGGGCACAAGTGAACAACATTCATGCTTTGACCTGCAAAAATCCCCATGAGCAAGCATTTTCTATAAAGGCCAACTAAAATGATTTTTTCAAAATTGCAATTATGCAGCTAAGAAATGACTTATCACTTGTGTCCTACTGACATGGAGCTTAGTTGTTTATATTGTGCAGTGTAGATAAGTTATCATAAAAATTTGTGTCTGACTTTTCTCTTCTCAAAACTAGCTTTGTGAAGCCATGTGTGTGTGTTTCTGTGTGTGTGTGTGAGAGAGAGAATATGTGTAAATATACAGGACAAAATTAACTCTTGCTTCAGTGATCACAGTATAGAGCGCACCAAGCAATGGCCAGTGGCAACTATATATGTGTATGTAAACACATGAGCACACCACCCACTGACTCCCTCTAGTACGGAGAACAGTATCATGACTTTACTATGATCGATGGAATTCAAGTCTGAAATGTGCAATTCCATCCTTAATCATGACATCTCTTTCATAGACATGCTGACAGAGTATACTATTTCTCATGGAAATTTTTATTAAAAGCTCTAAACTGTTGCAAAAATAATTCAGAAATATATAATTAATCTTTATTTAAAATAATTTCAGTCTTTTCAGTGGTTTAATTCATTTTACTTATAACTATTTCAAGAGCAGACTTTTGTCTATAAAAAAGCCCTCCAAAAGAGCTTCAAATTTGTAAAAAAAAAAAGTTCTCTTTTACAACTATCAATATTTTTGTAACTTTCAAGAGATTCTTGGGTGTATTTGCTTCTTTTTCCAAAGAGTTAGATGGAAGTGAAAATTACTTTCAAGTAATAATGTTAACATTAATTCAGTTATTTTTCTACTTTCAAATAATCATCTGGAATGAAAATTTAGAGTAATCTGCTTAACTTTCCCTAAGTTTCTTTCTCCAGTTTATTGAAATCTTCTGTCCTGTTCATCGATGAGAGTGTCAATCTGTCACCACTCAATGAGATTTCCTTCAGAATACTGGCACTGAGGTATGGTCTTGTGAGTTAATAAAGACAGAGGAGCATGGCATGAGACATTCCCAAACAGCTAATTACTATTCGACAAACAGTAATGAAGTATTCCAGAAATGTGAGAAAATGTCTGTATTGATGATAGAGAACCTGGAGGTGTTTGCTGAAGAGACGAAATTTTGTTTAGGAGTTGTCCCTCAAATTTATCAGCCTTCATTTCTTGAGGAGTCTAACAACATTGCTGATTTTATGAACGTGGTTTGGTTTTGGTTTTTACAAATCCTTCTTTAACTCAGACTTTTGCATTGACTATTCTTCACTCTTAAGATCCAACATCACTGTCCTAACGATGTTTGTAAACAATAGGGCTAAGAAAAAGGAGAGCACCATTCCTTTTGTCTACACTGCTGACTTTATAGGAAGCATATCTATTACATAGTATTTTGTTTACTGAAAGCTAGCGGTTTTAGAATAAAATGAAGCTAACTGCCCCTAAGATAACATTATATGAGAATGTTGTGTCTCTTCTAAATTCAGGTTTTATAATCAAGCTAGAAAAGAAAGCTCCTTCTGGAGATCAAATTTTTGGCAACACTTTAGGATGGAACTGGGGCTGTGATACTGGAAAGCTACTGAACAAGAAATAACATTGCATAGGGTTTGCAGCCCAGTGCCAGTTTGTGCCAAACTCCTCGTCTTCATAAATATTTATGAGTGGTCTCTGCCATCTCATCAGAATTTAATTCAAAGACAACAGGTGCAAGCAATGATTGCTCAAGCTAGGCCAACTAACTTTGTTATTGTGTTCCAAGTTTTACTTTAGAATAATCTGTAGAGGGGAGTCTCTGTGACTTCTTTGGTTTATTCATTTTATTTTTTAAAATGTTGGTTGGGTACTTCTAAATGTGAGTGACTTGCTTCCCGTGAGTGAGAGTCTAGCTTGAACAACAGATGCTAAATGAAAGATTATGCAAATAATCCTTTAACTACATTCCTTAGGAGCGTAAAGAAAGAAATGTAGAATTGCCTGTAAGTGTAGGCAATGACAAGGAAATCTGCTTCATGCGGAGTGGCAGAGTGTTAAACAAGGCATTCTGGGACTTGCAGAATGTGTAGGAGTTCATCAGGCCAAGTGGAGTGGGGGAGGGATAGAAGAGGAGCACTCTAGAGAGCTTGAGAGGCCTGGATGAGGGCCTTGAGGCAGGATGGCACTTGGTTCTTCCTGAAAACAGAGAGAAGAGAGGAGTGGCTCAGGCATGGTAAGTCAAGAGGGGAGCAGAACAAGATGAGACTAGCAAAGCAATCCGAGGTGAGACCTTGAAGAGTTTTATAGACCAAGTTGAAAGATCATCCATTCATCTGATGCTTTCACCAAATATCTACTAAAAGCTCAATCTGTCCCAGGTACTGTCCTAAGTGCTCAGGATATGGCAATGATTGAAAAAGAAAGAAAAGTCCTAACCCACACAGCTTAAATACCAGTGGGGAGATAGAAAATAAAGAAAAGAGTGGATATAATTAGGTCAGTAAATGCTATAGAGAAAAATCAAGTAGGGTAAGGAAGATATGAAACAGTGAACACAGAGGGAGCAATTTTACTTAAGGGCTCAGGGAAAACCTTATTATAAGGGACACGTAAGTAGAGAATTGAAGGATGTGAGATGTGAGTAAAGCAGATACTCAGGAAAAGAATGTTTCATTGAGCAGGAGTTTGTAATCTGGATGTTCCCCTAGAACTCAGGTAGTCCATGAACTTGATTTAGAAAAAAAAATTAAAATGTTACTCTCATTAACCTCTAACTGAAATTTAGTGTTCCTTTCAATTTTGAATTTGACCAAGAATTTACAGGGGACTGGCCCTGTGGCCTAGTGGTTAAGTTTGGCATGCTCCACTTTGGCACCCAGGTTCAGTTCCCAGGCACGGACCTACACCACTTATTGGCAACCCACATACAACATAGAGGAAGACTGGCACAGATGTTAGCTCAGGGTGACTCTTCCTCAGCAAAAAGAAAAAAAAAAGAAAGAAAGAGAAAAGAATGTACAGGAGTCCTAGCAGCAACAGTAATTTTGTTAGCCACATAGTTTACAAATATTTTTACTCTAGATAATGTTCAGACATTGTGAAAAACATTTACACTCACCAATACTCTGACATTATGGTTATTGTGAGACCTGCTGCTAGATCTTATTTTGATGAATTAGTAAAGAAGCATGTATATTACTAAAAACACATTTAGTTTAAAAATATTTTTGATAGTTTTGTTTCAATAGAATTGGTTATATTTGTAATCCTGTGAATTTGATGCATTATAAAACATCACTCTGGGAAGTATCCATCAGCTTTACTCCACTGCTAGCCTTCCAGGGAGCACCTGCGGGGCAGGACATGTTAAGAGCCGTGTGTTAGAGGGAATGGAGAGTAAAGCCCTGTTGTAGGAGTGTGCATGCTGTCTTCAAGGGACCGCTCAGAGGACAGTGTGGGGGAAGCAGAGGTGGCAAGTGAGGGGAGTGGCAGGAAAAGACATCAGTAAGATAGAGGCCCAGATCAGCAGATCAGATTGTGGTGGTGTGTTAGACATGCACAGTGAGAAACAGGTTCAAGTTAAGGAGTAAAATTAAGAAAATTTAGAAAGCCTAATGACAAAAAATAAATTAACTAAAAACTCATTAATACCCAGAAAATTCTACCTAACAGAGATAATAGCCTTGCTCCGTGTGAGAGCCGTGAAAATACATTGCTTTCCTCCAAAGCACTTTGCTTGTTAAATCAGATGTTTCAGGGTCAGGTCTGTGTTATACCTTATCAGTCGCAAGTTAAACTACGTGAATGAGAACACTATCTAGAAACAATTTTCTTCCCTGCTTTCAATTATCTACATGCTGAGCTTTCTAGATTTGCATTTGTTTTGTTTTCCAATAAATTTGCCTCTTTGTGTCTTGTCTTAATTTATTTTACATCTGCAATGTCAGTGTTTCCAGGGGCAAGACTTGAAGTTAACTAGCAGCATTTATTGTCTTGTGTACAAGGAGAAAAAGCAGATGTGTTTTTATCAGCTTAGCCATTGTGTGATTTTTAACAACATGGTTGGCCAAGCCTGCCCATACTTCCCAGTCTTGTTCTGTTTAGCCTCATCCTCCCAGTTCAACGTTCCTGTTGAGCCACTGATTGCCCGCTGTGTGGATTCTAATGCATGTTTCTTTTCTGTGACATGTGAAAAACATATACCAGACCATAATCATTTTCATTCCTATTTACACACACTTCCCTAGGTTAGTTCTTTAGCATACACACCATTTGTTTATTTACCAGCTTATTTTCTTCGTCCAGCTAGGAAGATACTGATTATAACTGTATTTTTTTTAATAACTAAATCTAACGTTCTTTTGACTACTCTTCCAATAGAACATTTGGTTTCTTAGATTTTCCTTAGATTCAAAGTTCAAGGAGTCTCTTTATGTCATTTTAGATTTTCTTTCCATGATATCTTTGGTTTGCCTTTCTCAATTTGCTTGTGTGATATGTTCATTCTTTTATTGGCTGATATTTATTAGAACTGTTTACTGAAAGGCTTTTTTTTTAAGAGAGAAATCACTTTTAAACAGAGATAAATGAAAGAAAGTGTAAGGATTTGCCAAGAGACATTACTCAAGTTTTCTCTTGGCAGCTAAGAATTTTGAATGGACTTCATAAGATTGAAACACCAGCTTGCAGAACATAGGGCACTTGGCCATAATAATTACTCAATGATTATTTTTGTTGATTCATTTATCAAATATTTGAGTCTTTATTAGATATCAGGCATTGCAACAGATTTGGGGACATAGAGGTGACCACGCTTGGCATGATTTCCTGCCTTCGTGGAGCTTGCAATAGAAGAGGAATGTAGATATTAAGCAAAATTGTAAATAATATATTCAATTTTTATGAATTTTAAAAACTCTCAAGATCAAGAATATGGTAGAGAAGTATGTAACAGGCAATCAGCACGACTTCTCTAAGGAGATGCTGTTTAGCTGACCCCTGAAGAATACATGCTGGTAATCCAGGTCAAAACAGCCTGGGAGAACATTTCAGGCAGATGATTTGCAATTTTTAGGCATTATGAAGAGAGCCAAGAGAGTGCAGGAGACTGTGCTAAGAGATGAGATTGAAGAAGCGGGCAGAGTCAGATCATGGTGAGCCATTTTAAGTATTTTGGATTGTGTTTCCATGGGAAGTAGGAAACAAATAAAGAGTTTATAGCCTAGAATTGATGCACATGGTTTGTATTTTATAAAAGAAATGTCCTGAAAATATTATTCAAAATGAATTTAAGAAATAGAGCAAATGCTCGTGTGTGTGTGTGTGTGTGTGTGTGTGTGTGTGTGTGTGTGTATATATTTAGGAAATTATTTCAGTGATCACTTTTGGCAATGAAAAGAGAAGGAAAGAGGACTGCTAGGGCAATATAAGGAAAGCATAAACAACAGAGCTTGATGTTGGATTATGTATGTGATGAGGTTGAGAGAGGGGATAAGAATGAATCATAATTTTGGATTAAACATCTAGATGGGTAGTAGTGCTAGTAGCTAGAATAGTAGTAGAGTAGTAGCTAGAGTAAACTAGAGGGAAATATTTTTGAGGGGAAGCAGATGAGTATGATCTTAGTTTGAAACATGTTAACTTTGAGATGTTGGTGAGAAATTCAAGTGGAGGTGACAAGTGGTCAGTTGGATATATGAACCCTGGTCTGGGTTTAAGACCACAAGGAAACACAGAACATAGAGACAGTGGACAAAGCCATGGCTCTGTAGACAGTGAGCCCAGCGAAGGGCCCAGAGAAGAGGGCATTTTTCATTTAGAGTTGATGAATCGGTGGATGTGTGAAAAGACATTCATCTTTTGTCAGGTTTCAGTTGAATCTGGCTTCCTGTATGGGGACTAGATATAGGCAGGCACATGTGACTCCATGTGGGTTAAGACTAAATGCAGTCCTTGTAAGGGTGCTCCAGGCACTTGACCTGTGCAACAACCACATGTCTGAAGCGCAAACCTGGGAGGGCTGGAGGCCCATGTGATTCACATGAGGGAACTGGGTCCTAGAGATTCTGTTCTGTCAAGATAAGACCAAGATATGTATGTTCTTAAAAAAAGTGGAAAACCTTAACTCATTATTGCAAGTTTTCTCACTACCAGAAATCTTGACAAGTCATTTAAGGGTGGGAATGGGAGGATGGAGAGAGCATAGAAGGTAAACCAACGGCAATGGCTGATTTGGGGGAACTGCTAAGTCTCTAGTAAAGAACAAGTTTTCTGTTGGGGAGAGTAGAATAACAACAAACTGTCTTCTCCCTGCTGTACCACACTACATATTAAACTCTGCCCCACTTTGATATGAAGAAAGACAGAGGGACGAGAGCCAACTAATGTACTACCAGTCTTGTGGGTTGAAATAAACAAAATGCTGCAAGTAATATTGCCTGATCTCTCTTTAAGCCCAGATTGAGAGCTTAAAATTTAAGTAAGAATACAATTTTAATAAAATAGTATCTCTTTAATGCTTATTTATCATTTCTACATCCCTTTCTTTTACTTTCTAGGATGAAGTATTAAAAAGTATTAAGGGCTGGTCAAATGGAGAGATAATAGACATATTCTAAATACCAATCAACTTGGAATCTACCAGTACTTATAACTGGCTGTTCAAAGAATGAATGGAAGATGCTGCCATGAATGGATCTGTAAATCTGAGAGAGATCCCAGAGGCCTTTAGTAGCAATGCAG
This sequence comes from Tapirus indicus, assembly GCA_031878705.1. Taxonomy (NCBI): domain Eukaryota; kingdom Metazoa; phylum Chordata; class Mammalia; order Perissodactyla; family Tapiridae; genus Tapirus; species Tapirus indicus. Next base: position 136,886,598 of record CM062919.1, on the reverse strand, counting down.
AGAATATGAACATTAGTAAAGTTTGTGGGATTTAAAGGATGTTGACTCCTTGGTATGCAGATGTAGGTGGTTGCATAATCTACCCATGATGATTTAATGTTAAATTATCAGATAAAATAAAGAGTGGATGGAGGCAAGAATAAAAATGACAAATTAATTATAGCCGAGCTCCTCTTTCAGTGTTCAGTACCGTGATGGGTGCATGCATACACAAACATTTCCATATGTGACTTTTGTGGATTCAAAATAACCAGGTGATACCTTTTATATAAACTAGAATACAGTGTTCTGTACCATAATCTCAATTTATTTGAACAATTTGGATATGTAGGAGGAATGATAACTGGAACCAAGTGTACACCATGAGAATTTAATAAAGAAGTCCCTAGAAATTAGCTCATTCAACCATTGCACATTTGCTTATTGAGTGTCTACCACCCGTCATGGCCCGGCTTTCTCCTAGGTGCTCGGGATGCCACGATGAACTATACAAAGTCTCTGCTTTCATGGGCCTTACATTTTTATGAGGAGAAATTGTTAATAAAAAACACACAAGCGCAAAATAAACAAGTAATGTATAGAGTATATCAGTGATGTTATGGGCTACGACAAAATGTAAGGTGGGGAAGGGGATGGAGACTGATCTTCAGGGTGGGGTGTGCTATTTTATATGGTCATCAGAGGGTCGCATTTGAGCAGAGGCCTGATTAAAGGAGAGAGTAAAACTTGTCAATGTCCCAAGAGGTGAATATTTGAGAGAAAAAGAAGAGCAGGAGGAAAGGAGCAAAGGCAGGGACATGCTCTGTTCAAGAAGAAAAAGAAAAAGTGCCTTTCATACTCAATATGTCCTTGGATATTTGTTTTCTTAAAACCGATCTGCTTTTCAAAGCATACATTCTTAGGAGATAAAAGTGAATTACTTAAGTAAGGCAATAGATTAATTTTTACACAAGTAGATGTGATAGACTGATGCTAATAATCCTATTTATCTTTTTTTGGTGAGGAAGATTGGCCCTGAGCTAACATCCGTGGCCAATCTTCCTCTATTTTGTATATGGGATGCCACCACAGAATGGCTTGATGAGCGGTGTGTATGTCCTTCTCTGGGATCTGAACCTGTGAATGCTGGGCCACCACGCCACTGGGCCGGCCCCCAATCCTATTTCTGACATAGGTAAGTATGAGACAGTAGGTTCCTTTTTCAAATTAGACAATTCTGTTACGGTGGTCAGTAAAATGTTCCATTGAATGTTGTTTCAGTAATCATCATGAAATAAAATGTATCTCTACTTCTTTTGTTCTTTTTAAAGTAATTTATTTTCAGGGCAGCTCTCTGAAAAATGAAAACACATTCTTCCATCCATGTAAGTTCAGAAAAATGAAATTCTATGCACCTTCAATACAGTCTGTGTCTTTATTTTTCATTTTTCAGTCCCCAGAAGTCTGCAAAATGTACTGGGCTATGGAATGGGAAAGTTACTATCGATCCCAAACTGTTTGGAACTGGAGATTTCTCTCACAGCGGTGACTTGGTACCTGGTAAGTGGTTTTAAGATTCGGTCAACCCCAATTCTTGAAACACAGTTGCCTTCCCCCGCCTGCCTCCATCCCATGAAAAGAAGTAACAACTTTCTCTTCCTGTTAGTCTAGCTGCTTAAAAATAACACATTCCAGCAAGGAGGGAGGGAGATTACAAGCAACAGGACATATGAGACTTGCCAAGGGGGCCAGCATTTCCTGGCTCACAATTACAGGAAAGGCTTTGCTCCATTATCAATGGAACCTGGATGCTTTGATAGGCAATTGTTTTAAAAGCTAAACAACATTTGCAGTTGAAATACTGTGTGTGTTATACAAGGCTTGTGTGGAGGAAATATACCACCAGATGGATCAGACAATAGTCTTGTCTGATGTTTTGTTCTTTTACTGGTAATAAAATAAAAACTCAAAAAAATAGCCTTGCACAGCTTTGCTTTTAATAAAGTCTTGTTGTTTCAGAAAAGAATAGTGGAACTGTCATAAACAATACAGATTTCCTTTGCAATAATTGCTGATTTTAAAATGTACTGAGTTAAAATAGACATTGACCAGAAACAATGGAATGGCCATGACATCACAATCACTTTGAGTAAGGACATTCCTTATTAAGCACACCGAATTCATCATCTCCAGTGCAATTAGAAAAATTGATCAGTTGGTTAGAAATACACTCCCTCATAGTCAAGACAGAAGCATGACTTCTAAAAATTTCTTGTTATTTAAGAAATATCTTGACTAATATTGCCTTGCTCTCTATTCTGCATTTCTGTGGGAAATAAATATATATTTAATTATATAATATTTAATGTGAATTTAAAATGTTATAGACACACTCCACTTCTCAGAAAATTCACTATGATGATCTTTTTGAAGTGTGATCAGGAAGTGTTTTTTCTTTGTCTCTGTGAGGAAACAGATAGGAATGGATAAAAAAATAGAGCTTTATCAAGTAGGCACCTATAAAAATATCTATTCATGGTAAAATCTTGCAATCTCATGTCTTATCTTTAAATGATAGAGAAGTGGACTATTTCTCTCTCAAATGCTGTGTGGCATTTGGTCATCTTCATGCAGTTGTTGGTCTCCCTTGGTCCGGGCCACTTTGGTTGGAGTGTCTACACGGGTGGGTCAGGAATCTCCATCCGATTTTCCACTTGAAAGCATTCACGGATTTCATTTCACAGTGAGGTCAATTCTGATGCAGTGCTGGATATAATTCTGATACGCTCTGACGTTACCCTTAATGGGTCTCCCTCAGTATCTTCTCACATGTAAAGAGGTAGAGAAAAATGCATCCTGACCAGAGAAAGTGAAATTTAGACTAGATAAATATTTCACTAATATGCAAGCTATGCTTGTAGTAAATATTTAAAGGAGATAGAAATGCTCATCATACACTCAACACCTAGCTAGTTCCTGTTACATTGGGAATATTCTATGCTTCTTTTGGATACACGGCTGACATGTGCCCTGCAAGAGGTCTAGGATCCCGACAATTCTGACTTTAGCCTAGAAGAGGTTTTTTTTTGGAGGAATAGAGTGACATAATCATATTTTGATTAGAAAAATTACTCTGGTCGTGGTGTAGAAGGAAGATGGAAAAGAAAGAGACTACTCACAGAGAGATCAATGAAGATCTCTTGTGAGAATACCTTAAGAAATATTTAAAGGGAAAAATCCAATTACATATTGAGTATGCTTGATAAAGGTGTGAAAAAGTGATGAAGATTTGATAACTCTAATATCTCCACTTGGATTATATTTGGATGATAATTAAGATGAATCTTTATCTTCTATAGTAGCCAATGTTATCTGGTTTAAAAATTTTAAAACTATGATGTTGGAAGTGTGTATTCAAGTAATGAACAATGTAATTTGATTTTGGCTGCACATGGACATACTAATACTACTTATAAAAAAAATCAGTGAGTATGTGTTCCTAACTGCTTTTAGAAGACTTTAGTTAGTAAACTAATTTTGCTTTTTGCTTGAATTTAATTGATATACAGCATCTTAGTAATCCACAGGTGTTTTAAAGTTGAGGTACTATAATTTAAAATTATTAGAGTTACAATACATTCTTATTCCCTCCTACTGGAGCTTGAAAACAGATCTCTAATGTAGATGATGATAGTAAAAGTGGTCAAAAGTAAATTGGATAGTCTATTTCTCTTATTTTTTTCACCTATCTACCCACTACAACTTGCCACTTATTTTATTAGAGAATATGACTATATAAGCACTTATTAAATATATACCTGTGAGGTGGTGATTCAGAAGATAGTTTTAATTACAAAAAAGCAAAGCAGTGAGCCAGCCCAGTGGCGCAGAGGTTTAGTTCGCGCTTTGGCAGCCTGGGGTTTACGGGTTTGGATCCCGGTAGCCCGCCGAGGTACTGCTTGTCAGCCATGCTGTGGCGGCGTCCCATATAAAGTAGAGGAAGATGGGCACGGATGTTAGCCCAGGGCCAGTCTTCCTCAGCAAAAAGGGGAGGATTGGCAACAGATGTTAGCTCAGGGCTGGTCTTCCTCATACACACACACACACACACACACAAAACAAAAAAACCAAAAAGCAAAGCAGATTTCAACAATCAGGATTTGTCCAGGAAAACAGAAATTAGCCTAGATAATTCAAACAGGAAGGTATTTAATACAGAGAATTAAGGGCTTAGAATATTTTGAATGCATTGACAAAACAAAGTTTATGCAAAACAGTTACAATTTTTCAGGAAACTAGGACATTTTAGATCTGTCTAGAAATTACTGTTGATAATTTCAGGTGCCTTGGAAATAATTTTTAAATTGATCATTTGTTGATTTGCTTGATTTTAAACAAGATATTCTGGAGAATGCAGAATTGTCCATTTTGGGACTCTTGGATTACTATATGATTCACCACTCTTGCTGCCTAGCTTTGTTTCCTTCTGTCAGCTTGACCATATATATGGTTCCCACTGCAAAAAGATAAAATTCTCCTCAGGCTCAAGCTGCAAATAAATTAATTTCAATTTCAAATTTACCTAATAACTACCACTTTTTTGGCCTAGAATAATTTTCCAAAGTGTTCATCAAATAAAACCTTCAAAAATTAATTAGGAAAAAAATTTAAATCTTTTCCCTGTATTGCCTTCCTGTGAACAAAAGGTTTGAAGTCTTCTAAAATAAATGGGGTTGAAGTAACTGCTCCTAATTAAGGGGGTAAACTGCATGGGTCTGGTCAGAAGATGCATCTATGAGGTAGCGATATGTAAAGAGGATTTGCAGTCTTCAGGGACCAGAGCTAGGAAAAGAAGTCAGAAGATTCTAGGAGAAAAGGATGATCATTTGCCTTTGAGAGTTGTATTGGATCACTTAGGACAGGTGCTACCACAGCTAATGGGCTAAGAGAATCTTTGGAGACTATAAGGACTCCTGAGAAATGAACATAGTAGAGGAAACATTACGGGCCTGGAAAAAGGGATAGAAAATCATTTGACTATTGGCTTTATTGATTACTAGCAGGGAAACTTTGAGGGTGTTACTTAACTTTCCTAAGCATAGGATTCTCAAATGTCGACTGTGTCAACACTGGTCATATGTACTAATACATGTGAACGGTATGGCAAATAGTAGGTCCTAAATAAATGTATATGCCTTCCACATCCTCTTCATTGCTGCATATAAATTGACTTTTGAGAAAGTCTATCCCTCCTTACTGTTTTTGAAATCTGATCTGGTAGGAGTACAAATCTCATTGTGCCCAAATATTTTGGATCATCCCAAATTCTGAGGAGCCTATAGAAGTATTAAAACTTCACATAGAACTTTTATAAAATGGTTGAGTAAATTTATAGAAAAATCACTCTGTAGTCCTACCGTAATACTTCTTTGGGATATCTTGGAGTCCTTGGAGGGCAGACGTGGTGGGTGAAGTAGAGAGGGTAGTACAAAGAATCTTATTTCCAGGGAGAAACACATATTATTTGACACACAAAATGAGAAGAAAAAATATTTTACAATCAAGTTGAAGAAGTTAAAATTAAAAAGATAAATCAAGCAAAGTATTCTTAAAAATCAACTACAATATTTGTAAAATAGAATTAGGTTCAGACTTAATATTTACTTTTATTTTAATACTGGCTCCTAATGGAACTTAAAAACAGCTGGCTTTGTTGATCTAATGGTTCCATGTAAGACTGAATCGGCAGAGTCAGAATCATTAAAGTTCCATTCTCATCAGATTTGTGCTTGAGAAAACTAAGTATGCTCTTGTCGTAATTTATTATAGACATTTCTTTGTTTGTCTTAGATATATTATTAAAATGACAGAAAGGAATGAAACGAAATAGTACAGCAATTACATAGTTTAAACTTTTCAATAATAGAAAAGCATTCAACTGCATCTTTCATTACTACCATCTGTGTTGTATATATCATCTTAAGATTAATAGCAGGCTGGGTTTTGTTTGTTTCTTTGTTTATAGGGAATTCAGACCAAGATAGGTTTTTCCCATCTCTGAAGAATTTTGTAAAAAGAAAGACAGTTATCTTTCTTGGATGTCAGAGACATGTTCGAGGTCTTTCTCAGACTGTTTCCCCCCAGTAAACCTACTTCAGTGGCTCAGCACTGACATATTTTTATTCAAAGTAAAGAGTACATTATCTTTTTCCCTAATTTAATAAAAGAAAGATTTTTGATAATGATATATTCTCATCTTTTTCTGGAGTGCTAAGTACAACAATGGTTTAAATTTCAACACTAAAGTAAGACTCAGGGTTGGAGAAGAGTCATCATTTGTGGTTTCCTAGAAAGACATTGGCCCCCCTTATCCATGGGGGATATGCTCCAAGACTCCTAGAGAATGCCAGAAACTGCGGATATCGAATCCTATATATACCATGTTCTTTCCTATACATACCTATGATAAAGTTTAATTTATAAATTAGGTACAGTAAAGAGATTAACAACAATAACTAATAATAGAATAGAAAATCATGACAATATACTGTAATAAAAGCTATTATAGATCTTAGCAACCTCAGCATACAATTTTTTTTCTTTCCATATTAAATACTTTCACATTTTCACTTAAAGGAAGCACTTTACAGCTTTTCTTCGGCATATGGGAATTGTCAGCATCACTACTCTTGCATTTTGGGGCCATTATTAAGTAAAAGAAGGGTTACTTGAACACAGGCACTGTGATACAGTGACAGTCCATCTGACAACCCAGACGGCTACTAAGTGACTAAGGGGCCAGATAGTGTATACAGTTTGGATACCCTGGACAAAGCGATGATTCATGTCCTGGGGGGATGAAGCGGGATGGCGCAAGATTTCATCACGCTACTCAAAACGGCATCCAACTTAAAACTTACGAATAGTTTATATCTGGAATTTTCCATTTAATAACTTTGGATCACAGCTGACTGTGGGTAACTGAAACCATGAAAAGCAAAACCGCAGATGGCGGTGTTGGGGGAGACTATTGTAATTTAATGTTATGAATTGCATCTCCTCCTAGTGGCCTCATAGAATTACCACAATTTCCAGTGTAGGTAGCTCGCTTCTCAATTCAATTCAATTCACTTTTGTTCAATTCAGTTTCACAAGAATTTGTTGAATACTTACTTATTGAACAAAGTGAACGCTCTGTTAGATGTCGCAGATTGAAAAGTGCAAGGGACTCCCATCTTTACCTCAAATGAACTAATTTTATGAGCCAATGACTTTAACCACTTGTTGTAGTACTTTTATTTTGTTTTTTCATCCTGTTCTTTTAAATTAAAGTGTAATAAAATAGTAGTGCAATACAAATAGTTGGATAACCCTCCTGTCCAAAGACAGCAACACTACCAATGCTGAGCTAGTGTCTGGCAGATGGAATTACTGTGCTAAGGTATCAAAGTCTAAATACAAAGCATTTAGGATGCTTGAATGTAGTGGGAAGCATGGTGCAATGAATCACTTCTAGGAAGGCATAATGCTGGACTGGAAGTAAATTAGCTTTGGACTGATGTCAGAACACTACTTTCTAGTCTTGACTCTGATACCAATTGTGTGATCTCAAATGAGTTACCCAAACATCCTCAGTCAGACTCCTCAGTCATAAAGTGAGGGGACAGAACCAAGGAACCCCTAGGGTCCCTTCTTGTCCTTGGTTTCTACAATTCTAGTATTTAAACTCCCTAGGGATAAAATTCAACTAGTATTTTAACACATATTGACAGGCTTCAAGTAGTCTTTGAATCTCCAAATTATTTGTCAAGCCCATAATTTCATTCAGACTCTTTAGTGTATTTTCCATTACAAAAATCTCTTTCAATTTTTAATGTTCTTTAAAAATGCAAAATAAAAATAAATTACAAGTTAGATTTATAGTTATACATGGAATAAATGTGTAACAGACACAAAATATAGCTGCTTATCTCTAAATTACTTTTTGAAATCAGCAATAATTACTTAAAATATCCTTTAGTTACTTAATATAAACACTTAGAAAGAGAGAGAGAGAGAGAGGAAGGAAGGAAGAAAGAGAAGAAGGAAGGAAGGAAGGAAGGAAGAAGGAGGAAGGAAGGAAGACAGATACACAGTTGGAAAAAATAGGAGAATTATATTAGCCATTTCAAATAATTGTGGATATTTTTCTTAGATATTTCACAAAACTTGACAAGCAATTTCTTAAAAGTCATTTGTAATGTGGAACCTGACAACATATCATTTATGTTTTAGTATTGTTACATTTAAATCCAATTGGTCTATCTTACACTTTGAGTGGATCTTTTACCCATGCCTGACAAATGTCATGCACGTGTCACTTGGAAAACATTGGTTCACCAAGTTGAGGAGATCTCTTAGATATGGACACATTTTACTATACAATACCTGAAAATCATCTTCATTAATATCACCACCAAATTCATCAGATAAGTCTTGAAAAAAAAGGGAGGCTGTCAAGCTTATGATAACAGATGGAACTCTTCCAAAGCCTTGAGTTTTCACTGAAAAGCTTGAGTTTTGTCATTGGAAACAAATGTTGTCAGTTGTTTTCTTTAACATTACAGGATCACTCCGTTCATTTTTGAGAAAATGTCTGCCAAATATGCAAATCTCAAATCTCTTGTTTTTCTGTCATTCTTTCAAGTAAAACGTGTTCCATTAAAAAAGTAGCTAGTTCAGCTCATGACTCAGTTGTGCAAGTGCTTTTTCTCAAGTAAAGCATCATACTTCAATGTGCAGAAGTGCTTATGTCAACTTTCCATTTCATCACAAAGAATATTAAATAGATGTGTGTTCAAGTTCATACATAATACAATTATTAACATTTACTTCTTCATTATGGATGTATTAAAGTGAAATTGGATTTAAAAAAGAATCCTAGTGGTAACAAAGAATAAAAGTACTAAGAATATAGCATATTTTGATTCCACTGCCTTGATTAGTAATAAACCACCAGGAGTTTTACCTACCATTGTTTTTATACCATTAGTTCAAATGTTAATACAGTGAAATAGGTAATTCATGTCTGAGAATTATTATGAAGATAGTTTTGATCTCATTGAACCCAATAAAGAGATTTGGGGGCCCCAGACATCTATGATCCACACATTCAGAACCACTGATGAAGAAGAGGGACATACCTCTGAACTGGATCAACCATAGGATCCCATGTTATATAAATAAACAAATAAATAAGGTGACCATTGACGTTTCTAAAAGTTATTATCAACCACACAGGCACAATGTTGGAGGAGGTCATTGAGAGCATATGATCACCAGTTGACCCTTGGGATAGATCTGGGCAATTAGAAACTCCTCACTCCCTCCCCTGTCCTTGGAATGTATGTTCTGCCCACTGTTCCCACAGTGGGAGCTGTTCCAAGGATGTAGCCTTAGAGAGAGTGAGGTGTTGTTGAGACCACCTGGATGGTGTATGTGATTGAATCCAGTTAAGGACTCTTTATAAACTTTTAAGACTCTGTTGGGCAAGTGTGGAGATCTACTCATCTTGCAAGACAAGTCTCATTAAGTAAGCTCCCTTGCTTATTAAAATCTGTCACCTACCAATCTGGAGTGGTCTGTCTCTTTCTTTAGCTTCTTCTTGCCCTCTATGTCCTGGGGCCAATTTGAGAATTGACACACAAACTGAATCTTAGTAAAGGGGGTGTTGTGGGTAACATTTAGATTGAAAAATATCCCTAAATGATTCTCATGTGTTGGGAATTTTTGCCCATAAAAAGAGAAAGGAGAAAGAAAGCTTGCCTGCTATGGTAGACTTCATAATTTATTATTATCAAAGTGATAACTGTATTCTCTATAGGATGATTATATATTCCTAGCCTGTTGACACCAGCCTTAACCATATGCTTTGTTTTAGCTAACGAAATGTGAGCAGAAGTGATGGGTACCATTTCCAAAAATAAGCTTTAAAAGATATTTCAGAGTTTCACCTTTCTATTTTTCCTTTGCTGCAAGCCCAACAGTTTCCTAGCATGAAGAGTATGTGGATCCAAGCACAGCCAAGTGATCATATAATGTGGGTGTAAACAAGCATTTATTGTTGAAAGCCATCAATATTTTGGGACTGCTTTTTATTGTTGCATAACCTAACCTAAACAGATACAACTTCTATGAAATCTGATGCAACAGTTATACGGAAAGCAGGCTAAGGTTGAGAAGCAAGGATCAGATAAAGAGATCCCAAAATGAGGTGACAAGAGGGGTTTCTGAGATAAGGAAAAATGGGCAGGGAAGTAAACTTCAATGGTTGAACTTAAGTTACCATTGATGGCAATAAAGGGCAGAATTTATGCTACAGAAAAGGAAGCAGAAAACTAAATCAGTAATTATAATTTACATTTATGAAATGCTTACTAAATACCATGCCTGTGCTAACTCCGAACAGAGATCATCACAAAATCCTCAAATGATTTTAGGTTTATTATTATTAAGCTTGTTATTATTCAACTCATGAGAAGAGAAGGTTTATTGAGATTAGAACGTATCTTAGTTTGAAACAGGGTTTAATTCTGGACAGTCTGATTTAGAGCCTTCCCACTCTCTCTTTTCCTTTTTTGTTTTGCTGAGGAAAATTCGCCCTGAGCTAAGATCTGTGCCAATCTTCGTCTATTTTGTATGTGGGTCGCTGCTTTAGCATGGCTGCTGATGAGTGGTGTAGGTCTGTGCCCAGGATCTGAACCCAGGCCACCAAAGCAGAGTGTGTGTAACTTAACCACTCGGCCATGGGGCTGGCCCCTAGAGCCTTATCTCTTAATCACTCTTTCCTTAAATGGGGCATTTTCCTTTTCTTTTCTTTTTCCTAGAAATTTCTTTTGAGTTATTATCCCCCTCTCATTTTCAATCATTTGTTTGGTGTTGAATTTACCAGGTCCACAGTGGTTGATTCAAGTGAGAGCATTTTTAAATTTGGGCAGCTGAGAGCCCATCCATGGACATTTTGTTGAACAGTTAAGAGGGAGAAACTCCTTTGCCCTTTGGGATTTATTGGGAACTATCTTGTAGTAATGAAGGGAGAGGCCATCTGAGGAACCAGAGCCAAGAAAGAGAGTGAGAAAACTCAAGAGCAGGTCATATTGCTTGAGCCTTGAACCAAATCATACCTGAAGTCAAACTGCCCTGGATGCTTTGAGCTTGTGAAATGCTAAATTCCCATTATGTAGGGTAAGCATTATGTGTTTACCTTAATTTGGTTCCAGTTTTCCTTCACTTCTGTCTTTATCACTCCTCTGATAAGTCATTTGTTTTTTGTTCTTGTGTATGTCTCTCTCATTTGTGTACTCTTTGATAGCAGAGGCCATTTCTACCTTGCTCTTTCTCCTCAAGGCCTAGGGCAGGCTATTGACTATAGTAAATTCTCAATAAATGACTGGAGAATCTCTCAATGAACCAAAATATTATGTCTTGCTTGATGCAATAATAATGAAATGAACACAAATGTTTTTAATTCTACTCTTCAGTCGTTTGCAGGAGTGACATTTATTTTACTTATGATGATGGTAAATGGAATGATTCATAATCTTTAGTCAAAATGGCTCTGAACATTTCAAAAGAATTTGAAATCATGGAAGGCATAGTTGTGTGTATGTGTTTGTGTAGAGATAAAGAGATGGTTTCAGCTTCTTTTTCCATTTAAATACTAAATACGAGCATGCCTAGAGCAAATGATAGGACTCAACATTAATATAGTGTGCCAGGCTGTTAAGTGAAGGATTGGGTTACAGTCCCTATGCCATTCATCTCACCAACTGCTCTCTACACAGCCATGGAGTTTAACTGCCATGGAGTACCTCTGGATGGAATTCCAACAAATGAAATGGAACAATTATTTGGCACTTTGTTCCCCATATTTGTCTAAAAGGATTAAATTAAATTTTGCTGATTCATCATTTATCCACACCCTCTGCCATATGCAAACTACAGAAGATTTAGAGATCTTCTAGTAAAATCCTTTTTCTTAGTCTCCATTATTTTCACTGTTCAATAATTTATCTGAAATTTCTCATTTTTCCGGACTTTTGGAAGTCCTAGATTCATAGAAGCTTAATGTTGGGTGGAACTTTGATGATAATCTAATTAAACAGCTTTGTTTTGCTGACCTTGCAAGGGAAAGTTTAAGTTGTTTACTCAAGGCCACCCAGTGACTAAACTGGGACTTGAACTCAGTTTCCATAGTCTCAATCCAAAAATTTTTACACTTGACTTTCTACTTAGAGTTCAAATTAGCATAGGAACAATATTTTCTTACATATTCTCTTTCACTTGGAATCAGGCCTCTTTACTTTTACAAAAGAAGTAAAAAAAAAATAATAATAGATGTACCTGACATTAGAAAATAATCTTTTTGAATTAACTACAAATTATTTTCCTAGCACAGCTAATATTTTTTTCTAATATTATTTTTTATTTCAGCTGTTTTACTGAACACTTGCTCTTCTAAAAAAATAGTTTTAATAATATATTTCAATTTTGTTTTCAGATGACTTAACTTCCAAAAGCCCTAACTTTGAGAAATCTCAACATTGTCTTACACTAACTTTTTATAAGACAAATTTTACATATTCCATAATAATTCAGTTTGTACTTTACCTTTTGAAAGGAATCAATAACAGTAGCCTAATATATACATACTAAATACAATTAAAATTAGTAGAAAATCTACAGGAGAGACTCTTTTAACTGAAGCTATTCACTTTTCCTGGAAAAATGTTGACATATGCCCAGATCACTCTGAATTCTTGTGGCCCATTTAAAATTTGCCTGGATACTTCTACTTCCATAAATTTAGTTGTATACTTAACAACAGTAATTTGTGTTAGTTCCCAAACCTATGTATGTCAGCTATACTTATTATTATGATTATTATAAAACACTTTTATTGAGTGCCTACTAACTTAAAGGTATGTGTAAGAACACATATGTATGAATACAAATGCATGCACACACGCATACATTTTAGATCATGAGACAGTCAATAACACAGCAAATGAATTACACTGTAAAATAGGGGCCCCCAGCATAATAGATAACTTTGGAATGTGCTGGCATGGGGACTTCAGGAAACTTTTAGTGATGAGATGAAACCCAGCGAATGAGCAGTATTTCAAGAGCTGTTTTGTGAGGTCTTAAATCTTCTGTTAGAATAGATAAAAGTCAAAAGGCATTATTTTCATTTCCATTATGCAGTCTGGATATTAAATTTATATTGTTGCAAATTTGGTGAGCTTATGCATTATTTTCCTAATATTGTAGGGAATTAAAGATCTTCCAAACAAATTTGGCCCATCCCTCTAACTTCCAATATAGTTATCTTCCCTCTTTGGGAGAGATGGATGTATTTTTTGCTTTTATATAGTTTTATGGAAGTTAGTTTTATAGTCCTTTTGGTTTAAAATAATCACAGCCTTCTTTTCCTAATGATTACAATCTTGGTTTCTCATATCTGTACTCATCTACTTCCTTTGAATGAAATAATAGGCAGAGCTACTTGATTCCTACCACCAACTTTATTACAGAAAAAGATTCCATAAATAACTAAATCCTACATCTTGAATTATACAAGTACATCTACCTAAATATAGCAATTAAAATATGAAATAAAAGTTTTGAGAGGTGCCACACAATCCTAGCAAAACAGTTCATAAGAAGAATATTAAGGTCAATGTTTTAAAGATTGAGACCACGTATATCACTTAAGCTTTCTTAGTCTCAGCTGTAAAATGATAACTGGGTTAGTGAAAGATGTATGTATGTAAAATACTTAAAACAATGTTTAGTTTAACCAAGGAAATTGATCATTGTTACTCTCTATTTCCTTTTTCTAGCTCCCCTAGAGTATTTCACTAATCTTTAACCTTTGCAATATCAACACTTTTTTATGCTGACTTGATATTTGTGTCACAGAGATGCCACTGTTGCTCACATGATAATCAGAAGGGCAAGAAATAGTAATATCTTTGTTTCATTTTGTCTATAACAGTTCTGGCTTCCCTTATGATTAGTTGGAAATAAAAAGCTACATTTAGTCCAATTTGGTTCAAAACTTGATCCAATCCAATAATATTAAGAGTCCTCTAAGAAAACACTCTGTCTTTGGAAAATGACTACTTGACTCTCTTATTTCCACTCTCCCCACGCAATGATATTCTCAAAGATGGTGTTAGGTTGAATGTGGGGATAGAGCCAGTTGGGGCCTTTTATGAATATACAGGGAAAAAGGAAGAGTCTTTGAATCCATCAGATATGTATAGGTTTTCAGACCAAGGCAGAGTGGGTGTTCTGCAGTATTTGATTGGTTTGGTCCTTTCTCAGGATTTTTTGTTGGCATTTGCTGCTGACATCTGGGGCTGATGAGCACAAATGTAATTTTTCTCTCCTCAATCAACAGCTCTCTGCTTACTCAGCCCTTGCCGTGTTGCAGACTCTGACACTTCTTCCATCTGGATCCTTGGCCCAGACATGCCACTCCACCATAGCAGGTTCTTGCCATGTGGGAAGCAAGAGAAGCCTGGGAAATCATTCCAGACTCTATTTACCTGTGGCCCTTTTTCTTCATCCCATAACCATAACACTTCACTCATGGAGACACCGGATCCTTTTACCACAGTCTTTTCCAAGTGTCCCAAATGGAGAACAGAACAAGAGCTCCTGTCCCCAGCTTCCTTTTCTAACTAATTGACACATCCCCTCCTGAAGGCCAAACACAGAAAGGAGAAATTAGGACATATATCTGGCAACTTCCTTGCCTTGTACTTTCCCTATAATACCCAAGATTTCGAGTATCTGCTTATTTCTTCCAGCCAGTCTAGGACTTCCCACTATTGTCTAATTCACAGAGCTGGCATCTTGATTGGTTAAAATGGGAGGTAAAAAAATTTAAAAACTAATTTCTTCCTCAGCAGTGCTTGGTTTTCAATCCTAACGTCTTGAAAATCCATATTTGTAACATCATAATCTGAATATTGGTGTTTTATTTTCCTTTTGCACTCCTACTCTAACAGTTTTAATTACTTTGAAGCAGCTGGGTGCCTGGGGCTGACTAGGGAGAAGGTCATGACATGTCATGAAAATGCAAATGACAGCAGCCCTTTAAATTTTTTTTTTCAAATGTGATTTCTATTACGTACACTAAAATATTGATATCGTTTCTATTTAAATATTTTTATTTTTGATAGGATATTAAATCAAAATGTGTAAGAACACAATGCTCAAACCAAGTTACATAACCTTGTTCAAGATATTTTGTTTCTGTTTGATTCTGTCAGTTAATGTATTATTGTTCATCAAACAAGGAACAACACATATTCAGATACTCTGGGAAAATAATCTTTCCTTATAATTTTTATAAAAGTAAAGAGCAAAATGACGGTCCTTAAATTACTTGTGAAAATGAATAGAACTTTAAATAATATTTCATAATATTTTAAATTTAAATTATTGAAACAATTATGTTATATAATTAAATGGTGATCAAGTTAGTCACCAACTTAAGTTCATTAATGTAAATAATGTGTGAGCTTTCTTCTTTCTTTCTTTCTCCCTTTTTTCCTTTCTTAATCCATTTTAGGCTGTCTCCATGGATTCCAGTGTTTGCCCCAGCGTGATATTGTGCAGAAAGATGTGATCAAGGAAAGCATCCACAACGTGGTAAGCAGAACGTAGAATGAGCACAGAGTCTTGCTGAGAGAATTGTACAATCTGTTGTGTATGATTGAGTACCATATGTATTCTTCAACTACTTTCCGCCATTATTACTTGCTATTAACTTTTTCCCAAAGTGCATATATTTAAAATTTATTTACATTTGCTTCCCTTAAATACTTAAACCCTCTTGCATTTAATTTCCTGAAGTAATGCCCTGCCTCAATACATAGAAATACTCATATATTACAATTAACCATGTATTAGAACCTTAAAAATTTCATTTAATTCCTGGTACCATTCAAAGAAAAGAGGCAAGTATCCTCAACACATGGGAAATCTCTTGTCCAGAGGACACTGCAGAGATCATAACTATTTCATATTTTTTATGCATATTATATACTTCTTTGAAGATGTTTCCATTATATAAAATTTCATTTCCATATGTGTAAAATTTTGTTTTCACAAATACATTTAACATAATTAATCTGATCTAAACTAATATATTTCATCTTTTTAGGTCTTGTCTTTCTGAGTTGAATTCTCTTTCCTTCCATTTTATCTGTGCAATTTCATGAAGTGAAACTGGGATGAAATTATAATACTAATCAACAGGGTCCTCACAGTCCTGCACATCTGGAGATGAAAAATGTCATGTTTAAAAATGAAAAGTTAAACAAAAAAATGGCGAAAATTGTTGTAGAAAACCTTGTGATTCTAATTTGTATTTTATTAAAGTTTAACTCTGATAACTTGAAATATGTGGTTTTATAATCATTTATACTCTGCCTCCTAATTATTCATAATGGATTTTACATATTTAATAATTTAAGTATTAAAAACGTAGTGGTTATGATTTAGCTTATCTTTGCAACTTAAAGTTATATTATCATTACTTTTTTTTGAATGAAGAAATGAGGTTAAGAAAAGTAAAACAACTAAGAAAATTAATGAATCAGAAACAGTAAAACAAATAATGCCAAAATTAAATGAACTATGGAGTTTAAAACTTCTGGATAAAATTTAAGACAATAAAACTATTTGTGCTACTTTTTTATGTCTGAGCATGGAAATATACGATTGATAGATTACTTTGGTTGTTATTATTTTCAAATTTCTAAAAACATATATTAAGTATTTTCCACAGAATAGAACCATATGTGCTCTTTAAATATTGGCTAAGAGAACTCCCTTGGATAAAATAAATATTAACACTTGGCACAAAATGTAAGTTGTGACCATATTTTGCCCGAACTACCTCAGTATTTTCAAGTTAAAGGAGGAAAATTATAACTCTTAAATTTAATTTTTGTGAAAGTCAAGAGCAAATCAACAAATGACTAGCGAATGATCTCTTGTTCCCACGCCTCATGAGCTTAGCCTTTATTTAATCTCATATGCTTTGAAGGAGTTTTCCTTTATTCAATTTGTGGCAATTAGATTCTTACTAGAATAAAGTGAAGACCACCTCAGTCTTGTTTTCCACTGGAGAAATACTATGCCTCACCTCTACTCCAGAGGTCAGTATACTTCCAACCTAAGTAGGAATTCATTGAGTTCTAAAATTATTCTGCCATGTAAAGTTATATAGATAAATAGATTAAAATTTTGTACCAGTGAAAACAATTATTTATGAATGTCATATACTTATGACATAGTCCCATCCCATACACACACACAGAAACATTGAATTAAGGAGTACATTAGTAGATAGATACTTGGCCAATGTGGCATTCCCTTTCTGGATATTTTCTAGCAGTCTCACCAACTCCTATCTTTCTTTGTAAAATTTGAAGGAACAAATACTATTGTGATTGTTAACCTCAAAAAAGATATAATTGAGCTATGAACCTTACAAAAATCAGCTGAAAGAATCGAGTGAATGAGAGAGTAGATGGAGATCCATTTTAAAACTTCATTTTGAAAAAAATTCTGAAAAGAAATATGGCTTAACATTAATTTGTGAAATGGTAAATAATATAGGTGGCAGAAAATAGCTGGATAAAATCTCTCCACCAGATGGATCGTACTAACTTCAAATTGTGTCCACAAATCTCAAACCCAAAACAACTCTTCCCCTAGCCTTACTTTTAGCTGATGATCTTGCTGAATATTTTAGTGAGAAAATAAAAAAAAAAACAGAAATGAACTGCCACAAACTCCTACCAACACATCTATCCTCCTACTAGCATATTCTCTGCCTTTTTGTCCATTAATATAGATGATTGTTCGCGCTCCTATCTAAAGTCAGCCCCTCCACTGTGGATCAGACCCCATCTGCTCTCGTCTGCTTTACTGTATTGCTTCATCACTTCTCCACTTTCTCTCTTAAATCATGGTCTTTCCTATAATTAACCATTCTCGTATGCATACAAACATGCTATAGTTTTCACAATCTTAGAAGAAATAAATGAAAACTACTTTTCACAACAATTTGCCCACAAATTTCTGCATCATTTCTCTGTTCCCCTTCAGTAATATCCATGAAAAGAGTTGTCTATATGCCTCTCCCATTCTCTCTCATAAGTAGAAGTAACAGCAGTTTCTTTTGGTGGCCTTGCCTCTATGTAGTCTTCCTTTTCCTACCCACCTGCTTGACACTGGACTGCCCCCAGAGCAGTCTTTAGAACTCTTCCCTCTGTAGTTTCACTTCTTTGATGATCTCAGAGTTTTAAAAGCCGTTTGTATTCCAATGGCTCTTGCATCTATATTTCCAGCCCACACATGTTTCCTGAAACTCAGATTCACATATCCAAATGTTTACTTTAATTCTTCTCTTGGATGTCCAATCGATAATTTATTTTTGAACTGAACTCCTGACCTTGCCACTCTACCCCCATTGCAACCCACTCCTCCCTGGAAAATTCTGCTTTTCACATAGTCTGCAAATCAGTGGTTGTTTGCCATCTCGTTTTTTCTAGTATTTGCTCAAATCTTGGAGTCAGTCTTCCGTCTTTCTCTCACACCCTATGTCTAATCCATCAACAAAAAGGATTGGCTCTACCATCAATATTTGTCCCGTAAATGGCTATTTCTCAACCCTTTACTGCTGTGAACCTAGTCCAAATCACCAAGATTTCTCACCTGGATTACTGTAATTAGCAACTTAATAGGTTTGCCTACTTCCGTTCTTACTGTTTATCCTCAAAATAGCATCCAGAGTGATCCTTATAATATGTAAGTTAGAACATGTCAATTCTTTGTTCAAAACCTTGCAGAAGCTTCCCATTTCCTCAGAGTATAAACCAATGTCTTTACAATTTTCTGTAAAACCCTACATGATCTAAACCCCCTCCTCTTCACTAGCATTCAGAGACGATGAAATCAGGTATTGACAATGACATTATTTACATTTATGCTTTTAAATATTATCTTAATTATAAGAAGATTATTTTCTTCATATATTTAATATAAAAATGTATTTTACTTATCTATTTACTATCTACTGACCATTATGCTAATATATACATATATATCACATAAAAGATTATTTTTGTTTATATAGTATCATTCTGTCCAATGTGTCCTTATACTGTGTATTTGTCATAGTCTTATTTTCTTTTTAAATCATTTTATTGAGGTATGATTGACATATAAAAAGCATACATAGGGGCTGAGCCAGTGGCATAGCAGTTAATTTCACACGTTCTGCTTTGCCTGCCTGGGGTTCACTGGTTTGCATCCTGGGCACAGACCTACTCAATGCTCATCAAGCCATGCTGAGGCAGTACCCCATATAGAACAGCTACAGCTCTACACCTATGATATACAAATATGTACTAAGGCTTTAGGGAGATAAAAGAGGAAGATTGGGAACAGATGTTAGCACAGGGCCAATCTTCCTCAACAAAACAAAAAGCACACATAAAGAAGAAGAAGAAGTATTTAGGTATACAACTCAACAAGTTTGTGGCTAAGTATAAACCTGTGAACCCATCATCACCATCAGTGCTTGTAAACATATCAATCTCCTCTCAAAGTTCTGTGAATATTTGCTTCACATATTTTGGTGCTCTGGTGTCGGGTGCATATATATTTACAACTCATATCTTCTTGATTTATTAACCTTTTTGTCATTACATAATGACTTTCTTTGTCTCTTGTTACAGTTTTTGATTTAAGGTCTATTTTGTCTGATATAAGTATAAATACTCTTGCTTTCTTTTGGTTCCATTTGCATGGAATATTTTTTCCATCCCTTCACTTTCAACCTCTGTGTGTCCTTCAAGCTTAAGTGGGTCTCTTGTAGGTGATTTACACACCACCATTACAGTATTAGAGTATTCTCAATTTGACTATATCTCAACTTTACCAGTGAGTTTTATATTTTTATGTTATTAATTATCTTCCTTTCATTTCAGTGAACTCTCTTTAGTATTTCTTGTAAGGCAAGTCTAGTGATGAACTCCTCCAACTTGTTTGTCTGGGAAAATCTTTACCTCTCCTTCATTTCTGGAGGAGAGCTTTGCTGGGTAAAGTATTCTTGGTTGGTAGATTTTTTTTTTTTCTGTTAGCACTTTTAATAGATCATCCCATTGTCTCCAGGCCTACAAGGTTTCTACTGAGAAATCTGTTGATACCATATGAGAATATGTGACAATTCACTTTGTATGTCACCTTGTGTGTGATAATTCACTTTTCTATTGCTGCTTTCAAAATTCTCTCTTTGCTTTGATTTTTGAGAGTTTGATTACAGTGTATCTTGGTGAAGTCCTCTTTAGATTGAAATTTATTCTGCCATCTTGTTCTTTGTTGTTTTCTCACTGTTTTGCAGCTCCTTGGGTCCTTTTTCCTCTTTTGCTGTCTTCCTTTGTGATTTAACAACTTTTGTAGTGGTATGCTTTGATACCTTTCTCTTTATCTTTTGTATATCTACTACAGGTTTTTTCTTTGTGATTACCATGAGGCTTCCATAAAAACGTCTTATAGTTATAATAGTCTGTTTTAAGCTGATCACAGTCTTATACCAACTAAAGTCTTATGTAAATATAAAGAAGCAAAAGTATATTTATTAATAGGAGAATAAGTATATATATTCACATGATTATATTAAAAGTGCCTTCTATGCTCATTAATACTAATATGGAAAATGTTTATGATAAAAAGTTTAGTGAAAAGAAAAAGACTAGTTGCGTAGGATTACCAGTAGATAAAAACAAACAACAATAGAATAATAAGCTAAAAGCAAGAACAATGATAAATTGCATAAAAAAGAGACTGGAAAAAATAGGTCACTTTTTTATGAGTTATTTTCTTTTGGTAATGATTTTTTAAAGTTTTGAAATGCTTTTAATGTAGTCTAGTTTTGCTTTAGGGCGTGAGTTATATTAACAACGGAAAAATGATAGAATTATTTATTTAATTAAGTACAGCTTGCACAGATGACTCAATTTAACTTAAAATTGTTCTTATAGTAAGCAACCCCTGACCCCCAAAAGGATTACATTTATTTTTTTTTTCTTTTGGATAAAATACACGATTTTTAATGTAATGTCCTGCATTTGTATGTTTTCATGTTAACTCACATACCTAACATGGAAAATTAACAAGTATACATCTATTGAAATAAATTTTCATGTATATAATAATCTATATATTTAGTAAAGAATAATGTATTGAAGAAGACCCAAAGCACAACTCTGCCCCCTTCTCTCATTAAACTAGTTTCTGAGCTTCCTTTATAATGGAATAAAACTGATAATTTCAAAAGATTTTGAATACTCCATTCCTTATATACTTGATGAAATGAAATATTGAATGCTATGAAAAATTAATTTCAAACATTTGCATTATTATTAAATGTTTTCTATTTTTAGTATTCCATACTATATATATTCATCTTAATACTCTTTGATTCTTTCTTAACTTAATGACCCAACTTGGCTTGCTTCACTTTCTCTATTCTGCTTCCAGTTGACTTCATTTTTCTTTGTTTAACATCCATTTTTCTGCCTAGTTATGTCTCTGAGGGAATGCTTGTCAGATTCCTCTACAAAGGGAATATACTCCTGTGACACCTCAAATTGGTGGTTTGGACTGTTTCTCTTCTAGCACACTTTTTTTTCTTATTTGTCGTATGATATTTTGTAAAACACTTCCAGGATTTTTCATACAGCCACATTTTCTCTGTGGTAGAAAACAAAAATTGTTTCTTGTATATAAATGTACTGAAAGAAGAATAAGTACTACAAACTATTTGATTTTTGTAGTGGATAGAGTCTGACTTTTTCTTTTGCAAAATGTAATTTGGAAAAATACCAGATAAAAGATGTTTTGGGGAAAATGATCTGCAAAATTTTAACACATCTAAGATCAGAAACAGGAAACATCTTTTGGCTGAGAGATATTTTTGTTTTATGATTTTTTCTTTTGCCATCTCTTCATGTGGATGCTCTCATTATTACCTTTAGCTTTTGTCTGCCTTTGGAGGAAACCCTCTAAAGGACTGTCAGAGATCTTTGCAAAGTAATTAAATTGCTGCTGATTCTCCCAAATGCATTTTGGAAACATTAATAAAAAAAACTTGCTTCACAAGATTACCTAATAGCTGTTAAAAAGGGTATTTTAAAATACCTTCCATAAAGAATAGATCTGTGGGTTCTAAGCAAAATGCTATGTCAGATACCATGATAAGGTAGCAAACTTGAAAAAACTTCATCAAATAATGAAATTTACTCTTTCTAATTATTAAATCAATACTGTGTAATAACAAATTTATGTCTGTTTAACTTTCAAATACTTGTTTTTAAGATAACACTGTTCAATTTTGTATTTAAACTTCAGTGTTAAAGGTACAAATTAAGGCTAAAGATAAGTAACCTCTCTTAGTAAAAAAAAGAAAAAAAGATAGATTTTAAGGGAAGAGAATGAATCTAGGAAACAAAGGAGTATAATTATAGAAACAATAATTTTCAGCTCAAAGATTCAGCTTTTCAGAAAACATCACGAAGATGAGGAGATTGGTGGGGTTGAAATCATGGGATCATGTTCACTTGTTTAAAGTGCCAATTGCTGAGAAATCTCAAATCATAGATATCAATTGCTGTTGTAGTATTTTATTGATAGTGAATCAGTTTTCTTGATTTGCAAAGAAAAATCAAATGGCTTTTGGAGAAGCAGTACAGTTAGTGTTTATTTCTATCGTTTCCCACCACTGATTTAGACCTAAATTTGAAGCCTGCCACTAGTTGGTATGGGATGAACACCTTGCAGAAGAACACATGTGAGGGGGCTGGATTTTTTTCCCTTTTTTCTCTTAATTAGTTCCTCTATTTTTCACTTTCCTGTAACTTTAAAATGACAAAAATCAACTGGGGGTGGGTGGGAAACCTAAGAAAACCCTAAGAGCTATGTCCGTGTGTGGTGAGATTGAGAGTAGGTGGTCTACAGGGTCATTTGACCCACGAAAGGGGCCAGTGAAAGGAAAACAGCATGTGAGCCATTCATCTCGAGCTTGTTTACACAACTGTAATTTTATATTTCTTGTTTGCTGCCACTCTGATGACAGAAACAGTTTTTCCTTGACTTAGCAGCAGGCTTCTGGTCATCTTCCTTAAAAAATAATTTGTGATGACATGTGATGATAATGTTTAATAAAACAGTTTCATATAATCTGATACTTTTAAGTGAAAATGATCTTTGACTATTTGAAAGTACTGACAGGTTAACTCTACAAGGTAAGTATTATGGCTTTACTGCTTACTTTTGTAGAAAAACAACAACTTAAATTTAAGGAAAATAATATGTTTCTGCAGTCTAGTAGTAAATACTTCTGGAGAATAGGCTTTTCATTGTAACAGATTATTGGCCTAATATCTATTTTAAAGATCTTTTATGTGCATTTTATTTCTTATCAGAAAGAAGATCTTGGGTATTATCTTCATACCATTTCCATTGGATAGCTATCCCCTAGTGAGCTCTGTTTTTAAAATATATAATTAGGTTAAGTTATCCTCCTGGTAAAGTTCCTAGAATTTCTGCATAATAAGTGATTATTTTGTAATGTACATAAAATGCAAAACAAATTGTGAAGATCTCTTTTTCACCCAATAAACATCTTTTATTTAAAAATTTCATTGTGTCTATAATGTCCCAAGCACTGTGCTGAAGATGGAACACAAAATACACACAATCCCAAGACTCCTGAAATATGTAATCTATGGTGAAGACTGGTTTTGAGAAAACAAATCATTCTATAATGAATATGTATGGTATACTCTATTGAGAAGATAATTTAAAATTCTAACAAAGATAATCCATTCCTAGATATTTTCTTGAAAATATTCATGTATACAGTTTAAGATGAATACCAAGTTTGAATAAAGACCACTCTATATCACACACACACACACACACACACACACACATGCAAATGTGTAGTGAATATAGAAAAAATACTTATCTAAGTGTTTTCTTTAATAATTGTTAAACAGTTAGTTTGATTTAACAATTTTTCCTGATTTGTTTGGTAGTTCTCAAACTTTTGACTATCTCAACTACTTGAGGAATGAAATATATATTTCCAGCATTAAAGTGGCTCATTGAAACAGTGGCTGTCAAGGTATGGGAGTTTTATATCAGAACTATCTTATGGGGTTTGGAGGAGGCATTTGTAGTTTGAAAAAAACTTCCCATTTTTCAATTGATTTTGGCATATCCTACCAATAGGTAGAAAATCTTTTTCCCTTCCCTCTCCCTGCCACCTGTTCCACTCACTAATGACAGTCTCACAATTTTAGAAAACCTTGCATACATGGTAGAGATTTCAAAGAATTCACAGCTAATTAGAAAAGGTCCCTCAGTGAAGCTACATGAAGGATATACCAAGAACACCATAATATTGATAACACAATGTGTGTAAAGAATTTAAAATATTTAATCACATGATATTAGTTCCGCAGGAATTATTACTACTGTTCACAATGATTTAAAAAATGTATTTTTCCCTGAAATTAGATTTTTTTGATGGAGAAATAATTGTGAGCTATAGTGCTTAACTGCTTCTTTAATTACCTGCATTTTCAATTATGTATATAAAGGATCTTGAAACAATCTTAAATAAGTATTCCTATTGATAAAAACCATAGGGTTCATAAAAAGATTTTCAAAATTTCCAAAATCTCAGCCAATACCTTGACAATGCAGAATAATATTTAAGAATAATATTTTAAGAATATATGTATTCTTAAAAAAATAAATAAGCTTTAGGAAATTGGATCAGTGTTATTTGAAAGGCATAGTTTACTCTTTAGAACTCAGATTTTCCAGTTCATGTGGCATAAAATATTAAGTCACATTAGAAACAGTTTCAATGTCATATATAGTATCTTACTGCTATGTACTCAGGTTAATATGGAAAAAAAGAGTTCTGTGTAGAAGGGTGGAAGAAGTGAGGGAAGAGGGAGGAAATGGGATCCAAAATCTCTCTGTAGCTTACAGAATTCCAGCATCAATAAGCACGGTGTTGTTCTCATTCCCATAAAGCTGGAAGCCAGACTGATCCCAAAGGATTCTCATTGAAAAAAGAAGAGCTACTTGCAATAATAATTATTCCTTGGGTTTAAAAGATCAAGTCTTACCCCCAAGGTGTGAAATGATTACACATGCACTGAGCAGCTGGTGGAAATTGAATGAGGATGTCAACAACACTGATAACAGAGGGAAAGAAGAGTAGGCAGAAGCTTCAAAGGGAAATGGACTACTGCACGGGTGTATGTGCTTACAACCAGCACTTCAGTATCATAATCATAATCTGCTCATTTAATTTTGTTCTTTTATGTTCCAGTTCTATTCTTAGATGTTCTTAGGATTAGGAAAAACTAAACAGCTTTCTGTGAAAATGAAGGCTGCTAATTTAAGTCCTGAGAGTAAAATAAAAGTAAAAATCACAGATTCTTCTTATATCTCAGTATATCTTTTCTTTTTACTTTTATTTTTTACACATTATTCAGTTGCTATTCATTTTGTTGATGAAAACAAAAGAAAATTGCCTATATTTTTTAAATCAAAGGATCTGTTTGATGTTTATCTTGGTAAAGGACCCTTCATGAATTTATATATTTTAACTATAGTGATCTTATTTTAAGTTTAGTCTGCTCAGACTTTTTTGTTTTTCCCACCTGAGGAGCTGTTAATTCGATAGCCCTATTTCCTCTGTATCCACCACAATAGCACTGGGCATGTGGCCCAAGCTGGCCAGAATACTACATTCTCTGGTTCACAGATAAGCGTGTGGCCCATGCCCAGCCAATTAGTGTAGTGTTGTTGAGTAAAAATAGTCCTGGGATTGTATATTCATTTCCACATAGGAGGGACATTCTCTATGCCATTCTAATCCTTACTTTGGTGACAGTTTAAATACAAGTAAGCACAACACTAGATCCTGAAATTAATCAAAATTTAAACTAAAACAAAAAAAATACAAACTTCTCTTTTCCAATTGTCATGTAAGGAGCTTGGGAGTCCATCCTAACAACAAGTAAAAAGCTGAGCAAAGCGAAAAATGAACAACTCTTCTTAGATTTATCAGAGGCATGAGATGAAAGGGCAAACCACTGTCAGTAAAATTGAAGAGACAGACAGGTGACTACAGAGAATCACCACTTACCATAGCAGAAACCCAGGAGAAGAAATCTCCTCAGGAATCAGTGCTGGGGTAGGAAAAACTAAACTGAAATTGATGAATGGCTGGAGGCTCAGTGTGGACAAGTCTGAGAGTTACAAATTTCAGGGTGACCCAGTCATGGAGGGGGGGTGAACTTTTGTGAATTTTAACTCCAGGAACTTGACCAGGTTCTTACAGTGAATCTTTGAGAAAAATATCACTTCTGGCAAGGGAGGGGGACAAGAAACATTTTCAATAAGCCAGAGTATTCTATTCTTTTTAAGAAGGCCTTCCCTCAAGGGAAACTATTTTAGCAGAGCATAAGCTATTGGAGTATTGTCAGAGCCTAACTAACCTGGGGGAAGAGAAATAGCTAACCCTAGTCTGCTCTAGTCTTCCCCATGGGGAAAGAGAAATACCCAACTTCAGCCCCCTTTAGCCTACTATATGGGAGAAGGCAAATACTCAAGTCCAGCCCACTATAGTCATCCTGTTTCACCTAAGGAGGTGGGGACAGAGAAGCACTTGTGAAGTTCACAGTCTGGAGGCACAGGCTCACCAAAAGACTGAGATCTAATCATAGGACTATAGAATGTTTCTCCTCCCCCTACATCTTACCACATTACTGAAAGTCTATTTACAGTTCCTTTCATCCAGTACATCATGCCCAGCTATCCAGAAAAATTACAAGGCATACTAAAAGGCAAAAAACACAGTTTGAAAAGACAGAACAAGCATCAAAAACAGACTCAGATATGGCAAGGATGTTGGAACATCAGACCAGGAATTTAAAACAACTATGATCAATGTGCTAAGGTCTCTAATGGGTAAGTGGACAGCATGTAAGAATGGATGGGCAGTGCCAGAATCAAAGAGATGGAAATTCTAAGGAGGAATCAAAAATAAATGCTAGAGATCAAAAGCACAGTAACATAAATGATGAATGCCTTTGATGGACTCATTAGCAGACTGGACACAGCTGAGGAAAAAATTGCTGAACTTAATTATATCACAATATAAATTTACTAAACTGAAAAGCACAGAGGAAAAAAGGCTGAAACAAACAAAACATATCCAAGTACTGTGGGACAATTACAAAAAGTGTAACATACATGCAATGATAATATCAGAAGAAGAAGAAAGAGAGAAAGAAATAGAAGAAATATTTGAAGCAATATTGACTTAGAGAATTTCCTCAAATTAATGTCAGACACTAAACCAAGACTTAAACTGTCTTTGTTTACAGTCAACATGATTGTCAATGTAGAAAATCTGACAGAATCAACCAAAAGACTCCTGGAACTAAAAGTGATTATTTCAAGGTTGCAGGATACAAAGTTTATACACAAAAGTCAATTACTGTCCCATATACCAGTGATGAACATGTGGATTTTGAAATTGAAAACACAAGACCATTTACATTAGCACCTCCCTAAAATGAAATACTCAGGTAGAAATCTAACAAAATATTTGTGAGATCTATATGAGGAAAACTACAAAACTCTGATGAAAGAAATTGAAGAATTAAATAAATTGAGATAGTCCATGTTCATGGATAGGAAGACTCAATATTGTCAAGATTTCAGTTCTTCCCACCTTGATGAACAGATTCAATGCAAACCCAATCAAAATCCCAGCAAGTTATTTTGTGGCTATCAACAAACTGATTGTAAAGTTTATAGGGATAGGCAGAAGACTCAGAATAGCCAACAGAATATTGAAGGAGAAAACAAAGTTGGAGGACTGACACTACCAGATTTCAAGACTTAATATAAAGCTATAGTAATCAACAGAATATGGTATTTGAGAAAGAATAGACAGATAAATCAATGGAATGGAATGAAATAGAGAACCCAGATATAGATCAACATAAGCATCGTCAACTGATCTTTGACAAAGGAACAAAGGCAAGACAATGGAACAAAGATAGTTATTTCAAAAATAGTACTGGCATAACTGGACATCTGCATGCAGAAAAATGAATCCAAACACAAGCATTACACCCTTCACAAAAATTAACTTCAAAAAAATTAACTCAAAATGGATCACAGACCTAACTTTAGACTGCAAAATCATCAATTTCTAGAAGATAAATATAGAATAACATAGAAGAAAATCTAGATGATCTTGGGTCTGGTAATGACTATTTAGATCAACAACAAAGTCACAGTCTATGAATGAAATAATAAATAAGCTAGACTTCATTAAAATTAAAAACTTCACTCTGAAAAAGAATGTTGTCGAGAGAATTAAAAGACAAGCTACAGACTGGGATGAAATATTTGCAAAAGAAATATCTGATAAAACACTGTTATCCAAAATATACAAAGACTCTTAAAACTCAACAATAAGTCGGGGCCGGCCCGGTGGCGCAGCGGTTTAGTCCGCACTTGGCAGCCCGGGGTTCGTGAGTTCGGATCCCGGGCGCCCGCCAATGCACTGCTTGTCAGCCATGCCGTAGCGGCATCCCATATAAAAAAGTGGAGGAAGATGGGCACGGATGTTAGCCCAGGGCCAGTCTTCCTCAGCAAAAAGAGGAGGATTAGCAACAGATGTTAGCTCAGGGCTGGTCTTCCTCACCAAAAAAAAAAAAAAAAACCTCAACAATAAGTGAAAAGCTGATTAAAAAATAAGGCAAAGACCTTAAAAGACATCTCATCAAAAAAGGTACATGGATGGGAAATAAGCACAGGAAAAGATGCTCCACATCATTTGTTGTTAGGGAAATGCAAATTGAAACAATAATGAGATATTACTACACACCTATTACTACACCAAAATCCGGAGCACTGACAACACCAAAAGCGATAGGATGTGGAGCAACAGGAACTCTCATTCATTGGTGGTGGAATGCAAAACGGTACAGCCACTTTTGAAGACAGTTTGTCAATTTCTTACAAAATTAAAGACACTCTTACCGTGTGATTCAACAATCATGCTCCTTGATATTTACCCCAATAATTTGAAAATTTATGTCCACACGAAAATGTGCAATGGGTGTTTATAGTAGTTTCATTCATAATTTCCAAAACTTGGAATCAACCAAGATGTCCTTCCATAGGAGAATGGATAAATAAACTGTGGTACATCCAGACAATGAAATATTATCTAACACTGAAAAGAAATGAGCTACCAATCCGTGAAAAGACATGGAGGAATCTTAAATGCATATTACTAAGTAGAAGAAGCCAATTTGAAAAGGCTACTGTATGATTTCAACTACATGAGATTCTGGAAAAATGAAAACTATGTAGACAGTAAAAAGATTAGTGATTGTTAGAGGTAAGGGAAGAAGAGGGGGTGAATAGACAGAGTACAGAGGACTTTTAGGACAGTGAAACTATTCTGTATAATACTATATTGGTGAATATACACCACTATACATTCGTCAAAACCCATAGAATGTACAAGACCGAGTATGAACAGTAAGGTAAACTCTGGATTTGGAATGATGATGATGTTTCAATGTAGGTTCATCGATTCTAACAAATGTCCCACTCTGATAGGGAATGTTGGTAATGGGAGAGGCTATGCATGCGTGGAGGCAGGAATATATGGATAATCTCTGTACTGTCTCAATTTTGCTGTGAATCTAAAACTGCCCTAAAAAATAAAGTACATATTTGTATATACTTTATATATATATTTATATAAAATACATACATATATACACATAATCAGTTGGTAGTGGAGGAAACTTTCTTTCTCTAAAGAAACAGGTATAATAATTAGCATTATTTTGTTTTCATCAATTGTACATATGAAAAGTTTATGAATATGCAGAAATAAAATATTTTCAGGTCTCTTTTAGAAAAATGTAACCATATCACAGTATAATTAATCATGAAAATTTGTTTACTCATCACTCTTTTTTTTTTGAGGAAGACCAGCCCTGAGCTAACATCTGTTGCCAATCCTCCTCTTTTTGCTGAGGAAGACTGGCCCTGGGCTAACATCCGTGCCCATCTTCCTCTACTTATATGGGACGCCGCCACAGCGTGGCTGACACGCAGTGCGTCGGCGGGCACCCGGGATCCGAACCGGCGAACCCCGGGCTGCCAAGCGCGGACTAAACCGCTGCGCCACCGGGCGGCCCCCCATCACTCTTAAAAGACCTCCTAATCCTGAGGAAACCACATTGATTATTTCTGGGATTTACCAAATGTCAAGTGTCTTCCAGAACTAGTCATTTCCACCAAACTAAAGTCATTCTGCAAGTCACTTTCTTCATCCTAGATAACACTAGAAGTACTTTCCGCTGCTCAACAGTAACTCCTGGATTTCCACAGTTAGAGTAAATCTCCAGCAGGGGATACCCTAACCCTCAAGTGGCCAAAGTAGTGACACTGTCTACAGTGGACTAGGGGTGGGAGAATGACCACCCTCCTTTGTGATTCAGAGACACTAATATTTTCAATATGGCAAGAATGTGTTTTCGAGTTCTTATATTCAAGGAGCTAAGACAGAATGGATTTAAATTGTATGATAGAAATTAGTATTTCTATTCCCCAATGGTTTAGTTATCAAAAATTCAACATATCTAGCATATCCTTGTCCTAGGGTGTGATTGCCTTCACAAAACTTCTTAGTCACTGCCTCTATTTTACTTAATCTGTTTGTATAAGGGATGTCTTAGCCCCTTCAGGCTGCTGTAACAAAACACGAAGGAATGAGTCCTGCCTTCCACAGTCCGACTGCAGTCCACTCCACCAACTTCAACACCTGTTTGAGCCATTTCTCAAATCCAGCTACAGAATCCGTCATTCCGTGAGTACACCAGCCTCTGCCATGGCTTCAGATCATCTTGCAGTCTGTTTCCCTGCCTGAAAAACCTATCTTCTTCTTTATCTGAATGCTCCAATTATTATTCTCAAAAGACAGAAATTGCCACTTCCTCCTGGAGAAGCACCTCACGGCCGGTGGCAGAGCAGTTGGTTCCATCTTCAGTGTGCTGTGACCACATTTTGTTCTTACTTATATTCTGGCTTTTTCCTTGCTGCACTATAATTTTTGTGTCTATGAGTCCATCGCCGCTGGTTTTCAAGTCTGTTGGGATAGACCCTAGCCTATTACCTGACACATTTTAGGCACTGAATTTATGATTCTTGAGTGAATAATTAACCAAGATTATACCTCTGCTATGAGAATATGCCTATTATGAGTGAGACTAATGTTCTCTTCATATAGCTGAGGGTCACAAATGCCATATCTTCTGTGAATAAGTGAAGCAGTGGTAGGTAATTTGTTTTAAAATCAAGTTTGATTCTGTATATTATGAGAAGAATTGTCAACTTTTATTGGATTTGTTTTAATTTAAATTTGTTCTTAATGTCAGCAGAGGACCTAACACTGTATATGTAGCACACATCATTTATATTAGAAGAGATTTGTAATTCATACAGTGTTGGAATGAAATCCTGGTCTGACACATTTGTGAAGTTGTTAATGGATGTTGGTAAAATTGAATTGCATGAAATTTTTAAAAACTTAATATTATGTTGCTCAATTTTTAACTTCATTTTAAGAAGTCAATAGCAATTAGCAAGAAAAACGTTGTACTAGAGTGAACTGAGATTTCAGACTACCGGAGGAAAGTCTAGATACATAATGAAGACAAAAAACACATCCTCCTTAACTTTGCAGTAACAGCTAAATTTGGATGGCATTTTATGACTTCCACAGCCTGATTAAGAAGGGTTATTATGCTTTCAAAACACAATGTGGCATTGAAGTATGAATAATAACTTTTTTTCTTGTTTAAATAATGTTAGTTTACCAAACGTTTCCTGTCTTAATGCCCATTATACTAGATCCCTAAAGACCTCTAGTAAATTTAAACGGCACTATCCAAAAAAGATACCTTAACAAAAATGTAAATATAATCAAAGCACACTCAAAATTTCAATGTGTGTTCCAACGACTTACCGCCTTTTTGTTCTGAACTCTACTTTCCGCATGTGCTGGGTGCAGAGACCATTGTTTGTAATAAATTTAGCTTCCTACTCTTTGCATTTTTGTTTCTGCTTCTCTCTCCTACTAGAATGTAAACTCCTTGAAAGCCAGTTCTGTGACTTTTTTTCTTTTTTTCACAAATTTTGGTCTAGTGCCTCAAACAAAGCCAATGTTCAATAGACATCATTTAAATAAATGAGTCAATGAAGAAACAATTGCATAGCCTGCCTAGAAATAAATTTAATTAGAAGATAATAGGAGAATTTTTTTATTCATATGTTCTTTGTGGGGCTTGAAACATACAATTTGGGGAGGCCTCATTTAAGATATGTAATACATCAGAATTAATATGAAATTGCTAGGGCCTCTCTCAGTGCTGTGGAAGTGGTCCATGCAAATGAGGGTCTCTGAAGCCTCAGTTTAATTGACTATATGAGAATTTTGCCTCTGTGTTTAGTACTATAATAATGGGGCGGCACTAAAGTCTTCTCTGTGGTTGGATTTGTAACCTGAACAACTCTCCTTGGTCTGGACAGACTCCAGAGAGATGAGATCACAGGGTTCCATTGAGAAGATACGCCCTGAACGAATTCTGTTTCCATTAAATGCAGTAGGACTTAATTTGAAGAGGAATTTTAAAACTTTATGAGAGCTATTGTCATTTTTAGGTGGATTTCTTTAGTTTTCTAACTAAATTTTAAAACTAAAATTCATTTCATTATTTAATAAAGATATACTGCTTGTTAAAATTAACCTGAGAGTCAACTTTATGGATAGATATACAGATATACAGATAAAATGAGAGTGAGAGACGTATGCATAAATGTATGTATAGTAAAAGTGAACCTGGGAGAGTTCAAATGTACATGTATGTGTCCTCTATGCTCAGTGGTGAGAATTTTTTATTTTTCCCCACCCTCACGTGAAATGGGCTTACCCTCATTGATTTCAGGGCCGAGCTGCTGATTTGAACTCTAAGGCCTAAGATTACATCTGGGAAATCTGGATTTTCTCCAGATGGTTTCATAGGAGGTCCGGACCGCCCATTCCCCATTCTTAATTCCTGCCTTGTTTATATCCAGTTTAATGACCGTCTGGCCTCTGTTACTGGCAAAAGGGTGTTACAAATCCCAGTGGTCATTGGAGCAGGTTTTAGCCACAGCTACGGAGAGAAGAAGAGAGGAATGGAAAGACTGGGTTTGGCTGCTATTCATGCTGTTTATATCTAAACTGTCTCATAAAGTCTGACAAGTATATAATGGTTACTTCTGTTCATGGCAGGCCTGGCTGCCGATCCCGAGTCACACTGGTCTCAGCCTTCATACTTGCAGGCTCCCGCAGACTTCAGTTCTCATGGATTTACTCATCACTCAGTAAACTGGCTCCTCTCAGAGATTAGCAGATTGGATTTATTTCAGATTAGGTTTGCCAATTCTTGAGGAGTGTGTTCTGACACAGTAAGTAAGTTAAATAACAGGCTTAGTGGCCACTTAGGTCTAATAATTTTAGTGTAAACTAAAATATAAGCAAAATTTTTTACCCTTATTATATCTTCTCCAAATTTATCATTTTTTACTAACCCTTCCATGACAATAGTAGCATGTCAGTCAGTTACTGTGACTTATCCATGCCTACCAGTGTGAAAATAATCCTTTATACAATCTTCACATACATGTTCTGGTATCGGAGTAAAAATTTTTTTTCAAAATTAAACATACATTCATGTTTCTATTTTTTGTTTCTTTTGGTGAGGAAGATTGGCCTTGAGCTAACATCTGTTGCCAATCTTCCTCTTTTTGTGTGAGGAAGATTGTCCCTGAGCTAATAGCTGTGCCAATCTTCCTCTATTTTGTATGTGGGACACCACCTCAGCATGGCTTAATGAGCAGTGTGTATGTCCGTGCCCAGTGTTGGAACCTGAGAACTCCAGGCTGATGAAGCAGAGCACGCAAACTTGACCACTACGCCACTGGGCCAGCCCTATGTTTCTAATCTTTTATCCACTATTCTGAAACTGCCCTTTCATAAGTCATTTGGCATTTAGAACTTGACCATTTCTGTTTGTTGTTTTTGTTTTATTTTGGTTTTTGTTTGTTTGTTTGTTTCCACAGTTAATTCCAGATCAACAGGAGTGGTGCCTCAGTCAGATTTGCATTGAAGTGCCTAACACAGTTTATGTGTTATGAATGAAAATAAATTATATCAAAGGTGTGAATCCACTCTGGAGGTTTAACTTCTCAGTGGGAAAACTTTTTTATTACTTTTATAAATCATTTACAAATAGAATGGTATAGTGAGAAGCATCTTAGATTTTAAATCAGAGTTTAGCAAAGAAAGTACAAGATGAGCCTGGAATGTTTGTAATGTCAAAAGGGCTCAAAAAATGATGGAAAACCTCCAGAAGTCTGCTTGAATGGAGTCCTGCTGACTAAAGAAGGAATAATTTGATCATCAAAATAAATAGCGATAATAATGGATTTAATTCATTGAACAAAATAGCAAATGATGAGTCAACACAAATATAAAACAATTAATGGGTATATTGAAAGTTTGATGAGGAATGGAATATGTATCATATTAAACTACCTCCTCATAAAGCAAGTATTAATTGCAAAGGGGTATGGCATAACTTTCCAGTAGAAAAGCTTGGCTAACATTGCCTTCATCAAATGATCAAAGTAAACATCATCAGTAAGGGGAGAGATTGAGATTGTGTGCCACTTTATAAGAATGCAGTGAGAAAAACACAACACCATTTGTATGATATTACTGCCCCAAATCCATAACCTAAATCTAACCAAACTCAAATTGGAATACATTGTACAAAATAATTAGCTTACAATCATAAAAATTGCCAAGGTCGTGAAAGTCAAGGAAAGGCTAAGGAAATATTCCAGACTGAAGGAACATAAAGATACATGACAATTAAATGCAGCATGTAGCTGTAAACTGGATTTTTTGCTATACAAGTCATTATTAGGACAATTGAAGAAACTTGAATGAGATTTGAGATAGTCCTGTAGAAATGTTAATCTCATGGGTTTGGTGGTATGTTGTGGTTGGATAGGATAATGGCCTTGTTTGTAGGAATTATACACTAAAGTATTTAAGGGTGATGGGGTATCAGGTTGCCAACTTACTCTGAAGATTTCTTGAACTTTTCTTCAAAATTTAGTGGAGGTTAGACATTGTTAGCAAAATTAAAACGTTAAAAACTGAAAAATAATTTTAGAGTTATGGTAAGTTTGTGAGAAATTACACTGTATTCTGCTCACAGTTTGAACTTGCAAAGCCAAAAACAAGCCTAAGGTCCCTTCAAAATAATAATATGAAATCAATAGTTTTTTTTTTTTAATGCCAAAGAAAACATTTTTAAAGAGTGGACATAAATTATGGGAGGGAGCTACTGATTTAATTAAGATGCCTAAGGAATGCTTAAATATAGAAAGATATAATTCCAAGCATAACATCATTTCTGCAATGTGACTGTTGCTTCTCGTTCTCATAAATTTTTACTTTTGCTACTGTTTTTATATACTGGAATATGCTTGGTGGCACTTAAAGTACATATATTTCTCTGGAAAAAAATTTTATGAAAGACCTATAACATTTATGTTTATTGAACTCAGTAAAAATCTAGACTATAATTGGAAAATAGAAAATCCATCTGTTTTACTAGAGTGTAATAGATTTTGACTCCCAGACAGAGTAACTGAATTATGTTTGGTATTGATATACATTAGTACCCACTTGTTCTTTCTTCCTTTTTATTAGGTAATCCTTTCAAAACAGTCTCTCCAGTGTGAGTTGTAGGTATTCTGTAAAAACATGATCTACTCACCTAGTTGTGGACTACCACATTTTTCTTTTGGTAAGATAATGGAAAATCTGTTACTCATTAAACATTAATATATTTCTTTATTAAATCATGCAAGTTGAGCTATAAAATTTTGTATTGGATATAATTATTTGGTTTAAGAACTTGTATTGATTAAAATATTGAAATATTGTATTATTACTTCATCATTTTTGTTCTTAATCAACTTCTTGCTAAATTTTAGCCTCCTATGGAAGAGAATATTTCATGTTTTAATTGCTTTACATAATCATTACTAACTTATTAATGTGATCTAAATTTAGCACAGACTGTTCAGAGAAGATTATAGTTTTAATCAGTCAAGAAGAAGAAGACCGTGATACCATGGCAACTAATGATTAAAAGGACTAAATCACAAAAAGATATGATGACTATCCACCAAAGAATAGTCAGATTATCAAACTATTTCCAAAGTTCATTCTGCCCATGCAGAGCCAAGAGAGAGTAACCTCTCCATGGGATGTAAAGGTCAGAGATAGAACAACAGGGAAGTATTGCCAGTAACTACAGACATTGGGAGAAGGCCGATATCAAACTGAGTCCTCCCAGCATGCTTTACAGGTTGCTTGCCAATAGACTGTTGAGTATAAATGAACTCAATTATTCTAGATCAAACTAGTGGAAATGTTTTCTGCTAACAGTGCACATGGACACTGATTTAAACAAACCCATATCAAATGTACATGTTAGCAACTACTATACTTGAAGTAATCGTGTATGTTTTCCTGTGCATTAATGATAATGTGAGCATTTAATAGGTCTGTTCATTCAATGGCTCCAAAATGAAGGCAAATATTGTTTCCTTTTCATTTTACAAAAGCCTAACGATGTTAAGTGATTATTTTTCCAAATATGACATACCAAATAAAGCACTGTCATTATACTGTGAATAAGTCAGCTGTAGCACAGCTGATATTATTTCTACCATTTCCAGAGTCTCTTCCCTGGATTGTTCACAATGCCCTCTACTATTTTCTTTGCCTGTAACCATCTCCTTATTCTACATTTCCCTCATTTCTACATTCATGAGAAGTGCAACTTTTCTTGACCCTCTGTGTTTTCTTTTCTCAAGTTTGGCCTCTTACTCTTTCCTTATAATGGTTAAAGAATGGTGGAGAAAATAACCTCTGGTGACCTGGAAAGTAACTGATCTTTACTTATGTGACAGTCACATAACAGGGAACTTGATCCCTTCTCCCCATCTAGAAATATGAGAATACACCATGCCACCAATTCATCATTAAAACCATCAGTCTGAAAACTCTTGTAGAATAAGAAAGGAGGACAAGAAGCAAAGAAGAGTCTTAACAAGTCAGGTTCTGGGTTAAGAACCACTAGGGAGTCAGGCTTGAATTGGAAAGGTTAGGATTTAGAAGTGAGACTAGCCCTTTGAAAATATGCAGCCACTTCCATTGCAGACGAAGAGAGTCATCTGGAAAGCGTGGTGGTAATAATTCAAATAAAAGTGAAACTCAGGGACATCTAGCAAAATTTTACAATGAGTGCCTGGACACTAACTAGTACTCAAAGAAAGAAACTCAGTTATTAGAACATGTGGGTAAAATAAGAATGTGGTTATGGTAAGTACCTTATAGACCTAAACCCAATGTAGGAAAAAAATAGCAACATAATTGTCTAGGCTGGCTCACTTAAGTATTTAAGTTGGATATTTTAACACTGTTCCTGGGATAGGCTTCTCCCTGGAGTAGGATAAACTCTGATATCGTGAATGAAACATTCTGCAGATTAAGACTATGGACACGAAGAGAAATGGAAGAGAGCTATAGAGACAAGGAAATATGTTGGTCATTATAACGTTAATGTATTATTGCAAGATGTTTCTGGTCCTCTAAAAAGTCATAGAATATATTTAGCTCTTATGACAATCAAATAAATCCATGGAATAAATTTCTACCTTAAGATTTATTTGTTCTATGTTCCATAGGAATTGGATAAATTTCCAAAAATAATACCATCTCTTCTTTTTTCAAAATTGTCCTAGTATTTCTGGTTTGTGCCCAAATCACTCTTTTTTATATACACTCTTCTTAAAAGTATGGTCTATAGGTCTGATCTTTACTACTTCAACAACTTTTTGCAATCTAATTGATATCACATAACTCTAGTAAAATCACTGATACTGATTTAACCACCACAAAAATTCAACAGACACTTTCTTGCTTCTCATCTTATTTGATCTCTCTGTAACATAATATTGAGCCCTCCTACTTCTTAAAATGCATTCTTCCTGTGGCATCAGGTTTCCAGTTCTCTTCCTAGCCTTCTATCTCCACCCTCTCTGATCAGTCCTTCTCAGCCTCTTTCCCTAAATCTGTTCTTATTGTTCTTATCTCCCACAGTTCCATCTTGGATATATATGGAGATTTATATTTGTATATATATAACATGTATTTCTCTTGAGAATATCATTTACTTGGTAGCTTAATAACCCATTTGTTCACTAATGACATTTTCTGTCTTTCTTATCACCTAATTTTCTACCACCGACCTCTCTGTTGAGCCTATTAATGATCGAGTTCCTGAAGGCCAATTTATCTCTCTAGTAGGATATTAGGCAGGAAACATAAATACATAGGTTCCACATGGAATTTCTTATCTTCTATGGAAAATTTGCTGCCTCTCATCTTCTTCTTCTATTTCCTATATTAGTCAATGGCATCACCATATATTTAGTCCCACTGCAATCACCACCGATTTCTTCCTCTTCTTGGTGTTCCACGTGCAAAAAAAAGTCATCTCGCACCATTTCTAAATTACATCAACCTGTTTGCTTTTGTTACTACTGTCCTAGTCCAGGTTTTCATCATTTCATAGGTGTTTTCTGTTGTTCCTGAAACACAGTGCCCTCCCATATCAGGTGCTTTGTTTCCAGAGTATTTTAAGTTCCTCTGTCCAAGAATCTAACCTGTATATCACAGGAACTGCAGTCTAACCAGCCACTTTTAAGACCTATATTGAAATGACTATACTCTTCCTCCTAATAGTCAAGAATTAACCGTTGCTTCAGGTCCACCTTCGCTCATTCTACCTCCACTATATTGGAGAGTATTCAGAATGAAGTGTCTCATATGGATCCAGGAATAAGTCTGGGTTGGTCTTCATCTGTCTCTCCAGTGCATAAGCTCCCCATGATAATGCTCCTCTTCTCAGAACAGCCACAACTGGATGCTGTCTCTCTGTGCACAGATTTGACACTGGATGGGGTGATGGAAAAATGTTGGTTTCAACATGGAAATAAGTAAATGTCTTTCCTCTCCAACCTAGTGTGATGCTTTGATATCTTGTTGTTGAACTGGAACTGTTTGTGTTCTGATTCTCATCAAATTCTGAACATCAGCTCCATTTGCCTCATCAATA
Organism: Tapirus indicus; assembly: GCA_031878705.1. Lineage (NCBI taxonomy): Eukaryota > Metazoa > Chordata > Mammalia > Perissodactyla > Tapiridae > Tapirus > Tapirus indicus. Next base: position 136,847,110 of record CM062919.1, on the reverse strand, counting down.
AATGATCAAACAACACAAAGACCCACTTTTACACATACTCAACTAAAACAAGTGCAGGTAAATTTTATTTTTAAAATTGCTGTATGGTTTTCTTTGTTTTGTTTTACCTTCCTCCTATTTAACAAGATAGCAGGGTGTGAGCTTTCTTTCTGCATGTTATGTTTGTGGGATAAATGTAGATTGTTATTATTTTAAATCTTAAGCCCACTGATGAGATTAAGTGAAGTGCTCCTAAAGGAAATATTGGAGGAAGAGGATAAGTGGATTTGGAAAATGATATTTGGAGAAACTCTGTAGTGGTGAGGGTAGGGAGTAGGGTTTTTCTCAGGATAGGAGGAAAAAACAATCTCCTCAGGCTGTAGAAAACAATGAGAAAGATGCCTGTGGTTTTGCAGAAGAGGAGACCCTATGCAGCCTTTTGGCAGTGTGGCAGGGATATGCTGGAGAAAAATAGCTTTATAGTATTTCTGGGCTCTGTGAAGACTTGCCTTGCTCCAACTGTGGGATGAATTCAATTCAAAGCAGGGACTTGAAGAATTAAGCACACAGAGATGATGGGCATCTCAGTGGAAGCCTGTGACTCACCAAGACTAATAACCATGGTACAAACCCTTCATGCCTTGGAACAGGGGCACAAGCCCAGCTGGACGCCCAGGAAGAACAGAGGTTATGCTTCCTGTCACTACGGTAGGATGTGGTCTCAGAGTCAGAGAGTAAACTGAGTAATAAAAAACAAACATTTACTCTGTATCTGAGTTTTGGACTAAGAATTATACTAATGGAGAGGCTCATCAAAGGTTGTTAAATCTTTTCAGGAAGGGCATTTCTGAACCAGGAATGTATGAAAAAAAAAAACAGAATTGGCACTTATTAACTTTGAGAAAAGGTAATTAAAACATTTGGAGAATTAGTACATAATTGAGAAATGATATGCTCTCTCAGAGCTCACTGCTGATTTCAAGCATACCAGAGGTCTATGATGAGACTGAGCTAGAGAGAACACTACAGAATGATTTTTAACCTCAGGCATAGAAATTGCAGAAGATAGCAAGGGCAAAATGAGAAGTTGTTGAAGTTTACTAACATTAAATTTTCTGATTCTCTGTAGAATGCTTAGAAAAAGTACGTCAAAGCTGACTTTTGGAGCCTGAATTTTTCTACCCTGAACTTTTAATAGCATTGGTCTCTTCTGGGATCAGGAAATACAATTTCAGGAGAACCAGCTTACTTCCTTCCAACTAGCACGATTGAAAGTGCTACCCTCACAGTGAAGACATTTTATAATATAGGTGGTCACTTGTTTGCTTTGTTTCAAGCACGTGGGCAGAGGGGTCACAGGGCTACTCTGACAAATGGGTGTGCCTCCTCAACACTCCATTCACAGGGTAGCTTGCTGAGAGTAGAAGGCAACACTACACAAGGAAGCTGGAGAAAGTTATGCCTGTCCTCAGAAGGGGACATTTCCAAAACATTATAAATAATTTAGGAGAGGAAACACAGGCCTCTTTCTGTTTCAGTCATGAACTCTCTGGTTTTGTACATGTCCATACCTGGTTGGAGCCCATTTTCTCTCTCCAACGGATAGCTGAGATTAATTTGAAAAAAGGCATGGAGACCCCTTCTGGTGGTGGAGGACGTCAGGTGAAGGTAATAACTGAGCATGTAGTGACACCCCCTGGTCTACTTCCTATTGATGACCATCACGTTCAGGAGGCCAACTCCCAATCTATAGGACCCAGACCTAAGCTATGGGTGATGGCTCTGAGGAACATGAGGGCATAAGCAAAAGTCCCGACGGGGGATTAAACCCACACTTTCTACCAAAATTAAATCCTCACACAGCAGAGTTAAAACTAAACATGACTGTGTGTCTTATCAAGACTCAGAGGAAATTCCAGCTGTTGTGATATGCCATCTCTGGTTGCCCTGAGAGAGGGAGAGTGTGATATATCAGCATAGTGCAGTGGCCGAGAGCATGGGCTCTGGAGAAAGACTAACTGTTTGGAGTCACAGCTCTGCTACTTCCTAGTGCTGGACCTTGAAAAATCGTTACCTGTCTCTGCCTCAGTTTCTTATCTGGTATAAAAAAGGATAATAATATTACCTTTTTCATACAGTTATTGTGATAATTAAATGGGATCATGCATGTGAAAGACACAGAAGAGCACATGGTGCAGCGTGAATGCACAATATGGTAGAATTATTACCCTCCACCCCCACTCCAGGTGAGCAAGTCAGATAATTTACCCTGTGAACAGTCTCAACTTTCCAACCCAGGTGATGCCATGCATGTAGAAGATATTTTCCTAAATAACCCATTTAGTTCGGGAATATGGGTTCCACCTTCATTTAAGGGCTGCATGTAGGAGCAAAATGCATTCAGTTTTGTATTAAGGAAGCATAGATTTTACTGGGGGGTGAGTTGTCAAAATATTTTGAGATTTTAATTCATGCCCCTCCCCTCCTAAGCAGATTTCTCTCTATCTCTTTTCCCCATTCAAATAGATAGTCAGCATGTTAACTACTTCCTTGTCCAAGGGATAGTATATAGTGAGTTTTAAATTTCCAAAATAAATGGTCTAAGTAGTAAATCTCTGTAGATGCTCTTGAGAGAAAACATAGGAGAAGATTATTTAAAGCTATAGAGTTTGCTAGAGAAATTGGGTTGTGAGTGAAGCTTCCCAACTACACAAGGAAAGAAATTTCCCCAGGAAAGGGAGTACATGGAACAGAAAGATCTCAGGAGCCAAAAAAAGGCCAAGCTGGGCTCTAATCAACTCACCAAGGAGGTAGCCAGACCCTAGAGGGAAATGGTTTTATGGTGCAACTAGACAAAATGTGTTTGTGTCATAGAATGTGACAGTCAACTCATCAATGAGGCAGCAAGACTCTGGAAGGAAATGGTTTTATGATATGGCTCTACAGAAGAGACTAGAGAGTAAAGATTTCAGGCCTCTGGGGTGCCCAGAAGCATTAGGCAGTCACCACTTCTGAAGAACTTTTGTGGACAAAGGTGACAGGTATCCCTAAAAATTTATGTAAACAAATGACAAAAGACTAGAGACACTATCCTATCTGCACCTCCTCCCATATGCGTATGTCCCACCTCCCTCCCACTCCAGATATGATCCTGTAAATAAGCATTGAAGAGGACCCTAGAAATAAAGCACAGTGTCATGGAGAAGGAGCTCACCAGAAAGACCAAAGTTTAGCTTTCTGACATCCAAGAGCTAAGAGTCTGAAGTAAATCTGTTACACAAATAAAATAAATTTTTGGACTATGATTCATACTTCTTAAGAAGCAACAGGAAAATCTGAATCCAGATTTAGAAAAAAGTGCCTTAGAGAATAATCTCTCCCTTCCACATAGATAGAATACCCCTTACATTTTCTGTTAAAATGTTCCTTTGATCTACATAGTCCCAAACAACTGCATTTTAGTTAGTGGTCTTTGCTTCTCGTTTGCAGAACTAATGGCCTGATTAATTGATTTTACCACAAAGGAACAATTTGCTCTAAGGGTGGGGACAAGTCCCCACTTTCAAAAATAAAACCAAACTAAAACCTCCTCATAGTTTTGAAAAGAAGTATTTTAACTTCTACTTTTATCACTAAGTTTTCAGACATGAGTCAAGATTCCATGAACAGTCAAGCTCCCAAAGTAGATTTTCTTAAGTACGCGGCTTAGAAATGGAAGCCTGATCCTAAAATCATGGCAACAGAATACCTTCTTGCTTCTTTCGCAGCTCTTTTTCTGGTCGGAGATCTCTGATACGGTAGTAGCCTCTACCAAGTCATTCACAAGGATGCTCCATCCAACTTCTTACCAATGTCACCTCTGTGAGTTTCCTCTTCACATTCCAGCCATGTTAAACATATTCGAACATGTCTTCAGAAGTCCCATCTCCTTTACCTACACTTCTGTGCTTCCGGCTGCTTTCCTCCCTTGCCACATCCACCGCCATTGTTCTCTACCAGCAGGATGTCTCCTCACTCTCTAAGAACCTACCCAAGACTTTCTTTACTTCCTCAGACAAAATGTGTTGCCTTGTCTTCTGGACTTCCATACAGCTTTCCAATGTCTGCATTATAGCACTTACAGCAGTGACTATAATTATTTCTGTCTGTCTCTTTCAATAAACCATGCACTTCTAAAGGAAAAGGGAGTGGTTTATTTTTATTTAAATCTTCAAAGCTTGCGCAGTGCTTGGCATAGGACAGGTTCTCAGCGTTGATGAATGAACGGGTGCATGAACTAGTACAAACTTTATAATCCACTGCCCAATTGTTATTCTGAAGCAATTGTGGTAGCTCAAGTCACTGTGTATTTTAAAGCTCCTTGAGAAAACAGTCACAGATATATTCATCATGATGCATTAGAAGAAAGGATCTAGAGTTTTGTAGTGTCAGTGAAACACCTTTTATAAAGGCACTGCATATTTTATCCCATAGAGGTACATAAATATTATATTGTCCACCTTTTGACCAAAATGCAATATAAAAATGCGGCATTGATAACTGTGTAGGTGATTACAAGGTAAGAGTACCCCCAAGTGATACTGGGACATTTGTCTGGTGGTCTGAAGTAACCTGACATTTTTTTTTTTTTTTTTATGTGAGGAAGACCAGCCCTGAGCTAACATCCATTGCTAATCTTCCTTTTTTTTTTTTTTTTTTGCTTGAGGAAGACTGACCCTGGGCTAACATCCGTGCCCATCTTCCTCTACTTTATATGGGACGCCGCCACGTCGTGGCTGACAGGCAGTGTGTGAGTGGGCGCCCGGGATCCGAACCCGCGAACCCCGGGCTGCCAAGCACAGACTAAACCGCTGCGCCACCGGGCCAGCACCCCTGACATTTTTTTAGTGTGGGGAAAAAAAACCTGTTAGGAGAGGTCTGCCACCCTGGAAATTGCCTGCAGGACTGGCTTCATTCATATTATTGAAAAATCTACTGGCTCTAAGCAGACAAATTACAGCATTTAGGCAATTTCCTCTCTAAACTCTTCTTGAAGATGTAGTTTACAATGGCTCCTTATTCCCTGAAGAACGTCTGCTATAATAAAAAGAAGAAATGGGAAGAGAATATTGTTATGTTCATTTTTTATTTTTTGGTTTACTGATGTAAATTGGCTAACTCAAATGACTAGAAGAGGGCATGGCTTGCATAATTTAGACTATATTCAAATTATCAACTTGAATGAATCAGAAAAAATATCCACGTGAAAAAGAAAAGAATGAAGAGTGAAGCTTAGTTTCTATCCCTAAAGGGGAACTATATTGAAAGCCAAAAGAGCGTGCTAGCGTAAGACAACGGAAAAAGAGGGGGGCTACGCCTCACATTAAGAGAGTGGACTGATGTGCTTAACAGTCAGATTTGGTTTCCGGATGTTAGCAAAAAAGTGGTCTAGAGTCTGGACTTCCTAGTTCTAACGAGAGACGATTTAGGAGGTGAAGCCAACTCCAATCATCTCCCCACTTCACACTTCGAGAGCTGCCGATGTCTGTGGCTAACGGGGCGGATTTGGAGCCAGGCCCTTAATTAGCTTGACCCTGTGAAACCCTGTTTTTCAAACGTTTTAAACCCGCAAACCTCTAAAGCTTTCTTGTTCTGTGTATTTACCCCAGCCAAGAAGATTTTCTCTTGTTTTTGCCATGTACTTAGAATTATAAAAAATAGTGTGTCCTAGACACTTTTTCAATATATTTGGCCTATTGGTGATTTTGACATCTGCCTTTAATGTGGAATCTGCAGCATGTGCCTCCCTTCCCTAATTGATTGGTGGGGTTAGAGTATGAGAGCCGTACAACTTGTTGGTCAGGGTAGTCTGTGTGGCCTGGCATATGTTATTTTATGTTCCTCATGGTCATATTTGTATCATGAGAGTTATATGAGGAATTCTACAACTTGAAATATACAGAGGGCATAAGGGAAGGTTTTAAACTTATCTTCATGTTTGGTCTATGACTCGTACATTCATAACATGTATTTTTCAAGTATCTTTCATTGAAATTTTAATAAGCAAATTTATTATTTTTGTAGGCTTGTCTGTAGTGGGAGAGAGTGCCTCTATCTACTGTGAACACAATCATAATTTTAATTTTGTAGTTCAGTGGAACTGGAGGAATGCTTTTTTTCCACGTAGAACCTGGTATTATTAAAAATAGGACCGAGTGTGGTACAAATTAGTTACTTTATTATCATTAAGAAACTGTATGAAATTGAAGACAAGAAAATTTAATTTGTATACTTGGGAAATAGCAGAGAATAAACATTTTTTTTCACCATACTCTAGGTTTTGGCTGAAATATCATTAGATGATTCATTGGGATATATAACACTTTTGTTTAAAAATATAACCAATTTAAAAGAGACGCACCCAATGAGGAGTCTGGTTACAAATTTTAAAATTGAATTAGATTTACTGAATGCTTCACAAACTTTCTGAACATGACTGGGCCAATTTTGACAAGACCTGTGCTGACTGATTATTTGAGGTAGAAGCCACATAAATTCATGATTTGAAATGGATTCGACTGGAAAAGAGACACAGCCCAGCAATTCTACGAATGTTTAGTTTTGCAACTGAGAATAATAGCCATGAATTGAGTTAATTCTTAAGCAAAACAGAAAAAAGAAAAGAAGAAAAATTGTTTAAAATCTCAACTTATTTCGGGGCTGGCCCATTGGCGTAGTGGTTAAGTTGACATGCTCTGCTTTGGCAGCCCAGGGTTTGCTGGTTCGGATCCCGGGCATGGACATACGTACCACTCATCAAGCCATGCTGTGGCAGCATCCCATATACAAAAAAGAGGAAGATGGACACAGATGTTAGCTCATGGCCAATCTCCCTCACCAAAAAAACAAATCTCAACTTATTTCAAATTTAGGATATTTATAAGACAAGAAACTTGATTTCAATTTGTTTCTGTGTTGACATTAAATAGGATCATCTGATCTAACTCTAGGTATTCGAGGACACACATTCTGAAAGTACATATTTTGCTACCATCCAATATATGCTAGATTCAGGCAATTCCTAGATTTATAACCGCACTTTGGATAATACTCAAACACTTGTATCATTCGCCCTGTGTTGAGTATTTGGCCTGACACATGTCAGGAGCCAGGAAATATCTTTTGACCTTTCTTAGGACAAGATTTCAGTGTGTGTAAGAATTATCTGGGGAATTATTAAAATACAGATTACTTCATCCCACCCTCAAAGATTCTGATTCAATACTTCTAGAGTAAGACAGAAGAATCTGTATTTTTAGCTACTAACCCAAGAAGTTCTGATGGAGGTGATCTTTTGAAAACATTTTGAGAAGCTCAGTCTTTAGGGGAATTCTAGGCACCTTACGCTTGTAGGTAATATCAGAACCACAGATAGTGTACCGTGTGTGCTACTGATGGCAGTGCAATAATGAAATGGTTACTCTGTAAACATTCAAATAGCTATTCCCCAAAATTGTCTGATTTCTGTTTTTAAAAAACAATTTTGTCTTCCTGTGGAACAACTATTTGGAGGATTGAGGACAAGATTGAAAAATCACAGCTTTATCATAGCCTTAGGCTAAGGTTAAGAATAGTATATAATAGAAGTTAATTTGTCCTAAAGTTTCGGAATACTTTTTTTCTTCAAACCACTCATTCTGCTTTTTCATATATCTAGTCCTAAGTGTTTAATTCCCTTTCCTATCAATTCAACTCTTTAGGGGTAATATTTCAAGCATTTAACAACTAATAAGTCCAGGGCAGCTGCCAATCATCCAGAATCTAGAACTAGCCAGAATGAATAGGATCTATTAAAATTTAGTCAGGAATAGTAGGTCTCTCTTGTCTGAGAACTGAAGATCAGCCCTTCAGTATCCCGACTATGCTAATCCTACTAAGCTTGAGGTTTTTTTTGGTTGTTCCTTTTTAGCTTCCCATGAATCAATATTTTTGTTTCTTTGTCAAAATTAGTTTCAGTCATGAATTACACTCTTCCAATAATACATCTGCATTTTCATAGGTGTACTCTTAGAATAAACAAACAAAATAAACCTTGACTTAAGAAGACGCTCTACTTGTCAAGATTTTTAGTACTGCGGTCTGCTAAATGGAAGATATGTTAGGATAGATGATATTAGGTTTTCCTCTAGGAATTATTCATTTACTGAAAAATTTATATTATTCTTATTTTATGCCAGAAACTGTATCAGAGATATAAACGTAATCATCAACAATTTTTTATGAACAATTTTGTATAAATAAAATTTTGTGTAAACAAAACCTGTCTTTACCTAGTTGACCTGGATGTTATTTGAGCGGGTATCAGTATAGGGGGTGAGAGGAAGGAGTGAAAGAAAAATTTTCTCGCTCTGTTGCACCAGCTGCTTCAGAGACAAAGGAAGTCAAGAAAACATTTTATTTCAAGTATGAGTATTCTTAGAGTAGGATGTGTGCCCAGGCCTCCCGTATTCCTCATCCATAGTCTACATATTAACTCTCCAATATTACAGCATGGTGAGCCTTCAAGACACACACTTCCTTCTGTAGCACAATGTGCCAACCCTCTTTCCCCTAAAAAATGCAGTATAAATCCTGATGTCCCAGAGGGCAGAAAATGTAGCCGTTCAAAATATAACATGATAGTATGTGACACTAGATATTCATTTATGAAACATAAGTCATAGTTCTTTTTGCTCATTTATGTGGTAAATATCTTCTATGTATTCTCAGGATGAAAGCAAAAACAATGAATGATCACTTCTTTTCATCCTCCATGGAGAGATCTATTATATCATAATGTGCCTGTAACCTGCAGACATCATCCCCGCACAATAGTGGGTGCATTAAGATCTGTGAAGACCATGGGAATATCTTGCCTCCCATGGAATAAGAAGGGAGGAGAAAGCAAGGAGAAAGTGTGGTCACCAGGAAAGTGTGGTGGGTATTAACCATATCTGGAAATTATCTCTATGTCTCCCTTCTATCGTCAATCAGTCTTTTATTTATATCAGATTTTTCTGTCAGTTATAAAAATAGGTTTCCTTTAGAGGAGATTTTCATTAATAATCATTAATGGGGTGAGAAAAATTTAGGGGCACTGAGAATATTTTGCACTAATTATAGTAGAATGCATATATGTTCACAATTGTGTATCTGTATATATCTAGATACAATTACATGCATATATATATTATATATTATAATATATATATATACAGAAATAGATGGCAGATAGATAGATCCTCAAGGTAGAAGTATTTGAAAATTTTAGAAAATAGTTCACAAATCCTAACTAAAATATAAAAGTAGTAGAGAGACATGGCTTTCTTGAGCTTCAGAAGTCAATTGGCATAGTGTTTGCACCTGAAAAATGTATAGTTCAGCTACAATTTTTTTCAAAAATGTCTTCTCTTCCATAATTGCAAACTATCATATCTTATCTTCTCATATCTGCTGTGACTTAATGAGATTTTAAGTCATTCATGGGTTGAAATATTGGTAATAATTTTCTAGGTGAGGGCATTTTTCTAAGCAGGAGAAGTAATTGCCTTGCTGTATTAATGATAGATATGTTGTCTTGGTTATTACCAACTAATATGCAGGTAACACTTTTAGAACTAGAAAGATTTATTGAAAGTGGACTTAATTTGAAATGATAACCAATAAGGAAAATTGCTGATTTACATGCCTCCAATAACATTAAATTAATTAAATTATTATCTTGGGGGTTGAAGTATACAGGCACATCTTTAAATTAGTATAAGATAATTTTAATAAAAATTCATATCTCTGATATTACACCTATATTCATACCTGTAAATTTTCAAATGTTTTCCTACATTGCAGTAGTTTCATCTGTTCTGTCTGAGCACATAATAGTATTTTTTAGCACTTTGAATATTTTTTGTCAGATACTAGTACTACTTTTCCCAGTCAAATATTATTCATGGTTAGTATTACATTGAACTGAAGTCACTAATGTGAGAAAGAAGCTCAATTTTGATACAAAAATACAAATTATAAAATAATAACTGCAGAGCTGCCTGATTTGATCCCATATTTTTTCTTCAGTTTCTTTAGAGCTCTCCCCACCCTCACCCCACCCCCCACTTGACACATAAACTCAGCCATTTTCTTCCTGATATTGGGTTGTCTGGCTCCCAAATAAGCTTCTTTAGCAGCCTTAGACATTTTAATGCCAAATAAATGACATTGATGTTTTCTAATTAAACTCCTCTGGGGGTCTGACAGACTCAGAGGTCTTTTTATTGTATTAATTTATCAATTCTGGGGAAGCATACTGTTTCAATTTTCTGTTAAGGTTTTTCATCTCGAAGACATCTAACTGTATGAGATTTATATTAAAAGTTGATTTTATTAAATTTATATTAAAAGAAAAATCTTCATCTTAATTTTCTGGATCATGCTCTGTGCATATTTACATTATTAGCCTGGATCTGCGGGGCAGGCTGACTGGATTGGAATCCCAGCTCCATCGTCTTTTATCTGTGTAATCTTGGGAAAATAAACTCTTAAGCCTCAGTTTCCTTATAAGTGAAAATGGGGATAATAGTAATTTGCCACATCAGGTAGCTAAAACATTTTGAGGGATTAATTAGTTAAGACATGTGATGCTTTTAGAAGACTGCCTGGCATATAATTATTATATTTATAGTATAATAGTATTGTTCACCTCATTTCCATTCAGAAGTAAAACTTTTTACTTTTTTAAATAAAATGTATCCAAATTTCTTTCTTTTTTAAATTGTAGTAACATTGGTTTATAATATTATATAAATTTCTGGTGTACATCATATTTCAATTTCTGTATAGATTGTATCATGTTCACCACACAAAGACTAATTACAATCCATCACCACACACATGTGCCTAATCATCCCTTTTGCCCTCCTCTCTCTCCCCTTCTCCTCTGGTAACCACCAATCCAATCTCTGCCTCTATGTGACTGTTGTTTTTATCTTCTACTTGTGAATGAGATCACATGGTATTTGACTCTCTTCCTCTGACTTATTTTGCTTAGAGTAATACCCTCAAGGTCCATCCATGTTGTCACAAATGGCAAGATTTCATTGTTTCTTATGACTGAGTAGTATTCCATTGTGTATATATACCACATCTTCTTTACCCATTCGTCCCTTGATGGGCATCTAGGTTGCTTCCAATCTTGGCTATTCTGAATAATGCTGCAATGAACATAGGGGTGCATGTATCTTTATGCATTCCTGTTTTCATGTTCTTTGGATAAATACCCAGCAGTGGAATAGCTGAATCATGTGGTAGTTCTATTGTTAATTTTTTGAGGAATCTCCATACTGTTTTCCATAGCGGCTGTACTAGTTTGCACTCCCACCAGCAGTGTATGAGAGTTCCCTTCTCTCCACATCCTCTCCAACATTTGTTTCCTGTCTTGCTAATTATAACCATTCTGATGGGCCTGAGGTGATATCTCATTGTAGTTTTGGTTTGCATTTCCCTGATAGTCAGTGATGTTGAACATCTCTTCATGTGCCTGTTGGCCATCTCTATATGTTCTTTGGAGAAATGCCTGTTCAGATCTTTTGCCCATTTTTTAATTGGGTAATTTAGTTTTTTTGTTGTTGAGATATAGGAGTTCTTTATATATTTTGGATGTTAACCCCTTATCAGACATATGGTTTGCAAATATCTTCTCCCTATTGTTAGGTTGGCTTTTCATTTTGTCGATGGTTTTCTTTGCTGTGCGGAAGATATTTAGTTTGATATAGTCCCATTTGTTTATTTTTTATCTTGTTTCCTTTGCCCAGTCAGACATGGTACTTGAAAATATGCTGCTAAGACTGATGTTGAAAAGTGTACTGCCTTTGTTTTCTTCTAGAAGTTTCATGGTTTCAGATCTTACATTCGAGTCTAATCCATTTTGAATTAATTTTTGTGTATGATGTAAGATAATGGTCTACTTTCATTCTTTCGCATGTGGCTGTCCAGTTTTCTCAACATCATTTGTTGAAGAGACTTTCCTTTCTCCATTGTATATTCTTGGCTCCCTTGTTGAAGATTAGCTGTCCATAGATGTGTGGGTTTATTTCTGGGCTCTCAGTTCTGTTCCATTGATTTATGTGTCTCTTTGTGCCAGTACCATGCTGTTTTGGTTACTATAGCTTTGTAGTATATTTTGAAATCAGGGAGTGTGATACCTCCAGCTTTGTTCTTTTTTTTTTGTCAGGATTCCTTTGACTATTCAGGGTCTTCTCTTGTTTCATATAAATTTTAGGATTCTTTGTTCTATTTCTGTGAAAAGTGTCATTGGGACTTTGATACAGATTGCATTGCATCTATAGCTTGCTTTAGGAAGTACGGACATTTTAACTATGTTAATTCTTCCAATCCAAGAACATGGAATATCTTTCCATTTCTTTGTGTATTTGTCAATTTCTTTCAACAATGTTTTATAGTTTTCAGTGTATAGATCTTTCATCTCTTTGAATAAGTTTATTACTGGATATTTTATTCTTTATGTTGCAATTGTAAACTGAATAGTATTCTTAATTTCTCTTTATACTACTTCATCATTAGTTTATAGATATGCAACTGATTTTTATATGTTGATTTTGTATCCTGGAACTTTATCATATTCATTTATTATTTCTAAAAGTATTTTGGTGGATTCTCTAGGGTTTTCTATATATAAAATCATGTTGTTGCAAATAGTGACAGTTTCACTTCTTCCTTTCCAATTTGGATCACTTTATTTCTTTTTCTTGCCTGATTGCTTTGGCTAGGACTTCTAATACTATGTGAAATAAGAGTGGTGAAAGTGGGCATCCTTGTCTGGTTCCTGTTCTTAGAGGGATAGCTTTCAGTTTTTCACCATTGAGAATGATATTAACTGTGGGTTTGTCATATATGGCCTTTATTATAATGAACTACTTTCCTTTCACACCCATTTTATTCAGAGTTTTTGTCATAAATGGATGCTATATCTTGTCAAATGCTTTCTCTGTATCTATTGAGATAATCATGTGATTTTTATTCTTCATTTTGTTAATGTAGTGTATTATGTTGATTGATTTAGAGATGTTGAACCATCCCTGCATCCTTGGAATAAATCCCACTTGATCATGGTGTATGATCTTTTTAATGTATTGTTGTATCCGATTTGCTGATATTTTATTGAGGATTTTTGCATCAATGTTCATCAGTGATATTGGCCTGTAATTTTCTTTTTTTTTTTTTTGTGCCGTTCTCATCTGGTTTTGGTATCACGGTAATGTTGGCTTCATAGAATGAGTTAGGAAGCTTCCCTTCCTCTTCAATTTTTTGGAAGAGTTTGAGGATAGGTATTAAGTCTTCTTTGAATGTTTGGTAGAATTCACCAGGGAAGCCATCTGGTCCTGGACTTTTATTTTTTGATTAATATTTTGATCTTCTTACTGGTGATTGGCCCATTCAAATTCTCTATTTCTTCTCAATTCAATTTTGGAAGGTTGTATGGTGGTAAAAGAATTTATCCAGTTCTTATAGATTACCCAAATTTTTGGCATATAGATTTTCATAGTATTCTCTTATAATATTTTGTATTTCTGAGGTGTCTTTTGGAATTTCCCCCTTTTCATTTCTGATTTTATTTATTTGAGTCTTCTCTCTTTTTTTCTTGGTGAGTCTAGTTAAAAGTTTGTCAATTTGGTTTATCTTTTCAAAGATCAAGCTCTTGGTTACCTTGATTTTTTTCTCTTGTTTTTTTTTTTTTTTTAATTTCCTTTTCATTTATTTCTGCTCTGATTTTTATTATTTCCTTCCTTCTACTGATTTTGGGCTTTGTTTATTCTTCTTTTTCTGTTTCCTCTAGGTGCACTGTTAGATTGTTTATTTGAGATATGTTTTGTTTCTTGAGGTAGGCCTGCATTGCTACAAACTTCCCTCTTGAAAGTGGACTTAATTTGCTGTATCCCATAAATTCTGGCATGTTGTATTTTCATTTTCATTTGTCTCCAGGTATTTTTTGATTTCTACATTGATCCAATCGTTGTTCAGTAGCATTTTGTTTAATCTCCACCTATTTGTGGCTTTTCTGATTTTCCTCCTGTAGTTGATTTCTAGTTTTATACTGTTGTGGTCAGAAAAGATGCTTGGTATTATTTCGGTCTTCTTAAATTTATTGAGACTTGTTTTGTGGCCTAATATATGATTAATCATCTAGAATGTTCCATGTGCATTTGAAAAGAATGTGTATTCTTTAGTTTTGGATGGAATGTTCTCCATGTATCTACAAAGTCCATCTGGTCTAGTGTGTCATTTAAGGACAGTGTTTCCTTATTGATCTTCTGTTTGGATGATCTATCCTTTGGTGTAAGTGGAGTGTTAAAGTTCCCTTCTATTGTTGTGTTACTGTCTATTTCTCCTGTTATGTCTGTTAACAATTGCTTTATATATTTAGGTGTCCCTATGTTGGATGCATAGATATTTACAAGTGTTATATCCTCTTGTTGGATTGTTCCCTTGATTTTTATGTAGCACCCTTCTTTGTCTCTTGTTACAGTTTTTGTTTTAAAGTCTATTTTGTCTGAAATAAGTATGGCTACCCCATCTTTTCATTGCCACTTGCGTGGAGTATCTTTTTCCATCCCTTCACTTTCACTTTGTGAGTGTCTTTAGGTCTGGAGTGTGTCTCTTGCATGCATCAAATATATGGGTCTTGTTATTTTGTCCAATCAGCCACCCTATGCCTTTTGATTGGAACATTTAGTTCATTGACATTTAAAGTAGCTATTGATAAGTATGTACTTTTTCCCATTTTGTTACTTTTTTTCTGGGTGTTTTAGTAGTTTTTCTCTGTTCCTTTCTTCTCTTGCTCTCTTCCCTTGTGGTTTGATGGCTTTCTTTAGTATTATGTTTGGGTTCTTTTCTGTTAGTTTTTTTTTTTTTTTGTATTTATTATAGGCTTCTGGTTTGTGATTACCATGAGGTTCATATAGAATAACCTACATATATAGCAATCTATATTAAGTCAATGGTCTCTTTATTTTGACCTCTTTCTAAAAGCTCTACTCTTTTCCTCCACTCCTCCCACATTTTATGTTTTTGATATCTTCTCTAACCTCCTTTTTGTGCATTTGTATCCATTACCTTCTTATCATGGAAATAGATATTTTTTTTCCTATTTGTGGTCTTCTCTTTCCCCCTTAAATAAGTCCTTTTGGCATTTCTTGTAAGACTGGTTTCTTGGTGATAAACTCCTTTAATTTTTCTTGTCTGGGAAACTCTTTATCTCTCCTTTCATTCTGAAAGGTAACCTTGCCAGGTAGAGTATTCTTGACTGTAGGTTTTTTTCATTTTAGCACTTGAAATATATTGTGCCACTCTCTTCTAGCCTGTAAGGTTTCTGCTGAGAAGTCAGCTGATAGGCTTATGGGGTTTCCTTTGTATGTAATGTGTTGCCTTTCTCTTGTGGCTTTTAGGATTCTCTCTTTATCTTTCATTCTGGACATTTTAATTATGATATGTCTTGGTGTAGGCCTCTCTGGGTTTATCTTTTTATGGTGCTCTCTGTGCTTCCTGTACCTGGATGTCTGTTTCCTTCCTTAGATTAGGAAAGTTTTCAGCCATTATTTCTTCAAATAGATTCTCTGCCCCTTTGTTTTCTCTTTTCCTTCTGAGACACCTCTGACATGGATATTAGTGTGCTTGATGTTGTCGCAGAGGTCCCTTAGACTGTTCTCATTCATTTTAATTCTTTTTCTTTTATCTCTTCACCTTGGGTTATTTCCTCAAGTCTTTTGTCCAGCTTGCTGATCCATTCTTCTGCATCATCTACTCTGGTTTTGAGTCCCTCTAGTGAATTTTTCATTTCCAGTATTGAATTATTCACTTCTGACTGATTCTATTTTATGTGTTCCAGTTCCTTGTTGATGTTCTCACTGAGTTCACCCATTCTTCTCCCCAAATCAGTGAGCATCCTTATGACTTTTTGTCAGGTAGATTACTCATTTCTGTTTCACTTAGGTTTTTCTTATGGGGTTTTGTCCTGTTCCCTTACTTGGAACGTATTCCTTTGCCTCCTCATTTTGCCTCTTTCTCTATGCTTATATCAATGTATTAGGTAGGTCAGCTATGTCTCCTGATCTTGGAGAGGTGGCCTTATATAAGAGAGGTCCAGCAGTGTGCTTCCCTCTTGTCATCAGTTCTAAATGTTCCAGAAGTGACCCCTGTGTGGGCTACATGTGTTCTTCTATTGTGGCAGGGTTGCTTTTCCTGCAGGTCCCTAGGGAGGCCGCAATGTTCCCTGGCTGGCTGATTGTATTGCTCAGCTGCATGTGGCTGCTGTGGCTCTTCAGTCACTTATTCAGGTGTGTGGGGCCCCAGCACTGTTAGCTGAAAGGTCAAGTAGCATGTTCCTGTTGCAGTTTTTCTGTTAAGTGACTAGGCCTCCAGCATGGCTCATTGTTAGGCTCAGGGGCTTACAATTGCTATAGACCTCTGGGCTACAAGACTCTTGTCAGGTCTCTCAGGATTGCAGCTGAGTGGTGCTGGCACTAGGCATGGGAGCACCCAATTGCTCCAGACTTTGGAAGGTGGGATCAAACCTGTATGTGGCTATTTGAGAAGCACAAGTCTTCTGTAGCTGACAAGCCCCACTGTCCACAGGGCCACACACTCTGTCAACACAGTCCTGCCCCTTGAATGTACCCTGACTCTCTGAAGCAGACTCAGTCACCCGACTACAAAGGCCTCACACACTCCACCTGCTCCTTGCACACACCCTACCCCAAAGAGGTGGACCCACTCACCAGGCTGTACAGGATCCAGGCACCCAGGCCATGCAGGCCACAAGTTGCCCAAGAGCTTGCTGTTGCATAGGGCCAGTCCCTAGGTCAGGCTGCCTGCCCTGGCTGAGCTGGACTAAACTGGTGCTCTAGTGGGTGGGGCAGACCCCTGGGCTAACAGGTCAGGGGAAGTACTCCTATGGTGTCTACCAGCATCTGTGTCAGCACACCTGTTCTAAGCCACCATAATGGCTGCCAACAATATCTCAGTCCCTGGGGAGGTCTCACATCTCACTGAGATGCACCCAGATCCTATCAAGTGAGTTGCTTTTCACTAAAGGACTCTGCACCTTTCTTTCTGGTGATTTCAAGCTGCTTTCTGAAACAAGTTAATTTGTGCATGAGTCCTTTAAAAGCAGGCTTTTTTTCTCCTTATGTCTGATAGTTTTTCTGGGGGTATTCCCTGTTGTAGTTAATAGTGAGCATAGCCAGATATTATGATGCTTGTCTCGATTGTGCTGAGTTCAAAAGCTGCTTATAGCGATAATGCTCCCCTGCTCAGGTCCACCCTCCTCCAGGAAAGACATCATACCTTAAGATTGTTCCCAGCCAGCTGTGAGGCAGCATAGCTGGAAGGTGACTTTTTTCTCTCCAGAAAGGAATTTCTGCTTCTTCCACCTCACTCAGCCTTGTCCCTTGTTGAGGGGGTTCTTTTTACCCAGTTTTTAGTTCTTTCTCAGGGGTAATTGCTTCAAGAGTAGTTGTAAATTTGTTGTGTCTATGGGAGGAGGTGAGTTCAACATTTGCCTATGCCGCCATCTTTACACCATCTATGTTTTTCTTAACACAAGTGAAAACTTTTCAAACTCACTCCAAGTCGATAATATTAAATAATATAGTATTATAGACCAGACAACATGATAGCTTTGCAAGCTTTGCATGTAATCCTTACAATAACCCTATGAGATAAGTGTTATTATCTGCATTTAACAGATGATAACATTGAAGATCAGAAAGACAAGTCATTTGACCACATCTACATAACAAGTTAAGGAAGGAATACTTACTTGAACAAAAATTTGTCAGGATCTACAACTAAGTTCTTATTTTACCGCTATGCTACGTTTTGCAAATTACACTCCTAGTATGCCCTCAAGACATGTCCCTAAAATTACATTAGATGCATGCTGTAAGATTTTTTCATCACCAGTTAAACAGTAAAATTTCCCAAATTTCACTTTTTTCTTTTAGAAATAAAAATATATTCCCTCTTTTTCTCTGTCTTATAGATTAATATAGTAATAATACTTATTTATTGAGGGTGCACTATAACTCAAGTATTGTGGTTGACTGTTTCAGACATTATTATACTTCATCTTTGCAACAACACTGTCAAGTATTATTGTCTCAATTTAACAGATGAAGAAAATGTGGTTTAGAGTGGTTAAGTAAATTGCAGAATTGGTGAATGGTAAGAGATTTGAACCACGTTAGTCAACTCCAAATTCCATGTTCTCTAACATTCTCTTAAACATCTGGAAAAATAAAAATGGAAAGAAAGATGTGCAAGGAAGAAACATGATGAGGTAGTCTGTAGACAAGTGAAAACTAAAAGGGCTAAAATATATATTTTAAAATATGTTTTCAAACAGCTCCCAAAGATCATAAACAGGATAGAAGAAAGAAAATGTTAAAAATAATGTAACAATGAAAAAGAAAAATTTTGTTTCCTGAGCAACTAAACTAAAAGGAGAAAACAAGGGATGAAAATTGAAATATTAGAATCTTTTCAAAGAAGTAATAACAATTTGGAGATCAGGCATAGAATGGGACAATATGAGAACAAAAAGAGCAGAGTTTGAAAGGAACACACAAACTTTCCACATCGAGGTAACAAAGATGCTGGACGACCCCAAAGCTGTCTTGAGGAGAGCCTGGTGCAATCCAAGACACAAAGGAAGAGAAGAAAGAGTGAGAACATGTCAGTGGTTTCGTGTTTCTTTTGGCAACATGAAGCTTCAGAATTACATCTGTTTTTCCATTTCCCTCTACTTCTGGTGCTGCTGGATTTAAAACTCCAAACCTCCAGTAAATTCTATCCTATGCCTTGGTAATCCTGCCTAAAACATAGAAAAGTGAGGGGACGATTCTATCCTGTTTTCCAAAATGGAGAAATTGAGTTAGGATTTCACCATTTGGAACAGTACAGTTTGTCACCTCTTTCTCATTTGAAGTAGGTGAAAGAGAAATGGAAATTCAGGAGCCAAAAGCAACAACAATGATTTGAATGCAAGAAACATTTAAGCTGAAATTGGTTATTTTCTATGTGTGTGTATATTTGCACCTGGGAGTCTTGGGTGATAAATTTGGCAAGGAGAACTATGACTTCTAGAAAATCCTGGGGACCTACTTCATGGCACAAAATGGGCAGTGGGACAATAGCACCTGCTTTTATATGAATACCTTTGAGTCAGGAGAACAGTATTTTTTGGCCACAGCCTTTTCAACATTCTCTTAGAAATCTGAAAATCTTGTGCAGTATTCTACTCCAGAGGTCAAAATAAATAGGAAAGACCTTCGCTCATGAACTTCATATCTTTAGTGTAGCTAGTGTTTACTACCTTTGTGACTTTGGGCAAGTCACTTTCCAGAGTCCTCTCTATTTTCAATCTATAGATGTATTGCCTCAGGCAAGATCATTTATAAATTTGCTTTAAGTTTTGGTTATTACATTTACTTATAATAACATGGCTGAAATTAATGATGAGGGAATAGGCATTAAGTACATGTTTAATAACTGTGCTGTTTGAGGGATAGATGTGCTTCAACTATTTAATAACTAGGCTCATGTCACTTATATGTCAAATAGTTGATCATGCTAAATTCTTAACCTGACAAACCAGAACAAATCATTAAAGATATGCTTGTCTTTCTGCTACTGCATCCAGGATGCCTCCAATATGGGTTTCACACTTTGATGAAGGACTTGGAGACTCAAGTGTTGGTCCTCTTTCTCTTTTCTTTCTCAGTAAATGCTGTCCCAGAGGATAAAGGGGCAAGATGTTTACCACATTTAAATGTTTAATGGCACTCTGGAGTTTCCTTGCAATTTACACCTTAGAAAGAGCAGCACTCTTGTAAATCTGAGAACTTACAAGTGTCCCTTTCCCCACAGGAGCCACTAAATCTCACAGGAAGGGAAGGCGGTGGAATCTCACATCATTTAGAGATTTACAAGTCTGTGGTGAAGTTTGCAGTGTAAATTGCTGGGAAACCCAAGAGGATATTTAAATATTTAAAGCTAAGGGACACCTAGGTGTTCCTCCTGTTTGAAACCTAATTAGACTGAGAGTTAGAAGGGAGAGGAGGAAGATGTCTGCCCTGCTCTCAAGATTTAAAACTTCTACCAAAAACAAGGGAAGAGTTGACTGAGCTGCCTAAGTCCCATTTTGTGTCAAGTATTTAAGTTAAAGAGCCAGAAGATGCTCAGAGCAGGCCAAAGTTGTAAATTATATGGATGATTAATAAGAACAAGTGCCTTGCTTCTAGAAATCAAAAGTTTTCAATATTGAAGTGCTGTGATTGTGCCTTCCATAAATTATAGAGGTGGCTATATAATTTATCATCTATATTGGGACACAATTGAGAATAAATGGGGGTGCATTAATAATTATGCTGGGACATCAAAATTATTATACCTAGTGTTGATTATTTATAGCATAAGAGGCATAAATTAGGACTGCCCAGTGAAAATTGGAGCAAAATAAGGTTACTCTATTAGGTTACACTTAGGAAGAAACAGAAAGAATATTTATTAGTTATGCTTTCTCTTTTCTAAGAAAAAGAATGATGATTAGGTATATTAGAATCTCCTTTATAATATATAAGACATACTTAAATTTTATAGCATAACCATCTAGGGCTTTAAAATCCTCCATCTTTATTGCCTGTTAACTGGGAATATCCTATTGGGCATTTCAGAGCAGCCTCTTTCCCTTTAACTTAGTGGTAATAGCACACTGCCAGAGGCTCCTGTTGTTATATAACCCAATCAGAGTCACTGTGTTCGGGGGGCCTCCGACAAGGATTGCAGCTCCACAGTATTGTACAGTCTAGCAATTAAGAGCATTTGGAAGCAGAAAGCCCTAGGTTTGAATCTCATCTTTGTCACTTAAGAGTTGTGTGATCTGTGCAAATTATTCTGTTTCCTCACTTATAATGTGGAGATGATAATATCACCTACCTCTGAGGATGGTTGTGAGTGTCAAATGAATTACAACAAATAAAACACTGAGCACTGTGCCCGACTCCAAGTTAATGTTCAATGAATGCAGTTATTAACTGCTGTTTTGTATTTATTTTTAATTGACATTTAAAAAATCTCGATAGACATTATTTGTAATTCTAGTTTAAAAAATTAAACTGTACTAATAAGCACAAAACAAAAATCAGCAGTCCTTTGCTCTGACCTTCCTCATCCTTGAGTCATCCTCCCTTAATACTTTTGTTGGATTGTAACTTCTGACTTCTAAATAATGTGCTCATGTTTCTATTTCTTGATCTGTTGATTTTAGACATTATCTATCACCTATTTTCAGTTCCATAACTCACCTTGTGATATGTAGTTTCTAGTTCCCCCATCCCACATTTTCTGTGACTTTGTAGCGTGTATTGGCTTGCTTCTCATAATTTATTGCATATATAATATTGATACTCTATCTATTTTTTTTTAGTTTATATTTTTTTATATATTTACTGTCATTTTATTGGAGTTATGAGGGACAGGGAACAGTAAATGTGTTCAATTCCACCACATTTAACTAAGAGCACCTTTATTGATATTGTCTATCATTCTTCTCTACTAACTGCCTTATTTCTACTGATAGCTAATGGTATATATGTTTCAGTTCCTTATAAAAGGTGGCATTCTGTATATTGGTATCTCCAAGACTTACATTATGTTTATGACTATTCTAGTCTGTGTTCTGTACTTCTATTTTTTTAACCATTCTTTTTTACAAGTTAAAAAAAATCTTTATATTTTTTATAGTGGTTTGAATAGTGTCACACTCCCCTCCCTCCATTCATGTCCACTGGGACCTCAGAATGTGACTTTATTTAGAAACAGGGCCTTTGCAGATGTAATTAAGGTAGGGATAGAGATGAGAGCATGGGTCCTATATCCAAAGAGAGTGTTCTTATAAGAAACAGAAAAGGACACACAGAAGACACAAGGAAGAAAGCCAAGTGAAGACAGAGGCAGAGATTGGAATGATGCTGCTACAAGCCAAGGAAGCCTGGATGGAGACATCGGGAGCTGGGAAAGAAAGAAATGATTGTCTCCTGGAGCTTTCAGAGGGAGTGTGGCCATGCTCTCACCTGGAGTTTGGATGTCTAGACTCCAGAACTGTGAGAGAAAAAATTTCTGTTTGTATAAGCCACCAAGTTTGCTGTAATTCTTTATGGCAGCTCCAGGAATGTAATACACTCTCCAATCTACAAAGATAGCATTAGTTCAACTACTACTCATCTCTCATTTGAATGTCTCAACCTTCTCTCCACTAAATATTTCTCTCCAGTGAATTCTCTGTGCTGTTTCAATGACATCTTTGCTCCTTTGTTATCTATCTTTTCTATCTTTCACTACAACCAGGCTAACCACATCTATGGTGGCCTCCTCTTTTGCTAGAGTTCATTTAAAGCTGTCTTAGATTAAGACACATTCAAAATTGCCTTTTATCTAGATTTCCTCTCCTTTGAATTAACTGTGTTCTTTCCACTAATTATACATCTCTTGCAATTCTTGATGCCTAAGAAGTTGACCCAAATTACTAATGAGGAGAGATGGTATATATCCAGTGTAAACATAAAATTGTTTATCATATCATAAAAGTTATATACGGCTTACTTTTAGACATAAGACAAATAGTTTTATATTTTTCCATGCTGATGTCTCTAGTTACTTTACATTTTAGATTATTAGTGTTATAATACTCATATTGTCTTACCCATATTGTAAATATCTAGAGTAAAATTATCAATTCTATATTTAAAATTCTTTCTAATGAGCTGATATTAAATCATATGATGGCTTGTTTTACAGCTGCTAATTAAAAAAACAGAAAAGTACACGTCATTTTTTAGATATATCTCAGTTTTGTTTTTGCCTGTGGCACCACAGACGATAGCTAATGGCACTAGAATAATTAAAGTAAGCAATTATAAATTACTTTAACAATAAAAGTGTCATGCAAATGTTCAGAAATAACACCTCTCTTGATTCAAAAATATCATGCATGTTTCAAAACTTTATTTCAGTGAAGCAGAGAGTTTTTATCTTACTAATGAGGTTTATCCTAGACTATTTGTATATGGACAGAGATAAAAATAACTAGAATCACATCCTATAATTTTCTCCTTCCTTTTAGTGGAAGAATAAAGTTGTTTGCAATGCTATTAATTGTTGTTTGTGATGCTATTAAAATAATAAGATATAGTGAGTTTTTGTATAAGTGAAATTATTATAGAGCAAAATCCATTATATTAGAAAACATTAATGATTATCATAATTCCTGTATTATATGGGCTTTTAATTTCTTTTGTTGAAAAATTACTTATATTTTTAAGATAAAATTGGTAGTTAATTGGTAGGTTTTTTTGACTTCCAGCATCCAGGATAAACAATGTAAATAAATCAGAAATCTCATGTTGATCCATATGTTACTGATAAACCCAATCCAAAACTCTAGAAATCATCCAGTTGAGGGAATTTTGGAATGTAGCCATTTAACAAGTGAGCATCTTACACATAGAAGAAGATAAGCAGGAAAATTTAAAAACCCAATTAAGGTGTTTTAAAAGTGTACGCTGTTGACGGATCTTAGATTACAACAGATTCATTACATATTAAGTATGCTGGATGTCTATTCCTTTAAAGAGTTTAAGAGTATAATAACACATTCCAGGAAATGATATTTCAGGCAAAAGAAGACCTTTCATTGCTTTAATTTATCTAGAGGGAAAAATGCCGGTCAGTTTGGTGAACAATGACTATTATGAAATGAGTCAAAGATTTAGATCAGAATTACCATGATGTAGATTAATTTTGTCACCATTTCATATCTAATATTTTCAGCCTTTCTCTTAATACAAATAACCATTCACTTTCTAATATGGAAAGCAATTTTAACCCATACATGCAAAGCTGCTCTTGACCAACTTACCGCCATCCCCACTCCTGTCAATAGCATAAGATTGGCCATGATATTAAATACAAAGCAAAATAAAACATAGAGGTCTGAAAGGACATTTGTGCCCAAATTTGGAAGAAAGAAACTGTCAAACAAGAAAATGCCAAATATCTTGTTTCAGTTCCCATGCATAAGTGTCTCATTTTCTTTCTTTCATTTTTCTTTCTTTCTTTTTTACATAGAATTTGCCACATTCCTTGAAATTCTACCATTTGGGAGTTAATTTGGGATGAACAAGCTCTTCTTTGGAAAATGCAAATAACTTTTCAAGGAGTAAGGTATTGAAAATCTTTCTCAGATTAATATGATTTGATTTAGCCAGTTCTCATTTTATTCATTCAATGCACATTAATTTCCTTCTATGCTCCAAGAATTTTCTGGGAATAAAGGGGATTGAGAATGCCTTAGACCTAGTGTAGGATCGAAGCACTACAATAACGGCCTGCAACAACACATTGCCCCTTTGTACATCCTAATATTTGGTTTCTCTACTGCAATTTTCCAATATATTTAGGTTTTTGACCATGGTCATATGCTAAGATAATTAATATATGTATGATTTATAAAACACTTTCAAACTTATTTTCCCACTTGTTCTTTTTGTCTTTGTTTAGAGAATAGAAAATGTTTTAGTATTAACTGCATTTCATAAATGGGCAATCTATGACTCAGGAAGATTGTATAGCTGATACGTTTTGAGGCCAAGTTTTCTCATGTCAATGGTAATTTTTCCCTGAATTCTTCCAATTCTAAACCATGCCCTCAGATTCTTAAACTGGACCCTAGGCATAGGGAATAAAGAAATTCTAGATTCTGTAGCTCAATGTCAGCCTAAAGGAAAATTTCACCTGTTACATCATTTTGACTAGTGTTGTACTTGACTCTACTTTCCCCTTCTTCTTTCCTCTTGGTTCGCGAATCCTGGAATCCATCAGTCAGATTATATGTTTCTACAACACATGATTCTAATCTACAGTTAGGGGAATTATACTAAAAACATATTTGTCTGCTTTTCATGTGTAGACATTGTTCTGTAAAGTATATCAGGAATTAAAATGTATTATATGTTTTTCATATTAACATAGTTATCTATAACCAGGATGTTTAAGGCTATATAACATTAAGATATACCACATCAGATACAAAAGCAAAAATCTTCAAAGGCCTATAAATCAATTGCATAGCTAGGCATTTGATAATGAAGACAGGCCATTTGGAGAGGAAAAAAATGCAGAAGGAAAACAGCTCATTCGTAACCATATAAAGACATGAAATCAGTCATCATCATATGGTATCTAATGATGTCTACTTTGAAAGTAAAATGAGCAAAACTACATAATACCTTCCTCTGGAGCCAGACTGCCAAGGGTCAAATTCTGACCCTATCACATATTACATGTTGCACTATCAGCAAGTAACTATCTCTCTGTGCCTTAGCTTTTCTGTAAGTCAGGAAATAGTAACTACCTCATAGGAAGTGTTAGGTTTAATCAAGATAATATTCGCAAAATGCATAGAACAAAGCCTGGGATAAAATAAGTTGCCACAAGTGTTAGTTATGGGATAGCATTTTTTTTAGAATTAGACTTGATATAACAATTATAAGCTACTTCTAATCCATTATTTAAAGACTCTGAAAATAGAAATCAACTCCATCCACAGCTTAATCCCTTGAAGAATACAGGAATAGAAACTAGAACTTTTGAATATCTCCAAATCAGCATGATATCTTTTGATTGAAAAGTCTTACTCCCATTTTTATATTGTCTTAAAAATTTACCAGTTTTTAAGCTTTTCTACTTTTTAGGTATTATTTTACATCTATAATAATGAAGATATTTAGAAAAATGATAAAACACAGATCTCTCAGTCTTTACAGTGCTGGGGGCTTCTGTTAATCATAAAGGGATTATAGGGATCAGATTAATAAATTTTCCACTAACTGTATCTTTGGGAATATGAACTACTGGTCAAAAGATGCAATGAGTTTTAAACAGACTCACTAATCTAAAAATACCAAATATATGTACATATATTGTTGGACTCTAGGTATTAGAAGATGGGAGTGGAAGCAAGGAGATGGGCTCTTGAAAAGCACTAAAATTGCTCTGAGTGACATGGTTCTCCCTATTCGGTCTCAATGTTTAAAGCCTGGAACTGGAAATAAATAGACTCCCTCCCCCTCAATTGTGAAATCTTGCTCAGGGAACCACACCACCCACCTGTCAGTTGTCATACTGTGGCGACTCCATGTTGCTGTGATGCCAAGAGCTATGCCACCAATATTTCAAATACCAGCAGGGTCACCCATGTAGACAGGCTTCCACGGAGCTTCCAGACTAAGACAAACTAGGAAGAAGGACCTGGCCACACACTTCCAAAAAATTGGCTATGAAAACCCTAAGACAAGCAGTGGAGCATCATCAGACATAGCACCGGAAGGTGAGAGGATGGCACAGTAAGACAGGGCAGAGTCTGGCTTTGCTGTACACAGGGTCGCTGGGAGTCAGAATCGACTCAGTGGCACGACGACCAACAATTATGAAAAGAAACTAAAAAATGGCTATTGACTTGGGATATGGCAGTATAATACAGCAGCAACATTATAGAAAGCTGCTGACCAAGGAAACAGAGATACAAAAACACATAACCGTTGACCAAGTAGTGAGCCAAGTTGCCAGCTGACTCTGTGATTAGATCTCTGATATCCTGGATATCTTTATGAAATAGAAACTGCCAAATGCCATTTTAATGACTGCATCTGGTCTGGGCTAGAAGGAAGCAACCTCAAGACTGCAGAGCTGCTAGAGAGGGGAGAAAATAATGAAGATACAAAATGAAATCAAAGAAAAACATGCAAACACATACACCAATACCAACAACAAAATGCAATCAAAATCCCTAATACTTTCCTATTCAAAACACGCCTACAATCTAAACTTATTAGAAAATTCAAGAGATTAAATAATAAAGAAGAAAGTATCAAATCAAGCGACAAAATACACATTCACACCAGGAGAAATTAATGTTAGAATCAGTCTAACTGAGAATTTAAAATAAGTAATGTTTGGATGTTCAAAAAAAGTGATAGCACTCATTAAAAATAAATAATATGAATGGAAGAAAAATCAGCAGTTATAAATAAGAATGGCAGATATGCAAAAGAATAAATTAGGAATCTTTTCATAAAAATTGTGTTTATTGAAAGGAAAATCCTATATATAGTCAGGATAAACTTTGCATAACCCACATATGAAAATTAACTCCAAACTAGAATAAAGAAATTTTTATACATGCAATATGATGTATAGTTTCAGAATTCCCACCAGAAATGTAAAAGAGATCCAAATGAATAAAATAACAAAGAATCAATATTTGAAGGGGAATAGCCAAGATGGTTCCAGAACTGATGAAGTTTCCTGAGATATAAAATTCAATGCAAGTTCAATCAGAAGTAAGGAAACAAACATAATCTTATACGTGGTCACATCAGAGTGAAACTGAAGATTAACAAAGATAAAAAGAGGGGCCGCCTGGTGGCGCAGCGGTTTAGTCTGCGCTTGGCAGCCCGGGGTTCGCAAGTTCGGATCCCAGGCACCCGCAGAGGCACTGCTCGTCAGCCATGCCGTGGCGGCATCCCATATAAACTAGAGGAAGATGGGCACGGATGTTAGCCCAGGGCCAGTCTTCCTCAGCAAAAAGAGGAGGATTGGCGACAGATGTTAGCTCAGGGCTGGTCTTCCTCACAAAAAAAAAAAAAAAAAACAATGAAGATAAAAAGAATAAATGACAAAATTCATGATAGAGAATATAGCAGACAGCACCACAAATGATGGTATCTTCAAAGCACGGAGGGTAAATCATTGTCAACTTCAAGTTTACTATTTAGTGACATGTCATTCAAGGTGAAAACAAAATCAAACTAGCTTTAGACTAAAACAATAAAACATTTTAAAGCTTAAAAACTCATGATATGACTTTAAAATAATTTCTTTTAGAAGGAGAAGGTAAAGTTAGAGAAAGGTATGTAATATAAAAAACAAAGATGAGCAAAGTAATTGATGAAATATGTTAACAAATCCAATTGTTGAATATAAAAATTAGTATTTTTGAGTTTGGTTAGAAAAGTGTAAAAAAATCAAGATTCTATATCATGTAAATAAGATGAGAGTGAGGAAAGGGAATTTGGGGGTTAGGTAAACATGCTCAAGTCATGTACATTTCTTAGGTTACTTCAGTTATGTAATTATGTTTAAAAAGATATTCAGAAGATAATAAAAATAAAGTCTGTTACTTCAAAATTATCTAACGGAAGAAAATTTTCTCAATACAACAGAAGGCACAACAAAGAAAAATGTGAAAAAAAGAAACTAATCAAAAATTTAAAAATCATAGAAATAATTCAAATATATAAATAATTACAAAAATTAAAGATGGTTAATATAATCTATAGAAATATAGAGATTAGCAGATTGGTTAAATAAACCAAAATCTAACTGAATGCTTTAAGAACATTCTGTTCTAATCTCTTAATTTATAGAAAGAGATTGAGGGGTGAAAAAGATGAAAATTCATGGAACATATAAAGCCTACTCAAAAGAAAACTGGTACAATATTAGAATATTGGACAAGATATAGTTAATGGAAATGTGCTAATATTTATAAAAAGTGAGTAAAGATAATCCATTAAGAAAATATAAGAACTGTGAACAGATTTGCATTTAATAGCATAGCCTAAATGTATATATGCATTTTATAAAAGGTACAAAAAATAATAAAAAGGAGAAAATTGACAGATCCATATGCACAATGGAAAAGAATTCAACACATTTTAGAAACTGGTGGATTAAGCTAATAAAAATAACTTTTCAAACAAAAATATCCTTTCCAATATTAAATTGCTAAACTACCCATAGTTAATCAATACAATTGCCCACAATTGTTACTTATATCCGACACCTTTCTCCTCTAATTACTTTATTTCAGAAGATCATGTCTTCAAACATACTGAAGTGACGGTCTGTTGGTTATACGTTCAATGGTTATTTTATGTATGAAGTTGCCTTTTTTTTCTCACTCTGGAATAACAGGTCCACTTAATATTAAACTTTAAGAACTAGCTTTTAACACCAAAATTATCAAGACTGATATAATAGATCAATACTCAATTACACATGGAACAATTAAATAAATTGACTTTATTTGGTCATAAAGAAAATTTCAACAAATTTTGAAGAATCAGTATCATGCTCAGCATGTTCTCTAATTATAAGGGAATTAAATTAGAAAGGAGCAATACAAACAACATGGATATCATAGGAAACTTTAAAATTCACTCCCAAGTAATTCATGAATTAAAGACGAAATCCTAATG
Organism: Tapirus indicus; assembly: GCA_031878705.1. NCBI lineage: Eukaryota > Metazoa > Chordata > Mammalia > Perissodactyla > Tapiridae > Tapirus > Tapirus indicus. Next base: position 136,817,729 of record CM062919.1, on the reverse strand, counting down.
AAAATTACCGTATATCTAGGAGTGAATGACAATGAAAAGACAGCGTATTAAACTTGTAAAAACAGCTAAGTGATCCTCAAAGAAATTTTGTAACTTTAAATGCATTTATTCGTAAATAAGAGACATCAAAAAATGATTACATGTATTCGTTGATTTTTTTGGTCAGATTTTGATAAAATAATTATTTTAATTGTCAGTTTTATTGAAATAAATTTTGTTAAGTCTATTTCTTCAATTAAGTTTTCCTTCCTGGAGAATGAAGATAATTTTGTGGGATGTCGTATAACTACAGTACTCATATCATTTATCATCCAAACTGGGGTAATTTTGACAGTGAAAGCAGAAACTGTTAATAATCACTCTGGGACAGCAGGAATGAGCTGAGATTTATTACCATTCTGTTTCTAACTCTCATAGCTGAAATTTAGAGCACTTTTAATAGGCTCAGAAATCTATTTTTTTTTTCTTGTTTACTCATTATTTAGAATTGTGCTATCTATTTTAAGGATCAGCTTTGGCTTGAAAATTTTATCTTTAGAACAAAAGTGTTATCACTCTGTTTTAATTAGCATTTCTGATTGTTTTGTAGACGTTAACTTACTTGAACTCTTTGAAATTACTTCTTTTCAGGTCATTGTCCACTTGGCTTCTAAAATGAACTTTTGTATGCTTTTTAGCTTTTTTATCTAAAATTAAAGATTACCTAGCTAATACATATAGTCCCATAAATGAATTTAATGTTTCACTCTGGTATAATAAATATGTTCAAATTTAAGAGTACTTCAGGGATGATTCTGAAAGTCCTAACATGAACAATAATAATTTAAATTCAGACAGTTTCCTAATACTGTGAAACTCACTTACAGCAGCAAATAATTGGTGAACTTTCACACCAGGGAAGTAGGAGCAAAAACTGTCATCATGAGTAAAGCGTTTTTTCACCTTATAAAATTGCCAGGTGGCCTACTCGATTTCCAGCTTCCACAAATGTTTAACAATTAAATGTGACTTTGAAAAGGCATTGTCTTTATACTTTATATTTTTACAAGTGTTAGGCTTGTAGAATGTGAAAATGTACAGTTAAGATGACTGTGAATTTGGCATCGCTGATGCCCATAGGTACAGGTATAGATTCTAATCTGACCAGTCCTCATAGGACGCGTTCCATCCCACAGGGTGAAGTTTCCAAAGCTCCTCAAAGATTGCCAGATCCATTCTGAGTTCTCTCAAGAAACTGCATTAACCTCTGGGATGTTGTGAGGTGGCAAATTCTAAGACCATTCTTTAGATCAGAGCTTTTAGAACATTTTGATGGCTTTAATAGTCTAATCCTTTCTTCAGATGGGATCGTCACCAAACTTTTTAATGTTTTCCTTATTTCCTGTAGCGATAAGGTTTAGCAAGTTAGGTCTTCTTAGCAATTTACAAGGCTGCTTACAAGAATGAGTGCCCCATTTAATTGAAATATAGCTAGTGTTTTACTCTTCCTTCCTTCCATAACAACAGTTATGCTCCTGAAATATAGTTTAGATATCATTTTCCCTCTTCAAAATTCTTCTGACTTCCCAGAAATAATTCCAAAATTTTCAGGAAAGCAAAATGGTAGCCTGTGATCTGGCAGCAAGCTCTTTTCCCTTTCATTTCCTGCCACATCTTTCCACCACGGCCACACACTCCTGACCAAACATACTTTATATAATTGAAAAAAGTTACTTAGTTTCATTCTACTTGTGTAACCTCCATCAGAAAGTAGTCTATTCTCTGTAAGTTTACAGGATCCTGGAATCTCTTATTTTCAAGATGTTATGATAGGTATTTGTTCTAAATTATAAATGATTTCTGATTAGAGGTGATAGTTATTCCCCTTCCCATTCATTCCGGGGAATTATAAAGACTATCCATAATAGGGACAAGGAATTTATTATATTATTTTATTATTATTTATATATTATGTTATTATTGATTTTAATAATCCCTTAATCAGACCTCACTCACTGATTAAATCGAGGAATGCAAGATGCCACTTCCAATTTTGAGGCCATTAAAAATATCTAAAGACTCTTTCAAGCCTTTAACAGGAACGGGCCTATGAGAGTTATCTCTCTGCAGTTGTAATCCAGTCATTATCTGCTTGGCAACTTTTCAAGTGTCAATTGCTGAATCGCAATCAGCCATATAGAAATTGGCATCTTTTAAGATTGTTGTGTTGTGGCTTCATCATTTTCACTTTACATCCCTTGCTCAGGGGCAGAATTCAGATAATTCTAACAGAGATAAGTAGACTTGCATGAATTTGGACTGGCAAAAGAATGTGGTTTTATTGGAGTACGTTTTCAAAAGAAAAGGAGAACACATGTTCTGCAGCTGAACTTCACCGAGATCGGGGTTTAATGAACCGGTAGTAGCTACCTCTTCTATAGTCCCTCAGTAGCAACAAAATGGTGGCACCAAAGAGAGAAGAATGTAACCTTTCACACCTTTTTTCATTTTTAATATAAATGTATTACTTTTTGGAAAAAAAAAGGAGTTGAGGAAATTATAATTCCCTCAAACCAACTGTAAAAGGGGAAAAATGTGAAGTAATAAAATTATAGCTTCTATTTAATTCTCTGACGCAGTGTGTCTCCATGTTAAATACGTGATTTGTCACGAACTAACATATAAGTTTAAGCACAGGCTCCTACTGTCTATTCTTAATGGTACTTCAGCAGCCCCTATATAAATAATGTCTTATTTCCCTGGGGACTAATCGGGCTGTGTCTACTTGTCTGGCTGCTAGAGTAGGTTACATGTTTTGCTCCAAGCCTTTCTTTTGTAGTCCTTTTCGTGGAGGAATTTGCCTTTTTCTTTCGGGTTTACTTATAGGAAGGTTGCAGGCAAATTAATGAAGTCCCATAACTCAATGTCAAAATAGCTGAGGAGTTTAAAGAGGCTAAGTAAGTTTACTTCCTCTTCCAAATACAGTTGGATATTTCTATGCCAATTAAAAAAGAAAACTAGCTAAATCAATGGAGATCACTGCTATTGACTGAATTCTTGTTAATTTGAGGATAAGTGGAGAATGGATCAGGGTCAGCATTTGGAATTTCTATCAGTTTTAGAGCATGGCCTGTATGGAGAAGTGTGCCTCCAAACACGGGCCTGTTGCTCACTGCCATGTGACCTTATGTGACTCCATAAGACTTATAAACTATAATTCATCGGGTATATTTCCCAAATCAATAATTCTTTAGGTTTACATCTCAAAATTTGCTCTAATTTTTCATATTATTCTTCAGGGCAAGAATACAAAGGTAACCATACACAGTACATTGCTTTAATAATACCTTGGGATTTTCCTTTCACAGTTTACTATTAATTTTTGTCTCATTCTCCTGCTAATCAGACATGTTAGAATAGATTTTTTAATAATGCCCGAGACAATGGAGAGATCAATTAAAATATATATATTGAGGTTTCCCCATGCTGTGGTTCCATTTACTCATAATAGTTTCCTGTGTTTGTTTTTATGCTAATATTTGTTGCTTAGCTATAAATAAGACAAATCTTTGTTTATATTAACTAAATTTGAATGTTAAAAGGAAAACTTTCAAGCAGACGAAGTTAGAAAATTAAAAAAGTCATGGAAAGTTAGCAAATAAAATTGGTGTGCTTTCCTCAAGGTAATATGTTATTATTGTTTCAATGATTACCAAAACACATAAAAATACATCACAAAAGTAAAAAACATTTTCAATAGTAACAAAGCTTTTAACATCAGTTACGTCTACCTGCTTCCTGCATCATAATATTGTTGAGAAAAATTAATCAAAAGTCAGAAAAGACACAAGGGGAGAGGAGAGTGTCACCAGGTTCCTTCAACGTCATACAAGGGCATTTTCATGGATTATTTTACTCTCTAGGAAAATTTATTTGTGTTTAACTTTTTATTTACATGTTGATTAGAGTTAAGATACCATTAGTTCTTATACGTTAGCTTGAAGATTTTTGTTGAGGAGAAAAGATAATCCCAAAGGTTATGATTGTATTACCCTTAACTAGTTTAGTATCTGACAGAATCTTGTTCTGACTCTTTTTTTAATGCCTATAAATGCTCAGTTTCTAAAATGCCCTCAGAACCATTTTTATAATTTTATTGTTCCCTTATTTATGAGTTAAGTACAATTTTGACACATGCTAGTTTTGTATTTGTATGAGATTAATGTTTTTAACTTTTTGAAAATTATACCTTGACACTATTAATGAAATCTAGGATTCCGAAAAATATTAGATCCTAGCCAAAAAAAAATCAGACGTCTAGTATATCACCAAATTCTTGGTCGAAAATAAAAAGTTTTTGAAGAATAACATTATGTCCCATACAGTTTACAAAATGAGAGACCAGATGGATCATATTAAGTGGAAGTTAAACTATATCTTAATAAAATCTTGATTTGTATCTTTGTAACAGTTTCATCAGAGGAAACAAGATTCTGCTCTAGGGTCAGCAACACATGGCCATTTATCCATGTACTATCGTTTCATTCTTCAAGATACACTGCTATTCAGCATTATGCAGAATGGCCAAAAAGCAGAAATAATCCAAATAAATAAACAAAATGTGAGGAATATTAAGTAATAATAAGAAATGTAGTCCAGATACATTCTATAACATGCATAAACCTCAAAAAACTTCATGCTAAGTGAAAGAAGCAAGTGACAGAAGACCATGCATTATATGATCCCATTTATGAGAAACGTCCAGAATAGACAAATCTATAGAGACAGAAAGTAGATTAGTAGGGTTTGGGTGGGGGTAAGAATGGGGAGTGATGGTTAAATGGGTATGAGATTTCTTTGTGTGGTAAAGAAAATATTCTAATATCACACTATGGGTATAGTTTTATAGCTCTACATATACTAAAAGCCACTGAATTGTTCAGCTAAATGGGTGAATATTATAGTATGTAAATTATATCACGATAAATTTTTTTAAAAATTAGATGCATTGTTATTGCTTGAGAGATTTAAATTCCTCTCCTATTCCTTAATGTAAGTCTACTGAGTTTGGGTTATTTTCATTGTTCTAATTAGGGCATTAAAAGAGTGAATGAAGTCTATTTATGTGGTATGATCATCTTTATAGTCCTATGGGCATGAAATGAGACTAAAACTGGCAATATTTAGGTGAATCATAACAGATTTAGATGTATGTGAATACAGGTCATCAGATTTGATCTTCAACATTACCCAAATTGTATGATAATAAGCAACATATTCATAACATTGGGTTTTACTTACTAATTCAAGACATATTCAGCATTTTAAAAAATATTTCTTGAAGTTTCAGGATTACTGGGCTACCAGGATGCTGGTAATAACCAGTATCTAAAATAAAAATGAAGAATAGTTGTTGATAATCCTAAAGGGAAAGAGTCTTGTGTTAGTTGAAGTTTGCTATATGGAGGCAAACATTTCCCTCCTGTTTTTCTTTTTCCCTTTTCCTTTATCCTTTCTCTTTAAACTCCTCACTCTTCCACTACTGTTTGCCTCCAATCCTGTCTGTTCATATAATCAGCACATACTGAGGCAAACTTTTAGTGGTTGATAATCACATCAACTAAATAAATAAATACAGTAAGACTGGAGGAAAAGGAGTGTAATTTCAATTTCAGAAAGGAGATTTCATTAACTATGTGGCCGAGAAAATTTTATCTACCTTTTCGTATACTTTAATCCTACAATAGTAGCAATTGTGATTTTTATAGTCATAAAACTGGAGCCATAAAAATGGAAAGATAGTGGGTGTGTACGTATAAACTTTCCTTACTGAAGGAAAGACTCTGGCTGTAGTACTTCCAAGGAATTAAGTATCAGAAAAGGAAATAAAATAGGTTCTAAAATAACTTCTAAAATGATGTAATATATAAGTGCTCAGTATATATTTTGATAGAGTTGATACTAATCTATACATGAGGATTCTCTTTCATGTACTACTTTTCTCAAAGTTTCAAATTATCAGGTTTCATGATCCCAATGTTGATGTTTAATGCCTTTTTTAAAAGTCTGATCTTGGCAAAATAAAGCAGAGCCTGAATCAACAATAAACACACATTCTCAATTTCCAGAACTCAAATAGTTTTATAGGTACTTTTTCAAAGGCACAGTTTCAAAGTGAGAAATTGCTTCCCATCCTGTATTTAGAGGGCTATGTGATTTTCACATTGAGATGCATATTTGGCTGTTGAAGAGTGTGCGATAATGAAAAACTTGCAACTTCTTTGCAGACAGCTATGTCATTTCAGACAACCCACTCCCTTTCCTGTCTGGATTTCTTTTAATTTTTGTTTTTACTTTTAATCCTGGTGAAATCTTAGGCAATACTTGTCTTTGAAAACATGATTTCTGTGTGTACTGGCATTTCTTCCTCTAATTTCATGGATCAAAAATGACATAAATGCTTTTATTTATTTGGGGGCTATTTTCACACTTTGGAGTACTATTTACGTACCTATGTATGTTTTTGTGTATTTTTAACACAAGAGATTCTGGAGTCTTTTCATCTTTGTGACAACAGATTATCTATCCCCTTCTCATTCAAAAATTATAGATTAATAAAATGTTAATAAGTCTTCCATGTAAGATTGTTTAAAATCTATTTCTTATACAGCAAAAGGGTGTATATACGCGACATTTAAAAATAACCCTACTGAGATATATTTATCTATATTAATCATGTAATCACAAGGTTTGCCCTTTCAGTTTGTTAGTAATATTTTCAACATTTAAAAAAATCATAGATGACTACAGCTCAAAATAAGTGTTAGATCAGCCTTCTTTAATATTTTTAACTTGGAGGAACCATTTAAATATTTTTAGCCACTGCATAAAATTAAAATACCTATATACATTAGTATGATCACTAAATTGTAGAGACCATAATCCAAAAATAATTATCAATGTGCTTTTGTGAAGAGAATATTTTTTTCTGTGGAGCTGTTTATTTTGGCCAATTTATTGGCCTGCTCTACTTGTATGATTCTCCATTTCCACCATGGACATCGACTCCAATGAAAGCCAGAAATGTAGGGAAAGGAAACGTCAGATTTTTTCTTTCTTAATTTTTATTGTTTCAAATACATTTCCTATTTTATATACTTTTTCTTATCCAAATAGGCATAATTGTGATATCATAAATTTCTATTATGAAAGATAATTATGGTACATGGTATATGTTGTATGGTACCTGCTAAAGTAGCTTTTTTCCTATTTAAAACAAAAAATGAGTTTTTAGTCCATCTTGCAAGAAACACACACACACACACACACAAATAGGCACTCACAGTTAATTTATTTTTTTTAATTAACTGCTTTCTTTCCTTTGCATAAATTTTATAAATGCATAAGACAAACAATACATTTTGGTTAAATGGATGTCAAGTCAAAATGGGGCTTAATTTTTTGAAAGATTCAGTAGAGCAAATTTCAATAAAAATTGTAAATTGATTTTAATGAATTTTATTTACAACATACTTTTTGATCATGCAGAACTACTAAAACAAAACCCAAAGCAATTTGAATTAAAATATAGCCTATGACAAATTTTATACACGGCTTTCCAAACAATATTTTCAAACTAAGTGATCTTTTTGGGCTTAAATAGAGATTTAGCAGTACAAAATTATTATGCACATACAGAGCCTTTCATAGATGTAGGTATAAATTAAAAGTTATTTTTTGAAACTAAAAATAAAAATAAAGTGTACCTTTTAATGTGAAACCTGTACTTCCTTTTCCTCTACAAACACTCGATTGGGGTCAAATGTGAGCTAAACACATAACAGATTTCATTTTCAATTTAAATGAGGTGATTTGCCTTTGTTCACGATGCTTACTAATCAAAAAAAGCTTGCTCACCTATATAAGATGTGGAAAACGACAAGAAAAATGTTTATTGCTTCCCCACTAATGGCAGGACACAAATCCAGACTTTGTCTCGGGGCAGGTCAGTGAGTCTCATCTTGAGTCAACGATCCCTCTACAGCCCACAAAGTTCTTCTCTTTGCTAAAGTCAAGTTCTCCAGCTGAACAGAAGGTTCAGATAAACAGTCCCTCACCCAGTCATTCACTTGTGTTGGAAGAGGGGGAAAATTCTCTTCAATTTTGATGTGCAATTCTTTCAGGTGGTTTGCAAAAAGACTTACGATACTGTCATTCTTCCTTCCTGTCAAGACCAAGCAGCTACGGAAACACTTCAACATTTCCTTTTGCGGCATGACTTTTCCAAAGATTTAGTTTCCTTTTAAAGCCAATACTGTAGTCACTCGAAAGCAAAACATATTCTACGGGGCACTGTGAGATTCTTGTTCCACCGGTTCACTTGATGAAAAACGTCTGATAGTCAGCTCGTTTCTGTAGCCAGTCCTCATCAAATACTCAGCAAAACCTGACATTACTTTCTTGAAAATGATTTCTCTGATTCACCTTTTAGTTCAAACACCATACTAAGAACTCCTCTTTGGCTAAGCCAATAAATTTCTGCTTGTTGCACAAGATTTATATGCTTTTCCTCCAGGTTTTCATACACTTCTTTAAATGCTCTTAAGTGAAATGATCTTTGTTTAAAAAAGTATTTTTGTAACATCTTCAAGAAATAATTCATTTCACTTCCAAGAATTTTTGACACTAGTACCTCTTTGTGAAAAAATGTGATGTGAGGGTTTTTTGTCTTTTGTTTTTGCAAGAGAAGTGAAAACCCCCAGAAAGCCAATTACTGATGGGGTGCTATCTATACAGATGCTGACATACATCCTTATTTCCAGTTCTGAAGACCACATTTTAAATATATCTTGGTTATTACTTATTTCCACTGGCTTTTCACACCAGAAAATATTTTATTGAATTTAACCATGATTTACAAATCTTGCAAATGCAAGACATTTCCTATGGAAATCTGTTCACTAGTGTACCTGAACATAGAAGTTTTTTGCATAACTCTCTTCAGCATGTTACATGCTATCAATACATCACCATATTGTATGTTTGAAGACGGAACCCTTTCTGATCATTATACTACATGTTTTCCTAGCATTTTACTCACTATACTCTCAGCTGCCAGCATTATTAGGTACTTACCCACCACATGACTTTTCCTTTTTGGAAATTCTGTACCTTTTTCATTGCTGGCTCTTCCTTCCTGTCTTAATCTTAAGTCAGTTTTGATATGAGATTCCAATAGTTGTTTAAAATAACCAGTACTTTTACTTCTCAAATGACTCTGATTTGTTTTTAAAGTTTTTTCAATGTCTGGAGCCATTGCTTTATTCGTAAATTGTTTGCCACAAGGCACCGAACAATTAGGATAATTTGTATTACCAGCCCATGAAAAAACCATCAAGAATTAGTTGTTTTTTCTTGTTATAAGTCTTATCAGAGTGGTCCCTAGGCCTTGACTTAGGCTCTTTCACTTCTCACATCTCTTCTTCAAAAATCACCAACGTTGGAGATGCTTGCAAAATACAAATGCTAATAAAATATCAAACCGAAAGGTGTGCACTTATGCAATGTAACCTATATGAAGGAATATCTATGCAATGTAATCTGTACATTTCACAAGACAAAATCAAGGCTCCAGAGGAGCAGTTGAGTCATGATACATAATCATTCTTTCTTTAAAATAAAAATGTCCCTCCTATTTTCTTTTATGCTATTCTCTCATGGAATTTCTACTCACCTCGGATAGAACCCTAAAATTCTACAGCATCTTTGCTGAGAAACTGATATACAAAAACCCTTCCCTTTACTAAGAAAGGAACTAAGACTTGAGGGGTATGACCTCAAGCCTAGAGGGTAAATGAGGTCAAATTAACATAATAAGAAGGATTTTTTTTTAGTCTGGTCTTCACCAACTATTATAGTAGTTCCCTTTATTCTTTCCTTTTATCCTTTTATCCTTTCCTTATTCCTGATACCTAAAGTACTCCTCATAAACTTCTTCCTTTCAAACTCTGGCTCAGCATCTCTTAGTTTAGCTTTAGATGCATTGTGTTTAAGGTAAATCTAGAACCTAATGTAGTACTACGAATGAGAGAAAGAATTTGAGTCAAAGGAGTGAGAAGCCATAGACATGAAATACATAATTTATGGAAAATTTATAATGAGAAAGGAATGAGAGAAAGAAAAATACTTGAGAATACAAATATTTAGGAATTTGGACAGAAGAGAAACCAGGAGAGAAGACTCAGAAAGGGAGAAAAGCTGGAGAGATAAGAGAAAAGCCATGGAAATAAGAATCCACAGAAGCCAAGGTAAGATGATAACATTTTAAGAAGGAAAGAATGGTCTCAAGGTCAGATACTCCAGAGATGTCAACAAGAGAATAGAAAAATGACTCATAGAGTTTATTTTAGGAATTCAATGCTTGTTATGGAAGAAGTCATTTCAGTGGAATCATAACAAAGAAGCCAGACCAAGATGTGTTGAATAGGAAGTTGAAACTGAAAAACAAAAATAAAAATAAATTTTAAAAAAGAATAAAAACAAAGGTAGTGTGATGGTGAATTTTATTAATTTCATGTGTCAACTTGCCTTGGCCACAGGTGCCCAGACAATTGGTCAGACATTATTCTGGGTGTGTCTGTAAGGATGTTTCTGGATGAGATTAACATTTGAATCAGTAGACTTGAGTACAGCAGGTTGCCCTCCTTAATGTGGGTGGGCCTCATCCACTCCACTGAAGACCTGAATAAAACAAAAAGGCTGAGTAAGAGAGGACTCTTCTTGCCTATCTGTTTGAGCAGAGACAATGCTATTTTCTGGCCTTCAGACTCCACCGGAAACATTGGCTCTTCTTGGGTGTCAAGCCTGCCTGCTTTCAGACTGGAACACACACCATCGGCTCTCCTGCTTCTCAGGCTTTCTGCCTAGGGCTGGAACTACACATCGGCTCTCCCAGGTCTCCAGCTTACTGACTACAGATCGTGGGATTTCTCAGCCTCCATAATCCTGTGAGCCAATTCCTCATAATAAATCTCTTTATATATTGGTTCTGTTTCTCTGGAGAACACTGACTAATACAGGTAGACTATAGCTTGTTTTAAGAAGCTTGGCTAAAAGGGAAGAATTTTACTAGTGGATGTGTTTAAATTTTAAATGAGAATGTTCCAGTGATAAAAAGTGCTACTTCCTTATTCTTCCTTGGTTTTCTTCCTATTTCCTTTAACCAAATATATAACACTTCATTATTCCTTTTTATGTAATTTTCCCATGAGCCCTGCTGTTATGCAGAAGACTAAATCATATGTCTAGATGTTAAAAATTCTACCCAGAATGTGAGTCCTAGCATGTGTTCTCTATATGTTGGGTCTCCCCACAGGTCTGCTCTGTTTTGGGTTCCTTTGCATTTAACACTCAGAGAAAAAATAATCTTTAGTATTATCTCTACACTCAATTTATATTAGCCTGGTTATCTTGATTCCTTCTTTATCATCACCTTTAGCAATTTACAAAGAAGAATAATAATGTGCTTAATAATGCAAATAATTTTCAACCGCAAATAATTTTCAACCTGAACTTAAATCACCTGCAAAACTCTACTTGTATACAACATTTACAAATTATTTCCCATTTCCTACTCATCTGCAGATATGTTGTCTCACCTGTGTGTGTGTTAGTTTCTTAGGGCTGCTGTAACAAATGACCACAAACTGGTGGCTTAAAACAACAGAAATTTATGGTCTCACAATTCTGGAGGCTGGAAATCTGGAATCAAAGTATCTTCAGGGCCTTACTCCCTCTGAAACCTCTGGGGGAAGATTCCTCCTTTGCCTCTTCCTAGATTCTGGTGGCCCCAAGTTTTCTTTGGCTTGTGATAGTATAGCTCCAGTCTCTGGATCCATCTTCACATGGCCATCTTCTCCCTGTGTGTCTGTCTTTACATCATCTTCCCCCTTTTTATAAGGACACCAGTCATATTGGATTAAGGACCCATCCTACTGCAGTATGTTTTCATCTTGACTTTAATTACATCTGCAATGACCCTATTTCCAAATAAGATCATATTCCAAAGTATGGGGGCTTAGGACTTTAACATATTTTTTTTGGGGGGGGAGACATAATTCAACCCATAACAGTGTTCTTTCTTGAGTACACCAAGTCTATTCATACACCTCCTGGCCTTGCACTTGTTTGCCCTTCCTTGTGACTGTCATGTTCTTCAGCTCCTTCAGGTCTATGCTTTAATGTCACCTCATCAGAGGAACCATCCCTGCCTGTCTGCCAGAGACACCCACTGCCACTCTGTGTTCCCTTTGCTTCTTTACAATACTTCTCACCACCTGCATGCTATATTGGCTTATTTATTTATTGTCTACTTTCAAGGATTGAGTATACTCCTGAACCAGAGGTCTTATCTTTATGATTTGTGGAGGAAAGTAGAATCAGCAAGGAAGAGATTAGAGTGGAATTAGATTAGGAATTAGAGTGAATTAGATTAGGGAGTTCTGATGACTAAATGTTCTCAAACTGCTCTAGATCACAAAAATAAATATTGATGTTAAATCAAAGGAAAAAAATTAAGCCAAAATTTTCCTAATGTGAGATTTATGGATAAAGTTTGTGTTTTAAGCAAATAACTACAACCAAAACATGAAAAAAATTAAGTTAATTCAATCAACATTCAGCAACTATTTACTAAATGACTATTAAGCACCCAACACTGTTCTGGGCACTGGTGCCATAGCAGGAAAACATTTAGATAAATTCTTTGTGGTCACAGGGATTACATTCTAAAGGGAGAAGACAGAAAATAACCAAATTTTAAAGACAATTCAATACAAATATATAGAGAATGTCGGAGATGGAAGTGCTTGACTGGATATCATTTTATTCTCATTTTATCTAAGGTGAGATGAAATTTGAGCAGCTTCTCTGTGGAGATAATATTTAAGCAGAGACTTGAATAAAACAAGGAATGAGCCCTTTAGAGATCTATACGAACAACATCCCATACAAAATGACCAGCAATCGCAAAAGCCATGAGATGGAAGAGGGATATGTTTTGCATATTTAAGGAACAGCCAGAAGTCCAGAGTGTTCAGAGCAGAGTGTGTGAGAGGAAGAGGAACAGTAGATGGATTTGCAGTGGGGTGAGGGGCAGCAGAAATAAGACCTTGTAAGTCAGGGTTGGCAAACGATGACCTAAAGTCTAAATCCAACTTGGTGACTGTTTTTCTAAATAAAATTCCATTGGAATACAGCCATGCCCATTTATTTGTGTATGTTCTGTGACTACTTTCCCACTGCAAGAGCAGAGTTGAGTAGCTGTGACAAGACCATATGGCATGCAAAGCCTAAAATACTTACTATCTGGCCCTGTATGGAAAAAGTTTGCTGACCCCTGTTGTAGGCCATCACAAGATCTCTAGTATATACTGTGCATGATGGGTTTTGAACAGAACAACAGACATCTGATCTGACTTAAGTTTTAAAAGGATTACCCTGACTGTTATAGAAAGGATAGACTGTAGGGGGTTAAGGTGGAAGCAGGAAAACTAGTTGAGAAGTGTCATAATTTTCCAATCACCTTGTTAGTTTACATAATTAAGCAATTTAATTACTATAGGTAACCATAGGAGTGGCCTACTTGAAATAAAGGAATGTAATATCTTTATGGTTTAATTTTGGTGTAAAAACTTTTTAAAAAATCTTATGCACTATCTTTTTGTATCACCTATTGTTAGTATCCCTCATGTCTCATTTTCCTAAATGTTTGGTTTTTTTAAACTGTATGTTGAAAAGAGAAAATTTTAACTTTCTATTCTATTTCCTCTTTGAACAAGGCTTTAATTTCATGGGTATTCTGGTTATTCTCATGCAAACTGCTTTTGCTGTATCTGAAAATTCCTTAGGTTATTTTGGTAAATTTGCAGTAATGCTAACCTTTAGACTCCATTGCAATTAAAATCTTTCTCATCTGAATCATTGGACTTTTAATAAATAATCCTCTTCTCACATTATTAAATTATAAATCTTTTTAAAACTAATCCTAAACAGAAAAAAAATATATGTAATTAATATTAATTTAACTTAATATTGTGATGTATTCATTTATTCATATCAGACACAAATATTTATTGGGCACTAACTTTGGTTCAGACACAATCCTATGCACTAATGTGAAATGATTAATGAACCGACATTTTGCTTTTCCTCATACAAAGCTACAGCAGAGGTAAGGAGAGAGGCAAGAACTCATAAGCAAGTAATCAAACAAAAAGGAATCAATTACAAACTATGAAAAGCTGCAAAAGGAAACAAACAGTCTACTAAGATAGAAATACTAGAGGAAGACCAACTTTAGTTTGGATGTTAAAAGAAGGATTTCCAGAGAAGTAATATTTAAGCTGAGACAAAGAAGATGCAGCCAATCTTATAGCCAATCCTGTAAGAAGAGGAAAGAAATCTATTATAGACAATAGGGACGATACCTGTAAAGCCCCTAAAATGAGAATATCTTTGGTGTGTTTGAGGAATTTATAAGTCAATGTCGCTGGAGCACAACCATCAACGGATAGAGCAGAAGAGATGACCGTAATCACACTGAACAAATAAAGTCTGTAGTTTCTAACACACAGTGGCTTGTTTACACAATTCCAATAAATTCTGTGGAAAAGACAAAATATTTAAGGAAGCTTTTTAAAGATGACTTAGAATAATAAGGGCTTGGCCTAGTTTAAACAAATTTGAATTATTTGATCATATTAATCAAATCAAATGTTTAATATTTCTTTTCTCTAGGCACGATCTAAGGAACCTAAGAAATAAGACTTTTCATTAGCTACATCACCCCAATTTACATGCTTCATAGCAGGAAATCCTTTTCTGAGTGTGCGTGCTTTGATCTTGCCATTTTATTTCATCTTACTAATTCTTTATAAAGTCTTATCAAATATAAGCCTTGGGAAGTATGTCTACAATCCATTTCCATTTTTATCCTCTTACTGGGGTCTTTTTCATTGAAAAAAATCCTTACGGTTGCTCTCATTTTGTATGCAGTTTGAAGACAGAGTTTAATGCCTGCAGAGACACATTTATTTATTTTAACTTTGATCATAGCTGAAAACTTTATAGTGTTTTTTAAACATGTTTTTTACCTTAGGTGATAAAACATGTTTTTAATGTTACCAAAGAATAATCTAATTTTGACGCTGTATGTATAAATGTATATTTTTTCCAATAAAAGTGAGTTGGAAATCCCTTTATCACATAAAAATATAGCCCATAGGGATATATTTCTGTTTTAGAATACAAATTGTTAGCTACATCATAAAGAATTTTACAATGCATAAACAGTGACATTAAGAAATGATAGCTCTCTGACTTTTTTCTAGCAATCTCATTTTTTGCATTTTAGTATAAAAACATAGATAAGCTGACCAAGTTTGTCTAAATGTCATACTTTAAAAGTAACAGAAATTATGAATTCACATTCAGACTTGAGTAATTCAAATTTTCTTAGTCTAATATTATAATATCCCTTTTGAGGAAGAAAAAGTTTTTATTGGCAAAATCATCCAACAATTCAGAAACTAACATGGATACATTTAGCAGCTCTATCACTATGAACTGACTGAAATAATTTTGATAGATGAAATCTATCATTAGATCTTTAAACACATATTTTATTTATTAACAAATATATTCCATCATGTGCTGAAGCCTGTACTTAGTGCTAGGGCCAGCCCCAGCTATCACAAGCCAACACTTATTGGAAAAGTATAAGATATTGAGACAGGTCAGAATAATGGTGCTTAGCACAGTCTATGGCCATGGAAAGGAAATAGTATCTATTCTTGCAATTTAACCAAATTGTATCAAAATTACCCAGAGAACATTTAAAAGACACTGTTGACACAAATAATCCATAATCAATCTATAAATCAAATTGAAGTGAGTTTGTTGTATGAGCCAGTGTGAGGACCATGTATAGTGTAGAACACCTTCACCAAGGAAGGAAGCTCTCTGAAGAAATAAGGCGTACAGCATGGTTACATACCGTCTTGAAACAAGGGACATACACCAAATATGACTGAAATATCTCTCTTTACTACAATCCCAAGATGTTTTGCTGGCACAGCAGGTTAGAGGTCACAAGATGAGCAGAGCAGGTCATTAGTCAGTAGGTCAGTGTTCACAAGATAAGCACAGTAGGTCAGTTTTAACCTTTGTTTGTGGGAAGAAATGCTTATCTTTAAAGAAATGCTGATATGGGGGGAGGCAACATCCCTATCTTTAAGGGCATCATTCTTGGCTTTGGGGTATTGCAAGTGTTTAAAGCAGATGTACAAGGTATCCTCAACAGGCCATGTTAGGCCTTTCTGGAAAAACAATTTCAGGCTGAATTGGTTTTAAACCAAATGGCTTCTTCATATACCTCTCTCTCTCTCCCCTCCTCTCTCTCTCTCTCTCTCTCTAGCATAGATATATATGCTTTTCTTATTGCTTTCCATTTATTTCATCACACATAAGCCTTGGCCCTATTTCATATTGAGTCAAAATGGGGAGGGGGAAGAGGAGTCTCTCCTGAAAACCAGAGAGTGATATGATCAAATACACAAATAAAGAAGGTCATTGGGGCAAGACATGTAAAGTGGATGGGTGATAAAGGAAGGAAGTATTTCACTGGGGAAGCTACCGCAGTCATCTGGAAGAGGATGATGGTGCATGAATTAAGGTTGTGGATGTGCAGATTGAAAGAAAGAATCAAGAGATCGTAAAGACGATTGCACAGATATAGAGTGTAATAAGAAGAGAGGAACTTCTTCGTGTAGAGGAAAAAATTGCTTCAGAATCTGAAATATTAGATGTGTGTTGCCCAATATGGTAGCTGCTAGTCACACGTAGCTATTGAGCATGTGAAATGTGACTAGTCTGAATTGAGATGTGTTTTATGTGCAAAATATACATCAGATTTCAAAAATTTAGTAAGAAATAAAGAATGTAAAATATCTTATTAATAGTTTTGTATTGATATATGTTTAAATAAAATTTTGGACACATTGGGGAAATAAATTAATTCCCCATTAAAATTAATTTATCTTATTCCTTTTTACTTTTTTTAATGTGGCTGCCAGAAATTTCAAAATTGCACACATGACTCACACTTTATCTTGCATTGCATATCCAATGAACAGCACTACTCTAGACAATTATCTGGACTTTATAATTTTAAATGTCACTTAATCATTCAAAGACTATTTTCACCTTAGCAGAATGTGACTAATTATATTTCCTGAAAAGCCCACAGGCCTATTTGAAAGATCGATTGAAATAATATATAAAAGAACAGTGTAAATAACAAAACATTCATAAATTAATTCAAAACACATTAAGTGAATAAAATGCACAATTTAATCTAGGTTACTTTGAAGCTAATTTTTATATAAATATAACTTCCATGATTGGCCAGCTAACTGATCACTACAAATAAGCATAGACCTAAGGAATCTATTTGGGGGGGGCAGATTTTTCACTCTAGATCTTACTTGAAGAAATTCAGAAATATGCCACAATAACATGTTTACTATCTAATAATCTTGTAAAACCCAAATGCTGTCTATAACACATGGAAATTTATCCTATTTAGCCTACAACTACTCCCTCCAAGTTTCACTGGGTCCAATATTCAGTATTTAAGAAGTCACTGAATAAAGAAACAGTTGCCCGACTTATCAATTAGAGTAATTTGTTAATTTTGATTATATTATCTTTAGCTGTTTTTTTCTTTTGCTTGGAGTCTCAACTCTAAATTAATAATTAGAATGTAGATAAATGTATTCCTTGCAAAACCATTCTTTTAAATACTGTGAAAGAGCATCCTTCCAGCCTGGGCTGAGCCAGTGGAAATTTTTGAAGGCATCTTCAGTTGAAAGTAACTGTTTGCACCTCTCACAATTGGCAGGGTTTTTGTTATTACATACAACACATAACTTGCTTGAGAGAATCGCCAAAGTGACTTTTCATAAAAATAAGTGAACATATTCTTTTGGCTTTGTTTTCAAAATTAGTCTCAGTGGGAGCTGATTTCACTTTAAATTACACTAAACACCAAAGCCTTCAAGGTTTGCATGCAGAGTATATGACACAAAAAGAACATTAAACACTCAGTCTAATATAAAGTAGTTATAAATCAGGTGGAAAATATAACTCCACATATTGCTTCTCTTTCATGTATTTATACTGTTAATTTGGGTAAGAGGAGGACTAAGATCCCTTAACAATTTTTTCATGAAATGTGAAATGTGATAGATTTAATGTTTTGTTACAAATAGGATTATATTATGTGCCTGGTTGCCTGTAGGGATTTTTGAAGCCAGAAAACATAATTTAATATTAACATGTAATAAAAAAACAAAACTGAGACTAACACAGTTCCTACTGAATTCTCAATTTTTATAAAAATTTGTTTTCTCTTTTACAACTTATTATGTTTCCTTAAAATATGTGATCAATTATTTGTAATTCTTCTTACCTGCAATCTTGAGGATACCAACAATTCTCTCTCCAAACCATCCCTTTCTCTTCTCAATCTCCTCTTCCAGACTCACCAAGTGTAGCAAAGGCCTTTTTCACTCCTGCAGTTTAAAGAAGAAAATGCAAGTTCAGTCGCCGCAATGTGTGACAGTTGGGCTATGTTGCCTTTACAAGAATGGAGTGATGAAGTGCAAGGAAAAGTAGGCCAACAGCAGAGGGTCACAGGCGGCTACAGTAACAGGTTGACACCTGGCTCTCACCATATTTTCTCTTATTTTTCTTTTGGAAATTTCCCTTTTGGTGGTGTGTACCTTGTGTTTTCCATCAACACCAAAATACAATCCTTCCTGTCTTGAGGAAGATTTAGATGTAAAGGCATTTGTTGATAGTGCTGTCAAGTTGATTCCCACTCCTAGCGACCCTGTGTAGAGCAGAGCGGAACCCTGCCTGGTTGTTTTGCGCCATCCTCTCACCTTCTGGTGCTCTATCAGACAATGCTCCGCTGCTGTTCATACGGTTTTCACGGCCAATTTTTTTTTGGAAGCGGGTGGCCAGGTCCTTCTTCCTAGTCTGTCTTAGTCTGGAAGCTCTGCTGAAACCTGTCCACCATGGGTGACCCTGCTGGTGTTTGAATACCAGTGGCTTAGCTTTCAGCATCACAGCAACACACAGCCATCGCTGTGTGACAACTTACAGACAGGGGATGTGGTTCCCTGGTGAGAATACTGAACCTGAGCCAAATCTTAACCACTAGACCACCAGGGCTAGCTAGGTAAAAGCATATTGGGGGTAAATTCATAATATGTTGGAGAGGGTGAGGGAGAATTGAAATACAGTATCAACTAATGACACAATATTTAAGATAACGTAGGAATAGAAACACACATTTATTTTAAGAGCCCATGGATATTACCAAGGAAACATGCTATGGCATCTAGAATATGGCTAACACCATTTTTTACCAAGATGGTCAGATAATTCTTTTTTTTTTGAGCCATTCACTAATTATACATTGAGCTCCTATATGTGCTAGCCTTTGTGGCAGGCAATAAGGAATACAGCATGAATAAAATAGTTCTTGCCTTTGTGGACTTTAAAGTATTTTTATGAGAAATAGATACATTTTTAAAGAAGTCATATTGATATGCTTATAATTGTGATAAGTAAATGGAAGGAAAAGGGACTAAGGGACATATGTCAGAAAAGATGATAAAGAACTTTGACATTACTATGTAATTGCATATATTAGTGGGAGAGCAGATGGAATTAACAGAGTATGATTAATGACTATTGTTTGTAAATTACCCCAAATTCTAAGCAATCTTTCTTATAAGAGAAAAAGAAAAGGTAGCATTTGTAGAAAATCTTTGTTCGTAGACCTTGCTAACTTGTTTTCTACAGTTTGATTAGTGATTCAGAAAGGAATAAATAAACAAACTACTCCCTAGTGTTTAAAATGAGAGGAAAGTGTTGCAATTAGATGTTACAACTCAATTTAGTTTAAATTACATGCAGGGATTATAACTGAAGAACTTCCATTAATGACAATGGAGTGAAGTCGTTACAGAAACCCTATCAGTGATAATTATAAAATCTGTACTAAGAAAAAACCATTTAAAAGTATTAGAAAGTGCTCCAAGTTAGACTGATAGCAGAGGAGAATTTGTTCCTGAACAAAAACTATAACTGGAAGGGGTCAAATCAACATAAAATAATGCAAAGATCTACATACAAATATTCATAATAGCATTGTGCCCTAAATTACAAATAACCAAATGTTTATCAACAATTGTGTTGTAGTCATTTAATGCAATAGTACTCAGGAATAAAAAGGAATGAATTATTGATATATACAACAAGGGTGTTAATACCATCACGCTGAGTGAAAGGAGCAAGACATGATAGAGTATGTACTATGTGATTTCATTTATATGCAACTTTAGACTATAGAAACTAATGTATACTACAGACAGCAGATGAGTGGCTGCATGTGTTTGGGTTGGAGGAGTGGTTATCTACAGTGAAGAGTGAGGACTTTTGTGAGTGATGGAAATGGTTTGTGTGCTGATTTTGGTGGTGCTTGGGTGTCATCCATTTGTCAAAACTGTAAATGTATTCTCTAATTTGGTCATATATTTTCCTTAATAATGCTGATTATAAAGGACAAGAAGAGGCCGGCTTGGTGGCACAGTGGCTAAGTTTGTGCACTCCGCTTCAGTGGCCCAGTGTTCTCAGGTTTGGATTCCGGGTGCAGACCGATGTGCAGCTCATCAAGCCACGCTGTGGTGGTGTCCCACATACAAAATAGAGGAGGATGGGCACAGATGTTAGCTCAGGGCTAATCTTTCTCAGCAAAAAGAGGAAGACTGGCAAAGGATGTTAGCTCAGGGCTGATCTTCCTCACCAAAAAAACAAAAAGAAAAAAGACAAGAAAAGGAGGCAGGCCCTGTGGCTGAGTGGTTAAAGTCCCACACGCTCTGCTTCAGCAGCCCGGATTCACAGGTTCAGATCCCAGGCATGGACCTACTCCACTCATCAGCCATGCTGTGGATGCATCCCGCATACAAAGTAGAGGAAGATTGGCACAGATGTTAGCTCAGGGCAAATCTGCCTCATCGAAAAAATAAATAAAAGACAAGAAAAAAAGAATTATAGACAAAATGGACTTTTGCTTCCAGCCAAGATGTTGTAAAAGGGAGCATAGTTAGTCTCCTGCCTAAAATAACCTAAAAAATGGGCACAATGTATAAAACGATGACTTGAGTTATTGAGCATCAGACAACAAAAGACAATGATCCCTGAGAAACATTGGGCAACAAACAATGTGAGACCTAAAATTGCCCCACTTACTGTCTAGAGAAAGTTCACAGGCCACAGTGCAGTAGTGGGTACTGACGCTCTATCCAAGTGAAGGAGACAGAGCTGGGTGTCTGGGCAGGCCAGGGTGGCTTGAGTTCATAGAGCAGAGTATCAGAGAGGAGAGAACTGAGCAGAGAAAACTCTGGGGATCTCCAGAGGGTCCCCTTTAGTGTTCAGTTGAGTCTGATTAGCATGTGTATGTGAGGAAACTACCTGAGTGACTATTCCCAAGACTCAGAGTGAAAATTTTGTAATTCAGGGTGTATTAAGAAGGGCCATGTTTCAGATGAAGCACTGCTCTGAGACTGACTAACAAAGCATAAAAGCAAGACCCAAAAGGATCAAACTGTTTCCGAATCACTGAATTGCATCCAAGTACGCTGTTCAATAATATTTATGGAAATACAAAAATATACAGCATCTGACAGACGAAAATTCACAATATCAGACATCCAACAAAAAATTACCAGGCATACAAAGAAGCAGGAAAATACGACGCTGAATAAGAAAAAAATCAATCAATTGAGAAATAATACAGTTGATAGAATTAGTAGACAAGCAGATTAAAATAATTATAACTGTGTTTCATATGTTTAAGCAGCTAGAGGGACGATTGAAGGTGTTAAGCAGAAACGTTTAAAGGAGAAACTGCAATATCTGAGATGGAAAACAAAAATACTGTTTGAAGGTTAAATGTTATGGATATTTAATGGTTTTTTCAAAATAAACATGACCCAAACAGAATTCTTAATTTTACCAATCTTCCTTTGACTGTGTTTCCCATTAAGTTAATGGAAATTCTACCTTTTAGTTGCTCAGGTATAAAACTTTAAAGTCATCCTTGAATCCTTTTTTTGTTGTTGTTCTCACTCTGTATCTAGTCCGTTAGTCAATCTCTTACAGATATTTTCAAAATATATCCAGAATTCCATCATCTCTCTCCTGGTTTATTGCTGTGCCCTCCTGACTGGTCTCCTTGCTTCCATTCTTGTCCCCCTACAGACTTTTCCACACAGCAGCCAGACTGATCCTGTGAATCCTAAATCTAATCACATCCCCTTTCTGCTAAATATTATCTCTGGTTTCCAAGCTTACTGGCAACATCCTTACCATGGCCTGCAAGTCTCAATGATTTGGCCCATTACTGACTCTCCAATATCATAACTTGCTACTCTTTCATTGCTCCTTTTGGGTCAATTACACTGGCTTCCTTATTGCTAATTAAATACACCATGTGTGCTTCACCTCATGAGCTGGGGCACCTGTTTCCTCTGCAAAAATCACTCTTCCTCCATTTATCCAACTGGCTTTCTCCCTAACTTCCTTCAGGTGTCAGATTATCAGTGAGACCTTCCCTTACTATCTTAATATAAAATAAGAGCTTCCCCATTATTCATTATTTTCTAAACCTAACTTGAATTTTCTTTATATAACATCACAACCTGATATGGCATATGCTTATTTATAAGTGTTTATTAACTCTCTCTCTCACTAGAATGCAAACATATTAACAGAAACATTAAAGGATTTTTGTTTATTCTTAACTCTCTAGCACCTACAACAGGGATCGGCACACAGTAGTTACAAGTGTTGACTAGAGGAATCAATGAATGAATAAATTAATGAAACTAAAAAGGTGAAGAAGACATAATTCCTACTCACATGGCACAGGTTATGCATGCTCTGATAGAAGAACAAGCATAGTGGATATCATTCTTTTGAGGGGTTAAAATAGACTCACTTAGAGAAATCAGAGAAAAATGAGTCTATGGGTCATTACTATGGTTTCTGAACTACTTTGTTTTTCTGGATATCCTTCTCTTCCAAGCCAATCTCTGTGCTGTAACTATCATGATAACTCTAAGTCTGATCATTTAGATTCAAATCCTTCAATGGCTCTCGGAATGTGCCTGGTTGTTGGCCCTTTCTAGTCATCTGAGCCCCCCTCACTCATCACCCAAGCTGGAACATTAGAAGGGTAGGTGCTTCCCCGGCTTCACTTTACTTACTCAAACAGGCTGCTCTCTCAAGAACTATTCTGGCTCTGAGATTCCTAACTATACTCCTGTTTTGAGAAGTATTTCTGGCCCTTTTGGCTTTTCTATTGTACTTAGACTGCCATATTTGGTTTTGTGTTCCCTTTCCCATATAACTCATTCAATTTCACCAAGATGTGTGCTATAGCCTTGGGTTTGCTACTTCCAGCCTGAGTTCAATGTCAGAGGAAGAAGCAACATTAACAACTGTATATTTCTGAACTTCTTGTTAAGTGGAGATGGGGGAGATCTCTATTTACTTAAATAATTGTAATTAATTATAATGTTATCTTCAGCCAAAAATCTTGCTTAGTGACACACATATCTTCAGTTTTATGTTTTTCTGAGCCTTGAGCTTTTTTTCCCTTTGTACATTTCTACCTTATCTGTTTGGAGACAATCTCTGTAACTTATCTTTTTTTTTTTTTTTCTGGTCAGTAAGATTGACCCTGAGCTAACATCTGTTTCCAATCTTCCTCTTTTTGCTTGAGGAAGATTGGCCTTATCTAACATCTGTGTCAATCTTTCTCTACTTTGTATGTGGGACACTGCCACAACATGGCTTGATGAGTAGTGTATAGGTCAGTGCCTAGGATCTGAACCCACAAACCCTGGGCCACAGAAGAGGAGCACATGAACTTAACCACTATGCCACTGGGCTGGCCCCTCTGTGACCTTTAAAATTCACTTTAGTTGTCACTTGTCCTGTGAAATGTTCTCTGTATCCCTCCTCTGCATCGCTCCCCAGACTGCTATTTGCACATAATTCCACAGTTTTATTGAACAAACTCTGGAGTCATTGTTGACATGAGTTTCACCCAGGATACTATAGTCTCCTGTGTATAGTACAGTAATTTGCATATTTTAGGCACTTAATACATGCTCATCAGATTGAATGCTTTGGAATTAATTAAATTGTGTAGAATCCAATTAACCAGACTGATATTTGAACAGAACAGTGCAAAATGAACAGGATTTCAGAAATGCAGATGGAGACTAATGGATATCAGAAGTGTAGCATTTGAAAAAAAAATGGCAGAATTTGATAATTCAGAAGACATTGACCCTAAGATGTTGAACCTGAGTGATTGACAAAACAAATATAATGTTAACAGAATTAAGAAAATCAGAAAGAAGAGCTAGATGTGGAGGCAAATGATAAATTCTGATTTGATTGGTTCTCTTTGAAAAGCAAACAGTAATTGACTTTTGAAAAAGAGTCACATTTTAAATTTCATGCTAGTTATAAAATAGCATTTGCTTAATTCATTTGTCTTAACAATGTAATGGTTAAGGCAAAGAGGAAAAAATAAGTGAAATGCTTAAAAACCAGGCAAATAAAATATGAAAATATATAAACTTATACAAAAATGACATTTGTTTCCATCTGTTCTCTATTGGGAAACTGTTAAGAACTGCTAAGCCAATGCTCTGAGTTTGTGCATATGCATGTGTGTGTACTTATTAAGGCAGCAACAGAGCAGCATAATGCTTTGCATTATGCATTTGCTTTTTAAAATTTTCCTTTATGCTTATTTAACGCATATGTTTTTATTCTTTCAATGATCACAACTCTTTTTATAGTAATTAAGACCATGCCAGACTTCAGGCAGCACAAAGATGAAGAAGCTCTCAAAGCATGCTGTAATATTTGCTAAAAGATAATTTTTCCTTTTTTGTATTGTCTCCATAGTCAGTAACACATTGGAACAAACAAGTATTACATGGGTGTAATTGTCTTTCTGTGCAAACAATTAGGACTAGGGAGGGGAGGATTCGCAACTAAAAATTTAAAGGTAATTCCTATCCATTCTTGATTGCACACCCACACAGAAGAGGGTGAAGAAATCTCTGCCCAGAAACTGAAGGAGGGAAGGAAGGAAGGAATGAAGGAAAGAAGAGAAAGAAAGAAAAGAAAAGAAAGAAAGAAAGGGAAAGAAAGAAGAAAAAAGAATAAGGAAAGAAGGAAGGGAGGGAGGGAGGGAAGAAAATTTTTGGTGAAAGTGGAAGAAATCAGATTTCTGAAGACACATTGTTATCTACTTTGTAAACTATCCTCTACTTCTCTTTGTGGACATCTGAGGTTTAGTCCCTTGAGGATATTCAGATAACAGTGTAGGACAACCACTCAGAGTTACCCCATTAGAGAGGCAAGAGTTGGACATTTAGAGCCTATGTCTCATCAGTCATTGGTTGAGGAATGCCCACCCCCATCCTCCAGTAGGCTCTCCCTAGGCTCTCTCAGCATGCTATAGTCATGAGCAGAACTGCACTGGTGGCCAGACAAAGCCCTCAGGGAAGGAGATGCTGATGATGCTGGTGGGGAGTTCAGCTGGCATCCCCATGTGTTGAGGACTGAATATGGACAGTGCATAGACAACATCTGCCACAGAAGTTCTATAAATACTTAAAATTATGGATAATAGATAAATAATGCATTAATTAGCCACTCCTTCTAAGAAGTAAACTTCCTGTTAGTGGAAATAGAAAAGTTCAACTTAAGTTGGTGAATTCCCCAGTTTTCTGACTGATAGATTATCTAAGTGAGACAGTTAACATGTAAGGAATATAAGATAATAAAAAGGACAGTTTCCAATGTTAACAGTAAGATCCAAAAGGTATAAGATACAAAATTATTAATGTACTTGTGCCAAACATATCTGCTGGTGCATAAACCAGATTCTGAAAATGTGCCTTTATCCTTTCAGATAACTTTTTGGGAAGAGCCCAGAAATTAGTCTTTTTAGCTGACCATTTCATCATTTTGTAAAAAAATTGGAATATGCTAGAGAAGATCCAGGAGTAGGAAGGAAGGTGAAGGGAGGCTGTAGGAAAAGGAGACAGAAGGAGTAGGGTTAGAAACAAATGAGTGAGAAGGAGAGAAAAGGGAGAGAAAGAGAAGATGGAGCAAAGAGAGGGAGAGGAGTGGGAAGGGCACTAGGATGAGGAGGGGGAGGAGGAAATGGAAAGGAGCAATGGGAAGAAGGGCAAAGGGATGGGGAGAGGAGTAAGATGTCAACCTGCAAAGAGAGAAACCTGTTTAAAAGGCAAAGTGTTTATTTGGGATCAAAGAATTGCAATTTGGGGAGCACAGATTCAGGTAGAAACTCAAATAGTGTCTCAATTACAGGAGAGGGGCTTATAGTTTTTATGGGAAAAAGGGAGCATGAGGTGAGTTGTAGTAAAGAAATGTTCATTGGTGCCAGATGAGGTAAGGCTAGGTTTGTACTTCATAGATTGGCTTGAGATTTGGTCATCAGATAAAAGGCTAGACATGTACTCCATTGATTGGTTATCCATCTAATCATCAGCAAAGTCCAATTTCATCAGCCTTTACAAACAGGATATTTTTGTCCTTACTGACTTCTTGGAATGTTGGCAGTTTGGTCCATTTTGGAAGACGAAGAAAAGAAGATGTGCAAGACAATTCCTCTGAAATGGCTGCTCTGGCTCTATTTTAATATGGCTTCACTCATTTCATCTTTCACAAGGGGTAGAAGACTGGAAGAAGAAGGCTGAACAAAAGGATCAGGATGAAACCTAGAATGAAGAAGTTAAAAAAAAAAAAAATCCTTCCCTGGGCTAGAAAAAGAGAAAAAAGAAAAAACAACCTTTGAGATAAGCTTTGCTAACTGCAGCTGTGCATATTTAGCATAATCAACTGCTGTTTAAAACTAACCAGATCTTTTTGTCCCTCCTTAGTATGTGAGTGAGCTGTCTTTCCCAGGAAGCCAAGGTCCCTTGACATCAAGATTCAGCCTCACAAAGCCAAATGCATGCTGAAGATGAAAACTAACCAGAAAAGTCCAGACAGTCAAGGGAAAAGACATTCAGTCTTCAAGGCAAAACCCAGGCTGGTGGGATGGCACCAACCAGCAAGGCCACATGCTCTCCCTCCCCTACCTAAAACCCCAGAGAAAAACCCCT
The DNA here is from genome assembly GCA_031878705.1 of Tapirus indicus. Taxonomy (NCBI): domain Eukaryota; kingdom Metazoa; phylum Chordata; class Mammalia; order Perissodactyla; family Tapiridae; genus Tapirus; species Tapirus indicus. The sequence goes on along the minus strand of CM062919.1, from coordinate 136,790,397 downwards.
ACCTTTGTTCCCTTCAAGGGGGGATCTGAGTTCTAACTCCCATCTCCTTGTCTGGCTGCCTTTTGATAGTAAACCTCTTTCCTTGCACAAGCCTGATGCTTATTGGCCCTACTGTGTGGTGGGTAAAAGAACCTGTGTTTTTGTTTGGTAACAAGGAAACAGTCATGCAAAAATCAGGGAGAATGGCACTTCAGGAAAACATAACAAAGGTAGAAGATCTAAGAAGAATGATCTTTACCTGTTTGAAAAATGCTGAAAGTCCAGTTTGGTTCAGAGCCTGCAGTGTTAGGGATGCCAAAATACATTTCTTTGGCATAAGGATTATTTGAGACTGGTTATTTTTAAGAAACAGCAGACATGTGAGAAGCTCTGGAAACCACGTAGAGGTTACCTTTGTAAAAGATACTTACATTTGTAAGGGAAATCTCATTTGTAAGGCTGACTTCCTTACTGTACCAGGAAGAGGGGGATGAGCTTATCTCTAGAAACTCTTGTCAATGGAGAAAACAATGACTTAAATCTGCATAACAACCTTATCATTGTTTACTGTGTTTTCATGGTAACCTCCTATAACTGACTTCCCCCACCCCCAACATCTTTTATCTTTAGCTGAAGATGGTGTTTAAGGTGGTGGCATTGACTATTTTGGTGAGTTTCTCAGTTCTTCTGGGTATCTCTCTTGTATACAGGAAGTACACATTACTAAACTTTTGTTTGGTTTTTCTCTTGTTAATCTATTTCATGTTAGTTTAATTCTTAGACCAGCCAGAAGAACCTAGAAGTGTAGAGGAAAACTTTTCTTTCCCAACAGGAACACATTAGCTACTCTGGTAGCTATAAGTGAAAATAAATTAAATACAAATATCAGGTTATGGTGATTTTAAGGTCAACACATTTCAATAAAAGCATCAGTAGTAAATGTTTATTAGCCCTGCCCCCCTTTTGAAAAGAGGTGATCAGTGAAGAAAAGAGGTAAACATTGAGAGAAATAAAATGAGCAAAATACAGTAATATTTGTTTTACAAGCTCTATTCTATTATGTGAGATTGCTTTTGAAAAAGTGTGGAAAAACTATCCTTTATTAAAAGCTTTACAATTTAATTTAAGAAATATGTAGAAAAATGAGGAATCCTTTCAGGGTTTTAAAAAAAATTAGGTACACTAAAAGGTAGATATTCAGAATTCAACATAATTCCTGTTGGGTTGTGTTTGCTTTTATCTTATTAGGGACAAAGAGAAGGTATGCAATGAGCTATTTAGTTCTACTTTGCTTGATTTACAATTTTTTTTGTGGTTTTCATCTAACATGGAGGATTTCTTGTAACATATTCCCATGAAAATCATTAAGATACTGTTGTATATTTCAAGTGAAATGGTAAATGTTGTTAATTGGTCAACGTTGATAGTTTATTTACATAAATCATGACCCCATTAACTAAATATTCTCTTCCTAAATAGCGCAATTTTAGACTTGAATTATCTAAATAATTGACTCAATTTTTCATTTTAGCTTGCCATTGTACACACAACCTTTGACATAGACATGAATATGAGCTTTTGTCGATTTAGCTGACATTACCAAGTTACTTATTTTCTTAATGATTTTTATCTAATTAGAGTCTTAATCTGAAATAACTTATTTTCCTTAACCTCATGGCAAGTCACTGCTGACTTTATGCTTTAAATTCCAAAATATACACTAGATATCAGTGAAATGTTGGCTGGCTTACTAGGACTCTGTTTGAAAAAGTAACAAGACTTTTTTCAAAAATAAAATAAGGTGGCAGAGAATCATGCTTTTTTTGAATGGACTGGAATTAAAGCCAATTTAAAGAGCTTGTTTTCAAAGGCATTTGTGACTATGAGTTGGTTTATTATTTTAACATCATTGGTTCTAACATCAAGAGCAAACAAATGAAGAAAATTATGTTTTTTACTGATTTATTTCCCAGAAAAACAAGCCATTTGATCTTCAGATTTGTTTGCTGTTTTCAGTTGAATTTTCAAGTCTTTGCCTTCAAGGATTTTTGTTAACTCCAGTGGAATGGGGGGAGTGCTCTTTCCTGCTGTTTTATGGCTAGCATTCCCACCGACATAGACAGCAGTAATTAGTCAGAACAACAATACTTATACTATGACATGAACTTTCCCAGCCAACAAAAAAAGATTGGAAATTTTTACTTATCTGGAACTTAAGATTGTTTCTGATTTTTCTTCTCACCAATTTTCCCTTGTGGATAGATCCCTAGAGAATAATGTCATATTTGATTAATTGTATCATTTTTGCATTTGTGGTTTGTGGGATAAATTTTATTTATATTTGTAAATTAACTGACCTTATCTGAAGCTCTTTACGTTCTTCATCTCTGATGGTTTGTGGATCACCTACCAGAGCAGAACTTCCTGGGTGGTTGGAAATATGCAGATTTCTATTCTGTCAGCACCAAGCTGTGAATTAAATTGTGGGATCTGGCTGACAAATTTTCATTTATAAAGATATTAAGTGATTCTTTTGTCCTCTAAAGATTAAGAAAAGTTATATATATATAAAACTTTTCTTAATATATAATAAATATATACATAACTTATCTATATACTATATAAAAATATATACATTTATATATATATAGGACTTGTAGTTGAAGTACTAATTTACATTTGAATTAAAATATATTACATGAGAATTTCAGGAATGCTTGCCATTTTCAGTTAGCTTTATATTGACCAAGAGACCTGAGAGGATTCCCCATACTCGTTAATCACTGATGTTCAAAACATTCATTGAAGGGCTACTTAGAGACTCTATTAGTTTCCTATGGCTGCTGTAAAAAAGTACCACAAACTTGGTGGCTTAAAAACATATATTTACTCTCCCACAATTTTGGAGGATAGAAGACAAAAATCAAGGTATTAGGTTCTGATGTTTGTGCCCCCCCTCCCCCCCCAGAATTCATATGTTGAAACCCTACCATCCAAAGTGATGGTATTATCTCCTTTGGAAATTAGTTAGGATTAGATGAGGTCATGAGCTGGAGCCCTCATGAACAGTATTAGTGCCCTTGTAGGAGTCATGAGGAGCTTGCTTCCTCTCTCTCTCCTCTCCATATGAGGACACAAGGTGACGTCAGCGGGCTTCAACCCAGAATAGGGTTTACACCAGAACCTGTCCATGCTAGTACCCTGATTTTGGACTTCCAGCCTCCAAAACTGTGAGAAATAAATTTCTGTTGTTTTCATGTTGAGAGTTTAGTCAAACTACTCCATAATATTGCTGCCTCAGCACCTATTTTGTGTGGCTAAGTGGCCAACAGGGGCCTTGAACTGAGTAGCCCTTCCCTCAAGTGCATGCCTTAGATAACAGCCTGCAGAGTCACAAGTAAGTGTAATTTTCTGATATGACTTCCCCCAAGCCCCTGCTGGTAAGTAGGCTCCCCTGACTCCCAATTCCTCTTTGTGCACCCCTTAGATAAGACCCTTGCACAATTTACCAAAACCCTGCTTGTTTTGGTTTGAACTGACCAATCCAGCCTTAGCCTGGGAACCCCAAAGCACTTCACCCTTGGACTCTAATGAAGGCATATGCCCCCTCTCCTGCTGCTCATATTCTGCCTGCACTCTGCCTTGACCTCCCTGTCTGATCCCTCAGGCATGCTGTGTACCTCCTCCAGGACATGTGAGTAATAAACTTCTCTATTTCACTTTCCCTTGTGGTCTTTCTCCAACTATGGTTCCCCCTCTGACACCCTGGGACTCTACTTAACAAATATTAATTTAATAAAAATCACAACAATAATTCATCCAGGTTTTGGTATTTTGTCCTAGCAGCCCCAGCTGACTAAGGCACAAGCTGTGGGCAGAGCCATGTTCTCTCTGAAGGCTCTATGGGAGGATCCTTCCTTGATTCTTCCAGCTTTCAGTGGTTGCCTGAAATCCTTGGGATTCTTTGGCTTGTAGATGTATCAATCCTCTTTCTTCCTCTGCCTTTCTATACTGTGTGTTTCTGTGTTCAAACTTCCCTCTTCTTATAAAGCCACTAGTCATTATATTAGGATCCACTCTAATTCAGTATGACCTCATCTTAACTTGATTACATTTGTAAAGACTCTATTTCCAAATAAGGTCTTATTCATATATACCAACCATGGGTTAGGACTTGAAAATATATTTGAGGGAGACACAAGTCAACCCACAAGAGTATCTATGTACATAATATCAGATTAAATAAAGAAAAGATGATCTTTATCAAGAGTTTTAATTTTTTCTAACATTTGTCTAATGTTAAAGTAGATGAAGTTTTTTTTCAAACATGAGGAATAGATATTTAAAAGATTTCTATAGTAATTCTCCATTGATATTTTTCTCTAATGATAGAATGTTGGAAGCTCAGGAAATACAAACAAAGAAACAAAAGTAGTAAGCAAATAACACCCTTCAGGAATTTGTAATTGAGTTATAAAGATAAAGCATTCATACCTGAAATAGTTAATAAAACAAGCTTAGTATCTTATGATTACTGATAAAACTGAGTGATAGAACATTACTTTGGGAGTACATTGGAAATAGGCAAGTAGAGGTGGTGCCAATCCAGTGGGAGAAAAAAGGTGAAGATGTAAGTTTAAATTTGGAGTTAATGAGAAACATAATTTATTCTGAGAACTATGAGTACATTCATAGGCTGAAATAATTTTGGTATGCTTTGGACATAGTTGAAAGAAATGTTAGGGAGATAAACTAGAATCAATTATTGAAAATTTTGAATGCCAGACTAATGAGTTCAGATTTTAACCAATAGTTAGTGCCAAGGTCTAATTCTTCTCTGCAACAAACTAGGACCACTTGCTTTTCTTATGACTGTAGTCACTTGCCTGTCGCTAGTCTCGTGATTCATTTTAAATATTGGCTTTCTCCCAGTGACTTCACTAACCAGGTTGGTTGTTCTTGATTTCTTATTTCTTAAAACTGAGACTTTAATTAATTTTCTAGAACTCTACTTTATTCATATGTCTGGTAATCCAGGTCCGATTTAGGACTAAGAAGCTACATTGTTCTTGCCAGTTTCTTCCCTAAGAACTTTAGTCTTGATTTTAAGCTGAAACCCAAATGACTAAGGCTGTGCTGATCAGCTTAGATGCCAAAAATGACCCAAAAGCCTAAATTTCAGTTGTTATCTCTCTAATTCCCCATTTCTGTGTCCTACCCTTTTCTTGGGACATAATGCTACATTGCCTTAATCATGGATACCAACTCATTGACTGGGACTTATATAATAAGTTTAATATGTTTTCAGTAACTACTGTTAGGAGCCATCACTAACACTATTCTGCCATAGGTTTCCAGGTTCCTACATGCTCTTGCTATAACTAACCAGGAAATCCTTTGCTTTCCCATATATCTCTCAGACTAGTTAGAAATATTACCAGCTAACTTTTATCAATCACCCCTTGTCTATCACCAGTTTTCAATGAGATTGATTGCATTTTCCATAAAGACTTTGGAAATGGAAATGAAGCCTGTTTACTCAAGGATCAGAGCCTCCCAAGAAAAGAAACCACTGAGAAACCACTCATATTCTGCATGTTCTCACTCTTCAAACAGATGTGGTTGATGATGGAGGGCATGTTAATCCCTTTCTTGAGTCATGGCTTCACTGTTATGCCCAGTTTTTATTATCTGGCTTGTTTACATGGGGAGAGTTAAAATTGTGTTGGATTTCCAAGCAACATCTGGACCAATGGACTGTGTACTGCTGAAACCCCATGCTCTGGATGGGACTCAGCACCCTAGCACATGGCCTGACCCTCTCCAGTTCATTAAAAGTAAGTTGCTTCTGACTGCTCCAACTCTAACAGGGCTATTAAAGCAAAAGATTAATTTTCATCAACTTATTTACTATTAAGACCTTGCCAGAAGAGTGGGAGGTATAAATCATTGAATCAAATGCTTTTGCTCATTTAGGAGAAAAATGTTAAAAGTCAGAATAGTCTTATAGCTTGACCTCCTTAGCCAATGCAAAGTAATTCTTAATTCTTTATACAATTTGATATAAACAAACTCATGGTATAAACTTTAAACAATAAAATTTTGCATTTCATTTTCAAAGGAAAAAATGCATAGTATAGTTTGCTATGGGTTAATTGTGTTCCCTCAAAATATATGTTGGAAGTTCTTCCCTCTTGTTCCTCTGTATATAACTTTATTTGGAAATAGAGTCTTTTCAATGTGATAATGCTAATATGAGGTCATTAGAGAGGTCTTTAACCCAACATGACTGGTATCTTTTTAGAAGAGGGAAATTTGGACACAGACATATACAGGGAGGAGAATGCCATGTGAAGACACAGACACAGGAAGAAGACAGCCATGTGACATGGAGGCAGAGTTTGGAATGATGCATATACAAGGCAGGGAATGCCAATGATTGCTGGAAAACAACAGAAGCTAGAAGAGATACAGAGGCATTCTCTCCTGCAGGTTTCAGAGGAAGTGTGGCCTGCCAACACTTTGATTTTGGACTTCTAGCTTCCAAATCTCTGACACAATAAATATCTGTTGTATTAAGTCACCCCATTTGTAATGTTTTGTTACAGAAGCCCTAGGAAACAAATATATTGCTTTAAAAAAAAATTCCCAAAGTACTGACAGTACTGACTGTCATCTCCTACTTTTCCTTTTCTTTCCTCCAAAATTAATTAATTCCAAACAGAAATTTAAGAAAGTGGCAATAGAACTGTGAAGTTCTACTATAAGATAGTAGTAAGAAGCCAGTGAGTGTTTTTGAACATGACAAACTTGGGGTTGTAGATATATATTTCAAACTCATTGGGACTTTAAAAATAGATTCATTAAGTAAAACTAGATGCATTGTGAAAGGAATGGAGAGAAAGAGGGAGAAAGGAAGGAAGGTATAAATGATGAAAACAATGAAGAAATAAAGGAAGTTTCCCAAGCAAATAGTAACATATAAAGCAAAAATGATGATAAAATTACAAATGAAAATGGCATAAAATGGATTTGAGAAACACTTTTAAAGGAAGAATTTACAAAATATACACAGTTCCATTGATCTAGGAAATGAAAAAGGCAAAGTTAACCATGGTACTCCAAATTTGAGTGAGAAAAAAATAGTTCAGTTGATAATGTATTGTAGGCATTTGTAAAGAAAAGTTTATTTGGATGAGATACAAAAGAGAGAATAAAGAATCTCTATTCTAGAAGATGGAGGCATAGGCAGACTCTGAACTCACCTCCCCCCATGGACACAACAAATTTACAACTACTCTTGGAAAATTTACCCCGAGAGAGAACTGAAAACTGGATAAAAAGAACTCCCACAACAAGGGACAGTGCTGACTGAGGTTAAAGAAGCAGAAATTCCTTTCTGGAGAGAAAAAAGCCACCTTCACAAGCCACAGCACTTCATGGCTGGCTGGGAGCAGTTCTAAAGTACGCAGCCTTCCCTGGAGGAGGAGGAGATCTGAGTGGGGGGAGCATTACCGCTATGAACAGATTTTTGGACTCAACACAACTGAGACACGTGTCATAATATCTGGCATTGCTGGCTACTAACAACATGGGGAATACCCCTGGAAAAACTATCAGACATAAGGAAGAAAAACCCTGTGCTCAAAGGGCCCATGCACAAATTCACCCATTCTGGAAAGCAACCTAAAATCATGAGAAATATAGGTTCACAGTACCTGGGTGAAGAGACTTACCTGATAGGCTCTGGGTACATCTTGATAAGAGATGAGACATCTTCAGGGACTGAGACTTTGGTGGCATCCATTATTATGACCTAGTATAGGTATGCTGACACAGACACTGGCAGACACAACTGGAGTTCTTCCCCTGGTCTGTTAGCCCAGGGTCTGCCCCACCCACTAGAGCACTGATTTAATCCAGCTCAGCCAGGTCAGGCAGCCTGCTCTAGAGACTGGCCCCACCCAACAATAAGCCCTCAGGCAACTTGTGGGCCTGCATAGGCAGGCTGCCTGGATCCTCTGTAGCCTGGCAAGTGGGTCTGCATCTGCAGAGCAGGGCATGCATAGGGAATGTGTGGGGTGTTGGTGCAGGGTATGGGCCTCTGCAATGGGGAAACTGGGTCCACTTCAGAGGGTCAGGGTGCACACACAAGGCAGGACTGTGTTGATGGTGTGTGTTGCCCTGTAGGCAGTGCGACTTGAAAGCTGCAGAAGACTTGTGCTTCTCAAACAGCCACAAAAGGAATCAGCCCCACCTTCAAAAGCCTGAAGCAATTGGGTGCTCCCATGCCTGGGGCCAGCCCTAGTCAGCTGCAATCCTGAGAGAGCTGACAAGAGCCTGGCAGGCCAGAGGCCTACAGTAATTGTAAGCCCCTGAGCCTAGTAACCAGCCATATTGGGGGCCTACTCACTTAACAGAAAAAATGCAACAGGAATGTACTATTAGACCTTGTAGCCAACTGTGCTGGAGATCTCCACACCTGATAAAGTGAGTGAAGGGTCCATAGTAGCCACACACAGCTGAGCATTACAACCAGCCAGCCAGGGGGACAGCCTAGCCTTCCCCCAAGAGCAGGCCTGCCACAACAGAAGGACACACATAGCCCACACAGGGGTCACTCTTGGAACAGTTGGAACTGGTGATGAAAGGGAAGCACATTGCTGGGTCTCATAAGGCTTCTCTTTCATAAGGCCACCTCTCCAAGATCAGGACACATAGCTGACCTACCAAATACATAAATATAATCACAGAGAAATAGGCAAAATAAGGAGACAAAGGAATACATTGCAGGTAAGGGAACAAGACAAAGCCCCAGAAAAAGACCTAAATGAAACAGAATCAAATAATCTACTGGACAAAAAGTTTAAACAAAAAGTGATAAGAATGCTCACTGATCTTGGGAGAAGAATGGATGAACTCAGTGGAAACTTCAACAAAGAATTGGAAAATATAAAAAAGAACCAATCAGACTACAGACACAGAAGAATACAATACTGGAAATGAAAAATTCACTAGAGGGACACAATAGCAGAGTAGAGGATACAGAAGAACAGATCACCTAGCTGGATGAAATACTAGAGGAAATCACCTAATGTGAACATATAAAAGAAAAAAAGAATTAAAAAGAACAAGAACAGTCTAAGTGACCTCTGGGACAACATCAAGCACACTAAGACTCATATTATAGGTGTCCCAGAAGGAGAAGAAAGATACAAAGGGGCAGAGAATATATTTGAAGACACAATAGCGGAAAACTTTCCTAACCTAAGGAAGGAAACAGACATCCGGGTATGGGAAGCACAGAGAGCACCAAACAAGATAAACCCAAATAGGCCCACACCAAGACACATCATAATTAAAATGTCAAGAAATAAAGATAAAGAGAAAATCCTAAAAGCCACAAGAGAAAGACAAATTACAGACAAAGGAAACCCTATAAGGCTATCAGCTGACTTCTCAGAAGAAATCTTACAGGCTAGAAGGGACTGGAATAATAATGATAAAAAAGTAACAAAATAGCAATAAATACATACTTATCAGTAGCAACTTTAAATGTCAACGGACTAAATGCTCCAATCAAAAGGCATAAGGTGGCTGAATGGATAAAAAGACAAGACCCATATATATGCTGCATACAAGAGGCACACTTCAGAACTAAAGACACTTACAAACTGAAAGTGAAGGGATGGAAAAAGATACTCCATTCAAATGGCAATGAAAAGAAAGCTGGGGTAGCATATAGTCATATCAGACAAAATAGACTTTAAAACAAAAACTGTAACAAGAGACAAAGAAAGGCACTACATAAAGGTCAAGGGAATAATCCAACAAGAGGATATAACACTTGTAAATATCTATGCAGCCAACATAGGGGCACCTAAATATATAGGGCAATTATTAGCAAACATAGAAGAAGTAGACAGTAACACAATAATAGTAGACTTTAGCACTCCACTTACATGAATGGATAGATCATCCAAACAGAAGATCAGTAAGAAAACATTGCCCTTAAATGAAACATTAGACCAGATGGATTTAATAGATATATACAGAACATTCCATCTAAAAACCACAGAATACACATTCTTTTCAAGTGCACAAGAAACATTCTCCAGGATTGATCACATATTACACCACAAAATAAGTCTCCACAAATTTTAGAAGATTCAAATAATACCAAATATCTTTTCTGACTCCAATGGTATGAAACTAGAAATCAACTACAGGAAGAATATCATAAATCTCCACAAATATGTGGAGATTAAACAAAATGCTACTGAACAACGATTGAGTCAACGAAGAAATCAAAGGAGAAATAAATAAATACCTGGAGACAAAAGAAAATGAAAATATGACATGCCAAAATTTATGAGATGCGGCAAAAGAGGTTCTAAAAGGGAAGTTTATAGCAATACAGGCCTACATCAACAAACAAGAAAAATCTCATATAAACAATCTAACAGTGTACCTAAAGGAACTGGAAGAAGAAGAACAAAGCCCAAAATCAGTAGAAGGAGGGAAATAATAAAAACCAGAGCAGAAATAAATGAAACAGAGACTGAAAAACAATAGAAAAAAATCAATGAAAATAAGAGCTGGTTCTTTGAAAAGATAAACAAAATTGACAAGCCTTTAGCTAGACATACCAAGAAAAAGAGAAGGCTCAAATAAATAAAATAAAAAATGAAAGAGGAGAAATTACAACCTACACCTCAGAAATATAAAAGATTATAAAAGAATACTACCAAAAGATATACACCAACAAATTGGATAATCTAGAAGAAATTGATAAATTCTTAGATCATACAGTCTTGTAAAACTGAGTCAAGAAGAAATAGAAAATTTGAATAGACCAATCACCAGTAAGCAGATGAAAACAGTAATCAAAAATCTCCCCAAAATTAAATGTCCAGGACCAGACAGCTTCCCTGGAGAATTCCACTAAACATTCAAAGAAGACTTATACCTATCCTTCTCAAACTTTTCCAAAAAATTGAAGAGAAGAAGAAGCTTCCTAACTCATTCTTCAAATCCAACATTACGCTGATACCAAAACCAGACAAGGACAACACACAGAAAAAAAATTACAGGCCAATATCACTGATGAACATCAATGCAAAAATCAACAAAGGTCTAGCAAATCGAATACAACAATACATTAAAAAGATCACACACCATGATCAAGTGGGATTTATTCCAGAGATGCAGAGCTGGTTCAACATCCACAAATCAATCAATGTGATACACCACATTAACAAAATGAAGAATAAAAATCACGTGATCATCTCAATAGATGCAGAGAAAGCATTTGACAAGATACAGTATACATTTATGATAAAGACTCAGAATAAAATGGGTATAGAAGGAAAGTACCTCAACATAATAAAGGCCAACATAATAAACTGACAGCTAATATCATTCTCAATGGAGAAAAACTGAAAGCTTTCTCTCTAAGAACAGGAACCAGACAAGGATGCCCACTTTCACCACTCTTATTTAACATAGTATTGGAAGTGTTAGCCAGAGCAATCGGACAAAAGAAAGAAAAAAAAATTGGAAAGGAAAAAGTGAAACTGTCACCATTTGAAGGAGACATGATTTTATATATAGAAAACCCTAAAGAATCCACCAAAAAACTTTCAGAAATAATAAATGAATAGGGTAAAGTGGCAGGATACAGAGCCAACATACAAAAATCAGTTGCTTTTCTATACACTAACAATGAAGTAGCAGAAAGAGAAATTAAGAATACAATCCCACTTATAATTACAACAAAACCAAAAATACCTAGGAGCAAACTTAGCCAAAGAAGTGAAAGATCTGTACACTGAAAACTATAAAACATTGTTGAAAGCAATTGGACAAGACACAAAGAAATGGAAAGATATTCCATGCTTTTGGATTGCAAGAATTAACATAGTTAAAATGTCCATACTTCCTAAAGCAATCTATAGATTCAATGCAATTCCTATCAAAGTTCCAACAACATTTTTTGCAGAAATAGAACAAAGAATCTTAAAATTTATATGGAACAACAAAAGACCCCAAATAGTCAGAGGAATCCTGAGAAAAAAGAACAAAACTGGAGGTATCACACTCCCTGATTTCAAAACATTCTACAAAACTATAGTAACCAAAGCAGCATGGTCCTGGCACAAAAACAGACACACAGGAACAGAATCGATAGCCTAGAAATAAACCCACACATCTATGGACAGCTAATTTTCAAAAAGAGAGCCAAGAACATACAGTGGAGAAAGGAAAATCTCTTCAGTAAATGGTGTTGGGAAAACTGGACAGCCACATGCAAAAGAATGAAAGCAGACCATTATCTTACACCATACACAAAAATTAACTAGAAATGGATTAAAGACTTGAATGTAAGACCTGAAACCATGAAACTTCCAGAAGAAAACATAGGCAGTATTCTCCTGAACGTTGGTCTTAGCAGCATATTTTCAAGTAACATGTCTGACTGGGCAATGGAAACAATAGAAAAAATAAACAAATGGGACTACATCAAACTAAAAAGTTTCTGTACAGCAAAGGAAACCATCAACAAAATGAAAAGACAATCTAACAATTGGGAGAAGATATTTGCAAACCATATACCTGATAAGGGATCAATCTCCAAAACATATAAAGAACTCATACATCTCAACAACAAAAAAAACTAACAACCAAATTAATAAGTGGGCAAAAGATCTGAACAGACATTTTTCCAAAGAATATATACTGATGGCCAACAGGCACATGAAAAGATGTTTGACGTCATTAACTGTCAGAGAAATGCAAATCAAAACTACAGTGAGACATTACCTGACTCCTGTCAAAATGGCTATAATTAACAAGACAGGAAACAACAAGTGTTGGAGAGGATGTGGAGAGAAAGGAACTCCCATACACTGCTGGTGGAAGTGCAAACTGGTGCAGCCACTATGGAAAACAGTATGGAGATTCCTCAAAATTTAAGAATAGAACTACCATAGGATCCAGGTATTCCACTGCTGGGCATTTATCCAAAGAACGTGAAAACAGAAATGAGTAAAGATATATGCACCCCTATGTTCATTGCAACATTATTCACAATAGCCAAGACTTGGAAGCAACCTAAGTTCCCATCAAGGGATGAATGGATAAAGAAGATGTGATATATATACACAATGGAATACTCCTCAGCCATAAGAAATGATGAAATCCAGCCATTTGTGACAACATGTATGGACCTTGAGGGTATTATGCTAAGTGAAATAAGTCAAAGGGAGAAAATCCAATACCCTATGATCTAACTCATAAGTAGAAGATAAAAACAACAACAAACAATCACATAGAGACAGAGATTGGATTGGTGGTTATCAGAGGGGAAGTGGGGAGGCAGGAGGATGAAAGGGGTGATCAGGCACATGTGTGTGGTGATGGATTGTAATTAGTCTTTGGGTGGTGAACATGATGTTATTTATGCAGAAATAGAAGAATAATGATGTACACCTGAAATTTATATAATGTTATAAACCAATGCTACCACAATAAAAAAATAAAAATCATTTTTAAAAAGTAGAAAATGAAAAGTTGTATTTTGATGTAATAGACTTAAGATACATTGGTTGTATCAACTAGATACTGAATTCAGAAAGTAATTACATGGCCCTGGAAAACAGGTGTGAGTGGAACAGAACCTGGCAGTATATTTATTAACAGTCATTCTGGCTCATCCAGTACTTTGCTCTGTCATTCTTAGACTTTACTCTCACTCTTCTACTTTTAAAGTGGTTTCTAGAGTACCAGTCTTCACATCTGAATTCCAGGCAGAAAGAAGGATAAAAAAGAAAAAGCATAAAGGGCATGACAAATCTGTCAATCCTTTAAATGTTTTTTTCCAGGAACCACATAAAACCATGCCCCTTCTTATCATCTGCCTGCAAAGAAGGAGGGGAAACCTGAATGCCAGTGGGAGAGGGACGAGGAAGGGTATTGGGTCAGTAACTAGCAATCTATGCTGCCAGGACATCCCTGCTTGTTCAGTTTATTTTAATTGTTGAAATATGATCTAATTCTGATTCCTTGCCAGTGGATTAGCTCCAGTGTTTTAAGTATTTTTCTTTATAGACATTTTAGAGAAAGCCTGCAGACTCAAGCCAGTAAATCATGAAGTATGGTAATTTTTTGTCTAAACATTTGCTTGTTTATATGCCTTTGTGTATATTTTTGCTTTCTGAAGAGTGATATGAATCATTTTGTCATATTTTCAGTAGTCTACATTTCTCTTATATCTTACATTAACACGGACAATTAAGAATTGACTTTATCCTAGAGCTGTGAATGCATACTTATTTTACCTTTGAATATGATATAATCCATTCATTTTTTCTATTCTCAACATTTGACAGAAGAAGCATACGGTGACTTTTCAAAATGTGCACCATTTGATTGTTTTGCACAGAATATTATATAAGAGCATAATGTCCTAAATTATATGTCACTTATAGTTAATTATTTAATTTCCCATTGCCCAGAAAAACTATTTTCTTTTTTATACATTTTCAAATAAAAGGACACAGAGTAGCTTATTCAACATTCACTCACCAAATAGTTATTTAATTCTTTTTGAGTATCAGACATTATGCTCAACTGTGAAGACAGATTCAGGGGTAAATAAGATGAATTTAGAATCAATACTTTTCAAGAAGCTTGTACCAGGGCAAGTTATTTTATTTACAGGGCCCAAACATATATATACATATTTTTGTTCATATTTTCTTGGTGCAACGTAACTGTAGTATAAAGATAGAGAAGGCACGGAATGGAGGTAAAAGGTGCTGAGTGGTGTTTGCACGGGTTAGTGCTTGTCTGGACCACCCATTCAGCCTGCAATTTCATACTGTGTGGTGGTATGTGTCACGATGAATTGACCCTCCTACAGAAAGTGACTAAAACTAAGAAAATAATAATAATAGCAGTCAATTTAGAAAGTACTTTCAGAAATATTCTCTAATGTAGAGGTCAGTGGTTTGCCCTTAAACTCATAATTCTTGATCTGTTTAAAATAATGTCTTGTCTGTTATTCATCATTTTGCTTCCCAGGAGCACTTTTAACCCTCACTAATTTTACTTGATGTAATGTAGATTCGACCGTTGTGTTAGCAAATGTTCAGAAACATTATAATTTCATTTGGAATTATTGAGTTGGCACAAAGAGTAAGATAATGAGACAAGGGCAGATTTACAGACTTATGCCTCAAACGCCCATATTCACTTGAAATTTAATTCAAGAGAATAGTCTTAAAATGTACACGTAGAAAAAATTTTCTGCCAGAAGTATAAAGTCCTTAATAACATTTAAAATTTAAGCAATTAGCTTATCTCTATGGATTACTATGAAAGTAAATTTGAAAATATGTCAAATAAATAAAAACACTAAGGCAGTGCTAAGATTTTAACTTATTTTCAGTTTTTAAAAAACCTTACCAGCATATGCTGTGACTGAAATGTTAAAGTTTCCGAATATAGACAATATTGTTTTATCAGTTTTGTACTTAATGCTGTGTATTATAAGAACAGAGACTCAATGTGATAATACCTCTGTCTGTCTGTCTATGTATCATCTATCTTTCCATATCAAAATATGTTGTAATTCAAAAGCCCAGAAATTCTATTTCTAATTTGTCCATGTAATACAATTTGGTTGCTTCCAGTAAACTGAAATGTAGGATTAGCAGTATCCCATAGAGGCAGAAACTTTTTGTGGGCTATGTGTAATAAGGTCAGCAGTTTAAAGAACTCCCAAAACACCAAAAGGCTGTGATGATATTGAATCATGTCAGTCATCTGCTGGTGAACAGATGAGATATTATCAGATAATAAAAAACAAAATATATGAAACAAAACAATGGTTTCATTAAGTTATAATTCAAAGAATTGTATCATTGTGACCACTAAATCAAACATTTGTCCTCTCAGTCAACGTATCGTTTTGTCATAGACACGGCCAATATGAGGTTTGGGTAAAGTGAAGAAAATATACGTGAGATTTGAGGGCTAAGTGGAGAGTATTTTTGCCTTCAGAGAGGGTCAAGATTTCTCTCAGCCTCAAATGATTTTCATTTGCAACATTTCAAGCTTTACATCCTGACCTAATCTGAACCAAAGCAAAATGAAAATTTGTACCAACTAGGAAATTGCTCTTTCTGAGGAGCATGAGGCGAAAAAGCTACATCTATCCTCAGTTACGAGACAAATAAAGACCATAAAAAACAAGATTGCAAGATTTAATTAATTGACAAAATATTGAGTTCTAGTTTCTCTTTCTTCCAGAACAGCAGCAGCAATAGTCTCTCAAAGACAGCATTATGGACAAGAGGCCTGGTGAAGGCCCACTGTGCTGTGTGACTTCCCCGATCCCTAATTTAGAGGGATTTTAAAAGGATTAAGTAAAATAATGTATATAAAACATATAACAAGCATTTAAAAAGTTAGCTATTATTAATATCATCTTTATAAAGCACAAGATTAATCGGTACAAGTAATTTGACTTACAAGCATTGATATATGTTAAACCTATATCTGGGAGCTTCCAATCTAATGCTATATATAATACTGGCCCTATTAGTTTCAATCAGTTCTTATACTCTTAATTTTGACTTAGTCTTATTTAATTCCATAGAATTTAAACACAATAAAGAAAATGACTAGATGTATAAATTAACCTATTTTTAAAACTATCTTCATTAAGCTGAGTTAAAATATCTTGGTGAAATATAGCCAACATCACCTCTCTCATTGGTAAGAAAAATAAATGGGTATGTTATATAAATGTTTATGTAATTTATCTAAAATTGGCAATCCACTTATAGGCTGAATGAGCATTAAAAAGTGTGTGGGTGACAAAATAGTTTGAGTCGTGATTTTATAGCCATAGTGATTTGCTCTCAAATATTTGTGAAGCAGTAGCTACCATTAATATCATTATTAAATACAAGATTAATTTGTAGGAAATGATTTGATTCACCAGTTATAGATGTTAGCTCATATCCCAGAGCTTCCTTTCAAAGGTTATATATAACAGTGCTCCTCATGCACTTTGGGCCTGTGAGCGATTTTATTAGAGGGGAAGATCCCAGGAGACATATATCTTGCTGCCACTAGGACAAAAAAAGGCTATATATTGATTGATTTGCTGAATCCACAGAATGAAGTCACGTTTTCATAATAAACTATAAGAATTCATTCCAACCCTCCAATTGTTTCTCTCCTTCTGTAAACCTGAATGCTCAAGGTTATATAATGCTGCAAATTATAGATATTAATTTTACAAGATGTGGAAGAATCAATCTTATTTGCTTGGTCAAAATCTATCTCAACTCAGGGCCAATATTTTCTCCCACTATATACTGTAAGCTTATATAAGGACAACTATAAGCAATTTCCTAGTCAATAACTAAGATTACAAAAATATATATAAATAAATAGTCATTATATAATTTATATGAAGAAGGATTTTTTTGAGTGCATTTTAATTGTTGTGTGTTTGTTTTTTGTATGCTAACTATTTAAAATACAGCAGGGAAAAGAAATTTTAATTATCAAGGAATTAAAAGCAAAAACCTCTGGAGGGAGAACATAACTTACAGAATGGAAAAGAAAAGAGAAACATCACAGCAACAAGGGACACAAAGGAACATTTTCTAGAAGAATTTAAAATAAAGTTGCCAGATAAAATAAAAGATGCCCAGCTAAATGTGAATTTCAGATAAACAAAAAAAAATTTTTTAGTATAAGAATGTCCCATGCATTATTTGTGACATGGAAAATTTTTGTTTGTTTTTCTAAAACTCAAATTTAACTAGGTATCCTGTATTTTTATTCGCTCAATCTGGCATTCATTCTTAAAACAACTTTAGAAAAAAAGGGAAATGGAAATTAAAAATGTTTAACAAATTAACAAATACAGAATGAATGAAATATATGTGGGCAATTCAAATGCTATGGTTTAAAAATAAAAATCATACTATTATTTAAAAAATAAAACTATTTTAAGGTAAAAACATAAGTAAGAGATAGTTATATTTTTACACCACAAAGAGAATATCATGGAGATCATTTATATACATAGAAAGTTTTGTCTGTTTTCTGAATATTTCACAAATGTCAACCATTTTAATCACCAGTTTAATATGATGTAACAGGAACATTTAAATGGTAAAGTACAGGTGGGATTTTTACCAAGAAGTTATTTTCTAGAGAAATGTCATTTCCTTATAAACCATAGAAGCCCTTTTTACATTCAAATATTCTTTACATATTCACAGATCATATTTCTTCATCAATTATGGTATTTGGAAATATTAATTGAATTCTTGTTTATAAATACAGATCCTACAAACATGCCAAAGACTCTGAAATTTCTGATGACAGAGTTCACGAGTAATTATAAATATTTAAATAAAAGCCAAAAATACAGCTGCTATGTTTAGTTGTTAATGCTTAAAAGAAAATATTTATATCCATTTTGTTTTAATCTGAAGCCATTATACTCAGAAAGCTATACAGAAAATTGGCTGTATTTTTAAAAAATTTAGATATATTATTTCTTACACATTAGGCAACCTCTCTAGAACTAAGTATGTAATGCATCTTAGGATATTAAAAAATTACAAATTAACATTTTACTTTAAACGCCTTCTAAGACTAACATATACACATACACGTAGAAAGAGAAAAGATATGAGAGAGAGAGGGGAAATACTACTTCATTTACATTTAAAAATCACATATGGTCTAAAGCAGGGTTTCATAAACTTGGTACGGGTGACATTTTCAGCCATATAAATTTGGGGGGGTAGTGGATGGTTATACTATGGATACTATAGGATGTTTAGGAGCCTTTTTGTCTTCTACCCATTATATGTCAATAGCACTCTCCAAGGTGCAACAGTTAGAGATATCTCCAGACACAGCCAAATGTCCCTGGGGTGGGGGGATCAACAGTAGTGGGCAAATTTGCCTTTGGTGCTCTAATATATCAATTTGTCCATTTATTTAATCATTCTAGCACTGAAAATAGCAACTCTATTCAGGGCCCAATATGTGCTAGTTATACACCATCTCTAATCATCATAGTCACAATACGTAAATGCAATTCTTCTTATTTTTTAAATGACTCTATTTTTTTAGAACAATTTAAGATTCACAACAAAATTGAGGGGAAGATACAGAAATGTCCCATTTTCCCATTGCCCCCACACGTGAATAGCCTCCCCTATCAACATCCCCACCAGGGTGGTACATTTGTTACAGTTGATGAACATGTATTGACATACCATAATCACCCAAAGTTCATAGTGTACATTAAGTTTCACTCAGTGTACATTCTATGGATTTGAAAATTTTATAATGACATATATTCATCATTATAGTGTTATACAGAGTATTTTCACTGCCCTAAAAATTCTCTTTGCTTTTCCTATTCATCCCTCTCCACTCCTCAACCCCTGGTAACCTCCTCGTTTTACTATTTCATTATTTTGCCTTTTCCAGAATGCTACATAGTTGGAATCATACAGTATGTAGCCTTTTCATATTGGCTTCTTTCCCTTAGCAATGTGCATTTAATGTTCCTCCACGTCCTTTCATGGCTTGATAGCTCATTTCTTTTTAACACTGAATAATGTTCCATTGTCTGGATGTACCACAGTTTATTTATCCATTAATCTCCTGAAGGGCGTCTTGGTTGTTTCCAAGTTTTGGCAATTATGAATAAAATGGCTATAAACATCTGTGTGAGGCTTTTTATATGGATATAAGTTTTCAACTCCTTTGGGTAAATAACAAGGATTGCACTTGCTGGATGGTATTGCAAGAGTATGTTTGGTTTTGTAAGAACTTTGTAAGATTTGAAAATGTTTCCTGAATATTTTGTTTATTCTTATTGAATACTCAGAGTCCTTTGAGAACATTTTATTTTATCAGGCAGTCACACTCTTTAGATTTCACATGCAGATCCTGGCCTTCTTTTGTTAATTTTTTGCAGTATGACTTTATTCCACTTGGTCTCTCTGGTGCTGCTGGGGTTCCCATTGTCCTTTGCCCGTGTTGCCTGAAGGGGCATTCCTGTGAGTCAGCATCCTCTCTAATCAACATGTTGCAGAAAGCATTTATACATCATGTCCAGAGAAGAGATTAATGACATTATCTGGGGCTGATGTGGGGGAACAAAATGTGGTTTAAGGGGAAAAAAACGCATTTAAGTTTGTGTTTATATGATTAGAAATCATCAAGATAAAAAACATATCTGAAAACAAAATATGTTACCAATTTTTTTTAGTGTTAGGAATGGTGATGCTTAAGGAAGCTAATTTTGTTAAGTTACAAAATTGCCTACAGGAAGAAATTTAGTTGCCAGTGATATATCAACTATAAACCTGTCACACAAATTTCTGGGGATTTTAAAAGCTTGTAGTTAGTGCATTAAATTACTATTACCCAATTACATGACTTTTTATTGCTTCAGCAAAAAGAAAAGTGATACTAAATAGTATAAATGACTAAGTAAATAAAGTAGAATGGTAATGAAACCTAAACACAAACACAAACACAACTGTAAAGGTCTGTAAATTTCTAAACAGGGAAACTCCTCAATCCATCTCTTCACTCCTGAATTGATATAAATGGCTCACATAATAAATTGAGTCAAATTACAATGTCATCTATTAATTAGCACTTGTCTTCAGGTTAATTGTGCATTAGAAAACAATAACAACAAAGAAATAAGGCAAGGTTAATCTTCATAATGTTTTAAAACATATTGACTAAATAATTTTCAAATTAATTTTAAGAACCACATTAATCTAGAAAAGACCATTTTTTAATAGCATAGATCCGCTTGAAAGAATTTAATTAATATTGAGTATCTCATGAGAAAATTAATTGCAGTCTCTGCAGTCTAGAAACATAAAAGAAAAAGCAGGAAATCCTTTCTCTAAAATTATATTAGAAGACAAAATAGTGTTTTTTAGAAATTGCCTGATTTAAAGGGTCTTGTAGAACTTCTTCATGTTAAATTACGTTTTAGCTTGTTTGCATCACCCAGACTGAATTTATTCATAAGATGTTTATTTGCAAAAGAGTATATAGACAAAATATCAGATTTTAGAGGAAGTAGTTGCTTGTTACTCTCAATTCATTCAAATGAATTCAGTTGTGATGAGGTGAAAGGGACAATTCAGGGAATTCTTCCAGGATCTTCAGTTAATGACTTCAGTGAATGAGGAGTATTTTCTTTCAGGTATACATGTGGCCCTCAAGTTGTGTGGTGAAGGAACTTCAAGGCCTCATCATTTGAGAGAATGAAAGTCATGCTCCTGTGACCGTCTGTGCACTGGTGAAACACTCCGGCGTTTCCCATGATGGGTAGAAGCTCCTGTCTACATCACACTGTGTATAATGTCATGTGACTGGTTTCCGTTGCTTAGCACAAAGTTTTGAGAATCATCTATGTTAGAGAATATATCAGTAGTTCATATTTTTGTGGCTGTTTAGTATCACATGGTATAAATATATCTCAATTTGAGTAATGTCCAGTTTTGATTATAAGAATAAAATTGCTATGAACATTTTTATATATGTATTTTGGTGGATGTATACACTCAATTCTCAAGTATCACATATAGGACTAGAATTTCTGGAAAACAGGATATAGTTACGCTCATTTTAAGTGGATTTTGATTGTTATATCTTCTTCATAAACTGATCCTTTTATCATTATGAAATGTCCCTTTTTATTCTTGGAAATGCTCTTTGATGTAAGGCCCTTTTCCCTCCGTGATGTTCAAATAGCCACACCAATTTTATTTTGGTTAGTATTTGCATGGCATATTTTCACATAATTTTACTTTTAACCTCTAGATGATTTATAAAGCATATTTCTTGTAAATGGCATAAAGTTGGGTCTTTTAAAAATTGCTAATATATTTGGGTTTAAGTAATATTAGTTTTATATTTGTTCCCTCTAGGTTTTTTTTTCTTTATACTTTCTTATCTGATTACTACCGTATGAACAGTTTTTTTTATTATTCCACTTTCCTTTTTATTCAAATTTTTGTGACTCAGTATTCTTTTTTAATTGGTTACACTAGAAATTAATACATCCTTAACTTACTACCGTCTACCTCACATTTGTAGGGTTATATATGCAAAACAATGTAAAAATCTTTTAACAGTTAACAATTTATCCTATTCTTGCCTTTTTTCTATTGTCATGTACTCTACTTTCACTTCTGGTAAAAATCCAAAATGCATTGTCTTTACTGTAGCCTTAAACAATCAATTGTCTTTTATAATTAACTCACTATAATTTACTCTTTCTGGAGCTATTCATTTCTTCCTACTCTTTGTTCCATCTGTGATCATTTCCTTTCAGCCTGAATACCTTGCTTTCATATTTCATTTAGTTCAGATATGCTGGCCATTATTCATTCACTTGGGTGTTTTTTGTTTTTGTTTTTGCTTTAAATGTCTGAAAATGCTTGTATTTCAACTGCATTTTGGAAGATTACTGTCCCAGGGTATAAAATCCGAGGTTGCACTTTTTTTCAATACATTAAGAATACATTTCAATATTTTCTGACATATAATTTCCACTAAGAGGTCAAATTTTGTTCTTTTACTGCAGGAAATGTGTCTTCTTTCTCTGGTTACTCATAAGACTGTTTTATTTTCTTTGCTTGTCTTCAGTTTGACTATGATGTGCTTAGAGGCTGTTTCCTTTGTATTTATCCTGCTTGGATTTTGCTTAACTTTTTAAATTCATGAGTTGGTATTTTTATCAAATTTGAAAAACCTCATCATTCTTTTTAAAAAAGATTGCATCCATGTCATTCTCCTCTCCTTCTACTATTCCAATTATATGCAGGTTAAACTTATTGATGATAGTCCACATTTCTTTTATCTCTGCTCTTTTTTTCATTATTTTTCTCCCCATACTTTAGTTTGTATATTTTCTCTTGTCCAGTTTTTGACTTTATGAGTCTTGTGTTCTGCAGTGTCTAGTCTGCTGTTAAGTTCATATAATGAATTCTTATTTTGAGATATTGTATTTGAATTCCTGAAATATGTATTTATGCTGTGTAGATGCTAAATATCTGTTCCTTTGTCCATTTCATCCATATCTTCTGCGTTTAAAAACATAGCAATTATAATTATTTTGAAGTTCTTGTCTGTTAACTTCAGAATTAAATCATTTCTCTATCTGCTTCTAATGACTAGTTTATTTGTTAATCACCAGTCAATTGTTTCATGTATTAATTTTTTTACTGTATATTGAGCATTTTGTATGATACAGAGTAGAGATTTTGGAACTGCATCATATATAGAGTTTTGTTTAGTCAGCGGTTGATTTACTGGCAGGTTACTTTCTCCTGCTGAGACTTAGTTTAAAGTTTTGGTGAGGAGGGTCTAATCCAGTTTTGCCTTTGCTGCTACTGTGTACGCCCTTTCCTTTTTGGGCATGGCCTTTCCTGCTTTTAAATAAATCATCTGAGGAGTTGACAACGTCTCTCCATGGTGGCTGAGCCAGAACTACAATCCCTCTCCAGCTCTGTACAAAATCTTGAATCACTTTTCAGCTCCCAAATCTCAGCAGATATTCTGTGTCAGGTTTCCTTTGATGTCATCCTCTGCATCCAAGCCAAGGACCAAGGAAGATTCTTTCATACATTCTTGGAGATCCTTTTTTGTGGAGTCCTTTTTAATCTTGCCTCCAAATCTTGTTAACATTAGGAGACATAAATTCTGATCTCTGTTCCCTCTGACCAGTCAGACACTAACGTCCCATTGTGCAGTTAGGAGAGGGATACACAATAACAACAAAGGCAAAACTGAATTAGATCCACCTCAGCAAAAGAGGGGAGCTCAAACTGTCCTCTGGAAAACCTCTGAGGGCATTCTGAAGACATCACTTTCTCCTCAGATAATGTATGCATTTTATGCAATCCCAAACAAAATTCCAAGAGATATTATATGCAACTTAAGAGCTCATTCTAAAATTTATTTGGGAGCTTAAATAATTGAAACCAGAAAAAACAAAAATACAGTAGTATTTTCTCAGTTTTGTACTCTCATGTGAAAAATCATCTCAAGACTTTTTGGCTTACAACAGCAAATATCCATGATTCTGTAGTTGGGGCAGGGCTCCATAGCACAGCTTATCTTTTCTTCAAGTGTTGTTTGCTGAGGTGGCTCAACTAGGGCTGGAACATACGAGATGTCTTCACTCATGTCTGATGTATCATCTTGCATGTTTGGAACTTCTGGGGGTCCTTTTATCTCCTGTTTAAATTTCTTAACCTTTAGAATCTTTCTTTCTAGGTGTCGCCATGCTCTAAAGCAGTATAGTTGGAATTCTTAACCTGGTAATTGCCTTCCAAGAATAAAATTAGAAACTGCAAGGAAGGTCTCTTAAGGCATGAGTTCAGAAGTCCCAGATAATCACATTTATTTTGTTAAATTACTCAAAAAAGTCACATGGGAGAAAATAGACTTCATTCTTAATGGAAGAAGCATATGCTTATAGGAATGGCCATTTTTGCAGATAATCTACCACAAGTAGCTTCATAGTTAGAGAATATTATTTCTTTGGACTCAAGCTGAAATACAAGCTTTACATTGCCTTATGCTTTCCTCATTTATAATGTTTTATATATAAAAATGAGGGTTCTTTAGTGGGTTTTGAGCACTATGTAGAATCCTGCATGGCAGCATGCCTACACCAATGGTGTGCTTTATTTCACTAATGTACTCCATCCTCATGTATGAAACTTGCTTCTTTCTCCTCTTGACTGTGGCAGCTCCCACTGGCCAAAGAGCTCTTGGGCCTCTTAAATGTTATTTAAAAAGAATACATATCTTTGCAGTAATAAAAGCAATAAAAGTTCTAACATAGAAATAGACAATGAATAGAAATAGGTCAATGGAACAAAAGAGAATGTCCAGAAACAGACATGAATATATTTGAAGATTACCTTTTAACCTTTTAATATTAAAGAAGGGACAAATTGATACTGAGATAATTGATTGCATGTCTTAAGATAAATTTAGAGCTCTACCTTGCATTACAACAAACATAAGGTTTTTTTTTTTTTAAATTGGTCATTACACACGAGCAATTGTATATTATTCTAGACTATAAGATGCTATTGCTGTGTTATCATCTTCTAACAGGGAAAACTTTTTAATAAGATGTAATTATAAAAGTCATAAGGAAAAATATAAATGATTTGACTCTTCAAAATAAATACAAAACTCTGAATTATGAATGAACAAAATTAAAAAAAAAAGGGTAAATTGTGGAGATATTTTTGTGAAATATGTAAAGGAATGGAACCAAAATATTTAATGCAGAAAAGATTGATTCTACAAATCAGTAAGAACATGATATATAAGCCATTAGAAATAAAGGGAAAGAGCATGAGCAAAATTATGAGAAGTTGTACTTAAAAAGATCCCTGAACTCCTTAGTGATAAGGTAATTGAATTTTTAACCAGGTTTCACTACAATTTTTTGTTTATTGAACTAGAAAAAAATGTAAAACATTGAGAATCTTCTTATCTTTTAAGAAAATGTGTAGGAAATAGAATTGTCATACTCTATTGATGTCAGCATAAGTTGATACAAATTTTGGAGAGTAATTTAATAATGCCAATCAAAATAATAACAGTTGTAAAATATTTTTGATCAAGAATCTCCACTTCTTGATAGCTTTTTAAAAAAAAATAATCCTAAGCAGGGGCTGTCCCCTTGGCATAATGGTTAAGTTCCGTGTGCTCTGCTTGGATGGCCCAGGCTCATGAGTTCTGATTCTGGGCGTGGACCTACTCTACTCCTCACCTATGGCAGTGACCCACATATGTAATACAGGAAGATTGGCACAGACGTTAGCCCAGGGCTAATCTTCCTCAAGCAAAAAAAAAAAAAGGGAAGATTTGCAACAGATGTGAGTTCAGGGTGAATCTTCCTCAGCCAAAAATAAATAAATAAGTAAATAAATCCTATGTATATACATAATTTGTGACATTGACATTTTGGCAAAAATTCATATTGAAATGGTTAAATAATATATGGTATATATTGAGAAATAATATAAACCATTAAAATAATAGGATAATAAAGCAAATTTCAGTATAGTATGTATGGTATTAATTTATTTTGCTTAAATAAAATTATATGCATGTATTTTAATATATATTTACTTATATATACCTATATATTTGTGTATACATAAATGCAAGCTATTATAGGGGATTTCTTTGTTTACTTTATATACCTTTCTATTGTTTCAGAATTTTAATTAATAGTTATTACTTTTGTAAGTTAACAAAGGTAAAAATAGCAAAATGGTATCATATTTTGTTTGTGCTTCTCATTAACCCTCTGACCATAGCTCATCTCCTAAATTTGAGTGTGTTGGTTTTCTAATCTGTAAAATGGAGATGATAAATCAGCCTTGACTCGTGTTTGTGACAATTAAGCGAGCTATCATACATATGAAGAACTCTCTATGGATTTAGTCAAGTTGGCTCTCTTATGCATTGATGACTTTGAATGTTTAGAAGGATATTTGCTCCTTTGTTCATAAAGATGTTTTCCTTTGTATCCCATGGAAAGCACCAAAAGCTGCCATGTTGGCATTCAGTTCCCTCATGGGCAAATTATCAATGTTATTCCCTATGAGGCATCTTGTCCAGGAAAAATAATGTCTCTGTTGCTTTAACCTATGACTCAACCAGAGACTTTAGTCTTTATTTTTCATTACCTATAAATTATACTCACTTTTTAAAAAAATGTACACCAGTAGAAATAATGTAATCTATCAAAACCATTTATCAAAAATATCTCACATTGCTTATTCCTGTTTTTATGAGTCAGAATTCTGTCATAAAAATCAGAATATTGACTAATTGCAGTGTGACCTCAGGTCAGATTCAGAGATTCTATTGGAAACTCACGTTTTTTGTCTCTGTGTGTATATGTGTATGTATGTCTTGTGGATAAGTTACCAAGGAAAATGGACAAATGCTGTGGTTCACCAATGCCATTTTGCATTTAAAATTCGAAAAGACAGAGCATCTCTAAGTTTCTTTTTTTTTATTGGGGTATAATTAACACAATATTATATTAGTTTTAGATGTACAACATAATTATTTGATATTTGTATATACTGTAAAATGGTCACCAGAATAAGTCCAGTTAATGTCAAAATTCTAAAGGGCAGAGTGTCTCTAAGTTTCTTTTGTGAAGGAATCATAGAAAATCATTAAAATTTAAAACTTAGTAGAAAAATGATCAAACAAGACATTAAGTTTTAAAAAGAAAATAAAAATTTATCTTAAAGTTTTATTCTTCAAATAAATAAGGGCTGAATTACCGAGTTAGGTTTTCCTTGGTTAATTAAAGGCTAACATAAATTTTTAAAATATTATAGGACTATAATTCTCTGGAGCAGAAAAGATCAATGTATAGATGAAAACAAGAGAAATGGGAAGATAAAATTATTTTGGTCTGAATCAAGTCTCTTTTCTTCTTATTGTCTGGATCACAAAGACAGTATTACCGACTCTGGCTTTTTACGTCATGGGCCATGTGGAATCCTTATATTCTGCCAGGTCCTCTGCTCTTGTCTTTCCCAGTAGTTTAAAGTAAGATGATATATCCCTATTTACATTTATCCAAGAGGTTGTACAGGCATGGCTTTTTTTTTTGGCTACTATTCAGGAACATATGTAACACACGGTACAGGTCAAAACAAAGAAAATAATACAAAAAAATTTAGTTTGCTGTTTTTGTTTTGTGTGCGCTTGTGCTTCAATATATCTGCACCACGTCGGTGGTATTGCCCTCACACAAGGGTCAATATTCAGAAACGTACCATCAAGAGTACCAGAAAATAAACATTGCAGGTAACGATGATATAGGTTGGTAAATTTGAATTCCTAAGACGGATGGATATAGAGACTAAGAAAATGAGATTTATGTTTTAATAAAATTCGGGATGTCAGGGAATCAGCCAGACCCAAACAAAGTGGCAAATTCATGCCTCATGTGTTTCATCCTCTGTGACAAATTTTAGTGATGATGTCCTTCTCCAAATAGAAAACCCATTTTATTCAGAAAACAATTCTTAGAGATTATTTGTCATGGGATTTACATTAAGGATGACGTGAAGGCAGTCAAGGAGAACCATGGTTGATGTATGTCGTAACAGAGCAAGACGAGAACATTATGCAGAATTAAATTGGAAGGATCTGACTTACTTAATACTAAATGATGAGCACAGTTAAAAGTTTCTAGGGAAGTAGGGGCTAAGAGATAAATCTATCAATAATCTATTTTACAAGTTGATTGGAACTTAAAAATTTTTGGAAACATTGATCTCTACAGATGATTGTATGTAGATGTTAACTATTTTCTGACACATTTTCCATTGAGCCAGAATTCATTTTAGTTGAAGTCACATCTGTATAATAAAGGTAAAATTGAGATTTAATAGTAACAATAGCTAACATTTATCAAGCGTACACTAGGTACCAGGTATAGTTTTAAGTGTTTTTAATATATTAACTTATTTAATTCTCATGACAAACATATGCATTTTAGGATGAGGAAACCAAACAGAACAAAGTAATTTGTTCAAGTCAGACAGTTAGAAAGACCTAGTGTTGAGAATTAACACTGCATGATTATACCTCTAATGAAACTATTTAATTAATCTGATTTTTCAGATAACCAATTTATTTTCCACATCCATTTTTTATCATCTAGTTTTCCACTACATTTTATAACATTGAGATAAGTTTGAATCTAATTTAATCATTTTGTTACTACAAGCTCCCTAATTCCACTCATTTTACCAATTTTGTGACATGTGGTCATTAGCACAAGTCTTTTCTAGCTTTTCTCCATTCTCTATCCACTCAACACTCACTGGTACATTACTGCAAAAAATATTTTCCTAGTCCTGAGTTACAGACGTGTAGTTTAAAAAGTTCTTCAGCTGATTCTGATATTCTCCTCCTCTTTACCTTTTGAGAAGCACTGGATTAACTCAGCCATCTGCCTCCTCTGCTTCTAAACCTGCACCCTCATTACTGTGCACCACCAGAGAAAACCAGATGAGCTTGCAGATTAGTACCATAGCAAATTTATGGTATCCAAATGCAGGGGTAACCACAACTGCTTGGCAATCCTATTACATTTTTCCTCTCTGGCCTATTTCCCATTCCCCTCAGCAGTTATTGCAGCCCTTCTTCATTTTCTTTAAATCCCCAGCCCCAGTAGAGTCCATCTTACTCCATCAATTACTCTCATTTTATGTTGTACTTTTAGGCTCCTCTAAGCACCTATACTTTTCAAGCACACTCACACCCATGCAAATATACATATATCAAAGGTTGAATACATACTTATATATAAATATGCGTATATACGTATATGCATAAGTATTTTCAACTTTGACACAGTTAAGTTCAGCCACCTTCTTGAAAGACTCTCATCCCTTTATTTCCTAATTTCTTTATATTCTCTTTTTTCTCAGCCACTTCTCTGTTTCTTTTGTAAGCACCTCCTTTTCTTAAATGATGACTGTATTTAAACTTCATGTCTTCCTCAGGAATCTGTATTTAAGCTTCAAGTCTTTTTGTTCTAAATCAGAGATGTTTAAACTGTTGTCCTGAAGTGGGTTTTCAGGAGGCAATAAAATTCCTGAAGCTATGTATTTAATATTGTATATACGTACCTATTTCTGAAGAGGAGATCCAGTATTTTAAAATCAGAATGTGACTCAATAAAGATTATGAATCATTGTTCTAAAACACTTCACTTGTGCATTTTAATCTTGGTCTATTGATCTAAACGCTACTTGTATCTAGATGACTTCTACATTTGTTTCCCAGCTTGAACTTCTGTCCTGGGCTACTCCTATGGCAACTAAATATCTTCACCTCTACATCTCACAGGCACCTCCAACTGAACAAGCCCCGAACTGAATTTGTTAGCTTTATTAAAGAGTTTTTCAAAAGCATTTTTCATGTCTCTTACAGTGTTTTTGATTTCTAGCATTTCTTTTTGATTCTTTCTTAGAATTTCCATCTTTCCATCACATTATCCATCTGTTTTTGCATGTTGTCTACTTTTTTTCCATTCGGGCCCTTAGCATATTAATCATAGTTGTTTTAAATTTCCAGCCTGATAATTCCAACATCCCTGACATATCTGACTCTGGTTCTAATGCTTCTTCAGTACGTCAAGCTTTTTTTTTTTTTTTGGCTTTTAGTATGCCTTGTAATTTTTTGTTGAAATCTAGACATGCTGTATCCAGTAAAAGGAATTGCTGTCAACAGGCCTTTAGTAACGTGGTGGTGAGGTGTGTGGGAAGAGGAAGTGTTCTATAGTCTTATAATTAGATCTCAGTCTTCTGCTGATCCTCGTCCCATGGATTGTGACTTCACCACTGCACCTCAGTTTCCCCTCCCCCTTAATTAGACAGGATAACTAGAAGGGGTTAGAGTTGGTATTTCCCTTCCCCCACAAGGAGGATAGAGGGGGCTGGAGTTGAGTATTTCCCTTCCCTGGGGTCAGTTAGGCTCTGATAAAATTCCAGCACGTTAGAATCTGGTAAAAGAATTTCTCCTGAGGTCAGCCCTTGTTAAAAAAAACAGAATTCTCTGGTACATTTCAAAATGGCTACTTTCCTTCTCCCCCTGCCAGAAGCATGAACAGATTTGTCTCTGATATTTACTGTGAACACTTATCTGGAGGTAAAACTCACAAAAGTGTGGGTGCCCTCTTATAACTGGGTCCCCTGGAGTTTTACTCTCAGACTTGTCCACAATGAGCCTCCAGCAATTCTTTAATTACAGTTTAGGTTTTCCTAATCAGGAGCTGGTTCCCGTGGAAGTTTCTGCTCTCATAAGTTGTGATTGTATCCGCCTGTCTGTCTCTCCAAGTTTTGCAGCTGCAGTTTGCCCCATGAAGTGACTTCTCAGATCTAAGAAGAATTGTTAATTTTTCAGTCTATTCAGTCTTTTACTTGTTAGGACAGAGTGGTGACTTCTAAGCTTCTTAAATGTCAGATTGGAAACCCTATTAACTTTACTAAGATTCTATCTCCTTTTTCTATTTTTTATCTCAGTGAATGCCACCATCACCATGCATTTGTCCTAGTGATCTACCTAGGAGCCATTTTAGACATTTTCCTTTTTCTCAGTCTGACATCTTACCAGTAACCAAATCTCATCAGACCATGTCTTCAATATCTCCAACATTCCATTCTATTTCTCAATCCTTTCAGTCCCTGACTTAGCTCAAGTCCTCTTTATTTAGCATGTGAAACAGTCTCCTCTTCCACTCTCAGAATTCTCCATACTCTAACCAGAAACATTTTTCTGAAACAAAAGTTTAATTATGCCTTTCCTCCATCTAACATTTGGATGCATACCTCTATTAGTCTGTTCAGGCTGCTATAACAAAAATTCCAGGGAGTAGTGGTTAAGTTCACCCGCTCTGCTTTGGCGGCTTGGGGTTCACAGGTTCAGATCCTGGGTGCAGACCTACACACTGCTTATCATGTCATGCTGTAGCAGGCATCCCACATATAAAGTAGAGGAAGATGGGCACAGATGTTAGCCCAGGGCCAATCTTCCTCAGCAAAATGAGGAGGATTGGCAACAGATGTTAGCTCATGGCTAATCTTCTTCACACACACACACACAAAAAATTCCCTAGACTGAGTGGTCTAAACAACAAATATTTATTTCTCACAGTTCTGAAGGTTGCAAAGTCCAAGATAAAGGTGTCAGCAGAGTGAGGGCCCACTTCCTGTTCATAGACAGATGTCTTCTAGCTATGTCATCTCATGGTGGAAGGGACAAGGGAACTTTCTGGGGTCTCTTTTATAAGGGCATTAATCCCATTCCTAAGAGCCCCACCTCCTAATACCATCACATTGGGGATCAAGATTTTAACTTGTGAATTTTGGGGGTACACAAACATGTAGTCCATAACAATGTCCAAGATGATTTATTAGGCTGTGAAAAATATTCTAACAATATTTACACTTATTTTCATAAAATTAATAAAGAGATTGCTTATTAATAATATTCAATATCTAGATTGACAGCAGCATGCTTTCTAGGTCCATACATAAAACAGTCAAGTGTCACATAGATTATATGGGATATACTAAGGCTAAAGTAAGGGTTCCAGAAAAATGTTAAATTGTGTTGTCTTCAGTTATTTAATTACTTTTAGCTCATTGCACTATAGTTCAGATTATATAAACTAGGATTTATTGATTGATCACATTATTTAGTTTTAACTACAGTGACCATAACTAAATGGACTAGAGACTAATATAATTTCCTGCAAAGAAACCACAATTGGAAAAATAATACAATGTAAAAACTACCAAACAGTAAGAAATTGTCATAATGATATTTTTTCTTTGTGTGATGCATCTCTTCTTAAGCCACTAAAAAAGGTAAAATCACTAATAGTCTAATCTGATCAGCAAGATTTTGGTCAGAAGAATGTAAAATTATTAAAAAGGCTATATGAAATATGGATTTATATCCTTTATTGTTATTGATGGACTTTACCTACGTATATATGATGTCTTAAATAGAAGGTAATGATAACACAGAGCCATCATGATTAGCAAGACTTTTAAAAACATTATTAATAATAGTATTTATGGAGTCAAATAACTATTTGAAGTATTTAATTTATCTTTTATTTCATTATATTTTTCTATTTCTGTATTTTTATAATGTATTATATACTATACTAGTAAAACAATACATATATTTCCTTTGTACTAATAAATATACTTATGTTGGTGGATTGTGCATGAAAATTTTTACATATAGAGGTGAATGATCAACATATTTTGAGGCCAATTATCTACAATGTAAAATAAGTACAGCCATGTGCCACATAACAACATTTTGGTCAATAAAAAACCACACATACAACTGTGGTCCCGTAAGATTAGTACCATAGAGCCTAGGTGTGTAGTGGGCTATACCATCTAGGTTTGTGTACGTACACTCTGTGATGTTCACACAACAACAAAATTGCCTAACGGTGCATTTCTCAGAATGTGTCCTTGTTGTTAAGTGACACATGACTGTATCTTTAATATAGGATACAATGTCCTTCATAAGATGACTCATTTTCAATTCCAGCCACCACTTTTATTCTATACACCTTAAATCTAACATTTCTGAACTTCTTACATTTTCCAGGACACATCAGACACAGCATTTTATGTTTTCCCTCATAAACCCATAAATCAATTCACTGATCCCCTCTAGTCTGTTGCCTGGTTAACATGGATTTGACCATTAGGACTAAGTTCAGGCATCTGTTCCACTCGAGAAAGCCTTTACTAGTACTTTCCACATGCCCATCTGTGGTTTGTTTATGCCATGAGAATATACTCTTTTGCTTGTCTGGTGCATAGCACTTTCTTGAAGTAGTTTTTCCCATTTTGGGGAGATCTATCACACCCACATTCTACTCAAAAAAATTGGATGGAAGCTGAAATCTATTTAAGTACCCCCAACCTCACATGTTACAGAGATTGGTCAAGATTTGAGCATCCAGATCAGGTTGGGTCGCTCCTAGCACCCACCATCCTATGATTGGCCACTTTGGGGGAATGGACACGTGACTCAAGTGATGTCAACCAGAATTATTCTTTGGAATTTTTGTAACAGAAGCTGATCTCCACACTGGGGAGGTTGGTTCAGTGAGCCAGGAAAAATGCCTTTCTGAAAGGAAGAATCAAACAAACAAACAAAGCTGGCCTCTGAAGAGGTGAAGAAAAGAGAGGAAGGAGAGTCCAATTGTGTTGACACCATCTTGAGGCACACCACTCCTCAGCTTCCCTGTGACTCACTTATGAAATCGGTCCTTCTTGGTCCACATAAACACAGTTCCTCTCACTTGCAGTTAATATAGATACACCCCCCTGTGTCTCCTTAACTAGCCTTGCTTTCCTCTATGGCACATGTTTCACAATGTTTTACTGAGCGTTCTCTTTTCTCCCCACCAAACTCTCTATTTCTATTTTGTTGACCAAAGATTTGGGAAAATCCTTACTTCTTACCGTTCTTAACTCCCCATAAAAATCAGTGACCCCCAAATTCTCTCCATCCTGTCAATAATGTCTCTGCCCTCTCCTCTTCATCCACGCTGTCATTGAACACCCTCAGCCATGCGTCATCCTTTAACTAATGTGTTACAATAAGCCTCCAAGTCTCCATGCCTTTCTAGCTGCACTCTCCACTATAGACAGACTAGTTGCCTCATCTGCTCATGCTACTTTTGAACATTGCCCACACTTTAATTGTACTATTGTTTTTCTTATTTTACGATAGTTTGGTTTCTAACCTCCCTTCTTTGCCATAACTATTGAAAAGGGCAGTGGCATTTCATCCTTTTCTAGAATAATATGTGACATAGTGGAATCTTAGTTCATAGTTATTGAATAAATAAAGGAAGAAAGGAAGGATGAGAAAGAACATTTCTGAAAATAGTTAACAGGATGAAATGCTTGGGTTGTTGTTTCCACAAAATAGTATATACGGCTATGATGTATATGCTATATTTAACATTATGATATAATGTTTCAAATTGTAGATGTAGTCTCAAGTACAGAATGTAGTGTTTGGATTACATAAGGTAATTTTTCATGGTTGTGTTGTGCTATATAACTAGTTTTTAGTATTACAAATTTAAAATGGAGATTGACAACACTGGAGCATACAGAAAAAGTTGATCAGTAATATAAGAACTTTGCCGATATAGAAGAAAATAAAATTTAAGGGATGTTTAGACATGAGAAGACAAAAATAAGTGAAGGAGAAGTTAGACAGCATACCTTCTTCCTTAAAATGTTTGATGAATACACACAAACATACACACGATTTACTTTTTTGCTTCAGAGAGTATGAGATTATAACTCAAGCCAATGAATGATAAAGGCAGGAAGAGTTAGACTGAATAAAATAAATAATACTCTAGCAATTAGAATTTACTCCATTGAAAGTACATGAGATATTTCTGTTACTAGATCTAGTCAATCATAGATTCAGTAATTATTTGACCAACACAGAACAGAATGGATTCCAGCACTGGTTGAGAAATAAAATTAAAAGACTTGGTTCCCTTGCAAAACCAAAATTCTAAGTATCAAGTGTTTCACAAAAGGATGAAATTTAAGATTCTTTTTCTTTGGGAAAAAATCTGATTTAATTATTTTTCTTATCTGTCTTTAATAGACAAAAAGTAATATCCACAATTAAAAGTGGCGTGAATACTGTTATTTTTGGATCAGCATAGTAAAAGTTAGAAGAGAGACCTGTCAAAATCGAAAGGTTCTTTTGTCTTCTTTTTGTTGTTATTTTATTTTCTATTCTTGTTTTACCTATAAATGGAGAGAAATCTCAAGCTCGCTCACTAGACCAACTGAAGTCATTTTAGCAGCAGTGTAGGTACCAGTTCAATCCAGAATTTGAGATCGACTTAAATGTATTTTCATCATTTTACTTTATCTTTCTCCTGTGAATTTTCAAGCTGTTACTTAGCAGTTTCTTGAGTTTCACTGGACTGTTTTAAAGTCTGAGGTAATACAGAAAACTAAAATTTTTAGAAGGTCCATTTGGAATGTTCCTTTTACTATAAAATGTTTTAATACGATATCATATTTCATTTGAGATTTTTCTCTGTAAAATCCTTGATAATCAACAATCAGAATGTGGAAAACAATTAATTTTCCTATCAATTTTGTTCAGGTAAGAACACAACACGTCCAAGAATATGTCTCGGACAATAAGAAGCAGCACAATATGTCCAAGATATCTAAACAAACAGATCAATTATAGATTGTTAGTTTTAAGTCTATTTTCAGGTTATTTTACTAAGGATTTTCCAGTGTTTACTATGAACTTTTGATAAAACATTTCATAGCATGAATATGACACACTAAATCAATGACCTGAGATTTAAAAACAAAATGTTCATTTCTTTGGAGAGATGCCATTCCGCACTTACCTGAAGTGTAGCTGAGTGGGGAGGAGGAAGGAAGGGGAAGAAAGGATGAAGGGAGCTAGATGAGATAAAGAAGAGTGCACGTATTTCAGAGACTGAGAGAAGGTTGTGTGTGGAAACAAACTAGGACAAGCTGAGAGGCTGTTTAGCTCCAATTTATGCCTAAGTTCAGTCTCCTTAGACTTCTCTGATAATAAAAACTCTATTGAGAGTTGTGGTTAAGAACACAGACTTCAGGGGCCGCCCGGTGGCGCAGCGGTTTAGTCCGCGCTTGGCAGCCCGGGGTTCGCAGGTTCGGATCCCGGGCGCCCGCCGATGCACTGCCTGTCAGCCACGCCGTGGCGGCGTCCCATATAAAGTGGAGGAAGATGGGCACGGATGTTAGCCCAGGGCCAGTCTTCCTCAGCAAAAAGAGGAGGATTGGACGGATGTTAGCTCAGGGCTGGTCTTCCTCACCAAAAAAAAAAAAAAAGAACACAGACTTCAGCGTCCTAAAGAGTCTGAAGTATAAAATTACCTGTTACTTCTCTCCTTTTCTCATCACCTCTACATACTCTGTAAGGAGGTGTGGGTTAAAACCCCGCAATGCGTGTCTTCCAGTGACACCAGGGCGAAGACACCAGTCATCTTTACCTGTCTTCATGGGACATTATAAGCTCTTACCACCTTTCACTCTTTCTCACTGGGGCCACTGGTGAAAAGCTGTTTTGATTTCCAAAGTCCACAGGTTCAAAACTACATTGTGCTCTGCAATAATGCAGAATTTCCACACTTTCACCTGGGGTTCACAGAGTGCTATTTGTTTTCTGGCGTCCTATGAAATATTTTTGCTAGTCATCTTTTTTGGTGTTTATTATCAGAAAAATCAAAAGGAGACTGAACTCCGGGGTGAAAATGAGCACAGACAGCATACCGCACAAGTAATCTCCTTCTTCTTTGAAAACAATGGGGTTGTGATTTTGTCTACCAGATGTCTGAAACTGTCTGGAGACATTGTTGGTTGCCAGAGCTGGGAAAGGGGTGCGTGACTTTTTAGTGGGTAGAGTTCGAGGGTGCTGCTGAACATCTAACAATGAAAAGGACAGCCCCCTACAACAAAGAATTATCTGCCTCACAACGCCAATAATGATAAAATTGACAAACCCTCTCGCACAGGTTTCTTTGCTTAATAAGCACCTGGTTTCCCTCTATTTTTAAATGCTGTTGCTTAACAGAACTTAGCTTAAATTATTGAATACTTTGAATCCTTTCCTATTTCCAATATATTTAAGCATACACACCATACATTTATACACACAAACACAGACGTACATAATAAAACTGCATACTATGCAAATACAATTAACATGACTTTTAGGAACAAATAAATTGAGCCAAAGTAAATTGACCATTGGGGATGTAGACCTACAAAACACAAAGACTAACTGCTAACAAAGAGAGAGAAAATAATCCTTAACTTATTCCTAGATACTCATTTCTACAGTGGGGTCCACTCAAAAACATGATTGGTTGGTATTTTTAACACATTTGGGGTTTTTAAATGAAACGCCTTCTGATTTGGAAGCAAAGACTTTAGTGACACTCCCCCAAATTTCAAAAATTAAAGTGCTTTGTAGATTCTACAGTATATTCAATCATAGCTAAGTATATTTTCAGCATTACGAAAATAAGACACTAAGAAGTTTTTCATACTATTACTATCATAAAAAATACTAAAATATCCTACTTATCTAAAACATTTTACAGCAAGTGTTAATCCAAAGTCAACTTTTATGACTGCAGGTAAGGATTTCAGTGAAAAATGTTGAAATCTCTTAAATAAATTTAATGAACCATGTCACAACAATAACTCCTAGTTAATCTTTTACATTCAACGAATAAAATGTGAAATGATTACATCCGATTATTAAAACATAGCTAAAGAATTGAAGGGATTCATTAAATGCAACTCAGAAAAATTAGGCTAATGCCCCAAACGAATTCAACATTAAAATTCTTTTCTTAGGAGTGATTGATCTATTTTCAAAGACTAATTTTCTTTATCACAGCATAAATATATGAAGAATGTAGAATATGTGTCTGCCTCAGTACATCAATGACACTTTTCTAAAAATATTAATGGTAAAAAGGCTGAATGGTCAGTTACAGCAGTTTCAGTGTTTACTTTCATTTTCTTCTTTCTCATTAGTAATTGAAAAAAATCTCAAATATGAGGAAATAATGTAAAGCTTGAAGGACAAGGCATATCATAAACAATAAGCAAAGTTTAAATGTCCTCATAATATGTTGTGGGATTTTTGTAATAACTGTGCTAACATTAAAAAATAATTTTTTACCAGCTAATTTTATCACTACTGAATATAGAATAAATAGTAATATGGCTAGGGAACATAATATATCTTAAATATATTTTAATGAGCAAATAAATTTACATATATATATATATACATACATATGAACGTTTAGAGAGGTATCTAAAGAAATGTACTCCCATGTTCACTGATATATAATTTATAGCATGAAACAATAAAAATCCACAAAAGGAAAACACAAATCTTTAACAATAGAGTAAAACATAAGTACACTAAGTAACATGCATATAATAAAATATTAATTAGCTATTAAGATCATGTTTTAGAGCAGTGATTCTCAAATGTTTTCTCCTTCACTTAAAATTCTACAGGGAAAGGAAGTGAAAATATGAATTCTATAAAGTCTCCTTGCATATTTTTTCTTTTTGATTGTAGCAAAAAGCACATAACATAAAATTTACCATCTTCACACCATTTTTAAGTGTACAGTTCAGTAGTGTTAAGTATAGTCATATTATTGTGAAACAGATCTATAGAACTGTTTCAAGTCGCAAATCTGAAACTCTATTCCCATTAAACAACTCCCCTTTCTTCCTCCCCTCAGCTTCTGGCAACCATCATTCTACTTTCTATTTCCATGGTTTTGTCTACTTAGATACCCCAGATAAATGAAATCTTGCATAATTTGTCTTCTTGTGATTGTCTTATTTCACTTAGCGTATTGTCTTCAGTTTTCATCCATGTTGTAATATGTGGCAGGATATCCTTCCTTTTTAAGGTCAAATATTATTCCATTGTATGTATACACTATATTTTGTCTATCCATTCATCTTTCAGTGGACATTGGGATTGCTTCCTCCTCTTGACTATTGTGAATAGTGCTGCTGTGAACACAGGTGTGCAAATATCTCTTTGAGACTCTGCTTTTAATTTGGATATATACACAGAAGTAGGATTGCTCTATCATATGGTGGTTCTATTTTCGATTTTTTGCAGAACCTCCATACTATTTTCTACAGCAGTTACATCATTTTACAATCCCAGCAGCAGTGCACAAAGGTTCTAATTTCTCTACACCCTTGCCAACACTTGCTATTTTTTGTTTTTGTTTGTATGTTTGATAATGGCCATACTAATGATGTGAAGTGATACCTCACTGTGGTTTTGATTTGTATTTTCTTAACGATTTATGATGTTGAGAATCTTTTCATATGCTCATTGATTTGTATATCATTTTTGGAGAAATGTCTATTCAAGTTCTTTGCCCATTTTTTAATCAGGTTATGTGATTTTTTTGTTCTTGAGTTGTAAGAGTTTTTAATATATTCTGGATATTAATCCTTTATCAGATATAGGATATCTGAAAATATTTACCTCCATTCCATAGCTTGCTTTTTCTCATTGTCTATTTTTGCTTTTGTTGCCTGTGCTATTCGTGTCATATCCAAGAAATCACTGCCAAGTCCAATGTCATGAAGCTTTCCCCTATATTTTCCTCTAGGAGTTTTATAGTTTTAGGTCTTACATTTACAACCTATTTTGAATTAATTTTTGTATAGGGTGTAAGATAAGGGCCCCAAGTTAATTATTTTGCATGTGCATATCCAGTTTTACCAATACCATTTGTTGAAGAAACTGTCCTTTCCTCATTGAGTGGTTTTGCTACCCTTGTTGAAGACCATTTGACCATATATGTTAGGGTTTATTTCTGACATCTTTATTCTGTTCCACCGGTTTGTCTTTCTTTATACCAGCATGCTGTTTTGATTACTATATCTTTGTAATATATTTTGAAATCAGGAAAGTTTCTTTTAGTTTTTTTTCAAAACTATTTTGGCTATTCAGGGTCCCTTGAGAGTCTATATGAATTTTAGGGTTAATTTTTCTCTTTCTGTAAAAATTGACATTGGG
This sequence comes from Tapirus indicus, assembly GCA_031878705.1. Lineage (NCBI taxonomy): Eukaryota > Metazoa > Chordata > Mammalia > Perissodactyla > Tapiridae > Tapirus > Tapirus indicus. Next base: position 136,750,092 of record CM062919.1, on the reverse strand, counting down.
ATTTTGATAGGGAGTACATTGAATCTATAGATTGCTTTGGGGACTATGGATCCATGTATGACTTTAATATATGTTCATACACAGTACAGACATGATGTTGAAGGAGAATATTTATTATTATGGAAAAATGCCATGACTTAAATTAAGTGAAAAGTATTAACAGACCAGAAAGCAGTATATGTAAGGTTATTTTCTTGTTTATTTTTAATGAATGCTTTATTTTAGAATAGTTTGAGATTCACAGAAAAATGATGAAGTTAGTGTAGAGAGTGCCCATATACTCCATACCCAATTTCCCATATTATTAATATATTAGTATGGGACATTTCTCAAAATTAATGAAACAATATTGATACAGTATTACTAATTAAAGTGCACACTTTATTGACATTTCCTTGGCTGTTACCTAATGCCTTTTTACTGTTCCATGTCCCTTCACACATATTATATTTAGTCATCATGCCTCCTTAAACCCCTCTTGTCTGTGACAGTTTCTCAGACTTTCCTTGTTTTTTTTTTTTTTTTGGTGAGGAAGATTCGCCCTAAGCTAACATCCATTGACAATCTTCCTCTTTTCTTTTTGCTTGAGGAAGACCAGCCCCGAGCTAGCATCCATGCCAATCTTCCTCTACTTTGTATATGGGATGCTTCCACAGCATGGCAGATGAGTGGAGTAGGGTCATGCCCGGGATCCAAACCCGTGAACCCAGGCCTCCAAAGCAGAGCATGCAGAACTTAAACCACTTGGCCACCGGGTCGGCCCCAGACTTTCCTTGTTTTTGATGACCTTGACGGTTTTGAGGAGTACCCCTTAGGTGTTTTGTAGAATGCCCCTCAATTGATACTTTTCTAGTATTTTTCTTGTGATTGGACCGAGGGACAGGATTTTTGAGAGGAATACCACAGAGATTCAGTACCACATCTCAAAATATGAAGGTTATATATTATCAAGATGACTTATCACTCTAGATGTTAATCTGATCTCCTGATCTTGATCTCCTGCGGTAGTATTTGCCAGATTTTTCCAATGTAAAGTTAGTCCCTGTCCTCCTCCCCATGCCCATACCCCCACTGCGCTTACTATTCTGTATTCTTTGGAAAGAAGTCCTTATGTACATTTAAGGAAGTCCTTAAGTGTACATTCAAGGAGAGGGGAGTTATGTTCCACCTCCTTGAAGGTGGAATTTCTATATATATTACTTGAAATTCTTCTGCATGCAGATTCATCTAACTTCCCTCATTTACTTATTCAATCATTTATTTATATCATTTTAGATTCTTGGATTCATTTTATATATTGAGTTATAATCTAATATTACTTTATTAGTTTTGTTGCTTAAATTGTTACAGGTGTGGTCATTGGAAGCTTAATCAGTTAGCTCCTGTGTCCCTTTAATATGTCCCCATCAATGTGTGTATGTGTGTGTGTATTCGATAACTTCCTTATTTTCTGGCACTACAAGATGCTTCAGGCTCATCTTTTACATTTCTTGCCTATGCCCTAGAGTCAGCCATTTTCCAAGGAGCTGTGGTCCTTTCACTGCAGAATGGTATTAGAAATCACAATCTGAGGTGCTAGATTTGTTCATTACTACTGGAGTGTCATTGCTTTTAGGCTCAGCTGGCAGATTAAGGAAATATATGTACATAGATTAATTCATATACATATACACATTTATAAATATTTCTGTATGCAACATCTATAGCTTTATTAAGCTAAACATAAGTGCATATTGATATCTCCAACTCTAATCTATTGCCACAAGGATTATTCTAGCCTTCTCCCTTGCTTATCTATAACCTACCACTTCAACAGTAAGAAACGTAGCTCCCACCATCCTCCATCCATTTACTTTTGATTCTACTATACATGTATAGTGGTTTCAGTATTGTTAACCAGTACACCAATGGGAATAATTTTATCAACAAGGGTATAGTTGATTTTTATATATAGTTCACTTTTAATTTAATTTTACGAACTCCACTCATTCCAAAGTTAGTTAAGTTAGCAATGCATTCTCTCACTCTTTAGTGAAGTCATTTCATATATTTTTATTAGTTAGATAACTTTGTCATATCTGCATTTTATCCTAGGATTTCCTAATCTCGTAGAGATTTTTAAAATTTTTCATCGATTAAGGTTCATTCCTTCAGCTTTAAAACTCTATGGGTTTTGACAAATGCATAGTGTCATATATAGGCCATTACAGTATCATACAGAATAGGTTCACCATGCTAAAATATCTCACATGCTTCACCTATTCGACTCCCATGGTCCCCAGCCACTGGCAATCACTAATCTGTTGACCATCTGTATAGTTGTACCTTTTTCAGAATGTCATGTAAATAAAAACATATAGCATGTAGCCTTTCAGACTTTTTTCTTTCACTTAAGAATATGCATTAAGATATTTCCATGTCTTTGAATGATTGATAACTTATCACTTTTCCCCAAATGAATAGTATTCCATTGCACGGATGAGCTGCAGTTTGTTTACCCATTCACCTATTGAAGGACATTGTGGTTGCTTCAAGTTTTTGGTGACTATAAATAAAGCTTCCATAAATATTTGCATCTAGGTTTTTGTGTGGACATGAGTTTTTAAATGATTTGTGTAAATACCTAGGAGTTTGTGTCACGAGGCCAAAATTAAGGCCCAATATTACGTATTGCCTTGACATCTGGTGAAACCGGGAGATTCTCAAATAGACACACCACAAATTCCCTTCCCAACCTGTTTCCACAGATAAGGTCTCCTAGTCAAATAGCCATCCTTATCATGGGGACCAGGCACAGTTCCTGCTTATCCCTGAGTAGCAGGATTTAGTTCCCTGCCAACCTGCAGAATAATTCAAACCAGTCAATCTCATCCTCCCGTGGGAACAAAGGATCACCTCAATCTGTTGATACTACAAGGCCTGCCACCCACAGTCTCTGCTTGTTCATTCTGTTTCAGAATATAACCCCTGTATTACTTTGCTGTGGCTGCCATAACACACTGGGTGGCTTAAACAACAAATATTTATTATTTCTCACAGTTCTCGAGGCTAGAAGTCCAAGATGAAGTGTCAGCAGGTTTGGTTTCTTCTAAGGTCTCTCTCTTTGACATGCAGATGGCCACCTTCTCTCTGTGTACTCATGCGGTCTTTTCCCATTGTCTCTCTGTGTGTCCAAATTTTCTCTTCTCACAGGAACATCTATCAGATTGGGTTAGGGCCACCCTAACAGCCTCATTTTAACTTCATCACCTCTTTAAAAGCTCTGTCTCCAAATACAGTCACATTCTGAGGAACTAGGGGTTAGGGCTTCAACAGATGAATTTTGGGAGAACACAATTCAGTCTATAACAACCCTCACGTGGTCCTGTACTGCACCTTGTGGCCACCTCTCTGGGCGGAGAGTATATGTGATTAATAAACTGTTACCAGTCTCCTCTACCTAATGTTGGGCATCGCACACTCAGCCATTCCTCTAATCCTAGAGCAGAAATCCTTCCCACACCCTGGGGTGAGTAAGAGGGGGTTAAAACAGACTGTTATTGCTATATCACAGGGTAAGGCAATGTTTTTGTTTGTAAGAAACTGGCAACGTGATCCACGTCCTCACCGGTAATTGATCTTGTCAGTTTGGGAGATTTTAGCTATCCTAAGGGATGTGTAGTGATATCTTGTTGTTTTAGTTTGCATTTTCTAATGACAAATGATGTTGAACATCTTTTTGTACGCATATTTGCCATGTGTATATCTTCTTTGATGAGAAATTCATTCAGATCTTTTGTCCACATTTTAGTTGGTCTATTTATTTTCTTATTGTTGAATTTTAAGATTTCTTTGTATATTTTGCATACAGGTGTTTTATCAGGTGTTTTGCAAGTATTTTCTCCCAGTCTAAGGCTTGTTTTTTCATTCTCCTACCATGGTCTTTCACAGAGCAGAAGGTATTAATTTTAATGAAGTCCAATTTATCAATTTTCTTTGTGGATTGTGCTTTATTTATATTTTAAAAGTCATCATGAAACCCAAGTTCACCTAGATTTCCTCAGATGTTATCTTTCAGATGTTTTATAGTTTTGGATTTTACATTTAGGTCAAGAGTCTATTTTCAATTAATTTCTATGTCAAGTATAAGGTCTGTATCTAGGTTCATTTTTTTATTTTGCATACACATGTCCAATCTTTCCAGCACCATTTGTTGAACCACCAACTTAAAATTTTGTATGCAGTTAAAATATCCCTCAAAACTGAAGGAGAAATAAAGACTTTCTTAGGCAAACACTGAATGAGTTGCTGCCAATGAAACTTCCTTGAAAGAAATGTTAAAAGATTTTCTTCGGTGAGAAGGAAAATGATATAGGTTAGTAACTCTGATCTATATAAGAGAAGAAGATCAACAGAGAAGGAATAAATGAAAGCAAAATGAAACCTTATTTTTCTTATTCCTATCTGATCTAATAGTTAAACTATTTATTCAAATGATAACAGCAACAATGTATTAGGTGATTATAGTATATCAATAAGTAAAATGAAGGCCAGTAATGGTGTAAAGGATGGGAGAAAGGAAATGGGAATACTTTGTTATAAGTTACTTGGGCTGCTATGAAGCTGCATAGTATTATTTGAAGATGGACTTAGATTAGTCATAAATGTATATTGCAAACTCCAGGGCAGCTACTTAAAAAAAGAAGTGTAATTGATATACTAAGAGTGGAGAGAAAATGGACTCATACAGAATGCTCAACTAAAACCAGAAAAAGAGGGTAAAAAATAATTACCAAGAAACAAATGCAAAGAACAGAAAGGAATTACAATCATAGTGGATATTAATCCAACTGCATCTATAATCAGTTTAAGAGTTAATGGTCAAAGTACACTAATTAAAAGATAGACTGTCAGAGTGGATAAAGAAAAAATAAGATCAAATGATATGTGACTTACAAAAAAGCCCACTTTAAATATAAAGACTCAGAAAGATTAAAAGTAAGGGAATGGAAAAAGATAAACTATGCTATCTCTAATCAAAAGAAAATGTATCTGTATTAATTCCAGACAAAACAGACTTCAGAACAAGAAAGATTATGAGAGAAAAAAAGGGGAAATTATGGAATGATAAAGGAGTCAATTCTTCAAGAGCGATAATGATGTTAAATGTGCGTGCAACTAAAAATAATGTGTCAAAATATATGAGCCAAAAACTTAAAGAATGGCAAAAAGTAGACAAATTCACTTATAGCTGAAGACCTCAACACCTCTGTGTCAGTTAAGATATAAATGACATGAACAGCACAATCAATCAACTTGCTCTAATTGACTTTATGAACTACTTCATCCAACTACAGCAGAATACACATTCTTCTGAAACGCACATGCAATGTTCATCAAGATAAATGATATTACAGGCCTTAAAACACACCAAAAAAATTTGAAAGAACAGAAATCAAATGAATTATTTGTTTAGACCAAAATGGAATTAAATTAGAAATCAATAACAGAAAGATAGCTAGAAAATTCTAAAATTTTAAAAAATTGAATGAAACACTTTTAGATAACACAAGTCAATGAAGAAATCTTAAGAGAAATTAAGGAATATTTTGAAGTAAATAAAAATATAACTCAAAAATTTGTGAGATAAAGCAAAAGCATTGTTTCAATGGAAATTTATAACATTGAATGCATATTTCAGAAAATAAGAAATATCTAAAATCAATAAGTTGAATTTTCTGTCTTAGGAAACTAGAGAATAAAGAGTAATTTAAACAACAACAATAAAAATCAAGCAGAAGAAAACAAATAATAAAAATTAGAGCAGAAATCAATGAAATCCAAAACAGGTTGTCAATAGAGAATATCAACAAAAGCTAAAGTTTATTCTTTGAAAAGATTAAATTGATAAATCACTAGCCAGGCTAACCAAGAAAATAAGAGAAAACACAAATGATAATATTGTTTTAAAGAAACATTGTATATTTATACAACTAAAAATCTAATATTGGTTTGTGCTTTTTCAAGTAGGCTGACATAAAATTTTTGGTGCCTTGGGTGTTTTTCAATGTTTCCAAAGTTTTATGAATTTACAGGGATTTCCTCTTCTAATGGGTAAAGTCTTTTGTAAGTCTACCCATCTTTATACAAAACCTTTTGAATTTAACAAAATTGTATGGACATCATAAGCTTTAAAAGAAATTGTTATATTTATTAATATATATGTGTAGATTCAAAGATTCAGCTAGATTAGGGAAAAAAAAGCAGTTAGAGTTCCAAACATGGAAGAAAGAGACAGTCATTCTAAGCAAAAGGAACAACCAGTGCAAGGACAAGAGTGTATAGCTATCCATGGCGTGCTCAGAAAAAATTCAAATTCAATGATGTTTACAGAAAAAAGTGAGAGAAGGTGAAATTGGAAAATTTATTTTAAGACATGCTTTAAATAGGTTTTTTTGGTATTCAAAAAGCTTAGAATTTAATCTGTGTCATTCCAGTACTGAAGTTGGGGAGGGGATTCTATAACAGGAGAAGGACGCGGCGATACTTGTGGGAGAACATTGAAAAGGACAATATAGTCCTGGTGAATTTCAAATGGAGTCTAAACTAAGTAGTAACAGTGGCGGTAAATGGCAGGGAAGTTCTGGGGCGAGAAGGTCGTATGTAAATTGTGGAGACTGCTGTGGAGGAAGTCTTGGGAGTCAGGATAATTTTCAGTTTTGGTAGAGGTAGCGATAACGTTATTAACCACACTGAAGGATATATGAGGAGGAGTCGAGAAACTGTGAAATAAGAATTCCATTTGCATGTTCTATTTCGACTCTGTGGAGTTTGATGTACTTAAACAATATGTATTTACTTATAAAAGTTCACTGAGCTCAGGAGAACAGTAGGAGTCAGGAAAGGACAGTGGTTATGAACTCAGATTCTGGAGCCACATATCTGTACTTGAATTCCAACCATAATTCTAGCAAACTGTGTAAAGTTCACAGTTTCCCCTTTGAAAAATAGAGATAATAAGAACACCTAATGTATGTGTATTTTGTAAGACTCAAATGAGATAATATAGGTAGACCGCATTGCACAGTGGTTTATATGCCTGGCACATGGTAAATATCAGTAAATGTGAGATATTACACACATAGATAAGATTGTCATTGAATTCCACAGGGGACTACTGAAGTAATGGAGATAATAAAATCAACCAGGAAGCATTTAAGAAGATTCTAAGAATTACTTAAAGAATTAAGGAGAACTTTGAGAAAAAAATAGTAAGTAAATGGATAAAGGAAGAAAAATTGGCAGAAGATAATGAGAAAGAGTATACAAAATCATAGGCAAAGAAAAAGGAGAGTTTTGAGTGTTAACATCAAAGGAAAGAGAGCAGATTTTCAGGAAAGAAGATATTACTGCCAATTTTACATAATTCAAGAGGAGAAATACCTAAGAAGCATAAGCATTGAAAAGTTCTTTGCAATTAGAAGTTAGATGTCGTTAGAACTCATGAAAGCAATTTGCATTAAGATGGATGAAATAGATTACAGTGGGCCGAAGATTAATGTAAATGTATAGCATAGACACAGTGATGGTACACTACCCTAAAAAGAGGACTGGTACTTAACAATGTAAATGAAATATGTTTGTGCTGCAGTGAAAAATTTAAGTGGTTGATTAGAGAAGTAATGTGAAAAGTTTATGAAAAGTTTAAAGTTTTAATGGTCAAATGCCTCATTTATAACGGCAAAAAGAAAGTCAAAATGTTTAGAAACACCAAGGCATTTGCCCAATCTGTTGGAATAGAACTTCCCATAGACAACAGGAAGATGTGTACAAATGAGGAGGTAAGCTGTTTTCTTATATAATTTTGTTTAACTTCTATATATTTATAATCAATAAATGAATGTAATCCCAATAAAACTACCAGCTGGATTTTAAACTAGAAAATAAATAAGCAAAAAGAACTAGCAAATTTCTGAAAAAAAAAAAAAGACTAATGAGAAAAAGACACACCAGCCCATGAACTACGAAGCTCCTGAATGAAAAGGGAGTGAGAATCCAGGCTGAGATCTGTATCAGTCGGGGTTCAGTTAGGAGAGAGAAACTGCACAAATAATTTGAAAAGGGAAAATTTATTCAAAAAGTGTCAACTAGTAAAAGGTTGATAGATGACTAAAAGGGGTAAGAGAGGATGGTAAGGGGTACAGAAATAGCAAATGCAAAATCAAAACAAAACAAAACTCTACTACCTTTAGGGTTGAAGGAAAGTGAACAAGGAAGGAATAAAGAACATAGAAGAGATCCCATACTCCCACCCCAAGGATGACTACCAGCAAAGAGATTTGCCAGAGTGAAAGGATAAAGCTAGTTTAAAGGAGCAGACTTTTGGGCAGTTGAGAAACTTGCCAATGGGTGCAGGCAGGCTGGGTTCACTTGATGTAGTTTACCACATGACCAGAACTTACCAGAGGATATGGGTAGGCCAGCACTGGTCTTAGGAAGTTAACCATCAAATGACTGAGAAACTTGCTGGAAGCTGCATATGGGCCAGAGCTGATCCATTGAAATGGTCTGCTGGGTGGACGAGAAAATTGCAGGAAGATGTAAACCATAACCTCCTGCCGTGGCTTTGTGCTTCGAATCCACTCTTGCCTGCACCAAAAAATGACACACCAGAATCAAGACGAGAAGTCTCTTCCTCTTGTCAGGATCATGTAGTATCTCTTCAGGCCCTCTATTGACAGAGCCTAACATAAGCCAACTGAAAAGTGAAAGATCCTTACAGAGTCTAGCCCTTGTTTGACAATGTATACAAAGATGAGTGGATTTAAAGCTGAAATGTAATAATAATTGGCAAAAGATCCAAATACATATGGGAGTTTAGTATATTATAAATGATCAAAGAAATTAGAAGAAAGTATGGGAGATTTCTTTATATAAAATCAAAGTGTACAAGTGCATTCTAAGAATTATTTTTAAAGAAGCACACCAGAAAATTAATAGAAAACTTTGACACACACAGTAAAATATTATACATGGCAAAATAACCACAAGTATAATCAAAGACAAACAAAAACCAGAGAAAAATACCAGCAACTCATATCACAGACAAATGGCCAATTACCTTAACACATAAAGAATTTTTATATGTTAATTTTTATAAAAGCACCATGATAGAAAACATGATCAGACACTGCAGAAAATAGAAAATACAAATATCTCTTAAACATATGAAATGCTGCTCAATCTCACTCAAAATAAGAGAAAGGAAAAGATCAACTATAATGAAATATTTTCATCTTCAGAATAGCAAAGAGTGAAAAGTTTGCTAATATGCTGCATTGGCAAAGAAATAAGAAACTGGTAGGCTCATCTGGCTGGTGTGCAATTTGACAATATCTGTATTTGGATACATATCTATTACTCTCAGTCCTAGGAATTTATCCTAGAGTTATCCTTAGACAAGTGAAAACTGAAATATTTACATGGAGATAGATTTTAGCTTTTTTTTTTTTTAACTAGAAAAAGATGGGCAACAAACTAAGTATCCATCAGCAGTTGACTGGTTAAAAAATATTATACATCTAGGGGCTGGCCCTGTGGCATAGTTGTTATATTTGGCATGCTCCATTTCAGTGACCTGGGTTCGCAGGCATATACCACTTGTCCGCCATGCTATGTCAGTGACCCACATACAAAATAGAGTAAGATTGGCATAGGCGTTAGCTTGGAGCTAATCTTCCTCAGGCAAAAGAAAAAAGAGGGAGATTGGCCACAGATGTCAGCTCAGGGTGAATCTTCCTCAGCCAAAAAAAAAAAAAATATATATATATATATATATATATATATATATGATACATCTAAACAACAGAACACTGCGCATCTAAAAAGAAAAATGAAGAAGTTCATTATTAACGATGTGGAACTATTAAACAAAGCATATTTTAGGAGTAAAAAAATAAATTCAGAACAGTATGTGTAGTTTAAAAAGAGGAAAATAAATACTTGTATCCATTACACTGCAGGATATGTATATTTCTGAAGGATACACAAGAAAATGCTCCTTTGTCTCTGGAGAGGAGAAATAGGTGGCTAACGCAATGAGAGGATGCATTTGACAATACACTATTCTGTAACTTTTGAATATTGTACCTGTGAATATTATCAATTAAAAATACAATAAAACAAAAACATTTAAGTCGATCAATCACTTTAAAAGTTTTAAAATATAGTTTTCAATAAGGCATAATCGTCGCCCTGGAGTTGCTCACAATTTGTCGATATTTCGGACACACACAAAATAACAATATAGCAATATAACGATTGCTACAATAAAGTTATCTACAAAACTGCTGTCTAGCTTTGCATCAAGGGTTCAATGAAGGATTTTCAAGGAATAATAAATTTTGTTGGAGCTCATCATCCCAGAATGAATTTTGTCTTATCATTTTCCTCCCTGAATCCTGCCTAGTCCCACTTTAATAATTATTTTCTGGTAAGTCCAGCCTATGTTGAACTTCTTCCATCTTTGGGACTCTATCATGTTTACTGTTTATATCACCAATATGAATATTTGCTCCTCATTGATTATTAACTGTTTCATGGTCTATAGCCAACACACCTGATGAATTTCAATGTCCTAAAAGTTGGGGATAGAAAATATATATATCTTGGAAAGGTATGTCAATGCTTACTAAAAGAGCATTGGAGAAAGAATAAGTAAAATATTGCCTTTCTCATATCCTTTGAGGCATATTTGGTGGTAGATTGAGAAAAATCTCTGCTAAAATTCATAAATATAGAAAAATTATATTCACATCTGGCATTCACAAGAGATGATATTAATGAGAAAAATACCTGTGGTGAACTGTTCACCAGTTAATGTCCTTCTGGTTTTAATATGCCACAATTTAAAAGAAGTTCAGTTCCGCAAACTAGGAGGGTGATGTATTAGGGGTAAAAATCCATTTCAGCTGTCATTGGCTACGAAGTCCAAATAGCAGCTCAAACCATCACGGTTTTTCTTAAACTTTTCTATTATCGAAAAATATCCAGTTATGTCTATGTAAAAATATTTTTTAAAAACTAAAATAATCCTCAAAGTAATACATCCATGCAATTTACAAACTATCAATCCCTGTCCCCACCACATATATCAAAATTTCACACAAACCTAATTAAGGAAAGAAAAGGGAATACATCATTTATTACTTATGTAGTTGGTGTTAATAAATTTCACCAGATTATTTGCCCATACAATGGCACTTGAGGAGTTGTATTCCAAATATTTAGGTGTTATGTATACGTTATATGTATATTATATTTCTAAGTCGAGTAGCACCGACTATAAAGCAAAAAGCTAATGTTTACTCTTAATAAGTCACATGAGATTCTTATAACTTAGGCCCTTACCTGGAAACCTATTCTCAAAAGACTGAGAAGAAAGGAATTTCCATAAATTGAGAACTGATTGAATAAACCTAGAGCTGTTTCTATGCATTAACCACGAGAAGCCCATGTCTCCCAGGTCTTCCTTCATAATACTCTGTATATCCCTCTTTTTTTGGATGCCAACTCTCAGTCTTCTCCTATTCCTAAGCCCTTCAACAGGCTCTTTAAGAAGTCACTGCTACTCACCAGCAATATGTCCCAGATCCTTGATCTTTTATCTGCACCATCTCTTCTGCTTGCTCTGACCAAAACCTGGAGCTCCCCTAAAGGCACTACAGCATCCTCTGTAGCTTGAGTGGTTTTTGGTTTCTATCCCACACTCCTTCCTTTCATTGCTGTTTTCAGACTATTCTCTTTTGCTTCTTCCTAAAACCCTTTAGTGCTGGATCTCTTCTCATTGAACAACTCTTCATCAACATTCCTTGCAGGAGTCATCAACTGACCTGTTCATGTCTCCCTTTAATTTCTTAAATATTTTACATCCTGACTCACAATAACTCTCTCCAAATTTTCCTTTATGATTACTGGCCATTTCAAAATTCTGAGCCAAGCTCTTCCCAACACCCTTCCCTTTTAGTTATCAACTTCAACTCTTGCAATGATAACTTCCAGACTATTCACTTTAAGTCATATGCTCGACCTTATCATGACCAGTAAGTGTGTCCATTTCATAACCACCATTTCCATCATCCCATTCTCAGGTCACCATCTCCTGCCTTTCTAGCTCAGTCCATTTAATATCTACCCTTCCATTTCTCAGGGACCATTGAATTCTCACTCATTTCATATGTATACTTCTCTCTTTACTGACATTAAATTCCATGGTTAAGCCAATTATATCTTATCTACAGCCTTAACGAGCCCTTTCTCAGTTCAAATATTCTTATAGCAAAATAAAAGTCTGAATTAAATTCAAAATACCGTCTACTTTCTGCCTTCATCCACGCAGCTTAGCACTTTTTTTTCAGCAAGGAAGATTGGCCCTGCGCTAAAATCCATTGCCAATCTTCCTCTTTTTGATGAGGAAGATTGGCCCTGAGCTAACATCTGTGTCAGCCTTCCTTTATCTTGTACATGGGATGCCACCACAGCATGGCTTGATGAGAGGTGCATAGGTCAGCACCCAGGAGCCAAACCTACAAACCCCGGGCAGCTGAAGCAGAGTACGAGAACTTAACCACTATGACACCAGGCCAGCTCCTAGCTTAGCATTTTTAATGACAAATAAAAGTAATTTTGACTTGTCACACTTTAAGGTCATAATTACTAAATTCAGTCTGGGACGTCAATGATGCCTAGCATTCATTCTGATTTTCTTGGTCAAAGACAGGCTCAGTCTTCGACTATTTTGTAACTTCTCTCTCATCAAACCTTTAAAACTTCCATTTCATCCTCAATCTCAGCTGCTCATCTTGCTTTCTATTTCAGTGATTAATAGAAACAAGCCTAGAGAAAGTTCCAACTCCCCTCTTATATCCACACACCCGTGAACATCTGCATCCGGACATTGGGACCGCACTGCTGTTACGCACTCATCCCTCTCCCCCTTTGAGATCACTATGGCAGAAATTTTCCCCTAGCTCTCCTACGTATTGAATCATTTTCCCCTACTGGATCTTTTCCATTAAAATAAAACTATGTTTGTCTCCATTTTAAGAAAAATCTCTTTTAGTTCTACTTTCTCTTCCAGCTACTACCCATTTCTTTCCTCTCTTTTCAGCAAACCTCTTCAACAGTCTATTCATCTTAGCTCTAATCCTTGTCATTATAGGAACCTATTCTAATCAGGTGAAAGGCATGATTCCACTGATTCCACGATTCTAATTAGGTGAAATCACCATCCCACTGAAAGTGCTTAGTCCTCATTGTGTTTACCATACTAGCAGTAGGTTTTGATACAGTTGATTATTCCTCCCTGAAATATTTTTTTCCACATAGGACACAGTCTATTCTAGTTTTACTCCTTTTCATTTGTTGCTTCTTCTCAGACTTCTTTGCTGGATCCTTCCCATCTCCTTGGCCTTTTGACATTGGAACATCTCGGTGCTCAGTTCTTTCATCTCTTCTCTTTTCTATCTGGATTCCTACTCTTGATCTTATTTAGAATCATGCCTTTAAATGCCTGTTACAGACTGACAAGAATAAAATTTATATCCCAAGCTTAGACCACTCCACTAAACTCTGATTCCTATATTAATTTCCACTTAGGTGCATAATAGATATGTCAAAATTAAGATGTTGTAAAATCTGCTCCTGAACTTCCCTTGCTAAACTGGCTTCTCCCAAGACTTTTCCATTTCGGTTAATATTGTTATCATCCTTACAATAAATATTAATGTTAAGGAAGTAAATTAATAAAAGTAGAAAACAAATATGTTATAGGATAGGAAAAGTCAAAATCTAGTTATTTGAAAAGTACAATATATATTAAAGTGTGAAATTATATGAAAAATATTATATACACGTACATACATACACATATACATAGAAAACACACACAAACACTCAACAATACACACATACAATATCCTTTAAAGAAAAAGAGATTATCACGAAAGGTCAAGAAAGCATTGAACTCTTAAGAAGAATGTATTAACAATAACTTTATTCCAATCAATTTTAAAATTTGGAAAAAGGGGTTATATATATTTCTCAGAAAACCCAAATTATGGAAACTGACACAAAATGAAATGAAAACTCTGAATGGTATTACAACTATTAGAATTAATAAGAAAAACTTCCAGTTCAGAGTGCTGCAATGGTAAATTCTGTCACACAGGGTTCCTCCTGAAACATTCATCCCTGCTGAGTACACAGTGACAGGGAAGCATCACAGACCACATGAGGAGACAAACCACAGCACTACAGGGTTGTTTGTCTTTTCTTGAGCCTATTTTCACTGACTTTATCACATTTAAATTTTTCGTAGATATACGCTATTTTTTATCCTAGTCTAAGTTTCTTTTTAGCATTATTGATGTTCTCTGAAGGAAGAAGATGATTCTAAGTGTGTGGTAAAAGTTTTTTACATTGCAAAATACGATGAACAAGCATGAACTTAGAACTTCATTTCTTTTATGGAGCTATCACAAAACAAGACAAATATCTTTCCTTGTATTAATATAAACTATACCCCCCAAATTTTACATTTTAAAATTATTTTGTGAATATTCATTTGGGTGAACTTTAATTGGGCCAGGGGTTTTAGGAAGTTTGGAAATGGAAAATATGTCAAGGTACAAATGATTATACTGATAAAATATGGCACATATGTATTTCTATTACTATAAGTATGTACATCTCTACATCTGTGACAACAAAATGTACAATCCATTGTCTTTAGTTATATTTTGCTACAATAATCCAAATGGTCACTGGATAGAAATCAAAAGAAGGCAATTCTCTTGGTTAAAGGGAAAAAAATTCTTTATACCTCCACGTTCTGTTGACCCCATGTTATGATAACCTCAGTTAGAATATGTGGTCAAAAATGTGAAGTGCTGCTGATACGACTAGGAGTCAGAAGTAATCTGTGTGTTAGTATGACCCATAATATTTCTCTTCCACTTTCAGAACTGAAACATGATCAGATCTGGCTTAGTCTATTGTCGAAATCCAGATGTTCACAGAGTTAGTTTGCTATCACCCTCTTAATCACCTTTCACTAGAAAAAGAAGCCAGAGATTGGTCACTTCAGGTGATTGCTGTCACCAAGGGATAGTTTCTCATGTAAGAAACTGGGTGTTTTTGATTGGTTGAAAGCTTGTCCCCTCTTTATATGGTATTAAAATTCTATGCAATGTCATTTATTCAAAGTTCTGACATTTGAGACAGCTTATACCACTCTGTTGGATTATATTTCATTTTTGAATCAGCTGTAGAAAATATATTATTTATATTCATTTTACAGGATAAAATTGCAAGGGCCAAAAATTCATACCCCACCTGTTATGAACTACCATTCCTGGAGAATGGCTGAGAGTAAATTTATACTCTGATCTGCTCAAATAGGACACCAAATGATCAAGTGAGGTGTGTGTCTGTGTGTGTGTTTAAAAGAAAATTTTTTGTTTATGCTTTTGATTTTTTAATTTACTTCAAGTAGACAAAAAATACTTCACTATCCAAAATTTTGGACTTTCTCCTATACATATACTTAAATTATTGTTTGCGATTTAAATATGTGAAATGAAACTATGTTGTTAGCCTTATACTTAGAAGATAAAGGGTTAAAAAAAAGGTGAAGGATATGAGAAGATCAGAAACTACTATATTGGGAAATCAAATTTTTATACTCGTTGACTGTTAAATTAGAAAGCAAAAGGAAATAAGGAAGCATTGAACTATGTGACACAAGAAAAGAATGAGATAGGTCAATTGTGGCCTGGAACTATTGAGGGAGGATTTCTGTAGAAGTTGAGGCTGAATAGAAAAAGACTAGAAAAACAGTGGGATGGTAAAAGAGGAATTTACAAATGACAGGGACTGAAGGTTCGTAGAAGTTAGTCTAAAGATCAATGAAATAAAAGTGTCCACACTGAAGAATAAAGGATTTGATTTGACAGTAAATTTTACCACTGTAAGTTCTTGACAAGAGTCTGTGGGATAAAAGTGGTGAATTGTGAAAAATATATTTCAGGGGTGGTATGCAATGTAGATTCCCAAGGATAAAGAAGGCCATTTAGGAGAAGTTTAAGCTTGAGGTTGTACAATCCTAACAACTAGAACTTTTATTCCTTTTAGGATCAACTTGTCTTTGTTTGGGAAATTATCTTGAAATCCCTTTGTGAGTGGTGTGAGTGAGTTTGGGACATGGGCTCTGAGAAGCCAAGGCAACAAAAGTTACTGCTACAAAGCTGGAGCCCAGTCTGGGAAAATGGCCAAGAATTTTAGGACCAAAAGTATCTAACAGATTCTTCAGTTGCTTGTATTGTTATGTTGCAAAATCTTTTATTTCTGCAAATTTCAGCAAAGCATGAAACAAAAGTTTATGAAAATGTATGGGGGTGCAAGATGTTTTTAGGCTTCATTTATTATCATCCAAGTAATACATCAGCATGATGGCTAGATAATGTCGTAATTTAAACAATTAAGCAAAAGCATCATAAATAAAATGAAAAGACATTTTGCAAACTGGTAGAAAATATTTGGTTTATATATAGAAGAATAAATACCCATACTTTAAAAAGTATTTCTACAAATTGGTATTAAAAGGCAAATACCTATAACAACAATGGGGAAAATTATATAAACAGGTCATTCATAGAACAAATAAAGACTAAAATGGTCAATAAACACGTAAAATGATATTTACCTTCTCCTGTGATGTAATTTCTTTTATTGAACAGATTTTTAAAAATTCTTACATTTATCATTGGCAAAAATGAGATGAAGTGTACATTTTGTACAGAATTGGCAGGAGTACAAATTAGTATAGCCTTTCTTATGGTAATGTCATGGTTTTGTTCATGATTAAGTATCAAAAAAAATCCTGTTGATTTCAAAATACTAAATGAAAGGGAGACATTATTATCAATTCTACAGAAATAAAAAAGATTATAAACAAGTGTATACTATAAACTAGTGTACACCAACAAATTAGATAACCTAGATGAAATAGACAAATTCCTATAAACACAAAACCTACCAAGTCTTAATCATTAGGAAATAGAAAATCTGAATAGAGCTATAACTAGTGAAGACATTGAATCAGTAATCAAAAATCTTCCCACAAAGAAAAGCCCTAGTTCTGATGACTTCACTCATAAATTCTACCAAACATTTAAAGAACTAACACTGATCCTTTTCAAACTTACCAAAAACAATGACAAGGAGGGAACACTTTCTAACTTATTCTCTGAGGCCAGATTTATCCTGATACCAAAGGCAGACAAAGACACTAAAAGAGAAGAAAACTACAGACCAATATGCCTTATGAACATTAATATAAACATTTCAACAAAATACTTGCAAACCAAATTAAGTGTCATATTAAAAGGATTATACACCATATACAAGGACACAAGAATGGTTCAACATATGAAATCAATCAATTTAATATACTACATTAATACAATGGAGGAAAAAGACCACACGATCATCTCAACTGATGCAGAAAGAGCATTTGACAAAATTCAACAACCTGTCATGAAAAAACATTTTAAAAACTTTGATTAGAAGGAAAGCACTTCAACATAAGAAATGCTATATATGAAAACCACAATGAATGTTATACTCAATGGTGAAAGACTGAAAGATTTTCTTTTAAAATTGGGAAGAAAGTAAGGATGCCTGCTTCTACCACTTCTATTCAAAAAGGTACTGGAAGTTCTAGCCAGAGCAATTAAGCAAGAGAAAGAAATACAAGGCATAGAAAGTGGAAAGGAAGAAGTAAAATTATATCTATTTGCAGATGATATGATCTTATATGTAGAAAGTCAAAGATTCCACACACAAAAAAAACTGTTAAAACTAATAAGTGAATTCAGTAAAGTGCAGGATACAAAGTTAACACACAATAAAATCAGCTGCATTTCTGTACACTTACAATGAACAATCCCAAAAGGAAATTAAGAAAACAATTTCATTTACAACAGCATCAAAAAGAATAAAATACTTAGGAATTAATCAATGAGGTGAAAGATTTGTATGATAGAAACTAGAAAACATTGCTGAAAGAAATTTTAAAAGACATAAATAAATGGCAACACATCCCATGTCTATGAATTGGAAGACTTAATATTGTTAAGATGTCAATACTACCCAAGTAATCTACAGATTAAATCCAATCTTTATCAAAATCTTGATTTTTTTTTGCAGAAATAGAAGAGTCTATACTAGTATTTGTATGAAACCTCAAGGAAGGCTGTATAGCCAAAACAATCTTGAAAAAGAATGAAACTGGAGGATTCATATTCCTGATTTCAAAACTTACTACAAAGCTACAGTAATCAAAACACTGTGGTAGTGGCATAAAGATGGACATATAGACCAATAGAGTAGAATAGAGAGCTCAGAAATAAACCTTCACATATATAGTCAAATTATTGTCGACAAGAGGGCCAAGGCCATTCAATGGATATGGACAGTCTTTTCAACAAAGGTTGTTGGGCAAACTGAGTATCCATAGGCAAAAGAATGAAGCTGATCTCTTACCTATCACCGTATACCAAGTTAATTCAAGATGGATCTGAGACATAAATATAATATCTAAAACTATAAAACTCTTAGAGGAAAACATAGGACAAAATCTTCACTACTTTAGATTTGGCAACAATTGCTCAGATATAACACCAAAGGAACAAAAGAAACAACAAAATAAAAAAATAGACAAATTGGACTTCATGAAAATTTTAATAATTTTCACATCCAAAGACAAGGTCAACAAAATAAAAAGGCAATCCACAGTATGGGAAAAATATTTGCAAATGATATATCCAATAAAGGATTAATATCCAGAATATATAGAGAGTCTTTAAAACTCAAAACCAACAACAACAACTGATTTAAAAAATAGGCAAAGGACTTAGATAGACATTTCTCAAAAGGTATATAAAATGGTCAATAAGCACATGGAAAGGTGCTCAACATGACTACACATTTTGGAAATCCAAATCAAAACTACAATGAAATACCACCTCACACCCATTGGATGACTACTTTCAAAAAATAGAAAACAAAAAATATTGGCAAAGATGTGGAGAAATTGGAATTCTTTTGGAATTCTTCATGCAGAATGTAATATGTTGCCGCCCCTAGGTAAAATATTATGGAAGTTCCTCAAAAAATTAAAAATAGAATTACCATAAGATCCAGCAATTCCTGTTTTGGGTATATACCCAAAAGAATTGAAAGTCAGGTCTTGAAGATATATTTGTCCACCAATGATCATAGCTGCATTCCTTCACAAATATGAAAGGAATCCAAGTGTCCACTGACAAATGAATGGATAAGCAAAATATGATTTATATATACAACAGAATAATATTCAGTCTTAAAAAAGGAAATTCCGACACATGCTACAGCATGGATGAACCTTGAGGTTATGCTAAGTGAATTAAGCCAATTACAGAAAGAGAAATACCGTATGATTCCACTTGTATGATGTGCTTAGAGTACTCCAAATCATAGTGACAGAGGGCCTGGCCCTGTAGCATCATAGCCAAGTGGTTAAAGTTCTGCATGCCCCACTTTGGCAGCCCAGGTTCACAGGTTCGGGTCCCAGGCGCAGACCTACTCCACTCACCAGCCATGCTGTGGAGGTGTCCCACATACAAAAAAAAAAAAAAGAAAAAAATAGAGGAGGATTGGCAGGGATGTTAGCTCAGGGCTAATCTTCCTCGAGCAAAAAAAACAAAAAACAAAAGAATTGACAACAATTGTTAGCTCAGGGCAAATGTTCCTCAGGAAAAAAAAAAAAAAGTCATAGCAGCAGAAAGTAGAAGGGTGGTTGCCAGGGAGTGGGTGGAGGGGTAATGGGGAGTTATTGTTTAACAGTTATAGAGTTTCAGTTCTGCAAGATGAGAAGACTTGTTGAGATAGATAATGGTGATGGTTGCAAACAATATGAATGTACTTAATAGTATTAAATCATATACTTACAAATGATTAAGATGATACATTTTGTTATATTTTATGACAATAAAAAAAGAAAAATATGTTGCAGAACAGAATGTAAATATGATATATTATATCCATAGCTTACTCATCTATTTAACTCTTGATGGCCATGTGGAATGTTTCAGATGGAAGCTATTACAATTGAATATGCTATGAATAATTTTGTATAGGCTTCTTGGAGTACACATCTAAAAATATCTTCAGGGTATATTTTTTGATTTCTTGAGTGAGATTTCTTGATTTGATTGTATGCATAGTCTAAACTTTAATAGATATTACCAAATTTTTCCAAGTGGTGGTACCAATGTGTGGTTGACAGACTTGTTGACTGCTCTCATGATTCCTGCCTCTTGTTTTTCACATGCTTGTATAATTTCTTTCCTTCAGTGTGAGACCTGTGATTCACTTCTGATCAATAGGCTATGCTAAAGGTTACAGAATGTTACTCTTGTAATTTTACTATGTTATAGAAGATTCCATCTTACTAGTAGACTTGCTATAGAAGCTTTCTCCCCTCTTGGCTTTGAAAAAGTAAGTCGTCATGTTAGGAGGCCCATGTGGCAAAGAACAGAATGTGCCCTCTCAGAGATAAGGATGGCCCCAGGTGACAGCCAGCAAGAAGTGAGCACCCATAGTGTGACAGTTACAAGGAAATGAATTCTGCTAACAATCAGTGAGATTGGAAGTAGACCCTTCCCCGGTCAAGTCTGCAGATGTGAAGGCAGTCCTGGCCAACACCTTGACTGTAGCCTTACAGAGTGCCCAGCTAAGCCATGTGCAAACTCCTAACCCACAGAACTGTGAAATTGTATGTGTATGTTGTTTTAAGACACTTGGTTTGTGGTTATTTGTTACACAGCAATAAATAACTAAAACACAATGTGTGCTCCCACAAGTTGTATGGGAGAGTGTCTAATGTTCCATATCCTCTCCAACATTTGGTATGGCTACATTTTTATTTTATTCTTTCCTTTTATTTTTTTGATTGCTGTGTAATGATTTTAATATATCTAATTTTAATTTCTCAAATTATTAACTAACTTGAGCATCTTTGCATATGTTTATGGACCATTTGAATTTTCCCTTTTTTTAAGTGTTCAACTCTTTGGACCATTTCTGTTGAGCTGCTTGTCTATTTGTTATTTAGTCATTTCAGTGCTTTATAATGCCATTGTTGTCTTTTGTTAGATATACGTGATGCAAATATTGCTTCGTGTCTGGTGGCTTGCCTTTTCACACTATGGTGTTTTTTGATGGAGGAAGGTTTAAATTTTAATGAAGTCACATTTATTAATCTTTTTCTTTATTGTTAATTATTTTGTGCTTTGATTAAGAAATTTTTCCTTACCTTGAGGTCACAAAGATATTCTCTTTAGGTGCATTTTAACCATAAACATTTTAGCTTCCCTTCACTCCTATTTATCAATACTTGTTAATCAAGCCCCAGTGTATTGTTTATGAGATAAAGGCATAATAAAATATTTAAGATGCAATAAAAGAATATGAAAACAAATGAATGCAATAAATGTGTTTTGTTTTCATGGTAGTACAAGGCACACAGCCATTTTTAATCTAGATGTAAGTTTTGCCTTAACCATTGGTGGAAAAGCATTCCTTTGTGTACATACCAGACAGAGAATTTGTATGATTGTTCTGTTGAATTTTTGGAGCAAAAAATAATAAAAATATTTTCTTAATCCCAAATTTATGTAGCGAATTGTAAAACAATTATAAGAGATTTTATTTTATTCTTAAGGACACAAGACATGATATAAGTTTGAAGAATCAGTCAAAATTTGTACATAAGCACAGCTAAACTGAATTTCTGAGAAATCATTGCTCATATATGATAAAGTGTCATAGCAGAGTATATGTCAGGAACCGGAAAGTGGCTGAGATTTTGTGCTACCTGCCAGCTAACAGGCAAGTAGCCTGTGACACTCTCATGGGTGTTGACAGAAGACATGAGACTCCTGGAAAAGAGATAAAGGTCTTTATTACTTATGGCAACAGTAGTAGTTAGTGTATGAGCATTTTCTTGTGCCAGTTCTAGGAGCCCATTTCTGACAAGATGACATGAGGAAGGCTGAGTAACAACTGTACACGTGGTATGTCACTTTAAATGAGAGGAACAATAAGCTTAGAGAACCTGAATCTTGTATAATGAGATATAAACATGCCTGCCCCTTTGCTCAGGGGGAGACTCTATTTATATTTCCCAAGGCTGTATCAATATTCTTGAAAATGTAGTTTAAAACTAAGGCAATCAGCACCTCATAGGAGGTGCAGAAATATGAGACCCATGGAACGTTGTCTCCCAATACTTTAAAGAATATAGGATCTCTCACTTGCCAACTCTGTGACAATGGACAATTTTATTAACCTATCTAAGCCTGTGTTTCATCATCTCTAATCTAGTGATAACCACAGCCTCATGGAGTAGTTGTGGGGATTATATGAAGTTCTACAATCTACATAAAAGCAGAAAAAGAGTGTGTGGCACAGTGGAAGCACTCAACAAAGTTTATCTAGTATCATTAGTAGGACTGGAAAAGTAGCTAATCCTTTTGTTTGCTGTGAGGTGTTCGATCCAGGACATAAATTTGAGAGAAACTCAGAGCTGCTCTAATGCCACCAGTCACCAAAAAAATTGTTACTAAATGAATAGTTTGAAATTAGTGCCATTGGAAATATTAGAAAATGAGCCATAATCCAAGGCATGAAAAGAAGACACTAAAGTTATAGGAGCCAATCTGCATGATTACACATGAAAGAATAAAAAAGGCGAGAAAAAGGAAAAATGGATAAATGTTAAGTCGACCAGCTGACAAAAAACCACATGATAGCAGACAATCAAAAAGTGATGGATGGAATGCTGTGTACTGAAAAATCAAGGAGAGATTTAGGATTTATCTTTCATAATAAATATTTTCTCTGGTTTCTCCCACAAAAATGGTTTGGCCCACTTTATTGGAGCATCCAGGATTTTTGCCCTGGGTTAAAATTCATTACTAAGTACAACTCTCACCTTCTGCTGCAGGAGGAAGCATCTAGGAGGCCTCATGGTGGAGTAGAATGTACTTCTCCAAAGCAAAAGTGGTCTGAATACCAAAAGTCTCTTGCCTCTAAGATATTCTCAGGAGCAGATAGCTAGGATCAGATAATCACAATTTAATTTTAGCAGGTGTAATATGATCTTCCCATGGGTGAACTGTAGTTATCCACAGTGTAGGTAAGGAAATTCTAGGTGAGTTTGTAAAGTACTTCAATCTTTTCCTTGTGTAATGATTTGAATTCATGTATCTTTCTAAGTGTTTCAGTAGTTGAGCCTTTCCTCAGTATAATTTCAGGCTTGATCAGAGAATCTACAATTAGTAATTTTGGGGGATCAGAATTGGCACCCCAAAATGTGTCCCTTTGGCTTGATTATTTTTAAGGACAAGAGACTTTGAAAGAAACTTTGACCTTCCTCCTAACTGCCTAAAAGAATTTAGGACAGGCCATCACCATAGATAACTCTGGGTATTGGTAGATTGGGAGGGTCCTTGCTAAACATTCTTATCAAAGTTCTGTCTATCAAACATTTGCTTTTTCATTTCCATTTGAATTGCCTTCTTCCACTTTGAAAATGTTCTTATCAAAGTTCTGTCTATCAAACATTTGCTTTTTCATTTCCATTTGAATTGCCTTCTTCCACTTTGAAATCCCAAATCACTACCATCAACATCCTCCTTTGTCTTTAGCTGAAGATGGTATTTAAGGTGATGGGGATTTGGCCATTCTGGTGAGTTACTCAGCTTTCCCGGATTTGTCCCATGTATACATGTTACAAAGTTTTGTTTTATTTTCTCCTCTTATTCTCTCTCATGTCAATTTAATTGTTAGAACAGCCAGAAGGACCTAGAGGGTAGAGAGATTTTCTTCCTCCCATACAGAATCTTATTCTTTTATTTTAATTAAAGTCCCAATTATGTTCCAAGAACTGAACTTGGTATTTCATATATGTCAGCTCATGTAACTAAATTATTCTGTAAAAATAATTCTATTTTACAGCTTAGAAACCCAAGATCCACAGGTGAGAGAAAGAAATAGCTCTAGGTCACATTAGTAAAGCTAATCTCAAAGCTGTGTTAGCCTGACTGTGAAGTTCATGATGTTGTCTGCATGGTATGTGTGGCTGCTGAGGAGCAGCTAATAAGTAACCTTGAAATGGTCAGTGTTTGGACAAATAACAGGAAGTTGATAATTTAGAAGAGAATGCTCACCAACTCAACCTTAGCTCTTAGTGGAGGGATGGTCACACATCCTGGGCCACTCCCCACCTTTCCGTTCTCAGTAGAGGCAACCTTCTGAGTCTTCCTATTGGCTTCCTGGATGCTTACCCTTCAATCCTTCATTTCTTAGAGATTTGCTCATTCTGGCAAAAGCACTATTCTGGAGTTGCTGCATTTGGCAATTTCTGTCTTTGGTCTCTTCTGACATAAAAGTATTTTTAATTTTTAAGAGAAAGGTTACTATATCCTGCTCATTTAAAAATATATATTTTAATATTTGCAACTTACATATACCAGCATCGATCCTCCCCCACATCATCATGCACACAGTAAGTAGGTGAATTGTCTGAAGCTTTCAATCTTCAAGTGATGTCACTCTTTAAAGGTTATAGAAAGGTCATATGTACAGAGGTTTGTACTTCACACCTCCATACCTGGTCTCTGCAGGAAGTGCTCTGAACTCTGTGAGAGTAGATCCTGTAATTTGTACTTTCTTTATAGCCTCCAAGGGCCTTACACAGTTTGTCTAAATGAAAGCATTAAAGAAACACTTGTATTGATTGTATTTATAGCCAAAGTATTTTAGTATATCTGAGCCTTGCCACATCATAACAATAAACCAATAAATGCTGTCACTGAACTTCAGTGTTGTCAAGAAACAGCTGAAGAAATGAGATATATGAAAGAAGACAGTACTTTACTTGCTCTAGATTTGTTCTCACATCACAGGCCCATTCATGTGTGAAGGAGTTTTAACCCCTGCTAAACATGACCATGCGTCATATCGGAATTATGATTGGGCTTCATAGATGCAAAATATTGCTATGAAACAGAAATATTGTGGTTGAAAAAAGTGGAAGAGAAGGGGTCTTTTATTCAAGTAATTTGAAATCTACTTCTGACTAATTTTAAAGACAAAAGTGTGTTAAATTGAAGTTTATTGTTTTAAATTTAGCATGTGGGAGGGGTAAAAGAGATGTGTGAAAGTGAAGATACAAATGATAATTTACTCAAAAGAAAAATAAATCACTTGTACTCAAAGATTAGAGTAATAGAAATTATGAGATACGCATAAAATACTCATGAAGATTTGTTGTACTTTGCCTCACAATGCTGACATAAAACTGATTGTTTTCATATACCCACAACTCCTCTGCCCTGAACTCTTTGTGCCATTTTCCATTGTACAATTCTAGTAAAAAAAATGAGTATGCTTAACATTTCCTATTAACTTGAACCGTGAGTTTTATTCAAATTTACTACCCTTTGCAAATCAATATATGAAAAATTTAGTTTTTAAAATATTATTTCAGTTAATTCAAGTTGCAGAATTAAGGGTAAGCATAATTTAAAATTACAGATGATATCAAGTTTTCAAAAACAGAACTGGACTAGAAAGCTCTCGAAATTCTTTGTTTCAGTGTCAGGGCCTTCAGTCTATGTTGGCCATGCACTGAACAGACATTAATGTCAAGTGGTCATCTTCTGCTTTGCAGACAGACTGCCATCAACATAAAAAACTGGCCCATGTTTGAGAACTGCAGTCAATGAGTGGTTAAAAGTAATCTTACTGTTAAAGTTGAACAGGTTTTAAAATTTTAAGGATTCTGAACTGTTCATAAGTTTTATTGTGGCACTTCATATAGGCTATAATTAGCAGAGAACCCTAAATTAATAGAAAAAATTCCTACCCTAGTGCCTAGTTTTACATTGTAAACCATTTAGCTGTTACACTAGAGCCCATTTAAAGGCAGCTTTAAATGACCCAGGGCTGGTTTCCAAAACAAATAAATTAAAATTTGACTGTTAGAGAATGTTAAGAGTTAAAAACAATTTTAATGAAAAGCAGTGGCGGACTCAGCACTACTGAGGATTTTTTGTTTTGTTTTTAAACTTTCTTTAGTGAATGTGAATGTGACAATACCTCAGCAACAATTTGAACACTAGAAAGTGGCCATTCTGGAGGCCACTTATTTTACCTTTTATCCATTCCCTTACATTTGTATGGCTTTTAAAAATCATAATCCATCAGTAACACGACTGTGAACACAAACGGCAACAAAGAACCAGTAGTTTCTTCATTCTCCCTTTTTATTCCCTTTGGTTTCTTTGTTTCTCTTGACTGACATTCCTGTCCCTGACGTCAAAATGATGGCAACATTCTGTTATCTTGATTTATAAGAAATTGTTGGAAAAAATTATAGTATCTAGTGAGTCAGTATTAACAGAAAGCCATAGCTTTAGATGTCCTTGTTCCCCACCATGATGAGAGAGAATACATTTGAACCTGGTAGTAATGTTTCCTTTACAAAACATGTGCCAGCTACAATACTGCATGTTACCTTAATTCAACACTTTCAGTTATTCCTATTTCCCAAGAAAGGTCTTTTAACTGTGGCTGCTGGCGAGTCTTCCAGTGTATGGAAAAATCACACTGCTGCCTAATTTATTGCCCTGAGAATTCAAGTTTCATAAAGAAATGTATCTCTAAGAAAATATGAAGCACAAATCAATGTTTGAACAGCTCATTGTAGATTATAAATTACTATTTTTGTTTGCTTCTTTATAATTGCTAGTTAATTTTAAAAAGCCAAATTAATCACATTTTTACTGTAATTTGAATTTAAAGCCCAAATTAATCATGTTAATTAAAAATCCAAATTAATCACATCAAAAATAATCACATTTTTACTCTAGAAATAACTTTATCACATTTTTACTGTAATTTTAATTGAGTTTATACTAACTATTGCAAATACTTATTGACCAGAGAGCATTGTTGTGAAATTATTTATAATTAAACTATTTTCAAAGTTTGATTATTGTCTGGTAATAATGTAAAAGGATACCACTTTTAATAAGTAGAAAAAATTTGCTTTGTAAATTAAAGCCAGTCTAGATTCAGGCATTATTATATTAATTGTTAATATTCAATCTTACCTTTTACTCACTTTTTTTATTGAGTCACAGAAATTCTGGTAGTTTGATCTAGTTTTAAAGTAATGTCTTAATCAAACACTGCTCACTTTTACATGTGGGACTGGGGGTGGGAAGTCTTTGTTCAAAACCAGATGAATGACCTCATTTAAACTCTCACCAAATGTTTTTTGGCTCTGCATTTCTTCATTAGATCCAGATGTTACAGTATTAACTGCCTGTAGCCATTTACACTAATAATCCATGAATTGACATTTTTGCTAATAATACAGCAAGTTAAGGTTTTTCTTTGTCACTTTTACTTAAAATGGTGGGAGAGATGGAGAATGATGGCAATTCTCAGTCCCCATAGTAGCCTATTTCCAAACCTCTCTCTTCGAATGATACCATCCATTAGGAAGTAATGGGTGAGAGGTGGTTTTTTCAAAACCCCATTGAGTAATGGTCTTGCAATGTTAAATAAAGAATGAAGGACATATTTTACCTATGTATGCAATTGATCAACATGAGAGTAAATGCCAATAATTTATTACTTAGTCACAAGACTAAACAAAGATTACATTATAATAGAGGTTACTCATAAATTAAATATATTCATATATATTTCCATATGTATGTTTATAAGAGGAATATGTGGTATGACTTCTTACAGAAGACTGAAGTTACTATACTTCCCATGTTAGTATTGCCAATGAGATGAAATTAGATGGAAACAGTACTCATTTGTCAAAATCAGTAGTGTCTTATTTTTAAATACATGCTTTAAAAAAATGACAGCCACCTGTGGTCTCTAGCATAATCTTTTCAAATCAAAGCCTACAATTTTTCTGAGCCCTGCTGTTTCTATGGAAACTTTAATTTGCTAATATATTTTCCGATTTCATCTTAGTCTTGGTAGTTATTTATTTTTCTCCCTTTTTGTTCCATTTTAATGACTGACATTCTTAATTTTGCCTCGCTTATTTTTTTTGGAAGTTTGATGCCAACTATTCCTCAACCATTTTTTTTTATCCTAGTCAGAACGGCACCAGTAATTAAGAAGACTTTACAGAACTTTTGCCTTAAATAAAAGTTATTAATTCTGATGTTTATTTTCACTTGGTGACACCTTTCTTTAGAAATTCCATAATGTTTACCTCAATAGTCTATCTACAGTACAATGAAATAGAGAAATTTGATATTCACATCTGGTTAGTATCTATATCACACCAATTATGTTTCATTGAAACAGAAAATCTGAATTACTGAGAAAATTAAAAATTAACAGAGGAAAAAATAATCAAGATTTGAGTAGTAATAATGCATTACATGAAGACAGATTTTGTTAATAAGTGAATGTACTCAGTTTTTCACCTGTTCTTCAAAATGAATGGGTCCAGACATAAAAGAACGAGAAAAGATTTGGCACTGTCTTCAAGGGGTTTGCAGTCTTGTTACTTAAAAAATCATTAACAATTTAAGAGAGTTTATGAAAAAGTACAAAGAAGATTGTTATGAAAAAGAGTCAAAGAAGATTCTGTAATATCTTAAATCCTGACTGGAGTAATATTTTGGAAATCAAAATAAAAACAGTTCAAAGATGACAAATTGTCTTAAGAAAGCGTAAGGAAACGTATGGCATGAGAAGTACCAGTGCATATAGTCTTCCGAATTTTACTCACTGGATTGTCTGGAAACAATTGACAAAAAGGGAATGAAGGGTGCAAGTGGAAATTATTGCTAAAATTAAAATGACTTTTCCCAAGAACACATTTCCACAATAAAGGCTAATATTTATCAAGGACTTATATATGCTAGGAACTGTTCTAAGCATGTTGATGTAGTAATGAATTAATATGCACAATAATTTATGCAATAGGCATTATTTGTATCCCCATGTTACAGATGAGGAAACTGAGTCATAAAAAGTCTAAGTAACTTGCCATAAACTACCCAGCTAATTCAATGATAGAAACGCCGACTCTGGAGCCCCAACTCTTATTTATGACACTACACTCACCCTAAAGCTCTCCTTCATGCCTCCTAGTCACTGACAGAATGTGTTGGACTGCTTGGAATGAACTTACAAGTTTCTCATGTTAGAACACAACATGAACGAAGGCTGATATCCCAGTTTCCATCTCTCTCTGCCGCATTTATCCCAAGTTCATTGTATAGACAGCAACGTTTCTCAGCCTCATTCATGTTTTACTTTATTGGAATGTTTGTTTTCCTGCTTCTTTCTCTGAATGCATTGTTTTTTAGCCTCAAAATTATTTTTGAAATACTCAGATATGTGTTTATCATCCTAGTTACTTAAAGAAAACCATTTTTTATTGCCTGCTAGCCTCTTCTGTTTTACTTTAAGTAGATTTACATGCATACCAGAAACCCTCATGTTTCCATTTAGAATTCACGTGTCCACGTGTAAGATTCTCAGCTGCATATTCCTTCCCATCAAATTGCACAAACATTTGGCTACAATAACCAATCATATTTATTAGTGGAGGGCTCAACATTTACGTCATCCATTGATAGTGGAGGATTTTTAAGTTAATAAGTCTCCAGAACTTTATACTTTAAAATATATATATAAATACAATTTTTGATATATAAATTTAAAAATATATATATCATTTAGTATGTATGTAATATATTATATATTATCATAGTTATATAATTGTACAGTTATGAATTCATATGGGATATCTCTGTTTTTCTACCCCTAAACTGTCTACCAAACACTAGATTTGTATTTTCAACTTATTTCTTGGTTGATATTTTCAAGTAGATTTCCTTTTGGCCAACAACCTAATCTTAACATGTTGAAAATCAGAATTATAAATTTGACTGTCTTCTTAACTGTTCTGTATCTTCCACTTGGCACCAGTATTCTCTCATTCACTATCTTTGTGGACACTAGATCCTCAGAATCATTCTGAATTCTCACTTTTCCTTTACTCACTTCTGTGCATCTATCTTCAAACCCTGAAAAGGCCTTTTCAGTTCCAATGCCAATGTAATCATCCTAGTTAGGACTAAAACTTTCTATGCCTAGATTGTTAGAATAGAATTCTAATGGGTTTCCCCTACATTCAGATTCTCTGCTCTAATTGGTATGGCATAACTTTCAAATTATTTTTAGAATCCAGGTATTTTCCTGCTCAGAACTTTTTGTGCCTCCCAAAGTCAAAATAATTAAATTTGGGGACTCAGAGGCAAGTTTACCCTGAAGCTACTGAAAATTGAACATAAGGGCCTTTCACTTCCAAGATACCCCTCCAAGGCTCTGTACCCAATTTCATACGTGTAATTTTGTATTATATTATATTTAAGGAAGGATTTCCAAATTGAGTAAATTTCAGGAATTTAATAAAACCGAGATCTACCCCAGGCTGGGCTTCATGATTAACATTTCAAGTCACACTATTATAAACCTACTTGATTACTAAAATTCTATTATGGCTGGTTGGTTAGAAGAATGTGTGAGAGAAAAATAATAGGTTAAATAGTATGGGGGATCTTTGTAGTTTCCTCAGAGTAAGCATGAGAGAAAAGATCTAAGTCTGCACTTTCCTCAGTCTCAGCTCTCTATCCTCTCTTAGTGTGAAACAGTACAACCTGTGTTGTGGCTCAGCCTATGGAAATAACAAGGGGATGATTTTGTGATTACTGACAAAGAAGCAAAACGCATTATTCATGGGATCAAGTATAAGGAATGATTCCATCTGCATTCTTAAGTACTAATGAATAGTTAATTGAGGGCCATGAGGAAACTAAAAAAAACTGGCAAAATCATTCTGTTCAGACAAAGACATACAGAAGTCTGCTTATATCTTCCAAACTGGAAAACTCTTGAATGTTTTAATTTTTGAATTCTGTATGTATGGCTAAAACAAAGGATTTCCAAGTGGAATTTTGACCGTACACAAATTTTGTCTGATATGTTGACTATGGGATTTGATGAGAGATTCCTGAACTATAAGATCTTATTTTCATTTCTCCCGTTCTTCCTAAACTTGAATAATGTACATGCGACTAAGGTTTCGTGGAAATACCACCAAAATTTGACATCCAAAATATGACTAATTCTCATGCTTGCTTTTGGTGCTCAATTTCCAAGAGGAACTAGGAGACTGAAGCTAACTAATGTAGGGGAGGAAGAGGACTCCTCTACTCTCTAGGTCCGTCTGGCTGGGTCTAAGAATTAAATCGACATGAGACACAATATCAAGAGAAAAATCAAACAAAGCTTTATAACATGTATACATGGGAGAAACCCAGGAAAGCTGAGTAACTCACCAGAATGGCCAAAGCTTTTGCCTTAAATATCATCTTCAGCTAAAGACAAAGGAGAATTTTTGGGGTAGTGGTTTGGGGCCTCAAAGGGGGGGAAGGTAATTCACATGGAAATTGAAAGCAAATGTTTGGTCAATAAGAATGGGCTTAGCAAGGACCCTGTGGTGGTCTACCAATACCCAGAGTTATCTATGGTGACAGCCTGTTCTGGGGACAGGCCTTTTATCTTAATTTCTTTTAGGCACTTAGGGGGGAAGGTCAAAGTTTCTTTTAGAATCTTTTGTTTTTAAAAATAATCAAGGCAAGGCAAGGAGACATATTTTGGGGTGGCCAATTCTCATCTCCCACACTAACTATCCAAAAAACTTAACAGAAGCCTGTTTAAATACTTCCTTTGAAATCACTGCTGTGACTGATCTCTCAGCTTCTCCCTTCAAGCCAAGTCCTGACAACGATGCCTCTCCGAACATCAAAGTGTTGGCATAAAATTCATGAGTAATTTCCTCCTCCTCCCTATCAGGTAACTCTCACGTGTCTGCCATTAATATATTTTTCATTCCCTCTTTCCTATGTCTTATCAGTGAAGAATATTCAAACTACAGAAACATAAGCAACTCATGGGTCAGCTTTTAAACATGGCCTCAAGGGAAAGTGTGAGTCATCACAAGTCCATCCACCTAGAACTGAATTTGTCTTGTATTTAGTTAATTATTGAGGGTACAATTTGGCTAATTCTCGTGTATTTTGGTTGCTTTCAATACATATTGGACATTGTTGATGCCATGCCCATGTTCCCTCAGCACTCACCATTCCAGTGTAGGCCAGTTGCATCTTACTAAAAATAGCTGGAACTCTCTACCTCAGGACTTTCCATGGGCTAATGGGTGGGGGATAGGGAGAAGGAGTCAGAAAGTGATAAGAAATTAATGCCCCTAAAACAGCTCCTAATCAGTGAGAAATGTGGGTTGAAAGATAAATTGCCTAGCTTTCTCATTGTTACAAAACAAATAAATGCATTTCAAAAGCAAAGCAAGACTGCTGAGGGATTAAGTTTTACTGCTAAGCAGGGAACCCCATTTGTGGTGGACTGAATAATGGACCCTGAGATGTTCACGTCCTCATCCTCAAAAGCTGCGGTTACTACATTATATGGCACAAGGGACTTTACAGATATGATCAAGTTAGTGATTTTGAGATGAGGAAATTATCCTGGATTATTTGAATGGGCCCAGTGTAATCACAAGTAAGAGGAATGCACTCATAAGAGGAATACAGAAAGAATCTGAATCAGAGGAAAAGGTGATGTGATGATGAAAACAGAGACTGGAGTGATGCATTTTGAAGGTGGAGAAAGGGGCCACAAGCCAAGGGATAAAGGATGTATATTAGTCAGGGTTCTCCAGAGAAGCAGAATCAATAAGATATATATAAATAAATAAAAGAGATGTACTATGAGAGATTGGCTTATGCAATGATAGAGTCTAGAAGTTCCACAATCTGTTCACAAGCTGGAGACCCAGGAAAGCCGGTGCTATGGTTCTAGTCCAAGCCTGAAGGCCTGGGAACCAGGGGAGTCAATGGTTTAAGTCCTAGTCCGAGAACCGTGAGCACTGATGTCTGAGGGTGGAAGAAGACGGATGTCCCAGCTTAAGCAAAGAGAACAAATTTGTCCTTCTTCTGCCGTTTTGTTCTATGCAGGCCCTCAGTGGATTAGATGATGCCCACCTGCTTTGGTGAGGGCGGTCTTCTTTACTCAGTTTGCTGATTCAAATGCTAATCTCTTTAGGAAACACCCTCACAGACAGACCAAGAAATAATGTTTTACCAGCTCTCTGGGCATCTCATAGGCCAGTCAAGTTGATACATAAAATTAACCATCACAGGAGGCCACTAAAAACTGAGAGGTCAAGAAAACATATTCTCCCCTCAGATCCTCCATAGGAAGCAGTACTACTGGCACCTTAGAACTGTGCAGTGACACTGATTTTGGACTTCTGGCCTCCTGAATTGTAAGATAAATGTGTCATTTTAAGCTACTAAATGTGTGACAATTTGTTACAGCAGAAATAGGAAACTGATACACACTCCAAGCAGAAAGTCCAGATAGGTTTTTAGGGATGAAGTTCAGAGGAGGGAAAGGGAGGTTGTTGATTAGCTGTCAATGTCTGGGTATATTGATTAGGTAAGGACTAGACTGGCTGGAGGGGGACTGCAATGTAGGTGTGCTGCCTTCTTGGGATCCAGCTGCCTCTGCTGCTCACATGAGGTCTGTGCGTCAGAGTTGCATTGATGAGAAGAGGCTAATTGGCTACATTAGGACTCTTCATCTGCCCTTGGGTGATGAAGGATAACTCTGAGGAGAATTCTACATTTTCTCCCAGAGTTGTTGCAAACAATAATCTGTTCAGTAATACAATATTTATTGGCTTCCTTCCTTCCTTTACTCCCCCACTCCCAAAGTGGTGTTTCCTGGGATCACTTCATAAATATAACACTTATATTCAAATCCTTGTCTCTGAGTTTGCTTTTGGGAAATACAATCTAAGACACCATAATATATCACAATTTAAAAAGAATATTAATATTAGCTAGATATTTTGTCAGTCATGGTTGTTAGTTTCTAGTAAGATAAACCATCTCTGGCTGACTGAATTAGATAAAGAATTCATAATTAGATACACAATAGCTCACAGAGTCTTTGGAAGAACTAGAGAAGAACGATTTCAATTAAGCACTCAGGAACAATTTCCCAAAACTAAGCTACAGAACTTACCTAGTGACAGAACTCCTGAAATTGTCACTAGACACTATCTTAGCTGCTGTCACTTCTACCCTATAAATTTAATTGAACTGTAATAATACTGCTGATATAACTGCCATTTCTAGACTAAGGACTAATCTTACTTATTCAGAACCTCCCCAATGCTACCCAAGAGGGAAATGTTCTACTTTTTCCTGCTTCTTGTGTCACTGGCTCCTGAGTTGACCATGAAGGGAGTGTCTCTGATTGGCAGGACATAGACAACATATCTACTTTCTGGCTGCAAGGGAGGCTGTGCAAATGAGTGTCTGGCATTCCCAACTTTTTAATAATACAAAGCAATGTCTATTTCCCAGCAAAATTCAGAAGGTGGAAAATTCCTCAACTATGAAGAGAGTCCTGATGCTATTTGACCAAAAGAAATATCAGTTGTTAACTACGGTGGACAACACTGTTTTGAAAACACACATGACAATTTCTGTCACTCTTAAGAATATATAATTCTCTGAAACCAAACTTAAAGTTACCAGAAACAACAGAAATTTTAATCACATTCCTTGACCTGGTTTGGGCTGCATCATCTCCATGAAAGTAAATAAGTCCATTTAATAAGACTGAACTGGTGGTCCTACCATGAAGCCTACTAATGTCTCCGAAACCTATGAACTTAATCCAAGAAAAACTTTCAGAGGAACTTGGGCTGGGTTCCCTTAATCTTTACCCTTGCCCATACGTAAACTTTAATTATCTAACCATTAACTTGACTGCCATAGTTTGAAGAATATGTGAATCCCTAATTTGTTAAAAGGCAGAAATATTTAGAGTCCACAACAGATTCCACTGTGTGTACACTCAGAAAGACGGTGCTTTTAGAAACCACAAAGAATTCTGATGGATTTTTGCCAGGGGCACAGTCCCAGAGGACGGCATTTAAGGAAGCTTGGGAATAGTCGGCAGTTCCTAATCGAAGTCTAGACTAAACTGATGCCATGTAAAATTCTGATTTACATTCCATAGGAATCTTCAAGAAGGACGTAGTTTTATTGGTTAGTGATTTCCTCTTTCTTTAGATTGACTACTGGGAGTTCTGTTGTGTCCAGTTACAATCCTCTTACTTTCCTTCCTAACCTGAGAGTTTTTTTGCTTTAGTGTGAGCAAAACCAATGTTATTGCTCACAGAGTTTTGCAAATCAATAAGAAACTCCTTGAATTCAATTATTTCTAACTTCTTTAATTAATCTTTGTTTGTCTGTTTTTTTCCACCTTACTAGGTAAGTCAGAGAAATTGCCTCAAAATCTGATATTATGATTGTGCACTTAAATGCATCCTGAAAATTCTCCTGGTATTCTTTATCTTTTTTATTGCCTTCTAGATAATTCTATCTCCAAGTAAAGTTCTGTTGTTACTCCGAAGTCTTTCTGTACATCTTTAATTTAAACATGTTCCTCAACAACCTATTTTAAGAGGTTTCCCTCGAAACCCTTCCCCTATAATTTCTTCTATCTGCTTTGTCCACTTTTCAAACACATTCCAGTCCTTAAGATACCTTCCGAGAAATTTAGATGATTCCTGAGTGCACATGGGTATAATGCTTTCAAAATAAGCACCCTTTTTCTTCAGGTGACTTATAGATGGGTTGGGTATTGTCAACTGGGCAGGCATGAGACATTTTCTGGGCCAACTTCGTTTCTCTTTGCCCACTTCTCGCATACCTAAGAAGTTTTCGAGTCTGATTTACTTTTTATACGTCATACTGTATAGAACTGCCTCCCAGGAAAGGCTCACTAGGGCGAGGTAAGAGACCCAGCAGGCATATCTGCTAGGCCTAGGTATGCCCCCAATAGCTGGTCATATTCAAAAATTGCCTTTTCAGGTCTTACTTATGATGGTAGCTCCTGGTGAATAGGAAAGGCCTTTACAACAGCTGCTCACCATCCCTTCATTCCATTGAGCGCTTGTGACAGTTCTTCAGTTAGGTTCAAGCAGGGCTCCTGCTGTTCTCAAGAAATTACCATGTAACTGTTCTGTTTTGCCTTCAAATCCCACTTTAATAACTTTCGAGGGCTATCACAAGTCCTTGTATCTTGATGCCTTTTCTAAGATGTCAATTTCCTTTCCCCTCTCCCCCTTGCTGGTGGCTAGCTCTTCCTCCCTCCAAGACAGCACTGACATATCATCATATTCTAGGAGGAAAAAAGATTGCCTTTACCTGATTTCTTAACATGGAACTTAAGAAAAAGCCATAAACTGGCCTGAATAGAAATCCTGAAATTCTATCGAGGGGATGACATCACTGGATGATTAATTTTATATGCCAACTTGACTGGGCCACAGGATGCCCAGATATCTGTTTAAACTGATATTTGGGCATATTGGTGAGGGTGTTACCAGAAGAGATTAGCATTTGAATTGGTGGACTGAGGATAGCCCGTTGCCTTCCCTAGTGTGAGTGGGCATCATTCAACCAGTGGAAGGCCCACATCATAGAACAAAAAGACAGAGGAAGGTTCATTTCTCTCTCTTTGCCTAACTGCTTGAGCTGAGACATTGGTCTTCTCCTGCCCTTGGACTGGGACTTATAGCATTGGTGTTCCTGGTTCCCAGGCACTTGGACTCAAACCAGAATTTACACCACCAGCTTCCTGGGTCTCCAGCCTACAGATGGTAGATTGTGGGACTTCTCAGCTTTCATAATTGCAAGAGCCAATTCCTTATAATAAATCTCTCTCTCTCTCTCTCTACATATATCCTATTGCCCTATTGGTTCTGTTTCTCTCTGGAGAATCTGAAGACATACAAA
Organism: Tapirus indicus; assembly: GCA_031878705.1. NCBI lineage: Eukaryota > Metazoa > Chordata > Mammalia > Perissodactyla > Tapiridae > Tapirus > Tapirus indicus. Next base: position 136,712,995 of record CM062919.1, on the reverse strand, counting down.
CACATAGTATTATTACCTACATGTAACAGATAACTCTGGGGTTCCCGAGAGGCCCCAAGCCATATTCACCATAACAACACATTAGAAGGAATCACCTTTGCTTGCAGGCCATCATTTCAGTTATAACTGGAATCGTAATCAATAGGGAAATCAGGCACTGTAGAGTGCCACTGGCTTTCAAAATTAAAGAAATTAGATGCCTTTACAATTTTTAGTAATTCTGATTCTGGCTTTATTTTGTCACAAATATTGTCATAGTAAATAAACAGAAAATTAATAAAAACATCTTTGAACTAAGCTATGTAACTGAGTCTTTTACCTCTCTTTAGTGAAAGAAGTCTGATCCGAGAAGCAAAAGGTATTCGTATAACTCATGTTCATTACCTCTTCTTCCTACATTAAGTAACCCTCAAATTATAATGAGAAAGTTATTTTGGTGTCCACTCTCTTCTTTTATCTTATTGGTAGAGGAATATTAGAAGTGTTTAGCACAAGTACACTTGGTTTGGGGAGTTGGTCTTTAGGTAGATATTCAAAACCAAGTGCTGGCTTTTCCATCTGACTTCTGGCTAGATTGCACTCCAAAATCTCCATGAACAACTTCTTACTAGTCCCAAATATGTGTCATCGTTTCTGGTCTTTATGCATTTGCTCACACCATTTCCTCTACCTGTCATTCCCGTTACCTTCCTCATCTGTGCAGCCCATACTTGAGGCCATCCCAAACCTCTCCAGCTCCAGGATACTTCTCTTGGTTCTCTCAACCACAAGGAACTCTCCTGTTTTAAGTCATCATAATATTTCATAGACTTACCACATTTTGTCTTGAATTAGAACTGTTTTATGCTTTTTATAGCCTCATTGCTGATCTGTAGGCTATCTGAGTGCTGATTCTTTGGGGTTTATTTGAACGGCATATATCTATTGAACCACACATTCAAAAGGTATTTGTTGAACTGATTTGAATTGTATGGATTCTGAATCAGATAATTTTAAATTATAATTACATAACTTAAAAAGGAGATCCCACCTGCTTTTCAGGGCTCTTGTTCCCCAAGCAAGGAGCTAGAATGAGATAATTTATATCAATCATCTCTCATTTGGTCTACAGAGTTCAGAGATTATAGCTATTATTTACACCAATGTAAATGAAATCCAATACTTGTGTAAATCGAATTCAGCTTTCCTCTAAATGATCTAGAAAAGTGGAAATATTGAAAATGAAGTCAATTATTTGATCCTTCGACATGAATTACACTATTTTGGTTGAAAATTATACAATGATAAACACATCACTAAACACATAAAAATCAATACAAAGGATAACTAGATCATTAATTATTAGGTAACTGAAGTATATTTGAAATATAGGCAATTGTGTTGTTCTTTAAGGCAAATGCATGGCCATTAAAGCTATGCCTCCATCTTTACTTTGTATGTCCAAGATGATTAATGAAAGTCATAAAGCTGAAAAGAAACAAAAATTCTGCATTTGATTCCTAGGAGTATTTTTTCTTGGTTACTTCTATGCTTTTGGAAGGGAAAAGAATATGAATATTACATTGCCCTCAAATAGGCAAATGACTGTCATTATACATGGAGAAAGTCAAGATGAAGTAGCCTAATACTTTTGGAGGAGAGCCAAAATTTTACATCATTCCTGGCACTCAGGATTCTGCTGCTCTCAGAGGGACGCACGTGGGGAGATTTGGTAAGGCAGCTAAAGAATTGTGGAGGGTGCCTCTGTGAGCGCAAGAAATATTTTTGTTTGTTTTTTTAGTGATGTATTTCGCAGAGCCCCCAAATTTGCCTGGCACATAGTAAGAACTTAAGAAATATTTGTTGAATGAATTGTTGAACAAATATTTTGAGTATACACAGTATTCATAAAACTAAAGTTACTGTGATTAAACTACCAGGTAGCTATATATATGTATATTTAGTCTAGATATTTTGCTAGGTATTAGTAAAAATCAAAAACTAAAAATAAAACTGCTTATAAATGATGCAATGAAATAATAAATAGGATAATTTCCCCCATTTATTTCTGTTTTGGCCTATGAAGCTATTTTTCATTTGTTTGTTTTTAATTTGGTGGTATCGACATGGACATCAAAAGAAGCTATTAGTTATGCAACAGACTATTCTCAAGAAACTTATTCTATCCCGCAAGATAGTTTGGTTTAAAGCTGTGTGTGATGTGATTTTAATCTGTATTATCTTTTGTGAGTGACCATGGTAACAGTTGTATTTTGCAGTTATGCAATTATTTTATTTCTCAGTGTCTCTTTATTTAGTTTTCAACAATTTATTCTCACATACTGAAAAATTCTTTTTCCTTTCTTGAGGAATTAAAAAAAATCAAGACAATTCTCTAAGATGACCTTTAGGATTTGAAAAACGTATCCTTGCCGTTCTGGTTATTCAGGATGGACTTTTCTGTCAGCACAAAGAATTACCAGTATTATTTATATTATTACAGTTTTAATAATTTGTGACATTTGTAAATTTGTGTCAAGCTATTTAGCAGAGAACAGCTGTAATGTATTGTCTCTGATAGGATCTAATTTTTTCATCTTTGGTCCCCTTCTCCTTGATATCCACTGAGCACTATCTGATGTCTGTTGTAAAGATTGTTGTACGAATAAAATATTAATTGAAAAAGTACATATATGTGCTGAAAAACATGATGGTAACATTAATCTGGCTGGTGTTATTACATGAGTTACATTAGGCTAGTCCTCAGTTTGCAAATGAATACCTAAAATATAATAGTATTCTTTCTGAAATTGATCTATTTCCGAAGGTAACCTATAATAGTAAAATCTCTGTAAGGTGCATGATATCCAAATTTCCAAATGATAAAGGCAGATTTACTCAAAGGCGATTGGTGGTAGTTAATTCTGCTGTTGTCCTTTTCTTTGATTTGTATCTCATCATTTATGTAAATTAGTGTCTTTTTAATTTGCTCTTTATTCTCATCTATATTTATTTATTTTATTTATTTATTTATTTTTTGGTGAGGAAGACAGGCCCTGAGCTAACATCCGTTGCTAATCCTCCTCTTTTTGCTGAGGAAGACTGGCCCTGGGCTAACATCCGTGCCCATCTTCCTCCACTTTATATGGGACGCTGCCACGGCATGGCTGACAGGCAGTGCGTCGGCGGGTGCCCGGGATCCGAACCAGCGAACCCCGGGCTGCCAAGCGCGGACTAAACTGCTGCGCCACCGGGCCGACCCCCTCATCTATATTTAAATTGGAAAAGGAGAAATAAGGGGAGCAACATCTGGCTTTAATGAAATAGAAGGAGTTATACAACTAAATGTCATCATCAATCAGACTGCATTTTGTTCCATTCCACATGCTATTTGAAGCAGTCACACCAGATATACCAAACAGAAGGAACAGCAGTAGAAAACAAATCAGTCCACTTTACAAAGAATTAGAAACAGAGGTCCAACTATCCTATCGTATTCATTTCAGTTACATTCTGGTTGATTGAGAATTTAAAATACCAATCTATAATTGTATGAAAGATCTCAAAAACTTTTCTCTTTTTCCTTTTTAAAATATAGAAATAATACATGTACATGACAAAAACATAGTTCAAACAGTAAGAAAATCTAAAAATGAAGTCTCTTCTTCTATCCTAGTCTCTCTTTCCAGAAAATACTGCTGTCAGTTTCCACTTTTTCTTGAGGTTACTTTTTAAATTGGTGTGGTATACATATATCGTTAATTATTGACATATCTATCTATTGTTTCTTCACTGTAAAGGATGATAAATTTAACTCTTACTATGTCTATCTGTATAGCTTGCTGCTAAAGGATTGCATCCTTTCTTTGCATGCAATATTTCTCCTCAAGATGTGTTTGGAATGCCCAACTCTATTATTTGACTCTTTAGTGCAATCTAGAAGGTAAGCCTGTAGGAAATTTTCACCAAGATCTATTGGAAGTACACTTGACAGATGCATAATAAAGTCATGAGTATGACACCTGTGAATTGGCTTTTTCATTTACATATTTTTTCCATTGAAGGGTATAGAAGTTGTAAAGAAAGTACAGGACAACCTAAGTGATTACATGGCTAAGGCTTGGGTATCAATTTCTTCAAGTTATAAATGAGGATTATAGACTGAGTGACCTCCAAAATATCTTATAATTGTCATGTTCAATGAGTGAAAATAATCCATATGATAGGTTTTGGTTTTCTAGCACTATTTCTAGGAGTAAATACCCTAACCAGCTGATTCTATAAATCTGATTGAATTGGAATGTATATTTCTTCAATGAAATTAAATCATTCCGGTAATGATAGATTAATGACAGTTGCCAGATTATTCAAACAACTGCTATTTTTTCTTTCCCCTTTGCTTTGCTTATGAAGTTAACTTCTGTTCACAATTTAGCTTCTCATAAAGTTTTTCCCACAGGAAACTGAGGCACACTCATATCTGGCAGACAATATTTTTTCCATAGATAAAAACAAAGTCAAAAAATATTCTTTTCAGGATGTGCATCATCCATGCACTATACTAGGTGATAGAGGTGCAAAAAAATAAATGCAAAATTGAGGAAAACTTACTTATGCCAAGGAATTATAACATGAATGGCAAATACAATTATTGAAATATCCAGAGTTCTCTGGGAATGAAGAAAATGGATCTTGATCCAGATAATGGGAACAGAGTGAGCAAAGACACATAAAAGGAAAGAATATTTTGCATATGCTTAATTGCACATTATTTGGTGTCATTGGAAAATAAGTTTTGGCACTGGGGGTAACACTGAGGCTAAGGGCATGAGGTAGAATTCCAGTACTTATAAAAAAAAATGTAAGCTAGACATAAATGATCTTCTTACAACTCCTAATTTACAAGAAATTTGTGAGGCTACATTGAGTTGTCAAAATACACATAAAATATTGCTTTTTAAATAAAATTTTATAGTATTATCATAATGCAAATTTGCTGTAATTTAAAAAAAAAGTAGGAGATGTGAAAGTAATATGACATTTATAAAACACTACTTTGGGACAGATTAAAAGACCTCCCAGAAAGAATTTTATTTCCATCAGTGATGAAGTAACTTGTATAGGACTAGATTCTCCATTATAAACTGCTATAAATCTGGACAAAATATACTAAATAATTATTTTCAGACATCAGACATTAGGGAGTGATGGACTGTGATCCACAGTAGAAGGGAAACCAAAGATCTGAGTCTGTGATTACTCTGACTTTCAACCAACTCTTTCTGGACTGTGGCACAGTGAAAGAAAGACTAAATCATAGAAGTCTCACTGAGCTGAGAGAACTGAGTTCGAGGCTACTGAGGTGACAGAAATTTACAGGACAGGAGAAAAGCAGCCTATACAGAAAAGGAAAATCCTAATGAACTTCCCTTGTAATATTGGCAAGTACTGAGCTACAGATGGTGAAGGAAAGACTCCACAAAGTTAGGGAAGGAACAGTTGTCTAGAGTAGTGAGCTGAAAAATATAAAAAACATATGAGAGAACAGACAGAACTGGAAAATGTTCAAGTTCCAAAAAGCAAGAATGAAGAGACCTCATTGAACAGCTGACACTGAGTATAGAATTCGGAAGTTGTCACTTTAGAGCAGGACTACTCTAACCCTAGAATAAGGCTATTTTAGTTTTACCTTAATTACACTTGAAAACAACCAGTGACTGGATCAAGCTAATTTGCAAATAAATTAATTGATCAACATGAAGAAAACCTCTGAACTATTAAGGGAGAAATTAAAATTTAGACACACACCAATATAACATACACCATGCCCAGAATCCAATAAAATATTACTAAGTATGTGAAGAAGCAGAAAAATGTGTCCCATAATGAGAAAAATAAGTCCATTAAAATAGACACAGAACTGTCAGAGACAATGGAATTAGCAAGCAATAATTTTAAAAGATTTATTAAAATGTGTTTAAATATTTAAGAAAAAACTAAAAGTGAATGAAAGAACAGATGTAAATTCTTCTTAGAGTAATGAACACTATAAAAGTAAACCAAATGTACATTTAAAACAGACAAATTCTATATCCAAAGAGAAAATTTCCAAAGATGGGCTCATAAACAAATTAGAATGTATTAAATAAAATATTGGAGCATGAGTAAAGGGAAATATTGAATGCTTTGAACTGAAAATCACGGTAAAAATATCTAAAAAAATAAGAACAGAGTTTCAGGGAACTCTGAGAAAATATTAAGTAGTCTCATATGCATATAAATGGAATATGATAAGGAGAAGAGAGAGAAATTCTGGCAAAAAAAATTGAATAATTCATGGCCAAATATTCCAACTTTATATATATATATATATATATAAATCAGCAGTTTCAAGAAGCTAAATAAGCAATAAGCAGAATATAGCTAACAAAATGCACATTAAGATACCTTATGATCAAATTGCCAAAACCAATAATAAAAGGAAAAATTTTAAAAGAACTAAGAATAAAAAGACACATTACATTCAGAGGAGCAACATAAAGGATAACTTATTTTAACAAAAAAGTTTTCTTTAAAAAAACCATAACCTATAATTACATATCCAACATAAATATGCTATAAAAATGAAGAGGAAATAAAGACATTTTCTAAACAGAGAAATGATGTGAGAATTTAGTTCCAGCACAGCTACACTACATACAGTATTTATGATGATATTTATAAGAGACAAATTAATTGTAAAGACACATATAGACTCAAAGTAGAATTTAAAAAGATACACCAAACACCAATCATAAAAATGTGGAGTGGTTATATTAATAATAAAGTCAATTCCAGAACAAGAAGCGTTATCAGAAATAAAACAGACATTTCATGTTGATAAAAATTGAATTAATCATGAAGACGTAATTCTGAAAATATGTGTATATAGTAACAAAGCTTCAAATATTGTCAAAATATGAGAACTGTAGTGATAAAGGAGCAAACTCAGGTTACAGTTGGAAATGTCGACAATCCCCCCTCAGTCATTTATAGAGTAAGTGTGTACCATATCAAAGTAAGATTATAAAAGACTTAAGCAAAACTATCAACCAAGTAGAACTAACTGATATTTTTAGACAACTACACCCAACCCAATAGACTACAATGTTTTTTTCAATTGCACATAGACAATTAACTAGAATAGGCCATGTGCCAGACAATAAAATAATTCTCAATAAATAGAGATTTGAAAATATGTTTTCACAAAATGGCATTATATTAGAAATTGATTAAAAAATCTCTGTAAAATACCTATTTGGAAATTAAGCAGCATATTTTTAAATAATCTATGAGTTGAAGAAACCATAAGGGAAATAAGAAAATATTTTAAAATAAATGACAATTAACATTTGAAAATTTATGAGATGTAGCTAAAGTAGTGCTTAGAAGCTAACTTACAAGTGCTTATAGAAAAGAATAAATTTTTAAACCTAATGATCTAAATGTTCACCTTCAGAAGCTAAAAAAAGAATAGCAAATTAAATTCTAAGTAAGCAAAGAAAAGAAATAGTAAAGAGTAAGATTGATTAAACAGAAAATGGACAAAACAGAAATAATTAATGAAAACAAAACTTGATTCTTCAAAGAGATTAATAAGGTTGGTAAACCACTAACTAGACAAATCAAGAAAAAAAGAGAAAACACAAGTGAATAATTTAGGACTGAAATAAGAAACATCACTATAGATCTTTCAGACAATAAAAGGATATGGATGGAATATTATGATGAAATTATTAATTCAATAACTTAGAAGATATGGACAAATTCTTTGAAAAAAATCACCAAAACTTTCACATGGTAAAAGTAAAAAATAATAACTTTATATATATATTAAGTTAATTGAATCTTTTTTTGCTTGTTTTTTTGGTGAGGAAGATTCGCCCTGAGCTAACATCTGTTGCCAATATTCCTTTTTTTGCTTGAGGAAGATTCACGCTGAGCTAACACCTGTGCCAATCTCCCTCTACTTTTGTATGTGGGTCGCCACTACAGCATGGCCACCGATGAGTGGTATAGGTCTGCACCTGGGAACTGAACCCAGGCTGCCAAAGTGGAGAGCACCAAACTTAACCACTAGGCCATGGAGCCAACCCCCTAAGGTAATTGAATTTTAATTACAAGCTTTCCAACCAAGAAAACTCCAGGTTAGAAGGCTTATCAAAATTCTATGCAAAAAAAAAAAATTTGCAAGAAAAATTTTATACAGACTCTTATAAAGGAGGAATAAACATTTCTCATTTTACTTTATAAGACCAGTAATTGCAAAGACATTGCAAGAAAGAGAAACTACACACTAATATCATTCATCAATATTGGCCTGGGGTCAGTAAACATTTTCTTTAAAAGCTCAGAGAGTAAATATTTTTGACTGTGAGGGCCATATTGTCTCTGTTGAAACTGCTCAACTCTCATAGTAGTGCAAAAGCAATCATAGAGACTATGTAAACGAGTCAGCATGGCTATGTTCCAGTAAAATTTTATTTATTAAACTAACCCCTTATATAAGTGCTATAAATTCTAAACAAATATTAGCAAAATTTATTCAGCAAGTTCTAGAAATGTTAATACATAATTACCAAATTTGGTTTGCCCCAGGAATGCCACATGGGTTTTTTATTGAAAATCAAAGAATATAATTCATCCTATTGATTAAAGGAGAAAAAAATAAAATGATTATATTAATAAATTTAGAAAGTGTTGGGCAAATCCAAAACCCGCTCATAATGAAAACTACCTGCATTCTAGGGATAGAAGGAAAATTTCTTAATTTGATAAAGTGCATCTAAACAAAACAGAACAAAACTACAGTTAGCATCACAATAAAGATTAAAAATGGAACACTTTCCCTTTAAGATTGCAAACGAGGCATACATCTCTGTTCATCATTTCCATTCAACACTGAACCGGAGGTCCCAGCCAGTGCAATAAGACAAGAGAGAAAAAAGTCATGCCTGTTCAATAGGAAGAAATAAAGTCATCTATATTCTCAAATGACATGATCATGTATGTAGAAAATTCTAAGGGAACCAAAAAACAAAATGAATTGAAACAACAACAAAAAACAACCAGTGCTAATAAATTAATTTATCAAAGTCACAGAATACCAGGCAAATTTGTGTGTGTGTGTGTGTGTGTGTGTGTGTGTGTGTGTGAATTGCAGTTAAAATGTCAGGTACAGCAGTATTTTTTAAAAAATATGATAGAGTTAAGTATAAATTCAATAAAATGTGAAATAATTGTACAAAAGAATACAAATTAGAAATCAATAACAACGAAGTAGCTGAAAAATGCCCATATATTTGCAAACTAAGCACCCTATTTGTATATAACCAATAGGACAAAAGAAAAACTTGAAAAGGAAAGTAAAAAAAAAAAATGAGCTGAATGATATTAACAATATATCGTATCATAATCTGTGGGATGCAACTAAACAGAACCACATTCAGGGAGGTTTAAACAAATAGGGATCTATACCAGTGTGATGGAATGGAGCATTCAATATTTTTAAGCTGATAATTCTTCCAAGTTGACTTATAGATTCAGTGCAATCCTAATAAAAATTCCAGCATACTGTTTGTAGAAATTGACCAACTGGTTGCAAAATGCATATAGAAACTCAAAGGACTTGGAATAGACAAAACAATGTTGAAAAAGAAAAACAATTCTGGAAGATGTACACTATCTGAAATCAAAACTATGTATACATCTACAGTTACCAAGGTGGTTAGTATGGTATTGACTTAAAGACAGACAAATAGATTAATGGAACAGAATGGAGTCCAGAAATTGGTTGACATTTACATGGTTAATTTATTTTCAACCATGGCACCAAAATGATTCAATAGACAAGTTAAAGTCTTTTCAATATATGGTGCTGAGGCAATTTACTCTCCATGTAGTAAGAAAATGAACCTCAACCTATACCTCACACAATATGGAGAAATTACTTTGAGGTGGATCATAGACTAAAAATACAACCTTCTGCAAGGAAACATGAGAATATATCCTCTTAGCTGTAGGGAGGCAAATACATACATATATTTTATAGAGGACCCAAGAAACAAACTACAGCCTGGAATTTTGCCATCATAGTATAATTTTAACATCATATGTGATAAAGAAATTATTCAAAAAAAGTGAAAAAATGTAATATTTTATATCATTATGCTACCAAATTATGTTATCCATTTAATATATTTAGCAATATTAATACTACTATCCATATATAAAGATAAATTGAAAGGTTTTCCCTCATTTTACAAGTGATACTTTTTAATGTATTTTACAAAATTATTGAAACATTTTACTTGATTTTAAATAAAAATTTTCATGACATATTATTATATTGTTGATTTTGAGACTAGATCCATATTAGTTCAAATGTCATAATCTCAGCTCGGCCTCTGCTGACAGGTCTAATTAGAAACGTTCCTCACACCCCCTCCCACTCCACCAAATAAACATGTGCTTTCATGGATTATTCTGTTTCATTTTGTCCATGTTAATTATCTTTATCTGAAATACTTTTTGCTCACAAGTTATTTTTTATCTCCATTCACTATTAAGTAAATTTTACTATGTCAGGAATTTTTCTTGTTAATGTAATATTGCCAGTGCCTACAATATTGCCAGGTTCATATTAGCCTCGATGTAAATCTTTGAATGAGTGAATAAAACAGTGAATGAATAATCTTTCTAAAGGTATCTAAAATAGCAGGTATTCAATTACGTTTCTTTATACTCCCGTTTCTTAAATGGGAAAAAGAGAAGAAATCATGTTGTTCATCCATTTTTTCTTTTTTTTCTGACTAATGTAGAGATGTCAAGGGTGGAAAGAAATCATAATTGTGGGATTGTAAAAATAATTGTGCAACTTGGTATGTTTAATGATCATAACCACACTCTGATTCGTGTCACGGTGGGAATAATTCTAGTCTCAAGAAATGGATTGGAGAAATCTCAAGCTTCAGTTCTTGCAATTTCACAAGTAAGTAGATAAGTAGGTTTAAGAAAAGGTCATTGAAATAGAATTATAACCACTTGCTAAAGAAAAAAAAAGTCATCTGTAGCCAAAGCTCCAAGCTTTATATCTTGAGCAGAGTAAGAACAGCTAAATCTGGTCCAAATCAACCTTAGGTCAATGGTTATTAGACTCTATCAGCCAGTGATTCTGCCTTCTCTCATACTGTGCAAAGAAGATGGAAAAAAAATATGAAATCAGAAAAATTATCATTGAACCCCTTGGGAAGTGGTTCAAATCTGGACAGATCTGGAGGAAAGAGCATAAATGTGACCTCAGAACGAACAGGCAGAGAGATGCGTGTGAAGAAATCCTGGATCAATTTCTGTAATCTCTGAATGCTTCCTCACTGTTAGGGTTATATCTCCCCTCTTCATCCAGTTCTCCATCCCTATCTCAAGTATCAGTTCAAATCACTAATTTAAACCTGATCAAATTGGGAAATTTAGAGTACTTCCTTTCGCTAGATTACAAAAACTTCAATTCTGGACTGCTTTCTAATTTCAAAAGGAAACTCACTCACTTTTTATTAAATAATAATAATATTCCCAGGATTCAAATAATACTTGCATAGTGCAGAGACAAGAGTCCACTAAGGACCCTGTTAATATTGAGTTAGCATGAGCCATAACCTCGTGTGGCCCTCCTCTGTAATAACACAATATGTACAATAGGAATCAGATAATAACATCAAATGATTTACCAAAGCCAGTGAGTAAGAATAACCAGCTGACTGATTAATTTCTATTGCTTCATTTTCTGATTGGTGTTCCCCAAACATGGTCCTGATCATTATCCTTTTCGTGCTTTTAAATTGTCATTCAATATTGAACTAATATGCTTTTGAAATTTTCAATGTCGTGTATTTGTTCACTTTTCATTCAGCCATTTATTTAAACAATCTTACTTGAATTCATCAAAGCATTTATTGCTCATCCATTTTCTTTACAAAAAGAAAGACAAGAAGACTTTCTGAGGAAAGAATACTAAAATCCAAGATTTTAGCTAAACAATGGGTAGCTAGAACAGATTAAAAAAAAAAAACAAGATGAAAGGTAATAGGGTCAAAGATTTTAAGGAACTAGAAAGAGAACTTACTTTTAAAGAGAAGATTATTTTAAGATATAATCCCAAAATATAGAGTGTCTTATACAAGGCTTCTTTCTGGTATTTTGTCCATCTGAGCTAACCACTGTTCAAATCTTTATTTTGTGGCTAATTACATCTCTAGAATCTCTCGATGGGATTACTGATTGCATCTAGTTGGAGGGATAGATTTTTCCAAATGTAACAGTTTAAAATTCCTTTTGGATAGTGTTATACATGCTATAATGTTAAACATTTCACATTGACAGTTTTTTCCTTATTATCTGCAATAGGGGCAGGGTCACCCTACTAACATGTAATTGCTATGTATTTGATATTTTCATAAAATATTTTAGGCGAAGTCTTTTGGAGACTATTCTATATCATTGCCAGATATATTTTATATCCCATTCCCAATTGTTTTATGAAATGAAAATTTAAATAAAATCACATATCTTCACTCATAAAGCTCTGCAGTGGTCCTTATCAGGAAACTCTGATATTTTATGACCAAGAGGATTTTAAATAATATCACTTGAAAACTTTCATATAAAATTTCCAAAATATTAGAAAGAGAAAATCAAGCAATTTTAACATGATTTATAATTTGTCACATATTAATAGTAGCCAGGCCTTTTATTCAGTGTATATTTGTTGTACAATTATAAATCCATCTGTTAAAAATTCATGTAAGAAACTCATAAACTCTGCAATGGGTTAGCAAGTTAATTTACCTTTATAAAAATGTTTACTAAAATTAGTAATGTACCTTTACACAGTCAAGAGAATGAAAAGACAAACCACAGACTGGGAAAAAATATTTGCAAAAGACATATCCAATAAAGAACTGCTTTCCAAAATATACAAAGAATTTGTAAAAGTCAACAATAAGAAAACAAACAACTCAATTAAAAAATGGGCCAAATGGGCCAAAGGGGCCAGCCCAGTGGCATAGTGGTTAAATTTGTACACTCCACTTTGGCAGCCCAGGGTTCGCAGGTTCAGTTCCCGGGCGCCGAGGCACCACTTGTCAGGCCATGCTGTGGTGGCGTCCTATATGAAGTAGAGGAAGGTGGGCACGGATGTTAGCCCGGGGCCAGTCTCCCTGAGCAAAAAGAGGAGGATTGGCAATGGCTGTTAGCTCAGGGCTAATCTTCCTCGCACACAAACAATGTAGGCCAAAGATCTTAATAGACATCTCACCAAAGAAGATACACAAATGGCAAATAAGCATATGAAAAGATGCTCTAAATCATACGTCATCGGGGAAATGCAAATTAAAACAATAATGAGATACTATTACACATCTATTAGAATGACCAAAATCCAGAACACTGACACCACCAAATGCTGGAGCAAAGGAACACTCATTCATTCCTAGTAGGAATGCAATATGGCACAGCCACTTTGGAAGACAATCTGATGGTTTCTTCTTATTATTCTTTTATTTTTTTTATGGAGGTCATATTGGCTTATAATGTGTAATTTCAGGTATATGGTATTATATTTCAGTTTCTGTATAGATTGCATCGTGTTCCCCAACAATAGTCTAGTTTTTATCCATCACCATACATGTGTGCCCCTTTATCCATTTTGTCCTCCCCCCATCCCTTTCTCCTCTGGTAATCACTAATCTGTTCTCTTTATCCATGTGTTTGTTTATCTTCCACATATGAGTGAAATCATACAATATTCGTCTTTGTCTGACTTATTTTGCTTAGCATAATATCCTCAAGATCCATCCATTTTGTCACAAATGGCACAATTTTGTCTTTTGTATGGCTGTGTAGTATTCCATTCTCTATATATACCACATCTTCTTTATCCATTCATCTATTGATGGGCACTTGGGTTGCTTCCATGTCTCAGCTGTTGTGAATAATGCTGTGAAGAACATAGGGATGTATAAATCTCTTTGAGTTGTTCTCTTCAAGTTCTTTGGATAAATACCCAGTAGTGAGATAGCTGGATCATATGGTATTTTTATTTTTAATTCTTTTGAGAAGTCTCCATACTGTTTTTCATAGTGGCCAGTTTGCATTCCCACCAGCAGGGTATCAGGGTTCCCTTTCCTCCACATCCTCTCCAACATTTGTTATTTCTTGTCTTCTTAATTATAGGCATTCTGATGGGTATAAAATGATATCTCATTGTAGTTTTGATTTGCATTTCTGTAATAATTAGTGACGTTGAACATCTTTTCATGTGCTTATTGGCCATCTGTATATCTTCTTTGGAAAAATGTTCATGTCCTCTGCCCATTTTTTGATGGGGTCGTTTTATTGTTGTTGTTGAGTTGTATGAGTTCTTTATATATTTTGGAAATTAGCCTCCTGTTGGATATATGGTTTGCAAATACTTTCTCCCAGTTGTTCGGTTGTCTTTTTGTTTAGCTGATGATTTCCTTTGCTATGCTGAAGATTTTTAATGTGATATAGTCCCATTTGTTTATTTTTTCTTGTGTTTCCCTTGCCTGAGGAGACATGGTATTCAAAAATATACTGCTAAGACCCATGTCAAAGAGTGTACTGCCCATATTCTAAGAGCTTTATGGTTTAAGGTCTTACATTCAAGTCTTTGATCATTTTGAGTTAATTTTTGTGTATGGTGTAAGATAGTGGTCTACTTTCATTCTTCTGCATGTGGCTGTCCAGTTTTCACAACACCACTTATTGAAGAGACTTTCCTTTCTCCATTGTATGTTCTTGGCTCCTTTGTCAAAGATCAGCTGCCCATAGATGTGTGGGTTTATTTCTGGCCTCTCCATTCTGTTCCATCGATCTGTGTGTCTATTCTTATGCCAGTACCATGCTGCTTTGATTACTGTAGCTTTGTAGTATAATTTGAATTCAGGAAGTGTGATACTTCCAACTTTGTTCTTTTTCCTCAGGATTGCTTTGGCTACTCAGGGTATTTTGTTATTCCATATAAATTTTAGGATTCTTTGTTCTATTTCTGTGAAGAATGTCATTGGGATTCTGATTGGGATTTCATAGAATCTGTAGATTGCTTTAGGTAATATGGACATTTTAACTATGTTTATTCTTCCAATCCATGAGCATGGAATACCTTTCCACTTCTTTATTGTCTTCTTTGATTTCTTTCAATAATGTCTTATAGTTTTCAGTGTATAGGTCTTTCACCTCTTTGGTTAAAGTTATTCCTAGGTATTTTATTCTTTTTTTTTGCAATTGTAAATGGGATTGTATTCTTGACTTCACTTTCTGCTACTTTGTTATTAGTGTATGGAAGTGCAACTGATTTTTGTACATTGGTATTGTATCCTGAAACTTTACTGTATTTGTTGATTATTTCTAATAGTTTATTGGTGGATTCTTTAGGGTTTTGAATCAATTTATATGTAAATAGTTACAGTTTCACTTCTTCCTTTCCAATTTGGATCCCTTTTATTTCTTTTTCTTGCCTAATCTCTCTGGCTAAAACTTCCAGTACTGTATTGAATAAAAGTGGCAAGTGTGGGCATCCTTGTCTTTTTCCTTTTCTCAGAGGAGTGGCTTTCAGTTTTTCACCATTGAGTATGATATTGGCTGCAGCTCTGTCATATATGTCCTTTATTATGTTGAGGTACTTTCCTTCTATGCCCATTTTATTGAGTGTTTTTATCTTAAATGGATGTTGGATCTTGTCAAATGCTTTCTCTGCATTTATTGACATGATCATGTGATTTTTATTCCTAATTTTGTTAATATGTTGTATCACATTGATTGATTTGTGGATGTTGAACCATTCCTGCATCCTGGAATAAATTTCACTTGATCATGGTGTCTGATCTTTTTAATGTACTGTTGTATTTGATTTGCTAATATTTTGTTGAGGATTTTTACATGTATGTTCATCAGTGATACTGGCTTGTAATTTTCCTTTTTTGTGTTGTCCTTGTTCTGGCATCAGGGTAATGTTGGCCCCATAAAATGAGTTAGGAAGCATTCCATCCTCTTCAATTTTTCAGAATGGTTAAGAAGGGTAGGAAATAAATCTTTTTGAATGTTTGGTAGAATTCACCAGAGAAGCTGTCTGGTCCTGGACTTTTGGTTTTTTGGAAGGGTTTTGGTTACTGTTTCAATTTCTTTGCTTGTGATTGGTCTATTCAAATTCTCTATTTCTTCTTGATTCCATTTTGGGAGATTGTATGATTCTAAGAATTTATCCATTTCTTTTAGGTTATCCAGTTTGTTGGTGTATAGTTTTTCATAGTATTCTCTTATAACCCTTTGTATTTCTGTAGTGTCCATTGTAATTTCTTCTCTTTCATTTCTGATTTTATTTATTTGAGTCCTCTCTTTTTTTTTAATCTGGCTAAAGTTCTGTCAATTTTGTTTACCTTCTTAAAGAACCAGCTTTTAGTTTCATTTATCCTTTCCATTTTTTTAATCTCCATTTAATTTATTTCTGCTCTGATTTTTATTATTTACCTCCTTCCACTGACTTGGACTTTGCTTGTTCTTCTTTTTCTCGTTATTTTAGGTATAGGGTAAGCTTGCTTATGAGTTGTTTTTTTTGTTCTTTGAGGTAGGCCTATATTGCTATGAATTTCCCTCTTAGTACAACGTTTGCTGTATCCCATGAGTTTTGGTATGTTGTGTTTTCATTTTCATTTGCCTCTAGGTATTTTATGATTTATTCATTGATCCAATGTTCAGTAGTATGTTGTTTAATCTCCACATATTTGTGACTTTCCCAGCTTTTTTCTTCTAGTTGATTTCTAGTTTCATAGCATTGTGGTCAGAAAAAATGCTTGACATGATTTAAATCTTCTTAAATTTATTGAGGCTTGTCTTGTTTCCCACCATATGGTCTATCTTTGAGAATGTTCCATGTGCACTTGAGAAGAATATGTATTCTGCTCTGTTTGGGGATGGAATGTTCTATATATCTATTAAGTCCATCTGGTCTAGTCTTTCATTTAAGGCTACTGTTTCTTTCTTGACTTTCTGTCTGGATGATCTATCTATTGATGTAAATGGGGTGTTGAGGTCCCCTACTATTATTGTGCTATTGTCAATTTTTCCATTTTGGTCTGTCAGTAATTGCTTTATATACTTTGTTGCTCCTGTGTTAGGTGTATATATATTAATATGTGTTATGTCTTCTTGGTAGAATGTCCCTTTTATCATTATATAATGCCCATCTTTGTCTCTCAGTGTCTATTTTATCTCAGTCTGCTCTGTCTGATATAAGTGTGACTACACTCACTTTCTTTACTTGCCAATTGCTTGGAGTATCATATTCCATCCCTTCACTCTGAGGCTGTGTTTGTCTTTAGAGCCAAGATATGTTTCCTGGAGGCAGCATATTGTTGGGTCTTGTTTTTAATCCATCCAGCCACTCTCTGTCTTTTGATTGGAGAATTCAATCCATTTACATTTAGAATGATTATTGATATGTGAAAGCTTAATACTGCCATTTTATCTTTTGTTTTCCAGTTGTTCTATATTTCCATTGTTTCTTTTCCCTTATATTTGTGACTGCCATTTCAGCTTGGTGATTTTCTGTGATGGATTTCTCAGTTTTCTCTCTTTTTATGATTTGTGACTCTACTCTGATTTTTCGTTTTCTGGTTACCATGAGGTTTGCATAAAAGATCTCATGGATGAGATAGTCCATTTTCTGATAGCCTCTTATCTCCATTAACCTATGCATGTTCCATCCCTTTCCTCTTCCCCTTCTATGTTTTTGTTTTCACAAATTATTATATTTTGTGTTGTGAGTTTGTGACTAAATTGAAACGCCTATAGTTATTTTTGAGGCTTTCTTCCCCTTTAGCCTTTATGTTATAATTGCTTGTTAATCTATTCTGATATAGAGCTGCAATTTTCTGATTTTGTCTCTCTATTTATCTCCTTGCTCAAAGCTTTGTAAACCTTTGTATTTTTGTTTCAGGTAGGATGGCTCCCTTCATCATTTCTTATAAGGCAGTCTAGCAGTGTTGGACTCCCTCAGCTTTTTTTGTCTGGGAAAGCTTTTATTTCTCCATTGTATCTGAAGAATAATTTCACTGGATAGACTATTCTTGGCTGACAGTTTTTGTCTTTCAATATTTTGAATATATCATTCCATTCTCCTAGCCTGTAGGGTTTCTGCTGAGAAATCCACTGAAAGCCTGATGGGGGTTCCTTTGTAGGTTATTTTTTTCTGCCTTGCTGCCCTTAATATTTTTTTCTTTTTCATTTACTTTTGACAGATTTAATATTACATGCCTTGGAGAAGGTCTTTTTGCATTGATGTAATTAGGAGTTCTATTGGCTTCATGTATTTGTAAGACCAGTTCCTTCCCCAGGTTTGGGAAGTTCTCAGATGTATATTTTTTTGAATAAGCTCTCTGCTCCTTTCTCTCTCTTTTCTCCCTCTGGGATATCTATAATCCTTATGTTACTTTTCCTAATTGAGTCAGATATTTCTTGAAGAATTTCTTCATGTTTTAAAAAATTTAATTCTCTCTCCTCCTTCACTTGAGTCATTTCTAAGTTTCTATCTTTGAGCTCACTAATTCTCTCCTCCATAAGGTCTGCTCGATTACACTATCTACATTATTTTTAATCTCATTAATTGTGTTTTTCATAACCAGAATTTGTTTGTATTTTTTTTAGGACTTCAATCTCTTTGTGAAGTATTCCTTCTGTTCATTAATTTTATTCCTGAGTTCATTGAACTTTTTCCTGAGTTTTCTTGTAAATCATTAAGTTTCTTTATGGCAGCTATTTTGAGTTCTCTGTTAGTTAGGATGTAATCTTCTGTGACTTCTGGTTTGATTTCTAGAGAGTTGAAATTTTCCTTCTGTTCTGCAGTGTTTGATGACTTGATCCTCCATCAGACTGTTCGAGGTAGTAATCACCTTTTCTTATTTAGGTATGGCTTTGGCTACTTTGGTTCTGAGCTGCTTCTGATTGTATTTGAGAGCCTGCACTTTCCGCCCTCCACTGCCTCTGCAAGAAGCATTGTCAGTGCCTTCTTTGTGATGCTTGTGCCTCTGGGGTACTGATGCCTTGCTGCTTAGATGTCAGTGCAGTGTCCAATGATGCCCCTGGGTCACCAAGCTGCAGGCACTTCTGCTGCTTCTATGGTCACCTGGTTCTCATGTTTCCCTACTGGGTCTCTGTGGGCTCACACTGCTGTCCTATGTACCATCTGTACTACTGTTCCTGGTTGTCTTGGGATGCTGGTTGCACCACTTGCAGGTGTGATGGATTTACAGGTGTCACTGTCACTGGCAGGAGCCTAGATGTCTAGCCACTTGTATGTAGCCCTGGATGCTGGTGGAGCTCATGTTGGGTTTGCTGCCACTGGGGACTGGGTCATTGGTTCTGCTGTGGTTCCTATTGTTTCTGGCCACAGATTTCACCTGCCATTGCTGGGCAGGGGCAGGGGCTGTTTTTCTGCTCCCATCCCATATTCTCATAGTTGTTAAAGTTGGGCCACTGTCACTCCCACCACTCTGTGAACTGTTGTGATGGTGGGGCTGCTACCACTTCACAGGAGCTCACATGGGTCAGGCCACTGCTGCTCCACCACTGCTCCATGGACATTCATGCATGGGCTGGGCTGCCCCCACCTCCACTCACAGTTGCACTGGCTGATGCATGAGGATCCACTCCCTTGGTTGTTGCCAGCAGTGGGGGAGAATGGGGCCACTCTCCTAGTTCCACTTCTTCTCAGTGTTCCAGTCCACCCACCTTCAGATATATAGCTGCATAGGTCTCTCAGGTGTCCTGTTGTGCCATGTATGGAATCCTCTGTTGGACAGTTGATGTCTGTTTGGTTGTAGCTTAGAAGGAAGAGACAAAGGAACAACTCACTTCACCATGATGCTGATGTCACTCCTATTTTGATGGTGTCTTACAAAACAAACATACTTTTACCATATGATCCAGCAATCACACTCCTTGGTATATACCCAAGGAAGCTGAAAACATATCCACATAAAAACCTGCACACAGATGTTTATGGCAACTTTATTTGTAATGTGCAAAGCTTGAAAGCAACCAAGATGTCCTTCAGTGGGTGAATGGATAAATAAACTGTGGTACATCCAGACAATGGAATATTATTCAGCACTCAAAAGAAATGAGCTATCAAGCTATGAAAAGACATGGAAGAAACTTAAATGCACATTACTAAGTGAAAGAAAACAATCTGAAAAGGCTACACATTGTATGATTCCAACATATGATATTCTGGAAAAGGCAGTACTACAGAGATAGTAAAATGGTTGTTACCAAGGGTTGAGGGGAGGGAGGAATGAATAGCAAGGGTAAAGAGGGTATTTAGGGCAGTGAAACTACTCTGTATGAAACTTTAGTGGTGTATACATGTCATTGCAAATTTGTCCAAACCCATAGAATGGACACCACCAAGAATGAACCCTAAACCATAGACTTTGGTGATAATGTGTCAATGTAGGTTCATCAGTTGTAATAAGTGTACCACCCTGGTGGAGGATCTTGATCCATACAGTGGAGGAGAGAGGATATGTGGGAAATCTCTGTACCTTCTACTCTATTTTGTCGACCTAAAACTGCTCCAAAAAAGTCTATTAAAAAACAAAAACAACACTAAAAAAAAGAAAAGGAAAGCCCTTTAATAGATATAATTCTAAACATTAAGTAGTGGGTTTAAATAGATGCTCTTTGTTAATATCCAGCATACCAAAAATCTATCAATGAGTACTCCAAAAGACAGCTTTTTGAATGCCAGCAGTGAATTTCAGAGAATGCAAAATAAATATGTAATTTTCTAGTAATAAACAGATGTTTATTAGGTACCAACTATGTACAAAGTATTTTGTCTCAGTATCAGAAAGAAAAAAGAAATCATTTAGATCAAATATCAGCAAAACAATTTGCCTTTTGTAACAAAGTGATATGCATCTTTAATTGTCATGGTTGTTATGAGGTCTACCAACATGCGGTGGGTGTTTCTCACATATGAACAAAAGAACATTTAGCTAGAAGGGAATCTGCCTAGAATATTGTTTTGGATAAAGGACCTATTTCATAGATTGACTCTTATAATCACTTTTTAATTCATGATATATCCAAATTAATAATACCCTGATAGGAAATATGCTTTCTATGCATACTTGGAATGGGATCTTGTAGTGAGGTAGGGGTTACCAGGGAAGATATTTATAAAGTAATTTACAACAAATAAAATTTATTTTAGTGACTATCTATGTTACAGTGCATATCATCAGGTTTCGAACAGAGAGGTACAACCAGTAGAAGATGGGTACTAAGAAATTTGTTGCAAGAAATTGGCTTACAGCAAATTGCTTCATACTTGCCACCCACTTCTCAACACAGTCCAGAGGATAATTCCTAATTGTTTGAGGCCAGTTGTGATGATTCAAATACCCTTGCCTGTAATTGTGTTAGACTTGTTGTCTCTGATATAATTTTGACAATGTGAGCTGGAGGTCAGCTGTGAATCTGTTTAAAAATATGCACAAGGATGCTCTTGTAGTTATAAATGACACTTGGATTGTTGCAACCATTTTGCAAATGTGAGAACAAAAGTGAAAACAGAAAAGGAAATATGGGAAGAACTTTGGCCCTTGATGGTATTATTGAGCCACTGAATTAACCAACTCTGAAAGCTACTCCATTTTACCATTTGTTGATTTATTCTTTCATTTATTGGATAATATCTTTTCCTCATTAATGCTGTTTGAAATGGAAATTTTCGTTAGATGCAGTTTGTAGCCTCTCAACTGATATAGAAGCCAAGTGAAATCAGAAGTTGCTTGGTAAAGCATGGAATCAGAAAAAGAGGATTTAAATGATTCAAACGTTTATTGGCATCAGGGAAAGGTAATCTAAAACAACTCTCTCTCTGGAGTTTGGCTTTAGGGACCCAAGTATTTGAACCTGAGAGTCAAGTGGCCCTTCTCTCAATGGTTTGCTGGCTTTAGCATGGATCAGCTCACCTGAAAATCTCACTGAGGCAGGAGATTTCAGGCTCCTCAGCTTGCATGCACCTCCTATTTTTTTCCTGAGAGGTTTTCTTAGAGCTGCTCTCACTTGGGTTGAGAGGGGAGCCGAGTCTTGCTTTCCTCATGTGTTTTTTCTCCTTGAATTATGTTGATGAACCATCTCTTAATAAATCTCTAGCCTGTTGGTAAGAGGTAGGAGGCACTCTGCCCCAGGTCTGATTTTGGGTGGAGAGCTAGGAAGAGCTGCACTTTTTAGTACCTTCAAATGCTATCTGGGCAGGACATTCTAAGTCTGAATCCAATCTTGTGTGAATTCTGCTCTCCAGAAGTGCCTACTTCAAAATTTTCTATGTATTCCCTGCTGGTTGAGACTGACTTGGGCTGGCAGTGATGTACAGGTAGGGTGCCCTGAGCCCACATCTTTGTTTTTCTCCTTGGGGGAACTCTCCAACCCTCTGTCCCATGCATGGAATCTACCAGATGTCCCAAGGGGCTCTGAGATTCAAGCTGATGGGATCATCCTAGGGCCCTGTGGATGTTCCCTGGTCCAGGAGGGGAGCATGGTAAGTGAATCATTCCTCCTGACCATGTAGTATTTCTTTCATGGGATTGCATGAGATTGGGCTACCAGAATGGTACTGACATGCTGATCTTTGATATCTCTCAGTCACATTAGACACAGGAAGAGTTCAAGACTCTGGGCTAACAGTGGTCTAATGATGACCTTTGTGCTTGAGCCATATAAGGCCTGAACATTAGCTCTTGCCTTCTAATGTTCTGACCGTGGTGCTGCTTCCAGTCTACAGCACCCAAGGCCAGTTGACCCTGTGGCAGATGTTCTTCATCTTGTGCACCCCCAAGCATTGACACTAGGGTGGTCACTCCACCCCCTCAGACAGTTCTCCTGGTGGGCCTTGCCAATCTCCTCTGAGTTTTTTCAAGACTATTGTTTTGCAACATCAATAGACACTTCTGATTGACGTTATCTTATGCTTCAATTGGTAAATCTTAAGCTATGAAAACTGGAAGTGGACATTCCTTGCATAAATGAAACTTCTGTCCACGGGACCCTTGACTATTCACCCCACTGATGGCACTGTGTAAACGGAAGATTTGCAGTTAACATTGAATGAAATCACATTTTAAGAATGTAATGACTATGGCCTAAAGAGTTCAGAAGAAGTCATAATTGGAAGATATATTGTTTTATATTTAGCCTGTAATCCTCCAAGTGGTAAATTTAACATGACCAGAAAGCAAATTATGATTCATGTTTTCCTGCACACTCTGGATAAGACTTGAATTTGTGGACATCACCAACAAAGCACAATAACGACTATTAACTAACAAGAGTCATTAAGAGGATAAGAGTTACAAACTTCCAGTCATAAAATAAAATAAATCATGGGGATGTAATATACAGCATAGAGAATATAGTCAACAATACTGTAATAACTTTGTATGATGACAGATGGTAACTAGTCTTATCAGGTCGATCATTTTGTAATGTAAATAAATGTTGAATCACTGTTGTACACCTGAAACTAATAAAATATTGTATGTCAACTATATTTCAATTTAAAAAATTTTTGAAAAAGAGTCATCAGAAGCTGATATTCTTTGGCTGTTTGAAAGATGATGCAGTGTGATGAGTAATGAGGTCAACAGCATTTACCAAAACACATAAAAGTTACCAATGAACTGCAGAAGCAAGAAGATCTGAAATGTTTTTATACAAATGGGTTTCAAAGAGCTATGGCATTGTGGGTAACAATAGCCTTGCTACTCATGCTAGAGGATATGAAATCAGCCACTAACAAGACATTTGTCAATGAAGAGCACTGAGAGATGGTGCCTGGACACTAAAAGATTCTTTCCAAGCACTCATTGGACATAAGCAAAATATGTAAGTATCTCTTATTTACTCATTATTCTAAATCATCATTGATAAATCAATATATTTCACATGAGATTATATATTTTGTGATATATTTTTAATCAGTGTTTATAAAAAGAGAAACCTTACAAAATACACTTGCCCAGGGGGCCCGGCCTGGTGGCATAGTGGTTAAGTTTGTGCACTCAGCTTTGGCAGCCCAGGGTTCGCAGGTTTGGACCCCAGGTGCAGACCTACTCACTGCTTGTTAAACCATGTTGTGGCAAGCGTCCCACACATGAAGTAGAGGAAGATGGGTGTGAATGTTAGCCCAGGGCCAATCTTCCTCAGCAAAAAGAGGAGGATTGGCAGCAGATGTTGGCTCAGGGCACATCTTCCTCACCAAAAGTTAATTGCCACCTAGAGATAGATAATCTGTCTCTATGTAGACCTTCCCATGGACCCCTTCATTTAACTCACAATCTGTTCCCTATTCTACTGCATGGTCTTCTTCTAATGTTTACTCTCTTAATGAACAGGATACTATTTACTCTGCTGCAAGAACAGAACATAGACATCATTCTTGACACACTTCAAAGTCCAATCCATCGAAAGTGCTATTTAGTTCCTGCTTAGACATCTTTGCTCTACTTCTACTTCATATTTGAAAGTTGCAGTTACAGACATATCTCTCTTGCATTCCTTTACCTTCAGTTGATTTATCTGTTTAGAGTCTATTTCTACATTACAAATACATTCTCTGCATCTCTGCCAGAACAATATTGTCAATAAATCTGAATATCCTTCTTTGCTTAAAACCCTCCAGTCAGTTCTTTCTGAACTTTTAATAAGGACAGCCTTCTCTAACATGTCCTAAGAGGCTTCACATGCTCTGTTCCCTACCTACCATTTTGACCTCTCCCTTACTACATTTCCTCTAATTCCTTCTCTTCATATTTCATGACTTTGTTTTATTCATCATAGCCATGATGTTTCCATGGTCTTTTGTTTTGGCCAGAGATTTTTGGCTAGGGAGGAGAGGCAGTCCATAAGAAAAGAGAGAGAGACCAAAACTCTCCCCAGAAGAACTTATTTCATGGGAAGTTCAAGCCGATGGGTGCTCTCAAAAATTGTAGCTCCTCTTAAATAAGAACAACAAGCATAATCAAGTGGGCTATTGTTCCCACCTCCAACTCAGGAGCAGTGGCTCAGAGACTTTTCCCTGGGGGAAAAGACAGGCCACAAGA
Source organism: Tapirus indicus (assembly GCA_031878705.1). Taxonomy (NCBI): domain Eukaryota; kingdom Metazoa; phylum Chordata; class Mammalia; order Perissodactyla; family Tapiridae; genus Tapirus; species Tapirus indicus. Next base: position 136,687,796 of record CM062919.1, on the reverse strand, counting down.
ACACAGAACTCTGAAGCTCTCCACAAAAGAAATTATTTTATTTAGACCAGTGTGGGGAAGTTCAAGCCTAACAGTGTTCTTGAAAATAACAGAGATTTTGGTTATCAGCAATTAAGAGGAAGATGGCACCATCATGAGAGAAACAAGCTAAACTTTAGGCAGGCTACTTTATCAAAGGGAACTAGTGAAAGAGACAGCTAAGTAGAGCCCTTCTGGTGTCAAAAAAACCTTTAAAGCCTGTTCTAAAAAACTGCTCCTGCAAAGGGGTCCAGATTTAATTGAATCAGACTAGTGAGCAATTTTTGCATTGTTAAAAGCAATAAGACAATCAACTAGTAATTAGTGGAGCTGGGTGTTATACCAAATGGGCCAGACAACTTAACAGAGAGGTCAGAGAGACAGATAGTAAAAAATAGCCCTGATAAAGTCATTGTAATCTCAAGGTGAATGTGCATATTCCCAAAGCTGCACACTTTGGTGCAACACCAAATGACTCACTCAGCTGACTTCTCTGCAGAAATTGATAACCTGATTCTAAAATTCATATGGAAATTCAAGGGACTCAGAATAGTCAAAACAATCTTGAAAAAGAAAAGCAAAGTTTGAGGACTTATACTTCTCAATTTCAAAACTTACTGCAATGGTACAGTAATCAAAAGAGTGTGGTGCCAGCATAAGGATAGTCATATAGAGCAGTGAAACAAAATTGAGAGCTCAGAAATAAACTATCATAGTAATACGATACACATTCTTCTCAAGGGCACAAGGATAGATTATATGTTGGGCCACAAGATGTTTTAATAAATTTAAGAATAAAATCATATTAAGTATCATTTCTGGCCACAGAAATATGAAGCTAGAAATCAATAATGGGAGGAAAATTGGAAAGTTCATAACTGTGTAGAAATTAAACAACATCTGAACAACCAATAAGTCAAAGAAGAAATCAAAAATGAAATCAGTACATGTCTTGAGACAAAAGAAAATAAAAACACAACATACTTAAATGTATGGGATGTAGCAAAAGCAGTTCTAAGAGGGAAGTTTATAGCAATAAATGCCTACATTGTAAAAGAAAACCTATATCTCAAAAAACTTTACTTTACACCCCAAGGAACTAGAAATAGAAAAACATCCTAAGCATCAAAAAGAATAAATACTTAAGAATAAATTTAACAAAGGAGGTGAAAGAGACATCAAACACTGAAATATATAAGACATTGTTCAAAGAAATTAAAGAAGACACAATTAAATGGCAAGATAGTCTGTGTCTGTGGATTAGAAGAATTAATATAGTTAAAATGCCTGTCCTACCCAAAACCTAGATTTTCCAAAAATAGAAAAAAACAATCCTAAAATTCATATGGAACCACAAAAGACTCCAAATAGCCAAACTAATCTTGAGCAAGAATAATAAAACTGGAGGCATCATACTACCTGATTTCAAAATATATTACAAAGCTATAGTACTTGGATATCCACATGCGAAGAATGAATTGCATTCTTTTCCTACACCATATACAAAAATCAACTCAAAATAGATTAAAGACTTAAACATAAGACATGAATTGTAAAATTCCCAGTAAAAAATATAGGGAATAATCTCCTTGACGTTGGTCTTGGTAACAATCTTTCGCATATGAGATCAAAAGCACAGGCAACAAAAGCAAAAATAAACAAGTGAGACTACATCAAGCTAAAAAGCTTCTGCAGAGCTAAGGAAACAGTAAAATGCAAAGGCAACCTACAGAGTGGGAGAAAATATTTGCAAACGGTTTATCCAATAAGGAGTTATTATCAAAAATATACAAAACTCAATAGCAAAAACCTCACAAATAACTAATGAAAAAAGACAAAGGAACTGAATAATTTCTCCAAAGGAGACATACAAATGGCCAACGGATACATGAAAAGGTGCTTAACATGACTAATCACCAAGGAAATGCAAATCAAAACCACAATGAGATATCACCTCATTCATGTCAGCAAGGAGGATGGCCATTGCCAAAAACACAAGAAGTAAGTGCTGGCAAGGAGGGGGAGAAAAGGGAGCCCTTGGACACTCTTGGTAGGAATGAAAATTAATAGAGCCATTATGAAAAATAATATTGAGGTTTCTCACAAAATTAAAAATGAAACTACTATATGATCCAGCAATCCTACTTCTGAGTACCTATCTAAACTTTATGAAATTACAGTCATTCATCATTTAATGATGGTGACATGTTCTGAGAAACATGCCATTAGGCAATTTAATTGTTGTGCAAACATCATAGAGTGTACTGACACAAACCTAGATGATATAGCCCACTACACACCTAGGCTACATGGTATAGCCTATTGTTCCTAAACTACAATAGTATAACTACAATAGTTCCTAAACTACAGTATAAAAGATAAAAAAATGGTACACCTGTATAGGGCACTCATAATAAATGGAACTTGTAGGAGTGGACGTTGCTCTGGATGAGTCAATGAGTGAGTGCTGAGTGAATGTGAAGGCCTAGGACATCACTGCACACTACTGTAGACTATAAACTCTGTACACTTAGGCTACACTAAATTTATTTTTAAATTTTTTCTCTCTTCAATAATAAACTAACCTTAAATTACTATAGCTTTTTACTTTATAAATTTTTGTTTTTTTAACTTTTTGACTCTTTATAAAATAAAACAGCTTAAAACACAAACATATTGTACAGCTGTATGAAAATATTTTCTTTCTTTATATCCTTATTCTATAAGCTTTTCTCTATTTTTTACTTTTTAAACTTTTTTGTTACATACTAGGACACAAACACACATTAGCCTAGGCCTACACAGAGTCAGGATCATCAATATCACTGTCTTCCTCCTCCACATCTTGTCTCACTGGAAGGGGGACAAGCAATAACATGTATGCAGCTGTCATCTCCTAGGATAACAATGCCTTCTTCTGGGATACTTTCTAAAGGAACTGCCTGAAGCTCTTCGTGAGGAATTGTCACTCTCTTCAGAAATCTGTCTACGGTGGTTTGCTTGGTTTGTTTCTTTTTTCTTTCTTTCTTTCTATCTTTTTTTTTTTGGAGGAAGATTGGCCCTGAGCTAACATCTATTGCCAATCTTTCTATTTTCCCTTCTTTTTCTTTTTCTCCTCAAAGCCCCCAGTACATAGTTGTATATCCTAGTTGTAGGTCCTTCTAGTTCTTCTAAGTGGGACACCACCTCAGCATGACTTGATGAGTGGTGAGTAGGTCCATGCCCAGGGTCCAAATCGGTGAACCCTGGGCTGCCGAAGCGGAATGTATGGACTTAACTGATGTGCCACTGGGCCGGCCTGTTTATTTGCTTTTTAGCAGATAATGCACCATGGACATTCCTCTCTATTAAGGAAAACCTTTTGGTGTTTGGGTCCATGTTTTTAAACGTTTTAAGCAGCTTGTTGAGGTCTTCAAAAACTTCTGTTAAACTCTTCACTCTGAATTTTCTTGGGGGTTCTTTTTCTTCTCCTACAGTTTCCTTTTCTCTAGCTTATTCTTCAGCTATGCATTCCTAATCCAGTTCCAACAATTCCACATTAGTCAATTCCTTAGGAATCACCTCTAGGAGCTCCCCAATGTCATCCTTATCCACACCCAGGTTAAAGTTGTTTGCAATCTCAACCACAACCTTGCTGATTTTTGCAACCTCCTCATCCTTGGCAAATCCTTTGAAGTCATGGATGAACCTCTTGAGTTTCTGCTTCCAGATGCAATTCATACACTCCTTGGTGACATCACCTCAAGCCCAAGCAAGGTTCATGATGCAGTCATAGATGTTGTAAGCCTTTCAGAATTGCATCCGTGTTTTCTCAGTGTCTACCTCACTTGCAGCAAAAGCCTGGGCAAAGGTCCTCCTCAGGCCATAGGCCTTAAAAGCTGCTATGACTCCTTGATCCATTGGTTGGATCAAAGAGGTGGTGTTTGGAGTAAGAAACACCGCTATGATATTGGGACAAAGATTATCAATAAAAGGAGGATGCCTGGGACCATTATCAACAATAAGCAAAATTTTGAAAGGCATGTTATTCTCCAAACAGTATCTCTCCATTTTGTTGGCATAGCAATTCAGGAGGGCATCCTGGGAGAGGAGCTGGGTCATCCATGACTTCTTATTGCTCCTGTAGTGCACTGGCAGTGTGTGTTTATTGTTTTGCTTGAAGGCCCTGGAGTGTCATTGTGCCAGATTACAAATGACTTTAATTTGTAGCCTGCAACATTGCCCTGAAGCACAACTGCTATCCTGTCCTTAAAAGCCTTGAAACCTGGCATTGACTTGACCTCCTAATGAATGAAAGTCCTTTCAGGCATCCATTTCCAGAATAGGGAGTTTTCATCCACATTGAATATTTGCTCTGGTGAGTATTTTTCCTCCACAATCAGTTTATCTAGACTTTCCAAAAATTAATCAGCTGACTTCACATCAGCACTCACCGACTCACCACTCACTTTCGCATTATGTAATGAATAACAATCCTTGAGACCACTCAAAACTAGCAGTAAATTCAACATCACAGTTGAGTCCAGCCTTTTCTTTCAACATCACAAACAAACCTTTTACTTCAGCCATGATTGTCATGATGTTGAGAGGGATACACTACTGTGTCTGGTCTTCAATCCAAGTCATTAGAAGTTTCTCCATGTCTGATATAGGCCCCTATCGAATTTTTATTAGTCTCATTGCCTTAAATGAAGCAGAGCCTTTAACAGCTTCCATCACTTTGTTCTTGTTCTTCAAAATCATGGCTACATGCCTGACTGGCAACCACTAACTATCACTGATTTTCCACCTTCATAGTCCCTAATAACATTTAATTTTGTTTCCAGCTCAGTTACTTGATGTAATTGGCAACATTAGCAGTGGGTTTTGTGTGCTTAGGGGCCATGATGAAAAAAACAACACGAGAGCAAATCAAACACAAGAGAAAATAATGCAACGAGGAGATGCAGTAAATATGAAATGTATGAGGCTACTGCTAGAGTAACACAACATCTTGTTTTACAGTAATTTTTTATAAGTAGAAAGAGTATATTATAAAATAATAATAAAAAGTATAGTATAGTAAATACATAAACCATTAACATAGTCATTTATTATCATTATCAAGTATTATGTACTGTACGTAATTGTATGTGCTATACTTTTATAGGATTGGCAGTACAGTAGGTTTGTTGACACTAACATCACCACAAATATGTGAGTAATGCATTGTGCTATGATGTTATGATGGTTCCAACATCACTACAATGGAATTTTATAGCTCCATTAAAATCTTCTGGAACCACCGTCACATAATCAGTCCATCGCAGACTGAAACATCATTATGTAGTGCATGACTGTAGTATCTTGAAGAGACACCTGTACTCCCATGCTCACTGAAGCATTTTTCACAGTACTCAAGATATGGAAATAACCTAAGTGTCTGTTGATGGACAAAGAAATTTCAAGATTATAGATATAGATACATATATACACACACATATATTATGATATGTAAATATATATTATATGTAATATAATATGTATATATACAAACAGACGTGTACATACGTATATAATGAAATATTATTCAGCTTTAAAACAGAAAATCCTACCATTTGAAAAACATGAATGAACTTGGAGGACAACAAGCTAAATGAAATAAGCCAGACACAGAAAGATAAATATTGCATGATATCACTAACATGTGGAATCTAAAAAAGTCAAGGTCATAAAATTAAAAAGTAGAATGGTGGTTACCAGGGGCTGGGGGGTGGAGAAAATGGAGAGATGTTGGCCAAAGGGTGCAAACTTATAGTTATAAGATGAATATTTTCTAGAGTTCAAATAGGCAGCATGGTAACTATATTAATTGTGTACTGTATACTTGAAATTTGCTAAAAGAGTAAATCTCAAGTGTCTTCACTACCCACACACACACTCAAGTGGTAACCATGTGAGATAGTGGATATGTTTATTAGCTTGATTATGGTAATCATAACACAAAGTATACTTATGTCAAAACACACATTGTACACCTTAAATGCAAACAATTTTTTGTCATCATACCTTAATAAAGCTTGGGAAAAATTAAGGAAAAACAAAATAATAAAATAAAAAATAAAGGCATGCACTGAAAAGAATGTGTTGTAAATAATGAGGAGTTTGGACTAATATTAAATGACATTTGGGATGAAGTTCAAGAACCAAAATCCTGTCTGGCCTAACTCACTACTCCCCATGAGCTTCCTAAGGCAGCTACAGTAAATGGAAAACAAGATTCTAATGATCAAATATCTCTTGTGAAGTGTGTAACCTAAGCTGAAGGTCTTAGTGGGACTTTCCACTCTCTAAACCCAAATTAAAATCTTACCATCAGTCACCCTCAAGTAGAGAAGCAAGAAACAGGCTGCAGCTGGGTGTGAGTGGAGGCACAGAGAGGACCAGATGTCTGGCATTGCCCTTATGGAGTCGGAACCATGCTGAATATTTTAGCACATGTGATTCCACTCACTAATAAATGTAGGCTCCTTCCTCTAAGGGCAGAGCAAGCAGGGTGGTATAAGATGAGAGTAGAGTCCTCCTCTCTTCTAAAATGAAAATGTGACCTTGTTTTCTGGTGTCAGGCTTGGGGACATCTGGGCCTCAAAAACAGATGTGTATTATTTATTTGAATGTTTTATCTACTTTTATTGTTTTGTTTTTTCATGTTCACACCCTTTAATTTGGGAACCAATAAGCAGTGTGGTTAATAGTATGTGCTTTGAAAGAGAGTCCTGAATTCAAATGCTAATGCTTCTGTTTATTTACTGTATGATCCTGGCCAAGATCTAAATCTCCAAAAGCCACAGTTTCCTCCTCGGTAAAACAATGTTAATTCATAGTATAATTCTAATGTTGTGATGAGTGATTTTTATGATATAACTTGCTTAGCACAATGTTTGGCACAAGAGTTCTCAGTACATTTAGTAAATATTCACAGAGAAATAAAATGAACTTATTCTCAGTGAGAACTCACTTCCCACTGGTAAGACTGACACATAAATAGATCTATTGTAAGGTAGAGGGTGCCGTGCGCTACAAAACACCTTTACACAAGCTTTATAACTCTGGGCAAAAGAAAGTAATTCTTAAAAGGGAGGAAGTGGAGAAGTTGCAAATGCATTTATGTGGGCAAAGTGGACGGTGCATGGGGCAAAAGTGGCTGATGGGCCGGAAACTTAGTTTAGAACAAAATCAAACATTAAATGAGGAGTTTGTATGCCACGGGTATGGTAAATGGCAAACTGAGAGGACAATGCCTCAGAGATTTCATCTTTTATGATATCTAATCTAGTAGATATCAATTCAATACTTGCATTAAACATGACCTTAGGAAAAACTGAGGATACAGTTTCACCTATCCGTGTGTATGTAACAGCGCATGCTCTGCCTAGAAACAGTGCTGTTCTAAGGAGCAAATGGCATCATGACCCATAAAATATGAAGTGTACTACAGAGGAAATATTTTATTATGATGACTGCTTTACTTTAACAACAGGAAGATACGCAGGATTCTATATTAGTGTGATATTTTTAAAGGGAAATTTCGTTCAAGGTAGATGAGCAAAGTTGAGAAGAGCATTAGGTTTCATTTTTCAGTAAGAATTCATATGATGTTGCTTTCATCTGTCATTTTTGTTATTGCTTCTATATTCCATGTTTGCACATTCTAAAGGCCAATGAGGGAAGAATGCTTGGGAGATGGTGAAGTCTGGTCTCACCTGATTTATACTCCAAACCTGGAAGTCAGGTCGGTCCAACCAGATTGCAGATAAACATCTGAACTTGTGAACCTGGTTTAAATGAATCAAATATTCTAAGTTGTAAACATAAGACAGACGCCTATTTTATGACTAGGCCAAATGCTGACTGAATTATATTCCCACACTAGCTAATATATATGATAACCAAGCACTAAATTCTTTCTCACATTTAAAGAGACATAACATGCTTAAAAATAATGAATTAATTTTAACAAAGCCAATGTAAATAATATAGATTTTTAAATGAAATGTAATTCTTTTTGTTTAAATGATCCCTTTGTACTGAAATGAAATGTTTGCTGCTAGTTTTCCTCATTTACATTTTAGGTTCTTCTAAGAAAAGTGGTAATAAAGGAAACCATCAACAGAACATTTGCATGTGTCACCTCACAGTTGTTAACAGGCCAGATAGAAGCAGGTCAACCATCTAAATATTCCATGGTATTAATGGAATGTATTTTTTAACTGATTTCAGCAGTAATTTTTAGAATGTAGGTTGAAAAATCCTGTGGCATTTTGTATGGCATATGGCCATTTATAGTATCTTCCCTTCCTGCAGGCTCAAATACAGGACATGTGTTAAACAAATATCAGACTACCTCTTTTTCTGGCCCAGTTCTCATTTAATAAAGAACACAGGTGCTCCTGTGGGCATGAATTCATCCGGGAAAGGTGTGAGGATACAGCAGAGGGGCAGAATGATGAAAATTATATTCAATGATTTTCCTACTGTGTTTTTAGATGTTAAAAGTTACCATTGTGTTAACCTATAGTCATTAGGAAAAATGCATATGCTACTTTCCCTAGCATAATGGCGCTTAATATCTTCTCAGGGTTCCCCTTCTCATCACCTATACAGACTGGAATATTTTAGACAGAGACATCTTGCCTACCTTACTTTTTGTGTATACAAATAAAGATGATATTCATGTTGCAAAATCAAATCTATTCTGTATAGTTTATTCTTATAAGTAGAGAGAAATCCTATGTTTAAAATTAAGAAAAACAGTTTATAGAATTGCTAAGAACAACTAATCTAAATATCACTATTCATTTAATTTGCCAAGTGGGCTTCTCTTAAGTGAATCCCATATGTATTATTCTTTCCTTATTTCCCATTGCATTTCATTTTCTAGTTGCATTAAAAGGGAGCAATTGTGAGAATACGCCATGATTATTACAAGTGATGGCCAGCTGTATTGAAGGAAAGCTCTAGAATTGTGAATTTGAGTGCCATTCTTTCATGCATTTATTCCTTCCCAGTCTACTTTTTCGTTTGTGTCATGCTTTGTACCATAAGTAGTCAATTCAGAGAAAAAAAAAATTCTCCTTGCCTTTATGAAACACACCATCACTTAGGCTAGAGACAGGCAATTAGACACATTATTAAGATCAAACTCACTAAATATAGATGAACTCTGATGCAGAAGGGGGATTGGGGAAACTGACCAGAGGTTCCTCCGAACTGAGGGTTGAAGAAGGAGAGTGAGTTATCCAGAGAACTGCATTAGATCCCTAATTAAACTTGTGACATCACTTACGTGGTCTTAATCCTGGATCCCTGAAAAATCTCTTGGGGAGTTTCAAAACACAGAACAAAAACAAAAACAAAACCAGAAACAATTAGTGCTGGACCTCCAACTCCAAGAGATTCAATTGTTCTGGCTAAGGTGGAATGGGACCTTATTCCCAGATACTGGAAATTCTTTCAAATTTCTACAGATAAGTATAATTTGCACCGAGGGTTGAGAACCAATGTCTATCAAATCAAAACAAAAGAAGGTATCTTTTATCTCCTTTTTGCACTACTTTTGACTTACTTTTGAGTCAGTAATATAAAATAAAGTATTTAAAGATTCTGAAGCCTATTTAGGTTGGTTGTAAGAAATTAATCTGTCATCAAAATTACTTAGCTGTGTTATTTTTCTCTTCAGTCTCTTGTCAAGCTGGATTTACATAGAGACTCACAACTAGATCTTATGTCAGCCTCTAGGAAATAACGCATGGGTATGAGCCAATAAGATCATTCTACTATTTGGGAAAATAGTACTAGTAAAATTGTTTTCCTTTCTTCAATTGTAATGGTAAATTTTTGAAAGTTTCTTAACTTTTTTTTCAAGCTAATCCAAAATGGAATTTTATTTTAAATGCTTTGTGGTTGAAACAATTTGCAGAAAATGTGTGCCTTGTTAAGCCAATATCCAGTGAATGCTACATGCAGATAATTTCTACAACCATATATACAGTGACATGCTTAGTAGAAATAATGCATTTGTGTATTTCTGTTCTTCTGGGATTAGACGGAACAAACAGAAATGTCAACTAGACCAGTAGTTCCCCATCTTTCACATTTTAGTTCTGCGAAATATTCTACCAAATAATCAAGGTTCCAAATAATTACAAACAAAGTGAATAACATTTTATAGAGATAATTTTGGCAATTAGTATGTCTAAGAACTTTTTGTTGGGAATTTAGAAATATCACAAATTGATTACTAATAGCTATATTTATACATACATATGTATGTATAATATGTATACATATTGTAATTATATATATACCCTACATACTATATACGTATATGTTGTCACTGAAGAGAGGTCAGGGATAGATCTGCCTTTTGAGTTGCAGGGTGTTGAGATGAACAAAGTGTTTGAAGAAGATAATTTCATCATCTAGATGTAGAAAGCTTTGGAACCTGAAAAAGACTTGGTGATAAGCATTATTCTAAGAGAGACTCTGTTTTAGCCATCCTATTTTCAGTAGGGCTATTGGTAACAATGGCAATGATACTCTGCAGACTGAGAAGCTAAAATGCACAGAGAATGCACACAACCATTAATCACACTTGTTGAATATTCACATTGCTTTTACTGAATTTTGAGTCTTTCAGGCTTTGAAAAATGAAGTATTTAGTATTATTATTATTATTATTATTATTATATTTATACTTTATATATCCAATTATGATCAAGTTCTTCCAATTCCTTTTCTCTCAGATTCACGCTTTTTGTTGATTTCATAACATTCTTACCATGATCGTTACAATATTAAAGTCCTGTGTAACTGTAATACAAAGATTTCCTCATCTAGGTGGTAAAATTATCTTCCTCAAATACTTTATTCTCTTCATGACCCCTCATTTCAGAATTATCCTCAAACTCCTCCGAATAATAGTAGTCAAATTACATGAATCTCAGATTAGCCCATAAGTATATATGCCTTTAGTTTGGTTGAAAGTGAATGAGTTTGGAATGAGACAGGTTTTAAGGAAATACACCATCTGAATTTCTCTTGGCCTCAAAATGGTAGGTATAGATAATTGAGTGATAACTCAGAGTTCACTGGCTGGTTCCCTCATTCATTAATCAAGAACCTCTACCCTCATCCCCAAACTCTATAATCTCTAGGGATTCCTTAGAGTGTCTGCTATGTGTTTATGAGGCTTCTGCCCACTAGCCTGTCCTGACAGTCTAAGGTGTGTACTACTAATGTCCTACTCTTGCTTGCAAGGCACTTACACCTCTGTTTCACCAAGTCTTTTCTGACTGCCCAAGTAGTGCAAGGGCAAGTGACACATTTAAAGTGGCAATTCTCCTGCTTTACTTTGCTCTTTGTTAGAAGAGTCCGAAAGAAGTATTACAATGATTGACCAAAAGTTACCTATAATCCTGTCCCTCTTGCTCTCTTCATAATTATCAAGAGCTATTTATTTTACTCTCAAAAGTAACATAGTTGGGGGGAGAAATACAACATCACCTAGTTAATCAGGTTTTCCTGTCTCACTACCTCCCTCCACTCCCTAAGCCCTGCCCCCCCCCCCCAACTCTCTGTAGTTCTTAAAAAGGAATCCAAAGATTTGAGACCAAAGAGAAAGAGGCTGGGAAACTAATCCCAGTTTCAGCCATCACAACACTAGCCCGCCCTTGGAAGACAACTACACCTTTCTTCCTGGGTTTCTCATATATTATTTCACTTAGATTTATTCTTTCTAAGAAGGTTCTTTAATGTCATATGGAAAACACTTCTGGCAGCTCCAGCCTGTCAGCAGTTCTCTAGGTATGTATAAATCATGCTGAAGCTGAAACACTGTCCCTCACTTCCAAACACCACCCAGGCTCTCCTCTATAAGTGCAGACTTCTCATCCAGCTCTTGCCAGTGCTCCAGCCCATGTGATCCCATTCTCCCACTGCATAATTTTAGCTATTTGTTTCTTTTTGACTTCCATATGGCATCACTTTCTAAGCCAAAATAATTTGCTTACTACCTCACAATCTTATTTTCTTTTTCCAATTAGTGTGCCCCTTGCATAATCCCATTCCTTCAGTGTAGAACATATTTTCCCCTACGATGTGTCAGTACATGTCCATTAATTCAACTGATGTCTACTGAGTATCCAAAATGTCAAAGGCACATTTCTTCAGTCCTTACTGATTGTACCTCACATGTTTTCAGGACATGCTTATTGTATAGTTTTGTTACACTTGACAATGGCTCCACCTCCAGCCTCTTGAGTTATATATCAATTTCATATAACATAACTTGGCATAAACCTTGACTAGTAAATATTTTTTCAATTTTCTCAATTTTTCATGTATGATTGTAAATTATGAGAGAATATATACTAGTTAACTTGCATTATCTCATAGTGACTAGTGCAGCGTTCCCTTTAAATCCACTATACAACTGTTATTGACAATAGTTCGAATTACATGAATTTCAGGTTGGCTAATAGATGTATATATATATATATATATCCCTTTCCCCCAACATCAATCTAGTCAGTGTATTGTGCTTAAAAGTGCATGAATTGATGGTTGGTACTAGGGCTGAGACAGGGAATATACAGATGAGCCTGTAACATCTTATGGTGCCAGAAAGTAAAGAAAACCTCAAGCAAAATACACACGTACCCCACACACCCCACACACCCCATGATAAGCGTATATTAAAGGGACACAGGAGCCAACTGAAAGAACTCCCAGTGGCCAAACCTGGAACCATTTGAGTAACAAAATAAAGTACTATTTGATTATAACCCAAAGCATAAAATAAATAGCCATGAGTCCAAATTGATATACATAAATGATTGCATAAATAAATAAATAGGGGAGGATACATTTTCTATGAAGAATTCCAAATAATTTGTATATATAGTATCCCCTTGTATTAGGGTTTTCCAGAGCAATAGAGCCAACAGAACTATGTATATATATCTTTGTCACAAAGAAAGTTTTATTTTAAGGAATTGGCTCATGTGTTTGTGGAGGCTTGATGATTCCAAAATCTGCAGGGATGGTAGGCTGGCAGGCTGAAGACTCAGAGAAGAGTTTTAGTTTGAGTCCAAATACAGTCTGCTGGCAGAATTCCTTCTTCCTCAGGGGACGTCAGTCTTTTTCTATTAAGGCCTTCAACTGATTGAATGGGGCCCACCCACATTATGGAAGGTAATCTGCTTTATTTAAAGTCCACCAATTTAAATGTTAATCTCATCTAAAAAACACCTTCACAGAAATATCCAGAATAATGTTTGACCAAATATCTGGGCACTGTGGCCCAGCCAAGTTGACCTACCAAATTAACCATCACACCCCTCCAGAGATTGAGGATAACTCCCCATCCTTTAAATGTGGGTTTATAGTCACATCCTTCCAATGAATAAGTTTGGAAAGAGAGTGAAAAGAGTAACTTTACGGTGGAGAAACTTGAAAAACACAAACTGTCAGGTGATCAAGGTCAACGTCAGCAATGATAATGTGCTAATATATGTACCCTCAATATGATGTGATGAATGGCATTTTACCTCTGTGGTCTTCCACTCCAAAACCCAAACCCCCAGTCTAATCATGAGAGAAACACATACTCCAACTGATGAGCGTTCTGCAAACATGCTTGATCAGTACTCCTCAAAACTATCATGGTCGTCAAACACAGGGAGTATCTTAGAAACTGTCACAGTCTAGAGAATCCTGAGGAGACGTGATGACTAAATGTCCTGTGGTATCCTGGATGAAATTCTCATACAGAAAAGGGACATTGGGGAAAGACTAAGAAATCTGAATGAAGTATGGACTTTTCAGTAGCAATGTTACTGCTGAACATTCATTTGTTGTGGCAAATGTACCATATTAATGTAAGATATTAATAGCGGAAACTGGGTGTGGCTTATAGGTGAACTCTCTGTATTGTCTTTACAATGTTCTTATACATGTAAAACTTTCCTAAAATTAAATGTTTATTGCAAAAAAATTTCAAGAAACAAAACAAAAAAGTACATGGATTTTTACATCCGATAGAGCTTTAAACAAGAAGGCCTAAACTCTCATAATTTTATTTTTCCCATTTCACAAGACTGTAGAGAGAATAAATTCAAAGATGAATGTGTAGAGTTACTAACAAATTGTCTGGCACATAGTGTGAGCTCCATGATGTTAATTTCCTCACTCTGCTCATTCCTCTCCAAAAAAAGGTGTTAGGTTTATTATTGTAATTTTAAGTAAAAATGCCAACAATTCATTACAAAACAATAGGTGATTGATTCATGAGAAAATTAATTTTATTCAAACCTATAGGTCTACTGAACATACTTATTAAAAAAATCTCCATTAGGCATATATAATCACCAGCAAGAGGAAAGCAATAAAACTCTCCATGGAGAGAACACATTTTCAATGCAGGTAATCAATATTCTTGGAACATCTCAAAAGAAAAGACTAAAAGGAAAAGAAATCAAATAACCTCCCGCTGGCAGCATATGATGCTATATACTACTTAAACCGATGTATGTTGAATCTGGCAGTCTCTGTGGCGTTTAGCAGATAAATCGCTTTACCAGAATTCTCAGGTCAGCTAAAATGCACAGCAGATGCATTTAAGCCAGACTGCTTCGGTGGGGGAAACTCTGTTGGTGGTCACAGACCAAAGATGCAGGTATAGGAAATTCTGAATTAGGCAGTCTCCAGTTTAATTTTCCTCTGTACCACCCCTCCCCCGCCAATATTGCACTCTTCTTTCTCTCCCTCCCTCTCTCAGAGAGTCCATGTCTAACATTTTGGATATCAGATTGATTAAACTGTACCTATACACTCATAAATTTAAAAACAAACACAGATTAAGTGTGTGTGTCTAAGCTGGAAGTGCTTTTACCTTTTAGACAGATGGCCATGAATTCAAATAATCTGCTTTGGGGAAATCTAAACATGTTTTATCTGCTTGAGTCCTAGGCGATGTGAAGCACTACATACGGCTGGAGTCAGTGCCTACACTGCGAGCCATTAAATACCCCATGGTTCTTGTCAAAGGGAATTATTTTCAACTGCATGCCATGTAGCTCATCCCCACACCCCATCAGATGGTGGGAATGATGTGTGAGTAGAGGGATTTGTATATACAAGACACACATGTAAAACAAAGACACACATGCAACAAAAAAAAATCCTTAAGAAGTAATAAAAACAGTACTAGGTGAAACGTGGATATCTTTACATTTTAGTATCTCCTTTCCTAGTTTTGCATCAGAAAAGTTTAACATAATTTATTTTTAAAAACTTATTTTCCAAAGCCAGTAAATAACTTCTACGTTATCCAGATTGACTTACTTCAAGGCAATTAATTTTGAAGTTTATTAAATATTTTTTAAAAGAGCAATATTGAGCATTCTCAGTGTAGTACTTATATCTTATCTGTACTTAGATGCATATCTAATCAAATTTACCTCATTCACCATTGGCATATGAATGTAAGCAACACATATAATCATATCTTAAATTAATAAAATGCTTTCTATTATGTGAGGCACATTTGCAACCGCTAACTCATTTGTTTCTCTCCACAGTTCTGACAATTATAGGAAAATAGGCATTATTTTTTGCATTTTATAACTTATAATAACTTAGCTTCTAGAGGTCTTACTATGTTCCAAAGACTGTTTTAAAGATTTTAAAAATATTGTATCTTTAATCCTTACACAATTGCATGAGGTAGTGTATTATTAATTATCCTTTTTTATAAATGAGGAAACTGAGGAATAGAGAGTTTAATTTTTTTGTGTGTGTAAGGAAGACCAGCCCTGAGCTAACATCCGTCGCCAATCCTCCTCTTTTTTGTTGTTGTTGTGGGGAAGACCAGCCCTGAGCTAACATCCGTTGCCAATCCTCCTCTTTTTGCTGAGGGAGACTGGCCCTGGGCTAACATCCGTGCCCATCTTCCTCCACTTTATGTGGGATGCCGCCACGGCGTGGCTGACCAGCAGTGCGTCGGCGGGCGCCCGGGATCCGAACCGGCGAACCCCGGGCTGCCAAAGCATGAACTAAACCGCTGCACCACCAAGTGGGCCCTAGACAACTTAAGTATTTCACTCAAGGCCATTCAGATAGTAACCACAAGATCTGAGATTCAGATACAGGCAATGTGACTCCAGAGTTAGAGCCTGAAAAATTATGTTACATATGTTATATGTTTATAGGATAAGGTACAAAAACTAATCAACCAATGAAACAAACAGAAAACAATGGCATTGAACAAGTTGCTTCAACTCACAATGCCAATTAGTGATGTTTTTAGGATTTTGTGCAACTCAAAAATTAAGGGTATATTCTTTGACTTCAGACAAGTTTGGGTTAAATCCAGCCCTTACCAAATTTGATAGCTGTTTAAACTCGCAAAGTTACTTAACCTCTCTGAACCTTATTCCTTACCTTCAAAATAAGGGTGTGATACATATTTAATGGAATTATTTCAATAGTTAAATGTGTTAACATATGTAAAACACGGTGCAAAATAAATTTTCAATATATGTAGCTAAGTATCCTCTTCTGCATTGAAAAACATTTTTTTTTAATTTGAGTTGAAATATTTCATGGCAAGTATAGTTATTTTGTTAGATGTAATCACCTACATCTAGTGACAGTGTATTCATACTTAACAATTCCGAACATCTCCCATTTGTATAAAACACATTAAAATATTTATATTTTCCTGAAATGTTATCATTTTGTCTTTTAAATGAATATTTTAAATTTTTTGGAAACTTAGGTTAAAAATAGCAGAGATCCAAAGACATTCCCACAAAAATGTAGAAGTTCGTGATTGCATTTATAGTGCTTCAAAGTAGTTAGATCACATTCTATATTTTTCAACACAGATTGGAGGTGGAGCCTTTGAGTGATACAAAGAGAATTGAGACACTGTTTACTTGACCTTAATTTTCCTGCCTTGTATTTGGTTTACTTTCTCAGTGGTTCCATGTCATATTCTAACTTCTTAGAAAAGGTGTCATGTGAAAAAAGAAATCAAAGAAACATTACTCAGAACGTATGAAAATGTTTTTGCATTTTTTTAACCAGGATTATGTCTGTTACTCCATCTGCCCTATGGAAAAGGCACATATAAGGTGTTTAAAACAAAACAAAACAAACCTTTTGGTTGATTTTATTGTAACAACTTGCATCATTTTCGACTTACTTCCTTTAGTTACTGTCTATGAATAACTCTTCAATACCTTTGATTCCCAACCCAGATTTTCAGATCCAAACTTTATGCAGCCTATTGGTATTTATTCAGTACTTCTTATGCATTCAGGTCTAATGGAAACAGAAGTATAAACTATGGACTCTGTACTCAAGGATCCATAATATACTTGGGAATATAAGAACAATGCACATTAAACACTCATCAACAAATCAAGACAATGTATGTATAGTTTTCAAAATGAAAGGGTTCAGAGAATAACAATGAAGTTAGTGATAATAATTAATAACCTTTATTGATTTTTTTATGCCACACACTTATTATGTCCTCACTCACCTAATACTCTCAACAACTGTAAAAGTGTTAAGTATTGTTAGCATCTTCATTTCATCATTAAAACAACTGAGACAAAGAAAGGTTAAGCAGCTTGCCCTTGATTATGCAGACATTAAATGGTGCAGCTGGGACCGGAAGTCAGGCAGCTGCATTCCATAGTCAACACATGTAACTCCATTGCTAGTGCTGTAGCTGCCTTATGACCAGACGAGAGCAGTAAGAGGATAGAAAAACACAGAATTTAATAGAGAAATGGAAGGAAGGAAAAATATGATGGAAGAGAGCACAAAGGAGGAACAGTTTGGAAATCATGAAAATATGAAATATTCTTAAGATTGAATAATGAGAACTGAGAAAAACAGATGGAGGTGGTTATATTTTATGAAGCATTTGGAGATTTTGTGGAAATAAATCATTTAATTAAATGGATATTAAAGCTAGAATCACTGCAAGGTAATTAAATATGTCTCAAAAAAGAAAGGAACCAGAAGACGGAACAACATGTAGGACACTATTTTAGCAAATTATGTGAGATGCAGTTTAGAGCTGAATTTGCATAAATAAAGATGGGAAGGAAGCAAGAGCTATTTGGACTAAAGTCAACAATTTTTATATAAACATCTGTCTATGACAAAGCACAGGCAACGACTTTTACCTCAATTAAAAATATAATGATCTGGGGGCCAGCCCAGTAGCATAGTGGTTAAGTTTGAGCACTCCACTTCGGGGGCCCAGGGTTTGTGGATTCGGATCCGGGATGTGGACCTAGACACTACTTGTCAAGCCATGCTGTGGCAGGCATCCCACATATAAAGTAGACGATGATGGGCATGGATGTTAGCCCAGGGCCAATCTTCCTCAGCAAAAAAGAGGAGGATTGGCAATAGATGTTAGCTCAGGGCACATCTTCCTGACCAAAAATAATAATAATCATGATAATAATAAGTATCTGCTCCCCTTTCCTCTCTCACCTCCACTGATTTTTTTTCTAACCATCCTTATCTCAGTCAGTGGAGTCATTCACGAGGTATTCTCATCTGGGCCCACATACAATTGTGAGATCCATGTCTTCTTTACCTTCTCACATAAACAATATTCCAATGTCCACAGTGTTTCCTTGTTAAGCCCTTCAACATCTTCAAGAGCAATAATAGCAATAATAATCTTGTGCTGGATTTTGCTTCCTTTATTTAGAATCTGCTTTTGAACCATTCCTAGATGCTTCTGCAAAAATATTACATTTATGATTTTACTCTTCTGTTTAATTATCCCTAAGAGATTTCATCCATATACCACAATATGGCATCCCTAGAATTACACTAACAATGTTCACTTCCTATACCTAAAACTGCAATACTGCCAGAGGTAATGATTTGTCATATAAATGAACTGGGTTGAGTCAGAAACCCAGGTTTTAGTGTAAGAAGTTGTGGGAGAGTTAGTTAGGAGAGATAATCACTATAGAATTCCCACTAAAGTCACTACATTAAGCTTTGTACTACAGGAGATACACAATAAGAAAATTTAGCCCTCAAAAGCTTTAAAATCTGAATCTATCTATCTCTAAATAGTCATAATAAATAGAAGCTCAGGGATCTGAAATAGTAGTAATACTGCAATGTTGAAGAAAAAAAGCATAATCTATTGAGGAAATAAAAATTTTTATGGAGAGGAATATTTAGTTGGACCTTAAAAAAATAAACAAGATTTGGACAGGAATTCAAGGCTGAGTTGAAGAAAGGGATACACTGGAATTTTAGGGGGCACTTTCCTGAAGTTTGGTCACTGTGTAGGAAATGCTTGAGGAGAGATACAAAAGATAGTAGCAGCTAGCATTTGTTAAATACCTTCCATGTCCAAGACATCTTGTAAAACGCTCCACATGAAATATCTCAACCTTTTGTTCAGTATTCTAATGAGGTAATCACTATTATTATTAATAATTTGTAATTAAGGAAATTGGGATTAGATAAGTAAAAAAAAGTGCTAAATCACTGAAACACACTCTGCTGGTGCCCCACCTATATCATTTTGGCTTGCTTGGAGGTAACCTACAGACAATTCCCATAGTCATGGAAATCTTCCTGCATCTCTGCATAAGGATACTCTTTGGCCATAAGATGTACTTGGCTAACTCTGGAGCAACGCTCAGTCAACTAGGGACAAGTGTTGGTGCAATTCTAAGACATGTTCCATGCACTCTCTCAAAAGATCTCTATCAAAATTAAGCTCTAGTTACCTATAAGTATGACCCATCCATTAACACACCCTTTATGACTCTCTTCCCTCGTGTGCTCCATTTTCCTACTCTCTTACAGAGCTTCCTGAGTTTATTTTCCAAATGAACTGCCTTGGATTCTGACTTCAGGTTCTGCTTTTGGAATAAGGCAATGTTAAGTCATTTGGCATCTAGAATGTACCTAGGGATTATAGCCTCAGAATAGAATTCTGGAATTGGACTACTTGTCAGTCAGATGGCTATGAGGATCATCATGTAGATGAGAGGTGGGATAGTGATGTTTCTGGTATCCTGCAGTACCACAATAATATTTAGATGGTCACTTCTAATAGAGGATTGGAATGGTACATAAAGGGAAAGAGAAGCACAAGCATCAGCTCTTGAAAGCTATTGAAGGCATGTAATTATAAGGATTGCAGAGGTTGGCATTTGTTAAGTGCTGTTGAAACCATTAAGACAGAGAAAGAGATACTCACGTCAGCTAACGTCAACTCTGTGAAAGCTAGAAAGTCTCCAAGGAAACATTTAAAGAGACTGTCATCTCCTATTCAGAAGGCGATTGTGCCGAAACCTAGGACTAAGATTGGTCCTAAGCAGGGATTTCCAAAGAAAAATTAATTCACTGCCTCAGCAAGCTCTTATGTTAATTTCGGGGACCATGCAGGGATAGAGAGACCCTGAAAACTGGGAGGGTGTCGTTTGAATGAATGTGCCTGAAAAACTTCCCATTTCCTAGACTGTGTGAAAACCTCATCTGAGGCAGATGTACCTCAGGATGATGTTTGTCCTCTTTAAGAACTGCCCCTGCGTCCCCTTATTACTTCTCCAATAATACCTAGAGTCAGATCTCAGCACGAGCTGAGAAATGAAGTGCTATTTCTGTTTGGAGGAAGAAGTGATTATTTACCAAAAGAGTTGCAGAACCCATTAAATATATACTAAAACAGGAACTTGGAGAGAGCACGTGGAAGTGAAGTGAAAGGTCAGAGAGGGGACTGTTTATTGACATGGTGGCATTCTGCCATGAATCAGGATTTAACATCCTTGCAACAATGCCTGGATTTAGTCCTAATATACTCCAGGAATGACTACAGTGAACTTTGTAGATGACATAGAGTTAAAGAGATAGCAATGTTGAAATGCTTTGGCAAAATAGTGAGGAAGAATACAGAAGGTTCAGAAAGATGGACTTGTTAGAATGGACTAATTATGTAAGGCTAGATAACCAGCAGCTGTTTATGTTTCCTAAGAAAACACAGAAAACCCTCCTTTCCCTAAAATATTGAGAAGGGGGCCACTGCCATCACTGAGAATCTCAGTGGTAGCTATCCACTGTAGGCCAAAATTTATGGTACAAAACACTATTATTGATCTGGGCTCCCTAGTGTCAATAAGGATACTATCATCTTGAACGATCAGAAACCACGTGGCAGCTCTTAACCATCAGAGACAAGGCTTAATAATTACCACAGTGGACAGCAAGGCAAGAATGGGGATTAGGGAACCTTGATCTTCTAGGATCTCTGGCAATGGCTAATCAATCATGATATTCATAAAGCTGGAAATAGTAGTCAATGTTATTGCTTGATTTACATACAAAAAGTGATTAAGATGTGGAAAGCAGAAGAGAGATAGCCATAGTAATCAAAATTTACTATCCTTCACACACTTTCCAGACCTGAACCAATTCTCAGATCCAGAACCTATTGATTGGAGGGGCAATCAGGACCACTTAAGACAGAATTCTGCAATGCTACAGGAGGAATATGAAATAAATGTTTTCCCAATCGTTTCCCCAAAGGGCTGTTGACATTTACCTGAGTAACTGCATAATGGGGTAAAAGGCATATACATATGTCAAGGGCTCTTGGACACATGATCTGAACTGTCACCGATACCTGTCCTTGTTAGAATAGGATGTGCAGTGCACAGGCGATAAGTGGATTCCTGAGTCATGTCTGTGTTGCAGTTAATTCAGTGAGTCCACCAGATCCACAGTCTACACTGTAGTTAATTTCCCCAGTTCCAGAGTGTATGAATGAGATGGACATAGCTATAGATAAAACTCTCAGATTGTGTCCGTGATATGTGAGCAAGAGTCACGTGAGAATAAAACAAAATGTCAGCAGTCTGCAACCAGAAAAGGGCTTTCATCAGAACCCAACCATGCTGGCACCCTGATCTCAGCCTTCCAGCCTCCAAGAGTGTGAGAAATAAATTTCTATTGTTTATAAGCCACCTAGTCTATAGTATAGCATCAGCTTGAAATGATGAAGACATCAACCTATCCAGAACTCTCTGCAAGCTTTACCCACAAGTCCTATTTCTCATTCCTCATTTCTGAGACTCTGAATCAGCTCTGCTGCACATCATCTAGATCCTTGTTACACAAAATATGATCCGTGGACCTGCAACACTGGTATCATCTGACGGTTTGTTAGAAATGCAGAATCTCAGCCCCTGTCCTAGACGAACTAAATCAGAATCCACATTTTAACAAGATCCCAGTTGAGGTTTGTACACTACTGTCAGGGAAGCACTGACCTACTTTTTCAATTGAATAATGAGCAACATGCCAATAATCAGCTGCAGCAGATACTTGCTGGGCATGGATTCAGTGGATACAAAGGAGAATGCTTTCATTAAGTGCGTGAACCTGGGGCATGCTACCATAGGGTCTATGCTTACCGATTTCTAGTCTAGCAAATTTTTATTCAGTTGCTGCTAGAAGATTTCTGCCCTGTGGCAGTTAACTAAATGTTGACCAGTTCTAAGCTTTTCATTGTCTAGAAGCTATAATCAGGTGAAAAGGCTATCTCCTTATGAGTGTGCTAATGGTTTTTGAGCTGCCTTGCATTTCATTAGGAATGTGTCATTTAGGCCAATGGCCTTTTCAGAAGTCTTAACTATGCAAATTACCCAAGCGTTGAGACCTCTAGAGAATGGTTATGGGTCGGGTATGCCTTTGTCAATGTATTTCTCATATTTTCTGATTAATCTTAATTAAAATCCATGCTCAAGTATCATCTCTTCGGAGAGTTCTTTCTTGGTTGTTCTATGTAAAATAGAATGCATCCTTTATGTTCTTAGCTTTTAAAATTTTTCTTCATAGCAGATAATACTTACGGAAATTATATTACATATATTTTTTTCCACTTATTTTATGTCTCCTCAACTAGATTGTAAGGCGCATAATGGCAAGAAGTTGGTTTAATTTACCACTATACTCTAGTGCCTAACATAACGTGTGGCACATTATTTGCAGTTAATATATATGTGTTGAATTAAGAATTAGTGTCAGTAGTAGCCTCCACAATTTAGATGTAAGGAACCAGATTAGCAGCCTCCCTGCATGAATAATCCCCAGCCTGAATGCCAGTTGAGATCAAGATAATCCCCAACCCAAGAGTTTTGTACAGTTAACTCTAAGCCTAAAGGGATCTTCTGAAGCAGTCTCAAGTAGGTGCAATTGTTAGAATGGTAAATCTGTATTATGTACCATTCTTCAGAGTATCATTTGCTGTGTTTTCCTTCATCTGCACTTACTGAATTTCTTCAGTAATGTCTCAATAGCCTCCATTCTTCCATATTCTTAGGGGGAAATATGCCATTAAGAAACTAAACAATTACAGTGAAAATGTTCGACTATTGATTGTAATATTTACTACCCTAGGTGAAAGAAAAAAAATAATGTACATCTATGAAGTATTTGTGTTCTATCCAAGACTCAAAAAAAAAAAAAATCTGAAGGTAGAGAGGAAAGAGATCAAGAAGACAACAATGCAAGATCAACAGGTAACATATTAGCAGATGTGGATTGGTTTTCCTTCAGACAGTAGTTAAGGAGGGCAACTGGGGCTGATTTAGATTCCAAGTGTCTCCCAGGCAATGATATAATCTAAAGAATGATGCCATATGTTTCTTGCTGTCAGTTTTCCCAAACTATAGCCACATATTCATGAATTTATTTTCTATTATTCCATCATTTTTAAATTCTGGACCTGTTTGTGCCTGCTTTTCTGAAGTTTACCATCATTTGGGCTGAGTTTGCAAATGGCCTATTATCTCTTTGTATGAATCCTTGTTTGTATGCTTTCAAAACTAATTAATCAGCACCTGCATAACTATCTTCATATATGTTCCAGCTTGTGAAGTTAAAAGGTTCCCAGAGGATCAGATTAATCATAACCAACATCTGTTTACAAGCTACCTTGTTGTAAAGTCGAATGCAGATGTATACAATCAACTGATCAGAACTTGGTCTAACATGTATTACTGTTCATTCTGCCAAGAAAAATGGCTTTGACATGGTGAATGATATTATCAATGAATGGATTTAATTTTTAGTGTGACTCTTAAGACAGTCAATTATAGAGATCAGGTTTACTCATTTTTAAAACAGTTCCAAAAAATCAAACTTATCAATGTCTAAAAAGTTAACTCATGTGTTTAGAACTGGTCATAAGTATGGTCAGAATAGACAATGGTTTTCCTTGTGTCATTGCTCCCATTCACAGCCTCAATACCCTCTCTTGTATTGTCTCACCACCCAAAAACATTAATCAAAGCTTCATGTGTTTTAGATGTGTAGAATATTGCTTTATCTAGGACAGTAAGCTTCTTTCTTCTTCATCAGTTTGATTAGTTAATTCATCTAGTTGTCCCTTTACTTCCCTTGAACACATAACTGGAAACAGAAAGTTTACCTTTTGTTTATGGAAAGAATTTCAAGGTCTAGGGTTTTTCTACAAACCAGTACAATACATGAGTTGGAATAGAAAGTAGACAAAGCCATCAAGAGAAAATCTTGTCCAATTCAAAAGTCTCCCTAAGGGCGGCTCTATTTTTTCAATGCAGAAATTACAGTCACAATCTCTTTGTTCTTTAATTCTTCTTGAGTAGAAAAGATCATGTCTGCCTCTTTAGCCTGGAGACTAAAGCCACATTTCAAGCTCAGGAGTATGTAGGATGATTCAATGAAATAAAGTTCAACAACACTCTGAAAATTCACTGCTTGGTACTGTTGGGCAGTTAGAAGTCTCAGTATTTTCTACATTCAATTCCTTTTTCCACCTAAAGGTCATAGTAATTACTATATTAATTTGAAATCATTCTGACATCTCTTTGAAACTCCAGATATTAAACAAAAATCCATAAAGCTATTAGAGGAGTTATTCCCATTTTGGCTATAAAGCCAAAACAAATACCCTGTGTCAAAGACTGTATCTTCCAATATGCTTTTAACTCACTATAGTGTCTCTAAAGAATTTGAACAATTTCACCTCTATTGAATATTGGCAGTGTTTTCCTTCTGTGGCGGATTTATCCAAAATATTCTAAAGCAAATTCAGATGATCACTGAAGAAGTCTCTCTGTATGTTTAGATACTGCGTCCTGGCACTGGATTAAACACATCCCATGGCATCACAGCATTCGATAAATAAGATGTGTGATGAGAGGCAATAGGCTGTAAAGATCTAGAATTAAGTACCCTGTCTACAAATCAAGTATGTTCTACACAGAAAAAAAATATGTATAACCTATATCAACTTGCAAACATCACCAATAAGAGAGCATGAGGAAGTAAAAAAAATGGGGACCATTCAGAGCTCCGTAACCACAAAAGGTAACATAAGTCACTATAATGAGGTGGCATATTCACTGCCACACAATGCCAAAGGATGCATAAGATAAGATCCAGTAAACTTCAATGCTTACTTGACTGAGGCTACTGCAGCTCTTACCACAAACACTCAAAAATATATTTATTTAAATATCTTCATTCAGTCTGACACGTTAAGTTTCAAATAAAATCTCCACTGGAGCAGGTTTAAATCATAAGTTCTGTCCACATAAAATGTCTTATAATAATATATGATTTGTTTGAAACTTTTGATTAAAATTCATGAAAAAATTACTTTAGATAGATTAAGTCAATCATTTATAGCTAGTTTCTGGTTAGTAATTTACTCACTCAAAATCCATTACTATTGCCCTTTTTAAACTTATCATAAAATGTAGACATCACTTTGTATTTGCAATATTTGGAGATTTAGACCTTGTTTCCTTAATCGTACTAATAAAATACTCCCTAGAATGTGAAGTGTTCTTGCAACCCATAATGCAAACAAAGAACTCAACTGTACTTTTAATATTATGTACTCTACAAAAAATACATAATGACATGAAATTAGGAACAATATGTGTTTAATTAAAACCATTAGCAGAAAAAAAAGAAAGTAGACATTTGAATCTAGTGCAACGTCTGCAACTTGAATATTCCAACACATTTTCAATAAAAATTTAACAAATTATTTCTTCCAAATTTTCTGAAATTTATTTTATCAATAATATAATCCTAGATTTTAATGCATATCAATAGATTAACCAGAAAATTACATGTTTGTTTGACCCTAGTTTGACAGATTTTAACTGAACATGCAAAACATTTTCTTTTTAGTTATCCAGGAGATACTAACGCACTTTTGATATTGGGTCTTAAGTAAAATGAATGTAAAAGTCTAATGTGCTATTTTCACCGCCAGGAATTATATAATTCAAGCATGTAAAATGAAGCAATGTTGTAGTAAATATCAAAATAAGTCCACTCAAAACTCCCCAAAAAAGAGCAATTTGCCAAAGCAGCTTCTGCTAAACAATCAGGCAATGCTGGGAAATAGAAAGGAAAAAGCAGATAATTTTCCTCTTGAGAAAATATTTGACTTCATCATCAAGAGTCTGTTCAACTTTTTTGCACATTTTCTTCTCCAAATGCATTCAATTTTTCCTCTTGGCCAGCATTACTGATATCTTAATAGCTCTAATGATTTCACACTGAAATGTTGAAAGTAGAGGAAATGGTATGAAAAACAATAATGTGTGTCATTTCCTTTTACAATTTATGAATTACAGATATGCCCTAAAATGTTAGTTAAGAGGAATAAGAATTTTTTAGACTCCTTGCTCTCAGATAAGTCAGTAATAGCCTCTCACATTTCTGAGGACTGGCGATCCAGCTATTTCATGCCTCTAATCATCTACGATGTAGGCATCTCCATTCTTCAAGGATGTCAGTCAATCTTCTCAAAGCCATTCATTCCATTCTTAAACAGTTGTCCTGGTTAAGAAATTTGCTTTTCTGAAATATCCTACCTTCTGTTCTAACATAACCTTATGAACATCAGAAAGTCTGACCAGTAATCTTCAATGTGACAACCTTTAAAAATACTTGAAAACTGTCATCATTCTCTTCCTAGGTAGTCTCATTCCAAGTGAAAAACAGCCAGTTTCTTCATCTTTTTTGATGAGAAAAATTGTCCCTGAGCTACCATCTGTGCCAATCTTCCCCTATTTTGTATGTGGGTCGCTGCCACAGTATGGCTTTGATGAGTGGTGCAGGTCCGCACCTGGGATCTGAACCCATGAACCCTGGGCTGCCAAAGCAGAGCACATGAGGTTAACCACTGTGCCACTGTGCCAGCCCCACTTCAGCATTTTTTTAATAGGCTTATTTTGTTTATTTAGAGGAGTTTTAGGTTCACAGCAATATTGAACAAAATGTATAGAGATTTTCCATATACCTCCTGCCCCCCCACCATGTCCCCTATTGTCAACATCCCCTACAAGAGTGCTACATTTGGTACAATTGATGACCCTACACTGACACATCATTATTACCCAAAGTCCATAATTTACATGAGGATTCACTTTGGTCTCGTACATTCTATGGGTTGAGACAAATTTATAAAGATACACATTCACCACTATAGGATCATACAGATCAGTTTCACTACCCAAAAAATTTTCTGTGCTCCACCTATTTATCTTTCCCTGCTATCCACCCCTGGTAACCACTGATCCTTTTATTGTCTCCAAAGTGTTGACTTTTATAAAATGTCATATTCTTGGAATCACAAAATACATAGCCTTTTCAGATTGGCTTCTTTCATTTAGTGATATGCATCTGTTTCCTCCATGTCTTTTCATGGCTTGATAACTCATTTCTTTTTGGTGCTGAATAATATTCTATTGCCTGTATATACCACCATTTAGTTATCTATTCACCTACCACAGGACATCTTGGTTTCTTCTAAGTTTTTACAGTTATGAATAAAGCTGCCATGTGCAGATTTTTGCATGAACATAAGTTTCCAAATCCTTTGGGTGACTACCAGGAAGCACAATTGCTGGATTATATGGTAAGAGTATGTTTAGCTTTGTAAGAAACCACCAAACTGTCTTCCAACGTGATTATAGCATTTTACATTCCCACCAGCAATGAATGAGAGTTCTTGTTGCTCCACATCCTCACCAGCATTCGGTGGTGTCAGTGTTCTGGATTTTGGCCATTCTGATAGGCGTGCAGAGGTATCTCATTCTGATTTTAATTTGCAATTCTCTAATGACATATGATGTGGGGCATCTTTTCATATGCTTATTTGCCATCTGTCTATCATCTTTGGTGACGCATTTGTTTCATCTTTGGCCTATTTTTTTAATCTGGTTGTTTGTTTTCTTATTGCTGAGTTTTAAGAGTTCTTTGTCGTCAACTGTTCTTCACATATAAAGGCTTCAGCTACTTTGCAACTCTGCCTACTGACTCGTATTTAATCCAGTTTTTTAGTGCGATAATCAAAAACTAAGATATTTTCTGTTGACAGAGTCTGACAACAGGGGACAGTTTGAAGCATGTTTCTATTCAGATAAAGACTATGGATTTTTTTAAAATAGTACAGGAAACACTGTCCATGGGGAGCCTCCACTAAAGGATGGCACTAACTTTTTTTTTTGAAAGCACATTATAATGTCAATTTTTTTTTTAAGCTTGTAGTCAAGTGAAAACCTATCTTTTAAAAGTGAATTTATGTTACTCTAGTTCTATTGCACTCTGAACCTAAGGATAAAAATGTGTAATCATTCCTATTAGATATCATCTGAATTTTCAGCGTGCCCTGTAATTTTTGAATGGGAGTCCACTGTTATAGTTATTATTGGCGATCTCAGCTTTTTTTTATCACCTCATATTTGATAAGTATGATTTTTTTTGCCTACCTTCCAGTTGTTGAACATAGACTGATTATTATTTTTTAATGTAGGCTTTCCTGGACAATAACTGCTTGTAATATTTGCATATGGTGACTGTTTTCACAGAAGGTCATGTAAACAGAAACTGGCAAAGAAAGTAGTAGGGAGAGATGAGATCTACACTAAGTGTATAAAATTTATGAAATATTTAGTAGAATTAAGACAAAGACAGTTTTACTCATATCATTTTCTAAATACATATCAACCACTCACATGAGATTATGAAAATAATTCCAAAGGGAATCCAAATAAGTAACGTGGGCAGTTTCATAAAAATGATCATGTCGGTAGTACCCAGAATCATTTTTGTCTAAAGTTCCCCAATCTTACCTGAACTGCGTACAATCTCATGTATATGAGCAGATGGGCTTTTATTCGCATTTCTCTTCAAGATATAGCAACCAAAAAGAAATTTTTGCAAAAAAATGAATGTTAAAAGCATATTTTCATATAAATATTCTTCTTACACCAATGATAGATATGTCTACAACTAACCAATTACAGTCTGATAATAATGATAATTCTATGTAGTAAAATAAATTGTGATTTTTATCATTTTCTTTATACTATATATATTATCTTTTTTCTACAATGAAATTGGATTGTTTAGAGAGAAGAGAATGTCTTTAAGCTAATTCCCAAGATATTTCAAATATATATTTTGATCTAAATTTTCCGGCTGTCCTTTCTTCCTTCTTTGATAATATCATTGATGCCGAATTTTGGAAAATCATTAGTGGCAACTCACTAGTTTATTTACAATGGACTTGCCCATAGGTTAAAATAAAATGGAAAAGTTAAATAATTAGTATGTTGATCATTCAATACAACATTAAAATAATAAATTCAGATCAATTATTGAAAAGTAATAATGACTTTAATTCTTCACATTGCTAGCTTAGACTTGGATCTTTCATTCTTATCCTCATAAAGAAGCATCTATGCTTCATTTATGAGGTAGAAGTTTAGTCTTTTAGACTAACTTACCGTGAACCTGCTAAAAAAGGATGACTAATAGCTATGTCCATTAATCATTTCAAAATATTTTACAAAATTGTGTTTCTCTATTTTATACACAATTCTATTTTAATGGTCCATAGCTAAATGTGGGCTGTATGAAAACCCAATCATCAGCTAACAGTATATGAGTAACAGACAAAAAAGAAATCAAACTAGTTGCTTCCCTAGCTTGGCCAACAGCAAGAATCTATAAATATTTAAATAGTACAAAATATTCCATTGAGTATGATAAGATATTCAAGTAAGATACCAAGAGTATGGTAAGTAGAAAGTGGTTGCACCAAATTCCTTTTAGACATATTGCTGTGGTCAAGCTCTGTTAATTTCCATAACATAATGGACAGGGAAACGAGCAAGTCTTCATTCCGAGGAGTTACATTTATCATTTTTCTTGGTTAAATCCCTGGATGTAGAAATCAAGATAAAATTATAATTTTTATAAATAAAATTCAAACACCAGTAAATAGTATTATGTGCACAAAAACATAGGAATACTAATAAAATCTATGCTATTTTATAAAACATTTTCTAAGGCAATATTGTACTGTATTTGACACAAAAGAAATATATATTTTGAATCATGAATCAACTTCATGCTGTTAGAAATAAAAGTGTCCTCCAGACCAATGGAAACTGGCATTCTTGTCTGAACAGAAACAGCCTGGAAAAAAAATTCTCATTTTATAATCATTTCAATATACACATGATGACATTTGGAAACATCTGGTTTTAATGATGTCCAGAGGACATTCCAGAATGGTGGGGTCTAGATGTGCAGATATGTAAAAAAGCACTTCTTGTTAATTTTAATAAATGGCATGCATAAAATGGATAAATTCAGGCTAAAGAAAGATGGGAATCTTTATTTTAAGAGGTTCTTTGAAAAAATAATCACAAAATTAATTTAAATACCTTCATTGTATACTGTCTGATGAGCAAGTGCTTGACTTGCTGATCTGAAATCAAAGTCAGTTGACTTTTAGCCAAGATTCTTGACAGGCTGAAATAAATGGCATCAATTCAAACCATTCTGGCTCAGCATAGTTGAGAATCAGTCTCTAGAACAATAGCTTGTTAATCCACTATCACATGGGAGAAAAATTAAATTTGGCCTTGCCTCCAATGACCTTAGGATCTTAATTTTTTAAGTCTTAATTTAGTATCCCAACCTCTTATAGTTTACATAAAATAAAATTGATAGTACAATAAATACCATCTAGGAATAGTGAAATTAATTTATATTTATTTTACAGTAGATTATAAACCATAAGGAACTATACCTGGATTTGGTTATAAATATGCATGTGTGTAGGTAAGCTAGGTTTTGAAAAATTGTTTCAGAATGTAGAACTGGTGGAAAGATTTTACCCCAAAGCACATGGAATTCAATCTTAGCTTTTCACCTTCCAGAAAAGGGAAGGTAATCTAAGGTTTGATTTTCTGGGTATTAGATGACATCAGTCTACTGAAAGTTGCTTTGCTTTTTAAGATTTTTATCTGAGGGCCACCACAGAACCCTAACTATGGGGGGGAGGGCCATCTCATTTTATTGCTTTGCTATGAGATAATATTTTCTTCTCTCTTATATAAAATATCTATTTATTTGGGTAAATGAACAAAAATTGGAGGCTCCTTTCCTGAAAAACAACAACAGCAACAGAACTTTAAGTATGTACCTTTGTTGCCTGTATTGGGACAGCATATATTAAATTGTCACTTGAAAAGAGTGAAAAAGTCTATTTTCAATCTGATGTTTTGTGCTTCAGGGGCAAGGGTGGATGAGCTGGTAGGGAGAGAGATTTTTAAAGAATCAGCTGCCTATGATGCTAAATAAGGCAGTTTATTGAATAGAAGTTACAACAACAACAAAAAAGTATATATATATATATACCACTTATTATGTGCCAAGTATTAGTCTATGTGCTTTAAGAATATTAACATCCCTAGTTTTCATAATAATTCTGAAGTAGGTATGGTTATTAGTTCTATTTTATGATGAAGAAACTGAGGCAAGAGTAGTTAGGCAACTTGACGAAGTCTACTGAGCTAGTAAATTGCAGAGCCAGTGTGTTGCTCTTCACCTGGTATTGACCAAGACTCAAATTGAAATCTATTCCATTTTTAGAGAACTTGAGAAAGTCTAGGGGTTTTATGACATTAGCAACTCCAAATTCTTAGAGTCAATGTAGCAATGAGCTCTAGAATTTATTCTAGAAATTTATGAAAAGTATGATTACACTAAAAGCAGAAAATAAAAGTGGCTGGTTGAGTTATGATAGCATCTCAATATGAGAGGTATAGAAAGGAGAAAGATGATCTCTACAATAACTTCAAATAACCCATAACCGAATATGAAAATTCTAAGATGTTTCTGAGCTTGAGAAAACTCAAATATGTTTTCAATACCTGACACTGTTATAGTTTTCTCAATCATGAAAACACAATAATCTCTCAAAATAGGTTCTAAGAAAGCTTCCCTAGACTTTTGTTTCTATGTCGGAATTCCAAGCTCAAATCTAGCTTCCTAAGCACTGTAGAAATTTCAATTAAATTGGGATTTCTACAACTCTACTCTGTGGTAAGCAGAATCTCTGGGTGAAGTCAGTTTGGAAAAAGCTCTTTCTAACACACGCACATTCATGCACACACACACTCACATCGTATGTATGGTGTATATTTGTAAACATGCATGTAAATATGATGAAAAAGTAGAAAATACGATCCCTTCATTAACAGAATTTATAATTCACTTGTGAGCCCATTGAATAATTATTAGACCAAAAAAGTCAGTTGTGTGATAGGAGTAACTTTGAAGAAATTTATTATCTTTTCCCCACAACACTTTCTTCAAGTAAATTGTTAATTAGAAGCTAAACATGTCAAACATAAAACATAGTTCCTGTGGTTAAAGTGCATGTGGAGAGGCAAGTTTCTCCCACATAAGCAATGCCATCCCTCAACAAAGTTCTTGAGAAGCTGAGCAGGATCACGGATGGAGCAGAGAATGAAAACCACTGACAGAGATTCAGCTCAAGGACTGTAAAGTAAGCAGAAATGTCACGTGGTATAAGATATGCCAGGCAATCTCTACAGTGGTGAGTTTCAATAAGAACTACAAAATAAATGCAGAATTTAGATATATTTATTTATTCATTTATCATATATTTTTATATTTATACTAAATAGTTAAGATACTCGACACAAAGTATTCAATCTGGTAATCATTTACAATTTCCAAGCTCAAGGCAAAAAAATGTCAATCTGTCTTTTTAAAATTAACATTTCACAAATTAATTCATTCTGCTGTGTTCAAGAAAATTTAGTAAAGGTACTTAAGGAGTAATAAGTTTAAACAAATAAAAATATTGTCTTAATATGGTTTTTTTTTTCATTTTTTCAAAAACAGGCATGTGCATTTCTCATGAAGAAAGGGTTAAAAAAAACTATTCTGGTATTTTCCAGCTTTAAAATGAAAGCACTGTATGTACAGATATTTAATAATATGACATGGTTTAAATTGAAAGCTGGTGAAAATAACTCAAATTATCATGGACTAAAATCATTTAATGTAATTAAAATAGAATGGGAAAACTTATTCTTTGCAATTTGGCATATTCCTTCTAATAATAAAACCACTTTGTTTATAACAAAGACATTACTCATTTATTTCCAGACTGCATCTCAGAGCAATTACATTGGAAAAAATAAAATCATAATGCTAGAAAGAAATGAAATAAAAATGTTACATCTTTATAAAAGTTATATTTTTATAATAATAACTAGTATGTATTGAACTTAGATTGTGTTCATTTTAATATTAATGCTTCTGAAGGTAGAAGCAGCTAATATTAATCAAGAATTTACAAAGATTCAGGCATTCTGGTAAGTCTGGTGGTAAACTTGGTTCACAGATATCATTGCCTTAATTTATATTTAAATCAACATTTTGAAAAACTGTGCCCTAGAGAGATTAAGAAACTTGTTCTAATTTACAAAACCAAAAAATGGCAAAAGTAACTTTATAAACTCAAATCTCTCTGGCGTTAAATCTTGTGCTCTTAATCTACAGTTCTATATCCTGAACCCTTAAAGAGTAATGTTAGAAAACTTCTTGAAACTACTAATTTACAGTGTATACAATAAATAAATAATAAATAACTTCTTCATAGTATTCATCTATTACCTGCTAACTGGAGAATCAATCTTAAAAGTGGTTAAAAACAAAAACAGTCACAGCTCTTTACATCGATGTGAATGTTTCTTCCAGATGGGTATGTACAAGGTGAAATGAAATAGAAAGAACTAGAATACATTAATCCAAGATTGAAATTCATGAATTGATTAAGGATTCATGGTGACTGCTACCTGTACTTATGTAAATATATAATTACACTAATATTGTCTTCTACCTGATTAGCTTATATTTATATAATAATCATTTTACATTATATAGAATTTACCTTTTCTTTCTCATCCCATTTATCTTTGAATTCTCATCACAACTCCATGAATAGTTCATTATTATTCTTATTTTAAAGATATTCCAGAGAGGTCAATTAGTTTGACCAACAACACACAGGACTAAGCCACAGGGTTAGGAAGCAAATCGAGCCTTTAGTTTCCACACCCTCTCATTCCAGCTGGCTGGCCTGTTGTACCTTTCTGGATCCAATATAATGTGCGGAGCTTAGCAATAAATTCATGTGGAAGTTATGTTCACCATTTTTATTTAAAAAATATGCTTACCCACAAAAATGAATTACACACTTTTGATGAAACATTTGTATTACTTAATGTCAAGTTGCCTATCCAATTCAGTGGGTCATTTCAGCATTTCAGTAGGAGTAAAGAAAATAACCAAACTTTTTGATTCTCTCTAAACAAAAATATTCAACTTATAGAATTTTTTGTACAGCAGTAATTCAATTCAATTCTGTGTATACACTGAGTAATATTAAGAAATGTTTACAGTGATAATTATAGATAATGTTACTAACACAATGTCTATATGGAAAACCTTCATTAATATTTATATGTGTGTAGGAAAAACATTCATATTGACATTTACTTGAGAAATCATTGCTATGGCTCACAACTACCAAGACTCAAAAAGTCTGTCCATACATAATGAAACTGCCACTTACTATGTAGTCCACCTGTCCCTACTCTACAATTCATATTGACCAAATATTAAGTAGAAAAACTTAATATTTGAGTCATATATTTGTTATATAACAAGACATCTTCATAGTATGGTAATTTAAAAAAGAATAGAAGTTGATTTCTCTTTCATGTTCAGTCCTTTCAGTATACAGTGGGACAGTAATTCTACTGTAATTTAGGAACACCAGCTCCTTCTAGTTTGCCCCAACATTTTGATATGCTGGAGGCATCCTTTTTTTAAATTGTCAAATTTGTGTCACTGTACCCCCGCCAGGCTCTGCATTCCAAAGGGCAGGGAGGAAAAAGAACATGACTGAGCATGTGTCTGATGTTTAAACTTAGATCCAAAAAAAACCCAGTAGATAACATGCCTACTCACATTCTGTGGGTAAGAACTTAGCCATATGGCTGTATCTAGCTGCAGGGGAAGGTACATGGCTGCCAGCTTTAACTCTATTAACATGGAACAAGGGGAAAATGATTTAGCATGTGCAGCTACTAGTCTGCCATGGTCCGCCACTTTGCTCACTCAACTCTCCATGCTCATTCTTCTTTTCATATGTAGACACAAGTACTCCCTCTCCGGGGGAGACAACTCAATAATACATTTAGATACTCCCTCTAAGATTTGAGATTTGGGGTTAAAATTCCCCATCAATTCCAGATGAGGGTCCCTAGTGTCTTTCAAACAGAACTACATGTTATCTAATTCCTCCCTCCCCCAACATATATATGCATACCAAATAAATGCAGGGCAAGTTCAGCAGCAGGAAAAGATAGTCATAATAAATCTTCCATTCAGAAATGAAAATAATTAGAAATATCCAGTAGTCACTGGTTCATAAGAATGCTAGAATCCTGCAGGGCTGGAATTCCAAAGATACATTCCTCTGCCCTGACACTGAAGAATTTCCTTAACTCTAGGAAAAACTACCTTCACCGTTTCAAGAAGGAATGAAAATATGCCGTGTATCTACAGCCCTGAAAGTGAGAGCAAGGAGAAGCTTGGATAAACATGAAGATGTAGAAAGTCCAGCTATAAAGAAATAATTAAGGTGACCATATAATTTGTCATCAAATAGGGACACATTTGAGAGTGAAAGGTAACACTAAAAATGATGAACAGCTCTTAATTGATCTCCTAGGAGCACAAACCAGGATTTTTCTAGGCAAATTGCAAGGCATATTCATTGTGTTTTAAACTAGAAAAAATTGTAGCTACGAGAGAAGGCCCATTTAGTGAGAGCTGTGGTCATAATTAGATAACTCCTTCCTTGGAGGAAGGAGGATTATGAATGTCGGAATAACTACTCAGATACCCAAGGCTCTCACTGATTTAGTCCTCCTTCTCTTGCTGCTGACTTCCATTTCAACTCTGGTGTTGAAGTCTGTATAGGTCAGCCTTCCAGAACACAGTTGGAGAAGGGAGAAGAATGGATCATGGCGGGGATGGAGGCATGGGAGGAGAGCTAGTGGAGAATTATCCAATACATATCTTCTGTTAAAAACAAAAAAGCTGACAATACTTTGGCAGCATTTTTACATCCGTCCACCATGTATTCATTCAACAAATGTAGCAGCTGTATGGCTGCATCCACATTTTTTTGAGCAGCAAATGAATTCTCTAGTTCACAGTAATTTCACAGTTTCCACGTGGGCTCCTTCATTTATTTTAGTTACCTGCCGATGGGTGACTATATCAGCACCCATAAATATCTGATATGGTGACACTGAAATTTAAGGAACAGATAAGTCAGCAGAAGAGAGTGCGAAACATAGAAAAGTAGAAAAAGAATGGTTATTAAAACAAAATCTGGCAGTGTTTATTAGCACATTCTAGAAAAGAGAGTCATTTAACCAACAAACTCACATACTTGTAAAGTATATCCCTAATACAGAGGTAGTGGCATTACATAAACTTAGCCTAACACCAGTAAATATTTGAGTTACATAACTGTCTTTGCCCTGCATGAAATCACCAAGCAAGTTAGTTTCTATGTGGAGGGTCTGCACTAGTCAAATTGATAAAATTGTCTGGTCTAGCACTGTCTAATAGAAATATAATGAGTTACATGTGCAATTTTAAATTTTCTAGGTGACACATTGAAAGAAAGGAAAAGGAAACAGGTAAAACTAATTATACATTTTACCCCAGTAGGTAAAATAATTTTATTATGTAGTCAATAAAAAAGAATTAATGAGATATTTACCAATTTTTGTGTACTAAGTCTTTGAAATCCAGTGTGTAGTTTTTACTAAGAGCGTACCTCAATTTGGACTAGTCACATTTCAAGTGCTAGATAGGCATATGTGGCTAGTGGCTACCATATTGGATAAGGTAAGTCTAGTCTATTTAAAACCTGTGTTTCTCATTATAAATTTTAAAATGTGCACTTGCCAAAATCTTGTACATTTAGTTCTTGTTAGTCTCTCTGAGTTTAAGGTAACATGGATCACAGATAATGAGAAAATTCTTGGTCTGTAAAGCTAAAAGTCATATCTTACTACCTGATAACTCCTTCTATAGACCTATCTGAACTACCAGCTAATTAGACGATAATCAGTACTGTCTAATAAGCTACTTTTCTCTCATCAGCAATTACTATAGCTCATCACCTAAAATGTGGGGATTATCACCATAAATTTTCTCTTTGAATACACTCTGAAATTATATTTGACCATTATGTTGTTTATTTGAATTATTAATCAAACAGGGTAAGACAACTGCTATTTTCTCCAAGTCCTCTGAAAAATACTCTGGGATATTCTTTAAACAGTCTTTATTTGCCATGATATTATCCTTTAAGAAGCTATGGAGTTGGTCCAGCTGTCTCTTGGACCATCACAGTTTGTTCTGTAAGTTCAAGACAAATGTTTAACTCTCGCCTGCCATTGGTCAAAAGCGTTGCCCACGGTATCGTTTCACTGCTTTCCCTGTTTAACGTTACCATAAAGGGGAAAGGGGGCCTCTTCCCGCCCAGCCTCCTGCTCCCTGTCTTGAAGTACTTTGCTTTATGTCACTGATCCTCAACAAAATCCAGCCTGTTTAAATTAAAGTACACGGCATTATCTACATTCTTCTGGTGAATAGCCTGCATTTTACATGCTGAAATGTTATTCATCTTGCATTATTTACTGCTTGTATAAATGGACTAGTTTCCAAGATGCTGTTGAAACAAAAACAATAACAGAAGACGTTCTGTTAGGAAAAGGAGCCCTCTAGCAATTCTTGCTTCACAGTCCATTGCCTCCCACAATCAGTAAACTGTGGAGTTTACTGAAAGCAATTTAGACTAATGCCTGGTAACGGGCAAGCCAAATAAGGTGCCGTTATGGAATAATGCAAACGGCATTTAATTCCTGGTCAGAAATCTTGCAGAGGTCTTGGAAGGAAACCTGTGGACACCTCTCACAGGCCTTCCTCAAACAAGCAGCCTATTGTCCAGGGTGAGAAAACTGGGTTCCCAGGAAATGCCTTTGCTGCATAGTGAGGACTGCCACACAGTAGGGATCGCCAGATCTGGGGATCCAAAGGGTGTTATAGATCCCACTTTGGGGATTCAGTCAATTATTAATGATAATGCAAATCAACAAATATGTAAATATGCAAAAATTTGGGCCAAATCCAGTGAGATATCACATTGTAATAAACATGAACTCAGACTACCTGAAATTGTGAAAGTTAATGGGGAGATAAACACAAATATCTTCATATGAACAAAAAAGTAACACTAAAGTCCTCTAGAAAGCTGTGGAATTCCAGAGGAGAAAAAGACTATAAACAATAGAACATATAAGTGGAATTAATTACTGAATTCTAAGGAATGTATTTATATGGAGTGAATCCAGTTTTTTCTCTGCTTGCTTTTATACTAAGGTGAAAAGCTAGCTTTTATCTTCATGATTTAAACATGATCAGCTGTTTATGCAAACAAGGGTAAAGCACTTTGATAAAATCTATGCCATCTAATAATAAAATGAAAATTCCTTGAAGTGGAATTCATGTAATTGAATATATAATTGAATCAAATCAAGTATCAAGAATAATATGCTCTTAGATGAAATTCAGTGATGTGTTAGATGAAAACATAGACAGTGTCACACCGTCACGCTGGTATCATGTGGACATGCTTCTCCTATCATAAGAACAAAACCTAAATCTCTATCAAACCCATTACCTTTGGCCTGATAATTAATACCTTCCCCCTATCCACTCTGCCTCCTTCTTTTGTCTCTCTAGGAGTTGCAACTGGGCAGCAGGAGCTCTCTCACTTAATTAGAGCTGCTGTTCACAGATCTGATTGGCTGTAGTGCACGCCTTAGCTTTTTTTCCTTTCTTTCTTTCTTTTACTTTTCAAAGTGAAAAAAGGCTTATTCAAGCCATGTGTTGGGGAAGGGGACACTAAACAAAATTTATCTCCCGAGTCTGAGGGGCATGTGTGCTCTCTCAGATGTAGCTGTCTAGAGCTACCTATGGCCCCAGCTACTTATTTCTTTCGCTCACCTCCCTCCCCCAGAGAAGAGAGAAATGTCTTCCTTTTCTACTGCCCAGCTTTTCCAAGGGAGAATCTACATAAAAGGGATTGGAGTCTCTAGAGACAAAGTTTCATCAAGTTTTTATGTATTCATCTTTCCTAGGTTTGCATAGGAATTCCTATGGACTGACAAACAGGTTGGGTGTGGACCAGGGTGCAGATGGGAGAACTTTCCATCTTATGCTGAGTTTGAAATCATTTGTTTCTAAACTCCTGGGTTTTGGCCTCAAGTCTGCTTCATAGTGCCAATTTTTTTTTTTTTATTTGAGTCCTCTTTTCTTTTTCTTCAGTCTGATTTATTTTTCTCTGAAACTTGAATTGTGGACAAGGTTCTAATTCTTCCTCGTGATGGCCCATGAGATGTGTCTGGACATCTTTTAAACGTTCTGCTATATTTAGATGTGGTATTTATCTGCCGGGTCCACCCAAAGTTACTCAAAAAGACATGAGATTATCTGGCTCAGCCAAAACACTTTATGACATGAAATTTGTGAAAATGGAATAGACACAACTGCCTATTTTGAAGATGTATCTTTAGTAAAGTACGTTTATCAAAGTAAGTCCATATATTTTTATCACAATTTAAAATGCTCATTTTGTGTATGGAAAAGTACCGTTCTGGCTTAATAAAGAGATATTATGGTTAATAATACACTTTCATGCCTATTCTCAACAATGATCAAATTTAATACAGTCATGCATCACTTAATCACAGGGATACACTCTGAGAAATACGTCATTGGGCGAGTTAGGTGATTTCATCATTGTGCAAACATCATAGAGTGTACTTACACAAACCTAGATGGCATAACCTACTACACACCTAGCCAATATGGTACTAATCTATGGGCCTTCCATCGTATGTATAGTCTGTTCTTGACTGAAATGTCATTATGCGGCGCATGACTGTAGACGGTTAGATTTATAGGGGTGAGTGTGGGTAATAAGTCCTGAGGCAATAAGTCCTTTGGTAGAGAGCAGGATGATCCTTACTGCAATTGTTAGGTAAAAGTTTGACTACTTTGAGAAATGGACTGAAAAATATGCTATAAAGGATTTCATATTAACCAGCATTCAAGTTGAAGGACTGTGGCCTAAAAATTCTTGATCTCTGTAACCACACATTCATAACTATAATATCCTACTTCTGCCTCAAATACTATTAGAATCGATTATATGAGAACAAACCCATTGTCACAATTCCCTTAGATGTAATTATTGACTGACTGTACTAGCAAAGGTATTGTATTGACCAGCAAGCAAACTGGTTCCTCTTGTAACCAGCAGAAAGTGGAACAATGCTCTGTCACTAGACTTACTTCTGTGTAGCTATTTTTTGCTCTGTATCTGGGCCACCTTGATGTCCTGACACACTTATCTTTGCCTTTCTTACTCTTTGAAATCTGATTACTTTTCTACATTCCCATTCCTAGAACTTTGCTTATTCCAGACAACTGTTATTATCTGGTGCACAATTTTAGCTTGTACCCCTAACTTGTCATCATACTGAATAATTTCAAAATCCTTTGTGTGCAAATCAGTGAATGCTATTGACAAATGCTACTGATCTTAATCACGGTGTAACAAAATTATTTGGGAAGATTTATGAAAATACACAGGTCTGTTCTCACTTTGACAGCACATATACCAAAATTGGAACAATACAGAGAAAATTAGCATGGCCACTGTGCAAGGGTGACACACAAATTTGTGAAGCATTCCATATTTAAAAATTTCCAGTTGTAAGGTAGATAAGTCATGGGGCTGTAATGTACAGCATAGTGACTGTAGGTAATAATCTATATTGCTTATTTGAAAACTGCTAAGAGAGTAGATCTTAAAAGTTCTCATCACAAGAATTTTTTTTTTTACTGTGTATGGTGATGGATGTTTACACTTATTGTGGTGATCATCTTGCAGTCTACAAAAATATTGAATCGTTATGTTGTACACCCAAAAATATATACACTGAAATATAATGTTACATATCAACTATATCCCAATTCAAAGAAATACACAGGTTTGGGTTCTGAAACTCAAGTGCACATAGTAAAAAGAAAAG
The DNA here is from genome assembly GCA_031878705.1 of Tapirus indicus. Lineage (NCBI taxonomy): Eukaryota > Metazoa > Chordata > Mammalia > Perissodactyla > Tapiridae > Tapirus > Tapirus indicus. The sequence continues at coordinate 136,646,085 of CM062919.1, read as the reverse complement.
TAAACTTTTATCTCTCTCACATGTCCAAAACCCATTCCTAAGGTCCTTTTTGTATATCCTTCCAGGATTATTGAATGAATATTCTAGGATATATTTGCTTTCATTTTCCAAAAATTGGGGTCATATTTTCTTCATTAGGATTGTTTTGTTCAGTACTTTGTTTTTCCCTTTATAGTAACTTCTATGGATATCATCACACTAGATCTGATTCATTGTTTTTCCAACTGTATATTATTTAGGTAAGGTATTTAACCTATTTTCTGTTGGTGGAGAATTAAACTATTCTAAAGACTAGGCTATTATAAATGGTGGTACAACAAATATCTTTGCCTATCTTTACAAATTGTGTTAAAATTTTTCTAGCGTAAACTCCTAGAAGTGGAATTTCTGGATCTAAGAGCTTATACAAGTTTACATTGAACAGATCCTGCCAAAGTAGATACAACTGTTTGAACTCTATCAACAGTATATGACAGTGCCCGTTGCTCCCTGCCATGGCCAAAAATAGGCAGCATCACACTTTTTAATGTTTACTAAACTGATAAGGAAAATACAGTCTCTAACTGGACTTTCATTTGTAATTCTTTACTTTCGAGTGTAATTCCTTACTTTTGAATTTCTTTCTCCATTTATAGACATTTTTATGTAGTTTGTTGTGATTGGTCTGTTCATATCTTTTGATGATTTGACTATTGGGTTGTAGTCTTTCTCCTTATTGATTTGTAAGATAGTATTACATATTAACCACATTAGTGATTTTTCGTGTTTTGCCCATTTCACTTTTCAAAAATTGGATTTATTATTTATGTTTCCATGCAGATTTTTGTTTTACTTAAAGTAGTAATTCTTCAAACATTTTGTATGGCCTCTGGGTTCTGTGCCATGCATGAAAAGGTCTTGACTTTTCAATAATTTCTCATGGATTCTTGTAGGCCTTCTATTTTCTTACCCAATGTTTATACATTTCATCCACTGAGGTTTTATTTTGGTTTAATAGATGAATTAGACTTTTTTGAGAGTTTGATTATTGTTGAAAATTTTCCAACATATAGAAAAGTTTTAAGAATTTTACAGTGAACATCCGTATACCCACCAAGAAGTTTCTACAATTACATTTTAACTAATTTAGGTTTATCGCACATCTTTCCATCTATCATTTTTGAGATAGATATTTAACTTTACCATGTAAAAATTTAACATTAGAGATATTATTGTTTCTAACTTTGCCATCTTATTATAAATTACGTTTCATATTTTATCACTGTTTGTTTTCTATCTTTTGTTGGAAGCTCTGTGTGTTTTGTTAATATCTGGCTTTAGAAGGTATAAAAATCATACTCTCTATTCTTCAAAACTATAAATAATGTACTTAAAATTTATATTTCCCAATTTATCCATTTTAGCTAGTAAACAATAACTTTTCACTATGAAAAAGGAGAAAATCTGAATATCTACATTTCAACCTACTTCTATTTGTCATCTTTACTCCAAATTTACTTGTTCTGGTTTGTCACATTTCCAAATTCTTTTAATAATTCCCTCCATTGTTTAGTCCTCAATTAGTGGGATTTAGTGCTTACTACCCTCTTTTTAAAACTTTTCTTCTCCATTTTCGAGTTCTTCACTTTGATTCATTACTCCATTGGCTGAATATTTCTGTCTATTTGTTTTAATAATTTTCCGAGACTAACTTTTTGGGCTGTAATCTGTGAGTCTTACATGTTTGAGAACATAAAACACATATCATATTTCTCTTTCCCAAAACTTTACAGACATAGTTACATGTTCTTCTACCAGTGAACAATGCTCTGGGAAGTTGGAAGTCAGCTTTATTTCCTTCTCTCTTATATGCCTTTACATCTTGAAGGAAGATTTTGTTGATATTGTCGTCCTGAAATCACAATATTTTCGAAGATACAAACATGTGAGGATTATTTATTAGTGATTTTTCCTAGTATAAATAGTACATCTGATCTACAAATTCCATTCTTTATTTAAAAAAGCAATTCTTGGGGCCGCCCGGTGATGCAGCGGTTTAGTCCGCGCTTGGCAGCCTGGGGTTCGCGGGTTCGGACCCCGGGCGCCCGCCGACGCACTGCCTGTCAGCCATGCTGTGGCGGCGTCCCATATAAAGTAGAGGAAGATGGGGACGATGTTAGCCCAGGGCCAGTCTTCCTCAGCAAAAAGAGGAGGATTGGCAATGGATGTTAGCTTAGGGCTGGTCTTCCCCACAAAAAAATAAATAAATAAATAAAAAATAAAAAAGCAATTCTTTCTATAGCTTAGATTTTTCTTCAACTCTCTGTTCTCTTATGTAGAAATGCCAGTTATACAGACTAGATCTCCTTTAACTTTTATATCTATCATCTTTGTACTTTTATTTCTTAATTCTTTTCAACTTCTTTTAATGTGATCTCTCTTATCCATTCCCTGACTCAATTTTCAACAGAGTCTATTTTTCCCTCTCATGTGGATTTAATTTTTGAAATGATTTAATATTACTCGAATTTTCCCCAAGCTAGATTCACTCACTTTTTAATCCCTTTTAATGAGAGTTATTGTCTCATCTTTCATTAACTATGTCTCAGTTTTTGAGCTCACTTTAAATAATTCATATACTGCTTACTTTGCTATGGAGAAGTATTTTTTTTTCTGAAATTTTCCAAGGGCGATTATTCTAATTGAAATACTTAATTTCTCTTTTGTTATGTTTTATCCTGTCTCTTTTTCTCACTTTAATGCTTAATGGACACAATTTTTTTTTTCATTTTTGGTTATTACTCTTCTTCAACTTAAGATAATTTTGACAGAGCCTGCTGATGCTGAAGAGTAGAGTGGGGGGTCAAGTGCGGGGCGGGGCTGGCATTTGAGCCTCCGTTTGTGCTTTTATCACCCCCATGTCTACCTGCCACACTTCATCATCCTTGAAAGTTCAGCTCATATTTAGATAGTACATGATTTGAAGGCAGAAGTCATTCACATTTATCTTACTCTATTCTCAAGTTTAAGACAATCTCATTAATTATACTTTAAATAAATGGGTCATATTAATGGCTTAGCTCCCAAACCTCATTTCTGATCTCCAAAACCCGCTAAATCTTTAATTCCCAGCCAAGAATTTCACCTTTTGGCACATTCCTGGCTTTCCTTCAACCCTGGCTCCCCATCTATCTGAGTCCATCGTTGTCCTTATCTCATTGTGACAATGTCAATTAGAAAATTATGATTAATTATAAATGTCCCTAAGTGAACATGGATACAACAGATTAGAGTGTAGTATGATCAATATATTAAAAGAAAAATGGCTGGCAGTTAACTATGTCAATATCTTACCAATTGTCTTCTCTAAATTGAGAGATTACAGGTAACTTTTCAATTCTCTTTATAATTACATTTTACAATTTTCTACATATTTATAGTTTTATTAATTATTTTATTATCAAAAATAATACATTTATTTCAAAAATAACTTTCCTTAAATTGGTTTTTTCTTTCCTTTTGTTAATTGCCTGAAAACTACTCCATATGAATTTCTATTATTAGAGATATGAGAATTAGTGAACAAGTATTTCAAACATATCGTATGTTATTGGTACAAATTTTATTTAATTTATGTATTCTCAGTCTTGTTTGTTCCTTGGTCACTTTTTTGGGTCCTTTTAAGAATTTTCCAGTTCTCTTTTTTTCCCCTTAATGTTTCTTGATAAAGCTATTAATACTACATGTTATCCTGTTGGGAAAAATGCTGCTTTCTCTCTTTTTGTGCTATTTTTAAACATACTTCAAGGTGCGGTCTGGAGTTAGTTGTATGAGAGTGTTTTGAAAATAACACATTAAAGATTATGTTTTGTTTATGTTTAAACTGTTCAAAATGAAACCTGAAAATAAGCTAAAAATCTTACTTTCTTAAAAAAGTGCTTAACTTGTATAACTAAAATCTATGAAGAGTCATTGAATTCTTTGGAAACTTTAAAACATGGAGTCCTGGCCAGTTTTCTCACCGGATTGTATGATATCCTGTTCTGACACTTTATGTGGTGGCTAAGATCATAAGCCAAAGTTTTTGCACGTGGACCATATTAAAAGTATTTGGGGAGGTTTGCCTACTTAGTCTTTAATTAGAATTTTTCACCAAACTTGAGCAGAAAATAAAAGTTCGTAAATTTAGTGTCTTTGGCATTTTGTAATATTTGCACATGGAAATGATCATACGAAGAACTACACCACCCAAGCAGCAGCTGTAAAGAATAACGTTTTCAAAGAAAGTTTGGAATCAAAATTAAAATGTGAGGCAAAATCAAAAAGTGAAACTTAACATGCAACAAAATAAAAGATATTTAGATTTTTCACGAGTTTTTAGAGTAAACACTCAAATTAAAGATGAAAAAGTTATATGTAATGAACTTTCTTGAAGTGTTTACTACCGTGTTTCTAGATTTGGGGGTAAACACATCAAGTCCAAAAAGACTGTATGTGAAGTTGGGGTTTACTTATAACACTAATTCTGGCTCTTCCACAAAGCACTTGTAAGTACCCTAAACCCTTTGTTTTCTTTCATCTTGCTCAATAAATCTATCTTTAGGCAGTGATTTGAATAAAAATGATCTATGGCATTCAATTTTATCCATTACTGTGGGCTTTCTATCTCTTGACTTTTCTCTTTCAAATTCCTTTCATTATACTTAAAGTGATCCTTTCTAAGGGCTATCTCTCCTTTCCACATTCCCCTGTCATACACCAGAAGGCTGTTGGTATACTATAAAATGATAATAATTTAAACACTATTGCAATCTATTGATGATCAAGAGTTCACTACCTTGACCTTCACAGGAAACATACTGATAAGACATCAATACCACTTTCAAGGTCATTTTGAGAAATAGTGTTAAAAATATTCATTAGCTATTGAGTATGTGCCATATCCCCTACATAACATTATTTGATCATCAAAATTTGGTCCGTTTCAAAATTCAGAATAATTCTGTTCCTCATTGGAGCTTCTGTAAGCCTTCTGATTAAAACAAATAATCCGCCTTTCTGTGTGTACTGCATCCTCTTCTCACTTCTATCACAGTGGTTGTGGTTTTGTATCTTCAAAATCCACACTTCCAACTTAATTCAGATTTTAAGAAACTATAAGGTCCTACTACAGTGAAGGACTGGACAAGATGTTAAATATACAGTGTGGATACAATGGACATGACTGTACTGCCTAAGACAAATTAGCAACCAATTACTATTTTATGTACTGAACTTTTGTATGGAAATTCTTTTGAATAAAGGAAAAACTGATAATAATATTTTTTAAATGCTAATTTTGACCCAACTACTACTGTTTTTGATTGTCAGATAATCAGTTATCATATATAAGGGTCTAAAAAATGTTTTAAAACATGTTAAAATTAAATTTTATACCATAATATTACATGCAGATGGAGATAAAAAAGATTATTTATTTCTGAAATAAATGGTTAGTTACACCATCTTTTATGCCCACAGTCTTAAAGAAAAGGTTATTTATAAACCTGAATTGGTAACCAACCGTTTGTTCTTCATGGGTCTGTATGAATATTTGTTAAGTAGACTGTGAATTATTATAAATATCTGTTAAATGATTATGCAGATGGTTATTTAGGAGAAGTTATCCAATAACATTTTTTACGTCATTTCATTTTCATCCGAATTACTGACTTTGATCTGTGGATGCCCTTCTTAGAGTTTTGATAGCCTATTTCTTTTTTGAGAGAATCATCAGCGTGCGAGGGAAATGATTAGAATGAAAGCTGTGTTTCTACTAGAAATCATCAGCCCTTCGGATCTACACACATTCCAGATACAGAGAAGGAAAAAAAAAGAGAGAGCAAGAAAAATGTACAAATATATTTGTATTCTGTAAAAATGCATGTGTTATTTGTTGCCAAATCTTACATCACCAGATGTGGTTATAAGGTGCCCAGAATCATGTTATGATTCCTGCATTCTCAGACAGTTAGATATGCTTCAAACAACTTTGAAACTTTTCAGACTAGTAGAAGGAAGGATAACTATTGTTTCATGTTTATGTTTTCTATTCCAGAGGAAAATACTTTCAAATAAATATTCTGGACGACTTTTTAGTAGTCAGTAGGGTATATTTACAATCATGAAATGATTTGCAAGTTGTAGTTTTCCCTCACCTTTTTTACCACTTTTTAAATCAATCATACTTTATAAAATATTGCAATCTTTAGAGGAGTGTGTGTGTATGACAACAAAGCTAACTTCTCTGAAAAGACATTAGCTTCATCTAAGGAGTCCTATTAAGTTTAAGATACATGAAAACAAATGAGTATTTTGTTTCATCATGTCTAGATTTTATCCGAATTTAGTAAGGAAGAACTGTCTGTTGAATATGAAATATATAGTGATTGGCTACTAGATAGTTACAAAATGATTCTGATTTATATATAGCCACAAATTTTAAAAATTCCTCTAAAAACGCACAGGAGTTGAAATTTTATAATATCCTCCCAAGTTAGTTTCTTTTAATGTCAATAGATTTTTCTCTAGAAATAATTAATTACATGTATTCCTTAGTGATTCATCAGTGTATCAATAAATTGATCTAACATATATGTGCGTGTGTTCGTGTGTGTGTATCCATAATACTATGGAAAACAAGAAAAATTATAAAATATGTTTCCATTGATCTTATAATCAGGTCATTCTTTGAGAAATTTTCATGTAGATATATATTTTAAGTAATTTCAGATACTTTAATTTTAGTGGATAAATTATCATTTGTGACATAGCAGAAATATTATTGACTTTGGTGTCATGAGACATAGGTTCCAGTCCTAACTATCCCATAATCTCTTGCTGGTTGCTGTCCTTGACCTTAGGTGGTCCTTCAGTCTAAAGTAATAATTTTTAGTAAATTAACATCATATTCATCACAGTGTTTTGCATTGAGTCAATTCTCAATAAAATGCAAATGAATTAAAGTCTTTGCATTTAGATGGTTGGAGGATTGTATATCTGCCACAACTGTACAGATAACAGAGAAAAACACTTCAAAATATTTCTTGTTAGATTCTTGACCATTTTTGGTGAAACATCGTCTTTTTGTTTTACTTTTCTCGGATTGATTGATGATCACAGAGACAGCTTTGAACAAAATCATCATCTATTACAGAGAATGGTTAATTGCATTTTAACTATATTCTCATAGTTGACTCTGTAGTGATTTCTTTCCTACAAAAACATATTGACATTGATTAAAACATGCCATCATATGAGTCATTTTCGGCAAGATTTAATAGCTACCATTGTGATTGCCTGAGTTATTATTGAATACCCTACAAGGTAAGAGGATCAACAGAATGCATATGATAACTACATTGTTTTATTTACTGGAAAACCGTGCTTCCTTCTTTGCTTCCTTCCTCTTCAGTCTCCTAAATTTTCTTCATCCTTCGTTGATGGTCTCATGATTTTTACCTAATAAAAATATGATGCAATGTATTTTCTTTTGAGTTCTGAACATATAACTTATTCATGTCAATGTAAGAAAATGATTTTCTTTCTTTTTATTAACATGTATAAGAGAAGCTGAATAGTAATATTTTTCTCTTTGGAGTCTACTCCATCTCCTAAGCTTTAATCGAGTGAAGTATCCAATAATAGGTTTAGTATAACACAGCAGATAAAGTAAAAATATATAGGAAATCCTCACAAACCTTTCCTTGTTGTGCAGGTACCATAGAGAAGATACGACACATTTAAATGAATTCAAAGACCTTATGTACCTTGAGTTATATTTTTATCTTGGTTTTCCAGAATTTTGTTGTTATTCCATTGCAAGTTTCCTTTTTCATCCTTATTATCCAGGCCAGTACTAATTGGTACATATTGCTTGATATCCTGTATATATCCTATGTAAAAGTACTGAATTAGGAATTAAATTTGACTTTGAAATAAGTCACCATTATAACTTGAGTGGTGTGACATTAACTTTTTTCTGGTGGTAGTTATTTTCTTTCTTTAACGTGTTTATATTCATTAATGAAGACTAGAAAGGGTGCAAGGAAGCTTAGTTAGACAGAGATAAACAGGAACTTTAAGTTATTCCTCACTTCCCCTTAATAGGGATTATTTCAGTATTTGAGTGCAATTGACTTCTTCCAGCTTTCATGTTCCTGGTCTGCTTGAGGTATTGCTTATGGTTGTCACATCTCCTACTGTGGCTTTAAAAGTGATTTGAAAAGTCTGTTGTTTAAAACTCTCGGGCAGATGTTACTTTTACCACCACAGTCAAGCATGGCTCCTGTGTGTTTGACTTTCCAAATCCCTGCTAAGTTTCTTGCTGAGATCAGAAATGGTTTGTTTATTAAATCTATATCTTTACATAGTGTGGGGGGTCTAGAAAGAAATACCAGCTCTGTGACAAGATCCCAAGGGAATATATACCTACTTAATCTTTCATCCCACACCATTTTCCAGGAACAAAGACATATGTCTAGAGTTATGAAGTGAACGAATAGTGTTTTGGCTTTCATCAGCACCAAGTTGGTTTATACACTACCAGGAATTTCCAGAGTAGACTCTATAGTTGTTTCACATATGAGGCTAGAAAGTCACAAAAGCCTATTTTTGTTAAATATGTTTGGTGTAGTCTAACTATTCACTACGGAGTTTTCATCACAAATACTTTTTGTATCTCCAATCAGCATAATGTAAAGATGAGAAACGATCTACAATTAACTTATCACTTTGTACATTTAATTTAAACCATAATTTCAAAATAAATTAATGTCAGATAATTAGTGTTATTAAGATGTTAATTTACCTCCTTTGAACTACATGAATATAATTCAATTACTTGTCCCTGAGCATAGAGAAAATAAAAACCAAATTACATGATGTGATTTCTGCTGAAAAATGCACTGTAATCAATGGAATCGACACTGAGAAAAAGCTAATTTAATCAAGAATCTATGTTCATTAATAATTGGTAATACAGGTGCCATTTCTTAATTTATGTTTCCTTTAAGAAAGTAGACAAGACATTTTTATTGTAAGAAATACTAGGAAAGAGAGAGAAGTAAAAGTTTTGAAAAAAAATTATACATTTTAAATACCCAGAATTTCATCCCTTGGAGATAACCACACTTTGTTTGTTGATACCCATAATTTCTCTGTCTTAAAAGAAACAAGTTGTTAAAAAATTAACGTAGGTCTTATTTCAATATATTAGTTATCAGAATTAACTATCAAATTTATAATTAGCACAATTAAGTAGTGCAATTAATACACAATATCACTAATTTAACTGCAACAAGAACACCTTAGTTGTAGTATAGCACACTGGACTACATTTTAGCAATAATGTTTGCATTGCCGATGTTTAATTTCCTCATTTGTTAAATGATGATAGCATCTATGTTGAGAATGCATATTTGTGATATATATTTATTGTGTGATGGATAGTGCCTGAAACAATGACAACAAGAAAAAAAGTATAGAGTATTTTTAGCCCTAAATTCTTTTGTAAATCACAAACTAAAACCAATAATTGATTTCTGATACTCCATTACTTTCTACTTTCAGAGAAGAAAGTTACCAAAAACCTTTTTTCTTAATGGAATTTTACTCCTCCTTTAAGAACAAGATGATAATTTGCTCTTTGTAAATTTTTGCCTAACTTCCCAGGTGCAGGTTGTGCCTTTAATCCATTTGACTGGCATCTTTGTAAAAAGAGGAAAGAGAGACACACAGAGAAGATGGCCATGAGAAGATAGATGCAGCAATTGCAATTATTCTGGGAAAAGCCAAGGTATGCTTGGGGACACCAGAAGCTTAATCAGGGAAGGATGCTCTCCTAGAGTTTTTAGAAGCAGCACAGCCCTGGCAATATCTGGATTTCAAATTTCTAGCCTCCACAGCAGTGAGAGAATAAATTTCTTTTATTTTAAGCTGCTCAATTTGTGGTACTTTGTTAGGGTAGTCCTAGGAAATTAATCCAAATGGTTAATTTAGAAAACAAGAAAGTTTAATATCAATGTTGTAAGATTTCAATTTGAGAAACTAGAAAAAATGATACCACCAAATAATACAACCCAAATAACACAAAGAAGTGAAATAATAAAGATATGAGCAGATATCAATGGAATGGAAAAAATGTTAACAAAGTTAAAAATCAGTTCTTCAGAAATGAAAAATCACTGACAGGAATGATAATGAATAAAAGAGAAACGTAAATTATCATTATAAGAAAAATACTAAGGGTTACCACCACAGATATCACAGATATTATAAAGAATATAAGGGATTTCATAAACAATTTTAAGCCAATAAACTTAAAATCTTAGATGAAATATGGAAATTCCTTGATAAACACAATTTACTAAAACAGACACAAGGTGAAATAGAAAATCTGAACAGTCTTGTAGCTATAGAAGAAGTTATATATTCTAACAAAAACTTTTTCCAAAGAGAAACTTTAGGCCCATATGATGTACCTGCGAATTTTATCAAACATATAAATAATAAATGGCTCTAAATTTATACAAAACTCTTTGGAAAATAGAGGAGAGTGATACACTTTATAGCATGTTCATATGAAGTGAGCAAAACTTTTACATCAAAATCTGATAGAGACATTAAAGAAAAATAGAGTATAACCCTAATGAACATACACACAAAAATCTTTGACAAAATATTAGCAAGACAAAACCAGCAATATATAAAAACGTACAAAACTTTCATGTCAAAATGGAGTTTATTCCTTGACATTTGAAAATTTCTCAATATTCCACCACATTAATAAAATAAAGGGGAAAATTAACATTTGACCATTTTAACAGATGCAGTTCAACACCTATTCACAATAAAACTCTCAGTAAATTATGACTAGAAGGTACATTTCTCGCAATTATAAAGGATAGCTATGAAAAACTTACATGCAATATTAAACATAATGGTGAAATATTAATTCCTTTCCCTTTAAGTTAGGGGAAAATCATGAATGACTGCTCTCCCTCCCTTTTATTTACATTGTAAGTTCTAGCCCAAAAAGTAAACAAAATGAATCAAGAAACAATATTTTAAAAGATGAAAATTAAAGAAATAAAGAAAACAAAAACTAAAAACATAAAATTTAGAAAGGAAGAAGGTAAAATGACTATTCACAGACAACATGATGGTTTACACAGAAAATCCTAAGGAATCTACAAAACAGCCATAGATTTAATGACTAAAATTAGCAAGGCTGCAAGATTCACAATCTTATATAAAACTCAATCATATTTCAATACAATAGCAGTAAAAACATTGAAAAATCAAATTAAAAAATCCAGTTCTCAATACTGTCTAAAAATAAATAACTGGAAATTAACTTGGTAAACAAGGTAAAACAAAACGCCTGTACATTGATAACTACAAGAAATTACTGAGAAAAATTAAAGAATACTTCACTACATGGAGAAATAAGAGTATTCCTGGATTAGAAAACTCAATGTAGTTAAATTTTCTATTTTCCCCACAAAGATTTTTCATCGAAAATAACAAATTGTTTCCTAAAGCTTATATGGAAATGCAAAGAAATATGTAGCCAAACAATCTTGAAAATGAAAATAAATTTGGAAAACAAAATATCTCACGTTGGGGCTTACTATAAAGCTACTCGCCTAAGATAGTCAGCTTGGTTTTGACAAAAAGATAAGTTAAATTGAATCAATGAGAAGGGTAAGAATCTAGAAACAAACCCACATTTACAAGGTAAATTGACTTTGACATAGGCTCCAAACTAATTAAAAGAGATAAAAAAAAATTTCAAGAAATTACATTGAACCATTTGCATATCTAATTGTAAAAAAACAAAAAAAAGAAACTTTACCCCCTACCTCACATCGAAAATTAACCAACAACTTGAGATGGGTAATGAAACTGTACATAAAAGCTAAAATGATGAAGATTTTAAAAGAAAATAAGAGTATCCTGTGAGTGGGCAAAAAATAACTTAGGACACACAAATCGGTAACCATTAAAGAAAAATGTATAATTAATGAGATTCCATCAAAAGACAATGTTAAAAATATTATGAGGCAAACCATAGATTAGAAAAAAATAGCTGAGAAAAGATTCATACTCCAATTAAATACATACAGACACACATACAATTGATAATTAAAAGACTAACATCTTAATAGAGAAATGGGTGAAAGACTGAAACAGCAATGTCATCTAGGAATATTTTTAAATAATCATTAGCATCTGAAAATTGTTCGATATCATTAGCATCATATAATTGCATATTAAAATTATAGGAATGAACCACTACACATCCCATCCACTAGAATGGTAACATTAAAATGATTCACAGGACAATGGTGGTAAGAATGCAGTAGCAATTTGCTGACAGGAGTGTAACATGATACAACCATTTTGGAGTGAAGGAGAAAGAAAAACAGTCTCACACACAGTACTTGAGAGAATTTGTCACTAGTAGATTTCCCTTGTACAAAGTGTTAAAAGAAATCCTTCAGGGGGCCGCCCGGTGGCGCAGCGGTTTAGTTCACGCTTGGCAGCCCGGGGTTCGCGGGTTCGGATCCTGGGCGCCCGCCGACGCACTGCCTGTCAGCCATGCCGTGGCGGCGTCCCATATAAAGTAGAGGACAATGGGCACGATGTTAGCCCAGGGCCAGTCTTCCTCAGCAAAAAGAGGAGGATTAGCAACGGATGTTAGCTCAGGGCTGGTCTTCCTCACAAAAAAAAAAAAAAGAAATCCTTCAGAAAGAAGTAAAACAATACGTCAGAAACTCAGATCTCACAAAGAAAGGAAGAGCATTAAGAGAGGGATAAATGAAGATAAAATAAAATCTTTCATTTTTTTAATCCTTAACTGATCTAACAGACAATGCTTCGTTCAAAATATTTATAGCAGCAATGTAGTCAGTGATTATAGCTTATGTATAAGGGAAATGAATTCCAGCAATGTCATAAGAAATGGGTGGGAGGAATTGGGAATACTCTTTTACAAGTTGCTTTTACTACACATGAGTGGTATAGTGTTATTTGAAAGAGAACTTGGATTAGATGTAAATGCACATGGTAAACTCAAGGGAACCACTAAAAAGAGAAAAAAACAGTAAAATGACTTCAAAACTCATTGAATAAAATCACTATGTCCATACTAATATGAATGAACAAATGAATGACAGGAAATGGAAAGCTTTTTCTTGCAGCTGTGCTCAATAGATGGAATGATGAAGCTATAAAATCATCAATCGATTCTAAATCTAGTTGATAGAAATTAATCAGGAACAGGATGTTTACATTATCTCAAGATATCTGCCTACAAATAAATTTTTAACTAAAATGAAAAAATTTAACTTTACAGCTGTCAGACACCACCATGACAGAATAATAAAAGTTAACATCTGCTCTATTGGGGCAAACTGTCACCAGGTGCTCTGATAAGGATGGGCTAAGAGGAACATATATCAGCTCTGTGGTATTTCTACCCAAAGTGCATAACCTGAATATTGTTAGGAGGTTACTTCATAACAAACTCAAGTTCAACGGTATTCAATAAAATAATTGGAAGGGATTTTTCAAACATGTCAAGGTAAGAAACAAGACAAAGAAAGGCTGAAGAACCATTGGAGACTGGACGACTGAAAACAGCGTGTGATCTTGAATTGGATCACGAAACTGGGGGGAAAAGCTATTGGAAAAATAGCTATCACTTGCACAGTTAATGAAATTTGAATTTGGATTGGGGATTCGATAATAATATTGTATAAATGTTAAATTTTCTGACTTTGATAATTGTATAATTAAAATGTATAAGAGAATGTCCTCGTTCCAAGGAAATACACTCAGAGGATTTTAGGGGTAAATAAGCAGAATGTTTTCAACTTACTCTCAAGGTATTCAGAAAAAATGCATGTATAGATACAGATAGGTATAGACATTATAAGTAGATGGATACATAGATAGGAAGAAAAAAATGACATATGGCATAAAATGTAAACATTTGGTGAATCTAGACAGGGTATATATGGGAATTCTTTGTATTCCTATTACACTTTTCTATAAATTTGAAAATACATTACAATTAAGAATTATGAACAAAAATTATGCTAATTGGTTCTTTTCAATTTTTAAAAATTTGGAAATACCAAAAATATGCTGTACTTATTGGATAACTTTGCTGCATAGAAGAAACTGTAAAGTATATTAAGAATACAAAAAACTAAACCTCCTATTTCCAAATTTACCACTTGTTTAACAGATGTCGCTGAAAGATCCCATTACTGTGAAAAGAAAAGGGTTCCAGGAGAAAGAGAGAGACAAGGAGAAGACTAGGGATATTATCTGAATTATCACATTCAATCCTCAAAGAATCTTGAGATTATGTTTTATTACCAATTTTTAGATTAAAAAACGAATTCAAAAAGATTGGATATATTATCCAAAGCCATACAGTTTATGTTAGTTTGTAGCTCGCCATTGAATCCAAGTGTCTCTGACTCCAAAATCCATGATCTACCCACAATACCCAAAACAAGGAAGTTTTAAACTGATAGGTTTATTTATTTTTAAACTGACAGGTATATTTAACATATTTTACAAACATGTTTGTTTTTTTATATACATTTTATGCTCTTTTTTTTTTTTTTACAAAGTTAAAAGGTATAAAAGTCTCTAAAGTGAAAATTATATCCTGTCCACACTCTGGTCCATATTTCTTATTAATTCATATTCCCAGTGGTAGTCTAACCATAGATAAGCATATAGGTATGTATCACTTTTGCTTATTTACAAAAACGGTAAGTCATGGCTCTTGATAGCACTTATTTTACTTAACAATATATCTTAGTATGTATTTCAGTAGTATATTCTATAACTTAATCAGTACATATTACATCCCATATTTAAAATGCCGGGTCTCCAGTTGAAATTCATTTTGGTTGCTCCCACACTTTTGAAATCAAACAACGCTAAAATGCATATCTTCATATTCACATATATGTGTACACATATGAGTACATCTATAAAAATATTCTACAATTACAATTTCTTATTCAAAAAATATATGTCTTTGAAGTTTGATATTGTTAAAATGCCTGCTAGAGACAATGTACTATTTAATATGTCCAAAAAGTCTGCTTCCCCTCTCCTGAAAACACAATATTATCAAGCTTACTTTGACAAATGGATATGAAAATTTTTCTCATATTTTTAATTTGCTATTCTTTTCAATTTTAAAAAGGAGGCTGGTTTTCATTTCAGGATTTTAAAAGCCAATATTTCTATTTCTTTCAGGCGGAATCTTTATGCCTTTTGTTCATTTTATATTCTTTTGTCAATATATATTTTCTTATTTTTAAATTCTTTATATTTTAAGTATATTTTACTGATATTAGTCCTCCTCAATCTCATGTCATAAATATTTTTAAGCTGGTCTTTTGGTTTTTGAATGTGTACATACTATCTTCCATGGTCAATTAAAAATATTTATGCAATCACATTTATCAACCTTTTCTGTTTTGAATTTCTGGGTATCAACGTTAGCAAGGACTTCTTTCCTGTCATTATATAAAATGTAAGCCTTCAATAGACTCTTTTATTCTTTTTTTACTTACATTTAAATTTTTATTTTTCTAGAATTTCTTTTGTTTAAAGAATTAGTCAGCTAGCCAAGTGCATTTGTTTCCTATGAAAATGCAGTTATTCTTACACCATTTTTATACTATTTTGAAGTACTCTTTTTATTATATTTCATTTTACCCATATATTCCAGTCTTTGTTCTATTGCTCCTTCTTCTGCACCAGGCTTTTAATTTAGTTTTATAATATGTATATCTGATAAAGTGTATCATCTCAGCTCTTCTTTCCCTTTTATTCTTCCCCTTAGAACTAGTTTTTTAGAATTTTCCTGGTTATTGTACATATTTTCCAAATTAATATTAGAAATATCTCTTATTCCAAAAGAAATTAGATGAATAATTTTAATAATATCTTATTAGGCTATAAAATAATAGGAAAAATTGTCATCTGTAAAATTCTAAGTCCTCGTTTCCAACAACAGCATTTATCTTTCAATTTATTCAAATCTCTTTTACCCATCAGTAGCATTTTATAATTTTCTTATTAAGTTTATACCTGGACATTTTTGCCTTTCTTTCTGCTGTTTTAAATAGCAGCAGGCTTAACAATTGCCTCTTGGGTTAAATTCAATAGCTTCTTTAAACTTCAATTTATGCTGTTGTCCTTGGGTGTAGCATTTGGGAAAGTTCTAAATTTCTCAATAGCCATACAAGGCAGATTAAGAATATGAAAATGTAGGTTCAAATTGAAGACTCAATAGCAACATATACAAAAGATTCACTCTAGGAGACTTCCTTCCCTCCTTCCCTCCTTCCTTCCTTCCTTTCTTTCTAATGCAGCTGACTTCCACGTCTAAGAAAAAATTAGCAGTATGTTAGTGACTCAGACAGAAGGCCTGAGTTTGAGACCAGGAATTTGGTTCTGGAATCTAAGAATATTGAGGTAGTAATGGACATGAGTTAAAGGGGGTAGGACTTAAGAAGATTTATCTGATGGGCGGATTTCATAAGTTATTGTGAAAAGAGATATAATAATGACTCCTGTGTCCTGACATTTATACAGACACCAAGAGTTCATCACTGTATACTGACATTGGTTATGGATCTGGTTGGATGGTCCAGGAGGAAACAGAAACCTGCAAAATTTCACAATTGTAGTTGTTATCTACCCACCTCACTCCCCAACACACACACAAACCACTGATCTAAAAACCAAAAAGATTATTTTAAACTCTTCTCTGCAAATACTATCTTAAACCCTCCAAAATGAGAGAAATTGGAGTTAAAAGTAAGTGAAGACTACTAACATAATTCTCTTCCTTTTTCCATGTTAAGTTGGCTTGGAAACTGGAACAGGCTAGCACCCATGGGTCCCTGAATTAAGCTCTGAGAAACCAGAGAAGCAGAGGTAGGGGAAATATGTACATGGAACTGTAGCTCAGTCTCTGGGCCTTGTGCATTGGGGCTTCCCCAACGGCCATTCTCTCCTAAGGAACTATAAACACTTGCTTTGAAAACATTTTCTGCTCTGCTCCAGTAGTCTCCACCATGATGACTTTCATTACAAATGCACAAGACAAGCCTGAATGTGTTTTTGCTTACGTTACCATGGAGATTTCTATGTAATAGGTTAGAGTTCTGGCGTCCAGACCAAAAGAGCAATTTGAGAAATAAACATATCTATGTATCTAAATTCCAAAGTATGAACCCATTTGAGAATGTGTTTTTTATTTACAAATTTAACAAATTTCCCCACATGGAAGTAAATTACTTAGTATAAGATATCTTTATTTTCAGCTTGGAATTTCATGAAATTTAGGCATTTTCCATGAATAAGCTTCATGAATGAAGCCATCTGTATAATGCTTTCTTATGGGATCCCAACAGTAACAATGGAAAAGAGTGTCAATAATTTTCTAAACAAAGAGCATAGTTCATTTATTTAATAAGTATTTATAATTGGGACTCTTCTAGACTCTAGAAATACAGCATTATAGACCAAATCTTAGCCCCCATGGAGGTTACACTCTAGTTGGGCTAGAAATGTAACAATAATTTTTTTAAAGATTAGGTTAAATATATTATATGCATGTTGCTATGAAGATAAAGATGGCCAAAGAAGGACTCAGTGGGAAGTTGAAATTTTAATAAAATTTTAAAGAGGGAAGGGAGCCAGCCCGCATCTCGTGTGTCTGTCCAATAGCAAGTCTCCAACATTCGCTCCAGCAGTTTCGGCAGGCCTCTGTTCTGATTGACTGAGGCCATGAATTCCTGGCTGTTAAATATTGGGGCTATTGTTCCTAAGTAGACATCTACTGGTTTCCCAGCAACCTCCTCCCTTTTCTTTTTGTCTGGGATCAGCAACCTTTCTCTCTGAATCTGAAGTCCAGCTTTCTCAGTCCAAAAATGGTGGACCCAGGATTAAGTTTCAGCCAAAGCCTGACCAATGACAGACCTTCCCAGGATTTTTTTTTTTGTGTGTGTGTGAGGAAGGCCAACCCTGAGCTAACATCCGTTGCCAATCCTCCTCTTTTTGCTGAGGAAGATTGGCCCTGAGATAACATCCATTGCCAATGCTCCTCTTTTTGCTGAGGAAGACTGGCCCTGGGCTAACATCCGAGCCCATCTTCCTCTACTTTATATGGGACGCTGCCACGGCATGGCTGACAAGCAGTGTGTTGGCAGGTGCCCGGGTTCCGAACCCGTGAACCCCAGGCTGCCAAGCACGAACCAAACTGCTGCGCCACTGGGCCAGCCCCCTTCCCAGGATTTTTAATCATAGATCTGAGGAAAGTTTCTCAATGTCCTTCTATCAGCAAAATGGTGATATGTTGAGCAGAACCACCATTGCTAGCTATCTATATAAATGCATCTTCCCCTTTTGTGTGCCTGGTTGAAGTTGAATTTATGTAACTTGTGAAAGGTAATCATAATCAAATTATGCACCAGACAATACAGTGGGATCCATAAAGTAAACACTGTTAGGGTATCTCAAAATTACTCTAAAGAAACCTGATTTAATTACACATCTAAAGCAGAGAGCACTCACTATCACATAAACCATCTCACTTAATCTTCATGAAACTCCATGTGGCTTACTTTACTCAGTAACTTCCCAAATCCATGCAATTAAGTTGCAGAATTATGATTCAAACTGAAACTCCAAAGCTAAATTATCAAAGTCATAATATTAATGATATCTACGTTGCCAGATTTTGGAAGAGAAGTTATTGTTTATTCATTTTTTTAAATTCTACAAACATTTATGGAGAAGTCAGAAATGAAAAAGTAATAATAGTGAAGATAAAATGCTGTGACAGTTCAAAGTAGAAGTTGGCATTTGGGCTGCTCCATAAATATTGTAGCGAGAAAGGAAATAGGGAATATATTCTACTCATTATTGTGCTCTTATTATATTCTGTGTGACTCTTCTGCCTTCCCTGCAATCAGACTTCTAGTTTTTGATCTTAATACAAAAGTGACAGAGAATTTTGTTCACAAAGTTAACTTTCAGCTCCATTTAAAATTTGACTCTAGCATTAACAATTATACAAAGCTTCAGAATGTAACAGGTAATTAAAAATATTGTCAACTTTATTATATAACTGTATTCTTCTAGCTCAGTAATATGGACAGGAGTTTTCTTCAATTTATAGAAAACAAAGAGATGAGTGCTCATATGTTTGAAAAGATAGTTACTCAAAGCAATTTAGCCGATGAGAGACAGAACCAGAAACATGATCCAAATATTCTAACCCTTAGTTTTATATTCTCTCTACCTAAAGGTAGGCAAATGCATTATATTTAAGAGTCACATTAACTGGTTATCAGTTTTTGCTTTCATTTTTTTTAACTCTGCTATTAGCTTGTTACCCCTTCAGGAATTTGCTTTGAGCAATAGGAGGAGAAAAGATTTGTCAAGTATCTGTCATTTCAAAGACAGAAACCTCCCAAATATAGAATTTACTGAAAAGACAATGGGAAGTTCACCCGAAAGAAAACGTGTGACTTTGGAGACATGGGACTAGGATTTAATGTGTCATCAAGACTGAGGCAGTGACACACTGTGTCTGATCTTTCTCACTTACTCTAAGAAACACTGTCTTTTTGAGTCTCCAATCTGGGGACTTGATTTCTCTGTTGATTCATAATCTGTTTGCCTGCAGCTTTACTTAGGTTTATCATGGTGCTGTCTCAGGCTTAGACTCTAAGTGAAACTTCAGCTCCAGAGCCTAGAGTATGTGTCTCTGAGTTGAATTTTTTTTTTTTTAAAGATCAGTCTACTCCTTAGCCAGTCAATTCATTGACTTTGTTTAGGTCCAATATATACTCTGCTCTAATCTGATATGTCCAGAAGGATGAGTCCAATAACACAAACATGGGTGTCCTGCATATCTATTACAAAGAATTTGCTCAGAGACAGTTTTATGAAGGATTATGACATTTTGTTAGAGTTGAGAAAAATTTACTTTAGACCTTTGTTTTCTCTAAAAGGATACATTATCTATATTCCTACTTGAACTCTTCTCTTCACTTTTGCCTCAGAAGACACAGGCAATATTTCAAGTCTTCCAGATGAAGGGGCTCAGAAAACGTTTGTTAAATGTGTTCTTCTGGATAAGGTCAAACTATTTTGCACCTAAGCAATTTCTAATAAAATCAATAGCCAGAATAAAATTTTATAGAAGCAAAAACTTGTGAACCATGACTGACAAAACTATGTGAGGTGTGACTGACGAAAACATTAGTCAGGATTTCTTGGGAGCAAATCACCAAAGTCTGGGCAAAACTATTATGATTATAGCAGATTTTAAAGTATGGATCTTTCAGAACTGACTATCAACTTCTGGGTATCATGGATTTTGAGACTGACTTTCTTTTTTATTTCCTTAACATTTCATTTACAAATAATAACAGACTTATAGAAAGGTTGCAATATAGCAGAAAGAATTCCTGCATATACTTCACACTCAGATTCCACAAATGTGAACAACTTACCACATAAAATATATGTAGTCTGTGAAATTTTCTGAACCATTTGAAAATAAATGGCAGATATGACTCCTTCTTCCCCTAAATAATTTCCTAAAAATAAGGACTCTCTTACATAACCACAATACAATTATAGAAATCAGGAAGTCAACATTGACATAATAAAATTACCTACTCTATCAACTTTGTTCAAATTTTGACAATTTCTCCACTAATGTCCTTTACATGGTCAAAGATCCAATCCAATCACATGTTGCATTTACCAATAATGTTCTTTAATCTCATTTAATTTGGAACAAGTCTTCATTCTTTCTTTCTCTTTCATGACCTTGATACTTATGAGGAATACAGACTGTCACTCAGCTTAGGTTTGTCTGATATTTCCACATGGTTATATTCAGATTTCATATTTTGATGGAATATCACGAAGTGATCTTGTATTCTTCTCAGTATATCATGTCAGGAAACATGATGTTGATTTGTTCCATTACTAATGATATTAAATTGATCACTTGGTAATGGTGGCATCTGCAAGATTTCTCTACTGTAAAGTTACTGTATTTCCTTTGTAAACAGTAAGTATGTTGTGGGGAAATACTTTAAGACTATATCTGGTTTCTCATCAGGCTTTCATCTCCTAGTATCAAGTATCCACTGATGTGAATCAATTATTGCTATGACGGTCACCAGTAATGATGATGCTGATTTTCTTAGTCAAAGTGCTTTAAATGTTCTGGACTAGTCCCAAAACCGGAGAAGAATAAATATTTCCAAATTTAAATAATCTGTTCAGAATTTTTTTCTAAACAACTTGCCATTCTACTTTCTTGGTGATGTATACTTCACTAGTAATTGCAAGAGAGTTTTCATGGGAAGGGTTAAAATGAACAGACATATTGAAATTTGTATTTACAGTGCATTTGCATCCCTTCCTGGCCTATTCAGTAATCTGAAAACTCAATTCATTTGACATTTTCTTTAAAGCTTCATTTCATAATTTTTGTTGTTTTTGTTTGTTTGTTTATTTTCTCCAAGTGGCAATTCAGGTGTTAGATTTTATGCATTTATTCAACACTGTCACACCAAGCAATGCTGCAACCACCACTTCTGAATATAGCAGAGACTTGTTTAATTTGACTAATCACTTTTTGATGTAAAACATTATAGCTTTTGCCTTTATGAGCCCCATCCTTGATTTTGGTCTGAGATTGTCTTCATATGGGCTTCTTTCCTTCATCTATATCTATATATAAACAAATGCTTTAAACAAACTCCCCAAGTTATTCTTTGACATTGACCCGATGTTCTCATTCTCTACAACATAATTCATCTGCGTTGAATCAAATTCTCCTGATTCGATAGTAGTAAAATCCTCTTAACCTCATTACGTCTGACTTTCTATTTCTCTTATCAGCAATATATCAGAATCTGCAAAGATAGATATAAATAATGTTTCAAAACCAAGGTACAGAAACATTTATTAAAGAAAAGTATTGACTAATCTGAGAATATCAGTGATAATTTAAGGAAATGTGCGCTGTTATACTATGGGTTCACATCCCCTAATCCTATCTCTAGGGTACCACAACCCCTGTTTATAAGGGTCAACTACAGGATATTAAAAATGTTTGCCAACCTGCTCAGGTAAGCATATTCCTATTTATCTAGGCTTGGTGTAGGGTAGCCAGCAAGGGACCTCTCAATTTTGCTGGAGCTTAAGGGACCAAGGCTGGAATACATACAGAACAGCCACAGTGGGTGTAAGTAAGTAAGGATTTGGAGATTAGTGTATTGAACATTTTAAATATACTCATTTCTAGGTTTCACTTGAGAAAAAAGAAATATGAGTGGATTACCATCACCCTATGTGAATAAACTATGATTTATTAAGGAAATAAGGCATAAGCAAAGAGTACTGACTTCTTGGTGTTCTTTGTATTAGCCCATAGAGAACTGAAATAAGAGGAAACAAAACAAAATAAAACCTATCTAATTGAGTATATGGTAGACTTATTAGTGTTCTTATTTGGCACAACAAAAATCTGTTATGCTTTATTTTTGTACTCGATGTATTTTTGTAATCTAACCGGTCCATTAAAGTCTAGAATGATTGGGATAAGTAACAGAAGTACTCAAGCAAAGGAACTTCCTGAAAATTGACTACTTGTGAACTAAATGTAGAGATTTTATTGACTTAAACTTTCAGGGTATAATGAGAAAATATGCCTCTTGGAAAAAGCGATGGAAATATACCAGTACCTATCTATCATGGCAGAATCAAACAGATTTCTTTTTCTCTGGTTTTATTGATTCCTTGCCAACCCTCACTGTTTTAGAAAATTAAATAATACTACTAAAAGAGTAGAAAATTCTTGGCCCTGATATCAAAATGTAGACAATTTCATCTACAGTCATCAAATCCTAGAATCACAGATGCTCAACACTCTAAGGATATTGAAAACCATCTTATTCTATCTCTTTGTTGGTGGTTTGCTTCAGTGAACATAAACATATGTACTATTCTCTCAGTACATTTACATGTCCTTTTCTTAGCACACTCTTCCAATATCTAAATCAGAGAATGTTTTAAAGTTTCTAAACAAGTTTTTGTGACAAAATGATTTTTCTCTGCACTAATAAAAAGGAACATTTTGCATCTATTTTCAGTTCATCAGAAGGTCATTAGGATATCTTCTTCGTCCTGGTAGAATAAACCAAAAATTTATTAGCCCTTGCTGAACGAGCTAGCATCATTGCATTCTCGCATGTCTGCTCTTTATGAGTCTACATGTGTAAATCCGTAAAAACCAAAGAGAAGAACCAATCCCTACCACTTCAGTAGTCTACTAGCAGAATCCCACTGATGCATTTGTCCTTAAAGGAGCTCATCACTCAAGATACATATTTTGAATTGACATTGCTTAGAAATTTGGTTCAGATAGTCAAAGAAGAAGAAAACGAAAATCCAGACTATGAAATTTTGCCCTGGCACTGTATATTCTAATAACCACAGACTCTGAAATAAGCTTATATATAAAATTCCACACAATGAGGAAGGACAATATATTAAATTTAAACGGGGCTGATATCAAAGTGGTATAGTATGTGTTACAAGATGTGATAATTAATACTAACTTTCTGGCTGGAGTGTCTAAAGAAAATTTTTAGCAACCATGATCGACTTCCAGTCTTTTAAAACATTTCTCAGAGTGCTAAATTTGACAAGGCATAACTCTGCTGACCGTGTACAGTAAATAACCAAAAGCATGGAATGTATCATCGGAGGACCTACTGTTGATGAAATCATTGTGATTTTTATAGCCCAGCTCACTTTTACAAGCAGAAGTGCTGTAAGGGTCAAAGCCCTGTTTCATGTCATAAGGCAACTGAATGAAGCTGAACACCCACCACGAGACACCGAGGTAGCCAGCTGGCATGGTAGCAGCTCTGCGATATTGTTTTGCCCACCCACACAGTGTGTTTTCAACCAGTAAATAAAGAACACAACAGTAGTTTTATAAAACTGCCAACTATAAACAATTAACTCATTAGGTAGAAGTATTGATAATGAAAAAAAACAGACAAGTTGCATGTGAATCTTAAGTATGCTGGAGGAATAAACCCTTTCCAAAGCAGTGAACAGACCAGGAAAATAAAAAAATCTCTTAAAATGCTATATGAGACAACATGGTCTGCTACTTTCAAGTTTCAGCCAAGAAACTCCAGATCAGAACTAGATTTAACTACCAGTTTTAGCCATAATATTAACATGTAATACACTGTAGGATATATTCAGTACCTTTCCTGGCATTCTAAAAAGCAAGCAATCTGTGAAGTAGAACAGGCTATATATTAAGTGGTCTGACATAGAACACTTATGTCATGCTCCAATTTCAGAACTTAACACAAAAACCTGACATTCTGATAAATGAAAACTAGTGGTGTAGCTAGGATGATTTAAATAGCTAGGACCTCTCTAGTCAACAGTTTTACTTGTTTAAAACAAAATTTTAATTCCACTTGCAAAAGAAGTTTATTGTGTTTTCTAAGTTGATTAATAGATGCATTAGGAATTGTTTTTATTCTTTGAAAAATAAAACAACTAAATCTCTAAAAATTATTTTAACCAAAATAATAAACGTGGATTGAAAGAAAACTTGCTTTGGATTAGATTGGGGGTGGGTCAAATACTCCCATAAAGGTGGTATACTTTCCATGAATAAAGTTGCTAGATAATTTCACAGGTAAGAGATAATTAAAATTTTGTTTTTGTTTTTTTACATAA
This sequence comes from Tapirus indicus, assembly GCA_031878705.1. Taxonomy (NCBI): domain Eukaryota; kingdom Metazoa; phylum Chordata; class Mammalia; order Perissodactyla; family Tapiridae; genus Tapirus; species Tapirus indicus. The sequence continues at coordinate 136,621,215 of CM062919.1, read as the reverse complement.
AGAACCCTGGTGCTCTACAACTTTAAGCTCCATTTAGTCTAATGTTCTTTTCCAGCAACTTCTTTATTTTTCATTTGTGGGGTATTTTGTGCATATCTCTGCATGATATTTCTGTTGGCCTACTTTGTAAAGTATCTGCAAGTTTTTTCAAATAAGCTAGAAAATATGATTCCTATTGAATGCATGTGACACCAAGATTAAAAAAAAAAAAATCAGAGACGGGCCGGCTCAGTGGCGCAGTGGTTTAGTTCATGCTTGGCAGCCCTGGGTTCGCCAGTTCGGATCCCGGCCACCTGCTGACGCACTGCTTGTCAGCCATGCCTTGGCGGCACCCCATATAAAGTAGAGGAAGATGGGCACGGATGTTAGCCCAGTGCCAGTCTTCCTCAGCAAAAAGAGGAAGATTAGCGATGGATGTTAGCTCAGGGCTGGTCTTCCTCACACACACACACAAAAAAAAATCAGAGAAAATATTGTTTTAAAATGGGCCTGATTCTACTCCAAGAGTGAATTATTATTGACTCTTTTATTCTCTGTTTTGAGGTTTTATAGATAACCATGAGTCCAACAAAATTTAAAAGTTTTCAAAGATTCACTCAATCATAATTTTTTTTTCTGCAGCCCTCTTCAGTCCAGCCCTCCTTCTGTTAGGACCTCAAATAATCATTTTTAGTTTGGGGTTTTTTTTAAGACAACAACAGTAACTATGCAAAAATGCAAGTTGTGAGGATTGAAGGAGGGTGAAAAAGAGGATGGAGCAAATTTGTCTTCCATTAGCACATTTTGACTACAATTAGCATGTTAACATGACTTCTTTTTATCAAGTTCCCCCCAAACACTTAAAAATGCCCACTTCACTCCCATGTGTGGCCTAGATTCTGGATTCTTAGCATATAACCTTGGAATTTGCCTTCGTTTAGAGAGAGACAAAGGAGAAAGGGAAATGGAATTCTAGGTCATGTAACTTCAAGAAGCAAAGAATAGATTGAAATGGCCAATGTATGTGGGAAAAGCCACTGTCTGCTGAGACACGATAAGCCAGAGGACAAGAAAGTGGCATCGAGAATATTTTCCTGAGGAAAGATTCACAGGGTACTGGAGATTTTGTGGTGTGCTACCTCAGGGTTTAAAGAGATAACTTCTCAAACAAGCAACTTTCGGATCGATAGTCAATAGCAAAACAGAAGGACTGAGGTATCGACTAAGTATTGGAAGGGGGAGAGAAACGAGACTGTAAGCTGAGATGAAAGATGGACTTGATACAGAAGAAAACTTCTGGGTGGCCAGCCCCGGGGTGCCCTGAACACTTCACAGCTGCGAGCAAGGGTGAAGACTCAGCATTTGTGTAGGATAGACTCGGCAGGGTCACACTGCAGGAGAGCACTGAAAATAAAACTGGGAAATCTGAATTTTAATCCAGACTTTTAAATTATCTAATAATTATGGAAAAATTATTTTACATTGCTGGCATCAGATATCATCATCTGAAAATATTACATAAAAAGATAAATATTAAGGCATATTCAATTTTTAAATTGAATGTCAGTAAAATGGAGTGGAGTGAAGAGGATCTGCAATATGAATATCACCAGCTTCACAGTACTGCACATTTAAATTGCATATTTTGTACATATTTTCCACTTTTAAATGACTCCATCAAGGATTTCATATATTGGTTGGGTTTAATCAGTATTGTTTTAAAACTCTCCTTTTCTACCGTCCCAGTGGAAGCAAAGAGCACATTTTTTTAACTGCATAACATTTGGAACTGGGTATTTTTTCTTCTTTTTGTGATACAAATCCTTAAGTGGTTTAAAACAATCATTAGTTCTGATTTATGCCTTGTATATATAGAAAGTAAACTATTCTCTCACTGCAGTAGTTTCCACGATACCATTTTATAAATGATAAAGTATCTAGTTAACAAAAGAAACTGAGGTCATTAATAAGGAAAACTGCTTTTCTGGAAACCCAAACATCTGAACAGCTAAGTTCTGAATAGAAATAAGCAATTTAAAATTTTATGATAAGACAAATATGTTACTGCGACACCACTCGAGGTGCAGATGTTGAACTTAATTTTTCCCCTGGGAGTGGGAATCGCCTGCAAAGAGAATCCATCAGTCTGGGGTGTAGACTGGGAAGGAGGGACAACGGAAAGAATGTTCTCTTTCATTTAGGGTTGGGAGTTGGGAGCAGATCCCACAGCCATTACAGAAAGATACTATCTCTAAATAAAAATTCTGATAATCTGCAATCTATGTTCTCTGAATTCTTTCGGCAAGGTCTTCTTTTCAGGGTATACTTGTAGGATTTTTTTCCCCAGGAAAGAATAACCTTGAAGTATAAGGGATGACTTCACATAGGTGTTTTAATGTAATTGTGAATGAGCTAATACAAATCTCAGGAGTTAAAAAAAAATCTATAAAAATAAACTTAGGGAAGTCATCTCCTCTTCAACTTACTTCCTGCCAGCCTCCAACAATCATATTGAACTCAAGAGAAAAATGTTATTATGTAGGCTTAAGAATTATTTGCAGAAAAAATTAAGCTGGAACGTATAATCTAGAAAACAATGCATCACAGAGCAGATAATTATAAAGGAACATTGATTTTAAAAATATTGATTATCTGAGAAACTATAATTGCAATTGTATATTGCTCATGTGGTCAACCAACTGAAGAAACAGGATAAATACCTCATTTACCTGATAATGTGCTTTCTCTATAATTTATATTTTCCCACAATTATAAGTGGAAAGTATTAATAATACCAGAGGGGAAGGGGGTGGGAGGAGGGCAAAAGGGGTAAAGGGGCACATATGTATGGTGATGGATGGCAACTAGACTTTTGCTGATGAACACGATGCAGCCTATATGGAAGCCAAAATAGAATGAAGTATACTTGAAATTTACACAATGTTATAAACCAATGTGACTTCAGTAAAATAATATAAATAAATAAATAAAACATTAAGAGGATGCCTTAGAAATGTTTTTTAAAAGCTCACACCAGTGTCTATAATTCTGTTCTTGTGTTTATCTGTTCATTTCAGCTGTTTAAACCCATATCTAGAAAATGCTTATACCTCAAACAATTTTATTATTCATGTTCTCCTGTTTTAGACGTAGTTGCTTTTCCCCTCTGGCATGACACCGTAGCTACAGAAGCATGTTCAGCAATTAAAGAAAATAGCTGCAGGGACTAAAAGTTCTAGACTTTCAAATAAGATGAAAATGGTTAACTACTCAATTTGACAGTTATTTCCCAGAAGTCTAATCCCATCAGGCTTTTATATAATATTTTGTAAGGAAAGAAAATTTACTGAACAAATAAGAGACAATCCAATGTTTTATAATCTTAGGAACAACCTCAAGAAACTAATGCAAGTGAAGGTACTAGAATAATTATTTTTTAAACTAATAATCATTTTACAAAACAATCACACCACATCTTTCTATTATTTTGTACTAATGCATCTTTCAAAGTTGCCACAAAAATAAGGCTTGTAGGGATGGTGGTGGCAGTGATATTTCTGTTAATGGTGATAACTAACATGATTTCTCAAGTCATCAAAGTTAAAACATCACTGAAATGACGTTAGCATCTTGCTGTAGCCTTACTCACTGGTGGGCAAAACTTTCAGGGGTCTATAAACTATACAGAGTCATAACTATCCTTTAAATTTGGATAATTCAAAGAACATGTCAGTGGGCACTTTACCTTAACTAATAATGCTCTAGAGTGATATATCAGAGCATCCTGCATTGAGATGACAAGGCCAAACCATTAGGAGGTTTTATATCTCCCAATCCCTCAGCCATCTGATGAAGATGAGAGCTGCCCTGGGAAGGGGGTATCTGTGGGGGGATGGCTCACTGCAGCTGAAGCAGACCCTAGAGTTGCTGACAGGCAGAGGCTGTTTGCCGACAGTCCTCTTTGCCATTATGCAGAGTCCTTCCTTGAAGTGGAATTCAGGCAGTGGATTTACCTGTCTATCACAAGGTGGTAACATCTGAGAATGTAGGAAGTGGTCAGATTTTGGATATATTTTGAAGGTAGGGCTGAGAGAATTCCCTGTGGATTAGATGTGTGCCATGAGAAAAGTAGTTGTCAGGAAGATCCCTAGATTAGATTATTTTTTACCAGAATAAATGCATGAAAGATGAACTACTTTTCTGAAATAATAGAGGGATAGATTTGGAGGGTGGAGAAATGAAAACTTTTCTTTGGGGCATATCAAGTTTGGCCATGCATTAAACAGCTCATGTAGAAGTCAAGTATAGAGTTAGATGTATGAGGTTAGTGGGGTGATTGGGGTAGAAATGTAAATTTGGAAATCTTTACAGTCATAGGATTAGGTCGGAGAGAGGGTTAAGATAAGCCAAGAAAGCCAAGGATGGAGCCAACACAGATTTAATTCAACATTTAGACATTAGAATGATGAGGAAGATCCAGAAAGGAGACTAAATAAAATTTCCAGTGAGATGATGGAGAAAAAGAGAAGTAAAATGAAGATGTTTCAGGTTTGGAAGATAGAGATCAAGATGTTTCTAAATCATTGAGTTTGAATGCTTTCATGTTAGGATGGAAAAACTCTCCCTTCATTAAAAAGGAATACAACTGACTTTTGCATGGTGCAGTGTTGCTGAAGTATGACATTTTCTCTTTAAAGACAAATGAATAAGCAATAGCCATTGGTTTTCACAAAGTTGTATTTAAATATAAAGATGCTCTTGGAAGTGAAATATAAATTAACTTTGACAAAAAAGAGAAAGAGTTTAATATGCTTAACTGTAATGATTGCCCAGAAAAACATTGCAAATCCAGTCAAAATGTATTCTCATAAATACACAAAAGCTGAATTTTCTGCTCGGTCAGTGGCTAACCTTACATGGGTGTCTTGCTTATGAAGGAATTTTTTTGGATTGGCATAATTGAAAAATAATGTTAGCTTAGGTTTTTCTCTTGTGCTTTCCTTTTGTTGTGTTATCTGTATATGTAAAACTTAATCTTAAAACAAATTTAAAGATATAATTAAATGATTTTTAAAATAAGTTAAAGTTTTTTACATAAAAAAATGAACATGAAACCCATTTGAGATATCTTAAGAGAAATTGAGCTTTTTTGCAGACATATTAAATATATGCCCATTCAGCACTTGGGCAAATATTATAATGCAGTTTTATCACACCAAACAATTAGTATAGTCCATTAGTATTGTCTTAGATATACTGAAAGTATGGTAGTAGGCTACATTTGGACCAAATAATTTTAAATTGTGGATCTAATTTGTGGTAAAAAGTAATGAAAAACTATTTTGCTTATTTAAGAAAAAAATCTCACCTGTGTAATGCTTATTGGCCATTAGTTTTCCTTTAATGAGTATCTTCAATGATAAAATTAGAGTTAACATATTTTAATCTTTCTATGCTGTTATGTGGATTTAATACTCTTGAAATTTACTTTTTAAAATTCCCATGTGAATTAGATTTTCTAGGGGCCGCCCGGTGGCGCAGCGGTTTAGTCCGCGCTTGGCAGCCCGGGGTTCGCGAGTTCGGATCCCGGGCGCCCGCCAACGCACTGCCTGTCAGCCATGCTGTGGCGGCGTCCCATATAAAGTAGAGGAAGATGGGGACGATGTTAGCCCAGGGCCAGTCTTCCTCAGCAAAAAGGGGAGGAGTGGCAACAGATGTTAGCTCAGGGCTGGTCTTCCCCACAAAAAAATAGAAAAAATTAGATTTTCTAATCCTTATTCTTTCAGTAAAATAGTATTTATTGAAAAGAAGTCTTTGTTATGAAGAACCGTGTTATATGTTAATTACTATATGACCACATATGCCCTGGAAAAAATTTTCAAATTAAAATATTTATTTAAGTAAACCAAAATTATATTTGGGTACATTCAATTAGACTAACGTTTGTTTTTGGTGGAAATACTTGTTTAAGTTTCAATTTGGTAAAGGTTGTTTCAATCATTGTATTGTTTACTTTTAAGACATTGAGGATAGTATGAAATTTTTGTAATTTGCGAAGACATACTGCAAGTTAAAATGTAGTTTACCTATGAAATAATCTCAGCATGATTAGAATTTATTTTAAATTATGTAAACAGTGAAACCCTGCCATAACTCAATACGTAAGGTCCAAAAATTCAACTAACGTAATGTGGGGTGGCAGTAGTGCAAGGTTAACAAAAACCAATATGTAGTTTTTTTTTTTTATTTTTAGTTGATCTTCCATTTACTATTTGGCAAAAAAAAAAGGGGGAGGGGTGATTTATTTGTTTTTATTTATTAGGCCAAGTGGGAAAAGGGTTGATCATTACAGAGAAAGTATACACCCTATACTGAACTGGGAAAGACTGAAATGATCACAAGACAGTTATTTCTTAACACTTCCTTCTATCACCCCCCACCACCAAGAACAAATGGGCTTTCATCTACCCTACCCCTTTTTGAGAACCTGAGCTGGCCAGAGCATTGGCATTATTCACCAATCCCACATAATCTGTACTTTGATACTGTGAGGGTTTTGCTATAATTTGAAATACCATCCACTCAACAGTCTTTATTTCTTGGTACCTTCATCATCTTACTTATTGCCAAGGTTTATTTAGTTGATCTGACAGGCTAGTTGATTACAATATCCCCTTCCTCATTGCTTTCCAGGGTGTTTGTTTCATTGACAAGAGTGGTCTTTCCAACTAAAGAATAGCTTTGCCAACAAGAGTGTAAATGCAGTAGTTGTACTTCTCTAAGGAAAACTCTAAACACGTGTGTGTTTGTTTTGTAATCATTTGTAGGGTATATAAAACTGTATGTTTTATTAAAACTGTGTTTTGTTAAAAAGCAAATCTTGTTTGCAGTATTTTCTTTAAAAAATTAGCCCTCAATCTCAACCCACAATTTATTTCTACATTTAGTTTTTACTTTTTCTTCGTCATATATGGGGGCTTATGGTAGCTCATGATGATACAAATATGAATAATTCACAACCTATGTGCCAAAGCTGCTCATAGTCTAGTGACAGTGAAGGACAAAGAGAAATTGTAATAAGTGTGATAAAGGCTATAAAGGAATACTCAAGGGATTCAGCAGTGCCACCAAGGAGCAAATAGATTTGAAAGTAGAACATGCCTAAATAAAATGTTTGAAAGAGTTTTCAAAGTTAAAACCTGGAACGTAATAAATTGGATTGAGAATTTGATGTTCTTTTTCAAGTTACCACTCATAACAGAGCAGCAATTCTTTTCAAAGACTGGTTAAAAGGGAATCTTTACTACCCTTACTGAAAGGAGATTAAGGAGGAGAGGGGAAGATATCATGAGCAAAAAATACTTGTTACTTCTCTTTGATATATAGAGCTCTGGAATACTTATACTAGGATTCATAAGACATATAACCTGCAACCTCATAATGAAAAGATGATTACATTTCATATATACCTCCCTTAGGGAAGAAAAAATATTATTTAAAATGAGACTAGCCAGCAAATACAATTGTTTAATTTCATCCTGGGTTTGGATCCCTGTCGTAGCTTTATAGCCATATTAGCAAGCATTAGTTTTGGTGTGTTTTTCTACCAAATCCTTTTAACATTTCTTTGGGGAGATAAAAATAGAGATTATCAGAGTTCTTTTAATGCCCTTTTCCATTGTCTCTATAAGCAATTCCAAGAAGAAAATGCCAGAGAGACTTTACAATAAAGTGTTGCACTGCTCTGGGATATTACATAATATGAGCTATAAAGCACCCACAGAGTGGCTCCATCTTCTGTTGTTATAATTCTACTTCGAGCAGTAGAGACTGCAAACAGCAGTGAATAAAAACAAAGTACTGAGACTCTATATAATTCCACTCTATTCAGGATATCCCTATGTCCCGACGTTCCAATTTGGGATGTATTTGTTCAAGGAAAAGAAAATCTTATGAAAAGCATTCAATATGCACTCCTTTTAAGTCATTTTGAACACAAGCCTCTTGCATTATCTACATTTGTTCCTGTTTCAGATCTACGTACTTTTTCTAAGAGCGTTTATTTTTATTCTATCTTAATTTGTTCCACTTAAATTACTAAATTGTACCATATGCCACACAATGTCTCCTAATGTGACTTTAGTGAAGGTTATTGATAAAGCTTTTAAATTATTAAATGAACAATTCTTGGTTTTCTTGGAAATTTGCCCCTTAATAATACATAACACTTTATACATTCTTCCTACAACTCTTACCAATTTATGTATAATTAACCACCCTCTCCAGGTGCTTCTCCTACCTTCTTGACTGTTTTTTTTCATTGTCTTTTATTGATTTCCCTTCTCTTTTCATCTTGTAAATATTAGTGTTCCCTGAATTTTGTGTTTTGCCCTCTACTCATCTCTATGCTTTCTTCCTGAGTCATTTTGTCTGCGCCTATATTTTCAATATATTTCAAATATATCAAGCTATCAAGTCTATAATCTTCACCAAGCTTTCTCCCCTAAAATCTTCAAATGCTGTATACCTCAACTGGATGTTCAAATATTATATCTTATAACATGAATTTGAAAAAGACTTCCCTCATTTTCTAATTTGATTTGAAAATTTTCTTGTTTATGTCTTATTTCCACTCTGTATTAATTAATTGAATTAATTAATGTTCTCAAGAGATAAAATTATGAGCGTAGCATGGAAGGAGAAAAGTCTTGTTCCGGAGAGAATATACTTTGTACATGCTTGACTCAAATCCAGCCAAATGCCGTCTATTCTAACCATCAGTCAATAACTGAATTGAGAAAACAATTTCTTTGGTAGTCATTACTCTTAGGGAATGATTTCTTTCTGTTGTGTTCTTTACTGTATATTTGAAATATCTGACTGATACAAACTACATATGTTTATTCTCTCATGATTATATTATTAAAAAATCTTTAAAAATTATACATAGTTTTATTTTTCCTAATGGGTGATTAATGAACTATCCCAAGGAGAAATAAAATGAATTCATATATTGATTCAGTTTACAACTTGATGTTGATGTAAGTTTTCCTAAACATGGGTATCTTTCAAGTAGAATTGGTGAAGAACAAATCACAAATAAAGAAACTTTTAGAACTATTTAATTATATAGTGTATTTGAGGTATTCTTTATAAACATATATTTATCTTTAATGGGAAGTACCAGTCTACCTCCAGTATCAGTGGAGGATATTCTTTGAGTATAGATGCTTACTTTTTTTAAAGTTACTGATGCATTAACCCAGGGCAATGTTATTAAAATACAGTTGATTTTAAAAACAGCTGAAGACTTTCTCTAACAGAGGGAATCTGGGAAACTTTTGAACTTTATTATTTTGTGCTGTAGTCTTTTACTATTTTGGCTTGCCAAATAAGCTTTCAGATTCCTTTAAAGTTAATTATTTGATTATAAATTCTTTTGTCAAAAAAGTTTTGTTTGTTTGCTTCTGACTTTAATTAGGTCCTTTAGGTCAATACTGGAAAATTTATTCTCATGTAGTGTGATCTAGGAAAAAGCATAATCTAATTTCAAAGTTTATTTCTTTATTAAAACCAGTTTGTTCCAAAGGTAATTCATCTGAGATACTAAGAGCAATATACATATATATGCTATTTTCCTTCTGTTAACCTATATCTTTGTTCCTTGAGAGTAGACATTCAGAAATGAGCTATTAGCTATATTTCTGTATGCTGTTGTATAATGGAATTGACATGTGAAATGTTTATAATATGAAATAAAGTAAAATAATAAAATACCACTTAATTCAGATATCTACTGTGAGAAGATATTCTGTTTCATTATTTATAATTATTATGAATTTAGAACAAATGCAGTAAATTGCAAAGGCGATGTTTATAATAGCTCATAATCTTAAAATAGATATAACCTACATAGACTAGAATGTAACAAATATTACATGAAATCCTATTGAGCAGTAAATCAGGAAAGAATGTCCGTTTCTTAATTTGTCTATTCTTTTAAAAAGTTGTTCATATTTACTATACTATCTTGGAAACATTCAGTAAAATACAAAAAGAGATGGAGAGGAGGATACTAAAGGACACTGGTATCAGTCAGAGTCTAGTCAAGAGACATAAACCACACCAGTTCTTTTAAGAAAGAGAGCTTAACATAAAGAATGGTTAACTAGCTATTGAAAAATGAAACATAATAAAAGGGAAACTAAGTTATTATGTTGGAAACAACTGTAGGAAGCAGATGTCACCCCTAGAGCAAAGGGAAGAGGTTGGAATTACTAAACCTTCGAAATTTGGAAGAGGGGCCCTCCTAAACTGAACTCCAACCTCCTAGGGGTGTTATTTATCTGGCATTAATATCTTAGAGCTTAGAGGGGGGTCTCTAAGGGGCCGGGACTCTGACTTCTGAGGAGGGGATGCTGCCTGGCTCATGCTAATGTCCAGGTCACAAAGTCACAAGTGCAAGTATTGGAAAAACCCTACACCACTGCAACCAAAGTGAGCCCCCCACTGCTGACTTGAAGAAGCAAGGCTGCATGCCACTGAGAAGAACAGGAAGTCAAGTGGAAAGAAGCAGAGAAAGGAACAATTTCCTTCTTTCTCTTCCAGCCTCCAAGTCTCCCTTTAACTCCCTCTATTGGCAGAGCCTGACAGGAAGCCAGCTGACAAAGCAGGATTGCAGCTGGTAGAGCTCTGGCCCCCCAGTCATCATTGCATAGAAGCATGGGGATTAAGAGCAGAGGAAACTAGCTGAATAACTAGCACAACTGAAAACCAAAGATGGCAATGCTTTGGAGGTGAATTTTAAAATTGTGAAATCAAATTGGAACCACAAGTTTTGCTGACCTGCTCTAAAGTTTACATAATATGGTGGAATTTGGAGAATTTTTTTAAAAGTTCCTGATTGCTACTCTTAAATAAATTCTTTTGAAAAATATGACAAATAAGAACCTTAGAAAGGAAAAATAAAAATATGACCAAAACTTTAAAAAAGAGAATAGTCATACCTGTCTATCCCCAAATGCACACACATACAAAGTATAAAGGTTACATCTATGATAAAAGGTAGCCAGATGAATTAAAGAAAAGGAAATCTTTGGGGCCGGCCTGGTGGCGTAGTGATTAGGTTTACGCACTCCGCTTCTGTGACCTGGTGTTTCACAGGTTCGGATCCCAGGCGCCTGCCGATGCACTGCTTGTCGGCCATGCTGTGGCGGCGTCCCACATAAAGTAGAGGAAGATGGGCACGGATGTTAGCCCAGGGCCAGTCTTCCTCAGCAAAAGAGAGGAGGATTGGCAGTGGATGTTAGTTCAAGGCTAGTCTTCCTCACAAAAAAAAAGAAAAGGAAAGCTTTGTAATATGGCCATCATAAAGAGACAAAAGTCAGGTTTCTTAACAGCTATCTACAATGTTTGTATATGGTCCCTGGGAGAGTATCTCGTGCTTACATGTGTTTGTAAAGAGAAAACTTCTATTAGATTGCAGATAGACCAAGTATTTATTTCCCCCACAATTCCCTGAAATCTTATATCTAGCTTCATCTAAAAAAAAAATAGTTGGCTTTCATTTTTAAATTACATTCTAGAAAAGCAGTCACATTTGCTTATTAGCTATGAACATGTCCTCTACAATTTTCAATTCTTATATTTTAAGGTGAACTATTCCAGAATTATTCACTAAAAATTATGGTCCTTAGTTTGGGGTGGAAGGAAATTGAATGAGAGAAAAAGTGAGAATTGTTGCAAAGGAATTTTTTTTTAGAGGTTATCTTTATGCTAAAAGGGGCATAGCTTATATTATATTTATCTCTAAGGGGAAGTACCAGTTCAAAAATAAATAACTATTACTAATTTGACCTATTATAACTATTCATAAATATATACTTAGGAAAAATAAAGGCTATAGATATACATGCTCTTCAATTTATCTCCTATTGTTATTTATAAGTAAATGTATTAAACTATCAAAGATATATACATTTATACCAATTTTATTTTACAGTAGCGTAAATCTGAAAAAGCCATATAAATAATTATTTGATTTACAAGCCTTTAAAAAGTGGCTAATATATGTTGAGTACCTTCTAAATATCCAGAACTATTTTAGATATTGTAGATACGTAGGTGAAGAAAAAGATACAAACCTATGCCTCATGCAGCTTACTTTCTAGTGAGGAGCAACAGTCAACATATAGAGTATGTTCCGTGGTAATAAATTGTATGGTGTGACATAAAGCAGGCAAGAAGTATAGAGACTGTCAGTAGAAGTGAGTGTTACTATAATCTAAGGCGATAAAAGAAGGAAGGCCTCACTGATAAAGTGCCTTAGAATACAGACAAGAAGAGGGAAAGAGATAGTGAACATGAATGTTATCTGGGAGCAACATTCCAAAGAGTGAAAGTTAAATGCAAAAAACCCTAAGACAGGGGCAAGCCTAGAGTGTTCAATAACTGCAAGGAGACTGATGTAACAAAGCTAGCAAGGGTCAGAGAAGCCAAACGAGAAGTTATATAAGTAAGGAGAGGCAGACAATATAGGAACTTGTAGAGATTGCTCTGGCGACTGCGGTTCAAGTGGGTCACAGCAACAGCATTAGCGCTGGCTACACAATGTCACCTTAAAGGCGAACTTCTTCACATTTCTTCCTTACAATTAATTACCTTAACTGATTTTATAAATTATGATCGCAGCTTTCATATAGCAATTATAGGAAGTAGGACAAATCAAAGAGCCAATCAAAGCTATTTCTGAGTTTAACCTGTAATAAAGAGAAATAACTCAGGTTAAGTGGCTTTTTAGGTTAAACAGAATTGAAAGCCCCATGGCACCTATAGGTTGAACCAATGGTATTAAGGAATAAATCATAGACTATCAATTAACAATAATCTTTGCATCAAATTAATTCCCATACTTTCCTCTTTGATAATTTCCCATCCCACGACTTTCTCTTCTAGAGAAATTTTTTATTTTGTTAAGGTATTAAGCAAGTTTTACCTATGTCATTTTTTAGTAACAGGAAAAGAATCAGTAATTACATTTTTGAAGTTTAAATGTATAGCTTGTATAAGAAAACAGCCAACATTTACTCACTTATATTTTTGAAAAAGATGCTATATAAGTTGATTATTGAATAAATAAATAAATAGAGGAGAAAAGACAAATCTTCACTATAGACAACTTTTTTAGACATATATTAAACCTTTCTTAAAGACGTCGAAGAAGATTTTGTAAATAGAAATACATAATATGTTCATGAATGGGGCAACATTGTCAATATTTCAATTATTTCAAAGTTAAACTCTATACTAAATACAAATGCAACAAAATTTTCACTCAGACATTTTGAGGAGCTCTGAATCTTAAAATTTAAATGAAAGACTAACAGTTGACAGATGTGTAAAACTTAAATAAAGAAAATCAGAGAAGTGGGAATGTTCTACTATTTGGGAAGATGTAACTGCTATTAAAATAAGACATAAAACACTATAATGGAAATATGTAAATAGATCAATGAAACAGACCCAGATTTATATGATAACTTGACAAAGTTAATATGGAGTGTAAAATTAATGGTGAAAGGACAATAAATGGAACTAGGTAAACTGTTTCACTACATAGAAAACAATAAAAATTAATAATATATTTTCTAATGCAATATACAAACTAAGAATCATGGTGGATTAAAAGCCTAGGAAAGAAAAATAAAGTTTTGTAGTGTATCTTTTTGAACCAGACATTGGAAAGATTTATCTTTAAAGATCTGTGAAAGTACACACTAAGCAGAAAAAGAAAGAAAAGAAAACATGGAATTGATTAAAATTTTTAAAAATAGGCACAAACATTTAAAGGGAATTAAAACCAATTTTATAAAATCTCTCTGAGAAAAACAGAAGAGGGAATACTTCCCAACTCATTTTCTGAGGTCAGTATTACCCTGATATAAAACCATGTAAAAAAGTACAAAAAACAGACAAGAGACATATCTCTAATGAACTTAGATTAAAAAGTCCTCAACAAAATATTAACAAATCAAATCCAGCATTACATAAAAATAATAGACCATGAGCAAGTGAGATTTATTCCAAGTATGCAAAGCTGGTTCAACATTTGAAAATTGATTCAATGTAATTAACAGGCTAATGCAGAAAAATCATATGATCATATTAAAGGATGCAGAATAAATATTTGACACAATTATTAACATCTATTATCCAATATCCATTAGTGTTAACAGCTCTTACCAAGTTAAGAAGGAGGGGAACCAGCTACACTTGATAAAGAGCATCTACAAAAATTTTATACCTAACATCATAATGGTGAAAAATTGAATGTGTTCCCTCTAAGATCTGGAACAAATCAAGGATATTTGCTCTCACCACTCCTATACAACTAAGTATCAGAAGTTATAACAATTGCAATAAGATAAGCAAAAACAGGAATACAGATTGTAAAGAAAGATATAAAACAGCCAATACTTGTCTTTACGAAAAATCCCAAGAAATCAAAAAAAACCTTCTGGAACTAAGAAGTCAGTTCAGCAGTTTTGCAGTATGCAAGAATACCCAAGAATCAATCACATTTCGGCATACAAACAAGGAACATGTGGAAATCAAAATTAAAAACATAACACTATTTGTAATCATTCTAAAGAAAATAAAATACTTAATGAAACATGTACAGAAACTGTATGATAAGTTTTTTAAGTGGTGATGAAAGAAATCAAAGAAGGCCTAACAAATGGAGAGAAATGTTGGAAGATTTAACACAGTACGGATATCACTTCTCCCTAAATTGATTTAAAGACTTACGGCAATTCCTATCAAAATCCCAGTAAGTCTTTTTTGTTAACATAGGCAAGTTTATTCTAAAATTTATATGGAGAGACACAGACCCTAGAAGAGCTTTAAACTCTTGAAGAATGAAGTGAGAGAAATCAATCTATATAGCATTAAGCCTGCTATATAGATACAGTAAACAAGACTATGGTACTGGTCAATGGAAAGACATAAACAGATCATTGCAACAGAATATAGAACCCAGAAACAGAAACACACAAATATGTCCAACTGATTTTTGTCAAAAGTACAAAAGCAAACCAATGAAGGATAGCTTTTTCAACCACCAGTGCTGGAACAATTGGACATCCATAGGCCAAAACAACAACAACAACAAAAAACCTTGATTCAAACCATGACCTTTATATTAAAAAAAAAAAAGATGAAAACTGATCCCGATTTAAATGTAAAATGTAGACATATAAAACTTTTAGAAAAAATATAGGAAACAATTTTTTGGATCTAGAGCTAGACAAGGATCCATAATAAGAAAAATTGATAAAAATTTCTTTTCTCTATCAAAGATCCTGTTAAGAGCATGAAAACACAAGCTTCCTGGGAAAAATATGTGCAAACCTCATATTAGACAAAGGACCAGTATCTAGAATATATGAAGGACTCTCAAAATTCAATCGTTAAAACAACCACCACCACCACCATGCAGCTAGAAAATGGACAAAAGGTATGAGCACAAATTTCAGCAAAGAGGACGTACAGATGGAAAATAAGTACACGAAAAGGTGTTCAACATCATTAGCCATTGAGGAAATGCAAATATTAAGCCACAATAAGATACCACTATATACATACCAGAATAGCTAAAATTTAAACAGTGACAAGACAATATGCTGGCAAGGATTTGGAGAAAATGTATCCATCTTACATTGAAGGTAGGAATGTAAAGTGGCACAGCCTCTCTGAATATTGATTGTCAGTTTCTTATAAAACTAAACATATAACTACCATACAACACAATAATTGCACTCCTGAACATTTGCCCTAAAGAAGTGAAAATTTATGTTTACATAAAACCTGTGTACGAATGTTCATAGCAGATTTATTTATAACAGCTTAAGCTGAAAATAACCCAGATGTCCTTCAATGGGTGAATGGTTAAACAAATTATGGTACATTCATACCATGCAATACTACTCAGTAGTAAATAGGAATGAACTATTGAGACATGCAACAACTTGATGAACATCCTGACCATTATCCCAAGTGAAAAATCAATCCTACAAGGTTACATCCTATTTGATTCTATTTAGGAAACATTCTTGAAATGACAAAATTATCGAAATGGAAGCAAATTAGTGGTTTCAAGGGTTAGGAATGCGGGGATGGTTGTAGCTCTAAAAGGACAATAGAAGAGATACTTTTGATGATGCAATTATTATGTATCATGACTGTTTAAATGTCAATAACCTAGTTGTGATTTTGTAGCATAGCTTCACAAGATATTACCATTAGGGAAAACCAATGATCCTTTATTATTTCTTACTACTACATGTGAATCCACAATTGTCTCAACATCAAAAGTTAAAATGAGAAGCATATTCCTTCAATGGGGATAACATAGATAATGTTACGCTTAACATCAGATTGGAAGAAGATGCTTATACTCTCTAAATTTGAAAGCACTAATGCACAGACTTTACAAGAAATTATTGCAATAAATAGAAAACAATCAATGGACATATAGGCAAAGTATGAACCTACAATTCACATAAAACAATACTCAAATAGATAAGTATATGGAGACATATGAAAATTCACTGGGAATCAGATACAAAGGATATTACCACCTACTCACTAGGTCTGCAAAAATTAAAAATATAAACATTGTCAAGTGTTTAAAGAGACGTGGGGAGCTAGCAACATAGCAATCCTTCTTTGTACATAGCCTAGTGTATTCAAACACCATTTCATTAGAGGACACAAACACAGATGTTCGTCTCAGTGTGTTTTGTTGTGGGGAGAAGTTTAAGACAACTTAGGTGCCCATTAAGGAAGAATAGACAAGCAAAATGTGATGAATACACAATAAAGAATACTAAGCATCCATTGGGAGCATCTAACTAGATGTAGAACAATAAGGTGGACAAATCTTAATATTATAGAAATAATAGAATGTTGCCATTTACTTAATAAAAACTTTTTGTGTATGTGTATATATATGTGTGTGTGTACACATATAACAGCTTAACATATATATCACATATATAATAACATATATAATACATATAACATATATCACATATATAATAACATGTGTGTGTACATGCACGCACACACACACATATGCACAAAATCAGTACCATAAATTTACAAGGACACATGCAATTACAAGAATACATATCTAACACATTAAAAGGTTTGATGATATGTAGGGAGGGGATTAAGAATGGTGTTAAAAGGAATAGATAATAAAATAGAGTAATATTATTGAAAATTTGAATATTTTATTGATAATATAGTAGGCCTTTGCATAGATATTTCCTTCCTTTTCCAGAAATGGTGACCAGAGTCTAAAACCAAAACCAAAGAGATCCACCAATAGCTGAGGCCAGACCCTTCCCTCACGGCTTGTTACACATTCACAGGTGGCTGAATCAGCTAGACCACCTCCAACCATCACTCCAGCAACCACTTATCCCTCAATTCATAGCTCCTAAAATATCCAAAAGACCAGAGGGAGAGGGGTCCTCTATCTAAATGGACTGTAGTAACTTTCCAGATTGTCCACATGTGATGAGACATTTCTACCCCATAAACCAAACGAATAATGAAAATCCAAAGAGAATCACTTGTAGAGCTTGGGAGAGCTGAGATACCCATACCATAAAATCTACAGGATTCTTTTACTTTGAAGATGAGTTTCCAGAGACAGAAATAGAGTGCAGTGCAGGACCAGAGACGCCTTTCAGCCCAGTCATTCTGAATCTGCCAGGTTGCTTGAAAAATAACTCTATGCATTTCAGAATGCAACATGCTGTATAAATAAAAATAAGGACTAAGCCACACATTTGGTTACCCAGAAAAAACCTGCAATGCAGTCATGTGGATCAAGGTGCCTAGAACATCTGTCCGATTCTTCTTTTGTTGGAAGAATCTTCATTGTGATAATTTCATCCAAAAGAGAATAAGGGTAACATCAAGTTGCCTGGCCATCAAGTTTCTAAAAAGATGTACTCACAATTTAAAACATACTATAGGCCAGGAGGGCTACACTAGGATAGATTTATCATGAGTGCTCCAAAAGTGATACTCTAACAATTTGTATATATATATAAACACTTCAAAAAAATAAGGATTCTGTAAGTTAGAAATCTAGGATCCATCTTTAGTACCCTACTATCTCTTACTCCTATTTGATCTATCACCTTCCCTATATATTTTATGGACCATTTAATGCTTTGAACCCATTCACTTCTTGCCATATAAACTGCCATCATCCTAGACTAAGCTGGCATTATCTCTAAACCCCACTATTCTAATTGTCTCTGGATTTCTAGAATTCATGCTGGCTCTTTCCCATCAGTTTACTACACTCAAGTCAGAGAGATCATTTAAAAATACAATTCTAATTATACTCGTATATCCCAATGCCACCTTCCATCCTCCACTTAAAATATTTTAAAGGTTTCATATTGTCTATAGATTTGACTCAAGTCAGGGTGGAGGGACTTTATGAGGTCTACAATCCCTACATATTCTTACTTCTACTAAAAAAGATCAGTAGAATTGCCTATTGATCAAACCAAATTAAATTATTAGGTATACTGCAACAAGGTGAAAGGTCACCTTGACAAAGTCTTTACAGTGTCTCAGAAGAAAAAAGCCAGGAGAGAATATTTACCAAGCTTTGAAACCTGGACTTAAGTGGTGTAAGGAGAATCTTTTAAGCAGGAAGCTTATTATGATTGGGCACATTTTGTGTCATAATAATAGTTTAGGATCTGGTGACCCAGCCTAGAAGTGATTTTTCTTTAAGTAAACTGTTTGATAAATGAGTTGGTTGTTGAGGAGAGCAATGTATTCTTCAGACCAATGAACTATTTTCCCAGATTAGCAAAGGTTTCTTCAGATAGATTGGTTTGTAGGAATTTCCCAAAGAAACCAGAGAAGTTATTTATTGGTTTACAGCCTATTTTCAAGGACAAGAATTTCTTGAAACCAATAGGAAAGTCTTGCTGACTCAGGTGGCCTCAGTTCTCAGCCTTTGATAATTAAACTGTGTGGAGGGGGAAGATTTCAGTTCCCATTCTTCAGCTTGAGTTTATACTAATTTCCTCTTTCTTCTCCAGTCATAGTCCCTTGAATATAATCAGGGCCTTGCACATACCTTGGTCCCTCTTTCAACAGTGTTTTTGCATATGCATTTTCTCCTGCATCAAATGTTCTTCCTTCTCATTTTCACATATTAAACTCCTTTTTCTTCTTCATAGCTCAGTAATCACTTCCTTGGAAAAGTCTTTCCTGATGCTTCTGACTTGGCTAAATCAGTCTATTTTGTGCTTTCATAGTTCCATGAATTTCTCATTTGTAACACTTATAATTTTGTTTGCTTGATTATTTGATTAAAGGATAACTCTTCCATTAGACTAAGCTTTAAGAGGTAGGTTTCACCTTGCTTTGGCTCATTCTTAGACTATCAGTATCTATTACATCATCAGTAGCATATTAGTTACTCAAATATTTGGATGAATGGATGAATAGAAAACATCCCTCTACCTAAACAATACTTCTGACTTTACCTTCTACAGAAAATAATATCCAAAAATAAACAAATAGGACTACATCAAGCTAAAAAACTGCATGGCAAAGGAAATTGTCTCCAAAATGAAAAGACAACTCACCAACTGGGAGAGTAATTGCAAATCATGTATCCAAAAAGAGGTTAATTTCCAAAATGTATAAAGAACTCACACAACTCAACAACAAAATAACAACAAGCCAATCAAAAAAAATGGGCAGAAGATATTTTTCCAAAGAGGATATATAGATGGCCAATAGGCACATGGAAAGATGTTCAACATCACTAATTATTAGGGAAATGCAAGTCAAAACTACAATGAGATATCACCTCACACTTGTCAGAATGGCTATTATCAAAAATACAAGAAATAACAAGTGTTGGAGAGGATGTAGAAAAAAGGGAACACTCATATACTGCTGGTGGGAATGAAAACTGGTGCAGCCATTATGGAAAACAGTATGGAGATTTCTCAAAAAGTTAAAAATAGAAATACCATGTGATCCAGCTATTCCACTTCTGTATATGCATCCATAGAACATGAAAACACTAATTTAAAAAGATATATGCACCACTATGTTCACTGCAGAATTATTTGCAATAGCCTAGACATGGAAGCAACCCATTCCTAGATGGCTTTGGAAGCAGCCATCATGAGGGGAGTAAGCCCTGCTTGTCTGCCATGTTGACATCAGCTCCATGGGTGATTAAAAGAACAACAATCTGTAAGTGCAGAAAAACAGGTACCAATTAGCCAGGAAGAGTTGCTGAGTAGACACATGCATGCTGTCCTCTACACTGTGTGAAGGCCCACTGCTGTACCTTTCCACTGCAAGAACCACCTCTAGTTCCTGCACAGTCCTAGTACCATGTGATTTGATCTCTGATTCTCTAAGGGACAGCCAAATGAGAAAAAATCAACTCTGAATGTTTTATTCAACCACTAAGTAAAAAAGAACGTAAGATAACAAAGGCCAAGATGTAGACTAAAGACTCCCATAATGGAAGCTTCAACATAAGTCACTACCTAAGTCAGTGTCATTTTATTGACCACCAGAAGTTGCAAACCTGCCTGCAGTTAATGGATGAATGGATAAAGATGTGGTTTATATATACACAGTGGAATACTACTCAGCCATAAAAAGATAAAATTTGTGCCATTTGTGAAAACATGGATGGGCCTTGAGGGTATTATGCTAAGTGAAATAAGTAAAACAGAGAACAACAAATACTGTATGATTTCACTCATAAGTGGAAGATAAACAAACAAACATATAGATAAGGAGAATAGATTGGTGGTTACCAGAGGGGAGGGTGGGCAAACAGAAAAAGTGATAAAGGGGCACATATTTATGGTAACAGATAGAAACTAGACTTTTGGTGGCCAACATGATGCAGTCTATACAGAGGATGAAATAAAATAATGCACACCTGAAATGTAATAATGTATACCTGAAATTTACACAGTGTTATAAACCAGTTTGACCTCAATAAAATAATCTTAAAAAAATAGTAGTAATATCCAGAACTAAACCCTCAGGCCATGTAATTATTACCAGCAATATTGAACTCATCACTGGAGAGAAGATTCAATGGAGTGAAGAATTAGTTTTTCCAACAAGCAAAGTAGGGATTCAGCATCATATAATTTAAACATTTAAAGAGTTTGACCCTTTTTTTTAAATCCCAAATTGCCGAATTGGGACTTATCAGTATGAAAGATGTTAACCAAAGTGATTCATGGTAATTAGGATTATTGAAAAACACGTTATTATATAAGAAAAAACTATTCAGAAGAGGAAAATTTTTCTCACTTTTCATTTCACAGTATTCTCAGCATATATTGTGTAACCAAATGTAAATATGGAAATCCCAGTTTAGTGTCTGTGAACAATAAGAAAATGCTTTATTCATTATAATGAGTGCTAAGGAAATTGAATATGAGATATTTTAAAGGCATTTTTTTTCATATTTCTTCTCAAATTTAGTTTAGTTTTTTGTCACAGGGGAAATTATTGATGAGAGTATACAAGCATACACACATACACAAACACACAAACACACATTCAAGATAGATGACAGAAAACAATAAAATATTAAATAATTTTAAATATAAGCCAAATAAGCCATTTACTTCTCACTTGCAGCAGAATGCCATAGGCTAAACTTAAGTAAATTGAAATTAAATAACATTTATTAAGCATCTACTAAGGCCTAGCAGTGAACTTAGTACTGTAGGTATAAAAACTGTGTGAAGGAGGTAAAGTCTCTTTCCTAACTGGTTCTAAAGTGACAGAGATAGATAAATAAGCAGCTGAATTAAATTCATTTATAAAATGCTGAGTGGTAAAATAAGCATAATTCATACAGATAAGAGTGTGACTGACATGCCAATAAAGTAGACGGATTGACGAAAGATTGGCTATTCAGGGAAAATTAGAAAGAAAAGACAAAATGCAATCAACTTTGTAAAAAGAGAGCCTTAAAAGATACTATAACACGTTTTGTTACACTCATTTTAAGCATTTTCTTTCTAGGTCAACTTGTTTGAAGGTAGTCTCCTAAGAAAAAAATTCATTCTGAAGTCTTACCACACTGTTTATAGGGACGTGCTGCTTGTGAGGACTTAACTCAAATAATTAAAGGAGAGCACACAAATGAGGATACACTAAGAGTGCATTGACGTGAAAAAATGGTAAGTATGAATATCATAATTATGGAGCTAGACCCGTTTGAAACCCAAGTACCAAAACTGAGAAACACTTCTTCATGGAACCCTCTTATTTCTGCACATCTTGTAAGAAGAAGCAGTAAGGGTACTTTGTTTGGGATTATCCTTTCAAGGATATTTGTAAAAGGGACAGCCTTTAATAATATCTCCCTCCAGATCAAAGGGCAGTCATGCTTATTTCTCATTATAAAAACTTGGGTTTCCTTATCTCAAGATTCCTCTTCTTTAATGCAACCCATTGTATGTGCAGACATCCATCTGGGCTCTTCTGCTCTATTCCGTGGGACACGAGGGAAAAGGAAACTGATGTAAATTTGTAGAATTTTAGGAAGTTGCTTGTCATGCTCTGAACCAGGAAGCTTGTGTTTTCTAATAGCATTGATAAAACTTGTACGCAAGTAGGATAACATTTCAGACTCTTTATAGTTCTTAATAATTGTTTTAGTCGATCTGAGCTGCTATAACAAAAATGACAAAAACTGGGTGGCTTAAACAACAAATATTTATTTCTCACAGTTCTGACACCTGGGAAGTCCAAGATCAAGGTGTCAGAACATCCAGTGTCCGGTGACAGCTTGCTTCCTTGTCCACAATGACTGCCTTCTCACTGTGTCCTCACATGGTGAAAAGAATTAGAGAGCTTTGTGGGGTCTTCCTTCATAAAGGAACTAATCTCATTAATGAGGACTCCACCCTTATGCCCTAATTGCCTCCCAAGGGCCACACCTCCTAATACCATCACAGTGGGGGTTAGGATTTCAACATATGAATTTTGGAAGGACACAAACTTTCAGTCCATAAGAGTTTTGGCAGTGAAGGTGTGATACTGACAGAGACATGGCTCTCTAGAAGAGGAAGGATAAGGTTGTTATGGGCCAATTAACAGGATTTGAAGGAAGACCATAAGAATAAATAGGAAATATGTTGACCATACCATAAGACCAATTGGACAACAAATAGTCCTCTACTTTATTGCCTGTTAATAAGGAAGAATTGGGGAAGTTGTTATAGGCTGAGTACTAGAAAATAGTTTCAGAGATAGTCTCCTGAACAATATCTTACTGCTTACTATCCTTTAGGCCAGGGGCTTCCTTGCCAATCTGATGGTCACCCCATTGTAACAACTAATACTAAGATACATCTTAGATGGCCAGAAGTTTCCTCTCCATTTCAGACAGTAAGCTCCTATGCTGAGTGAGAAGGGAGGAAAATTCATGAGTGCTATAGGCAGAAATTAGGTCAATTGTGAGTACTTCGGTTCTCTTGGAAGATGAGGGAGTGTGGTCTGTAATGCTGGTAAAGGAGATGGCAACAGCTGGATTGTCTTAGATCTTAGCTTCCTCTGGAGTCTCCTGTGCCAACTTGAGATAGATTCAAAGATGACAATAAAAGATCTCAAAGTTTTATTGCAGTGAGTTTTAGCTTATTTAAGGGAGCTTGGCCCTCTCTGGGGAATTTTCCTGAGCATAAGAAAATTCTCCTACCCATTAAGATGAAACCTGGTATAAATTTAAGAGATATTACCATGAAAATGGGGTAGTTAATGCCCTTGATGAAGATGGATTCCTTTAAAATGTGTTGCCATGTAAGTCAATGAAGGATGAATCAGCCAGCCAGTGGGTTCAAGGCCTATGGCCCCAGAGGAAAAGGAATCTGGCTGCAGATGTTACACCAAACCATCCCCAAAGCTGAAATACATGGTGTCAGTAATAATGACCTTACCACCTGATATAGGGCATTGGGTGGACCAAAAACATTGGAAGTTAGTGTTGGTACAAAGTAACCAATAACTATTCTATAGATAAGAGAAATAAGGGGAGTTTTACTTGAGCCAGAGTGAGGATTATAGCCTGGGAAGGCTTTAGAAAGCTTTTCAGAGAATCGTGGTTTTCAGTACAGTCTTATATCTTTGTAGAATGAATAACAGGCATTAAACACACCCAGGATACTTTTTCAAAGTTTCAAAGAGGTATTTAGTTGCAAATTAGCAGGTCAAGGAGACCCTGATGTCTGGAAAGGGATTAATACTAATATGGGTGTTACCAATAGGATGTAGGAGGGGAGGTATGCATCCTTATCTTAAGAGGGTGCATTCTTTAATGGTTAAAGCAGATGCGCAATGTATGTTTGACAGGCCATAAGTTAGGCTTCTATGGGTCAAGCTGAATCAGTTTTGAACCCAAATAGTTACCCCACATACCTCAATATGTGAAAGTCTGTTGTCATTTTCCCCTTTTGATCAATAATATTTTGATAGAAAGCATTTCTGATCAAAATATTGCCCCTCAGTGCCAGAGGGTTTCTGCCGGCCCTGGGTCCATCAAATCCCTTGGTGTAAAGGCATTTATTTCATCATTTTGCACAGTTATCCACACTGGAGTGAAATAGTCAGATACAGTGGACATGCACAGAGGTATATATTAACAAGGGAACTATTTCATAGGTTATTATGTAATTTGTCAATTATTGTTAGATTATTGCACAAACATTGTACATGTGCTTTTATATGACTTCCTATAGTTACATTGTTTATAACAAGTATAGAACAGGTAATATAATACTTGAAATGATTAGCTTAAAGATGAATTCTTAGTCATAGTCTTAATCAGAAAAGGAAATTTGTACAGGGTTCTAAGATTGATCAATCATCTCAAGTCACTGAGCAGTCATTACTCTAGCCTGTATGAAAGTCTTATGACTCTGAGTAAAGAAAGCAGAAATTAGTTAGATTATTATAACTAATACAAGAATTGTAAGGGGTAATAGAAATAGGAATTGCAAGCCAGATCACAAAAGGGAGCCAATACCAGAAAGGAGCCAACTAAACAAATAAGACTAGGTGTAGGGTGGCTTAGGGCATTCACCTACTTTGTCATGCACTTTAGCAGAGATGTCACATTGGAAGACTCATCAGGTATAAAAACGCAGAATTTAGTTGGAATGATTGAACATGTAACACCTTGGGATGCATAAATATCTAGATTTTAAAATTAAAATATCTAGAGCCATTCTAGCTTAAAAGGCAGCCTTTCTCATTAAAGACATCTCAGTATTTAATAAAGCTATTCCTGCTTGATTATCATGAAGGGTTTAATGAATAAATTTAGTTAGGGCTTCTATATGAGATACATGACATCTTCTAGCCCTAAAGAGGAGCAAATATAGCCACTAGGTGGCCATATCGGTGGAACACTGAATGAGCCCATCTGTCCTTAAGGAGAGGAAGATCGGCAATGGTTGTTAGTTCAGGGCAAAACCTTTCCTGCATCCAAGGGAAACCCAGGGTGCAGCATCTTAGCCACCCAGGTGGTAGCCGAGGTTGGAAGTTTGTTCCACATAACCAATGAGATCTGTTAAGAGCCACTCAATAAATTCCTGGCCTTCAAGACCAGTCTGTTCCAAACCAATCACTTTCTTTAACTGTAATAATATTATGAAAACCTTAAGTGGAACAGTTATCTAATGGGTATGGGGTTTCAGCTTTACAAGCATTTAAATGAGGGGATATAAGGTTGGGAATACAGGCCTGGTCTGGATTCTTGGGACAGCTGTCTACAACAGATGCCATCTTCTTCTCATCCTGGTTTGGAGGTATTTGTCTTGGTCAGTCTAAATCAGGTGCCAGAAACAGGAGTTGAAATCTATTCAGGCAGGGGAGACTTTTTTAATGAGAAATGTGTATCCACGAGTATATACCCTTTAATTTTGCAGTGTATGGATTGGTTAAAAGTGCCTGTTATGGGTCTTTCCAACGGGGCTGCAGAGAGTCTTTTATCTGATGCCTCTTCCAATAAATAAATTCTCCAGATTATAGTCCATGATCCTTAAGGTCTTTGTCTCCTGGGAGCTCTCTGTGAAAGGAATCAGCTACCAAGCTTTCATTTCTCTTAAGCACCTCAATGAGTCACTGGCAACAGTGTAACAATATATCTCCCTTAAGCAAAGTTAGTTCACACATTTTCTCATCTAATTGCATAGGCTGTCTTATTATTTCAAAATGAGACAGTGGATGTTTACCAAAAGTGTAGATCTAAGATTAAGAAGTGCTAGCAGAAGAGCTTTTGGCCATGAGAGAATAAATGTTTTTGAAAGCTTTGCCAGTTGAGAGTTTGGATTGTACCTTAGTTAAAATGTTGCATTATTGACCAAATATCACAAATAGATTTAATTATTTGCCTGGTGGGATGAGCTCCCCAGTCACTGAAAAGCTTGGTAGAAATTCCCTAAACAGGAATTATCCTTTCCCATAATTTACCTACTACTAAAGCTGCCACACTCCCACAAGGAAAGGCCTCAACCCAATATGAGAACACAGATCATTACTAAGTTATTTATATCCTTGAGATGGTGGCATTTGAACAAAGATCCCTTAGGAAGGGAAAGTGATCTTGTGACCCATGAAATGTTTTCCCAGGATTACATGTAGGACATATAGTACGACGAGAGTATTCTTTATAAGTCACTGTCGGAGAGTTTCCTAAAATATTGTTTTCCCCACAAAATCATCTTTTCAGGTGCCCAATGGGCAACTGATGCATATGATGGAGCTGTGTCAATTGTGCTCCAATGGCCACCATTGTTGGTTGTCAGGCCAGAGCCACATCTGCATGGTGGTGTCAAAAATTCCCCCTTTTTGTTGCCACCTTCATTTCTCTTCTTCCATGGCAATTTTGTGAGCCTGTGGGAGGAAATCTTTCACTGGGTTAGCAGAGTTAATAGAAATTAATGGGCATTCTCGAGGCTGGACAGCATATCCAGCTTGATAATGTCCTTGCTTATTGTTTAAGTAAGACCCATCTGTAAACCAAATTAGATAATAGAATACCGTCATGATTGTTCTCCTCCTCTAGTGCTGGAAGCAAGGCAGCAAGGTTAAGATAGTGAATAATATTTACCTACACAATATAACTAAGAAGATTTATCATCATTTACTTGACAATTCTTCCCACACAATTTAGCATACCAAACAAGCCTAATTAGTTCAGTCTCTCCCTCTTTATAGGAGAACAAATTTCTTTGAGAAGTCCCAAGAGCACCCCGAAAATTCTCAAAGAAAAAAATTTTTTTCAGGTCAAAATAAAGGCTTCATTTGGGATCTGAATTTTGGGGGAAGCTTGTCAAAAATATCAAAAGGCTTTAAAACACTTGGTCAAACAAGATCAGGTGTTTGCTGATCTTGTGTCACTCTGAAACACAGGTTGCTGTGAAATAATGCTTAGTTATCCATTCAACCAAAGTGACAACAGAGGTTAAAGACAAACAGTTAAAAAAAACCTTACTTATTTTAATTAGAGAGATTTCAGTCTTTTACAACATAGGAAATTATTTTTACAAAACATGGAATTTCTGTCTTTCAGGTAGATTTACTCAAAGGTAAAGAAAAGCCTGTTATAATCTCATTATCAAGAGCAGACTAAAAGTCCAGGAAAATTATCCTTTTAAGAAAGAAAAAAACAAATTCTAATTTTGCACCAGCTTACTTTTGACATTAAAACTCATTTACTTAATTAAATTTATTCCAATCTTAGCCAGCTTGACCATACATAAAACTCTTTTCTCAAGGTTCATTTTTCACAAACCTTCTATAACTTTCTTTTCACATTCAGAATTTGTCCCACACTGCCTTTTTTTATAGTATTTTAGGAAAAATTTATCTTTCTTAACAAAACAAACAAAAATATTTCCTTTCCTTATACCTTCTTTACTGAAACATAAATGTTATTTTCCTTGAATACAAAGATATTTTCCTTACTAATTTTTCATAGCTTTAATCACATATATTAATTAGAATTCTTAACCCTTACGGACCTTAATTTTTCATGAAAACTAAGAAGTAAACAATTATGAACTGTCTTTTACATTAGCATTCTGTGGTTTGGCAAATTCATAAACATTTTTTATAATTTCTAGAAGCATGCTACTTCATAGTACAATCTTTTAACAAAATACATGATATGTTTGCTAATAGACCCAAACAACTTTTAGTTTCTCTGTAATAGGAAGACAAAAGTAGATACTGATATTTAGTAATTAATGTCTAATATTTTATCTTATGTGGAAATGACCTACATACTCAATAAATTTCTATTGTTTAACTTAATTTACCAAAATTCTAAATTTGCATCACCAAACTATTTTGAAGTTATTTTAAGTACCTACTCCATAACATATAATTCTTGTTAAAAAGTTTAACCAAAAACTTTTATCTTTTCACATCTATTTAATTTAGTTTTTTCCAATAATTGGGTTTAGATGGCCTACAAAAACCTTATGAGACATTAGGCAAAATCAGCTATCATTCTACAGTATTTTGCTGACAAATTTTGTAACAGATATATGAGCTTATTTGACTAATAAACCCAAACTTCGTGTCAACATCATATCCAATGGTGATAACTCTGAGGACATGCCTATTTCAGTCAAACTAACAAACTTAAACAAGCTTTCATTTACCGAAGATTATTCCATATCATGTTAACTTGAAAGATGTTTGGGTTAGTTTCTATCACATTTAGAAATAATTTATGTAAGCACTTTAAACCAGTTAAATAGAGCTCCTTAGAAATTATACTATCTGGAGGCAGAAAAATATCACATATATAACATATATAGACACACACAAATACTTAGACAGATGCAACAAAGATTTTATAGCCTCTGTTTTAAATTTTTTCCTTAGATTTTTGGGAAGGGTGCTTTCATAGCAGTCTGCATCTCCAAAAGCTTCTCCCTTCACTCCCCACTGTTTGTTTGTTTGCGACTTAGGGATCTGGAGTGGTCTAGATAATAGCTCCCAGAGAAGTCAAAAGTTTTTTTGAGATAACCCCAAGGGAGGTTAGTTACTTTTCAAAGGACTGACACATCCATCCAATTATTTTCCTTAATTTGCTTCTTTCCCTCTGGGTACTTATTTTATCTTAATTTAGGGAAGAAGCTCTAAAAAACTTCCTGTCAGGTTTTGAATATCAGCTTCCAATTTGGCCAAATTTCTGATCATAAGTTACTAAATCCTTTCAAATATCTTGTCAGGTTTCAGGCAGACAAACAGTAACTATTCCTGGTAGCATTAAACAACTCCATTAATTTTTAATTTTAGTTTCTCCTTGATTGTTTAAGGGTAGCAGTTTCCCAGAAAATCTCTCAGTCTCATCAACCTTGGGAGTGGCTCATATTGGGT
The DNA here is from genome assembly GCA_031878705.1 of Tapirus indicus. Lineage (NCBI taxonomy): Eukaryota > Metazoa > Chordata > Mammalia > Perissodactyla > Tapiridae > Tapirus > Tapirus indicus. Next base: position 136,591,737 of record CM062919.1, on the reverse strand, counting down.
CCTCCTTTGAGGGTAGATTATGAGGGTTTCCTTAAAGCCATGACTTAATAAGTGCACTTCTTTTTTTTTTTTTGGTGAGGACAATTCACCCTGAACTAACATCTGTTGCCAATCCTCCTCTTTTTCCTTGAAGAAGATTGGCCCTGAGCTAACATCTGTGCCAATCTTCCTCTATTTTATATGTGGGATGCTGCCTCAGCATGGCTTGATGAGTGGTGTGTAGGTCCATGCCCAGGATCCAAACCTGGGAAACCCAGGCCACCAAAGTGGAGCACATGAACTTAATCACTATGCCACCAGGCTGGCCCCAATATGTACACTTCTTAAACAATCTTAGCTAAATGAAATGTTCCTTCTAATGGCTAATGTACAAGTTTGGGAGGCTCAAAGGAGGCCCAAAGGGGCCACTGTAATTTTAAATTATCCCAGGTTGTCTTGATCCAAAGATCAAACCATTTACAGTAATCCCTATTTTGTTAAGCATTTGCAAGTATCTGCTCCACTGTACGTATTGTACAGGAACCAGCCAGAGTTGCAGGGGGATGCTACCCATTTGGGAACTAGGCACCTTTTAGAAGTATGATTTCCCATTTTCTTTTAGTTTTGTTTTACTATAAAGTCTAAGCAATTTCTAAGGAAACAATTTGTTCAGACTTTATAGACAAAATTCTTTCCAATTTAAAGCCAAATTAAAAAGGTCAGCCTGCCCCGTTCACTCCAAAATTCCCCCTAGTCTCCCTTGGCCTAGGAAATTCCCCTTAGTGATACCAGCTCAACACAAGGTTGACATAAAGGAAGCCATATTGTAGAAAAGAAACCATACTGTAACTTTGAATGACCTCTGACTAATTGACAGTCTCTGTGTATTTTACGGCCCCTCCCAGCAGTAAGTCAATAACTTTGTTCTTTTGAGTTCCTGAGGAATGTGATGACACCCAGTCAGAAAGTCTGTGCTGGTAGCCATCATGAATGACAACTAAAAGATCCGCGTATAGGGCATTGCTCGGGTCTCTGAAACATATCCAGTGGAATAAAAGACTATCAGGAACTAAGAACAGATGGATGCGCCCACCCTGAGACTAGATATCTGCTTCCAACTGGAGATCAGATGGATCCCTCCAGCCAGAGACCAGATGCCTCCCCCACCCAGAGACCAGCCCCCTATATAACTGGCCTATAGTCTTTGTTCTGTAAGATGGTTCTTTGAGACATTAGTGGGCCATATTCCCCCTTACTAGCAAGCTGTAATAAACTGCCCTTTCTTTTTCACCATCTTGCCTCTTGACAATTGTCTTTTGTCTCACAGGGAGCAGATCATGCCCTTTGTGTAGTAACACTAGGTTCCTCTTACCTAGGAAATTCCCCCTATGTTCCTCTTACCTAGGATATTTACTGGCACCCTCTTAAGACACCTAGTCTTAAAACTTGAAACAGCTCAAGTAAAAGTCAGGATCTACAACTTAAGTAAGGAGGTCTTGGTTTCAGAACTCACCAGGGACACCTGAAGAGTACCATGAAGCCAGAGGGGCTCAGTGGGCCCACGTGGTACCAAATGTTGCTTCAAAGTACAATCCATGTGGTCTCTGGTGGGTTTCTCTGAAGTCCTGTCACACTCCACCAAGAAATGTTGATGCAAAATAACCAACAACCATTTTATAGAGAAGAGAAATAAAGTGAGTTTTACTTGAGCCAGAGTGAGGATTATAACCCAGGAAGACCTTAGAAAGTGTTCCAGAGACACGTGGTTTTCAATACAGTCTTACATTTTTTAGAACAAAGAACATATGTTAAATGAACCCAGGATACATATTCATCACAGTTTCAAAGAGGTATTCAGTTGCAAATTAGCTGGTCAACATGACCCTGACATTGGGAAAAGGACTAATACAGGTGTTAGTGATAGGGTGTAGGAGGAGAAGTATGCATTCTTATCTTAAGAAAGTGCATTCTTTAATGGTTAAAGCAGATGCACAATGTATGTTTGATAGGCCATAAGTCAGGCTTCTTTGGTTCAAGCTGAATCAGTTTTGAACCTGAATAGTTACGTTTATATACCTCAGTATGTGAAAATCTCTTATCATTATTTTGTTCAGCTGTCAGCAGTAACCTTGCTGCTCAAAAAAATGAAAAGAAATTTATGCAGCTTATTATTCATTCGGATTATAGTGAGAGGCACTCACTTCCTCCACATCCCCAATCTCTCACTCCTCCTTCACCATGACCTCAATTACTTTAAGGTAAAAGAGAATTCAGTGTGGCAGTGAGATCTCCCTCTCTTCAAGGTGGACTGAAGCCTATACACACCCATGAAGTATGCTGAGGAATTTGGGGAAGGAAAGGCTTTTATGGCTCTGTCCAACATGGTTCTATTGGGGGAATAGATGCATGGTTTTAGCTGGTGAGGTTTGGGCAAGACTACTAGTGGGGAAATGAGGTGAACATGATCTTATAGGTGAGGCCCTGTAAGATCCTATGGGTTAATTCAATGCATTGTTATTGCTTTTGCATCTGAATGTGTTGTAGGAACTGATGTGTTATTTCCTTGTACTTCTCCATCACAAAAGTACCAGACAAGATTCTCCCAATTGAGAAAGTCTGGCAGTAGAGAAGTACTAATGGGACAAACCCTCCTGCCATTTGCTCCAAGTTGGTGGATCAGGATTTAGTGTGACTGTTTCTATCCTCGGCTGCTTAAAGTTTTCACTCTTTAGTTAATATTCTTTCAGTTTTCTTCTGAATTGTCTTGGCAAGTCAGAGCCTCAATGGCACTGACTGTGATGCTATCAGATCTGTAAGCAGGGTTGACAGATAAACACATAATTCAGATGGCTGGTCACCAAGTAATGTTTCCAGGGTCTATATGGACAGATTCATAATGCTTAATTCTGCTGGCAGTCAAGGAAGATCAGTTATTTCTTTGGACAACCTCCTGACTATCAAAAAGAAAGCCTAGCACCTCACTGAAATTTGAAATTTTGGGGTATTGGAGATAATACATGCCTCATTAGTGCATTCTTATTTTTTTTGTATTGGCTGATCCACAAAGAAGCATCCTTTTAGTAGGACCCAAACTAATATGCTGTTTGGAATCTGTCTATTTAGCTGTGGCACACTCTCTTTGTGGTGTCCCAACATAATTGACTATTTTGGACTATAAGTCTCTGACTGATGGTTTTGCTGACTGAAGTCTCGAACAAAGTGAGGCAGTCTACTCTCAAAGACCCTCCCTAAGGTTTTGAATTCATTGTCTCCCTGGCATGGCTCTCAAGTATACTCATTTTGAAAGCAGCTATTAGACTGTTGCTAGGACCTTGTCAAAACTGAATGCCTTACCAAGTGGGCATTGTGAATCTTTTGCCTGATATTCCCACAATGGAGTAGATCAACTTGTACTCAATAACTAACAAGGTGGAAGGAACACAAAAGCCTTACTTGTCCACTTAAAATGGTATTTTCAAAAATACAACCTGCCTAGCCCCAGTGGCATCTTGGCATTACATGAAAAAGTGGCAGTAATCCATAACTGTACCACCAGGAGCAAAGCTGCAGGCTCGTTAGGGCTTTCAATTCACCGAGCCTCCTTTAAATGCTGGGACTAGATTCAGTGATGTTTCAGCTAGGCTGAAACCCACTATTATCACTAGGCCATTGAGCCTGTTCAAACTTAGAACCAGCTATGTATATCCAGGAGCGACGAGGTCACTGCTTAGTGGGCAGAACTCAAGGCCATTCTCACAACTCTGGCCAATCCTTTGATGAACCTTGTTATATTTTACTGACTCTTGGGTCATTACCAATGTCCTGAGTGTTTCATCTACCACTTTGAAAACTGCAGGCTGGCAAATTTAAGACAACCCTTTTTGGGATCATGAACTCTGGAAACAAATGTTGGCTGCTTATCAAACCATCTAGGTCACCCATGCACATGCTCAGAGTGAGGGCCCATTCTGTGATAAGTCAAACTGAGAGTAAGCTGCTGCTCAAGGCTACACCACTCAAATTGTCACCATTTCTGCCTGAACCCATCACTGTGGCAGACATGAAACATATTCAGTATTATATCTGGATACAATATGAAGGACTCCATGTTTTTCTTTTGTTTCTGACCCAGGAGTCTTGCATCTTCTACCAGCATCCATGGAACTTTATCAGGCTAACATGTTCACTTGCAAATAGTGTAAAATTTCAGACCCTTCACAATTCTTGACACTTATAGATAAGCATTTTGAAATCTGTGATTTGACAGATGTATTAGTTTTCATATGCAATATTTGGATTGTGGAATGTGTATGTATGCATGTGCACATGTCTTGGTGTTTCAGTTATTAAAATCTATTTATAAAATTTCATTCTGAGTATGCATAAAAATGGAAACTTGGGATTATTCGGAAGAGTAGTTTCCAAGATATGTTTTGTAGAGACAATGCTAATTGAAGTGCTAGCTTAAATATTTTCCCAAGTAAAACTCTTCATGAATAGATTGTAAACCTTAAAGATTACTATTATTTAAGAACAAAAATATTTCAGTCATTCAATATTCATATCAACACACAGTAATAGGTTAAAAGTTGTGTTATTATCACATAGATAGCACCTTCTTATTGCTATTTTTCTATGTTTAAATGTTACTTGTTTCTAGGAATGATCAATTTAGTAGTTTTATTATGCACTAAATTATTTTTTCAAAAAAGTTGTAAGTGTCTATGAAATCTTGTAAGTAAACTAGTGAAAGGAAAATATTAATTCCAAGAATGGGTAGTAAAATTTGAAAACCTATGATTTAAATTATTGTTAAAAATGAAGAGTTTTTCCCAAAATTGTATTTCTTTTTCCATGGGAAAATAGATTTAATAGATCTGCCATGCAAACCAATGCATTACATTTCACCAGAACAAATGACAACTGTGGGTTGGTTTTCATTGCCACAGAAAACAGATGAAAATTTCAAAGTCAGCTCTTTTGGATTGTTTCCTACATATACAGCACCAACTGAAAAATCACCCCTATCCTTAAGAGTGGGAAGGTAAACATTCCCTCAACATTTGGTGAAGCTTCTTTATCAGTAAATACAATCACAGATAAGGAAATAAATGTTTTACAGACATTGATACTGTTTTTCCCTGGAAGAGGATATGAATTGCCCTGCATAATCATTTGTTCTGAGATTCAATGTCAGACAAAGCATTTTATGGAAAAGTTTCACTCAACAGGGTTTCATGAGAAGAAAATATTTTTTGACTTTTTCTTTAAAAGTTTGGAAATCATTTTATATTTTGGCCTGTTTTCTCTCCCAGGAGTTGGTTACATGGAAAATTATTTCCACACATATAGTGATTCTAGCATTGCTAATTGAAAAGGGTTTTGCCACTATTTAGTGCCTTGTTATTTAGCAACCACCCTGTGAGTCTGGGCAACATGATGAAATTCCTTTCAGAGAAAAAAGACAATAATGGTATACTAAAACTCAGTTTCACTTTTGTATGAGAGAGTAGCAAAGCAGAGTTCAACACAGATTCTCTGAAGGCTTTACTCCACTATTTTGCTGTCTGTCTATATAAAATATGCCAAGGAAAATGTCAAAACTCTCTCTTTTCACCTATTTTCTCATTTATTTATTAGACAATTATTTTTATAAATTAGGGAGTCAAGAAGTCTTACTTTACTGACACAGAGGTCACATTTTCAGGAAACCTTGAAAAATTCCTAGTTCTTATACCAAGTTTATAGAAGTGCCAAATTCATGACTTACTACATCTACATTTAACCAAAATGGATATGACACCTTAAGTTTATCACTTGTAGATGTGTAGTTTTAATATGACTGACAGGCTGTATTTCTTTGAGAATAGAAAAGATTAAAAACACATGACTGTCAGAAAGTTTGACCACTTAGATTCTGTCTCTATAGTCCCTTCAAACTTGAACACAAGATGCACTGGGCTTTCTCTGTTTATTTAACTGACTATCCAAATGGCCTAGAATAGTGCATGAAATGTAGTAAGCATACAAGTATACAAGCACATGCACTTTGGAGTTTCCAAAGCATTACTTAAAATTCTAATTGGTTCCCCCATTATAATTAATCCCTACCCAAGGTAAAGTAAATATTGGCAAATTGGAATGGTTGCCATTATGAGAAGTCAGAATTCTGCTGGAAAAATTGCTATTAAAAATATATTGATTCCATTTTTATTGCAGAAGTACTAGAATTACTATGAGGAATGTTACTGCAATGTTTACACTATAAGACCTTTAACCCCTGTTTTCTAAAGAATATAAATTTATTAAATAAGCTTAATAAAGTTTTACAAATGGAGCTCCTCTTTCAGAAAGTTTATACCCAGTCAATTATGAGCTTCACAAAAAATCAGTAGAATAGTGATTGTATCTCAAGTAAAGAAAACAACTACAATCCACATGATTAATTAAGACTTTCTTAACCCTAAAGTAATTGGTTCTTCTCCTGAATGGCCAAATAGCAATAATTGTAACTTTCTCATAGTGGTTATTCTTTTCAAATTCACTTTGGGATCAAAGGGGCTAAGAAAACCACTCCTTTTCCTTGAGTTCTGTATCAGTTGAGGATTGATACAAAAGTGTGAGACAGATGGGAGATCAAAACATAATCTTCATTTCTCAATGAAAGATAAATATGATGCTAAAAGATGTGTCTTTATCTGTGGGAGAGTGAGTTTCCTCATAATTAGGATAACTTACATTATTCAGTATCCAAACAGGACATTTCTGAAAGAAAAAAGGAGCTATGTTAATAATTATATTAAGCATAAATTGAGACCATCCTGACAGACCGAGACATATGTTTACACTATTTGTAACAGACCACAGACTTCAACAAATGTGCCCATCCTATACTAGACTGTGCTGAATGATTCCAGGCCTCTCCTGTGGAAGCAAATCATTTTTGCTTCACATGGGAAAGCAGAAAAGAGCATGTATTCTTAGCGGGCAGATTTTCTCACAAGAAGGAAAGAATTGAGCCAAGCATTGTCAGTTTATTCTTTCCAAATTTATCGTGTCAACCCTCTAATGTTGGAGGGCACTTACAGGGAGGGACAGCGAGAGGTCAGGAGTTTCACACCAGTTGATATCTCTCCACATGGAAGAAAACAGCAGGAGTGAGTCAGAAGTTCTCCTCTCCCACCCCCCAAGACCTTGTACCACCTTTGTAAGCACCCGTCCTTCTACATTTGGGACGAGTGCCTTCAGTGCTTCAGATAAGATGTGTTTTAGCAGAAAAACAAAGAATTAGGGTAAGTTCTTAGCTCTTGTGTTTCCAAAAACTAATCTGGAAAAAAACAATATAAAGTTTATTCTAAAAATAATTTTAATAGAATAGATGACCAGTTAGACTGTTTTCATAGCCTCTCGCCATGGAGAGGAAAGGAGAAATAATAGACTGATGGAAACAAGATGGTTAGATGTTGATATGTGACCATAAGAAAAGATTTGGGGCCAGTCATGATGGCCTCGTGGTTAAAGTCCAGCATGCTCCACTTCGACAGCCTGGGTTTGGTTCTCCGGTACAGAACCACACCACGTGTCTGTCAGTAGCCATGCTGTGGCAGCAGGTCACATAGAAGAACTAGAAGGACTTGCAATTAAAATATACACTGAGTACTGGGGCTTTGGGGAGAAAGAGAAAAAAAGTGAGGAAGATTGGCAATAGATGTTAGCTAGGAGTGAATGTTTCCTAGCAAAAAAAAGAAAGAAAAGTTTTTGCTTCCTGCCCTACAGAGCATAATCCTGGGGTGAGGGTGGAAGGATGGTGCAGGAGAAGAAACCCAAGATAGGTTTATGCATGGTGAGGGCAGATAAACTGTCTTACTTCTTGAAGGAGGGCTTGGTGAATCCCTGTGCCCACTAGTTAAATAGATTAAGTGTTGTATGTGGCATGAATGAAATAGGCCTAGTATAGGATGCAAAAGGATCCATTTGTTTGTTTGTTTGTTTTGATGAGCTAGAAGGATAAGTCACAGAGACCCAATGAACCATTACCATTTGACCACTTTTTGGGGAAAATGGAGTGGGGACAGCAATAGGGAGACCAGATCAGGATGCAGATGAAGGTTCAATAGCCTTCCCCTCCTCCCAGAGGTGCCAATATAATACATAAACCCCTAGAATTTATAGCAATCCTAAAACAAAGGAGATAAATCCTAAACTACTAAAATAGTAATCTGGCTCTTAGGAAAGAAAGGGTAGGGGAGAAATTGAGTCATGGAAAAACAGTTATACTCACACATACATGTATATTTATTATTTTGACTTTTTATGTTTATGGATGCTTGACACCTTTTAAATAATCTTTCCATGTTTGGGTAATTTGGATAATTCACCCCAAGAAGAAGTAAAATTTCTCTCTTACAGTCTCTTTTGTACACGTACAGGCACGTGAGCTAGTATTTGCCAATCAGATGTCCCTGCCAGAGGCTTTAATTTGGAAGTGAGCACTGTTAGGAAGTGGCAGCTACGTGAAATAAATATTTTTGATAGGGTGAAGGCAGAAGCATACAGCTTTTGAATGGTAATACTCGAAGTAATTCTATGTTCAATGTTAGTTTTATCGCTAAGGTTTCCATAACAAAGTACCACAAACTAAGTGAGTTAAGCAACAGAGATTTATTGTCTCACAATTCCAGAGGCTAGCAGTCTGAGACTGAGGAGTTGGAAGGGTTGGTTCCTTCTGAGGACCATGAGGGAGACTACATTCTGTGCCCTTTTCCTAGCTTCTGGCAGTCTTTAGGCCTTCTTAGGCTTATTGAGGCATCATCCCGGTCTCTGCCTTCATCTTCACATGGCATTCTCCCTTTATGCTTTTCTTGTCCAAATTTCACCTTCTCATAAGGACACCAGTCATATTGGATTAAGGGCACCCCTAATCCAGTAGGGCCTCATCTTAATTTAATTAATTACATCTACACATCACTTTCTGATTACTGGGAGTTAAAGTTTCAACATGAATTTTGGGACACAATTCAACCCATCATACTAATATATTGATATGTGTTGTGTCATAGTGGTAGCAAAATTGGTATTTCTGCTAGTACCACCCCCATAGTGAAATTGAAATACTATTGGCAGTATAGCTTCTAGGCCTAGTTCTTGGCCTTCCTCCAGATTCTCAGACTGCTTAAATTCTACTTTTCTGCCTAGAGTAGAATCCGACTTATATATTTATAAATATACAAGTAAACATAACCAAAGATGCACACCTGCATACACACACACACATCAATTAAACTGTAACATTTTTTTAATGAAAATATCCAAGGCTAGTTTAATTTTGTATTATTCTCAATGTATTATCTAGAAGACAGGATGCATTTTGTAGGGCTTCAACAAATATTTGTTGAATGAATAACTAAATATTAAGATTTTTGTGTTGGAATTAGTTAAGACATGAATAATCCTAAAACATCCAACTATCAGCTGAGATCTGTGATTAAAGGTCCAAGCCATTTGCTTAGACACACCTTCCTTCCATATGGTCTTCTTGTATGCAACCAGACTATGAACTTTCCTTTAGAAGCAAGTCAAGGAATATATAAATAATGTTATTATGATGCCCATCTTCCTGCTTCCTCTCATCAGTTTTTACAGTGCAGTAAACATTTCCAGGTATCTTTTCAGTTTTCCCTGACATTTTACTTCATATTTAAATTCTGCTTCTGCTTTATTTGAGTAATGTTTTGTTGTTTAAAATCTTGGTTGACTTTGTTTATGTCTATACTAGTTTGATTTTAAACTTTGTCAACTCAGTTTATTAACTGGATAATTAAAGGTTGTCTCATTATAGTGAAAGATTGGTTTCAGTATTAGTCCAAGAAACATTTTTCAGTTACATTAAATGATATAAGGTGATTAAATAAATAATTTGAACTAAAGAATGTGGGTAGCTTATATAAAACATGAATAAACCATACATTAGTAGGACATTTAGATTTCCATTGGAAATATATTAATTTAAAAAGAGGTTATAACCTAAACATGCATTCAGTCTTGGAAAGAAAGAGTATTCTCTACCCACTCTGGGTCCTTTCTAGCTGGGCTACAAATTAAATTGACATGAGGCTGAGTAGCAGGAGAAAATCAAACAAAGCTTTATAACATGTTTACATAGGAGAGACTTGGGGAAACTGAGTATCTCTCACCAGAATGGTGGAAGATCTCCTCTTAAATAGACAAATGAGGATATTGGGGTTGGGTCAGTTATGGGAGATTACCAGAAAAGCGCAGTGAGGTTATTATGCAGATTTAAGGCCACATTGTGTCTAGAGATGAGGTCATCTGCCTCTCTTCCCAGTACAGAGAAGGAGATACCTTTACAAATGGAGATGTCCCTTACAAATGTAAATGTCTGGCAAACAGAACTTTGATAAGAATGGGCTCAGCAAAGACCCTCCCAGTTTATTGATACCCAGGGTTATCCATGGTGACTGCCTGTCCTGGGGACAGGCTTTCCATCCGAAATCCCTTCAGACAGTTAGGGTGGGTGGGGAAGGTCAAAGCCTCCTTCAGTGCTTGAAGTGGCCAATTCGGATCCCCACAATCTATATACGCACCTCACCAGGATACCAATTAGCATTATTAAAAGTAATTGAGCTGGAATCTTTGACATTATATAAACAGCATCCCTATCTAGGAAATATATATTAGGTGTCTTTTCAAAATCTTACTACTTAATTACATGTTTAAAAGTCTCTTTTACTAAAGTAATCGTAAGTGTGAAACTACACATTGAGAAAATAAAACTGAGAAATATGGTGGCCACAAAAAATCCCCACATTTTTTGAGCATTCGTGTTTAATATTAAATAAGCAAGGAAGGAAGGCAATTATAGCTAAAGACGGTAATAACATAAACATAAATCACTTTTGAGCTGGACACCGTATAGGAAGTTCAAAGGTGTGGTCTCCTTACTTAAATTGCACATAAGGCAGATATTGGTAATCTGAAATAAAATACACTTTTACTTTTATCATTTTAATGCTTATAATAACTATCTGAGCTCTGCAAATGAACTGAAAACTCGAACCATCTTTCAGATTTAAAATATCAATCTCCTGGAAATTCCACCAGGGAGCACAAGCTTTGAAACAGGGAAAACCATTGTTCTGGTCGGGGACTGGTTAAAGCTAACAGATAAGAAGGATGGCAAAGCTAACAGATTAGGAGGATGGAAGAAATATGATACCCTCCATCGGATGTCATATGACTAGTACTAAGGCAGGACCCAGATTTTGTGCTAAAACATAAAACCAGTTTAAACATCTGTGGCAGAATATGCTTTAGACTTAGTGTTTAAAAAAAAAAAAAACTACCGCTAAGTAAAAAAACTAGAAATTAAATACCATAGGGTAGAGTAGAGCTTCTTAAATTTTAGCATGTATCAGAATCCCTGGAGGCTTGTTAAAAAAATAGATTGTTGGGCAACTCCCAGAGTTTGTAGTTAGTCCTGGGGCAGGGCCAAGGATTTGCATTTCTAACAAGTCTCCAGGAAATGGTGATGATGCTGCTAGTCTGGGGATCCACTCTGAAAGCCACTGAGATAGAACAATTATTATGCCTCTGTCTGCAGCACTGCTTCCTATATTCATGCTACTTTTCCAATTCCTAATGGCATTGGAATTGTCTTCTGCTCACTGAAGTCAAGGAAACAAGATAGAGAAAAATTACTTTGGGTTGAAAGTAATCGTTCTAGGAGAGAGAATGCAGAAGAGGACAGTAAATTCTGGGAAGTTATTGTGGGTCAGTTCCAAGAGAGGGGAGTTACGTTGGGCCAGATAGAGGATGGTGTCTTTCCCTTGTGGATTGGAGATCAAGACTTGGTCTGCACCTAGCCACAACACAACAGAGGAGGCAGGACAGAATGCTGCTGTGAAATTGCTTGGGAACTTTACCTACCCACACAGGGTACCAACCTGAAGTTGGCCTTACTGGTCAGAAACTACGCCAGACAGGATTAAGGGAAAGGAACCAATGCCTTTAAGTCCTTAAAAGCTGGCCAGACAAGTCAATCTATGGTTAAGACTCCAGCTATCTTCAGAAAAGAGAATCTGTATGTAAGCTTATCTGTGTCTAGATTCCATATTTTATTTGTTTTCATTTTTCCCTTTCTAATAAACTTACTTTGGAATGTTTGTCCACATTAAGCCAAGACATCTGAGGAAGGGGAGTACCTTTACAGACTAAACGTGGTACCAGCCATAAAATACATCTGCCAAGAGGAAAAGAGACTTGGTAATGCTTTGGTATTTCGTTCTGGTAAAACTCTGGAAGCTGGACAATTACGACCGTCTACGATAGCTCTTCTCTTCGTACATGACAATTCAGAGCAAAAATAAACTAGAAAAATGATGAAACATCTTCTTTTTCAGAGGCAGAATCACAATATATGCAAATAGTAATGTTTATTATATAGAGCCTTGCAAAAGATTGCAAATAATCGTGTGCCTATTCTCCATAAAGAATATTGCCAAGATTACAGAATTACTCGTGATATAATGCCTCAAATATCAGACTCAAGAAGGGAAAAATATTTTAGACATCATTTTGCATCTTGTATATACATGACCAAGATAGGAGAAAGCCCATGAGAATGGCTAAAATAATATCGTGGCATTTTTAAGACTTTAAATAATTTGAAGGGGAAAATACTTTTTTCAGGAATAATTTAAGTCATCATTTGGAGAGTGTTTTTCTACAAAATGAGATTTATGGTAAAAGGGCAAAAACAAGAAAATCATGAAAGATAGCTGTGTTAAATGTCAGTGAGATGTGTCTCTTATTCTTCGGCCTTGCAGGCTAATAAGCTGCAAACCAGTTGCTTTAGAGACAGAATTGCTATTAGCTCTCTGTAGAAATCAATGCACTGTAGGAACTTTCTACCACAAGAAAAAATGCTCTTAAGAATTTGGAGTCATCCAAGCCACCCAGAGTGAGTGTTTCCTGGCACCAGAGGTGTTATGATTGCTATGGTCCTGTCACATGATGCTATTTTCTCAAGTAAATGGAGTTTTTTAAATGCCATAAAGAACTTTGCCCAAATGCTTCAGCTACCAGCCAATGCTTTTTTTTTTTCCAGCTTGAGAAAGAAAGCATCTGCCATTAAAGAAATAAAATAAAATCTTTCCACGACCTCAAAATTAATTTGAAAAAAAAAAAGCCAATTGCAACCGTACGATAATATTAAAGGATGTAATAAAAATCACAATTAACAAAATAGGCTCTCTTCTCTTCCCGTATTCCACCTACTGCCTCCTGGACTGGTATGACAGGGGGCAGAAAGCTAGTAGAATGAAGAAAGGAAGAGGATTTAGACTGAGGGTTTTTTTTTCCCCCTGAGGAAGATTCACCCCGAGCTAACATCTGTGCCAATCTTTCTTTCTTCCATATGTGGGTCGCCACCACAGCATGGCCACTGACGAGTGGTGTAAGTCTGCACCTGGGAACCAAACCTGGGTTACTGAAGAGGAGTGTGCCAAACTTAACCACTAGGCCACCGGGGCTGGCCCTGGAATGAGTTTTCAATTCATTGATTGGTGATATCAAGCCCTCCAAAGAACAATGTCTTCTAATTATCTGCCTGAGATCAGTTGCAGGCAGGAGGTGTAGGCCATGGGGATATAAAGCTGTAACATTTTAAAAATGTATGTAGATAGACACATAGATACATCAACACCTTATAAATATATAGACATAGATTATTTTTTCTAAGTGAGTATATAGACTATTTGTTCTTAGAGTGCTAAAGGTGGGGAGATTTGAGAAATAATACAGGTGAGGTAGAAGAAATAATATTTGTTAAAAATATGTATCTTTTCATGGGAACTAAAAGATTAGAGCAATGTTCTTAACAATATCTTATTTATATAACATGATTCTCTCAGTATTCTACAATAGACTATGTAATATTGAAGTGTGTGCTGACCAAGTTTGAGGCAGAAAAATAGAAGCATAGGTTTGTACATAATTTTAGGTTATTCTGGGTGCTCTGATTAGCCAAAAATAATTTCTATTAGAATGATGTATGGTTTCCATCAATGGTTTAAATTATCTTGATAAAATAAATTTCTGTTAGAACATAATGTTCTAATAAATTTCTAAGCACTCATGGATTACTTTACAGCCCTGACAATTGTATATAAGGTCATTTAGCATGGCACATTTTACATCCTGACAGAGAGGAGCCCTGCGTCTCATGACTGTAAGCATTAGTGCTAAACACTTCAGAGGAAGATGTATGTTATCTACTTTAGTTGACTAACCTAAGGTGAAACCAGTGGATTCAGCCCAGCTTGGTTTGTATGCTTTAGTGAAATGCTTTTGATAACTTGTTCAGCTACGAAGCTGTTCCTCCATACAGAAATGCATGGTTTGTTATAACTTTTAGACTGGAGAAGCAATTCCTGTGGCTTCTCAGAAAGCTGATCTTTCTGACTTTAAATATGGAAAAGCTGAACGTCCCTGACTGCTGTGCAGAATTGGGAGGGAGGCTGCTAAAGATATAAAGACTGCAGCTGTGCTTATTTTGGAAGACCCACAGCGCAGAGTCAATTGTTGTGCTTAGATTAAAACGCATGGCTGAGATTTCCAAGTGTACAATGAATTGATGGACCAGAATGGACTATCTTAAGAGCAGATGGGCATCTGTAAAATGGATTAGTGGAAGACAATGTCAATTAAAATTAAAATCTGAAGCTATGCTTAAACAAGCAATTGCATGGTCCCGGGACGTGTATTTTCATCAATTGATTGGAAGGCAAAATACTTTCTCATTTTTTCCTCTTTGGCTTTCCCATTTATTTGTGGAAAACAAAATGGAAGAAAATAAGTGAAAAAAGATAACGATTTTTTGACCACATATAAACAAAACTTCTTTGCTCTCAGAAAAAAAATGTTTCACACAAAATCATGATTTTTAAAATGTGCTATTTTAAAATCTAGAGATATTAAACGAACAATTATTTGTTCCATGCACTATACTGGTGAAAGCCCTAAACATGGAGATTGCTATCATTTTGTGTTAAATTTAAATGAATGGTCACATGTAATCTGGTTCTCTGGTTCATGTTAATCACACTTGTGTAATTTTTATGTTATTTTCAAAGGAAAGTTTAATGAAATAAAGCAGTTTTTGAAAGAATGGTTTTTAGGCTGCTCCATTCCCTATCAGCAATCTGTAATATTTATAATTAGGTAAATAGCCGGGGCTTACTGTTCTCTTAAATAGAGTCTCTGTGAGGATATGAACAAGTGGAGACGATGTACGTATTTGTTCCTTAATAAATCCTTTCTCTAATGCTCCAGTAAACCCTAAACACTATGAAAAATATTATTTATTTGGGGGCCGGCCCAGTGGCGCAGCGGTTTCGTCCACGCTTGGCAGCCCAGGGTTCACTGGTTCGGATCCCGGGCACCCGCCGATGCAGTGCCTCAGCCATGCCGTGGCAGCGTCCCATATAAAGTAGAGGAAGATGGGCACAGATGTTAGCTCAGGGCTGGTATTCCTCACCAAAAAAAAAAAAAAAAAAAGAAAAATATTATTTAAGAACAAGTGGTTTAGTATAAAGTTCCCACCATAAAATCAAAAACAAAGAACAAAACAAACAAGCAAACAAAAAAAAGAAATCTTGAGAAACAGAAAACATAAGAACAGTGTGGCTTCCTATTTTGTTTTTAGCAAGAAAGGAAATTTAAACCAGGAACTATAGTTTTACAACCTTTATAAAAGTATACATTATTTTCATATTACTTATTTTTGATGATCCAGACTGTTTTAGCCTAATGATTAATGATACACTGCTTAAGATGAAACTGCTTAGAGGGCTAGTTTCCAGGAAAGTGCCTGCTAACAGTTTTTTTCTGTGGGAGGAAACTTCATTCTCCTGAAGGATAGAGTCCGTAGTATTTAGAAAGAAAGAGAGAGAGAAAGGGATACCTATGTATTTAATGTTACTATATGGATCCTAGAAAAAGATTGCAAATAACCAAGTGTGCTATTCTCCATAAAGAATACTGCCAAGATTACAGAATTACTTGTGATTTAAGGCCTCACATATTAGATGCAAGAAGGGAAGAGTAAATCTCAAGACTTCTGGTGCTTGAAAGTTGCTGTAAGATAAATAGAAGAAAGGTCTTATAGTCTATATTTCAATAGGAGCTAAAATATATTTGGCTGAACACTGCTCTCTTGATTTAAAACAAAACAATAACAAAAACTTTTAAAGGAAAATAGAAATTGCCTGTTTCTAGTTATTTTGCACTTAAATCATTAAAATGTTGCTTTCTTAGTCTCAGTTATGCAAAACCATTTTCAACAATTTCAATAATCACTTTAGCTGCATTTCTCTTAAATGCAGGCCTATTTTCCAAGTACAAATATATTTGAACAAAAGATTTCATTTTTGTTGGAAATTTCTCCAGATGTGAATTTTGAAACAAGGCTCATGTTATTATCTCGGTTTGGAATAAAACATGGTTTAAGGCAAAAAAAATCTCCCCCAAAACAGAGAGAAGAAAACACTTGGTAAATAGATAAAGTTTGTTTATCATTTCATCTGCAGATTTTGATATTTGCCATAATATAACATGGGCTTGAGAGATGGAGTGTTGGTTAACTTGAAGCCAAACAATTCAATACTTAGGAAAATAATAACTGAATTTAGTTGAAAAACAAGTTACTTGCAGACTCCACTTAATTCATATTGCCACCATTTTGTATTTGTGCATGTTCTAGCTTAGCATGAATGATGATGGTAAGCTGAACTGCACTATTTTAGGCCCATGTCTGTCCCTTGAGCAATCTTCAGTCATAGGTAATCAATATGTCAAATAGTTCAAATTAAAATAAATAAAATCGTTTAAATTTAAAAACACTTTGCATCATTTCATCATGACCTCATATCATCAGAGAGACACAATTCATAAACCACAGCTAATTTTACAGGACATTTGTTGCCAAAATATAAGTATTTATACATATATGTAATCAATATCATTTTATTTATTTAGCTATCTTTTTTTTCCTTTCTATCTGTCATGTATTTTGGTGAATAAAATTAAATATCATCTGAATATTGTTGGATCTTTGACACACTTCTGTTCCTGCAATACAGAATTTCACATTACTGTAGCACATCAATATCATTTTCACCCATCAGACTGGCAAGCAATTTAAAGACTTCCAACATTCTTTGAGGAGACAAGGGATAGTAGGCATTCACATATTCATGGTAGGTGTAAAATTTCGTAACAGTCTTCTGGGGAATCATTTGCCAGTGTACGTTAAATTTTAATTGGGCAAAGGAAGCTCTTATACAGAAATTACATCATAGTACAGATGTTCACAGAAGCATTGCACTAGTAATGGATACCATTTACTTTCCCATCAATAGGGGAATAGTTAAAATATGATAGATCCATAAAAGTGAATACAGAGCAGCCATGAAAAAGAAAGAGGAGATATATATTGAATGCTATGAAAAGATGCACATGCTATGCTCAATTATTAAGAGAATAATAAAATGAAGAATAATATGTAGAATATTATTCTATTCTATAAATAATAATAGCTAAATATATAAATATATAGCTAAAAATAGCTATATTTAGCATATCAGTAAGAAAGTTGCCTGGAAGAATAGCACCAAACTCAGGCAGATGGATGGAAAGTGGACATTGAGAGTGTTCGACTCCTTTCCTTTTATGTTTACACTTATATATCTTAGGAGTAAATTTGGTTTACAGATTTTTCTGCTCTTTTCTGCTAACATCCAATCCTGAAACCAGCACTTATTCCACTTGGTCAGCATTTTTCTCTTTTCCTAAAAACTACTCTCCATCCAAAATAAATATTTCTACTGTGCCACAAAACAAATTATTCAGCTTTAAAATCGCACAGCCTTAGCCGTATAGTAAATTCCACTAAGCCATGGCAGAGCTCCATCTTCAATTCAGAAAAACATTTATGTTTGACCAGTGGGAATGATGATAAATTGTTTATGTTACTCTTTGTCTTCTGGGAATATGTTTTCATTAAGTCTGAATGCTATCTAATGATGAAGACAGGAAAGTTTGAGAAAAGCTACTACTGTTATTCAATCGCTGCATACAGAACACATTAAGATGCAGCAAGGATGGAAAAAAAATGGCAATACTATCAGCTCCTGGGCTCGTCTTGCTCCCCCATCTCTTACAGCACAAGGTGGGAGTGACACATCTTTCTCACTGACAAGTGACTCTCTCTCGCGCGGGAAAGTGTGTTATACTCTATTATTGAATATTTTCTTAGTATTATGAGTATTTGTGTGTGTATGTGTGTGTGTGTTTTAATTCACAAGGAACTGCAGGGATTAAATAGGCATCTGAGAAACGTGTGCTTTTTGCTATCCCCAATGTTGCCCCATCTCAAATGAATTAAACTAATTTCATTGCTGCAAACAATTCTATAAGCTCCATAAATTGTACGCCTCCATCATTTGTAAGTATATCAACGATTTAAAATATTAAGAAGTTATGAAATAGACATGTTATTGTATATTCTGCTTTTTGACTTAAAATACGAATCATTTTCCATGTTTCTTTATAAATATGGCTGAATAAAATTAAATCAAGAAAATCTGTTATTATGTATTTAATCATATTATATGTTTAACCAACCAGTGAACATTTGGTATACTTCAATGTTTGAAATTATCTATGATGTTGTAATGAATATATTTATATTTCTGGATTTTCTCTATTTTAATTTATTGCCTTTGGAGATATTCCTGAAAATAAAATTACTATATTGAACAATATGAGTTGAGATGCATGGCTAAATTGCCCTCAAATTTAGCATTGTATATTTAGCAAAATATTAATAATATTATCATCCAGGTCTTATTAAATTTCATAATAATTTAGAACATTTATATACAATAAAATGAATGGAAATAATGAGTAACCAATCTTAATTGATTTTAATTTATTTATATCTTTAAGTCTGAATAAGGCAATGTATTTTTTTCATAACAGCTTTGAAGTCCTATCTGCCTGGCTAACGAAAAATTCAGTTTAGTTTTATTCTGAGGACATTCTTCCCTCCTAGCTTTCTGTAGTTTTATACAGTGCAGTAATTTGGAGTAAATATTGCTGATCTTTAGTTCTTTATGGTCTCCACTGCAATGTTTATTATCTAAGCCAGTTTGATCCATTCACATTTCTAAATTGATCTACCCATACTTCTACCTAAGCTTCTGAGGCCACCACATCTAGAGTTATGCCTTTCTAATGTATATCTGTGCTCCATGCCGGCCGGCAGAGCCCAGCCATCTTCTCCAATGCTGAATTTTGTTACATTAATGTATCAGAGATTCCCAAGATCACCTTCAAATTCAATGATTCACTGGAAAGACACACAGGATTCAGAAAATCATTATACTTGCAGATACAATTGATTACAGTAAAAGGATACAGATTGAAATATGCAAAGGTAAAGGCACATAGGGCAGAGTCCTTAAAGGGACAGGCACACAGTTCCATGTGGCCTCTCCTGGTAGAATCTGAAAGGCAGTGCTTAACCTCCCAGTGATGATGTGTGACAACATATACAAAGCATCACCGACCAGGGAAGCTCACCTGAGTCTTGGTGTGCAGGGTTTTTACTGGGAGTCGGTCACTCAGCCACGGCCAAACACCTTCATGGCTGACCTTAGCCACTCAGTCCCCAGCCACTACAAAGAACAGACCAATTCCATGTGGCCCAAGGCCTCAAGAAATAAAAAATAGTCTTACCAGGCAGGTTAGTCCAAAAGCTTACAGGTTACATCTTGGAGCCCTTCAAGGGCCAAACCTTTCTTTGGCACGTGCAGGGGTGGACAACCCGGGCAGCCGACTTTGATCTCTCACTGCAAGGTGACTCCCTGTCCACTGTTCCACTTGAGTTCTTCTATACAGAAGTCCTTTGCTGTCTTAGGGTATGGCTACTCCCAACTCCTTAAAAGACCCTGGAATTTAAAAGGCCAGGGCTTTTCCTTGAAAAATGTAACCCTCTTTACTCTCCATAATGCAGGGGATCTCAGACCTTCAAAAACAAATAATCACAATGACATCTTTGTCCTCTTTTAGGGGATCAAGGGAAAAAAATGCCTCTCCTTCTTCTTGGATACACTTAGAAGAAAAACAATTAATCCTTTATCTGGTTATTATGCTACAGATGCAATATATTTCCAGAGCCATCATGGTTGTTTTAAGATGCTAAATTATGAGGTTAATCTGTTACACAGCAGTAGCGACCAGAACGCTTAGATTTGAGCATATAATTAATAAATTATATATGAATCATTTTATGACTGTGCTTGACTTCCATTTGCATAGTCAAATTCTGCTACATAAACTGAAGTTTAAGTTGTTTAGAATATCTCTTTACAAAGATGCAATTATGAATTTTCTACTGATAGAATCTTTTGGACTTCTTTTTTTTTTTTAATTTAAATATGTCATAAAGAAGTGATTATTAATTTTTAACACTAAATATATGGGCACATATATTCATGTGTCCAACTCCATGTTCCTCAACCACAGAGTTACCTTTGAAGAGCTAGCTGTGTTCAATTTTTATATATTTTTCAGGAGGTGACCTATGCATATACAAGCATCTACCTCTATTCGTACTTGTTACACAAATTTTTGTAAATTGTACACTACACTGTAACTCAATATTTCCTAAAATATATACCTTGAAAATTATATAACTATTTTCCTGTATGTTGTTTGTATTTTTATTTTATTTCTGGCACTTTAACCTTGTATCTTTTTTAATGGTTCTGTAGTCAAATGTATTTTCTTTATGAAAATCTAGAGTTTTTGATCATACTCTCAAAGACATTTCTAAGTCCAATATAGAAATATTCCAAATAGAAGAAATATTAATATTCTTATATTTTGATTTTCCCCCTTCGTATTTATTCCCAAACTTTTAGAACCGTATATGAGTGAGATATCTCCCAGAGGACTACCAAGTTATCACAATCATGTTTTTTAAAAAACATGGAATTTCTACTGATTTAAATTAAATTTTTATTATATTTAAAATTACCATATATGCTCATATCTATTTCTGAAACTTATAACTAAATAACTGATATATCTACATATGTACCATCACAACACTATTTTAATTATTGCATTTTGTCATATATTTTAATATCTAGTGGAGCTGCTCCATGACTTTATTTTGATTTTCCAAATTTTCTAGGCTAGACAGGCTTGTTTATTTTTTCAAATAAAATGGAGCAAAGGGAACATAGCTTACTAAACTTTTAAGTGCATATAATGCCAAAGAAGCATAGGCCTGGATTAAAAAGCCTTTTACAGTTCAAGTCTTAAAACAAACTTCAGGCCTCCAAAGATATACTAACAAAACTGGCCATGAAAACTATATAGTCACAAAGGAATGTACACTTCACAAAACTCATTTCATATGTGTCCTTGAGAAAAATGGTTACAAAAAAAAATCTCCCAGAGCACAGACCCAAGGACCATGGAAAACATTGAGAAAGCAAGTTCTTCCCAGAAGGCAGAATTTCATCTTGGGTGATGGAGATAATGCCTCTCTCCATGGCACAAAACAGGTTTTTTTCTCATCCAGGATTATAATCATATACGATATCATAATATTATAATGCTATAACAATGTCTCCCACTGGAGCAAAGGTTAGCAGAATTGGTATTAGTGTCATTGTAAGATTGGGAGTTTCCTAAGCTCAGAATTCCTCAGCTGTGATGCACATCCACTACGTGAACAGTGTCAGTCTGGGACACTCCACAGTCATGGGACTTGGAGTTTCAATAGAAACTGATACAAACACGAAGCTCATGTTACCTGCTGTACCATAAGCGATAACAGTTCTTTGTCTCTGACCCAGGAATCTGCAATTTTTCTCATCATCAACTACAGTACAGCAGAGTAACTTGTTAGTTTACAAGCAGGGTAAAATCTAAGACCCTAGAGAGTTTTTGATAACATATATTTTCAATGTTTGTGTCACCTGAACACTCTGAACACTGGAAGCCATATTGGATCAGATACAAAGAACTGCACATCAAGTGGGAACCTGGACTTTATGCCAGATGCAGTTACTAGATGAGAATTTGTGTTGTTATTGTTGGTAAGAATTGGTTCTATTTGTGTGGTGCTGTGGGGTGAAGTGTTTCCCCACCAAATTCATATGTTGAAGTTCTAACTCCCAGTATCTCATAATGTCACCTTATTTGGCACCTTGTTTCAGACATAACTAATCAAGTTGAGATGAGGTCATCAAGGTGGGCCCTAATCCAATGACTGATGTCTTTATAAAAAGAAAAAATGTGGGCACATAGACGCACAGGGAGAATGCCATATGAAGATGAAGGCCGGTATTGGAGTGACACTTCTACAGGCCAAGAAATGCCAAAGATTCCCAGCAAACTACCAGAAGCAAGGAGAAAGGCATAGGACTGATTCTTCCTCACATCCCTCAGAAGGAAGCAAACTTACCGACACTTAATCTCAGACTTCTAGCCTCCAGACTACAAGGTAATAAACTTTTGTTGTCTAAGTGACTCAGTTTGTGGTCCTTTGTTATAGCAGCTCTAGCAAACTAATGCATGTAGGAAAAGGGTGAAATGGATGTATGGAAATCAGAAGAACAGAGACTGTTAATTGAATGCCCAACATGTGTCCTTTCATTTCTAAGATCATATTTAAACTCGATTTCCCAGTCTACCTTATATTCTGGTGGGAACATTCATCTGAGTTCTGGCTATTCCAGTGTAGATGGAAAAGACAAAAACACCACTCCCAAGCCTGGGCTTTGACTCATTGTGGTTCATGACCTTTCTTTCAATGGTAATCTTTGAACCCATGTTATGAAGACAAAAGAACCAAAAAATTTTAAAAAGTGGGTCTCTGAATCAATTTATTTTTGAAGTTTATGAGAGTGAGAAATGTGTTGTCACTGAGATTTTGGATTTTATCTATTAAAGTCACCAGCGTTATCTTGAGCAATACACAATAACAATTTCCTTACCATTAAACTGAACACATTGGACAGATAAACAATTTGGGGACATTTTGGAAAGTGTAGTGTGTTGGGATGATGGGTGACTGAGAAGATATTGAATCACTACTCTACTCTACTAGATAGCATTAACTGTCCAGTTTAATAAAAGACACTTTGTTGGGTCCTATGTGTACTGAACGTGAATGAGTACGCAAAGAACCGCACTCTTTGGTGAGTGAATTACCCAGATTTTCAAGGGGAAGGAATAAGTGTGAGTTATGAAAATGCTAACCCTAAGCACTTCACAATTCAACATTTTTTGACATTGAACTTAAATTGGTTTCCTATAGTATTCTTTTACAGTAGTGGATGTCTTTTTTTAAGATATTAATTTTCTCTGAGCACCAACTATGAGTGAATAATTTAGATTTAAAAGATAAGTATGAAGAGCCACTTCTAGAATGGAGGCATAAGGAGATCTGCAGGTTAGCTTTCCAGCAAAACAACCATAATTGGTGAAAAATTTTTTTAAATAAATATTTAAAGTCTATGGAGATTGTCCTAAGGGAATAGAGCAAATGAAGAAATGTTTATTCAAGACAATCTACATTTTGGTAAGAACAGCAATAGTCAGTGGCACTTGAGCCATGATCTGCTCCCTCTCCCCCAACTCCACAGATTAGCATGACAGCATCTCTACTCTTGGTAGATGTTGTAAAGAAGGTGAGGCTTCCCCTGCCTTCAGCAACCAATGAAGTGCTACAGCATCTCCCTAAGAGACACAAATGACCAGTATTTATCATTCTCCCAAGCTCTATGTGGCAGAGTTTAAATTCCAAACTAATATAGCCAAGAGGTTGGAGCTATCTTCTACTATCTGGCTTTCCTTCTTCCACCCAGCCCACACTCACAGGGAGGTGGTTCTGAAACCAGGAACCTGAGGGTTACTGCAGATATTCAGTAAGAACATGATTGCCTTTTGACCTTCTTCCCAACACAGACAAAGATGAATCTTGTCAATTTGCTGTTTTCTTGTTTAACTTGAGGGGTGACTTGGGTCTTGAGGACTTGTGAGTTTGTTTTGCAGAAGAAAGAGAATGACTTCAGAGAGGTTGTGATCACCAGATGACTGGCCCTCAGCAGCCCAGAAGTCAGATTGCCCAGGGGCTTATTGGGCGTGACCCCTTTGTTTCTCCAAAGCTCCTCCAGCCAAGCCCTTTGGCTCTATAACCACCACCACCACCCCCCCCCCCCCCCCGCCACCTTCTGTTCTTGGGAAGGTGGATTTGAGCGAACCCTGGCTCCTGCCTTCTCATTTTGGCCAATTTGAATAAATATTCCTCCATCTCCAAGCACCGATGTCTCAGTGTTTGGCTTGCTGTGTGCTGGACACATGAACTTGAGATTAAAAGATTCACCATCAGTTCCACCTCAGGAAAGGAAGCCTGAGAATACTGGGGCCCTATTTTTTCTTGCCCAGCCTGCTTGTAGGTCAGAGGTTCTGTACTGGGAAAGGCAAGCCAAGAAGACCAGAGGCAACCGGTCCACATGGTACCTTGCTCATAAAGCAGGAGTGTCTCTCTGAGAGAAGTGGGCTACTCTCTCTGTTCCCAGCTCAGAATCAGTGGCTTAGAGATTTTGCCCAAAGGGTAAAGAGAGGCCATAAGAACCCAGGGCTCCAAAGTTTTTCCCAAGGTAAATGACTATATTTAGAACAGAGTGTGGGGAAACTAAAGCCTAAGGTAATCTGGAAAACAATGGAGATTTTGGTGGTAAACAATTTAGAGGAGGGTGACCGCACCACGAGAAGCACAAATTAAACCATAGGCCAGCTACTCTATAAATCAGAGAGAACCAGGGAAAGAGACAGATAAGAAAGCCTTACTGGAGTCAGAACAAAC
This sequence comes from Tapirus indicus, assembly GCA_031878705.1. Classification (NCBI taxonomy): domain Eukaryota; kingdom Metazoa; phylum Chordata; class Mammalia; order Perissodactyla; family Tapiridae; genus Tapirus; species Tapirus indicus. The sequence goes on along the minus strand of CM062919.1, from coordinate 136,566,791 downwards.
CTTGAAGATTGATCTCAAAAACTGTTGCTGCAGGGCCTCAGACTTAGTTGGATTAGACTGGGGAGCAATTTACACCCCGTGGCATAGTCAAAACCAATAAAGCAATCAGCTGACAATTAGTAGAGCCTGACTGCTGGGTGTGATGCCAACAGAGGCAAACAGTCTAACAGAGAGAGACATGAGAAAGTCAAAGAGGACCCCGCTAAAACCACTGACATAACATGGTGTCTGTGCACATGTCCAGGGCTGGTTACACCCTCTGAGGAGTGATAGCAGAGGCCTCACACTATACTTTATTGAAATAGTCCAGCCAAGTCTCTAAACAAATAAGCAGACAACAAGCAAGCAAACAACAACAAAAATAACAAGCCCTGGAGAGGGAAGACCAGTATCCAGAGTTGCTACAATATATTACCAAATATCCAGTTTTCAACAAAAATTTACAAAACATGAAAAGAAACAAGAAAGTAGATCCCATACATAGAGAAAAGGCAGGCAACAGAAACTTCCTGTGAGGGGGCTCAGATGATAAACTTAACAGACAAACATGTAAAATGACTGTTATAAATATATTCAAAGAAATAAAGGAAGCGATAGTTAAATAAAGAAGAAAGGTACAATGAGAATGTTGCATCAAATAAAGAATAGCAATAAAGAAATAGAAATAATAAAAAATAATCATATGGAGACTCTGAAATTGAGAAATACTATAACTGAAGTAAAACTTTCACTAGAGGAGCACAACAGTAGATTTAAAATGTCAAGAGAAATTGCCAGTGAACTTGAAGATCGACCCACAGAGATCATGCAATCTGAAGAGCAAAGAGAAAAAAATTAAGAAAAATAAACAAATCTTCAGAGAATTATGGGACACCAACATACACACAATAGGAGCAATGAAAGAAAAGGAAAAAGAGAAAGTAACAGAAAAAATAATTGGAGAAATAATGGCTGAAAACTTGCCAAATCTAATGAAGATGCACAAATGGTCATTAAGCACAGGGAAAATGTTTAATTATTATTAAGCATCAGGAATGTGAATCAAAACCATAATGTGATACTATCTCACACCCACTAAGCTGGTTATAATCAAAAAGATAAATAAGTGTTGGCAAGGATGTGGACAATTCGGAAACCTCACACATTACTACCGGGAATGTGAACTGGTGTGGTCACTTTGGAAACATTCTGGCAGTTCTTCAAAAGTTTAAACTTGGAGTTATCATCTGACCCAGCAATTCCATCTGAGGTATATAATTAAGAGATTTGAAAGCATGTATCCACACAGACACTTGTAAACAGATGTTCATAGCAACATTATTTATAATAACCCAAAAGTCCATCAACTGATAAAGAGAAAAATAAAATGCTATATATCCATACGATAGAATGTTTCCTTCACAATAGAAAGAAAGAAGTATTCATACATACTACAAACATGAAAAAACGTCAAAAAGATGATGTTGGGTGAAAGACTCCAAGAATAAAAGGCTATATATTGTACGGTTCTGTTTATAAAAATATTACCAGAATAGGCAAACCTAGAGACAGAAAGTAGATTAGTGGTTGATTAAGACTGAGAGCACTGGGGACGGAATAAGAGTGACTATTAATGGCTACAAGGCTATTTTGGGGTGATGATAAGATTCTAAAATTGATTCTAGTGATGGTTGCACAACTCTGAGAATATACTAAAAACTATTGAATTTTACACATTAAGTGTGTGAATTATATGGTATGTAAATATGTGAGTCATAATCTCATTAAAGATATATTTTTAAAAAGACTTATCATAGACCTCAAGAGGTTTACACTCTACTGAGAAAATAAAGTTATTTACAGGAATAATTAAAATTTGATAAGAGCCATGAAGTGTTTATGAACAAACTAACACTTTCGTTAACTGGGTTGTGGAGCTGTTTAATTTGGGAAAACCGGATTAGAATTAATGTAAAAGATTGAATTTGGACTTCAGAGTGATATCTGTAGATATCGAACATATACTGTGAGAAAATAATGAAAAACAGAAAAGATAGCATCTTCTGGAATGGAGTAGAATGCACAGCAGAGAACTGGCTTTGAAAAATGCAACTTCTGACATGAGAAGGAACTCAAGTCATGGCAGGCCCTCGATGTCCTGGTAAAAAGTTTGTTCAATGCTTTGGTCTGAGAAAGTTTTTCAAAGACTTAAGTAGGGTAGTCAAAAATGATTATATCAGTTTGCAGTTTCTCGGTAATAGAAATTTCTCAGTTTTCAGTGTAAAGGAATTTTGATCATTAGAGGTATACAATTTCTCAAGGCTGACTTGGTTGTGAGGCTTATATTTGTTTATTCTCAACAAATACTACTTTGAAATATGACAAAGTTGTTCATCTTTCATGGCCAATGAGAAGAAATTTTAGGGGGTAGTCTAAATGACAGATAAAAGACTGACAGATAATATACTATTAACATATTTATTTGCATTCTCCATTGGTTTGGGGAAATTTTAATTATTTAGAGTAAATTAAATAAATTAAGTGATGTTATAGAAAGTTCAGAGATTTCAATCACTACCTAGATTTTTACTTAATATCAGATTCATGCTTTTGGAAAACTAAAAATTCTACACTTTCAAATCAAGAAGCTTGGATTTTTTTCTTTCAAATGACTGAGGAAATGTCACCTAATGTAATATTATCCTGCCAGATCATCAAGAAAATTCAACCCTAGCAAAACGTGCAATATGCATTTCTCTGATTCAAAGTCACATGTTCTCCAAAGTTAGTCTTATAATTTCAATATTTAGCTTCAAAATGTAAATATTACGTCTTAATAGTGGCATTGTTATTATTATTAATTTATTATAATTATATGATTTATTATTTATTTAAATATGTTTATGGCTATCCAGGTGTTTTAAATAAAAATAGCCACAGAACTGAAAGTTATTTCAGAGATATGATCTCCTACAACCACCCTTGTCATTTTGTAGATAAAACTGAGTGCAAGAGAGATTGTGAGGGACACATGGGCTTACTATAATTTTAGTGCCAAACCTGGGATACAATTTAAATATCTTAATTTCAAGTTCAGTGACTTTCCTTATACACCATCCAATAGATTAGCCAACAATAGTCTGGATCATATAGGAAACCTAATAAAACTATGTGACTTGGTAATAAATGATTTCTATTTCTGGCTTGTCAAGGATTTGGACTGTATAGGCTATAACAAGCCCTAAACCCATTTATTATCTTCTGCTATGTGACATTCAATCACGGGGCCTCTTCGAACTCAGGTCTTCAAGGATGGCAAGGGGTCAGTTAAGTCCGTTCAGCCAAGCACTAAGGCCTCATGCTCGGCTGCAGGACTGCTGGCGTTTGCCTGCCTTACAGTGATCACAAGGTCTTACTCTCATACAGGATGAGGGAAAGGAGTTGCATCAGGTTCTAAGAATAAAGATGCAGTTACCTCTGCCTTTTTCCAGATTTCCTGTGTGGCAAACGTCAGAATTAAACTGTTGCAACATTCAGCACATTTTTATCCAGATAAATATTGAAAACATATTTAATGCAATATTGAAGGGATTAAAGCATTCAGAAAAGGGAAAGTCTGACTAATGCAGCAGCTGCACCGCATTCCAGTGCACTAGAGCCATTGCCAGCATTTATTAGCCAGTCAAGTCTTTGACAATAAACAATCTGCGGTCCAGCTCATGCTCTCTAGCAGATACTTGTTGGAAGTTTGTTTTCGTGACGGCATTAACAGCTCGTTTCTGCAGGTTGCCTATTGTTAACTGCTTAATTAACATCAGGAGGCTTTTAGTGGAGCTTTAAATGTTCTTGTAACTGCATTTTAACAGATGATATTTTTATGATAATGATCCATTTTGCAAAAGGTAAATAAGTTAATATACATCAAAAATAGGAGTTCCAGCAGAAAATAGGGTATCTGTTAATGTCAAAAACTGAGCTGGTTGTTTCTTAATACTTTATTTCCAAAACCTTCTTTCTATAAATAAAATGAAACAAAAGATGTGTATCATTTTTTTCAGCCTTCTTCCAAATGTAATGTCACTGTCTTTTTATGACTGATATTATCTCATGAGGTTAGAGTCTGGCCTGCTTCTCAGCAGGTTCCCATGGAAAGGCCACAGTGGTTACTGAAACAGTTTCTTTCTTGATTGGATGGTCTTTGCTCTGAATGATCTGTTTCCAGGTCATCCTAGTTTTTCGGTATTTTGAATATCACTTCTGGATAGAATGGATCATGAATGTAGCCAAAAGTCATTTTCGGTAGTTAAAATTGGAAGGTATCCAAATGATATGCCAAAGAAATAATTAAAACAAGAAGAACATAGTCTACGCAGGATGGGAAAGGATAAGCAGTAGCACATCACATATCCTTAGTTCAGTCTCATTTTGATCAATAACGGATATTTATGGCGTACACAGCAAAGCCTGGGAACAGAGTTTCTGTCTGTAAAATAGAATGAAAATAAGTGACTCAATATATTGTTGAAAAAAAATATATATATATCAGTCTCTTCAGGCTACTACCTACCTGAACAGACAGTGGCTTATAGACAAGAAACATTTATTTCTCACAGTCTGGAGGCTGGAAAGTCCACGAGCAAGGCATCGTTATGGCTGTGTTCTGGTGAGGGCCCACTGCCTTGTTCATAGATGGCGCCTCCTTGCTGTGTCCTCACAAGGTGGAATGGGCAAGGGATCTTTGTGGGCCCTCTGTTGGAAGAACACTAATCCCACTTGTGAGGGCTCTGCTCTCAGGACCGAAGGAACTTCCAGAGGCCCCGCCTCCTAATATCAACATCTTTGGGGGTTAAGATTCCAACCAATGAATTTTGGGAAGACATAAGTATTCAGACCATAGTGATATTACTTATGCATATCCCATATTTTGATCAAAACAACTAGCCTCACAAGTGAAAATGAAGTGAAAAGTTTAAGGAACCTCCTGGATATATGTTCCATTGTGTTATTCAGGTAAGTGATAACTTTTTTTTACTTTTACTTGTGTTATAGAAACTATATTTGCCTAATATAATAATAAAATAAACATATTTTCCTTACATATTTCCCAAAAAGAACTTGATAGAAGAAATGATATTATATGAAACAACCACTTATAGCTCTCTGATCGGGGTAAACAGGGTATTATGCCTCCCCATTCTCCCACTCCTACAAAGAAGATCCTTTTCTGAGGCCTTGTATTGTCAAAATATAGGGTTGAATTTACCTCTACATATAGACTGGACAGCTGTCTTTTAGGAAAAGGAGAAGATTGCTACAAGGTGGAAAGACTCATTTTGTAGATCAATATAAATGATTGACTGATACCAAATATGCAATAACAGTTAGTTTGGGATTAAGTTTTGGAGTTACTTTAAACTGTGCTTTAAATTTTACCTATAGTCCTATAGACTATACTATGATCTGACTTAATTAAAATAATTCTGTTAATGAATACATTTATTTTTATAGAGACTGAATAACGTTTTACCCGAATGCTTCATCACATACATCTCAAAAGTTTAATTGCCTGAAAGTTTCATAACCTTTTCACAAATGTGATATAGAGGCTTTTAATATAGTAATTTAAGTTTAAGAGGTATGTTTATATTATTCAAACTTAATTTGGTGATCCAATTGACCATATCGATACATTGTAAACTCTTAGAGACCAAAAACAAAACAAAATATGCTAGATCGAATGTTTAAAGGTCATATTACTATGTTACATAAATGTGGATGCTGATATATACATAGAATTTCATTTTTATGATGTTAGTATTTATGGGGGGAGAAATCAGATTGGTTACATTCCTGTTTTTGAAATAATTTCAAAAACTCTCTAGATGAAATATATTAAAGGTAGAAAAATAAGAGAAGCCAAGGTTTGAATTTTAATAGCAAAGTATATAAGCCTCTGTATACATGTAAATATGGAGTATGAATTGCTAGTAAAATACTATACATGAGTAGCATATTACTGAGTCTTTATCTTTTGCATTAACTTTTAACTTTACATTTGTAGTTTTACAGTGAAGTCCTAGAGATATTTGAACTTAATTTCCTGAGTTTAGGTTTCTACATTTACCTCAAAGTATTTATTAGAGATTTAATACCCAAGGGGAAAAGTTTACCTTTTTTGATTCCTTTATAACTTAAAAAATCTGAAGACTATTTTTACTATTTTTTGGGAAAAATATATCCTTTTGTAGGTTAAATCCACTAATAAAATTCTTTAGTCAGGCACGTTGTTATATTTTAAAAATTATGCAATTTGTAAATGGAGTTGAAATGGAAATCTGTGCATGAAATAAGTGATCAAATAGTATTATGATTTGTGGAAGAAAAACATTCCCTAAAGTCATAACATATTTACCTGGGCTTCATTAAATTTTATTCTGTGTTTATGTTCATGAAGAGTCCCAGAAAGTTCTCAAAAAAAAAAGGAAACTATATCACAACTGGCAAATAGGATGTGAGCCATTTTAAGAGTTCATCATTCCTTCTCTATGAGGATAAAGTCTTGTGGGAAAGAATACCACTTTCTTCCCTGGTATAACCATTCATTAACCTAAGCTTTCATAAAATTGCTTTCGATTTATATCAATATACATTTAATAGCTGTACTAATTTTTTTCACTATTTTGTGAGTCAGAAATTATAAAAGTGAAAATTTAAATATTTTTTAAAAAGAAAAATAAATGAAGCAGAGGTCCATGTTTCAATATGAATAACTCTTAAAAACATAATGTTGATGTTATAGATTAACATTTTCAAAACAAGCAAAATGTTTGCATATATTGGTTTTATAGTATATACATCGAATAAAGAAGAAATATGTGAAAAGGAAACCAATTATTTTCATTTAGAGTTGACCCACAGAGTTCTAAAGCAGTGGTGAACATGTGGCTAAAAAGAGGATGATAATTTGAAATTTTGCTTTAGAGCTATTTAGATGTTCGCATGTTTTTCCCTTATGCCCTAAAGTTGGGAGACTTGATCCTCCCATATCCCAGCAGAAGATTGGAGGTTTATCCCATAGAGAGAATAGAACAGAGTGTCTCTAGATTGAGGACAACAGGCAAGTGGAAAATGGAAGTATTATATAGAAAATGTAGGATTAAGTGGAAGTTTATCTTTTTAATATCAAGATAGTGGCCCACCTACCTTTGCTCATACTCAATTCCCAAAATAGAGGCATTCAGTATTATATCCTATAATCAGGAGATTGCTGACATGGTGGAGGGGGGGCTTCTGAATGAAGTAATCAAGCCAGATTACTAAGAGAATAAGTAATAAGTATTTATTAATAAGTACTCATCAACTAGGGAGACCTACATTTCATAAGACACACTTATACAGACAAATTTTCAAATCAGATTTAAATGCCCTATATTAAAATATAAGCAGACAGTCATATTCAAGAAATGTCTGGAGAGAGGCCTCCAATATGAAATAAATAGACCAAAATGAACAAATAAGCAAAAAAGGAACTTGTAGGAAACATACTAGAAAAGAAGAAAAAAATATTATCATTAATATTCTCAGAGAGATAAATGAAAGAAACGTACTCATGTAAGAAGACCACGATGTAATAGAAAAGAGAAATTCAGGGAACAAAAAGGAACTTTTGGAAATGTAAAATATATAACAGAAATGGAAACTCAATATATGGACTGGAAAATTAAATTAAGGACGCCTCCCATAAAGTAGACCAAAAAGACATATTTATGAGTAACAGGAAAGAAAAGAACAGAAAATTAGAGGATTAGGTCTGGAGTCTCAACATCTGAATAAATCGAGTCCCTACAAGAGAGAATAGAGAAAAAAAGGATGAGAAAATAAATTAATTCAAGAAATTATTCTCTGAACGAAATGATTTTTTTTTTTAGTAAATAGACTGACCAGGTGCTTAGAACAATAGATGAAAATGGATCTATCTCTGCATATCAGCCTCCAGTCTCTGAACATCATTATCAATGAGAACAGCATGATTTTCATAGGTGAAAAACAAAAGGTTTTTTTTTTGGTGAGGAAGCTTGGCCCTGAGCTAACATCTGTGCCCATCTTCCTCTATTTTGTATGTGGAATGCTGCCACAGCATGGATTGATGAGTGCTGTGTAGGTCCACACCTGGGATCTGAACCTGCGAACCCTGGGCTGCTGAAGCAGAGAGCATGAACTTAACCACTACACCACCAGGCCTGCCTGAAAAATAAAAGGTTTTATACAAGGAATAATAAATTATATTTGAAGCTAAAAACCATTGGAGGCCTTACAATATTGAGGAAATTTTTTTCTTATCCAGTAGTATTCTGTTCCTAAGAGAACTATTCTATGTAATTGCAGATGCATTGATGTGTTGAGACGCAAAGCGTTAAAAAACTATTTACCTCCATGCACTCATTCTAAAAAAGCTACTACTGGATAGGCTTAAAAGAAAATTAATTAATTAATAATTAACTAATTAAAGCTACAGGGGTTGAATACAAAAAAAAAGAGGAAAACAGAATCCTAAAGTGATAAAGAAGGAAAGTTTACAGAGCAAACAATTCAGATTGGAGCAAGGGAGATATATCTCCTGAAAGAAAACTTTTGTAGAACATCTGATGCATTTGAATATATTTAGAAAGATATTTTATTTCTAGAGGTAAACTTGGGATTGGTGATTAATACATGGAACTGGTGATTATTACATAGAAAACTAAGCAAATTGATAATTAGCTAGTCCAGGGAAACCAATAAGTTTTTCAAGAAAAGAAAAAATAACAGTAATATTCTGTATGACTTAGGTATGAATTATGTCGACATAATCATAATAATATAAATGCAGACTGTTGTCCTAACCAGGACTATAACTATGTTTAGGAATGGATAGAAGGAAAGTGTGTTTGTTGGATGTGATGGGACAGAGAGCTAAATGCTGAAGACACAGAAATAAGTAACAAATGCAACGACTAACATAATTAAAGTAATTGCCTCTGGGAAGCAGTAATAATGAGAGTCTTTTTGAGGAAGGGTTAGAAGACTGTCATTTTTCATAAAGAGAAGCTTGACTCTTTAAACAACATATAAGATTGAGAAAATTAAATATAATTTTGACCAAGAAATGAGCATTTAAAAAAGGGACGAGGGGCTGGACCAGTTGTGCAGTGGTTAAGTTCTCGTGCTCCACTTCGGCGGCCTGGGGTTCACAGGTTCAGATCCCAGGCACGGACCTATGCACCACTCATCAAGCCATGTTTTGTGGTGTCCAATATACAAAATAGAGGAAGACTGGCAAAGATGTTAGCTCAGGGACAATCTTCTTTAAGCAAAGGAGGAAGATTGGCAACAGATGTTAGCTCAGGGACAATTTTCTTCACCTCCCCAAAAAAGGGATTATATGAAATGGAAGAATAAAATACAATTCTGTCCAAGACAGGAAACCCTGTTCTTGGGTGGGTAAGATGTGGGAGAAGAACCATAGTGACAGCAAAAGTTATGGGGAAGCACTGCATTGCATGTAATTCTACATGACCTGCACAAGTGCACGTCTTCGGTCTTGTTTGTTCCTTAATTCCACTGAGACTGCCTACAAATTCATTGCAATTCTCTCTCAACAATCACCAGATGGAATGTTTATCATATATTCCATTCTTTTCTTTGATCTGATAGAATACAGTTTACATTTAACTCTAATCTAATTTTATGAAGAAAATCTCTTATGTTAGAAAATCACAAAATGCTGAAAGAACTTTTACAGTACAATAAAATGCATGATTATAAACACTATTACAAATCACACCATACATAAAACCACTTTAACTTTTAACCAGATTATCATCTGGAAGACAATGGACCCATTCTGGGATCCAGAGCCATTGCTCCAATGTTTTAAATTAAAATGAAATTGTTCCAGAAGGAGGAAAAAAAAAAAAAAAAAAAAAACAAGAGCATGAACACAAAGAATAAACAGAATAAACCTAAAAAGTATCAAGACAAATTTAACGTGTTCTAAGAGAGTTGTGATTGGAAATCAAGTATCACTGAGTTATTTTAAAGTCATAGTTCTAAATGATCAACACATTAATGGATTGATTTTGAGGCTTTCCTGCAGAAAGGATCAGATAAGAACAGTATTACAGTGGCCCAGAGAATGACATCACAAATAAGTATATTGATTTGGCAGACTGTTGGCCAAACAACAAAATATTTGGCAGCATCAACAAGTCAGGGAAAAGAAGTATGCTTTTTAAACTTTTCCAGAATTCTCTTGTTAAACCCAACTCATGATTTCAGATATGTACAGCCCAGGGTTAAAAGGAACAAGGATGGAGTTAGACTCAGACTAAATATGTGTTAAATTGGTAGAAGTAAATGTTATGAGTGCTAATAGTCAACACGATTGATTATAAAGAAAACTATTTTCCAAAATGTTGTGTTTCTCAAGGAAAATTTTATTAATAAAATGGAAATAGTTTATTAAAGGTGCTTAGTTTATTAATACAAAAATAATCATTCAACCCAAACTGCTAAACAACTCACTTTATCAAGTAGAACAATGATTCATTTTTATCCTTTGAAAATTGTGTGTGTGTGGTTTAAGGTGTAGGGGGTGGCATTCTGTGCTTGGAAGTTTTCCACAATTTTTCCTCATTCAAATACAATTCTATCGTGAAATGGAGTTCATTTTAAGTTCAGATATAAAAAAATATGATAGGATACTCTATGTGACTGACTAAAACCAAATAAAGATATTTATTTTAGTTTAGGAGAGATTATCAAATGCTTAGGAGCTTCTAGAAGCCGAGACACTCCAATCCATAACCAGGCATGGAGGTCTGATTCATGCAACATGTCTACCCAAGAAACCTAGAGTTGAAAGACAAGCTTGGACCTAAGTAAATGCATTTCTCATTTATGAGATCATGAATGTATTTCTATCCTAATACAAACTTTTACCAAAAATATTCCTCTTTGGGGTTTGTGGTTAAAATTCTCTTGATTCTCTCCTCTCAAAGATCTGGAAGGATATGAACTGTCTGAAGTAATATTCAAAGAGCACAAGTTCTAAATTTCATAGTGTCAGAGTAGTAAAATATGTCCACTGTTGAGTAAAATTGGGGGAATATGAAGACATGTGGTCTGTTAAACTTTCCTGACTTGATTCACTGTTACTGTTCTTTGAGACTGCTTTACCTATGTCAACTTTACTCCTTGTTTCCATCTACATGCCTGTGTGTGTGTGTGTGTTGTTTAAATCAGATTAATTAAAATTATAATATTGAGTTCAATCACAAAACTCAGTCACACCTTCCCTATTGTCAGCTTCACAACAATTTCAGCAAAACCTTGGATTCAAAGATTGACCAATTCAATTAGTTGATTGGGTCAAAAGGCCAAGCAAATTTATTTGATTCAATTCTCTGTGCATAATCGGATGGCTGGCTCCCTATAAGTAAGGTATATTTTAAAACAGAAGAGCAAAGCATGAGAAACAAATCCTAATCTAGCAATGCTTTTTACATATTTTTGAAAATATCAACTTCGGAGACAGACAGAGCTGTGTTCATTACCAGTTTGGGAACTGTGTTGACTTCTCAGCTCCCTCATCTGTGACATGGGATTGATAATAATACTCATAGAAATTTTTCCGAAGTGTGGCCTTCCACAAGCCCACCTGCACCAGAATCATCAGAGACCTAGATAAAACACGTTCTTGGTTCCTATCTCAGATCCTGGTGGTGAGCGTAGGATCTGCGTTATTAACCAGAATCCCAGGTGATTTTTATGCTCCTTAAAATTGAAGATTCATGACTGAACTTCAGGATTAGTGTGTAGATTAACATTAACAACCAAAGCATCTAAGGTTCTGGCAAATTGAGCTAATTCTGAATCTGATTTTAATGGAGGAAACTATGAATTCTAAATGCCACGTTGCCAAGGTCTTTGCTGTAAGGGAGAAGGAGGATTCCAGCTGGGACTGCTCTGGGGCCCCAGAGAGCAGCAGCCTGGTGTGGAGGGACCAGAAAGGGCCCAGGCTTTTGTGTGCTGGCACATTATTGTATGAGCACTAGAGCTGCTACAAAGCCCGGCCCTGAATGTGTGTGGGATGAACTAACATGAACATAATTTTGTGGGTTGTGTGGTTTGGGTGAGTGGATTTGCATCAGGGAAGACAGAGGACAGCACTGTAACTGCTACCTTCCCCCTCAAGGTCATTCCTCCTCCTTGGATTCTTCACTACTGCTGCATGAGCATTGCCTTTATAATACTCTAAAATAGCTAGTAAAGGTAGAGAGAATTTAAGTTGATTAATCCACAGAAAAGGCAAACCAAACAAACAACAAAACTAAAAAGAGTATCTGATTAAGCTAACAACCCCAAAAAATGTATAAATTCTGCTTCTCCTTTCACTTCTTTGTAACGCAGGACAAAGCAATTGATGGCAAAGCTCATTCCATTAATACATACATAATTAGTTCAAACTGTATAACAATCATATATGTATCGACTCATTTAAAGAAATAACCAAAATAACACTATACACAAAGTGTTCCATACTAATGTTTCAGTTCTTTTAGCAAGGTATTAGAATTAGACTCAAAAGTAATATTTTGTTTTGTTCTGGATTAAGCAACTCGGCTAGGTAGAAATGCATTTTTCTTAAGTATCTAATTAAGAATGAGAATAATGTGGTTTCAAGTTTAGAGTCATTGTCTGAATGACTCTGTTGAATGACTCTGTTGGATTTTGTAAACTATTTATTTATTTATTATTATTATTATTTTTATTTTTTTTTTTTTGGTGGGGAAGATTGTCCCTGAGCTAACATCTGTGCCAGTCTTCCTCTATTTTGTATGTGGGACACCACCACAGCAGAGCTTAACGAACGGTGTGTAGGTCCACATAGAGAATCCGAACCCACAAACCCTGGGCTGCTGAAGCAGAGTGAGCAAACTTAACCACCAGATCACTGGGCCAGCCCCCAATAATTTATTTTTTTATTGTTCTTTAGATGCAAAATATAAATGTGTTCTAAGACTATGAAAATCAATTAAAATTCATTATTCAGGAGAAACTCACACAAGGTATAAAAATGATTAAAGGAAATATTTAATGGGAGGGAGGATATGAAAGACTTTTCTTTTAAGAGCACACATGACTCTTTATTTCCTGGTTCACCATGGATTACAATAGGCAGAACAAGTTCATGGAAAATCTGGGCTACTTTAAAAAAAAAAGGCTCATGTATGTTTTAGAGCAGAAATAATGAGAGGCCTAAGTGGTTTGAGCTTGGTTGGGTGCTCAGCTTCAGTTTAAGGATTTGTTAAATCCAATCTCTGAATTTTACAAAGCTTAGGGGGACCAGGTACATATGTGACTTGTCCGTATGCACACCATTTACATGAACAATCCTCTTATTCACTATACAGAAGAGGCAGAGATATATGGTCCCTTTAGGCAAATCAGTTAAATTTAATGGTTCAAGGAGAACAACGGGCAGGTAATCTTTACCTCAGGAATAAAGCCCTGAAAGAGAAGAGTGAGTATGGCATTTCTTATAGGACTACTAGGATTAAACTTGGACGGAAAATGGAGAAATGAGTTAAATAAGGCCCCCTTTCTTTGTTAAATAGAATTAGATTTAAAAATAATGCAAAAAATTACATCCAGAAACATTTCAAGGAACTCCTGTAGTTGTAAAATAAGATTGATCAGAGAGGAGGAAAAAATTAAAATAAAAAAAGGAAAATAACTTACAGTACATAATTTATTTTTCCAGCATTACAAAGCTAGAAGAAAAATCCTGACAACAAAGTTTTCACACTAAGTGCTAAACAATTCTTAGAATATCATTATTTTATATCCTAAATTTTCTGTGGAATATTTGTTTTATAGGACTTTATAGTGACTTGCTTTGTGTATGGAAGAACCCGAAGACTGATATTTATATTAGTTCAGTTTGTGAAATATTTTTGATAGGCCTATTTATGATCAGAACTTGTCAGGATTTAGATTGCCTAGAGCTCAGGTTTCAGTTAGGTCTGGCAATTTTTCCTTCATGTCACAAAAATTTTTCGTCTTGAACACAATAGCCTCACAAAATCATCGGAGGAGAAAATGTTGACACACACACAGCCACAAAATAAAAGAAAACAACAAGCCTAGAAGTCTGTTTCCTCATGCTTTCTCCAAGAATATAGCTGGTGGTCTTGTGTACCTGCAGTCCTGAGCACTGTGTGACACTGCTGCCCGGAGACCCCACACAGCAGTTTCTCAGAGCGTCCTGTGAAGTACACTGCAGGAAAATGGTTGACTGTTTTGTTTAAGTCATCTTAATCACACACACAAACACAGAAAATCCTTAACTTGTCCTGCTTAAGGATGAACATAAACTCTTCTTAAACTTTATCTCAGACATAGAAGAGTAGACAACCAGAGGGGTACTGCCACTAGATAGGATCAATTTTCCATGGATGTCAACAGATCTTAATCGATTTTTAGGCAGTGGAGAAACTTTAGACAACTTCCTCTCTCATGTCTCACTTTAGAGTTCAATAAACTGAGACAAAGAGAAGAGAAATCTCTATATTCACAGAGCATGCTAGAAGCAAAGCTAGTTCCTAATGTAGCCTAATTTCATTTTGCTTTCTTTCTTTACACATTTGACAAAAGGAAGAAAATTATTATTATAATTAAGATGTATGTAGGTAAGTCAAATAAAAATTTTGCATTTTCAATTCACTGAACTTGGAAAATATTTTTGGCAGATTTGAGTCCCAGGGCAGTCTCATAAATGGAATCAATTCGAGTGACTTGATTTTATTTAACTAAGACTGGAAGGCATGCCTCACGCATAGAAAAAAACTAAAATTCAGTATTTGCCTAACATCTTCCAAAGCAAGCTCTGTGGGAAACATCGGGAAACGGAAAATGAAAAAGACACAGTTGTGATCTAAAAGATGGTGTAGTCTCCTGTGGTAGTACATTATCTCCCCAGTGCACAGGAACACTCCCTAAGAAAGATGGTCAATAAATATTTGATAATTAGTTTATTTTTGTTAGCTAGAGTCTTCAGTTTAGTACTTTATATATTTTGTACAATTAAATCAACTTTTATTATCATAATATTTGGGGAAGTTCATCACTAGCACAGCAGATTAAAAGGGCTAGTTTCTTTACTGAGCTCTTTGAAGCTTGTAACATCTAAATCATTTTGTATCCTCTTACCCGTGTTAATGTATAATTTTCAAAAAAGGTAAAATCTCAGGCAAATATAAAGTGAACATCTGTCAAAAATTTTTACTTAACTCATTAATTAATGAGTGAACCAGGAATATGTTTAAATCAGTCTGAAGAACATTTGAAAAACAAAGTAGAAGTAATTTAATAAAGGAGTGTCAGGGCAAGATTGTTGGGTTAAATGCAAAACTGGTTAATGTACAACAGTGCAATAAACCACAACCTTGGAGGTTAACTTTTCCACTGGACATACTCATCAGAAAAAGAACTTGCAAGTTGACCTCTGCCCCTAAAGAGTTATAAAATAGCCCAATCGATAGAAAATCAATCAAAAGTTCAAGCCCAGCACTGCATTGAAAGAACACTCAGCACTTTCTTTTGCTTTTTTGAAGTTTTGGAAATCTTTTCTCATACCAGCATGCTTTATATGTTGAAACACTTTGCATTTGTTCAAGAACTCCAAATAATTTATCTTTTCTACTTTCCATATCACTCACTTACAGGATCTATTTGACCTGAGCTAGTCCTATTGTATTGTTTCATTTTTTATTGTGTGTGTGTGTGTGTGTGTGTGTGAGGAAGACCAGCCCTGCACTAACATCCGTTGCCAATCCACTTTTTTTGCTGAGGAAGATTGGCCCTGGGCTAACATCCGTGCCCATCTCCCTCCACTTTATATGGGACGCCGCCACGGCATGGCTGACAGGCAGTGTGTTGGCCGGTGCCGGGATCTGAACCCGTGAACCCTGGGCTCCCAATGCGCGAACTAAACTGCTGCACCACAGGGGCCGGCCCCACTATCGTATTTTTTTTAAGTAAGCACGTTAGCCAGCTGACCAACTTCTGTAACAGAGAAAATAGAAAAGAAAATTTCTGAGTGGGAGACGTTATTTATTTGGAGAACCAAACTTTGTAACCTTTCTACTGTTTAGAATGGGTTCAATTTAAAGTTTATTTAAATGTCTGTCTGAGGTCCAGAAAATTTAAGGTAGCTTCATACTTCAGTGGGTGTGTGGAAACTTTGAATTTACCAGTTGAAGATTAAACACATTGAAAAGGAAGAAAATAGGGGATTTCTGAGTCACTTGATCTAGAATGTCCCTGGACAATTTAATTTGTCTGTTAGGCCCCTCAAAAGCAATGCTTTTGGAAATTTCTTTGCTTTGGATCTTTGCCTCAGAAGATCTAATAATTTCCTTGTTTTGTAAGACAGGGATACAGGGGCATATAGTTCCTGTTATTACACCAATTTACATTGTCTCTTATCCATCGCTGCTTAAGTGAAAATAAGGGAAAAGAAGCTCTGCTAATCCAGTTGGAAGAAATAGAAAAAAATCACTTCCAAGTTTGGAATATAGATGAGAAGGAAATAGTGACCATGTGATGTAGTAGAACTGTTGCAGGATAGATATTAAAATTCATCATTAAGATATTACTAAAATTATACAATATGATAGCAAACTATACAGTCTGCTTTACAACATGATTTGAAAAGAAAACATGAATTTTTTTTTTTTTAAAGCACAAGCTACCCAATAAGAACCTTAAGTATGTACAGTTTCTCTTTGGTGGTGTTATCTTGCTATTCACACTGTGGCAAAGTGTAGTCCTAATGAGAAATGTTGACTGACACCCTCTGAAGTGAGGCGAACCTCTTTGTGGTAAATTGTATTGCAATATTTCTTTTGTGTAGTCTCTGACTATTTTTTAAAAGTTAAATAAATCCGCAGTTCTAATAAGGCTGAGTTTTAGCAAAACAAAAATGCCTAGTTGTTGAGCCTAGGCTTAAATTAACATCAACCTCATGAGCTATGGAATCACTTTCATGAACAATATTTATTTACCTTCAAGTTTTATTTTAACGTTTCTCATTGTTTAATAGTATAATAAGCCATTTAGTTTTTCCAGAAATGTACCCCTCATATATTACATTGTTCCTATGGGGAATTAGGCTTTGAATAATGCTGTTTTGGATAAAGCTCAAATTACCAGGTATGTATTTCGAGAATATTTAAAGTGACTATTATGTTGCAATATTAAGTTTCTGAACAAAATCTTGAATTAAAAAATTGCAAAAATCATGAAAAAATGTATAAGCTAAAGTGATTCTAAAAATATTTTGAGACCTGATTTTCTTTAATTGCATTTTCACAAACAACTCAAGTTTTTTTAGCTTATTATACCCGTATATCTCATTCACCCAAAGCATCATTTTATTACACAGTTAAATCCAAAGTAGGTTTTCATCCTTCCCATAAATCTATTTTTGGCAAACTTAATTACAGTGCATATGAGTGAAATCATTTCGAATTGTTTACCATAACCAAAGTTACTCTTATCTTTTTATCTAAGCTACTATATAAGTTCAAGAATTCCAGGACTGTTGTTTTGCTCACTGCTATATGTCCAGGACATAGAAAGAGAGCCTGGTCCACAGTACATATTTTTCGTTGACTGAATGAATTAATGAATGTTTTAAATTTGATGATCTTCAGTCAGCATCACTTTAGGATTATTATAAAACATATAGAATGCATATTTGCATTATTGTGGGTTTTTTTCAAAAAATATTTTTAAAAACTGGCTTATGATGCTGGCTGGAAAGTTACTCATGTTTTGTACAAATTGTGGCAAATATAATTAAGGCCAGCTATCACCCCAAGAAAATCTCTATGTGTACAATACATCAAAACAATTTTCATACAATTGTTGATTTAGAGTAAAAAAAGAAAGTCAATATAACATGAAAGCACTCATTTCTAATACATGGAAGCTTAAATGTGGCATTTTTCTATAATTTTGCTCATAAATTTGTCTTACCATCTGTCTGGGCAAAGCTAATAGCTTCCCTTCTTTTGGCAACTCCGAATGAATGCATTTCTACAGGAAGCCTTGGCATATTTACTTTATACTCTTTCATGAAGGTTACAAAATATGGCTGCATGATCTAGAAAAAATTGTGTTAGCACCTAAAAGCTTAACTGCAAAAGCTATGATTTTTTCCTTGAAAATCTCATATTTGATTTTCTTAGTCTTCTTCCTGATAATATAGAAAGCAAGACAATTCAGCTGTGAAAACAAGCATGATTTCTTCTAATATAGAACAGCTGAGTGCTTCACTGTCTTTACAAAGAATCCACTCCTTCTGTAGCCACAGGTATTTTTTTTCAATCAAGTTTCTATTATGGGTACAGTGTGGTTGATTAAGGGTTCTCCTTTCTTATTGTAGAAAACTTAGAAGAATAAAAAGGCAGAGGGAGCCTAAATTGTTTTAGTGTGTGTTACATTGGCCTTGAAAAGAAAGAGAAGAGGATAATTTAGCCAAAAACAACAAACATCCAGTGACCACGAATTTCAAACTCTCAGGTTTAGACTGAAAGAGACCCATTAATTCAGGGATGTCAAGGCTGCTGGTGAAACTGAATACAAAAAAATACTGTGCTGTGAGTTGCTGTAGCTCCTTTCCCTTAGTAGATGGTGTTTGAGGGAATATCTAAGCTTGCTATTTAAGCCCTTTGTAAAACAATGGGAAAGGGTGGAGGGAATAGAATCGCCTTGTCTCAAGTACACATCGACTCAGTCAGGATCCCAACAAAGTGCGTAAACTCTGGCAGCTAAGAGAAAAATAGAAGTAACGGTTTCCTGAGAATTGTTAAGCCAACACGCTATTAAATATACCACCTAACATTGTTCTTTTCCTCTCCTTTTTCACTCTTGCAGCTACCACATGTGATGGAAGTAATCCAAGTTAAACACTCTCTCCAGAGCATGCTCCAAGACAGATGACTGGGCCTCGGGCTTGGCCAATACAATGCACTTCTATTCTCTATTTATTTTTGTAGTTCAAAGACCTGGCAGTAACTGATGTGATGCCTGCCATAAGGACCAGTGCACTCCTGGTGACTGCCCAGTGATTTTTATATCTGTATGCCAGCTACTCAGATAGACCACGTATAGAGGGTAGGGGGAGTTTTGAAAGGAAAAGAAACCCCAGCTTCCACTTAGCTTTGAAATTTCAGATGATATACTGCCAACTTACAGACTTTGCTTTAATCAGAGAGGCCACATGAAAAGACTTTCTATTTACCCTAGGTCATTTAGGAAACCGGCGATAAGTAGGCCATGCAAAATTTCAACTTCTCTTAAAGTTGGCATGTTCTCCTCAACTAGAGTTGAGTCGATTTCATTTTCTGAGTAGAAATATTTACAACCCTGTCATACATGACTCTTAGCCTTCCTTCTGTCTACCAACAAATGGGATTTTTAAAGACTGCTTAGAGTTAATTGGAAGTTGTTTTCTAACGGCGGGCCCATATAGATTTAAATAACAACTAAACTGCTTTACTGGTCTACTTCAAATTTCATCAGAACTGACTTTAGCTAGAAAAAAATAACATTCTATTTTATTTTTAAATTGTGTGTTCATGTAATAAAAAAGTAATCTTGCAAAACATATGAAATAACAACTGTAATATTCGGGTATTCATTAATATTAGAAAGGAAAAAAATTAGGATACCAATTTATTCTTTGGTGCACATTGAATCCCTTTTCTATTTTGGTTGTTCATAATATTTTGATTATCTGTATCATGAAGAGATTTTTGAATAGTCCTTGATATTGAAGTACTACAATTTGTGTTATCAAAATATAAAAAGAAGTTCCCTTCCTTGATTATGTAAAGTCAACATTGCAACACCTCACACTGTAAACTTTGCACTTCCCACTTTATATCTGCCAGTTCACACTTTACGATTGTAACAACCTTACAACAACAAAATTCCATTTACACCCTTACCATCTTTTCATGTTTTGTGCTACTGTTGTCATATTTAATTTTTAACATAACCTCATCTAATAATGTTAATTTTTTGTTTTAAACAGTTTTATTTTAAGGAAATTAGGAGAGAAAATATACTCTTTTATGCTTACCCTCCCCTCCTCCTACTTTTTTTTTTTATCATTTCTAGTATCTTAATTCTTAATTATAGAGCCAAGTTCCCATCAACCCAACAAAGAGCATTTTTTAGCATTTCTTATAGCACAAATCTGCTTGCAATGAATTTTCTCAGTTTTTATTTATCTGAAAATGCCTTTATTTCATCCTTATTTTTTTCATCCTTGTTTATTTCATCCTTGAAAGGATATTTTCACTGGAAATAGAATCCTGGGGAGACTGCTTTTTCAGCACTTTGCAGAAGTCTTTCTGTTGCTCTACCCTCCATGGTTTCACAGGAGAAATCAGCCGTCACCTGTGTCATTGTTTCCGTGTGTGGACTGTGTCCTTTTTCTTGAACTAGCTTCTTGGTTTTCTTTTTACTTTGATTTTCAACCTAGCTGTGGGGCTTCTTTTCATTTGTTTGTTTTTGATCTGTCAATGGATAGTAGATATTAACTATTAAATTTGGGAAAAGCCTGGCTATTATATCTTCAAATATTTTCCAACCATATTCTCGCAGTCTTCTCCTTCTTAGACTCCAACTACCCATATGTTAGATTGTTTGATATTGCCCTCAATTTCTGAGAATTTTTCTTCAGTCTTTTTTCTCTTTTCGTTATATTGGCTAATTTGCATTTATATTCAGTTTCACTGACTCCTTTTTTCTGTCACCCTCAAGCCCATCAGATTACTTTTCATTTTGGGTATTGTACTTTTCTGTTCTAGAATTTCCAAGTGGTTCTGCTTCTTTTATCTGCCCAGTTTCCACTTCTCTATGAAGATTCCCTATATATTTAGAAAGATCATATTTTCCTTTAAACCCATGAACAAATTTATAACAGTTTTCTAAACTCTTGGTCTGTTAAATCCAATATCTGGGTCGCCTTGAGATTAGTTTTACTCATTCCTTTTTATCCTTGACTATGGGTCATATTATCCTTTTTTTTAAAAAAAAAGTCTAGTAAATTTTTATTTAATATTAAACATTGCATATGTCATATTATAAATGTCCTTCATTCTGTTATATTCCTCTGAAGAATATCATTTGGAATTCTAGTATGTAGTGCAATTACTGATTACCTTGAAATTTTAGAGGCTCAGTTTACACTTTGTTAGGGTACCTCTGTGGAAAGCCTCTGTTTTCCAAGCCTCCTTAATTTGGTGGGACTCAACCTCCAAACTCTGCCTCTCCTAAGGATATTGTTGAGGCTTAGTGTTAGGTTTTTGTAAGTGTGTATGTAGAGTGGGATTTACTCTAGGGCATAGTACTTACTCCAAAACTATGGCCTGTCTGGAGTCCCAGCTGGATGCTTATGGTATTAAGATGTTTCTTTTTTATGTCTGGGCAGGAACTCCGAAGAACTCCCAGTGGTGGCTCTACCTTTCTTATCTTGGGTTTGTTCTTAAACGGACAGCCAATGCTCTCTAGTAAGCCTTGTACAGTATTTCCCAACATATGTACAACCCAGCCCTCAGCCAAGAACTTGCACTGGACTCTCAACCTGTCTTCTGCCTCCCTCTCTAAACAGCTCTCTCCTCTATGTTGTTTCAGCTCCCTGCACTGCAGTCAAGAAATTGTATCCAAGCAAAGCCATGAGAACTAAAATCTTCACATAAAACTACTTTACTACGTGAGGTAAAGAATGAAGTCATATTCCTTTCAATCCTCAATGGAGTGCCTTCTCTCATATTGTTCACATAATATGAATGCCTTTCTTCCCTACCTGGCAATTTTACCTGCTGAGAAAACTCCCAGGAATGCTGGAGTTACTGAGCCAAAGGGATCAAACCTTACTTTCACCTGTAGGAAATAAGAGAGGAATGGTTTCTTCAGCAGTCAAGGATCTCTTACTGCTCTTTCAGTTGGGTCTGTGTGGTGGTGTTGGCCATACTAAAATCAGATGCTATCTTTGTCTGCTGAGGTTCACTTAAGCAGAAATATCTCAGGGAAAGTGGATTGGAGGGAAGATGAGGAACTCACATGCTCTCTTCGGAGATGGGCCATGCTACCACTGCATCTAACCCTGCTGCTGATCCCACCAGGGCTGTAGGCAGAGAGATAGGCAGTGGTGCAGTCCATTCTGGTCTGCCTCCCCGAGACAAGTAGCGGTTCACGCTCATCATCAAATTGAGTTTGCCCTTTATCTACACATCTTAGACTTGATCATTCCACCTCTATGTCCAAAACTCTGATTCTTTCCTTTAATGATGTAATATGCCTTACCCCCAGAGTTGTCCTAAATTAGCCACTAAATAGAACAGTCTCATTTTGATGCACTTCTTAATTTTAGCTCCTCAGTTTTCTCCCCAGAAAACTGTACGTTAAATATTTGGATGACTATCTGCTGTTATCCAGCATCGTGATTTTGTGCTGTTCGCCTTCTTTGATGAGATCGATGCATTCAAGCTACGTGGTCACTGGTACTCTCTCTCTCCAACACCACTGTAAATAAGAATCTGAAACCCATGACCACACATTTGGGATGTGTTACCCTGTCTGACTGCCCTCACTATATTGTCTCCCTCCTGAGCACTTTTTATTCTGTAGTGAATATTATGGTTCCCCTCCCAGGTCCCCGCTTTAGGATTGAAGCACGCAATTCCCTAGATGCTGGAAATATTTCCTCATCATGGTTCACAGCTAAGTCTATACTAAGAAAAACAGCAGTATTATAGTTAACCAACCTGATGTCTGCATTTTTGCTATCCTGTATCTGAACTTCAGGTAACTCAGGAAAGCAGCCTATGTAGAAAAGAAAAAACTATCAGTTGATGCTCTGATAAAGAATGTAAATCAACAAACAACAAATCCTGAGACTTTATATCTGCAGTATAGACCCACTACTTTCATTATCAAGGTAAAGATAAGAGTCAGGTAGGCAGCGAGACTTCCTTCTATCATCTTGATTATGCCCTGCACGACTCTAAGAGGCAAAAATCACGTTGCAGTCTCTTTGAATAGCACCCCTCAGAATCGCGGACTGCACAGGCTGCACAAACATATGTGTAGCCCTACAAGGGAGGGTTACCTTTTTCTCTTCAAAACTACATTATATGTTCCTTTAACATGATTTCCCTAATGGAAAACTACTTATGACATTAGGTCATAATATGACATTAACTCATCAACAAATGAGCACAAGGATGTAACTCCAGACCATAATTCACAGTTGTGCATTAGAAAGCTGTGGCAAGAGTGTTCTACCAAGTCTATGATAGCCTGATTGTTGGAACTTGAAATAAATTTTCTCTTAGAAATTGCACTATAATGGTGATCAGATTTCTTATTCACCAAGGCCTATTATACCTGTACTTTAACCTAAGTAGAAAAATAATACTTAAGAAACTAATTATTATTTCATTATGGTGCTTGGTACATGGTCAGTACACAAGAAATATGTATTGAATGACTAAATAAATTAGTAAATGCAAATACAATGTTGCTTCTGTGAAAACAGGTTTAAAATTCCGATTCAGGTCATAGCTGCCATTAGACACTAGGGTTCTTAATACAGCCTTTCTCTCCAGCCCCGATTCCAGCAGCTGGATCAATATTCTATCCCCTTCCAAGGATCAGTGCCAGAGAAGCTAAGGTACAGGGATATTGATCTTCTATTCCTTCAGGGACCTACAGATACTAGCCCGAGAGGAACAATCTGGTGGAGGGTTATCTATGATGATTGTGTCTTGGGAGAGAGAAGTGGATTCAGTGGAGCTCTGGAAGAGGGGCGGGGCAGTGGCTCTACACCGTGGCAGCCTACAGAGTTTACTCTGGGAGTGTTTGTGGGAGTGCAGCTGCTCTAGCAGCAGCATTTCGAATTCACAGTCACCGTGATGCCAATGGAACATGGATGCTCTTGTGGGGTAATGGGAAAAATGGGCATTTTACTCACCACAGTTATGCATAGCTGTGGCCAAAAACTGCCATCTTAAGAGGGGATGACATTTTCAAACTGGATCCAGATGAATACTCAAATGGAACAAGTCTTTGGGGACAGATACAACCACAGGTGGAAATTGGATCT
Organism: Tapirus indicus; assembly: GCA_031878705.1. Classification (NCBI taxonomy): domain Eukaryota; kingdom Metazoa; phylum Chordata; class Mammalia; order Perissodactyla; family Tapiridae; genus Tapirus; species Tapirus indicus. Next base: position 136,542,586 of record CM062919.1, on the reverse strand, counting down.
GGCAGGCAGAACACAATATTTAAAACAAATGGCAACAGAACGTGGCATCAGAGAAGTACTAACAAAGGATTTCCACAGCACTGATTGGACGTCCAGTACTAGATGATATTACACAGGCAGAGAGGAAGACATGAAACAGGCCAGGTTCTTACACGAGGAGCTGCTGAGTAGCAGAAGCCAGCCACACTGGGCAGAAAAAAATCTAGTCCTGGAGCTACAAAAATGAGTAAAATTAGACAGAGAAATAGAGAGTGCCTGCCACATACTAGGGAAAATATAAGGACTAGGTTTTAGGAATATGGCAGAAGTCCCTTAAGAAAAACAGGGACATAAAATTGGAGTCAGACAGGTTTTGTTTTGGAGAATCTGATAGAGTTCCTTTATTTATTTAATACATAAGGTCAAGGTGGGTCCCAGAAACTGGGGAAACAATACCTGTTCTTGGAAGCAAGTTGTTTTAGCTTTGTGAAAGCAGAGGGCTGTAGACGCTCAAGCCAGCAAGCCCAGCAATCTAGGCCTAACTGTCAGCCAGTCTATACAGGTCTTTACATTTTCATTTTCTTCCTATTTCATCCCACTTTCTTCTTTTAATATCAATGTATCCTTGTGCTTCAAATCTCTTAAATTTACTTCAGTCTATAGGCTGAATTTTTCACGCTCCATTCCAATGTAAATTGGGTGTTTCGATTTCCCTATCTCTGCATCTTCTGTAGTTTTCTCTTTATCTACCCCCTTAAATGTTGTCAGTTTCTCTGCTTCTGTCTTTGATTTTTAGGCTTTCGAATTGCATATCTTTTTATTTTTGCCCAATACCTGATGTAGCACTTTGTACCATTAGGCAGAATGTTTTTTGAATATAGTTTCATATTTGTAGTATCTAAAGAGTCTTTAGTTAATTCCAAGTGACACCCTGAATAAACCACACAAATCACTAAGGTCCATTTAAAACTGGCAGTAAATAGCACTTATGAAAAAATCCAAAATTACTGCACACTGAATTCTTTAATAAAGTTTGATGACCACACACAGGCATTGAATTTATCAGAGTAGAATTATCTATAAGGGTACACGAAGGATTTTCCATTGAGTGTTTTCACAATCATTTAAGTTTTTTGTGATTAATAACCTGGAAGAAGAGGAAATCCAAGCTCAGTAATAGACATGGACTATGTCCTGGACATTTTGAAAACTCAATTATCTCAGGATTTACATTTGCTTTGAACAGAAGCTGTAAAGAAAACTAATGAACAACAATCTCAATTAGTTTATCCTCTAGATTTCAGATGCTTCAACAGTCCTTTCTTGGAAATTTCAAGGTTAAATTAAGGGTCAAAAGCCTTTTTGAATATGTGTCTGACATAGTAAAGATTTGTTGACAGCTAATGAAACAAGAAAAAGTCAATTAAAAAAGCATATAGGTGGACTAAAGAATTAAAAGTCTTCCTAATCACTTATGTTTGACAATTTTCTAGCAAATTAACATAATTTACTATATTTCAGTTAGTTTTCAAAAAAAAAATTAAACTTTGTCTTTAGAATAAGGCACTGATGAATGGATTCAACGTAATCTCAGAAAAATCTAGGAGGCAAAGAAATGTAGGTGGAGGCTTCATTCTACTTTCTGTAACTCAGTGTATTACATATTTTAGGCTGGCAGTACACAACACCACCTGCAAAGTACTTTTGCCAAATTCTGAACTAGCATCTGATCAAGCCTCTAAATCGAATGACTAATTTATAGGAAATATAAGGAATAGAATACAAATTAAACAATACCAAAAAGATGCAGTTAGCAAATTTTATACTCCAGGAAATTATACAGGACAAATGGCCTGGTCTCTTCAGCAAATAAACTTCAAGATAAAAGAAAAAAACCCAAAGTTTAGAAAAGGAAGAGATGAAAATTATAAGAGAAATTTCATTTAATCCAATTGTAATATATGGATTTTATTTGTATCTTGATTCTAGCAAACATTCTGTCAAAGAAATTTTGAGACTATCGGGGAATTTGAACACTGGATATTTCATAATACTAAAATTTATTCTTGGGGCCAGTCCCGTGGTGTAGTGGTTAAGTTCACTCACGCAACTTCAGCGGCCCAGAGTTTGCAGGTTCGGATTGTAGGTGTAGACATACACACCACTCGTCAAGCCAAGCAGTGGCGGCATCCCACATACAAAAATTAGAGGAAAATTGGCACAGGTGTTAGCTCAGGGCCAATCTTCCTTACAAAAAAAAAAATTTCTCAACAATTTGTTTATAATAATAGAAATGTGATTATGTTTCAAGATGAGTGCTTATTATTTACAGATACATACTGAGATATTAAAAATGAAATAATATGATTCTTGATTTCTTTTCAAAATAAACCAGAAGTGGCAGGAATTGGCAAGATCTGTAGACAAAGCTAGATTGGCCATGAGTAAATAAGGACAGACAGTACATTTTTTAAATTAAATAGTATCCACATAATTATGTATTTAAAATTTTCCATAATAAGAAACCTAAAAATAGTAGTCTCAAACATCACGTTTACTGAACATTTATTGTTCAATATAGAAATATACTCATTTTCCAAATTGAGGTAAATATAAAAATATACATAGCTACCTTGTTAAATTCACCTATTAAATCTGATAATTTTTATGTACATTCATTTTGGATTTTCACTAAATAAAACATGTCATCATCTCTCTTTTCTCTCCTGTTCTCTAACCTAGTGATGCTAATGATGAAGATGATCGTCAAGTGCTTGCTTAGGATGATTATTACCAGGGAGAGTTCATTATAATAGAGTCTGTATTGCTAAACTCAAGGAAATTATTTCAATAGCCATATAAGCCCCCCAAATTTGTCCTACTTAGAACAATTTAGTACAAGTTAGGTTATACTTAACATGAATGTGTTGAGGAAGTTTCCTTTTAATATAATTGCCCCTTAAAAATATTTTATGGGAAAAAAGGAATAAGCTATACTTACCCCTGCAAGAGGACTTGTCAGTCACACCTGTATAATTCTTGGTTTGGGCTACAAGTAAATAATTAACTATGAAGTTTTATATATATATATATATATATATAATAAAATAAATAAAAATGGTATAAAATAAAGTCTTTAAAATTAATGAGATAACCAACCATATAGAAGTGTCTTTATGACACACATCAGAGACCATAATCCAATTATTTTGGTGAAAAAATTAGAACCACAGAAATAGATTCATATCAGACAAGACTCATGGAAATTCCTCTGAGGTTTAGTTTGGTAGTCAATCAACACTTCCCTGTGTCAAAAACTGTTTTCCTTATACATCTTGGAAAAAAGAAAAGGAAATAGTCCTGTACAGCAAGAAAGACTGTCTAGTGAGCTAGCGACAAGGGCAGAAGTCTGGAAGCAGACTACCTGCGTCTGTTCTTGTTAGTGAGTGAGGACAAGCTTATTTTCCATCCCTGTGCCTGTTACTCAAGTGGAAAATTAAGATCGTAATAGTTCATGATCTCAAACGAGTGAATAAATGAGTTATTACTTATAAAAGCCCTTAGAGCAGTGCCTATAAAGAGGAAAGGCACATTAAGTCATCAACATTGTTATTTTTATTGTTACAATCATTATTATGAAATATGTTATTAGAGACACAAAAATAAAGTTAACACATGGGGTCTTTAGCTTCAGCTCTTCATCCATTAACATTTTTTTTTTTTTTTTGTGAGGAAGACCAGCCCTGAGCTAACTTCCGTAGCTAATCTTCCCCTTTTTGCTGAGGAAGACTGGCCCTGGGCTAACATCCGTGCCCATCTTCCTCCACTTTATATGGGACGCCGCCACGGCATGGCTGACAGGCAGTGTGTCCGCGGGCACCCGGGATCCGAACCCGCGAACCCCGGGCTGCCAAGCGCGGACGAAACCGCTGCGCCACCGGGCGGCCCCCATCCATTAACATTTTAAGAGAAGAATATTAAACATTTAGAGATCACTTCCATGTATATACTGATTTAACAAATAATCATTAAGTGCTTACTAATGCCAGGCATTGTACTTTGGGTGTGCCATGTGAGTAAAATATGTCCCCTATCCACAAGGTGCTTTTAGACGTAAAAATTATTAAAGATGCCTAAGTGTTACAGGAGATGTGAAAGAAGTTCACAGAGGTCTCCACAGGTGGGAGGAGAAAAGAGTGGGGAGTTTGAATTGAGGAAAGCACCAGAAAAATTCTTAGGAGGAAGACAATGTTCTAAACTCCCTGGAAAGGTTTAGGAGGATTTGTTCCCCAGATAGCCAGGAAGGTGGCGGAGGGACACAAAGACCTGAAACAGCCTGCTAGGCATGATGCATTCCTTTATTTCTTCATTTATTCAGCAACTGATTTTTGAATGTCAGACTCTGCAGACACTGTGCCGAACAAAACACACGAAATCTCGGTTTTCGTGAAACTTACAAAAGACAATGAATAAACTAACAGATATAATATCTCAGGTCGTGGTTAATTCTATAAAGAAAAGAAAAGCAGAGTAAGGGTATAGAGAGGGACTGGGGCGTTGGTGCCCTTTTCTAAGGCTAGTCCATCCAGAAGATGACATTTGAGGAAAGACCTAGAGGAAGTGAGACAGCAAGCAGGGTGGAATAGATTTTCAAGCAGAAGAAACAGCAAGGGAAAAACTGGGAGGCAGGAGTCTAACATGTCTGAGAAGTAGCAAGCAGGCCAGTGTGGCTGACCTGGAGTGAGGGAGGAGGAGAGAGTTAGGACCTGAAAAAGAGATCAGAGGAGAAAAGAGAATAGTAGAAAGAACATGAATGGCCTTTTAGGGCATGAGAAGAACATTGGATTTTATACTGACTGGAAGATTTTGAATAAAGATGTACTTTTTTGTCCACTTCAACTCATCCACTTAAGTTTTAAAGAACCCTGGCTAATATGTGATTAGATTGTACAAGGCAGAGGTGGGAGCAGGGAAATGAGACTTGGTTTTCCCAATAATCTACATGACAGAATGTCGCTGCCAGAACTAGGATAGTAGCATTTACATGGTGAGAATCAGTCAGATTCAGAATGTACTTGGAAGGTAATGTTAACAGGATTGGCTACTGGACATGGAAAATGAGTGAAAAGCAGGGCTCAAAGCTGACTCTAAGTTTTAGAAACTGGGCAACTGAAAGAAACATAGTGTTTTCATTTACTGGGGTGATAAGATTAGTGTTGAGAAATTGAGTTTATTCTGGCCATGTTAAATTAGAGATGTCTATTACACCTTCCACAAGGACAGGCATATTCTCATACCTGCAAGCTGTTTGCTATGACTGGAGCATCAGACTCAAAGGAGGCATGTTGATAAAAAACCAGGCTGGGAGTAAGTAGACTTTATCACAAGGAAGGCTTTATATGCATACCAAGGACATGTATACTTGACCTTCCCTGACTACAGTTGGCCTGTGTTACATGAATAAACATCTCTTCTTTTAATTGGCACTCAAATACTTCAAACCACTGTCCACTTGTGTAACCTACACCTCTTGTAGCCAGACGTATGATGAGTGACCAATAGCTCTATATTACTCTTTGCTTCCTTGCTTACCTCTTGCCAGGGACTTTGCTAAGGGGGATTTTGTTTTTAATTTAATGAGAGGAATTAAATTAAAGATCTATTGGAAATAAAAGAAGAAAGATAACTTGAGATCAGATAACTGAGGGTCTTGAAAATCAGCATGGTTTAGACTTTATGGATAATTAAATGGACACGTTAGTTAAACTATAGCATGATCAAGACTATAGTTAAAGAGTTGAATCCACGAGCAATATCAGAGATAGATTGGACCCAAAGAAGAACGACACGGGAACTAGAGTTAATATGATTAGCAGTATGAGACACACTAGCAAAGGCCATGACAAGAGATACCCAATTTCTTCTCCCATTTTTTGATTATTTTTTTAGTTATACATTTTACAAGTGTCAAACACTGTTATGAGTGAATGGGTATAAACTTTATTAACAATTTTATGCAGCTATATATTTTATTTTGTGAATCGTATTATAGATTTAAAAAATCTAAGTGAACAAAAGTAGAAAGTGAGCGTAGCAATAAATCTCTACCATAAAGTATTCAAAAAATTTGCATTTGAAGTATGAGTACTTTTCAAGAAAGCATAGTGTATAATTGGAATATAGTTATAAATAAAAATTGAAGGGATGATAATAGTCTTAGAAAAGTCAAGATTTTTTACTAGTTTTCTAAGTAGGCATTGTATTCTATTTTGTTGAGGAATTAGCCAGTCGTTATTATTTACTTTTGACAATTTTTGTTTTGTATATAGATTAATTTTAATCAAACATCGTTGTTAACAATATAATTTTCATGATATTAATAAAACCATGTTTAAATACTGCACTATTCTCAATGGAATTTTGATGATAGGGCTTGTAACTTATCTAGCAGATCTGTGTTCAAAAATTAAACTCAAAATGAGTGGGTCTTAATTCTTTCCAGGCTGCCTATGAATCAATGCTGGTGTATTGGGAAATAGATTAAAATTTGTGTTGCAAAACCATTAGCACTTCTGAGAGCACCAGATTGCTTGTATTTTAATAACGCAAAGCATAACAGAAAAAAAAGAGAGAAAAAGAAAGAAAAATGAGCCTTGATTCCTCTTTCTCACCATAGAAACAGTTTTAGAGAAAAAGACATTTTATTAATTAATGATCTTCATACATATTAGATGGTACCACATTGAGTAATACAGTGTTATAAACAAATAAAGGGTCATTTCATTCAACTCTGAAGAAAAATGGTTATTTTTTAGTGGGTGGGGACTATTAACTGTTGCTTAGTACCCATTCTCTCCATGTTCTTCTGTAATAAAACTCTGTGAATTTTTGCTGGTTGTACATTAATCCAGTGAGTGACCACATTTGCTAACCTGACTTGTAGTCAGGCATGGCCTGGTGTGTATGCTTAGGCTGATCATGTCAGGAAAAACCTGTTGTGAGCAACTCTGACATTATAGCTTTAAAGACAAGGATGATCTCCCTGGGTGCCTGTCTCCCTTTCCCACTGCTTGGGGAAGGAACCCCGAAGCAGCTTCGGAAGTCTGATAGGAAAGAAGGCAGAACTGCTCTGGCAGGAGGTGACTGCTCAGTTTAGCCTGTTGAGGGAAATATCTTTCTTCCATCTCTGAACACAGTATTTTGGAGTCTTTTTGTTACAGTAGCTTAACTCTTACTCAACGTAATAGAGTATTCAAATGCTATTATAATGGAAAAAAATCTTTATGAATATTTAGTGTACATGGCACGATACAATACAATTATCTTGAAAGTTACTGTACTTTGTGCATATTTGTATAATGCTAAAGCTTTGTCTACATTGCAAGTATCGGTGGAACTTTAATATATTTGGAACAAGGCCAGGAATGAAAAGGAAAGAAGGGGTGGAAATAAAGTAGAGAATAAAGAATCAAATTAGAAAGAGAAGAAAGTTAAAGGATATAAAATTTTGAAATTTCAGTAAATAGGGAGGAAAATCTAAAATATTGGTGTGTGACTAGAAACAGTTCAAATAAAAATTATTTTCATAAAAAAGGCTTTTATATACTCCTAAACTCTTCCATCATCTCTTTTTTTAAATATAAGCAGAAAATTACCTCCATATAATCCAGAGAAAAACACTACTTCATTAGATAATTAAATTAATAGTTATTGAAGATATGTGTGCAGAAAGTCTATGAAGACAAGCGTAAATTAACCTGGCTTTCAAGAATAAACGTATATTTCTTTGTTTTTTGAAAATATTTTAAAATTTAATTTAATATCAAAATATTTTATTTATTTTGTGTGTGTGTGTTTTTTTGAGGAAGATTGACCCTGAGCTAACATCTATTGACAATCTTCCTCCTTTTTTTTCTTTTTTCTCCCCAAAGCACCAGTAGATAGTTGTATGTCATAGTTGTACACCCTTCTAGTTGCTCTATGTGGGATGCCACCTCAGCATGGCATGATGAGCGGTGAGTAGGCTTGCACCCAGGATCCGAACCTGTGAACCCTGGGCCGCTGAAGCAGTGTGCGAACTTAACCACTCACTACGCCACCGGCCCGGCCCCAAAATATTTTATTTATTTTTGACTGCATGTTTGAAATACTGATATGTTGAACTAAAACGATAAGCTTTCATGAGCTTTTTGTAGCTTGTCAAATTTTAAATGAACCCAAATTGCTAGTTTCATCTGTAAGTCAAGTGTTCAAATAAGAAATCCACAAGCATTTTAGGTAACAGGATTCCTATCAGCAAGCAGTAAACTGTCACCTATTTAAATGTGACCCAAAGATGGGATCTTTAGATTTCAACATCCTCTTTTCTGTACACATATCTAGTGAAAAAGCCAAATTTAAAAAAAAAAAAAAATTCCTACTCCCTTTCTTTGAGACTCAACTTTCCATCAGACAATTTTTCATGAATAATGGCAAATTTCACAGCTCTGATTTTCTTTTTATTTTTCTTGCAGAAAATTTATAAAACAAAACCACATTGCTTTAAAGCAGAACACATGGTTAGTTTTTAGCAGAAAAGTGAAAAATCTCTAGTTTGTCTACCACTGTAATTATTGGCAGCCGTTAAATTCTATATACAACATAAGGTATAAATTAGCTGATCACCAACATGTGTGTAGCCACAAGGTAACAAATTTTAAACTTGGGGAAAAAGAGAAAATGAAATAGGTTAATAGATGATGACAAAAGAGATAAGATGTTTAGTTATATGTTGATTAAGTTTTGTCACATGTCATTTGTTTTAGTCTTCAGTGCCAGTTGTTATTCAACATTTTTATGAAAAGAGGTATTTTATGATATCAGTTTTCATTTTTAGTGGTCTTATTGCAAGGTAAGTTTCTGCAATTGGGCAAGAATGAAGAAAATGGCAACAAATGCAAATACAGCCACAATCTTCTAAGAGAATAAAACTAATGCTAAGTCACCCTGTCAACATAGATTCAGAGCCAAAAAGGAAAAAAAGAGTAAAGTATCGTATGTGATTTGTTCTACTGTCCAATTTTACCGAGGACTTAGTTCTACAATTAGAAGCTGATGACAGCTCACCATATTTAACTTGAATGTGTAGGTTCTTTTTAACAAATTTGTGGGGGAAAAAAAACCCTGATCAAGATTTTCACATTTTATAAACAACAATGCCCAGTTTCAGGGTTACTAAAGAATAACTTTGCTGAAAATATCAAGTGAATAATATGCCATCCTTCATACGTAAATATGTTAACGGCCCACTGTCAATACAGCATACACCACTGAATTTCTTTCAGTCTGTGATGATGGATTTACATTCATAAGTTCACAACTTTGGTTGTCCCTCTGTGATCAACCATACATAAGACGCCTGATTGGGAACTGGGTCAGGGGACAGTGGGAAGCTGGCTGAAACTCACAAAAACCTAACTACATCACTTACACTCATTAGTATGGTAAAGCAACCAACTAGAGACCAACAGGAAAAACAGAGAAGAAAAGAAGCGTTAATGGCAAACATCCCAAAAGTTGAATTTTAACTCGTAAAAACTGACATTTATTTCATATTTGCAGTTTGAAAATGATTTTTATATCAATTTTCTCACTCAAAACTTATTGCTATTCCCAGTAAGCAGGGCTTGTAATCACACCAATGTCACAGATATGAAATTGTGACACAGAGGAATTAACACAGTTAAAATTTAGATTGAGGAGATCGAATTACCTGGTGGCTAAGACCTGGCCTCTGGTCTGAATTCAAGTTCCAGGTCTACCTCATAAGAAGATTTATGACCTCTATAAAGTCAGTTATGGTCTCAGCCTAAATATCTTTACCTATAAAATAAGGATAACAATAGCAGCTACCTTAGGAGGATGTTGAGAAAATTACATAGGATAATCATGTAAAGTGTTTAGTATTATACCTGGTCTCAAAAAATGTTAATTTTACTATTGCTATTGTTTTGTTATTATTATCATTACCTAAATATCCATAATCATCTCAGTACATCCTGCTTGTAATTGTAATAAGAGCATTTATTTTAAATGAGTATTTTACGTAAAACAATATTAGAAAATTTGGGGTATGTGAGATTCAATTGTAAATATTCTTATCCTTGTAAGTCAGAGCTGGATTCTAACCCTGGCTTTGCCACTTTTTAATGTGATGTTAGGCCCATTAGTTAACTTCTTTGAGCCTCCATTTGCACATTTGTAATACTGGGTTAATAAAATCTGCTCTGCCATACTTACTGAGCTGTGAGGATCAAATGCAAAAGGACACTGAAAATTGGAAAGTACTGCACATGTGTAAAGTATTATTAGTACTTAGGAAATAATTGTTGGTGAAGTCGGGTCTTTCTATAGAACTCTCGCTTCTCCCCATCTGGTGTCACCTCACCAATCTTCAACCGAATTGTGCCTTAACACCAGTTTCAAAAGAGGGCAAAAGAAAATGTCTTTCAGTCTTGGTAATTTGTGTTTGCAAACATTTTCCTCTCAAAGCAATTTTAACAAAATTAGAAACACCATTAGGTAACCGTCAAGCAAGATACTGAAGCATCTGATTCATCCGTTTCGAGTTCAATGTCATCATAGGAGTTAAATGATGAGACAAAATGGGACCTCTTAGCCAGCACATGTATTTCATTGTATGTTGAGTTGTAAAATGCTGATCTCTGATTTTTAAAGTAATTTCTCTTTTGACTCTTTTCAACAAGAGTAGTTTTGAACACGTGTTAAAGTGTAAGACAATACAGCTTCAGAGGGTTCTGATTAATTCCAGCCTACTTGTGATTTGTTAACAAATACGTCAGCTCCATTTTGATTTGGGTCTTTTCAATTGATAAGAGCTGAAAAGAAGTGGCTTCAAGTTTTAGTCTCTGCATAAGAATTAGAGCTTCAATGAGGGAAAAAAAAAAAAAAAAATGACCTTGCTAATAGATTGTGTTTCTTTGGAAAAAGATACTCAAGAATATAGTTTACAGAGAGACGCAACCTAAGCACATGGCATCATTTAATGACTATTTATTTAACAACTCCTCTGTACCACACACTCTTCTAGGAATTGTAAATACAGCAGTGAACAAAACAAAACAGAAATCTGTGTCCCTATCAAGTTTGCATTCCCAATGTATTGTGCAAGGTAACAGAAAAGACAGAAAAACATGTTTTCATGGTTATATACGAACTTAGCTGAATACTTTAACTTCAAATTCACCCCCTATGTGTGTCTTCTGAGAGACATTTATAAAATACTGTTTATGAAAGGTGAATGAAACTTTTGGGTTTATTCAAAGATTGTTGAGCGAAATGTTACTGTTGATCTCTTAGAACAGATAAAATGAACATGCTTTCAGTAAATTTGGAAGTCAAGAGTATGCCAAACGGATGACCCTGAATTCTCCCATCTTCTGTGCATAACCGTTACTTTAATATGAGAATGAAGCAGCTCCAGCCTCCTCCCCATGATCTGTCATGTGCTCAGTGTCCCCACTCTCTCTGCAGATTCCCCTGGCATTCTCATGGGGGGAGTGGGGGTTACACTGACTCAGGTCTCTGAAACTGCTGAATTCTTGACCCTGATATTATTTCCTTTCCTATGACCTTGACTTCTTGTCAATTTGATCTATGCTGGACCATACCCAGATTCTTTCATTTACACATAACTGGCCCACTCAGCTATTTTCTGTCTCCTGGATCCGTTATACTTCTCCCCAGCATTGCTGACCGAAGAGACAAAATTCCCGATACCTTTTTACACAAACTATTTTAACTTTATCCAAATCCCTCCCATTTAGGCCCACCCAGGGGCCCTACTCTCTTCCAATATATAAAAACAAATAAATAAATAAAAGCCAATCAAGGGACTTGTTTCAAAGAGACAGGATTATTGCTTTTCCTCCCCTAGAAAAAAGATATACAATACACACACACATGTCCACTTCCCCATACACAAACACATATATACAGTATGTGTACATATATGTATGTGTACACTTTTTAGTAGAAAATATATCCCTTACCATCTGCTTAGAATATCATATGCATTTGGATGACTGTTACTAGGTCTCAGGAAGACATAGAATAACTTCTGCCTTCATTGCTTATTTTTTAGGTGTATTGGACAAGTTAACTATTAGCCTTAGTTTAACCAAGTAAGAAATCAGAAATATCCTATGTCAGAGGATTGTTGGGAGAATCACATGGGATAATATACCTGAAATATAGATGCTATAAATTATTCGTAAGCACTCTTCACTCGCAGGAAGGTGAATTTGTCTTTCATTATCTCCGAATTCTCACTTCCCTCTAGTCTGTCTTTGGTCCAGCTCTTTCAGGGACCTGATTTTTCACTCTAACTTTAGCTGCCTTAGGTCCTTCCAGCCCTCCTGCCTGGAATGCTTTCTTTTGTTTTTAATTTAATAGACTTTGTGGGGCACAGTTTTAGGTTCACATAAAATTGAGCAGATAGTTCACGGATACTCCCTTTTCCTGTCTCCGCTACAGCTTCCTTATTATTAACATCTTGGCATTAATGTTGTGTATTTGTTACAACCGATGAACTAATATTGATACGTTATTATTAACTGAAGTCTATAGTTTACATCAGGGTTCACTCTTTGTGTTGTAGATTCTGTGGGTTTGGACAAATGCAGAATGACGTGCATCCACCATTATATTATTATACACAGTAGTTTCACTGCCCTGAAAGCCCTGTGCTCCGCCTGTTCATCCTTCCCCCACCGACATCCCCTGGCGACTACTGATCTTTTTGCTGTCTCTATAATTTTGCCTTTTTCAGAATAGCATTCAGTTGGAATAATACAGTATATACCATTTAAAGACTGGCTTCTTTCGCTAATATGCATTCAAGTTTTCTTCGTGTCTTTTTGTAGCTTGATAGTCATTTCTTTTTAACGCTGAATAATATTCCATTGTATGGATGTAGCAGAGTTTGTTTATCCATTCACCTACTGAAGGGCATCTTGATTCCTTCCATTTAAAAATTATGAATAAAATTGCTATAAACATTTGTGTGCAGGTTTTTGTGTTTTCAGCTCATCTGGGTAAATACCGAAGATCATGAATGCAGGATCGTATGATGAGACTCTTCTTAGTTTTGTAAGGAACTGTCAAAATGTCTCCCAAAGTGGCTGTAGCATTTTTCATCCCCACTAGGAATGAATGAGAGTTTGAATGGATTTTAGTCATTTCAAAATAACATTGTTTTCATCTTTCCCCCGTTTTTAAATTGGGTTGTTTCTTTTCTTATTCTTTAGTTTTAAGAGTTCTTTGTATACTTTGAATATGAGCCCTTTATCATGTATGTGTTTTGCAAATATTTTATCCTAGACCGGGATTTGTCTTTTTTTTTTTGCTGAGGAAGATTCACCCTGAGCTAACATCCACTGCCAATCTTCCTCCTTTTGTATGTGAGCCGCTGCCACGGCATGGCTACTGACAGAAGAATGGTGTAGGTCCGTGCCCAGGAACAAAACCTAGGCCTCTGAAGTGGAGCATGCTGAACTTAGCCACTGGGCCACTGGGGCTGGCCCTGTCTTTTTATTTTCTTAATAGTGTCCTTCACAGAGCAGAAGTTCTAAATTTTAATAATATCCAAAATATCAAATTTTTCTTTCATGGATCATAATTTTGGTGTTGTATCTATAACACCTCGCCAATTCCAAAGTCATATTTGATTTTGTTCTATAGTTTATACTTTTGTATAAACAAAAGTGGTTTTTTTTGTTTGGTTTTTTTTGTTTTTTTGGTTTTTTTGTGGTTTTTTTCTTTATCTGTTCTTTCACCAATACCACAATATCTTGATCACTATAGCTTTATTAGTAAATCCTGAAGTCTGTAAGGTCAGTCCTTAAGCTTTGTTCTCCTCCTGCAGTATTGAGTTAGTTATTCAGGGTCTTTTGTCTTTCCATAGAAACTTGGGAATCAATCTGTCCATATTCACAAAATAACTCACTTGGATTTTGATTGGAGCTGTGTTGAATCTGTAGATCAAGTGAAAACTGACATCTTAAAAATATTGTCTTCCCATCCATGAAAGTAGAATATCTCTCTATTTAGATTCTTTGGTTTCTTTCATCATAGATTTGTCATTATCCTCATATAGATCCTGAACATCTTTGTTATATTTATGTCTGAGTGTTTCATTATTTTTGGTGCTAATGTCAATTACATTGTATTTTAATTTCAAATTTCAATTGTTTGTTGCTGGTATACAAGAGAGCAATGGACTTTAGTATATTAACTTTGTATCTTGCAGCCTTATTTATGGGAACGTTTTGGTCAATTATTTGGGATTTTGTAAAAATTAACAATCATGTCTTTGTGAACAAGGACACTTTTATTTCTTCCTTTTCAATATGTATGCATTTTATTTACTTATAATGTCTTATTGTCATAGCTAAGACCTCCAGTATGATGCTGAATAGGAATGATAAGACAGGTTTTCTTTGCTTTGTTCCCAGTCTTAGAGGGAAAGCATCCATTTTCTCACCATTAATTTTGATGCTAGCTGTAGGTTTTTTGGAAATATTCTTTATCAAGTTGAGGAAGTTCCTCTCTATTCTTAGTTTGCTGAGTTTTTATCATGAATGAGTGTTGGGTTTTGTCAAATGCTTTTTCTGCATGTATGATATGATCATATGATTAATTCTTTTGTCTGTTGATATGATGGATTACATTAATTGATTTTCAAATGTTGAACCACCCTTACATACGTGGGATAAATCTCACTTTATCAAGATTATAATTCTGTTTATACATTGGTGGAATCAATTTGCTAATATTTTTGTGTCTATATTCATGAGAGATGTTCATCTGTAGTTTTTCCTTCTTGGAATGTCTTTGTATTATTTTGGTATTCATGGTAATGCTAGCTTCATAGAATGACTTAGGAAATATTCCCTCTGTTTCTATTTTCTGGAACTGATTGTATGGAATTGGTGTAATTTCTTCCATGAATGTTTGGCAGAATTCATCAGTGAAACCATCTGGCCCTGGTGCTTTCCTCTTCGAAAGGTTATTCTATTGATTAAATTTCTTTAATAAACACCAATATATTCAGATTATCTATTTCTCCTTGTTCAAGTTTTGGTAGATTATGTTTCAAGAAATTGGTCTATTTCATTGAAATTATTAACTTTGTTAACATAGGCTTTCTTATAATATTCCATTATTGTCCTTTTAATGTTCATGAGATCAATAGTGATGGTCCCTCTTTCATTTCTGGCATTAGTTATTTATGTCTTCTCTCTCTCTCTCTCTTTTTTTTTTTTGTTTGTTTTTGTTAGCCTGGCTAGCAATTTATCAATTTTGTTGATCTTCTCAAGAACCAGCTCTTGGTTTCATTAATTTTCTCTATTTTCCTGTTTTCAGTTTAATTAATTTCTGCTCTGATTTTTACTATTTCTTTCCTTCTGATTGCTTTAGGTTTATATTGCTCTTCATTCTCAAGTTTTCTAAAGTGAAAGTTTAGATTATTGATTTCAGATATTTTTTCTTTTCTAATATATGTATTCAATGACACAAATTTCCCTTTAAGCACTGTATTTATTGCATCCCACATATTTTTGTACATTGTATTTTGTTTTCATTGATTTCAAAATATTTTTAATTTCTTTTGAGATTTCTTCATTCACCTGTGTGTTATTTAGAAGTCTGGTGTTTAATCTCCAAATATTTTGAGATTTTTCAGCAATCTTTCTGTTATTGATTTCCAGTTTAATTTCACTATGGTGTGTGTGAAAACACTTTGTATGATTCCTGTTTTTTTAAAATTGTTGGCCCAGAATGCAGTCTATTTTGGTGAATGTCCCACATGGGAAAAATGTGTATTTTGCTGTTATTCAATGTAGGATTCCAAATAAGTTAGGTCCAGTTGATTAATGATGCTCTTCAGTTAAACTACGTCCTTACTCGTTCTTTTTCTTACTGATAGAACTGTGTTGAAGTCTCAGAAATAGTGGATTTCTCTATTTTCTTTGCCATTCTATTGGTTTTGCCTCACACATTTTATTTGATGCTCTGTCATTAGGTACATATACATTAAAGCTTTCTACGTCTTCTTGGAGAAGTAACCCATTTATCATTATGTAATGGCCCTCTTTGTTCCCTTATAAATTTCTTTATTCTGAAGTCAGCTTTGTCCGATATTAATATAGCTACTCTAGCTTTTTAAAAAATTAATATTAGCATGCTATTTCTTTCTCCATCCCTTTACTTTTAATCTGTCTGTGTTTTTATATTTAAAGTGGGTTTCTTGTAGACATTATATAACTGTGTCTTTTCTTCTTATTCACACTGTCAGTTTCTGTATTTTATTGGTGTATTTAGATTGGTGTTTTTATTGATATATATCAATAATTGCCTTAAAAATATTAAAGTTTTAAAGTGATTATTGATATAGTTGGATTAATATCTACCATTTTTTAAAATGTTTTCTATTCATTGCCTTTATTTTTTTTAAATCTTTCACTCTTTTTCTAACTTCTCTGGTTTAACTGAACATTTTATATGATTCCATTCCTCTCCTCTTTGCATATTAATTATACTTCTTTTTACATTTTTTAAGTGATTGCCCTAGAGTTTGCAATGTACGTTTACAACTAATTTCAAATAACACCGTACCACTCGTGGGTAGCGCAGGTATCTTATAGCAGAGTTTTCCTATTTCCTCCCTCTCATGCCTTATAATACTGCTGGCACTCATCTTACCTATTTTACCAAATTAAAGCTATCTATTAAGTCAGTAAAGAGTAAGAAAAATAAAAAGTTTTATTTTAAACTTCATTTGTTCCTTCTCAAATACTCTTCCTTTATGTAGATCCAAATTTCTGACCTACATTATATTCATTCTCTCTGAGAAACTTATCTTGACATTTCTTAAATGGCAGGTCTACTTGCAACATGTTCGTTCAGTTTCTGTTTGTCTGAGAAAGTCTTCATTTCTCCTTCAATTCTGAAGGATAATTTTCCTGGATGCGGTATTCTATGTTGATTTTTTTTTTTCTTTTAACCTTTAACAATTTTATTCCACTTTCCTGATGTTTGCATAGTTTGTTAAGAGAAGTCTAACATAATTCCTATCCTTCCTCCTCTATAGATAAGGTGTTCCCCTGACCTCTCCCCACTGCCGGTTTCTTTCAAGATTTTCTTTTTGTCTATGGTTTTCTGAAGTTAGGATATGATATGCCTAGGTGTAGATTTCTGGAATTTATCCTACTTGGTGTTCTTTGAGCTTCTTACTGTGGTTTTATGTCTGTCATTAATATTAGAAAATGCTCAGTCACTATTATTTCAAATATTTCTTTTATTCCTTTTTTTCTTTCTTCTCCTTGTAGTATTTCCATTATGTGTAAGACAAACCTTTTATAAGTGTCCCACAGTTTTTGGATATCTTGTTCCTTTTTTTTTGCTCTTTGCATTTTATTTTGGGAGGTTTGACCCATCTTCAAGTTCACTTACTCTTTTCTCAGCTGTGTCTAGTCTACTGGTGACTCCATCAAAGGCATTCTTCATTTCTGTCACAAGGTTTTTGATTTCTATCATTTTTCTTTTGATTCTCAAAATTTCAATCTCTCTTCATGCATTACCCATCTGTTCTTAATTGTCGTCCATTTTTTCCGTTAGAGCCTTTAGCATATGAATCGTAGTTATGTTAAATATCCAATCAGATAATTCCAAATTCACTGCCATATCTGAGTCTGCTCTCTTTTCAGATTATGTATTTTTCTTGCCTTTTAGCATGACTTGCAATTTTTTTGTTGGAAGCTGGACATGATATATCAAGTGATAGGAACTGACATAAACAAGACTTTAGTGTGAGTTTTTACGTTCATCTGGTGTATTAGTCTGCTATAACAAAATAACACATACAAAGAGGTTGAAACAACAGTTTAAACCTTTCTCACTGCTCTGGAGGCCGGAAGTCCTAGATCAAGGTGTTCATAGGTTTCATTTCTCCTGAGGCCTCTCTCTTTGGTTTGCAGAAGTCTGTCCTCTCCCTGTTCCTCGCATGGCCTCTCCTCTGTATGTGTGCATTACTGGTGTCTCTTCCTCTTCCAATAAGGACACCAGTCGTATTGGATTGGGGGTTCACTCTTATGACCTTATTAACTTCATTTACTCTTAAAAGGCTCTATCTCCAAATACAGTCACATTAGGTGTTAGGGCTTCAAAATATAAATTTGGGGGAAACAAAATTCAGTCCGTAAGTACTGGCTAGCAGTTAGGCTGTGTTAAATATTTCTTGTAGGCGTTAGCAAATTCAATATCCTCTAACATCCTTGTTTTTTTTCTCCCAGTTTTCTTTGGGTTTCCCTAGGTATTCCTTCTTAAATGGAGTCTGTCTGGCAGCACTCTCAGTTGTAATACACTGTTGTTATCCTGGAGTCCTTTGATGTGGTGGCAAGATATCATGTAGAGGAAGTGTTCAATAATCTTGTAATTAAATCTATTTCTTATTGTTTGTTTGTTTGTTTTGTGGTGGATGAGAGTTCCTGGGCTATGATCCTCAGAGGAGTGTCTTGGCTTCCTTTTTTTTTCCCTCCCCTTATGTGAGACAGGCAGGCTACAGGGACTGGAATTGGCTAATAGCTCTTTCCCATATGATATAAAACTTTGTTAAAGTTTGTCAGGTTTCTCTTGACAGCTGGCCTTATTTACAGAGAATAGAAGGTAGCACAGAATGCTCTGGGTGTATTTCATAATGGTAATTTTTTTATCTCACTCTGCCAGAAGCATGAGTAAATTTAACTTAGATCTTCACAGTAAGAGCTGGTGGGACTCCTGGAAGTTAAATTCTTGAAAGCGTTGGGGGTCTTACCTAAGCCTCACCCCTACCCCTGGAGATTTTTTTAATTCTCAAGCTAATCCACATTGAACCTCCAGCAATTCATCAATTACAGTTTAGGTGTTCCTAATGGTACTGGCTCCAGAGACAAGCTTCTGCTCCTGGGTTCTGCTTTCCATAAACTTTGACTCTGTGTTTACCTCTCCCTCTAGTTTTCTTGGAAGCACTTTCCCCAGTGACCTCAGTTCTGTGACAACTTTAAGAAGAATTGTTGTTTTTCAGTTTGTTCGCTTTTTTGTCTTGTTGTGAGAATGGGAGTGGCAACTTCCAAGCTCTTTACATGTTGTAGTGAAAACTGGAAGTTCTTGGACACATTTTATTCTCTATAGAAATTGTCCTACAATTGAAACTTAATGCATCCCTCTTTTTCTCATCACAACCTGCCCGCCTAATTCCTTATGACCACAAAGCAGTGTTCCAGTATTTCCAAGATAAATGCTAAGCATATGATACAAAAATTGGTATGAAAGAGCTAATGCTTGATAATGGAGTAATGTGTAAATTTTTAAAGGGTATTGATAGCGTCATATTAGGATTGTATGATTGTAATAAGACTAATGGGAACAATACCAGCAGACACAGGCAGACGATAGGAGTTTTTTAAATGTAAGCAAAGAATATAGTTTATTATACACAGACAGCTACATAAACAGGAGATATAGCCACTCTCTTGGTTTGAGAGTCAAACCTCCGCAGCAAACCAACCAACACTGGTATTCAACCACTAATGATATCCTCTGACAAGGTTGAGAATCCTGTCTCATGGTCTATGCTTTTATCCATTTCAACATAATGATTTTGTATGCAAATGGACACTATGGAAAAATGGAGAGCAGAAAATACACAGTGGCATTCCACAAGGAGAAAGTAAAAGTCCTGGGAAAAGCAGAAATGGTGATAGTCTTGAGACTTTTTAAAAAATATATGTATATAATACTTTTCCTAATTTTATTGTTGATTTTCCTGAGCACTCTACTAAGAAATGGACATAAGTTATTAGTTCCATATGGAGACAAGGAAAATGAAGTCACAGGTTGCTAAGGGATTTACTCAAGATTTTAAAGATAGTAATTCAAATTAAGGATTTTAAGAGAAGTCCTTGTGTATTTTTGTAACTATCTGCTGCACTGTGTAGTATCTGCATGAAGAAAATAAAAAAAAAAGAAAGAGGAAAAGAAGGACAGAAGGAAGGAAGGAAGGAAAGAAAGAAAGAAAGAAAGAGAAGAAAGAAAGGGAAAATTATATTATTCAATATTTCAGATGCTGAAGAATAGCTGTTGAAATGATTCGGAGGCCAACACCATAACTTGTGGTGTCCATTTCCATTTTAGTTATCTTTCAGCAAGGTAGCTTACTCTGTTTCTGGTTACCTGCTGAAGCTTTGCAAGTATAGGTATGTGATACAGGCTTCATCTGGATAGGAACATCTAAGAACTCATTTTTCTACATATGCTTTGCAAATTTTCAGTTGAGCAAAGCATTTAGTACAGCATGTGGTGTTAATGTCATAGATGTGATTTAGTATTTCCCTGAAGCAAATCACTGAAGATGATTTCTGCCCAATAATCTTAACAATTCTGGGATGCACAATGGAAATTGTGATGGAACATTAGTCACAAAGGGATTGTTAAAGGAATCGTATGACAGAGACTCTTCCTAAAAGAAATCTTACATAGGCAGAACCCAAATAATAAAAACTAGATTCAAAATAACTTTTATATAAATAGTGCATGAATGCTAAATTCCCATATTTTTCAGTCCCTCCAGGGTGGATGTAGGAAAAGTAGACAGAATATTGGCCTAGGTCTTTTACAAGAGATCTTGTACTTTACTTTCCATTATTAACTTAACATTCAAATCCTCATGTTCTCCTATTCTTTAAACTAGATACTGTAATACATATCTGTACGTTGAACAGGGATATTGTAGGGATTAAGAAAATGCCACATTCTCAGTTCACCAGACTACATGCTATACGAAATCTACAACAATATTTAAATAATGTCACGTATTAAAGCCTTTACAATTTGCTTGATTCCAAGTTATTCTGTAAATCTATGTGAAATACAAGAGTACATGCTCACCTTTATCATTCTGCTATATCAAGTGTGGACAAACTACTGCTCACTGGTCAAATCCTGCCCTCCACCTACTACACTACAAAGTTTTTCAGGAACACAGTCACTCATTCATTCATTTATGTATTGTTTTTGGCTGCTTTCCTGCTACAATGCAGAGTTAGCAGTCGTGATAGAAACTATGGCTCACAAACCTAAAATATTTATTATCTGGTCCTTTACAGAAAAAAGTTCCTAATACCTGTCATTTGGAATACTCTCTCTACTTTTTTTACTTTTACCATTTCTGATCTTTGTTAAAGTTTTTCATTATATTTAAAATGTTCTCATCTTTCACCAAAAATAAATAACATAAAAAAGCAATCTCTCAAAATAGAAAAGAGAGCACTGGACACTTTCTTTGTGTCATTTTCTACTATTTACATGACCAATGATTTTATAGTACATGCATTTTATTAAATATTAGTTATATGGCAGAGCCCATGATAGGCACTTTATGTATAATTTTTCTAATACTCAAGCCAGAATAAAACAAGCAGAAAAAAGACTCACTTCCATGTAGTAAAGTAGCAAAAAATAATGCCTGTTCACCTAGGAAAATAATTTCTTTCTCTCTGTATCAGCCTATGAGAACATTGTTATATATTTTATACGTGCAAGAACTACTCTTAGATATACATCTAGAAGTAGAATGCTCAATTTCCTTCCTAGACCTGGTCTTGTACCTTTTTAATTCAGTACTCTGTATGACATCATCATTAACCTGTTTCTCAAGCCAGAAATACAGGCTATTTCTTCATTTTCTGACCACTTCTCACAATCTATTATTTTTCATATCTTAGTGATTTTACCTTCTAACATTTCTTTTTTCTGCTTCAATCACTGCCATGGTTCAGATGCTCAGCAAGCCTTATAAATTCAATAGCATTTGTTGTGGTGGTGGTTGTTTAATATAGTACCTACCCATAATATGGGTACAGCAGCCAGTCCCCTCTTTGAAAGATGTGCTCCTCCTCTTTCCTCTTACATACACACCTTGAGGTTCAATTGGGTGCTGACATCTTCCTATACGACCTTGTGTCCCTGGCCACAGTGATTGGATGAGAAATGAAAAATGAGAATTTGACCCAATCTGAATCTATCACATTGTGCTAAATCTCTGTCTAACACAATGAGTCACCTTCAGGGTGGACATGGACCCAAGTCAGATTCTTTCTTCTTGACTTTCTGACCTGACTTGGGTTCTTCTCTGGTGGCAAAGCAAAGGAGCCGTTGGACTAGACGCTGTTGTCAGCCTTAATTCCAGCCTTCTAGAAGAAGAAGGTCTGCAGTGAGGGGAACTGAACATTGATTGCAGAGAATTGCAGTGGTAATATAAGTAGACTCTCTAAGCTTTCTCTCGCCTGAGTCCTGCCCTATTTCTGCTTTTCCCAAAGTTTGGTTATAAGGACCAAAATATTTCTCTCATTTGCTTAAACTATTTCAAGTTTGATTTGTATAACTTGTAACTGAAAGGATCCTGATTAATATTCTCTTAAATTCATCCCTGAATCCCTCTAAGTCTACCCTACACGTTGTTGCTAAGGTTATCTATCCAATTTCCCCCTTGAAATATTCAATACTGCATTAAAACTGACAAGATAAAATCAGTGGTGAAAATCACCACTCTTGTCTTAACATTTTATAGGTTGTGGTTTCCTAAGTACTCTATGCTGTTTCACACCACAATTTTTTCATTTTGTTTTATCTTTTTGATTAAAATTTCCTAATTATTTTTTACCTTGCCTTACTAATTCCTGCTTATCCTCCTAAACTTGGTTCAGTGTCAATTTCTATAGAAAGATTCCCATGATATATTCATTCTCCTTCCCTGTTTCAAACTGGCCAACATACTTCTCAATATGTATACATGCTCCCATACAGCACTATGCATGTACGTAGCTGTGCTGACCCCATCAGATAGAATATCAGGTTTTTCCAGTGTCTCACCATGACTTACTTATCTTTGCATGATGGCCTGAAACTAAGAAGCATTTATTATAGTTTATGTTTACTGAAATAATTTCGTTGAATCTCAGTGATGCAGTTTTTACAGTTGAGTGTGTACCGGAGCCCCAAAGGATGCTTTTCTAAAGTGCAGGTTCTGAGGCCTCATTCCTTTAGATTGTGTTGTAGTAAGTCTGGGTTGAAATTTAAGAACAAATATTTTCAACAAGTACACAAAGGACTTATTCTGAAGGTTATTTTTACAATTTTAAAATAAAGAATGATAAGGTAGACAATGCAACTTGAGGGCTCTGTTAACTATCAAATTGATCCTTACTATAATTCAAAATAAGGGAAGAGAATTACTTTCAATCAAGAATAGTTCCATATACATGTGCCAGGCTAAATTACATTACTGCATGGAGTATGTTCCTGGTGTTCTTTTTTTTCTTTTGGTGTGGAAGTTTAGCCCTGAGCGAACATCCATTGACAATCCTCCTCTTTTTTGCTGAGGAAGATTGGCCCAGGGCTAACATCCGTGCCCATTTTCCTCTACCGTGCCCATCTTCCTCTACTGTGCCCATCTTCCTCTACTTTATATGGGACGCCGCCACAGCATGGCTGACAAGCAATGCTTCTGTCCACGCTCAGGATCCGAACCTGCGAGCCTTGGGCGGCTGAAGTGGAGCACGTGAACTGAACTGCTACGCCACCAGGCTGGCCCCTGCTGGTATTCCAAGTTGCTCATTATATGATTTTTAATTATTTTTACATTTACAAAAGTCTAAGCACATAGATCTGAAAAAAAATCTAGAAAAATTCAAAGGTAAGGATTGTTGACATTGACAATTTAAGTATATGTAACTTTTTACACATAACTCCAAGAATTTTCATTAACTAATTAATTGTTTTCTTGGGAAAAAAGTTTTTTGAATTATACAAGCAGCTGTTTAACATATCTGGACAGTAATGTTTGTGAAGGCTGGGCAGTAACTGGTGGTGAGGACATAATGGAAGAGGCTAAAATTAAATTTTATATTTCAGATATAAGTTTTAAAATTTCAAACTCAGGAGAGAACAAATAAATGTACTTGGCTACTGAAGATTAATTTAACACTGTCTGAGCACAGAAATCTTACTAAATAGAGACATAAAAGTAAATCAAAGTGATTTTGGGCTCTTTCATTTGCTGTAATAATGCTGTCACCTTAACCCCAAATGGGATATATTTGGCTTAAGAGAGAATTGGTGATAAATACATTAAATATCATTGAAATTTAGTGCATAGCAAATTAATTTTTAAAATCTTAACCATAATAAATATAATGCTATAGAAACACATTTATTAAGCATTTTCTTTTTTTAATTTTATTTATAAGATGTATTATAATATACATGTTGTTACATTGTCAAAGATTATCACAGGTCCTCTAATCAAATGTTAGCTATAACACTTAAAATTTAAAAGAGAAATTTTAATGCTGCGTCCTCTATAAATTCAGAGTAAGCATTTATTATGCTGAAGGCATAGAAATAACCCAGAAAGCACACATTGATATATTTCTGAAGCTAAATCCTACAGTCGAGGGGTAGTAATTAAATATGTAAAACATCCTCTTTGGTCTGGTCAAATCCAGATTGATCCACAAAAGACAAACTTCTTTTGGAGCAAATGCTTTAAATCCAGAGGTAAGAAAATATTTTAGATTTACATGTACTTTGATTCAAACATTAACTCTGATAATTCATAGATGATTAATTAACCTCTTTAGGCTTTTCCCACCTGGAAATAATCATTTCTCTCTTGCAGAATTCTTAAGAGCATCACACATAACTTATATGGAGCATGGGGCCAGAAGCTTAGAAAAAACTAGACACGATTGAAGAGAGTAGGCACTCTTGATTTTTTTTTTTTCTATCCTAGTGTTCCAAGGCGTATTGACTTGTCCTATCTAGAAAAATTAAGAATTGTAATAATTATTGTAAGTATCTTTAGGACCATATTTTCCAGAATTCAGTTAACTTTTAGAGTCATCCATGACTTATTATAATTTCACCTGTTTTATTTTATTCTGTTGTAAGATGTATTATAAATGATCAGTTTGACATCTGTGACTGTCCTGAACTCTGTCCTCTACTTCTTCAGGCCTGAGAGATGACTGATGCTCTATTGGCATTAGAACCATCCTGTGTGGTGCTCACAATAACCTGAGCTCAGGCTAAAAGCCATAAAAAAACAACAAACAAACAAACCAAAAACAATGTTGACACCCATCAAGAGAGTTCTTATACCTTCATATAATTATTTTGTTCTATTTTGATTTTGTAATTTGCCCAGAGTTTGTTATTATCTACTGTAGGTTAGGTTTAATCAGATTTTACTCAGCCATATTGCAAGCAGTACTCCATGCAGTTATTTGTAAAGACAATTTAAAATGCCCTCGTATTGTTTGGAGAAATTCATTAATGTTGTTTGACAAAAACTGAAGTTTTAAAGTCACTGATATGTCTGGTGAGAACAGAAAATTTTCATCTCTCCTCCAGTTTCAAATGAAAAATAAAAAGATAATTGAAATGATGTTGGCAAAGATAAAATAAATTGTTTGCATCTTAATTTAATGAATAATGTTAATATGAGCTAATTTTTCTTTGAAGAAGTGCTTGGAAAATATCAAAATTGTATTTTCAAAGGGTGCACATTATGTTCCCTCTTAAAATATATTAGAATACTGATTAGGATCTTTTATTTTTTTAATATAATGTGCTGTATATTTTGGAGTGTTAGCAAGTATTATCGTAGTTCTCTTTGAACATAAGTGAACATTATTTGAGAGTCTTTGCTAACAGAAATTAAAATACCACAAAATCCTTAGTCAGTTAATGGATTATTAAGGTTTTTGCTAGTTATTCTCCTCATTTTAGCTACTCTTCTTTGACATTTGGGTTTTATTTGCAGTCATGGGTTTTATTTTAACCCCTCTCTAAAAGATGAAATGGTATTGTAAGTCAATGCTTTTGTCTAAGTAATTATATTTTTATTATTTTTAGATATCCCCCTCTTAGCACTCCAGATTGTCATGGCCAGATTTAGAACCAGACATAAAAATAATTTGCCATTTGTAAGAAATTCAGCAATTTTATGGGTGAAATAAGATAAAAATCTTAAGGAAAATATTGTAACAAAATACTCCCAGAACGTTCTGTTAATAATATAGGCTATCACAAATATAAAATTTAAATAATTTGGAGGCAGACCAAAAATATAGATTCTAACTGATTTGTGAATATTATGTACCTGATTGTTCAATTAACAACTAAAGTAAAAGCCTGTGAGTCTCATTAGACCCTTTTTAATATCTTTAGTGTAGCTGAGTAATTAAACATAAATACAGTTGGCACTCCTTATCCACAGGTTCCACATCTGCGGATTCAACCAACTGTGGATTGAAAGTCCTATGATGCTTGTGCATTTACTGAGCATGCACAGACTTTTTTTTGGTTGTTATTCCCTAAACATTACGATATAACAACTATTTACATAGCATTTACATTATATTAGGTATTTACATATTCTAGAGATGATTTAAATTATACGGGAGTATGTGCGTAGATTCTATGCAAATATTATGCCATTTTATATAAGAGACTTGAGCATCCCTGGGTTTTGGTATCTGCAGGGGTCCTGGAACCAACCCCTGGCAGACACTGAGAGATGACTGTACGCTTAAGGACTATATTTGCTGCTAGTCTCTACAAAAATATTCTTTACTACATTAATTGACCCTGTATTTTATATTCTTTATATGATTATCATTGAACCAAGTATCATATTTGATGACGACTACAACTTCTAGTATAAATATACCTCTTTCCTGCATCTTGATATAGTTTGGTGTTTTATTAATTGTGGAAATAAACATCAACATTCAAACTTTTTAGAATTGTCTGTTTCAAAAGTTTTAAACAAATATACCATTTAGTCTTTTGTAGTGCTATAATAATGAAGTCTTCTCAGGACAATACTGACTTATAACTCGCAATCCTATCAAGAAATTTCCAAGTATGTGAAAACAGTCTGTTAGAATGCTGTTTCTTATTCTTACATAAACATCAGTTTTGCATAATAACAATTTATTTTGAACCTTGATAACTATCTTTTGAAGTGGAATCATGGTGATTTCATTTGATATTATTTTAGTCATGTTCATTCAAGAGGAACAATTCAAAAATGTTTTCACTTTTCCGTTGTGAAGAAGCAGATTTATAAATAATAATATCTTAATAATCTTTACAAAAATCTCAGGAATATTCCACAAATCTCAGTGACATTTTCAGAAAAGCATTCCCAGATATCTGGCTTAGGTGAGTGGGTTATTATTTTGTTTAGCTTAGTGTAGGAAGAATTTTGTCAGTACAATTACTTTTCATATTAGGAAATTAGTCTAGCTTGTTGAGATTTTGATATTTTGCTATATAAAAAGGAGAGGAAAAGAAGAGCCAGCCCTGATGGCCTAGCAGTTAAAAGTTCAACGTGCTTTGCTCTGTCAGGCTGAGTTCGGTTCCCGGGTGAGGAACCACACCACTAGTCTGTCAGTAGCCATGTTGTGGCAGTGGCTCACATAGAACCAGAAGGATTTACAACTAAAATATACAACTATGTACTGGGGCATTGGAGAGGGGAATAAAAAAAAAGAGAGAGAGAGAAGATTGGCAACAGATGTCATCTCAGAGCAATTCTTTCCCAGCAAAAAAAAAAAAAAAAAAGAGGAAAAGAAATGGAATCACTTGTATGAAATTAGGGACACCTAACTACAACGAATCTTTACTATTAAATGACACTACAAATCTTTAATGTTTAAAATTTCATTTGTGGGCCTGCCCTGTGGCATAGCAGTTAAGGTCGTGCACTCCACTTTGGCGGCTCGGGGGTTTTACGGATTCAGATCCGGGGCTGGACAGATGCACTGCTTGTTGGGCCATCCTGTGTCAGCATTCCATACAAAATAGAGGAAGATGGGCACAAATGTTAGCCCGGGTCCAGTCTTCCTCAGCAAAAAATAGGAGGATTGGCAATGGATGTTAGCTTAGGGCTAGTCTTCCTCATCAAAAAATAAATTAATTAATTAATTAAATTAAATTAAAAATAATAATAAAATAAAATTTCATTTGCATTTTGACATGATTTATGTATTTGATGTTAACAATTAGGTTACTATAAAATCTATGAAATCTTTATTAAAGGTAATAGCAGTGGTAGTTCACATAATTATTTCGGGTGCATGAGCCATGATCCATAGAAATAACATAATAATTTTAGCTTCAACTATTTTTCGTCGTTTGTTACGTGGGTTAAAATCTGCATTGGAATGTGCACTTTTGCTTCAGAATCCTCTTATTAGGTAGTTTTCCTTACCCAAACTCACACTCAAGTACAATCTCTAAGTACACAGCTTTTATCAATTGCTTTCTATAAAAATTATATCTTCCAAATATTTACTAACTTATTAATGTGGCTGTGCAATGAGACCACTATAAATATAATATATATATTATATATATGGTATCTTTCTATTTATTATATAACATTATATATGATATATATGATAAAATTAAGTTTTAGAACACTTTTAGATTTACAGAAAAATAACAAAGATAGTACAGAGAGTTCCCATATACCCTGCACCCAATTTTCCCTATTGTTAACATCTTCCATTAGTATTTATATTTGTTACAATTAATGAATTAATATTGAAACATTATTATTAGCAAAAAGTCCATACTTTATTCTGATGTTCTTAGTTTTTACTTATGGTTCTTTTTCTCTTTAGGATCCCATCCTGGATAGCATCTTACATTTAGTTGTCATGTCTTCTTAGACTTCTCTTGCTTTTATAGTTTTTGATGACCTTGATAGTTTTGAGGTGTATTTGTCAGACATTTTAAATGGTGTCCCATTATTGGGACCTGTCTGCTGTTTTTCTCATAATTAGATCAGGGTTATGTGTTTTAGGAGAAAGAACAAAGAAGTAAAGTGCAATTTTCATCACATTATATCAAGGGAAAATACTCTCAGCATGACTTATCATTGTTGATGTTGACTTGATTACCTGGCTAAGGTAGTGTTTGTCAGCTCTCTCCACAGTCTAGGTTTCTTTTTTCTCTCCCCTTTCCATATTGTTCTATTTGGAAGGAAGTCACTAAATGCAGTCCACACTTAAGGAGTGGGAAGTTATGCTCCATCTCTTTGAGGTTGGAGTATCTACATAAATTATTTGAAATTCTTCTGCACAGGAGGTTTATCTCCGCTCTCACATTCATTTATTTATCATTCATTTACTTATATCAATATGGAATAATGGCAATATACTTCTTTATTTATTTGTTCAAATATGACCCCTGGAAGCTCTTTCAGTTGGTTTCTGTGTCCCTTTGAAATATACCCCCATCACTGCGTCTTTAATGGATTATTTAAAAAACATTTTCTTATTTTCTCACACTACATGATATGATGCTCTGGTCTTATATATTCTCTCTGCCCAGTCCTAGAATAGCCATTTCTCCAAGGAGCTCTGATTTCCTTTATTGGAGAATAGTATTAGAAATCAAAATAGGGATGCTAAGTGTGCTTTGCTACTGGAGTGTTATTGCTTCTAGACCCTCACAACTGACACTGTAAGAAAACATATGTGTGCATACCAAACCCCGTATATACACGTGTCTGTACATACTTCTAAGTGTAACCATCTCTACCTCTTTCAAGCTAAGCATGAGCTCATACTGACATCTCTAACTCTATCCATTACTGCATAGATCACTCTAGTCTTCCTCCTCCCTCACTTATTTGTCAACACCCACTCCTAAAGTGAGAAATCTGGTTCTCACTATCTGCCACCCATTTACTTAACTGTGCATTTCCAGTATGCATGTATAACAATATAAGAAGTGTTAACTCATTCTCCCTTAAACAACAACTTTCTAAGTTAGTTTCTTTTGCCGTTACTTTGAGAGACTCTACATTTCTAATGTCATTAGGTTAGCACATTTTCTTCTTCCCCCTTCAGTGTGGTTGTTTCACATATTTACAATACAGTTAGATTGTTTTGTTACATTCTGCATTCCACCCTAGGATTTCCTCAACTTCCTAATTTTGAAAAAAATTGCAAAATTAAAGTTTACTCTTTGTGCCATAAAGTTCAATGGGTTTTGACAGGTGCATAATATTATATATCCACAATTACAGTATCACATAAAATAGTTTCACTTCTCTTTCACCTATTCAATCTTTCTACCCTGCCTCCCAAACCTCTAGAAACTATTGATGCTTTTTTACTTTCTCTGGAGTTTTGCCTTTTCCAATCAGTCATATAATTGGAATGTAGCCTTTTCAGACTGGCTTGTTTCACTTAGCAAATTGCATTTAAGATTCACCCATGTCTTTTTGTGGCTTGATCATTTCCTTTTTTTATTGCTGAATAATATTTCATTGTATGGATGTACCACCATTTGTGACATCTTGATCACTTCTGTTTTTGGCAATTATGAATAAAATTACTGTGAACATTAATGTGCAGATTTTCCTCTGGACACGTTTTCAAATCAGTTGTGTAAATATCTAGGAGTCTGATTGTTGGATTGTATGGTAAGAAAGCTTTGTAAGAATCTGCCAAAATGTCTTGCGGTGCCATTTTGCATTCTACCCAGCGATCAATGAGAGTTCTTGTTGCTCTGCACCCTAACCTTCAATTCATATTGTTAAAGTTTAGATTTTAACCAATCGAATAGGTATCTGGTGGAATTTTATTGTTGTTTTAACCTGTATTGTTTTAACATCAGATGATGTTGAGCATTTTTCCACATGTTTATTTGCCATCTATATACCTTCTTTGGGTAGGTGTCTGTCCAGATCTTTTGTACATTTTTACTTGGGTTGTTTATTTTTCTTATCATTGAGTGTTAAGAGATCTTTGTATATTTTAAATACAAGTCCTTTATCAGATATGTTTTGCAAATATTTTCTCCTAGTCTGCAGCTTGTCTTTTCATTCTCTGAACAGTGTTTTTCAAAAAAGAGAAGGTTTAAATTTTAATAAGGTCCAATTTATTGATTTTTTTTTTCATAGATAGTGCTTTTAGTATTACATCTGAAAATTCATCATGAAATCCGAGGTCGCCTAGATTTTCTCCTATGTTTTCTGCTAGAATTTTATAGTTTGTATTTTACATTAGGTTTATTATAGCTTTCAAGTTAAAATTTGTGAAAGTCATAAGGTCTGTGTCTAGGTTCATTTTCTTGCATATGGATATCCAATTGTTCTACCAGTATTTGTTGAAAAAAGACTATCCTTTCTACCTTGAATCATCTTTGCTCCTCTGCCTAATATCAATTGACTATATTCTTGTGGGTCTATTTCTGGTTTCTATATTCTGTTTCACTCGTCTATGTGTCTATTCTTTCGGAAATACCACACTCTCTCAAGTACTGTAGCGCTATAGTAGGTCTAGAAGTTAATATGAACACTCCAACTTTGATCTTCAACATTGTGTTGGCAATTCTAAGTATTTTGCCTTTCCATATAAAGTTTCGAATTAGTTATTTCAAATTTATAAACTGAATTGTGGAGTTTTAATTGGGTCACATTAAATCTATATATCAAATTGAGAAGAATTGAACTCTTGACAATGTTGAACATTCTAATCCTTGCACATGGAATGCTTCTTCATTTATTTAAACCTTCTTTGAAAGCTTTCATCAAATTTTTCAGTTTTCTACATAGAGATGCTTTTCTTATTTCGTAGGTCTATACCTAAGTATTACATTTTTGCTGCTATTACAAACAGCATTTTGTTAAAATTCTAATTTCAATTTCTCTTGCTCGCATATAGGAAAGCAATTGATTTATTCTTATAGTAACTTTTTGTTCTGTAACTTTGCTTATTAGTCTCAGGAAATTATTTTGTCAATTCCTCATAGACAATCATTTCAGCTGTGAACCAAGACATTTTTATTTCTGCCTTTCTAATTTTTATGCATTGATTTCCTCTTCTTGTCTTATTACACTAGGTAGAGTTTCCAATGCAATGTTTAGATAGCTCTCTTTTCCTTGCTTGTGGTCTTTTGTCTTGATTCTGTTAAGAAAGAAAACATCCAATTTTCTTACACTGAATATGATGTTAACTACGAGTTTTGTTTGTAGACGTTCTTTATCAAATTGAGGAAGTTGCCTTTTATTCACAATTTTCTGAGAGTTATTCTAAGGAAAGGGTGTTAGATTTTGTCAAATGCTTTTTCTGTATCAATTATATGATCATATGAATCTCACTTGGTGTATGTATAATTCTTTTTGTGTATTCTTGGAATCAATTTGCTAATATTTTACTGGGATATTTGCATCCATATTCATGAGAGTTATTGATCTGCAGTTTTCATTTTTTATTGTACTTTTATCTGGTTTTGGTAATGCTGGTCTCATAGAATGAGTTGGGAACTGTTCCTGCTGTTTCTATTTTCTGGAACAGATTGCGGAGAATTGGTATAATTTCTTCTCTAAGTGTTTGGTAGAATTTACCAATGAGACCATCTTGGTGTGCTGCTTTTTCTTTTTTTGGAAGGTTCTTACTGATTTAAATTCTTTTTAATATGTGGGCTTGTTCATATTATTTACTTCTCTTTGTGTGAGTTTTGATAGTTTGTTTCTTTCAAAGAACTATTCCATTTCATCTAAGTTATCAAGCTTGTGGATATAGAGTTGTTCATAATACTCCTTTGCTATCCTTTTAATACCCATCAGATCAGTAGTGATGACCCTTGTTTCATTTCTAATATTGGTAAGTTGTATCTTCTCTCCTTTAGTCCTAGTTAGCCTGGATAGAGATTTATTAATTTTATTGATCTTTTCTATAAACTAGCATTTCATTTATTTTTCTAATGAATTCCTGTTTTCAATTTCATTGATGTCTGCTCTAAATTGTAGTATTTCTTCTCCTTGCTTTACACTAAAGTTGTTCTTCTTTCTTTAGTTTCCCAGGGGAAGCTTAAGTTTTTGGGTTTTAGATCTTTTTTTTCTAATATATGCATTGTTTATATAAATTTCCCCCAATCACTACTTCTGCTGCATCTTACAGTATTTGATGTTGTATTAGTTTTATTTAGTTCAAAATATTATTTTTGTTTCTCTTGATACTTTTTCTTTGACTTGTGGGTTATTAACAATTGTGTTGTTTAATCTCCAGATATCTGGAGAATTTCCAGCTCTATTTCTGTTATTGATTTCTGGTTATATTCCGTTGTGTCTGTGACCACACTAAATTTTTAACCTGTTGCTTTTGTGTCTTCCTGCAACTTACTGTTTTGTTAGATTTTTCTGCTTTGTGCCAATGTCCAGCATATATTGTGATGTTGAAAAGAATGTTTTAAAGACTCTGTCTTAAATATTTATATCCCTGCTTTTAATGAAAACAAAGTAGAATCCCTGTTTATTGCATATCCATTTCATTTCCTGCCTAATACCATCAGCTATTCACTAGATCACAACAAATCATGACATTATTTGCTTAATCATCTCAAATCCACTATTATGGTAGTTACAATTAAATATTGAAAAATTTCAATATAATAAGGAAATTTACTGTTAAGTATATTGTAATTGCCTATTATTAATCTTATATGACTCAGTTGTTTTAGCAAAAATAATCTCATTATCTACAGTTCAAAAGAAAACATTAGAAAATCTAAAGAGAGACATAACTTTTACATACAAATTCAAAAAAGCACATTTGTAATTCATGGGCTCATTTACACATTTATAATGAATGAAATTATATTGGAAGTTATTAATACTTGATTCTACATACTTTAAAATCTAATAATCTACAAAGCTCAATATCTTTAAAAATCGATTCCAATATACATATTAATTTCCTGGATGTCCTGATCTAAATTTGTATTCATAGTTATTTTTAAAACAGGTAAGTATACCCTACTTTCAAAGTATAATCCTATGTAGGAGATAGAACAGGTGCAAAAAGAAAAGGTAGGTTCAGGTATTCTAAAAGAGGCAGAGAAGTTATAGAAATTTAAAGGAAAGATGCGTTTTTCCCCCAATTGCAGAATTAGTGAAGGCTTTGGGGAGAATTTGGTACGTAGTGAGTCTTAAAGAACAGATAGAATTTGGCCACATGGGACATGATGACAGAACCCATTCAAAAGACAGAAAGTAGTGAGGATTTCATAGCTATAAACAAGATATTTGATTTTACAGCAGTCCTCACTACACTAAGGAGAGAAAGGATTCCTTTCCGTAGATTTTGAGAAGGTTATTATTCATGTTGATGTTGGGTTGCATCGTGTAAAGAAAAGCACACAGGTTTTTGAGGCAGAAAGATCAGGCTCTAAATGCTAGTTTTTCTGCTCCTCTTTGTATGATGTTAAAACAAACTGATTAACTTTTCTGAGTTGAGCGTCTCATCTGTAGAATCTAAACAAGAACACCTAATTCACCGTGCTGTTATGAGGATAAACTAGAAGGAGAATACATCACAGTGAGGGTTAGATGGAGAAGAAAAACAGAAAAGAGCTTTGTAGTCTGACACACCAGTCTATAAATTAGAGTTCCTTGATTTATAAACCGTGATCTTGGGCAAATTACCATCACCAAGCTTCAATTTACTTATCTATTAAAGATCAATAACTACTCTCTGAAGGGTGCTGTGAGGATATAATTGAATCAGGAACCAAGTGGAAGCCCCATAAATCATAACTATTTTAGGAGTTAGGACTTCATAGAAAACTGGAAAACATCGACTATTTCAGAACAATGAGATGACATGATCGGAGTTATATTTTAGGAAGATTTATTTGTCAAAAATTCACAGTTTATAATTTTAGAAAACTAGGATCAAAGGTAGGGAAAGCAACAAGTTGACTCTGCCAATTGTCTAAGTATAAATAAAAGAAAATCTCTGTATGGTTAGTGGGGGGCAAACTACAAAGATGAACTAGATACTGATGCTGTGGAATCAATGAGACTTCATGATTGTAGGCTGTGCCTGAAAGGGGGAGATGGAATTCCCTCAAAAATGTTGCATATGGTATTTTAAAAATATGCTAGTGGCATTGATTAAATACAAAATTAGTAAGAGGATTAAGTTTAGAATTAAAATTTATGAAAATATTGACATTGTTGACAATATTGATATTCACTGATCTTAATAGGGAATATTTGGTAAGAATAAGAAAATAATCATAGGAAACACATATTTAGGATGAGGGAATAAATTTGAAAGAAAGGAAATAGTCTATTGGAATGTATCTAAGAATATGAACATTGGCAATCTGAAAAGTATGTTTTAAATGTTGAAAATGAGCTCCATGCTATTTGCATGAAACTGACTTTTGATTTTCCCTGACCAATACACAGACATTTATACAGGCTGCAAGTTCCAGACACACATCAGGAAGTTTTTTGTTAAATGGAGAATGCCACTCCCAATGATTATAAGACTGGGGTCGTACGTTAATTGAATGATTCTTTATTTGTAACTAACATTCTATATTCATACAGAATATGTTAACATTCTAACATTCCTTAAACTCGCATCCACAACTGATCCAAATTTTGCCGTTGTATCCAAGAACCTTTAAAATGTACTATAACTAATAGGTTTTAAAAATATAGAAGAAATGGACAAACAGATAAAAAGATGAAATCACTTGACAGAGAATGGGAATGTATTAAAAATAATCAAATAGACATTGTAGGCCTAAGATACACAAGATCTGAAATTATTAATCCAAAGAATGAGTTTAACAGTAGAATGGGCTTAGTAGAGGGCAGGGTTAGTAAACTGGAAGAAAAGTCATTACAGCATTTCTACATTGAAAGAAAAAACGATGGGAAAATAAAGTGCCCTTGAGAAAAGTGGGCTCAAAGGATTTGAAGTGCTACATTGGTGATGCCTTATACATTTAATAATAGCTGCCTCTAAACCAAAACTGTGTGTTTGTCAACTACATAGTATCCAGTATTTCAAATATGTGAAATATATGCATTATTTGCTTATGTATGTAGCTAAAGGTGGCTTTGGTAGGATAGCTTGCACAGAAATATGATGCCACTGATCATAGATTTGAAAATATCACTGTTTGTTTACCTTTCACAATATCCTATAAACTCTAGTCAATTTATGGATGTCATCAATGACAATAATTGAAATCTTATACTTGATGAGATTTACATCAACCTCATCTAAAGCCAACTTGACCATGCTTTCAGGTTTTGCTTTAACTTGATCCAGTAAACTTTATTTTGAAATAATGGTGTATTATCGTAAAAATGAACTTTCTGTTTAATAATATGTATTTACACTTATGATTTTATTTAATTCATGAATATTTTGTTTTAAAATTAGGGGAATTATACATAGTAATATGGAGAATTTGGAGAAGTTTGTAGAGAAAATTTCAGGTTAAATGTCAGGTACTTGATTGGCCTTCTTAGCTCTGTAAATGGTAGCAAAGGAGTATTTGAACAAGATATTTCCTTTAGTAGAATGCAGTAGATCATTCCAAGTAAAAGATTTGACCAAAAGTTTCTGCTAGTAAGATCAATTCTTTTACACGACATTACCACCTACAGCCATATGCAACAATTTAGTCTTTGCCAAAAGGATATTTACAGTAACTGTGGATAAGTTACATGTACTACTCTGAAACAATGGGGTTGTTTAAAACCATAAATCAGTGAAACAAATCAAACAAAGTGTTTTAGAGATATGTAGACATAGCTATGAACATAGCCAAAGAATGAGGTCAATATGTGGTTACATTGCCTTCATGATAAAATATTTAATGTCGCTCTACACAATCTACTTCAAAGGAATATGTACTCATGTTTCACGCTAGTTATTAAAACAAACAGTAAATGAGGTTCTAGTTGTTTCTTCTTTCCTAATCTAATTTCCAAAACAAAGTTTGAGTTTCTTTATTTCCATGGCTTAAAAGGAACTTATCTTTGGAGACCTATAGCTAGAAATGTCTGAAACAAAAGCCTGTAGATCTGTGTGGATATGAAACAAAATAAAATGAGAAAAACACAAGTACCGCTCTCATGACTGTTTTCTGTATAATGTCTTCAGGTGATGAACATATTGTTAATGCGTCTGGAAATGAAAACTAAATACAACTGAATCCTCAATGTCATCCTTTAAAAAGAAAAACAAATTATTTAGAAAGTGCAAAGTGAGGTAACATTTAAGCTGCTTGTCCAAGTTAAGTGACCTGAGCCAGAGAACACTCTCTTCAAGAAGAAATTGTTTGTTATAACATAGAAAATAGTTTCCTTAGATTAGTTTCCATTAAAAAATCAGAAATTTAAAAAAAAGTTTGACACATCTCTCCTTGTTAGACTGCAGAGTCACAGACATAAAAAATGGTTTTCACAGTTGTTTTCTAATAATCTTTTCTTGGAGAAGAATGATAAATGCAGGTTTTTCTCAGACTTTCTGACTTACTTTTGAAAAGATAGTTTAAGAAAATCTAATCAAAGATATATAAATATTTGTATCTGTGGACAAATTCTTGACTGTTCTTAGTAATAGCTAATCTCTAATAGCTGAGTATTTTTCTAGAAACTCCAGACATAATCAACATCATCTCCAATAATGAAATATTTAATGATTAAAATTTAAATTTTAATATAGTTGATTCCTTGACTAGACTGATGAGAAAAAGTTTTATTCTACTACTGTGAGTAATTTATGACACTTTTATTCCTGGTAAAGAAGCAAGGTATAACTATATTCCAATTTCAGGAAATACCTTCTTTAGAGAATGGCAATTGTTAACACATTAATATGAGATCAATATAAGATTAAGTTTACAGTTTTCTTATTGATTGAAGAATCAGGGCTGGTCCTATTAAAAAATAACTACACTTTCTGCACGTTTTCCATTGTTATTAAAATTTCAGGTATTTAGGTAGTGTTAAAATTGAATGTTCAGCATGCATAGGAATACTTGCTTGGGAAAGATTTAGCAAGAGTCCAGAGGAAGTAAACAAAGCTGGTAGTATGAGCTAGGACAAGCTAGAGAACATCGTGCCGATTATTTCAGCTTTGAAAATGACCCCTCAGCTCAGAAACATTAATTCTGACATTAATCTAGTAAGTGATGTGGCATCTTGGATATGCATGCTTATGTATTTGTACATGTTACTCTTTGTGTTTTTATTTAATAAACATTACATGCTCATTGTAGAATTTAAGGGAAATATAGAAAAAATAAACACACAAAAATCATTCTACTTCCTTTGGTAACATATTTCTTTCCAATCTGGTTTCTATTTATTTCATAACATCTTTCTTAAAAATCGTCATTACAAGGTACTAGCAGTTTGATTTCCAGCCTCTTTTTTTTAAACTCTTTATTTGGGAATTAATTTAGATTTACATAAGAATTTCAAAGATAGTACAGACTATCTATCCCATAGAACCTTCACCCAACTTTCTCTAATGTTAACATCTTATCTAACCATAGAATATTGATTCAAGTAAGAGATTAACATTGATGCAGTACTTTTAACTGAACTACAGACTAATCAGATTTCATTAACTTTTTCACTAATAACTTCTTACTGTTTCAGGAACCAACACGGATACCCCGTTGAATTTAGCCAGCATTTTTCTTTTTTAAAACCTAACATTACATTGTGTTTGCTTTTGTTCATGGCCTTTATAAATGAGCAGATGTCTGCTCAGAGGAAAAGGTGTTGATTATATAGCCAAGAAAGAATCCTTGAGAGACAACTGTTGTCATAGACATCAAGAAAAAAAAATGGTGAAAAAGCTGACCTCCATTAAATGGAAGAACTAGGTTTAACATGCAGGAAGGAATATGCTTCAGTTCAACCAAAGAGGACATAGAAAACTTGGTCAACCTTCAGGGAAGGCTTAGAAAGCTCTAAATGTTAACACACTACTGGGTTGTTGCAAATTAAGCTGAAAATGAAAGAGCAATCTTGTACCTATCCTGGGATGAACAGAATGAGAAGGGAAGAAGGAGAAAAAAAGGAAGTTAT
This sequence comes from Tapirus indicus, assembly GCA_031878705.1. Taxonomy (NCBI): domain Eukaryota; kingdom Metazoa; phylum Chordata; class Mammalia; order Perissodactyla; family Tapiridae; genus Tapirus; species Tapirus indicus. The sequence continues at coordinate 136,503,573 of CM062919.1, read as the reverse complement.
ATTTTCCATTAAGGAGTTTAATTTGTCTATACTCCAAGAATTTCACCCAGCAATACTTAGAGGTGGTTAACATACCATAAATGGCATTAATTCAATTGATCTCTAAATGAAATCCTATTCCAGACCCCACTTCAAGGATTCTAAACCTTTTCTCCCAAGTTTATGTTTCATACCAAACTCTGTATTTTCATCAAAATACATTGTTTTCTACTTTACCAAGACAGTTCAGGATGCAAAACCCGGAAAGGAAACAATTTATTTCTCCTCCTAATTAAAAAGGAAAACATAAACTATAACTGCCTAGCAGAATTCATGTTCTACTTAAAGTTCAGACGCATGATTTTACAGTAAAAATCAGTCAACATGGTTGTGTTTATGTTTGTTTTTACCATACTTCTCGTAGAAATAATCACATAGAAGAAAGTACACAATTCATAAATGTACAGCTCAATGAATTATCACAAAGCAAACGCCTTTGTAACCAAAACCAAGTCAAGAAACAGAATATTGACCACTTTTCATAAGCTTCATTTGTGTCACCTCCCAATCAATAATCTCATTCCTCCCCAAAGTAAATTGCTATGCTGACTTCTGGTATGATAAGTTGCTTGTTTTTGGAATTAATATAATGGAAATAATTTAAAATGTATACTTTAGTGTCTGGCTCCTTTCTCTCAATATTATGATTATGATGTTTATCTCTGCTGTGGCATATAGCTGTAATGAATGATTTTCATTTCTCTATAGTATTAACTCTTTATGAATACTTCTCTACTTATTTTCCCAGTCTTCTAGTGTATTCATATATCTGGACAGTTACCATTTTCAGCTATTAAAGTAATACTAGTATGAATATTCTGCATATGTTTTGGTTTTACATGTGTATGCATTTCTGTTAGTATACACTTACTGGTAGGATTTCTTGTACACTGTGACTATGTTTACACTGTGACTAAACTTAGTAGAAAATGCCAAGCACTTTTCTGAAGCGAATATGTCAATTTAGTGTATAAAAATGCCTGTTGCTCCATATTCACACCATCACCGGTATTGTTAGTTTTTATAATTTCCTATAGCTCTGGGGGTATAGACATGTTATCATGCTTTTAATATGCATTTTCATGATGGATAATGATGTTGAGCAAGTTTTCACATGCTTAGTGGCCAAATGAATATGCTTTTGGTGAAATGATGTATTTCAAATATCTTCACCTACGTTAAGGCTCTCTTTTCTATTTCTTAACAAAGTCTTTTGATGTAGTAAATTTTATCAACACGTAACATGAGCTCTACCTTCTTAACAAATTTTTAAGTGTACAATACTTATTTGTTAGCTATAGACACTATGTTTTACCAGATTCCTAGAACTTGTTCATCTTGTGTAACTGAAACATTATCCCATTGAACCTGAAACTGTTCATTGAACAACTCCCAATCCCCCCTCCCCAACCTAGAAAACCACCATTTTACTATGTGTTTCTATAAGTTTGACTATTTCAGATACTTCACTTAAGGGAAATCATGCAGTATTTGTCCTTCTGTGACTTGCTTTTTCAGTTACTATAATGTCTTCCAGGTTTATCCATGTTGTTGCATCCTTCTTTTTTAACAATGAACAAAATTCCATTTTATGTATATACCACATTTTCTTTATCCATTCATCAGTCAATATCTTGGCAATTGTGAATTATCCTGCAATGGACATAGGATGAAGATATCTCTTTGAAATCTTGATTTCAATTCTTTTGGATATTTATCCAGAAGTGGGAATGCTGGATCATGTGGTGGTTCTGTTTTTAATTTTTTGAGGAATCTCCATACTGTTGCCCATAGCCACTCCATCATTTTACATTTCCACCAAAAGTACACAAGTGTTCCAATTTCTCTACATTATCACCAACATTTTTTTTGTTTCTTTTTTTTATAATTATCCTAACAGGTGTGAGCTGATATCTCATTATGGTTTGATTTGAGGGCATATCACGTTTGGTTTTGATTTTGAATTTGATGATCTGTGATGTTGCACACCTTTTCATATACCTATTCGCCCTTTGTATGTCTTTGGAGAAATATCTATTCAAGTCCTTAGTTCATTCAGTAATTGGGTTATTTGGTTTTTTGCTGTTGAGTTGTAGGAGTTCCTTAAGTATTTTGGGTATTAACCCCTTAACAGATATATGGTTTGCACATATTTTCTCCCATTCCAGAAGTTGCCTTTGCATTCTGTTGATTCTTTCCTTTGCTTTGCAGAAGCTTTTCAGTTTGATGTAGTCACGCATTTATTTTTGCTTTTGTTGCCTGTGCTTTTGATGTCATAGTCAAGAAATTATTGCTGAGGCCAATGTCAAGAAGTTTTCCCTACATTATCTTCAGGAGTTTTACAGTTCCACGTCTTATGTTTAAGTCTTTAATCCATTTTGAGTTGATTTTTGTGTATGGTGTAAGATAGGGGTCTGGTTTCATCCTTTTCCATGTGACTATCCAGTTTTCCCAGCATGATTTGTTGAAGAGACTATCCCTTTCCCATTGAATATTCTTGGCACCTTTGTTGAAAATCACTTGATGCTTTGTGTATGGGTTTATTTCTGGACTCTATATTCTATTCCACTGGTCTAAGCAACTATCTTTATGCTAGTATATATTGTTTCAATTACTGTAGTTCTGTAATATTTTTTGAAGACAGGAAAATTTTATTCTAGCTTATCAAATTTATCCATGGATCCCTCAAAGCAATTTCTCATTTACGTCTTTATTGTTACCACATTGTTGAGAGGTGTAATGTTTAATGGCAGAACTCTGCAGTCATTCAGTTCTAAATTTGATTTTACAGTTCCTTACTAGCTATGTGACATTGAAGGGGTTTAACATCCCTGTGCTCGCTTAATTCAGGTAAAAATTGGAAATAGTAATACTTCCTACTTAGATATTCATTCTAATGGACACAGGGACTATTCAGTTTACAAAGCTCAAATTGTAATAAATAAGGTAAATCAACTATGGAACACATTATATACAAAATAATTTCTCCTAATTTAAAAATGGAATTTGATTTTTTAATATTTTTATTTTTATAAATATAGAATTTGATGATCAGCCATCTGTATATTCAGATGATGTTGTAGAGATTGCTAATAGCATACCATATGCATTTTCTGCATTTCAAGGAAAATATGATTTTGAACTTGGCACATGGTCTCCCAAATAAAGAATTCATTTGCCACCTCTTGAAGGTAGTTGTTGGCATGCAGTAATTTCTGGGCAATGGAATGTTAACAGAAGTCGGGAGGCATCTGTCCAAATTTGAGTTATGCCTTTCCAAAGTAGGGACTTGCCATGCCCTTCTCTTGTCGTTGGCATTTCATTTATCAAAGACTGCCCCCAGGAGATAAGTGACATATGCTCATGAATTGTCTTATGGTTCTGGCACAATCATTAGTAATATCTCCTCTGACTCTTTCTTAAATAATTTAAATAACTTAAAGAATTTAAATAAATTTAATTTATGTATTTCTGTCTTGTTTCTCCACCTAGAATCTAGTAGAGAACAGTGGTTAGAAACATGGACGGCCTGAGTTCAAATCCAAACTTATACCACTTACTAGATGGTCTTGGGTAACTCAAGTGATTTCTCTATGTTTCAGTTTTCTTTCTATGAAATAAGAACAGTACTGGTCTCACTACTTCATGGGATTGTTACGAGGATAAATAAGATGCTTCATGTGAAGAACTGTACCTGTCACATAGCAATCACTCTATAAGTATTGGCTATCTTCATCATCAATCATCAATCATCATCATCATTATTATCACATCTCTAGAGACTTTGGACAATACTTTGTTATATAGATGTTAAATAAACACTAACTGGTTGGATTATTTAGCATTTTTGGTCTATCGCTTTGGCCAAAACACACTATATAACCTATGTCATTTTGGGGTATTATTTTGTGTCTCACTTCTGGATTGCACTACAGCTTGGATTTAACAGTCAAATAACAGCCATCTAACTTATCTTACATCAGCCCTCCAAATAATTTAAGAGTATCTAAATCCCTGTATTAAATTTTTTTCGGCTTAAGATATCTGAAGTGTTTCTGTTTCCTGCAATGAAATTGATGGACTAACACATATACCCTAACTGTAGTCTAAAAATCAGCATATAGTTATTAGTTATTAGAAATTCCAAATATTCCTTCTGCCCTCTCTTTTCTAGAATGCAAAGCCTGGAGTGGTAAATGCAATTCCATCACATACATGATCTTAACATTTAAATAAAAAGTAGGTGTTTTGATTTATTCTACTATTCTTTGGAATTCCTTGCCAGAAAGGTACTTTGACAGAAGGATTAATAAAAATAATGGGTATAGATGAGAAGTGCATTTCATTTCACTTACAGACATTTATTACCTGACAAGTAAATGTTTCCATATTACTAATTTATACCTCCCTGTTTTGCAAAGTTTGGTATTATAATTTTAAAAGGTAGAGTCATCGATAAAAATATTTTGAAGTTCTGTACTAACAATGGAATTATTCTTTTAGAACAAATTAAAAAGATGATTATTTTGTATTAGAGAGATTTGTATCGAAGCTATTTTTCTGTATCAAAACAATTTTTGTTGCAAATTTCATTAGTATGCATATATTATTCTCAGAAAATTTCATTCATGCTGAAAAAATATAACAAATAAGCTTACAACTTCATAAATTCAATCAAGGCTCAATCAAAGAGAGAGATTCTGTGTTACTATTTTATGTTAACTAATGCAAGACTCAACAAAAGGTTTATTAAAATTTATATAAAAGGACACTACAATCCAGAAGTCTTGGGAATAATTTGTAGCCAAACACACGCATACACACATACACACACACATACACACATGGAAAAATGATCCCGATAAGGTACAAGAATGTCTCTCTTACTCATAGAGTCTGCCATACAGGATTAAGATAATTGTGAGCTCTGAGCTGTGTTTACTTAAACTCTACCTGTTTCAGAGGCAGTATAGATTAGAACTATAGAGCCTGGGTTTAATATTCCAAGACCAACACTATTATAGACTAAATGTTTGTGACTCCCCCAATTCATGTTGAAACCCTACCCACCATGTGATGGTATTAGGAGTTCGGGTTTTGGGGAGGTGATAAGGTCATGAGGGTATAGCCCTCATGAATGGGATTAGCCCCTATAAAAGAGACCCCAGAGAGCCCCCTCGTCCCTTTCCAGCATATAAGGACACAGCAAGAAGACAGCCCTCTGTAAGCCAGGAAGCAGGTCCTCACTACACACCAAATCTCCTGGTGCCTTGATCTTGGACTTCCCAGTCTCCAGAACTGTGAGAAATCAATTTCTGTGTTTATAAACCACCTAGTCGATGGTAGTTTGTCATAGCAGCCCAAAATGACAAGCACTATCTATGTGATTCTGGGCAAATTACTTAACCTCTCTGTGCCTCATTTGCTCCATCTTTAAATAGGAATAATTGTAGTATCAATTTATGTAGTTGTGAAGAACAAATTATATATTAACATCCATAAATGTTAGCCATTCTTTTTCTTTTTCATGGTCAGTCTATTTCTTCCAAGCAGCCTTCCAAGATTACCTAATCACACTGAGTTCACTTTTATTGGCAGTAGTATGTATTTATATTAATTATATAACACCTGCTATTTTACATCAACTGTCCATATGATTGATATAGTATTGGCAATGAAGGCAGAGACCTGATAAGACATAGACTGCATACCACATACATGTGTATTTCTTATCTTTGGATCCATGTAGAAAATATCTTGGCATTTAGTTACTTTTCTTGGATAAAATCAAATAAGTAAAACTCTGTGAAGGCTAACTTTACACTGGAAAAATCACTGAGCCCTCATCAGAAAGTTATACTGTAGGGTAAAATGATAATGAGTAATACTATCTATAGTGTTTACTGTAGTGACATTTATTGGAAAGCCAATCCATTACCCTCTTCTATTTTTTAATTCAATTAATAAATGTAGTGTGGTAGAAGTAAATCATGTAGTATGAGAAGTCAAGTATCAATGGTTTATTAGTAATCAATGAGCCAATTCTTTGAATTTGGTACTTATATTTGAACTGAATGCAAAATATTAAAAATAATTATATGTACAATAATGAAGAATGTAGTTTACATGACTACTAACAAAAATTATTAAAGAGCATAGATAACATGTTATCATCTTATCAAATAGAAAATAAGTGTACAAATACTTATTCTTATGTATGAATACATACATCTTATGTGATATCTGATACCCTATACGACAGGACTTATCTCTTATTAGAACACTACTTTACAAAATTATTGTTATTTAAATAAAATGGACATTTACATTATTTTAAAGGGCATCAAAAGCACAGATATTGACTTTACTTGTTTGTTCTTAAATAAGATATACATCATTTAGGAATGTTATAGAACAAATGTACACTTTAATTGAAAATAGGAGGAAAAAAGAAAGCTTCATTAAACTGCAGGATAATTGTTTCATTCCCTGGGAGTTTTTAAATTTTTTTGTGTGAGGAAGACTAACCCTGAACTAACATCCATTGCCAATCCTCCTCTTTTTTTTTTGCTGAGGAAGACTGGCCCTGGGCCAGCATCCATGCCCATCTTCCTCTACTTTATATGGGACTCCACCGCAGCATGGCTTGGCAAGCAGTGCATCTGTCTGCGCCCAGGATCCTAACCTGCAATCCCCAGGTCGCCGAAGTGGAGCACGCAAACTTAACCGCTCAGCCACCAAATTGGCCCCTCCTGGCAGTTTTTAAAAATCTGTATAGATATTTAACCACAATCAACTAATAGTTTGATATCACATTGAGTTCTTATTTGTATGTAAGCTCTAATGCTTACCATTCATGGTTTATTTTCCCTGCCTGTGGCCTTCTGCAGGGAAAAAGGTGATCTAGATCTGCATATAATAACCATTTTTACGGTTAATATCCATATTCTGCTCAAGTCGTGAATGAAAATATGTCACCATACATTGGCCTGAACAAAATTTCAACGCTCTATTAGGAAACCCCAACCATTAACATCTTAATCTTTTGCCAAGTCAACACAGCGAACTATTTTTTAGATCAAGCAGAAATGACATTTGAGTGCCAGAAATGAAACTTTTGAAAATACATTTTCATTAGTAGAAAATGACTGTTAAGTAAAGCTTTAACATTTTTCCCATGTGAAAGGAAGCTTTACAGTAAACTACACACATAAAATGGTATATTGGAGATGTTTCATTCAGACCACAGGCTACTATTGGTGGCAACAAGAATGTAATACATTTGCTACCTTACAATATTTTAAGATCAGATTAGGAGAAGTGTAAATATCATTAGTGTTATTAAGAGTCATCTGACTCTGAGTTGCCAAGTCATTTACACAAAAGCTGTTGAGAAATGTATTGTTAGGACAATCAGATTCTGCTTTACGGAAGAAAATATCCATAATCTAGGTGACTTGATCCGAAATGTGACATATGGCATGCCAACTTTCTATCACATACAAATTATCAATTTTTCTCATCATTAAAAAAGGAAAGAAAGAAACAGGAATACATTAATAACATATCTTGCCATTTCTATATTTAAAGATAGTATAATGTTTGTTCAAGAACCACTTCTGTCATTTTCTTTCTGATTTTTTTGACGATTCTCATAGAGTAATGTTACTGTAATGACTCTCATTTCAGTGAAACAGTAGGAAAGTAAAATGAACTTTAAGTGATGCTGATATAAATGACTTCTTCCAATGTAAATTGCTATAGGTAAGACTATTCATTTTTATAACAAATTATTTCAAGCATATGCTTAGGAGTAAAGAAAAACAATTTTGTGTAAATTGTGTTTTATAAGAAAAGATGTTGAACAAGGTATGAATATATGTAATTTAATGGAAATGCTATCACTAATGGTATAGATTGCCAAATGGAGTTCTCTAGTCTCCAGAAGCTGTGTTTACGGCCTTTTTCCAAAGTGACTTAATGGATTTTTAAAACTATATCTTCAGTTGAATTGCTCGTGTTAAATGGAAAGTTTAATTTAAGCTTCTCCTGATTCCATTTAGTGGAAAATCTCCTTTGCATAATCCCAGAGCTTTTTTTTTTTTTTATTGGAAATATCTTTTGTAAACTTTTTTATGTGGGTTTCTCTGTATTTAGAGTTGATGGAAGAATTTTAAAAAGCGAAAATGCACATTTTGGCCTTAAGGCTTCCACCTTATTTAGTTACGTTACGGGAATTACCTCTGTTAAACAGCTCCAGAATTCTCAGACTGCAGAAGATTTAATTAAGGGAATAGAGTGCATTGTGACATAAGGATTTTTTAAAACACATCTTCAAAATAATTCTTCCGTATATATTTAATTTATCCAGTAAATATTTATTGAGTGCCTACTATCAGAGAAAGGAATAGGAATTGGAATTATACAGATACATGGTACAAAATTCCTAGATTATTCCTATATAGACTATTTCGTGTTATATGGTTTGAGAAATTTTGCATACAAAAATTACAACTTTGCATTCTGAGCGGCAGTAATTTTATCATACTTGACTCACTCTTTTCAAAATCATGAAATATCCAAAATAAACTATGTCAATACATACAGCATGAACGTGTCTGATTCAAAACAGTGTACATACTATCTCTTCTCTCATATGAAATGCAATTAAAATTAAGAAATGAAAAAAAAATGGTAATTATATAAATTAAGTACACAACCAGGAAGAAAACTGAATGTGAATCATTGGCTGAGGGAGAATTTTTTTTTTCATTACTATAGAAAAAAACATGAGGATGTATAGAAAGAGAATGGAGATGTGGTAATTGAAAGAAAGTTCTGAGGAAACCATGATTAAGAGGGAGAAGAGACCATAACTTAGAAGTGAACAATCTGGAAAAAGCTCTAAATGAATTTTTTTCCCCTGAATAGACCTTGTATCAGAAATATTAAATATGATGGATGGTTGAAGTGAATTAATGGGTTTGAAAGCACAGGGATTAAATGTAACAGTTGACACTGTTCACTACCCACCCAAAACTTAACTATCAATCTTAACCAGTAACAAGTATCAACACCGCTAAACTACTACCTCCTCCCTGCAAAAGCACAAATTTTCTGGAGAGAACTAGGGTTTCTAACGTGGGCTTGATGTGCTAAATAAAAACATCTACATTTTGCTATTTTTGAGTCAAATATAGAAGCTTCAGCCTCCTTTTCATTTCCTCTGAAATGAAGACTACCAGTCAAGGAACCTAACCCACAGAAATAGTTCACAGTCAGCTTTTATGTTGCATTATTTTAAATTTAAGGGTCAAACAATGACCACCAAACTTTTGAGAACAGCATAAAGACTATGTTGAGGGACATTTACTAAATATTACTTCAGAGGAAACAGAAGTAATTCAGAAAACAGAAAAGAACTTGAAGAATAGTGCTAATTGATACCTTCAGAGAAATGGGGGAAAATATTGCATTTATTACCACCCCACCCTCAAAATAAAATCATAAGAGCTAAAAATGATTCTCACTGGGAATGTTACCAGGGATGAGGACAGATGAGAGCCAGGGACAGTATTTTTCATTTTAGTCTTGTCTGTACTATTTAATTTTGCTCATGTGCAGGTATTAATTTGAAATAGAATTAAGTAATTAATAATACCCCATGATAAATTCTTACAAGTTTCAAATTATTCTTTATATTGATTGAAATAATTGCAATGTTGCAGATATGCCAGATTTATAATGAATATTGTCCGGCTGCTTATTCAAAATCTCCAAATTGGATATTTCAAAGGCAAGTTATGGTCACCAGCTACCACTCTATTCCCTCTCCCCAAACCTGGTCCTTTCCAGAATTCTGCATCCTGTGGAAGCTCCCCACCAGCTACTCAGTACACAAATGAAAAACTAGAAGCCTAGGCAACATCCTTAACATACTCTCTCATGCTCTCTTGCACAGCAAATCCATCCCCAGGTACCATCTTTACTCCTATAATAATTTATCTATCCGAATATCTGTAGTTAAGCTAAAGCCATCATCACTTCTCACAGTGACTACTATAATGGCTTCCTTGGTTTATTAGCATCTTATTTTTCATGGTTTTCTTCTATGGCATTTTCATTATGGCCAGCATCATCTTTTCAGGATATAAAACTGCTTACTTATGTCATTTCTTTGTGTAATCACTTTAAATAAGTTTCCTTAGCTCCTGGGATAAAGGCTCACCTCCTTCACTTGGCCCACAAAATGCTTTCTCCCATGACTCCCTGTTCTACCTCACCTCATAGAATTCTCACTTTCACACTCTGTTTTCTAGCCACTGAGGCCTTTTCATTTCCCAGGGTGCCTCCCTCCCTCTTACCTTAAGGAAATTGCATACCTTGTTTCATCTTCTTGGAAATCTCTCTCCTCCCTTTTCACCTAGTTAATGCTTTCATACCCTTTACATAAAGTCAATACTGTGTCTTCACTGTTCCGTCCTGCTAAAACCACTGACAGCCAGTACTCTGATACTTCCCTCCTCAGCACTTACCCACGGATATCTAGGCATGATTTAACTATCCCTTTACTCCACTATACCATAAGCTTCACAAAAGGAATGGTCACGTAAACTCTGTTCATCATTTCATCCTTAGTTTTTAAAGAGAGCCTTGTTTTGGGGGGCCGGACTGGCCTGATGCCATAGTGGTTAAGTTCATGTGCTCCACTTTGGCTGTCCGGGGTTCACAGTTTCGAATCCTGGGCACAGACCTGTGGACCACTCATCAAGCCATGCTGTGGTGGCGCCCCACATATAAAGTAGAGGAAGACGGGCACAGATGTTAGCCCAGGGCCAATCTTCCTCAGCAAAAATAGGAGGGTTGACAACAAAAGTTAGCTCAGGGCTAACCTTCCTCACCAAAAAAAAACAAAAAAAGAAGAGTGTTTTGTTTTTAATAAGTGCTCAAGAAATATTATTGAATAAATTAATGATGTACAAAGCACTTGATTAGATACTCAAGAATGTACAATGAAAAACCAGCCATGGTTCCTGCTATCAGTTTCCTCAACTGATGACATGGTAATTTCTCTTTCAAAATTTTCTGGGATAAGAATATGTAAACTTTTATCTTCTTACAATATGGTATTGTCTTTCATGTTTTTTTCTGGAAAACAATTTATTTCTACCAGGCATTCAAATTTACTAGTGAGAAATGAGTATATATTAGTTTTCTCTGTTTCCGTGGTCATGAATTTTCCATCTTTCTCTCCTCTCTCCCTGTCTCTTAAATTGTAGGAGTTAATTATGTAATTTTAGTTAAGAGAATTTTGCTGATTATATCTATAACCAATTGTCTTTCACTCTACATCTTAACTTCACTTTTTTTTATTTTATTTTTTAAATAAAAAGAGGATATATTTAAGGTGTACAATATGATGATTTGATATACATATACATAGTGAAATAGTTACTATAGTCAAACTAATTAATATATCTTCTCCTGACATAGTTATCATTTTTTTGTGTGATGATAGCACCTAAAATATATTCTTTTAGCAAGTTTCCAGTATTCAATCAGGTATTATTAACTATAGTCATCATGCTGTACTTTAGATCTCTAGACTAATTCATCCTACATAATTTCATATTTTAGTGGTCTCTGCAAGCAAGAACAGTTCTTCATATCAATGTGGACAGAAGTATCAATCTTTTTATTGCTTGTTTTATTGCTTGTAGTGTTTAGTGTCCTCTCTAAGAAAGCTGTGCAATCCCAAAAGCCATGAGTATATTTTGCTTTATTCTAGAAACCTTATTGTAATACCATTCTCATTTAGAGATACAACCCATTTGGTATTGAACATTTTATGTATGGTGTTAATAGCCTTCAAGATTTATTTTTCCTTCTATGAGCCTGAATATTTTATTGAAAAGACATATTTTATCCATTTTTTTACAATTTGACTTTGTCATAAATCACATGACTATAGGACTGTTTCTGAAAGTGATATTCTTCATTGACTATTGGTCAAATGGTCAAAACTTTTGCTTTGTCATACAGATTTGATTACTGTAGCTTTAAAGCAAATCTTAAAATCTGATAGTTTAAGTCTTCCAGCTTTGTTCTTTTTCAAGGTTGCCCTAGAAAATAAGCATTTCCCATTTTCACATAAATTTTAGAATACGCTTGTCAATGTTCACAATAAATATGCTGTGATTTTGATTGGGATTACTTCTAATCTACAGATTGACCTGGAGTAAATACATTTTCCCTAGGTATTTGATGCTTATATATATATATAAACACACACACACACATATACATATACACATATATATGATGTTATTATATAATTTTTCTTCACTTTCTATAGTGATTTATAAAAATATGATTGAATTTTGTAGTTTGTCCTGACATATAGCAACTTATTAAATTTACTTATCAATTCTTATATTTTATGCATAGATCTTATTAGATTCTTCTAAAAGTATAATCATGTTGTCTATGAATAATAGAAGATATATTTCATCCCTATAATTATATCCATTATGTTCTTTTCTGGCCTTAATTGTCCTGATTTGAACCTCTAAAATGTTTAATAAAATTGATAATAGTACATGTACTGGTTTGTTCTCAGTCTCATGGTAAACGTTTTTAATATTTTATTATAAAAATTTCCAAATATGCAAAGAATTGAAAGAATTGTACATGAAAATCTGTATCCTAACACCTAACCTATACAATTAATATTTTAATATATTTGCTTATAGCCAGTTTATCCAGCTCTGAATCCTTCTATTCATCCATCAATTTATCTTATTAGTATTGCATTTCAATGTAAATTGCAGATCAGTAAATTTGAACCCTAAACATGTCAGCATACATATCATTAAAGTAGAATTAAATGTATTACAGATTGTTTTGAAGTAAAATTTGCTTGTGCATTGAAATGCACACATCTAAGTTTACCACTAAATACATTTTGACAAGTACATACATCTGTGTAAAACAAATTCTCATCAAGATATAAATCAACACCAACATACCAGAAAATTTCCTCATAACCCTTTCCAGTCAATTAATGCCCTCACCTTCACCTCTCCAGGAACAACTACCCTTCTAATTTCCTTTACCATTGATTAGTTTTGTCTTCTCTACCAATTTGTGTAAATAAGATTAACTGTATGTATTCTTTTGTGCGTCTTCTTTCACTCATCACATGATTAGCGATTAATACATGGTGTTGCATGTTTGAGTACTTCAAAACTTTTTATTGATGAGTTGTATTCCATTTCATGAATATACCAAATTTTATCCATTTTGCTGTGTGGACATCTGATGTGGTTCTATGTTTGGTTATATGAATAAAGCTTTTATGAATATTCTTGTACAAGTCATTTTATAGACATACGTTTTTGTTTCTCTTTGGTAAATAAGTAGGATGGGAATTCCTCCTGGATTATTAGAGAGGTGTATGTTTATGTATGCAGAACTTTTCTGGAATAAATGTATGATTTTACACTCCCATAAAAAAAAGTTGACAATTCCAATTTGTCTACCTCCTTGACAATATATGATATTGTCAGTCTTTTGTTTTAGTTATTCTGGGGAATATGTGGTGGCATTTTATTATGACTTCAGGTCGCATTTCTCTAATGACTAATGAAATTAAACACATTCCCATGTGCTTATTGTCCTATGTAAAGTAATATCCTTTGTAAAGTATCTGTTTAAATCTTTGCTCATTGTATTATTGGGCTGCTTGTATTTTTACTGTTAAATTATCAGAGTTCTGTATATACCCTGGATAATGGTCCTTTGTCAGAGATATGTTTTGTGAATATTTCTCTGGTGTCTTGCCTATTCATTTATTTTTAGAGTCTTTTTTTTTGATGAGTAGACGTTTCTTTTTTTATATGATGTCTATTTTATTAGTCTTTATAGAAATTGCTAATGTTTCCTGTCTTAGAAATCTTTATCTACTGACAAGTCAATCAGACATCATTTATACTTTCTTCAGGAAAATTTATAGTTTTAGCTATTATATTTAGTTCTATGATCTAAATCAAATTATTTTTGGATATGTTGTGAAATAGTGATTGAGGCTTTTTTGTTTGTTTGTTTCTATAGAATATTCAGGGAATTTTTCTAAATGTATGTCATTTATAATATTGAGAAACTTTCATTTTATCACTAGTTTGGTGAGAATTTTTAACCTAAAGGGGTGTTGAATGGGAGTTTTGTAAAATGCTTTTTCTGCATCTGTCAAAATAATTATATCACTTTTCACTTTTTAATCAATTAATATGAAAAAAATCCATAGTTGATTTCTGAATGGCAAACTAACCTAAGATTGCTAATATTAAACTCACTTGGTCACTACGTATTAATTCTTCTATTGCTACAGTCTCTCTATTAATCTTTTATTAGGGAATGTTATTCATATGTTCATGAAAAATCCTGGTCTGTAATTTTCTTTTTTGTAAGGTTTTTGTTATGTTTTAATGTCATGGTTTTGCTGGCCTTATAAAATGAGTTGGGAAATATTCTCCCCTCCTCTATTTTCTAGAGGTGTTTGTATAAGATTCCTGTCATTTTTTTCCTTACTATTTGGTAGAATTTACCAGTAAAACTATATGAGACAATTTATACTTCCTTTCTCATGTTTTCCCAGTTATTATTTCCCAATAGATCTTTAAAAAAATACGTTTCAGTGTATGCTTCCCAGAGAACCCAACAAACCCAGTGATTAATTTTTAAACAGATATAGCAACATTCATATTTTCTATTTCTTCTTATGTTTGTTCTTTAAAGATCGGAGTTTATAAGAATTGGTCATTTTAACCTAAGTTTTCATAATTCCTGGCTTAACATTGTTAATATCCATAACAATTCCTCATAGGATCTGAAGTAATATTGCATTTTTATTTTTTCTCTCTCTTGATCTGTCAATCAATCTTGCCAGATGTCTATTAATTTTGTCTTTGTAAACAATTTTTGATTTAGCTCATTTTCTTCTTTGTCATTTTTCTTTATCAATGTTTTGACACTTATCTTAATTATTTATCATATAACTTTGTCAGGTTTAATATGTTGCTTTTTTTCTTGATTATATATAATGGATTATCAGCTTATACGCAGCTGAGGCTATATATTTCTCTGTAAGCACAGCTTCAGCTTTAAACCACAAAATTTTGATATGTTTTCCTTTAGTTATTATTCACTTTAAAAGATTTTCTAGCTTCTTTTTCATTACTTCTTTTTCCTATCATTTATTTAGAAGTTTATAAATGTCCAAATATTTGGGAATTTTGTAGTTATACTTTTGTTTTTATTTAATTTCTAGTTCAGTTCTACTGTAGTCAGAAAAAATACTTGAATGAATTCAGTCTTTTGAAATTTGTTGTTTCCTTAAGTCAAAGTACATATATAATCTATTCTGTTAAAAGTTTCATGTGTATGTGAGAAGAATATGAATTCTGTCATTGTTGGCTGTAGTGTTATGTCAGTGAAGTCAGATATGTTATCTTTCTTTTTTAAACCTCAACGCTTGCACAGAAAAATCTTGAATGCTCCTTTAACTTTCAACCTTTGTTGACCTAATATTTAAGGAAGGACTTTTTTGTGTGTGTGTGAAGAAGACCAGCCCTGAGCTAACATCCGTTGCCAATCCTCCTCTTTTTTGCTGAGGAAGACTGGCCCTGGGCTAACATCCGTGCCCATCTTACTCTACTTTATATGGGACACAGCCAGAACATGGCTGACAAGCAGTGCTTTGGCTGGTGCCTGGGATCTGAACCCAAAATCCCCAGGCTTACAAAGAACGAACTAACCCGCTGCACCAACGGGCCGGCTCCATGGAAGGACTCTTGAAAGCAGCATTTGATTGTGGTGGTTGTAATTTTTTATAACTTGGTTTTTAAATTGACGATCTTTGTCTTTGAATTGTTATTGGCTCTGTTTATATTTAATGTAATTATTGATTATTATGGGTTTATATCTAGTATCTTCCCATTTTGGCCAACACAAGGATGCATTTAAAATATTTAAACAATGTTTTATTTAGCTTCTTTTTTATTGCTTTAATCAGCAGACTGGATGAAAATTTCCATTTAACCACATAGCCAACAAGAGCTTCCTGTTGGTCTCTTTCTGCTTAGTAATTTTTTAAATTGGAGCCCTTTTGGAGGCAGCATTTTTTAGACAAATAATATGTAGACTGGCCACAGAAGTTAGCTGGGAATACATGAAGCTTCAAATCATGCATGGAGTCTAATCATCTCTTTATGGAGTCTTAATCACTCTTCTCTGCAGTCATTCCAATGAGCTAAATCTTCATAATCCTATCTTTTTGAGTGAGCAGGGAATTAGCTTAACTCACAGTCAGTAAGTTACAGGTTTGTGCATGTGTTTGTCTGTGTCTGTGAAATGACTTAGAAATTATTTGTTCCGCATCAGTTATCTGTGATCAGTGGCTCAAAAGCTAGTTCCCATCTATTATTCCCCATCCTGTCCACCTCCCTGCTCATTGACTTTCTACTTCCTCTATAGTTGTAGTCTCGCCACCCCTGTTCTATTGCATTGTGACTTCATATCTAGGACACTTCTGTAGTTGATATTTTTGTCTAGGTTAGAGTTCCAGGTAATATATTTATTTGAGAACACTGGGATCATGAGACATAGTTTTGGAAAACTCTGTGCTGCCAAAAATTTATTGAGATACATGTGTTCTCTTTGAATTGTCCTTTCATTGGGTCTACTTTTCATGTATTCGGCAGCTATTCTTTGCAGTTTGTAGTTTGAAGTGTAAAAATGTGATTTCTTTTCTTTTTGATTGGTTTCAGGAAAGAAAATGAGGTACACATACTTTTGCTCACTTTTTTTTCGTACAAAAATCAAGAACAGTTTTTCAATCATGCAACTAAATTTTCTCTATGCCTAATTTAAAGAGAAAAGTCTACCTTCTGTTTACAGAAAGAAAGAGAGACAGAAACAGAAAAGACACAGAGAGGCTATTTTGTCTGGGTATGTTCTTATGTGGCAAAGGGCCCTAGAAGTGTTTCACCTGTGAGTTTTCACTTAATTATTACTGAAATATTGAAGCATATATTTAAAAAATTAAACATTAATCTATTTGGCCAATTACTAAAAGTATGGGCATTTAAATAAGTCAATTGATGAGAAGATGTAATACAGAGCTAAAAGTTTTCCACATTTTCTCATTCCTTAAAAGCATTCCATTCAGTGATGTTTGAAGTGATAAATTATATAAACACAGGCCACCACGTTCTTTCAGAGACTGGCTGACAGAGACTCAGACCAAACTGGCATTAAATTAAAACCCACATGAAAGTTCTCCAAACCAGTGACCATGTCGAGAATTAAATAAATGGATTTTCACAACCTGAACTAACACAGATGGCACATCTGGCATCTTGAGAAGCTCCATCAGTGTAACACATGAGCCATTCCAAACGTTAGGCAACAAGATATATTCATTAAGGATAACCAGGGAACACCAGCCAGAAGCATGGAGCGATTGTCTTTACCATACAAAGATTCGCGTTGAGATATATGCAAGGGATCTAAGACATTCATATAGAAGACTGTCTTAGAAACAGTTTCTCTGGCCACTCCGCTCTTGATTTATTCCAAGGCCCTACTGAAAACAACATGTAGACACGTGCCTGGAAACTGCAGAAGAGACACACAAGTTTGGCACAAGGTTATTACTCAATTTGAGATGTGTTTTCTTATATTTTTTGATACTTTCTGCCTTGTTTTAAAGGATTTAATATCATTTAAAGTGGCTTTCAAGAATATGTCAATATTTAATATATCAAAAGTAGAATGTAAATAAAAAACAACAAAAATAAAATTAAAACGAGTAACAGAGGAAAGCTAAGATACTAACAGAGGAAAGCTAAGTAAATAAAGATATTCTTTACTTACATGTTGTTATATATTAGGAAGTCCACAAATCTAACAGGAACAAGTGGAAAGCCAGTTTTTGGCTAGCCATGCAAATAGATGGAAGAACCTAAAAAAAATTAATACATTTGAAGATGTGCATGATTTAAGGAAACCATTTCCGATATAATTCCTTGTCTCCTGCCTTGACATCATTAACTCCATAATTTCTCAACTAATACCTCCAAAACCATTCTCACCATTCAGTTTATGTTTATATGTTTGAATGATTGATATATTCATTCCCTGATAATAGAACACAGGCTTCATTAGAGTGAAGTCATGATCCTCTTGGCTCATCTTTATATCCCAAGTTACTAACAAGCACAGTTCGACCATTTCTACCTTTGTTAATACACTGAGATGTTTACTTAATTTGACTGGATACTATTAAATAATACTTCGGTAATTTGGGTGTATGTATAAGCCATTTCTGCTACAATATCATCCATGTATTCTCAAACAGTTTGTATTATGTAAAATTGTGCATTAAAATAAGGCATGCTGGAAAGATAGAGTTATGGGCGAACCACTTAAAATATATGCAACTTTATAGCCTGATCTCCAACTAAAAAATAACATATAAATACATATATGATATAGTAAATTATACTTTTAAAAAGGTGAAGGGAGTTTAAGGTAAGGAGATATAAGGAAAGGTAGAATCTGTTGAATTAATGAGAAGACAAACAAAATATAAAAAAGATAAAGGAGAAAGCAGTAACAAGCACTTTCAAGATAGAGAGTATTCAGACCGAGTCTAAATCTGGCTGATGCTTTAAGCTGTTGTAAATAAGCGTACTTTGCATTCAGCTGCCATTATTGAAAACGCAGACCATGGGCAAGCAAGACAAATGGTCCTGTTTGTATTGACGTGCAGGCACTGTCATTGTACCCGTATTTTTTCACAGTGATATACTTTATTTAAAATATAAGAACACCAAGGGAAGTATTCCCACTAACGAGGAAGACTGATCAAACTCTCCATTCATGGGACTACGGCAAAGGGTATAGGGGGAACAGTCATTGGATGTTGGTCAGAAATCAGTCACTGGGTGCCACTCAGTGTAGACAAAGCAGAGCTGTGAGGCCACAAACAAGGATAGAGAATCCATCCTGCAGTGAGAGAAAATAAGCCCCAAGGAACATCCTAAAAAGAAGCTGAAGAATCCAGATAAGATCAGTAAGGAGAGGAAAGAAGCAGCTGGACCTTGCGATCAGAAGCTCATAGTGTTTTAGACATAATAAGTGCTATATAATTATGTTAACTTTAATACACTAGATATATTTCTCATTCTAAGTTGTGGGCTGCATTAGTCTCAGCAAATCTTTTAAGTATCCTCCTAAACTCCTGGTTTGGCGGCTGCTTTTGGCTTCTTGACATGCTTCTTTTCTCCATTTCCCAGGTAAGAGATAACACACCCCTGTTCACCAAGAAGGGCATGTGCTTCAGGCCTAGGCAGTCAGTATCCCTGTCCACAGCATTTCACACAGAGAAGGCATGTGATATAATCTTAGCCAGTTAATAATATTTTCCAGGATTGTTCTAACTCAACCCAGTGGAGAAAATATCTTTGCTTTTGAAGTCACAGAGCCAGGATGAGAATGTGAGTCTGCCCCATTGGCGATGTTCCCCGCTCTGTGCAAAGAGCCTGAGAACAGAAGGGGAGAATTAATCTAGCCAAAGGCAAACAGAGATGAGTAACAAATGGAAATGAGAGATTGAAGAGATAGAAGGAGGAGGAGGAGAGAGAGAGAGAAAGCAATATCCTGGCAACACAACTTCCCTCTTCCTAAAGTCCCAAATCTTCCCTAGATCCTACAGTTCTCTCTGCCCTATAAACTCTCAGTAGCCTTCCAATAAATTGTCTTTTTATTCTTATATTAAATTTGAATCCAAAAAAGTTCCGAGTGATCCCCATTTCGTTTCATGCCTGGGTTCTCGGCCAGGTGGATGTTGCCTAACAACGTCAGTTGTGATTCTGGTGCCCCTAGTAGGTAAGACAAGGCAAAAGAACGCACAGAGCACCTAACCAGAGGGGAAAAGGCAGGCTGTAAATCTAGACCTCCTAATTAGCATTTTAAGAAATATAAATGTTTGCCCCTTCTTCTAGACTTGCTAATTGTAGGGCCTGGGCCTTGCTTGCTTAGCAAGAGCCCACAAGCTCATTGCAACCATGTGTCCCGGCTCCCTTCTGGGCAGGACGCCCAGCTGCTGGGATTTGTAATAATCCAGGGCCTGGTCAGCTTGGATCTTACCTTATTTCACTCAAAGAACATCACGTGTTAAAGGGACACAGAGCCCCTCCAGGTGAGCTACTGTTCCTGGGAATGCTGGTCTCACCAGGGACGGTCCCTCTTGGCAAGCACATAGCCTTTGTGTCCCCTGCCTATGTAAGCAAGCCCCTCCCCGCCTGTGGTTGCGCGTGCATGTTGCTGTCCAGCCGGCCGCCACCAGACCTCCTTGTAAGTAACTCCCAATAAACCTGTATGTCTCATTTGCTGTCCCCAGGTCTTTTCTTTGTTCTCTCCACAACCTAGCCCGCACTGCTCACCCAACTGGGCATGTAGCCAGACCCTAATTATTAAGCCCTCAGGATGGGAAGCAGGTTAGGTATTTTATAAAGTTCCCTAAGTGATTTTTTATTCTCATCTCATACTCAGCACCCACTCGGACCCCATCACCCCCCGGAGTAGAATTGCATTATAAAATGTTTCTTTACAAAGATTACTTCTACCTTTTGGTACTCTAAGTTTAAAATTCACTGTACAATCTATTAAGAGCTATACAGTTTCAAGATTCAACAAAATGAATTTCCCCAAAGAATCTAAAAGGAGAAGTAAGTGAAATAGTAAAATAATATGGTTTGAAAATAAATATTTAAGGCTTTGTCTAGATATTTGTTTGTCACGGGCAGAATAAAATGAGAGTAAAGATCTCAAATGTAGTAGAAAATATTATTCCAAATTATTCAAGGAGTAGTGTAGTTTAGCAGAACTAAAGATGCCGCACTGCTGTAGTATGCAAATGTGAAATTGCAATAAAAATTAGCTGTGCTGAAATGAAATGTTATAGTATTTCTCCAAAATGCCACACCCTGAAGAACCCAAGAGATTAGCTGTAACACCAGCTAAGCATGAAATGGTTGGTTTATGTCCACCAGCCAAATTATGGACTCCCAGTTCATTCCAGAGCATTCCTTTTGTTCCCTGTGGGTTTCTGAAGTGCCTCACAATTGTTAACAAAGGACAGTTCTATTCTGTTGCTGCTACAAACAATGGGTTTGAATATCTGGGACTATCACTGGCTGCTGGTTACCATGCTGAGAACTGTGTTCTACCGGACATTGCTGTTGCCAAAAGACTATTGTTACATTTCACTGAACCTCAGCACACATCGGATTATATTTGCTCCAAAATTGGACTGCATCTTAAAATTGCTGTTGGCTAGGCAGTCATGAGTAGTTGATATTGCCTGAGGATTCAAGAACTTCATCTCTTGAATAACCCCACAGAACACTGGAGCGACTTGGATTTTCTCCTGAAGTCATTCCTAGAGAAGGGCAAAACCTCTCCGCTTCGGTAAACAAAACTATTAAAGGAACATTAGAGAAAGGACCGTGAGTCCAAGTTTTTGTTTGAAAAGCCCAATAGACATCTGCCATGAGATCCGGAAAGTGCTGTTATCAAATGATTATCGGATTGTAATATGGTTGTCAGAGATCTGGAAGAAAATATCAGACACAATAGTGTAGCCCTCTCCGCAGAACTGCAGGCCCAGAGGAAGATACTGTGTGAAAAAACATTGAGACATCAAATGATTCAGAGTAAAAGTCACTCAGAATAGTCACTTCTGAATGTGAGGAAGTGTCTTGTAGACTTTCATCAAAATATTTTGTATAAGTAAATCCAAGCTAACTTTCAAGAAATGTTTATTACAAGAGCCTATAAACTGGAATATATATCTCTATTTTGCTCATTTACAAAAATAAATTTTTTGAAAAGTTCACAACATGAAGGAAGAAAATGGAAAATATGTATGAAAAATAGTCATATAGAAAAATGCACAAGTTGAAATCCCTGATACCTAGGAAAACTGGCTTCTAAATACTAAATAATTACTAACATTCTCAGGGTCATGCTTCCAAAGCCAGATAATTCCAGTATAGGGAAAAGTCATTTTTATTCATTTATTTTTAGATATTAATTACATTTTAAATGTTCCCAGGTATATAAGAAAATAATGATTTATCTACATTTAATATGAAATCTAGAAACTCTGTCAAAAATTTTAAAATGCTTATTTCATAATGCAAAATACCACTAATCAAGGAAAAATTTTCAGGGAAAATCAAGGATGCATTTTCCTGGGAACAAATAATAATTTTAAAACTTTTAGGTTTTCTTCTTCAAAGAATTTTCCCCTGGTTTTAAAATGACATTTCTTGATTTATCTCTATGTTCAAGACTATAAGTAGGAGCGTTGGTATTACATGATCTGCCATGATATTGACTAGCACTTATCCTGATTAATATTTTAAATAAAAAGTGATTACAATAGTAAATAAACCATAAGAAGCTTGTGGGTGGTTAATTTTAAATTCAAAGAATGAGCAATTTTTCTCCACTATTGATTTTCTAGGTATATTGAACCACTGCTGAAGAAAATGAGAATGTTCTTGAAAGGATACTTATGCCCATTATTTCTGTAAATTTCTCTGAATGTCAAGGATAAGAGATTTCAGGGAAAAGAATTTCAGAAGAGAGTGATATAGGAATGAAAGTGGGGTACTTTCCATCACCTAACCCAGACCTTGAGCCCTGTCCCCACAGGACATTAGTCTATGGGGTCCACCTCAGTGGACTTATCTTTCACAACAGCTTTAGAAAATTTATGGGAGGATGTAACAGCACAAGTCGAGTTTTATTTTGAAGTTCAAATGGTTACATTAGCATTTTATTTATTTCCCTGTTTCTTTCCAACATTCTATCAAAATAAACCCTGTAGCTCACAAATAAGGAGAAGCCCCCGCCCTCCACCCATTTACTTTTCATCTTGAATAGTTAGGAACAGTGTTATCTAATGTCGTTAAATTCTTTTAGGTATAAAAGAAAAGAAGAAAGGATAACAGAAAAGTATGAGGCTAATAAGTGGAAGAGAACGTATCCTCACTGGTTCATCTCTTACAGAGGAAAAAGGTAAGAGAGTGGCATGGAGGGGTAGGAACCCTCCTGAGAATCATGTGTGTTGTGCTTAAGAAACTTACCGGACCATAATAAGATGTACTTTTTCCAAGATAATTAGTATAAGAATGTGCTTTTTAAGGTAAATAAACCAAAGGTCAATGTAATAATTAATGGGAAAATACCAGATGTAAACTTTTCTATTTAAAAACTAAGACTATCAAACTGCACTCAATAAACATTTCTTGAATAAGTGGGTGTATCCATTTATACAAAATTAAAAAGGAACAAATGATAAGAATTTTATTAAATATCCCCCTTCCTAAACTAAATGTGAAGGAAGTTCTTTCAAACAAGACAACTCTTTTGCTACTAAACAGTTTTATAACTCAGATAATTTAAATTTTAATTCATTTTATCACGCCCTCACAACTCTGATATAAAACTTTGACAGACATAGCACTACAACAATCATAAAGTTCTTATTTACTTATTAATATATATTAAGTTATGCTAAATAAAATACTAATTTATTACCTAAAAGGGTATTTAACCTGACACTACAATCAAGGATTATGTATCCTGGGAATGCAAGATAGTTTAATTTTAGGAAATTATTAACATACCAGCAAATTAATACAGCAAAGAAGAAAAATATATATAGAAGTCGATAGATGATGGTAAATTAAAATAAGATTCAAAACCATCTTGATTTTAAAAAAACTTTTTATATTAAAGGATGTTTTAACACTATTCTGCTGTGTCTACCTACTCACAAACCTCAGATGAGTAGACAGTGAACAATGAACAATGAAACTGCCACTGGAAAACAAGCAAAGGCAAAAACAGTTGTAAAATTGAAAATACAAAGGGACAAATGCACAGGAAAAATTTTTTTGGCTATCAGATCGAAAAATGGTAGAAACGAAATCCTCTAAAATGTTACAAAGGAAGGCACAAAATAAATTGATGAAACATGAATTCTTTATTTGTAGTTAGGATACTGGGATAGAGGAAATCCATATATTATTGAAGATAAATGTAGCTGTAATGTAAATTAGTAAAAAATTCAGAAGTTTTATCTGTTAATATATTTCAGCAATCTTAAATATCTATGTATACCCTGAAGTTTGGAAATTATACTTCTAGAAATATGTGTTAAGCACACAATGTTGATTTTCTGCAATGATTTACTTACAGCTGCTGTTTCCAAGATGTATGAATGAAATTTAAAAAATAAATAAAAGTAAAAAGGCATTCATTCATTTTAAAAATGATACATTTTTATAATAAAATATACATTATCACTATATCTTTAAAGAGATAAGTAACGATATAAAATATTCACATTACTGAATGAAAAAAGCTTACCACATACTTGAATAGTATAAGCAAAGCATTCAAAAAAGGAACAGAACAAACGAACTGATAAAAATACATAGAAAGTAGCATTGGACATGGATAACATAAAAATATTAAGAGGCTTTCTGAATTATCATAAGATCTTATCTGATTTGTGTTTCTCTGAATACATCTACAAAAAAAGGGCTTATTTTTATAGGCAGGAAAAATGCTTTTTTGTTAAAATATTTTGTATGTCTTATATTGAATTAAATATTGTTTTTTGATATTCCAAAATATATAGAACATCTAGAGTTTCCAAAGACTAAGTGGATTTCTATAATACTGGTAATAAATTTTAACCATTATATAGCATATTAATGTAAATAAAATTATAATTCTTCCTTTCTAGTAAGTACTGAAACTCATGGCCTAGTATAATGAAGAGTCTTTTGAACCATCTGAATTTTTCTTTTCTTACATTATTTCCTTGTGTCTTAATTGCCCATGCTGCCTGTCCCATATTTGTCTATAGACATTTATAGTTTCTCGTATCAATACAATTACTACTGTGACAAAGAGATATTTTATTGATCAGAATCTATGTGGGAGATGATAAAGACAAATCAGCCCAGCAGATTCCCTTTCCTTTGGCAGTTATGACAGACAGGAGATAAGGCACTCCACTTCCCTGGCCAATGCCCTTGTCGGGGTAGGTCATCCATTGGAAGACAAAATGGGATTTTGAAGTTGAAGTGTTAAGTATTGAAAATGATTGAGAAGCAGGAGTTCTATGGAAGACCCTCCTCTGTTAGTCCTTGTGGTTTTAATAATAATGATAAATACATGATATGTGTGGTGAAATTAGACTTCTCAAGAAAGTCAGGAAGGACTGACATTTTGCTTCCATGTGGGAACTTAGTTGATCTGTAAATACTTCATGTGGATACCAGAGCAGAGACAGAGATGAGGGCAGTGGTCACAAAAATTGGGAGGAAGAGTGTTGGAAATGCTCAAACTGTAACAGGAGGAGCTCAGGGCAAGTTTCCCTTAATTACTGAGAGTAAGGAAACTTCCAGGTGACGTTTGTCTCACTTTACTGAGAGAGATTGCATTGTGTCTTAATCCACATTTGCTTGTTTAATTTGAATGACAATGTTTTCCTAAACTATATTTCTAAGTTTTTCTCCAATATGCTTTGCAGTATATCTTGCCCCAGGTACTTATTACACATTAAGAGCATTTTTTTTTCCATTTGCTCAGTGCTTCATCTCTCCAAAAATTGAGACTTATGTTCTGCTTATTGAAATCATTTAATCTGTTATTTTGATTTATCAGCAAAATGCCAGTTGAAGCTCTGCGTTTTGCTGTATGTCAGTTGTGTCAGACCCCTGCTCATATGATAACAGCGTGGCGGGTTTTATACCCAACTTGTTACAGGAAGAATAGATTTCTTAGTAAGCTAATTACCAAAGAATCCACTACTAAGTGGAAACAGGCTCATTAAATGTCACTCCATGGTGACCAATAAATGTTTGTTGCATGGCACTTGAGTTGCAGGAATTCGTTTTTCTACATCAAATCAGATCTGGCTGAGCCTATTCTTGCCAGAGTTGGCTGGAAATTGATTCTGAATCATCGTGGAGAGCCCCTTTCCCTCTCTTTCAAAGAATGAGAACCTTAAGAATCTTGGGGCAAGTCATCAGGACTTCAGCCCATTTTCGTTACCTTGGAATCACTTATTTTTCAAAACACATGGTTTATTCAAAGCACATTTTGCTGTCCTTGGCACCCATTTCCTCTCTGCCAGGATTTACAATTTTTTTATATAGTTTGGTTTCCCATTTTGTGGAGTCATCCCATTTTGTGGAGTCATCCCATTTTGGAGGCAATCATGTTCTTAAGACCGTTCTTTGAAACCTACCAGTGCTCTATCTCTGGGGTCTCAGGGAATATAGTCATCTGGTTCTTCCCTTTTCCTTCAAACACTTATCTTCCCCTTCTTGGACAAAGATCTGCTATTGTGATGCCAGCTTTTGAAAAAACAGAGGCCTATTAATCCTCTCCCAGAAAAATAAATTCCAGACTTGGAAAACTGGCAGAACTTAAGATAGCATGCTCTCTTCTGATCCTACACAAATGAAAACAAAGACCATTATTATTCTGGTTGATTTTCCTGTTGCACAATTAAACAGCAGCCTCTGACTATAGTAGTTGAGGTTTCATTCTTTGGTCTTCCCTCTATCTTCACTGTTCCTCACCCCTAATATAGCATCATGTCCTGTCAGGTGGCCCGATAACTCTCTATTGAATCTGTCCACTTCTCTCCATCTCTCAGGGAACTATCTTAGATTGAAAAAATCTCATCTCTCACCAGGACTACTACAGGATATCTACCCATAGCTACTCTTGCCCTGCTCAAATTCCATCTTTAGCGAGGGAGATGATTTTAAAACACAAATTTGATTATGGATGCATCCCACCTTCCCACACACTCTTTGCTTAAAGACTTTGAATGGCTTCTTACTTCTCTAAACATAATGTCCAACATTTTAGCCTATTGGATCCTGGAGGATTTGGCCCTTCTCTAACACTCCAACTAATTTTGCAGTAGACACCACTTTGCTCTCTGCATTCAGCAACATTACTATCATTCACTCTCTCCTTGGGTCATGGTCCCTGTGCCTGCCAAACCTCTTTCTAGCCCTACACCCCACAACAGACTCACAGAGGACTCTTTCACCTGCTCTTCTCTCTTCTTGGAAGGCCATTTGCTGTTTTATCCATGAATCTCCTATTCTTTCTTCAGATCTCAGTTCAGTCAACACTTTCATAGAACACCTTCCCTGACCCTTTTTTCCCCAAGATTAAATCCTCCCTGTTATAGCCACTCTTTGACAGATTACATCAGCATTAATTTTAAAAATTATTTTTAATGTGTTGGTTGATGTCTGTCTTCAGACAGAATGCAATCTCCTTGAAAGCAAGGCTCTCTCTGTAAGTTTTTGTTTACTGTTTTGTCTACAGTCTAAAATATAGTTTCCAGCATTTTGTACATGGTGAGTAAATATTTTTTAGAGTAAATAATACTCACAACTATGTAGGTTACAGTAGCTATTTGGGTGAATATTTTTTGTCATATTTATGATTTTCTTTCCTTCTTGTGGGACTGCAGTGTGGAATAGTGTGGAGGAAGAAAAATGAAAACAAGTATTCACACATTATGGGGAAAGTCCTAAAGAATATTGTTAAGATTGTCTTCTCTTGGAAAATGGGAAATAAACCTAATTCTAAATATCCTTTATCTCTATATATTAAATATACTTCGGTTTAAAATGAAAGATAAATATTTGTAGCTTATGTTTAGAAAATAAAAGTTAACATTAATTAAGTCTTTTTCCACTAAGTAAGGTAAGAACCTATATTATGTAGACTATTAAAGCTCCCATTAGATGTTGAGAATAAATATGCTAATGAAGAATCAGCTCTTGTTTCCCAGGCAATGATACTGGAAGACAAGCACCTTGAAGGAGAATATGACTCTATTCCAATTGATTTTAAATTGAAATAACTGTGCACTAAAAATATGCATCATCTTGCTCAAACTTGAGCTACTCATGTTGGTATGCTACAGCTACACTGTTCATGTTATACTCTGACACCCTCAACTCATTGTAGAAAGCAAAGTTGAGGACCACACAATCAAGTCACAGTTTAAAAAAAAGCCATTTAAAAAGAAGCCATTAACACTGCCATGTGCCACACCAAAGGAGGAGGAAATTCAGGCCATGAATGTACTCTGTTATAGGAAACTGGGTGGGATTACTGAGGACTGATAATTGGTAATAACCCCTCCTCTGTTCACAAAAAGACCATAAATAGATTTACTTTCCTTTTAGAGAGTGCACAATTTGTTCAATTCATGTAGGCCGCTGAAGATATCAGTAATAAGCGGTGTAGCATAGCAATTAGGTGTGCACGGTCTAGAGTCAGAGAACCTGGGTTGAAATAATGGTTCCACCTCTTCTAAACGATGTCATCTGGGGCAATGGAAGCATCCTTAAATATCCTGTTTCTCTTCTACAAATGGGGAAAATAGCATTTCCTACTTGATAGGGAGTTTAAATGAGAAAAATAAATAGTGAATGCTTAGTATAATGCATGGCACAGAGTATATATTCAATAAATTATAGTTACTATGTATTATTGATAATCACACCACTATTATAATTACATTATTCTGCAGACCATTTTACAAAAGCAGAATAAACCTAATTTTAAAACAGAATGTTTCTGTTGTTTTGATGAGTACTTATCTATAGGAAAAATGGATTTTACAGAATGAACTAAAACTAAATAACAAAATATTTAACTTAATATTAAATTAACACTTGTTTAAATAGTTTACCTATAATTCTTATTCTTTCATATACAATTGTTTCCAAAAATACTGTTTAGAAAAATGAGTTATGTTTTTGAAGTTATAAATATTTAGAATAGTTGATATTGAAAGTTAGACCAAAACAAAAAATAATAGAAAACTATTTTTATTAAACCTTGTTTTCAAATTCTGTTAATAAAATTTCTAGCTTGTTGGATTAAGTTATTTTTGAATATGGTAATTTTCTAGTTTTTATTTTATTGTTAGTTTTTCAGACCAACAAAGGAAAAGGACTTTAAACAAAAAATTATTAATTTCATCCTTTCTTTCATAAATTGTAAGAACAAAGTTTAAAAGAAAAAAGAAAGTTTTATACGCTTTTATAGAAATCTTTATTTTTATTTTTTAAAGCACATCACATTTTCAATTACTTCCTCCGTGTTTGTCTTCCCAATAGATTGTAAGCTCTTCAAGGGAAAGGTCATGAGTCTCTTAATTAGCAACATACAATAGGTGACATGAAATTATGTGTTGTATGAGTAAATACATGGTGAATGACTAATGAATTGATTAATGAATTAACAAGCACATGATCTCTTCTTAGCTTATTTGGTAGTTTGTATTTGTCTGATAAAACTTGTTGCCAATTGCTGGATGTGCTCCTGGATTGGAAGAATTAACATAGTTAAAATGTCCATACTTCCTAAAGTAATCTATAATTTCAATGCAATCCCTATCAAAGTCCCAAAGACATTTTTCATAGAAACAGAACAAAGAATCCTAAAATTCATATGGAACAACAAAAGACCCCAAATATCCAGAGGAATCCTGAGAAAAAGGAACAAACCTGGAGGTATTGCACTCCCTAATTTCAAAATATGATACAAAGCTATAGTAACCAAAACAGCATGGTACTGGAACAAAAACAGACACACAGATCAATGGAACAGAATGGAGAACCCAGAAATAAACTCATACATCTATGGACAGCTAATTTTCCACAAGGGAGCCAAGAACATACAATGGAGAAAGGAAAGTCTCTTCAATAAATGGTGTTGGGAAAACTGGACAGCCACATGCAAAAAATGAAAGTAGACCATTATTTTATACCATACACAAAAATTAACTCAAAATGGATTAAAGATTTGAATGTAAGACCTGAAACCATAAAACTTCTAGAAGAAAACATAGGCAGTATGCTCTTCCACATTAGTCTTAGCAGAATCTTTTCAAATGCCATGTCTCATCAGGCAAGGGATACAAAAGGAAACATAAACAAATGGGATTATGTCAATCTAAAAACTCTGCAAAGCAACGGAAACCATCAACAAAATGAAAAGACAACCTAACAATTGGGAGAAGATATTTGCAAACTATAATCTGATAAGAGGGTAATATCTAAAATATATAAAGAACTCATACATCTCAATGACAACAGAAAAGCAACCCAATCAAAAAAATGGGTGAAAGATCTGAACAGACAGTTTTCCAAAGAAGATATACAGATGGCCAACAGGCATGTGAAAAGATGTTCAACACCACTAATTATTAGGGCAATGCAAATCAAAACTACTATGAGATATCACCTCATGCCCATCAGAATGGCTATAATTAACAAGACAAGAAGTAACAAGTGTTGGAGAGGATGTGGAGAAAAGGGAACTCTCATACACTGCTGGTGGGAGTACAAACTGGTGCAGCCACTATGGAAAACAGTATGGAGATTCCTCAAAAAATTAAGAATAGAACTACCATATGATCCAGTTATTCTACTGCTGGGTATTTATCCAAAGAACAAGGAGACATGAATGTGTAAAGATATATGCATCCCTATGTTCATTGCAGCATTATTCACAATAGCCAAGACTTGGAAACAACCTAAATGCTCATCAGTGAATGAATGGATAAAGAATATGGAATGGAATACTAATGGAATGGAATACTAATGGAATCGAATGCTAATCAGCTATAAAAAATGATGAAATCTTGCCATTTGTGAAAACATGGCTGGACCTTGAGGGTATTATGGTAAGCAAAATAAGTCAGATGGAGAAAGTCAAATATCATATGATCTCACTCATAAGTAGAAGATAAAAACAACAGCAAACAAAAACATACAGAGATTAGATTGGTGGTTATGAGAGGGGAAGGGGGGAGGGAAGAGGGTGAAAAGGGTGATGGGGGACATGAGTAAGGTGATGGATGGTAATTAGTCTGGAATAGGGAATGAAGCTTGGAGAAATAATAGAATATAGCATAGTATAGCATAACATAATATAGTATAGTTTAATATAGGATATTACATTACAAAGGTAAAATCTGAAATATATTACATTTGTCTAAACTCTGGTAGGGAAAAAGGAGGAAAGGAAAGAAGGATTCTACTAATCATATAATTGCACCTATAGTAGGGAACTATCAAATGTTGATTGAAGAAATAGAGAACAAAGGGATTATATAAAGTTGTATTTCTGATAGTAACCACTGGAACAAAATTGTAAACAAAATTGTAAAACTTCCAAAACATCCGAACTACACACTCACACAGAAAAGAAAGAGACCATGGTAACAAAAATTAAAACGTAGGAAACAAAACAATTTTGTTAGAAATTAGAAAATCTGTATTATCAAAAAATATGAAAGAGCATGACTCAGCTAATAAAACAAAAATATTTGCAACAATCTGGGAAGCATTCATACCAAAAAATGAAAGGGATGAATCTTGGCAAGGACAAGCTTTGGGGCATTTTACCTTCCCTATTCCCATCATTCTCTCTCTAGTTCTGAGATGGTCCTGAAAACCAATAGCCTGTCATCATGGTGAAAATCAGCATCCAAGCAGTCACTGAAGGAGTTGAAATAGAACTGGAATTCTTACAAAGCCCCATTCCCAAAGAATTTCCATTATTTGACTTGCCAGGAAATTCTGTGGAAAACCCTACTCACAGAGCTTGTCTGTATTTGATCTCATTCAGACCTTGTTCAGTGAGATCAGCCATTTTCCTAGGGGCATTAGTCAAAAAAATTTGCAGTAGGAGCTTGAGAAAACTCCAACATATTCCTGGAAATCGAGAGGGCCACACAAATGCATAGAGCTTTGCCCATGACATGGGAAGCTGTGAAGCTCTGTGAAAACAGGAAGTGAAGGCTAAAGCAGAGCTGTACATCAACTGGCTGAGCAGTGAAGATGCATCTCACCATGTACACAGAGCCCTTTGGCATAGGCTGGGAGACTGACTGGTTCTGGGCATTCAAGGAAATCTCTCTTCAGTCATTAATTGACCCAAAACAAACTGACCAGTGACATCATTGGTCACACATGACAAAGACTAGCCACTTTACAGAATTGCTTCAGGAAAGTCACCAAACAAATGAACAGCAACAACAACAATACCAAACAGAAACAAATATAAAACCTGGGGAGATGGAAAATCTGATTTTCAGAGTTGGCACATTATGTTATTTAAAATGTCCATTTTTTACCAAAAAATGACACAGTATTCAAAGAAACAGTATGGCAAAGACATAGGAAACAAACAAATCGTTAATAGATACTGTCCCTGAAGAAACCCAGAGACAACACAAAAACTTTAAATCAGCTATTTAACGTATTTTCAAAGAACTAAAAGAAACCGTGTTTAAAGAACTAAAGGAGGGTGTGAGAACAATGTTCTGTCAAACAGAGATATCAATAAAGAGACAGAAATTACAATAAAGAATAGAAATTTTGAAATTATAAAGTATAATAAGTGAAAAATTCACTAGATTTGGTCAACAGCAGATTTGAGCAGGCAGAAGAAAGAATAAAAAAAAAAACACATTGAACATAGGTCAATTGAGATAATCTGGTCTGAGGAACAGAAAGAAAAACGAATAAAGAAAAATGAACACAACACGAGAGATTTATGGGACACTATCGAATGCCTCAACACACACATGCTGGGAGTTCCACAAGAAGAGGCAATAAAAATTCAGCCAGAAATAATTTTTGAAGAAATAATGGCTAAAAACTTCCAAATATTTGATGAAAAACATTAATATACACATCCAGAGACCTCAACAAACTCCAAGAAAGATAAACTCAAAGAGATTCATGCATAGAATTATCATTACCAAAGTGTTGGAACACGAAGACAAAGAAAGAATCTTGAAAACCACAGAGAGAAATAACTCATTATGTGCCAGGAAATCTCCGTAAGATCAATAGCTGATTTCATATTTGAAACCATTGAGGCCAGAAAGCATTGCTGAAAAAAGAAGACTGTCCACCAAGAGTCCTATATTCAGCAAAACTATCCTTCAAAATGAATTATAAATTAAGACATTCTCAGATAAACAAAAACTGAGATACTTCTTCTGTATCAGACTTTACCTGTAAGAAATACAAAAGGGAGTTCTCATTTTCGTTTTGAAATGAAAAGACACTAGAAAATAATATTAACCCAAATGATAAAATGAAGGATATTGGTAAAGGTAACTACATAGGCAAATATACAAGACAGTATAAATGTGTGTTTTGTTTGTAACATTTTTTCTCCTATTTTATTTAAAAGGTAATTGCATAACACAATAATTATAAATCTGTGATGATAGACACAGTGTATAAAGCAATGTACATGCAATGTATAAAGATGTATTTGTGTGACAATCATGGAACAGAGAAGGGGGAGGGAATGCAGCTATAGAGAGACAATGTTTTGGAACACTGTTGAAATTATGTTGGTATTAATCTAAACTAGATTGTTATAAATTAAGACGTTAATTGTATTCTCCAGGCCAACCACTAAGAAAATAAATTTTAAAATATACTCAAAGAAACAAAAAAGTAAATTAAAATGGTAAATTATCTATTTAACACAAAAAGTGACAGTAGTGGAGGAATAGATCAACAAAAAGACATAAGAAATATAGAAAACAAATAGCAAAATCATAGACATAAATCCTAAATTATCAATACTCACATTAAATATAAAGGAATTAAACATTCCACCCAAAAGGCAGAAATTGGTACAAAGGTTAAAAAAATATATACTCCAAACATATACTTCCTAAAAGAGAGATACAGTTTAGATTCAGAGACACAAAATGGATGAAATAAAAGTTGGAAAATGATACACCAGGCAAACAGTAACATAAAGAGAGCTGTGGTGGCTATACAAATACCAGATAAATACAGACTTGAAGAGTGGATAACAGTCTGGCAGTTCCTCAAAAAAGTTAAACATAGAGTTACCATATGACCTAGCAATTCCACTCCTAGGCAAATTCCCAAGAGAATTTAAACATATGTCCACTTAAAAACTTATATATGAATATTCACAGCAGCATTGTTCATAATGGCCAAAAATTAGAATCAGTTCAAATGTCTGACAATTAACAAAATATTTCACAATTCAATGAAATTCTAGATAGACTTAGTTATGAATATTAATCCAAAAATCCTAAGGTATTTGCAAACAGAATCCAGCAACATTTTTAAAGAGAGTTTATTCCAGGAATGTAAGTATGGCACACTATCAATTGATATTATTATATTAGAATTTTAAAGAATAAAATAAAATCATCAGAGATATTGAATAAATTTACCAAAATTCAACATCCATTGTGTATAGAAAGAAGGATATAAATTAAATAGAAATAGATATCTCCTTAACATGATTATATATATCTATTTCTACCCAAACACTGTCATCATGCCTAATGGAGACCAGTAGAGACATTTTCAACAAAGTCAGGTATAAGACTATGATGGTCTCCCATTTACTTAATAGTGTATTTGAAAACTAGTTAATGAAATTAGACAAGGTAAGAAGATAAGGGTTATAAAATTGAAAAGGAGGAAATAACTATCACTATTTTCAGATGATATAACTGTATATGTGGAAAATCCAAACATAATAAACAGTAACATAAACAACAAAACAAAAGCAGTGAATTTTTCACTGGTACAAATTTAATTTGGATAAATAGATTCCATATGCACAAGCAAACAGAAATTTGAAGATATTATGAAATAGAATATCCTATTTATAAATGCTATACAATGCAAAATATCTAAGCACAAATTTAACAAGAAGTAAGGGAGGAATATGTAATAAAAACCTGAAAACTCTTTGGTGTTCACAAGACTTAAAAAATGACAGGTATAATCATGAATAGGATATTCACTATCATAATAGCATAAATCTTCCCAAAGTGTGTTATAAATTTAGTATGATTCCAATAAACATGTTAACATTTGATTTTCCTTGAACTAGACAAAGTAATTCTAAACTTTATACAGAAAACAAAAATTTAGAAAATAGCTCAATAGGAGTAAGAAAAAGAGTTAGACATACAAGTTACCAGAACATATGATAAAATCTCAATTATTAAAACAGTTTTAAATTAGAGCATGATTAAGCAGACAGAACAATGGAATACAAGGCAAAGTTCAGAAATGATCTTTATATAAACAGGAGTTTAGTCTATGATAAAAAAGATCTTCAAAAATAAATGGGTAAAATATTGGCTGTTCAATAAAAATGGTTAGGACAACTGAAAAACAGTCTGTAAAAAAGTAGTCAGATCCCCACACAAGGATGAACTCCAAGGGGGAAAAGATTTTTATGTAAAAAAAAGAAGTGAAAGAAACCATAGATATACAAGAGTAAATCAAGGAGAATACTTTATAAATTTGAAATGGAAAAATTATTTCTAAATAAAAACCAACCATCAGAAAAGACAATTTTGATGTTCATTACATTACAAAATAACTCGCACAACACAAAGAAACTTACAACAGTGAAAAACTAAAAAATAAAAGTCAAAAACAAATGATAAAGTGAGAAAACTGCCGCAACTCATGTGACAAAAGGCTTCTCCCAAATATATGCAGACTTAGCCATAAGCAATAGATTTTAAAAATCAGAATAACAACAATCCAAAGATTGGGAACACAGTAGTCTTGGTGATCCTTTTAAAACACGTCTTATTATACCACCCTCTAGTCAGTCACTCACCTCCAGAGTCAGAAAAGCCAAAGTCCTTAGAATGACCTACACAGCTCTATATAATCAGATCTGTTCCCTCTCTGCTCTCATCTCCTAATACTCTTGCTTCACTCATTTTCTCCAGACACACTGTTCTTTGCTGCTCCTTTAGCACCAAGCATATTCTACATCAAAGATTTTGTATTTGCTGTTTCTCTTTTCTAGAATCTTCTTCCCTAGTATCCACATGACTCACCACCTCACTTCCTTCTGGTCTATTCTCCCTGGTTGCATTTTATAACTGCAAACCAGCTTCATCCTGTTAGCTCCCTCTCTCTCTCTGTGCTGCTTTATTTTTCTCTATGGAAGTAACCTCCATCTCAAATACTTGCATTGTATTAATCTGTTTTGTATTTTTCTACACCCACCAGAATGGTAAATTTAATTAAGGAAACATTTTATTAACTGTTCACTTCCAGTTTCTCTAGCACCTAGAACAATGGCTACTATATAATGTGTTCAAAAATTATTTGTTGAATGGATGAAAGAATGAAAAGATAGTTCACAATCAAAGACCTACAAATGGCTCTGAAATACAGGAAAATATATTTAATGTCTCTCATAATAATTAAAATGCAAATTAAAACTCCACTGTAATATGACTTTTAAAAATCTATGTTACTGGCAAAAAAAAAATTAACAGAGTGTTTTACAGACTGTGGTTTTGGTAGGAGTGTACACTGATATACCCCATATGAAGGGCGATTTGGAAGTATTTACCTGTATGAAACAGAATAGGCTCAGTGCCTAAAATAATAAAGGTTGTTTCTCTTTTATGTTACATGATTATCTCAGGAAATGGCAAAGTGGTTCTAGATCTCGCTCAAGGAGTGGGCAAGGGCAATCTCACCTTGTACTTGGAGGAGGAAGAGGATTGTTGATGAGCAGTCCTAATAACCATCATACTCTCAAAATGATAAATATATATATATATATATGTCTCCTTTGTTTCAGAAATTTCACATAAAAATTCTATCCTTTTTTGATCCATGCAAATGCATTATCTGCCCACAAATTTAAAAAAAAATGGTCAATTCTAGAAGCTTAGCCATACATAGTCTCACCTTCCAGATTCTCCGTTGGACAAAATCATTTGTGTATTTCTATCTTTTTATTAGTTTAGAAGCTCACTAAAGATAGGGGTCATGTCCTATTATTCATCTCAATATTTATGCAATACAGTGCCTAACATATAATAACTTTCACATGTATTTTAAATGTACATTTAAACTTTATTGAATTAAATTGAACCAACTGCTTTTCTTCATATATAGGCTTCTTTTGATTCCCTGTATCCTCATTTTCTCTTACTGCTCTCTCAAAGTAAGCCAGAATTTCTCCAAATATGTCACCTCTGAAACTACCATGCTTCCTTTGAAGCCAAATGTCTCATATGAATAGATCTCTCAGTCTTAGTATTTTACCATCTTTGATTTACATATATGGGTATAGATCCTCTGCCCTCCATCTTCTCCAGTCCTCTAAAATATTACCTATTCTAGAGCTACAGTTATATTAGTGCTTTTAGAAAATGGTTTTTCTAAAAAGAGCCAGCATGTTATTTCTCTCACCAACATTTAAATGTACAGTTTAAACGTTAAAAACAAAAGAACAAGTGATCCTCAGAATTCTAACGCAATTGTTCTCTGCTTATGGAAATTAGACTCATGTCAAGCTGTTCCTATGTCAGGACTATGAATAGAGCCTCTTTCTTTGTTGGGGCATATTGTAAATTCTCAAGACATCAAACAAAACCATATTAAATAAAAATATATAAAGCATATTATAAAACCAATTTTAAATGAGTTTTATTTATAAAACTTTAGGGATTTATAGAACCACTTGTATCTTTTAATGAGTTGGAAGAACTAAGATTTCACTATACTCAAGATCAAAATAAGGGGCAAACCAATCAGATAAGGACAAAAGCAGAGGTCTTCCTGAGTTTGTCTCCCAGATATATGCCATCTAATTCAAACAGATTTAAGAGTCATTTGAACTCAAGTCAAGATGAAAAGTAGAATTTATCAAGTACTGGCCTTCGTAGTCTAAGTGCAGAGACCTATCAATGTCTGTCTCTTGGCTCCCCTCTTTGTAATAAATGTAGGCTTGATGTATAATGAAAACCAGCTGAGTATTTTAAGGTACAGATGCCTTCTTTTCTTCTTATTCCAACTAAGATTGGTCTTACTCTTCATAATCTCTCACAGCTGCCAAAAATCCATTTTATCTTTGCATGAGGTGAGGTTTCCATTAACAACTATTAGAGTAGCAGAGGTCAGACGTCCAGTGTCAGATGTGCTACTAAAAAGAAGTACTGAGCAAAGAAAGTGTCTACCAAGAGGGGATAGAAATCATTCAGCATCTTTGGAACTTAGAAAAGTGCTTTGTTCTTTCATATTTCCCTTGCTTTTATTGTTGACAAGATAATTTTGAAAGAAAAGAGAAAGAAAGGAGAATTTATGTGAGAACTCATCAGTTATGGTGACTGAAGAGAGATTAATTGAGTTAGAGCTTGCCTCACATAATTTTGCCAATCAGATTGCTGATATCTTCAGGTTACAAGCTGTAGTGATGCTATCTCTGGATGTAAACAGTGTGGGTAATTTCAACACTTGGTCATGCTGGAAGATTCTCTGGTCCGACTCCTAACACAGACATCTAAGAAGGCAATAACAACTCCTATTCTTTTTGAATAAAAACGTAAAGTTCGTATGTGTGGAAAAAAATAGCTTAGCATATATAGCTATATTAAGAAACTACCATCCATAAGAGTACAAATACATAAGTCATTTCATTCATTTATTCTTCCATTCATCTAGAATATTCCATTCCATCTATTCATTACTATTTGTTGAGTGGTTTCTATGTATCAGATCTACCAAATTAGAATTTCTGGAGACAGGTCCAGGATTTAATTCTAGAATTAAATTCCAGTTAATTGTGATTCATGAACAGATTTTAAAAGTAATAATCTTGAAGGCATGGTCCAAGCTATAGTCATGGCTAGTTAAATATAATGCATTTTATTATGAGACTGAAGAAAAATGGAATGAGGAAAGTGCAGAATCTGAAATTGGCAGTGGGAACCAGAAAACATTCACTATAGGGTCTGCATAGATGTCATCTCATAGATACTTCACATCCCTATCAACCTCAATATATTCATGAGTGAACTCTTTATTTTTTTTAGCTGAAACTTACTCTTCCTTCTCTAATTTTGATCATGGTAAATCAGGAAATAATCAATGGTGAGTCACTGGTTATTGGGTGACTGATTTTCAAAGTGAAGAAAGAAAGATCTTCCATAGGAATCTCATTAACTACCCTAATAGTCACTCCAGAACCTGAAGAATCTAAGCTAGAATTTTGTAGCTTTACTTCAGTCTACTTCCAATCCCATTCACTTTTTATTTTCTATAAATTCACCAAAAAATTCAAATATGTTGAAAAAAATATCATCTTTACTATATACGAATCAAGATAAATATATGGGCTCAGTCTGCCATCTTGAAAACAATAGTCTGTATAATCATGTTCTGTTTTCCAGCCATTCAAGGACAACCAAAAATATAACTTAATATAACTTAGGGTACAAATTCAACATGTGCAGTTTTCTTGTTTTATGGTTTTATGGAAAATCTATGTTGCAGAAAAGTTTGCTTAATTGTAAATCCTGATTTTTTATTGGAATTTTGGTATAAAATTTACTATCTGAGCATGGGTGGATATCCTGGAAAACAGAAAGTGAAATATTTAGTATAGGATAAATATATTGGTTTTCTGTACTCTTGCACACTTGGAATAATAATGACTACTAAAATTATTAAAATACTGTGTAGTATTTCATGATATTTTTCTGTCTTAACCATCTTTTTAATCAACACAATCTTTTGCCTTTCTTCAGGCCAAAGGAGTATTTCTTCCAAAATGAGCTCTGTATTTTCATGTATGTGAATGCAACTTTGCAATAAGCATAATGATTCATACTCTTACTAAAGTATGAGCAAAGAACATGTCTATCAAAGAGGAATAAAAATCAGTTCTTACTGATCTCACTAAACAATGGATGCCTTACCTAACACTATGTAATGGAGTAAAGATAGAAAGTGCGTAGGTTTTGGAGGTGGACAGATCTGGATTTAACTAATCTTTGGATATTTGTCATCTGTGCACCCTACTACATTTTCCTTAATTTTTCTGTACTCAGTGTATAAATGGAAAATCTTTAATATTTCAAAGGTGAGTATTTTTGTTCCAATTATTAGATTAATTTCCTTATTCCCTGCAAAATAGTATACCACCAACTGACAATCTAAGTTCGCATATTTGTGTTCCATAAAATTAATATTTATGCTCAACATTATATATATATCACTGATTGAGTTATAAAGCAAATTTACTTTAAACAATTATTATTGTATATGAAACACTGTTTCCTCTTACCCTAATTAATAATAGGAAATTTATACATGATATTTATTACATATTTAATTAAAATAAAAATGAAATGACATAATCAATTATTGCATAGTTTAAGAAGATTATATCTCCTCAACCACACTACTTTTGATTGCTTTGTGATACCTCATCTTAAAGTAAACTCATATTTTAAAGACGTGAGATTATGTAGTACAGCTCAAAGTGAATATTCTGTAGCAACTTGGTTTAAGATCATGTTTCCCCAAATATTTATTTGAAACGTCTATCAAATCTTAATGTATCACATATTTATCAGTTGACTAGATGAGTTTAGTTCTCTATACTTCATATCCTAGCGTTTCATATATAGTATTAACTTCTGTTTGTTTTATTTAACTTTCAAGTAATTTGACTGAATTTTGAGAAAAGTGAATGTTACCACAATATTTGGGCAGTTCAATTTGTGATTCCAACAGTCAAAGAAAAAGGGTTTAAAACTCCCAATTAAATGTGATCATTAATTTCATACTTTGAGTAATTTAATATGACTACTATCAATTAAGATAATTATTGTTGCAAGTAACATAATATCACATCTCACCTAGAGTGAACAATAAGGACAATTTACCGTCTCATATAGCAAGGATTCTCAGCATTGGGTGAGCCAGGTTGGTTAATTCAGCAACTTATTATCATCAAGGATGCAATTTCTTTGAATCTCTTCACTCTGCCATTCTGAGTGTGTGGCCATGGCCTTAGGCTGATGTACCTCATCTCAGAGTGACTATCACCACTCCAGGAGTGACGTGTCAGACACAAAACCCTCTACCTCATGTAAAAGGACTCCTTCTTCCTAATTAAGAGCATAAACTCTTTCTCAGAAACTTCCCAGGGACATTATCTCATATTACCTTGACCTCTAAACAAATCACTGACACGGAAAATGGAACTGCATGATTGGCTTAGACTGATAGGAATTTAGGTTTAAATCATGTGGGGGAGGTTGGAGGTGAGTTGAAGTGAGCCAACATGGATGACGTGGTGAATGGCTCCCAGGTAGGCCATAGCCAATCCCTACTACAAGAAACAGGCTAAATTTCTCCCATACTCCCCCTCATTAAATTGTAAAATCTAAATTTTAATCTAATACCTCCTCTGATGCTTGACTATTATCTAAAATATTCTATGAAATGGTCATCAAGGATCTATTGGACGTCTCCTGTGTGAACCAGCCTGGAGTGCGTGCACATCACTATATCCAGAAAACAAAGGACTGTGATTCCCAACTCCAATAATCATGTGCAATGGGACAAGGTAAGGGCCCTGAAGGAAGAGTTCCAGACAATTAAAAATAAATATCCACTTTCATCTCTTTTTTGTTCACTTAATCTTTCATTAATACTTAAGAAGCTTCATATTTACTATGTGGAGATAATGGATGAAGTACCAGTGATAAAAACTAAAAAAAAAATTCCAATTATGAAAATGCTCTCAAGTTTATCATGACAGCCAAGTAAAAGCAAAAATTGGGCAATTATAATACATTCTGATAAGTGCTATGGCAGAGATACGCAAAGTGTGCTATGGAAACATAGAGGCGGAACATATAACTTAGACAGTTTCAGAAGTCAGAAAGAGCTTCCACCTTCCAGAAAAGGTCCTGTCTGTGAGGAATAAGTAACTCTTAAAGCATATAAAGAGTCAGCTAAGTGAAAAGGCAAAAGAGATGGTGTTCTGGGTAAATGAACAACAGATATAAAGGTGCATGTGTGTGTATGTATTTGTGTGTGTGCACTATGAGAGAAAGAGAAGGAGAGAAAGAGACTGATTTGAAGACTGAAGAGCATTGGAGCCTAGAGAGCAAAAAATAGTGAGTGAAAGACGTGAAGTTGGAAAGTTGGGGCCAAATCAGGAAGGGCCTTTTCTAGCAGATCAAAGAGTTTGAAATAGAGCCTTGAAGGCATTAGGAAGTCATTAAAGGATTTTGAATAAGACAATGACACAGTTATATTTGCAATTTAAGGTTTATTCTGGCTCAAATGTAGAAGATAAATTGTGGCTGGGAATAGATTAAACACAGAGAGATTGATTAAGAGACTGTTTTAAGTAACATGAACAAGGAAGTAGAACTGTCTGAGCGAGGTAGTGGTAGACTGACATTTAAAAGGAAGGGGTAAATTTGAAAAATATTTAAAGATAAAATCAATGGGATTTGGTGACAAAGTTTTGTGGGGAAATAATTCCAAATGAGTAATCAAGTAGGCTTGTCAACTTTCTGATGTGGTAAAAGTCCTCAGCAGTACTGTCATTCATGGGATCGGGATGTCTAGGTGGAAGAGTTTTGGAAAGCAATTAAAGATCAGTCATGGGCTCAGCACTGCAGTGTGTCAGGCAGATTTACTTGCTTGACTGCATGTTCCTTCTCTATTTTCTACTATATGAAATACAATTCTTTCCTCATATCCCATCTGAAATGTGCCTTATTAGTGAAAGCATCCCAGAAATCTTCTTACCCCATCCTCAACATGACTCTCTTGTCTCTATCATATCACTTGCCCTGGTATGTCATACTTCACAGCTTGGGCCATGTGCTGTTCTGGACAACCAGATTATGAGCTTCGTACAGACATTACATTTTTTAATTCGTGTATGAAACTCCCCAATGCCTAGCCAAAAAAACCCTTGCATATAATAGGCACTCAATAAATGTTTTTTGAATTGAGCCTAAAAATAATATTATTCATTAAATTCCTTTAAAATGAACACAATAGATGCTTTTGGTCCCACTGTTGAGTTGAAAGTAAGGTCATTTCTTGCTAGCAGGCTACGACTGACTTTAATTAAACATTTTATACCATTCATCTGCTGCTGGGTAACATGTCTTTTAAAATACAGGAAACATTAATCTGCAGATGAATAATATAAAATCTTTTTACAATATTTTCCTCAGTTACAAGGAGATTATATACTAACCACAATATTTCTGCTCCATTCTAGAATCATAGAAGTATGCATACTATCAATAGACACCTACAGTGAGGGTAATAATGTGCATATGGTACATTATAACATCCTTATGCTAGTTTCAAAAACTGAGAAAATAAAAAAATAAAGAGTGGAGAATGTTATGACTTAAACAATACAAGCATGTGCATTAAGTCAGGTCTTTAAAGGACAGATTTCACATGTGGGAAACATAAGTGAGAGCATTACGTGTTTCACTGCGTGGTAACCCCTTATCTTCCTTCATTTTGTTGACCTGTATCATTGCACTGTGGGTGTCCAATATTGCTCTCTAGATGGGAGTGATGGGGAGAAGGGAAGGCAGGCAATGTGTTGATCAGGCAGCAATCTGTGTCAGAGCAGAGGAAACAGAGGTGGTCTTTCCATGACCCGTAGGGTAGGTATGAGTTTCCCAGGTTGATAGAATTGGTTCATAAATACAGCTATGCCCAAGAAGTAGCAGGTTGAAG
The DNA here is from genome assembly GCA_031878705.1 of Tapirus indicus. Taxonomy (NCBI): domain Eukaryota; kingdom Metazoa; phylum Chordata; class Mammalia; order Perissodactyla; family Tapiridae; genus Tapirus; species Tapirus indicus. The sequence goes on along the minus strand of CM062919.1, from coordinate 136,459,750 downwards.
CTATGAGAAAGTTGAAGGCAGAAGAGCTAAACACAAAATCAAGGCTGAGATGGTTTTGGAGCTGGAGAATGATCAACTGCCTTCAGTTTATTTCAATCCCTCTTTTAGCAGACAGGAGAGGTGGTGGGATATCCTGGGGAGTCAAACACACTATGAAAAATGTATATTGACTATTCCACCACTTCATCTCCCTACTCTTACCTCCCTGGTGTTGGTCATCTGGGAACAACTTTCCTGTTCTCTGTCTTGGTGAGAAGCGGGTTGATATGTTTGTATTGTATGATCTGGTCTTGATTTAAGCTTTTGCAGATGATTTCAAGCCTGACAATGCAGAGGTTTCCATATTTAAGGTACTGAAGATCACAGCACTCAAGATAACTCAGCCCTCTCTTTTTCCTAAAAGATTCTTCTCTTGTCTTCCAAAATTTGTGAAATTCCTCTTTGCAATATCCAGAACCCTTTTCTGATTCTACAGTATTTGGCTAAGGAAACTTACCTATTTCCACTTATACTTTCCTTTGAGAATTAAAATTGTATACAAACTAAATACTTGACTTCTCTACTTGAAAATTTTACAGGCATCTCAACCTTAAATGCTGTATAACTCAATCTTTTATCTCTCCTCTCCACATCCAGTCACAAACATACTTTTTCATCTCCCTCATCTAAACCCTTCCCAAATTTCCAATAAGCTCCAAAATACACCTTGAATTCTTCCACATCTTTCCATCTGCATTGGAACCAGTCAAATCCAAACCACCATGATTTCTCTTCTGGACTGCTTGAAGGAGCCTCCAACTGGTCTCCAATCTTCCTCTTTCGTACAAACTTGCCCACCCACCCATTTTCCTCATAGCAACAAAAGCAAAATTTTTAAATGATAATAATATAAATAATATCTAGTCACCCATCTGTTTAAAATATTTTAGTTTCTTTATATCTCTTTACTTTTAAAATTATATTAATTCATATACCCAGGATCATTTTTCTGCCCTTGAAGAGCCACCATACTGGACTTGTATCAGTTCTTAGGACACTCCAAACTCTTTTCAGCTCAGATTTTGCATATGCTTTTTGCACATGCTATTTATCCTGCCTGGAATGTTCTCCCCACCAGTATTTTCTTTGTTAACTCTTCCTCATTCTTCAAGTTGCCATTAAAACACCATTTCCTAACAGACAGCGATAGCGATCATGGAAAATTAACGCCACTCTCCACTATTATTTCCCCTCAGAACACTATTTTACTTCATATGAATCATCTTAATATGTGAATTTGCACATGTATTTGTTTAATCTCAGTCTCTTCTGCTAAGCTGTGGACTCTGTAACGACAGGAATGCCTGTTCGTATCTCAAGAACTTTGCCTGATGCCTTGAACATTGTAGGAGACTAATAATCATTTGTGGAATAATGATCTAATTTTATGAACTTTTTATATGTCTAAGGGTTATCACTTTCTTCAATGACTTTATAAAACACTATAACTAAGGTTATAAATCACAGAAAATTATTTAGAAATTATTGTGAAGCATATTATTTTTGTTCAGTTATTTATATCTTCCTTTATATACTGCTGATTGGTAGAAATAATTTGGTTTTGTTTCCTTGCTTAATGTTTAATCTCCATGTGCACTCAGGAAGGCATTGCCAATTATACTGTAAGAGTGATCCAGAAAAACATTTTTTTAAATGTGACATTTATCAAGTTGTGTTAATTATACACTAATCATTTTAAGTGTTGGATTGCTGAGAGAACACAAAAAGACTCAGACAGTTTCTACTCCCAGATCTCCTTTGTTACAGGCAAAGGGTACAGAACAGCGACAACAAAGGAAAGGTACGCATGGAAAAGGCTCCAGCGTGCCAGGTGCAGGTGGTCCTTCCACAGGTCAAGAAGGATGAATATTGCCATCTGGCCTTGAACTATCAGCCATAGGCACATTCTATTTACGTCACCAACCCTAACTGTTAACCTTCTCCCACCCCAAGACCCCATGGAAACCACATAGTAATCATAAATTTTACTATTACTACTAAACAATGTTGACAGACTTGAAATCATTTGTTCCATGGTTTCATGGTTTGGCCAAGAGTCAAGCATGTGATCAACCAGGCCAGCTGACACCCCTACTTTGCAAGTGAGAATGGAACTTAGAACATGCACAGTATTTTATAAAATTCTTCCATACACTACCACATTTAAATTTCACACTGATAAGTGGAAGGTACTACACTTTCTGTTACGATGCAGAAGTGGGTGTCAAACTCAGAGAGGTTAGGTGACCTACTCAGAATCAAATAAACAGCAAACAGAAGCACTGAGAATCAAACATATCTTTAAGAGTTAAGTCCAGTTTTGTTTTGTTTTTTATTTCACCAAAACTGGCTTCCAAGCAATCTACATTCTTCAGATTTCTCTGAAATGCCTATGAAACAGTTGATAAAATAACACAGTTGACTATTATCTACGTTGACATTCGCCTTCATCTTTCTTTTATTGACCTCAAGTACCCTGAGACAATCTATCCCATACGTCTATATACATAATTCTATATACCCCCTGTTTCTTTCCCCTTTATATCAAATGTGAAAATGATTTCAGGCCATCCATCACCTCATGATCTTCACATCTTCCCAAGCCTTATTATCTTACATGTTTTTGTTATTCCTTTGAAGAGCAACGTCAGGTGAGTGGAGGGAGTGTGTGGAGTTGCCTTATCTAATAATTTGCCATCTCAGAGAATGGATTAAATGTATAGCACATTGTGGGCATAGAGATGAGCCAGATTTAGAAGATCTTGCAAAAAATACTTGCAGTGAGTGTGTGTGTCTGTGTGTGTGTGTGTTTCCAATCATTATATGGACTTCTATTACTCTAGTCTTCTACTCATGAGCAGGCAACTCTTTGCAAGGCTTTACCTTTAAACAGCTTCTCATATGGTGATCTTCATGAGTTCTTCTCTGATTACTTAGCCTTAGAGAATCAATACTGAATCTTTGCATCTAATTTAATTTAATTCAGCCACTATTTATTTTCCTGTCTAGTGGTTTAGCGAGGTGGTAGAATGGAAAGTTATTTTGTTTGTTTATTTGCTTTGAATGGAAGATTAAACATCACCAACTAGGAGAAATAGCACAAGCTTTAGAATTAGAAGTCATGAGTTTGAGTCCTTCTTTTTATTTTATTTATTCATTCATTTATCCATTCATTCCCTTATATAAAATGAGAAAAAACAATGATCTACTTGACAGAATTTTTTGAAGAAATAAATTAGGTTGTGCAGGTAGAAGTTTTTTGTAAACTAAATTATACTGCTACCTTTTAGTGACATTGTTTAGCTACGAATGTTTTTCTTCTTGCATAAAATAGAATATCTCCATTTTAAGATGGTAGACATGATAAACTAAGTACTCCATTTATGTCCTTCCTTCTAATAAGCAATTGAAAAGAGGGTAAAGAAATACAAAAGCCATAATCCCTAATTACAAAGAGAATAGAATAAAGGACATCCACAGATGTGAGATTTGCATGCATTTCTGGAAAGCATAAATCAGATGGAGGGGTGGTTAATAGGTGAAATACAGCAGTGGAAAAATTAGACCTGGATATGGACAAAGGAGAAAATAGTCAAATGGAATATTATCTGGCAAGAGTCTGGCAAGTCAAAGATGGTGGGGATAATTTGCAGGTTGTAAGAGATTGGAGCTGAAAACAATGCCTATAAATGGAAAAGTCTAGCTTTATAATCTTTCTCATCTCAATTTCTAACTTCCAGCTATTTATCCAGGCCATATATTGGCATATTGCTCTACAAAGAGATTGATTAAATCATCTCGGGATAACAGAGGCAATTCTTTGAGGGTGCTAGTACCTCAGGATAATGTTTTTTCATTTAGAAGTTCCAAAGGCTACTTAAACAGTCCTATCCATGTACATGATCTCCTGGTGGTTTTCCTACCTTGTTCTTAGATATGAATAGGAATGCAGAGATTACCTGGTATTTGAGGAAAACTTATAATATGACAGATTACCCATGAGAAAAACAATAGAGAAAATTAACACCAGAAGAAACATATAATTGTGGAAACAGAAGGGAAAAAAATCCTCAAGAAGCTACAGAACAGGATTCTTTATAAAATAGCAATCAGAGAATAAGCCGGGTCCTGTGCTGGCAGGTCTCCATTACCTGAGGCAGGAAAACAATCAGGGCACTATTGTTTTAAAATTTTACAAATATCATATCAATGCACCTTCTGATATCTTGAATAACATCTTTAAAAATATTAAATCAAACAATCATCTCACATTTGAGTAGCATGGTTCAGATATAAAAAACTCAATTTAGATATTCATAATACAGCATCCTTTATTAGAGTGCCTAATTATATATTTCATTTTCCTCAAGATCGAATTTGAATAGCTTTACAATAAGGGGCAATGATACAAAACAAATGCATGGCAGTAGGAAGGAACATAGTATAGTCCATAAGGACAGATATTCAGGAGCAAACCTGCGTGGGTTTAATACTAGGAGTGCAATTTAATAGGTATGCAAGTTACTTGATATATGTATCCCACACCTGTAAAATGAGGATAATAATAGAACCAGCCCACAGGGTCTCTATGGGTGTTAAATGATTCAATGTATTAATATCTCTAAAGTGCTTCGAACAGTATCTGGTAGGCATTTAGCACTCTAATAGTGTTGGTTATATATACACAAATGAAATTCGGTATTGCATCTTTGTCCAAAATTAACATGGCTACCTTAGCTTTTTTGAATTAGGTATTAACATTGTGTCTTTCTCCATCTCTTTACTCTGTCTGTGTCATTATATCTAAAGTGGCTTTCTTATAGACACTTAATATTGGGTCTTATTTTTTTATCCCCTCTGACAGTCGTTGTCTGTTAGTTGGTCTATTGAGACCATTTACATTTAAAGTGGCCATTGATATAATTGATTAACATCTACCATATTTATAACTGTTTTCTATTTGTTGTCCTAATTCCTTGTTTTTTCTTGTCTTCTACTCTTTTTCTGCCTTCTCTAATTTTAATTGATCATTTTGTTATTTATTTTTCTTCCTGTCTTAGCATATTTTTATGCTTATTTAAAAGAAAATTTAGTGGATGCCCTAGGGTTTGCAATATACAAGTCCACTTAATTAATCCCAGTCCACTTTCAAATAACACTATACCACTTTACAGACAGTGCAAGTACCTTATAATGAGTCTTCCAAATTCTTCTATCCCAGCCCTTATAATGTTGCTGTCATTCATTTCACATATCCGTAAGCTACGATTATCAAATACATTGTTCTTATTATCTTGAACAGTCATTTATTATATTAATTAAGAATAAGAAAAATAAAAAAAAATGTTTTACCTTCATTTATTTCTTTTCTAATGCTCTTTATGTAGATCCCAGTTTCTGACCTATATAATTGTCTTTCTCTCTGAAGATCTTCTTTTAACATTTTTTTGCAATACAGTTCTACTGGTGACAAATTCACTCAATTTTGTTTGTCTGAGAAAGTTTTTATTTCCCCTTCACTTTTGAGGGATAATTTGCTAGATTCAGAATACTAGATTGGTGATTTTTCCTTTATTAACACTTGAAATATTTTGCCCCATTCTCTCTTTGCTTACATGGTTTCTGAAGTCTGATGTAATTCTTTTCCTAGTTCTTCTACAGGTAAGGTTCCCCACATCGCCACCCCCAGCTTCTTTCAAGACATTCTCTTTGTCTTCGATTTTCTGCGGTTTGAACATTATATACCTAAGTGTAGATTTTTTTTAATGTTTATCCTGATTGGTGTTCTCTGAGCTTCCTGGATATGTAGTTAATGTCTCTCACTAATTTTTGAAAATTCTCAGCTATTATTAGTTCAAGTATTTCTTCTGTTCCTTTCTCTCTTTCTGATATTTTCTCTCCTTCTGGCCATCCCATTGCATATACGCTACAACTTTCATAATTGTCCATCATTCTTGAACACTCTGTTCTTTTTCATTTTCTTTTCTCTTTGCATTTCCATTTTGGAAATTTCTATTTGCATATCTGCAGGCTCACTGATTCTTTCTTAGCTATGTCTACTCCACTGCTAAGCACATCAAAGAAGTTTTTCCTTCTGTTAGTGTTTTTTATTTTTAGCATTTTTTAAATTTTTTGTTACAATTTCCATACCTTTGCTTATATTACCCATCTGTTCTTGCATGTCATCCACTTTTTCCATTAGAGTTCTTAGCATGTCAATCATAGTTATTTTAAATACCTGATCTGATCATTCTAATATCTCTACCATAGCTGAGATTGGTTCTGATGGTTACCTTGTCTCTTCAGACTGTGTTTTTTGCTTTTTCCTGTGCCTTGTATTTTCGTTGTTGTTGAAAGTCAGACGTGATGTGTTGAGCAAAAGGAACTAAGGTAGATGGGCCTTTAATGTGAAGTTTTGTGTTTATCTGGCTAGGAGTTAGGTTATGTTTACTGTTTGCTGTAGCTGCAGTGTCAGAGTCTAAAATTTCCTCTAGTGTTCTTTTTTGTCTCCCTTGTTGTCTTTTGGGTTTCCTACAGACTCCTAAAATAGGGCCTGATGGGTATGGTAAATTTAGCTGTAATTTCCTGTTATTATATAGGAGCCCTATTGACTTGGAGGTAAAGTATGGGGGAAAGCAATCTATAATCTTATGGTTAGGGCTTAGTCTTTCAGAGAGCTTGAGTTGGATATTTCCCTTCCTTTATCAAAGGCTAGAGCAGGCTGGAGTTATTTCCCTTCCTCATATTGGTTAGGCTTTGGTTAAACTTTAGTTGGTTAGGCTCTGATAAAATAGTGTCCCTGGAGTATAGACCTCATTAAGGAGAACAGAGAGCTCTTGCCTTATTCCAGAATGGTTGCTTTTTCCTTCTCCCTGCAGGAAACACAAAGGGATTTTCCTCAGATCTTCACATTGAGAAACTGATAGGTCTCCTGGAAGGAAAACTCAGGAAGGTGTGGGGCACCCCCAAAACTGGGATCCCTTGGGTCTAGTCCACACTAAACCTCCAGCATTTGTTAATTACAGTGTAACATGTTTCTACTAATACTGACTTAAGTTTTGGGTTTTTTCCTCCCAATAAGCTATGATTCTCTGCATCTGACTCTCTGTCTCTCCGGTTTCCAGGGCAGATGTTTGCCCTATGAACTCAATTCTCTGATCTAAGAAGAGTTGTTGATTTTCCATTTCTTCAGCTTTTTTTTTGTGAGGATGGAAGAGATGACTTCCGCACTCTTTACATGTTGAACCAGAAACCAGAACTTCAGATATTGCATCTTAACTTGAAAATCTCTGTCCATTGACAGCCTTTGACAAAGTCAAAATAAAGATCTGGAAAATTGGAAAACAAAGCAATGTAAGGTTTACATATTACATGAAAGAAGCAAAAGATAAATACAAATTATCCTCAACTTACAATGGAGTTACATCCCAATAAACTCATTGTTATGCTGAAAATATCATAAGTCAAAAATGCATTTAATACACCTAACCTACCAGACATCATAGTTTAAATTATTCTACCTTAAACATGCCCAAAATACTTACATTAGACTATACTTGAGCAAAATCATCTAACATAAAGTCTATTTTATAATAAAGTGTTGAATAGCTCATGAAATTTATTGAATACTGAAAGTGACAGACAATGGTTGTATGGGTACAGAATGGTTGTAAGAGTATTGGTTATTTACCTCCATGATCACGTGGCTGACTGGCTTTTGTGGCTCGCTGCCACTGTCCAGCATCATGAGAGAGTATCTTACCACACATCGATAGCCCAGGAAAAGATCAAAATTCAATATCCAAAATACAATTTCTACTGAATGCGTATTGCTTTTGTGTCATCATAAAATTGGAAAATTTTAAGTTGAGCCATCTTAACTCAGAGACCATCTTTACTTCCTGGCTGATTGAATATTAAACTCTCTGTATATAGTTGCAAACTTATAGAAAGGACTTAATTTGCTTGCTGTACTCAAACAATGGTCATTTTTTCCTACTTTTCATTAGTGTATTTTTGCAATATGAGTTCTGCTGTGGCCTTTATTTATAGTCATGTTGCCTGCTGTTCTCTTTATGGGCCAATTTACTTCTTTTGAGAGTAGACAGGGAGAATTTCAGAATGATTTAGCAACCAGATGGATACAGTAACTTGCCATGTTTTTCTCCGCCTGTGAAGAGAACATCTGCTAGATATGCTGGGATGGAGTATGCTTTTGTCTTCAAAATGAATCAGACATCTTCCTGTATTTCCATTCTAAAGAGCAAGTGCTATTATGGTGCATTAAAAAATTCAACCTGTAAGTAACAATTTGCTAAGACACCAGAGTTATGTTTTATTTTAATGTCTTAGGTGGAATACATCATCACCGCACAAAGAGTGTGAAGAAAAGTGGGCTGAGACCATGCCTACCACGGCCTTCTTTAGGTTGTTAAATATCTTACTGAGAAAACACAGGAAATATTAATTATCTGACAGAAACTGTCAAAGTTCACATGGCAGTCTTATGCCAAGCGGGCTTAGTGATACTTGAAGAAAAATAATCCTAAACAAGCTGGAGAAAAATTTGACCATAAAATTGTTACCATTTTAAGGACATTCTTCTAACATTGCAAAATAGTATATCTGTTAGCAGCTAAGATAATAATCCCCAATCTTTGGGGTTATAGCATATTACTGATAACTGAGTAACTCTGTCACTAACTTTCAATTCTGCCAAATAGTATAGAAGGGATGGACATTTAAACACATGTATATGACACATGTAGAATTCTTATTTTACAAATTTCAAAATAGATCTCGATTGAGACTAGCTTCTGGCAGCTGCCCTTACGATATTTCTATAAACTCCTTTTTCTACCCCCATCATATGTCAGTACCACAAATGGTCAATAAATCCCTGACACTAAAGGTGTTCTGTTGATGTCAATAATCATCATATATGCTTTTAATTCTCTGGTTTTTTCCCGGTAGCTTTAAAATACAAAAATTACTTCTTGTCTAATACACGCAAGTACTCATTCCAAAGGTATTTTCTCCTCTGAAAGATCCTTAAATTTTATGCAAATAGTAGTATAGTAAAATTATATACAAATCAATTACATGAATTAAATTGATTTTATCTTCATCTGTCTCACCTGTCCTTGGTTCAAGCTACCACCATTCCTTTTCTGATCTACTGAAATAACCTTCTAACTAATCTTTCCAAATCCACTCTTGCCCCTCTTTGATCACTTATCCACATAGCATGCAGATTGACCTTATCAAAAAACATATTTGATCTTGATGTCCCCCGCTGAGAACACACATTGCTTTTCCATCACTCTTTTGATAAAGACCTGCATGGCTCTGCATTCCCTAGTCCCTGCCCATATGTCCAGCTCTCTGTGCTCAGCATCACTCAGCTTCTTTCCTTTCTTCCTACACATTAGGCTCACATCACCAGAGGGTCTTTTTCATGTTGTTCCCATTGTTTGGAGCCCTCTTTTCTCCCCTCTTTGTCCCTAGTTAACTCCTACTCATCCTTCAAGGGAGCATTTCTTCCTCTACTTCCTCCCCGTCGCATCAGATCAGACCTTTTATGAGACACTGTCAGCTTGCATACGTTTTCCTCCATAGAACTCACCACTAGTGACTATCATGCCATGACAAGAACGTGCACCAAACAGATGCGTTTGAATCTTGCCTGACATTTAATTGAGGAAGGCGTGCATGTGCTAGAGTAATGTACTCCTGGTACATTTTTACATGAGTGGACGTGCACAGGCATACATTAAGAAGGAAAGAGAAAGAGAAAGATTAAGAGGAAGAGAAATGCAGAGCTGATACCTTCCTAATCAGCGACACATTTTCAAAAACTGAAAATACATACTTGTGTTTGCATTGAAATGCAGATGGTGTTTATCATTGTATTAACATGATATAATACAATGATTATGCGTCGTTTCATATTTGTTTTAAAAATTAATACAGGTGATCCTCATTATCCTCAGATTCTGTATTTACAAATTAACCTATTTCATAAAACTTATTTGTAACCCCCAAATCAATACTCACCACAATTTCATGGTATTTCCAGACTTGTGCAGAGCTGCAAAAAAATTGAGTTGCCCAACATGCCCATTTCAGCTGAAGTTGAACAAGGAGACTCTCTGCCTGCCTGTTTCGGCTCTCATTCAGAGACGACCAGAGGATGGAGACAGCAGGAAGCAATGCAGTGGAGGGCAAGAAGCTCTTGCTCTGGGGCCAATTGGAGAGGCTTGAATCTCAACACTTGTTAATTGGGTGTCCTCACATAGCAGCTTAACACTTCTGAACTTGCTTTTCTCTTGTGTTAAAGAAAGAAAATAGAATCTACCAGTATGGGTGGATGAGTTGTTATGATTTAATCTTAAACCTATGATTTATGATTATAATCTTTGTGAGATATATGTATATATACATATATACACACACACATATACTTATATATATATTTTCCCACCTAGCAGCAATAGTTACATATTTGCTAATTCAATGTTCTTGGCAACTTTCTAGAACAAAACTAACACAAATAACGTGAATCGACCGTATATTAAAAGGAAGCGTAATTAAAATTTATGGACCTTTGAAACAAGAAATCCATAGACCACAGGTTGATAATTGATGGTCTTAAACAAAGTTCTAAATTTCAAAATGAAGAAATTTATACCTAGAGGGATTAAAATAATTTTTCAAAGTAACACAGTTATTCATTGAGATAAATATATCTAGAACTCAGACATGTTAGTTCTTTCAGAGTACTAAAATTTTCACAAAATTATGCAGACTCTCTCCGCCTCTCTGTATTTCTGTCTGGCTCTCTCTTCAAGAAAGTGACATCCAAAATAAAAACTGAAGAGAGAAAGGACATTAAAGTATAAAGACCAGGATGTGAGAGAAAGCTGTCTGCAGTAGAGAGACCCTTGGTTTCTTATCCTCTCAAAGTCCTGTTTGTTCTCAGACAAAATGGACAGAATCGCATCTATTATTTAAGTTTATTAAAGTTTATTATTGTGAGGGTCAAATAAACGGATGATTTTAAAATTTAATCCGAATCTCTCAATGATAATAGAGAAAGTGTGAGAAAAATTAGTCTGCTGTATATGACTCTGATTAAAAAAATAAATAAAAAGCAGAAACAATTTTGGATTTGAACAGAATTTAAAATCTTGCAACTGATAAAATTTTCAGAAATGACAAGGTTTTCTCATAAAGAAATAGGTATTATGGATCAAAATATTAAAATTTAGTGTGTGCTTATTTTGCTTTGATTTTAACAAGCTGCCTTCAATTGGAAAGTGAATATTCACTATTCTTTTCTAATTTTTAGAAGCTATTAAGACAACAATTCTAGTGAAAAGCTAAAATCACTTTTGCCCAATTCCTCTCTATTGTGGTAGTTGACATAGTTATCTTACAGCACTGATGGTTACTTACTTGTCCCCACACTCATAATCTTAGCTAAGTGCATGGCTGCCTGCAATAAAGATTATGTTTCCCAGCCTCCCTTGCAGCTAATTGTAGCCTCATATCAATGTTCTGACCACTGGGTTTGAATAGAAGTGCTATGTGACAGCTTCCAGGATATCTCCTTAAAAGAGAGCTGAAGCAGGTTCTTTGCCCATTCTCCTCTCCTTCCTCCGACTTCAACCTGATCTAACAACACTTAAGAAGATATTGCTCAAATACTGTTGAACAGATTAAAGGAGAAATGGGAATGAGTTAGACCAATTAGGCATATAAATTCAATAACCCAGATAAAAGATGATAGAGTTGGCTCATAACAGTGAAATGGAAAGGAAATTGAAGGAATTTAAGATAACAGAATTTCTTTTAAAGGAATTTAAGTTTAGGGAAATAAATATATTGTGTATTGATTGCTATATCCTCTCTCCTGGAAACATGTTGTAAATATAACTGCATACTGAGTGATCCAAATTGTTCTCTAAGGAGATAAAGAAATAAATAATAAACAAATCAATAGTGAGCTGTTCAACTCTTCAATATCAATTTCTTTTTCCCTAGGATAACTCTTCACAAGTGTTATTTATGTTCCCAGCTAGAAGCAACTGCCCAAAATGAAATATAGATACAAGTCCATGTTGGTAAATCAACACTTTATTTTGCCATTAAGGTAATGATATTAATATGTGTGCTTCATGAATCAATTAAAATGTGAATCAATCCATTTCTAATAAAATTAATGGGTAGACTCAGTGTTTGCTTTTACAATAATGATGTGAGTGGGGAGGTCAGACACTGACATTTGTTGAGTTCCTACCATGTGCCAGGCCTATGGTTGTGCTTTATATCCATTATCTCTTTTATCTTCACAAAAGCATTCTGAGGGTAAATAGTACCATCATTTTATAGACCGAAAAGCAATAGCTCAGTGCAGTGAGGTAACTTGCCCAAGGTTGCATGGTTAGGAAATATATTTAAATCTAAGTCTGTCTGTTACAATAAAAAGAGGAGCTGTGGAGGCACACTGCCATTCAGGCAGAGCGAGCGGCATTAATCATCTGTGGCAGAGCTTGTGACGTCTTATAGGGATCAAGTTTGTGAAGACTAAAAAGGTCTTGCTATTTCATCTACAACTTTAATCAAGTTTCAAAATGCACTGCCGACCCTAGCAACCCGTAAGTTCCACATGAAGCCAATGGAAAAAGAGATCAAGAAGACAGATGGAGCCCTTGGATCCGGGCGCGATTATTGCCTTATGTTCTTTTATATGATCCCTGTAAAAATAGGTCAGCTTAGCTGTCTTACTCAGATGAAAATGTAATAAATGTTTACACAATTCATCACTTAAAGAATCTAAATTTAATTTCCTACTTGGACTCCTGTCTGTAATAAAAATATGGAAGAAACAGCCTGTGTTATTTACCTCTTGAGAATGACAAGTTGTAAAGTGGGATCTTTGAGATAGCGAGCATAGATGTTTCCATAGCTTTTGCTTAAATCACTGCAGCTGTCATAGTCATCAGTACAGACTGATTTAACCACATGATCAATCTTGCCTAGTTATCAACCAGCTTCATTTGAAAAGGTCATCAAAATCACCCAGTTCGTCATTATAGTGGCTAGGTATAGAAACATTCCTATTATCGCATCTCGTTAAAATGACATCTAATTGACCTTTAAAAGGACAGCGAGTTTTGAAAATTGGTAACTATAATCTCAACTTTTAAAACATGGAAATAGAATATTAGAATCAGAGATTTTGTAGTAAATTTTTAAATTACTTAAAGCGTCATTCATTGACAACATGTTATGATGCAGTTTGCAGGCTTGATACCCTCCAGAGGCCGTTATCTATCTCCTGCTTACTGAAATGTCAATGTTTAAGGTCTATCCTTTTTTTTACTATGATTCGACTTTTATCTATAAAAACAATCCTCGAATGTTAAGATACTTATATTCAAATGTAACTCCTCCTCTTTGGAAGAGCTGAGTACAGAATGCGCTGATAATGAGTGGTTTGATAAAGAGGTAGAGAAAGCATTTAGAACTTACGTAGACTAGAATAAAAGTAGAGAAGTAAGGTAGATAAAGGATTTTTGACTTAACATTAATGACAGAATTGGTCTATTTATCATTTTTTACTAGAGATTCTTTGCCTTCTTTTAATAAAGGAATACACATCCTTGAGGTATTCATAGATTTATTTTAATTTGCTTTTTTATTTTATTTTAACAGAGTTAATATCCTAGATGTATAGAAGAACTGACAACTGTGTGTACAAAATGTGATTATAAGTGAGTGTTCCTGAAGGAAATATGTTTTCCTTATGTTTAGACACATTTTCTGGTGTGGTAAATATACGTATTAACAGTTAAACGTATGTGTATGTTTTAAGCATTAGCAGAGATGCACTTAAAAAGGAAGAAAAGTAAATGTTAGTTACATAATGGACACGCAAGAGAAAAAATAAGAATTGTTCTTGGAGTTAGATATTAAATCGTTGATGAGGGAACAGGCGGAAAGGCCTGCCTCCCAGTTTTTCCCTGAAAGGGGTCTGACTGCACACTTACGAGCTACTGACGAACTTTATTTTCTTTGTGCCTCACTTGCTCTATTTTGGGATTTTCTGCCTCTCTTTAAAGGGAATGGTTTCCCCAAATGTTTTGTGATGTATTTTTGTCCACAAATCCCGTTCATTTTCTGTCATGTTTATTATTGGCCCCTCCAACAGCTACTAAGGAAGGGAGAGATTTTTGCAACGGTGGTTCCAAAGTGTCTTACTGCACCTGGGTCGAAGTAGCTACCTAGGACACTGCTTTGCTTCTCCTGCATCCAAACTAGAACTTGAACTTTCAGCATTAGCCTATGAGCCTATTTAGCCAGTGTTCCAGAGATAGAGGCGGGAGGACGGCAGAGAGCCCTAGTTAGTCCGAATGCCACCCCTGAACCATCACCTGAAGAGTGCCCCGGCTACTCTTCTTGTGTCTTCTCATGGTGAAGTTAGAGCTTCCCAGAATCCCTCCCACCTGTGCTTCAGTTCTCACCACTGTTTGTGATTGGCTGGGGTTTTATCCGGTTTCCTTGACCTGCAGATTGGATTCTCTGTCTCTTGCTCTCTTTCTGTGTTTCTTTCTTTTTCTTTCTCAGGAATTATTCTTGCTATCTTTGGAGTTATTCATTCTAAAAATGTCTTTTCTATCACTTACTATGGTTTTAAGTAGAAAGAAGGATTAATGTTGATGCACTTATGCTCAAATCATTATCTCTGGGTCATTTCAAAACAAAAAGTTAAGGTCATGAAGGCTATTCAAGGTTCTTTATATAGTTCTATTCTTACTCACATTTGGTTTTGTTTACTATTAATCCTCATTTTCAACTATTCCTAAATGCATTTTAAAGCTAGAAAATAGTTAAGGGGAATAAGCAAGTTCAAAACATCTTTAACTGTTTATTCCTTCTCTTATCTTTATCTTCATATGACATTTTTCAAAACAACATATTACCTGGTCAGGAAAAATATTACTTTGAATATAGTTAATATTAACATAACCTTGAATATAGATTCTTATGTCTCTTTACCAAATCGTAAATCAGATTAATTTTTAACAGATTAAAATTAGGTAGTTATCATATACTCCCTTAATCTTAATCTCAAAAGAATGATCCAGATGATCCAATCAGGGCTCAGGCGCACTGCCTGCACCCTAGGAGCCTCTACCAATCCCAACACCCTCTTGTTTTAGATTTGTTCTTAGCCATATGCATATCATTTCCATTTTATTCTCAGGCTTATCAGTGTTTTGCAGACAGTAGGCTCTCTAGAACTGTACCGGAAAGAAGAAATTGTAAACCTACAGAAGAAAGGAAGTGAAAAAGGAAAATAAAAAATTTAGAGGACAATTTCTCACAGAAACGTAACTTACCAAATTGATTTTCCTATATTTTTAAATGCCTGATAAAACAAGGAAACCTGTAATTTTCACATGCGTAATTTTGCATTACTGCAACAAATTATCTGATTGCATTATTATCAATTGACCTGAGTTTGGATGCATGAAAGTTTGCCTCAAGTTTTCACTAGAATAAATGGAAACAAAAACTATAATAGCATTTATTGTCAAAAGCACTTTTTGAGTCCTTGTCTCTGCAAGGCACTGAAGAAGCCAGTTGCTATGATTCTTGTGCTCAATAAGCCTACAATCTAGTGACTTAGGAGTAAATAAAAATTGGTGGTTTATTACGCATCTTTGGAATTTATGTGAAAACTAACTTTAATTACACAGTATAGTAATATATTTCCCTGTTTACTCAGGAACACTAACTTTCCTTTTAAAACAACAATAGTGTCCTTATCTAGACAATGATCATTAGTCATTATGGTGACCTTGGGTATTCCGCCAACTGGAGACATTTTTACCCAGCACAATTAACTAAATGAATTAAAGGAAAGACAAGGAAGTTCAAGTCAGACATTATTTTAGTTAACCCTTTCTAGGTTAGTCCACTGTAGTATATGTGGAAACTTTCTATGGTCCCCCAAATATGCAGATTATGTGGGTTAAAGTGTGAAATTACCACATGTGTGTGATTCAAATGTAAACCTAAATTTTTTACCACTGGCCTTTATATATCTAGTATTTACTAGGATTGAGCATAAATGAAGGAAAGAGATTTGTAAACCCTTTTGTTTGATTTTCCTAGTTTCTTTATAATCTCGCTCTGAAACCTGAAGCTCCGCTTTACAAATTGAAAACATTTACTGTCAGTAAAACTGACTGTCAGGTTGTAAGGGTGATAGAGAGAAAACTGCATATGAGTCATACGATTTTGCCAAAAATGTCATAAAGATACAATTTTGCTTGGCTTCTAGACCTATGTATATCACACATTTCTCCTAAAATTAGAAAGGAAAAAAAAAAACGCTGCTCTGTTCACAAAGCAACTCAATTTTAGCCAGGTAGGGTAGAACTGAATGGAAGTCATAAAGACTCATCATGCAGAATTTCGTTTCCCTTCAAAATTTAACTATATAAATGCTGAATTTTATTCCATACGAAGGAATAAATCAGAGTTTCTGAGTGAAGAACAGGAGTGAGGAAAAGGAGAAAATTTGGCAAAGAGAATTTTTCGTCTTCTCTGCGTCCCTCTTGCTTCAGCATAGTTTATCTTACTCTCTAGGGATTAATCGTACACTATCTTCTTTTGTGCTCTTTCTTAAGTTATTGGTTTTTCTCCCTTTTTGCTCCCTATTGCATTTTTACCAGAATATAAGCAAAGTAGGGTAAAATTCAAATCACCTAAATTCAATGTTTGTTAGCAGCTGTATGAAGTGATTTGATGGAGTATTTGGGAACGTTTGGATAAGATAATGTCGGCGAAGTGAAACGTAGAGATTAATGTTGAGATTGGGAACAAAGGACTAGGGAATCACTCCCACTTGAATCTGAATCCTCACTCTACGGCTTCCTGAATTATGCGAACTTTGCTTCCCCAAATCTCTGTTTCTTCTTTTGGACAGCGAGAGCAACATTTCCTAGCTAGTGTCATCTTTGTGGGAATCTCAACAGGTTTCACATACAAAGCAAGTCCTTAGCACGTAACCAAATAAAAATCCAATAGCTCTTAGCAATTTTTACAATTTCAATTACCTATTATTTTACACCATGTCATAGAATGAATTGAAGGCATTCACATGAATGCACAGATAGATGCACACACACACTTTTAAGATACTCAAGGAGTTCTCCATGAATGCAACACCTTCAATTTAAGCTGTAAACATTGGTTGTAAACACCAAGAGCCCTGTTTTACTCTGGGAAGTAGAGCATTCCTGCCAACACAAAGTTTTCACAGAAGGAAAAACTAAGTGTTTTAGAATATGATCCTTAGCAATGGACCCAGAGGTACTGATTCTCTCTCTCTGATCAGTCATTATTTTCTGTTTGCTTCTTCTGAGGCTGTTTCCCGCCTGGGAATTCAAACTAACTCTCTTTTTGTACTTATTTCAGTTTGACTTTATGTCTATACAGTTTTTCTTTTCCTATTTGATCTGATCTGAGACCCTGTACCCTGGCTTAGATTTCTCCCTGAGTACGACCACAGGTCCTTGGTCTACACAAAAATACTAATTGGGATTTGTTGTCTTATTATTAGTCCCATCTGTTATACCCCATCTGGTAAATCTGGTTTCCAGATTTGGGCCCGACTTGTCCATCCTGCTGCAGCCCATGACTTAACATGAGTTTACATCAGCACATGCACACATTCCACATGCGTATGTGTGTAAAAGTCACCACAGATTAAAATGGAACTTTGTCAAATGGCACACTGTGATTATTTACTCCACTATGCCTTTCTGGTCCTAATATTGATTTTAAAAGTAAGCATGTCTATTTTCATCAGAGTTAATGATGAATAAAACATTTTTAATATTTTAAGTTCTCTACAATAGCTAGTGTAGCACACTGGTAAACTATTATTATTTAGGAAGTGGGATAATTTGCTATTTGCTTTTTCATCTCCACCATGGAAATTAACCATCATTCAGAGTATGAGTAACATATAGACCCTCGATTCAGCCATAGTTCAGTTTGAACAAAATATTCTCAAACTTGATCAATGTTATATCATAAAATCTTAGGTAGGAAGTAGGTTAGAGGTAATTTGCATATAAAGAATCAGAGTTCGTGAGTGGTTAGCTAATTTTGTCATGATCAGTGTTAAACCATTGCCTCAAAGCCAGTCCTTCTCAATCCTAGTCTGAAAGTTTTTATCTCCCATGTGCTCACTAGAGTGAAACTGGTGAATAATGTATCTTGCTTTCTGTGATTTTGATGATGGAAAATAAGTAGCATATTTTTATAGGGAACAAAGAGTCTAAATTTAAGGGCTTGTTTTTTGTTTGTTTGTTAGAGTTGGTCTGTGACAAGATTGGTCCTATTTTAAGTGTTTAGATATTGTACTTCAAACTATGTATAAATAAATGCCTACAAAATAATTTGATCTTTAATTTTAAAGAAATTTCAATTGTAACCCAGTGATCTTATTGTAAAAAAAAATTCTTTTTTTGGTTTTTGAAAAATATTGCTCACCAGATAGACACACTATGAAATAGTACTTTAGTAATGGTTTCAACAAAAGAATAAAATTAACTAATTTGTGGAAACATTCAAGGTGACTGTAGCTGGAATTGAATGGATTACCTAGGCTTGTCCAGTCCTTAATTGAACCTTCAAGAGGTCCATGCAGTGAGTGATTTCCCCCAGTGTCCAGCTGCCCAGCGATAATTAGATAAGTAAACCACCTGTGCACAGGGCCTCTCACATCTGTCACTTTGCAATATTCCAGCTGGAATTCATTTCTGGCAGGTTTCCCCTTTTGCTGTCCCTTACTTCCTGCTGGAAGCTTACCCCACTTGTTGGCATTTACTCTGGAGCTGAAATTTTCCTCCAAAGTTTACTTCCTTTCACTCTGAGTTTTGTTTAGGTCTGATTCACCAGTCTGTACACAATGACATCCTTCCCTTCTTCATGTAGTCATGTAACCAGATGGAATCCATTTTCCAGACATTCTCATTGACCTGGAATTCAAAGAACAGACATCCCCCTCACCAAAAAAAAAAAAAAAAAAAAATGCCCCCTGAGCCCTCACCACCTTCCTGATGCTCTCAGAGTCAGCCACTTGGGCTGATGTTTCTGGGATCAGCCCCAATAAACAGAACTTATCCGGGGGCTCAGAATCTGGTCAACAGATGGGGGCCTGCTTCTGTCTCATGTGAGAACTACTTGGGTATTTTTCTCTTCTGTTCTTCCTAGAACCTTCTGTCTGTTTGCAGATCAACGGTACCTTCTCTCTTGTACCTTTGTTAGGATAGAATCAATGATATTCACAGACTCAAGGAGAAGCATAGAAACATTAATTTAAAGAGACGGTGCTACTCTCTTCCCCCAATCCCACTCTGAGTGTTTTCAAAGAGGAAAAACACACAGAAGCATAATTGAAAACTTAATATGTGCTAGGTACTGTATCCAGTGTTGCAAATACATTTTACCTGACATAATCTTCATATTGGCTCAATGTAAGAGACATTTTATTCACTCTTCTATTACATAGATTTAACTGAGCTTGAATAGTTTTAAAAGTTTTTTTTAACCAAATGACATTTATATACAAATATGATTGTAGAGTATAATTTTGACTTTTGGTGCTTTATCATGTGTATTTGTTATCATATGTCCATTATAGAAAAACTTATTATCCACTATTACACAGTGTTCTTCCTCTATAAAAACAATCATAGTTAAGTTTTCCCAGATATGCATTTAATAAAATGGTTATTCCTCATCTGTATGTTTCAAGTTATACCTAAGTATCCCACTGGTAAAGTATTTGCTTCCTCCAATTTATTTTGACTTTAATTTCTTGGTATAGTGAAATAATATGTCTATTTTCAATGACGTGTTTATTATTCAAAGATTCTAACATTTTTGGATGGCCTCTTTTTAAAAATGCAAAAAAATACTGTGCAAGATTGCACAACAATTCAAACATTTGGAACCATTACAAACCCAGGTGAACTTCAATCCTTTTCTCCATAATCCAAAACAGATGATTACATTGGGGCATATGAAATATGATGTATAGTTTAGTGCGAAAGAGGCAAAGGACTAAACAAACCATAATGATTTAATACATGAAATTTTAACAGATTCTACATATCATTTATTACTCAAATATGAAAAACTGTTGCAATACATTATAAAAATATGAAGATCACTAGAACACAAACCAACAAGCAAATAAACAAGTGAAGAATAAATCATTCGCCTTTAGTCTGTTAACCTGGCAGTCAAGGGAACACAGACTGGTAAAGACATTTTTTAAGAAGGAGCAGTCAAAGGTTTTTAAGTCCTAGAAATGGGAAGGGAGTTTTATGGTGGTTATGCTAATGCAACATTGAAAACTAGCCCTCTGGATAATATGAAAAGTGTCCATCAGTACATCCACAGTTGGTTAAAAGTCTCATTGTTCATTGTTTAGAAAAGCATCTTCAGTCACATCCAGGACGGGTCTGCAAACTGAGTCACTTGAACTTTGTGCTCCCTGATAACCTTCAGAGGCCTAACCAGTTGTGATGAAACACTCTATTTAGGCTTAGTGTCTTCTATGAGAATATGTCTGTACACAGAAAACTTGCCTTTCATATATGTATTTCCATCTTTTAACATCTTGAGGTATTCAAAATACTATTAATAGTATATATTGAACAGACTAAAAAATGATAAAAAATACAAGAGTGAATGTTACAAACTAATTATTACAAAGGAGAAAACACCAATGTATTATTTTTATGACTGTTTATTGTTACATTGGTTATCTAATTATTGTCACTATACTTACATCTGAAAACACGTAAAAATTCAGTCTTGTTCTAAAGAGTGGTAATCTTAAATTAAAATATTTTTTAAGTGCTCGCTTCGGCAGCACATATACTAAAATTGGAACGATACAGAGAAGATTAGCATGGCCCCTGCGCAAGGATGACACGCAAATTCGTGAAGCGTTCCATATTTTTCCAGCCTCAGGAAAAAGGAGGCATCTGAAAATGTACTTTCTTATCCAGGAGATCGCTTATATAAACCGCATGGTAACCACTAAACAAACAACCAGAAGAGAACCACACATGACAAATAAAGAGAAAACCAAGAGAATGAGCATGCAGAAATACCAAATTGAATGTGCAGTCCAAAACACAAGGGACAAGAAACGAAGGAAATGCAAAAGAACCAGAAGATGAACAATAAAATAGCAACATTAAACCCTCATATATCAATAATCACTCTAAATGTAAATGGATTGAATTCTCCAATCAAAAGACACAGAGTGGCAGGATGGATTAAAAACCAAGATCCAACAATCTGCTGCCTCCAGGAAACACATCTCAGCTCTAAAGACAAACACAGACTCAAAATAAAAGGATGGAAAACAATACTCCAAGCTAATGGCAAACAAAAGAAAGCAGGAGTAGCCATACTTATATCAGACAAAGTAGACTTCAAGATAAAAAAGGTAATGAGAGACAAAGAAGGGCAATATATAATGATAAAAGGGACACTTCACCAAGAAGACATAACACTTATAAATATCTATGCACCCAACACAGGAGCACCAAAGTACATAAAACAACTGCTAAAAAACCTTAAAGGAGATAGTAACAATAACACAATAATAGTAGGGGATCTTAACACCCCCCTTACATCAATGGATAGATCATCCAGACAAAAGTCAATAAGGAAATAATGGACTTAAACAAAAAACTAGATGCAATGGACTTAATAGATATATACAGAGCACTCCACCCAAAAAAAGCAGAGTACACATTCTTCTCAAGTGCACATGGAACATTCTCAAGGATAGACCATATATTAGGAAACAAGGCAAACCTCTATAAATTTAAGAAGATTGAAATCATTACAAGCATCTTTTCTGATCATAATGCTGTGAAACTAGAAATCAACTGCAAGGAAAAAACTAGGAAAGGGACAAAGATGTGGAGACTAAACAACATGCTACTGAACAACCAATGGGTCATTGATGAAATTAAAGGAGAAATCAAAAGCTATCTGGAGACAAATGAAAAGGAAAATACACCATACCAACTCATATGGGATGCAGCAAAAGCAGTCCTGAGAGGGAAATTCATAGCAATACAAGCTCACCTTAACAAACAAGAAAAATCCCAAATAAATAACCTTAAATTGCACCTAACAGAGTTGGAAAAAGAAGAACAGACAAAGCCCCGAATCAGTAGAAGGAGGGAAATAATAAAAATCAGAGCAGAAATAAATGAAATTGAAACCAAAAAAACAGTAGAAAGGATCAATGAAACAAAGAGCTGGTTCTTTGAGAAGATAAATAAAATTGACAAACCCTTAGCCAGACTCACTAAGAAAAAAAGGGAGAAGACTCAAATAAATAAAATTAGAAATGAAAGAGGAGAAATTACAACAGACACCACAGAAATACAAGGGATTATTAGGGAATACTATGAAAAACTTTACGCCAACAAATTGGACAACCTAGAGGAAATGGACAAATTCTTGGACACGTACAACCTCCCAAAACTGAATCAAGAAGAAATAGAGAATCTGAACAGACCAATCACAAGTAAAGAGATTGAAACAGTAATCAAAAACCTCCCAAAAAATAAAAGCCCAGGACCAGATGGCTTCCCTGGAGAATTTTATCAAACGTTCAAAGAAGATTTAGCACCTATCCTTCTCAAACTATTCCAAAAAATAGAGGAAGATGGAATACTTCCCAACACATTCTATGAGGCCGACATCATGCTGATACCAAAGCCAGACAAGGACAATACAAGGAAGGAAAACTACAGGCCAATATCGCTGATGAACATAGACGCAAAAATCCTCAACAAAATATTGGCAACCCGAATACAGCAATACATCAAAAAGATCATACACCACGATCAAGTGGGATTTATACCAGGGACACAGAGAAGGTTCAACATCCGCAAATCAATCAACGTGATACACCACATTAACAAAATGAAGAATAAAAACCACATGATCATCTCAATCGATGCAGAGAAGGCATTCGGCAAGATCCAGCATCCATTTATGATAAAAACTCTCAACAAAATGGGTATAGAAGGAAAGTACCTCAACATAATAAGGGCCATATATGACAAACCTACAGCAAACATCCTACTCAACGGGGAAAAACTGAAAGCCATTCCTTTGAGGACAGGAACAA
The DNA here is from genome assembly GCA_031878705.1 of Tapirus indicus. Classification (NCBI taxonomy): domain Eukaryota; kingdom Metazoa; phylum Chordata; class Mammalia; order Perissodactyla; family Tapiridae; genus Tapirus; species Tapirus indicus. The sequence goes on along the minus strand of CM062919.1, from coordinate 136,436,451 downwards.
GACAAGGGTGCCCACTCTCACCGCTCTTATTCAACATAGTACTGGAAGTTCTGGCCAGAGCAATTAGGCAAGAAAAAGGAATAAAAGGACTCCAAATAGGCAATGAAGAAGTGAAACTCTCACTATTTGCAGACGACATGATCCTATACATAGAAAACCCCAAAAATTCCATCGGAAAGCTACTAGAAACAATCAACAACTACAGTAAAGTGGCAGGGTATAAAATCAACTTACAAAAATCAATTGCATTTCTATACACTAACGATGAAAAAACAGAAAGAGAACTCAAAAAGACAATCCCATTTACAATTGCAACAAAGAGAATAAAATATCTGGGAATAAATTTAACCAAGGAGGTAAAAGACCTATACAATGAAAACTATAAGACACTATTGAAAGAAATTGAGGAGGACATAAAGAAATGGAAAAATATTCCATGCACATGGATTGGAAGAATAAATATAGTTAAAATGTCCATTCTACCTAAAGCAATCTACAGATTCAATGCAATCCCAATCAGAATCCCAATGTCATTCTTCATGGTAATAGAACAAAAACTACTGAAATTCGTATGGGGCAACAAAAGAGCCCGAATAGCTAAAGCAATTCTGAAAAAAAAGAACAAAGCTGGAGGCATCACAATCCCTGATTTCAAAATATACTATAAAGCTACAGTAATCAAAACAGCATGGTACTGGTACAAGAATAGACACACAGATCAATGGAACAGAATTGAAAGCCCAGAAATAAAACCACACATCTATGGACAGCTAATCTTCGACAAAGGAGCAAAGAACATACAATGGAGAGAGGGAAGTCTCTTCAATAAATGGTGCTGGGAAAATTGGACAGCAACATGCAAAAGAATGAAAGTAGACCATCTCCTATCGCCATATACAAAAATCAATTCAAAATGGATCAAAGACCTGAAAGTGAGACCTGAAACTATAAAACTCCTGGAAGAAAATATAGGCAGTACACTAATTGCGATTGGACATAAAGGGATCCTGTCAGATTCCATGTCTACCCAGACAAGGGAAACAAAAGAAAAAATAAACAAGTGGGACCTCATCAGACTAAAGAGCTTCTACAAGGCAAATGAAACCAGGATCAAAATGAATAAACAACCCACCAGTTGGGAGAAAATATTTGCAAATCGTTTGTCCGACAAGGGATTAATCTCAGTAATATACAAAGATCTCATACAACTGAGCAACAAAAAAACAAACAACCCGATCAAAAAATGGGCAGAGGATATGAACAGACATTTTTCCAAGGAAGAGATACAGATGGCCAATAGACACATGAAAAGATGTTCAACATCACTAATCATCAGGGAAATGCAAATCAAAACTACACTGAGATATCACCTTACACAGGTTAGAATGGCTATAATCACCAACACAAAAAACAACAAATGCTGGAGAGGTTGTGGAGAAACGGGGACCCTCATTCACTGCTGGTGGGAATGCAAACTGGTGCAGCCTCTATGGAAAACAGTATGGAGAGTCCTCAAAAAATTAAAAATAGAAATACCGTATGATCCAGCAATACCACTCTTGGGCATCTACCCAATGGACGTGAAATCAACCATCACAAGAGGCGTATGCACCCCTATGTTCATTGCAGCATTATTCACTATAGCCAAGAAGTGGAAGCAACCCAAGTGTCCCTCAACTCAAGATTGGTTAAAGAAGATGTGGTATATACATACAATGGACTACTACTCAGCCATAAGAAAAGACACAATTGTCCCATTTGCAACAACATGGAGGGACCTAGAGGGTATTATGTTAAGTGAAATAAGCCAGAGAGAGAAGGACAGACACTGCATGAACTCACTCATATATGGAATATAAGTGAACACACGGACAGAGAGAACTGATTGGTGGTTACCAAGGGGAAGGGGAGTGGGGGGGTACAAGGGGTGAAGGGTTACATCCACAAGGTGACGGACAAACAAAAATGTACAATTAAAACCCCACAGTGTTATAAACTAAGACATCAATAAAAAAAAAATCATAAAAAATATTTTTTAAAAGTCCTAAATCTAAAATGCGTCAGAGAAGAAATTGTGCAATCTCTTGGCATTCTTCCTGGAATGTGCTAATAGTTAAGAAAAGGAACCTGCATAAAACATTGATGGTTTATAGAAGATGAAGATGGGGATACCATGTGAGAATTACACTCTCAATGTGCTGAATGAAAATTAATACTGTAGGTATATATATATATGTATAGTTTTTCAACTATCGTTTCTTAAGAGATTCTTCATAAACATCTACTGAGTACTCTCTATATTTGTGCAATATTTACTGCTTTTAAAACACATTTGCTTTTCTATAATTTTCTTCTCCTTAGCCACTAAGACTGTGGTTCCTATATCTGCATAAAGGGGGAGGGGATACAATTTAGTGATTAACATTCTCAAGGCTTAATTAGCTAAAGTTAGAAATTTGTTACTCTCAAGGGAATTAGACTGTCTTTTTGTTCACAAATGGAACTCCCCATGTAAATTACACTAGTAATATTGAATGATTATCTATCACTTACAATGAACATCTAATCAAGATATAATCATATTAAAATGAGTATAGATTCCACCTTTTTCCTAAATTCTAGCTTCTATTAAGCTAATTGTAAGTTATTCTGTGTTTCAAACTTATTTAGACTCTTTCCACCATCAGAAGCTTTTCTTCATAAAATTCACTGTGTATAGTATAACAAAACAAAATGCCTCCTCTGGAGGCTATTTAATTAGTTTCTTTAACTTTGCTAAAAAAAGGGGGTGGTCTCTAATTTTGGTCAGTAGAGTTATTTTCTTCTTGGACAGACAAATCATGCTAAAGGTCAAATATATCTTCTCTCTTTCTACTTGCGTCTTAAGCATCATCAAAAGTTTATAATATTAAGAATAAGCAAGTTGGGGGATAGGGAAACGGGTCATTTGCCATCGGTGAAAGATGAAAGTTTTACAAGTATTTTGCGATATGATGTGGTTACTTTATTTACATTATAAAAGTAAATTACCTTCTAATAGCAACTCTATTTCTCAATTTCACTCTTAAGTAAATATTTATTCATGTTCACAAAGAATTATTAAAAATAAGATTACTCTAGCTTTATCAGTAAAACCAAAAAAAAAAGAAACAAGCTAAAGGTAAATCAATAGAATATTTGAATAACTCTTGGTCATCTATATCATGGAATACTATGCAGAGGTTAAAACAAAAGCAGGACATCAAAATGTACTAATTTGGAAATTTTTTCAATGTGCATTTATTATAAGAAAATGGAGCTACAAAGTATTACATGCTGTGTGACCAATTTATGCCAAATTAATTTCTATGTGTACAGCTGTGTTTGTAAATGCATAAAAATACACCTGGAATTGTGTATCTCAATCTGTTTTTAGTGATTACCTTTGAAATGTTTTTGTTTCAGTAGGCATTGGCAACAGGCGTTAGCTCAGGGCCAGTCATCCTCACCCAAAAAATAATAATAATAAAATAAAATAAAATCCCAAGAGAAATCATATATACATATATATACTTTTTTAAATTTTACATATAAGATATACTCTCTATATAGTCTATTTTTACATATACAATATACATATAATATTTTAGCTACATCCTTAAAAATACCAAAATTTAGAAACATCCTAGTTGTATATCATTAAAAAGGCAGTTAATTCAAATAGAGTTTATGAGCACAATAGAGTATGTGCATCTATTTAAAATGATAGTTATCCAAATGTTTTAAAAATATTAGTCCAAGTGAGAATATGAAGCCAAAGGTAGTGAGTAGAATATCATTTAAAAAGAAACATATTCTAAAAGAAAATATATTCACCTTTCATCAAAAGCTTATAACCCATTTCACCATCTCCAACTTGCCAATTCTTAACATTTAAGCTTTTGATGTTAAAAACTAGAAAATGCATAAATAGATCATGATCAGGAAGTTAGAAAATTATGTCGATCTTGTGAAAAAGACACAAGTCTCTTCTGTCAATAAGAGAAAGATAAAGGATTAGCAACTTTAGTAAACACACAAAACTATACAAGAAATTCATAGTTCAAAACCAAAGTAAAGTGTACTTTTTTGGTATTACTTCTTTAGCAATTGATGAAGTTTAAGAAGGAGATCTATTTGAATTTAACACTTGGAAAATGCTCCTCTGACTGGCAGACTATATATCTTTTTCTGTGGGTTCTTCCATACTACTAGCTTCAGCAATGATTTCTACCTACATAGTCATATTGTGAAAGTTGATTTTCAATTTTTTAGAACTAACCTATGGACAAAACTCAGAAAGATTTAAATATTTTGTGGAAGTGAGGGTAAATATTACAAGACTTTGCAATGTAAAAGTAATGACATCACACACAGAAGTCAGGGCCTAAGGTAGATGGGTGAAGGTAGGAGAAATGCACTAAATTTCTAATTTTTCACATTGTGGGGATCCAGAGATAGGTTCTGAAGTGAATGGATCCAGAACTTGAGGATTAAGTAAATTGCTAAAATTTACGAGTGCAATTAATTTTTTAAATACACTATTAATGGTACAAAATAACAAACTCAGATTAGACAAGAGAATTGAGGCAGGGGTAGTGATTGGTAGTATAAATTAGTTCATTCCCTCATCATCCTCCATGGAACACAAATAGAGAATATTTACAATTGATTTACTGACATTATTTAGAATTAAGTCCACAAAGAAAGAAAAATTAAAAAAAAATAAAAAGTTATTCTGAAGGAGAAAGATTGCAGACTGGAGGATATGAAGCAGGAATTAAATTTTTTTCATGCCAAATTACTTAATTTTTAATATACACTAAATACTTCTGTGAAAAAACGTAAAAGGATAATACACCATCACTATGACTTAGAATTTTACATCCAAATAAAGTTCATTTCAATTAATCTTGGCATTAAAGCAATCAGCCTTCTAGTCAATTTGAGCCATCCTTTCTGAATCTTAGTGTAATAGAATCACTTGGTTATAAAGGACTATTAAATGTATAGCATGCAGTCTGGTTATAAAATGAAGTTGAATGTTTTGAAAAGAATCAATAAAAGTAAGTTGCAAGAAACAATGTAGTATATTGTGGTGGGCAAGACTAATTTTGGGGATTTGATTAATATATCATAAAAATTTAGAATGCTCCGTTCAGATTGCTTCATTATGTTTTTAAGAAGTTATTCCACTTTAAGTAAACCGAATCTCTTAAAGACAATGCGTTATTGTTGCAGTTTATAAAGTAAGACAAGATGTTAATTTTAAAAAGTCAGTTCAAACAAGGGGCAAAAATATGTACACATACACAGACACACACAGACATATTTGGCTATATTTCCCAGATAAATCAATTCCTTCTTCAAAAGATTCTGACTGTTATTTTAAAAGCATTCTTTGTACTTGGCCAAGAGCTACTATCTTATAGTTTCTAACTATGGTTTCCTGTGTTCCAATTTTATCCAAACTGCTCTCTTTACCATCTGGGTTCCTCACCCTGGAATATCCTCCAGTGTGTTTTTCTCTCTCTTAAAGTGTGGTGCTAGAATAGGATACAATATTTGAATGTGTTCTAAGAAACAAAGAGTAGGACAAGAATATCACCTTTCTTATTCTCTAAACTATAATTCTACCACTAATATCATGCAGCTTTTTCATATTAAGTTTATTGTAAACTAAAATCCCGATGTCTTTATTAAATCAACATCTGTTGATATGTCTATCATTTCCTCCTATCTTAAGAAGATTTTGTGTTTTTTAAACCAAAATTCAGTTTTATCTTGTAACATTTGTTCCATTACTCCAGGGTATCAAACATTTTGAGACGCATACTATTCCTCCATTCAGGGCATCTACAGTGTTATTAATACCTTGATAAATGCCTTAAAGAAGCCCAGATATATCATAAGCTCTGCCTTTGATATACTATGACTTTGAGTCTATCCATATTAAGAGCTGGTTCTTACACTATCATTTCCTCTTGTGGGATTTAGCAAAGTGATTCTTTAATAGTTCATTATTGATAAGGTAAACATCAAGACTACTGTTGTGTGGAGTGCGCTATCTTAATAATTTTGAAGGTCTATTTGGCCATTCCTCTCCTTTCACTTTGAAGTCTCTTCAAGGTTTTCTAGAAACTCAAATAATTGAGAAATTGTTCTTGAAAAACCACCATGTTAAAACTTTTTCCCCTTAAGTATAACATGTTTTTGAAAGGTAAGCATAGTAATAGATAACACAATAGTTATAAAAGCACGAAAAATTATATTTAAAGAAAATGTATTTATACATGTAATTTCTTTTCTTCTTTATGTTGAATTGTTATGTAAATATCTGTCTTCATTCCTTCTTATTTAATTTCAAATTAATATTATTCTTCTTTTAGTAGAAAAACTGCAATTTTTTTTCATGGAACTATAAATCTGCTGTTGTAAACTAAATTATTTGTGGTTTCCTAAAATAGAATTGTTCTTTTCTCTCTTACCTTCTCTTTCACTGAAGCCACTTGTAGATAAACACTAATAGGGGAAATAAAATTACTGTATCTACTTTATGTTTCCCTGCTCTAAAAATCTTTTTTCTCCATATTTCTTTTTACACGGGATTAATAGGAAGAGAATGGAGAATAACATGTCAGCTTCTGTGATTGCATTTTCAAACAACAGTGATTTTATTTTCTATTTTTCCTTTAAAGATGATAAACTTTTCTCCTCTCAGCTGTTTCCTTCTTCTTAGGAATTTTCTAGTATTATAAATTAAACCACAGCCCTTTTTACATGTCCATCTATAAACCTGCAAATTTTGCATCCATTGCCTCTGATACAACTACTTTCTCAAGGAAGTTGATTTTTGCCATAGAAACTTCCACTGACTACTTCATAGAATATATATCTTTTACCAGGGGACACACTCAAATCTGGCTTGATTCTCCCCTTTTACACACCACTTAGAAAAGCTATTGGGAATATTTAGAGATTTGCTTGATTTGTATGCCAAATATGCATTTACTTATGATATACATATTACTCACCTCACACCAATCTCCTGCCTTGGCAATTGTGGGATATTAAACAGATCTGTATCTGCAGGGATTTGTCGGTTGTCTCCCTCCTCAACACACTGCTTGATAACTTTTGTTTTACCCTGGGTATCTCTGTGCACATCAAAACCTAGTATAATACTCCAAACTAGCTCACTTGCCAGGCCCCACCCTCATCTTGGCATCTTCCTCCCAAACTAGAACACAGAATCTATGTTGTTAACATTTTGATCGATTCCCAGGCACCTTTGCATTAATATCTCTTGTTTTGTTATCCACTTCACTTGCCGTCATTATTCAAATATATTTTCCAATACTGTTACTAACCGTTGACCTCCCCCCAAACACTAAAATAAATAAATAAACCCCAAAACACTATTGCTGAGGCAAAACTAAGTTTATTAGACTTGCTGAAATAAAGAAGAACATTACCATGACAGACCTCCATAATGTTACAAAATGAGAAGCTGGGGCAGAATATTTATAGGGATTAAGCTTTTAGGTCCTTGTTTGGAATATTTTTAAGTTAGGTCTTGTTAGGCGAGGAATTGATTGGGATTGAACAGAGCTTATAACACAATAGTTTCAAATTGGGGGTCACAGTGAGGCAAGGATTTTGAAGTAAGCTTTGAAGAGCAAGTTTGTAGCTTACAAATGAGCTGTATACTTGGTTCATCATCTCACTTTTCAGGAACAAGGATTTTTTGAGGCAAGTGGTTAAATTATTTTAATTTGGTGCAAGCATCGTTTAACCTATGGACAAAAACCATGTCCAGTCCCATTGTTGCTTAATATACTGGGTTAGTTTCCGTTCTCAGTGTGTACCTTCTCAAAGCCGTTTTAATATCTGTTGCTTTTTCTTTGTGTTCTTTTCTCTACATGTCCTCCAGAAATGCTGATCAATGTAACTAGGTTCTGTGAATGCCATTGTATTGCTGAAAGTTTAATATGCAGAACCCAGACTTTTTGGTGGTTCATGGTATGTGTTCAATTCAATATTCTGTTGAATAAATGAATCAATCATAATACCTGAAATTTATATAAGATATTTTATTTACTAGTTGTAGAATAAATGGCATAAGCATCAAATAAGAAAATGTATGCCAGAACTAATTTAAACCTTTGTTAAGATTAATTCTTATGTTCAGGTTTTTGTTCAACATGTAAAGTTTGCTCAGTAAGTAAGTTTCCTTAATAAGGGAGATAGAGACCCTAGTTCAACATTTGTATATAACATAGAAATGACCTAGAACACATTTGATTGGGAGTGGGGGATATTCGAGAATGACTTCCATGAGGAATTGAAATACTTGAGCTGCAACTTGAAATAGAAAGGAAAATTATCTAGGCAATGGCGGAATGCATTGTACGCAAAAGGCCGATATAAGTCAAGTTTATGTTGTAGGTTGAATGATAGCATGTTTGACAAATCAAAGAAACCCATTGTTGCTGGAGATAGAGAGCAAGGGAGAGAATGATTTAATGATGCTAAAGAGGTAGGCAGTGGCCAAGCCATGCAATGTTTTGTAGGCCATGTTAAAGAATTATCAGCCTTTCTCCTAAAAGCAACGTAAAGCCATTAATATGTTATAAGCAGGGGAGTGATGATCAGATCTGAGTTTTAAGAAACTTACCCTGACTGCTGTGTGGAGAATGGGTTTGTCAGGAGCAACCCTCAATATAGGGAGACTACTTGAAACCTGTGGAGGTGACCAAGATCAGATGAGAGCAACAGGCTTGGGTATTGAAGACAGTAATAAAGAGGAACATAGAAATCTGAGAACTATTTAAGGAGTAAAATAGGTAAGAATTTACATCAGTATGGGTGTTAGGGGTAAGGAGACATCAAGGATTTGTGGAAGTCCATGATTGGTGGTGTCATTACCTAAGCATAAGGACCCTGGGTCAGTATTGGTGTTGAAGTGATTATCTCAAGTTTAGTCTTGCACATGTTATGTCTGGTGAGATTTTAAAACATGCAAGTAGAAATGATAAAGAAGTAGTTGTTTATATATATTTGGAGTTTCCACTAAAGTCTGGTCATGGGATATATATGTGTCAGTAATGACCTTGTATAACAAACTATAAATGTGAGTAAAATCACCTACGTAAAAATAAATAATAAAAGAGCCTTATAGAACTTCCAACGTTAAGGGCCAGAGAAGTTTGAGCCAGGGAAAGAGGCTTAGAAAGAGGCCCATAAATGTAGAAATAAAACCAAGAGAACATTATGTCCTGGAAGCCAGTGAGGAAAAAAAAAAAATTAAGAATTCCATATTGTGAAAGGTTGCTGATAATCAAGTAAGGTGAGTGAGAACTGAAAATGCCATTAGATTTAGAAATGTGGACATCACTGGTGACCTCTGCTCTTTTTAAATAAACTGACCTTAAATTTGATCATCATCGAAAAAGTAAAATGAAATGTAGATTCTGAAGGGAAGTCTTCTCTAAGTTATATCTAATAAAGATACTATAATGTAGAAAATGAAATCATTGACAATCATGACATAAACCATAGGGCTGTTATTAGGGACAGGTACTGGTTTGACTGTATGAGGCAATATTTATAGATTTAGACTTCTAGCTGTTAAATGTGAACCTCAAAGAAATCATTTTTGTACCCTCTCAATGTGTTGTAATACTTTTTCCATCTCTATTTGTGAAGAAATATCTGAAAATAATATAGGCTGGATTTTCTATGCTTGGAGTTATTTTAAATACAAAATGCTTTGAACTTTGATATTTACGTCAGGATAGGAGTGGAGCTCCCTGGATTCGATTCTGAGGCAGGTCTTAGAGAAAGGTGACTCTTGAGATTTAAGGTAACTGAAGGGAGAAGAAAGTAAAATCTGGTTACCAGTTCTGTCTTCCATAAAATTTCTCTCTAAGCAAAAAAATATATTGCCATCACAAGAAATCTGAGAAAATATAACAACTCTGAGAGATGTTTTGTTTTGTTTTATTTTGTATTATTTTTTGTTTGATTTTATGGCAGTGCCATACATTGGGTAGATAACACTTTAGCTCCAGCCCTCCTTTAAAAATACCGTTGTGTTAGGACATAAAAGGCATCCTCATGTGTTATTGAAACTGCCTCATCCTAAAGGAAGAAAACACAGTATTTACCCCTTCCAGATTTTGGAAGCTATCTAAATGTAAACAATTTAAGAGTCTTCTTGATAAGTAGTTATTTTTCATGATTTTTTTAACTCATAAATTGTGTATATACATTATGCTAATGTGATGTAAGATTGATAAGGAATATGAGATCAAGCCTTAATACTTAAGCATTAACTATTAAATACTTAAACCCATTTGTTTTGCCGCAGTAACCTCCAACATGGGAAATGTAGTATAGATTGCCAATTTCAATTATATGTGAATTATTTGAAATGTGCTAACCCTTAATTATTATGGATATTAATTTTTTATATTGTAGAGGAGATAATTTCCAGTTGAACATATATTATGGGAAGTGGGTTAATATAATTTTAAAGTGGTGCTTAGAGGGAAATTTATAGTGTTCAATATATATATTAGAAAAGAAGAAAGATCTAAATCAATACTCTAAGATTCTTAAATCTTAGAAACTTAAAGAGCAAATTAAATTCAAAGTAAGCAAAAGAAAAGAAACAATTAAAATTAGAACAGATCAATGAAATTGAAAATAGGATATCACTAGAGAAAATAAATGAAACCAAAAGCTGGTTCTTTAAAAAGATCAATAAAATTGGTCAGATCTCTAGCCAGGCTAACTAAGAAAAAAAGAGAGAAAACACAAATTAGTAATATCAGAAGTGAAAGAGGGGACATCTCTACATATCCCATGGACATTAAAAGAATAATGAAGGAATATGGTGAACAGCTCTATGCCCACACATCTGATAACCTAGATGAAATGGACCAGTTTTGTGAAAGAAATTATCTGCCAAAATTTATACAAGAAGAAATAGACTATCTGATTAGGGCTATTAAAGAAATTAAATAAATAATTAGTAAAATAGCTTTCCATAACAGAAAGCACCAGGCCCAGGCAGGGTCACTGTTGAATTCTACCAAGCATTTAGGAAAGAAATGATATCAATTCTCTACAATCTATTCCAGAAAATAGTAGTGGAAATACTATCTAACTCATTCTGAGTCTAGTATTACCCTAATACGAGGTTCTCACATTGGTGATCAGAGAAAAATTCCCTCATGGGAGGGGTAGGAGAAGAGTAACCATTTTGAAGTACATCAGAGCATTTTATACTTCTTAACAAAGCTGCCCCTCAAGATAAACTATTTTACAACACCAAATCCTGCACGTGGATGTTTATAGCATCTTCATTGATAATTGCCAAAATTTGGAAGCAACCAAAATGTTCTTCCATAGGTGAATGGATGAATAGACTGTGGTACGTCCAGACAATGGAATATTATTCGGTGATAAAAACAGATGAGCTATTATGCCAGGAAAAGACGTGGAGTAACCTTAAACGCCCATTGCTGACTGAAAGAAGCCAATATGGAAAAGCCACACACTGTCTAGTTCCATTCCATATGACATTCTGGAAAAGGCAAAACTGTGAAGACAATAGAAGGATCAGCAATTCCAGAGAAGTATGAATAGGTGGGGCACAGAAAATTTTAGGGTCAGTAAAACTAATCTGCATGATATTATAATGGTGGATACATGTCATTACGCATCTGTCAAAACCAGTAGAATGTACACCACCACGAGTGAACCCTAATGTAAACTACAGACTTTGGGTGATAAGGATGTGGCAATGTAGGTTCATCAGTTGTAATAAATGTAACACTCCAGTGCGATACGATGATAGTACAGGAGATTGTATGTAGGAATAGGGAATATATAGGAACTCTCTGTTCTTTTACTCAATTTCGTTGTGAACCTAAAACTGCACTGAACATGGAGTCTATTTTTTAATTAAATTATATTACTAAAAATACAGATTTATAATATAAATATTTATCTTATAATTCCTATAGTTAAAACTCAACAGACAAATTACTTGTTTAACTCAACATTTCCCAAATGTATTTTACTGCTAGACTCATTTTCATATAACATCTCTTTGTATCCCTTGAGACTTGGATTCCATATAATATTTTCTGTGAAATACTGGGTTTGGATAAACAGTAGGAAAGAAATGTATGGAAATCTTTTGCTGTATACTTTACTCTCTATGTTAAATTTATATTATATATTATTATATTATAAGTACATTAATTATATATACTTATAACAATTATATTTATTATAATACATGATATTATATATTACTTTATATTAAATTTCACATTTTTTGTAATTAAAGAGTGATATAAAATACTTTTTAAACAGACATAAAAATAAGAAATTGATGTATATAAAGTAACAGCAATAAACCAAAAGTAGAATGTACTCCTATTTCCTGACTCACAGTGTCAAGTCTATCTTACTGCCAAAAGAAGTGTCTATAGTTCTCCCATGGAGCTAAGACTCTGTGCTTTTCTCTAATCCACCCCAACACACACACACACACACACACAAACACACACACACACTACAATTACCATATTGAATATGAGGGGCGGGGCAGCTGATCTCCCTCTCAGATCTTTGTCAGAACCCTATTGTGCTCCTCTGGTGGACCTGCCTGACTTTGTAGAAACTTGCTTCCTCTCTGTAACTGTGTGCTGACATACGCCTACTTCTTTTGACTTGACTGCCTGCCACTCACTTTCAACTTGGTTTGAATCCCTGGCACTTCAATTGCTCTGCTATTTGGTCTTTGTTTTCTATTTCTTCCCACTCTATTTGGAAATCTGGCTGATGACCTCAGACTGTGCGCTTGGATTTTACGCCCTGTTTGCTTCTTTCCTGTTGCCACGGAGTCGTTAGACTGGAGCACGTCATCTCTCTCCGGAGTTACAATATCTGTGCTTTCTAACCTCCTGGGTTTGGGTCTGTGCCTGCCAGACTCTCACTGTCTTCAAGGTCCTTCCAGTTGGACTCCTGATCTTGGCTTTCACTGGTCTGCCCCAGCTGGCTCTGTGACAGTTTCCAATACTTAGCAGACATGAGAGAAGGCCTCCCTTTCCTGTCACAGCTTTTGGTAAGTCAAATATAGCACTTCCTGCAAACTCACAGGGCTTATCTTCAATGCAGTGCAGTACTGTTTACAAACGGCACTTTCTAGGGAGATCTTCACTTGACATCTATCAGAATGCAAACTTTTTCTCCTCCTCACACTCCTTATTCCCTTTCCTTGCTTTATTTTTTTCTTCATAGCGCGTGTCACTTTCTATCATACTGTATCATATACTTATTTATTTTACATATTGTCTACCTCCCGCTCCTGAGACATAAGCTCTATGAGCGCAGGGCTTTGTCTGTTTTTCTCACTGTTATATCCCTCAATCCAGAAGAGTGTCTGGTCCATAGGAGGCACTCAATTAATGTGCGATATGTAAATTGATAAATGAATGAATGTGAGTGAACCCTTGCTGGCACAAATTGGGGGTAAGAACACTGCAATCAATAATTTCCACTCTGAAAGGCACAGGAGTTTTATCCACCAAGACTGGCCAGTGTAGTACTCCCCAAACACTTAGAATTTGCCCTCTGGGCATCCATGTCAGCTATAATCTCATTGAGAATTTTCTAACAGGGAAATCAAAGTTAATTTTACTTACTGACATAATCTTGAAAACAAAGTGAATACCTTTTCTTTTAATGCACTCATCTCAATGAAGTTACTGTCAATTAAAGGCAGTATGGCTTATTTTCTTTTTATATTTATTTCATGAGAAGAAAATCACATTGCTCAGTGATTCCAAACTCTAAATCTCTTGAAAAGGGCAATTTATTTTTCATCATTCCTTTATTTTTCTGCCTTTTTTAACTAAAAGTATGTTTTATTCTCAGTGAAATTTTGAAGTTTGAATCTCCCAGCTGAGAGGAGTGGTCATTTCTCCTCCCATTGTACAACATCTGGATTGTTCCCACTTTTTGGCTATTACAAATAAAGCTACTACGAGCATTCACGTCCAAGTTTTTGTGTAAACCTAAGTTTTTGATTCTTTGGGATAAATGTGAAAAGTGAAATTGCTGGATCGTATCATAATTGCATGTTTAGTTTTATAAAAAACTCTTTTGTGGAGTGGCTGCACCATTTTACATTCCACCAGCAATGTCTGAGTGGTCCAGTTTCTTTGCAAAGTCACCAACACTTGGTGGTGTTCCTACTTTTTTTTCCAGTCTTTGTGATAGGTGTGGCAAGATTCCTTATTGTGGTTTTAATTTGCATTTGCCAAATGAATAATGAAGTTGAACATTATTTTCTGTGTTTATTTACCACGTATGTATCCTCCTCAGTGAAGTGAGAAGTTTATGCCTTTTGTCCAATTTCTAACTGGGTTACTTTTTTACCGTTGAATTTTGAGAGTTCTTTATATAGTCTAGAAACTGGTCATTTGTCTAATGGAACGTTTAAAAATATTTTCTCCTGGTCAGTAACTTGTCTTATGCTCTTAACAGGGTATTTTGCAAAGGTTTTAGTTCTGACAAAGCCCAATTTATCAATAGTCTCTTCTGTGGACTGTGCTTTTTGTATCACATCTAAGAACTCTTTGCTTAGCCTCATGTCTTGAAGATTTTCTCATATTTTTTCTAAAATGTTTACAGTTTTGTGTTTTAAGTCTATGATCCATTTTGAGTTAATTTTTATTTCATATGCCAAATTTAATTTAAGGTCATTTTAAAAATTTGATTTTGTTGATGTTGTTCTTGGCCTATGATATCTAATTGCAACAGCACCATTTGTCGAAAAGACTCCCTTTCTTCTATTGCATTGCTTTTGCACCTTTGTCAAATATCTGTTGGAAATATTTGTGTGAGCCGATTTCTGTGTTATATATTCTTTACCATTAATCTGTCTGTCTAGCCTTCCACCAATAACAAACCTACCTGATTAATGTAGCTATATAGTTAAGACTTAATATCAGGTAGAGTGATTCCTCCTAACTTATTATTTTCCTTTTTCAAGATAGTTTTAGCTATTCTATGACTTGTGCTTTTCCATGTACATATTAGAGGAAGCTTGTCTATGTCTACAGGAATCCTTGCTGAGACGTTAATAGGAATTACATTCACCCTATATCAGTTTGAACAGAAATAATATCTTTAGTATGTTTAGTTTTCCAATCCATGAACACTGTATGCCTTATCTATTTATTTAGATTTTCCTTGATTTCCTTTATTGGCATTTTGTATTTCAGCATATAAATCCTGTACATGTTTTGTTAACTTTATGTCTAACTATATCATTTTCTTTGTAGTAATTTTAAATAGTGTTGTGTTTTTAATTTATTTCCACATGTTCATCGTTAGTATATAAAAATGTAATTGATTTTTTTGCATTGATCTTGCATTTGTGACCTTGTTGAATTCATTTATTAGTTTTAGTAGTTTTTGTTGTAGATCCGTGGGATTTTCTGTGTAGACAATCATGTTATTTGCAAATAGGGAAAATTTTATTTCTTCCTTTTTAATCTGGAGGATGTTTGCTTCTTTTTCTCGTCTTATTGTAGTGGTTAGAACTTCAAGTACCATGTTGAATAGGATGATGAGAACAGACTTCATTGCATTTTTCCTGATCTTTGGAAAATCATTTAGTGTTTCATCATTATATCTGTAGGGTTTTTGTGGATTGTTTATGTCAAGTTGAGGTATTTTCCCTCTGTTCTCAAACTTGCTGATTTTTTTTCATGAGTGATGTTAAATTTTGTTAAATGCCTTTTCTGTATCAATTGATATAATTATATGATTTCCCCTTCTTTACACTGTTGACATGGTAGATTGCATTATTTGATTTTCCAATATTGAACCAGCCTTCCATAACAAAAGTAAATTCCATTTGGCGGTTGTGTATAATTATTTTTTATGTTGTCAGGTTTGATTTTCTAATATTTTTCTTAGGATTTTTGTGTCTACTAAGTTCATGAGAGATATTGGTCCATAATTTTCTTTATTTTGTATTGTCTTTCTCTGGTTTTTCTACCAATATAATACTAGCCCAATAAAAATTGGTTAAGTGGGGCCGCCCGGTGGCATAGCGGTTTCATCCGCACTTGGCAGCCCGGAGTTCGCCGGTTCGGATCCCGGGTGCCCACCGACGCACTGCATGTCAGCCACGCTGTGGCGGCGTCCCATATAAAGTAGAGGAAGGTGGGCACGATGTTAGCCCAGGGCCAGTCTTCCTCAGCAAAAAGAGGAAGATTAGCAACGGATGTTAGCTCAGGGCTGGTCTTCCTCACAAAAAAAAAAAAAAAAAATGGTTGAGAAGTGTTCCCTTCTCTTCTATTTTCTAGAAGAGATTGTATAAAGCTGACCTTATTTTTTTGATGTATGGTAAATTCTACAGTGAAGCCAACTGGGTCTGGTGTTGTTATTTTGAACTTTTTAAATTACAAATTCAATTTCTTTAACAATTTCAGGATGACTCAGGTTATTTATATCATCTTGGTTGAGTTTCAGTAGTTTGTATTATATTAGGAAGTTGTCAAATTTATGACCATATAATTGTTCCTAGTATTCCCTTATGACTCTTAATAGTTGCAAAATCTATGGTGATATTCCTTGTTTCATTCCTCATATTAGTGATTTATGTCATTTCTCTCTTTATCTTAACAGTCCTGTTAGAGATCATCATTTCTATTGGTTTTTTTCTAAGAATTAGCTTCTGGTTCTCCTGATTTTTCTTTACTGTTTTTCTGCTTTCAATTTCATTGATTTCTGCTCTTATTTGCATTATTATTACCTTTTCATATGCTTACTTCAGCTTCATTTTGTTCTTATTTTTCTAATCTTGTGTCATAGGAATTTAGATTACTGATTAGAAACTTTTCTTCCTTTCTAATATAAGCGTTTAGTGCTATAAATTTCCCTCTCAGCACTGCTTTAGTTGCATCCACAAATTTTGATATACAATATTTTTATTTTCATTCTGATCTATGTAAATATTTTCGTTTCCTTTGAGACTTACTCTTTAATGTATGGATTGTTTAGAAGGATGTTATTTAAATTCCAAGTGTTTGGAATTTTTGCTATTTATTTACTCTGTTTTCTTTCTATTATTGATATCTAGTTCAGTTCCAATATGGTCAGACAACATAGTCTGTATTATTTAAACACTTATAAATGTGTTGATGTTTATATTACAAACCAGGATATGGTATATCACCATGAATCCATGGATGCTTGAAAAGAATATGCATCCTGCATTTTTGGGGTAAAGAGTTCTATAATTGTCAATTAGATTATTTTGGTTGATGGTCTTTTTCAGTTATTCTATTTCTTTGCTAACTTTCTTCCTAGTAGTACAATTAAATATGGGGTACTGAAGCCCCCAAGTAATATTGTTGATTTTTCTCCCCTTTCACTTCTTTCAAGTATTTTTTTTTTTTCTTCATGTATTTTGAAGTTCTGTTGTTTTGTTTATGCATATTTAGGATCACTATGTCATTTTGGAGAACTATTATCATTATATAATGTCCCTCTCTGTCCCTAGTAATTATCTTTGCTATGTAGTCTACTTTAACTGATATCAATAAAACTATTCCTGCTTATTTTATTGATTGATGTTAGCATGGTATACATTTTTCCATCTTTTTATATTAGCTGTGTCACTGTGTTTGATGTGAGTTTTTGTAGATGGCATATAGTTGGGTCTTTTTTAAAAATCCCTTTGTAAATCCCTGTTGTTTAGGTGGTGTATTTAGATAATTTACATTTAAAGTACTCACTGATATGTTAGGGCTTACATCTGGTATTTTCTTATTTGTTTTCTGTGTGTTTCCTCTGTTTCTCATTCCCCTGTTTCTCTTTTCTTGCCTTCATGTGGGTTACTTCAATATTCTTTTTTTTTTAGGATTCTATCTTGCTTTATTTATAGACTGTTTTTGAATACATCACTTTGCTTAATTTTTTAGTGATCACTTTAGGTATTATAATATATATGTAAATTGTCACAACCTACTCATATTGGCATTTTACCCCTCCAAGTTGAGTGTTGAGAGTTTACTTTCATTTAGGTCTGTTTTGATCCCCCCATAGAAGAGTAATGGATCCTCTATCTAAAATTGGTTCAGATGTCTAGACTGGTAATGCCACACATGCACCAAAAAGGTGTGAAATGTTTCTTTTTGATCACATAATGAGTAGGACAGGCTCCCAAGCAAGTCCACAAATAACTTGAGAGAACAGGGAAAGCATATTGGCTTGGCTTTTATTGTGACTAAGCATTGGCTTTGGGTTGAAGGTTTCTATTTGTATTCTGGGGCTTATATAATTTGAAATTCCCAAAGAATGGAGCAACTGGGCTTTTAGATCAGCTTCCCTAGATGTGGGGCAGAGGAGAATGGGGAGTGTTGGGACTTAAATATTGTTAGCTTTCGAACAACAAAAATGGATGTAGACTCTTTATTATATTCACCCCTAATGATTGATTGATGACTGAAATGTGCCATGCTTTATTTGAAGTTGTTTCATTAAGTCATTTTGATGCATATTGGTAGCCCAAGGCTGGTAAGGAAGGTGAAGGAGGGAAGGGAGGAAGGAAGAAAGAAGAGGTAAGAAAGGTAAATTTTCTGCAGAATACCTTGTTTACGAGCTCAGGCTTATGCATTCTGTGAAGTGAAATGTGTGACTTGGTCACTGTCAATAATATCTGGAACTCTGAAGGGGGCAAGAAGTGTCTTAGTGGGGCCTTGTATTGTGGCTTTAGTACATGCAGAGATGTGTGTGACCTAGACTTATATTTTGGGTGTCTATGAGACAAGAGTGTCCTAGAGTTATTTATCCCAAAGGAAGCAATCTTGGATAAGAAATTGTTGCTGTCATTGACTGGTCCAGATGGTAAGATCAGTGGAAATGTCCCAAGAGCCTTTAAAAATGTGAAGGTGGAGCTAATTATTTGCCAGGGCATCCAGTGTTAAGATGAATTCCTCAGATTAGACCAATTGTCCTGACCATTGAGTCTTGTCCTTGATCAAGGACATCCTGGTTAAGGGAGGAAAAGCAGCAGCTCTCCAGCAAGCTCCATTATGTGTTATGGCACAATTATCATCCATAGTCTACTAATTCCCTTTGCTGTTCTCCCACTTGATCCCCAAAAGTTCCCAATGTACCCTAGGGGTTTGGGAGAGGGATGACCTCCTCCAGTACAGTAGCCCCTGGTAAGGTACTGAAGACAGCGAAGGCCACCCATTCCCACAGGTAGGATACACCAGAGGGCTCAGGTTTGACTCGAGTATGTAGATACCATTTTCATTTTAGCAAGTAGCCATTGGTGGCTATGCAAAGCTTGCAGAGTGCATCATTCATGGCCCAGAGCAGAATGGGCCATTTGACACATTGTGTCATTGGTTCAGAGCCTATCAGAGCCTGTGTTTCCAGGAAAGCCCACTATGCAGCCAACATTTGCTTCACTGATGGTGTGATACATGGGGCTAAAGAAAGCACTGGCTTGCACCAGAATTCCATGAGCAACTGATGGCCATCATGGGTATAGAAACTCCAGGAGACATAACAGGAGATTGCAAAAGTCTCCATAGTAAAGGAGTCTCAGGGGGACACTCATGGGTGTGCCAGTTTTATTGCAATTTGGGCAGATTCTAGAGATTTTTGTGGTAGGAAATCCCATTCAAGGTGGTCTGATTCGTTACAGACTAAATGGGCTTAAATAAAATTTTTAAATGAGGAATATGTTGCCACCAGGATCCAAAAAGACTTAAACGATATTGGGTTTTTCTTAACATTGTGGATGCTGAGAGGGTAAATAGCTGTTTCTTGACAATGTCATACATAGAGTGGCCCTTTTCTTACCAAGAAATTCATGAATTATCTGAGGTGGTGAGGCTTCTACTATGTGTGGGGTAATGAGTCATCCCTTTTTGTGGGCTCCCTTGTGAGTATTTGTGTGTGCTGAATGAAAGTATCAAATAAATCTCCTTGGAGGAAAATACCAACAATGAAATATTGTACATGTGTTCTGGATAAAGTTGATTGTGGTTAAGACACTGCCTCCAAAGGCAGCTGTGAAAGCAGTTTGTGAAGGCTGTTGAGTTACCTTATATAGTCAAATGCTTTATTACAAGGTCCATTTACCCTCACCACTTTATATATAATTGTCTCAATTATTTCCTCCACAAACATTGAGGGACAGAATAGATGTAAATTTTACTTTAATCACAAAATACAATTTAAGGAACTCAAAAGGAGCAATACAGTCTATTATATTACCCATATTTTAACCGATTCTGTGTTTCTTCATTATTTTCTGCAGTTACAATCCTTTTTCTGTTGTAATTTCTTATTGGTTTGGAGAGCTTCGGTCAGCTATTCTTTAAGAGTAGATCTATACTCAAAATGGACGAAAGACTTAAAGACAAGACCTGAAACCATAAAACTCCTAGAAGAAAACAAGCCCTTTGACATTGGTCTTGGTAATTATTTCTTGGATATGACACCGAAAGCACAAGCAACAAAAGCAAAAGTCAAGTGGGACTACATCAAACTAAAAGCTTTTGCACAGCAAAAGAAATAGTCAACCAAAGGAAAAAAGGACCTATGAAATAGGAGAAAATATTTGCAAAGCATTTATCAAATAAGGGATTAATATCCAAAATACATACAGAACTCAGACAAGTCAATAATAACAAAAAATAAACAATTGCACTAAAATATGAGCAGAGGAATGAACAGATAGTTTTCCAAAAAAGACATCCAAATGGCCAACAGGTACATGAAGAGGTGCTCAAAATTGCTAATCATCAGGGAAATGCAAATAAAAACCACAATGGGGTATGACCTCACAACTGTTAGAATGGCTATCAAGAAATATAAGTGGAGAAAAGGGAACCCTAGTGCTCTGTTGGTGGGAATTTAAGTTCGTGCTGCCACTGTGGAGAACAGTATGGAGGTTCCTCAAAAATTTAAAAATTAAACTAGCACATGATCCAGCAATCCCACTTCTGGGGATATATCCAAAGGAATTGAAAATAGGATATCGAAGAGATATCTATTCTCCCATGTTTATTACAGCATTATTCATGAATATCCAAGATATGGAAACAACCTAAGTGTCCATCATTGGATGAATGGATAAAGAAGATATAAAGAATACACATACTCACACACACACACACACACACACACAAACACACAATGGACACAATTCAGCCATGAGAAAGAAGCAAATCCTGCCATTTGGGACATGAAGGCACCTTGAGGACATGAATGGACCTTATTAAGTGAAATAAGTCAGACCGAGAACAAAATACTGTATAATATCACTTATATGTGGAATCTAAAAACATGAAACTCGTAGAACGGAAAGTAGAATGGTGGTTACTAGGGTCTGGGTGTTGGGGGAATTGCAAAGGATACAAACTTGCAACTAGAAGATGAATAAGTTCTGGAGATCTAATACCTAGCATAGTGATTATAGTCTTCAAAATTATATACTTCAAAAGTATATAATCATAGTGATTATGTACTTCAAAATTGCTAAGAGATCACATCTTAAACCTTCTCACCACAAAAAGAATTGATAATTATATTATGTGATAGAGGTGTTAGTTAATGTTCTGGTGGTAATCATATAGCAGCATATAAATGTGGCAATTCAACATGTTTTACATCTTAAACTTACACAATGTTATATGTCAATTATATCTCAATTTAGAAAAAGAATAGATCTGTGAGTGGCGAATTTCTTAATTTTCCTTAATTTGAGAGTGTCTTTATCTTTTCTTCAGTCCTAAAGAATATCTTAATTGAATATAGAGTTCACAGTTGACAATTATTTTCTTTCAGGACTTGAAAAATGTTTTTACACTGCCTTCCGGCTCTATAGTTTTTAATGAGAAATTTATCTTCGCTTACTTTAATGTTCTTCTATTAGTAAAGCATTCAAGATTTCACGATTTTATCTTTGTCTTTAGTTTTCAGAATTTATTTATGATGTGTTTTGGTGTGAATTTTTAAGTATCTATCCTACTTGTGGTTCCCTTAGCTTCTGGAATACACAAGTTTATATCTTTCACCAAATTTGGGAAATTATTAGCTATTATTTCTTTAAATACCTTTCAGCCCTACATTGTTTCTCTTCTCCTTCTGGGACTCCAAAGATACAGATGTTAGATCTTTTGTTATTTTCCCACTGGTCCTTAAGAGCCTGTTTATTATTTTTTTTCCAGTCTGTTTTCTCTGTTTTCGAATTGAATAAATTTTATTGATCTGTCCTCAAAATCACTGATTCTACTGTCATTGCCACTCTCCTTTTGATCTCTTCTAATGAATTTTTAATTTACTTATTGTATTTTTCAGTTCTATATTTCCATTTGGTTTATTTTTATAAATCCTATTTCTTTGCTAGTATTTTCTATTTTTTCACGTGTCTCAAATAAATTCATAATTAGTTGTTGAATCAATTTGAAGATTGCTGCTTTAAAGTCTTTATCGAATAGTTTCAGTACTTGATTTATCTAGATATTGGTGTCGGTTGATTAACTTTTGTCATGTAATTTGTGATTTTCTTGATTCTTAGTATGACAAGAGATTTTCACTTGTATTCTTTACATTTTTAATATTATGTTAGGAGATGTTTAGTCCTATTTAAATCTTTTATTTTAGCAGTCACTTCCTGGTTTAGGTTTAGCATGTGGGTTCTGGCACCTTCTCTGGCTCTACTGATGTAACCAGTGGGGACATATCAGATCCAGCACTACTAGCAGGTGTGAAGTGGAACATGAGTTAGCCCACTTGAGTTTTGTTGTTGTCACTCTTGTAGGGAGAGCAGGTAACCACTATTGGTTGGCTTGTGGTCAGAGATGGATTTTCTTGATTGGGATCTGTGGGTGGCACTGCCACAGCCAGATTGGCTCACTGTGGCCAGCAGACGGGAAGCAGAGGGTCCAGCTTTGTTTTTTTGCAAGTCAATTTATCCTTCAAGGATTAATTCCTCTCAAAATGCATCAAATGTCTGGGAAAATTAGCTGCTACCATTATCTACAATTTCATAACTTTTTGTCCAAACCTTTGATATGACATTTTATGTAAGATATTTATGTATATATTTGTCTCTCCAGTGAGATATAATAGATTGCCAATAGATACTTTTTGAATGAATAACTTCAGATAGTAATATTAATCACAGAAATGTTCTGCTCATTTCCTTTCCTTGTGCTGTTTGTTCTACCCTTGCCATTTTCATTACGTGGGGAGTTGAAATATTTTTCCAACCACTTGAAAAGTGCCATGAAAATTCTGAACTAGGTTAAGTCAAGAATTCTGTTTTAAAGCCTTATATTAAACTGTCTATAGTATAATTTCCTAACCGGTGAAGAAAAAGTGGTATTAACAGAGCCCTTCTTTTCAAAAGTCCAAATTAATATTTTAGAAACTTTAGGACACTAACATAAAAGGTTCTATATAAATACTAAATATATGGTTTTGATTTCTTTATGTTTATTTTCTGCTCTGAGAATGGAATAAACTACACTTGTTAGATATACAAGAACATATTTATCATATTCCCCTTTACTGCAGTTCTGAGTTTTGATATTTTTCATGACAAGGGTATGATAAATTTGAAAAATTTAGTTTTTATAGAAACAATTCCCACATGGGCACATGTCTTATGTTTCTTCTTTAAAGAAAGGACTCTATCGTATTTATTTTTTCATTTCTTTTGTCATGTAACATAGAAATCGTGCATACATTTGGCTATCAATCTATAGCTGTTAATTTAATTAGATCCATGTCATTTTGTATCTTCCATAAGTCCTAAATAATGAAGAAAATTCCACAAACTCTCAGTTTTCTCATAACATTTTCCAAAATATTTATCTACAGATTAGATAGACTATGACATGTAATTTATTCAATCTTATTTTATAATTCATTCGTAGTATAAGAGTTTTCTAAATCTCAAGATTGTCCTTCCAGTCATGAAGTAATATCTCATTTCTAGACTCAATGAGAAAGGACCCCATGGGCCTATCAACATGCAGATCTCAGGCCTATGTTCTGGAACACAAAAAAGCTGTGTAAACTCTCCTTTTCTCCTTTGCTGCCAATTTTGATCTGATAACCTTTCTTCAGAAATCTTGTTACCATCTATTGTCACCTTCAGAATTCTTCAAACAAGAATGTCTGCAGAGTGGAACTCATCGTCGTTTGATACTCCTTTTCTTGCTGTGCACCAAGTCAAGCATGTGTGTTCTCTTTTTATTGTAATCATGTTGAGAAAAGAAAAGAAGTGAGATAAAGCATGTTAACAAAAATTATAGTTTTAAAGAAGTTAAATGCTAGCGACGTCTTCCTAAATTTCCCTCTTGCGGTGCAATAAGAATGATTGTCTGAAATTGATTCTGAGACTACACCCTACACTTTGCATTACCCAGACCATGTGCTTGAACAGTCTCCTTCCCCTTTCTTAATGGAAGGGGTTGCATTTAAAATCATCTTCACTTAGATTGTTGGTGTCCTTTCCCAGCTGGTGTGATGGCACTGAAACCTGCTTTCCAATGGGTCACCCAAGTCCCCGAGTAATAGGAGACTGATTTTTCTTACCACACCTGTCAAAATCTAGAATCTAATCACACTTCCTGGCATGTCACTATTCTTCCACAAATAAGATTATTTTAAGCTTCACCAAGTGAAAAGGGAGATTAAAGGTTGTTGTTGGTACTAGGTTCTCTTTCCAGGAACTTAAACCCACTGATTTTCCATCAAATCACCTGTATATTTTTGTGTGATGATGAGCATTGGGATTTGCGTGTTTTCTCTTGGTAATTCTTTCTTATTAGGTTTTCCCAACAAATATTGCATTTTTACCCATGTTGCATAAACATTGTATCATTATTTCCAATCCATATTATACAATAGATGGCAGCCATGTCACACCTCTGTTTTTCTCATATCTCTAAGCATTTGTTTGAGAAAACCACACAAAACTCTGTATCTCCACCACTAAACTATGAAGGAAAAGATTGCCTTTTTTCATTTTTGTATATCAAACACCTAAGGGGTATTCTTATTCCCTTTAAATTTCTACCTCTTTTAATTGACTTTTTCCTGATGTATCATTGCTGAATGAATTGTAACATATTTAACATTTTAAAGATAATGTTATGACATTCTGTTTAATTTTTGTTAATTTTTTCTTAAACATATTGTCCTTAAATTGAACACAATGCAGGAATAGTGATATCTTTAAGAAATATCTATTCCATATATTTTATTTGTATTGATCTAATTATAATAGTAATATCTACATGTAAGTTAAGACTACAGAGGTATAGGAAAACTTCTATCTATAATCTCCACATCCATTGATAACCTCTGTAAAATTTTGGAGTTTATATTCCCAATATTTTTATACAGGTATAAATCTATTGAGATTATATATATATATAATATACATATATAATATTTATAATTGTTTAAACCTTTTTTCCATTTACTTCTCTGTACTGGTTTGAAAGTTATGTACTCTATTTCTATTCTTTAAGTAATCATCTTTGAAATTTTACTTTAAATATTTAAATTACCAAAGTATTTCATTCTTCTCCTGAGCAACACGAGGACTATTAACTGGAATCTGTCTGACTTACATGCTATCACCACTATCATCACTACCACCAGCATCATCACCATCGTCATCATCATCATCGTGACTGTTATTCTATGCAGCACACATAATTTTACAATTTTATTTGCTCAATATTCTCTTAACATTTCAGTTAATCTCCTGAGACCCCTCCCATTTCTCCTGAAGCAAATTCTCTAAAAATTCCTTTAGAATACTTTTCTGGGTGGTAAATGTTCAGTTTGTGCTTGTTTTTAAATACTTATCTTCCTCCCTCCTGTCTTTGAAAGATAGTTTTTTTGAAGAAGATTAGCTCTGAGTTAACATCTGTTGCCAATCTTCCTCTTTTTCATTTGTTCTCCCCAAAGCCCCAGTACCTAGTTGTATATCCTAGTTGTACGTCGTTCTAGTTCTTCTATGTCGGATGTTGCCTCAGCATGGCTTGATGAGCAGTGAGCAGGTCCATGCCCAGGATCTGAACTAGGGAACAGCCACCAAAGTAAAACATGCAAACGTAACCACTATGCCACTGGGCCAGCCCCAGAAAGATGCATTTTTATTTCAAAATTCTACATTTAAAGTTATTGTCCGTCAGTACTTTGAAGACAGTATTCCATAATATGCTGGATGCCGTTTTTGCAGTTGAGACATTTTTTCTTATTATACCTATTATCTTTTGGGTTTTTTGTGGGAAAAGTAGGGACTAGGTAATCTGTCACTGTCCCCTGGCTTCTTTTAGAACATTCTTTTTGTATTTGATATTCCGCACTTTCACTGTGTTGTGTCTCGGTGTGGACTGGCTTTACCCATCCTGCTTGGGCTTCTGTGGATTCCAATTTTCAATTTGTTTGCAACTTCTCCCATTGTAATATCTTCAAATATTGTAAATTAAAACAATATATCTAACAATAAACAATAAATTAGCATTTAAATCAATTTTCCCAGATGATGTATCATAGCTGTTATGAGAAAAGGTATAAAATACAATTTGATAAAATATCTGACTCATAATTCCACAGACAAATGAAGACCTATGAATTCTTATCTCTCTATTCAGGAGTTACAATCTTTTTTTATGCCAATATTTTTCTAATGTATACATAATGATTTATCTAATGTATTTCCGAATATTTACATAATGATTTATTACTGCCTTTTCTTAAGCATATTTGTATACCTTGATATGTTTCAGACCAAATTTATTAAGGAAAAACAAAATGAAGCAAAATAAAAACAAACCATATTTTTTGTTTTGCTCCATCAGGTTTATGACTTTTATTAAATCACATGTTTTTGTATAATTGGGTTACTGATTGATTTTTGTAAAACAAACAGATTAGGTGTTTTTATTATAGTTTATCACTTAATCCAAGTCACAATATTCATATGGTACATTATGTAGGTAATGGGACAGTTATTAGTGTGCTCTACAACTGACTTTACTTATACTCTCAATGAGACTATAGGTTTTAAGAACCTAGTGACCTTTTCTAAACTAAGGAAGTTTAAGAAATACAGAAAACAAATATACATTAAAATTATCTAAAAGACTTATGATGAATAACTATGAAATAATTATATTTCAGTTCTACCTTTGAAAAGACAAGACATATTTACTTCTTTTTTCCCTTTCTTTAATAAGAAAAGTATGTCTTCTCTAATGTTATGATTACTTCAAGCATGGTAGATAAAATATTTAATATATTTTCTAAGGATTGAAAACTAAACAAGACAAAGTTAAATATGAAAGTGGAAGAAACAGAATTTAATCCTATCTCTATTACTAACAATAGAATTAGAAAGACATGAAAACTTCCAAGTTTTGAACTAATAGTACAAAATGGGAAAACTTTTTGTTAATTTCAGGCAAGTTCTGTTTCTATTCTTTTGTATATATTAATTACTTTCCTTTATTGATTTTAAAATTATATATTCTGAGGGAAATAAAAATCAAATAAGTAAATATTTTTTAAAGATATATTACTTTAAAATATGGGTACTGGGGGAAATTTATTATCATTTATTGATATCCTTTATGAATAGAAATATTTCACTGAGGACAAATAAGGCAAACATCTATTATGCATATCTACGCAAGACTGAAGGAAACAATAATTAAGTAGAGTTTCAAACACTAAAAAGATATGGCATTCTTACAATCTTCTCTCCAAGTTGGATTTTCATGTGTTATCTTATTCATTAAACCGAAATATGTTTGAATATATTTTCTTGCTACCACACATAACATTACATCTCATTTTCTAATTTGGATTGAATGTATGTATTGTAGATATTGGAGATTAACTACAAAATAAAAGTAATTGGAATACATTTACTTTGAAATATCCAATCAGACAATTTATGCATAGTTGAATATGAGGTCAGTAGACCATAAAAAACAGAGACAAAATTGGTAAAGAGTAAGTGGAAATATTTAAAATCTTGCAGGTCAAATATCAGGTGAATACATTTTGGCTTTTATTGTTGACTTTTTCATTAACTAAAAATGCGTTTTCATAAAGTTTCATGTATTTTAAAATATAGTTTATTTGGAAGCATACTATATCACTCCTTGTAATTTACTCATTTTATTTGTTTGTTTAAAATTAAAAAAAATCATTACACTACTTAAACCACCATGTGCTAAAGAAGCAAAGAATACTCTTGGAACACAAAACGGCTGTTTGTTTTCTCACTCTTTCCAACTTTATATTCCAACTTTAATTTCCTCCTGAAATGAGGAAGACATACTGCTCCATGGAACTGTAGGGTCTGAATCATTATTTCTTCCCCTTCTCATGTTATGTTTTGAGGTTGGGATCCATCATAAATATTAGTATTATCATCTGGATCCAATTAAATGTAATGGATATGTAGTTTTGGAAAATAAACCACATTTTGCCTATTAGTAAATAATATTGATTCTTCTTTACACAAATCACTAAAATTCTGTAACACCCAGTAAAACAATGGTCTTTAAAAGCTTGCCCAGCCTTGTTTATAAAATTTTATTTTCAGAGTTTAATTCAGTCTGATTATTTTCATTGTTTTTTAACATAATAGCTATGAGATTACCTACTGACATAAAATATTTTAAACATCCATAATTAAAACCTAGGGAGAAAAAAAGACAATAAAACTTCAAAACTAGTTTAAAGCTTTGCAGTAATATTTTACTGCCAAAGAAAGCAGATAAGACTTTCACACTGTGCTTAAAACTGCAGGTAATTAATTCCCATGGCAGAGAAGTGAAGGAAAGCACATTCCATATTCTCAGGGCAAAATGTAAGAGGAATTTGCAGCGGATCCTGTTAGGGTTCAGCATTAACCTGTAAGGGACACAGAGTGGATGACGGTGGGGGTAAATTGTGAAAGTACAAATTATATAATAGAAATGCTTCTGGCAGCAAATCACCCACAACAAGAGCAAAAGCTCTACGTAAGACAACCAAAGGACTTATGAAGTGTCTGAGTTCTTTACTAATTTCACTTTTAGCCAAAGCATTGGCTTTACTTTCCCTGTCCTGCTTTCCTCACTCAGCCACATTTAACTTCGGATCTAAGAGTGTCCCTGGATTTCACTCACTCTATTTTCTAAGGTTGAAAGACAAGAGCTTTCTTCCCTTTAGAATTTGTAATCCTGACTTGGCTTCTCCCTTTTAGTCATTGATTTCAATGGGTAATCTGTGGTTCATCACTAATTCAAGGAAATAAGGGTGATCTCATGAATCCTGGAAGTTGTAAAATCAAGTTGAAGGTGGAATGAGGAGGAGAAGACAGAGGCCTGTACACATTTCATGGGGAAACCTTATAGTTTTCCTGGGTTTTGCCAAGACTTGACTGTTTCAGATCATCTGCAATGCGTTTGATACATCAAGAGGGAATAGAGTAAACAACACAACAGGGGAGCCCGAAGAGATCATATCATATATGTGGCATTTATAAGATATAGGCTTTCTTTAAATTCTTCACAAGTAGCTTTCAGGTGGGCAACATTTGAATATCATGATTATAAACATGTGTAGAACAATGAAAATATCTATACTTGAAAATGTAGTAGCCCCAAAACACACCTTGACCAAAGTGTTGTCTCCCATACTTAAAGAGTTAATGAAAGCAGAGTTTGGATGAAAAATACACAATATCTGATCCTTCCTGAGGGCAAAATTCACAAAATGTTTTCAAGACATCCGTGCAAAAATTTTTGAGAATGGTAACCTGGGAAAAGACCTAGATGCTATCCCATGGTTATTCCTATTTTTTCCCCACATTTTGTACAATTTTAAATATTCTAGAACTTTGAAGTCTATGGCAAATAAGCACAAAGGTCCTGTAGTCTCAGGTGCCTTGTGAGTGTATCAAAAGCATTGAAATTACTGAAAAATTTTGCTCACGCGTGCCAATAGATTCTTCTGCCAGGCCAAACCATTTGAATAGGTGAAAAAAAGAAATACATTGTTATTTTTCCAGACAGTATTTTAGAAATGGTGCTCCACAAACCATCAGTGTTCCAGATACACACAACTCTAGTCACAGTGGGAGGGGGTGACTGGAGGGCCAAGTAAGCAATTTTCTGGGTTCTCCCAAATGTACTTTAATCAGAGCAGGTTTGCTTTTATCTGCTTTACATTCTGGAAAACTTCTCCCACTTAAACAGCCATTTCATTACAAAAGCTGTTCTGGTATGAGTTTAAAAGATCCAGACCTCAAATGTACATATGTAAAAAGGAGAATAAATTTTATGTGTCCTAATTGTTTTTACTGCTAAACTATTAGAGCACATATAAGGAATTTGCTGTCGTGGTCTTTGTGTGTGTACTTAACACAGACTGCCAGGTAAAATTTATAATTAATGAAGGCTCTTCCACTCCATTGTGGAACTCATTGTTTCAATTTGTCCTTATCACTCAATACAATAACTCATAAGAACATGGCAATAATTTCTTAATAATCAGAAGGACATTCATTATCTTTCAGAATTGTGAGTTTTTGTTTTTCTGGTTCAATTTGTATTAATTCCCACAGTGTGCATGACGTACTACACAATCGTGACAACAAAATATGTGACTTTTGCAAAATTGAAATGCTCTCAAGTCTGGATGCATGCTATTCCCCGAAAAGCTGTTATTAAACCAATGGCCTCATTAAAGTCTACTTTAAAATTGAACAATTAATGACTGTGATGGTTACTGTTAGGTATATAGGTCAACTGGATTCCTTTGATCTGGAAGCAGTTTATCCACAAAAGTATCAATACTATGTTAGATAAAACAGTGTTTTTTCCCCTGTTTTCACAGATTGGAGAGAGAGAGAGAGAGAGAGAGAGACTTAGTTTAAAGACTGACTTCTGACAGTAGGAACTCAAATCTTCTATCTCAACTCTTGTTACTTTTCCAATAAATCCAAGTTGCCTTTGCAGTCAGGTACGGTTGTATTAGTATATATAATGGCATGACAACCATTGCGTGATTGTCTGATTTCCTCTATCCTATACACAGAAAGAGAGGAAAGCACACATTTTTATTCACTATGTTCTCTGTGTCCTCCTTAGGCTTAAAGTACCATTGGTGCAGATTCTTCTATCAGCCTGAACTATCAACAGGGTACATTTCACATTCTGGCTGATATTGTAGCTTATCACACATATTATCCTGCCATTCTAGATTATATGCCAAACAAAGCATTGTATTTGATATGTCTTTGAAAGTCTCACAAAACTTAGTACAGTTTCTGGAACATTGTAGGCCATATCTATATCTATATCTGTCTATCGCATATATGTGTATGTACATCACACAGATGAGAGATGATTTTTGAAAGATCTGAGTTTTAGAAAGACTCATGCTACTGATTTTAGTTTGTGCTTAGAAAAGAAGGTATATGAGTTATCCACCCTCACTTGACTCAATCCCTGGCTGACGTATAATAAAAGTGCACATGAAAAATGTCGTCTCTAACACAAGTCATCTTTCTAGAGGATAAAGAAATATCAAAGTCTGTACTGTTTCCCCCAATGTAAAATTATTATCAATAATAAAATTTTGAAAGCAAAGAAGCGCCACTAGTTTGACTCTCATAAAGTTTTTTTGAAAATCTAGAAATAAAATAATGTCTATTTAAATTTATGAGTTGCAGTTCTTACTACAAAAGCTGACTTCCTTTCTCCTCATTACCCTCCCCTGATCCCCTTATTTAATTCAGATTCCTTTACTTTATTGGCATAGTCATTAAAGCATGACCAAAAAAAAAAATGTTTCTTGTTTTCCAAAAGTATTTGAGTGTTAGGTTCACTTTTGGTTTCAGATTAATTTAGGATTATCACATATGTTGTTGACAAATAAACATTCAAGAAATTTTTATGTAGAATAATCTTGGCAAACCACAATAGCCTTTAAACTTTGCTTTAAATTAAAATTCTATCAGTTTATTATGTTTCTTTGTGCCAGGATAAGGCTATAAACCACTCTCATATTCAAAAGAATGTTTCCATTTAAAATTTACATTTACAAGTCTAGTAAGATGTTGGACCTCATTCTGTTCACAGAAAATCTACTGAGTTGCATAACTTAACTTTATTAGAAAACTAACTCACATTGTTTCTTGAATTAATTTAAGTTAGTTAATAGTTTTTTTTATGATGGAATTTTGGAGGTAAATTAGAGATAATGATAGAATCTTAAAATGAAGTTACTAAATACATAGATAGTTTAATACAGACAGGTAAGTTATTTATTATGAAGAAAGTGTGTTCAATGATTCATTTTTAAATCAGTTTTGAACTTCTTATTACTTTATGATCATATCACTTTAAGTAGATTGGAATATTTAATGTTAGAATATGGTTTATGGAAGGTAGTTAGAGAACTATATGAAGTGCATTAAAGACATATGGCGTGTGGTTTCATCCTCAAGAGATACCTCATCAACTATAAGAAATGTTATTGCCAATAAGTTTATTACTCATTATACATAGGGGGTACTAAATTATAGGCCAGTTCTTTGAGAATATGAATGGCAATTCTTAAAATTCTTTCAGAGTTTCAAAATTCTAAATTATAGGACACAATTGGTAATTTTTAAAAAATTTAAATCCTTGGAAATCATTTTGGCAACTGAGTTTTTCATGAATGCTATCTAATATGACAAATTCATACTCTGCATTTTTGTGCTTAAATGATTTAAATTCTGAATACTATGGATGATATATAATTCTCTCTGAAGATATATTAGGTACCATATATAAGCACTTATCAGAAAAAAAAGAGAAAAATTTGATAACTCAATTGGCTTCAGTGAGAAAACTTAAATTGATTTCCATAAGAACCGTAAAGACCTGGATTTTATTTATGTCATATAAGTGATTCTAAAGGAAAGGTATGACCTGAGAAATAGGGCTTGAACTACTCCAGGGGAACACAAGCATCTATATTAAGCTCTCTATAATAGTTATTATTTATTGGATAACCTAAGGAGGGGCAAGTGTTTACAAACCATTTATAATCTTCTACTGTATCTTTCCTTAAAACACAACAGAAAGTGCTTTCAACTGTGCAGATATGCTTTTATGAACACAAAGAACACATGCACACATATACACGCACACACACACAGGTATACACAATGGGTAAGATTTCCCAAGACTGGCAAGTTGCAAAGATATGCTATTGAAATTGAAATGAAACAAAAAATGTCTAGTCTATTTTGTGGTGAGTAAACTGCCATGGATGATTTAAAATGAAATGGAAGAGGCAAAAGATATTTAAAACTAGTACATATACAAGCTATGGAGAAATATAGACCAATCTCTGCTGCTTGCTAGCTGTATATGTGTACAAATATAATAAAAACTACCATAGTTATCAATGTGTGATTAATAGGTACAAGGAAACAATACTTACTCTATTTTAACAGATGAGAAACTGATACTTACAAACAGCATCTAACTTGCTTATGGTCAGACAAGTAAGTATAAAGGGCAAACTCATGATTTGAATCCAAATCTAATTTCAAGGTAATAAGTTCACTGCATCATCGCATAGTTGTGTGGGTTACACGGGGTAACATTTGTAAAATACCAAGTATAGCGCCTGATGTATAGTAGATATTGAATACTAGCCATAGTTATTAGGCTTTATTAACAATTATTGTTTACTCTTTGGAAGGTTCTGGGCAGTTTAACATGAAATGATTTTGCATATCTCCTAATGTCCACTTCAACTCCATATAAACTGATTATAACCCTATAGAAAGACACTTATGAATATCATCTAAAATGAGAAAGTGTAATACGCTACACCTCTGTTGGTGGCATTCCAATACTCTGTTTCTGTTAGTGACAACAGTTGAAGGAGTGTTTGGTACTCCATTTTCTACTGCCAGTTTCAAGGAACAGGAATTTACTTTTGGCAATAATCTTAAATTTCATTGTTTATTGATTATATTTTCATGATCTATTGATGCATTTAAATTCTTCCAGAATTCTTACCAAAGCCTACCAAACAATTTTGGGTGGTTAGGGTGTGGCTGAATGGAAGGGAGTTCTTAGGAGATCAAATCCTTCCTAGCAGTATTGTAAACATCATCCTAACTTTAAAGCTGCCTCTTTTATTCAACATTTCTTCCAGAATTTATACTCCAGTCTCATTTTGTCTCAAATATTGTGCAAAGTATTGAAGATTCAGTAGTATGCAAAGAATCCACTGTGCCTTGCCCGTCATTTAGAGCCTTTAGTTAAATTCAGATAAGATAAGCTGCGAGTACAATAGCCTAGGATAAATGCTTTGATAAGGAAAGAATAGAGTGCCATGAGATCAAATACAAGGAAACTTTGCCCAGTGTAAGACTGTCAGAAAAATTTCTCCAGAGAGAATGAGGTTAAAGTTGGGTACTACTACAAATTATAAACTGTGATCCTTGGTTTTGATTTTTCTGAATCGTAATGAAAGCTTTTTTACTCAAGTCATACTTGATATAAATCTCGTAAATATTGATTATATTCACACATTTGGACTTGTGGGTCAAAACCAAATGTAACAAATAGTGTTAAGCAATTAAATAAGTTACGAAAAAAAAGAATGTGGCATCTCCCCAAAATGCATTATAAATGAGTATATATTCAGATGCTCTTGTGCCTACTGGAGGAGTGTGGGGCTGGACAATGTGACTTACCTGCCTTGTATGTGAGTGTGTGTGTGCATAATTTTGTAATCAGCTCCACGAGGTTTATATCTGATGATGTAATCTATGGTTTCTTGTTTAATATTTCATAGAATGAGACTGCACTACGAACGTTGTAGTTTGTAGTACTCTGAATCTAAGGAGATATAGTAACATTTCAGAAAATCAAAAGTAAATAACAAAGATAATTAAGAAACAGAGAAATATGAATTATATAAAGTAAAAGATGTTAACCATACTAATAAAAGATGAATGTTAACTAGCCTTATTGTGGTGGTCATTTCACAATATTCACAAATATCAAATCATTATATTATACACCTGAAACTAATGTTAATGTTATATGTCAATTATAGCTCAATAAAAAAGTAATTTTTAAAGAGTTATATTTTGGTTTCAAAAAAAGAAATATATAGGCAGCTCTGTATTCCTCTAAAAGTGCTTCTATTCATTTTAGGCATAAATACAGAAAGGTCATCATGATTACTTCTTGATAAGTGATCTATTTATACCATGGAAAACACAGGAAAACATATCTGCTCACTGACAGAGAACCAAACTGACCAGTATTTTGGTAAAGGAAAAGGTGTATCAATTTTTACACGATAGAAACAAAAGCCAGAAAACTTTTCCTTCACGATACAAATAATTGAACCAAAGAGACAAACTTTCTCCCACTGAAACAAAATAAAACATAAATTTCAGATTAGTGATGTAATGAAATCAGCGTAAAGTGAGAGTGATAGATAGTGATTCTCATTATTCAGTGCAGAATAAAATAGAAAAGAGTATATTTACATATAAAATTCAAATATTAGCTAATACTTATACATTGCTTATCATGTGTGAGACTCTTTTCTAAGTGATTTACATGTTTTTAACCCCAAAACAATAATTAATCTTTACTTTATTATTATTTATCTTCATTTTACAGATGAGGAAACTGAGGCAAGTTGAGTATGGTAGTTTTAAATATATATGCACGTGTTCTTCGGTACTCCTTCCTTCAACAGGTGGAGCCTAACTCCACTCTCTGGAGTGTGGGTTGGACTTAGTGCCTTGCTTATGATGAATAGAATGTGCTTGAAGCACAGTGTATGACTTCTAAGACTCTTTCATCTAAGACATTGTTGCTTCCCCTTTGATCTCTCTGTCAGATCACTTGCTCTGAGGCGAGCTGGCTGCCATGGTGTGAGAACTCTCAAGCAGCCCTGAGAAGAGGCCCATGTGGGGAGTAACGGAGGCCTCTAGCCAACAGAGAGCCGAGAACTGAGACCTCCTGCCAAAATCCATCAGTGTGAACTTGGAAGTGAATCCTCTGGCCCCAGTCAAGCCTTCAGGTGATCACAGCCTTGACTGACACCTTGACTGCAACCTTATAAGAAACCCTGAGCCAGACCCACAGAAAATGTGAAATAATGTTTATTGTTTTGAGCCATTAATTTTGGGGGTAATTTGTTACATAGCCATAGATAAGGTGAGTTCATTGACTTGTCTAAATGGAGTACTTGAAAATTAAACCCAAGAAGTATGGCTTCTGAGCTGAGAGTCAGCATAGAGAATGGTAATAATAATGGCAACCATTCATGAGATTCTGCTGCATGCTAAACACTCTCCTCACAATCAGTAGATAACATTTTATCATCAGGCTCATGGGGGTTGTGTTAGTGTTAGAAGACACCATGCTACCCAGGTGGAGAAGGTGAAGAATGTTAAGGATTAATTTAGGGCTATACAGTTGATTAAACTAAGAAAAGAACATAAAGATTTGATACTGAGATTTTAATACTATTGTATATTCATTCTATCTGCCTACAGAAAAACTAAAAATTAGATAAGGTGATACTTAAAATCATTTCACAACATAATTTTTATAAATTTCATAGGATTTAAGATGGTACTACTAATAATACGTAAATAAACAGATTAAAATAAGAAATTAATGAGTAGATATGTACTAGATGAGAGAGTGAAGGCGAAATGTCGTCTTATTTGATGTAGTCTTGTCAGAGATCAGCAATTTTTTTTCTGTAAATTGCCAGATAGTAAATATTTTAGGTTTTGAGGGCAATAAGAGTTCGGTTGTAACTATACAATTCAGCCATTGCAGTACAAAGCAGCCATAAATAATACATAAATAAATGGTATGGCTTTGTTCTAATAAAACTTGATTTATAAAAACAGGCATCGGGCTGCATTTGTTATGTGAGCCATAGTTGGCTGACTCCTTGTTAAATATAAAATATTTGATATAAAGGAAATAACAGACATCTCTGGTATACGTTAGTTTATAGATTACTTTAGCAAACATTATTGCCATTCCCAATTTTATACAATGCTGCTCAGAAATGCAGCACATAGAGACAGTTACAAAAATTAACAAACAGGATCCAGTTATACTCCCTGATCACAAATAAAAACAGAAAAGACCAGAGCTGAAGTTTTCTAGAGGGGAGAAATGAGAACAAAGCAGGATAGGCCTCAAGATATATCAGAGATACCAGAGATATCTCTGATACCAGAGATTATCCTGAAATGGTCTAGGTGCCGGTACTGTAGTGGGAAGACTGTCAGCTGGTCTTAGTCCATTTGGGCTCCTATAATGGAAAACCATAGGCAGGGAGATTGATAAATATCAGAGATTTACTTCTCACAGTCCTGGAGGCTGGAAAGTCCAAGATCAAGTTGCCGGCAGATTCAGTGTCTGGTAAGAACCAGCTTCCTGGTTCATAGATAGCTGTTTTACCTCTGTGTCATCACATGGCAGAGGGGCAAGGGGCTCTCTGGGCCTCTTTTATAAGGGCACTAATCTCATTCAAGAGGGCTCCATTCTCATGACCTAATTACCTCCCAAAGGCCCAACCTCTAAATACCATCACATAGAGGATTAAGTTTCAACAAATGAGTTTGGAAAGACTCAAATATTCAGTCTATAGCATTCCACGCCCCACGCCCTCAAATTAACGCATTTCTCACATGCAACATATATTCATTTCATCCCAAGAGTTCCAAAAGTCTTAACTTGCTCCAGCATCAATTTTAAAATCTGAAGTCCAAAGTCTCTCCTAAATATTATCTAAATCATGTATGGGTGAGACTTGAGGTATGATTTATCCTGAGGCAAAATTCCTCTCCAGCTGTGAACCTATAAAATCAAACAACTTTATGGGCTTCCAGTGGACAGGCATAGGATAGACATTCTCATTCCAAAAGGGAGAAATAGGAAAGAAGAAAGGAATGACAGGTCCCAAGCAAGTCCAAAACCTAACAGGGCAAATTCCATTAGACCACAAGGCCCTATAATAATCCTTGTTGGCTCACTGCTCTGCCTTCTGGATCCACTGGAGTGTCAGCATCACTCCACAGCTTGAAGGGGTGCTGTCCATGCTGTGACTCTCTGCCAGGGCCCCACCCATGCCATGGCTCTGCTGATTGTAACCCACACTGCAGCTCTCTGAGGGGTTCTGCCCCGAGACACTGGGCAGGGATATCCTGGCCCACCGGCACCAGAGAGGCACCCCCATCCATTGAAATAGTTCTGTCTTCTGGACCTGCGGTGAGAGTTTCAGCCCTGATGATCTCTGAATCACCTTCAAGGGGTCATTGTTCCCTTGTCTTGACAAATGGTTCCTGACTTCTCTTGAAATGGCTATTTAGGTTCATGCTTTATATCCATACTAATCTCCTTATCAAAAGGTCACTTGGCCACACCCTTACTGTCCTCTTCCTAACACACTTTCTCATATTTTGCAATATGGGTAGACTCAGAATTTTCCAAATCTTTAAGTTGTAGTTCCTTTTTCCTTAACGACTCCATCTTCAAGTCATTTCTTTTTTCTCACATTTTATAACAAGCAGTTAGAAGGAACTGGGTCACTCCTTCAACATTTTGCTTAGAGATTTCCTCAACTAAATATCCAATTTTGTCTCTGCAAATTCTACCTTCCACACAACACTACAACATGAATACAATTTAGCCAAGTTATTTACAACTTTATAACAAGGATTAGTTTTTCTCCAGTTTCCAATAACATCTTCTGCATTTTCATCTGAGATCTCATCAGAATGAGCTTTAGCATCCATATGTTTAGTACCTTTTTGTTCATAATTACTTAGGTATTCTCTAAGAAGAATGAGACTTTCTCTTCTGCTCTCCTCCTTTCAGAACTCTTACCACAATCATCCTTAATGTCCATATTTCTAGCATGTACCTCAAAACTCTTCCAGCATCTACCTGTTACCCAGTTTCAAAGCTGCTTCCACATTTTTAGGTATTTATTACATTAGCACCCCACTTCTCAGTATCGATTTTTGTCTTAGTCTGTTTGGGCAGCTATGACAAAATATCATAGACTGGGGACATAAACAAAAGATATTTATTTCTCACAGTTCTGGAGGCTACAAATGCCAAGATCAAGGTGCCAGCAGATTCAGTGGCTTGTGAGCACCTGTTTCCTGGTTCACAAATGGCTGTCTTCTTGCTGTGTCCTCACATGGCAGAAGCGGGGAAGGAGCTCTCTGGGGTCTCTTTTATAAAGGCACCAATCCCATTAATGAGGGCTCCACCCTCCTCACCCATTTGCATCTTAAAAGCTCCACCTCCAAATACCATCACATTGGGGATCAGGTTTCAATATACAAATTTTAAGGGGACTGACTGAATTTTCAAACATTCAGTCTATAGTACATTTATGTTTATGCTACAATCACAAAGTGGACTATTAGGTGGCCATTAAAAAAGAGTATAGTCGATTCTCATTATTCATGGTAGGTATGTTCTATAAACTTGCTACAAATACTGAATTAGGGAATACAGAACCATTGCTCCTAGGGGAAATACAGGGTTCAGTACCTTTTGGCCATAACATTTTTCTCAACTGATCAATAGATAACCTTGTTGTATGTGTGTTTCTGTTCAAAGGCATCTTATTTAATATATATTTCTTGTAAATAATTAATTTCAGGGTATTGAAATGATTTAAAGTCAAGGGCTTTGGAGGCCATGTGTGTTATATGGGTTTGTTTACAACATTCTTGTAAAATAAGTCAATCTCAGCAGCATTGAAAATCTGCTCTTACATATAACCCTCTTCATGTATAACACTTAGTAGGTATTTGTAAAATTCTGCTGCAGCCTCCCGATCTGCAGAACCAGCTTCATCTGCAAGTTTAACAATTTTCAAGCTGTATCGTCTTTTGAAACATGTGAGTCAGTCAGCACTAGCCAAGAAGGGTTTAATATTTTCATGACCCTGGGTAATGTGACTGTAAATTTCTTTGGCTTTCAGTATCATAATAATGCTGTCCACTATGCTTTTATTATCAGTTATTGTCTCATGAGTCCACAAATGTAGCTGCTTTTTCATCTTTTCCATAGCTTCATCTCACTTTATAGATTACTAAGCACTTCTGGAGTGACTTCACATACAAATATGCAAATTTGATCTTCCTTTTTTGGATGTACCCTATTATTGACTCGTTAACGTTGCACTCAAATAATAGCAGTATCAATCAAGCCTGAAAGTTTCTCTAACATGTATCTTCTCTGTAAGACACATCACTTGACTTTTTGCACTAAGGAATACTAGATAGCCCTTCAGCACTATGCTTGGGAGCAATTTTAAACAGTGAACTCACAGACAAAGGATACAAATGTAAAAAATGTGCACTAAATAGACAACAAAAAAGGACATCTGTTTAATAGAGGAGCTGAAATAACAAGACAATAATAAGTTGAAATAGAGGAGTTGAAATAACAAACAAGCTTGTTTGACTTCAGCTGGGAACACGCACATCAGACGACTCAAATTTCTCACTGCTCTGTGCACGGCTGCAAACAACCTCAAAAATCCCAGGGGTATTGATTTGGGGGATACAAATAAACTTTAGTGAGTGGGCAAATTCATAAATATAGAACCTGTGACTAATAAGGATTGACAGTATATACAAAGAAAGAAGAATGATTAATAGTATAGTATATTATTTTCTTTACTTTGATTCACTTACCAAATATTTTATAAGCATTTGATACTTGATGGTAAACACCAGGTTATGAGGATTTATAAGAATTCAGTCTGTTAGAAAGTACACATACACATATGTACAGTGGGATGAAAAATGGTTGCAGTAGAGAAATTAGTTATTGTACACACCCGGTCAATGTTAATGACTTACTGTGCTTACAAGTTCTAATATACAATTTATATTTTGCATAATGGTAGATGAGTACAGAAAACAGAAAATAAAGGATTCATCCCATTAACAACGGAAAGTTTGTCTGTTTCTCTTCATCTTTGTTACGCACCTCTACTCTGACAACACTCTCCTTACTTCTCATGTATTCACATTTTTCATGTCAGTATATAAAAATGAATAGAGAATTATAGAATGATATTAATTAAACTTTGTTAATATGCATTATCTGGTTTCCTACAATTTTAATAGTAAGATAATGAATCTATTGAAACTATGTAAAGTGGAAAAAAACAAAAAACTTTAAAATATGATTTCATAGTATTATTGCATTTTTTTACCTTATTTTCTTACTTAGTATAGTGATACTTAAACAACTGGCATGCAATGACAAGGTAAGCTTACATGCAAATATTATTTCATCATCTTTATTTTTTCCAATAAAAAAAGATAGGCTGTCACTTAAAATTTGCATACACAAGTTGTCAACAACAATCTGTATGCTGAAATCATACCAGTGTGTGAAATCATACCAATGGGCCTCTTAAAGGTAGGGACTATAATGTATTCAGATTTGTATCACAACTTTCTGTATAGTTACCTGGTTTATATAGGCCCTCAATAAATAGTCACTTTATTAAATGGATATTACTTGTTGAAAAATGAAATATTCCAATTTTTAAAGTTTATTCAAAAATATGTTTGAGATATTTTAAAAAGTCCATTGGGTCTATGGCAGATTGGTAAAATGAAATGATGACTATGGGTAGTAAATGCAAATGAAGAAAGTATGTATTCAAAATGAATTAAGTGCTGCAGTGAAAAAACTTTTGCCTTCTGTCCCACAAAGTTGGGACCATCTGTTTGATCATAATTATTAAGGAGATAAAATTAATTCTGAGGTTTTCTTGATAAAACTTAAAGATGCGGCAAGGCTTTTTGATTGTGTGTAAGAGGGTGGTGAGTTCGTACTTCTTGCAACTTTGGGGATCTTGCTAAGTTAATTTCATATGAACAATGTGGTCAGATACAATAACTAGAATAACACAAGAAAAATGGTGTGTTAGTGAAGTGTTAGTATAGACATGCCGTAGAGTTTAAATTAAAAGTCATAGCAAGAATTTCACCCATGAATAGAGCAGAGCCAGTGCAGATTACCAAAGCCAAGCTTAATATGATCCATATGCTTAATACCTACAGACTGTGAAATATGTTATATAACTGATTTCATTTTAATTGGGTTTTTTTCTTCGCAGGTCAT
The DNA here is from genome assembly GCA_031878705.1 of Tapirus indicus. Lineage (NCBI taxonomy): Eukaryota > Metazoa > Chordata > Mammalia > Perissodactyla > Tapiridae > Tapirus > Tapirus indicus. The sequence continues at coordinate 136,394,119 of CM062919.1, read as the reverse complement.
CAACACACACACACACACACACACACACACACACATAAATTCCATACTTCACATATATGTAGTGTAGTAATTTTGACATCATTAGACTATATAGAATAGAACGACTTTTTAGGTCTAGAGTTTTAAAAGATATGTAAAATTTTACTCATCAAACTAAAGAATGAAGATAGTTATACTGAATTCCTAGTTGCATTACATTGTAAATAGTAAACCCTATTTATTCTTAGTGCAATTGAAAGAGTATATCTCTTTGATGCTTATACTTTTTCCAGCCATTCTAATTTCATATTCACTTTCCAAAAAGAGAAAAGAAAATTAGAATAAATTATAATATTTAATTTATCATATGATTTACATATGATGGAATGTTACATAGCAATAACAAAGAATGAATTATGCAAGTGACCACAAGGAGAATGTCACAGCAATTACATTTTGTGAAAAAAATCAGGCACAAAAGTTTATTTACTGTACATATTTGATAATTTTATTTAAGAACAGAAAAAACAACTTGATGGTGATAAAGTCAGAATAATTATCTCTGCTGGGGGTTTGGGAGGAGTTGGGCCTTTGGTAGATATTACCTGGGATAGGACGTGAGGGATACTTCTTGAATGCTAGAAATGTTTTGTGTTTGATCACACTGTACTTCTAAGACTAATGCACTTTATGTTATTCTCAATGGAAAAATCTTTAAAAAGTACTTATCACATACTAAATATTAGCCATGTTAGATTAATTTACTTTAAATTCAATGGAGAGGGAATACCTTTAAACGTTTTCCTAATAAGATAAAAAAAGTGTCTCCTATCTATTCAAAACTTTGTTTTTAAATTAAGAATTTTCTAACGTTTTGTATATAACTTCTATAAACATTTGTGTATACTTTTTTTAGATAAATAATGTTTTGCTCCCAAATATTTCATGTTATTTTATTTGATATACCTGTTCATATATGTAGAAAGGAAACATTTGATAGTGTATCATATTTTACTACATCAGTCAAACTTGCATCAACTTTATAAAAAGTGGGTTGTTGATCTATTGTGTACCGAGGTGTGATGTATACAAGAATGTTGTACATAGTAGTCCTGGCCATGCACTCTATAAACATTAAGTGATCCACTCCCGTCATAGTCCATGTGAACCGTGCCCCCTATTCACTGCAGCATTCTAAATATTCATACATACTGTATATTTAGAGTGTTTCCCATCAAAATCTACATAATCAACAAAATTTTCCAAACATGCTCTCATGTCTTCTTCATATTTAAAATGACTTCGCATTTTAAAAACTTTTATCTGTTACATATGAAAAATCTTAGGAGTTTTATAGGATCAGTTCTTACAAAGAATTTTCGTGTTATTAAAATCAACACATAAAACTATAAACCTCATACCAGTTTCCTACACGTATTGCAATGAGATTGCAGACCTAATGTGAATATGAACCCAATTCTATTAAACTTTAAGTGTTTCCTTAATGTAATAAATACAATGGTAATTATGGTTGTTTTATGTTCATCTAGAGCTAGATAATTATAGAAAACTGATGCTGTATATTGGTTCATACATTCAATTTTTAGATGAATGTAATAGATCCAAGGACTTTCATTCGAGCGAGTTTATTGAGAATTAATTAACTCATTAAGAAATGCTTAGGAACACTACAATGTGCAATAAAATGTTATTTTGGAACATCAAAAATATCAGTTATTGATGGTAAATTAGTGAATAAACTCTATCACAGTTCAAGGGATAATAATAAGTGCAACATGATAAGAGAAGCTTTATTACAGAGATAGATATGGACTGAATTTGAATAAAGATTAATTGAACTGGCAGACAGAAAATTAATGAGACAAACGACATTTTCAAAGGCATGGAGGTTGAGAAGAGCAAAGCATACTTGGAAAACAGTGTGGGTGTTTGTATCAAGAAGAACTGAAAAATAAGCATGGCCAGGAAATAAATATAGAGTCAGAAGCTCCTTGATTCCCTGCGAACGAAATCTGACTATGCTGTAGGTAATGCAGAACTATTGATAATAAAGTTCAAGGAAAACAAAATCAAAGCCGGGTTAAATATGGAAAATACATGTGGAAATATTCAGAATAAGACTGAATTGTTGGTGAAGATCAAGCAATTAACTAGTGACTAAAATCTTGTTTTATATATCACTTATTTTTTAAACATACTTTAGATATCATACCAGTGGTCTTTGCATTCAGGAGGACAAAAATATACACTCTGTAAAAATAGGAGTAAAAAAGTTTCCCTAGGGGATGGCCTGGTGGCATAATAGTTCAGTTTGTGCGCTTCCGCTTCAGCAGCCTGGGGTTCGCTGGTTCAAATCCTGGGTGCTGACCTACACACCGCCCATCAATCCATGGTGTGGCAGTGTCCCATTTACAAAGTAGAGGAAGAATGGCACGGATGTTAGCTCAGGGACAATCTTCCTCAAGCAAAAAGAGGAAGATTGGCAACAGATGTTAGATCAGGGTCAATCTTCCTCACCAAAAAGAAAGAAAGAAAAACAAAGTTTCCTAGAGTGACTTTCACTCCAGAAATGATCTTTCCTGTTCTTATAAAACTTCACACCATTATATAAATCTTTTCTTTTATTTTTTAACTAAAAATAATAGCTATATATTTCCCCACTGGGGATTTTATTTACCATGTTTACTCAAGACAGGAAAGCTCTACAAGCCTTGTTTGCAATTACATATAATTTGATAATTCATTATATTTGTGTGAGCTCTATCTAAAGTGTGCTGCTTCATCTAAACACATTTTTGTTCTCAAGTTTATTGTTAATAATGGAAATAGTAAATGGCTACAATTTCATTGCTGAGTCATGTATTGGCTTGAAATTTTGGTGAGGAAGTTAAGCAGTGGTCTGGAAGAAGGGATGGAAACATGCAGAGCACAGGAGAAGAAGAAAGAAAGAATAAAGAAAATGTAAATAGGTGAACTGGGAATTTATATAAATGGAGGAAATCATATTCAGCAATAACTCAGTAACATGGGCCTAAAGGGGGGAAAAGGGAGAATATTAAAAGTAAACATTCATAAAATAGAATTAAAAGCACAAAATGACATGGAAAAAGTCAGCATTTTCTAAATTGCTTAAAGTACATGTGCAAAGTATATATTTTTGGAATGGCATAAAATAGACTTTAAGTATATGTAACTCAAAATATGACACTATTTTAGATTGAAATGATACATATTAAAGTAGTTCAAAATATCTTGGTAAGTACTAAAGAGGGAATAAAGATATTGACAGTGTTGCAAGTTTAAAATCAAGGGCCCCAAGCCAACATTTTAAGAAGTACTGCCTTTCCTGTGAAACCTGTTCTTTTTCCAGTCTACATTTTGCCACCAACAGTATCAGTTTACCCTGAACAATCCAATGTGGGTTTAATTAGGAGCAAAAAACCCAATCATTCTTAGATACTACTCTACATTTACTATTTTCTGACATGGGCATTAAAGAGGGCTTCGAGGAGAAATGAAACAAAAGAGAAAATATAAAGTTTGCATGTAGGATAGAAGAAAAGCATTAACTAGATTCTGTTCATTGCCTAGTTGTTTGAATATGTGAGTAAACTAGGGAAAGGAGGACCGGACGTGAGGTGTTTTACAAGTGATCTGCAAATGCAAGTTAAAGCGTCTGTATTTACCAGCAGATAACCTGAAGAAACTGACTTGGATCTAGTTGAGTCCCTATGGAAGGCATGTGAGGAGTAAGCGCCAGTCTGCTTACTGAATCTGAGACCCTCATTTGGTACAGCCCACCTGGCTGTAAGATGGCTGATGGTCACAGAGTCCTTCAAATGTCTGATAATCCTCAGCTTTCAGTTCACATTGGAGAGAAAGACAATGAAAAAACAACCTGAAAGTCTGCTTAGGTGGAGAAGTCTCATCCACTAGTTGGCTTCTCTCTGGACTTTCTTTAAAGTTCTCATACATTTTTTTTATAGCATCTTCATAGTAGTTTGGCAAATATAACAACTTCTCTGATTTCTCTGAGTATACTCAGAGTTTTGATTTGTGTGTGTGTGTGTGTGTGTGTGTGTGTGTGTGTGTGAGGAAGACTAGCCCTGAGCTAACATCTGTTGCCAATCCTCCTCTTTTTGCTGAGGAAGACAGGCCCTGGGCTAACATCTATGCCCATCTTCCTCTGCTTTATATGGGACACCACCACAGCATGGCTTGATAAGTGGTGCGAAGGTACGTCAGTGCCCCGGATCCGAACCCGCGAATCCCGGGCAGTTGAAGCAGAGCGCAGGAACTTAACTGCTACGCCACCAGGCTGGTTCCAAGTTTTTTTAATTGTAAAATTAAATTTTTTTTTAATTGTAAAATTCTTTTCATTAATCATTGCTTCTAAGGATAGGATGGATTTTCTTTTTGTCTTTTTGGGTCCTTCTCTCTGTAGTTGATGGCTTTCATAATATGTCTGTCAATATTTGGTTGTTTATTCATATTTAAGAATAAAGTGTCAATTATTTGGCTTGGGTTTCCACTATGGCTGAGTGATAAGCTTCTTGCATGAGTGGCAAGTGAGTCTCGGAATCCTTAAGTGTGTGTGTGTTGGAGCACGGGGCTGTGGGCCGCGGACAGGGGGCTTGCTCAGTTTTAGGCTTCCCAAATTGGGAAAGCTTTTGGAAGTTGACTGTCGACCTGTGGTGTCCCCAGATATTAGAAAAAGAATAACTTTACACCAGAGAACAAGCATGAACCGAGACCCTCCTGAGCCAAACAGGGTGTGTTCACCCTCTTTGCGGAGAGGAGCCGCTTAAGATTACACGGAAGCTTCAATGATCAAATAGTTCCCTTTTGTGCCTTTTCAATGTAAGTACAAAAGAGTTGCTTCATCCAGAGTTGTTATCATGGATCCACTGTCACTGGGGACACAGACTCTTTCTGTATTTCTACTCAAGGTTCTTAACACCAGATTCCATTCTCCAGGTCAACTCCTGGTCAAAGATAGCTGCTGGAGCTCCAACTGTCACAACTGCATTGTAGGCTAAAAGAAAGGCAGACAGAAGGGTGAAAATGTCTATTTTATTTTAAGGATTCTTTTTTCATTGTCTCTCTCCCTACACATACACATATACAAAGACACTTACATACACACATGATGTATTTTATGTATGATATGTGTGGGTATGTGTTTATAGAGTTTATATTTATGTAAAGAACTTCTAGGGAAGGGTTTCTTATTTTTATATTTTTGTTTTTCTCAAAATATTCTTACTGAGCACAAACACTTATCCATGTACACATGAGCAAAATGTTCTGTAAGACACATATGGAAAACAGCATTCCTGGGATTAGAAATACATTTTGCTTCCCTCCAAATTGTACCAATTCATGCTTCTGGCAAGAATATGATTATTATCAAATATTTTAATGTTTACTGAAACAACCAGTAAAAAAAAAATCATCTCATTTTTGTTTAAATTGGAATTTTGCTAATTACTAAGGAAATTGAGATTCTTTTCATGTGTTAATTTTTCATTTGCATTAATTTTCTGTGCTATTTACATTTTTTTGCCCATATTTCCATTAAATTGGTTGTCTGTTTTTCTAAATGACCTCTATGAGTTCATGTTATATAAATACAAATCTTTTGTAATATGTATTATAATTGTTTTTATATCAGTTTGAAACTAGTCTTAATATTTTCTATGCTATATTTTGTCATACAAAAGTTTACATATTCATGTAATCAATGATGTCAGTCTATCCTTTATAACTTTTGAATTTTTTGTCTTCTTTTGAAAGACTTCCCTCATTCCAAAATTATAAAATAAAGCTATTCCATATTTTCACTTTTCTTTTTTGCACTTAGTTCTTTATCTGTCTGGATTTCATTTTTGCATGATATGTAACATGAATTTAACTTTATTATTTTGTTTAAAATCAGATCATTTATCCTAAACCAGTTTTTTAATTTATAAAATTGTTCATTTCCCCTCTGTGATTTGAAATATCTATTTTTTACTTTGCAATATATTTCATATATTCTAAAATGTGCGTTTTATTTTGGTTTATATTTTTAACCCACAGATGCTCTGGGCTGAACTTCTGACTGCAATGGGAAGCTTAAGATAGGAAATGACAAGCTCCGGATTTTAAGTTATTCCCTTAAGGCACAAGGCATCATAAAGCTTCCACGACATTTGTAGAATTGTCATGCTGGATCAATGAAGTTGAAAACCAGATACTGAGGTTGATTCAGTGGTTTACAGTATCAATAAATAAGTTGACATCACAGTATCAGCAAGTTTCTGGTATATTTAGGCTATTTAATAATTACATATTCTATCAGTGTGCTCCAGGGAAATAAAGTGTATACACATATGTGTGTGTATATATATATATATATATAAAATATATATACAGAAAGTATATTTATATATATAGAAGGTATACATATATATTGACAGAGTACATACATATAAGTGTATATATAGAGAGAGAAATAATATAAACATACATTTATTTATTTATGTATTTATTAGAAGTTATTGGCTCACAACATTACAGAGGCTAAGTCCCAAGATGCAGTTGGCAAGATGAAAATACAGGAGAGTTGATGGAATACAGGAGAGTTCCAGTCCAAAGACAGGAAAAAACAATGTTGCAGCATGAAGGTAGTCAATCAGGAGGAATTCCCTCTTACTCACAGAAGGGTCAGAGTGATTTAGTAGTATGGTAAAATTTTATCTATGGTGCCAGTGGTGTTCCTCTGATATGTTTGGGATGATGGTGAGAGGAAGGGTCATGTCTGCATGTAACGTTTGCAGAGCAAGACTGTCAGGTGACAATGAGCAAGAGGGACAAAGGAGCCTCAATTGAAAGAGATCTTCCCAAAAGAACAGGCTATGGCCGCCAGTGGGTGATTCTAAGGGAAGTTCAGTGTTCATCATTCAGATTGTTCTCAGCTCCTGCACCGTGGATGCATGCATGAGGATTTAGGAGAGTGGGTAGCAGAATCAAACTTTCATGAAAATATTTATAAAGCATTAGGAGCACAAGGCACAAGTGTTGGAGGGGCTGGTGGAGATGTGCTAAGGCACCTTTGAAACACAGAATTATATGAAAGTGGCTGCCGCAGCTTAGAGCTGGAATGTCCAATATTGGTACCTGAACAGGGTGTGTCACTTTGATACCATAGCAGGGTTAATAGCTGCAATTTGTTTGCAGTGCTTAGATATCATCATTGCCATTTTCAGCTTTGCACCAAATAGACATCAGGGGCTGTGAAAAAGAACGGCTAATACCACATGCAGCCTTGTGTGAAACTAGTCAGGGAATTCATATGTGTGTGGAATAGTAGAGTGCTGGGAGGTCTCACAGTATTGAATGGAGTCAAAGCCAAAGAAACATTACAATTCTGTGATTCCAGATTCCACTGAAACTGTGTGCCTCTATGAATTATAAAAGGTCACTACAAACAACTGATATTAATTAGTATGTTTAATAGAATATAAATTGAAGTATAGTTATTTTATCTCAGAGAAATAAAAGATAACTGTTTTTCTTTCTCATGGAATTCCTTCAAACTAAGAGAATATACTTATATATAAATTTTATGTATCACAGGTCTTAACATGACAAACCATTTTTTAAACATGTTTACAGTGTGATGATTGGAATGCAGATAGCTCCAAATTATATACCATAAAAAGTATTAGAAGTGTATATAGTGTTGTAGTCTTCTTTTTATCTATTTATGGCTGTACAAAAGTTTCCATGTGAAAGAAAGCACTCTCAAACCATCTCCACCTCTTCGTACATGATTTACCTGTCCATTATTACCAATATACTATAAGATATAATGTGATTCTGAAAGCTTTCCCTAAAGTTATGTTTTGGGAAATTTGCCAGAAAGATGTTGATTACTAGGCATTGAAACATTGGTGATAAGGAGAACTCATCAACATCACCAGGCACGCACCACACACAAACACACACACACCGATGTGTGCATATGCACACTACTCATATGGATCAATGTCTACCTTGGGCATATACTCAACATTCTCTTTCTTGATGTGGCATATGCTATACAGATTACTTGGAAACTTCCAAGCACATGCTAGTAATACCTATGCTTTCTGATTCTTTGGAAATTGTATCTTCTTTGTGGGGTGGGTAAACCAATGTATGAAGCGTAAGAGACTATGACACTATTTTTCTTTCTCTCAAATTCAAAGTTAAGTTGCTATGAATATAGTATCTAGGGGTGAGTTTTGTAGTAAAACTTTGCTTTAAATACTGAATCTGAATTGTCTGGCTATGTGACTGAACCACAAACATGGAAACTTTTTAAGCCTTGGTGCCTGTGTCTGGAAATGTCTTGAGATAATTATACCAGCCTCACAAGATCCTTGGGAGGAGTTAATGAAGTAATGTCTAGAAAGAGATTAACACAATGCCTGACTCATTGTAAGTGCTCAATAGATTATCAGCAGTATTATCATTATAAATTATGAATAAAAACAAGTTTTAACTTCAAAGTATCTTTACTTTAACGCCTAAAGAGACTATCATATTTGAGCAGAGATTGTGTTTTTTTAATGCTCATCAGCAAAAACATATTTTCAAAATGACTAATATTCTTTTTTCCCTTTCCCTTTTCTCCTTCTCTTTCTCATCTCACTGTTACTAGAATTTGTCTTTAGCTTTATCATAATTCATTTAGTTTTGTGAACAACTTAATTCTTTTAGGACTTGAGCCAACTAGCTCCACTTAGCGTCTACTTAGTGTGTTTCCATATAAAAACAAGTTACTCTACTATAAGTATGGTTCGCTTGCTTTGGCTGATGTAATTGAGTGTACATTTTATGATGTTTACCTCTCCATGAAATTTTACCTTTTGTAATGTCACTTGATTAGCTACATAACAAGGATTTATGACAAGGAAATGTAAATGAATAGTTTAATGATTTCCATAAGACTCTAATTCAAGATTCTCATTTTTTTTTCAGATTAACTCAACTACTGCTTTCTGAAGATGAACCCATCTACTTTATACAGAAGTACATGAAGTGCTTGCACTCCATAGTTTTCCCATATAGAGGATGAAACAAGAAATCACCCAGCACATCATAAGCATAATTGGATTTAGAATGTGGGTATCATTAGCTTCCTGTCTAATATTGATCTGGGGACATTAGTCCCACTCATGCTTAATTTTAAGAAGAGAGGCCTAGAGCAAAACAAAATTGAACCTCACTTGCTAAACTGAGTTTGCTTTGGGCTTGTCCCATCCTGTCTTAAGCTGCACAGTCAAGTCTTGAAGTGTGTCCTATACAAAGTCTGTTAAATTGACAGCTAAAGCTGTGTCCCCACTTCCTCTTTCACTGTTACTCATTATCAGTGCCCCTTCCCCTTCTCCAGATGCTTCCTTAATTCTCTGTTACCCCTGGCTGCCCAATTCTTTTATTAATTTAATTAATTTTACTTAGTTTAGATCAATTCCAAAGCCAAAGAAGAAAGCCAAAATCTCATTCTATTTCTTGGCCATAGCACTTGTCATGCTCTCTACTAAGGTATTAGTCATGTACAGATGAGATAAGGGAGATCATGGAGAGCAGAGCAGTATTCAATAGAAATGTGGAAGATCAGAGAAGATTGTAACAATCTGGAATCACCTTGACAATTCGTTTTGTTGAGTTTTTTTTAATAGTGATCATAAGCTTTTCAAAAATAATCTGTCAAAACCCATAGAACTTAACAACATAAAGAGTGAAACTTAATAATGCAAATTTTTTTAAAAAATCACTTAGGAGGTCGGGGGATCCTAGGATAGGCATATGTACACTGAGATTGAAAAACTAAGTAAATGTGTGGCAAATGATGGAATTCAGATTTCTCACTGTTGGAGTGGGAGGTTATATTTAAGCAAAGGGAGGAGGATGGAATGACCCATATGGTATTGGATTAGAGGTGTAGACATCAGTATGAACTCATATTCAGCTTAATATAAATATAGCTGGTTACATATGGAAATATTTATAGAGATATGTATATACATGGATGAGTATACACATGTGCATTTCCTTGCTTTGTCAGCTGAGAGGGCCTAAAAGCCAGAACTCACAGCAGCAAAGAGCATGGGGAGTCAAACACAGAAATGATCTCCAATTCAGTGATTTATTTTTCAACTTTGCCCTGAAAAAACTTCAGATGAGGTTCTTCAGTCATTTGTAAGAGAGGGACATGTTAGAGTGCTGGAATTTACTGCAGCTACCTTTAAGACAACAAGGTTAAATGATACTCAACTAAAATAAGCATAAAACATAATTGTACATTTTTATCTCTGCCTTACTTCTGTGTTAGGGGCTAATTTTTATTTTAACTTAAAACAAAAGAAACTTTTCCACAGTTTTCCCACCAGGACTGTGGATCATACTAGAGCCACAGATGCCCAGCCTATGAACCGATTGACCCATCTGGGGACTCCAAGACCAGGATGCACCAATAAGTCCCCATACCCTAGTCTTCTCAGCACACCCAATGCAGAGATTTCAGACCCACTTATGACATCCCTGCTTCTTTCCTTTGGGTTTGGTACTTGTCTACTGGCTACTAATATTTTGGCTTCTATCTTAGCCTGACAAAAGGAAGTACTTGTCTTCAGTTAAAAAAGAACTTGACATTCCCTTGGAAATGGTGGCATACTTGCCTTTTCTCTTCCCTTCTTACTATGACTATACTTCTGCCTGCCCGGCATTTATTCTCCTAATAGTTCCCTTTCATGAACTAACTCCCCCATAATTTCCCTGTTGATCAGAAGAGATTGACCATAGGCTCTAGATCCAGAGTTTGGTACATGACCCATGTCTGGCTGATCAGCTTGTCTCTACCCTGCAGCCACCATAATTATTTCAACAATGGATGTATAATAAGAATTGATCTAATGAAATTCAGTCCTGGAATTTGTAGGATTTAAATGACAGAGTTTTCCACACTGCAGTTGTTTTTTCTTCCCCCACAGTTTTATCGAGGGATAATTTATATATCACAAAAGGCACCCTTGTAAGCGTACAAATCAATGATTTTTACTAAATCTATTGAATTGAGCAACCATCACCAAAATCCTGTTAGAACATTTCCATGTCCCTACACAGTTACCTTGTATCTGTGTACAGTTAATCTCGTCTCTAACAGCAGCCCTAGATAACCACTAATCTGTTTTCTTTCAATAAATTTGCCTTTTCTGGTCATTTCGTCTTATTGGAATCAAGAAATTTGCAGTCTTTTGTATCTGGCTTCTTTCACTGAGAAAAACGTTTTTGTTTGCTTTTTGAGATTCATTCATGTTGTAGCATGTATCAATAGTTTGTTCCCTTTTATTGACAAGTTGTTCTTCTATGGTGTGGTTATACCACATTTGTTTATCCATGCAGCATCTGATGGACATTTGCATTATTTCCAGATTTGGCTGTATGAATAATTCTGCTATGAACATTAACCTACAGATCTTTGTGTGAACACATATTTTCATTTATCTTGGTTAGATTCCTAGGAATGGAATTACTGGATCATATAGAAAGTTTATGGTTAACATTTTAACAAATTGCTGAACTATTTTCTATAGTGGCTGTACCAATTTAACATTATCTCCAGCAATGCACAAGGTTCCACTTCCTCCACACATTTGCTCACACTTGGTACTGTTTATATTCTTTATCATGGGCATTCTAGTGGGTGTGAAATGATATCTCATTGTAGTGTTAATTTACATTTCTCCAATGACTAAGAATTTTGACAATGACAATGACTTTCCTGGCTTATTAGCCATTCATATAGCTTCTTTAGTAAAATCTATCCTTAAATAACTTGACCATTTAAAACAATAACTCTCTCATTATTGTGTTAAGTGTTCAAATTTTCTGGATTCGTATTCTTTATCAGATGTATAATTTGCATTTTTTCCCCCAGTTCATGGCTCACCTTTTCATTTTCTTGATGATATCTTTTGAAATGGAAAAGTTTTTAATTATGATGAAGTAAATTTATTATTTTTTCTTTTAAGGATCTTGCTTTTTGTACCATATGTAAGAGTCCTTGACAGGCCCAGTTTCATGAAGATTTTCTCCTACGTTTTATTCTAAATTTATAGTTTTAGATCATACTATTATTTAATTTTTCTGTATGCTATGGGATAAGGGTCTAGGTTCATTTTTTATGTGAATATCCAATTGTCCCAGCATCATTTGTCAAAAATAATATTTTTCCCATTGACTTGTCTTGAAGAGTTTGTTGAAATCAATTAATTAGAAATGTAAGGATTTATTTCTGGAGTCTCAATTTTGCTTGATTAATTTCTATGTCTATCTTCATGCCAGTATCACACTGCCTTTATTATTGTGGCTTCATAGTAAGTTTTGAAACTGGGTAGTGTCAGTTTTCCAACTTTATTCTTGTTTTTAAATATTATTTAAAGGGCCTATTTTAGGCCATTTTAGTTTCCATATAAATTTTAGCACCATCTAGTAAATGTCTAGAAAATAAGCCTCCTAGAATTTTGATAAGGATTGCAATGAATTAACAAATTAATTTGGAGAGAATTGTAATTTTGAATATATTTTACTTCCAATTTATGAAAATAGAATGTATCTTCATTTATTTAGATCTTTTTTAAGTTCTCTGTGTAATGTTTCATAGAACACAGTGTAAAAATCTTACACTTCCTTTGTTAAACATAGTCTAAGTATTTTCACCTTTTTTGGTACTACTATGAATGGAATTTTTTTCTTAAATTCATTTTCAGATTGTTCCTTGCTAAAAATTAGAAATATAAATGATTTTTAAATATTGATCTTACATTGCACAAACAAGGTAAACTGATTTATTAGTTCGAGGATATTTGCGTATGTCTAAGATATTTGTGTGTGTGAATTCCTTGGATTGTCTACTATTAGATATGTCATTAGATCATGTCATTTGCACAGAACAACAACCTTACTTCTTTCTTTCTAATCTGGATGCCTTTAATCTCTCTTTCTTTCCCCCCTTTCCCTCCTCTTCTGCCTCTCACATGTACCTGCACGTTTTTGCACTGCCTAGAACTTCTAGTACTATATTAAATAGAATTGGCGGGATGGACATTCCTGTTTTGTTCCCGTTCGTAAGGGATTAAGAGACTTTTCTTTTCCACCATTAAATGTGGTTTTAGGTGTGGGTTTTTCACAGATGTCTTGCATAAGATTGAGGAAGTTCCTTTCTATTGATAGTTTATTAAAGCTTTTTATACAGAGCATTGGGTTTTGTCAAATGATTTTTCTACATCTGTTGAGATAATCCTGTTTTTCCCCCTTTTTCTGTTTTCTGTTATTATGACACTTACAGTAATTGATTGTAGTATATTAAATCCACAACTTTTTTTTGCAATTTTTTGTATAATTTTTGCAAAATGTTTCTGGATTCAGTTTGAAAATATTTTGTTAATAATTTTAATGTTTATGTTCACGGCTATTAGCCTTTAGTTGACTTTCCTTGAGATGTCTTTATCTGGCTTTGATATATGGATAATCATGACCCCACAGAATGAGTTTGGAAATAGTCCCTCCTTCTTTATTTTCTGAGAAAAATTCTGATGTATTAGCATTATTTCTTTAAATACTTGAATTCACCAGTAAAGCTATCTGGGCCTGGCTTTTCTTTATGGATATAGTTTTAATTACTAATTCAGTTTCTTTACTCATTAATGGCCTATTCAAATATTCATGTTCTTCTTGAATCAGGATTGGTAGTTTGTATCTTTCTAGGAATTTTTCACTTTATTAAATTGGCTAATTTGTTGGCATAAAATTGTTCATATAATCCATTTAATTTCTGTAGGGTCAGTAGTGATGTACCCTCTCTCAATTCTGGTTTTGGTAATTACTGTCATATATCCTTTTCTCTTGGTCAGTCAAACTAAAATTTTGTCAATTTTGTTCATGTTTTCAAAAAGCCCACTTTACTTTCACTGATTTTTTTTTGTATTTTTTTCTGTTTTCTATTTCAGTAATTACTACTCTAATCTTTATAATTTTCTTTCTTCTGTTTGTTTAGGGTTTAGTTTACTCTTCTTTTTCTAATTTCTTATTATAGATGCTTAGGTTATATACCTGAGATTCTTCCCTTATAATATAGACATTTATAGGTATAAATTTTCATCTAAACATTACTTGAGCTGCATCCCATAAGTTTAGAAATGTGGTGTTTACATTTTCATTCACTTTTAAATATTTTTAAATTTCTGTGGAGATGACTTCTTTGACTCGTGAGTTGTTTAGTAGTATGCTATTTAATTTCCAAATATTTGGGTATTTCCCAGATTTCTTTCTGTTGTTGATTTCTAATTTGACTTATGGTCAGAGAACATACTTTGTATGATTGTATAATTTGATTGTTTTCCAAGTTATCGAGACGTGTTTTAAAGCCTAGCATGCAGTCCACTCTGACAAATGTTCCATATGTGGTATTTTTTAGTTCTTTTTAGTTAGATTATGTTCTTACAGTATAGACTTTTCCTTACAACTGGTAGATTGAAATCTCTTTGGTTGCAAGTTGTATGAATCTGTTTTATAATAGAATTCCCCTTAGTATATAAAAAAAATAAAACATTGTACTATATGTAAACCACCATATATAAGGTGAATTACTTAGTTATTTTTTTCTTCACTCATGGAATAATATTCTTATATCTTTGGGAGTATTAACCCCATTCTTACCACTGTGCCATGAAAATGTCTTGTCTTAATTTAATTGTGACTATGTTATCTAATAATTTCAGTATTTTAAAGCAAAACAAGCCTCATATTAACCTTATAACACAATGAATCATTCTATGCAGAATAGTCATTATACACTTTCTTTTTAGAGACCCCATGGGAATATGCACACACTGCTGTGCTCATGGGACATTTACTCATTGCATATGCCCTGATTTGTTAGTGGCAACTCAGTTAGTACATGCCTGTTATCGGGGTTCATGAAGCAGAATGGTAAAGGTAATGAAATGGCATTAGTATTACATTGACCAGACTAGAATGGGTGATTGCCTATTAGTGTTGCCATTGTTTCAATAAATCTCACAAATGTGTACATATCAGCTATTTAAATCTTTATTTACATTTCTTGAAACCAATGATTCCTAGAAAGGTATTTTCAGGGATACACTAGTGCTTAATAAGAACATTTATAAATTTTGTTAATAATATAATAAGATATTTAAAAGATCCTTGGGAAGATTGATTCCAGTTATATATACATTTTTATGAGGTCAACAATTTTAATTCCCTTTTAAACAAATGATGATTAAAATACTGAAGGAACATTTTGAGTGTTACCTCTTTCTTGATGTCTAAAATCAAGTTTCTAGCATACATTAACAGTACAATTTTCCACTTTTGTTTAGATGGCATAGGGTTTTGATGATAGCAGCATTTGCATAACATTTTAAGCTTTTATTATATTTGGTTACTTTTCTGGTAAAGTCTCTGCTATAAGTCCTTTACTTTGTTGACAGCAATTGACTATAGTAATATAGTAATCTCCTTTGTGTTTTCCACTCCTTGGAAATTAAAACCTGGCTTCGGCTTTAATATTGTTGCTGTATATTTGTACTTGATGACATTTTATGTAATTGAAATGAGGAATGTCTGAATAAATAACATGATTTTCTCTGGCATTTCTCCACAAACATTTTGGCTAGCAGAATATTTAAGAAAAATATCCAGAGTCACATGCAAGTTTTTATGCTTTTACCAAAAAAAAAAATTATAATAAGTAAAGCACTTACTTTTAACAGCTTTATTGAGATGTAATTCACATACCATAAAATTCACTCATAAAAGTGGACTATCCAATGGTTTTTAGTATTTTCCGGTTATGTAACCATCACCACCATTTTAGAACATTTCATAACTCCAGAAATAAAGTCTATGCCCATTAATGGTCATTTCTCACTTCCCTCAAAAGTCTCCATCCCTAGGAAACCACTGTTCTACTTTCTGTCTCCTAATCTAGACATTTCATATGAATGTAATCATGGAACATACAGTCATTGGTGACTGGCTTCTTTGACTTAACATAATGTTTTCAAACTTTATTCAAGTTGTTGAGTGCATAAGGACTTAATTCATTTTAATTACAGAATACTATTTCATTGTATGTATATGTCACATTTTATTTATCTCCTCTTCAGTTGATGGACATTTGGGTTGTCTCCACTTGTATATTTTTAGGAATAGTGCCGTTATGTGCATTCATGTACAAGTTTCTGTGTAGACTTATCTTTTCAATTCTCTTGGGTATATGCCTAGGACTGGAATTGCTGGATCACATGGTAATTCTATGTTTAACATTTTGAAGAACTTCCAAACTGTTTTCCAAAGTGGCTGCACCATTTCATATTCCCATCTGCAATGTATGACAGTTCCGATTTCTTCAATTCTCATGAACACTTGCTATTATCTATCTTTTACATTATAGCCAGCCTAGTGAGTGTGATATAATATCTTACAGTGGGTTTGATTTGCATTTCCCAAGTGAGTAATGTATTTATGCTTCCTTTCATGTGCTTATTGGCCATTTGTGTAAATTCTTTGGAGTAATTTCTAATTAGATCTTTTGTACTTTTAAAAATTGGATTGTCTTTTTAATATTGTATTATAAGAGTTCAATAAATATTATGGATAAAATAATTTTTACCTTATCTGATAAAATATTATGGTAAATAATAATTTTACCTTATCAGATAAAAATTTTTCAAACATTCTCTCCCAGTCTGTGAATTATCCTTTCATTTTCTTGCTGGTGTCCTTTAAAGCACAAAAGTTTTTAATTTTGTTGAATTCCAATTTATCTATTTTTATTTCCTTGCTTGTACTTTAGGTGCTATCTTCAGCAACGCTTTGCCTAACCTGAGGTCACAAAGATTTATTCCTATGCTTTCTGTTTTATGATTTTAGCTCTTACATTTTGGTCTATGATCAGTTTGGAGTTAATTTTTCTGTATGTCATAAGAAAGAGATCTCACTTCACTTTTTTTTTCCTGAGGTAGATTCTTCCTGAGCTAACATCTGTTTGCCAGTCTTCCTCTCTTTTGTATGTGGGTACCGCCACAGCATGGCCATCAATGAGTGGTATAGGTCCATGCCCAGGAACTGAACCTGGGCTGCTGAAGCAGAACGCAGTGAACTTAACCACTCGGCCATGGGGCTGGCCTCTCACTTCAGTTTTTGCATGTGGATATCCAATTATCCTAAGCTTGTTTGTTGAAAAGACCTATTATTCTTCTTCTGTTGAATTGTCTTAGCATACTTGGTCAAAGTCAGTTGTATATCACCTAACTTTGTTTTATAATCTCAAATAATAACTTTTCAACTGAACCTTATTGTTACAATCTTAATTAAATACACTTTAATATTTATCAAATAACTCGAATAATATTTGATTCCTTGATTGTTATCTTATACTTTATATATTATCTTGATTTACTATCTTAATAAATGCATAGGTCAATTGTGTACTAAATTTTAAGTGGTAAAATATATACCATTATTGTCCTTGATAAACCAAGCATCAAAGCACTCTGGATTGAAAAACTTTAGAAGCCTTTAGACCTAGCTTTTGCTAAATGTGACAAAAATGTAACTTGCTACTATAAATGTAAGGCACATCTTAATCAGATTCCTGCTTAAAATCTATATTATCAAAATAAATACGAGTTGGGAATATTAATATTTGTAGAATATCATTGATCATGCTTCTTGGTTGCCCAACATGCTGAAAAACCCTAACCTTATTTGAAGAGTTCTTGGGTTCATGATCCCGCTTGCTCAAGGTCAAACAGAAATTTACCAGCTTCCTTTGTAGCTAGTACTCCGGCAGGTGAGTTTATACAAAACAAACAGACTCACCTGTTAGAGACTTTAAATTCTTAAATGAGTAATTGAGGGAATTAGGCAAAGGAGCTAATCCATTTGCCTGGTTCTAGTGGCACCAGAAGCGTACAGCATTAACAGTATCAGAATTTGCAAAGTCTCGTGCCTTGCAGAGATGCTATTCATGCAGAGACCATGGCTGCAATTTCCTCCAGAGTTTGACTGCTGGGTAGCAGCAGGAGAGTATTTTCATCAGGCTAGATTGGCAGTGGTGTTTATGGTATGATTCCTGAAAGTTTAACCTTATACCTGTTCTCTAGAAAGTTCAACAATTCTATAAACTACACAAATATTCTCTAGTAAATTCCTTTTCTACTTAAAGAGACAAAGCAATTTTTCTTGCTTTCAGTTGACAACCTTATTGATAAAATATACTATCCCATCCTGGAGTATATCAATGTTAATCATATATGAAGTCATATTGTCAATTTAGTGAAAGAATTTAATTCAAAATAGAATTGACTGAAAAATGCTATTACTGAGATATCACAGAGGTTTAAAAAGAGGAATTTCTACTAAGTTTTACTAACTCCCTAAAAGATTCATGGGTAACTATGTGGATTTATACACAAGGTACTAATACAAGCTTGGCTTTGATATAATTAACTAAAACACTGTTGAAAACAGGTAACAGACACAAATAATATTGAGATATTAGCACTTTTAGGTGAGTTGGTACTCATGACCATGTAAAAAGCGCTCTGGTTACTTCTGTAGACCCACAAATCAGAATTCGGATCTTCAGTTTACATTCCTCTGAATTCTTTTGTTTGCTGAGGAAGATTCACCCTGAGCTAACATCTGTTGCCAACCTTCCTCTATTTTTCGTATATGGGCCGCTGCCACAGCATGGCCACTGACAAGTGGTGTAGGTCTGTGCCCGGGAACTGAACCCAACTCACCAAAGTCGAGCACACCAAACTTAACCCCTAGGCCACTGGGGCTGGCCCTGAATTCATAAATAGTGTATTAGAGAAGTATAATCAACTTTAAGCATTATTCTCAATTCTAATCAGGTTTGCACAGAATTATACAGTTAAATAAAACCTAAAGATTTTTATTGTTCACTACATCAAGGACTTAGGCCTTAAAATCAAACTCTCCTTGGAAAAACTAAACTTATTCATTCATTCATTCATTCATTCCATAAATACTTATTAAATGCCTATGTGTCAGGTGCAGTGCAATGTATCATGCTACTAGTTAGTTTGGTACTATGATTTATGTTTTCTTTTTGTCTTGTTTTTACATACACAAAATTGAAGGAATTATTTTAAAATCTTGTGCTATTCCATTCCATTTTCTCTGCAATGTAGGTATGTGGCAATTATTTGTTTGTCATTATATATGAAAAGATGAAAAGGTTGACTGAGGTCTAAAATATTCTTATGTGTTCAGAGATGTTTTCAGGCGGAGCTACAATATTCAATGTAACTAAACCTTACACTGTTTCTTCTTTTCTACTCCTTGCCACACTGGACCTACAGGATGGAATGGAAACCAAGGTCACAGTTGGAAGCAGTAATAGAATTCCTCAGCTTATGAATGTGATCTCATTGGCAGCCTTAGACTCCTCCTTTTCTGTACTATTTGAAACGCCAGCCAAACGTTAGAGCTAATTATACATAGAAATGTAATACCAGGCTTATTTTTAGGGCAATCAATGCACTTAAAGCCAAGTTTCACAATGAGATTCTGCCATGCCCTGAAGATTAACAGCAACATTCAGAGGGAGGTGAGATGGTGTAATGTTCTTGAAAGTTATCAGTCAGAAGCTGTATAGGGAGTGTATAAAAATCTCATTCCCGTTTCATCTATTCTGTTACTAAACTTGTGTTGTTCTTTAAAAGAAAAGTGACATATATAATGAAGCTAAGAAATTTATATTTACAGAAGGCAACTGTGTTAGAAACTTCAGTCACATTGTCTGAGAGAGCTTTTAAGGAATGTATTTGAGATAGGCGTTATAACTAATTTCTGCTAGATAAAACACACTGATTGAGGTTAAGCAATGTAGATACACAAATAAAAAAGTGTGTTGATGTATTCTTTCACCCATTCAGTTAATCTTCAACAAATATTTATTCAGCACATGATAGGAATAAGATATTTTAAATTTGGACTAGAAAAGCTACAATGAGATACTAGTTTTTGAATTATGTTTTGCATGTTGTCATATTTTGAATTTACTAAATTACTCAGTGTTTTTAGGACTATTTTAACCAGGTCCTTCATTTTCATATACTTTGTTTCCATTGGCCATAATAACTGTGCCTAAATCTTCTTGTTATTTAAAGTGTTAGAGACTTGCTAGACTATAAGCTTCATGAGGGCAAGGATTTTCTTTCTTGTTCATCAGTGAAAATCTCCTGAATCTAGGACACTGTCTTCTTTGATCCTCAATAATCATTCCTCTGAATGAATGAGATTACAGAAATCTGACACTTTCATACAAGAGCAAGAAAATAATGAAAATAGTTGTCTCAAAACTTTTTCAATGAAATAATTAAATTTGTGACTAGTTGAACTTCATACTGGGTTGGAAATCATTATAGTATTTTCTAGCTTAGAAGATTATCTCATAAAACATTGAGATTGCTTTATGTCATTTTGGGGGCTATCAATATGAGGTGGAGTATAAAGTTGAAATATTAAATTAGGCAATAAAAATAAAATTAATTAAAACTAAACACCCACCACTCAGAAATAACCACTGTTAATATTTGGAGTGTAATCTTTCAGATGTCTTGAAACCTATTTATATATCTATATCCATTCATATATTCATTTGTCCCGCAATGTGTCCATCGTTAGTAAACTCAATATGTCCCTACTTTTGGTCATTAAACTGTAACTTTTGTTTGTTCCTTCACTGACATATTTTGCTTTCTTTTGCTATTGTAGAACTGCAGCAACATTTCTACAGCAAAAGTTTTGCACATGCCCATGGTAATAATTCCTAGACTTTAAATTGGAGAGTCTAGAGTATGGCTATTTTTATGGTTTTGAGAAAATAAAGGTATTTAATAACTTAACAATACAGCATGCGAAGATCATTTTCTTAACACTGAATGTTGTCATGCCTTTAATCCTTACCAACTTCAAAGATATCTTATTTTTTATAAGGATATTTGTGCAACATAATGCTTTACCTCTGTAGCCTCTCAGAAAATTGGCTGTTTTTTCCATCTGCTGCACCACATGGAGTAGTTCTCATAACCGTCAGCTTCTCTACAACTCCATTGACTAGTAGTACTCCAGAGAAGATTCTGAATGTTTCTTAATGCTTATGGACTTTTGATCTCAACTGTTGATGTCTATTGTTGATGAATTCATACTTCTTCAGTGTTTTTAGCAACCATTGTGGCTGCAATTGCAACACATTTTATTAATGGTTACAATCTTTTTCTCTTCTGCATTTCGTGATTTTGTGTGTGTGTGTTCTGCAATCTAGATTCTGTTATTTCACGATAGATAATCTTGAGGGAGGGATGCATTCCTATAATGGCTGTTAGTCATAAACCATTCTACATTATAGTTTAATTGTTCTCATTTCACCAAAAAGTTATTTGCATATGTTTTGGCAGAAGGTTGTTTTTAGGACTCAGCAGCAGTCAACTTTATCAATCAAGCAGACTTGTGGGAAAGAAGTAAATAGAATATGAGCAGTAAATTGCTGAAGTTAAATGAAAACTGAAAGCAAGAAATCAACTGATTTTCAGTGTCATGATTCTCCTATATCAATGTTATATTATTGTTATTATTCTTACCAAAAAAATCTACATTTTGCTGTAAATATAAAAATATGGTAATTTTGTCTGTGATCAGTTAAAAAAGCAAATTTTTCTACTTTTAATGAAAACTAGGGTCATACAATGAAAATAATTAGAGCTTACTTTTGCAAACACTGAGCCTCGAGAAGCGTAAGTGCATATGATTTCAACTAGAGAACTTATTGCTGCAATGCATGACCATTTCCTTACTCGTAACCCCAATTATACAACAAATATTTACTAAATGACCAATATATTTCAGGCACTGTGATAGATGCTAGATATAAATGGTCAATAAAACAGTACTACCCTTACTTTCCCAGTACACTTAGTCTAATAGGAATTATAGATATTTGAATATAAATATGGCAGTGCTTTACTAAAGGAATAGTGTCTGGAGGTGAAAGAGTTTATGATATAGTCTAGAAGAATAAATGAAGACTTTACTAAGAAAATACTATTTAAGACCTTAATGAGAAGTAAGAATTGTCCATGTAACAAGAGGACAGGATTCAAACTGAGGATATTAGGAATGAATGCCCAGAAGTGAAAAAGTTCAGTGCATTGTAGGAACTTGAATAAAGATATAATTCCTTGAGTAAGGGATGTGAAGGGAAGAATGCAAGGAAAGTTCAGCCAGGCCCAGGTCAGCTGGACCTGAGTGAGATACATTTAGGAGTTTTGATTTTATTCTGAAAGAATTGGGATAACATTGCAGAGTTTTACAGAGGGCACTTACACGAGCAGATTTGTTTATTTGAAAGAACACTTTAGCTAGTGTTGAACACTGATTCAAGAAAAACACAGCTTGAGGTGAGGATACCGGTTTGAAGCCTGTTGTGTTATTCAAAGGACACCAAATATTAGCACAGATTCATAATATGATAGCAGCTTGGTTTATAGGGGAGAGAGTGAAGACAGAAAAAAGTAAATGGATTTGAAAGAGATTTAGGATGTATAATTTTAAGGCTTTTGAGGTGGATTGTGTGTGGATAGATTGGAGAGAAAAATGTCTGTGGATGGCTCTGAAGATTCTGGGTGAGACTCTGCATGTTTGGTTGTGCTACATACTATGGGATCATGAAAGGAAGAACCAGCACATTGAGATAAGAACAATGAAGAGATTAAGCTTGTGAATATTGAATTTGATCTTCCTATATGTTATAAAATGAAAGTACCTTACAGGCAAATCGATAAAATATCTGGAACTCAAGAGTAAGCTCCAGGAGTGGATATGGTGAAATTTCAGGATACAGCTGCTAACTGGGGAACTAGGAGTTACTAATCTCACCCAGAGAGATGACATAGAGTAAAAGGGGAAAAGGTTCTTGAATGAAATCATGAAGGAATCCAAGTTGGAGATGGAATTTTCAAACTCAAGTTTCTTCTGAGGCCGATCAGGTGGTCTCAGTCTATAAAACAGTCCAGGTGTAATAATAATAATAATACTAATGGCGTAAGCTGAGCATAAGTGGCCACTGAACCGTGACTCAGGGTCTAGGTTAAAAAAAAGATATGGAGACTGTGGTGGGCTCCGCAACAAATACCTCCAAGGGAGTGCTATTAGTCAGCTCTAACCAATTTTCTTATTATAAAATTTATCAAGGAAAGGTCAAACTCTAGATGTTATGATTTTTAAATATTGACAAGTAACTATCTTTTTAAAAAACAAAAACTTTGTGAGTACCTAACAAAACACAATGGTGGACCAGATTCTACATAGGGCCGTCCCATTCCATTTTAAGGAATGAAATGAGAAAAGAGAACAGAGGAGACTGGGAATGTATGAACAGTGGTGTACAAATGCAGTGATCCTACAGAGTTAATAGACTTCCTTATCCACAACCTAGTGGTGATAAGCTGTGGGATAATAGAACCTTGTGCTTGGAAAGGGCTTCAAATATTAAACAGCCTGTATTGATATTATTCACAACATTGCCTTAAAGTCTTCCATCTCCTACTGTTCATCTTCATCTTGTAGGATTTATTATGCTTCCATGTGCATAAGTTGCAGTGCTAGTTGTTCAACTTGCAAATGGAATAGATAGGTCGACTTTTTCATAAATTTGTGGTTTAACATTTTTTGTACTTCCAACATATTATTTCAGGAATGTATTCCTCCTAATTTTTTTAGCTTAAGATATTTTCTTCTACTTTTCTTAAATAGCACAGCAATATACCCTTATAGGATGGTTTTCTTGATAAGATTTTGCAAATGCTCCAACTAGAACTGAATATGGTTGCCAAGATCTGTGTAGTTGAAATGACAGAAGCACATTTATTTTTTTGAGGGGTTTATTGGATAGAAGTCAAACACTATATTGACTTGGCTCTAACAGGCTTTATCTTATGCACCCTATAAGATATTACACTTTCTTGGCAAACATGAAGTGCTAACTCCTCTCTTTTGGAATTGAGGCATATCCTGCCCAAGCAGAAGGATGAACACGATAAGCTAACAGGTATTTTTCCAATCATGACTACTGTGATCTAAGTCCAATAGACAGCTAGAACTTTTTAAATATTTCATTTTAAAATAATTACACTTAAATTATCTTAAAATGTATCCTATAAAATATATATTTGCTTTAACATACATTGCAGTATTCTGAGCAATTTCTTCCAGCTACATTTTCCTTTATCCTAAAGTTGTCAGAAAGAAACTTGGGAAACCCAATATCCTATGTATTTTCAGGAGACTGTCAAAGCTGAATTAAATTTGTGAAGGATAATATTTTCTCAGGAACTGTATCGATGTGTTAGACCCTCAATTTTCACATTTTCTCATAATTAATTCCAAAATTTGCAAATATCACCCTAAACTGTAACTTTGCTTATAAAATTTGATAAAGTATGATGAAAAAACAAACCTCTGGATGCTTCATATTTTTAATTTCCACCATATATTCTTTGAGTCATTGACATAAATCTGAGTTTTTGAAACAAGTCTCTTTTGAACTATGTATCCAAGTAAAGTGCACAATTTTGTGCAATTTTTTTTACTATATATGTTTGTTATTAGTGCCGTCGAGTTGATTCCAACTCCTGGTAACCCTGTTTAGAGCAGGGCAAAACTCTGCCAGATCTTTTTGCATCATCCTCTCACCTTCCAGCACTATATTAGTCTGGAAGCTCCACTGAAACCTCTCCCTGCTGATATTTGAAATACCAGTGGCATAGCTTTCAGCATCACAGCAACACACAGCACTGCAGCACGACAACCAAGAGGGTCAGCGAACCCGGGCCATGGCTGTGGGAGGGCCAAATCCTAACCACTAGACCACCAGGGCTGGCTACTATGTATGTACTTCAATTAAATATCAACATAGCTGGGTAGTCATCTATGTTTACCTATCAGCTAAGTAGCCTATTCCTTCACACTTAGACATATAAAATTCATATTTATACTACAGCAAAAGTAATACTTATTATACTTTATAGATTCGTTGGTCTCTGTAAATGAAAAAAGCTGGAGATGTTGAAACCCCAAATGGCAAGAATAAATCAAAAACTCAGGTAAGAAACAGTGGAAAAGACAACAGAAGAAATTATTTTATTCTTCTCCCTTTCTAATGGTCTATTATGTGGTTACCACAAAGTGAATTTATCTTTAGCCTGTCTCTGTACCCAAATGATTCTTCCTTGATTCCTATTTATTTCTTACTGTCTTTTTGTTTCTTTCTCATTATATTTTCATTTTAATTTTATTGGGGTATAATTGGCATAGAAAAAGCCATAATATGTAAAACTTAATGAGTTTGAAGATAAATATACACCTGTGGAACCATCACCACACTTATGTCATAAACATATCCATCCCCTCCAAAAGTTTTCTCCTGCCTTCTTTATTTATTATTATTATTATTATGTGTGTGTGTGCCTGTAAACCTGTGTGTGTGTACAACAAAAAACACTTCATATAAGATTTACCCTCTCAGCAAATCAGGGAGTTATTAGTCAAAAGGTAAAAAGTTTTAGTTATGCAAGATGACTAAGTTCTAGAGATCTACTGTATAGCATAGTGCCAATAGCTTACAATACTGTATTATATATTCATTATATTTTCTGATCTTTAATTCACCCTGACCTTGGACAAATAAAGCATGTGTCAGTTAAAATGTAGAAAGGAAATAGAAGAAGCAAAGGAGAGTTAACTTTCTCTGAGTGCCTCCTTTGTGCCATTAACTATGACAGGCAGTTTACTAGCATCCTTTTCAGTATTCATACCAACCCGAATACTTCAGTGTATCACGTATTCTTCTTCATTACCACTCTCCATGTTTAATCCATTACTTAGGCTCTAAATGCTTTTCCTACATCTTATAAATATCTCAGTTATCAAACCACTTCTCTCCATCTTGTCAAGTCTAAGCCACTATCATTTTTCACTAACAAATTTCTAATTACTTTCCCTATATAGGCTCTTAATTCATCTCATTCTATTGGCTGTATAGGGATGCCTCATTTTATTGCACTTTGCTTTATTATGCTTCACAGATAAAGTGCTTTTTACAAGACCCTCCCCCAGCAAAAAGATTATAACTCACTGAAGACTCAGATGATGGTTAGCAGTTCTCAGCAATAAAGTATTTTTAAATTAAGCTATGTACACTGTTTTTTTAGACATAATGGTATTGCACACTTAATAGACTACAGTATAGTGTAAACATAGCTTTTATATGCACTGGGAAACCAAAAAATTTGTGCTACACACTTTGATGCGATAATCACTTTATTGCAGTGGTCTGGAATCGAACCTGCGATATCTCAGAGGTACGCCTGTATTTAGAACAATATTAAAAATGCATGCTTGTCATGCCATTTCAAGAGTTTAAAACACTCCAGTGACTCTTACATAAAACCTATATATTTCCAAATATGTGTTAAATTCCCAAATGATTTACTCCTGTCTGCCCCTCCAAATTTACTTAGTGTCATTCTCTAACATGGTGCCTAGAACTATTCAGTCACTTAAGTACAGTCATGAGCCACATACTGATGCTTCAGTCAACACTGGACTGCAGACACGACAGTGGTCTTATAAGATTAGCACCATATAACCTGGGTGTGTAGTAGGCTATACCATCTAGGTTTGGGTCAGAATTGTAGAGGAGGAACAAATTTTCCTCTGCTCTTCTAGGTTCTTTTGGCTAGCCTAAGAATTAAATTGACATGAGACAGATTAACAGGAAAAACACAAACAAAAGTTTAATAACATGTACACATAAGAGAAACCCAGGAAAACCGAGTAATTCACCAATGTGTGAAGCCCTCACCTTAAATACCATCCTCAGCTAAAAGCAAAAGAAGATGTTGGGGGTGGAGAGAGTCAGAGACTTCAAAGGGAAGGCAGGCAATTCACATGTAGGTGAAAAGGAGCAAACATTTGGAAAACAAGTGTTTGTTCGACCACACAGAAACAGAAGAACACAGAGGGGAGCCCAATGAACAGACTTTTCTAGGTTCCTCCCTGTCTACCAACTAGTTGATGTTACGCTAAGGTGATAGCTCACTTCCTGAGACAGGTTTTTCAATCTGAATTCTTTTAGGCAGTTAAGGGGAAGATAACAAGAAAAACCTTCTGAGTCTTTTGTTTCCTAAAAATAATCAGCCAAAAATAATCCCCATGTTAAAGAGACAAATTTTGGGGTGGCAAATTTTGTTCCTCTTCAGTACAGTCCATAACGTCACACAACAATGAAATCTCCTAATGGCGCATTTCTCAGAATGTGTCTTTGTTGTTAAGTAACGCATGACTGTGTATTCCAAACTCTGTTTACCTGTAGGGCATTTTCAAATGTGTCTCCTTCTGCATGGAGTGTTCTTTGCCTCACCTTTCCAGAATACCACCACCACCACCACATTCAACTTGTCCTTCAGGTCTGTCTCTTTCTCTGACAAGCTTTCTGCCCAGATTCCATTAGGTCCTGCAGTCTATACTTTGAAAGAACTCAATACTTCTTTCTGACAATTAATTAAATTTGTATTGAATTGTTTTATATGTGTCTTTCCACTCTGGATTGCAAAACCCATACATCTCTAGCATTTACGGTGTTTGGTATATATTAGAGAGCTAACAAATATTTGATAATGATTGAATTAAATAAAAATAGTGATATTTAAATCATTTATTCATATTTTAGGACATGAGATTCCTAAATGACCTCACTACATATGATTTACAAAGGTAGCTGGGATTAGAAGCTAGGATTAAAACATGGAAAGTATGTTTGAGATTTACTTAGTGCTTGTGGGTTCTTCCTTAACTAATATCACTATGTTAAAGATGAATTATGAGTCAATTTAAAAACTCTTTTGTTACATTATTATTTAGTGCATCCAACTAGTATGTCTCAAATAAAGCAAATCTAACTTACCTTTTTTTTTTTTTTAACTGTGGACAAACCCAAATGGAACAAATGGGCCTTTTAATATCCCAAAGGAAATATCCATACTGTGATTGGATGAGTTCTCATCATCAAGCCATTGTTTCCACTCATCTTCCAAGTCTCAGGTCAAAATATATACTTTGAAGTATTTGGAGGATATTTTTTAAATGAAACAAATTCTCAAGGTATTGATGAATATCTTGAATTTCTAAATTACAGTACAGAATACCTTGCTTTAATTCACTAACAAAACACCACAATTGAATTTAAAAGCATTTTTATTCATCCATTCAGTACTTATTCCCCCATTTTTTTTGTAATTCATGAAGTCCCCTCTGATGCTCGTTTTTCCTGCTTTAGGTTCCCAGAATTGTAGGACTTTGTCAGAATATTCCTCCAGGTCTGTTCACCATAGTGCAGTTGGAGAAGCAGTGTTGCATTATGGCTAATAGTGTGGCCTCTGGAGCCAGACTGCCTAAAAGTGAATACTGACTCTGTCACTTACCAACTATAGAATTATTTCCTGAGCATCAAAAATGTGGAGCAGTTAATTTGATGGCTTTTGGCTCAAACCTCAAATGCTTACAAGGTTGATACTGTGCCTAAAGTCCCTAAATAAATAATCTGCCAACCTCAACATTAACCAAAATTTCTGAGGGAAAATATCCTATGATCTGATGTTACCTCAATAATTTGAAGCATGCAACTTACAACATCATCGTTACAATCTAAGACTCATTTCCTTCAGGCATTTCCTTAACACAGACAACCGTACACACACACACGCAACACATAAGAGAGAATTTTGTGCTATGCCAATATGCTGAATGAGTTGTTTGGGGCAATTTTTATCAATGTTTATATTTTATAATTTTCCCTTAATGTAGGAAAATGTTATTTAACTTTTGAATCTTCGTTTTTCAACTATCAGGAAGTAAATTTATGATTTCAGTGTGCATATGCACTGTTTCTTATAACTTTATAAATGACTAATACAAAGTAATCAGTAAGTAACATTGGATTGCTATAGCAATAATTGCCTTACTGAATTAATACCATGAATACACTTCTATTCATCTTTATTTCATTCTTAGAATGTGTTGTTGATAATAAATTATTTCATCTTAAATAATCATATTTCATAGATAACTAGAGAAAAGTAAAATAAATGAATTGTTTCTTGTTTAAGCAACATAGTAAAAGATTTGGAGGGGCCGCCCGGTGGTGCAGCGGTTTAGTTCGTGCTTGGCAGCCCGGGGTTCGCGGGTTCGGATCCCGGGCGCCTGCCGACACACTGTTTGTCAGCCACACCATGGCAGCGTCCCATATAAAGTGGAGGAAGATGGGCACAGATGTTAGCCCAGGGCCAATCTTCCTCAGCAAAAAGAGGAAGATTAGCAATGGATGTTAGCTCAGGGCTGGTCTTCCTCACAAAAAAAAAATAAAAAAAAAAAGATTTGGAAACTATATACTCAATACAATATTTAAAATATCCAAATTATTTGAGCAAAAATTATAATTTATTTAAATATTTTCCTATAAAATTTGAGCTAGCACTACATAGTCAAAAAATGAACTATTATTGTTTGGGGTGCTTAAATATATTTTTCTTGATATACACCCTCATGTAGAAAATTTAAAGCATATTCATTGTCTATCTATGTGCTCTCCCACTTATACAGTCTATGAAACATATAGCACAAAATATTGTCAATGGCATGATGACAGTCCTCCGGTAAGAGGAATATCTTGGCTGGTGCACTACCCTCAAGGTCATTCTAGGCTCAGTTCAGATAGGCATTCAGTATAGGTGTATGTTTACTCTGGCTGAATATGAGTCAGAAATGATTCAAGTCAAGAATAAGGCCAACATAAGAGATAGTCGAGAGGACTTTGGCTGTCTGATTAAAGAAAATCACTCTTATAATATGAGAGCTAAAGAAGAAACAAAGCCTTTATCCTAAGAGCTGCATTGCCATCCAGTGGCTCTTTCCTTTCTCCCACAGTGTGGTTATTTAAGGGCTTCTAGGGTTAACATCACAAAAACATTTAGAGTTACAACGAACTTGAAGTAAAGAAAAATCTAAAATTTAGCAGTACAATGGCTCCTTTAAGATTCTTCCAAAATTAGGAGTTCAGTTGCTAAACATTCCCTCAGTTGAGGACGTTACAGAGGATTTATTGCAAGCAAGTCTATCTCCCTGTATGTTTTCACCTGCCTATCCTTATTTTCTCCTCCTAACTGGCTCCAGAAACTAAAGAAAATCGGTGCTATCACTCACACATATGACAGACCCTTAAATATTTTAAGGCAATTCTTTATTACCCCACTATACTCAGTTAAAATAAGGCAATACACTTATTTCTGTTCCCAAAGACATTTTGATTTCTTGGGTAAAAGGCAAAATATAGAATTTGGTAGCTCCAAGTGTCTGGGAGGTAAGTGGAAGCTTTCACCATCTTCATCACCAGTGTTCCAACACTGTGGTCCTCACTCTTTCCTCAGTCAGGTGCAGAGCTCATGCTGAATCTGTTAGAATGACATTAAGATTTCCCAAGTCACATGCAATTCCAAACCAACACATCCTGTGTGATAAATGATCAGCTGCTGACTTGAGTCACTTCAAAATAATTTTCTAAATGTCTTCTCTCTGGTATGGCTAAGAATCATGTGTCCAAATTCCCTTGCCTTCTCAGAGTCTGGCACACTCCATGGAAAATCTGGGTATTTCACAATAGAAGTCTAGTAAAATTACTCTCCACCCAAACCAAACAGTGAGAGTTTATGGTTCTTTCTGGAAATGTGTGATTTGGGGGATAAGTCTTCTCAAGTCTGTTGCACTGTTGTAGCAAAGTCAAGCACGGCCACTAAAATACAACGTACTTCCCTCCTCTTGTGCCTAATTTTATCCTGAGTTAATTGGAGGAATCAACCTTCCCAGGTTCGTTATTCTTGTTAATCAGCCCTTCACCTCCTTCAAAGTCTTCTAGTTCTCTTTAAATATGGTCTATATCTTCCTTTTAAAGCATGCAGCTATATTCTCCAGTGGTTGCTGTGAGACACCTGGAACATTTTTCAAATTATGTCCCTATGCTAATATTCATGGATAACCAGCCCATTCTTTTCATCGATACTAGAGTAAAGTTAAATACTTGCAAAAATACTCTTTTGCAAATCACAAAGCACTGCTTTTTTCTTCAATGTTCTTTGGTCAGCTAAAGATGATGACGCTATCATCAAGCTACCAGCTTCCTACTTTCATGAAGGTATAAAAAGAAAAATCACATATTTTTGTAGCCATGATATTTAAGTGTGTAGTATATCCTTGGTTAAAAATGAGAGAGAAGCTCAGTTTAAATTAAACCAAATTTGTGAACTTAATACTTCTGTATTAGATCCTACACCAAGATGGGAATGAAATATACAGAAAGCATGCTGATTTCAATTTAAGGAAAGCTTAACAAGCATTGTTGTTTTGTGCATCATTTCGTATCTTCCTCTGAGTTTGATTGAATACGTATGTTGACATTTGGAAATTATGAGCAGTTTCTAAAATCCTGAATGAATATGTTTTGTGATAGGAAAACATTTTATCATACAAAATCAAAATTGTTCAGTTCTATCTGAATTATTCAGAATATTAAGTAGTCTCATGATCTTCATATGCTCATATTAATAGATGTTTTTAATAATAGATTAATCTTTCTCAACATTTATGGAATGTTGATAGTTCTTCCTTCATATTGTGTTGAATGATTTACAGTACGTAAAGCACTTAGGAAAGTGTGTGGCATATAATAAACACTATGCAAGCATTTGTTATGATAAATACAAATATTTATAGGAATATACATTAAACATAAAATAATCTTAAAGTGATATTAAATTCCATTAAACTGTGAAGCACTTATCAGGAGGTATCAATGCATTATATCTTCAGTGTTATAGAAATGGATGAGTTTTGAATTCATGTGTGTTTCAGTCATTTTTCGGCAGTACACTCTACAAGTAACATATGTTTAATTATTTCTATATTATAATACATGAGAGTAGAAATTCATCTTTGGGCAGAAAGAATTTACCTGATAAAACATGATTTACTCTAAATATAAACTGATGTGATAAAAATACATTCATTTTGAAAGCAAAATTTATGCTTTCAAACTACCCTAAAAAACTTAGTCCGAATGTAGTAGTTCTGTATACTTTAAAAAAAAAAAAAAGGAAATAAAAACAAAGAAAAGGATATTGCCAGATTTGGCTGGAAATGTTGACGGAACTTTGCACAGGTTGTTATGCAAGCCTGGATTAACTGGAAGGCAATAAAAGTGTGACCCAAAATCATGGCTGGATTCCAAGATAAGATATTTGCAGCATTTTCTGCTATGCCATGGTACAGATGGCCTAAATTCAGCCTACTGATTTGGAGGGATGCGGAGGCACTCTATGATGCACCGTATATTGTAATCAAAATCAATATGTTGCTTAAATAACACTGGTGATGAACAACTTCTGATTTTCTATTATATTTTTGGGTATTATGTACATCCATAAATTACTCTACAGTAATCCTTGAGACTATTAAAGATAGATTCCTAAGGATTTTAAACCAGAGATATCAGAGAGAGAGAAATTACCTCAAATTTATATCAGTTTAAGAGAATTACTACTTTATTATTCCATAATTTTTCATTTGAGAAAGAATTATGACTGAAGTTTGCTCACATGATGTGTAAGATATTAGTACTCCAAGGAATAAAAATTGGTCTAAACAAATTAGTTTTAATGTTCTTTAATGGATACTTGAGGAAGTAAAAAATAAATAAATAAAATTAGTCAATACAATAAGGCTCATAGAAATAGAAGGAGATATAGCTAATATATGATCCCCAAGATACTTCCACCACAGTCTGCTGCTTAGACAATCCCAGAAGGAAGTCAAAACAACTGTATAAAAACAAAAACAAAAAACACATGACCTGATTTAAAAATGAGCAAAGAACTTGAATAGACTTTTCTCCAAAGATGATATACAAATGGCCAGCAAACAAATGAAAAGATGCTTACCACCACTAATGATGAGGGAAATGCAAATCAAAACCACTATGAGATATCACCTCACACCCATTAGGATGGCTACCCTTTAAAATCAATAGATACAGATAGGTAGAGAGAGAGTTAGATAAAATAGAAAATAACAAGTGTTGGTGAGGATGTGGAGAAATTGGAATTCTTGAGCACTGCTAGTCCTAATGTAAAATGATGCAGCCCCTATGGAAAACAGTATGAAGATTCCTCAAAAAAATAAAAATATGATTACTATATGATCTAGCAATTCCACTTGTGAGTATATATCCAGAAGAATTGAAAGTAGGATCTTGAAGAGATAGTTGCACACTCTCATTCATAGCAGCACTATTCAAAATAGCCAAGATATGGAAACAACGTAAATGTCCATTGATGGATGAATGGATAAACAAAATGTGGTATGTACATGTAATGAAATATTATTCAGCCCTAAAAAGGAAGGAAATTCTGTCATATGCTACAATATGGATGAATTGCATGGACATTATGCTAAGTTAAATAAGCCAGTCACAAATGAACAAATACTGTATGACTGCACTTATATGAGACACGAAGAGTAGTTAAGCACATAGATACAGAAAGTATAATGGTGGTTGCCAGGGGCTGGGGGGAGAAGGAAATGGGAAGTTGTTGTTTAATAGGTATAGACCTTCAGTTTTGCAAGATGAAGATCTAGAGATTGTTTGTACAACAACGTGACGATACCTAACACTACTGAAATGTATACTTAGAAATGGTTAAGATGGTATATTTTGTGTTTTTTTACCACAATTTAAAAAAGATTAACCAAATCTCAGAATAATTTATTTAAAATGTTTGTTTAGAAACAGTCACTAGAAACTAAGAATTTTTCTTCTCTCCTTTATGCCCACAAATATTGATGTTTTTCTTATATGACTGTGTTTTCTGTTAAAATATATATTGTACAATCGACTAGGCAATTCCAGCTCTCTTATTAACACTGTTTTTATGGTATGTATTTTTCCATCCTTGTATTTTCAACCCATTTGTGTTTTTTTTTTCTTTTTTTGCTAAGGAAGATTAGCCCTGAGCTATGCCAGTGTTCCTTCATTTTGTATGTGGGTAACCACCGCAGCTGGCTGACAGTGGTATAGGTCTGCACCCAGGATCCAAAGCTGCAAACCCTGGGCCACCGAAGCACAGCGTGCCGAACTTAACCACTATGCCATGGGGCCAGCCCCCCATCTGTGTTTTTGAATCTAGGTTGTGTCTCTTGTAGACAGCTTATAGTGGGTTCTTGCCTTTTTTATTTTTTAACATCTCTTGCCAGTCTTCCTCTTTTTGCTTGAGGAAGATTCACCGTAAGCTAACATCTGTGGCTATTTTATATGTGGGTGGCCACCACAGCATGGCTGATGAGTGGTATAGGTCCACACCTGGGAACTAAACCCAGGCCACTGAAGAGGTGTGTGCCAAACTTAACCACTCTGCCATGGAGCTAGCCCCAGTTCTTGCCTTTTTATTCAGTCTGACAATCTCTGACTTTTGTTTGGGATGTTTAGACCATTTGCACTTAACCAAATTATTGATTGATTATTAGCTGGATTTATACTTACTACTTTGTAATTTGCTATCTGTATGCTTTTTGTTTTTGTCCTCTGTTCCTCATTTACTGCTCTCTTCTGCGTTAAAGATTTCTATTGTACTTCTGATGACTTTTATTATATATTTTGAGTTATTTTCTTATAGCTTGCTATAGAGATTACAATATTTATCTTAACTTTTTACAATTCACTTCAGATTAATACTAATTTAACTGACATAAAATATAAAAACTTTGCCCCAACATAGCTCCATTCCTTTCTTCCTCTTTTTTGCTCTTATCACCTATCTTGTATCTATGCAGGTTATCAAACCAACTATAGGGTGTTACAATAACTGGTTTTTTCAGTCTTAGATTTCTAAAAGAGTAAGAGCAGAAATGAAAAAAATATATATATTTATAGTACTTTTATATTTACTCATATATTTACCATTTCTAATGCTCTTTCTTTATTTTTTTATGGATTAATGTGGTCATTTGCTGAGATTTTCTTACAACTGGAAGGATTTCCTTTAGTATTTCTTCTAAATCTGGTCTACTAGCAACAAATAATTTTTGTCTTTATCTTGGAATGTCTTTGTTTAACTTTCACTTTTGAAGAACAGTTTTGCTGAATATTGAATTCTTGGTTGATAGTTTATTCCTTCACTAGTTTAAACAATGCCATCCCACTGCCTTTTGTCCTCCTTGCTTTAGATAAGAAGGCAACCATTAAGTGCATCGATGCACACCTATACCTATTGAGTTGATTTTCTCTTTCTGATTTCAGGATTTTCTCTTTCTCTTTGGCTTCTTGGGGCTCACCTCTTTATTTGCTTAGCTTAGTGGTCAGTCAATGCTTAACAGAGGTTTTCCTCAAACTCCTTGAGCCAGTAAATCTTTCATTCTCTGCTAATGTATCTGAGTGGGTAGGAGAAGACATTCAAATTTAAATCTTTTTACAAGTCTGCCCTGGCTTTTATTTTGCACAGGACCCTTTCGTGTCTTGTATGCATACGTGCACATATTCAGGGTTGGTCGGAATGTATGGTCAGCTTGAGCCCTCTCCACCACACATGCACTACCCTCAGCCAGTAATACATTTGCCACTACCACTACCATAACCTCAGCCAAGAGAGCCATTTGTCTTTCTGACTCACACACTGCTAGGTCATTTCCACCAACAATGCCACTGCACTTGAGCATGGTACACATTTCTCCAAATCTTTGCAGCTATTTTTTTTTTTAGGCTCAGAACTGAAAGTTTTATTTAAGTGTTTTTGTAGAGTCAATGTGCATAAATAAAAGTTATCTTCAATATAAAATAATTATTTGACAAATAGCTTAGTCTATATGTGGTAGTTCCAAAATAGTTTTTGAATTTTCAGGGAAAGAACACCTTATGGAGACAAACACAACCCAATCTTCATAATTTGCTTTTATGATTTTCTTATTTTTTCTAAGTTTTACTGAATTATGATTGACATACATTGCTGTATAAGTTTAAGATGTACAGCATAATGGCTTGACTTACATGTATTGTGAAATGATTACTGCAATTAGTTCAGTTAGCATCCATTATTTTGTATAGATATGATAAAAAAGAAAGAAAAAAATGTTTTACTTGTGATGAGAACTCTTAGGATTTATACTGGTAACAACTTTCATATATATCATACAGCAGTGTTAACAATAGTTGTTATACTGCACATTATGTCTCTAGTACTTACTTATCTTGTGACTGGAAGTTTGTATCTTTTGACCACATTTCTCTAGTTCCCCCTCCCTCCAACCCCACCTCTGGTAACCACAAATCTGATCCTCTTTTTCTATGAGTTGGGTTTTATTTTTAGATTTCACATATAAGTGAGATCATACGCTATTTTGTCTTTGTCTGACTTTTTTCACTTAGCATAATGCCCTCAACGTCCATCCATGTTGCCACAAATGGCGAGATTTCCTCATTTTCTATGGCTGAATAATATTCCATTGTATATGTATCCCACAACTTCTTCATCCATTCATCTGCCAATGGACACTTAGTTTGTTCCCATGTCTTGGTTGTTGTAAACAAGGCTGCTGTGGACATGTGGGATTTGCAGTTACTTTGATGCTGGTCCTCACAGCTTGCCCGTCTTGGGCAGAAACTCTATACTGACTTAACTGGGAGGGGGTTTGGGATTGGAGCTCTCCTGGGCAAAAATGGCACAGAATTTCTTCTGTTCTTATGTGTAGTTCAATAGTTTTTTAAACAAAATGCTTCTCAAATCATTGTACACATTTCATCAATTTCCAAATCTCTGAAGTGACTTTTTTTGGTCAGGAATTTTTCAGTTTAGAATTTCTTTTGGAAATAAAAGATCTCTTACTTCCTCACTTGGCCATAACCAATAATGGCCTGGCCCTCTCTGCCTGTATTTTAAGCATTATTTAAACCATTCCTCATCATGCATCAGAACAATAGAAATACATGTATTTTTGTTAGGTTGTCTCTACTTTTTCACAAGTAATGAATATGAATCTGAAGAGCAATATAATTCTTACAATTTCTGAGAGTGTTTACACATATTAACCTGGTTTTTCATAGTATAGATTTTTGGTTCTCAAATGGGGTATTTTTCTCCCAAAGGGAAATTTGGCAGTGTCTGAAAATATTTTTGGTTGTCAGGACTGGGGGCAGGATCCTATTGGTAACTAGTGGATCAAGAAAAGGATGCTGCTTAGCATCCTACAATGCACAGGACAGCCCCCCACAACAAGAATTTTCTAGTCCAAAATGTTAGTAGTGCCTCTTTTTAGGAATTCTGATCTAGATTACCTTTCGGCAATTGATATGTGTCATCCTTCAAGAACCTATTCACATGCTTTCCATGAAGCCACTGCTGACACTTTAAGAACCAGAGAGGAATACTCTCACTTTCTGCCATCATTTAGCTTGAAAATATTGCTAGTATTTAGTATATATCATGTTCTATTGCAATTATTTGTGCATATGATTCTATCTGCTCTAATATAACATGAGCTCCTTGAGGTCAACAGTTTCTTAATCACATCTGTATCCCCAGCAACAAGCACATGACCTGGCATAGAGTAAACTCTCAATAAATATTTGTTAAATAAACAAATGGATGGAGGATGGAAGGATTAAGGAAAAGAGTATGTTCGATGGCAATTGAAACAAAGAGATGTAGGCTTCTCATAAGAAGATGAGGAGGAATAAGATTTTTAAAAGTTCATTTTTCTAAATGCTTCAGGTAAATACAAACCACTACCTTTTTGCCTACAGTTTTTCTGTTTATTGTAAATAATACTTATGAAACCATAACCTGCACTGTAAAATTTAGCACCAAGGTAGTGTGCAAATGAAAAATAAGATTTAAAAAACCGATTGATATCTTATCGATAGCTGGTTATTTTGTGTAGCACAAAACTTATCCATAGCCACTGTCCACTGCATATTTTGTACATAGTCAAAGATGGTATGCTTTCAAAGATAGCAAAATCAGACAGCAAAATCAAAGACAGGATGTGCTTCTCCTTCAGATCCACGCTCCACCTTCCCCCCCAGCTCTGTAAATACACCTTTATTAATCTGCCCTCAAAGTACAAATTTGAACCAGTCTCATCTAGTTTCTGCTAGGATGTTGGCTGATAAGACCATATAGAAACAATTTCTAAGAATATGTTGGATATTATATATGATGTTACAAAAGATTTGAAACATTGTTATTTCCTATACAGTCTATACAAGTCTAAACCCTATGAAGTTCATACAGGCAAAGGAACTGGAGACATCTTTCAACTCCACCCCTCTTCTCTATGTCTATTGCCATTGTCCCATTTTAGACTTACATCATTTAAAGGCATTATAATTGCCTTTTAACCCCACTCTCCCTGCTTCCGGTGTTACTCTCTTTCAATCTATAGTCCATAAAAATTACTCAAGAATGCAAATCTAGCAGATTAAATCACTGCTTGAAAATTGGCAATGATTTGTCACTGCCAAGGTCAAATTCAGACTATATTTTTTGAACTGCTTAGGGTGTTAAAGCACCACTTTTCCAATTACCACAGGTAGTAGAAAATTATTCATTCTGGACAGCTAATAATTATCATGTCTCTTCAATTTTTATAAAATTAGTAACTGTTACTAAGAAATGAGTAAGTCCAGATTAGTATAAAATCTAAGCTATGAGATGTGAGGAATGGAATACAATTTTGAGACCTACCTTATGGCTAAAACAAGATCAGAGATACAACCAGAATCACAAGATGCTTGCATAAATTTTAAATATACTTTTTCCGTAGAATGCCTTTTTTTTTCAGTAGCAGTATGTGAAAGCAAACATTCAGGCATATAGTGACTTTACATAATAGCTGTTTATTAAACATTGGAGTATGTAATTGTAAGTTCAACCTGTGGTCATCATTTAACATACATCCATGGAATGCATATGCTGCATACACATTTCATCCTAGTTTTTATATCTATTAATTTTAATGATAACATCACTATAATTTATACAAAGTGTATAACTTAATATATAGTCAGAACAATATACTTTAAAATATTTTAGGGAAATGTAATTAATAATAATAATAAACATTTAAAAAAGACAAGAAAGCAATAAGAGAATAAAAAGCACTTCAGTCACAGAGATAAGTTCTTTCTTCACTCTCTACCTCCCCCTCTCTCCATCTCTCCCTCTCTCTGTCTCTGTCTGTCTCTCTCTCTCCACACACATGCACACACGCAGAGTAACCTACTTTTTTTTCAGATTGCATCAGGAACGTTTTCCTTTAGCCATAAATCTCTTTTAACGACAATATTACATTGTATGAAGACTGCTATAATTTATTTAACCCAACTCTTCTTTTTAGATATTTATTTCTATTTTATTTCTTTATGAGCAGTGCTGCAGTAATGGTCCTTGTGGCTGTATGTGTGTATGTGCAGCCAAAATAAGTACTTGGAAGTTACACTTTTGAGCTAAAGGACATGTAGCACTAAAGGATGTCAATATGCTCTAGCCAGAATGTCCTCAAGAAAGAGGACCTGTGTTTTTAAACACTCAAAACTATGTAGTTCTTCATGTGATGTCTTTCAAATATAGTATTAAATAAGCAAAAAGGAAGAAGATTGGCTGATTTGAATTATTACCTTATATTTTCTTGAAGTATAATTGCCTAGGAAGAACTAATTTAAGAGTCCATTTCACAAAAAGTTCATTTACTCTTTCTATAATTTGCCCTTCCTTTTCCCTGCAAAATTCCTCCCTGGCTTCCAAATTGCTTAAAATGTTAAAGGAAAAACAGTTTCATATTATCGCCATAGCACTTAAAACTGTACATTACAGGGGCTGGCCCAGTGGCAACGTGGTTAAGTTTGTGTGCTCTGCTGCAGCTGCCCAGGGTTTGCAGGTTCGGATACCGGGTGTGGACCTAGGCACCACTCATCAAGCCATGCTGTGGCAGTCATCCCACAAAAAGAAGAGGAAGATGGGCACAGAGGTTAGCTCAGGGCCAAGCTTCCTCAGCAAAAAGAGGAGGATTGGCAGTGGATGTTAGCTAAGGGCTAATCTTCCTCACAAAAACAACAACAACAGAAAAACTGTACATCACAATTTTAGCAAATTTAATCAATTTTTGTAGTATTTATGTTGAGCAAATTTTCATTTTGTAGGACTTAAAGGTGAGTGCGGCCATCTATAGTCTTTCCTAGCTATCAAGCACTTTTTTTTGTTCTTCATATTATTATTCCTTTCATCTCAAAAAAAAAACAACCCACCAAAAAAATAGATGCAATTAGGTGAGCAAACCAAGGCTTTCACTGGAGATTTTGGGAGCAATTCCTAAGCTTTGTGCCAAGACTAGTCCTGCTATTGTTCTTTATATATTTCATATAAGGGTACATTTCTGTGTCTTTGTTAAAATTAAAGTTACTAATATATGAGCAGAATGATCCAGCTTAATAAGTGGGATCATGGCTTGACATTGAAATAAGCCAAGAGCTAAATATTTTATCAGTCTGGAGTGACACGATTTAGGGAGTTGGGGAGACCTCTGATTTTAAGATTGCTGTATCTGAAAATGGCCAGTGGCAGAGTTGACTAGAAGACGCAGGCTTATGGAGGTTATGTGTATGGGTGTGTGGGTAGATGAATAAACAGCATTTTCTTCATTTCTATTACTGCTTATTGACTATATAATGATTGACTTTGCTGGTATTCACACTATTCTTGAAGTCACTAGTGAAACTGCAAAAACTTACTGGATTGTGAACTGGTACTCACATCCACTCCACTCCCCCATCTGGGGAGTTAAATTTGCTGTTTTGGATACTGAAATTGTAAAATCTGCTATATTTTTAAGTAAAGACAATTAAGGTATATTTTATCTTATGTCCAAAGTTGAACCATACAGCTGTTTCCACGGGATCTATTAGTTTTTCTCTCTCCCAAAACATATCTTTAAATAAGTTTGTCAAAATCATACAGCTAGCAACTGTCAAGAGTGAAAGGTGTACACTAAGTTGCTCTAAAATCTAGTCAATGACTGTGTTACTCTGCCTCTTGGTTAATTATCCACTACTCTTATCACAAAGGGTTACTTGCTTTTGAGAGTAGTTAATAAATATCCATTAGAAACCATGGATAAAACTATGCTTTTAGTCCTTATCTCTAGCGGAAAAAAAAGCAGCCAAATATCCCAAACATTGTGTCTTGGCCCAATTATTCTGTAGGAAGAGAAAAGCTCTGCATTTGTTTTATTGTTTTATTTATTTGTTTGTTTTATTCAACTTCTATGTTTTAGTTATGGGGAAAGCCCAGACTCCATATTGGGTGGAAGGTTTTCTGGGGTTTACAATCTAGACCAAATAAAAAAGACATAGAAAAAGACTATTCCCTGGACACTTTAGTAAAATTGCCTACTTCACTTCATTTCAAGTAGTACCACAGGCTCATAAATCAGTAGAAATCACTGGAGCGATTAAAAGCAAGAACTGATATTCGTCTTGCAAAGGCTACAATCTTTACTTCCTTTTTAAAAATTTTTTCCATCTTTCCTGAGATATAATTGACATATAATATTGTGTAAGTTTAATGAGGGCAACATGATGATTTGATACACATATCTATTGCGAAATGATTACCAAAATAGGATTAGTTAATACCTCCATCACCTCACATAATTACCATCTTCTCTCTTCAGGCCCAAGTCTAGAGCATGGAAAATGCTTATTGATCTTACATTCTTGAAGTCTCAATTCTCTGGCCTCGGTGCCAGAACTGTATTGCATGGTTTCCAAGTCCTTTCTACCTCCATTTATGTAGCTTTCTAGCAACATTTTTTAATTTGATGACTTATGACAAGGGGATATTATTTTTTTAAAGGAGTTGTAAATGTTCATTTAAAAAATTATCCCCAACATTGATTTACTATTTTTTAAATTAATTCTAACATTGATTAGGTCTCTTATTACAAAAGAATTCAAAGTCATATTTTTAGTGGTATACTTTTCTTTACCTTTGAATAATTATCAAAAGATATATATATATATATATCTATATACACATATCTCAATATCGCACAATTACCTCTGTAGTGATCTAGCCATTAAGATACACTATTTATTCAATATGAACCATATTTGATTCATACTTCATCTTAATCTTCTGACATCATTTTAGGTATGTGTTATATCTAATTTATGGACACGTGTGTTTAGGAGAAATCATGCATCTAAAATTCTATAATTTTTTAGAGTACAATGAATGGTTTATGTTCAACCTATTTAAAATTCAAAGAGAAAGTAAACATAGAAATCACACATTTTCCTTTATTGAATTATTTTGGAGAATGTTTGTAAAATGATCATGACTCTTTCAATTGCTTTAGGAGCTCATATTTGAAAAACCCTTTGTATATTTTTATTATATATTCTTGTTCCTATTATGCTGTAGTATCTTGGGGTTTTTTTGAGTTCTGAAGATGATTCTGATAATAAAAATTATTAGAGGAGTATTTGTTTCAGATGAAGAACCATATTTTGGGGCAAGTAATATTTCCTGTCATATACTTGCATGACATTCAGTAGCTATTTGCATCAATACATGTTACTGTTTAATATTTCGACATTAACGTAACATGAAAAAAGTTTTACCAAATACTAAATTCAATACAAGATTAAATTATGTGATGAGCTTTGTTTAAAACTGATTTTGCAAGTAACTCAATAATTCTATTGTCTTAGAAAAAATAAATGTTATACATTTTGAAAATATTGTCCAACTAGGCTACTTTTTTTGTTGTCGTTTCTTTCTTTGTTTTTAGCATGAAGAATAAGATTTTATATCTAACCATATTCTAGCCTGATAGAGAAAGCTAATAATTTTACAATCACTTTCTTATTATATTTTTGTGAATTAGAAGCCATTGTCAATAGAAAGCAAGATTTTTCTTTGATATGTGTCTCCTTCTTTAAAAATCTACAATGACGCTAACAGATTTTAAAATAATATGAAAATTAAAACAGCTAATTGAGAAAGAGTGGTATAATGTACATCAGAAAACAGTTTCTTCATTGAACACTTATTTTATAATTAATTCAGACAAACAGATTTATATAGAGGCCCACTTTAAGGGTGTCAAACCGATAGTGTTGCCTTTTAATCACTACCAAATCCTTTGAATTACTACAATCCTACTTTTTCACTTCACATAGCATTCTTAAATTTTAACCTGCATCATAACGTAGTACATACCTTCATATGTTATACTCTTGCCTTGCTAGTTAATAATTTGAAATATGCAATTAGTTATCATCTTAGTATTATTCAGTATGTACTCAATGTTTACTCACTTAATTGACACAATCTTAATATTTGGAAAAATCGAGTGCTCCTTAAAAACAAGAACTAATATTCAGATTGTTTGCAATGTGTCTGGTGCTTTATAAATCCTCAGAACAAACCTATAATAGACAGATACATACATACATACATAGACCACTCTTCATTTTACAAATGAAGAACCTAAATTGCCATAAGACTATTAATAAAGATTACCCTCTGATCGTCTGTTTGATAAAAGTTTGATTAAAGCCTAAAAAAATCATTGTCTCAAAGGCTAGCACTTGAGACAGTATTGAATACTGTAAACTCATAATACAAATTATAAATTTTTCATTTAAAACTCTTGTATTCTGAGTTATAACCATAGACACTTTAAATATAAAATATTTAAATGTATCAATTAGTTTCTCAGGTAAGTAATCATTTTGATAAAATGTAGGCGGAGAAAGGAATACAGATTAGCAGTTTATCTACATTAAGGATAGGTTCCA
The DNA here is from genome assembly GCA_031878705.1 of Tapirus indicus. Taxonomy (NCBI): domain Eukaryota; kingdom Metazoa; phylum Chordata; class Mammalia; order Perissodactyla; family Tapiridae; genus Tapirus; species Tapirus indicus. The sequence continues at coordinate 136,350,015 of CM062919.1, read as the reverse complement.
TTCAGACTCTAAGCTGAGTAAAAATAGAGGCTCATAAATGAATTATTAAATATTTTAAACCAAGCTAACTGTTAAACAAAATTAGTTCTATATTGTACCATAAAAAATACACCTTCACAACAACCTGGAAGATCAGGATGAGTTTAAAATTCTCAGACTCCTCAGATATCTGTGTTTTTTAAATGTGTTGGCCAGGGGAGAGTCTGACCCTAGCTCCATGTTTTGAGCCCACAGCCTGTCCCCATTGTCTTCCCATCCCTGACCTTTCTTTTCCTGGAGGGGCCTCATGCTCACAGGTGTGAACATCCCAGCTCTTACTTTTAGGCTCCGCCCAAACAGCCTCTCTAAAAAACCTCCTCTTGACCATTCCTTGGGCCTAGAAGTGTATATATGCCATGTGTTCTGCCATAAGGAGGACAGACTCAAAGAGGCCCATACAGCAACTGGGGAGCTGGCTCTGGGCCATTTGGGCAAGGTCTTCTAAGGCCCTGGATACCTATAACATGGTCCAGAAGGGGAATCTGTGGGCTCAGGTTGGTCATGATTTGTTGGCTCTAAAGACTTCTCCCAGGGCATTGCCCCTGTTGCCCTGGTATAAAGATGGTAATGTTTACACTACATATTAAATATAATCACATTTTATATCCTATTTGCTAGCACCATCAATGGATCCTAGCTAATATAAATAAGTGACTGGACACATAGATCATCAACATCGTCTTTCTATCAACTAAGTCTTCCTGAGGTACACTAACTCACATATGTTGGAGAAATCTCTATCCTCCATTTTAACCATCTCTATATTGTGGGGGCTGTTTTTTTTTTTTTTTTTTTGCCACAGGTCTAAGGATGCACACATGATCCATCCTGCCATAGAATTATTTGTGCTAAATCTAGGTAAAGAGAACAGGTCTTTTTGTAGTAGAGAAACTCTGAGGTATGAGATGGAAAGGAGCTATATGGGAAGCCATTATTTTCAACCATCTGGACAAAAATCTAAGAAAATGATGCCAGTACGTAGAAGAAAGCAGGGAAGGGAGATAGTAAGTCTCAAACAATGTCCTTGATCCTGTAAGGACTGAGCGAAGTCTCAACGGTGCTTTTCTCCACAGCATAGGGACCTTATAATAGAATCCTCTTTGAGTTATTCGAGACCCTAAATTATATAGACATTATCAAAAAGTATGAGAACTGCAGAAATAGCCATCAGCTTATTAGGATAGTGTTCCTCTTCACTTTATCTGAGAATATCATTTATTTTGCACTAGTTTGAGAGCAGCTTGCTTCTTAATACTGTGACAGATTTTCAATCTCTAACCTAGGAGCACAGGGGTGCCTGTGAGTGCTAGAGGCCATATGGTGCTTCTCTGCAGTCATATGGAAAACCAGCTGGGCCCCTCAAAGATTTATGATCAATTATCTATGTTCAAAGGCCATAAACCCATTGAACAATGGCTCTTTCTGAGTTGCCATGTGAGGGAGATAACCAGCTATTATAGTGTTCTTTTGTCAACAGAAGAAGTTATTAACTCAAATTGCAAAAGTTTATAGTTCAAATGGGCTCTTTAGTTGATAATAAAATTAAAAAGTGTTTTGAAAGAAGTTTTAGTCTTCTAACAATAAACATATCAATAGACACATACACACAGAACACATACTCACATCCACTTACACAAACGCTATCAAACTTTCCGGTCTAATTTAAGTAAACATTGCCCTAAAAAGTCATGATTTTGAAATCATTTTCTTCTTATAATTTTATGATCATTTTATTCCAAGTGGAACAATCTTGGAAAATATTTCATGAATCTAATTCTCCTTTGTGTGTCTTGTTATTATCCAATGATACATTGTCCTCTCTAATTTGGTGGCTATATTGCATTTTCTTCAAGTTCTCCTTAACGTAAAGACTACTCAGTTTACAGGTAATTTTTTAGGTAACCATGCCTATTGGCATGTGCACATGTTTTATATCCACCTTGTTCCAGGAGGAATTTGAGAAAGAATCTCTATAAACTACTTTTACTAGTTTGAGTAAAAGTCTTATTTATTAGTACTTCATTTCCAATATTGTTATTGTAGAAGAGAGTTGTTCTTTTATAAGAAGAATGGAATACAGTTACTTCCAACTCTCTCGCCCAGAAGGGAAGCACAGAGAATGATGGAAAGACTTAAAATGAGACTGAGACTGAATTAGAAATTGGGCCATTAATTTTCTAATCTTCTAATTTCTTTAGGTTAAGAATCTGAGATTAAAAAAAAACTATTTTATCTGTTACATTGCATCAAATGTCGCATTTGAATTATTTACCTCCAAAGGTTTTATACATTAGAATAAACTCTGTCCTATAAACTATATTCAAGTTCTGATATTTTTATCATTATGAATTTATGACATAGAGTCATTTAAGTTTATTGACATGCTAATATACTGCATAAAACCCAGCTGATTGTTCTTATATTGTAAATACAGCTTTGCTTGTTTTATTTTTGTAACGAATCTCTACAAGTATCCTAATTATGATTAATTGTAAAAGCTTGAATGAATTTCAAAATGGATGGGATTTTTTTTCACAAAAATCTCAGTCAATAATCATTTATGCCCTATGCTATATATAATTATATACGAGGAAAATGTTATTTTCCTCCAACAAAAGAGAAATCAGACTAACACTCCCACAATCTTTATTTGGTTTATATATTCATGTCTCAACACCACTACAGAAAAATGAAGATATGTTTTGTAAGTAATTTAAAAATCTATTTACTGTCAAAATGAGAATCAATAAACTTTGAAAATTTCTTTCTTTTTAATTAATGATGTACTACCAATGAACGTGTTCTGAGCTTATAAAATTATATTCTATTTGTGTTCTATACGTGGCACAAAGAGTGAAAGAAGAGAATTTTCTAAAATATGTTCACAGATGCTAAATGTTATTACTAATAATAATGTTATCAAGTTTACATAAGTATTAGAAAATTCAATGAGGTTTTTCTACAGTTACTTAACATTCTTAAAGAGTTTTCCATTGTTTTTCTTCTTTACATAAGGAAAACATTTGTTTCTAAAAATTTACATTGGACATGAATTTGACTCAGAAAAAAAAATCTGATACAAAATTTTGGAGGTTCCTCCATTGCTGTATGATTTATTTGCTCTCTTATTGTTTGTGGATTGTTATATTGGGGGAGATTGCTAAGTTAGGAAGAGAAGAAAAATGTGAATGGGTGATTTCCAGAAAATTATTGATAGAATTATTATCTCTAAGGACATGTATGCCCTTTATCAAATCCCTGAGCTTCCCTAAATACATCTGTTATTACCGAAAGAACTCTGTAGCTATAGAAAGCCTACATCATGTGGAATCATAAGGGCAGAATTCTTCTCAGAAAACATATAGTCAGTGTGACAAAATAAATTTACTGAGTAAATAGTAAATCTGTCCTCTAGATGAAATTTATCATAATATAACTACATGTACAGAATAAAATCAAACACAAATGGGAATCAAGAATGTTAATAAATCTGTAAAATATTTTGAAATTTTCATCTTATGAAATTAATCATTATGCCTTGTTTAGAAAATACAATTTGTGTTTGCTTTTAGATTTTCATAGAACTAAAACTATTCTATGCATGCTTGTAAGCTTTAAATTGGAAAAGCTTTAGTGTTTATTCTAATTGCTCTTCAGTCCTTTGCCTTTATTGCTACTGCTAAATCAATGAAACAAGGTTAAAAAATTAATTCGGACTTTGGGACATAGTGACGTTATAAAAACAATGCCTAAAATTATAATGATCAAAAGTGTACGTTTTGAAAACTCCAAAATATAATTAGGAAAGATGAAAATGATATCTGAAGCTCATATCTATGTGCACCCCTTCAGTAAAATCAGAAATAATGAGCTCCCTGCAGTCATTAAAAAATATAAGAGGTGATTTAATTGTTTTGGGGGCTCCCAGCCTGATGCTTGTCCCAGAACTACAGCCCAGACAAAGCATATTTATCATGTACCATAATAAGTTCATCTATAAAATCTAGAGCACAATGATATAAATCACTAGGCAGTAAATAGTCACTGGACCTCTGGACTTTTAGAATTCCCACTTCTTCAATGAAGCAATATGGACTCTATGAGAACGGTAGAGGAAAAATTTAATGATGTAGAATAGAGATGACAAACTGTTGGATTAACAGAATAAATATTCACTGGACTTATGGGGTTTAAGAAATTCTCATTTCTTTAATGAAGCAAATGAATTCTTTATATGGTTGAAAAATATATAAGGATGATCTATCAAAGAGGTTGCACACCAGTGGGCTGAGGGATTTAGCTTAAGAATGCGCTGTGTTTGCACTGAATTGAGTAGGTAGGGAGTATTGATTCCAAATTTAACTTAGTTGTCAACGCTTAGAAATCTTTAGTTTTCCTATAAAAATTCATCTTCTAATTTATGTTAAAATTGAGAGAACCTGGTAACATGGTACCTCGTTTACACACAGTGAAAATTCATTAAATCTGTGGAGCAGCTTCATCTTAGACAGGGTGCCCCTTTTACATTTTATCATGATTTGGACCTCTCCTTCTCTGAGCTGTGAAGGTTAGATTTCATGTAGAATTGTCTGAAAGCCTTCCCTGATCATCCACCCACTCAGTTGAATCCCTTTTCTGTTTCTCTGCACTATATTCATGACAATTATCACTACTGAAAATTTCTTCTTTATTTGCTTGTTATTGATTAGTCAAATTTTCCTGGAACATAAATACTCAAGTGTAGGAATGTTGGCTGTCTAACTCCTTAGCATGTTCCCCAGACCCTAGAATAGAGCGGGGTATATAAAGAAGCCTGGTATATAAATGAACACTATGTGGCTGTCAGTTGTCATTTATTTGCATGATGTTTTTTGCTCAGATTAAATAAAAAATATCAAATTCTTCTTGTAGTTAAAACTCTATCACAAATAGGAAATATAAGATTAACAAAGAGGACCATATATTACTTAAATTCAACTTGCTTCATATTTTCTTATCCTCTTCTTAGAATGTTTTTAGGACTATTTCTGCTAAAAGTGAACAGTTATACCATTGCCCCTAATCAAATGATCTTTCCATTTCTTGTCGATTTGTAAAAGTCTGCATTATATATTAGTCTTTATAAAAAAAATATTGTATATTTAATTGATTTTCACATTCTTTGAACAGTACTGTTTAAAAATCATTATACCTCTATCATACAGTGGTTCACATTCATTATTCTTATCTAAAACTTTTTTCATAATAATACCTCTTTACCTTGCTAATTTTTCCAAGTGAACTCAAAAATGACTGCCAGAATTGCAACACACTGATTCATTTATTGGAAACAATTTGTTCTGTTCATATGATTATCTCCATTATCTCACATTACTATATTAATTTCATCAAATAGATAATATATTAGTTTGATGGATGTTATTAATTTTGTTTCATATATTTGTAGACAAATATTTTTTCTTTTTTAGTTGGTTTTTTGTGTGTGCGTGTGTGTGAGGAAGACTAGTCCTGAGCTAACATTCATTGCCAATCCTCCTCTTTTTGCTGAGGAAGACTGGCCCTGGGCTAACACACATGCCCATCTTCCTCTACTTTATATGGGACACCACCACAGCATGGATTGACAAACAGTATGTCTGTCCACGCCCGGGATCCGAACTTGCAAATCCTGGGCCACCAAAGTGGAATGCGCGAACTTAACTATTATGCCACTGGGTCGGCCCCTGGAGACAAATATTTTTAATAGATTTATGTTAATTCCTTTGTATTTTCTGTCTTCTCATTCTATCTTCTTATTTCCTCTGATTATTAAATAATAGTATCTCTTGATTTTCAACATAATTGCCCTATTCCAGAATTCTAGTATACTGTTAATTGTTGATCTAATGTGCTATCCATCCTCATTTTATGAAAATATCTTCTCAATCTTTTTTTGTGACTGTTGTAAGGAATTGGTTAAATAAAATTTTTCAGGGGAATGTATCGTATAGTCACTTATATGGAACAATTCAAAATAAGAGACACTGGGACAAAGAGGTACATGTGTAACATATTTTGGTAGAATGACTAAACAAAAGAAATTGGGCTATTATATTTCAGTTTCAATATATAATGTTAAATTATTGACTTTTTCCCAAAACCAAGTTAGATGAGCATAAGTGAAATCAATCCATACAATAAATTATTTAATGTATTGAAAAATATCTGCAAATCATCTTAAAAGTGTTTCATTCTTGTTTTTATTTTTTATTAATTAGTTTTTTTATTTAACTATAGATAACATATCAAATAAAAATGTATAAAAATTCAGTTTCAACTTCCAGTTCTGGCCAAGATGGAATTTCTCTCAGGATCTCATCATTACAACTAAAATATCCTGGCTAGAACACAATCATAAGAAGCATAGCACAAACCCAGTATTAAAACAATCACAGGAAGACTCTGAAAGGTGGAAAGAACATGAACTGCCTAGAGATTTCACGTCTTGAGGAACAACACAGCAACGAGTTCCCCAGGTTTCCTTATTGTCTGCCATATAGCTTGGATAGGTTGCTGCAGAAGCCTACAGCCTGGAATTGCCAACAGGCACAGCTAAAAGCTTTATGAAAGCCTGGTCTTCTAGTCAAAGGTTTGGGGAAAAGGGTGGTCTGGCAACACTCCACCCCAGCCACATGCCAATATAACCTCACCATCACCACCATGATTTCTGTGGTGGGGAACAGGGCAAACTGATCTTCCATCTCCCTCCCAGTGGTAGCAGGTGGTGCTCTAGTTATTCCACCACAGTAATGTCATCAGGGTCTAATGGTGAAGTAAGCTTCTACCCACCCCATGCAGTTATGAGCATAACAATGCAGTGTTAGGTGGAACTAGTTATCACTATGCTTCATTGCCCCACCCCCACCAAAGTGTCAGTGGGGCCTAGGCAGGAGTGGAGCCTCCACCCCAACCTTTATTAATGAGATTGATTGAAGCATTGTGAACTGAGGCTAGGCCACATGCCACTTTTTTCCTACCCCTGTTGTCTGCAGGACCATTTGGGGACCTGAATTTTGACACATACCCATCAGTAATGAGGCTGAATGAAGTGGTAGGAAGTGGGGTGAACTGGCACTCTGATTCTCTCCACTCACTCCAGTGTCAGTTGGCCCCAGTGGGAATTTATAAATAAATCAACATAGAATCCTAAAAAAATGTCAAGTACTCCCAGAAAAATAAGAAAAGATAAACAGAGGGACAAAAATCTACAAAACAAACAGAAAACAAATAATGAAATGAAAGATTAAAGCTGTAAAATATCAACGATTACCTTAAATGTAAATGGTCTAAACACACCAGTTAAAAGACAGAGAATAAATTTTTAAAAAAATTAGACCCAGCTACGTGCTGTTTATAAGAAATTCACTACAAATTCAATGACAAACGTAAATTGTATGCAAAAATATGGGGGAAAATATGTCATGCAAACACTAATTTTTTTAAAGAGCAAGAGTGGCTATGTTATATCACATAAAATGGATTTCAGAACAAAGATAATTCTTAAAGATGAAGAAGAATATAACATAATGATATTAGGCTCAATCTCCCAAAAAGACATAAGAAATCTAAATGTCTATGTTCAAAAACTAGAGCCTTAAAATATATGAAGCAAAAACTGATAGAGCAAAAAGAAGATATAAATAAATGTATGGTTATAGCTGGCAATTCTAACAACCACTCAGCAACTGATAAAGCTATAGACAGAAAATTAGTAAAGATACAGAAAAACCTGAGCAACATGGTCAACCAACAGGAACTAATTGACATAGATATACATCCAACAGCAGATTGCACAATCTTTTTTAGCATCCAAGGAATATTCACCATGACAGGCCATATTCTGGGCAAAAAACCAAACGTCAACAAATTTAAACTAAGTGAAATCATATAAAGTGTTATCTAACATATCAGAATCAAACTAAAATCAAATAATAGAAAGACAACAGGAAAATCTCTATATATGTGACAATTAGACAATATACTTCTAAAAAGCTCAGGGGAAAAAAGGGAAGTCTAAAAGAAAGTGAAAAATATGTAGAACCATAACACTGGGTAAAAATGAAAATACAAAATATCAAAGTATATGGGACATAGTTAAGCAGTGCTAAGCAAGAAACTTACACCATTAAATGCTTCCATAGAAAAGAGGAAAGATCTCAAATTGGAAATCTAAGTTTCTACCTCAAGAACCAAGAAAAAAAGAGTCTTACCCTAATACTAGACCAGACAAAGAGTAGGAAAAAAATAATAATTACAGACCAAAATCTTCCATCACCTTAGATGCAAAAGTCCTCAAGATAATATCTGCAAATTGAATCCAGTAATATATAAAATGAATTTTAAATCTCATGACCCAATGAGATTTCTTTCTAGGTGTGCAAGGCTGGGTCAAAATTCAAAGATCAGTTAACCTAATCCACTATAGTAAGAAGCTACAAAGAAAAGTTGTATGATCATATTAATTAACACAGAAAAAGCATTTGGAAAAAATTCCAATATCCATTGATAACTTTCAGCAAACTAGTAATATTATCAGAATTTGATCAAGAGAATCTAAAAACAAACAAAAAATCTACAGCTAACAACTTATTTAATGGTGAAAGTCTGCATGCTTTTTCCCTAAGATCGAGAACAAAGCAAGAATGCCTGCTTTCACACCACTATTCAACATAATACTGGAATTTCTTGCCATTCCAAATGTCAAGGCAAATAAATAAAAGGCAGACAAATTGGAAAAGAAGCAATAAAACTGCCTATATTTCCAGATGACATGATTTTCTACATAGAAAATCTCAAGGCACCTACAATAAACAAACTCCTAGAACTACTCAGTGAGTTGAGAAAGGTAGCAGGATACAGGATCACAAAAATAAATTGTACATCTATACACTAACAGAAAACTGGTGAAAACTACAATTAAAAAGACAATACCAATTGCAGTTGTTCCAAAGAAAATAGAATACTTGCACATAGGCCTAATAAAACATGAGCATAATTTGCACGCTTAAAATTACTAAATGGTCATGAAAGAAACTTTAAAAGACCCAAGTAAATTGAGAGACACACCATGTTCACGTATTGGAAGACTCAACACAGAAAAGATGCCAATTCTCCACAAACTGATATACAGGGTTAATGTAATTCCTATCAAAAAAAGCCAAGGAAGCTTTTTGTAGTCACAGACAAACTTATTCTAAAATTTATGTAGAAAGTAACAGGCCCTAGAACATCTAAAACAATCTCGAAAAAGAAGACTAAAAAAGGAGGAATTATTCTGTCCTATATGAAGTCCTACTATATAGCTGCAGTAATCAATAGTATTGAGGTAACAATAGAAACACAGATCAATGGACCAGAATAGAAAACCCCAAAATAGAGCACAATAATATTCCTAACTGCTTTTTGACAGAGGTGCAAAAGCAATTCAGTGGAGGAAAGATGGGCTTTTCAACAAATGGTGCTAGAGCTGTTGGAAATCCACAGGCAAAAACAAATGAACGTCGACCTAAGTTTCACACCCTAAACAAAATTAACTCAAAATGGATCACATGGGGGCCGCCCGGTGGCGCAGCGGTTTAGTCTGCGCTTGGCAGCCCAGGGTTCGCAGGTACGGATCCTGGTCGCCCGCCGATGCACTGCTTGTCAGCCATGCCGTGGTGGCGTCCCATATAAAGTAGAGGAAGATGGGCATGATGTTAGCCCAGGGCCAGTCTTCCTCAGCAAAAAGGGGAAGATTGGGACGGATGTTAGCTCAGGGCTGGTCTTCCTCACAAAAAAAAAAAAGAAAAATGGATCACAGACCATATAAAGCATAAAACTATAAAAAACTTTTAGAAAAAAGGCACTGGAGAAAAACTTTGGGATCTAGGGCTCTACAGAGTTCCTAGACTTGACACCAAAAGCATGTTCTATAAACATAAATACAGATAAATTAGACCTCATCAAAATTAAAAACTTTTCCTCCACAAAAACCCATTGAAGAAGATGAAATGATAAGCTTCAGTCTGGGAGGAACTATTTATAAACTTATCACATCTAACAAAGGACTTGCTTCTAGAATATATAGTGAACTCTCCAAGATCAACTTAAAAAACACCCAATTTGGAAATGGATAGAAATCATGAACAGACATTTCACTGAAGAGAATATACACATGGCATATAAGCACATGAAAAGATGTTCAGTATATTTAGCCACTAGAGAAATACAAATTAAAACCACAATGAGATATTACTAGACAGCTATCAGAAAGGCTAAAATAAAATAGTTAAAACCCAAATACTACTGAGGATGCAGAAAACGTATGACTTACTCATATATTGCTGGTGGGAATGCAAAATAATACATCTGCTCACAATTTCTTATAAAACTGAAGTTGCACTTACAATGGCCCAGCATTTGCATTCTCAAGCATTTATCCCCCCCAAAATAAAAATTTATATTCACACAAAAATCTGTACAGAAATGTTCATAGAAACTCTATTCATAATACTACCAAACTGAAAATAATCCAGAGGCCCCTCAACTGGTTAATGGTTAAACAGACTGTGGTACATCCATAGTTGTAATACTTAGCAATGGAATACTGACCAACAATAGAAAGGAACAAGCTATTGATATGTGCAGCAACTTGCATGGATCTCAGTGGAATGTACTGAGGAAAAAGCCACTCCCAAAGGTCACAAATTAGTTTATTCTATTTACATTAATTTCTTGAACTGACAAAAGTATAGAAATGGAGAACAGCTTAGTAGTTGCCAAGTGCTGGGAGGGATGTAGAGGGAAGTTGCTTTGGCTATAAAGGGGAGAAGGCAGGATCTTTGTGGTGGAAGTATTTTGTATCTTTTTTTTTTTTTCGGTGAGGAAGATTAACCCTGGGCTAACATCCGTTGTCAATCCTCCTCTTCTTTGCTGAGAAAGATTGGCTCTGGGCTAACATCCGTGCTCATCTTCCTCTACTTTATATGCGGGACACCTGCCACAGCATGGCTTGATAACCCGTGAGTATGTCCGCCCCTGGAATCCGAACCTGCAAACCCCTGGCTGCTGAAGGGGAGCGTGAGAATTTAACGACTACACCACCAGGCCAGCCTCGTATTTTGTATCTCGACCGTGGTGGTGGTCACACAAATCTACAGATGTAATAATATTGAATAGAACTAAATACATATGTATACGTGTGCCCACACACACACACAAATGAGCGTAGTAAAGTTGGTGGAATCTGAATAAGGTCCAGGGATTGGATCAGTTCAATTTCCTGGGTGTGATATTATAGCAGAGTTATGTAAAATGTTACCATTGGGATTAATTGGAGGAAGGGTATGCAGGTTATCTCTGTATTATTTCTTTCAGCTGTATGTGAAAACTGCAATAATTTCAAAAGAAAAATGTTAAAAATAAATCCAACTCCTGGCAGAATACTTGTCTCAGTATAGGAACTCAGAAATCTTTGCTAAAAGAATAAATGAATAAATAAATTGATAATTTCCATCTTTTTCTTCTATTCCTTCATTAAAATAAGTCTAATTCTAAAATAAATTCTCTTCAATGTTATCTTGATGGATGACAAGAACAATTTTGCATGGCCACGTTTTTCAGTAAGACATTATTTCCCTGGCCTGTATAGTCCCATGCACCAGCGCACCAAAGGGGGTTCTTATAGTTCCATGTGGTCCTAGAAAAGCCTTTTTATTTTTCCCCAACATTCCCTGCTTCACTATAATCTGTCTAGGAGACTAATCCCTGAAAAAATGTTTACAATTAGAACTGATAAACCAACCATTTCTCCACAAGATTAAAGCAGAAATAATCTCATTAGGACCTTCAATCTTATTTACCTCAGCCACAATAAATCAAGACTCATGGGTTATCCCTTATATCCCACTCTTTCACAATCTCACACTTCTCTCTGACCTCAGAAACTCTCTGTGCTCTTGAGAAGTCATCACTGATTATCAGAAAAATCACCTATATAATAATCCCCATTCTGAGTGTTCCTCCACTTAAAAGCAGGCTGATGAACATTATCCCACCGTTCAGAGACTAAGATGCATAAATTGCAACTCTCTCAAATGTGTATGTGTGTGAGAACATGTGTGTATGTGGTGAATGTTCTTCCACAAACTCTATTACCGTAAATCAGGTTCCTCCTTGCCACTTGCATACATTTGTTCCCTGTGTTTCTTAAAGTCTCCAACTCTCTGGAATTATAGGTCACTTCCTTTACATGGATTGACGATTTTAACATCTGAATTCACCGCCTCTTCTTACATAATTTGTCATGATTTAAGTATCAACATACCAGATCCTTGTAGTACCCTAGTCTTCTGTCACCTTGACTGCTCTTCATGTATCCCATCTCAGCTATTCAATTATATGATGAAATATAAGAAACTCATGGGGGCTGGCCCCATGGCCTAGTGGTTAAGTTCAGTGTGCTCCACTTCGGTGGCCCAGGCCCAGTTTCCGGTGCAGACCTACACCCCTCGTCAGCAGCCATTTTGTGGCCACGACCCACATACTACATAGAGGAAGATTGGCACAGATGTTAGCTCAGGGCAAATCTTCCTCAGCAAAAAACAAAAACAAAGACTATAGTTTCCAATAAGTGTGCTGCCACCATTATCTCTACTTAAATACTTCACTCTCTGTACCACAGCCATATATCTGTTCAATATTCTCCCTCTAATATCCCAACTCCAATGATTTTTCAAATGTAATGGGACCTGCAATTTATTAAATATTTTCATTTTTCATTCTCTAACTCAAACTCACTCTTTTTTAATTTGACTTGTAGAAGTTCTTGCTTGCATACTTCTTCAATCATGATGTGCTGGAACCAGCTCCTATTGCCTCCCAAGAGCCATTTGTGCACATCTCTTCCCGTCTCCTGTACAGTAGTGTCAAGCTGATACCTTAAATATTTATATCACAAAGCCAGTAAACATTTCCTAGCACACTACTGCCTTCTAATCCCTCATGTTTGCAATCATTCACATTTTCCTGACAACAATGTGCCCATGAATATAGATCTGGCTTTATCTTCTCTGCACTTTGATCTCTGTCTCTCTCTCTCTCTCTTGCCATATATACCATGCCTCATTTTTCTTTATAACCCTGGTCTCTATATTTCATAGTTATCTGTTCAATTATGTAAAGCCTACCTCCATCTATGAAAACATAACCTCTATAAAAGGAGGGATTTTTTTTCAGCTTTCCCTCCTCTGCTGTATAAAAAATAATCTAGAATAGTCCCTGGTACATAAATATTAATAAAAATATTAATAAGTTTTACTGACAATTATTGAATACAATGATATGAATAGTTTTGAAACAGATTTCTTTTTCTACCTGTCTACCATATGTGCTGTTCCTTGATTGTTTTAATGTAAAATTTGATTTAGACAAAGAATATATGTAATATAAAATCACAAGGCATAATAATAAAATACTCTCATTTAAGAACTAAAATATTACCAACCCAGTGTTTTACTCATATATTCTATTTCCTTTCTTCCCCTCAGTGGTAACAAGTTAAATTGGAATTTGTTATTTCTACGAATTTTAAAAGTAGTTTTATCATAAAAAGATTGTTTTGGTTTTAAGTTTTATAAAATATCATACCATGTATAGTCCTCAAGAACTAGCTTTTTTCATTCTCATATGTGTTTTTAAAATTTAAGGTGTTGTAGTAGTTGTAGTTTATTTTCAATAAGTGAATATCACACTTTACTTAGCCACTTTAACGTAGATCATTTTGTGTATTTGCAGTTTTTGATATCATGAAGAGTACTGCTAAGAAAATTCTTGCAAATATTGCCTGGTACACCTTTCCAAGATTTACTCTGGAGTAAACTAGACCAATTACATATCTATTTAATATCAGGAATCAATTGGAAAAAAATAAAAATAATGCATTTAAAATAACTGTTAAAATATAAGATGCTTAAGAATGATAAGATGTGGAAAAAAATCTACATTGAAAACTATAAAACACTGCTGAGAGAAACTAAGCAAGATTTAAATATGTGGAGAAATATGCCATATTCATCTATTAGAAAACTCAATATCATCAAAATGTTAGCTCTCTAAATTTATCTAAAGGTGCAATATCGTCTCAACCATGTTGAACCATTTAACTCCAAATACTCAATATTTTACATTACAAAATTTAATGAAAGTATTATCTATATTATTGGAGTATTGTGCAAATACATATCACAGTTATTTTTAGCATAACATGGAGAATTAAAAGCTTGATCTTATAGTAAGTATTAATGACTCCAAGAATCTGGGAAGGGCCCAGGTGTCCTATTTTTAAGAAACTTCCAGGTGATTGTGATACACGCCAAAGTTTGAGAAGAGAAAATCATATCTCTGTACTCAGTTTTTAACTTTTTAGGACTTTAACTTCTGGTTCACTAATTACATTCTGAATAAAATGTGGTAATTGAAGATCAATCAATACTGCAAAAACCACAACTTCAAATTTCTGCATTTCTGCACTTACATCAAATTCTTCCCTTTCTGAATGTCCTTCAAAAATATATCAGTGTTTAAAATTAAAGAGGTAAACTTGATTATTTTTTCCTATAAATTTTACAAATAATCATGATACTTATCTGTTAAAATGATATTGAAAGAGGAAATATTGTTCAATACTTCCGTAAGATAGCAATAATTTCATATGCTTTGTGAAAGCTATAGAATGTGAGTTGTAATTGAATTTTATTGTTATACAAACTGAAAATTGTCTGTTAGAATTGGCAAAGCACAATGAACTGAGGGTTATTTATTTGACTATTTTGTTTTAAAAGTTGCCATTGCCAAGTTTTGAAGAAAAAGGCATAAAACCTAGCTAATGCACTTAATACTACACCACAGGGTATATTTTTCTCCAAGCCATCTGGAAAGCAACTAATGCCCTGAAGCATGAGAATTGATAGCCCTTTTAATTTTTATCCTTGCCAGTGTAGGTCTTTAAAACATTTTGTAACTTCTAAATCAGACATGTCAGTATTACATCAGAATACAAAATGGTAGCCATGACCAAGGCTCAAGAGCTTAATATTCAACAGAATTTCTCATGTTACATATGGCATATTTTCTTGTGCTATAATTTATGTCAAGAGTAAAATAAAACAGCATGAAATGAATTCCAATTCGGTATATCTCAATACGATATTTACCTAGAGTATTCTCAATCCATATACATATAAAATGGTGTGTGGCGTGCTGCAAATGATTGCTCCGGGCAGAAAACTCCCTCAGGCTGTCTAATGGACCTTAAAAGCATCTCATCTGTAGCAATATGCTTGTCTATTAAATAGAATTCAAAAATAATATGTGCAAGACATTTATAACCAAAAGACAAAAATCTTAGAGTGTAAAAGTTTTTAAGATAAATATGCACCTTTACAAAGCTGAAATCTCCTCTACAATATTAACTGCAATATATTACCTTGCAACACAAAGAGGAATAAATCAAAAACAATAAGATGAACATGAGAGCATTAATACCATGCAATATTTTGAGAAGATAAACTTTCTAAATTTTGCAGCTCATGAATGTTTGAGGCACAGCATATACAAGCAATGTAAAGAATGTAATTGAGTACTAACGAAAGTTAGAAATAGTACTTTGGGGTTATAATAGCATTAAGTCAGGGTTAGGAACACTCCACGCCTAAGTGTTCCTGAATCAACAAACAGCATACAAAATGAAAAATAGTCATCAGGAAAAGAGAATCCAGCCTTATTAATATGTTTTAAAATAAGATCTGCTTATTTTCATCTCTTAGCATCTGAAGTGTTCAGATCTGAAGACAGATAGACCGAGAAGGCTGGCTATACTTTTGATCCCATGGAAGCAGGAGGCAGAAAGAGAGTAGGTTGACCAGTCCTGAATGAGGATTCAGTCCCTTCTTATGTAGGCTTAAACCACTGGCTGTAGAATTGCAAGAAGGACACTGCTGTGGTAGCTGACCCACAAGGTCTTGCCTGATAACCATGCCTACTTACACTATATGGACTATAAACGTCCTCACCTTTAACCATTCAAAACAGCAATTTCTTTCTTGGAGGGTCCGTAGAGGGGAGTTATGGTGGATATGCAGAAGGGCATCATTAGCTGAAGGGACTGAGTCTTCTGTCTCACTAACGCCAAACCTTATCCTGATGTGATACGTCCACTGTCTTCATGAAATAGGAGAGATGGAGAATGATTTTTGTATGCAAATATTTTAAAGTTTTAATATTAAAATAAATATGGGTATATTTTCAACAAATATAAAATTTCACTAAATTTAAAAATAAAACACAGAAAATCAAATGTTTGTTTTACATTGGGCTGCAGCAAGCTTCATTCCCAGAAACCCCCTTATAGTGAATCGGAATCTCCCTTACCATTAGGGCTACGTTGGTAAAAATATTTTATAAGTAGTGCTATTAAGGACAAAGTGTAGGATCTGAACTCGCCTTTTGAGCCCACATAGTGCTTACTGGATATGAGACCTTAGGCATTGCTTAGTATTTCTGTGCTTCCTTTTCCCTTTTCTGAAACAGAAATAATTAATATGTAACTAGAAGAAAATGAGTGTACATAGTGAAGTACGTAGCAAGCTTTCCAACAAAGAATTGCCTTCATTGCTATTACTTAGTACATTAATAGTATTACATTAATACTATTACTCTTACTATTACTATTACTATCACTACTACTACAACTGTTCCCAATTCTAATTCTGCCACTAGTAGAGCTATTACTTTCACTGGACACTTGCTTGAACACTGCCAAGGATGGTAGGTTCAATGTTATCTATAACAAAATCTGTGTTGTTAGACGATTCAAGGGTTTTGTGATTTTTTTCTTATTATTATTAAAGTAAAATCTGCCTCCCAGTGATTTGTATCTATTTTTTAAAAATTTTCTCTGTATGGAACAACCTTCCCTTTGCAATAACCCTTATTCAGATATCTGAGAAGAGAGTCATATCTCAAGTTTGTTTCTTCAGTTTTCTCAGACATTTCTCATCTGAAGTGGTTCCCTTTATTCTTACTGTCTTGATCTCCTGCATCCGTACATGGTTTGGTTTGTCAGTGTCCTTTATAAATGTGGTGCTCTGAATTGAATAAAGTTTTACTCATGTTGTCAGAACAACACAGGAAATATGAAACATTTTTACACTGTAATTTGAAAACATTATTAACTTTATTTAGAATTTTGATATCTTGTTTCCATTAATCTTACTAGTATTTTGATGGCTTCCCCTTTCTGGCCTCTTTATAAAATTAATCTTCCAATCCTCATGCTTTCACCTCTTAATTGTCTTTTTTTTTTGGAACACTGCACATTCCTCTTCATACCTACAATATTTTAAATTATCTGTTTGTCTGTCTCTCTTATGGGACTTTGAGTCTTTGTGTACAGGGAAAACCTCATTCATCTTGATGTCTCCGGTGTTTACCGAATAAAATGTATCAGCAGATAACTGGATTGGGAATTCTAATTTTCAAAGTCCTGAGATCTGGTGTTTCACTTTTAAATTCATGTGCTTTGTAGTAAAATATCCAGTCATAAAACTCTTTCCAATAATTTATTTAAAATGATGAACCAAGAAATAAAAAGCATCTACAACTTACTTCTGTAATATATATTCAATATGTAGAAATATGAGCATTTTGTTCTGTTATGTGAAACATAAAATCATTTAAAGGATCATTTAAATAATGCTATATTGCTATGAGCACTAGTGTAAATAATATTCTGAATGTATTAGAAAATATAGATTTCAGTAAATTCTACATAGCACAACATTAAAGAAATAAGCTTTTATCAAGAAGAATTTTCCTTAGCTCAAATTGTTAGGAATTTCTTTAATAAATCAGCTTTTTGAACAAATACATTTGTCTTAATTTTCAGATCAAAATCACAAATTACTCGGGTCTGCCCGGTGGTGCAGCGGTTTAGTTCGTGCTTGGCAGCCCAGGGTTCGCGGGTTCGGATCCCGGGCGCCCGCCGACGCACAGCTTGTCAACCACGCCGTGGCGGCGTCCCATATAAAGTAGAGGAAGGTGGGCACGGATGTTAGCTCAGGGCCAGTCTTCCTCAGCAAAAAGAGGAGGATTGGCAACGGATGTTAGCTCAGGGCTGGTCTTCCTCACAAAAAAAAAAAAAAAAAAAATCTCTTTAAAAAAAAAAAATCACAAATTACTAATGCAGATAACTTCCCCACTGTAAATGTCTATAAAGAAATAATGATTTTCTTAACAACCCAGAAATCTGAGGTTTTTTCATATTGCATCATAGCATTTCCATAGATGGAAAAAAATTAAATTTTCAAGAGTCATCTGTTGATGAAACCTTTAACTTAGTATTTGTTGGCACTTGTTTCAGGATAAATCATTTCAATTTTATATCTATTTTTTAAAAGGTAATTTCATAAAATTCATCCTGTTTAAGATGCTGCTATCAAGGGCCAATGGGAAAAAATGAGAATATTATCTTCATTAATCTTAGAGTTGGAAAACGTTCTAATGACAGAGTTCCTTCTTAAATTTTTTATTTTCAGTAAAGAAATTAAAAAGTTTTAATTTTTTCCATGCTGTGGCTGTGACTATACAATGGCAAAGTAATTATCTAATATAATTAATTTGATTAACTCAGAACAACTTAATTGAACTTTTAAAAAAATCAACATTTAAATTTATCTTAAAACAAATAGCAACAACATAAAGCAAAAGAAAACAAAAAACTAAGATCTGTTTAACCAAAGTTTGAAAATTCTTATATAGCCAACATTAGTTTCTCTAAATTCAAGGGCACTTAGCCTAACAGGTACTTGAGTTTTATTTTACAAGATTAAAAATCTTTTAATGACCTTAAGAATATTAGTTCAAAACTAAAAAATTGAATTTCCATGTTTATTTTTTTAATATTTATAACGTTTTCCTTCATTTTTATCCTCCTGGATTTGCTGTCTTTTTTGATATAACAAAAAAACAAATGAAAGCGACATTTAAAAAAATAATTGGAAGACAGACGTGTTCAAATACTTTTCCTTAGTGCTGAATTTTAGCACTGAAGATTTGTTGGACCCTTGAAATATCTTCTTTGATCGATGTAAGAGCAATATTGGCTTAGAAATACTTTTAGTATATACTCCTATTTTTCCTCCCAGTTTCTCCTCAAGCTCACAATTTAAAGAAAATGAAGATGTAGAGATCATTAGGATTTCTGCTTTCTGAAACTTGAGATGTGTTGCACTCTGAAAAAAAATCTTTATCAACTTTTATGAGATGCAACTTTAAATATTAATCATGTAAACACAAGCTTTTATTGTGGTTCGGTATTGAGGTGGCAACTCATTCCTCTTTTCCACTCAAAAAAGTAATTTTTTGTAAAATTTTAAATACTTGCTAAATAATTAAAAGATTCTTTATTATTCAAGAAATTAAAAGTAATAAAATTCTCTTCTCACTGCCCCATAGTTTATGTCTTCACAGGAGTGAATTATTTTATAATTTCAAAAAACATATTTCTTTGTACCATTTTTCTTAGAAGAGGGGTCCATTTGACACCTACGTAGTTCCTACACATTTTGCACCTCCCCCGTGAAGGCTTATCGGGATACTTCAACCATACACAATATTTTCTCCCCCCTCTTAACTCATTTTGCAATAATAATCTGCATGTCTTTTGAATCATAGACCCCCTGATCTTACTTCATAGCTGTTATGCAAAAATTTAATGTGGTTTGCCACCCCCTTCCCTTCCCTACGAAACTGGAAGCTCCTCAAGGCCACAGGCCATGTGGTATATTTCTTCCTATTTTGTCACGGCACCAGCACTGAACTATGCACAGAACAAGTGATTAAAAAGTACTTTCTGAAGTAACTTATGGTTTTGATGAGTGTTTACTGAAACTAATTTTACGTCAGAACAAGTGTGTGGGGCAAACAGTATTTAGCCTCTAATGGGAATTGGCATAAGCGATCGGGACTCTGGCAAACATCATGCCGCCTGTGTAACAGAAAACAGCTGGCCAAGAACCAACAGGTTGCAATTCTTAGTATTTTTTTTCAAGGGTAAACCTAGGGTGAATTAAAGCTCCGAAGTCTACTAAAACAAGAATAACTAAAACATGTAAATACTTTTTTTCTCCCTGTCAACTAAATAGGCATGGTTTTATAAGCACGGATTAATCCAAAAAGCAGATGTAGTTTTTCCCTACAAGAGCCAACTGGCTTGCATAGAACTTTTTCTTCCCACTGTGGTTATTGGAAGTGGCAGGTTGAAAGAACTAAGAATTATAATTTCAGGACATGGCAGTAGATGCAAAGAATTGAGTTCCAATTCTTTAGAGGAAATAGAAAAGAAAACGGAGAAAGAATAATAGAGGGCCATTTAAGGGAAGAGTACCGGCATTGAAAAAAAAATGATGTCAACCAGAAATTGCATTCTGAAATAAGCAGTGACAATACTAAAAAGCAAGTATTATAAGTTCCCAAATAGCTCTTCAACGCGTATTTAAAGAGCTCTGAAGTATTAAATCGATCAATTTCTATTTAACAAATTTGTTAGAAGTTTGCTATCATTTGATTACCTTTCCTGCAAATATCTCAGTCCCTTCCTCAAAGAATCCAAGAGATGGCACATTTTTCTGTATCATGGCCTGGAGGCTATGCTTGTTAAATCTATTGACTTTCCTGTAGAGGTCTGAGGATTTTAGCCCTAACATTGGTCAGAGGGCTTCTTATTCATTTTTTTATTTGCACCACACAGCTTTGTGCCTGTGACTCCATAAATGCTTTTTGGCATTTTTATATACAAGAACGTAATATTCAAATGGGTCAGGTATATAATTTTGTAGTCGGGAAAACCTTGTTCTGAGTCCAACATTGACACATATTAGTTGTATGATGTAATAAAAGTGACATAAACTTCAGGCTTTTTGGTTTCTGAGTTTTTAAAAGATTTAAATTAAATCTATGTAAAGCACTTCACTCTATACCAGGGACACATTAGACATTTAATAAGTGGAATTGATTGTTATTAATAATAACAAACAAACCTAAGGGCATTATAGAATTTGATCTTACAGTGAAGAAGAAGACACATGAAATTCCAGTTCTCTTCTGGGTCACAAAAGAAAGGTTTTAAAAGCTCCAATAAATTGGGCATTCAACCTTGCTTTTGCTTCCCAAGTCCAAAGTCCCTAAATAGAACCACGCTGTGGCAAGTCATCAGAGTCCTTAATAGGAGTTTTCTATGTTGATTGGTGAAAGAGCTAAACACTTCTTTACAAAGTTTGAATTATCGATGAGAATCTTACACACTTTTAATTCACATCAATAATTAGCTTTAATCCATCATGAGGCACTTCAATTTAGGTATTCAGGGTACCAGTAAGGAAAATTAGAATTTGAGCATATATTCAAGACCTTGTGACTGCAGGTAATGGACTGCAAATAAGCTGAAACGTTTCATAACTACTTCTATCCTATGTATTGTATTATATATTAGGAATTCCACAGTGTTTAATAAGAAACATGGGGTATTTTCTGTTGTAATTTGGATTTCATTATGTAGCTAAATCTAGTGTGGAATGTATAATTACATTTAAGTGTGGGTGCCAGGAATCCCATGATTTTTGTGCCTCAGAAGATCTACAAAGGCGCCAAGAGAGGGAAGCCAAAATATGAGACTCTTATATACACACTACAGGCTTTCAGAAGGCTCAAGAACAATGACAACAACAACTGTAAGAGCAACTAAAATGTTGAGTGTTTACCATACATATGCCAGGCACTGTTCTGTGTTCTTTATTATTAACTCATCTATCATCACTGGAACTCTTTGAGTTGTCTTGTTATTATCTGCATTAGTCAGTGTTCTCCAGATAAGCAGAACCAATAGGATACATACAGATATATATAAGAGGAGATTTATTACAGGAATTAGCTCACATGGTTATGGAGACTAAGTCCCACCATCTGCCTTCCGCAAGCTGGACAACCATGAAAGCCAGGTGTATAATTCAGTCTGAGTTCAAAGGGCTGAGAATGGGGGAGGAGGGCTAGATATTATAAGTCCTGGTCTGAGTTCGAAAGCCCAACGACCAAGAGTGCCAAAGCTCAAGGACAGGAGACAATGGATGCCTCTGCTCAAGCAGAGAGAAAGAACTAGCCCTTCTTCCACCTTTTTGTTCTATTCAGGCTCTCAGCATATTAAATGATGCCCAGTTGCATTGGCAAGAAAGATATTCTTTACTCAGGCTACTGATTCAAAGGCTAATCTCTTCTGGAGACAGCCTCACAGACACATCCAGAAATAATGTTTTACCAGCTATCCGGGCATCTCTTAGCCCAGTCATATTGACACATGACACATGACACACCCCTTAGCCCAGCCAGTTGACACATGAAATTAACCATCACATTATCCAAATTTTACATATGGGTAAACTGGGAATTCAAGAGGTTAAATAATTTTCCCAAGGTTAACTTAGTAAACATATAAATTTGAAAAGATTTTATAAATTTGAACACATCTTGAGGAATAGGAGTAGATAATTCATCTGGTCTCTCTTGGGAGAAAAACTCTGCTCTCACTAGAATGAATGATATATTTATTTATTCTTAACATTATTTCATAGTTTATATTATACTTTTAATAGTTAATATCTGATAACTGTAGAATATTTTCATATTAGATTTTGGTTATATTTGAATTACATGTTATATCATAAAAACTACAAAAAATTTTTATATCTTCTCTTAATTATCTAACTTTAAGAGAAAGAAGACACGTTGGCTTCTGCTAGCCTCTCAGTCACTTAGGAAATGAAGACTCCTGGAGAGAAATACAACATAATGTGTAATTTATGGAGACTCATGGATAGGACTCCTCCAAGAAACTGCTAAGCGGAGTCTGACTTAAGATTCCTTAAGCAGCTGCATCTCCACCTGGGCCACTGCTTGTCTCCACAAGGAGGGGCCAGATTACTTCTCCTTACTAGGAGTTTTCTGGTATCCAAATTTTTCAGAATCTAGACTCAGTTACTAATAGAACCCAGTGAGAGAATGATGTTATCCTATCTCTATAATTCATATTTTCATTTCCATGATTAATTTCCTCCCATAATGATTGACATTGGGAAAGTCCACTCTCTGTTGAGGAAACCCCAACTTCTACCTATAGGATATGATCTGCCCAATGCCTCAAGCAAAGAATTACATAGTTAACACACATGGATGTCTTCTCACAATATTGCTTTTGTATGAATAAAATAAAATACTTAGGAATATAAGAAGACCAATTATGTTGAAATAGATGGGTTTTTTTTTTTCTTTTTCTGAGGAAGATTCACCCTGAGCTAACATCTGTGCCAATCTTCCTCTATTTTGGACGTGGATTGCTGCCACAGCAAGGCTGCCGACAAGTGGTGTACGTCCAAGCCCAGGAACCCACCACAGGCCACCGAAGTGGAGCGTGCCAAACTTAACCACTAGGCCACGAGGCTGGCCCAGAAATAGATGAGCTTTTTAATTTATCCGTTAAATAAATAGGCATAGTGGTGGGTCCAATTAAAACCAAAATTGCAAAGGAGTTACAGGTAAATAATATTTCAGGATTTTGGCAACAATTTTAATATGTTAAGAAAGAGTCACGGAAATTTCTATTGGTCACAAAGTCACAGGTACTGCTAATAGCTTTGAGGTTGGTGAAAATAGAGATAAAATTATTTTATCCATAATTGTTCAACCCACCCTTAATATTTCATCTCCAAATCCTTTGTGGATGCTTGCAACCTAGGTTATCAACTCTAGTTTAGAGGCAAATAAGAACCTGCATAATAAGGGGCCTGAAAATAATTGATGATATTGAGAGGCAAAAAGTTTTTAAGAACAAGAAAGCCTATTTAAGTAATTTGAACAAGATAAATGAATTCAACATTTCAAAACCCTAAGGAAGACTAATACTCACTCGTAAATATGTTTTAGGAGAGAGAGAAATCAAGAAAAATGAGATCTGGTGTATTTTGGAGGGGAGAAAAGAGGAAAGAGTTGGGATATTATGTATACTTGAAATTGAAACTCGATTGGAGGTAGAAACTCAGATCCACGTGGAAATTTAGTAAAACATTTTGGAAAACAAAAAATTGGTTGAGGCAAACCAATTATATAGAAATATAGGGGCCCAAGAAAGAGGGAGATTGAGTTAATCTTTTCTGAATCTCAAAATACAGAGTGAATTTAACTGACATCTGGGTAACATAAGCAATGTGGTGATGAACATCTTCATATAAACCTTTTGTACATCTGCCTATGATTTCCTGAGGTAGACTTCTAAAAGCAGAACTTCTGGTTCAACGAATATAGAGTACAAGGAGTGAATAGCATCATGATCCTAAATCCTCTGTTAAAGAAATAAGATACCTGTCAGGCACCTGCCTCTGGGTTCCCCTTGCCACTGTACCTTCCCATGTTTGCCACTGGACCAGCTTTACTGGTTTCATCCCTAAAGCAACCATGTCCATTGTATTAACATGGCCACTCCCCCTGCTTGAAAAGAGTTAAAACCTAGCTGAGACTGTAAGGCTGAAAATCAGCAGCAACAAATTCCTAATTTATCCTCTTTATCCTAACCCTACCACAGAAACAACTGATCTATGCTCCTCTGAGTCTCCTCTTCAGACGCCCTCAGAGGGAACCCAAACCTTACAAAAGATGCTTCCCTCCTTCCTCTTGCTCAGTGGCATTTCACGGTTCTCCTGGAGTGCCCTCCTTCATTGAATAGAGTCAGTAAATGTGATTAAGTCAGACTACTTGTTTGTGCCTGGTGTGTCTTTGGCAATACCACTTCCCTCAGGTTATGATTTGTCATCTAGCACATCCATGCTTCCCGCTAACTCGGAAAACCACCACTAGCCATGTAGTTCCCTCCCACAAGAGATTCCTCTCCATCCCATCATTGCTTCATCCACTTTTCACTCTCCAAGATTTGATCACTTGCTTCCAGTTATCTCTGACTCCCATGACTACACTAGATTATTAATGGGCTGCTCAGCAAAGTTATTGCCTCTATTCTCTGATATCATGAGGCTCTTTAGTCTTTTCTGCTGTAAACCACTTTGAATTGCCTACTTGACATCTAATCTTGAATATCTCATGAGCACATGAAACTCAATATGTTAAAATGTAAAGTCTTGATTTTCCAACTGGAACATGTTATTTATTATCTCTCTCATTTTAGCTCCCTTCTATACAGTCTGTCAAGCTAAACACTCAGTGCTCTCCTATACCTCACCCACTCTTCACTAGTTCCAATCCATCAACAAGTCCTGCCAGTATAAGCTCCAAATGCTAGATCTTAAAGCATCTTTGCCCCCATATTTACTGCCACCAGCCTTGTCCAAGCCATAATTAACTCTCACTCAGTCTTCCATTATAGGTTTTCAACTGTACTTACAATTTATTTTGGTTATTTTATGTATGGATTTTTAATTATTTAAACATTTTATATGTCAATTATATAAGTTATAAACCTCTTTTCTTTATGTTTCAATTAGCATCTCTGTGCTAGGTACTTTGATAGACACTGAAATACATGATGAGTTTGTACATCTTCCCTACCCACAGGGTAGGGGAGAAATAGACAAGGAACTCATAGATTAGAGTATGAGAAGACAATGTAAATAACTGAGAGAAGTATAGGAATATATGTAAAAATATGGTAAGAATATTCATAAGGATACTTACCATAAAGCTAATGAAGCTCAAACTACTGGACCCCTCACTTACAAGAACCCAATTCAAAGCCCTGAGAGGGGATTCTAGAAATGTGTTTGCATGGTCATATGTTTTTGTAAAATGTGCAGAAGATATTTTAACCACAATTGTAAAGACCACTGTCTTTTTCCACTCAGACCTCCCTCAGACACACATCCTTTCATCTAAGGTAGCATTACTGTGGCCACAGACATTTTGGGGAATCTGGTAAAAGGAAGTTGACTTGGAAATACATTTAGTTTTGGTTTAGTGGGATATATTTTTGTGGTTCACAGTTATTTCAGTGTGTAGTTATGTTCTTGCAAGCCATCACACAACAGAAATGAGTGCAAATAGGTACTTCCCCTTCACTATGCCAATTACCCATCATCTTGATATAAAAGACAGGACTAGAGGTTGTATCACATATTTCCTGAAATTTAGCAACTTAAATTTAAAGGAAACTGGATAAAAGTTTCCCTAAATTTGGTATGGATCATTAAAATTTACATGACATTACCAATAACAAAGTGTAAGATAGAGATCTTTTCAAAATGCCAATGATAATAATTTTAAAATAAACTCAATTATTTTTTCTATTCTCATAGAATTTTGTATTATAATATTATTTTCATATTAAGAGACAATCAAAGAGGATGAAACTCGATTTTTTAAATAATATCATAGACTTCTGACAATTAATAAAATTATTTTATTATTTTTATGGATATTGTATATTTATAGTATTTGATAGCCTTCGAAATTTTTTATTCCAAATAACTGTGATTACACCTAAAAAGACAAGTAGTGGAGGAGGGGGCAAGGGATCCAAATTGTCATTTCAAGAATGT
Source organism: Tapirus indicus (assembly GCA_031878705.1). Taxonomy (NCBI): domain Eukaryota; kingdom Metazoa; phylum Chordata; class Mammalia; order Perissodactyla; family Tapiridae; genus Tapirus; species Tapirus indicus. The sequence goes on along the minus strand of CM062919.1, from coordinate 136,323,313 downwards.
GCTTTAGACACCTGTCACTGAACAGAGAGGAAAGAGGGAATCAGGGGAGGAGTTTGAGGAAGATCTTACTTGATGGTCTAAGATTTGGGAAGAAGTAGATGGCTATTCCCATTCACTGAAAATAGAGGGAGGACATAAAAGAAAAAATAATGGTATGGCATCATATTGGAATGACAAATGCCTGGAGACTCAGATATATTTCCAGTCAGGGGTAAGGAACCAGATCTTTCCTATGTTTGCATGATTTTTTCTTTATAGTTCTTAGAAACTGTGATGCAAGAGCCTGTTAAATATGAGCTACATAGCAAAGAAGGGGAAGTTTGAGAGAAGCTAATAGATTGTGAGAAAGTGAAAATATTTGAGTCTCAGGGTGGTTAATTGTAGATATCAGGGATATAAGATTGGGCTAGTAAAAGGAAAGGAGAAAGTGGTCAAAGAATGAAAAATTAGAATATAATTCTCAGAGTTGGATAAATTAAAATTATTGACGCGATTGAAGGTGTTCATAAGAATTAAAAAATGGACAAAGGTTGCTTAATTCACATCTTGGTGGTGGATGAGGAAAGGATATACCAAGCAGACAAAATAGGATGAATGAAGGCTACTCCATTAAAGAAAGCTGCTCCTGGGCCTGCCCAGTGGTGTAGTGGTTGGGTTTGTGTGCTCCACTTAGATGGCCCAGGGTTTGCGAATTCATTTTGTGGATTCAGATCCCTGGCATGGACCTGTGCACTGCTCATCAAGCCATGCTGTGGTGGCATCCCATATACAAACTAGAGGAAGCTTGGCACAGATGTTAGCTCAAAGACAATCTTCCTCAAGCAAAAAGAGGGAGATTGGCAACAGGTGTTATCTCAGGGCCAATGTTACTCACCAAAAGAAAAGAAAGCTGCTCTTTTCATTGGTCTCATCTCATTTCCCACTTGGAAAAAATAGATAAATAAAATTCTTTAAAATTTTATTGTTTTGTGAATAAAGACTTTCTGCGAATATTTTATTTATTTTTTAGTGTGATGAAACAAATAGAATGTAGTATTGTTCTAAGGAATCACAATTTGATTTTTTTTACTTCCATTAACTCTGCCCTTTAATTATTGAAATTAATAGTATTTGAGTTTCTGTTATATTCACCAAAGATGAAAATTGCCTGTCTGAGATCCCTAATATCTAAAATTTATCAGAATTTCCTACTACATGTACAAAATAGGCACTTTCAAAGTCAGCCTCCCTAGATCCAGATGTGAGAGTTCATCTCCAAACTATGTGTAATAGTTACAATCAAATCTAAACGAACAAGACCAGAGGAGAGACAGAAAGTGCTACAAGAATTGGAAATTCAAGCTTACTGCTTTGTGTTTATTGTTATAATAATTTCCATTAACATTTTTCTTATATTTGAGTTGTGTTGTTTCAACATTTTAATGTTCCTATACACTTAAAGTATTTAATGTAATAGTGAAAACAATTCTGTCTAGAAAAATTCCTACCATTTTTATACTCATATTATAAAAAAAGTTAATGTATCTCCTAACTCTCAGATTCCAATCAAGCAGAGAAAAAAGTTCTAATGCTGAAAGAATTTAGGGCTGAATGGGTTGGATGAATGCAAATTAAGATGAAAAACAGCATATTCATGCCTTCAGCTTTAGTTTGAAAGTAATGTAAATGACAAACACAAATCTGAATGGATTTTCTTGTTACATTTTCTGTCAGTTGTCTTAATAAGAGCCTCTCCCATGGTGTTAATTTTGCCTTTAAAGAAGTGTTAGATATTATTTAATTTCCAGTATGTTGCTATGGTGAAGAAGCTTTTGCTGTCTGCTCTTTGAAGGTAGTTAAGCTGAAAGGGTTGTGTAGCCTTCTGATTATTCTTGATTTGATTTTAAAGTTTTCAGCTGGGAAGAAAATCTTCCTAAAGGAAGTATGATCGACAGCTCGGTCAGGAATCAAAACACTTTGAAGTGGGTCCTGAGCCAGTGAAAGAAACCATCTGTCTGTGAAATGTCTGTGAATGAAGTCTGACAGTAAATATCAGGGAAGTGAGCGTTACGTGGCAACAGATTGCCACACACAGTTACAATATACGCTGAAATTTCCTTCTATGCGCACATTCATATGGACATCTAATTTCACTGATGAATAGCAATGATTGCTTGGCAGATCCAGCCCATCATCAAATGATTTTTGGCATCTGGGTCAGGATATCTGTTATTTAACCTCTTTAGAATGATCGAATGGGAATGGACTAGAGTGAATGTGGAGAAACTGAACCCACTAGACCAGATTATTGAGGGAATTGTCCTGGTCAAGAGCATCTCAAGAGATCGTTCCTTTTGATCAATAGATTCCTTTACCTAATTCAACCCCTATGCTCGATGATGATGAGGGTGCTTCTTCATTTCTGGTTTCCTTTAGATTAGAATTCCTTAGCACTACATTTGGGGAAAAAATCATTATGCTACTTCCAGAGATAAACCACATTAATATGTTTGTAAAATGTCTTCCAGATTTTATCTATGCAAATATATATAATATATATGCTTATATAATATGTTTTTCTTTAGGTATATTATACTTAAAAGGCACAAAATATTTATGGAACAAATATTTGAAACTTTTTCATATAAGATGTCTTAGTGTTATATGGTATATATTATACTATCATTGTATTATTTAAAAATATAATTTTAATGCCTGCAACGGATATATGCAAAATTTCATTTAACCATTTCTTTTCCATTTATTCAATATTATAAATAACTTTTTATCAGATACACTATTTTGCATAATAGTCATAATATTATGAACAATAATTTGGCCACTTTTTAAATTATTTCTTTATAGTAGGATACTAGAAATGTAATTGTGAATAAATTGGTATCTGGTACCAGTTTTTTAATAAAATTAAATTCCCAATAGCAATGTATGGAATATTATTAATTTGTATCCTTATTAACATCAAGCCTAGTTGTATTTTAAACTTCTGCCAAATTATAAGGATAATATTCATTGATATTATAATTTTCATTAGTATGAATATTAGTGAGGTTGGATAATCTTCACTCTTTTAATTTCTCTTTGTGGGTATTGTTAAATTCTTATATATAAATATGTGTATCATATTACTCTATGCAATATAATACACACACATATAACTCCCACAAGATAGGATTTATTTTCTGGGCAGTTTTTAAATAGTTGTGAGAATAACACATCATTTGCCTATTGGAGTTATATATTTGAATATTTGGTGATACAAGTATCCCCTCGATATTCTTCTCTTACAAAATTATCTCGGCTTATTATGCCCATTAATTTTTTTCCAGATTTCTTTAAAATTAAATTTCAGTTTTCAAATAGAAAATTTCATTCATTCATTAAAGGACATTTGGGCTATCCAGTTTTTGGCTATTATGAATAAATTTGCTATAAACATTAATGTGCTGGTTTTTGTGTGAATGTAAGTTGTCATTTCTTATGGATAAATGCCTAGGAGTGCAAATATTGGGTCATATGATGGTAGCACGTTTAGGTTTTTTAAAGAAACTGTCAAGTGGTTTTCTAGAGTGATTATAATATTTTCCATTACCACCAGCAATATATGAGTAGTATGTTTTCTCTGCATCCTCACCAGAATTTGGAGTTATCACTTACCATCTTCAGTATTTTCTCAATACAACAGAATAATAATTCTTTAAAAATGTTAATCCAATCATGCCACTCCTCTTTACATGTCTTTAAGAATAAAATACAAAACCCTTGTCAGAATTAAAGCTAAAGTATTTCAATGGCTTAAAGTTAATACACAGTATGCCCTCTCCCTTTAACTCCCTGACCTCACTTCTCTCTCCTCTGTGCACTGTTCTCTGGGCTATAGCCGCACCACGCCCCTTGCTACTCATTAAACATAAGGCAGGCTTCTACTCCACAGCCTCTGTAGTGCTCTCCTTTGCCTGGAATGCTTACCCCTTCAGGCGGTCACAAGATTTTCACCCTTAGCTCCTACAAGTATTTGTTCAAACATCACCTGCTCGGTGAGGACTTTCTGTCCACCGATTTAAAACTTAAATTATATTCATATGGCCTCTGACCTTCCTTATTAACCTTTCCTTTTACATTTCTCCCCACAGTACTTACAACTTATGAAATATTATATTATGAATTTATTTTGGATACTTTCTATATCCTTCTATGATAACATAAACTCTTTTGTTCATTATTAAATTCCCAAGGCTTAGTACAATGTCTGGCACATATCAGGCATAATAAATATCTGTTGAATGAATCCATTGTAGAAAGAATTTTCAATAGTCCTAATAATACAAGTTAAGTTGGTAACAATTTAAAAAAATTATCTACATATGAGTCTTGTAGTCAAAATACAAATGTCTTCTTAAAATGTACACGAGAAAATTTTAAAGCATCATGGAGCTGAAAAAAATATACATATGATCTCACTTTCTAGAACTGTATTTTGCCTACTTTCTATATAACTAGAATCAATGGATGCAGGTCTCTCATCTAAGACTTGGGCATGGTTCTTAAATGCCCTTCCTTTCTTCATTGGAAAGTGCATTATCTCATAAAGATGAGTGCTGGCCTTTTTGTGTGGAATACTAGTCAAGTCAACTTAGGAATTCTTAATGGATGATTACACTAATCTTTCTTTATGGACTGCTGCTATTGTTTATTCTGGTTGTGGAGAGCAGAGAGAACTATGAAATGAAGCATTGTCATAGGGGAAGCATATTTTATGATGTGGTACATCAAGTATCTTTGATGCTTGAATTTAAATGTTCTCTGCTATTTAATTGTTTCTAATTGCTTGATTATTTTGCAAATATCAGTGAACTTGCTGGGAAAATATGTACAGTCTTAAATGCTAAAATATAGATAGCCTTTTAGCTTTTTCTCCTGGGAAATAAACACTTGACATAGTGTAAAATATGCCTGGGATTATAGCAAGTATTATTATATTTAAATCATGATCTACCGTTGTGAAAGAAAGAGAGAGAGAAAGAAAGAAGAAAGGGAAAACCACCTATGTATAATCCGCAATGTTGTTCATGCAGTATGTACATAGGAATCTAAGATTTTAATTCAACTAGAGTCATCAAAAAGAACATATGATTATTTTGCATGTCTATTCTGCATCCCATTACATTAATTCTCTGGGGATATTGTTGCTTTAAAAGAGGTAAGAAATCTCTTACCTTTTATTATGTCCTAAACTAAGCCAAACAGAAAATAAACCAACAGTGTTTAATTTTGTGCCACACTTCACACCACAGTTTTTTTCTAAACAATAATTTCATTCAAATCACTGTAACAACATATCAGGTAGATACTTTATTATTCTCATTGGCAGTATCAAGGTCACCTAGTTGTCAAACTGAGGGACTTAGGGTGAACCCATGCAATCTGACCCCAGAGCCCGTGCTCTTGTTTACTGTACTATACTGCCCTTTTACAGATACTACCAAATAGAAACAACAAACATCATTCTGTTTTTGTTTTTAACAAAATTAAGAATAAAGTAATTTATTTAGCTAACTTTATAGCAGTAAGCTGCAGAATCTCCTGTTCTTATTTAACTGTGGACATTTCAGTCTGGCTGTGTGCGCGTGTGTGTGCGTGTGTGCACACACAGCTGCTTGTAATAGGATAAGTCAGAGTTCGACAATGCAGTAGAGAGTGAGTGAGACCAAGGAAAATAGTACAAGGGATTTAATCTAACATAATAGCGTTTCTTTGGAGATTTTCCAAGATGTGTTATACTTAGGTAAATACAATAAAACATTTCTATGTTTAGTCTTCAACTTCTATTTTATCTTACTCATTTTTGTCCTGTATCAGATATTTTATCACATAACTAAAGAATTCTCTCTCTATGATAAAGCAATCACTCAGTGTATTCATAGGAAAAGCTAAATTTTATTCTGATATTCTAACCATTCTTATATTTTGATATCATATGCTTATCATGTTAGTCATACTGGACTGACACACTGACTAGTGTTCTTGAGGTTTCTAAGTCAACCAGCTGGCTCTGGCAAAATATATTGCTTATAATTTTCACAGTGATCAGGTTACATAAACCCAAAGGAAAATCCAGTCATGGAAATGCCTCTTCCATCTCTGTGGACGTTGTTTATATCCTACCGGATCAAATCAATATCTTTTCATAATCTATCACATGTAAAATGGTGCTGTTTGTTAAAGTCCTTGTTCTGAAAGCTTTTATGTCAATTATTACGTTTACTAAATATTCTACCTACCTGATTTTCTCCACTTATAAGAAAATTGTCCTGCCAAAAATTGACAAACTTAATCACTCTTTATATATTCCTATCTCGTGTATATTCTCTTCACCTTAGTTTTCTGTCAATCCAAGGAAACATGATTTTGAATATTTATGTGTCACATTTTTTTATTGTTGAGACGAATAGTCAAATGAAGCAAGACATAGATGTGGTGAAATTTATGTAACAAACATGAAATACACTCTGTATCAATCCATTTTCACTGAATTTACTTATTACAAATTGCATAAATTGTTGGTCAGTCGTGTAATCTTAAATTCCAAGTATTGTTACTCAATACCTTTTTCTGAGATTGCAAAATCTGTGTGGAATACTTCAATATTAGGTAAAACCTATGACACTAAGAATTTGATACATGTTGCATATACCATATGTTCTGTCTCGGTACTTCACTATCCCTAACCTTGTTTTACAGACGAATTGCAGCAGCTTACAGAACACACACATATAAAATGATGGCACACCAGAAAGAAACAAAAATTTCAGAGCAAAACCAAAATACTGGTCTTGAAGTAAAACCAGCCCCATTTTAAAAAATGTAGATGAAGGACCCCATATACTGGCTATAGTTCAGTTTTGCATTCAATTCTGAGTTTCTTGGCAACCAGTATAAAATACAGTTTATTATATGGGGATCCACATAGGAGAGCACTGAGTGAACGCAGCAATTGTGCAGCAACTGGAAGAATGAACTGAACATCAGTATAATTGATTTTAGAGATCTTCAATATAAAACATACAGTAAAACATCAACACTCCACACAGTGAAAAGGTTATTCGGGAGGTTTTCAAGAGATGAAGGAAGTTACTCCCATGGGAGCAATTCTCCCTGGGGCATTTTTAAGTTTGTGGAGATGAAGGAGGCATTACTACTGTTTTGCAGAAACAGGCTAGGGATGGCATGCTCCAATGTGTGCAACAGCCATGAACAATAAAGAATTATCCAGAAAACTACCTGAGTTGCAAATGCCTTGCTGGACATTAACCTAGATAAGAAACTATTTACAAGTATTTGAGCTTAGAAACTAACTCTATTTTACATAAAAATGCAAAATATTTCTTTCACAATTTACTGTGCACAGAAGGTAACTACCATTAAATCAATAAAACTTTGTGTGTGTGTGTGTGTGAGGAAGACCAGCCCTGAGCTAATCTCCATTGCCAATCCTCCTCTTTTTTGCTTGAGGAAGCTTGGCTCTGGGCTAATATCCGTGCCCATCTTCATCTACTTTATATGGGACGCCGCCACAGCGTGGCTTGACAAGCGGTGCGTCAGTCCACGCCCTGGATCCAAACCCGCTAACCCTGGGCGGGCAAAGAAGAGTGCGTGAACTTAGCCACTATGCCACCGGTGGCCCCAGATCAATAGAAAATTTTATTTGTTTGGTTGGGAAATGTGTCAAGAATGATTTTTCCATTTTGGGAAAAATCACATCATCATATCAAAAGTATTTGAATCACCAACCTCAAATTTACATCAGTCTATATCTGTACCTGTCCCATTGCCCTGGTTCCTGGTTCAGTGAGTAGGCACAAGTGTGTATCTTTTTCATTATACCTCCCAGTGAGTGTAGTCATGCCCATACATTTAACTATTAATCTATTATGAATTACTTCCTTCTTATTTATCCTTCATATTAGCATTAGGCCATTATATAAAGTTTGTTTTTTGATTTGAAGTTTTATGTGGGATTAAATTTAACTATCTAGTAATTTCTTTTCAGTAAAGTGTTTATTACAAAATATTTGATTACAAAGTGAATCACTGGGTTCAGGTAACTTAGGCATATTATTCATTTTTATGAAGCTTAGCTGAATACCAGTGCAGAATATAAAATGAATAGAGATGTAAAAAAGTGTACATCCTTAAAACGATTTCCCCAAAATATTAAATCTTTCCGTTTTTAATGAGATTTAGATAATTAGTAATTCAAACAAATATTTTCTAATAAGTCTAGAAAGTTTTAATGTTCTTTTTTGCTATTAAGGAAAGATTCATCTGATTCAATAACATTGAATTCAGTTCTATGAGGGATAATAATAAAAACTACTGGAAAATGACAAATTTTAATATATGAAAATATGCTTAACAGAATTAGAATGTGCTTAATGGAGATATTAACCATCAAAGAAGATTTATTAAAATAAATCATATTATTTGATTTAAATTACTTATTTCTTCTCTAATATTTTCCTTATCCAGAAGCAGTGTTGTCTCCGTAAGATTATGTGGTACACTAGAAATAAAATGATAAAGAAAGAATCATGGATAACTGTTAAGTATATTTAGGAGAGGCAAGTTTCATTCCTGAAACTTTTCAGCTCCTTCTGTCTAGATATAAATTTAAATCTTAAGAATTTACTTTACATTTTCTAGGAAATGATCCTATACAATGTCTCATTTACAAGAAAACCATTTTTAAAAATTAGATTATAAGAATTGTGACTACTGTAAAACTGTGTGTGTTCCAGCTTCACTCATAACAGCTCCTGTCACAAATTTAATTGATCCTGAAAATAAATGTGCCGTGTTTCCTTTTTCAATTATTTTTCCTAAACTGTGGGCAAATATGGAGTTGTCCATATTCAATTTTAAATTTCATTGGAATGTTTGGTTAGAAAATGAAAAGAAAGTATAAATCTTTGACATGGACATGCACAGATGTTTTCAATAAGTGTATTGACGTTATAAATGACAATGAAACCTTCTTTGGGGGAAAGGTTTCCTGTGCTGCTTTTGTTACTGTTATTTTATAGTGGTTATATTTAGTTCCTAGGACAAAAGCAGGTATCCAATAGGAATTTTCAGAAATTAAGCCTTACAGAAATAACTGCACTTATTGTTTAATTTAATTTAATTTAATTTTTATTTTGCTCTAAGATGTGAAGGCAAATACATACAGTAATCAATCATGCATCAAATGCTACTTTTATTTTTCAAGTAATAAGTGGCTCCATTCTTGGATTAAAGAATCAAGCAACACTTTGTGTAGATTAAAAAATTTACGTAAACTTTTTTACATAAAGTTGGAAATCCCATTCATTCTCCTTTCTCTAACTTCTATTCCTCTTTTCCAGAAAAAAAAAAAAGAGAAATAAACACATTTACTTTTGTTGTCCATCTTCCTAGTTCATTTTCCACACATCGAGTCACACCACCCTCACACATGCAGACACACACATCAAAATAGTTATATACAAAGGACCGTACTATATTATCATTGTGAATGATATTTTTTAATATGAATTTAAAATTATACTCTGAAAATTCTCACATCTCCACCCAATACGTATTGATTGTGTTTAATAGTAAAGTTTAATTAATAAACTAAAATAACATGGTTTAGTGTTTCCAAAAGCAACATCATTAGTTTTTCCAGAATAATATAATTTAGAATTTCAACCAGAAAATAGCAGGTGAAACAATCTCGAAGCTCTACTAAGGATGTGAATAGTTTGTGCATCCACAAACCAGAGTTGAAAGACATCGTAATACATGTGGCATTGGGTAGAGTCTTCGAAAGGGCATTGCTTTAGTAGTGAAGCCAAATTAGCCCTAGATTTATAACTAATCTGAACCCACCCTAAAGAAGCTTTAAGACAAGTCTTAAAACAACCAAATTAATTCCAAACATTGTAAGTACATATCAGAACAACTTCAACAACATTTAAAGGGATATAACAAAATTCAGCAACAAAAAATATAAAATCACAATGTCTGGCATTTGGTGAAAAATTATCAGGCATGAAGGAAGCAGGAAAATATGATCTAGAGAAACATAAAAACAACATAGGTGATGAACTTAGCAGACCGGAATGGTAAAACAGCTACTATACATAGACTACATATGTTCAACGAGGTAGAGGAAAATATAAATATGATGAGAAAAAAAATCCAAAAAAATACCTATATAGAAATTCCAAAAAGAAAACACAATTTCTGAAATAAAATGAATGAATGGAATGAATAGTGCATTTAAAACTACAGAACATATTTCAGTAAAATAGAAGACAGGACATTAAAAATATTAAAAAAGAAACATAATAGACAAAAGACTAAAAAAATTGTAATCCCCAGATACCTATGGACAATATTGAGCATTCTAACGCTTGTTTATTTGGGATCCCTAAGAGGAGAAGAGAGAGCACAGAAAATTTACTTAAATTAATGACCAAAACCAAAATATCTTCAAATTAAATAAAAATGATAATCTCATAGGTCTAAATATTTCAATAAACTCCAATCAGAAAAAGAAAATGAATACCACACCAAGTCATTTCATAATCAAATTGCTGAAAACCTATGATAAAGGGAAAATCTTCAAAGCAACTGGAAAAAATAGACCCATTATTTATAGGAAGAAAGATGTGGGGCAACTGGAACACAGATACATTGCTGATGGTAATGTTAAATGTCACCACCATTTTGAGAAATGGTTTAACTTAACAATTTCTTTAAATGTTAAATATACATATGCTATGTGATACAGCCGTTCAACACTCAGGCATTTACTCAAGAGAAAAGAAAGTGTGTGCCTATACAGAGATTTGTACATAAAAGTTTATGGCAGACTTATTTGCATTAGTTCACAAGCAGAAACAACCCAAATAACCATTAACAGGTGAAAAAATACACAAATTATGTTTTACCGTACCATGAAATACTATTTCATAATGAAAGAGAATGGACTATTGATACATACAATGACATAAATAAATCTCAAAATGATTATGATGAGTAAAAAAAGTCAGAGAAAAAGCAATATATAGGGTGGATGTGGGTCAAGGAGAGAAGAAAGGATTTCCAAGAGGCATGTGAGAACTTTGGGGATGATGCATATTTTCATAATTGTTGTAGTAGTACTTTCATGACTATGCACATAATGTCAAAGCTTATTAAGTTGCACGCTCTAAATATGTGCAGTTTATGATGTCATTTATGTTTCAACAAAACTATTTTTAAATGTCATCAAAGAGATGCCACTACACAATCAAGAAGAATGGTTTAAATTACATATATTGACATTACCAAGTGCCGGTGAGGATCTGAGCAAATTGAACACTCACACATTGCTGGCTGAAATATTGCACGGTACAGACACTTTCAAAACAGTTTGGTAGCTTTTAGAAATGTAAACATACACTTTTTATAGGACTAAGCAATTTCACTCCTAAATTTCTACACAAGAGACATGAAAACATGTTCTGATAGTTAATTTCATGCGTTAACTTGACTGGGCCAGTTGGATGATTTGGTCAAACATCATTCCATGTGTGTCTGGGAGGGTGTTTTTGAATGAGATTAACACTTGAATCAGTAGACTGAGTAAAGCAGACTGCCCTCCCTAATGTGTGTGGTGCTCATTCAATCAGTTGAAGGTCTAAATAGAATAAAAAGACTGAGTAAGAGCAACTTTCTCTGGCTTGACTGTTTGACCTAGAATATTGGCCTTTTGCCCTTGACTGGAACTTACATTATCAGCTCTCCTGTTTCTCAAGCCTTCCAGTCTGGGACTGGAACTAACACCATTGGCTCTCCTGGGTGTCCAGCTTGCTGACTTCACACCTTGGGATTTCCCAGCCACATGAGCCAATTCCTTATAACAAATCTCTTAAACATATATACGTGTGTGTGTATGTATGTGTGTGTGTGTGTTTATCTTCATATATATCTTATTGGTTTTGTTTCTCTAGAGAATACTGACCGTTATAGATTTTGGTACCAAAAGTTGTTCTAGAGGAATAGAATTTCAAGGATGTGGTTTCTGAATTTGTTCTGGGCTTTCTGAAATTGGCTGATTAGATTTAAACACACTAAATCTGATTAGACTTAAGGGCACTAATAACTCTATTTACAGAATAAAGAGAACACTGACATTTCATGGTATGACCTGGCAATAGAGATACACAAAATATTACCATCACTACTTCCAGTTCAACAACTTATAAGAAGCAAGGAGCTGGATGACTGTATATGTGATATCTTCAAACATTTTTAGAAAACTAATGAATATAATCAGATTGGCTGGTTGCTCCTAATGTCACTGCAAAGTGGGAAAGGAAAAGGAGCAGCTTATGGATTCAAATTCTCAGTTTAAGCACCACATAAATGGTGCCCTGAAGGTATGTGCCCTGAAGGAGACCTTCATCTCCTGCAGCCATAGGAATGAGATTGCTGAAAATTAGACTCAGAATCTCTTCCTGTGATTGTCTGAATTACAACTCGAGTTGAACTCCCTATCTCACAGGATGTCTACTGTTAATGTCAGGGCATTGATTGGGAAGAAATAAGATCCTTAAATCTTGGAATCGGGACATGTGGGAAGACCCTAATGAAGTTAGGGACATTGAGCCCTTGAATTCCAGAGTCATCTTTGCCAGTGGAAGAGGCCTCCCCACCACTACCTGAGGAGATTAACCCTGCATTGACTGAGAAAACTGTAAAGACCTCCCATGAGGCAGGTGCTGTGTAAGACAATGTTGAGTCTCCTCAGGAAACACCCTGCCTACTCCTCTACACCTATATTTAGACTCAAGTTCCAGCAGGTTCCTAAGGATGAGGCACAAAGTATAACCCATCAGAGGTGCACTACACTCCAAAAGACCTACTTGAGTTTTCTAATTGATACAAACAGAAATCTGGGGAACATGTGTGGGGGTGAATATTAAGAATGTGGGATAATGGTGAAAGAAAAATAAAGTTGGATAAGGCTGAACTTATTGATATGGACTCAATAAGCCAAGATTCTGCATTTAATGTTGCAGCTTGGGGAGGTAGGAAGGACTCCAACAGTTTGTTTGCTTGGTTGGCTGGAACACTGAGCAAAAGGTGGCCCAAAGTGAGCAAGCTGGAAATACCAGACCTGCTTTTGTTTAAGGTAGACGAAAGGATTCAGTGGCTTAGGGAGATTGGAATACTGGAGTGGATTTGTTATTTAAGACTTACTCACATTGGAAGGGTCTGGAAGATATGCCTTTCACTAATACTGTGAGAAACAAATTTGTAAGGGGAGCTGGAGAATCCTTGAAGAGCTCTTTGATTGCTCTCCTCTGTACTCCAGACTTGACTGTGAATCACTGAATTGAGAAACCTAAATTCAATGGGAGTAATTGGGTCCCGGGGTGTCAGGGGCCAAGTGGCAGCACTCAACCACTAAAGATAAGATAGGCATAGTTTCTGTAATAGACAGCAGAGTCAATCATCAATAAGAATAGTGTGACTCATGCAGATCTATGGCATTGGCTGGTTGGTCATGGTGTTCCTAGAAGTGAAATAGAAAACTTACTAAATTTTTACTTGACCTGTATAAGCAGAAACATTCTAGGTCAAGTGAATAAAACTCTAATCTGAATCATGACAGAGTCAGGGCCCCTTTATCAATTCCCAGATTTGAGCCAGTTTACTGACCCAGAACCTCTCAAATGAAGAAGAGGCAGGATCCCTTTGAGAAAGAACTCTGGTACACTGCTAAAAATTTATATGGTTAATCTTTCTCCTAGCCTCCCCTAAAGGAAACTACACTTTTTTTTTACCAGGGTACCTGCATCAAGGAAAAGTAAATAATCAGAATATTGGGGGACTACTGGGCACTGGCTCTGAACTGACACTACTTTCAGGAGACCCAAAATGTCACTGTGGTCCACAGTCAAAGTAGAGGCTTATGGAGGTCAGGCAATGAATGGAGTTTTAGCTCAGGTCCATCTTACAGTGGGCCCAATGGGTCCCTGAACTCATCCTATAGTTATTTCCCCAGTTCTGGAATGCATAATTGAAATACATATGATCAGGTGGCAGAATCTCCGCACTGGTTCCCTGGCCTGTGGAGTGAGAGCTGTAATGATGGGAAAGGCCAAGTAGATGCCACTAGAACTACATCTACCTAGGAAAATAATAAACCAAAAGAAATACCCTATCGCAGGAGGGATTGCAAAGATTAATGTCACCATCAAAGACTTGAAAGATACAAGGGTGGTGATTCCCCCTGCATCTGCATTCAACTCACCTATTTGACTTGTGCAGGAGACAGACGCATCTTGGAGAATAACCGTGGATTATAGTAAGCTTAACCAGTTGGTGACTCCAATTGTAGCTGCTGTACCAGAGGTGGTTTCATTGCTTGAGCAAATTAACACATCCTCTGGTTTCTGGTACAGTTATCAATGTGGCCAGCAATACAACTTCACTGTCTTACATTAGTGATCTATCAACTCTCCAGCTCTGTATCATAATTTAGTTTGCATAGATCTTGTTTGCCTTTCATTTCCACAAGACATCACACTGGCCCATTACATTGATGGCATTATGTTGATTGAAAGAAGAGATCAAGAAGTGCTCTAGACTTATTGGTAAGGCATTTGCATGTCAGAGGGTGGGAAATATATCTGACAAAATTTCAGAGGCCTTCTACCTCAGGGAAATTTCTAGGGGTCCAGCAATGTGGGACATATTGAGATATACGTTCTAAGGTGAGGGATAAATTTTAGCATCTGGCCCCCCTACAACCGAAAAAGAGGCACAACACCTAGGGGGCTTGTTTGGATCTCGGAGGCAACATATTCCTCACTTGAGTGTGTTACTCTGGCCCGTTTACTGAGTGACCCAAGAAGCTGCTAGTTTTGAGTGGGGTTCAGAACAAGAGAAGGTTCTGCAACAGGTTTAGGCTGCTATATAAGCTGCTCTGCCAATTGGGCCATATGGTTGAGCAGGCTCAACGATGCTTGAAGCGTCAGTGGCAGATAGGCACGGTGTTCAGAGCCTTTGCCAGACCCTATAGGTGAACATAGCACCGGCCCATCGGATTTTGAAGCAAAGCCCTGCCATCCTCTGCAGATAATTATTCTTTTAAGAAAAAAGTCTCGGCCTGCTACTGGGCCTTAGCAGAGACTGAAAACCACAGGCCACCAAGTTATCAAGATATACATATATATATCTTATTGGTTATGTTTCTCTGGAGAACTCAGATCAACATATATGTCCAAAAGAAGATTTGTATTCCAAGGTTCAAAGCAACATTATTTAAGTTAGCCAAAAACTGGAAGCAATCAACCAGTGAATGAATAAACAAACTTCGGTTTATCAATACAGTGAGATACTATTCAGCAATTAAAAGGAGTGAACTGTGAATACATGTAACAATTTTGATGAATCTCAAAAGCATTATGTTGAAAGAAAGAAGCCAGACACAAAAGGTTACATACTGTATGATTCTATTTATATGACATCCTGGAAAAGGCAACACTATAGGAAGAGATCTCATCACTGATTGCCACAGGCTGGGTTTAGGGGTATGAATTGACTACAGGGGGATACAGTAGAACTACCTACACGTGATACGTTATGTATCTTGATTGTGGTGGTGGTTACATAGCTGCATATCTTTGTCAAAACCCTTTGAATCATATACTTAAAATGACAAATTTTATTTTATGTAAATTTTACCTCAACAAGGGTGAGTTTTTAAAAAACTGAACATTAAATAACTGTCTCCAAATTTCACATAGAAAAGAACAAGAAAAGATTCCAGTGTGAACTAGCCAGTTAACAAAGATTTTTTTAAAAAATTAAATTGTTATGGACTTTTATAGATAACCTCCACAAATTTCAGTACTAGTAATTCACCAAAAAAAAAGTAAAGTTCACTTGTGTGTAGCTACATTTCATCATTTTGAAGGATAGTATGTAAAAGTGAAAACAGGTATCTTTTTGAGTAAATGACCAAAAATGAATTAGAAAATCTGAGTAAGATCTGGTCATTGCATGAAGTGAAATTGATTCCGTCTGGTGCTCACTCATTGCAGGTAACGTCAAGTCTTATGTACTCCAACTCCCCAACAAAAGTCAGCTTCTGCAGGGTGGGTGGAGTCAGTAGGGGAAAAAGAGATTATTTGGTATGTACTTTGGCAAGATGTTGGTAGCATTCTAGAATAAAGCTATCTATAAAACTAGTTGGCAGTATTTACAAGGAAAAATGTCTGCCATTTTAAATTATGTTATACATTTCTTTTAAAAATGCCTATAAGAGAACATAATACAGCTCATCTTCCAGAAATTGCTGAACAGATGCTTTTTATTTATACGTTGTTCAAGTACAATGTTTCATTCATTCTTAATTAAATGTTTGTATGGCTCAAATTTAGGTTAACTTGAAATTATGTGTTTTATTTGAATTCTGAGAGTAGGCAATGCTCCATCCCATCCCATAAGGTAAAAGGCAAATTATTTCAAAATATTTTCTAGTGAAACAAACCTTTGTGTTCTGCACAGGGCATTTTATATGTTCAGCATCAAAATTCTCTACCTTTGTGGACATTATAAAAGAGTTATAATGATTATTTTAAACCTGTCTTCAACAAAAGGTTACTTTAATATGTCATTTTGAACACTTAAACAATGAAAGTTCTAGAACTTTAGACAAAATGTCCACACCACAAGGCAGAGTCAATCTGAATTTTCAAAATTTTTAGCTCAGGAGGACTAATTTGGGGAAATTTAAGAATACTCATTTTTTAAAAATTCCATGGCAATGTCATCATACAGTGCTCTTGTAAATAGCCTTTCCTGAGAATTTGAGATTAGTTCGAGGGGAAAAGAAATACAAACAAATAATGGAAGTAACCATGAGGATCTTCATAGTGAATTTGGTGAGGAAATTTAGTTTCTTAAGTGGATTTTTAGAGTCTGTCCAGGCATCCCTATTGTATTTTCATTCTAGTATCTTCTCTTAGAAGATATTTTTGTTGACTTTCTTGAGTCATCAGCATACACTATGGTGTTTCAAGGGGGAACAAAAGGAAATACATGGTGAGTCTTTTAATCATCTTCCTGTTAGAACAGGAAATGAGTTTTCTTTTCTGAGTCAAGAATGAGCAAATCACGGTGAAACTGAAAACAAAATGACAATGATCAGTGCCATTAAGGGTATGCTGGTGTATGGCATGTTCAATGACACAGTTCAGAAATGCAATGGGTTTCACATATCTTACCCTATTAGGAAAAGAACAATTTTTTTAAGTTACATTCCTATGACGTCCTTATATATTTCTTTTAATGTGAGTAGATCTGTCATTGCAGTCTTACTTGGCTTCAGATATCTGAAACAAATAATATTTAGAAAAGATTTATGTCTCGATCCTGATATTCTGATAGATGAAGATATTTATGACTGACTAGAAATGGAAAACAATCTCTCTCTCTGTCCCTTTCTCTCTACCTGTCTCCCTTTCTCTCTCCGTCTTTCATGTGTGCGTGTGTTTTCCATAGAAACATACAAACATACAAGCTAATAGCTTGCATGCAAAGGGAGATTTTTAACAAAAGAAGGAAAGTCCTCATTCTAAAGGTGTTTATTAAAGGGCAAAACCCCCAAAGTTCTGTGGAGCAAGGAGTAAGCTGCATATGCTGCTGAAATGGTGAAGCAAAATACAACTCACAAGATCCGATGGAGGACTCAACGCTAAACTTAATCTGGGTGATAATCTATTGTAAACATCACTTGTAGAACCAAAAAAACAGACACAAACAATAAAAGTAGGATGCACTACTCGCCTGGCAGGCAGAAGATCTCAAAGTAAATTCATATTTCATTTGGCTATTACTCTCATGCAATGAATCTCCAGAGTCTTTGTAGATAATTTAAAGTTTATCTTTCAAAACAATCTAAAACAAAAATCCAAAATATGTTGTTTATTGTTATTAGTCTTTAAAAATAGAACCATACAAAACTTCTTTCCAGCAAAACTACTTATTAAATTGATATTTTGGTTGAAAAAAATCAGAGCAAAAAGACCAGGTGACCATGTGATAATGTTTCAATTGATTATTAAAGAAGAGAGAACCTGTGGGTAGTGGTTTAGAGAGAGAAGTTGACAGAGAGAAACTAGACCTCAAGAAATGCTGAACTTTTGTTATACTCCAGATCCTCTTCCAAAAATGATTTAACCACTTTTTCTCCAGGATGATGGCAAGAAAATATATATTCCCTGAGTCATTCTTTTTATGTCTTTTAATATTAATCATTCTTTCAATATTATGGTGGTAGCATCTCAGCTATTTATAAATACCAAAAATGGGGCCGCCCGGTGGCGCAGCGGTTTAGTCCGCGCTTGGCAGCCCGGGGTTCGCAGGTTCGGATCCCGGGCGCCCGCCGACACACTGCTTGTCAGCCATGCCGTGGTGGCGTCCCATATAAAGTGGAGGAAGATGGGCACGGATGTTAGCCCAGGGCCAGTCTTCCTCAGCAAAAAGAGGAAGATTAGCAACGGATGTTAGCTCAGGGCTGGTCTTCCCCACAAAAAAAAAAAAAAACTAAATACCAAAAAATATTTTGGTATTTTCCAACTAATTACTTTCCTTAAAATATTTTTTTTGTTTAAAAACACATGTGATTTATTGTTGCCAGTTCTTTTTCTTCTTCTCTGGGCTTCTGCAAAAGAAAAGGGAAGTTGGAATAACCTAAATACCTTCTAACTAGACATTGGGAAAGTCTGTCTTCAAGATGGCATGAATTTTCTTTATGGTCTTTCTTTAATGTCAGCATTTTCTGATTTATTTTTCTTGATGTGAACCTTTAATCCACCCCCCAAATCCATCCCAACTTAAGAAAATAGACAATAATTTAGAATTATTGTAAAAATTGTTTCTTAAAATTATCTCATATTTCCCAAGCATTTTATCATTGAAAGAAAGATAAAACATATAAAAATTAACATTCCCAGAAAAAAATGTAGAACAATAGAACAGGTCCTGCAATTACTAGAAGGGAACATTTGGGAAAATAATGGTTTCCAGATGGAACAGTAGCCTACTGCCATTTGGGAAAGAGGAAGGAAAAGAAGAGCATTTATAATATATGGCTGTATGCACACAAATACCAAGAATTGTATCATGTTGCACATTGTTCTGGTTAGTTATTGTTATACAACAAATGGTTCTAAAATTTAGAGACTGAAAATAATTTTATTTTTGCTCATGGTTTCTGTGGGAAGGGCTTGGCTGGGATCTCTGGCTCAGGGTCTCTCATATGGTAGTGTCAGATGGGGGCTGGAGCTGGGACAGTAGAGGGGGGTATGGAGGAACTGGGACCTGCCTAGGCACCTCTTTCTCATCCTGTCCTCTCACGTAGTCTTCTCCACGTAGTCTCTCTGTGGAAGCTGGTTTGAATTTTTCCACATTGCAACTCACAGGGCCATCGGACTCCTCACAGGGCAACTCAGGGCTCCAGTGCAAATGTTCTGGTAAACAACATGGCGGGTGCATGGCCTTTTATGACTTGCCCTCAGAAGTCACCTAGCAACACTCCCACTGTCCTCTAGTGATGCAAATAGTCAGAAAAGCCCACATAGTTCTGAGTGTCACCTTCACATTGTAAGAGGAGCATGTGAAATGGCAGACATCATTGAGGTTATCTTTGGAAAAGATGACTTGATTAAAAATGTATTCACTTTTTTGTTTTATTAAAACTGACGTTAATTTATAAAATATTTCACTTGGATCTAAAATAATCCAAGAAGAAAAGAAAACTAATCCAAGTAGAAAAAAAAGTACATCAAAGAACCACAAACATGTTATAATGGACTTCATATTTTTAAAAATCAAGAATAGTGAGAGACTTCCTGGGCAGTATACTAGGTTAGCATGCCTTGACTAGTAGTTTCACATTTTCATTTGTTGTTCTTCCTTCAATAATTAAGATAACTATAGATTGTTGCAGAAACTGTACATTATAGCCACGGGACAACTCCTACACACATCCTCATTCAGTCATCACTGCTTCCTTCTAAAATAAATAATCTTTTCAAAGTCTATAAGATAAGAAAAGGGGGGGGGCAGGCGATTTTGAGTTCCTAAAGACACAAAGTTGGAAAATGACAAAACTGAGATTTAAATTTAGATAGTTCTGATTCTAAAGAATAACACCTATTCCAGAGTTACCAAAGTGTGATAGGGAGAGATCATTTTAGGTGATTCATAGCTGCAGACTCATGACATAGATTCAGAGAATTTGAAAATGGTTTGCCTTTTCATTCTTTTTATATTCTTCCATATTAGCAAAGGAGGGAGCCACAGTTTGGAAATACTCTGCTTTGGAGTCCTCTCTAACACTTAACAATTCCTCTTTCCAGTAAAGAAATAGAAGGCCTCCGGCTGGAGCTTTTGGTTGGTAACAATATCTATAAAAACTTTTATATTTCTTTCCTTTTCATTAGATTTAATTTAAGCCACATTAGTGAGCAGTGATAGTAGTCTTCTAATTACTAATGAAGCATACATTAGAATTTTCAGGTCTCAAACAACTCAACTTAGAGGAACATAGTAAATATGTGACAGTTCAGGTGGTTCTGCACATATGTGAAAACTGTGAGGATGAAGACCACGTGACTGAAGTCCAGGATACCCTAGTGCCTCACATACAGGTTGAGGGGGAAAATGACTATTAGAAAAGATTCTTAAAACATAGCATTTCCAAATATTCACATTTTTTTCAAATATCATTTATAGTTTTACTTAGCCCTCTATCCTAGATTTTGTACACTTATTATAAGTGTTTACCATTATCTTCCCTCTTGAGCAACAGAAAATGCAGCATGTACTCTGCAGCTGGGAGACAGATGGACAGAATATTCTTCGACTGCTATAGTCATAGTGAATAGTGGTCTCTAGAAGGAAGGCCAGGAATTGGAGAAGTCAAGTACCATGCTTACACTTCTCTCATTTGGCAAGCTCCCAAAAGTCAGAGATCACCACCAATTTAGCAGTCATGGAATTGGGAGGAAAAAAAGAGAGAAACAAATAAAAAATGTAGATTATTTCTGCTCATGATCCCTATTTTATAAAATAATATTAATTATATGGTAATGATACATTTAAAAAAACAAGTAAACAAATAATCCCTATCGCCTGCTTGCCAAGGAAGCAGTTGGCTTGAATAAAGCGTTGGCTATCCCTTCATGTAGTAATTACTTTCATTTTTAGTTTCACAAAACAATTGCTTGATATAGTAATTTTAGGAATTATCAAGGATTATAGTATTATATGTCTCAAACTATTATATTTATTTTAAGAATAATTGACGTATAAGTTAGTTTTCATTGTGATGTGGTTAATTGAAATAATCTCTAGATTCCACAAAAGTGAACAACAATTTTGGGTGTTCACAACCGTAAAATGCCCCAAGCTTTCACAATTACCCCTACTGTTAGGTGATCCGCTCTTCTCAGAGCCCCTCGTATTTAGAATATGGAAAGTTAGAAATTACCTGATTGAAATCGAGGTCAGACTGAAGTCTTCCATGATGAAATCTTCTGTGATGTTACAAAGTTAAACAGTGGGTCTTAAATTTGATGTAAGTTCTTGCAATTCCACCTTAAAACAACAAAAATAATGACAAAATACACAAGTGTAAAAAAAATGGAACCTACTCTCTCATCAGTATGGCAAAAATTATTTCAGGGAAATTTATGGATAAGTCTAAGAAAAAGCTCTTCACTATTTAAGTTCGCATTGAGCATATTTATACTTCAACCCACCTCACTCCCATAGCAGAAAACATGAGATGTCAAAACATCTAATGCAAAAGGAATTTAAATATTCTAAAAATACATATGTACAGATATATTGCACATATTTCACATGGAGTGTTTATGGAGTAACTTCTCACTATACATCCCAAAATGTTTACAAGTTATCATTGTAAGACAGTCTTTAATATATAGAACATAGGTGGTCAATAAATTATTTCCCTAAGCCTTGTGAATGACTTAAAAAAATCCACCATGAAAGACCAGATGGCTCAGCAGATTGGCAATTTACGAGCAAACTTTAATCTCTCACTGGACAAGATGACTAAAGGTCATTGTCATCTGCCATCTGCCATGTGGCATGTGAATAATGAAGTGGCGGTCTTAGTCTTGTTACCACAGACAGGTGCCTGCCATAGAAGAGATGAGCCTCATTCCAATTGGAAATAATTTATTTACATGTCTAAAGAAAGACCTTTGATAAATGATGAAAGCTGAGTTTCCTGACTCAAGTTGAAAACATCTCCAGGTTAAATTTAATAGAAAGTGAGGGACTAATAAAAGTGATTTCTAAACTTTCTATTTCAAAAGAGGACATCTATGTCCCCACATATTTTCATGACATTGAGTCAATATATGTTCAGAATAAGAAGTTATTATTCACCATTCAAACTTCTAACTTTGTAGACTATTTTGCAAAGTAATTATGTGAGGCACTTGATTTATATTTAGAAAACATTAGCTAATAATACATGTGGCATAAAACATATTTTAAATTTTAATTTCTAAATATACACGTATTTAAGTAAATGAGATTTTTAACTATATATTAAGAAGAGGAAAAAATGCATGCTTGAGAGAGAGATTTGGAAAAAAATTTTTTATAAACATAATATTGTTACCCAAACTTGAAAAACCCAAGTATTTAAATATATTTACCAACATATTCATTTATATGCTATAGTTAGAGATAACTATAGCATAGTTATAACCCTAAATATCCTAAATAACCCTAAAGATTAATTATTGGAAACAATCTGGCTAATGTATGATAAAATGTTGAGTAGAAAATTTGTGGTTAGGATTTCTTTCATTGTCTGTTATTCATTTTTCCTTGAAGCCAGAGTGATTAAAGCTTGTATGCACTCAAGCATCTTTACACCATGAATATCTTGCCAAAATTGGGTTCTGGTGATTCTGGAGAAGAGCTTAGGGGATGCAGATTCATCATACTAAAATAACTTTGAACCACAGAGCTATCAAACTGTTCACTTTTAATCCTTCTGAGTATATAATAGGGAAACTCATTAGTGGCCCCCTGAGCATGTGCTAATCTCTCCTTTTAACAAAGCAATAGCAGGCCACAGAAGTTACGATACTGACAAGCAAATGAATCTAGCTAAAATTTGATGGCGTTGTTGTATTTTTACTTTATTTTTATTTATTTTCACAGCTATTTTTAATTGATCATACCTCTTACAGATTTTTTTACTTCTTGTTATAATACAATTTTTTTAGTTAGAACTATCTAAATTTTTAGATGTACTCAGTTTAGTGTAAAGTAGCGCTACTCAGATATGGGAAAAAGCAATAAGGAGACAGGACAATGTTTTAAGATTATGCAAATGGTGTACTAATTTGTTTTATTATATACTTACAAAATGTATTTATGTTATTTCTTGATTCACATAATGTGCTATAACATATTTTAATGTGTACTTTTAATAATGTTAGCATCTGCTAGTTTTTCAAATCTGTAGCCATTTTCTCCCTTCAGGTCTAGCCTCCTGACCCATATTGTAGGCCAAGAGAATCTATTTTAATCCTAGGTAGGTGATCCATTAAGTATTCTAGACTAATTTTGAGATCTCTGTAACTAGTCCCTTGCTACTTTTCCACTACTAACCTGATAATCTAGTCTGATAAATTAATATTTAACTTATTTCTGAAACTTGTTCCTAACTTTTGCTTAGGGATGGTAATGGTTTCTTTATTTAATTCGCTGTAATTGAGTTAATGATTAATGTCATGGTTCTGAGCATCTGGTAGTCCTATCTAGCAGTTCCTTCCACCTGCTGACGAACTTCTCTGACACTGATCAACTCTCTGTCAGTGGATTTTGAAATACTGAATTTTTATGGGTGCCCTATCTCTATAATGGTGTTGGAACATTCTTAACATTACTAGTTAGACTCCTAATATCAGTAGTTTTTCTTTAGATTACAACTCTTTGGATATTATATTCTTCCTAAAGGAAGAACCTCTAGACCCACAGTGGATTTCCTGTTTCCTACGATCAGGGGAGGGGGGTCTCACATTGACTACCTTATATTTTCCTTCACTTGACTGAATTTCTTAGTATTCTCAGTTATGAAACAGGCAATAAATACTATGCTTAAAAGTAGAAAGAGTTGGGCCAGCCCCAGTGGCCTAGTGGTTAAGTTCAGTCCATTCCACTTGAGCAGCCCAGGTTCCGTTTCTGGTCATGAACCTACACTACTCGTCTGTCAGTGGCCATGCTGTGACAGCAGCTCACATACAAAATAGAGGAAGATTGGCAACAGATGTTAGCTCAGGTTGAATATTCCTCAGCAAAAAAACAAAGATAAAAGGTGTTTTATCATTTACCTTATTCGTATATATTCACACTATATTAACTTTCAAAATGTAGGTACAGACACCTGCTTTGAAGAATATAGGCTAAGGTAATGTGATAGAAAAGGAGGGGAAGATAGGGAGAAACTGATTTCACTAGAGCGGTCATCTCAAAGTGATGATTTGGATCATACTTTTTCAGGCACTGAGGAACTTCACAGAAAATAAGTTTTATGTATATTCAGATGAGTGCTACCAAATTTTTATTAAAAGCAAATAAAATTATTTGACAGTTTAGCAAATAATAAATAAACAAGACAAAGATTCTGCCCACCAAATATTTATAATCTAATAGGGTTATCAAGTCACATAAGTAGAAAAAGATCGGTATCTTAAGATAATGCCCAAGCAATTATGTATACACACATACACTCATGCACACAAATGCAGAATTGGAAGTATTAAAAAAATGCATTGAAAGAAAGGAGACCCAAAAGGCTAAGGCAGTACAGAGGAGAGGCTGCATCCTACTAGGGAGAATAAGAAACTCTTCATGTCCAGATCAGCTCTACATGACAGAGGCATAGAAGGTGATAGGCAAGCAGAGAGAATACACAGGAGGTAATTCCCAAAGGTACAGAAAAATAAAAGCATAAATTCTGTCCAGAAAGGTTTATGTAAGGCACTTGGATAGAAAAACAAAAGACCAACTAGTAAAATGTGCGAATTAAGCAAAGCACAGTAGGTTTCATCACGTTAGTGCTTTGACTAGGCACTGCATGTGTACGTTATCTACGCATTGAATTTAGATACATATAAAAATGTACATTCATTGAGATGATCAGACAATTCAAATTATTCAGAGATACTTTCTCAATATATGTCTATCAAACATGTATATGAACTACCTAATACCTAATTGTAGAAAATATAAATCAATGCTGCCCATTGTATAAACACATTAAAAGAAAAAGCTAGAAAAATCCTGCTCAGTGGATCAGTGTGCAAATGCAGTTAAGGTGACTAAAAGGCTCCAAGAGTCAATAGTTGTATATAAAAGCCTGTCTTGCACTACTCAATTTTAAATAAACGGCAGCACTAAAAAATAAGCACATAACAAAGTAGGAGAATGACATGCCACGGGAAAACACGTGGCTTCTCGCCTGAGCCTTAAAATATGGCAATGAGAGTTCATAACTGATCCTTGTTCTAAGCGGGTGTGAAGGACTACCGAAAAGGAAGAAAAACAATGCCCTTAGGATAGTTTAAGGGATATATCCAGGCAATCTTGGTGACTTCGGGAGCTTTTAGGGGAAAGAAATTGTATTTTTAAGAATAATAAGACATTATGTTTAAACCATTATGTATCTGTGGAGAGCTATTTTTACCTATTGGGAAGTAAAAGGATAAAACTAAGCCTTTGTTTGAAATAT
The DNA here is from genome assembly GCA_031878705.1 of Tapirus indicus. NCBI lineage: Eukaryota > Metazoa > Chordata > Mammalia > Perissodactyla > Tapiridae > Tapirus > Tapirus indicus. The sequence goes on along the minus strand of CM062919.1, from coordinate 136,297,446 downwards.
TACAACTTAATTGAATAGGGACAAAAATTAGGACATTTTAATTCTCTATGGTTTATCTAAACGGGAATATTAATTTTATGGTTTATATACTGTTTAAAAAAAAGTAGGAAAGTAGAATTATTGAATGTTCCCAGTGTGATATAGCCCAGTTTTCTTAGGGAAAGTAAACTGTAGTAGTTTTTATTCCTTGAAAACTATGTCATTTTCAAGAGTCATTTTAATAAATATTAGGATTACCTTAGTTAAAAAATAACCTGATACAAAAAGGCTTTTTCAGGGAGATGGATGAACACAGCCAACCAACACAACGGCCACCATAAAAAACTTTCATAAAGCATTCAGGCACAACCACCTCCATTTGCAGCTGCTTTACATTTGAAAAATATTAATATATGCATGCATTTATTCAATAAATATTGCATACCTATGACATGCCTGGCAGAGTTGCAGCAACTGAAGATTAAATGGTTAAGAAGACAGCATCCTCTGCAGATACAGTGCTATTGTGGTGAGACAGATAATAAACAAGCAAATAAATAATTCCAGACAGTGACATATCTTCTCTGCAGATGATGACATATATTAAAGAGTGATAATGGGGATGGGGAAAGAGCTACTTCCTGTCTCAGATAAATTGGTTGCAGAAACCATTATTGAAGATGCAATTGGATGAGCTATCAATGAGAAGATCTGAGGAAAGAAATTCCCGGGTTGAAAGAAGCACGAGTGCCAAAGTGGGAGTTAGGAATGAGCCTGGAATGTTCAGGAAACACAAAGTATTCCTATACAGCTAAAGAACAGTGACAAGTGGAAGAATCTTATGAGGCTGAAAAGGCGGGCAGGTGCCAGATAATCTAGTATGCTGTAGGCTTCACTATGGAATTTAGATTTCACTCTAAATGCTATAGGAAGTTGGGAAAAGACCCATAATTGTCATCTATGTATGTACTTTACATTTCCATGGTAATAGAATGAATACGTAACCACTCAAAGTTGGTGATGGTGGCGAATACATTTATCAGCCTCTCTTGCAGCTAAATACAGCCATATAAGTAAGTTTGTACCAATGAGAGAGAAGCAGGTGCATCAAACTGATAGCCCAAGTAACTTTCCTTAAAAAATAGATGTTCCATGTCTCCTGTTCCCTCTTTTCTCAGTTTCTTTTTCTTTCCTGCTGGCTGGAATGTGGATGTGATGACTATAGCTAAAGAAGCCATTTTGACCACACAGTGGTCTTAGATTTGGAAGGCATCCACTTTATATGAAGAAAAACTGAACAAGGGTCTTGAGGACCTTGTGGGAGCAGACTCATGATACCAGCTTGGATCCCCTTACCTTTGTACTGTTCTCTGAGATAAAATAAATTTCTCTCTTATTTAGGCTACTGATAGTTTGAGTCTTGCTTACTCACAAGCAAACCTAATCTTAGACGATTTCTCTTGATAGAATTTTAAGCAGAGAAGGTTATGATTTCTATGTCTGCCAGAAGAGTAAAATGCCATAGTTTGGCTGAAGCTTGAAAGTCAAGAACAACATAATATATGCCAAGTATGTCCTCTTTACAAAGTTAGGTGATATTCCACTTATTTGGGACTTGGAAGGAAATGATCAAAAACAATTTTACTTCTCATAAGCCAACACCCATCTGAGGGAATAAATGGATTGATGTTGAAAAGTCCAGAAGAGAGAGAGAGAGAGTTTTTTAGATTCTGTGACACTGTGGAGAGTCATTTCTCCTTGAATTAAAGTCAACTGAGAGGAGCTTTAAGGAGAATAAGCAGAAAGTTTGACATGGATCCCCTACTGTTTGGGGGATGCAGTGACAGAGAAATCTGAAGCTGAAAAGCTATTGGTAACTGCTCGAGGCTTCCAAGTTGAGGAAAATTGTGCTTTCCTTCCACAGACGGTCGGGGCAAAGCATATGTGATTGTTTCGTGAGAGAAGAAGCCAGCATGAAGTTGTCTTAAAAATTATTAAGCTGGAGGGGTGATAAGACCCCAACAGAAAGGTACAATCTGTGTGGTCTGAACCACTGTTTGCCCAGATCTTAAGGCTTTGGTTCTTAAGTAACTAGTGAAAGGAGAAATAAAATCACTCATGTCAGAGGAGTTGTATTCAGAGTTTTTCAGTGAGGACATTTTTGAGGAACCTTGAAAGTGCTCTATGACAAAGTGAGATCTAAATCCAGCCACGAGAGCACCTAGCCCAGGGCACAGTATTGTCAGTGAAGTCAGGCCTCTCCTGCGTATTGCTCTACCTCCTTACCTTGATCCAAATGTGGAGGATCCAAAGGCAGTCTAGCCAGGGACAGGGAGAGGAGAGAAGCAGAGTCAGAGAAGAGGAGAGAGAAGATGCCTACCATGTCCCATGCTGCTGCGGGTAGCATGAAGCAAACCCAGGCTGAGAGAGAAAAGAGGCTTGAGTTTTCAATACTGCTTTGAGTCTTTACTGGCCATTTTGATAACCAAACTTGACAATTCTTGTGATTAAAAATAACATCATATCATCTAAATGTGGCCGAGAAAAATGAAACCTGACCTAAAATTGATTCAAGAGATAGGAGAGAGCTAGCTCAAAGAAGAATTTCAAGAACAGGCTGTCTTGATGTGTGTTCTCTGTGTGTGTGTGTGTGTGTGTCTAAGTGGGTGTATGTTTGAAAAGGAGAAATAAAACTTTTTTTTCACTTGCACTCTACTGACTTCTGCTCTTTCAACACATAAGTAACATGATTTTTAAAAATACACATTGGCTGTTTGGACTATAGGGTTGCATGAATAGAAACTGGAAGACGATTTCAGTAGTTCGTGGAAGTGATCAGAGCAGCTTGAACTACAGAGAAGGCGGCCCAAGGGAGCGACGTGAATAAACTCAGCGTGTAGTTTGGAGGTGGTGACCAAAAGATTGCTAGGTTCAGAGACCTCCTAGCAGTCTATCTCACCATCTCTGGCACAAACAGCTTCCCCTGTGGAGACACTAACCACTCATCCCTTTTCATATCTATTCAATCATATTAACATAGACAGGAATCACATATTTACCATCTTATTATTCATTAATTCCTGCTGATCCTAGCACCCTCCTCAAATCTCTTTTCCAAAAGGATTCTTGGACATGAATGTCTGACCATACATTTAAACAACAATAGTTGCTTTCTTTCTTTTTTTTTTTTTTGTGGGGAAGACCAGCCCTGAGCTAACATCTGTTGCCAATCCTCCCCTTTTTGCTGAGGAAGACTGGCCCTGAGCTAACATCGTGCCCATCTTCCTCCACTTTATATGGGACGCCGCCACAGCGTGGCTGACAGGCAGTGCGTCGGCGGGCGCCCGGGATCCGAACCCGCGAACCCCGGGCTGCCAAGCGCGGACTAAACCCCTGCGCCACTGGGCGGCCCAACAATAGTTGCTTTCTTTTAGATGATTTAGAGAAATATTTTCCCAATATTTAAGAAAATCGGTTCATACATACAACATGAACGGTGGAATAAAACGTTATATTGCCTATATTCGCTGTTACATGGAGAAACTTATAAACTGATAAATGTAAAAACAAAGAATTTTCAGAATTTGCCATGGTAAGTGTTATCTGGAACAAAGTTATTTTTGAGGGAAATTGTTGCCCAGAATTTATAAGGCAGTTTTGTTCATACAATGCTCTTCCTAAAAACACTGTCTGAATTAACAGTACAATTCTAAAACTATGAAAAAAAAATGGAGCCATCAAAAAGCTGGAAAGTAAGCTGCAGGAATCCTCCCAATTCTACTCTAAAACAACAAAATGGACAAATTGTTTTTTTTAAATCATAGTCAACATCTTTGAATAATCTTTTTCATAGAATATGCAAAGCTGTTTAACATTTTATTTTTCATTTCGAGGACCCGTGAGCCAATTGCATGTGTGATGTATCTTGTAGGAATTTTGAGACTAGCATGACTTATGTTCACAATATTTGGATGTTTTGTATTTTTCTTGGACTTATCTACACATTTGTGTCAGTGCCAGCAAGAAAAAGGGGAAAAAGGGATTTGATCCTCACTCTGAAATGTTTAAAGCTATAACTGTCCTTGTCCCTTGCTTTCTTGTGGCAGGACAGAATATCTATTTTTCTCACCGAGTGAACCCGCTGTGTCTATGACTTTAACAGCCTCCGTGTAATCTGAAGAGTACACACTGCATAGCAGCACCAGGGCACAAAGAACATGCTGCTTTTGACTGACAATGGCAAGAAGCTAACAAACCATTCTTTTGTCTAGACACTCTCTTCCTCCCGAACTTCAGAATAAACAAATTCAGGACTTGCAGCTGCATTTGTGTTACATACAGACAAGACGAGTAAACAAAATTTGACTTTCTTCCTGTCCGAGTAGGCGCGGATACTGACAAACACATTTCCTACCCTGTATAGACCACATTTCGTTGCCAGAGGAAAGGCCTATGAACAATGTGCTTATGCCTCTGTGTGATGTGTGGACAATTGCCGCATATTTCTACAGGATTCTGTTCTCCCCCGTTCATCATGGATACAGTCAGCAAGATATATAGTTTTAACTCACTAATATTAAACCAAGAGCTTGCCTTGAATCAACAGGGCTTTATGTTTGTCTGACATTACTCCATTTGGGATGATAGGATAAGCAAATCGAATTGGACAGAATAAGATTCCACCCAAGTTCTTGCAGAATATTTTAAAGGAAAAAATCTGGACATATGGCAAACTGAAAATACTTTATTCTAATGTTTCCATTCCGTTGTTAACTTAAAGGTATTTACCTATAAATACCTACACATACATATTGCTATAAATTACAACAGAATTGCTCACAATCTTAGTAAACAAAGCTTGCTGGTATAAGGAATAAACTAGGAATAAAATCACGCAATCATTTCACAGGATAAGTAGTTCCAATTTTAAATAGAAATTTTATAAGTGCTGAAGTTTGGTTTGAAATGCATGTATCCACACCATAGATGTTTCCGATATATAATCTCTAGTATATTGATGTTTTACTTAGCTGTATTTTAATAATTAGATAAATCCATTTGGTCATTGAGACAGATTTTTTTTTTGCCCCATAGCACATGATTTTTGGGCCACCTCTGATGTCAGCTACAGCTGTAGTGGGCAATTCCAAACGTGCCAATGGCACCTAATTTCAGGCATGCTCTGTGGCCCCCTGCTTTTCTGACTTAGGGTTGTCTCTGAAGATGAAACTCACTCATTATTCCAGTAACTACAACCCCAAAAGGCAGTGTGGAAGGTGGAGTTAATGCCTCTGAGGACAATTTTCGATTTATGAGGGATGATGGAAGGCAGTAGACAAATGCTCCAGTCTCCATTCTTAGGGCGGACAATGCAGAAAATCATTTTGCATATTTCTCAGAAGTTTCTACAGAGTCAAGCACTTGTATGCCAGCTATAAAGTGACCTTAATAACAGGACTTGTATTGGCTTTTCTTCCTTCCCTGTCTCACTCCAATTCCCTCATCTACTTCCTCAGATCACCTTTCAGACAATACATTGGCACCCAAGTCCTTTGTGAATCCCAAACTAGGACAGTTACATGAAAGAATATGCTACACAGAACGAGGTAAAATGCACATCTCACAATAATCCAGTTAACTTCATATCAATAAATTGTAATACATGCCATCAATGCATGTTGGCACTTCGAGGGTCTTGTATTGCATTTGAGAATCTAATAGAATATATAGACTTTCTACAGAGAAAAATGTCAGGAACTCATTTATCAGGAAATTCCATACATAGTCTGAATTCCATAAAATTCAGATTAAGAACTTCTGCACTCATTTTTATATTTTTTAAATAAAACTTTAGTTGTGTATTCTAGTCTGCTTCATTTTATGCTGTGTAGGCAAATCCCTGAGCAAAATGTCAAGAGCTACATTTTGGTAAACTCAGTTAAAAGGACAACAGCATGTCGTCCTCTGTGGGAAAGGCTACAAGGATAGTGTCTCTCTCTTTCCCTATATCCTCCATATTTCCCATCTATTGGCAAAGCGAGTACTTCATAACCATTTCAAAGATAGTTTCATACAACATTTTCCAGGGATTGCAATGTCCATCAATGGGTGGAAAACAGAGCTAATGAAAAATTTTGTGCCTCCCCACACATCTAAAGCTCTGAGTCAAAACTTTTTTTTTTTTAATTCTTTTGGAAGATTGAGGAAAAGAATAGAGAATCCTGACCCAGGAGAATTCTGAACTGCCAAGGATCACTCTATAAAGAAATTTCATCTCAACTCTTACTAAAAAAGAACATCTTCCTCCTCACCCTGAAGATTGCTCGTAGCCAAGAATCATAAACCACATTACCCACCTTCTACTACCACATTGTAGTGAGTAGATAACATTTTTCAAAGAATTTTACTTGGTCCTGGGTAAAGACAAACACTATTTTCTCATTGTTAAGATGCAGCAATTCCAAAATATAATGGAAAAATAAATAAATAAAACATAATGGCTAATAGCCATTAAATTAAAATTGACTATTATTCCAGACTGAACTACTCAAGACTGGTGAAATGTGACACCGAGAAGAGTCAGGATCTTCCAGAAATTCCCACCCATACAAGCAGGATGAAAGGTGTCCCAAAAGGTGGGGGAAATTAAAATGGTAGAAAATTGTTTTAAGTGAAGGAGATCTAAGGGCAAAGAAGCAAAGCTAAAAACCTAGAGCTCTGGGGACTTTCATATGAAGCATATTAAAAAGAAATTATCTTCCTATATAATTATTCCCTTTAATTACATGAAACCCTTGATTAATGTCTGATGCAGCTGTAGAGCCAAATGCAAATTATTTTGATGACACAAGGGATTGAATATTAGAGGGAAGAAAAGCCTGTGCCACATATTTCCTTCCCCTGATTCGTCTGGGGAGAAATCGCCATCCTATATAGGGGTGTGCCAGGGGTTTTAGGGGGAGATAAGCTTGCTTATAAGCAACACATTAGTTTATGCCTAGAAGTCTTTCAATGGATAAAAAATATTTAACTTCACTTTTAATTCTTAATTGGAAGGAAACCTGGGAGAGAAAGAACAGTGACTTAAATTCATACTACAGCATGATTAATTATTATGTGCCCCCTTTGAAATCCATCAGATTTGAAATCAAAGGTTGGAGCAAAGATCTATGGAGAAAGTACGAGAATAGCATGCACCCGCAGGGTTGCAAGTGTGGGGTACCACAGGGAAGGAACTAACTTCCATTTTTCAGTTTTGCTTAGGGTCATTCTAACACTTTGACTCTTAAAATTTGAGATTTCATGGATCATTAATTAAAGGAATTTCCATCGTAGGGTTGGTAACTTTTAATTTTGTCAAATAGGATGTAAAACCAATCAATCAATCAATCTTTTAACCAATCGAATTAAGCAGCTACTTACAGATACCATTACTTCATTATGTTTACCGGCCCAGCCTGGTGGCATAGTGGTTAAGTCCGTGTGCTCCGATCTGGCGGCCCAGGGTTTGCAGGCCTGGATCCTGGGCGGACCTAAGCACTGCTTATCAAGCCATGCTGTGGCAGGCATCCCACATATAAACTGGCAGAAGGTGGGCACAGATGTTAGCCCAGGGCCAGTCTTCCTCAGTGAAAAGAGGAGGACCGGCAATAGATGTGAGCTCTGGGCTAAACTTCCTCACAAAAAAAAAAAAAAAAAAAAAAGGAGATGTTTAATCATTACCACCTTGGAGATATGTGTGTGTATGTATACGTGTATATGTGTGCATGTACATATATGTGTACGTATATATACACACATGCATATATACGTACACACATACGTGTGTGTGTGTGCACAATCAAAATCAGTCTCTTTTTTTTCATCACGTAGATCAATTCACATGGATGCGATGTCTGAAATTGCTGTGGTCATCTTGTTTCAAGGCAGAGCGGGAAGCTTGAAAGAACCTTGAAGACACCACTGAACCCCTGGAGCAACCCACCTTGAAGGCCATTCCACCTCTGGACTGTGTTTTGTGAGATAATACATTTCTGTTATCTGCAGCTGAAAGCTTCTTAAACACACAGAGAGGTGAGATGTGTTGGTCAGGGCTCTCAGTTTCGACTGATAGAAGCTCCATTCCAACTGCTTCAGCAAAAAAGCACACATGATACAGCTTTGCATAATAATATAAGAGGAGTCTCCATGTGGGCCACGGAATCCATGTAGATATTGTGGATTTAGAAAAATGTTTTTCTTCTAGTAGTCTAGAGCATGTACTAGCTTTCAGAATTATTATTTAGCTTTGCAAAAGTGTGTGTGTGTGTGTTCCAAACATCACCTTTTGGAAGACTCTGGGAAGAATGAGTAGACATTTCTATTTCATGTTGGTGGAGACACACTGAGTGGTTATTCTAGACTCAGACTTTGGAGAGATACTGCTGCAGAGTTCCTGTGTACTATGGATCACCCCGACTTAGGGTTAGTCCTTCTTTGTGATCAGGATTGAGCCTTTCCAAACTGGTGGAGGTTCCCCTGTGGAAGGACTGACAAAAGGGGTCCTCTCTCAGAGAAAGGATAGGGAAGTGGTCTTCAAGACAAGAAATATGAGGAGACCCCTGTGGAGGGCTGATATTTCTTTATTTGGGATTCTTGGAAGAGTTCTATTTGGAATCCAGCAAAATTAGTCTCTAAAGTTTCCCTTTAAAAATCACTACATTATTCTCCACATTTGTGACATCATAGATAAAAAGAATCATCATAGATCAACGTCAGTCCTCACACTGAAATTTAGGAATCGTTGCATGAGCTGAAGTTCTATCCCAATTAGGAATGTAAGTCATCTCCTTTGGCGTTTCGCCTCCCAGCCATGTCTGTTGCCACTCTAAACTGATACTTCATGAACTGGCTCTTATACAGTTTGAGACTATTCCAGGGATTGCAAAGCTTGAACTCAAGATAGACCTTATTGAGTGGAAGGAAAGAGCATGGACTCATCTTGCCTTGGGTTGTTTGAAAATTTAAGTTAAATAGGCCCAACGTTTTAAAGTCAGCAGGTGAAAAATAACTTAGATAAGTTTCAAATAAGAAATATATATATCGTATTGTAAGTTTTTATTATATAGGAATGAATAAAAATGAGGTGGGGGAAGTACAGGTAGATACAAACCAAGAGCTATTGCCATTTGAATAGTAGCCAAAATTATTTTCCTTACAGATGTTTCTGTAAGAATTTTCTCTAAGTATTCTGTAATTTTAAGAAGGACTTTAATAAATGTTCTGTTTATACTCATCTCTGAAGAGCTCATTTATCCATGTGTATTAGCACGTTTCTCTGATGCATTCCTTTGGTTTCATGCCATGTAATTTCTAAAAAGTAAAATCACCTAATAATGAGCTCCATTTCATACATCTATAACTAAACTCTCTTCTGTGAATAACAAATGAACCCTTCTTGTAGCAAATTCTGAACATAAGGAATATTGTTATGATAGGTTTCCTGTGGTTGTTTTATCCTCTCTAGTCCATATGGATCGTTTTTAAAGGATTCAAATTACTTTGAATAATAGAGGTATTGGCTGTTCATGAGGAAATCAAACACACTTAGCTGCTATTTTCAAGTTTATTTTATTATTTTACAGCTCATATTTCTTTTTATCCAGAGTAACTCATGCCAAAAATTTCAAAAGGACTTTTGGCAGATATGTAAATAATTTGGAGAGCAAATATCCAATTAATACATTTTGGCAGATAGTCTTTTGGATCTGCATGAGAAGAGAAGAATATTTTAATATCCTTGACCAGTTCATTACTACCGACATAGTTCTGCCCACACATGGCAAACACTCCAGGTTTTATTTGAGGGGAGTGTGACCAGAGAAATCAGTAAGTTACCGAAGCCTAAATGTTCAAATAACATGAAAGTGGTTTGCTTTCTTCCAACCATTCTGATTCTTTCTAAAAATAAATTCAATGAAACTTCATTCATTTACTTTTCTTTCTCTGAGTACTGTTTTTATTTTTAATTGCATATTACAGTAGAAGATGAAAAATTGTTTCGATTGCTGTGATCTCACACCAGAGAGGCAGCTGAGTACAGGCCTCTGACTGTTCTCAGAGCACTTTTTCTCTTCACAATCCTGCTCTTTGGTTCCATAAATCTGTTCAAAGCAGTGACTGTTAGCTGACTCTGAGGTACTACTTAGGAAGAAAGCAATGCCTAATACTCATGAACTGGAACAAGGTAACCTGGTCCAATTGTTTTCTCTCCTGGAGGAAATGATGATACCTGGAACAATTTCCAAAATGGAAAAACCAAGACTTATTCTTTTCAATGAAAGGATTTAATACCAAAGCTTAATTTACAAAGCAAACTTCCATGATTGAAAATAGCTTTTAAAACTCCAGCGTCTATTTTAAAGGTCACATAGGATTTCTTTCAGAGATGTCCCTTTACAGAAAGCATATATCATAACTTCAAAGTTTGTCATTTTTTGCCTTTCTGCTACATGAATAGCTTCAGAATGCTATATACAGATGTTGCTTTCCATTATTATCAGAAATAATTACTTTGAGTGTTCCTGGCTACCTTTAAGAGGAAGAGTGCAACAGACACTGTGACACAGAGTGATGAGCTTTTGCAGAAGCTTCACGTGCTGGTATCTTCAGCAGACCATCAAATCTGAGAGGCCTTCTGGCCACTTGACTACTTCCCTAAGACTACAGAAGCCTCTCTTTATTAAATCTTTATTCTTCAAACCATAATGACTATCCTTGGGGACAGTGCATTGGCAAAACTCTTTTGTCTAGAATCCGCTGTGGTAGTGGAATTTTGATTTGTTTCTTCCTAATCTACAACCACATCTAAAAACATCACTTGTATATTTTAGGTTCTAATGCCTCTTACATTGCAAGATGTTTCCTGAGATTGTGGAAATACATATATACACAACACACACACACATCCCCCCCCACACACGTACACACACACATTGTGTATAGTACATTTTTGTTTGTATAAGACTATGTATATAGTTACACACATTTCATAGGTCAAATAACTTCATATGTTCTTTCTTCTGAGGTTGTGATCATTGCTGAGTGGGGACCATGTTTAATTATCCTTTGATTCAGCAAGTATTGAAATCCTACTTTGTATCAGTCCCTTTTTTAGGAGCTTTATTGAAGCTTAAAATTAACTTGTTTTAAGTGTAAAATTATTTCTAGTGAATTTACAGAGTTGTGTAAAAATCATCACAATCCAGTTTTCGAACATTTTCATCCCCCAAACATCTCTTCTGTCCATCTGCAGTCATTTCCCCTTTACACCCCTGGCCCTAGAAAACCTCTGTTCAACTTTGTGTCTTTTTTTGACCATTTTATAAGTAGAATTGTACATATGGGGTCTTTTACACCTGGCTTCTTTAACTTAGCCTAGTTTTCTTTTTTTTTTTTTTTTTTTTTTTTTGTGGGGAAGACCAGCCCTGAGCTAACATCCGTCGCCAATCCTCCCCTTTTTGCTGAGGAAGACTGGCCCTGGGCTAACATCGTGCCCATCTTCCTCCACTTTATATGGGACGCCGCCACGGCATGGCTGACAGGCAGTGCGTCGGCGGGCGCCCGGGATCCGAACTCGCGAACCCCGGGCTGCCAAGCGCGGACTAAACCGCTGCGCCACCCGGCGGCCCCCAACTTAGCCTAGTTTTCTGAGTTCATCCATGCGGTAGTATCAGTACTGCCCTCCTTTCTATCGCTGAACAGTATTCCACTGTATGGGTATGGGGCCTTTTGTCTGTGTATTTATCAGTTGATTGACATTTGGGTTGGTTCCAGTCTGGGGCTTTTGTAAATAATGGTGCTATGAACATTAATATGCATATCTTTATATAGACATATATTTTTATTCTTTATATAGACATATATTTTTATTTCACTTGTATACACACCTAGGAACAGAATTGCTGGGTCATATGGTAAATTTATGTTTAATTTTTTAAGAAACTGTCAAACTGGTTTCCAAAATCGTTGTACCATTTTACATTCCCACCAGAAATGTGCGAGGGTTCCATTTTGACCACATCCCCATGAACACTTGTCTTTGTATGTCATTGTGATTACAGCCATCCTACTTAGTGTGAAGTGGTATCTCAAGATTTTGAAAGGCATTTCCATAATGACTCATGATGTTGAGCATCTGTTTATGTACTTATTGGCCATTCATTTATTTTCTTTCATGAAATGTCTATTCAAATCTCAGGCGCTGTTTTACATCAGGGGATATAATACAGAACAAAATAAATGCATAAGTGCATAAGCCCCACCCTCATGAAGCTCACTTTCTAACAGCAGGGAGACAGGCAATGAAAGCATATAATTATGTCAAATGGTGTTATGTGAGATGCTGAAAGGCAAAGCAATGTAATGGGCATAAGGAGTACCAGATTGGGGGTGGGTGTGAAATTTTAAATAAGATTTACAAGGAAATTCTCAATGATAAGTAAATTGCAGAAAGTCCTAAAGAATATGAGAAAGGAACCCACATGTATTTATAGTGGGTAGATGTAATGTATTTGGTGTCACATTGCACTAAAACAGGTAGTATCATGAGTAACTATTTCAGAGGAGCAGCAACACTTTCCATCCACCTGCCAAGTATACTGTCATTTAAAGGAGAACTCGAGTCCTTGACAGAAATGGTAATGTTACTTATGAGTTTGGGGGTTTTTTTTAGTGTTTTTTATAATCACTTCAAAAACTGCACAGAGCAAATTATTACAATATTTCTGCAATCTATAGTTTATTGTTAATGAGGTGACTGAATTTTCCAAGTTATCGCTGCCATGTGTGTGTTGCTTTTTAATTTTTTGTCAGAGAAATATGATAGTTTACATTCTCTTTGATAAGAATCCATTTCTTATATTATTGGAAGGTGATCTCTTCTCACTAAAACAGCTAGAAACGCTCCACATATCACCCACCACAGCATCACGAAAAAAGGCCTCTCAGATAACACAGGAAGCATGCAGACACAGAGGTTCTGTTTAGATAACATTAGAGCACCTCATAGATTTTTTTTATTTGTTAAAAATATATCAGGTTTTTGCAATTTTCAGGATATTGCGTATTGTTCTATGGAAGATATATTGTTCTATGATAAAATCTCAGAACTAAAATTGTACTTAGGATAAGTACATAAGCAAAACATATCCATGTAGGGTTAATAAGAGGCCCTAGACACTCTAGCACAACAGAAGCAATGTGGGTCCTACAGGGGAGACTGAACTCTGGACCAGAAACAGATCTATGTCATTATCCCCACCCAATAGGGGTTATTTGTAGTACTGACAATTTAGCATTTAAATCCTGAGTTTGAGACATCTCTCTTCTACTTGCTATCTTTCTGAGATTTTCAGGTTTTTTGTTTGGGTGGGGTTTTTTTTCTTTTCCTTTTGGGAAGGGGCATGCTCATAAAAAAGAAAGTGCTTTTTCATGACATGATGACTACATAGTCATTGGCTTCTGGACAGATTCTGGCACATGCCCCTGATGTCAGGAGGCACCTACCAGTACATGCCAACTCTCTGATTCTTGTTTTCCCTTCCTGTAGAGCTCTCCAGACGGGTATCAGTGACTGGAGATGCTGCATGAAATTTTGCTGCCCATTTTGAGCATTACCATCTAAAACAAAGGGATCTGGTTGGAACTTGCCATACAGACCAAGCCACTCCCCATGAAACAGAAAGTTTGGAGTTACCATCACCAAAAGCATCATCCACATTGAGCATCACATTTCGAGGACAGGAAGGATGAGAATGGCAGAGATAGAGAGAGGGGATATGCAGTAACGTACTTAGATTTTTAATTAGTAAGGCTAGGACAGGATAGAAGTGGACTAACGTGGCAGCAAAGGATATCAGAGAGAAAAAAAAATTGGACAAAAATTCTGAAGCCCACAGGTGTTAATGATGAGTGTGTACTATTGAAAAACATTGGCATGGTCCTAGCTTGAAAAAGTTTACAATCTAGTATGTAAGAGAGACAATAAAGAATCCAAGAAAAGAAACCCTATTGATGCTACCTCTATTACTTCCTCTGAAGGTAGTAACTGGGTAATATGAAGAGGAATAACAAAAGCCATCTAGGTTAGACTGTGGAGTCAGGAAAATCCAGAGTCATGGACCTACATAACAATAGGGTTTAACAGGTAAAGGGTCAGGGAGATTATTCAATGCAGAAGGTACAGCATGTTCAAAAGTTCTGAGGAATAAAAGCATTTGAATTGTACAAGGACTGAAAAGACCAATAAGGCTGACACAGAGAAAGTATAGACAGACAGTGACTAGAAATGAGCACTGAGAATTAAATAAGGCTGGATCATGTACAAATGATTAGCTAAAGATAAAGATTTGGGATTTTATTTTAAGTTCAACGAGAAATATTTGAATAATTTTAAGCTGGGCTGACATGACCTTCTTTACCTTTAAACAAGATCACTCTAGTTACTGGGTGAGGAGTTCATCAGGTAGAGGTAAGGATGGACATGACAAGGCCATTTGGAGACTAATACAACACCTCAGAGGAGAGAGGACAATGACGTGGACTAGAGGGAAAACAGTGAAAATGGAAACCAATGGAAGGATTTGATATACGCTTTGGAAGGGAAATCAATAATACCTGGAGATGAATTTTGGGGTGGAAGAGAGGCAGTGGGAAGTGAAATTTCCAAGTTCCTGGTTCACATCATTGAGCCAATTACTGAAATAGGATGAATAATAGGTTTGAAGGGAAAGATCAAGAGTGCTATTTGGGGCCTCTTAATTTTGAGATGTGTATTAGTCATCAAAATCAATATGTCAAATTACCATTTGGATACAGGAATATAGAGATCAGAGATAAATCAGAGATAGAGATAATAAATGGAAAGTTGTGAGAAATAGATGGTATTTTTAAGACATAGGAATTAATATGCTTGTTTTGGATGAGGGTGTGTAATGAGAAAGGACCTGCAAAATCCAGAGATTCTAAAGGCTGGGGAAGGGGAGAACAAAATAGAAGAGAAAAATGAAAGGAAAACAACTAAGGACATAGGAGAAGAAAACAAGAGATGGTGATGTCATAAGGTGCCATAGAAGAGAGAGTTTTCACAAAGACAAGGACAGAGAGAACCATTGAAATACTTCTGAAAGGTTAAGGTAGACAGAGAATAAAAATTCTACAGTAGATTTAGCAACGTGGAGTTCATGAGTGTTTTAACAACAGCACTTTGAATGGTAAACTAGAAGGATCAGAGGCTAAGTGGGGTGGGAAGTGAGGAAGCAAAGGCAAGTAGCTTCAGCAGAAAACTCTATGAGTAAAAGTTGGTGGTTACTGGGGAGACACAATTAGAAAGGATTTTTGAAGAATGAGAGGTAGTGAGTCATTTTAAAGTGCTGAGAAATGACCCAATAGAGAATATGCAGGTGAAAATCCAGAAGGAAAAAAGCATCAGATAATATATTTTGGTTAGAGGAAGTTGGTCTGGCGTTTACTTGGACCAGGCTAAACTGAGAAATGTTTTACTCAGACTGAATCTCTAGGTTAAGTCAAGAAAAGGAGAGAGAGAGAGAGAGTGACGGGTGTGATGTGCATCACAGAAGTATGAAAAATACTAGCCCATAGTTTTACTAAATGTCCCATAATGGAACTGCTTCAAAGTACATTATTTCACTTAGTCTTATCCATTTACTAGAAAAGTTAAAAATCTTTAAAACATGAAAAGGTGATTTGTGCTTTGTGCAGAGACACCAGAAATGAATAATCATTGGGAAATACTCCCTGGCTTTGTAGAAATCTTGAAGGGAAAGAATATCAGAGCGGGGGAGGTGGATATGGCCATGGAAGAGAATGCAGATCAAGTCAAGGGCTTTGGAGAGAAAAGAAAAAGGATGTGGGCGGTGAATCTGCCCAGGGCAGGACCCCTATATTATGAGTGACTTTTCAGTCTGCCCGCTTGCACCACACAACCTGGTGGTCTTTCTATTTTTTCCTGAGTTTCTACAATGTCTATAATTTTCTGCTCTCATATACTAAAAAAAGTATATAAAACCAAAGTGTGAATTCTAAAATTTCACCCATATTTTACAAAGGCTCCACCAAACTTTGAGAGGTAGTAAAGATAGGCTGTGGTGTTTTTAGAGGCTTTGTGGCTGTAGAACACTTAAGAAAATTAGGGAGAATTCTGTGTTTTCCAAAATGGTTAGATTTGGAGCAATATCTTTTGGGAAATAAATTTCTCATAATGATATGTTCAAGGATGTAGAGACAGACCTCTTTTAAAAATACTAATAAAACTATAATCGGTGATGGATGATCTTGATCACCTGCTGACTCAAATGGTGGACTGAAGTACTTGAGAGTGGAAACCTTACTGGATGCTTTTTCCCACGAGGTTTCCAGTAGGCTTTGGTTTCCTCCTGGCTTGGAATTCCAGTACAAAAGCCTTTCTTGTGGTGGCTCAACTCTGTCTTTTTTGGATGTCGCCAATGCCAGGAAATGGATTGAGATGAAGAAATACAGTGTGTTTTGGGTTTTGTTTTGGTTTGGTCTTTTTTGGTTTTGTTTTGTTTCTCCACTGAAAAATTTGCATTACAAAAATGTACACTACTTTGTCTCAGAGAAGAGAGTTTACAAAGGTTAAGTGACTTGGTGTGCTCAAAATGCTTCTGTGATACTGAATGTTTAAATTAAAAACTAAAATACTGTTTGCCCAATAGCAGACTCATGAAACTTTCAGAATTTGTGATTGCCAAAACTCTGGAAACTTGCACTAGATTCAGCTGTGGGGGATTTTAGACCTCTCCAAACTACTATTTGTATATTATTGTGTAGATATGGGTAATGTGGAAGAGACAAGAGTTTCCCATGGTGCCTAACTTAGGGTAGTGAGGGAAACAGGGTACAGTGTTTTTCAGCACCAGGGAATTCTGACCTGTCTTCTACTCACCTCAATTTCTAATTCTGGTATTCAAAGTGAGGAGAAAATTGAACTTACTTTCTGCGGTCTGAAGCCCTCCCACTTTGTTCTGGGACTCCATCAACAGGGAACTTATAGCCTGAAAGTGTCTGTGGCACTCTTTGGACACCCAAGGAGAGTAAGTCTGCTTAGAAAGTGATATTAAAATGTCAATTACAAAGTCGTTTTGCAAATAAGTTCTGAGTTTATGTCCCCAGGCAACTTTAGAAGAGGTCACAATGTTGCTTTAGGTGTTGGGTTTTGGATAAGGGGTATAATTTGAGGTTCCTTTTCTTTTGCTTTTTCAAGAAAAATAAGGTCAGCTCCCGGTTTTCTAACCACAATCAATTTCATATTAAATTCCTTCCTGAATTTTCACCTTCTAACAGCAAAGTGCTCTGAAATGGTTTGAATCACATTCTACGTTGGAAAAACTTGCACATTTTGAAAATTAATGCCTTTACAGGCTCAACGTAGTTATTACCTTAGGTCATTGCACTCTAGTAGACATTTTCCAATAGATACATCTAACAGTATTTTATATTATAATATGTATTATATTATTAATATCTTTTATTATATTTATTTTGATTTGAAATTATTATTTTATTTCTTTGATTGGGAAGAAACTGTGGTGTTTTAGCTAACTTGATATTTTTGTAGACATACACACACACACATCCACACACAAAATTGAAATCTTGTCAGAAGTCCTTCCTTCCAAAATTTGGTCTAGAAACCCCAAGCTAAACTGCTTAATGTAAGTTCCGATAGGAATGCACTCTAAGAAAATATAAGAAGAAATAAAAATATGAATAGTTATATAAACAAATATTTTAATCATTTTCATTTTCGTTAGTTGTGTGAGAAAATCCTATTCTCACTAGTAAAGTTTTTTTCCAAGTGAAAGAAATCTAAAATTTTAAAGGCATGAAATGTGCATCAAAACGAGATAGAGGTTTTCTTAAGAAAGTGGGAGGGAAGAGGGAGTGCTTTGTGATCAGGAGATCCTGTGGGATTGAGCATCAGTAGATCTGGGTTCATGTTCCTGCTTCACCCCTACCTAGAAAATCACTTAAGTCTTCCAGGCAAAAAAAATCTGAAACAGAAAATAAAGAATTTGGGACAAGATAACGTCTTCCATCTAGTCTAAGCCTGAACACTATCTTATTCTTAGAAATAACAAATACTGGTTTCTATGTTCTTATTTTGTTTCTTTCTTTTTTTCTTTTTCTTGGATCACAGTGTGTTTATTTAATTTAAATGTGTTTATTTAATTTTGCTTTTATGCATTCCTGAAAAATTTATGCTGTTTGTGAGCATATATTTTAATTTACATCAGTGGCAGTATAATAGGTATCTCTCCTTTATTTTTCCACTCAGTACTCTGTTTTTCAGATCCAACCATGTGTACATCTGACATTCTGCTCCTAACTGCTGTATACATAGTATTTGACAACATAAACTTGTTATATTTACCTGATCACTTTCCCAATTATGGACACTCAAAATTCCCCCAAATTCTTCACTTCCACCAACATTTCTGCAGTATGCATCCTTGAACACTTTATAAACATGTGTGAGAATTTCTCTTAGATAAAACCTAGGAATGGAATGCCTGGGCTAGTCATAGGATATATCAATAATTTGACATATTAATGTTACGGTGTTTTCCAGAATGACGAATGACAGAATATACTCTCACTAGCTGTATATAAGAGTTTTATACCCCACATCCCCACCAACATTGGTATTAGACAGCTTTCTAATTTTTGATAATCTAACAGTATAAAGTGAAAGCCTTTATTTAAATTTCCATTCCTCTCATTTCCAATGGGTTTGAATATCACTTCATATGCATGTTACCCTTGGTGTTTTTGTGTGACCTATCAGACATATACTTCACCCCTCTCTCAGGGGAATGCTGCTTTGGAAAAGTTCCCTGAATATTCCAGATATTAATCATTACGGGCTTTATACATTGCAGATGTTCCTCCATTATTTCATCGGTATTACCTTTGATGTGATTCTTCTTCACTGAACATAAATAATTAATAATATCATAAAATTAATTATATTTACTATAGTTCATGCTTGTGAAATTATGTTTAAAAATTCCTTTAATCCCCTAGATCACATAGGCAAACCCCTATATTTTTCTCTGTTAACCTGTGTTACCCTTCATAATTATATCTGAGATCCATCTGGAGTCCACAGTACATATGGTGATATATTAATAAAAAAATATTTTCAATAATTTTAATTTGAAATATTTTAACATGCTAGTTTAAATACATGATTAAACTATTTCAATATTACTACTTCCGAGGATATTCGTTTCCTTGTCTTTTATAGTATTTCTACAGTGAAAAATATTTTCACCTTGAACTCATTTTTCCCTAGGGTGTTAGATACTCACTCTAGTAAGTGTAATGGGGTTGGGAAGAAAGGCCCTAATCTGTGCCAGGCACAGTGAGTTTAAAGAGCAGAGAGGTGATGAGACTTGGGCAGAGAGGCATTGTATCCTGTAAACACCGAATTCCCCGCCTTTACTGCCACTATCCACCAGATAACCCTATTGCTCAGGGGTTTACTTCAAACTGTTAGGCAGAAACAACAGGTAGTTTCAATGGAAGTAGAGGAGAAAACACTTACAGAAGGCTCATCATGTTGCCTGTTTTCATCAACCCTCCCCAGCAGGATGTGATTTTCTGCTATTACCACGGTGACACTGGCCCAGTAGCCTGCCACCTAGAGACCTGGGAATGACTACTGATTTCTATGCATGAGAGACAGGTGATAATTGCCCAGGTCAACCCAGGAGACAGGCAGGAGCAGAACAGAGAAGGCTTTCCTTCCGCTCCTTCTGCTTATTCTCTTCCTGCTGCCTCCAAATCCCCTCTGTCCAGTTTGCAGTCTGTCATCCACCTCTGAAAAGTACCAGTTTAAGATGGTCTACAGTCTCTCCAGGTGCATCTCAACATCATGAATTACAACACCTGAAATGTATATGGTGTTCTGAATTCTACAGAGCACCTTATTTCTTATACATTAACTTTAATTTTTACCACAATTTCATAAGATAGTTATAGCAGTTATTATTATTCCTAGCTCTACAAATGAAGACACCAAAGCTTAAAAATGTTAAAACACATAAACTAGGTCATATGTAGACGTAAAAGTTAGGCTTTTTGATACTGATGTTGTTTGATGCTGCTGATTTGATGCTGCTATTGTTATTGATTTTCCCAGGTTTTTTCAAGATTTTAGTTGCTTTATAATTAAAATATTATGAAGGACACATAGGAATATATCCAATATGTAAACCTATAAATTATTTTGAATGTATTTATTCTAATACATATGTGGGAAAGAGATATCCCCGAAGGACTGCCCAGGATGCACAAGTGGATGAGAGAGTAGAGGATGAAGAAGAAAGTGGTAGAGACTAAAGTTTTATGCCACATTCACCATATTCACATGATTGTTTATTAATCCACTCTTCATACTTAGAAATTACAGTATTACCATAAATTTAAAAGCAAAGGAGAGCTTTTGTAGTGATTAATGTGTGTATTCCCATATATTGTTTTGTTTCACTACATTTCAACGAATGCTGTGTTAGAATTATGTCTGAAAAGTCATTGTCTTTAAAACTTTCTTTCATTTCACCTTGTGTATTTAACGTGCAAATTCAGCAACAGAACTATTTTTGATATTATTATAAAGAAAGAACAATTTGTGTTTTTTGTGTAAGTTTTCATCAAGTTCTGGGTGCTTTTATTATTTTGTCTTTCTCTTTCAATTTTTGTTTCTTCCTTCCTTTTTTCTTTCATCCTTCCTTTCTTACTGTCTTTATTTCTCTACCTAGCTACAAAGCCATTGACCTATCTACCTATCTACCACTAACATACTTCATAAATTTAAAAAAAAGGATTTTTAGCGTCTACAATTGAAAGTCCATGTCTGTATTTAGTCCAAGTCAAATGTGTTTGAGTGTGAGAAAAAAAATTCCACTGTTCTTTTTGGCATTGTTTTTTATTACTAGAAATTAATTCTTAAGACAAAGCTAACTTTCTATGCTTTATTTTTAAAACAGGTTATTACAGTACCAATATTTAAGAAGGGAGACATGTCTGTTTAAAACTATGTATTCAAACTTGTCATAACTTTGACAAAGGTAATCTTTTCAGGCTGAAAGTTTCCATGCTTGGTCTCAATCATGAGTATTACCAAAAACGAAGACATTTGGAGCTCACCTGTTTTTATGTTACCAATGCACACACATGGGAAAAGCTATATTTAAGAAGTTTTTATTGTCCTCAGCTTTCTCAACAGCTCTGTTTTAACATATATTTGAAGATTGGTTTTGGAATTGCCCCTGTAAGTCTTTAGTAACACACGGTGTGGCTTTTCAGATACCAACATTGTTGCACTGACTTGAGCTAAACTTGCTAAGAGGGCTGGTTTCTGCTAACAAGTTCCACAGATATGACTTTGAGACACAATTATATCCTGAAGTGTTTGTAAACACATAGTGTTAGGACTGTCTTCTGAAACATGTTTAAGTATATTTTCCTAAAATTATATCTATATAATGATGACAAAAATAAAAATATGGCCTACAGTTTTAATTAGACTTTTTAAATGACAATTTCACTGATTTTCTTCCATTTATTTGCTCAGCTAATTTAGAATTATATAAATTAAAATTAAAATTCTATTTTACGAGTTCTATCCAGCTTTGATTTTCAACTTCGGTTAGTATGATAATCAATATGATTAGTTTCCATACACATTTTGATCGCCTTAGAACTGACCTACCACAGTAAAATGGTCAAGAGTGTGGACTGTCCCTAGTTGTTGCTGGGTTGACCATCCGACTGAAGTCATATTAAAGCTCCTCTAAGGAAGAAGTCCTCTTGAAAAGTAAAGGAAGCAAGGAGACCCAATGAGCAAAAGTGAACAGACACTTTTCTGCCTGTTCTCAGCTTCTATTCACTAAAATTTAGGCCTAGAAAAGCTGGGTGTATAAAAATACCCTCCAACTCTAGTGTGTTATGAATCTATGAATTCAGGTGTTCAGGGTTTTTTGTTTTTGTTTTTTTGTTTTGGATCTTATCTATCTCGCAGATTCTCAGAAGTAATATCAATGAGGAACAGGCTCTAAAAAGAGGCTCTAAAAAGTAGCAGTGTCTAAACTCTTAGCATAATAATATTTTTTCCAGCCAGTCAGGAAAACTCAACTGTTTAAACTAAGACATTCTGAATTGGAAGAAATACTAACTCAAGTAGCCAACAATTTTTTAGACTTTCACAAAAGTATGTTGAAATAATTTTGCATTTTACTTTACAGAGATGGATATAGATAATCACCTATGTTTTCTTAGAATGTTATTGTTGGAGATCCATCTCTTATTCCATAGATATAGGAATAATTCACTTAATTAAAAATTAACTTGAATGGCTCATGGAATTATTACTCATCTGAAATGTGCCTTTATATTTTTAATATTTTTTCATATCTTTAAAATAGGATTTTTTTTCAGAAAATTGATTTAAAGAAGTAAACAAGTGAAATATTTTGGAAACATCAGAATTTTTAAAACTATGTAGCAGTTCTTCTATTAGTTGAATCTGAGTCACACTTTTATTTCAGGAGTAAAACCATCCTAAGGACTCTAAAAACGCCAACTGTACACCCTTTGCATTATGGCTTCCATCCAGCCTAATTACTTTTCCTGTTAGGAGGGGATATATATCAAGTTGATGTCACTTTCTGTCATTATCAGTGATAGCATGCCAGATGTTCACAGTTTATCATTGTCATAATGCTTCAAAGATCAATGTGAAATCATGTATAGTAAAGAATTGTCTAAGCAAGTTTGAATTTTAAATTTTATTCGTATATGTGTAAGCTCTTGTGTGTGTGTGTGTGTTTCACTGTTGTGTCGAGAAATATATTGATGGCTCTTTTAAGGTTATAAGAAAACTGTAAGTATAGACAATGATTTGGTGTCATGATGTAGTAAGTATATTCTTATAATTATTTCTTTATAAGACTTCTGATATTTCAGCTTAATATCTATAGTAAGGAAGCAGAGTTTAAGAATTTGGTAAGTACAATGAAACATGTTTGTGTATCTCAATATTTACCATTATTATCCTTATTTTGTAGTCTTCAACAAATTCAATAGATGGTGCTTTTTAAAAATCCTGTTCAAAGCATCAGCTGAATATACATCCGTGTGTGCATGTGTGTGTGTAGAAGTATAAATATAAAAGAGCAAATAAAAAAGTCACAAACATAACAAAATGATTCAAGAGAAAATGAGCACTCTTAGAATTCAAGACTGAAACAAAAGAACAGTTTCTTTTAATGGTGATGGGAAACTTGAGGATATTTGGTAACGGGGACTTTTGGAAAGCTCATAGGAGGACTTACTAAACCAGATTTGGATCCAAAAGCCTCTGTGGTTCAGGTTTGAGTTGGAATAGAGTCTCCATAGATGAAGAAACATAAAATAAAAGTAATCCTTCACTGATCTTCACTCACTAGGAAACCACTTCCTAAATCTGAATGCAATACACTTTGCTATACCTCATTCTTTCCAGGTTAATTTTGTGCGTGTTATGTATCAACCCTGTTTTAATACTACTACCTTACATATTTTTAAGGAGCCAAAAACTGAATGAGCATTGATAGTTTCCCCAGTATATGAGTGCCAAGGATCACCACTTCTGAGCAGGTAAAACATGGAAAATCAGAATAAACCTTCAATGATACATTTAATTTGATTCTACACATATTAAACATTAAAAGTCTGGCGATAATGATAGGAATATAAAGATGAAATCATAGTCCTTTTTCCCTAAAGTGTTAAAATATAATGTGTGTATAACTATATGTTTTTCTAATGTGATAAAATTGTGATATATATTCTATCATGAAATTCATAGCTCCAAGATTTTTCTAAGATAGTACGTCCATCATATTTTGTGTATTACCTACTCCATCATTATATTTGTATCTTCTATAGCTCATATCCTATTTTGATTTTAGAATAGTATTATTACATACTCCTAATGGAAATATGAAAATATCCTGTGGGTAAATTGAGAAAGAGCATATTAAATCCTTCTGGGGGTTGGCGGGACAGCAGGGGCCCAGGAAAGCTCCTTTAGGAAGTTTACTGTTCAAAAGTCACTCTATTTAAATAGAGATGGTTTTTCAGGTTTACATCAGGGATTTAAACCTCCAGCTAACCTTGTATGGTTTGATTGTTTTTGATGATGATTTTTTAAAAGAAGCAATAAACTAGCTGATGCTACTCAAGTTTCATTTAACTCATATAGTGCTTCAAAATATTTGGATTCACCTAATATGAAAATATCAGAGTATTTAATTTAAAAAGCTGCATTTCCATCTTCTCTTAAGAATCAGAGCATGTGGCAAAACCAAACCCTCATTTCTACCCAGCAACAGTTGGCTGAAGGACATTTGTTCCCATTTGCCCATCTGGTCTACACCATTCATTTCACTCGCCTGATTGCGCAAGATAGTCATGAGCTTTTATCCCTGCTCGAAAACTAGAGGAAGAAATGTTTGCTCCCCTCATTCTACATGAAGAGTTATATTATCTTAAAGAAAGAGGAAAGTGTTTCCCAGAAAAATAAACAAAAGATAGAAATAGTTTTATCCATTCAAATTGGCAAAGGATAGAGTTAATCCACTTATTTATAATTTCTAAATCTTTAAACTAAGATTCCCATAATAACTTGACCCAAAATGGTTTAATAGAGGTGAGTAGAGTCTCTTTGTAAACCCTAAAGAATCTGGTTAAAGAGTATGTAGGTAAACGGGAAATAAATAGTAGTGTCTATTACAATCAAGTAAGTTAGGTGTATTCATCAGAGAACTTAATATGATTGGCCTAAATTTATATTCCCTGGTGGAAGCAGGAGGCAAACTCAGTTATTCTCAGTAACCAGTATATTGTTTTCTAGACATAGGGTGCAAAAGAAATCTAAATTAGGCAGATTTTTAAAACACTAAGAATTCATTTTATCTTAATCCTCCTTGTGTGGAGGCCATTGTGTCTAATCTATGGATTACCTATTTTGTGTCGGGGGGGGGAAGATTAGACCTGAGGGAACATCGATTGCCAATCCTCCTCTTTTTGCTGAGGAGGATTGGCCCTGGACTAACATCTGTGCCCATCTTCGGCTTGACAAGCAGTGCATCCATCCATGCCCAGGATCCGATCCCCAAGCCGCTGAAACGTGCGAACTTGACCACTATGCCACCAGATTGGCCCCTGGATTACCTATTTTTTATCTTCTTATGCTTCTACTAACCATGGACACTTAGTTTTTCTTCTAAACTCCATCCCCTCAATCATCAAAAGGGTTGTTGTGGTTTGTTTTTAGTGCATCTTCCTGAAAAAACTACCTTCCAGGAATTATACACTGGACTTCTCTCCCTTCTTTTTTCTGCACTAGCTAGCCAAGGTTTAATTCCCATAACCAAGTGAGCAGTTTATGCCAGCAGCCAAGAACCTGCCTAAATAGTCTGACTAGTATTATAATGTATTTAATCCCTAGAACAAGACTCGATTTTAAAATGTATTTTTTTCAATATATGATAGTGTTCTCATAATTTCCAAAAAGGTATCTAATTTCCCAGTTAAAATATGTGAATTATAAGGAGATATGTGAATTATCAAGATACTACTCATTATTTCAAGGAAGCTCAACGTCCTAAGCCACATGTTTCTAATATTTTTCTATTAAGAGAAAAGAGTCAGAATTAATTTAGATTTAGACTTATACAACAAATGTTTGCTTTAAAGTTTTTTATCTTTTATTTCTTTAGTAAGTTCATATTTAAATTTAAATGTTTCGGCAAACGAAATAGTCTCAAGAGGATCTAGCTTAGCATTTCGTCAAATATGTTCCTTGCAAAATACTTCTGAAATATATTAATTTGTGCTCCGCAAATATAGTCTTTGTTCAAAAAGTAAACAACTCTGCCAACTATTTCTTATCTTGAATATAAAGTGATGAAGCAGAAATTGTCAGTTTCTTAATTCTTTAATTCAAATGAAAAGAAGTGAAACTTTTATTACATGTATATGCGTTAATTTCACTTTCTTTCCTATCCCCCCAAAAGTCTACTTAAACACATTGCTGACTGAATTCATTTTCATCATATTTCAAGTATAAATCAAATGTATTCATTTAGCATAAAGAGTGAGGGAAAATGTGATTAAAATAGGGATACTTGAAAAAAGGAATATTTGATTAAAATAAAATGCCAGACCACCTCCACAATGCTTTCTATTACAGTCCAAATCTAGAAAAGTATCCCACAGTTCAGTGTCCTTATATAGTGGAATTATCTCACTTTCTGAAGTTACAGCATCGTGTCACTTGTATATTAAGCCTCAAAAAGAGTACATTTGGATGTTGAAACATGATGCACAGCATATATGGTTTCTAAAAAAGGTGATATACTAAAAATATTTTTGGAGAACAAATAAAGAAGTGTACAGTCTGGGTTTTCTCATTAGGATTAAGGAGAAATATACCTAATGTATATTTTCGACCCTTATTACATTTTACAGTTTTTATTTCCTCCCTT
This sequence comes from Tapirus indicus, assembly GCA_031878705.1. Taxonomy (NCBI): domain Eukaryota; kingdom Metazoa; phylum Chordata; class Mammalia; order Perissodactyla; family Tapiridae; genus Tapirus; species Tapirus indicus. Next base: position 136,270,852 of record CM062919.1, on the reverse strand, counting down.
ATTCCATGATCCTAGATAGGTATCTAAACATAAGGAAGGCAGACTGTTTTCACAGCTGCTCTTACAAAGTTATACCTATGCGCTGTAGACCACACAGGGGGAGCACAATTGCTCAACTGTTAAATAAATACGAAGGGATGTTAAATAAATACTCAAATTTATTTAATTGCCCTGCTCAATGATAATTTCTGTGTGCATATGCTCATCAGTATGGGAACATATCAATAAGGAGATTTACTTTTGGAGAATCGTGTTTTGGAATAACATGCAAAAGAGGAACAGTACATAGTGACATTGCAAAATAATTAAAGTCCCATGATCTTGAAAGTATAAAGGTGATTGATTGTGTCCGTTGTGCCCAAGAACATGCCCATGCCATCTCAAACACATGCTTAAGGCTTAGGAAGAAGACATCGAAGATTGTATTCTGCTTGCCAAAGTGATTTTTCAGTAAATTCAAGTGAATTCCACATTTCCTTTTTTATTATTCAGCTTAGATCATCACATCCACTATACACACACACGCACACACACACACACACACACCCCTCATGACCAAAATCTGTCATTTGTAAATAGAGGAAAGTGAAACAGAAGGAAAAAGAACAACATAAACATTGAACCTAATACCCTGCTACGTCAAGCACGTCTACAGTCAATATCCACACCTGTGATCAATTGCATCTCCAACTCATATGTAGCCTTAGAACCAATATTTCCCTATCTTCAAGAAAAGGATGGACAATCTCTCAGGCATTTAAAGGTGTGATGTGGCTTGTTCCACCTTCTTCTAACCTTTTAAGTTAAGAACATGAAGGTGAGGATTTCATATTTCAGTATGTTGTTACCTTCCTGACGGATATCCTTAAAATAGCTTTTAAGAAAGATCAATTGACTAGTAACTATTAAATACCAAAACATAAAAATTAACACTTTCATTTCTATTTTGCTATTTTATTGAACAATCAAACTGGTTTACGTTTTATTTAATTCCACATAGAAGTGAGACCAAACTACTAAACAGAAAAATATTAGCTCATCTATTAATGCCATATTGCTTCCAATAATCCCCAATGAGGCTTTGTACTAGAAAGGTGCTGCCAGATTCAGTTGCTTTTTTATTAAGTGGCACATTGAAGCTCCTAGATCCTAGTCAACAACAATCTAAAGTTTCTTCGAAAATCAACTTCCTCGTACGGATCTCTCCCTTCCCACCTGTGGCTGTTTTTACCTATATATTTTTAAGATACCTGATGATGATGTTTACTATTAATGAAAGTAACTGACATTTGCTGCATTTTTTACCTTCTTTTAAGCATTTTAAATGTAATACGTCTAATTTGCAAAATACAATATGAACTGTTTAAAATTAAAGATAATTTAAAAATGAGAGAACCGATTCAAAGAGAGCTTAGGTTCTATCTGCAAGTCATATAGCTAGTAAAGCAGCAGAGTGAGAATTTGAACCCCAGCAGACTGGCCTCTCAGCCTATCCTCATAAACACAGTGTTAATCTGCCCCTCTGCTTAGTGTCCACTCTTCCTTTTAAAACCCTAACAAAAGATAACACTAACTGTGGTCTACAAAGACAGCTGTTTGATCCACCTATATTTAGCCTGAAGATCAAAAGGGTTCTGAATGTGCATAGAGTTTAATAAAAAAATGAAATGTTCTGGCTCATGTCTGAAAATAAATATAAAAGATTAGGATAACCAAAGGCTGGGAGCAATACGCTAGGTCTCTAAATGTCTGAATCCAGAGGACTTGTGCAAAAACAGTATTTGTAAGCAAAGCAAAAAATGGTAGATGTGAAATAAGGAAAAATAATAGGTAAAAATATAAACATCCCCCTAAAACAGATTTATATGACACTACCAACATTTTACAACCTTCAAAACTGTGTAGTGATAATATTTAGAACGACACACGTAGCGAGCATGGTGTTTTATAGTTTTTTAACTTCATTCACAAACATACTGTCGGTTGAGCCTCATAGTTGTATAATGTGGGAGGATGGAGATCAGCCTTCTTACAAAGGTAAGAAAATAAATATGAAGATTAGAGCCTGATAGCTACTTGGTAACATATTTTAAATCTTTTATCACTAGTTATTTTTAAATTAAAATATTGTTTGAAAATATAATCTCATCAGCTTTAAGAAAATGTATACAATACTGAGCACAAACTGGGAAAAATAAGTAGCAGAGCTGCACCATCAAAGATCTATTTCAGTTTGAATCCTCACAAAATTTTTTTGGATTCTTCTACTTCAGGAATAAACAATATTTTTCCAAAGTCAACTTGCATCAATATTTAATTGTAACTTTATCTCTAGCACCTCCTTTTACTCTTTCATCTTTGTCTAATGTAGTTAGAGTCATTCCAGCAAAAATCAACTTTATACAAAGACTTCTACCTTTAGAGTTGAAAACATCAGAATATTTGTTGGTCTGAAAGAAAACAGCTGCATGTTTTAATTTTTCGCTTTTTACTTGAGTGTTTAGTGTCATCTAGACATAGCTGTATTCCAGAGACATGAAAATTATTTTTTTTAATATTTGATTTTTTTGGCCAATTCTTCAATTCTCAAGGGGTCTTTTTCTTAAGGCATTTTTTTCCTCTTTGCCTAAATTCAAGGGAGGTTTATATTTCCACTCAACCAGAGTAGATTTTAATTGCAAATGGTGTTTTTCATTTATTTAGGATACGTCACGATTTCCTTTCGGGTATCATGTAAGTAAAAGTGTACAAGTTAGCACCTTCTTTTGTAGTTGAGTTTTTGATTGCGATAAAACTTACCTACACTGAAAAGCAGAGAGATTAAATATGCATTTTGATGAATTTTGACAAATATATATATCCAAGTAACCAGTCCAATGTTTAAGATATAGAACATTTCCATCACACTAGAAAATTTCTTTTCCTCATTATCAATCTCCATCACCCATTGGCAAACACAATTCTGATTTCTATCACCCTATATTTCTAACACCACATACTTTTCTTGAACTTAGTAAAGTTGGATCCTCCTCAATTTAGTGTTTGTGAATGGTATGAAGTAATAGTAGAGTATTATTTTCTCCCATTCATTTTTCTAGTTTTTCAAGAACCATATGTTAAAAAAGACTTTCCTTTCTCCACTGAACTGACTTGGTGCCTAGGCTAAAAATTGACAAGTGCACATTTATGAACTTTCTATTTATTTCATTCATCTATTTGTCTACTCGTATGCCAAAAGTACTCTCTCTCCATTACTGTAACTGTATACATAGTAACTCTTGAAATCAGGTAGTGTAATTCCTCCAACATTGTTCTTCTATTTTATGATTATCTGGACCCTTGGTACTGTGCATTGACACATCATTTTAGAACAAGCTTGAAAATTTCTATGGGAGTTTTGATTGGGATAACTTTGAATCTCTACAATTTGGAGAGAATTAAGTTAAGGTTAGTAATAATACGGATATTCCAGTCCATGTACTCGGCATTAACTTAAGTCATCTTTAATTTCTCTTATCAATTTTTTTCCGTTTTCAGTGTACAGGTTTTACACATATTTCCTAAACCTTACATAAATATTTCACGTTTTGATAAAATAGCATTTCAAAAATTTCTATTTCCATTAGTTCTTTTCTATAACAGAGAAATAAAATTGATTTATGTTTATTTACCTTTTATCCTCTGAGCTTGCCAAATTTACTTATTTATTCTAGTATTTTTGTTGAGAGAGGAGGCAGGTGAAAGATTCCTTAGGATTTTCTTACGGAACAAAGTGTGTGTTCTACGTATGAGGAAGATGCTAATTTTCTTTCCAATCTTTATGTCCTTATTTTATTTCTTGTTTTATTGACCTGTATACAACATTGAATACGTTTAATAGAATGGCAAGCACAGACATTCTGCAGAGGAAGCACTCAATAGCTCAGCCTTATGATAACGTGGCTGTTGGTTTTTCATAGCTTTACTTTATCACACTGAGGACATTACTCTATTTCCAGTTTGCTATGTTTATCAAGAATACGTGTTAAATGCTGTCAAACTCTTTTGTCTGCATCTATTGGGAATATTTTTTTCTCATTTATACATTTACATTGATTTATTTTTGAATGAAAACCTAGCCTTGCATTCATGAGATAAACTCAGATTTATTACAATGAAAATCCTAAAATTTTATGAAGGATCTCCATTTCTGTATTTAAGAGGGATATAGATTTGTCATTTTTATGACATCATCTAAGTCCATGTTTATGATTTTATCTCTCAGTTATGTGAGCATATGTGAGATGTATATGTATGTGTGTGTGTGTATTTTTGTTTGTTGTATTTTGGGTTTTATTTGCTGGATTGTCAGTTTTAATACGTTTATTAGTTTAATTCCAAGGTTGGAATAGAGCAAATTCCTTTCTTAAAATATGAGTTGGTGTTTAATAGTCACCGAGTCACAGAGTTTGATAAACACACAAGCCAGCTTTAAGGCTGACTTATGACTTTCCAGGACTGAGAGGGGTTCTATTTCAATCTTGATAACAGTGGATAAGAAAGAAAGTGTGAATGAGTTAAGTCACAGCAGCCTATGGATCCCCAAATATCTCTGAATCAACCATTACCCTTTACTGTCAGGAAGGAATGGCTATTTTGCCGCAGTTCTCAGTAGGTGCAGCAGCAATGAATGGCCTGAGCCAGGATGCGCCTTCTGCTGCTCCAGAAAGAGGCCATAACCTCCCCTGGCTCTTTTCAGGAAGAAAATGCATTTGAGGCTGTGAAATCTGGACCCCAGGGCAGTAACCAAGAATTTAGGTCTTGTCTTCAAAGATGCCAGGCTGAAAAGATTTGGGACTCTCCAGGCAAAATGACTCACCAATCTTTTATAAATATATAGCTAAAATCTTTCATGGGTTCATACTTCAATGGTACTCAAATTCAAACTGCATTACCATTAAGTTGTACGTGCTAGTTTTCTATCTATGGTGTGTGGATTTTACTCTAGTGGACACTCCAATGAACAATGAAAGAAAGCTTCATACCAAGGTGGATGTTGTTGCTGTCATTTGTTTAGTTAGCCTAGGGCTGGGATGAGGAATTGAGACTGCCCCAGACACTACATACTAAAGCATATAGGGTTTCTGTTCCTTGCATCTGAATGTATCTTGACAAATTCACTTTGTTCATGTAAATCTGCTTCAGTGAAACAAGTGTACTCTCAAAAAGTAGGCAACATTACACCTTGGTACCTGTGAAGCTGGGAGCCAGTCACAGCTGAGGGCTCAACATGAATGGGCCAAGGCAAATACTACTTGCACGAAACTGCTTACAGCAAGAGAACCATTCTTCTGTCCTGACCCTCTAATTCTACTGTGCTCCGAAACTTTTACCTTAAAAAGTAAAACACATCTTTCCTGTTAGACACTATTCAGTAGGCAATTCTTTGTAGCTAATTTTTATTTATTTTCTCAGAATTCTTGTTGAAAGAGCAAGTCATTTTTCTCCTGTCTCCCTCACCCCTATGCAAATACTTTTTCTTGACCTTCTTCAAACTGGTAAAATGACAAGAATGTCATAAATATCCTCAAAGAGTAGGGCCTCATTAATTTTTTTATATTTTATTCTGGCCTTAAGCTCTCATTATTGCACCTGTTAGAATATTTTGCACACTATTAGTAGATTTGACATTTTAAAGATAGCTGCTGTCAATAAAAATTTTAGATATTTATTATAAGTAGCATGGCTGGAAATCATCCAATGGATCCTGAAGGAAGCTAGATCAGAATGAAGGCAAAAGCATCCAAAAAATATTCCCTTTCCATGTGGTAGCAGAGTCCTAAGAAATACCTAAGTATATTTTTAGCATTATTACTTAATGAATTAAAATTAATCTACACAAAATATCTATAGTGGCATGAATTAATTTTAAAACAATATAGTTAAAAATATTTTTCATTAATTTTTTTCTTTTGCAGATAATATTTATAATATATGATTGGCCACAATTCATTGCATACTGTCAATCTTATATTCTTTTGTTCCTTTTAGTTTTTTAAAATTTTATTTGAAACGTAATGCATGCTTCTACTTTTAAAATAAAATAGTGAAAAGGATCTAAACTTTCTTAACAAAAAGCTAATTTTCTCATTCCCATAATTGATTGATTTGGTACTCACACACACACTCTTTATACACAAATTAGATCACAGTGTAACACTATTATTGTACTTATTTTTTCATTTAATATTTATTCAACCACATTTTAAACTCTTTTCCATATAGATGTAATTTGATATGCTTCACTTTTTTAAATTGTGGTAAAATACACAAAATTTACCATCTTAACCATTTTAAGTATATAGTTTATCATTAACTATATTCACATTGTTGTGCAACCAATCTCCATAACTTCTACTTTACTTTTTAAATGTTGTGCAGTATTTCTTCTATGATTATATCATGGCTTATTTAGCACTTTTACTTTTGATGAACATTATGATTATTACCGTGTTCAATTAACACTGAAATAAGAAATTTGAATATATATATCTTTGTGTTTTTATGCAATTTTATCTTAATTGAATAAAAATCTATAAGTGGGATTTCTATAATAAAATGTAGAGGCATTCACATTTAGACATATTAAAAATGGGAATTTTTCTGTAACTATTTTTCATTTATCTTTACAAAATATTCATAGAAAGAGCAAAACATTTTCTTGTGTCCCCTTATCCCTACACAAAAACTTTAGCTAAAATGTCCTCTGAAAGTGCTGAGTGAGTTTTCACTCTCTACAGAGTGTAGATGGGGTAGCTGTCTTCCCTAACCCTTCCCAGTCCTCGGATGGTCACCTGTCTCCGTATTGTCGGTGTGGTGGAGGAAAACTCCATCATTTTGATCTCCTTACCTTTAATTAGGTTTGAGATCAATCATCTTGCATATATTTACTGACAACTTGGGGTTTTTTTTCTTCTTCTATGAACTAAACTAGTCACATTTTTGGTCCATTTTTTTATTGCAATTTTGTACATTTTTACCAATTCACAGAAACTCCTTGTAAATTAAAGAAACTAATTCACCTTTTGCCATACTGACCTCAAGTACTGTTTTTGTCTTTGGCTGAGATTTGTCAATTTCATTGATCTTTTCAAAGGATAAATATTTCGCTTTTTTGACTGTCTGTATTTCCTTCCTATTTTCAGTTTCAGCTCTAATTTTTATTTCCTTTCTTATGATTGCTTGAGGTTTACATAGTTTTTCTAATCTAAGTCCTAAGGTGGAAGCTTTGGCTACTGATTTTAGATCTTTCTTTCTTTCATATATATATATATATATATATATATATGAAAGAATAAATATATATATAAGAATAAATATATATATATATATTTAAATTTTTCTCTAATCATTGTTTTCACTGAATCCCACATTTAAGGTTGTATTTTCATCCCCTCCCCACTTTTTCTACTTCATCTCAACAGGAGATTTAGGCCAAACAGTCTAACTATTCATTTTTGGATACTACATACTTCTTAATTTATTAGAAATATGACCATTCTCATTTTCAAATTGAAGTTTAAAATGACTATACAAATAAAAAAGTTACCGTCAGGATTAAACACATGTTGAGTTGTTCATGTAGAAATGTCACTAATAAATAATAATTGTTAGTTTCTCTAATTTCTAAATTGTTCTTTCTATAAAATCTGTTAAAGGTCTATATTTCCAAAAACCTTTTAATCTTCAATGAAATATTATTTAAAAATGATAACTTTTTTCTAAAGTTAATTACTTTATTGTATGGAACTTTATAAATCACCTTAGAAAAGTGAGGATTAGTGTCCAAGAATTCTCGCTCCACCTTATACACTTCCAAATTAACTTCACACCACATATCCACCTTCGAGTTTATTGCAAAAGTGAAATATTTTTTAGAAAAAAATTAAGAAATGTTCAGTCAGCATAGCGCACACTTGCAGAAAATCCCTTAAAACATACCAAATCAACCAAAAGAATTAAAATTAAAGAAGGTAATGTTACCAGGGGGTGGGCTTGGCCACATTCATCTAACACCACTTCTGAGAAGTAGCAACCATAACAGTATAGTATGTATCAACTTGGAAGAGTATGCCTCAAGTTAACATTTTCCCTGTAGGAGATCTGTGTATATTATGTTGAATTTAAGTAGAGTTCTTTTTGTAGATTCATTCTAAGAATCCTCATAAGAGAGGTGTATAGTGAGAGACATAGAAGGTGTTTGCAGATCTGAGGATTAACTTCCTAGAGATCTACGTTATCAGTGAGTTACAGATATGGTATTAAGTGTGAAGGAGACGTCATAGGATTATAAGGGCCATCTTCCTGATCTGCACTCAGCTTCTAAAAGAAAAATGCCCAGGATAAGATTCCGGGGCAAGAAACAAATTCATAGCTTAGAAATATCTTTAATTTTGATAATGAAATTAACCTATTCAGAGACAATTTCATGCCTTTTACCAAACAGCCATAACAGCAAAAGTTTTATCAACATAAATTCTGCCGCAGTATCTGGCTCATTCCAAAGTAGCAGAATAGATCAAAATGCTAAAAGATACTGTCTAGAAACCCCCCAAAAAGCTTAATTGAGCTGATCCCTAGTAGAGAGATTTTCACTCTTTTAGAAGCAACACATAAGGCAGAAAATTTCTCAAAATGCTTCCACATCTGGTTCTAAGTCCCCACCTTAAACCCCTCAGGCAGCTGACTGACTGAAAAATTAGAGAATACAACAATTACAAATTCAAGTTAAAAAATACTTTTCAATCAAAACACATACTAATAAGTCTTAGATAAGATGATTCTAGCCCCATTATTTTGGATTTGATAACAGGTTTGAACAGAATTGTCCCAATTTAGAGATAAGTAACAAGAAGAAGAACTAATACAAGCCAAGTCAAAAATTCTCAAGCAGAAAAATTAGAAAGAAACATGATAAGTAAAGGATATGTTCTAGAAGCCCCTTTGGTGAAAAATAATATTTATTCCAGAGAATGTTAAAATTTGATTAACTTGCTTTTAGTCAAATAAGTTAATGAGACACCAAAATGAGATTAAATGGAGCTGTCAGAGCAAAGTAAATGAATTAAAGAGAAAACAGGCAAACACATAGTCAAAATCTCATAAGAATATCTGATCATTGATAGAAAATTCAGGCTTAAGAAAGAACACAAATTGCTGTAAAAACAGAGAAAGAGTAAAGGTAAAAAGTCAGAGAATGGTAGATATGAATGGTTAATTTTACATGTCAACATGGTTAAGCTATAATACCTAGGCATTTGATTAAACACTCTTCTAAGTTCTGCTGTGAAGGGATTTTGTAGATGTGGCTAACATCTAATATCAGTTGACTTTAAGTAAAGAAGATTATCCATCCCCCTCCATGATGTGGTGGGCCTCATCCAATCAGTTGAAGGCCTTAAGAGAAAACTCAAGTTTCCTTGAAGAAAAATTCCTTCTCAAGACTGCAGCATCACTCCTACCAGAGAGTTTTCAACATGCCAGTCTGCCTTGTAGATTTGTGATATGCCAGTGTCCACAATTCTATATGCCAATTCCTTGAAATAAATATCTCCCCTAGATACACAGATAGAGGGAGAGAGACAGACAGACAGACAGGCAGACAGCCTACTGGTTCTTTTTTTCTTGAGAACCCTTACTGACACACTCGGTATAAAAGACAGGCGATAAATAAAAAAGACACAGAATATTCATTGGCATATCCAAAAAAAAAATATATTCAGAGATGCAACAAATACAATTTCTTCCTAAATTGAAAGAATATATGTATTTTCAGGCTAATATATCTTACTTTGGGTCGGGAAAAATTAATGAAAGAAAATCAATTTAGAGATATATCCTCATGCAGTTATTCATCAAAAGGTTTAAAGAAAGAATGCTGTAGGTATCCTGGCAGATTCATTGGATCATCTACAAAGAAGAGAAAATAAGGATGACCACAGCCCTCTTAACATGAGATGCCAGAGACAATGAGCGAAGATGTAAAGGGTTTTGATGGGAGGAAATTATGTAAAACAAGGACTTGGAAACCACTCAAGTTTTCTTTTTTTTTTTCACTGAAAAGAATAGAAATATATGATCATGTATGGGAAAAAAAGGAAGCATATTACTCACATACCTTTCCTAAACTATGAAATCAGAGAAAAGTCTACACTTCAATGTTTTAGTCAATCCTTGTCTTTGCATATGTAAAACATCTAAAAACAACTTGTTTCTGCTAGAAAAATAGCTCTGGGAAGATCTAGAATAGCTCTAGATTAAAGATGAATCCCAGAAAATATGGAGATAAAGATGGATAGATTTTATCATTCAAGATAAAGGTTAATTTAAAAATTAAAAAATATGAGAAAGCCTAAAATAAAGAATTGGTGAAAAAAATTAAGTAGAAAAAGTGGCAAATATTTTAATTAGAAAATAGGCAAAAGATATAAATAGATACTTCACAAAAAGAAATACAAATGAATTGCACATAAAATAACCTCTTTAAACCTAAAAAACACTCCAAGGAAATAGCCATACATATTTTTTTGCCTATAAAATTGAAAATTATGAAATGTTTGCCAACTTTAGCGTTGGCCGGGCCATGAAGTAACAGGAATTGTCTCTGGATCACTGATAGGAGTATAAACAAGTGCAGTCGGCTTGAAATCTCTTTTTGCGATACACATTTGTTATTTAAGTTTAAAATACGAACACTTTTTGCTTCAAGATTTCCAGCATTAGAAACATATGCCACGGTAGATAATTGAATAAATTTGCAAAGATGCGTGGGCATAGCTTTTCTTCATGGTGCAATTTAAAATAGTGAAAAGTTGGGGTCGGCCCCATGGTGTAGTAGTTAAGTTCAGCACGCTCCGCTTTGGTGGTCTGGGTTCTGTGGTTCAGATCGCTGGCACTGACCTACAACACTCATTAGCCAAACTGTGGCCACATACAAAATAGACAAAGACTGGCATAGATGTTAGCTCAGGGCTGATCTTCCTCAAGCAAGAAAGAAGAAGATTACCAACAGATGTTAGCTCAGGGTGAATACAATAAAAATAAGCAAAAAAGAAAAAGAAATAAAATAGTGAAAAGTTATCAGTTGTTAATTGGTTAAATAAATTATTATAGATGCATAGACCAGAAAGTAATGTAGGCATTACAATTACAATGGATACCTATATCTGTTTATGGAAATAACCACAAATATAATGAAGTTATATGTTAAAATGAAGAAAAAACTGCTTACAAAGCAGCATCTCTAGAAAAATAATATTGCCTAAAAATATATATAAAGTACAGAGATATCTAAAACAATGGTCACCTAACTTTCTTTTGTATAATTTTTATATTGTTTGCATTTTCTATAATGCACATAAATGCTTTTTATAATCATACATATGATCTTTCTACTTAAAGAAACCCTGTAAATATTGTTGGAGAAGGGATGACTTGGTGATTTAGGTAAAACAATTATATAGAAATTGCATTTTATAACATAAAATATGTGTTTTTTAAATCTAGCCTTGATGTGACATCCCATTAAATAGTGAAGCATTAAGAAAGTCTGCAAGAAACTATAACCTAACATCATGGTTCTTATGTTTAGTCTTATTGTGATTACAAGGACCTTAATAAAGAATCCTAGGGCCAGCCCTGGTGGCCTAGTGGTTAAGTTCATCATGCTCCGCTTCGGCAGCCCAGGCCCGGCTCCTGGTCGTGGACCCATACCACTCGTCTGTCAGCGGCCATGCTGTGATGGCAGCTCACATACAAAAAGAGGAAGATTGGCAGCGGATGTTAGCTCAGGGCGGATCTTCCTCAGCAAAAATAAATAAATAATTCTAAATTTTGATGGAAAAGTCTCCCAAAATGCTTTCCCCCAAAATCTGAAATGATGAAGGGCAATCATGTAGAACCAGTACAAAACATATCAATACTGACAAACCAAAGGCTCATATTTTAAAAGTTAATGAGATAATATTCTAGAAACCAAAAAAATATAACCTGAGAGGACGTCATTTTGGCTTTGTGTTTTGTGTTTACTGAAAGCCCATTCCTACCTATTATTTGCTCCATCTTTTTGAAAACAATGCAAATTACATGAAGGCCATATTGGGATAGATGGATTGTAATTAGTATGAGGGTGGTAAACATGATGCTCTCTATGCAGAAATAGAAGTATTATGATGTACATCTCAAATTTATACAATGCTATAAACCAATGTTACTGCAATAAAAAAATTTTTTTAAAGAAAAACAGATTTAAAAAAACAATAAGCTAAAGAAAAAAAAAATTTTTAATGAAAAAACATCTAGTATATCTGCTGAGGTTGGCATTCTTATCTCTCACAGTCTATCAATTTATATTCATCAAAGGAGAATATTAAAAGAGAGTCAAACTGGAATATAATTTAAAAGGCAAATCTATTTCATTTTATCACATGCTGCTCGGGAGAATAAAAATGATAATTCCAAGTCACAAAAGCAAGAAAACTTCCAGTATTATTCAAGGGTGAGGAACCAAAGATACAAATTTTCTAGTTACTGAAAAAGTCAATTTATGGTGAGACAGGAATGATTCATCTGACTTCATCACACTATAGAGCCATGTATCACTTAATCACAGGAATACTTTCTGAGAAATGCATTGTTAGGCCATGTCACAGAGTATACTCACACACACCTAGATTATCAACCATAAGCCTACTACACACCCAGGCTATGTGGTATAGCCTTTTACTCCTAGGCTACAAACCTGCACAGCATGTTACTTGAATGACCATTGTAGCCAATTGTAACACAATAGTTAGTATTTGTGTATCTAGACATATCTAAACATAGAAAAGGTATAGTAAAAATACAGTATAGGGGCCGGCCCAGTGGTGTAGGGGTTGAGTTTGTGAACTCCGCTTCGGTGGCCTGGGGTTTGGATCCTGGGCGCGGACCGACGCACCGCTCATCAAGCCATGCTGAGGCGGTGTCCCACATACAGCAACTAGAAGGATGCACAACTGTGACATACAACTCACTACTGGGGCTTTGGGGAGGGAAAAAAAAGCAAAAAAGGAGGAAGATTGGCAACAGATGTTAGCTCAAGGCCAATCTCCCTAAAAAGAAAAACACAGTATAAAAGATGAAAAGTGGTACACCTATACAGGGCACTGACCATGAGTGGAGCTGGCAGGACTGGAAGTTGCTCTGGGGTGAGTCAGTGAGTGAGAGGTGAGTGAATGTGAAGGCCTGGGACATTACTGTACACTCCTGTAGACTTTATAAACACTGCACTCTTAGGGTACACTAAATTTATTTTTAAAAATTTCTTTCTTCAATAATAAATTAATCTTAGCTTACTGTAACTTTTTTTACTTTATAAACTTTTAAATTTTTTTGACTTTTTGACTCCTTTGTAATAACACTTAGCTTAAAACACAAACATATTGTACAGCTGTACAAAAAATATTTTCTTTCTTTATATCCCAATTCTGCCAGCTTATTTCTATTTAAATTTTTTTATTTTAAACTTTTTTGATTAAAAACTAATACACAAGCACACACATTTGTCTAGGCCTACACAGGGTCAGGATCAATATCACTGTCTTCTATCTCCACATCTTGTCCCACTGGAAGGTCTTCAGGTGCAATAACATACATGGAGTTATCATCTTCTAGGATAACAATGCCTTCTTCTGGAATATCTCCTGAAGGACTTGCCTGAAGCTCTTCTTAAAGACAACTCACTCTTTTCAGAAATATTTCCATGGTAGTTTGCTTGGTTTCTTTCTTTTTTTCATCATGGATTTGCTTGTAGGTAGAAAACATACCATGAACATTCCTCCCTATTAATGAAAACCTTTCAGTGTTGGGGTCCATGTTTTCAAACTTCTTAGGGAGCTTGTTGAGGTCTGCAAAAGCTTCTGTTAAACTCTTCACTCTGAATTTTCTTGGGATGGTTCTTCTTTTTCTTCTCCTGCAGTTTTCTTTTCTCTTGCCTTTCCTTTTAGCTATGTTTTCCTGTTCCAGTTCCAACAAATCCTCAGGAAGCACCTCTAGGAGCTCTTCAGTCATCCTCATCTACACCCAGGTTAAAATTGTTTGCCATCTCAAGCACAATTTTGTTGATTCTTGCAACCTCCTCATCCTTGGCAAATCCTTTGAAGTCATGGATGAACCTCCTAGAATCTTCTTCCAGATGAAATTCATACACTCCTTGGTGACATCACCCCAAGCCCAAGCAAGGTTCTTGATGCAGTCATATGTTGTAATCCTTCCAGAATTGCATCAGTGTCTTCTCAATGTCTTCCTCAGGGGCAGCAATAGCCTGGGCAAAGCCTTAAAAGCTGTTATTACTCCTTGGTCCATTGGTTAGATCAAAGAAGTGGTGTTTGGAGGGAGAAACACCCTTTGATATTGAGATGATGATCAACAATAAAAGGAGGATGTCCAGGAGCATTATCAACCATGAGCAAAACCTTAAAGGGTATATTATTCTCCAAACAATATTTCTTCATTTCACTGGCATAGCAATTCAGGAGGGCATCTTGGGAGAGAAGCTGGGTCATCCGTGACTTCTTATTGCTCCTGTAGTACACTGGCAGTATGTTCTTACCGATATCCTTGAAGGCCCTGGAGTCTCATCGTGCCAGATCACAAAGGGTTTCAATTTGTAGCCTATAACATTGCCGCCAAGCAAGACTGTTATTCTGTCCTTCAAAGCTTTGAAGACTAGCTTTGACTTGGCCTCCTTATGGATGAAAGTCCTTTAAGGCATCCTTTTCCAGAATAGGAAGATTTCATCCATATTGAAAATTTGCTCTGACAAGTAATTTACCTCCACAATCAGCTTATCTAGAGTTTCCAAAAATTATTCAGCTGCCTTCACATCAGCACTCGCAGATTTACTGGTCACTTTCACATGATGTAATGAATAATGATTCTTCAATCATTTAAACCACCAAGAGCTAGCAGTAAATTCAACACAGTAGTCAGGTCCAGTCATTTATTTCAATGTCACAAACAAACTTTTTGCTTTGGTGATGATCATCATGGTGCTGAGAGGCTTACACTTCTGTGTCTGGTCTTCAATCCAGGTCACTAGAAGTTTCTCCAGGTCTGATATAGACCCTTCTCAAATTTTTGTTAGTCTCATTGCCTTCAATAAAGCAGATCCTCTAACAGCTTCCATCACTTTGTTCTTGTTCTTCAAGATCATAGCTATGGTGGAATGGGACACGCCTGACTGGCAAGCAATAACCATTACTGATTTTCCACCTTCATATACCTTAATCACTTTTAATTTTGTTTCCACGTCAATCACTTGATGTGGCTTCTTATTGGCAACATTAACAGTGGATTTTGTACACTTAGGGGCCATGATAAATAGAAAAGCACAAGGTTAATTCAAGCATAAGTCAATATGATGCAACTAAGAGACATGGTAAACACAGGAAATATGAAGCTGCTGCCCGTGCAACACAGCATAGTGTTTTACAGTAAATTTGTTTATTCTTATAAAGAGCACACTTTAAAGTAACAATAAAAAATATAATATAGTAAATACACAAACCGGTAACATACTGGTTTATTATCATTGTCAAGTATTATGTACTGCACATAACAGTATGTGTTATATTTTTATATGATTGGCAGCACAGAAGGTTTGTTTACATAAGCACGTGTAACGCTTTGCACTACTGCTTTACCATGACTATGATGTCACTAGGTGACAAGAATTTTTCAGCTCCACTATAATCTTATGGCACTGCTATCATATATGCAGTCCATTGTTGACCCAGACATCATTACAGAGTGCGTGATTGTAGTTGAAATATCATTCAAAATTATTCTTTTGTTACACACCTCAATAAAGTGAGTTGAATGAGAGATAGAATTTATACAATTTTTACCTGGCCTAGAACTTGCAAAGTCTTAATCTTTTCCCGTATATTTTCAGTAATTTCTTAATTGACTTAATACCTCTCAGAGGGCAACCTTTATTAATGTTTTATAAGTTGATGGCAGGGTGTCTGACTGTTAACCACATAAACCACCATCACCAAGTTGTCACGCTCAAGAAACTGTGGCCCACCCATAATAGCCTCACAATAACCCCTCGCAATTCAGTCCAACCAGATCCTGATATTCCATCTGGACCAGCTATTTAAATGCAAGTGTGTCTATTAGCAGACCTGGTCCAACAACTTAAGTAAGTTAAAGAATCGAAAGTCAAATGTGTACATTTTCCTCCCTTAATTTATAGGTTCCTTATACAAGAGTACAAAAAGAAAGGTGGAAGAAAGTGGGTTGAATTGGTTTAGTTAAGTGTGAAGGTGACCTCTGGCAGAGCAGGGGGTCAGCCAGTAGTCTGGAATCTATGCTTTAACTGTAAAGTAGCCTTTTCACTGAGCCTCAGGGGTCATTTTATAGGTGTTCTATAAACATTTCATAGCTATTCTCTGGCTGTTGCTTTTTTTATAACTGTCCATCTTATTTCTCCTGGAGATGCTGACCCAGCAGGGGTTGAGGTAATGGCCAGTTATGAAGATGAGAATGGATTGCTTTCTTCACCCACTCACCTCTCATCTACTGTTTAATGGCCACCCAACTCTTCCCAGCACAAGAAAGAGAAATCAGCAGGAGTAGCTTTGAAAGGACAAGCTAGAGGATGTTTAGACCTGAAGGTCTCCCCACTGCCACTCTGTGAATGAATGGCCCATCCCACTGTGCTTCCTTGAATACAGGCAGGATTGTATTTAATCCAGAAAAAACACAACTAAATCTGATATGGAAGAATGATGGGAACAAAAGATTTAGTAAGACTCCCTCCCTTGTCATTCTGAGGGGTAAGTAAAATTTTTTGCATTGTGCTCGCATAATGGTTAAGAAAAAATTCAGTGCCCAAAACACAATTTTGAGATTATGTGTCTAACCAATCTATGGAGGGAAAGCTATGGAGGGAAAGATAATATTTAAACTTATAGATTTTTCTTAAAATACTGAAGATTTTTAGTTTTTTTCAAGTCTGGCTCTAATGAATTTTAAATTTCACTGAAAATGCACTAAATAATATGGATAAAAATGCACAGCATGAAGAAATATTTTGGTTATTGTTATGGTTAACCTTATATGTTAACTTGACTACACTTTAGTACCCAGTCATTTAATAAAACATTAATCTAGGTATTTCTGTGAATGTATTTTGTAGAGATGGTTGACATCTACAATCAACTGACTTGAAGTAAAGGAGTTTACCCTTGATAATGTAGATGAGCCTCATCCAAACAGCTGAAGGCCCCACCAGCAAAAACTAGATTTCCAAGAGAAGAAATTCTGCCTCAAGACTTCAACATAAAATCCACCTGAGTTTCCAGCCTGTTGACCTTCCCTTCAGGTTGCAGATTTTTCTGCCCATATAACTGCATGAGTCAATTCCTTAAAATAAATCAATTTCTATATTTCTATCTATCTATCTATCTCTATTGGTGTAAGTGAGTGTAAATGAGGCCATCTTGATATGTTAAATGCCCCTGGCCCCTCCTCTGTGTGACTCTAAAAAATTAACATACTTTCCTGATTTATGGCCCCCACTTAGATATGTACTCCTCAATAGCTTAATAAATTAAAACTTTGTTCTATGAGTTTCTCTCCAGGAACAGGCTGAGCACAGGTGGGAAACACACTTACAAGGTATCCATCACAGCTGACAGAAGAATGAAACAATAAAAGACCCTGGGGTCCATCGTGCCTAAAGGAAACCCCCTCCTTACTGCCCATTTTCCCTATATAACTACCTTAAGATTCTGTAATTTTTGAAGATAGTTTTCTTGAGACATTAGTCTGCCATCTTCCCAATTATGCCAGCTAAGTGAATCAAAACTTCCTTTGTCAATCCCTAACTCATTGTGATTAATTGGCTCAGATCATAGTGTGCAGAGTGAGCCCATTGCTTAGTATCATTGGTTCTATTGCTCTGAAGAAACTTGATTAATGCAGTTATCAAATTTTAAATTTATCAAAAGATATACATAGGGCCAGCCCCAGTGGCCTAGTGGTTAAGTTTGGTGCACTCTGCTTCAGTAGGCTGGGTTTGGTTCCCAGGCATGGACCTACACCACTCATCTGTCAGTGGCCATGCTATGGTGGCAGCTCACATACAGAAAGAAGAAGATTGGCAATGGATGTTAGCTCTGGGTGAATTTTCCTCAGCAAATTAAAAAAGACAGATACACATAAATTTATCTTAGGATATACAAAGTATGTATATAGAAAATTCTAAGGAATCCACACACATTAAAAAAAAACCTATTAGAGCTAATATATGAGCTCAGCACAGATGTAGTATACAAGATCAATATACAAAAATGAATTGTATTCTACACACTACAAAAGATATATTTGAAAATGAAGTTAAGGAAGCAATTTCACTTATAATAGCATCGAAAATAATAAAATACTTAGGAATAAATTTAACAAAAGAAGTGTAAAACTTATACACTGAAAACTACAAAATATTCTTGCAAGAAATTAAAAAAGACCTAAATAAATCAATGATATACCATGTTCATGAATTGGAAAACTTAATATTGTTTAGTGCCAATACTTCTCAAATTGACATATAGATTCAAAGCAATCCTCATTAAAACTCCAGCTGGTTTTTTCAAGGAATTCATGAGCTGATTCTGAAATTCATATGGAGGAGTTCAGAACAACAATCTTGAAAAAAAAGGAGAAAGTTGGAGGATTAACACATCCCAAATTCAAAACTTAAGACTACGCTACAGAAATCAAGCCATTGTTATGTTCTCACAAAAATTAAAGGATTTTAAAAAGGTAAACATGTGAGGTGATAGATGTGTTAATTGACTCAGCTGGGGGAATCCATTCACAGTGTGTGTGTGTGTGTGTGTGTGTGTGTGTGTATATATATACACACATATATATAATCATTACATTGTACACTTTAAATACTTTATAATTTTATTTGTTAATTATACCATAATAAAGCTGAAGAAAAAAGAGCAGGATATTAACAAAATTAAAAAAAAGAAAAAGAGGGCCCACCACAGTGGCCTAGTGGTTTAAGGTCGGCATGCTCTGCTTTGACAGTCTGGGTTCAGTTCCTGGGCGCAGACCTACACTACTGATCTGTCAGTGGCCATTCTGTGGTGGTGGCTCACATACAAAAGAGGAAGATTGCTAACAGATGCTAGCTCAGGATGAATCTTCCTCAGCAAAAAAAAAAAAAAACGAAAAAGAAAAGACATTGTGGTACTGGTAAAGACAGACACGTAGATCAATGGGATAGAACTGAGAGTTCAGAAATAAATCCTCATATTTATCATCAACTAATTTTCAATAAGGAAGTAAAGCCAAATCAGTGAGGAAAGAATAGTCTTTTCAATAAATGGTGCTGGGACAAAAGGGTATTCAAATGCAAAAGAACAAAGTTGGACCCTACCTCATACTATACACAAAAATTTACTGAAAATGGATCAAAGGTCTAAATTAAGAGGTACAACTCTGAAACTTTTGGAAGAACACATATGTGTAAATATTCATGCCCTTCAATGGTTTCTTAGATACAATACCAAAGCACAAGCAGCAAAAGAAAATCAGATAAATCAGACTTCATCAAACTTTAAAAACGTTTTGCTTCAATAGATAGTATGAAGAAAGTGAAAAGACAACCCATTGAATGTGTGAAAATATTTGCAAAGTATATATCTAATAAGACACTAGTCTCCAGAATAAAAAAAGAACTCATTATAACTCAACAGTAAAAAGACAAACGACCCAATTAAAAATGGTTAAAGGAGTTGAATAGATATTTCTCCAAAGAAGATGTACAATTAGCCAATAAGCACACAAAAAGATGCTCAACATCATTAGTCATTAGGGAAATGCACATCAAAATCATAATGAGATACCATTACACATACTTCATGTAATTAAAAAGACATCATTGTCCATCAAAAAGACAGATAATTACAGTTGTTTGAGAGAATACATAGAAATTTGAACCGTTGTACATTATTGGTGGCAATACAAAATGATGCACCTGCTTTGTAAAATAGTTTGACAGTTCCTCAAGAAGTTAAACATAGAGTTACCATATGACCCAGCAATTCCACTCCTAAGTATATACCCAAAAGAAATGAAAACATATGTCTGCTCAAAAAATTGTACACAGATGTTCATAGCTGCATTATTTGTAGCCAAAAAGGGCAAACAAATCAAATGCCCATCTGCCAGGAATGGATAAACAAAATCAGTATATCCACAAAATGAAATATTATTCAGTGATAAAAAGGGAGGAAATGCTGATACATGCTACAATATGGATGAACCTTGAAAACATTATATTAAGTTAAAAATTCAGACATGAAAGGCCACTTATCCCCTTTAGATGAAATGTCCAGAATAGAAAAATCCATACAGACAGAAAATAGCTCCGGGGTTACCAGGGGCTGGGGTGGGAAGGGGGAAAAGAGGCACGACTGCTAACTAGGTAAGTAGTTTCTATTTGTGTGAAAATTAGAGTAAAAAGAATGTTGTGATTTTGAGTAATTCACCTTCCACCATCTCCAATTTGCGATTTCTTCAATGTCTTTTAAATTGTTTTAGATGTGTAACAAAGATAAATTTAGTCATATTTCTTACTCTTTGTTTTTTGGAATTATCATTGGAAAGCAGTCATGACATGGCTCTTATTTACACAATTTGGCTTTGATGTAATAGTGTATTCTATAATTTTTCTCCTCTTCTGCTCACCTCCAATTCCACCTCAAAATTCCTCATCATGCACCCTAGTAATAGCACTTTCTAAGGCAAGCTGAGGAGAGCAGTAAGACACGCTCGAGATGCTTCTGTTACTCACTCCAGTCAACCTCTTTTCCCTGAAGTGTTCCCTAACCTTTTTGAAAATAAGAGAATGAGGAAAGGAAAAACAATAAAAAGTGACAGAATTAGGTCAAATAGCTTTAATATGAGAAATTGTGACAGTCATTGTTCATCCGTGTACACTGCTGGCAACCTTTGCAACACGGTAAAGGCTGTTGTCTCATTCTCACGAACCCTCTGCCTGTGGAACTAACTGCCATCTACCCACAACTTGCTACATGATGTCATGCTTAGATCTCTCTGACTCTCCCTCTCCCACTTTCTATTGTCTCTTCTTTCCCCATTCTCTTAATTTCAAAAAGGTTAGGGAACACTTCAGGGAAAAGAGGTTGATGAGAGAGAGACAGAGATAGAGAGAGAGAGAATAAGAGACACTAGAAGGGGTACAACACTGATGTCTAACTTAAAGAGTTAGAATACTAGAAAAAATACAAATATCTCTACTTTGGTTAGTACTTTATACTTTTCAAAGCATATTTATCAGCAGCAGAATGCACCTTCCCTTGTTCCACCCTCTGTTCTCTGACCTGAGGCTCAGTAAGGGTGATTGATCCAGGGTCATGTGCTTGTTGTAGCACCAGGCCCAGGCCTACGGTCTCCCAGTCCAACGTTATTTTCATCAACCTTATGGGAATGGCAGAAATAAATTTTTTTCTCATCAATTCCCAACTTTGAGTTTATGTGTTGCAAAACACATATTAGAATTTTTTTTCATCTATGTCATAAAATGGAGAATATCATAGATTAAAATTCTCTTATTTTCAGGTATTATACTTTTCTTCTTTATGTCTCTAGTGTCAGTTTTCAAGGTATTCTCCCATTTTAAAATGAAGGTTGTATTATTATTCGGGTCTGGTGAGGACAGATCAGGGAAGAACTGCCATCAAAAGGATAATTTGTTACTTATGATTACTAAGAGGAGGGAGCACACAGTGCCCAGCAAGACCACACAGATTTGCTTACAAAATGCAAGGCCAGATAAGAAGATTTAAAAGACAAATACAAATTATCGTTTGAACGACAATTCGATAATTCCCTTCTTCCCTGGAGAAGCACCAGGGTCCAGCAGGAGGCAGAGGAGCTATAGAAACACTTGCGGCAATGAGGGAGGATAAACCAGGTTAGGATTGACTAGTTTGAATTACCTCAGCGGACTCTGGGGCATAGGAGCTGTTCTTAGTTGCCTGGTACCTGGCCCTGGGGTGATTAGAGCAGGGGAATATTGGCCCAGAGTGTAAGAGCCCTATAGAAGAGGTGGAGGGTGGGTGTGGGCTCCGAATTGGTTAGTTTGCATATAAAAAGGAGCACTCACAGTTCAGTCCTTCGCTCGCTAGGAATTGGCTAGCCCTGGGAGGTGCAGTCGCTCCAGAGTCCAAAGACCAAGATATTAAAACATCAGAATGAAAACACATGCTTAATACACCTTCCTTGCTTTCTTTACTTTAAAATCTACCCTCAAATGCTTTTGCTCTAATGTTTAAATGGCTGAATTATTAACATGTTACTATCTCCAGGAGAGCACATATACAGGCAGGCCTCATCAAATAGGTCAGTTAAGTACATGCTATAGAGGAGGTTCTTCCAGAGGTTCCTCATGACCTGGGAGTTAGACTGTCCTACTTCGTGTTTCCAAGAATAACAACTAGGCGCGGAGGGAACCCAGTGTGAAGCACACTACAAATATTACCTTGTTGCTTTGTTTATTTCATGACTCTTCTTTGTGATATTTGGACAGCCTTGTAAATGAGAATCGAAGCCAAATGCAAACCAGCATTCTCAAATAAATATGCAAGCAACAATACTAGGCTTATCATTAGTTAACCACCAGGCAAATGTTTTTAAGTTGTCTCGGTGATATCAGTCAAACACAAAACTTTGGAGAACCAAAAAAATCTCCCCTAGCTTCTGGCCCTTCTCTTCTCTTCCTTTAAAATGTCTGTTATCTTTCCCTTTTTGTTTGGGAACACTTTACAAAAAACCTTTCCCCTTCTTTACAAGAAGTTAAACTGCAGAAATTCTACTGAATTCTTCTGCCCACTATTTCCATGTTCATTTTAGTTAAATTGAGAGAATCAACCCAGTAAAGTGTGGAATACTGTATCATAGCACAACTGAAAGAACAAAGCAGATTTGTTTCTAGAATGCAAGGCCAGGTGAGACTTTAAAAAGATTTAAAGGTCAAGTAAAAAATTACCATTTGAATGTATTAGTAATCTTATCCCTGTTACCACACAAAGGGCATGTCTGCTCACCGCAAGACAGAAGCCAATCATCAAAAGATCAAAAGGCAAGATGGTGGCAGAGAAAAGGAATTTATTAAGCCATAAGCTGGCAAATCAGAAGATGACGGGACTGGTGTCCTAAAGAACCATCTTAAGAGGGTCACAGAATCTTGAAGCACTTACATAGGCCCGTGGGTTACAGGGGAGGGAGTTAGGAATGTTGACCCTCTGGTGTTATAGACTGGGAGTCACCACACCAGAAAGACTCTCTGTCCAGGAGTCATCACATTCCTAAGGAACTCAAAAGAACAAAATTATCATCTTATCACAGCTGGAAGATACATACACAACCAGGGGTCATAAAATCTACAGAGCAGGTAGATCTCCTGGAGGGTGCATACCCACCCGGGTTAGTAAGCGGTCATTCAAAGTTACAATACGGTTTCTTTTCTACAATATGGCTTCCCTTATGTCAACCTTGTGCTGAGCCAGTATCATTCCCTCTGTCAACTGAAACCTCCATATTTAAATATATATATATATTCACGATGGTAAAAATTTGTATTCTTGTCTAGCCACTGTTTTAATTTAATTCTCAAATATAAGACCTTTTCTTTTAATTGTCCATTTATAAAATTTTATTAATCAGTCAGATTTCTAACACATGACAATCCTACCACTGAAAATCAGCCACAGCTTTGATTTACAGGTCTGCAAAGAATTACTTGGTAGCAATCAGAATGAATTGCGCAGCTTATGTCCAAAGTTTTCTCATATGGCATAAACACAAGCAAATGGTATGGTAATTCTCCTTGATTGCACTAGTTGGGGGAATTTAGCAGAAGCAGCCAAAAGCTAGCTGAAGGTATGCTATCTGATGGACTACATGTCATAAAATAGCTAAGCATGCGTCCTGTTGATTATATATATATATATATATATATATTTAAATTAAATATAGAGTTTATTTCTAAGCCATGTCACTGAGAAACAATTGCCATTAGGAATGCAGAACCATCTGGGATACAGATACTGAATTTCAGGATTTGCTTGAGCCAAGGAGGAATGCAGCACATTTAGTATAAGTTTCCAATTCTCCCATAGCGTAGTGCTGTTCTTCCTATGATTTTTATTTTTTATAAATATTGTGGATATTCGAGGATAATAGAGGAATAAAAATGAATGAAAGGAAACTGATTTTCTCATTTTAAAAATAAAATTCTTGTTCCATATTAAATGTCTGTTAACAGGATTTTGTAGCCAATGATTTTTGCACCAAATCAAACTTCCAGAGAGAACCCCAAGGTGTAGCAACTCATAGGCACTATGCAAAAATTACTACCTTTAATAATATCAGCATTGACATCTCTAACTCAAAACATAAACACTAATAGCATGGTGCTTAGGCTCAAAGTAGGATTTCAACTTTCAAAACATATCTCTGTTCACCAGTCGGAGTTCTAAAGGATCAGTCATCGATTTTGGAATGTCCTTAAGGGTGGAAAACAAGAACTATAATCCATGAGTATTGTGACTTTCACATTAGGTTAAAAAAAGAGTGTAACATATCATAAAGCATGACAGACAATATGACTTAAAAAGACTTCAGGTGAAATTTCTATCTTCTGCTAGAACTAAGGCTGTTTCATGGGTCTTATGGTGCAGGAGGGTAGTGAGAATACACTTTCAGTGTAGGAAAAAGCTCCCCCAAAGAACATGAGAAGAGTGACAGTGGATTCTACTGTCCCATAAAAGATTAAAACAGTAACAACAACAACAAAAGACAAGATTCTCCCAAATGTGTAGCATAAGAAAAGACGAAAAGTAGTGACTTAAAATAAATTAGCATTTTTTAATGCTGAAAATAAGCTACTTATCTACCTCCAGCCCTTATATTAGGGAGAAAAGATAAAACACCAAATTCCTAATATTTAATGTGTACATATTACGCACCAGACCTTGTGCAAAGAAATTTATAAACATGATTTCATGTATTCCTAGGACAACTCTGAACCATAGGAACTATTAATGCCCCTTTTTACAAATGAAGAAATGGAATCTTAGAAGAGTAAGTAACTCCCCAAGTCCAGCCCCCTAAGTGATTGAGACAGGATATGAAAGGCTCAAAAGTTGTTTCTAGGGGTGACATTTAAAAACACATCTAAATGCTTTTGATAATTTATACTTCATTTAGAATAAATTTCAGAGCATTTCTGAAAGGCTTTTAATATTATTAATTTTTACAAAAAAAGACTACCAGTAGAATTTAATTTCCTCTGATGATGTATAAATAACGACATTGAGACAAATTCCTCATCACACAGCTAAAACTATAAGGAGACATCTTCAATAGTTTTTTAAAAAGAAGTGGTTCGTTTATGTTCAGCAACTCCTGAATCAGTTCACATCAGAAAGGCTGTAGGAGTGAGGGGGATTGTTTTTCCAGTAGTAGAGGTTACAGGGGGGGAAAGAAACAATAGAAGCTGGGAAGGTTTACCATGATGCTGGTTAATGCCTTATATGGGAAATTTCTCTCTTCACAGGAACCAATTTTGACCAGAGTCAGTGGAAAATAACTGAATCTTGAGAAAATTGCAGGGTTTATCTTACACTCTTGGAAGGTACATCTGTCAGGACACTCAATCAAGCCATTATGTTATTGCTATTTCTTTAGGAAAGCTAAGTAAATAAGTATAGAGAGATTACATCAATTTAAGCAGAAGTTCTTATCCAAAGCTCAGTACTGGATGAAAAGAGCGTGGAACTTCCTATAAGGCAGATGGTATTTCTATTCTAATGGCTAACTTGACAATGAGAGGGAACAAATGAAGATAAGGTGGAAGGAAGGTAAACTTTAGATTGTCCTGGTTTTCAGTTCTCTCAGTAATGACCAAGTATGAGATCTTAAGCAGGATATTATTTAATCCATCTGATATTTAGTGTCCTCATTTATAAAAGGACTATACACAATATTAATAATTATTACCTGTATATATCATAAGTTGCTATATATTTATGTTATTGTTTATTGTTATACTTATGTAAATTGTTTATATATATATATATAAAGGCTGAGAGCTCCAAAACTGGTAACTATTATTACTAAGACAATTGAATCATTAGCCATATAGCTATTTTTAGTGGTTGCTTTGGGTCTCCTTTTTAACAGTGCTTCTTCAAACTTATTTCTTAAAACATTAGATTTGTAAGACAAAAATATAGGGATCCTGTAAAACAAAGATTATATAATAAGGTACATTGTGAATTTCCTAAAATGAGAGTATACTAACGTGGTGATATATAAACGTTCCCCAAATTACTTTAATCATGGTATCTTTTTATTTTTCTCATAGGGTATTGATTGACTCCTGAGAAAATACAATTGTAATGAGCATATATTTCTTTTTCCCGGGTGTCTTTCTGCATTAACCAGCAGAACAATCATAAATTGAATAGATGTCTCAGTACACACAGGCAGGAGGCAGGGAATTATACAGACACTGGCATTTGAAAGACTTAAATTGATCTAGAAGACCCCTAGTAGTCTTTGAGAATAAAATTGGGTTAAGCTTTCAAACTTCTGAATTCTATAATAAAGCAAAGGCTTAGGAAATTCTCTTTTCCTTTCCATTAATTCATATAGCCACTTCTAACAGATAGTCAAATAATGGAGGTGGTAAAAACCCAATTTCTTGCCCATAAGCTTGAAGGGACTTCAGAGTTAAATAAAGGATAAAACTCCAAAGATGAAAGGGTAGAAAAGCTACTTATCTCCATCCTGTTTATTCACCATATAAGAGCATCCTTTGATATAAGCAAAATCTATACCAGGGCAGAGGGAGGGCAGAAAGAAAAGGTTGAATGTTTTATTTCTGTAATGGGTAATTACTACAGGAACTAAAATAAAGAAGAAGAAAAAAAAGCTGTTAGTAGAAGATTGGGGGAACAACAAGTATTCTAAAGCATATATTCATTCTTTTGATAAAATCGGAGTACCTAGTATTATTCTAGGTGCCAGACAGACGTAGAGCAGTTATGAAAACAAAAGCCATTTTTGCATGTGCCTTAATATCTGCTTCTTCTCCTTAGAAATCAGAGGCATAAGGTAAAATGACTAAAAAGTTTATACCTGGGAGAAGAAGGTGGAAAGCTAACAGTCCTGAGATGTCAATATTTATATTGTGCTTTATTCCTTCATAGGTGCTTCCCACAGCATCAAATGATCCTGCAAGAGTGAGGAGAGGAGAAACGTGAACTTACTGAGAACGGTGTTTAGTAGAATGATGGCGCAGAGGCCATTTTGCAGTGGGTTGAAAAGAAAGTGTTAGATGAAGAAATGGACACACTGTTTATGAACATCTCATTCAAGAAGTTTGGCTCTGAAGACAAGGAGAAACTAGGGCAGTAACTGGTGTGTTTATCTTATTTTAATTGGACAAATGCAAGTGTTTAATGGAGAAACTTGAGACTTAAAAGTAAGTGCAGGGAATTGTAGTTGAGAGAAATTAAATACACTGGGAAGAGAAGGAACAGTCCAAGTGTAAATTTCTGAGAAATTAGAAGGAGAAAAGAAGAAATTTGCCTTAAACAGTCAAAGAAACTGCTTTTCAAAGGAGAGAAAGAAATGATCTGTGTCTTCTTCATTTCACTGCTTCTCTAACTGTAGTATGTACAAGAACAACTAGGGAACTTGTTAAATGCAGATTTGATTCAGTAGGTCTCCATTTCTAACAAATTTCCAGGTGATGCTCATGCTGCTGGTAAGCAGAGCACATTTGGAGTAACAAGGTTATATTTCTATGTTTGGTCCTGAGAAATGAGGAGCTCCCAGCATCTGGCTATAATTTTCTATTAATTAGAAATCGTCATCAAACAATTAGAGGGAGGAGAGCAAATGTAGTTAGAGGAATGGTGGATAGAGTGCTGACATAATTTTTCAGAGAATGAGTGAGTTGATTGGACTTGAGAAACATGGCAAAAATTATAAGCAGTATAGCGAGTAAGTGCTCATCAATTTATAGCAAAATTTGTCTCTGCTGATGCACCTCTCCCCATGTGCTCTGTTGCAGGGCCAGAGAAAATGCATGGTTGGGATCACCCAGGATTAGTGTTGGGTAGGGAGATGTGATATAAAAACGACACACAGGCAAGAGTGTTTTTTATTACTGAAATGATATTCTACGTACACTAAGCTGGTTAAAGAGGGAAGTTAAGAATAGATAGTGCTAATGAATTGAGAGCAATAAAGTGATCAATGTACACAGGTATTACTGAAGCCAGAGAACCGTTTTTGTTTTTGGTTTTATGTTTAACTCTTGCCATATATTTATACATTGCTATTTAAGATAAGCTGATTAGAGTCTGATTCAATCAGCAGACATTAATTAAGAAGCGTAAAGCTGTGAAATTCCCATTTCTGTTATATTCATTAGTAAAGATCTTTAACCTAAAGGTCTAGAGTCTAATGTTCTTCTGCTCATGTTCAGAATGTAAGAGGTAGGTCTGTGAGTTTATCATTCTGATCAAAGATCTAAGGTATTGGCTAAATGACTACAAGTAGAATACTGGGAAAAGAACGGAACTGGTAATAAAAAAAAATGGTTGCTGTCAGAATCAACTAAGAGTCTTTATTAATATTAATCAGCTAAGCAGGATTCAGAGTTCATAATAAAGAATACAGTTCATTACCTGGAGAGAAGGTTTACTTAAACTGTATTGAGCAGATACAGCTGGGATTATAGATCATGCTACATGTCAGCATACCCAAGACCCCAGATCTGCTAGAGACCACCAAGGAAGGCTTTGACCTTCTCTTTTGAGAAGCACTGACCCCTGAAGGTCATGCGTGAGCCAGGCGAGGTTGGCTAGCAAAACAAAACTGGACATCAGAAGCAAAAAAATACTGCTCAAAAAATCCTCAAAGGCCCCCTAGTAATGTTCTGCTGCTAACATTTGAAAGACAAGATTCTCTTTGTGGAAGGCTAGTCACCTGGGATTTACCGATCTCTTTTCTGTTTGAAGAACTCTTCCTCCAAAATAGACACAATGTATCACAGAATAGTAGACATAATGTAACATAAAAATATTTTATTAATTCATAGGAATTTCAAGATGTCATAACAATTAGGTAGTCAAAAGTTAGAATGTTTACATTATTAAATTAATTTGGATTAAAAAAGAATCTCTTTTCTTGAAGTTTTGAACATTTACCTTACTGATTTGAAAAATATAATTAATTAGAAAATAGACAAAAGATGGGAGCCACTCCTGATCTGTGTCAGAGTCCTAAGACTCTGTCTTAAGGATCTGTGTCCACCACTCAAATTTAAACAAGATCTATTTTCAAAGCCACACAGATGCCTATTCTGTCCCAGTAGAACTAGAGTTTTCATTCAGAAATACTTCAAACTCTTTTGTTTTCCAATACCACACACAAGTCCTTGATTTTTATCTCTGCTGTTTTTATTTTCTTTATTCTGTATCAATACTTATGAAGCTAGAACTTACCTGAATGATGGTACTGCATTGAGTTAAGAGCATAGATTATGGAGCCAGACAACCTGGATTCAGACCTCAGCTCTGCTCCTTCCTGGTAAGGTTAACCTTGAGCAATTGACTTAATTACTCTGGGCCTCATTTCCTCTTCCACAAAAAGTAAAGGCCAAAACACTGCCTATTTTATGAAGTTCTGGTTTTCACAGTTTTGGCAAGCTGTGAGTGCTATGTAAGTGTTGTTAAAACAAAAATTATTTTGGACAAAGTTAAACAATGAAGGGATACTTTACTCAAGGCTATTGGAATAGGAGAGAGAGACTAGAGCTCAGTTTGAACTAAAATCTGCAGAAATAAAAGGTGGGAGAATTTTTAAGCACCGAGGTGAGCTAGTGACAAAGTACTAGAGGACTTTAGGGGGGAGATTGGTCAACGTATTGAGCATGCTGAGTTGTGGAGTTATTCCTGAGTTTGCAAATTTTTTTTCCTCTGTGATTAGCCCATCTTTATTTGTTAATTGGCATCCATGGAAGTTAGGCTCCAGAGAGACTGAGATGTAGGAGTTCTATCTTCCTCCATGATTACATTTAAATGGGATGGCTCCCTGATCCTTGAGGAAGTTATTCTTGGGTTGTAGGACTGGCAAGAGGCTTTTAAAAATATTTACATCTCAAAGAGATAGAGAAAGAATTTATAATTATAGGTTTTCTAAAGTAAAGAGAGGTCAGGGCCTGAGTCAGGAAGAAGCTTGTCTAAAGTTCAGTCAAGCTGAGGGGAACTCTAAGGCCATCTTGTTCAGTGTCTATTGTTGCTTTAATTATTATCTTTATTGTCAATTTGAAAGTCTGAACTAACCTTCTCCACCTGGGCAGTGAATGTATGAAAAACAGATTTTAAAATATTCCTGGAGTGCTATCAAATGATATCAAGATAACATTTTTTTTCAGAAATCCCAGAAATGTCTGAATTTAGCCCAAAAACCTCATCTTTATTAAAATTTCCCAATATATGACATAGGCATGAAAATCAATGGCAAATGGAAACCAAAATATCACATGATTGTAGGTATAGGGGAGGAAGACAATTCCTTTACCCTCTAGGTCTTTCTGGCTGGTCTAAGAATTAAATTGACCTGAGACAGAATAGGAGAAAATCAAATAAAGTTTAATAACATGTATACATGGGAGAAACCCAGGAAAGTTGAGTAACTCACCAGAATGGCCAAAGCCTGTCACCTTAAATACCATCTTTAGCTAAAGACAAAGGAGGATGTTAGGGGTAGTGGTTTGGGTCTTCAAACGGGAGGAAGGCAATTTACTTGGAGACAGAAATGCAAATGGGCCAACTATAGACAATGTGACCTGAGAGTCACATTTTACGTTACACTACAGTTATCTTATGGTATTAGTTCCTTCCTGGAATAGGTCCTCTATCTTAAATTCTTTTAGGCAGTTGGGCGGAAAGCCAAAGTTTCTTTGAGTCTTTCTGTCCTTAAAAATAATCAAGGCAAAGGAATACATTTTGGGGTGGCCAATTCTGACCCCCCCCCACCCCGACACAGGACCAATCAAAATCCCAATGAAGAGAACTCTAATAAATCAGATTCGATTTTATGGAACAACCCCATTTCCTAAACAATTAAACCTAAATACAATTTAATTAAGGCATACTATGCAACTGAGGACTACTGTGTCTTTTTTGGCTAAACCTCATTTGCCTTTGTAAAGAAAAAATATTATGTTAAAAAAATGTAGTTTACAATTTTACCACATATTGGCCACCAACAAAAAAAAAGGAACACATTACATAGAAAGTTTGGCCTTTTACAATTCCTGCCATGAATGAATAAGATAGGAAGAGAAGACAGATCTATATGCTCTGGCTTTTTAATGCTCAATGGTCCCTAGAATCCAAAAACTCAATAGCATTTCACCTTCTAGGGAGAGAGTATCAGACATAAGGGGAATTGGTAGAGGGCAGAAAGAAGGTAACATTTCTTTTAAAGTCATGACCCCTTTAATATCATTATTTCTCCTCTTTACTCCATTGCACTTTTGGGTCCACTGCCAGTTGACAGGCCAATATTTAAAGAAAGGAAGATTTGGATATGCCCTCTTATCCTCAAAGACAGCTAGTCCAGAGTTTAGGCTTTCAACACCTTGCCTAATGAGTATTTCAACTCATTAGTTTGTCATCTTCCATTATTCTTTCTTTCTCACAAGTGTCCTCATCCAGGATTCCCAAGTTCTTTAGCCTGCTGGAGTCATTTTGTTCTTTAAGATTAAAATAACTGCTCAAATGACCACCTCATGAATGGTTTTCATTCCTCCTAATATTACCTGCAATGCTTGAGGACTTATTGTTTCTTCTCAGTCACTCAGTATATGCTGTTATGCTTCCACAAAAGTATCAAGTTCTCTTCTTAAACTAACCATAATTAATGACCCAAAGTTTGAAGATCTCCTCCAAAGAAGACACCAGTGGTGGTAAAAAAGTAAAAATTGGAAATGGAACTACAAGTGTGCTCTATTTAATGATTTGTTTCCCATCATCAGTGAAGTACACTGAGCATCCCATTTTCCTAAACTAGTTAGACATAAAAAGCTTTAGTCTCAACATCCAATCCCTTTATTGGTTTAAAATATAAAAGAGAATTAAAATATAAATGAGACATACATAGAAATATATTTTAAAAAATACCTAAAGACCACCAAAAAACTGTTAGAATAAATGAATTCAGTAAAGTTGCAGGATAGAAAATCGATATACAAAAATCTGTTGCATGTCTATTGACTAATAATAAACAATCAGAAAGCGAAATTAAGAAAATAATCCAATTTACAATTGCACCAAGAAAAATAAAATACTTAGGAATAAAATTAACCAAAGAGGTGAAAGACCTGTACACTGAAAACTATAAGACATAGACAAAAGAAATTGAATGACACAAATAAATGGAAATATATTATTTACACATGGATTGGAAGAATTAACATTGTTAAAATGTCCATGATACTCAAAGCAATCTACAGTTTCAGTGCAATCCGCTATCAAAATTCCAGTGGTATTTTTCACAGAAATAGAACAAACATCCTAAATGTGTATGAAACCACAAATGCCCCTAAATTTGTAATTTTCTGGAATCAGATGCAGGTGGGAAAATTGGGAAGAAAAGTGCCATGCTACTAATTTTTGGTGAGTATGTTGTAACACAGGGGAATTGTAAAGAGAGGTGTGCATAATTTAATCAAATTGTTTAGAAATATGTAATAGACTATGATTTGTGTGTATCAATAAGTGACAAGTGGTTCTGCATAATTCTGTCATCCAATCAAATGTTTTATATTATTTATCATAACACTACAATAACATTAAGTTTAGCTCTTTGGCAGGTTATGAATACTAGGAGTTTACACTTACTCTGGAGAATAGTAACCAGAGCATCCTGAAATGACATGAGATTCTAGATGAAAAATGTACAAGAAAATATGGGGAAGTAGGCAAAAAGCTATAGGGGAAGGGTTTACATTTGTAGTCTGGGAAAAGAGACACTTTCACTGAGATAAAGTATTAAGGATGGAAGCAAATGCACATAAATTGGGGCAAAAAAGGTAAGAATTTGAGTCACATCCAAGTAAAGGCATACATTTCTATGTTTCTACCTGTGATGAGGATGGTTTGTAGGAATGAAAGGGTAGATGTTAGAAAAAAGGGCTTAAGAAAATTGATGAAGAGTGAAATAGATGTGAGAAATGAGAAAGATTTGAGAGAGGCAACAGAAAGTATTTTATGCATTTCTGAAAACCCACCTGAAAGGCGAACTACGAGTTTATTGTGGGACAAATCCATAGGCCATGGGACACTCTCCACTATGAGTATAGGATTCTGGGTGTGTGCTTCACCAATAAGTGTGGAAGAAGGACTGGTCATCGTGGGGGCAGTAAGGAGTAAGGAATTTGACTGCATTAGCAGAAGAAAGTGAAAGACTATGTGGCGTAGCCTGGATAGACAAGAAAGAAAACAATAACTGGGAGAAAGATAGAAGAGACTGATGATTGATGACATTAGAGAAGAAACAGAATTAGAGCAAAAGAAATGGGTTGCTCTGGTCAGAGGGCGGGATAAGATATTTGAGGTTTTAGCAATAGTTTCACATTGGAGGATTTTGCATCTTTTCTTGAACCTTAAGGCTCTCTTCTTGTTGACATTCTCAACTCCTTTCTGTGTTCTCTCCTTAGCTCATTTCCCTCTGCCAATATTCATATTGTAAAGACAGAAGATGCGTTCAACTCCTTTATCTGTCAAGAAGCACTTCTTTCTCGGGATATGAGTTAATATTTAAATGTTAATGGAAACTTTTATACAGAAAGACTAAATATCACGATGGCAGCAGTGTGTCAGGAACTTTGTATTATTAGCCATAGTGATAGCTATATTTTTAGCTTTGTCTTAGTAGATATACCACAGCTGAAAATAATTAAAATACAGTGGAAAATGCATAAAGTCTTTTAAAACAAATTGACAACCTGGCAAGGAATACTAAGAGGAAAAAAAAAATGTGAGAGAGGCGGAAACAGCATCAAAGGTGGCTTTTCTTGTGGGGAATTTGCTGAACACTGGTGAGTTGTCTTTGCAGAGCACAGAAGGCAGAAAGAAAAACATTCAGGGCTTCCCCAAAGTTGAGAATGCAAGAGGAAACCCTCACATTAACCTCCTCACTGTGTGGTGTAGACTAGAAATAAACCTGACTCCCACCAAAAAAGACTTCAAGGGAAGTTGCTTGGCTTAGACCTTGCCACAGAGTTAGATGGAAAAGAAAAAAAAAATCTCTCCTTTGAGAATTTGTCCCTTAAGATGGCACTCATATGTGTTTACAGAATTTTATACTACCCTAAACATTTCAAGCTGATAACTTAGTTTAAAATGGTCTCAGGTTGTTGTACTCCCAGAGGCATAGTAAAAGCCTCTCTTAAGAAAGCCACAGTCACTATTCACTTCAAAGAAGCTCCACAAACCCAAATCCAAGAATGTAAAGTGGCGTAACACAAGAGGAAATGCGCGCTCATTAGACAACCAACAGAAACAACACACAGCTGTTATTTTAAAACATGAATAAAAAAAATTAATTACTCATTTTGTTCTTCTCACTTAAATAAAAGGATCATCCTCATAGTTGACCCTAATAAATTAGATTGGACTTTGATCCAACTAAGATTGGATCCTTAGATCTGGGTTACGAGTATTAGCAGTTGCAAAACATTTTGACCACACACCACATTCAGGACACCAACTGTGCTTGGTCCTGAGCGTACAATGATACTGATTTATAGGTGCTTTGTTGAGGAGGCTGTCCCCACAGAGCTATCACATAGTTGGAAAGAAAACCACAGACATTAAAATCAAACTAAATTGAGCATTTTAAATAACTAATATGGATGATTTAAATTTGAAAAAAAATGTAAACATATCTTCTTTTCTATGACTACTCACATAAAGTTAGCCTACTGCTGTCCTAGGACCTATGGGTAAGGGGACAGACTCTAGATAGAAAATTTACTAGATCCATCCTGCTTACACCTCTCTCCATAAATAAAGAGGTTAGAAGTCCGGGTTTCAGAATATTTTAATATCTGTTTCAGAATAATTCAATATTTAATATTTGCATTCTGGGTAGCCCTTCTTTAATATGACACCACAGGACCAATTAGATGAGCACTTCATGCTCAGTCCTGGTAGCTTTTTGTTTTCTTCATCTCTTCCCCAGATCTGGCACTAACCAAAATCCAAGGTATTAACCAATAGCAAACTTGTAGCCTATCATTGGCATTGCACTTTAGCCTGACAAATAAGTTCTTTATTCAGCATTCTTGGAAGCAATGAAAGAATCTTCAATAATCTTTTAAAATTACAGTTTAGGCTTCCATGAGCTAGATTTACCAGTAGACACGTTTTATGTCATTGGACTAACTGAACTGCATTGCAATATGATTTTCCTCAGTAAGAGATTCCAGGATTAATTATCCAACTACGTTCCCAAATTAAAGCACTTATGTAGGACAACATGCGACAGGTCATAATGTCCCTGTTTCTCCCAGGGAAGAAGAGAGCATCTCTTTAAACCTTAAGAGAAAAACAGCCTTGTTCAAGGTCATACATATGACAAGTATATTGTTTCATTAGGAATGAACTTAATAAACTCATTTCCTTTCGCAAAATGAGGTTGAGAGGATAGCTTTCTTTTGTGAACCTTGGCCCATGTGACTGGAAAAGAGGAAGGCAACTCAGACATCAGGAAGAGGATGGCTCTGTGGCAGATTGGACTGCTCTCTCAAAATTCCAGGATCAGGTATGTCATTGCTTCTAAGGACGGCATGCTCATGAAAATCCAATGGCCAGGGCTAGAATTTAAATTCTCAACGTCCACAGCTAGTCTTGGTGCCCTTATTTAGTGAGTAAAGGCTGAAAGCCAAGCCCCACCTTTTGTTAGTCAACAATGTCCTGTCACTTCCTTGGTAATGTCACCTCCTGATTTCACTTCGTGAGCGGGCTGTCCTCAAGCTGGAGTTTAGCCCATTCTCCCTACAGAGGGTAAGTATTTCCTCGTGATCATAACTTGTAATGGCTAGCTCAGTGTCTCTTTATTAAAAGATGCCAATAGCCACCTCAACATGGTTCTCACACAGAAGAAGAGTGTGAGTTAATCCTTGGGGAGAGATTTTCTGTGCCTGAATGTCATCAAGTAACCTTCATTAAGTATTGTCTCATTACAGTAATGACCTAATTTCCTATTTGAAAGTTAATCTAACACAGGAAGAGAGAAATTCTGCTTTTTCTTCCATCCTGGGCATCAGTAGTTTTCAGAATATTGCACACAGCCCTGAAGTAATTAAAAGATGCCTGAGGGGCTGCTGTGAAAATAAAACAGCCATCAACTAAGGTGAAGTTCCCTCCCTCTCCATCCCACACAATTCAACTACAAGACCTTTTCTTCTATCTGCTTCGTCTGTGCGAAATTTGTTTGAATAAAAGATTTCATTGACTACAAAAAAAAAGAAAAAGTGAAAACCAGTGTTCTATTTAATCAACTAAAATGATATTTTGTTTTAAATTATTTGGATAAGCACAATTGTACAGACCTCATTTTGTGCAAAAACGATAAATTTGGAAAGATTTGTGTGAAACCATAACAACAAAACAAAACAGCGTTGTTGTTGTCTCTAAATTGCCAAAGATGACCGACTGTGCCTGGTGGGAACACGCTGTATGCATATGTGCGGATGCCTTATGCTCTATGACTGTGATAATGAGAGTCTGCACTTAAAGGAATGCATAATAGCAAATTATGCACTAACATTTCTAAATGTGTCAGCAGAGCCAGTAAGTTTTGATGGAGCTTACTGGTTGCTGTCTTCTGGTGAAGTATGATGGAGTTCAGTGATGACACACAGATTTTGTAATTTCCACTTCTTGGTTCTTTCAAAGGTAGGCATGAATTTTTAGGTAGTCTCTGAATGACTTTAGCATATGAGCACAATTTCTTGCAATTGAGAGTGAGACATACTGCATAAGAACTCGTCTGAATCTTTCCCAAGCTGTTATCCAGATTTCGTGGGGTCTTGGAAGACATACGTTCCAAAATCAATTTAATGTTCTTGATTGCTAATGTTTGCTTTAAGGCCTTAACACTAAACATGTGTATACACATGTGGCCACTTAACAGCCTAATGTCTCTGCGTTTGGGCAGACTGTCAAGCTGCACTTAATTCACCTAAGGGGATCTTTCCCGTGAGATGGTCTTTCATCTTCACGAATTTGAGATGACGGAATTTGAATAAATTGTATGACTGGATTTAAGAGACCCCTTTTCAAAGTGTTCCATCTGAATGAAGATCTTTTGAGGACAGGATGAATACAGCCTTCAGCCTGCACTGATACACGTTAATGAAGAAAATCTGTCAAAGGCTACGTGACTTATCTCACATCTGCTTATTTACATTGGTTATTTACTCATATAAAACTTTATCAACAATGATTCACGTTACGTGCAATACCCCAGAGTAAATATTTTAAATTAAAATAGTGTTGCCCTGTAAAACTGCTTCACATTTTAACAGAGGATTGCATTTTTACAATGCTTAACTTAAAACAGTCAAATTGCACTTGCATATCTTCCACATCTTCTTCTTCTCCCATTTCTCTTTGGCTATTAATATTGAGCACTCTTTTTGTTATAAGGAAAGTATATAAACGTTGAGCTGTATATTATCAAATAGTGTTTTTTATTCTTAAGTTTTTAGAATATGAGGTGCTTTACCTCAGGATTAGAAATAAAAGTAAATTGCCTTATTTCACTCCTTTGTTAGCTTTGAGGTTGAAATCAACTTCAGACTTTCCTGGTAACATAGAAATATATGATACTCAGAGTTTTTGTCTCATTCAGTGCCAAATGTTTACCTAAGAGATCAAAGTATATATTCCTATAATAGAATATTGTTTTGTCTTGGTGGAAGAAAAATAAGAGATATAGAATTCGTTGATTTCAATTCATTTTGTAAATTTCTCAGAAAAGTTCAAAAATTAGTGTGCATTTGAAATGTTTGAAGGATATTGAAAGACTCCTATATAACCTTTTCTAACCCCAATAAAAGTCATTTTCATTGATTTTCCTCTACTTTACTACTAAAAAATGTTTTGGTTTTTCACTTTCTTGTTTGGTTTCTCTCCAGTGCAAACGTTTCTAAATGACCTCATGCTATCTATTTTACTTCCTTGACTATTTATACAAAATCTGATGTTCACTTTTTCTTCAAATGTAAGTGAATTGTATTTATTTTAGCCTAGCTAATGATTTTATCTATTAATTGAATACAGGTATCCTCAGAGTTAAGTTCTGAATAAATTTGATAGCCAATGAATCTAATTTTACTCTTATCTCTGAGGTCGAACCAATTATGTGACAGTAAGCATTTATCTGAAGAGAGCATAAAGGGAAGACTCAATATGGTGTAATGTGTTTATTGTGTCCATATGGACATGACCTAAGACTTCTTTGAAAAATCAGACTAATCAGAGCACTTGTCAAATTATCTTTTTCAGATTTTGCATCATTATTTAGATCTGGCTAAGCAAGAAAATACATTGTGCAAACCTCTAAATTGTATTTCTTAGACTTATACTCCTTCATTTGTTCATTTTTTAAATATTAATTAGCATGATAAGCTCCAGACACTGGACAAGACCACGAGGATATGTGGGCTGTATCCTACTCGCTTGGAGCTTAGAATCCTGGCTCCAGCATACGTGAACTCATCTTTGTGTTACTTAACCTTTATGCCTCGCTTTCCTTATCCGTAATATGGGAATTGTAATAGTATCTGCAACATCATTTTGGCAGTTGAGAAAATTAAATGACAGCACATGTGAAGTGTTTTAGATCAGTGTTGGGCTGAGAACGTTACCTCTTAGTACTAGCAGTATTATCGGCAGTACCATTTAAGCGAGGCAAACATAAGAAATACTTATTAATTATAAATGCTGGAAGTGTTATAAAGGAGAAGCACAGTAGCTAAGAAAGTGTATAATAGGATAATCTCACAAATAATAATTATTCAACTATAGAGAATGTCCCTAAACATGTAAAAGTGCGAGTGAGACTACTGTATATCCGATATTTATGATAAAATATTTAATAACATTAAAATTTATAAACAAAAACATCCTATCTGTAAGTGTATCTTGATTTATTCATATTGTTTTTCCAGAGATTTATCTTTAATTTTTCTCAATTTAACTATTTCTGGATAAATGTGAAGAAAGAAGTCATTATGAGCCTCAGTATGTTGGAAAAAAATGATTAGGTTTCAAAATACAAAACGGATAAGAGAATATATGAGGAAATATCAAGATGAGTTTTGACAGTCATGGTCTCAATAGCAACAATAAATCAGCCATAAAAATTCCAGTCACTTTCCCACCACTCCTAATAACTCCACTTCTCTTAGACGTAATTACACCAAAGAAATCAGTGATCTAATTGTGTGGAGGAGTCTCTACATTTTACTAAAGTATATTCAACAATATGTTTATATACTGATAATCAAAAAGGTATTAAATCCCATGAAGCATATCACCACCTTCTATATATTAAATGCTCAGTGAACATAGTGTAATGGAGGAAAGACATGATACTTGAATTATTGTATTAATAACGAAATTAACACATGTTGTTGAAATAACTTTCTAGGCCCAAAATGGAGTTGCTCCTGCCCAGGGTGCCACGTCAGTAAACCAAAACTTGAATAACTTTTGTGTTCCCATAAATGCTCTGCTTGGCCAGAAACACAGTATATCCAGTCAGCCAATCTCCAAATGCAAAGTCAACTCTGGGCCTTCTCACCCCAAACAAGGCTGACTTTGTGACCCTAGCCAATCAGATATTTTCTATTTTCTCTTCATCATTCTTTATTCTTTATCCTATAAAAGGTTTCTGCCTTTTACCCCATTGGGCGGTTCTCTGAGACTGTCTGCTTCATAAAGTGTTAAATAAAGTTTGTTCGTATCACCTAAATTGTCTTCTTTAATCATTTTTTAACAGTTTTTGGTGATGAGGAATGAGAACTGAAGCTCTCTGCTAATGGCCTGCAGGACAAGGAGATGCACAGGCGAGGCGCCTGCTGGACGCTTTGAGCTCACTGTTCCTCTCGTCCTGACCGAGGGCCGCGGGTAACTCACTCTCAGATGTGAGCTCTCCTCCCTTGCATGCAGCTTTCCAATCCAAACAAACTTTCTTTTAAAATACATACCTATATGGGGCCAGCCCAAGGGTGTAGTGGTTTAGTTCAAGCTTTGGTAGCCTGGGGTTCGCTGCTTTGGATCCCAGGCGACGGCCTATGTACTGCTTGTCAGCCATGCTGTGGTGGCATCCCATATAAAGTAGAGGAAGATGGGCACGGATGTTAGCCCAGGGCCAGTCTTCCTCAGCAAAAAAGGGGAGGATTGGCAACAGATGTTAGCTCAAGGTTAGTCTTCCTCACAAAAAATAAATAAATAAAAATACATATATACGTATATATTGTTCCCAGAAAGGTTCTGGGGTATATTATATTGAGAGTCAACAATGGGTGGCAGCCATTAGGGGATTCACTAGGCCTCAAGGTAAGTCCACAGCATAAACTGCTGGGAGACTTGGGAAAATCAATTAAGACAAGGAATGTGAACTTTGCTGACCATCAAAATCAAAATCTAAGTAGGCACAAATCAGACCATTAAAAGCCATTAGGGGGACTGGCCTGGTGGCTAGTGGTTAAGTTCAGCATGCTCCACTTTGGTGGCCCGGGTTTGCGGGTTTGGATTCTCAGCACAGACCTACACCACTCATCAAGCCATGCTGTGGCAGTGACCCACATACAAAATACAGGAAGGTTGTCACAGACGTTAGTTCAGGGCCAATCTTCCTCAAGCAAAAAGAAGAAGATTGGCAACAGATGTTAGCTCAGGGCCAATCTTCCTTCAAGCAAAAAGAAGATTGGCAACAGATGTTAGCTCAGGGCCAATCTTCCTCACCATAAAAAAATAAATAAAAAAGGCCATTAAGGCTTCTACTACTATAAAGAAATATTCTCATGAAAGGAATAATAGATCTATTGCTAATGGGAATCTTGGAAGCCAGAGCCACAAAATTGGTGGGCACAGGTCAAGCTCTTAAAAGCTGCCAAAGTGCTGGCCACCTAACTCTAATACTCATATGCTGGGATGAGTTCGTCATGGATTGGGTTAAATTGACACTAGGTTACCTGCCAACTTCAAGAAGATTTCTGTGTAAGGAGGTGCACTGTAAAACACCACAAAATTCCCAACCCAGTGGCATGGCACATCCCTCTTAGGTATTAAGTTGGCTCTGAGAGACCCA
Organism: Tapirus indicus; assembly: GCA_031878705.1. Taxonomy (NCBI): domain Eukaryota; kingdom Metazoa; phylum Chordata; class Mammalia; order Perissodactyla; family Tapiridae; genus Tapirus; species Tapirus indicus. Next base: position 136,229,311 of record CM062919.1, on the reverse strand, counting down.
AGGCTTAGCTAAACAAATGGAATCTTTAAGTTTCAAAGAATTGAGAGCATCACCTTCCGGCACCTAAGCACTGTGATCTCAGACGCTCTAGATATCCACAAAAATGGCAAAATCTTACTAAGACAATCTAGAATTACAATAGATATTATGGGGAACGTTCCAACTAAACAAGATCGTTCATTTAAGAAGTGCAGTTGAAAGCAAGGGTTCCCAAATCAAATAAACAAAATGGGTTACCTATTTTACTTGTCATGCAAAAGCCTCCAGAAGCCTTCAAAATTCCAAAATACCTTCATTGAAAGATTCATTGCAAAAAACTAATAAAAAATTAAAGACACAAGAGGTGCGTAAAACAAAAGCCTATAAGACTGACATGACTCCTACAACTGCCGTCGATCCTCCTTTACCTGAGGACTCAGTCTACTAATCCTCTATCTGAATTGTCTTTCCACTCCTACCATAAACAGAAGTCAAAACTTTGTACACCAATGCAAATACCCCCATATCTACCCTCAAAGGACGGCCCCCATATGGGCCCCTCCCAGAGTTGACGGGACTCTGAGGGATTCTCTAGCAAACTGCTACCAGTTATTTCCTTAAATAGCCAAGTGGAAATGAAAATTAATGGAAAACCTTGCCAAATTCTAGTAGATACTGAGGCGACCCTCTCTACTTTAAACCCACTGACTCTAGAGCTTGAAGATGGGATCCTGGGAAAACCGGCAGAAGGTGGCAAAGGGAAGGGATTCTTAACAGAGTCAGCTCTCCTGGATCTCTATGGTGCCCAGTCAAGAGAGAAAGGAAACATTTCACATTGTCTCTTCTTGGTTATCGATCCTTTGTTTCTCCCAGGGACATCTATTATCTCCTTGTTTCTCTCATTTTGTTTCCTGAGAAACTGGCTGGGCTTTCTGCCTGCTTCATGCAAGTAGGTGGACAATTTTTGCATATGCAGGCAGCTCAGCCATAATTTTGGGGGCCCAAACATATGCCCAGACAGAAATGTGGGTTGCACTCCATTTGTGGCTAGGGTCCTACAGACTGTTGCCAGCTCCCAGGGGAATTTTCTACATCTTTGGGCATAGCTCTGAACCTGGGAGGGTAGTATCTTTTCCACCCTCTTTGGGAACACATTTTGTGTCCACGAGGTCGTTCAATATTGCCAGGAAGATTTACTGTTTGTCATGGCTGAAACCTGACAAGGTATTTGAAAGGATTTTTTTGTTTTAAATTAGCTCCATGGTCAGAGTTGGCCAAATTGAAAGCTGATATTCAAAGCCTGATAGGAATTTTATTTTAGGCCTTCTCCCCTAAGCTAAATGAAACTATGTACCCAGAGGGAAAGAAAATCATTCCATTTAACCTTATTGATTCTCTCATCTTGAATATCTATATTACTGAAAAATTTGTGTTAAAAGGCTTTTATCAAGTCTGTTTCTCATTTTCTCCTTGTAGGTTTGTCAATTTTTTGCATATATATGTTGAAGATATGTTACTATGTGAACATAATTTAAGGATTAGTGTATTTTTTTTAGGATGGCCACATTCATTTTAATATGCACATTTAACTTAAAGACTAAAGTCCATCTATAGATTTCCCTTTTCATAAGGAAGAAAAGATATTAGGAGCTTTAATTCTGTTACCCTCTTGTACAATGAAGGGAGGAATCGCTGTACAAAATTTTATGTTTACCTTGGTTTTTACCTGTTGTTCCAGATTTTAGGTTTATCTTGATTTTTTACCTCTATAAAATGTATATACACACATTTAAAATTTGTTAGATTTACCTACAAATGTTTGTGGGATTTTTTTAAATTTTCATTTAGAAAGTCCTTTCGTGAGAGTTTATTAATATGAACTATCTCAGCACTTTTTGTCTGGAAATATATTTAATTCACCTTCTTGAAAATATATGCATAATTTTAAGTTGACACTTTGCTCTTTGAAGGTTGACAAATAAGTTTATCCCTCAACTTTGTTTCCGAGGAATCCCAGTTTAGACACAACATATTTTTAAGTTCGTCTGGTTATATACTGCATTAATTTAAAACATAAATTAAATTCCTAATGTATATAATACTATAAAAGATTCTGCCAATAATGATTATACTCATCAATAGAAATTCCTGCTAGACTCAGTTTCATCCCCACTCAAGGGCAAGAATTTGTCCCTCCCTCTGTAACTGACCCAGTAAGGAAATATATGATGAAATCTGTTCTCATTAGAGGCGGGGACTTGGACATAGTTGTGTTTCTGGAGGTCAGACTAGAGCCAGAATCAACAATAGGTCCACAGCTCTACAAAGCTTTCTTCAGGGTTCCCACGTCCTTTCAAAGCTTTATGATGGATCCTCCACCTGGTTCCTTAGGCATACATTCCAGGCCCCTGGTCTGACCTCCACCCACCCACTAAGGCTGGATCCCTGTTCTGAATCACATCCAGCCTCTCTGTGAGTCGGAACCCTTTCTCAAATGCTGTGCATTCCCTTGCCTTTAAGACTTGGATCTTTCCCTGTGTAGCCCAGCTGGGATCTTTCTCCAATGAGATTACTAAGAATTGTGCTGTCACCACCATACGAATTATTTCACTTTTCCCCAGACTTCCACTCTGATGCCTTCTAACCTGCTCAGATATCCTTGGGTATATATAGCAACTCAAGCTGCATTTGAGAACTTGTGGCTAACCCCATAGTAAGAGAAGTTCTTAAATTTTAAGCTTTCCCTCATCCTAGTTTTCTTCCTTTCTCACAACTTTTAGAGATCCAGCATGCCATTGCCCTAAAGTAATATAGGTTTTGACTTACACACATGTCCAAACAAGATCTTGGAGTTAAAGATTTAAAGTCTCTCATCTAATATACATCATTTTCACTCTGTTTAAATATTTCTAAATCTCTAATGGGAATGAGGTTTCCACTATCAGAGTGATTCAACATATGGGCTGTAGTGATCCAGTAAAGGCCGAAAAACCATGGGGATAGGTCTGACAGACCTCAAGTTATTTTATGGCTAATTTCACAAAATGTCATACTAAAATAAGGTTAAACTTGATATCTGTCTTTTTAACCTTTGTTAAGTCTTTGCAAATACTAATGAATTTCCAAAAGAACGTATGAAAAAAATTCACTAAATATATTGCAAAGCCTAGGTAATGAATAAACCAGTTAGTTGTGAGAATACTTTATATGGAGAGGGTAGACTAGCCAACCTGAATAAATTCATTTCAATATCCAACAGCAATTTCAACATAACCTTTTGTTTGTCGTGCATCCTTGTCCTAATGACCAGTTTAAGATCTTAGAGAAACATGATAAACTGATTCTAATGTGGTTCTAACTATATTCTGATTATATTTTGACTATATTCTGAGCCACATTGGAATTGTCTACAATCACTATTGAGAATATTGCTGCTATTCTTTTATTTAAGTGAATGCATAGGAATTGGCTGGACTGTATCTGGGACCATGCCTACCTAAGAATGTATTACCAAAACACTTGAAAATACTCAATAGAACTTTTAAAACTTCTTTATTGACAAATAGAAATAACAATAGCTAACACCCGCTCTACTCTGTATGTCAAGCAGAAATCGTTTAACACTTAATCCTCATGAAAAATGAAACTGGCACACATAGATATTAATTTAATAAATCAAAACCCCTCAACAAGGATTGATGGAATGGAAACTTGATTTAGGTCTCAGGAAACAGGACACTCAGTAGTTAAACTTACGGGTTTTGGAATTAGATTAGGTAATTTCAAATCCGAGCATTAGTATTACAGTCGAGTGATCTTGAGTAAGTCATCAAGTTCATTAAATGAAAATTAGAGAAATTAGTATCTACACCACAAGTTTGTTAGAAAGTTATACATATGCAATAAGCATTCAATAAGATGGTTATGTAACCTTTTATTAATTTTTCAGCCAGGCTCTTTCTTCTTAACTATTCCACTTACTCAGTGACCTAAGGATAAAGTCGTTATGTGCAGGCCCTTTTTGATAGTTCTGATTAGCAATGAAAAGATATACAAATTAGTAAATAGTACACATGAAGGGGATGGAATATGCTAAATTGCTGATCATATGAAGTGTGGTTACATGTCAGATACAGTATGGGTACATCCTATACATCTTATTACCAGGCCAATCCAACTTCAGTGTGCAATTGTCAACATGTTTATTTACACCTACTCTGTTGTAGCATTCGTCACTTTCTCATTGTTCTTTTCTGACTAAAGTGCATTTTTTCTTAACACTTCCTGCAGCCATGCTATACCACCTCCCATACTATTTTATGCAATAGATAAGTTAATGTTCATCAAATGTATGTATAGTACCTTTATCTGCTGCTATTCTTAACAGCAGTTCTCCAGATTTATGCAACAGGAAAGAAAACTGTGTTCTCCAAAATGCCTGATGCCTGTGAAAATTTTATCTGTACAAGCTGTTCATTATGTGTTATGCTGCCACAGTAGAAGGGATTTTACAAATTCACCAGGCTTGAGAGGGAGAAAAATATAATTTCTAAGCTGCACATTATTTGGCAAATTTCCCCCACTGCTGAGATGTGACTGATTCTATGGAACATTCTATACTGAATGATCTGTAGTATTCTGTATTTTCAGTGTCATTATGTGGGCTACATTTATATCTGCCCAAATAGACGGAGTTTTCCATACACCAGAAGTATAAATCACACACAAGCATGAGGGAAAATCAAAGTCAGTAATTGCTTATTTTTACAAAAAGTTAGCATTACGTGCACATAAATCAGAAAATTCCATCTCTAATCTGCACCTAGAACTTGATATCTGGATAATTCAAAGGTAAGATATTTATTTTAAAAACTCCATGTGCAATTAAGGCCTACAAGGGAATATAAAGGAAGAGAAACACTTTTTTCTTCTGCTGTCAATATTCACATGAGTAAAATAAAATTAATCATATGAGTATTAAAGTCCTTAGTATCATTTATAAAATCTTGGGGAAAGTCTTTTATCTAATGTAAACTTTTGTTTCCAACCAGAATCAGGCACTCTTTTAAAGAATTTTTATTAATCTAGGTTTCTTAATCTTGGTAATCTAAAGTTCCAATTAATTTGTAATTTGAGTGCAGCTGCATAAAGACAAATCCAAAATGCATCTTCTAAAATACATGTTTCAAATTTTTATTTTCATAGATGTGTGTTTCTGTTCTCTTTCTAACTTTTCAATTCCGTCAGACACTAGCTCCTTTTGACTAATAACTTTCATTTTCTGCTTTACTATCCTAAAACAAACTTCAGAGATTAAATAAGGCTTGATAAATCCTATGATATGACTATTGTAAGATATATAATGAAATAGTCAAATGCTTTCGCCAATTAATAATGAATATGTTTTTATTTAAATGACAAAGTCCGGAAGTTATTCTGCATGTGAAATAATGGAAAATGAAAGGCAAAGTTGGGTGGGCATTAAATATAAACTTTTATTAAGATAAATAATGATAATCTAATCTTACTTGTAAGTGATAAGAGAAAGAGGAAAATAAAAAACGTAAGTCAAAATGTCATGTTATTGACTGTAAAAGTGAAAAAATTAAGATGTGAGATATAGACCTCATCTTGTCAGTAAAAGTATCTTGTTAATAAAAGTAAATGTATATGAAATATTTATCAAATAATTCTTACCAAATCAATAAGAATATCTCACTTTCTAGTTTATGTACTATAAATGTTATGGCATCAAAATTACGTACTTACTTACTGACTAGACCCTGAGTGAATTCAAATAGCATCAGTAAAATTTGTTCTAATTAATCCTCTATCTACATATTGATTTTCTCCTAAATCACTAGACTTTTTGTGAAAGTTCCTGTAATTTTTGCTTTCAGTATTATTGTGTCCAGATGTACAGACACTTATATTTGAGATAAGTTTTGGCCACAGAAATATTTATAAGTTGTATGGTCTGTGAGAACACTCTTTGTTACACAAAGCTGTTCTATGAATTGCATCCCTGCCCTTTGCCCATCGTAGAAGCCTCTTCTCAATCATTATTACCAAAAACCTCTCCAGTATTTTCTACGCCCCCCCAATCTCCCAGGGGTGTGCTGCCCATTGAGAATTACTGCCCATGGGACACTGGGGACTGAAGAAGCTGTTAAATATAGGGCAACATCTGACTTGGAATGATGTGTTGGAGTAACAGGAGACTTTGGAAAAAAAAGTTTAAATATATATAAATGCCTAATTACTTATATATAAAAAGTGCACAAAAATTACATATCACAGAAATAGGGTTTGTTAGAGTGACGGAAAAGTTTCTCCAAAGATTGTCGCTATGTCCTAGTACTAAACTCTTCCTTCTTTTTGTCCAAGAGTCTGATCTCATAGCAGTCTTCCTTCACTCAAATTCTTGTCCTTGGTACTTTCTAGTCTTTTCCTTGATCAAGGCTCAATGTCTTCTCTCTCAAAGAGCAGAATATTTGCATGGCTATCTCCTAGTATTCAGTTAGAGGGCACCTTACATTCACTTTCTAATAGAGTCCTGCCCTGGACCAATCTGTCTTTAGTAGCCGTCTCACCTCACCCTTGTCACTTCCTCCACCATCCAACAGTCATTCTCTCCCCATCACTCTGTTTCATTTCTGTTGCAGCATCTACGTCATTTTGTTCCTCCCTCACTAGAACGTAAGGAGGGCAATGACCATTCCTATGCTGTTCAAAACTGTGCCCTCAGTGCCTAGGATAATGGCAGGCACATAGAAAGCACAGCGATGGGGACCTAAGTGAATGAATGCGTCTCTTACTCCTGCCTGGAATATGTAATCACCAAGTACCTCATAACTGATCTCCACTTCTCTCTAAAGTCTGGAACTGCTGCTTGGCTTTCGTAAAGACCTAACTAAGAGCGACATATGTGGGGATGAAGGTGTTATCACAACTTCCAAGTGTATTTTAAAGAATAATGTTGACCTTCATTCCAAACTCAGTTCCTTTACCCTCCAAATGTTTGCCTTATATTGCACTAAAATATACAGCTTTTAATTATTTGGATTTTTTCCTAGAAACGTTCATACGGTTGAAGTCATTAAAAAATATACTGGCGTTACTGATTCACATTTTTATGTAATATTGGTTCTTTAAAGTCTCATTTTAGTATTAAATAATTTCCCCCAAATAAAATAGAAATATCGCCATTCCTGGTAGTTGACTGATTTTATCACATTAGCTTTCCAGATGCCATGGTTTTATGTAGTGTAAATGATCCTCTCATTACCAGATGGTATGAGAAAGAAACTGCTTCAGGGAGGTATATGCTACATAAGCCTGTATATTGAGTAACTATAAAAAAGCAAAGCTTTGTAAACTAGCCAGTAAAGTATCTGAACTCAGCAGTGTGGACTGGGGAATGCAAACACTGAACTCCTCATCTGACCAGATGTGGACATTCCTAATGGATGATAAGTTCATTCAACCAATAAAATGTTTTCAACTTAAAGCTTAAAGTGGTGATCATGTTAATGTTCTCTGCCTAGAAAGTACCAGTGAAGCAGAAAGACACAAAAAGAAAAGCAAATTATCTTGCAAACCAAATATTTACCAGACTAAGTCTTCCTTTAGCCTATTTTTAGAACTCCAGAACTTACAAAATGCAAGATATAAAAGAATTATGTAAAGATAGAGATAACTGCTGATTATATTTTATCACTCCAAACTTAATCTGAATCACTAGTTTAATTGCAGTGATTCTAAACGTGATTGTAGAAGAGACACTTTTCACATAATTACTTATCAAGATGATGACTCCAAAATATTTACCCCCTCCTGATTTGAGATATTTATACTTGAATTTTCAACTATTAACATCAACTTAGGATGTATACAACTAAATTCAATCTCATCTTTGTCTCTAACTAGAGCATCTTGCTGACTCCTCTGTTCACTCTATCATTATCACAAACTCAAAAATAGACTCACTCTTTGACTCTTGTGTTCCCAGTCTTATGTCTTACTTGTCATCAGTGGATTCATTATTCTTTTCCTTTGCTCATCTCACTGTTTCATGTATTTGTCTTCTGTTTCATTCCCACTCACCTGGGAGGACCTCAGCAGTGGACCTCTGAACTAGAGAATGAACTTCATATTTTTAATTTTTTAACCTAGACGAAGTACATGATTAGCTTGAATCTGAAAGCCATGTTAGCTTCATAGCAATATTCTCTTCAAGAACAATATCTCCCTTTTCTCCCCCTGGACTGAGTCAAAACTCATTGAGATAGTCAGGATCCACTAGGATCTGGCTTTACCCATTCAACCTTATTTCCCCAAAACATCAATGTAGACTTACATTTGAATAGGAGATCTCATGTCTTTACTCATTCTTATTAATTGTTTAAGCTCCTAGAAATCAGGAAATTTGGCTCTTAGGATCCTCCCCATCACTGAGGCACTTAGAGAAAGAATATTTATAGATAAGTTACAGTTCTTTTTAAAAAATTTTTATTCCTATTTATCAAATATTAGCTGGGGTAGTGAGCATACTGAGTTAAAAACATAAAGTAACTTTAATCATCATTCATTTTGTGCTATGCATTCAGAATACACATATTCAAAGTATTTGTTAATTTCTTGTTATACATCAGGCACTATTCTAGTCACTAGAAATATAAAGGTAAACAATACATGCCAAGTTGTGGTAGCTTCCTACTGCTATCTACTCTAAGTCCTCATGTCATAGACTAAGTTTTGAAATTGTTGATTTTATATATATATATATGTATATATATACACATATATATATAAATTGTTGATTTTGTATATATATATATACATATGTAAAATTTTTAATTAATTCAATAACATAAAGAAACACTGACAAAGGACAGTTTTTCTAGTTCACATCTTCCTTTTTACTGACTATGCACATTTCATTCACCAGATCAGCACTTTATCAAGAAAAACCCTCAGCTGTCACTTTATTTCAATTCTTTATGTTGATATCAATCTGCAAACCTAGAAGCTTCTCCTTGATAATCATGGACTGAAGCTGTTTCCTTTAGCTGGTTTTAAGGTAAATATTCAGAGTTATATTCTTTCCACAGAAGTGGCTATATATTTTACTCTACTTTCTATACCATGAAAATATAAACACAAGCATTTATACTTCATTTCCTCACCACCGTGTATTACTTTTTTAATTTGCATTCCAATTCACCAATCTTTTTTGTTTTGGTGAGGAAGATTGGCCCTGAGCTAACATCTGTGCCAATCTTCCTCTATTTTTTTGTATGTGGGACTCCACCACAGCATGGCTTGATGATCGATGTGTAGGTCTGTGTCCGGGATCCAAACCCATGAACCCTAGGCCACCGAAGCAAAGCACGTGAACTGAACCATTATGCCACCGGGCTGGCCCCACCAATTCACCAATCTTTATAAAATTGTCATAAAAGGTAAAATATTGTGCAATGACTACTTTGACTATATGGTCACTGGTTACATGACTTGAAATATACAACAGAGAGATGTAAATAAATTCACAGACTGAATTGCAAAATGCTCTAGATTGGCAGAAAAAACAAGACTTTGGATCTATGTAAACATTAAATTTCATTTGGATTTCCAAATTCATTATGTAAAGCCATATTCATTCAATGAACTTGTTGGAGAGATAGTCTTCCCTATCTAGTTCCTACTTAGAATTAGAATAAAACCAAATACTCATAGTACTCATCCCAATCCTGGTGGAATTCTCCCACATTTTTAAACTCAAACTGCTTCCCATCTGTTCCTGGCTTTACATGTCAGTTTCTTTGACTCCTATCCAGATCTTTTCTTCTGACCACCTTGAATGTGGACTGATTTGAAATTTTAAAAATTCTATTTATCAAATAGATTTTACTTTTCCTTCTCTCTGACTCCTGGCACTCCATATAGCACCAGTAAAATTTATTCCACCTCTGCCTCCCAAGTCAAATACAATCAGGTTCTGCACCCTGCCCAGGCCAGCCTTGGCTTCCAAGAGGGCAAGAGATTCAAACAATTGATGAAGACACTGTTGGTTCTCAACCCTCGGAGTTTCCTAGGTGAAATGTAAAATTAGCCCCTGTACACGGAGGGCAATGAGAGACCAAAGAAAGAGGCAGAGCACTCCAGGTTGGTAGGTGGCATGTTTAATAGGCATGGGAACTTATAAACGAGGCTTGTCTTGGGCAGCTGCAAGATGAGTAGATCTCCACATCCACACACCAGAATCTTAAGAGTTTATATAGAGCCCTTAACTGGGTTCAGTCACATATTCAGTCCAGATGGTCTCGACTTCACATTGCTCTCTCAAGGCTGCATCCTTGAAAATGGTCCCTACTCTGGGAGCGGTGGGCAGAAGGTACACTCTAAGGACAGGGGAGGGGTAAGGAGCCTCTGATTGCCTGGGTCCAGCTCACAGGTCAACCGGTGGTCATGTCCTCTCAATGACCTCCTCCAGCAGATACTAAAATGATTCGTTTTATCCTTCAGAAGGGAATTATTGTGTTCTTAATTTACTGGATATGCCTCTTACAATTAAGTAATCAGAAAAGTACACATGATTTCAAATGTGACATCAAATCCTTCTTAATTTCCTCATTCAAGTTAGACCTTTCATTAAGTCTGTATTTTTTTAATCATAGATGTTTTTGACATAAATGTGGACACTGATAATGTTGATAGAAGTGATGAACTCATATATTATCTGGGATCCATTTATTTACCAGAGGAGAAAAACTCAAAACAATCAGTCAACCCATAGGGAAGATTATCTATCTAAATAATTATAATGTTATGACTCTGGCTCAATTTTAATTAATATTTTCAGTCTTTTAAAATATTTCCAAATATCACCAAATTTTATTTAGAGTTAAATTGTAGCCATCAATAAAGATTCATTGGTCCTTCTATGTAGTCGGGGGATACTAAAATACAAAGAAGTATTTTAAATTATAAACAAGCTTATAATCTAATTTCGAAAGCAGAACATATACTTTAAAAAAAAAGGAAAACCACCAAGAGGACGATTCCTCATGTTGATGATTATTTTAAAAAACAAATGTTAGAGATATTCCTAGAACAGACATTTTAGAGGGTTCAGTTGGGCAGGAAAGAAAGGCCTCATTTAGGTTTTGAAGTGAGCCTTCAAGGAACACTTATCCTTAGACTAAAAAAAGAAGGGAATTTTAGACTACAATGATTAAGTAGTGGAAACTGTTCTGTGTAATAGCTAAATCATTGAGATGGTAATCAAAACAGACTTGAACATCATTTATTTATTTGAAATGATTTTTTTCTCTTAACTAGTTTGAATATATATTTTAAAAAATGTATGAGTTGACCATCTCAATTTTTCTCAGGTGGGTCTCAGTTCATCACATGAGTGCCCACTCTGATATATTTTGTTGAGTTTATCTGCTTTACTGAAGCAGACACTTACATTTTTTTTAATTGTTTTCATTGTTTTGAACTCTGAGAATCCATTGAATTTGGAGGAAGTAAAAATGAAAAGAGCATTTAACTGCTTAGATTAAGAGCAAAATGTTAAATGGGCTTTTTCTTTAAATTCATAAACAGCAAAGCTGGTTGTTTGATATCTCATTTTTTTGACTCCACCTTCCCCCTTCGTTGTCATTATATAATATCCTATTCTCTTCCCCTCAGGGCTTTTAGTAAGCTCAATGAATATAAAAATGGTGATAGAAGCTCATGTACTTACATAATATTGCGATGTAGGATCCGTGTACTCATCTAAGAAAAATAATTGATAAAAATTAATCAGTTCTCAGGCTGACTTTCAATCTGAACAGTGAATTCTTATGCTATGCCTGAAAAATATGCCATAACCAAACAGTGAAAATCAGGAACAAGACTGTAAATAGTCCCCAGATTACACAGTAGTATATGGTTGCGACTTAAAATATCTCCTATTAGTGTATTCAAAATTTGTGTTTAAAGAAATATAATTGCAATCATATAAATTCCCACATATTAACTTTCTCAGGCCCTTGTTAGACCTAGGTTTCAGAACAGTGGTGGATAAGAGGTTAAGAAAAATAGGTGCTAACAAAATTAAAGCATCATCTGTGTGTGATGCAAATTTCAAAAAGTAAAATGATAAACATAATGGTTTATTTGGGGAATTTCTAAAATTAGAAAGAGGTTATGAATGCATAATACTGTGACTACACTAAAAACCACTGAATTGTACACTTTAAAAGGGTGGATTTGATGATATCTGAATTACATTTCAATAAAGCTGTTATACAGAAGAAGAAGAAGGAGAAGAGGAAGGGGAGGGGACGGGGTAGAGGAAGAAGAAGGAGAAGGCAAAAGAACCACCACCACTAGCCTATCCAGTTTCTGGCTAATTTTAAATGATGAGACCTAACATAAGGACAGGTCCAACATGTCTAGTGGTCCAACGGCAATGTTTCACCACTCTCGTGTCTTTTCCCCTCTTTGTCACATTTTAATCCCTAAGGAAAAGGGACTTCACTGGATTGGTTGGTTACTATCAGATATGAGTAGGGCTTTCTAGGTAGAAAGGATAACACCTAGCAGTAAGAATGAAAAATGAAGGAAACCAATAGCAAAGCCAAAAGCAAGCCGACAAGAACAAGGCAATCTGCTGATGCCCTTTCTCGGGTATCAGCAAACTATGGCTCAAATCCAGCCTGCCTCTGTTCGTGCAAATAAAGTTTTATTGGAACACAGCAATAGCCATTCCTTTGTGTATTGTCTATGACTACTTTTGTACTATAATTTCATAGGTGAGTAGTTAGGACAGAGAAAAAAGTTAACATGAAATTTTAGGAAATATAATGTTTGATCCTGGTGTATAAAACTTTACGTCAGGTCTTAGGCCTAATTAGTCAACTATTGTCTCTTGCTAAGAAGAAAGGAAGACGATAACATGAAGGATACTTCCCAGGAGAATTACTGATGCTTTCCTATGGCTATGGTAGGTGATTCAAAGTATTTTCCTTATGTATTTTTTGAGAAAAAATAACCCTCTCAGGTTTCATGATGAGGACTTTGGGAATTTCTGATGAACCTTTTTAAAGTGCTGGAATAGTTAGAAATCTATTTCTTTAGCAAACTTATATGTTTTGTTGTAGTTTTTCTGAGGTCTATTCCTAAAGTAAGACAGATTAATCTTCCATTCCAGTCATAATCAAGTTATACTTCTCAAGTTTCCAAGATGGAGTCCTAGCTTTGGTTTTCCAAAGCTTAGGAAATAGTCTTAAATCACTAGTACAGATTACCAGCTCTTTAGTCTCTCACTAAACTCTGCTACATAGTTATAAAAAATCTGGTTGAGAGAATTATTTAGGAAGATGACAAAAGGTATATTCTTTGTTTTTATTCCTTTAACTACTCTAGTTTTAGTCACAGAATTATTTGGGGCACCAGGAATTGTGCCACATTCTTAGGCCACATTACCTGAATTTTGTGTAGAATCATTTTCATTAAAACTTATTCTATAATATTGTATTAAAATATCATTGAAAAACACTATAATTCCAGCTATTTGACACACACTTCTACATGGCATAAAACTGAGGGGGAACTGTCTAATATGTCCATTGGTGCTCTCTCTGTTGTATCCCACTGGGAAGCTTCTATAATTGCAGGCCCTCCAGGACCAGTTCAACTGACCCCATCTCTTATCAACAGAGGGAATAAGAATTGTCTTTCAGAAAATCTGCAAAGTCACATAGACAGAGCATGCACAAAAGAAGAAATCTTGACCTGAAATGACCACAGAACCAAAGATCCTCCTTCCCATGGAACCCAAGGAGTGGGACACAACTGGAACTTGAAAGTCAGACTGTTATCAGAAGTGAAGGTTCTCTCATTCAGGAAGATCTGGTGTTAAAATTCCTTCCCCACCTCATCAAAAAACATTTAGAACCCTATCATAAAATTTTGGAACCTCATTACAAATGTTTAGAACCCTGTCATAAATGTTTAAAACAGTACCATAAATGTCTGAAGCCCACCAATCAAAACCTGTCCCACTAGCATTTCTACACACCAGTCTGTTCTCCTTAACCTCTTAAATTTTACCCCAAATCCTGTAGTGGGAAGACAGATCTGAGGGCACACTGCAGATCTATCTCACAGAATAAAGCTGATATCTTTTTCCAAAGGCTGATGCCATCATTAATGGGCTATTTCTGTGCATTGGGCAAGAGGACTCCAATTTTGTGTATTAACACTTCTATTGGACTTCATATGAAGGAAAGTTTTCTCTTCCTGAGAAATCAGCTTGTTTCCTCCTTTGTAATGAGAGCAGTGTAGCATCACAGTTTCCACTTTGCCTCGACTGCCAGATATCTAAAAGCTTATTCACAGCAAGTCTATTGACAATTACTCTCAACATACTGCCTTTCTATTTTTGTCTAAATGTTTTCCATATTTATTCACATTTTAATAATGTGCTTTACGTGATACATCGGTCACTGTTGGGGTTTACTCTGAGGAAGTTTCCACAAACTCATTTGGGAGTGTGGCAGAAAAGAAATATAAAATAAACAGAGCTGCAAGCCTATTAAAAAATATGCGGGGAGCGTGTATTTGTATTAAATGCCTTTTTATTTCATATGGAGGCTGTGTGAAAATGATGCCGCTTGATTGACTGTATTAACAATACAGTAACCAGGTTACTGATTTCTTTTCTTCTTAAAAGTTTTTAGTTCTTCCTTTATTAACATTGAAGCTAAATTTAGAGATAATTTATCACTATCTTGTTTATAGATTAAGAGACCGAGTAGAAAAGTTAAGTGTTCAGTTCAAGGTCTCACTGCCAGGACATGACAGAGCAGGTGTGAGGACTTCTTAGGTCACCATTAAGTCTTATCTGATATATGTTTTTTATTAACCTCTTCATTTAGGTTTTATAATCACAATTTAAAAGTGATTTATTCTTTCCTCTTTTAAATGAAAACAAAATTATCACTCTATAGCTCATTGTAATCTATAAAGCAACTTCAACTTATTATTAAACTTATTTTTTTTACCATAGCATAGTCTTAAAATGACCCTCCAAATGCTATATATACCAACATTTAGATTTATTGTTATATGTCACTTGACATTTTACACACAAGCATACAAAATCGTTCAAACATTAAAACATTCCTCTTGCATCTAAACAAAGTATATGCTCCTAAAACCACTTTGCATATAAATTTCCAATTTTTTCTCCTGGGGGAGAAAAAAAGTCTATTTACTTCCTATGAGAAATTAAAATTCTCTTTGCACAGAAAATTTTAAGTAAATGTATTTTTAAATAAACTAGTCATATTCTACTTAGAGTTTTACTGTGTGCTCTGCAATCAGTATTTCTTCTTTTGTACTAGTAATTTTTCAGATACATTTTTTTAAATTCACAAAATCTCTATTAACCTTTTGTGAAGAGGTTAATTGAGAGAAGAATATTTATTCATCATAATATTCACTTGAGTCAAGAAGTTTGAAGGAAGAAAATGACATAACGAGCAATGTGCTTTGAAGCAGAATACTTCATAAAGTCTATGATGTATTTGATTGAAATTGGATTAATTGGGACTTAGCTGTGATTTCTCTGAGTTCACATATAGCTCAAAATTCTAAGGAGTCTATTGCTTGACTAATCTAATATATAAAAAATATTTTTTTTGCCAGTTTTCAGGAATGGAGGGGAGAGGAGGAGGAAAAAAACCTAAAAGGAGAATTCCAATTTACAGTGATCAGACATGCACTCTGTTTGGGAATATATGGGTGCACAGATATCTTGTCATTTAAGATCCTGGTTTACACATACTTGGAAGACCGATTAGTCAACATATAAAGTTTACATAAAGTGTTTATAAGAATTTGATAATTCTTTATATATTGCAACATTGCTACAATATCAAAGAGTATTCATATATGAGTACCGCAATTGTTTTAGGTATCTGTATATTTCTTTTACAATTTACATCAAAAAGATTTATATATATCTTGGAGACAGAGTTTTTCAAGAGGTCTGAGTAAATGCAAACTAGATGACATAATGCAAAATTTAAAACATAGAAACCTAGAACCAAGGCAAAGAAAGGAACCCTGGTATAGCACTTGATATATATATTGTGGTTTGAAGATATTTAATTTTTAAATCACTCAAAACACATGATCAACTAGAGAAAAGAGCTGCTAGAGATTTTCCAGTTTATCATTTTCCTATTATTTCCAAATATTCCAAATGTCTTCAACTATTTTTATCACACTGAAATTTTTTTAAATACAATAACAATTACTGTTTACTGAGTATATGAAACATGTTATTAGACTTTTTAAAGTAAATCACGTACATTCACTTACTTTACTCTCAAACCAAACCTAAGACACAGATAATTTTAGTATCCCATTTTAAAGATGAGTAAACTGCAATACACAGATATATATATATTTTTGAAAAAGTGTATAAACTTGGAACCAGATGAATGAAAGTGTTCTTCAAACAAGAAATCAAGGCATAGCCTGAGATAAAACCAGGATGTGTTAGCAATTCTAAAAGTTACAAAGTAAATGTTAATAACAATTCTGAAAAGAGAATGCCACCTCCCCTCTAAAACAAACAAACAACTTAGAAAGGAAAGCAGGAAATAGAAGAAATAGGGATACACATTGACATGAGTTTGCAACATTATTTTTCAGTTCCAGATCATGCTCTTCTAAATGGTTGACCTGAGGTTTCATCTACATTTACAGTGGGATGGAATTAAGAAATCCTCTCTAGGTGTTATTTTTCTTAGGAGTATATGTGGGGGGGGAGGGGGGAAGTGTAGGACTAAATATTTCAAAAGAGAATGTCTATTTAGGACAAGCATGGAAACATATGGTAATTCAAGTATTTTATTTGATGTGATCTTGGGGACTAATCAGTTCATAAACACACTATACTAGAATTATTTATTAAGGGTTTCTTAGAATTTAAGAGAGAATCTTGTCATTTGTTCCACATCCCCATTCTCACACATCCTTAGTTTTCCGATGAAGTAAATAAAGCAGATAGAGCTTGGGAGAATGGTCGAAGATAACGCAAAGGATGAGCTGCACATTCACACTGGAATTCGTGTCTCCTGCCTGTCCTGCCAGTTCCTTAGAGCACCTCAGAACTCTGAAAAGCCCAATAGGACTTCTGTTCACTCAGGAATTTTGTTGCCTTGAAATCAACTCATGTCTGAACTGTCTTCAAAGCAATCACCAATTAGCAGATTCCCCAGTAACCCAAAAAGCACCTGGGAGATCCAGATTGCCACAGAATCGTGTAAGTAGTTTGGAAATGCTTTTTATCAAGGTGCTTGTCCTTTCGAAAAGGGGCTTGACTCTAATTAAAGATGAAGTCAAGATTTTTTTGCAGTTTCATTTAAAGATGATTTGGGGAGGTCTTCAGTTTTAAAAGTTGCATGACTCCTCCTTTGGACAAACCATAGGCAGAATTTGCAAGATTACTAATATGTACCCAAACAGATATTAAAGAAAGTTATACTTTAATTTGTAAGGAGAGTGTTTTCAAACAGTGTTGACAGGAATATGTGAATTCCAAATTTATCAAATTACTGGAATTTGGACTTTTAAAAATTCAAACCACTGAGTTATAACGGCTGATAAATGATAGCTGAAGAGGTTTAGAATGTCTCTTCCATTGAAGTAGAAGCTTGAGCTACGCAAATGTACAAAAATATTTATTTGAATCTCTTGTCCTGCTTCTAAATTTCCCCTAGAAATGGCTTTTATTTATTTTTGTTTGTTCGTTTGTTTTTTAATTTCATTTAGCTTTATTTTTTTGTGAGGAACACTAGTCCTGAGCTAACATCCATTGCCAATCCTCCTCTTTTTTGCTGAGGAAGACTGGCCCTGGGCTAACATCCGTGCCCATCTTCCTCTACTTTATATGGGACGCTACCACAGCATGGCTTGACAAGCGGTGTGTCTGTCCACACCCAGAATCCGAACCTGCAAAACCCTGGGCCACCGAAGCAGAGCGTGTGAACTTAACCACTACACCACTGGGCGGGCCCCTAGAAATGGCTTTTAGAAAGTTACATTGTGCCAGAGGTAAAGATGATTTTAAGAAAATGAGTTCAAAAGTTTCAAGCTCATTTCTAACTTTAAGAAGCAGTTATAGTGTAGTAAAATATTTTTCTCTGAAAAAAGCAGTCCTGAGTCGGTACTGCCATTAACTTTAATAATTATTGAAATGTATCATATTGTAGCAAATGTGGGTCTTCAGTTATATCTCCCTTATATTATGACATACATTTTCAATTTTATTAGTGAAAAAAAGAATAAAGAATTAAGAAAAAGTTCAAGAGAGTATCTAATTATCATGCAGGTAATTTTGCTAGATTAATGTCAGTCCCATATCAATTCTGTGACTCTTAATTCCATACAGTAACTAGGCCAATTTTAACGTTTCTTTAGGTACCACTACTAAACTATACAACATAATTGGACAGACATACATGTGTAAAGATTTTATGAAACAACAATTAGAGTCTCTCAATAATTCATTACGAAATTGTAGCACATGTGCTCCTGGTTCAATATTGACCCGAACACAGCAGCAGACACTATGTTACCACTGGAGACATAAAAGTTTCTATGACTTGGACCTTTCCTCAAGGAGTTTAAAGGCTACTGTGGGGAGGCAGGCTTACACATAAATAATTACGATATTTTATTAAATTATTTGTTATAATCCTAGAAGGTCCAACAAGTTATTTATAAGTTATAATAAGGGAGACTAGGGAAAGCTCTTAAAATTGATGACACATTAGCCAAATAATAAGTGGGATTTTCCAGGAAGACCAAAACAGAAAAGCAGGTTTACAAACAGGCAGAAGAGAAAAAGCTAGACTCAGTGAGGCAGCTAATTTCTTAAGACTTTTTAATTCAATGTAGATGCAGGAGCACAGTATGACAGCAGATTAAATTTTAAGGTGGTGGGGGACAAGTTATACTAATGAATGTGTACTTTATTCTCTGAGTAGCAGGAAGATGTTTAAAGATGACAGGACAAAATCAGATTTGCCTCTGTAGAAAGATCAGCACTGGAATGAGAAAATCACTTCTTGTGTTTTAGGAAAACCTGGGGAAAGAGAACTAATGTAGAGGTCATTGAGATGAAAAGGATGAAATGTGACATTGACTTGCTAAGTTTGGCTTCATAACTTTGAGTTCAACACAGCATGGTACATGTATGAAAGAATTTAAAGTTTTTTTCAGTAACTCTACCAAATTTTTTAAATGTCCTACTTCCTGGGTAGCAAGGACAATTAAGCTTACCAATCAATGAGAACTCAGTCTACTCCAATAACTTTCCAGTAAATTCTTGCTTAAAACTTTGTTGAAGACAAGTCAAAGCATGCTGTCAAAGAGCCCATGTCGAAATTCCTGCAAATACAATGAGTTGTTACCTGCAGAAAGACTTGAGGATTGGGAATACTTCTTGGTACCTTGAAGGTTGACTTTCTCAGTTAGAGTAGAGTACAATGCTCTTCTTTGATGTGACCCATTAGAAGGCAATTGCATGCATACCGATGACTTTAGATAATAGGATTTTCAGATACAGAATTAAAATATATGCATTTAAAACAAGTTAAAAAAATTTAAGGGAATAAGATAAAATTTTAAGGAGACCAGGGTGCTTTCTATATACAAAGCAAAATTAACTAGAAATAAACAAATGATGCCACTGAATATATTAGTTAAGGTTTAATCAGGAAAGTAGAGGGACTATGACCAATGGTAAGTAGAAATTTATTATAAGAAGTATATCTTACAGAAATTGGGAGGAGCTAGGGAAGTGAAAGTCTAGAATTTCATAGACAACGAGAGAAAGAATTACTGATCTATCTGCCTGAAGCACTAGCACAGATGGAAAAGCAGATGCTTGCAGGGAAACCCAACACACTAAGTATATCCAGGCCCTAGATTGGAGACGCAAAGTGGGAGACCATAGAGCAGTTTATGGTAAACTCCTGCCTCTGGGAGTCTACAGTCAATCATCTGGTGGTGGGCCCTTGGCTAGTGTTAGCAGGGCCAGCCTTTGGGAAAAAAAACTGGACCATGAACAGAAGACAAACTGGGACCCACTGGCAACCTATGTGTTTGAGACTTATCTGACCACACAACCTTCCAAGAATAATGACTTTACTTCTACTGCTTTACTTCCACCTCCAATGTTCATGCGTGTTTCTCCTTTGGCCAACTCTAATCCATACCATACAATCTAGCTATGCCAACTTGGCATACTTAAATTATCTTTTAACCATATATAATCTCCAGAAAAGATATCATCAAAATCATGCTTCTGTCTATGTTCATGCAATTCTCTGTCTTACTAACAAGAATATGCTAACACTTAGGCAAAAGAGACTACGTAGAGTCTCACTTTATCTTTGAGTAAGACCATTCTTCTTCTAGTTGAGTTACACTTTGTGCCAATATATGGCACGCTTTTTTCAATACCAGGATTCATGGGTTCAGGGATCATGATGTGGCAAATGCAGTGCTTCTCTCACAATTCCCTCTAAAGATTCTCTAACAAAGATTCT
Organism: Tapirus indicus; assembly: GCA_031878705.1. NCBI lineage: Eukaryota > Metazoa > Chordata > Mammalia > Perissodactyla > Tapiridae > Tapirus > Tapirus indicus. The sequence continues at coordinate 136,208,705 of CM062919.1, read as the reverse complement.
GCTTCCTGAGTCTGTACTTTGGGCTCTGCAAGTTTACATGTCTTAGTTTCCAAAGGAGGACTGCATTCACAAAAGGGCAAAGCAATAATTCCACTAAATTTGAAAGTGCCACCCAGATACTTTGGGTTTATCATGCCACTGAACCAATAAGCAGAAAAAGAAGTTTTCTGGAAGAGGTAATCCTGACTATCAAGGGTAAAATGGAAAGACAGTGGAGCAGAAAAATATATTTGAATAAATAAGGACTGAAAACTTCCCAAATGTGGAAAAAGACGTAAATTTACAGATTCAAGATACTCAATTACCAACAAATACAATAAATTTTTTAAAAAGAAAAAATATACGAAGGCACATTATTAATACCTCCCCCCCCAAATCATTATATCTTTACATACATAGGAACAACAATTCAAATGACTAATGACATATTGGGGTCTGAAGTATCAAAAATAAAACTCTTCCAGATGACAAGCCCCTTTCTAGTACAAAGAATTCCTAATCCATTGTTTAATGCTTTTCTCTTAAAAAAGAATGAATGTACAAGAATTATACATATTTGAGGAAAGTCAATGTCTTGTGTTGGATTCCCTAGAAACAAAACCTGAGAGAGATTATGCACATGTGATTTTTAGGGAATGATAGAAAAGTCCACAAGTGAATGAGGAAAACAGGATAGGGAAGGGTAAAGTGCTAAGTAAATATGTTGTCTCAGAAAAGTTTAGCTTTGGTAGGATAACATGGGGGCTATGAAAAATGAAATTACTTTGCAGAATTGTCCCCATCTTAACTAAATTGGTCTTTTTTAACCTTTGTGCCAGTCAGTCGTTATCTGCAGTCTGCCCAGAGAAAAAAATGTAACTTCCCAGGAAATGTGGATGAGGGCAATTCTCCCCATGAGAAGGCAATGGTAAGCTATGAACTGTTAGCAGCCAACACAATTATTAAGTAGAGAATGGTAAAATTAGCCTGGTAAAGAAGGACTGGGTAGGGTGCAAATAGCATTTACTACAGACAATAACATGAAAGAAAAAAACATCAAGACAAAATTTTTTAAATCTCATGCTGATTGGATGAGAGAGAATTGAGGAAAAAAGAGAACATGGAAAAGTCCAATTATTAATCTTCAAAAATATTTGAGAAGGTTTTCAATCAATTAAACAGGACTAGAATTATATTTTAAAGAAAAAAGATTACTTACCACTAGTCATTGTAAACTCAGGGTAGTGGAGGAGAAAGGGGAAGATAAATAAATAAGACAAAAATAACTGAGATCACTAGAAATTCACCAAAAGCAAACAGGCATTAAAGGAAATAAAACAATTCAAAAAGTGTTGCATAACAGGTGAGGTCAGCATCTAACCAAATTTTTCCTTATGGACATTATCCATTTTACAGTGGACACTGAGGACAAGTTTCAAGCAGAAAAATGGCAGCCTTAAAGAACTAAGGAGTCAAAAGTAAGAATTCTGAACTGCCTGGGAGGCTCCAGAGGGAGTCACATTGGCAAGAGCCATAAAATACCCATGTAAATTTCACTCAAATCCTTGGGTGATTTTCAAAATGCTTGTACACAAGACGAAAATCCAAGGAACTTCATAGAAAGCAATATTTGGAAGGTTAACTAATCTGAGCAGAAAATTTAACAACCACTAGGTGCAGGGAGACATCATTTGGAATCCTGCTGAGTCAGAGTGGCTTAGTAAGCACATCACATTTTCCACTGAAACTCTAGAAGGGCTATGCCTCAGGAACAAGAACCATATTTTATGGCTAAGGCATATGATCTAGGATTAAAGACACACCTACCCAAAAAAGTTGAAAACCAAACCTTCACAAGATCATGGTGATCCAGTAATTTTATTCCCTACTGGACCAAAACTAAACATTATTTGGAGAAAGATCACAAATTCCAGAGTCTCTAAATGTATCATCTACAATGTTTTGTATATTAAATAAAACTTTGTACATGTGTCATGTAGCAAAAAATGTATGAATCATAATCAAGAGAAAAACCAGTCAATATAAGCAGACCATTAGACCAATATGTAGCTCAGGAGTTTAAAATGACTGTAAATATGTGACAAAAAATTACAGCACAGGGAATGCAAAAAACCATGAAGCATATTATTTTCTCATTACCATCCTATACAATAAAACAACATTTCATATATATTAATAATGGAAAGCATATTAATAACAACACCTTAATATTGAGGCCACTCTGCTATTTGCTCACTTTGACTTACTCTAAATATTGAGTTTTAGCAAACCCAAGGAATGATTCCCTCAGTTCTGCAGCCTCATTTAAACCCAGCATATGAATACCATGGCATTCTGCTAACAATTCCTTCAGACGTATCATATATAACAAGAAGGTTGACAATATAAATTCAAAAAAAATAACTAAATGAATTAATAAAATAGATTAAAACGACACACGGATGTTTAATTTATAAATAAAACTAAATACCATCCCTATTTACTAGCAATTACTGCAGTAAAAATATTAATTAAAAAAAGAAGTTTTCATTAGCAATAGCAAGCAGTAATCTTCTATTTAGATATAAACTTTATAGAACTGGGTTAGAACAAATGAAGAAAGTTGTAAGGTCTAATGGAAAAATTTAAAATAAAATGTTAATAAATGGATAGATATACTATGTTCTTAACTAGAAATACTAAGTGCTATAAAAATATCTGTTCTTGCAAGTTGATTTATAAATTCAACATAATTCAAATTGAAGTCCCAACAGAATTTTAAATGAATTACATAAAATAATTCTAAAACTTGTAAGTAGATGTAAGCAGTCAAGAATATTAAATTTTATTCTGAAGATGAATAAAATTGTTGTGTTGGAGAAAAAGAGATGAGTGATTAAGTAAGACCTTCCTCATATTATGACCTACTTTAATATTTAAAACCAAATTATACCACAACAATAAAGAAGGATCAATGAAGAAAAGTTGTGAGTTCTGAATAAACACAATTTTTTTGATAAATTTTTACCAAGTCATTAGTAAATTATGGAAAAAAACCCAAAGAATAAGTAAATTATAAAGATAGTCAAAATTAATAAATCCCATTAGAAAATCCTGATAGTGATGTGATAGTGGTATATGTGTAACACATATATTAGACTATAAAGATTGTAAGGAGGGAATGAATTTTAAAAAGTTAAAAACTCAAATGATGGGACAGAGAAAAGAAGTTATAGTTTTTCTTACCTTGCTGAAGAAACAAATTTCTCTTCTTTTATGAAGTCAAGAAAAGCAATAGTAATAATAGACAGAAGAATATCCAATGTATATTTTTGAACTTCCTTAAAAAGCAATGTTAGTCAGCTAGACCATAGCCTTGGGAAGATGTATATATATACCATATGTATATATATGAGGTATATACTTATATATGTTGTACTAATAAACCACACAGGAAGAAGAAAGGAAAAGTAAATGTCTTATTGCATGATTTTTTCATATAAATTAAATATTAAAATAATAAAAAGCTTTTTGAAAGAGTATTCTTGTTTTAAATAATTATTAGACCATTTTTGAATGTCTGAAAACCTTTCAAGGGAAAAATAGCTATGGCAAAGTCCTCTGTGAGATATACTACTGGGATAGTAATGAGCAGATGGCTTGATAAAGCTGGCCAAAGCTAAGTCCCAGTTAAATGCTTGTGTGGGCAAATTTTTATGTAACGATTAGATGAGTTATGAGAGGTCAATATGGGAAAGCAAGTGGAAAATCGTTTCTAAATCAGGAATATGATATGTGAAAACCAGGTAGGTATATGACAGTGAGTGATATACGTCTCAGAATTCCCACTCTTTACTTTATAAAGCATAATCACTGTGAAATTGTGAGGTGTGTAAAATGTTGAGTTTCACACAGTATATCTTCAACTATAAAAATGTACGTACACTGTATAAACAGTTCTCTGTTAGGGTACCTGTTAAGGACTTTTAAGTCTATATTTTTCTAATGTAGGTGAATTAGTGTCACTATGGGAATTTTAACTTGGAATTTTCTGACTCTTGCATGCTTAATTTCTTAGTGTTAATGTTCGAATACCAGATCTGAATGACTACACATCATGGATATTCTATCTGCTCAAGATGATTCTAGAATGTAACATTTAACCTTTAAAAAAAATATTTGAGAGGGAAGATGCAGAAAAGCAGAAACAACGAGAATCTGTTCTGTTGATTAGCAGCAGATCTCTTTATTAATAGCTGGATGAGAATGTGAACAGGAATAAACACCCACGGTAGTGACAGAAGGTGACAGAAGGAAATTAATGATTATATATGTAAAATGGGTGAAAAAAAATCCAGATTGGGGGGGAAATGTCCAAATGATCCAGCTTAATAATCGATATCTGAGATAAAAAACACAGAACTTTATATTAATAAGCTTTCACTGACAAACAAAACAAAGCAAAAAGTGCCTTTTGAGACAAACTATATGCACGTAAAGATAGCTGCCAGAAGGAGGTATGATGCTGATGACTGGTACCCTGGGAAACTTCTGGACTATTTGTGTGCCTACCTCATGAAGGACTTGGCATAAGAAACAACACATGGAGGTGCTTTCTCATGTACACAAATGCTGCTTGTTTTCTGCTTAATTGTTTAAACCAGGGAAGTAAGTGGTAGAAAGGACTGTATCATTATGGTTTGTCATGTTTAGAAGAGAATCTCATGTCTGGAGACTGTGGTGGCTAATTGGAAACATTATACTTTTAACAACCGAGGCTCATAAGAATTTACCATCACCCTAATCAGGCCCTTGGAGGAATCCTAGAACAGATGTACATGAAAATGACACCATTTATAGAGTTTGATGATAACCAGTGGGGGCTCCCTGACTCTCACTTGGCCAACTCCTTGTCTTACTGGACACCATTCCTCCTTCCCTCCAGTACTGTATGTTCAATAAACACAAGTAATTTCTCTCTCTCCCAATCATCATTTAAGTGATGGGAGAAAGTTGAATAGGTATCTCAAAGCAAGGAACATATGTGCTAGAATTCAGTATCCCAAAGTTGTTGATGTGATAGGAAAATATTCATTCTTAAAAAATTCATAATTAAAAAAATTTTAAATACTTTTTTAAAAATTTTCCTCCAGCCTGTTTTCTGACTTTAAAATGGGTAGAATTTGTATTGAATTTTTAATAAAAAACAAAGAAGTGTGTGTTTGTGTGTGTGTATGTTGCATTCCAGTGAATTAAAATGGGTTTTTAAATGCTGAAAAACTTTGGACAGTAAGTTCTAATAAGGAACTTTAGAATCTATTTGTTCAAGTGGAATAGATAAGTGCTGTGTTTCATCACCAAACCTACCCTAGTCACTAAAAGAGAAGTGCCTTGATTAAAAAATATATTATTTTGGTCATTACCACCATATAAATATTTACTGAAGAGCCACTGGACTCACAAAATATAAACAGAAATACAGGCTAACATCCTTTGCCACCATAGACCTAAATCATCTAGGAAAAAACTATAGAATGCATTAAAATAGATTGGTAACTGAATGTCTATTTGTTCTGTCTAAAGAAAATAGTGAAGTAGGTAATGAATGCTTGTTGTGTCCCTTCCCCACTCTTTCTGGATGTCACCTCTCCCTTCAGATATGACGGACTCCTCATTGCCTAGTAACTTGTTCTTTCCCTCGGATGCCAAGCTTTCCCTGTTTGCCTCTGTGGAACTGCAGCATATGCTTTTGGACTTTGCACTGCTCTTTTGTCCTCTAACCACATTCAAATACTCAAAATACTAATCAAATATTCTACTCTTTATTGCAATTACTGAGAAAGATTTGGAAATTTGAAAAAAAGAAATCACAACCGTTGTTTCCAAAAATTTAAATCCAGTAGAAGAGAAAATATATGTAAGCAAATAACTATAACAAATTAAAAAATAAGATCAAGGACTTTGCTGGAAACGGAAGGAAAAGGAGGTACAGACAAACCAGATATGAGGAAACATATGCTAAAAACAGAAAAAGCAAAATAAGAATATGGAGGCAGAAAGATTCAAGACATACACAGACAATAAAAATTACATTGGTCTAGAATGGTGGTTGAGCAGAAATACTTAAAGCATTTCTGTTGGAGTGCTCTGGCTCTAAATCGTGAAAGGCCCTGAATATTATGGTGAGGAATTCCTTTATGGGCAAACTTAGGCAAAGATTTTTGAGCAAGGGATAGAGATGATTAAATTTATGATTTAGTAAGATTATTCTGGAAAACAGTGCTAACTTGAGCAAACAAATACAAAATAATTGCTCTTTAAACATTTTATGACAACTGGTAACAGCTAAAATTGTCTGAACTAAGTTACTACTGGTAGAAAAGGAATGTATGAGACGAATGTGAGGAAAATTCAAAAGACAAAGAAACATAGCAGACTTTAATGAGCTTCACAGGGCCACAGTAACTCCCTGTGTGACTGATGGTCAAGCCTAGGAGGGCAGAACTATATGTTTTGTTATGCTGATTCCACGTTGCCTAGAAGAGTACCTGACACATGGTAGGTAATCAGTAAAAAGCTGTGGAATGAATTAATCTAAACTATCTTGATATCAGTGAAGGTTTTATACTAAATAATATCTAGGTCTCCTTCAGACTCACAATAGTATTAATTATAATCTGATTTTTTAGTTCTCAATCAAATGATTCAAATAAATTAATCACTGTCAAAAAGTGATATTGAGTGTAAGTACAAAGCACTATTTTAAGCACAATGGCACAAAGACAGGTTTTTGTTTATTTTTTAAATTATTTTTTAACCTGCAGTAAGGCAAGGTAAAGGCAAGTAAAGCATTTTTATTTAAAATAGTTTATAAAGTAAAAATCTTAAGGATAAACACTATTAGTAAGCATTTGAAGAAATATGTCATAAGTTTCATGAGGCAGGCTGTTCAAGTCAGGAATATTTGAATAATGTAGGCACAACTAAGTGTCTTTACTCCCTTCTTTTCCAGGATATATTTCCCTAACAGTGATCGTGAATAAGCATTCTTCCCAAAATAAAACCTAAGGGACCTCGTGCTTATGAAAATGTTTTCTTCTGCTTAATTATCATTTTATAAAAGCCTTTACTTAAAACCTTGAGAGGTTATAAGATATTTGAGCCATGTAAAATTTCAAGGGAGCTATAAAAATATTTCAAAACAATCTTTTGGATTAGCTTGGAAGGCAGAAAAAAAAGGCAACATGGGAGAACCCAGCTTCCATGTTCCCCCAGAATGATCAATGATTGGACAGATATCCATGAACAAAAACAGCTCTGGGAGACCTCTAGTGTCCACTTAGGAAGGTTTAGCAACTCCCTGGAAAAACAAAAACAACAACAAAAAACCTAAATAACTGCACAAAAAGAGAAGGAAGACAACTTTATTTTGTCTGCATCATCCCATACCTCAAACAGGCATTGTCATCATCCAGCACCAAGAAGGAATTCCCAGCTAGAAAGAGTTCCTCTTGCCAGGAAAGGAAGAGCGGGGTGAGTGACCAGCTTCTCCACCCTCTTGGGGCACTACACAAAGGTCCACTTTGGTTTCACTTCACACAGACCAGCAAAGCTGAGACATATTAAGCCGGCTTGGAATAAGGAAGAAAACAGAGGCTACTATTAGCAGACATGCAGTAGGAGTGACACAGTTCACAGAGACCTGCTCTGCAGATGAACTCAGCAGATTGTACCACTGATGAAGCTAACAGCCAGCACTGCTGCCGTAGACACCCTGTAAATCTCACCAGCTTCCCCCCATAGGTATTTGCCTTCACTGACACCAGCTGCCTGAGTCCCTCCCACCCCCCCCCCACCACCAGAGCTGAGTAGCCACACTTGCAGCCAGCTCAGGCTTCTGTAACTATGCAAGTGCAAGACACCAGTCTGGGCCACCCCGACTGACCTCCACTGTCATGCCCATGCTCGGGGATAGCCCCTCCAGGTGTGGAACTGCATGCCACTGGCCTGAAAGATAAAAACATGTTCATCTCAATAGATGCAGAAAAAACATTTGAGAAAACAAAACATTCTTTCATGATAAAAATGCTCAACAAATTGGGTATAAAAAGAACATACCTTAATACAATAAAGGCCATATATGACAAACCCACAGCCAACATCATACTCAATGGTGAAAGGTTGAAAGCTTTTTCTCTAAAATCAGGACCAAGACAAGAGTGCTAATTGTCACCACCCCTATATAACATTGTACTGGAAGTCTTAGAGCAATCAGGTAAGAAAAAGAAATCAAAAGCATTCAAATAGGAAAGGCAGAAGTAAAATTGTCTTTGTTCGCAGGTGATATGATCTTACACATAGAAAATAATCAAGACTCCACCAAAAAAACTGCTAGAACTAATCAACAAATTCAGGGAAGTTTCAGGATACAAAAACAACATAGAGAACAGAGTTGCACTTCTATATACTAAAATCAAAACAGCTGAAAAAGAAGTAAACTATCCCGTTCAGAATAGCATCAAAAACAATAACTACTTAAGAACAAATTTAACCAAGGAGGTGAAAGATCTGCACCCTTAAAACTGCAAAACTTTCATGAAAGAAATTGAAGAAGACACAAACAAGTGGAAAGATGTCTCATGTTCATGGATTGGAAGAATTAATACTGTCAGAATGTCCATATTGCCCAAAGCCATCTGTAGATGCAATCCCTATCAGGATTCCCATGGCATTTTTCACAGAGATGGAGAAAATAATCCTAAACTTTGTACAGAGCCACAAAAGACCCTGGATAGGCAAAGCAATCCCAAGAAAGAAGAACAAAGCCGAAGGCATCACACTTCCTGATCTCAAACTATGTTACAAAGCTATAGTAATCAAAATGGTATGATACTGGCATAAAAATAGACACATAAACCAATATAATAGAATGAAGAGCGCAGAAATAAGCCCCAGCTTATATGTTCAACTAATTTTGACAAAAGATCTAAAAATACCCACTGGGGCTAGTTCCTTCAATAAATGGTGCTGGGAAAAGTGGATAACCACAAGCAGAAGAATGAAATTGACGCCTATCTTATACCACTCACAAAAATGAACTTGAAATGGATTACACTTAAAGACCTGAAACTGTAAAGCTCCTAGAAGAAAACATAAGGAGAAAGCTCCTTGACATTGTCTTGGAAGTGATTTCCTGGACATGACACCAACAGCACAAACAAGAAAAGCAAAAATAAATAAGTTGGACTACATCAAACTAAAAAGCTTCTGCACAGCAAAAGAAACAATCAACAAAGTGAAAAGGCAACCTAGGAAATAGGAGAAAGTATTTACAAACTGTATATCTGATAAGTGGTGAATATATAAAATAGGTAAATAACTCAATAGCAAAAAAAAAAAAATCTGATTAAAAGATGGGCAAAGAACCTGAATATACAATTTTCCAAAGAAGACATACAAATGGTCAATAGGTTCATGAAAGGTGCTTAGCATCATTAAACATCAGGGAAATGCAAATCAAAACCACAGTGAGATACCACCTCACACCTATTAGAATGGCCATAATCAAAAAGACAGGAAATAACAAGTACTGGTGAGGGTGTGGAGACAAGGAAACCCTTGTGTACCATTGGTGACAATATAAACTGGCACAGGTACTATAGAAAACAGTATGGAGGTTCCTCAAAAAATTAAAAATGGAACTACCCTATGATATAAGAATCCCAATTCTGGGTAAATATCCAAGGGAATTAAAATCACTATCTAATAGACACATCTGCACTCCCACATTCATTGCAGCATTATTCACAATAGCCAAGATATGAAACTAACCTAGGTGTCAGTTAATGAATAAATGGATAAAGAAGATGTGGCATATATATATATTATATGTATATATATATATATATATATACATATAATATATATATGTATATTATATATACACAAAATAGAATATTCAGTCATGAGAAAGAAGGAAATCTTGCCATTTGCAACAACTTGGATGAACCTTGAGGGCATTTGCTAGGTGAAATAAGTCAGAAAGAGAAACACAAATACTGTATGATATCACTTACATGTGGAAACTAAAAAAGCAAACTCAGAGAAAGAGTAGATTAGTGGTTATCAGAGGCTGGGGAATGGGAGAAATGGGGAGATGTTGGTTAAAGGGCATAAATTCCAGTTATAAAATTAACAAGTTCTGGGGATCTAATGTGTAGTTTGGTGATTATAGCTAATAATATTGTATTATATACTTGAAAGTTGCTAAGGGAGTAGATCTTAAATATTATCACCACATAAAAGAAATGGTAAATATGTGATGGGTTGGAGGTATCAGCTAATGTTATGGTGGTAATCATTTTGCAATATATAAATGTAGCTAATCAACACATTGTACACCTTAAACTTACAACAATGTTATATATCAATTATATCGTGATAAAGCTGGAGAAAAAATACATCCAACCAGAAATATTAAAATATTTTTAGTATCTGTTTGTATGGTCAATTTACCTGAAATTTTTTAGTAAGATATTAAGAGTAAAATCTACTTTTGTTCACAAAAAATCTCTTTTGCTTAATCTTTTATTCTTTGCAAGTCAACACACAAAAAAATCATAGCATATCTTACAATCTGGTAGCCTTGACACCAAAAACTGGTGGAAATAATGGCTACTCGAGGATACCTTTATGGCGTTTGGATTATTTCAGTCCATCAGAACACAATAGAGTAGGTCATAAAACCTTAGCAGATGTACCCCTTCCCAAAGCTAATATCTCCATTCAATTGGAACTGTGATGTTAGGGTCTGTTCCTCTCTACCTCCGTCCATCTAACCAAACACTCATTCATCATGTGTCCGGCAGGGTAGGTGCTGAGGAGAGAGTGCTAAATAAAGCAATATCAGGAATAAATAAAGCAGGCAGGGTCTTCACAGGATTTAGAATTCAGATCAAGGTAGTTTCCCCAAAGACTTTCCAAGTAACTTTGAACCCTAGAGAACATACAGATGTTCACAGTCAACATGATTTCAGAATTTCTCACAGCTAGTTTTATTAAAACAGAAGTGCAGTCTCTGAGATTCGTCCATACTAAACAGAATACCTGATTCCACACTGCTAAAATGTAGTTCAAGAAGTTCTGCTACCTTCTGGAACTACAGAGATTCAAGCAACATTTTGAAAGGATAATAAATTTGAGCAAATGGGAAAAGAGCAAACAAATGAGAATGATCTGAAATTCCTTTAGCATAATTCCAGAACTGGAATGACATTCAATCTCTTACCTAGAATTAACTATAAAATTATATAATACAGGGGATAACTATAATACTAGCAGATTCAAAGCTTCTAGCTTGGATCCAAGTTGATTAAATTGACAAAAAGAAAATTTACAACTTGTTTACCTTATAAAATTATTGAATAGTCTCAACTACCATCAATAAAAGACATATATCGTCTATGTTTATATGTTGTATATGTTTTATATATATATATCGATATATATTAGAATAGATACATGATAGATAGATGATTAGATAGATAGATAATCTCCTGGTAAAATGTAGACTTTCACAAAAGAGTGTCAATAAACGATATATGAAACAACATATATTAAATCTAGTGTATATTTTCCATAAGTAAATCGTGAGGAATTTTGCTCTACTGACAGTCTGCTTTGCAATGTTTCTGGACTTTCTCAAAAGAGGCCTTTGAAAATCCTACAACAGTGTCAATATGCAGTGAAGCAACTGCATGGATTTTTATTTGTTGTTCTTTCTAAGATACAAATTGACAAGCATCTCGCTTGAGCCGATACCTAGTATGTCTCTAGGTAACTATCTTCAGATGTGCATGAAGAGCTGTACCTTAGAAAAGGATTCCAGTTGATATGACAACAGAAAAAATCCAGAAATGCTAACAGGCAAAGCTGATAATAGGCTTTGAAATCCAATGAAAGAATTTGCATTGACTATAAGCACTATCCAGTCATTTTAAACACACATCCTCCCAACCTTATCTACAAATAGCAACCTGCACATTTTTTACTATTACATCATTCTGCAGTTATGTTTTATGTCTGGGTTCACTAAAAGAAATGGCTGAATTTACCTTTGAAGTTAGAAAATGTCCTGGACCCTATAGATTATTTGCTGAAATCTGGCAAAGGCCTGGAATATTTGTATTTTTCCAGTATTATCAGGCATTAACCACCCCAACCCCCTCTTATTTTGTGGTCTCAAGTGTAATTTCTGGTATTTCAACATGCATATCACTAGCTACTAGCAATCTGGTTTCCTTTTTTCTTAAAACTTCTGCTACACTTCAGCACTTGGTTTGCTTGCTATCCACAGGCTGACTGATCTCCACATGTGAACTGATAGAGTGACTTCCCCTCTCAGGAAGAAGAATTAAATTCAGGAACTGAGGACTGACAAGGGCATGGAGAAAAACATTTCTGATGGCTTATACTCCTCTGGTTAGGAAAATCCATAGGCATGTTTTAAGTTGCATGTGTGTGGAAAATAATTGTTTTGTGCAATATGATTATTTGGCATATGGAGGAGACATAATTTCAAAGAAATTAAGTAAATGTTTCAGAAATTTGCAAATATTTGTGTTTTGCTTGCTAACACACTCTCAAAAGGCAAAACAGTTGAACTGAACTTGTTTTATGCACATTTCAAGACATAAAAAAATGATTGAAAACTACTAGTTTCATATTAAAACTATGAAAATAAACCTACATTGATGAAACACTTAACTAACTTTGTACCAAATTTGATGAAAGCTTTTCAAACATTTGTGAAACTTTTTACAGTCTTCCTGACAAGTGGAATTGGTAGTAAAACCCGATACAGGGGCAGCTTTTCAAATAGATTTCAAAAATAATAAGACCTGTCAGTGTTCCATTTGAATCATTAAGTATATAGTCCCCTCCCATATTTACCAATAGATTCCTCAAGCGCTTGTGGTCACCTCCTACTGCTAGATGCATTCCCACCTCAATATACCCATTTGCCTATTGTAAAATACTTTGAGTTTCCTGAAAATGAATTTAAAATAATCAAAGTATAGATTAAGGACTTTTTGCCTGTTGGTGGTATCCCATTTTTGTTCACACATGATTATTTTTTCCAGATATTGGAATGGAAAGAATACTGAATTCAGAGTCAAAAAACCTGTAGATAAAAATAACAAGCAAATTGTTTATAAATAATGGGTGACTATAAATAATTTTGTGACTTGGTAAGAGTCAAATAAGAGTTTCAAGTTTTCAGTGTTACATTTTGTAAACAGAAAAAGATCAACAGGGACTCAGGGATGAAAACGATGTTTCATTTTGAGTAACCACTTTAATCAATTGGTTGTGGATGTCCAGGGCACTGATCTGAAAAAGATTCTGAGAAAAACGCATCCAGGCTCAGGAGCAGAGCGTCAAGAGTCACTATGGATGAATGTCACAGGCGTGGGCAATGGTGCCCTGTAATTACCATCTCTGCCCAAGATAATGTGTAAGGTGGTTTCCAGCTGTAACAGCCTGTGATTCACTTATTCCTCCCTCCTAAATTATTTCTATCACCCGAGGAAATAAGTCTATTCTTATTTTCACAGCTGGGGAAATTATTGTCAAAGTATATTTTGAAAGCTATAAAGTACCCCCTGCACCCCTTTTTAAATGGACTTTCAGTGAGAATGTTTATACTCAAATAGAAGAGTGAACCGGTCATAAAAAATAAAATAACAGAGGAATAAAAGGCTTTGCCAGTACATGTGCTCAGATATTACTTCCAATTTCCATAATAAAAAGTCAGTTTCTTCCAGAACAATTTAAACATGGCCGTGCTAACAAAAACTACTCTCATCTTGCTATAGCAGGTAGCTTTGCCCAAGCAAAGAAAATAAGATAAGGTTACTGAAAATAACTCATTTTAAAAACTGCTGCATCTTGTACTGAAGTCTTGATCTTGACTAATTTATGGATATTTATCAAAGGAAAATCATTTTGGCAGACTCCTAATAATATGGAGTCCTCAGACTCCACTTTGGAAAAGACTGATATCAGAAGCAAAAATTTATTCCATGAAAATAATATTAATCCTAACACTAATTCTGATACTAATATAATAACAATAGTAACACTAGTAAGAGCTCATATTTGCCATTTACTTTGTGCCACTGTATTCAACGGTTTGTATGTATGAATTCATTTAAGCCTCACAATAGCCATAACATGTTTTATTATTATCATAATTTTAGATGAAGAGTGAGTAAATAATTTGTCTCAGATTATTTAGCTGGTCGAGTTCATGATTCAAACGCAGGAATCTGACCCTATGATGTCTTTAATAGGAAAGACACAGCAAAGTCACAGCAAAAGAAAGGTATCATATTTATATCTGACAATATATTTACTAGATTAGCATTAGAATAAAAGCACAAAATTGTAGAACTTGTGGATCTTGGTTTATTCCTTCATTCAACAAATATTTTTTGCATGCCTACATGTGCTAAAAACTAAGACAGGCGCTACAGATATAATCATGGGAAAAGATACACAATTCCTCACTGCACAGAAGTCTAGAGTCTAGTCTACATCTGGACGTGGATGTTAAACTAGGACCTGTGATATGCAGATAAGGATTCACTATAATATGGTAGAGTATGGTGAAGCAAACTCACATACAGTAAATTATAAACAGTCATACTTAAACGACTCAAAAATTACAGTTCAGTGACCTTATATTAACGAAGAAAAGAACACACAAAACTCACAGCTTCACCTACACAGCTGTCTAACATTTTCAGGATATGTCAGGATCCTAGAAGTAAGCACCTGGGAGTCCATTTAACAAAGCATAAATGAAAGGCAACCCAGAGACATCGAGGGTAGATGAACAGTCTAGGCTGTTTGCTGACAACAGTCGATGCCTGAGCTCAGCAATGTTCCTCTCCTAAGGCTAAGACTGTTACATAGTTGCTGAGTTCTTAAGCCTTCACTCCTTTAAATTCTGTTGTAAATAACAGTAAAACTATCTCATTGCAATACCTGGTTTATTTGGCTCTCCAAATAAGTGAGGAGTTTCCTATCCGCACATAATACAGTCATGAAGAACAGTTACTGAGGATAAGAATGTGAGGTTTCTGCTCCTGCAGCTTAGGTAACAAGGTTTGGGGAACATTAAAACAGGCATTCCCATATTAAGGGTTTTGCGATCTTAGTTGTGATGTTGTGGTATTACCAACACTTTACAAATATTTACTTTATCGGTGTCACTCATACTGAAGTGGAAATGTCCATGAAATTTCCCAAACAACATAAATCCTCATAGTTTTCGTTAATGAATACATTTTTACAGTGTAGGCCCTAAAAATGGTGGTAATACAAATGTGCTTTGTGTGTATCTTTCTCTTTGAAATAGAATTTGAGTTAGAAAAATATATATAGCAATTATTAGAAACACATGATTTTTTTTGATACCTACTGATTGGACCATCAATTAATTTTATTTTCTAACTCTTCCATAATCACGTATGACATGTCATTCACTGGCACAGTGTTACCCTGCCATTTTCAGTGACCCACAACTAACCTTTCCCAAAGAAGCTTAGAAAACTCTATTTTTTCCTTTGGGAAAGTTGGAGGTCAGCTGAGAGGTTGCTTTGGTGGAAAGGGTTAAAATTCCAATGGCTAAATCTCCTGAGGGATTACATAACTCAAAACAAAGGAAGTTAAATGTTCGGTTTACCAAAGCATGCAGAAAGACAGAAAAAGCATCTGTCCAGAAAGAACCCCATCCCCATGATTATAATCCACTTTCTCATTGTTGGCTGGTGCACTGAATGCCTCGCTGTAGCCTTTAACCTGCTGAGGCTGTCGAGCAGCCTTGCAGAAAACCCAGACTGCACAAATATAACTAGAAAGTTGGCTGAGACAGAGGGTGTAAATCTTCACGTTAGCCCACCAAGATGACACCATGCCTTCTGCCAAGTCTCAGAATCCCAAACAGACCTAGGAGATGAGTAGAAATATAAATTGAAGCTCCTTCATGCTTAAGCTCTTTCCTTTATGATTCTTATTCCCACAGATGGATTAAATTTTTACTAGTGGGGAAGAACGTTCTTTCTTAGAAACGTACTCGTGTAACAAAGTTCAAGTTTCATTTCTCCTTCATTAGCTTTTCAGGGTCTCTATTTAACATCCACTGCCCTCTCTGAATGTGAATCTAGCAAATTTGTTCACTTGGGTAAGTTTGGGTTCCAGGAACACCAGGGGGCTCTTTGGTCTTGTGTTTACATTTAAGGTCAAAGCTATGGAAAGCCTGTCACACAGCTTCTTCCTGAACATGTTGGCTCATTTATTTCAAGGGTTCCATATTCCCTAGGAAGTTGTTCTTTCCAAAGTCAATTTTAAGGTTAAGCAAATATTAGTGCATCTAGCAGTGTGTCCCATGTGCTTCTTTCTTTGATTTCTTTTGCATGCGAAATCCTAAGACAGTGTCATGAGTTCTTTAGAGAAAAGTTGCTCTGCACTTCTATTTTCCTTTTAGATATATTTGTCCATGATAGGTGAATGGATCTTAAAGATGCACTCAGAAAACTGTAATTGATGAGAGCATAATCCTAGATTTGTTGTATCCCTAGAAAATACTAATATAACAACTGGAAGCTCTAAATCTCCAATTTTCTATATTTTCTATTACACACACACACACACACACACACACACACACACAATGTTTATGTAATTGTTTATGAAAACAGAAGATCACAAAAAACTTTCTTTCCATCTTTAGTTCCATTGGAACCTCTATGGTACTGAATTCCATGAACTCGGGTTTGTCTGACATCCAACCTGCATCTGACATCCAACCTGCATTTTGGGCAACTAAACCCAGTTCTTTTCAGTTGACAATAATAGGTAGCTTAACATACTTACAAAAAAGAGTTTCGTTTACTAAAAGCTAGTAATGCTTTATTTTAAAATATTGTCATAGGATTATTGCATCTTGAAATTAAGGTTTCTGAAGAAATGAGTTGATAGTCTCATACTTTTGTCTATTTAATTCTCTTAGATGATAATATTTTGAATAGTGTTTACTAATTCTAAACCATGAAGAATGCTGCCTACCACAGTGCAGACTTTACTTCTTAAGGTCAATAGCTTTTATACTAGATTAAAAATAGATATACATATATGTACATAGAATATATTAATGTACATATGTGTTTATAAATATATCCATATGTGTGTATATATATTATTAAAGCACACATTTCTATAATTTTAATTTATACTTTAATAAACATGTTTACACCATGAGATGAATTTATGCTAAATATTATCTTAGTACAAAATATTTTTATTGTATATTTTACACACACAAGACTGTGTTCAAAATTGAAATGCTTTTAATATTTAAAGTTAGATGGGCTAAGTTAGGTCTTCATACGCTATTTATCAATTTCCCTTTGGCATTCCTAAGTCTCATTGCCTAGTGCCACATTTTGAAATGCTGTCACTATTTTCTCCTTTAGATTAAAAGGGTACCTGCCCTACATGTTTGCTGAAGGCCCCAAATTAAATACTACTTGGGAAAAGGATTAGTAAACTATCATGCTCAAAATGATTTAATTACTCTTAAGTAATTTAATTACTCTTATACAATGTTTAGAGAACATATTTTATATTTAATTTTTAAATTATGCTTACTTATATTTTTCTCTTTATGCCTCTGAATCACTATTCCATGATAGCAATTTCTAAGGCATCAAAATATTTATGAAGCAGCATTTTTATTTGTATTTTTATAGCCAAAATATTAGCTTAACCATATTTTATAAAAAGGATCAAAATGCAATTATTAATACCAGTAAATAAATTGCATGTGTTCTGAAAATCTTGAAGGAAAATGAAACAAAGATGATAGAAAGAGCTTCTTGATCCATTACCTCAAGTAAATTACTTTTACTGTACCCTGTGGAAGAGATTGCTTCAGGGTCTTCATGGGCTTTTCCACCCAACAGGCAGTGTGTTTCTTAGATAAATTCATTCTCTTGATTATTGGTCTCTTAGTTTCCCCAAAAGTCACACAGCAGAGGACAGGCATGGGGGGTCAGGAAGGGAGAACTGCTTACATAATTCATCTGTTAGTACAGGAGTTTGGGGTATAAAATCAAGCTAGACTTTGGATATGCTATGTGAACTGACACGAATAAAATTCCTCTGCTGCTGGTAGGAGTAAACTGGGAGTCAGCTCTCCTTATATTTTTCTCCAGTTTTCCTCAGGCCAGTCCACATTTTCACCATTTCCTCTTGCAGTAATCACAGCTATATCATGCCTGAGCATAAAAATAAGAATCAAACTGATTAATTTGTTTACCTTTCCTCAAGTTTTCTCCCAAGTCAATGACTCAATTTAGTTCCACACACAATGCCCAATCAATCATGTCCCTCTGGTTTTACTTCTTTCTGTTGCATAACACAATAGTAAACGTTAAGATTCTTACATGAGTGCAGTATTATTTTGAGATTTTATGAGATCATAAGTGAGGAAATTCAAATTTATGATTCCTTCAGTAAGCACAAGCTGGCTGTATTTGGACAATCCATATGTACCAGAACAATTTCTGTAAAAAGAGGCTTCAGAGACTCACATTTTTATGCTTTGGAAACTGCCAGAAGAAACCCTTATGTTAAAATGGCAGCCATGATTTTTGTTTGTTTTAATCATCATCATCAACAAAATATTGTTCACTCTCTAAAATGTTTGGAATGTGATCCCTTTCAGATTCAAGGTCAAGGTTGAGGGCTATTATGATGAAAGGAGCTACTTACTGGTATTAGATCATTTCATCTGGGGTGGTGATTAGTGCACTAACCCGGATCTGTCATTGCCTGAACAAATGTCCAAAACAGAGAACCAACATACAAGAGCCTTGCTTGTGAGGAATCGGTACTCGTGTTCTGGTCATGGATTTATGGCCTCACAAAGTGTCTCCCCTCTGACAATTTTTGATAAGATACACAGAATAAATGATTTATCAGATTCCTTCCTTCCTCCTCAGATCAGTTGATTATTTTGAGGGTTTGTATGCTGGGCGGAAGTCTATTTCAACACTTCCTATTTTCCATGCTGTTTGTTGTGAATGGTGCTAACTTGACCTGCTGCACGTCCTGTTTTCCAAATTGGCAGCTGGGGAGGGTGAGTGTTCTGGTTAGGCTCACCTCAGTGTCTCTGTCACTATGAACGGTGACCTTATCACCCAGTGAGCACATGAAGCGAGATCCTTATGAACTTGTGAAATCTTTTCCAAGTTTAGCATCCCCCTTCCTTGCCTGTGCTCACATTCTCCATCTCTGCTTAGTGCTCTGCCCTATCAAAACACATTTTCATGGAAAGATCTGGTTAACTCATCACACTGTGATTTATAAAGCTTGGTGTGTTGTCATTCCCAGGTGCATTTGAATTTTAACCCCAGACAAGGAGCCTTAAATCAAAGGAATGACTGTGTAATTAACTTTAACAATTTATAGTTTCTGTGAGCAGGTGAGAGATGAATTTAAGAACTTAAGGGGTAAGTTTCTTTTCACCCCTGAAACCACATATTAATAGATGCTTACGATTCTGTGATAATGACCATTTAGGCATCAAATCATTAACACCTTTTTCTATCTCTGTTATGGAAATATAGAAATCTTTGCCTAGAATCTCATAAGAGGTGATGATGGAAATTAAAATTTGTACATAACGGTCAAATCAGAGTGAACAGAAGGGCTAACTCCCAAATCTGAATATGTGCCTATAGTCTCCAAGTCTTAAAATTCACGTGCTTCACCTCACAAAATCCTAGATGTCTGTGCTCCTCATTCTCCAACTTCCCCCACTAATAAGAAATAGAAAGGCAGAAAACTAAATGTGAATACCTTGATATCCATTCCCAGGCAGGCTCCCTGCTGGATCTGTTTTCTGCTTGGATGACTACATAGAATAACACAGAAGGGGATCTCTTTAAGTTGGATGTTGTGGAGAGTTACAGAGTCTAGGTATTAATTTGTTGGTCTTCCAACGTGTCAGTCTCTGAGCTCTCTGAACAAAGAGATCATGGGGACTTCACCACAAGTTGAAGACTGCCATGACCCTGTTTATAAATCTTCTGCGACCAGTGGTGCTTCTAGGGGTTGAACAGCCTAGAGTTGTAAGAAGCAACAGTGTTGTCTGTGGCAAAAAGCAATGAACAGGGCCTCACATCTTAGGAGGAGCCCCGGAGATTTGATACAGAGCCATTCTTGCCTGAACGCTTCCATTCCGGAGGTAGAAGTGGGATCTAATTTCCACAGAAGGAAACTGAGTTGTCTGATTATGAAAAGCTCAGTGTTCTCAGTATAGGGATGTTGTCTAGTGCAAGGACTTCTGAATCAATAGCATCTCATCCTCAAATAAGATATGTTAAAATCAGTTATCACCACTTACTGGCTCTGTGACTATGAGGTAGCTACGTAACAGCCTGGAAACTCAGGTTTCTCCACTAAAAGTGGTGACAATCATGATTTTACCTACCTTATAGAGTGGTTGTGAAAATTAAATGAGGTAATATATGGAAACTTCCTGACACATTTTAAATGTTCAACATTATTATTGTTGCTGTTGTTGTCATTTAATAATCCTTATCTCCAAAGGTTACAAACTGGAAAATCATCACTTATCAACTCTTTTGAAGGAGAGAAATGAAGAGAGAGTAAACCATTTTTTTCTGTCATCACAAGGGTAAACCTAATGCTGTGTCATTGGTTAAGTTGAAGCAAAGACTGCTCCAAGTTTCAACATCTGAATGTTGAAACCATACTTGACTTTGGCATGAGGCAATGTCATTTAATATGTTCATATGGTCCCACATGCCGTTAAGCATGCACTGTGTGTTATTTTATGATGTTTGAGTTGGACTCACGCTTTCTGGGTGCATGTATTTGTGTTTTTTCAGATTCTTGTGAAAAGCTGGAGGGACCTGTTTCCAATTTCATGACCATTTATCACTAATCCAGGACGACTGTAGCATTACCTCCAGAGCCACAGACAGGAAGCTCTAAGAATTAGATCCATCATATATTTGCCCAGAAGCTCTGTTAAACCAGTTTTATGCTTGTATAGATGAAGGTGACAGTCTGGTGGGAAAGTGGACAAAGTATTATACTGAGCTACATAATGGAAAAAAAAACAATTTATTTAATTCAACAAAAGATAAAGGAACAATGATGTTAGTCCTTTCAAGTAATTGCCGTTGCTTTCAGTAATTGCTTGTTGCTTGGTCACTTGAACACTTACTCTCTCTTTAAGTTTCTAATATTCTCTTTATAATCACCCTCAGCTGTAGGTTTCATTCATGAACAGATTTAATAGAAAGAGAGCCAAACCATGGTTTTCTCTTGGGATAGTTCTCTTAATCAGACATAAAGTGCACTTTTCCTGGAAAATCTTCAAACGAGTTTGAAAATATTGCAGCTGTGAAGTAATTAAGGTGTTTGGAGTTTTTCAAGCCAGTTTTGTATGGATATCATCACAAATGTCATCGTGTTAAGGAAAACTTAATGCTCAGAAGCAGCTTGTGGCATCCTGAAAGATTCCTCCTTAAACACAAATGTGGATGATCTGTGATGGAGATTTTCTTATTTCAATGATATTTTCATTCACTCAGTCATTCACAAAGATATTTCACATAAATCTATATAAATGATGCTTTATTTAAAGCAACTCATTAAAAAAAATTAGTTTACTCCTTGTTTAAATGTATTTTTCATTAATGTTAATTTACAAAGCAACATTAAATTCTCAAGGTGTATGATAAGTTACCTTTAATAATTTGGCTTTGTAAATGTAAGAAAGGGTTTGTACAAAGATATTCATATCAGCATTATGTGAACTGGCTAATTTGGAAAGAATCAAATAAAACTTTAGAAAATAGTTGAAGAAAGCTATAACACATACATTCGTTGGAGTACTGTGTACTTGATAAAATGTTTATATAAACTAGGCAGGAAAGATAATTGAAAATACAGTTTACAAATTTCACTCTATATTATGGTAAATCTCTATGTTAAAAATTTAGAAGTACTACTTCCAAATACTATTTTTGTAGTGGAACTGTAAGTCTGATCAAATAATTTCTCTACTTAAAATGCTTCAATGACGTTCTATTTCTTCTTAAATTCTATATCACTATTCTTCCCTCGTTTTCTAAACTCTGGTCATACTGACATTCTTTAAAAGGTTCCTTTCTGCTTCAAGAAATCCATTGCAATCTTCCTTCTGTATGGAATGCTTTCTCCACTCCAGCTGACCATGACTTCTTGAGTAGTTAACTTCTAAGAACTCTCATATATTAGTTAATTCTTCCTTCCTCTCAAAACCTTTTCTAATTCAACTAGGGAAATAAGGTTTTCCTAGTATATAGTCTTATGTCCCCTTGAAATTCACTTTCATATCCCTTTTGACAATTTTAATTCATTATTTGGGTAATTATTTAATGTCTCTCTCCCACAGTAGAACATAAATCCTATTAGAGCAGAGACCATATCTATTGCTACCACTTCCAGAGTATCTGACACACAGTTGGTACTCAATAATTTTGTTTGTTGTGTCAACCTTCAAAAACAGAAACTCGTTTAAGATGCAAAGTATTTATCTGAGATCAAAGAATTGCAATTCGGGGAGCACAGATTCAGGTAGAAACTCAAATAATGTCCCTATTTCAGGGTGAAAGCAAGGGAGTTTTTATGAGAAAAGGAAGAGGATAATTAGATGAGTTGAAGAGGAAAGAAAAAGAACTTTCTATCAGTGTTAACATGCTAAGTTACTCTTGGTTATACGTTGATTGGCTATTGATTCTATCTTCAGAAAGTCCACAATCTTCTCCTTGTGATCAGGATGTGTTTTCCTGCTGACTTCTCACACAATAGTTCGTAAGACAATTGCAGTTTTCATCCTAGTCCAAAGGTTCGGCCCAGTCCAAGTTTAAGGAAAAAGATAAGCAAGGCAGTTCTCCTGGAATGGCTGCCCCAGCTCTATTTTAAAATGGCCCCACTTATGTCAATTTTCACAGTTTGAACACAAGTTGTGCTTCTGGTAATGGTGGAGTAGCTCATATCAGACAAACCCTCCCACAGAAAACAGTGATAAGTACTGAACAAAATATATATTTATACACACACACTCACACACACCCCTGGAGGCAAACAAAAAGCAGGCAGACACTAGTGAGTAGTAAACACTTTGGCAGAAGAGAACAGCACTTGTCAAGTTTCCCATGTT
Source organism: Tapirus indicus (assembly GCA_031878705.1). Lineage (NCBI taxonomy): Eukaryota > Metazoa > Chordata > Mammalia > Perissodactyla > Tapiridae > Tapirus > Tapirus indicus. The sequence goes on along the minus strand of CM062919.1, from coordinate 136,185,418 downwards.
TATAGCTTTTCTCCTGAGGGAAGTTTCAGTCACCACTGTGAAGGCCAAGTCTTTGATAGAAGGCTGATCTCTAACTGGCTTGAGGAACAAGAGGAAAGACTTCTGGGCTCCCAGAGCAGCTGCCAAGTGGAGGGGGAAATCCCAGGAGAGAGCAGCAGAGGGAAAGCCCACATTTCTGACTGGTCCCTGAACCATGCACGCATTGCGCAGACTCGAGACAGCTCAGCTAAGGTGAAAGAAGGCAACATACGTTTCAGGGGCTGCCCACTGCAGGCGAGTGCAATTTGGAATTTAGGTTCAGCCAAGTTAACTGCCTGCTACAACAAAAAATCAACACTGTTTTGGCCTGGGATTTATATTCACTACAAAAATGTCTCTGAAGAAGCAGCATTTATGTTGATACGTGAGGGATTTGTAGGAGTTAGGAGGAGCGTAAAGTAAAAATGTTTTTCCAGAGAGAAGAAAAGCATGTGTGAATGTCCAGTGCTAGGAAAACTTGGCACATCTTGAGACACAGCAAACACCAGTGTGGCTGATGCATAATAAGGAGCGGGAGGGAGAGAGTGGCATGAAATAAGATTCTAGTGTTAAGCAGGGGCAAATAATTTGGGGTCTTGAATGTCATGTTACTTATTCTCACTTTATTCTAAACACTTCCAAAGACTTCAAAGGTTTTTAAGCAGTGTAATGGCATGATCAGGCTTTGCTTTTAAAAGATTATTCTGGCTACAATATGGTAAAAACCATTGCTGGAGGGTAGAAGTGGATAAAGAAAACCCAAAATCTCTTGATATTTTCCAGCTATAATTGGATGTTAGGTGGGAGTGAGTAAGGTTGAGTAGACTGTAGAGATTGACACCCAGGTTTCTGGTCTGAACACTAGAAGTGCTGGTTGTCAAGATACAGAAACTTGGAGGTAGAGAAAACTTGCGGAAAAGATTCAGAATTGATTGTTTAATACGTTGATGATGCCACTTAAGTATATGGGTCTGGAGGTCATAAGAAGATTATAGCTTAGCAGTATAAGTTTGGAAGTCATTGATGTAGAAATGGTATTTGGGGCCGTGGAAGCAGAAGAGAGATAGTGAGAAAGGGTCAAGTGAGACATGAAGTGGACCCAAGAACAATCACAGAGGAACTTCAATATTTAAAATCCAAGTGGAGAAGGAGGAGCCAAGAACAATGCAAACTAAGGATTAGGAGCTTCCAGGGAGGAGGGAAGATGGCTAGCAGAGTGTGGTGTCACAAAAGTTAGGGGAAAACAGGGTTTCACGAAGGAGGGAGGAGTGAGCGCAGAGTAGCGGCTTGAGCTCACCTTCCTGCAGATGACAATTATAAATTATTGACAATATTTCTTAAAAATTTGAAGGCACTGGAAAGCAGCCAAATATGGGCATTCATTGGAGAGGTCTAATCAGAAAAGGCAGGAACTTAACCTGTTGAGAGTTCAAGGCAGTCTACTCAACTCTGATTACTTTTATATATTTGAATTGTTCAGTAATATGTATATTTGTGTGTATTTGCATATTCCTTTTAAGGATGGGATGATCTCGAGCATGTTGAAAGGCGGATTGGATCAATCCCTAGATCATTAGGAGTTGAAGATAAAGGAGAAACAGTGAATAATGGAACAGTAGGGATGCTAGCCAACTGGATTTTATCATTACTTAACCTAAGTCTTAATTTATCTCTAAAATAGTAATAATACTAGTGCTTACCCACCACCCAAGGCTTGTTCAATCTGAAATAAACTAAGTTCCTGACCATAGTGTTTAATAGGTATTTTAATGATGATGAAGGTGATTGGTAATGATAGCGCTAATGATAGTTCAAAATGCACACATGTACACATACATATTCACAAACAGAAGATTGGGGGTTGCAATGAAGGGAGAAGTAGCACTGAAGTAATCTTTTAAAGAAGCAATTATTTCCTCCTTTGGGTTTGAAAAGAATATAATAAATAAAATAAAAATATTTTGGTAAATAAAAATATTTTGTGATTTGAATGGCATTTAATTTGAACCTCATGTTCATAATAATTAGAAGTTTGAGCTCTGGAGACAGTCTTCCCGGCTTTAACTCTTGTCTCTGCCATTTACTCCTCATGAACTTGGGATATTTATGCAACTCTTTGTGCCTCAGTTTTCTCATCTGTGAAATGGGGATAATAATAGTACCTATGTAGTGCTTCCCTTTCAGTTAAGTTGGGGCAACACCGCTGTGTCCCTTCCAGAGAAGTGTGATTCAAAGTATGTATGCCCCTTCCAGGTATTGCCATAAAACATTTGGCATGATCTTTGTTCTCCTAGTTTGCTTGTCGGCCATTTCAAGCAGATTCGGAAAGAGCAAGCATCTTCAAACACCACATAGAAGGCTGTCTCCTGAGAATCCAATTAAACTGCAACATGAATGAGAAATAAACCTTTATTGTTATAAGCCACTGAGATTTCGCTGTTGCTTTTCACAGCACTAGCGGTAGTTTCCCCAATAATACCACAGCACTCAGAGCAGTAGCTAGCTAACACAGAGTAAGCGTGTTGCTAGCATTGATAATATTACTGGACCTCGAGGGGTCCAAATGTCAGAAAATATACTGACTATAGAAATGATGCTCCAAATATCCAAAATAAGATTTCTTAATTCTGAAAACATTATTTGACCTTAAAATCAAGCATGGAAAATATGATCTGTGTTAACTTGTCATATCAGCAGCAGATTATGTTTATTAAAACAAGGTTCCAAATATAATGAGAGGTAAGCTAACAAGCTAATATTATTAGATAAATAATTTTATTTCCTCTAGCCATTTGATTCTATGCTGTGTGCCATATCACCTAGTATGTGGATTATCCTCAATTCAATAGCACTCCAGGCTCCACGTTTCTTCTAGAAGTTATTACTAATTCACTCACTTATTTTCTCTTCTCCAGGTCGAAGGAATATGGTTTTCATTTATTTTTATAAGCACTGAAAATTGTATTGCATGCATGGATAAGTCGGATATATGTGTAAATATATCAAAACACTGAAAAATTTGTTTGTTTGTATCATATTTAAGGAATACATATCATGGTAGAGCACCAGATATTTAAAAGTAAAAATAATTACTCGGTATCACCCAACAGCTTCGAAAGCACCATATAAATTTAAAATAAATAGCTTGAGCAGAAACTTTCAACTAGAACAGGGCTACACAAATACTTATATTTTTTCCATATGGGAAGAAATTATCTACATTACAGCCATTTTATTGTTCATTGCAGAAGGTTATGTGAAGCAGATTGCATTGAAATTATTTCCTTTAGAAAACCAAACCTGGAGTTTTTTTCTGCAGAAACTGCGTATAGATTTAGCACATTCTCTGAACCCTGTTACAGGCATTTTTTAACCAGAGCCAATGACTGTGAACCTCTTTTAATCGCTCACTAACTACATGGTGTGTGTTAACACAAGACACACAGAAGCCGAAAAGGAAATCGCCCCCAGCTGTCCAGGACCTTGATATTCAGATATCCATGTTTCCAAATCCTTTCCCCAAACAGAGGTGCATGAAAATCTTCTGGTCCTCATATGTTTTTATTCCCTTGCATGGAAACATCCAACCAGTAACAGAATCTTATAGTGATGTTCATGTAATCACCCACTTCCTCATTAAAAGGGATCCCTCCTAGTGTTGTAAGAATTTCCATTCTGTTTTAGGTCTTTTTCTCCCAGCTGAACATGTTGGAAGTGTTCTAAGCACACGGGAAAAACGATCCTGGGTAATTCTACTTCAAAATCTCCGTTTTTAGCCATTGTTAATGACATCCCATTACCTCAATATGCTTTTTTCAATTCTAAAATGAAGGTTAAAAAAACAAAACAAAAAAAAATCTTGGGACCAAAACTGAATTTCCTTTATCATTTTATCAAATATATGTCTTGTACACTGTATAAAATTCCAAGTATCACTCATTTAATTTAATCCATTAGTTAGTATGTGTTCCTCATATTTGGGCACTGTGTTAGGTACAAAAAATACAAATGGGAAAGATAGAACTCTGACCTTCATGGAGCTCACAACTGAATTAGAGAAAGACAGATGAGGAAATCAGTAATTATAAATATTGTTGATTAACAATCAATGATAAACATTATTGTTTGATGAAAGTTATAATAAACGTATACACAGGCATATATTTTCCCATCTAGTAAGAAGAATCAAGAGGTCAGATAACAGTGATTCTTGAGATTAAAATTGGAGAACAGAAAGGCACTATAACTAGAGGTGGAACAGCATGTGCAAATGCATGGCAACAGGAATAGGAACGATACACAGAATCCAGAAATCAGGATGGTTGGGTTAGAGTAAACAATCAGTATAGCACATATGATGGGAGATAGGAAGGGGGGCCTTACATGACATACAAACATGCAAATTTAGATGAAAAGAGATTCTTTTGAATGATTCCTATCCATCTGGCTTTTATATAAAACTAAACAAATAAACAAAAATACACCATATTTCTCTGGATAGAGCCTGTTCTAGAAAAAGGCAAAGATGAAACAGAAACAGCAACTCTATTTGATGGAATGATCAATTCTATTTGATGGAAGGAAATATTGGATTAAATATAATGGAAATAGCATCCATTCCTAAGAATAGTAAAAGAGGCAAACTAGTATCTTAAAAAAAATTTTTGTATCCTCTCTTCATTTCTCTGGGATTATGATTGCATAAAGAGATTGTTTGTGTACATTGCTTTTAATTCCTTATAAGTGGGTTGCAGTCATGGTTTATTTTCACACATGACTTCTACTCCTTAGACTGCCAGTGATGGGCTACACCTGTCTGAAACTGCGAAGGAGCTGAAGCATTCCTGGTTCTTGTTCAAGTCCTCTTTTGAAGTCCAAGGTGAACAAAGAAATATGGCCACTGGAACCTCCTCCTACATATTCAGTGTATTAACTTTAGTCTTTGTAAAATAAAGCAGCCTGGGGTGAAGATGGTATTCTCAAATTAATTTGACTACAATTTGTAGATGTTTATATTAGTTCAGGTTTATTTTGTAATAAGAAATAATGAAACAGAAACTAATTATGGTCATAGCTAAATGTGGTCTCTGGGAAAGATACTGGAGTGTCCTTTCACATGTTGGCTTAATAAACCTGCCCAAGCTGAGTCCATTTCCAGGCACTTGGCAGCTTTCTCCAAACAGACAAGTCAAAAATCATGATGCTCAGTTGCTGTGACAATCCATGGAACAAGTGTGGTAAGCAGTACAGCTGCAGAAACCACAAAGTATGCTGATAAAAGGAATTATTTGCTCAGTGATGTTTCAGAAGATAAATCTAGAACAGAAGATGCATTATTCCATAAATATTTTTTCTTTTATCCCATTATATAGGGTGTCAGTCCTTTGAGAATTTTGGAGTTTTACCAAAGATGGTTTGTGAAATAGGTATTGTTATATCGGTTTTCGGAGAGGGCAGAGCGTGCTTCGCAAACATGTATAGAATTATAGTACTGGAATGGATATGAAATGTATTGGGTTCAACTTTGTTTTTTCCTACACATGAGAAAACTGACGGTGAGAGTTGAAAGGGCTTGCTCAAAGTCACAGAGCAAACAAGCAGAGACAGTCATAGAGCGTAGGTGTCCAGGCTCCTGGTTGCACGCTCTTTACTATACCCTGTAGCTGCACTGTGTCACTAAATATTCAGAAGAGAATACAAATTTAAAAAAATAAAATAAAAAACCACACATACAACTATCTACACCCTGGCCAATTTGGACTCTTTCTCGTACATAAAAGCATCTACTTAGGTCACAGAAAGCATCCTTTTGGGCTTATACTTGCCCCCAAATAGGCAGTTTCCAAAGTAGAATATTTAGCACAGTTGAAGAAATAATTGTATCTTCGGATGACTCCATCTCCGTGAATACAAGAGCATTACCTCTAAAACTGTTGAACAAAGACTGATGTTTGTTTCTTTTCGTGACACAAAAGCATTCCAAAATTTAGATTCTAGTCTCAGCATGGCATTGGAAAAACTATGTTAGATTTCATGGAGCTAAGTCATTTCATTTTATGTATGGAAAAAACTGAGGTCATGAAAATATAAGTGACTTGCACATGATCATACGCTTACTAGCTAAACTATGCTGAACAAATAATCCTTACAAAGTGTTTGTGTAACATAGGTCTCTTGGACCTTAATCCAGTGATTATTCCTCCATGGAGTGATAAATCATCTCACATCCCCTACACTCCCATAGAGAAAACATGAGAATAAAAATGAATATAACTATTCAAGTGGAATTTAATCAAATCTAAATCAATTTTCTAAATATAACAAAAATTAAATAGTTTCAGACATTTGACCCTTGAAGCTTCTTATACTATGACTTCTCTGCATGTTTTGTTACATTTTCTAGACTCAACATACCTTTTCTGACAATCAGCAGCACTTCTAGAGTTCCCATGATATGTGACATTTTAGGAACGCCAAAAACACACAATTGCACACACATACACAAACTTAAGGGACTGAAATTAAACACACACACCCTGCAATTTCAAAGAATTCAAATTCAGAAATGGAATTTAATTCTCTTCTAATTTGATAAGTAAATTAATCTCGCTGAAGGAGGAGGAAGAGGAGAGGAGGAGACCAAAATATAACTATAGAGTAGGACAACTTGATTTATACTAACTTTCCCAAAATTATTGAGACAAATCACATAAGATTTGTTTATATTATCAATTACTTAAGATGTTTCTCAAAAAAATTATATGAGCAAACATGCTTCACATTATATCAATTGTTTTGGAAATCCACAGTGAATTAGCACATCTGGGAAGTCCTACATTGATAATAATCATAAGTAAAAATCCTATTGAATTATTATTACTTTTTTTTGGTGAGGAAGATTGGCCATGAGCTAACATCTGTTGCCAATCTTTCTCTTTTTGCTGAAGAAGATAGGCCCTGAGCTAATAGCTGTGACCATCTTCCTCTATTTTGTATATGGGACACCACCACAGCATGGCTTGATGAGCAGTCTCTAGGTCCACGCCAGGGATCTGAACCTGCAAACCCCAGGCCACCAAAGCAGAGTGTGCAAACTTAATCACTACGCCACTGGGCTGGCTCCTGAATTACTTTTTTAACTAACGGTTTCCTCAAATGTATTTTACCACAGAATGCTCTTCTTCTCATCTTCCTTAAACCTAGCATGAGACCCCAATTTTGCCGTGGAAACTGTGACTGATAGAGTACATGGCAATGCTACTCAATGAAAGTGAAATACACCTGAAATTATACAACTGTCAAAACTATGACAACTTAATTTTGTAAAGAATATTTCTCAAGTCTCTTTAACTTTTCTCTAAATCCTATAATAAGACATAAAGATAATTGTCAACTATAGTTAACCATATGGGAATTCCTAACTCATATGCAATGTAAAACAAAATGCCTCAACTTGAATATTCAAGAAAAGATTGGATGAAATAAGTGAAGGTGTGCATTTATTAATATTTGGATTTGATTTGAATATTAGGTTATTATTTGGGTGATGGCAAATCACTATTAAACAGAAGTCACTAAATAACGTTTGAAATGACACGTGACAAAATATTGCACGTCAGGGAGAATTGTAAACATAGATTTGATTTAAATCTTCACTAGCTGTACAGGTTCAGATTCAAGTAAAAGAATTCTTAATGAATCAATTTTGTCATTTTACACTGTGCTAAATTCCATAAGAATTATAAAGAGGTCACTATAAAGAGTTAAATTTTCAAACATACTATGTACACATACGGATCATTAAACATCTAAAAAGGAAAACTATGCATTGATTAGAATTATTGTAAGTGTATATATATATATCTACACTTTATATATATAAATCCAGTAAATTGCAAGTCTTCCAACTCTTCTATGGTGAAAGCAGTAGAAGAATTAGAAGAAAACAACCTTAAAAATGGTAATGAGATAGCTTCTTTAAAGCAAATATTTTTTAATTATACATTTGCCTAAAGCAGACTATCCCTAAGTAGGATTGCTTATTCAGAATCTACTGTGTTCTGGGCACTAGAGAAGGCAAGACACAAAGATGAAGAAGACAGGATTTGACAAAATATCCTAATTGGCAAGTTAATAAACAGATTAATAAGTACCCTGTAAGGTGAAATGTGATAGAGTCATTTAAAACAATGACAAAAGTGCACAGAGATGGAAGTCACTAACCTAAACTAGGGAGACAGAGAAGCTGCATAGGCACTGGTATTTGAAAGGGGTGTTGAGGGGTGGGACTCCAAGTGAATAGGAGCTTCCAAGTGGAGAGATATTAGCAGGGAGTTCAAGGTAGAGAGACTATCGTTCTGGAAAAGATGAAACATAAGATCTATGACAAATTCCGGGAACAGAAAGAGGTTTTATGCGGCTGGAGCAGGTGGAATACCAGGGCCTGAAGCTGCGAACACAGGGTGGAGTCAGAGAAGGAAGAATCTTATAAGCCACGCTAAGGAGATCTATAGAGAAGAGCAAAGGACACTTCATTTATTGCCAGTCAACTGCCCTTTTACGATAACATTGCTTGAATGTTTCAGAGATCTGGGACATTCAGAATTAGGTTGATGCTACTTTCCCAAATATCTCCTCCATTCTTCTTTCCCTCCTGGCATTATCCAAAATCTACTATTAGGATGGGATAAGTGTCACATCCTTTTGGTGCTTTTCAGTAATCAGAAATGTTTTAATATCACTCTGAATAGTGTATTGAACTTTTGCCTTCCCTAAAACATTAAAAAATCAGAACTCTTTTTTTTAAAAAAAACATAATAATTGTCATTGAAGAATAATTGTCATTAATACTTCAATGTTAATAGTTAATAGCTTGTAGAAAAAAAAAACAACAGGTAATACCTACTTTCTAGAGAAGTAAAGTGTTCTAAAATTATTTCATTTAGATTTTAGAAGTCAATTCTTGAGTCTTGGGAATGGAAAAGTTAGCCTACAGTATTTTATCAGTATTATTTAAGGATCTTGGAAAAGCTACAAATGTCTTTAATTCTTCCTGAAATTTTCTTACTTGGCTGCAATGATATAGAGTTTTGGACTTTTTACATTTTAACTATTGCCAGACCCCTAATCAATTCATCCCTGCCACTTTAAATTTTATCAAATCTTTTGGGGCTCATCTGGCTAGAATCTTATAAATGTCTTTACATGTATTGCATTACTCTTTCACAGCTTTCTATTAAGTTCTTTTCCTTTAAGTCTGGGCAGAGAAACTGAATTCTGGAAACATGGAACAACTATATGAATCTGCCATGAAATTAAGAGTGCTGAGTTATTCCCAATTCCTTAGGTGGCAATATCTCTTCAGCTCAGTGGTACAGAGCCAGTATGTCAATAACTCAGACATTCGTATGTGTACTTATTTTAATAAAACAGCTAAAATTAGAGGCAAAAAAATGGATAGCTTTTTTGTGAAAGCTCTTACAACACCCTAATTGTGGCATGTGATTATTGATAATGTATATTTTGTCTCGTATGGTATCTGGTCTTATATACATCATGAAGCTCAAGTGTCAAGTTCATTCTTCATAAACAAAGTGCAATTACATAATGGGCTCTGCTTATTTTGAATTAACTAGAATTTTACATTGAATATTTCAAAGAGACAATGAAAAATTCAAAGCAAATAAAACTCAAAGGTTTTGTACTTTTGCATTTAGGCATTCAACATGATGGATGACTCGTGAGATATTTTAAAATACAAAATACAATAAGTCACCCTTGCAAACTTGTACAATTCTTTGCTTGTTTCTCAGCTTATTATTCCTTTTCTGTTAGAGTGAAGATTACCTGGGGTAATCTTTCTGAGAAAGCTTCAAATATTAAAATCTAACCATACAATTACTCAATTTTGATAACTATCGTACTGTAGTAATTGTTACCCCCTCAGAGATGAAGTGAGACTTTAATAGTAATAAGCAATCTATTCATATATATACACACACATATAAGCATGTATCTCTCATATATACCATATTCTTATGTATATACATACCTATATAAATATATGTATACATGTATATCATAGTCATATAGATATGAGAGCCATCTTGTACAGATATCACACAGAAAGTTATAACATATGTAGATTCTTAAGTTTGTTTTTCTGAGACTCTGATTTTTGTTTTCCAGAATTCATTCACCTCCTATCACTGAGGGTTGATCACTTCCAGTGCAGTCTCTATGGGAATAGAAATGGGAGACGGCTAAGGAGGAGAAGTGGCTGCTGTCTTCCCCACATTCTCAGAATTGCTACAGTAGCAAGGTTCTTTCTGTAAAGGGGCCTAGTTTAGAGCCAATAGACCAAGACCAGAGGCCTGCTTTTACCACGGACAAATTGTGTAACCCTGAGGAAACCACTCGGCCTCCTTGATCTTTACTTAACGATTGTGAGAAATAAAGCATTTGTGTAAAAGTATTTTGGAAATAGAGCTTCCTAGTCACATCTTACGTTGTTTTGATCAATGAGCTTGGTACTGTTTTCTGAGACAATAATTTCAGAGGCAGCAGCTACCTTATCTTAAAATTTCTTATGAATCATCAAAAGCCAGAAACTCACCAAAAGCTCTTGCTCTGTCAGTCATAAAAATTTTTCAGGCTATAAACTATATGTGAGTATACAGCTGAAGTCAAGTACAATAGGTGGAGTTCAGTTTTATGCTCCTTGGAAGGCAATGTAATTGTGTTTCAAGTGTCCTGGATGGCCTTGTCTTGCTCCATAGACTATTCTGTTAAACTATCTGGGAACTACAGTTGACTGACATTATTTGAGTAATATACACAGAGCACTGGCCTGAAGACTGAAATTTGCACAAGATGTACTATCATTCACTTGAGGAATTTACAATATTTGTAATAGAAAAATCTATACAAAGCTGGAAAAGGTAGCCTTCCATGCATCCATTCATTGAATTATTTATTCAGCAAATATTTCTTGAGGATCTTTCATATACCAGGTAGGAAAGTGAAAATGAGAAAGATATGTCTCTCTCCTAAGAACATGCAGTTTCATGGGGAAGCTAGTAGGTATTGTAACAAATGTAGTGCAAGAAGAGGCATTTAAGGGAGTAATCGTTTAGGTAAGAATTGTACCTACGAGGTCTCTTCCAGTTCCAAGGTATTTTAACATCCCTATTTTAATTATCATTTTATGCTTCTCCAATTTTTTTAATCCAAATTAAGTTTGTGTTAAGTTGCTGTGCTCCTTCATCCTAGGTCCCTACATAGAGAAAAAGTAGCAACCACAGCAAACAACACATGACTTTTAATTGCTCTATGTTTCTTACATCTTCCAGTGTGCATTTCTCTTTCTAATTTTAAAATTATATTCAGTATTTTTCTGATTATGAAAGTAATACATACACATTATAAATACATTGAAAAATGAAAACGTATAAAAACAAAAATAATCACCCACATGTCCAGTACAAGAAATAACCACTGTACATATTTTGATATATATCCTTTCAATCACACACACACACACATACACACACACACACACACACACACACACACACTGCTAAATTGGAACGACTGTGCTATCTGGCCTATACATATGGTCCGTGAAGGAAGGCAGAACTGCATGATTATAACCAAAAAATAATACAGTACAGTACAATGTCTCTGCCCTCCCTCTTCAAAACTGCTGATTAACACTATATTAAGTTACAAAGGAAAAAATATTAATTTTTTTCTCCCACTCCCAACATGTATGAAAGGGACGGGGGCTTTACATTCATCTCTAGAGAACCACACTGCACATAACACACTCCTTCTTATTGGACAGGTGACCATCATTTTATTGGGCCCCTTTTTTTATTTCAATTGCAGCAGAAATTGCAGAGATTTCTTTCAGATATCTCTGGTGAGCAAGTTTGTACAAAAAGATTTCATTTTATGATCTAAAATAAGCATATTTGGCACATTTATTAAGCATATAACATCTTGCCCCTTTTGGAGAGAATCTAGATTTAAACAAAAAGGCTCCAAGCAAATAATGAAAAACATATATCTCTCTGGTCAATGTCAATGAATAAAAGAAAGCTTTCACTAATTTCCCAAAGCTGGCCTGACCAATGATTGTACCTGCTCTTTCAAAAGATCCATATTGAACTAACAATATTACAAATGGATCAACTGTTGTCCTTTGCTGGTAACGCACTAATCTAAAGGAGAAAAACAAACTAATATTTTGTAAAAATTAAACATAAAAGAAACGTCAGCAGCATGCATTTAACCTGAAGATCCTGGAGGTAAGACAAGTAAGAGAGAGAAGAAGATAAGAGAAAAGAAGGATTACTTTTCCAACCACAGATAGGCTTTAAGGCATATAGAACCAGGACTTTAATCCCTGTTAGCCCAAAGTACAATGCCTAAAGTTTTTCAAGTAAAACATACAAAGCACATTGAAAAGTACCAATTATTTTTTGTGAGGAATTTTTTAATGATATACTGCCAGGAAAAAAATATAAATATACTCACAAGTATATATATATATATATATATGTGTGTGTGTGTGTGTGTGTGTGTGTATACACACACAGACAATTAGTGTATATATATGAGTATATATATATATATATATATATATATACACACAAGATAAATACATATATCTCATACACACATATATGGTAAACACACAAAAATAAGATAAATTATAATCCTTTCACAATGTTTTGGAATAAACTATCAGATCAAAATAGACTTTGGGAGTAGAACCACGTAGAAAGGTATAATTATAACTATCAGGATTAGCACTTTATTAGGTATAAGGCTAGACTAATCAATTTGTTACCAGTGAAAGCTATAGTTAGTCTAGCTGAATCAACAGCAAAACCAGATCTTGCAGTGCCATCATTGATCCAAAGGCAGGGTTCAATACAGGGAATGGAAATATGCAATTTATCTGAGAGGAACTGATCAAAAGGAAAGTATTACATTGAGAGTACATGCAGAGGACAGATGCAGGTAATTTAATGCCAGCATTGAGTTTTGTAATGTACCAAAATTCACAGGTCAAAGACATCAGTGGAGTAAGGAGCAGCAGATATGAAACAAAACTACTTTTTGGTATGAATGAACAAATCTATACTAAATCATGTGACTCTAAGAAAATTCAGAATTGGTTTGGAAACACATATCCTGCCATCAAGGATGGAATAAATTAAGGTCCCTAAAAGAGCCATTTGCAAGATGAGGATGAAACAAGAGCGCAGAAAAAGGAACACATAACCAAACACACAACCACTGGGGCCATCACGTGTTGAGCTGCCTATTAATGTTGAGGGATTAAGGATTAACAATTCTAATTGAGTTATGTATGTGCCAAACAAATTGTTAAATGCACACACACACAAAGTGTTTTTTTGATTCTTAATTCATTTTTGAAATCAATGTTGTTTGAAAAAAGTTGGTTGATATTGCTAATTACACATGTATAAACTATGCTTGTTAAATGGTTAGAAGACCTAACATATACATATATTTTAAATGCCTCTGCAAATTAAAATCTATCATGAAATCACACTAAAAACAGTCATTGAATGCATATATATTTACTTATCTGGGTAGCAGTAATATTAAATTAAAAAATATGTCTTGTGCATTTTTTCTTCCTTTTTCAGATATATTTCTGTTTCTGATTTCTAATCAAATTCATTAGACTTCATCCCAACAAGTTCTTGTTGAAACATTTGCAAGGCACTAACCTTCTCTTTTATCATCTTTAATTATCAGATTTTGTTCCTTAGATCCCTAAACTTTACCATCCAGCTTCCAGAAATGGACACACTACAGTGAACTGACAGCATCATTCTTCAGATATCATCCTGATGTGTTTCCAGACTGTTCTTCTAGAGGAAGGGAAGCAGTCACAACACATAAAATTCTCAATCCTAAACCAGTTAGTAACTTTTTTGTTTCAAAAGCCTTCTCAAAAAAGTCCACGAGTGGTTGTATATTCCCTAAATGACTCCTCCTAAATATGGGTTTTAAATTGCAATAGAGTCTTATACAATAAAATGTCAGAAAAATAAGCTTAAAAAGGCAAGAAACACAGTGCACTGCTTTGGAGATGTTAATGCACTTATGTTCCTTTATCTCTGATTATGACATTATCCAGAAGTATCCAGGATTATACAGATTGCCAACTTTTTAGATGCTATGCCCTAGTGCAAAGGAAATGTGTTTTCCATACAAAACCACTGCAGGCAGACACAATGAGCCATATTTCCAGATACCCTTTACCAGCACTCAACTTTGGCTTTGCATTAAAACAAAATTTATTTGGAGGCCCCACAAATAATAGTTCTCCAGTGTCCAATTATTGCTTCACGATTCAAGGAAACATCTACTTATGGAAAGGCAGTGGGCCAATCACAAGTTCAAGTAATAGCCTTTGAAAATTCAGTCCTATATTTTGTTAGTTTTCCTATAAAAACATTCAGCACGACACTATGTATGAGTTAAAAAGTCTCACTGTTGTGTGCAAAAAACATAAGCCAGGACAGCATGTTGTACACACAAAATTCAATGTCAATACTTCTAATATGTGTGTGTGCACATATATATAAATATGTAACTATAACTAATTGATAATGGGTTTTGGGGACTTGTGTAAAAATAAACCGACGGATCTGGCTTCTAGTCTCTGACAAATGCAGAACTAGGTTGAGTTGCTGCCTCCCTCCTCAAAAATCAATCGCAGAGAAATGTAAATAATTCAAAAGCACGAAAGCAGCATGGATTTGAGGAACTATTAAGAAAAACTGGGAGAATCTACCTGAAAATAAAAGTCTAATTTTGAACTTGAGAGAGATAAATGCGTGCATTTAGTAGCATTGCCCCAAAACAGATAGTGCCAATGAAGAAATAAATAAATATGCATAGACATTTAACAAACCACTCTGTAAATGGTAGAACAAGCAGGCAATAAGGCAGTGAGTACATAGAATAGTTAAATAGTGTGATTAATATACTTGACCTAGTTGACAGACGACCCAATAAATGAAAAGTTTATGTTCCTTTCAAATGCATATAGCTATGTAACATAATTGAATATATGCTGAGTCATAATGCAAATCTCAAAAAAAATCATTATACTTAAATCACACAGAATATGATCTCTAACCACCGTGGAATTCAACTAGGAATCCAAAAGAAGAAAATCAGAAAACCCAGGGCCAGCTCGGTGGCACAGCTGTTAAGTTCGTGTGGTCCGCTTCAGCAGCCCAGGCTTCGCAGGTTTGGATCCTGGGTGCAGACCGATGCACCGCCTGTCAGCCATGCTGTGGCGGCATCCCATATAAACCAGAGGAAGATGGACACGGATGTTAGCCCAGGGCCAGTCTTCCTCAGCAAAAAGAGGAGGATTGGAAGCAGATGTTAGCTCAGGGCTAATCTTCCTCACTGAAAAAAAAAAGAAAATCCACATACATTTGGAAATTAAGCAAGGCGATTCTTACAGCGGAAGCTTAGATTACTGATCTGAGGTCTTGCTCTACTTTAACTGCATCCTACAAATTTTGACATGTTGAATTTGCATTTGCATTCAGTTAAATATATATACAGTTTTTGTTCATTTCCTTTGGGGCTTCCTTTCTGATCTATGTGCTATTTAGAAGTGTGTTTTTTAATCTTCAAGTAACCAGGGGTTTTTCAGATATATTTCTGTTTCTGATTTCTAATCAAATTCATTTATCAGCTATGAACACACTTTGTATCCTTTTCATTCACTTAAATTTAAGATTTGTTTTATGGCTCAGAATATGATCCATCTTGGTGAAAATTCTATGTGCACTTGAGAATAGTGTGCATTCTGTTTGTTGGGTGTGTAGTGCTCTACAAATGTTAATTAGGTCAGCTGATTGGTAGTGTTGTTCAAGTCCTCTATGTGCTTACTAATTTCCTATACACTTGTTCCATCAATTAATGATGGTGGAATGTTAAATTCTCTAACTATAACTGTACATTTTTCAATTCTATTTTTTAAATATATTTTGAAGCTCTGTTGTTAGATGCAAACCACTTAAGATTGTCGTCTTGGAAAATTGACCCCATTATCATTACACAGTGACCCTATTTAGCTCTGGCAATATTCTTTGTTCTGAAGTCTATTTTATCTGATATTAATATAGACACTCCAGCTTTGTTTTAGCTAGGGTTCGCATGGTATATCTTTTGCCATCCTTTTAACTTCTATTATATTATTATTTTATCTATATCTTCATATTTGAGGCTGGTTTCTTGTAGACATTATATAGTCTGATCTCTTCTTATTTCAATAAAATCTGACAATCTCTGTCTTTCAGTTGGTATGTTTAGACCATTAACATCTAACATCATTATTGATATGGTTATGTAAAATCTACCATCTTGATAGCTGTTTTCTATTTGTTCCATCTGTTCTTTTTTTTCCTCCTCTTTTATCTGTTTTTCTTTTGGATTAATTGAGCAATATTTATGATTCCATTTTATCACCTCTATTGACATCATTCTCTCTAAGAAAATTTAGTGGTTGACTTAGGCCTTACAATATACATATTGAATTAATTAGAGTCTACCACAAATAATATGTGAACTGCTTCACAGGTGGTGTAAGGGCCTAAAAAATTTTAAATCCTTTCTTACAGAGTATGCCTGTAATGGCAAATTCCCTCAGTATCTGTCTATCTCCCCCTGACCACATTTCTGAAAGATATTTTCCCTGGGCATAGAATTCTGGGTTGATAGTATACAAATTTCTTTTTATTTTAGCACTTTATAAATATCACTTCATTGCCTTCTAGCTTGCATGTTTTCTGGGAAAAAGAAAGTCATGGATTTTAAATAAGACATGGATCAATACTGAGTATTTATTTAATGATGTATGAAAACTGGCACACTACATGGAGAAAATAAAACTGGATTTCTATCCCATTGCATATAAAAAAACGTACACCCCCAAAGAATCAAAGATCTTATTGTGAAAGATAAATCTATAAAGTTAATAGAGGTTAACAAAAGGTAACAGAGATGAAAAGCTCATGCATTCTACAGCATCTAATGGAGGCTTTTGTATCAACAAAAGGACAGGATGGACAAAGTTAATAAAACCGATTGTTATTTACAGAAAATATTTGTAATATCTAAAACCAACAAAGGTCTAGAATATGCAAAGAACTAGAATATACAATATTCTAGAATATCTAGAATATACAAAGAACTCTTGCTAATCCACAATAAAATAAAACAAATGAAAATAAGGGAAAAATGGGCAAAGGATATGAACAAGCATTGCACAGAAGAGAAGACTCAAAAGAAGGCCACTAAGACAAGGACATAATTTTCACTTATTATGGTGGAAAATATTAGAAAACTAAATAAGGTAAGAGTTGCTGGGGAAGTGGAGATATGAAAAAATCTCATGAACTGCTTGTTTATGAGAGTTATGGAGTTGATGGCCCACAATAATATGGCCCAGCCATTCTGAAGAATAATATGACAGTTTTAAGTTAAAGTCAGTATAGGTATATGTTATGATCTACAGTCATATCCTGGCTGTATATCCCAGAGCAATTCTTGCACGAGTATGAGAAAATATACGTGAATGTTCATCCCAATGTTGTTTTTAGCAGAAGTGACTTGAATGCAATCCAGGTGTCCATCGCTGGGAGGAATGGACAATAAAATGTGGCGCGTGAACACTGTGTAATATTGTGCAGCGGTTGGGAAAAAGACTAGATCTAAACACAGAGACATGAATAGGTCTTTAAAATGTGCTGGGTGGAAAAGAAATAGAATGAGTTTATAATATAATAACGTTTATGTAAATTAAAGGTATGTGCATATAAAATAAAAGCACATGCTAATAAATTATGCATATCAAATGAATCCAAATGATTACTTATGCTGGGAGAAGAATGTAAGCGGAGAGGGAGTTAAAAGAGAAGGAAGGAAGGAAAAAAGGAAGAAAGGACGGGCTGACAGAGGGGGGAAACAAGGGAGGGGTCTTGCATAAATCCCTAATAACAGTGTCCTAAGAACTTGGGACTATGATTAACCAAACAGTCCAACACAAGTCCAAAATAAATTAATAGATGGATTAATATATATTTATTTAAGTAGGTCTGTAGATAAATGAGAAGTGGATCAATACACGTATTGGTAGGTAGGTAGGTAGATGAGACAGAGAGATGGAGGGAGGGTGGATGGATGGATGGGTAGATAGATGATACAGATAGATAGACAGACATAGACAAAAAGGAGACAAAATATTCCTTGAAATTAAGTGCTCAACTCAGAGGCACAATAGTAAAAATTGTGACATTTCCAAACTGTAAAATTTATTTGAAATATATATTCATTGAGAGCTATGGGCTAATTTCTCCTCCAAATGTCCAAGGATGTGTTTTTCCAATAGGAAGGTGAATTTTCTCCTTTATAACGTTCCTGTATTCTACCCTATACTCCACAAACTCACTCATGAGTGACTGGCTACAGCTTTTATCTGCAAGTTGTTAGCATAAACTCCTACTGGGACAAATACCAGTCTTTTCAAAGAACAGCCTGACAATGTACATTTTGTAAAGATAGGAAAAACAATAAATAATCCAATAACTTGTATCTATATGCGTTGGTTCATTTGATACTTACAATAGCCCACTGAAATAGAAAGGCTGTATGTTCTCATTATTATATCTGTTTATCACCAATTTATCTATGAAGATAGCTTATTGTGGTGTTTATAAGAAACGACTACTTCCTTATACTGCCTTTATTATTCTTTCCCTTTGCCGTGTTTTGCAAATATGCAACTATTAAATATAAACAAATGTTTCATCACATGTAAATAAAATATCATTCATGTGGATGATGTAGAAAATTCAAATTCATAAATAAAATTCCATTTCTTGCTAATACCAGAGTCCCAAGTTTAACCAAAAGTGTTGGTGGATTATTCTGGTGAGGTTGCTTTAAAAATGACTGTTCCAATTAATGCTAGTTGTGTTTCCTTTCAGTGTGTTTTGTTCCTATCTCTTCCTGTGCTGAACAAAACAGAATGATCCAATTTGAACTGCATGCCTCTTTAGCTAAATGAGATTATTCAATTCAGTGGTCTAGTTAATCTGGAGCCATCGCAAGGCCTCAAATAGAACGAGGTAATATATTCTATCCTCAGGAGCTCAGCTCCTTTTAATTTTTTCTGACGAAGAAAGGTTTATGTAGTGGGAGAGGCAGAAGGTCTTAGATCATAACCACCAAGCACTGGGATAAGACCAACATGTCTATGTGTGTGAGCGTGAAATCCTATCTGTGCAGGTCACTGCCAGCATTGAAGGAGATGGGGGCACAGAATTTGTGCAGGAACTTCACTTTTTACTTCATCCAAGTGGGGAAAAAAGGAGTAGCCATTACGACCAATACTACACATGAAATCTTTGGTATTTTGCTAATCTTTCCAGATGCACTTTTCTTGACCGGACAACAGGCTTTCAATGGTCATGACATCTCCCTTCAAATCTCTTTCAAACTATTAAAGATATAGCCGGGATCCTGCCTCCTATCATCCTCCCACCCCCTTCCATACTTTTATTCTTGATGAAAGCTACTTTAAAGCTTTCCATAGTCAAGGGACAGTGCTTTCAGGGAAAACACATTGGGCTGTATATGCATTTGATCAAAAACATTTGAAATGTGCACAAAAGCAGCCAAGTCAGAAAAAGAAAAGGACAGCTGCATAAAGATGTCATAGCTATAAAAGGGCTGGTTGTAAAAACACTGGCTAACTAAATGGCAAAGTAAACAAAGCACAATTACGTCTATCCTGCCCTCTTTCCCATCCCTTTCTCTCCATCTACACATATAAAACTCACTCATTAGCGTTACATCGTTGCCCTAAATTCTAATTTCACTTCATTTTCGTGACAATTCTGCTTTCATTTCTGCCAACATAGAAAAAGACTCAGTTTTATCAAGTTTTTTTCCTTTTCAAAATATTTTACCCACTCTTCTTCCAAATGTGTGCATTTTTACTAGAAGAAACATAGAAAAATACACATTGTGTGTTAACACTATTCTTTCTCAAAGAATTCACTGGGTGTTTTATAAAGGGAAAGATCTAAAGATATTCAGGGACTGCTTTGAAAAACTTCATGGCAGACTTGTCATAAATTCTAATTTAGATATAAGCCTAAGGCGGCATTGTTCAACATTCTCCAGGATTAAAACAAGCAAACAAAACAAAAGTAATAGTTTAGCTAATTTGTCCATGAAATGCCCTAAGGTTGTTAAGTGGCCTACCACTTCTTATCACTGACACACTCAGTTGAGCAGCCCTGGGCTAGGTAGCATGCCAGTTCCAAGGCAACAAGGAAGCAATCAAAGTCCAGGCAGAAGATCAGCGATTAAATATATGAAAATATAAGAAGACAAATACCAGTGTGCAAAGCAAGATATGATATAATAAGGTAATGCACACACTCATCAACAAGGGAAACCTTCTGACCGCCCGTGATGGGAAACCAAAGCACAGAAGCAGCTATCAGGGAATGACCTTGAGATCCAGTCAGTTAGGAATCAGCTACTGTTGGACTCCCCTTCCTCCTGGTGAAAAACAATTCTGAATGACTACTGCCTTAAGCCTCTGGAAGCATAACAGTAGATGGCTGACAAGAGCATGGGTTTTGAAAGATATCCAGAGGGATTTCTCTAAAGAGAGAAATTAAATTTCTAGTGTGATCTTCAATATCGTAATTGGAGAAATTTTAATACACAGAAGTTTTATGAGACTGAGAGTTAAAGGACAACTTTATATAAAATCTGGGAATAAAACAATTACATAGCCAACATTTATCTATCTATCTATCTATCTATCTATCTATCTATCTATCTATCTCTAAAATGACTGCTAATTTGGATGTTTTTATGAGAAAATCAGCAAATTCATGGGAAAAAATAGCTCAAGAACACAAAATTACATGATCGTTTGATTTTTATCTTGTGACGTTATTCATATCATTAGCTCGTGATGTGAATATACAAAACATGGTTTCTATTCTCTCAGTTTTATTCATGAAGATTTGATAGTGTCTCTAGTAAATCATCATGTAACATTTGCACGTGTAATCATTTTTTATTTAGTTCTCATTACTGTTTTTTATATTAATAAACACGGTAACCACATATATTGTGAAAATACATTAATATAAATGTGTGCATTGTTCATTTGTGATACCTTTTGAACTGACACTTGGTAAGCATTGGTGCTTCCTTCTTTATTAAATTTTTTATATGTAGTTTGATTTGCTTTAGAGAACACAATATAAATTACCTCCATTTTTATTTCATTATTAATTATTAGAATGCTTGGACAATTGGCTCATTACTATGAATGTAAAATTGTTGTCTTTAACAGTATTAGATTTGACTGTTTATCCATTTATTTTTCTATACCTGAGGAGAAATAATGTGCTAACATTTTAATGATATTTAAATAGAGTCTACAATTAAAACCTCAAGAGGAGTTGAATTATGTAAATTATTTAAGGAATTGGGCTTTTGGATTAATCATTTATAACTTAAAATGATTTTTATTAAAATATTTAAAATCACAGTTGCCTTCTCTCCTAGTTGAGTAGGCACAGTCCAGTGAGTCCTTTGGAGTCTTGGGGTGTTACAGTGTCTCAGGGTTATCATTTGTCACGTTTTAAAGTCTTCCTTAAGAGTATGTTGCTTAGTCTTGCTTAATGCATGTTGACCAATAAATCTCTGCCACACAAGTTTAATTTCCAAAATTGCATCTCTCGCATAAAGAGAATGTCTGTGTTTGTATATGTACACACATATATTAGTGTATGCATAATCATTCTCATCCATATTTAGAGACAGAGGTAATTTATGTCCCGCTTAGTTGGTTTCTAGATAACAAAGGACTTCCACTTGTACATCTTCTAATTGCATGTTACATCTCATAATCTCCTCTACACCATCTACAACTATCATCAAATTTTTCCTAATTATGAACTAGCCATCTAATTCTTAGTAATCATTATGTAGATTTTTCAGGCACCACACAGTTAGTTTCATTCCAGAACCGTAAAATGATCCCAGTAAATTATACTGGCTGAATTAATGCAGTAAGATACCTCAGTCTTCTTTCATTATACATTCTGAATATCAAATGGTTAAAATTGCTGTCCAATCCTAGCTAATGGTCACTTCCCTGATGAGTACAGGCCTGATTAAGTGATAGTTGTATTTGAGAACATTTTTTGTTCTTTTGTAATCTATATTTTAAAATAATTGTGGTTTAAACTATTGAGCTTAGTTATCCAAATTTACTTAGTGATCTGAACTGCTTTCAATAAAAAAATTTTTTTAAGTATTTGTGAACACAAATACATATATTCCTATAAAGTTCCACTCTCATTAATAATAGTTATTTTTAATTAATTCTTGTGCACGTCTTTAAGAAGGAAGATAATCCTCTTGGACTATATAGGTGATGATTAAAGCCTAAAGGCTTGCTAAATAGTACTGGCTAAAAATCAAAACTACACTGAAAAACATCTGAATGACAGGCAAATACCTGGAAGGCCTGTCACTCCTACCTAGTGAGTGCCTTTGACAGATATCAACAAACAGTTGTCACAGTCTTTGCCAGTGAGCACATACTCAGTCTAAGAATCTGTCTCAACACTGCTGCAGAAAGCTACTATCACTTGAAAGTCTTTGGCACCGGGGATTAAACTTGATGGCCAACCAAGACACAGCAATAATGATTTCTGTAATGTGTAGGATTCTGTAATGTGTAATCTGCAAGATTTCTCAACTTTACAGATTTATCTCTTTCCACATATCTCCAAATTTATTTCCATTATACCAAGTGCCTTACAGTCTCTTAGCAGTCCACCTCATTTTCAATGGCATGGTAACAATGGCATATTACACAGCCTTTAAAAGTAAAGTTGGCCATTTACTACATTGCTATATTAATTAGTTGTCTATCTTCCCAACCTACAACAAACCTTGAAATCACGAACAATATTCTATTTACCTTTTAACCCCAGGCAAATAGTAATAACAGGAGCACAGGAGGCACACATTAGGAGAACTATTAAATGAATGAAAAATTTAATGACTAGATAACATTTAATTCTCTTAAATTTAGGTAGGGTCTCTAGATTTATTCTATAATTTCCAATTAATAAAATTATGAGAACTTGAACTGAGTTTGACTAATTAATAGTATATTAATGAATTATAGTATAACTACTGTAAAAATAATAATGTATATGTGAGTGAATGTATTGTTTGCTTCTAAAAAGAAAAGCTATATTTTTATTGCAAAAGTAATAAATGAGGGTTGTACCAATTCTAAGAAAGAGATCCAAATGTGAAGGTTAATATGGTCCATTTCAATTATACTTTTCTAAAGTAACAACTGTTAATAGTTCAGTGGGTATGATTCTATACATATATAATATCTTTTTGGTTATCTGGTTATTTAAAAAAAGGATCTATATATTTTTTTCATTATATTGTAGTTATATTTACCAGAGAATGCATACATATGGAGAAAGCTCCCTCTTTATAATGGCTACACAGTGAATAAATATCATAATTCCCTTAACCATTACTCCTTGTTGAATATTTAGGTAGGCTGTTTTAAGTTACTCTGGTTTTTGTTTTGCTTTGACTATTCCCAAAAAATGCTGTGATGGCACACTTGCCTTTTGCTTTTATTTCTACTGAATAGATTCCTAGAAATGAGTTTGATGCACCAAAGACTGTGTACATAATAATATTTCAATAGTTACTGACAGATCGTGGCAGTTCATGTTTCTCCTAAAACTAAGTGGCTTTGATTCTCAGACCCTGGCAATTCCTGAATTCATTAATTATTTTTTTGTGTGTGTGGAAAAGGCATTTTTTATTTAATAAGCTTTTTAAATTTTAGAACAGTTTTAGATTTACAGATTTATTTCAAAGATAGTACAGAGATTTACCCAGTTTTCCCTAATATTAACATCTTATATTAGTATGGTACATTTGTTATAATTAATAAACCAATATTGATACATTACCATTAACTAAAATCCATACTTTATTTAGATTTCCAGTTTTTCCCTAAGGTGTCTTTTCTGTTCCAGGATCTCATCTGGGGATTACATTAAATTGTTGTGTCTCCTTAAGCTCCTCTTGGCTGCGAGAATTTCTCAGACTTTCCTTGTCATGAGTCCATAATGATACAAATAAATGATTGAATAAATAAATTAAGGAGAATAAACAAATCTCTTATCCAAAATAATTTCTAATAATTTATGTAGGTATTCTGCCCTCAAGTAAAGAGAGTATAACTCATTATCCCTCCAGTGTGGGTTTTTTCCGAAAAGGACTATGGAAAGGACTAGAGAAAAAAGGAGTAACTTTACTGTGGTAAACTTGACAAACACTACCTCAAGATGGGTGATCAAAGTTAACATGATAAGTCATATAAATGTATATACCCTTGATATGATATGATGTGATATGACATAATGTTATATGATATGATATGATGTGATGTGATATGATATGATGTGATGTGATGTGATATATCATATGATACAATGAGAATGGCACTTTACCTCGATAGTCTCCCTCAAAATCCATGACCCCAGTCTAACCATGAGAAAAACAACAGAAATCCCAGTTGAGGGACATCCTACAAAACGCTTGACCAGTAATCCTCAACCTGTCAAATATTTTTAATGTTTCCTAATCTGATTAATGAAAAACAATGATATTTTACTAGCTCCATTTCTTAGCACACATAAGATCTGAAAATTGAATTACTGATTCTCACAGTATCTTGTACATTGTAGGAGTTGAAAATCGTTGAACAGATCAACGAATAAGCTGTTGCTTAGTGCTTCTTCAGGAGTCCGTATCTAATATTGTTAATTTGTGATGTTTCTTTTCTCATGTCACATCTGAACATTTCTAGGCCCTTTAGGAAACAACCATTGGGGGAGGGGTGTTGCTTTTCCTTCTAAAGCTTGTAAATTTGATTCTCTTTTAATAGTAACTGTGATATTTAGAACACTTCTTTGTAAACTTCAAACTTCTTACATCTATTTGTGTATTTACAGGCTGTTCTAAGTATCAGAATGCAAATACTTTGCTTAAAATCATGCACACACATTAAAAATCCCATAAACAAAATTTTCCAGTTTTAAACATACCAAGACACAAACAATATCACATATGGGAGAACAAATGGAAAGAGCTTTTGCCAATGCCTGGGGGCCTTTGGCAATATTAGTGCTTGGTACAATCTTTTGAAGAATTCCAAAGCGTGTGGCAAACTGTTCCCATGCACAAGTAACTTACAGCCAGGGACACAGCTGTACTGTAATGATGGGTCACTTGGAGTATATGGAACCCTGAACCAAGGCTTGGAAAGACCTGATTCTCCTTCTCACTCCTTTTCTAATTTGCTAAGCAACTTGCATTCTTCCCTCATATCTCCACTCAAATATCCTCCTATGAAAGAGATGTTATGAAGATGAGTGAAATCTTTTCTGCAAAGTACTTGGAGATTCTGAGCAAAAACATTGGACAAATACATCACATGACTATGACCAAAGTCACCAACAATTCACTAACCAAATCCCATTATAATATTCATAACTTATATTTGACATAACAGTTATACCACACTTTCCACCAGCATAAACACGAACTAGTCATTTATTTTTCAATACTATGAAGCCAAGTTTAAGCTCTGTGCTAACTTTTATGTATTCATGATAACAGTAACAGGCTTTTTTCATAAAACATGCCCTGGAGGACTCTCTTTGTTGCTTTGGCAGTTTCTAAGAGTTGCAGGAGGCTAACTTTCACTAGAACTTAATTGAAAACTTATTCATTAGTTTGTGTGAACAACAACAAAATGCCAAACAAAAAACATTTAAACATGCTTCAGAGAGGAAATTGAAGAGAGAAAAGCTGTTTCCTACATTTTCAAGAGTTACAGTAAAAATTATCTCTTTTAGCTTGATGAAAACATCATTACTGGTTTTTATAGTTTCAGTAAAAACACATTCTATATAGCTTCTTCTTCCTATTTTTTCTTCTTTAGTTTGAAGAAAGGCTAAAGAAAATCAAGAAGCAGAGGCCTATCTTTGCTTTTTTAAAAAAAGTATCTCTTTTCGTTTAATGCCCTGAAAGTTCCTGTGCCAGAGGATAAATATACTGTCCAGGTGGATGCTGAAGAAGAAGATGTGAAAAGTTGTGCTGAGCTTTTGTCTCTTTCAAAAGCCAGGATTGAGGAATACAAGAAAGAGCTGGAGAAGATGAACATAATTCCATTTGATCACATGATCGTCGAGGACTTGAATGAAGTCCTCTCAGAAACCAAATTAGATGAGAAGAAGTATTCCTATCGGCCTCACAAGCAACTGAGAATTTATAAACTTGAGTCTGGGAGAAAGCTCTGGCCCTCATATTGTAAACTCTGGACATTAAAAATAATCATATAGTAAAAAAAAATGTACATGTTGCAAAATGATTACCACAGTAAGGTCAGTTAACACACTCGACTTCTTGGATTTTTTTTTTCTTTTTCTTATTTTTTTTGAATGCCATTGAGGGACAGCCGGTGGCTGGGGCAGGGCCTGGTCTGGGTGGATGGAGTATGAGATTTCCCAAGAAGGCAAACAGGGTGCAGTTGGAGCCTGCTGGGTGTGCTATGTGACTTATAGTGTAGGTCTTGATGGAGGGGCGGGGAGAGGAGAGGAGTGGCAGAATCAGGCCTCAGTCACTGCAGCTG
This sequence comes from Tapirus indicus, assembly GCA_031878705.1. NCBI lineage: Eukaryota > Metazoa > Chordata > Mammalia > Perissodactyla > Tapiridae > Tapirus > Tapirus indicus. The sequence continues at coordinate 136,158,546 of CM062919.1, read as the reverse complement.
CCACCATTCATCCCAGAGGAAGCCCAATCTCACAGGATCTCGGGAGTTTGAATAAATGCCAAAGGTTTGGGGATCAGGATTAAGTTTAATATAATACCTAAGATTCTTTAACCAATAAATTAAAAACAGCGTACTGAATAATACAATCCATGTTAATAAGTTAATCACAGTGGCGCACATGTGAAGACTATCCAACATCAATGGCAGATAAAGGAAGACCAGGTACTGTAGAGTCTTCATGGTGACTGGATTTTTTTTCACTTCTTCTAGAGTGTTTGAGGTTCACAGTCTGGCTGTGAACATAGAACAGCTCTCCATTTTCAATATCTTTATTCTAACCATTAAAAATAAGTGTGTTCAATGTTATTTCTGTCCATGTTAGAAGCATTTGAAGGAACTTGAGAAGATTCAGAGCAGATGTATGTTACTTCTGTGATCTGGTAAGTTTGCTCATGGTTCATGTACTCAGTATGAATACTTTTAGCTACCCTGTTGGTTGTTAACATCATTCACTTGTATAATTCTCAGACATATACCATACAATTCCATTTCATAGTTATCTATTGCTTAAATGTTTAAATATAGAAAACATAAGAAATACTAATAATTGATTACTAGTTAATGAAGAGAATAAAGTTACTCATGTCAAGATACTCTTCATTTCAAATTGTTCATTTGATTAAAAATTTTATATAACACATAATGCATCAACTTACATGGTGGAAATAGTTAACCTATATTTTCATAATTCTATGTGTATTTTTATTTTGAGTAAACTGAAAGAAGTTTTGAGTTTTTACATTTTTTTCTCCCTCTGACTCAAAATGCATTGTCGATTAAGATAGCCTCTTTTAAAAAATATGCTAGGGTTAAATTTCATATAACACATCAAAATCCTTCTAGTATTTCAAAAGAGCAGTTGTTAAGTCCAAGCCAGAGTAATTAGGCTAGAAAAAGAAATAACAGGCATCCAAATTGGAAAGGAAGAGATAAAGTTATTTCTGTTTGCAGGTGACACAATCTTATACATAGAAAATCCTAAAGACTCCACCAAAAAAAACCTGTTAGAACTAACAAATGAATTCAGTAAAGTTGTAGGACACAACAACAAATGATTCTAAAAGAAAATTAAGAAAACAATACCCATTTACAATACCATCAAAATGAATAGAATACTTAGGAATAACCAAAGTGTGCAAGACTTGTACTCTAAAAACTACAGTACATTGATGAAAAAAATTAGACACAAATAAATGGAAAAACATCCCATGTTCATGGATTGGGAGACTTAATATTGCTGAAATGTCTATACTGCCCAAAGCAATCTACAGAGTCAATGCTATTCCCATCAAAATCCCAATGCACTTTTTATAGAAATAGAAAAAACAATCATAAAATTCATATGGAACCACAAAAGACCTAGAACAGCCATAGCAATCTTGAAAAAAAACAAAAAAAAGATGGAAGCATTACACTTCCTGATTTCAATATATATTATAAAGCTACCATAATTAAAACAGAATGATAATGGCATAAACCTGGACATGTAGACCAATGGAATAGAATTCAGAGCCCAGAAACAAATGATCTTCAACAAGGGTGCCAAGAATACACATGGGGAAAGAACAGTCTCTTCAACAAATGGTGCTGGGAAAACTGAATATCCACATATAAAACAATGAAACTGGACCCTTATCTCACATCATACATAAAAATCAACTCAAACTAGATTAAATATTTAAATGTAAGACATGAAATCAAAAAGCTCCCAGAAGAAAACGGGAAAAGCTTCATGATATTGGTCTTGGCAATGATTTCATGGATGTGACACCAAAAGCACAGGCAACAAAAGCAAAAATGAACAAGTGGAACGTCATCAGACTAAAAGGCTTCTGCACAGCAAAGGAAATAATTAACAGAGTGAAAAGGCAACCTACCTACAGAAGAGCAGAAAATATTTGCAAACCATATATCTGATAAGGGGTTAATATCCAAAATACGTAAGGGACCTCTATAACTCAATAGCAAAAAAACAACCAGATTAAAAAATAAGCAAAGGATTGGAGTATACCTTTCTCCAAAGAAAACGTACAAATGGCCAACAGATATATGAAAGGTACTCAACATCACTAATTGTCAGGGAAATGCAATTCAAAACCACAATGAAATATCACCTCACACCTGTCAGGATGATTATCTTTTTTAAAAAAAGATAATTTTTGGCAAGATTATGGAGAACTTGAAATCCTTTCTGATGGTAGGGATGTAAAATGGTGCACTCTTCTCCATTTTATTTAATCTTTTTTGGAATACCTTCTATTTTAATGTTGGACCTCTTGAATTAATCGTACCCACATTTTATATTTTCTCTCGTATTTACTACTCTTGTCTTTTTGTTCAACTTTTTGTAAAGTTGTTGGCTTGATCTATCAAATTCTTTTTTCATATTATGGCTTACTTTTGTTTGTTTGTTTTAATTACAATATTCATACATTGAATTTCCATGAAACTTCTCTTATTCTCTGATATTTTTTATAGAACTCTGATATTTTTACAGGAAAAAATCTCTTTTACAATACTAATGAGGCTAATTAGAGAACATTTAATTGATTTGTAAGAATTTTTGTTTTTGTTGTTGTTTTTCCTGTTATCCTAATAGTTTCTTCTCTCCCTAAAATATTTACTTCTTCTGGGTCATGTTTTTTTATTCCTTCACTTGATCATTCTCTTATGTTCCTGCTTTATTCAAATGAATGATTATCCTAGGTTGTTTATTCATATTTAATGACAAGGCAATAAAAAGAAATGTGTACATGTGGGAGTGGCTTGTTTGCTGGTGGACATCACTATTCCTGTGACATGTGGGAATCTGCCCTCAATTTTGCCTGACCCCTAAATCGGAGAACACTAACTTTTGCTCTGGTCATTAAACAGTCACACTAGATTTCACCACAGAGTTCATTAAGTTTAATTGGAGAAGAATCTCTGTCTGGATTTAGTTTAGTGTCACTTTTTTGGGGGTCTGAGGGACAGTCTGCAAGCGTAAGTGGGTGTCAAGTGTTCTTCATATAGATTTCCCAAAGACTTAATACCTTTCTTTTCAGTCTCATGTATCATTTTCACTCTTCATACCTGATAGTTTTGACACTTGAAAGGCTCCTGTGTTCTTATGCAGGTTACCTCCCTCCATGACCACTGCACCATGACAGAACCATTCCTCTGTCCTGCCCCATCAGTTAACACTCATCCAGCCAGGTTTTTTTCACCAGAGATTAACTGAAATACCTCTGGTATTTTGGTTGTTACGGGTCTTGAAACTCTAGATACTTTCATAGCTTCCAAATAAAGAGCTTTTCCAAAGCCTAATATAGTATATTGCCTGGGTTCGGGCTGTTGGTATAAGAGACCACCATTTCCTGTTGCCACCCTATGCACTCTGAAAAAACAAATCAGTGCATATGTATTATGAGAGTGTGTTGCTCTGCTTCATTTCCCAGTGGATCAGTTGGTTAGGCCACGCAGATTTTCTTAATACATCAGTTGCTATTCACACATTCAATATTGATGTCTCTGGCTATCACGGCCCGTTAAATAAAATTGCACCTAGTTTGCTCAAGTATCTTTTCCTTGTCTAAGATTTCAAAATCATGATATGTTGTCCCACCACTAACTGCTTTTAAAACCTATTTTTAGTCATTAATTATTTCATATTTTATTCTAACATTAATTAGAGCTACTTTCTGTCATTCTTATAGTAAACGCTTGTGCTTTGGAAGAAAGCTTCACCTTCACTATCATCAAGGGTCATTTTTTCTTCTCTCCTACTATTATCAGATTCAAATAATCTGACTGTGCTTTCAGAATAATTTTCCACTCCACCTCAGTGAGCAAAGATAAATTTAGGATTGTATAAGTCTTGGCTGCCATGAGTGCAGCCTCCGGAGATAGCTTCAATCTCTCAGTCGTGTTATCTCCTTCCTTCAAGAGAGTTTGCATGTGTATGTTTTATCCAACATGTCTAACACCCCCTCACTAGAAATGTCTATGTCTAGGAAGATGGGATTTCCATGAGATCTTAATTCTAATTAATAAATACTGAAATGTTAGTGACAAAAAGATGTTTTTAAATTTTATTGAGGTCATAATGGTTTATAATGTGAAATTTCAGTTGTACAGGATTATTTGTCAGTCACCATATATATGTGCACATTTACTGCTTATGCCCACTCCCCAACCTCTTCCTCTCTGGTAACCACTAATCTGTTCTCTCCGTACATGTGTTAGTTTATATTCTACATATGAGTGAAATCATACGGTGCTTGTCTTTGTCTGGAATATTTCGCTTAACATAATACCCTCAAGGTCCATCCATGTCGTTGCAAATGGGATGACTTTGTTTTTTTTTTATGGCTGAGTAGTATTCTATTGTATATACACACCACATCTTTGTCCATTCATCAGTTGTTGGACACTTGGGTTGCTTCCAAATCTTGGCTATAGTGAATAATGCTGCAATGAACATAGGGGTGGATAAGTCTTTTTAAGTTCTTGATTTCAAGTTCTCTGGATAAATACCCAATAGTGGGATAGCTGGGTCATATGGCATTTCTAGTTTTAATTTTTTAAGAAATCTCCATACTGTTTTCCACAGTGGCTGTACCAGTTTGCAGTCCCACCAGCAAGGTGTGAGGGTTCCCTCTTCTCCATATCCTCTCCAACATTTGTTGTTTTTTGTCTTGTAATTATTCTAAGTGTAAGGTGGTATCTCATTGTAGATTTGTTTTGCATTTCCCTAATGATTAGTTATGTTGAACATCTTTTCATGTGCCTGTTGGCCATCTGTGTACCTTATTTGGAAAAATGTCTGTTCATATCCTCTGCACATTTTTTTGATAAGGTTGTGTTTTTTTTGTCATTGAATTGTATGAGTTCCATATATATTTTGGAGATTGACCCCTTGTTGGATATATGATTTGCAAATATTTTCTCGCAGTTGGTGAACTGTCTTTTCATTTGGTTCCTGCTTTCCTTTGCCTTGCAGAAGCTCGTTAGCCTGATATAGTCCCATTTGTTTATTTTTTCTTTTGTTTCCTTTGCCCAAGTAGGCATGGTATTTGAAAAGATCCTTCTAAGACCAATGCCAAAGAGTGTACTGCTTATATTTTCTTCTAGGATTTTATGGTTTCAGGTCTTACATTCAAGTCTTTAATACATTTTGAGTTAATTTTTGTTTATAGCAAAAGATAATGTCTACTTTCATTCTTTTGAATGAGGCTGTCCAATTTTCCCAACACCATTTAGTGAAGAGATTTTCCTTTCTCCATTGCCTGTTCTTACCTTCTTTGTCAAAGATTAGCTGTCCGTAGATGTGTGGTTTTATTTCTGTGCCTTCAATTCTGTTCCATTGACCTGTGTGTCTGTTTTTGTACCAGTACCATGCTGTTTTGATTACTATAGCTTTGTAGTATATATTGAAGTCAGGGATTGTGATGCCTCCAGCTTTGTTCTTTCTTCTCAAGATTGTTTTAGCTATTCGGGGTCTTCTGTTGCTCAATATGAATTTTAGGATTCTTTGTTCTATTTCCATGAAGAATGTCATTGGGATTCTGATTGGGATTGCACTGAATCTGTAGATTGCTTTAGGTGATATGGCCATTTGAACTATGTTTATTCTTCCAATCCATGTGTATGGACTATCTTTCCATTTCTTTATGTCATCTTTGATTTCTTTCAACAATGTCTTAAAGGTTTCATTGTATAGGTATTTCACCTCCTTAATTAAATGTATTCCTAGATATTTTATTCTTTTTGTTGAGGTTGTAAATGGAATTGTACTCTTGAGTTCTCTTTCTGTTAGTTAACAATTAGACTATAGAAATGCAACTGCTTTTTGTAAGTTGATTTTGTATCCTGCAACTTTGCTGAAGTTGTGGATTATTTCTAAAATTTTTCTGATGGATTCTTCAGGGTTTTCTATATATATAAAATTATGTCATCTGTGAACAGCAAAAGTTTCACTTCTTCCTTGCTAATTTATATAGGATTTATTTCTTTTTCCTCCTTAATTCTCTGGCCAAAACCTCTAGTACTACGTTGAATAAGAGTGGGGAGAGTGGGCACACTTGTCTTGCTCCTGTTATCAGAGGGATGGCTTTCATTTTTCCCCACTGAGTATGATGTTGGCTGTGGGGTTGTCATATATGGGCTTTATTATGTTGAGGTATTTTCCTTCTATACCCATTTTATTGAGAATTTTTATCATAATTGGATGTTGGATCTCGTCAAAAGCTTTCTCTGCATCTATTGAGATGATCACGTGGTTTTTATTCCACGTTTTGTTAATGTGGTGTATCACGTTCATTGATTTGCAGATGTTGAACCATCCCCGCACCGTGGTATAAATTCGCCTTGATCATGGTGTATGATCCTTTTAATGTATTGCTCTATTCAGTTTGCCAATATTTTGTTGAGGATTTTTGCATCTATTTATATCAGTGATATTGCCTGTAATTTTCCTTCTTTGTGTTGTCCTTGTCTGGCTTTGGGATCATGGTGATGTTGGCCTTGTAGAGTGTTTTAGGAAGTGTTTTCTTCAGTTTTTTGCAATAGTTTGGGAAGGATAGGTATTAAATCTTCTTTGATGTTTGCTAGAATCCTCCAAAGAGGCCATCTGGTCCTGGATTTTTATTTTGGGGGAGGTTTCTGATAACTGCTTCAACCTCTTTACTTGTAATTAGTCTATTGAGATTCTCTGTTTCTTCTTGATTCTGTTTTGGGAGGTTGTATGAGTCTAAGAGTTTATCCATTTCTTCTAGATTGCCCAATCTGTTGGTATTTAGTTTTCCATAGTATTCTCTTAAAATCTTTTGTTTTTTTGTGGTATATGTTGTCATTTCTCCTCTTCCATTTCTAATTTTATTTATTTGAGCCTTCTCTTTTTTCTTAGTGAGTTTGGCTAAGGGTTTGTCAATTTTGTTTATCTCCTCAAAGAACCAACTCTTAGTTTCATTGATCATTTCTACTGTTTGTTGGGTTTAAATTTCATTTATTTCTGCTCTAATTTTTATTATTTCCATCCCTATGTTGACTTCAGGTTTTGTTCATTCTTCTTTTTCTAGTTCTGTTAGTTGTAGGTTAAGATTGGTTATTTGAGATTTTTCTTGTTTGTTAAGGTGGGCCTATATTGACATGCTATGCTCTGGTATGGTGTATTTTCATTTTCATTTGTCTCTAGATATTTTTTGCTTTCTCCTTTAATTTCTTCATTGATCCATTTGTTATTCAGTAGCATGTTGATTAGTCTCCACATATTTGTCACTTTCACAGCTTTTTTCTTGTAGTTGATTTCTAGTTTCATAGCATTATGGTAGGAAAAGATACTTGAAATGATTTCAATCTTCTTAAATTTATTGAGGCTTTCTTTGTTTTCCAACATGTGGTCTATCTTTAAGAATGTTGAATGTGCACTTGAGAATAATATGTATTCTGCTGTTTTGGGGTGCAGTGTTCTATATACATATCTATTAAGTCCACCTAGCCTCATTTTTCATTTAATTCTACTATTTCCTTGTTGACTTTCTGTCTGGATGATCTACCCATTGATGTAAGTGGAGTGTTAAGGTCCCCTACTATTCTTGTGTTGCTGTTAATTTCTCCTTTTAGGTCTGTTAATATTTGCTTTATGTTCTTTGGTGCTCCTGTGTTAGGTGTAGATATATTTATAAGTGTTATCTCTTCTTGGTGGAGTGTTTCTATTATCATTATATACTGTCCCTCTTTGTTTCTCATTGATTTTTTTGTCTAGAAGTCTACTTTGCCTGATATAAGTATGGCAACACCTGCTTTCTTTTGTTTGCCATTAGCTTGGAGTATTGTCTTCCATCCCTTCACTCTGAGCCTGTGTTTGTCTTTAGAGCTGAGATGTGTTTCCAGGAGGCAGCATATTGTTGGATCTTGTTTTTTAATCCATCCAGCCACTCTGTGTCTTTTGATTGGAGAATTCAATCCATTTACATTAAGAGTAATTATTGATATGTGAGGCATTAATACTGCCATTTTTATCACTTGTTTTTCAGTTCTTCTGTATTTACCTTGTTTCTCATCCTATGCATTTCTGATTGTCAATTCAATTTGGTGGTTCTCTGTGATGGATTTCTCAGTTTTCTCTTTATTTATCATTTGTGTCTCTGTTCTGAATTTTTATTTAGTGGTTACCATGAGGAGGTTTATATAAAAGATCTCATAGATGAGCTAGTTCATTTTCTGATAGACTCTTATTTCCTTTAGAGAAGGAAGCAGGTTCCACCCCTTTCCTCTTCTCCATCTAATTTATTGTAGTCACTTCTTATTCCACTTTGTGTTTTGAGTTTGTGATTAAAATGAAGTGAATATAGTTCTTTTTGATGCTTTACTCTCCTTTATCTTTAATATTATAATTAAGTGTTTGATAACCTGTTCAGATAGACAGCTGCAATTTTCTGATTTTGTCTGTCTATTTATCTCTTTGCTCAAGCCTTTGTAAGCCCTTTTTACTCTTTCAGGTATGAAAGCCTTCTTGATCATTTCTTGTAAAGGGTGTCTTGTGGTGATGAACTCTTTCAGATTTTATCTGGGAAATTTTTGTTTCTCCATCATATATGATGGATAGTTTTGCTGAATAAAGTATTCTTGGCTGAAAGATTTTGTTTTTCAAAATTTTGAATATATCATTCCACTCCCTCCTAGCCTGTAAGTTTTCTGCTGAGAAATCCACCTGATATGCCTGATGGGTGTTCCCTTGTAGTTTTTTTTTCCTTCTGCCTTGGTGCTCTTAACATTTTTTATTTGTCATTGACTTTTGCCAGTTTGACTAATAAAGACCTAGGAGAAGGTCTTTTTACAGTGATGCAGTTAGGAGTTCTAATAGTTTCATTTACTTGTAATTCCAGCTCCTTCCCCAGGTTTGGGAAGTTATCAGCTATTATTTCTTTGAACAAGCTCTCTGCTCCTTTCTCCTTTTCTCCCTCTTGAATACCTATAATCCTTATGTTGCATTTCTTAATTGAGTCAGATATTTCTCAGATAATTTCTTCATTTCTTTTTAGTCTTAGTTCTCTCTCCTCCTCCATCTGAAGCATTTCTATATTTCTGTCCCCTAAATTACTGGTTCTGTCTTCCATAACATCAGCTCTGTTATTTAAGGATTCCAGATTTTTCATCTCATCCATGGTGTTTTTCATCTCCAACATTTCTGATTAGTTTTTTTCTTTATAGTTTCAATCTCTTTTGAGAAGAATTCTCTCTGTTCATTAATTTTATTCCTCATTTCATTAAACTGCCTGAGTTTTATTGTAACTCATTAAGTTTCTTTATGATAACTATTTTGAATTTTCTGTCATCTGGGGATTCTAAATTTCTGTGACTTCAGGATTGATTTATTGGTACTTGTCATCTTCCTTCTGGTCTGGAGTGTTAATGAACCTCTTCATGCTGTTTGATGGGGTGGACTTTTGCCTGTGCATAGTGGTAGTATCTGGTTGCAGATTCCACCTGCCACAAGGGGGGACAGGAGCTGTGTATTCTGAACCCTTCACAGTCCCTGGTGGATGTGTCTGTCTTTTGGAAGCTGTGCCAACAGGGCCCATCTGCATTTGCCTGCTGGCCACTGCTGCTTTACACATGTAGGTGCATAGGTGCTCTGGCGGGTGTCCCCTACTCTGGCCAACTGGCCAAGCTGGTGCACCAGGCAGGAGGAGGGGACAGGCACTTTCTTTTGCACACATGCTCCTGCTCTTCACTCACTGTTTGTCCACCTGGGCCGCTCAGCTTGGTGAAGACTGACTCATGATTGCTTAGTCACCTTGGTGTGGAGCGTTCTCGCAGGCTAGGAGGCAACTCTGAGAGCAAAGGCATGCTCACAGAGGCCTCCCTTTCATTCCTCTCCTCTCAGAGTCATGTGGCAGCCACCATGCAAGGTCCAGTGCCCTAGATCACTGCTATTCAGGGGGCATAGAAGATCCCCTTACTTCCTTCCACTGCCTCCCCAGAGGTCCAGCACCCCCACCTTCAGACATATGGTTGCATGGATCTCTCACACATCTATGCTGTTGTGTGAACATTCTCTGTTGGTTTATGAACGTCCTTTTCATTGTATCTTAGCAGGTAGAGATTAAGAGAAGACCTCACTCAGCCATGATGCTGACATCACTCTCCTAAAAAGATTTCTAAGTCTTCCTTTTGGTTTCTGTAGGGATATAGTGAATTTTCATGTGCCTACACATTCTCCTTGAAGTTCATTACTTCCAAAAACATGCGTTGAGCTTCTATCATGTGAGTACTTTTCTAATTTCTAGAGATCCAATGGAACATCAAAGTCCCTGCCCTCCCAGGCTTAGTCTTGTGATACAGACAGAAAATTTAAAACAATTTAAAAAAATGAAACTATCTGCTGTGTTATATGTTATAAAAAGTAAAAGTACAGGGTAGTATAGAGAGTGACAGGAGAAGTTATCAAAATGGTTGGTCAGTAAAGGGAACATTTAAACAAAATCTTGGATGAAATGGAAAGTAAACAGTGTTAAGATATTGGGATGAAGCATGCTAAACAAAGAGCAGGAAGAACAAAATCCTGAAGTGAAAACAAACTTGTAAGATGAGAAAAAAGCTAATTGTAGCTACAGTATAGTGAGTGAGATGAAGTTTTGAGATGATTGTAGTGAGAGAGGCCTGAGGACATTATAGGTTAGTTTGCATCTTATTCTGAGTGAGATGTTAAGGTAATTAGAAGTGTCCAATCAAGGGAGTGTCATATTTAGTTTATATTTTTAAAAATCTATTTTTATTGCTTTAATAAAAATTGCCCATGGAGGACAAGATTTGAGGCAGAAAAATCATATGAGGCTTTCTTAGAAATCCAGGAGAAAAATGATGATGACTTGGACTAGGGGGTCATAGAATTGAAGATGATGAATGTGGTCATCTTTTGAAGATGTAACATATTTTGAAGATAATGATGATATAACTTTCTGATACATTTTATATGGTTATAATAATAGAGAATAATCTAGGATGGTTTCTAGGATTTTTTCCAGAGCAACAGATGATGGCACCATTTGCTAAAATATGGAAGACTAGGAGAGTAATAGGTTTATCAATGGGGCATACAAGGTTCCATCTTGGATGTGTTGAATATTTATTAGACTTGTAAATGGAGATTGAGAGTAGGAAATGAGAACTGTAACTCTGTAGTTCCGTGGAGTGGTGAGGATTATCAGATAAATTGGAGAATCATCAACATATAGACATGATGTAAAGCCTTACCCACATTAAAATAATGTTTGTAAATAGAGAACAAAAGAAGGCCAGGGTCAAAATTTGCAACACTTTAATATTTAGAGGCAAAATATGAGCAAAGAAGATAAGGAAGAGGTAACCAAGGAACTTACCTACCAAAGTCTAATTTCAAGATAAAATTCAATTTTTTAGAAAGGGTCTATGGCTTATATCTCAGATAAATTCTGATGATATGGGACATGAATTTATATTTCCCAGAATTTTAGTGTAATTACATGGATCATAAGACTTCCCTATTGGTGTCAGTAAATGATACAAGGGAGTACAAATTTGCAAAAATTTCAACAGGAGTAATCATTAGCTGAGTCCCAAGTTTTTTAAAAATTTTTAATTGAAGTATAATATACAGACAATAAACACATAAAGTGCACTACTCTTAAGTGTACATCTTGATAATTGTTTGTCCATATGCAGATGTCTTTTTTTCTGACACCAGATTGTGTGGTTCTCTAACACCAACTAGGTGTCCAACAATTCAATTCAATTCTGACATCAACTCTTCAAATTAGTGCAGACCCCACAGGTTAAGGGATCAGTCCACAAGACTGCCCCCACTTCAGGCACTGGTCTCAAGTGAGAGATGACAGGGGAGAGGCACTCGTAATTCTGACCAACTGATTTATAAATCAGGAGTTCCTACATCTCCTTCCTCAGGTTCCATAATTCGCTAAAATGACTCACAGAATTCAGAAAAACACTTAACTTTCATTTATTAGAAAGGAGCCAACTGGAAAAGATGCATAGGGCAATGTATGGGAATGGGGGGAGGCAGTGCAGAACTTTTATTCCCTCTCAGAGCATGTCACCCTTGATGTGTTCACAAGCTCAGAAACTCCTCAAACCCTAATATTTAGGACTTTTATGGAGGTTTCATTACATAGGCATGATTGATTAAATTATTGTCCCTTGCTTATTAACCTCAATTCCAGTTCATCTCCCCTTCCTGGAGTTCAAGGGATGGGGCTAAAAGTCCCAATCCACTAGTGGATTCAGGCTTTCTGGTGACCAGCCCCCACCCTAAAGCAATCTAGAGGCCCCAGCCACCAGTCATCTCATTAGCATACAAAAGACACTCATCACTCAGGAGATTCCAAGGCTTTTAGGAGCTCTGTGCCAGGAATGGGAGGAGACAACCAAATATTTATTTTTTATTATACAAAAATGCATATACATCCTTGAAGCAAAACTCAGATCAAGATATAGACTATTTTTGGAATTTGCTTCCCTAGTATGTTGATAACTCATTCAGGTCTGCTTCTCTCTCAGCTTTAGCATCAACAATCTCAGTGGACCTACCAAGGATCCCCCTGACAAAGCCAGCCTGAGATTCTAGTGACATCTCAAAAACAAATATGGAACATCCTGGGACACATACTGAATCTTCAAAAGATCTTTAGTTGTCTATATTTGGCAGACCAAAGAGAAAGATGTCTGAAATTTCTGAATCTGAGTTTACCTGCTGTTAGGAAACAATATGTTCTACATATCACAGCAGAGCAAAAGAAACTACTTGTCAACCAGATTTCAACCTTCTCTCTTCAAGGCAAATTGTTAATGTCGAGAGATGTTTTCTCCAAAGTTCTCTAGAATATTTTCTAAATATACTAAGATTTCCAAACATATCAGATTCCCCAACCACTCTCTCCAATAGTCTCTAGAAGAAAGTGGGGCTCCAATAATGCTCTGAGGCATTCTTTCTCTGCAGCAGGTCAAACCTAGAGAGAAAAAGATTATTTTCTAGTCAGCCTTATCTGGTAATACTTCCTCCACAGACCTCACTGTGACTCTTAACACTAGGAAATAAGAGGACATTTGAGGATCCTAGAATTTGGAACAAAATGTTTCCATCCATCTTGATCCCTTTTGTTTTCTATGAAGACAATATTTACTCTTCATTTTCTCCCCTGATTCATTCTCAACCCTTTGTTTTTGGCCTGCTCTGTCACTTGAGATGAGGAGGGAGTTAAACTTAAAGACTACTTCTCCCCAGTTTCACTGCCCTCCGACTTCTAGTTGGGCTCAGCCAACAAATTCTTTGGCAGAAGATAAGAGAACAGGAGGTCAGAGAAGTCATGAGGGTTCCCTTAAATGGCTTGAGTTTTCAGAGGCTCCAGTAACACTGTTTCCACTTCTTGTCACTTTAGTCTTAGTTATTGTAGTGACTCTCTACTGTTGTTATTTCCTTGGTGTCTCAATATCCCTAATTGTTTCCCTCAGCCCTTCCCAAACCTCCCTAATCAGGCTAAATGTGCCCTCTATTTCCTGTCAGGGCCCTGACTAATAAAGTCCTTTAGCCTACATTCAATTTTTTCAAATTTCTTATATACAAACACAAGGAGAAATGTCAACGGATCCTGGGACCAAGATGAATGTCATCGGTTATGAGTTCCTTAATATGTTCCCTTATATCGCTGGCTCTCAGAGTGTTCTCTATAGATTTATAACTGAAGGTTCATGGGTATTATAACTCAATCTGCTTCTCATTCTCAAAATCCACATTCCACTCAGGAGGAAGGAAAGCTTTTCTCCTTCCTTGGAGCTTCTCCTTTAACTTCTCTTTCATTAGTGTGTTGTATCCTCCCCTTTATGGCCCTAATTAGTGAGGGCAGTCTGTGGTTGACTTCCTGGTTTCCATCCCATGGGAAGCATAAACATGGAGAAAACTGCTTTCAATTAGTGAAACTACCCTGGACAGAATCTCTTAGATCCAGCACACTCTGGCAACAATACCCACTACCTTTCTGATGCTGACAATTGCCTTTGAAAACTTCTTTTCTGTATTCAATTTACTATTTTAATTTTTTCTCTGCCTCTCACAGGTCTACATGTCTGAATAAGATTTGAGTCCTTGGTATGGTAACAACCAGCACGGGTCGATTTCTTGTCCAATTAATGCATCATACCTTGTGATGGTGCAGCATTTGATTTGCATGTTGGCAAAGATCTTCCCATCAGTTTACCATATTCCTCAAAGACTTTCCAAAAATTAAAGCAATCCAACTTTATGTTAAAATTCCAGATTGTTCAATGCAGGGGTAAGAACATTTCCTTAGACAGTAGTCTCTGGATAAATTAAGCTAGAAATTTACTGTGGGGCTCACTATTATAAATTCAAATAGTAAAGCATAGTTCAAACTCTGATTGAAACAAGCATTTTTAACTTTAGCTCATATCCTCTTATCCTACTATTTCAAGGGCTCTAGTGGGTTCAGCACAACCATCTCTACAGTATTTCTCTCCCTATGAGAGGTTATTCCTACCACCATCCCTGCTTATCGTGGACTAACTCCTAGTCTTGGACATCGTTCCAATGACAGTTCGATTATATGATGCAGGATATCTAGCTTGTTTCTACAGTGTATGCTGATCTAGGCATGTCAAACAATCATACTAACTTTCAGAATACTGAAACATAGCCCTCACATATAATATGTACTATAAATTCTGGAAGGATATACAGGTACAGTTCCTTCCCCTGGGGGGTGAGGGAAGCAATCTTAATATGAGTAGATCACAAAGACAGAGCCAGAAGAGTATCCAAATTTTTCTTTCCTGTATACACTGAGTTTTCATTCATACATAAATGGAAGCCTCAGGTGGATACGCAGAAATATCTTCTCCCTTTGGTCTGTCTCCTTCTTGTGCAGAGTTCAAGTCCAGGTAGACTTGAAACAGGCTCCATTCTGGGAAGGCAGTAGTGGAAAATTACAATAGGTTAAAGAACACAATGTTTAGGTCTTCAGAAGGGAGAACCCAGGACAAACACTTCTCTCCATAGTATTAAAAGTCCTTGCTCATTCAAAAAAGCAGAAAGACCAAAGGAGATTAATAACATAAAATCCATTCCTGCCACATATTAATAGGGCAGGAATAATCGGGTAAAGAAATTATAAGATAGCTATTGTCCCACTGATGTTAACTGTTATTCTAAAACTGAATATTTAGTGTGGTGTTTGTTAGTGGATCAAAAAAATCTAAATTTTTAAAACTTAACAAATGATGAAAATTCAGCTAATACTTCGAATGAACTAACAGTGACTTAATTTTTAATATTGTACCATATTTAAATTTTTTTCTTTTTTTTTGGTGAGGAAAATTAGCCCTGAGCTAACATCTGTGCCCATTCTCCTCTACTTTATGTGAGACACCTGACAAAGCATGGCTTGATAAGCAGTGAGTAGGTCTGCACTCGAGATCTGAACCTGCAAACCCCGGGCCGCTGAAGTGGAGCGTGCAAACTTAACCACTATACTGCTGGGCTGGCCCCCATACTTAAATTTTAATATCAGTTTTGAGATTAAGGGAATCTAAATGAATTTATAGTCACATTGCCTTTCATATATCATGATGTATAGCACTGAGAAAAGAAGATGTGAAGAATCAAAGAAGTTTGCTAATATTGTCCTGTAATTATTAACATATACTTTCATTTTGACTTCTGGAAAAGATGGACTAGGTATTCTTGGACTAACAGTCATTCTGAATAAACCAATAAATCTGAACACTATTTACAGAGTTGTTTGATAAGGCATAGGAGATGTACCTAGGCAATGAGGTTTTGCAAGACCTTTAAGATCCAGAAAAGAGAGGAAGTACAGGGAGCTAAGTCCTATAATTGATGCCACTTTACTGCTTGAGAAATTTGTTTCTTCCAAAAGAGTCTAGGAAGGTAAAAATGCTTCCAGCAGACTCACAGAATTGGAAGGACAAACACTAAAGGATTTGCCAGGGCAAGGCCATGGAAAACACCTTAAGTTTTTAGTTGAGATGCCAGAGGCGTCTAAAGTACTAAGTACTATGGGGTGAATCGATATTCCCAAGGGTACATCTCCACCAATTGGATATTGAAGCCAGTGGATAAGTACTCAGGTCTTCAGCAATTTAAATGAGTTTCTGGGAGATATTCTGGACAGTTTTCAGGAACTCCAGTGGAATTGAGGCCCTTTGCCCATAAAACAGACTTGATAATATAGCATTTTATTATCTTTTCCTCCTTCCTTTTCTCAGTCTCCTGGTTCTCTCATTTCTACTTCCTAGAATAACATTCCAGATATACTATTTGCATCCTAATTATTTTTTAGGCTTTGCTTTGGGTAATGAAGTAGACATAGAAAGCAGTTGTTTGGGATGAAATTCTAGAAATAGATTACTCAATGATCAGAAAGCAACAAGTACCCCATTGATGGCAGTAAGTGGAAGGGTGATAACTTCTCCCATGTTAAAGCATTATAATTATTAAAACTAATTTTACTTGTAGTGGATTGGGATAAAATACAGCTTAAGTTGGAAGCACTAATTTATGCAGTAATTTAGCATTTGAAAGGTGTGGGGGGCACTTTTTTTATAAGAATTTTGTGGAGTTGGCTGATGTTGCTAACTGCTAGAAGCATTTAAGAAGTAGGGTGATCAGCTCAAATCAGCCGACTACATACTCAGGAAATGGATGATTGATAATGCTGAAAATCTGGCCAAGGATTTAATCTTAAGGGTGACAAAATTACAAAGAGGATGGAAGGTAAAACCTTATATATTCTTCTGTGCTAAAATCAGGACCTTGAGAAGAAAGAGGAGGAATACTGAGACCCGAAAAGGCATACGTGTGTGTATACACCTGAGAACCTTGAGCTTCTATATTTACCCTTACAAATCTACCAATGGTGATCACTCCTACTTTGCTAGAGGAAAACAGCCTGATCTTACCCAGAGACCATTCAATGACTTCACTTAAGCCAAATACCTCACTGGGTGATGCTTTTCCTTCTTACAATTCATATCACATTGCTTCCAGAGTAAATAAGGGAAACATGTCAGCATAGACCAAAGGGGAAATACAGTCTCTACTCTGGGAGTTTATAATTTCCTCACTGAATGAATTGCAGGAACTCAATTACATGTACCTGTAGGGGCTGGGAAAATATGACTAAGATTGAGTTTGTGGATGTTGCACTAAAAAAGATATAATACAATGTGCAGAGAACAGAGTTTCTCCCATAATTCAATCCTTGTATGCTGCTGGAATGGCCCTAGAAGCTTGGACATGATAATGGCTTAGAGAAAATCAGATAGAGATAGGTAAATTGCTTTGGCAGAGGATTAACCTTAAATAAGTAGGAATATTAAAATGAATTTATTAAATAAGACCCAAACACACTTGATGGTCATTCTCTTTAAGAGTAGATGGGATCCAAAGATACTCACTTAACTACAGCTATAAGGAATTCATTCTTAGGAAGGCATTGGGATCTTTGATCTAAATGGTTGCTGTCATTTCTAGACTAGAGCTGACACTAGGGAATATTTTCATGGAACCAGACTCCATGGTATCAATGAAGATTATAGGATTCTGGAATAGTAGAGGTCAGGTCATGATATGTAATTGTCAGAAGCAAGGTGGACTAATTAAAATACTGGGAAGTAAGGGTAAAGTTACAACCAGAGTGTCCAGACACACAGGAATCTGTGTCAATGGAAAATAGATTAGACTGATGGTGAGTGTGAGATAGATAGACAGTTAACAAAAAGATGTTGCCCTTGTATAAACAGGCAAAAGGTCAAGATCTGGTGAGTTAAAAGTTGAGAAGAGCTGCAACAATGGAAAAGTGAAATCTCTTACCTAGATCTGGGACCATTTTGAGACCTTAAACCCATCAAATGAAAAAGATGCCAGCTCCCTTTGAGAAAGAAGATTAAAATGCCATTATCCTTTCCCAAGTGAAACTAAAGCTATTTGACCCAAGCAAAGAGGAGTATCAAATTAATATAGAGTCAAAATTGATACTTTTGCTAGAGTATCCAAAACTCCTATTTGGTATACTAGTTACAATGGAGGCCAGTCTTAATTCAAGTTTATTTCACAATGAGTCCAATTAGTAAATGGACTTCCCTTAGAATTATTTCCATAGTCCCCAAGTACATAATTGTGTTGTACATACTTACCAATGGGAAGATACTGGATTTGTTCCCTGCCCTATGGATTACGAGATGTTATGGTAGGAAGGGTCAAGTGGAAGTCCTTGAAACTGCCCCCACATTCAGTCAAAATTATTAAATGGGAAGCAATAGCACGTGTTGGGAGGAAGTGGAGAATTTAGCATCAACCTAAATTGAATAGATTCAACAATAGTGGTTCCTACCACTTGCAGAAAAGTCTTGAGGCTGCCATTAAAAATTTATACACAATAGAAAAGTTTCTAGAAGAAGACTATCAAAACTGACATAAGAAGGAAAATAAATCGGAATAATTCAACATCTATTGACTATGAAATTATATATTCCCTCACAAAGCAATCACCAGGTCTACATGACATCACAGAGAGTTATTCCATCCAAGGGAGGAATAACACCTGTCTCAAACAATTCTCGCAGACTAATTTTTTGTGAAAATCATCAAGATGTATTCATGAGTATTTTACTTTTGTAATGCTACTATTAATAGTTTTGGTTTATGGGGTTTTTTTGCGGATTCACCCTGAACTAACATCTGTGCCAATCTTCCTCTATTTTGTGTGTGGGTCGCCACTGCAGCATGGCTGCCATAGAGTGGTGTAAGTACACCCAGAAATTGAACCTGGGCCATCAAAGCAAAGCATGTCAAACTTAACCACTAGCCCACGGGGTGAGCCACGTAACAGTTTTGATTTTAAACAGTTGCGTGTATATATATATATATATATATATATATATATATATATATAAATTCAACATTTTTTACATATTGCTCTTATATCTAATGAATTTCTTCCATTCACTTATTGTCTCTAATAGATTATCTGTAGATATTTATAGATTTTCTAAATATACAACCTTGTTGTCTGTTAAAATATTTCACTCTTTCAAATCCTTATACCTCTAATTTCTTTTTCTTGTCTTATTGCACTGACTAGGAACTTCAGTAAAATATAAGACAGATGTGGTGAGAGTAGCCACCTTATCTCTTTATTATATCCAGGAAGATATTTTAAATATTTTACCACTAAGAAAGGTATTTCTATGGGATTTTTATTGATTTTTTTCAGCACATTAATAAAATTCTGTTCCATTTCTATTTTAAGCTTTGTTTTTTCAATGTCACAAATGGTATTGACTTTATCCATTGCTTCTCTGCATCTACTGAAATAGCTATACAATATTCTATATATTCTGTTAGTTTGGTGATTGATACTGATTGACTTCACATGTTAAACCAATTTATTTTCCTGGATTATGCTTGTTATATATTAATATTTTTATATATTACTCGATTTGCATTCATGATTTATTTAGAACTTTTAGATTTAAGTTTACAAGAGAGATTCATCTGCAAGATAATTTTTATGTACTATCCTTGTCAAATTTTTGTACCAAGATTATGCTGGCCACTTAAAATAAGTTGAGATATGCTTCCTCTTTTTTTGTCTTATAAATACTGAAAAATTGGCAGTATTGTCCCCTTTTTTATATCTGATACTATTGTAACTTCTCTTTGACTTACGATTAGTATGATAATTTATTTTATAACCCCCTGTGGATCTGTTTCCATCGTCAGTGTTTTATTTGGAGTTGAGTTTGTTTTAATGTCCTGGCACACCTAGTAATTATTATTGTTTGCTGGCATTGTATACAAAAAATTATACAGATAATTTAAAGCTCAATGTAATGGAATCTTCATCTAAAATGATTCACTTTTGTATCAGGCTATCAGACTAAGGAAAGATCACCTAATCTGAGTAGAAATTGAGCTAATTCAAATGTGGGCTTCAGACTTTGTGAGGATTTTTTAATTTCCATTTCACTCCTACTCCTAGGGTGTAGCCGCTCAGGGAAAAAAAAATTTCAAGGGAAAGTCTGGAGTGTTCATCACAGATCTTTCACTTTGGTGGAGACCAAATTTCAATTTTTGTTTCCTAAGCCTAATGAGCCAACTGGTAGTTCTACTCAGTTTATCAGTCATTCATCTGCAGTTTTATACCAAGCTTTTCAATCTCACATATCAGCAAATGCTATGAGTGGAAAAGCTGTGTCAAATGGAGGGCTTACCTTTATGCATTGCATTTCTCTTCAGGATCATAGCCCTTCAAATCCTCACTACCTTGGTGGCTCGCCAATAACTTCAAATAGATAGAGATAAATAAATAGGTAGGTAGATAGATAGATAGGTGAATGATAGATTGATAGAAGACATACATCACTTCCATCTGTTATTGGCCGAAGCAAGTCACGGCTAAGCCTTACCTCAGTGTGTGGGGAAAAGATTCTTCCTGCCAGGAGTAGCATAGAATATGCAGTAAACTGCAATTCAGTCTACAACAGGTTTACTGCTTTTCAGATATTTTTAATGAGTACCACTTAAAAATATCATAGTTGCTTTTAATAAGGGCAAAGACTTATCTAATTATTTTTCTGTAAACTCAATGTATTAAGTTATGAATTATATCTTGTTACCTTTAGGAAGAATGCATATAAACTACTGTATACTGTTGTGTTCTTAAGTAGTTTTATTTCAAAAGTTTTCCATGATAAGTAAGAGAGATCAAAGATTCTTTTATTGTGAAAAATAAACACAAAATTAGTGCTTGAAAGATGTGGTGTACCTAAGCTTTCATATTATTTAGATAATGATTTGTTTAACAGACATATTTGGAGGCTGCGGTTGCTTGGGACTGCGATGGACATAAAGGGGTAGTGGGATAGGAATTGTGGCTGTTCTAATCTGCACAGAAGCTAAGAATCTTTTTGCTGCATATTACTACCAGAGTTCATTTGAATGATAAATATAAATGAGTGAAAAATGTGTTTTCAATATAATCCCTAGCTTCTTCCTCTCCCCATTAAAATTCACTTAGATGATTAGTAATGCACCCGAGAACTCATAATGATATTTTCTCTCCTATTGCATTTACATCCTAAAAGAGATATTCCTATCGAGTAAAAAAAAAAAAAAATGTGTTTCTTATAACTGAAACACATTTCTTTAGTATCCAAAAATGATAGGCAAGACCCAATATGAGGGGGAAAAAAACAGAGCTACAGTGTAAGTGTAACTAAGTAATGAATAAAACACTCCCCAAACACAGGGTCTATTAGCGTTCTGTGTCAAAACGCTTCAAAATGTGTCTACACAAAGTGAGTCTGAATTTCCAGTCCAAAAGAGGAAGAGCAGGAAGACTCTAGTCTGGGCATCTGTGACCCAGATAAGTCAAAGATGGTGTTGGGCCAACACTGGGCCCAATCTCAATGAATCCATGAGTCAAGATTTTATTTCCAATCTTCTTTTGATTATTTTTTCCAAAGAAATCTGAAAGACAACTGACTATTTATGTTTATGTGATGGGTGTAGATTGGCTGTTGCTAATTGATGTAGTATGCAACAGTATTTTATGCACACAGTACCCAACAGAGAGGAGAGTAATATTAACAGAACTTTTCAGGAAGGCAAGAATTTTGCATCAGAAACTGTACTCGTAATTAATGAATCTTAACAGGCAAGATACACTTGTGTTTAACAGTGTTTTGCTATAAGGAATCAATGTCTTATAAGGATGACATATTTTTAAGAGCGTAAAGTACATTGTATATTTTGGAAAAAATTGTAATGACTACATATTCATGTTAAAATGAACTCTAATATTTTCATTCAATCATTGTTTCTCATTAGTTGTTTGCTCTCTTGAAACATTATTTCATTTTTCTCCACGTAATTATTCATTCTACAGATTGCTTCAGAGCAAGGAAACCTTGGGGTAGTAAAGGCCATAGTGACATTAAAGCTCTATCCCCAAGTAGTTAGCCAACAATGGCGTGGAGTGGGGCTTGGAGTTACTTTAAAGTTTTGTGTTTTGGAATGCCTTTTGGGAACCCTTTAAGCAACTTGACACTGAATTAGCTTTTATTTATTCATTGTCCAAGATCTTGTAGATCTTGTTTTAATACAATACTTTTCACGGTTAGAATAGGCAGCGGAACCAGAATTCTGAGTCTGTTTCATGTCCTATTGATCTCTGAATCTGTGAAGAGTTTCTCCTATCAATTTTTACAGCTGTAAGCCCAGGTTTTTGTTGAGCTAACATTTGTTGAGCACTCACTATGCGTCAGGCTCTGTTATAAATGCTTATTCAATCCTTACAACAACTCTTGGAGATTACTTCCATCATCATACACATTTTATAGGTAAGAAAACTGAAGGTGTAGAAAGGTTCTTAGCTAGTAAGTGTATAGCCAGGGCTCACAATCAGGTAATCTTATTCAGGACTATTAACCACTACCGTGTCTATATAAGATTCTGTACAAATAAAACTGTTATTATATCTAAGATTTTCTAGGATATTCAAATAAAAGTAATAAATATGAAAAGATGAGTTTTATCATTTGTTTGTTATTTCTGACAAAACATGAGTCATTCCTTTTAGTCATCTCTTTTTTTTTTTTGCATAATCCCAGATGGAAAGGTCTGCATTACGCTGTACCAACACATTCAGAAATACAGTAAGTAGAACTGTTTAACCACACTGTATTCAGGAGAAACTAAAGCATTGATGGGCCAAGAATTTTGCTTCATACAGCTTGGTTCATGCTAGCTTTTGCAAGCTGGCTCGTCCACTGAAAAAGTATCTGTGAATAGTGCACCACGAATAGAAAATATTTCTGCAGATGTTCAGTGGTATTCATAAGTTCCTGCAAACACCAGCAAACACCCACAAATTATCCCCTGAGTCTTGGCTAATTTTCACTTCATAGATCTGTGAAATATTTTAAAATAAAAGAAGCATGTCAGGAAATCTTTGGTTTTCTGGTTCCTTCTTTCTTGACTCCTGGTATTTTATCTCTTACCTTGTTTTGCCATTATCTTTCTGTGCAAGAAATATGTATATATTCAATCAATTTATTCAACATTTCCTTATGAAAAATTTCTAACACACGAGAAAGTTAAAAGAATTTTAGAGAACATCCTTAAATTCATCACCTATCTTCTGACATTAACATTTTACTACATTTGTTTCTTCACACATCTTTTCATCTATATATCCATCCATCAGTCTTATTTTTTGATGCAAAGTAAACTGCAGATATCTGTAGCTTGCCTTTAAATATTTCAGGATGCATATTATTAACTATTATTCAATATTGGTTAAAATGTTTTTCATTTTTATGTAAAATCTACATTCGATAAATGCAGATCTGAATTGTACATTTGCTGAGTTTTAACAATACATACATCTGTGTATTCCAAACTCCTATCAAGATAGATACCATCACCCTACATTCAATACTTTTTAAAAAATAATTTTAACCCATATTCTTTTCTGTCTGCCTTGTAGGGCCTACAACTAATAACTCAAATAATCTATGGTCCTCTTTTGTCAACTTTAGAGTATTGTGCCTAACCAAATTGAGAATTATCTTAAGAATCCTATTGTTCCTCACACAGAAAGCTATCCAAAGGAATATGAAGCTAAATTTATTGCTTGGAGGCAGTTTCCAGGTTACGGGCTCTGTGGTCCCACTGATCAGAGGAAAGAGAGATCAAAGGTGTGAAGAACAAAGTGACTAGGATTTGTGTGGCAAGAGAGAAGGAAGCTAGCAAGAGTTCCAGAAATCTGTGGAGGGGTCCCATCAAGCATTTGGCAGAGTATTAATCTGCCTATACATAAGAGAAAACTACCCAACTTTGGGAAAAGAACCACTGGAAAGTAATAAGCTGAATAGTTCCAGGAGTTCAATAAGGTGGAGAAAAACTTGTTTTCCTACAAGTCAGAAGAGGAAGACCTTCCAGTACATGAGGTGTTCTCAGTAGGGTTCTCAGAAGGGTATCACCTTAATAGCCAGGCAAAGTTAGCCTCAGACGAAAGGCTGCTCTAAGCTCATCTTAAAAAAGCTAAAAGAAAGGTCATGAAAGGGTAAAACTGATTCCAAGTAACTTGCCTGATTTCCATTAGAAAAAATCTAAAATTATTTAAAGAAATAAACAAAATCCAGCATCCAACATCCTAAATTTACAATGTTTGGCCTGCAATTAAAAATTACAATTCATGCACAGAAACATAGTACAGAGGAAAACATTCAACCAATCGAAACAAAATCAGAAATGACAAAGATGATGGAACCAGAAAAAAAGACATTAGAACATCTATTTTAAATATGTTCTACATGATCAAGAAAGTTGAAGAAATTATGACCATGATGATAAAAGAAATAATGGAGTCGGCCCAGTGGTGTAGCAGTTTAGTTCACGCACTCCACTTTGGCTGCAGCCTGGGGCTCACTGGTTCAGATCCTAGGCATGGACCTACACACCGTTCATCAAGCCATGCTGAGGTGGCATCCCACATAGAGCAACTAGAAGGATGTACAACTATGACATACAACTATCTACTGGGGCTTTGGGGAGAAAAATTGAGAAAAGGAGGAAGATTGACAACAGATGTTAGCTCAGGGCCAATCTTCAAAAAAAAAGAAAATACACAAAATAAATTGTATAGCCAAAGCAATTTTTTAAAGAAGAACAAAACTAGAGAAGTTGTACTACAGTCATGCAAAGCAAAACAATGTTTTGGTCAATGACGGACCACATATATGACAGTGATGCCATAAGATCAGTGTAATATAGCCTAGGTGTGTAATAGGCTACACCACCTAGGTTTATGTAAGTGCACTCTATGATGTTAACACAACAACGAAATCATCTGATGATGCATTTCTCAGAACATATCTCTGTCGTTAAGTGACACATGACCGTACCTGATTTTAATGCTTGCTATAAAGCTAGGTAAAAAAGAAAAATGTGTATGGGCAAAAAGATAGACAAGACATATGTGGAACAGATGTAGCGTCCAAAACTATGAACACACCAATATGATGATCGGTTTTTAACAAAGCACCAAAGCAATTCAAAAATGGGAAAAGGAAAAGTCTTCTCAATAAATGGCACTACAAAACTTGTCTATCAACATAGGGAAAAAAAACCAACTTTGACCCTTACCTCACACTGTACAAAAACTTAACTTGTGATGGATCAAAGAACTAAATATAAAAGATGAAACTGTAAAACTTCTAGAAAACATAGGAGACTATCTTTTTATCTTGACTAGGCAAATATTTCTTAGATACAGAATAGATAGATAGAATACAGATTGACACAGAAAGCAACTGTCATCAAAAAAGAAAAATAATAAATCAGACTTCATCAGTATTAAAACATCTGCTCAGCAAAAGCTTCCATTTAAGAAAATTGACAGGCAAGCCACACAGTGAGAAAAAAATTTGCAAACATACATCTGACAAAAGAATTATATATAAAATATAAAGGAATCCCATAATTCAATAAGAAGACAAGTTAATAAAATGGGCAAAGACTTGAACTACACTTTACAAAGGAAGATATATGAATAGTAATAGTATATTAAAAAATACTCAACATCACTAGTAATCAGATAAATGAAAACTAAGCTCCAATGAGATAGTGCTACACAGCCACTAGAATAGCTAAAATAAAATAAAATATAAAGAAAATCTGACAAAATCAAGTGTTGAGGAGGATGCAGATCAAGTGAAACTCTTATACATTACTGGTCGGAATATAAAATGGTATAACCACTTTGTCAAAAGTTTTGGCAATTTCTTATAAAATTAAATATACATCTACTTTTTATCTAGGAATTCAACTCCTATTTATCCAAGAGATGTCAAAATGTAAGTCAACAGAAATAGTTTATGTCATGTTCATATCAGATTTATTCATAATAGTCAAAAACTGGAAACAACCTAGCTGTCTATCAATAGGAAAATATTTAAATGAATAGATAAATTGTAGTGTATTCACATAATGGAATACTACTACTTGGCAATAAAAAGGAATAAACTGCTGATGTAAAAAATGATACAGATATTAACACTATAGTTAACAATACTATTGTATACTTGAAAACTGCTAAGAGAGTAAGTATTACAAGTTCTCATTCACACAAAAAATTGGTAACTATGTGAGGTGATGGATGTGTTAACCTTCTTGTGGAAATCATTTTGCAATGTGTATGCACATCAAATCATCACATTGTACACCTGAAACTTAACAATGTTATATGCCAATCATATCTCAATAAAGCTTGATAAAATGGCATTAGGAGAAAAAAAAAGATAGAGATGAAATTCAGAGATATTATATTGGAAGAAAGAAACCAGACCCAAAAGAGCACATTCTGTATGATTCTGTTTATATGAAGTGCTAGAACGAGTAAAGATAGTCTAAGGGGAGAGATAATTAGAATAGCAGGGGAGAGGGAGCAAGTGGTGTTGACTGGGGAAGGAGATGAAGAAAATTTCTAGGGTAAGGAAAAGTTCTATATCTTGATAGATTTGTGTGTTACTTTTCAACATAAATAGATATCACCTTAAAACTACTAGAATAATAATCAAGTGGGTGGGGGATGATGTAGATGAAACAAGAACGGTATAACATTGACGGTTGGTTCAAGTTGGGTGATGGGTAGGTACATAGGGGTTCCCTACATTATTCTGGTTTTTTATATATACATTTAAAATTTCTATAGGCCAAAACAGTTCCTTGTTCTATTGTTTTCTTTGTATATATGTATATCTTTCAAAGGCAAGGCTGAAGATGTCCTGAAGTTACAAATCAATTCTGTCAAATTTTGAGTCAGAAGCTGAGTTTTTATGAATTCAAATTCCATTTAGATTGTTTTATTTTGTACATAACTCTTTCACAACGTAATAATAACTAATATCATAATTTAAATTTGTAAAGCATGACTAATAAGTTTGTTAAGGATTTTTGACACATTCAGAAAACCATGGAAAAGCTCAAGTTATTTTGAGTCAGACTTGATTTTTAATCCTCACTAATCAGTGACCTTGGATAAAGCCACTTCATAGTTCTGAGTATCACTTTCCCTATTTGTAAAACTGAGTTGGGACTATCATTAGTGGCCTTATTTAATCTTCACAATGACCTTGCATAGAAAGTAAGTGAAAAAAATATTCAATGTGTTGGGGACATTACAGAGATTTTAAAAAGTTTAGTTTTTCCAAAATTATCATCAATGCTTCCACATTAATTTGTTTTCATTTTAACAATATCAATTATGCTCAAATACATGATGGTATTATAGTTGAGATGGTATATTCTTGATATTATAGAGACTGAAATGACCATAATTTTTACATGTTACAATATGTTAATATTCTGTTTCTCCAAATGGTAGAAAGAAAATCTCTATGGTTTACTTTCCCAGTACCTAGAAGGGGAACATCTATCCATGTCTCATTCATGTGGATTTTGCCTTTTAAAAACAAGATCCTTGAATTTTAGATTATGAATATCTATTGTCACACTTTAGCATGTTTATATATGCAATTTATGAAAGAGATTGACCTGAAAACTTAAACTCATTTTTCCAATTTAATAAAGTAAATCTAATAAGGTAATTGAGAAAGGTACTTTGAGGAGATATACAAATGATAAAAGCAAATTTTACTTGGTATATGTTAAAATACGAGAAATCCTCCTCTATTTTAAACAAAATCTTATCATTGCTAGAATAAGAAATGTTTGTCTATGAAAAATATAGTCTACTTGAAAATTAACAGTAAAGTTAAATATTTATTATTTTAATTTGAAATAATTTCAAAAATTCTTTCAAAGGCACAAAAATTTTTCCCTAAGGTTGTGACAAATCTTCCACAATATAAATTGGATCATGTTGATAGTCTAGATTGATTTTAATAATCCCTATAAATGATTCATATATTTACAGTGCGTAAACTTACCCCAAAATCAACTATATTTTCAATTTTCTTTAAGTATGAATATTTCTGTCAATCAGCAAATGCTGTGCTGTGTATAAAATTCACTGAAACAATTTTATATACATTTTTTCTTTTTCATCTACTGATGGTAGGCTTATAAATTATGACTACCATATTATTTGGCATTTCATTGTTTAATTTATCCAACATTTTATTTGTATTTAGTTTTCATCACTATCACTAAATGATATTCTTTGCAAGGACATTTTTCAGAAGAAATAAACAATTTATGATTTTGACAGTTGTAGCAAAATCAATAAATAGCAGTAGGAAGCTGCTAAAATGGCCCCCAGTGATCTCTGCCTTCTGGTATTAATGCCTTACTTAACTTCCATCCTTCGAGTGTGGGCTGGACCTAATGACTCTCTTCTAAGGAATATAATACAGCAGAAGTGCTTGGATGCCACTTTTGAGGTAGAGTTACAAAATGACCGGACTTCTATCTTGTTTGCTCATTCCCTGTCTGTCTGTCTGTCTGTCTATCTATCTATCCATCCATCCATCCATCCATCCATCCATCTCTTAGAATCCTCTCTCTCGGGAAAGTAGCTGTATTGTAAACAGTCCTATGAAGAAGTTCACAAAGATACCTCTGGCAACAGTCAGTAAGGGCCTGAGGACGCCAACAGCCACATGGATGACCACAGTCCCGGCACACATCTTCATTGTATCTTCATGAGAGACCCTGAGATGGGCCAACCGGCTGAACCATGCTATTTCATAACCCACAGAAATTTTAAGATAATAAAGTTTGAAGTTTTCATCACCTACGGTAATTTGTTATGAGGCAATAGATAACTAATACAAAGGATAAGAGAGCTGTATTGAATTGCAATGGTGGCAAATCAGCTAGGCTCAATCACTGGCTGGTGATTAACCTCTAACACCAGCTCCCTGGGATCTCCCACTCAAAAGTAAGTTTGAAAAAAAAATTTTTTTTTAAATAAGTTTGAGTAAATTTACAAATCACCTCAATTATTAACCTTTAGAAGACATAAAAAATGTTGGTTAAACAACTAAGATTAAATATTTGATTATCACGTCTACTTTGTTCAAAGAGTGTAATTCTTTTCTCATATTTATTTCATTATTAGAATATCAAATTTGAAAAATAAAAATAGGGCACAAATAACCTTCTTATATTTCTTAATAGCTCCTAAACTTCAGCTATGATAGACTCTAACTACAATGCCACATACTGTGATTAAAATCTTTTTATCAAGATTCATTGGATACTAGAAGTGAATTATGGTGTTCTGTTCAGTCTCACCTGTCTGTGCTTCCCTCAGCCATGGATGCTGGTTATCATTTATTGCAAGCATCCCGCCCCGTGCTCCGTGTATTTCTAGTGTGCTTGCCTTTAAGCAGAACAACCCACTACAAGTAGCTGGACGGTGATGAATGAGTAAAATTCCTTCAGTGTTTGCTTTTCCCACACTTTCTCTATCCCTACAAGTGTTACCACATGTAATAATTTCATACAAGCGACCTGAACCTAAGAGATGGACTATTTTCCAGGACTACAATTTTATAATTGTCAAAATTGATTTAAAAATCAAAACAAAAACTGACAAATTATAACAAAAAAAATTGAAAGTTGAAGTGGTTTTAATTTTTAAACATTTATTTAAAGTTTTGTTGTTAAAAAAAAAACACCAAAAACCAGGTTTGGGGATCAACGCAATTTGTCTACCAAGCACGCTCCAAAGGAGGCTTCTCTGTGTGGGACTGCCATCTAGTGGGCAGTTCGGTGGGGCTCGCTAGTAACTGGAGGAAATGGTTTGGCGTCCTGAGCAGAGCCAGTTTGATCCACAAACATTTATTGAGCACCTGCTATGGGCAAGCCCCTTTCTTCTAAGCTGTGGGAGATTTCTTAAATGATTAAAACTAAAAACATAGACCCTGGGTTCAAATATTAATTGTTTTATCTAGAATTTGAAAACCACAATCTGCCACACAGTCCCTTTTCATCTCAGTGACTCGGTATTATTTTAAAGATACTGTCATATTCAAAAAGCCTCTGTGGCCCTCTGGACCCTTTCTTCTCCTCTTATCACCCAGTCTGTTATGAACTTAAAAGAAATTATGAAAGAATAAAGAAAGAGTTGTTCTGAATGAAACCAGAGCTTTGGAGAATCAATGTATAAGGTAAATGCTGTTGATATTATAATTTCTACTAGTATCTTTCATCAATGACTAGCGAATTCCCTCAAAAAAAGTTAGTTTTCCCTAAGCAACAAAATGAGATGTGACATTTATTGTGTAGGCTCAAGATTCCGTTGTTATCTATGGAGTTTAAATGATGTCTTAAAGAAAACTCAAATAAAACCACTCTCTATGAAAATGTGTAAACCTTGTAAATTAAGTAAAAGCTAAAAGGTGAACTAGATATATATATGACTTCAGTATAGACAATAATAATGTTGAAGAACCATTAAAAAGCTGATGTTTATGCTAACATTTTAGAGAAAGCAAAATCACCAGTGGTTTTTGTAATAGCCTGCTAAAATTTAAAAAAACATTAAATTCTTAAAAGAGACATAGACATTCATTCTAAAATTAGCCTAATTATGAAAACAGTATGACATACATTTGTTCATTTTAATTATATTTGTTGTAGAATTTTTGGACTGGTACTTGCAAAAAAATCTCTTGGCCAAAAATAAGAACACTTAGCAGACTTGGAATGAATAACTAAAAATCCTTATAATTATTCATGAGATTATAATGATATATTTCTGAGTTCATTAGAAAAACTTAATTTCTAATATCTTTCCACATCACCATTAACTAAAAATAATATTTGCAATTTGTATAGTGCTTTGCAGTTCATAAATTGATTTTACAAACCTTATTTTATTCACACATCTGTGAGTAGATACTCATTTCCAGTTTGACACATGAAATGTTTAGATTTCCCAAAGCTGGCAGACCAGTGTTTCTCCTCTAGTCAGTCCAAGGCTATTATCTGGAAAACTGCTGTGAGATTTTCAGTTACTAGAAGATGTGATTAATCCTCTTTTTTCAGTGTAGTCAATGGACTTAATCAAGAATCCGAGGGAAAATCTAAAGCCCATACAGAAGCCAAAATATAATGATGTACACTTGAAACTTACATAATGTTATAAACCAATGTGACTTCAAAATCTAAAAAAATTTTAAAAGAAAGCCAATAAATAAATCAAAAAATCTGATTTTAAGTGCATTTTTCTGCTATAGATTTGACAGAAATCCATGCTTTAC
The DNA here is from genome assembly GCA_031878705.1 of Tapirus indicus. Taxonomy (NCBI): domain Eukaryota; kingdom Metazoa; phylum Chordata; class Mammalia; order Perissodactyla; family Tapiridae; genus Tapirus; species Tapirus indicus. The sequence goes on along the minus strand of CM062919.1, from coordinate 136,127,175 downwards.
TGTCCTAAACTGTATATATGCACAGAAGAGGAAATCTGGCTTTGGGGATGATTTAGTTCTTGTCGCAAATTCCTCTTTCATCTATCCTTATCTAGCTCAATGTGTGTGCTAAAAGATTTTTATAAATGCATTTCACCTGAATTTCCTGAAATACTTTTGTGATCCTGGACTTACAAAGTCTTTCCTCTGAAACGCTTTATGTTTGCCTTTCAGGTGCATGCACAGTGAATCCAGCCCATCAATTAGCATCAATTTTCTAACATATGCCCACATTTGTTTTGTTTATTTGGGTTTTAGTTTATTGGGCTTTTTGTTTCTTGTTTTTTAGTTCTCCGTGTGTTCCAGCATGAATTTTAGATGGCACATAATCCTGGAGTATTCTTCTAGAATACTCCCACTTAGTGTTTCCTCATAACCACTACTATCTCTAAAAGCAATATGTTTTATGAAAACATCATAAAAGACTTTAGTTGGTCCTTTGAGATGCGAATGAAGTGATAATAATGCAGTGTTTTCTTTGTCATTTAAAACATCATGGCACTGTTTCATCAAGTTAAATAAGTTGGGTGTCTGGAGATGTTCTCACTGTCTTTGTGGTCTCTCATTGTCATTTTTTTCTCTTCTTCTCATAGGTTCCTTATTTACAAATAGAAGATAATAAAACAACATAGGATTTATATGCAATAAAGTTGAAATTACGTTTTAAGGCATATAGTAAAGCATAAGATAGTATACAAAATTTGTCCTTATAAAATGCTTATATAAGACGTATCATACATCTTTCAGATAATTGTATTATATATGCACACACACATATTAATTTAATCAGCTTTTATTACTTTTCAAGGCAAAGTTTTAAACAAAAATAAGGGATACTATATAATTTTTGAAAATATTTATCACACTTGCATTGTAATTTGGGGAAGAAATAGGGAATTTTAAGCTAATGTGTATGTAGCCTTTATTTTGGTTCTTTTGAATTATTCTTAAGGTGTAGTGTTTTCTTCTTAGTAGTCAAGCATTCCTTTCTTCTTGTTTAAAAATGAGAGTCTACTTTGAAACTAAAGATTTATACAACAGACTCTTCATTTAAACCTTATGTAAAGAAATAAAATCTTTATTTCTACACATTTTGAGCTCCTACCTTCATGCATTTATAGTGTGTTACACTTTCCATCTTTCTCATATTTAATGTTTTATGGCCTGTTCTCCAGATTCAGGTAGTAAAAGGTTAAAAGGTATGTTTGAACGGACAGAAGGTCTGCAGAAACATATTTTAATTAAAAATAACTTCGAATAGAAATCTTTGCCCAGTTTCACAATAAGTTGCACCAAAAGCTAATGAGCAAATAAGAAATCTGATCTGTTCTCCAATGAAGTCTGGTATGGTGTGCATGTGCTGTTGCATATTGACATAAAAATGGCTGCTTGGAATTCAGCCAAATTCAGCCAAGGTCATCTAATTGCTGACTAGCAGTGTTTCATTTGCATAAATGAAAAACAATAGGAGCAAAATATAACTCAAGCCAATATGTTTGGTAGAATAAAATAAGACTGAACATTGGAAGTAAAATTTCTGAAAAATCTTTAGTAGAAGTTGCATGTTGAATTAGCCCATTCTCTCCTTTAGTATATCAGCCTACTCAAATATCTTGCAGCAATTTTCACAGGTGATTGTACAAATTAGAAGCATATCTCAGAATGGGCATAGGGCCAGATAGTTTACATGCCCTGGCCCATATTTACCTGTATTAAGTGCTTAAAGACCAAAATATTAGGTACTTAAATGTCCCTGCTCCATGCCCATATGCCGTCCCTCTACTGGTAAAATAAAATAAGTGGGAAGCTACAACTTCACAATAACCATTTAGGGCTGTCTAGAAAAATGAAGGAAAGGAATTTAAGTGTGAAACTATCACACTTTGGGTAATTAGTCCAAACTCCCTGCAAGGTTATTTCCTGTCCTGTAAGATGGATTGGTGGCACACTCATAGTTGAGATGAGATAGCCAGTAAGTTCGAGTGGATATCTAACAGGGTGATCTCTTGAATGGTGGAGATTAAAAAGTTTAGGATTTGAGGGCAGCCATTTTCTGCCATGTGAACCAAGTAACAGAGAAGGCTCATCTGCAGAGAGAAAATTAAGCAGCAATGAGAGAGAGAGGAGCATAGATGAGAGTCAGAGGGTGTACATTTTACATTTCACATGGGTTTTTTGTTCCTGTTCCTGGTTCCACTTCTCGTCAATAATACCCAGTTGTACTTCCGCACTTGAGTTCCATTTAAAAATTACAAACCCAAACTCTACATCTTTAAAGTAGATTTCTTTGTCAGTCTGTTTGTTTAAGCTGGCTTGAGTTGATCTCTTATATTTACAACCAAAAAAATTCACACAGCAAATCATGAGATGGAATTGTGAGGGGCTAGGGAATGAAAAAGTCTATTCAAGAATTTAAAGTTCCTTTGTAAAAGTAAATCATCTGTAACATGAGGAATTTTTAAAAAACAATATTTTCTCAGGAAATTGATATTAGTTTAAGAGATCTTTCTTCCAACTATTGTATTTTTTCACCCTACTTTGCAGAGGCTTTATTTTCCTCTCATTCTTTTTCCACCAAATCTCATCTAACACTACTTCATAAGTAGCACATTTTAAATTATTAAATAGATGACCAATACAATATTAATTATTGCTATTATATAATATTAATTAGATTTGCGTTAAACAGAGCAAATCATCCGCTTACTCTATAGCTAATATTAGCAAAATTTTTGGCATCTGTGTGGCCTGTATAGTAGCTAGATGTGCTAGAGGCTTTTGCAAACCCAGGAATATGATCTGACAGCATTGCATAATGCAATCTTTTGTGAAAGGACATTGAAAAGTAATGGGATTTACTTGAACTTAATGCCCAAGGAGACTGAATACCTCGTGTACTAAGGTTTGATATTTACATTTTGTTTTAATCTGAATGAACATCAATTATACATGTGCCTTGTGCCTTGTCAAACTTAATTGAAGACTGTGCATAATTTATTAGCATAACCTTTAGATTTTTTAAATGACCAATAATATAATTCCCTCTTCAAGAAATATAAGGCCTTCTTTTATTTAAAAACATTAGTACATCTATATCATCAAGCAAGGAAAATTCAGTCTTGTTTTTTATGTAGGTCTATGGTATTTTTTTTTTCCGAATCATCAAGAATTCTAGAAACATTCTGGGAAACAGTTCTGTTGCTTACATTTACCTTCCACTGTGCAATTATTCTTTATCATTACCTTTAATTGTTTCAATCTTATCTTCTACAATTGTCCCTTTTTAGTGTTAAAATCTATATGTGGGAAGTTCAGATTTTAAAACATATGTTAATGATACATTTTAAAATTTTTACAACAAGGTTTTAGTAATGTGCTCCTACATACAGAAATACGTATAGACATGAATATACCTTATTGTTGAAATAAATTTGATATAATATGAATATTTAGTTGTCATATTCATGAAAAGTATTATGTGCTTCTGGAGAATTATTAATTCTGGAGCAGTGGGTTCTAAATTCAATAATAAATGCATATTTCACATAAAAAGCAAATCTTTTATTAATGAAATCTCACTTGAAAATTAGTCATACACAGTGCTCTCTAATGGAATTTTCTGTGATAATGGAAATTCACTACACTGTCCAGTATAGAAGCCACTAGCCACATGTAACTATTGAGCACTTGAAATATGTCTGGTGTGACTGATAAGTCAAATTTTTAATTTCACATAATTTCAAATTATTTAAATATAAACTTAAACAGCTACAATCTACTGAGAACTAGGGACGTGGAAAGACTACAGAAAATATAATTAAGACTATTAGATAATTTGAAGACAAAAAGATTGAAAAGAATTTTGAAAGGAAGGTAAGGCCCATGGTCTATAAAATGTCTGTGTGTATGAAAGATTGATCATATTTGGAATGTTTAGAGGAAGGATGAATATAAAGGAATCCACTGGAAAGAAATAAAAATACTTTAGGTATAAAAGACACTATATTTCTGATGTGGCAAAAATCTGGGGTTGCCAGGAGGAAGAGAATCTATAGTAAAATAAAAGCTTTTTCCTTGGAATCATCTGAACCCTTCTTCCTTACTGCATGAAGAGTGAGAATTAAAAGATGAACCATGCATATTTTAAGGTAAAGGGAAGGTAGTGGAAGAGAACTCACGTTGGATTCTTCTAGCATCTTATCTTCTAAGAATGAGGAAACTAAGACTGGCATTAAAGATTTAAGAATTGTATTCAGTAAACCTATTAGTGCCTCTATTCTAGGGATTGTACATGGTGGTGGAAGATAAAGAAAATCTTCTTACTGCTCTTTAGGAACTCATCATCCAGTGATGAGATAGACACACAAGCAGCAGAATACATCCAGAATCACTACATATAAAAGTTGATATGAGCATAAAGGAAGTTGTCATTTACTTTCTTTGGGGGAAATGAAATTAGATTGATGGTTAGGATCAAGGAAGTTTGACAGAAGAGGTGACATAAAATTTCTTTGAAAGACAAATCAAGAATAACAATTCTTATAGTATTAAATAACATGTGCAAAGGCATGGTGCAAAGGTTCTTAAATTTTGTATAATAAGAAATGCCAGGGGGGCCAGCCCGGTGGCGTAGCGGTTAAGTTAGTGTGTTCTGCTCCGGCGGCCCAGAGTTCGCCAGTTTGGATCCTGGGCACAGACCTACCCACTGCTCTCAAACCATGCTGAGGCAGCGTCCCACATAGAAGAGCTACAACTATACAACTATGATACACAACTATGTACTGGGGCTTTGGGGAGAAAAAAGGAAAAGAGGAAGATTGGCAACAGATGTTAGCGCAGGGCCACTCTTCCTCAAAACAAACAAACCAACCCAAGGAGTTTAGTTCCCTGATTTAAAAAAAAAAAAAAAAAAGAAATGCCAGTGGAGATTGTGAAATGTGGGTATTTCCAAGCTTTGCTCGAAGAGATTTAGTTTAGTATTTGTATAATTAAAACTGCACATAGCAATCACCATTGATATGTATTAACTCACTGAGTCCTCACAATATTTTGATATGTACTATTATTATCTCCATTTTACAGATTCAATTCCTCCAATCCTGATTCAGTAGATCAAGGATGAGGCCTAATCACTGGCAGTTTTTTAAAGCTCCCTATGTAATTCAGATGTACAGACACAATTCGGAATTGTTTTCTTAAACCAAAGAAAAAATTACAACTGGATATTTCAGTTAAAAAAATAGAAAGTTCTTATGGATTTAGGAAAGTAGTGGCCCTTGGGAACCTTAAAGTCATGGTATCATTTATTCATTCAATCATTCTTCCGCTAACATGCTATGCGTTTGTCGGGGTTGCAAAGCTAGCCAAGATGTTAACAGAAAATCAAAAGAAGTAAAATACTATCTTTGGTTTCCATGCATGTATAATCCATTTTGAAAGAAAAGCTTATAAAATTCCACAAACAAATGTGCCACTAGGTGCCCAAATGGGTAATATATATACAACAAGCATTCAAATTTCAGAAAACAAAAGTGGTCAACTATGGGTCTGAATATTCATGGTAAAGAAAGTTGGACTTGGGGGAGACATTCCAAAATCAATGGATTTTATGCAGACTGATAAATATGGCAGGCCATTTCATTCATTGCAAGAAATGATAACAATAGCCATGAAGAAACTGGCTTGGTAAAAATAACGGATTATTTAGAACAAAACATCTTCAAAATAATAGGAGATAATTTGCGGTTGATACATTGAGTCCAGATTGGCAGGTGCCTTGAATGTAGGGCTGAAGAATTATGATTTATCTTCCAGACAATCACACACAAATACATAGAGCAGAATCACAGACGGAGCCATAGTCATAACAATTTTTTCAGAATGTCAGTTTAGAATTAACTAAATATGAGGGTAAACAAATATTATTGGAAGGATGTACTAACTTTGGTGCACTGCCCATATCCAATCCACAATCAGTCTACACTCTACGCCTGCACCCTTCTGCGGCAAGAACCTGTGACTCTGAGGACTTTCTGACAACCAATCTTTACTAACCTTCACTGGGGTAGACCAGGATGCCAAGGAATATACGCCTGAGAGCAACTGTCAACCAACGACAGGAAGAAATTGGTGGATAAATACCGCAGCTTCCACAACCCTCAGGAGGACCAATTTTGAATTGTACTGAAGACAGTTTTAACAGAAGGACCTAGATAGATGGATGCATGCCTTAGTGCTGACAGTAGTAACCTGCTCAATGACGCACTGTGTATTGGATTTCAACCCTAATCTGTCACACTTCCCCACCCCACTGCAGGTGCCTTCTAGGACAAACTACCAAATAAACTATTTTCATTCAAACCTATATCTCATGGCCAACTTCTGGGGAAGTCAAACTTACCACAATTATCGCCAGAAGTGGTTCTAGGAAGCAGATCCTAAAGACGGGATTGCGGAATTGGATCACTTATCACTCATATGCCCACGAGTACCCAACTGCTGGTGGTAAGTGGGGTAGAAAATACAAAACCAAGTTTTGTTAACCATCTCTATTAAGTCATTGAGGATTTTACATCATAGGTTTTATATACAACCTGTACATTAGTCAAGTTAAGCTAGATTTTGCTGTGATAAGAAACAATCCCAAATCAGAGTGGCTTGAAACAGCAAAAGTTTTTTTCCGCTTCATGCCACATGTCTACAACAGGATATCTTTGGTTTGGAAATAGAGTGATAGAGCATTCAGCATCACAAATGTTGCTGATCACCCTGACAGAGAAAAAGAAAGAGTGGAAAAATACTCAGTGCCTCTTAAAGCTTCCTCTCAGAAATAACAAGTGTCACTCGCACTCACATTTCATTGACCGAATTAATTTACCTGCCCATACCTAACTTCAAGATATGCAAGTGCAATCCTATCACGTGCCCTGTGGTAGAATCATGCTATTTTTTGGATAGCACCAGTGACATCTCACCTCACTCCTGACTTCATGGTGTTTTTCTTTTGTTTAATCCCTCTTTGCCCCTATTTAACCATTCACTTATTTTTTTTCCATTTTTAATAATTTAAAAAATCTTTTATGTATTATTTTAAGTCATTTTCCAATTGGGATTTAAGCCTCATTTCCAGAATGGGGCTTGGTGAATAAAAACGTGAAAAGAGACATCAGATATATCACTTAGATAGTCATCTAGTTTTCCCATACATTAAAAACAATCAAAGATAATATTTACGTGTTTTCCTTTTACATACATTTCAAACACCTTTTCCAAGTCCAATCTTGAGCAGTGAATATAAGAGGTTATTTTTCTCTGAGGAATTGGCCCTCTCAGTGAGAAAGTGTCAAGGAACAATGCTGGTAGAATGGTTATATCATTGTGGGAGGGCTTGTTCAAACAATTTGACAATCTCTCCTCATATATATCAAGATCTATTAACCAGCAACTTTTCATTTACTGACCTTGCTCAATACGGAAACAAAATGTTTATATGTATGTTTCTAAAAGTAATAACAGTGGTTTGCATTTGTGTCAATAATGAATACATTGTTCCATCTGAGGGAAAGAGAATAGGCGGCCTCTTGATGTTTTTGCTTTTTTGTGTTTTTATTGTTCACTTGGATTCCATTATATTCATCTTTCCTAAAGGAATTATGATGCAAATTTTAAACTGCATCTGTCTCTGTTAAAAGCTGGCTTTACTCCATGCTTAGGTGAATAAAAGACTTGGGGTGATAAAATTTGGAGTATTTGCTATGATGAGGATGAATAGATTGATCATCTCATTTTAGCCTTAACACTCATGAGGCGGGCACTGGTGAATGCTGGAGCCATGACTCAAACTTATGTTATGATTCCTGCATCTTCCCAAATTCGCAGCACTTTTCCTCACCCATTTAGGTAGTTTTTACTGCAGTATGTAATTCATTGGCTATACACCACTCGGGTAATATCATCATATAATTTTCTATTTTTTAGCAAAACATTTCTAAGGATAAAAAATAGTAGGAAAGGAAGCAACAGCACAATAGAGGAAAGTACAATATAAATTGCCATAGATATCTGTAGTTTAAGATTTAAATGATAAAGTAGAAAATTTTGCTCTGCAGATATTTTATAATTTCATTATTGCAGTATGCTAACAGGATGATTGCAAGGACTGTAGTTATTCAAAGGATAAACACGCATATATGATAGGATTGAATGTGTATGGTGACAATTACACACAAAAAAAGTGTGTGTTGGTTTGGGGTGGAGCTGAGGAGTTAGAAATAAGCAATCAGGAAACCAGTGCATTATGCTGACAGTAACAGCAAGACTTTGAAGTTTAAAAAGAACACATTTTGCCAGAACTTACAAATGCACATGAGGACTGATGTTTACCAATCAGCTGCTTAAACCATAAACACATAAAGACAAGTGATGGAGAAAGGCAGGCTCCCAAACTCTGACAAGCCTCTCAGACATAAAAGGTGAAGCATTCCAGAAAACTATTTTGAAATTATATTTTAGGTTTTATCCACAGTTTTGTTCTCTTAGGCACTCTCTGAACATTGCATAGGGATGTTCAGTTCTCCCACTGTTGTGTACAATTATGTTCAGCTGGATCACTGTAACAACAAATGAAAATGGATGTTGGGATTTCACAGGCAAACTCAGGGTCCATGGAGGGCCAGCTGTGTAACAGAAACATTGTATTCTTAAGAGAATGGAATTCCTGCCCCATTTAGGTGTGGAAGAGTGCACGTAACATTTAACTGAAAGAAGAAGCCAAAAAGAAAACACATTAAGGTTATATGTTCAAGATATCTTACTTTTGCCTGAAGATCTCAAGAATCCCTTCATGTCTTCAGAGTAGATGCATATCATCTTTCATCACTGACTAAAATGAGTCTTCAAAAGAACAATTTGTATAGTCACATTTTATTTTATGTTAATCTTATGGCTTTTACAGCATCCTATCTTTCCCATGTGAATCAGGCACATATAAGAAACTCAAATGCAAATAATTATTTAAATAACGTATACATTATTCATTATTGTCTTCTTAGCTACTAAGCATAACATTCCTTCATGAGCTGATTATACTTTCACTTGTCTTTTAGATTCACACATACTTAATTTCTAGCAAAGTTGTTTTAACACATATGGCAATCTGTCTACTGTAGTTAGGGTCTTTCCAGGCCTCCAGAGAAATTTTAATAACGGCATTTTGAAATTAAAATTTCTATCATAAGATTCTGCAATGTTTTTAGAAAGATGATATCTGCTGAGTTGATGGGTGCTCTTCTAAAGTCTGAGTGAGGCAATTATATGAATCCTAAGAAAGTCAATCAAATGTCAAATACAAATATAGTTTTGTATCTGGTCAGTGAAGGCTGTTTGTCTGTGTGTGTATGCGCACACATCCTTAACTTACAAAAAGTTAGTAGAGAACTTTGAATGCATGCTTTGAGGGCATTAATTCTGTTCTGGTTTGGTTTGGCATGGCTATCTCCCTGTCTGTATTTCTTCAGTGAATTCCCACAGGCTTACATCCTGTACCTTCAGATTCTTAAACACCGAGTGCCAACAAAGGCTTTGCTGCCCACTACAAGAAAGAAAAAAGATGTTCGGTTTGCTCCTCTCTGCTGAAAAATTATTCATGGACTGAGGACTGAATATCTCTTTTCATCTGCAACTTGCACACTGGTTTACACGGTTCTAAAATGTAAAGCACCTAAAATGCTTGGTGCATAGTAAGCATCTGTGTCTTTTCCTGTTACTAAGGTCACTGTACCTAATTCATAGAAGTAAATCCTTTGGAAATTAAAGTGGTGAATTTCTCCATGGTACACAACTATCTCTTTTGAACCAAGGTTGTAAATTATCTGTATTACAAGCTTTCTCTTCATCAGATCCTGGTATGTTTCCAACAAATCCTCATAGATGGTAATGGTGATAATTCACGGTAATATTGTGTTTCTCTCATCCCAACCTTCACCACAAAGTGGTGAGAAGAAATTCCCTTGCTGCTCTCCAGATTGTTCCAGCTATGCAAGGTGAAATTGGTGGGTATTTCCACAGGCCTATCCCAAAGTGCATGGCGATGTCTAGTACAAGGACACTTTTAGAGTACTGTAAGATTCCATCTATGAAATGTTCAAAAACAGGCAAAGGAAGACCACATTTTTTAGCAATGTATAGAGAGATGTTAAAACTATCTAATAATAAAATGATTTTTATAGGATTCAGCATAAGGGTTGGGATCCTGGAGACTTTTGGGGTTCTTTCAATATATTTTTCAACTTGAGTGGTAGTTATATAGGCATTTTCTCTGTAATTATTCTTTTAAGTGTACATATATGTTTCATGCAATCTTCAATTTCTATGTTATATCTCACAGTAAAAAAAAAAAGCAATAATGTGGAGATGAACAGTATCTTACTTAATCATTACTTATTTCCCAAACCCTATTTGCTAGAAAGATTAGCCAATCCTCCTAAGTGCACCCATAATCTTTGTCCACACTCCCACCATAAAAGTTTTTTCTTACATTGTAATTCATTCTGTGTGTCTCCTTCATTAGACTGTGAGCTTCTTCCAGGAAATAATTCTATTTTGGTACCTTCATAACTCTGCAGCCGAGGGTAGAGAATGGTATCATGTAGCCCCTAAATAATGCTTCTTGTTATGTTCGTTAATCAATCAAGTGATCATTCAGTTTAAAGGAACAGAGCGACCACGGGTTAGTGGTCCTGCCACCCGTACCCCAACTGACACCAAATACCATGTGGCTTTTGGCCAGTTATTTATCTTCTCTGAGCATTAATTTTCTCATGAGTAAACTACACATAGTAATATGTTTACCCCACAGAATCTAGCAATTTCAAATGATAATATACAAAAGTAGGGTGACTATATAATTTCTTGTCTATATCAGGACACTTTTCAGGGTAATAGGGGACATTTAAAAAATTAAAATTATATAATTTTGAAATATTTTATTAGCAAAATATTTATATGTTGGTCTTACAAAATAGTTCTATTTGAAAACGATTTTCAAAATAAAAATTGCATGTATCCACACGTACTAGGTAAAATTTTAAAAATTTATTTTTATTTTCTGATTATTACAAAGTAACATAAAAAGGATGGTTATATCTTGTAATATATTTATGTATTTTAATGAGTTTCTTTGGCACCTCCGTCTTTAATACTGTCACTAGTATTATTTTGAAGAATGTATTACTTCCTAGCAGAACAAGTATCATTTTATCAGATAATATAATGTATTTTAAATATAACTACATTTATTGAGCATTTTCTCTTTATGAGGAATAATTTGCATACAGGAAAATGTGCAAATATTAATTGTACAGCTCAAAACTGACATATGTATACACCATATGTACCCTCCTCCACATCAAGATACAGAATATTCCCATCACTCCTTTTGCCTCTTTCTAGTCAATTTCCTTTCCAAAACAGAGGCAGATACTATTCTGATTTATTTACATCACCATAGATTAGTGCTTTCTGTTCTTGACATTCGTAACAATGGAGTCACACTCTTTGATGTCTGTATTTATGTACTCTTTCATGTTTGGTTTCCTTCACTCAGAATTATGTGTGTGGTATTCATCCATATTGTTGCTTCTACCATTCACTCATCCTTTTTTTTAATTGCAGAAAGGAATTCTTTATATGATGGACCCCATTTTTGTTTTCACTCATTCTCTTGTTGACGGACATTTAGGCTGTTTGCAGTTTCAGCTCTTAAGAATAAAGCCGTTATAAATATTATTTTGAAAGTCTTTTGGATAATATATTATACTTGCTTATTTCTGTTACATATACACTCAAGAGTGGAATTGTTGGGTCATAGGGCAGGTGTTTGTGTAACATTATTAAAAAATACAAACAAATTTTTGCCAAGTGGTTAGATCATTTTATACTCCACAAACAATATATGAGTGCCCGATGCTCCACATTTTTAAAATAATTATGCTTACCAAAATCATATATAGTCTGAATGTTTATATAACAATAAATATACATTTTGGCAACTAGAGTTTTGTTTGACTGGTAGAATATCACAAACAGATTGGCAAAAAGTATGAATTATATGCTCACCAAAAGCAATTCCAACTTTTCCAATTTAGTAAAAACATGATTTTTACTACAATGCCATGCTCTGCTATATATACATTTGTACTATCACTGCAAACACATATAATTTACCCTAATGTGAAATATATAATTAAATTTATAATAGCATGCACAATAATGTCAGATGTTTTACCTTCAAGAGAATGATCCTCTAAAAGTGAAGCTTTGATTCTACGATTTGAAGTGGGAAAATTTAATTATTGTTGGATTAATTATCTGATTTTCTATTGGAAGCATCTAATGATGCAGATATAAAACTGTTTGCAAGTTCTTCTGTTAATGAGTTCACGATTATTGCATCAAGTTCTGTACATCCCCCCCAAAATTTCTGAATAGAAAAAGGGTAAAATTAATTTAGAAAATAGTCACTTGATATACATCAAAAGTCAAGCAGACAGAATGCTATTTAAATACACCTTCTGCAGCAGGCCATGTTAAATTATTGCTGTGATTTCTAAAAGTAATTACTAACATTTAAAGTACTGGCTGATGCTTCTTTGGCACTATCCTGATTTTTATGCTGTCAGTGCAGCCCTTTTATTTGTTCATTAATGTCGACAAATATTTTGTCAAGTTACACAAATCATCAACTCCCTTGAAACACTGAATTTCAATTATTAAGTTTTTCATCGAACATGCACTTTTCATTTTGAGCATCTTATTGTGGAAAGGATTTCTTACAATATTAAAAAAACAATACTAAATTATGTACATATAAACATACACACACAAGCACATACAACTATAGGTCTGCCTTATACAATATACAACTGCATGACTATAACAAGAATGCTCAAAGTATTCTTTGTAAGCTCGACAGCAGAACCGCTCAACCCCTATTTATCACACATGTTTCATATATACTTAACCTATAATTTCCCATGTTTCCTAATTACCCTGATTACTGGCAAGCTGACAGCTTCGTGGTCTCTTAGGCAACGGCACATATTCATACTCTCAGAGAATGACTCTACACTATATTCTTTAGACGTTAAAAACTGAGTCTCCTGGCAGCCCGGGTCCTTTTCCTTGGATCCTTGGTTACCACAGAGTGTGCTAACTTCTCCCCAGGCGTCTGGATGGGACTGCTCACCCCCTGGCTCATGCTATTCATCTTCACCTACACCCTCGATATGCTCCTCATCCTCAACAACAGGGACTGTTGTAATGACAGCAAAGGTCTCACCATTGCTTTGACCCAGATAATGTAACGCTGTGCTGGGGGGTGATTGAGGAGTGTGATGGTGTCCAGGTTCTTGCTTTCTCACCTTGGGTCACACTGGACTAAAGGGCTACCAGGCTGGCTTCCAGTCTGGATTCCAATCTTCCTACAATAGCATAAATTCAGCCACCTCAACCTGTCTTGCTCCCTCTTCTCTTCAACTCACTGATGAGGGACCTCCCTGGGACTGCCTGCCTTCCTCCGACCTACCAACAGGTGTGCACATTTCTGTAGATATTAGACAAATTTCCCAGGCCCAATCATCATGAAGGAAAGGGGACATTACTGCTAGGGACCCTTTTATCCTTACTGACTTTGGTCTCTCCAACACCATACTTTGTTGATCATGAAGTCTGTTTTGGAGCAAATGCTCCCTCTCCATACTTCACAGGGCTCCTTGTTGCAGCAAGGAGCTCGAGGTTCCCTGCATCTGGAGGTGTGTGAAGTACCATTTAAGTGTATGTCCTGCTTGGCTTCGTTATATGATGCATTATTTGGTAATGTGCTAAAAATAAGCAGTACAACTGGGTTTATTTTTGTGGTCTAAGAAGGAAGGTATCTACATGGCAAGGTTGGATGTGATAACTGGATTTCTGGCATTTTTTCCACCAAATGCCTAGCAGTTGGCTGGGGTCCTCAGTTGTTTCCTTCTTAATAAAATTAAAACAGGTCACCAAACAAACGAAAACACCTCCCAACACCACTGGGGGTGAGAAGGAGTTAGCTGTCTCTAGACATGTATAGCTGAGAGTGCTTCATTTTATCAGCAAGCATCCTGTGTTCCCTTTGAAAGAGAGTTTAATTACTCTGTATCTGAAAACGGCTGATGAGAGGAGAAAGAGACTAGTCAACTTACATATTTAACTACATGTTCAGATAATAACTGTTCACTGCTGCTTACCAGTTGAAACTATAACAGAAGCTCAAAGTACAGTGTGGGAGTTACAAAACTTGTCCAAGCTTATTTTAATACAAATTAATACTTTGTTAAAATTGAAAAATCTAGGACAAATGATAAGCTAAATAGAATACCAGGATAACTGACAAAAATAGAGATTACCAGGGCAAACATAGCTATAAAGTTACCCTATAGATAGAGCATCTAGCATGTGACTGGCAAAAAAGCTGGTTCCCTCTTTCCGGTTTCTATAGGCACATAAAATAGTCCTCATTAATGAAAAACCTATTTTGACTATCTCTCCTAATGACCCAAAGAAAAATATCCTAGTATATTAAATAACTTGTTTTAACATACATAATTTGAGTTAATGTAAGAAACGAAAAGAAGCCTAAATAGCCTGTTTACTGTCTGATCATTGTAATGGATGGATGCATGGATGGACAGTCTGAGAGACAGATTAAAAACTAATGATAAATAGGTTGTTGCTTTATTTTTAAATGACCCAGATATAGAACATGAACTGTCCAGAAAGGTGAGGTCCATGAAGACCAGAGCTGGAATGATATCTGGCAATTTTCAACATTAGCCTGGATTGCACATAACCCCTTTCTGTTGAACAGAGCCACAGAACAAAGTTTACCATTTGCCAGAAGTTACACCAGTTAAGAATATCATCTTGAATGTTCTAACAGCGCAAGGAATCTGTTATATTAAAAAAAAAAAAGTTATTTTCAACTAATCCTTCCAACCAGCCAAGGAGATCTGTGATGCGTCAGAGCTGCCCCATCATGTTTGGGATGTGCAGACAGCTCTCTGGGAGTCTTTGGCAACAGCCTGTGAATCTGCGCCGAAGGGGAATTGTTTTAAAAGTAGCTTTCTTTTTATTTTTGTTGTTGTTTCTCCAAATACTCAGTTTGCAGCAGCATCTGCTATCTCAGCTCAGACGGTCCAAACAGATGTGCCATTACCTCATGTAATGAGCAAGCCCCTTGAACAATGCGCCTGCTCTTCCTTGGCAGGTCCTCCTAGACGTTTTGTTTAAACCCAGTTGTAAAAATAGCCCAAACCCACCAGGGAATGGGAAGACTGAGAGGCAATTTCTCTGCAAACTTAGTGAGGAGGATAATGGACTCCT
This sequence comes from Tapirus indicus, assembly GCA_031878705.1. Classification (NCBI taxonomy): domain Eukaryota; kingdom Metazoa; phylum Chordata; class Mammalia; order Perissodactyla; family Tapiridae; genus Tapirus; species Tapirus indicus. The sequence continues at coordinate 136,111,728 of CM062919.1, read as the reverse complement.
TTTGAGTCCCCAGTTTTATTAGTATTTCCATTTCAGCAAAATGTGCTTTCGACACAGCTTTCAAATTATCACTGAATTTATCAAGCCCATCTTATTTGATGTTGATGCTCTCAGTGAAGCAGATCAGGAGATAACTTCCATGTTTCTAAATACATTGTGAGTGTGAAGCATGAGCAGTCAAACTGTGATGTTTTCGGTCTTGCGACCTGTTGCATAAAATGAGCAAGCAGGGCCCCAGACACACATTCTGATCACAAGCAGCAGATCTACATTATAGTTGCTGTATTGCCTATGGAAGGCTGCTTCTCCTCCCAGAGAAAGGTGCAGTAAATGAGCACAATGATGATTTCTCACTTAAACTAGCTCTTGAGGAAATAATCTATTATTGCCATCATTCTCTCCTATCTGGCTGTAAGCCTTTCCCACGAAGTTCCTCAATATCCTGGGAAGATAAACCTATTTGCTCATCCTTTTGGAGGCAGAGTAGTTGGACTTGGGAAATATGGGCCAATGATTTATTCTCTGTAGGCAATGTGCTATGTGGTTCTATGTACATTTGCTCATTTAAATTTTATACAACTTAAGTTATATATTACTATTTGAATTTTGCTAATGTGGAAACTGATCCTAGTATCTTCCACAAGTTCGTATCTAAAAACTGGCAGAGAAATAAGTAAAATTCAGTTGTTTCTAACTCTAAATTGCATTTTCTTTCCACCATGCCATCAGCCAGGCAAATATCTTTTGGCATAATACTTACAAACTCTGAGCTTCAATTTTTTTTCTCCATAAACTGGTTATTTTATAGACTGGATGAAAATGCAAACAGGCACACAGACACATGCACACACAAATGCAAAAAACACAGGTTCACACTCGTATTGTTTAGCACAGAGTCTGGAGCATAATAAGTGATCAGTATATGGTGGCTAATTTCATTTTTATAGTACTTGTAAAGTGTAATAACTATTAACTGCTTAATGCTTACCCATCCTAAGGGCTATCTGACCTAAAACAAGTGGCCCATAAAGAGCATTATTTATCCAAATAATGATAGCTTAATGATGGTCTCTGGCCACTTGGCTATTGAGTACATGAGCTTTTTGGAATGGGGATGCTTCCCTCTAGAGGGCCTGCTGGCTACGTCAACACATTGGCCTTCACACTGGCACAGAACTAGCAACGGCGTTAGGTGCTGGGGCTCACTCTGGACATGGTAACAGAGTTTGTCTCAGGTTGATGATATGGTGGACAACTTATTTCTGCTTTGTTGCTCTAGCATGGTGGTTATGATCATGGGCTGTAAAGCAATTTAGTTGCTGTATAATCTTGAGGAACTTATTTAGCCATTTAACCATTTAAATTGATGAAAAACATGACTTGCCCATGTAAAGTGTCTAACATAATAGTACCGCAAATATAACCAGTGTTTAGTAAATGTTAGCTATTGTTTTTGTTCACTAATACTATTATCATTACTACTTATAATGATGACACTATTGCTTTTATTTCAATGATATTTGTTCCTCTTACAGCTGTGGAAATTTCAAAGCAGCTCAAATACCCACAATAATTAACTTAAAATTGCCTTAAAAAGACAGAGAAATATTTTTTTATTATAACAGGCATAATTGAGACAGAATTGTTTGTAATGTCTTAAAATTATATAGCCTGTGGCAAAAGGCAGGTCAAAGGCCTAAACATTGCTGGAAGCAACAGAAAAAAATCACATACTGGGAGAGTGACGTCAGCATCATGGCGGAGTGAGATTCCCTCTTTGAATCTCTGCCCCCTACGACACAATGAAAACATCATTCACATTCCAACAGAGCTCAATCAAACACTACGAAGGACTTCTAAGAAACCTGTGCTGCCATACATCGGACAGTGGAGGTGCAGGAAGCCCAAAAGGATGGGAGGAGAGGTAAGAAGTTGTACTCCTCCTCCCCAATCAATTGGCAAAGACAGCGCAGTTCGCAGACAGAGGGGGGAGGGGTGGCCCACAGCGGGGAAAACTATCGCCATCCAGGTGCTCTCACAGACTGTCGCGAGATCCCCACTGGGAAGTGACGACGGACTGTTTAGGGGGTGTAGCAAACACCCTAAGAGAGCCAGAAAGGAAATCCCCAGGTCAAGCAGGAGAAAGAGAGGACCCCTCTCCCCACACACCCGGCATTTCAGCATAATCCCTCCAGGGGCTGCAGCCACCTCAGAGCAAACTGCTCACGATCTCCATACAGTGGCAGCAGGGGGAAACTGTAGGACCAACTTTATCATGAGGGGAAAAAATAAAGCCATCCCCGTCGGATCCTTGTGACAATTAGTCATGGCTACAGACCAAAAAGAAAGTGACAAACACCCAGAAACCAACCCTGAAGGCACAGAATTTGATAACCTGAATGACAGAGAATTCAAAATATCTATCATAAACAAACTCAACGAAATACAAGAGAACACACAGAAACAAATCAACGAATTCAGGGATTTTGTCACAAAAGAGATTGAAACCCTAAAGAAAAACCAATCAGAGTTATTGGAGGTGAAAAACAAAATCAACAAGATAGTGGAAAAAATGGAGTCTTTAAAGAGCAGAACTGACAATATGGAGGAACGAATTAGCACTATTGAGGATAGCCACGTAGAAATACTCCAGATAGAGGAGGAGAGAGAGCTAAGACTAAAAAGAAATGAAGAAATTCTTCGAGAAATATCAGACTCAATGAGGAAAAGCAACATAAGGATAATAGGTATTCCAGAAGGAGAAGAAAGAGAAAAAGGAGCAGAGAGTTTGTTCAAAGAAATAATAGCTGAGAACTTCCCCAACCTAGGGAACGAGAGGGAAATAACAGTGAATGAAATCAATAGATCACCTAAATATATAAACAGGAATAAAAAATCATCTCACCACATAGTAGCAAACTTGAAAAATACCCGTGACAAGGAAATAATATTGAAGGTAGCTAAACAAAAAAACAAAATAACATACAAAGGAAACCCCATCAGGCTCTCAGCTGATTTCTCGACAGAAACTCTACAGGCTAGGAGAGACTGGAATGATATGTTCAAAATCATGAAAGACAAAAACCTTCAGCCGAGAATACTTTATCCAGCAAAAATATCCTTCAAATATGATGGAGAAATAATAACTCTCCCTGATAAACAAAAGCTAAGAGAGTTCGTCACCACAAGACCCCCACTACAAGAAATGCTCAAGAAGGCCCTTAGGCCTGAAAAAAAACAAATGAGAAAGGGGATACAAAGATTTCAGCAAGGAGACTAAACCAGAACAAACTACAGTTGGATAACATCAAAAATTAATTCAAGCTCATCACTGGAAACACACATTCATGACACAATCTGGAATAAAGAGATAACAAATAAGGAGGGGAAGAGGTAAGGGATTGAACTGACCCAGCCTCAGGAAAAAGGAGGCATCCGAAAATGTATTTTCTTATCCAGGAGATCGCTTATATAAACCTCACGGTAACCACTAAACAAATAACCAGAAGAGAACCACACATGACAAATAAAGAGAAAACCAAGAGAATGAGCATGCAGAAATACCAAATTGAATGTGCAGTCCAAAACACAAGGGACAAGAAACGAAGGAAATGCAAAAGAACCAGAAGATGAACAATAAAATAGCAACATTAAACCCTCATATATCAATAATCACTCTAAATGTAAATGGATTGAATTCTCCAATCAAAAGACACAGAGTGGCAGGATGGATTAAAAACCAAGATCCAACAATCTGCTGCCTCCAGGAAACACATCTCAGCTCTAAAGACAAACACAGACTCAAAATAAAAGGATGGAAAACAATACTCCAAGCTAATGGCAAACAAAAGAAAGCAGGAGAAGCCATACTTATATCAGACAAAGTAGACTTCAAGATAAAAAAGGTAATGAGAGACAAAGAAGGGCAATATATAATGATAAAAGGGATACTTCACCAAGAAGACATAACACTTATAAATATCTATGCACCCAACACAGGAGCACCAAAGTACATAAAACAACTGCTAAAAAACCTTAAAGGAGATAGTAACAATAACACAATAATAGTAGGGGATCTTAACACCCCCCTTACATCAATAGATAGACCATCCAGACAAAAAGTCAATAAGGAAATAATGGACTTAAATGAAAAACTAGACGCAATGGACTTAATAGATATATACAGAGCACTCCACCCAAAAAAAAGCAGAGTACACATTCTTCTCAAGCGCACATGGAACATTCTCAAGGATAGACCATATATTAGGAAACAAGGCAAACCTCTATAAATTTAAGAAGATTGAAATCATTACAAGCATCTTTTCTGATCATAATGCTGTGAAACTAGAAATCAACTGCAAGGAAAAAACTAGGAAAGGGACAAAGACGTGGAGACTAAACAACATGCTACTGAACAACCAATGGGTCATTGATGAAATTAAAGGAGAAATCAAAAGCTATCTGGAGACAAATGAAAAGGAAAATACACCATACCAACTCATATGGGATGCAGCAAAAGCAGTCCTGAGAGGGAAATTCATAGCAATACAAGCTCACTTTAACAAACAAGAAAAATCCCAAATAAATAACCTTAAATTGCACCTAACAGAATTGGAAAAAGAAGAACAGACAAAGCCCTGAATCAGCAGAAGGAGGGAAATAATAAAAATCAGAGCAGAAATAAATGAAATTGAAACCAAAAAAACAGTAGAAAGGATCAATGAAACAAAGAGCTGGTTCTTTGAGAAGATAAATAAAATTGACAAACCCTTAGCCAGACTCACTAAGAAAAAAAGGGAGAAGACTCAAATAAATAAAATTAGAAATGAAAGAGGAGAAATTACAACAGACACCACAGAAATACAAGGGATTATTAGGGAATACTATGAAAAACTTTACGCCAACAAATTGGACAACCTAAAGGAAATGGACAAATTCTTGGACGCGTACAACCTCCCAAAACTGAATCAAGAAGAAACAGAGAATCTGAACAGACCAATCACAAGTAAAGAGATTGAAACAGTAATCAAAAACCTCCCCAAAAATAAAAACCCAGGACCAGATGGCTTCCCTGGAGAATTTTATCAAACGTTCAAAGATTTAGCACCTATCCTTCTCAAACTATTCCAAAAAATAGAGGAAGATGGAATACTTCCCAACACATTCTATGAGGCCGACATCATCCTGATACCAAAGCCAGACAAGGACAATACAAAGAAGGAAAACTACAGGCCAATATCACTGATGAACATAGATGCAAAAATCCTCAACAAAATATTGGCAAACCGAATACAGCAATACATCAAAAAGATCATACACCACGATCAAGTGGGATTTATGCCAGGGACACAGGGATGGTTCAACATCTGCAAATCAATCAACGTGATACACCACATTAACAAAATGAAGAATAAAAACCACATGATCATCTCAATCGATGCAGAGAAGGCATTTGGCAAGATCCAGCATCCTTTTATGATAAAAACTCTCAACAAAATGGGTATAGAAGGAAAGTACCTCAACATAATAAGGGCCATATATGACAAACCTACAGCAAACATCCTACTCAACGGGGAAAAACTGAAAGCCATTCCTTTGAGGACAGGAACAAGACAAGGGTGCCCACTCTCACCGCTCTTATTCAACATAGTACTGGAAGTTCTGGCCAGAGCAATTAGGCAAGAAAAAGGAATAAAAGGACTCCAAATAGGCAATGAAGAAGTGAAACTCTCACTATTTGCAGACGACATGATCTTATACACAGAAAACCCAAAAAATTCCATCGGAAAACTACTAGAAACAATCAACAACTACAGTAAAGTGGCAGGGTATAAAATCAACTTACAAAAATCAATTGCATTTCTATACACTAACGATGAAACAACAGAAAGAGAACTCAAAAAGACAACCCCATTTACAATTGCAACAAAGAGAATAAAATATCTGGGAATAAATTTAACCAAGGAGGTAAAAGACCTATACAATGAAAACTATAAGACACTATTGAAAGAAATCGAGGAGGACATAAAGAAATGGAAAAAAATTTCATGCACATGGATTGGAAGAATAAATATAGTTAAAATATCCATTCTACCTAAAGCAATCTGCAGATTCAATGCAATCCCAATCAGAATCCCAATGTCATTCTTCACGGTAATAGAATAAAAACTACTGAAATTCATATGGGGCAACAAAAGAGCCCGAATAGCTAAAGCAATTCTGAAAAAAAAGAACAAAGCTGGAGGCATCACAATCCCTGATTTCAAAATATACTATAAAGCTACAGTAATCAAAACAGCATGGTGCTGGTACAAGAATAGACACACAGATCAGTGGAACAGAATTGAAAGCCCAGAAAAAAAACCACACACCTATGGACAGCTAATCTTCAACAAAGGAGCAAAGAACATACAATGGAGAGAGGGAAGTCTCTTCAATAAATGGTGCTGGGAAAAGTGGACAGCAACATGCAAAAGAATGAATGTAGACCATCTCCTATCGCCATATACAAAAATCAATTCAAAATGGATCAAAGACCTGAAAGTGAGACCTGAAACTATAAAACTCCTGGAAGAAAATATAGGCAGTACACTAATTGAGATTGGACATAAAGGGATCCTTTCAGATTCCATGTCTACCCAGACAAGGGAAACAAAAGAAAAAATAAACAAGTGGGACCTCATCAGACTAAAGAGCTTCTACAAGGCAAATGAAACCAGGATCAAAATGAATAAACAACCCACCAGCTGGGAGAAAATATTTGCAAATCGTTTGTCCGACAAGGGATTAATCTCAGTAATATATAAAGATCTCATACAACTGAGCAACAAACAAACAAATGACCCGATCAAAAAATGGGCAGAGGATATGAACAGACATTTTTCCAAGGAAGAGATCCAGATGGCCAATAGACACATGAAAAGATGTTCAACATCACTAATCATCAGGGAAATGCAAATCAAAACTACACTAAGATATCACCTTACACCGGTTAGAATGGCTATAATCACCAAGACAAATAACAACAAATGCTGGAGAGGTTGTGGAGAAACGGGGACCCTCATTCACTGCTGGTGGGAATGCAAACTGGTGCAGCCTCTATGGAAAACAGTATGGAGAGTCCTCAAAAAATTAAAAATAGAAATACCGTATGATCCAGCAATCCCACTCTTGGGCATCTACCCAATGGACATGAAATCAACCATCACAAGAGGTGTATGCACCCCTATGTTCATTGCAGCATTATTCACTATAGCCAAGAAGTGGAAGCAACCCAAGTGTCCCTCGACTGATGATTGGTTAAAGAAGATATGGTATATACATACAATGGAATACTACTCAGCCATAAGAAAAGACACAATTGTCCCATTTGCAACAACATGGAAGGACCTAGAGGGTATTATGTTAAGTGAAATAAGCCAGAGAGAGAAGGACAGACACTGCATGAACTCACTCATATATGGAATATAAGTGAACACACGGACAGAGAGAACTGATTGGTGGTTACCAAGGGGAAGGGGGGTGGGGGGGCACAAGGGGTGAAGGGTTACATCCACAAGGTGACGGACAAACAAAAATGTACAACTAAACCCCACAGTGTTATAAACTATTAAGACGTCAATAAAAAAAATGGTAAAAAAAAAATCACATACTAGCACACATATTCAATAATGGAAATTTTTTAAATTAAAGTTATTGTATGTGGGGATCTTGCCCTTCGGTTGGGCAGTGAGGGAGTCTTAGAGGGAAAGGAAGGAAGGAAGGAAGGAAAGAAGGAAGGAAGGAGGGAATGAGGGAGGGAAGGAGGGAAGGAAGGAGGGAGGGAAGGAGGGAGGGAAGGAGGGAGGGAGGGAAGGAGGGAGGAAGACATATTTCTTTGATATCTGCTTGACAATGTGTTTTGAATGATTTGCAGCTGTGTCTTCAAGAACTTTAGAGCTTGGAAGGTGTCTGAATGATAATTCAGTTTGAAACAATCTTTTTTATGAAATATGACATAACTGAAGCCCAAGGAACTAACTGATTTTCCAAAGGTATTTGTTTAGGAGATGAGAAAAGCAAAGAGAGACATTTAGCAGGGTGAAGAGATTTGGGGTGACTCTAATTTTTAAATGATTTTCAAATTCATATGTGGATTTTCGTGTCTTCATTATGAGAGCAAAGAGTGACACCCAGAACCAGTTTAAATGTAAATTGTTATACAGGACAGTGCTGAGATCTTTGGAGTTAAATTGAGAAAAATACAGTTTTTTCAGATTAAGATAATACAATACTTATTTCATTGCCAATAATTCCATTTGGTGCAGAGAATAGTGTGAGGCCAATGTTTTGTTTTTTGTTTTGTAACGTCTCTGGGGCAGGTTTTCTTCCACACACAGTAATTAGAAATATTGTCAAAATTTGTCAGTGGCCAGCAGGCAATTTCACACTTCAAAAAACTTTTCTAGGGGCCGCCCGGTGGCGCAGCGGTTTCATTCGCGCTTGGCAGCCCGGGGTTCGCGAGTTCAGATCCCGGGCGCCCACCGATGCACTGCCTGTCAGCCACGCCGTGGTGGCGTCCCATATAAAGTGGAGGAAGATGGGCACGATGTTAGCCCAGGGCCAGTCTTCCTCAGCAAAAAGGGGAGGATTGGCGACGGATGTTAGCTCAGGGCTGGTCTTCCCCACAAAAAAAAAAAAAAAGAAAACTTTTCTAGTTAAAGAGAAAAAACAACCTAGACAACATTTCCCCCCACTAAATACGCCCAGTTATCCCTTTCAAGACACAGTGGCGTGCTGAGTTACGGACATGGAGCATAATCACAATTTTTAAAAACCGATTGTGTTAAATGAGGCAAGTCATACAAAACACTTCTTTATCTTTGTTGCAGTATGTGAAGAAAAAACTGCCATCTTTCTCAGAAATAATGGAGAGAAAATTAATCAACAAATAGTATGGTTTTTACAAAGAATCCTAACATAAGGAAACGGTTCTACCAGTCTCTATTTCATGATGAATTTTGTTTGGTTTGGTTTTGCATTTAAATTACATCCCTATAGAGGTAGAGTTATAAAGGTGAAGAATTTGTCATCTCAGAAAACAGAGCATTTCATCACTCTGATTTCAGTATGCAAGATTGATAACCTCTACTTTGGTTCATTATAAGCTTTTTCCCTAATGTAATAACAAAAACATATTTTTTAATGTATGTATTCATATTTGTATAAACACAACACTCCTCTTCCTCTAAGGATTATGCAGAATTTCCAGACTTAGTTTGGTCATGGATCTTGTTCTTTATAAGGAAAAATGAAAAAGCAAAAACTTGCACTCAATTTCAAACAAAAATGTAAGACATTTAACATTAAACGATCTATGTCATCTTCTCCAGGAAATTTCTCCAAGAAAGGAAAATGGATTAAATAAATAAAAAAGATTAACAGTAGAAATTAAAAAAAAAAAAAGAATAAGAGATTGTTGAGGAAATTTAAGGTTTCTAATCAAAATTAAAAAAGGGAAACAGTGTGACTAATCTTATGGTGAAAAATGTATGGATACATGGCAAGTTTTTAAAATAGTCTATACTATGAGGAATAATAAACTTTGAAAGAAAGAGAGCTGTTGAGATTTTTCTCTTCTAGTATTTGATGGTGGCAGAAAGCTTTCCTTCTTGCAGCTTGCTGGAATAGTCATGAAATAAGTTGTGACCAGTTACATGTAGAATATTTTCTTTGTGAAAAGAGAATAGATTCCCTAGCCCATTTTTAGAGAGTACTTTGAATCTTTTCCTTCATGGTCCTCCCTAAGGCTCTGCATGTGGCCAGTCCTTGTCCTTCCAGTTCCTCTTCTCCCCTCTTCTTTGCCTTCCATAAATGAGTACCCTCCCCTAGCAAGCAAGGATCCCTTCCTGGCATTATACCATTTTTTCATAACAGCCTATACTGAGCTACCAAGATTTTTCTTTAGAAGTAAGTATAGGCTAAAACAAACTTGTCATGATGTAATGGAAAGTCAACAAGACTTTTGTTCTAATTCCACTTCCAGAACTTGCCATCTGTGTGATCGTGGGCTAGCTATTTAACCTGAGTTTTATTTTTCTTACCTGAAAATTAAAGATTCTACATGAAAATATACATAAAGGCTTAGACCACTGTACATCATGTAGTGTATATCATAATATAGTTTCTCAATAAGCAGTAATTGCTTCTAATATTGCTATCAGTACTACCAGCACGAACACCACTATTAAGAACAAAATTTTCTTGCTCATCTATGAAAGAAGAGAAATAATATTTTCCTAGATAACTGCAAGAATTGAGTGATGTAATTCATGTAACACACCTGAAATTATTAGTTGCTCAATGTTTTATTTTTAATTGTATCTACTATTAATATAGGAAGATTATGATAATTATATTGGAATTTACGTTAAGAAAGTATTTATCTTTTCCACGAAAATGCCTTCTGGGAGGGAAAAAAAGATAGGCAAAATCTTTTGCCACCTCTTTGATACCCCTTCCTCTTATTGAGCTTCCAACATCAGATACTAGTACCCCTTACCCTCCCAGCTTCACTAATTAATAAAAATTAACCATAGTCATACTTCATTTTAATATCCAAAAATAATGACTTTCACATGCATCAGGTCTCACTGTAACGTAGGCAGTTATATTAGCTTGTTGAGACTGCCATAACAAATTACTACAGATTTGGTGGCATAAGACAACAGAAATGTATTTTATTAAAATTGTGGGAGCCAGAAATCTGAAGTCAAGGTTTTGGTAGAGCTAACCCTCCCCAGAAATTCTCTAGGGGAGAATCCTTCCTTGCCTCTTTCTAGTGGATCCAGGCATTCTTTGGCTCTGGACTACATAATTCTAATCTGGCCCCCTTTTCACATGACCTCCTCTCCATGTCTTGTTTTCTCCTCTTCTGTCTCACATAAGGACACTTGTCATTGCATTTTAGATCCACCTGGATAATCCAAGATGATCTCATCTCAAGATGCTTAACTCAATTACATCTGGAAAGACCCTATTTCCAAATAAGGTCACATTCACAGATTCTGGGAGTTATGCTATGTTGGGGGGCCCCTATTCAACCCACTATAGCAGGTCAGGTAATATTGCAGAAGAGTAAAACTGATCCTCGTAGAAGTTTCATGAATTTTCATAGCTTAAAGTAACAAGGTTAGTAAATGGTGGAAATGGGATTAGAATCCAGATTGTGATTATGGATACTCATGTGTACTGGGAAAGGGCCTTGATCCAAATCAAGGCAGATGTTGTTATTTAACTCAACCTTTCTCCAATGTGGTGTTTTGTAACATAATTCTTCTGTAAGATGTTACAGAAAAGTCATGGAGAATTGGTTCTAAGGTCTAATAAGCCTGTAAAATGGTGGGTTAAATAAGGTTAAGTAGTTTTCTTTATTTCAGAATGTAGAGCATTTGACATGTTAAAGTACACTTTCTATTAAAAAAAAAAAAGAATGGTGGATAGTACACAGCATTTCCCAAATCCATTTAACCCTGAAATCTTTTTTCTCTTTCCAGAATATCTTTTAAGACTAGTTTCTGTAGCGCACATTTTTAGGATGGGTTGTTCTAACCTAAAAAGAAAAAAAAAATTAGGATTGTAATGTTCGAAATTTGGGGCCAGGTAGGAAAGACAAGCCCTCGGTGAGAAAAGATGTGTGAGGGGGGAGCATCCCACTAGAGACAATACAACAAATATTTATTGATCCCCTACTCTCTTTAGTAAAGTGCTACATTCTGAACACAAGTGATGTACTCCCTGACTTCTTGTAACTTACAATGTAGGTAGAAAGGCAGTTCTTAAGTAATTAATTTGAAGAAAAGTATGGTGAACTTTATGCCAACAAAAATACATTGCAATATGAGTGTATATAATGGAGAACATTACCTACTCTAGGAACTGAGGAAGTGGCATTTAAGGTGAACCAAGGAAACAAGATAGGATCTAACAAAGTGAGGGGGGAAAAGATTCAAGTTCCTGTCTGCCAAGATTCAGAACTAAGAAAGGCATCTATATTCTCAGTCAAGTCCAGGAGAAAAGAATTTAATGTTATTCTTGTGATTTGGGAGATGTTAACAAGCCTTAAAAAAATAAAATCTCAAATTCAAATTTATCTTAAGTGATGCATGAGACAGAATCTTCACTCCATCTTTGGACATTACCCCTTCCTGACTGCCATGCCATCTCTTTCCCCATTTCTGTGCTTCAGATTATCCTTCACCAAATTCCTAAACCTTGCCCCTCCTTTCTCAATTCCCATTCCTCTCTTACTGTAGTGGGATCGAGTTGCTTAAGTAAAACAAAATGTTTTTATAAGAATTATGAAGAATTTGCATTACAATTTACACTCAAAGCTACCACTGCAATTTTTACATCCATACAAATTGCTACAAACCACAGAAAGAAAAGGCCTGCTTTTCTGAAAGAAATATATACTTATAAGCATTCTGTTAGTGTGGTTTCCTTGGGGGTAGCTAGGTTGAAAAGCAATAGTAAGATATAAAGTATAAAAGGTTGAGAACTCACAACTAACTCAGAAGGAAATTAGGTGACTTTTTTCTAAGTCAGTTTGTAAATGTGTCAGATCTAAAATAAATCTGTCATGATTTTTTAAATTCTAAAATAGCCCAGTATGCCTTCTTTAAATATTCTTTCACTGCACTCTGCTTACTCTATTATCATGCCAGCAAGGTTTACTGCCTACATTATTTTTTCTCCCAGATTCACATTTACTGATACTGAGCAACTCTTACTTTCCTATTTTCAGTATAAGCCAAGAATTGACATCAATAAGAACTTTGGGCCAAAAATATTATTCCCTAATGAAAGTACATACTCAATTGATATTTTCCAAAAATTCTCAGCTTAGAAAACCAAGAAAAATGCAAAATAATTTATGGGAAGAAGAATCTCTAGTACTTGACATTGAACATTTTAATTAGAAATGCATATGTTGAAACTGTATTTCAATGTCTATCCAGAGAAACCACAGTATCTACCAAGATATAAGTTGAAAAGTGGGATAAGTTGCCTTTGCATCTTTTAAAAATTCTTTTGAATCTCTAGAGAGGACCTATACAGTCCAAGTAGATTTGGGCTGATTTAGTTGCACTCATATATCTATATTTTATCTCAAGCTTTCATGTTGCAAGTAAGACACTGCTATTCATATCTCCAAGAGGTTACTAAAGAATGTATAGAGCAAGATTCTTTCACATGCAAAACTTTCATGGAGACATGTAGTGATATTTCTACCTATCAAAGTATCTATCACTCAGAAAATTAACAACCTATGTTGCTAATATGTTACTATGTTTATGTCAACACCATCACACAGTAGTCATTTAAAGTTCCCACAGTAGTCATTTAAATTTCACACAGTAGTCATTTAAAGTGTAAAAGATTCCGCTTTTTCATGAGCATCATAGTAAAACTTACTATCTGAATTGTGTCAAACCAACCTTGTATCTATTTGATGACATACTAGTTAGGAGGAGGTGATGGAAAGAGCATTGGTGTGGGTTCTGGCAGTGACTTCAAGGTGGATGACTTTGAGATAGTCTTTAAACTCTGAGATTCTAGTTTATCATCTTCAAGATTATGATGGTATACACAGTTGTTTGCCAAGATTCCTTTCTTCTAACAATTTCAACCAATTTATGAACCTAGAAGCTTTTTTGTCATAACTCTCTAAGTGCTGACTGCTCACCACCTGCATCAGAATTATCTAGCATGGTTGTAAAAAATGTCAATTCCTGACCCCCACTCCAAACCTACTAAATTGGAGTCTTGAGAAGTGGGTTCAAGAAACCTACATTTTATATAAACATTCCAGGGGATTTTTCCCTAGAGTTTGATAACCACTAGTATATAATGGATTATTTCAAAAGTTATGTAGCATTCCATTATCAGTATTGTGTTTATTTTACAAATCAAATTAATAACAAGGAAAAGAACAGCTTTCATTTGTATAGGGAGTTATAGTTACAACTTCAAAGTTCTTTTCTCCATGCCAGGGTCTCTTTTGTACTTCAGACTAGAAGAGAAATTTCAAAGAAACAGACCACAGATTTTTCTGAAGTCCATCAGGGATATTCGCATTAGCAAATAAGGAACAAATGTTGTTAGAATAATAGAAACTCAGGTGAGAAAGATTCTGTTCTTAGCACCTAACCTTGAAGTTGTTATTGTCAGAGAAAGTGATTTTTTTGCAGTTAGTATAAAACATTTGATCCATTGACTATCCCACTCTGATGCAAACCAACATGGATTATGGCATAGTGTGAAATACAGAAAATAACAAATGGACACAAAAGAAGAGAGTGGATACAACCAAGCACACAACAGAGACTCCTCCATTCATCTCATTTGATTAAAAGTTTTATCAATTTCATAGTGAAGCAGCAGTAGATTGCCAAGACATATTTTATATTAATGATAGTTTGCTTTGTATGCATTTTATGGCTGGGATATGGATAAAGTTGTGATATCCTAATCTGAGATATTAGGCAATAGTTCCCCCTAGTGTTCCTGTCTTTGCTCTGAACAAACAAGACTATTCTATGCCAAATAATCTTCAGGACTCTTAACTGTCCTGAAATCTTGGGTAACATAAAACTCAGGTATCTGGTCATAGTCTTTGACTTTCAAAGTCCCATAATAAAATGAAACAATCATAAACACTGAATCCACAAATGGGGATTTAGATATATAATAAACATGATAGAATATATCGGTATGTGTTCACACAGGGGAGAAAGTGGGAGAGCAGTTTGTAAAACCAGACCACATATGGAATCAAAACCCCATGGGGGGACCAGCAAAAGAGGCTGGACAGATTTGGTTCAGCTGATGGAAGGGCGAGGCCAGGATGTCAAAATGAGCTGTGGTTGTATGAAGTGTGACACCTGCATAACCCTCACACGCAAACACAAACATACACAGTAACACACGCCCATGTACACAGGCATGTGCTAAAATGGAGCCTGTGCACTCTGAATCAAGATGTTGAGAGGGCTGTGATAGATACTAAAGACTTGTGCCTAATGGAATCCAATCATCTTTTCTATGCACTGCCCCCTTTGAAAGACCTGGGCCCCAGAAGAGAAAGCTATTTCCTTTCTTAATGGAAAGAGAGGTTCAAGGATACTGAAGACTCAGTGAAAAGATTAGTATACTAAAAGATATTAGTAGTGGTGTGAATAGTAGCTCAAGCCCTCAAGATGCATACTTTAGGAGAAGAGGAACTTCTGAGTAGAGAGCAGTAAGACTTCATGTTGAAGAGACTCAAGTGATGATGGAGAGCGTGGATCCATGGGCTAGAGCCACGTGACTCCTGAAACGCCCCCTCCCCAGGATAAGCTCCACAGCTGAGTGCTGCCAGAGAAAACCTCCAGACCCAAAGGGACCTTCTTCCTGGCACTGGCTGCAGAAAGCCCAGCAGGCTGCAGGAAGACTCAGAGCAGAGGCGTGGGGGTAGCTGCCTCAGTGAGAGGCAGCCCTCCAGGCACCTGGCACTGGCAGCGCCCGAGAACCCATAGCTGCTCAGCATGAAACCTTCAGGCATGAATACTTGTGCCGGTCTCTCTGCTACAGGCCATCAAGCAGAGGGCCTCTCCCAACCCCTCACTATTGCACCTGGATCTGGAGCATGGCAAATGCTGCACATAGAAGCAGTGGCGCCTGACCAGGCACCAGAAGGCTTTGTGAAGAGCCAGCCCGGTATCCTGGAGTGAAATAAGAGCCTTGTGTACTTCTGGCTCCACGGGTATGGCACCCTGCACACACGTGAGTGCCCCTTCCCGTGTCCTGAGTGCGAGAAGTGCTACAGCTGAAAGGAGTACCTGACCTACCACCTGCAGCTCCACACCAGGAAGAGGCCCTTCCACTGTGCAAAGAGCAGCCCCAGCTTCACGCTCAAGAAAAGTTTTGTCAAGCACCAGTGGAAGCACATTAGGAAGGATGAGAAACACACCAGTCACTCTCCCAGCCTCCTGGACCACAGATCAAATCTGACCAAAGAGAGAGCAGTGTGGGCTCCCTATGCAGAAGCCACTTGGTAGGGCCTCCAGATCCTCAGGGACCTCAAGTAGGGGTGCTGCCTAGCCCCCTAGGCCTTGCACCTGTCACTGGAAACTACCATGAGCATGACAGAGCACCCAGAGGACAACACAGGGTCCCTTGCAGATATCTCCACACCTCATATCAAGGTCAGAAGTGCTGGGGCCCATGTTAATGACCAAGATGTGGTTACCCATGATTCAAGACCCGTGCCAGCTGGGCTAAAAACCCAATGGTCACTGAGTCATCTGTACTTTGTTTTTTGTACCGATTGTTCATTAAAATGACAGATGTGAGGATGAAAACAACAACTCTCCCCACCCAGGAAGTACTCACTGGTAACTTATAATAACCAATGATAGTTGTTTTGGTGGCTGCAGAGATGCACTTCCCAAATCTCATTTCAAGCAAGAATTTGTTGCCCTTGCTGCTGGGAGTGCTATCGGCAGACAGTCTTCAGCTGTCAACCCCATTAGGGATTGCCTCAGCTGCAGAGACTGGTCTTCTCCAAGGTCACATCATTGCCAGAGTGAACCACATCCAGTGACTGCTGGGGACAACAGTGAAAATGGCCAGCCATTTGAACCGATCCTTCATTAAAATGACTGATATGAAGATCAAACAAACCAACCTCTGCTTTCCTAGGAAGTACTCAGTGGTAACCTATGATAATCAATGATAGCTGCTTTGACAGACACTCTAAAGGACCATGTTTATCTTCAGAGCACCCTGTGGTGCGACTGAGCTGTCAGACCTATGACACTGCTCATCTTCTTCCTCTGCTCAACTCTGCTTCTTTCACCTCCCTTCCAAAGGCATTAATTTTTAGGACTCTCTCTAGAAACATCTGCACGTTTAACTTCATCTCAGAGTCTGCTTCCTACAGATCTAAACCTGTGACAGTTGATGCCAAGAGTGGTCCAAGAAAACAGGCAATCAGATGGGTCTTGGAGCTGGATCACTTATCACCGGCTGGCATCAAGGACCCACCACCTGTAGTGGGTAAGCACAGGATATTCCCTGGCACAAGGAGTTGGTCCAGTTGTTAAAAATTCACTTGTGAATCAGAATAATGTACCCGGGGAAAGGAATGCACAATTTATCAGTTGTTTGAAACATGTGGAGAAAATAGTAAATTTAAGAAAAATAGCATTGAATGGGCTAAACTCAATGTATGCTTTACAAGAAGATAACAAAAGCTGGGATCAGCTTAATTAATAGGCACCTGAAAGCCGAGTGCCAGTATCTGAAACTGCCCAACCCCACCCTCAGCCGTTAGAGTACATCAAAAGCAGTATTGCTTTGAAGGAGGGATGTGATGGAAATGTGTGTCACCATTAAGGATTTAAAAGATGCAGGAATGTAGGCTCCTGTCACATCTCTATTTCACCAGTCTATTTCCCAGAGAAATGAGAAAGAACCTGTAGGACAAAAATAGACTAGCACAAACTTAACCAAGTAATAGCTCCAATTGCAGCCACTTTGTCAGGCATGGTATCTTTTCTAGAGTAGATTAATAGAGTCTTCTGGACATGGCATGCAGCCATTGATTTGGTGAATGTATTCTTTTCTACCTATAACACTATCAGTAAGAGTCTTCCTAAAAGCTCACAATCACATGGAACAGACAATGGAATACATTTAGAGTTTTGCCCCGGGACTATATTAACTCCCCTGTGGTGTGTCTCAACATAGTCCAAAGATGAACTACTTGGACGTTCGGCAGAACATCACATCGATCCACTACCGGAGGTTTTGTTGAGACACGTGCATTACAGAGCTGAGGTAGATAAACTCTATGAGGATTCAGGGGTCTGTCACATCAGTAGTATTTTTAAGGATCCAGTGGTAGGGGGCATGCCAGGAAAAAGTATTTCATCTCACACCTCTCCGTTTAAAATAATCTTTTATCTTCCCATAGCACTAAGAATAAAATTTAAACTCCTTCCTCTGACTTAAAAAAAATCTATGTGATCTAGAGCCTGGCTTTCCTCTGAATTTCTCTTACAAACTCCTCCTTGCTTTAGGACACTATGTTAGTTTGCTACTGCTGCATAACAAATTACCACAAACTTAGCTACTTAACACTCATTAATCATCTCAGTTTCTGTAGGTCACAAGTCTGGACATAGGGAAACTAGGCTCACTGCTCAGGGCCTTAAAGCTGAAATCAAGGTGTAGGCTGGGGCCGTGTTCTCATCTGGGCCCTCTATCAAATGCATTCAAGTTGTTGGCAGAATTTAGTTCCTGTAGTTGTAGGATTTAAGTCCCTGTTTCTTGCTGGCTGGTGCTTGGGATTTCTCTCAGTTCCTGTCCATGTGACCCCAGCCTAGGCAGTTCATAATATGGCTGCTTGCTTGCTTTCAGGTCAGTAGGAGAACCTGTGCTGCTTGAAATCTCTCTGGATTTTTTAAGCAATTTATTACTTCTGGCCCATCAAGGTGCCCTCCCTTTCTTAGAGTCAACTGATTAGGGAGTTCATAGCAACACTGACTTTAGTGTTTGACTGAATAACTGGGAGAAAGTGTGTGCATACCACAGGGTGAGAATCTTGGAGGACATCTTAGAATGCTGCCTATCATAGTGACCAAAGACCAAGGCTTGCCTGAGACTGTCCTCATTTTAGCCCTGAACAATCTCACTTTCCAGGAAACCCCTCAGTCCTGGGCAAACATTGTCCATACTGCTGGTTCCCATCCTGCTGGCCCCCTTTGGTTCCTCAGAAATGTCTAGCCCATTTCTCCTTAGGATTTGACTTTAGCACTTCTACCCAGAATGCATTTTCTTCTTGTCCTTCACATTTCATATTAAACATCATCTTCAGAGCTTACATTCTCTTGAGAGAAGGCAGCAAAAATAGAATAGCTGTAATAAATTAGTAAAGTGCTGCCTAGATTTAACAATATTTCTGGCTGTGTCTGTGCGGGTGTTTCTGGATGATATTAGCATTTGTATTTGTATTGAATCTACTCAGTAAAGTAGATTGCGCTCTCCCGTGTGGGTGAGCATCATCCAATCTGTTGAGGGACCCAATAGAACAAAGGTGGAAAAAGGAGGAATTTGTCCCCTCCTGCCCAATTGCTTCAACTGGGACACTGATCTCCTGCCCTCGGCACCCCTGCTTCTCAGGTCTTCAACCACATACGCCTTCAGAGCCCTACTGGAATCTACATCATCAGCTCCCCTGGTTCTCAGGCCTTTGGACTTGGACTGAATTAAACAACAAGCTTTCCTGGGTCTCCAGTTTGCAAACAGCAGATCATGGGACTTCTCAACTCCATAATGACATAAGCCAATTTGTCATAATAAATCTCTCTCTCCTCCTATAAATATATTTATAGATATAGATCCTATCGGTTCTGTTTCCCTAGAGAATCCTGACTACTAATACATTTAGCCAAGGTAGGTGTATTATGCAAAAGTCAAGGCCTTGGTAGAGAAAATGTGGGATCCTGCAACATGAGATGGGGAGATCTGGATATATGCACCTGGGGATGTTTTGCTCTGCCGTCCCCAAAGACCCCTCTAGGTTTACAGAGGTAGCTGACACTTCCCTAGTAAAAGCTAGCATTTCTACCACACTGGAAGATGTAGAAGGGCTCCCCTGACACAACTGCCACATAACAGATGAACCCCTCAAGAGCCACTCTCGTTAGCCTCTCTGGCTGCCACCAGAGATACATTCCTCTACAACCCATCTGGAGAAGTGTGGGGCCTCATAAGTGATGAAGCTGACTATATGACTAGGTAGCTCATACAAGTAGGATCCAGGAAATCACTCCTCGAGTTGGAATTTGAAGATAGAGGGGGCTAGAATGTAAGAATAAAGAAGAGTTTATTCATTTGGGGTCTTTGTTTTTGGAATGCAGAATTTAACACCCTGGTCCTGGAAAGGACCCCAGGGAACGGAGCAAACTCCCTACTAAGGCGGTTCTCAGAGTCCTGGAAAAAGCAAAGTCCTATGCTCGGTGAAGTAGAAATGTCTGAGTTACCCTAACAGATGGCAGAGAAAGGAAGAAAGAGGCTGGGTCAGTGGAGATTCCGGATGGATATTTATAAAAGGCAAGGAGACCCAACTGAAGATGGGGTTCCACAGGAGGGATGCAAGGACACACTGTTCACCAAGGACATATAGGCATGCTCTGGCAAGACGTGAGAATTCATCTTATTCCGGTGCTCAGTAACATCAAGAAGTTCACTGGTAGCTCGCCTCTGCAGACTGGCGCTGAGGATAGTTGCAGCTGCCACAGAGCTGAGCTCATTAACATCCATGGGGATGATGCCCCCCACCAGTAGAAGCCAGGTGGCACTGTTTAATCACCAGAAGCCAGGAGGCTGCAATTATCATAATTACCAGCAAGGTCAGAGGAGCAGCCAAGGGGCTGTTATCCTCAGGGAGTCGTGGAGATGGTTAATAGAGCATAGCGTCCCTAGGGGCAAAACAGATGAGCTGCCAAGAAGGGTGCTGCTTAACATCTATAACCAAGAAAGACAAAAATGCAGGAGCAGAGGGATGAGGGCAATTGTTCCCATAAAAAGTAAGGAGCTCTTATTCATTTTCCTCAGCCAGTTTTCAAATCTGGAACCCATTGACTAACAAAGTGGCCAGGTCCCTTCAAGAAAGAACCTTGTAGCAATTACACACTGTACTGATTCCCCCAGTCCTTCCTCCAAAGGGAGCTCTGGCCATTTACTTGGGTCACTGTACTCTGAGGTAAGAGCAATACTCTTACCAGCTGGAGAACTGGGGTCTGAGTTGACATTAAGACATCCTCCTAACCTTCTAGTAAAGTGGGGCTTATTGGCACTTTAAGTGCCAATTATATAAAATACATAAAGTGGTATTATAAATGGCATCCTGGCTAAATTGCAGCTCACAGTGGACAACAGGGACTGACCAAGTGTTCATTTCTCTAGCTCTCATGAATAATTTGAATTGTTATACTTTGCAGTTAGAATAATCCCCCACTTCCTTGGCCTATAGGGAAGAACACTCATAGTAGGTAAGGCCAATTGGAAGCCTCCCCCAACAATACTATTCCATCTCAGGGGTAGAGAGAGTGGGATGGCAGAAGTTAGCACCACCATTAATGACCTACAGAATTCAGAGGCGATTGTCCCAATCATATCTGCATTGAATTTGCCAGTCTGGTCCCTGGAGAAACTGGACATGTTCTTGAAAAGGATTTTAGATTACTGCAGGCTTAATCAAGTAACCTGATCACTGCTATTGTGCCAAATACAGTTTCCTTGCTAGAACAGATTAATAAGGTCTCAGTGACATGATATATGACCATTTATTTGGTGAATGTATTTTTTTATTCCGATTTAAAAAGAGACTCAGAAACAGCTCACCTTCTAGTAGGATGAACAAAAATATTCATTTACACTTTTCCTCCAAGCCATATTAACACTCTGCTCTCTATCACTAAATAGTCCAAAGAGATCTGGACCACCTGAGTATCCCCAGAGTATCACACTGACCAGTTATTTTGATGACATCATGCCAATGGGGCAGGACAAGTGAGAGATGGCTAGTACATTGGAGATCTTGGTAAGATATATGTGCTTCAGGAATTGAATGTTAAGATCTATGAAGATTCTGGGGCATGCCACTTTAGTGAAAATTTAGAGGTGCAAAAGTCAGGGGCCTGCCCAGATATTACCTCCAAAATAAGAGAGAAATTATTGCATCTTACATCCCCTACCACAAAGAAGAAAGCACAGCGCCCAGTAGGACTCTTTGGATCTTGAATTATCACATTCCACACCTAGGAATGCTGGTCTAGACCATATACCAGGTGAAATGGAAGGCCACCAAATTTGAGCTGGTCCCAGAGTAGTAAAAGGTTCTGGAGCTGGTCCAGGATGCAGTACAAGCAACCTTGCCACTTGGGCCAAACAATGGAGCAGACCCTATTGTATGGAAGTATCAGTGGTGGGAAAAGATGCTGTATGGAGCTTATGGTAAACAGCAGCAAGAGGATCACGAGGCAGGCCCTTGGGATCTGGAGCAAGGCCATAGGAGAGAACTACATACCTTGTGAGAAACAGCTGCAGGCACACTGCTGCTCCTAGGCAGAGATGGAATGCTCAACCATGGGAAAGCCTGCTCTGCCAAGTCATATGGTCACATGGGCCCAGCAATTCACAGAAACTAGAAATGGTACATCCAAGACTGAGCCTAAACCATATTTAATATCAGACTTTGTTACTGGTTAAAAGCTTCCTTTTTTATTTTCTTCTACATGCAACAAATATTAGAAGATTTTTCTTTATTGATAATGATCAGCAAATTATCTTTTAGGAGCAGGTGTTAAACACAACTGTATTAATCTTAATGAAATTTTAAATACCTTATAAGTTATCTATATTGTCCAAAAGAACATTAGAAATATTTCAGCTTCCAGAATTTGAAGAATTTCCTTACAATTTTTGAAAATGAATTTTCATGTTTTTTAATCATTAGCTTTAAACTCATTTTTCCAAAAATATTCTAGAATTACATTCAAAGAAAAATTATCTCCAATATGTAGGGCTTTTTTGTAGCATGCCTTGGCAAAATACACTAGGAAAATATTGCTGAAGTATTTGTCTCCACTTACAAAATATGCAACAGTAATTGTATATATTAGTTCTTAACACTAGTTCTTAAATTGGTAGTTTGCATAATTTTACAACAGCTCTAAGTACTTATTTAAGAGAAATCATTCTCCAAAATTCCAAGATATCCAAGAATAAAGAATATTTACATTTTAGATAGATTATACAATGAAATGTTATGTAACCATTTTAAAACATGTTTTCAAAGAAAATTAAAAGGCATGAATAATTCTCATGAAAGAATATCAAATTAAAATAATCTAGACATGCACTTAATGTAATCACATTATGTTTAAATGTCTTTCTTTTCCATATATTCTGAAGTGAATAACATTTTATAATGTGCAAAACAAATATATATTGCATAAATATAAGATGAACAATTTTCTTCAAATCTGTGAAATAATTGGGGCTGTAGTAGACCATCTCTTATATTCATATATCATAAGGTTTATCTCCTATCTAAAACCTGAGAGACAGCAAATGACACCATAACTTTCTCCACGTAGTTTTATCAAACATCCATTTTGTTCAAATGGTCTTCATTATAATGTATAATATAATAATAACGCTGTATGTATTCACTCAAACAGACCTGTGCTGAGAACACACAAGGCACTGTGATTTTACTAAAGACAGCACCAATATTCTATTGCTAAATTATATGCACTTTCTGCCAAAATAAAAATACCATAAATGAAGCCAATGTTCAGAGAGTAAAATGATAATTTACTTTTCACATAGATATATATCATACACAGATATATGTGTGTATGTGTATGTGTGTGTATGGATACATATAAATATTTCAAATTGCTACTCACCATGTTTAATCTTCTAGTTTTTCGTACTTCTGTAATACGATTATAATGACTGTTTTAATATTTTTGTCTATTCATTCTAATATCTCTATCTGTTTTAAACTGGCTTCAAATCATTAATTTTTCTCCTTAGCATGGTTCATATTTTCCTCCTTTTTTGCATGCCTGGTAATTTTGATTAAATGGCAGACATATTAAATTTGACCTTGTTTGGTGCTGGATATTTTTTTTGAGGTCATAATAGCTTATAACATTGTGAAATTTCAGTTGTACATTACTATTTGTCAGTCACCGTATATACATGTCCCTTTACCACTTATGCCCACCCCCAACCCCCTTCCCCTTGGTAACCACTAATCTGTTCTCTTTGCCCATGTGTTTGTTTATCTTCCACATACGAGTGAAAACTTATGGTGTTTTAGTTTCTCTGTCTGGCTTATTTTGCTTAACATAATACCCTCAAGGTCCATCCATGTTGTTCCAAACGGGACATTTTTGTCTTTTTTATGGCTGAGTAGTATTTCATTGTATATATATATATTCCACATCTTCTTTACCCATTCATCAGTTCTTGGGCACTTGCGTTGCTTCTATGTCTTGGCTATTGTGAATAATGCTGCAATGAACATAGGGGTACATAAGTCTCTTTGAATTGTTGATTTCAAGTTCTTGGGACAAATACCCAGTAGTAGGATAGCTGGGTTGTATAGTATTTCTGTTTTTAATTTTTTTGAGAAAACTCCATACTGTTTTCCATAGTGGCTGCACCAGTTTGCATTCCCACCAGCAGTGTATGAGGGTTCCCTTTTCTCTGCATCTTCTCCAACATTTGCTGTTTTTCATCTTGGTAATTACAGCCATTTTAACAGGTCTAAGGTGATATCTCACTGCAGTTTTGTTTTGCATTTCCCTAACAATTTCTTGAACATCTTTTCATGTGCCTATTGACCATCTGTATATCTTCTTTGGAAAAATGTCTGTTCATTTCTTCTGCCCATTTTTCAATTGGGTTGTTTTGTTGTTGTTGTTGAGTTGTATGAGTTCTTTATATATTTTGGAGATTAACCCTTGTTGGATATATGATTTGCAAATATTTTCTCCCAGATGATAGATTGTCTTTTTGTTTTGTTCCTGGTTTATTTTGCCTTGAAGAAGCTCTTTAGTCTGATGTAGTCCCATTGGTTTATTCTTTCGTTTCCCTTGCCTGAATATACATGGTATTCAAAAAGATCTTTCTAAGACCAACGTCAAAGAGTGTACTGCCTATACTTTCTTCTAGGAGTTTTGTGATTTCACATTTTACCTTCAAATTTTTAATCCATTTTGAGTTAATTGTTGTATATGACAAAAGATAATGGTCTACTTTCATTCTTTTGCATGTGGCTGTCCAGTTTTCCCAATGCCATTTATTGAAGAGACTTTCCTTTCTCCATTGTATGTCTTGGCTCCTTGGTCAAAAATCAGCTGTCCGTAGATATGTAGTTTTATTTCTGGGCTTTCAGTTCTGTTCCATTGATCTGTGTCTGTTTTTGTACCAGTACCATGCTGTTTTGATTACTATAGCTTTGTAGTATATTTTGAAGTCAGGGATTGTGATGCCTCCAGCTTTTTCCTTTTTTCTCAGGATTGCTTTTGTTATTTGAGGTCTTTTCTTGCCCCATGTGAATTTTAGGATTCTTTGTTTTATTTCCATGAAGAATGTCATTGAGATTCTGATTGGGATTGCAGTGAATCTGTAGATTGCTTTAGGTAGTATGGACATTTTAACCATGTTTATTCTTCGAATCTCTGTGCATGAAATATGATCCCATTTCTTGATGTCATCACCAATTTCTTTCAATAACATCTCATAGTTTTCATTGTATAGATCTTGCACCTCTTTGGTTAAATTTATTCCTAGATATTTTATTTGTTTTGTTTCAATTATAAATGGGATTGTATTCTTGACTTCTCCTTCTGTTAATTCATTACTAGAGTATAGAAATGCAACTGACTTTTATAAGTTGATTTTGTACCCTGTAACTTTGCTGTAGTTGTTGACTATTTCTAATAGTTTTCCGATGGATTCTTTACAGTTTTCTACGTGTAAAATCATGTAGTCTGCAAACAAGGAGAGTTTCACTTCTTCCTTGCCAATGTGGATGCCTTTTATTACTTTTTCTTGCCAAATTGCTCTGACCAAAACCTCTAGTACTATGTTGAATAAGAATGGCGAGACTGGGCACCCTTGTCTTGTTCCTGTTCTCAGAGGGATGGCTTTCAGTTTTTCCCCATTGAGCATGATTGTTATGGGTTTGTTATATATGGCCTTTATTATGTTGAGGTATTTTCCTTCTATACCCATTTTATTGAGCGTTTTTGTCATGAATGGATATCGGATCTTGTCAAATGCTTTCTCTGCATCTATTGAGATGATCATGTGGTTTTTATTCCTCTTTTTGTTACTGTGGTGTATCACGTTGATTGATTTGTGGATGTTCAACCATCCCTGCCTCCCTGGTATAAATCTCAATTGATCATGGTCATGATCCTTCTAATGTATTGCTGTATTCAGTTTGCCAATATTTTGTTGAGGATTTTTGCATCTATGTTCATCAATGATATTGGCCTGTAATTTTCCTTCTTTGTGTTGTCCTTGTCTGGCTTTGGGATCAGGGTGATGGTGGCCTCATAGAATGTGTTAGGAAGTGTTCTTTCTTCTTCAATTTTTCAATAGTTTGAGTAGGATAGGTATTAAATTTTCTTTGAATGTTTGACAGAATTCTCCATTGAAGCCATCTGGTTCTGGACTTTTATTTGGGGGGAGGTTTTTGATTACTGCTTCAATGTTTTTACTTGTGATTGGTCTATTCAGATTCTCTGTTTCTTCTTGATTCAGTATTGGAAAGTTGTATGAGTCTACCAATTTATCCATTTCTTCTAGATCATCCAATTTTTGGCATATAGTTTTTCATAGTATTCTCATATAATCCTTTGTATTTCCGTGGTATCTGTTGTAATCTCTCCTGTTTCATTTCTAATTTTATTTATTTGAGACTTCTCTCTCTTTTTTCCTAGTGAGTCTGGCTAAGGTTTTGTCAATTTTGTGTATCTTCTCAAAGAACAAGCTCTTAGTTTCTTTAATCCTTTCTACTGGTTTTTTTTTTTTTTTCTGGTTTCAATTTTGTTTATTTCTGCTCTAATTTTTATTATTTCCTTCCTTCTGTTGACTTTGGGCTTTGTTTGTTCTTCTTTTTCTAGTTCTCTTAGGTGTAGTTTAAGATTGCTTATTTGAGATTTTTCTTGTTTCTTAAGGTGGGCCTGTATTGATATGAATTTCCTTTTTAGGACCACATTTGCTGCATCCCATATGAGTTGATATGGTGTATTTTCATTTTCATTTGTCTCCAGATGTTTTTTTATTTCTTTTTCAATTTCTTCATTGATCCATTCATTGTTCAGTAGCATGTTGTTTGGTCTCCACATATTTGTCACTTTCACAGCTTTTTTCTTTTAGTTGATTTCTAGTTTCATAGCATTATGGTAGGAAAAGATGCTTGATATGATTTCAATCTTCTTAAATTTATTGAGGATTGCCTTGTTTCCCAACATATGGTCTATCTTTGAGAATGTTGCATGAACACTTGAGAAGAATGCGTATCCTGCTGTTTTTAGATGGAGTGTTCTATATGTATATGTCTCTTAAGTCCATCTCGTCTAGTTTTTCATTTAATTCTACTATTTCCTTGTTGACTTTCACTGTGGATGATCTATCCATTGATGTAAGTGGGGTGTTGATATCCCCTACTATTCTTGTGTTGATATTAACTTCTCCCTTTAGGTCTGTTAACAGTTGCTTTATACTTGGGTACTCCTGTGTTAGGTGCATATATATTTATAAGTGTTATGTCTTCTTGGTGGAGTATCCCTTTTATCATTACATACTGCCCTTCTTTGTCTCTCATTGACTTTTTTATCTTGAAATCTACTTTGTCTGATATAAGTATGGCAACACCTGCTTTCTTTTGTTTGCCCTTAGCTTGGAGTATTGTCTTCCATCCATCCGTTCACTCTGAGCCTGTGTTTGTCTTAAGAGCTGAGATGTGTTTCCTGAAGGCAGCATATTGTTGGGTCTTGTTTATTAATCCACCCAGCCCTTTGATTGGAGAATTCCATCCATATACATTTAGAGTGATTTTTGATATACAAAGACTTAATATTGCCATTTAATCACTTGTTTTCTGGTTATTCTGTATTTCCCTTGTTTCTCATCCTGTGTATTTCTGACTGTCAATTCAGTTTGTTGGTTCTCTTAATGATTTTCTTAGTTTTCTCTTTACTTATCATTTGTGTCTCTGTTGTGATTTTTTGTTTAGTGGTTACCGTGAGGTTTGTATAAAAGATCTTGTAGATGAGATAGGCCATTTTCTGATAGCCTCTTATTTCCTCAGTCTAAGCAGGTTCCATCCCTTTCCTTTTCCCTGTCTGTTATTATTTTCACAGCTTATTCTGTTTTGTGCTGTGAGTTTGTGATTAAAATGAATCATGTTTCATTTTATGTTTTATCTTTAATGTTATAATTGTTTGCTAACCTGTTCTGATAGAGAGCTGCAATTTTTGGATTTTGTCTATTTGTCTCCTTGCTTAAGGCTTTGTAAATGCTTTCTTTTTTTTTTTCAGTTAGAGGGCCTTCTTGATCATTCTTGTTGGGGGGGTGTCTTGGGGCAACCGCCCCACTTCCTTAGCTTTTGTTTATCTGGGAAAGTTTTAATTTTTACATCATATCTGAAGGATAGTTTCACTAGATAGAATATTCTTGGCTGAAAGTTTTTGTCTTTCAAAATTTTGTATATACCATTCCACTCTCTTCTAGCCTGTAAGGTTTCTGCTGAGAAATCCACTGAAAGCCTGATCAGAGATGCTTTGTATATTATTTTCTTTTGCCTTGCTGCCCTTAATATTATTTCTTTGCCCTTGACTTTTGCCAGTTTGATTAATATATGCCTTGGAGAAGGTCTTTTACACTGATGTAATTAGGAGTTCTATTAGCTTCATTTACATGTAATTCCAGCTCCTTCCCCAGGTTTGGAAAGTTATCAGCTATTATTTTTTTGAACAAAGTCTCTGCTCCTTTTTCCCTCTCTTCTCCCTCTGGAGTACCTATAATCCTTATATTGCATTTCCTAATTGAGTTGGATTTTTCTTCAAGAATTTCTTCATTTCTTTTTAGTCTTAGTTCTCTCTCCTCCTCCATCTGAAGCATTTCTATATTTCTGTCCTCTAAATTACTGATTCTGTCCTCCATAATATTAGCTCTGTTATTTAAGGATTTCAGATTTTTCTTTATCTCATTCATGGTGTTTTTCATCTCCAACATTTCTGAAATTTTTTTTTATAGTTTCAATGTCTTTTGTGAAGAATTCCCTCTGTTCATTAATTTTATTTCTGATTTCATTTAGCTGTCTTTCTGAATTTTCTTGTAACTGATTGAGTTTCTTTATGATAACTATTTTGAATTCTCTGTCATTTAGATTATAAATTTCTGTGACTTCTGGGTACTTGTCATTTTCCTTTTGGTCTGGAGTGTTAATAGACCTCTTCATGATTTTGAGGGGGTGGACTTGTGCCATTGCATAGTGGTAGCATCTGGTTGCAGATTCCACCTGCCACCACTGGGTGGGAGGGCAGGAGCTGTGTATTCTGGGCCACTGCAATCCCTGGCAGCTGTGCATGTTCATCGAAAGCTGTGCTGACGGGATCTGCATTTGCCAACTGGCTGCCGCTGCTTTACACATGTAGGCATGCAGGTGCTCTGGCAGGGGTCCCCTGCTCTGGCCAACTGACCAAGCTGGTGCACCCAGTGGGATCAAGGGATGCTTACTTCCATGTGTGCAATCCCACATGCTTTGGCTCTGCACTCGCTCTCTGCCCTCCTGGGCTGCTCAGGTTGATGAGAACACCCCCACGATTGCTTAGCCTCCTCAGTGTGGAGTGTTACCATGGACTGGGAGGCCACTCCGAGAGTGAAGGCTTTCCCACAGAGGGCTTGGTGCTGGATATTTTTTATTTCCCTATAAATATTCTTGAATTTTGTTCTAGGACACAGCTAAATTACTTGGAAACCATTTGAGTCTTTCTGATATTTCTTTTAAGATTTGTTAGGTAGAACTAGAGCACCATTCATTCTAACACTGATTATTCCCCTTTACTGAGGTGTTGTGGATTTAACTGTGTTCCTCACAAGAAAAGATATGAAGTCCTAGCGCCCGGTACATCAAAATGTGACACTATTTGGAAATATGGTCTTCATAGATTTAAGCAAGTTAAGATGAAGTCACCATTGTGGGCCCTAATATGACTACTATCTTTATAAAAAGAGGAAATTTGGACACAGACACACTCAGAGATTAGATGGCCATGTGAAAATGGAAGCAAAGATTGGAGTTATGCTGCCTTAAGCCAAGGAACATCTGGGGCCATCAGAAGTTAGGAGAGAGAGGGGGAACAGATTCTCCCTTACAACCTTCAGAAGGAGCCAACTCTGCCAACACCTTGATTTCAGACTTCTAGCCTCCAGAACTGTGAGACAATACATTTCTCCTGTTTAAGTCACTCAGTCTGTGGCACTTTGTTATTGCAGCCCTAGGAAACTCATAGATGAGGCAAAACTTTCTGAGCCCTCTACCCCTGCCCTGTGAACAGAGAGGTTTCCCAGTCTTACGATGGTAGTAGTCACTATTCTTTAGCTCTCCATGGGGCCTGCCTACTGTTATCCCAAATCTTTTGAGGCCGTTCTTTCTAAAGCCTTGAGTAGTTTCCTTTCATGCATACACTGATCAGTACTCTGCTGAATACTCAAGTGTACCCTCTGCAGACCGCTAGAGTTTTCATTCTATGCAGTTTTTTTTCCTCAGTTACTCTGTCCTGCTAACTGTAGTAAAATTGTCCTCCCCCTAACTCTCAGCTCTGTCTCTTTACCTAACGGAATCTACGGTGTCCCACCTGGATCCCCTCTGTGCTGCAGCCTGGAAACTCTGAAAACTGTAAGCTCAAGATGGGCAATTAAAGGGCTCACCCCATTATCTCTCAGGGATTACTGCCCTTCATTACTTCATGTCTGATGTCTTGAAAACAATTGTTTCATATATCTTGTCTAGTTTTTTTTTCATGGTTTCAAGTGTATCAGTAAATCTACTCTCTGTTACTCCATCTGGGGCAAAGCGGGAGTCTATTCTCATATAGGTATTATTTGTTTTTATTATTGGCATATTTTATAAGTTTCTCTCTAGTAATTTCCCCCACAGTATCTAGAATGAAATTTTGAAGATATACTTCAGGATATACCACTGCTCTACTTTAAGAGATTCCTAGAATAAAATTCAAAATCTGTTCTATAGAATGTCTGCTCTCTTCCATGTTCCAGTGCAGGCCTATTTATTTGACCTCATCTCCACTTAAGTTGTTGTGCATCACCATCGGCCTTCTTTGATTTTTTCACATACACAAGGATGTTTATCCTCAGAGCATTTACACTTGCTGTTCTCTGTACCTGGAATCCTTTCCCAGAGATTTTCGCATAGTTGTCTTTCATTATTCAAGTCTCAGCCCCAACATCTCTTCCTCAGAAAGGCTTCCCTTAATATTATCTAAACTAGTATACCTACCTAGTGGCTCTGTTACCCTATTTTATTTAATTTTACCACTTTTCCCTATCTGAAGTATCTTAGAATTAGCTGAAATATTCCCTTAGAATATAAGTTCCATAAGAAATATGAATTTTACTTTCTTTTTCATAGCTACATCTTTGGTTTGTACATTAGCATCTGTGGAATAATAGTGCTCACTAAATGCTTTTGGGCATGGAGTAAATTAATTTAAGAAAAGAAGTAGGCAGCTAAAATATAAAACATAAACTATTCATCTTCCATTCTCCAGAGTTATTAATAATTTAATGATGCTTTGCTTTACCTCATATTTGTAATTGAGAGGTAACTTGCATGCTGAAAATGCATTTTGTATTGTTCAACCTCACACAAAATAATAATATGATATTACTGTAAAATAGTTATGTTTATGTTATCTGTTCATGTTACAGTAGAAAGGAAATAAGTTGACATGCATGTTGTATAAGGATTAAAAATAGAATTTTCTTTTGGACTACCTAAAGATGTGTCTCTGGCATTAAAGAGTGGAATATTCAGAAACTTCATATTTATATTAGAGCATTTATTATTCCCCATCATCTCTCATTTCCATAAATATAATTTCTACTATTGCTCTGCAGACAAATCAACCTTCAAATGTGACAATTGAGGAGAAAATGTAGCTATATGCCTTTGTTGCTTTAAAAATTATAATGATTGAAAAACTTCAAGAAAAATATTTATTAAATGAAATTCTTAGTGTTATACAAGAGAGCTGTAGCTACAGTATATCAGTCTTAGAAAAATATTATTCTTATCTTGTGGACATAAAGGAAATATGAAACAAGAAAATAGAAAGAGTTGTACATATAAATGTGTGCCTTTAGCTGTAAATTTGAGTTGAAAAGTCTCTCCTAATATAGAATAATGGTTTTTATATTGTGGGAAGGGAAGGCCTCTATATCCTTTTATGCAAATCAGATTCCATAATGTAGACAGGCATCAACTGAATAGGCCTTCTTTCAACTCTTACTATAAAGCAACATTAATAGGGTCATAAAAAAGTAACTTTAGACACTACAGACTGCCAAAAGATTTCCACTACTGCCAGCCAGGGTCTTTGTCCTCAGGTTTTGCTAAGCATTAGCCTGAATTTAAAGTACGGTTCATAATTTTCTATATGTTGAATTTTACATGTTCCTTGTTTAGCAAAAAGTATATGTATGTTTGCTGACAATTTCATTGTATGTATTCACATTTGATTATTTTCTCAAAGGAACCATTTAGATTTCTTGTAGACAGATAATGATCATTCTTAACAAATATCCCAACTGGAGTTTTAGAGAGGGGCAACCCACATACAAACTTATTAAATGTGTGAACAACCTAGTTTTTGAGGAAGGGACTAATTGCTGTGGGCAATGTGTATTTCTAAATACTGAACTCTAGAATTATACATGCTTACATAAGCAAGGTTGAGAAACCACTGTCTTCCCTGTGTAAATGATTAGGACAAATAAGCATGTTTTCTCTGTGGGCAAGCCCAACTCCCCAGAAGGAAGAAGAGGAAGGGGCTATGCTATGTAAAGATGTGAGCTGGTAAACAGTCCAAGTGGTGGGACAACCTTCTCCACTTAGGAATGCAGGCATATTCCATCTGTGGCTCCCCTATATCCTAGGATGTTTTCCCCATTGTCATGGTCGAAGATGGCTTATCAACATCGTATCTTCATTCTAAACTCTTGGAATGAGAAATGGAGCACACGCAGGTTCCTTTTAAGGGTATAATCCAGAATTTACATACATCAGTTTGTTCACATCTCTTTTTGTTAGCGCTTAGTCACATGGCCACAAATAGCCAAAAAGGAGGTTGAATGGTTGTAATATTATGAAATACATATTTGGTCTTCATCCACTCTTCCTGACACAGAGCTCCTAAAACCATTGGAATTTTGTAAGTGAGGAGAGCAACAAAGGTGTCTTTTGTTATGCTAGTGAGGTGACTTTTGGACTGCACCTAAGGGTGGGGGCTGGTTGTCAGGAGAACCAATACTGTGATTGAGGGTTGGAACCTTTAGTCCCACTCCCCTGACTTATGAGGAGAAGAGAGGGACTGGAGGTTGAAGCAATCACCAATGGCCAATTATTTAATCAATCATGGCTATGTAATGAAACCTCCATAAAAACCTAAAAAAAAAAGCAGAGTTCAGAGATCTTCTCGTTGGTGAACATGTGGTGGTTTGGGGACAGTAGTGTGCTTGGAGAGCGCATGGAGGCTCCATGCTATTTTCCCATACCTTGTCCTATGCATCTCTTCCATCGGCTATTTCTAAGTTATAACCTTTTATAAGAAACTGGTAATCTAGTAAGTAAAATGTTTTTCTGAGTTCTGTGAGCCACTCTAGTAAATTAATTGAACGCAGTTGGTCAGAAACACAAGTGACAACCTGGAATTGCAGTTGGCATCTGAATTTGGGGGAGGGCATGCAGTCTGGTGGACTGAACCCTGAACCCGTGGAATCTGATGCTATCCTTGAGCAAACAGTGTCAGGATTGAGTTGAATTGTAGGACACCCTGCTGATGTCTAGAGAAATGCTTGCTTGGTGTGGGGAAACCCCTGCCCCCAGATTGGAGTTAGGAACAGAATCTTCCAGTGGGCTTTTCATTTCATTTTATGAGAATGTAAATAATAGAATTTAGTTCTATGTGAATTTATAACTTATAATCTAGACTACCCACTATTGTATCTCATATTTGTTTATTTTGGACATGTGAAAGGTTCTCAGATAAAAGTAAACTTCATATATTTATATATATTTGAATGTGCTAGTCTACAAAGTTCCAACTTCAAGTTCAGATAGCAAAGGATAACACACTTAATCTATTGTTTCCTGAACCTATTGTTTCCCAAAATTTAATTTAACAGATAGAGTTCAGATATTGAAGGATATGCTAACAAATGCACCAAAACCTTTCAGAAGATGATAGTGGAGAGAAAGAGTTCAGATCGTGAAGGATACCTGTGATTCTGTTCTGCAAGCAGTGGGTAAGTTAAAAATGGAGACACTATTAATATCTAAGATGCTGAACACTCCACACTGTTTCTTCTCAGTTTATAGCTTGAGCTCTTTTGTATCTGCTTGCTCCCTAACTGTTGGTGTTCTCCATCACCAGCCCACTATTCTCTACTCTGTACATATTCTTCCCTTAGAATATCTTCCGTTTTCTAGTTGTCAATTACCACCTATATACTAGTATGACATGATGCCTGGTGAAAACCTGAAAAGCAGACCAGCCACTTCTGTTTCCATAGGTAAAGAGGGCAAATCACCCAGAATCAGAATGTCTATCATTATGTGAAAAATTATTTGAGTCATCTCCATTAATTACATAAATATTAGCCAACTAGGAATCAATTGCCCTCATAAATGTTTTTTGAATCCACCTATTTTTCTATATGCCTGATAGTATAGCTAAGCTCAATTTACTTATTATTCCATATAAAATTTATAATAACTCTATAAGGAGGTTTTATCACCTCAATTTTACAAATGAGGAAATTAAGGTACAGAGGTAGAAGTTATCTATACCACATTCTTAGAAATTGGAAATGCCTGGACTTGAAATGAAGCAGTGCTAGTCCATAGTCCATATTGTAGCCTATTCTGTGATCTGTCACCTACGACTCCCTAATGAAACCCTTCGTCTGTCACTTCTACCAAAGCAACTGACTCCTTCTGTCTTGTCCTTCTCAAATCCATTCCCATTCACCCATGGTATCAAATGTGACCAAATTCATTTTCATAATTACCCATGAATTATAGGGCCGTCTCTGACTGCATCTTTACTTTTGCCTTTGACAAGTCCATGCTTTATAATTTATACTCCAGCAGTATCAGATTGCTTATAATTCTGTCCCATCACCATGTTCTTCCTCTTCTCTTTACCTTTGCTTGGGTTTTTTCACTCCCTATCTGAAGATCATTCCTTTCCCATTTTCCCTCCCTCCTCTACCTGCATAACTCTTGGCTATTCTCTAAGGTACAGGTCAGTTTTACCTCCTCCAAGAATTTTCATTGATACATGCAGATTAGTTATTAACCTTCAGGATTCCCATAATAAATTTTTGGATACCTCTATCATTTCTCTCATCAAATTGAATTTTAACTACATTTAAATACTTTTTTTCTGCTTCAGTGGTTGTGATCACCCAGAAGTCAGAGATTACCTTATCTTTTTCTCTCCAGTTCCTAGTTCAGTGCGAGGTATATAATAAGCACTCATTGAATGTTCAGTGACTCAATAAAACTCACAGAATGTAAAACTGAATATCAATTTATTACCTGTTACTTAAAACTATAATTAAAAAAGGAGCAGTCTGTTTTCTGACAAACTACACGGGAGAATATATTAGAATAAGCCAGGTGGTGTTGCAGTAACTCACAACCTCAAAATTGTACTGGTTAACACAGTAAAGAATTTGTCATACACACAATCCACCACAGGTCTAGAACACTCCATAGCAGCTCTCTGCTGTGAGTAACTCTATGATTCAAGATGCTTTGATTCTGTCCTAGAGGCTGTGCCATCTCAACATGCGATCAGCACTTTTGTTACAGTAGGGGAAGAGAGAGACCTAAGAACTATGCAGAAGTTTACATTGCCTTATCCAAGAAGTGCCTTTTATTGTGTTTGTTCATATTTCAATGGCATAAACTGGTCACACTGCCCACCTCACTGTAAGGTCCTGGAAAGTACAAACTTTACTTATATTCAGGAAAGAGATAAAACCCCAGATATTTATAATTACTAGCAGTGTCTACCACAGAGAATAAATCATAATAACTTAAACACATTGAGGCAATTTTGAAATTAGGATTTAAAATTTTTATAACAGAAACTTTACTCTCTGCATTTACCAAAGAACTAAACTGCACTTAGTTGGAAACAGAGTATTTCCTTACTCCAGCTAATTTTCAGAGATTATACCTTTCATCACACTTTTGACAAAAACAATAATAATTGTGGAAAATGGACATCTATACATTTTTCTAGAAACACAGTTTATGTTTTATGAGAAAAACCAACTGAGAAGAACATATTTGGACAACATTGTTTCAAACTCCTATGGATTTATTCTATCTTGTCTTACATCAACATTATCCTGAGGACCTACACTGAGTCATATCGTAAGAAAAGATCATACAAACTCACTCAGTAGAATACCTACTTTAGGGATGGTAGAGAGACGTGTTCCCTTGCATGAGCATCTCTTCTATATCGTAATACATGAGAGAAATTGGCCCCAGATCTCAGAGACATAAAAACAAACAAATAAAACAAAAACACTTCTTCCAAACAGTTTGCTCTATTATTTTGAATGATATAAAAATCATTGTATTTTGTTCTTTGTTGCGATCACAAGGACTCCTGGTGCCGTGACGTTACATCCCCAACTCTGTCAGCCGCATGGGGTCCTGTGGTTGCATTCTCGTGCACTGATATATTCTTTGGCTTTATTATTTTCCAGACTATATTGTCTTTTCTTGTAATTCTTTCAATTTTTTTTTTATCTTTTAGAATTTTACATTTTTATAATCCTCTGAAATAGTAGAAGATGATAGATAACCGAGTTACTCCTGTGTTCATTTTTGGGAAAAAATTTAACTACAAAGGAAATTCAACGCTTACATCCTCTAGTTAGCCATTTTTCTCCTTGTAGGCTTACAAGGAAAAATTCTTGAGCTTCTCCTCTTCTCACACAGAACACTTCTGTGACCAGAAATGTTGTTTTTCTCCCCACACCAAACAGCTGAGTATCGTACAATTTAATTCAGTTCTGACACAATCTACCCGAAGTGAGTATCAGAACCCACAAGTTAAGGGCTCAGTCCCAAAAGTCTGTCCCCAATTCAGACCAATCACAAATCCCAGCTTGTCACCTGTACTCTGACTGACTGGCTACAAATTAGTGTTCCCATGACCCCCATCTTGGGTTTGATAATTTGCTAGGAAGTCTCAGAGAACTCAGGAAAGCACTTACATTTATTGGCATATTATATAATAAAGGATGTAGATAAACAGCCAGATAAAGAGTTACATAGGGCGAGATCTGAAAGGGTCTTGAGCACTTGAGTTTCTGTCCCCATTGAGCTGGGGTACACAACCCCCCAGCATGTGGATGTGTTCACCAACCCAGAAGCTCTCTAAACACCATACTTTGGGGATTTTTATGGAGACTTCTTTACACAGGCAAGTTTATTAACTCATTTTCTAGCCCTTCTTTGGAGGTTGGGATAGGGCTGAAAGTTCCAAGTTTCTAATCATGGCTTGGTCTTTCTAATGGTCAGCCCCTATCCAGGAGCCCATCACAAGTCACCTCATTAAAACAAACGATGCTCCCATCCCCCAGGAAATGCCAAGGATTTAGAAGCTCTGTGTCAGACACTCGTATCACTCAGGAAATTACAAGGGTTTTAGGAGCTCTGTGTCGGGAACTGGGGTCAAGGACCAAATATTAGCAGGAACTGGGAGCAGAGACCAGTATATATATATATATATATATATATATATATATATATATATATATCCTCTTATTTCATGAGGCTCCACTGGAAACTATCAAAATCAAAATGCTGTTTGGGGATTGTAAAGTGTGACTAGGGAAGATTGGTATATGATTTAAAATGCTAAGTGGCATCAGGTTAAAATAATTTAATGCCTGGGTCCCTTAGTTAGCGCCTAAACCATCAGGACAAACAGATTTGGTTCTTGGGCTTAATCAGGCCACTTTCTTCCTGGAAAGGGTTAAGAAAGTATGGGGCATACCAACATTTATATCTGTGATCATTTTGCAAGGCTCTCTTCCTGGAAAACAAACCTCATCTTTTTAATTTTTTATCTGCTATATTCTTTCTCTAGCTATGTTAAAATCCTTCACTCAGATTATGATCTAGTCTTCCTGGTATAGAAACCACTTTCTCCCAAGTGGTTTAGAGATTTTGTTTATTTCTATTCTCTTTCAAAATGAGTTGATTCCATGTTTTAACTCAGTGATGACAATCTTTTTGCTTATGTGAACATTCCATTGATGTATTTCCCTAAGAAAGTTGTCTAGTGAATATACAAGTTACATTAAAATACTCTAACATCACTGAAACATATTATTTGTCAAATTCCTTTCTTATATAACCTTAAACTTTCTTTTGACTGTTTCTTATAGAAAGCACAATTAAAAAATAATAATCATAAGAGCTTCTTGAAAAATGATAGTTTAAGTCATGCATTCCTATAGAGCTGTGGTTCTTTTAACTTCCAGCTGAGGGTTGGATGAAATTTGGTAAAAGGCCTTGATCATTTCCTAAGAAAACCACACATAGCCACATACATGTGTAAGCACATGAGTTCAAAGATCTGTTCCCATCTTAATGCTAAATATCTCCAAAATGTTTCTCAAAGAACATTTTCTTTTCTCTAAGTAAAATCTGGTTTGGGGCAATCTTGTTCATCTGCTCTCTCTATGCAGATAGCTCCTTAGAGCTTAGTCTCAGCCTTAGAATCTTAGTCTCAAATCTTTGATTTGCTTACAAACACCTCCTGCACGATGCTGGGTATCATTTCCTCTGTCTCCTCTGAATCCTCAGAGCATTGTTCTTTGCCCTTCTTGTAGAACTCAACACTTCCAACCTTGTATTAGTGTCATCTCATCCAACAGACTGAAACTTCCAGTATTTGCAGGCAAATTAATGGACAGGAATTTCCTATTCAAGTTTACTAAGCAATTCCTGACTGGGGAAAAAAAATGCAGGGGGGAGGACCTTTTTTCCATTTTTTTAATAGAAAAATGTATAATTCTTATATCAACCGAAACTCTCAATCAGTTTTCAAAAATGTAACTAAAACACTCTGAGGTCACACTGTATTAGAAAGTTAAATGCTTAAAACATTTCTTCCTGAACAGCAATTAAGATGGCTTTGTGTAGAGTAATGACCTCTTTCGGCACCAGCTACATCCAAGATTCACATTCCCACTTTTGACACTAGACACCGTTTTTCAAAATGTCTACATATAACTCTGATGGTCTATCAATTGAATTTAGAATGTAACTCTAGAACTTTCTTGCACATAATTTTGTTAAAAATATGTATATCATTTCAGGGTGAATATATTTTTTTTCTGTATAACCATCATTCAAAACATTGTATTGGGAGGTATGTGTGTTCTATGAAGTTTTGATATTAAAAATAAAGAGTTCCAGTAGGGAAAAGATTAAACAGGGAGACTTTCTGCTAAGGTTCTTTCAGTTGCAAGTAACAGAAGCTATCTTGTGGTAGTCTAATTAAGAAAATTATTAAAAGGATATTGGGTAACTTCACAGAATCCGAGGAGGAGCTGATCTACTAAGCTTCAGAAAGTGTAGGAATAAGAGTCATTTTAGAGATTTTAGCTGTAGAAAATCCTATACTTCGTAAGAGAGTCATAGGACTGCTTTAGCCACAAATCATATATTGTTCTGCAGATCGAAACCCCAAACTCATGGAAGAAAGAATCTGATTGGCCCTGCTTGATTCAGGTGTCCACTGCTAGTCAGATCAACTTGGGCTGGGAAGGGTCATGCAGCATAAACATGGCTGCTTATAGACCATCCATGTGGGTCAGGTGGGTAGTTCTTAGATTCAGATGATTTAGCACAGCAATGCTAAAGCTGTTCTCTAGTACTTGTATCTGATTCATCTGTAAATCTCTACTGAAGCTAGCCTAGTGCTATTTTCACAGTAGACATATGCTGAATTCATATTGTTTCCTTTGCTTCCATTTTTTTCTAAAGACCTGTAATATATCACACAGTCACTACTCAAGCATAGAACTTGGAAACTTTTATTTTGCTGTTTCATTATAGGAAGTTCTTAAAATCAATTAAAGTTAAATTAATCCAAGGCATTTTGATACAACGGCTATTCAAAAAAGTGTCAAATTTACTTTGCAAGTTAAAGTAAGTTGAAGTTGTTGGAGTAAGCTCCTTATGAAATTATTAAAATAATACTGAGTGACAGGCAGTGAAATTTAGCTTAACTGTTATGAAAAGAGTTTGTTCTTTGTTTTGTTGTGTTTCAAAGATTCTATTTATACCCATTCAGTTCTCTTTGTCTGCTTCTTTACAGGAATCTCATAAGTTGTGTGAAATATGGATAAGGTCTGCAACATATGACTTAAAATATCAAATATTTTGAAAAATTTTAAACTGGCTTTATTTCTTTGGCTTTCATGCTTTTAAAACTCTAAATTTGTTCAGAAATATACTTATTTTTTTCTAAAAGCTGAAGTGTTATAGCTTAGAATCAAATATAAAGCATAACCTGATCAGAAAATCTTTATTATAATATTCTCTAAGGAATGTACAAAATTATATAGCTAGTTTCATGAACACTGACTGCAATATTATTACTAAAGGTAAATGTGAAACCTTATTCTTGCCTTCCCTGTCTGTCTTTCCCAACTTACAACACTCTATATTTTCAAAGTGAAATGGCGTGATTTGAATTGCAAATCTTATCACATATATAGTTTTATTCTTTTCTATCTGGATGAGTGACAGTGGTATATAAGAGTTAACAAACCTTATCCAGTTTTAAATACATTTCTGGTATTGAAAGCTAATAGAGCTGAAAGTTGAATGGGAGAAAGCTCAGCTCCTGTATTCATTCCTTTATTTGTGTTCTGAAAGGGCCTGATGGAGAAAACCTGATAGAAATGTCATGGCATTACTAAATAGATCGAAGTCCAAGGTGGGAAAATAAAAGGTTGGCTTTGCTGCTTCTTTTGTCATTTTATAAGGAATGGATAGTGCTTTCAAAATGAGGGCCTGAGGCTATGCATGTCCTTTAATTTCTCAGACCCTGAGAAGAAGCGAGTCCATTGCTCAGTGGTCTACTGAGAGAAGCCTGTAAAGAAACTTCATGTTCCAAGAACACACATCCCTTGTAAGGAAGACAACAAAATGGGAGGTGGGGGTGGATCTAAATTAAGGAGGCATATATCACTGTACACAGGAATATGCAACACCTACTTGAGAGGTGAACTGCTAAGATTGTCAGCATGGCTGCACTGGAACTTATTTTCTGTGATTTGTCATGCTTTGTTTCCTGGAATATGGGGTTCATCTTTAAATTGTGTGTGAAGTAGTGATAATTTGGGCGTCACGGGAGTTTACAGCTAGCTACATTGCTAACATAGGACAGTCAAACAAATGAAAATACTACACTCTGAGAAGTTCCTAGAAAACTTAGAAATTCGTTTCTCATTTGAGACCACAAAGTGTTGTGGAAAAGCAAGTTCTTTGGAGTGACACAATCTTAAGTTTATAGCCTCCCTCACTTCATGTCTAACTTTCTACCTTAGGAAGATCAGTTAACTTTTGGGCCTCAGTTTCTGCTCTTGTGAAATGAGGATAGCAATACAGAATATACTGAGCCCTCTGGAGGACTAATTGAAATAACAAAGGTAAAACATCAGTACAAATTAAACTCACAGTAGGGATTAATTTCCTTCCCCCCATTGAAATTAATTTGGCTCTAAAATGGATGCTTGCATTTACTTTGAGTTTTTTTTTTTTTAATTGATGGCAACAATTTTAGAAGGTTAGTCTATTTCTGCCATTTAGAATAATTAAAAATGATTAATCGTTTCTTTTTACAGAGTATTAACCGTTAGTAAGCAAAAGTAAAGATTTGGAGTTCAATTCTTAGGCAGAATAAATAAATGTGTGCCGTAGCTTATCTTTTCTTTAAGGGGCAAATATGCTTAGTATACCTTTGTCCTACAAATGATAATACTGAAAATACAGCCTTCTTTTGCCTAATAATGTAGCACTGCTAGTGGTAATGGATTGATAAAATACTTTAGAGAAAACAGAACCGCTATCGCTTTAATCTAAAGTTAAGTAAGAAAATAAAGTAAATGATGTAGATATTAGCTCCATAGTTTAAACAAAATAATACCTATAAACAAGTAACCGAATGTCCCTGTTTTCCTGGGACAATCCTGGGTTACATTTGAAATGCCAATGATATCATTAATAGGTCCTGCTTCACTTCTGAAAGAACATTGCTAATATAATTATTAGAAAAAAAATATTTTTTTCTTTTGTAAGCTAATTTTGGGAAAACCTAACTATGACTCAACATTCAGATGTAATAAAAGAAAATGTTGATGATTCAACTATGTTAAAAAAAAACTATCATATGGCAAAATACCATAAAGTCAAAACAAAAATGAAAAACTGGAAAAAATATTTGCAACATATATTATAGACAAAGGGCTAATGTATAAAAGACTATTAAAAACTGAAGAAAAAAGACTAAATCCTCAACTGATTAAATGGCAAAGTAACGAACAGTTTATAGAACAAAAGATATACAAAACATTCTTAAATGTGTTAAAGGATGCTCATTTTCACTCGTTAAAAGAAATGCAAATTAAAACTACCACAGAATAGCCCTTTTCACCTATTAAATGCATAAAAATTCAAAAGCCTGACAGCACACTCTGTTGGCGAAGCTGTGAGGAAACAGACCCTCTCATACACTGCAAGTGAGAGTGTCATTTGGCACAACCCCACTTCTAGGGTCTAACTGGAGATAGGACTCCACAAATATAACATATTGTATGAACAAACTTATTCACTGAGGTGTGATTTGTCATAACAAAATACTGGCAACATCCTAACAATGAATTTCTGTGAAAGCATAAACAAACAAGCATGTGGCATCACCGCTGTGGAATGATTTCCAAGATGCATTAAGTGAAAAACATAAGGTGCAAATAATGCTTCATCCTCCACCATTTTGTAAGGAAAAAAAGAAATCATAAAGCAATGTATGCGCATGCTATTTTTGTGGAAAAAAACCTAGGAAGAATAAATCAGGTTAATAAAAATCATTAGAGAGATGACCAGAGAGAGTGGGAGGAAATGGTATTAATGGGCTAGTGCTGGAAGTGAGAATTCACTGTGTTTAACTTTTTTACGTGGTTTTGACTTTTGAACTATAATAATATTTCACATGTTCAAAAATAAAATCATAAAGGATAAAATACTCCAAATTGCATCTAAGCAAAAACAAATAAACCAAACTGAATTTCAAACTAATAACAAACGCAAGAAATAGAATGAATTCAAGTAATTTGGAACAAGTCCTCTGACAGAATACACTTAGTGGTAGATGTTCTAAGGACAAAAATAATTGCAAAGGAATTACTTAACTGATTTGTTTATAGTTGTGGTATAAATGTGGTTAAATCTAAAACTCCTTTGTGTGTGATATAGGAGAGAGCACATAGATTAATACACTATTTCACCTATAGGAACCAGGGGGTTCAGTGTGAAAGAAAGAAGATACAATATGTAATGTGCAAAGTGAGAAAGAACTTTGTGGAAGAGTGTGTGTGTGTGTGTGTGTGTGTGTGTGTGTGTGTGTGTTCCAGCTCTTTGAAATGGAGAGTCTAGAAGCAATGACACACCATTAGCGATATGTAAAACTTGAGTTCAGATCTTGATTTTTAAGTACCATTTCCCAGTAAAAGGGACTAAGACTCCTTGAAGAAATGGCTTATTTCAGCCTACTAACTAAGTAGAGCCTATCAGCTTGAGTTTGTATCTTAGGTAAAAATTTTAAGCTATGTGACCTTGGGCAAGTTACACAGTATATCTCTGTCACAATTTCCTCTATTATAAAAATGAGAATCACTGTAATAGCTAATACTTAAATAGCCTGTACTATTTTCCAGGCACTGTTTTAAGATCATTTCTGTCATATTGGTTTCTTGAATGTTGGAAACATGAAATGCAGAAATCATAAATAAAACATTTTATATTTTACTTATATATTTAAATACATTATAAACATAATTCAAAGAAAATATATAAAACTCATGACAGATAATATATTTACTTCCTCACCCCTCAAAAAGATTTTGCAAATCAAAAATATACTATTAATGCCAGAGAAGGAAAATAGCAAAGGAGATGAAAGGAATTTTACATAAAATAAATAAAAATGACTAAAATAAGTAGCGGGAAAGTTTAAACTGACTAAAAATCAAAGGTCTACAATTAAAAATTGTTATAATGTTTTATTTTAACTTACAAATATTAAAACAAAATAATAAAAATTAAAAGCTAGCCAGTGTTAATGAGAGTTCACGTTAACTGCATGTTAAATATTAGGCAGGACTCTAAATTGGTACAAATTTCCCAGCAATTCATATGGGGACTCCAGAAATGTATACAACTTTGACAAGTAATTCCATTTCTTATAATTTATTCTAAGAAAATCATCATGATTTCTACAAAGACATAGTTACAATGATGTTTTCCTCGGCACTATTTATATTATCAAAAAATTATAAACAATCTAAATGTTCCACAATGA
The DNA here is from genome assembly GCA_031878705.1 of Tapirus indicus. Taxonomy (NCBI): domain Eukaryota; kingdom Metazoa; phylum Chordata; class Mammalia; order Perissodactyla; family Tapiridae; genus Tapirus; species Tapirus indicus. The sequence goes on along the minus strand of CM062919.1, from coordinate 136,067,176 downwards.
AGGCAAATTATTAAACATCCATACAGTGGAACACTATGCAGCCATTACCAATTACATTAAAGGAAATTACATTCATTGTACATTTTAAAATATTATATTAAATTTTAAGAATATAACCCCATTTTAAAAAGATGTATTTTATAATAATAGAAAAATACTATACATCACAAAGTCAAAATATTTATCTCTAAATTGTAGTTTTAGGATGACTTTTATTTTCTTTTTGGGCATGTGTACTTTTTAAATTTTTATGGTATTTCGTTCTTACTGCAATTGATGTATAAATTTTGACATGAAGAAGAAATGAAGATACAAAAATAGATTCAAATTATTACATACTCTTTCAAAAGCAAGATCAAGTTTTCAGAAAAACACACGAGATTCTAACATTTCCTCTTCTTAATCTTAATATAATTAACTTTGCTCAATCAACTTTAAATTGTATTAAAGCATCCTTCAGAGAACTGCATTAATTGAGGAAAAGTAACTGAGTAACTTGAAACCAGTTTTTAGGTATTCTAAGGAGAACTCCCTCTGAGAGTGTTTTGAGCCAAACACAACTGTTCCTGAAGATTCAAGTTGGAGTTGCTATTTTCTAAATCCTAAGATCATAACATGTCACTATGCTTGCATCGTTAGAGATGACCTTTATCTAAGATAAAAATTTTATGAATAAGCAAATGATGAGTTTTAAAATAAGAGACAAATGAGCGTAGCAAGTCAGACTACATTACTAGCTTTCTGAAAAACTACTCTGGTGTTTGAATGAATTTAGCTTAGTATAATCAAAGTTTATAACCAAGAATAAGCACTTGTTTATTTTTCAGCTAAATGAATTTGCAATGCCTGGTTATGGAAGCTTTCAAAAGGATCGAAGAATTGGAAAAACAAATATAAACAAAAGGTATGATAAATAGCAGTGTAACAAGCTAGGGCGGGGGAGAGACTAGAGATAGCCAAAAGGCTTAGAGGCAGATCTCGTCTTAGCATTGTCAGTAATTATATGAAACTGATGATAAATAGGGATAACTGAAAGTTTCTGAGAATATGCAGAATATATATAAGTATCTTAAAATATATTTATAATGTATAAATATATACATTTGTGTATATTAAATGCACATATGTGTCAGGGGTGTGTGTGAGTGCTGAGGTATTAAGGAGAGACTTAGAAGTTTAAAGGAAACAAAGTAGCTTCAAAGTAGAAGACAAAGGCCTCAATAAAAATGCCACTTACCAGGTGGGGAAGCTTGAAACTTTAATCATCCTAATAAATAATATTATGATTTGTTCTTTGTTTTTAAATATCTTCATTGCTACTTAAAGAGGTGGCTGTTTTATTTGAGAAATTTTCTCATATATTTACAAGCCATCATATCAGGTGTCTTGGGTAATGAGATTGTCCCAGTGAGAAAATGCCAATGTTCATGGTCATTAATTCTAAATCCCTAGTATGATTCCTCCATTGAAAAGAACATTTAGGAGTTCTAAGCAGGATTTTCTATATGTCCCAGAATATTCGCTTCATGAGGAGAGCGTTTTGGCTTTTGCTCAGTGCTGTATGCCCAATAGAATCTGATATTCTGTTTTTACATTATTTTATCATATTACTTATCTTCCAGATTGTTGTGTTACTCTCTACTCCTCTTATTATACAGCTTAATATTTCTTTATAGTCTTCGTTATAAAGCAAAATAGAGTCAAACATAAAAAGAAGCAATTTAAATTTTAATGTTTTAATACCCTTTAGTCTTGAAACATTTCTAAACTTATGTATAGTAACAAGGCCACCTCATATTTTAATGAAGGATTTAATAATTTTAATAATGCCTACAGGTTTCAAAATATCTGAATAATCAAAATAATGAGTAGCAGTGTTTGGTGCAAGTTCAACATAAGACTACTGATAATGTTTCAAACTATATTCAACTACTGATATTTTTTGACTAAAAGAATTAAAGCTAGGATGGACCTTTACATTATCTCAGAGAAATAAAAAGGGTACAGCCTAGAAAAATAACATCTCTTGGTCTATGAGAAAATGATAAACTTCGTCATCAAGAGTTATGATGCCAACAAGAATGTAAATCACAGCATCCATATGTAGAGGTGCTCCTATGTTCTGGGCACTCTGCCCAGTCCTGGTACCATCCCTGATCCTCTCAACATTGCTGAAGATTGGGTGCAGTTAATCCCATATTGAATGTGAGTAACCCAAGTAGAGATTATGTAATTCACTCAAGTATGAAGTGAAAACAGGAATCAAATTTGGGCGTGTTTAATTCCAAAGCCCATATCCTTTTCACTCTTTATCCCTCTAGTGGAATTAAGAGCCTTAAATGAGCAGTAGAGGTACTTGAAAGGTTTTGCAAAATCTACAATGACAAAAATAATAACTAAAACTAAATTAAGGAAAGTTTACACTTTCAGTCAGATTAAGTCCTGCTGCATGCATTTTGATTCAGTTTAGGATAATATTCAGTAATATTCTGGGAAGACAAAGTAGATATCCAGTCTCTTATGGAGAAATCACATATATTTTGATTTAGGAACTTCTGACTTCAGAAACAATGATTAATCCTTCTCATTTTATTCATAAAATCTACATTTATTTTCAGTAATTAAATGAAAATCCCTTGGGGAAAAAAACAGTCTTTGTCTAAATAACTCAAAATTTCTCCGTATAGCCTTATAGTCTCTAATCTTGACTCCATAATAGTTTATGCAGCTGGTAATCAATAATTACAAATAATAATAAGTGTCTTTAGAACACAAGTATCTGTAGAACACCTCTATACTATTTAAGTTATTTTATGTAAAGAACCTTTTCCACAATAAATAAAAATAATATTATTTCATGTCATTCATGGATTAATTTCTCTAAATATTGAATATTAGTTTTTAAAAGCTGTCAAAATGGAGATGTTAGTCCTGTCTTGGAAAAAAGTTAAAATTTATGAAATATTTCATAATATTGTTATTTCAAAATTTATTAAGCTTCAATTATCTTATACTTTCCCATAATCTGGGCCTAAGTTTACTATAATAAAAATAGAATTTATTATTCATCAGGTCAGAAAAATAAACCAAGTCATCTGGTCTGAGCTTTTCTGTTTAATCTGCACTCTTGTGTCCATTTCAGTAAAACGATGCTGAATAAAAACTCTAAAGTCATTTACACCATCATTTCTCCCCTGAAAAGTATAAACAGAGGAAGCATAATAATTCCTTAGAGAACTAACTGTTGGTAGAAAGTTTTATTTTAGGTTTTTGATGTATTGTCAACATTTGGCTCTAATTACAAACTCTTGTAATTTAGATTTTGAATTAACATTAAATATTGAGCACATGCTATGATTAGTTGGTTTACAATTTCCCAGGCTTAGGAAATTTTGAATAAAACCCCCCTTACAAAATAGATGAACAGCATCCAAATGATGTTTCTGATACATGATAAAAAGAAAAGTTGTCCTGAGGTCCTCTGTAAACACAGGTGTAGTGCATTGAGGAAGAAGACTCTCCAGAAAGTTCTATCCAACTTTTGATTAGCCTGCAAGTAACCAGATGTTGCCAGGATAGGGTCTCCAACTTCTTTTGCACACTCTTCTGGTTAATAACAAAGCAGTTCTAACTAAACAGCAATGTAATATCACATTTAAATATATAATTTTTTCTAGCTCCATTAGCTCTTGAGTATGTCCATTACTTCTAGAGTAAATATAAACATTTACGTTGTTCGTAATGCGATAAAAATCGTGCAACCCTAAGAACTGATGATGTATCTTACCTTGACTTTATTGTTAATATTAATACATTCTCGAAAGAAAAAACAACTAGCATCATTATAAACTGCTCCTGTTACATTTCTCTGCTTTCTGATGTTCTAAATGATAAGCAGATTGACTTGCTTTGCACATAGCATGTCTCACTTTAAAATGATGATGTGGCCAACCACCTGTTCTAAGGAAAGGATCTTATAATAAGGCAGACCTCACGAAATATTTTTTAAATGATGTTTGTTTCTTTTAACATAAAACATGATATTTTCATCTGTGTTTCAGACGAAAAGAATTTGAAATACATTCCAACATGTCCTGCTCCAAGTTAAATACAAAATGATTTTTTATATTTTACATTATAACTTGTTTCAGTAATCCTGTCTAATGAGTGAAAACAAGAATAGCCTATCAGAAATACAGATACACATTATGGGACAGGAAATCATCCTGGAAGAGATTTTACCAAGAAATACCAAAAATCCCCACAAGTTTAGAGTAAGGTAGATCTGGTAGGAGGTATTTATAGCACAGAATCTGTCACTTCCTAGCTCGTGACATGTTGGGAAAATTACTTAACCTCTTAGTGCCTCAGGTTCGTTATTAACAAAATAGGAATACCCACTCTATCGGTTTTATATTGTTATGTAACAGATTACTACAAATTTGGCAGATTAAAGCAATACTCATTTCAGTAAACTATCTGGAACATATTAGCTGATAAATAAACATACACAGTTATTATTGCTATTATTGTTAAAGGCTTATTTGGATCTTGGTACTGAAAAAGAAGCAAAAATAGAATTAATCAGTCACGATGGTTAAGCATGAATCATGTGATCAAAGATGAGGTGTGAGATTTATTTTCTAAAACGGGGGTTTGGAAACTTTTTCTCTCAAGGGCCAGATAGGATAGTAAATATTTTAGCCTTTGTAGGCCATGTGGTCTTCATCACAGCTCCTTAACACTGCTGCAATTGAAGCATAAAAGCAGCCTTAGTAAATGCATAAATGAACAGGGTGGCTGTGTTCCAAGAAAACTTTATTTACAAAAACAGGCAGCAAACCAGATTTGTCCTCAGGACTGTAGTTTGCCCATCCGTCCTCGAAAAGAAGAGAAAATAGGGGAATGTTTTCACTAGCTCCTGATTTTATCTTTACTAATTGATCTTTTTTGGAAAGACTATCCTATTGATACATCTTCACATCATAACTATTTATCTAAAGCAGAATGGGCTTTGAAGTTCATGTTTCTATCATAACTGGTTTGGGGGAAATGGTTTTTGATGAGAAGAAAAGAGAACATGAGAATCTTAGAGATCTTAGTTTTGCTCCTTTTTCTGGCCAGAAATAAATTACTAAATTCCACTGAGGCATTTTTTTCCCCACCTAGAAGCTATAGACACAAAGTTCCCTTTTATATTTCTTCCTGAGGTGTTGTGACAACGATTCATTGAGACTGTTGGACCACTAAAGAAGAACAAAATTACACCCAAAACACCCAAAGCTATGCGATCATTCTATGTTAGAATCCTGTGCGCAAAAAAATGTTTTGTGGTTCCCAATCCAGTTTTCCTTGAATATTTTTGTTGGCTATGAACTCTGATTGGATGATGTTTAAAATCAAAATTAGTAATCCAGGAAAAGAATCACTTCATTTTGTATTACTTGATTTATATTGACTTTTTGGTATATGGTATTTATTGGTTTTAAACATTTGATTTGACTAATTGAAATGATTTGATAAGGGTTTTTCTTCCTGCTTCTTTCTTAGCATTTAGCAAAGTTTGAGGCAGAAGGAGATAATAAAAAATAAAGTGAGCGTTAAACTTAATTTTGTCAGATGTTTGCAGTAGTTAAGCCTGTGTTTAGAGCATAGGAAAATTAGGGTAAATTCTATCATGCTTAAAGTCACTAAAAACAACGTATTTTTGTTCTGAAGGAATGTAGTTTGTTCTGAAGGAATAAATTACTTCTAATTGACAGGGCACTAAAAGTAGTACTCTCTCTTAGGATTCCTTATGTGGATTCCTTACAATTCCTTTTTAGTTAATTGTAGAAAAAAGGAACTTTTTTTTGAAAATTGTGGGTTTCCAATACATATGTTGATTGATACATGAATTGTTAAAATGTAATTGTAAACATTTTAATCATAGGCATAGCAGATTCTTACTTATGTCCTTTATTTATTTTAAAACTGTTACTCTTATAATAGTTTGTGTGATTAAAATGCTTTTCTGTTAACCATATATAAAACAGTAGCTTCCTAAGCATCACAGGTCTCAAAATGGGGAACAGTCCTTTGGTATGAGCACTGAAAAGTCTAGAAAAATGGTAATGAGAAATGAAAAATAATCCTAGGAAGTGAGACTTGGGTAGGCAAAGATCAGAGGTCTATTTTCATTTATCTTTCAAACAGACAAACAAAAACAAGGATACATCGATAATGGCATTATAAAGGATCAGAGACGGGGCAAACAAAGGGGACCTACACCTCTTAACAAAAAAAGCTACATGCATTACAGAAATTTTTAGACTGATTCCTCTACTCTTTTTTTTTTTTTACCTCTGACACAAATAAAATGCATCACATGCAGTCCCTCTAACCCTTCAGCTATATATCCAAATACTGCAGAGATACTTTGAAAAATGATATGAAGTGTCGTATGCAAGCAACCAACTTGAAAGGACTGTTACTTCAAAATGTTTTCTTTTGTTCTAAGTTAAAAATAATAAAATAATGGGCTGAGCACAGTTTCAAATTGAACTGAACCATCAGGAGACTGTTTCAAATTAAACATGAACTGCTCCAAAAGCAGCCAGCATGAAGAGATAAGAGTTCATGCACCTCAGTGAGAGCGTTCACACACAACAAACCCCCTCTTGTTTACATACCTATTGAGAGTTCCCAGCAGCTGAAATTATTTCACTCAATTTGATTCCATCCTCATTCTCCATGGCTCATTTACCAATTCCTATACAGGGCTATTCATGTTCCTTGGGAGAAAGTGAAGGTGAATATTGTATTTACAAAGGCCAAAGCCAGACAAAAAGATTTCAACAATTGCTGCTACAATTCAGATTCCTCCGTTCCCCTTCAGACTGGAGCTAAGCAGTTGAGTCCTTATTTCAAATTCCCAATGACCAATGTCAAAGTAGGTCGAGGGTAGGACTTCCAATGGCGCAAAGAGGCCAGATTCCCAGGTCTGAGGTTCTATTATCAGAAGCGAAGCCTATAAAGACAAGCAGTGGTACTTTCAGTAAGACATGATAAGAATATTTAGCATATTTACTTTTGCTTCCAACATTTGTAACCTAGTTCTTGTTAGCTGTTTGCAGAATCATATAGGCTTTAACTGATGAAGAATTTGCTTTATTACTAAAGCACGATACTCCTTATCATAATAAGTAAACATAGTTGAATCAATAGCTACTTTTGGCAAAATTTATACATAGTGTTAAAAATCAGGGTAGTGTGTAAACTTTGGGATGAGTGGTGTCTAGAAGGGAACCCCAGGGAGACTTCTGAGGAGTTCGTAACATTCTGTTTCTTGAGCAGAATGCTGACATCACAGGCGCACTCTAAGAAAATTTATCATTCTGGATGCTAGGATTTGTGCATTTTCTGCATTTATGTTTTACCTTAATAAAAAGTTTACTTAAAAATTAGTAGTTCTTTTTGACTTATGTCAGAACCGGTTATATGATGTGCTGGAGAATGAAAAGCCTAACAGTATGTTATGTCACCTGCAGTCCACTGCCCAGATGAGATGGTGACAGCAGGCATCCCGTCTCTTCATGAAAGTCCTTCCATTGTTTTACCTTTAAGTAAGATGTAGACTTTTGGATTAAGACAGCTTGTTTGAATGCAGGATTGCTCTTTTATTCTTGTTTTAAAAACTGATGCATAGTTATAGGATGTTACAAATAAATCAAGATCTTTTATATATAACACATATAATATGTTATATATACATATATTTTTATTTTATATTATATGTAACATATGTATGTTATCTATGATATATTTAATGTATATAAACGTGTATACAATGTTATATATATAGTGTTTCATACACACATATATATAATATATATTTCTCAAAGCATACAAGTCCCTGTAACTCTAGTCAAATCTTTACAGGTAGAAAAATAGTTACATATTCTTATCTGCTCTACTATTGACATCACTGCTGAGAAGAAACTATGAACTAAAAAAACCCAAAAATTCACTCTTCTGATGGTTCCATATAAGTTAGCCTGGGGTTGAGCAAACCAGATACAATATTGCTAAAATTCTTCTCCTTGACATTACTCGTGCGAGAAGTTTGGTCTTACCCAGAGGAGGTTAAGAAAATCAACATTATTAATACACGAATTAATTCTTGTTAAATATGACATTCAAACTTTCTCCGTGCTTTTATATATTTGATCAGTTGAACACTGTCAAATGATCAAGGTATGTAAAAATTTCAACAATTGTTTTATGTTTATTTCCTTTTGATTTCTAACAGTTTTACATATATATTTTTGATCAGCATAGCACATCTCAAAAATGTATACAATGATCATATCTACATTAGGGATTATAACTTCTCTAAAAATAAAATTACTGATCTGTCTCAATCAAAGCTAATAGCCTCCAGTTTTGCTTAACTCTCACTCAGTCATTTGGGCTTAGTTAGAAATTGAGGTATTAAATAGAGCAGAAGCAGACATTAAGACTGAAGTTATTACCGAACTGGGACAGTGATGAGAGACAGTTGATGTACAGAAGGCCCTTGATAGGGACTTCCCTATAAATTTCAAAGTAATTTCACGTCTTTAAATAGGTCCTGCAGGCCATCCTCAGGCCAGCCCACAAATTGAAAGAAGAGATGGGGAAGAGCACATGCAGCTATAAATGGGATTGCCTAGGGGTTCAAGGAGAGAAAAGAAGATTCAGGGCAGAAAATGATGGCCCCTTTACTTTCAATTACTGTACAAAGGGTTATAAATGAAGAGGAACAAAACCAGAAATTTAAAGAGAATCATTCTAGGGGCCGGCCTGGTGGTGGAGTGGTTAAATGTGCACATTCTGCTTTGGCGGTCCAGGGTTCGCAGGTTGGAACCCCGGGCAAGGACCGATGCACTGCTTGTCAAGTCATGCTGTGGCTGCATCCCATACAAAGTAGAGGAAGATGGGCACAGATGTTAGCCCAGGGTCAATCTTCCTCAGTAAAAGAGGGGGACTGGCAATGGATGCTAGCTCAGGGCTAGTCTTCCTCACAAAAAAAAATAAATAAATAAAAAGAATCATTCCATTGGCATACAGTCATGTCCTGTATAACAACGTTTCGGTCAACAATGAGCCACATGTACGACAGTGGTCTCATAAGATTAGTACCATATAGCCTAAGTGTGTAGTGGGCTATACCATCTAGGTTTGTCTAAGTACACTCTATGATGTTCACAGTACAGAATCGCCTAACGATGCGTTTCTCAGAATGTATCCCAGTCATTAAGCGACACAAGACTGTATGCCAAAGTATACAACTTTTCTCACAGCAAAATGATAGTTATAGAAACACAGTTATTTACAGAGAATGTTTAACTCCTAGATAACATACAGTAGTCATATTGTTCATTGTGAATGCTGTGTATCCCTGTGTTCTACTTAATTTCTATAACATTTAAAATTTCTTTAAAGATGGCATAAAATTGTTCAGACCTTACAATTCATTCTTTTCTGAAATATAACAAAAGAAAACTTGTAAAACATGCCTTGCAAAATGAAACAATTGCTTCATTACTTAATTTATGTCACTGAATGTGGAACATCCAGAATCATTGTGACAAAAAAATGCTGAAAATATACTTGCTAATTGAATGCATTTATTCACTTAACATCAGAATTAAATATAATGAAATCATCATGGAAGAAAGTGTGAATGAAAGGGGAAATTATAGCTCTAAAATTTTATATATTTAACTTGGTAAAAAATAGTCAATCCACATGAACCCAACCTTTAACAAAGAATGCTGCTGTACTAAATAAATATTCTACAATAGAACTTTTCTTCTAAAATTCTCTTTCATATTCAAGGTTAATTTGGTGTTTTCATGACAGTAAGCATATGCATCTGTTCAAGTCTCCAATATTTACTGAGAAAACTCCTAGGCTATCCAAAAGTAAAGAAGTCCCAAGATAGGAAAGCATCTCTGCGTTAGCCAAAATAATGGATATAGCAATGGGGTAGGAGGTAACAAATATTTACTACCATCGAATGAGTAAAACTCAATAAACGATATATTTTAAATCAATTTGAATGATGGTATGAATTGAATCATAACTTAAATAAAGCATTGAAGAAACTTAATGTAAAAACATTTATTTATTGGGGGTTGCCCAGTGGCGCAGCGGTTTCGTCTGCGCTTGGCAGCCCGGGGTTCGCCAGTTCGGATCCCGGGCGCCCGCCGACACACTGCTTGTCAGCCACGCTGTGGCGGCGTCCCATATAAAGTAGAGGAGGATGGGCACAGATGTTAGCCCAGGGCCAGTCTTCCTCAGCAAAAAGAGGAGGATTAGCAACGGATGTTAGCTCAGGGCTGGTCTTCCTCACAAAAAAAAAAAAAAAAAAATTTATTTATTGAGTGCTCACAGATTGTCAGGAACCTGACTGGTCATTTTGCATGGATCACAATTTGTCCTCACAATGAACTATGAATTTGGCACTATTATTTTCCCATATTTTACATAAGAAAACTGAGGGTTAGAAAGATTATGTATTTTGCCCATGTTTACATAGCTAGTAATTTTTAGTGTCTGGATTTGAACCCAAACAACTGACTTTACAACTTTTCCTTTCAACTCTTATTTCAAAACGTACGCAGACTTTACTATGACAAAATCAAGTATTCTTCAAACTATCTGATTGTATTTATACGCTTAGGAATAGGAATGCTCTAGAACAATTTTGTCTGGTTTTGTGTTTTTGGTCAAGTAAATATTTAATGGTGAAGGAATCTGTAGATATAGAATTTAGCAGCTGTCTTGTGTAAACTGTATAAAAATACAACAAAATATTTTATGTATATGTCAATTTTATTTTTAAAAATAATGTATTGAAAAAGAAAAAAATGAACAATTGAAAGTATATAGTTTCTAGCTTTTGATTCTGTAGAAAGAAAATAAATAATGAAGATATTTTAAAATCCAAGTTACCCTACAATTCCATGAGAGCTAGATTAAGCAAAATAACAAAAATAACAACACATGGAAGAAATTCCTTCCTAAAAAAAAGAAACTTATTGAAATGAACTATTTATAAATATTGCCAAATATCTAATATTTCAGTCAGTGAAAATCAAATGAATTGAGAAGGAAAGCAGTCAACAAAACTCTTTGCATAATGTTGATTTTCCAATTGCTAAATTTTCATCTTTCAATTATTTCTTCTGATAGCTCATATGTGCAGCCCCAATAAAATCTGAACCAGAAAAAGAAAAGTAGACAGTACCAAACACAAATAAAAATGATTGAGATTTTAACCTGTTAAGCAGCATTACCTTCCTGCTTTGCCTTATTTGGTCAAGTTCATGTATTTTTATTTACAAGCTATAGACTTTTCTGTACTTACTTTTCTGCTCTGGAAATTTTTTCTTCAATAAACCTGATGCGTGTCACAGTCCTCTCCCATAAGCTGAATACTTAGTTTCTTTCAAACTGTAACGAACTGACTAGGTGGTGGAATAACAATGCTAATAATGTAGGTGCAGGTAAGTGGAATTTGGTGAAGAATTAAGTATTCATGCAATGATTTTTATTCCTGTTAAATGCTCCCTGGCAGTTTTCAACATTAAAACATTGTGAAAGGGTAAAGCATGCTTTATTTCAAAACGAAGTATAGAAGCCAGCCTCTAGCTCATCACTAATACTTTCCAGATTATTTAATTGGTATTTTGCTTTGGGGGAAAATTGTGCTGTGCGCTTTTTTCTCTTGGTATTAGCAGGATAAAGGCTGAGGTATGAAATAGGAACTTTTCGTCACATACAGGACACAGATGTGCCTGATTTAGTTTAATTAAAAAATAATGACTTACAAATGTAAACATCTTAGAAAAGAATGCTCCTTAAGCAGTCTTCATTAAGAGATAATCCTAAAAACTTGGTTAATGTCTTACACGTTTTATCCTCGCTTTTCATAATATATTATGGAACAGTGAAGAACTTTTAAAAATAGCATGTTTCTTATCTCTTTTCAAATTAATAAACTGATAAAAGCAAGATAAAATGTGGCTTCTTGCCTCTTTCAGAGTTTCCAAATATACAGAGGTTTAATTTTATTTCTCAGTAAAAAAAAAATAGCTAGGGGCCAGCCCAATGGCATAGGAGTTAAGTTCGCGCTTTCTGCTTCGGTGGCCCAGGGTTCGCCAGTTCGGATCCTGAGCACAGACTTACTCACCGCTCATCAAGCCATGCTGAGGTGGCGTCCCAGTAGAAGAGCTACAACTCTACAACTGTGATATACAACTGTGTACTGGGGCTTTGGGGAGAAAAATAGAAAGAGAGGAAGATTGGCAACAGATGTTAGCACAGGGCCAATCTTCCTCAAAAAAAACCAAAAAAGAATAACCATATATACTGATGGTTTTTCAGGTTGATTAGTTTCTTACTTTAATAAATTACATGAAAATTAATTTGGTACAACTAATTTTTTGACAAAATAATGAGCTCATGAGAATTAAATGCTGAAAAATATTACTTTTTGGAAGAAGAATGCACCATCAGCAAAGTAAGATAAATGATGTAGAGATTCTTACATTTATCCAAATTTTCATGCCATGTTTAAACCCAAACCAAAACATTGTATAATTAAGGACAATCACAGAAATTGTTATGATATGTCTCAGAAAATCAGTCCTTTATTATCTAGGAAAAGTTTGCTTATCTTCTTACACTAAAAAAAAGCATATACATGTGAGAGAATGAAACTAACACATGTTAGTTCTTCCTTTGTGAAACTCACATTAAACACTAGACTAGATTATGCTATTAGCCTGTGATTAAGAATTGGTAATTATCTAGTAAACTCAAACTGAAAAATTAGTATCTCTATTTTATTTAATATTTTTTACACTAACTATTACAAATTTCAGAGGCTGTGACTAAAAGAAAAAATATTCATTTAAATTGCCTTTTGCGCAAATGGTTAAGTATTCAAAGGAGAAATAAAGTGCAAATGTATAAGTGGGGCACACTTAATAAGTACTAAACTTTGAATGCACTGTTCCTTGAAGAGCGGTGCCAACCTAGTCGGCTCATTAGGTATGTGTTGGTAGCAACACTAAAATCATGGTATCATAGACTGCATTTGTCTTTGTAACCCTCAAATGGAACAGAGTGCCAGGACGTATTTCTCAAGGAACATGTATTTTCAACTCACCCGTATTAAAGATGCTCATTTAATTCAACATTTATAAAGATCATAAAATGGGCTGTTTTGAATAACTAATCAACATTCATGATGTGAATTATGTGGGATTTACTAGACCACTACCAAACAAAACAAATTGCAGACAGTATACAATAGTACATAATTCAGATCTGATACCAACTTCTAATTGATTTACTAAAAAAAGACTGGTATAGCCAAGGGAAATGTTTCTCTTCTGGCCTAGATTTCTTTCTTTCATTGTACTTATTTGTTCTCTCTAGTCTGTCTATGCTATTCTGTATTCGACTCAATTCACAGACTACGTTAGTTTGCTAGGGCTGCCATAACAAAGTACCACAAACTGGGAGACTTAAACAAAAGAAATTCATTGTCTCATAGTTCTGGAAGCTAGAAGTCCAAAGTCAAGGTGTTATCAGGGTTGGTTTCTTCTGAGTGCTGTGAGGGAAGGACAGGCCTCTCTCCTTGGCTTGTAGATACTGTCTTCTTTCTATGTCTCTTCACATACTCCTTCCTCTGGGAACAATTGTGTGTCCAAATCCCCCCTTTTATGAGGACACCAGTCCTATTGGTTTAGGGAGTACACTCTTGACCTCATTTCAGCTTCATTACCTCTTTCAAGACCGTTTCTCCAAATAAGGTCACAATCTGAGGTACTGGGGGTTAGGACTTTGATGTACGAATTTTGAGGGGACACAATTCAATCACTGACACTAGCTAACACTGAAAAGAAAACTTCTGTATGAATAGGTTTTTAATGCTAATGCAGAAAAATTAAAATCTGTCTGCTTGTAATTATTTTAAGTTTTTTATAAGCACAAAATTTTCTGGCAACACTTTTTTATAAAGAGTTCCGCCCTCCTCCTCTCCTATTTTGAGCTCTCTCTGGCCTCAACTCCTTTCCAGAAATGGAAAAGTTCTGGCAGATCTTCCCACCTCTGGGTACTCTCTGCATTTCTTTCTGAGCTGTGCTCTGGGGAAGTAGATGGTGTTTCACAGGTTGAAGTTTTCATATTGAATATGACCTGCATCAGACTCCATTACTGAAAACAAGTCATGGAATTTGTATACCCCTACCACACCTTTAAAAATCCTCCTCACTTATATTGCTTGGTGATATATGGTTTTCAAGCCAATATTACAGCAACATAAAGTAGAAGAACTGTATCGTCAAAAGCAACTTTGGCCAGCAAAGAATTAATAGACTCTAATATACCCTGTAGATCATGTATCATTAGTTTGGAAGATAGCCAATAATTTTGTAAATTTAGTTGTTAATGACTTAAAATTTTTCCAATAGTTCCTAAATTCATATCAATCTGATTAACATTAATGATATAATAAAAGGTTTGCTTTTTTTGAAATAAAGTGTGGTGGTTTTGTCCCTCCTACTCCACTTCCTGCTTCATGTTTGCATAACCAAACATTATAATCCCTTTTGTTTATGTGTAATGAATACATTAAAAAATGTTTTGTTTTTTCTGTGAATATTTTTTGATTTTCACCTTATAATCCATCTCTTTCCTCAAATGACAGCACTCCTGCTCTCTTTGAGGAACAACCTACCCCACTCTCATTCCATATTGTTCCAGATAATCTCACACGTCCATATGGCTCTAAGGCTTTGGTCAGAGAATCCCACAGGACTTAAGTCAGGAATGATCACATGTCCAAAGCCAGTTCAATTATACCTAATCCTAGAATTTTTTTTCTGGAATTGTTAGGGGAAAAAAAGTTATCTTTCTGCTGAAGTTACTACCTTGTAGAATGAAAGCCTGGACGTAATGGTACCCAATATGTGGAGAAAGCCTGTTGGAGAATCAAGCCAACATCACAGAAGCAGACTGGGGATAGGAATGTAGGCAGATTGAATTTTCAGAATATTCTCAGAGTACATGGATTCAGCCATGCCTAAAGTTTGCCTTGCCACTGGAATTTTCACCTGTATGAACAAATAAATTTTTTTCTTTCATTTAATGAGTTCAGTATTTAATACTGGTTCTTTGTGGTCACACTACACTAATTTATTAATTATTTGTTTTCCAGAGACTTGGAATGCATAGTCGAATAACTTTTTCAGGAATTTTACTGGCTAATATTATTTTTCTTTGATATTTCTTACTTGATTATTCTCCTTATTTGAAGATCTTCATGAGGAGTTTTGATGGAAATCTTAGATAAGAACTTATTTCTAGGATATGGCAATTTGGTAGTAAATAAAAGAAACATATGAAACATATTCTAATGAATAAAACAGATAATAAATAAATAGAGCAATTACTCTCTGGTAGTAAGAATTCACGTGAAGAAAATAATGTATGCCAATGTTCTGGAAAGTGACTGAGGGGCTACTTTATATTTGAAGGTCTTGAGAACACTCCCTGGAGAGGTGACAAAAAGAGGTGGCCATGATGAGATTCAGGCAAGAAGTTTCTCATGTCAAAAGAATAGCTGGTGCAAAGGTGCTAGGCAAGAAGTGTAGAGGAGAAGAAAGAGACCAACATATGTGAAGCTTAGAAAGTAAGTTTATGAGATAAAGTGTTCCAAGTTAGGAGTTGGGCTTTTATTCTCTAAGCCACATGAGAAGTCATCTGAGTTTTTTATGCCACAGAGTGACATGACCTAAATTTTACAAAGATCCTTCTCTGTAGAGATAATAGAAGGGTAGCAAGAGAAATAGGGAGACCAGAAAGTAGGTTATCGACTCCATACTTCTTCCTTCTTCCCTTCCAGCCTCCTGTCCTTTCTATTTCCATCTTTTTAGAGACAAAGGTAAAATAAAACTCTCAAAAAAGAAAATCCTATTAAACAATAATACAAGCTTCTGAGGTCAGAGATCTCACTTTTTCGTTTCTCTATGGCTAAGGCTGAGCATGGTATAATTGATGTGGAATAGCTAATTTTAAAAAATGAAGTCAAGTTGAAACATGAATCATAAAGTATGAGTTAAGTCAAATATATATATTTTTACAATTTTAGTGTTCATACTTTCTCCGTATATGACATTAGAAATACAATGAGGAAAAAATGTAAAATGCTTTCATACCCTGACTTGTCCTCAGCCACAATGACAATCGAAAAAAGCATGTCTATAGCTTCACCCCTAATCACTCTGCAGATACTCTAGCCCACATAACAACACTCCAAAGTCCAGTGTTGAGAGAACTGATGACTATGTCTCAGTGTCATCTTACAGCATTGCCAAAGTCCGGGGATTCCCCCTTCCCAACGAAAGTAACACCAATAGTGCTCTTGACATCTTTTAAGAAAGAGCTGTTATATTGCACTCTTAGCCAAGTGCCAACCAGATTTGAGTTCATAGATAGACTGGGTCACCACCATAGCATACTGAGAACCACCTCTTTCTGCTTGCTCTTGTGTAAATTTACGAACCTAATTTTGGTGCCTCAGCCACCTTTCCCTTCATGTTTGCTAAATTCTTCCTCAAGTGACTATTTGGCTTTCCCCCAATCCTCCAGACATACATGATTTGAAACATCCCTATATCGAGTTCCAGTCTACTTTACCATAAGCTACATCTCAGTTTCTCTCTACTGCTTGCTGCATCCTGAAAATGCTCTACATCTAACTGCTGAGATGCCTTTACTTTCATTTTCCCTGCTGCCTGGAAAGCATTTGCTTCTCATGCAAAGCTATACACGCCTTTGCGATGGATATAAACATTTTAAGATTTTCACAGACCAATGAAAACTTGGCCAATTAGAGTAGTAAAAGAAAAAAATCAGCCTTAAGTACACTATAAAGAATAGACTATATCAGTTTTGTTGATGTTTGTCCATTATAGCACCTTCAAATTTTAGAAATCCTCGAAACACTTTCAAAAATACTTTTCTCCTTTGCAACTTTAAATGACTCAATTTAATTACTACAGTTTTAGTCAAGAATTACTTCCATTAAGACAGATGAAAAGTATCACAGTTATCATTACTATTCTTGTCTTAATTGGAAAATAAATGTGAGGTTGTGGTCATAGGATATTTTACAACCTCTTCTCCTCTTTTGTTCTGAAATGTTCTTGGATAGAGTTGAAAGAAAATGGCAACATATGGTCCATTAGTTTAAATGAGGTGGGGGAAGCACAGGACGGATTATTAATGATAATAATTTATACTCCCCTTTGTATCTACATGCTGTTGCCTTGATGAGAATTTGGCAGGCCTCACAGTCAAATGAAGTTTAAGGTTAAAGGTTGAAATATGAGAAAAGGATTTTTTGGGCAAAAAGAAAAGCAAAGGAAAATGTCCACATTGGGTTTTTATGAACTTCCTATCTGTACTTCTGCAATGCTATGAGTATGCTAGCAAGTAACATTTCTAGTGTGACTTAACAAACATTGAACTTCAATTACTTTTTGGAATTTCTTTACATCACTTATTGTAATTCATTGGTTGCTCCAAGTTTTAGTAATTTAAGATGAAAATCTGATATTTTCTTCCGGGTGTTTGGAGGCAAATACAGTCATGTGTCTCTTAACGATGGGGATACATTCTGAGAAACATGTGGTTAGGCAATTTCTTTGTTGTGTGAATATCATAGAGTATAACAAAGATGATATAGCCTACTACACTCCTAGGCTATATGGTACTAATCTTATGGGACCATTGTCACCTATGTGGTCCATCACTGACCAAAATGTCGTTATGGGGCTACACGACTATAGACTTTCAGCTATCAAGGGAACAGTTACGAGTGATTGGCTATCTACATGTCTGTAATTCTTGGACAATAATTCTTAAACATAATGACCAATTGGATGTTCACAGACTGCCTTGCAGAATAGAAATTCCAATGTCCTTACATCCTCACATACTTAAAATACGTGAAATAATCTGTTCCTTTTGTGAATTCTCAGCTTCATCATTTTCCCCAATTTTTTATCCCCTATTAAAAGCTCTAAAAGTCTATGGTCAAGTCATCACACATTTTTAATGCTGTTTCCTGACACAGTACACCCCAACATCAGTTTTTTTAAAAAACATTGATGTACAAACTGTCACCTGTGAAAGAACCAGGGGCCTTCAAACATATGTTGTTATTTTAGCAGTGGAATCCTTGTTTTTCTAAAGACAAAATAAAATATTATAAGAAAAAACCCTACTCAGGTTGAAGTGGGAGTAGAAAACCTATAACTCCGCCACTCGTTCTCCTCCCTCCACAATTCTCTCCCTGACTCCGCAGCAGCCCTGAGGCACTTCCCAACGACCCTGGGAACTCTGGGAATTCATTTCAAAATCTGCTATTTCATGAAGTACGAGAATGCATCAGTCCTTAAGAGAGTTAAAAATTGTTCTCAAAAATTAATTGAAAAAAAAAAAATCACCAGATCTTATAGGGAGTTTTTTTTCCTAAAATTTTTCCTTGCAAATGGAAATATAAGACAGTGTTTTGTCAGTGCAAAAAATAACTTGGCCAATAACCTGGAACTGTGGTCCTTGACCCAGCAAGCCTGAATAGCAGTTTAATTTTTCTATTTGCAGAGTGATGAAAAATCCCTATTTGTGTACCGTAAAATAAAATGTATATCTTTCACACAGCTAGGAAACACAATGTGTGTTCTTCAGAAGAGCTGGCAGCACAACTGAGCATTTTCCTTGTTAAAGCTATGAATTCCTCTTTTCCCAGCTTTGTATTTAGGTGAGATGGAAAAGCCAAAAATATCAAAGTGGATAAAAATGCCTAATCACTAGAAAACTCAAAAGATATAAATTATCCTTAGCTAAGTGTGACATTTGGAAATACACTACAAAATTTGTCAACTCCTTTCAAGTGTAATAGAAGTGTGCTCAGTTTGACAGAATTAAGACAAAGATATGGGCCCTTTTCCCTCTTGGCTTGCAGATTCGGTTCATTGTTGCTGTTCCCCTTGGATCAGGAATGAACTCTCCTGGTAGCACGAGATTAGAGGACCTACCCAGAGTTAGTTAATAATCTGAACAGTTGCACAGTGTCCTGCTCTTAAAACATAGAAAGCAGTTTAAAGTATAAAAAAAGACTTATGAACAAGTTTATGAAAAATAAAATAAATAGATCATGGTTCCTTTTGTAATTTAACTACCTATTCCTTATTCCACGTAATAATTACTTCCTTTGTCAAGTTGGAAATCCACAAGAGCTGGATGCTAGCTTGTAGACTGATGAGCAATTGGTAACAAAGCAGACATAAAATGTAGACTATTGTAAACTGTTGACAATAATGTAGGCCTGCAAAACAAGCTTTAATTACAATGAACCACAGCTATATGTTAACTCTAATGTAATACTTGTGAAATCTTTAGTGATTCTATGTAGCATGTACATATTCAAAATGAAGTAAGAATTGGGACAGTCATACAGTAACTCAGTTTCCTTCAAAATATTCACTCTGATTTTCTTAGGTATTGTGAACCGAAATGCTAGTTAGACTTGCATTTTTCCATATAATTAACCATCATTTAATGAAGGTTGAGTTTTTAAGGTATATTTCAGCAGGAAAAACAAAAAATAATTAAACCACAGTTTTGCAAAGAGAGTGTAACATTAGCGGGTGAAAAAAAAGAATTTTTAATTCTCATTTTCACTATTTTCTCTCAAAGAAAATGAGACACCAATTAGACTACAACATGAAAATGGTGAAGAGTGCATTAAAATCTGCTAAAACAGTACAGGATATGGGACAATGACTACACTTAGAGTCAGAGGCATAGACTTAAGTTCTAACTCAACTACTTACTGGTGGGATTTTGGCAAGACAATGAAGTCTTTGTAAAATGAGAAAGGCAATGTCTGCCCAATCTATCTCAGAGGAATGTGAAGATCAGAATAAAATGTATAGCAATGAACATCAATATAATGGCCCTATAAACTGTTAGAGACTTTACAAAATCAAGATATTATTTGCTGATTATTCAAAGTGAAGACTTGAAGTAAAGTAACTGATCGAGACACGTAAGTTACCCTCATTGTAGACCACTTATTTAGTATTATGCATATATTATACATAACAACAATGGAGTGCTTAACTATATGCCACATGCTATTCTAAGTGTTTAATATTAACTTATTAATGTGGTAAGAGTCTACATTTGTCTCCATTTGACAAGTGAGGGAACTAAGGCAGAGAATGGATAAGTGACTTGCTAAAGGCCAGTCTCTAGCAAGTGGTGGTGAACGCACAGGTTGACTGAGGATCTATGCCCAAAGCATCTTATATCTTCCCTGCATCTCTAAGGAGCTGACTTTTAAGAGGAGATCTGAGAATGGTGAAGAGAATCAGGGGAAGAAGATAAACCAGACACAAATATCCAGAGATGGGGAAGACAATTCTATTCTATTTATAAACTATATGAACTTTGTAAACTATCCTGAATCTTAAACTTTTTCTGATCATAAAAAAAGGGACAGGTTTTAGCTCCAGTTTGTAAAGAGCTTGAGAGTCATTACTTCTGTTCATACAATAACAAAAGAAAGCCGGACAAACTAAAAATCAATGACTTTTCTTGGAGTCATCAGAGAAATGAGGTTGTAGGGCAAACCGCCACCCTGGAATCTGGACAGACAGGCTTATCTAGAGAGACAGAGCCAAGATCGACTTAACGTGGAGTGGAAACTAGTAGAAACACTTAATTGGTAATTTTGATGAATTTCTGGAGGCCAAGTGTAGACTAGTTTGAGAGTGAAAAAGTCCTAGGGATTATAGGCCTAGGGAAGCTCCCACAATTTCACTGGCTTCACCTCCAGGTACCTCACCAGGTGAATATCTGAGAAAAACCCCTTGTGATTCTGACAGGGATAAAAGAAGAATAATTATTGTGAAATGTCCAGAACCTTCTTCATAATAAAGTCCTACTCTCCAGGGGAAAGGACTTGGCTGGAGCTTTCCCCCAGGTGAAGAAAGGCCATCCCCCCACTCTAACCCCCTCTAGCCTTCCTGATTCACCTAAGGGAAAAAGAAAAAAAAAAAAACATAGTCAACAGGGGTTGAGGCTTCAATGAAATGGGTTGGAAACGCTGAAGTCAGAGAAGGGCGTATGGGGATCTGGGGGGAAAGCTATACCACTGCAGAAGCACTTGTCCAAGTCACAGTCCTGAGACACAGGCACACGATAAATGAGACATAATCAGAAGATTATAGTGACTCCCGTTCCTCCAGACCTACCACTACACTAGCGAGGATCCAATATAAAAATAGTGGATTAGAGACAAAGGAGGAATGCTTAGAAAAGCCTAAAGTTAAGAGGGGAGACCAAAACAAGAACACTAGAGACATTCAACACCTCTAACTACACACATATAACTACAGCAAATGTTAAACATAGGCTGACTTCTTGCCAGAGTAACTTAAATCCCCACACTGAAGGTCTATTTATCTCAGTTCTTATTGTCCAATAAAACATGTCTGGCTTTCAACAAAAGATTGAAAGAAATGCCAAAAAAGCAAGTAAAAATATAGTCTGAAGAGTCAAAGCAAGCATCAGAAAATAGACTCACAGAATGATACAGATATTGGATGGTCAGACAGAGAATTTAAATAACTATGATTAATACGCTAAGGACTCTGATGGAAATAGATGACAACGTGAAAGAACAGATGAGTAATGTAAGCAGGGAGATGGAAACACTAAGAAAGAATTTTTAAGTTGCTAGAAATCAAGAACACTGTGACAGAAATAAAGAATATTTTTGATAGGCTCATCAGCAGACTTTACATGGCTGAAGAAGTCAGTAGCTTGAAGATAGATCAGTAGAAATTTTCCAGCTGAAATACAAGTAGGAAAAAAAATGAAAAAACAAAGAAAACAAAACACCCAAAATAGACACTTTCAGCAGTTGTAACATACACAGAGTTGAATACCAGATGAAGAAAATGAAGCAGAAAAAATATTGGAAGTAGTGTAATAATCTGATGCCGTTTTTTGATGTTTGATTTCTGACATCTTTTGAACCTCACCTCTTCCTCTTTCCCACATCTGGACAAGCCTAAGCGTTCCTTCTTTTTGAACTCAAAGGAAGTTCAAACCCTCATCCTAGCCCTATCCCCTAAACACTATAAAACTCCAAAGCAATCTCTTTTTTCCTACTCTCTTAAGGCATTTTAGCACTTGCTTGAGAGCTTCCCTGCTCTTCCCAGAAAGCCTTATTATGTGAGTAATGAAACATTTCAGGCCCTGTTGTGTGCGTGTGTATATATGTGAGTGTCATCATCAGGATCAACATCTATATCAAATGATGAGTTGGCTCCATTCTATCTCTGAGGATTGGTCACAGCAAGTAATAATGGCTGAAAATTTTCCAAAATTAATGACAGACACCAAACCACAAACCTGGGAAGCTCACAGAGTACCTAGTGGTATAAATATCCAAAAAAAACCAAAAAAACAAAACCACACTTAAGCATATCACATTCAAACATTTGAAAGATAAAAAAATCTTGAAAAAAGCCAAAGGGATGAAAAAAATCTTACCCACAGAGGAACAAGGATAAGAATTAGAGTGGAATTCTCATAACCATGGAAGCATGAAGAAAGTAGAAGAAAATATTTAAAGTGTTGAAAGAAAATAAACCCTCAACTAGAATCCTATATCCAGCAAAATTATCCTTCAAAATTAAAGAAACAATAAAACTTTTCTCTACAAATAAAAATTGAGGAAATTCATCACCAGCAGATTACCTTGCAAGAAATGTTTAAAAAAATTCTTCAGGGAAAATGAAAATGATATAGAAACTTAGATCTACATAAAGAAATGAAGAGATTGGAGAAGGAATCAATGAAGGTAATATAAAATCTTTCCTTTTTTTATTCTTAATTGATCAAACCATAACTATTTGTTTAAACTAAAAATGTTAACAGTGTATTGGGTTATTACAACATATAGATAAATGAAATGAATAACAACAATATCACAAGGAATAGGAGAGAAAAAAGAGGAATACTCTTTCTCAAAATACCTACAATACATGTAAATGGTATAGGATTATGTGAAAGTTGACTTAGTTTAGTTTTAAAAGTATATTGTAAAGTCTAGAGCAACCACTAATAATTTTATAAAAAGTATAATTTATATGCTATGAGAGATCATAAAATGAAATGGAATTATAAAAATATATTCAATTTAAAAAGCAGAAAAAGAGTGAGAAGGGGAAAAAACAAAGTACAAAGGCAACAAATAGTAAACAGTTACAAACATGGTAGATATTAATCCAAATATATCAATAATCATTTTAAATGTGAATGATCTATATACACCAATTAAAAGATAGAGATTGTCAGAGTGGATAAAGGCAAGACCCAACTACATATTGCCTACAAGAAACTGACTTTAAATAAGTTAAAAATAAACAGATGGAGAAAGATAAACCATGACAACATAATCAAAAAAAGTCAGAGGAACTGTTTTAATTTCCGACAAAGCTGACTTCAACATAAGGAAGATTATCAAGAATAAAGACAGGGATGACATAATGACAAAAAGAGGTCGATTTATCAAGAAGACAGAACAATCCTATACCTGCATGCATCTAACAAGTAAGCATCAAAATACATGAGTCAAAAACTTAAAGGACTAAAATGAGAAATAGACATATTCACTATTATATTTGTAGACTTCAACACCCCTGTCAGTAGATAACAGATCAAGCAAGCAGACAATCATTAAAGATGTAGCTGATCTTAACATCACTATCAACCAACTTGGTCTAATCGCCACAGTCCCTCCATTAAGAGCAGAATACAAATTCTTCTCAAGTTCACATGGAACCATCACCAAGATAGACCACATTCTGGACCATAAAACACACTTTAACAAATTTAAGGGAATATAAAATATACAAAGTATACTCTTATACTACAAAGGGAAATACATCATAATCTCACAAAGTACTTCTTTCAATTTTTGGATCATCCTAATTTTACAAATGCCGTTTTTTATATTAAAAGATTTTCCCTACGTATTCCTTTTTTTCTTAATTCCCTCAGCCTTTCGGACCTGTGCAGTAAGTCTAATTTTCACTCTAAATTGCAGCCCTCCAGATATGTTAAGACATGCCTTCACAAGCAGTTTCATCAACAAGAAATGTGCCCAGTTCCTTTGATCATTACACATAATCTAGTCTCTAAATTATTCAACCTCTTGGTTAAGTTGCATACATTTTCAAACTTGCTCACATTCCCTTAAAATATTATAAATGCCTAGAACACCTGATGAAGATTTCAAATTAAGATGAGAAGTGAACCTATGAGTCTACAACCCTCCTAATTAAATAGTAGAAATAATTCAAAAGAAGAGAACTATATTGTCCAAAGAGATCATCTTTCTGTTAAATCTAAATTGAATAAACCTAGACGGTTTCTTAGATGCTGTATGATGATTTAATGTTAAAGCTAAAGGAAATCATGTTCAGTATTTTAATCACCCAATTACTCATCAAAAATTTTCTCAATCATTACATGCAGTTTTCATAAAATTTCAAGATTCCACTTAAACATGAGGTACACAGTAGGTCATCAGAACTTACTGCAGGAAAAACAGAACCACTTATTACAGTGTCAATGCAGACTCATCAATTGTAACAAAGGTATCCTCTGGTGACGAATGTTGATAATGGGGGAGGCTGTCCATGTGTGCGGCAGGGGGTAGATGGGAAATCTCTGTACCTTGTGCTCAATTTTGCTGTGAACCTAAAATTGCTCTAAAAGATAATAATAATAATGTCTTAAAAAGAAGGAAAAAAATAACTGAACCACTCTATGAACTCAGAGTTCATTACGTATGCATTGTTTAAACATTTTGGTAAAATTAGCAGACAAATATATAGCAAGAAAATTCTAGAAAAAAATTTACTCTTTTTCCTGATGAATATTCTCCCTTCTCTTTCTGGGTCAATTGAGTCAATATGGCCTCATTAGCTATGCACATAGAAAGTCTACAATCTTGATTTTTCTGTTCAAAGTGAGAAATATAAAGCACAGGAAAGGCAGTAAGGTGTCTAGCTTTAGTTTGTAAACACAGACTTGATGACAAAGAAAGTTTTGGCTACTTGTCTGAATCATTCTGAAATTCCAAGCATGTAAGATTTTTCCTGGTAATTTGATCATAATATCTTTGGAGAAATTTCCAGTTACTTTGTACTTACTGAAAATTTCATGCAGATAAAATTCTTAAGACAACTTTAAGAAACTAACTTGTGGATGGTAATGGAATGTGTTTTGCAGGACTGCAGATGAAAAAACAAAACCTAAGAACTGATAGGTATTATATTTTATTTTAAGTTATATGTTGTCCCTTCCAAGGTCATATTTATCTGGATTATAAAATAGAATTAGGGAATTTTAAAAGAGCCAAATTTAAATTAATAAAATGATCTGAATTTTTAAGCCCTCCAGTAATTTTCATTAATATCTTTATCCAAAATAAACATTTCTCTAAAACATATCTAGGTACTAGAGAGACAAAAGAGAAGTTTTAGTTGTGTATTGAGCATTATGTGTTCTAGGTGATTTAACAAGAGTTGATATAAATATCTATGTGTGAATTGAAGTTTGATATTGAGGGGGTGTAAACATATTTTTACCATTGTTTTATTTATCCTAACCAAAATTTATTCAGCCCTTTAGCCTGAAATTTGTTTATATAAGAATGATATATTTAAAAAAAGACTGAAGCTTGAATTCCCACTGGCATAATACTTTGAGCCCATTCATCCTTCACCACACCACATCCATCCACTTCTCCTTAAGGTCTGAAGATGGATTCACATGCTGGAAACGTCTCCTCGTTGTCTGTCTCTTCCACTCATGTGACAAACAGAAAACTCAACTCCAAGGCACAGTGAGAACTTTTCCAAACTGGAATGCTGGGTCAGATCCCTGAAAAACTTACCATGTGTATTTGCTGTGAGGTAGTAATATGTCTCTTCCCCTCACACAGAAGTTTCTCCCCCTTCCTTGCCTATATTTCAGATTCCACATTTTGCAGATTTCACATGATGGATCTAAAACCTTTGATAGTCTACTCTGGGGCTCCATGAACAACCACCACTTTGCATTGAACGCTGGGTTAGGCAACGGATATTTAATGCATTAATATTAAGTATTTAGAAATAAGAGAATCCCTCATATCCGGCACATTTGAGATCAGTCATTGGTAAGATCATTGTAAAAGGAAGTTAAATCTGGAAATCATTAAAAAAGTGATACAGTCATAACTTCAACATTTCATTTTAACTTAAAACATAGAAATGCTTGCTCATTCTCCATTGTAGGAATAAGGCCATTTCTTGAAGAATAAGTCTACAATTTGCAGTTTCCCATCATTTTTCTTTCATCAATTGTATGCAAAATGCACCATCTACTATTGCCTGTTTGGGTTTCTTTAAAGAGAAACTAGAATTTATAAGAAGAAATGCAAGGCAATTTGAATGCAAAAGTTTCCTAGCACTTTAGCATCCCCCTCCGCCAACAATCTTATAAGTTGTTTTCACGTGTACACTTATGCAATCTTTCAGGTCATGCCACTTCGTTTTCATAGAAGTAATTATTTTTCTGTTTGCTTTCATCTTTCACTGACTTATGCAGTATTCAGTTACATTTCATTAGTACAACAGATGCAACTGGTGCAAAGAGTTTTGAAAAGACACCACTGACTCATACTCAGCCTACGACTGAAGTGGTAGGAGCAGAAATGCAGAAGTTTCAATGTGCTGTGGGCTCTAATCAGCATGTTTACACAGAAAATGGAGAGCTTCAGTTAATCCAGCAATTGGTTAAGGGTGAGTCACTTAAGCCAATTTCTTTTGCATTTATCAAAGTGATCAGTTTACGTAAAGATTTGAAAAGGGTTTAAATTGTTTGCAATATGAACAGATCTCCTAGGGCAAAACTTGACCCATTTTTCAATCTCTGGATTGATGCACCTGTTATTTTTTGAATTCTGAACTGAAAGAGAGTAAAGTATAGTAGAAAGAAAACTAGAATAGAAAATAGAAAAAAAAATTAAGTCCCATCTCCATCCCTTACCAGCCTCAAGAACACTAAAGTAAAAATAATGAGCTATATCACAAAGTTGTTCTGAAAATATAAAGATATATGTTAAACTGTTTTTTAATCTTCCAAATATTGTCCATACACACTTTTAAAAAGATTATTATTTTGATATTTTGTCTGTTACTTGAGTTTCCTAGCAGAATATAGTAAATGGCTGGTTTAAAAATATTTATTATATCAATTTAGCTAACAATTTGAAATGTGGTGTTCTCTATATATGAAAATTATTCCATAGAAGGGAAAAATTTTGAAACCATCTCTTAAAATATATTTAATATAAACATTGCCAGAAACATTTTTAATGAACATTGTTATTACAATCAAATATAAGAAATAAGCAAAACTCACTATGCCATGTACCCATACACGAGTCTGACTTTTGGTTATTTGGAATTCACAGTTGGATTAACCATTCTGTACTTCAGTCATAACATTTACATTATTTCTTTGCCAAAACTGGATTTATGCTCATTCACCATAAGAGGGAACATTCATTTCCATTGCATTATACATGTTGGTAAACTCTAAGGCACAAAAATCAAGTTAACAGTGCTTCCATTGTAAGTCTTTTATCACATATCTATACATCAGATTTCAAAAAGCAAGGACTCATGTTGAAATTGGCTAATAACCGAAACACTCACTGTCAAATTAACTGTTCCCATCTGAGGTGATAAATGGAGAGTTCACAACTGTAAACCATGGCGTATGAAAAATAGCTCATTGACATCTGTTCTTAACATCTGGCTTTTTAATCGATGCGCCAAAGCAAAAGGGGTATGCAATTCTATTTTGCCCCTCAAGAATTAGCCTTTGTGATCATTTATGTCTGAATTATACACCCACATAGCTCTATGAAATGAAAGGGTTTAGTGTTCTATTAATAAAGGCCAAACATTCAGGTCCATGCACATTTACACCTATCCTTTATTCCACAATTTCTCAGTGCCTGCAACATTATGAGACAGTATAATCAAGCCCTCTTCCCCAGGAAAAACAAAACAAAGGCCACACTCTGTCTACTCCCTGTCCTAGTTCTTCAGAAGAAACACTGCCTCCTAACTTTAAGAAAAAAAAATACACATACACACACATATACAGTTCCTCAAAGAGTTCTTTATAGGAAAACATCTTTAAACCAATTATGTATCTGTTTCCAACAAACAGTAAGAACTTTTCCATAAGGGTTTTCAAACTCAGTATAAAATAGACATAAAATACAAACATATATTGGTTGACTTTGCTAGAATATTTACTACAAATGCAACAACAAAGTGATATACAGACCTATGAAAATAAAAGCAAGTTAAAGAAAATGCTGAAAATTATTATATTGGTGACTAACGTGCTTGTGCCAGGAAAACACTCAATGTGTATGGAGACAGTCCTTAAAAAATCCAAAACAACTCTTAGTTTATATGGTTCACTAATAACGTGACTAATTCATCCAAGAAAAAATTATGCAAAATTTTGTAACGTGGTTCAATGAATCAAATTGTTCCAAGAGGCATAATGTCTAAACCCTCAGGAAATAGACAGAATATAGAGCATTCAAATCGTAACTTTTGGTCTAACTTCTAGGTTTATACAGCATGATCGAATGGTCAAAGTGGCAATAGCTTGGGGTCTTGACTAGTCTTACTTTAGAGACACTGATATAGTTAAATGAATTTATTCATTTATTAAGAATTTGCAGTGCACACAACTTGCCAACCCCATGCAAGTACCTGAGAATGCAATAATTGAATTTGTGGGAATTCGGTCTGATAGAGTTAAGCAACCTAGCAACTGCCTGTGGTGTGATAACCGACGGTAAGAGGAAGTACCCTGTCCTAAATGAAGGACTGCCTAACTCTAAGTAGGAAGGCAGGAACGGCTTCCTGAAGGAACTGACTTCTAAGCTGAAAATAGAAAAATAAGTACAAATTAGGCAAGGAATGGAGTGGCGTGTGTCCTAGGTGGAGGGAACAGTGTACATGAAGCCACAGGGATCAGAGAGAGAATAGCTAGGAGGAAAGAAACAAAAAGAAGTGTACTATAGCAGAAGAATAGCATGAAACAGAAGAGGAAGTGTGATATGAAATAAAGCTAGAAAGGGAAGCAAGGTGTAGAAGTTATGTAAGCTCTTGTACACTATGTTAAGAATTTTGGACTTTATTCAAAGAGCAAATGAAAGATTTTAGCAGGAAATTGACAAGATAAGATTTGTGGTTTAGAATGATTACTATGGCTAATGTATGGCAAGGGGATTGGAGAGGGAAAAAAACTGGAGGTAATGGTGATCTTTGAGAATTGCGATATTTTAGTAAAACCTTTATTACTGAGTATATGTGGTACCAGTCACTCCCCTGGAATGAAATTAAATTTGGAAAACTGGGTGTTACATTAATCTGTTTTGCATACCTCACTGATGTCTTCAGAGGAAAAAAAATATGTTAGTATACAGAAAAGTACTATGTAAACTTTATATAACTATAACTCTCATTTTTCCTTCTTAGGTGGTCCTATGAGAAATTTATCTCAGGACTCTTGTATCAGTTAGCTATGGTGGATTAACAAACAACTCGAAAATTCAGTGATTTAGGGAAACAATAATTTATAATTATAGCTCACAAATCACAAGACTGGAAATATAGAGTGATTTAGGAGGGGTCTCACTCTTGTATCTGGGGTGTCTCACATTCTTCTACTGGGACTTTGGGGCTAACGCAGGGATGTCTTCTCATGGCAATGGCATTCTCCATACAAGATGGAGTATGCCCAACCAAAAAAGCACGTTTCAAGACTGCTCATATCGTATGTGTTAATATGTCTTTTGCCAAAGCAAATAGCATGGCTGAATCCCAGAGTCAAGAATTAGCAAAGCATGTCAGCCCAGAGTGGACTCTACAGTTACATGATAAAGGGCATGAATATAGGAACCATGAAGAATGAGGTGAAGAATTGGGTTAATGATGCAATCTACTAAAATTTAGCACCTGGAAAAGTTGCTTGTCTTGTGTATCTTATGAACACAGTCGTCATAACTATTTTGCTCTCTTTGTTTTGGCCACTATAAGAAACTGAGTAATTGTGTAAAATTAGCCATCATTAGTAATTTTGTAAAATTTGACCATATTGTAATCATCAGTGCCTAGCATAGTATCTGGTACACAGAAGATATCAGCGTATTCTTTTAAATGTTGTTAAAAGAATATTTTGCACTAAATCAAGGTAAATATGTTGATAAATATATAAAAGTCCAAATCACTGCTGAAGTTTAAAAAAATAATTTAACGAGATGCAAAGGAAAATTTTAATTAATTTTACTATAATTACTTTTTTTTTTTAAATAATACTGCCCACTTCATTGGGTCTTTGTGAGGATTAAATGAGAAAGTATCTAAAACATTTAGCTTGGAGCCTGGCATATGATCAACAAGAGGAGAATGTTACTCAGCTTTATCTTTTGGGTCATTAATATTCCCCTTCTTCATATAGTAGAATTTTAGAGTTAGAAAGAAACTCAGAGGCAATAGTATTCCCACCCAATGCAAAATGAATTATTTCTCCTTATGACTTTTACTCCTTCCTGCATAGAGCAATACAGAACAAAGATACAATGAAGTATAGAGAAAATGACCTTTTAACTAATTTTTAGTTAGCTTATTGATTACTCTTAACACCCAGTGCTGCTATTACTTTGGTCATAAGAATGAGAAAGCAGAGTACGGGGCCGGTCTGGTGACATAATGAAGTTCGTGCCCTCTGCTTCGGCAGCCCGAGGTCCGCGTGTTCAGATCTCCGGCGTGGACCAACACGCTGCTCATCAAGCCACGCTATGGTGGCGTCCACATACAAAATAGAAGAGATTGGCACAGATGTTTCTTCAGGGACAATCTTCCTCAAGCAAAAAGAGGAAGATTGGCAATAGATGTTAGCTCAGGGCCAATCTTCCTCACCAAAAAGAAGTAGAGTATTATGAATATACACTTTTTATCTGCAAGCAATGTAATAAGAAATATTTTATTATTTATTTATTTTATTATTTATCTACTCTATTGTTAGAAGAGGAAAATAAGGAAAGAAAAGAGTATCGAAAGCTATAAGTACAGAATGAAGGAAAGGCTATAAGCAATAGAGTGCATGTGAAGATAATTATTTTGTACCTTTGCAAGCATTTAACTGAATATAAAATGATAAATACTATATATTAATTTCTTTCAGAATATCTGTTCAGATATGGCAATAAAAGAAAGAAAATCAGATATTATTATGTTACAACTTTGAAAAATTACTTTTCAAGTTAAACTCGCTAATGTTAGTAACTGATCTCCAAACTCAGGAACAGAATTTGATAGGCATCCTCCTGAAACTGAACTTTTGCCAGAAATTTTGTGCCCTCCAATATTGATAGAGGCTTAATTTGAAATGAAGACCAAGCAATAGGAATTCTCTTCATTGTGCACATTTTTGATGCAGATTAGCACCACAATACAAAGCTTAAATTTTATATTACATCTATATTAAAATAAAATAGTACAAATAATTTATAATTCACAAGAGGTGAAGCATCACAAAAATAAAAATATATATATGGAGAAAAAGACTAATGACTAATTTCAAAGAGACAGAATCCTAAGCACACTGGATGCTTTCCCACCTACATTTGCATCCACAAGCAGTTCTCCACATCTGTGCATGATGTGTTCTTGAAAGAGTGTGTAATGGGAGAGTGGAAGAAAGCCGACCAATAGACTTATATGAAATAAGTGAATTTTGTTATCAGAATAATAAATTTTGGACACAATTTTTAACAATATATTTATACTATTTCATATATGCTCTTAATTTTGTTATTTTCCTTTACATTTCTTTAGTTCAATGCTCATCCCAACAAAGCTAACTATTCACCAAACAGTTATGCTGAAATGTACAAAATTGCTGTTTCTGAAAATCAAAACCATTTCATAAGTTTCAGCCTAATTCATATCCATTTTATCTTTAGCCAATTAATATTTTATTCTTTTTTTTTTTTTTTTTTTGTGAGGAAGACCAGCCCTGAGCTAACATCCGTCCAATCCTCCTCTTTTTGCTGAGGAAGACTGGCCCTGGGCTAACATCCGTGCCCATCTTCCTCCACTTTATATGGGACGCCGCCACGGCATGGCTGACAGGCAGTGTGTCGGCGGGCGCCCGGGATCCGAACCTGCGAACCCCGGGCTGCCAAGCGCGGACTAAACCGCTGCGCCACCGGGCAGGCCCAATATTTTATTCTTAATACTAAAACTGTAACACTTAATGGCAATACGTACCAGAACTTTCATCTATATTTCTCTCTCATTTTTATGTAAACTACTTGCATAATTACATAATTAGTTACATAAATAAGTAGCCTCTCTAGACAAAGATAGCGAAACCATTACTGCTAAATAATTGGCTGGAAGGCATCACATAAGGCAATATTTTAAAACATTCTTTCATTCATTAGCTGATGTGCAAAACTGTGAGGCTGGTATAGAAAAACTAATTTAGGTGTGGTACTTAATAATGCTTAGGTACTATGGAAACAATGCATATATGACTTGATTATTTCTGAGGGACCACATTATTTCACACTCTCACTGATATTCCCAGACTGTGTGACTCAGTCTCTGGCTTAGACCATACACAGCTGGTCCTATAAGTAGCAATGAGCTTTGGCTTTAGAAGGCCTCAGGCTGCGTTGGCTCTAGGTATATGGAAGTGGCCAGGCTTCTATGCCAAAATATCTCAGGCTTCTGTCTAATTTAAGCAGAATGTGTGAACATTAGTGCCTCAGCCTGGTCCCTCCTGCTTCAGGCATCAAACTTTTAACAAGGTGTTTCTTTAGGTGTCATCCGACAAGCGCTTTCATACACTGCTTGGGGGAATGGAAGCCAAATCAACATTTTGGAAAGCAATTTAGCAATTTTTATTAACAACATTAAGCATTTTTTTTCACTTAGACCCAAGTAAATTCACTTGTAGGAATCTATCGGGGGGATATATATATATATATACTTTTTATATTATATATACTATATTTGTAAAGATTTCCTCCCAATAATGCTTATCAAAACCACATTCATGCTAAGAAAAAGGTGAAAAGTTAACCTAAATCTCTCAAAATAAAGAAAAAGTTACAATTAATCAGGAATATTCATGTAATGGCATATCATGCAGTCACTGAAGATGAAAAATTATAAAACTCAGAAAAAAGTGTACATTATAAAGATAAAGAATAATATCAACCACTTAAAACATACACAGTCATGCGTCGCTTAATCACAGGGATACTTTCTGAGAAATGCACTTTTAGGCGATTTCATCATTGTGCAAACATCACAGAGTGCACTTACACAAACCTAGATGGTGTAGCCCACCACACACCTAGGTTGTATGGTACTAATAACCTTATGGGACCACCATCATATGTGCTGTCCGTCATGGACCGAAACGTCATTATGCAGCACATGACTGTATAGGAAAACACACTGGAAGAAAATTACTTGAAAATATTATAAGAGGTATACCCAAGCCATGGCAGTATGTTTGATGTTTTATTTGTTTCATGTTGCCTGTTTTTACAAAGATATATAAACAGTGACAAATGTGACCAGAGACCAGTCATGTTTTATTTGTTTTCCTCCCAATTCCTGCCATCAGATGTAGGGGATGAGAGGGGTACCTTGTTATTCACTGGGCTGTCTTGCCCACAGAGGTCCATCTGAAGGTGGATAGTTGAATTCCATTGGATTATCTGCCCCCAAGGCTCACCTCACTAGGTGTCAAGTGGAAGTGAATTACTATTAGCACATCTGTTGTATCTTCCTCAGGGTGAAAAATTACAGTGACACTCAGAGCTAAATCACTCTTGCAGTCAGCACTGACAGACCAGGGCAAAGTAGCTATTTATACTCTAGTTCCGCAATACTTGCATAAATCATCTTGATTTCTGCTCACTTTCTGTATTTCCGAGGAGATATAATTACAGAAGTAAGTTAGAGAAATCCCTCAGAATCATGTGTTAACATTATAAACAGATAAAAAATAGACACTAAAACATTAAGTAAATACCTACTCAACCAAGACTTCATATGTCAGATTTTCAGAAAATTTCAAGAACAGTTTCTGGAATGTATATATGGCTACTCTGCCTTCCATACCTCGGACTCTGTGCCCTGATTTTTCTTGGTTGATTCCAGTAGTAGAATGTCTCTGCACACAGCACCCATCCAGTTGGCCTCTTCCCAAGACTGAGGATTCCTGTGGGCTCTGACTTACATCCTCCAAAAGGACATTTACACTTGCCTGATTTCTTCTTTACCTCAGGCATGTCACATATAATACAAATTATTTGTTTTTAAGGAAGCTGAATGTCTTTCTTATAATGGACATTTTAAAACTTCATTATACAACCTAATAAGCTGATTAATTCTCCTCCGTGCAAAATTCCATGAATAGAATCAGTTAAAAATGCACTTAAAAGCAAATAAAGGTACAAGCAGCCCTGTGCAGATATTTGTTCTATCTTAACTTCTCTTTGTTCTGTGGCTATCATGTGCACTCTGTGCTCCAGCCATCTTGCACGTGTACACTCTTCTTCACAACGAGAATTGGATGAAAGGGTGTGGATGAGTCAGTATAAATCCATTACCATTATTGGAAAAACAACTAAAGACACATGGCCAACTGATGCTGGGTCAATAAAATTTTCTCCATATGTGCAGGGCATCTCACTTTTAAGTTGATTTTTTTCTTGAGTTACAACACAAGTCATATTCACTTTAGGTCTCACATTTATTAACTATAATGGATGTAAACACAAATGTCCAATCATTAGATATTGCAAAGGCAAAGTGTCATAATTACACTAAAGGTGTAGAAAAGCAAGATTACTATTCAGAAAGCTGTGAGAATACCTTTTTATATGTGAAGCAAATTAAAAATGACATCTTTGACTTTAACAGTTAGAGAAGGAGGTTTTATTCCACATGAAAATTCAACATAAAATACATAAAAATTAGTCATTGTAAATTTCGAGTTCTGGTAAATCCATGTAACTAAAAATACCAATAAAGGGCATTATCCTAGAAATGAATTACTGATGGTCTTTTTTGATTGCAGAAAACTTGAGTAGTTTGAAGCATGTTTGATTTCATATACCAGTAAACTTAACAAGAGCTTGAAACTTCAAAGATTAACTTTACAGGGCAAAAAAACCAAACATGAAATAAAGAGAAAAATGAAATATATAAAGAATTTCAAGGCTGCAAAGAGTCATGGATTTTGTTCTTGGGAAGGATAAACTACATAATATGACAGCTGCTGTATTTCAAAATAAGATAATATTGATTCTGCTTGAGCATGTCTAAAGACACAAGTACCAACGGCTATCTCGAATGCTCTATCAAAATTTTAAATAAAAGGAGCCAGGAGTAATTAACTTAAGTTCCTGCCTAATTTTCTTCTAAATCATATAATTGTGGCTATGTGTTTATTTGCATATTTATAATCAAGTTGAGGGTTAAAAACTCCTGAGACCAATTTCTGTATTTTAGAAATCAACTTAAAATGTCCATGCTCTTAGATACGATATAAATTATGTACTACTCATTAATCAGTGTTTTTATTCCATTATCTAGTATTACATATAACATTTGCAGTGTTCTACAGTAATGACTTGGAAATTGGTACATTAATAATGCTGTTTTATTATGGGTGTACTGATAAAAAACAGTGACAAATTCCTTCATTGATATCAATGAAGGAATTAGTTACTGTAAAGAAAAGAAATTAAATAGAAAAGTAAATGAGTGTGGTAAAAATAGATTTGTATTTTATCTAGATAGTAAGATACCATCAAAAATTATTTCTTTATAGTACTTTTCACTATCAAGATTTATCTTATTTATGTATCTTTTTACTTTTTTTTCTTTCTCCTTCCATTACTCCTTCACACAAAAGTATATTTAGTGCAAGCTGCATGTTTTGTTTTGAAATGTTTTGTTTTCCACCGTGTCTTCTTGTTTTAAACTTCATGCTGTGAAACTAAAAATAGGACCAGGAATATAATAGATATTAGTGATTATACCTAAAAAATTACAAACATAGTAGGGTTTTTTTTAATATATACATAAAATATGCACAAGTTTTGACATATAGAATATTTCTCTTCATTTTTATAGTAATCGGGACATTATAGACTTAATTTGTAGATAAATCACTTTCCTATAAAGATGTAATGTGACATCACTTAAAATCAAGAATATTATAGTTGATTAAGAAAGAAGGTATCAATAAAAAGGAGAAATAAACATTATTTATTTGACAAACAAGAACATCAATATTAAGTTTCTAAAAATTCAAAGATAATTTAAGAAATTGATTCTTTCATTCATTGAATATATATTTCTACCATTAACTAAACATACAGATGATGACAATCTATCTGTTACTGTTAATTGTTAAGAAATCTCATAGAGAGTGATGTGACCGA
Organism: Tapirus indicus; assembly: GCA_031878705.1. NCBI lineage: Eukaryota > Metazoa > Chordata > Mammalia > Perissodactyla > Tapiridae > Tapirus > Tapirus indicus. The sequence continues at coordinate 136,030,428 of CM062919.1, read as the reverse complement.
GATGGCAACATAGGTTATTCCTGACTTCATCCCCACCCCACAAGAAGAACAACTGACAACTATTCAAGAACGTGGGAGTGAGGCTGAAGCACCCCCCTGCACCACAGAGACCAAGACAGGGTGCATTAGAAGAGTAAGAGAAGCAGGTACATGTTGACTGCATTGCCCCTCCCCCAGGCCAGTGCAGCACCACATGGAGAAACGTTTGGCTTCTCCAGGGGAAAAAGAGAAACCTTGGGGGACAGCCAGCCCCCTCCCGTATTGTGGGTCACTCTGTGGAGCCACTATGATCTTGCCCCATGGGGATTGCAGAGGAATCTTTGAGGCTCAACCACTGGGAATCTGACTGTGACAAAGAAGGGGGAGGGGCTCGTAACAACCAGCACATGGATCTTGGCATACCAAGTTCACACCTGCAGTGCCCAAGTAGTAATGCCAATCAGCAGCTTTGCTCATCTGCAGAACCAAGTCAGTGGTGCACTCTAACTAGGGAACTCAGTGGGGTGAGCTATCTGCTTGATTTGGATCCTCAAAAAAGGAGTTTTGCCAGACCTAGAACCTAGTTTGCCCATGCCCTGGAAAGGAGTTGAGTCACAGCCTTCCCCGCTGTGGAGAGTGCCTTCAGCCACATCTGACGAGAGGGGCTGGTGGGAACACCTGGAAGCTGTGCTGCCCAGTGGTGCTTCAGCTGATAAAAGGGCAGACAGAGCTGGGATTTTTCAGAGCAAAGCCAGCAGACCTGTTTGGGCAGGAAATTTGGGGCATGGGTCAGCTGGAGTTAAGACAACAAACGAAAAACTTTAACTACTGGGGCCGCCCGGTGGCGCAGCGGTTTAGTCCGCGCTTGGCAGCCCGGGGTTCGCAGGTTCGGATCCCGGGCGCCCACCGATGCACTGCCTGTCAGCCACGCCGTGGTGGCGTCCCATATAAAGTAGAGGAAGATGGGCACGATGTTAGCCCAGGGCCAGTCTTCCTCAGCAAAAAAAAAAAAAAGAGGAGGATTGGACGGATGTTAGCTCAGGGCTGGTCTTCCTCACCAAAAAAAAAACTTTAACTACCTTTGAGCTGCTTCTCCCACCGCACCCAGACAGGGAGACTAATTCATAACTCCAATCATTACTGAATACAGCCTCCGGCCTGCCTGACCAAGGAACATAACCAGAGCACATAGGAAACTGCATAGCCTTGAATAGAGACCACAGCCTGTGGCTTCCCCTGCCTGCAGAGCAAAACCGGTGGCCTCATTTGACCAAGGAATTCAGTGCACACATTTGCCTGATTCAGGTCCCAAAACAATAAGCTATATAGGCCCTGGGTCCCATCCTGATGCCCTGCCAGTGCAGGGAAGCTAACTCATAGCCCAATCTACTACTGAATATAGTACCCAGTCCAAACCATCTAGTAAGCCTGACCAGAGAATCCAGGCAACTGCAGAGTCCATCCTATAGCCTCACTTGGGTAGGGAACCAGGCCAGTAGTCCTATCCAACTCAACCAGTGGCATACTCCCTCCATCTCTAACCTCAGAGTTCAAAGAGTTGCCCTGCCCCAAAATAGACAATAATACCAGGCCCCACCTGCCAAGGACACTACCAGCAGAATGTCATTACCATCCAGAAACCCAAACTGAGCTGACTGATGAATATCCATCTTTGCTAAAGCAAATCTGTAAAGTCTGGAAGAGGAACTTGATTACTCAAATGCACAGATACCAATGTAAGGAATCAAGGATCATGAAAAACCAGGTAAATATGACACCACCAATGGAAACTAATAAAGTTCTGATAACTGATCTTAAAGGAATGGAGATCTATGATCTGTCAAAGAATTCAGAATAATCCTCTTAAAGAAGTTTAATGAACTACAAAACACACAGACTGACAACTGAATGAAATTAAGAAAACAATGTGTGAACAAAATGAGAAGATCAACAAAGCAATAGAACCAGTTAAAAAAAAATGGAAATCTTAGAGGTGAAAAATACAACTGAGCTGAAGAATTCAATAGAGAGTTTTAAAAGCAGACTTGACCATGCAGAAGGAAGAATCAGTGACCTGGAGGATAGGACATTAAAAATTATCTAGTCAGGGGAGCAAAAAGATAAAAGAATGAAAAAGAGTGAAGAAAGCCTATGAGACTTATGGGACACAATGAAAAGAAACCATATTTGCATTATGCCAATTCCAGAAGGAGAAGAGAAAGAGAAAGGGGCAGAAAGTATATTTAAAGCAACAATGACTAAAAACTTCCTGAACCTGGGGAGAGAAATGGACATTCAAAACCATGAGGCACAAAGGACTCGAAATAGGTTGAAGCCAAATAGGGCTACACTGAGACACATCACAATTAAATTGTCAATAGTCATCATAATTAAATTGTCAAAAGACAAAGAAAGAATTTCAAAAGTAGCAAGACAAAAGAAAGGAGTTATATACAAGGGAACCCCCATAAGACTACTGGTGAATTTTTCAACAGAAACATTTCAGGAGAGAATGAGATGGCATATTCAAAATATTGAAAGAAAAAAAAAAATCAACCAAATAGCAAAGCTGTCCTTCAGAATTGAAGGAGGGAAAAGACTTTCCCAAACAAACAAAAGCCAAGGAAGTCCATTACAACTAGACCTGCCTAAAAAGAAATGTTAAAGGGAGTTCTTTGAGTGGAAGTAAAAGGATGCTAACTAACATCATAAAAACAAAAAAGTAGCATAAAACTCACTGGTAATTGTAAATAGATAGTAAAAGTTACATTCTGTAATTTGGTAATGATGGTGCACAAGTCACTTAAAATTCTAGTTAAAAGTTACAAAATGTAGTAAAAGTAACCATAACTACAATAATCTGTTATTAATTACACCATATAAAATATGTAAATTACAACAGCAATAAATTAAACTGTGAGGGGGAGGAGAAATAAAAGTGTAAAGTTTTGGAATTCTATTGAAATTTAGCTGTTATCAAGTTAAAATAAGGAGTTATAATATTAAGATATCTTGTGTAAGCCTCATGGAAACCAGAAGGGAAAAACCTGTAGCAATTACACAAAAGAACACAATGAAGAATGCAAAGGATACTGATGACAAAAGACATCAAAACATGAAAAAAGACAGCAAGGTAAAAAACAAGGAACATTGGATCTACAAAATAACCAGAAACCAATTAACAAAATGGCAATAGTAAATTCTTACCTATCAATAATTACTTTAAATGTAAATGGATTAAATTCTCCAATCAAAAGACTTCAAATGGCTGAATGGATTAAAAAAAAAAAAAACAAGATCCAATGGTCTTTAGCCTTAAAGACACAAATAGACTGAAAGTGAAGAAATGGAAAATATCATTTCAAGCAAACGGTAACCAAAGAAAAGCAGAAGTAGTTACACTTATATCAGACAAAATAGACATTAAACTAAAAATGGTAAAAAGAGACAAAGAAGGTCATTGCATAATAATAAATGGGTTAATCCATTGAATAGATATAACAATTGTAAATATTCACATGCCCAACTTTGGAGTACCTAAACATATAAAGCAAAAATTAACAGAGCTAAAAGGAGAAATAAACAGTAATACAATAGAGATGAGGACTTTAATACTCCACTCTCAACAATGGATAGATCATCCAGAAAGAGAATCAATAAGAATGCAGTGGATTTCAACAACACCATAGACCAAATGGACCTCACCAACATATACAGAACATTCTATCCAACAACAGCACAATACACATTCTTCTCAAGCACACATGGAACATTTTCTAAGATAGACCATCTGTTATGACACAAAACAAATCTTAGCAAATTCAAGATGATTGAAATCATATAAAGCATCTTCTCTGACCACAATGGCGTGAAACTAGAAAACAATAACAAGAGGAAAACTGGAAAGTGCATGAACACATGGAAATTAAACAACACTGTCCTGAACAATGGTTTGATTTACTCATGTTATGAAATGATTATTGCAATAGGTTCAGCTAACATCCATCACCTAATATATATATATATATATATATATATATATATATATATATATATATAAAAGAAAAGAAGGAAGACAAGAAAATGAATTTTTTCCTAGTTATGAAAACTCTTACAATTTACTCTCTTAACTTTCCGATATATCATACAGCAGTGTTAACTATATTCATCCTCTTGTACATTACATCCCTAGTACTTATTTGTCTTATGACTGGAAATTTCTACCTTTTGACCACCTTCCTCCAAATCCCTCTCCCCCCCACACTCTGCCTCTGGCAACCACATGTCTGATCTCTTTTTCTATGAATTTTGGGGTTTTTTTTCCCTTAGATTCCTTATATAAGTGAGATCACAGAGTATTTGTCTTTCTCTGACTTATTCCACTTAGCAAATGCCTTCGAGGTCCATCCATGTTGCTGCAAATGATAGGATTTCCTCATTTTTTCTGGCTAAATAATATTCCACTATATATTTTATATGTATATATCAGACATATATACATATAAAATATATATATACATATAAAATACATATACTATATATATAATTGTAAATATGTATACATATAAAATATATATACATATAAATACATATACATATAAAAAATATATATATGTATACACACACACACACCATATATATATATATACCACATCTTATTTATTCAGAGAAAAGCCCAGGACCAGATGTCTTCACTAGTGAATTTTACCAAACATTTAAAGAAGAATTAACACTAATCCTTCTCAAACTCTTCCAAAAAATTAAAGAGGAAAGAACACTCCCAAACTCATTTTACAATGCCAGCATTATCCTCATACCAAAATCAGAAAAGGATACTATTAGAAAAGACAGCTACAGGCCAATATCCCTGATGGATATAGATACAAAAATTCTCAATAAAATACTAGCAAACCAGATTCAGGAGCATATTAAAAGGATCATTCACCATGATCAAGTGGGATCTACCACTGGGATGCAAGGATGGTTCAACCTACACAAATCAATCAATGTGATACATCACATTAATAGAATGAAAGAAAAGAATCATATGATCATCTCAATAGGTGCAGAAAAAGCATTTGACAAAATTCAATATCCACTCATGATAAAAACTCTTAACAAATTAGGCATAGAAGGAATATACCTCAACATAAGAAAGGCCATATGTGACAAGCCCAGAGCTAACATCATAATCAATGGTGAAAGGCTGAAAGCTTTGCCTCTAAGATCAGGAACAAGACAAGGGTGCCCACTCTCACCACTCCTATTCAATATAGTACTGGAATAGGAATAATCAGGGAAGAAAAAGAAATGAAAGGTGTCAGGAATTGGAAAGGAAGAAGTAAAATTGCCTCTAGTTTCAGATGACATGATTTTATATATATAAAATCCTAAAGACTCAACCTAAAAACTGTTAGATCTAAATAATGAATTCAGTAAAGTTGGAGGATACAAAATTAACATACAAAAATCATTAGCATTTCTATGCAGTAACAGTGAATTTTCTGAAAAAGAAATAAAGAATTGATCCCATTTACAATAACATCAAACACAATAAAATACTTTGGAATAAATTTAACCAAGGAGGTGAAAGATCTCTACTCTGAAAACTACAAGATATTGATGAGAGAAATCAAAAAAGACACAAATAAATGGAAATGTGTCCCATATTCATGGATTGCAGGAACTGATATGTTAAAATGTCAGTACTACCAAAAGCCACTTATAGATTCAATGCAATCCCTACCAAGATTCCAATGGCATTATTTTACAGAGGTAGAAAAAACACTCCTAAAATTTACATTCCCAGAAGTGGAATTGCTGGATCATATGGTAGTTCTATTTTTAATTTTCTATTTGTTCAAATTTGACACTTATAATGATGTCACAATTTTTAGTAATATCTGACCGATAAATGTATTCAATGGGTACAACCCCTGTTCCCTGTTCCTATACTGTGTAATCCTCTCAACCAATGAGCATATTTAATAAAATGAGTAACAAATAGCATTAAAAAATTTCTTAGCCTTTCAAAATTCATTATGAAGTTGCATAATTCTACTTCCAAATGCAAAGTACATTTATAAAATGAAGAAAATAATATTTTCTGGCAAAAACTCAGAGAGTTGTTGATAGGACCTGAGGAAGATATGCACATGTGTGAAAGTATTTTCAAATTACTAATTTCATTATAAATATACTATTTTGTAAAAGCCAAGAAAACAAAAAAAGAAATCTCATAGTAGACTACTTTGGGAATTACAATACTAAATAGAATCAAATTATAAATATACATAAAGTATGTAGCATCCTAGAAGAACACATTTCATATCAATGAAATATTTCAAAGTTAACTTATTTAATTTAAAGGAATATATGTGCTTAATTGTATAATCCTTGAATATAAACATTTTACATAAAATATGATGTCAAGGTCAATTGTACATATTAGTATTGCCATCATCCTCCATCCACAGAAGTTATATTATTAAAATGTGATTTAAGGTCATTCTTTAAAATTCTCTTGAAATTTAGGAACTTTCCTATTTCGTATTTTAATGCCGTTGATGAAATTTCACAAGAATTTCCCACAAAAATTAACAAATTGAAGGCAATTTTGCAACATCAGGAAATGCACAGAACATTTGCAGATCTTCCAGAGAAAATAAAACTAGTAAGACTTGGCAATACCAACATTAACAATGAAGAAAACCCCATTTTGTATGGAGCGAAATGAAATTGTGCTAAATGTTAAGAAAATAAAATTGATTTTCATTGAATTTCTCACTTTATATACTTTAACTTTTTAATTAAAACAATTCAGCAATACAGCAAAGAAAAATTGCTAGAAAAGAAAAAAAAATTACTCACAATCCAATCACCCTAATACAACTTCTTAAATATTCCAAATTGTCAATGTTCAATTCCATCCCATGCCTATTCTTTTCTCATTTCTCATATAAATATTAATTTTAAAAAATAATATGTTTTTATAAAAGAAAAAAATGAGGGATTTTTAGTTCCTTGTGAATTATTTTTTTAAATTAAGATTTGTAACTTTACGTATCTATAAATGTGCTTGTCACTCAATCCCACTATTTTATTTACAACTCTATGATTCTATTATTTCACTCTGGGATTATGCACATTTCTTGTCTACTTCTGGTTTTTTGTCCATTGTAGTAAGTTAGACAGTTGATGATGGCAATTCTCCCAGATTTCTGTGGTTGTTTCCCCTGACACTGTGCCCTTAAACTGGACCAACCTACCATATATTGCACTAGTGCCCATTGTAGCAACTGCCCTGAAGTCTTTCTTTTCCCTCCAATTCTTGATATCACTGTGTGTCCCATGTCTACCTGTCTTTGGACAATTTAACTTTGGATTTGTCTCTCTTTCTGTCTTTGGATTGAATGACTCTTCTGGTATTCTATGTGGCTTAAAACACCTCACATGTTTGCAATTTGGGCAGGGCTAGAAAGTAACTACTGATTTCCACTCCACGTTGTCTCAAACTTCAGTTACGTTTGCACTAATGGCTGGTGGCTAGGACAGCTAGGGACTGGCCAAGCATTAATTTTTCTTCATGTTATCTCAGGGCTGCTTTGTATGCTCACTCAATATGGTCTCTCCATCATGGTGGCCTAAAGGTAGCCAAATGCTTTATATACCATTTAGAGCTCCAAGAGCTAATATCCCAAGAATCCTGGAAGGGAACTGCAAAGTTTCCAATGACCTGGCCTGTAAATTTCCAGAAGGTCATTTCTGCTTTGGCTTATTGATTATATAAATCACTACCATCCCAGGTTCGAAGGGAGGGAAATTAGACACTACTGAATAACTGGGAGTAGTAGCAAAGAATTTGCAACCCTCTTTAATCTACCACAATTATACCCTCTGGCTTAGTTTATTAAATATTCCACCTAGAATATTCCCACTTTGACCAATACATCCATCTATTACAATATTTAAAATACAGTCTTTTATTTATTTCATTATATGATCCTGAATGTTAGGGATTGTTTCGTTTTTCTTTAATGTCATAGTGCTAGGAAAGAGTAAGCAGTTTATAAACATGTATTTATTGAATGAATGATATTAAAAGTAGCTGCTTGAGACACAATATTGATTTTGAAATTCTTCAAAATAAATGGCATCATCAGTTTTGTGTTACCCATAACATGAATTTGAAACTCCTTAATGCTCAAGCTCCTTCATAATCTGGACTCTCATGATGTTTCTAGTCTCAACTTTCCCTATCCCTTGACTTCTTCCCCTCCTTCATAATTCAGTAAGACCAAACGACCTGCAGCTACCCACACTATACGTTTCCCACCTCTATTCCTTTGTTTAACATATGCCTGGATTCCCTTTTTCTCTTTTGCCTGGTGAAATTTTATTCATCTTCTAACTTCAAGCTCAAATATCATCTGTCTGTGAAGACTTCACCTAATTACTCAGTTAGTCACTCCTACTTTTTGTTCCTACATCTCTTGTCGATTATTACGCTTCTGCATTTTAGCTGTTTACTTAAGAACAGCGTTCGAGTCATACTTCACTGCAGGTGTAATTCCAAAAATGTATTCACAGGAAGCCTGAAGGATGAATTGACTTGGCTGTGAAATCTGGCAGAGGAGCCAAGCTAATTGAGCTCTGTATCTAGCTCTGGGTAGCTCTGGCTAAATTCCAGGCTACATTTCCTTTCTAACAAGCCTTGTGGATTGGGATGGGATGCTCCTCAAGTAGAGTAGGTGTAAGGGGAGCTAACGACCTGGCAGAAGGCTGCATGACTACTGATACGTCAAAGGTTGTTTCCATTACAGGGAGCCCCAGTCACTCAAACCGAGAACACGTCATGAGAGATCCATTTGGGAGACTAATTCAGGTGGTCATTATCCTATATCATCCACTTCCTGGCTTCTCATTTTACTTTGGTCTCACTTGGTAGTAAATCCACAACCCCGTCCACAAGTAGAGCACTATTTACTAATCTTCACCTCAATCTTCTACAAAATACTCCTTATTCACTCATCTAATAACCTATAGTAGGCGCAGTTCTATATGCAGGGAATTTCTCGGTGAATGAGATAAACAGATTTCCTGGTCAATAGCTTAAATTTCAATGGGAAAGATAGGAACCAAGTAAACAAATACAGCATAAGAAAGCGTTAAGTGCTGTGAACAAAGAAAAACAGAACAAAACATAGAAAGTGATGGGATAAGAAGTATTTTAGAGAGGATGGACAAGGTACTCTGAAGAGATGACATGTGAAGTGCAACCCAGCCAAGGGAAGGCCTGCCTGAGAAAACAGCATCCAGGCAGAGGTAACAGTGAGTGAGACCAGAGATAGGAATAGGCTTGATTTGGTCCATGAATACCAGTGTGATCGGATACTAGAAAGTGAAATGTACAAAAGTAGATATAGTCAGTCCTTCCAGGGCATTGTAAGAAGGTTGATTTTAGAAAACGCAGTAGTAGCCATTGCAGAGTTAAGCAAGAAAATGATATGATCTAACATATTTTTAAAAGATCTCTTTGGCAGCTACATGGAGAACGGACCACAGAGAAAGTAAAAAAATAAATGTAATAATTAAAGTCATGAACATAGACAAATCCACTAGCAGCAGAAACCACTAGCTCACTTCTAATAAATATAACTGAGTTTTTGAGAAAATAATCAGCAAGGGGTTTTGCTTGAGGCCTAACAAAAAATCCATTCAATTTTGAGTTGTCAAATTTGAGTGACAATTGACTGGTATCATTAAGATTTTCTGTTAAAATGAACTTCAGGGCAGTGACAATGTCATAAGATTATATTTATAGTGAATCTCACCTATTGTATACTACATTGCAGAACTACACATAACTAGACGTTCACATGTCCTTAAATATCACCAGAATAATTCATTTCTACAGTGTTTTATAGCACAGATCTCTATGGCCCCACACAAGCACTTGTTTCTCATTTAATACACACAAAGTCCACTTAATTTTTTTTTTTTTTGAGAAAAATATTTGCTCTTTCCATAGACACGGCACTATCTCAAGCAGAGGTAGAACAGGTCTCCTTCCAAAAAATATAAAGTGACAATCTGGGCACATGTCCCTGATTAAGGAACCAAACTTCTTGAACCAATTGCATTTCATTTCCCTGAATCTCCAACCATAAATCCAACTGACTACACTGTGGTTATACCTTGGTCTTATCTTTTAAGTTTGACAGAGTTTTCTATTTCTCACTGCCAAGACCTAGGCTACTAAGCTATAATTATCAGTGAGAGATCCTGGCAGTTGGGAACAGAAATTAACTCCGTTTATGTCTTAAGCAAAAAAATCGAATTTATTGGAAAAATATCAGGGTCTCACAGAAATAATAGGATCCTGGAATATCAGCTTTGGAAAACTGACAGGAAGCAAAGACTCCTGAGAAGATGAGGCAATAAGAAACATAGCAAAGTTCTCACAGATGGAAGAGGCTGGTCCAATACATTGTTGCCACTGGATAAAAATGACGTCCACTCATCTCTAAGCCCCTTTCTTGGCATGAGGTCTGGATGGCTGAGTCTAAGCTAGCTGCTCACTCTGGAATCACGGAAATGGAAAGAGGATCTGGGCCTTTTTGTTTCCATGTGGGAAGCATGCATTACCTCTTACCAAGGCAACACTCAATATAGTTTCCTGAAGGGAGGACAGAACGCTAACAGGAAGAAAGGAGAGGTGGAATGGTGTCCAGCCAAAATATAAAAAATTCATCTTTTCTTTTTTTTTTTTTTTGGCGAGGAAGACCAGCCCTGAGCTAACATCTACTGCCGATCCTCCTCTTTTTGCTGAGGAAGACTGGCCCTAGGCTAACGTCTGTGCCCATCTTCCTCCACTTTATGTGGGGCGCTGCCACGGCATAGCTGACAGGCAGTGCATCGGCAGGCGCCTGGGATCCGAACCTGCGAACCCTGGGCTGCCAAGCGCGAACTTAACCACTGCGCCACCAGGCAGCCCCTCATCTTTTCTTTTATGTGTTATTTTATTCAACAGATATTTATTGAACCATGAGCTGGGCAATGTTCTAATCACAAGAAACAGCTCTGAAAAACACTGAGAGATATTGGAACAAGGATAGGTAAGAAAAGTAGATAGAAGGGTAAATATTGTTGGACTTTGTAAGCCTGTAAGCCATTGAAAGGAGTTTGTACTTTATTCTCAGTGCAATTTTGAGTTTTCAGTGAGAGGAATAATATCAATTAATCTTTTTAGAATACCACCCTGACTGCCAAGGAGAGACTAGAATACAAATGGATCAAGAGTGGAAGTTGGAAGACTATTAAGGTTCTTGACTGTAAGCATTAGAAATATTCTTTGACTAATTTATACAGGGAAGGAACTATCTGGGAGAATATCAAGTAACCCACAGAATCATCCAGAAGGCTTAAGTTTCGGATATGGAAGTCAAACAGGAATCAAGAAAGGGTGGACATTAGAAAACACAGCAAATGAAGATAAAGACATTATCTGATGGGTTGCCCTCTCAATGCCACTGCCACGGGTTGCTCAATAATGCCTGTGCTAACCTTTCAAAATCTCTACTGGATTCTAGATGCCTCCATATTGTCATAAACATTTTCCCAATTCTCCTGTTTCTATGAATCATTCTCTTCAAATTCAAACGCTTGAGTGGTATCAACCAAAGATCTGAACTTTGTCATATACCCATACTCTAATTTTCAAAGGATAGCACGGAAAGAATCTGGCCTCTTAGGTTTCTATAGTGAAAACAGGGGGAGTGCCTCCAACCAATTCTCACATGATAAAGAACTCCCTAAAACTAAGTGGGAATGTTAAGAGTCAGCATTTCCTTCAATAAATGTCCACAGAGGGAAGCTAGCATTGATGTTTCAGGGAGACATGGAGGGACCTTAGACCTGGACTTAGAAGAGAATATAATGAAATGGTTCAGTGCAGGCTACAGAAAGAGATTGTCAAACCCCTTCTCTGCCACTTACTACCTATATAATATTGAGCAAGTTACTTGACCCTTAACTTCTCTAGATTCTTTATCATTTCAAAAGGAAAAATAAGAGTGGCTATTAGGAATTACAGAAGGATTATAAGAATCAATTCATGAATGTGCTTAGTACTGGGTTTAACACTTAGTAGTAAGCACATTATAAATCTTAGCTACTTTTTAGAGTGGTAGCAGTGTGTATGGAGAGATATAATGAATGAAATGATTATTGGAAAGGGAGTTGATAGGAATTGTTTATTAGTTGATATGAGAGGAAGGGAAGGGGATCACAGACGACCTCTAAATTATGGTTTGAGTGAGTATGAGGATTGTAGTACCATTTACTGCAATGAGACCAATCTCCATTCCACCAGTTTCCTGAGTTTGATCCACCCACACCTAGCATGCCCATGAACTATTTTGTATAAAAACCCTCTTGGTTCTACCCAGCTCTAGGGATATTCCAACATATTATCCCAACATTGAGGGCAGTTTCACACCTGCCCCAACACAGAGAGGGCACACAAAATTGTTGATTTAATGTCTGTCTATCTAATATCTATATCCATCTAGTACCAGTATCTATAATAATGACTCAGAAAATTTCAGGAACTTTCCAGTTCTATTTAAATGACTATCATCTAGCTTTTTCTAAAATATGAAGGGGTTAACTGGTATTTGATGGATATAATCTAGCAGAGTCTGTCTCAAGCTTTGAATCTTTCTGACATTTGCCATGTAATGTCAAATATTCATAGGTTCCATAAATTAATATGTGGACATCTTTGGGAGACCATTCTACCTACCATGCCTTCTAAAGAGTGATATAACTAAAATATAATTAGACAAACCAAAAATAGGCCTAATAATATTTCAGAAAGTTCTTTTAGTCTCTGTAGTAATAACAGAGTGTCACATGCAAGGAAATATACTTCTTTGTAGTTTATTCCATCTTTAATATCACATGCCTTCTTTGTTCAAAAGTTTAATTAGGAAATGATAAAATTCTCAAAACTAAAAAGAAACTTTAAAATTTAATTGAATAAGTTCATAATGTGAGAGAAGACAAGAATTAAAATTCACCAGAAGAAACTTTCTTAGATTGTACCCTAGACAAATATGTCATAAATACAGAAAAAAAGAAGGAACATCTTTCTTAAAAACTGGGCCACCCAGTACAAGTTAAATATACATATATATATATATATGATCAACAAATTCTCTGATTTTCTGATTGACAGAGAATTATCTTTTTAATCAGATGTGTGATCTAAACAAAGAGAAAATATTGCAAAATATTTAAAATTTAGACTAGAGAAAATACAATTAAAATTTCAGGAAAGTTTCTCTCTCTCTTTCCCTTAGCTTTTAAAAGAAGACATTTTTTTCACAATGTGTATCTGCCAAATGAAAACAAGAAAAGCAATGGAAATAGCCCAAACTTTCCCAAGCTTCATGACAGGGAAGAGGGCTGATAAAAGTTACAGTAAAAACAAGACCAACCCAGAAAAGTGAAGCTAAACAGGACTCCCTTTTATTTCCCCAAGTTACGTTTTCTTTTCTGATTTAATATCTAACGAAAATTGCATGGAACAAAATTTTGGCATCTATTTATCACATAAGGAAATTTTTTGACAAACCGTATACTAAATGTTTCATTCTTCCACTGAAATAGTGGAGGAAATATTGGACCATCATTAATCATCTCAAAGCAGTATATTACTCCAAACAAGAAAAGAATGTTCTTATAAAGGTAACATAAAGGCAATATTAGAGTGGAAGCCAAACTAATTATAATATGCTTTGAAGTCTAAAACCTGCAGCAAAGGACCTACATGACCTTGTTGGAAACAATTTCAAGTACTAAGCTGCACTTCGAATAAATTAAAACTCCACTTTTTGAAGATGTGTGTGTGTGTGTAAGGGCATGAAGGAACAGAAAGTTCTAAACACGATCATCTCAATTCATGCTCTGTAACTAAGGAAGGAGTTCTTTAAGTGACCCCACTATAAAAATTTGCTACTACTTTTGCTCCCAATAAGTGAGCAGCAAAAGAAAAAATATCTGTTCACAAACTCAAATTCGAGAATGAATACAGAAACATTTGAAAAGGATCCATATAGCTGCAGTACCTAGTTCACCACCTTAAACAAATAGGTAGTCAAAAACATTTGTTGAATAACAATGTAAGAAAAATTACCCATCAAAATCACCCCGGGTGTTTTCTAGTTAATTTACCACCTTTATATTGCAACATATCTATCTGCATCATCACATTTGCATGTTTCACACAAATATACTTGCTGATATCTCAGCTTGGTATGCCCTTCCCCTAACTTTGCATGGTTAACTCCTTCTTGTGTTTCAGGTAAAGCAGCCAATGTCCCATGAGGAGAGAGAGGCAAATTTGGAGTAATTGGGGAGACTTTAATGAGAGGATTATTTATAAAGATTATTTGTAGGGCAAAGAGAAACCAAAAATTGGGGCTAGCAACAGTATGAAAGTCACCATCCCAAGGTCTGATGGGGCAAAGGGAGAGTAGCAGCATTTGGACCCAGAAAAAGCTTAGCTTAGCTACAGCTGTGGGAGAGGGCCCCCATCAGAGCTATGGCCTCAGGTAGAGGAGCACAGCTCTGGCCAACACATGAGCCAAACCCAACTGGAAGCCTGAGGGAAAGGGAGGATAGTTGATGTAGTCACTACTCCAGGAGCACAAGGCAGGATGGAGAAAATGGAGAGTGGATAAGGGAGTTGGGGGGGCAAAGAGAATATTCAGCAAGTTCAGGGTTCCTCTCAATATCCTCTTAATATCACCTCCTCAAAGACACTTTCTTGAGCTGCTAAAGTAGTAATCTAACACACTCATGCTTTATCATGCCACACCATTAGAATCAATCAAAAACTAGCAGAGTTTTTAATGCGCTCTACACATTACCAGAAGCATCTGGCTTTTTGTTTTACCTAAAATTTCTAGGTTGTCCTGAAGAAGCAGCTAAATATTATAACCATTACTATAGACAGTGTATTTCTCACACAAGTGATAAGACTAAAACACTTTGACACTGGGAAATGTAACAATGGGCTTTTATGTATCTGTTGGAGCTTTAGGACCTCCACCACAATGAGGGTCAGGGTAGGCATTTGTGCCGAAATAAATGGCTGTTCCTGGAGTTGGTTATCTGGTGAGGACCTGAAGAAGCTATTGCTGTAGACTGCTCTACATGGCCATGGCGTACTTGATCACTGATGGAATTGCTGCCAGTCTCCTTAGCACACAGAAATCTGAGTGAGATTTTGAGAAATTCTCTTCCTTCCCCAGCAAGCCTCAACTAATGTTCCACCCTGAGAATTGCCATCCAGACCTACACAAATCATCTGACACCACATCAATGACTGTGGAGTCACTGATAACCACAGAAGGGTCTAGATGAATGTTCTTGCAGATGGAGACTCTCTGGGTTTCAGCACTGTTTCCAGGCCTCCTCTTAAGCAACAGCAACAAGGCAATGCCTGAAATGGAGTTCATCAGGCAGGGCTGTTCTGGAAGCCAGCAGTTGTCCATAGAATCATCAAAGAGAACACGAGAGTTCTCTCCCTGTAGCAGATAAACAAGATAATGGACTTCAGTTTTTAATGTAACTCAAAAATCCTGAGGAAATTTGTTATGGGAGATGAGAATTAAAAAAAAGAACTAGACATCCTCTCATGGGAATAGATGCGACTTCAGAATTGCAGAAATTTGCAGTCTATGCAGTATAATGAGGACTCTGACTCCATTCCTTGATGATTGACTGCTGAAGGCTTTTAAGCCTTACCACTGTCTCTTCCCCTTGTGCCCTACATCTGGCAAGCTGACAAGAAAGCTTGGCGTCTCCCTCCTTTAGCACCTGATGGAGATTCACAGCATGCAAGCCCCTGCACATCATGGGACCTATCACTCCAGCCCCACCTCCATACAACACCACAATTAAAACTCAGGCCAGGCTCCTCTCCTCCTGCTCCCCCTCAAAAACCTCAACTAAGTAAGAAATAAACCCTTTCATACCTTCTTGGTATGTGTGCATGTGGCGTCATCAGTCTCAACATGAATCAAATTTGAGGTGCGGATCTCCCTTGCTTTTGCAGGGTGACCATAATATAAAGGAAACCTGCCCTCCTTTTCTATTTCTCACTAGTGAAGAAGTCATACCAGTTACCCACAATCCTCAATCTCATTTTCCTAACAGGTTGTAGCCATTTTCTTCCCAATTCCTAATCCAGCCTGCCTTCCATTCCTTGACAGTTCCCAAACACCTTAAACTCTTACCAATGGGACAAGGTTAAACTAGAGTCTTACTGTGGGCAGAGGGGTAGCTACTAAAACCTAAACAAAACTGAAATGAGGAAAATGAAGTCAATGTGTCCAAAGTCAATGAATTTTCTTCATTGAGTGGTTGCAGAAATAGTAAGATATAAAGTTTTACCATGTGAATTTGCACATACAGATATCTTCCCAGAATTCTCTGCTCCAATTCCACCCATTGTAATTTCTCACCTCTTTCAAGATGCCTGTTATTAATTTAACTGGAAATTGCTTAAAATTTTATTCTACATACTCAATGATCTAATGTAACTCATCTGTTAGTACCAGTTTGGATATGTTGTTTGATGTTGAAGTGAAAATTAAGAATGTTACATTTTGTCAAATAAAAGGATAACCTATTGTGGTGATTTATACAAGATAATTTTACTCACTGAAAAACTTTTCAGTGTAACTACAATTTATTTCAAAGTTACTTGAAGATTCATCCACCTTTAAAGAAAATACCAATTGAAAGAAATGGTGGGCATCACAGAAATCAATTTTGTTTTTTAATTTTGTTCTTTCAGGGATTTTGCAAAAAAAAATGTAGTGAAAGTCCACAATATTGGAAAGAAAATCAATTAATTTGGGCCAATCCATGTATTGGTACAAGTGTATAAAATGGAGGGGTAAGAAAGAATGGTGGTATGATGTCATTCTTTCCTTGTAAGTGAAAAGTGGGTTTTTATTTTTAAAGGATGCCTTTGTTGAACAGCAAATACAGTAAGCTACACACAAACCTCCTGGTTTCTCACCTCATTACTCTCCCCATAATAAGCCTTCATTTCAGATTTCTTTTAGGTACCAACATTTCCAGTTCATTTGGCTCTTCCCCATGGCCCTTATCTGACCCAAAAAGCCCGTAGGCACTTATGATTCAAAGACAGCATATATTTCTGCAGAGAGCCAGACCAGCCTAGAGCTAGTAATAGGTTGTTAATATTTAACAAGGAAAAGTAAGGGCCCCATTAGAAGGTTAAAATGGCTTGGCTGGGAGGGGAGAGAGGAGCTGAATCCAAATTTTAAAGAGATTGGAAATAGCCATGTTAAAAATCATTTTAACAATCAGGTTTAAAAATAGACTTTGTTAAAATGCTTAATAAAGCATACTGCAGAAACAAAAATAAAAAATCCAAAATCATTAATTGCATATTGTAAAAGTGAAACTGATATAAGAATTTTATACCTCCAGGTTAATGCATATTTCCCCATATTTAGGCAACTATGTGGAAGTCTGTGTATATATTCATGGAAAATAATTGGTTGTTCATGTCACAGGAATAGAATATTTAAATAATGTGTAAAAATTTTCATGATGAAGATTGCCAGTGTCATCTCATCTGCCTCTTTTTAAAAATGGAGGTGAATCTAGCTTTTTGGAGGAACACGAAGAAAACTCAAAGAAGTAAATCAAAACGTTCCATTTATATTCCATGCTAACTACTTGTAGAGTTTTATTTCAATGCAACATTTTTATAGATGTTCTTGATCTTAGTTAATTTTCAGCATATTTCTTGCACTATTTAATTCAATAAATTCTTAACAATTAATATGCTTTAGTGACAGTTAACTTCTGAGATGCTCAGAACAATGACGCATCTCTCAGCAGCCTAAAACAGATAGAGCAAGTTTCTTTTCTTACTAAGGTTTAACTTAGCAGAGTAAAATTCACCCATCTTAGAGTACAGTTCTGCAAGTTTCGACAAATGTGTACAGTCACGTGACCAGTACCACAGCAGAGACACAGAGTAGTTCTCTCGCGCCTCAAACTTCCCTACGCGTATAGCAACTTCATAACAGCTACTTTTTGAAAGCCTGATCCATGACAAAAATTCAAGATCTTGCTTTGTTTACTTTGGCTGTGACTAATAGAGGACAGTCAGTTATAGAACTATTAGGCATAAAATCAAATATAATTATTGGATGATTCAACTTTCTCGTCCTTCAGAATGAGGGCCATGTATTACGCATATCTCGCTCTTGCTCTCTCACTCCCTCTCTCCCTCCCTTTCAAACTCTCCCCCCCAAACCTATACCCTTTTCTACTTCTTTCCAATATAAATCAGAATGTTATATTTTTATTTTTGTTTTTCTTTGCTTTATCCAGACAGCCACCCTTCTGATTTGTATTAACAGGAAAGAAAATCTCTTCAAAACGACATTACCTCACAAGCAAGAATGTAGCACTATATTAGTTTTTCAATATTGGATAAAGTATGTTTAGGGTAAATGTGGACATCAGCAGTTTTAAAACCCAAATCTGATGCATCTGGCACTCTTCACTGTCATAGAGGTTTCATCAGTGGATGCTGAAAAGTTTTCTCCTGGCAGCCAAAGTCTCCAGTGAGGTTTTTATATGATTTGCTAAGAAATGCCTGGTTTTAGAAGTCATTCCTTTCAATCCCCAGGGAAACCTGGCTGCTAAAGTAACTGCCCTTGAGCTACCTGCTAGATGACTTCGGAAAATCTTCTTATACAGAAGCAATATTTAAGTTAAAAAAGGCAGTTTGAAAACCTGTTTTTACTCTGCACATGGTAAGAGTTCAAACTCCCTCAGTTTTGTTAGCTGATGACTGTCCCTGTTTTTTGTTTTGTTTTTGTTTTTACTATTTTTTTAAATTAAGGATGGGGAAAGAAAGTTAGAGGCCCCTTTTTGGAAGTAATAAAGCATTCCCTTTACCATAATTAGTCTGGGGATGGCTGCAAAGCCCATCTTCACATCCCCATGATCCCTCAGTGCAAGATGCCATTCATGAGTTTATGAAGGGTTAATGCAGGGAAACTTACAGTGGATCAAACACAGAACAGAAGCACCTGAGGCTCTGCACTGTTGCTCAGGGTGCTTGAATTTTGAGGAGAACCATGGAACTAGACTGGCCATTCAGGTGGTTTGATCCACATCCATGCCCCAAACCCTATCCATTTTTACACGGAGTTTGTGTATAAAAACTAGAATCAATTACATTGATTCTTTTTAATATCCTTTTGTTGTAAGCGCTAACTCATTTTGCAGTAACTTAGTCACCAATCTTCCTACTCTTACACTGACTCCACAAAATGCAAAGTTCAGCTGGCTTGTTCCTTTTAATTTCTCAGCCCTATCCAGATATTCTTGGACAGAATCTCGGTTATTTTAGCCACTCGTGAGAATTTAGAAATCTTCAAGCATTCTTTACTCTTCCAGAATCAAAGTAATACTCATGGAATATACTCCTTTCAGAAATTTCATACCAGTGATTCTCAAAATTTAATGTGTGTCGATAATATCTGCTGAGCTTATTAAAACACAGATTGCTGGCCCCATCCCCAGAGTTTCTGATTCAGTTTGTCTGGGGTGGTCCAAGATTTCTCATTTCTGAAAATTCCTAGGTGACATTGCTGCTGCTGAGCCAGGAACCATACTTTAAGGACTATTGATTTATACGATCCTTTCTGATAACTGATTATACCAATTAGTGGAATATGGAACACCCTTTCTTCTTTGTAATTTTTTTCCTTTTCCCCAATACTGCATGGCCATGCACTGCTCAATACAACTGCCTCCTTACAGATTTCTACTTGTTAGCTGTACAATTCAGCTATACTGGATATTCTTTGTTGACACTCAGGTTTCATCTCCATCCTTCTAAGCTGTCTCCTAGATCACAGAGCCTTAAAGCCCACAGATATTTTACAGACTCACTCGCCAGCAGATTTCTTTAGACTTGGCCAATGAGATGTGATCTGGGAAGATTTTAAAGGCAAAAAACAGGAAACACCATTATTTTCTGGTGGCCATTGTGGAAAGACATGTGGGCACTGGAACATGGCAGACATGGTGTTTGGCCCTCAGTTTGGAAGTCCTCACACTTATACTTGGGTGCTGGGAGTAGCCCACTCTATTAATGGTAGTTTCCTTGTGTGATCCTTGCCTTCCAAAGGCATTGAAGGCAGCCTTCCTAACTTTTGCTTCCCCAGGATTCCTAACGTTGGATATGTGGCTGCTAATTTCATTTTAAACTTATTCGTGCTAGAATACCTAGGTTGCTGCTGCTTTACTGAGCGAAACCAGAATGATACAGTAGAAGGTACTATATCTAGGGGAAAGATGAAAGTGTAAGAGAAACAGTTCCTGATATGACTTCTTTATCCCCTTCCGTGATACTGGGAATATAGAATAATTAGACTTCACCATTTTTCCTCACCACAAAAGAAAGATCAGACTCATCCCTGTGATGAAATTCCTTTGTAGAAAACAGACCCTTGAAGAACTGTTTAGATTACTTTAGAATTGAAGGTTAATATTGCATGAGTATTTTGGAAACTAAAAGCTATATTTATTATCCTTGTGTATATGAAACATATCTTTCCAAGTGATTAAAACAAAAAAGTATCTGTGGTATAACAATACTTTCAGTTGAAAAATCTACAAACAAAAAAGCAAAAAGCAAGACCCTTCTGTAGTTAAACCAGTTGGGAAAAAAACTCAACACTCTTTCTCATAGAGAGTTTCCTCGCATGTCAGCACACTAGTCTCTGAAAATTCTTTCAGTACCTATGCTGGAACGTTTACCCGACTTAGATCCCCAAAGAATCCTTCTTTCATGTAATACTCACTAACATTCCTCAGACATATTGTTCAATAAAGCCCCTTGTGGAAAATTGTAGTCCTTAAAAAAAAAAAAGCATTGCTAGAATTGGACCAGGAGGATGGGGCCATAAAGGAAGGTCCCTAATCTAATCAAGAAGAATTCTGAAGACATATTGATTGAGATTCTTAATAACAAAGATGTGATAATTATATGAAAACTATCAGACTCGGTTCTCTTTATTAATACATTCTAATAAGTAAAATGGAGAAGTTTTATTAAAATTCTTTAAAATTTTATCATCTATCTCCTCATGTTTCCCTCAGGATACATTACTTGAACATTTATAAAAGGCTCTATGCTAATTTTATGATCAGAAGTATGAGGATGAAACAGAATTCTACGCCACAGTGAAATGTGGGAGGGGGCTTCAAAGGAAAATAATCAGTATTTTCCATGGGGACAAAAAGCAGAGACTTCCATACTTGAGATGAAATAAGGAAAGAAAAGATATAGGCAAAAGCAGATTAAAAAAGAAATCCAAGGATTTTATGTGAAGGGGCGATCTAGATATCCCAACAAATCCTCATTATGCTTCCACTTTTGGTGCCACATGGATTCTCCATGGTTTCTCCTCACCTCTTCTCAACACCCATATTTTCCCTGCTGGAAATTTTACCCCCACTATAATAGCTACCAGTAGTGATTTGGAGCTAAGAGAATATGTGATTGTAGAAATTCTATATACTATTCAGAATGATCTTTTAACTCCTTATCCTAAATTAAGATAGAGATTCAATAAAATCTCTCTTAAAAGTCAAAATTCAAAATACAAATCCTTAACCTTTAATTAAATCTCCTAAACTTTAAACCTCATTTCTCATACCCCATCATTTCGTTTTTTGTCTAGATTCCAGAAATTGTAAATAAATTTGCAATTCAATCCTGCAGACACTTTGCCAACAGTTCAAGGAGAGCAAAACACAACAACAAGAAGAAATCCAAAGGCACTTCCTGAAAGATCTGGCAACTTTCCCTGATGAAATATATATTAAAAGAGAGCCTCTTGTCACAGTAAATTTAGGGGACCAAAAGAAAGGGAATTGGGTGGTCCACAAGTGGTTGGATCCTGGAAGCAATAGTTGTATTACCATTCCTTAAAAATAAGACTCTTCCTTTTGAGGCTTGTACTTCTTTGGGGCTGATTTGGAGGTTACAACCAAAAGGCAGAAAAACATGTTTATTTTTAAAAATGGTTGGCCAGTTCATCTCTATTGAGACCTATCTAAGTACAAAATCAATGTCATAGGTTAGAAAAGACCAAATATGTGTTAGCTGTAGTGAAAGGTTTATGGCAGAAATGTCAAGAACACATGCATGTTTGTTCATCTACTTATTCAATTAATTTGTCAATGAGAACTCACTTGACAGCTACTATGAATCCCAGACTAGGGACAGCCCTGTGCATTGCTCAAGCCCATAAAGCTAATGTTTAGAGCTACTTAATGCTCCTTTGTTTACACTTTTGCATATTTTTCCCCAATGCTGACCACCAAAGACCTAAGTTACACAGCTTGTGCCCCATTGCCAGGAACTCCTACATTGCAGAGCTCCTTTTGTGTCACATGCCCCAGAATTGTCCTATCCCTAGCTCTAAACACTCTGCCTATGCTTATTCTCTCCATTCTTCATTCATTCATTTAATAAACATTTACTAAGAACCTACAATGTGCCAGATGATAATTAAATAGTTATTAATAATAAAAATAGCAATAGTAAAGAGACTGTCCTTGCCTTCAATAAGTCAGAGAAGTTACAAAGGCAACTATAAAATAGTGGATGCGTATTTAGGAAAGAAGTCACTGTACATTGGTAAGAGAGTGAGTGAGGTCAGGGAATGTTTTCTGAGGAGACGTTTCCTGGGCTAGCTCTTGAAACAGGTAGTATTCAAAGGAAGAAAAAATAGGGTGAAAAACAACCAGACACTGGGGGAATATTGCAGGAACCCAAGGCAAACAAAAGCAAAGATCAGGTGGCTTCTGCTACTGCTCCCACCATCCACTGCCACCACTGCCTCACCCCCATGGAGGAGGTGACCAGACATGGAATGTGGAGCCAAGCCACCACACTCACCATGACCAACCTTGCTTGCCAGTTGCCACCACAGAAGAAAGATGGCCTCAAGCTCACTCCTAGGTTCAAGTTTCATGTTAGGACATGTCTGAGTAATGTAAGTTTATCCTTTCAAATCTGAAATCCAGGAAATATACAAAGAAAGTATAGGGAACAGATACCACATTCCTAATGGGTTGCACCTACCAATATGGTATCCATTAGCCATATATGACTATTGAACATTGAAATGTGGCTACTTTAAATTAAGATATGCTATAAGTATAAAATACACACCAGATTTCAAAGACTTAGTATATGAAAAAGAACATACAATATTTTGTAAATTATTTTATATTGATTACATATTAATATATAATTAATACATAATCAGTCCATACATATTAAATGGTAATATTTGGATATATCAGGTTAAATAAAATATCGACACTAATTTCACCTGTTGCTTTGTTCTAATTCAGCTACTAGAAAATTTTGAATTATATATGTGGCTTGCATTAGATTTCTATTGGACAGCACCGCCATAGACCAATCCTTGCACAGTGGGGATGTATGAAGGGCTAGGTTAGGAGTAAAGAAGTAAAGAGTATTGTGGAGACTGATGTGGCAAAATATCAATCGCCAAAGGCTTACATTTGAGACACTGACTGATGAAAACAGGGCTTGGAGAAATAGTGGATTTAGTCTTAAGAGTCTTAGAGGAGGGTGGACTCTGGGCCTGGTGGCAGAGACCTTGGTATACTTGGTTTGCTTCTGAGGGACCCAGAAGTTGGAATCTTGGCCAGCTGTGCAGGCTGATCAGCCCCCAGAGGCTGATTGTCAGCAGTGGTTCAGGCCTTACCCAGAGGAGGGACGCAGCATTGTTTTTATTTTCCAAATCAAGGTTTCCTACGCTACAAATGAAAAAATATATAATATCGCCTTCCTTTCAGGTAACCTTTGAATAATTTCCTTCAAGAAAGCACATATTAATTTCTGTACAAGATAAAATCCTGAGTCCAAGTCTAAACCCTACAGAAAATTGCAAAATTTTAAAATGACAAAACAGATGCCATTAGAAGATAAATGTAGCCCACTTAGACTATTAAAGATGGAATGAAGCCAGGCTCAGTCATTTGCATGGAATAAAAATCCAGAGTTGTCAGAGCAAGTATATTAAAAAAGAAGAAATGTATCACAAATTCACTTAATCATAATCGGGAATTCAGAAATGTGACAGTTGTTCATGCAGATATATTTCAATAATATTAAAATTGAATAATGTCTATCTGACACCTGATTCATCCCGCTACATCATTCTGTTTTAAAAATTTACCAAAGAAAATTGAAGTTGGGAAAAATCAAAGTAATTTCCATTAATATTAACTGTACAAGCAAAAATGGATAAAAAATAAGCAAAAAAAAAAAACCTTGAGGATGATTAAGACTAGATACTTGTTCCTTCAGGATTCTGAACAATCACACTCAGTATGGCAAGAGGAAGTTGCCTCTAGATCACTGTATCAGTAGATCAGAGTGATGATAAGATTTCAGGAATGCTGAAGGTTATTTTGACACTAATAGCCTAAGCAACAAGAAATTTGATTTCTAAAAATTCCATCTCTATAGTTAAGTCGTTCTCATTCAAATGAATTCCCATACACTTTTCTGAATGGTAGGAAAAACAGAATGAAGTTAAAAAGAAGGAATCACTCAGAATCTGCATATTGCAAAAATCTCTGTGTTCGATAAAATATATGCAACCATTTACACTGGACTTGAAGTAAGAAATCTGAATGGGGCTAAACTTTTCAGAAAATCTAACATATGAAGGAGGAAAGGAAGAAAGACAGAAGGAGGGAGGAAGGGAGGATAGAAAGTAAATATATGGGTGCATTATTCTAATTATAATAACTGCAGAACATAGGATTTCTAGTCATACCTAAAAATAACCCCACGATAAAACTATGATAGTCAGGAGGTCTGTATTCTATCTTTAAAATGTTCCTCTACTTGACCCACAATAAATAAATTTAACTGATTCTAAGTAAAAGTGAAAATAATACATAATTTTATTAGGTTTCAAATATACAACATTTCTTTCTTTCTTTTATTTTTTTATGAAGACTAGCACTGAGCTAACATCTGCTGCCAATCCTCTTTTTGCTAAGGAACATTGGCCCTGGGCTAACATCCGTGCCCATCTTCCCCTACTTTATATGGAATGCCACCACAGCATGGCGTGACAAGTAGTGCATGGGTCCATGCCCGGGATCCAAACCTGCAAACCCCTGGTCTCCAAAGAGGAGCAAGCGAACTTAACTGCTACACCACCAGGCCAGCCCCTATGTAACATTTCTTAATTAAAACAAGGAGTTTCAATCAAATATATGTTTCTTTTCCACAGCAAATAATAAAATTATTCATCAAACCCTTTTTACGTCCAAATTACAAAAATGCCCTAAAAATTAAAAATATTTTTAATCATAAACTGACCAATTAATTAATTACCTATGAATAATATACTACTTATATTTTCTTAAATGTGCATTTTATATTCTAATCTAGATAATAAAGCTTTATTTTTTCAAGAAGTGGGAGAAATAAAAAGCCTAGGATTTTATGCTCTAAAACACCTGTCTTAAAAAACATACAGTCTCTTAAATTTCCAGTATAAATCACTCTTCCAAAGTTGAGCCTAGGTATAATTTGAAATAATTTACAACATTTGACTTGAAACAACATCTATTTATTAGTTTCCATATAAATAGGCTATAAAAATTTCTCATATAATCCTACTTTTCTCCTTTAACATGTCTGCTCATTTAAAAATTTTTTTGCCAGTATCCAAAGAAAAATCTTTCTGTATTTTTTTATTGATCTCTTTCATACCTTTAAAAAGTTTAGCATCACACCTTTTCCAAGAATAATATTTCACTTACCTTCCATCATATTTAATTACGACTCAGATATTGTATTACTGATGTCAATTTGCTTGCCTCATCAGAAGGATTTTGTGTAAATAGATTCCTCAGTGGGCAGAGGGGGTAGAAGCGATGCTACTGCAGGTGTTCTGCTTACATCCCCTCAGCACCAGCATCTAGTACTCGCACCTGTGATTCTTTATCCAAGGCTTGCTTTCAGCGAGGGGCAGCTCAGTAGTGCTGGGAAGTTAACTCCCTCTCAACCCCAGCAGCCTCAGTCCTTGATGAATGGGAATCAAAGAATAAATACCCCATTGCTGTCATTCTGATGTTTTCAGCCTCCTCCAAATTTTCCATATTCAGTGTGAGGATGACGAGAAGGGAAGTGAGGATAATATTTTACTCTTAATTTTCTACCATCTGCTTAGGTATTAGCGGATGACTCCTCCCCAGACCTGAAGGCAAAGTCTTGTATTGTGTTAAGCACCCAAGGCAACAACTTGTTGCTGGTATTCAACAAATGCCAAACCCACTTGTAATCCAATTCTCATTCAAAATCCCTGAGCATTTGACAAGAGACCAAAACCCTGCCAACATTAAACTTCATAAAACCAAGGAGAAGTAGATAGAGGAGAGTTACATGATTGAAATTTGACTAGAATCTAGCAGTATTAGGCTAGACTCAAGAAGCCTTTTTTCATTGTGTACCAAAAGGTAAGTGTGAGGGCTGGCCCAGTGGCGTAGTGGTTGAGTTCACAGTCCGCTTCCACGGTCCTGGGGTCGCAGGTTCAGATGTCAGGTCTGGACCTACTCACCACTCATCAAGCCATGCTGTGGCGACGTCCCATATATAAAATAGAAGAAGATGGGCACAGATGTTAGCTCCTGACCAATCTCCCTCACCAACAAAAAAAAGTAAGTGTGACATTAGCCCAGAGAGTGTTATCAAAGTTTATCAATTTTCAAAAAAACAAAAGTATCATAGTTGGTTAATTATGGTACCTGAGACATCTGGTTGGGAGCCATTAGCAAAATAATAAGATACCAGGCTTCTAAGATATGTAGATAAGAAGACTGTATATATTTCTTTCAGAATCTGGACTATGCCCTTTTTTTCTTTTCTGTTCAAGTTATACTAAGATCCTTTTCTTACAGACTTTTCCCTCTTTTCCATAGTTTAACAAAGTTGGATGTCACACATGTGAAACCATACAAATTAGAAGTCTATAAATGAGAAAGTGCAAATCAGTAATCCATTTCTCAGAATATTGAATTTTTTTAAGTTAAAATGTGCAAGGTGAGAAAAGAGATAATTGTAAAAGGAAACAAAGATCCAAATCCTTTGCTTTAGTTTCAACCTGATAAAGGGGATAGCAGGTATTACAATTCTGGCTTATAAGCAAAAGACTTTGAAAGGGAAAGAATCCTATGTTTTTCGTGTGTTCTTTTGCTCAATTATTTTTGGAAATTCATGTGGTGTTATCTTTATTTTTAGAGTGGGCTAATCTTAAAACCCTCAGTTGTCTTTTTAATATTTCCTATTTATGGTTCACATGAAAAGCAGTCATGGGGAAGAAGAACATGGTTTCCATCATCTAGCTGTTGTCCGTGTTGATTTATAAACAGTGAAAACATCTTGAATAATCATGTAGGACTGATGATAAAGCATTGTTTTCACTACTAATGAAAAGTCACAAAGTTAGTAAATGACTATTATTTAATCAATAGATAAGTTTTTCTCAAAATTTAAGCCTGCCAGTCCGAGGTAGAGTAAGTGTTGAGAAAGAAACAAAAACATTTTCCATACTATCATGCCATTTGTCCACCAATCATATATAACTTTCTTTTCTTCCACTCAGCCAGTGACCACTGTAGCACCATTGAAACCCGTAGTGAATCAATGTTGGTACTGTGACATAGTCAGTTAACCAGACATGCACACAGTTTTAAAACCGAAAACATAAAAATGATAAAGCTATAAACTTCAAAGTACTTCTCAGGCTAAAAATGCAAAATAATTAAGAGATTTTTAAAATGCAGTAAGGAATAATTTCCCTATTCTCCGATCTAAAAATAAAATTGTCAGTGAATTTCTGAAACCAATGTAGTTTATGGGATATTGATGAATTAGTATTTTAGAAGTAAGAGGGTAGTGGGAACTGAAATTAAGATATCTACTCTCTGACTCACCATCACAGCTCCAGACTGTATCCTTCCAACATATAAATCTATATTAACCTAGTTTCCTTGGTGAGATCATGGTGGACTGCCTCAAGTCTGTAACCCATTATGATAATTCATACAGACATTATAACACTCCACTGTCATCTGACATCATCTCCTGTGTGGCTAAAGGACACAAATAAATCCCAGCTCAAAAAATAAATAAAAGCAAGAGAGAATTTTAAAAGGTTTTAAATGTTTTAGTGCAAAATTCATATTTTAAAGCTTCTTACACACTCTGTGACTCTTGGTCTATAATGATCCCTTTAATTTGGCTTTCCTGCTGAGCATTGTAAATTCAGAGTAAACAATTATTGAAAAAATAATGAGGCTCAGATTAAAAGTCCACAAACAATAGCATAATTAACTATCTTAATAAAATCTTGGAAATAAGCACCAACCCAGATGCCAAGGAGCATAAGGTAAATCTAATGAAGACCTGAGGAAAATCAGGCATCAGCCCGTTGGGAAGTGCAGAACTGCCCTGCCTCCCCTCTATTATCCTTGTTTAATCTTCTTCAGAATTAGGTCCCTGGGGTAATTTCAAGTATGTATTCTAAAGTTAATTGCTCTTTTTTTTTTTAAGACTTAATGATTGGAGGGTAGTGGGAAAAATAGAACTAACATCAAAAAATGTGGAGAAAGTATTCAAATTATCCACATTTAAAGGTCGTTTTCATGCACATATAATGGTTTTAGTAAAACCACATTTGAACAACTAAAGTAATCGAATTCAATTTTATTTCCAGAGCCATTATCCACTACAGCGATAACATGAGAGTTATAGTGTATGCTTCATTTTACAGAATGTTCTAAATGAATACTTAATTTTATCCACGTTAATAATGCAAAGACAGAGAAAGTCTTGGAGAGTATAATGTATACTGTAAATACTAAAATTTCAATTCAATGAATAAATAATTTAATTGCACAATGACATGCAATAACGTTATAGAGCAAGTTTAGCAGCTTGAAAGGATTCGCTGATCTAAGATCATGAACACAAACTTCTATGTCTCTGAATAATATTTTTCCATACAAATTCAAATTAAAACAAGCACTGAATGACTTGGAAAAAGTTTAATTTAGAAACAGTGCATGAGGCAACTTAGATAAGATCGCTTATTGTAACGTATTAGAATGGGAACAAGACTGGATGAGAGTCAAGTATTGGGTTCCAATGCTTTGGGTAAATTACTTGAGTGACCTAAGACTCATTTTCCTCTTGAAGATTTGGAATAGTTGATTTTTAAGGCCCTTTCTAGCATTAAAAATATTTAAGTATTAGAGGAAAATTCCTAGACCAAACTTATCAGATTGGAGATAAGACGTCTGCCAAACGTTTGGAGAAGATTTCAGGAAATAGCTCTCACACACTGCTTATGAAAATGCAAACCGATAAGACTATGTTAGAGAGGAATATTAGTATATAAATAGTATATTTTGTATATATTATATGTATACCTTTTATATGTGTCTATAAGTATAATATAGATGTACATAAATGTGTAAGACTGTGTTAGACTAAATAGACTGTTACCAAGCCATAAGGGACTGGTGATCCACAAGTGGGTCCTTTTGCCCAGAGTCATTTGTGCCAATAGAACAAGACTGGGTGCAGAATAGCAGAGCAGAAACTTTATTCATTGATCAAGAAATGGAGAAGGGAGAGCTTATCTAAAGACACTTTCTCCCTAAAGACAGGGAAATGGGGAACTTTTAAAGGGCAAGGGGTCATGGAGTCATCAGGGTTCTGGGAAAGGGGAGGTGACTTCCAGGAACAGTTGGTGCATGCATAGTCCTCCAAAATTCTTTGGGCACAGCACCAAATGTGCCTAGTAAGATACATTTCTCCTTACGGGGTGGGAATCCTAGCATGTTAATGAGGCAAAGGTGACTCCAGGGTACCTCAAGATCCTTCTGCACAGGTGCTGGTCCTATGATTGGGCTAGAATTGACTTAGGGCAGTTTGTAGCTGTGGGTTCTTTGAAGGGTAACTGAAAAACATCTCAAAGAAAAAAGTCAGGTGTGGGGCAAAGCTAAGTTTCTCTGTTAAGAATACACACTGGTGTGCCAGGGATATGTATGGGTGACAAGACCAAATTATTTATTAAAACTAGATCCTCTGGAATAGTAGAATTTATTGTATTAACAATGAGAAAACTTTCCTTCAGTTTAAAAGCATTTTCATAATTATTGTCAACTCAAAATAACCAATAACCATTCTATAGATAACAGAGATAGGTGACTTTTAGTTGAGCCAGAGTGAGGATTATAACCCCAGAAGGCCTTTTCCAGAAAAGGAAGAAAGTGTTTCCAAGAAGCATGGTTTTCAGTACAGTCTTATACCTTTTTTATGACAAAGAACATACACTAAACATGCCCAGGATACATACATATTCAACAAAGTTTCAAAGAGGTATTCAGTTGCAAATTAGCAGGTCAACATGACCCTGATGTCAGGAAAGGGACTAATAAGGGCATTACCCATAGGGCATTACCCATGTTATGTAGGAGGGGAGGTATGCATTCTTATCTTAAGAGAGTGCAGTCTTTACTTTAACGGTTAAAGCAGATGTACAATATACATCTGATAGGCCATCAGTCAGGCTTCTTTAGTTCAAGCCGAATCAGTTTTGAATCCAAATACTTACCCCATATACCTCAATATGCGTAAATCTCTTGTCATCGTCTACCACTCTGTGACTCAGTTTCCTTACCTGTAAAACATATATTCTTGTGCCTGATATAAAAAATAAGACATGTAAAGTACCTAGCCAACTTGGCTCTCTGTAAAGAGAGACAGCAACTTGGAGGGAAGAAAAAGTAGTTTCATGGAACGAATGTAGGTTTAGAACCACATAAAGTCATCAACAAAGACCTTGAAGCTATCTAACCATCTATGTCTCACCCATTCTTTTCTTTATTCTTTTCTTTTATCTTTATCTTTAAAGATAAGATGTTTCTCATTCTTTTCTTCAAAGTAGAAATATTGCAGCTAATTTTCCACCAGCACACACCACTTCAGCTCAACCTGCTGTTGAACACCCGGCTTCTGATCTCACAGGTCACCCAGATGAACACAAGGCGAGTGAGCATTTGTCGTGATCGGCCGGCACCTGAGCCCCAGTGGCTGTTAAGCATTTAGATATTTTGAATATCATCCATTCTTAATCAACACTGGTGTGATCTACTTTTTATTACCCTGGAGCAGACTAATTAGTCTATGGACAAGTCAGGTTAAAGAGAAAAAATAATAAACCATGCAAGTAAATAAAAATTTCTATAAGTCTGTGAAAACATCTACAATGTAAAAGTCTTCACTTGGGGGGCACACATAATACATCATAGACATCATGAATCAGAATGACCCTCCTCTTGCCAAAGACTGGTAATCTGTGTCAAAGACATCCCACACTCCCTCTGCTAACCACCCCTTCTGAGAAACAAAGCAGTCACCCACTTCTTAGAGAAAGAAAGGGCATGCTCAGGAGACATGGAACCCATTAGGGCAGAAGGAGAGGGGAGAAGAGAGTGCAAAGTGGAAAACTTCATCTTAGAACAAATAACTATTTGTTTTTATTGTTGTTTTTCTCAGCAATACAAACCAAAAAGTTTGCTCAAAATTCAAACTTACATATAAGTTGCAAACAACAAAAAAATGATAAAATGAATACTCGTATACCCTTTACCTAGATTTAACTACAGTTAATTTTTTACCCCATTAGCTTTTTCATTCTCCACTCATCTACCTATCTATACACATATCTACATATTATGTTATGTGTGTGTGCGTGCATGCGTACGTAAACGTAAATTTTCTGAACCATTTAAGAATAATTTCTATATACTATTGTCCTTTACCCCTGAATATTTCAATGTGTATTTCCTAAGAATAAAGATATTCTCTTACATAACCACAGCACCACACTGTAGTTATTTTTTAAATTTAAATTTTTTTTAACAACACTCATAAAATGCTTAGTCTTTGTTAGGCATCCCTTGAAGCCTGGTTCCACCAATTTTTGACTACATGACCTTGTACAAATGACCTAACTTTCTGTGCTTCAGTTTGCTCATATGTAAAAATAGGGTAATAATAGTACCTACTTCGAGCGGCGCCTAGAGTAGAGTAAGTATATATTTGTTGCTAAACACAATTTCAACGGTAAGAATAAATATAGTGTTTACCGTGCTTGCAATTAATTGTTTGGGATTGTCCACGATCTCCTTCACCTGATTGTTGGATTCCAAAGCTCCTCTCTACTTTCATACTTCATGTTATAAAGCATCACTGGAAAAAATATCCAAAATCCAGTATTTCAGGGCTCATTCCACTCACCATGCTTCTGCCTCTAAATTCTCATAGTTAATTTATACTCTCTTCTGGCATTCATCCTCATGTTTTCATAATGGCATGCACATGCCCCTTTTTAAGTAACTTTGGCACAAAACTTACAAATTTGTTAAATATGTATGTCATTATAAATAGAAATTGAAATCATGAAGGCAACAAGATAGGAAGATTGAGGAAGACATCCTATAACTTTGTTTTTGACCTCTAACTTCTGTCAAAATATCATTTATCTCATTCAATATTTTAATCATTATTATTTTTGTTATTATTATTAGAGTATATGATCTATAGACCCTACTAGTTAGCAAATGTCCTGAAAGAAGGAGGATACTTTATTTATTGTTAAATCTATCTGAAGTAACTTTATATAACATTCTGTCATACAAAGATGAGAAAGGAATGAACCCAGGCTGATGATGACCTTCAAACAAAGGGAGAGGCTTGAAGTTCTGTAGAATTTGATAATACATGGGGTAAGCTGGGAAATAAGAGCTGGAATGAAAGACTCTCACATTATCTGGCAAGGGTTACTGATGATGCCTCTGAGGTCAAGAATACAAGTCAGATGTGATGTTGCTTAAATAGTTTGTGGCCCTTCCAGATGGGCAAGTCCAACAAGAAGTTGGATGTAGATGGAGAAGCCAATGATAGGTGTATAGATTTAGGAGTCCTCCTCATATAAGAATAATATGAATCCAGGAAGAATATAAATATATCAAGGCAAGTATAGAAGAAAAATGTTAGTTAGATGTATATGAACACAAGCTAATAAAGTGGAATAGTTAGTGAAAGGAAACAAGAAAGAAAGGCCAATCAAAAAGAAACAAAGGTGGGTGCAAAGACCATTTAGGAGAAAAGTGAGCCAGGGAAACAAGCTGGAGACCTGGCAGGGCAGAGGCCACAGTGTCAGGGCCATGGCGGAATAGATCTACCCAGAAACTAATGCT
Organism: Tapirus indicus; assembly: GCA_031878705.1. Classification (NCBI taxonomy): domain Eukaryota; kingdom Metazoa; phylum Chordata; class Mammalia; order Perissodactyla; family Tapiridae; genus Tapirus; species Tapirus indicus. Next base: position 135,996,975 of record CM062919.1, on the reverse strand, counting down.
CCATTAAAAAAGAAATGCCACACACGAAATGTGTTTGTTTTTTTACAGTTTAGAGTATCTGTAAAACATTTCTCATTACATTAATTTCCAGTGGAAAAAGTAATATACTTTTCAAAACATTAGATTTGTAAATGCCCAGGAAAGTCTAATTTCTGCCATCCCCATAATGTCCTGTAATAAAAGATGAAAAAGAAGCCTTTAAAAGATGTTTAGAAATAGAATAAGCACTGAGGAGAAAATTTCCTTTTCCTTTAAACAAATTTGAAAATGGGCATGCTTCCAACTAATAAAAGAATGTTTACTTCCACCAGGCCTATCCAGAAGACTGTGGCTGCAGCCCACCGCAAGCTTACCAAACAATCCCTTGTCTCAGGAATATTTCACATCAATTCGTGCTACTGATAAGATACACCAGGAAACATGCATGCACATAAACACACGGCACTGAAAAATACAACCAAGCATGGATATGTGTCCCATATCCATTATTATCCCCAGAAGAGCCACTTCTACTTATGAGAAGTAAATTTATCAAAAAGCAGCCTGATTAGTATCAGTGATTCATCCACAAATAAGAATTAGGGATGCCATGAAAGAGAAGGCCAGGCTTACTTCTAATTCATCACCAAATACATCACAAGCCATCCACTGTATCAATTAGCATTAGGCATGCATTTAGGAAATTAAAAGAGATGATTGAGTAAACACAAATGATTGAGTAAGCCTTCTGTATTGCAGTCGAACACATTTTGTTAATTAAAAGCTGCCACCCCTGTGTATTGACTGTATTGTAGGAGTGTGTGGTGGTATTTAAAGGACATGGGGCTAGAAAACAAGCCATCCAGGTTTGAAGTCTGGTTTTGCTCTAACCTGTGTGTAACCCTGAGCTAAGCCCTCTGTGTACATAGTGTTTTTAATGGTAAAATGAGAAGAATGGACTCATTCATTTTTCTTCTTCTCTAAAAAAGTAGTATTTTTCTCAAGGAAATTTTGTATGGAGCCCTAATTACTAAAACAGTGATTCTGTCCTCTTCAGATTGAGAGAAAGAGGCCCAACCACCTGTCTTCCTCTCCCTCTCCCACTCTACCAGCCCACCACGGTGAGCCCAAAAGCTCCTCCACAAAATGCAAGGGTTCCTCAAAAAGCAATTCTTCGATTTGTTCATTTATTCAAGAAATCCTTATGAGCAAACCGCTCATTAATCACAGGAAACACAGTGATAGTGGGAACACTCATCTTGACCTTAGAAATCACTGGGTTTTATGATCTGTAAGTTCTAATTGGCTGTTGGCATCTCGATATTACTCAGGTACCAGAACAGTCAGAGGCTGGTGTAAGTACCTGACAGGCTCAGAGCCTTGGTGCTTCCTTCTTGGATGGGGTAAAATTGTTCTGCAGACAAGTAAGCATTGCTTCTCTAAACTTTAATTATAAATCTCATCTCATTACACTCAATGCTCTAAGGTATTGTCCAGATAGTTGTAATTGTGTTAAAATTCTGTTGATTAAATTTGCACTTAGAACCAGTGTGCAATTAACAGTTTCAAGATGCAAGCTTTTCAATTCCTCTTTAATATACTTCCAAATTTTGAGAACCTGGTCCCCTCCTCCTATCCCCAGGTAGTGAGACTGCTGTTAATGCTCCCCACCTGTGCCTGCCTTTCTGAAATCTCCGAGCTTCCTAAACCTGCATCCATCACATAGAATATATGTGTTCTGATTCTTGTTTTCTCTCAACCCTGTTATCTCTTGGACAATGGTCGACTAGGCTGACAGACTAATTCAGGCTAATGAATTCATATATAACTCTTCCAGGGAAATACAAGAGCATTTTAAAGTGAGCTTCAAGAGTCAGATCCAACTCAAAGATGTAACTAAACAAGTGAAATTCCAGAAATCTTGGAAATCCAGTCACACAGGTACTTTGGGCCATCAACAACTTTGGGACCTTCTTCAGATTTTGTCACTTATTCAGTCATCATTTTTCCTTAAGAATTTTTCTCCCTTGGGGCTTGATGGTGTTTGTAATATGAAGTTCTTTTTCTTGGTATTGTTTTGTCAGAGAATTTGACTAGTCCCACAGTAGGTTTTCCTGTTTTTTTTTGATACCCCAAACTACATAGAATCTGAATTTTCATCCTTAAATGGGCTTTTACGTGTCTATAATTCTCTCTTATCTTCTTTATAACAAATTAATATTAACTAGGTTTTCCTAATTGCTATTCATATTAAACTAGAGAGGAACAAATTAAGAAAAGATGAATGTATTAATACTAATACTGTCTCTAACCTGTGATAAATCATTTATACTGAAGTCAACCAGGAATTTTAAGTGATTTTCACTATCACATATTATATAAATTTACAAGATAAAATAAGATCAGCCATACTGATATCTAATTATTATAAACCTGTAGACTTGACCCAAAAAAATTCAGAGCTATTAAATATTAATCACACATTTTTAAATTTCTTAATGGCCATATTATACTATGATTTCCAGTCTCATCACTATGCAGCTCTTTGCCATATGCTCAAATGTGACCATCTCATTGTCCTACTTAAACTTCAAACCAACAAGTTATGAGAATCTTCATGATCTAGACCCTGCCTATGTCTCCAGCTATATCACGTTTTACACTCCCCTTCTGCCTCCTCCAGCCTGTTGCTCTATTGTCTCTTGGAACTCAGATATGCTGCCCCTTCTGCTTTGCTTTGATTACTCACCTTCTCATCACCCACTTCCATTGTCTAGCTAAGGACAATTCAACCGTGCAGGTCTCAGTAGATAGCACTTCTTCAAGGAAGTCTTCCGTGCTTCCTCAGGGGTTTAGATTCCTCTTCTAACACCCTCTGCCTGCCCTATCAGCAGTTTTCACAGGCTCTTGCAATTCTCTATTTACCAGTCTGTCACCGCCCCTCTAGCGTAAGTAATCTGAAAGGAAGACCATGTTTTAATAGGCCACTTTGTATCTCAGCACTAAGAGTCATGACTAACCTGCATTAGGGAATCAAAAGCAAATGCTGAATAAGTTAACGAATGAGACAAATTATATTCTACTTATCTTTTCCTGAATTTAGCCATTTTCAGGTATATATATGTGTGTATATACATATACACACATATATACACACGTATATATGCATACATATTGATATGCAACATACATTCACACATGCATGTGTATGTACATACATATACATGCATTTGCAATCAACACAGGTATATAGGCACCGATGAGTAATTTGTACATGTGTTTATATATATGCATACACAGACACATATATGAGAAATGTCACCTTCTTACCCTAGGCTTTACAAAAGTTTCGGTTTATTTTCCGTATAGCACTGGCCTTTCTGTTTTACAGCTTATATTATAACCTAAGCAAAATGAAACTATAAAACAGTCTTGAATATATTTTTATAGAGGAAAAGTTTTAATTAAAAGACACAACTTGCCTCAAAGAAAGGAAATGCAATTTGTTACAGTTTGTCCCCCATGATGTGTTATAAATTAGAAATTAGTTTGCATGCATCCATAAAAATGGTTTCATCCTCCTTAGCTAGAAAAGAGATGGCATAGGAATGTCTAAAGAGCAGAGAAGAAAATGAACCCTTGCTTGTCCAAAGTGCCTTAGTTAGGAGCTCTTCATGAAGAAGAAACAGGCACTGTTGGCAAAGCAGGCAGAGGGAAAGTTTCCATCATGTTCCGTTGGTTCTGTGTGGAGATCACTAGATCACAAGAAAGTCAGGTCTGGAAATTACTCTTCGGGGCCAAAAGAACATTGTTCCAAAATTAATAGAAAACTGCTTTAATATTTCTCCTTTCTATAAATTTACATTCACGCTGTAGGTTTGGACTTATTTTTGAAATACTTCTGCAAAGGAAAGTTACCAACCCCACAAACTGTTTGTGAGAGTATTAGAAGTGCCAATTGAAACAGGAATGTAATAACCTTGCGAAATCGCATTATCTGTCAAGTTCTAAAGCTTATTCAGGTGCTTATTTAAACCCCAGGAGCCCATAGGGAAAAGGACATAGGATGACTTTTCATTCAGGTTGCCATAACATTTCAGTAGTGAAACTCCATAGCGGTCGACCAGACACCAAAAATAAAGTTTCAGCAGTAAAACAAGTGTCAACAAACCCCATGCTTCTGTGCAGAAATAGCAGCTACTAATAAGGTAACATCAGTACTTTATAAATAATCCCTGGGACAGTCTCAAAAGGGGTCTACAGTATCAAACACGTGCAGCAGAAACAGAGTAAAGGCAACTTCGAGGCCATCCAGAAACGGCAAAACAGAGTAGTTTATAGCACAGGTTGTCTGAAATATGCCTGTCAGCTCCAGGTGCCAACATCCACACTTTGGAGGAAATCACCAGGACTTTTCATTATTTGATGGAACAAGCAGACAACAGGAATGTCTCAGCGTTAGAGCTTTTAGTAAAAGAAATTAATATTCATCAACACATCTTAACTTAGTCAACAGTTTAAAAGTTGGAATGAAGCATGTCATTCAGGCTAGGAGGTTCTTGGTCCAAGTTAAACAAACTCAAGGGGAATGTCTGGTTATAAGAATGCTTGCTCTATACCCTAATAGGACTATGCTTTCTACATAAGAAATACCTAGGTGCAAAATTAACGTTTTATTTTGAATGACTTTGAAAATGGGTAAATGTATTCAGATGAGAAAAATGTGCTGTCGATATTTAATGACAAAATGTAAAAATGGTCATACTATTTAGATGCTTGTTTGCCCCAATAGACTTTGTGTTGTTACTCGATTGTATATCCTGTGTCTGGTAAGATATGTGTCTCACATATAGTACACATTCAGTTAATGTTTGGTGAATAAATAGAAGTCAAACACATTTATAAATCTTATCATTAGAATACCTGATAATACAATAGACTGTCAAAAAGAAAGTTTTCATGAATTAACAAAAAGTTAGGAGAATAAGACTATCAATTTATTTATCAATAAAAAGGGTAAAAAGGGGCCGGCCCAGTGGCACAGTGGTTAAGTTTGGTGCTCTCCACTTCAGCGGCCTGGGGTTTTCAGGTTTGGATCCTGGGCATGGACCTACACCACTCATCAAGCCATGCTGTGGAGGCGTCCCACATACAAAATGGAAGAAGATGGGCACAGATGTTAGCTCAGGGCCAATTTCCTCACCAATAATAATAATAATAATACAAGTAATCATAGATTCTCAAAATGAAAGTGGAGGAAACAGATAATTCCATTCATTAGACTGGACAAAATTAGAAGTGAGAATTTCACCTATCTCTGTTTTCAAAACATCACTAGATAATTTTCTGCCTTTTTTTTTTTTTTGCCTTTTTTTCCTGTGAGAACAAAGCAAAATGAAAATATGGATGTTTACAATGGCACTAGGAAAGGCAGCTCTGACTAAAAGCTCTTTCAATATTTAAATATTGGTGTTTCACAACCAAGTTAAAAGAAAATTACAGTTATTGTGAAGTTAATGTCTATTTATTTTAAAAGTTAGGACACATGAGTAATTAATTCTTATACTCCAATGATGATGTCAATCACTTTTTAATGTGCAAAGAAACATAAATTAAGTGCTTAAAAGTTATGAACACCAATTATTAATTCAAGGTGCCTGTGTTTATTTTTCCCTTGGTTAGGACCTTAAAGATCAGTTGCAAAAGGGCTTCAGTTCTCTATATCTCCACTTATCCAGGTTGTTTTTTTTATAAAACTGAGATTGCATCTCTTTGGAACCACTCTGTTCCCATTTTCTAGGAGTACACGTGGCAATATCTTTCGTGCATTATATTCTTCCAAAGTAGCACAACAACACTCTGGGAGCTGGTGATACTTCACTGGGCACATACAGTATTTCTCATGCCTACCAAGCTAAACACAACATGGAATTAAGAAATCAGGCAAAGGTTTTAGGTTGGCAAAAATTTCCATTTTTAGTCACCTCATCTAAAAGCTTTCAAAATTATCAACTTGTATACCTCTATCTGGGTTCCACACCTGTTTCGATACTCCCATCAGTAGACATCTTGACAGGTAAGATGAAACAGAAGTATGGAAAATTGGGCAAAGAGAGTTGGAAAAATCTTATGAGAAATAAATCATGTTTCTTTCTCAAATCCCTTTTTCTGCTCTTCCCACCACCCACCCTCCAGGCCCACTAGACTTTAATTTTACATAAGCAGTAGCTGCTGCTTCTGGAAGAGAAGTCTGGTTTTTTGTTTTGTTTTTTGACAATATGAAGATTTTGTTGAAACCATGGAAAATAAATAAAGGGTGAATATTGTAATAAAAACATCCAGAATTACTTTCAATAGCAGATTAAGAGAACAGAGGAAGTAAAGCTATGTCATAACATAAGAGAAAGCAAAATGAAGAACGTATTGTATTTGCAATATTCAGAAGTTATTCTGATTTTTAGTAAACAAACAACTAATTAAAAGGAAGCATACTTTATAGTGGATTCTTAGTGCCTGGGTAGAAATTCTGACAAGAATGAGGAGTTATTTTCTTAAAGTTTTAATTCCAATGGTCAGGGATAATGACTGCAATAACTGAGGAAAATTAAAATGCATATTTAATTAATTCTTGAAATAAATTTTTCAGTCTTCACTGGGTCCTTTTAAAATGTCTTTTGTTTTAAAACATCTGGTGAATGCAATCAAGTATCCTGTAGATTTCAGATAAATTACAAAGCTTATTGGATAAATTTAAATGGCAAAGTCAGTGCTCTGTGTGTTATTTTTCCTCTCAAACTGTGACTATAAGTATGGTCATAGTGTAATGATTTAACTATTAATTAACATATGGAAGCTTGCCAGCTTGTCTGTTGTTCAGAATTATTCATTGCCTGACTTGCTCTCCCCTGAATCACAGGTCTGTACACTGTCGATACACGTTTCCCAGGCAGCCCTTGCCAGAAAAGTTCTGATTTAGAGTCAGCCAGTGAGAAGAATGTGAATAAGATTTTGAAAATGGAATGGAAGCCAAACCTATTACTTCCTCATTTTCTGCCTGCAGCACAGCTGGCATTCTCATGGTGTTCAGCACACCTGGGGCTGCGCAGTGGCCTCTGGGTGTTCCCCTAGAAAACATCCATCCCGTGACTTGCTTCAGACAGCTGTGTGTCACAACAGCTGTCACCTCCAGTAATAGATTGGGATTGCAGTCTGACCTTCCTTATTACCTGAAAGCTGAGCAAACATGAGAGCTACCTGTTGTTTTCCTTACATTTGATTATTCAGCCCTCCCATCAACTTTAGAAACACCTAATCCCCTGTATTAAGCCTCTTCCTTCCTGAAATACCAGAGTGTTTTCTGTTTTTACGACTGAAACTTGAATAATAATAGTTACATGTCAAATGAATGCTCATCTTGAGAGATTTTTGCCTTTATTTTAATGAGATGGCATTGCTAAAATAATTTTTAGAATAATAACCTAAATAAGTATCCCAATCTTTGAATAACCTTGATTGGAGTGTGAAAATTCCATCACTGGAGGAAGGATTTGATTTTTGTAAACAGCTAGAAGTTGCTTGAATTTAAAAGTGTTATGGTCTGAATTGTGTCCCCCAGAAACTCAGATGTTGAAGTATCTCAAAATGTAACTGTATTTGGAGATAAGATCTTTAAAGAGATAATTAAGTTTAAATGAGATCATTTGGGTGGACTCTAATCCAATATAACTGGTGTCCTTAAAGGAGAGGGACACAGACACACACAGAGGGAAAACCATCTCAAGGGAGGAGATGGCCATCTACAGGCCAAGGAGAGAAACCTCAGAAGACATCTACCCTGCCAACACCTTCATCCCGAGCATGTAGCCACCAGAACTGTGAGAAAATAAATTTCTGCTGTTCAAGCCACCTAGTGTGTGGTACTTTCTTATGGCAGCTCTAGCAAATTAATTCAGTCATCAGGTGAATAATGCTGTTTTTTTTTCCCTCTCCAAAGCCCCAGTACATAGTTGTATATTCTAGTTGTGGGCCCTTCTAGTTCTTCTATGTAAGTTGCTGCCACAGCATGGCTACTGACAGACGAGTGGTGTGGTTCCACGCCTGGGAACTGAACCCAGGCCTCCGAAGTGGAGTATGCCGAAATTTAACCACTAGGTCATCAGGGCTGGTCCTCTGAATAATGCTATTTTGAGTGTGAAAATACATGTGACTATAAGTATTAAACTTCATTCGTAGAATATTCTCATAAAATGTCTCTAAAGATAATTCTAAGAGAGGGCTAAGGTATGTATTAAGGAAAGACCACAAGGTGGTCTATTTTGGCAGGAATAACATCCATTTAAATGCAATTGTACAAATTTATTTTAAAAGTCCTATTATATCACTGTAAGTTCATATGAAGGATATATCCATATAACCAAGGTTTATAAATATAGCTATATGTGTATAACACAAATTACTATATCATCATTCACGCAATATGAGGACAAGAAAGAAACCAACATTCTAAAATTAGCTAATCACATTAGGGAACTAGAAAAAAAGAACAGACAGAAGGCTAAGAGCTGCTCCATTATGGCAAAAATGCAATTTGAAGGGTCATAGCTGTCTTTATTTTTCATTTCATGATACAAAAAATGTGGTACACTGTCCTCCAATATATCATTTGGTACCACACTAAGGACAGACTATCGAAAATACAGTGTTCTAACCGTGTATGTTCTTTTAAAGAAAAAGCAGAGAACGTGATCTTTGTAAGGTATTAGATTCTGTCAGGATTGTGATTTGTGAGATATGAATATATCTCTAAGATAAGATAGATAATCTATCAAATACACCAAATAGGAAAGAGTAAAAAAACTGTAATATTTTGGCACAATTCAAAATCAATTCAAGTGTCACTGCTAGATTTCTTACTCACAGATTATAGTTTGTCTTCCCTTTGTAATTGCTATTTAAACATTATTTTTGGAATAAGTGTTATATTTTCATAATTCAAAAAGAAAGTATAAAAAAGTATGCAAAGCCTCTCTCCCATCCCAGAGCACCTGACCCTGTCTCCACCTCCATGGGAATTCACTCTCCTGAGTTTCTAATTCTCCTTCCATAGTTTTTCTATATATACACTACAGATACACATACAGAATGCTTAGTATACATAGCAGAGCATGTTACAAACATATTAAGGTAGTTCCTTCTTAGTACATAATTGTCTCCCTTTTCATAGATATATCTTACAGATATATTATAACATATTTAGTCAATGAACTACTGCTGAACTTTTGTACTTTTTCTAATCTTTTTCCATTATCATAAAACTTCAGTGAATAACCTTTTGTTTTGTTTTGTTTTAGGTAACATTGGTTTATAACGTTCTATATGAATAACTCTTTATTCATTTTTAGAGTGGATAAGAATACCTGTAGATTAAATTCCAAAAGATGAAACTGTTCAATATAGTGAACTCCTATAACATTATAATTAGAATCCAACAATTCAATTGTATAAAATATAGTGTGTTTTTGTAAGTTAATGAAAACCAGTATATTTCAGCCAGTTTTTCAGCCAGCATATATAAACAAAAGCAAAAAAAAGGAGTGTGTTTCCATGTAATTGTTTTGTACATATGGGAAATAGAACAATTACTACACAATGAGTGCACTTATACTTCACTGTGATAGTCCCAAGTGAACCTTAGGCTTTCAATCTCTAACCACACCCTATTCCTCAGGCAGAAGATAAGATTATTTAATCTATTCCCACTTGAAACAGATCCAATGGTCAATAGCACTATGTTTCTTCCACATAATGTCCCAGATGTTATAGGGGTGGTTTACTTCATTGTCAAATTGCCATTTGTTGGGTTGCGCAACTTTATTCTTCAACCACCCATATCTGAGAGTTCTTATTTCCTCAATTTTGCCAACTGAGTTGCAGCTGCATTTTAACATACTCTTAGTATTGTACCAAAGAGAAGAATAGAGAAATTGGTGAATTTATTTGTAACTGTTTTAATATAACAGGTCTTCCTAGAAGTACACAATGATTAACCTTCCTTTTAGATCATTGTTGGCCTATACACAAGTCTCCTCCTTCCCTTTGTAAAGTACTACTTGATGAAGTAACTATGTGACATTATACCTCACTGGACACAAGAATTTCCAATGAGGACAGTTTATGTCTCTGCTCCAATGCAGTTAATCTAAAAGTCCCTCAAGTCTTAGGTGTTAGTGATGGCAAAGCCCCATATTAGGTCATCCAGACCATCCCTTGGCAAGGCTCATTTCTACAGTATTTGATGTTTGCTTTTCTCTACTTGGTCCAGTCCTATTCATTGACTTCAACATTTTAAAATTTAAAAGGTACATTGGGGAATCACAAAATTTTCTTCTCAAAGCAAATCAGCAGTTTATAAAACCTTGAAAAATACAAGAACCTTATTTTTCTAAATCTCAAGAGACAAAGATGTTCTAAGGAAAGAAGAGTGCTTATTTATATTTCCCCTAGACACTTCAATTTAATATGATTAATTGCTGAATATTTTTGGTACTAATTGCAATATTTGTTACTTGTATGTAATAACTGACATTGATATCCTGAGAATTACTGTGCTGCAAAACCTATTTGAAATGACCCATTTGATGTCACATGGAGAAAATGGTCAACACAGCTAGACATGGAAGAATGAGACCACAGATATTGCATTTACGACAGAGCATCGCACTGCTGGAATTGCAGGCACACAACAGCAGTAATACTTTCAGGGGTCAGAGACCCGCCATCAAGTGGATGCTGTAAATAGATGTTGCCTTGGAATCCCTGAGAAAGCTGAAAATCCTGACCACCCAGTTTTTACGGGTGCTGAGATTATACAAAAGGCATGTGTGAATTGTTGGAATTCAAAGATTCTGCATTTATATCGAAAGGCTCACAACAATGAAAGCTGTTTTATTTCTTACTTTAAGTTAATGATCCCATTTAACAATGTAGGACTAGACATGTGAAATAACATACACTTTAAGATTTAGATAAATAATATCACTTTAAGATTTCTGTGTCTGATAATGGCCAAGTAGTATGTTGCAGACCAATCCTCTGACAGAATAACTAGAGAAGCTGGAAAATATTTTAAATCTGTTTGGAAGTATTGGATCACTACTAACACAGTAGCAATTTGAGGGGCCATAATTGTAGGGAAAAAAAAAAAAAAGCTCAGAGGAGTGAGGCTGATGTTTTGGACCATTCTAAACAGTTTTCATATGTCCTTTGGTAAAAACATGCGTGCATTTCTCTTGAGTTTACACTGAGGATTAGAATGACGTGTCACAGAGTATTTATGTCTCCACTTTGGTAAATAGTGCCAAAGTTTTCAAAAATAGTTGTATAAATTTCCACTCTCACCAGCAAGTGGGAGAATTCTGTTTGCTCTATGTTCTACTATTTTAGAAACTTTTATTTATGAAAAGACACCATTAAGAGAAATTAAAAAAAAAAAAAAAACAAGAATGGGAGAAGATAGTTGCAATGCATATATCTGACAAAAGACTTGCATCCAGAATATATATGGAATTTCTACAAATCAACAAGAAAAAGACAGATAAAAATATTAAAAAGTACAAAAGATTTGAATGGGCACTTCACAAAATAGAATATCCAAATTGATATTTTACATATTAAATGTGCTCAGTGTCATTAACCATCATGAAAATGCAAATTAAATCACAGTAAGATAGCTTTATATACCTATGAGAATCCTTAATATTAGAAAAATGCAACAAAACTAAGTTTTTATCAAAATAGTAAGTATATCTTCAAAATGGGGATATATATACTCTGTAATCCACTATTTCATTGGCCAAATATGGGACATTTCTGAGCATTAAAAAAGAATACTGACAGTAACACATCATAACATATTTTTTTAAAAAGAGCCATGAATCCATTAAATAACAGAGAAATGATAAAAATTAATTTAATCAAGGATCAGCAAAGCATGTTAATGCCATTGGATGAAAGTATGTTGGGGAGCAGAACACAATTTCAATATATCATCTTATAGATTACTTAATGAGTTACTTTTACAATTGAAAGAGCTAGCAGGAACTACCTTAACCAAGTAATCAAATTTAGCATCACCAAAAAGTGGAATAAACTAATGTTGATGTCATGGAACAGAAAGTATACAGCATTACACATGCAAAATTCTTGACAAAACTCTTTAATCTGAATCTAATCGCTAGGATACAATTCATTAAGTCCAAAATATAAGACTTTTTATAAGACATCAAACTTTTCTAAATGACAAGGTCATGAAAGACATAAAAAAGGTGGATCAATGTTCCAAACTGAAGGAAACTAGAGACATGAAAAACAAATGCAATGTACCAACCTTGATTACATTCTAGATGGGACATTTTTGGAAAAATTGCAGAAATTGTAGTATAGACTTTGTTTTAAACTGCAGTACCAAATCAATGTTAAACACTGAATTTATTTTTGAGGTTATACCAATGCAGTGGTTATGTAGAAGAATGTCCTTGTTTTTAGGATATGCATACTGAAGTACCTGGAGTGATACCTGAAATTACTTTCAAATAGTTCAGCAAGAAGAACAGAAGTACAGATAAATATACAGACGGATGATAGATAGATACATAGACAGATAGATAGATAGCAGACAGGTAGCTAGGAAGACAGACAAACGACAGACAGACGTGTGGATCAGAAGAGAAAGAAAGCAAATGTGGCAACATAGTAAAAATAGTTCAACCTAGGTGAAAGATAGATTTCACTGTACTATTCTTTCAAATTTTTGTAGTTTTGAATATTTTCAAACCAAAAGTTGGAGAAGAAATGAGGATGAAACGGCATTTTAGACTAACAACAAAAAAACAACCTGAAATGATTCAGTACCAGCAGATATGCATTAAAGGAAATATTAAAAGAAGTTCTTCAATTAGAAGGAAAATGAATCACATTTGGAAGCACAGAGATGAAGAAAGAAGTGAAAAACAACAAAAAGGGTAAATGTTTGGTAATTATGAGTGAACACTGGCTATGTAAAACAATGATAGTAATAAGTCGTGGGGTTTGAAATATAAAGAGAATTAAAATACTTGGAAGAATGACACAAAAGGCAGGAGGTGAAAACGGACTTCAAGTATTCTGATGTTCTTTCATTGTCCTGAAAGTGTTAACAGCCTTAATTTATATAAGTTAAGGATGTTTCTAGTACACTCATTGGAAACCACAAAAAGAATAGCTAGGGAATGTACAATGCTAAGCTAAATAAAGGGAAAAAAATGGAATACTATAACAATAATTATAATATATACTTAATCCAAAAAGAAGAGGAAAAAGGAAAGAAAAAAATATGTAAACCAGATGGGAAAGATAGAAAACAAATAATTATATGGTAGGTTTAAACTCAAATATTTTAAATGTAATCAGGCCAAGTATTCCAAATAAAAGGCCAAGATTGTCAGTATGGATAATATCACTTTTAGGAAGTCCTATATGGAAATCCAAAGCCTAATTTACAGACTTTTCCTATAGCACTCAGAACACCAACGAGAGAAAGGAGATAGGATGGTCAGAGGAGATGGAGATCATGTGGTGTTTAACATTTCTTACAATAGATTTTGCAATGACATTTTTATAATTTTATAACTTTCTGGAATAATGAATATGTCTGCTTGCATGCCATGAGTTGTAACAAAAAACAGAAAGACAATTTTAACCTATTTTATGTGAATTCAGAAATGGCACACATTCCTTTGTAGAAAGTCTGAGGTCTTCAGATAGGAATCTAGGGAGATTTTTTTTAAAAATATGAAATAAGCAACAGGTTTCATTTGAAATGCTCAATACTTTTCATGCCTTTAGATTGATAACATTCCAGTTGTATTTAAATAGTACAAAAATGGTGAAGTTTCATAAAATATCCCTTAAAAATACACTCTCTGTACTTTTAAAATAAATACCACAGCTAATTATACAAAGGAGAATTGTATACATGAACATTTTTGAAATGGAGAGTTTTATGACTATTGGTTAAGTCACAGTCGATCATCCATACTTTATATTCGTCACCAGAAAAAAATCAAATATTCTTAGTAATAATAAACTTTCCCCTATTAAAAATGTAATAATATTCCAGATGGACTGTTTTAAATTCCAGTGCTACTATAAGAAAATATTAGTATTTTTCAGTTTAACATTGAAGCATAGAAAATTCTACCTTGTTAATCCAAGAAGACCAAAAGCCCAAAACAAACTTAAGGTAGTAAGTCTTTTCTTTAGTCAACAGTATCTTTAACCAAATTTTCCATTTTCCTCCTATTTCTCTTGATTCCCTTGCTGGAATTTAGTATAAGTTTTATGAGCACCACTCATCTAGAAAATTGCTCTTAAAATAGAACAGAAAATAATATAGTCCAGAATGAAATTGCTATTGACCACAATTCCACGTTTGCTGTTATAGATGTATGTAAAATAAAGTTTTAAAACTATTTTTAGAAACTGTCACCATTGGGCTGGATAATAAAGAATTATTCTGTTTACCGCAAAACTTTCAGAGTTACTCTAAAATTCATGTTATAAAGTACATCTCTTATTTCAAACCATTTTTCTTATAAATTTTGAAACTTTACACTTAAATCACTACAGAATAGAAATCATCAGGAATTAAAATATAATTTGTTGGTCTTGTTTTCACATTAGGCAAATTATTCCCCACTCAGGCACATATGGGCCTACAATGAGCAGAAATAATTTTTTTTCTGTTATGATAATGATAATAATCAGTTTTATGTAACACTGGACAATTTTCAAAATGTTTATCATTATTTTATTTGGTCCTCACACACCCTTGTGGTTTAGAAGAAAAAAAAAAAAGGACAATTCTCATAATTTTATAGATAAGGAAATAAAGCTCCAAGAAGTTTAAGTAAACCCAAGTTGGATGGTTATTGATAGGTCAACTAGAAGTGTGACAAATTATGTATTATCCAATATATATCAATACCTCCGATGTCTCTATATATTGTTTGGAACTACTTATAGCTCCTGTGTTTTGTTGTTGCTATTGTTGATGGTAATGGTGAAGTGTGGTATGTGTGTACACATATGCCCACATAAGAACAGAAAGGAAGGGAACAGAAATTAGATAGGGATGATAAAACCTAAGATTAACTAAAGAAAGAATTTCAGAAGAGAGAAATCCAATTATCACAGCTAGGTGTCCTTGAAGAAATAAAGAGAAATAAATGGAAATCCTATAAAATTAGAAGGGAAACTATTTATGTTTTTGATAACAGGGTCCACTTTGCTGAATTATGGAAAAACGATATTTGAAAAAAACTGAGAGAATTTTGCCACCAATAAAAATATTTTTGTACATAATCAATTCTTATTAATGGGGAATGTATAACCAACTATTTTAATATTTTAAGTGGAATATCAGGTTGGGTTTTTGAGGTAGATATGAAAATATGAAAAGCTGATATAAAGTTTTTACATCACATAAAAGAGTTAGATAGAATTGCTACATAATATCAAAAGAGTAACAGCTTACAAGTGATATTAGGCCCTGAATTTCCTTTTACCTTCTACTCCTGCAAAGTTTTCTGGATCTGCCCTTAGAAGTTTCAAGTCAGAAATTAATTTTGCTCTACTGCAGACAATATATACCTTAGGAGGTATTTTTGGAGGATATGTGGACTTGTATCTAAATATTCAGCGCTGTATTACTTCTTGACGCAAAGCCTGCTGATTCCAACCTCCCACATCTCACTTTCTTAATTCCTATCGCCCTTCTTTCCTTAATTAATTCCTTAATCTTTGCCTTTATAAATCCCATTTAAATACGTCTCAATTCCTTCCTTTTTCACAAACTAGGATTTATGGTCCCTCATCTTTCATTATATTTCCACTTCCTTTGTACTTCTAAGCCACAGTTTCCTCTCTTGCTAATTATTTCCAATGTAAGTGAGTCCTATAATGTGATTATAATATAGCGATGGAAAATGGAAGTGGTGAAAGCAAACTAAACAGGGCTGAGGGGCTTTTGCAAAGCTTAGTAGGGGCAGCAAATGATTGCTTGGCTTAGGAATGGAAAGATAAAGAAGTAGGGGGAAAAAAGAGAATAGCATATTAAGCATTAGCAAAATGTAGCCTTGTAGCTTTGTAGTCATAAACTGACTTGGCAACGTGTTCAACTCAGGGAGACACTTGGCTGGGGAGAGAAAACCACTATATGGCAAGTTGTTACGAAGAAAGAAGGAAGTGAAGAGATGAAGAAAATAGAGAGAATGTGACCAAACTGGGCCACTTCTAGGCTGAAAGAAGAGATGGCAGTTTGACAGAGGTCTTTAAAACTACTCAAGGTGTGCCAGAAAAGCCATGAAGCTGATCACAGAAGCAAATACTGTAATCAAAAGCTTCTCACAGGGAAGCCTAGTTCTAATAATTACAAGTGAAGTCAATGGGTTTTGTAAACTGATATTACACAAGAATTCTATACTTTTATACAGCCTATGGGTTTGACTGTTTATATATAAACTATTAATATTTTGTGCTACATAAAATTTTACTACAATTCTATGGCAAAAATGCATCAGCCATATTCCCTCTATTTCCAGAAGCACCAAGAAGGGGTAGACATGGGCAGAAATTCATGAAAAGTTCCAATGAAGAAATTACACTTATAATTACATGTACAATTCATATTATTTATTTATGGTAGAATAAAAGTTCACCTGTTGTAAATATGGAGACAGAAAATATTTACATATAGTTACATATTTGTAATGATTACAGTAAGGGAAAAGATGCTATTATGTCCTCATAAAGATTTAGCAAAGAAATGTAACAGCTCTAAGATTTATCTACTTTCTAGGATGATTTGATTCCAATTTTTGCTCTATTACATGTGTGCCTATGTCTCTCAAGTCCTGTAGTATAAATTGTTACTAGAGGACTTACGTTAAATAAGAGAAAAAGCTTGAGATAAGGGCTTCCAAATACATAAATAAAATTATCATTTGAGAAAAGCTACACATAAATATTACACAAAAGAAATTCTTCAATTTTCAATTTTTTCTCTTTTCTTTAGATTGGATCATTTTTATTTATCTTCAGGGTAACTTCTCTTTGTCATCTCCATGCTGCTTGTAAGCCCATCCCGTAAAAATACTTATTTTAGATATTGTTTTTATTCTAAAATGTTCATTTTTTATATTCTCCAATTTTCCGCTGAGATTTCCTATCTTTTCATTCATTCTGAATGTATTTTTTTCTTTACTGTATTAAGCATATCTATAATACCAGATTTAAAGTCTTCATCTGACATATCCAACTCTGAGTCTATCTTGGAGTTGGCCTCTGTGGACTGTATTTTCCCTCGATAATGGGTCACATTTTCCTGGTTCTTTGAATGTCTGCTAATTTTGGATTGTATCTTGGATGTTTTCAATATTCTGCTTGGAGACTAGATTCTGTTATTTTTCTCTGAAGAGCATTGATATTTATGCAGGTACTTAACTAAGTTAGCCTCAAATTGCATGCTTTTTTTTTTTCCTATGGGTGATAACTCAACTCTCAGCTCAGGTCTTTTAGCCTTAGCTGAAAGCTATATTGAGTCATCTTCTTGCATCTAGGGTTGTTTAAGAGAGTTGGGCAAAGTTTATACACTGAAAACTGGGACACCCCTTTTCCAATCCTATCCTTCCAGGATTCCACCCTCATTTTCTGGTGGTGTGACCACCTCACACTCATTCTACTCAAGCCAAAAAAGATAATATGCTTCTGTTAGTGATTTTGACAACCCATGCTACTTCGTAACATAGCCCACCTGCAGTCCAAAGCTACCAAGATGGAGACTTCATGCCTTACCAGTCTCTCCTACAGTTCCCCTCCCCTGTTTTTGTTCACTCTCCAGAGCTTTCCAGAGGCTTTTTTTTTAAATTTTGTCCAGAATTTATAATTGTTTCTTCAGAATAAATAGACTATTAGGAGCTTAATCTGCCATAGTGGAAATGAAATTTTCTCTATATTTTTTTAAATCAATTCTTCTATTAATATTATTTTGAACACCATTTGCATCTCTTAATCCATATAAATAATGTGGTTAACAATGCTTTGAAGTTTAGAAATAAGGACTTCCATAAAATACACTTTTAAAAACATTTTTGAACTAAAAGTGCAATTGTTAGCTCACAATATCTCACTTCTTATATAGTATATTTAATATAAAAATACATCAGGAACTTAAACTACTGAGAATTTGTTAGACAATTTGATCTGAAAAAAAACATCAAAACCAAGTTTGGAATACATTTCTACATTGAAATACTGTTTTCCATACAACCTATTTCATTCCCTAACATAACGATAACATGAAGATAAGTAAATAGCTATAGGTAGATAGATCTTAGTTATTTAGACAATTCTTTCTATTCGAACTCACTTATAGTCTTCCCGTCTCCTTAATATAATGTTTCAGTTCCATGATAAGCTCAAAAAACAATTCAGAAAACTTTAAATATTCCTTATTATCTCTGTGAAATTACCCCTTCCCCCAGTTACCTTCCATGTGGGCCAATGAAGTCAGGCCAAGAAAATATTACTGAGAGTGCTGATTCTAATGTATTTGGTCTTTATTGTGTAGATTCTTGTTGTTAAAATGGATTGTCAACAGGAAGCAAGCTCAATTTCGGAAGAGCCAGTTAATGGATTATATCATACAATAGCGGATGAGAGAATCATTTTGATGTAGTGGTAACATAAAAAAGGACATGCTTCATTTGCAAAAAAAAATTCAAGTGCATGGATAAAAACAATGATGGGGATAATACTAAAAATAGCAGCTAATTTCTCTCAATGATTTTAGGCACTATCCTAGCAACTCTGATAATCTCTTCCCAAAAGGCTCAGGTAGCAAGCTACCCTCTCGCATGTTATCGAATGTCCTCTACTTGGTTTTTCCATCTCACGGCCCTAGGCATTACCAAACTTCTCATTGGTGGTGACTTCTCTTTCGACTGTTGCTAGACTCATATAAGCGATATAATATTTTCCCAGATGGCAAAGAGTTATAAAATTATTGATACCTTTGAGATAACTGTGCATAACCATTGTGTTTATATTACATATCTTTCTAGATTTATATCTAAATTTAGGCTATAAGCAGATGTCATACTAACACATGATTTTCAGTCAGGATAAGTTTCTCTTTTAAATATGGGGTCATTGTCCAAAAGAAAAAGCAGAAGTGTAGGAAGGGACACATACAGTAAGGAAGAGAGGAAAAAGTCAGACAGGAATTATCCAAGTGAGATAGAAAATAAGAAATAATGGAAACTTCATCTACTAGAGTGCCAGATTTAGGGTTTTACCTTTTAGCAATTTGAGTGTCTGTTTTATTGTATGTGAATATGCGTTAAATGAATATCCAGTGGTGTGTCATGTCAAGAAACAATAGTCATAATGTTACATGTCAATTATACCTCAATAAAAAAAAAGAAACAATAGTGACCATTAGTGAAGGACGTTTGAAAAAATATATAGATTTCATTTATTTTACAGTAGCATCAATTAAGTTGATATCATCTATGTCAATAATGAACACCTAATTTCAAAAATATCATAATTATATATATTACTATGTGTCATATTAAATTGCATACATTTCATTTGACTTACCACCAAAATGCATCCTATGTTGATATGTATATAAGATGATTTACAATTCATAACTTTAGTTATAGTATAAACACTGCTGATGTCCATAATTCATTTGTTGACACTCTTGAGTTTTGTTTTTCCTTTTGTTTGGTTGTTTTTGAGAATTTTTTCATCATGCGGCAATTTTAATCCACTTAAATTTAAGTAATTAAGTGTAATTTTTGTTTTGTTTTGTTTCCTTCTCAAGGATCTTTTTTAGAATATGACATAAGTGTACTGATTATTTAAAGTTTAAGAAATATAAATGATCCTTTTAATCATTGATTTCAAAAATTTTCAAATCATATTAGCAAGCCCTACTTTAAAAGGGAGAAGCATATCAATCATAGAATATAAGAAACAGTAAAATGCTAACTAAATGCTAGAAAGAAGGAACAAAATAGATATTCATCATTTGGTAACCACCAAAGTAGTAGTTGATATACATAAGGGTCATCAATGGATGTGAAAGCCAGTGGGTGAAAGTTTGATGAGGTACAGGATATCAGAAAATGTTAGAATATCACCCCACAAAATATTAGTCAAATACAAAAGAGACAATGGTGACTTTATACTGGAGAAGAGGGACGGATAGCAACTAGATTAGGTAATAAAAGTTAATATCACACGTAGAGCGGCGATCTGACATCATATGTCTCCTGATGGGATACACTGAGAACAGCCCTGCACTCTACCTGTGATATTCCTGCCAAGAAAGCAGGGCCTGAGTCTGTAAATAGGAAACATCAGATGGACCCAGGTTGAGGGCACCTGATAGGATGAAATGATCACATTCTTCAAAACCCTCAAGGATGTGAGAGAAAGGGAAAGATTGAGCAACAATTCAAAGAAAATGGATGAGACCTGATAGCTAAGTGCAGCCTGTGTTTCTGGATGGGATCCTGGACCAGGAAGGAGAAAGAGACATTGCTGGGACCGTTGGTGAAATTTGAATGATAATGTTATATCAATGTTGATTTTTCGATTGAGAGAATTGTATGATGGCAACGTAGGGGGATTTTATTTTGAGGGAAGAAAGAGAGAGTGAGAGAGAGAACAAATGCAGTATGGTATTAATTAGAGACTCTAGAATATGGGATTACTTTGGGAGAGGACTCTAGGAGTTCTTTGTACTGTCTGGCAAATTGTATGCAAACTTTAAACCATTTCAAAACGCAAGCAAATAAAAATAAGAAAGCAAATTAAAAATACTAAATGAAAATAATTAAAAATTTAACTACATGTTCTGTCCTGTGAGACTTAGAATACAATTAAATCATTATTGATCTGGATATTTGGCAAATAGGCTAATGTCTTTGAGCTTTGTTTCACATTTTTATCTTCCCCGTGCAGATGAAAAGAACATAATATTTTGCCACATACGTAACGCTCTTCAGAATTTGGCTCCAGAGCACAGTGATTAGTTAGAAGGCCCTCTGGAATTTAAGAAAGACTCAGTCCCTCTCTCTCCCAAGATGGAACTCAGTAGAATGAGGCTGACTGAAGCTCAGTAGCTGAGTTCA
The DNA here is from genome assembly GCA_031878705.1 of Tapirus indicus. Taxonomy (NCBI): domain Eukaryota; kingdom Metazoa; phylum Chordata; class Mammalia; order Perissodactyla; family Tapiridae; genus Tapirus; species Tapirus indicus. The sequence continues at coordinate 135,975,754 of CM062919.1, read as the reverse complement.
TTTGTTTATCAAATATTGGCTGACTGACGCCTGACCTCTTGGAACTAGCTTAGTCCCCCTGGCTGACTGGTTGGCTGAACTCCTGGTCTCTTCCCTCAAGCCTCCCCACCAACTCCTGTTTCTGCCTTTGCTCTCTTCCCTGGTTGGCTGCCCTTCCTGAGACTACCGAGATGTTGCCAAAAGATTGAGAGTACCGGTAATGATAATAAAATTGACTCAATACAGGCAGAGACCTCAGATAAAAACAAGAAAAACTCACAGGAAAAAAAAAGCATTCGTGCACACTGTAATGTGTAGCAGTAAATCATTTTGATTATTTGAACTAGTTGACCAGGTTCCACTTATTATGAAGTAGGGGAGCAGTGGCATAATTTCATGCGTAAATTTTTTTGGCCAATGACATTATGACTTTCAACCTGGTAGTAAATTAACAAAATGTAGTAAGAGTGGAATAGAGAGGTAAGAAAAGATTTAAGATGTAGTAAGTAGTTTCTAGGTCTAGGCACTGTACTAGTCTTTTGAAATAATCTTAGCCTTAAATCTCCTTTATATAGTGACAGAACTAAGGGCCATAAGAGAAGAGCCCAAATTGTGCCTGGGGTGTGTCAGACTGAAAGGCCAGCATCTAGCCACACATCTTGGCAAATAAAGTCTCTTGAATGAAGCTACTTATGATTCATTTCATATTGTATCAAAGTATTGCTACCTATCACTCAATCCTAGGTACATTTACCTTTCAAGATAAACAATCAATTAGTTATACTTTCTCTTCGTCCATTTCATGAGATTATCAATATTTTAATATAATTCTTCAGTGATTCAATGTGATATGACTGCCTTCGGTAATAATATATGTGTATATGTGTCTGTGATAGGAAGAGAATCAGGGTGTTCCACATAATTACTGCCTTATTACCTTGCCTGAATAGATATTTCACATTTTCTTTTCCTTAAAAACTTATGTAGTTGTTTATCTGCTGGAAGTACAAGTTATTGTGATAATAAATGGCAGCGTAATTGATCATCCTAATGGCATATGCGTTTTAATACGTTTATTGAAAACCTCACAGAGATTGTAATCATTCTAAGCATTTGGGTTAAGATGAACAGCAAAAGAAGTTCTTTTCAGACAGGAATCTCCTTAAAATCAAAATATGTTGGCCATACCAGCTACTTTCGGTGGAGAAGAATCCAGACACTTGCTTGGCAAACTGGTTCACTGAAGTGCCTCTAGTGATGAGAAAGAGAGAAGTCTTCTGAAGTGGTCTGCAAAAGTCAGGAAACTTCTTTGAAGTCACAAGTTTATATGTTAAGATTGTAATAAATTCTGTACTATATCCATAACTTAAAATTAAAATTATTTACTCTTTTGTAAAATTAACACTCTAGAATTTGTGTCATAGTTACCTAGTACTTCTCATACCCTCCTACACACTGTGCCACAAGCTAAGTTCATGCTTCACTTTGAGGAGTTCTACATAACAAAAGGAGAGCTAAAATAATTAGGAAATATTTGAAGAGCTAATGTCATTTGGCATCTTCCCAATCACATTACCTAGGTGACCTTTCTGCTTCTGTATAAAATTTTCCCTGTTACAGACTCACACTCAGGGCACTATAAAATTTGAGTGCATGTATGTGTTATATATTCATATGTATGTCTCCCAGTCATGAATCTGAGTCGACCCAACCAACTTCCCCATCCAATTTCATTTTGTAACAAAGGCTTAACTCTCTTAACTCTCTTAACTCTCTTAACCAAGAGAAAGCTAACTAATTCAGTTTAAACCATTAAACAGAAAAATAATCCATATCCATCAGTATTGAGGATGCCCTTAGAATGAAGAATGGTTTACTTATTCCACAATTTTGTAGAAATCTTGTCTTTTGGTATTATTAATAAACACTGGATAAAGGCACTGCTGAATTAAAGAATCATTCAGTAGGTCTGAGTAGAAATCTAAATCAAATCACAGAAAATAGGTCAACCAAAATAGCAAGTTCAGAAAATTAAAACTGCAGCTTTTAGTATTGCCTTTATGTATGACTAGTCTATGTACATATAGCCATTGTCAACAACTAGCTGTAAAAACTAACATAAGGAACTGAGCCAGAAAAAATAAAGTAATATTTTTATGCAGTTCAAGAAGTTGAAGATGCAACATTTCACAAAAACCACATCCAGTGATGTCCTAATTTTCGTAAAACAAAGAAATGGCGTTCTTAAGTTGGCACAGCGTTCCTAAGTCATCAGTCGATCCTATTTGATGTAAATTCCCTTAATCCTCCTCAAAAGGGATACTGAATATTTTGGACAGCCAATACTTAAAATTGAGCAGTATGGGGCCAGCTAAAGGAAATAACTTGTGAGAAAGGTGGCAGATGCTCTTCTATCCTGTTCAAGAGGCTATAGTACAGAACTCTTTAAATTAATCAAAACTGTGAAAAGATATGGATAAAATCATCTGATTCACATTGCATTATAAAAATGCTGTATGAGACCTATATTGGGTCATCACTCTAAAACGTCCCTAAAAATTTATAAAGATAGCAATGCGTGGAATGTCTACACAAGGCGTTAGCTCTGGATAGGAATGGAGAAAAGATGCTTGTTTGAACTGGAGAAATTTTGGAAATTGCTGGCTATATTCAAATCAGTTTGCAAATGGTCTCAGTAAAGATGAAAGAAGGAGCGCAGTGGCAGGGCAAGATGTTCAAAGAAGCAAGAAGGGTTTTATTCCAGCTCAAAGAAAGAAAATGTCAGTGGTTGTCAGTAAAGTAAGTGGATTTTTCAAACTGAGTTCAGCGTTAGCCATATGATGTTTGATACATGCACTCTATAGTATTTTGCTTTCTTAACATAACTTAATGTTGTCCAGCACTTTAGCTATTCCTAGGAACACTACAAAAGGGAAATATACAACTGGACACTCTTTATGTCATTTCCCAGTTTCATACCTGATTTGCTAGTATTGTTTTTGTACCATTCCTTGAGGAGAATCAAGTCTGAGACATTCTGAGTGTTTATTTTCTAAATTAGTGAAATACTTGGTAAGTCAAATAAATTTTCTTATTATATTGCTTACTTTAGCAAAGATATTCACTAGTAGTAGAAGCTTGGATGTCCATGATCACAATATATGGATTGACACCAAGGAAAGGCAGAATAGTACAACAGTATTAGTATCCTCTAAGGCAGAAAGTTCTATCTAATCTAGTCTTTAGCAAAATAGAAAAGAGAGGGTAAATAATTTTTAAAAAAGAACACATTTCATTATTTATCTGGAAATTCTGTGGTGTAACTGGATCCAGAAGTTTGCAAGATGTCATTCACAGCTCATTTTCTCCACCTACCAGGCAGGTTTTCATCAGGTGGTGGGCAAGTAGCTGACTGAAACTCAAGATATACAAGATATCTATGTATGAACAGCTTTGTAATATTAGACATAAAATTTGGTTTTTTAAGTAAGACCTTCTCTAAAAAAAGCCATCTTGAACTCATGAGCCCATACATAAAGCACATTGTAGAAAATGAGCAGCCTGTAAGAATGAGGGATTTGTTTGTTACCAGCAGAAAAATGAAAGAACAAACACATTCTCGCTAGCAGTCTAGAGTTCAATAAAAACTGAGACCCTGAGCATATTAGCCTGGCCTACAAAAGCGATTCCTTTGCACTTCATAAAGGAGGGGTCAGGTGCAACAGAGTGTATCTGAATGAGAAGAGGATTACAAGTGTTGTGGGATAGTAGGTGGTATTCCAAAAATGTAAGTCAAGTTGCCAAGAATGTGTTCTAAGATTTTTAATAGCCCTAGGCTTTGTAATAAATTTTTGTAGGGTGAGAGGTTTTTTAAAAAATATATATATATGAGAACTTTCTCTTTAAAACCAAAGTCAGCCACTGTAAGTTAGTATTTAATGGCTGTGGACTATAAGTGATAGTGTTTGAAAGTTAATTGATTATTTTTCATGTCCTTTGAGGAACATATTTTCAATCACTGGCAGTGTAAAGTAGTGCCTACTCTTTCTCTCATTAACACATTCCACCAAAAATGCAAAATGGAGACTCCTATTAAAGTCTTATGTGATAAATTGAAATTTTTCTTGCCAATTTTTCCATAATCAATCAGGATACCAGAATTTTTTGAATCTGTTTAAAATGTAAATACCAAAATTAAACATATTGAGGTACAAATAGTTAACATTTCTATCTTTGTTAAAACTAAAATTATCCCAACAAGAAATCTTTCAAAGAATTTCTATACTATTACCTATAATATTACTCAGAGTACAGATATGCAACATTTAGTAATCCACTGAAATTTCTATTCTTTATCATTCATATGTGAAATAAGAATTAACAGAGTATTAATAGTTATAAAAGTGTCTTGCAAATACAAACCAATATGAAAATTAAGTTCTACTTTTTAAAAATTATATTTTCAAGTCATTTTTCAGTTTTAAAAATACCTGTTTCATCCACTTAAGAGAAGTTCAAAACTCAGAATCTTTGTTTAGTTCAAAGTTTTGTTAAATGTTCACGTTCTAACACACGAATTAATTCAAAATCAGTATATGCATATTTAATGTAAATTTGTAAGTTAAGCATCTATCCACAGCTGCTTGCTTTTCAACACCTAAAAAGCTAGATCTTTGTGTAAAACTATAAAATGGGATATTTTTTGGTATCGCTTTACATTGTCCATTAGTGAAAAGAAAAGAAGAATAAAATATCATAATATTGTAGAGATTATGAATATACCATTTATATGACGGCATTGTCATCACCAAATCTTATTTCTATATAAAGCTCCGCAATAGTGTCTATAATTTCATCTTGCTTTCTTTTTCATTAATATAGCATTTCTTCTTCCTCCTTTGTATATTTCCTTTGGTCATCTTTATAATTTTTCCTCCCCCCAAAAATTATTTTGGTTTGGCTTTGTAGGATTTAGAAAGTCTAAACGTTAGATTAGAAGTGTTACTTGAAAAAACAAAAACTGAAATTTTAAGAATACAGAATCTGTATTGTCATCCCATCATAGCATTTGTCCGTTAGAATTCATTACCTCTGAAGAAATAAAATGAGGTGCTGCTGTCTTTTTCTGAAGACGTGTATACTAGAGATGTTATGTACTAACCAGAAAGTTCTTTTCTCTATATTTTATTCCTTTAAAATTAGTAGTCCAACTAATTACTTCTTCTAAGTGAGCTCAAAACTGCCTGATTTATGACTCCAATTACAACCAGTTTTAAATAAACGATTTCTTGACTACACAGAAGGTTTATAGTAGAATCAGTGAAGGACACTATATGGTAGGATTAGTGTGTGATGGTGTGAGTGTTTCTCCTAAAATTTTTTGGATTTCACATTAAATAAACTGAGAGAGGCTAATGATTCCACAATTCAGACTTTCATTTTGTTTTTTGGCCTCAGGTACTTAGTAGTCATAACCTTGGGTACATTGAAATATATAAAATCAAAATTCAAGTCTTGATAGGAAAAGATAAGACAGATCCTCAAGAAAATGTATTTGTTGCCATAGCTCAGATCAACTTAGAAAGCAATTGTGAACACAGTTCTATGTAGGTGTCATTCAGGAACTTGAAACATAATCAGTCACAGCATACTAGGCATAATTCATTCATTCATTAATTCATTCATTCCTTTATTCAATAGGTAAATTATTCAGTGCTACCAAGTGCCTGGTACTATGCTAGACAATATGTATACAACAGTGTCTTTGCCATCCAGGAACTTACAGTCTAATAAGAGAGATAGATATTAAACAAATAATTACACAATTATAATTTAAGGAAGACTATGGGAGAAAAATTGGCTGCTATGAAAGAACATAGCAGAGACCCTAAAATATTTGCTTAGTCTTTGGCTAAAAAATCAAGGGGGGCCACCCCGAGGAAGTAGCATTCAAACTAGGACATGACAGAAAAGTGGAAGGTAGTCAGATAACAGTAGAGGAAGAATTTCAGGTAAAGAACAACTTAAGAAAAAGCCCTAGGGCATAAACAGCTTGAAATCTTTAAGCAACCTCAAGAGGTTGAATAGGATACTAACATGTAGGGCACAAGGTATTGGAGGTTAGAAGTAAAGCAGAAAATAAACCTAGAAAGAGAGAAAGAGAGCAAAAAAAGGGAGAAAGCATGAATTATGCACGACCCTGTAGGACCTGTTAGGGATCTGAATATTATCCTAAGAGTCAGAAGTAAGTATTGCCAGATTTTCACAGGAGATGAGGAGATTAGTATTTGAAATAAATCATTCTGTTTGTTCTGCAGAGAATGGATTATAGACAGGGATTGTGAACGAGAAGGGAGACTAATTAGTGAGCTTCTGCAGTACTCAGGCAGTAAGTAATAATGGCCAAGACTAATAATGTCAGCAGAGAGAAGGAATTTGAGACATTATGGATGTAGACTTGTCAAGACTTGCCAAGTTAATAGACATGAGGAAAAAGAGAGAATGAAGTCAAGATTAAACCCATCCCAGTATGAATGAAGTTGTTTATTAAGATAGGACACTTTGAAGGAGAAGCATATCTGAGGTAGAAAATCAACACTGAATTTTTGACGTGCTCAGGTTGGGATTGCAATGGACTGAATGTTTGTGTCTCTCTCCCCAAAATTCATGTGTTGAAATCCTAACCGCCCATGTGGTGGTATTAAGAAGCGGGGCCTTTGGGAGGTAATTACGTCACATAGGTCAAGTCCTCATGAATGAGATTACTGTCCTTATAAAAGGGACCCCAGAGAGCATTCTCAACCCTTCCACCACGTGAAGATACAATGAGAAGACAACAATCTGCAGAACAGAAAATGGTCCTCACCAGAACTCGGCTATGCTGGCAGCCTGATCTCACACTTCCATCTTCAAATCGATGAGAAATAAATTTCCGTTGGTTACAAGCCACCCTGTCTTTGGGACTTTGTTTATAGCAGTCTGAACTGACTGAGACAGAGATGTTTGTGAGACAACCAATTAGAGAACCAGGCCCAGGGGGTGGGAGGTCAGTAGGATAAGGGTCTGGAAATCAAAAGAGCGGTTTATGCTGCTGTTGTAAATGTGCAAGTATGAAAGCCATGAGAGTGGATGTAATCACTTCAATGATTCTCGTCTAGAGTCACCAGAAGGAACGAATCTCCTGTCCTCTTTATTTTAGCCCAGTGCAACCCATTTTGGATTTCTGACCTCCAAATCTGTAAGATAACAAATTTGTATTGTTTTAAGCGACTAAATTTGTAGTAACTTGTTACAGCAGCAATAGGAAACTAATACAATCTCCAGTCACTACAAACACAACAAAATGTTATTCCTTAGCTTTATCTTATAAGCAGAGGGAGGGGATGGGTATGGGGAGGACAGACAGGGTAGTGAGTGAGGTAAACAACCACAAAAGATATGGTTTATTGCCTATAAGATAACAAAACAGTTCTGTGCCTAATCATCCAACTCAGCAGCTTTATCCTAATGTTTATTAAATTGACTACACACACACATTCCTACTTTCCTAAAAAGCGTTTGAACAGGTTTTAACATCTTGTTCCTTCATTAATGAATGAAGGAATAAAATACTTGACAAGTGTTCATTTTATACCTGTATTAGAGTTATGATTTTACCCTTTTGAAAGCATACTCTAACAGAAGAAAAGCCATCAAAGGAGTCCTAGAAAAACAAATATAGAAAGAATAGAAGGCCCAGGAGAGAATGGTGTTCTGGACACCAGAGGACTAGAATTTCAAGAAGTGTTAATGGATGTGCAATAGAAGAAGCTGGTTGAGGACTTAGATGAGTTATCGGGATACGACTAGTAGCAAGAGGGAAGTATTAGTCGATAAGGTTTAAAAGAATTAAATGAATTAAGAAATCAGTGGGATATAAGGAAAAGGAGAGAGTAGGACCAGTGATTCTTACAAGAATTTGGGTAATGTTGGAGAGAAAAAAACATGGTGTAGCTAGTGAAGAAAGCAGCATTGTGAGCAATAATCTCTTTGGGGTGAGGAAGATTTAATAAGGAAGGAGCTAGCAAAGAAGAGAAGGACAGGAGTTCAAAGATACAGGGAATAGGAGAAGGAGGAGAATTGTTGAAGAAAGGCCCTGAGGACCTGCTCAAAGCAGAGCTGAAGAAAGTTCCTTGTGAAAGAGAAGGGAACCTCTTCCTCCGCATCAGAAAGGAAAAGAGAGAAAGCTGGAGGTTTTAAAGTGATTTCAGACCCATTAAAAATCGTTTCCATATTGGCTCAGAAACAAGAAGCTTTGACCTAGGACTGTGGTAATAAAAGGGCCCAAGTTGGGAATGGGTGGGATTTTTAACAGAAAGTATAGGAAATGCAAGGAAGTGTGAGTAAAATAACCCTCGAACATCTCTGGGGGAAAAAACTGGGGTGGAAACCTACATTAAAATCAGTCAGACCAATCTGCTTCTCTTTTTCTCACAGTCTCAATCTTTTCTTCAAAATCTCTTAAACATACAATATTCTTCACCATTAGCTTATTTCAAATGTTCATTCAAGGTTTGATGTTCATTTTTCTAGGTTTAGCCTTTTTTTTAGACTTCATTTTTAGAACAGTTTTAGGTTCACAGTATTTTGAGCAGAAGGCACAGAGATTTCCCATATACTCTCCACCCTCACACGTGCATAGCCTCCCGTAGACACAGAGCATTATAAATTTGTCCAAACCCATAGAATGTACACCAAGAGTGAACCTTAATGGAAACCATAGACTTTGGATGATAATGATGTGTCAATGTAAGTTCATTAATTGTAGCAAAGTTTTCAGCTTTTAAAAGGCAAATTATTTCTAAAATACTCTCTCATTGACCGATCATGGGAATCCGCCTCCTTTCCTCTTTTCCCAGAACTACTGAACCAGAACCTCAGGTCAGATGGCCTGAGAAGTAACAGACGCATCTTTGATCAGACCTTTACGCGAAAAACATTCTGCTCCAACAGGATTTTGTAAGAGTCCCAAACTTCCTTGCCACATATCTTGAAATGTGAATTATAAAACTGAAAATATTTCCTGTGGTTATAAATTCTGCTTACTACCAAAGTGTAAAAGGAAACTGTGATACACTATAACAATGTCATTCCTACAGGCAGTCTCTAAAGTTCTTTAGCAAATAGTAGACAGATCTCCAGTCCTGGAGAGTCTTCACTCTCAATTTCCTTTTTCTTTACATTGGGCTGTGGCACAAACTCACAACGGAGTTTAATCCTGTGGTCAGATACGTGCTATAGTCTCAGCAACCACATTATTCCAAGTGAGATATGTAAGGCAAAGACAAGTACTGTATAATATCACTTATATGTGAAATCTAAAAAAGCCCAACGCATAAAAACAGAGAGTAAAATGGTGCGTACCAGGGCCTGGGGGCAGGGAGTATAGAACGGAAGTTGTTTAAGGTACAAACTTGAAGGAGCAGTGAACAAACCCTAGAGATCTAATGCCCAGTACAGTGAATAGACAACAATATTGATTATAATCATCAAAGGTGTTAAGAGACTAGATCTTAATTATTCCAAACACTAAAAGGAAATCATTGTGTGACTAGATAGAGGTGCTACCACAGCAATCATATTACAATATTTAAATGTATCCAATCAACATGCTGTATACCTTAAATTTATACAATGTTATATTTCAAATATATTTCAATCAAAAATTGTTTAAAAAAAGAAAACGTGGGGAACCACATTTATAATTATAAACATGTTTGTGTGGGTTTGAGTATACCAAATAATTTAAAATACTTTTATTACATCTTTCTTTTCCTTTTTAGCTTCTGAAATACCCCTTTTTACATATTGGGATTTTGAAAAACCTATGATATAGACTAATATATATATACTTTCTCGTGTGGCAATGTGGAATTCACACCCCTACTTCTAGTCTATGATGTTTTTATGGTATTTTTTCAGCTGTCATGTGATTCAGCCATGAAAATCATTAGCATCTGAAACGACTTACTGTCCACAGTATTTTTCAGCATGACTTCAAGATATTGAGTTACTTTTTAAGATAAATAAACCCATCTATGGAAGCCATCTACACAAAACCTATCACTATACTTCAGGATTTAAAAAGATTCTACTTTAGTGTGAACAATACAAAATGGGGAGGAAAAGAATCTAGAAAGTACAAATATGAAAAATAAGTAATGTGGCTTTGAAAATTTGAAAATTTTAGTTCCTTTAATCCTTCGAATTCTGAATTCTTATGAAAATAGCTGTAGTTTTTACATATTAAATTAACGTAAAAAAATGTAACTAAAACTTTATAATCCAGATTGCATTATTTGAAATTATATTAATTTATTTTAAATTGCAACTACAGAAAATTAAATAGTTAAATAACATCCAAATATTTAGATAATTATAAATAATAAACATCATTTCTTAAAGGGTAAGAAGATCCAGGGTTCAGTAGTCTGAATTCCTCACCTGTTTCTCTAGCCATAGTTCCCTAAGTGATAAAGGACACGTACAAATTTTAGAGAATACCTCAGTCAAATTGACAATGTAACCAACTTGGTCTTTGGTCCCAAACTTCTTTGTTCTCTTCTTTCCTGCTGAACTAGGGCAGGCATAGGGGCTTGGAGAGAAGTCTCCATGTTCTTCACATGTAATAATAAGATAGTAATAGCTAAGTGTTAAAAGTATTTCTTATGAGCCAGACCTTGTTTTAAGCACTTTTCATGTATTAATTAATCTAATTTTCAGAACCTTCGTATACCCATTTTGCAGATGATAAAACTAAGGCTCAGAGGAGTATAGTAACTTGCCCAAGGTCACCTAACTGGTGTGATAGAGCTAGGATTTGGATCCATGCAGTTTAATTCCAGAGACTACATTCTTAACCATTATATCTCACTGTTTCTCTGAACGTTAACAAGAAAGCTTATGGGTGGGAGAGAGGGAACACAAAGCAATTCAAAGGAAGAAGTGTCAAGAATGCATTTCATAGAGAAAATGGTACTTGCAACTCATAGCTCATTTCCTTGAAAGCCCTGTTCTCTAGCACCAGGGTCCAATCATAGCATACTGGAACTTCCACTCTGGGACGAGTGGAGGGGAGTAAGAGGAGATGGTCCATTATTCAATCTGTAAGGTGTGATTTAAACCCAACACTCCTCCATATTTTCTCTAGTTGTCCAAAATGGGCTTACTAAACTAGGTCTTCAGCCATCTAGAACAGTCTACCTCAAGGGAGAAAATTAGCAGAGGCTAGAAACAGTTCTCCTTTCTAATATTAACTGCTGTTCCTATGAAACAGCAGTTCAAATTCTCAAGGACATTCGTAGATGTCCTTTTGATCTTGTTCTTGGAAGTTTCTAAAAGCAGTGCCATGCAGAGCCATACTGGAGTATGTGGGGAGAAAGGAAAAATCAGGAATATTGATCTTGCCTTTATTTAAAATGTTTATATATAGTTTATGAGGGATTTTTTTTGCACTCTTTTTTATTCCTAAAAATACTGCATTAAAATTGTATTTATCTTGATTACTGAGGGTTCCTCATTTGTTAGTTTGTTTGGTCACCCCCTTAAATTCTGTGCCCTAAGCTAGCTCCCGACTTGCTCAGTCTACTCCCAGCCCTCTCTGAAAGGTATAAGAATGCCATCTCAGAGCAATGTATTCCATTAGGCCTCTGTTAGATCACTCATGGCATCAGATAAAAATAACAAATGTTGCTAACAATACAGTGTCACCTCACCGTGCCTATGGCCTCTATACAATTTGACACTTGTCAAAGTCAATACTGGAGTAAAGTTATGGAAATCAAAGTCCATATATTACCTGCCTTATCATATATTCTATCAAATAAAAATTTAGAATCTTTCTTTTTTCCTGAGGAAGATTAGCCTGACCTAACATCTGCGGCCAGTCTTCCTCTTTTTGTATGTGAGCTGCCACCACAGCATGGCCACCGACAGATGAGTGGTGAGGGTCCGCACTCAGGAACCGAACCCGGGCTGCCAAAGCAGAGTGTGCTGAACTTAACCACCAGGCCACCAAGGCTGGCCCTTGAATTTCTTTACAGGAAAATGTTCACAAGATTCTGATTTACATCCACTGTGTAATAGGCACTTACAAAGCTGATTGTATGAAAGTCTTAAAAATTTTTGTGTTCTCAGTATTTGATAAAAATCACTGTTCGATTTTTCCTTTATAGGAAAATCACTGCTTTGACTTAATTTGCATATTTTTAAATTTGTTAATTTGCATGGTAAACATTTTTGCTTATTTGTCATTCTCCTGTAGTGAATTATTTACACTTGCTCTTTGCTCATTTTGATGTTATCATGTTCGTACTTTTCTTATTAATTAAGATTCCTAATTATTAATGTCATTGGCCTTATGTTCATGAATTACCTTTTAAATTTGAATTATGGTAATTAGCCATTCTAAATTTTAACATTTTTATATACTCAAATTTATGAATCTTTTTCTTTAGGCATTAGGTCTTAGAAAATCCTTTCTCTGTCTGAGCATATAAATATTCACTTATATTTTGTTCCAGCAGATTTGTAAGTTCAGTTTTTCCATATAAATATTTAACTCATCTGGAATTTAGTTTAATATAAGGTGTGAGGTTATTTCCAATTGGCTCCAACACCATTTATTCAATTATCCATTCTTTCCTCACTAGTTTGAAATGTCGTCCCTATCATACATTAAAATTCCATATATAGTTGTTCTGTATTTCTTTTCTGTTTCACAGATCTTTCTGTCTAGTCTGGCACAACTCTACTGCATGTTATTTTTATGGTTTAAGAGTACATTTTACAATCTGGTGGGGGTATTGCTCTTCTTTAAAAATAAAAGTTCTGACTATTCATTAACTTTTTTTCCAGATAAATTTTAGAATCATTTGACAAGTTCCAAAAAAGGTCCACTGGGAGTTTGATTAGAAATGTGTTAAGTTTATAGGTTAACTTGGAGAGAGTTGACGTCTTCCTCTCCAGAAACATCTCTCTCACCACTTACTAAAATTTTTTGTATGCCCCTCAGTAAAATCAGCTATTTTCTTCAACTAGGCATGCACATTTCTTGTTAAATTTATCCATATATATCATATATATTGTTACTATTCTTAATGAAATAATTTCCTAATATATTTCCTGACTATTTATGTTGTATATTTTGTAACAGACATGTTAAAATGGAAAGAATACAGCTTCTCAGTGCTTGTTTCTATTCTTGCCTCTGCTCTTTAGTGGCCCCATGAACTTGGGAGGATTTCTAAATATTTCTGGCCTTTCATTTACTAATGGGGAAAGAACTACCTTGCCCATGTTCCAGGTTTATTATGAGATTCAACTAAGATAATGTGCTTAGTAGCATAATATGCTACTAGTACATAATACTAAACTATGTAAATGTCATGGTATATTGTATATAAAGAAACATTAACTACATCTCCAAAAATTAAAATGAAGAATCAAGATTTAAAGCATGCAAATAATTGTAGCAAACTATTTTTATCGAGATTATTTAGATGAATGTTTATGCACACCACTTTATAAACACGTTCAATATTTTAAAAATGAACAAAAAAGAACTATGAAATGATGGAAAATATTCTGATTTATGTTTTATTCTAATATACTATCACATTTTTTATCCATGTTGGGCTAAAATCATATCATGAGAATATAAAATCACAAATTCTTCAACTCTTTCTAAAATGGAACCAAAAATGGTATCAAAGATACAAATTCTTTTGTTTTTATTTAATTTGAAAATTTATAGATTAGCTTGTTTTTTTCTTGTTTAATTTATATTATATTATATATATATAATATACAAAGATAAAAGACAAATGTGTCTCATTATTGAAAACAGCATTTCCTCACATGCACTGTGCCATAAAAGTTAGTTGTGTAATAATTTTAAATGGATATGATGAACCCCACTTTGGTATTTCTATGGTGGTTACTGTGATCACATAAGTGGTGTGACAATATAACTGCAAATACACACATTGTATATAGATAAATACAAATATCTTATTAAAAACTCCAAACTCTCATATAGTAAATTTATAGAACAAACATACTAAAGTCTTTTTAGACACATGTCAATGGTGCAAAATATGCAGAGTTTCTGGGTTAAAACTAGTTTAAAACTGACACAGAGTTCATTGGAAAGACCAGGGGCCAGTCTACATAGAGAGGAATTAGCCCAATAATCTGGAAAAAAAAATAGCCCTGCATTTTCTTCTTGTGAACTTTAGCAATTAGTAAAAATTTTCATTTTTTCTATTTCCTTCAAACTAAAAATACCTAATATTTCTCTCAGTACACATGCAAAAAATATCTTTGTATGAATAATAAACTTCTACTTTCAGTTCAGTTAATGAAAAGAATGTTAAATTCCATCTTCTTGTCACTCAGTCTTCTTCAAAAACAAGAAAGCCATCAAGTTACATACCAAGGCCATAAAAGTAGTGCATATTTTAATCGGCAACTTTACCTGACAATATAATATGTATGTTTTGCCATACTTTATCAGACTCTTTTAATGGCGATCATCATTAACTTTTCAAGGACAGAATGATAAGAAGTTTTTTCCTCTTCACTGTATAGCACAAACACAAGTAAAATAGGGTTGATTTGTGGAACTTTAACGACCCACCGTAAAAGTGGACTATGAGGAAAAAATAATAGATTTACAAAGAACAGGTATCTCCAAAAATATCTCCTACCCAGCGATCCCAATTCCAACATACTTATGTCCAACAACCTTGCTGCTCTGAAGACTTTCCCATACAAAAATTTCAGACTTATCAAATTAGATTGAAAGGGAGATTTTCCCATTTTTCAGTTAATTGAATCAATGAGGAAAATTAGTCTATATGAGGAAGAAAATTATTCTACTTAATACCTAATACATATCTATTTGTTATAATTATTTTGATTTAGATGTTTGGAGTGAGCAGACTTACAATTTTCTTTGATTTGCATGAACAGAAACATTTCAAATATCCACAGACTTTTCCCTTTCATCTGGCTATAGAAAAGTCTATTTATTGGTCATTACTACTCAGCGTTCCCTTAAGGGATAAAGAATTACAACCCTGAGTTCAACAATCTGACATCGTTGAATCTATCCTACAATATATTCCATTTTTCAGTTGAAAGTGAATTGTCCTCATGTCTTACCACATAACTCAATGTGTTTCTGCCCTGTGTAAAATTTTACTATAATGTCTTTAAAGGAGTCACTAAGCATGGCCTGATAATCAAAATATATATTATATTCCCTGAGGGCAGTTTGATTTAATTGTTCTCTGATCTCAGAAAAACTGAAAGAATGATTTTGCATACTGAATTTTTACTCTAAAGAATATTATCAAAATTTCAGTGTCTTATGACTCTTTCTTGTTAGTTTTAAGTCACTGAGAATTTTTAAGTGAAAAAACTTTAAAAAAAAGTTAAAATAAAAGGTTTTGCAAGCAAGATGCAAGAATATATTTAATTTAAAAAGGATTAATCATTACCAATTTAGCATCAAAAGAACTGTCAAGCAAAAGGAGTTCCAGATGGGCCATGTCATGGAAGGCTAAAAAAGATGCACCACTCACCTCCCTCTCTACTCAACTACAGAGGAAAAAGAACAAGCAAATAAATTTGAATCTCAAAAGAACATGTGGGTTTCTGTAGAATCATGCCTCTACAAGTAGGATCCACATTATCAGAAACCCTGAGAAGCATGGGGATTCATCTATAATTCATGTTTTCACCACAGAACATTGAGGAAGCCACTTTCAACATGTCCGTTCTGCTATCCACATGTTCTTACTCTTTAGAATTTACCGGATTGATCTGATCTACACCAGCAGTGATTCTGGCCATGAGAAAACTCTATTCTTCCTTTCTCTCATCCCTCTTTCCTTCTCCTTCCTTCACAAAGAGTGTTCTAGGCTAGATTAAAATACTTTTTATACACAAGTAGGAAAGCACTGAGAGGAAAAGACAAAGGATGGGAGAATTATGGATCCTGAAAATTCAGTGAGTAAATTAACTGACTCTAGGCCTAGGTTTCAAATACCCCTGGAGCTACTGAGAAGTTGTGTGTTATCGAGTAGGAGACCAAATCTATCTGAATCTCAACTGTCTAATCTACAAAATGAGTTGATATGCCTACACGTTAGAGTTCTTATAAGGCTGCTACAAGTTCTTAAACTGTAATAAAATCCCTTCTACACAGTAAGTTTTCAATTAATATTTGTCTACTATGAAGCTTTTTGGAGAGGAGTTGTAAAAATAGGAGAATAAAGATTTATCTACTTATAAAACAAACCAAAACCAAATATTCAAGAATAGCTTAATTATAGTATTTAGACATAATACTAGCATATAATGAAACTATACCTGTCTATATTATTCACTTAAAAGTGCATATAAAATATTTGAAGTTCTCAATTATTATATTCGGTGTAGAGTGGAAAATAGCTAGTCTTGTATTTGTATAATATTTTTCATGTCCAGGAGATACAAAATAATTATAATAAAGATAAATCAGAAAAGTCATAGAAGCATATGATTCAAAATCTTTCCTTATTTTATTGATATTTATTTCATATTTATGCTTTAGCTCTATGCTGATAGAGCCCTTAGAAAATGTTAGTTCATGAAAATAATTTCTTTCACATATTAAGCAGATTGCCTGGATGTGATAGATAAAAGTAAGCTATAAAATTATGTGATCAGAGAAAGCTGAGAAAAGAGGAAAGAACTGACAAAAAAGAGTCAAAGTAGATATACTGGAATGTTAATTTACTGAATTTCAAACAGTTTAAAGCTTCATTATTCACTATTATACTTATCTGTTTGAGTACTTCGAATTGTTGATAATAGAATACTCAACTCAGAGCAACTTAATTAAATAAGGGGATATACTGCAGCATATTACTGAAATGTCATAGATAGATTTCAGGTAGGATGAGACAAATGTTCTACGTACACATCTTCAACATTTCTCACTTCTGCCTTCATATATGAACTATGCCTTTAGATTGCCTTCTCTCAGGGTTACAATATGGACGTCATCAACAACTAGGGTCACAGTTTCTCACTTATATCCAGGAGAAAGAGAGAAGGGATATTATCCCATAACAGTCTAAAAAAGTCCTTAGTGTTACACTGATTAGACCACCACTACACTTACTCCTGTGGCCAAGTGAATACCATGTGCTGGTTGACTGAAGTCTATGTTACTTGAACTAACCTCTTAGGGTCAGATAAGTCAAGTTTCACCACTGGAGTTTGGGATGGGATCAATTGCTACCAAATTATATGGCTGCTACACAAAAGAGGAATGGCAAAAAGGATATTGGAGCGATAACTAGAATATCCACTATGTGTATATGCCAAAGCTGAATTTTTTTAAGAAAACCAAAATTTCATGACATAACTAAGAGACCGTTTATCGCATGGTATATAGTTCAAGTTTTATTGAGTGTGCCAGATCCATAGCTGGCTATTATAATTAAAATTAGGCACACATAAGGAAAACTTTCCTACTATAATGGCACAGTTGAGTCAATACAAACAGGTAACATGAAAAGTATTATTTGCATCATTAAAACAAAGTTCTCAGTGCTACTGTCCCAAGATGTTTCTGAACAGAGTTCACACGATAGAAAAGAGGATCTGTCCAAGAATACTGAGTCATCCCAATAAAATTAGAGAAACTAATTTTATGGACTCAGAAATGTTAGCTCTCAAAATTGAAGGAAAAAAAAAGAGTATAAGGAGACTCATGATTTGTTAAATAAGAAGTCAAAGAGAATAAAGAAAACAGCCAATAGTACTCCCTAGTCTAGCATATTTAATCACTGTTGTATAAATTCACTTTGTTAAAATGGATTGTCAGGGTTGAGGGGAAGGGTAGAGGTTGAATAGGTGAAACACAGATAATTGTTAAGTGGGTGAAACTATTTTGAATGAGACTGTAATGGTGGATACATGACACCAGCAGCACAAAGTGAAATTTCATGTATGCAACTTTTGAAAAAAACATTTAGCAGGTCAGAGGATCCCAGGATGGAACGCAGAATGTGAAAAAAGAATCTATTTTTATTACAAAGGCAATAATCAACCTTTCTGAAGGGGATGGGGGGAAAAGTTGCTGACTTAAGTAATTTTGGAAATATGTGGAGTCTATAAGACGAAAGGCAAAAGGAACTTCACATCACACTATAAAGTTGTTTCCCATGGAGATATGGGTTATCAATTCAGAAACCACTGTATGTGCATACAGGCATCGAATAATTAAGTAAATGGATAGTAGATGGTAGAAGCCAGATTTCTCACTGTTGGAGTGGGAATCAAGAAAAGGAGACTAGAATGATCCAGGCAGTAATGCATTAGAGTCGGAGACATCAGAATGAACTGATGTTTAGCTTGATATAAACACAGAGATAAATATAGACATATTTATAGATATGTATATGGATTAGTATAACACATATATTTACTTGCTTTGTCAGCTGAGTACCTAGAAGCAATGATGCCTCAGTAACAACAAGCATATCTAGTGCTTAGATCTTGGTTTCTAATATGATTTTCTAATAACAAGAACCAAGGATTCTTGGAGAAATGGCTGATTCTAGGACTGGAGAAGGAAATATAACAATGAACCTGGAGCATTGTGCAGTGCCAGAAAATAAGGAAGTACTCAAACAAAAGCACGATAATGGGATATGTCAGAGACCCGACAGCCAACTGTAAAAGCTCCCCATGGCCAAAGCTGGGACAATTTGAGCAGCAAAATAAATAAAAAGCATTGGATTATAACCCAAGTACAAAATAAATATCCAGGACTCCATACTGATATAAATAAATGATTGAATAGATATATACATGGAGGAGAATAGGCAAATATCCTATGCAGAGGAATTCCAAATAATTTATGTAGATACTTGACCCTCAGGGAGGTAGAAGATAGCTCCCTGCTCCTATGTGTAGCCTGCACATAGTGTTTTCCTTCCAAAGCACGTAATGAGAGGGAAAACCAGAAACATTACGGTGGAGAAACCTTACAAACACTACCTCTGCCAGATTATCAAGATTAACATCAACAGAGATAAGTCATGTTGATAGTATGGACCCTTGATATGGTGTGATGAGAACGCTTGACTTCTGTAGTCTTCCTCCCTAAAACTCATAACTCCAGTCTAATCATGAGAAAAATAACATACAAATACCAACAGAGAGAACCTACAAAATACCTGACTGGTACAGATCCTCCTTCTCCAAAAAAACTGTCAAGGTCATGGAAAACAAGGTAAATCTGAGAAATTATCATAGCCAAGAATAGCTGAAGGTGACACGATGATTGAATGTAACACGGTATCCTGGATGGGATCCTGGAACAGAAAAAGTACATGAGGTAAAAGTTAAAGAATTCTGAATAAAGTATGGATTTTAATTAATAATAACGCATCAGTATTGGTTTATTAATTGTGACAAATGTACCATACTAATGTGAAATGTTAATAAAATAAAGGAAAATGGGTGTGGGGTACATGTGCTACTTTCACATTTTTCTGTAAATCTAAAACTATTCTAAAATAAAAAGTTTATTAATTTTTAAAAAGTCCTGGTAAGCTAGGAATAGAGAGAAACTTCATTAAGTTTGTGAAAGCTATCAATAGAAAGCCTCCGTAGAACACAACGGTGAAGTGTCAGAATCATGGTATTTAAAATTAGAAAAAAGACAAAAAGTGCCCTATCCCTGCTTCAGGATTGTCATGAAGGGTCTAGTTAGTATATTACAATGAGATCAAGAAATAAAATATATATGAATCCCAAAGAAAGAATAAAGTCACTCTTATTCTCTCTCAAAAAAAAAAAATGATTGTTATCAGGAGCCAAGTTCAATATTGGAAGGCCTAGTCGATGGTTTAGATCATGAACGGTGGTTAAAAGGATCATTTTGATTTAGAGAAACATAAGCTAGCACATAATCAGTTGAATTACCTATCTTTCACTTACAGGAAAAAAGAAAAACTTCTCATATTTAATTGTTCAAAATGAATCAAAGTAATCAATACTTTCACTCTCCTTAAGTGACTTAACCCTATAATAATGAGAACTATTAACACAAACCCTGGGGAAAAAATCCTCAACTATATTGTGATTTTAATTATTTTTCATTATTAGATAAGTCATTCTCAACGGAACAGTCAACTTCAAATCTGCCTGACCATTTAAGACAAAGAAACATTATAGTAATTATTGTGCATTTAAATTAACATGCAAAAGTACAGCACTTGGTTTATTACCAATGTTGGGATATAGTCAACAAAAGTAAATTTTCCAAAAGAGAAATTTATTGCTTTGCTCCCTGATTCTTTTCATTCTAATCATTTAAAAAAAAATTTTGCTAAAAGGTAAAAATTCTCCACATTTTATTGAAGAAAGTATCCAGCATGATTTAATCTTTTCCTAAATATTCTGGATCTTCATTCAGAGCCTCACATGTTATATATAGTTTCATACAACTAGCTACAAATGTGAATTTTTGTCACCAATTGTGCTAAATGACTCTCAATGGCTGTTTTTATGTTAATTGTTTCCATATGTTTTCTTCATACCTAGTTATTATTTCACTCAAAACATTCAACAAATATTTCCTACGTACCCACAATTTGCCAGAAATATTCTAACACTGAGGATACAGCAGTGGACAAAACAGACAAAATTCCTGGCCTCATTAAGCTTAGATCCAGTCATTTCATAGCATTGTCAGGATTTCTATTTCTGCTGATTTCCCTCCTCTCCAACTGCAGTATTTGCTAACCATTGTAAATTCATAAGATTTCTTTTAATCTTGATAACAAAATCAGATTATTGACCTTGTTAGATCAGTAACCTTAATGTGATGCACCAGAAATTCTAAATCAATGGTCTCTGAATAGCAAATAACT
This sequence comes from Tapirus indicus, assembly GCA_031878705.1. Taxonomy (NCBI): domain Eukaryota; kingdom Metazoa; phylum Chordata; class Mammalia; order Perissodactyla; family Tapiridae; genus Tapirus; species Tapirus indicus. The sequence goes on along the minus strand of CM062919.1, from coordinate 135,954,797 downwards.
ACATATGTTTCTTTGAAGTTAAATGTTTTGCTCACTAATTTCTGGCAGTGCCACTGTGTTTAAGTAGAAAAAAGGAATTAGAACTCTATAAGTGGGCTGGTATTAAACCTCAGACTATCAAGTAGAAAGGAAAATATGAAGCAACTCAACTTCCTGGTCAAGTAAAATGCTTCTCTGAAACTTAAACAGAATGTGAGAGCCTTCCCACATTCTGTTTATTCATGTGTGAAGTTCTCCCTACAACTTCACCCAGAAATTTTCTACTGGTCCTTTAAGATCCAGCACACATATTACTTCCTCTGGGATGCCATCTCTAGTTTCACCAGGCAAATGCATTGCTTCCTCTTCTGGCCTCTTCTAGACATTGGTATGTACATTTATTGTAATACACGTCACACTATTTTAATTATTTACTTGGATATTTGGCTACACCTCTGCACTATGAGCTCCAAAACAATGGGATGGTGTGATATTTCTGCTTCTATTTTCTGGGCATTTAAAAGTCAAGACATAGAATGGTTTCCCAAAATCTTCATTAGAGTAGCGTGCAATGGTGAGTAAATGTGAGCTCTTAATACCAGCCTCCTGTTCTGGCTCCACCACTCTATTCAAGATAGCTGTGAAGCCTCGAGTAAGGCTTTAATATACCCCTAAAACAGTGTTAACATCTATAAGCATAGATAATAATAGTTCCAATCTCGTAGAATTATTCTATAATAAGGGAAATAATTGATCTAAAATATCTGACAGAGTGCTTTGGAGAGCTTTGTTAATGTTAACAGTATTCTTCTTAAATTAATTTTAACTAAACTTACCATATTTGGTATGTAGTAAGACAACAATATTTATTGAACTACCATTGTAGACAGAGAAATAAATTCCATTGGAAAAAAATTAAAAGACTCAATTCTTGTCTGAGATGGGTTCATAAACCTATAGTTAACTGCACGCAATTGTTGCAAATGCTGTATACATATCTCTTGGTAGTTGTGCAGACATATTGATTTATGAACAACACATACAAACTATACAATCTTACAAAATCTTATAAACAAATACTCTATTTATATTATGTGCAAATATTTTCTGGGACGTGTTTAAATTAGAGGCATGTGTTTTGACAGAGAGAATTGGGAAAAGGCACTCTGTCTTCCAAATTTTGCCACTTAATAGGTGAGATTTACATTTTTTCCAAGGTGAAGATATTAAAGTAAATAGAAAAATTCCTCACTTTAAGATCATCTGTATTTGTTAGAGTGAAGAGAATAGCTGAGGACATTTAGCCCCTATGTAAAATAAAAACACAGAGGATTAATGTAAACATGATTTTATTTGAATTATCAGAAAACAGACACATCTCTAAACTTCATTTTGCTTATGAAGGACCTAATGAAGTGACAAGCTCTTTAATATCAGGCCAATCATGTCGACTAGTGGGGCAAATTTTAAACACCAAAGACTTTTGGTTATGGACTTAGTGCTTAAATATTTAATACTGAAACTTAATAGTCTTGTTCCAAACTTTCCTTACAAGTACTGTGAAACTGTGCTGCCGTGCTGAGAGCTCTTCCTTTTGAAAAAATAAATTATGAAAGCTTTTAATTTATTGTTGAATTCAGTGTGCCAGCTAAATTTATCATAAACTCTTGAAAATATGAAATAATGGTTTGCAGTTGCACTTTCCCAGCTGATGAAGCAGGTTTATAGCAAGAACCAGAAGTTGGTTTCCCATCAGCCCTGATCAGGCTGAATCAACCAGGGATGAGGAAAGGCTGCCTGGAGCTTTTAAAACAATGTGACAATGTAATAATTCCTTCCATCACAATGTTTCCCATCAGGAAAAAAAAAAAAAAAAAGCTGTTTCCCAAATAATAATTGATCTCAGCATTCCGAGGCACAAGCCAGCCAAAAGTTGTCTGATCTTTTTAATGCAAAATCACTATTTAGTGCAAAATCACTATTTAGTGCAAAATCTATTTAGTGCAAAATACATACCAAAAAATTCAAATCCTCTTGTCTAGGACTTTAAAATAATGTGCAAAACGTACTGTAGTCATTGTGCTATGGTCTCATCTTCTGATTGGCTGGCTGAGGATTTGGAAATCCCTGGTCATGTTTATCTATTTCTAGTATCCTAGTAGGAGTTCAGTATTCTGGAGCTCTCTGCAACTTGCCAACCAATCAGTGCTCAGGGAGAGTCATGCATTTGATGAAATTTGTGTGGAGAAAATCCCAGCCCCACATCTCCCTCCCTAAAAATCTGGGGAGGGTGCATACTTTTCAATACTCTTTTTTCCCCTCAACAGACAGTTTAAGCAAAAGCAACACTGATGAGGAATAAGACAAGCATTATCCTCGAGGGGCCCGTACACAAAGGGAAAGTTACAGGACTCTCACAAACAGCCAACAAAGGCAGTTTGACTGTTCAGTTACAGGAAGGCTTGAAGGATAATGAAAAGACAGAAAAAATATCATCAGCAAGAGCAGCAATGAAAGACCAATCATATTGTTTTTCCCAGATTTAAAAAACATTCTGCTGTTTATAATTGAAACTTTTGGTGTTATTCAATTGCATTAAAAGAAACTTAAAAAGCTAAATACAGTTAAAAATAAAAACTGTAGATCTAGGAGGAAATTATCTGAGTCCTGTTGCCCTTATAGCTTTATGTTTTCTCCCTGCACAAGAGAACTATTACAGCATGTAAAGCCCATTTAAATCCATTTTTTTCTCTTTTCATTAACTTAGCAACAGCTGAAAGACCACCTTCACTTTCTACACAGTACTGAGTATATGTCACTATGCCACATTGACCATCACAAGCTCTTTTAAACTGACAGAATAAATTCTGAATCCTACTACAAAGAGTGGTTTTAAACACTGATTTTCATTCAAAGTGTACATCACATGCTATTTATGAATCAAGAATATATCTTTTCTATGTTGCAATCTGTATTTTAAATAAAAACTTTTTTTCAAGTTTTGCACATTGATACACTATTCTTGATAAAAGAGACTGGATGATTTTATTCATGGGGCTTAGCAAATTACAGCAAACTCATCAAGAAAAAATATTTTTGAAAACACACATAATAAAATGCGGACACACATATAAAGTAGGGCATTTGAATTACATTAAAAGAAAAATATGGAAAACTTGCTAGTCTAGAAACTATATTTTAAAGGGAAGCGTGGACATATTAAAAACCTCAGGAAGGTGCAGACAAGAGCTTTGATTGTTTGGACATTTGTTGTGTCCTCTCCAAAATGTTCTTAGGTAGCATCACCACCAAATTTTCTTTGCATATCACTGTAAATCTTATCTTTTACCACTGCTCAGAAAAATTTGGAAGATCTTTAAACACACAGCATAGAATTCTAACTTTAAAAATAATACAGTACGCCTGCATTCACACCGACCTTTCTACTATAGGAATAAATTCAAATTGACAAATATTAATGGAGTTTCTCTCCGACATGTACAAAGCAGAGTGGAGGTCCTCAGCTTCTGTGGGACCTCTCTTGCACTAGCCATGGTCTAATGGTCCAGTGGAGTCTTCCCAGGCATTCAGTCTGGCACTATAGTAAATCCTTGTATCAAGGCTTATCAGTGAAACAGTTACATCACAGGGAGAGAATTTTAAAAATACATGCTAAATTTAGCACATTACACTTTTCCTACAGTGGCGGTTAAGACATAGCTTTAACTCAATGCATGTTATTAAGTCAACCAACCTTGAACATAAATACTTATTAAATAGATTCATACTTTCTACCATTTCACCATTTGGGTTCATACTGGAATAATAATTGTTCTTAATTTATTTCCTTTGGGGAATGTGAAAATATCCAATTGACTTGATGAGGTAAACATGCTAGCTTTGAGTTTAGAAGCTAAAAAGTGTGTATCCCAGTTGTGCTTGGATGAGGCAATGAAGAGAACACATGGGCAATTTGTCAGAAGATCAGCCTCAGAGTACTATGATTTCAGATAAATATTGTTCAACTAAGTGACTCACTTCTGGAGGAGGGCTGAGAGCCACTTCAAATATTCCTAGTAGATGTCTCATCTTTTGTTCATAGTGTGTGTATGAAAAATCACCAAGTGTTCACAGCTTTCGTTAGTAACTTTAAACAACTTTCAGGGTAATAAAGTAATGAACTGGTAAAAACAGAATAGATGAAGTCCATGGAACCTTTCAAGCTTAGGGATCCTGGTTGGTTGCTTATAGTTTCCATTTTGCTTCCCTTCTTTTGTGATTATTTTAATCTCAAACTGTCATTATTGTAATAATAATGTCCAACTAGTCATTGATTACAAAAGATTTTATAAAGGAGTCTGTATCGATATAGTTTATATACTGTATCCAGAGCGCACATTCTGAAAACAAAACCCTAAAATGTGACATAACTATACTGTCCCCTTCATATACATTTTCTCATTTTATCTCAAAACAGCTCTCTGGAGTATACATTATTATTATCCCATTTTATAAATGAGAAAAAGAAAGATTTGAAAGTTTGTCACTTGCCCAAGACCACAGACCTTGTGGTTTGACTGTCACCAAGCCCATACTCTTTACCACTATGCCATGCAGTTAAAAAAAATGTGTTTGTGTTTACATCAGGTCAAAGGCTTTGTTATTTAGTCCTCCCATTAAGTCTTACAGCAAATCAGAAGATGTTTCTCCCCCAGTCTGAGCAGTCTTACGGTTCAGAGGTCAGCATGATGCTGGCCCTAATATCAGTTCCCCTACATTAAACCCAGCACATATGGGGTTAAAACCAAAAGCACTCATCCTCTTTCCCTGCTTCTCTAAGTTACATTCATACGTAAATATTGGGTTTTTAACCTGATATATCTCTGAACTTCACAAGGCAAATAGAAGTTACAAATTGTTAAAAGCCCAGGTGGCCTTACACTGGCCTTACACTGAAGTTTTGGCTAGTTATGGGGCTTTTGAAGTTTTATTGCAGGGAAACTGATATCCAGAGAATATCAAGAAGCTGAAGCTTCCCAGACCCCAACCCCCTGGCTTCCTGGTGCAGAATCCACCCTCCACCATGGAGGCAGACAACCAAGGACACCCACCTGCAGATTCCCTTATCTCACCATCCCCCTCCCTGCAAGCAGCCTCACAAGGCCAAATGCAGGCTGGTGTGAAAGCGCTGACCAGCAAGGCCACAGGCTCCCCCCCTACAAGCAGCGGCATTCCTCACAACCTTTAAAATCCCTTGCCTCCCATCTTTCCAGAAGACAGGACAAATTTGAGAGCTCTCTCATCTCCTGGCCGACATCAACCAAAATAAAAACCCTTTCCCTGTCATAAGTCTGGCATTCCAATTTTATTTGGCCCCTCTTGTGTGACTGGTAAAGAACCTGTGTTTGTGTCAGGTAACAAGTAGACTACAGTCCAAGGGCCAAATCCAGCCAATCAGTCATTTTTGTCAATAAAGGGTTTTTTTTGGAACACAGCTGTGCTCACTCTTGCACATGATGTCTGTGGTTGCCTTTATGCTACAACAGTAGGGTTAAGTAGTTGCAACAGATACCCTCTGGCCCTCAAAGCCTAAAATACTATCCGGCTCTTTACAGAAGATATTTGCCGACCTCTATATTACATGACTGACAGATAGAGGGAAGTCGTGATATAAAAGTGTTTTGATGGGTGGAGGGTCTTTTCCATATATCAGCTTATAGATAGGAAGCATGTCAAGTAGAATGGGATTACAGAACTGATGTGCATGAAGCAAGGGAATTAGGAAGGAATCATCAAAGCTAAGGTGAGCAATTCATTCACAGGACACTCACAAAAGCACTTTAAAAAGGCCAAGTTACCTGTTGACCTTTAATCTACTGAATTAAATGGAAACTCTGATATGATTTTGTTGACCAGCTCTGTGTAAGCAGATCTATGAAATCCTTCTCTGAGTAAGACCCTACAGTTGTCAGTCTACAAAGTTACTCATACTTCCCGTGTAAACCTGAATTTACAGGGTATCAGGAAAGGAAAGATCCCCATTTGGCAAGACAGCTGATTATTTTCCAATTTTAAAGAATAAAGTGGTCTTATCTGAAAAAATTTTAGGTAGGTTTAGAATTATGTCACTGTCCATTGTTAACGCAATCAGATGATTTTGATCATTAGCTCTAATCATTGCACAGCAGTGAGCCCCTAAATGTAACTCTAAAAGTGAGAGCCCAATGGAACACTGATTTGCCCTAATACAGTATGTGGATCCAATGGAATTTAAACATTTACATATTAAGAGAGGACTTAAACTTAGATAATGAGTGTGTGCATGCACACACACATCCTCCCCACACACATACAAACCATCACACATACCAAGAAGCTCCTCAGAAATTTTTAGCATCCTACATTATTGGCACATTTCCAATGAATTTAAAAAAGCAGCAAAATTCCAAGTCGATGATACAGTTTGCAAAATCACTTCCCAGCCTTTCCCTGAGCCATTAGTTCTTAAAACATGAAAGAAGAGAGGGCACTTTTAATTTGAAAAATGGTCTATAAAGTTCATATGGGAGGGAGAGAGAATTTGCCAAAGTGATTAAGTCAATGTGTGAAGGACTAAGCAAAACCTTCAGGCATTCTGTCGCACGTTATTTTCACTTTTTTTTTTTCAATTTACACAACCATGTGGGTGGCCACATGTCTATTTATTTTCCTTGTTTTTCAACACGTGAAACTAGAGGTTGAGAAAGGGAGGTTCGAGGGGAATTTTTTTAACTCATAGAATACATCGTTTTATTATTTTCAGATTGAGCTGATGCACAAGCGAACAAGTTCTCTCATTAGCCAAGCCCAGAAACAGATGGTAATTGTGCCTATGAGGTTGCCTTTATGCAGTTTATATATTTGAGAACATTTTTATCTTTCATTTAGCTTACACAATGTTACACCCTCCACTTACACAGCTGGCATCCTAAGACAGAGTGAGAATACCAATCTTTGTATAAGAATTTCACAGTGAGAAAAAAAAACAGAATTCTTATCATGTTGATGTTAAAACTGTAGCTTCTAAAAGAGCATTCACGTAACTTTTTTAAATTTACATTATTCAAGAAAAAGTAAACATTACATTGGATATTATGAATGGCCTTACATTTTAAGTGTGGTTAGCAATGAACACTTTGCAAAAGAAAATTTTCAGAAGACAATTCCTCTTTAATATACCCTGTTAAGCTCCTCTCACATATTGGGTAAAAGAAACTGGCTTAAGAACTCTGCAATTGGAACAAAATGTACAAGTTATTAATAAACTAGCATTCAGTGTCAGTATGTTTCTCATTTTAAAGATCATATTTCAATACAATTTTTACATGGCTTTAATAATTCATTCTGGCAAGGAATTCCAACCAAGGATTTCCAATATTTCACTCAGCTCAATTTCACTATAACATCTAAGTGAACAAAATAAAGCTGAGTAGGGGAAACCATCCAAAAAGAAAAGCCTGACATCCCACAATGTAAAAATGGTGGCATATGATTTATCTCAGTGCAATTTTTCCTTTTTCAGATATATGATTTTTTTTTTCACCTTAGTGACTTTATCATGACTTCTCTGTTCCTGGAACAGTATCACCATAAGTCCTGCCAGAAGCCCTCCTTTATTTTGTTTTCTGTTGATTTTCTCCTTCATTTCTCATCACAACATTCATCTACCCTCCTCCCTTATGTATCTTTTAAGGAGCTTTATCTCTTTGCTTGCATATTTACATATCCTTGAAAAAGTGAGTTTTCTTGTGTGTGTGATATGTATTTTAATGTATACAGATGACACTTTGCTATTATTATGCTAGTTTTTAAATTTTTACTCAAGAATCAGTTTTGAACATCAGCTCAAGTTTCTGTAGATATTTATATTTCAATTATTTTTAATGGCTCATAACATTTCATATATATATCCATTATATTTAATCTGTTTCCGTAATGATGAACACTTGAGTTATCACTAACTCCTCACTATCACAAAAATGCTGCATTGATATCCCTCATGCTCTCGACTTTATGGACCCATGCAAGAAGTTCTTTGGAATACATGCTTAGGATTTCCATATAAATGCATAATTTCATAAATTTCGGTTAATTGCTCTCTAGAATGACTGTATTGTCTCCCATAAGTAGATGATGAGGCTTCCTGTTTCCACACATCTACACATTCACTTGGTATTATCTGATATGTACATCATTGCCAATCTGACAGATTTATACTGGCAAAAATAAACCTCTTTTTCCCTCCTTTGATTACCAGTGAGATTGATAATCACCCATTTTTTTATAATCATTAGCCAATCTATATATTCTCTTCTGTGAAGTGCCCATCCATATACTTTGTCTATTTTTTCCTTATGTTTATTTTGTTCATTTGCAGAAGTTCCCGGTGCTTTCTAGATATTAAGCCTATATTCATTTTAAATATTTTATCGATCTTTCATCTATGTCCTTGAACATACATTTAATGTGGTCACATCCATCAGTTTTCTTTTGATTTATGGCTAGAACATTTTGTCTTAAGAAGTCTTTCCCCATCTCATAGTTACAGACATTCTCCTGTCTGTAATGTGTATGTGTGTGTGTGAATACACACACATATGTATTTCATTATATTACTTATCATATTTAAGGCTTAGTTATTTGGATTCCACCTTTGTATATGCCCTGACTTATAGATTCAACTTTTTTTATGATTTATTTTTTATTTAGTAGGCCATTTTTTCCAAGATAGTCACACAGCTCATCTTTGCCGATCTTTGCTCATTGATTTGTGATGCTATCTTTGCCGTAGATCAACTTCTCCTGTACATACAACTCTGCACATCTGCTCTATAATATTTTCCTTTAGTCTATTTATATATTTCTATTTTTATACCCACACTTTAATTTTTATTGAAGTATAACAAATATACAAAAGGTATATAAAACATGAGAGCACAGCTAAACAAGCAAAACCAACTAAGAAATAAAATATTACTATCACCTTTCCCAGTCAATATACCATTCCTCTTGCCCAAAGATAATAACTCTCCTGATCTTTAACACTATGATTGTTTAGAAGTGTATTAGTTAATTAACAAACATATGGTAAGTTTTAGTAACCGTTTAATTATTTATTTATAGATTAATTCTACTATGGTAGCAAACATACTCTGTATGATTTCACTCTTGAAATTTGTTGACACATACTTTATTCTCCAGTCTAAGGTCAATTGTTATAAATGTTTTATGTGTACTTTAAGATAATGTCTTCTGCTGTTTGTCTCTCTGCTTGCTCAATCTTCTATATGCTTAATGATATATATATTTTTTGCTTATTCTATCAATTTTCAGTAGTGCATTAAAATTTCCCATTGAATATGTGACATTGTTCTTTTCTCATTTGAAAACCCAATTTTGCACATACTGAGAACACACTGTTATATGCATATACCTTGTGAATTTATAAATCATCCTGGTAAACTGGCCTTTAATCATTACGACATATTCACCTTATTGCTAAGTTTTGGTTTAGGTCCTCCGTCTTGCCATTTGCTTTCTGTTTGTCCTTCCTGTCCTGTGTTTGCTTTTCTCTCTTTTCATAGTTTATTTTGGATGGAATTATTCTATTATTAATCTCACATTTCTTTTATAGTTACTCTAGAGATTATGATATGCACCCATGCACGCATTCATCTATGACTGCTATAATTAGTACTTTATTTCCTCCAGGAAAACGCAAAGATCTTAGAATGACTTAATTCTATTACAGTCCTCTTCTTCCTGACTTATGTGCTATTGTTGTCATGTTCTTTAACTATATAAATATTTTAAACCCACAATCATTATTGTTTTATTTTGTTAGAGTAATCAAAATTCCATATTTTGTGTGTTGTGAGGAAGATTGTGCCTGAGCTAACATCTGTTGCCAGTCTTCTCTTTTAGCTTGAGGAAATTGTCCTGGAACACATCCTCCTCTATTTTGTATGTGAGATGCCGCCACAGCATGGTTTGATGAGGGGTGTGTAGGTCCACACCGGGGATCTGAACCTGCAAACCCCAGGCCACCAAAGCAGAGTGTGCAAACTTTACCACTATGCCCCCAGGCTGGCCCCTCAAAATCCCTTTAGATTTATCCATATATTTGCCTTTACTGTTATCTTTACTGCTTAATATTTGAGATTCCATCTAAGATTATTTGCCTTCTGATTGAAGAAACACATTCTGTTATTTTCTGTATTACGGGTCTAATAATGATGAATCCTCACATTTGCTGTTTGTTTAAAACTGTTTTTAGAGAAAACTGGAAGAGCATCAATCCCACTCAAAAAATCCAGATCAACTATAAAATAATAAGTTTTCTTGACCTCATGAAAGATAAGTCATACAGAAGCCAAGAAGTATGAATTCCACAGAGGGCATGTCCCTTTGAGAAGAGACATAAAGCACAGACTGGCTCACCTGTGGAAAAGCATAGGAAGAAAAGCTGTGGCTGCCATGCAAATGGGTAAGGAAAAAGAAGCTGAAATTTTAATTGATTTTTAGAGGCTAGGTGTGGGACAGCATATAGAACCCCTGGTATCCCAGACATGAGGTCAGGTCACACTCACTCACACTCAACTTTCCATGGATCTCCACTGATTATGCGTGTGAAAAGGGGAGGTAGGAGATCAGAGGAACCCTTGCTCAGTGGTGCAAGCATGCAGGAGAGGCGTGATCACTCCTATGAGCGAGGCACACAGCATCACCAGCCCCTGCTGGAGCTCACTACTCATAGGGAGCAAAAGTCCCAGGCTACAGGGAACGAGCAGGAATCCCTGTCCCTCCCACAACACAGGTGAAGACTCATTGCTGGGGGAAAAGTGTTCATTTTAGAAAGATATTTTAATTGCCTAAGTTGACAATTATTTCCTTTCATTGCTTTAAAAATATAATTCTGTGGTTTTCTGGCTTCTATTATTTCTCTCAGTTTTATTTTTGCCGCTTTGAAAGTAATTCCTCTTTTAAATTTTTAAAATTTTATTGTTGTTTTTGGCTTCAACAGTTTTGCCACAATGTTGAGGTGTCATTTTCTCTATAATCATCATGTTGGAAATATGTGTTGCTTTTGAATCTGCGGCGTATGGCTTTTATCAGTTTTTTTAAAATTTCAGACATTTTCTCTTCAGATGTTACTTCTGCCCCCATTCCATAGTTCATTTACTTCTGGGACCTCAATTAGACCTAGATTAGACCTTGCTCTTCCTTTTTTCTCTCTTGCCTTGTCTTTGTTTTCCATACTTTTGTCTCTCCATGGTTTTTCTGAATAACTCTTTCTCTGGAGTTTTAAAGTTTTATATTTTCTCTTCATCGACATCCAATTTGCTGTTAACTTCATCCCCTGGGTACCTAATTTTGGTTATTGTATTTTTTTCAGCTCTAGAATGTCTATTAAGCCTTTAAAATAATGATGTCTAGTTCTCTGCCAAATGATCTCAGTGTTATCATTTATGATTGATTTTTTGTTTGTTTGCTAGACAATATATGAGAAAAACTGAAGATAATTTGATGATGGTATCTTTCTCCGGAGAAAATTTGCACCTGCTTTTTACAGGATGGTAGGGGCACAATCATTGGTGATTATTAATCTGATCAGAGATTGAGTTATTTGAAGTTGGGCCTCAGTATTTATGACATCTGATAATATTTCCACTTCACCCTTACTCTCGTGGATTAACCCACTGTGGGCCCTGCCTAACTCCTAGGAGGTTACCAGGCTTCCCTTCATGAGGTTCTAAACTTCAATTTTTGTCTTTCTCGCTGTTTTAATTTATCAAAAACTCTATTCCACTTCTCAGACTCCCAGATATCTCTTCATTAATTCGTTTATGCCCTTACAGGAAATACAGCACCATATCTGGGTTACTTCTCAGAGCTTCCTTTTTCTACTAGATGTTGTCCCAATGATATTTTATTGCCTGTTTAGCTTTCTTTAAACTTCAAATAGACCTTCTTTTTTAATGCTTTGCCCAGCTTTCCTACTTGTACTCTGCTGGAGATTAGTTCCAAATATCTAGGTCACCATTACCAAATGTCTATCTCTGTCCATTTTTATTATTATTTCCATAGCTTTTTTATAGTGTTACAATATTTTCTAGATTCTTGTATATTGTTTATTAATGTAATCCTTAGATTTCATATTTTAGTTTTTATTATGAATACTATCATATAATATACATGATACATATGTTATATATATGATATATAATAAGAATATATATATTCTTGTTTGGTATATATTTGCTTAATGCTGACAGGATCTGGTTCATTTTTCTAAATTAAACTTACATTCTGAAACATTACTGATGTCTTTTAATAGTTAAAATAATTTTGTGGTGAATCAATTGGGTTTTATGTATAGATGAACATATCTCCAAATAACGTCAATTTGTGTGTTTTCTTTTAATTCCACTTGCATATTATGTATAAACATGCAGATTAACTTCAGATTAAATTTTTAACTACAAATACCATATTGAACCTAATGTAGGCTTGTATTCCTAGTATATCACCTAGTCCTTTCAGTCTGCCAGAAATCTATATCATGACTTCTCTCTCCACAAACTACCAACACCACATCCCACAGCTGATTCAGCTGTTGACTTTATTCAGAAACAAATGGAAGGGAACTTCATTAAGTTCTCATCAGCAATATCTACCCATTTACAATCACAATGGCCAAATATTCTGTCTTCCTTTTTGTTATGGTTAACTTGCCTCAGCTCTTGTCTAAATAATCTTCTCCACTTATGTACTACTTTCTTGCCTACTCAATCCTTTGCTCTAGCAATCCTCCCACTCTCTCCAGCATCATCCGTTTTTCTCTCTCAACTGTATTATTCCCATCAGAATATAAACATACTATCATTTCTCAAATCTTAAAAAAAAATACCTCTCTTTACCCAGTTTTCTTTCCATCAACCACTCCATCTCTCTTCTCCCCTTGATAGCAACAATCCTTGAAAGAGTTATCTGTTCTCATTGGCTTCAATTCCTCTTGTTTTCTCTGAAACTCACTTCAATCAGGTTTTAAGCCACCATTCCACAGAAACTGCTCTTGTCAAGATCACCAGCACTTCTATTGTGTTAAATCCAATGACCATTAACCAGTTATAATTATACTGGATCTATCACTAGCATTTTCTATGATTGATCACCCAACCCCCAAAAACAAAAGATTTTCTTCACGTGGCCTCCATGACATTCCATTTTTCTGGTTTTTCTCCTATCTTACTAGCCATTTCTTCCCAGTGCCTTTTTCTGTTTCTTCTTCATCTCCCTGAGGACGTAATGTAGATATCCTCAAGGGCTCACTACTCATCTTTTACATTGACACTGACTTCCATGGTGAACTCATCTAGTGTGCATTTAAATCCTATGTGCTAATGACTTCTAAAGTTTAATCTCCAATATAAGCTTCCCAATAGAACATTAGAGCCTTATATCCAATTGCTTACTTAACATTTCCTGAGATGTCTAATAGACATACCAAACTCAACAAACTCCAAAATCAAACTCCTATCTTTCTTCTCCATATCTGCTTCTTCTGAAATTCTACCCCCTCAGTGATTAGAAATGCCATTACTTCAGTTATTCAGACAAAAGTATATGACATTTTCCTGGACTCCTCCTTTTCTCAAACTGCACATGCAATCCATCAGCAAATTTTCTTAACTCTATCTTCAAAATATATTCAGGGGCCGGCCCAGTGGCGCAGCAGTTTAGTTCACGCTTTGGCAGCCCGGGGTTCACGGGTTCAGATCCCGGGCGCCCACCAACACACCGCTTGTCAGCCATGCTGTGGTGGCCTCCCATATAAAGTAGAGGAAGACGGGCACGGATGTTAGCCCAGGGCCAATCTTCCTCAGCAAAAAAAAAGGAGGATTGGCAATGGAAGTTAGCTCAGGGCTGGTCTTCCTCACACACACACACACAAAAGCACAAAAATATTTTAAAATTTATTTATATATATATATATATATATATATATATATATATATATATATATATATTCAGAATCTGACCACATCCTACCACTTTCACACCTACCGTCCTCATATAAGCCACCATTATCTCATTCCTAGATTATGTCATTAGCCCTCTAACTGTCTCCATGTTCCTACTCTTCACCTGTCCAGTCTACTCTCAATTTAGGACCTAAATGGTTCTGTTAAGAAAAAACAGCATTTTTTCTCATATTTTCCCATATCACTTAGAGATTAGGCCTTCTGTTTCCTCTCTGACCTTATTTCCTTCTACTTTTTTCCTTGGTTCTTTCTGAATTCCAGTCACATTAAAGACTCCTGTATTATTCCTCAAATATATTAGGGCCTTCACATTTGTCATTTTCTGGGACTGGTATGTTTCTCTCCACCTATTTATATGAGTCACATTCTCATATCTTTCCACCTTTGTTTATAATCACCTTGCAGTAAGACTTTCATGTCTATTTTAATTGTATGTCTATTTTCTGTTGGTAGAATGTAAGCCCCATGAGCACTGCAGTGTTTTTCTTTTTATTTCATTCATGGCAGTATCCTGGATCCTAGGATCACACCTAGAACACAGTAGGTGCTCAATAAATATTTGTTGAACAAATGAATGAATGAACTACTGTGACCTGAAACTCCAGTACTATTTTGAACAATAGTCATATCAGGCATCTTTTTTTATTATTTCCAGATATTAAATGGAATGCACGTAATGCTTCTTTGACCACTGAGAGGTATGTGATAGTTTTCCAGTATGTAGAATGAATCAAATTCAAGACCTTCTCTTCTATTTCTAGCAGTCTTTTTTTTCTATTAGTCATCAATGTGCTTATTGGTATTGATAAATTTTATAATGTTAAACTACTTTGCAGTGCTGAAATAATGATGCATCTTTTGTGAAAGCAAAATGTTAGATATATCTGGCTCATATTTGTTTAAGATATCTTGAAGAATTTTCATTTGGTTACATTGTCTATAATTGTTTTATACTGCCTTTGGCCTTAGAATAAAGATTTTATTAGACTGCTAAACAGTCTGCAGCCTTCCCTGATATTCTATTGTCAAGAATATCTCGAAGAAGATGGATATTATTTATCCTTTGAAAGGTTGTTATAACTTGCTTATTAAACCATTTGGATCAATGGATTTGTATGTGTATATCTTTGAATGCATTTTAATTTCTTAAAGGTTATTGATCTAGCTTATTTTTAGATTTTGTATGTTTACTTTTAAAAATCCATGTATTTCATTTAGGTTTCAAATTTGGGGCATAGATTTGTCATAGTCTTCAAATATTTTAAAACATGTTTTTGGTTATTGTACTATTAAAATTCATATTTTGATTTTTTTTGTCTCTCTTTTTCAGTTGATCAACCTTTCCAAAGATTTCTCTATCCTAATTATCTTTTCCAAGAACCCATTTTGTTTCTTTTAAATTATTTTAACTTTTCAAATATAATACTTCCATTTTTCTTATATCTTTCTATATACTCTATTCTTATATTTCCAACTTCTTAAATAGAATGTTTTACTTGCTTTTTCAATCACTCTTATTTTCTCTTATTTCTTAAAAAAGTATCTTTAAAGTTAAGTTTTCCTTTAAGTACTGCTTTAAATGTAGTTCATAAATTTTCGTATGTAGTATTTTTATTGACATTCCATTCAAAGTGTATCAAAATGTTATTTATAATGCTCATTGTTTGTTTTTGTTTCCTAATCTGAGGGATTATTTTAGCTATTCTTTAGTTATTGTTTTACTTTTATTGCAATACGATTGCATAGTATAAAATAAATGTCAACATATCATAATGTAAATGTCAACACATCATAAGTTAAAAAGAGGTTTTTTCTTTTGCACACATACACTTTTTAATTTGTTGAAAATGCATGCACAGAAATGAACTGTAGTTCTAGTCAGTTATTTTTTCAGTCATCTTCATCAACACTGTTTCACTAACAGAAATATTATAATCTCAAATATTGCTAAAATGGATTGATTGGTTGATCTTGGCTGGTTTACTTTCACTATTTTAGGTATAAATAGTCCTGAAGAAGGATGAAGTTTTGTTACTGGCCTCCCAGACTCCACTCTCATCCAATTCCTCCCACAGTCAATTCTTCCTACAACAGCCAGTGTTATCATTGTAAAGTATAAACCAGTTCAAGCTACTTAGATGCTCAAAAGCCTCCAATATCATCCCATTCCACACTAAATAAAATCCAGATATCTCCAAAGCCCTACATCATCTCTCCTGCCACTCTTCCCTCACCTATCACATACCCTCACTAGACAAGCCAAAATCGTTTTCTGTCTCAGTGATTTTCTATTTGTTGTTCCCTCTAGACTTGGGAAGTCAAGTTCCCTATGGACTTGATTTGGGAAAGTCTTGAGATCGTCTAAGGCTGGCCTCTTCTTACTATTCAGGTGTCAGCTAAGATGTCACCATCTCAGAGTATGATCACTCACTCTAAAACAGCTATCTGCACCTCCCATTAATCACTGTTTATCATTAACTTATATTTAATTTTATTTGTAGAACTTTATACCATTTCAAATGTGTTGATCTTTTATTTGTTCAGTAGTATGTTATGTCTTCCACCTTCAGAATGTAGAATATAAAAGAACAAGTGTCATTTCTGTCTCATTCCATAATACATATACTTTTCCCATCACAGAAAATAGTGCTTGACGTAGCGTAGATGCTCAGCTAATATTTTACATTTGTGAATATCCACAATTACATTTTCTGCTCTGTGTTTACCATACTCTCTTGATATTGGACAAAATCTAATCAAAGAATTATTCAACCATTTCTTGGAAAGTCCACTTGTCTCCAGTTATTAATTTTGTCATGTCACTTTTCCTGATTAACCATCTAGAAATATTCTCTCATATTTTTCCTCCCCAGCATTACAAAAATGCCTGTGATTCTTCATTGCCTACCTGATACACTCTGAATCCCATTTCTATATTAACATTCTTCGCAGCACTGACGGATATTTGATATTATTAAGGAATTATTGTTATTTTTAGGTGTGATAATAGTATTATGGTATGGTTTAAAAAAGGATGAAGAATGAATGAAGAATAAAAAAACATGAAGAATAGTTATCTCTTAGAGATACATACTGAATTATTTATATATGAAATTATATGATGGCTCAGATTTGCTACAAAATAATTCAGGGGTTAGAGGTGGGGGAACAAGATTGGCTCTATGCTGATAACTGATCTCTTCTTCTTACCTTTGTAAATATTTGTTATTTTCAATAATGGAAAAAAAAGAAAAAGTCTTCATAGCCTAACTCCATTTAACCTAACCAACTTGATTTCTGAATACTAACCTATTCTTTACTCTAACCCATTGGCCTTCTCTCTGTCCTCTAAAGATACAAGTTCATTTCCCTTTCAATTGCAATATGTTAATTCAAGGCCTACTCACAGCAAGAATCCTCTCCTGACTATTTCAGCCCACTGATGTGCAACTCCACCCTCCTATAAGATGCACTTGCACCATCCATTTTGACAGTTATTTAGCTAATGCTTTAAGAGTTTATTTAACTATATTTCTTGAATAAATCTTTATTTTCTTATATGCTTATATGCAATTCAATACATAATGAATTGAATTCCAAATATCCCACAAATTATCATCTGCTAATTAATTGACCCAAAAAGCCTTTTGTGACTACAAGAACTTTAGATGAGAATAAAACATCTCTCGCATAAACAATATTCAAATTATATATTAATTCAAAATATTTTAGATATAGAGGGTACTTTCCTATGGCATATGGGTTTTTTAACAGCTTTATTGAGATATCATTCACATATAAAAATTGTGTATATGTAAGATGTACAGCTTGATGTTTTGATATATCTAACTTTGTGAAATGATCACCACAATCCAGATCATTAACATATCTATCATCTCCACAGTTACCATTTGTGTACATGTGTCTTAAGATTTAAGACATATCCTCTTAGCAAATGTGAAGTACCATACAATACAATACAGTATTGTTAATTATCGTCACCATGCTGTACATTAGATCTCCAGAACTTATTCATCCCATATTATTAAATTTTTGTACCCTTTGACCGACATCTCCCCTTTTTTCTCACCGCCCTATCAACCACCATTCTACTCTCTGCTTCTATGAGTTCAACTTTTTTAGATTTCACATGTAATTGCGACTATGCAGTATTTGTCTTTCTGTGTCTGGCTTACTTCACTTAGCATAATATCCTCCTGGTTTATCCATATTTTCACAAATGGCAGGATTTCCTTCTTTTGTAATGCTGAATATACTCCATTGTGTGTGAGTATATGTGTGTGTGTATATATATATATACATTTTCTTTATCCCTTTATCCATCAAAGGACATTTAGGTTATTTCCATATCCTGGCCACTGTGAATAATGTGGCAATGAACATAAAAGTGCAGATATCTCTTTGTAAGCCTGTTTTCAATTCCTCTGGATATATCTCAGAAGTGGGATCCCTGGATCATATGGTAGTTCTATGTTAAATTTTTTGAAGGAAGCTCCATACTGTTTTCCATAATGGCGGTACTAATTTACATTCCAGTAAACAGTGTGCAAGGATTCCCTTTTCTCCACATCCTTGCCAACACTTATCTTTTGTCTGTTTAACAATAGCCATCCTAACAGGTGTGAGGTGATAGCTCATTTTGGCTTTGATTTGCATTTCTCTGATGATTAGAAGTGTTGCATAGATTTTCATGTACCTCTTGGCCATTTGAATTTCTTCTTTTGAGAACTGTCTATTTAGGTCTTTTGCCCAATTTTTAACTGAGTTATTTGATTTTTGGTACTGAGTTGTATGTGATCCTTATATAGTTTGGATATTAACCTCTTATCAGATATATGGTTTGGAAACATTTTTTCCCATTAAATAGGTTGCATTTTGCATTTTGTTTGCAAAATGCCTTTGCATTTTGTTAATTGTTTCCTTTGTTGCGCAGAAGATTTTTAGTTTGATATAATCCCAGTTGTCTATTTTTGCTTTTGCTGCCTGTGCTTTTGGTGTCATACCCAAAAAATCATTGCCAATAGCAATGTCAAGGAGATTTTCCTCTATGTTGTCTTCAGGAATTTTACAGTTTAAAGTTTTACATTTAGTATTTTTAATCCATTTTCAGTTGATTTTTGTGTACTGTGTAAGAGAGAAGTTCAATTTCATTCTTGTGCATTTAGATATCCAGTTTTCCCAACAGCATTCACTGAAGAGACTATCATTTATCCATGATGTATTCTTGGCTCCTTTGCCAAACACTAGTTGACCGTAAATGTGTGAGTTTACTTCTGTGTTCTCTGTTCTGTTCCATTGGTCTATATGTCTGTTTTTATGCCATTACTCTTTTGATTACTATAGCTTTGTAATATAACCTGAAGTCAAGAAGTGTGATGCCACCAGGTTTGCTCTTAACCAAGATTGCCTTGGCTCTTTGGGATCTTTTGTGGTTCTATATGAATTTTAGGATTTTTTTTTCTATTTCTGTAAAAAATGCCATTGAGATTTTGGCAGGGGTTGCACTGAATCTGTAGATAGCTTTGGGTAGTATAGCCATTTTAACTATATTAATTCTTCTAGTCTGAAACATGGGCTGTCTTTCCATTTATTTGTGTCTTTTAAAATTTCTTTCAGCAGTGTTTTACTATTTTCAGTGTACAATTCTTTTACCTCTTTGGTTAATTCCTAAGTATTTCATTTTTTGTTATTGTTGCTAATGTAAATGAATTTTTTTTAATTGTTAATTTCCCTTTCAGATGGTTCATTGTCAGTGTATAGAATTGTCACTGATTTTTGAATGTTGGTTTTGTATTCTGCAACTTTACTGAACTTGTTATTAGTACTAACAGGTTGTCTTTTTGTTGTCGAGTCTTTAGGGTTTTCTATATATATGATCAAATCATCTACAAACAGAGATAACTTTACTTCCTCCCTTCTGATTTGGATGTCTTTAGTACTTTTTCTTCCCTGATTGCTGTGGCTAGGACTTCTAGTAGTATGTTGAATAGCGGTGGCAAGAGTCGGCATCTTTGCCTTCTGAATCTTAGAGAAAAAGCTTTCAGATTTTACCCATGGATAATAATATTACCTATGGGTTTTTCATATATGGACTTTATTGTGTTGAAATAAGTTCCTTCTATACCTACTATTTGAGAGTTTTTACCATGAAAGGATGTTGAATTTTGTGAAACAATTTTTCTGCATCTATTGAGATGATCATGTGGTTTTCGTATTTCATTCTCTTAATATGATGTATCACATTAATGATTTTCATAGATTGAACCATCTTTGCATCCCAGGGATAAATTCCACTTGGTCGTGGTGTATGATTCTTTTAATATGCCTTTGAACTTGATTTGCTAGTATTTTATTGAGGATTGTTGAATCTTTGTTCATCAGGGATATTGGCCTATGGTTTTGTGTGTGTTTTTTCCCTTTTTTGTCTTTGTCTGGCTTTGGAATGCTGGCTTTGTAAAATGAGTTTGGAAGTGTCCCTCTCTTCTATTTTTTGAAAGAGTTTAAGAAGGATTGGTATCAATGTGTCTTTGAATACTGGGTAGAATTCGCCTGTGAAGCTATCTGATCTTGGGCTTTCCTTCGTTGGAAGATTTTTGATAACTGATTCAGTCTCCATGTTTGTTATTTGTCTGTTCAGGCTTTATGTTTCTACTTGATTCAGTCTTGGTAGGTTGTACATTTCTAGGCATTTATCAATTTCTTCTAAGTCATCCAATTTTTTTGGCATATAATTGTTCATTATAGTCCCTTATAATCCTTAGAATTTTTACCAGTTGTCATATTTTTTGTTTCATTTATGACTTTACTTTAGTCTTTTCTCTTTTTGTTTTAGTCTACCTAAGAGTTTGTCAATTTTGTTTATCTTTTCATAAAAATCAACTTTTAGTTTCATTGATTTTTTTCTATGGTTTTTCCAATCTCTCTTTTGTTTACTTCTGCTCTAATCTTTATTACCTCTCCTCTGCTAACTTTGGATTTAATATGTTCTTCTTTCTTTAGTTCCTTGAGTTGTAAAGTTAGGTTGTTTAATTGATGTCTTTCTTCTTTTTTAACATAGGCATTTAACACTATAAACTTTTCTCTTAGTACTGCTTTTGCTGCATTCCATAAGGTTTGGTAAGTTTCTTTTTTGTTTTTCATTTATCTCAAGGTATTTTTTATATTCCCTTTTGATTTCCTCTGTTATGTAATGGTTGTTCAAGAGTGTGTTGCTTAGTTTCCACAAGTCTGAGAATTTTCCTGTTTCTCTGTTATTGATTTCTAGTCTCATTCCACTGTGTTCTGAGAAGATACTAGATATGATTTCAATATTCTTAAATTTGTTAACATTTATTTCATGACCTAACACGTAATTTATTCTGGAAAATATTCTGTGTGCACTTGAGAAGAATGTGTGTTCTGCTACTCTTGGGTGGAAAGTTCTGTATATGTCTGTTAGGTCCACTTGGTTTATAGTGTTATTCAAATCAGCTATTTCCTTATTGATTTTCTGCCTGGGTGTTCCATCTATTATTGAAAGTGGGGTTTTGAAGTCTCCTACTATTTTTGTATTGTTGTCAATTTCTTTCTTTCAATAGCTGTTTTTATATTTAGGTACTCTAATGTTGGGTGCATACATATGTTTAAATTATATCTTCCTATTGAATTAATGCTTTTATCTTTACATAATGACTTTTGTTTCTTGTTGACAGTGTTGACTTAAAAGTCTCTTTTGTCTTACTTGAGTATAGCCAACTCTTCTTTTTTGGTTATCATTTGCATGGAATATCTTTTTCCATCCCCTCATTTTCAGTCGATGTGTACCCTTATATCTAAAGTTTGTCTCTTTTGGACAGAATTTCATTGAATCTTGTTTTTATTATCCATTCAACCACTCTATGCCTATTGATTGGGGAGTTTAATCCATTTGTATTTAAAATGATTGCTGATAAGTGAGAACTTACAATTTTGTTAATTGTTTTTTTATCTGATTTGCAGGCCTTTTATTCCTCTTTTCCTCTCTTGCTGTCTTATTTTGTTATTTGATGATTTTTTTTTTTTAGTTGTTTGGTTTGATTCCTTTGTCTTTTATCTCTTTTGTAACTACTATGGTTTCTTTCCTTTATGGTTACTTGAGCCTTGTATAAATATTCTTGTAAAACTTTAACCTTCTATTTTAATTTCATAACAACTTTGTTTAATTGCATACAAAAACTCTACTTTGACTACCTCCACACACACTCTCTTGAGTGTGTTCTTGATGTCAGAGTTTACTTCTTAATGTATTACGTTTCTGTTACCAAATTTTTTTGATTTTTAGTTATTCTTGAACTTCTGTCTTTTAACTTTTACATTAGGGATACAAGTAATTTGCACACCACATTACAGTGTTATATTATTCTCTATTAGACTATATATTTACATTTTCTGATGAGATTTATACTTTCATATGCTTTCACATTGCTGTTTAGTGTTGTCTTCTCTTCCATTTGAAAAACTCCTGTAAGCATTTCTTGTAAGGCAAGTCTAATGGTGACAAACTCTCTCAAGTTTTGTTTGTCTGGGAAAGACTTTACCTTCCTTCATTTTTAAAGGATAGCTTTGCAGATTATAGTATTCTTTTGTGGACAATTTTTTTCTTTAAGTACCTTGATTACATCACCCCATTCTCTCCTAGCCTGCAAGCTTTATACTGAGAAATTCATTGATAGTCTTATGGAGAGTGTTCATTTGTACGTAACTAGCTGCTTTTCTCTTGCTGCTTTCAAAATTCTCTATCTTTGAATTTTGGCAATTCATAGTGTGTCTTGGTGTAGATCTCTTTATGTTCAAATTATTTGGGGTCCTATGGGATTTCTGAGTCTGGATACTTTTTTCATCCCCATATTTGGGAAGTTTTCGGTTATTATTTTTTAAAATAAGCTTTCTGTCTCTTTCTCCCTCTCTTTTCTTTCTAGGACTCCCATAATGTGTATATTGGTTCATTTGATTGTGTCCCATAAATTTTGTAGGATTTCTTCACTCTTTTTCTTTTTTTCCTCTAACTGGATAATTTCAAATGACCTATAATTGAGTTTACTGGTTCTTCTGTTTGATCAAGTCTGCTGCTGAAGCTCTCCTTTGCATTATTTAGCTCAGGCATCATATTCTTCAGCTCCAGAATGTCTATTTGATTCTTTCTTATGTTTTCCATCTCTGTTGAACTTCTCATTTTGTTCTTGCATTGTTTTCCTGATTCCATTAAACTGTTTATCTATGTTCTCTTGTGGCTTACTGAGCTCCTTTTTAACAATTATTTTGAATTCTTTGTCAGGCTACTCAGGGATCTCCATTTCTTTGGCATCAGTTACTGGAAATTTATTGTGGTCCTTTGGTGGTATCATGTTTCCTTCATTTATATTGTTCCTTGTATCCTTGCATTAGTGTCTGCACATTTTAAGAAGAAATCATTTCTCCCAAACTTTCTGGACTGGCTTCAGTAAGGGAAGATCTTCACCTGCAGGAAGGGGGTTAGGGAGACACTAACTAGGGGAGCACAGAGGAGAATGCTGTGGCACTGTGTCTAGTGGCATGCAGGTTTCTAAGTGTGGGGTATGTGGTGGCTCTGGGTCTTGGGTTTGCAGTGGCTTGGTGGCTCGGGCTGCTATGATCTGCAATGTGGGCAATTGTGTAGTCCTTGGTGGCAAAATCTATGGGGGATCCAAGGTGGCTGTGAGGGCTGTGGGGTTCTCAGCAACCCCTCTGTCCAGTGGTGAGTATGCCTGGGTAGGTGACAGGGGTCGGGGCCAGTGGCATGCATGCATGTGACTGCTAAGACCATCTTTAGTCATGTGTGCAGTGGTGGGGACTAGCAGCAACTATTGGGGCCAGCTTTTTGTGCACACCTTTGCAGCAGTTGGCCATAGGCACATACACAGCAGTGGGAGCCAGGGCTGGTGGCAGGGGCTTTGGCAGGTTGTGAGTACACACATGGTAGTCACACTGTTTCCTGGGGTCAGAGCACCCACAGTGGCACTAACTGAACTGGTTTCAGGGAGGTGGCAGCTCAAGGAGCTGGAGTCTGCAAAGGCAAAACTATGGCACCCTCAGGGTTGGAACTACACCATGATGGCTGCAATGGCTGTTGGTTTCCTCTAGCAAAAGCAACTAGGTTTCTCTGCAGAGTAGGCTGCTGGGGTCCACAACAGTAAATGCTGTAGGGTCCTCAGTAGTAAAAATTGCTGGGTATCCATGGCAGCTACAATGACTGTTGAAGTCCTCAGCAGAAAATATGTTAGGATCCTCTGCATAGCAGGCCACTGGGGACCATGGTTGCACCTACCACATGGCTGATACTGATAGCTCCCACCTTTCTTCTTTGTTCCTAGCAGTCTCCAGATATCTCAGCTATGCCAATTTCCCTAGCAATCCAGGTGGGGTAAAATCAAAGTAGATCCTTCAGGCAGTGCCCCAAAAGTCTGGAAAGCTGTTCATTCATCCTGCTTTCCTTTTCACTGTGAGGGGAACTTGTGGTGCTGAGCTGTGTCAGCCTAGGGGATGAGATAATGCAGGCAAAATGAAACTGTTCTTCCTAGCCTCTCTGTGCAGTTATTCTCCGGATTTTTTAGCTATACTGTGTTGATGCAGCTTCTTAACTGGACTCCTGAGCTTCCTGAGAGCTATTTTCATTCACGGCTTTCTAATTGTTTTTGCATGGCGATGAAGGCTGGGGTCTCTACTCTGCCATCTTGCTGATGCCACCCTCTTCTCTCTGGGGGGTGTGGGTTTCTTAAAAAGTAATTCCAGTGAAACTTGGCAGAGTTTAGTGGCTCTTTTCGATTCTTCTGTTGGTGCTCTGCTAACAAGCTATTATGTTCACTAATTCCAATCACACTGAAATCTGTTTTGTCTGATTGATAAAATAAAAAGTTCAAATTCATGTGGCATTTCTCATATATTTATATTAAAAGAACAAACAAAAATATCTATATTAAAAGGTTGTAAAGTTGGCTTCTGTGTATTTCAGTAGAAAAGCTACATTTTCTACCAAATTCTCATGATATAAACTCAAACAAAACTTAATAACCAATGAAGAAAAAAAAGTTTGCATTTTGTCTTTGGCAACATGGGACAGATCTGGATTTAAAAATAAGCTAAAAAATCAGTTAGTCTTCCCAGTATTTCCTAGTATCTGTATACTGTGTGTTCTTTAGACGTTTGAGTTTTTTAACCATGTGTTTTGTATCATGTACCATAATGACTAAGTATTGACCTGCTTAGCCTACTTTAGACCTAAAGACCATTTGTGCTAATTCTATTTGTATTGTTTATTTCCACAATAAGATTTGCCACTGCATGATCTAGAGCCTTTACACTTGCAAAAGTAATTTTTAAAAATAAGAAAAATCTTCAACACTTTGGAATCATTAAATGTAAAGTCTAGAAAGTGGTAGAAAAATTAAATTATTAAAGAGAGAGTAATACGGTTCTTTCCTAATACTATTGATATTCAATTTCTCAAATGATTGTATTACACAGGAATGCTTCTCTTTGTTTTAGCAAGGTAAACTGCTTTAGGAATCATTTAATGTACTACCCTCCTCTCTGAATAACTTCAGGTACTCTCAATCTCTTCAATGAAAACATACTGAATCTAGCATTTCTCTGGACTGACAAGGGAGAAGCAGAGAAAATAGAGAAATAGAAAGATAACAGGAAAGGAATTGGTATGAGATGGACATTGACAGGATGAGGAAGGAAACACATACAGTTGAGTATATGTAGATGTGGAATTTTAACACTTTTTATAGTACCTTCTGAATATTTTAAATATTATTTTGACTTTTTCCTCTTTGGTTTTGTTTGTCATAAGAAAGTGTGTTGCTGTGTAGTAAGTACCTTTTGATGAAAGCTTTCTATTTGTATTTCTTTTGGAAATTTTAAATACTCAGTTTCACATATGCTAGATAGTATGATTGGATACAGACTCATGAAATCATAGCAATTTATTGACTCC
This sequence comes from Tapirus indicus, assembly GCA_031878705.1. Classification (NCBI taxonomy): domain Eukaryota; kingdom Metazoa; phylum Chordata; class Mammalia; order Perissodactyla; family Tapiridae; genus Tapirus; species Tapirus indicus. The sequence goes on along the minus strand of CM062919.1, from coordinate 135,928,739 downwards.
AATTCCATGCTCCACGCCTCTTTACATGCCTGAGGATATGCTATAAAACAAAGTCAGTAATACATGCATGACAGTCTCAAGGACAAATGCTCAATGAGAAAAACTGTTTAACATCCAAGCCCTTCACTGTGCCCTGAGGCGCTGCTATATAAAACAGAGTGTTATGCGATTGGTGAGAGAAGTGGATCAGCAAGACTCCGTCGGCTGTGACATGTGGCATCAGGAGATGACTGTTTATCCCTGTTGTGCTGAGCTCCTGACACTGTTTTCTGCTTTGGCTTGATAAATTTGATCTCTGTAAATCCCAGATTTTTTTTAACAAGGAAGGGGTTTTCAAAAAAACACTGCCAGATACTTGTAGTGAGAAAATGCTGAATGTTTTCAAATGATCTTGTCCTTAAGGGAAAATTGACCTAAAGATACTTTTTGTAAATTATGCCCTTAAGAAAAAACTGACCTGAGGAAACTTTTTGTAAATTGTGTAATGGGAAAAAAAATGAACTGTCAGGGATTAATTTTTTTCTTGACCATCCTTTCCCCTATTGTGATAGTGATAAATTTTTCATGGTGGCATTACTTCCAGTATAGGTTAGACTCACCATTACCTTTGGAGAAAAATTTGAATTAGGACATTACTTGGGGGCTTTCCACTAATAAAAAACTGTGCTTAATTTACAATTAATTCAAGTTTTTCTAGTCAATAAGTTGGTGACACTGAATCAAATTCAAATTCAATATTCTCCTAAATTAGAGACAGTGTTTTATATACTTTCTAGTCATCATTTTTTTCCATACATACATATTTTTGTAAACTCTTTGCAATCAAAAGAGTTTGAAAGACCAAGTAAATAACTTTAGTGAAAGATGATAGAGTCTCATAAATTAAGAAAGTACAAATCAGAACACAGGAGGAAAATTTTGGAGTCCAAACAAAAATAAACAAGCAAACAACTCTAGATCCAACATGGTGCACAGTTCCCACGTAGCCTCTAGATAGCTCATAAAAGTTGTTGATAACTTATGTAAACATCCTTAAAGCATTACACTGAAAATTTTTTGAATCTCCTGTGATTCTAATTGATTTTTTATTTCAAACCACTATACAAGATGATACTGCACCCATAAAATCAATTGAATATTTTCAGTCTTTATCATATAATAATATAAATGCTAGAACTCATGGAGTTCAACAACTTGCAATGAACAATTTCATATAAATATGAATAGGCAAGCACATACTTTTAAGCTGAGGCAGGCATAAATATTTTTGAAAGATGATGGCAGTTAGAAACATATGGATATCATTAAGGAGAATATGTATATTTAAACAATATGCTAAATAAACATTACACAATAATTTACATTTACTGATAAACATTTATATTTCAACTACAATTTGTAAATTACATCCAAAGTACAATAATGTGAGCTCAGAGCCCCAGTGTGACAGGAACTCATAGACTAACAACAAAATATACAAAGACTAAGTTCAAATCAAAAGTTTTTGACAGAAAATTATATCATCACCTACAATCTCTTTCTTAGACCACATTGTTATTTTACAAGTTATAAAATAAAGCCAAACACATATGTATTATATATTTTTATACATACGTATAAAACATATATACATTTTATATATATTCAATATATAAATATATGTATATAAAAAGGGTTGCAAAAGACAAAGTACTATTAGTCATAGCACTTAACCAAGGCTTAGCTCATACATGCTTTCTTAATGAAATCTCAGATGCTAAAATTGTGCTATATTCAACTAGAAGAAATACCAAAAATAGAACTAAATACCAAAAATAGAAATCCTCCAGCTCCATCCAATAGTTGGTTATTGTTAGATTTAACAAGGAAAATCTGCACTGTGACAAGGTTTATTTGAGATGGTCTTACATAATTTGTCTTTGTTGAATTAAGTAATTAAAGGAACATATCATTTTATTATTACATGAAAAATCTGGTGCCCAGAGACACAATATTTAACACACTAGGATCCTTCAAAAGCTGCAATTACAATTGTACAACTCCCACACAGGAGAAAAAGAATTCAATGAAAATCTGAATTGCAACATTTCTGTTCCTTGAGATTTTCTTTTAAGATTTCCACAAATGTTTACGCTAAATCAAAAATTAGTAAAACACAATGTGAAAAAAGCTTTGAGGGTTTTTTAAGTGATTGTTCCTGCTATCTTTAGCACAGAGGTATGATTACAAGAGTAAGGAATTTAGCATTAGAAAATCTGGGATCACATCCCACCTCCAACTAGTAGAGAAAAAGTTATTTAACTAAGCTGAGGCTAAGTTTATCTACATGTAAAATTAGTATATTGATATCTGCCAGATCTCCTTTAGGACTTTTCTAAAGATCAAATAAACTGCTTCTATGAAAGCATAGGTGAACTGCCAAATAATAAATATGTCATTATTTCATTAACACATCCATAATAATGTAATAAAATGTTTATATTAATATAAATGCTAGCACTTACACACTTCAAATGCTAATTTGTTTCTGCAACTTTCAGTCCCTGGAGGCAGAGATCATTGAAATTATTTTCCTAATATAATTATATTAGTAAAACTCCCTCTCAAAATTATACAGCATTCTACTTTTAAGAATATTTTAATTCAGCATGGTGAGTATTTATAGTACTTTAATCCTTTATAATTCTTCTTTTCTGATGTTATCACTCAGAATTCTCAGATAACCAATATAATTGAAAAAAAAGAAAAAGAGAAATAATATACAATTTTTACAGTTTATCAGTATAGTGTTCCTCTGCTAGGTCAATTTACAATAAACCATAGAGTATAGGGTGGAGAAATGTTTAGTCATGGATCTACCATGACATATGATGGATTCTTAAATTTACATTTTTGTTTAAAAGGGAACCACTGCAAGCTAAGAAATTAACAATAAAATGAGTCCCTGGTAGAAGTAAATCAAATCCTCTCTCAAGCTTCACAGGATTTCCACAGCTAAATGTATGCTAAAAAGAAGCTCACAATTCCAAAACTATAAACCATGATAAGCAAAAGTCAGCATTCATAATACCAACAGAATTAGACCACTAAGAACTTCAGTTAGTAATCCTCTCAGACGAAACTATAAAACAAGTATATTTGAAATAATTAATAAAATATAATAATCAGTTAAAACATTAGAAAAAAATACCTCATAGAAAAGATTGGTGAGATTTGGAGGCAAAATAGAAGCTTAGATTATAACACAGGGAGACAAGCAAATAGAAAATAGGAAAGAGGTGTTAAATAGCATCAGTAACAGAATGTGGAAATTTAACTTATGCATAATAGGATTTACAAAATGGAAAACTTGACAGAATTCAGAGATGCAAAATTTGAAAAGATAATGGTTGAGACATTAACACATTTAAAGGACTACTTAAGTCCTTATTTCATGATGCAACAAGAATTGAATGTAATAAGTGAAAAAGAATCTAAAACTAAATTTATAGTAGTAAAGACTACAGAACCCCAAGAGAAAGGAGAACTTAAAAGCAACTAAAGAGAAAAGAAAAATTATATGAAAGAATTATAAAAATAAAATGACTCTGATAGCAGGTTTCTCAAAAGAACAGTAGATGCCAGGAAAAAAAAGGGAATAATACATTCAAAGTACTGAATAAAATAATTCTCAACAATTAGTATATGTCTAGAAAAATAATCAATCAAGCTGAGAATGAAATTAAGGTACTTTCAGGCAAACAAAAATTCAGACAGTTGCCATGACATACCATTACTCAAAAAATTACTGAAGAATGTACTTAGGATAAGGAACCAGCAAAAGGACAGTGTTGAAAAGGAAAATTAAAAATACATATCACTCATTAACATAAATGCAAAAATCCAAAATAGCAATTCAAATTCCACAGTACATAAAAATAATGGTAATTTAAAAGTGACTAAATTGTCTTTATCCCAGCAATACAAAGATTGGTTTTAGTTAGGAATTCTAGAAATGACCTTCACTACATTGGCAGATTAAAAAAGGGAAACGAGATTATCCTATTAAATATAGTTAAGAGTTTGATAACATTAAACATTCATTCATGATAATAATTCTTGGTAAACCAATAATATTAAAAATACTTTAACTTAATAAACTTGATTAACCTATAATAGTATTATTCAAAATAAGGAACATTAGACACTATCAGTTTATATTAGGAATAAAAAGAGTGTCCACACTCACCATTTCTATTCAATCTTGTTGTTTGCTGAGGGGATAAAAGTCCACACCAGATGGAAACTTGAATCTACAAGAATGAATAAAGCAATAAAAAATGACAATTATGTGAATAAATATGAGATATATATCTTTCCCTCCTCTCTTTTTAATTTTTTAAGACAAATGACTGTTTGAAGCAAAATTATAATGCTTTACTACTGAATTTTTACCACAAGATAGACCTAATATAAATGGCACCATATCATAAAGGATGGAAGAGGGAGTTAGATGGAATTAAACTGTTAAAATCCTCTCACTGTTTATATACAGTTGTCCATCGTAATGACTAACTGGACTGTGATAACTTATAGATGCATTTTATAATCTCTAGAGAAAATACTTAAAACAATGCAAAGAGTTATAGTTAAAATAAAGTGAAGTGGAATATTAAAAATATTTAATTAACATAAATGAAGATAGGAAAGGATCAAAGGAACTAAAAATTAGAACAAATAAAGAACAAAAAGAAAAAACAAATAGAGAACAGATTGTAAGATGATAGACCTATATCCAATTATGTTAGCAATTTTACATTAAATATAAATGGACTAAGTTCTCCAAATAAAAAGCAGATTATCAGACTGAATTTAAAAAGTAAGACCCAATGATATGCTATATGTCTTTCAATATATAGGTACAAATAAATTGAAAATAAAAGGCTAGAAAAAGATTAACCGTGCAAAGAGTAAAGCTAAGAAGTCTGGAGTGGCTATAAAATTCATACAAATGGACATTATTACAAGAAATATTGCCAGAATTATAAAGTATATTTTATAATGATGAAAAGGCAAAATGCACATAATTACAACATGTAAACACACAAAACAATATAACATTATTTCTGGATAAATATATGCAGTAAAAGTACAAATAGTTTGACTGGTCATAACAATATTTATGATAGTGTTCATCTCCAGAAGGAACAGAAAGGATGGCACTTGAAGGCTGGGAATATAAAAGGCTTCCACTTTATTTGTAGTGATTAATTTATTGACCAAAGAAGATCTGAGGCTAACAGAACTCCTTTTTTCATCTTGGCTAAATCTCAAAAGCAATTTTTTGTTGAAAGAAATAAGCAAGTTTTAAAATAATCCATGGAGTATGATATAATTCATGTGACGTTGTAAGACTTGCAAAATAATGTATATTTATTCTTTATGAAATACACATATGTACAAAAACATATGAAACATATATGAGAAGAGAAATACCAAATCCAAAATAGTGCTTCCCTGTGAATAAGATAAATTTTAGAAAAGGGAAAGCCACAAAGGTAACTACAACCATAAAAACAATTGTTTATTCCTTAAAAATAATCTTAAAAAAAAGCAAATAGGATACATTATTTAGATGTCAACAGTCTAGATAAAGATGCATGGATACTCATTATACTATCCTCTATACTTTTTCATTTGCTTGAAGTGTGTGTGTGTGTGTTTGTGTGTGTGTTTATATGAGAAAATAAAGTAAAAACTGTTTCAGATTTCAGGTCTGTCAGGTCTTCATCAGGAATAGTGTAAGCTAAATGAGCCATTATTTTCTACCTTCTGGGAGACTTTGCATTTCTGTTTTACTAGCCTCATAATCATACAAAGCATCATCAAGATTGAGAATAAAACATAAAAACTACTCTCCCAAGTTCCATCAATGCTCCAGATAAAGGTTTTGATCATCTAATAATACTGGACATCTATTTCTGGTTCCACTTTCTCTAAGTGTCAAAACTATTACTATATCTAATGCAGTTATTAACTTTAAAGTAATCATTGCCTTCAGGAAAGTACAAGCATGACTTCTCCAGCAAATAAATTAAACAATGCCATCCAATTGTTTCCCAAGCAAAAACAGTTTGTTGGTCAGTTCATACTGCTAATTGTTACCCTTATTGTATTGAAATAATCACATTACAGGAAAGAGGAAATCCTGGAATCACCATGATCATGCAGAGGTGGATTAGATGAAAATCAAACGTACTGACAAATCAAGAAAGACTTTGACCATGATACCATTAAATCACTCTACTTCTTCAATACAATATATATTTTATTCTCATTTTGTTATTTTACCATCTAGAGGTAAATGCTAATGTTCCAATCTGTGAGCAATCACTAAAATAGGTGTGATATTTATGTCCTTACTCAACTCTATCATCTTTCTCCCTCCATTTTTTGTTAAATAAAAGAGAGAGTAGGACCACATATGCCTGTATTATAAGTTAGCTGTTTCATGTTCTGTATCTTGCAGCGGGTGGTGGGTCCATGTGTGAATATGTAGGTAAAAAGTCACAAAGCTGGACAAGTTGAATTCATAGAACAAAATATGTGAATATATGTACATTTTATCTCTTTATTTGATAAAAATATAATATTAACAGAAAGCATTTTTCAAGTAGTTTACTAATACTCATTACTCAGATAATACAATAAAATGAGAATAAATGAGAATAAAATAAAAATAAAAATAAATGAGAAACTAACAACACAGGTAAAGAAAAAGTTCTCCTTGACTATCAGCTGCCAACCCAAAGTTCTCTCCCAGAAGTAACTATAGTTATCAATTTACTGTGTATACTTCTAGATCATTTTATGCATACATGTGTGTTGTTTCCTCTCTCTCTCCCCACCTCCTTCCCATCCTCCCTCTAGTTACATGTCATATCATGTTGTAGATATCAGCCTGCAGCCTGCAGCATACAACTTTCAGTACCTAATATGTCTTGAAGATATTTAACTGTTAATAGTAGTCCATTTTTTATTTAACCTTTATTGACTATCTTGGATATTCTTATGTTACACTCTGACAAAAAATATTTCTGGGACAATATGTTTCTGTGGTTTCAATATGTTTCATTTACCTTTGTTGTACATGGCTCCTTGGGGAATATACAAAGTTTTCCTCTAGAGTAAAAATGAAAAACATTCCTGGGTCTTGAGGTATGTGAATATCAAATTTGAATAGATACTGCCAAATTACCCTCTAAAGTGACTATAATAAATTATATCCCTGCCAACAGTGTATGAAATTGGCTGTTTCCCTATGCTCTTAGAAACAGTTGTTATTTTATTTATTTATTTACCAAACTGAAAGATTAAAAAGATAAAACGTGAATTTAATGTCCAATTATACTGAGGACTTTTAAAAATTTTTATTGGTATTTTGTATTTCTTATGTAAATAACCTGATATCTTTTGCTCATATTACCATATTTCCAGTAATACCATAATATTTTACTTTGTGCTAAAATTCAAAAATGGCTATGTAATTGCATTTATTAACATTTTCTTTCTTTAGGAAGAAAATTTGTCACTTGTTTAAGAAGAATTTCCTTACCTTAAGGTCAAAAACATTTCTATATTTTTTTCAAAAACATTTACAATATCACTTACTCATTATCTTATTTATTTATTTTTACATTATATCTTTAATTCATATAGGAAACACTGTATGAATTAAAAAATTAAATTAAATTTAATAAATAATAAATTTTTATTTTATTAAATAATTTATTTAATATAATTTATTATTAATAATATGTACATAATTATTTTTATATAATTAATATATTAAAATAATTATATTATTTATTTAAAAATTTATTTTTAATAAATTATTTATTATTATTTGTTTATTATTATTAATTAATTGATTTATTTTTAATTTATTTAATAAATTTTTTAATAAATAATAAATTTTAAAATTGTGTGTGTGTGTGTGTGAATGACTTGGGGTAAGTGTTGCGAGACAATTCTCCATAGGTCTCTCAGATCTGCATGGTTATAACTGCCCATTGTTCCAGACTATCTTCAAGGATGCTGGTACAGAGAACAGTAAACAATCTTTGCATATGAAGACAATGCTTCCCTCCTGAGCAAAGGACAAGTATGCTTCCTGCCCATTATATAAGAATAAGTTCCCTAAGAAAAGGATCCCTCTCTGTAACGCAACCTGCTTTATGGCAAGTGGCCTCTGGCCCTCTTTGTGGAAACCTGTGGGAACTGAGCATTGGGAAACTGACAAAAAATTTCCAACACTCTGGCCACTGCTATTGAAGTGAGTAATAAAGTGCACTTCATCTCTAACTCCCAACTCTCATTTCTTCTATCAGCATCCATGAAACTGTAGCGGGCTAACATGTTAGCTTATAAAGAAAGGAAAATCACAGAGAGACCCTTCACAGTTTTTGAAAGTTTGGAAGCTAATTTTATGTTTTTCTCAATCAATACCAATTATCCTGGAATTATTACCTTCTAGCCTTCTCCTAGTGAATTGAAATGTCATCTTTGTCATCTATTAAATTTCTTGGTGAACTATTTTATTGGTTTTAAAGTGTATCAGTTGATTCTCTTGCATCGTCTAAGTTGATTTGAAGGCTGTTATTACAACGGTAATAGAGGCTGAAGAAACACAAGTTTATTCGGTATCTGTGTAACTTACATATTTTGTTCCTGGTAAAGCTAAAATAATCACAGAAATATGACAGTCAAAGGCCAAGATAAATGAGGAGACTTGGATAAAGCGATTTTAAAAATCTCAATGCGTTCTAGGTTCTTTTTTTAAGTAAACTATATCCAGTGGTAAGCTGGTAAAATTTTAACTAACTCTCTGGAGTGAAAGATATGGGAGGAAGCTCTGATTCGCAGCATTTTCCATTTACATTGTGTAAATACTCCCATCGTGGTCAATTTCAAACTACCAACATGACATCACTGAAAACAGAGTTAGGAAGAAATGATCAGTAGCATACCATAATGTGGTTTTCCCACCTGACAGATATAATAGATGAAAATAATCTCAGGAACATATAGTAAAAAATTAGGAAACACTTTTATTTTTAATGTAGTTTATTTTATTATATGTTTATTTTTAAATAATAGCTACGTTTAACAAGTGCTCACAAATTCTTGAAAATTTAACAATCAGCTCTTCTGATCCAAAATGAGCTGGCTCCAGCATACCATTGATTGTTCAAGGACTACTGAGGATTCTGGATGTGACATCTCTAAATCGCCATCTGTGATCTTCTAGAGAGCATGGAGAAGAGAGGTAATGTCAGAAAAATATACAAGAAAAGATTTAATTAATAATTCTACATTCAAATAAAATGCATACCTAAATAATGCAATTTACATTGACTTTGAATTTATTTCCAGAACAGAAGGAAATGGAAAACAGAATAGGTAAATTTCATTCTCAAAATATTATCCACTAGTCTGATCACATCTTTTTCCTAACTTCTGCTTCTAACAGGACATTGGTGAAAGGGTTTGGAAAATTGGAATGACAATATCTTTCAGTTACATCCCATTCTGCCTTGATTATACAGATGCTGCCTAATTTACTCTTAGTTAAAGGGAATTAACATCCTTGTTTCTACCATACTCCAGTATTTGTTTTGATTCTGTCTTTGAAGATTTGAATGTGCTGAAATGAATAGCAATTGGACAACATCTGAGACCAAGCATTCAAACTTCCAATCCAAGAAGGAATTATTCTTGAGAAAGTTCTGAGTAAAGACAGCATACAGTAATGGAAAAAAGAGTAATAACCTTAATTCCAGCGTGTGCTACCACAAATGCAGCAGTTCATATGACATACGTAACTAATCTTGTTTTTAAAAAGAGAGAGCCAAAAGCCATTTTAAATCATCAAATATTGATGGCCAGCCATGAAGTATGAAGCCAAGCAGAAAACATGGCAAAAACTGACCTAATTTTCTTCAAAGAAGAAATAGGATTTCTAGAGGTTTCTCTTTAATCCTTTAATCACTGTCTTCCTGCACATCCCACTTCTTGGGAGTTGAGGAAGTTGAAACTTATTTTAACTGGGCAATGAAGTCAGAAGGGAAATTTTATAGAAAGCTAATTAAAATTATAAACTTACAGGAGAGAGCTGGGTATGACTGATTTTACACATCATAGCCAAACACAACAAGGAAAGCTAAAGAATTTTCTTTCTTTAATTTAAAAGTAGGGAGTGAAGAAAGTTGAGACAAAGAGACCTCATGGAGGCAAAAACAAGCTTGTGGAAAAATTTACTTAAAACACAAATGCTAAACTATACCAGAAAGTTCAACAAGCAATTTGTTTTTGCAGTCAAAGGCATGAGAAAGGAGAATGTAAATGAAGCAAAAGATGAAGATGAGAAAAACAAAATCAAGTCAAATGGGCTTTTTGCATGCTTGTCTAACTCGCACATTTATGTAAAAGAAGAATTTCTTTGACTTAATGAAAAGAAAAGAAATTATATCTTCAATGATTTTAAAGCATCCTACCCATCACAAAATCCAGTGCACTGACTGACATCGTTTGAAGTGTGATTGCAAACATAGTGTCTTAAAGATTTGCATGACTTACTAGATGAATTAAAAATAAATACAGCTTTGATCCCTAAATCTTCTTAAGAGTTGGTAAGTATTTAGTGAACAAATGCTGGGTTTAAAAAAAAAATCTCTTAAGTATTTAAGTGAGCTATGCTTTTGATGATAGCATTCTGCTGCAAACACCTGGATATAAAGTGACTTAAAAAAAAAAAGTTACTATAATGCACACTAAAAGCTTTCAATGACCTGAAATGTAGTAGTATTTTTCACACAGATTGCTATGGTTTTCTTGAATAGAATTCTGTCCTCTTCTTGCCAATAAATACTACTCAGTGTCTGACATTTTATTTTCCTTGACAGGAGGAAAAGCAAATATAAATACTAACAGGGAAATTGGATAAAGTGAGTCAATGAGTACAATCAAGTAATCAAGATGTAAGAACCTGGAGAAATCACTTAGTTTACTCACTTCTAAATAATAAAAAGAAAACTGACTAAGATAACAATTATGAAAACTTTCCAGTCAACATAAAATATTATATTGGAATTTACATGGCTTGAGATTTGGATACAAGTAATTGAGTCCTCATCATGAATAGAATTGGGTGCTTAAAGAATGATTATTTCTTCCTTTATTGAAATATATGAAAATAAATGTAATTACCATATCACATATAAATACCATTCCATATATTGAACCTAGTAAACTCAAAGCAATAAATTTCCATTATATTTTCTCCATTGAATACCTCATTCTTTGACTATTATATGCTATTCTAATATTCAAAGAGGGCATTTCTATTTCTCCTTGCTTCTTTCATAGCCACCACCATAAAATTCATCCACCACATCTGAAAATAAAGTAAAATCCAGTTCTTGCTCTGTGTTATATTATCCCACTGTTAGTGAGGACAATATGCAGATAATTGGTTTTTCTCCTATGGTACAGTAGGCATAAACAGTTCATTCAATTTGGGTTATCCCCACATCCTAACTGATTTTTTAAAATTTACATCAGTAAAATGCACTCTTTATGGTGTATTTTATATAGTTCTATGGCCTTTGACAAAGCACAGAGTTGAGCATCCACAACCACAGTCATGATACAGAACGTTTCCATTACTCCAAAATTCCTTCATGCCATCCTTTTATAATCAATCTGGGAGTGTTTTTGAACCTCTACACCAACACAGTCCTGTAGCTGGCCATAATTCTAGATATTTCAGTTGTATAACAAATTCCTTTTCAAAGTTTAAGTTTGGGTCATGTCTTTTGTCACTTGAATCTAAAAGATCTCTAACTGATTTAAAACCCTAGGAAAAATAATTAATAAGATTAGGATTATTTAGCCTATAAAAGAGAGGTTTTGGAAAATGAAATCTGTCTTTATTGGGATCAAAATTTTAATGCGGTATTCAAGAAAAAGTAGAAGAACATATGTCCAGGATTTTGTGAAAAGAATTAAAACATTCTTTGAGATTTGGACTAAAGTATGCACCTTCTAAGATTAACAACATATGATTTTATAATCCTCTGAAGGGATGGTGGCAAAACTTTTGAATGAAAATTTAAAAGACTCAGTGACTAAGAAGTTTTCATACAAAGAGTGAGTATCAAGGTGACTCAATACTATGGAAAAATATGGACAATATCAGAAAAAAAGTTAAGAGAAAGAACCAATTGGGGAGGAATGTGAGCACAGCATGGTTTAAATAGTCCTGATTTTCATAGTTGCAAGACATGAACCTCAATTTCATTTTTCCTACAACTTGCTCATATGTATTTGTATGACCATGACCAAATCATTTAAATCCTTTTATCCCAACCTGAAAACTAATAATAATAATAAAATCCCTATTTACTTCATATAGTTGCTTTCAAGACCAATCAAGATAATCCATTTGAAAGAATATTTTTGGATTACAAAGCTTTTTCATGAACTTGTCATTAGTTTTCTTTTTGTCATTATTATCGTATGTGGAATTTAAACAATGACTGAGTATAGATATACAATATGGAAGTGGAAATATGTACCAAGCACTTAGAATAACTGTCAGGATAGAAGACAAAGTTTTGAGAGTTGCGTGTTGGAAGAAGACAAAAGTTTTGTTTTGTTTTGTTTTTTAACGTAAGGCTGTCTTTATGCATACCTTATGCAAGAAAGGTCTTTTCACGCAACTCAGGTTTGAGTGAAATTATATCATAGCATTCAGTTCCGCCTTGCACTATGCTCCCCAAATCCCCATTAGTTCCAAGAGTAATAGATGGTGTCAACTGTCTCAGGAGTTTTATTCACATCCATCTTCCCTAAGACCCTGAGTAGATTCTCATGCAACAGCAGTGAACTCTTGAGTTCGATGGGGACATCCCTAGTAGTGAGAAGACTGAATGGGTGATTGACAAGGTCCAGAGCCTAGCTCCAGCGGCGGCTCTTATACTTCTTGGAGGCAAGGAAAACTTAGATATTTAGAAGGAAAATTCCCAGCTAGAGAGCTTAATTGTCCAAAATGATGTTAAAAAAAAGTCTATTAGCAAACCAGAGAGGAGGCTGAGTATTCTTTAGCTGGGATCATTTCCTATTCCGTGGCGAAACGAATAGGGTGTTTTGTTTGGATTGGAGTTGCATGAAACATGAATATCAGGAATATTCATTAAAACTCTAGGTCTGAGAGCATATATAGCACTGTAGCTGAGGAACCAAAGACGTTTTATTTATCCAGGAAAAGTTAAATTGAGACAGGACATGTGATTGAAAATATATGTGTATCCTAAATAGTTGTACATGGAACCACTAGCAAAAACACAAAAGAAAATCAAGGCTAGCCTGGGATATATTTAGAAGAATGAGGATGTTATAAAAGGCAGCTGTCCAAAGGTCCTAAAAAAGGAATTTTATGGCTCATGCATCTCCCTAATTGTGACATTGGAGTAACAGACACAGTTTTTGATGAAGAAAATATAGAAGAAATCTATCACAAAGTGGCATAGAAAGATCAAATGATGGGACACTAACAAAATATAACTAAACAAATCAAAAAGATAAGTCTAACACTTAAATGCAGTCATCTCACACCTTTCTACTCTATGTTCCCAGCACTCTTCCCACAAACCACACCTGTGCCCACACGTGCAGCTAGACGTACCGGGGTCATTAACTTCATTTTGAGTGAGGAAAATAACGATGTGGTGGCAACATATTGCAGAGCACATTCAAAACAAGTTTTGTTTAGTTTAGCTAAAGAGTTTGTGTTGTATACTCATTTGCAATCACAATACATTTGAGTGACTTCACTGATTTGCTCAGATTTTACTTAAAGTATAATACCAGTTTCCGTTTATTGAAACTCTACTCAGCAGGCCAAGTCAGCCTTGAGACCAAAGGAGAACAGCCAAACCCAATCCCTGTGTTATCTATAGAAAGAATGGGAAGAAGAAGCCCTTGTTTCCTGGTCTCCCCAGCACCAAACAAAAATCCAAGCAGTTTCAGAAAATGGCTGGAACTCAAACCGTCTCAGTGTCAACAACCTGTATGTACTTTGGGGATCACTCTGGGGCATATGACAAATGTGCTGATGATCAACTTCTTTCCAGCTGATACAATTGCTGCTTTGCTGGCCATCTTTACCGTGTTCCACCAGGAAGGGCGAGGGAAAAGCTCTGGCTGCTGCTGGCATCATCTGCGAGTGCTGAAGGACTCAGGGCCCAACCTGTGAGTTTCTGTGAGAATGGCTGGTGTGACATGGGGGTTAGTGTACCCCTATGTTTTACTCAGAGAAGAGAACGTCACCTTTTAGGTTTTACTTCAACTCCCTCTCTCACTGGTATCTAAACATAGATCCCAGTCAAGGAGAAAATCTATTCATTCCCATTCTTCCCAGTCAGCACCTACGGCTCTTTGTCCAGCCTAAGCCCATTGTGCCTAACAGATTATTCTAGTACAGTTAGTTTGTCATCATCGTCATCATTGTCACTGTTATTGTTGTTATTTTGCTGAGAGATTCCCCAAAACTACCTTCCTGCCACTTTGTCAGTTTGCCAGATATGGCCAAAGCATGAAGTCTTTTCCAAGAGGTTCCTCAACCCAGTGCAGATGACCTTCTCTGGAGACCTGTCCCACCAGTTCACCAAATATACTCAGATGTGCCTGAGCCCCAGCAATGGGCTGACGGTTTAGACACAAGCTGAGATCCCTATTATGCATATTTATGTTTTGGAGCAGATGATCGGACTCAACTTTTGCAAAGGTTAATCTTTTTATATCCATTCCATACTAGAAACACGCTCTTGGCTGCCCACTGCTTGCATTAGTATAAAGTACATTTCTTGGAACTTATGTCAATAAGGGGTCCCAAGAAAAAGTCAGAAAAGATTGAGAAGGGCTATATTCTATATTTCCCTACTAGAGTGTTCAAATTTGCAATATTAAAACCTTTGCTCATCCAGAGAATCTTAAACAATTTGTCCAAAACCAATCAACTTTTACTTCCTTAATGAATCTTTCTCTGACAACCTCTTGACCAAATTTCCTCACATGCATATGTGCTAATTTTGAATATACACATTCTGCTATCATTATACATACCACAATGTATTTTTTTTATTTTTCAGATTTTCATTTTTAAATAATTTCAGACTTATAAAAGGTTGCCAAAATGGTACAAAGAATTCCCATTTACCTTTCACTAAGCTTCTGTAAAAGGTAATATATTATAAAACCATGAGTAAGCACGGGAATCAGAAAAGGAACAGTGATACTATACTGTTAAATAATCTAGAGAAACCACTCGTCCCACTAATATCTTTTTATCATCCAGGATCCAACTGAGGATCTCACATTGCATTTAGGTGTCATGTCTTCTTAGTTTTCTATAATTTGTTAAAATATTTCTTTCTTTGTTAGGATTCAAGACCATGACGCTTTTGAGGAGAATGGCCAGTTCTTTTATAGAACAACCATCATTGTAAGTTTTACTGTTTCCCCATAATTAAATTCAGGATTTGCATTTTTGGTAAGAATTCCACATAAGTGATGTGCTTAAGTGAGAAAGATGATGGCAATGTGTCTGTTACTGGCGATCTAAACTTGGATCACTTGATTGAAATGGTGTCTACCAGGTTACTTCACCGCAAAGTCATTATTTTTCCTGCGTAATTAATAAGTATCTTTTAGGTAGATATTTTGAGACTACCCAGTGATCCTGTGCCCCACACTTTTTCCAACTAATTCTAGCATTCACTGATGCGATAATTGTTGCCATATAGTGCTTGCCATATAGTGATTTCTATTTCCATCCTTCCTTCTCCATTTATTACTTAGAATTTTACTCTAAGAGAGAGTGCCCCTATTTTATTTATTCATTTATCTATATCACTATGAGCTCACAGATTTTTATCTGATTTTATTAATTACATTCATTACTATAATAATTTATTTTGTTCCTCTAATTATCCAAGATTTGGCCATTGGGAGCTCCTTCAAGTTGGTTCCTATGTCCTTTCAACATGCAGGCTTATGAACTTTCCCTGATCCAGACCTGGATCCACCACTTCTCCAAGTTGGTCTCATTCCTTTAAATGGAGAATGGTGTTTAGAAACCAAGATATGAAAGCTAGCTGAGCTCATTGCTCCTGGGGCTTTATTGCTTCTCAATGAGCAGAGCTAGAAAACAGTTTGTGTATACATATACATATATCTCTGTCTGTGTTTCTATACACATACATCTAATTCCAATCCAACACCACAGAGTTCATTCTAGTACTACCCCTTTCCATATTTGTAACTCTTTTTCTGATAGTGAGAATTGCTAACCCATAATCTTGTGAAGAAAAATTTACTAACTATAGCATATTATAACATATTCGTGTACATTCATTTTTGTCTTTGGCTTTACAATATCAAGTCAAAATGCTGTTTTCCAAAGTTAATTAGGTCAATTTTTTTCTTCCCTAACCGCTTAGTGTAGTTAATTGTCTATAATACAATTATATCTATTACTTACTATTTTTATTCTAATTTGGTTCTCCTTATGTCCTGGTTGATTTAAATTATTTATTTAAATTTTACATATGCAAAATATTACCATTGTACTAAAATCAAACTAACAAAGAAGTATGCTCAGAGTGTCACTCCATCATTCCTTCTATACCATTCCCTTCTTCCCATTATTTCTACCTCCTTTCATCCATCTCCCATAGCTAAACAATCTTATCAGTTTCTGGTTTATCCTTGCTGTATTTATTTTTGCTCAAATATGCAGATATCTATTAATTTTTTTCAGAGAACAATTTTGATTTAATAAGTAGGCCTACTGTTTTTCTATTTTCTAGCTCATTAATCTCAGCTTTTATCTCTGTTTTCTTTCTGTGCTTTTTTTATCTACAGTGTTATTATTCAAGTTTTCTAATTGAGTAATTAATTCATTTTTAATATTTCATTTTTAGTATATTAAAAGTGTTTAGTGATAGGAATTTTTAAAATACACCCTATATATTCTGCTACTTTTTTTAAAATATCTAAAATTACAATTTATATCTTTACTTTTACCTAAGAGTTTAATGAGTGGTTTTTAAATTTTTAGATACAAGAGCCTTATGTTTTATGATTCTGTTGAAAATTTTTAGGTTTGTTGCACTGTGATTAAAGAGTATTATTTATGATGTTTCTATTGTATAGAACTTACTGAAGTTTCCATGTGTGTATGTGAGTGTGACCTAATGCACGTAATATTTTGGGAATGTTACATAGACATATAAGAAGATGTATTCTCTCTTATAAGGGTGTCAAGTTTGATATATATCCATGGAATTTACCTTATTGATTATGTTTTTTAGTTCTTCTGCCTTTTTACTTATTTTATGTGCATTTCATCTGTCTAAGAAAGAGGAAAGCAGTCCCTATACAGAATATATACAGGTCTGTACAGGAAATAGACCTCAATATTGTTACAGCTGGGCTAGTATTCTCATCTTGGCCTGTTCTGTTGGACATAACCTGATATCTGACATGGTCACTTTGTGACTGTGATGAAGTGAGACAAAAACAAGACCATTTCATAATTTTGTCTAAGCACAGACCTAAAAACAAGGTCATTGGTGCTGGCCCTGTGGCCTAGTGGTTAAGTTTGTCACTCTCTGATTCAGCAGCCTGGGTTTGGTTCCTGGGCGCAGACCTACACCATTCATCAGTGACCATGCCATGGTGGTGACCCACATAGAGGAAGACTGGCACAGATGTTAGCTCAGGTGAATCTTCCTCAGCAAAAAAAAAACAACAAGAAAGAAAGAAAGAAAAAAAACAAGGTCACTACGTAAACCATAAAATGCTGAATATTTCCCTATGTAGCTAATATGAGTGGCTTCTGCCACTTTAGCAGTTACAGCTGTAGACCCACTACAATTGCCCTCCTTCTAGATAAGATTTATTATACAAATAGAACTACTCTCACTTCCTGATAGCACTCTTCTATGAGCTCTCCCCACATCTCCTAAATAAGCCCAAATCTTGTAATAAGTCTTTTCTAACACCCTCTTATTGGTACACTCTATGTTCACCCATGCTGTGCAGTCCCTCATTGCAATGAGCATTAAATTCAACTTGTTCACCAATAGGTGTTACTGATTGTCTTTGCCTGGAGGGCTTCACAAGTCTTATACTAAGAGCGGTATGTTCAAGTCTCCTCTTATCTGTGTGTTTCTGTCTATGCAGTTTGTTTCATAGAAGTGGTTGCTGTATTACTGGGTTCATAAATATTCATAAGTATTATAGCATCATTGTGACTCGTGGTATATATACATAGTATTTAGGAAGATTTGACTTTTTCTTTAACTGGACGTCTTTATACTTATATTTTTTTGATCTCCCTTAATCCATTGTTTCCTTATTTTATCTTTTACTCTCTGGTTTGTCAGCTTTTAACGGGATCCTTAATTTCCATCTATTCCTATACAGTAATATATGAGCTTATTCTACTTCAATTTTACCTTTCCCTTCTCCCCTATTTTTAAGCTGCACTGGTCTACTTTGTCACAGATAATATTTGGCCATTATTATTTCATCCTTATCTCTAACTTTGCTTTAAACTGTGATGTGTATGTGTGTGTATATGTCTATGAGTGTGTGTATTTCTCACCATTAGTCCTTTTACTGTGGTATTCCCAGTCATCTCTTGGAGGATGAAATTCATCCTCTAGTATATTTTTAAAGAAAAGCTAGTGGATGTAGAATTTCCTGTTTTGTATGTTAAAAACTTTTTCTAGAGGCTTGATGTTTGAAGGACAGCTTCACTTGATATGAAATCCTTGGTTCACATTTTCTTTCTTTGAGTTTTTTAAAAACTGCTGCTCTATTGCTGCCTACTTTGCATGATGCTTTCAAAAATTATGATGCCAGTCTAACTCTTTTGCTCTTTTTCAGTATTTGATTTTTACTTTATCTTTGAAATCTAATAGTTTTAGGATATGTCTTCGAGTTGATTATTCCAACTTTCTTTTCCCAGGTACCTATGGAAACTTCTAATATGTGGATTCAGGGCTTATTTTTATTTCTGGAAAATTTTATTAGATTATACTTTTAAATATGAGTTCTGTTACATTGTTTTGTTCTTTCACTTTCTTCAGACATATCAATTTTATAAGTATCATTCTTCATTTGTGTATCTTCCATATCCACCACTTTTTCTCTGACTGTTTTTAAACTACTTTCTTTATCAAGTTTATATTCTGTTGGTTGTTTTCTTAACTTTCTTCAATGTTCCTTGTAAAATTTTTATTTGAGTCTATTTTCTATTGCACACTTTGTAACTTAGTCTTCATATCCAGGAAAATGTTCCTGATTTAATTGTTTTCTTCACTTTGTCCTCTTTTGGGTTTATTTCTGGTTTTAGTTTTTGAATTTCTGATTCAAAATGTATTTCATATCCCCAAATGTTTGTTCCAATATATTTAATTCAGTTTAGAGTGTATCTTACAGGTTTCCTCTGTTTCATAATTTTGGGGTGGGGGGTAAAATTTTAATCAATTGGATGTGTTGGATAACATTTTATGATTTTTTTAATAACTCTGCATGGATCTAGTAATTAGTTTCCTGTGACATTAGGGTAGTTTAAAGATTCCTCGCACAATAACATCCTTTGCTATCAGTTCAAATATTTTGGTGCATTTTGGGGGATTATTTCAGCTGATGGAGAGTAAAGTTGTGCATATTCCAATTATTTGGTTCTCTTTTGTCTTGCTGGTCCATAAGTTTCCCCTTTAACTGCTTTTCCTCTTCAACACACAGTTTCCAAAGGGTGCTTCTTCCTTCCTTTTTGTTTTTGTTTTTTTTTTTTCATCAAAAGCTATATATTTCAAAGACTACTACTTCATAACGTGAGTATTTTAAAGTCCCTTCTCTGTAGTTTTTCTTTGATTTATCAGGGCATTTTAAAAATATTTTCACACTGAGTGTGGACTAATTCTTTCTGGTGATGGTTTAAGATCAACTTCAGACCTGTCATTAGCCCCCTCTTCTCCATCCCTCATGACTCGTCTCAGCCAACCTTTGCCTGGCTTCCCACCACCACCACTTCAGCATAAGATCATTCACTGAGATTTGGTTTTCTTTTATTTACAGTTATATTCAAGTTTGGGCATCTCTGTCTTCAAACTATGCTGAAAGTGCAGTTTTTGTGTAATTTTACTTTTCTCCTAATGCTATTCTGTATTGTCTTTGGAGAAATATTGAGAGATGCATAACTTGGATGCCTTCATTTTCCTCAGCTATTTACAGGTCTGTTACAGTCATTGCTAGCCTATGGTGACTTGCATGGATGTAGGAATCTTTGAGAAAGTATAACACATATTTACCAATTAGAAGTTATTGGTATTTTAAAGTTATACTTAACTGATGACAAATTAAAATAAATTGCATTTCAATGGGTGGTTTTTTGTTTTTTTTTTTTTTTGGTGAGGAAGACCAGCCCTGAGCTAACATCCGTTGCTAATCTTCCTCTTTTTGCTGAGGAAGACTGGCCCTGGGCTAACATCCATGCCATCTCCTTCTACTTTATATGGGACGCCGACAGGGCATGGCTGACAAGCAGTGCGTTGTCAGGTGCCCGGGATCCGAACCAGCGAACCCCAGGCTGCCAAGCACGAACTAAACCACTGCGCCACCGGGCTGGCCCCAGTCAATGGGTTTTTTAATGCTTTGTTTTGGGCTTAATATATGTGAACGCTTATTATTATTTTTGTTATTGTTATTGTTGTTATCATTATTATGTAGGCTAATTTCATCAGCACCTGGGTTGATTCCTACCAGTAGCATACATGGTGGGCTGCCTACTCAATAGTTTTTTTTTTTTTTTTTCCTTCTCCTATGTCTGTTGAGTCTCCTATGTCTATTGAGTTATGTCTATGATTTTTGTTCTGGTCTTTACCTTTCTCCCATTTAAATTGTGGAAATAATGATTGACTTAGGCTAAACAGGATTATCCCACTCCCCTTGACTGTCTACTGAGACTTGAAAAGATCTCTGCTGGAGAGATCCTGTGAAAGTTTGGTTTTTTAATCATAAGTATTTATACAAGGTAAAAACAATCCTTTTTCTGCTTCTGAATGTTCAAATGTGAAGATGAGATATTTAGACTTGCTGTGATCATGTTGCAACTAGGAAGGTAACCAATACTCTTAGTATTGAGTGAAAAGAACCTGGATTGTTAATGAGGTTGTGGAAATAACTTGGAGTTTTAACCAACTTTGAGTCTGCCTTACTTTCAGACTTTTTGTTATGTCAAGTAATAAATTTCCTATTTTTTAGGATAAACTGAGCTAGTGTTTAGCATTATTTGAAGTGGACATTGCTAATAAATTTAATTCAAATTATAGTTGTGTTTTATTTTTCCAGGCTTCTTTTACCAGTATAACAGTAAAAGGGAAGACCATATTATCTAACTTCTTTGGCTAGATGTTACAAAAAATAACACAAACTAAGGCCTAGATAAATGCTGAGTTTAAAAAGGAATATCAAACAAAGGAATCTTTTTGAAAATGTAGGGTTTTGCCAAGAAGCCAATAAGTAATTTTAATAGTTCTTAAAATGTTTATTTTATTCTTGAAGAAAAACAGTTCCCCCAAACTTTGACTACATTCTCATTATTTTGGCAAACTCTTTTCTTTGCCACAAGTGATCAAAATTCCAAATTCATAGCGTATTAATTGACAACTTTTTTCTGTATGCTATATTGTTAGTTATATTACCAGTAGCACCTCTGTCACATTTTTAGGATAGTTCCCATTTCAAGCTTCACTTAGAATACCTGGATTAATGTCATGAATCTCTGTCAAAAGGAATATTCTACAAACTTTAAAAACCCAATATGTTCAAAAAGTCATCAGAAAATAAACAGGATGCAAAATAATACCACTCTTTCTTTTGAAGTTCATCAAACAGAAACTAAAAGTTAATATCTGGATTTTCTATTAAACTTGAGCTAGTCCATGATAACTTCATTTTATTGCAAATGTTTGCAATTAAAGTCCACTAATAATGACATTCTTCCATTTATTCAAAAGATTAAAGATGTACTATATAGAAAACTCAGAAATTCTTTTCTTTTTGTTTTTCTGAAAGTTTGATTTAAAAGGGTGATCAGTGGAGTAGGAGGGAAAGTAAAGGCAAGTGATAATAGCCTTTCAAGGAGAAGGAAGAGCTCACCTGCGTCCAATGCAGCAGAGAAGTCAAAGGTTAACAGGATTAAGAACTGACCATCCATAGGATTCAGCGAATAATGGACACTGGTGACTGATAGGAGCAATATCTGTGGAGTGGGTGAGTGAGCAGAAAGCCCAAAAAGTCCACCAGAGAATGAGAGTCATTACTAACTGTGAATACAGACTGTCGTGTCAAATTTGCTTTAAAAGTGAGCAGGGAAATGGAACAATAGCTAAGGGAAGTGGGAGGAGGGGATCAAAGAATGTTTTGTTGGTTTTTTTTTTTTTTTTAATTGGAAGACATTATAGGTTTCTGTTGTTGTTGGGTTTTTTTGTTTGTTTTTGTGGGACTTTTTTTGGTAGGCTGGTGGAATAATCCAATAATGGAAGGGAATGATGAAGCAGAAGGAAAGAGCAGAATTGCTGGAATGTGGTCTTTGAATAAACAACAGGGAAAGGTGTCAGTGCAAAAATATAAATACTGGCTTGGATATAGACAATACATCCATAGTAACAGGCAAAGAGGGAGAGTTCATGGTTACAGATGATAGGACTAATGTGGTAGGAAATTATAAGAGATCACCTTGATTTCTTCTTTTACTTCTGTGAAATTGAGAAAAAATCAGGAGGTACCAAAATTTGGTCAAAGGGAAGAAGTTATGAAAAAAGCATCCAGGAAAGAAAAGGTCTAGGGAAATATAGTATGATTGATGGGGAGCAGTAAGGACACATTTGGGTTTAGCGTTCTTGACAAGTGAATACGTGATATCTGAAATAGAAAAGTATGAAAAGATACAGGTGCAGCAAATGAGGTTAAGAACGTTTCAGTATAGCCTACAGTGGGTATACAGGTATTAATGTATTTTCTTGTTCTGAAAGAATGAGAACACTATTTTTTAAAATACATTTTCTGAAATATCTTACATACAGTGATGATTCACAGAACAATAGATTTATCCTTTAATGTGGACTTGTCATTTCATGTCCAGCCTCCTGCCACCAATTTACCTATAAATACACCAGTCTCCATAATACATTAGATTTTGCAGATTAATGTGTTATTCAGACTCTTTGTTCTAATCCCAAGTTATTCAATTACCACAATTTCGGAGCACAAACTTGTATATAAAAGAAAAAACTTACATTAAAAATTTCCATAATTCAACCCAATTTCTTGAGCTCACATTTTACCAGATTGTCAGAAATTAGTATCACTCAGTTAGGAAACCCTCTCTCAATTCTCCAGGTTTGCATCTAAGTTCCTGAGAGATGACTTAGTGTCAAGACGTCATTTATCTCCTAACCATACTGACATGTGGTGAACCACCAGGCCCTCCATTTCTTGGCCATGAGTCCTTGAGGTTGATGTTTAGTCACTCTTCTTTTCTAACCACAGAATCCTTTAGGACTGGAACCTTGAGTCACCTCTCACTTTACTCTTACTCTACTACACTAAGATTACCGAAGGCCAAAGGCAGGGGTGGGTGGAAGATGAGGGATGGGGAGATATAGAGAAGGGGAGAGAGCAGGTGGGAGTAAATGCTCTGCCTCTTGCTTTCCCCATCTCCTTCCGCAATCCTAGGGAATCTATCTAAACTCAATAATGGAAAGAATTTCTTTGCCTCAACATATATTTTTCCTTGTTATGCCTGAATCCATTCTGTTCTCCTCAGGGGCTAAAATTTTGATACTCAAAAGCCAGAAGAGATTCTTTTTTCTCTGTTTTCTATGTGACTAATTCCAACATATCCCTTTTCTCAGGCCCAGGCCCAGAACTGTCAAGCTGCTATCCACACCACCATTACTGTCACCCAATTTTAAAAAGCAGAGTGCCCAGGTATTACAGAAAATAGGAGGAGAGGGGGAGAACATTCAAAGTTTCAAAACTATTTTCCTGCCTGATAATTGTGATAATGATGGCTCCACATCTGCTGAGCTAGGAGGTGCTAGAGTACAAATAGAAACGATAACACTGGGGAATGACTTCCCTGTGAAAACATTATGCAAGGAAGCAGCACAGATGCAGGGCATATTTACACCTTCAGCATTTGCCTCTTTGAAATTGTCTCAGTTGTATTACTGGAACACCAGTAAAAAGAAGTGTTCTCAAAAAAGCAGAAATGTGTATGTGTGTGTGTGTGTACATATATATATATATATACACACAAACATATATACATACATATTTATGCATATATATATATATATATATGAATCTGGCTACCTAACCAGGGTATGCTTCACAATAAAATCAAGTCAGAAAAAACTACAGTGCTTTCAGAATTTCAATCCCTGCTTTTAGTTCCAGCACATCTGCAGGAGTAATAAGTTTTGTGATTTCTTAGAGGCTTGTGGTTAACCTCACAGCATGGAATGAATTATCTATAATTCCATCCTTCATTAAAACACCCTTTCCATGAAACGTGTCAATGAAGTCAGAACCTGGCTGGCCACGGATCAACCAAAGCACTGACCATTCACTTATTTTTTTCCATTATATTCCTTAATTATAGCCAAATACAGCCATTCATTCCCAAGAGTTTTAAGCTATATATGTTGTGCCCTAAGTTAAGAACAACTATAATGTTGTAATTTGAACAGTGTGAATATATACATGTATCAAAGTTAAATGCCATATAATATGTATAAACACAAATATCTTTGACCTCAAATGAGATTGAATGATTAAATTTAATCATTCCTCACTCAAATATATTCCTTGGAAGCATATTTAATAATATTTAGGAAAGTCTTTAACTCCTAACCCTGCCCACAAAATCTAAAATCCCCAAAGAGTGCTTAAGTATAAGAGAAAACAAAGGAGAATGTCACTCCAAAAGTTGTTTTGACAACATTAATTCCACATCTTCACTTCTGAGCACATGCAAATTAGTCCTCTGCCACTTCCAGTTCCTCCCTTTCACCTCTTATTCTTTCATGAGCTTGGTAAAAGGGAGGCAGTTTAGGTAAAGGGCATTTCTCCCTATATTTTGAAGTCCATATCTGTACTACTGTGACATAATCAACCACAAAGATCCTAAAATTAAAAATATAGCATCCCCCCAGTGAATGCTTGAGGAGATTTGCCAAAGGCCATTGTTTAGACTCTAGCTGAGGACTGTAGTTAGGACTCATTACCTTCCAACAGCTGTTTGAGATAAACAAATATGCTCAGTACGTAACAATACTGAAATAACAGTATTTCATACATAAAATAACAGAATTTACACCCGAACTGAAACAGAAATTCAAATTGAACTGAATGCTCTTATAAGTAAGAATTCTACAAAGGGTTAATGACTATATTACCCTTCAAAACCTTTACAATGGTTCATGGACCAAAGTAAGGACAAAGAAAAAAGTTACAAAAGGTGTTTACACAACCTTTCAGTATTTCAAATATTCAAATCTCACTTCAAGAAGAGATCATGCAGTCTAGTTACCCTTCCTAAAAAAACATGACAAACTTTTTTGGGTACTTTAAAAGTTATTAATAAATAACTCTATCCAATTTACATAAATGATATTAAAAGGAAACATATTTTTCAAGTTTGAATGATTCATTGCTTTGAATAATTGTGTTGATACATATGCCAGAAATAATTATTAGGGTGCCAAACCACATATCAAAATCAGGTGTTTTATTTTTAACTTAATATATACTACTCATCTTTTTTACTTCCTCTATTATTCTGGAATTTATTAATATGGAGTTTTATAATATTGATAAAATTTCTAATCATTAAATGTAAATTTTTCTTAAACTGTTTTGGTTTCCACAGCTGTATTTGAAGGTGTAGCTTGATGAAGAAAAATATTGGCTTTGTTGTAATGAGAAATAAGAACACTACTTAATAAGATTTACTACCACACCATAGGAAGGACTTTTAACACAAGCAAGCGTAATCAAATTGTGTCACAAACTATTTTTATACAGATGTTAAAACTTTCTGGCATTGATTCTAACCAAAGAATCCTGGGACCCTTTTTTTTGGCACTGAGAGGGGTCTTGGCTACAGTGTCATAACTTCACTCCCTTCTCCTGTTCTATAAGAATTCTTGTCACTGATATATGAAAGAATCCTTGGATACATTCCTGCTGTTCATATTCTCTTCAGAGTGGGGATTAGGTGTCATCTGTATTGATAACAGATTTATGCATTATATACAACTTTCTTTACTAAGCTTTCTTTTCCTTTTTAAATGATGGAAAACTTACAATAGTATTTTGGTTAATTGTCCTTATGCTAAAGTAAATTCTTTTTCCTAACTGCAGTTTTTGTTAAATAATGCCTCCATTATGCTTTTGGGACTAAAACATACAAATGAGTTTTACCTTTACTACAAATGAATTATAATTAGATTCAGGGAAAATAAAAAGATAAATTTTAGGCATGATGGCTAAAATGGGTGGGGTTTTCTTAACACTCTTTTTTAATTCCCTAGTTTCACAAGGGTTTAGTACAAAAGCAGTGAACATGCAGATTCAGGACGTTCTGGATTAAAAACTCTGAATCAAGACGGATTTACTGCCTGTGCCAAGAAAATTCTAAGTTCTGTTTTTTAAAGATTAATTAGAGGATTGGTTCTATATGACCTTGGTGGGGGGTGTAGGGTCTTTGAACGCAATCATTTGTACCATGTGTGTGCATAGCACCTACGGGCTCTGCTAAATGTAATTCCCCTTTTACTCTTTCTAGTTTTTGAGTATTTTCACCCAAGCATTTGTTTAAACTGTAAGCCTTGCAAAATCAAGAAGAAAAGGACCCCCAAGGGCTTTCATGCCATTGGGATTTAATCAAAGAAAGCTGTATCTTCACTTTCCTGATAGCCATCTCTGCTCTATCCTCCTTTGAATAGCCACAGTATTACTTCTCTACTCTTCTTAAGACAATTTTTCATAGACCTCACCGCCTCACATTTATTCAAGCACGTGTGTTGTAAAGCTAGTTGAATCCACAAGCTCCGTGAAGTTAGGGAAATTTATGTTATTCATTTTTTGATCTTACACATCATTTTTTAACCTATTATATTGTAGGTAATCAATGTAGGTTGAACATTAATTAAAAATCTAACAGATTTCATTCCTTCTTATAGACAAAAATGTCTAATGTATTCTGGTATCAAAAAGTCTAATGAAAAGAAATTCATCACCACCAAGTGTGAATGCAATTGATAAGCCCATATCATTTAAAGAGGAACTTTAAAATGTCATCTTCAGAGACACTTCAAGCTTTCATCAGAAACCAACAATGCAGGACAAAATATTTCAAAACTATAAGCTTCTTCAGGTGTCCATAAATAAATAAGAACACCTATGCCATTTTGACATAGTACACTTTTAAGACTGGCCACAGAAATCATTTATCTTCATGCAAATAGCTTAAATGTGTTTCCCTCTAAACACACTGCTACAATTTAGTTTCAGCTCTTCCAGGAAAAACATAATAAGAGTTCACTCATTGTATGCAGTGCAAATTAAACCCAGAGAAAAGTTGCTACAAAGAATATTTCCACACATGCCCTCCATCCCAGGTTCCTAGAAGATCCATTAGGGCATTCAGTACCAAAAGGACAAAGGCACATTAACAATTTAATTTAAAATCCTTTGGTAATTTGCAACAGAAATTTATAAGAGCTGGATTTAATCTAAACCGTGTTTCAGCTCATAGTGTATAAATGCAGTCTTCATCTTATTTTTTAGGCAAGAATACTGAACACTGAATACCAATGAGTTTGGGAATTGGGGTTGAACAATAATAGAAAATACCTTTTGAGCAACCATTTCTGAAATTCCTCAGTATATTTCTAAGTTCGTTCTCTTTAACTTTCCTATAATTCCTAAAAACATATGCCTCAAATTCCATAAGGAACTTTTTGTTCCTCTCTAATTATGGAGTTGCCAATCAGACAAAAGCTTCAGAGGGCTGCACATTTAAGATTAATGGAGACATATTGATGGAGCTAGGGCTCTAGGCCTTCAAGAGAACAGCTGTCCTCAGTAATTCTGAATCAAAGAATAACCTACTCTTGCTCAAGTGTCTTAGCTAAGTCTTTTCCATTTCTGACAGCTGTCAAGGACTTGTACTTTCAAGAATGCACCCTGACACACTGAGGTATCCTTGTATTTGATCCTAGACCAGGTCTTACTGTCTTACACAGGTTCTATTAACATCAGAACCCTAGACTATTCTGGGTAAGAGCACATGAGTGACCCCTTTCACAAAATCAAAATAACTTTCTTTTGAGGAAATTTGGACCTGCGCTAACATCTGTTGCCAATCTTCCTCTTTTTTTTTCTCCCCAAAGCCCCAATGCACAGTTGTGTATCATAGTTGTAGAGTTGTAGCTTTTCTATACGGGATGCTGCCTCCACATGACTTGATGAACAGTGAGTAAGTCCATGCCCAGGATCCCAACTGGCGAACTCTGGGCCTCCAAAGCAGAACGCACAAATTTAACCGCTATGCCACTGGGCTGGCTCCTCAAAATAACTTTTTGAAGCATAAGGTTACCTAGTGCTTTCTTCTACTTTGGTGACTCTACATCTCAGGATGAACAAATATCATCCATTGTCAGTAGTTAAGATTTGGATTGTAGAATGACACTAAAAGAGATTCTGATTCAATAGGTTGTAAGTGGGGCCCATGAGTTCATTATTTTAAGAAGCCTCCTAGATAATTCTGATTAATATGAAATATGGACTTGTCAATGCTTTGAACAGCACATGGGAAGCACAGCATTTGTTCAGAACATGAAAGCTCATGTCTCCATCATTACAAAATTTAAAGAAACACTAGTATTAATGTTTCTAATAGGGCATTTCTATCCTAGTTCACTAAGCTCTGTAATAATGTCCTACTTTGGCTTAGAAACTTATGAAGGAATTCGAGAGTAGTTTAGACGAAATTTTCATGTTTCTTTCAAATGTTTCTTATTAGAAAATATTTCTAATTTAAAACATCAAAATAGTTTCTCTAATATTCAACAAGCTGGACAAGGGCAAAATTATTCCAATTATTATAACCATCATGATGATAAATGAATTGTAAACTTGCTCTAATTTCTCTGAGGAAACAATTTCTCTGTCATAAACTACAGGGTTCCTGTAACTATAGTGATATTTAAACTGTTGTGGATGATCTTTTTTGTGTGCCTTGAAGATGACCACTTTTCTTAAAATCATACTTAGATCTTTGTCTCAATAGTCCTTAAACGGATTCCATTTAACACTATATTGTTATCTTACAGTGTCTTCCTCACAAAAACTTTACGACATGCATCTTTAGTCCCTTGAAATGAGTACAGCTACAAAAATAATCGCATGCAGTATAATGAAGAACACTGGTGGAGAAGTAGAAAGACCAAGGCTTTAGGTAAGATTAGGTGAGTTAGTTAGCAGTTCTGAGACTACTTCTCCATCTGTAAATGGTGAGTGTAAAGAACAATAGTGATTGAGCTATATAAGACTGAAATGAAGTCTGGACATGGAGATGCATTTAAAAGAAGAAATTACACAACAGTGAAGTATCATATCACCAAATATGTAATTGCAGAGCAATCTGGACCAGTGGCTCTCAAACTTTTTGGTTTTGCAATTCCATTACACTCTTAAAAATGATTAAAGACACTAGAGTTTTATTTATGTAGAAATTACCATATTAGAAATTTATACTGATACATTTAAAAATATTTATTTATTCAATCATTTAAAATGCTTCTCCCTAGGAGGTAGAGCTTAATCCCCATCCCCCCTCCACCCCAAATGTGGGCTGGACTTGGGAACTCTTAGTAACTCCCTTCCAAACAGCAGATTATAGAAATGGAAAAATAGTAACTTTAGAGTTAAAGTCTATAGGCACTACCTTAAACAAGTGATCAAGGTTTACTTAACAAGTGATAAATTATGTTGATTTCCTGATATGATCTAGTGAGAAGGACATTTCATCTCAGTGGTATCCCTCCACAAAACCCATAACTTCATTCTAACCATGAGGAAACTCAAATTGAAGAAGATTCTGTAAAATACCTGAACAGTCTCTTCAAAATTGTCAAAGTCACATAAACAAAGACTGAGAAATTGTGTCTAGAAATACAACGAAATGCAAAGTGGAATCCTGTATTGGATCCTGGAACATAAAAGGACACTAGTGGGAAAACCAGTAAAATCTGAATAAAGTCTGGACTGTAGTTAGCAGCAATGCACCAATATTAATCTCTTACCTTAATAAATAGTATCAAGATGTTAATATTAGGAGAAACATAAAAATTCTCTGTACTGTCTTTATAACTGTTCTGTAAATCTAAAATTATTCCAAAATAAAAAGATTTTTTAAATGATTCAACAGACTAAAAAAGGAAAACACACGATCATATCAATATGCAGAAAAAGCATTTGACAAAATCCAATGCCCATTCATGATAAAAATTCTCAGTTAACTAAAAACAGAGGGAAAATTTCTCAACTTGAGAAAGACTATCTATAAAAAAGCCAATGGTTAAAATACTTAATGGTGAGAAACTCAAAGCTTTCCCACTAAGATTAGGTACAAGGCAAGGATGTCCCGTCTCACCATTCCTTTTCAACATTGTACTAGAAGTCATACCTAACAAAAAAAGGCAAGAAAGGGTGTACATACTGGGAAGAAAGACATAAAACTGTCCTTGTTCACAGATAACATTATTGTCCATATAGAAAATCCAAAAGAATCAACAAAAAAAATTCCTTGAACTAATAAGCAATTACAGCAAGTTTGCAGGATACAGAGTTGATATACAAAAGCTAATTGCTTTCTTATATGCCATCAATGAACAAATGGAATTTGAAATTAAAAACACAATACCATCTTCACTGGGACACCAAAATTGAAATACTTAGGTATAAATCTAAGAAAGTATGTACAAGATCTATATGAGAAAAACTATAAAACTCCAATGAACAAAATCAAACTAAATAAATGAAGAGCTATTCCGTTCATGGAGAAGAGGCCTCAAGATTGTCAAAATGTCAGTTCTTCCAAAATTGATCTATAAATTCAATGCAATCCTAATCAAAATTCAAGCAAGTTATTTTATGGATAGCAACAAACTGATTCTTAAGTTTATGTGGAGAGGCTAAAGACCCAGAATAGCCAACACAATATTGAAGAACAACAAAGTTGGAGGACTGACATTACCCAGCTTTAAGACTAACTATAAAGCTACAGGGGCCAGCCTGGTGGTGTAGCAGTTAAGTACATTGCTCCATTTCAGCAGCCCAGGGTTTGGAGGTTTGGATCCTGGGTGCAGACCAATGCACCACTTGTCAAGACATGCTGTGCCATGCTGTGGCAGTATCCCATATAACATAGAGGAAGATAGGCACAGATGTTATCCCAGGGCCAATCTTCCTCAAAAAGAGGAGGATTGGCAATGGAAGTTAGCTAAGGGCTAATCTTCCTCACGCACACAAAAAAAGGTACAGTAATCAATAAGTGTGGTATTGGTGAAAGAATAGACAAATAGATCAATGGAACAGAATAGAGAGCCCAGAAATGGATCTACATAAATTCAGTCAACTAATCTTTGACAAAGAAGCAAAGGCAATACAATAGAGCAAAGATAATCTCTTCATTAATGATGCTGGAACAACTGGACAGCCATGTGCAAAAAAATGAATCTAGACACAGACCTTACACTCTTCACAAAATTGAACTTAGAGCGGGTTATAGGACTAAATGTAAAACACAAACTATAAAACTCCTAGAAGATAACATAGGAGAAAACCTAGATGACCGTGGGTATGGTGATGCCTTTATAGTACCACACCAAAGACACGATCCATGAAAGAAATAATTGATAAGTTGTACTTCATTAAAATTAAAAACTTCTGTCTGTGAAAGACAATGTCAAGACAATTAGAAGACAAGCCATGACTGGAAGAAAATACTTGCCAATCATATACCTGATAAAGAGTTAATATCCAGAATATATAAAGAACTCCTACAACTCAACAACCAAAAATACAACCCAATTAAAAAATGGCCAAGAACTTGATTAGACATTTCTCCAAAGATAATATACAAATGACCAACAAGCAAATGAAAAGATGCTCAACATCACTAGTCATCAGAGAAATGCAAATCAAACCACAAGATATCATCTCACACCCATTAGGATGGCTATTACCAAAAATAAAACAGAACAAGTGGTGGTGAGGATATGGAGAATTGGAACCCTTGTGCACTGTTGGTGGGATTGTAAAATGGTGCAACCACAGTAAAAAACTCAGTATTGAGGTTCCTCAAAAAATTAAAAAGAGAACTACTATATGGTCCTGTAACCCAATTCCTGGGTATATCTAAAAGAATTGAAAGCAAATCAAAAAAAGTCTGCATCCTCAAAGAATTGAAAGCAGGATCTGGAAGAGATATCTTCACACTCATGGTCATAGCAGTACTAGTCACAATAAAAAAACCCAACATACATAGACAGATCAATGGATAAACAAAATGTAGTATATATATATATATATATATATATATATATAAAGGAATACTATTCAGCCTTAAAAAGGAAGGAAATCCTGTCCCATGCTACAACATGGATAATCTTGCAGACATTATGCTAAGTAAAATAAGCCAGTCACAAAAAGATAAATACTGTATGATTCCACCTTTATGAAGTACCTAAAATAGTTAAATTCATAGAAACAGAAAGTAGAATGGTGATTACTAGGGGCTGGAAGGAGGAAGAGAATGAGTTATTATTTAATCAGTATAAGATTCCAGATTTGCAAGATGAAAAACTCCAGAGAGCTGTGTCACAACAATGTGAATATACTTAACACTGTTGAATTGTACAATTAAAAATTAAGACACTAAATTCTCTGTTATGTAATTTTTACCACAATAAAAAATTAGTTGCTTAAAAATTAGTGGACTCTGAAACAAGATCAATGCACTTTTTATGCTCTGCAAAAATCCACTGGTCTATTATGCCTTTGAATGGATCTTTTATCTATGCATGATTTAGTAACAGCATGCACTGATCATTAAAAATACTAGTTCACTGAGATATGCAGATATTCCAAATGTCGATATGTCAAGAAATCACATTAGTTAATATCACCATCAATCTTATCAGAAAATTTTTTTAAGTATAGGGAAGCTGTCAAGCTCACATTGTTAAATGCAAGTTTTCCAAAATTCTATTTTTTTTTAATTTAAAGGTCAAGTTTTATCATTGCTAACAACTGCTGTTAGTTATTTTCTTTGTAGTGACAAGCTGATTTTGCTCATTTTCAGGAAAATATCTGTCAAATATCCTAGTCTGAAAAACCATAGATTGTCTATTAGTTATTCTTTCAGTAAAAATTTAGTTCCATAAAAAATGGGCTGGTTCACCACACAACTCAAATAATTTCACAAATGCTTATCCTCAAAATAATCATTGCACTTTGTTATACAGCAGAAGTCTTTTATGCATACTTTCCATTCCATCCCACATAATCTTATAAAAAGTGGACTCATTTCTCTTCTTCATCAAGGACATTCCTAAGTGAAACTGGCATTTAATTTTACGGTGAGTTCATGGCAGTGAAGAATAAAATGACTATTATGATTTGGTGCCACTGTCTTTGTTCGTACCAAGGTATTATCAGTTTTACTTATCATTGATTTTGCACCATCAGGGCAAGTTGTCCCAGGAAAAATCATCTGAGGTGAAAAAGTTTATCAACAATTAGAATAATATGCCTCAAAGTAGTTATTACATTAAAAAAAATCCCCCCTCAACTTACACTCTATTTGGAAAATCTCTCACTCTATCATTTTTAAGGATTATATGTATCCAAAAAGCCTAGTTCCCCTTTCTCCTACTGCTTCTGTCTGCCCAATATCAAAGCCACAAGAGCAGTCAACAAGAAAGATACATTTCCAAAGAAATACAGAACCAATTGATTAATAAACATGGGGGAGGGACCATAACACAAAACATAAATGTCA
Organism: Tapirus indicus; assembly: GCA_031878705.1. Taxonomy (NCBI): domain Eukaryota; kingdom Metazoa; phylum Chordata; class Mammalia; order Perissodactyla; family Tapiridae; genus Tapirus; species Tapirus indicus. Next base: position 135,894,484 of record CM062919.1, on the reverse strand, counting down.
AAAGATTCAATCTCCAATAAAAACTGAATTATCAAGCCAAAAAACAAATTATGAAGCCATGATTCCATTTCAAGCTATTTCTTAAATCACTTTATCTGTTTTCTTTCTTTAGAGAAACTATATATATAAAGCACTATACTGAGATTTGTCAGTTAGAGGCTATAAGCAGGAAAATGAGAGATATTATAATTCTTAAATCACACTTCGCCAAACTTTTCGAAAGTTGGATCATGAAATGAAAAGAAGCAAAACCTACATCAAATCTGTTTGCTTAATAGTTTGCTTCAGCACTCCTCTAATACCACAGTGGGTTTTTCTTTCAAAATTAAACAATTCTATACAAAGAGACTGTTCTTACTCTCATCCTTCCATTCCTTATTGTTGGCCCATCTTCTACCAATCTCAACACATACAAATCCATTTTGTGTTCTCTTCCCCTGCAAATGCTGAATCCAAATTCTTTGGCATTTCTCCATATCCAGTGAAATAATCAAAATCCCTTGGGGTTAAGGAGAAAATGAAATAACAATTGCTTAATATAAAAAAATGTTTGAAAATTTAAGTACCACTAGTGTTTGTTGCCAAGCATTCACATAAAAGATCTGCTTCATGACTGATTGGGGCTAACATCAACAAATACAAGCAAAACAGCAAGTCCAGCCACGTCTATAGATTTTTTTCCATTATAAAGGCAAAAGTACAATCCTGCAAACAAGATATTAACTCGATCTTTGTGTTTACAGCTAAATCATTAATTTAGTGAGTTATTGTATTGTTGGACAATGGCAGTGTCATAATTTCATTTACTTATTTATTCAGAAGACATTCAGCATTGTCACATGTACAAGGGATAATTTTCTCAGCCTTTGTGTATTCTTTTCCAATCAATATACTATAATATCTTAACCTACAAAATGTTTAAATGGGTTTTATATCATTAGTTTGAAAAGTTGCAACAAATTATGGTTTTTAAGGAGCTCATCATGTCTACATTTTAAATACTCAATTCCTTTTCTTTAACTCTGAATGATTTGCCTCAAAATGATGTCACTGGAGTGATAACATTATCATATGTCATATAGCCTCTAGAAGACTCCACCGTACAATTTTGAGCAAATGAGAGTGACAGGTGATATCAGTGAAAATGGTAGAGTAGGTAGCTCCAAGGGTTGTCTCCCCACACAAACATCAAAAAAATCAACCAAAACTGTCAGAACAACTTTGTTAGAATTCTGGAGAATAGCCAAAGGTTTACAGCAACCAAGCAAATGCTAAATCAAGAGAAAAGCAACTTAAAAATGGTAGGAATATAAACTCATATACATTGCACCATTATTGACAATAGCCAAAATATAGAAACAACTCAAGTGTCCATCTATGGAGGAATGGATAAGCAAAATGTGGTACATATATACAATGGAATATTATTCAGCATTAAAAAGGAAGGACATGCTACAACCTGGATGAACCCTAAAGACATCATGCTAAATAAAATAAGCCAGTCATAAATTCATAGAGACAGAAAGTAGAATGGTGGTTGCCAGGGGCTAGAGGGAAGGGGATATGGGGATTTATTGTTTAATGGGTACAGAGTTTTAGGTTTGCAAGATGAAAAAGAGTTTTGGAGATGAGTGGTGGTAATGGTTGCACAACAATGTGAATGTATTTAATGCCACTGAAACACACACTTAAAAATGATGAAAATGAGGGCCAGCCTGGTGGCATAGTGGTTAAGTTTGCGTGCTCTGCTTTAGCAGCCCAGGGTTCACAGGTTTGGATCCCAAACACAGACCTACACACTGCTTATCAAGCCATGCTGTGGCAGGCATCCCACATATAAAGTAGAGGAAGATGGGCATGGATGTTAGCCCAGGGCTAATCTTCCTCACCAAAAAAAGAAAAAAAAATGATGAAAATGGTAAATTTTATATTACATGTATTTTACCATAATTTAAAAAATAAAAAATAGTAATTGGAAAAGTGTTGAAAAGTTAGACTCAAGCAAAAAACAAAGCATGCCTCAAAATGATAGAAGTAATCAAATTTCTCAGACATTGAATCAAGTCATTCAATCTAAAGATAGTAATAAGAAAAAAAATTCAAAATTACTTAAATAAGCAGGGTCTAGTCATAGTATATATGGGCTGTACAATAGAAAGTCTCTCCACAAAAACAGAATTTTATAAGAAATTCAAAAAATACTAAAATTAAGGGCTGGCCCCACAGCCTAGTGGTTAGATTTGGCATGCTCCACTTTGGCAGCCCAGGTTCACAGGTTCAGATCCTGGGCATGGACCTATATGACTCATCAGCCATGCTGTGGTGGCGACCCACACATAAAGTAGAGGAAGATTGGCACAGATCTTAGCTCAGGGCTAATCTTCCTCAAGCAAAAAAAGAGGAAGATTGGCAATGGTTATTAGCTCAGAGCAAATCTTCCTCAGCAAAAAGGAAAATACTAAAGTTGTTATATGTTTCTTATGTATATTTTTATAAAAATGGTATTTGTAAAAATATTCTTTAGGGGCCAGCCTGGTGGCATAGTATTTAAGTTTGCACACTCCACTTCAGCAACCTGGGGTTTGTGGGTTCGGATCCTGGGCATGAACCTAGACACTGCTCATCAAGCCATGCTGTGGTGGCATCCCACATACAAAGTAAAGGAAGATTGGCACAGATGTCAGCTCAGGGACAATCCTCCTCACCAAAATAAACAAACAAACAAATAAATAAATAATATTCTTTAAAGTATAGAATTGTCATGTATTAAAGGTTACTCTAAAAAAATGGTAGGAAATCTTTGTGGGATTTTTACTTGACCCTGCACTACTCCTTTTGCTGGCTTGACAGCAGTCTTGAAGATGGCAGACCACATTCCCATCCCGGCTTCCTGGTTCCAGAGGGAGTGAAAAAACCTATTCTCAAAGAACTGTGTTTGTCTTTTATAACTTCATTAAGAAATAACTGAAAGGCTGACCTAAGGTACTTGCCTTTGTTTTACCTAACTCAAACTCACTCAGGTTGGAAAAGCAGTGAGCATTCCTCAAAAAGACTGTAAGACAAATGAGCAACCCACAGCAAAAGATTACAGTTGAAGCAAATAGTAGAGAGCAGAATGCCTTGGAAGAAAATCTGGAGAAAGATTGTTATATTTTTGGAAATTAGGGCATTCAAAATCACCCACATATACTAGAGAGTTTAGAAAGCCACACACATGCCCAGGGAAGGATGCATTCTGTTATGGGCTGAATGTTTGTGTCCCCCTGAAATTCATATGCTGAAATCCTAACTCCAAATGTGATGGTATTTGGATAGGAGGTGGGGCCCTTGGAAGGTGATTATATCATGAAGATGAAGCCCTTATGAATGGAATTAGTGACCTTAAAAGAAGCCCCAGAGAGCTCGTTAGCATTCTTTCCACTATGTGAGGACACAGCAAGAAGATAACCATCTATAAACCAAAAAGTGGACCCTCACTACACACTGAATCTGCTAGTCCCTTGATATTGGACTTCCCAGTCTACAAAACTGTGAGAAATAAGTGTTTGCTGTTTAAATCACCCAGTCTATAATATTTTTATTATAGGAGCCCAAGTGAACTAAGACACGTGCTCAGATATAACCTGAAAAGAGCCTGGGCTTTCAGCTTCGACTTATCTCCAGGCTCAGTGCAAGCATGAAGTAAAGGCTAAGTTAGAGTGTAAACAACCTGGCAACACACTGAAGGGATGTCCCACACAAAGAAAATTGGCAAAGACTAGGAGAAGTTCTTTCTGTTTTTCTTTCTTTCTTTTTTCCTTCCTTCCTTCCTTTCTTTCCTTCTTTCTCTCTCTCTCTCTCTCTCTCTCTCTCTCTTTGTTTTCTCTCTGTCTCTCTCAGCTTCTTTCTTCTCTCTCTCTCTCTCTCTCACTCTCACTCTCTTACTCTCTTGCTCTCTTTCTCAAAGAACACACATGACAAAAAATAAAATCTTTATTTAAAAAGTTTAGCAAAGTCCCTAGGCATACAAACAGCTACAATACACAGCACAGAAGAAAACAAACCCTGAGGAGGTGGAAATATCTGATTTCCAGAGTTACCACATTGTAATTTTCAAAATGTCCAATTGTCAACAGAGTTATGAAGCATGTAAAGAAACAAGAAATTATGTCATTCATAGAAAAATATATAAAATTCTCCCTGAGGAAGCACAGACATTAGACTTATTGGACAAAAACTTGAAGTAGACAGTCTTAAATATGTTCAAAGACCTAGAGGAAACCATGAACAGAGATAAAACAAACCATGAGAATACTGTATGACCAATAGCAAGACTGAAATTGCAAAAAGGAACCAAACAAATTCTGAAGCTAAAAAGTACAATAAACTAAAATGAAGACTCACTAGAGGATTTTAATAGTAGATTTGTACAGGTAGAAGAAAGAACCAGCAAACTTGAAGATACATCAATTGAAATTACACAGTCTGAGATCAGAAAGAAAAAAGAATAAGGAAGTGAATAGAGCCTAACAGACCTGTGAGATGTCATCAAGCATATCTTCAAACCCATGAGAATCCCAGAAGGAGAGGAGAGAGAAAGAAAGGAACAAAAAGAATATTTGAAGAAATAATGGCTGAAAATTTCCCAAATTTGTTAAAGGACATGAATTTACACATTCAGGAAGCTCAATGAACTCCAAAAGAAATCCATTCCAAGTCACATTATAATTAAATTATCAAAAGCCAAAATTAAAGAAAGAATCCTGAAACCAGTAAGAGAAAAGCAACTCACACAAGGGGTCCTCAATAAGATTATCAGCAGATTCTAATCACAAACCATGAAGGCCAGAAAGAAGTACATTTGTAAAGTGCAGAAAGAAAACAGTTGTCAACAAAAATTGCATATCCACAAAACTATAATTCCAAAATGAAGGAAAAATTAAGAAATTTCCAGATAAACAAAAGCTGAGAGAGTTTATCACTGATAAAACCATCCCCAAAGAAATGCTAACGGGAGTCCTCAGGCTGAAATGAGAGCATGCCAAACCATAACTAGAAGCCATTACAGAGAAATAAATAACCCCAACAAAGAAAAATAAAAAGGTAAATATAAAAGTCAGTATTATATTATTTTTGGTTTATAACATCTTTTTATTTCCTATGTGGTTTAAAAGACAAATGCATGAAACAATAATTATAAATATCTGTTAACGGGCACACAATGTATAGAGATTTCATTTGTGACGATGGCAGTGTAAAAGAATGGAGCTCAACTATGTAAGAGTAGAGTATTTACATGCTATTGAAGCTAAGTTGCCATCAAATCAAACTGAATCATTATAAATTTAGGATTTTAACTGAAATCTTCATGGTAACCACTAAGAAAAGATCTTTTAAAAAATACGCAAAAGAAAAGAAACAGGGAATCCAAAGGAAACTAAAAAAAGAAAAAATCATTTAAATGCAAAAGTTAATATCTGAGGAAATTATGAATAAAAAAGGTATGACATACAGAAAACAAATAGCAAAATGGCAGAAGTCCTTCCTTAGGAGTACTTTAAATGTAAATGGATTAAACTCCCCAATCAAAGGGCAAATTGGCAGAATAGATAAGAAAACATGATCCAACTATGTGCTATCTACAAGAGACTTACTTTAGATCCAAACACACAAGTAGATTGAAAGTGAAAGGATGAGTAAAGATATCCCATGTAAATAATAACAACAACAACAAAAAAGAGCTGGGATGGCTAAATCAATATCAGAAAAAATAGGATTTAATTCAAAACTTGTTGCAGGAGACAAAGAAGAACATTAAATATTGATAAAGAGTCAATTCACCAAGAAGATATGACAATAATAAACACATATGCACCAAACAACAGAGCCACAAAGTATATGAAGGAAACATTGACAGAATTGAAGAGAATAGTAAAAAAGTCTACAATAATAGTTGGAAACTTCAATACCCTACTTTCAATAATGGATAAAACATCTAGACAGAAGATTAATAAGTAAATGGAAGACTAGAAAATCACTATAAACCAACTGGACCCAACAGATGTATATTGAACATTCCATCCAACAGCAGAATACACATTCTTCTCAAGTGCACAGTCTTCTCCATGATAGAGCATAGGTTAGGAGACAAGATAAATCTCAACAAACTTAAAAATATTGAAATCCTACAAAATATCTTCTCCAGATACAATGGAATGAAGCAAGAAATCAATAATAGAAGAGAAACTGGAAAACTCCCAACTATATGGAAATTACACAACATCCTTTTAAACAGCTAATGAGCAAAAGAAGAAATAACAAGGAAATTTACAATATACTTAGAGAAAAATTAAAACAAAAACAAAACATATATAAAACTTATATGATGCAGCAAAAGCAGTGCTCAGAGGAAATTTAAAGTAGTAAACATATCAAATAAGAAGAAAGGTCTCAAATCACTAACTTAACTTTGTATCTTAGGGAACTAGAAAATAAGAGCAAACAAAACTCAAAGCTAACATAAGGAAGAAAATAATAAAGATTAGAGCATAAATAAAGAAATATAGACCAGAAAAACAGAGAAGATTGGCAAAACCAAAAGTTGGTTCATTGAAAAGACCAGCAAAATTGGCAAAACTTTAGCCAGACTAACAATGAAAAAAAGATAAGATGCAAATAACTGAAATTAAAAATGAAATTGAGGCTATTACTACCAAACTTAAAGACTTATAACAAGTAAAGAAATCAAACCACTAATCAAAAACATCCCCACAAAGAAAAGCTATGGCCCAGAGGCTATACTGGTGAATTCCAGCAAATGTTTAAAGAACTAACACCAATCCTTCTCAAACTATTCCAAAAAAATATAAGAAGGAATACTTCCTAATTCATTCTATGAGGCCAGCATTATCCTGATATCAAAATCAGAAAAAAAGACACCACAAGAAAACTACAAATATTCCTTTTGAATATTGAAGTAAAAATTCTCAACAAAATAGTAGTAAACTGGGTCCAACAGTATATTAAAAGTATTATAGGAGCCAGCCCGGTGCCATAGTGGTTGCGTCCACATGCTCCACTTCGGTGGCCTGGGGTTTATGGGTTTGGATCCCAGGTGCAGAGCTACACACCGCTCATCAAGCCATGCTATGGCAGTGTCCCATATACAAAATAGAGGAAGATGGGCACAGATGTTAGCTCAGGGACAATCTCCCTCAGCAAAAAGAGGAAGATTGGCAATAGACGTTAGCTGAGGGACAATCTTCCTTACCAAAAAAAAAAAAAAGGATTATACACCATGACCAAGTGAGATTTATCCCAGGAGCTCAAGAGTGGTTCAACATAAGAAAATCAATTAATGTAACACACCACATTAATAAAACAAAGAGGAAAAACCCCACATGACCATTTCAATTGACATACTAAAAAGCATTTTACAAAATTCAACATACTTTCATGATAAAAACACTCAGAAAACTAGGTATAAAGGGAACTTTGTCAACATGATAAAAGCCACTTGTGAAAATACCACAGTTAAAAGCTGAAAGCTTTTCCCCTAAAACCAGAAAGAAGTCAAGGCCGCCCACTTTTACCATTGCTATTCAACCTAGTGCTAGAAGTTATGGCCAGAGCAATCAGGGGAAAAAAGGAAATAAAAAGCATCTAGATTGAAAAGGTAGAAATAAATCTCTCTCTATTCACAAGTGACATGATTTTACATATATAGAATTCCCAAAGAATACACACATACACACACACACAAAACAAAACAAAAACTAGCTTTCCTTTCCCATGCTTTCTGTCACTGAAGACCCAGTCAAGAAGAGCACACTGTTTCTTTTTACCCCTGCCATCAAGCACTAACTCTCTTGATCCATAGTACATCACTAACCTTTGTGTTCCTTCACATGGAGCCTTGAAAAACGCTAGAGTTTTCTCCTGAACCTTTGAGATTACAGACAACTGGGATGTGTTAGAGAAGATCTCTTCTTCTCAGGCATCCCCATGCCACTCTTCCTTCAAGTCTGCTAATGCGGGTAACCACAATCTAGATCTGTAGATTCTCCAGATTTGTAGAAATCTGAAGACCCAGTTTAAGAACCAATATCTCACTTAAAAGACACTCTCAAATTTCAAGGGATACATATGCTCCCTTCTCATCTTCCCCACAGCAGGGGTGTCACACCTCTAGACTCCCAGAATACTCTCCCTAGAGCATTCTGCCCCACTCCCCTTCAGAAAACACAGCACCATTTTGGCCCCGTGGGTTCTGTGGCTCAGCAAGAGTTCCACCAAGCAGGTGGGAAGCAAAATGCTAATCTCCCCTTCTTGGGGTCATCTTCAATCTTTAAGTGATTCTGTAAAAGGCCTCATCCACAGGCTGACTGGGGAGCAGATCACTCCCTTCTCTCCTCCTCATAGGAAAAGAAGGGAATCAGTTCTCACTGCAAGCGTCCTTCTCTGCAAAGCTAAACATTTGAGTTTGCAGTCCTCTAGTTAAATTGATCAGGTGGCATATTTTGATGGTGACATTGGTGGGGAATGATGGTAAAACTCAGTCTACGCTGGTATTTTCCAGGGAAATAGCTGGCCTTAAATACTACTGGGTTTCTAAAGAATAAGGAACATTTACAACCTTTTGTCCTCAGCCAGAGTTGCAATTCATGTAGACAGAAGAATACCTCTTGACATGATGTTACAATTATTTTATAGGTATGTGGGAAAAAGTGACAGCAACCTTAATAATTCTGCCACTATTGGTTTCAAGGAATGTCTCTGATATTCTTTATTCAGGACTGGAAATTCCAAATTATAAATTATCTTTTTGTAAAATTCAATGCATTTAATCTATCAATATTTTATCATTCCAAGTAAATTCTATGTAGCTTTTTATCTTTTAATTAAAATTCTATATTATTTTAAAACCTAAAGTATGACCAAAGGTTTGAAATGAAGTTTTCTGGCCCTCTTCTAAAATAAAAATCACTTAGAAAACTTAAATAGTTTCTCCATGTTTTTAACTTACTGTCGTCAACGAAAATCTTTATAATCTTTGTACGTATCTAGCTTTTATTAAGGATAAAAGTAGATCCAGTTCTTTATTTGCATAATCATGTTATTTGACCATGACTTCTAAGAAATAAAGTGAAGCCCTCAAATCGTCATTTCATGTTTATTCTTTACAGTTAATAATAGTGTTTATTGAAATATTCTGACTTATGAAATTATTGGATGAGGTCTTAATTATGGAAAATGCATTTTAATTATTAAATGAAGTTAGAAATAAGAGATCTTTCCCTAAATTCCATTGTTAAGTGGAGAGAGAGGGGCACTATTAGGGAAAAGAATAATAGACAGACTAGTGTGCTTTTGTTTGCTTTCAGTGATACTTGGTATCAGTGTCCAGTGGCTCAAGTCCAGAGGATACCATTCAAGTTATATTCTATGTGAATGGAACTGTGACACAGAGGCTGCCATTCTTATGGATTCTATGACATAGGGTACAATGTGAATTGTGTCCTCTGGTGGTGTGCAACTTGGCGGCACTGCTCAGAAAATCTTTTTTTTAATTAATTTTATTAAAGCTAACAAAGACATACAAAGAAATAGGAATTTGAGTCTAAAAAGATTAAATACGAAGCCAGTAATAAAATTACTCATCAATTATAAAGTTAGAGGGAAGTGAATTATTCATAAAGTACCATTAAGTATATAATATGTAAATAGAATCATACCGGATTACTGCAAAGGACCATCTCTGAATTACATCAAATCATGCCTATCACCCCAATTTTCCATGCCTTCAGTGAGCCTCTGGCACTAAGAGTAAGAATGGAAAATAAAGGTAAAGAGAGAAAAGAAGGAAAAGAAGTTTGGAACAAGAGTTTGTCAACTTCAGGCTGAGGAATTTGGGGTGCAGGTAGCAGAGGGTAGAGGAAAGTCTCATGACCAAATAAACCTAAAAAAGAAGGCCTTTTCTGCTCTTATACACAATTAGCTCTCACCAAAGTACCAGGTTTTGTTAATATAATAATAGTACAACGTGAAGGGGGTGCCCGGTGGCGCAGCAGTTTAGGTTGCACTTTGGCAGCGCAACAGGGTTCCCGGGTTTGGATCCCAGGCGACACACTGCTTGCCAGCCATGCCAAGTGGGCGTCCCATATAAAGTAGAGGAAGATGGGCATGGATGTTAGCCCAGGGCCAGTCTTCCTCAGCAAAAAGAGGAGGATTGGCGATGGATGTTAGCTCAGGGCTGGTCTTCTACACACACACAAAATAATAATAGCACAATGGGAATTTTCCCATGTGCCAGGTTCTGACCTTATGCATTTGTATATCTGAAATTTATCTGTATCTTCATAATGAACTATGAAGTAGATGTGTTTCTTGCCTTAAAGATGAAAAAGCTAAAGTTTGTAAAAGTTTGAATAGACGTTCCAAGTCACACTCTTTGTAAGTGAACTCAAGAATCTATCTGACTCCAAAAGCTAAAAGCTCCTAACTGCTACTTTATTCTGCCTTCCACGGCTATCCTTCCTACTCCACATATGCATTCAATTCATTCACTGAACTTTTTTTAGCGCTTGTTCAGTGTGGTTACTGTTTGAAAGAGATACAAAATTGAATAAGGCATAGCTGGCTTCCATTTGCAAGAATTCACAATCTAGAAGAAGAAAAGACAAGAAACAATAGGATACAAAAGTACTGTGTTACAGGTAGGAAAAATATATATGAATGCATGAGGAAGCAGCAGGAAACTTCAAGATACAAGGGTAATAAATATTTCCCAGAGGATGAGATGTAAGCACTCTTTGTAATACTCCTCAAGGCCTATTTTAAGTCTTACTATAACCAATGCACACAAAAGTTTAACCTTGGTCATTTAGAATATCCAGATGAGCAAACTATCCTTCACTAGGCTTTAGTAAGTAGGCTTCTTTAACCAGGGAAATGGCCATTATTTTCTGCTCTAGAGATAATGAAAAATATCTCAGTAAAAGATGAAAAATAGAGATTTTTTATTTGTCCCAACTTTAGTTCCTTGAATGAATGATACATGCAACCTCTTCAATGCCCCGTCTTCCTCATCCCTATCCATGTGTGGTATCAGCCGAGGCTGTAATAATGACAAGCCGTCCCAGACTTTCACAGATGTTATTGCAGCAAAGAGCTGACTACGCGACTCTCTTCCCTGAAGAGCAAATTGGTGGGGGTGAGTTGTACGACATGCTCAAACTAAGCAACATTCATTTTGAGTGGCAGCCAACAATTCAGGGTGGGTGGGGAGCATAACAGCACTACACAAAACATGAGTTCAGGAACTAAATCTATTTACTCACTCAGAAGTGGAATCGATTGCCTTTTCTTGGCTATATTCCAGCAGCTGATGCTTCACTCAGCATCACTAAGCATGGACCTTGCCTATATTAGACACTCAGAACATTCCTGTTGTACAGTTTTCTTTTTATTAAGAGTAATAAGTCTGCTCTTACTTAGGAGAATAAGATGATTGCTTTCGTATTTGTAAAAATTTTAAAGAAGAAAGGTCAACAAGACCTGTATACAGAGAAGGGAAGAAATAAAATTGTAAGGTTTAGCACCTATGTTATTATCTGCACAGTAAGAGTTAAGAGAAAAGTGGTGTGAACTTAGGTAGTGACAAGTATGGATCCCCAAATGAATATAATATTAAGGAAAGAATAGGAATTCACCAAAAAGAACAGGATAAAATTTCATTTCATGAAGAGGAACCAACATATAAAAGCATCAGGGAAGGGAAAAAATGGCTTGTTCAGTGTATTTTGTTGTGACTAGAGACTACAGACAATGTGGTAGAAGTATGAAAGAAGAGATCACAATAGAACTAAAAAGAACATATGGTAAAGTCTCTCCTTTGAAAAAATCTGTATTTTCCAGCATTGCAATTTCCAAACACTATTCTACAGATAGAACTTTTAATCTACAAATGTCCAATGTGAATTTCCAAGAGATGAACATATAATGCAGAATTTCATAAACTTACTATGTTTAACTCATCTGAAATTAGGCAATATCTTAAAACTTATAAGTACGTTTTTCTGTGGCAATGTTGCTTTTTAACCTTCCCACCGCACACACACACACACACAAAAGTTGTTTGTTTTTAAATAGATCATGTGTCATAAAATCTATGGAGTTGTATAAAATAGAATGCAATATTTGGCTATGCAATTTTCCCCTGGTTAACACCTATTAATAACTTACTGAACTAATGTTCCTTGATACAGTTTAGAACAAAGTACTGTAGGCATCAGTCAGTTCCAAGTTTTGTTTAGTGGGTTGTTCAACTTTAACCTCCTAAGGTTAACTTTCACATAGATAAATAGAAAAGAAAATAATGGTGTTGGGTAGGAGAGCCTGTAATAATTTCTCCAGAGTCCAATACCTCTTTGGGAAGACTCAGTCAAACATCTTCAACTGATGAAATATTGTCTCACAAGTGCTAACATATTATAGAAATTGTACAAGTAGAAAACCAAATTCTTGGTTTTCAGGTTCTACATCTTATCGGAGGGAAATAATTTCTCCCACGTACAGCTTTTCTACCCTGTAGGGATTTTGAAAGTAACGTATGTGTGTATGTTGTGGGGGTGGAGGGTATTAAGGAAGAGAATAAGAATTATTTGTGTTGTTATTTGAATTATATTACTTTTAAATTAAAATTAATTATACTCAAGACAAAATTTACTATATAATTTTATTAATCAATTACATAGATTATATCCCAGGACATGCAGGAAGGGAATAACCCTGAAACTAGGAAGACCTTACAAATTTTCACATTGCAGACTCTAAATGAATCTATAACCTTTCCTGCACTAACATGAACAATATCAAACCCAGGCAATGTGAAGAGGAAGCCATTGTGATAAGATAGCATCCTTAGAGAATTTACTGTTTTATGAAAACAATCAATCAGGGATTGATTTTGGGTGATATAGCCAGTATTTATCATGGGATATGAGAGTTATTGAATATAAAAATAAGATTGTAGACCCAGGGAAGTGAGTTTAATCCATTATAGTGTTTGTCATTAAGACAACAAAGTGTGCTATTTTTTTCTTATAAATATTTTCAGCTTGAAACTAATCTTTTTGTCTGTTGATCTATATTTCAGATCAGACTACAATATTTTTTCTGTGACTTCAGAAAGTCACACTTTCTTCCACAATTTGAACATTTTGAATTGAGCACACAGAGAAGTCAGAAAGATGGATAATCACGAAGCCAGTGGAATGACACATTTTGCTACCAATCATTTTAAAGCCATATCTGACATCTCTGTCTAAAATCCATTTCAAACAACTCATGAGGATACACTCAACAAGTTCACTGTATATTTCACAAAAGAATATTGAAATGTACAGTGATATGTTTCTGGAAGTCTTTGAGTTAGTTTAAGACTGACTTCTCCTAGCATCTTTCCTTCTGCCTACACCCTCAAAGCACAGATGTGGATGAACATGGCAGATTGCTGGAAAGGTTGACAGGGTCAAAACAGAGTCTCTTAAGGTGAGGTTACATCTAAGATGTTTGTCACCTTGTTCACAGATATGCCTAGTAAAACATCATTTGGGCTAGCAGGTGTCCTGTTATGAGTGCCTTTTTTGACATATAAACAAATATCATGGTCCCTAAGAATTGTTTTACATATTGAGTCATATTAATTTCCATAGGGCCACTGTGTATCGTACTTTATTAATCATAGGAGGAAGTTACTAAAATTTGAATCCAGTTCCTGACTACAACCAACATAAAATCTAGCTAAACATATATCTGCTAAGCAAATGAATTATCAAAGTAAAGTAACATATGAATTTATGTAAATTAGAAGAATGAGTGTCGAGCAACGTAGTGGAATAGTCATATGGGTTTGCTGAATATGAAGCAGGCAGACTTTGATAATGTGAACAGCGAAAATATGAAGATTGCCATTTGCAATTGCAAAGAAGAAAAATGCAAGATTGAGAAGTGGAAAATGATGGTATCATTGATAACAAAGGAATTGAAACAGTATGCTAGTTTGAAAGTTACAATCAATGGAAGTAGAAACAATTAATTCCCATTTGAATATGAAAAATTTAAGGTAAAGCTAGTTGTTCTACTCTGAAAACAAGAAAAGTGGTATTGTCTTCCACACAAACAGAGGCATGGAATTAGAAGAAAACTTGGAAATTTTCTTCACATTCAGGTGCTATAAATTCTCTAAAGGGTGCATAGGTACAAAGGAAGAAGACGGGAGAGGTCATGGGATGGTTAGTGGGAAATCTATCTTTCAGTAGATTTGAAATATATGGCAAGGGTCTTTAAATTAGTTGGAAAGTAAAATATAGAACATAGGAAAGTATATACACAAGTGAATTATTGAAACTTTTTTTTCTGGCATTATCTTAGAATCAATTTTTATCAGCAACATACACACAAAAATCAGTTGCATTATTTCTGTGACATTCTGGAATAAAAATGTATATTCTCCCGCTCCTAAGCTCCCCGTTGATGAAACATACATCCAAAGGACTTTAAGCCATTTCATAAAATATAAACAATCCACAAAAGACTAATAATTGCCATCACCAGAGTTATCCTGAAAAATATGCAGTAGAATCTAAAAAGCAATGCAAGGGAGCAGAGGCTGTGCGATTAAGTAAGCTTATGGTGCCCTAAAGCATCTACTGTGAGGGTGAAAATACATTCAAATAAATAAGTTCCAGCATAATAGTTTAAAAAATTGTTCACTTTACTTCATATTTCTACCTTCTATTTTTAAAGCAAAAGAAAGGTAACTTTTGCTCTCTGACTCTAATCTTTTTTGAAATAAAATAATAACTAAGTTTAACTTTTAAATTGCATCTTTTTTGGCGATTCTGTGAGTTAATTCCTAGGATAAAGAGTCTGCCTTCAGCTTTTTTACTTTATATTCTTTTTTCTCCTGACTTTCCTTAACTTTAGAAAGGAAAGCTAAGGAAGATCTGGTTTTCCTTGCAAGTAGCCTGAGACAATTAAGTTTTGTCATGGTTCACAAAACCAGAAAGCTAACATCAAAATCTTCTTACCCTAAACAGATTGCATACAGGGTGGGAACCTTAAACATAATAATCAGCAATATGTTTTCAATTCTGGAGGGGCTGCAATGAAGTCTGCAGTCAATGACACAGTCTTGTCTCGTCTGCCATTGTGGGTAATGGTGCAGAAGAAAACAATATATGATGCATGACAGATGAAGAGTGAGGACTGAGAATCAAAACAGACGGAGCACTTTGTTCACAGAGCAATTGAGCTGCAGTAATCAATTTACCTATGACCAAGTGAGTGTTAGGATGGGGAAAATTCCAGGAACCGATTGCATTCCCATCTTGGGAATCCTAGGATCCTGCTGACAAATACAGCACAAAAACAGGAGAATGCCCATCACTCCCAGCAGGGAGGATCTAGACTTCTTCATCAGCAGGTGCCAGGTTCCCTTAAATAAAAGAGGCTTTCTTTAGGCATTAGAGAAAACATTTACTTCATCCAGTGTCAGATTGCAATAATGCTCAACACTTCCAGACATTGCAGGGATTGAGTTTAAATATGCACTTTCGAAGTGAAACCTTAGCTAAAACATAGGGCCCATTTGGCACATACTTCTCCCTGATCGAGCCTCAGGTACTGTCCTCCACATTCACACTCCCATGCTGGAGGAAAATCTAAAAAAAAAAAAATTGTCAATTTTCTCATTCTTATCAACTTTCCAAACCTTTTTTAGAAGCTTACTAGGCTGGGGTGGGGGGGGGGGTATAAAAAAAGGTATGCAAATATTGCTCCAGTTTAAGAACTTAAAATCTAAAACTGTGACAAAGTTATCAGACTTATGGTGAATAACCACTTATGTGAAAGGCTGTCTTCCACATCCCAAGATGACTCTCAGGAATGAACATTATTTTTTTTAAGGGGGATAGGGAGTAATTATGAGATTGTGGAAAAATCCATATGCTTTTAACAAATCTCCTTAATCATCAAAGTCTCCCATTTGTTAAATAGTTTGACAACATCAGAAAATATCTTTGAAGTAATTTCTAAATCCAATGGTCTTCACACTGGTCTATAAATGACATGTGAAGATTATCACCATAATCTCACCAAAAAAATTAGAACAAATTTAACAGACAAAAGACAAAAGTAAGAATATCTCTGCGTTAGATAAAATACTATACAAACAGTAGCTTATTATCACAATATAGACCATTAAAAGACAGGGCTTTAATTGGAGTAAGACCAATTGGTAATGATGAAATCTCTCTACCCCTACTTGTATAAAACCTATCTGTAGAGCGCCTACTCTCCCTTAGGTGTTAGAGAAAACAAGATGAATAAGATATTAATTACAGGGTCTCTGCCTTCTTTTTCACTCCCTCACCCCATAACCACTTCAAAAATTTATAATCTTACATGGGAGAGACTTTGATACACAAGCAGGCACATTCAGTAAAATATGCTAAGTTTTATAACAAAGATATGCATAGGGTTCTTATATCTTAGGAATTAGGAAAGTCTTCCAGGAGATGTCATTTGATCTAGATCATAAAGCCTAGAAGAGGACCATGGGTTGGAAGACTAGTTGGGCTAGTTGGGCTGGGAAGAATGGAATTCATAAAGTTAATGTCCGTGAGGATCAGTTTGACTGCATGGCAAGTAATCATTTAAAACTTTGGTATAATGATAAGCTAGTACCCTGAATGTTCATAACACGAGAGACCTAGAAGCAATATTCAATTTCCAATGGCAGTGAGTGCTGGGGAGAGGGAAGGAGGTGTATGACTTCCCCTCCTCCCCTTAAGTTATCATTTCATTCAAAATACACTTTATAAACAAAAGTAAATATCAAGCCGTGGAATACTACTCTTCAAACCGGTAAACTATGACTTTTATATACTCCCTTAGTGATCCCTTTAATGTCAAATCTCAGGAAATTTAACTTGCAAATTCTTATAGCTTAAAAACTTTTCAATCACGTTGGTTTGGTTAATAGTTAGTGGTAGACGTATGGCACAAAACTGTTGCTTTGTTGGTTTTTAATATAACATCTACATATGCACATAAAATGAGGGACTAATTATTGTGTTTATTACATTATTTTTAGAGAAAAATTATACAAAAACAGAGCAACAAATTTAATTGGGTATGATTAAAGTAAAATTATCTTAAATTTGAATCACATGAGCAGTTGGAGAAACATTTTACGGGAAATTCTCTCTCTTAATTCTGAAAAATATAAATACAAAATAGTGTAATTCTCCACTGAATCTGTCCCTCTTTATGTATCAACCTACTTCTCTTTAGCATCTTTCTTTTATTATTCCTTTCTCCTCATATCTTAGTAGTTTATCCTACATGTGTGTCTATTTATTCTAAAGGCTATTAAATTACAAAATATATGTCTCAATGATCTTTTGTAAATTAACAAATAGCAAGATGAATTCTAGGATAAATACATCTTCACACTAGAAGGTGCAAAGCTTTGTGAGAAACTTCAGAGAAAATGTTTTTCACACTAAAGGATTATAGAGAATCTCCCACATGAAAATAGACTAAAACACAAGTGTTCATACCTGTAAAAAAAAAATGACTAGAGGACTTTAATCTTGAAGGATTTGTATTTTTGGTAAAGAAAACATGACACATTTTGAAGGTTTAAGGAGTAAATGTTACATTATAAATTCATTTAAAATGTCATAGAACTTACTCATTCCAGTGAAGTCATTCTTTGAAAATTCATTAATCTTTCCCATCACATGGATCCATTTTATAAGGCTTTTCTAAATTCAAATACCATTTCTCAGTTACTAAATGGAAGTTTATTGAAAAAAGTCAAGCATTCTAAAAGGTGAGAAATTTGTGCTTCAATGAAACAAGTGGAACATTCACAAATAATATATAACTATATGTCATAAATATGTCACAACATGAATGTATTAATTTTAAGATCACTTGTAGAACATTTTAAGATATTATGAGAGGCTGGATTAAAAGAATAATATTTTATATTTATACAATCCTTTCTCTATTAATTTTATCTTATATCCCAAACCAAGCTTTAAATGCCTCATAGGTTAGAACCGTCTCCCTCAGGGACCACCATGATCTCCATTGTACAGAGCACTAGGAAAACATCGGTAAGATATGAGGTTCTCCATAAGTGTTGTTTATTTGGAGTGTAGCTTACATGTCACTGTTGGTTGCCTCACGTATGATACTGTATAAAACACTTAAAATAAATATACCTTCACTTAAAACTTATTTTTCATCTATTTTGACATATGATGAATCATATCATTCAGTAATAGCTTAAGTAAATAGATTGGCCATAGTATCACTTGGGGTTGTTTTGGGGATCATGATATCTATTTTTTAGTTTGACTCAACCTCTAGTAATTTTGAGGGCTATAACATCTATTTTCAGTTGTTTTGGGGACCATAACATCTATTTTTAGTTTGACTCATCCTTTAGTTATTCAGCCTGTTGTTTTGGCCCTGGGTAGACATAGTCTAAAAGGTTCATTCTCAACAAAGACTCGTCCTGGAAATTAAGATCTTCACTCTGAAACCAGCAGGGATATTTTCTGATGCCTTATGTTTTGGAGAAGCTGTGCAGCTATATTTTTACTAGAATCTCAAACCAGACTAAAGAAAGTTGTAAAAGGTGTTTATAGATATGCTTGTAATAGTTACTTTACAATACTAATTGGTTTATAATTATTAAAATGATATTTACAGTTGATGCTAGAGATTCACTTTTCTTAGGTGAAAAGAAAAAATAGAGACTAAACCCTCCCTTTTTAAGGGTTACCCTTACAAGGATTATAAAACCCTTACAAGGATTATAAAATTAAACTTCAAGTTCCCTCAAAGTTGACATCTAAGCAGGAAAATGTGTAAGAACAAATTCCAAGACCTTTCTGTTTGAACTTTTGTGTCTGGTATTCAAAGAAAACAGAAATCTTTTTGTTTAAAATCGCAATGACCTTCCTAAAGAAGATTTTAAGCCCAGCATAGTAATTATAGATTGGCATGTTTACAAATTAGTGTTTTTGGCTGAGAATAAACTAAAACATATGGATAGAGGCAGATATTCCTAACACCCCAATTTGTTCCACATTTTTTTAGCTTAGAAGTCAAGAGACCTAGCTACAAGTTCAACTTCTAACATGTAACTGCCTTGTAACTGTTTCAAAGTCTTTCAATCTACCTCTGCCCCAATTCCCTCATCTTTGTAAGCAATAGGTTTTGAAGAATAATATCTCTACATCAGATGACTGGGTAATCAAATGGTTTTTCACCTGTGAATGACTGCTGAGAGGGAGCCAAAATGGTTTTCACATCTCAGAACAACGACACTGAGAGGTTACAGAGCCTGCTGCAATAACTCCACCAGGCAGCTCAGAGGCGGAGGAGGCAGAACACGTGAAGTATGTCATGGAGGCACAGGGCAGGCAGAACCAGTGGGACAGGGAGAGCAGTGAAAACATCTGGAAGAACAGGCCTGTGGGAGTTAGAAAAACCACAGCCTGAACTGTGTTCCCCTTGCTTCTGCCAAGGGTCTGGTGAGCGTCAGCTATCATCTATAATCAGGACCATCGAGGGAAGGAATTACAGAATAAAGATAAAGTAGAGCATGATGATAGAAGGGAGGCCTGAAGGAAGGGAGCAAAGTAAGGTGAAAAAGGAAAGAAATCACATCTGTAGGTCTATCTACTTAGTCATTTTCAAGACTACAGGATGGAACAAAAGAAAGAAGAGTGAAAGTAAGAAAGTCTATGAGACTTCTGGAAGGGAAAGAAGACCATGGAAGCTACACTTCAAAGGGAATAAGAGCAGCTGTTTAGTAAGGGCTACGTGATGGAAGCCATTAATATCATGTGAATTCAAAGAAAATACAAGATTAATAGCAGCTGATACATACATGAGCTCTTAACATTTTGCCAAGTACTGATAATTTGCTATAATTCAAATATGAGAAAGAGAGATGTTAGATGAGATCTTCAAGTTGAAAAAGAAGTTAGCTTAATTATAAAATTGGGAGAAAGTAAGTCATATTGCAAATAATATGATGAGTTTATTAATCAGATCTCAGATAAGAAGTTTATTTTCTTTAGGAATAAACAGTGAAGATAGAGTAATTGCAACTTGATTAAAGATATTGTACTATGAAAACTGTCTGAATGGAAGTATAGGCAAGAGTGGGATTTTTATTGGAAGAGAGGAAGACAAACCACAGCAAGACACTGATGGATTGAATTCACTGACATGTATTGTCTAGGACAGCGCCTGCTTCATATAGAAACATAAGAAATCTTTGTTGACTCAACTTATCAACATATAAAATTTCACATTTTATTGCACATAATTTGATATGGCTCCCATTCTGTCTCATTTCTGGAGTTACAAGCAGACATGGCCCAGTTCTCCACAGAGGCCAGAGGTCTAAAAATAGATGTGCAGTGGCAATGGGAAGACACTAGAAGGCAGAGATTGAGTTGCTCATCCTGAAAAGTTGAGAAAAAATACAGTATTGATAGAGCAGTTGGCATACAGAGGCCAGGATCAAAGAGTGCCCTGAATGCAAGAAGAGGGGTACCAGTATCTGGATAGTGTACCAACAAGTAGTAGATCAAGAATAAGAAAAGGGCATGATACGAGCTGGGCAAGACCGCAGTCCCATAAAGGCACATATCTACACAAAGATTTGAATAGAAGAGAATGTTTGGTTAGCCAGGACAAGGGAGAGCTAAAACTATTTTGACCCCTTTCCTTTTAAGGCCAGAATTCTAGAAACCAACGAAATATGAGAATTTTTTTTTAAAGTATATTGCTAATGTCACTAGGCCAGACATCTAGATGCTTTTGTACACAATATGATACAAATGAGTTTGCACTATGGGAAGTATCCACATGCTAATAACTCAAAACAATCAAAGGAAGGACTCTCCTAGGAATTTAGTGGCCACAATTTCACAGCAATTTGTGAAAGCTGTGAGATATGGATGACTGTGGAAGGATCACATGAAGAAAGGACTGGGAAGGAAAATTAAAGGACCCTGATCAGTGCCAGCAGAGCCTTGAAATGAAAGCCGCTGTCAACAGGGTTCAGTTCTAGGTGGCAAATGGCCAGGAATAGAATATTAAATTCAGTTAAGTTACAAAGTGGCACTATCATAGATGACTCCAAATGGTGGTGACTTTTCTACTTTGAAGGGTTTAGAGATCAGTACCATGCTAACCTTAAGCTACTACAGTAAACATGGAGAAAAGATATTCTGTGTATTGATGACTTTCCCAAATGGTAACTCCACACACAGTGGCCTCTTCTCTTAGACAATCAAAGTTCGAATCTAATATGATAACCACCAAGCTCTAGCAGAAGCTGGAGATAATGGTGGAACAAAGAGGAGGGGCAATGAGACAAGTGGGGAGCATAAAAGCAGACACTACGGTATTGGTATGTTCAAAATCTTAAGCTGAAAGTTGGAATCATGGTTTTAAAGTTTTTATGCTTCATAACTTACACATTGCATGCACTTTTTTGCATGTTTGAAATATTAAATAGTAAACAAACTTGAAAATAAAAGAGAATAGAAAGGAGTTGGAAAATGAACATGTGGACTTAGAGTTAATGAAAGATAAAAGCAAAGGAAATAATTTAAGTATAAGCATAATCTGGTTTTTCCCAAGACATCCCGTTTCCCCTATTGTCTCAGAGTAATTATCAATAAAGTAATAGTGCCCCCTTTTACTCTCACAAGTGTTCCATTTTGAACACTTGTCCCCCAAGATTCTTGACCCCTGGGAACTATGACTATGATGAATTTCACTCTCATGATTAGTTTATGTTACATGGCATAGCTGGCTTTATGAAAGAGAGACTAACCAGGATGGACCCAACTTAACCAAGTGAGCTCTTAAAAGGAACAGGGCTCTTCCTGAAGAAAGAGATTTGAAATTTGATAGGAATATGATACAAAGGAGGTTTTCCATTCCTTCTAAGACAGAGGGAGCCATGTGACGGGGAATGCAGTCAGACTCTAAGAATTGAGAGCAGCACCTAGCTGACAGCCAACAAGGAAATTGGGACCTGAGTCCTACACCCACAAGGAACTGAATTCTGCCACAACCATGTTACCGTGGAGGAGAACCCTGAGCTCCACATGAGATGACAGCACTAGCCAACGCCTTGATTTCAGCCCTGTAAGACCTGGAGTACCCTGTGCCCAGACTTCTGACCTACAAAATGAGGAGCTAATAAAACATCTAGGTTTATGATAATTTCTTACACAGTAATTGAACACTCCTACAGTTACCCCAGAAATACTTGAATATTTAAATTTTAGTGTCAAGCTGTATGGTGTGAGAAAAAGTAGCAAAAAAGAAATTTTCAGTTAAAAAAAGCATGGATTTCAAAATTATGATCAAACAAGCTGCTAAGGCTGTATTAATGATTCTGGCAAAATAGAAGTTTATACAGGAGCAAAGGTCTTTCTGAGAACTGCAAACTCTTATACCAAAGCTGGTAATAAACAGCCACAACACCTTACTTGCAAAATTTGACATTTCAATCCTGTGATGTGTGCTTTGAGTGTTTAGCGAGAAATATTTCCATTTGATCACAGAAAAATTCCAGATCGGCCATACATTCAACCCATGATAACTTGAAAAAAAGTAATAAAATGAAGTTACAGTATAGTAGTATAAGTACAGTATATTAGTAAAAGTTCATGTTATAAAATATGGTTATATTTATATTCATGTTTATATTTCTAACTAGAAGCTTGCTACAAAACAAACCTGATAATATAGCCCCACTATTTAAATACTTCTGTAGATTTGTTCTTATAGTTGCATGAAGAAGACAGTCATTCAAAAGGAGAAATAAAACACAATATGATAAGTACTGCAAGTGAGATATAAACCAAGTATTAGAGGAATAAAGACAAAGAAGCAACAACTGAATTTACCTTTAGAACTTCAGGAATGTTATAAAGAACAGGTGAATTTTGAGCTGCATCTTTAAGGATTGTGTTCCAACTACTAATTTCTCTAAAACAAACAACCAAGACAGAATCCAAATTCTTTGGCATGGTATGATATACAAGGTCATCACAATTGTTTCTTAATCTATTTTCATAGTCTCTTTCTAGCGAGTTAATCTTTTCTCCTACCCCGCTTCATATCCATATTCCAAACTCACTGAAAATTTGATGTTCCTTGAAAACGCTAAGCCCTTCACAAATCCTTGCTTTTCTGCATTTCCACCTCTTCTATTGATATTTCCTATCTTTTCAGTTTTTCAAATTTCTTCTCATCTGAGGTAGATAGCATTTTTCAAAGACTGATGTAAAGATATCTCAAACCCCAAATGCTCTTCTAGAACTTTGAAGCTTCTCCATCAAGAGTTAACGTCTATGTCTCCTCTTGAACATGAGTGGGACTTTGTGACTGCCTCAACCAATAGAGTTTGACACAGGTGACACAATGTGAATCCAAGGCTAGGTCACAAAAATGCTATGTTCCCCCACCTTCTTCACTTGGGACCTTAGAACCCAGTTACCACGCCGTGAGGAAGATCAAGTGGCCTGTGGCAAAGCTCATATGTAAAAGAGCCAAGGACCTCTCGGTCGACAGCCAGCACCAAAGAGCCAGACGGTGAGCGAGTCAGCTTGAAAATAGGTCCTCTAGTCACTATTTGAGCTGCCCTAATAGAGTAAATATAATTTGTTTCGACCAAGTACTGCACAAAATACAGATTCGTGAATAAAATAAGTGACTGTTTTAGGCCATTAAGTTTGGGGGTTGTTTTATGGGAAAAAAATAATTGGAACATCATCCTTAAAGATACAGCTCAAAATTCACTTGTTTTTTACAACATTCCTAGAGTTCTAAGGTAAATTCGGTTGTTTCTTCCTTTGTCTTTGCTCCTCTTCCACTGGGTTTACATCTCTCCTGCAATACTTATCACATAGTATTTTATTTCCCCTTTTGAATTACTGTCTTCCTTTAGGGCTATGAAACCCTCAGAGTGGGAACTGTTTCATATGTCTGTCTGGTGCCTGAGCTGGTGAAAGGAACATATAAAATAGATACTTAGGAAGTGCTTGTTGATTTACCGGAATATAAGCTACATTAATAAAGAAATGAAAGAAAAGACAGCAATGATAATTTGATAGTAGCGTTGAAATGGTCATTGCTTTTGTTTGCCCAGAGGCTTTCCTCGCTGGTCCGCTCGTCTGTTTGTAACAGATTCCATCGCTTTAGACACACAAAACAAGGCTAACCCAATTATAAACCGATGTCCCTAGCTGTGATCACAGGTCAGGAGATGGAAACTTGATCCAAGTTTGGTTGAGTTTATCAGACTTTCTCCTGACTATTTGAAATGAGTGGAGACACCACCACTGAGGGTTATTAGAGACTAGTTATCTTGTCAGTTCTCCAGTTCATGGGTCAGCAAAATTGTCCTGTAAAGGCCCAGATAGTAAATATTTTCAGCTTTACAGGCAACAGGGTCTCTACAATTCTGTCACCGTAGCATAAAAGAAGCAATAGACAATACAAAAACCAATGGGGGGATTGTATTTCAATAAAACTTGATGAACACTGGGGGGTGAATTTCATACAATTTTTATGAGCCACCAAATAGTATTCTTTTGATCTCTTTCAACCATTCAAAAATTAAAAAAAGAAAAAACAAGACCTTCTTAGCTTGCAGGCTTCACAAAAGAGGCAATGGTGTTTGGTGTTTGGTATTTGGCCCATGGACCTTTGTTTTCAGACTAGAGATCCAGAGAGAAGCTCCACTACTTTCTAAGTCCCCCAAGCTGCTCCAAGAGCTCTGATTTCCAGCAATCCCTTTGATTAGGTGAGCACCTGAGTAGCCTTTCAATTAATTTTTTTATTTGCGTGTTTGTTTGTTCGAGTTGACCAGAGTTTTTTGTGCACGTGTGTCCAAAAGATACCAATGCACACTTAGTTTAACAATTGCAAGATTTTATGACTAGTTTTATGAGTTAGTGGCAAGAAAAGAACTATAAACATGCAGTAAGAGAATAACTTTCCTGGTTTAACAGAAAACCATGTCTCAAGATATAGTGTGTGAAAATAGCTTAAAGAACACAATTCACTATTTATTTTGCTATTTCACTTAACTGAAAGAATACTAAAAGTAGCAACTGTGTCTAATAACTTTTACCCCCAAGGTCTCAAAAAATGTTGAATGGATATATTTTGGAAGTAGAAGGTTTAATCAAAAATAAAATAAAAATCTCCTGAGTAAGGCTTTTAAATCAGATTGTCAGAGCAAGCCTTCTGGTATGAATAGATTGACTGGGTTTCTGTGCTACCTTATGCAACACAAAGTTGAAAAATAAGTCTGGACAACAAATTTAAATATAATTTGAACCTAATACTGCCTTTATTCCCACACTAAGTAACTACAGGAAATCGTTTTTAGTCAGTTTGGTTTTTGTGGTGCATTAATGAAAACACTTGTACAATTCAGTCAGGCATTTGACTATTCGATCCCATGATTCCATTATTTATATACAGACAAGGAACAAGCTATTCACTTGCACATAAACACTAGCCACTAGCCAAGGGCATGGCAATCGATCCTATTAATATGTTGTCCCCCAAAACAAGTGTGCATATCCATCCATCCATTCATCAATTTTCTAGGTAGAAGAGTGTTTCTTAACAATGCCATCTAAGACAATATAAATATTTTTGCATATCTATGGTAATCATGAACTGGTTATAATTACTAAAATTACTTTTGATATTTGGATATTTTTGAAAACTCTCAACTGGTAACTGCACGTTACCTAAATAACAAATATCAGGGAACTGTTTAGCTCTGACAAATGTCTGTCCTGTTTGTTATTCACTGTGAGTCACATGTGGGTGATTTGGTATTTCATTTAAACCTTTTTTTTTTCCTATCACTGATTTTAAGCCAAAACCAGACAACAAAATTCTATTAGAAACATGAGGGATACTTAAGTAAACCTAATTCTTTTAGGTCAAACCTCTGCCCCTACTAGAGTCTAGAATATTCCATTTGTGATATATTTACACTCATGACTTATCTATTCTTATACTTTTACATAAATAGATTTTGTCTCCTGGAGGCTATGAATTGTGCTCTCTGCTTAAATTTTCCCAAGGGTCCATGATTCAGTTCATCCTTTTCTTCACAGCTATGGGATGGCTGAATCTAAGGCAACCTTCAAATACTTTAACTTTAATTAAAAAATGTACGTATGCCTAGGTACACACACCCACCAAGCTGCCTTTAAGAAAAAACAAGTTTGTGAGGCCCCCTTTCAGCTTCTCTGGAAGGTCATTTAAATGGCTGTTATTTCTACCTTTTCAGTTTGTTCATCAAATCAGGAAAATATTCAAGTGAGAAAATTAAATCTTTATTTATCTTCATACTTTCAAAACTGCCACAGGCAGCATTAAATGACTTTACATTTTTCTTGAATATATGCACACAGATATTTTCATCTGAAATTTTCCATAGTTATCGAAAAAATTCAAAATTGGACCATGTATATTTATTTAGACAAATTTTGATTTTATTCACTTCAAATCATGTTAAAGTGATTAATATAAAAATATGCATAGCTGTGCTTAGCAATACCCATATTATGAGGAACTCACACATGAAAATCCCAAACATACCTATAACGATTTTCAAAATTCCTCTTACTTCTTCTGTCACACTAAGGTCACTCTGCTTCCACTCTTGCTATATCTAGGGACTTTTGCAGCACAGTAATGTCATTTTCTTGGCCTGTCCTGCAAATTCTCTGACCAATCATTTAATTATTTTTCCCTTCTTTCTTCATCAAAGAAATACTTGGTGACAGAGATTTGATGGGTTTCCCATTCTGTCCATCATCATTCACAACCTAGGGTATGCTACTTTAGATATACATACTTATAGCATAGACGAAGTCATACATATTAACTTGATTTTTGTGGTGTATTAGTGAAAGCATTTGCACATTCAGTTAAGCATTTGACTAATCTACCCAGTGGTTCCACTGTGTATAGACCTGAGATAAGTTATCTGGTTGCATGTATTCTATTTATGACTATGTCATATATAGATATTTATATATTTATATAAAGCCTACATAATGTGATGGATAAGTGTGGGTGGGCTCCAGAGCCAGACTGTCAAGGTTTAAATCAGAATTTCACCAATTCCTAAATGTGTGAAATTAAGAAAGTTACTTAATTGCTTTGTGCCTCTGTGTCCTCCTTACTGAAAAGGGATAATAATAGCACCTACCTTACTGTGTGAGGATTAGATTATTTTACACATGGGAAACACCTAGAACAGGATCTGACACATGATTTGCACTCGATAAATGTTTAGTTATTTTTGCTCACTTTAACTCCTTACTTTCTTCCCCTAGGTTTTCCATTTCTCCCAATCACCTTAAGAAAAGCTCAACATTCCACAGTTGAGCTAAATATATATGTCAGAAGAAATAAAAGGTCCACACTTCTCCAGAAACAATTTAAGAAAACCTCAAAAAAACTGGGCCATCGCCACTAACAGAGCCTCTTGTATGCTTTTTTAGAAACTTTATGCTACTATCCATCTATCTCTTTATCTTTCTATATCTCTTAAATTCAAAATAGCAACGTTTCTTATTTAATTCATTTATTTTTGTTTATTTGTATTAAAACAGCCTGTTTTTCTACATTTTATACAGCATTTTATTCATATTATGAGGTTAGTTGGAGTTGCCCAGACAGTTTTTGATCCTTGATGAGAAAAAAAATATTTTAGCTTTCGATATGAAGGGCAACCCAGGTAAGAATCCTAACACCAATGGCGCTGGACGTGACCCCCACACCTCAGTAATTTTTACCAGCTTTTCTTTCTCTCTCTTGCTGACTCTTGGTTCAGCTGAATTCACCATGTCCCACACTGAACAAATCATCTGCACTGTACTTTCCCTGCACATCTGTTCCTCTTCGGGGTTTCACACTAGACTCTTAGATGGCACAGCCTGAGTGTGGGTCGTCTCTGAATCCTTCCTTCTCCTCATTTCTCATATCAAAAAAGTCATGAAGCTCTATTCAATCTGCCTTCTAAATACCTATCAAATCCTTCCGCTTGGCTTCATCACCACTGCCAAGATCCTAGACCAGGGCTCCCACATGAACCTCCTGAAATTTCCCTAAGTGATCTCCATACATCCAGGCTCTTTTCCTTCCAACTCATTCTTCATGATGTCAGCAGAGCGAGCTTTCTAAATTGCTTCTTGTTACTCCACAGATTATAAGCTTTCAAAGGCTTTCGATTACTCTTGGGATAGCAGTCAAAACCTCTAACAAAACTGACTACATCAGCAGGACCCTTTGCCGTTCCAGTCTCATGCATTCATGGTGCTGTCCAATAATTTTTTTTACTTCTCCCAATATCCAGTAAACTGTCTATCCTCTGCTTCTGCTGGCAACACTGTAGTTCTTCCTCTTTGCCACTGAATCATATTTTAACCCGCCTGTCTCTTAGTGGTCTTTCCTTTCTTAATTCAAATGGCTTGTGCTCTAAGCAGACATCCCTGCCCATGTTGGGTAACTTTGAGGCACTTTGTACTTCCTCTTTCAGATCACTTGTTACTCCTTCTGGTAATTTTTTGTTTAAAAAAACCTGCTCCCTGAGCTCACCACCACCCTCCCACCCACTGTAAGCTTTGTGAGGCTAAGGCATGGTTTAGAAGTAAACTCATAGTTTACTTCAGTCCCTTGTCTATGGAATAGTGTCTGGCACAGGATGAAGAACAATAAATATCTGTTGCACTGAGCATACTTGTCAGCTTCTCCGGGCTCCGTTGAATGACAGTATACAACCACAGAAAGTCAGACAGGAAAATGTGAAGGAGAGTCATCAAGTAAATACAAAATCTCAGTATATTTCTGGAAGAAAGAAAGCAAATAAAAGTGTGCCCTCTGACAGAATAAACAGGAAGAAATTGCATCCCAGAATATGCTGTGAGGGGCTGCATCTGAGGCGAGAGTATGTGTCCACTGGAAACCAGGAGGAGATCCCACCTCAGAGTCAGCTGATATGACAGAGGGATATGGAGGGCGGGATTGGTTGAACATACAAGAAACTGCTGGTTCAGTCCCATTTCATTCTCAGAGCAGCAACAAAGCAGTGCTTATCCCCAAAAGAAAAAGAAAATATCTTTTCTATAAATTATTTTTTTAAACATGAGGGAAGGTCTAGCTTTAGAATTGTCATTGTTACCCCCAGATTTATATGTGGGGCCCACAACCTGAAAGCTGTCATCCCATCCTCTCACGCAAAATAGAACCTGACAGTGGACTTCATTCACCCAGGAACATAGGGTTCCACATCCATCATTCCTCCTGCTCCAGTGTCCTATCAGGAAACAGAGAGCAAAGGAATTCCAGAACCACCTGGAAAAATCAATCCGGCTCTTCAACTTTCAATGTAAATGGACAACTAGGATCGAACATAGCAACAGTTGGAAAGAGGAAGTCAAAAATAAACAGATAATTGGTCTCAGGAGAATCAGAATGATTCAGGGAACAAAAGAAAATATTTAAAAATTCCTTAATGGATTTGTCATAGAGATAGAAGAAAAATTTACCTTTGTAAAGCAAGATCAGGAAGTTATGAAAAAGGAACAAAAGAAAACAAGAAAAATCCCCTGGAAATTAAAATATATAACAGCTAAAATAAACAATTCAATAAAAAGCCTATGATGTAAAATGCAAAAAAAGGCTCAAAATATATTACAAAAGACAAGAAGTTGAGAGATATGAGAGAAAATATATGATGTAGAGGATCGATCTAAAAGGTTCAATACCTGATTAACAATAAATCCATAAAAAAGAATTAGAGAGTAAGAAATTATAAAAATTCATATAAAGACATGAAATGTAGTGTTAAAAAGGCCCACTCACTGAGTGCCATGTGTGCTAATTAATAAAATATCTAGACCTAGATACAGCCTTGTGAAATTTTAGAATGCTAAGGGGAAAAAAAGATCCTACAAATTTCCAGGGAAAGAAAACATACAAAGGAACAAAAATAAAACTAGAGTAACCAGGTCAAAAGTTATATAGTACAACTCAAATATAGGAATTGAAAAAAAGAAGTGCTTTGGATTCCTATTGATGTAGATTGGATGGAGGACTTGGAAATATGAAGACTTACATACATGCATGTAAAGATCAAATGCTTTAAATGAGAAACTCTATACCATTATCCATCAACTTACAGCAACCCATTGGTTCAAGGATGGATTCAGAGATGAGCATGTAAAAATTTAGACACAGAAAATTCAGGGAGAAATTCTCCAGAGGTTCCCTGTGAAAAGTAACCTTGATCTCAGGAGAGAGACAGGAAAAAGATGGCCACTCTCTTTCTCTGGCCATTAGCCTACATGGATAGGAGGCCAGAGTGTCTGCAGCCATCTAGCTACTAGCCTGGGGATGAAGTCAATACACAGAGAATAGAACCAACAGCATCATGGTGAAAGAGACCAGAAACCATCCTGACACCCACCCTACCTAGACTTCAAGTTGAGTATGCCAATAAATTTCACCATTATTTAAGCCAATTTGAGTTGAGTGTTCTTTTATGAGCAGCTGCCTGCTGTAGGATTCTCAGGTGGAAGAGGGGGAAAGGTCTCTGCTCCACAAGCTGTACTCTGGATCCTCTGGCCTCTACTGAGAGGTTCATTCCCCCAGGCCTTCCACGTTGATGTCTGCTGAGGTAGAGGTTGATTGGTCAGTCATTAAGGGCCCTAAACTGGTACTCCTGTTCAAGTCCATGGTCTCTACTGTACTCTCATACTCTGTAGCCCCCTTGTTACTACTCCAGACTCCTTTGAAACAGTTGGATTCTCTAAATGCTTCTTTACTCATCCTCCCAAAGTACACCAAAACTTCTTCATACCTAACCAACTACATGCAGGCCCTGTACAACTGGGAGTTACACCTCAGGTCCTTCTATCTAGACACCCTTCTTACTGAGGCTACTCTATTGTCCCCATGCTATGTTAGAGAAAATACTCAGAAAAATCAATATACAAAAAATTCAATGCACAAACATGCTATCAAAACTATTTTTCTCCTCCTCTCCCCTTCTCTTTCTTTTATTTTTGCTCTTTTCCCAGGCTTCCATAACTCAAATGATCTACACTTCCAATTTATAAGGATGTTACCCTAAAATATATTATTTTTCACTATAGGTTATCCTTAGACTCTAAAGCTCTAAGATAGCCAAACCTTGCTCTGGTTATGTAAATAAAAACTTTTTGAATTTAGAAAGCCATTTTTTTTCGTTTTCAACAAGGTCAGCCTTTCAAGATAATTTTCTTATCATGAATTTAAAAAGTATCATTTGAGACCCAAAATTTAGAAAAGATCACTATCTTCTAGACTAAATTGCACTCCTATTGAATTGGATGCCATTGATTACTGAGCCATGGGACAAAAAAAAAAAAAGGGATTATCCAGAATATAAATATATTAGTTTAGTAACTCAAAAATATTCTGTTACATCAGCATCTGTTTTCTCATTAACGGTGGATGCTAAAAGACTGTCAAGCAACAATTTCATGTTTTAAAGAGAAATGATTTGAACCTAGAATTCTATACCCAACAATCTGATAATCAGTTGGAAGATGCAATAAAGAAATATTCATATTTTAAGGGTCAAAAGTTTATCTCCCTTTCACATTTTCTTTAATGTACTTGAAAATATATCAAATTGATGAGGGGAAAAAAAGAAACAAAAATCCAGGAAAATGCAACTTTAAAACAAAAAGGCAATATGGGGGAATCTTATGTGATACAAAAATAAAAGTATAGTCAACAGAGGTGGAATATAGAGGGGGTAGAAAATATAAAGGAAAGTTTTCTTCATCCTACACAGAAGAGGACTGAGGTTTGGATTAGAACCAATGGAACGAGATGTAGTACATTATTTAAAGTTGCAATGGTAAACAATAAAAAAATCCTAATCATTAGACTATCAAATTAGCATATGATAAGTTGTAAAGACAGGGAGTAATATTCTGCTAAGTCCTAATCTTTCATAGAGTAGAGGCAATAAATATTGTCGGTAAATCTAGAAATAAATATAAGAGCATAACAATTAGAATTTGGGAAACATTCACAAGAAAAGAATTTCATCAGATATATTTTCCTATTCATTTGTTCTAATACACTGCTTAATGCTTCTGTTTAATTGTTTCAATTACAATTTTCATTTCAAAATTCCATTTTTGTTGATTGCTCACCTTTGTGATTCCATCCTTTATTTATTTAAATATTTCATACATAGCTTTTCATTATTCTGATTCTAATATGTCCAATATCTAAATCTGGGATATTCTATAAATCTCTATTCTGGGAATCTAAATCTGTTGCTAATTGTTTCTGCTGACTCTCATTCATAACGACTTGCCTCTTCATGTGCTTGGCGATCTTTGTGACTTTGAGCTTAAAAATCTATAGGAATCCTGAAGGTCTACATTGAGGATGTTTTTCCTACTTCTCCTTAAAGCCAGAGAGTGTCCCAGACTTGGCATCATTTCAGTCGCCCTGTCAAGTGGACATGGGAGTCCCAGGCTCAGATCCCCCACCCACAGCGGGCTCAAAGCACTTATCCGGATGCCGGTGCCTCTTTGAGCATCTGCCTCCCATCTCTCAGTGTGTGCTTTTCTGAGCTCTGACCTGTACAGTTTGGTTTGTTTGTGTTTGTCTGTTTTCAGAGGCAACGGTGGAGGATGGTCCTAGAAGGGAATCTAGTTGTTCTATAGCAAGAGACTGCTCCAGAGCACCTAGTTCATCATATTGCCAGAAGCAGACATTTATTTAACTCAATTCTTAAACTATGTTCTGCATTTCACATCCTAGAAGTGCTGTCCTTTGTCCATACCATATCATCCTTCTGGATGGAGTCCTGCCCCTTCTCTCTCCTTAGCACCACCGACTAAAAGCCGAAAATAAGAAGCAATGAATAGAATTTTACATCGTAAGGTAGGACCAACAACAACCTAAAATTTAATATTATATAACCTCAGCTGCTGAGGAATTATGCACCTTTCTCTTGGACCATTTTCTTCTTATCTGGGCTTGCCATATGCACAAATAACCCTATTCTTTCTGTGGCAAATCAACTTAGCTTCTCTTTTTCCAACCCTGTATAAAGGTCCACATCTTTCTGACAAAATAGTTCCATATATATGCCTTTTTATACTAAGACTGTTCTTCCCTAAGAGAAAATCTCCCACTCCTCTTTTTTTCCTTTCTTCTCCTCCTTTACCTCCAGATAATATATGTGAGACACAGCTGTGTTGTATATTTTATCAAGTGGCAAAAAACAAATCCTTACAGTTTTAAAAATTGATCACTCAGGAAACTAGTCAAAGATTATCCTAACATCTCTTTCATCTTTAAATGGCTATTATTTATGAAATGGAAACTGCCCTGAGGTTAAGTAGCAAATCATTTCATATATTTGTCATTAAAAAGAAAAATAATTATCTTGTAGATTTGAATTTCTGTTTTATGAGCATATTCACCAAATAACGTGTGATGAAGGAACACACAGAACCCAAAGAATCTGAGAAACAGATTCCAGTGCCATCTGGGAAGTCAAGGAGATAATTAAGACATCTCCTGTGGTGGGAGAAAAGCGCAGATTCCATGCCCAGGACGCAGAGATTTACAAAGTAAAAGTTTTGAGTTTACGTCAAGTACCTTTTCCTCTTTAAACACTGTAAGTTTGGGCATAACCTCCTCCTAAATAATCCACTCCTTTCCTAGTGTGATCAAATTCCTCTACAAAGATTAAATTAAAAGTCTTGGGACTCACACTTCAGAGTTGTTTCCGTCACAATACAATATTTCTTTGTACCACAAGTTAATATTCAAATAAATGTTAGTGGGTGACAATAAACTTTTTAAAAAAGATCTTGATAGACATTAAGCATGAATTACTATAAGAAATGGGGACAATAGAGAACATGGAAGAATCTGAATAACAGTGAAAGATTGTGGTGTGAAAAATGTGTAGATATTCTATCCCTAAACTCCTTGTTTTCCAGACCACCTTCAGTATTATTTTTGCTAAAAGTATACCACAAACTTATTAGGGTTGTGTCTATGTTACAAAGCTTGACAATTTTTAGGATATGGGTTATGTAGTGAAGGTGGGAAGGTATTGATGAGATTCAGCAGCGCTAAGACAAATGGTTTTATTTCAGAGGGAATTAGAGGGGAGACATCAATCACTAGAGAGTTAAAGCGTTCAGTCTGTACCTAACATCCAGATAAGTCATAGTATGTGCCTTCATTCCTTTTTTGTGTACAATAGTTTGAGGCTGCAAAGCACTTCCACAAAAATTGCTTCACTGAACAAATACAAGTTAGTGATTTTTGTTTTCTTTCACTCCTTGTGTGACAGTTACGAGCTTTGTGAGTTTTACCAAAACCTAAACTGAACTAATAAATATCAATCCAATTTTAGTGAATTAAATTATAACTAAGTACACTAGGAAGACAAGCTACTGAAATTAAACATATTATAAAATAAAATGATATTGTAATGCTGCTGTTGACTCCTAATGCACTGTTCTCCAAACTTCCTGCTTCACTGATCTTTATCATTTTGTCATACCTTCACACAATCTGTACTATCATTTACTTAGTATTTTTCGTTTTAATAGTTCACTTTTTTTAAGATACCCTCTCATATAAAATCAAGATTTAGATGTACTTATATTTTTCTAATGCACATTAAAATAAATAAATAGCAATTAAAGTTAAAAAGAAGATTGTTGGGGGCCGCCCGGTGGCGCAGCGGTTTAGTTCGCGCTTGGCAGCCCGGGGTTCGCGAGTTCGGATTCCAGGCGCCCGCCGACGAACTGCCTGTCAGCCATGCCATGGCGGCGTCCCATATAAAGTGGAGGAAGATGAGCACGGATGTTAGCCCAGGGCCAGTCTTCCTCAGCAAAAAGGGGAGGATTGGCAACGGATGTTAGCTCAGGGCTGGTCTTCCCCACAAAAAAAAAAAAAAAAAAAGAAGAAGATTGTTCATGTGCCTGCCCCTAAGATTATTTTCACATTCTACCAGTGGTATGTTTACCTCACCTCGGGAAATGCTATTTTTAACTACAGTTTTTGTACACTATACATTTTTTTAATATTGTATTTTCTCAAACAATTATGTGTGTATTTATCAGTACTTATTAAAGTGAAGTTAGGAATGAATACAAAAATATAGCGAAAGTGCATGGTTCAACAACATGTTTTGTCTTTAGGTATAATTACATAGAAATGTCTGTTGAAGATTTATGGGATATCCAAGAAAATGAGAAAAATGAACTAATAATACTATCTTTTTTGTTTTTTGGTCAGACTTCTGTTGAATATTAGATTCTGTACAACTTTCAGACTGATGAAGCATGTGTCCTTTCCAGTTTAGATTTAGACTGGGTCTATTCATATTTTTTCAATGGAGATACAATTTCAAAGCTCAGCTTATTCTTAAAGAAAAATGGCATTATTCTTTTAAGTTCCATTAGTTTACTATACAGATACCTTCTAACTTGATAAATCAAATGATAAAAGACCACAATAAAAACATCTATGACATAGGGAATTTTCGAGGCTCTATTCATTGGCTAAAATATTTTGCTAACAAAATTGAGTAAATTCCATAAGCTCATTGTGTTTCAAAGACCTATAAAGATACCAGGAAGAAAAACTATGTGTATAGATTATAGATGATCCTGATGTTTACAGTAGCCAGATTACTTAATAGTTAAGCAAAGGATATTTATGAAAGTTTCAAAAGATAATCAAAAAGAAATGCTGAAATCATCTAATACATTAGAGGGGTTTTTTTCCTCTAGGGTAACAGCTGTTAGAAAATGTACTTAAAAGAGTAGTACCAATCGTAGTTAAAGTGTACAAGCATAGAGCGATGAAGTTAATGTATTATATATCATAAAATATCATATGCTATATTATTTCACAATTGGTTGAATTTTCCCCAATGAAATCTTTCAATGAAAGCTTTCAAAAACATTGATTATGTAACCTGATTTTAAGATTATTTAAATTAAAAGATATGTTTAATCTCATTATGCCAAGATTAGAGGAATATCTCTACTATCTTTCAGGAAGAAACTGAAATACAGAGAAATAATGAAGATAAAATACCTAAAACAAATAAAAGAGAAGTGAAAGACATAAAAAATGTCAAAAGTGAGGCTGCCCAGTGGCGCAGCGGTTTAGTCCGCTCTTGGCAGCCTGGGGTTTGCGAGTTCGAATCCCTGGCACCTGCCGATGCACTGCCTGTCAGCCATGCCGTGGCGGCATCCCATATAAAGTAGAGGAAGATGGGCACGGATGTTAGCCCAGGGCCAGTCTTCCTCAGCAAAAAGAGGAGGATTGGCAACAGATGTTAGCTCAGGGCTGGTCTTCCTCACAAAAAAAAAAAAAAAAAAGTCAAAAGTAATTTTAGAAGTAATAAAATATTATACTGGAAAATTAGCCAAATCTCAAATATTATATAAAATGTAAAATATAAAATAAATGAAAATAATCTCTTATCTAGAAATACAACTAACAGTGTTAAGTATTATTCCTGTTTTCAGCAATAATACACTGTTAATTTTTGTAGGCCATTGGATCTTAATTTTTTTTTAATGAGAAAAGGATATTGCTACTTCAGTTTTCCAGTCTGGCATGTAAGAAGCATAGAAGTCACAACTCCATGCTAACAAGTAAAAAGTTGAATAAACTAAAACAAAAAAAATTCTTAGAGCCACCAGAGAAGTGAGTTCACAAGGCAAAATGCTCCTCCAAAACTGCAGAGACAGACACGTAGATGCAGAGAATCAGAGCTTACCAAAGCAGAAACCTACCCGTAGAAACCTCCATGGGCACCAGTCCAGGGTAGGAAAATCTAAACTGTAATTGACCGATTGCCGGAGGCTCAGTGTGAACAAGTTTGCAAGTTAAAAACTCCAAAGGAACACAATCATAGGGGAACTTCCACACTCTTGTGAGTTTTACCTCCAGGAACTCTACCAGGTCCTCACAGTGAATATCAAAGAAAAATCCCCTATTCTTCCAGCATGGGGAAGGGAAAATTAACCATTTGAAATACACCAGACCATTCTATTCTTTTTAACAAGGCCTGACCTCAAGAGAAACTATTTTACCAGAAACTAACCTGATAGGGTTTTATCAGAATCTAACCTACCTGGAGAAAGGGAAATAACCAACTCCAGCCTATCCAGCCATCCTGTCCAACCTAAGTGGGGGAAAAATAGCTGAGATGCACTGGTGAAGTTCATAGTCCAGGCTCACTGGCTCACCAGAAGACTGAGACCTAATCATGCAATGATAGATGCTTCCCCTCCCCGCCCATACCGCATTACTAAAGGCCTATTTATCAGAGTTCCTTTAATCCAGTACATCATGTCTACCTGTCAACAAAAAGTTACAAAGCATATTAAAAGACAAAAAACATAGGTTGAAGAGACTGAAAAAAGATCAGACTCACAGTCAGATATGGCAAGAGTATTGTGATTATGAGCAATTTTTTTAAACTGTGACTAATATGCTAAGGGCTTTAGTGGGAGGAGTAGACAACATGAAATAACAGATGGATAATATAAGCAGAGAGATGGAAATTCTAAGAAAGAATCAAAAAGAAATTCTAGAGATTAAAAACAATGTATCAGAAGTGAAGAATGCTTTTGACAGACACATAAGTAGACTGGACATGGGTGAGGAATGAATCTGTGAGTTTGAGAATATGACAATAAAAACTTCCAAAACTATTTTAAAAAAATAGCAAAAAACTAAAAAAAAAAAAAAAAGAATGGAATATCTAAGAATTGTGGGACAACTACAAAAAAGTGTAACATATACTTAATGGAAATACCAGAAAGAGAGAAAGGAACAGAAGATTCAAAGCAATAATGACTGAGAATTTCTCCAAGTTAATATCAGACACCAAGCCACATATCCAGGAAACTCAGAGAGCACCAAACAGGATAAATGCAAACAAACAAAAACAAAAGACTACTTCTAGGCATATCATATTCAAACTACGAAAAAATCAAAGATAAAGAAAATATCCTGAAAGAAGCCAGAGGGAAAAAATTTCTTATGTATGCAGGAGCAAAGATAAAAATTAAATCTAGGGGCCCGGCCTGGTGGCATAGTGATTAAGTTCGTGTGTTCTGCTTCGGCAGCCCAGGGTGTGCAGGTTCAGATCCTGGGCACGGACCTAGGCACCACTCATCAAGCCAGGCTGTGGTGGTGACCCAAATACAAAATAGAGGAAGATGGGCACAGATGTTAGCTCAGGGCTGATCTTCCTCACAAAAAAAAAAAAAAAAAGAATTAAATCTGACTTTTCCTCAGAAACTATATAAGCAAGAAGAGTGGAGTGAAATATTTAAAGTCTTGAGAGAGAAAAACCCACCAACCTAGAATTCTGTACCCTGTGAAACTGTCCTTTAAAAGTGAAGAAGAAATAGACTTTCTCAGACAAACAAAACTTGAGGGAATTAGTTGCCAGTAGACCTGCCTTGCAAGAAGTGTTAAAAGAAGTTCTTCAGCAAGAAGGAAAATTATATAGGTCAGAAACTCAGGTCTACATAAAGAAAGAAAGAGCAGCAGAAGAAATCAGTGAAATAAAATGAAACCTTTTATTTTTCTTATTTTTAATTGAACTAACCAATAACACTTTGTTCAAAATAATAATAAAAACGGTGTATTTGATTATGTATCCTTATGCATAAATATGTGTATGAATGCTATGTATAAGTGAAATGAATGACAGCAATGATATAAGGGACAGGAGGGAGGAATTAGGAATTGTTGTTATTGTAAGGTACTTGCTCTATCCATGAAACAGTATAGTGTTATTTGAAAGTGGACTTGGATTACTTATAAATATATATTGCAAACCACTAAAAAACATAAAAAAAAAGAAGTATAATTGATATGCTAAGAGAGAAAAATAGACTCATAAAATGTTCAATTAAAACAACAAAAGGCAGAAAAAGTGTGAAGGACAAACATAGGAAATAAAGAACAAGGGTAACAAATAGAAAACAGTAACAAATAGGACAGATATTATTCCAACTATATTAATAGTCACTTTAAACATAAATGACCTAAAAACACCAATCAAAAGACAGAGATTGTCAGAGAGGATCCATAAAAAAGACCTAACTATATGTTGTTATATATATGTTGCTATATATATATTTATATAACTATATGTTGTTATAGAAAAAAACACTTAAATATAAAGACTGTTACAGAGTAAAAGTAAAGAGATGGAGAAAGATATACCATGCTAACACTGATTAAAAGAAAGTAGAAGCAGCTATATTAATTTAAGACAAGCAGACTTCAGAGCAAGGAAAGTTATCAAGGATAATGAGGGGCATTATAAAATGATTAAGGGGTCAATATTACAAGAAGACATACCAGTCCTTAACAACTATGCACCTAACATCAGCACTTCAAAATACATGAGGCAAAGACTGATAAAACTGCAAAGAGAAATAGATGAATTCACTATTATAGGTGGAGACTTTAATATCAGAAATGGACAGATCCAGCATCTGAAAATCAGTAAGAACATAGTTGAACTGAACAGCACCATCAATCAACTGAATATAATTGACATCTATAAACTACTTCATCTAACAGCAGATTACTCATTCATCTCAAGTTCGCATGGAACATTTACCAAGATAGACCATATTCTGGGCCATAAAACACATCTTAACATCTTTAAAAGACTATAAATCAATGTCTGCTATCACACCACAATGGAATTAAACTAGAAATCAATAACAGAAAAATAGCTTGAATATCCCAAAATACCTGGAGATTAAATTATACATTTCTAAATAACACAAGGGTCAAAGAGATTTTTTTAAATAATTTGAAATAAATGAAAATAAAAATACAACTTATTAAAATTTATGGCAGTGAAAAAAGTGCTTAGAGGAAAATTTGTAGCATTGAATGGCATGTATTTGAAAAGAGGAAACATCTAAAATCAATTAGCTAAGCTTCCACCTTTGAAAACTTTAAAAAAAAGCAAATTAAATCCAAATTAAGTAAAAGAAAAGAAATAATAAAAATTAGAGCAGAAATTAATGAAACCGAAATAGAAAATAAATAGAGAAAATAAAATCAAAAGCTAGTTCTTTGAAAAGATCAATAAAATAGATAAAATTCTAGCCAGGCTAAGTAAGAAAAATGAGAGAAGGCACAATTACTAATATCAGAAATGAAAGAGAGTACATCTGTACAGATCCCATGGACATTAAAAAGATAAAAAAAGAATATTATAATGAACTCTATGCCCACAAATTTGATAACTTAGATGAAATGGACCAATTCTTTGAAAGACACAATTTGCCAAAATTCACACAAGAAGAAATAGACAATCTGAATAGTCCTATATCTATCAAAGAAATTTAACCAATAATCAATAGCCCTTCAAAACAGAAAACACCAGGCCCAAATAGGTTCCCTGATGAATCCTACAAAACATTTATTTACCAATTCTCTACAATGTTTTCCAAAAGATGGAAACAGAGGAATTAGTTCTTAACTCATCCTATGTAGCCAGAATTACCCTAATACCAAAATCAGACAAAGATATTACAAGAAAATAAAAGTACAGACCAATATCTCCCATGAACATAGATGCAAAAATCCTCAACAAAATTATAGCAAATCAAATCCAATATTGTATAAAAAGAATTATACACCATGATCAAGTGGAATTTATCCCGGGTATGCAAGACTATTTCAACATTTGAAAATCAATTATGTAACCCATCACTTTAATAGGCTTAAGAAGAAAAAAAATCACATGATCATACCAGTAGATGCAGAAAAAGCATTTAACAAAATTCAACAGCCATTCATGATAAAAACTCTCAGTAAAGCAGGAAAAGAGGGTAAGATTCTACACCCAATTCCAGTTCCAATGTGTGGGTTTTTTCTCTACCACCAAGCAATTCTCCAACACCAGCTGGGTGTCCTATAATTCAACTCAATTCTGACACTGTATACCTGGAGATAGCATCAGATCCACAGGTTAAGGGCTCTGTCCCACAAGACTGCCTCCACTTCAGATGCCAATTGCAAATCCAGGTTGCTACCTGTTCTTCTGACCAACTGGCTATAGATTGGAGGTTCCCAAAATCCCCTCCTTGAGTTCAATTGATTTGCTAGAGCAGCTCACAGAGCTCAGAAAAACATTTTACCTACTAGAGTGGTTTATTATAAAAGGATATAACTCAGAAACACTCAGATGGAAGAGATGCATAGGGCAAAGTGTGTGGGAAGGGACATGTCCTCTCCAAGTGCAGCATTCTCCCAGCACCTCCACATGTTCGCCAACCAGGAAGCTCTCCAAATCCTGTCCTTTTGAGTTTTCATGGAGGCTTCATTACAAAGTTATGTTTGATTAAATCATTAGCCATTGGCAATGGATTGAATCTCCAGCCTCCTCCCCTTCCCAGAAATCAGGGGGTGGGACTAAAAGTTCTGACCCTCCAATCACATGGTTGGTTCTCCTGGCAACCAGCCGTCATCCTTCAGTGATTTCCATAAGTCACCACATTAACATAACAAAAGACAATAAATAGCTCTCCTGGCAGGAAATTCCAACGGTTTTAGGAGCTCTGTGCCAGAAATGGGACAAAGAACAAATATATACAACTTATTATAAATCACAATATCACAGAGGGGAACTTCTTCAACTTGATAAAGAACATCTACAAAAACCTACAGCTAACATCATACTTAATGGTGAGAAACTTGAAACTTTCCCACTAACATCAGCAACAAGGCAAAGATGTCCTCTCTCACAACTGCTTTTGAAGATCATATTGGAAGTCCTAGCTAATGTAATAGACAACAAAAGGAAATAAAAGATATACTGATTGGGAAGGAGAAATAAATCTGTCTTTGTCCACAGATGACATGATCATCTATGTAGAAATTCCAAAAGAACTGATAAAAAAACCCTGGAACTCAAAAGCCATTATAGCAAGGCTCCAGG
Organism: Tapirus indicus; assembly: GCA_031878705.1. Taxonomy (NCBI): domain Eukaryota; kingdom Metazoa; phylum Chordata; class Mammalia; order Perissodactyla; family Tapiridae; genus Tapirus; species Tapirus indicus. The sequence continues at coordinate 135,852,306 of CM062919.1, read as the reverse complement.
ATATAAGGTTAACGTACAAAGGTCAATAGCTTTCCTACATAACAGCAATGAACAAGTAGAATTTGAAATTAAAAACATATTACAATTTACACTAGCACCCGAAAAATGAAACACCTAAATTAAATCTAACAAACCATGAACAAGATCTATATGAGGAAAACTACAAAACTCTGAAAGATATCAAAGAAGAACTAAATAAATGGAGAGATAGTCCACATTCATGGACAGAAAACTTGATATTGATTGCCAAGATGTCAGCTTGATCTGTAGATTCAATGCAATCCCAATCAAAATCCCAGCAAGTTATTTTGTGGATATCAATAAACTGGTTCTTAAATTTATATAGAGGCAAAAGACCCAGAATAACCAACTCAACATTGGAAAAGGACAAAGTTGGAGGACTGACACTACCCAACTTCAAGACTTACTATAAAGCTATAGTAATCAAGACAGTGTAGTACTGGCAAAAGGATACGCAAATAGGTCAAGGGGACAGAACAGAGAGCTCAGAAATAGACCTATGTAAATATAGTCAACTAATCTTTGACAAAGAAGCAAATGCGGTACCACAGAGCAAAGACAGTCTTTTCAACAAATGCTGGAACAACTGGACATCCACACACACAAAAAATGAATCTAAACACAGACCTTACACCCTTCACAAAAATGAACTCAAAATGGATCATAGAACTAGATGTGAAATGAAAAACTATAAAACTCCTAGAAGAAAACATAGGAGAAAAACTAAATGACCTTGGGTATAGCAATGACTTTAGAATTTTAGATACAACACCAAAGTTATGATCAATGAAAGAAATAATTGATAAGCTGGATTTAATTAAAATTAAAAACTTCTGCTCATAAAAGATATTGTCAAGAGAATGAGAAGGCAAGACCCAGACTGGGAGAAAATATTTATGAAAGAAATATCTGATAAAGAACTGTATACAAAATATACAAAGAACTCGAAACTCAACAATAAGAAAATGAACAATCCAATTGAAAAATGGACCAAAGACCTAAACAGACACCTCACCAAAGAAGACATACAGATGGTAAATCAAAATCAAAATGAAAAGATGTTTAACATCATATGTCATTAAGGAATTACAAATTAAAACAACAGTGAGATAGCAGTACACACCTATTACAATAGCCAAAATCCAAAACACTGACAACATCAAATGCTGGTGTGTATGTAGAGCAATAGGAACTCTCATTCATTGCTGGTAGCAATGCAAAATGGTATAGCCATTTTGGAAGACAGTTTGGCAGTTTCTTATGAACCTAAACATACTCTTAACATATGATCCAGCAATCACGCTCCTTGGTATTTACCCAAATAAACTGGAAATTTATGTCCGTGTAAAAACTTGCACACAGATATTTGTAATAGCCTTATTCATAATTGCCAAAACTTGGAAGCAATCAAGATGCCTTTCAGTAGGCAAATGGATAAATAAACTGTGATACTTCCAGACAATGGAATATTATTCAGTGCTAAAAAGAAATGAGCTATCAAACCATAAAAAGAAATGGAGGAAACTTGAATGTATACACTATGTGAAAGAAGCCAATCTGAGAAGGCTACATACTGCATAATTCCAACCATATGACATTCTGGAAAAGGCAAAGCTATGGAAACAGTGAAAAGTTCAGTGGTTACAGGAGTTAGGGGGAATGAATAGGCAGATCATAGTGGATTTTTAGGACAGTGAAACTATTCTATATGGTGTTACAATGGTGAATAGATGTCACTATGCTTTTGTCAAAAACCCACAGAATGTGCAAAATCAAGAGTGAAGCCTCATGTAAACTTTGGACTTTGGGTGATAATGACATGGTTCACTGATCATAACAAAAGTACCAGTGTGGTGTGGAAAATCAAAATAGTTGGGGAGGTTGCATGGGTGTGGAAATGGGGGTATAAGGAAACTCCATATTTTCTGCTCAGTTTTGCTGTAATTGTAAAACTGCTCCAAAAAAATAGAATTTATTAAATTTTTTTAAAGATTATTTCCAATTCTATGTGAATTAAGCAGGCCTTGCCAATGTGCATATCATTCCCTAACAAAAAGTTAGGCAATGAGGAAAATAGACTATTTGTTAAGAAGAAATTAAATGATTCTTGGTAAAGTGCAGCATTTTCCAAGTTACTCTTCAAAAGACATTTTCCTTTAGGAAATAATTTTGAGAAACTCTATTATATTCTCTCTTGGAAAGTAATAGTGCTTATTTGCTAAGTCCTAAAGTAAAGAAACCTATTTGACTTTGTTTAATACAGTGCTTATTTATTCAATAATCCTTATACAGCATTTCCTTTGTAGAAGGTACTCTTCTAGGCATTTTTTCTAATATTAACTCTTAATTAAAATTCTCATAAGAGCCCTTTGAGGGAGCCATTATTATTATTCCCATCTAACAAATGAGAAAACTGAGTCACAAAGAGATTAAGTAAATTACCCAAGTCAGCAGCTAGCAAATTGTGGAGCTGGGATTCAAATAAACATGCGTAAGCATGGAGTCACTTTTTAATATAAAACCATTAAGATAAAATGGAATTAGTACTCTGATACATTTTGGGAATTAATGGTGTATCACGTTATAGTTCTTAAAAATGTTTCCTTTGGATTTTCTCATTTGGAAGTACAATCACCCTAGAGATAGGTGTTACAGAGATATTTTAAATATTAAATTATTTTTTTCCAAGAGTTCAGAGCTAATAAGTGATGAAGTTGAAATTTCAGTTTTGGTTCACTGAACTCTTAGGTCTGCTCTCTTTGCAATATGCTCTGCTAGGAGAAGTAATATTTTCTACTGTACAAATGAGGATGAGCTAGGGGGAGGTGAAGAGATGGTGAGATTTAAGCTTGGAAAGGGATTTGAAGGCCAATTGTAAATTGTCCAGGCTTACTTCCAGGCTAAGGCATTTAGACATGAATAGAATAGAAGAAAATGGTGACTCAATAAGTGCATTTTTGCTGATCAGAGGACAATCAAAGCAGTTCTCTGTAAAGATGACTCTACAAAATATGAACAACATTTGGAACAAAGAAAGCATGGAAGCTGAGAGAACCACAAAATTATTAAATTAGCAGTGTGGTATAAAATAAAAGGGTTGTCTGGTCAAAATAACCAATATTTTATGCCCTGAATTATACAAAAGAAGGTTTATGGGGGCAGACCAGTGGCACAGTGGTTAAGTTTGCGCACTCTGCTTCAGCAGCCAGAGGTTTGCAGGTTCAGATCCCAGGCACGGACCTACACATCGCTCATCAAGCCATGCTGTGGTGGCGTCCCACACACAAAATAGAGGAGGATGGGCACGGATGTTAGCCCAGAGCTAATCTTCCTCAGCAAAAAGAGGAAGATTGGCAACAGATGTTAATTTAGTGCCAATCTTCCTCACCAAAATAAAAGGTTTACATATGTAACATCAGCTTCAAAAACAAACATATTTACATTAAAAACTCAGTAATTTTCTATTTACTGTTTCTATACATCTCCATTATACTATTTCATCTATAGGCAGAATGAAGTTTCTTCTTGGTGTCTCTTTAGGAAGAGAATACTAACTGGTCTTTTGAACTAGAGAGATTATTGCTACCCTCTTGCACAAAGTGGGGGAAGCATGTGCTGCATATATACAAGAAAGCCTTTGCTAACTCCTACATGTCCTTTACTGCATTCTACAATAAGAGCTCCTTTTTCTTAAAGGCATCTCGGCTCTTTTCAACTTATTTTAAAGCCAACCAATACAAAAGCACAGGTCTTAAGGCAATTATATAGTGCTGTTTTCACATGATTAGGTCAACGTGATAAATACTCAAAACTGAAACAGAACTCCAAACCGTGCTGCTCACAAGGACATAAGCACAGCCTCCACAGACTCTTCAAGGTTGTGACAAAAATATGATGCAAGAATCCCTCCAAGAAAAAAAGCAACTCTGAGGAATGGAAAATCAATTGTGACCATGAAATATATATGCACATACTTTTTAATGTGATTTTTAATATTGGATAACCAACCCAAAACAGCTACATATGTTCCCATCTTTGGGTATGAGTTCAGAAAATGATCTCATGGGCCAACACACTCACCCACAGACTTTCAGAACCCAACCCTAGGACTGTTTTCAGGCAGACTAGCGTGCAAACAGGGTCAAGGCACTACAAGGATCCCCATCCTGGCTTGGGGGCAGGGTGCACATTTTGAGCCTATTTTTGCCGGCACTGTTAGTATATCAAACTGCAGTCTGCGTGCAGTTTCTATTCTCGTTTCCATTCTGTTGCTTTCAATGTTTTTGGAAGCAGTTGAAGTTAGAACATCTTGGAAGAAAAGTTGGTTTTTTGAACCCCCTGGTTTCAATTATTTTTAAATCTGACGCACAAACACTGCTTTTAAAGATATGTGACTAAAGTGCCAAATAAGGATCTTTTGATTTTTTGAAATACATGTGGTTGAAATTTGAGACCTGCCTGCTGCCAAGCTGCAGTTCAGGGAATAAAATCCTGGCACAAAAAAACGAGCTGTTGTTCAGGGGATAATGTTAGAAGGAACCGTCCCACAGAAGGAAAATGTAAATTTTCATGATTTAGCTTATGCTTGTGGGACAATTCCATAATCCTTTGTTAAACATGTAAAAGTTGAAATGCTGACTCTTCTCTTGTTTATTCAGGTTCTTGGCTATAAATCTCTCATATACATAAGCTGGACTTAGGTTGAATCCTTATAATAATTTAAAAAAATACGTTCACAAGTTAACATGACACACTCATACTAACTCAAACAGTTCCGTATTTTAAAGTGTAACCTGAAGGTAATAGGTATTGATTTCTCTGAAAGAAAAGTACGGTAGTTTAGCAGACTCTTCGGGTGCAATTGGAATTGTGGTAAGATCATTTAGGCTAAAATGTTATCGGGGGAAAGTATCAAAATAAAATCTACTTGTTTGTGGCAGGTACTGTAAGAGAATGCCTCCAGTAAATTATACTAGAGCACTCATTGTAAAAGTCACTCTAGTGCATCATCTAGTATTTTAGCCAATGCTACACAAAAAGAAAAACCATCAGTACTATCTTTTTTGACTAGCAAATGGTAGATGCCACATCTGGCAAAATATACCAGAAACTCCTATATCAATTGAAAAGATGTAAAAGTTGAAACTACATTGTGCTGCCAAAGAGGACCATGAAGAAATAGCAAAATCATGCAGGAAAACTAACATGCAATAAAATCAAATAGGGGCAAATTTTAACAATCATAACAGAAATAGAAAAAGTACTATTTAAATATTTCCAGAATGTATTACCAAATCGTTAGAATTGGTTACCTCAGACAAGTAGGACTAGAGGAGCAAAGTGATACTGTTATTATTTTTCATATATTCTGTATTGTTTGAATTACTTGTGTAATAAGTGAATATATATTACTTTTAAGATAAATGGTTGTTAAAGTTTGCTTTTTAAAATTCAACATAAATTTCCAGAATCACCATACTCTTCCAACAGTATTTACCATGTACCCTATACTTTACAATAACAACAATAAAAAAATATGAAGAAAAATAATAGGTCTCTTTGGGAACTTATGCTAAAGCTGCAGCTATGTGACATCAAATCTACAGATTAAATGCAAAAATATAAGTCAGGTAAGTATATGGTTGGCATTAGAGAGCTGAATTTGAAGATAAATTAATGCAATTTTTACTACTTATCCAGATGCTTTAACAGTGTAAGGCACAATCACAAAAACATTATCTCCAGGTATGAAAGAAGAACAAAATAGATACATATCATATGACTTAAACTCATATGTATTAATATAGTAATCATATGGGAAATAATTTGACAAAATAGCTGAGGATGATAAGAGCACTTTATGAATACTACATGTTTATGGGAGATTGTAGAGTAGCAAGTGTTGTTTTTTTCTAATTTATCTTAAAAGCCCTCCAGAAAAAAAATTAAGACTTCAGAAATGTTTATTTGGAAACTAGATAAAGTTTGATAAGCTTAAGAGGATGATAAATTCCAACTCGAGACTTGACAAGAAACGTGGAAGCAGAAACTGATTAATGGTAATAAAAGAAATTATTTACATGAGGACTGAAAAATAATGCCATGATTAAAGTCTAGGATATTCATCCTGTAGGAAAGCGCACTCTCCTCCAGATGCCTTATTTGGCATTTTTATGAATACCTGTAGTTGTATGAATCATGTTGAAAGTGATTATGTACCCCTTCTTTTGACCTACTTTTACTCTCTCTCTAAACAGACAACTGGGCCTAAAAGAATATGGATTTAAGAAGGTTAAAGTGAAAGAAGACCATCATAAATGCCTTAATTTACCTTCTGAAGTTTTAAGGATTTGATGCAATAGTATAATTTGCGGCATCAATCTTGTTAAATCACCATTCTGTAAGAGGAGCCGTTATTATTCCACTATAAGAAACAGAATGTCTTTTTTGGTTTTTAAGTGAGCTAGTTTTATTGTCTAAGTAATGCATGCACATTGTGTTGTTTACCACCAGACTGAGACATATCTTACGCAGATTCACATGCAGGTCACTTTCTCACACTGAGGACCACAGTCTATGAGTAAAGATTTCTGGGGCTGGCCCCGTGGCATTATGGTTAAGTCTGGTGCAGTCTGCCTTGGCAGCCTGGGTTTGCAGGTTCGGATCCCAGGCACAGACCTACACCACTCATCAGCCATGCTGTGGTGATGACCCACATACAAAATAGAGGAAGATTGGCACAGATGTTAGCTCAGGGCTTAATCTTCCTCACAAAAAAAAAAAAAAACATTTCTAAGCCCTCCTGCCTAAAGGTGTTCATGGTTCAGGCTTATAGTTCATTTTCATGAACTATATTTAAGGTGATAGTTATTGTTCCTATTCAGTACACAGATATATGCAAATCCTGGAGTTTAAGCAGTCTGGCTGTCCTTCATGTAGAGAGTACAAATTTATGTGCTATAGCTCCATCCTACCACCTAGAAAGGTATTTGTTCCCCTTTGGGGCTGAAATAACGGGATTTATAAATAATTCTAGATTTTATGGGCAAAAACACACATAATTTTTTTCTAGTTGAAGATAGAGAGCAAATCATATGAAAATTACCCCTTCTATTCCCAAAATATAGAAATGATAGATAATGGCTTCTTTTTGTGTCAAATATGGAGATAAACCCATAAACTAAATAGGTATATATCCATGAAACAGAAAAGAATAACTCAGAAGAAGGAAAAGGAAGAGAAAGAAAGCAATTGAAAATCCAGTCATGTGGTCCATGAATATAGGACCAAATACAGGCTATGACGTCATGGGCTAGACCTGCATAAACCTGGGAGCCAGACATGTGCATTCTTCACATGAAAGGGGGCAGAAATAAATTACCAGACTATAGCCCAGCACAGATGCCAAGTTAGTGGTGTGTGGCATGGATATGAGCCATTGAGTAGGCCAAGAGTCTTGACAGTTACCACGTTCAAGCCATGCACCTTCCGCCCAGTGCAGAAACAAACATAAAGCAATTATATAGACTGTCACAAACCCACATAGGATAAGTTTAGAGGCAGATTTACAAAAAACAAAAGTACATGTATTATTGATACAGCAAATATTTATTGAGTACCAACTATATGCCAGGCACCTTGCCAAGTACTGAGGAAACAACAGTGAAAAGAAAAAAAAATAGTTACAAATCCATGCCCACATGGAGGATACATTATGAACCAGCAGGAGTAAAATCAAACACACAATAAACTAATAAACACTTTAGAGTGTTCACTGCCTCCAACAGGAAAGAATCTGAACCCAGCAAATCAAGTTAATAAAGTAATTTGAGAAGCTGTGAAGAGAATTGTGTTTAAATATCTCAAAGAGACAAAAAGAGAAAAGCTTTTAGGAAAGAATAATACGTGGTTATGAAACAGCAGACAGGAAAAAGAACAAATTAAAAATTTTGGAATTAAAAAATAGAGTCATTAGGGAAATTTAAAAATCCTTCGAACTATAGGCTAAATCTTAAATTTAAAGATCAAATTAATGAGTTGGGAGACAGAAGCAAGGGACTCTCCCAGAAACGAACAGAGAGTAAAGAAAGGGAAAGAGAGAGAGACTAAGAGACATGAGGAACGGTTTAAGGAGCTCATTTATCTGTCTAATTCCAGAAAGGAAAAAAAAAAAATAGAAAGACCACAAAGAGGTAATACTTGAAGATCTAAGAGCTGAGATTTTCCCTAATGACATGAACCTTCAGGTTAAAAAAAATCTACCAAATGCCTAATCCACATCTCTACACATCATAATGAACCTTGCTACTTTTAGTAGCAAAGGAAAATTTTTTAATTTCCCAATAAAAGACTAATTTTCTGTAAGGAAACTTCACCAGTTAGATTGATGGAAGACTTCTTATTTACAGAAATATGTGACAGAATTCAGACAATTAATATATTTAGATGGCTGTGGGAAAATTACCTTGTACTTCATTATACACCTGGTCAGACTATCATTCACGAGTCAGAGTGAATTAAAGACATTTCTATGAATCAAGGACACAGAAATTTTAGTCAATCCCTCATTGAAAAAAAATATATAAAGGGCATATTTCAGCAAGAAGAAGTTGACTATGTAGTAAGCCACAGAAATAAAGCTTCCACAAATTCCAAATAATTGATATTCTAAGACTGTCTTCTCTCATCACAGTCCTATGAAGTCAGAAGGCAGAAATCAACAGATCTAAGGAAAAAAAAAAAACAGACAAAAGTACCACATATCTGAAAACCATGAAAATTGCATCCAAGTAATCCAGTAATCCATGAGTTAAGAAAAGAAAATCACATTACATTGACCAGGACCTCGAAAATGATTAATGGTTTGACCAGTAGTGGTAATAGTGGGCATCACTTTTTAAAATGTTTCTAAAGTTAAAAATTAAGTACAATCATTTGCATTGAATTTTGGTAGATACACACAAGCAGGTTAAGTAAAGTTCTCTTCTAGTCTTAATACACACATACACAAATAAACATGAACACGTGTATGTGTGTAACATACTGAATGTTATTGAATGCCTTTTCTGCATCTATTGAGATGATCAAGAATTCTGCTAATAGAATGATGCAGTATCAGTGATAAGGTAGTAAAGTATTGATGTCAAGTCTCCCTTGCATAAATACTATTAGTTTTGATGTATTTTTAAATACTTCACATATTTTCTCAAACACAACAAAATTAGATTAGAAGACATCTCAATGAGATGTCCAACTATAGTATTTGTAAAACACCATTTACTCTCTCTTTTTACTAGATTGTTTTTTATTTATTGAGAAAATAAATTAAAACTCATGTCAAATATTCACATAGTACAGTTAACACAGTGAAAAGGTCTTTAGTTCCCATTTTAGCCCAGGAGAGCCATCCTTAACAGTTACTCTGCATCACTCCAGAAACTCCGTGTGACCTATTTATTTATCGTTTTACATAAATTCTACATGTTAATACTGTTCTGGGAATTGATTTTTCTGCTTAGAAATATATTTAAGATATCTTTCTCTATGTAAAGACATGGACCTACTCTTCATTCTTTTTAAATGGTTGCATAATATTCTATGGTACAGGTATAGCATAATTAAACAAAAGACATTAAGAGAGTTTCCAGTTTTTGCTATAATAAACAGGACTGCAGAAAACATCTTTGTAGATATGTCCTTACACACATGTGTGGTATACCACATGATAAATTCCTAGAAGTGAAATTACTGGGTCAAAGTAATGTACACATATTTTATAGATATTGCCAAACTGCCATTAAATGAGGTTAAAATAATTTCGACTTCACCAACTTTAAATGACAATTATTACTTCTCCATTCTATACACTTACATACTGTGTATTAATAGATATTTTAGCTTTAAGAAAATAAGTGAAAATCAAGTTATTATTTTAATTTATATTTTTCAATTATGAGGAAGATTATGCAGTTTAATGTGAAGTTAGTCCATTTACATTACATTTTAGTGGGTTGGTTATCGAATACAAAAAAAATCACATTAAAAACTATATGCATAAGGGGGCCGCCCGGTGGCGCAGCAGCTTCGTTCGCACTTGGCAGCCTGGGGTTTGTGGGTTCGGATCCCGGCCGACGCACCGCTTGTCAGCCATGCTATGGCGGCGTCCCATATAAAGTAGAGGAAGATGGCACAGATGTTAGCCCAGGGCCAGTCTTCCTCAGCAAAAAGAGGAGGATTGGCAATGGATGTTAGCTCAGGGCTGGTCTTCCTCACACACACAAAAAAAAAACTATATGCATATATATTTCATGGTCACAGTTGATTTTCCATTCCTCAAAGTTGCCCTTTTTTGGAGAGATTCTTGCATCATGTTCCTGTCACAACCTTGAAAAGTTGTGCTACAGGGCTGTGCTACATCCTTGTAAGCAGCATAGTTTGGAGTTCTATTTCAGTTTTAAGTATTTGTCAGGTTGACTCAATCATGTACAAACTGCACTATATAATTGCCTTAAGATATTCTTGTGTTTTTTGGCTTTAAAATACTAAGTTGAAAAGAGCCCAGGTATCTTTAAAAGAAAGGAGGTCTTGTAAAATGCAGATAAAGGACATATAGCAGTTGGTGAAGGATCCCTTATAGATTTACAGCACATACTTCCCCCATTTTGTGCAATAGGGTAGCAATAGTTCTCTCTTCCTGAAGGGAAGCCAGAAAAGAACTTCACTCCCTGTTCATGCTTTTACAAAATTTTCCAATATGTTATTGGCCTTTTTCTTATTGATTTGTTATGTGCATAACTAATAAATAAGAACACATATTACAAAGGACACATACCCTCTGTAATAATACATTAAAATTAAAGGAAGATGAAGAGAGGAAGAAGCAGGAAGAATGAGAAGATAAAGCACTCGCCTTTATAGAAACTGATTTCTTTCCAGTGACTCTCCTAGATATTGGATCCCTGATTCTTGCTGGTCTCTTTAACCTAACTTTTTTTGGTAAATTGCCTTTAGAATGGGCATGTAGTTTGATCGCTACCATCTTAACAGAGGGGAATCACTTATTGCTTCTAAATAATAAATCAACCAGTTGATTATGTGGCCTGATTCTTTCAAAGTAGGAAATTTCTTGAACAGTTTCTACAGTTGAGTACTTACTGACATAAAGTAAAACTCAGAATTAATTACCATATTTTAATTTAAATCTTTTTTTTAGAATCTGCTGGCAATCAGGCAACATTTTGTGCCAATACTAACCTCTCTAACATAATAACTTAGCTAGCCATTGCGGGAAACATTTTATAATGAAGTCTTGTTGAGTTTCATCAGAATTCAGTTCTTCCCAGAGTTAAATTTTCCACAGAGACTATAGTCTAGTTTTCTTGGAGATAAAGTGGTTGATTGGTTATCCTTGTATTCTGGGTAGGCATAATGCACTGAAGTTTATTAGCGTTAGGGCCTTCTCGGTCCTACATTTGAAAGTACATATAAGTCAGCTCCTAGAACTTCACTTTTCTAAATTATGCAGCTCAATGACATCACAAGATGTTTTAATTTCTCAAAGCTTTGGAAACTTAAAGTGCACTGAATATATGGTCATATCTCTTCATTAATTACATATGCAATTATACAGTTTTAACGTATAAAGTTGGCATTTCCTATTGTGTTTTATTTAGCATGATACACACAAAATGGAGAAAAATCACTACGCTAAAGAACCAGCATAACCGAAATACCATAGTCAAGTAGACTATGCTGCAAAATTTGCAGTTACTGAAGCATAAATTCAGGAATATATATCAATAATTACCACAGAAGAAAGGAAAGACTGTTGCATTTGGATGCAGATCTTCAGAGAGATTGACAACATGATGGTCTATTTGGCTAAAGCAAACAGTAGTACAAAACGGATTTTCCTTACAAGTTATATTTCTGGTTTGCTAAAATTTGACAGGGTTAAAATTCTTTTTGAATGTACAGAAACTTTTTATGAGGCCCTCTAAATAAAGAAATGCACTTTAAAGAAAAAAAAAATCAAGAAAATTTAATTACATAATTCACAGGCATTTATTTGAATAAGGTTAGATCAAAAGGAAAGAAATTATTTCAAAGACATAATTTGCAGATATTTATGTAAAAATAGTGTTTTGGTCATTAAACTATTTTTAATGAAAATATAAGAGATAATAAAACTATATCAAACTCAAGCTGCTTGAAGAAATATAATTCCCCAAAGGTTTTGATTTAAATCTGTAGCTTGGACTATCTCCCCAAAAAAGTAACAGAGGTTCAGACATGTGAGACATATTTCCTCAACCACACTCAAGTTAACCACATTTACCACTGAGAAAGTCAACACCTAAGATACACAGCAACTGGGAAATGAAATGCCATAGTCAGTGTTTGCTTTTAATATAGCCTGCTAAGAGCAACACTCACATACACAACAGAATTTAGTCCTGTTGTGGATGTATATGTTCAGGAAGGGCATTTGAGCCTTTTCCTGCTCTCTCTCTCCCCGAAAATGGTTCAGCTGGGATCATGTGGGATTTGGCCCACAGGCTGTAGTTTGCAAATCTCTGCTCTATGCTGCTGTTACTGTTGAGTTTTAATAAAATATATGTATGCTCCAATTAGCATGTATGTATTTACCTTTAATAAAAATAGTATTTTACAGGTAAGTTAATTTGGAAAACTGAATTATCCAGACAGCCCCGACACACAAACTCAGCTATCGTAGCTGCCCTCTTCTATTTCAAGAGTAAATTCAAAATGGTTTGAAATAATCTGAGCTCAGTTTGCGCACAGTTCACAACTCTAACCCCTATGACTCAATATACTACTGTATCTGTAAATTCAAAATAAACAATGATAGTACAGTGATTGTAAAGATGAAGAAACAGTACCTGAGTTACTTTAATTTTGTAATTCTATGCACAAATCATACTCTGAATCTTGCAGAATTTATTCTCTTGAAGGCGTTCTTCATGTGTTTCTTTCCTATTTTTCAAAAAGGTACTTTAATGAAATTTAGAAGTATTAATCCATTACTTTTTTGTTCTGTAAATTTTTTACTGGCATGATTATATACACAAAATTAAATACAAGAAAATTGTCTGCATTTCTTTTTCTGTTATTATTACTATTAGTATCTGTTTCATTTAATGATTATTACTAAAAATAATTTTGTAGTGTAAGGCGTATTATAAAATAATCCACTTTGGGGGTCATTTAAATTAGATATAGCACTGTTCCATGGGTTATTAAGCTGGTATATGCATTTGAAGCATTTATTTACTTGGTAAAAGGTTTAAATGTTTTAAGAAATATAAAAAGAATTAATTTAAGATTAAATTAATCTGAGAAATCAACAGAGTGCTAATAATAGAGAAAGTTCAGAGAATACAAAAATTGAAATTTCACTGGACTAATCAGATAAAATAACAGACGTAAATAATAAGCAAGTTGCAATCACAGTAAAAGGGCATAGTTTAGGAAATGTGTGTTGTAACTGTTAGGACAGGATGAACTTGAATACCGGCCTCATCATTAATCATATCTGATATAAAAGTGCCTTCCTCAAAAGAAATGCTTTCATATAAATCTAATTTTTCAAACATCATCAGAAAGTCAGAGGGAAGACTCTTGTCAAATCTTATACCTTTATTAGTAATCATATGTTAGTCTTTCAAGAGATGAAGCACTGGACTCATTAAGTATTATTATATCTAGGAAGAATAGGATTACTAATTTGTCTGAAATTAAACATAATAAATAATTTAAATACCCTTAATATCACATTCTTTAGCATTTAAACTTATTATTTGGCTTTAGAGATATTAATAACATATAGTTTAATTCAACAAACCTGTACTGAGAATTTACTAGGCATGAACAAGAAATATCAACATAAGCTTTTGCAAGTTCATTTTTCAACCAAAAGTAAACAAGAGGGGGGAACAAAATGATAGAGTGAGAGGAGAAGGGAATATTACATTACCTCACTGGATCTCAACTGCAAAATATGTGGTATGCAGAACTTAATTAAATTCCATTGTTTTGTTGTCAGAGCAAAATGCTTCATTTTTTTAGAAAAGCTTGGCTTTGCAAATGTGGTGTCCTTAACAATAAATATCTATATTGTTTCTGATCTTCTGTTTGCTCTTTAACAAGACGTATGACTTCTTCCACCATTACAAAACCGCTGTCTTATGTATGCCATTCACTGGTTGAACACAAATCCACAGAATTGTCATAGCAAGACGTTTGGGTGTCACCAGGATTGGGCTAAAATGTTAAGATAATTCCAGAGTTTTTTCATCATTGAGAAAAAAATAAATGCACAACCTGTATTTTTTCCCCAAATCTTTTAAAATTATGGGTTTTGAAGATTTTGAATCTACAGTTATGAATTCCTGGTGCAGTGAAGGAATACTGAACGAATCAGGAAACCTGGACTGGAATTCCAGTAAGTCACTTAACCTCATTAAAACACAATTTCTTAAAATAAGCAAATGATATCTACATTCCTAGATTGTTATGAGAAAATTAATCTAATGACAGAGAGGTTGGGGAAAAAGAAATTGCTTTTTAAAGGTAAAATCTCAATATAAATAGATTCATTAAATTAGTGTATCTCTAAATGTAATTTAAGAAAATAAAACAATCCACCATCAATACTTGCTAAAGTAGTGCTTAAATATTCACCTGAGTGACCAACCTTCTTCCCCCCAAATCATTACAAATTAAATAATTTCTACAATGATTTAGATGAGTCTCTTTACAAAGATAGTCCATCTATGACCCATATTCTGTATATGAAATTCTGTGATTGTAAATCTGAAATATCACAATGTAAATATGATTCATGAGGTGGTATTTCAGGAAAAGTTTGGAAGAGTTTTTAAGTCAAAGACAAAAAAAGCCTCAAAATTTTGCAACTATGATTAAATCTCCTGTGAAAGGGAAACATATAGAATCAGTGGAGAATTCAACAACGATATAGTAATTCTATCTTTGGGTTTGTTTTTAACGTTGAATATAACATTTTCTGTACTTTGTTTTATCTGTAACAAATAATACATGTATGTATTACCTTATAAAAGTTATAATGAAAAGCAACAGCTTCTTTCCCCCAATTCTCCCCCATTCCCAACCCCAAGACATGCCAGAGGCAATAATTTTTAAGTAGTTCCTGTTTAAGTGCATTTGCTGGTTACTTCCATAACTCTAAGTACTATGTTGCTTCTTAATTCTGCTATGTAGGGGAAATATACAAGTTCTCTACTAATTAGTAACTTGCTAGCTTTCTTTTGTGTTTCTCTCACTGTTTTTATCTTTTTGTTTTTTAATTCCATGTCTAGAAGTTATTCTTCAATTTATATTCTAGATTTTCTAAATTGAAGAGCTTTTTTTCTGTCCTTTAATTTTTCCCTTTTCTCTCATTGACTTCCTTTCTTGATGATCATAATTCTTCTCCTACTTCTGAGGTTGTTAACAAAAATTTTTAAGTTATCTTCTCATTCCTGAATTGCCTGTTTCCTTGTCAATTGTTACTTTTGTGTATCTTGGTCTTACTCATGCTTCCAATTCTCCTTACAGGGCTAGTGATTGTGATTTCCTTTCACGTGACTGAGGAAAGGATTGTGTTGATTATGGAGGTGTCTGCCCTGCAGGCAGTCCTCTCCACCAGGCTTCTCTCAAGTGGGAAGTTGACTGGAAGATCTGTGTACATGACTTAGGGGTATTGACTGACCTTTTGGGGGTACATGTGGTGGGGAGGCAGCCTTGGTGGAAGCCCCACAATTGTCAGGATGTACACAACTATTTTGGAGTGCCAATATCCACATTAGTAACCTTAGCTCTTCCCAGGAATGCTATTCATTTTCTTTATAGAAGAGCCCTCTGAGTTTCTTGCCTGGGAGTAAACACCAAAGAGCTATTATGTGGTTGGGGTACAAGGGGCTGAGGAGTGTAGGGACACTGGCATAAGGATTCCATGACAACTCTTTAATTAGCTCCCTATTCCACCTGCTCTTCCCATATCCACTCTTGGTACCTGCCCCTGTGCTGTTCCACCTAAGATTCACCTGCTAACACCTTTACAAGCTTTGTAGGAACATATTCCTCTTAAATTGTTTTTTATAAGTGTTGAATCTACTCCCCAGCTCATATTTACTTTCCAACTTCTAAAGACTTGTTGAAACCTCTCCACTGATAATGCTCCACCTGCTTTTTCCTTCATTGCTATGAATGGATTTATTCCCATCTGCAGATCGTTTCTGTTCTCTCAATGCAATCTCCTTGAATACCATTTTAAATAATTTTATCCATGGCACAGTAAATTAATAACCATCACAATAATCCAGTGTCTGCTTAACCTCTACCCTCCTGCAACAAAAGCATTTTCTTTTAACTTCTATTCATCCTTCAAGTCAAGCATCACCCTTTTGGGAAATCTTCTCTGATCTCTGTGTTAGGTGCCCCTTCAAGAAACTCTGACGGCATCTTGTGGTTCCATCACAGAGTTTATCACAGTGTGCTTGACTAGTCTATTTCCCCCTTGAGGCCAGAAGGTCCTTCATAACAGAGACTGAAATGTATCAAAATCACATAAAACAATAGTGAGTATAATTCCTTACCTGAAATGTTTTTTGAATTAATGTAAAAAGTCCCCAGGAAACATTTTCTGAGTAGTATTTATTTCCCAGAGAATGTTCTCTAGGATGAATTCTAGCCTCAAAAACTATTAATATGGAGCTTATTGGTCAAAAATGTTTGGAAAATAATGCTATACATCCTTTTTGTAAATACGCAATTCACTTCTTACCATATTAAAGGTTCTGAAACAAACTAAAGAAAAAAAAACCCACTAAATGTGATTAACTTGGTGTTTCCTAAAGTTATCTAACTACATAACAATTTGTTATGAAATAACTACTAACATCCCATCGCTCTAGTGCTTCAAGAAACAAATACTGGGAAATGTTGATATAGCGTATACAGTATCTATGGAGCAAGATAGCAAAAAAATATTGAACAGAAATATATAATCAGATTAGGGCAGAGAACAGAAAAAAGATTACAAACAATAGAGAACTCTATGAAATCTGGAATAAAATGTGATGATACTGTCACTGACTAGGTGCCTTGAGAAACTCAAAGGTGGGTTTGGAAGTAATTAATTGTTTTTCCAAGTTGTTTCTTTTCTTTTTGTAGGTTAAGGAGATGTAACCACCAACCATCCTAAAACTGACCAAGTGAGAAACCCAAGGGAAATGTAACCACCAACCACCCTGAAACTGACCAAGTCTCACCACAAGAGCTATGCCCAGGAGCTTTGCTTTATTTTTAATGTGAAGATCTCTCCAGGAGGAGCTTAGGCCTCATTATGTGGAAGCATGTTCTCCAACTGAGCCTGTGCAGGCAAATACCCGCCTCTCCCTTTTGAATATTCATTTCCCAACCAAAATAAAGGTTCCTGCTTCCCTTTGTTTGGAGACACCATGAATTTGTAAATGATTCCTCATGGGCTCCTATTTGCTGCAAATATACTTTACTTTGTAAGACAACTTCCACTGGTGTAGAGTTTTATTTAACTCACCAGGAGGCGAGCCCACTTGGTTCAGTAACAATTCTGGAAAGGCAGGCCACCTATAACCAAGGAGGACTTGAGGATAAGGGCTGACACTCTTCCAGGTACTCAGGATGCATCAATCCATAATCAATTCTTCGTGGAACTGTTACTTCTTCAAAAGGCTTCATGGAATTTATATTCTTGCAAATGTGTGTAGTGGGCAATCTCTGTAGTTCTCATCACCTGTGGCCAGGTGGGAAGGTCTGCTCAATGTTGCCAGATCCTCCAATTTTTCAAGAGAAGCCAGAAATCTGGTATTTTAGGTGAACTCTTCCAATTTTTGAAAGTTGGAAACTGACTTAATTGTTAAAAAAGACTGTGTGGGCCAAACATCTATAGGCCAAAACCAGCATTTGGGCCATCATTTGCAACTTCTAAAGGGAAGGCTACCTAACACTCAGTGATTTCATTTAGTTGTAACATGGTATGATTTGTTCAGAGTGGCTGTATAATCCTTTAAGATAATTTTTCAGGTCAGCTCTTTCATTGTTTATTAATATTATTTTGCTTATTCCATATTAAAGTAAAATTGCGCCCAAAGGCAGGGAGAATAGGCTGGAATACCACAAAAAACTCTTCCCAGCATATAATGTATCACATCTATATTTCTGAAACAACATAGCATACTGCTTTCTGACAGCACAATGACCAAGACCACCCCAGACACGCATTATACAACCCTAAGCTGTGTTTGCTCAGAAGAGAAACAGAACAAAATTTATGAGCTTCACTTTAGCTCATATCAATATATTTCAAGCAGCAGAACACTTTTTCATTTTGCAGGTGGTGCTTTAAAGCTTGTATTATAGACTTTAAAACATCATCCATAAGAATCCTAAGCCCCTAAGACCCATTAATTAACCCTGTATTATCAAACATTTTAAAATCAATCATTTACCTCTCCTGTGCAAGCTGAAGTAAATGCTAACAAGCACTTTCACCTTAATAAATTAAGTGTTGTTTCAAAAAGTTGGGATAGGTGTATGTTCAAACTGTATTATGTATGTTGTCAGGGTGATTTGGGTTATGAGAAATTCTTTACTGTGCATTTTAAAGAATTACCTTTCTGTGGGGAAACGATTAATTTCTTCTGTCATTCTCCTCCCTTTCTCTCCAAGCCACCCACTCATCTAAGCATTCTTGAACAAGAACTTTATAATAAGAGTTTCTTCATGCATGTGTAGTATATTGGGTAACTAAATGAAGTACAGCTGGGAAATATAAAGTGGACACTGAAATGACTCATTAGGCAGCTGCATAGAATAGAGAGAAGAAAGTGCCAGGAAAATTTACCATGAAGAAGCCTCGGGTCATACATACCATTTCCAGTAGATGACTAGAGGCAACATAAACTAAAGCTCTGGGGAAGAACATGGAGCTGTAAGGTCTCAATGCTAGATAATAATAGAAATAAAAGTTACTAAAAATATACATTTGCAGATAAAATTGAAATCAAAAACCACTGAATCCAAGACTATGATTCACAGAAACAAAGCTGGAGGTATGAATGATTAAAACAAAAAAAGCTAGCAATATTTTAGAGGGGTCACTGGTTAACAGGGAGCTTGGGGCCCCAAATTGTTTGTATTTTACTTTGTTTCTTAGTCCTAAACTTGATGAGGAAGTTGATACAACAAGCAGGTCATGAAATTTGGAACCAGAAACCCTGTATTTAAATCTTAGTTTAGCCATTTTCTATCTGGATGAATGAGTCTGTTTCCTAATCTGAAAATAAATGGGAATAATAAAGACTGCATAAAGCTATTTCTGCAATGATTCAATTATAATAATTGATGAAAAAGTAGCATTATTTGAAGCCAGACCAATTTGGATACTTACTCTATTACTTATTAGCTGCCTGATACATGGAAAATATTTAATGTCTCTAATACTGAATTTATTCTTCCAAGAAATGGGCAAAATAACATATAAATCACATAACTGCAATTATTAAGTAGGACAATATATATAATGTGTTAGCACAATGACTGCTTATTGTGCACTGCAAAAGTTAATTATCACCAGAAAACGAAAGTACCTGAAGAACAGTACATGTTCCAAAAGTCTTAGTCAAATCTGAATATGATAAATAGAATAATAATTTATCTTAGCAGTCATACATACTTATCAATCATCTGGAGTTTTTAATGATAACCAGGATGAAGATGAACAGCAATAGCGCGCACGCGCACACACACACACACATGATCTTAAGTAAGGCGGTATTTTGAGAAGTCAATATAGCTAAATATCCTAAGAAAGAGAGGAAAGGTATTATGATATGGATTTAAGAGAGCACTAGCTAAGGTAAACTAAGAGAAAAGGTGTTCTAGAGTTGCCAGTAAACATTGGAAAGCTAGCCTATGAGAATTCAGAAAATAAAAATAATAATAATTTGAGAAAGAGCACAGTTAGCCAAATGGCCTGGTTTACCTCTTGCCTCTACCACTTCGGGCAGCCTCCCTTTTTCAGGCCTACAAGTCACTCGATAAACACTGCCGTCCAATGAGCTTCCTAATGCCATGTCATCTCTCCAGTCAAAACATTTCCAAGATGTACCCATTTCCTGACCATTTAAGTACAAACACAGTCTATGTTAAAATTTCTCTAAAATGAGAGGTCAACTCACTCCCCCAGGTTTAGTTCCCATTCCACTCCACAGAGCACTAAACTCCAAGCATATGGGCCTATGAAAGGCACTCAAGCACTTCCCGAGCTCTTCCACATTCAGCTTTCTCCCCGAAAGCCTTCTTTTCTGTCTTTGTTTCAATCCGCAGCTAATTAAAAGAACCTTGAGAACAAGCAATGTTTACAGACCTTTACACATAACTTATTTCAGCTAACAAAATGCTTCCATCCGTTCACTCATTCCCGAATATCCAGTCTCAATCAAGTGCCAGTTATGCAACAGGCATTATGAGAGATGCTGCAGGTGAAGTGCTAAAAAATATTTGAAGAATTTAATTAAATCTTCAGCTCTGAAGATAATATGCTCTAACTATTATGCATTTAAAACAGCAATATTGGGGCCGGCCCGGTGGCACAGCGGGTTTTGTTCGCGCTTGGCAGCCCGGGGTTCGCGGGTTCGGATCCCGGGCGCCTGCTGACGCACTGCTTGTCACCCATGCCGTGGAGGCGTCCCATATAAAGTAGAGGAAGATGGGCACGGATGTTAGCCCAGGGCCAGTCTGCTTCAGCAAAAATAAATAAATAAATAAAAATAAAATAAAACAGCAGTATTGGGATTTTGGTTTGTTTGGGCACACGTGCTTGTTTTAAAGGTACAGAGGTATATCCGGGGCCAGCCCAGTGGTGTAGCGTTAAGTTCGCACGCTCGGCTTCTGCAGCCTGGGGTTTTACAGGCTTGGATCCCAGGCACGGACAGACACACCACTTGTCAAGCCACGCTGTGGCGGCGTCCCATATAAAGTGGAGGAAGATGGGCACAGATGTTAGCCCAGGGCCAGTATTCCTTAGCAAAAAAGAGGAGGATTGGCAGTGAATGTTAGCTCAGGCCTAGTCTTCCTCACAAATAAATAAATAAATAAACAGATAAATGTACAGAGGTATAGTATCTTGAATTTTTGAAAGGATCTATGATGCAGTAACTTCCCTCTAGCAACAATTGCTGTCTACCTTGAAAAAAAAGAATATTTTAAAATTAATCTACAAGGTGACAATGAAGTGTCTACCTTATCACACTGGTCTTCATTTTACAGAACAAGAGAAAATTATTAATTATTCTACATATACTAAAAAATAAAACATATATATAAAATCAAGCTGGCACAAACAGTGCTGTGTATAGAGAATGGAGTCATGATAAATTCAGTAAAACTTCACTTTGCAACAAGTAAAACAATCTTTTTGACTTCAAGTAATTTTTTCATACATTTCATAATAAATCAAGTATATGAAATCATCTTGATTTTTGCCATCATGTTTAATCAATGTTTCTTTGCAATATAATGTTTTCCATTTCTCCATTTAAATTTTTCTCAGGCTAACTTGGAACTCCTATATTATTAATAAAACATGAAGTGACTTAATATACCTTGATTTTTTCCTAAATTTGCCTCATTAGTAGCCAGCTATTGTTTGCTTAATATGGGATTCATAAATGTTTATATATAACAAAAAGTAACAAGAAAATTTGTGTAAAAACATATATACACTAGAAAGAGTCAACAAATCTGGAAAAACAGGGAACCTAGTATATTTTCATACTTTTCTTAGGTTAACAATTAGATCCATTGCTTTAAACTCAGATTTCAGCTGAGAAAATGTCTAGAGGTTGAACAAAAAATATAGTGAGCATATTATTGGGAATGTAATAAATATACTTTAAAAAATAAGTTTATGCAATGTTTCCTAATCAACTGTACAGTCTTTAAGTATAGAAAAAATTCAGCCAAGAAAAAACTATCCACAAATAAGTGGAGATTGTTTTTAAATTCTTGAGTTAGATAGATTGTTTTCCACATCTCATTTATCTTAGCTCCAGAGAACACTGTCACCATAAGTAGCAACAAAGTGAACGAGTGGTTCCATATTCTATACTCCTTTGAAAGATGACCTATTTTGACATGAAATGCAAATGTCTAACATCCTGGCCTGCATCTCTCTTCCCTCCTGGCTGTAAATAAGCATCAATCTCAAAGATTATCTGGTAAAACAAAGGCCTGTCGATTTTTTAAATATTCAAATGTTTAGCGCTAATAGTTTGAAAACATCATTACGTGGTAAGTAAATGGAAAAATCAATTTTTCCATTTTCCATTGTTACTATTAAAATTATTTATTATTATTATTAAAAATATTATCTTTCTATACACTGCTTTTGTTTTGCTTTGTTTTGTTTTTTGCTGAGGAAGAGTAGCCCTGAGCTAACACCTGTTGCCAATCTTCCTCATTTCTTTGCTTGAGAAGGATTAGCCCCGAACTAACATCTGTGCCAGTCTTCCTATACTTTATACATGGGTCACCGCCACAGCATGGCTGACAAGTGGTGTAGGTCCACACCTGGGATCCAAACCCGCGAACCCAGGCCGCCAAAGCAGAACATGCTGAACTTAACCACCATGCCATGGGGCCAGCCCCTACAGTGTTATTTTAGAAATCTATTTTTCTATTAGTATGCAGTAAGCAAGTGGAAAAATCCAAAAAAATGACTTTTGTTTTATGAAAACTACATATTTTTCCCTAGGAGACAATAAGGAGTTACTAAAATAAAGTTACATTTAACTTAAAAGTTTGATTTGGGCTTATTTAAATGGAGTCAATAGATGCTTAAATAAGATTCCAATATGCACAAGTGACTTCATTGCCCTGATTCATCAATAACTAGAAACTATGAGTAGTATTTATGTAACATCAAATCAGCAAGCTGGTGAGAAAATTAAAGAATTTGGTTTAGTTTTCTGATTCTTTTGTCCATAGAGAATCAGATAAATTTATCATCTTTTCTTTTTCCTTCATAGAAGTTTTGGAACTTATCATAAAGTTAGAATCTATTTGGCTGTATTGGCTACTGTAGGGCACTGAGCCCATTCACACTTGTTTTCTTTTTTTTTTTTTTTTTTTGTGAGGAAGACCAGCCCCGAGCTAACATCCGTTGCCAATCCTCCTCTTTTTGCTGAGGAAGACAGGCCCTGGGCTAACATCCGTGCCCATCTTCCTCTACTTTATATGGGACGCTGCCACGGCGTGGCTGACAAGCAGTGCGTCGGCCCGGCGCCCGGGATCCGAACCTGCAAACCCCGGGCTGCCAAAGCATGAACTAAACTGCTGTGCCACCGGGCCAGCTCCCAAGCCCATTCACATTTAAGACATTTTTCAAAACACTCATAACATTTTGGGGTCACTAAGTTCTAAAAATTACAGTCTCCCATGAGCAGGAGACAAGTCAGGAGAAAACATTTCTTATCTCCTAGCCCCAAGAGATATAGTAATATATGAAATAGCCCCTTTGAGCAATGGTCCCCATACATATGCCAAGCTAGTAATGGGCTAAGGACAAGGGCCACTGCAGCAATTCAGTCAGATACAGTCTGTTTCCTTGACACTCTCCCTAGGGCAATCTACTCCTATCTCCTCTAAGCCTATACCTAGAAACCTGAAACTTCCTCTTCCAGGATTTGCAAAACCATCTCTCACTTGTATAAATAACTTTGAGAACAAGAGAGCAACAGAAATCATTCTGGAAAGATTTTATATCTGCATTCAGTTATGAGAACAACTAGGAGAAAATGTAGGAAGCAATGGTGTTATAATTTCAAAACAGAAAGAAGAAAAGAAGGAATTTTATTAAGACATCTAGAGATGTCCATTGTCAAAAGGCAGCCCATGAGAATGCATTTCCTAAACATTAGTTCCTCAAGATACTCTGTAGAAAAAAGAGTTCTATAGTTCAATATCTCTGGAAAATGTGCCCACAAGTATACTTTACCCCCTTGAAGTTATACAACGAATATAAGAGCCAAAATTCTGCTATAAAAATGCAGTATTTAAAATTCTTATCTGGTTAACTCAACATTTCCAAAACTGATTTGCTATGGACTGAATGCACGTGTCCCCACAAAATCCATCTGTTGAAGTGCTAACCACCAATGTGATTGTATTACGAGGTGGGGCTTTTGGGAGGCCATTAAGTTTAGACGAGGTCCTGTGGGAGGAGTCCCCATGACACTAGCAGTGCCATTATGAGAAGAGGAGGAGACCCCAAGGCTTCCTCTCTCCACCATGTGAGGACACAGCAAGAAGGCAGCAGTGTGCAGGCCAGGAGGAAGGCCCTTAGTGGAAGAAACTCAGCCACGCTGGCATCCTGATTTCAAGCTTCCCAGCCTCCAGAACTCTGAGAAATGAATGTCTGCTGTTTAAGCTGCCCAATCTATGTTGCTTTATCGTAACAACCTGAACAGACTAAGACAGGGCAGCTTTTCTTCTTTTTTTACATTATGCCTATTGTATAGTCACGGAGAGCACACTTTGCCAACACTGATAGAAGCTATCAAAAGGCTTTACATAGGAGAGGGGAATAAACGTGTTCCCTTTGGAAATTCATCACTTCAGCTATATTTGTGGAGAACAGACGTGAGGGAGGAAATCCTGGAAGCAGTGGCGGTAGAATACACCACTACAACAGATGAGGGAGCAGGAGGAATCAAAGAAGGTTCCAGGCTTTCGGGGATGAGCACCTCAGTGAGTGACATTGTCATCGACTGAGATGGGAAGGACTACGTGAGAAAAGGCTTATGGGGGAAGATCAAGGCACAGCCCAAATAATAAGACTGCACTCTACGTGTACATATTCCTTAAGCAACAGTACCAGACCTGCCTCATCATTTTGCTTACCTTGAGATATTTTTTTAAATATAAGTCCTGAGACCTACACACATAGATTTAGTTTCAGTTGGTCTGATGGGGGGCCAGAGAATTTATATTCCTACACAAGGAGTTCTGATGATCGAACTGGCTTGAGGGTCACAGTTAGATCTTTCGCCTAGCCGGATCTCTTGCAATTAGCAAGTGCTTAATTACTACTGCTTGAAAGAAGGACCCTGTAATCCCAGGGCAGAACAGGGCTGAAATCTTGCATTTTGGGAACCAGAAAGTAGTGAAACTGTAGAGAGAAGAAAGCGAATATAGGCAATCAGGGTGCCTGAGACCTAGTACCTGCTCAAACACTGATTGGGCTAATCTTCATTTGCTTCATCTATAAAATAACGTGTAATGACCCTTCTGACTCCAAAATGCTGTGTTTTCAAGATATCACATGGTGAGTGTTTGCAATAGGTAATTTAGGAGGGCAATGATCTCTTATTTTATCAATGCAGTCAGGATATGAAGGCTGATTAGTCTTCAGTACAGGAAGAATATAGTTGACAGGCCATAACTACTAAGATGCATTCTATAGAACATTGGTATATAGAGTTCAAGAGATTGTCCATGCAAGAGTATTTTAGTTGTTCTTGCTACCATAATGTTCCAAATGATCCAAGATCATAGCAAAAACAATTTTTATGGCAGGATTTTGTACCTTCTATGAGAGAAGTAATTTTCTTAAAGGGTTTGCTGGATCCACGCTGAAAACCACTTGTACCGCTTAGAAATCTCCTGAGTAAATTCAAGAGCCCAGCTCCTTTGATTTTCAAGTTTCTGCGAAAAGTATCAAAGGGGTTTAGAGAAAGAGAAGATGATTTCAGCCCTCAGAGCACTCTTCCTACAAGAAAGGCCAAGGAAGGGCATACTGAAGTCGAACCAGGCCATGGTGGTGGTGGTCACATTGTCATCATAGCCCTGCCTCAAGCAGCAATTATCTTTCCAGTTTTATTCTTTTATTCAATATTTTGTGAACTTACTATATCAATAATACTAGGTTAGGTGTATCTTACATCTTCCTTCTTTAAATATACCAACACTCTACTCTAAAAATCTATAAACTTTCCAAACAAAAACTACTGAGCCAAGAGAATATGGTATAAGCATATTACTCACCACTCCATTTTAATTCTGTGTTCAAAGCACTGATTTTTTTTTTTTCTTCTTAATTTGCTTTGGATAAGCTATGCTTAAGCTTTTTCTCATCTCCTGCAGAATGGAAATATTTACAGCAATGTATCCAGTCACTACAAAACAATTTAGTTGTCTCATGGAATCCATTATAATGGGATTTTTACCTGCTCTTGATTATTCCATAACCCCTCCCCCACTTTCCAAAACTACTTTTTTTTTAGCCAACAGTCTGATGAATCCAACATGAGATGCCTGCTACACAGCTGTGTATTGATTTATGCATAACTATATATCTCATTTGGCTCCTTCTGGTGAAATTATTTTCTCTTACCTATAATATCAGAGCAGACCCTATACCAGACCCTCTTTCTGCTCTTTCTACCAGTACATTCCTAATATTCACAGAGCTAGAATTTGTCATACTTCCAAATTGGCTTACCCACTCCTAATTATTTAAAAATACTCTGTACTTTGAAACGACATTTTACTGAATTATGAACCTTACAAAACAGATGCTAAGAAAACATCTGATATTAAAATACATATTTTTCAATACTGGATTATGATCTTCTGGAAAACAAATTTATAAGGATCATCTGGTTGCAAAATGTGATGTTAGTACTGGAACACTGAAAGCATTTAGCATATTTTTGGTATATGCATTGCAAAAATTAACATCAAGAGAGTTCTTAGGACTTCAGGATATGCTGAATGTCAGAAAATCAGTCAAAGCTCTATGGTGTCCTATATGGAAAAGCTACACTAAAAATGTCCAAATTGTTCCTGATGATAAAACTGACACCGTCAAAATAGCCCTCATTGTTACAAACCACTTCTAATCACGGGCACTTTTACTTCAGCTCTTCACCTTCTAGAATCTAACAAATCACTAGAACTGTTACAATCTTACCAGTTTCTGAGTTTTCTCTTCCACGTGGTCTTGCAGCTTACAGGTGTTATTCCTTTTGATTGCTTTGCTAAATACACCTTTAAACACCCTACAAAGGATTATACAATGAACTCTGATACCACTAGGTGAACTTGAACATTATTACAACTAACAGAAAGAAAATTCACTGGGGCATTTTAAAACTGAGAAGTGAGCAAAGACAGTGTTTTTCAAGTCCCAGGGGTGAGGACAAGGGGCTGTCCGGTGGAGAGGAGTACAACTAAAAAGCAGTCGGTAATAAGAAACAGCAAGTGGTAATCCTACTAAAAATGTCCTTAGATCCTAGAGCAGTGATAAACCTTACAAGACCAATCCAAAAGGTCACTATTCATATCTATTTTCTGTTACTACTTTCTTTAAATAAAATCACATTGCTACTGTTGGTCAAAGGCCAATTCGGTGAAATAATCACTACTGAAAATCCAAAGTGCATACCACTTATAATTTTGTGAAAAAAAGAAAGCTGGTGAGAGTATATTAAAAGTCATACACATTTCTACCAGCTTTGTAAAAAAAATTAATTGTTGAAAGAAAAAAAGTAAGGGGGGGAGGGGAGAGGGAAGGAAGGAAGGAAACATCTAGCTATCAAATCTTTCTATAATCCATACACACAGACACATTCTGAGATTTATTCACAGATGCCAGGTTCATAACTGACCTTCTACAGTGGTCAACATCTCTAAACCTCAGCTTTCTTTGCTATAAAATAGCCAAATAGCCAAAAATAGTATCTTCGGCTTATTTATAAATTGCATACATCTGATTAATATCTTTATATAGCACATCAAGAAGTCTCTAGAATGTGAAAAAAATGATAAAAGAGAAAATTTATAGTCTTTCCCTTTACTGGGAAAAAAGGTGCATCCACCCCTACTGTGTATGTATAATCTTCATTTAGAAACAAATAACAAATTTATAAAAGGAAACCAGTTGAATATTTTTCAAGACTATTGCTCTTTGGTCTATTTTTAACGCTAAAAAATGCAGTTTTATGTTCTAGTTGACATTTAATACACACTCAGTCCCTAAATCAAATATGAAATGTGTCATTTGAAAACATGTTTGTCAACAAGTTATGCCTTTTTGAAGATTAGAGTTCATTAAACAGTATTTGATGCTTATTAAGTGGGAAAATGAGAAATTTTGCCTATATATAATGTGAACTTTATATGAAACATTTAATAGTATATGATCTAAAATAATTTTTTCCGTATCATACACAATTACAAATTATTATTAACACTCCAAAGCAGAGTTTACCAGATATATACCATGTGGAAGTGATTTTCCAGCCGCCTCCACAGTCATTGGTGGATGTTGCCTCAGACAGTCACTGTTTTTCATGAAGTACTTCCCGACCTTTGAGAATTTGACTACTAAACTCATAAACTATATTAACTATCTTCAACAAATGGAAAGTAAAAAGAGTTATCTTCAATTTGTTACATCTAAGAAAACCATTACTACTCAAAAGATTCTCCAGCCAGGTAATGACCACTTTCATATACTGCTCATATTCAGATGTTTCTTAAGATGTAGATTTCTAGAATTTGGCCCCAAGATATTGATATGTTATCAAAGGTCATATGCAAGAAATAGCAACCAGATTGATTATTTTTTAAATTATTTTTCCTGTGAGAAAATAGATTACATAAATAGCAAGTAGAAAAGTTTAGATTCTGAGGAAGTTTTAAGAAAAAAAATGTAATATGCTAAGGTTAGAAGAGTTATTAACATCAGTAAAGCCCAACCCGTTGCATAAGCCCCTATTGTGACAGCAAACGGCAATCTCATGCTGAACAGGGACATTATTAATGGGAATATTTAATCACCAGCTCCATCCTTCCAATCTGTAAACTATTACTCTAAAGTGCACCTCTCCACAAGTCTTAATATGTTTCTGTTCCTCGCATCTAGAACGGCGTCAAGGAGTTCATAGAAATTCAATAAATATTTGCTTAATAAAAAAAAAGAATATAATGAACAAAATTCTGACATTCATACTGTTCTTCAGGAGTTATTTGAGAACAGCTAATATTTTAATTGCAAAGACCCAGATTTGAGACAAGAATTTTTTGGCCTTAGAAACTACTCTCCATGACATTGACATTGCCCCAAACACTGCTAGTAAAGAATCACTATCTCAGGCGTGCGTGGTGCGTCCTGCCACTTCCATCCTGAGGAAAGGAGACGATGTTATAGGAATCTTTCCTGGCTTCTGAGTCTTGTTAGAATTCTAGAGGAGAATCCAGCCCTGCCTGTAGGCTATCTCCTATCTCATTTAATAATATTTATCATTTACTAAGCAGCTAACCTAAACCAAGGACTGTTAATAGCATGTTATTTATAGATAGAATCATTATTACCTCATACAACAGAAAAAGAAGCTGGTCTCAAAGTGATTGAGTAACACTAGCCAAGGTCACATAATTACTAGCAAACAGTGGAACAAGATTTCAAACTCAAGCCTGTTTTACTTCAAAGCTAGGGTTTATCCTACTTATGTCATAGGATATTTATTTCCTAATCAAATATGTAAATGCAAAGAAGGAAAAATGTTTTGGCTTCTAAAATACAGTACACAGGAAAATGTATAGTCATAAGTGTCAAAAGACTATTAAATAAAATATAATTTTGAGTTATATTAATAATTAAATATTATAACTATACACATACATACATATATACATATAAATATTGTGGTGGTCATTTTTTTGAGTCAACCTGGCTAGACTACAGTTCCCAGTTATTCAATATACACTAATTTAGGCAATGTTATGAAGGTATTTGGTAGATGTGATTAAAGTCCATAATCAGTTGACTTTAAGCAAGGAGATAATTATACATAATCTGGGTCAGCCTGATTCAATGAGTTGAAAGGCCTTCAGAGCAGAGCTGAGGATTCCATAAAGAGGAAGATATTCCACCTATGGACTGCAGCTTCAACTGAACCTGAGAGTTCCAGCTGCCCTTCCTGATGGCCTGCCTTAAGGATTTCAGACTTGCCCAGCCAACCATCACATCACATAAGCCAATTCTCTTAATACGTATCTCCTTCTGGCTGTTTCTCTGGTCAAATCCTGACTGATACATATATCTTCCCAAATATGTATTTGTAGCCATGTTTCTTAATCTTGCCTTTGTAGCAATTTACTTAAAATCGCCAAGGGCACTCTGGTGGAGACTAGCTAGTGGTAACCAAACCCATTTCTTCTTCCTCTTGGAAACACATATAGACAATATTTCCCAGCATCCTTTGCAGTTAGATGTGGCCATGTGGCTGGCTGAGTTCTGGTCAATGGAACATGAATAGAATTGATAACCACTATTTCCAGGCTTTGCCCATACAACCTAATAATTGCAACCCCCCATGCTCTTTTTCCTTCTGTGGTAATTTTCGAAGCCAAGTATTGAAGATTACCAAGCCAATAAATAGAGGGAAGCTGGGTTACTGAATCAATGCTTTCATGAAAGCTAACTGCCACTCAGGAAAGTCTGTTTGGGACTTTTCATTAGCAAGAATTAAACTTCCATTTTGTTAAGTTACTGAAATTGATCAATTGATATTTCACATAAGTTCTGGTACCTTAACTAGCATAAGCACTTTCCGTTTTTTCCATAATATAAATGTTCCAGCTTATTACCAACAACAGCTTGAAATATCCATCACTACTGTACGCTTCTCTTGGCTGAATAGTTTAGAGATAATTTCATTGACTTTTACCCTATCTCATTACTTACCGAAAATGCCAATAATTCCCAAAGAACCAAAACACTCAAATGCAACAGAGATCAGAAACACTCAAATTACATAGATCATTGAAAAATAGATTATTTTTTCCACAGAATTATTCTTAAACTATTTTTTGAATTCAAGTGAAGCTTATATGATAAAAAGCTAAGAAGAATAATGCAACACTTAACATTGCAAATTACTTAACACTTAACATTGTAAATTACTTCAGATAATTTACCATGTTAAGCATGTCTGCTTACTGTACTTATGCATTTCAACTTAAGAAACCAGAATCTATTGTGCCTCAAAAGGGATTAGTGATTTGCTATTGGTAAAGAAAATGATACATTGTGTGAAATTTGAATGAAAAAAGTGCACTTCGCAGAGAATGTAAAGCTGTTCATATCTCGGACCTACCCTGTATGTGTATTCTGACAATAGGAATGCTATTTCTGCTGTGGCCTGCCACCTTGTGTTCTCTTCCTAACACAAGTCATTTCACTTTTTTTTCTTAGTACAATGAGACATGTTATGAAAGCTCATGTGTCAATGATTTCAGAAATTTTACTTCAATAAAAAGAAAACTCAAAATCACCTCTTGCCTTTGGCTGCATCTTTGCAGGCACAAAGAAGTGGAAATTTAATGCAAGTGTCAAGACCCACATAATCCCGTTATTGAGGGGGAAAAATTAGAGATGAAATGATCCAGACTTGCTGTGCATATTGGTCACATTTTTCAGATAATTCCTCAACTCTCTCCTTTACTGGCTCCCATTGTTTTACTGTGTAGTCTTTATAAAGTGCCTAGAAACTCAGGAGATAAGTGAACTCAGCACTCGTTAGATCTCTGACTCCAGACAATGCACTCTGGTGGAAAGCCAGGTTTTAAGCCCTTAGGGGAGGCTTTAGGGATAAAATGATAGAAGAGGAGACAGAAAAAAGAGAGTTATAATCACTCATACAAGAAAAAAAGAGAGAAATGAGGAGGAATATTGGCTCTGATGAAAACAAGGTGGATTCAATCAAGTGTATGCATAACTATGGTGAGGGGAAAAAGAGCTCGATTAGAGAGAATACAATCGGTCCTACAGATGACAAGTGTTGATTTGAAGAAAACATTCGTAAAATATATAATTTCTTAATAAATAGTATATTGAAAAATTCATAAAAAGAAGAGACTTCCATCAGGCAAAGTTTTAAAACTACCTGTCGGAGACAGTCAAATTCCAAAAATACAAATGTAGCTACAAAAAAGATCAATTGATTTTTAATATATAATTGATGTTGGAAGATTCAGTGTTCACTGATCTAAAACATATCCACATACATCTCTGCAACATAAGTATAAACCTTGATAGCAAATACAAATATTTTAACTGTCATGTACAATTTAATCTCAGTAAAATAATCATACTATTAGCTTTGAAGAACTATATCTCTCTGCAGAAGAATCTACAAACTAGCTAAATGCCAAACTTAGATTAAAAACATATTTTTGTACCTTGTTGGTAAACCAGAGTAAATATGTTTCTCATAATCCATTAGTATTTAATTAACGTATGATAACTGTCCTATTAAACCTAAATTAAATCCTTACTGGAAAGATAAAGTGCAACCGCAGCTTCTCTTTATGTAAATTATAACTAGTCACAAAGATCAAAAACAAATCTTAAATGCAAACTATCCTAAGCAATTATATAGTTTGACTTGGAAACTTGGAAACCAAAAGGCAGCGAAACTTAGAGGGAAGGGGGTTAACACGCATCAATAATTTCTTTTTTCCTTTAAAAATTTTCCTTCTTTTATTTTACACTTTTGAATTCAACTGGATTCATTCAGGTATGCAAATAGAATTTGGGATCTAAAAATGTTTATATGCTTTCCTCCTGCCTAGCAACCCAACCGCTTCTGATTGCCTCCCAGAAAATGTGCCATTTTTCCTTCTGTTTATTTCTCCAGTATATCAGCATTCATCTGTTTGAGTCTGCTTTAATGGAAGACTTTCAGTACGCCATGCAATGTTTTGCCGGGGGAAGGAAGGTTTCTGACTGACAATCATGTGTAACAGACCAAGGCTGAGGGTTTGCAGCGAGAGCGAAACATTAGGACCGTCTCTTGTCTGGGAGCTCTGAGAATGTTCAGAGCACGTTCTGTGGGAGGAAATGTCTGCAGGAAGGAAAGTCCCCAATAAAGTTTGTTTGGAATTAGTTGTAACCTCCTGGTTTAAGGATATTGCACGATTTGAGGATGACATCAGGTGGGAAGAAAAGACAGAAATAAGACCAAGAATGCGTTTTACTTTCCCTTTAGGCAGCCAAGAATAACTTGCTTTGCATGATCATGGAACAACTTCAGTAAAATATTTAAATCTCAGGATTTTATGCATAATAAACCCACAGGAGCATTTAAGCCCTGAACAACCCCCTTTTCTTAATCCAACCACATAAATCACTACTCTACTAGCATAAATTATGTGTACCTGAAAAATATGTTCAAACAAGTCTTACCAGATATGATATATTACATATCATTTATTCTTTTGAATGGGCTTGAGAAGAATAACCTGGGTACTAGGGACCCTTTCATAATATCAGAACCTGTTATCATCGACGCATCCTGTACCACAGAAACAAACAAGAAGCAAAACTGAATGGCTTGCACGCTATGTATTCTTTGAAATTGTTGTTAGAAATGGCTTTAAAACAGTAAAGTGACACAAAATTAACAGGAATTAACAAACTATTCCAAAACTAATTAATTCATTGTTTGTAAGGCCACACCACTCAGTAGTGAATGGAACCAATTATTTGATCAGTGCAATGTGACACAGATGGTTAAGATGGTCCCACAACAGTAAAATTTGTATTTCCACATTCTCATTACTCAAAAGATCTCATCAATTCTATTGAAGAAATGTACCAGGCCAGCAAATACTATGAGAATTACACAAAATTCAATAAACACTTCAGTCGAAGCCAATTAGTCTTACCTACCAAACAACTAAACCAGAGTAAGCTGAAATATAATTTGAGATATTTCAGCAGATTTCTTACCATAGTGTAGTCCAAGTCCACTATATGCAGAACATAACAATATTAGAGTACCTAAAATTTCACAGGACTCATGCTTCCTGCATGAGAAGGCATTATTTGGAAGAAGATTATACCTTATTCATCTAGTCAAACCCTGAGTCCAGAGAAATGGAATAAATGAGACCAGGGAGATAAGAGGTCATAAAGCTCTCAAACAGAGTGACTTAGTCCTTAAGGAATTCCCTGGCCATCTAGGAGACTACAGGAGAACTCTGATTGCCTTGGAGGAAGAAATATTGAAAGTACAAAAAAACCTATGGGCAGACAAAGGTGACCCAAAGAAAGACTCCTCCCTCCTAATTTGGGCTAGGCCCATCCTATTCCAGGCCAACCTAGTTTTAGGTTATTTCCCACCTCTTCTATTACTCTTTAAATTATTTTTTCCAAAATTTCCTCAATCTTGTCCCATCTCTTTTATAAAGATGAAGACAGGAATAGATGTCAAAATACTTTCAGCTGCTTGGAATCAAGACTGTCAACAAAAAGCATTATTTTTGGTGTTGCTATTATAATTCTGATTCTTTCAAGATTATCTTGAATGTACTCATCTAATTATGTATCATGGAGAAAAATGTGTCATGGCTTGGATCGCTTCTTCCTGCCTAAGCCAAACTTTTTAACTTTCAGAATCAACATAAGTCTTTCAGAAGGTCACGTCTTTAAGCCAGCCATGATATCATGGCTAGAAAGTCACAGACTAAGTCTCATTTCTTTTTTCTTTTCTTTTTTAATACTAGAATGCCAATTTAGTAATAAAAATACAACTGTTAGATACTACCGTTAGGCCTAACTAGTGTATTCTCCTTTCTCCCTGTTATTCTGAGACTAAGCCTGATTTCTGAAACTCACTCCACGCTTTGCCCCTGAAGGTGTGACCCACATATAATTCTTCTCTCTTATTGTATCTTAACACAAAGACTCCCAGCCCTACTCCATGTTTGGGAGCCATCATACTTCCCCCAGCAAGTATATGTGCTTGTATCCCCATTGTTCCCATAACCCCAGACTAGAAAGACACCAAAATGCAAGATTCCAGTCCAGAGGGCAACACATGTGCCAAACTGAACTCCAGGATAGTCCAACAGCCCCAAGTGCTCACTCTGCTAGTTCTTAGAGAGAATTTCCCTGTAGAAATGGACCACCCCTCACTTCCCCCACACCCTCCCAAACTAGTACAAATTTCATGGGCCAGTACTCAAAAGACTCATTTCAGTCCTTAGATTACTCCATTGTCTAAAATGCCCTCTCTCAACCCACCCACACACACACACACACACACACACACACACACACACACAAAAAACTTACAGTAAGAAATAGGAAAAAGAATCAGACTGTATTCACCCACCTCATTAGAGCAGAACATTCATGTCATTTATCGTTACTCAAGTACATTCACAACTTCCCCCTTATTCTTTCTGTGTTTACAGGTTTGGTTTACTAAACGTGGCATTAGAAAACCTTTACAACTAAAGGCAGTTTTTTTTTTAAAGCTGGACACTCCATCCATAAATTTTTTATTGCTATCTAAAGAGCAGTCACAGTAACTCCCAACAAGGACAGAGACGAACCCCGCCTCTTGAGTGTAGTGGTGGTTGTCTTTTTCTTCGTTAGTTGTCATCAAGTTGAGATGTTTGTTGTTGTTTTTAGATGAAGAGTCTGTATTATGCCTGTAGACAAAAATCCTGATTCTGTAAGCATTAAATATGCCCCAGATATATACAAAGAAAAGTGGAGAGATTCTAAGCTAAAGAGACATTAAAGATTTCTTTGTTTTCACTTTTAAGGAAGATGACAAATGGTTGCAATCTGAAGATTGCAAAGAAAGGAGAAAAATATGAGGAATAGATGAGTAGGTAAAAAATAAAAAGAAGGAAGACAGAATTGGGGATATTTTGAAAAGAAGTGTTAATAGACTTCACACAAAAATGGTAAAATATTTTTTAAAAAAGGCATTTTCTCTCATTCTTATCCACCTCAACCACTATGTCTAGTTGAAAATTGTTGATTATGATAAAATATAGCAATGTCTGAAACACATTCTATTAGATCATTGAATTAGCAATTAGTAGCAATTCTACTCTCAATACAAAATGTGGATTCTGCCATTTAGACATAGTACATACTCTTTTATTTCTTAAACCATTTTGTTTTACTACTGGAAAAATAATTATTTAATTGGAGAAAATATAATGAGGAAAAGATTTATTTAAAATGTGTATTTTATTATCTTCCTCTTTTATGCTAGCTCTGAAACTTGCACTTGTTTATAGTATAGGACTTATTATATCAAATTCAAATTGTTTGTTTATGTGGCTGACCCAACTAAATCTTGAGCTCTAAACGATAGCTATCGTATCATATTAATCTTTATACCCTCTAATCAAGAGCTCAGGGTTATTGTATAAGTGAGCTCAAGATATATTACCCTTATCTACGCAGTATTTTGACTTCAGGTATGGCCTGTAGTGCCTAGTAAGGATCTATAATCACTAAGAAAGATGTATTCATTAACACCAATTTCAGGAGCATCTCATTGTATATGTCTGCATTTCTATCATGAATAAGAAATTCTGAACTTTACATTTATGGTTCACTTTGAATTATACCAGTACGTTTAAATTAAGTCAGGAATATAGTTTTTGTTTATACCAAAATAATACCTTACACATTTATGATGTTTCACAATTGTCAAGATACTTTCACACACATTATCTCTTTTATACCTTACAATCTATATGAAAGTTATGAAAGACGAGGAAACTGAGACTCAAAAGCCTTAGAGACTTGGGCAATGTCTCATGTTTAGTGTGTGCAATAGTCAGGATGAGGTTTTCTGAATCATCATCTAATACCCTACCTACCATCCCACAGCCCCTCTGAATTGGTAGCTAAAAGACCAGTCATAGCACAGAGACACTATATCATGAATAAAGGAATTCTACGAACTTCAAAAGCAGATAATAATTTATATTCAGTTTGATTGGTCCTCTAGCTTATCATATGATCCTAGCAAACAAAATCTCCTGAAAAAAAAAAAGACAGAAACTCTTTCATAAGATTATATAAGAGTGTCATACTATATTAGTTGATTTTTAAAATAAACTTTATTATTTAAACAATACATAAAAGGAAAGAATTCAACATCATTGAAAGGCATTTGGCTTGTCCATTTACAATCATAGAGAAGATTTTTCTAGCTTCTTCATGATTTTATTTCAGTGGTGTTCAGTTAAGGAATCTGTAACCCAAGGAGAGAGTCCCATCAGATCAAGAGATTTCTAGCTAAACACCAATTACATTTTACCCGTCTAAAAAGGTACAGGTGGGATAGACATCAGTCACTCCACTATTTCCCACTGACCTCACCCGGCTGCTTGGGCAGGTTACACATTTCATGAAATAGAGGAATGGAACTAATATCTTCTAACAATCTCTTCCAGTTCCTCAATTCCATCACTCTAACTGGCTGCACAGCAATCAATATTCAGACTTCTTCAGTTATATCAAAAAGATTTGTGTATATTTGAGATGTTAAAATAGAAGGGAAATAGGTTGATGCCTTGTTTTATTTGTTTTCAAAGTCTGAATTTCCTTTCCATATTCAACTACTTCTTTTCTCCCCTAGTGAAATGGAAACTTATCTCATAATGTTAAAACTTAAAAATGTCAAGGGTTTATGTCTGCGGGATATGCTGAAGATTATTCAGTCAGTGTTAAGTCCATATGGGTAAAAATTATTTCGGCCTTAATCATCATTGTGACACTAGCATCTACCCAAATGCCTGAAGTTAGATGCTCAATAAATATGAAAGAAAGAAAGAGGGAGGGAGGGTAAGAAATGAATAATTTGACCTAATGAAGAATTCAGCAACTCTATTCCAAGCTGTTAGAAGCATAGCAAACTATAAAATAAAATTGACAGAATAAAATACTTTGCTCTTTGTTTCATAGTAAAATATTCATATTTACTCAAGTAAAATTGTGCTCTACTTCTTTCTTTATATCTTGGTCTTTAGTCATTGAATGGACATCAACTGTGCTGAAAAATAAAACCTGCATAATTAACTTAAATGTTGTCTGTGGCAGATCCTTAGTGTGGCGATTCTGGTCTATCATCTTCTCATCTGAGCTTTTTTATACTATTACTACAAGTCAGAACATACTGTTTGAGTATGGTTGCTATTTGTTATGATAATTTAAATTTGTATTGTGTAACTATGACTTCTGTGACTACGACTTCTACACGCATCCAAATCAAGGAAGCAATGTGCATGCAGCAGCACCTAGAAATTGCAGCAAATAAAGGATTTGCATAGTAAGTTCACAGTTTCTTGTGATTCTGCTCTGCATTCTATTTTTGTGTGCTGTGTTAAAAACAAATTCTGGTATCTAAAATGTGGATTCTTTTTTTTACTGGATTTTAAATTTGCTCACCTGAATAATGTGAATAAGTAGGAAAGAACAGTTTGCATGATAAAATACCAATCTTCTAACCATTAGACTCCTTTGGAACTCCAGAGATAAATTCAATTTATATTTTCAGGAAATCATTCCAATAGGTTTTAGATTTCTCCTACTCATCTCCCTTACTGCCACCATTTCCAAATTCTAACAAATTCTTTGATTTCCCATTCTCTGCTTTTTCACAATAGACAATTCTCCTTTTGTGAGACTGACCAGCAATAGCAAATCACCAAGTCACTTTCCCACAGTCACTTGGGGCTCCTTGCTTTTCACGGACAGACTAATTAACATGAGCCAGTACATTACGTGCATCGTATTTAATGATGATACTTCGGCCTATCCAATCTTCTTTCATGTTAACACTAAACATTGTTCCATAATCACAATTTATCCTTTTAGAGAAAGAACTTCATCCAAAGCAGTCTGAGACAATGAGAAAAACTCACTCTCCCCTAATCCTAAAGGCACTAGTGAAATGTGAGGATCAATATTTCTCTTCCTTCAATATATATCAGTCAATGCAGAAGAGCAAATGTATACTGAATATTTTTATTCACTTCTTATACTTATCAAATAAGGCCCTTATCATCTAAATAACCAGGACCTTGAGTTTCCTAGGGTTTTTTAGGTGCTATCAACTGCTGAATTCATGCCAATTTCTCTCTTGTTCATGGTTCAGTACAGGCAAAGCAGCAACCAGATTTGTTCTGCTTTATGGAAGATGGTAGTCCAACCAAAAAAATAATTGGATATATCTGCTTCCTGTTTCACAAAGCTGGCATTTTGCTTTCGGCGCTTTTCACTGCATTAATGCCTCTCTCAATTAGGCAGTGAGAGGAGAGGGAAAATATGCACACAGTGCACTCTGGCATTTCAATAGCGGTGACTCCAGTCACTTCCAGCAGAGCATCTTGTCTCCTGATTTAATCCCTCTTGTCAGTTGCTCATCATAAACTGTATAAGTATGTTGCATATATTTTACAATTCACAATTCTGCAATGGGAAAGAGAGTGTGTCAATTAACATACAATGCAAGAGCAAAGCTTGAGCCATAGGAAAGCAAATTGCATGCCTTTAAAATTTTATTTGAAATCAGATGATGCATGTTCACTCTAATTGCCAACATATAGTAATTGATAAATTTTACATGTCTATATATAGAGAGAGAGAGAGAAAAGATCGGCCATCTCTGTTTACTTAATGATAACTAAGCTTATCATAAAATGAGAACATGAGCAACAGATCTGCAAACCTCACACTGAGGATTCCCCACTGTATCTGTGAAAAATCAGATCTTATCTATGTAAATGTAACTCAGCACTAGCGAGCTGAGCATGAAAAATGCCATTTCTTTCTCTACGTGAAATCATTTCTCCATCAGAGTTAACAAAATGACTAAAGACAAGGTAATTGCCCTTTGACGTGATATCTATTTTGAGTTTTACATTTGTCTTTCTGTTACAAAAATTAAAAATGAGCAGAAACCTAAGATTTCTTGCATAAATTCATGTTGAGGACATCTGCATCCGGCCATTGAATCTGGCTCCTCACTTTCCACATGGCCTCCTATGCCCCTTACATCTAACTAATGTCATGAGCTTGAACCCATGTTCTTTGAAAAGCTTGTTCTTTCCTCTCGCACTAAAACTTCTATTTTATTGCCAACCCTCCTCATTGTCATTTTCCTCTGCCTTTCTATTCAAAATAGTGAAAAAACCCATTAGTTCATGGCACTCTGCATTAGGGGGCAAAGACTGAACCCTAGCTGTTGTTGTCTTTCTTAATATATTTACTTAGGAGTTATATGAGGATTTATATGAAAGTTATTTTTTAACTACAAAGGGGAACTCATTTGAAAGAATAGATTCTTTATGAATAAACTCAAATGTAACTAAGTGTGACCTCACATCTCTTCACATCTCCTAGCCATGAGAAGCCAGGATTCAAAAGCAAGAAAAAATTTTTTATATTAATGAGAAAGAACATCCTTCTTAGCAAAACTCACCACATAAGGCAATGGAAGTAAAAAGAGGTTTCGTGTAAGCAATTCCAGGCATTTGCACGTGCACTAGCGGTAATGAAGTACTTTGGATATAAAAACCAAAGATATGACATAGCCTCTGCCATCCAGGAGCCAACAGTGCAATGAAGAGATAAATTCCAATTATATTGCTAAATCAATATAAGTAGAGACAATAACTGTGAAAGGAGACTTAGCATGAGAGATGGCAAGATGGAGATGGAGAGAAAATGAAGTGTGCACTGTGTGCTAATAGGTGAAAGAAATAAGAATATATCGTATCTCTGTTTATCTTCCACCAAGAAAAAGGTGTCAGGCAGAATTGGAGCCCTAGCAAACCCAGAAAAAGGAAATCTTCATAAGTGTTCTAATTGCTTGAAGTTTGGTTAAGCACTATAGTGGGCATTGGCTTATTCATTAATTCCACAGGTGTTTGTGCCTATCACACAGCAGGCACTGTCCTAGGAAAAGGGAGCTTACGTAGCACTTGTCCTCAAGTTGCTTTCAGCCTGCTAGGGATGATGAACACCTAAAGAGACAATTATAACATAAATGCTCAGTTAGAGAGATGCAGAGACTGTGTAGGAGAATACAAGAAGGCCCTGTAAACCTCCATGAAGTTTAGGGAAGATTTCTCTGAAGAGGAAGGGAAAGAAAGCTGAGGGACAACATGGCCAAACCAAAGACCTTACAAAAGATCTGGGGCATTAGAACAGTTATAAACTGATGTCGAAAATGCCATCCTTTTTGGGGCCGACCCCATGGCCTAGTGGTTAAATTCAGCATGCTCCACTTTGGTGGCCCAGGTTTGCAGATTCAGATCCCTGGCATGGACCTACACCACTCATCAGCCATGCTGTGGTGGCGGCCCACATACAAAACAGAGGAAGATTGGCACAGATGTTACCTCAGGGCAAATCTCCCTCAGCAAAAAAAAAAAAAATGTCATCCCTTTTGCCTGCTTTCTCTCTTTCCTTCCTCCCCTCTCCCCACCCTCCATGCCCCACTACCTCTCTCTCATCCCACATATTCTCTAAAGCACCAAACTAAGTGGCAGGTCTCACAGTTTTGGCAGTAACTCTGTCCTCTAGTGGGATTGATTCAAGCATGTCTTGGTAGCTATGATGGATCAGTGGGGACACATCCTGGGAGATAATTTCTGTGACAGTTTTGGAATGAGTGACGGAAACCTTGGGAAAAGACAGAATTTCGTGTGTCTTAGGTATTGGTCACCTCACCATGTCTCACAGACTCCTATCTAAGCCCAAGGGAGGGAAAGGCAGTAAGCCAAAACTCAAGAAGCATTTTCCACAAAACCTCTGACACTCAGAAGCACATAAGAAGTACCACTCTGGTGCCCAGCTAACAACTATAAGGCACTTCAACTCCTAAAAAACAAGGATATAACCAATAGATATCTTCCAACTTCAAAGAGAAAGAAAGAGCATTTTTAAGGGGTTATTTATATTATCATAAACTGACAGAATTTTGCAAAACAAGGTCCTTTTCTATCTGATGGACTCTCTCTCCCTTGACATTTCTACAGCAGGGCTTCTCAACCTCAGAACTATTAGACCAGACAATTCTTTGTTGTGAGGGCTATGTTGTGCACTGTAGGATGCTACATCCTACAAAGGCTGAACCCACTAGATGCCAGGAGCACCCACCCCCAATTGTGCCAGTCAAAAATGTCTCCAGACATTACCAAATGCCTCTAGGAGGAAAAATCATCCTGGCTGAGAAGCACTGTTACACAGTAATGTGTAGTCATTTAGTACTTTGATATCTGCTGTCCTGTGTCACTGCCTAATTTTTCCATGTGTCTGTCTCCTTAATAAGCTCCTACCCAGTCACGATCACATAGTAGGCACTCAATAAATACTCAGCGATTGAAAGGAATAAACCTTCGCAGCAATGCATGTTTTTACTTTCTCTAAATTCTTTAAAGCTGAGGCAACCACATGCTTTCCCATGTGGATCTCCCTCTGTGAGCAAACAGAACAGGCCAACACACCAAAGGCAGAATTTGGCTCCAAGAAAGAAAATGTGTAGAACAGAGTTATTTATTAAGACCAATCCAATCTGAGAAACATCTTTAAAGAGAATTTATCTTCCCTTCAGTTGCATCCATTTTCCTCCAGGGAAGCTTTATAAATGTGTATAAATGTTTGTAAACTCTTGCTTTCTCCATGGTTACACACTAAGAGATCCTATTTATTTATACTGAGAGGTCAAGACTGAGGCTATTACCGACCAGAGATGCACTAAGATAATGGTACTCTACCAATATTATTTTGGGCAAATATTTGTCAAAAATATAAATTGAAGCTCCCCTAAATGAGTTGGATTTTATATGTCCTTCCCACAATTCTAAATTCTGAAAAATGTCTTAGAGCAGGAGAAAAACCACAGGCAAAATAACTATGACGATAAGAAGCCGGGCAGAGTAGGAAGTGAATCATGGGCAATAAGAAACATAAACATCGGGAATGAGATACTCTGAATGGTATGCAGCATCTGAGGAGAAAAGTCAAGCTTGAAACTTTATACTCTACAAATCAGGGTCTGATAAATGGCACAGCAAAGGAGGCTGGTATCATGTCCCTTGACTAAGTCTATTGCCCAAATGTTTTGCATTTGAAGGTCTTGAGGCATTTATGAAAAGTTGAATGGACTTTCGTGGTCGGCTCAGAAATGTTGGTTCTTGAGGCCAGAATGCTTTCAACCTCATCATTTCCTAACTTGAAGACAGGAAACTGGAAAAGCTTCATGAAGTGTAGGGGAGACAGATTTCATGTTTAAATGTAACAGTATGTTTCTCAAAATATTTAAACGAGGTAGCGAATAAATCTCATAACTAGAAAGTTAATAAACCAAATGCATGTGTTGTATCCATCTCAGAATCTAGTGGTGTATTTTCCTTAAACACTTTATGGCTTTAAAAGGAGAGAAAATACCAAAAAATTAAAAGAATTTTCTCTTTCACTTGCATATGGTGAAAGTTTTCAGAGGAAGAGAGGAAAGAAAGGGGACCTCACATTTACTGAGCATTTACTGCATGACATGTATTAGATCCTTCAAAAATCGCATTTCATTGAATCAGGATAATCCTGTGAAGTAAGTACCACATCAAATAGACGAAACAACTAATGCCCAACCCATATAGCTAGCAAGTACCAGAATTTGAACCCAAAAAGTCTATGCTATTTCCCCATTCTACCTTCTCTGTTAGAGATAAAAATGCAAAAAGTATTTTCCTGATT
Source organism: Tapirus indicus (assembly GCA_031878705.1). Classification (NCBI taxonomy): domain Eukaryota; kingdom Metazoa; phylum Chordata; class Mammalia; order Perissodactyla; family Tapiridae; genus Tapirus; species Tapirus indicus. Next base: position 135,808,613 of record CM062919.1, on the reverse strand, counting down.
TTTTCCTTTTCTATGTTTTTTCTCTGAGAAGCCCAAAGTGAAAAAAATAAATAAATAACGACTGTGTTCAAACTCCTCAAAGATGCTAGAATTTCATTTTATTTTTAAGTGTGGCCTAAGAAAAACAATCCTTTGTCAATATATTTACAGTCCTTCTCATATTCTACTCAATTAAATTCAGGTTAAGGTAACAAAATATAATTTTAGATTAGAATTATCATTTAACAGTGAAATAGAAAATAAAACACCCGACCTCAGATGTAACTAAATGTAATAACTTCTGGCAAAAGTATGCACAACATTTACTACAGATTCAGAGGATTTCTTTTTTAGTTTAATAACCACAGTTTAGGGAATGTTTCTGAAGTATAAATCAAGATATATTCTTTTTTCTTTTTGCCTAATTATTTCTGACTTTGAGGCTATCATGATGATACTAGAAAGTGAAAAAAGATTGTCCCAACTCTTCTGTGTTGAAATTTAAAGTGGTTGTACACAATTTTCCTATTAGACACCCCATGACTGTCCATGTTGATGGGTTGACAGGTCTACACAGCTGACGTAAAGTGTACCCGACATGTGGGGAGATAAAAATGGCAAGTGGTCCTATTCCTACTGGACCATCACTCCAAAAACATTGGCCCATGCCCAGAATCTCCTTCCATATTCCAAGATCTACAAGAAAAATCTCAGAGATGCTCTTTCCCATTCATTAAGTGCCACTGCAGGAGGCTCCCTTGGTTGGTGTTCTGCAGTGCTGAAACTCTCATTTGCTCTGGAAAAAAGGGGAAGAGGTGAAACATTTGCTACCGAAATATTTTACTTAAAGTAATATCATATGTTTCCCCTCATTGCTCATAATAATGTATGGTGCCTTAAAATTTAGTCCCATAAGTCTTCATTATTCAGGCATTTAATAATATGGAAAATGTGGTAATTTAATTAAAACAAGCAACATAGGTTAGATATCCCTTGGGATACAAACCTGGAAAATGATCTAATCCATCGGGGTTTCCATTGTGAAAACGTATTAATATGAGACCACAAGACAACAGCAGAAAAAAATGCTGCTCATTTGCAAAGCAGTAATCTGACGCAGAAACGAGCTTAGGAAGCCAAAGCGTACACCATTTTTCTGGAATGAGTGGAGAGTTTGTAAGAAACTATGCTGCCTCTGCCATCATAGTGGCTAGGAAAATGCTGCAGCAAATGCATTTTCAGAGAGAAGAACTCTGCTATGTTTAGAATATAATTGCTGATGGCTCACATTATAAACTTCCAGGACTTGCAATCATCTTTTCAGAGCATGATATTTCATCTTTTAAAACATGTTGTTATCTTTCTTTATGAGAAACAATATTTACCAGTGTCATATGAAAACAAAATTAATCTCACTTACACCTGAGTATCTAACTGCCAAGACTAATATAGAGGTTCCCCTTTTCTAATTCTAAAGTCAAGCTTATTTCCATAGGCTAGACAAATTCCATAATCCCCTTGGTTCAGAGAAGCTAAAAGAAAAAGAAAAAAAAAAGGATCAACCTTAGACTCACAAGTTTCTGTAACAAAAGAAAAATTTTAATTACTTCCTCTATCAGTCTTGCCACAGTGACTAAGTCCTGAAAGTATATGATAAAATTCAAGACTATTACCTGGTTGGGTTAATGTTAAAGTGTTTAGCCATCACCAAGCCTACAGTATCTTAGGTTGACGTATTTTACCATACTGTACAGCCCTTGAAAGCTTGCAGTAGTGTTGACAGCTTTTATTAAGTAAGGAGGACGAAAGAATTTGCCTGGCACATGAGGCACTGATTTGGATAAGAATATCATAAAAGCCCTCAGGTACATTTCCTGGACCATATTCTATCCATGACACACAGTTCTGGAAGAGAAATTTAGTAGGTCACCCAAGATTTCTCATGATTTCTGGAGCTCACGAGATATTGTACTACTTCTACCCTAACTAATCTCAGCCAAACCAATACAAACGGGAAAGAGCATTTACAATATTAAAATAGCTCCTCAAAACCTCTTTTACTTTTGTGGCTTTCCTTGCCCTATTAAAATAATGCCTCCGGTACTGAGAAACGGTCAGCCTCATCCCAGATAGATCCAATTCAGCATCTTCTGCACTTGACCCTTAGGCATACCTAAGGGATCAAAAGAAATTTTAGAAAGGGGGCCAAAGAAATAGGTAGAAACTAGAAGAAATAGCATCCCAGAATCCAAAGAAAGAAAAAAAGAGTTTCAAGAAGGATGAGTTGAACAAGAGTATCAAAGTTCAAGAGGGATAAAAACCAAAATATAATCATGACCTTGATACGTTTGAGGAGCAACGAGTTGTTCCGGATGGTAGGAGCCCAGGATGCAAAAGAGAGTAGTAGGAACCTCATCTCTAAGAGGTAGAAAAGGGCAGATTGTGCACCCTTACAAGTAGAATAAGTGTGATAGGAATCCACTGTGAATGAGAATCCATGCACATTTTTGAAAGCACATTCTGACTTTTCTGTGGAGAAAAGATGGTAAAGGGCAAGAGTGAAAACAAGAAGACATTTTAGGAGGCTATTACATGGCTCTAGTTGAAAGGTGGTACTGGTCTGTACTAGGGTGGTAGAAGAGAAGGTAATGAGAAATTATCAAATTAATGGAAATATTTTTAAAGTAAAGTTGGAAGGATTGAGTATGGAGAGTAAGGGGAGGAGAGAAACTAAGGATGACTTGGAAATTTTTGGTCTTAACAACTGGATTAATAGTAGCGTCCTTTAATTATAGGGAACAATTTGGAGAATATTAGATTTAAGGAAGGTGGTAAAGAGTCCTTTGTTGGATATGTTAAGTTTGAGATGAGTATTAGACACTGAGATAGGGGTGTCAAGTAATAAACTATATATACAAGTCTGGAGTTTAGGGCTAATAATATAAATGTGGGTGTCATCAGGATATACATGATATTTAAACAATGGGAATTGATGAGATCATCGTTGGAGTGATAATAGGTAGAAAAGAAGGTGAGGACTAAGCAAGCTCTAAGGCATTCCAACATATAGAGGTCAGGAAGAGGAAAATGAACCTGCAAAGGAGAATAGAAAGGACTAGCCCATGAGGAAGAAAGAAATGCAGGAGACTATATGTCCCTGATACAAGGGGGAGAATTATTTCAAGAGCTACCTCAAACGTAGTTGAAAGTTTGATTAACACAGTGTTTGAGAAATTATCATTGAATTTTACGACATAAATTCATAGGTAAACTTTACAAGAACTGATTTAATGACATGATGGGAGTAAAATCTTGATACGAATGAATTAAAGCAAGAATGGAAAGTGGAAAAGTTGATACGAGTACTGTAGTGCTTTTGTACGGTGGTGATTTGAGGAAGCTGGAACTGTGTTTTACAGAATTCTCCATATGGTTCTGGATTAGAGCTGGACAGAAGAGAAATCTGCATGGAGACTGTAACAGAAGTCATTGTTCTCTGAAGGTTATCAATTAGATGTAGTGAGAGACAGACAGAGAATGTCAGCCTGTACTGGCTTGTCCTCACTCTCCTCTCATTCCACATGTAGCTCTTCTTCCTGACCGCCAGCCCTATTGACCAACAGCAATCCTGGCCCACCACCAGGTCCAGAGACACCAGTCTTCCACAGACTTCTCCTTCACATCTGTTTCACAGCCCCACCCTGGCAGCTGGACATGCCTAGCTTTCCAGAAATCTCTGACTTGATCACCCATACCCGTGTTTCAGGAGAGTGATTAGTGACTTTTCCATAATCTTTCAACTCTCCATTTTGTAATCTTATTTCCCAGCTTCTCCTCCTTGTATATAATTGTATATTAATTATATACAATTCCTATAATTAATTCCTATTTCCATAATAATAATAATTAATATTATTCCATAACATTAATTCTGTTTCCCTGAATACAAATATAAAATTGGTACAAGTATAAAACTTCAAGGAGTTTTGTTCTAAAAGGAAGGAGATAAACAGCTGGATGGAGACGTAGAGTCAAGGACAGGTTTCTTTTCTTTTTAAGATCAGAATTATTATGGCATATTAGTATGCTAATGGGATTGACTCAGTAAAAAGGATAAATTTTGATGCAGGACAGAGAAGATATAATTAAGGTGTAAAAACCCTTTAGTAAGCAGATGGGGTTCCAACAAAGAGTTGGTCTTAAACAGATTTGGAGGTGGATCATTTATAGTAATGCAAGACTGAGAATATGAGCACAAATGCTCATTGATAAATTGATAAATTAGAGGGTGATAAATTAAGATGAAGTGTTGTCTTCTGATTGCTTTATCACCTGAGAGTGAAGGATAAGAAATGGGTGTTGAAGGTTTGAGAAGAAGGAGAAACTGTAAAATAGATGTTGAAGCATAGGAGAAAAATTAACTAGGAAAATATAGTAGAACAATGGGACACAGCTCAGAGAAAGCTTGAAATCTGCGAAAAATGAGACCAGTCCACTGAGTTTTCTGTTGGTTGGTTTTCAATATGTCCATCTCTTGGTTATAGGTGTGGAGCAGAAGACTTGGGTTTAACCAGGATGGGGATTTGATAAATTTAGATGATGGAGAAATATAGATGCATCCAAGGGAATGATTTTAGTAATAGGCTCTCAGCACAGCAAAGGGAAAAATCAGCACATGAGAGGCAGAGTGATGGGAACAATACATTAAGTTTCTCAATTAGGCACAGATATTCACAAAGTGAGGATACCAGAGAGAGTGAGCTGTAAAGTTAGTAGAGTTAATAAGAAACAGGATGCTTGACATCTAGTCTTTAGTAGTAATAAAGTCTATGGTATGACCATGGAAACAAGTGAATGGAAAGATATTGGAAGAAGTCTCTGTCAAGTCATGGGACTGAGATGCATTGGTATAAGGCAGACCATCCTTGAGGAAATTGTTCCTGCCAAATAAGTATATTATCATAACAGAAAGACAACAGGGCTGGAACTAAGGCGAGGCAAGCAAGGCACCTAGGGTGAAAAATTTAAGGAGGTAAACACTCTCGGGTGTTGATCCTGCACTCACATTACATCAGTAATGCTGACCTCGACATTAAGAAGCATGAAGAGCAACAGAAAATGGGTACCATCCATTGAAATAATAGAAGCACATAGTTTTTCAAAATCAAAATTTATATTCTTTAACAGACATTGTTTTACAAGATCAGTAAGGAGTCTGCTAAAAATAATCAGTATGCTACTAATATGAAGAATTCTCAGTAAGTCAGAGTTACTCCAGCATAACATAACTACATGTTGACACATGGTCCTGAAACAGTCTCATTTCCTTTAAGTATCTCTTGTTGCTTAGGGAAAGTGAAGTGGTTAGCAACTAAGTGTTAGGAAGTAAAGCCATTTTCCCTTTTACACCATATAGAAGAATTCTCATTTTGCTCTTTCCTACTCCCTGACAATAGATTTCGGAGTTGACTTTAGATAACTACAGAACTAAAACTGACTTCATGAACTCTTCTGGTCAGTGATCACTCTCTTTCTTGAACCTAATGAATCTTTAAAGACTTTCCTAACATTACCTGCCTTCAAATATCCATTTACCCTCTCACTCAGATTCATCACAGTATTTCTGACACCTATATTAATCTGGGAAGAAAGGAAAAATGAGAATATTCCACTGACACCGAGGAAAATGTGATAAGTATCATGAGAAAAAAAATTATTAGAACAGAGGATTCTTAAATGTGTTCAAAATTCTTCTGAGACCTCTAAACAGACTAATAAAATGAAAATTGTTTTCATTTCCCAATTGGGGAAGCTATTTTTATTTGTAAATACATCTACTTCAGTCAGGCTTTTCTAACTCAACCCACATTGACGGTTCCTGGTGTCCCATCAGATACGGTGCTAACCTAAACGGTTTTGAGAAGAATCATGACATCCTATAGCCCAATCGTCCATTTCAGAGCAATCATCATACAAACTTCCTAATACCCTCAGTGTAACTTAAAACTACGTAAACTACAGTATATGTAATGAATGGTGATCATGGCTTTAGTAGTTAACCAAAAAAGACATTGCCCACTACTTTTAGAAAAGACAAAAAGATAGAATCTACTATGCTGAACCAGAACATGTAATCCTGAGTGATATTTGCCCTCCCAGGGTTGTAATTAGATTCCTTTAGAGAATGAGCAAAGGCTTAAAACTACCACCTGAAATAATTACTTTAAAGGTCAAAGAAATTAAAAATACTCAAAAATCCTATTTGTGTTAGACCTTTATGAGATGACTTTAATCTTCAATCTCATTGAAATAAGGGGAAATATCCGTCCAGGTCCTCCTAGAAGCGGATCCAAGATGGGATTAAACATGTAAGGATTTTATTAAGGAAAATGCCTGTGTGAGGAAGTGGGGAGGGAGCCAGGGGAGTCTGGTAGAGACACCGAGACTGATTCCAAGCGAAGGAGAGACAAAAGGAAGGTTGGATAGAAGCATCCTAGACTGCCCTGCGGTTCAAGGAAGCTTCGACAAGACTGTCAGGGAGTTCGAGCGACAGTCACCCAACAGAGGAGTCCTGTGTCTGCCAGAAACAGGCCTGCCTTAGCGTCCCTGTTGTGCTGTTATAGACTAGAAGCACGGCCAGTGGGAAGCATGGCCACGCCCATAGGAAGCATGGCCCCGCCCATAAGAAGCATGGTCTCTGTGAAATGCCTTGACAGATTTCAGAACACAGTGGCTGACTCCCTCTGTCAATTACACTCGCTGCAGTTGGAGGCCTGTGAGGCACATTCTCGTGGCTGCCAGAAGAGGAACGTGACCAATATTCTACTCAATATCTGACTCGTACCTACATTTAAACCTCACTTGTGTTTTACATCTTTCTTAATTGGACTGATATTGTTAACAAGAAGGATCACTGAAATGGCAACAGAATATGCATATTAGACACACAAATATAGTAATTATTTTAATCAAGAATTCAAACTGGCATCTCAGTCTTGTTCATGCCCAAATACATGTTTGGTCTGATTTAAAATGATTCGATTTTTTTCTTTATTCTCTCCTTTTTTTCAATCTTCTTTCAGAATACAACTTTATATATTAGTGTGTTTTAGTGTAGAGTTTTTGGTTCTATTTTGTTCAAATGCCTCATTTAAATTTCTGCCTAAACAATTTAAAAAATTATCTGTGTGCCCACTTGTTATTAGAAATATTTAGTAATGCATCCTTCACCATCCTGAAATTAAATGTAATGAATTTTTTGCCATTTTGAAATTGAAGTCATAGATAATATCAACTGTTTCCACATATAATTCCAAATTGCTATATAAAGAGGGAAATAAATATTTCTAATAAACTACAGTATATCAACATGAAAATGATTGGAAATGACTGTACTAAACAATACCATGAAGTAGTTTTATGCTTGCACTACTTAAAATGAATAATTTTAAGACAAGAAGAAGAAAAGCCACTCCGTACAAAAAGTTTGAGAAAATTGAAGAGTACTGATATGGACGAGCAGTAGAATAAAGCTAATGTAAAGATAAATAGCATGATCCTATTTATTTGTATATGATAAACTAGAGAGGGAAATAACTTCAAATGAGATAGAGATAACATGAGACAAGGGACTGAAGTAAAGGAAATATCAAATTATTGCAAGTCACTGGGCCTCATTTATGAGTTTTTTATCTAATTACTTTCCTATATAATGATACATGTGGTAGGTAGAATTCTAAGTTCTGCAGTGACTCACACCCTTGTATAATCTCCTCCTTGTAAGTGTGGGTAGGACCTGTAACTTGCTTCTAACCAATGGCATGTGAGAAATGTGATGGGATATTGTTTCCATGTTATGTCATATGACAGAGGAATTCTGCAGATGAAACTGAGGTACCAAGTCAGTTGGATTCGAGTTAACAGACAGGGGAATTATACTGGGTGGGCCTGACCAAATCAGGTGAAACCTTCAAAATGTAATTAGAGATCAGAGCGATTCCTCTACTGGCCTTGAAGAAGCAAATCTCTATGAGTTCTATGAGCTTCAAGGAATGAATTCTGCTAACAACCACATGGACTTGGAAAAGGATCCCAAGCCTCATATGATAGTGGATCTTCACCAACACTTTGATTGTGGTCTTGTGAGACACTGAGCAGAGGACCCAGCTACGCTGTGCCTGGACTCTTGACCCACAGAACTGGGGTCAGTAAACAGCTGTTCTTTTAAGCCACTAGGAGGATTATGCAGCAGGAAGAAAACCAAAGAAACATGAGATAGTGTCATGCTTACAAAACACAGAAAACGGATCCTTATCTTGAAGTGTAACCACACATGTTCAGTGTCGAGCACTTAAAAAGACCTTGGAGGAATGCATCCTTCAATAAGAGACAGATGAATAAAGAACGGATTGGAAAAAGACCAATAATAAATGAATGTATCTGGTAAACCTCTAAGGACAGGATCAGAGTAAGATTAAAAAACAGCAGTTAAGCCATTATTAAATAAATTAATCCCATGTCTAATTGTCACAACATAAATTTCTTATCATTGTGCTACAAAAAGTTAAATATTATAAGGTGAAAGTAATATGAAATACTTTAACCTATATTAATCAAATGCAATGAGATCCCAGTATCTCCACTTACTTAATATTTTATTTGAATCCTATTTTTTAAAAGACTCAAATATCCTTTTGTATAGTTCCAGTCATTATTTGGTAGGGGCTGCAATGAACAAAACGGAAAAAGATCCTTCATTTTGTGGAGCTTATTATATTCTAGGAAAGACAGACAGAAAATAAGTAATAGAGAGTAAGTAGCAATAAATGCATGGAAAAATAACTATAAAGGGAATTGGAGGGAGGAGGAGAGATTGCTGTAATAAAATAAGGCGGCCTGGACAGGTCTTATTAACCAAAATCTTGATGGAGATGAGGGAGTAAGTTGAAGCTTTTTATGGAGAAACATTTTTCTCTAGGCAAAGGCAATAGTTAGAGCAAAGGCACTAAGGTTAAGAGTTAATCTGACCTTCTGGAGAAACAGGAAGAAGGCTAGTGTGACTGATCTGGAGTGAGCAAGAGGAGGGAACAGGATAGAAGGTGAGAGAATTAACACTGAGGGGCCAGATCACATAGGATCATGTGAGGCTTGTAAGGACTTTGAATTTTTCTCCTGGGTGAAATTGGAAAGCATTGCAGAGCTTTGAACAGAAGGGAGATGTGATCCGATTTACATGACTTACCACAGGAGCCAAGCGATTTTGGCTCCTGTGTTGAGAAGAGAGAGTCAGGCAGCAAAGGTAGAAGCAAGGAGACCAGTTAGGAGTCTACTGTAATCATCCCAACAGAACAGAAGTTGGCAGTGGAAGTGGTGAGAAGTGGTCAGATTCTGGACATAGAGACAATAAAATTTCGTGAAGTATCAGATGTGGGGTTTGAAAGAAAGAGAGGTGTCAAGAATGGCTCCAAAGTTTTTGGCTTCAACAACTGGAAGGATGGAGTTATCACCTACTGAGTTGGGAAAGGCCAAGTGGAGACTTTTAAATCTGACTCATTACACCTTTATTTTTTTACCGAGGAAGATTACCCCTGAGCTAACATCCATTGCCAATCCTCCTTTTTGCTAAGGAAGATTGTCCCTGGGCTAACATCTGTGCCCATCTTCCTCTACTTTATATGGGACGCCGCCACAGCATGGCTTGACAAGCAGTGCATCTGTCCGCGCCTCGGATCTGAACCTGCGAACCCCGGGCCGCCGAAGTGGAGCACGTGAACTTAACCGCTACACCACCAGGCCAGCCTCCCATTACAACTTTTTAATTAGCATCCAAGTGAAAACAATATATTTGCAGATCAAAGCCTTTAAATCTATCCTAAACAAGTTAAAGAAACTGCCACAAATGTAGAAATGCAAAAATTCTTGGTAAGCAAGTTTGTCTGTTTGCTTAATATGTTTACTTACACATTCAAAGCTATCACGTTATTTTCACAATTTCACTAATAATATCAGTTACAATGTTTATTTTTTATTAATTAAATAAAAAATATAAAATAGTATAGACTTAAAAATTTTAAACAGTTTACTTTGGAGAGCCATATACTGCGTGCAGAATGAGATTGTTGTACAATATGTGAAATATCTATCCATCATGGGTTAACCATAAATTTTTTAATAGAATTAAAAATAACATTAATTTATTGAACATTTCACTCAGATTCCTTAGATTAAGGGTTGTCAAAATACAAAGCAATTAATTCCTAAAACATCTGGTGCTAGTTTTTTAAATGGGCTGAAAATTTATATAGTGAGCAATCTTAGCTTGTTCTATGCCTCTGGTGTAAGAAATGACATTGGAAAAGGAATTTTTTTCATGAAATAACTTAAATATTTTATATATTAACAGCCCTTTAAAGCTGTTGTCAGTAACTTTGAAAGTAACATTTACTCTATGACTATTTCATTCCCTATGAACCTTTTATATGCCAGCAATAAAATTTCATTATCAGGATGAAAATTCACTTGACTGCAGTTCATTACATAGATAAATTTCAACATTTTTCACCATCTTGACAATATTACTCAAACGCTGCTCATAAATGAAATAGACTAGATTATTGCATTTGGATTTCTGTCATTTAATGTAAAGGTTAATTTTGCCCCTATATTGTATCAGTTACAGCTTTTTGTAATTCTTTGAGCTATTCCATAAGAAACACAGTATTCACCCTTCTGATTAGATTTTTTTAAACATTCCAAGGACTACCTTTAACCTTCTGATGAATGACATATCTTACATATCTTCCAACTTTAGCAACATATTTTCTTCTAAAACTTTCACTTAACCTTCACTGTTTCATTGCTTTATTAGGGAAAAAAAATGTATTGGGAGGGTAAGCATGTCAATAACTCTTCAGTTGCAGGAAAAGTTATAAAATCCAACACCAATGTCCAACTGAAATATTATCAATACCTTCTATATTTGATGTTTTTAAATAATGATAAATCATTATAAACAAATGCATCTAAAGATGTGTCATGTTAATGAATTCAGTACCATAAATGGTGATGTGATTTCCAATATGGTGAATAATTTTTGGAAAATTCCATACAGAATGTTACGCTTATACATATTCTATACCCATTTTTCAAATATAATTTTTATCTTTTCCAATATGAGACGTCTTTGCATATTAGAAATATTAACCATCAGATTGTCATAGGTAATGTAATTTTTCCCAGGCAATAGTTATTGGCCTTTTGACTTTGATATGGTCTCATAATTCAAAATTTTCACTCTTCCTTCTCAAATATATTTATTTTTTTCTGAGTTTCCTATCTTGTTTAGACAGATTTCCTCTATATTGGGCTAATAACTATACAATTTATTGTTTTCTTGTTAAATTTTTACCTTTAATATACTGAAATCCCAGCTTTATTAAAGTCTTTGTCAGATGGATAACCAACTATGCCAGCATCTTTTATTAAATAACTTATTCTTTTTTCACTAAATTGCAATATCATTCTTCCATAATTTTAAGTCTCCTTAAGCCCCTGATTTTATGTGTGGATTCATATTGTGTTAAACAAATCCACTTTTCTACTCCTGTGCCAATGCCATGCTGTTTCGATTGCAATGGTTTAGTAATAAGTTTTAGTATCAGGCAAGGCAAGTCTCCACTTAATATGCTTTTCTCTCTTACCTTTCTTAATAATCTGGGACATTTATTCTTTCATATAATTTGTAAATAGTTTTACCTAATTTTTGAAACCACTGGTATTCTGCCCAGAATTGCATTAAATAATTAATTTAAAAGAATTGCTATTTTTATATTGTTTTCCCACCCAGCACCATCATCATCTCTCAGTTTTTCTGGTTTTTATTTTATGTCCTTTAATAAGATTGCATTTTTACTTTCTTTTTTAAATTATGGAATGTAATGCATCAAGACAAAACTAAACAATATATAAACATATAATGAAGAACGCAGTAGCAAACATATAACTGCCACTTAAATCAAGAAATAGTCCATTATTATCATCCAAAAGTCCCCCAACCAATGCAACTCTTCCTTACTGTAGTGAGCAAGCCTTAGATATACTCTAAGTGCCATCAACATGTCCCACCCCTTCCCCCAGTACACACACAGACCTGGTTTTTATTGATCTGAGAAGAAGGTTGAAGGGAATAGAAACAGGAGATACAAATTCCTTTAATCCATTCCAAACCTGTTTCTTTTTAATGAAAACAGAGAAGGAAGCTTAAATGAAATATTGCTAAAGCACTACAGATTTATCTTTTAGCTTTGAGGTAATATTAATTTTATTAAATAAAATATTCCTAAAGCATTTTTATATGCCTTTTAACTTTGAGATTATTTAATTTTACCTACTTTAATAATAATACTTAAATACAGTCCCACATGATGCAAAAAAAATATGTTGGCATGTTTATGTATAAAGGAATTGATATTAAAAATTGAAAATATTATCCAAATTGTTGGGCCAAACAGGTTAAAATATCATAAAAAATATAGACAGATGATTAAAATATACTTTTTTGGAATAATTCAGGTAATTATCTCAATTATTCACTTCAGTTAACACATGCAGATCCCAGCTAAATAATCTCAAAATACCTCAACACTTTCTTGAAACAAATGACAGAAAATTGATTTTTTTGAAATGCCACTTTTAATGGACCGATTTCTCTATGCCAACAAAGGGCAACTGTGCAAATTCTAAATAAATAAATTTAAAACTTAATGAGCCCATTAGTCAAATGTTTTTAATAATCAGTATCACACACTAAGTACTACATTTAGATTAAAAAGAACCTCCAATCTCATATAAAGGCACAAAATTTAAGAATGTACATAACACTGCCCCCAAATACTTATACATAATTTATAATATAATTTAGCTCAATATTGTACAGCTTTAATTTTCAAGACTTCCTGTGACACAAATTTGACATTGAGCATCTGTAGACACTGAAAGGCAATTTATGTTTGAAACAGTATTATATTTTTGTCTCCATCTGAAAAATCAGCTTCTCCTCAAATTGTGTGTGTGTGTGAAAGTCAAAACTAATAGATTATGGTAATTAGAAAGGAAATTTGGGGCAATGGAAGAGCCAGAATTTGGGGGCTCCATGATCTCAAACTGTCAAGTGAAGGAAAAATTAAATAGAAATGAAAGAATTACATAAAGGCAAGAAACATTTAGGAATCTTCAATATGAAAATGTTCTGGTAACACAGTCTCAGAATTCTAAAATCCCATTTAAATTTCGATAGATAGATTTTTGTAATGAAAGGACTAAAACAGGACATGAAAATACAGTTCTTGAATGGTATTTTTCTAGCCTGATGAATTGATTTTGCTCCTTTCAGCTTCTCCTTTTAACTCTTCATGCTTTTTCCTATGACCCAAAGGGCAGAAAAGAAGGCAAGTCCAGAATGTTCTCAACGAGTGTTGGAAGAGGCTGAGTCTGAAACACCTGGTGCAACCAGTCCCGGGTCCCTGCCCTGAAATAAATTCTGTTTATCTAGAGCTGTATCCTCAGTACCTTCCCAGTATCTGACACGACAGGTGCTCTGTACGTATTACCAATAAATGGATTGTAATTAGTATTTGGGTGGATAATGTGATGTATTCTATACAGAAATAGAAGTATAATGATATACACCTGAAATTTATACAATGTTATCAACCAATGTTACCACAATAAAAAAAAATAGAAAAATTTAAAAAAAAGAAAACAATCAGGAAAGTAAATATAAAATAAAATAAAATAGATGAATCGTTGACACTGAATCCAACGTATCCAATTATATTTTAATTAAAAATCAGCATCACCTTGTGAATGTGACTGTGAATGCAATTGGCCCATGAATCGGTCAGTGGTCAAGCACAAGGGCAAGGCAGACTGGAACTGATCCTGGCTCTGCCACCCACTACTTACGTCACTTTCACAATTTACATAAACTTTCCATGCCTCAGTTTCCACATCGGTAATAAAGGTAATATTAGTATCTGTATCATGACCATTTTGTTTCAATTAAAAGGAGTATCAGGGTAGTTTCTAGTACTTAATTCTCGCCATTATAATGAAAGGTAGTAAATATTTGGATGATAATCAAAGGACAAACAATTTTGTCATCATCATAGTCCCTGAATCCAAGATATAGATATGATTTAGGATATGAGAGGTGGGTGGCTTACCGTTAACCTAGCCCCACTATGTATATCAATGGGTTATTAGGATTATCAAGCAACCATCCCAGCATTCCTAGTCAAATTTTGTAGTAAACAGAAGCAGCCATTTGAATAATCAAAGAACAATTTTAGTTTCCTCAAAAGACTACAATAATTCCTTTTGACATGCCTTATCACTGAAGAAATATTTAAAATTCATTGAAATGAAAATGACTTTAAAGTATGTTAGTCCAGTACATTATGTATGAGGATAAAAAAAATCAAAGTTCTAAGTTGAAACAACAAAATTAATTCTATGATGCAGATATACATAAATAGATGTATATATCTATGATTGAATGTTCTAATTGCCTACAATGCAATTATGAAACTAATTATCCAGAGTTAAGTCAAATTTTGCAGGTTAAAGGCACAGTCCTCCATAAGACTCCCCTCACTTCGGACGCGGGCTACAAGCTCTGGGGTCCCCAGGCGACCTGAACCTCTGACGAACTGGCTATAAATTCAGGGGATCCCATTACCTCCTCAGGTTTAATAATTGGCTGAGACAACTCACAGAACTCAGGAAAACACTACACTTATGATTACAGTTTTATTACAAAGGATATAAAAAAGGACCAGTCAAATGAAGAGAAGCATAGAGTGAGATCTGGGAGGGTCCTAAATGCAAAGCTTCTGTGTCCTCAGGACACATCATCTTCCTGGCACATGTATGTTCATCACCAACCAGGAAGCTCATCCAAGCCCAAATGTCTAGAGTTTTATCGGAGTTTCATTACTTAGGCATGATTGATTGAATCATTGGCCATGTGACTGAACTTAATCCCCAGCCCCACTCTCCTCCCTGAGGCCAGTAGTTCGGACCAATATCATGTGGTTCAAAGCCCCAGCCCTCTAATGGTTGGTATTTCCAGCTTGGCCAGCAGCCATGCTGAAACTGTGTAGGCCCACCATGAGTCACCTTGTTAGCATAAACTCAGGTGGGGACCCAGGTGTCCCCATTAACAACAAAGACAGTCCTATTGCTTAGGAAATTCCAGGAACCAGAAACAAAAGTCAGCCAAATGCTTTATTATATAACACTGGCATTAAATAAAATTGTTCAACATACCTTTGAAGGCATCCAAATAAAATTATTGACGTTATGTAGTGGAATTTTCTAGCCATTAACAAACTTAAGTTGTTTTTTATAAATAATGTCATATGTCCATGTACAACTCTTACTAGGATTTAATCTATCAATTGTAAATCTATCCATTAAACATGAGAGTAATGTGTCCCTATAGTTTTTAAGGTTTCTATCCCTCATGCCAGATATAAAAGAAGGCAGGTGTCTAGTTTGACTAAAATTAAGGCTCAGTTTAAAAAGCTGCACACCATGTTACCTGAAAGACAAAAAGTCACAATTGCAAGCCACCACTGGGTGGTTAATCCTTAGTCTGGTGACACCATTTGGTGTAACTCTTGCCAGAAAACTAATCAGCCACTGTGAAGGGCTAATAACTAGAGGACGTATTGTTGTGTGATGTTGGCCTGTTTTCCAGCTGTCCCAGCTTACTCACCCTCTTGCCTGAATCTGAATAAGATCCTTGTTCATCAGATACAGACTTTGGTAAAGTTCATGTGACAGTGTTCCCAGGAGTCTTTCCAAGAAATCAAATCTGCTTGGTCTTAAGAAAACTGCTTTCAGCATGACTGCTGAGAGAGACCCAGGAAACAAAGGATGGAAGCTATTATAGCCACAGTGGAATCAAAAGGTCACTACCACAGTCTTTTAGCTGTCATGAAAATAGCAGTGAGCCTAAATAATCCCAAATAGAGCAAATTTAATAGTGTGAGCAAAAACAGAGCAAAAGAAAACAATGTAGTTCTTGAAAACCAGTTTCTCAATGAACAAGATCAAAGCATCAGGATTTTCTTATAGACTAGCCCTTCTCTATTGTAAAACATAACATGCAAATGAATTTTTCTACCACATTAAGTTTTCAAAGAGAAAATCCAAACTTATCTAGGATATGAGCAGCATTACTCCCATTTCACAGATTTAAAAAAAGAAAATTCCTAAGGCACAACCATGAACTGATAGAGTAGCAACTTTTATGTCCACTTAACAAATCAGGCCACACTCATTCTAAAGGAAACTTTAAGGAGATAATAGCACAAATGTGTGCAATTCTCCAATGGTGGACAAAAATCTGCCAGCTGTATGATGCACACTGATCTGAAAGAACTGGGAGAGAAAACAAACTCATTTGTGAAACTTGAAGGACAGAAAGAGTCCATGCATATCCTTTTGATTCTTAACTTTCCTTTAACAAGATCCTTCATTCATCAGGTATAGAAATCACTCAATTCCATTTACAATTTAAAGTGTTATATCTGTTTCTAACTTGAATTAGTTTTCTATGACTGCTGTAACAAAGTGCCATAAACTTAGAGGCCTAAAACAACACAGATTTAGTATCTTACTTACACTTCTGGAGATGAGGTCTGAAATACACCTCACTGGGCTAATTCAAGGTGTCTGCAGGGCTGCATTCTTTCTGAGACTCTGGGGAGAGTCTGTTTTCCTGGCTTTTCACCTTTCTAGAGGCTGCCCTCATTCCTTGACTCTTGGCCCTCTTGCTCCATATTCAAAGCCAGCAGTGGCCAGTTAAGTCTTGTTCACATCACATCACTATGACTCTGCCTCTTCTACCTCTACATTTAAGGACCCTTGTAATTACCTAGAGACCTCCCTATTTTATTTTTTTGCTGAGGAAGATTCACCCTGAGCTGACATCCACTGCCAATCTTCCTCTTTTCGTATGTGAGCTGCCACTACAGCATGGCCACTGACAGACAAATGGTGTAGGTCTGCACCCTGGAAACGAACCCGCACCACCAAAGCGGAGCGCACCGAACTTAACCACTAGATCACCGGGGCTGGCCTGAGACCTTCCTATTTTAAATTCAGCTGATTAACAACTTAACTCCATTTGCAACCTTAATTCCCCTTTGCCATGTAACCTAAGATATTCAAAAGTTCTGTGGATGAGGACACAGCCATCTTGGCAAGGGGTGTGTCAAAAGTTTATATATATTAAAATAGTATAGTCCAGTTTGATGTGAGAACACCACAACAGTAGGATTACCGAAATCTCCAGCACTACAACAAATAAACAAATTTTATAATCTTGATCAAATAAATCAGGCAGCCTCTCTGGGCCTCAGTTTCTTCATCTAGTTAACTTTTTAAACAGTTATTAATTCTGAAACAATTAATTAAATCAAATTCATTTTATTTATTTGCCCAATTGAATAATAAATTTTAAATGAATCATAGAAAACATAAGACAGTTTTTCATCAAAGGACTTATGCTCACAATTTCATATGCATTCCATCCTAAAACTATCTTCCTATTTTCTTAATTTTTATCAGCCCTGAAAATATTCTGGTTGTCAAGTCATGATCTCTAGTAACTATGACCTTTGGAAACCTACCTAGAAGTGATCATTCAGTACATGATATTTCTAAAATTCATTTCATTGAGCACAGGAAACAGCTTCCTATTTGTTAATGTATTACTCCTATCATTAAATTATCTGTCCTTCCAAAAAATTCCAAGAGTCAGGCCTCAAACTCTAAAATTATTCTACTAGAGTCAAATTGGGTCTCTTGGCCTTAACCATAATTAAACAGGCAGAACATCTGCCCATGGTCACAGGCACTTGAAAAGATGTTCAACATCACTAATTATTAGGGAAATGCAAATCAAAACTACAATGAGATATCACTTCATGCCTGTCAGAATGGCTATTATTAAAAAGACAAGAAATAACAAATGTTGGAGAAGAGGACAAAAGGGAAACCTCTTACACTGCTGTTGGGAATGTAAACTGGTACACCCACTATGGAAAACAGTATGGAGATTCCTCAAAAAATTAAGAATAGAATTACATATGCTCCAGCTATACCACTTCCGGGCATTTATGCAAAGAACATGAAAACACTAATTAGAAAAGATATATGCATCCCTATGTTCATTGCAGCATTATTCACAATAGCCAAGATTTGGAAACAACTTAAGTGACCATCAATGGATAAAGAAGATGTGGGGTGTGTGTGTGTGTGTGTGTGTGTATGTATATATACAATGGAATACTACTCAGCCATAAAAAAGATAAAATCTTGCCATTTGGAACAACGTGGATGGACCTTGAGGGCATTATGCTAAGCAAAATAAGTCAGATGGGGAAAGCTAAATACACATGATTTCACTCATATGTGGAAGATAAAAACAACAATGACAAACACACACATAGACACAGAGAATAGACTGGTGGTTACCAGAGCGGAAGAGGAGAGGTGAGAGGGCAAAAGGGGTAAAAGCGGACATGTGTACAGTGACAGATGGCAATTAGACTTTGGGTGGTGAACACAATGTAGTCTTCACAGAAATCAAAATATGATGCACATCTGAAATTTATATAGTGTTATAAACCAATGTTATCTCAATAAAAAAAATCAGTGTAATGATGACAATTTGGGATGGGACTGGAAGCATGAAAAGAATGGAAAAGCCAAGTAGAAATTAAAATTAACTGGGATGGGGTGAAGGAAATGAAGAAGACATTGTGCAAGTCAGCAAACATACAAAATGGGGGAAAAAGATGAACTATTACAAAGAAAAATATATGACAAATGAAAGATGGGAGGAATAAAGCCAATTATGTCAATTGCACAGTAAATGTAGACAGACTGAATTTCATTATCAAAAGGCAGAGACTGTCAGATTTGGTGAAAAAAATCCATCTGTAAGTTACTTGTGAAAATATTCATAAAACAAAAGAAGAAAGATATTAAAAATGAAGAGATAAGATCATTTAGGAACTAATTTACAAAATGAGATTATATCAGATGCAAAAGTACATTTATATGAAACTACTCAAGGAAGTTTTCCCACAGAAACAGCTTCAGCAAATAAGAATGATAATAGTTTGGTTTTTCTTCTAAATAGTTCAATCATTTTCATCATCTTTTCACTTATATTTGCTTATTAGATCTTTTAGAAAAATACAAAGAATGGTAGCCAATGACTCAATTTTAAATTTGACAAAATCCCACATATCTACTTACACTCAAACATTTTGTTTCACAAGCCTGCACAGTAGGGCATGTTGACCAATTGACTAAAGCGATGGTGCCCGGCCTTCATGAGGCCTGGCTCCTTCTAGAAAGGTTCTCTTTCTGCCAAGAGAGATTTGCACAGCAAAACCATATGATAAGTGCTCAACAGACATTAGCTCTCTTCAGTTTCCCTTCTTTTTTGGAATAGAAAAAAAAATCATCTAATTCCTTTTTGTACATTCCAGAGGCATAGCCAAGGCCAAAGCTATGGAGATTTAGCTTGTTTGAATAAGAGCGGTACAGATAACAGTGTAATGTGGCCTATCACTCAATTTCATTTCTAGCTGTGTTATGGTTAATGAAGCCTACAGGCCAAGAATTCGACCACTTCAAAACAATTGCTTTAGCAACTGAGCAGATGTATCTCATGAAATGCCACTTGAAACCTGTAATGACTTCCATTGGTTCAACTGTAATACCCTGATCATCAAGGACAACATAAGTGAATGAAGACCCCTCATTTAAACCACTTGCATTGTATCCTCAGCTTTCTTAGTTCTCAATCTTACCAATCTTTATGATACACTTCAGTTTTCTTTAATTTTTGTAGCCTTATACTTTTTAAAATAGTTGTGAATGCTTTTAAGCAAATAAAAATTTTCAAGTTCTATTTCAAAACACTGAAGATTCAAAGCAAACTACATATGTATTTTTTTTCAAACAGATTAGTAATTAAGGATAAAAAAGATAGAATTTGAGTATATAAGCCCTAATGTTAAAATGATGTGTATTAGGTTAGGAAGCAGAAATGTCAGCAATTTTCCCAACTCTTTTGCGATAGAATGGTTATTTCACAACTAACTTACTCACATTTACCATATTTTATGAAGAAATGGGGGGGAAATTATGAACATTTAGGTTTGGCTGAGATTCCACAGAATAGTTGTTCTATTCTGAAAATGCAAGCAGAAGTAGAAACAGGACTCGATGGATTTAATCAAGAATTTTCAGATGAGAGAGGTAAGGAAGTATCCCAGACTATAGTTCTGAATCACATTTTTCAGGCTTCAGTATGATGTATGAACACCTTGTGACGCAAAAATACTAATTTAAAAGGTGCCTGTGTTTTTAAAAGGGAAAAATTTCCCCTCGATGTAATCTAGTAAAAGTTGAATTTCAACTGGATATTTTTCTGTTTTCTTTCCAAATGCCATTCACTAATCTAATGCCATTCATCAGACTAAACAGATAAAAGTGACTTAAAATAATTAAAAATAGACTTGCTTTAGAAAAAAAATACACGTAATAATTCAGGTGTACTCAAACCTGGCACTCCCGTGCACGCTGTATTAGGGAAAAATTTGTGCTATAGACAAGTATGGTTTATTTCTACATGATCAGGAACACTATACCATTCTGTAAATGTCAATTTCTCCCTTCTTAATGTGAGAAATTAAGAAAATAAGTTAAAAGAGAATCTTAAATAGCATTTTTACTGAGAAATACAAATTTAGTTGTAAAATTGAAAGGACTTAAAAGACTAAACCTATTTTGAGGAGCTCATGAACGATTTCATCTTAAATCAAGATATACATAGTCTTAATCTTATGCTATTTCTTTTCTAGGAAGAATACCAGTATTTCCTATATTAAAAAAAATTTGCTACACTTCAAATTTAAATATTTGGGTCTCTTCCAAAGTACTTCAAATAACTAATTTATTAACTAAATAAAACAATCAAGTAATTGGGAAAGTAAGACTTTTTAAAAATCTTTATTTTTTTTATTCACAAATGAAAATTATTATTTTTCAGAGAAAATTGAACATAGAAGCTATTTTAACTTGGGAGATGTTTTACTCACCAATACATATCTAAGATCAGAGCATGACAAATAGCAGGCACTCAAAAATTTTTATTAAGTTAATAAATCAGACAAATGTTCATAAGTGTGTATAAGTGTTTATAAGTTCTTTAACCTAACTTTCATAAAACTTGATAATTACTCCCCTGAAAAAAAAATAATTTCAAATCAGCACCCAAGAATGTATTACATCCCTCATTCACTATGTTGATGGAATTTGAAGCCGAAAATACTCCTCCAAAATAGATTTGTGATTTGCTGAAAGATATTGTTAAGAGCTCAGGTTTTGTTTTTTGGTACCAATGTGGGGGAAATGCTACTAGTAGTTTTGAACTGAGTTTTATCTTGTACATCTCAATTAAATTATATTTTCCTTGGTTTCAGATGAATAAACCCATTTCCTTCATGGCATTGTGCCAGTAGAATAATGCACCTGGAATATGTTAATTTTCTTGATGACCTCACCATCTGTCATAATAAACTAATCATATCCAGACAACAAGATTAGCATGACTTGTACATGT
Source organism: Tapirus indicus (assembly GCA_031878705.1). Classification (NCBI taxonomy): domain Eukaryota; kingdom Metazoa; phylum Chordata; class Mammalia; order Perissodactyla; family Tapiridae; genus Tapirus; species Tapirus indicus. The sequence continues at coordinate 135,786,922 of CM062919.1, read as the reverse complement.
AGAAAAAAAAGCACTTAAGTGCCAGCTTAATTATTATTGAAATTCATCTCTTGATTTATTGAGTTAAGGTCCAAATTTTGCATGGCAGTGTTTTCTCCAAAACTTCTAATTGTTTCTTACTTTCTGATATGATTTAATCATTAGGTTGGTTTGACACATGCTCTCAAAACAACTTTAGAATTGTATGCCCTTATTTAAAATGCTGGAGAAAAGGGCCTATGTGCATGTTCAGTAATTCAAGTCAAGCTAATGGCACCACATATGTTTTCTGTTATGATATGGTTACAATTTTACATGTAGAATATGTGGAATATATGTATTTTTTCAACTCTTTTTATCCATATCCTCTAAAGTTTATACCCCCCGATGCAATCTTATACTTAGCACTAACTAAAGAGTTGAGCCAAAACAATCAATTCCCTTATTTTTGTCCCATCATAACCACTAGATTTCACTTGGCAGCAGAACCCACAAATGGGTTAGAATTTGTCATACTTATATAAAGCAGTAAACAAAGTATCTACTCCCTGATTTCTTTTCACGTAATGTGCTTTATATTACCATGAATAAAAAATTAATAAATATATTCCTTGTGGCCATAATTATATGACATCTATATGTAAAAAAAGAAACATAATGTAAACAGTTCAGGATTATAAATCAATAGATTTATCCATTTTGAAACCTAACCTATACATACATGCAATTGAATTTTATTTCAAATATTTATAAACAGTTTATAATTGCTCAGGGTTTGAATCAATCAGCCACATTAAAGCCATATTACTTAGGAAAAACTTGATGGCAAAATTAACAATCCACAGATACGTCATCCCTGAAAATTTTACAATTCTTCGAGAAGTCTATTTCATTTTCACCTTGTTAAATAGATCCAATGCCTTGTCACAAAAGAACAGAAGCATTACAAATATTTCTACAAATCTGGAGCTCTTGTGTAGCTGCTAATTTTTCTACAAATGAAGTTGGTGTCAAAGAGCAGAATAGCAACAATGACTCTAGTAGGAGTTTGCCATTATAAGGAACCCAAAGGAACCAGCATGGAGGGATATGGCGGGATTGGGGTCATTTTGACTGATATATCCTGCATTATACTGGGACCTATAATAAACTCAAAAACTTGTTGACTGTCCTGCTGTCTCGTTGTCATATCTTGCTTTCAGATTATTCTCCACTGATTTTGTCATATAAAAGTATTAGCCTTTGAAAAAGAGTGACATAGACAGAAGAAATTAGGAGAGAAATGAATATTTTCCCACATTGCTAAAGGGATCCAATGCATGCAGTCACAATTGACTTTTAGCCCCAGGCAGCCTTTTTCTGTAAAACTTTGTTGGTTTCTTGAAGTGGGTATGATTTTGGTATTTTACTCTCCCCTATACGGATGGGGTTATAGTCGACCTGCTCAATAGCTTCTTACCTATTGGGTTAATAAGGTCCTGCAAGTAGTTAATAACTTTTGAGAAAGTTCCTAGTGCTATTTTTAAAAAAAAAGTCCCAAACATCAAGTAGATTTTTCTGAAGAGCCCTGTGTCTTGATGTAATGTACTAGGGAATATGATTTAGCATAAAAAGCATGGACTTTGGAACCCTGCAGACCTCCATTCAAACGTCAGCTCTGCCACTTTCTAATTTCAGTCAAGGCATTTTACCATACTGAATTTAATTTTCTCATCAGTAAAATGAGAACAGGGTGGAAGAGAATATGAGCAGTGAAATGTCTCCCTGGGAACCCGGCATGCCGTCTTTCTCTGGGTTGCTTATATGCTTCTTTTTGATATTAACTGCCACTTGGGGATAGGAATCTAGCATAGAGCCTGGATCATAGGAGGTGCTCAACTGATTTTACTTCCCTTTCCTAAGAAGTCATTAAAATTAATGACTTAATTACATCATTATATCATAACCTACAAAGAATATCAAAATACTAAATCAATCAAGAGGTGGCCAACTTATCACAGCAAGCTATAATGGGTTAGAAGTGTATTCATTTACGTGAAATCAGTGACTTTACAAGCTACATTAGGAGATTTTCATATGTCCTAATTTGCCCAAGAAAATTAAGTGTTCAGGTACTGTAAAAGAAACAAAATGAACTCTGCCTTCACCATCGCACTAAGCAGTTGCATAGTGATAAATCAAGGCATCCTCTAGACCAGGGATCAGCAAATTTTTTCTGCAAAGACCAGATGGTCATTACTTTAGGCTTTGCATGCCATATGGTCTTTGTTGCAACTACCAGACTTTGCTTTGTAGTATAAAATCGGCCATAGACAATAGGTAAACAAATGGGTATGGCTGTGTTACAATAAAACATTATTTACAAAAATTGGTGGTGGACCAGATTTGACTCACAGGCTGTAGTTTTCCAACCCCTGTTCAATACTGATGATCCAATACTCCACAAATGATCACTTACATGATTTCTTATATTCCTGATATTTCCTATCAGTCAGCAAGATGACCACGACTATGTATAGAGGTTTAGAGAACATATTAAAAGAACAATTACATATTAAAAATTAGGTGTAAATTCTAATCATATTCTTCCTTTTAAAAATGTTTAGTAGAAAAATATAGAAGAGTGGACCAAGAAATGAGGATGGTTAAATTTATAACTAATAGCATGATTCCTAACTAGCATAAAAACCCCATATAATATATCTTCCAACTCCAAAGGCCATAGTTAAAAGCTCCAGTCAATCAGGAGGGTATTCCAAATAATAATTTGTCATTAACTGGTACACCAGTTACAAGTTATGCCAATACCAGTCAAGAACAACAGAAAATGGTCACTACGTAACTACAGTAGCTGGAGATAACATGAAAAACCAAAAGAAAATATTTTAAATTTATCCACCCACCTGCAATATGATTAAGCCCAAGAATTACAAATCACTGTTTCTATAAACGCAAAAGAATTTTTAGATGTTTGAACAAATGGAGAGAAGAACAAGGATATTGCAAAACATTTGGTAAGCCTCCTCCACAAAGCATGTTTCAAACCACAGAACTTGAAAACAAAGCTAAAAAAAGTAAAAGATTATTATGTGAAGATGGTTCAAGTTTTCCTCCATTGCACTAAAGGTCCTTCTAAAGATCAACGTTAAAACAATCAACTCATTTTTTCCAATTTGTCAATAAGCTCTCTTATTAGATTGTGAACTCAGAGTCGTGAAAACCATATTATTCAACACCTCTGTAAGTACGATATATGAATAATATAGATATACTGCACAAAAATAGTAGGTGCCAAGCAAATTATTGTTCAATCACATTTAACAATCTACTAGCCTTAATGGAATATAGAAATCACAAATTTGCTCATTCTGTTATCATCGCAAAACCCATTCACCTAAATAGCAGGATATTCCCTGAAAGTGTAAAACTCTATCTTCTATCCCTCAGTGATGTGCTGCAAAGACCACTGTTCTTATAAGAAGACTGTGAAGAATTCAGAGCTACACCATTAGGCCATTTGAAGCAGGCTCCTGTCCCTCTTAATTAAACAAATCCCTCAGCATCACATGAGCAGGCTGCTTTCCAGGATAGAAGAGCTGTCACGCAGATGTTTCCAACAAAATTTCCAAAAGGTTTACCTTGCTGAGAAGAAATGATTCCACTCAAAGTAAGAATTTTACCAACACTCTAAGAACGAACATGACAAGAAGGGTTGGAATTTGCCTCTTTTTAAAGGAGTACATATACAATGTACAACCAGACACATATTCAGAATGTTCAAATGTCTGCACCATGCAGGGGAATGATTTTTAAAACTCTACAGAAATAAGAAAAGTCACCGAGAGAATGACGAGGTGTTGTAAATCCGAGAAGTGAGAATACACAGACCTCTCTTAGGTTGCCAACTTGATTAGCTCTTCTCCTTTACGGAAAGATGCTTTAGTCACTGACATGCCAAAAGAAGGACCCAAAATATGCCTGATTCAGGTCAAAGGTGAAAGAAAGACATGCCAAGAAGACAAATGCTTACAGAAGAGACCCGTGAAACAAGGCAGTAAAGATAGGTTTTATAGATCTGCAGTACAGAAGATGAAATCCGGCGTGGAATAGATCATGTCTGTTTGTGAATTTTAATGCAGATGATGGAACAAGAGGGCATACATAAAAATTAGGGAAAATCTGATTTTAAACAGATGTCAGGCAGCCCTTCATTGCAAAGAGTCATAAATGAATGTATAGTATATCAGGCAGAAAAAACAGCCCAGGTGAAGAATACTGAATCTGTTACAACAATAGCATGTTAACGCAGGTTAAAAGAGATTATTAAATGTTATGAGGCTTCATCAGATGACTACAACAAATTTCTTAAAATTTGAATGTTAGTTAATTTTTATTTTTATCACTTCAGAACAACGCCATGAAAGTGTATATTAGTAATAAATGATAACAAAGGCCAAATTAACATGTAGACCAGATTCTGGGTTTTTGATTTGGAGACTCTACTGCCTTGGCATCATAGCCTTACATGGTGAATTTGGTGATTTCCAACATACAAAAAATTCAATTATTTTGAAATCTAGAGTTCTATAACATATCGTATTTTATTTCAAAAAAAAGGAAGGAAGAAGAGTAGTTCCTCCAGTGCTGCGCTGCTGTATTATAAGTCTAACATTGTAACTCTCCTGAGGAAATTTTCTGTTTTATTTAATGGACACCTGAAATTGAGTCACTGAACTTTTCTTATTGGCTACTAGAAATTTAAGAGCCACACTTAGCTCTCAACCAAACAACTAAGTAACTTTTGACATTTTACGTCATTTCCCTAGATTGGTTTCACTTTATTCTTCTGCAAGCATTTTTATCATATTCTAATTTAATAACTTTTAAAGTCACTTTAATGATTTGGAATAAAAGTATAATTAATTAAATACTTGGATCCTTCCTGTAGAATTGCATCATAAAACGTGAAAGCCAGGATCATTCCTTTAGTTTATCTCAATCAGTTCGTCTTGGTCTTATACAGGACATCTAGAAAACATAATTTACTGGGTGGCCAACATTGTCCTCTTGTTTCAAATGAGACTATACAAAGAGGTTCAATAAACAGAAAACAACAAAGCAAACATCAAGTCTTTAGAATGTATATGGAAACTGAGAATTCTCTGTAAATTTCCATTTTATAAAACACCCATCCATACATTCACGCTTCATGGGGATTCAGAAAACCTCCCTGCCCCTGCAGCTCCCAGCTCAATGTCTCAGCAATGGATCCTCCTTTTAATGTCATGGTACTGAACCTCCAACCCTTGTCAGAATCCACATTTCATGACACATGGCTGATCATTGATATTGGCATAAGTATACAGGATACCATGTGTCATGGGAGAGACAGGGAGGAAAACCCTCTGGTTCCTTCCCCATAGTGCTACCATTTTTCCTTCTTTCATTTTTATTCCTCTAGTCCCAGAAGCTCCTTTCTAAAACTCACGATCACAAAACAGTCCACACAGTCCTGGTGGTACCCGACGAATTCTCTGCTTATATGCTACTTGCTTTTTGGTTGCAAGTTTGGGGATGGAAGGAAATAAAAAAGGCACACTAGGATTTTACAGATTCTGACACTGTCATATATAATATCCTGTCAAAATCCATATTTCTTGGGTCTCTTACTTAATAATCTTTTTTGTGTGTGAGAAAGACCAGCCCTGAGCTAACATCCATCGCTACTGCTCCTCTTTTTGCTGAGGAAGACTGGCCCTGAGCTAACATCGATGCCCATCTTCCTCTACTTTATATGGGACGCCGCCACAGCATGGCTGACAAGCAGGCTTCGTCGGGCGCCCGGGATCCGAACCTGTGAACCCGGGGCTGCCAGGCACGAACTAAACCACCGCGCCAACAGTCCAGCTTCCCTTAATAATCTTTTTTAATAGCCTAGGCATTAGCATTTCTCATCTTTGACCTTGTTCCAGCAAAATAAAAACTACAAATATAATTTAATAGAGGGAACATATTTACCTGCTGTGGATCTCTGTACTAAACCAAGATTTCAACAATTTTCAGTTTATTAAATGCTTAACAAATTTCTCATTTCTGTCTTTGTTGAGAGAATGTCATTACCTTGATACAAACTTATTTTTTATAAACTTTGTGAAATAGAAATATAGCCACAGAACAGAGGAACAATAAAAAGGAGGGGAAATTGACTTAACAAGAGGATCACCATGAAATCAGGATAGCTTTTTCAAAATACATACACCTTTCTTCTCTCCCCTGCTTCAAATTCTGAACTACATATTGTCACATGGAATAGGCTAGGAAAGGGAGAGGAGTGTTCATAGTTTTGTCATCTCTTGTCGAGGTTCTATGAAAGACTAATTAGTGTTTTAATCACTGTTGACAATGTCATTGAGTGCACTTTATCCTTGATACTTCAGAAGCTCTAGTCTGAATGTGGCTATTATTTCAACCTACCAGATGAGCAATTATCTTCTGGGAAGGTGGTGTGACAGACAGAGAAATAATTTCATAGGGACCAAGTGAAATTAACTTGGGTTTTTCCACTGTTATGACTTGGTTCATACAGAGAAAAGAATATTCTCAGCATAACCCACCTGATCATAAAGTATTTCACATTACCAGACTTCTTGATATTCTATGGTAGGAAAAAAATGGTGCAGAAATTATTTTCTAGAGAACAATAGAAAAAAAAAACTTTTTGCTGAAAATAAACTAGTAAACCACTCACTCATTGGAAACCAGTCAGTTTTTAAACTAAAGTTTCCAATTCATAACATTCTTAGTGTAACAGATATTAATTCAAAACCAAGAACAGTAACTCCACACATTATATAGCACTTCACAGTTCACAATACACTGTAAAGCAGAGTATCTCATTTGATCCCCCTAAAATCCACTTTATTATTTCAAGTTTCAAACAGGAAAAATGAAGTTCAGAGAGATTAAAGGACTTGCCCCAGTAATTCAGCGACCCTGCCAGGTCTCTGGTTCCTAGTCTAGTGTCCTCTGTTCTACCTCATGCTAAAGGTCGATGTTAATTTCATTAAATTATTATAATTTCAACAAGGTGACTCTGACAACATTCAGTTATTTCTCTAGGTTTTCTTCATCAAAACATTACCTTCCTCCTGATATCTCTTTGACAATAAATTACTATAAGAACTTCAAAGTCACAGTTAGGCTTTACTTCAAAATCTACCAGAGGGATGTGGGAGTCACCAAGCAGGTTCTGAGCATGGTGTATGTTGCATTCCAGATTGCATCAGAAAGAAATGCTGGGGCTCTTATTAACAAAGAGGAATTGACAGATGTCTTGTGGCTTGTATCTAAATTAGCACAAACTATGACTGTGCTACCAAAATGAAATTACTATATCCTTTTTTAGCATGATGTACAATTAAATATTTTCTAAATATTGTTAAGGAGCTGAAAAATAAAAAGTGACTAACAGTGTAATAGTGTACCAAACTGACTGGGGTATCAACAATCTAAGATATGCAGTGGAATCAACAATCTAAGATATGCAGATGACACCAGAAAGCAGCAATGACTTGAAATGACTTCTGACAAGAGTGAAAAAAAGAAAGTACCAAAGCAGGACTGCATTTGAATATCAAGAAGACAAAAATCATGACTATAGAACTACATAACTTTAATATAGACACTGAAGACACTGAAATTGTTAAAGATTTTGTTTACCTTGGTTCGGTCATCAATTTAAATGGAGACTGCAGCCAAGAAATCAAGAGAAGACTAAGACTTGGAAGGGCAGCAATGAAAGAACTAGGAAAGAGCACAAGTGTAAGGAAGTGTCATTAGAAACTAAGGCCAAGATTATTTACACCCTTGTATTCCTAATTACCATGTACAAGTGTGAAAGCTGGACAGTGAAGAAAGCCAACAGGAAAAAAAAATGATGCATTTGAGATAGTTTATTGCGGGAGAGCTCAACAGATACCCTGGATTGCCAGAAAGATGAGCAAATGGGTCCTACAGGAAATTAAGCCTGAACTATTGCTGGAGGCAAAAATGATAAAACTGAGGCTGTCCTACTACGGCCACATCATGAAAAGGTAGGATTCTTTGGAAAAGACGATAATGCTCGGACAAGTAGAAGGCAGCAAGAAAAGGGGAAGACCAAATATGAGATAGATTGACTCCATAACAGAAGCCATAATAAGCAAGAGTCTATAGAAGCTAAGTAAGGTTGTTGAGGACAGGACATTATGGGCATCACTCATTCATAGGGTCGCCAGGAGTCAGAGCTGACTTAACGGCATGTAACAACATAACAACAACGACCCATTTGTGCGGTGGATCAGATGTAACTTATGGAGCTTGCCAGAGCCATGAAAGAGTGTATTCTCTTCATGAGCGTCAACAATTTATTTTTATGAGCAGTAATTCACCAGAGGGTCAGGGACCATTAAAGTCAGTATAAAGCTCTGGAAAGAAGCTTCTTCTCTGGCCTATGCGATATTCCTCCTCAGGAATATAGTGGTGATTTAAACAAACCTGTAAAATTCAATTTCAAAACAGATTAGTTTAAATTAATATAACCTCTTTTAGAAGATACAAATGTGTGTGCTTACCCATTAGTACTTTAGAATAAAGTAAGTTTTCTATGTTATTTCATCTGCCCATATACCTCGAGCTGCATAGCCAAAAACATCTTGCTCTTGATAAAAATGGAGAGATTAGTCATTAAGAAATTAAAATATTTACTCAAAATTATGTTAATCAAGAATAGGATCAAGATTAGAGAAAGAACTAAACTAGCCCATGCCATTACAAAATCTAACAAAGTTGTTCCTTAAGTGTGTATATTTTAAAGAAGAAAAGGTGAGAGGGAAGAAAGAAAGAAAGAGAGAAGAGGAGGAGGAGGAGGGGGAGGGCAGGTAGGCAGGCATCTGAAACTACAACTTTATGAGCCACATTTCTTCTAGATATTTTCTAAGCAATTATTCAAAGAATAAAAGAGAGCTTTTAGAGGAAATAAATACAGCTCTTCAACCACAAAACAATAACATATATCTCTAAACTATTTGTTTATTAATAATTCAGCTTTTTCCACCAAATATGCTTTATGATTTCAAGTGTGAAACTCATGAAATGTCATTTCAATTCATTCTTAGTGTCATCTTGGCAGTCAGTGGAGAGAATTATAGGATTAAGTGGTCTGGCTATATATAAAACAAAGGCAGAAACATAAAAATCTCTTCTTCAAATGCTAGACTGATGTAACGATTTTAATGACTTGCATACTATTGTTCTTCCTTCTTAGGAATCGATTATATTTCTGGAAACTGACATGCCTGATTAGGTTTCATCCAGTTTCATTCCGGATTTTGCTGCTGAATATGATCATTTCTATCACATGAACAGCAGGAGCCAAGCATCTGCCTCTTTATTATAGCTTCCATGGAATTATTGTTGAATGTGTGAGCCAGTAGGGCCTTGCTGAATGAAGTCCACAATTCAAATCATAAAATTTTTCATACACCAGAGAACGCCTTGGAGGCAACCCAAAAGTGAAATACAATTTCTATCCTGATGAGCTATTTGCTACAGACCCATGAGACACGAAGGAAGCTTTAAGAGCAGTGTTTCTCAAAGTGAAGTCTGTGGACCAACTGTCTTGGAATTACCTACAGTGATGAATAAAAGATGAAGATTCCTGGGCACCTCTTCAGATTTATGCAATCAGTTTCTAGAGGCAAATCTCAAGCATCTGTACAAGCTCACCTGGTGATCCTAAAATTTTAAAAGCCACTGTTCTTGAACCTAAAACTGCTCTAAAAAAATTAGGTCTTAAAAAAAAGTCACTATTCTAATTTTTTTCTCACTGTTTTAAAGTCTTAAGTCCACACAACTCTCAGCTTTCAATGATATTCCTCTAAAGAAGACTTACAAAGCACTTTTTTGAACTGGACCAGTTTCTTATTATTGGCTGTCATGTAACCCAAATGGATAGGGTATAACAATGCTGGGAAAATGTCCCTCCAGGTTGCTAAGTATAAAACTTGAATGAAATAGTTTAATTCTTGTTGCATCAAGGGAAATCATGGGATAGGACTTTTCAAAAATATGTTACAACATAAAATAGGCATTTAGTTTAAGATTTCTTATTGACATTTCTTTCCCAAACTAGATTGTAGTGCTAATGACACAGTATTGAGACATACGCATATAGCACATGGGTAGAAGCATACGGCGGCTTTCTTTGTCATATCCACACTTGCCACACATCCTGGAACTTATTATAATTCTGTTGAAGTGGTCAGACTGTTCTTAATGTGCTTGTTTTTTCTTGGGGAAATCCATTGCCCTTTCAATGAGGAAGTATTCAGTTACCAAGATATTCCTGGTTTAAAAATAATTTGCAAACTCTGCCTTGTAAACACTTACAGATATACCACAGAAGTCCCTAGAGCTACCTCGGAAGTAGCCCAAATTTATCTCAAATATATCTTGCTCACGTAAAATAAATATTGAAACCATTATTCCAGAGAACAATTTTTCTAAACCAGTTGGTTTTCAAAGTGAAAGTCAAAGGCGTCACCTTGGAGGTTGGAGATGCAAAGGCGTGTTTGGTGAAATCGCCAGTGCAGAATAGAGATTGAAGGCACAGTTGCCTTCCCCACTTCTCACTAGCATAGGCTCTGCTGCTCATCTTTACCTGTTCTTTATAAAAGGAGAAAAATGACTGTAACTATAGAGCTGAGCTCTAATCTAGGCACACTCTCATTGGCTTTCCACCTCTGTTCAATATTTACTCTACAGCTGGGGTTGCAAAACTATGGTCCATGGGCCAATATATCCCACAGCTAGTTTTTGTCAACAAACTTTTATTGGAACACGGCCACACCCACTTATTTGCATAGCATCTGTGACTGCTTTCACACTACAAAGTCAGAGTTGAATAGATGCAAAGACACCCTAGGGCCCACAAAGCTAAAAATATTTGCCACCTGGCATTTTATAGATAAAGTTTGCCTAACACCGATCTAGAGAACATTTACAGTTGACTCAGTCATGATTCTTATCCAACAGAGGTAGGTAGAGGCAGAGGTGGTGGATGTCCATTATGATACAGGGGGAAATTTTACATGAATATTGTTGCAGGAAAAATAGATATCCTGATCATCAAAAACAACGTCTATTCTTCTTACACAAAATAATTTCTTTCAAAAGTGAGGATTTTGCTAAATTGCTGTTTTGAAAAGGAGGTCAGGAATGACCAAGATAACATAGTGATTGTGGAAAGGACTATATCCCCAAACCTTTCTCCATATACTGCACCTGCTCTTGTTGCTGTATGTTTGATCTTGATAAATATGTAATAGCCCTCCTCATTTTTACAGATGAATACCAACACTAAATTACTTCTTGCTCCCCTACATTCTCTCATTCACTCACTCATTCAACAGTTATTTTATAAGCACCTATTATGTGTTACGCCCTATTATAGGCACATAGTATACAACGGTGATCAAATGGACAGGGGCTGGCTCTCACAAAAATATTTGTTGGGTGTAAATTTTGAACCAGGTGGTCTTATATTTGAACTTACAAATAAAGAGCAAAAAATCAAACTCATAAATATCTTTTTCTCCCAGATTAACTATATTATTATGTTATGATATACAATTAGACAATGCAACTTAGTGCAAAATATGGGTTTATAATATAATATAATATAATCACTGTCATTATATTTTCCATCATGACTTTTTTTAAAGTAGTCTAAAATACACAGTTAGCACTTTTCTTAAAACTTTTGCAACCCTACTCAGAGAGCTTAATGAAGAGGTGATTCAGATAAGGAAACCTGTAAATACAACAGAGTATAATGAGTTGTAGGATAGGGGAAATGTAGAACAATAGGGAAATGACATGGTAGGGAGTTAGGGGAGAGGTGTTTCCTGATAGAAGTTGTAGGAAATTTTTAAAAGGAGGAAATGAAGAGTGAATGAAGAGAGGAGATTGCACATGGCCATGGTGACTATGTAAAGAAGTTTGGTTGCTTTTTTTGCTTTTTGATTGAGATATATGGGAAGCAATTAGAAGTCTTAAGGAGTAGCATGATCACATTTTTCTTCACAGACTCCTCTGGCTGCACTGAAGAAAACAACTGGAGAATAATGAAGATGGGGCACAACGATCACTCGGGAAGCTGACCTATGGTAATACTAGTAGAGATGAAATGAAGTAGAGAGATTCAAAGGTACTGAAATTATCAGGACATAAAAATTCATCAGATTTGAGGGTTGAAGAAAAGAAAAGAATCAATCAAGGATGACTTTTAGTTTTTTGTCTTGGGCAACTGCCTGGGTTGTGGTGGCATTTGCTATGATTGGGACCACAGAGGAGGAGCAAGTTTGGGAGAAAAGATGGTGATTTTGGTTTGGAACACATGGAGCACCCCGTACCTGAGGACCATCCAGATGACTTGTAGGATATGCAGTTGGGTAGGTACACCTGAGCCTCAGAAGATTGGAAATAAGGACAAGTCATCAGTGTATCAATAATAATTGAGAAAATTGGAATGGAGGAGATTACCCAGGTTGCATATTTAGAGTGATAGAAGAAAGTCCCAGAACAGAATCCACCAGGTAGAGGATGAGAATTCTGACAAAAAAAAAAAAAAAGGTTAAGAAGGTGTGGCTAAGTAGGTAGGAGAAAATATATAGTTTTGAATCAGAGGAGTCAAAATAGAGTGTTTAATGAAGAAAAGAATAATTGATTATATCAGACATTTCTGAGAAAATGATTATGATAAGACTTAAGATGCTTTCCTTAGATTTTTGTCATTGCCACTTGTGGTGACAGCAGTCAGGGAAGGGGCAGAAGCCATATTGCAGAAGGTCTAACAAAAAGTCTGCAAAACGTGTGTGAAGAAAATTATAAATCCTCATTGGAAGATATCTTTTTAAATCCTCTCTATTTGGAAGGGCATATCATGTTTTTTGATAGAAACAGCTAGAATCATTGAAATGTAAATTCTCCCAAATTGATCTATAGATTCAATGCAATTCCAGTCAAAATCCAAATAGAGCTTTTTTATGGAATATAACAAGCTAATTCTAAAATCCATATCACATCACAAAGGCTTAGAAAAAACAAAAACATGCCTGAAAAATAAAAAGGTATGATGACCTGCCTTGACAAACATCAAGACTTATTGTATCATAAATACAACAGATATAAGTTATAGAGATAGATAAAGAACATGAGTGAACAGAGAGAGAACAGAAATAAATCCACACATATATAAATGAGTTCTCACTGAGCTGACATTGCAGATTGGTGGGGAAAGGACTGATTATTTAATAAAAATGCTGGGAGAGTTGTTATTCATTTGAAAAACAAAGAAGAAAAAGACAGAATCCTTACATCATACTCTACAAATCTTAAATTCCAGATATATTAAGTACTCTCTTTTTATAAAATAAAAATCTATAAACCTTTAAGTTCATGATTAGGATAGTATCTTAATGAGCTTGGGGTAGGAAAAGATTCATTAATAAGATAGAAAAGATACAATCATAGAGAAAATGATCAATTCAGCTACATTAAAATTGAGAACTTCTGTTCCTTAAAATATACCATGAAGAGAATAAAGACACAGGTTGTAACCTAGAAGAAAACATTTGCAGTGTCTGTAAACAAGGATTAGTATTCAAGATATATGAGTTCTTATTAATCAATAAGAAAAAGACAAACAACTCAAAGTAAAAATTACAATAGACATAAACAGGCATTTTACAAAAGAGGAAACAAATGGATCATAAACATGTGAAAACATGTTCATCCTCATTAGTAATCAGGAAATGTAACTTAAAACCACAATGAGGTAGAATTTCATGTAAAAATTTTAAAGTGAGTCAATGTCAATTTTAGCAAGAATGTGGAACAAGAAGACTTATCCACTTAGCCACTGCTGGTGTATGTGTAAATTGGCACACACACTTTGGGAAATATTTGGCATTTAAAGTTGAACATGTGCATATGCTGCAGCCCTGTAATTCTATTCCTAAGAGAAAATCTTACATCGATGGACTGGGAGACTGTGTAAGAACATGCATAGCATCATTGCTCCTACCCACCACCACCACGAACGTTTACCAAAACAAATGCTCATCAAAACAAGTGCTCAACAAATGTGTTATGCTATTGCTGTCATGTGGTTATGTGTGCTATGTGGAGTAGAGAAATAAATCGTGGTACATTCATATATTAAAATTCTCTGCAGCAGTGAAAATGAAAGACATAGTACTATACACAGCAACAAAAGTGAATATCGAATAATGTTGAGCAAAAGATGTAAATCATGGAATACATACATCATACATTACAATTCCATTTTCATAAAGTTCAATATCAGCAAACTAAACATACCGTTAGGATATATACATGCAGTTGGACACAAAATACAGAAAGGGAAAGGAATGTAATCTGGGAGGGATACATTTACATATCATTTCATTTCTTAAGCTGGATGATGGGTAGATGGGTGTTTCTTTTGTTTTTTTATAATTTTAAAGTACATATGAATTTCTACACTCCTTTGTATAATGTATTTTCTAAATGTTTTTAAGGAAAATATCAAGTGCCTTAAAAGATATGGAATCTTTGATGAGAAAAAAACTTTTAACCAATAGACTGTATCTGCCCCTTTAAACATTTTGAGATTGATGTTTTTTAATCCTTCAACCTAAGATAAGGAAGTAGTAAAAAATATTGAGCTAGAAAAAAAAAATAGTCTAACAAAAAATGGTCATGACAGGGGCCAGCCTGGTAGAGTAGTGGTTAAGTTTTCACGCTTCACTTTGGTGGCCTGGGATTTGTGGGTTCAGATCCTGGGCACAGACCTACACACCATTCATCAAGCCATGATGTGGGGCATCCCATATATAAAATAGAGGAAGACTGGCACAGATGTTAGCTCAGGGCCAATCTTTCTCACACACAAAAAAAAAGAATAAATGGTCATGAGGGAAAAAATTACCAATAAAATGACTCTAAATGGATTAAAGTAAAGGGCGAATAGAGGGGGGTTAGAAAACACTGAACAAAGTGTTAAAGAAATTACCACACTGTTTCTGCATGCCACTTTATTTATGTCATCTTCAAAAATATAACGAATTAAAGATCCAAAACCTACAGATAGAGAAAGTGGCTATTTTTCTAGAATAAGCAGAGGAAAATTACTAGCTTCACTTTGTAAGTATTCATAAGGGAAAAAATTTACTCTCTGTTTTCATAAGTCATGTTTCATTAGTGTGAAAAATATGGGCAAGAGGAAAAGAATATTTCAACACGAATATACTTAAAAGTTTACTCATCTCTTCACTAATGTCACATAACAAACACATACAAACAAATGTGCCATAATAAAAGAGTAATTACCTATGTGGCTGTGTGCAATAATCAACCTGCAAAAGAGCCAAAATCCCGGAGGATGTAAGCGTTATATTTAGGTGGTATCATGTATTTTATTTAGAGGAGGTAGATGGACACTTGAAGGAACTAGAAATTGGTTTCCTTACTTTGAAACTAGTCCAAGCGGTAATGAGTGATGACTGGATATTTTTACAACCTACTAGACATTCAGTGATCTTTGAGACACAAGCTGATGGTTTTTCATCATTCTTTGGTGGGCAGGTGTCACCACCACTAATTAGGCTTTTGCTTAAAATCTGCTGGAGGGAGTAGAAAGCAAGAAGTTCTGGAGACTGGATAGCCCATTCATGGCCTGCTATGGTAATAGCCAGGTTGGCTCAGAGACTCCCGGCCAAGCCCAGCTGGTAAGCATAGCATGCCCATGTCTGGTGTAATAAAGAGAGGATTTTCCCTTCTAGAACAGTCAGTCTGGCTCCTCTGCCAGCATTCAATTGGCAGAGCCAAATTTTAAAAAAATGTAGTTGTTTTGGTGAACAAGCCTTTATCTGAATGAGCCATTTTGAAAATCTCAGTCCCCTAAACTTTATAACTGACATCTCACACGATACACTGTGGTGCATTCTAGTAAAAACCTATCGGCCTCAGACCAGAAGAATCATAGGAGAGGCAGATCAGCAAGTAAATGTGCTTCACAAGTAGCTGGGTTATCCTACAGATGTAGTCCCAGAAATAGGCCAAAAAATAACTTTCTCAAAATATTAATGCTCTTCAGTTATAGAGAATTTTACAAATTATCAGATAATTTCACATATCGCAAGAGGTGGAAAATTTTAATTTTAGAAGTAAAAAATTTGCCCAAACTCACAAAGGTCATGAAGGATTGAGTCAGGGCATATTCTGAGCATGAGTTAAAGTCCAGGGTTGGCTCCACTACACCACAGATGCCTGAAAACAATAACAAGAATAATGATAGCCCCTACCATTTTCAGTGAGCACCTAATAAGTATGAGGCGTTGTTATGCACCTTTATTTCCGTGTCTAAATTTAAAATATTGAATCACATTTAAATGCATAGTAAGAGATGCTACGCTGAATCCTTTGATTACAATCAAGACTTTTTATCAGTTTTATAAGTTTAAATGCCTATATTTTGCTCTCTTTAACTGGAGCATAACTATATTGATATCAGATATATATATAATTATATATATATGGAATTAGCTATAAGGATAGTATTACAGGTTAAAGATTGATCATTTTACTAAACTTTAAAAGAAATTCTCACAAGATCAATATTTAAAACTAAAATTTTTCTTGGCCATTATTTTTATTTCTTTCTTTACTCCTAGTATCAGAAAAAGAAATTGTTTGGTTTAAAAGTGAAAGGAGGCAAAATCCTTTCTAGATTAGAAGTGTTATCTGCATACCTGCTGATACATCATTTTATGAAAACCATCACAATTACCCTAAAGGGTTCTACTTAACAGATACTTTTTGAAAGTCTGTTAAGTTAACAAAGTAGGAGATAGGCAAAAGTGAGATCAGACAATATCTATCATTAAAGACTTTATACTCTAGTAAGAAGAATAAGAAAAACACAAGTAGAGGATAATGACAAGTGACCAGAATCAAATATTTGATTTCTTTGAGTTCTAAATAGAAAAGGGAGTATATTTTAAATTAACATAAAATATATTAAAATTAACATTTCGGCAATGGCAATCCTCTAAATCATCTAATTGTCTCTAAAGAGGCAACTCAAAATCAATTTAGAGTGGTTTGAAATGAAATTATTTAGTCATAAAATTGATCCCTAGGAATAAAGAGGGATGGGGGACAGCTGTTGTCTCTTGATTCTCATTGACTTATTTCAGCACAATTAATTTATTGGTCCTTGTCATTGGCAGAAAATTTTTCATTTTGGTTATGTTTCATTCAATACACAAGCCTTCAAATGTGCACTGAAAGGCAGAGTTAATAAACTAAAATTTCTAGCTTCGAGTACAATATCTAAGAAGGAGAATCTCAAAATCATTAGCCCACATAAATATTCTCCTTCCTCATTTCCTATCCCAACTGCCCTCCTTCTCCACACACACACACTCACACACACATCCAGCACCCCTGAATCAGTCATTCGGACATACAACAACCTGACTGTACATCCAGTACCTTTAAGTCTACTTTTAGTTTAACTTAAACCAGAATATTGTTGCTGATACATAGAATATAACTCATGGCAATCCAGTATGAATCCTTGAACATAGCTCCATATGCTGGAGAAGCAGAGAAAATAATATGATGCAGATTTCTAACTCTCTTTATAGCTCAGAAATCTTATCATGCAATAATTAGAGGCATAGTAAAAATCCAAATAAAGATACCATTTGCTGTATAGATCTATAAACTGGATATTGGTGTTACAGATGCCAAAACACAGAAAGATTAGCTCTCAGCTCCATCCCCGCTGAGGAAGTTCCCTGAAGGATGAAAGAGCCCTGGAAAAAAGTAAGATGCTTTAGCTGATCAAGCCCTATTTGGTCACTTTCATCTTTGTGATGCATGGAAAAGGAGCCCCTTTCCTGCCAGCTCTTGGCACTGTGACCAGGGAGAGACATAAAGGGAGGCAAGGCAATGCCAGCACAAAAGGGGAAGTGGTTAAAGGCAGCAGCCCGTTCCAAAGAAACAAAGGTGCTGGCAGGAGATGTTAACAACGAAGACGCTTGTGCCTCCATGGTAAATAAAATGGCAACGGCCTAATAATAAACCTGAAAGACACAAGTGAGGATGGCTGCATGCAAAGTGGGAAAAACCTTCCAATTACTGCTTTAGACAGCCCTATTAATCCTTAGGAGCCCTCCCGACAAAAAGTCTATTCAATTTTCCCTCGATGTGTTCAGTCTAATGGGAGCGGTATTATGTCTGACATCGAGGGTAATTACTTCATGAGAATTTCACATACAGAGAAATAACGTCCTTAATTTTCTGCAGGTGTCTTGGGCACATTCTGCATAATTCTTTGCCCCAAAATGAGGTGCACATTCCTCTTCTGCAGAGCTGCTTCCAGATTGGGATGGTTTGCATTTGAGGACTGAGTAATAGTTATTTATCTCCACCACTATGGAAAGCAGCACATGGTATAGTCTCCCTTTGTCGCATTGCAAGTGTCATTAAAACCTTCAGCAAAGCTGAAAAATTTATATATATGTAATGTGTATATACATATACATATAAATCTTGTGATAACACTCCTGTGGGTCACAAGCGTTAGCAGCAGATAAGTAGTTAGGACCTTTCTATACACATCAGTTATGAGAGTTCCAACAAAGCCAAAACCCCGCAGAGGGGCACTTAGCTGTTTACTCCTGCCAGTTCATGAAACTTGGAAACAATTGAAATTGCACGGGAAAGAGGATAAATGGAAAGGACAATATTTAAGGCTGCTTTGGTCTTGAAATAATTACACATGTAGCATGTCCTGTTGATTTACTCTCAAGTAAAGACTCTTCAGTCAAACATAAATGGATTACATTTTTTACTGAATTACAGCAAAGCAGTTTTATTATTTTAGCACCACCTGACAGTAGACATATGACAAAGGGAATGTTTAATATAACAGCTTAATAAAATATTCACCAGGGAGAAAAAAATCTTTCTTGAAAAAAATTTATTTTTCAATGGTGGAGCAGTCAAGCATACAGAAATAGGCTGTAATGTGGCAAATATTACTCAACTTAATGGAGAAATGATTAAACATTTCTTGGAGTCGATGACTTTACTACTGAGACGTTCTCATATAGTACAAGAAAAAATGTAATTTTATTTTTTCTACTAGGGTGTAAACTAAATGAACAAGACCATATCATTTCGTGTAATATCTGTTCTTTATGATCCTATGTTTTCTTAAAAGTCATATAATTAACTAGAAAAAAATGGCACTTAAGACATCACAGTATGGTGCATGGAAACTGAAGTGGCTGGATCCGTTTATTTCTAAATTGCTTCCACATCTAAAATGCAATGATTTTATATTTCAGAAGCTATGCCTGCATGGGGAAATCAGATTGTTGCCCAAAGCACCCCTTCCACCAGCAGTATCTGCTGTTCCGGGGCTTATAAATAGCCCAAACTAACTGCTGTGGTTTCTTTCTTATCCAGGCATCTTAAACTTGGTGGAACATTTTGACTGTGTTCAGGTCCCAGAAAACCTGACCAAGTCTAATAAGAACTTTTTTATTACAGTTCAGTTTAGGCAAAAATTAATATCTTGAGAGTAAGTTATCTTTAATTTTCCCTTTGAAAGTAGGATATAAAACCTTAATATATTATTCCTAGGAAAAATTATCTTCTCTTCAAAAGCCAGAGGCAGCCTTTCAGAGAGAGAAGACTAAGGATGTACTTATGTTCTTCCTCCTCTCTCACCCTGAAAATCCCAGGACATGCAGCCACCAGTGCTTCTGGTAAGTGCAAAGGACACACTGTCCTTGGACTCCATTATTTCCCAATACATTCAGGCAGGCCAAGATATCTATCAAGGCTTCAAGTCTTAAACTTACTGGCATCCTTTAAAACTTCCCCAAAAGTCTCGTGAGGTTGACTGGATTGTGAAAAACTAACCCAGAAACCTTCATAACTAAAATTTGTATATAATACATGCTTTAGTTAACGTATAACTCACTAAGAAGTATAAACTTGCTAACTCCCAGTTACCCTGAATGTTCAGAGTTAATTACTAACGTTGCTCTTATTTCTTGGTGCAACTGTCACAGGCAAAGGAGAAGCTACCAGTTATCTACTGCACCTCTCTGATTCCAAGAAGACACCACCAATGCACTATGCTTTTCTTTTATAGGAAGGGTGTAGGAAAACCTAGGTTATCAGCTTATTTATATAAAATGGTTCTTTATGAAACCTTTGTATACAAGTTCCAAATTTCTCTCTGTGAAACTGTCATGGCTATCAAATATTGCACTGTCATATAATTCTCCTATATATTCTTTTTTTTTTTTTTTTGCTATGGAAGATTTGCCCTGAGCTAACATCCACGCCAATCTTCCTCTATTTTGTATGTGGGTCGCTGACACAGCATGACTGACAAATGGCGTATGTCTGCGCCTGGAAGCCGAACTCACAAACCCCAGGCTGCCAAAGAAGGGTGCACCAAATCTAACCACTACACCACCAGGCTGGCCCCCCACCTGTATATTCTTAATGAGACATTGTCTTCCAAATTAGATCATGTTAGTAAACACTATCTAAGACTGATTGAACCTAAGTCTGAAAGATAATTCAGCATCAAATATTTAAAGTAGAATATTTTTCACTAATATCCATAATGCTCACTGTTTTTGCATAACAGGTTTTTCGATTACCCAAACCCCTGGCAATTCAGAACAGACTCAGGAAAGAACATTACTTCTTACTCAAAAATTAGTTCCAAACTAATACAGAGGATGGAACAAGAAAGCATACATGGGAAACAAAATGTGAAACAGATGGTAGGAAGCCCTATGTGAAGAATTATACATGCATAGATGATCCAGCCAAAGAAAGTTATTCTGGTATAAACACTAGGTCCATTCAAGAGATGCTCAAGAAGGATGAAGTGAAATAATCTGACCAATAAGTGGTCATAATTGGGCAAAAAATATATTTAAAATGTACTATTTGTGATGTAATTCATATTAAGGTATTCTGGTCCCTAGCAAGAAATGAAAACAGAACATGCATTATTCATCCTCATTTGCATGCAGTAATTCCCATAAAAATGAACTGAGTGGGACATGCATTTGAAGGCTGTGTGGATTCTGATATGTTACAAGAAAAAGCTTTATGGCAGAGTTATACTGTTCATAGGTTTATGACAACAATATGAAAGGATGAATGAAGGTTCAGAATATACTGTATGCTGAGTATACAGAAAAAAATGTATTCATTAATACCCATATTATTTTTCTATCTCTGAACCGATTTATTTTTAGCATCTCTGAGGTCTAATGCATTCTGAAAATTGTAGTCAATGTCCTTTATTTTTACTTCAATGCTCCTTGTGGCAGCTGTGTATGCTTTGCATTTCATAAGCACTTAAAACAATAACATGGATTAGGATCTCAAAGTTGAAATTTTGAAATTTCAACAGTTTGGAAAAATCAGATTTAAGGGCTAAATGGAAATGGATTTATGCAACACATTTTTGACAATTCCATTTCTCATTCTAGTCGTCTAGTCAAAGATGACTTTCACAAAGTATGAATACTGTCAGCTTTAACCACACATTCTAAAAATATTAAGACAAAATTAAAATAACCCCTTCTCAGGCTTTTATTTTAATTTTGATTGTGTGTTAAAAACTATATGAAGATGAAAAGACTGGAGAATCATTATTTTATCGAGCACTTACTATCTGCTAGCCACTGTTCTATCAGCATCACTTATGGTAGCTCATTTAATCCTCAGAATCTTCTAGAATTGCTTACTGTTACTTATCCCTATTTTATAGATGAGGAGGTTAAGCAAGCTTGCCATAGTAATATAGTCAAGTAGCAGAGCTAGAATCCAAATCTAGCTCCAAAATTCACTCATGGAACTGTAATGCTGTATTATTTTCTATACCTGACACATCCATAAACATTCTACCTTAATTCTAAATATAATTTGGGAAGATATTGCTGACTGATAGTAAGGGATCTATGTCTGTAATTTCTTATTGAAGTATTCTTTGTCTTGGTTTAGTTTATTCGCCTGTTACTCTCCATTATCTAATAATAAAGAATATCTCTTTTGAAAACATTTCCCTTACTAGACCTAAATGAGTAAAATATACCCCAATTACCCACAAAACTATTCTCTTTAAATTTATACACACAGTTGAATGAACGAATGAATGTGTGTGTGTGTATGTGTGTGGTATTTCTCTCTCCAACTGGAGTCAACAAGAGTTGCTTTGAGATAAAATAATCTAACAGTTAATTCCTTCACCACAGCTATACTGCAAATTTATAACATTTTACAGTAGTATCTTGCCAAGTCATCTTATTGCCAGATATTATAATATTTAACTCTCTGACATCCAATTCATATTGTTTCTCTTTATATACATTTTAAAATCTTTAAATCTGTATGCATCACACAGTCAAAATATTAATGAAAAGGTAGAAATTTAAAAATAAATAAAACTAAAAGTTCCAGGTATTCCAAAGGCCATTGTTTTCCATGTTCCTTCATGATTTTTCCCATATTTATATACTCGTCTGCACAGTCTACTGATGGAAATGTTAACCACCTCTAAAACATACCTTCACAGAACACCTACTGGTGTTTGACCAAACGACTGGATACAATAGCCTAGTCAAGTTGACACATCACAGCTGCTCACATGTAAATTTCAAATTTTGGAAACTTTGAACTTCATAGAAAACCAATATTAGTGAAACTGGTTTTGCTATCCTAAATCATAAGTAGCATATCTCAAATTTTCAATGATTCCATAAATCTAAGCATACCAAATTGTAAATAATTGTGTAAAAATGCTTTCCACATAACAAACACAATTCTACTGAGGAACAACCCTACTAATGTAAAGGAAAGACATTTAAAGCTTGAATTGGATTTTATAGACCACACCAAATACTGCAGTGTCCTGCACCAAATGCCGTTTCAGCAACTGGAACAAGCCTTGGCCTAACATCATGGTGGTGTGATGGCTTCCTTCCAACAGACCAAGGGACAGGAAAAATTGGGAAAGCCACTACTGTACCCAGAAGCAACATATTAATGTCAAATATAAATCTGATAGTACTGCATACATTACATCAGTCATCACATTCACACCTCATTTCATTACAAAATCAAGATTGGAAACCCCTAGCATTCTGGCATGTAGTTTCAGGGCACAGTCAAACCTCGCGTCACCTGAGGCACTCCGGGCAAAATTCCAGACTGCCAAAAGCACTACCTAATTTGCTTCTGCAGTTGCACATTTTTGCTGCAAAGATAAAGAGTGCAGCATGACATTTGCTTGCATTTGCATGTTACCAGATAAGTGGCTTCAAAGGGCTTGTTTTCCCAACTCTTACACAATAGAATTCTGAGATCATCAGTTCTGTATTTACTTTCTGGTCTAAGGAGAAATTGACCTTGGGTTGTATTTAATTTAAGTGTTTTGCCCACAGCACTTAAGGCTAACTTGTACTGTATACACTTTTCTTAAAATACTTTCTCTAGTATATTAATCCTAAATGTCACCACCTAAACATCTGAAACAATCGTAATATAATATCGATTGCCACATCTCTGTTGTTTAGTGGGTTAAATGTAAAAGATTTCTGATCAACCCCTTCAACAGTTATAGATTAGATAATATCAGATTTAATAACTATCCTTTAAGTGTTGTATGTGCTGGTCTTTCTCATGTTCACATACATTCAGTCAGCCACGCCATAATTCAACAGAATTTAGTAAGTATTACTTTATTCTAGGCATGAGCACACAGGACATTCATGGATAAACAGGACACAGTCCCTCAGGAAGCTTACAGTCTTCTAAGGGAGAAAGAGAATTAACAAATTAAAATGCAGCACAATGAGGGCTAGTTTTGAGGACCACAGAAGTTTGAGAAACTGCTAATCTCTTAGTATACAGGGCTCAGGCTTAACATGAAGTGGAATAAAGCTATCTATGAAGCAGTATAAAGATAAGAGACATCATTGAAAGCCCAATTCTAAAGCATGATTTTGTGATGATACAAATCTACATAATAAATTTCGACTGTTTTTGTTTATCTTACCATGTGATGTCATTCAGATTATAATCATTCTGATTGTAAAAGATGATGTATGTGGGGCTCAAAGACACTTTGTAGAGTACTGTGGTAGATTGAATAATTGCTCCCCAAAGCACATCCTAATCCCTGAAAGCTGTGACTATGTCATCTTTCATGACAAAAGGGAATGTGCAGATGTGATTAAATTGAAGGGCTTGCGATGGGGAGATTATCCCAGGTTATCTCACTAAATCCAATAAGAGAGGAACAGGAAAGTCAGATTCAGAGGAGGAGATGGGACAACGAAGAAGACTTTGGAGGAAGGGGCCCCGAGGCGAGGAAGGCGGGCAGCCTCTAGAAGCTGGAAGAGCAAGGAAATGGATTCTCCCCTAGAACCTCTAGAAGGAACACAGCGCTGTGGAACCTTGACCTCCAGACTAGAAGATGATAAACATGGATTGTTTTAAGTCACGAATGTGCTTGGCATTAATATAAGTGCTTTGCATGAATAAAATCATTTCAGCCTCACTTACCATAAATCAGGAAATGCTAAGGGATTTATATTATATTTAATCCTCACAACAGTCCTTATAATGTAGGTGCTAGCTTTAATTCCATTCTATTAAGTGTGGAAACCAAGGCACAAAGAGTTAGTAATTTGTCTAAGGTCACACAGCTGACAGAACTTCATCCTGAACTCAAGCAATCTAGGCTGCCTCTTGATTTGAAGTGAGTTTCTTTTTGCGTGTTCACACACTTAGTAAACATCAAAAACAGTGTCTTAATCTGTGTTTCCCTAAAAAATATTAGAGCCTGAGCAAAAGGTTTGTGTGCAGTTTATTTTGGGTACAGATCCTAAGAAGTAGGAATAGGGGACTTGTAATAGTGAGAGTGGGAAGAAGGGAAAGCCAGTTCAATGACACCTTATCAAGTTGGTCTCACTGATAACAAGTGGAGTTTCATCCCAGCGGGTCACCTTTGAGGAGTGTGAAGAATGCATCTCTGAACTGTCTACTCAAGGGACAACAGAAGGAAACATTTATCCACCAGCTCACGTTCCCCGCTGATCAAAGGTCCCCCACTCAGTTTTAACTTCTCACATGTTCAGGGCTGCATATGCACCAGAATAGTTGAGTGGGTTCCCACATCTCCCACGTGGAGGCAGCTGAGAAGCTGTAGGGTGACAGATACTCAATGAGGTTCTGTCAGGTTACACTTGACCCGGTTGGTTGCTATGGCAACTACTGGAGGAAAAAAAATATATAGGCTGGAAGAATATAACTTTGGGCAAAAGAAGAATCTGACACAAGCTAGTCTTTTGACTCTCAGTTCCAGATTCTTTCCATCATTGTGCATTTCCTCAAGTGATCGCTTGTTTTTGCGTTGATAGGATCTGACGTTTTGCAAGGTTAGGTTTCTGTGAGAACAGTTGACCAATAAAATATATTCCTAACCAGATAGGCCATGAAAGGTGGGTTATGCTGTTTTATATGGATTTTTGCCTCACTAAATGGATGTTCAATTCCTAGAAGATGGATATAATAACATATACCACTTGATTTTTCCCACAATATCCAGTTCAACAACAGAATTAATGTAGAAACTCAAAAGATATGCACTAATTAATGTTTATTTGAATTTCAACCTCTCAGATATTAGTTTTATTAATAATTACTACTGGAATTTAAATAGTCCCACTAAGGATTTTTATAAAATACTTTCTTCTTGTTTTCACACTCCTTTAAAATCTGTTGCCATTCTTTCTTCTTCTAATTTTAATAGCTTAATGTTTTTCATCCAAATATAGCACGTAATTTGCCTTAGACAATAGAATCACCAAGGACCAAGCCTGGAAACCCTAACAGTGTTTCTTTCCAGATGGATCACAACCCATATTGAACAAAACAAAGCTTCAAAAAATTCCTAAGTATAATTCTATTTTTATATATTTGTCATTTTTACAAAGAATATTTCTTCTCAATTGGACAAAATATACACTACAGCAGATAATCCAAATAATGACAGCATTAGAATGTAGGATAATATGGTCGTGTCTACGAGTTATTAATTTGAGTCCAATTATATAGGTATAATGGAAACTAATCAGTTGTGATATATTATTACGTAATATATCTGGCCAGTAAATGAAAGACAGCCAAGTGTTTTGTACATTAGTATCATAGGAACATTACTTAGGACACAGCACTTTTTTTTACCACTCTTTATGTACCTCACTTCCAAGATAAAATAATATTCCCGTGAAGAAATATGCATACTAACATAAAGAAACACAGAAAGTAAACTTTGTTCGTTATAAATATTCAAACTTGCTTGAGATTTTTCCATCTCTTCTTGGTTATTACACCTATCAGAACAATGTTTGCTTTAGGATAAAGTAAGGCAAAAAAGTACCACTGAGAATCACTGTCATTTGTGACCACAAAAATTAAAGTGAAATCATATATGCAAATTCCTTATCATTTGGAAGACACTAATCTGCAT
The DNA here is from genome assembly GCA_031878705.1 of Tapirus indicus. Lineage (NCBI taxonomy): Eukaryota > Metazoa > Chordata > Mammalia > Perissodactyla > Tapiridae > Tapirus > Tapirus indicus. The sequence goes on along the minus strand of CM062919.1, from coordinate 135,760,254 downwards.
AATTGGCTAAAGTTACTTTGAAAATTTATTCTTGAGTATGATTTCATTTAATGGGTAGTTGCCTATAAATAATTTTCTATACATATATGTCATACACATGAGTTACTTCTGTATATTCATTGTTTTAAAATCATTTAAAGTTATGGACACAAAAGAAAGGATATTCTCTTTAATTTTATCTACGTTTAATGGAAATGGTTTCTAGAACATAACTCCATAAAACTATTAAAAATTAACGTTCATTAAGTTTTTTAAGTAATTAATACTTAGGGTAAGCCACATACGTACTATTTTGGAGGCTCTAGGATTTTGTGAGGCTCATTAATCATGATCAAGCACACCTTGAAAAAAACAGCCTATGCCAATGAAAAGCACTATTCAACTATGGTAATAAATCATCAGTTCACAAGGACATTTGGGGCCTCAGATTTCATGGGCTCATCAGAACGACCTGCATACCATAAACACATAAACTTGGTATTTGGTGTTACTGTTTTTAAAATATGGGGAAAGGATTAAAAAAAAACTCTGTCTTCCAAATAAAAAGACTAATCTAAGATTCCAAATTTTTAAAATCATAGACTCACAAGTTTCTTAAGAACAAGCATGGACCTTTAAGAAAGGCTTTTTGGAGGCCTGATGCAATTGTCCAAATGGCAGAGACCAGAAATTTAAAACCTATTTTTCAAAGTCAACAACCCAGGCTTTGAAGAGTAATATTTTTAAAAACTAAACAAATATTTTCTCACATTTCATTAGAAGAAAAGAGGCCATCACATTTCAGTTACAAGTTGTAATTTTATATGAAGTTTTTGATTCATATTGATGTTATTTTTCTTCACCCACCTGTTAGGGTCCCATATTTTCAATGTTCCTACAGTAGGATTTCAAAAAATGGCCTCCAATTTCTGAACACACCAAAGAGCATGTACTAGAGAATAAGACTCTGTAGAGCTTCTGGAAGGGCAGGAACACCAGGGAAAATATGTGAAACACAACATATAGCAACTTATCCTGTACTGGCCCATCTCTAGCTGGTTGAAATTAAAACAGGTAATCTATCTTGCAGGAATATTGTTTCTACCATCTGTGTCAAATAATTCAATTGTCTAACAGCAGTACAAGGTATGCAAGTAACATCAGGAATGATATTAGACACTAAAGAAACTGAGGTCTGCCCTGTTAGAAAAGTAGACCAACAGAGAAGATCAAAACCCAAAGAAATGTAAAACAGAAACCTTCACACAGCATAAAGACTTAGCCATTCAACATCTCATCCAATAATTAAAATAAACAAAGTATCCATTTATCATATTACAGTGTCTGGAATTCTTAGTGGAATAGTTTCTGACAGTGTTCTGAGAAATTTCCTTTGTTCACTCACACTAAGTAATCTCAAACCAGATGTATGATGGTCAGCCAGGTTCAGATGGAAGAAAACTTTATTCTCATTAACCTGTTAGGTTAGTAATGTCATGCAGTACCATTTGAATCAAGGGAATAAAAGGATATGTTCCTCCAGTTTCAATAGTTCTCTAGTACATATTACTTTTCTTCTTTCAACTCCTTTTCATTTCAATGAAGATGTGCTTTCATCATATGCTTTCTTCTAGAAACTACTTGAATGTTCTTTGTTTCTAGACTTTCTATTATAATTACATGTGTGTACTCAGCTGAGTGGCATGCTAAAATCCTAGAGGAAAAAAAGGTAGGGAAAGGGGAAGAAAACTAGGGACAGGGCCAAGTGTAGGAGGTAAACTCTGCTTCAGTATTAACCTCTGTGAACTATGCCAACAGCTCATATCATAATGTATCAAATAGAGTTGTAAGCTAAGCTTGAACTGGCGCCTTCACTAGCTAAAGGACCCGGTAGCAAGAATTGATAAGCTGTATTTGTTAACCTCCTCTCCCTTACATGAGGGTAGCCTAGGCTTTCACACTGATTACAGGCAAGGTGGGAAAGAAATGGAATGGATGTCTGTGTCTCAGAAAATGTGGGGCAAAAGCCCAAGTCTACAATGGCCCCTGCAATAAGGAGCTGATTTTAAAGGATTAAGTCCATGGTGTGTCTATGTATGTCTGCTCAAGATGAAGACTGGAGATTAAAGATCTAATTTTAGATGAAGAGTTGAAATTTTGGTTAGGCCCAAAGAATAAACAAGGTCCAGCAACTGGAGAGAGGTCCCTAAGGCTATTGTATGTCCAGAGTGTTTTGTGGAAGGTGTCATTCTAAAGGGAAGGAACTATTCAGATCAAATTTGAAGTTAATTTCTTACTGGGAAATAAAGGACAAGGGAAGGAGGTCCAAAAACAGGTTTACAAGGTTTATCTTGATGTTTATGAAGTTCAGGGGTCCTAGCTTGCCTAGACATCTTCTAAAGTTCTAGGAGGGAGCCTAGCAATGTGTTCCTGTGATCATAAGTTTCTGGAAATTTTGCCAATACAAATAAAATTATTCTGACATCAAGAAGAAATTTAGAAAGACTCTTATGTTAGGAATATCCAAATAAATGAAGTAGGAAAATAAACACTCTTGATTTGGTCCTATATGAAGGATACTTTTTTTTGTCATCTCTAAATTTATTTAAAAACTGAGAGAACTTAAATTTTAAAAATTAATGGAATATTAAAAAAGAAAAAAGATTGATGATTAACAAAATAGAGTGTAAAATAAAGTATTTTGACATAGGGGATAGAGTTACCAAAAAAATTTAGATCATGCCCAAAACAATAGTTTATTAAGAAGATGAAATAAACTTTGAATAGAAGTAATAAATAGGCTCTTGGTTTGAGTGATAATTTCAACTAAAGAAGAGATAAGAATCAAATGAAATACAGGAAAAAAACAATTTTTTGTAGATATTACAGAAAATGCTGACATTCAGATAATGTAAAACTCTGCAATGATGTCATCAGTGACAAATTGGTTCCTAAAGATTATGAAATCAAAGACTTAAAACTAGACACCACACCAAAAAAAAGTTGTTGTACTCTGGGAAAGCTTATATATAAAACTCAGTGGAGGTTTTCATCCATTTGATAGCAATCTTAAAAATTGACAAAAGGTTACCAATAATGAGTTGTAAAGGTGGAAAAGGTCTTCCTAACTATCAATAATAGAATGCACACACACACACACACACACACATATGATCAACCATGCTAGAGGAAAGACTAAATTACCCTTGTTTTCTTCTTTGAAAAGTATTACAAAATTGTTTTCATATGAAAAAGTGATCAAAGTGTATGCAAGCAAAATCTGTGAAAAAACTGGATTATGGAGGTATGACAGGCAGTCAATTAAAATATAACGTTATATTTGTGAATTTTGTGATTATACTATTTGTCAGTTTTCTTAAGTTAGTAATTTTTGTGATTTTTTTTAAAAATTCCAAACAAATAAGCCTTTTAATATTAATTCTTTATTTGTAATTTGGTATTCTTTTTCTTAGACAGAATTCCCTAAATTGTGTAAGCTTCAGGCTCTACAGATCCTGGAACCATCCCTATTTTGAAATCAAACATCAATTAGCAACTTGGAAGGAATAGGAAATGGCACAGCCACCAGGAGAAGCAGCCAGCAAAGGGACCAAGAGTGACCAGGCTTCGCCAATGACTGATGCTCAGAATTCTAGAAACCCGTTCTCAGACCGGCCCTTAACTTGGGAGAGAGAATGCAGAATTGTATGAAGGTGCCAAGGTCATCCTAGGCAAAAGACGTCCCATTTTTAGAGTAGGAAGGTTAATTCCAAACCCCACCAGATGGCTCCAGACAAGACTTAGTTCTGTAGAAGCCCTCTTCTTATCAACAGGGTTATGAATAGCTGTCAGTTGGTTAATAAGACTAAATAAAATATGGTGATGATGCATAAAGATGAGACACTTTTTCAACATATTATTTTAACTTGAAATGTCTAAAGGTGCATGCCTTGACCAGCTGTTTGATGTAGGGTCAAGGGATTTCCTCTGAGCATAAGTCACTGATTGATACACCACATTTTCTTAAAAGCCATACCCATAACTGAGTCTATAATTTTCAGTTTCATTTTCTGTTAAGCGAAATTAAAACCGAAAGATTCTTACAAAGTAATGTGCTTGTAGACTCCTTCTATATTTCTATGACATTTTTCCAACCATTTATGTTAGTGTATTCCATATGAAATTGTCCATTTTAACCATTTATGACCTATAAAAATGGTCATTTCATAAGGTTCATTCATGACCTACAAAAACAGCAATTTTTGTATACTTCACATCTAATTTGATTTTTAACAACTTAATTTTTGAACCTTGAAAACACAATTTACTTTCCTTAGAAAAAATTATTTTTCTGAATGTTTCTTATGTAGGTTTAAACAATGTTTAATAAATGTATTCTCAATAAGTACAACTCTCCATAAACAGGTTTAGTGGAGTCTATAACGTGTTGCTCAGATCTCCCTTCAGGACTAAAGGACTGATTCCCCCAGGTGCTGGGAGTGGCACACAAGCAAGCCTCAGTGGCAGCTCTCCTTGGAAATTGCCTCTGCTAAAGGAAAGCCACTTCCTGAGGCAGCCCAGACTCAATGACTGGTCAACGTGAGGGGAATAAGGTTCAGCCCCTTGAGACATTTCTAAAGGTCCATCCTAGATTCAGAGCTTTCTGTGGAGGTGGATCAAGACTTTTTTGAGACTGTGTTGCAGCCAGCTTGTCCCTCTGCCCAAGCCTGCTTCTTTCCCTCACCTTCTATAGGTGTTGATTCAAGAGCATTTCCTAATAAATTCCAGTAGGCTAATCTCCATCTCAGAATCTGCTTTCCAGAAAACTTAACTGTGACTAAAACAAGCGATTCTTTATTATAAGTACATAACTTAAAATTCATAGGAGCAAAGGTTCACAAGAATATCACTGAGGAGCCAGCTTGCAGGAACCTTGCGCGTACTCTATGTTATAATCAGTATGTTTTACGTGGAACATTAACGAGTTGGCAGGTCAGTTAAGAAATCAGCAAAGAGATCTACTGCACTCTGCCAAGCTTGATCAAGATTGTCTCCAGCACTGGAGGAGATGGAGCTTGAATGTCAAATGTTTTCTACTTACAGTTCATCCCAGGTAGAGAAGACAGAAATTGGCAGTTTCATGTTAACACAAAGGCCAGAATGGAATCAATTAATTTGACTCCCTCAATGAGCGAGTTAGATCATCCACACAGTAATCTAATTCACCACTGAGGTGTGTCCATTATGTGAGCCAGAGAGTCCCAAGCGGCCCTACGACAGCCCATCTCATTGTGATGTGACTCTCACCATAGATTGTGTGAGCGAAGAATGTTTCAAATTTCTTACATCCTTGACTCTTTTATTTTCCATAATACTTCTTTTTATAAGTAAAGAATTGAAAAGATAAGGCATATATTATAGTGGAAAACAATTATGATTCAAAAGTGAGGGAGTTCAAGACATTTATATTCAAGAAAAAATGGACATAATTTTCATGAGTAATCCATTTAATTACATGTGTACTCAGTCATCTTAGTAAGAAGAAACCAAGTTTAACACACAGTTTCGCTATTTCCACATAGTTCTAGGCCCGTCTCCTGTTCCACGGTCTTTGAAGAAATAGCATAACAATCCAAAAGAATATTTTGGCTATCTACCTGAGTGGGGGAAAAAAACAAACCTTAAGGCTGAAACCTCATCCTATGACAGACATTGTGGAATAAACAAATCAGTTCAGTATACACTTCACTATGGGATCAAAGTTGGAAGTCACTGCCAGCCAAATTCTCAACTCAGTCTTTTCTAGTTTTGCCAGCACATAGCTACATCTCTGAAGTCCATATCCTCAGGTGTAAGCACATCATATTCTAAAAATATGTCTGAATCTCTATTCTCTAAGTTGAAAATAAACCCCAGAAACCAAATGAATATTCCCATAGTGTTTCATCATATCTTGACTTTGGTGCAGACTCCGGGCAGCGCCATCATTCTCTTTGTCTATCAAATTAAAGTAGGTGTCCTCAAGAAACCAGATAATCACCACATATCTTTATTTAGTTTAACAAGATGAATAATATTTGCTTATTATTATAGGCAAAATAATGAGACACATCAGGACTAGCATGCATTTTGGAAAGAAATTCCCACAGGGTCAGCCAATGACTGCTTTAAAACAACTGCCTATATTCAGATGCCAACTGAAAGATTAAACCAGTGGCCATGGCCATATTATTTGCCTCTTAATACCAGACAATGTGTTCGTGGTGTCTGGGCTCACAGCAGGGCACGAGCATCCTGCCTTGGTTTCTGTAGAAGTTGATGATTTGAGGGAATACAGCTGCTTTCTGGGAGAAAAAACTGCAGATTAAAATTTCAGAATGTTTTTTCTTTGGGTTATTTTGTACTTGTGAATGGAAAACCCACTCTCTTATGCTTTCCCTCTACACACTCTCACACACACACACACACACACACACACACACACTTCATACTGATGCAATCATTACCAAACCATGATGACTGTGGTTTCTGAAAGTCAGATGTTGTCTTGACTCGTGATTATTTCAAATGACTACAATAAATTCAGATAAACACTTTACACTATAAAAGGAAAAAAAAGATTTTACACATTTCTCCATCATGCATAAGCAAAGTGTATGTATGGAATATGCAGAGGTCAGGTGAGAATATTTTCCACATAGTAGCTTTTAATTCTCACTTAATTTCAAAATAGGAATGAGACTTTCTCATGTAGAAAAGCAGGAGGAGCACATCTGAAGCAGATGAAATAAGGAATGCAATTCATAGAAATGCAAAAGAGCAATGGACATTTAGGGAACAGCACATCAGCACCCCCAGAGGCTCTGATCCAGTGAACACATGCATAGTCCACAACATAGGCACCCCTGTGCTTGGCATGTACCCCTGGAAATGCCCAGGCTAACTTTTCACCAAGGCCAACTTATCATGCATAGCAGCTCAAACCTGATGCTGAACTCCAAAGACGCATTCTCAGAGGGAAGTTATAAAGATGAATTTAGCAACATATATCAAGCATTCTAAATTAATAGGAAATATAGGCCAAAGCAAAATGGAACAGCATTTCCATGTTTTGTATTTTCCAATTTGCTGCTCCCCAACAAAACCCTGCTTTGTCATACCCTGATGCCTTTCTGCAACCTGTTCCCCCTGGGGAAGTGCTCCTCTCCACACTTCTACCCAGACAGGTCCTACCTTCTTTGTGTGCCTAGCTCCAAAGGTGACCTGCTCTGTAAAACCATTCTCAACCCCTGCTCTTTAATCCTCAAGCAACCTAGACATATCACTTTTTATGTTTAGTGTAATTTGTAATAGTGGTCTTCAATTTTTCCCTCATCCTACCCCTTCTTTCCCATCCCCTCTAGATTATGAGATCTTAAAGGGCAGAAAGTGAGATTTATTCTTTTTCTATCCCTGCTGTTTAGTACAGAACCCGATTGACAGTGGGTTCCCAGTGGATGTAGGACAGGCGAATAAATAATTTCTAGGCTTGTGCTAGTTGTTCTTGATTTCTTTTATTTCGTTTAGGAAAACAGGTATCTCACTTGGTGAGGCTGATGACACTTCCTGACACATAGCACCTCACCCTCTGCTCCCACAAAGGTTGATTTATAAGTGGCTGGGCTTGATTGTCTACTGCACAGCTGGCAGAGCCTCTGAAACAGCCCCACAAAAAGTCCCCTTGGAATCACAGTTTTGCACTGTGGACGTGGAGTTAGATTTGGCTCTCACCCCTAATTCTTATCATCCCTCTGGATGACAAAAGGGATTTGTGGTCTTAATTTCACCATATATTATTTCAGAAAACATATTTATAGTCTAAACGATCCCTATAATCTTCTCAAAGGGGCATACAAACCCACACACACACTGAAAAAAAAACCTCTTTGTCCTTTGAGTTATTTAAAGAGCAAACTACTTCAATAGTAATCCTGTCCAAGAACGCAAGTTTGGCACCGTAAAAAAGTATCAGAGTGAGAAAGAGTCTTTTCCTTCTCTATTAGGAAATCTTTCCCTACAGCATGAAGAGAAATAAGTTCAGGGATTGTTTTCTTTATAGTATATATTTTTCCTGGCAGTTTTATATGTTCCTTCCTTTAGCTTTATAATACCTATATAATTTCATCTTCATTCATGCATTCCTTAATTTAACTTGAACAAAAAACTAATAGAAAGAAATAGTGATTAAAAGGAATTCTATAAATTAGTCATAGGAATGTAATATACAGCATGGTGACCATAGTTAATAATACTGTATTGTATATTTGCAAGTTGCTAGGAGAGTAGATCTTAAAAGTTCTCATCACAAGAAAAGAACATTGTTTTTGTAACTCTGTATGGTGACGAATGTTAATTAGACTTATTGTGGTGATCAGTTCCCAATGTATACAAATATGGAATCATTACCTTGTACACCTGAAATTAATATAATGTTATATGTCAATTATACTTCAATTTAAAAAAAAAAAGGAATTCTGACCAAACTTCCTGACCTACTGGCCTTCATTTATGTTTCTATTAGCACCACATTCACACTAATTTAACAAGTTTCCAGCAATCTTATGTTTAAACTTTGACTATGATATCCTACTATATTTGCTTAGAGTGAACTTCTGTAACCAACTCAAATTCATCTCTGAGTTTTTCATGGTGAGTATTAAGATCTCAGATAAAAACCTTGTCAGAAACATTCTCCAAATCTCTGATCCCTGAGTTAGGACAGTGAGGGACACTGTACACAAGAAAGGGTAAGAGTGTAGGGAAAACCCAATGGAAGTGGAAGAGACAGAACAGAACAGTGCTTAAGAGCACAGACTCCAGACCCAGCCTGGGGCGAGGTCCAAATTCTGTACCTGTAGGCAAGTTACATAACATTCAGTTTCCTTATCTATAAAATGGTTATAACAATACTGCTTATTTCGTAGGGTTATTGTGAGGATTAAATAGGAATATACCTATTTAAAATGCTTAGATTGGTACTGGACACAAGGTAAGCTCTAAGTATTTGCTGTTATAAATGTTATTATTACCAATAATATATCCCAGCGAAATTATGTGAATAGGTATTGGGACTCTGAGTTAAAAATTATTTCAACTAAAATGCATTGATTGACAATTCTGTGATCAATGGCACCACTGAATATTCAACTTTTCAAAAGAAAACCATGTAGTTTGCTTTATCTTTAAGGCAAGGTGCTATGAATTTTAAAGCTAGAAGAAAAACAATCATGGATAGATTTATATCTCAAATAAATTTATTTTTCTTAGTTTCATAATTCTTAAACTGCAATTAGTCCATCTAGCAATCACATTTTCTATATCTGCTATTATATCAAGAGCTATGAATAAAGACCAATGCAGTAAAATACATGGTCACCTTCCTCAACAAATTTTGATGGGAGAAAACCCAGCTCATATGAAGAAACTAGTAATTAAGTGCCAAACACTACCTCAAGCTGCAATGGGAATTCTGAAAAAAGAATGATCAATTTGGAAGGACAGACTCTAAGGATAATGGAACAAGGCCTAGATTAAGCTTTGAAAGGTGGAGAAAGTTTAAGTAAGAAAGGAGGAGGAGGAGGCCTCCCAGGCAGACCGCTTGGGCAATAAGTAAGCATACACACTTTTATTGGCTAGGAATGAGTGACAAAGTTAAAGTGACATTGAGGGGACTGGTGGTGTGAGTGTACAGCCAGGCCCTATAACTGAGGTTAGATTTTATGTTCCTCCATGTTTCCCTTCAAAATGGAAATGTGTTTTTCACTTTATATGAAGGGGAAAGAGATGCTTTGGTAGATGACACTCTTAAAGAGATGTCAAGGCTTCATGGAACAACCTCAAATACCGTCCAGTTCTCTTGATATCTTGTGCCCTGGTTTCTTTTCTTCCTTCATGTTAAATTACTCTGGACATTTGCATGAAAAGGGGATCTTTGTTTCTCAGAGTTCATCTGCTCTAGTAGCCATTTACTCTTCACTTCATTGTCACTCATCTCCTCAGCAAATAGAGGGTGAGGACTCAAAGTAGAGAATAGCGCCAGGAGCAGACATACACCCAAGGACCAGAGACTGTTGTCATGTAAATCAGCTCAGAAATAAAAGGGAAGAGAAGTACAGAGAATGGGTTTTAGAAGCAACTAAATAAAATGGTTTCCATAGGGGCAGCAGTGGCTCTTTAATATTTATCAGTGTCACTGAGTTCTTTTTGCAACAGTAATTCATCATCATAAAGCCTATTTCCACCTAGCTTCTTGAGTATTGCATCATAGTAAGGGTACTCCCTTAAAAGAAGCCACTGCTACTGGCTTTCCTAGTTTCAAAATGCTAGATGTATGCTAATGGAGAAGATGAGCAAAACAAAAGAGAATAGATGCAAATGGAAACATCACATTTTCACAAGGAAAACTTAAGTTGAGCTGTGGATCATAATAAGGACCCTCGATCTTTAAAATGGAAACTTACTATCACACTAATCCTATATGTTATGGATTTATGGGAAACCACACACATATGGACAAAATAAGCAAAGAATGAAATTTGATGCATTTCACCAAAATTCTCTTTGCATAACATGAATTTCATTATACTGAAATGTGCAGCAAGGAAACATGTACAGCAGACTGTGAGAAAACATTTGCTTATCTGTTTTCAAAGTGTTCAATGTGTTATTTTTAAGAGAAAAGAGTCTTAAAAAGTTGCTGTCTGCAGCTACGCATTTGACTGACAGATTCCTTAGTAAAGGCTAAAAGGGTCAGTAACCCTGGAAGCAGTTCATGCATGCATGCAGCATCCGTTTTAAGTGAGCTCTGGGTAAATTTCACCCAATGAACTCCTTCTAATGGTAAACAACTTCACCATTGAATATTAAAAGAACCACTAAGGGAACCTAAAAACTATTGAGGGGACAAAGGAAGCTGAGAGGACAAGACTAAGCGCTTCAAAGCTACATAAGGCACCGTTTGCTTCAGAAACCAGTTGGACTTCTCTGTGAATCAAAGAATCTAGACAAGATGGAAAACAAAGGCCATTATCTTACCTTTAGAGTCAGTGAGAGAGCAACAAGAAGAATTTAAAAGCCAAGAAAAGTTTTTCTTTGCTGTTGTTTTGGTTTCCCCCCTCCCCTGCCCACCATTGTATAGAATTGCACAGTGTATGATGGCATTCGTTAGGGAGACGTAGCTTGAAAAGAGTGTGCCCCAACCAGCTGCCTCCCAGAGTCACCTTGAAGACAAAGAACAGTAAAATCAGTAGGGATCCCTTAAGGGACTCTCTCTGGGCTACTGTAAATTTATGCTGAGAGAATCTCATAATTAGAGAATGGTAATTTAAAAAGAGTAGAGAGACACCAGATTCATTTGGAACCTATAATAATTTGTTTCTGTATCATCTTGATTCATATAGGGTCTTCCATCATTAGTTTAGACCTCATAATCAAAAGACAACCACATTTTTGTGCCTCAAATTCAAAAGAACTGAAACTGAATGTATTATTTTCTTTTGTCAAGTTTGTTTCTCTCCCATGTTCTCTTGCTCAAGAACCATTACCTTCATCTGCCCAGTCACTCAGATCAGAAACCCTGGGAATCATCCCTGAGTGTTCCCTCACACCCAATCAGTTACCAATTCTTATTCATTCTACTGCTTTAGAATCTCATAATTACCGCCCACCCTGCACTGCGTCTGCCCTAGTTAAGGTCCTTATAGTTTATCTACATCATTGAAGTAATCCACTAACTTACCTTTGTCCCCCAGATTTACTCCTATCTAATAATCATCCACACTGCTACCAAGGTACTCATTTGAAAATTCCCACAGTAGCTTCTCCCTTCCTGTAGTGCAAAATCATTCTGATTTAGTCCTTATCTGACAGTCCACATTTGTATCCTACCAACACACACAGTTCCTCTGCACCAGACATGCTAAACTACTACTTGTTCCCTGAACTTGGCTTGTTCTCTCTTGCATCTTTGTACTTGCACAGTTGGTCCCCTGTCCTCTCCTTGGCCCGCCCTATGTGGGCTTCAAGTCTCAGGTGAAGCACGTTCTCCTCTATGATTTCCTTCCTGATCCGGAGTCAGGACTCTCTCTTTCATCATCTCATGGTATCTTTGTGTCCAGCCCTTCACATTGCTAAAAACAAAAACTCACTAGGGCTACAAACAAATGGGCATTTGTTGTAAGCATAGGAGTATAAATGAGGAAGAGAGGCCCAAGGGAATGCCAGATTACTCAGGCATTCAGGCCTCAGGTAGATGGAGCATGGTTCAGGTAATAGAACAGCATCAAGGACCCAGGGCAGCTCTCAAGACTTATCCCATCATCCTCAGAAGCAAGAATATGTTAAGCCCTTTCTTCATGCCCTGTCATTAGTATACCACAGTGTCTTCCAGCTTCTGTTCCCATTATCTACTGCCTGACTTTCTCTATATATTGAGTTCAAACTATTTGGAATAGAAGGTCTTATCAATGAAATTAGGCACCATGATCACTATTGAGGTGTTCTTTCCCACCACCCCAACACTGTCCAGCTTGCAGATGTGCCATGTGGGGGCACATCAAGTGAGTTGTGGCCAGACTGGCAAGTCCATTAGGCAGCAGCATGGTGATCCATGGTGAAGGAATCTCATAGAGGGGCTGTGGAGTGGTAGCATTCTGAGACTTGGCACATCCAACATAACCTGGTCTATAACTTACAAGGAACTTATCACACTCTATTATACTTGCTTGCCTGATTGCACGACTATCTTCCAAAAAGACTGAGCTGTTTAGGAAAACTTTTATCCCCTGAGCTCCAGATCCACTGTAAGAATATAGTAGGTATGCAATAAATACTTGCTGAATGAATGAATGAGTTAAGGGTACACACACATGTGTTAATTTTATTTTGGCATCACAAAGTTATTTTATTAATAAAATTGTTCTAAGTATCTTGTTTTTATATCCCATTTAGCTGAAGCATGTTATCCAAATTTGCACTCTAAGTTTCCTAGAGAATTGAGTAGAAATTCCCTCAAATCATAGACACAGAAACCTCCCATCAAAAACAGCAGTTCTGGTGTGCCTAGAATGTCATGAAATCATAGAAGATCAGGGCTGGAAGGGATCCAAGAACCATGTTTTTGACATCCTACCCATCAGGATACACAGAACAGGTGTAATTTACATAAAGGACACACTTCTCCATGGGTAAAGGGGACCACTAGTGAGCACTGTTCAGTTGTATGCACAATGCAAGTCCACTTCTTTCTTTTCCATAGATCCATTTCTCAGTTGAGACACTTGATAACATGTTGAGATAAGGAAACCTAAGCCTTCAGAAGATAAGTTTCTTGTTCAAGGCCACACAGCTCTCTAATGGCAAAGCCCAATTCCAGGCCTCCTCTTCAGTCTGATGTTCTTTTCTAGTTCTCTGTTTAGCATTCCTCAGTTCCAAAGATACAAACTAACATTTTAACCCAATATTTTAACCTTGATGTTCACCTTAACCATCTGCCACCAGAGGCAAGAGTGAACATAAGTCCACGGAAATAGAGAATACAGGAAACTGAATTTAAGAGAAAATATCCAATTGCATATAATGTACAGGCAAGGGCAAGAGCAGAGACATAGGAAAAACTACAACTCTAAGAAATTCTTCTGTAATTCAGTGAATTGGTCATTCAGTAAGTTGACTTTTGACATATTGACCTACAACGAGTTCTTAAATACATAGCTGTACAAACACACATAATTGTGAGCTAACTCAGAAGTCTCATGGAAGCCATTATATATGAACAGTCACATAAAATAGCGATGATATAAAGTACAATAATTGCTCTTTCCCAACCTAGTTGACGTTCAGTTGTTTTGTAATTTAAAAAATACCAGATACTCAATTAATTTAAGCCCATTGTTTTCCAGGCTTTTAAGTTACAAATTAGCAAGTTTCTGCTATACTGTTCATATACTTAGCATGTCTGCGGTAATTGAGAACAGAATTTGGAGGCTTACTAATAGCAAGCACATGAAGGGGAATATGAAATGCTGATTACATTCATGGATTAAAATAAGAATCTGTGGTGTGTGAAGTGTTTGGTATTTAAACTAAGAGTTGATGAAGATCAACATCAAAAGAAAATTAAAACGAATTATATAGATTATATGTTTCCAGAATCCAGAGTAAGAGAACAGGAAACGCAACTGAGAAAAAAAATTGACCAAAATATTGACCTACACTGCATTTAAAGTGCATTTTCCCCTAATCTTACAGTTGTTAGTTTCTTAAACTACCAATCTAATAGCCAAATTTACACTACTTTTCACTACATAAGTACACATATGTATTAATTATAAATATACATAAATGCAAAGAAAATAATTAAATCAAGAAAAAAAGAAATCCCGGACTCTTTCCCATTTACTCTTACTTACAAAGTTTTGGGAAATCCAATCCCATCCAAACCTCCCTTGTTTCTCCAGGAAAGTGCACGCAATAGAAAGCAGAGAAGGGGATTCAGTGATAACCAACCTGGGCATTTTCACTATTTCTGCTTCATTCTTTCCCATCGGGTTATCACTCTCAAAACTCTTTGCTTTTTGGATGTTGCTGCTATAATTGTCCTTTCCCTTCTAAAGTGGTCTGTTCTAAGAACCAGCTTCTATTTTTCTGCTTTCCAACCCACTGACATATTTACCTCTCAAGAGAATCTGGAGGAATTCCTCCACACCAGGAAATACTAGGCCTCACCCACACTCCTCCCCAGGCTAAAGGCAGGATTTTCTTGAATTTATCCAGGGACTTTCATACCCTTTCTGGAGCCTGCATCTGACTTCTCAGAGAAAGCCACTTACCCTCTATCCCCCAAGATGAAATGACCCACAAACCATGCCTACTTGTACAAGGGTTTCCAGATAAAATATAGGTTTTCATTAAATCTGAATTTCAGATAAACAATGAACACTCTTTTAGTATAGGTATGTTCCATGCAATATTTAGTACATACTTACATATTTTTAAAATATCTGTTAATTGTCTGAATTCAAATTCAACTGAGAAACCTGTATTTTCATTTGGCAAATCTACCAATCCTAACTTATAGCCCTCTCTCCTTTAGAAAGCTTCTATTTCATTTTTCTCCTCTAGATTTTTCTGACTCTTAACAGTCCAGATCTATGTTCCTTATTGTTTTATATTTCTTGGGGGATTTCCTATGCCAGATACCAATGTATATGCATGAGTACATGTAAGCATACACATGTAGTCAGAAAAGTTTGATGTCAATAACCACAGTAACATAGGGTTGAAGGATAAGGCCACTGCCAAGCTTCCCTCAAGGATTTTGATAATTTTGCATGTCATCCAAAAGAAATTCTTCCAGAATCGTTCTTCATTCTCTAATTTATGCCACCACAGCTCTTGAGAAGATGGTGCTAGGGAGAAGGCCTTCTTTAGTAAGGTTAACTGTGCAATCTGAGTTGGTAGCCTAGTCCAAACATACGTTGTCAACTAGTAGATAGAAAATAGCAAATAGAAATGGCCCAGATTTTGACTTGGCATAATAAAGTCCCAAACTAAATACTCTAACATTCTGACCTGCCTAAAACTGTACACAGTTTGCCAACACTCTGAGTGTAGGAAAGAAGAGAAGCCAGTAATTCCTGTCTCTCTCAATCATCCTTATTTTTCACTTGTGCTTTCTCCATTTGCATTGAAGCTAGAAAAACAGAGGGGTGTCAGAAAGAAAATGCTGTGTCATGCACAAACAGACACATATTTCAACTTTTAAGAAAAAAATATAATGGAAATTATACATTGAAATGTCAGTTTATCCAAAAGAATCAGTAAACCATGGATTATCTGAGTCAGTGTATGGATGAAAATGATTTCCTAAAAAACAAATTCTATTTCTCAGTTATCCTGATGACATATCCTGAAAGCCAGAAGCCAAAATGGCCTAGAAATAATGCCTGCTTTCTTCTATCTTTCTTCTAAAGACCTAAGATGCTCCAAGATGATGGCTCCTCTGATGGGAGCTGCTTCTATTGTTGGGTTTCCTATGGCCATAATTGTACAAAAGTTATTCAGAAAAGGAAAAAAAGGTGGCTTTCTTTTCTATTTTCTCCTAAAGAAAAGTAAAATACCTGAGTGCCTAATGTGTAAAGAGGACAGCCTTGCAATATGTCCCAGAGAGTGATGTCCTCTAAGACTCTAGGACATGCATTTATTAGATTTAATCTAATTCTTATGAGAGTAGTGACTTAAGAAAACACTACTCATATATGTAGAGAATATAAATATCAGGCCACAAACTCGAGCATATGAGAAATAATCATCACTTCTATAAAGAAACTTAACTTACATTTTAAGCTGTCATCCCCATGAGCCAGTAGGAAACTTATGGCCAGGCATTAAAAGAGTTCCATGGTCCATGCCAAAGTTTAGACATACTATAGGCAGCACAAAGCAGTTAGGGAACTGTGGTTACCTACAGTATCTGTTAAATAGATTGGTGGGTCTGGTGCATAGAGATTAGCAATGAGATATCTACTGACCCTCAGCCTGGCCTCTCCATGTCCAGCTGCCATCTGATAATTTCTGCCATGCATGGAAAGCTTTTGCAAGGTTGCCTATTGTCCCGCCAACCTAGATATCCCATGAAGCCTCTACTTCCTAAAATCTAGCCAATATGCTGCCAAAATTCAGGACAGGTCCACTGTGCTCTTGGGGCCATATACCATTCCCCTCTCCTTCTCTAAGGAATTATTAAAAATGCATCACAGGGAAGTCCTTTCCACCTCATGATTCTTTAAGATAATTATTTTACAGCCAGTAACTGCCATCCATTAAGCCCTTAAGACTTGAAGACTATTTCTATTGTTTGTCTTGCCACAGGCCTCCCTAAATTTAAACTATACAACCACTGTCCACAGAAAGGAGAACATAATGGGATAAAAGGTGAAAATGCAGAGGAAAAAAACTCACAGACTAACATCTCAAAATATCACAGAATCTAACATCTAAGCTCAAGCTCAACTAAAAGTCCTTAGCTAAAAAAGAGAGAAAATAAATCATTAATGGTCTAAAGTCAAGGCTTTAGTTTCTATGCCTTATTTCACCTTGAAACAGTACATTGCAGAGAATATTTTCAGTCAGTGGTTGACCAAAAGACAAGTTTGAGAAATATACAAGAATAGGCTGTCTATATTCTTTTCAAAAGGTGGTGATATTGATGTGTGAAAGACAAATAAACCAAAATACAATTTTACATAAATAATCAAAATTAAATGTAGAACTGCCTGTTGTTATAGGTACTGAGTAGAACTGGCATTTTCTTTTCTGTTAAGGATAAAAATGATGGTCAATATGAAAGCAGTACCTCATTCTGTACATTCTGGCAGATTTACAAACCAATAAACACCACACCAGTGTTCTTTTTAGTGCACACATACTGGTAAACTTTTATTCCAAAAGAAGTTGCTCTTGAATCTAATATCAAAATTGTCCAAGCAAATCAAGTTGGGCAGGATGAAGCTGAAGATTTTTGAAGTGTGAGGTGTTTTACACTTACATAACAATAGAGAAGTGGGGGGCCTGCCCGGTGGCATGGTGATTGAGTTTGTGCGCTCCACTTTGGTGGCCCAGGGTTCACAGGTTCAGATCTCAGGCATGGACCTACACACTGCTCATCAAGTCTGCTGTGGCGGTGTCCCACATACAAAGTGGAGGAGGATTGGCACACATGTTAGCTCAGGGCCAATCTTCCTCACACACACACATACAAGAAATAGGGAGGTGGACCCCACTTTATAAATAGCTTTATTTATGACAACAAACAAACACATAGAGATAGAGATTGGATTGGTGGTTACCAGAGGGGAATGGGGAGGGAGCCAGGCAAAACGGATGATTAGGCACATGTGGGTGGAGATGGGTTGCAATTAGTTTTTGGGTGGTGAATATAACGTAATCTATGCAGAAACAGAAGGATAATGATGTACATCTGAAATTTATACAATGTAATAAACCAATGTTACCACAATAAATTATAGCTTTCTTTTGGCTACCCATGGTAAAACAGCTTTCCAAAAAGTAGTACCATGGGACACATCTGCAGAGGGAGGAATGTGAATTAGTCATGTTCTGGATGTGCAGGTGGACAGCAGGGACACAGAAGGCTTCCGACTGGAGCTGAAGGAGCACCTAGCGTCATATACAGATCCTGTGGACCAGATTCTATGACCACCCAGCAAATGGAACACTTCAATGGCAAACTCCCCTACATGCTTTGCTGAAAATATCAATAAGCTTGTTTTTGCCTGAGCTTCAGACACCAGAATATGAAAGGATCAGACTGAATTCTACATAAGAAGTACAAAAAAAAAAAAAAAGAAAAAGAAAAATCTCAAAAGAATGAAGAATTAAAAACAAAAAGATTTCACGAACCTCAATTAGGATGAAGAGTGAACCTAAAAGAAGACAGAAAGAACTGTTTAGCTAAGCTGTTTAAAACTCAACTAGACCACGAGCTTAAGGCTCTTTGGTAAGGAACAATACAACCCTGGCAGTAGAATGCTCAAAATGACCAAATGGGCCTCTTGAATTACTCTGTGATTCAAAAGTCAGGTGTGTCTGGTATGTGTTCGCCAAGGCTGGAGCACATGTGATTGGAAACTCAGCATGGCATTGCCTGGTGCCACGTGTGAGTGAGGCAGAGCATGCTTGAAGATAATGAATCTCTATTTTTAAAATGTGAGATTTACTATAATTTCTAATCCTACTTTGGAAGTCTGTCTGCTTCTTTATGTGTACCAGCATGTTTACATTAGTTTTGGGTATATTTTATAAACATGACATTATTCCAAGGAAATAGAGAGAAAGAGAGAAAAGATTAAGTCAGAAGAGTTTCTGATCATTTGCTGAAGGTTCTGGAGAGGAGAATAGGGATACAGTTAGTGATTCATGTAGGCATATATTACCTGATTTGAATAAAAGTGTTTTGTTTTTTCCAAATATTGTCAAGACACCTTTTATACTGAACAACTCCATAGGGAAATCTGACATTTCCTTAGGGGACTGCAGGTTAATTCCTTTGCCACAGGAAAGTAGGATGGAGTAGGTGCTGTGCTCTGCTCTGCAGCCCCCTACATACCTATAGTGGCATTCCAACCACTCTTCCTGCAACCAATTTTATCTCCCTCCAAACTTTTCTTCACATTGCAAGCACAGTGCTCTTTCAAAAATGAAAAACTAATAAACACCAAAGGCATAATCATGAAAGAAATAATTATACTGGACTTTATTAAATTTAAAAAATTCTGTTCTGCAAAAGACACGATCAAAAGAATGAGAAGACAAGACAGAGTCTGGGAGAAAATATTTGCAAAAGACATACCTTAAAAAGATCTGTTATCCAAAATATACAAAGAACTCTTAAAACTCAATAATAAGACTAACAACCTGATTTTAAAATGGGCCAAAGACCTGAACAGACGCCTGACCAAAGAATATATACAGATGGCAAATAAGCATAGAAAAAGATGCTCCACATCATATGTCATCAGGGAAATGCAAATTAAAACAACAGTGAGATACCACTACATACCTATTAGAATGGCCAAAATCCAAAGCACTGACAACACCAAACACTGGGGAGGGTGTGGAGCAACAGGAACTCTCATTCATTGCTGATGGGAAGGCAAAATGGTACCAACATTTTGGAAGAGAGTTTGGCAGTTTCCTACAAAACTACACATACTCTTACCATACAATCCACCTCCTTGGTATTTACTCAAAAGAGTTGAAAATCTATATCCACACAAAAATCTGCACATGGATGTTCATAGCAACTTTATTCTTAATTGCCAAAACTTGGAAGCAATCAAGATGTCCTTCAGGTGAATGGATAAACTGTGGTACATCTAGATGATGTAATATTATTCAGTGCTAAAAAGAAATGAGCTATCAAGCCATGAAAAGACATGGAAGAATTTTAATGCATATTACTAAATAAAATAAGCCAATCGGAGAAGGCTACATACTGTATGATTCTAACTATATGACATTCTGGAAAAGGCAAAACTATGGAGATAGTAAAAATATCAGTGGTTGCCAGGGATTGGGGGTGGGGGAAGGATGAATAGGCAGAGCACAGAGGATTTTTAGGGCAGTGAAAAATACACTGTATGATACACAATGATGGATACATGTCATTATACATTTGTCCAAACCCATTGAATGTACACCAAGAGTGAACTTTAATGTAAACTATGGACTTCGAGTGATTATGATGTGTCAATGTAGGTTCATCAGTTGTAACAAATGTACCACTCTGCTGGAGGATGTTGATAATGGGAGAGGCTATGTATGTGTAGGGGCAAGGGGTAAATGGGAAATCTCTGTACCTTCTGCTCAATTTTGCTGTGAACCTAAAACTGCTCTTAAAAAATAAAGTTTAAACAACAAAAAGAAATGCAAATCTAAACAGATCATCCATTACTAGCTTAAGAAAATGCCTTTTCCATGACTCAGTATGAAATCCACTATATGTAACATGATTCTGGCCCAAGGCCTACCTTCTCAGCCTCACGCTGCTCATCTCTGCTCACTGTACCTCAAACTCACCTTCTTTTTGTCCCTCAGACTTCATCATAATTTTATGATGTATTTATCTAAGAATGTATTATTTTAATATATGCTTGCCATTGGTCTTGTGATCCATGACAAGATCCTATATTCTTATTCATTAAACTACTTGGAGGCAAAACAAAAATTTGCTCCTAGGTTTCCTTTCTTTAACACTATTGTACTTTTCACTCCATCCTCTCCCTCCTTAAGTTTTGCCAATTCAATTCTAAAACCTTATGTGACTCTCAAGACATACTATGCCGATGAATTTCCCTATGTTCCCAGCCCTCTGTTCTCCTTTTTTTGGGGGGATGGGGGGGCAGTAAGGAAGACTGGCCCTGAGGTAACACCTGTTGCCAATCTTCCTCTTTTTTTTTTTGCTTGAGGAAGAGTGGCCCTGAACTAACATCTGTGCCCATCTTCCTCTATTTTATATGTGGGATGCCACCACAGCATGGCTTGTTGAGGTGGTGTAGGTCCACTCCTGGGATCTGAACCTGCAAACCCCAGGCTGCCGAAGCAGAGTGTGCTGAACTAAACCACTGCACCACAAAGCTAGCGCCCCAGCCCTCTCTTCTAGTTAAACCTGATCTGCTCATTTTTCCACAATGCTCTTCCCTACTTCCCTATCATTGCCCATGATCTTCCCGTAACTTGGAACATTACAGATTGTTCAAAGCTAAACTGATACTTCACTTCTCTTCCAAGCCTTCATTTGTCTCTCCTCCCTAAATTTGTACTCTTCTCTGAATTTTTATAGCACATTTGTTTGATTTGACACAGTATTAAATCATAGTTTTGCATAAATATTTATCATTCTAACTTCTCATCTCTATTGGAAGCTACTTAAAGATGGAGTCCATGAAATCTAATGCTTCTGTACACCCCACAGCTCCTAGCACAACACTGAGCAGTTCATGATTGGCTGATTTCATGAGAATCCTTTCCAGAGGTGATCCAGCCCTTATCATGTCTCATCCCAAGGAGTAAAGCTTCATAAATCTTGGGCAAATCTTCCACCTTCCTAAAACGTAGATATTTCTTTTCACATAGCATTGTCCATGTGAATCCCCCCCTGAGTTCAAAGGACAAGACACATTCAGCATGCTGGGCTTTCAGGGGTTTCTTTTGAGCAAAAACATTCTGGATTCAGCTCCATAGTATATCTTGCCTAGACCTCAAATAATAGAAAAAAGAGAAGAAATAACATTGTTAAGGAATCTGACAAAATTTTACATATGCCAGCTGTGAAAATAGTACATGCTGGCTTCTGAGGGACATATATCTGAGTACATTCCTTGGGATGATGCTGGATAATTATGGTAATATAATTTCACGACTGGTTCAAATTTATCTGAAGTATCTGTTCTATAGATTTTTAAAAATATAAATTCAAGTTCCTCTAGTTCTCATCAACAATGATAATAGAGTTTCCAAGTGACTGTCTCCATAAGAATTATTCTTATTAAGAAGTATTTTAAATTCCTTTTTTTTTCCCCCCAACAATAAATGGATTGACAGTTCAAAACTCCAAGTGTCTGGCTGCCATTATCTGGGTCTTGGATACCACTATACTCTTAGAAGACTCTCGTTACTGTCATCTATTTGAATGGCATGTATAGGATAGAGAGAGAGAATAACCAACTATGGATCTGTGAAGGACCAGTAATCCAAGCAATTTCCCAGATGAGAACAACATCAGCAAGAGAAGCAACAACAGCAGGAGTTATCACTGAGCACCCCAGTATACAGTCATTTTAAGTAATGCCTTTTAATCCTCACAGATATCCAAAAACTATAGATATTATTCTCCCCATTTCACTGTTAAGAATACAGATTCAGAGTTCAAACAACTTAACCGGAAAAAAAGCAGTCAGAATTTGAATATTCAAAACCAAACACTTTTTCATAAAAAGCAAGCAATTGATAGCTCTTGAGAATTCAGAAAGCTTTTAAGGCCGAATGGGTATACTGAGAGTTTCACTTTCAATCCGCAACAATTCAGCATAATGTGGAACATGCCACAATATTTGTTGCAATTACATGAAGGGCTCTGAAAGCCAAAGTTGCTTCACTATAAGAATTTTTTTCTCTTTTAATCACAATAATAACCGACACGTTTTTATACCAACTGACAGAATCTATGCAGAGGTGACATAGAATGTGGTTAGCGTAGCAATTCAGTTTTGTTTTGTTTTGTTTTTAATTTTAATGTGTTATTAACCTGTTATGGCTGATCTTCCCTGTGGAAAGATTATACATTTCCACCTCACTGACTTTAGGAGTAGCTCTGTGACTTCCTATGGCAATGAAATGTGAACAGAATTGTCATTGGTTACTTTTGGCTGGAAGTTTTGAGAATCGGCATATGCTTTGCCATCCTCATTTTCCACCTTAGCCATGAGACCACCAATGAAGCTGCCCCATCAGCCTGGGTCCTGAAGTAAAGCCACAGCTAACCCTCAATGGACATGCAGCATGAGTAACATACAAATCTTTGTGGTTATAAGCCACTGAGATATTGTGACTGTAGTCACAGCATAACCCAGCTCATCTTAACAGATATATCTGTTAAGTACTTCTTCTAACCAATTCCCATTGTATTTGATTTCTGTCACAATAATGTTGCATAATAATCAACCCCCAAACTCAGTGCCTTTTAATAACAAGCTCCCATTTCTCACTCATGGGTCTGAAGATTGGCTATAGCTCTCTGTTGTTGGCTAGAATATTATCAACCCACAAAATTGTGGTTTGGGTTCAAAGATCATTCTACATGTCTCATTCTAGAACCAGTACCTACCTGAGGCACTGTCTTCTCATGGAAGATGGTGGAAATAACGAAGCCATCAAAAAATACACGTAAATTTAAACCCCCTGCTTGTACCTCACTACTAACTAAGCATGTCCCAAAGTCATGACTACTCCACAGGGAGGTACTGCAAAGTAGCATGGTACAGAGAAGGAGTGAAAATTGAGAAAAATTATCCAGTCTACCACAGCCCACTCACTTGGCCACAAATATTTGCTCTCTCACACAGGAAAAACTCTCCCCAAGACATCCCAAAAAGCCTCAACAACAGCATTGGGCATGAAGTCTCAGATCTTGTGCTCTACATTGGATCCACATGTAGTTGCTCTTGATCTAAAGACCTGTGAAACTGTAAAGATAAGTTATCTGCCCCTGCTCCATACACCTAACGTAAGTGGTGAGACAGGGGCAGGATAACTGCCATAAGCACTACCATTTCAAAAGGGGAAGAATGGAAAGCAAATAGCAGTCACTGGTCTGTAGTTAGTTTAAATCAGTCTAGACAAATAAAAAATGCCTGGGATACATAATGTCTCTTGATTAGGCCCAAGTCCTGCTTCTTAGGAGAAACTTCCCAGTCCATTGTTTTCCTCGGCTATTGGCTCCACTCTCTGTGATGTCCTTCCTCTTCCTTGGCCATATCTGAAGAGGCCATTGGAGAATATGCCATCATTGGTGGATAAGCAGCTTTCTCAGCCTGCTTCCTGTCTGTAGAAAATTGGAGGGTCAAAGTCCTTTTAAGTCCTGAACTCTCACTGTCATTTTCAATCCATGCTGACGATATTTTGTAGCTCTCTCAAAAACTTTCTTAATCTCTCGGTCTTTATGTACAGCATTGCACTCAACTCCATCTGGCAAAAGTCACACTATAACTCTTTTTGAGACATGCCTCTGTCTCTAGATGCCACAAAGCCAGTATCAGTGATTTCATGTAGAGGTGAGGGTGTATTCAGAGGGAAGGAAACAGTTGAGGGACTCTAAGGAAGCTTACAAAGTTTAAGTCAAATGTACCAAATAACCTCTTCTCTCTTTTATTAAGCTAATCTGAATCCTCACCTTTTACTGGGAGAATTTAATCTTTTAATATGATGTAACTTTAATATGATTACGACTATATATTTTAATATATCTGGACTTGTTCCTTCCATCTTGTTTTATTTTTTTAATAAACCATGCCTCCAGTTGCTTCTTATGTCCTTTTCTTGCTTTTGTTTGATTGATTAAATTTTCTCATTTCATTCTTTTCCTTTGGTGATTTGGGAGATATACGTATTATGTCTAGTCTTTCAATATTTCTCCTTACATTTGTAACATGAACTTTTAAACATTCTGTCAATGAATAGCTCCTAAAACAGTACCTGAAATATTAATAGTATGTGCAAACTAAATCTTTGTTTAATTATTTACGGCTACAATCTTAACATTATTTAAGTAATTTATTATTATTTATTATCATTATTTCTTATACCCCACATCTTCCCTTGTATTTGTTTTTTTCTTTCACTTTACTTAAACAAACTTTTAGTATTTCTTTTTAGAATGTTTCTGTGGTTAGTAAACATTCTGAGCCTTTGCAAATCTGAAAAAATATATAAAGTTCAAATCTCTAGCCCCATAAATTGTAAGCTAGTTTAGTAATGTACAGAATTATGGATCCAAAATCATTTCCCCTATAAACTCTGAAGGTATTTCTTCACTTCATTCTAGTCCTCAATGGTTCCAATGAGAAGTTGAATATTAATCTGATTTTCATTTCTCATAAGAAATACACTTTTTACTTTCTGAAACTTTTTTGTTGTTGTTGTTGTTGTTTTGGTGAGGAAGACTAGCCCTGAGCTCACATCCGTTGCCAATCCTCCTCTTTTTGCTGAGGAAGACTGGCCCTGGGCTAACATCCGTGCCCATCTTCCTCTACTTTATATGGGACGCCGCCACAGCACGGCTTGACAAACAGTGCGTCAGACGGCGCCCGGGATCTGAACCCGCAAACCCTGGGCTGCCAAAGCGCAAAATAAACTGCTGCGCCACTGGGCCGCCCCTTTCTGAATCTTTAGAATTTTATCTTCTTCCTAATTTTTGAAATTTCACCACAATATATCTATTTGCATGTGGGTCTTTTTTCACCTAGCTCAGCACTCATGGGCCATCTGAGGGCTCACGTGTATCTTTATCTCTGGAAATTTTTGTTTCTATCATTTCTTTGTGTCTAACTCTCAGAAACTTGCATAACATTGATAATTGAACTTCTGCTTCTCTCAACTTTTCTTTCATACTTTCCATCTATTTGTCCTTTTATGCCATATTCTAGAATTTTTACTTCATCTTGCAGCTCATCAATTCATGCTTAAGTTATGTAGCCCTGCTATTAAATCTATCTAGTCAATTCTTTATCAATTATATTGTTTTTCCTCACCAAGATTTCTTGTTTCATGGATGAGATACAGCTTCTCATCCCAATGGAAATATTATTTATCTTTATTTCAAAGCCTGTTTCTGCATGCTTCATTGGCTCTCTCTTTTCGGGTGTTTATGTTTATTAAATTCATTGCCACTAATGCATGATGATTCTCAGTTATATGCTTATGATGGTATTTGATAACTCTTATTCCTCTGTTTATAAAAACTGTCTCTATTTCTTATGGTCTGTGCCTTGCCGCCATGGAAAAGGAGTAGGACAATCTACCCAACGAGGAAGTGTCGGCAAACATTTTACATGAGTGAAGGCTTTCTATCTCACCGAGTATCATAAGCCACCAAGGGCCAGCCCTCCTCTCTGACCCAAATCCTCACACTCACTATTTTAGGAAAATATATCAGTGGCTTGGAAATTTGGAATCAGTTCTGGAGCAATTCACCTTCTTGTCCCAGTTTGACACCCCAATTAGCTGCTCTGACTTTACCTCAGGGATTCCTCTGTCCCTTGGATCGAAAGTCCTTCAATGTAGAGGTCTCTAGAGATCTCCCAATATATATTACACTATCCTATTGTGCACTTTGGGGGCTATAGCTTCCTCCAGTCAATTGACTTCATATAGTCATTTTCTTTGTTTTACAATGTTAGTATGGACTTATTATTTTAAAGTATCTAAATATTTTCTCTGTTTAATTTAGGGATTTGAGGTGGAAGAGAAAAATAAGATCATGTGCTCATTTCTCCATCTTGATCCAATTTCCTCTATGGTCTCATTTAGTTTATACTATTAGCATACTAATTTTACTAATTGCCTTTAACAGACTGTACTAAGATAAACCTTAGACCCACCCGAGTCAAAATAACACAAATTATGAATCAGTAGAGTTTAAATGGATGAGATTTTACTGCTGATAAATGAGGCTTTGTCTATATAACACCCAAACAAACCTGTCAACTCAAGGGAAAAACAAAATCAATTGAACTGATTTTAAGAGACAATGCTTTGATTTTAAATAGTTTCAATGGTGCCATGTAGAGAAAGATTGAGTTGTACTTGACCTATGAAGTAACTGAAGCAATTAGAAATTATGTGATGTTCTTCAGATAACACAGCCAACTAGCCATTTGGTCAAGAATAGCCCCCAATGAGTACTTGCCCTCTGAAAATTCTTTTGGGTTTCTTTTTCAGCTCATTCAATCGATTTATGACTTTGTAGGGAGAGCCAGGAAAATGCATCATGCACCACCCTGTGAACTAAGGAACATTTAGTTCACGTACCCTCCAGCTCTTGCACTAACAAGCAGCAGTAACACCACAGCAGAAATTATCTCCAATCGTATTAATTCTCCTTAATATATAACATGTGGTCAGGCAAAGTGACCCTTCCAAAGCTGTGTTTTCTAGAACACTGTGCTTATTAAACTCTTCTCTAAGAACATATTCTGAATAATCAATGACAATCTGCTTCTCATCCCCCCTAAAAATGCTCAAAATGTGGAATATCATCTTAGCCAGAAATGTCTCTCCACTTTTAAACTACCACACAAAGAAGAATTTTTATTATTTGTGATCATATCTTCAGTTTTGATGCTAGAAAGTAAGAAAATATTTGCAAAATAATGCTTCTGGTCTGGTGTAGTGGACATCTGTGGTTTCAACATCTGGGGTAGAGGCAGAATCTCAGCATGGACAGACAGGGAATATCCTCAGAGTCAATTAGATACATCAGGATTTTTGATGAAAAGAAGCAATTCCTTCAATAACAAAGGCTGTTATTCTTCTTTCAAATAACAGCATGAAAGCAATTCCTTTCACAGAGAATCTGGCCATATTGCTGTCATACCCACAAAATCTATTATTATCCAGTATCCAAAGAAGAAAGCTCCCTCCCCACCAAATAGTAAAACGATATATGGATTCCATCTACAAAGTTTTCCAAATTAGAAATGATTTCTTCAGAGGAAATATAGGAAGGACTTTGGAATGCAAGCGAACACATTTCAGAGAAATGAGACAGATCTATACCACATGGGAAGAGCCTTGTGTCACTAATAGCATCAAGCTTGTTTGCTATAGAAGGAGGATGTTGCTACCCGACAGGATAGCAAAGCCAGGGAAAAATGTCAGAATGTTGTTTTACAAGCCCTTTTTTAAAAAACAGTCATATATTGAAACTTTAATCAAGTCTTATAGCCTAATTTTCTCATTTGTATCCCTGTGTAGCAATAAAAAACATGTGTGAACTAAATCTCTTTTTTGTATATATCAGCAGTATGAGTTTGCATAGACACATGCTCCTACTTGAAATTATTTTCCTTTTGTGAATGAACAACACGACTCTGATTGGAAGCCTATTCATTTTTAGTGTTAAACCCACTGGGGAGGGACCGTATCTAATTGAGTGGTGAACTACACTCTTTCTATTGATATACAATACAAGAACAAGAGGGGAAAATGTGAACCA
Source organism: Tapirus indicus (assembly GCA_031878705.1). Classification (NCBI taxonomy): domain Eukaryota; kingdom Metazoa; phylum Chordata; class Mammalia; order Perissodactyla; family Tapiridae; genus Tapirus; species Tapirus indicus. Next base: position 135,731,945 of record CM062919.1, on the reverse strand, counting down.
GATTCTCCCAGCACCTAAGTTACTTCCTCACATAAGTTAAGCATCCTTGTAAGTTCAGTCCTACAGAGATATTTTCCATTGTCTAACAGACCTACTAGAAAAATACCAAGCTTTAGAAGTATTTATATTTTCATAGTGTTAAGGCTACATCTACAGCAATCTAACTTATCCATTGACTAGGATAGTACCAGAAGAATCTATATCAGTAAATCACATTCAACATTCAGGCGTCCAGAAATTCTAACCTCGAATTTTGATTTTTTTAACATGTCTTAATGAGTACTCATGGAAGATGAAATGGTGGTACATTATTGTTCTTTCTTAAATCTGGCCTTCTCCAATCCATCATCTTTCTGTTCATTCAAATTGCTTCTTCACATGAAAGCTTCCTTTGAAGTCCATATTTCTTCCTATACATAGACAGTTGAAACACGATAGCATGGCTTCTTGGTCTACAAGTGCTAACAGTTGATATCACTTGTACTTTACAGAGTGTAATAATATTCCCAACTAACGTCAAATAATCACAACAATCTCTAGGAAACAACCTTCTTTTGTCAGTCTACACTAACAAATATATACATAGATTTATATTTTGATACCAAATTCATACATCAATTTCCATTCCATTTTCCTCAATGCTTAATTTAGTAAATAGGTCATTTTTAGCATTAAGGTATTTATTAATATTCTCACTACTGCTATGATAATTCCTAGATAGTAGGAAATTTGGTGCTTAGGAGTTTCAGGTAAAATCCCCTAAATGGTACCTTAATGTCCAAAATCACCTGAAGACATAAAGATCAAATTGAAATGAATACCAAAAATGGACAAATAAACATACCAAGTACAATATGTATAAATAACACCTACAGCTCATTTCTCAAAAGAGTTTTATATGATAGGAGATAAAATCACCACCATTTTTTCGGTTAGGAAAAAAGGAGTGAGATACAAGAATTGGTTTAAATGGAAAAAGACGTACACTGGTACTAGAAACCAGAGGTCAAGAATAAGAGAAACAGAAGGAGTAGGAAGAGGGAGTTCATGATAAAACCTGGTCTATAGGTGAGTTTTTCTGCAAATTGGCGAAGTTCACGACAATGTCTGGACACCACTCAGCAGACACAGTTGGGAGCTGCAATCTTCTTCTCAATTTGTAAAACACACTAGATTAACAACAGATTGTAATACTCAGCTGAGGACACTGTTCTCACTGTATATTTTTTCATTATTAGTGTTCACTAAATTCTATGAGCAAATACAAGGGAGAGGGCCTACTTTTGTTCTGATGAGAAATATTCTGTTCATTATTTGAAGTTACTGGTTCCTGGCTAGGGTGCTTCCAAAGTCATTCTTTACACATTGTTCAACAGTGAAGAGAAACAACTAGATTTAGCTCCATGACTACCTTAGACTCTGATGTCCAAGTATTCTTGTCTAATAGGTATGTTTAGATTGACTAACCACATTTTTTACTGCCCATTACATACTACAGGACTTCATTTTAAAAATGTAAAACACAGATGTGGCTTCTCCAAGCCAAATCTAAGCAGCATACCAGTGATGGTCAGATCAGTCCTCAGGGCCTATAATGCAGACAGAGCTGGCAATTGTAAAGCCTACTAAGAGGGTGCTTTTCTCAGATGTGTGTGCTTTCCAGGCTAACAAGAAGATAATGCAAGATACGTGAAAACTCCTTCATTGTGCATGAATGTATCTCAAAGCACAGCAATCTAAGAGACAAAAATGGATAAACTGCAGCAATCTGTGCTCTGGGGCACTGCTAGAGCTCTGTAACTCCAAAATCTAACAAGGAGATTCCATGCATCAGACAGGAAAATCAATGCTCAGAAAACTGGCAGTGGGTCACAGTCATTCTCACAGGTAGTCCAGCTTTCAGCCCTAGAGAGTCTGGACAGAACAGAGGAGGTAGAGGACACTTAAACTGTTGAAAATACATTTGTCTCTCACATAAGAAAGCAAGGCCGGAAAAGCACCAAATCATCATTCCCCAGTGAGAATAAACACAGTTATGTCCAGACTTTGTCTCTTGTGTTTGCAAGCCGATGAAGACTTTGAAAAACATACCCTCTAGCTCTGATTAGAAAGGTAAGAAAAATAAAACTCAGTCTCATCAGAGGTCCTAGAGTCAAAGTTAGACATATGCCAGGGGCAGCCAGATCCTGACCACTCACAGAATACTTCAAGAGCCAGAAGAAAGAGCAGACCACACAAAACACCTCCACTGTTTTCATCTAGTAAATCAGGAAGCTATTTCTCATTGAGTCTTGGAATTTAGGAGAATATCTCTCTAGCACTCTCCCTGCTTCCCTTCCTACCATGCCATGGAGAAAGTCTGAACCCCATCTCACATCCGGGCAAAAATGGAAATTCTGACAAGCCAATTGTCCCATGACAGCTCCCTCTATATTGGCACAGAAACATGCATATTTTCCAAATAGCGACCCAAAAAGAAGAATTATCTACGACTTCTTCCCTGAAAGATTCTCCCCCTTCTTTGTTTACTACATTCAATCAGATATCAATTCCTGTTTCTTCTCTCTACCGTGTTTTATTTTTGTTTCCTCCTTTCCATTTGCTATTTTACAAACATGGATGACCCCCCTCAACTCAACAGACTAGCAGAATAGCTTCCTAAACATTCTTTCCATCATTAATACTTCTTCCCTTTCAATCTAATCCTTCCTATTCTAGATATGTCATTCTATACCTCAGTTCTGCTCACTTCATTCCCCTGGTTACAAACCTTTAGAAGTTCCTCCACTGCTTTTAAAATAAAGTGCAAACACTTTTGCTTTCCACCGAATGTCTCCATAATCTTGACCACTACTTTTCCAGGTTTCCTCACATTTCTTGCACCCTACATTCCAATCACTCTGGCATGCACATATATCAGGAACATATGTCATTTTTCCTACAATTTTTTCACAGCAGTGGGGCAAGAGGAAGAGATGAATTGCCTACTAGTTCCCAAAGACTAGAATGTCTAGTCTTTATAAATGTTTGATTGGCCAAAGCAAGTCATATCTTCAAGGAAGGAGTGAAGGACAAACTTGACATAAGCCCAATAAAAGGAGAACCGGAGTACTGGTGAGCATAACTAACAACCACATTCTAAAATTATCAGGCATTAAATGGAAATACTTTATGTGAAATACTTAGAGATGAATCTCACAAAATAAGTGCAAGATTTATACACTGAATACCACAAAAACTTTCCCGAGAGAAATGTTTAAAGGCCTAAATAAATGGAGAGACATACTGTGTTCATTTATTGGAAGACACAATATTGTGAAGAGATCAATTTTCTCCAAATTGATCTATAGATTTATCATATTCCCAAACAAAATCATAACAGATTTTTTTTGTAGAAATTTATAAGCTGATTGCAAACTTTTCAGAAGAGCAAAGGACATAGCATAGTTAAAATAATTTTGAAAAAGAAAACCAAAGTTGGAGGACTCATGCAACCTGATTTTAATATTTATATAAAGCTACTGAAATCCATGTAGTCTAATATTGTCATAAAGATTAGACATAAAAATCAACAAAATGAAATGGAGAGTCTAGATATAGACTCATACTGATATGGTCACTTTATTTTGGACAAATGGCACCAAGATAATTCAACAAGGAAAGGAACCTCTTTCCACAAATAGTGCTGCAACAATTGGACATTTATATGCCAAAGGGGGAAAAAGAATCTTGTTATTTATCTCGTGCCTTATACAAAAAATTGACTCCAAATGAATTATAGACCTAAATGTAAGGGCTAAAGTTATTTTTAAAAAACATAAGCCATGAAAAGTTGATAAATTAGACCACACAAAAATTTTAAATTTACGTTCTTCAAAAAACAGTTACAAAATTAAAACATAACCAACAGACAGGGAGAAAAATATTTACCATATCTGATAAAAGATTTGAATCTAGAATATATATAAACCTTTTACAACTTATTACTAAGACAGAAAAAAAACCCATTATAAATAGGCAAAAGATTTCAACAAAGAATTCACCAAAGAAGATATACAGAGGAAAAAGAAATACATAAAATGGTGCTCAATGTAACTAGTCTTTAGAGAAATGCAAATTCAAACCACAATGAGATACCACTACTTTTCTACCAGAATAGCTTTCAAAGAAACCTGACAAGACTAAGTGCTGGGATGGATATGGAGCAACTAGAACTCTTATGCATTACATTGCTGGTAGGAGTGCAAAATGGTACAGCCTCTCTGGAAAACAATTTGGCAATTTCTTATTAACTAAAGCACATACCTTGTGACCTAACAATCCTACTTTTAGGTATTTACCCAGGAAAAATGAAAACATACATAAACAAAAACGTATATGTCCACATAAATATCCATATGTGATTGTTTATAATCACCAAAAATTGGTCAAAATCCAAATGTCTGTAACTGATGAATGGATAAACCATGGAACATCCATATATTGGAATACTGCTCAACAACAAAATGGAACAAACTGGGGACTGGCCTGGCGGTGTAGTGGTTAAGTTTGAACTCTCCACTTTGGCGGCCTGGGGTTCTCATGTTCAGATCCCTGGCACAGACATATGCATTACTTGTCATGCCATGCTGTGGCAGCGTCCCATATAAAGTAGAGGAAGATGGGCAAGGATGTTAGCCCAGAGCCAATATTCCTCAGCAAAAAGAGGGATATTGACAGGGGATGTTAGCTCAGGGCTAATCTTCCTCACCAAAAAAAAAAGGCACAAACTACTGATACATGCAACATGGTTGAATCTATCTCAAATATTTTATGCTAAGTGAAAGTAGCCAAACACCAAAAGCTACATACTGTATGATTCCATTTATATAATAATCTGGAAAAGGCAGAAATTTTAGGGATAGACATCAGATCAATAGTTGCTGGGGATTAAGAGTGAAAGAGGGAGATTTTCTGCAAATGGTTACAGGAAGATTTTTGGGATGATGGGAAGGTCTGTATCTTGACTGAAATGGTGATGACATAACAGTGTACATTAGTCAAAACCGTACACTTAAGTTAATTTTTTAATATGTAATTTATACCTCAATAAACCTGACTTTAAAAGTATATAAAGATTTTAAAAATATAAAGAGCAAGGCACAATTAATTGTTTCACTCATTAATCCATTGCTATTATGAATCTTAATCTTACCCTTTTGTTCCATACTTCGGAGTTTTGGTTTTAAAGTAAAATACCTAAACTTTTTGCCTACCTATTGGAGAAAATGCTATAATAAACTTCTTCATAATGATAAGCATGAATATCTTAGCTTCTCCCTTGAAAACAGACTGATTAATTTCACAGAAACATCCATCTTTTTCTTTAAAATTCTACATGTCCTCTTAAAACCCTGACAGAAACTGAAAAAGAGAAAAGGATGTCTGTGCAAAACCTCTCTTCCTCCTAATTTCCTAGTAATAGGGTAACCAATCCAAAGTCACATTAAATTTTTCTCACTTACTTTTTCCTATCTATAGTGCCTCTCAGTGAGAAATCAGTTACTACAACAAAAACATATTTGTTCAAAAACAAATATTTAATGAACATATACCATGTGTTGAATGCTTTTCTAAGGACTGGGGAAACAACAGTACCATGTTAAATAAACAATTCCTTCAATTCACCAATCTCCAAAAAACGTTTTAAATAGTTGGGAAACATAAGTGTGTTTTCCCTATAGATCTACCAACAACTACTTTGTATCCTTAGGCAAATCACTGGATTTATGAGAACTTTAGTTTTTTTCTATCCATGAAATGAGGAGGTTGTTTTACATAGTTCTTTAGGGCCATATCTATTTCAACCTATGACATTAAACTTCAAGCCTATACAAAAGGAAAAATTCTTAGAATTCACAGAAAATTTCTTAGTTTTCAGCATCTGTTGGAGATTTCCCCTCCCACATAAATCATGAAGGTGTAAAGAAAGATATAAACTCAATTAATTTTATATTATTTTATGCTGTTAGTTATTTTTATCATTGATTGTACATACTTGAAGAGTACTTCATAACAATTTTCCAACTTTTAGTTCAGGTTTTTAATGATGAATTGAATTCTTCTATTAGCTTAAACTAGAAAAAATATTTTAAAAAGAAAGACGGAAGGAATAGAGGGAGGGGGGACAAAGAGAGAGAGAGAGAAAAAGTGAAAGGAAGAAACTCAGAGCCACCTCTAAATTTTCGTTTGTTTTGATTTTCATTGGGAGTGGGTGAAGAGGAGGTGGGTTTGGACAGAAGGACGTGATACTTCCCTCTAAAGCTTTCCACATGATTAAGTAAATTATCATTTCTTCTCTTCAAACAAGGATAACTCCTTCCTAGGATGTGCCAACATCTGTTTAGAGAGAACATCTGTTAGGCAAATGGAGATATTAGGAGATAAGCTGCTTACTCAGACAGTTAGGACATAATGAAGAAATCATAATAAACTGGAAAATTAAGATTAGGATCTGGGCATAATTAGCTGTTCTTAAGGTGCCAAATGCTGTGTTTTTGAACACATAATTAAGGAGGTTGGAAGCTCCCAGTGATTGTCAGCAGCTCCAGCTGATATAACCAACAATCTGTTCAGAAACTTTTATTAGGGAGTGGGGAACAGGTTTACTCAGGGTTAGTCCTTACAAGTGAGCACACACTGAAATTTTGTCATCTTGTATAATTTCCAGCCACAGTTCGCCATAAGTCGGGTCACTGTGAGCAAAATACGAGGATTTTATATTATGTGACCCCAAAATATGAGACAACTCCTTTAATTATATGAAAACGTGTGTGTGTTGTAAGTGTAAAGATAGTAATGGTAATCAAACATTGTTATTTAGATCTTTATCATTTCTTTAACATTTCCATGCATGATCTTCCCTGTTTCCCACAATCCTGTGAGACAGATTGGCCATACAATCCTCCATTTTAAAATAAGGAAACATTTCCAAGTGGTTAAGTGGTTTGAGCCAGTTATAGGGCTTAAAAATAGTAAATTCAGAAGTTTAATTCCATATAATACCTCGAATAAATTCATGAAAAAAAAGTGGATATCCTAGAACTCAAATTTTAACACTGGAAGGGAACTTAGAAGCATTATTCAACATATTTCCCAACCATATTCCCACCCAATACACACACACATGTGCACACACAAGCACACACACTTATTCAGGGCCTGCAGCTCTTTACTGTAGTTTCTGGAAAAACCGATCTTTCTGCTCTACTAGCACTATAATCTCCTTCCTTTCGTCAATCTGAAGAGAGATAAATTTAATCTGTTATAAATTCTCCTTTTCAAATAAATTGTGTGATTTTCAAGTTCCAAATTGGAAAAAAGATACACTTCCTGAAAATATTAATAACTTCAGATTTTTATGTTGATAAAAGATATTTATAGGGGGAATGAGTAAATTTCAAGACAAGACTATAAGGCTGATTAAGGCTAGGATTCTAGATTTTCAAAAATTCCAAAAAATTGCTCTTCTGATTCTTTCCAGGAAAGGGCCTAAAGCACAGACAAGCCCAAATGTCCAGAGAAAAATACCCAATTTCCCCCCAAGGTGGGCCCAATGTCAGTACAGGAGCATGGGCCAACTGGTTCAGCTTAGGCATTGCTTCTTGCATTGACAAAGACGTCACTGTGGAATCTGAATCCAGTGTTACCTGATTACTCTCCCACCTAAAATGGTAGCAAACATCTGCAAAAGAATTTTTATTAGTCAATAGGATTATTAACCACTTAACAGCTGTCCTAGATTGTTAGTAAATGTCAGGACACAAAAGAAGTATAAAATGTGATAACTGTTCTCAGGAAGTTTGCACTCTAGTTAGAAGAAAACTAGCATAGGCAACGCAAGAAGTCAAGAATAATTGAGTACTAAACAGATTGGAACTAACCACAAATGCAATCTGAGTTCATAGATACACATGTCTGTGTGACAATCCTCACTGTGCCAAAACTAGGAATCTGTTTATTGAACATCACATGTAAACTTTACATCAGTTTCTTCCTTAACATTTTTGAGTATATCTGGGTTTAGAGACCAATATTTCCAAGCAGAGAAGGAATACTTCAAGCACAGCTACTCCTCTTTTAACCGTATTACATTTATTGTCATCTGGCATCACAATTGGTTCAAAATTACAAAAGAGAATTTGAAAGTTTTATTGATATCTCCTAGGCCTTGGAGTTGGTGGACTGGATCATTTGTGTATATTCTGTATAAGATCAATAAAGATTTCTGGTTACTCATGTTCAAACAAAACCTGCTATTTAACACCGCTGCCAAAGTCAGAGCAGGTCACAAATTCTCCTGATGAATCAGAAACAATTGGGGAGGCACATATTTCTTATACTTTTATTTCTTAAACTTTTGTATGATTTAGATACTTGACTTATATCACAGAAAATAGAATAAATATTCTCCAAGATTCTGATAATGTGATGTAATTGTCATAAATCAGGAAGGACCTCAAAAGAAAATTGATCTTGCTCTGAAAATACTGTCAGAAAAAAAAAATTTATTGCCAAGCATTCTACAATTAATATCAATAGTTGGCATAATTATTCAAGTTTTAATTTGTTCATATGCAATACATAGGTCAATATACTTATCCCCTGAGGATATATTTTGCAGTGAATTCTTCTGAGAAGTGGTACTAAGAAGGAATGTGATGCAATCAATTTTAATATGATAAAACAGAGATTCTTATTTTTAGTGAAGGTGGGAAACTGCTTACAACTTCTTTGAAATATTTCCAGATCACTATCGCCTTAGCCCTAATTTAGGGGGTGGAACTTTGGAGATTTGAGAAAACCTTCACTAAAATTCTGAAACACATGGAGAAATATTTCTTGAGAAAAATCTGCACTATGCTCACAGGTCTTGACGCAGTCTATTTCTCCATCTCATGGACAAATAAATATATGCAGAGCCTTGTCTAGGGGCCTTAATTTTCACAAAAGAATGTCAACCTCATCGTGTGTCTGTTAGATTCTGCAGAATTTGTAGCCAAGAATTGACCTTTTGCTGTGTGTGTGTGTGAGGAAGACTAGCCCTGAGCTAACATCCGTTGCCAATCCTCCTCTTTTGTTGCTGAGGAAGACTGGCCCTGGGCTAACATCGGTGCCCGTCTTCCTCTACTTTATATGGGAGGCTGCCACAGCATGGCTTGACAAGCGTAGCGTCTGTCCATGCCTTGGATCCGAACCCAGGAACCCAGGACTGCCGAAGCAAGCGCGCGAACTTAATCTCTAGGCCATCAGGCCGGCCCCTGCATTCACCCTTTTTTGACTGTGTAAAGATAGATAGACTTGACTCATAAAAATATAAAGTCTAAACAAATTAAAATGCAAATGAAAAACTGGGATAATATTTATAACATATATGGCAAAGGATTAGCATCTTTATTAAGAATTTTTAAATACTGCATTAAGAATTTTTTAAATGTGTTTAGCAAAAGAAATGATAAGAGTTGAAAGTGACACAACATTTCTGAAGGGCAATTTAGAAACATGTCAGAATAACTGCTAACATTCATTGGATGCCACAAATAGTGCTTAGTACTCTTCTTTAATATCAAATGCAATCCTCATAACAAACCTATGAAGAAGGTAATATTATAATTCCTAATTTTCAGATGAAGAAACTGAACCACAAAAATGTTAAACAACTTATTTAAAGCCACAGAGATATGAAGTGAGAGAGCCAATATTCAAGTTCATGCAATTGGACCTCAGAGCCTTAAAATTCATTGTGACCCTTGAGCCAATCAAAATTTCTACCATTTTCTAGAAATTTTTTCCACTAAATTATTAAGGATTAATACAAACATTTATATACAAATATGTTGAGGGCAGCATCATTTGTAATAGCAAAATCTCAGAGACAACATACATGTCTAATACTAGGATAGTGGTTGAGTAAACTATGGCTACCCATACAATAGTTATGCAGTCATTTAAAATCACTTCTCAAAGAATTTTTAATGGCATGGAATATGGTAAGATATATTGCAGTGTTAAGAAAGCAATATATGAAATATGAGTCCATTTGTATATAAAAATTAGGTTTGTATTAATAGCAAAATTGCTAGAATGATATGTATCAAAATTATAATAGTTACTTCTTGCTAGAAAAATTATAGGATATTTTCATTTCTCAGTTTAAGCTTTCTGTGTTTTAACATTTTCTGTAAAAATTCATGTATTACATTTACTTTGTAAGTTGAAAAAAATTGCATATTAATTGTGGCATAACCATAACAACTCTAAGCCCTAACTATATTCATTCTATTTTTCTCCTTCAGTTTCTACTTTCTATTTATTTTTACTTGCATATAATTTTTTTCAATTTCTTGTTTGCAGTTTACCATTTACTCTTTGTGCTTTTACTGTAAAATGTCTCAAATCCTAATGGAATCCAGTATAAAAATTCAAAATGTAAATAGTTTAGTAGCCTCTTCTGAAACTCCCATTACATCCATTACCAGATCTAAAACACATGTCTAAAATAACATACAAACTTGAATAAATGGTTCTTTTTATCTAAAAGCAAACCCATTATATTGTCCTTTAATGTTTAATCCTCCATCAGCTGAGTACTTTACATAAATTTTCACAAAAACATCATTTGATCTGAGAACATCTGCCAGAGCCTGGAACACATTTTTCCAGGCCTTGACTTGAAGTTTGGTACAAATATCATATACACGCTCTCCCAGAGACTTCAACACATCATAATATCCTTATACACAATTTTGTATGTACCATTCATTTGCATAGAAATCTAATCCTTCTAAAAGCACTTTCATATGCTTTATTTCAATTAATCCTGACAACAAGTCTACAAAATGAGTATCACTGGACCAACTTAGATAAAAATGTCATGATATGGGCACTTATATCTGATTCCCAAGGCTATTATTTTTCTAATGAAAGCATGATACTGTCCTTAGCAGCACTAACAGATTTGGTAATATTGACTCCACAATATATGTCAGGCCTCAGTGCTTTCAGAGAAGCATTTTGGGACTACGAGAATTTTTGGTTCAGTCCAAATCAATATTGTTTATTACAACCATGAACTAAGATAAAAAAAATTCTGGGAATACACACACACTGTCTACTCATATGTATATGTCTGTCATGCCAGATGGAACTTTGCTGAAACATGTGTGTTTAGTGTATACTAAGCATACAAAAGACACATACACACACACACACACACACACACACACACACACACACAGTCTTTTCCTGTGGAGAATAATTAAGCTGAAGATGTGTTCTTCCTTTAAGATGAAATACAGACTTCTCATTAAAAGTCAAAACTTTCCTTTCAAAATACAGAATAAAATGTCCCTTTTTTAAAACCCCAGATGGCTAAATGTATGCTTTTGAAACTTTTCTTCTTGAGAATATTCTTTTGCCTAATGATTCCCCTTAGACTCCTCTCTCTCAGTTCTCATAACAGTCTCTTCTTGTCTTCAGACACTTTGCTACATTTAACAAGGATGGTCATTTCTTTTTCCTTCAAAGTTTCTTTTTCATTTGTTTTTCAATGACTCTCCCTTCTCTCTAATGGCTCCCTGAACAAGTCACATTCTAGAACTCCAACTAATTCAGCCCCTGTTTTCTCTGCATTTGCACCATCCACATATCTTTGAAGACACTAGTGATAGAGCTTCCGAAAATATCTCTTGGTCATGATGATATTTTCCTGAGTTAGGGTTAGCTTCTCCCTTAATTTTTCGGCTCTTAGATACAATCAGAAACTACAAATACAAAGGTGAATCTTCTGGATACCCTAACTTTTACCTACCACAAGAAAGTAGGCACCACTGTACATTGTGGAGATAACTCACACATAATGACCACAGAACCAGAGAGCTATTTCAGCAGCAGGATAATCAATATGATGAAAAACAAAGTGTTTGTGGAGAAGGGAAGACCTAGCCCAGTGTGATAGTAACCTAGTTAAAAATTCTAAAACCTGCAACACATGAAATTTCTCTACATACTTTCAGCCATTTTTCTTCCCACAAATCATTTTATTACGGATTTCTACTGAAGACATAAAGTAAGAGATTCTTGAAGAAATATACGAGAGCTAAGGTGTTGGCATTACGGAAGTATTTAACGCACCATATTTGAGCTCAGAGTTTCTAAGAGATACACAAATGTATCAGTCTGTCTATGTAAGTGTCTATCTTAGGAAAGTGGTAAGAAATGTTGATGCTCTCAACCAACACTTTGAATTTGTGCAAAGTCTTAACCACCATATTGAAAGATTCACAGTGTAGCCTTCTTTGCTCTCACATATGCTTAGCCTTGACTTTGCCAATAAAGTGGGCATTTAGCCTCCAAAAACATCAAGTGGTTGTATTCTGCATATTCTCATCCCCTCTTGATGACACCCCTGATTGCATCTAACCTGCCAGCAGAACTGTACTGAAAAACAAGAGCTTTTATTTGGCTACGAGAACAAAGAACAATTGTTTCTGTTAAGCAGTGAAGTTTCTAATGCAGCCAGAGGTTACAGAAAAGAATCCTCATAAGGGAAGGAGAAAAAAAATCCCCATCATGTCAGCACTGTCAGTGACCAAAGCCATACTCCAATGTATGACCTATGGCCCTCAAAGCAGAGGAATATTTCTTCCTCTATAAAGTGAGTGTTATTTGATTAAATGAATGTTTCTCTAATAAATAGCATACTAAAGGTCTTTCGAAAAGCTCTGAACAATCCTCTTATCTGGAGCCAAATAAAAGATATATTGGCAAAAACAAAACTTTCATCCAAATTAATAATGTCTTTATATATCCCTGTCCAAATCTGTATTGGCTCAAGACTGGGAGGCATTTCCCCAGTAATTGTTCTCTAACCACTGAGTTTTCAAGCAAAGCCAGCGTCCTCTGTATTGAAGTTAACAGGCCCTATTTCTGAGGGTGTCTTTGTCTTCCTGGTCATTACCACTGTGTGATATTCATTAGTCAGTCACAAAAGAGAAGATTATTTCACATGTCAGTACCAAGACACTGTGGATCCATTTGAAATTAAAAAATAAAATACGATCTAACTTCAGTACAGGATATACACTATCCCCTCCCCACTTTCCTTTTTTATCTTCCCTCTTTGTTCCTTTTTGAAATCTGATTTCTTGGCAGGGATAGAATATCTGCATATTTTGAAAATAGCGTTATTAAAAGGGAACCTCCTAGTATTACTTCAGGAGCTTGAATGAGTTGATCATCTCAGACCATCACCTCTGGGCACCATCCCAGACATAAAATCACTGCTCATTTGGGTACTAATTGGTATCCATCTTGTTGATGTTGGAGAACTAAGCAAGTATATCACTCTCTCACCTCCCTGTCTGAGATTTCCCCATATTCCAAGATCTTTGGTAAGCTGGTAAATGAGAACATTTACCTCTTCTTGCAGTATATGCCACAACAACTTGAAAAATGAACACAAAATAAATAGCACAATCCTTTTGTCTTCAAAATAAACTAATTTCTCTCGGAGAACAAAATAAAACAAAACTTGGATTCTGGTATCAGCCCTACAACTCCATAAATTTACTTCCCAGACAATTAGGAGCCCACATGACTGACTCTGTTTACCTGTTTCAACCTTACAACAACCTCATGAGGGTTTATTTTGGGAAGTGTATTAGTTAGGGTATAAGATAAGCAGCTGTAACAAAGAGAGCCAAAGTACAATGGGTCAAACAAAGCAAAAGTTGATTTCTCTCTCATGTAAAATTCCTGGACAGGTCATGGGCTCTACTCCATGAGGTTGTCCAGGGACTCTTCTGCTGGGGTAGCTCTTCCTATCTCAACCTGTGGTTTCCATCTCTGTGTCTAACGTGACTGCTGCAGTTGTCACCAAGATCCAGCTAGTGCGAAGTGGGAAACAGGAAGTTCAAGAAAGTAGTGGGCCTCTGACAAGCACCCAGAAGGTTGCACACATCACTTCCTGCAAACAAGCAGGATCTGAAGAGATTCACTGAGGTGTCTTTGCATACAGAGTCCTTAGTAGTAGCGCTACCCTGGATTGCAGATTATGGAAAATGTATGGTTGAGATATTTATCTGTGTGATCTTGGGTAAAACATTGACCCTGTCTGGACCTCCATTTCTTTATATGTAAAATTTAAAAGTTCAATGATATCATTTCCAAGGATCCCTACAGCTCTAAAATTTTATGATTATGTTTAAAAACATGTACATGTAACTATAAAATCAATAATGCAGTACAGATTAGGAATTTAGAGGAACTAGGTTTTGTCCAATCTGTCACAGACTGAGCTTTGAAGAAGCTGCCCCTTTTGTTTGATTTTTACCATTTTATAGCCAGCATTATCCAAAATGAGTTTTATGTAACATTAATCCCATAAAATGATCTGAGAAAAAAAGGGCTCTATGGCATTTTAATTGGAATAGTTTTGTTTGTAAGTGGGGGGAAAAAAGAACTAAATTAAAGAAAGAGAAGAATGTAAGGAATATGGAATGTCACATGAAACCTAAGGTCAAGAATGTGACTGCACTGGGAAGCAGCTACATCCAAGAACTCAAATGCTCTTAGGAATCATTCTCTTTCTCTCCTTCCTGCTCCATTCTTCTCTTTCTTGGTAAAAACTAGGCTCCTTTCACTTCTACATGGTGGGTAGAAAGGCTACCAACAGCTCCTGAGTGTTATAATTTACCCACAGTTCAGGCACCCAAGCAAGATGGACCCAACTCTCTTTCAAATTCAAAAGTCCTGGGACAAATACTCATTGGCCCTGCCAGGTCAAGTCCTCCCTCAGGCAAAGCAGCAGAAGGCAAAGTTGCACTGTAACATGGCTGCCTCTTTACATGCAAGAAGTAATTCTTTTTTTTGTTTTTTCACTTATTCTTGACTTTGATGGGAATGCCGCAAGTATCACAAAATTAAGCATACTTTTGGCTACTGGTCTTTATCACGCTGAGAAAGTATATTTTTATTCTTAGTTCTTCCTCTAAGAGTTTTCACCAAGAATGAATATTAAAATTTTAACAAACGCTTTATTTTGGGGGGGTTTTTTAGGCACTAAAAAACAGTCAAATAAAGCAGCAGCTGCCACAAATTTTCCCATTATACTATGATTTGTCTTTCGGACTTTTTTCAAATTATTTTATTGAGGTCATATTGGTTTATAACTGTGTAATTTCAGGTGTACATTATTATATATCAGTTTCTGTATAGACTGCCTCATGCTCACCACCAATAGTCTAGTTTTTATCTGTCACCGTACATATGTGCCCCTTTATCCCTTTCACCCACCTCCCCACCCGCTTCCCCTCTGGTAACCACTAATCTGTTCTCGCAAGAAGTAATTGTTGGAGGGAGTTCTGGGCCCATAATCTCACAGGGGTGCACTACACAAATTTAGAAAATGCTGCCTTAATATAGACACTTCTTAGAGAGTCACAAAGCATATTAGCAAAATTAAAGCTGTAAAAATCTAAAGTAAACTGTTTAAATTCATGTTCCTCAACAAATTTTATAAATTTGAAAAAAATTTTATATGTATATGTGTGCATAATATATTTGAATACACAAATGTATATAACACATTTGAAAATTCCTCCCTGGAAATTAATCTGTGTCACTTATTCCAACTGACTTTACTCCATAACAGTCACTCTGTGGCTCATCAACATTATCAAACAGCTTGTGTGCTCCATATTGACACTCTGGGTACCCTGGGAACCTAATAAGAGATGAGTTAACCCTTTGAATATTTTTAAATCCAGATGAAATAAGATAACATACAGTACTCAGGTTTTTTAGATGGAGTTATAATGTAATAAATAACTACTTCACAGAAGCAATAAGGTTAAAGAAAGGTATGTTCTCTCCTCTAAACTTTGCTGAGGGAGGACATTCTCTTTGCATTGGGAATAGCATTACATGATAAACCAAGTCACAGTAAGGCATTGTTCTTCCCAAAATAACATGTAGTTTAGCACAGTGTGATAAATGACACATGATTGGTACTTAACCAGTGATGTAGTAGTCTTGAAAGAAGAAAGGAGTAATCACTTCTGGTTTGGGCATGAAGGAAAGGCATCAAAAGATGAACAGGATTTTATTAGGCAAACATTGAAGGTACCTCTATGGTGAAATTCCGAGATGAGGAAACAGCATGTATAAATGTACAAAAGTGATAAGTTCAGGATATATCCTGGCGATGCAAAATTATTTAAATAGGTCATAAGCTACAGTACATGTCTGAAAATAACAAGAAGTAAGGGGTAAAAAAGGGATTACATCTGAATTTTGGAGGCTCTTGAATGCTAACTTAAGGAATTTGGACTTCATTTTTTAAGCATCAAGGAGATTTTGATAGTTTTATGCTCTTTGTTTTTGTTCTTTATTTTCATCAAGGAACTGCTTTGTTCAAGGTATTGCTTCAAGAAAATTAATGAATCAGTGATGTGTTGGAAAAGGTAGAATGCAGAGGCAAGAGAAGTAGTTAGTCTCCTCTTCCCTGATGTGGCAGATTGTATTTTCCAAAGATAGTTACAACAATGCCTCACATGCCCCATGGTCTTCTTACAACATGATATTGACGTTACTCCTATAAACTGATGGGCTCTATATTCCCTCCCCCTTGAAGCAGAGTGGACTTTTGTGATTTCCTTGCCACTAGAGTACAGCAGAATTGATGGTATGTGACTTCTAAAACTAGACCATAAAATACCAAGCACTTCTGCATCATTCTCTTGGAATTGTAGCTCTTAATAACCACTTATCATGCTGTGAAGTCCAAACTAGAGCAATAAGAGAGATCATATGGAGAGTTCACAGTGTAGGTGTTCCAGCTGACAGTCTGACTAAGGTCTCAGCTAACAACCAGTGTCGACTTCCAGACATATGAGAGTAGATGCCTCCAGATGTCCCCAAACCCCAGCCACAGAATCATCTCCAGTCTTCAAAGTCGTTCCAGCTGAGGCCCCAAACACTGCGAAGCAGAAATAAATTGAATCTTCTGTACAACTGCCTTGGACTAGGCAGGTCCCTGGGGCTAAGTGAAATTCTCAGTGAGGGACAGAGCTGTGTGAACCATCAGCTTGGGCATCTGGGTGGAGAACCCCAGAGTTCACTATGGTTTACCCCTTGCACTGCTCGGATTGACTCCTTCTCATAGTAAGTTCATCCCAGCTGGAAACAGTTTCCACCATGTTCTGACTGGTCTTGTTTACTGGGAAAATTTACAAGGGAAGTGTTAATGGAATGAACTACAGCCCCCACTGTTACAACTCTTGAGGCTATAGCTGTTAATCAGCATCCCCCTTTCCACCACCCTTTCTAGATTCCCCTCAACCATGGCTAATTCTAATGACAGACAATTCTCTGCCTTCCAAAGAGTGAACATAAGGAACAAAAATTCTCTGCTGCCTCTAAAACTCAGAACGAGATCACATTTGTCCTCCATGTTCACCTGGCCATTTCCATCGAGATACTAGGAGAATGAACTAGGCAGGTTGCCTGGTAGAATGACCCAGACCTTCATCCCTGTGGCTCTGAATCCCTAGTTAACCATGCTCTTCTCAGGCTAGGGCTGAGGGGCATGGGAGCACCAAGAGATGTCCAAATGGATCACCTAAATACCAAACATTGTATTCCCTGCCCATACTGTCTAGCAGCAGCCCTACCTCTCCCTGATGATCAGGGCCATTTACCTCTGCCAGTGTGGTGACTACATTCTTGCCTATTATCTCCAAGCCACAAGGAGCCTAAAGTGATCAAGGGGTTTACCTAGCATTGTTCTTTTTTCTTAGGGATAGAGAAGATGCAAATGACCTGTACTTTACTTTGGAGGGGATGTCATAGCATGACCCAGCCTGTTAAAGTCCAAAAAAATTCACTAATGTTGTGGGTACTTGTATCTTACATAGAGTTCATCTCCTTCCTTCTACCTACAAAACCTTCCAATGTACTTTCCTTTTCTTGCTCATTTGGTTCAAATACCATGATATCATCAATATAGTGACAAATAAGATGTAGAAAGATGTTCTGTGGAATGTCCAGACAATCCAGATCCTTTGGACTATATTATGACAAAAGGCAGGAGAGGTAACATAGCCCTGGGGAAATATTAGAAGAGTATGCTGTTGACCATGAATGCAACCTGCCTCTGATCTTCCTTCTTAATAAGATTATGACCCTGGGAAAGCTTTTGTGCTTCAGTTTTGTCTTCTATAAAATAAGGATTAAACATAGTACCTACTTCCTAAGTTGTTATAAGTATTAAAAAAGTTTAGATATAAAGTGTCTAGCATAGCTTCTGTTAAAGAGTAAGCAAGCACTCAATGAACATTAACTTTGAAAATGAGCTAATATATGACATTGTCAATGTTCTTCATTATCTTCTACTCATAAATATCTTTGCTTTTTTTATTTGCAGACAAATTAAAGAGGTTGATGTCAGTCTAAAAAGAGGTTTTCACTCTATTTGAAGTACTCAAAATAAAAAGCTCTGAACAAAAGGGAGGTATGACTCCTAGTCCAAAAAGCCCAAGAGCATATCATATGACCATTCATAACCCATTCTTTCCACCCACCAGTCCACCTTAACTCTTGGAGCTTTTGAAGAAACGTGTCAAAAGCAATAATCATTACTCACATATTTCACATTTAGAGTCTATTGAGAGTTTTACTGCTCAATAGGCATAGTTATACAATCTGCCTCTATCCCAAAATGACTAGGTTTAAGAATTTATAATAATCCTCCAACAAGGAGGATGTCTTTACTATGTATTTCTTTACTAAATACATTTGACAAGCCAAGTTTCTACTTAATACATTATACAGGCCATAGAAATTTGGTGACCAGCTTCTAAGACAAGTGCAGAGCATTCAGTCTTCCTCGACTACTAAAACTGCTAAAGTGAAGTCATCTGTTCTAAATCCTGTAGAAGAACATAGAAAAGTTCACTAAAATGTGTCCAATACTTGTTCAGAAAAGAACACTATCTAAAGGGAAAGTGGTGGTATGTGTGTTTGGTTAAGTCCCAACCCCACTAGTTAGGTGTGAGGTCTTGGGAAAGTTAACCCTACTACCTTCATTTTCCTCAGATGTAAAGTGAGAAGAACATTAATAAGGTTACTTCAATTGAATGGAATAATTCCTATAAAGTTACAAACAATAGCTAATCTATAGTAACTATAACCTAGTTACTATCATGTTAGCTATCATTATGACAGTAAATACTGTTAAAGTTCCTGTTTATTTTCATTTCTACAGGTTTAAACTACCTGGATTTGGGGTTCTCAGATGACTGTTTTGTTGAAGATCTGTTCATTTTATTAGTTTACGGGATTTAACACAACAAATTCCTGCATTAGGAGGAAAAACGTGTTTTTAAAATCCTATTTTATAAACTGAGACAAACATGACACAACATTCATTTAATGTCTTATTTTTTTAAAAAAAAGAGAAAATCACTTCAATTTTCCCAGAAAACCCATCCACTCTGCTTATTAAAGATTTCCCTAGCCTGTGTTTCTCAGCATAGAAAGTACCACAACTGAATTGCACATGGGCAGAAGTGAAAGAAAGGCTCCCTCACTCTTATAGGCTTTGCTGTTTCCTTCCTGTTGACATTTTTCAAATGCTAGGTCTATAGCTCCTCTGGAGTATTTACCCATCTTTTTTGGGACTAAGTTTGGCCCACTCTGTCTTTACATCATGAGGACTCCAATGGGAAGTAAGCAACACTAATTCGTGTTAATATTAATGACAAACAGACCATCCTCTGCTTTCCAAAGAGTGAACACATGGAACAAACATTCTCTCCTCCTACCTCTAAAACTCAGAATGAAATCTCACTTCTCCTCCATATTCCCCTGGCCATTCTATTGAGATGCTATTAGGTGAATGGAACACATTTGTAAACTCTAAAACCGAGAAGCAATGTTTTAACTTCCTTTGTAGAGTTCTTGATCTCAGAAGACTTACCTAAAGCTGATATGTACCCAGGAAAAAACCCACTGTATTTTCTCTTCATTCAAAAAAAAAGGAAAAGAAAAGAAAGAAAGAAAAGAAAAGCAAGCTCTTTAATCTCTTGCCTAGTTCCAATGGAACCAAGCCAAGGAAATACTTCAGTCTGCAAAAATTAGTGTGTGAAAGTAGTATACAGAAAAAAATAACCTAGTTTCCAATTGTACTTTTCAAAGTCTGATCAACAATTAGTGGAAAAGTCAGGATTGCTTTACAGGACCTTCTAACTAAAAGGTAAGTTGATTCTTTTTTCCTACTGGACCTGGAAAATTGGGGGGAATAAAAATCATTGCTGAGTGAGGAAGTTTTATTAAAATCCTTGAAGAATTTTTAAACTGTGGAAATACTGTGTTCAAGAATAAAGTTTTACTGGATCTATTAAAAATAATAAAACCAAAGCAAAATAGGATATAACACATACATGATAAGGTTGCACACTGTAGTATAATAAGGAAGTATTCACTTCCTTATTCCATAAGTATCTTTTCCTTGTTAAGTTTATCTGAATGATTGCCTAGTACCAGACTTATACATTGTACACGAATGCTGTGATAAATTCATAAACGCAGGTCCATTACAACAAAACAAGTACATAAATATACATGAAGGTTGAATCATCCTAGGACCAATTCATATTTGACCAATATTTTAGTGTCTATCTAGTGACAGATACTTTAATAACTATTTCTCACATAAATTATCTCATTTAAGCTAGAGAGTTAATAGGGGGGTGTGTTTAAGAGCATGGTCTCTAGAACCAGACTACGTGAGCTCATGATGTCAGGCTTATTACTTACTAGTTGTGTGAACTTGAACACACAATCTTCTTAACCTCACTATGCCTCAATTTTCTCATCAAAAAATATGGGGATAATAGTTTTAACTACTTCATAAGGTGCTGTGAAGATTAAATGCAACTGTATAGATGTAAATTCTCAGAACAGTCTTCAGAAAATATTAGCTATTATTACTGACGAGGTGAATATTATTTTTGACCTAATATATGAGGAAATCAAAGCTCAGTCATTGACTCCACAAAATTTTCTCAGATACCTATGAAGGAATAAGCAGTTTTACATTGTCCCATTCAGAGGAATGAGAATCAGATGGTTGCAAACTGACCTAATTTAGTAATTCACAATTGTTGAGTTATTTTGGATAAATATTGGTAGCTTTAATAGGTCTCCTCATCTTCAGCCTTGATGCTGAGTATAATAATGCTACAAATGAATGTTTCAAACCAAATCCTGCCACATACACACTTTTAACAGTAGGAACCCACAAAAATACTAATGCAATTAGTTCTCTAGGCTCAATGAAGTACTAGTTCTCTACAGTTTCAGGTGTTCAACAGCATCCTGCATAAAAGGTTAATATGAGGCAAAAAAGCAATATCCGAGAGGCAGGATTCAGCTATTACAGTAGGAGTCAGGGGGGAAAAAACCCCTTAGATGAGTGCACTCACATCAGATGGGTTTGGGATCCTAAACTGAGGGAACTTTCTCAAGGGATGTAGGCTATCAAGTTTACTATAGTCTGAAATTCTGTCCATGCAGTAGTCCCAGCCCAATATACCTGGTTCACAGATACCCATCTTGAACATAACTAATTTTACCAATGAAAAACATTTCTACATCCAATGTGCTAACTACTATGCCATCTGGTGTTGATCTGAGATGAAGAGAATTGAAATCTTGGATTAGACACCTCCAAAGTGTTAGGATAGGATTAGAGCCTTTCAAGTGCTAGCCAAACCCTCAACCCACTGCCCCAGGCTGTATACTCCGTATTTGGTTATTTTAAATTTTAACTAACCACATTCCACCCCCATTACACAGATTAAAACTGAGCACACACAAACACACAGCACTGCTTATGCTGAAGTGTTTTAAATTGCGAACAATAAAACATATTATTCTTCAATTCTCTAGAAACTTCTTCTAAACTGACTTCTTGAGAGTTTACCAGCCTGTTTCAGTTGATATGGCCACTATTACACAGATCTTCAAATTCCTCACTTCTATTTAGGCAGTATTCCTGTGCCTGATGTTAGTTCCAGTCCACACTCAAACAACTATTCTATCAGATGTTAGTATTAGACATTACCAAAACGCACGTTCTGCTCTTTCTTCTGTCTCCTAATGCCATATACATTTATTATTTAACCTCATTGAGACCTACAGTCTCTGACCCCATTTCCTATATTCTTTAAGACAATAGGAAAGTGATGGAGTATGTGGAAGATAGGAAAGGAATAACCCCAACTAAACATACTCGAAATAAAAATTGTTGAAAAACACTATCCATATTTTTCCCCCAGGCTCCCCACCACTCCTAACCCACTATGATCTCTCATTCAAACTGCCCTAACAAGCATAAATGATGTCAGTTCAATGGGCATTCTTTCACTTATACACTCTTGGAACTTTTTCCTCCTTTTGGGTTCTCTGACTCTACTCTTTCATGGATGTCTACTGTCTGTCTTCTATGGCCATCCTTCTCAGTCTACTTTGGGGGTTCTGCTTTCTCGATTGACCCTAAGTATTAATATAGCCCACACTGCCCATTAATACTTGTACTCAGTACAAGTCTTGGTCTGCATTCTTTTGGTGAACTCATCCATTACTATGTATATCCTGAAAATTCCTATACCTCTATCTCCAGGCCAATTTCCTCCCTTAGTTCTAAACCTCTGCCATCTACCTATTAATGAGACTCTCCACTCAAACATCCCACTGGCAACTCATACTCAATATGGCCAAGACTGAACCCAACATCTCTCTTCCCCTGTACTCTTCCACCACTATGAATCCAGCATCTTCCCTTCTATTTCTGAAATTAGAATCACGATTCTCTAATCACCCAAATCAGAAGTGTCATAGTCATTGAAGTACAATATAGTTTCCTCATTCCCCCCATACAATCAGTAAATAATTCCTCTCAAGTTTGCCTGCTAAATGTTTTTCGGTTCTGCCTTCTTCCATTCTTATTGTCATTACCTTAGTTTTAAGCCTTCCTCATTTCTTATCTGGATTACTGGAATGTCCTCTAAGTAGTTTCCCCATTTCTACACTTGCCTTCCCCCTCCAGTCCTTCTTATGTCCTCCAGAGTGATCTAAAATGCATATTAAATGAAGTCACACCTCAGTTTATAATGATTTAATGGGTACTATAGCTTTCCTGATTAAGTCCAAGCTCCTTAGTGTGTGTATGAGGTATTTCATGAACTGACTACTTGACCCTTCAATCACACCTCTCATGTAAGACATTGATTTTCTTGAAGAAAGTAAAATATGCCATGTCTCTACACCTTACTCACATGCTATTATAATACAGAATATGCATTCCTCCCAACTCCCACACTGCTTAATTTTGCTCCACTTTTCCATTTAGCTCAGATTTTACCTTTTCTATGAAGTCTCCCTTCCTTTCCCAATGGATTCAGAGACCCTCCAAAAAATGCAGTCCCTATTTCAGATCTTACTGAATTATTGGTTTATTTGTCTATCTTCCTCATTAGACTCCTTAAGGAATGGCACTGATTCCCCAGAGCTTAATACAGTGATTGCAATTAGAGTGCAATGAATAATTACCCGGTGAGTGATTGCCATATAACCAGAGAGATAAAGAGTTCTTGTGCGTTCCTTGCTGCTCTACATCCTGTTGATAGGCCCACAAAGAGAGCCTTTAATTTAATACATGTCCTTCAAGGATTTGGCTCCATAAAAGTGACATTTACTATATTTTTGCCCCTAGTGATTATTTAGCACTATCTACATTTTGTAATTGGTTGATTTAAAGTATAAGTGAATGGATTGACTCATTGAGTTATCCCACAAGTATAACCAGTAACTTTATGAAAATACTCTTATTGGGCTCCTATCTCAAACAAAGATCCCTAAATTAGATAACTTGAGATAACTCTGGCAATTTCTGATGAGGTCTTCAATGTCAAAGCTCATGAGTGATTGCTGAGCTAAAAAAGTGATAATAGCTACCATTCTTTGAGTGTTCACTCAGTTTTATGCAAGGTGTATAACAAACCAGTTGTTTTCAACTGGGGGGCAATTTTGCCCTTCAGGGGACATTTGGCAAAGTCTAGAGACATTTTTGGTTGTCACAACTGTGGGAGAGGTGCTACTGGCATCTAGTGTGTAGAAGCCAGTTGCTGAACATCCTACAATGCATAGGACAGCCCCCACAACAAAGAATTATTCAGCTCCAAATGTCCATAGTGCTAAGGTGCTAAGGTTGAGAAATCCTGTTTAACCAATAGCAACCTTGTATGATGAGATGATATTAATCCTCTATTACAAATAAGAAAATAAAACCTTGAGAATTAAGTATTCAAGATTACTTAGTTAATAAGTAGTGGGATCAGAATTTGAACCCATGACTGTGAAACCCTAAACTCCTGCTCTCTTCAATATAATATGATACCTCTATCCAAAATATTTAGTAACTATCCTGTTTTTTTAGATATAAGGATAACTGTGCTGCATATAGTTGAATGATGTATTATGCAATCGTATCTTCCAAAAAAAATGTAGAAAAGTTTAAAGTAATTGCAGATCAATTCTTTACAGATGACTATCAGAAATATGTAGACTCTCTACAACTTTTTCTAAATTTTGATTGGAGATGATATTGTGGTTCTGTGTTTCTGGTTAGTTTTGTTTCTTTCTCAAAGACCCAATTCAGCAATAAAGTTGTTACTGCAAAGCCTGAAATTATTTAAATGTATATACATTTACATGTATTATCTCTAATTCTCAAAACAATGCTTCAAGGTACATGTTATTTTTCCCCATATTATAGATAAGAAAACAATATTTTGTTCCAGTGAACTCAATTAGTCTATGGAAAAGCTTAGGGAACAACACGTTAAAATAGCTTCTATAGGTTTTAAATTATCACTAATTGTCTAAAAATCTTTCAAAAAAATTCAAATAATCTAGATCTACTTTTTAAAATGAGAATCTACTCACTCTTTGATAGTCATGCCAGCTTTCTCTATACAAGTATTTTTTTTAGCATGACTAACTGTAAGCTTCCTGTTTATAGTTTTCCTCCACTAAATTTGAGAAATTATTCAATGGCAAACCATCAATTAGCCCATGGTTTTATATGTATAATGCTCCCTATGAGTGAGTAGAATTTTTATAGTTAAGGCTAATGGTACTGTTGCTGTAATCAGTACTAGCTTTTAGTCCTAACATATACTATTTGCTTAATATACTTTCCTGTTCATACCTTATCATTTTTCCATTAAAGAAAATAATAACCTCATGCTTAATAAACACAATATACATGGAACTTCCTAGAATACATGTACTTACCACAAACTGAGAAAAAAATAGAAATTACATAACACTAATTTCTGTTTAGATGTTTTTTCTTAGAAAGTATTTCTTATAATTCAGCTCTATTTAGTTAGTCACATAATTAAAATAATAAATACAATCACATGCACATTTACACATACCATGGTGTGCACTATCTCTAAGTTTTCTGGAACAGCATAAGTTTAAATCATCACAAAAATAATACACACATATATAAACAAGTACACATAATACATATGTAGTATGTATTATTATTACACATATAGTATGTATATGTGTGTTTTCGGTGATTAAAGAAAGAAAAGGCACTACTCAACCAAGAATTTTTTTAAGTGTTTGCTTTCAAACTAGAAAGGACAATTTTACCTTACATCACCCAGTTTTGAAAAATCCCAAGGATAAAGCTTAAAGCAACAGCAGGAAAGTTAACAGAAAAGTACATATAAGAATATTCTAAAATATTGCTCTTTTTAACCCTAAGAATTCTTTAAAAACACATAAAGTTTGAGGGCTGGACTGTCCTTGGTCCATTTATACCTCTCCTGTGCCATCTAGTGTTTTTAGGTGATTACTATGAATCCAGAGTCTAGAATAACCTGTTAACACTTTTACTATGAATCTAGAGTCTAGAATAACCTGTTAACACTTTCAGCTTGTCTGCACGGTCAGCCTCAGGCAAGCAAACAAGTAACTTAAACTTGGGCTCCAAAAGAGTGGATTTATTGGGTTATGAAAAAATTGCAAATGAATAGGACTTTAATAGCAAAGGAGAAAGCTTTTAAAGTTCAGTTCAAGAACTGTGGCTAACAGATGTTGAGAAAATAATGTATAATGAAGCTATTGAGTCTCATTAGATTCATATACAGTATAATAGAAGTAGAATTTTGATCTGAGGCCGCACATCTGGATGGGAGAAAGTAATAGGAAAAGGATAGAGAGAAACAGAACTATCCTTCCTTATTCACAGTCAAACATTTTTGCCTCTCTTGTGGTCTGGCTACTGTACCAGATTAGGTCATAATACCCACTATTAAAAGTGGCTGCCATGGCTATTTTGTCCTCTTAGAGTAAAATCCCGAGTTACTACTTTTAAGCAAAATTTCCATTAAACACACAGGCTCTCTGCATAGAGCCAGGTAGCGATCTTTTCCTACAAGATCTTGAATTTTAATTCTTTCTGTATGAGATAGTTTCATCAGACATAAATTTCTCAATATATTAATATATAGAAATATTTCTCAATTTACGCCTGAAATCCCTGATTTGAGAAACAAATAAGTGAACCCAATTTACATAATATATCCTCATTTAAATGGGAATTAAATAGGCTGCATAAATGAAACCTAATGAATTGACTCCATCTTGAATCAGTTTAGGATTATACACAAAAACAGCCCTGGTCTTTATGTTCAGGTCTAATTAAAACATACTTAACGAAAATCAATTTATTTTTCCCAAAGAGGTGAATTATGCTGCTGCTTCTCATTCAGATTTCACTTCATGTGCTTTTTGAATTTTACAGGAATCTTTATTCCTGTATAGGAAAAGAGAGGAAAGCTGCACATATCTACTTTTGTTCCCCTGCCTTCTGAGAAAGCAGAGTCAAGAGTCATGGATAGCCATTAGTAGCAGGAAAGGGAGAGTTAGCTAGCACAAATCAGCAATGTAGTTTGTGGAATAAAACTGGGCTTGATAGTGATTTTTAAACTCTTTCCAAGCACGGATGGTCAATCATTGCACTGGTGAATTATTAATCTAACAGCTATCATTTACAGAGCTTTAAAATGTGCCATGTTCTATACTCAGCTTTTTCTTTACATTATCTCATCCAGTCCTCACAAGCATCAAGTTAGGAAACTGAGGCTTAATTAGATAAGTTCATATAACTTCCCCAAATAGGTCAAAGTAGCCCATAAATGGCAGAGCCAGATGGATTCCTGAACTGTTTGACACTAAGGTTCATGCTCTAAGCCACTCCCTTCCCAGTGGTGGAGACACAGTCAGAGAGTCAGAACCCCTGATATGCATTTCCTGGGCTGGTGCCTCCCCAGTCTTACAAAAAATATATTCATGAAAGAAAAATGATAGAATTCTATCAGAACTTAAGACCATTCTTCTGAGATGCAATGGAGCATCTCACTTTGGATCAACCCAGTGTGCTCTCTAGTCTACCACTGTCTTGAGATCACTTTTTGTCAGTGCCTTCATGATACTAACCAAAAAGGTTATCACAATGATAGCATCCCAACTCAAACTGAGTTCTGCTTTACAGCAGCACAAACTCCCCCTGCTATCCAGTGAGGTCCAAGCCTCACACGAGGGCAGTTCAAGGAAATTCATTCAATAAGGCTATCCAGGAGGCAATTCCAAGGCACTAAGTATATCCTGCTAGGATAAATTACAAGCAAATTCCATCCTGATAGATTGATCCAGCTTTAAAATATTGAAAAAAACCTTTTCAAGTATCACTTCTCTTCACTATTCTCTGCTAGTTCAATAGCACTCAACGCCAATGCTTAGAACTGATCCTCTACCTTTCACCTAAATCCAACACTAAGCCATTTTACTAAAATAAAGTACATTTTTCATCTCTGGAGGAAGAGGGACTTTCCCTGCTTGAGTCCCTAATCTGTCCACTTTGGATTCTGGTAAAGATTATTCTTCAAACAGACATGAGTATGAAATAAAATTCTACTCCTAGAAATCCTGTTTTCTTTCTTTGTTATTCTCCTCCCATCTGTTATTTTTACTTGCCCCTCTTTTCCCCTACATTTCTTAGCACACAAGCCCCAGCTGGAGGACCATTCTTTCTTGAAGAGTTGGTCACTATAAGCCTTTCACCACATTCCTCTTTCAGAGATGCTGCTATGGACTGAATTGTGTCCCCCTAAAATTCATATGTTAAAGCTCTAGCCTTACCAATGTGATGTATTCGAAGGAGAGACCTTTGGGAGATGATCTGACTTAGATGAGGTCCTGAGGGTGGCGTCCTCATGATGGGATTAGTGCCCTTATAAAAAGGGACCAAGAGAGATTACTGTCTCTCTCTCTGCCATGTGAGGACACAGCAAGAAGATGGATGTCTAGAAGCCAGGAACAGAACCCTCACCAGAAATTGACCATGCTGGCACTCTGATCTTGGACTTCCAACATGCAAAACTGTGAGAAAATAAATTTCTGTTGTTTAAGCCACGTTGTCTGAGGTATTTTGTTATGGCGGCTCAAGCAGACTAACACAGATGCACAATGCACGTTAAATACTAAATACGCCCACCATCTGGTTCTGGGAATCACATTACCCACCAAGGCACATTTGAAAACAGTGAAGATCTGGTTTGATATATCATCAGATAAGCTCCGGTCTCATCTGGGATGAACTTTTAGTCCACAATAATTTTGGTGAGGAAGGAAGTTTTAGTGCAAACAGGAGTAACTGGAGAGATTAGAGCAAAAATGCCACATAAATATCAGTCCAGCAATGCAAACAGAATAGGTATAGGGAAAAGTCAAAATCTAAAACCAAAGATGCAAGAGAGAAAGAATGATCAAGAAAGTGAAGTGAGTATTGATATATTAGTACTGAAAAAGTTTATAGCGGCAGGCCCCGTGGCCTAGTGGTTAAGTTTGGCACGCTCCGCTTCAGTGGCCTAGGTTCAGTGTCTGGGTGCAGACCTACATCACTTGTTGGCGGCCATGCTGTGGCGGCGACCCACATACAAAATAGAGGAAGATTGGCACAGATATTAGCTCAGGGCAAATCTTCCTCAAGCAAAAGAAAAGAGGAAGACTGGCAATGGATGTTAGCTCAGGCCAAATCTTTCTCAGCAAAAAAAAAAAAAAAAAGTTTATAGACTTTGCTTCCTTTAATAGTCAACTGACCTAACATTCAGCATTCTGAGCAAAGGCTTACTCTTAGCATCATAAACCTAGGTAATCTGTCAAGAAAGATCTACTGCTGACCTCCTCGGTGCCCCAGTTTTTCATCTGAAGATTAAGAGAATAAACCGAGGAATTATTGACTCGATTTCCACAGACTTCTGTGAGATCCATACACAGAACTCAGAGTGCTATGTATCTTTTGAAATTTTAATAAAAACTATGGATATATGTACTTTTTTACTGCACACAAAATTCCATGTATGTGTGTGTGCATTTGTGTATATATAAATATACACACACACTCATTTTTCTTGGAAAAGCATTTGGAGTTTTCATTAGCTACTCAAAAAAGGTTCTTTCTCAAAATATTTAAGAACAAAGATAGAGAACTAGAAAGTGGTCTCATTATAGATACATGATTTAAGGCAGAAATTGCCAATAGGGAATCATGCCCCTTGATGGGATATAGAGCAAGGCTCTAAGCCCAGGTGAGACGAACCAAAATGGCAAAATAAGGAGATGGGGCTCCTGAAACCTCTGGATTGGGAGTCTGAATAATGTTCTCAGAAGTAGGGACCAGGGCAGAAGACCTGTCCCAGTAACTGGGCCAATGTAGGGGAAAGGAGAGAAGAATTACAGCTGAGGAGTAATTACAGCACAGAACCCAGGGTTCATCCTGGGAACCAAGTTCCAGGCCTGAGGAGACCCTCAGGAGCTCAGCACCCACAGAGTTCCTGCAGGGCTTGCCTGTGAAGGTACATAAATTCTAATCCCCTCCAGACTGGGCGGAGCAACTATTATCATTGCTCAACTTCCCGCCTAGGGCAATGGGAGTGAGTGAGCCTCCAGGTGGGGGCTGTAAGAACCTGTGGGGGGGGGGGGATGAGGCAAGCTCAGGAAATGAGGTAGAGCTAAAACAACAGAAGTGAAACCTCCAAGACTTCAAGCCTTGGGTTCCTGTGCTTTAGTAGTCCTAGGATTTTCTAAGGAAATAACATCCTACTTGATGTATTTCAAGCTCATCCCATTTTCCTAGATCTTTACCATCTAGATCTAGCAGTAAATTCTAGGTCTTCAAAGATAAACTTCAGTGCAGTTATCAATGAGATGGTAATTCTAAAAGGAGTTTAATTAGTAGTTTTCAGACACTCTTTTCCACCTTTTAGTGGAAAAGAGAAGAAATTTAATTATATTATAACCAAATCAATATTCTCTTCCAAAAAAAAGGAATATCTTTAATTCCAAAGGGACAAAAGAAAAAATATCCAGCATTTAGCTTTTATGACTGACTTCTCACAATTTTCTGCCATTAACAATTTCACTTTATAGATGGCCTTCATCACCCTAGATATAAAGGGAAGCAACAAAGAACACAAAGCTTTATTTTGAGTAGCCCAACGCTCATTAGTTTAAAAGTGTCAATGTTTTATGGTTTTAAGAAACTGTATAAATTGCACTTGTTTGTGTAAGTTCATTTTCCAAATGTGTATTGTCTATGAGGAAAGTTCACGCTGAGCTACAAGTGAATCGTACAATTGAGCTCTCAGCTAAGCAGCAGCCTCTGCCAAGCTAGCCATTTTGGTTAAGTGGCCCTAAATTTGAGACAGGGGCAAATAATTTTTTATTATTTTCCCAGGAGGAGAAAGCTCTTTTCACAGAGCATGATTTTTTTTATTCTTGCTGCCATTGCTTTTTTTCTTTTTTACACAAAAGAATCTGAGGCTATAATTTTTAACTTCCTTTTGTTAAAACTATACAGAAGACTGACTAACTTGTGTCCTTAAGCCCTGGCTTATTTTTTACTCCATATATCATTAAAATCTTTCTCCACTCTCTGCTCAGCAGTTTTTCCTTCCTAAGGCAGCATGGTAATTCATTGTTTGTATTCCCAGAGAACTCCACAGGGAGACCAGCTCCCACAATTTCAGCCTATTCCTTGGAATTAGTGTGAAGGTTAACTTCTCCTGTCTTCTTAGTCATTTAGTGTCTTTCAGAACTATTTTAGATACAACATAGCCTCAGAGAAGCTATTCAAATTGGTGAATAAATCTTCTGAGTACATCCTTCATTAAAAATTAACAGCTAGCATGAGGGATCCTTCTGATGAAACTGTTCTGTGTCTTGACTGTGATGATGATCACACAAACCTGCACATATAATAAAATTGAATAGAACTAAATACACACACTCACACATACATATAAATGAGTCCATGTAAAACTGATGAAACTAAATAAGGGTGACGGATCATATCAATGTCAATTTCCTGGTTATGATATTGTATTATAGTTATGCAAGATGTTACCATTGGGGGAAACTGGGTGAAGGGTATATGGGTCTCTCTGTATTATTTCTTACAACTGCATGTGAATCTAAAATCACCTCAAAAAGTTTTAAAAAAATCATTAACAAATTATATATATTTTGAGGTATTTTTAATTTCATCACCTGAAAAAGTTATTTCTGAATATTTAAAAGACACGGAAAATGTGCAATATAGCTAACAAAAATCTCTGCTCTGTCCCTCCCTAAGCCTGAGTATGAATTGCCACTACCAGTAAGAGGGTCCCCAAGCCCCTCAGCAGAGCCAATATACGTCGTTTTTAATTTTCTGATTTAAAAAAGGTAACCTGGTCTTTATTATGTGCCTGAGCTTTGCTGCAACAGGATCTCCAGTTGGCTTCTGCGTTTTCCAAGGTAGACTCACCAGTCGTTTTAGTTTCAGTTGTGTATTCAGACGTGTCAGATCACAGCCATTGATGGAAAGGGATCCTACGTTAGTGTCGCAGACTCTGCTTTTCACAGTCACAGAAAAAGCATCTTGGAAGTGGATGTCTTCCCAATATATGAAAAGAGAGATTTCCTTCAAGGTTTTCTTCTGCATTTTTTCCAAAACTAATTCTTATGGCCTGTATCATATGAATAGGAGAAATGGATGAGTTAAACTAGAAAAATGAAATTGTCCTCTAAATTTTTTAGCACTGCAGTTAGATTCCAGTTTAACAGTGTGAAATGAAATTGCTTTAAAATTTTTTATATCCTAGTTTCTGCTAACCTGTCTGTACGGTCTCTAAAGCTCGGCAAATTAACAGACACAGTCTTACTTTACCTTCAAACTTGAAACACAAAGCTTAGTTTCCTTAAACGTAATCTCCCCTCTCACAAATCCCGATACCTTTCAAAAGCAGAGTTGTGAAGATTTGGCTTCAAACTTCTAAATTGATGTTAATCAGACCAGCTCAATCAGAATTGTCTAGGACTTGGAAAAAAGATTGCAGGCTGTGTATAAATTTTTTACAAAATCATGCATGCCAGAAAACATCAAAGAGCTACAAATTCAAACAAAATAACCAGCACTCACAGCTGCAGGAGAGCTAACAATTTTTTCAAATGTAGTTCATAGATACTGTGATCCAAACAGACACCTACGCAGAGTACCGATTCTGACATGGGAAGAAAAAGAATGAGGCTGGAATATGGAGATTTGTTTTCTCAGCAAGGTCTATTTTCAAACACCACTTTCCTCCAATTGTTTAAAGTAGCTCTATGGTTCTGGAAATAATGATTAATAATATATTGAGTTCCCAGAACCAGGCTCTGCCTTCTCCATTGATAACCTGTAACTAACAACCCTCCTACCCACCCACCCTGAAGTTGTGTGTAAGGGTAAAAGCCACGGCAGTAGCTCAAACACTATAAATGTCTAGGATAGAAAGTACCAGACTAGTAAATCTTCTATAACATGAACTAATTAGAAGGAAAAGTTACACAAATCATTGCAACGTCTAAAATATAGGCTACTTCAAAATAAATTATTACATGTATTCATATACAACTTATACTTACATTTTAGTTTACACCTATATGCATGTGTACACATATTACAGGAAAGTATATTATACAGGCAATATGAAAAATCCTTAGCCAATTCCTAGCAAATTTTTTGTGGCCACTCTAAATTGCTTAGGCACTGTATCAAATGCCTAATTTAACACTGAAGAATATGCATAAACTAAAAGTATAATCTGTTTTTACAACTGCATGCAGATGATTTTACACTACCCTAACTATTCTAAGTATGTTTGTTTCCTTTATGTCCATGTAAAACATGCACTGGATAAAGCAGAGGAACTATTTGTGAGGAAAAACACGAAAACATTTTGTTGTCTTAAGTAGTTTTAATATTTCTCTCTACAGTTTTGTTTACACTAGTAGTTTAGGAAACTGTTGCTTTAATAGGACTTCCTCCTACATAGCAAGCCTATTTCCACTCCCACTCCCTCCAAAATTTCAAATTATCATACAATCTCAACAATGAGTTTTGATTGTAGCCTAAACAAGACAATAATGCTGCTTTTCCCATTGCTTCTGTCACCCGGGGCATTAAAGGAAACCACTTGGTTTCCTATCCCCCTGAATGAGTTTCCATGCTATTTCCTGAAGAGGTTCAGTGGCTGTGCATTCTAATGCCAAGGCCTCGATCAGCGAAAAACTGGCTCACCTCCAGGCTCCTTTAGAGAGATGAGCAAAAAGGTGTGGTCAACATCTGCCCACAAGATGGCTTGTTTGGAAAGGGTTAAAGGCAGGCTATCAGTCTCCTGCCACTGTTTCAGCACTTGCACCAGTCATGGGAAGTGATGTCACACACCTGCTATACACATGCAAACTGTAAACAATTCACCAACATTGAATTTGAGTCTCCCACCCAAAATCATGCCCAGCTGCCTCACACTGAGTTCCTCTTCTGCCAAATTGGCTAGTCTGCATAGTATTGAGGAAATGGATGGTCTTATGCTAACAACAGTTAAGTAGGTTCAAGTTTTATACCACCATGCTATGTACAGTTTTGGTTTTTATTGATTGCTTTTGCTGTTTCTAGAATCACAGAGGCAGAATTGGAAGAAACATTAAAGATTATGCAACACAGCACTCTCATTTTACAAATAATTAAATCGTACTTCTACTACAGCTTTTACCAATTATTCCCATATCTTTCTTTCTCATCAGACACAAGGGCAGGGGCCAGGACTTAAAGCACCTTTCCATACCTAGAAGTTGATACTTAGCAGATATTCAAGTTTGTTAAACAAATGGATGGATGGATGGATAGATGGATGGGCGACTTCTGTGAAAACCACTTCCCAGAGCTATCCTGGATGAGTTGAAACAGTAGACTTGGATAATTTACTCAGTTTTTCTAAAACTGAGTTAATTTATCCATAAAATGGGAATAATAATAGTATCGTCCTCAAAAGATTGTTGTGAGGATTCCTTGAGTTAACGCTTTTCAAAAATTCCCTACAAAGTCAGGCACAAAACAAGGATTCTATAAGTATTAGCTTGCTGTTATTTTAATAGTCCATTTCTCCTTGTTAATTTCACTCACCAACCTCTTGGTTCATCCCACATAGGTGCCAAGGGCTTTCCCCCCTGACTTGTGGTCTTTCTCTCTTTTCCTAGATCTACCATCAGTCTAGGGTGACATCAATACCCCTGTGAACAACTCATCAAGCCCTGCCTTTACACCTCACTGATATTTTCATCTTCAATGGTTTGTGCTTTTTTCTCTCAGCTACATATGTCCCATGACCATACACAAATGTTCTCCCTGGAATCAGTCTACTTGGGTGCACATGCTAGCTCCATCAGTAGTTACAGCTATGTAACCACCTGCACATTTTTTAGGCCCTCTAAAGACTGTAATCACCTCATTTACAAAATGGAAATGATAGAGGGACTCACCTCACAGTGCTTGAGATATAGTAATACTCAATTATTGTTAGCTCTTATTATCATCAGCCAAACTATGCCACCTTTGAAATATTGAACCCCAACAATAATATGTAATGTTTGGACACAAGTTACTCCAACTCTTTTACTATTGTAAATAAACCATAGCAGAAATCATAGGCTGAAAATAAATTCGAAATTTTTAAAAAGTAGGAAAATATAGAAGTGCTTAAAGATAATAAAATTATTGCAAAATATAATCACTGGGCACCCCAAAAATAACAATGAGGATAATAATAACAGTTTACATTTATTGAAAATATATGTAGTGCACTCAGAGTAGTACTTGGCCCCAAAGTATAACAAAATAAGTACATTATGTGAATTATGAGTGCTATGTATAGGCACAATTCTAAGTGCTTTCTATGGCATGTTTTGCACATACAGATGAGAAAACAGGTTCACAGAAACTCAGTAACTTATCCAAGTTACATGTCTGTATATTGCTGAGCTGGGATTCAAACCCACAGACCCAAGGTCACATTGACAGTTCATACACGGTGCAGCTGGATTTCGGAGCCAGCGCGTCTGATATTGGAGCCTGTGCTCTTAATTACTTTGTCTCTCCCTAAATTACTAATGTCCCAGAATCCAGTGACAATAGCTTATCTTAAAAAATATATACACACACACATTTGTTGAATCAAATTTTCATATCAAACTGTTTCATTCCAACCAATTTGCTTTTGGCTCAAGTTTATGCTATTTTTAGCCCCAAGAGCCCTATCCTTCAGGGCTAGTGTTAGCATTCACATGTGGGGCCCTCCCCAGCTTGCACAGATGGGGATGAGGCCCTCGGTCTCAGCATGTCTTTCCTGTGCTCCAGAATTATTCACTTCACTGATGATGGATGAAGACCTGTACCCAGACATAACTGAGTGAGTACAATGGCAACAAGCATTTTTTTAGGTGCCATTCCACCTCCACTGAGTCAAGATCACTTTTAATACAGAGATTAGTCTGGTGACAACTATGCAAGAACAGGTTTTCCTGCCACCATGGAGTAGAGACCTGGGCTATACAAGGTCTAGCTTGTAGATGATCAACTTCAAAGGCATTCCTTCTGGAGTTTCTGGGCAGCAGTGGACCCCAGGTACATCTTTTCTATAGCCATCTGGTGCTCATTTTTCAGGTTCACCTCCTGAGTTCTCACCAGGGCCACAAAGTAAAGGAAGCAATAATTCTTCTTGGACCACCACACTTCCTAAAGCGGAGTCATCTGATAGTTCTATACCCACTCTCAGAACAAAGTAACAGTTTCCTGCCCAGGTTAAAAGTCTATTAGCTGAGGTGTGTGTTGGGCTCTGGAGTGAGAAGTCAGTCAATGTATGAGAAAGGAGGCAGCCATTCAGTAATGCAATTTGTGGTCTTCTGATTTCCTGGAGCAGGAATCTGGGAGCTGGGATAAATGGGAAAAAATAACATTCTTAGCTTGTAATTCAGCAGTAACCATCAATGACAATCTTATTGAACATATCACCATTCTTTTTACTCTATTTCAACACAGCGCCATTATAGAGGGAAGACAATTGCTTCAGCAAAACCCTTCTTTTTTTTTTAAGCTGTCTTCTCAAAGCTTTGTCCAACAATTACAAATTATAAAGAAAAGATTCCTCCTGTATATAACAGAATACTGTCATCTGTAGATCAGTTAAAAGAAAATAAACAAAGATTTAGTTTTAAATTTCTAAATGTGCTAATGAAAATGGCCTCAAAAGGATTAAAAAAATGTTTACATGAATTACTGAATGTTTGGCCTTAGGCACAGAAGGATGTGCCCTAACTCCTTCACAGATAAAAAGGATTATCAGCACATAGCTTGATTAGCAACAAAATGTCATCGGAAACTAAATCATTTTGTCAATGACACCCATATCCTATACTTCCTTACCCCAACTCATTCCTGTCCTAAGGAATTCCTGTCCTGTCTCTTACCCCTGGGATACATGTTTCTCCTCTGTATTTGAGGCAGTTTATGATGTTTGCCTGAGGTAGGACTGTAATGACAAAAGCAATAAAAGGTAAAGAATATGTAAAGTAGTAAAGAGTATATATGATTTTCAAGGTAGCATACACCTAGTAAGTCTAGATCTTTGTTATTCACCACAATATTTCAATGTATTGAATTGTATTCATAGTGTATTTTTTTGTTAAAATATGAATTTTTGTCATTACTCGCTCAATATTCTTGATCAATTCTCTTAAGCTTTTTGATTTTTGGTTTTCTTATCTGCAAAATAAGACAGTCGCTCCACCTAATCTTGAAAATCACCCAGTTCTCTGAGAGATCATCAATAAATTTATTTTGATTTCACCTTAGTTTAACTTAATCCAAAATCTGTTTGGATTATCTGGAATCAAGTGCTAAATCAAACTGACCACTTTCATCAGATTGCACAAAAACATTGGAGACCAATAGAATATTAAAAAATCAAAGTAATTCTTTCATCAGAATTTTTGCTTCATGGAGAATGATTATCAATAATTAGAAACTAGGATCTGCCAGCTCCCATTCTTCCAGTGTTTGAGGAGCTACCCAGTTACCACGACCGAACTTGAAACCCAGCTCTGCCCACTAACACTAAAGTCCTGCCTAAAGTCAGTTACAATACACACACACCCAGATACACACACACACAAAGTCCTTCTGCCCTGTCCCTAAACAAATAAAAAAGTTCATTCTATTTTTACTTCTTTTATAATATCCTGCTTAACAGAGCATGGCATCACGCGTCAACGTCAGCTCCTGACAATGCTTGTTATGTGCCAGCCCAAGGCACACATTCCAATAAAGGAGTTTTTACAAATCCCCAGAGCTGAATGTTCTCCTTTGGGCTCTTCTAGCCCCCTCACTATTTCTAATTCTTCTCCGTCCACGGATCTGCTCGAGCTCAACACAAAACCACAGACACGTCGAAAACAAGTGCTGGGAAGAGGGACGGTAAAGTCCCAACTGTACGTATGAAAGAAAAAACTTGTGCCTAAAATTGTCTTCTAAGCATTTAAAATATATTTATCCTCAATTTGTAATATTTGGATTCCAGAGGAATTAAAGACTGTGAATTAAAAGAATGCATCAACTAAAGAGCAAAAATGCATCATTTTTGGCTCAGCCTGTCATCTGTGGTGAATCAGATGTTTTTTCAGTTTAACTCAATTTAAGCATAAAAATGAAATAGCTCAGAAAAGCAGAAGACAGCAAGTCTCTCGACTTCTTAACTATTATTATGACACATAGCCTCCTTTAACTCGACAGAATTGTCTTAACAATTTTCAAAAAGTTAATATTCCTTCTCAGCTCTTACAGGTGAAAAGTATCACAATTTCTAAAATAGTATCTTATAAATTGTGTACATTGATAAGAATTCACATTTATATTAACAAGCAAGCAATAGCCAGGTGCATGCGGTACTCTATATTTTGATTATATTCTAGAGAAGTAATAACTAAACTTTACCTCTTTAATATATATGATCTACATACTTCTCAAGTTTCTTCTCCTCTCATCCACTTTAATTTCATTTAATCTTGACAACAAGAGGGCAAAGTAAGTATTGTTATTTTCAGTTCATAACCGGAAAAAAAGCAACTGAGGTTAAGGGAGTTTAAGTAACTTATTTAAAGTCTCACCACTGCTACATGACAGAATTAGTGACCAAACATAGGCCAATATGACTCCAACATACAGCAGATTACATTGAAAAAGGCAATGTCACCTAAGAACCCCTACTACCTGAAAAAAATAAAGCTGATACAACTTCACCAGAAGTCATCCACTCAAACAGATTGCCCAGTGCCAGGGTTTATATAACAAAATATGTTATTAAATGTTCCCTATGAAGTTTCAGACTAAAAACAAATCTAAGCAAACAATATAAGTCATCAACAACAACCTTGCCTTCCAAAGGAATCTGTGGTGTACAGCAGGTACTGAAAATTTTCATCCATAAGTGTGACATTTGATGTCTCTCAAAACTTCATTTTCATTAGTTAAAAATTTTTTTTCCAAAATCTTAAGTTTCATCTAATCTAAAGTTTGGAAATAAGATGACACACTTGT
The DNA here is from genome assembly GCA_031878705.1 of Tapirus indicus. Taxonomy (NCBI): domain Eukaryota; kingdom Metazoa; phylum Chordata; class Mammalia; order Perissodactyla; family Tapiridae; genus Tapirus; species Tapirus indicus. Next base: position 135,692,812 of record CM062919.1, on the reverse strand, counting down.
CTTAACATCCTACCCTTTGTTCTTTCCTCTTCTTTTTTCCTATCTTCATAATGCCTATTTTACATTGTTTTATTTGTACTAATGATTCAATATCATTAAAAATTATTAAGGTATTACATAACAGAAAACATCAGTCTCTGAGTTTAAATATTTTATTATATAGTAATGGTAGGAAAGCAAAAATTAAGACCTTCAGAATGACAAAGTAGCTTTACTTCCTCCTCTGTAAGCAGCAGTCTTAGCCACTAATATTGAGTGCCTACTCCATGCCAGGCACTGTATCAAGTGCTTTATATATATGATCTCATTTTATTCCAGCTGCAAGCTTTCAAGCTATTATCACAAATACATTTGAAGAAAAAAAGAACAGCTTAAGAAGGGTGAAATAACTTAACCAAACTGACACAACTAGTTAGTGACAGGACGGGATCTCTAGCTCAAGTCTGTCTGACATAGATTTTATTTATTTAGTCTGCCCAAGTCAGACAAGCCTAGGTTCAAATCCCAGTTCTCTCACTTAAAGCGGTGCTCAAATTGTTTGGAAAGGCAATAAATGAACTCAAAAATGTTTGCTATAGATAAGAATGAACGTGGCCTGTTCAGAGACACCCTGGAAATACCTACCCACTGGAGCAGAGGCTTCTCATTGGAAGGTGCCTGGCCATTTTCTAAGGTGCAGTTAGACTAGGAGAAGATGGTACCAAATTGAATGAGTGCCAACTTTAGAAACCACATGTAGTAAATCACCCACCCTTCAACATAGCAATTATATAATTGCCAGAAAGAGACAGTTAACACACTCTAAACTGTGCAAATTCCACTAGTAAAGAATTTCTGAAAGAATAGGCTACATGTTTCATTCAAACAGCATCCTCTCTAGAGTCACTGAATTGTCAAGAAATCAGTAAAACTATCACCATCAAATAAAAATGGCTGATGTCCTGCCCTGAAACTCTGACTAATTAGAACTGCGTATGCAGAGGATCTAATTTTTGTCCCAGTGGGTGACCACAGTGACCTTTCACGTCTGTGGATGTGGTAATACGTCTCGGATTGGGCCATACTGGAAAGTATGTGTGATGTCCCCAGCCAAGAACTGATTCGTCTGACTCAGAATGTCAGAATGTCGACATAATCTCCCTTCACTGCATTTTTTTTGCATTTTATTTCTAAGGTGTTATTAGTAAGTTACCTGCAATATATATGTACCCATATACCCTTTCCAATGACCTGACTCAGCTCTTTGACAGTATCTTCTCAAGAGAAGTCTGAGAGTAGAAGAGCGGGGCACTGATGTCAGATTCCATGTTCGTTGGCAGGGACGAATGAAAAAGTTTACATAGCACCTACACAGACGGTAGCTCAAACCAGTTATTATTCCCTTGCTTTCCCCAGAATAAATGTATTCCATTTTCCACATTTAATTTACTGGGAGGGGGTTATTTTATATATGAAAGGTATTTTCAGGCAAAGAAATAAATCTTTCTTATTATAAACCACTGCACTTCGTTATTTCTCATTCTCAAACCCAGCCCAATCCATCTGATTATGACAGCTATTATCTGTACTGAGGATGATGCCCTTGGACCTACCTATATGGCCCTGCCCACATGGCAGCTTAATTCTAAGCTGGCTTAAACAATTATTTAAAATAAGTTAGCTTTATTTTTTAGGGATCCAAATGTTCCTCTCATCTAACAAATGAATCTCAGCTTGATCACTGTACCAAGATAAACCCATCAATGGGAAGAAATATTGGTGTCATTGTGGAAAAAGAGAAGGGGAAAAATAGGCTTCCTTATCTAGCCTAACACAATACAGACATGTTTCAAAGCCACTCTTTCAGGTTTGTGTGAATAAAACTTTAGTTATATGTCAATCTCATGTGACTACAAAGGATAAAGCCAAAGATGACTATAAAGAATCAATTGACCTAAGGTTGAAAAAGGACTCAAAACAGCTCCAATCTATACTTGGGTGCCGTAGGACTTGTGCCTTCATTTTCTTACTTAAAATGGATAGAAGGAATTTAGTTACATAAGAATATTATGAGAATAAATGCTTGATGAATGTTCTACAGCATGACTTTGAAGAGAGGTGCAGGGCATTAATTCAAAGTAAAAATGGCAGAGATGACTGGCTGATTACCTAAGTCTGTATTAGGTTTCTAGGGCCTGTCACACCTGTCAATGGGATTAATAACTACCCTAGAATTAGGACCCAAAAGCTGCCTGAACGATGAAAATGTCTCTGTGGCACAACCTACTGTAATTTTGTGGCTTAAGGAAGAAATACATTCCAAAGGGGAAAAAAAGTGACCACAACAGATTTTAAAAGATCTCTTGCTCATCTTAGAATCTCAGCAGAATTTGGAGAAAGGATTATCTATACAAAAGTGTGAACAAAAAGAGAATAAATAAGAGTGTGAGAATTATACTTGTCTCTCATTATGAAAAGACTTGGATTCTGAAACAGCAACAGCCATTCTATTTACAAGTGTGCATAATCAAGTCACAAACACCACAGCTATTTGAGAGCATTTGGCAAGAGATATTCACTAGGATTTAATCCTAACACTGGAACTCTCCCAGAGTCAAAAAGAGTTCTTCCAAATCAAGGATTCTTAGCCTGGGGTCTGTGAATAGGCTTCAGGGCAGAACATAAAATCATATGATAAATTGTGGGAAGATATGGATTTTATGTATTTTCCTATGGAGAGAGTATGCAGATTTTATTAGATTTGCAAAGGGGCTTATGAATTTAAAAATAAAAATGTAAGAACAACTAATTTTGGTCCTAAACAAATGAAACCACATTCTTTGTGCTAGTTTTTCTGTTTTAAGGGCCTCCTTTTAATAAGTCTAACAAGGCCACATGAGATACATAAGACATTTGAACATTCCCACTTCGTCACTAATGACCAGTGACTTTCTCTTTAACCTATAAATGATCTTCAACCGAGTGCAATTCATAATACCCCATCTCCATACATGGTCAATGTTGGTTGTGACCATTCGTATCTATTGCAGTGACTACATCTCAATATTTGATTAGCATGAGTCATTCCACACTCTCCAGAATTCTCATTCATTTAACATCCAACATACTGACTACAAAAGATTTTTCTAAAAAAGGTAAGGTCTTCCCTCTTTTACAGTCTTTATCTTCCTTTTGGACTCAGGATAATCTTAAAAAACTCAAACAGCATCTCATTGATATTTCCGGTGGAACTGATGAGCATCAAGATGGAAAATCTAGTTTTCATACTTCTACTAATAGTTTGTCTTTACAGATCAGCTTTCTTCCAAATTGTTCCGCATGCTCTCTCTTTTATTATTTCTTTTATTGTCAACATGTAGCATAATGTTTAAGATCTCAGGTTCTGGAGTTACTGGTTTTGAATCCCAAATTTCCCACTTACCAGCTGTGTGACCTTGGAAAATTTTCTTAACCTATCTGAGCCTTCGTTTTTTTCCTAGCCGAACAATATAGTACCTACATTATAGGTTGTTGGGAAGATTAAATAAGAAAATGGGTATAAAGCACAGGGCCTGGTACATAGAAATGTTGAGTGTTAGCTAAGTGTTATTTCTTAAGATTAATACATCACGTGTGTCATAACTAAAGAAATGTTTATTCTGCAGTAGGACAGGTCTCATCAAGAAAGTCAGGCCCAAGAGACCCAATAGAACAAAAGGAATAGGTCAGGGTAACCATACAATTCAAGTGAGTTAAGCAACAGGTGGCAGTCCTGGCACTGGTGCGAGCTGGACAGCAGACAACACACAGAGCTCCAGGACAGAAAAGGTGCAGAGTTCCACTTCAGAGAGGGGCAGCTTCAGGCAGTGGAGACCTAGCTTCACTAACCAGAATTCAGGTTTAGCATCTATTCTGACCACTCTGAAGGAAATGTATGGAATCTCAAGTAACTAACATATTGAAGGGCTTTGTTTAGGAAAACTAAGGACAGCATCATATTGTATCTACCTAAAAGAATGACTTGATGCTAGTTGACTACTTAGTGGACTCATAAGAATATCCTTGGCAAGGGCCAAAGTTGGCACAGAAATTGGAGATGAGGTTGGGCCTGCAGGTAGGTGCTAAGTGGTCCCAGATGCCAGAGGTAGAAGCCAAGTAGATCATTATTCCATAAACATTTACAATTGGATCTCCACTGCCAAAAAGTAACAATAATAAAATAACTACACCTTTGCCTTAGGGATTTCTACTCGTTTCCCATCTCAAAATACTATCACTATATCACTGTCCTACCTGATTTCCATTGTAGAGCATACATTGTAGAGCTAATTCTTGCCCTCTGTCTTCCCCCTGGGCCTTATGTTTTTGGACTATTTTCTGCTAACCTAGATCAACTGACTTGGAAGTTGGATCATGCTTCATGTTTGCACCAATCCCTCAGAGACTGCCCTCTGACTTGTTGGCCCTGACTCTCAAGACCTCGGCCTGGCTAGAGGCCCAGATTCTAACTCATCTGGGAGGAGAGGGAAAAAAGTACCTGGGAAAAGGCATTGGATTTGGAGGCAGAAAAACTGGACTTGAGTCCAAACTGTGCCATTAATGAGCAGTGTAGCTTTGGATAATAACAGCTAACATTGACTGAGCTCTTAATAATTAAATAACATTTAATCCTCACAAAACCCTGAAGTAAATAACATTATTTCCATTTTACAGTTAAGGAGACTGAGGCACAGAGAGGTTAAATATGTTGCCCAAGGTAACAAGGCTAGGATGTTAGCAGAACCATTACTCAGTATCAGGCAGTTCAGACTCCTAAGCAATATGCTATCCTGTTTCACCATCACTTACCTTCTTACGGGGACAGAAACACAAAGTCAACCTTCATGAGGTGAGGCATTGTGAGCCTAAAACACTATAAAGTATTAAAACCAAAAATGTGATATGGACTCTATGTGTTATACAAACAAATATAAAGCATCCCTCTTTATTATTGTGTTCTCTTTATCTGTTTTAACTTTTTCAGTATTTCTGCTACCCAGAAATCATAGTTCTTTATTGTTTGTTTTTCTACCTTTAAAGAAATAGATTCTTTGCAATTAAAATTTATCTATTTTCCTCCCAAGTCACTTGCTCTGGCACATTTAGAAATAGAGTGTGACTGTGTCTGATTCTCCCTATGCCTCCTGCTGAGGGAATATTCTTTCCTGACTTATAACTTCACGGTCATTTGAAAGAGCAATTTGTTATAATAGAACATCCCACACAATATCTCTGATTTACCCCATTCTTTAATTTCTCCAGGTTTCTAAAGCTTTTGATGTCTTAAGCCTTATGTTAATAATTGTTCTTGTATAAGCTGTCAACCTCCTTCGACATTCTCGCTGTACACTCCTGCTTTACAGCACAAGGTCTTCAGACTGCAACCTTCACTGCTTCATCTTCCTCATTCTATTCTTCCCATGATTGATTTTTTTTTCTGTTTTTGAAACTCTTTTCACTTCAGTAGATCATTCTCTTTCCATCAGTTTTTAAAAGTAGACCAGTAGAATTGGAAATTACTACTGTAAAGAGATTCCCTAAAGGCACTATTCCTGTTGAAACAAGTTCTATCAATTTGAGGGTTCTCAAAATCACAAATTAGCCAGTAGTGACCAATGGGCCCCAAAGTGGAGTGACTATTCTATTCCCTGAAATATCAGAGAAGACAGATCCAAATGGTTTACAAGGATCAGAGTTCTAAGGGAAATCAGATATTCAGGGGCACAAACTGGGCTAACAGTCTTATAAATTATAACTACCGTTAGCAGAAGCCAAAATGATGCCCAAAGATAGAATCACCTACTCTGGGAGTTAAGCTCAAACATAACCAAAGTAAAAGAACAAAGAACTGGCACTAGGGTGATCTTCTTAACCTTCCCTTCCCATACCCTGAAAGAATACACCAAATACCCTTACTACCCTGACCTCTACTTTATGTTTTTAATATGTCCTTCCCTTTCTGACATATTTAGGAACATTTTGTTGACAGTTGCTATAGTTTTATCTGGCCCTTTTCATGTATTTTAAGCATTCACTCCTTTTCTCCTATTCTTACCAGATGAAAATATCTAAACAACTACATTCAACTTGCATTATGGCCATCCTTTTCCTGCTTTATACTTCCTTTCATTTAAACATTTTTTTTCTGGTAGGAAACTTCAGAGTACTCATAGAATGATAGGATAATATTAGCCTTGTCACTTTAATCTTTCCTCTCCCCTCCCCATGAGCATGGGAATGTTGTGACAGTGATTTGTTAGGGTCCTTTAAAAAATTATATATATATAATTTTTATTAAAATATAACTAAATAGTACTATAAATGTGCAAAAATCATAAGTATAAATATTAATGAATTATCACGATGTTACTTCTCCCAGGTCACTACCCACTAGATCAAGGAAAAGAATTTCCCAGCACCCTGGAAGCCCCACCTCTTCCCAATTACCCCCCTGCCCCTCTCCTCAGAGAGGTCCGTCCTGACTTCTAATACCATAAATTAGTAGTGCCTGCTATTGAACTTATGTGGATTCTTTTACATATTCTTTTGAGAATTGTTTCTTTCATTTACATTATGTTTTTGAGATTTATCCATGTTAATACCTATAGCAGTAATTATTCACTTTACTGCTGTATGCCAGTCCACTGAATGAAATACTGCCATTTATTTATCCATTCTGGACATTTGGGTTGTTTCCATGTTTTTGCTATTATGAATAATACAGCTATAGAAAATCCTAACTTGTCTTTTGCTGTATATTTGTCTACAATTCCATTGGATATGTATACCTGGCAGGGGAAATGATAGGTCATAAGAATATGTCTTCAATTTTAATAAATACTTCCAAACAGTTTCTCAAAAAGTTGCACCAACAATAAAGACAGTTCCAGTTGCTCTACATCCTCACCACAACGAGGTATTGTCAGTTTTATGTTTGTTTGTTTGTTTGGCATCTTGGTAAGTGTTAGAGGTATCTCATTATGGTGTTAATTTGCATTTCCCTGTTTACCAAAGGAGTTTTGACCAACTGGATATCTTCTTTGTGAAGTCCCTGTTCAATATCTTGCCCATTTTTCTACTCAATTGTCTGATTTTCTTTACTGATTCATGAGAGTTCTTTATATATTCTTTGTCCGTTATATGTATAGCAAAAATCTAACCCTTTGTCAGTTATGTGTATAGCAACCTTTGTCAAATGTATAGAAAATATCTTCTCCCACTCTGAGCTTGCCTTTTCACTTCTGATTGGTATCTTTTAATGAACAGACATTTTAATGTAGGGTATTCTAATTACCAATCTTTTCCTCCTTTTGTGTCCTGTTTAAGAAATTTCTGCCTAATCTAAGGTCATGAATATATGTCCTATGCTAGCATCTTGAAGCTTTATTGTTTTACCTTTTACTTTTAGATCAGGAATCGACCTGGAATTGATTTTTTTATATATTTTGATGCAGGCATCAAAATATTTTTACATATTTTGATGTAGCTGGATATCTTTGTTGATTCTTATGTTTGAGGCATTCTATGTATCCAGTGCCCTTAGGTCAGTCAACTCCCTCTGGGTGCTGCAGCCTTGCCTGTCAGTCACCTCCATTACTGCCCCTTCTAGACTTACCCCTCCCACAAGCCACCTGTGCATTTGCTTGTCACCTCTACAATGCTGCAGCATCTTTGCTACCTGCCTCTTCACCCACTGAAGGCAGACATGGAGAGGAGTCACTCTATTCGAAGCTAATTTAGAAAGAAGGTGTCTCCTCCTCTTTATGTCATTGGACACAACCCACTCAATGCTGCATTGAACATTCATATCATGAACAGATTTTAATGAAAACAGCTCTTTTCATTTTTATTCTGCATTACAGGAATGTATCTCTGTAATAGGTACCAAGACAAAAATAAAAGAACCCCACCTCTTCAATGACTGGGCTGTGGCTGGGTCAGTTCATCTGGCTGACTTCTTCCCTTAGGACGGGTTCTTTCCAAAAAGAATTCTAAATTCCTCTTACAAAAAAAGCACCTGGCGGGCAAATTCCACCAGAGAGGCTCAGACGTGTCTAAATTAGCTATGGTCAAGAATAAACTCCAGCTAGGACCCCAAAGGCACTGTCAAGTGTAACAAAAAAACTGCCCTCGTACACTATATTTATACACACTGAGTCCAGGAATGTGGCTTCTTGGTTTTTTCTCCTAAACTACAGTTGGATTCCCCTCCCGATACTACCCTTATAATATACGGGAAAGGTGACTCGACCTTTAATAATTTTTTCCTTGCAAATTTCATTTGGAGTCACACACATGTACTTATCTGATCTTCTTTCTTCACCAGAATATAAATCTTCTGAACATGATTGCATTTTTAAGACATCCATATTGTGGTTTGAATAAAGAAAATTCCTACTCTGTAAGACTTTCCTCCCTTAGTGACCAGCAAAAACAGCCACAAATCTACATCTTACACGCACAATACATTTCCCTTTTGGTATTCAGTCTTATTCCCTGCACGAAGTCACACTCCCATGTCTTTCACCTCAAATCTCCAAGGTCTCTTACATTTCTCTGTGTTCTTAAAGCACAGAATCACAGCATGCTCAGATCACAGAGTACTACAGAGATCAGGAAGTTCAAAAGCTTCAGAATACACATGAGGAAATAGAGACAAAAAGTTTAAGAGACTTGCCCAAGTTCATACAGGTGGAAACACCCTCACCAGCACCATTTTATTTTATTTTTAATTAATTTTTTTCCCAAGGAAGATTCACCCTGAGCTAACATCTGTGCCAATCTTCCTCTATTTTGTATGTGGACCACTGCCACAGCATGGCTGATGAGTGGTGTAAGGATCCGAACCTGCAAACCCGCGCCACCGAAGCAGAGCATGCCATACTGAACCACTGCACCACGGGGCCAGCCCTATTTATTTTATTTTTTGATGTACAGGAATAATATCATATCCTTTAAAAAAGATATCACAGCAGAGTTAAATTCTCTGGCAAAATTTTGCCTCCTAGAGTACATTCCTTTTACTATCTTTGGGTTTTTGCTCAGGACATGGTTAAATCAAGCACATTTATTAGGCAAATCTGGTATACCCAACATAACACAAAGCATTACAAAGCCAAAGATTAAGGAGCCTTAAAGAATCTTGGAGGAAGACACAAATATTTCTTCCACTTGGCCCCATCCTATCTGGCTAGGATTCTAAGGCAGTGATGAAGGAAGTGGGTCTTTTTGTCTTTCTGGGACCAGGGATCCAGACTGATGGATAAGAGACCTAAAATGCTTCTCATCCCTCCCTCTCACTCAGGAGTAGCACTGAAATTCACAATCCCTTCTAATTCTCTTAATTCTCTCATGATATTAACTGATCTAAGGAATAATAGTTCCACTAAAAACTATTTAGAATTATCCATATACTATTTTCCTCCTTTATTCACATGATCATAGATATATTTATAATAAAACTTAGTTGTCTTAATAATGTCTTATATTTGTTAAATACATTTATTAAAGAAAGAGCACAACACTCATTTTTCTCCTTTACTTTATAGTTAGAAATTTGGTCAAAGCATGGTCACAGTGTCACCTTGATTGTTAGTGACTGAACTAAGACATGGACAAGGATTCCAAATAACACCCTATCCCTTATTTCATTAGAAACAATTATTTTGATTTATCCATTTATCTCAAGTTTATTTAATGCCAACAAATCTATGTTGTCAAGGATTACATGAAAATTCTTGCTGATGAAAGGAATTTGTTTACTGTTTTCAAACCAAGGACTTTGTTGAGTTTCTGAATCAAGAATCACAGCATGGCATTTTTGACTTGATATAGTTATTAAGTCATTATTACATATTCTGGAAACATCACCTACCTCACTCTTAGTTACAAGAGTACAAAATAATTAATAATAATAACATATTCAGAGTAAGCCATAAAATAAAGATTGGATCATTCATCTCTAACATTGAAGAAAAAACACCAAGGGTGAAGGAAAGAGCAGTGCCATGCATTCCAACACTAAATGAGGAATGTGTTCAAAGCCAAATCTCAGGAGGAGGCTGAATAAGCTGAACTTCTTAGTTTATTCTAAGAGTATGAGGAAGTAAATATTTTTATCCATTTAGTGCCACCAAGCCTTTATTTTACATTGTACAGTTACAGTTCTTATCACCGGATCACGAGTGTTCAGAACAAGGTATGGACTCATGTTAAACAGCCTTTTTAATCGTTCAAAGACTAAACACCTCAGCTTCATGCAAGTGAACACAGTTCTCCAATTATCTCTTCTGTGAGTTCGATTTGTTGGGAAAATTGATTACATGAGGTAATATACACACAGTCAGGCTCACTTAATAATACAGCTGTAATTCTAGTTCAGAAAATGCAGCTTTTTCAAAATTAAATAATTAAATCTCCTCAAAATCTAGACATTATCCAATACAAGCCAGGAGGAACAAATGCTTAACTCATATTAAGTGGCTCTTGCATCAGAAAGATGGCATACCCTAATGGAATAAACTAAAAGTTCAGTGTTTAAAAAACTACCTCCATTTCAATCACTTTGTCATTATGAACAATTTGCTTAATCTCACAAATCAGTAGAAAACTTTGGAATTCATCAGTACTAAATAATTGTCAATAACCTGATTATACCCAAGTGATAGATGGAATTAATGAAAATACCTATGAGATAATTTGAGAAACAGTGACATAAATAGTAGCTCAGAGTCCAGGAAATGAAAGCACAGGGATACACAAGCAAAAAAATCTCTAAGTAACAAGTTGAAAAGCAGGAAAAGATGAGTGGTTCTCTAAACTCCTTTGAGCTTTTACTATTTGTCATGTGGTTCATAACTAATGGGTATCACATGATCCAGGACCAAATGGCTTCACTAATAAATTCTATCAAACACCTAAGAAAGAAATAGTATCAATTCTGCACAGATTCTTCCAGAAAATAGAAAAAAAAGGTAAGACTTTCCAACTCATTTCAAAAGGCAATATCACCCCAACCAAAACCAAAGATGTTACAATAAAACTTAACCATTATCCATCATTATCATGGATGCAAAAAAAAAAAAATGACAACAAAATACTAGTAAATCAAATCCAGCAATATATGAAAGTCATTACATCATAAGCAAGTGGAGTTTATACTGGTAATACAAGGTTGGTTCAACATTGGAAAATCAATCAATGTTATTCATCATATAAACAGATTAAATAAGAAAACATAAATGATAGAGGCAGAAAAAGCCTTTTTATAAAATACATCACCCATTCATGACAAAAACTCTAAGAAGTCTAGTAATAAAGAGAACTTCCTCAACTTGACAAAGGGCACCTACATAAAACCTAGAGCTAATATCATACTTAATGGGAAAAAACTGAATGCTTTCTCCTTAAGATCGAAAACAAATGATGCTGCAACAATTGAACATCTATATGAAAAAAAAAAATTAACCTCAACCCACCCCTTGCACCATAAACAAATGCCTAAAATTAAACCCTAGAAGAAAACATTGGAGAAAATTTTTGCAACCTTGGATTAAGCAAAAACTTCTTAGAAGACAAAATGCATAAATTATAAAAGAAAGAAATCAATAAACTGGACTCCATCAAAATTAGAAGTTTCTACTCTTCAAAAGATTGCAAAGAAATGAAAAGACAGGCTATGAGAAAATATTTGCAAAGCATATATCTGTAGAGTGAATTAGTATCCAGAATTTTTTTTAATTTTTGACAACTCAAAAGAACATACAACTCAATAAAGAATGGGCAAAAGATTTCAACAGATACTTCAACAAAGAATATATAGAGATGGCAAATAAACACATGAAAAGATGCACTACATCATCAATCATTAGAGAACTGAAAATTAAAATCACAATATGATACCACTACAAAACTATTAGAATTGCTAATTTTTAAAAATGAGAATATCAGATGCTGGCAAGGATAAAGTGAAATTGGAACTCTAATACTCTGCTGGTATGAATGTAAAATGACACAGACACTTTGAAAAATAGTTTGCCAGTTTCTTATAAATTAATCACACACTGTATGACCAGAAATCCCTCTGTTAGATAGTTAGCCAAGAGCAATGCAAACATATGTCCATAGAAACACCTGCATACAAACACCCATAGCTGCTTTATTCATAAATTCAAAAAACTGGAAACAACTCAAATGACCATCAACTGGTAAACAGATAAACAAACTGTGGTATATTTACATAATTAAATACTATACTACTCATCGATCAAAAGAATAAACTACTGACACATGCAACATGGATAAATATCAAATGCAATATGTGGAGTGAAAGAAGACAGACTCAAAAGGCTACACACTGTATGATTTCATTTATATGATATTCTGGAAAAGACAAAACCATAGTGACAGAAAACAGATCAGTGGTTGCCAAGGAGCTGGGTGGGGTGAGGGGGGTTGACTACAAATGAGCATAAAACTACTTTCAGGAATAATAGAAACGTTCTATATCTTCATTGTGGTGGTGGTTACACGACCTGAGTATTAAAATAATAATGAGATCATAGCCCATTGATTAAAATAGGAAGGCAAAGTTCATACTGATTAAAGAAAGAGAGAAAGCAAGTTCTACTTTCCATCGAATTCCAGCTGATAATTATAGAAGGAGTAATAGAATTAGAAAATCACCATTTGGCAAGCATCTTATAATAAGTGATTCAGACAAAAATCAGCAAAAGATGTTAAAACTACCAAGTAAAGATTTAATAAGGAATAGAATACTTACACAGACTCAAAGTATCTCCCACAAAACGCTTATTAATTAGTCATTAATAAGTACAAAATACTGATTAATGAACTGTAGAGTGGATAAACCAGGTTTACACTAAAATAACATTACTAGTAATGCCACAAATTGGCATTATTTTCTTGATACAAAGCATAGTGAAGAAAACAGCGTCACTTCTGTAACACTCCTGCCAAAACATGTATATTTTAAATCTAAGCATAAGGAAACATTAGACGAATCCAAACTGAGAGAGATTCTACAGAACAATTGGCTTCTACACTTCTAAAATGTCTAGGTCAAGAACCAAAGAAAGGCTGAAGAATTGCTCTAGATTGAAGGAAAATAAAGAGACACGCCATTACATGAGACTCGATCTTGAACTGGTTCCACCACCAGAAATTTTGCTATTGCTGTTGTATGTTCTCCTGCTCCTCCTCCTCTTCTTTTGGTCTCGTGCTGTAAATGACATTGAGAAAAGCACTGAAATTTGAATGGGGTTTGTGAGCTATATAGTCTTCTTGTATCAGTGTTAATTTTCTGATTTTGATATATATATACACACTATATTAAGGAAGAGGAGGAAATAGACACTGAGGTATTCAAGAATAACAGAGGATCGTGTTTGCAACATACTCTCAAATGGAAAGGAAAGAAATGACAGCAATAGAAGACAGAAACATATATGCATAGGTACATACACACATAGATGGATACATAGAAGAGGTAAATGTGCTAAAATGTTAACAATTGGGGAATTAGGATGAAGTCTAAACAAAATTTCTTTGTATTGTCCTTGCAACTTTTCTGAGAGTTTGAAAGTATTTCAAAATAAAAGCTTTAAAAACCAAACCAGTACCTCCTCTTTTTCTCTTGTCTTGAATTCTACAAAGATATAAATGACCAGTTAGAAAAAGTCATTACTGCATTTTTCTCTTACGTTCTCCTATAGTTTTTCAAATTTAAAAAAAGGCATAAAAGCTGCTGTATTAGGAAAAGAAAAACACTTTTATGAAGATTGTCCAATCGTGTTTTCTCATTTATGTGATCATTACAGGCTCTTGCCTTTAACTTGCTCACAGTTCAGAGTTGTAAATACATCCGGCTTTGTGACTTTCTCATAAAATCTATTTATTAAGGTTTCCCTTAGATAAAATGCACCCCTAAAAAAAGTCTTTTGACCTGACACCACACAGCATTGGAACAGAAAATACTTTTCCGGTGAAATAGTTGAAAACCCACAGTCATTTAGTGATACATATGTGCATGCTTGAACTGAAAGCATGAGCCTAGTCTGTATGAGGTTTGTGGGTATATAATTACCAGTATTAAATTATGTGTTTGACATTGACTTACTGCCATATTTATTATTGCTATTAAAAATGCTGACGGCAACATGTGACATGTTCTTCTTAGGATAATATGTGGCCCTTATCTAAAATAAAGCACTCTATTTTTTCTTTGCATAACCCTGTGAAAAAGATCTAATAAACTTCATAGACTTTTTAGTGGTGAAAGTATGTTGGGAAGAAAATCCTAGTACTGATTACCTCTAAAATTAACATCAGAACACAAGATTGAAATGTTATTTAAAATCCACAGAAGCTGATTAAAGAGAAAAAAAATAGCTCAGACTATAAAACCCAGAGCGTTGCCTTATTCTAAATAACTGGACATACCCACAACCCAACACAATAATTCCAACCAAAAATAGAAGAAATTGAGAAAGTTGAGTTGTTAATTTTGAGTATTATATTTCGTTTTCCTGTCGTTTAGTTTACCTAATCCATTCAAGTGCGAGATATCTCACACAATAGGCCATAAATACAAAGTATCTATAAAACTCACAGTTTCTTACGTTTACAGTGTCAGAAAGAAATGAATTGTGCTTGCTCGATGTCCACCTTTAAATTCGGTCACAGTTTCCTGGATAAATGCTGGGTAGATTCTTGGGGATGAGAAAGGAGCTGTAGATCATACTGAGCATTTTGTCAGACCCGCGGCACGCCTTCTCCCACCACAATCGCCACATTGTCACTGCTAAAAAAGCCTTGATGTGCCTACTTTTTAAAATGTTACAATATTGTGTTAGTTGCCTAAGTAAATCTGTGAAAGAGCAGGGCTGTGGCATTACCTCCCTTTTGCTCTTCATTCCACTAGGGTAAAAATAATTTTAAAGACAAAAAAAGGCAACATGTACTTGAGAAGGCATCAACAACCAACAGGTAGAACAATCCCTAGTGGTTTTGTAGAAAGAGGAATTACACATTTTCACAGTAAGATTAAAAGCTTTGAGTCAATAGAATATTCCTTAAAGGCCAGAAAACAATCTTCTTTATTTCCAGTCTAGCCTAATGCAGGCCTCTATGAGTTCCCAGGCTGTACTTCTCCATAAAGGAGGCTTTGCCAGTTTGTTACAACCTGAGTTGTCATTCATTTGGAAAATATGTTGACATTCTAACTGCAAATCAAAAGAAAAAGCACAGCTATAACAGAGAGGAACAAAAATATGGCTTACACAAAATTTTTTGAAATTAAAACTAATGCTCCATCTCCCAGGATCCCTGTCAGACCATCACTCAATCAATGTTACTGGGCAATAATTGGCCTCTATGCACAAGGTTTTAAATCAAATCTCACTCTAAAGGCTGAGGTTTAGGTGTACTGCCTAATCCATGAACTCATCCTTTCAAAAATCGTGTGCTCTATTTAAAAACACAGTCCAAACTATTGTTACCAGTTGAACTGTATACAAAGATATTGTGCTCTGGTGTAGAGAGATAAGATAAAAACTTGTAACTTTTAGTAAAATAAGTAAAACAATAATTTTTATAGTCTGATTTTATTTAGTTTTCTGATAGCATAAGAACACTCTGATACAAGTTCAATTGCACCAATATTTCACAAAGTTCTATATCAGGAGTTGTATTTCTCTGTGCTATGATGAGTGATGTTGCTCTTGAAATCTAGGTGACACTGTTGTGAACTGACCTAAGCCACTTGGGTCTTGTACACTCTTAGGTTCTTTTAGGTAGAAAACCACAGTCAGCGAAGAAGAGGGCTAGCTACCTCCCACAACTTCATTGGTTCCGGCAAATGTCAAACCAGGTTCAGCCCCACATATAGACATTCATTAAATAAGCAGACACAAGAGCTCCAACATGTTGTGTAAGCTCGATGAAGTTCCAGTTCTGTCCTTTCAGGTATCTTTGCATGAAAGGTTCATTCAGTCAGGACTGGTTAAATGATTTGTGGAGCCCAGTGCAAAATAAAAATAAGGAGTCCCGTCTTCAAAAATTATAAGAATTTCAGGATGGCAACAGCAGAGCATTATACCAAGTGTGAGTCCCTTCCAAGCACAGGGCCCTGTATGACTGCACAGGTCACATGACCACTCAGCCCGTCATGTACTCAGCACAGACACAATTCCAGAGACAAGATTCTGTTACTTTACAATCAGCATCAGGCAACAAGAGATTTTCCTAAATCAATGGCTGAACAAATAACTGATTTAAAAATCAAGCCTGAGGTGCCGTCCCTAACTGTAAAATCTTCAAATCTCACTGAGTTATTATATCCTATTAAGATAAGTATGGGGAGTGTCTCTAAAACATTTTAGCCAATCCATATATACTAAGGACTTTTAATTTTACCATTGAGAGCCCATTTGTAAGATTCCTCATACTGGTTAACATGCCACTAATTACAAAGGGAAACACATTTCTGATATTCAGTATGCTCATTAGCAAAATCAGATACTCATACAAATATCAGAAATTCTCACAATTGCTATCTCTGTATAATTGGCTTCTTGCTTAAAATGTGAAAAACAAACCTTGAATGGTGCCTTCCTGATTAGCGCAAGAAGCTGCCCCTGGAGGGAAACTTAAACCAATTGGCACATATGTAATCACTCTGACAATCAGCCATCTAAATCACAGACGTCATAAAAGACACTGACCTCCAAAGAACATGTGTTGCAAACAAAAGAAGTTACTGGAATTGTGGTGTGACTTTTAATCAAAACTGGGAGTTCTCGGAGCCGGGCCGGTGGCGTAGTGGTTAAGTTCGCATGCTCGGCTTCTGTCAGCCCAGGGTTCACAGGTTCGGATCCCGGGCGCGGACAGACTCACCACTTGTCAAGCCATGCTATGGCAGCATCCCGTGTAAAGTAGAGGAAGATGGACACAGATGTTAGCCCAGGGCCAGTCTTCCTCAGCAAAAAAGAGGAGGATTGGCAAGGGATGTTAGCTCCGGGCTAATCTTCCTCACACACACACAAAAAAACCTGGGAATTTTCAATCAGATACAAGAAGATAAAGGAAAGCGTTAATATTACTACAGGTGAGAAAATAAATGTAGTTTGCCGGGAGGAAAGTGATGGGTGGTACCTGAATTTATAGTGTTTGATGATCCCTGGTTGATGAAATATAACATCCTCTTGCCCTAGAACTGAAGCAAATTATCATTCATGCATGATGCTACAACTCTATTTAGATCTTCAGGATTTGACAGTTGTCAGCGCAACCCTCCTCTGGGATCCAGGACCCACAATTTAAAGAGAAACTTCCCCTTACTTCCTCTTCCTGTTCTCACAGATACATCCATCTGACCAGAAATTCCTTAAAACATTTGGCAATTAAGCAAAGCTTCCAGAAGCCCCTAGCCAAGAACAAAACAATAGATAAAGTAAAAATTCCAAAGATTGAGGATGGAAGCCTTAGACTTGGAAAAAGGAGAGAAGTGATACACCCAGAAGAAAAATAAAACCCCAGAGGTAGTCAATAAGATCCAAAGAGAGATCAAGGAGGTGCAGGACAAAGGACAAGCTCAAAAAATTTAAGATCTTAACACTGTCCTTCCTTCCCACCACAGAGGGTCAAGTTTTTATATACATTTCCCTAGTTAATCCTCATAGCAAGCTGCAGGGGCATTTAATGACCACTCCCTTGTCCAGACAAGGAAACTGAGAGATTAACTAATTTACCCATGATCACAAGGCAAATAAATGGCAGCCCTCAGTTAAAACTCAGGTCTAACTCCATAATCTCTACTCTGAACACTATTCTGTATTGCTTCATGTTGGCAAGGGATAAAGGCAGGTATAGGGGACAGAGCAGGAATGGAAACTGATTACCAGTATGAATAGAGAAGAATTGCAGGGAAGGAAGGAAGGAAGGAAGGGAGGAAGGGAGGAAGGGAGGAAGGGAGGGAGGGAGGATCACGTTTTACCGGCTTCTGAATTCTTGATCTTAGTAACATAAAAGCAGCTTTGCTCCCCTCAGTTGATAGCACAATAAAAAGCCAACCCAACAGCTCTGGATGTAGGAAATATGAATGTGTCAGCAAGTCAAGGTTGGTGTCTTTCCATGATACTTAGAACCAGGAACAACAGAAACTTAATTCTATTGTCACAGGCCTAATATAAATTTACAAAGTTAAGTTCTTTATAAAATATTCAATCATCTTTCTGAATAGTCCATAAAATAGTTCATGATTTTTTGGCATATGGATAAACCTTTCATAACTTTGACAAATAGACAGGAATAAGCCATAGGTCAAAGGAAATAGACTACAATAAAACTCGGTCAATATTTCCCAGGTGCCATTTTAAAAGAAACCATGATGCAAGGAAACTGAAAATTGTGGGAAGTCTTTCCATGCTTTATTCACTCTTTTAAAATGCACATTTGGTTAGAAATTCAAAATAGAACCATTTGAAATTAGTAGTATTAAATAATCAATGAGAATGGGGAAATATAAATGTCTCAGAGAAATAAATAACTAGCAAATTAACAGAAGAAGCATGTAAAGTGATTATATAAATGAGGTTTTCATTCTGAGCAAATGGCTGGACTGAGGTAAAAAGTAGTTGTCCGCAGAAGAAAGAAAAACAGAAAAGGGAACTCTGTGTCTCTTGCTGTGCATTGTGATCCAGAGTGTGTGTGACTCTACAGAAAGGAATTACTTGATCTTGCTGCTTACCCAAATAATTCTTGCAGAGATGTCCCGAGGTTACACCACAGCTTCCCGTTTTCCTGTTCTGAGATCTTCTGATCCGTAAATTTTTCCCAAACTAATTTCGCCTGAGTTGATATTGCGTGAGCACTTCTGTTTTGTTTTATTTTTACATTCCAAACTGTACATCTGTCTTTGGATTTTTTGAAGCTTCTTCTTAACCTGCTGGTCTCACACTAAATGCCCCCCTGTAAGATGGGAATAAAATGTTTCCACTGTGCACTTTTTCCATTCACTTGATCAGAAGTCACATGAGGCATAAATCTTAGCAGAATTCAGTGAATTTCACATAAACTTTAAAATTGTATCTCAAATAAAATAATATAGATCTAATCTGCAGAAGCCAGGTTATCCATCATGTGACATAATAGAACAGAAGTTGACCTTAGAAATAAAAAGAGCCTAAATAAAGTGGTATAGCACTTGGAATGGAAATAACAATAATAATAGATAAGATTTAATGAGCACTACTATGCTAGGCACTCTGATGAGGATATAACATATGTTATCTTTTCATCTTCAAAATAATCCTATGAGATGTATGCTAAAAATATTCATCCCCAATTTACAGATGAGGAAACTGAGGCATAGAGAGCTTAAGAAAATTGTCCAAAGTCACGCAGCTAGTTTGTGGTCAAGCCCCAACTTGAACTCAGGCAGTCTGCATCTAGAAGCCATGCCCTCAACAACTCTGCACACTGCCTCTCAGTCTGAGTAGAAAAAACAAGAAATGATGCTTAGATAGAATTCACCCAATGGCAACTAACTAAAGGAAAGTGGAGAAAGGTCAACTCTGACTCCAAAGTTAAGTGACAAGAATAGTGCTGTCATCAAAGAAAGTAAAAAATTTAGGAAATACTGAGTTTAAGTTCCAGCAGAACTACCAGGTGGAGATGTCAAGCAAACACTTAGAAATACAGGCCCAGAGCTCGGAAGGAGAGACCACCAATAGACATTCGGGAGTCATCTTTACAGAGGTGATGTTTAGAGAATTGAAAGCAGATTAGATACTTCAGAGCCTATTTAGAAACCATTTCTTGACGATATTTCTAAATTTATTCTATATTTGTTGGTCTTATATTTGAAGTCTCATATTTCTTATTTAAATCTTGGTGTTTCATATTTGTCCAGAATTTTTTTCATTTCATTATGATCTTCCAGATTTATTAGACTAGAATCTTATATTGCAGGAGGTGGCAAACTTTTTCTGTAAGGGGCCAAATAATAAATATTACAGGTTTTGTGAGCTATACCATCTCTGTCATAACTACTCAACTCTGCTGTTTTAGTATGGGAGCAGCCATAGAGATTACATAAATAAATGGGTGTGGCTGTGTTCTAATAAAACTTAATTTATGGACACAAGTTTGAATTTTATACAATTTTCTTGGCACCATATATTATTCTTTTTATTTTTTCAATCATTTAAAACTATAAAGATCATTCTTGGCTTATATCCCTTCCACAGTGAAGGTAAAACAGCTGTATCTGACTCCCCTTACCACTCAGAAAGAAGCTCAATGCCTAATGGGCATCTTTGGATTATGGAGAGAACATATATCTCACGTGGGCATGCTGCTCTGATCCTTTTTCCAAGTAAGCCCAAAAGCTGCCAGTTTTGAATGGCACCCAGAACAAGATAAGGTACTATAACCTTTCCAGGATGACGTGCAAGCTGCTCTGAGACTTGAGTCATATGGTCCAGCTAACCCAGTGGTCCTTAGAGTGTCTTTGGCAGATAGGAACACTGTATAGAGCTTTTATCAGGCCCTTATGGGTAAATCACAATTCAGACCTATTGGATTTCAAGCAAAGCTCTATTCTGGAGATGACTACCCTCCTTTTGAAAGGCAGCTTTGGGCATGCTATTGGACTTTAGTAGAGACTGAATGCTTGGCCATGGCATGCAAAGTCACCATGTGACCCGGTATTCCCATCATGAACTGGGTAATATCTGAATCACCATACCTTAAATTTGGGCCTGCACTGCCAAATTCACCATCAAATGAAAGTGGAATGTGCAAAATTAGGCTTGAATAGGTCTTACAAGCACAAGTAAGTTGCTCGAGCAAGCGGCCTAGAGTCCATGGACCCTAAGAACATTGTGAGCTATATCATCTCTGCTACATTATCTCCTCTCCTCTCTCTCAGCCTGCACCTAGGTTCTCGTGGGGAGTTCCCCATGACTCATTGACTGAGGAAGAAAAAAATTTGGCCAGGTTTAGGAGATGGTTCTTCATGATATGCTGGCAATACCTAAGTAGACAGTTACATCTTACAGCCCCACTGTGGAGGGGTCACAAAGGAAAATTATGAAGTTATATCTTCTCAGTAGTCATGACTTCAATCAGATATAGTTATTTGCCTTGTCTGGAAGGCAAGATTGCCAGAGTTACCCCTACTGTTCCATAAGTGGAGGCTAACAGTTTTGCTAGATGCTCGGGGACTTTCTGTAACTCTAAAAATACAGAGTACCAAAGGCTGCTCCTCACTCTCTCCTTTTCTATGATAGATTATACCTTCCAGATTACTGTACACCTCTGCCTGTCATCTTCACCACTGGCCACGTTTTATTAACTAGAAAGTTACAGAATTGAGAAAGATAAGGATGGATATAATAGATATAGAAAGAAAAAAATGCAGGGATAGACGGGGAAGAAGTAAATTGACCTTGTTCATCTTATAAAAGTTTTCATACAATAGAGAATTTGCTACTGACTTTCTAATTGATTGAAGTGTATATCTCTGAAGAATAGGTAAGTAGTAGAAGAAGTAGCAAACTACCTTTTTTATATCTGAACCTCTTGTTTTGTTTCAGGCCTCATCCACTTTTTAGCTAGTCCAAACCTCTTCTATAGTCTAAAATAAAATTGATTAATTGTTCATAACCATGCACTTTCAAAATTAAATGTGGGATAAAACAAATCAAGTAATTCTAGCTAAATTGTACTTTAGCCCAGAAGTCAAGGCTACGTCTTCAATACCAGGAGCTTTAATTTAATAATTCATCTGGAAGAGTACATCCTAGTGGTGAAGGAACTGGAGGCCTTGTGCATGAACACTGGTAACGGAGAAAGAGATTTTACACCCAACAAAGAAAAGACATGAGGGTGAGACACCATAATGGAATGGCTGCCTTCAAATATTTAAGAATAGTCATAAAAGGTAGATCAAAGTATCAAAAGGTAGACCTAAGTACTGATTGATAAATTTAATGAAATTGGAATGTAGGTTTTGATTCAATACAAAAAAAAAATGAGTTCCCCCAAAGAATTATTCAAGCAGAGATTGGATAATCAACTATCATGGATTTTATGAAAGGGACCCTTGCATTTAAGAGAAGGTTGATCTATCCTACATAATAACCTAAAATCTTACCAATGTTTTGTCTTTAGGAGAAAGACAGCTCCTCTGAACTATAAAAGAGAGAGTTTCTTTTCTAACCTGTAACACAATCTTTTTTAAATGACAGTTATTGAAAGAAAGGATTTTATGAACAAAACAATGTCAAATAAAATATTAGAAGGGTTTTCTTTTTGCTAATTAATAGGCAAAAATGCATTCCTAGAAATTCCTCTAGGCCAAATTATGTGTAGAGAAACTTTTCTGTAATATCCTCTAAGCCACCTAATATATAACAAAGCTCTGACTCATATGGTAGAAGTCAGTCTCACTTGGCAGAGAAATTCAACACACTATGGGAAGAATCACAAGGTTTAACCATATTACAGATTAAAGATTTCTCTTAAAACTTGCTAAAAGAAATATTTTGAAGTACTCACTTTCTGGATATTGAATGCTTAGACACTGGAAATAGTTAGAAATATGATATATCAGTTTTTCTTCAGAGAGTTCAAGACCCAGGGGTCCAATTAGGGTCACTTGGAAGAACTATGGTGTCTCATAATTAATTCCATACATATTGTTTTGTTCTGTAGGTTTTATATATGAACGTGAGCAGAGCAAAGGAGTAAGAAAGGAACCAGTGATTTAGAATTCTCTCGCAGCCAATCTATACTAGTAGCAGGAGATGTGTCTATTGTGTGAGTAAATCAGGGTGGGTTTCTCATACATGGCATCCCAAAATGCACCTTCTCTTGAATTAACCAGATGGTTATCAAGCTCCTAATAACTTTACTTGACAGTACTGAGGAAAAAATAATCCCTGACCTCTAACATTCTAAATATCTATCATTCACACTTAGCAACCTTGGCACAAACCCTTCATTGACTATCTTTTTCCAGCTCCCATTCCTTTCCAGCTGACTCCCCCCTCCACCCTAATTCTCCATTACTAGTTCTTTCACTGACCTCAAGAGTGTCTCTGTTCTATTGTGAATAAATCACCTGTACCCTGCATTTTCACGTGTATACTTTTTCCAGTCCCCCTCCTTAACCTGACAATACCACACACCAGAAATCTCAATAAACATAATCTTCACACTATATTCAACACAACTGTCAAGGAGGAAGGGTTTTACGTAATTTGTAGTCTTCATCATTCAGCAACCACCATTTTTGACAGTTATGTAATGATTTTCTAGTAGACATTTGGCCTGAACTTCTTTATTTGCCCAGTTCTCCTCCCACCTCTGACCCCTGCTACCCTAGCTTGTTTTTTCTCCTTCTATTCCCTAAATGTTATGCCTGAGAGCTCAGTCTTGTTCTCTCTTCTCTTTGACATTATCTTGTAGCAATGTCATACCTCCAACCACGTTTTGGTTAGAAGCTTCTGAAATCTAAATAAACAGTCTAATTCTTATCCCAAACTCCAGATCTTCATATCCAGCTGTTATGTGAATTTACCATCAGCTTCTTCAGCCAGCACCTTCTTCTCTATTTCTGTTCAGTTGCTCCAGTACTCTCCTGATCACATGGGCAGAGTAACCCAAGGTTGATGTTTGATTTCTCCCTCCCTCTCTTTCCAACCACTCATCAAGTTCTATCGATCCATTCTGACTAATGTCACTCGCATCTATTCCTCCTTTTTATCTCTAAAACACCTTTGTAGTTCCAGTAACTGCCTATCACTATTGCCATTGCTTCCTACTTGGGCTTCCCTCTTCCAGTTCATCTCAAATCCCTTCAATCCTGCACATCACTTCCAGATAAATCATTTCCTGCTCAATAATGTTGACAGCTCTTTGTTGCCTATCAAATTCATTTAAAACCTATCGCTTAACATTGAAAGCCCCAAGTGCCCTATTTCTACCTAATAAGCCCCACATCCAACCACTAAACAAATATACCTTGAGTTCCTGCTTCAAGTTCTTCGATCATTTGCCATTGCCTAAAGAATTCAATCGGGGGCAGAGAATGTGGGTAACGCTTCTTTCCCACTCCTCTAGTCTTCTAAACCCTCCAGGTCTTTTAACTTACTCCTTAATCCTCTTTGTGGAGGTGGTATTCATTTTCTGATTGGAAAGGTTGACAAAGCTCAGTTTCTTCCTCTTTTTTCTCAATAGGACTCAGACAGCAGACATTTGTCTCTGCTTCTCCTTGCAGTAAGAGAAGCACAAAAAGCAGGGCTCCATGTGTGCGGCCTACAGCTATTCAGTGCTGACTACAACTAGGTGAGTAAGCCTGCCTTATTCTGAACTTCAGTAATAGGAAAACCACTATTGCCACACATCCATGTCACTTTTCCCCATATGAGTTATATCATTAATAAAGTTGATATTTAGTTCTCCTGACCTCATTGTATCACTCAACTGATTTATAACTCAAGCTGAAAAAACAGGGATGCCATTTACAGGATGCCCTCAAAGTCCAAGACACTTCATGTTTCTCATCCTGCCCACCTCTTGGCTTCATCTTGCCACTCTCTATGCACATTCTGTACACCTGCCATGCCATTTGTAATTTCCCAGATGTGCCTTCTTATTTTCATCATCAGAACTGTTAACAGGCCATTTCCCCTGTTTGTGGAACCCTCCCAAACTCCTGCCCATTATTTAAAAGGTTGAAGACAATTTGAATTTTATTTCCTCTTAAAAACTATCCTTGATATCCCCAGGAAACAAATGCAATTATGGTCCAGGCGGCCCCTACTGAAAATCCCACCAAGTTTTATAGTGTACATATCACATCGTATCTTAGCATGTAAAATCATATAGGAGTGATTTAAATTCCACTGAAAAGCTATCATCTAAAAACACTTCACTATACATTTTCTAGATTCAATATGCCTGTAATTGCCCTCAAAAGGTGTAGTAATGAGCAAGTCAAACAGTTAAAAGTTGAAGTAGGATTTAGAGTTAATAAGATGTTTTTAGCCAGAGGATCCAAAAATACCTGATCCTGCCACAGACCACAGCTGTCCCTTGCCATAAGGTTCCTAAGCCAACAGACCACAAGGAATATTGGCAAAGAAAAGTAAAGAGGAAAAAAAACCCTTTATTATTAGCTGGGTGTTGGGCCCTAAACTCGAGTGAAGACTATACTAGTAAGCTAGAATTTGCCGTGTATTATGCTAGAGACCTAAGGGGCATCTGAGTCCAAACTGGAACCTTAGGTCTTATCTCTCTCTGGCCAGCTACATAGAAAAAGAGCCAAAAAAATGCTAACTCTAGAGGAGGGCCTGAGTGTGGTAAAGACCAGGCTGGAGATATACATGGGGAGCCATTTGCCTAGAGATGGTATTACAGATGTAGAAACTGGATGAAATCACCCAGTCAATGAGTGAAATAGGAAAGAAAAGATCAGGACTGAGCCCTAGGGGGATAAGGAAGGACCAGCTAAGACTGGAGGAGTGTCCAGAAAGAGAAAAATAGGGAGTATATGCTATCCTTGAAGCCAAGAAAAAAAAAAAATATTTTAAGGAGTATGTATGCTATTATTCAAATTCTACTATTGGGTCATATAAAATGAAGACTGAGAAGAGCCCACTGGGTTAGCACCATGGAGATCACTGATGACTTTGAATACCCAGTGTTAATGGTAGAAGTCCCAGCTTTATCACTGACTAGCTTTGTGACCATAGGCAATCTTTCATTTTTGGTCTTTTGAAACCTCAGTCTTGAGATAATGATAACAATAATTTCTAATTCAAAGTGTCATTATGCAGATTAAATGAGATAACATATTAAATGTTCAACACAGGCCCTGTGATATCACAAGCTTTCAAATATTAGCTGTCTATTAGTCCTGGAAGAGTAAGCAGAAGTCAAAGGTAAACCAATATCCCTTGTTCTTATTTCTCACATAGGCACTATGAAATATTCCATAGCCATTTCCCCACATATGTAAACTGTCTTTCAGCTTCCTAACTCTTCTGTTCTCTTTTCCTCCCTAAATCTTAAAAGTTCTCTCCAGTTATTCATTTGCAAAATTAAAGTTCAGAGCATTTCCATGAGACAAAGAAGCAAACTGTTTTCTAAGTAGCTCCAGTTACTTTTGAAGCAAATATATTTTGGTACAAGAAAAAAAGAAGCCAAAGAGCTCTCTTTCATCTGAAACTCAACCCCCAAGTTCCAGCTGCCATCCTAACCAGTTTTCAGTTAGTTCTGAATACATATGCACACAGTAAATATTCATATGCAGTAACAGTGGAGTACGTAGCCTCCAAATTTATTGTGCCTAATAAAATTGTGTAATGAAATGGTCCTATCTGCCCACAATATGTCTATAGTAGAATGCTGGTGACCTAATAAAAACTTTAATTCCCATTTGACATTCTTCATAGTAGTAATCTCTGTGCTGACAGGTGGCTAGTAATTTCAAAAGTAATTATGGAGATACTATCTGCAGATGTTTGGGAATGTACTACAAATTCTTGTAAATGGGTGCCATAGGAATATGTGGAAAATGATGGCTGATATAACTTTTATTATAAAGAGCCACATTCTCCTTGGGAACATCTGGAAGACCTTGTGTGTAAAAGAATTAGAGGTGGTTAACAAGCACTGTGCAGAGAACTTTGGCATTTCCTAAGTACACACAGCTTCATGATGTCAGCAAGACATTGATTTGGTGCGAGGATTTTAAGTCTTCACCCTACATCACCTCCCTCTTGGGCTCAACCTCAGGACAGGAGCCAGATGGATAATTCCTCCCTTTTCTTTTTCCAACAAAAGGAACAAACTAGGGCAATATATCAGGTTTATAACTGCTAACAAAAGTCAATGGGTGTGCATGGATATATTTTCCTCCTACAAATGTTCTTTTTGTGTGTGTGTATGAGGAAGATTAGCCCTAAGATAACATCTGTTGCCAGTCCTTCTCTTTTTTGCTGAGGAAGATTGGCCCTGGGCTAACATCCATGCCCATCCTCCTCTACTTTATATGGGATGCTGCCACAGCATAGCTTGACAAGTGGTGCATGGGTCAACACCCGGGATCCGACCTGTGAACTGCGGGCGGCCTCAGCCAAGCACGCGAACTTAACCGCTACGCCACTGGGTTGGCCCCCCTACAAATGTTCTTTAAATGAAGTGTTCTGCATGTAGCTGGTACGTAACTCTTGGTTATTCAGCTTCTCAAATGATGACAGTCTCAAAAAGTACAAGTATTATTTTTCAGCAGCTGCATTTTGGTAAACAAATTAAAATAACCCCTATTTACACAAGGAACACAGTGTCTTGTTCAAAGACAGCTTCCTACTAGTTCTAATTCTGTTTGACATTATTTCTTAAATTATGAAGTGCATCAGCAGAATATATCCCTGCCACAGTTAAATCTCTCACTATTAATAACATGATCCATGTAAGATGTGCGGACCAGTGCATTATATACATAATTTGTCCTCCAGTAATCCCATGTTTCTTGGACTATCCCTCTTTAAAGTTCATACTTTTTACTTTTGTAGAGTAAAAACGTTTTGTCTATAAAAATGTTCTGCAGTCTATTACTAGGAATCATATATCTGAAATAAAATATTAACCATTTTTTCTTTGTATTATAGCACTAAATTCTATTTTAAACAGTCATGGCCCTTGCTAACAATATTCTTTACAATTTCAAGTCCAAAATTACTAACACAAATAGTTTGATCACTCACAACTGCCAGGTCTCTTTCAGAGATATTAAATATTATAAATTACATTCATATGGACCTTTGTGAAGCACTTTCACACACCTTTTATTATTTAGGTTTCACTACGATCTAGTGAAATAGGCAGGGGTGATTACTTTGGTTTCATCATCCACGAAACTGAAGCTCAGGAAAATAAAAAAGCTTTTTGGATTACATGCCTAATATACACACAAACCAGGAAACATGAACTGAGACCTTCTGGTTCCCAGCTGGTCACTTCTGACCACTCATGAAGCTTCTGTAGCAAAAAAGGTCACATATAAAAGACAGACTTCATCCTCAAAATGTTCAGTTATTCATATTGATTTCTGTGTATTAAAGAATTAATCTTACTCAAACAGATGTCTGCTTTTGCCCTCTTTGATTGGGAGGTGATCTCTAGGAAAATGTCTTTGTTTACTTGGGCCATGGCCAACTAACAGTCTAATAATGTGATTAATGATGGGGGATTTGGGCCACGTAGTAACTGCACTACCTCTAGCAGTGATGAAGACTAAAGGTCAGCCATGTGGGCAGTAAACCATGGAGCCCCAGTAAAGCTCTGGACACAAAGGCTCACATGAGCTTCCTTAGCTAGCAATACTCTGCTTATATTATCACACATTATTGCTGGGAAAGTAATGGAAGAGGACATGGGGAGAGGACAACTGGAAGCTCTGTATTTGGAACCCTCCTGGACTCTGTCCCATGCATTTGTTCCCTTGGCTGATTTTAATCTATATCCTTTCACTATAAAAAACCGCAACTGTTGAGTATAACAGCTTGCAGTAAGTTCTATGAGTCCTAGCAAATTATTGAACCCAAAGGAGGTCTTGGGAACCCCCAAATTTACAATTGGTGTCAGAAGCGAGGGTAGTTTTGTGGACTGCACTTTCTAACTTTACAGTTGACTAACTTCTCACCTTTGGGTGAATATAATATTTCTTCATAGGATCAACTGGTTAGCCCTTACCTTGAAAAGAAATCCATTTTAATTTTATCAGGAAAAATGTGATTATTATAAAAAAATTTTGTGAGAATTACCAAGATTTTGACTCTACCAATATTGAAAAGAATCATTCAGATGTAGTATATAGTGTTTTCTCTCTCAATAGTAGTCTGTTTTCTTTGCTATGACACAAGAAACCCAAATTACAATATAATGCCCAATGTCATATGTATAATACCTCTTTTCTTTCTGTTACAACTAAATAAAGCCAACAAGGCCATGTGTCATTTCTACTTCCAAAACATTAAATGGGTTTCTTCAGAAAATTTTGGGCAGCACCAGTCAACCAAATTAGTAAAAGAATATCCTGTATATAAGCCCCTAAAAACGCTGAGAAAACTAAGAAACTGATACCCACATGTATAACAAATCCAACTTGGAAAGTACATAAGTCAGTTCATAAAGTTTTATGTTATTACTTGAGCACAGAACTCCGGAATCTACACTGCACATGCATCTTGATCCTCTTTTTACAATAAGAAGTAAAATAAGATCTTTAATCCCTTAAGAACCTGGATGCTCTAAACATCTTCGTAAATAGTTTCTTGTTACAGTGACCATGGAATATCCTTTTAGGCTTTAGAGTGTGCCAGAAATATAGGCTTTTCTATGGAAAAGAAATCTAAAATGAAGAAACTGGTATCACCTGGAAGATGCCGCTGAGCTCCCTAAAATTTCCTCATTGAGATGTCATTAAAGGAAAAAACCTTTAAAAAAAAGAAAGAATCTTGTTTCTCAGTGACCCAAAATAATTATGGTAAAGGTAAAGTATCTCTGATTACTATTGGTCTCAAAGAAGATTAATTAAAGTCCTAGAATATGTTCAACTTACAGAGGAGATACAGTCATGCAAATAGTATTATTTCATGTGTTTCCCTTGTCACCAGAGACCATGTTGTACACATTCTTATAAAGGTTTTGATGCTGAGTAAGCAATTGTATTATATCCTAACTGCCTTTTTAAGTAACGTGAGGTTTATTTCTTCAAGAGGCACTGAGTTGATAATATTGACTACTAAGCTATAAAAAACAGTCCTTAGAGAAGAGATATCAAAATTATATGATAATCTAAAAGAGCCCAAAGAAGCATCTGAAAAAACTAAGCGACACTTTAAGGTTGTTCCCTTTTGAGTTTTAGTTGGTCAAACTGATTTTTCTCTTATTCTGCAAATTAAAGGGAAAAAACTGCTCCAAACTGATTAACTGTGTCTTCAATATCACCCAGAGCAGATACAAGAGGACCAAACAGGCAACATTCCTTGACTTAAAAAGGGAGATCTATGTTGGTAGCATTTCTGCTCCCTGATTGTATAGAGGTTCGAGTCAACCCGCTGTAATCACAGCAGAGGGTACAAGATTTTACAGTCACTAGCTCAAATATTTCTCTTTATAGGCCTTTTGCTTTACAGGCTCATGAATCTGGGAGAAATAACAGACCTTACAAGGGTTTTCCATGGGAAAATGTTCATGAATCTTAGTAGTTGACCAGTTCTCGTTTCATCAGCATCACACTGAATTGCATTGTGAGGCCTAGGTTAGTGACTTCCCATTGGAAATGCAGATAAAGAAATTGGCACAAAAGGCCTTCATGTCTTTGATTAGAAAATCATTTCCTCCAAATTCTTTCCTCACAAACTTTTCATCCTCTGCTCTCCTCTTTTCCTATTTTTCATGCAGCAGATCCTTGCTCTTTGTACAAGACTGAGGTCAAATATCACATCTTCTCTGAAGCTTTCCCTAATGTAACCCTGCCTCCCTCCATGAAGTCATCAGGCCATCCTTAGTGCTCCTTTAATAATCGGTGCCTAGCTCCATTAACATTTACATCTCTATATTGTAGTTATTTGCTGCACCTTTTTGATTTTTGTATCCTTAGCACTTAGCAAAGCCACATAGTAGACATTTAGTCTATTTATGGCATTAATAGATAAGTAGATGAAAGAGAAAAAAGCTCCCCTGAGATTATGGTTAGTTATTTTTTATACTTATACCCAGAAAAAACTAATAGCCATGAACATTAATACAAATTACAAAAATCTTCATGAATCCAAACAAGAAGTAAATGGAATTCAAGTAAATTCTGTAGCAAAACCAAATAGCAGTATTAAATTCCTACTTATGATAAGACAAAACTGACCACATAACAAAGATGTTGTTCTTCCATCCTCAAGTTGTTCGATATCATAATCATTTTAATAGTCCTGATTATAACCCAAATGGTACATCTGACTTAATCACCTGAAAACAATATGGCCAGCATATGACGAAGAAAAGTGGGTAAAATATCCAGTGGGAATGGTCATCTCACACAATAATTCTTTACTGAACTCAAGTTTTTGGATTCTTAGATTATGTGAATATGGAAACCACATCAAAAACACAGTCCTGTTTCATAGACTCACAGAATCATTGAACCATTGACTTTTATTGAGAGAGGAGACCGAAAAATAAGCAGCCAAAATGCATACAAATGTTTACAAAGGAGTTAAGCCTCCTTTATTTTACAGATAAATAAACTGAATCCCAGAGTCACTGAATGGCCTATAAAGATCCCCCTCCCTGTTGACTCTGGTACATGTTAGTGAAAGGCAATCAACATAGCTCAAGAGGTCCATTTAATATTTTTATTCTGCCATCTTCCATCAAAACCTCTGAGTGTGCAGCTTTATGTTTCCACTTGTACATCCAAATGAGAAAGCTGAGATCCTTCATATTAGATACAGCAGCTCCCACATAATAGAATACTGACAGGTTCTCTGAGGAGTGACCTTCCTCAGGAGGATATGGAGAGTAATTGAGTTTGCGGGAATAAGGCAAAAATCAACTGCTGGTAATTTACTTTTTTTCTAAATCAGTTCTACTCCTACACAAATATCTCATTTATATGTTTATTTAGCATCATTCTCAGTCATTACTACAGACTGCACTGCTTGCCCTAACCAGTCATCTCACAAATATGGCCATCTATTATCAGGTTTACTAAACAAGAGTTTTCATTTAATCAAAACGCTCCTATTGAAAAAGCCATTTCAAAGAGCAAGCCCTATTAATAATGGGTCAGAAACAGTAATGGGTTCATGTGAAGCCTTTTTGTTTGTTTGTTAATGATTGCTTAATTCCCTAAAGATTACTCTTCAGTATATAGCGATGTGCTTCTTGTATTTGAATATTAATGACAATTGCCTGTGGAACTATCAAAGAAAAATTGTACCAAACAAGTTATACAACCAAGGAAAACTTTACTGAAGACTATTACAATAGGAGAGAGACATTGAACTCAACTCTGCTGAAACGGAAGGCAGGAAAGTATTGAAATCCTGTGGTGAACTAATGGAAAAGCACTGGAGGACATGAGTGAGGAAGTTGCTCAATGTGATTAGACTATCTGTGTTGCTGATTTGTACTTACTGATGTTAGATTCCTACCTTCCCACACAGTCTGAGAGATAGGGGTGCTCGCTCTCTTCATGATTACATTTAAAGGGGATGGTTCCCAGGTCCTTGAGAAAGACATTCCTGCGCTATAAAACTTACAAGAGGCTGGGAGAAGATTTACATCACAAAGAGCCAGAGAAAGATTTACAATTACAAATTTTCTAAGGTAAACGCTCTTACAAAAGGGAGATCGTCTAAGAAAAGGGAGATCACGGGTCTATATCACAAAGCAATAAGTCTGGAGTTTAGTCAAGCTGAGGGCCATTAAGGTGGTCTTGGTCAATACCAACTAAACTACAAATTTCTGGCCTCAGCCATTCTTATTCAATAGGCCTTGAAGTGAGCCCAGGATCTCTGAATTTTTAACAAATATTCCAGTGATTCTCATGCAGGAGTTCCATGGAATGGCTAACAGGTTTCAACTCTTGTCAGTTGTTTGGCTTGTTTAAGCCTTGTGTTAATAAGAGAAAATATTCAGGTTCAGAAAGAGGGTCATGATCAACTGGTGACATCTGCAATAAGCAAAGGACGGGCATGGAAAGGGTCTGTAGGCATACTGTGTAATTGCCATCTGCACTGGGTGTTTCCCTGATGGTGCAACTCCTATCAGTGGCTACTTAACAATTTCATCAAAAAAAAAAAAAAAAAATGTTAAATCTGTAAAGTCTAGTTCCTGAGTGACCCAGTGCTTTTAGTTACCCTTGAAACATTGCAACCTTAAATAGAAGCTACATGGCTTAAAATGGCTTGGATAGCACAGAAAGATTTCCATTTGTAAATGAAAATTCAGGAGCCTATTACCTTACAACCATATTGGGAGGTACAGTGGTCTAGAGCATATTGGTACATTTCTTCCAACGTGCAAAACAAGTTATTGAACCATGAACCCAACTACCATTTAAAAAGAGGTATAATGCTTGATGTGTCTCTTTGGATTTTGGAGGAAATATATCCTATATTTGAGTGCACTGTTCAGACCCATTTATCAAGTAATCCCAAGCCTGCCAGTTGTAATGAGAGCCTAGAACAATAGAAGGCTCTGCAGCAGGACCAACCTGCGTACAGGTGGTCACCTGGACTTTACGATCCAACAGACCCAATGATACTCAAAGTGTCTGTGGCAAATAGGGATGCTGAATAAAGCCTCTACCTAGATCCCAAAGGAGAATTATAACACCGAACTCCAGATTTTAGAACAAAACCATGACTTCTTCTGTAGAAAACTATTTTTCCTTTCAAAAACATCTCCTGTCTTATTGCTGGGCCCTGATAGAGATTGTATTCCTAACTACAGAACATCAAAGGGCCACGTGACCTGAGATGCTCATTTTAAACTGGTGTTACCTGACTCCTCCCAACCAGTGTTAGGTGATGCAGCAAACCATCCTCAAATGAAAATGGCATATAAGTGATGGAGCCTGACTGGAAGGCAGGAGTTAGCTGCATAAGCAGGTAGCTCAGACTCCTATGTTATCTACTCCTGCTTCATTGTCTCCTCTCCCCTAATCTATACTCAATACTTCATAGGGAATTATTTTTGATCATTTGAGTGAGGAAGAAAAAACCTGGTTTACAGGTGGTTCTGTATAATATGTTGTTACAACCTGCAAGTGGACTGCTGCAATTGCACACCCATCCAGCAATGCTCTGAAAGAAAATGGCGAGGTAATCCTCCCCACGGGTAGCACTTCAAGCAATTCACCTGGTGGTCCACTTTGTATGGACTGAGAAATGTGGAAGCACAGATCTAAAGTGGTCAGTAGCTAGCTGTTTAGCTGACTGGTCAGGGAATTTGAAGGAGCAGCAATAGAAGATTAATGACAAGGTGTAGAGAAAGAGTAGCTAGAAGGACCTCTCGGAATGGGCCAGAGAGTGGGGATATTTGTGTCTCATGTGAATGCTCAGTAAAGAGCATCACATGCAGAGGAGTCTGTAATAATTAGGTAAACAGATGACATGTTCTATGGAGGTTCTATGTCATTCAGCCTCTTTACCCAACCATTTAAGTGCTTGCTCAAAAGACACATGTAGAGCCTCAGTGGCAATGGAGGCTAAGAATGGGCTCAACACTATGGAAAGCACTTGCAAAGCACTTTACAGTTTACAAATCTTTTTGGGGGGCCTTATCACATTTTATACAATGCATATAAAGACTTAGAAAACTGTCTAGAGCACTATAACAAAGAAATCTCTCCCTAACCCATTCCTCTCATGGACTTAGCTTTTGAATACAAGCATGAATAGGACAAAGAACTGATTTACCTGATGGATTACTTTATCTGTCTGTCCCATGCAACTGCTTCATTATGGTGTCTTAAACTTGTCAAAGAAAATCCTAATACATTGCAGCAAGCACATTCTTTGCTGACAGTGAGGTAAAGTTTAGTTGCACGGATCTTGCTATTAAAAATTGTGGTACTGTTGATGTTAGATTCAGGTCCAAGAGATATCTAAACTTCTCTTCATCTTTTTTTTTTTTTTTAAGCATTATTGTGAGAGACTTGCAATTCCATGGCTTTATCAAACAGATCATTGGAAAGGTCTTTGAATTGGGGCTTTCTTTTTCTGAAGTATTTCAGTACAGTTAGCCAGCTGGAATCTATTGATGGTTTCTGTATATGTAAGTTAGGGAGGGAAAGAAGGGGGGTTTGAGAGAGAGAGGTGGAGTATCAGGGCCTCAACCTCCATATGTGTTTCACCAAATGTAATTGTTTTATTCTGGAGTAACATTTGCAAATGAATGTAAATTGCCTATAAGACAGAATAGGTCAGAGAAAGTAATTTCATTGTTCTTATTTTCATTGGCATCTATAAAAAGTTAAAATTTTTTATGATTTCATCCCAAATTTGTTCTCATAACAAGGTACTTTTTTCACTACTTTGTAAAACACACCTTAAGACAATTAATGTTACAATATTCCATCCATTGCAAAATTAGGACTATATATCAAGCAATAGCTGCATCAACCTACACATCAAACAAAAATATGTACGTCTGAGAGTTTTGAAGTGTACACTTTGAAGAAGCCTCAAAAAATACATTGTGATCTCAATTATTACCCTCCCTCTAAAGGAAACTAATCCATGTTGTTTTTCCTTGTTTTTTTTTAACCATTTCAATCATTTTCTAATTCCATAGCCATGTAGGATCACGACGAGGCTCACTGAAACCTCCACATCAGATCAGCTGGAAGGAAGAGGAGGCCTGGAGAGAGTGGGACCAGGATTTTGGAAACTAGGCTGTGGGGCTGACCTCAAGGAAGATAATCAGAAGCCCAAATGAAAGTGACCAATGTATCATAGTAAATTGGGTTCAATCCAAGCCAACATCTTTGTACACTGGGATCTAGTCTAGCAACTGGGCTGTGAAAACAAGAATTTCCAGGCAGTGACAATATTCTGGGTCAAGTGAATGGTCAGTGAGGTTTTAATTCCAGGTGATCCCTTTAGTTTCCAACAAGCCTTTAACCATCACTTGGGGGTCCCGGGGAGTTGGGAATCAGGGCTTAGGCAAAGGACTCTCAAGGCAGGGTTTCAGAGTCTGATAATAATTAAGTTCCAATCATTAAGATCTTCATTTTATTTGTTAAAAGATTTCCTAACTGCCCCACTCACAATAAGGTCACTTTTACATTTAAAAATTTGTTCCTTAGCAATACTCAACATGTATATAGTGCTTTGAAGCTTTCAAAGAACTTACATGTACATAATTTATTCTTCACAGCATATCTGAAACAGGAACAAAGTAGATATTTTCACACCCACTTTATCAGACACCAAGAATTGTGTAGCAGCAGGGCCAGGGCCAGGACCCACTCGAGTATCTCTACTGCTTTTCCAGTGTGCCGTACCATGATGCCTTTAAGGAAGCAGATGATGTAAAGCTCCTCCTTCCTGATCTTTTCCATATGTTTGTGAGAGAATGTGGATGGAAGCAACCCACTGTCTTGGCTGTACACTGGCCCTTGTCATCACCCTGTCCCTCCTCTAAAACATTAAACATCAGTATTCTACCCAGAACAAAATCTCCCATCTTTTTGTTGTTTCACTCCCACCAAACCCACTTGAACTTCACTGAGATCTCAGTCTCTTGAATTCTCCTTTTTGTCTTCCCCATTTAGCTCTCTTTATTATTAGCATCCTCCAAATCATACAGCCTTTATTATTAGCATCCTCACTTTTTCTCATCTCTTTGTCCTGCCAAATCTACCAACAAAGCCCCTGTCATAGATCAATCCAATTCTCTACCTCTAGGCCAAGTTTTAGAGAGACCCTGAGTTGACATGATGCAATGTTTGCCTTTTTCTCTGGCTAGGTTACTTTCCCATTTCTGTAATAAGTGTTCTAAACTTTCACCACCATCCTAATGCCTTTATCCCACCTCTGCCCTGCTCCTTTTATCAGACGATGTTTTCTACCTCATCAAGGTCTTCAAGAGCAAATTTCCTTTCTTCCAAACGTTAATTGTCTTTATAGCATCATTTGCTGACCTTTGCTTTCTCCTCTTTTTTGCCTTGAATCTCATTCCCTAACATATTCCCTTGGATAGTCCTCCTTACACAATCTCCATAGTTTCCACTATCTTCAATCTATCCTTTAATGCCAGTTACTTCCCTAAATTTAAAAAAAAAAAAAAAAAAGCAAGTTTATCCCAGCTTAAAAAGAACTCTGGAGATTTCATCACCAAACACTTCACCAACAAATCTCTTAAAAGAGTAGTCTATATTTTACTTATCTACTTCATCTCTTTCCATCATATATAGTCTATCCACCTCAGATAAATTTCTATACTGTCTACAATGCAAACGATCATACAGTAGTCAAAGAAGTAAAATGTGTCCATTCAAAAATTGTCTATTTCTGCTTTACTTTGTCAAGAACTATCTGTAATGCGAAACATGACATTTTTTAAAGTTTTTTTATATATATATGATCCTTTGGGGGGGTGCTTTGAAGAAGAAAATATTACTTCCATATTTAATTTGGTCATTTATAAATATATTCTCCATTATTCCAATTATACATGAAGTTATTGCATTTTCAAAGAACAGTCAATGGAATAGAAACATATGGATTAATCAGGCATTTTTCTTGAAGACAGTTTGCATTCTATCAAAATTTCACAAAAATAAAATATCTTTCATAACCAGAGTATCTTCACCATAGTTCACTTTTTAGCAAGAAAGTCAGCCTTTAATGGGGATATATAGGTTGTTTCTCTTTTTAATATTGTGTGAGTGTATTTTTACTTACAGACCTAAAAATATTAGCCCTTTATTCAATCTTTTTGTCATCCTTCCACTCAAGTCTCCAGGGTATTGATTTTACATTGAATGACTGTGAAGCACTTTCACTACTCAGATTTTACTCTTTCATGTCATAAGTGCCTATGTCTCTTACTTGTTTGGAATCTGAGTTCATTTAGACATGGTCTAGCTTCTATCAGGCTGTAGGCCAAAGGCTTGAGATAATTGCATGGCTGCTTCAGGAATGTTTTTATAGTTCCTCATTCAGTTTAAGACAGAGAGGAAAGGAGGATATGTCAGAAAGTTCCATGGGGACATTATTGCTGTGTTCAGGCATGTATATATTATGTGGGAATGGGGCATTTACATTTAATTATGGAGCAGTTGTTCGAATGGGAAAAATGTTTATTTGAATATATATACATTATGCAGTACTGTCCTTATCCTTAAATGTAAAACATGGCTTTCTCTCTCTGTGGTATTTTGGAATTTGACCCTATTTTGATGCAAAAACAATGTTTAACTGCCTTTATACATGCACAGGAAAGGCTTTCAGGCACCAGTTGTTTCCCAGTCAGAAATCCCTTCACAGTAAATTGCATCACTTATTCTCATTGTGGCGATGGTGGGGTATCCAAACCAGCCATGATGTGGGCTCTTAACACAGGAAGGTGCAGAATCCAAGGCAGCTAACTCTGAAAAGTAAGCTGCTATTCACATTAACCATGATACTTTAAAACATCTATTTCTACTCCCAACCTGTTGGGATACATAAAATACACGTTCCTATAATGAAAAGATTCTGAGGAGAGGGCAGATATTTTCTAATAATCAAGGATCAGAAGACAGCTTATTTGTTTCTCTCTTCCTAATTGTCATATAGTTAACTCTGTATTATTCTGAGCCTGATTATCCAGTTGTGGACTCTACTAGCCACTCATTTCTCCTCATTTTCCCTCTGGCCTTTTGGACAACACATTGCTCATTAGCAACCCCACCCAAAGCTGGGCAGGAAAAATAAAATCTGCTGAAACACAAACCAGTTTATTCTGCTCTTTGTTAGGAGTTCTTGTAGAAGAGGATATGGAAACTGTTCATTAAACCGAAGTTTTTGGATTATGAGTAGATGTCAATTATCTATATATTTCTGGCTCTCAGTACCATGGATAACTAAGAGTTGGTCACACTAGCAAACACTTAAGCCCAACAATCTATTGCTTGTTTAGGTTTATGTCTACTTTCTCCAGTCCCTTACACTATAATATTATTTCCTACATTTCAGGTTTTGTGATCATCCAGTCTGAAACCTTCCTTAAAATTATTCCAAAGGTAGTGGTCATCTCGCTCAGCAACTGAAGTAGCAACAAAATATTAGACATCTGCCCATGCATACTACACTTGTCCTGTGAATAATAAAAATAAATAAAATCCTTGAGTTCTGAATTTAAGTTAGACTCCATGTGTCATTTACTTTCTTCACACAAAATACATTAAGTGATACAGTCTGAGAAAGAGAAAAAATTTAACCCTGTCAGATCTTTAGAATTTAATAAAGCTTTAACCACTAAGAATTTGATGTGGGTGTTTTGAAACTATTAAGTTGGATTATTTTTCTTCTTTGTTATATATGAGATATATTGGGTTTTAATTTTAATTTTAAACATAAGGAATTCAAAGTAAGTGAAATGAAACTGAAATCTTATCTGTGGATCAGGCTGGAGTTTTATATACACATATATTAGACCATTATGCTTTATCATGATGTTTTAATTAAGGAGAATAAAAGAGATTTGAGAGGAATCTAGAGTGGTGTATAAAGAGAGCAAAAGTTCAATTGAGCAAAAAAAAGAAAATCAAAAGAAAAGAAGTTCATATGAACATGAAAAGCACGGATCTAGAAATTTACTATATTGCTAAACGTCAACAGTAATGAACTGACATTATAAGATTCGCATGAGTCAGATTCAGATGCAACCTCTGTTGTCACCCCAGACAACACTAATGGAAAAGAAAAAAGACCTAAGGATTAAAACAAATCAAGAGCAAAATGATTATCTGTTCATTCATTCAACAACTATCAATTTAAAACCTGAACACTAGGACTAAAGAAGAAAGCTTTCCTCTGCTTGCAAAGAGCTCCAGAAAAATAAAAACAAAATGAAATGTAGTTGATACTGAAATGCAAACTGTACACCAACAATCCTTGAGCTAGAAGGTGACAACTAGAGATTATTGAAACTACTTAACTTTCCCAAGATATTTCAACTATTCCTTCCAAGATTAATGGTGGCAAATCTTTATGCAATAAAATCCACTTTTTATTTCTTTTATACCCATTATAACTTAATCACTAAAGAGACAGTATCATTAGAAAACAATATTTTTTTAATCCCCAATGCTTCACTGCAACAACGATAGAGAGCTAACACCCAGGCTGATTAACCTTAAGTCCATTCTGTCCCTTTCAATACCACTTTATTGAGCACTTACTATATATTTTAGTTAAATCCCTTAGCTAAAGTACTCCCTCTCAAACCACAGTGGTTATGTTCCTAAAAGCCCTGGTTGGAGAATTTAAAGAACAGGAACCTGAGACCTTATGGGAAAATTAAATCAGGAAGACCTACTCACAACAGAACCCATGAAGATGCTGTTTGGCCTTCTTCTAAAGCTATCATGGTTCTTCCACTCTTGGCAAGATTTGGAGCAGCAGCATCCCCTACCCATCCACTTGCTTATAGTCTCAGAATAA
This sequence comes from Tapirus indicus, assembly GCA_031878705.1. Taxonomy (NCBI): domain Eukaryota; kingdom Metazoa; phylum Chordata; class Mammalia; order Perissodactyla; family Tapiridae; genus Tapirus; species Tapirus indicus. The sequence continues at coordinate 135,652,541 of CM062919.1, read as the reverse complement.
AATACTTGTTAATTTAAGGACTTCACAATATTTATTGAAGATATACTTTCACTGGACGGCACATATTATTACTACTTGACATAAAACACCAAGTGGCAATGCCTTTGTGCAAAAATAAAAATAATAAATTTTCATGATCTCCGGGGTAAGTGTGACTAACTATACAGAGAACTAAATGTGGGCTGATCAATATGGTAGCCACTGGCCACCTATGGTTATCAAGTACTTGAAATGAGGCTCTTCCAAATTGAGACATGCTTTAAGTATAAAATACACTCCACATTTCAAATACTTAATACAAAAAAAGAATGTAGAAGACATAATTAATAATTTTTACGTTTATTGCATGTTGAAGTGATATTTTTGATATACTGGGTTAAATAAACATTAAAATTAATTTCATCATTTCCCTTTTAGCATTTTTAATGTGACTACTAGAAAAATTAAAATTGTATGTGTGGCTTGCATTATTTTTCTATTGAACAGCACTCGTACAGAGAGGAACTGGCAAAAAAATGGGGGTTCATCCTTTCAGAGACACCTAGCATTACTCAGTGACTGCAACAATTTTTAAACTTAAAGTTACTTGCCATTCCTGTATCCTTGATCCAAAATTCTTCCATTTATGGAAAATATTATAAAAATATAAATCTGCATTCTTGGAATATGCCTTCATTCATAGTAGGGGAGAAGAATCTGTTAAGCCCCAGCACCCCTACCTGACAATTAAAATTGGGGAAACAGAATGAGGAACTTGTCCTGATTTAACCCCTTAGATTTGGATTTAGGCAGTTGGTCAGTAGTAACTCTATATTTTAACACCTAACTTTATACATATTACATAGTATAACAATAGCTCACATTGGTAGCTGTGGTTTAAATCAACTCTTTCTTAAACCATATTCCAAAGAGATTGGTAGCAATGATTCAATCTGTTCTCTCAGATGTACATCACATAGACTAATAATGCACATGGAACTCTTACATGGGTTTCCAACAGACAGTTTCTACTAAATTTGGCTTCCTTGCTTTGAAACCCTGAATTAAACAATGTAAGAAGATGAACTGTGTTTTCTGCATTAAATTTTAACTTCTAAATTGGGTTATAATTTCAAAATAAAACTATAGAAAAAGCTGAATCTATACAAAATACATTGTCAGAGTATCTGCCCAAAGTCTGAAGACTAGGTGAGATCAGAGATTGAAAATGGCTAGTTCCCTGGGCTAAGTCCCACAGATCTGTACAGAGATTTTTATAATTTGGAGTTAGTTGCCAACATTAAAAAAATCACAAAATTTTACCAAAAAGAAAACCCCACACTTTCTCGTTTATCTAAGAAAACAAAATCAGAAGGATTGCCAAAAATTGACGTGTGCTGTCCAGCTCATCACAGTTCCCATTACTTCCTATCGATTCATACTTCATTTTCCTTACCTGACTTTCCTTGTGTGAATTTAAGTTTGCAACCCCTGAGCTAGGTAAAATTTTGGTAAATGCATAATAACTGTTCATGTCTGTTATTATAGGGCACCCAGCATTACCCACAACATATGGACACATAGACTCTCACCAGTCCTTGAATACAAATAATCATGCACACACACACACACACAAATGAAGGCAAATTTTCTTATGGTGGCTATTCATAGAAGCATATCTGAAACAAGGATTTAAGTACAAGTAATTTATTTGGTAGGTGATCCCAGGAAACTACAGTAGTAAATAAGGCAGTAAGACAGAGAAAGATGCTAATACACAGTGTGTAGGTGAGCAGATTAATACAATGGGCAGCTAGGGTTCAGTTGTGCTAGGGACCTCTGCAGTTGTCTCACTTCAGAGTTGTTCCACCTGAGGGGCAAAGTGGGATATTTATACACCAACTCTTGTCCATCATAAGTCAAGTGCCTGTCCTAGGCGTGTTAGGGCCCCAGCACTTCTAGTCCCATCCCCACTGGCATGACCCAATCACATACCCCTGACCAAAGAAAGATTCAGGCAGAGAGCTGGAGGTGCTTACATCAGGAAACCATCAGTATGTACAAAATAGCAAGAAAATACAGGCAGGGCACTGACATTATCTGCCATGGTCCACCCCTTGCACCTCAGAGATCCATTCATGTCGTTTGATTATGTTCCACTATCCTGTCCCTAATTCTTCAAAGTGGGACAAGCCACAATTTCTAAAAATAAAAAATGTATAACTATCCTATGTTCCCCTGAGTTTGGCTAGAATTTTTGTTCATCAAATTTCCCCTCTCAATAGGGTTACCCAGATCTTTATCCCTGAAGGATATGAGCTTCCAGTTGCCAGGCCCTAGTCAGGCCATGACTGATGCAATTGCACAGTAATGGTTATCACTAGTCATGGAAGCACTAACGGGTACCACAGTAAACCTTCTATGTTCCAGGCATACTTCTCTCTTCTCCAAGAGAAGAAGCAATCCTATTTCCTCATGATATTCAGAGTCATTCCCCTGCCAGTATATTGTCTCCTTTCTTTGCCGAATGGTCTACCAGCATGAGAAGCCCAAAATTACCAGGCAACAGTCGTAGCTTTAGGTTTATGGAATCCTTACTGTGTTCCTTAGTTGAAGCAAACCTAACCAGGTACCAGAACCTCTAATTCAGCAGAGGCTAAAGTTAGAGGGACAGAAGCATACATTGCAAATATTGAGTTCAGTGTCCACTGTGGACAGGTCAGGTATTCAACAGCTGCAGTAGCTAGAATAATCTTGGTGAGAGGGTGTGCAATGCTATTGGACTCAGGCATATCTTTCAGTACTGGTCCTTCATAGGACTACTCCATGAATGAGTCCATTGGGCAAGAAGCACTTGAGTGACTGAGGACAGTCTGGCTGACCTCCACTGGATAAGTCATTTCTACATTGGTGAGCATTGATGTAAACCACAAAGATCCACACATTTTGTGCCCACTCCCATAGGTCCATCTGCATGTCTGTGCCCCATGCTTTCTTGTATTTAGTCTATCATCTTATTCCACCTAGTCCTCTTAGCAATGAGGCAAGCCACTGGCCACTTCCCAGGAGTCAGTGTATACCCTTACCTTGTGCCATTTTTCTCCCCTCAAAAAGTTAATGACCAGGTGTACTGCTCAAATATACACCCTCTTGGAGGACTTCCCCTCATCACTATCTTTCAGCCACCCCTGATGGGGCTGTCAGGTAACAGTAGCCCATTTTCAGCTTGTGTCAACATGTCAAATCAATCTAACCATGAACCAGGCCCAGGGTTTTCCTTCTTTTGACAGCTGAGGATAGTTGTTGGTACAAGGATAGGTGACATGAAATGTAGGTCACCTGCTTGTGTAACCTACTCATGCCCTCCAGATATGCGTGGGCTTGCTTAACCTTATGATTTTGTGGTCTGATAATACCCAGTTTATGATGTGTAACTCAAGTCATATAGTAATTTGTTGTCCCAAACTCAGGCATTTAGTTGCTTTTTAAAAGGCGATAATTCTCTTCTACAAGCATCATGGCTTTTCAAGAACCCTAAGAGTTTGCACTACAACTCTCCTATCCAAATTTGCCAGAGAATCCACACAACATTTTAATCTACTGTATACCTCCAGCACCACTGGGTCTGCTGAGTCATATAGTCCAAATAGCAAGGCTGCTTACACCACACCCTGAACTTTCTTCAGAGTCCTCTCTTTCTCTGAGTCTCAGTCAAAATTTGCAGCCTTCCAAGACACCCAATAATTAAATTGAGGCAATATTTCCTACTATGATATACCATGTACTCGGCCTCTTTCTTAGTGATGGGAGGTACAAGGTATAATGATTTGTCTTTAACTTGGAAGGTATGTCTTAGTATGCCCAAGACCAATAGATGCATAAAAATTTTATTGATGTTGAAAGTCCCTGAATATTTGTAGTGTTAATCTTCCACTATCTAGCATACATATGTCTTACCAGATCATTCAGACTATTTGCCACTTTGAGCTCTCCAAACCAAGACCAGGGAACCAATGTGAAAGTTCTGTCAGCTGATAAGTAGATCTATCTTGATTATGTACTCAGGGACTGGGTAAATAACCATAGACTGGTCTTTGGACCCATTTGATCCACTGTCAGATGAACTTGGGCCAGGATTCTATCACCTGTCCTCCATATGTCCCCATTCTAATGAGGGCCATGAGAGTATTTTAGGTCCTCTAGTATTAGTGTCAGCTTGGCCCTATATCCAACAGTCCTTAAAAGATCTGGATACTTTCTGTGCAGTAAAATATTTAACTTTGCCCAAAGGGAAATCTGGCCTTTGCCCTCACCTTCCGAGAAGTAATCTCTAAGCCTTTGGAATGTCATGCCTGATAGGAGTGTCTTTGTTTGCTGAGGGCCTTGGACCATGCCAGAGAGTCTAACAATGCAATTCATAGTGGGGGCTTTGAGTCATGCGGTGTTAGCTCAACCTCCAGAGGGGCTGTAGACTGATGTCAGCCATGTGGGCAGTTAATCATGGAACTCCAATAAAGACTCTGTACAGCAAGGCTCAAGTGAGCTTCCCTGGGTGGCAATATTCCATGCATATTGTTATACAACTTTGCCAGGAGGAGTTAACACTGTCCACGACTGTGGACACAGAGACAGGACACCTGGAACCTCCACGTTTGGAACCCTCCTGGACTCTGCCCTATGCATCTCTTCCCTTGGCTGATTTTAATCTGTGTCATTTCCCTGTAATAAACCTAACTCTATATTAAAACTCTGTATTTATTTCCCTGTAATAAAACCATAACTGTGAGTATAACAGCTGTCACTGAGCTCTGTGAGTTCTAGCAAATTATTGAAACTGAAGGTGGTTTGGGGAACTCCAGAACTGGCAACAGGTGTCAAAAGTAAGGACAATCTTGTGGACTGTGTTCTCTCTAACCCTGTACTCTCCTTTCCCTGGTGTACAATTATTCTGACTAATGGCCACATTCTTTTAAGGAAAAATGTAGGAATATCTACTTTATATTCTGACTCTGACATTGCAAGATATTTCCTCAAAGGATTTTAGCATCCCCTTCAACCAAAAGGCTGTGGGTCTGAAAACTGGATCAAGTCTAGAACTTGGATGCAGGACTGTATTTTTCCCACTGCAATAGTTAACAATATTCCTGTGCTAACCTACAGTTTGTTTGTCTATCTGTTTGTTTGTTTATTATACAAGTCAAGCAATGCCCTTGTTGGCTGTCCATCTATCTCACTCTTGGGAAAGTATGGTATGGTATATTAGTCATTTCCACAGATCCCTGAGGGTCAAGGTCCCCTAGTTGTTATCCTAGCCTTGTAGCCAGCCCATCATGGTATTTATGTCCATCTTGCCTCCGATAGTTAAGTGCCAAGACCTAGCCTCTGCCGTTCTGGAATCCAATCATCCTCACTAACATTAGTGAGCTCAGTTTTATAGTAGCATTTCTTATCATCAACCCTGGTCTACAAAGGATAGCTCCACTAAGCTTCTTGATGATGCTGGTATCCTATCCCACCCCCACTAACACATTCCCTATCACTTCAATGAATGAAGCAACGACTAATCCTAAGAGAGAACAGTCAGCTGGAGGGTCTCTGGTCTTGCATATTAAATCTATTCTAACATCTCCATCTCTCTGGGACTTTTGTCCCATCCTAATTCTCTGTCAAGACATCTGACATCTCCACCTCACTTGATACTAGTCATCATTCTTTCCAAGTTTCAGGGAGCCATTCTAGAAAAGAATTAGAACCAGTTCCAGGTGTTTGTGCCAGGATATTAAATCCTGAGTTATGGAAGAGTTCCCCTATACCAATAAACTCTCCCCTATTCAGCATTATATTCTTTTCTTCTTGCTCTAGAACCTTAAGATTCATTCCCTATGTATGTTCTCCTACTTTCTGCAGAGGCATATTAGTTAGATCCAGATTTTTGGTGAATAATTGCTTTCATCTCATAACATAATAATACCTCCCTACTCAAGTCATGCTGAGACTTGACTATTATTGATCTATGCAATGAGAAGCCCTGGGAAGAGGCAGGGGTATAGCTTGTGAAGGACGGCCATCATCTTGCAAAATATCTACCTTACGTCCTCTGTAAGTAGTTTCTAGGCAGTTAGAGGTTATTCTCTTCTAACATGGGAGAAAGAGCAAATTCTGGCCCAGAGGCACAAAAAGAATCTAAGGCATTGAATTTCTCAAGCCCGGCCATCTAAATGTGCTAATCTCAGATCTCAGGGTTTTATTCCATCCCTATCAAGGCCCTTTTCTTAAGTGTAGGAGAATTGCCAGGACTATAAATTCAGCTTCCTCTGTAACCTCTATTCTTACAATCAAATCTTGGGCCTGGTTCTTAGCACAGTCTGTTTTCTGGCTGCCAAAGATATGAGTCTCTTTAAAAACTATCATGAAGAACTTCTGTCTTTCACACCACATCTGAGGACAATATTTGGTTGATCTGAGCCTGTTATATTCTTCCTTCAGAACTTCTATGACCATTAATAATAACCATCCAACTACACAGGTCTTATAATTATCACTGCCCCTATCTCTTTCAAGTATAGAGTTATTGCATGGAACCAGTGCATCCCCTCTCCACCTATACCTCATCCCAATCCACCACAGGCAACAGTATTAGTAGCTGTGATATTACAGATCATCAAGAGTTCTTGACAGCACCCTCATCCTCAGCAATGAAACCCTTGCCTCTACCTGACAGGTTAATGATCTAATTCAAGGTCTGCTTCCGAGTACCTAGTACCAATGGTCTAATGTTGGGTTTTTCCAGAAGCTGACCTGAGATAAGGGTTTAAATGCAAGTAACTTATGTGGGAGGTGATTCTAGAAATGATAATTTGGGGAATGCAAACCAATACAGCCATCTCTGTGTGATGAATATTCATGAGTCTAGGTGGCCTGGGCCTGACTATCTCTTTAACCCAACTTTGACTTCAGGACTGTGAGTAGTGCTGTATTATTATCCGGTAGGCAGACCACACACATGCTCAGGACACCAGCAAGGGGCACATAAAAATAATATTCATCTTCAATAAATCTGTCCAGAAAAAAATCAGAAGAAAAAATCATTTCACTTCCAGCAATCCAGTAAGTTTTGTGTTTTATGACTTACTGCTGTTTTTATCTTTAAATAATGGGTATAGGGAGTACAAATCTTTTCAGTGCTTTTCAGTGCTAAGATTTAAAAACATCTTACTCTGAGCCACCCTCTGATGGCATACTGTACCTACTCAGTGAAGATAGCAGGTAAGATCCTGCCCTGCTCGCTCCTTCTTAACAATTTTAACACCAACTTTGAGTCAATTCTTCAGCCGAACTTCAAATAAGATCTCTTCTAAACAATATGTCTGGTTCCTCCTAGCACTCTCCAGTGCACTCAAACCCACCCAGGCCCTCATCCAATACACTTGCCCTGCTTCCAGAGACTACCCCCCTTCCCTGACCTTATTCATTTCCCAAAACTGGAAATTCCTGTCTCCCTATTCCTGTTAGTGAGAGAAATTCACTACCAAAAAAGAGAGAGAAAAGATATACCTATTTCCCAGAGAAAACTTCATTCGAAAGAATTATCACATAACTTTTTACCCCTCTTCCTCCCACTCCCAATTTAGAAATCACTTCTAGTAGAAACCACACTTAAGATTAATAATAATAATTTTAGTTAATTATACAATTTATTGCTAAATATCTATATTTCATCATGGAGAAATTTTAAAAGTAAACAAATGAGTGATATAACTATTAAACACTTCCTATCTACCAGACACTGTACTGTGTTTAACAGAAATTAATGTCATTTATCCTGACTATACCCATTGTTATAGATATTATTTTTACCCCCATTTGAGTGATGAAGAAACTTGAGGCTTAAAAGATTTGAATTTGAATCTAAGAGGAATGCTTGCTTTTAACCATTATGCTGAGTTTCATAGATTAAAAAATATTTGTTGAACAGAGTGAAGTATGGAAGGAACAAGAAAGAGAAAATGAGAAGGAAAAAGCTAGAGGGGTTCTCTAGAGTGGTTTGGACCCATTCCACTCTCCACTTTGGAAAACTCTATTATAGCTTCCAAAAGAAGAACTGCTATGTTATTCCCTCTTGCCACCTCGACCTCAAGGACTGCTTATAAACCTAGGCCTAGACACAAGTGGATATATAGAAAAACATGTACACATTTCACTTGTAACAAATTCCAGTTAAGTAAAAATTAGATTGACTCTGTGAAATAGACCTGAGGCCATCATTGCCTTCTTCTACCAGTTCCTTTGCTCTCTCAGTTTGGAGACACTACACCTTCAGGCTGTACCTCTGAGCCCAAGGTTCCTGCCTCTCAGACTAAACATGCTGATTGCCAACCAAAACGAACATCTTTACTGACAACTGAGTTCTGCCTGGATAATTTTTGTTTAAAAAAAAATGCAAAGCATGCTCTGTCCCCACAGGAATTCTTTCCTGCTCTGCTGTTTCTTCACGTTGAGCAGAGAATCTGATGATACGTGAAAATAGCTAGTTGTGCTCTGACTCAAGTATTTCACAGGGATGCCTGCATGGCCAAATTTAGGAAAAAGAAAACTCTTGAAATTAGTATAAAAATCAAAAGTTAAAATCCTGCTTCAACTCTACATCGATCAGTCCTTCAAAAAACTGCTAGAGAACAAGCGTGCTGTCACTCTCTGGTCAAGTTAATCTGAAATTACTAACAGATACATAATTCCAGGCTTGATCTCATTTCTTGCTTGGCTTTGCTTTTAACTCTGTACATCCACGCTGAGGATTCAAGCTGCTCCCCCAGCTCAAAACAAGCCCTTTTCAGAGACAGGTCTCCTGGCTTCCTGCTGCCTGTATTAATGAGAAGCATGAGTTTCAAATCAAACTTCAAAAGAACAATTTTCTTGGAACATTATCCCGTAATGAGTTTCTAATACAGCCTTCCTCAGGGGTTTACTATCTCTATAGAAAGTAATTAATCTAGTGAGACAAAATCTAGAGTCCTGGAAAAAGGAGGCCAAAGGAGCCTAAATTTGGGCTAGATTTAGTATTCCCCTCATGCTGGGTGGTGGGGGAAGGGAGAACTGAATCCTGGTGTTAATACACATATGGGTCTGATTCCAAAGGCAGAGGTCTAATCTCACTCACCTTTGGAAAACTAAGCTAGTGTCTTTAGACAAGTTCCCTGACGTATGAGGATATGACCCTGTTCAATATGATCCCACAGAGTTCATGCAACACGAACCCCATGTAAATACTCCAAAACCACAATTGACTGGAATTCTCAGGGAAGGAGATGTTCTAGGTCATTGGACTTTCTGGTAAAGTCGGAAATGAATAGAAAAATCCTTCCTATTTCAACCCTCAGGATCAAAAATGTTTATAAATGCATTATTTTTCTGATTTATTAAATATGGCATGGAGAATATAATTCAATTTCTATTTGATGATTCAGATACTTATGGTCCCTAAGTTCATACTTTTGGGGATCATTTACTGTAGTGCTATAACTATGAAGTCAGAGGTTAAGAAATAGATGCAAAGCTTCACTGACATTAGGTTATGGTCTGTAAGAGTTTAGTATAAAGTCAGTACTGATTAGGCTTTCATTGTCCTTTTACAGGGTTTCTTATAAAATTACAGGGTTAAAAAAATTCTGATCAATGAGTGATTCTGATTATTTAAGAATTTGAGTGTTTACACTAGCTCTGCACAGCTTTTCCCAGGGAAAAAAAAATCATTTATTTTGATCTGAGAAAGAGCCCATTTCTAACTAGCAGCATGGTTCACATTGATAGCACAAAACCTATTTAAAAATAAAGTAACACAATATAAATTAAATTGAAAGCAACCTAAACTTATACTTCTGGACCTAAGTTGCTGTTGTTATTGTTGGGGTGGTTGTTTTTGCTGTTGTTTTGGTAAAACAAGGCTGTTATTATATAGTGGGAGTACCGTTTAAATTCAAAAGCCCTCAAAAGTTATTTCTGCTTCAGTTCAAGAGCAAAAGACTTTCAATAATCTCAGGAGAAAGTTTTTGAACTCAAATCCTCCTAAGCTGTGCAGCCCTGGAGCAATGAAAGATAAATCAGGCCAAAGTCACGCGCACTAAGACCAAGAATGAGCAGCAAGACTAACCACAGCAATGGTGACTTGAAGTGCCAGCAGGCACAGAAAGACCTTACGCCAGCAGTTTCTTATGCCCCTATTCTCCAAAGGTTGTGTTTTTCCTGGCAAGAAAGGAGAGGAGGTGCATTTCCTAACTTGTCAGTGGTCTTATGCTTTCTGAGTTAGAGTAAGAAGAGCACTAGTGAACACACGGGATTCCTCTCCTTTCTGTCCACTCCCTAGTTGCCAGCAAGCCAGTGTTTATGGCTTCTCATGTTTGCTAACAAATATCCTCACCATCAGCATGTATCCCCTCACTGATGGTTATCCAGAGTTCTCTGCCAGGCAGAAGGGCTGGGGGGAAGGGGAGGAGCATGGAAAACTTCAGGGGAAGGAAGGGAAGGAGAAAAACGGCACCAGTCAAAGAGAATCCTATTATGCACAATCAAACTGATTCATGTCAACAGTACTAAACCTGTGCCCATTTCTGTGCCTTTCCTGCCTATTTTTAGTAGAGTTTTGCCAAGGACAAGACCAAAAAGAAATTGTTTCATTTGATTCTGCCCATATGCTACCCACAAAGTCTTTAAGTAATACCTGCCATATTTGTCTGTATGCAAGTAACAGTCTTCCACTTAAGAGTAAGATGAACAGTAAGTAAGTTTCATTTTTGACCTAAGGCTCTAATCTGTTTCAATGTGGATCCACCAAGACCTAAACTTTCAGCAGGTCAACAGAAAGATCCTTCTGTCTAAAAGTTAAAAGTCTTTTCCATGTCCAGATCTCATCCAAGTAGTCAACTACTTAGGACTTTATTGACAGAACCTTGGAAAGACAGGCAACAAGGTTAGATGCAGCCAGAAGAGGAATGTTGAGTTTCAAACATGCTGTGTATACTAATAGTGATACTTAAACCACTAAGATTTCCATTCCATTGATACTAATTTATTTCAGATTGCTCCATGGTGCTGCTAATCAAAGCCAGCAAATACATACCAAGACAAGCCAAAGGAGGAAATGACCTCCCTTTACCCACATCGGTTGTCAAGAGGGTGGTAAACAGTCAGAATGAATAAACCCATAGTTGCTGATGCTTTAACTCCATAATTAGAAAAATATTCAGTTAAAACGCTAGACACAAATTTGTAGAATATTTGTTAAATGGTGTCCTAAAATCAGTTTCAGATATCAATTGCCAGATCCCTGAGTTCAGTGTGCCACTGTTTTGATCCTTTTTAAACGTTTGCTTAGTCAGAAAGGGTTAAATGAAGGGTCTTGAACAGTAGGAGATTTCTTGGGAATAGCTACCCTTCAATGAGAGGTTTGAAATCAAAAGATGAACACAGGGCCTGCCCAGTAGCCTAGTGGTTAAGTGTGCTCCACTTCGGTGGCCTGGGGTTTCGCAGGTTTGGGTCCCGGCAGCGGACAGACTCACCGCTTGTCAAGCCATGCTATGGCAGTGTCCCGTATAAAGTAGAGGAAGATGGGCATGGATGTTAGCCCAGGGCCAGTCTTCCTCAGCAAAAAAGAGGAGGATTGGCAACAGATGTTAGTTCAGGGCTGGCCTTCCTCACAGAAAAAAGATGAGCACAAAATCAGCACAGTTGAAAAGAGAAGGGGATTGATACTTTTTCAAGCTGTTATAATTAAATTATAAATTTAAACTACATTTAAAGAACAATAGACCCACACTTTTGTGCTAACTTGGGAAAAAAGCAGAATAGTTGAGGCTAACTGAAAAAAACTTTTTAAACTACTTTAAAAATAAAGTTTGAAGCAATGGAATAGACTTACTCACAGCAACCTGGATGTATTTTAAAAACATAGTCCTAAGTGAAATTTTGAAATATGAGAAACAGTATAAGGTCTACAGCAGAATATCATTTATGTAAATGTAAACTACATGTATATAAAAGCAATAATAAGCATTTAATGAGTATATATCAAAATAAAAGGATACACAGTGAAGGCATTAGAATACCTATTTGTGGGGGTGGGGGAAGCAAGTAAGAGTGGAGAACGGAGATAAAGAGAATGATTTTTTAAAAAATAAATCTCACATGGATCAGTGATAGCACTGTACTATGAGCTAAGAAATATATCAGTCTTATGTATCATAGTCAAAAAATCAATAAAGCTTATATGTAAATGTGACAAAGTTAAAAAACTCCAGGGACAATATGATCGATAGTGATTAATGAGTTCAACCTGAAATGCAATCAGAGCAGGCCAATAATTAGTATGCCTGTGGTTCAGGACTCTAAGAAATTTGTTGAGAAAAATCAATAAGAAATGCTACTTAAAATCTGCTCCTGTTTTCTTCATTTCTTTCATTGATTTTAGTCCCCAAATGAGAGACTAGAACCAAATCTGGGCTTTGATCTCCTCCAGTGCAAGGCCGTCTTCAGGTACATGTGGAAAGAAGGGAACAGATTTGAAAGAGTGTGAATAAGAAAACTTGGTGATGAAGTGGATATGAAGTAAAGGGTGAGGTTGAGGAAGACTCTCACTTCTAACTTAGGGAAGTGAGGGGATAAGGACCTAGAAGAGGAACATTGGTGGAAGAAGGGGTGGTGAGAATTATACATCTCTATATTAGTACATTAGTGATTTTTACATGGCCACAACCTCCTCTCACAACCTCCTCCAATGCATGCCAGTGGTTTAAGGTCAAAGATCAAGTCAGGTACAGCATTTCTACAAGGACTCAAAGAGTTCTCTGATTTTCTGGTTTAATCCAGGGACAAAAGGCAGGATATTTTTAAATCTTCCATGAATATTAATTCTCACAACTGAGGTTTTAATGAGCACAGAGGAGCAGAGAATTTGAAGCCATATTATTTAACCAGATTCTTAAAAGTCAGTCATCCATGTTAGACAACCATCTAAGTAACAGGAAGCTTGACAGTTGTGGCACATTGTGTTTTCCAAAAATATACCACTATGCATCCTCCCCCACATTCTCTCTTACAGTATGGTGCTTACACTTCTCCACCAAGAACTGGGGTCTATTCTTCCTCATTTTCAACCTGGTGGACCCTCATAACTACTTCAACCCATAGATTATGTTGAAAGGGACACTGACTTCCCAGGCTTGGTCTTGAAAGATGACATGGTCTACACTTGTCTCTCTCTCTCTCTCCTAGGACACATACCTTGGGGGCTCAGAGCCAACATTTAAGAAGTCTGGCTATCCTGAAGCTGGCATATTCGAAAAATCACATGAAGAGACTCCACAGACAGAGAGATATCTGAGGAGACCCCACAATTCCAGCCCCAAGCTGTTGGAGTCCTCAGTCCTCACAACCTGACACCTGAGTGAAGAAGCCGTGAAGGGATCCTCAGGCCTACCACAGTCTTACCACAACGGCATGCGATACCCAAGCCAAAACTACCTCACTCAGCCGCTCCCGAATTCCTGACTGCGGAAGCCCTATGATATTACAAAAAAAAAAAATCATTTTTGTTGTTTTAAACCACTAATGTTTGGGGTGATTTGTTACACAACAATAGGTAACTGATATGGCAGTCTTTCATGAAACTTGAACAACTTAACCAGGATGTGCCCCTAAATGGATGGGTGCCCCACCAACACGCAGAAAGAAAATCTGTGATTAAGCCTATGATTAAGATTCTCATTTATTTGTTTTTGTTGCTCCTGTTTGCTAACATTCACTCACTACTTCCTCTGTACCAGGCACTGTTATTCCCAACAACCTGGTGAAACATTTACTATTTTATTGCCATTTTATGTTTGAAGAAACTAAAGCACAGTTAAGTAACTGCCAAAATTCAAAAAACTACCCAATGAGGAAGCATCTTCCAGTCTGTTTCCTGACCCATACTTCTAATATCAAGCTTTACTGCTTTTGGCACTTTTCATGATTAAGCTCAATTATAAATTTTGGGGGGCGATGACAAAACTTAAGTGGGACTACAAAAATACAAACTTGGCTAAATAAGCTTACTGAAAATTATTACCCTACTAATGTTGCTTTGTGCTTTGTGGACCCAAGAAAAACCACCTGTAACACTCTAATCTTATAAACCAATAATCTAATTAGTGAGTGCAAAATGTTAACATACAATGAATCTAAGCACATTAATATACAAATCAGAACAATTACCCTGACTCATAGCAAAGGTCATTAAGGCCATTAAGAGGCAGACGTATAAACTGGGATCGGGAGCCATATGACAATTGTGTTAAATCACTTTCTAACACAAGACAACAAATACTGAGTACTCAAGAAATGCTAATATTGACATGAGAATGTTATTTTATCTAAAACAAAGAGCATGGAAGAAGAATCACCAAAAAAATATTTAATTTTTGTCTCAATCCACAGAAAGCACTATATTTAAATAAACTGCTTTAGAATGAAAGTGCTGGCAGGAATTCAACATAGCTCATTATGTCTCCTGAGGCATCATTATGGTGTGTTTTCTTTAAAAAAAAAAAATCACACTTAAACACTTTCTCTCTTATAAACTGTTAAGAAGTATCACTGTATTACTATTTCAGGATGAAGTAAGTGGTCTCAGCATGTGTGTGGCTAGTTGTGGGTGGGATTGGAGTGCGAAGTCCTCATCAAAATATACACCATCATGATCATCCAAAGCATTTCTCACAGGATCTTGTTCTATGGCAACATGGTGGGTGCCACATTTTGACTCCCTCACTGCCACACACATAATTTGCCAGCAGTCCATAAAGCATTATTTTAGTTCATAAAATCTAAGAGACTTTTTTCTTCTATTTGGCATGAGTTATTTAAATATGATTCTAAATGCAGTAAGAAATGCCTGAAGAATAATTTCCCCGAAGCTAAATTTTAAATTACATTTCCTTAAGGCTCAGCAACATTGTATGCAACGCTATTGGTTGAGTTCTGGAATCATCTTTTAAAGACACAACAGTAGAATCAAATTCCTGGCTATGTAACCCTAGGCAATGTCATGGAGAAAAATGGACAAGGTCATTTCCAGCAATGGTAGGATTTGAGAAAAACCAAGCAAGAAGAAAGAACTGGAGACAGACTGACTATAGTTCATGCCTACTACCTTGGAAAATTACAATAATCACAAACAGAACAGGATTCTCAATAACGCTACCCTTGAAATGGCCGTTTGAAATACTGTGAATGGCCCCTACAGTCATCATCCATATCCCTCAACTTGAACTAACATTTCTGTGGGGAAAGTTTCCCAAATATATACTTCCACAGCTCCGTTGCAGCCCTCTGCAAATCCCCACCTCAGTTCATCCTGCTTTTCTTCTCTGTCCCCACCTCACCGACAGCTTCTGCTTCTAACTTATTTCCAAGTTTCCTCTTCACTGTGTTTATCCGGTCACCTAAAATTCATATGGAATTGAAGCTGGGTGTAAACATTTACATAAAAATAAAAGATGCCTGGGACAGAGTTGAATGTACCTCAAATTCAATACATCTAAATCCCATTCATTCTTTTTCTCATTTTCTTTCCCCAAAATACACCTTCTGACTTTTCTGTGACTATCAATGATACCACTCTTCTCCTTGTCTCTCAAGCTAGAAAAGTTCAAATGAACTTCTCTTTCAATTCCTATAAGGAATAAAAACAAAATAAAATACATCATTAATTCTTCCCTCAAACTTTCTCTTGCATCTGCCCCTTCCTTTCCATTTTCCCTCCCATCCCACTGGTTCAGACATTTATATTCTCGTGCCTGAACTATTGCAGGCACCACCTAAGTGGCCACCTAAACTGGATTCTCCACCCTAATCCACCTTGCACACACCATAAGAAACTTACCTTCCTAAATCACCTCATATACCTTGTCCCTCCCCTACTCTAAAACTTTTAATGGGTCTTTGTTGCCTCCAAATTAAAGTTCAGAATTTTTAATGGGCATCTGAGTCTCTATCTGCCTTCTATCTATCCTTTAATTCTATGTCCACATCCAGTGTTGATGAGCAAGGAGGAGTGTTTGGGGAACTGGAACTGTCACACACTGCTGGTAGGAATGTAACACTGTGCAACCACTTAGGGAAACAGTTTGGCAATTTCTGTAAAATTTGAACATTTCCATACCAGGATCCAGCCATTCCATTCCCAATCATTTACCCAAGAGAAATGAAAGCATAGGTGCATACAAAGATTTGTAAGTTAACAATCATAGTAGCTTTATTTGTAATGGCCAAAAAATGGAAGTAATCCAGATGCCCATCAAAAGGTGAGTGGATAACCAAATCGTGCTACATCTATCCAATGAAATAAAAATAATGAACTATAGATACATCCTACAACATAGATGAAGCTCAGAATAGTTATACTGAAAGAAGCCAGACAAAAACACTTCTGTAAAGTTCTAAAAAAGGCATACTAAGGTATATTTACAGAAAGCCTCTCAGTGATTGCCTGGGAAACCAAAAGTAGGAAGGTAGGACGACTGAAGGGAGAAATTACAAAGATGCTCTAAGAAACTTTTGACAGTGATGGGTATGTTCATTACCTTGATTGTGGTGATGGTTTCATGATTATGTACATGTGTGCAAAACTCATCAAACTGTACATGTTAAGTATTCACTGTGTATTACATGTCAATTATACTTCAAAAAAGCTTTTAGGGGCTGGCCCAGTGGCATAGTGGTTAAGTTCACACGCTCCGCTTCTGTGGCCCGAGGTTCGCAGGTTCAGATCCCGGGCGTGGACAAGCCATGCTGTGGCAGCGTCCCATATAAAGTAGAGGAAGACTGGCCGGGGTGTTAGCCCAGGGCCGGTCTTCCTCAGCAGAGAAGAGGAGGATTGGCAACAGATGTTAGCTCAGGGCTAGTCTTCCTCACACACAAAAAAAAGCTTTTAAAAGAAAATCTTATCTCTGATCACTCACCTTCCAGGACACATTCCTTGAGTCAAACTGGTCAACTAATTAACACAAGAATGCACTGTGAAGCTTCACACATCTGTATTTTTCCTGCAGCCATCCTCCCACCTGAAATACCCTACTATTTGCCCTGCCAAACACAGCTCACTTCACACCTGCTCCATTTAGAGTTCCCAGACCACTCCAGTTTGTAGATTTCTTCTTTCTCTGAATTTCTAACTTTCTAATACACTGTAACCATCATTTGGCAAGTCTAAATATAGCACAGAGTCAAACCTAAATTTGAGTCCTAATTCTCTAGTTTACAGCTCTGTGACCCTAGAAATTTACTTAATCTCTCTAAGCCTCTGTTTCTTCACCTTTTAAACATTTATAATAATAGTAGCCATTTGATAAAATCATCGAATGTAAATTGCTTGGCATAATAACTAGCATATAGTGAGTATCCAATCTTCGTTATCTTAGATTAACTATATGTTTCTTTGTGATGTTTCTTATATGAAATGTTTTTGGAATGGGGTGATAAGAGTCATCGGGTCTTCCTGATGGTGCCTACCAGAAATAATTCCATTCAAGCCCTTTACACAGTAGACAATAATTAGTTGGTCTGATTTTCTTTTTCCTGCCAATACTCTTCTCCCCAATGTGGAGAGAGAGAGAGAAAGAGAGAAAAGAGAGGAGAGGAGAAGAGAGCAGAGGAAAGACTAGGAATTTTGGATTTAAAATATTATCTTGACTGTTCCAAATATTATGGTTTTTCTGCTATAGTAAGCTTTAACTGAGTCCAGACATTATATTTAAATGATAAAATATACTTAGTCATCCTCTTAGAATTTGACTTTTCTTAGCTCCAAATAATAAAATACTCGCTACCAAGTGTTTATTATCTACATGACAAGGTACAAAGAGGTTTGTAATAAGCTCAGTGTCACAAGTCTAAAAAGTGGCTAAGATACAATTTGAACCAATGCTTGATGTCATGATACTTTTAACAATTTCATCATTGCTTTTACTTTCATCATTGTTATTCATTGAATAACAAAACTCAGATTATAGCCTTTTAATAGCCAATCATTTATTTATATTAATTGACTTACATAATGCTACATCTCAGTTAATACAGAGCACTTTCTTCTGAGGAAAGTGGTTTCTTAAAATATTTATTGTGCAGTAGATTTGGTAAAATTTTCCCTTCAGTGAGAATTTTTCTTTGGGGAAAGTGAGGGAATACTGAGAGTCAGCTGCCATTTTATGCTTTCCCTTTAGAACTTAGAGTAATTAGTTTAGTAGCACTGACAATGCCCCTCATTGTTTACCTAATTCAATATCAAAAGTGTTTATTTGCTGGGGCCAGCCTGGTGGCATCGTGGTTAAGTTCATGCACTCCACTTGGGCAGCCAGGGGTTCACAGACCCAGTTCCTGGTCGCAGATCTAGGCACTGCTCATCAAGCCATGCTGTGGCAGCATCCCATATACAAAATAGAGGAAGATGGGCACAGATGTTAGTTCAGGGCTAGTCTTCCTCAGCAAAAAGAAAAAAAAACAGTTTATTTGACTTTTATTCCAATGGAGTCATGTAGATTTAATTAAGAGAGATGGCCACCTGTCTTTTAGCAATAGGAAGGCAGATAAAGAAGAAGATATCACCAATCCAAACAACTAGATAACTAATTGGTGTTTTGGTAGTTTATGCTTCAAGCAGAACTTCACCTCCAGAAACTTCAGTACAAAGGCTACTTTGACTACAAAACACAGTTACAAGTGGAAATTCCAACATGCATAAACCACATATTTGTCATCTTATCACATAGTTAGACCAATCATAGGTGATCTTTTCTAAACACTGTTTAAAGAACTAAGCATGTGAACCTCTGAGCAGTAATCACTGATTTTTTTAGCTCAGCTACACTTTAGCCATTAATTTGGAGGCTTAATATGTACTTGACCAATAACATTTGCAACAGTACCCCTACATTGTTATGATTTGTAATAACAATAGCACTTATCAAGCACTAATTATGTAATAAACACTAATCTAAGAATTTTGCATGGGTTAGCTCATTTTATCTTTCCAACTCCATAAGATGGGTACCAATCAGGGGAGACAAGGCATAAACAGTTAAAGTAAGAGGTGATATGAACAGCATTATTAACATTGTTAATAATGTGCTCAAATATGGACTTAGATCTCACAATAAAATTTAAAAATTGAATTTCAAACAACTGCCTCATTTACCACTCAAGAATCCATACAAGTAAAACGTCTCACCATGTCTCTCTTAAGACATAGATGCTTAGTGTTTTCATCAAAATAAGGAGAATACTTTCATGAATTCAAAACATAGCTTCCTTCTTAAGAAGGTACATAATTCAAACTTTGAGCAGTCAAGATATATATATTCTTTGCACTATTTAAATGCGAATAGGGTTTTACTATTAGAAAATCCAATAAGAAACAAATAAAAGATGAAGGAGGGCACCTACAACCTTAGAAAGCATTAGAACAACCCACAAAGCAGAATGAAGTTTGGACTATTTTGAGTTTTTGTGTGTTCTAATGGA
Organism: Tapirus indicus; assembly: GCA_031878705.1. NCBI lineage: Eukaryota > Metazoa > Chordata > Mammalia > Perissodactyla > Tapiridae > Tapirus > Tapirus indicus. The sequence goes on along the minus strand of CM062919.1, from coordinate 135,633,014 downwards.
TATTTGTATTTCAAATACTTTCAAGATCATATTAGTTTTATAAAACTCTATTTTCTCCACCCCCAAATCTTCCTTTCCCCACTTTAAACCAATCAATTCAAGGTCTTTGGGGACTGCCAATTTAGAACGTCCTCTGGCCTTGAAAATTGGCAGCTGGGATCAATCAGTTCATAAAATTTAACTTGTCAGCTAAAACCAGTCATATTTTTTAAGCAAGACAATCTGTTAAACAGCTTAGGTCTTAAATCCATGAAAACATTTGCAATAACACATTTTGTACTTGCTCTTCCTAAGTTCTGAGGCTACAGATGTTACAGAAACCACCATTCTGGAAATTCTCTCAACCATCTATTATCCTTCCCTGAAAATTTGAAGGTATCTTCTGGGCTCCACAGCTAGCAGCAAACCAGCTTCTGATAGCCATGGGTGGAAATACATATACTCAATGTAGTAGGAATCCTTGCTTCACCCTGGGCAGTTACATGGTAGTTTCTATCTGCTGTGCAATTGATCCAGTTCATCATAAGCCAATGTCATCACAGTGCAATTAGGCTACCTTCCAGTACTGGCTCTGCCCTAAGAAGAAAAATTTATTGTATAGATTTCAAAGCAGTTGCAGAACTTATAAAGCTAGGTGATTTTAGGCAAGGCATATCTTCTCAAGCTTCAATCTCCTTCTCAGTAAAATGAGAGGGCTGGAATAACCAAACTCCAAATTTCTTTCCAATTCTATAATTCCATGATTCTACATCTTCTCATTGCTTTTACTTAGCAGGAAGCCTAAGATATTCCTCCACCATTGCCAGCTCTTGTAATTTTCCAGGATTATAGTGGGTCAGTTTCCACAGAGCATCATCCCATAAATAATGATCGGTTCAGTGAACATTTTTTCAGACTGCATCACACTCAACAAAGTATAGGAAGTTTTCAAAAGAGGTAATTGTTGACGTTCCCCATGGAACCTCCATTTGATTATCATTACCTCTCAATATGATAACATCTTGACACTTCCTATCATTACTATCAAAGTGGGCAAATACACTTCAGGCAAATGATCACTCTCCTTGGCCTTGCTCCTAAGGTAAACATCAATCACTGATGACATGTCTTCCTCCCATCAAGCCAAGACCACTCTCAGAATCCTCAACTCAACCTTCCAGACAGCCATCACCAATTATTCAGAATTGGCATAGGTAAAACAGTACATCTGAAATTGTGATCTATACGTTAATTAGTACCAATCCAAACCCTACTGCCATCTATACTTCTCTAACTGGATATATCCCAAGACATACACTCATTCTCTTCCTACAAAGCATCTCCTTCTCTCTCTACATTCCAATTTTTATAAATGGCAATACCAATAATCCAGACATTCAAATGAAATAATATTTTGCCTCACCCTTACATATAATCAATCAAGTCCTGCAAATTTTACTTTCTAAATTGTTTTCATATTTATTCTTTCCATTCCAAATAACACTTTCCTAGTCCAAAACCTTACCATTTTTCTTCAAACACACTTCAAGAGCTTTTTTAACTAAGTTACCTTGCCAACGGTCTTGCAAATACCATATTTCCCTGTTTTAAACTCTTCAGTGAATCCAAATGCATATGAGCATGAGAGGCGCAGGTTATTCAAAGATCTTACACGGTGGCTCAGGATTTCATAAGCACGTAAAAGCTGCACGGCCTTTTGTGATCTAGTCTTAGAAGTCAGATAGTATCACCTCCACTACACTCTATTGGACAAAGTAGTCACAAGCCCACCCAGAGTCAAAGGACACTTGATGGGAGGAGTGTCAAAGAATTTACAACCATGTTTTAAAACCACCATACTCATCTCTCTCTTTCATATGTTATGCTCTAGAAAAACTGAACTAGGAGCTCCCCAATTATGCCATTGCACATGCTGTTTTCCCAGCATGGGATATTGTGATGGTTAATTATATATGTCAGCTTGACTGGGCCACTGGATACCAGATAGTTGGTTAACTGTTATTTCTGGATGTGTCTGTGAGGGTGTTTCCAGAAGAGATCAGCATTTAAAGTGGTGGACTGAGTAAAGCAGATGGCCTTCCCCAACGTGAGTGGGCATAATTCAATCCTTTGAGGGCGTAAATAGAACAAAACCACGGAGGAAGGTTGAATTATCTCTGACTACTTAGCTGAGATAGTGATTTCTCCCGCCCTTGGCTCTCCTGGTTCTCAGGCTTTCACACCCTGACTGGAACCTATACCATCAGCACTCTGATTCTCAGGTCTTCTAACTACACCACTGGCTTCCCTGGGTCTCCAGTTTGCAGATGGCAGATTGAGGGACTTCTCAGCTGCCAAAATCATGTGAGTCAATATCTTATAATAAATTTCTTCATATACATCTCCTATTGGTTCTGTCTCTCTGGAGAACCCTGACTAATACAGATACTCTCCTTCCCCTCACTGGAAAACCCCTACTCATTCTTCTAGTATTATGCAAATACTACTTCCACTGAGAGCTTCCCTGACAGCACCAAATGAACTCAAATTCCCTCTGTGCTCCAGTAACATCTCACTTCATAGACCAGTACCTCTCAAGGATACAGATCACTTGGTATCTTATTAAGATTCAGACTGATTCAGCGGGTCTAGGGTGCAGCTAAAGACTCTGCATTTCTTACAAATATCATCCAGGTGATATCTATGTTGCTGTACCAACCACACTTTGAGTAACAAGAGGCCACTCAAAGAGCCTACTCAAATTGCTGGCCCAGGGTGGAGTGATCCATCCAAGGAGAGAGCTATGGCACAGGGGCAGGCTGCAGAGCACACATCCAGGAAAGAGGTCAGAGTGGGATGAGAAAAGTTGAAGCAGGTACATAAGAGCAGGCAGATGGTTAATATGTGTATATTTCTGAAACAGGCAAAGAGGAAAATTTGAGGTACAAGCCAATAGGAGGGAAATCAGAGAAACCAAGCCAATAGCTAGCAAAGGTTTCAAGTGAAGGGTGGGAAGCAGAGAATGGGGGAACGCTAGAGCTAATGAAAGGATATCTGTAAAAGCTTTTTGTAGGCTAGAGATAGGGAGAGAGCCATTAGGGCACTAGGCTAAAATTAATTTTCCAAAATATTTGCCTATACCTCCATTGAGGCAACTATCTTTTTATATTGGATATTTTAATTTGCATATCTACATCCAAACTATACTTCCATAAACTTCCCAAGAACATGAACTGTTCCTATTTACTAGACAAGGGTATTTAAGAGCATACATATGCTTTCCGGGTTTGTAGCTGAACTCTGCCACCATCTGGTCTGTGACCTTAGGGAGATTATTTTCCTTTTTTTTTTTCCCTTTAGTTTCCTTAAGCATAAAATAAGGAATATTAATTATAACGTTTGCACATAGGAATGTTGAGAGGATTAAAAGAGAATTTATGTAAAAGTGTTTAACCGGGAACACAGTAAGCCTTAAATCAGTGTTTGATATTATTACAGGAAGGGAGCATGATGTCTAAGAGTTTGGAATGAGAATCAAACTATCACAGTGAAAATCTCTAGCTCTTCTACTTACTAATTGTGTGACCTTGGACATAGTTCTTAACTCTTCTAAGTCTCAGTTATTTCAACTGCAAAATTGAGATTCTAATAGTGCCTACTTAATAGAATTATTAAGAGAATTGAGAATATCCATCCCTGATACATGCAATAAAGTTGCAGTGAATACTAGTTATTATTCTTAACAGCAGCAGCAGCATGAGACACACAATCTGGCACATAGTGGGCTTTCCATAAATATTTGTTGAATGACTAAATAAATTAATCAATGGTTAACTCCCTTCAAGAGTTTACAATATTGCCATGTACTTAATTAAGGAAAAACTTTTCTTAGGACTTATGCAAGGAGGAGGTCAAGTAGAGACACTGGGCCCCTTCTATCTTCACTTTCATCTTTTATTATATGTTAAGCTTCAATGTAAGTTTCACTTGAAAAATTGTTTCTATCACTAATGAATAAAAATTATATCATATTTTCCTTAACTATGTCCTCCTACAGACCACAAGACAGTAGCACAGCATACAATGTCTAGTTACATACATGCTACTGGGTAAAAATATCTAAACAATAATAAAAATTAAATGAAAGGCAGCTATATCATCACACCATTCCCCACTTGTCTACCGCCTGAGAATCTAAGAATGGAATTGGCTGGGAACAAATATGACATTGACCAGCCTGTCAGAATTAGCATAGTGCTACTGTGATGAAAAAAGAATTAATAGGACTAACAGGCCTAGTTCCAAAACACATGGTGGGAAACCTCTTGCTGACAGAAAGATACAGGATAGGATTCATCTCAGCATTCCACTGAACATTTAAAGTAAAAACCACAACTCAACTGCACCCCAAAGAATTTGAGAATTTGGAAGACACTTGATTGTCCCATTTATAAGTGTCTGGACTAGAACCCTAGAAGAGTCACATCCTCTCTCAACTAGTGTTTGTTAAAGAAACACATTTTTGGTGGTATAAGGATGTTTTCCTTTACCTTGCATTAATGTTGTTAGACATGGGATAAATTCAAACATATTTTATTTCATAAATTCATATAATCTTTCTTCTGCCTTCTATTGGATTTGGAAGTGTCATGGAATTTTAAATTCCAGGAGGAAATTTTCCACAATTTCTTTCACATGCAAAGCAATGCTCTTCCTTCTGAGAACTAGCATCAGGCAGACACTCTAGACACCCCTCAAGAGAGGTTATATACATTCCCATGGCTGCATATGGCAGACATTTCCATCATAATAAACATCCTCCCCACTAGTTTGTTTTCTGTGGGTTCAGATATTCAGTGATCTTTATATGAGTAATGAGCCCTATGATCTATGGAGAGGAAGATCATAGAAATCAAATGATGGGACCAACCATATTCTGCAGATTTTTGAGCAAAGAGAAAATAACAATCACCAATGAATTTTAGACTTATCTTCCCAAATGATGACATTGAAAAAACAAAAATGATCCACCTCACTCAGTAGGAGTTGAGGCTCACTATTAACACAGTAATAGATGAAGACATGTGGGTTTCATTAAGAGGTGGTAGTTGGCTAGAGGCTATGGAATATCTCAATTCTGCCCCTCACCAGCCACCCCTTAACAACAACAACAACAAAAATCCTCGAAGACTATGACCAGGGCTAAGGAACCTGTTTTTACTAGAGGACACTTTGGTGCCCAAATTCCATTATAGAACTCCAGTGAGATGGCCCACACCCCATGGAAGAACTGAATTTCCCAGGTGGATCTAAGGAACCAAATGTCAAGAGCAAAGCCCAGACTCAAATCACAAATCTATTCATCTAAGGGACGTAAGGACCTTCCTTTGTGAGGTACAAAGAGCCAAGAGGAAGAAGTATCTGAGAATTTTTTCCTAAGATCTAGAGTGGGCTTTCCCATACTGCACATCCCAGACCTTTCTCTGGAATGAGGGAAGGGGAAAGATGCCAAGGAAGATGCTTCCAGGCCTATGTTTCCTAGACTCATGGGAAAAGAGTGAGCATCCTTTTCCTTCATATGTTGCCATTTTGGCCAATCCAGAGCAGCACTCCCACCTCTTAAGTGTAGAATGTGGTATGTTAACAACTGTGATAATCCTTGGGTGGGGAAGAAAAAGGGCTCTAAACTCCCTGGGAGGTCAAAAGGGCTCACAAAAATCTATCTAATCAATTATTCCCAACTTTGCATGGGGGAAGAAGGAACCAGTTATCTTTATATTCCAATAAAAACATCGCAACAGCTGAAAGAATATCATAGAATTTGAATGAGAGTTGTTACTGATATGAGTATACTGTGCATTTGATATGGAAGCAAGAAAAAATAGAAACACTGCTAAATAAATTAAAATATGTGGGTAAAAAGTAGAAATTTATTTAGTACTCATATAATTACTTATAATGTTTATACAGTGACTAACCATTTAGGATTAATTTTCTCTCTTTTTAAATAAATATTTTGGAGTTAAGATAAAAAACCCACAATTATTCAATTAATTTTTTCCTTCTTGACATGTAATGCTGAAAAAGCATCTTATAGCTGGGATCTAAACAAACCAAAAGATAAGTGACAAGGGCATAAATGCTGTGGTGAACACTCCCCCCGCCAATCCTCCCACAGATACTATCACTCCACCCACAGACTATAGACTGGGCCTGAGGGCTGTCTCAGTTTTCATGAATTCCTCTAGAGCTGAGAGGGCTCTTTCGAATCAGATGTGCAGATACAAAATGGAGCTCTAGGGGAAATACTGGGAATAAAAGAGAATATGTATCCTAGGTCCTCACCCAGTGGCTTCTGCCTCAAAATAAATGTTTCACAGGACAAAATAAATATCCTCCAAGGTTTTTCACTTATGACTATATTTCCCATAGCCCCAAAGTTATCATTTTATGAAACACATTCCTATTGTGAGCAATTAGTGGAATACTTTCACTTATATATAATGTCTCTCTCTTATTGGGTAGATGGGGATGATGCAAAAGGCTTATGAGCGTGATCAGCATTACTTGCTCATACTGTATGGTCCAGAGATTTTATGTTCATGTTTTGTCAACACCATTGTGACATGTTTTGTCAACACCAGTGTGTTAAAATCCTCATGACAATCCGTTCATTGTATGTTGGTAGTACCACAGTGAGTTTCTCCAGAGACTTTCATCAATATTCATCAGTCAGGGAAAACATTTCAATGATGGAGGCATATTGCTTCTACTTTAATGTGAGTTATGGGGTCCAAAAACTAGTCACTTAGACCTCCTCCACGGCAGGCAACTCTCTAATTATAAATTCCCCCCAAAACTACATTTGTTGAGCTCTTTCTATGTGCCATTCCTGTTACAGACACTTTGTGCACATTACCTCAGTGAATCCACACAACAATCCAGTGAATTCAGTGCTATTTTATCCTCATTTTACAGGTGAAAAACCTTAGAAAGATCTGGATTTAAGCCAAAACAAAATGACTCCAGTTATGTGCATTTAACCATTATATTATCCTGCATTCACTGTAACTTGAAGTCTAGGGGAAAAAAAGCAACATCGGAAAGATATTGGCTGTGTAGGGCTCATGCCAGTTGCATTCCAGTGTTTCTTGACTGCCTAAGACATAAATGAAGTATTCTAAAATTTATTTTCTGCTGTCATGCCTCTCTTTTCAGGGGGATGAGGGATGCATAACCTTAGCTATATAGGTAAGTAGTACATGCCTGTTAGAGATTCCATCTACCTGACCAGCAAGAGAAAGGTATTTTGTACAGACTCATTTCCTCTCTCTGTATAACAACAATTTAAATTTCTCATTAAAGCCCAATTGCATGGTCCATCTGTTCCAACTGGCTCTTCTGATTCATGGTGGCTACAGGAGGGAGGTGAGGAAAGCCACTTGCTGGGGAAGAGTCAAGCAGTGTTGTATTAATTAAATTTGCATCATTTTTGTAAATACGTCCAGGGGCCAGGGTGATGAGCACATTTTATAAATCAAATAAATGAATAATAACTTCTAGAGGTTGCTAAATGTAAAACGTTTGAAGAACAGAAACTGAATGAATCCATACTGTGGCCAAGGGTTATCCTTGCTAATTAAAACATATGCTAAAACCATTAATCTGATTCATAATCAAAATAAAATTCCATTTCTGGATGACTTTCCATCTTTATGAATTTTTTTATTACAACAGAAGGTAACCACATGAAAGTCATCCTTAATAAAGTCAATATTTTTTAACTTTCTGAAATAAAGAGACAAAAAACAAAAAAAATGAAGAGAAACATAAAAACTGCCATATTTATAATCATTCCCCTGCACGTACCACATCTCAAATGCTAGGCCCTTGCTCTTGTCTTTAGGGACTGGCTTAAAAATTCGGACACTCTTTTTATGAAAAAGAAAGAAAAAAGGAAGAAGGAAAGGAGATCAGGAAGGAGTGAGGGAGAAAAGAAGAATGAAAAGGGAGGATTTCAAACATCTATAAGAACCAACACATTGGAATTAGTACAATAAAATGCAGGGTTCAAGGTCACCTAGCTTTGAACCTTAGCTGAGAATGAATTGTTTATGTTTATGATTCAAAGAGCAAAAAATACAGCATTAGGTAAAGTTGGGGCAAGTGAAGCTGAAATTTACTGCAAACTTTTCAGCACATTATTTTTGTCCAACTTTTGGTTTATTTATACTGTTTTCAACATCAGTTTCTGTAGTGTGAGTACTAATCAGGCCAATGGTATTCTGCAAGGCATTGTGGGCTCACCAGAGCAGAGTCAGGTCTGATTTTAAAGAAATGAGCTCTATTTGTTTTTAAAACAACAGAAAGCCTATTAATTGAAACAGAAGGTCTGAAATTGAGAATAATTTGCCTGAACTTATACTCCTTGAAATCAATGGAAAACCCAAGAATAAAAAGTCTATCTTCTTTTTCCTACTGATCTTCTGAAATAAATTACAATAAGGAAAGAAAAGAGGGAAGGAAAGAAAGAAATGTACAATCTAAGAGCACACACAGACATCAGTCCCATTAACTCACAGGGCAAGCAGGCAGCAATTCACCCAGTCTTTCATCTTAGTAGCTCTGTCTGTTTACTCTAGTGGGGCATAGAGAAAGTATCATTTTATGTGGGTGCCATAACATGGAAAATGTAAGGAAACATTGATGCAAGGACTTGCAAGTTTCATTGGGTGTATTAGCACCTCAAATTGAATCATCTTGTGAATCTTCCTAAATTTCCCTAAGAAACACTTCGATTTTAAAAATATTTATTCTCTCAGGGCCAGCCCGGTGGTGCAGTGGTTTAGTCCGCGCTTGGCAGCCCGGGGTTCGCCGGATAGGATCCTGGGCCCTGCCGACGCTCTGCTTGTCAGCCATGCTGTGGCGGCATCCCATATAAAGTAGAGGAAGATGGGCACGGATGTTAGCCCAGGGCCAGTCTTCCTCAGCAACAAAGAGGAAGATTAGCGACAGATGTTGTTAGCTCAGGGCTGGTCTTCCTCACAAAAAAAAAATTTATTCTCTATTATAACTAAATTGTGTGTGCATCCTCTTTTTAGCCACAATGTGATTAAATCCTTACAGAAGCTTTTGTCACTCAGCCTGATTTCACATTAGTAAAAACATGCATTATTCAGTATTTGGGAAAATATAGTCTTTTAGTTGACAAATGTCAATCATTCTTCAGTCATTTTCTATATTTATGAAAAAAAAAGCTTTTGTCTGCATTTAAAGAGACCTTTCTTAAATCATATGTGCTGGTCCTGGGGTGTGGGGTGGGGAATAAGGACTCAGCCTCCTTTGCATAATGTGGTATGTCCACTTGACACAAATGTGTCCCATGAACAAAGTCTCACGACATCTGCTGTTCTGGCACTGACCATGAAGGCGCCACACCCACTTTCCTCCACATAGTTGTCAACATGCCATTAACCTCTAACTTCTACAGTGATGTTAGAAAGGTTCCCATAGCACCTCACTACAGCACAGAGCACAATATTAGAGATAGTACTTCCATAGGGTATTGCAGATTCACTGGAATTCTACAAGAACATTCCATAAAAGTAAATACAACTCCAAAAACAGGAGTTCTTTAGTTTTTATGATGAGAACAATAAAATTCAGAAAAAAAAATTTCTTAAAGATTTTGTATTGTTTTGGCACAGACTCATTAACTAATATAAGAATTTACAATTCGAAAAAGAGAAGGGAGAATCACTTATTTCTATGCAAATGCAAAACATACATTTCAGTTTTTACTACTTACTATTCATAGATTTTTGCCTCTTAAAATAATTTAGGAAGGTGTTGTTTAGGAGTACATATGTACATGAAGGAAGACTGCAACAATATCCAGAGTGATCAATCAATAAACTTTTAAAACTCATACTCCAAGCTAAGTGACCACTAGAGAATTTGGTGTTTGTTTACTTGTAACTAGCTTTTATTGAACATAACTGGGCCACAGGTTCGCAAATGATGCCCCTAAATGAAAGTAAATAGAGATATGTGAAGAACTCTTCCACTGAAAATGCGCAAATTAGTTCAGACAGATCTGGGAAATTATAATGTAAATAACTAAATGCATGTGACTGATCGTAGACTCTGGCTTATATATGTTAGATTTGGTGGTTTTGCCATGCAGATGACTACAATGAACTCTTTTACTCTACAATTTTTTATCTCATCTATTTGGTACTAAGGTTGCTCCCCTAAAACCTCTCAGCCTTAGCCTAAGGTTGATTTTCAAATCCAGCAATAAGCTAGTACAAGCCCAGCCCAAATATATCTCAAATAATAGACAACATTTCATTGGGTTTCCTTTGATGTTGCATTGCACTGTGCACGTCTTCTGGCAGAGTGGATGAAGGCTATTGATATAAGGTATCCAGTCATAGACATATGTTTACAATTATAGCCTTCAAAATAAAGAGAGGATACATAACCATATCCCTGAGGGTATGGAAATTACACCATTAGAGAAGCATGGCCAGAAGCCAATGGTTTGTACTGGTATACCTAATGAACAGTATATTTCCATCTCCAAATGTGCATTCTATTTATAATAACATAAAGCTGTTTTTTAGATGAACAGAAAAATTAGGCATACCTGGCACAGCCACATAACTAAAGGCTTGAGAATATTAAATTGATAGACCGTAATAGTGTCTGGCACAAGGAAAGGCATGCTTAGATGAGGGTATGCTGGGAAAAGGTGCTTGCATATACCACAAGCAAAATTACACCCTGCTGTGTAGAAGAGAGCACTCAAGACAGGATTTGGGAGAGGAGATCTCTACATTACACTTTGAATTGTTACCAAATAGCAGCTTCAGAATCAATAAGCCAACTCCTCCAATGACCTGGATAATAGGCAATTTCCAAGTTTCAAGGGCAGAGTGGTGGTGTAAATTCTATGATGTCAAGGCCAGTGATAGAAGGGTAGACTCTACATTAGATTCTGAGCTCATAAAATTTGGAAGAAACTTAAGGGCTGCCACATGTCCTGGCTCTTACTCAAATTCCCTTGCCTGCAGTGAATCAGGAGAGAGGAAAGTGAAAACTGCTCACCACGGGGGTCACCAGCACAACACCTGATCTATGGGCACCAATGTTGGTATCCACTGATGCATCTTTTCTACTTGTGAAGCAGGAAGAAGAATGTAAAAGTGACTATAAGGGAGACAGACGAACAAGAAAATCTGGCGTCACCTCAACTGCATTGAAACACTGAAACCTGAGGGAGGCTGATAGTTGCCATATGTTATTCATTATACCAGAAAGAGAATGAGAAAATGGTATGAGGGGCAACCCTACAGTTCAGCAAGAAAAAGAGAAAAAGTAATGGGCAATGTTGTGGAAATGGGTATTTCACAGTGAAAGTTGCCTGTTGTAGCTCAGAGCATGTTTACAACTTTTCAAGGTGTCACCTAACAAGCCCATCAAAAGTACATCATCCTTAATTTTACAGGCAAGATCATTATTTATTATTCTTGCCAATGTAAAATAGGCTTATACGAACCAACTGAAGAATCCCACAGGCCTTTAGTCATAAGTGCTAATAAATTCCTTCTCATTATCTTTATTAATCCATCCATTCCTAAAAGCTGCCTTGGTTCTGAACTGACAATTTACTTCACATTTAGCCAGTGACATAGGAGTTCAAAAAGAGATCAAAAAAGAAAACTAAAATTTTGAAAAACAAAATAGAAGATGAATAGAGCTTCTAGTCATTTAGTAAATTAGTATAAAACATTAAGATTCAAAAGCTCAACAATATATTTTAATGCTATGATACTGTGTATCTTAATAGAGCATGCACAAGAATAAGAATAAGAATAAGAAAGTATTTTCTATACCTTTTTGAAAGGACGGAAAGGGCTTTGGGACTTCCAAAAAGTATAGGTAATGGCAACACATTCAAAGGCACTTAACCTTGGATAAGGAAGATTTCCTTAGCTTAAGATATATGAGGCACTGGGGTGTGTTGCAGGGAGAGCTGTGAAGCCTCCACTGATATACAATTTTATCAATAGGGTATAACCCATCAGTTTAAAGTCATTTAGATAGCAACATATCATGAGCCAAAAAGGAGGTATCAGATGTAAAAATCACTTCAAGCTCTAACGCTCCACAAGTGTACAGTGAAAATAGTGTAATTTGCATCACAGTTGTTTTATTTCCTTAATTCCTTCAAAGGTTAAAGAATCATGGAATTATAGTATCCTAAACCTGAAATCTCCAAAGATCTTCTAGTCTCCCTCATTTTATAAATATGCAATGTTACCTTATATAATATGTAAATGAAATAATAAAAAGCTGCGAGCAGAGAAATCTAAATTTACCCCCAACTCCTATATCCCCAGTTAAATTGATGGGCAGACTTTACACCATCTTACATTTATGTTTGGTTTGACCCTGGCCCCATAACATTCAGATTCGATCTGTTCAGACATCACTGATGCTCAAGACAGGGGCACAACTTCAAAACAGTTGTGTTCTTTAACTGAATAGATTTATTGACGTACTCACTAAATCTTCCCCGCTTCATGCCAAAACAAAAATGCAGTTGATTTTTTTTCTCCTCTCATTTGGGCCCTCGCAGTAACCAAAATAGATTTTGAAATCATTTTCCCTTGAGGTAGTTACCAAAAATCCTCAAAGTAAGTGCCACGAAAAAAGGAAAAAGTCTGAGAAAAAAGCTTTTTGCTTGTTTGCCATTAAACGAAACAGATTGATTCAAATTGCTGAAAAACTGAAAGAGGCAGCTCCATATTTTTGCTCAGTCATGGAAACAGGTGTTTCTACCCAAAAAAAAAGGATCTTGGTGAGTATCTGACCAGTCATCTGGAAGGTACTTCGACATGAGTCACCCGCGGCGATTAGGAGTTGACCAACCTGAGATATTACACAAAGAGTCTAGGTTGCCCCCTTTGCAATTAGCAGAACTCATCTGTTTTATAAGAATCTGAAAAAAACAGAGTAGGATCCAGGGTATCTACGGCCCTCCAAGGCCTTGGATACAGCCTAGTGGCAGTGAATGGAGAAGGTCCTCCTGGCCACTGGTCAGTGTGAATCCATTTTATGTATCACAAGCCCTCAGCAATATCAAGTATGGGCACAAATGAAATGGGTGCCCATTCTTGGATCTCAAAGAATTAGCCCCAAGTCTCCCTAAGATAACATCAGGAACAGCCACATGCTCATCTTGGTATAGTGAAGGTTTCAGAAATTATGTTCGTAATCCATCTCTTTTAAAAGAAGCAAGAGTCCACTAAAGAAAAAGAAAATATGTGGGGCATTTTATTAAGGGATATCATACCGCCTTGAGTTTCTGTTATATTAAAGACTATTCCAAGATTTCTTTACTATCTTGGCCCTCAGCATTTTGCAGATTCTCAGGATTTGGGTGAAATGGTGGGAAATGAAAGAGAAAAGGGATGTGAGTGGGATCTCCAAATTAGTGGACAAGAATGGAGCTTCTTTATGGTCATTTCCATCAGTCAAACTTTAGGAAACTTTAGACAATTTAGAAACTTTAGGGAAACTTTGGAAAATTTGATTCCAAAACAGAAAAAAAAATAGGGGAAAACACAGAGAGGTGATGACACACAATAAGATAAAATAGATACCCACTTCCACCAAGCAGCACACATGCACACTCTACTCTTCGCTAACGTGGCATCATATTATAAAGTTTGTAATGCTGCACTGGACTGTGCTGAAGCAGGTGAGCTTCTCAGGCAAGGATCATTTCCTTTCATTTTGAAATATCCAGAGCCCATACCAGAGCTTAGCACAATGCCTGACAAACTAGTAGCTGCTCAGTGGCATTGGTTAAATAGAACAATCTCCCTCCACATGTTTTCATTTAGCCAGAAGACAATAAGTTTAGGACAAGAAACAATAGCATTGATTGTCATGGTGCATGAAAAGAATAAAAGCACATCATCAAATACTTGATAAATACAGATCTTTTAAGGGGAGTTAATGGTAAAACTTTTAAAGGAAATTCTATTGTTCTTGGATTTCCAATTCAGAGTCTAGATTTTATTGTTCCTCAGTAAGAGAAAATGAACTACAAATTTGATCAGTTACATTCAGTTACTGTGCCACATTTACTTTCCACAGGAAGAGCAGTGACCTCTGGAAAGAGCGGTTAGCCCTTGGCAGAATGGGAATTGGCCTAGCCAAACTTTATAGAAATAATTAAATCTTGGTTCAGACAATCGATCTTGACTGAAACCTTCCATTCTTCCTCTACAAACAGCTTCCTTTTATGTCTTTGGGGTAACCTGACACTTACTAAGTACTTACCATGTGATATGCATTGTTCTGAGCATTTTGCAACATTAACGTATCTAATCCTCACAGTAAGTGAGAAAACTGAGGCACAGAGAAATCAATAGTCTCACACAAAGTTACATCGCTAGTCAGGGGCAGATCTGGGACTTGAGCCCGGTCAAGTCGGCTCCAGAACCAAGTTCTGAATCATTATATTATACAAGGCAGCCCCTTCACTTTTGGTTTGATGTGCCAGTTAATTCAGGACAGAAACTCAGCCAGTTCAAAGTTCAAACTCCCCCTTAAAGCTATGCTTCCCTGTTGTGTGTTCTCTCCTCTCTTCTTCTCTCCCTGAGATGATATCTGAGTACATAGAGAACACTACATAGCATCCTGTCAGTAAAGAAATGGATTCTCATTTTCTAGATCTGTGTTGGTCTCAACTGTATCATCTCACTCTGCTTGGTCTTTGAGTGTTGGCTTCAGATCCCTGTTTTCCTCTTGTTATAACAAGGTTACCCATTTCCTTAGGATGAGTACTAGCATCTGATAAGGTTGTAGTCCTTGCCATGGCCTCCAGTTGTGATGTCGCTACATTCTGTGCCTCCAGACTTAACCCCAGCTCTCTTCCAGTTGGTCAGAACTCAGCATTCTTTGACTTCCTCTAACGCATGTGTGAACTTCTGGATCTCCTATTTGCCATTCTTGGCCACAGAAAGCTGAGCTGTATCTCAGTTCCTCCTTTTGCCCAAGCCTGTCATACTGCCATTCCTGCTCTACTATGGCTGCTTCATGTTGGTGTGAGGCCCTCTAGAGACTTCCTCTTCCCAGAGTTCCATCCAAGAAGTGGTAACAATTCCCTCTGCTTTGGGATTCAAATATATGTTTGCTGGTCCCTATCTAGCCCCTTGGGTTGTAATGCCAAGAGAGAGAGGGTGTCTTGTCAGGGTGAGGAGTGGGCCAGGAATCAGCCCCTGACCTTGCATCCCATCTCTCTTGCTCTCCTCTCCTCTCCAGGATTCTTCTCCCCAGTTCAGGAAGGGCTTTCCTCATTCCTGGATAGTAGAAAACTGCCTTTACATCATGCCCTGCATCTCCCTTACCATGAGTTTACAGCACTTCAGTCCTAGCTCTCCAGCTGCAGCTTCTTTTCTCTCAATACATTTTGGTCTTTTCAAATAAAATCTTTGGGTTTCTCAATGTTTTTTCACTGGAATTGGCCTCAAAAACCATTTCAGATGCTAAAAGCTGAAAACTGATTCCTTTGTCCTTGTCTTGGTGTTTCCTTTCCTCTGAAGCACTAGATGTCTAAGTCTCAATAGGATGAAGCAGCAAGAAACACCAGGAGTGAGAAATACCTCACATAATCACCTCAGCCAGTGGAGGACATTTCTGTTGGGCAGAGATCTTGCACTAAGCCACTTGATGTGCTTTGGCTAACATAAAATTGAAAATTTTAAAAATTAGAATGAACCACTGTAAATGCAAATTTGTTAGACTTTTCCCACTATCTTCAAACTAGTTGTTTGAAAAACATTAGGAATTATGAGAAGTCTTTTTTCTTGATACAGTATCACTGAATAGAGGATTTAGTGAACTCTGGGATTTAAACAGGAATCATCTGCTAGGAATTAAGAAGCTGAATGTTTAATGTTAATTCATTTATCCATTCAACGGGTATTTATCATGCAGTTGCTCTGTGGCAGGAGTTGTGCTAGCTGAAGATATGGTGGTAAATAAGATAGACAAGGACACTGCTGTCATGGAAGTTACAGGATGTGAGAGGAAAGATACTGAATAAACAGCATCATTAGGAATCTTCCCTGAGGATAAGTGAGAGTTACCCTGCTGGAAGCAAGGAGCAGTGGGCTCCAAGCAGGAAATAACACTGGTAGAAGCGATGGGAAGGCACTTTATCCATGTAAGCCCTCAAGGAACTGAAAGAACACCATGTGGCTGTATCATAGAGAGGGAAGGGGAGCAAGGAAGAAAATCAAAGTGGAGAGGTAAGCAGACACGAAATTGTCTGTGGTCTTATGTGTCATGTTAAGGATTTTACACTAGAAGCCCCTGGATCAATTTAACCCAGAGAATGATGTTATAAGGGCTGCATTTAAAGAATTTTGCTATGATTGCAGTGGGAAAATGAATAGAAGAGGGGTTAAGTATGGGTACCAGGAAAATCACTTTATGGGGATGCTGTGGATGTTCAGTGGACAGATAATGGTAACTTGCACTTGGGTGGTGGTAGTGGAGATGGAGAGAAGTATGTTTTCCAGTAGAGTGATAGGACTTGGTAACAGATTGGATGTGAGGGGCAAAGGATGAGGAAAAGATTCAAAAGATCAATGAGGGCAGTGGTCATAACCTTCCTATTCATCACTGCATTCCTGACATCTAGCATATTTCCTGACACACAGCAGATACACAATAAACATTTCTTGAATGAATAGGTGTGCAAATGGATTGAGGTGCTGTGCTTTTACTGGCTTGGGAAACATTAGAGAAAAAGCAGATTTAGAAGGTAATACCATGAATTCAGTTTTGGACATAGGGAGTTTGAAATGCCTGACCATTCCGGGAACAGAATTGCAGGCACTGAATATATGAGTCTGCCACTCAAAAGAGAGATCTGGCCTGGAGATACTCATGTGGGCATTGGGCATGTGAAAGTAATGGAAGCAGAGTAGAGAAGGTCAGTTACGAAAAAGGTATTAGAATGAGAAGGGAAGGAGGCCTGGAGACCCAGCCCTGAGGAACACTAAAACTTAAACTCAGACAGAACAATCTGCCTCCTGTCTCCAGCAAATTTTTCTAATAGTGAATTACTGTGTCACACTGACTACCTCAAAAACTTAAAAATTGAAAAATATTTTTGCATTATTCATGAATATTTATTGAAAATATTCCTTTTCTCAGATAATCTCCTAGGTGCTGGAGATACAGACCTAAGGCAAATTCACTCTCCTTGAAGAGCTTAGTGAATCAACCAGCCATGTGATAATGTTCTGAATTGCTCTACATTCTATGATAACTAAGAAGAAGTGACCAAGATTAAGCATTTTCTGCCTTCATCACAAAGTACTCTGGGCTCAGCCACAGAAAAATAAAGTTATATTTTCTGCACATCAAAGTCATAGTTTACACATTTCACATCTGCTATACCAGGTAATGACTAATTAAACCTTTATATGCTCTCTTTTAGAGACAGAGAAAAGGAGACAAACGAAAGAGATATAGAAAGAGGATTCGACAAAAAATGAAAGATCAGATCCGCAATGATTTCCCAGGTGACTCATTCAAACAGCGAATCGCCTTGTGTAAAATGCCTCACAAATCTCTCCTTTTCCAAGAGAAGTTAGCAGGAGCCGGACGTGATGTGCTCAGAGCAGGTTTTTGGGTGTCATCCTACTTCCCACTTGAGGAGAAACTGATTGAAGCTTTTGGGTCCACAAACCAGATCCCCCAAAAAGTATAGTGT
This sequence comes from Tapirus indicus, assembly GCA_031878705.1. NCBI lineage: Eukaryota > Metazoa > Chordata > Mammalia > Perissodactyla > Tapiridae > Tapirus > Tapirus indicus. Next base: position 135,615,229 of record CM062919.1, on the reverse strand, counting down.
TTAGGCTTAGAAACAGAATCTTCCCCCAAGCTGTTGACTGAATTGCCCTTCTAGACTATGATTTCTAAAAAAGTAATAATAGAATATACATATTTGAGCCCTTTCCCGTGCATGTCTCATGTGATCCTGGACATAATATTGTTTGTGAGCTAACCGAAATTTTGGATGCTGGGCTAGGTCCTGATAATGGCTGTGCCCAGGGGTCATCTAGGAGAAATTACACACCCCTTAATCTCCATCAGTCCATCCCTAACAAACATACAACGTAAGTAAAAATAATGCAGCTCTGTCAATGCAGCCCCAAGATAAGCCCCATAGGCCCCTCTTCCAACCAAATTTTGACCCCTGGTTTCTTCCTATTCAGAATTCTGGGACTGCCATTGAGCACTGAGATAACAAATTGGAGACTCAGAGAGATTAAGTAATTTGTTCATTTCAGAAAGAAAGTAAATGATGTAGCTAATCTTCAAACCCAGATCTGCTGATTCCAAAGTAATTTCTCTTTGTAACTATTTCCCATTGCCATCCAATCACTATGTTAAACAAACAACTGTAAACAGTAGATATGAGAATTTGGGAGAAAGAAAGGTGGAGAGAACAATTTTATCTGAAACTCTTCTAACCCTAATGAGAATAGGGAACATGTTTTGTTTACCACTATATATTTAGCTCCCGGCACAGTACTAAGTGTTCGATATTCAATATGTAGTTGCTGAATGAAAATGAGTTACTTAATTAATGAAGTGATAATTAATCAATTCTTAATAATAGGATCTACTCTGCCAAGTGAGTACATTTTTGTTTTTGAGGAAGATTAGCCCTTAGCTAACATCCACTGCCAATCCCCTTTTTTTCACTGAGGAAGATAGGCCCTGAGCTAACATCTGTGCCCATCTTCTCCTACTTTATGTGGGACACCTGCCATAGCATGGTTTGGTAAGTAGCACGTAGGTCCGTGCCCAAGATCCAAACCTGCAAACCCCTAGCCGCCACAGCAGAGCTCGCAAACTTAACAACTACACCACTGGGCAGGCCCCTAAGTGAGTACATTTTAAAGCTGGTTCTACAGAATGTCTGACATTTTAAATCAGGTTTATATACTATTGTATATAGTACAATAATACCTGAAGTGACAGATTTTGTTAGAGTGTGTTCTGCTCAGAAAACCCTTAACTTCAGTGTTCCATGGCTTTGGAGTGATAATATATGTCACTTTTCCAGAGCAGTGATAGCATTTGTTCCAGCTAATTTATAAAGGTGCTATTTCCTTAACAAAAAATAGAGGAAGCAAAAAAAGAGTTATCCACTTCTGTGGGAAAATACAGCACAAAACCACAAATAAATATCAAATAATGCTATGTGGTTTTGAAACACCACAGTCATTAAAAGTTATAGAAGTCTAGTCATGTGAAATTGTTATGTATTTTATTAAAAATAAGATCAATTTTTACTCTCTTATAACATCATTATCTTTAAAAGTTACCCAGAAAAAATTCCCCTTGATGAGGACCAAGCTCCCAGAAAGCTCTAAATCCTAAAATTGTGTTCTTCTTTTTGGTATGGTGTATAAAAAAGCAAAAGAAAAAACATCTTTGATTGATTTAAAAATGGAAAATGTGTAATCTTTCCACACTCATATAACTCAAAACCAACTAAATGTTCTTTCAAACTTTTCCCCAAAAAAGTACTAAAAAGAGACTATGCATCAATCATGAGTCCAATAATTTTTTAATTATAAGTAAATAAATATCCAGATAACAGCTTCTATAACCCGGTCTTCACAATGCAGTTTTTGTCCAAGGAATGCAAGGAGATTTCACATTATTCATTCATACAATTTATTTCCCTAAATCATATCAAAGTCCATTTTATAAAACTTAAAAATAACAAAAGCAAATGTTTATTTTTAAATAAATGTCCAAAACTCAGTTTCCATTGTCAAATTCAAAGCAATGGTTGATGGCTGTCTAAGCAGTAGAAACCACTCATAAAGCATAACTAATCACTATTACAATATTATTTTTTAAATCTAGATTCATGTCTCATTTTTCCTACTATTATCCAAACCAGAAAAAAACCCTGTTTGGGTTTTCATTTTTTCTACATTTGCTGACCATAACCTTTTTACACTCTGATCTTTTTTTCCTTTTTGGATGCCTTGCATCTATTAATATGTCATTTAAACTATCCATTACATTATCTACTAGCCAATAACACCAATAATAAGAAAATTCTTCCAAGATAGTAATATATAATGTTACATTTTAGATAGTTTTGCATAGTTTCGATTCCCCATAGGCGGCAAATCCTTCCTCATATGCTGATTTCTTTCATGAAGAAAAAAAAGTACTAGCTCACTCCAATTAAAGACTTCTGTTTCCAGAGGAAATGTTGCATATATACTCTTAAGCTCTTCTCAACATACTAGGACTTTCAACAATAGTTTGCTATGTTATACCATCCACAATGTATCATCGTGCATTACATAGTAACCATTTTGGAGCAAGAGCTGTAAAGTGATTGTTCCTACAAAAAAAGAACAGAGCTCCATTATAGACATAACCATATATCAAAGTTCCAAGAGCTTTGCCAGATGAAGGGGAATCTGCCCCCTGGGTATGACTGTCCACTCAGCACCTCCAAGGCACAGCCCATTGAATTCAACAATCAGACTGAAGACAGTAAACTCAAAAACCTCTTTAAAGCTTCCAGACTCAAAGGCTACATGCTACATAGACATGTCCTTGATATTTTGAGGTAGGGAACCATAAAGTAAAATAACTTATTCTTTCCTGTGCAAACAGCTCACCTCCTCCTGATACCACAAAACAATATAACTTAGGCTCTATAATTGACATTTTCAAGTAGTAAGAATGCCAAAAGAGTAAAGATAATTCTCTAGCTCAAGAAAATATCAAGACCCTTGTTTTGTGTACTCATAACTCAAAACCACTAGAGCAATAAAACACATTCTTGGCAATATCAACCTCTATCAAGCCCAACTTTTCCAAGTAGAGGTGGTTTTAAATTATGTGTCTGTGTAAGAGTAGTAGCAAATGTTTCTATTTATTTTTATTTATTTTAAATTTGCTTGCAGATGTTGCCATGAATGTTACCACACATTTTGTCTCCTCTGCTCTTCCTGCCCCTACCATTTCTCTCTAAAATTTGTTCTAACTTCCTAACATTAGGATTTTTTATATTTCACTCAGAAATCAAGAAATCAACATTAGTATAAAGAATGAGCTCGGTAAATCTACTATTTTCATTAATAAGATGTTTCTTTTGGCTACGATTTTCTCTGCAATCCACCCTAGTACTCTACTGTTCAACGTCTTGTCAAATAAGAACCAAGCCTAGGATTCTGCAATCTCTGGCTGCACCACACGGCTCCATCCATTCCTCCAGGACTCACAAGAGAGATGATTTGCCTGGTGGTCTTCTGGCCCAGCAACTAAATAATAATCTCACACTTATAGGATTTCCAAGAAAACTACAACATTTAGCACATAAATAGATAATGTGAGATGTTAGAAGTTTGCCCTATGGATTCTACCCAATTTGTGAGAAAGACATAGAATACGAAGGGAATTAAAAGATCATTCACCCAAATATATGACTTCTGGTATGCTTAGTTCTTCCACCATGTTCCCCCAAATCGTGACCTTGGAGCCATTTGTTTGCCACCTGGAGAGAGAGAGAGGCAATGTTTGCATCTTACAAGCACCAAAACCGCAGCCAATGAAGGGACTATGAACACTGGGCTTTCCCCAGAGAAATGAATTAACAGACTGGAAGCTGGAAGTTTACACCGATACCACTCCTTCCTTGGGAGTGGAATGCAAGTCCTTGTAGAGAAAAATGAGGAGAGAAATATGTTCCCTCCTTACAGAAGAGTAGAATAAACAGGAAGAAAATATTTTATTTTTTTCCAGTAATCTGGTTGAAGAGTTTGATACCAACATCAATTTCAGACTTAATTTTGTTGTTAACATGTTGTTGCCCAAAGAGCCACTCTGTTCTATGCATAGATTTTTCTGAAGTAATGTTGAAGCTTTTACCCAATGTGAAATGTAACTAAACACTGATATTCATTATATATCTTTCTTATACAGTGAACACAACACATTTTCTATCATAGGTATGCAGTTATTTTCAAAATAGAAAAGTGACCCTGTTGCTGACATATCTAAGAGGTAATGAAGGACAAAGAAATGAGGAGATTGGTTAGGAATCCAGTTAAAGGACCTGGTAATGGATACTAATTCTGGACCTTACATTCAGATCACTAACTCTTAGAGATTAGTTCCCATATAACATAGAGCAGAAAGATTTGAACATCTTATTTTGCTTTCAAACTATTCTTATCTCTATTACATACAAATCACATATAATCATAAATGTTAAAATCCCCAAGAGAGATTAAAAGCATACAGAAAAAATCATACTATTGTGCAAAGTGTTCTACACTGTAACCTTGAAAAAAGATCTGCCTGGGTTTTAATTTCCTTAACTACAAAACGATTACCTCCAAAGTCACTCCTAATCTAAAATTCTGTAATTCTACAATTGCTTCATATAGCTAAATTTTACAAGATAGTGCCTGTCTTGAATATAGATAATAGCAGGAATATTAATCAATTTTTGATAGGGAGCCAGTGTGGACCATTATGTTTCATTTTATTATGTAGTATATGGTTTTGTCCAGTTGTTTAGTCGATAAAGATACACATATACTCAGAGTCCTTGGACTTCTTCTGATTCCTTAGGTGATCTTGTCTAGTCCCATGCCTTTAAATGCTATCTCTATGTGAACAATCTCCAGTCCAGACCTCGTCCTTGAACTCCAGACTCATCCCATTTTCTACTTGATATCTCCTGTGATATCTATTAAGCATCTAAGGAATAATGTGCATGTCCAAAACCAAACTTTTACTTTCCTACCCCCATACCACAAATATGTTAGTATGGATGTTTTCCTCATCCCAATAAATGGCAAGCCTATTCTTTTAATTAATTAGCACCTTCCCCCAAATAATGGAATTATTCTTGACTCTCCTCTTTCTCTTAAACACCACATCCAAACAAATCCTTTAATCTCTGCTTTTGAAATATATACAAAATCTGACCACTTCTTACCACCTCCACAACTACTACCCTGGACCAAGGTAGCATCTCTTCTAGACTATTAGAATATCCTCCTACTAGTCTATCTACTTCTACCCTTGACTCCCCTGAAGACTTTTCTCCACACAGCAGCCAGGGTGGTCCTTTTATCATGCAAGACGGATCACATGACTCCTCTGCTCAGAACCCTGCAATGACTTCCACACTCAGTTAATATCCAATTCTTGCCTAGAAGGAATAATTCCTTTAGTTTGGCCTCCTGTTCCTCTTTGACCTCATCACTTTCCATTCTCCTCTTACTCACTGTTTTCCAGCCAGATGGCCCCATATCCTGATTAAGTTTTCTTTATAAGAGTTATCATCATGTGACATACTATATATTTACATTTGGCTTTTGCTTTCCCTCTCAGCTGGAATGTAAGCTCTTCAGAGTTAGGGGTTTTGTTCATTTTGTGTATGGCTATGTCCTCACAGATAAGAATATTGACCAAAAATAGTAGGTCATCAAAAAGTATTGTAAAATAAATGAATAAGTAAAATGACTTCTATTTCACAAAGTATTGTGTTATGCACATAAATCTTTTGAGACACATAGAAAGAAAAAACAGACTGGGAAAACTGTGTAGCAGCCAAGAATATATACAATTAATATAATTGTTATATAAAGAGTTCCTACAAATCAACAAGAAAAACACAAAGACCAGAATAATACCTAAAATATTGCATTCCCTGATACTCGTTCTCTATGTTTTATACACGTCTATGGACTTTTCAAGTGCTGAACTCTCTGCTAGTAATATCCTTTCTCCCTTCTTTATCTTGCAAACTCTCAACCATCCTTCTAAATCTAGATTAAATAATATTTCTTTTGAGAAATCCTGAACAAAAGAAGAAATATATGTGATAAGCATATATGAATATGCTTGAACTTCCTTAGTAATAAAAATGTAGAGGGGCCGCCCAGTGGCTCAGAGGTTAAGTTCGTGCTTGGCAGCCTGGGGTTCGCGGGTTCGGATCCTGGGCACCTGCCGACGCACTGCGTGTCAGCCCTGCCATGGCTGTGTCCCATATAAAGTAGAGGAAGATGGGCACAGATGTTAGCCCAGGGCCAGTCTTCCTCAGCAAATAGAGGAGGATCAGCAGTGGATGTTAGCTCAGGGCTGGTCTTTCTCGCAAAAAAAAAAAAATAAAGAAAAAAATGTAGAATAAAATGACAACAAACAATTTTCATTCATTAAATTAAAATATTCAATTAAAATCTGATGCTGACGAGAGTTATATTAAAACTGCTCGTCTCATATATTGTTTGCTAGTGGGATTGAAAACTGTAAAACATTTTAGGTAAGCAATTTAGTAATATGTTTGAATATACTCATCAGATTTTTGAAAAGAGTAAAATATTAGAAATAGTTAAATAGGAAAATGGTATGAATGTATTAAATATATTATGATATCTATACAAAATAGAATATTATTCAGTATTTAAAATATGCTTATGCTGATAATATTGTAAAGTGAAAAAAAGTGTTAATGATATATTAAGCAGAAAAAAAATCTCCTGGATGCAGACTCTATGTGGAGTTTGTGAATTATGCTATCACCAGCTCTGAATGCATGGTCTTGTGGGCCTCACCCACTACCATTCCTACACTAAGTCCCACTCTTACTGCAATAGGCCCCAATAGCATTACAGCCTAACAGAGCAGGTACAGCACAGCTGTCTCTGTCTCCAAAGGTGGAAGACATCAGCAGATGCATCATGGTGACCACCAGTGTATCATGGTGGACGTCCATTCTGACGAAAGATGTATATCCATATTTAACACCCTAGAATCTCAAGCCAGAAAAACCACTATTATTAGAGGTAGCACAGAATTTAAAGGAAAATATGTCCCAAAAGATTAATGTAGATGGTACTGAAGGTTTGATTAGAAGCCAGAAAAATGTAGACTCAGTGAATCAATCAGAATTCCTATTGGTCTTAAGACCTGTCACTGGAGAATGATGAAAAAGGACCAATGAAAACCAGTTTGCAGCTGTTGACACTGAAGTTTCTACCTTCAAAAGATGATCAGGACATTCTGATTAGAAATGAAGCATCTTCTAGTTCCTCACACTTTGGACAATACTTCTGAATCATACAGTAGGAGATGTAGGAAATGAAGCTGTTCTACAGTTCTGTTCTTTATTAAACCCTCTGCCCTTTGCTTTGGAAAATACGCTTTGAGTTATAGTTCCTTGGATGCCTAGGAGCCATAGGACACCACATTAATTACAGTGTATTATTATTAAATGCATTATTTCAGAGCCACATCTGTAGACAGATTTGTTTACACTGTGAAGGCATGCCCAAACCTGTTCTGCCTGATTCCTTTATAGCCTGTGGAGTTGCTTTCTATCAGTGCATAAACCGAAAAAAATCAATCATACTCTTTCTCAAAAGGAAAGTGTTAGCAGTTCTCTACTGAGGAACAAAATCATGGAGAAATATATTTTTTCAATATGTAGAAAGATCAATTGGAAGAGTAAATGGGAAGCGATAGCCAAGAAATTTTTGAAAAAGAGGAATATTTAGAGAGTGACGTCAGCATCATGGCGGAGTGAGATTCCCTCTTTGAATCTCTGCCCCCTACAACACAACGAAAACATCATTCACATTCCAACAGAGCTCAATCAAACACTACGAAGGACTTCTGAGAAACCCCTGCTGCCATACATCGGACGGTGGAGGCGCGGGAAGCCCAGGAGAACGGGAGGAGAGGTAGGAGGTTGTACTCCCCCTCCCCAATCGATCGGCAAAAACAGCGCGGTTCGCGGTCAGAGGGGGGAGGGGCGGCCCACAGCGGGGAAAACTAGCGCCATCCAGGTGCTCTCACAGACTGTCGCGAGATCGCCACGGGGAAGCGACGACGGACTGTTTAGGGGGTGTAGCAAACACCCTAAGAGAGCCAGAAAGGAAACCCCCGGGTCAAGCAGGAGAAAGAGAGGACCCCTCCCCCCACACACCCGGCGTTTCAGCATAATCCCTCCGGGGGCTGCAGCCGCCTCAGAGCAAACCGCTCGCGATCTCCATCTAGTGGCAGCAGGGGGAAACTGCAGGACTAACTTTAATCATGAGTGGTAAAAATAAAGCCGTCCCCGTCGGATCCTTGTGAAAATATGTCCGGGCTACAGACCAAAAGGAAAATGACAAACACCCAGAAACCAACCCTGAAGGCACAGAATTTGATAACCTGAACGAGAGAGAATTCAAAATAGCTATCATAAACAAGCTCAACGAAATACAAGAGAACACACAGAAACAAATCAACGAATTCAGGGATTATGTCACAAAAGAGATTGAAACCCTAAAGAAAAACCAATCAGAATTATTAGAGATGAAAAACAAAATCAACGAGATAGTGGAAAAAATGGAGTCTTTAAGGAGCAGAACTGACAATATGGAGGAACGAATTAGCACTATTGAGGATAGCCACGCAGAAATGCTCCTGATAGAGGAGGAGAGAGAGCTAAAACTAAAAAGAAATGAAGAAATTCTTCGAGAAATATCCGACTCAATGAGGAAAAGCAACATAAGGATAATAGGTATTCCAGAAGGAGAAGAAAGAGAAAAAGGAGCAGAGAGTTTGTTCAAAGAAATAATAGCTGAGAACTTCCCCAACCTAGGGAACGAGAGGGAAATAACAGTGAATGAAATCAATAGATCACCTAAATATATAAACAGGAATAAAAAATCATCTCGCCACATAGTAGCAAACTTGAAGAATACCCGTGACAAGGAAATAATATTGAAGGCAGCTAAACAAAAAAACAAAATAACATACAAAGGAAACCCCATCAGGCTCTCAGCTGATTTCTCGACAGAAACTCTACAGGCTAGGAGAGACTGGAATGATATATTCAAAATCATGAAAGACAAAAACCTTCAGCCAAGAATACTTTATCCAGCAAAAATATCCTTCAAATACGATGGAGAAATAATAACTCTCCCTGATAAACAAAAGCTAAGAGAGTTCGTCACCACAAGACCCCCACTACAAGAAATGCTCAAGAAGGCCCTTAGGCCTGAAAAAAAACAAATGAGAAAGGGGATACAAAGATTTCAGCAAGGAGAAAAGCAAGGAGACTAAACCAGAACAAAATACAGTTGGAAAACATCAAAAATTAATTCAAGCTCATCACTGGAAACACACATTCATGACACAAACTGGAATAAAGAGATAACAAATAAGGAGGGGAAGAGGTAAGGGATGGAACTGACCCAGCCTCAGGAAAAAGGAGGCATCTGAAAATGTACTTTCTTATCCAGGAGATCGCTTATATAAACCGCACGGTAACCACTAAACAAACAACCAGAAGAGAACCACACATGACAAATAAAGAGAAAACCAAGAGAATGAGCATGCAGAAATACCAAATTGAATTTGCAGTCCGAAACACAAGGGACAAGAAACGAAGGAAATGCAAAAGAACCAGAAGATGAACAATAAAATAGCAACATTAAACCCTCATATATCAATAATCACTCTAAATGTAAATGGATTGAATTCTCCAATCAAAAGACACAGAGTGGCAGGATGGATTAAAAACCAAGATCCAACAATCTGCTGCCTCCAGGAAACACATCTCAGCTCTAAAGACAAACACAGACTCAAAATAAAAGGATGGAAAACAATACTCCAAGCTAATGGCAAACAAAAGAAAGCAGGAGTAGCCATACTTATATCAGACAAAGTAGACTTCAAGATAAAAAAGGTAATGAGAGACAAAGAAGGGCAATATATAATGATAAAAGGGATACTTCACCAAGAAGACATAACACTTATAAATATCTATGCACCCAACACAGGAGCACCAAAGTACATAAAACAACTGCTAAAAAACCTTAAAGGAGATATTAACAATAACACAATAATAGTAGGGGATCTTAATACCCCCCTTACATCAATAGATAGAGCATCCAGACAAAAAGTCAATAAGGAAATAATGGACTTAAATGAAAAACTAGACGCAATGGATTTAATAGATATATACAGAGCACTCCACCCAAAAAAAGCAGAGTACACATTCTTCTCAAGTGCACATGGAACATTCTCAAGGATAGACCATATATTAGGAAACAAGGCAAAACTCTATAAATTTAAGAAGATTGAAATCATTACAAGCATCTTTTCTGATCATAATGCTGTGAAACTAGAAATCAACTGCAAGGAAAAAACTAGGAAAGGGACAAAGATGTGGAGACTAAACAACATGCTACTGAACAACCAATGGGTCATTGATGAAATTAAAGGAGAAATCAAAAGCTATCTGGAGACAAATGAAAAGGAAAATACACCATACCAACTCATATGGGATGCAGCAAAAGCAGTCCTGAGAGGGAAATTCATAGCAATACAAGCTCACCTTAACAAACAAGAAAAATCCCAAATAAATAACCTTAAATTGCACCTAACAGAGTTGGAAAAAGAAGAACAGACAAAGCCCCGAATCAGCAGAAGGAGGGAAATAATAAAAATCAGAGCAGAAATAAATGAAATTGAAACCAAAAAAACAGTAGAAAGGATCAATGAAACAAAGAGCTGGTTCTTTGAGAAGATAAATAAAATTGACAAACCCTTAGCCAGACTCACTAAGAAAAAAAGGGAGAAGACTCAAATAAATAAAATTAGAAATGAAAGAGGAGAAATTACAACAGACACCACAGAAATACAAGGGATTATTAGGGAATACTATGAAAAACTTTACGCCAACAAATTGGACAACCTAGAGGAAATGGACAAATTCTTGGATGCATACAACCTCCCAAAACTGAATCAAGAAGAAATAGAGAATCTGAACAGACCAATCACAAGTAAAGAGATTGAAACAGTCATCAAAAACCTCCCAAAAAATAAAAGCCCAGGACCAGATGGCTTCCCTGGAAAATTTTATCAAACGTTCAAAGAAGATTTAGCACCTATCCTTCTCAAACTATTCCAAAAAATAGAGGAAGATGGAATACTTCCCAACACATTCTATGAGGCCGACATCATGCTGATACCAAAGCCAGACAAGGACAATACAAAGAAGGAAAACTACAGGCCAATATCGCTGATGAACATAGACGCAAAAATCCTCAACAAAATATTGGCAAACCGAATACAGCAACACATCAAAAAGATCATACACCACGATCAAGTGGGATTTATACCAGGGACACAGGGATGGTTCAACATTCGCAAATCAATCAACGTGATACACCACATTAACAAAATGAAGAATAAAAACCACATGATCATCTCAATCGATGCAGAGAAGGCATTCGACAAGATCCAGCATCCATTTATCATAAAAACTCTCAACAAAATGGGTATAGAAGGAAAGTACCTCAACATAATAAGGGCCATATATGACAAACCTACAGCAAACATCCTACTCAACGGGGAAAAACTGAAAGCCATTCCTTTGAGGACAGGAACAAGACAAGGGTGCCCACTCTCACCGCTCTTATTCAACATAGTACTGGAAGTTCTAGCCAGAGCAATTAGGCAAGAAAAAGGAATAAAAGGACTCCAAATAGGCAATGAAGAAGTGAAACTCTCACTATTTGCAGACAACATGATCCTATACATAGAAAACCCCAAAAATTCCATCGGAAAGCTACTAGAAACAATCAACAACTACAGTAAAGTGGCAGGGTATAAAATCAACTTACAAAAATCAATTGCATTTCTATACACTAACGATGAAAAAACAGAAAGAGAACTCAAAAAGACAATCCCATTTACAATTGCAACAAAGAGAATAAAATATCTGGGAATAAATTTAACCAAGGAGGTCAAAGACCTATACAATGAAAACTATAAGACACTATTGAAAGAAATCGAGGAGGACATAAAGAAATGGAAAAATATTCCATGCACATGGATTGGAAGAATAAATAGAGTTAAAATGTCCATTCTACCTAAAGCAATCTACAGATTCAATGCAATCCCAATCAGAATCCCAATGTCATTCTTCACGGTAATTGAACAAAAACTACTGAAATTCGTATGGGGCAACAAAAGAGCCCGAATAGCTAAAGCAATTCTGAAAAAAAAGAACAAAGCTGGAGGCATCACAATCCCTGATTTCAAAATATACTATAAAGCTACAGTAATCAAAACAGCATGGTACTGGTACAAGAATAGACACACAGATCAATGGAACAGAATTGAAAGCCCAGAAATAAAACCACACATCTATGGACAGCTAATCTTCAACAAAGGAGCAAAGAACATACAATGGAGAGAGGGAAGTCTCTTCAATAAATGGTGCTGGGAAAATTGGACAGCAACATGCAAAAGAATGAAAGTAAACCATCTCCTATCGCCATATACAAAAATCAATTCAAAATGGATCGAAGACCTGAAAGTGAGACCTGAAACTATAAAACTCCTGGAAGAAAATATAGGCAGTACACTAATTGCGATTGGACATAAAGGGATCCTTTCAGATTCCATGTCTACCCAGACAAGGGAAACAAAAGAAAAAATAAACAAGTGGGACCTCATCAGACTAAAGAGCTTCTACAAGGCAAATGAAACCAGGATCAAAATGAATAAACAACCCACCAGCTGGGAGAAAGTATTCGCAAATCGTTTGTCTGACAAGGGATTAATCTCAGTAATATACAAAGATCTCATACAACTGAGCAACAAAAAAACAAACAACCCGATCAAAAACTGGGCAGAGGATATGAACAGACATTTTTCCAAGGAAGAGATACAGATGGCCAATAGACACATGAAAAGATGTTCAACATCACTAATCATCAGGGAAATGCAAATCAAAACTACACTGAGATATCACCTTACACCGGTTAGAATGGCTATAATCACCAACACAAAAAACAACAAATGCTGGAGAGGTTGTGGAGAAACGGGGACCCTCATTCACTGCTGGTGGGAATGCAAACTGGTGCAGCCTCTATGGAAAACAGTATGGAGAGTCCTCAAAAAATTAAAAATAGAAATACCGTATGATCCAGCAATACCACTCTTGGGCATCTACCCAATGGACATGAAATCAACCATCACAAGAGGCGTATGCACCCCTATGTTCATTGCAGCATTATTCACTATAGCCAAGAAGTGGAAGCAACCCAAGTGTCCCTCAACTGAAGATTGGTTAAAGAAGATGTGGTATATACATACAATGGAATACTACTCAGCCATAAGAAAAGACACAATTGTCCGATTTGCAACAACATGGAAGGATCTAGAGGGTATTATGTTAAGTGAAATAAGCCAGAGAGAGAAGGACAGACACCGCATGAACTCACTCATATATGGAATATAAGTGATCACACGGACAGAGAGATCTGATTGGTGGTTACCAAGGGGAAGGGGGGTGGGGGGGGCACAAGGGGTGAAGGGTTACATCCACAAGGTGACGGACAAAAATGTACAACTAAAACCCCATAGTGTTATAAACTAAGACATCAATAAAAAAAAAAAAGAGGAATATTTAAGGAGGATTTACTCTACCATAAATCAGAACTATGGTAATGTACACGAAAACAGCATGATATTGGTGCAAAAACAGAAATGTAGAGCAACAGAACAAAATTGACAGCCTAGAAACAAGAATACATGTACTTAATGTGTATGTATATGATGTGTGATAGATAAATATATAGATATATAAATGTTTGGTTAGAGTGATAGTTCAAATAAGAGGGAAAAGTCAGTAAGTGGCAAGTAGCAACTGCACATACATTGAGAAGAAATAAAGTTTTCAAGTCTCACATCACAGTATAGACAACTATGATTTCCAGAAAGATTAAAGAAATAGACATTTTTTTAAACTATGAAAATAAAGACTTAAGGGGATCACTCTAATATTTTTCTTATACTTTGACAGTTTAAAAATATATGTTTATCTCACATCAATGGAGCAGAACAGGGAGTCCTGAAATAGAGCCACACTTCTATGGTCAATTGATTTTTGACAAGTTCCAAAGCAGTTAAAAGGAGAAATGAGTCTTTTCAACATATGGTACTGGCACAAGTATCTATATGCAAAAAAATGCACTTCAATCCACAGCACACACAATATGCAAAAATTAATTTGAAATGGAATATAGCCAAAGTGTAACTAAAATTATAAAACTACCAGAAGAAGACATAGGGGAATTCTTAGTGACTTTGGCTTAGTCAAAGATTTCTTACATAGGACACAAAAAGCACAAACTATATAAGAATGATAAATTGGACTACGCCAAAATTAAATGTCTTGCTCTTTTATAGACACTATTAAGATACTATTAAGAAAATGAAAAAGCAAGCCACAGGCTGGGAGAAAATATCTGCAAAGCATACATTTGATAAGACTTCTAAATATAAAATATAAAAACCTCTTATAACTCAATAATATAAATAATTTTTTTAACAGGCAATAGATTTAAATAGGCAATGTACCATAGAAAATATATATATGGCAAACCATGAAAAGATACTCAACATCATTAGCCATAAGAGAAATGCAAATAAAACCACAGTGAGATATCACTACACATCGATTAGAGTCAATAAAATTCAAATAACTGACAAAACCAAACTTTGGCAAGAATGTGGAACACCTGGAAGTCAAACCACTGGTGGAGATGGGAAATGTACAACCATTTTGGAAAACAGTTTGACAGTATCTTAGTTAAAGTTAAAAACATACACTTACCATTTGGCCCTGCAATTCTACTCCCAGTTATTTACTCAAGAGGCAGGGAACTATAAGTCCACATAAACACTTGAATTTTAATCAACATAGGTAATTTAATCATACCAACCACCAACTGGAAACAATTCAAAGGTCAATCTTCTGTGGATAAACAGATTGTAGTATGTCCATATAAAGGAATATTAATCAGCAATAAAAAGGAATCATCTACCGGTATACTCAATAACATGGGAATCTCAAAACACTATGCTAAGTGAAATGGCGGACACAAGACCACATATTGTATGTTCGTTTACATGAAATTTTAGAAAAGTTAAAACTACAGTATTAAAAAGTAGATCAGTGGCTGCCAGGATCCAAGGGCAGGAGGAGGCAATTAACTGCAAAGAGGGATGAAAGAACTTTTAGGGGTTATGTTATGTATAGGGGTCCTATATCATGATGATAATGGTAATTACACACAGTACGCATATGTCAAAACTTTAAAACTGATTAAATTATGTAAGTGTAAATCATATCTCGATACAGCTGATTTTTAAAGTTTATCAGAATGGAAGATTTGAAATACTCATTATGTGCTGATTACATGCTTGTTTACATAGAAACCACAAGAGAATCTATCAAGAAGGTATTAAAAGAAAGAAACAATGTCAACATTGCTGTTGACAATGCAACAAGATCATCTGACAAAATATAAAACCTTGTTATACCAATAATCAATTTGAAAGTGGAACATGACAAAGGAATCCACGAGAAAAACTGTCAAAGAAAATATAAACAAATATCTTCATAAATTTTAGGCTAAAATATATTTATCTTACCAAAAAATCATAAATTAAATATTGATTTCTTTCATCATACAGAAATTTAAAATTCCTATGACAAAAGATACTCTGCTAATTAACTTGCTGCTTAACAAAACTTGGCCCCAAAACTTGGTCCCAAAACTTTGCAGATTAAGCCACAAACATTATCTCACAGTTTCTCAGGATCAGGAATCTGAGATGGCTTAGCTCCACGATGCTGGCTCAGGATTTCTCATAAGTTTGTATTCAAGGTGTTGGCCAGCCTACCAAAGACATCACTAAAAAATTAAAGAGAATACACTGACAAGGAGAAAATATTTGCAATACGTGTAGCAAACAAAGATATAGCATTCAGAACACATAAAGAATTCTAAGAAAGCAAAAAGGAAAAGGCAAACAACCTAAATGAAAAATAAGCAAATTAACAAAAGAGCCCAAATATATCTGACAAATATTTATCTGAAAGTTGCTTGACCTCACTAATAATCAGAAATAATGTGAAATAAAACATATCATATTATTTCGTACCCATTATATTAGCAAAAATTAAAAAGCCTATCAATACTAGGCAAGGATGTGGGGCCACAATTTGTCTCATATATTCAGGTAGGAATGTAAAATCACTTTGGAGAGCGGTCTGGTGATTTCTAGTAGAGTTGACAATGGAAATACTCTATGACCCTACAATTCTAATGAGATATATACCCTAGAGAAACTCCTACACATATATCCCAGACAACAGTCTTTTCCAGACAAGCAAAGAAGGTTCACTGCAGCCTGTTTGTTTTTACAAAGTTCTAGAAACATCCTAAATATTCATCAATAGGGGAATGGATAAATAAATTACTAATACAAATGAACACTATACAACCAACAAAATGAATGAATTAAATCTAAGTATATCCACATATATAGATCACAAAACTACATTGAATAAAAAAGCAAATTGTGAAATAATATGTGAAGCATATTCACATCCACACAAATATTTCTAATATGCACAAAGCACAATCATACTATTTACAGATGCATAAAAATAGCAAAAGTACAAAAACATGAATCATAAGGACACATTCTAAATTCATGATAGTAGTTGACTCCAGAGAGAAAAACAAAAGAGCGTTATTTTAGTAATAAAATTGGAAGAAAAAAATGAAAACAATCAATGTTTGTTAATTCTAGATGGTGTTATATTGTTTTGTCATTTTCTGTATTTGTTAAATTTTTCACACAATATGCTACTTGAGCACTTGGGCACCTGACAATCTAAATAAGAGTAAGACATACTCCTTGTTCTAAGGGAACTTACACCCTCATATCAGTGAGCTCTTATTGCATAAAGAACCATCTTAAAATTCAGTGGCTTTAAAGAACAATCATTTATTCTCCCGCATCTGAGCTCAGCTGAAGATTTGCAGATTAGAGTTGCACTTCTGGGGAGAAGCTACTCTGCTCCACAATGATCTCAGGGCTAGCCTATGCATGTCCTGTTCATGGTGATGGCAGAGGTGCTAAGAAAAAAACAGAAACACATGAGGGATCTTGAAGCCTAGGCTGGTAACTAACGTGTAGTCACACCACTGAATTTAGCTGGACAAAGCAAGTCTCGTAATCAAGCCCAGCTTCAAAGAGTGGGAAAGATGGAGTAGCGCTCTAATATCTGTGCCAGTTCTTTCACTGTACTTCCGCTGTGTTCACCTATTTCTTCTCCTATCTCCCTTTTTGGTCTTAAACGTCTTATTAACACATCATTTCTTCCTAAAGTAGAATTGAAAGACCTTTCAGGGTGAAGGTTTAGCTTTCTAAAAGTTATAAAGAGATTCTTCAGATGGTAGTTAATACTGAATGTAGCTCAAAAATAGTTACATTTGTCATAATTAGATATTTCCAGAAGAAAATACATGAAAATAGTCATATTTATTTTCCTTTTATTCAGCTTTAACTGAAGCAGAATTAAATTTATTTATTTTAAATTCCACTATGTTTCTAACTAAATTATCATGCCAACAGAATAAGCACAGTAGGGAGCAAATAAATATCACTCCACTAACTCTTGTTCTCACTATGAGAAGTTTAAGGCAAACCAACAAGAAAATGTCTATAATAAAGAAAACTAATACCTTGTCTTTGTATGACATGTCAGAGGGGCAGTTATTAATTGATTGCCACTTTATAGATGAGGACTGGATGTACAAAGAAATTGAAAGAATTTTTGAGTGGAATTAAAGAAAAATTTTTGAGTGGGAACACCAGGATTTGGATCAGAATGTTTTGACTTCTCTCCCAGGAAACTTTCTACAATATCAAGCTGTGACAGTAGATGAACATGCATTTCTCTCCCCGAGTCCAAGAAGACTAGTAAAAGGTGACGGCTGTCTGTCTGAATAAGTATGACTAAGGAGGCTAGGGTCTCACTCCTCAAGTCTTCCTAGCTCCACTTCTCAGGTTCTTAAGTTTCCAAAAAGCCTTTGCTTTACCAAGAGTTTTTTTTATCCTTACATCATTTTTTCCTACTTGACATTTATTTTCACCAAAATTTACATCTCACCCATACCAGTCTCTAATTTTTACTTAATCAGCTTAGTTCCATAAATATTCATGTTATCAGCTTCTGCTTTCCTCCTGAGCCAACCTGTTTCTGCTATTCGGGAACATCCCAATGTTTATTTCAGTATATTTTGCAGTACTATGATTGTAAATAATTCAGAGGAAAAAAAAAAAAACACCAGTTGTAGTCATCTCATGAAGTAGATAATTTTAAAGAAATTTTTTCTAACTTTTCATTATAGTTGAAACTGCCAGTCCTGTGATGACTAATTTTATGTGTCAACTTGATTGGAGTACAGGGTGCCCAGATATCTGGTTAAACATTATTTCTGGGCGTGCCAATGAGGGTGTCTCTGGATGAGATTAACATTTGAATCAGTAGACTGAGAAAAGCAGATTGCCCTCCCCAATGTGGGTGGGCCTCATCTAATCCATTGGAGGCCTTATAACCACTGGCCCTCTGGGACTTGTTCAACTGACCCCACCTTATCAACACAGCCATTAAGAGTGGTTTTTCAGGAACTGAGAACTATCCCTTGTCCAGTTCAGGCTGGTTGAGACCACCGAACCATCAACTGGGCCTGTGCAAATGCCCGATAAGTGACCCGTTTTGATGTAAAGGGGCTGAAAAAGCCACCCTCAGATCATGCTAACACCACCATTTTGGGAACATGCATCCCATGAAGAGCTATGAAGCTTGTCTACACTTGCTCAGATCATCAGTTATCTCACTTCACCTTACCTCCAATCACCTATCTCCACACTTCAGACCACCCTGCCCTTCATCCCATAAATTTTGCCCCAAGCCCTGGATAAGGGAGACAGATCTGAGAGCTTATGCCTCCTGTCTCCTTGCAGATCAGTCTTGCAATAACGCTTTTTTCCTTTTCTCTAAAGCTGACACCGTAACAACTGGCTCATTATGCACATCAGGCAAGCGAACCCCAACTTTGTGCAGTAACAGCCTGAACAGAATAAAAGGCTGAGTAAGAAAGAATTCTC
This sequence comes from Tapirus indicus, assembly GCA_031878705.1. NCBI lineage: Eukaryota > Metazoa > Chordata > Mammalia > Perissodactyla > Tapiridae > Tapirus > Tapirus indicus. Next base: position 135,596,048 of record CM062919.1, on the reverse strand, counting down.
TCTGCCTAACTGTCTTTGAGCTGGGTCACAGGTCTTCTCATGCCTTGGAACTTAGAATCTGACTAGAATTTAGTCAGATCTCCTTGTTCTCAGGCCTTCAGACTTGACTGGAACTCTGTCATTGGCTCTCCTGGGTCTGGACTACTCAGCTTCCATAATCATGTGAGCCAACTCCTTATAATATACATATACAAAAGAGTTGGCTCACTATTTATTTTTGTGATATATGGAGATAGGGAAAGAAATAGAGAGAAAGACAGATATAGATATCTCCTGTTGGTTCTGTTTCTCTGGAGAACTCGACCATACAAGTCCCAAAACAGAATCCTAAAAAATTCCATAGCTGACTTCTTGAGTAACCAATCAGACAATATCCTGGGCTATTAATTTACTTGCATAAGAATTTTGGTATTTAAATAATTGGCAGGATGGCAGGAGGTCAATTAAATAACAATTTGGTATTTAATAATGTAGAATGATAGAATGTTAGAACCAGAAGGAATTTCACAGGTTAGCTAAACTCAACCCTTTCACTGCATACAACCCTTTCACTGCATAACCTCTAAAAAAATTTTAGAGGTTAAGTGACCTGCCCTGGCCAACACTAGTTAAAGACAAAACTGGAAACCAAACACAGGTCTCCAGATTGTCTTTATCCAATCTTCTTTCCTCTGCATTACATTGGTGTCTTCATAGTTGTCATTATAGTTTGACTTGAGGTCTCTGCACTCTCGTGGTCCCTCATTTTCAACATACGAACGCTGGAAGATGGCTAGTTGACTGTAGGGTGTAATCTTCTCCCATGGAATAAAGTCTAACCATATATCCTAGCAAGCAACAGTCAGCCAGCAGCAAAACTCCCCAATATAAAATTATGGTGATTATAAGTAAAGAACAGAATATATTTTACTGCCTCTATGCTTACAAGTAACTAGTGGACAAAGTCCTTCTTGTTGGGCTCATTTCACAGTTATCACAAGAGGAAGTATTAAGAAATGTGATTAACTCCACAATTCAAAGTCAGAAGCAAAGACATGGGGTAGATGACCAAGAGCCATGTACACAGGACAAACTCACTGAAAGACAAAACATAGAGAAACTGAGAAATATCAAGGAATTGTTCACACATGGGCCACCAAAGGAGATTTAATGCTACACATAGAGGGGATTTGGATTGAAGATAGAACCCAGATTACCTAACACCAACTGGATGCTGTCTACCTGAAACTCTAGGTTCAAATACTATATCGTAGATCATTTACCCAGAATTTCAAGGACTTAACTTATTCAAGATGATCAGATCTCCTGAGTTTAGATATCAACAATTTTAAAAATATAATCCCTCTCCAGCACCTTTTAGATGCATTCTTTTGATTTCCATTAAATAAATTAAGAAATAAATACACACAGATACATATACACATATATTTATACAGTTATAGTTCATCACACTCACTGGAATTATGTCATCAGCACATACCCTGAATTGCACTACAACTATTACCATTATGAGTTATTATTTAAAAATCTCTTTAGAACAATTCCTTTGCACGCTTCTGATATCTAGTCTCAGTCAAAAGAGAAAAGAATCCCCACATCACTTCTACATTGACTTTAGAAAGTAGTAGTATTTTTATTAATATTATTTATTATTATTTTCTCCTGTTAATTTGTATTCATCATATGGTTTTCTCATAAAAGCATTGGCAATGACCAGTGATCAAAGAGAAATGGGACTTTTTTGCTGGAAAAGTAGAACTAAGCCCTGAATCTTACCATCTATACACACACACACACACACACACACACACACACACACACACACACTTTCTATCATAACTCTGTAATGCTCCAATTTCCTCCTGGGAATGCCAGGATGGAAGCAGAGCTCAGCTGGGTTTTTATGACTTTTTCTTTTAATAACTGAACCGAAACCTACCTGAATCATGCCAACTGTAAATGAATTAAACTGAAAGAATTTGCTGAAAAAGTCAATTTTCTGACAGTTCTAAATATAAGTATTGCTGATCACAGTAAAAAGCCTGCATATTGCATAGTCTTTAAATTGCATAGTCTGGAAGGGAGCATGAGGATACGTCCTGGTAGAAAATAGTTGATCCAATACAGTTTACAACATATTCTAAGCAGGTAATTGTGGCCGGGGGTCATACTAAGCACTGGAATCAATTACATCCAGAAGTAAAAACTGGTCACAAATAATACCTAAGCGGATAAACCACAGGTGAACAACAGAGAGGTAACTGTACTGATAATAATGTACGGACAACTTATTTCTCCAGTTTAATAATCCTTGTATATAAAACCCACTAGCAAAGGGGAACATACACTCTGGGTACAAGAACAGTGACCATCCATAAAAATGATTCCAACATTTAAAAACAAATCTATCTTCAGTGTCCTACCCTCACCCTGTTCAACATATTTTCCCCTACCTTCAGATTATCACTCACCAACTGCCCTACAGATCACAAGTATCCATCCTACTTAGACTGGTTGAGTAAGGCCAGCCTTTATGTGTATTAGGCAATTTCTTCCTATAATACTTGCCAAAAAACATGTTAAGTTTCTTTTCGTCTTATGTTAAAGTTCTTCAGGTTAGATTCTAGTTGGGAAATATCAGTTAAACTGCTGTATTTATTTATTCTGACACTTAAAAATGATTTGACTTTCTACAAAGAGGAAGTAAAATTTAAACATCTGCTGCTGAAACACCCATCTTTGATATAAGGCATGCCCATTGGCACAGCAATAAGTATTCCCAAAAATAAATACATAATGCATACTCTAAACACATTTGTACCACACATTGAAAAATGAAAGGAACAGATTTCCTTTTGGATCATAGATAAATGCATTTCCCTGGAAATAAGGCTCAGCCAATTTGTCAAAATTATTGGGCTCAAAATAGGAAGTCTCTTTTTTTTTTTCAATCTACTAGATTTAAGATATTTGGACTTCATATAACAGAGGGGATTTAAATAGCTTTTGTGTTCATGTTGTCATTCTGAAAACAAAGACTATAGGCACCTGATTTTAAATTGCTCCCCAAATGCTCCCAGGAAGCCAGAGAGATCTAGACCAGGAGAGCTCAATTCGTGTCATCTCATTCATAAATTTCTAGGGCTTCAACCAAAATTGAACTCAATTTACATCTGCAATATTTAGAATGAGTTAAATTTCATGTTCAACCTACACTCCAAAAAATGTTGAAGTTATGAAGGCATTATGAAATTATAATCCCAGGCAAATTCTGACAGCTCTGTAACCTTCTTCCAGGTGGAATTTTTAAGTTAACTAAGCTGAGTACTTGCTCTTTACCAAGTTTAAGATGACCAGATCCAAGCCCTAGAGTCTACCTCTTCATCTACAGCTCTGTTTTTCATCTTTGAAAATCAGCAAGAGATAAAAATTCCTTTTTTAACACTTAATAAACAGCAAGCATACATTCTCTCAATTTCTCATTTTTTTAAATTAACATGAAAGCACACATAGAATAGCAAATTCTGTACTCCATTTAAAAGAACTCTCTTCTACACACTATCCTGGAAAATCTTTCTTTCAAGAGAAAAGTAATTTCACAGATGCATCTGAATAAATAAAAGAAATTTTCAGTTGTCTGAAAAAAATTTCTCTCTAGTCAATGAACCAGAAACAATGACTGCTTGAGGAAACTTATAGCTTTTTCAGTTTTAAAAGTCCTGTTAAGTACTCCACTGAGCTCTGGTCTAGAATCAAAATCTTAAGTCTCTTCTCTTCCTGTCATATATTGTAGAGACAAAAATACCCATAAAAGCACTCTAGTTTTTTTTCTATGAAAGTATTAGAGTCATATGGGGTCCATATTTGCATTTAAATAAATCCTTTTTGTCTTAACATTTTATTGTCATTTTAACTTTTATGTTAATCCACAGATTTATACTTTTGCTCATTATTATTGGCTTATATGTTCAGATATTTTTACCTAATATAAATTAGAAACATCCAGTACTCTCCATCACAATTAATGTGTTTCTTACATGGACTTCATCTCTACTGTAAAACAACCAAGTCAAGTCAACAGGTATCAGCTTGAGAACCAACTTTAGTCATCCCATACCCCACTTGCCTATTTGCTTGGTGCTCATAGCTCCTCTCCTCCTTAGTTTTTCCCCAATTATACTGTGAATCCTGGTCTTCCTTCCTACTGTGTGGTTTTTGGTCACTGCCAAATGACTTCAAAGATATCTTTTTGTCTACCTTTTCCTCGCCTCTGAGTGATACTAAATCCTCCTTTCACTCCTTTTCTTGGCCTACCTCATCTTTGTTCCTCCATTTCTAATTTGAAGAGATCTTATTTTATATGATTTTAGATAATGCTGATGAGTAATAGTTACTTTTGTTGTTATAGAGATGAGGCTTATTTTTAGCAAGTAGCAAAAGATAAAAATTAAATTTGAGTACGTTGAACCAGCTCTCTATACACAAATATGGCTTTTTCATTGCCTACATTTCATATATAAACATATGGAAATGGTAAATAAAACTTTTAAATTATTTTCCTAAAATAACCTTTCTTATGTGATTCAGCCTAAAAGGGGTGAATAAAACACATCTGGTATCACTCAGGACTTTGGGGAAAAAAATATAAGGGACAGATTTCTGGCTTCATGGCAGCCACTAGCAAATTTCCTAAACTCTAATTAGTCATTTCCCCAAAATGTGGCTCTCAGTTTGACATTCTATAAGACAATGCCCAACTTAAATCTTAAACCCAAAGTTAATGTCAATCTCCACTGCCATTTCTAAAGAGATGGACTTATTTAACTGCAATAATGTGGTAATTACTACTTAATGCACAAAACAATCAATTTAAAACTATTTTTATGATCTTTTTCATTAGTTTAGAATTCGAGATCCAATGATACCAGTTTTACTTAACGCTTTTCTTAATGCTCTTATTTCCACATTTGGGTTTTTTATTGCTCTCTTAAAACAGACTCTTTACACCACCATTGGCTGTTTTCTTGACTTTTAGTCATTCTTTACTCTAAACTATACCCATGAGATACAAAGTTGTTTATGCATTTTACATAAATTTACCCCAGAGATCCAGTTTTCTTTATTCTGTATTCTGGCACATCCTGGTATACAGTCAAACTCCTTTACTCCAGGTAGTCAGCCATTGAAGGAAGCAGTCAGTAACTTTGGCATACTAGACCAGCCCACAACATTGTAGTATAACTATGATCTGTTCTGATGGCAGCTAGAGCCATTTCAGGAAACTTGAAGCCACATACACACACACACACACACACACACAAAGATTCCCTTAAAGATTCTTGCCAAAATAAGCAACAGGAGAATTCAGTACTCTAAGGTCAGAGCAGACTTCCCAAGAAGAATCCAGACAGGAATAAACCATGGGTCTACCTGGGTTAGGATTGAAACCCACAGTAACCTCCAGAAATGGCCCAGTTTTGGGGTTTGGGACCATAGGAACCCTTCAATAACTTTCTTTTGCCGTATACTAGACCTGTGGTTTCCAAACATGGCTGCTCACTAGAATTACACAGGGAGATATTTCAAAATGCAGAATCCTGGGCCTTAACCTTCAGAGATCCTGATTCAGAAGTTCTGAGGTAGGCCCAGAAATACTACCCTATACCACAGTTTATCCTAATTAAAACAACTATCTTCACACAAGAATTAACTGGGAAGAAAAATAACCAATCCCTTAGAATTGTCATATAGTAGTAGTATATTAGCATAGCTTTCCAACAACAAAAACAGAAGAGATCCTGTATCCACCTCCCTGTTGATAAGTTGTTACACACATGGATACACTAGGTGTAAACTGAGCTCTTCTAAGTGGAGGACAGTATAATATCAGTTACTATTTAAATCCTGATATACATGTCACCTGTTACTGTATAGCTTATGCCATATTACTTTAGCCAAAAGCAAGACACATGAAATTCTTATTATTAAATTTACAGATCCTAAAGTTATTACTAAACTTTGAAACATTAAGTGTGATATAGTTATGGTTTAGTCCAACCTTATGAACATTTGGTAAGAACAGAAAAAAATTAATAAATCATCTACATATAAAGTGAAAAACATTCCTACTACTATTCTACTGCTAATGGAGAGCAGAAAGATTTAAACAGACTCTTTAGCAACGGATACATTCTAAAAAGTAGAATCCTCTCCAAAATATCCAACAAAGGCTACAATAAAAAAAAATAGTTGTTCACTGAGCAACTATACATTGTACGGACTTGAATTTGCCTAACCTTGGATGTCAGAAGTCCTCAGTATTTGAATAAGATTAAACTTTTATAAACATGTCAACACTTAATTTCAAATAAACATTTTTGTGTCCTTCAAAGATTTAATTTAGTAGTCTTCTTGGGGGGCCATAATATTTCAATAACACAACTTAAGTTTCATAATTCACATGAGACGACCTTCAGAGCCAATAGAAATTTGAACATTATTACTTTGAAGTCACTCCTTCAAAATGTTGCAGTCATAGAATTATAGAAATAAAATATATCTTTAAATGTTCTGGTCACATTCTTCATACTACAGATGAAAAAGGAAAGCCTAAAAACAATTACTTAGACTTTATTGTTAATAAGGACATTAACTTCCTAAATGTTGTAAAGCTAGTTATACTTGTAAAACCAGGACTATTACCTAGAACTAGTTACTGGATACAGAGATAAACCACAATATCACCTGAAACTCTTTAAGATCTCATAAAAATATTTGTTAGGGAAAACAAGCCACATAGCTCATTTGATTAATAGTGATATTCAAATATATTTTGAAAATCACACAACTGAAGTTTACAAAGAAAAATATCTACAAAGATATTAAAATAAATGTAATTAAATTATGATAGATTTTTCAAAAGTGTTGACAAGAGTAAAATGAGATGCCCTTTTCTTGCTTGTGAGAGTCTAAATCAGAACAACTTTTTCTTGAAATCCTTTTCAAAAATATGTATCAAAGGCCATATTTAAGTCCATAAATTTTGATGCAGAAATTGACTTCAAGGCATTTATCCCTAAGGAAATAATCAAAGAAACTGACTAATAATCTTCTACAAAAACATTCACCATATATGGGACAGCAAGAAAAAAAATTGGAAGCATCCTAATTGAGCATCAGAAAAGAAATGGCCCAGGCCAGCCCCAGTGGCCTACTGGTTAAGTTCAGCATGCTCCGCTTCAGCAGCCCAGGTTCAGCTCCCGGGCGTGGACCTATACCATTCATCTGTCAGGTGGCCATGCTGTGGAGGCAGCTCACATACAAAAGGAAGAAGATTGGAGAGAGAGAGAGAGAGAAAAAAAATAAATATTTGATAGAATATTATGCAGCCATTAAAAATTGTTTTTAGAATAATTTTCAATGACATGGAAATAAAGGCTTACAACACTATAATAAAATTTAAAAGCCAAGTATCAAATGATTATACAATGTGATGCAATTTAGTCATATAAGTTTATAAAAATGATAAACAGAAAACAAAACAAAATGTCAGAAAGGCCATCTTTAGCATTTGTTAGTAGCAAAGACAGCAGTTGCTCAGGTTTCAGATGAAAGAGTACCTATCCAGAGAAAGAGGGAAAGGATATTGGTTTGAGCTCCTTAATGTTCATCACGTTTAATTCCTAAAGATTTTAGCTCTTTAGGGAGTTATTCTGATCCTCCATGAAATGGAATATAAGGTTATTACTAACTCTGTGATGAATACCCCAAATGTAAATACTCAACAAAATATTGTCAAATATATCTAAGGCTAAAAAGCAATTCATATATATATATACTCTTCATTAAAACCTACCAAAATAGCTCCTGGTGGAGGTTGGAAGTTTTAAAAGGATTGAATTTAACCTCATGTCCAAAAATAACATTTTTATTCTGAGTACAATAAGCAAGTACTCTGCATTTCTTATACAGCCAAAAGTTTGTTGAACCAATGGCTATAATTGATTTTGAAAAAAAGAAATAACAAGATATTCTCATCATTCCACTAACCCACAGAAAAATATTTAATAGGTCCCAATTACATATGGCACAAATGGTTATCCTAGTATTCAAAGCCTTTCCCAATTTCAGTCACCAGGAAATTATGTACTTCAAAATAAATTTACAATTTATTTAGAATTAGTAAACATCAATTGATGTTGGTCTTGATATTTGAGCCTGAAAATCTGGAGGCCAAACTCTGAATTTGAAGTGATACAAGCAAAATACTATAGCACTCAACCAACCAGTTATCCTGCTACATCCTCTCATCCTACTTTTTTCCTTATCCCCTGCATCGCAGACACACACACACCACCTCTACAACTACCATCACTACCACCACTACTACCACCATCACCACAAGTGACAAAGAATGAATAAACATTACCCACTGATGGGAATATCTGACATTTTACCTCTCAAGTTATTGGGATGTTTTTACAGCAAATGGAAAACGGACCTTAACAGGGCCACCTTCAGATTACAGGGCCGTGTCACTCCAGGGGAAAACTTTACCATATAACTCACTCTCCTGGACAACTTTGTGAAGATTCTACACAACTGAGCCATCAAATTAACTTAACAAAAGACAATTGTTCTAAACCTTGGTATAGACTAAAGCAAGCTATTCCTTTCTTTTCTATCCCTCTACTTTTTTTGTCTCCAATTTCTTACTATTTTCCTTATCTCCACATTTCCCTTCACTCTCCCCTCTAGTCAGTCACGTATCTAAACATTCCCTCTCTAGGTGGGAGCTCTAATCACATGCACATACTCACACACACACACACTTTGTCACCAATGTTCCCAAGTGTCCCAAAATATCTTACATATAATGAAAATAGGTCAGGCTTGTAAAAGGATACTACAAAATGAAAACAACATATTATGGCATCAAAAGTTCTAATAATTTCTGAAATTAATAAAATAAAGGAAATACATTACTATAATATCGTCTTAATGTACAAGTTCTGTTACTCTTGGCTGTTGGTTGATAGATTATGTTGAACCCTCGTTCGTGGGAGACAAGGGAGAGTAAAAAGTTTGATAAGTACTAATTTTAAATAATTAATATTAAATTGTATGAAATCCTGGAGAAAATATATGATGTCAAATTGTCAGCCTCTGCTTATTCTCTCTTCTACCTGTGCCTAGGGTCTTCAGTCTGACACACCAAATATGTATATTTTAAAATTTTATATTCACTATATGAATTATTAATGAAAAGTTACAAACAGATTCTATCAAATGACAAAATATTTTTTGCTATACATCAAGACACGGAAGAAAAAAGATAAAAGCTAGTAGAAGTATTATAAGATGATGTTTCAGAAAGTAAAATCCACCAACCATCGACATGAAAATCATTCAAGGTGTTCATTAAAAACAAGTAATCGTAAGTGCTACCTGAGACATATTGCAAACAGATCTTTGAGTTAGGGCCTGAGAATTGGCATTTTAGAAAGCTCACAGCCAATTCTTAGGCACAATAAAGTTTGAGAACCACTGCTCTAAGAGACAGCACCAAACAGCTTGCTAAACCCAAAAGTAAGTTATCCTCCATCTACCTACAGTAAAAGTCAATATGACTCTCCTGTTTTTCCTTCTCAAGTGCTAGATGATTCAGAATAAATTGTCTTATTTCATTCAGTTTATCTAAATCACTGGTCCCAGTCATTGTTTATCACATTTCATTTTCCAAAATATAGAATCCAAATTTGTTTTCTCAAAGACTCACTGATTTGCACAGGTAGTTTAATCTGCTTTATGCCAAAGTATTTGTGCACAGGTGTTCAAGAACTAAGCCTGAGTACTTCCTGAACTGGTATCTAATGGGGATATTTGCTAGAAGCAAGCTTTTGAATATCAGTTGAAGAAAATATATGTAAAAATAAAATAACTGCAAAATGGGAAATAAGTGCTGTAAAATTAGATTATCCCATTATACCCTCTGAATTTTATAGTTATTTAATTATAGATGATGATTATTTTAATTTCATAATGTTCCAGAAATCAACAAATAAAAATAATTGATGACTTCTGAAAGCAGCATTAATTGTCCACCTATTTTTTGAGGCCAAAAATTTAGGGTGCAATGATTCAATGTTTAATGGCAGTGACATTGTGGAGGATATAATATGCATGGAATAGATTACTCTTTGACAAACATCCTTTACTTCATTTTAACCTTGAACAATTGCAAAGATTCCCCCTTCCAAATACAATGTATCAAAGAAGTAAAATAAGATCAAGCCATTATTTTTAATGTATCTTAAAAGTTTCCTAAGTCACTATTAATAATCAACAGCTCACACAAGAAAGGAACTATCTTAGTAGAGAATATGACTGAAACAGAATAGGATCAACAGAACCTGAATGCATCCTGCTAAGGTTTTTATTAATTCCTGATGAGGAAGTGGACATTAAGGCCAGAACCTCTCTGTTTAAATTAATTTTAATTTGTATCATTTCACTCCCCAATGTGACTTCCATCATTCTCAAATTAATCCTCTCAGAGTCAGATAATTTTCTAAAGTTCTGAATTAATATCCTATAGAAATTATAGTCCATAGTTAAAATTGCTAGAAACATTCTGGTGCCCAGAATGTATATATTATATAATAATAGAGATTTTTGGTCTAAAAAAGCTTATTATTTTATAGAAGCATGATTCATTTGCATTAGAAAATTATATACCACGCAATGACTTTTAGTAATGCAAATTCAAGCATAAAATAGACTAATTTCTATCATCTAGTACCCTAATTATATTAGTCAATAAAAAATGTAGTTTGTGTCCCTGTCATCCAATATCTTGTGTAGTAGTTGATGATCAGCAACACAAAATTTTAACAATTCTAAGAAGCGATGCATAAATTATCTTCTTGTGTTTTTCTGGTAATAGATTCTAACTATTACTTTTCACAAATTTTAGGGACTTTTTGATAAGAGAATTCAACTACAGAGTAAATAAGATAATACAATGTCATAAAAGTAGTCATTTCAGTAGTGGTCTCAAACCTGAGTTTGAATCTTGCAAACTCAGAAACTCACCTAAACTTGCACACACAAAAATGGTTCTCCAACAACCTAAGCAGATCAGAAAAACCCCCAAACTAATCCCAGGTATTCCTTTAAAAAAATCACAAAATCAAAGTGGAATTAAATGGTTATTTTTAACATAGCCTAAATTTTCTCATGGGTCACAAGAATTACAGATTTGAAGGAAGAGAGTTAATTCTAAATAAGGAGGATGAGATGTCTCCTTCTTAGAAGAAGAGGTGGGAGCTGATTGTCAGCACAAAGACATTTCTAAATAGACTTACTGGCTAAAATATTTACTTCTCTGCATTTGTTTTCTTTTTTCACTCACAGCCACTTCCCTGTTTTTTTACTTGTTAACAGAAAACAAAATGGAGGCAAGGCACAACTCTGGCCTTGTATCTAGAAATAAATTCTTGTGTCACACTCATGCATAGGACTAGGCTAAGTTATAGGAGTTAAAGCTGAACCAAAACACTCCCTCAACCCCACTGTACAATATTCAGCACACAAAGGTGATTGGTTTGCAACTAAGCCACCTCAGCACTACACAATTAACATTCACACTCTGTACATCATTGTGTTTTAAAGACTGTTCAACTACACCTTCACCTATCGAGTGTCTATTAATCATTATTTATAAAACCTGCCATGTCATCAGGGAAACCTATACCAAAGAATCAGATGAGTAACAGGTAGAATCAATGACTGATTCCTTTTATCAGAGTTCAGTATAAATGAAACAATATTCTGCACTTTTTTGTGTGTCAATATAGACAACAGTAAGAAAACATTTCTTCTAGTAGTAGGTTTGGGAGAGGGAAGTAAGTAGATGGTTGTGAAAGGGATGGAATGGGGAATGGATTTTTTTTTAATCATAAAATCAAATAGGAATAATGGTTTCCTAGAATGGCTTATAGTATCTTTGGTTGATGATCTTGAATTATTTTTTTAAGTGGATTCTATTTTTTAGAGCAGCTTCAGGTTCACAGCAAAGTTGAGGAGAAAATACAGAGTTCCCACATAACCCTGCCTCCACACACACACAAACATCCTGCCCCACTATCAGCATCCCATACCAGAGTGGGACATTTGTTACAAGTCATTATCACCCAAAGTCCATAGTTTACATTAGAGTTAACCCAGGTGTCGTACATTCTGTGGGTTTTCACAAATGTATAGTGAAATCTATCTACCATTAGATTATCATACAGAATAGTTTCACTGCCCTAAAAATCCTCTGTGTTCTGCCTGCTTATCCCTCCCTATTCCCTAACCCCTGGCAACCACTGATCCTTTTACTCTCTCCATAGTTTAGCCTTTTCCATAATGTCATAAAGTTGGAATCATAAAGTATGTAGCCTTCTCAGATTGGCTTGTTTCACTTTGTAATATGCATTTCAGGTTCCTTCATGTCTTTTTCGGCCTGATAGCTCATTTCCTTTTAGTGCTGATTAATATTCCATTCTCTGGATGTACCACAGTTTATTTATCCATTAACCTGCTGAAGGACGTCTCGATTGCTTCGAAGTTTTTGGCAATAATGAATAAAGTTGCTATAAACAACTGCATGCAGATTTTTTGTGTGGATGCAAGTTTTCAACTCATTTGGGTAAATACCAAGGAGTGTGCCTGCTGGATTATATGGTAAGAGTATGTTTAGTTTTGTAAGAAACTGTCAAACTATAAAAAACACCACGAAGATTCTTCAAAAAATTAAACATAGAAGTACTATATGATCCAGCAACCCCACTTCTCAGTATTTACCTTAAAAAAATTGAAATCAAGACCTTGAAGAGATATCTGCACTTCCATGTTCATTGCAGCATACCCAAGATACAAAAACAACCCAAATGTCCATCAACAAACAAATGGATAAAGAAATCTGGTATATACATACAATGGAATATTTTCAGCCTTAAAAAGAAAGAAATTCTGGGGCTGGCCCCGTAGCTGAGTGGTTAAAGTTCCACGTGCTCTGCTTCGGCAGCTCAGGTTCGTGGCTTCAGATATCCAGGTGCGGATCTACTCCACTCATCAGCCATGCTGTGGAGGCATCCCACATACAAAACAGAGGAAGATGGGCACAGATGTTAGCTCAGGGCTAATCTTCCTCAAGCGAAAAAAAAGAGGAAGACTGGCAATGGATGTTAGCTCAGGGAAAATCTTCCTCACCAAAAAAGAAAGAAAGAAAGAAATTCTACCATTTGCAACAACATGGATGGACCTGGAAGATATTGCACTAAGTGAAATATGTCAGTCACAGAAGGACAAATACTGCATGATTCCACTTATATGAGGTATCTAAAAATAGTCAAACTTTATAGAAGCAGAAAAGAGATGGTGTTTGCCCAGGGATGAGGAGAGGGGGAAGTGAGGAGTTGTTGTTCAATGGGTATAAAGTTATAGTTATACAAGACGAATAAGTTCTAGAGATCTGCTATACAATATAGTGCCTATAGTTAACAATGTGGTATTGTGCACTTAAAAATTTGCTAAGAGGGTAGATCTCATGTTCAGTGTTCTTACCACAAAAAAAAGGCAAAGGGACAAAAGGAAACTTTTAGAGGTGATGGGTATGTTTGTTACCTCCATTGCGGTATTCATTACCATAGGTATATGCATATATGTCCAAACTCATCCAATTGTATACATTAAATATTGTAGTTTTCTGTATATCAATTATACCTCAATAAAGCTGTTTTTTTAAATAAAGAAAAGAAATATATCCAGTACTTGATAAAGAAAAAAATCCAAATAAAGTAAAAAACAGTTGACATCCAATAAAAAATTAACAGACAGCAAAAAAGCAGGACAATACAATTCATAATGAGGAGAAAAAAAAACAATCAATTGAAACCAAACCACTACTGACAGTGATATTGGAATTAGTAGACGATAACATTAAAACAGTTATAACTTCATTCCACGTGTCCAAAAAAGTTCAGTGGAGACATGGAAGGTATTTTTTTAAATGATGCAAATTGAACTTCTAGAGATGCCAACCACGAAGTCTGAGATGAAAAATACATTGAATGGGGTTAATTAAATATTAGATTTTGCAAAATAAAAAATTAGTAAACTTTAAGACATAGCAATAGAAACTATGCAAAATGAAATACAGAAAAAAAAAGAATCAAGCAAATAAAACACAACAGCAGTGAGCTGTGGGATAGCTTCCAGTGGTCTAATATAGGTGTAACTAGATTCTCTGTAAAGGGAGGGGATAGGAAAATATTTAAAGAAACGACAGTTGAAATTTTCTAAATTTGAAGAAAAAAACCAAAAACTTGCACTTTGGATCTGCAAATACATAGTCCTACTCTAAGAGCTCGCAGTCTAATAAGAGAAACACACATTTAAAACAAATAAGCACAATAAAATTTGGTATCTGCAATAATAGAAGAATATGCAAAGAGACAAGATTTCACAGAGAATGTGACTGCTAAGTAGCATTTTGTAAAGATAAACTGAAATTTGGCAGGAAAAGAAGCATGGAGATGGGGAAGTGGCCCAAGAGAGGACATTCCAATGAAAGTAAGTGGCATTGACAAAAGCGCTGAGATATGAAGCTGCATAGTATCTTAGAGATGGGCAAGCTCAGCATTGCTGGAGCACAAATAGTATGGATAGTGACTGGGAGAGGGGAAATGGATCAGAATTGAAGACACTGGAGTAAAGATGAAGACTATGACAACTTTGCATTCTCTGCTAAGGTGCTTATCTTGAAAGGCACAAGAAGCTATTACAAGGTTTTAACCAGAAGGGTGGTTTAGTAAGATTTGCATTTTGAAAGGTTAGTATAACTGGTCCCCTTGCCTGGAGGTAGGGGGACCAGATAGAAGCTGCTGCAGTGGTCAAAACTGGACACAATGAAGGTTTGAACTAAGGTGGAGCAATGGACTGATAGAGGAGAGGGGAAACCCAGGAGATGTTTCAGGACAGATCCTGGTTGATATTTAGGAGCTAAAATCAGTAAGCATGGGTTATTTATTGATTGTGGGGAGATAAAGAAGGAATCAAGGAAGACTTCCAGATGCCATCTGGATGGACATACTACTTAGAAATACAAAGACAAGCTGCAGCCTCGCTGCTCGTCTTCTAGGCTGAAGATTCCTCCATTCCATTTCCCTAATCATCATTCCTCCCTCCGATTTCTGCCTTCCAGGTACTCGTTAAAATATTTTTTTTGTTCAAGAAACATCTTCCTATTCTTCTCATTACATATTTATTTCATTATCATTACCTAGTTCTCATTTTAACATTTGCATGGGAGGGAGATGTGTTCAAATGAATAGACTTCATTTGCCATCTTGAACTGATGCATTTCATATCAGGTAGTCAGGGCAAATTAACATGTGCCTAATTCAGTACTGAGTCCTGGTGAAGCACATTCATTTACTGATGGAGAATTCTGTCTATTTCTTGGCAGGTAGAGTTAGTTTAATTTAGTGTGTATCTTGTTCTTGAATTTGGATTTCAGTAGTATAATTATTATGGATATTACTTGTCAGATTAAGTACGAACCTTTAGAAGTGAAATATTTCATCTACATTTATTTTCTATGATTTTGCTGGTTTTACTTCTCTTGGTTTAGGCAAGAACAGCAGCCTGCTCATTTCCATTTCAGTCTCGTGTCAATGTCCACTTCAGAGCACTTTTCATTTCCTCAGAACAAAGACTTTGCTGAGCCCAGGGACCGTGGTTAGTGACCACATGGAATGGAAAGGGCAAGAAAAGCAGCCAAAGGGACAAAAAGCAGCTGGAAACCGTTGAAAAAAGCTATAGAAATAAAAGCAAGAGGAATAAAAGTAAGAATATGACTAATGCTTGATATCCAGTGTCTCGAAATATTTTGGAAGTTCTGAGTTGTCTTTTCCTGGGTAACAACCTTAAAAATCTATGTCCACTGTCTATCTTAAATCTTTTCTGGAATGAGGAAGTGTCATGCCCACATATGAACTAAATCAAAACAGAAAAGCAATCATCAGCAAGGACTAAAATCTTACTGTGAGAAGGACAAATGAAGGTTTCTTTTGACAATAAAATGGCTCTGACTTGATATTTTGTTGATTTAGTGTTTTGACTTTTGACATCAGTTTAAGAACTCTAGCCCAGACCAGTTGGAAACCATAACACCTTCTCTCAGATCCATGAGTTCAGGGATTCTTGAAGGTCAATTGCTCTTCAGTTTAATCCACTATTTTATGAAATTGCCTCTCCAATTTCTTGGTATCTCCAACAACAACAGAACCATATTTGCCAAGACACAGTAACTTCCTGTCAGATACCACCAAAGGAAAATAATGGCACCATGAATATTCACATAGGAAAATATGAATTTTGCCTTCATGGATAAAGTTATTGCTCTAAGCACATCAGAAACCACGTCCTGTTCCTAATACTTACCAAACACCACCCTGAGTATCCTACTGGCATCATGAGGCTTCCACAAATATACTAGTGGATCAAAACAGGTCAGGTTAAACAAGGAGATGATGTTTTTCCACCAAGTTTTTAGAGCCCCCACTTTAATGAGAAAAGAAAGAACATTTTAGGGTCCTAACATAACTTGAACTCAATTTAGTGACTCCTGAAGCAGACAAAGGACTTCTGTGGGTAGGATGTGGGTTTTGTATGGTGTTATTATTTTGATCAAAGGAAAAATTGCACTTTATGAATTCATTGCCACCCTTCAGTCATTAAGCCAAAATGTCTTATGTTCATCTGTAAAGAAAAGTTTATACTTCTTATAACCAAAATTAACAGTAGAGAAGACAAATCCATAAGCACGTGCGTGGCCTCTACAACAGGAGCATTCAGATTCTAAGTCTGTTGACTAAGACTTGTCTGTTAGCCAAGCCACCACCATTCCAACAGGTAAAATTAGTGATGAGTAGGTCTGGTTTGTGACTCCCTAATCACGTTAACTCATATTTATTATAAAGATTTCAGAGCCTTTTTCTAAAAGAAAAAATAGAATTTGTTCATTTTTCTGGTGTTTCGGCATTAATGAAGGATAAGTTTTCATACTTACTGAGGATCTACTATGTGCCAAAAATTATACATGCTGTTTTGTATATATTATCTCATCAAATTGATGGTATTATTCCCATTTAACAAAGGTGGAAACCTATGCTTGGATAGGTTTAATAACTTACCAAGTCCAGCAGCCAACAAATGGTAGAGCTGGGATTTGAACCCAGGTCAAGTGACTATCTATACAACATCATATTGCCTCCTCTGGGCTATAATACACACAAAGTTCTTTAATTTTCCAGTTGTTTTTCCCCTGTTTTCATTCATAGATCCTTGTATGTTTTGTAATAATTCTTGCCTAATTTATCATTATTTCATAAATTTTTTACTTCCCATGTTTATTGTCCACACCATCTACAAGATTGTAACCTCTTTGATGGCTAAGACCATGTCTGTCTTTTTCATCTTTGTATCCAAAGTACCTGGCACAGAATAGTAGTAACTCAATAAATACTTGCTGAAATTAAAGAATAAGTAGATATTCCCCTTGGTGAAACTTCCACCCTAGCCATACTAGTCTACTCACACTTCCCTGGCTGTGCCATGCTCATTTTACCTCTGCGGTTTGGTTCCCATCATTTCACACTCTTGGAAAGAACCTCAGTCTTCTCTTCCCATCCCACCCATACTAAGCCACTAAGACACAGCATCAGGCCCCTCTTGCTCCAGGAATCATTCTCGCTCCTGGTGAAATGCTGACTCTCCTTTGTCTCTGAATTCACATAACTTATTTCTATTCCATTCATCTAATGCTACTTGTGAACTCAATTTTTTTGGTGTGTAATTTATCTTTATGAGTGTGTCTGTGGAGTTCACCTCTAAATTAAAAGATATGTGAAAAAAACTATTATGTGTTATAATTCCTTATCCCCTCCCCTGAAAACTAGCACTTATTATATATAAAGTAGGTCCTTAAATAGGTGTTGAATAAGTAAATAAATGAACACTTAGAAAGCAGGAGAAGGCCCTGGTGGATTTAAAAATGAACGGTAAGTATTATCTGTGGTGAAATAGGCTGTGGGTGTGAAATTAAGTCAGGGCACTTTACTACTAGGAAGACTGGTTATTTAACTTCAGCCTTTCTTTTACTTGGAGAAAGTGGTAATCCTAGGAATATGTGAAAATAAAGTATACTGAATGAGAGCAAGTGGTCACTTTGGTGCCTTTCCCATGCGCGAGTTTACACTCTTCCCACAGACCCCGTGCTCCTTCCAAGCAGAGAGGAATGCCGCCAATGAATGGAGACACTCCCTATGTTCTCTCTTCCTCTTTCCCCTCAAACTTTCTATTGCTGGCTACAGCAGCAAAAAGAAATTACCAGTGGGATTTCTAGACCACTCTAGCTGTTAACTGCATAAAGGACACACAAATAAATCATTATTTCATCATTTTCATCTGCCTGCAAAGAAAATTCAACATCTCTAAACTGTCTTAATTTAGGTTGCCAATAAACAAAAAGTGGATGCACTAGAGATAAAAACTTGGAGCTCAGAAGAAGAAACATGTGTTATTTCAAACTAAATGAAGCTTGAAACGTTTAGTTTGGTGAATATCTCTTCATACAATTGTCTATGACTGAATTTTCCATAAAGTAATAAACAGCCACTGAAATAGTTCTGTATTCAGAGATGTCTGGCTCTGCAGGCCGTGATTTAGCCCCTTAGGTAAGTTCAGGTTTGACATGGTTTAGAAAGATCAGGTCCTTAGGCTCTTGTTGCAGCAGCTGAAATCTTGCCATGGTCCCAGCAGCTAGAGGACCAGGTCCTTCAGTGCCCAGCTTCATCCATGCAGCTGGCCCTGTTTTGCTGACTTGCACTAGGAAAACAGAGTGAGAGGCCCCAAGACTCACAGACACAATATAAGTTAAAAAAATAACAATACATTCATGGTTCCAACTGTCCACACATTCTCAGTTAGGTTTCACCTATGTTATATTACCCAGCATGTGGTTTCAATTGTAACAACAATGATCATTTGTTCAAGAGCATGCTGGCTGTTAACTTTACTTCTCACTGTGTTTAAATATGCCATGGCCTGTGACACCCTTTTAGGGGTCAAGTGTCTGGCATGTGCCTGCTATGTTACGGTCGGTATAATCTTATAGATTATCCAAGCTGCAGAACCAAAATCTTTGATGTCAAAAAGGCCTCTGTATACGTAATAGGTATATGATGTATATATACCGAACAAGAAGAAAGGCATTAAGTGGAAAAAAGGACAAACAACCCATCTATAATGGCCATGAAATGGCCATTCTCTTGCTGTTTCTGGACTGACTGACACACAGCAGTCTGAAGGCTTTGCTCCCTCTTCAAACTATAGAAGCCAAGCTGATCACCTTTAACCATTGCTCACTTGGAGATTTCTTTCCTCACACTACAGGACTGTATTACACTTTGGAATTTCACAGCAGAATTTGATACCACTTGGTATTTATCGAAACACTTATGTTCACAGCTTTCAGTATTTCAATGTCCATGATTTATGGTTCCCCTCACCTCCACACTTTTAGCTATAGCCTCTTTAAGGGGACAATAAAAAGTTAAAAGGAATTCACTGATCCTATCTAAAGAGCATACGTTTTATTTTCAGCTATTAAGGATTTTTATGTTGTAACAGAACATTGTGATGTGATTTCCCCAACCAACAAGGCCCTAGAAATCACATGAGAATTTTTTTCCTTCTGAAAAAAACTAATGACAGTTTCTGGCAGTTCAAGAATCTTTTTCTAATTCTCAGAAATTCCTTTGGAATAGTGTGCTTTCCTTCCACTATGTTGTTCTTCACCTTTACTTTCATTATGTATAAAGGTAGACGCAGTCAAGGAAAGAGTGCTATCTTCAAACTGGAAGATCTGAATGCAGATTCCAGCTCTGTAACTCACTAGTCATGAGAGTTAATTTAACTCATTAGAATCTTCTATGACTTGGCTTCCTCAAATATTAAATGGGACTAATAATTCCTCCTCACAGGGTGAGTTTGAAAATGAAATTAGATAGAGAATGGAATAGTAAGCACACAAATGTATTTGTTAGATCATGGACTAAAGATTCCAAATGACTAGAGTTTGAGAAAATTAGATTTTTGTGGCTACCTGATGAAAGAAGAAAGAGCAATAGGATAAAAAATGCTGGGGGGGTGTGACAATTTGAGAACACTAACCACAACAACTGCCAACATTTATATTTAGCGATGTCCCTATTTTGCACCAGAGTAAAAAGTATGCCTTCCAGTCCTCCCTCACTCCAAGCCATGAGAGCCATGCTGAAGCCACAAGGTTGCCACGCTGTGTTGCCAACCCTTGAGCTTCATGGCATCAGAGGAGGCAGTTCAGACCAGATATCCAGTCACTGATTAGCCAAAGACCTCTTTTGGAATTGAATCCCAAATCAAAATGTGTCCAACAAAAGCTCCAAATAACTAGAAATACATTAAACGTTCATTCGCCACCATTGCTCACCCCTCCTAAACGTTCTCAGTCCCCAAATCAAGTTCTCTGTTAGTGAAACACTCCCTCAACTTATGCATTTGAATAAGCATTACATTCCAGCAGAACAACGCAAAGGAATCTGAACCTAAATCCTATTTACTCTTCCCTTTTTATACCACCAAGCCAATTCATCAAGAAATCAAGATTCATTTAGGATAGGGCTTCCTCTGAGCTTCTTCCAATTAAATCTTATTTACATTTCCTAATTTAATCAATGCATTCAAAGTAAGCTCCTCTGCCTTGGACACTAAACAGATCACCCTCTCTCAAAAGAAGCAGAGAGGATGACGATATTTGTCTTTGTGTTCTCAGGGCCTGTGATCCTGACAGGGGTCTCGTTTTGCAGAAAAATTAGCAGTTAGTCTGGGAGCCTTGTTTCCAACCACGGCCTTCTCACCATACACAGACTTGAAAGATCTCATAAGCATGTATAGCTTCAGCTATTTTGTCCAAAACCACATATCCAGTTCAGACCTATCTCTTGGGCTCTAGAATGAGGTTTCCAACTAGATGTTCCCACTTTGATGTTCCAGAGGCATTTCAAATTCAACATGCTCAAAACCAAACTTACTCTTCCCCATCTGTCACTTCTTGACCCCTCAAACTTGCTTCTTCCCCTGAATTCCCCAGTTTGGATAATAGATCTCAAATCTAAAGTCATAAGACATGATGTTGTGCTTTATAATAAGAAATGTAGGGGCCTGCCCACTGGCACAGTGGTTAAGTTTGTGCACTCTGCTTCGGTAGCCTGGGGTTCACCAGTTTGGATCCTGGGCAGGGACCTACTCAATCACTCATCAAGTCATGATGAGGCGGCATCCTACATAGAAGAACTAGGACCTACAACTGGGATATACATCTATGTACTGGGGCTTTGTGGAGAAAAAAGAAAAAGAGAAAGATTGACAAGAGATGTTAGCTCAGGGCCAATCTTCCTCAAAAGAAAAAAAAGTGAAATGTATATTTGTCCTTAAAACCCTTGGAAATTACTAAGTGATGAGAGCAACAATGTTTCTTTTGTTATGTTAATGAGGTGACTTTTGGATAGCACCTAAGGATGGGGGCTGGTTGCCAAGAGAACCAACTATGCCATTAGAGGGTTGGAACTTTCAGTCTCAACCCCCTGACCTCCAGGAAGGGGAGGGGGCTGGAAGTTGAATCAATTGCCAATGGCCAATTATTTAATTAATCATGCCTATGTAATGAAGCCTCCATAAAAACCCAAAAGGACTGGGTTCAAAGAGCTTCTGGGTTGGTGAACACAGGGAGATTTGGGGAAAGGGCATGGAGCTCTGCACCCTTTTCCCATACCTTGCTCTATACATCTCGTCCATCTTGTTCTATTCCTGAGTTATATCCCTTTATAATAGACCAGTAACCTAGCAAGTAAAATGATTCTGAGTTCTGTGAGCAACTATAGCAAATTAATCAAACCCAAAAAGGGAGTCATGGGAACCTCCAATTTTTAGCCGGTTGGAAGCACAGGTGACAACCTGGACTTGCAACTGGTATCTGAATAAGGAGGAAGGGGCAGTCTTGTAGAGCTGAATCCTTAACCTGTGGAATCTGATAGTGTCAGAATTGAGTTGAATTGTAGGAAATCCATCTGGTGTAGGAGAATTGCTTGGTAGTGTGGGGAAACTCCCACAATGGAATTGGAATTGGAATTATGTAAGAATTATATTTTATTTTTCCCTGTCCTTCTCTCATCTAATTAGTAACTGCATCCTATCAAGTCTACGTCTAAAATATTAATACTATTTCTTCTTTTCCATCATTCTGCCAATACCTCGATGCAGGTCCTCATCATTACTTTATTTGAACTACCACGAACAGCTTTCCTGCCAAGACTGTGACTTTCCACTGAAGCCAGAATATCATTCTAAAACATAAATCAGATCGTTTGATCCTTCTAAACCTACTCTAACCCTAACTGCAACCTTGATGATATGTCAGAATCTGTGGGATGGAGCTTAAGCAGTTATCACAGAAAAACTTATAGCATTATACACCTAACTCAATAAAAAGGGAAAAAATTAAAATTAATTAAACACCCAACTCAAAATGCTAGAAAAAATACAATAACAAAGTAAGCCAAAGTAAAGCAGAAGGAAGGAATTAATAATAATAAAAGTAGAAATCAATGCGTTTTTAAAAAATGATAATAATATAGTTTATAACTATAAAAGACTATAATAAACAAATCTAAAATCTAGTGCTTTGAAAAGAATCAGTAAAATAAACAAAACACTACCTAATCTAACTAAGCAAAAAGAAAGAAAGCATAAATGCAACAAAATTAGAAATAAGAAGGAGAAGGACACAACTACCAAAGAGAGGAAAATTTAAAACTATAAGAGATCACTTTGCATGACTCTATGAAAATAAATTGGGAAACTTAAATGAAATAGACAACTTTTTAGAAAAATATAGCTAAGCAAGAATTACCTCTGTAGAGACAGAAAATTTAATTATATCTAACGCCAGAAAAGAAATATACAAAGTAGTTCAGAAATTCCCCCACAAAAAAGTATTAGACCCAAATGGCTTCACAATAAAATTCTACCAAATCTTTAAAAATTAGACAATTCCAATGCTACTTAATCTATTCTGGAACATAAAAATGAAGGAAAACTTGTTTTGTGAAGCAAGTATAATATTCCTTTCTAAACTTGATGAAGATTACATTGAAAAGAAAACTATAGACTAATCTCACTTATGAATATAGATATAAAAATCTTAAATATTAACAAACATAACATAAAAAATGACGAGGTGAAGTTTATTCTAGAATGCAAAGATAGCACAATATTAGGAAACCATTAATATAATCCATCTTATTAATAGAGGTAAGCAGAAAAGTCATATGGTCATATTTATAAATGCAGGAAAGGCATTGAGAAAATCCAGTGCCAATTCATTTTTTTTACAAAAAAACCTCAATAAATTAGGAATTAATGGATACTGCCTAAATACAAAATCCAGGATCTTAGTGAGAAAATACTAGAGGCTTTTCCACTAAAATTGAGACTAACACAAAGATACTATCTCTACTAATTCTTAAGAGTATAATGAAGATATTATTCATGCTATTAAGCAAGAGAAAGCATTTAGAGGTGTTTGAATTGGAAAGGAAGAGGTAACCCAAATGAAGCAATAAAAAATTACTATAAAAAAATTAAAAATTGAGTAAATTAGCCTATAAAACCAATCGTCTTCAATATTTACAAACAAAAACTGATTAGAAGATTAATGACAACAAAACAGAAAATATCTAGAAATTCAAACTTTATCCAAGAAAAACTATAAAACACTTCAGAAATACTCAAAAGTACCCTTCAACAAATAGAAAGCCATACTTTGGTTTTGGGTAGAATGACTCAATATCATAAAGATGTCCTCTGTAAGCTAATTTACAAGTTGAATGCAATCCAAATTTTTACTTAAATGTCATAGGTGTCTTCCTGGAGCTGGATAAGTTGATCAAAAACTCATTTTTAAAAACAAACAATCAAGAAAAGCTAGCAAAATTTTGGAACAGAAGAGCAATGAGGAGAGGTAAGCACTAACAGACTTTTTAAAATAATATTAAGCTTCTATAATTAAAATAGTTTGGTATTGGCGCAAAATTAGACAAACAAACTAATGGAACAAAATAGAAAAATCCAGAAATAGGTTAAATTACCAATAAACATTTAGTTTATAATAATGGCAACATCTCCTATCACTGAGTATATCAGTTAAGGTCAGATCAAGTGACAAATGACACAGTAATTTGAATAAGGAAATTTTAATATAAAAAATTATTGACTATAACAAGGAGTTGGAGTATAAGAGACTTGACTAGTAAGAGGTAAAGAGAACTCTGTAGAATACAGGAATAGCAGGCATAAGGAGCAGCCACTACCTCTAATGCTAAGGTAAGAGCACCCAAGAAAGAGCCAACACACACACACACACACACACACACACCAGGACTGAGATTCAGACCTTGTTGGAGAGGGCACAGCCATGGAACATTGGATGGCAGAGAAATTGCTCTGCTGACACACTAGCAGGACTCACTGAAATCTGCTCTCTGGGATGCTGGGGGCAGTCAGCCTCAGGTAGGTTCCATGCTGCAAAACCTGATGCAGAAGCACACAGGTAGTTCCAGAGGAAGCTTCTGACCACTGGACACTGCTGACCGCTGGTCACTGTTGGAGCTGGGTGCTGGAGAGCTGCCTGAGCTGTAGGAGCCAGGTCCTAGGGAAATCCCTCTCTCCTCCAGTGTCCCTCCAGAACCTTCTTCTGACAAAACTTAACATTGTGCCAGCTGGCTAAGGAGAAAAACTTACAGTGTTCATCTCAATCAGAATGGCCAATGAAGGGTGGACTGGGAGCTGGGCAAAAAAAAAAAAAAGTAAAGTAAAAAATAACAATACATGACAATTAAAGAAAAATATTTGCAATTTATACATCAAAGGCAAAAAATTGATATTCCTGATACACAAAGAGCAGTTAAAGTAGAGAATAAAAAGGTCAACAACCCAAACAAGCTAGAAATATGAAGAGACAATTTATAGTAAAAGAAGTGCAAATGACTTTTAACCAATTGAAAAGATATTCAATCTTAGCCTTTATAAGAGAAAAAGCAAATTAATTATACTAACTATACTATCAGATATACTATACATGTATATATGTACATATATAAAATATACTATGTATTTATATACATGTGTATACCCATACATGTGCAAATACATGTATATATACTGTATCCATACACGTATATACTATATATATACACATATATGTGTATACACATGCATGTACAATGTGTACATACTGCATTATTTGAAAAGTGTTATATGAAGAGCTACAATCAAGAGGGTTTCTCCACAGTGTTCTTTCATTGAATGGATGTTATAGATATTCTGTCCCAGCTGTAGTGAAACGTTTGAAATCTCTTATACGAAGATGTTCCTAAACAGCTACTTGCAAGGTGGGTTCAGCAAGAGTGTTCTTTCATTGTATGTGAGTGAGAGTCTGTCTCTGTGTTATAAACTGTAATGTCTGAAAAGTGTTACATTAAGAAATTCTTAAAGAGCTACAAGCAAGAGGATTTCTCCATAGTGTTCTTTCATTGAATGGATGTTATAGATATTCTGTTACAGCAGTAGTGTAAACATTTGAAAACTCTTATGGGAAGATGTTACTAAACAGCAACTTGCAAGCTGGGTTCAGCAAGAGCGTTCTTTCATTGTATGATATTGAGAGCCATTCTGTACAGCAATGTACATGCATGTATACACATAAATACAGATAGTATATATAGTGTTTGTTTATATCTTTTTAAAAATGGAAAGATAAAATGTAAAACTTTTACATGATTACCGATAGGAGATGGGAGTGAACAGGGTAGAGGAACCAGGGATAGAAGCCAGACTTCTTTGTAAATAGCCTGTTTTCCAGATTTGCCCTTGGAATCAAGTAATTATTTTATATAATTATAAAATAAATTTAATTACCAAGGCAATTTCTAAAAATTGCAAGTAAAATGAACATAACTATATACACATTTAATGGCACGACCATACAGAGAGTATCTATTACAAGTGACTCTAAAATATAGTAATTTGATGACACATCTTAAGTCATTTTCAGTAGTCATATTGTAGGTTGGCATCATTATTCTGAGACCGTTGTGAACATACTGTGAGATAAAGCTAATGAGTACTTACTTTGCTGTTTTAAGAACCAAGATTTTCAGCAAGGTTGAAAGGAAACCAAGATGTAAAAAAGATAAGTAAAAACTCTTTAGTCCTGGTTTTAACTGTTTGTAAGAATTCACAGTCTAGTTTATCTTTTAAATATATATATATATATATTTATGTGCCTCTTAATATATATATTCAATATATATATATGCCTCTTTTATATATATATTAGCCTAGATGGCCTCTAAACACCATATCCTGCTAAAAGGAATCAGGTTAGCAATCAGGGATCTTTGAAGAAATGACTGATTCCAGGTCTGGCACAGGAAATGCACAAGATGAGCCCAGAATAGATTGTCATTCCAGAAGCAAAGAAGCTATCAAAGACTACTGATGTCATGTCAAAAGTCCCAGGAACCAACAGAAGCTACAGCTATACAAACTTGAGACAATATTTTGAAATGGACAAAATGTATTTCAACTCATGTACTCAAAATGATGCTGCCATGAACCTCCCCCAACCCCCCATAACATGGTCATCTTTGCCAGATTTTAGGAAACCATCATTATTTTGAAAACTTGTGTTTAAATGGAAAAAGTGAAAAAATTTTGGTGCCTTTTTTCTATGGCCTCTACCTTAGGGGAGTGATAGTTAACGAGAGAAAGTTCTTTATAGAAATTCTGCAGCTAATAATGAAAAGGGCGATAGAATATCACCATTTTGCAACCCACAATGAAGTAACAGACCTAGACATGAATATCAACGATTGGTAACTCACAGAAAGAAATGCCAAGACATTATACACTTCCCGGGAAGTAAATAATACCACGTAAGAAGTAATCTTACCAAAAAAAAAAAGTCAAACCTGAATCTGATCAGTTCTCTAAATCTAAATATCAATTTACTGGAAATACAAAGGAGAGAGAATGTGTTAAACTGCTCCATGGCTGTTTTCTATAAAGAAAAGTGGAGAGGACCCTGTAGACTAAGAGAGGCTTAAGAAACATGACAAAGCAATACAATGTACGACCTTAAATGGATCCCCATTCAAACAAATAAACCTTAAAAATATATATAAGCTAATCAAGAAAATGTGAATACTGACTGGGCATTTGATGGCATTAAAATTTTTTTGTTATATTTTAGGTGTGATAATTGTGATTGTGTTTTTATAAAGAATCTTTATCTTTTCGAGATACATAATGAAATATTTACACATAAATAATATGACATCTGGGATTTGATTCAAAATGTTTCTGGGGTATGAGGACAGGGATGCTAGCGGGTGTGGGCATAGATGAGACAGGACTGACCGTGTGTTGATGATTGTGGAAACTGAGCAATGTATATATCAGTTCATTTTTTATTATTCCCTCTTCTTTCATATATGTTTGTAAATGTCTATAACAAAGTATTTATAAAACATAATGAATAATAATCATAATCAGATGCAATCCAATAGACTAAATAGGAGAAACGGGAACACAATTATTTAGTAAGAGATTCAAGATTAGGGCAAGTCTTAACTTCCAGCTGAGTGCTCCTTCCACACTAGATCACTGCAGCAGCCACTCATTCCCACCTCTAAAACCCCTGTTATGTAGTGAAACAGAAGCCTATATAAATTTCATACTATAAAGGAAAAAAAAACACTATTTCTCTTTCACAAAATATCTAGCATGGTGCCTACGGAAAAAAATACATTCCCAAGAAAGATTTTACTTGTTCAGAGGGACCTAAACCAGATCACCAAACAAATCTCAGACTATATATTGCAACACCTGAGAAAAAATACATGGTGTTAGACAACATGAGGAAAAACAAACTCTGTTCTTAAATAAACCTCACAGAGAGAACCTGGATGAGGATCTAATTGTAGCCATATATTCAGAAACATTAAAGAATTTTCCACCCCCACCATATCATGCTCCAAGAAACCAAACAGTAAGTAATGTTATTCTTTAATGACAGAAATAAATCCACTTACTGAAGACAATACTTATGTATAAAATGTGCTCTTGGCAATAAAAGAGCTCCCTAAGCTCATGGGGTGACACTTCAGAGGAAGTACTTGGTGGGTGAGTGATAGGTGCAGACCCAGGCTTTGCTTTCCAAGAGACGCCCTTTATAGTTTCCATGCTGAGTTTGCCATCTAGAGTCTAGAACATGTTGCTCCATCCCAGACCTTCAAGGGTCAACAGCAGCCTAGAGGAAACTGGGTTCTGAAATTAGATAACATTTCAAATGTAATAGTTATTTTGTTCTGCTATAAATCTACTAAACTAGAGAGGTCACAAAAGAAATGTGGCTGGCCAGGAAGCCCCTCTCCAAGCCTATGGATTCACAGTTCACTACCAGTTCTTCAACTACTTTGTAAATTTAGTTCTATTATTAACAATAATAATAATATCCAACACATATCCTCCAAGACAGTGGCTCTTTGCAAATACTAATAAATTACCTTAAATAAAGCCACATTTAGAATTTTTTTGGAAATCCAGCTACACTAAAAACAAATCCAGACCTTAGTGATTTGGATTATATTATACCCAGAGTTTAGGATTTTACTGCAGATTACATCAGATCACTCAGTTGGCTCAACTTTCTGTCACGTCTCTTGTATTTACTTTCCATTTTCTATTTAAAATATTTCTATCATATCAACTGGTAAAGCAGAAGACATGAGAGAAGGAGGAAACTAGGGGAGAAACTCTTTCATATTTTGTACTTAATTTTATTATCATATGAAACTCTTTGTGAAACTCTGGGTTTCCATCTCTTAAAAGGCAGAGAAGTCTTCTGGGCATTATTGGCATAACTCTGAAATAACCCACCTCAGCTCTTCTTCTGCTCCCTGTCTTTTCTGTCTCTTCTGCCCCTAATACCACAACACCTACAAATGGTTAAGTAAAGTATATAGTTAAGTAAACTATAATACAACAACTGGAGAGAATATTATACAACCTTAAGAGGCGGTTGCAAACACGATGCTATACCAAGGGAAAAGATTGGAGAAACTCAGTAAAAACTGTAAAATACAAAATAATATGTCAGACTTGTTTTTAAACTTATTCCCAGAAAAATATGGAAATATGGCTATCTAAATGCTAACTGTGCATGGCAATGAGGGAAGATAATTCCTTGTCTTCTAAACGCATGTGCATTGAATCATTAATAGAAAAAATATATATTGATGTTAAGTTTGATAAAAAAGAATACTATCTTGTTCCAGATTCATGACTAGAATCATTAAAGTAAAGCATAGGTCACTTTAAAGGGGGGGAGGGGCTCACACAATACAAACTCAAATGCAGATGTGAAAGTACATAAGCAACTTGATAAGAGTATTGTCACAGGAATTAGGACATTATAATAAGGACCATTTGGAATTCATAAATAATGCCCTCTTGTAGAATGTCAACTGTATCCCCAGTTTGATTGTTGAAGCATAAGGCTGAGCTAATCCAGAATATTTGCATTCCAAATACTTGACACTGGAATTAATATTGAACTCACTGTGGATCAATGCTTTTTAAATGCTTGGCTGAAAGATATAATTTTTATGAAAGATTGCATGAGAGTATGCAGACTATACATTCCTCTGATATAATCTTTCCTTGGATTAAGCCAGAAAACTCCATAACTGGGTGTTATATGGTCCACCCTTTCAAATCCATTAACCACTACACTCAAACTTTCTCTCTGCCCTGTTAGAATTGTGTTTACTAAACTGCTCTTGAATTAAATGTACTAAAACCAGCAGCCTATAATGAAAGATGTACTGTGTTTCCAGTATTTTATTGGTCCTATAATTGTGCTGTTGCTGTATTGCCAATAATAACACCTCTTGCCTCAGTAGCCTAGCTGGTAACAGTCCACGGGGTTAGGTAGATGGGTCGGGGTTCTAATCTTGCAGAAGAGTGGGATTTATATTAACTACAAATACCAAAGAAGAGTCCTATAGTTAGAGAAATGCACAGAGTATGACAAGTAGAAGATGGAATTTCACGATGCATGGTGCATTAATATGTCACTGGCCATTTGGTTGGATGTGGCCGAGTTATATAATAAGAGGAGAGTTTGAAAAAAAGGAGCTTGGTCAAGCTGCTACGTAAAACAGGTGGTGAACACCTTGACATAAATACAGAGTGTCTCGCTTCTTTGGGATAAAAGAAAACAGGTGTGGCTCTCCTACCACAGAGCGGTTGGGTGTAATAGCCACCATGAGGGGGATACCGAGCATTTAATTAATGTCCCCTACAACTATTCCATAGCCTGGGGTAATGGGCAATGCTTCCCTTAAATAGATGTCCTACAGAAGTGCAACCACGGTAGACTGCAAAAATCATCTGCTATTTGGAAAGTTTTTAGTGGTTGTGACTCCCACACTTGCCTGCCAATCGGCAGGGACCACCACGCCCTCAGCTGGTGCCTGCCTACTGGCTGATCCAGCCCAGCCAAGTTGGGTGTCAAATCCATAACAGTAGTTAAGGTTTCCCCTACCAGTAAATCAGTGACCATTGGTCAGATGGCTTAAAAAAAAAAAAAAAAAAAAACTTCTGTTGCTTGGCAATATGACATCTTTATTCGAAAATTCTCAAGCAGAATATGGCAGAAATAGTATACTCACAAAAAGAAAAGGCAATTCTACATTATAATGGTTTCTGTTACCACTTCCATTCCTTTAACAGAGATAAGGGTAAAATGTACTGGTGCCACGAAGAGAGGAGAATCTGCAATGTCCAATGTACAATTAGTCAGGATTTGGATAATATTACAATCATTCAAGATGGGACAGAAAAACATCAGCACAACACTGGTGTTGAATGGGAAGAAAGGAAAACACTGAATAGGTTAAAATGATGTGCAAAAGGGGGCCGGCCCGGTGGCGCAGCGGTTTCGTCCGAGCTTGGCAGCCCGGGGCTCGCGGGTTCGGATCCCGGGCGCCCGCCGACGCACTGCCTGTCAGCCATGCCGTGGCGGCGTCCCATATGAAGTAGAGGAAGATGGGCACGATGTTAGCCCAGGGCCAGTCTTCCTCAGCAAAAAGAGGAGGATTAGCAACGGATGTTAGCTCAGGGCTGGTCTTCCTCACCAAAAAAATAAATAAATAAAAATTTAAAAAAAAAAAAAAATGATGTGCAAAAGAAGAACCAAATGCAACACCATCACAAGTACTTCCAAGAACTCTCCATGGTATTCATGATGAAAAGGGCCTGTTAATGCTACCAGAAAGAAACTCATTAAAGAGGCAAGCAAACAGAATTCAAAACAGACGTCGACCTCCAAACCCAACTTCATTGCCTGAAATTGAAATTCCAGAGGAGTATAAAGTGATCAGAAGCAAAGAACCATTTCTTATGCACAATTCTGGTGCTCAAAATGACAAAAGAATTCTCATTTACACAACTTATGACAATATTTGATATTCAAGTGCCAATACCACATTACTCAGTGATGGCACCTTCTAGATGGCACCAACACAGTTCACTCAGTTATTTATTGTGAACAGTGTAGTACTGGTTATACTATGCCACCAACAATGAACAGGCAAGAAGACACTTACAGATATATATATATGAGAAAGTGCTTACATTTGCATGGGAAAAAAATCTCAACATTAATCCTTTCTTGTGCATGATGGATTTTGAGATTGCAAATATAAATGTGATTTGACTACTCCTATCAAATGCACAAGTAAAAGGATGCTTATTTCACTTTTCACAATCACTGTAGTGAAACATATCTTCTTTGGGTCTAACACAGAAGTATATGACAACAGAAAGTAACACCCATAAGTATGCATCCATGTTGTTTGGACTTCCATTTGTGCCTTTGGAAGATGTAAATGAAATTTTTGAGTACAGTGTGGAGATTGCAGAATAAAATTTAGATGACCTAATG
Source organism: Tapirus indicus (assembly GCA_031878705.1). Lineage (NCBI taxonomy): Eukaryota > Metazoa > Chordata > Mammalia > Perissodactyla > Tapiridae > Tapirus > Tapirus indicus. The sequence goes on along the minus strand of CM062919.1, from coordinate 135,563,830 downwards.
GATTATGTTGAGAGTGTGTATGTCCATGGAAGGTGTGGCAGAGGCAGACGATCAGAAGCTCCAAAATCTCCACCAGAAACCTGGAATGTTTATACTTCAGTACAGAATGGCGATCACAGCATGAACAACACAGTGGAAGGATGGCATAGAAAATTTCAAAAGCTGATGGTAATGCATCATCCTTCAACTGGAGATTTATTAAAGTGTTAAAAGAACAGCAAAGCAAGGAACACATTATCACTCAGGTTCTTGGTGATCACACTCAAATACAGCCATCAACTTCACAACAATACCAACAAAATCAAATTCGCATAACCAAAACTGTTAACAGATACAACAAATATAAAGCCAATAATCAGGTCAATATACAGTCATACACCACATAATACCACTTTGGCCAACGAAAACCACGTATACGACAGTGATCCCGTAAGATTATAATGGAGCTGAAAAATTCCTATCTCCTAGTGACATCATAGTGTCATAACATCATAGTGCAATGCATTACTCACATGTTTGTGGTGATGCTGGTGCAAACAAACCTACTGCACTGCCAGCCATATAAAAGATAGCACATACAATTATCCACAATATATAATACTTGATAATGATAATAAATGACTATGTTACCGGTTTATGTATTTAAGATACTAAAAGTTTTTTTGCTGAGGAAGATTCGCCCTGAGCTAACATCTGTGCCAATCTTCCTCTAGTTTGTATGTGAGTTGCCACCAGAGCATGGCCGCCAACAAGTAGGATAGGTCTGCACCTGGGAACTGAACCCAGGCCACTGGAGCAGAGTGCGCTGAACTTAACCACTAGGCCATGGGGCCACCCCCAAACTTTTTATCATTATTTTAGAGTATACTCTTTCTACCTATAAGAAAAAGTTTTCTGTAAAACAGTATATGGTGTCATACTGGCAGCAACCTCATACATCTCATGTTTACCGCGTCTCTTCGTTGTATCAATTTCTCTTGTGCTTGATTTAATCTCATGTTGTTTGTTTGTCATAGCCCCTAAGCATACAAAGTCCACTGCTAATGGTGCCACTAAGAGGCGATGTTGAATGATTAACATGGAAACTAAATTAAAAGTGATTAAGGACTACGAAAATGGAAAATCAGCAATGGTTATTGCTTGCCAGTCAAGCAAGTCCCACTCCACCATAGCTACATCTTGAAGAACAAGTACAAAGTGATGGAAGCTATAAAAGGATCTGCTTTGTTGAAGGCAATAAGACTAACAAAAATTCTAGAAGGGCCTATATCAGACATGAGGAAACTTCTAATGACCTAGACTGAAGACCAGACAGAGACGTGTACCCTTCTCAGCACCATGATGATAATGGCCAAAGCAAAAATGTTGTTTGTGATGTTGAAAGAAAAGGCTGGACCTGATTACAATGATGAATCTACTGCTAGCTCTGGGTGGTTTAAACAATTCAAGAATCATTATTCATTACATAATGTGAAAGTGAGTTATGAATCTGCAAGTGCTGATGTGAAGGCAGCTGAAGAATTTTTGGAAACTCTAGATAAGCTGATTGTGGAGGAAAATTACTGCCAGAGCAAATATTCAATATGGATGAAACCTCCCCATTCTGGAAACAGGTGCCTGAAAGGACTTTCATCCATAAGGAGGCCAAGTCAATGCCAGGTTTCAAGGCTTTTAAGGACAGGATAACAGTCTTGCTTGGGGGAAATGTTGCAGGCTACAAATTGAAACCCTTTGTGATCTGGCACAGGGAGAACCCCATGGCCTTCAAGCATATCAATATGCACACACTGCCAGTGTACTACAGGAACAACAAGAAATCAAAGGTGATCCAGCTCCTCTTCTAAGATGACCTCCTGCATTGCTATGCCAGTGAAATACAGAAGTACTGTTTGAAGAATAATATACCTTTCAAGATTTTGCTTATCATTGATAATGCTCCAGGACATCCTCCTTTTACTGGTGATCTTCATCCCAAGATCAAAGTGGTATTTCTTCCTCCAAACACCACTTCTTTGATCCAACCAATAGATCAAGGAGTTATAGCAGCTTTTAAGGCCTACTACCTGAGATGGACCTTTTCCCAGGTTATTGCTGCAACTGAGGAAGACACTGATGCAATTCTTGAAGGATTACAACATCTATGACTGCATCAAGAGCCTTGCTTGGGCTTGGGGTGATGTTGCCAAGGAGTGTATGAATAGCATTTGGAAGAAGACACACAAGAGGTTCATCCATGACTTCAAATTTTGCCAAGGATGAGGAGGTTGCAAAAATCAACAAAGTTGTGGTTGAGAAGGCAAACAACTTTAACCTGGGTGTGGATGAGGATGACTGAGGAGCTCCTAGAGGTGGTTCCCGAGGAAATGACTAATGAGGAGTTGTTGGAACTGGAACAGGAACACATTGCTGAAGAAGAGGCAAGAGAAAAGGAAACTGCAGGAGAAGAAAAAGAACCAACCCAAGAAAATTTCACAGTGTAGTGTTTAACAGAAGCTTTTGCAGACTTCAACAGTCTCCTTAAAAAGTTTGAAAATATGTACCCCCACACCAAAAGGTTTTCATTAGTAGAGAGGAATGTTCATGGTGCATTATCTGCTTACCAGCAAATCTATGATAAAAAAAAGAAACCTACCAAGCAAACCACCATGGACATATTTCTGAAAAGAGTGACGCCTCCTCAAGAAGATCCTCAGGCAGGTCCTTCAGGAGGTATTCCAGAAGAAGGCATTGTTATCATAGAAGATTATAGCTCTATGCCTGTTATTGTCCCTGAAGACCTTCCAGTGGGACAAGATGTGGAAGTAGAAGACAGTGATATTGATGATCCTGACTCTGTGTAGGCATAGGCTAATGTGTGTGTTTGTGTCTTAGTTTTTAACAAAAAAAGTTTAAAAAGTAAAAAAAAAAAAAATTAATCTTAAAAATAGAAAGAAGCTTATAGAATAAGGATATAAAGAGAAAATATTTTTGTACAGCTGCATGTGTTTGTGTTTTAAGCTGTTATTACAAAAAAGTCAAAAGAAATTAAAAAGTTTATAAAGTAAAAGAGTTACAGTAAGCCAAGCCTAATTTATTATTGAAGAAAGAAAAACATTTTTTATAAATTTAGTGTAGCCTAAGTGTACAGTGTTTATAGAGTCTACAGTAGTGTGCAGTGATGTCCTAGGCCTTCACATTCACTCACTACTCACTCACTGACCCACCTAAAGAAACTTTCAGTCCTGCAAGTTCCATTCGTGGTAAGTGCCCTATACAAGCGTACCACTTTTTATCTTTTATACTGAATTTTTACTGTACCTTTTCTATGCTTAGATATGTTTAGATACACAGATGCCACTGTGTTACAACTACCTGCAGTATTTAGCACAGTAACATGCTCTACGGGTTTGTAGCCTAGGAACAATAGGCTATACCATACAGCCCAGGTGTACCATAGGCTATACCATCTCCATTTGTGTAAGTACACCCTATGATGTTCGCAGAATGGTGAAATCACCTAACACATCTCTCAGAATGTATCCTTGTTTTTAAGTAATACATGACTATATACTTGAGAGCAATTGCTCATCGACTTAATAGTAACCCTGCCAAACTTTATGATGAGGAAGAACAAGAATAAATGTGAAATCCAAAATTCATCATGAATGACAATAAAAATAACATACATAAAATTTTAATGAAGTTAAATGTTTGTACTATTTAACAAATCGTGGACCAAATGTCTCAATGGATGTTTTGGACAGGACCAAATATCAAGAACTTAGGATCTTGTTGGTGTGGACCAAATGTCTCAATGGATGTTTTAGACAGGACCAAATATCAAGGACCTCAGACCCTTTTAGCATGGCCCAAATGTCTCAATAGACATTTTGTGTCTTAGTTCTCATTAGTACAGGACCAAGTGTCCTGCAAGGTATTGTTCTTTATGTGGCATCATGCATGAGGGCCTACGAAAGAACTTCATCTCAGTCTCACTATCAGAAATTATGTTTTTCCCAACAACTAGTTCTTTTTCACTTTGTGGGCCCTGAATCTTACCATGTTTCCGATGTCTGGGGTGAAAAGTGCACAGAGATTTGTGGCCTGTAATTTGTTCCACAGCCTCATTCCTGGCTCTCAATACTCTCTTCACCTTGTTTTACCATTACCTCATATTTCTTGTTTACTTTTAATTATTTTCATTTGCCATATTATTTGAATCTTTTAAAGTTACCTTTGGAATAATGTAAGATCTGATTAGGTATTAAATCAATTAAAATTTTAAAATTGCATAGAAATTCCCACTTCTAAGGAATCTAATATGCAGTCACCAGCCAGCAGACTAGAATCCCTGACACACAGAAAGTACTCAAGTAATATCAGCTATTATCATTATCATTACATAATTCCACATTGTAATGTCATAGTAGTGTTTGTAAGTCAAATAAATACATGCACATGGGCACACACACAAATACTCATTTAATGCAATAACCTTGATTACCCTCTTTACCATACGATTTTTAATGCCTAAAACATTGCCTGGACAGTGTAGGCAATCCATAAATATCTTCTTAATGAATGAGTTACTGAACAATGAATTCCTGGTATCACTATATTTATGTTTGTACATATTTTTGAATACACATGCTGAGGAGAAATTTGGTATAGTGAAAATACATATTTTTTTAGACAGCTGAGGTACTATCCAAATGTTGACAACTAACAGATATCAATTCCAGATATCAGAGATATTTTCTAAGGCTTGCCTCTCTTATCAGGACTTCCTAGTGTTTTTACAAGAATTAAATGAAGCAGTATAATACAGCCTGGTACATGCAAGTTCAATAAGTGCTCATCTTACTTTTCCTTTCCTTCCACGCCAATGTATATTCCTATGGCAGTATCACTGATGTGTGTGTGTGTGAGAGAGAGAGAGAGAGAGAAAGCCTAATCCATTCAAAAGACATTACTGCCAAAGGACTATCTATATTTCCCTCTATAACTCTCTTCACTAACCATGAATGATCCTTCTCTTCTTCCCTTAGCTCCCATGTTGGCTATCTGACAAAAAAGGAGAAAAAAGTAGAAGGAGGGGAGATGAAGGGAGGAAGGAAGGAATGAACAAAGGAAGAAAGGAAGGAGGAAGAGAGAAGGAAGCGAGCAAAGAATTTGGTTGTCTCACTAGAAAAGAGGAAAGCACATAACAGCTATTAGATATGAACAGAATATCCATTCGGATATTATACAATGTTCAAATACATGTCACCATTCTTTCTTAGAAATCACCGATTGCAAGGTTGCTAAACCTGAGTAATTAGCAGCTTTTTAGGTATGCATTGTGCTTTTAGAGACATCCCATGTGGAAAATAAAGCATATGAACTCCCTCAGAAAGAGTAACGGCTTTAAAAAATCAACGGCTCCATGGCTAACAAAATAGAAAACCTGACTACAGCCATCTAGTGTGCCGGAAGCTAAATAATAGGACTACCAATCACTCCCAGATGACTCTTGAACCCATGCATTCATTCTTTTGTGTATGGTGCACTTCATGGTGAAGACTTCACTTTGGTGGGGTTTTTTTCACAACTGACACAAAGTTTTTCAATCTGTGATGAACTCTGCTTGTTTCTTTTCATTCCAACCCCCTCCCTCACTTTATGGGAGAATAAAAAAACAAGTATTGACCTCTAAGACTTTTGTCCAAGGTGATCTTTCCTTGACCTCATCCATTCATTTCATTCTTCCTCATATCAAATACCACCTCAGCCAGATTGCCAGGTCTCTGTCCCTGGTACAGGCAGCACGCTGTTGGGAAATGCTTGCTTTAGCATTTGCAGACACTGTGCTGGGATGAGGTATCAGATGACAGGCTTTCATCTGGATATAATTTATTTATTATATCAGTACTTTATATTAAAGAAAGTGCACCAGTGTGAAAATTGAAGGAAAAACATATTTTGGCTAAGGAATAACCTGGAAATTATTAAAGTCTAAAGCTTATGGGTCAAAGGGTAGCAGCTTCATGTTATTAAAATAATATGTTAATGTTTAAGTCATGTAACCTCTATGGGTCTTTGAAACACCTGCGATGGAAATGGTTTCCACGCTATTATAATGCTAACAAATAGACTGAGGCTCACCTCTTTACTATTGAATCTACTCATGTGACTAAATTTTATGAGCCAATAAAACGTATCCTAACAAATATAATAAAGATTCAGCAAAATACCACCCTAAGTCAATTTTCTTTGCAACTCTGCTTTCTCTTTTTGCTGCTACTCCCACCTCAAGCTCCACCCTCTCCAACTCTTCCCCTCTTTCTTCTTCTTTACTTAGGTTTCATTTGATACAGCTGTTGCTGAGGGACAAGCGAATGAGGCTGCCACTGGGATAAACTAGAAAGCGTGTTAACTGCCCTATAACATATTTTCTGTTATTAAATAAAGATGACACCATGGACTAGATTCTGCCCTCTGCCAAACAGTACTGTAAAAGGTAAGTATCACCCCTCATGAAACAATAAATTATTTATGTCCACTTATTTCACTTTACTTACATTTTTAGCATTAGTGTCTAAACATATGTACATACACACACATACATATATACTTCTCAGCATATGAATCTCTCCCATGTATCCCAAAAGTCATATAATGCCAAGAAGACCTCTCAAGACAGGCCAAAGGGCCAGTTTCATCTATAATTGGTGAAATGATTTCAACTGACATTCTGAGAGGTGAAGTGAATCAGATCACAATAATTTGCATCTATTATTTTAAATAGATGTCAAATCTCTGGAATTCTTTCATGTGTACACAAAATAGAGCATGTAGGGGGAAAAAATGAAAAGGTTGTTTTGCTTCAAACTGGAAATTTAAAAAACCAATGAAATCTACATTAAATGTATCCTTCCCCTCAATAAGTCAGCCAATTGATTATTAAAGAACCATGGTATGGACTGAATTGTATCTCTCAAAATTTGTATGTTTACGCCCTAACCCCCACTGTGACTGTATTTGTAGATAGGACCTTTAAGGAGGTAATTAAGGTTAAATGAGGTCATAAGGATGAGGACCTCATCTGATAGGACAAGTGTCCTCATTAGAAGAGGAAGAGAGATCAGAGATCTTTCTCTCTACACACGCTCAGGGGAAAGACCATGTGAGAACAGAGTAAGAAGGCAGCTGTTTGCAAGCCAGGAGAAGCCTCACTAGAAACCAACCCCGATGGCACTTTGATCTTGGACTTCCAGCCTCTAGAATTGTGAGCAAATAAAATTTCTGTTGTTTAAGCCACCCGGTCTGTGGTATTTTGTTATGGTAGCCTGAGCAGGATAATACAAAGCAGAAGTCTTCTTTCTTCCCAAAACATGGTATAATCACAGAGGCTGAAAGGATCTTAAGATCAAGGAGACCCAGTAGTGAAAAATAATGTTCACTGAGGGCATCCTGAAGGACCACCATTAAGAAGATTCTTCTGGAAAATAGTCTATGCATTACCATCAGACAAGTCAAATCAACAGAGATGCATATTGAGATGTCATTGTTTTGGTCCCTTTTTGTTATGGCATCAATTTGTACTGAGGGATATGATAAGAAATCACTGTGTGAAAATTATTTAATATATCTATTATACAATTTCCAGAATATGATCTTCTACACATCATTATGATATCTTAAGGGGTAACATTCTCTCAAGTCTCAGTAACAAAATGGTTTTTTTCACCTGAACAACTCTATTTTCATTTTGCAGTGACTGTGACTCCTATATGATCATGTTTCCCTCTGTATTTAGGTTACCAGGAAGCTTAGAACCAAATTTGAGGTCTGTTTCTAGCAGTTATACAGGTTCTCAAAGTATGGTTTCTGTGAACCAGTTTTCCCTATCTTTTATTCTCCTCTTCTTGTTTTCCTCTTGTATAGATTTCCTCAAATATTTATTTTGTGTTTTATGTATTTTGCACACCATCTCAAATTCTTCATGGAATGATGAGCAAAATAAGTGCATAAATAAGTACACATCATCTCATCCAACCTTGTTACTTGAAGGTGGGAAACTGAGATCCAGAATACTTTAGTGATTTGTTTCCAGGTCATGCAGTCAGAGCGTGGCACAGATACGATCAGAAACTCAGTTTCCTCTCACTCAGTCCAGTGTTCCTTCTTCTCTACCATAAAATTACCTCCCTGAGCAATGAAGAAGAAAGGAAATGCACTCAAAAGGAAAAATATCCCCTTGGTACATGCAGCTCAGTGTTTCTCAACAGGGGCAAGACAAGCCTTAACTGTGCTGTGCCAAACTGTCTCCATACTGAAGAATGCTCAGCATACCTGGTCCCTGCCCACTAAATGCCATTAGAGCCCCCAGTCATTGTATTAACAAAAAAAGTCCCCTTACATTTCCCAAAGCCCACTCCCACCACATTTTTGTTTTTTGTTTAAAAGAGAAACAAAAGTAGAAAATACTTCCCTGATCTAATGAAAAATTGAGTCTTTAGGGGAAAGTAAGGATCAAAGTTTAAAATAAATGCATTTAACAGCTGACGTTAACATTTCTTAGGAAGATATGGTAAAGTGTTTGTCAAAATGACCACAATAATTTCCCTCACTGCCCCATGCTCTTGGGCTATCCCTTCTCAAACTGACTTTCGCCTTGGCCATGTGAACAGTTTTGGCCAATGAGACATTGGCAAATCCCACACAAGCAGAGGCTTGAAAAGTCACTTATACACTGTGATTCTTTGGATCGCTGAGACCACCACATGAAGAAGCTCAAGCTAGCTACCTCTAGGATGAGAGACTGAATAGAGCATATTCAAGCTGTTCTAGCTGAGGGCCACTCACCAGTGTACCTACTCTTGACATATGATGAGGCCAAACCAGATCATTCAGCCACCACCCAACTTCCATCTGACCACGGACACATGAGAGAGCCCAGGAGAGGTCAGCCAAGCCAGCCCAGACTTAGAACAATCCAGCTGACCCACAGAATAGTGAACTGAATAAAACTGTTTTTGTTTTAAGCCACTCAATTTGGAAGTGATTTGTTATGCAGCAAAAACTAACGTTTAGGAAAATAAGTTGAAAATCTGTAAGTTTGGGGCAATCCATAAATTAAACTACTTTGGTGGAAGCAGGAGCTCAAAGTCAGAGGTTATCAAGAGATAATAAACCTCTCTGTGTTCTATAAGAACTGCAGAAATCTTGGGAAGAGGGAAATAGAAGTTTAAGTCAATCTAGTTCTTAAGAGGCAGTGAGTCTCCAGTTGACATCCTAGATAGATAGATACAGACATAGATATGGGTATGGGTATGACATGGACATGGACATAGATAGAGATAAAATTAGATATAGATATATAAATATAGAGATAGAGATCTCCAGGTAATTTGCTACAGTTATCAACATGAAACATTATTAATGATCTCACATAGATTGTAAACAAGGCAACTCTTAGCAAAGTCATTAATGAGAATGAGTTTCTGTTATTTTCTTATAAAGAGTAATTTATTGAGGTTAATCTTTATGTCAACTTGAGTGATGCTTGTGTCCAATGCTATTCTGTTGCTTTAAGAATTCACCTTCAAACTAACACATAAGCCATGTTTATGGGACTAGTTCCCGGTATGACTGTTAACCCAATACCTATTTGGACCTATCTCTGATATCATCTTCACTTCTTTAATCTCTAGGACTTTACTGAAAAATTATTCAGTCAGCATTCTTCTTTTTCATCATTTGTCTCTCTGACTTTGACTAGCATCTTACCCTCAGCCCACCGTGAAAGCCCTCTCCCCTATCATACTTCTGAATGGCTCTCTTGGGCAGCTTTACTTAGAAACAAACCAGATCCTGATCATCTACTCCTGGATCATCTTTAAAGCACTAGAATAAATACTGGTCCCTACTACAACCTCCAACACCCAGTGTGCAATTAATACATATCAATGAACTTCAAATATATGTCACCTCTTATTTAAAGGCAGTAATAACCATTATCATCAATCACATCTAATATCTAAATTATTAGAATGGACAGTTTGTGAACATGATCTACATTGCTACACAATTATCCAAGCAAGAAGCCAAGTTTATTTTTATCCATGTTATGTTCATAAATGCTGACTGTAACTATACATGTAAGCTGTGGCAGATTGCATTTTCCAAAGATGGCTGCAGCAATATCTCCTGTCTTACACATTTTTTCTAGAACCTTTCCACTCCACATCAAAACATGGAGTCTAAGTCCCCTACCCTTGAACCTGGGAGGGTTTATGACTTACTTGCAACCAATAAAATGTGGTGGAAGTGATGCTGAAAACTTCTGAAGTGAGGTCAATAAAGGTATTGCAACTTCCATCTTGTTTGCTAGAACAGTCACACTGGAGCGCCGAGCCACCATGTAATCAGTCCAACTACCCTGAGTCTGCCATGCTGTGAGGAAGCCCAAACCAGCTCATGTAAAGAAACCACACCTAGAAGACTCCTGAAGCTGATTCAGAGAAACTCATTGTCCTGGGAATAATGACACCATTGACCCTGATAAAGCACGTTTTCAGCTAGAATCTGCATTGACAGAGACAAGACCAAACCCCCAGAGAGCAAAACATCTAAGTTAGGTAGATTCAAACACTGGAGTCTTTCCTAAACTGAAGGGCAAATATAGCACTGAGACAAAAGAGTAATCACACAGACCAGGTTCCTATGGTGCCCAAGGGCTCACCCTATTCAGATGAAATCCCAGGCTTTGGGCAGCAGGAATAATTCTAGGTTCTACCTACCAGAGATGAAAGATCTCACAATACAGTTTCTGTATTGTGGTCCAGATTGCTTCAGGCATTGAGTAGTGTTGGGCTTTTAAGCTGAAGGTCTTCAGATGTTACGGGTGAGCAGGAATAATAAAGGTGTGAGTGACCATGAAAGAGCATGAAAGGAAAAGCAGAACAGGGTGGCATATGTCAAGAGCAGCTGAGCCTCTTTGGATTTAGCCAAGTCCAAAAGAGTTGTAAACAGTTCAACTGAAGAAAATTCTAGGCAAGAAGAGCATATAAAATATAAAGACTGATATAAGAACAATGTGGCAAGAGCCCGAGTGGAAAAGCAGAGGCATACTTAAAAATAATGACGGGTGAGGTTGACCAAGTATTATAGGAATAAGAAATAAGTATTATAGGAATGAGTGACCAAGTATTATAGGAATGAGTCCATGGTATCAAGGACTTTGAATGACAACTGATTTTAGATTTCAGCCAACGATCAGGGAGTTACAGGAGTCTCCCAGATCCTGAGGAGGGGGAGAATCAGAGCAGGCAATATTCTAGGCCCCTTTCCTCCACTCTAACTTCAGTGACTATAATTTCAACCATTCTACAATCGCTCTTCTAGTAATCTTTCATTTGGAAGATATCTTTTGAAATGCTGAAAATATTACTATAATAGACAAAGACTTTCACTGTATGCCATTGATCAGAAAAGTAATGTGATAAAAATACTGTTTGAGGATTATTCCTCAGCTTTGTTGAGGGTATAGATAAGAAAGTGAAATAAGCAAGAACTTGAAATGGAGAACGTGAGAAAACAAAAGGGAAAGGAAAAGAGAGAAAACAATTTTTTAAATGAAGAATAACTAGGTTAAAGAAACCGAGGTAATGAGAACTCCAACCCCTACTTCCTTTGTTATCCCCTGTGATCTTGTACCTTCCCAGGGGTTTTGGTCTCTATTTGGCCATTTGATTCTCCTTTGCTCTGTCTCTTTCCATGCCTTCCATGCAACCTTTTTATTCTTCAGGTCCCAGCACCCATCCATGATCACAGTGCTACTTTTGACTGGCATGATAATTCAATGTTCTTCTCACTTGGCTTTACATTACAAATTTATGTCTCGCTTATCCAAAGTAATAACTTCTTCTAAAAATATTTTATTTTTGGTGCTTAGCCTTCTCAAAGTTCCTTACAGACATTACCTCATCCATTTCTCTTGAAAGTAGGTGCCCCAATGACAGAGTGCCCCAAAATCTATTTGTGCAGATTTGGGGTATATGTGTGCCTGGGACCTCAAAGATGTCAATTCTGTCTATTTGGGGTGAAAGATGGATGCTCTCAGCTATCAATAAGTGCCAAAAGCTCTCTCATTCAAAGACAGAAAAAAAGTTCCACCACCAGCATAAAAATTTAACACAATGTTTTGCATTAAAAAAAAGGCACTGCTGTCCACCAAAGAAAGAAAACATAAGAAAAGACATGTTACCATGTTCCTTTTAAATTCCAAATTTTTACTTCTAAAACTTAAAGGATTTTATCTTTGGGGGCATTATTGCATTTTTTATGCACTCCTAGAAAATAAATATAGAGTCAACCCGCTCTTACTCAAAAGTCTATGAGATCCTTTTATACACACACACACACACACACACACACACCATTTCCCCATACCACACACCAATTTGTTTAATCTTCTTCTGTGCAATGAATAAAGCAGACATTCTGGAGAGAAGACTCAAATTATCCTACTGGAACTGCCTGGCCAATTCAATGTGAGGAAGTGAGAATAGCCGAGATATAAGGGAATCTTTGAGTGCCGCTCCTTCCGCCACACTCCTCACTCCACAGTTAGTGTTGTCTCATTTAGAGTTTTAGACACTGTGACTTTAGGACCCTAGAAATGTCTGAACTCATAACATGGGAAAATATTAACATTTTATTAACTTAGTAGAAGATTCCAGCCTCAACAGATTTTTTTCTCTCTGCTGAACATATGTTTAAAAGATTATGCAAAAAAAAATTTTAACTTGAGCCTTCAGTTAAAATAAAGAATGACTCACTTGTGTATGTTCATAAGGCATAAAGATTATTTCGCTTCAACTACACTCGGCCTGTAAACCTTCGTTATATACCTGCCCCTAAGAAGGTACATGTTAGTAATTAATGCTGCAACCCAAAGTAAAAAGGAGATACTTACTAAAAATAAAACAAGGCAGAAAATTAAAATATTATATAAGAAGAAGAAAGAAGTCCACTGAAAGTACTGTCTTGCCTTGACATCCAAATAAAGACTAAAAGACATTTCAAGGACATTTGGTGGGAGTTGAACATCCAAAAAGACTGTGGCTCTTGTGAGGAGCAGGGTCCAGCTGTCACTTAGATGTAGAAGTCCATGGTAACAGGCCATGCCTCCTGGCCCTTTCCTCCAAACACAAGCTTTTCTTTCTTTCTTAACAACAAGTCCTTTATCCCTTACAAAACAAAAACTATCTTAACTGTGGTTTATGGAACACTTGCTGCTCAATGCATAGGGAAAAAAAAAAATTGCCCCTCTCTAAAAAGTGAATCTTACTGAAAATCCCCAAGCTGTGGATTGGTTTAAATTGCTGACCAGTTTCCTAAACCTCTTTCAAAAGAAACCACAGCAACAACAATGATAGTAACACAACAGCAGCCTTGATAACCTCTCCATTCTTTTCTTCCCTACCCAAAGAACACCTGCTACAGGTCAAACAGCACACACATGTAGACCCTAGGAATTGCTCTGACTACATAATTGTATTCTTATTTAAATGTCTTGAAATTCTCATGGCTAAACAAAAGTACAGGAGCTTTGCACAACAGGTGATCATTTTGACCAATGTAGTAATATTAACCTAAAATCTTTCCACGTAACCATAACAGTTTCCACGTTGTATTTAAATATCAGTTTAGAGGTTAAGAGAAAAGTTAGTGAGGAAAATTTCCTTTTCCTTTCTGAAAACATCTACTACTCTCCCTTTTCTGCTACAACATTCTATGTGATACCATAGTCACCTAATGGTGTACTCACATATTTGTAAATTAAAGGGAAAATGTAAACTGCAGCACCCATAAGATGAGAAGAAACAGTGAGGCCTGTGAAATATCTTGACACTGAAAATGAATTTCTTCCCAGAAATCACTTCTGGGACAAATAAGGTGCATCAGGCCATGGTAGCTTTCATGTCTGTTTTATCTTTAACTGAACAGGACTTTATAGACTTATCAGGGTTTTCAGCTTAACTAATCATTATTCAGAGATCTTGAATCATATAATTAGCTACCTGCTCTCTGTAGTTCTTTCCCCTAACTATGAAAACTAGGAAGGATAGGTATAGTTATTCCAGGTGGGTGGGATGTTCCAGCCAGATATTTGTAAACATTATTCAAAGAGCCCAGACTCAAGCTATCCACAAAACTTAATGGAAGAAAGGTCCATTTCCATTAACTTTAAAAATACAGTCAGGCGTCGCTTAACAACAGAGATACGTTCTGAGAAATCCGTTGTTAGGCGATTCCGTCATTGTGCGAACATCATAGAGTGTATTTATGCAAACCTAGGCTACTACACACCTAGGCTATATGGTACTAATCTTATGGGGCTACTTTCGCATATGCAGTCCGTCATTGACTGAAACGTTGTTATGTGGCGCATGACTGTATGATGTTCATGGCACATGCTAACCTTGAAGGGCTCTCAAGGTCTCCTCTCTTTAATTCCAAAGGTCAAGGAAAAAATGGAGTCTTTCAATATGAAGTTGAGAATGGAGCTTTTAGGTAGAGGAGTAAAGTGATTATAAATAGAACTGATCTGGGAGAAAGGCTTTCTTCTCTTTGAACTCTTCTCACCTCTTGTCTAAAGTTCTCTCTTGGCTCACTTTATCTCAGGCACTTGGTACTGTGAAACGAGCCTCGGGAAGACTCCCACTTAGAGGGAGGCCCTTGAATGGCCAACTATAAACAGAATAGGGCCTAGGGGGAAAAAAGAATCTAACAGCCTGATTACTGCTACCCTAGTCCAGGCTTTATGCTAATAGGTCAAAAGGCATCCTGAGGCTCCCTCACAGCTCAGCTCACTTCACCAAAGTAAGACACGAGGCAGTGATTTGGGCCCATATCCCTCTTTAGTAATAGAATGTTTGTTGTTCTAGAATGTCCCTTAACAGATATAGCTATAATTAGAGACGTCTGAATACTTCTGCTCTCATCTATTAAGACATAAACATATCAAAGTCTAATCTACTTGTTCTCTAACCTATTTATACGTTGTGCAATAAATTTTATTAAATATAGTCTAAAGCAAATAGAAATGAGTGCAAAAAGAGAGGAAGTTTTTCAGTAAAAATTAGGTTGAATGACCTGAAAAGTCTAGAGGTGAATCATTTTAAAACAGTATTGAATTAAACTGGTACAAAAACAACTATGAAATATTCATGGAAAAATCATGAAAATCTAGGGAATCCTGTACTCAGATTGTTTCACAGTGTATAAAGTTGTGTTCTGCTTTAAGAAAACAAAACTGCAAATTCTAGATCATGTTTTATTGGTATTGCCTGTGCATGAAAGATAAAATGGAATTCTAATCAGAAGACATACTCAGAGAGAAGGCATTGTCCCTACATAAAACATTGGCAGATAAAATAACCTTAATCAAGTTAAAATAAAATGTTTAAAGTAGATATATATTATTTTTAACATTTTATCATTTTCCACTTTGACTTTTATTTTTATTAATAAATTATTTCAGGCTAAAAGAAGGCTTTATTGTATCTCTAAATCTACATGTCTATTATATATTTATAGATATATCTCTAGGATCTGAGGTAAGGATGACCCAGTAAAGAGCTGAAACAAGATTTGCCTTTAGCCACATGTACCAGACATGAAGATGTGCTGCTCAGATCCCTCTTTAAGAAAGGACTCGATGCCCAGGGGCAAAATAAGTTGTTGGCTGACAGCCTTCAGCACTTAGCTCTTCAGGATCTGCCTCAGCTCTAGTACCAAGGTCTCATTCTTCCCAAGGGGGCCCCTAGCTAATGACTGACTGAGGCTGTGGTACAAGGGCCTAGACATTTCAGCCTAATGCAGAACTACTCCAGTTGATAATTTCATTATAGAGCCCCTCAATGGGCTGGCAGAAACTTGAACAGGTCCATATCACAGTATAATGACTCGCCTTGCCCAATCCTGCTTCCTTCCTTTTCCTTCCACAGGTGTCAGACCCACATAAACATTTTGCACTCCTAATTCCATGGTGAAATATACCTCCTGGAAAACCAAACCAGCACACTATATAATGGCACAACCAACATAGAATATTCCACAAACATACATAATGGCTTAATTTGTGGTGGATATTTTCACCACTTACTGAACCGATCACTGGAAAAAGGCATTAAGTGACAGTGAGTTCACGACAATAAAGGAATAATGTAACAGATTTCCCACAAAAGCAGAGTCTGCGTCTAGCAAATATGCCCTGGATGCCTACCTCAACAGATTGCCAGGGTCCAGAGCTAATATTCAAACTGTGTTGAATATTGTGTACCATGTCCTGCCAGAAGATTGGCAGGGGAACAAGTCAGATTTTCTATCCAAGTACAAAGGATCAGTTTCATATATTCCATGAGAATGACCTTCAACAATTTTTTCCAAGTTGAATTGAGAAATGCCAATAGTTATAGCTGGACTGACTGAGATTCTGATCAATACTTACCAGAGATTTGGCCAAACTGTGCCAGCCAATCTGATACACACTTAAGCTACTGTGTGACATAAATGGTATATGGTAGCTGTTCCATGGTACATTTCTCCCTTTCCCTGTCAATTATGGCTATTAATGATTCAATATAAGTTTAAATATATGCATCATGACCCCAGAACAGAAAGAAATAATACTCAACCATGGGAAAGAGGGTGCTTGGTCTCTGCCAAGGATTAAGTCAGACATGGTTCCTGAGAGGAAAAGACAGTATACACATTCTGATTTACTTTCCTCTCTCTCCTGGGCCTCTTCACACCTTGGCCAGGAAAAAGCCAAAAAGCAGAACTCAACAATTTATGTAGCACTATGGAATTGATGGAAGGCAGGTATGATATATTAGTATAGCATAGGCCTCCAGATTTAAGGAGAATCTGGCTTCTCCTGTACAAAGAATAGCTTGGATTGCCAACAAAATTAAATTTGAAGCTTAAAGAATGTACACGTAAAATATTCACCAATGATACTAAACTCCTTAAGTGGTAAATCTCCTATTCTGTGAAACCTTGGGTGCATGGATTACCCCAAGAGATCTCTTTTGGAAATGTCCTTTGGAACTAGATAATCAGTTATTTCCATCCAAACTTTTTAGTTTAAAAACTCATACTGAGATTAAAATTTAAAACAAAAATTGAGACAAGGACTTCCTACTGTTACAGTAATCACTAAAACGAGAGATATTTAAGAAATTGGATAAGGGTGTTTCATGATTTATGATTTTACTTGGTAACTGCATGACATTTTTAAAGTCCTAAAACAAATGGTCCTCTGTACATAATTTGAGTCAGCCATTGTAAAATCTACTTAAAAGAAACTAAAATCAGGTAGATTTACGCCAAAGCTAAAATGCAAGAGCTATAATTTGAGAGAGTACCCTAGACTCTGCCAGAATAATTAATAACAAAGTCCCTCCAACTTCTGCTGACTGCCTGACTCCAAAGCCATATCCAGATTTTCAGGTATTTATTAAAATAGCACCTCAAATCCAGTACCAAAATCTGTATTAATTATCAATTGCTGTGTAACAAATTACCCCATTACTCAGTAGCTTAAATAGCAAACATTTATTATCTCATAGTCTCTATGGATCAGTTATTCAGGAGCAGCTTAGCTGGGTGGATCTGGCTCAGGTCTCTCATGAGGCCGCAATTCCAGAATCTGGCTGAGGATGCAGTAATCTGAAGGCTAGACTGGGGCTGGAGGATCCACTTCCAAGATGGATCATTTGCATGACTCTTACTATGAGGCTTCAGTTCCTCATTGGTTCTCAGAAATAGGCCTTAATTCCTCCCTACTAGAGCCTTCCCATAGGGCTTCTGGAGTGTCTTCACAACATGGCAGCCGACTGGCTTTCCCCAGAGAGAATAATGCCAGAGAAAGAGAAGCAAGGGGGAAGCCACATGTCTTTTAGTCTTTAAAGTTATACACCATCAATGCTATCATATACAATTCATTAAAAGTGAATCACTAAGGCCAGCCTACTCTTTGGCAGGGGAGAGGATGGGGAGGATTAAGCTTTATCTCTTGAAGGGAGGCATATCAAATAATTTGTGAACATACTTTAAAACCATTCCAGGGAAGTATGTGGTTTAAAACAGCAACTTATAAATCATTATTTAATGATTTTTACCCCTATCTTGACCAAGGGGCAGTACCAAACGTGAAGATAACCTAGAAAATAAAGATAGAGCCCTTCCAGACCAGCTGCAAGTTCAACATTCCCTTACTCAAAACCACAATAAGATACTACTATACCTCAATTTAAAATGACTAAAATTTTTAAAAAGGAATGTTGACAATACCAAGTGTTTGAAAGGATGCAGAGCAATGGTAACTCTCATACATCACTTGTGGAAATGCAAAATAGTATAGCCACTTACGAAAACAGTCTGGCAGTTTCTTATGAAGTTAAACATGCACTACCACATGACCCAGCAAAGCTACTCCTGGGTACTTACCCAAGTGAAATAAAAATTTATATTCACACGAAAACTTTGTATATGGATTGTATTAGTCAGGGTTCTCCAGAGAAAGAGAACCAGTGTGTGTGTGTGTGTGTGTGTACATACACACACACACACACACACACACATATATATATATATATATGAAGAAGAGATTTATTATAAGGAATTGGTTCACATGATTATAGAAGCTAGCAAGTCCAAAATCTATAACGTGGGACAGCAGGAGAGCCGATGTACCAGTTTGAGTTCAAAGGTCGTCTGATGTAGAACCAAGAAGAACCAATGTTGCAGATGAACTCCAAATGCAGTCTCCTGAAGAATTCTCTCTTTTTGGGGGGTGGGGGGGTGGCTTTTTGTTCTATTCCGGCCTTCAAGTATTTGAAAGAGGCCCATCTATAATTTGGAGAGCAATCTGCTTTACTCAAAGTCCACAATTTTAAATGTTATTCTCACCCAAAATAACCTTCACAGAAATACCCAGAATACTATTTGACCAAATATCTGGGCACTCCATGGTCCAGCCAAGTTGTAACCTAAAATTAACCACCACTTGGATGTTTATAACAACTTTATTCATAATCTCTAAAATCTAGAAACAACCCAAATATCCTTTAACTGGTGAATAAATAAATAAGTTGTGGTACATCTATATAATGGAATACCATTCACCAATATAAATGGTTTAATTATTGATACCTGCAACAACATGAATGAATCTCAAACACATTATGCTAAGTGAGAGAAACCAACTTGAAAATCTATATACTAGGTGATTGAATTTATATGACATTCTGGAAAAGACAAAACTATAGGGACAAATAACAAAAAGTTAGAGGAAGAGTTAAGTACAAAGGGTAACAGAGAATTTGGGGAGGTGATGGAATGGTTCTGTATCTTGATTATGATGGTGCTTACATGACTGTAGCGTCAAATTCACAAAACTGTGCACTCATAAAAAAGGATGAATTTTAGTGTATGTAAATTGTACCTAAAATAAATGAAAAAATCTAATCAGCCACTTTACTCCTCATATCTAAGGAACTGTATCACATATACTCTAAAACCCACACAGATAGGGTAAATGGTAGCTACAGACAAATACTAAGCATCAACCAACTATTATCCGTTCTTATCTCAGCATCTCACCCAAATGGCCTCTTCCCAGCCATTAATGTGATAATCTTAATTGGTTACATGAAGTGTTAGCGAACATCCAATAGGCCTCTGCTTAGCTTACACAAAATCCTAGTCTATCATTTCTAATCAGTCCTCAACTGAGGAAATAAAAAAAGCACACACCATAGCAACCAGAGTCAAAAACTTCATTCACCATTCAAAGAAAAGGGAAGATTCGCCTCCAAAATGGCTACTCCTGGCTCCTAAAAATTAACCACAGCTGTTGATGAAAACTAGTCCAACTCCACAGGAAAGCCACAAAATTGGCAACCTAAAAAGGAGCAATATGTCTCTCCCTAAACAACTTTTAATCATGATCCCTCAAGAACTCAAGGCCAAAGCTAACATACCATCCATCCTCGGCTAAAACCTCATCACAATTTATGTACACCACTATGGCATCTTGCAGAGGCAGTGGCCACACTTGTCCCTAATAAACCAATAAACCACTAAGCAGTTCACATTGAGGGATAGAATCTAATAATCTAAAACTCAAAAATGCCAACGGAAAGGGAAAAATATATCCACATAAATAAACTTGTAAGTGATTATACATCAGCAAAGAAAAATGGAGTTTCCAGCAACTACTGCAGCCCAAGGCAGTGTGGCTGGAAACTTGGATATAGCTGGTGGTATGAAATAAAGAAAGATGCCAGCTCTCTTTGTCATGACAACCTTCTCTCCAGCTTCCTCACCAAGATTTTTAAACCAAAGCTTGGTGTCAGATTTCATCGTGAATCCATCTCAAGAATTTCCTCCTAAGACTGGATGACCTAGCCATATTGGGGGTTTCATATCTTATAGAGGTTCTATGACCCTCATTGTGCTTGTCTCTCCTAATATTTCACTGGGGTTTGGCACAGATATTTCAAAAATGTGTTTCCGATTGTCGACACAGAATTTTTTTTTTATAGTCATATCTAAATAGTGACCTATTGCCTCTCATTTGAGCTGATTCATAAAATGTCTTCATTTTAGTAACTATTCTCTTCAAGTTTTCTCTGGCCTGGGTCTTTATGCTGCCTAAGTAGAAGAATCTAGTTAATTAGAGTGTCACATAGTTATATAGTCTTTATAGAAACTATATCACTGCCTTAAGACAATCAAATATACTTCTTCAATCAGAATAGCAAGATTACAACCGTTACACAAACAGGCATTTTAACACTCCTTAACATGTTTTCAAAAATAGTGTGTCAATGAAACATACTATGGAAATACCTTCTACTCAGTATTTTTAATCAACTTTATTGAAGTTTAATTTACATACAATAAAATTCAGCAATTTTAAGGGTATACGTCAATGTTTTGACAAATGTATACAGTCATGTAATAGCCACCAAAATCAAGATAGAGAACATTTCCATCACCTCAAAAACATTCCCCCCTGCCTTTTCACAGTCAGATCCCCTTCCCACAGGCTGATCGCCTGGCAATCCCTAATTTTCTTTATGTCATTGTAGTTTTGCCTTTCTAAAATATCATACAAAGGAAACCACACATTGCCTTTTGTAACTGTCTTCTTTCAAACAGCAGAATGTTTCTGAGATTTACTTTGTTATGTGTATTGATTTTTTCCTTTTATTGTTGAGTAGTATTCCATTGCATGGATATACCACAATTTGTACATCCATTCACCAGGTGATTGACATTTGGCTTACTTCCAGTTTGTAGCTATTATAAATAAATGTTCACAAAAGAATTTTTGCATTGACATATATTTTCATTTCTCTTGGGTAAATATCTAGGAAAGGAATTAGCAGATCATATGATAACTATAGCCATTTTAAATTTAGTCATTCTCATGAGTGAGTAATGGCATTTAACTATGGTCTTATATTTCCCTATAACTAACTATGTTGAGCATATTTCCATTGCTTAATTGCCACTGACCTAACATTTTGGTAAAGTGCCTGTTCAAATATTTGTCCATTTATTTATCAAAGTTTTTTGTCTTCTTCACTTGTAAAAAGTTTTTACATATTATGTTTCAAGTCATTTCTTAGACATATGTACTGTGAATATTTTCTCTCAAGTCTATGGCTTGCATATTCATTTTCTTAACACTGTCTTTTGAATAGGCAAAGTTTTTTATTTTTGTGAAGTCCAATTTACCAAAGTTTTCTTTTATAGTTCTCACATTTTGTGTCCTCTCAAAAATAATCTTTGCCTAATGCTAGGTCACAAAGACTTTCATCTTTCATATTTTCATCTAGAAAGTTTATTCTTTAGCTCTTATATTTAAATCTATGATGCAGTTTGAGTAAAAATTTTTATATGGTTTGAGGTAAGGGTCATATAAAGGTCATATTAAGATTTGTTTTTTGAAAATGCATATCAAATTATTTTAGCATCATTTGTTAAACAGAATATCCTTCCCCCCATGAAATTACTTTGGCATTTTTGTTGAAAACCAATTAGCCATATATATGTGGGTCCATTTCTGGACTCTCTATTCTCTTCCATTTATCCACAGATCTGTCCTGACACCAATAACACACTATTTTAATTACTACAGCTTTATAGTAAGTCTTTAAATTAGGCAATGTAAGTCCTCTAACTTTGATCTTCTTTTCCATATAGTTTTGGGTACTCAAGAACCTTTGCATTTACATATATATTTTAGAATCAGGTTGGCAGATTCTATATAAAAAATAATCTTCTAGAATTTTTATTGGGATTACATTGAATAATAGATCAATTTGAGAAGAAATGACACTTTATATTGTTTTCTGGTATATGAGCAGAGTATATGTTATTTAGGTGTTTTTTAATTGGCCTCAGTAATATTTTGCAATTTTTGGCATACAGATATTGCACATGTTTATATATATTTATTCCTAATTATTTCATATCTTTATGCTATTGTAAATTGTACCGTTTAATTTCCATTTCTAATTGTTCATTGCTAATACAAAAATATGATTGATTTTTATATATTGGCATTTTAACTTGTGATTATTTTGGACATGTGTATTTTTTATAAACTCCATATGTTTTCTCCATAGACCACCAAACTGTCTCAAGAGACAGACAGTTGTATTTCTTCCTTTTCGATCCACATGCCATTTATTTCCAGTAAAATGTGGCTCTGCAGTAACAATGGCGAATAGGAATGGTAAGAGAAGACATACTTGCCTTGTTCCTAATCTCAGAAGAAAGCATTTTCAAATCTTTCAAAATCAGGTATGAAACTAGCTATAAATTTTTAGTAGATGACCTTTATCAAGTTGATGAAATTTCCTTCTATTTTTACTTTGTTTAGAGTTCTTATTATGAATGACTTGACTTTTGCCAAATACTTTTTCAGTAGCTATTAAGATCAAATTTTTTACTCTATTAATATGGTGAATTATATTTATCAATTCATCATGATAAACCGCAGTTGCTTTCTTGGGATAAAACCATCTTAGTCATGATGCATTGTATTTTCTATATTTGGTTGGATTCAATTTGCTAAAAATTTTTAATGGATTTTTACATCTATCTTCATAAAGCATATTGGTCTATTGCTTTCTTTTCTTCTGATATCTTTGTCTGGTATTGTTATGGTATTGTTATGGCCTCATAAAATAAATTCGGAAGTCTCTTCACTTCTATTTTCTGGAAGAGTTTGTATAGATTAAGTCTTAGTTTTTCCTTAAAGGCTTGGTAGAACTCACCAGAGAAGCCATTTGGGTTTGATATTTTCTTTGAAGGAAGGGTTTTTTTGTGTGTGTGTGTGGGGAAGACCAGCCCGGAGCTAACATCTGTTGCCAATCCTCCCCTTTTTGCTGAGGAGGACTGGCTGTGGGCTAACATCTGTGCCCATCTTCCTCTACTTTATATGGGACGCCGCCACGGCATGGCTGACAAGCGGTGCATCGGCGGGCGACCGGGATCCGAACTCGCGAACCCCGGGTTGCCAAGCGCGGACTAAACCGCTGCGCCACCGGGCGGCCCCTAAAGGAAGGGTTTTAACTACAAATTCAAACATACATATTCATGTTATCTACTTTTTCTTCAGTAAATTTTGTAGTTTATATCCTTCAAGAAATTTGCTTATTTCATCTCTAAGTTGTAGAATATATGGCATAAAGTTGGTTGGTCATAGTATTACCTTATTATCATTTAATGTTTGTAATATTGGTAAGGATGACCCCTCTTCCATTCCTGATATGGGTAATTTGTGTCTTCTCTCTTTTTTTTACTATCAGTCTGGCTAGAGGATTATCAATTTTATTAACATTTCCCAAAAAAACATTTGGTTTTTTTAACATTCCCTAGAGTTTATTTTATATTTCACTGTTTTTCTCTTTTCATAATTATTTCACTCCTTACTTTGCGTTTAATTTGTTCTTGTTTTCCCAGTTTTTTTAAGATGTAAAGTCAGATTATTGATTTGAGCACCTCTTTTTTTCTAATACAAGTATTTAAAAATATAAATTTCCCTCTAAGCAATGTTATGACTGCTTTCCACAAATCTTGGTAAATTGTCATTTTAATTCATTTCAAAATATTTTCTAATACAACATGTCCTTTTTCTCTGGCCTCATGAGTTACTTAGCTCATTATTTAATTGATAAATGCTTGGAGATATTCCAGATATCTTTCAGGTGTTCATTTCTAGTTTAATTCTGTTATGGTGAGAGAACATACTTAAATCTTATTGAGACATCCTTTATAGCCCAGAATATGATCTATCTTCATAACTGTTCTGTGTATATTGAAAAGAATATGTTTTCAGTTGGTATTAGGTGGGATGTTTTATAATGTCAATTAGGACAAAGTTGGTTATTAATATTTTTCAGGTTTTCTATAACCTTCCTGATTTTCTGTCAACTTGTTCTATACATTTCTAAGAGAGAATTGTCAATGTATTTGGCTATAATTGTGGACTTGTCTATTTTTTTTAATCATTCATTTATGTGTCATTTTTTTTCTTCATGTATTTTCAAGCTCTATTATTAGGTGCACGCACATATAGTTTGAATTGTATTATTCCCTTGACAAGTTGATCCTTTTGTTATTATGGAATGTTCTACATTATCCCTGGTAATATTCCTTGCTCTGAGTCTACTTTAATAATAATATAGTCACTCCACTATTTCTATGATATATTTTGTTCCATCTTTTTATTTTTAATATATCTGCATCTTTATATCTAAAGTGGGTTTCTTGCAGATAGCAAATAGTTGGATATTACATTTTTATCCAATCTGAAAATTTCTGCCCTTTAACTGTAGTGTTTAGACCATTTACACTTAATGCAATAATCAATATGATTGGATTAAAATCTACCATCTTTCTATTTGTTTTCTATGTGTCTCATGTGTTATTGTTTCTTCTCTTCTTGCTTTATTTTAGATAAAAGGAGTTTCTTTAGGATTTCATTTATCTTTACTCATGGCTAATTAGCTATACCTCTTTTATTTGTTGTTGTTATTTTTAGTTGTTGCTCTAGGGTTTAAAATATACTTTTTTCTTATCATAGTCCATCTTCAAATAATATTGGAATTATTTAAATAACAAATTCCATTTAAAGTGTAAGAATCTTACAATACTATGCTTCCACATTCTTGCTCTTTTCTTTTTGCTATTGTTGTCACACAGCTTATTTCTAGAGAAGTTATAAATCCCATAATACATTGTAATTACTTTTGCTATAAACAATCAATTATCTTTTAAAGACATTTAGAAATAAGAAAACGTATTTTTATACAAACTTACTTTTTATCCATTTTGGTCTCTCCATTCCTTTATGTAGAGACAAGTTTCCATCTCATACAATTTGCTTTCTGCCTGAAAAATTTCTCTTAACAATTCTGTAGCGGAGGTCTACGGAAAAAAAATTCTCTCAGCTTTTCTTTGCCTATAAAAGTCTTTATTTCATCTTTATATTTGAAAGATATTTTGAACTAAGTATAGAATTTTAGGTTGATAGATTTTTTTCTTTTAGAAGAAGCAGTTGTTACTTTCTGTTTAAGAAACAACAATAAACAAAGAAGTATATATAGCCAATTAGCCAAGAATAAAGATAAAATGGAATCCTAAAAAAAAAATCATTTATACAAAATACAGCAGGAAAAGAAAAAAATGAATAAATAATATGGGATATCTATAGAAAACAAATAGCAAAATTATACATTTCAACCCAATCATATTGATAACTACATTAAATGTAAATGGTCTAAACACTACTATTAAGAGATTATCAGATTGGATAAAAAAGGAAAACTCAACTATATGCTGTCCACAACAAACTCAATTTAAATATAAAGATGTAGATATATATATTTTTAGGAATGGATGAAAAAAAGATACACCATGCAAGAATTGCTATTCAGTGTTTTAAAGCTATTGCTCCATTATATTCTAGCCTGTATAGTTTTTGTTGAGACATCTCCATCATTTTTATCTTTGTCCCTCTGTATATATGTGTATTTTTTCTCTGGATGCTTTTAAGATTTTCCCTTTATGACTAGTTTTTATCAATTTGATTGTAATGTGCCTTGAGGTGATTTTCTTTATGTTTCTCCTGCTTGGGATTTGTAAGTCTTGAATCTGAGTTTATATGTTTCACCAAATTGAGAAATTTTAGGCCATTTTTCTTAAAATGTTATTTGTGGTTCCCTCTTTTCCTCTCTTTCTGGGACTCCAATTATACACATGTGAAACTGTTTGGTATTATCCATAGCTCACTGCAGCTCTGTACATTGTATTTCTCTGGTCTTCATTTTGGGTCATTTCTATTGTTATATATTCAAACTCACTGACATTTATTCCCAAGGTCAGATAATTGAATTTATTTTGTAAAGAAATTATTGAATAGGAAAATAACACAAAGAAAGCATTTCTGTAAATGATTAACATAACCAGAATATACAGCATTTTTTATGAAAGAGAGACTCTAGAAAGACCCACGAGATCAGTACAGAAATCTAGATACAAAGAGATCAAAGGCTACATTTGGGACTGTGGCACAAGGAATTGAAAGAAAGAGAAGTATGAAGTAGATATTTCAAAGAGAAATTTATAAAATGTAGTAGAGTATGTAAAGATACCAAGAAGAAGGATATATCAAGATGAAATTGTTTCAAGTCTTAGCTACCAGGAAAATGATGGTATCACTTAGAAGACATACAGCTTAGGTTAGGAGAACAATGAAATTTATTTTAGACTGATTATAGGAGACTACACAAGTGTAAGCATCCTGGAGGAAGTGGGATATAAATGAAGTTCAGGTGAAAAGTCAACCCTAGAGATATTTATATCTAGTCGCAAGTAGCATAGATAAACCAAAAAAAGAAGGATCAATTCTCTATGCAAAAAATTATATACTGAGAAAAGTATAGTATGCCAAGGGACTAGATCTTTATAAATAATCATAGGTAGAGAAGGAGAGGAGAAAGTACAAAAAACAACAGAAATGAAGGAATAGTTCAAGAGATAAAAGGGAATACAGAATAGCTTAGAGTCATAAAAGCCAGTGGAAGCGTGAATAAAGGATGAGATCTGGAGTTTCAGTATTATAAACTTCTGCAGAAATTTAAAGAAAAATAAGAACTGAGAAAATGCCGTCTTCATGATACTCCAGGTGAGCAGTCAAATTAACAGTAGAAATATTTAATCATCAAACAGGAAGCAGTAGCAATAGTGTCAGGCCAGAAGAAATTTACTTAAAGGTCTCTGAGGTGCTCCACCATTCTCTGACAACCAAGTGTGAAAGAATAACAATTTCTAACCAAATACAGAGATCTTCAAGTATGCAGACCTTTAACTACCAGTAGAACATCTAAAATAGGAAAAGGGGATTATAGCGAAGTGCCGTAAAAGATATGCTTTAAATTAGAGTGCTTTAACATTAACATTTCCACAAAAAATTGTCTACCCTTAAAACATCATTACTGAGTATAATAAACAAAACTTCTGACCCTATTCTTAGCTTAGGTTTCCACAAAGTTTATAGACATGAAATTAAAGTTCCAATTAGAACAGAACTACAGATAGTCTCTAAATTTTAAGATCAAAATAATAGGGTATACAAAAAGTAGAATTCACATTTGTCCTTTAACCATTTGTAAATGTATTTCAAATAAACCTAACTCTGTAGCAGCCTTAATGTGGCCAGTCAAAAAAAATAGAAAAACATTTTCAGTTCCCACTTCCTGGTTTCCTGTCCTGGCTATTCCTATAAACACCACCATACTTCCTAATATATGGTTGGGTACATTGAAAATTCAGAGAGTTGACAGAAATAATAATAAAGTTTAAGAAGATTGCTGGATACAAAATCAGAAAACAATAATTAATTTTATTCATAACAGCAACAAACAATTAAAACATTTAGTACCAAAATAGCTACTATGTCAGAACTGCTTTGGTCTGAAAGTAACAGAAAACAAAATTATAGTGACAAATAAATAAAAGTTTATTTTTCTCACATGGTAAGAAACCTGGAGGTAAGCAGTCACTTGATTCAGCTTCTCTACAATGTCAGCAAGTATCTGAGGGCTTTTTCCATCCATCTGACCGCCATGTTTTTTATACTTATGTTTTGCCATTTCTTATTCACAGAATAGTTG
Organism: Tapirus indicus; assembly: GCA_031878705.1. Lineage (NCBI taxonomy): Eukaryota > Metazoa > Chordata > Mammalia > Perissodactyla > Tapiridae > Tapirus > Tapirus indicus. The sequence goes on along the minus strand of CM062919.1, from coordinate 135,535,598 downwards.
AAGTAGCTCTAAGCACCATGTCTTCACACCTGCCTCACAAGCAGGAAGAGCAGAGAAAGGACATCACCAGTAACATACCTGTCTTTTTCCACTAAAAAAAATTATTCCTAATAATCACCCCATAAGACTTCTCAAGTTTCATTGGTGAGAACTAGGTCATACAGACATCTCAAGCTGTGGAGGAAGTTAAGAATTGCTACTAGATTAGCCAATACACAAAGCCTGCAACAGACACTTCTTTTTTTTTTTTTTTTTTTTTGTGGGGAAGACCAGCCCTGAGCTAACATCTGTTGCCAATCTTCCCCTTTTTGCTGAGGAAGACTGGCCCTGAGCTAACATCCATGCCCATCTTCCTCCACTTTATATGGGACGCCGCCACGGCATGGCTGACAGGCAGTGCGCGTCCGCGGGCGCCTGGGATCCGAACTCGCGACCCCGGGCTGCCAAGCGCGGACTAAACCGCTGCGCCACCGGGCGGCCCCTGCAACAGACACTTCTTAAAAACTCATCAAAAATATATAAGGTAGGGGCCGGCCCGGTGGCGCAGCGGTTTAGTCCGCGCTTGGCAGCACGGGGTTCGCAGGTTCGGATCCCGAGCGCCCGCCGACGCACTGCCTGTCAGCCATGCCGTGGCGGCGTCCCATATAAAGTGGAGGAAGATGGGCACGGATGTTAGCCCAGGGCCAGTCTTCCTCAGCAAAAAGGGGAGGATTGGCAACAGATGTTAGCTCAGGGCTGGTCTTCCCCACAAAAAAAAAAAAAAATATATAAGGTACCTATGAATAAGACTAAATAAAAGATACGCAATAACTTAATGGAGAAAATAATAATTTATTAAAGACATAAAAGACAAATACATGGAGAGATATATTCAAAAATGCTAAGAATCAATACTGTAAAGGTAACAATTATCCCTTAATTAACCTATGAATCAATGGAATTCCAATCAAAATCCCAATTTTTTATAGAAATTCAAAGTTTATCATAAATTTTACCAACTTAGTTACATCTAGTCAACTCTAGAGATGGATGGAAAAGGGTGGAAAAATGTGTCTTTACCTGTATCTATTTCATTTCTTTAAAAAGAGAACTACTTTGAACATGTAGCATAAGTGAGAAATAAATTTGTTCTGTGTTAAGCCATGTGATTTGGGAGTTTTTTGTTAATTCATCATAACTAGTTTATCTGACTAATATAGAGAGAAAGACACAAGCAATATCAGTAAGTATATTATGAACTGAAATTAAAATGTAAAAGAAAGTATAAACCAACTTCTATATGAAACAAATATGAATCCATCTATGAAACAGAAAACAAAATAACAAGCACATTGTACATTAAACTTTACCCAAATACTACCATCTTATCAGTTACTCAAATCTTTATTAAAATGAATTTTCTGCTTTGCAGTGATTAACCCAGATAAGCTATAGATTGGTAGAAAAAGGTAGCATGCAATCACCACATGAGGTTAGACTACATTCATGACTAATAAGCCAAGGATATAAGACCTTATTGGAAGCAAGATGACCTTGGAGAGCAGGACTCAATGCAGCATAGCAGAGTTCAAAGTTCACCTTCCCTTGCAGTGGGCTGAGGAACAGCAGCCGTAGCTGTCACCAGCAGTATGTGCACTGATTCTGAGAAGCTGAGTGCTTGCAACACCATCACTGTTTTGCCACTCCAAAAGAACTTACATTAACTTTCTCTTTACTCCCATCTGTTTCCCCCAAAAAACAAATAATAGGATCTTTTCATTCCTGCATTAAAGCATCAGTAAGACCACATCCACATCTAGGGAAGAAAGCAGAGCCAGTACCCAGGGGTCCTTGATCAATATCTCTGCCTCTAGCTTTCCAGTAAAGCCAATTTATCTTCAGTCCATCCACTGACTCAGAACCTTAAATGGGTGGTTTTGATGTGAATTTATTCTGAGGGCAAAAATAAATCATTTTTCTCACATTAACCTTGGAAAGGTCTTTAAGTTTTAGGTGATGTAGACAACTGGTCAAGCAGGAAAGAGGAATAAGCTGAGTATGAAAAAGGCCTATGAAACAAAATAAGTAAAGCAAAGACTGTATAGCATCAGTCACAAGTCACCTATAAGACCCCAGAGAAGCAAAGAGGCAAGCACAAGGAAGAAAGTCCCAGAGGTGGATAAGCCCTGGCAAGGGAGCAAAGGAACACCTGGGACAGTTCTGTGTGGCTACATAGCTTGACAAATTCTGTAACATACTTGAGGTCAGCAGTAACCAAATCAATGAACATGTAAGCAATAATGATATTCCATTCCTCCCCATCAAATACAATGATGAAAAAAGAAGTACTCATATTGTGGGTGAGGGTGCAGAGGATGGACACTGTCACACACTGTAAGTGAAAGCATTTGTTGGTATAATCACTCTGGGAGTCAATTTCATGTTATTGATCAAACTTTTTAAATGCTCATACATTTCCACCTAGAAATTCTACGTATATGAGTTTACCTTAAGGAAATAATAAAACACAGTTTCACTGCAGAATAATTTATAACAGGAAAAAACTGTATACAGCCTAAATAAGCCAACAAGATGGCATATTAATTAAATCATGAAACATCCATACACCGCAATTCTTGAAACCACTAAAAATATGAGAAGACTACTGAAAAATGAGAATATCTCCATATTTTTATTAAGTAAAAAAGCAGGTTATAAAATAGTGTATGTGGCATGATCTCAGTTTTGCAAATCATACATAGGTATATGTACATTTATACTCAAACACGCAGACCACACTCATAAAGACTGAATAATATACATTTTTGCAAAAGTCACATGCCTCTGGATCATAGTCATCTCAGTAGTTTTATTGGGGCTTTACTTTGGAGTAGTACATACCAAGGTTCCCAAGGAACATGCTAGAAAAGTTCTATGTCACTGGTTCTTATTTTGCTGAATGAAGTACTCCATCTAAGGGGAAGAGTCGCAGTGCTTACAGCAATAGAGGGACACACCATGGGGGAGCTACACCATGTAGCTTGTGGAGAAAGAAAGAGGGATAGGACAGATACCAAAAGAAACAAGGGAGAGAGAAGAAAGATGATTAGTAAGAAGTTTTGCATTGTGGTATGCGATTGAACTGCTCTTCTGTCATCTCATGAGAATCTCAGGGAATGCTGCCGCACTTGACAATACTTTTAGAGTTGGCTTTGTGGTGAGGCTTGAGGAAAATGTTGCTTATTGGATTTGCTGATTTGTTTTGATGGAAGTTTTTGGAGATGCAACAAAATGCTAAGCCTGGCCTGTGAGGGAATATTTTTATTTCATCTAGGAGGAGACCAGGCCAGGCCCACATGGCAGGCAAAGCTCTGGGCACCAGTTCAAAGAGGAAAAGGAACAGATGGGGTATAAATACTGCTGAGCAAAATATTCATCTTACCATCCAAGCCATGGTGGATCAGGCACTGAGAGCTCACACAAAAGGTGATAGAAAGCAGAAACTCAAACAGGAAAGGCAGTTGGCATTGGTGATGGCCAACAACAGATGTTAGGAACGAAGTTACTGAGAGATTCAGGTTCAAGGTAAGAAATTCAACTCACTTCAGCATAAGGTAAGAACTTCCACACTACAGAACTACAGTACCAATCAGAAGCCCATCCCCTGGAGGGTATAGAATATACAACAGGAGCCAAATATTTTAGGTTGGAATTTTAAAAACAGAACAAAATCATTTGGACACTGAAATGCCAAAAACAGAGGGCGACATTTATTGAAACCTTAGCCAATGAGTTATTTTTACAGCTCTTATTAAGCTCCTCTGACTTATATAAGGATTGTACCTAGAATGTAAACTAGCACTAAGCCTAAGACTGAAAGAGGGTAGAGTAGTAGCAGATTTAGAAAAATGTGAGTTTTGGAAGCCAGGCAAATTATTACACTTCTCATTTATCATGAATTTCTAAAACCAAAAAACTTTACTCAAAGGTCAAACTCCAATTTCAAAAATAAACTTTGAGTATTGAACACAAACCAATTGCCAATTATTTCTGGATTCTGAAGTGCTCCTGCAATTTAATGCTAACCAGAACAGCACTTACATCTATAAAAGTAACAAGACTTTGCTTTGTGCCTCGATCCTCCCCAGCCTCTGCCCCAGCAACATGGAAATCTGAAATATAGGACCTGAGGAGGTAAACTGAGCCTCATACAAGATTCCAGATGTGGTTGAAGACATCACAAGAATTGTCCTACAGAAAAACAGAAAAAATAAAGATTGGTTTAACTATCAGCAAAGCTAAAATAGAACACTTCACCAATAATCTTACCCCTGTTTTATCTAAAAAGTACACCAAGAAAAACATGGAAGAAAACAAAACACGACAGTGTCTTGACATGAATTCAAAATGCGCTTATGCCCCACATTCTGCAAATTCCAGTTTGAGCCCTGATTTTTGCGAAACCTAGAACTGAGAAAATGCACCTACAAGAATGACCTTTCAATTCTATTCCAAGCAACCAGAGCACTAAAAAAGAATGAAGAAACTCATAGGTCTTACATTTTCCCATATTTGAATAAAAGTATGGTTTTTTGCATGTGATACTGTAATAAATATACAACTCTATATCCTGCAATGGGATAGTGGCTCTGTAAGAAGAAGTACTACTTGTAAGCGTAAACCGTGCAAGATTAGGAGTTAAACCCTCTGAATTCACAGAGATTTTAACCTGATAATTAAAAATGGACAATGATAGGGGGCCGGCCCAGTGGCGCAGTGGTTTAGTTCACGCTTTGGCAGCCCGGGGTTCGTGGGTTCAGATCCCTGACGCAGACAGATGCACTGCTTGTCAGTCATGCTGTGGTGGGGTCCCATATAAAGTAGAGGAAGATGGGCACGGATGTTAGCCCAGGGCCAGTCTTCCTCAGCAAAAAGAGGAGGACTGGCAACAGATGTTAGCTCAGGGCTGGTCTTCCTTGCAAAAGAATAAAATAATAAAATAAAAATAAATAAATAAAAACTGACAATGATAAAAAGGCATGAAAAAGAAACTAAGATGCCAATGAAGACTCCAGATAATGCTTAAGAAAGTGATTAAGACCAGTACGGGCCAAAAAGGTCACCATGTTTCTGTCTAGGTGCATCTTCACTCAATGAAGCTATATATAAGCTCCATGTTACCCAAAGCAGGAGTTTTCCTCATCAGAGTAGGAACTAGGTCTTACTCATCACTGTGAACCCAATCCTGACACCAAGTAAGTGCTCAACAAATTTGTTCTGAGGAAATGAATTAACGCAAAACAAACAGGTCAGGCTCTGAGCAGAGATGAATTAAATGTGAAAGGGAGCAATCTGAATAGCAAGCCTAGCCTGCAACTTACTTGACGGACACCAAAATCCTCTCTAACAGAAAAGCCCATGCCTCTGCTCAGAAGCCCCAGCAGCACACACCTTGAGTACTTCATTTCTGGTTCATATTCCAGAAGAGAAGTGCCACTTATGTGGCCTAAGCTGGACACTGGTAGGAGAGTGCGTGAAACTAGAATCAACCCAAGAGAACAATGAGAGTAGATATCACTTAGTAAATGCTTATCATGTGCCAGGTGCTGTGCTAACCACTTTCCAGGCTTTACTCATTTACTCTTCACAAAATACTTTGTGAAGAATGTATTATTACTCTTATTTCACAGATGCAAAATCTGAGACCCATAGAGTTGAGGCTACTTATCCAACATCATATAGCTAATAAAAAAATGAAACTAGGATTTGAACAAGGTCTGTCTAATCACAAAGACTTCTTTCTATTACAACACTGTCTGGAATGATAGAGTAGCTTCTGGTTTCCAGAGGTTCCAACAGATTAATTACATTCAAGCTCTTCAAGTTGATCCCAACCCTCAAAACCAATGTGCTATAGTAGGGTCATGATGACCACCCCGGAACAGAATCCCCTGTGACACCTCCAGACTTTGTCATCAAACATGTTTCACATGCGTGAGACGATTTTTATAGCTAATTGACATAGTCTGTAACCTAGAGAGAAACTCAATAGGAGAAAAGAAAAAAAACAGTGGGGGCCTGGAGTAGAAGGGGGAGGCGATTAAGAAAAATAACAAGAGGGCAAGGGTGCAAAGGGAAAGGGAGAACCAGAGGCCAAGACAGACACCAGATTATTATTTGAAAGCTGTTACTCTGCTAAATGAAACTTGGGACTCCAGGGTCTTTGAAAAGCAAGTGTGAAGAAATGAGAGACTTTTGCCAATAGACTCAGTAAAAATAAGCAGCTACAACAGTGTAGCCCATTGTTTTGAACCTTTTTTAGCTTACTTACTAAATTTAAACATGACAGCCAGTTTCATAAATTCTTTCCACTGCTTTCTTATTTCTGTTTTTTCAATGCAGGTTGAAATTGGAACTTTTTTCTGTTCCTTTTCTCCATCTTTCAAATAAGTTCTAATAATGGATTTTCTCATAACCCTTCATTACCAAGACTCACAATGCTTACACATGTCCAGCTATGTTTCTAAGGGTCTTTGGGCTATTTTTTTTTTCTGATGATCTCTTCATGACTTTATTTTGCTCTGTCATTACTACTTTTACCTAAAGAAAGCTAGATCAAAGTAGTTCATCTAGGGGTACTTACCTTTTCTCCAGTAAAATTAGACAACTATGCTATGAACTCCAAAACCAAGCCTTCAGCATCGCATTGGTTTGATGTACTCTTATTTTTGACTTTCAAATCACTTTAATCAACTGTTTTCCTATCAAGCTTGGACCAAGAGGTTAGTCATGTCAACACTACCATGGCTGGCATTTTAGAGTTCCTCACTACTCATCTTCTGCCATGACCACTGTGTCACATTGTGCAGCATTAAAGTTGTATTTACCATTTACTAAGTTGCCAGGCACTGGGAAAGGTGCCATTCCACAATCATGGACAAACTCCATAATCTCTTTTCTCCTTTCATGTACCCAGGCTAAAGAGTATTCTCTGAAAGAGTTAAGATACTGGATCAATATTTTCTACCATACATTCATACTGCCCAGTCTGAGCTGGGCTCTTAAATTTGTTGAGAAATTCATTCCTTCATTCATATGTATCAATATCTGCTCAGCCCCTATCACACGCCAAGCCTAATTCTAGGCACTGGAAATACAATGAATAAATGAATTAGACAAAATCTCTGTCATCATGAAGCTTACAATTTATCTGAAAGACAAAATAAAAGTATACAATATAATGTCAAGTAATAAGTGTTGTGAAGAAGCAGAGACCCATCTAAATTTGGTTCCCTAACACATTCCTGTTAGTGGCTCTTTCAATTGCTTTTCACTTTTCTCATATCTGCATTCTTACATACAATCACCTAAATCTCTGTAGATTACCTTTCCTTCAATTTTGCAGATGAGGTAGAGATTCGTCATCATTTATACTCTTGGCTTCTCTACAGTTCAAAATATCTCTGTACCTTTACCCATTGTACCAGAGAGAATGACATCAGTTGCAAGTAAAAGTAAACTCAACCCAAGCTGGCTTATACAATAAAGGAAATTTATTCACTTATATAACTGAAAATTCTAGAAGTAATCAGGCTTTGGGCAGATGGCAAAAGTTCCAGTTCCTTTGATTTTCTCTATCCTACCCTTTTCTATATTTAAGCTTCATCCTCAAGCTGACTTCCCTGGATTGAAAGACAGCTGCTAGCAGCATGCTTCCTCATTCACAACCTAGGAGTGAGAGTGAGTCACTTTTATAGCATCATAAAAAATCCTAAAACTTCTAAACTCTGGCTAAATTACTACTGAAACAATTAACAGGAAATGCCTTGGGATGACTAGATTGAATCTAAACCTATCAGTGGATCAAAGGAAGTGGGATTACACTGATTGGCTAGGCCAATCAGGAATAAACTCAAAGCTGAGGTCAATTCCACTAACCTGGGTGGGGCAGGGTGGCATGAATAATGATATCACCACAATGTTCCCTGATTTATTCTTTCTTCCATAGTACATTTCTGAAGAAGCAGTATCCTTCCTCCTTGCTAAGACAATTTGAATTTTGGAATGACCATTGTTCTGAAAAAATTACACAAAATAAATCTCAAACTAAGATGTAAATAAGAGCAGTTCAAATATATGTTTAAATTGCTGCTACATTGCATTGCGCTACATAATTGTGTAGCCAAATTACTTTTCTACAGTCTACTTTGATGAATATTTTACAGTTTTGTCAGGTGTATTTATTTTGTATATGCTGTATCTTGTAATATATATGACTGTTTGCAGTAACCATAACTCAAGAAAGGCAAAGTAACCAAGGGTTTAGACCACTTAAGGATGAAGATCTAGGTCACCCTACCAGGAAAAAAACCCAGACTAGCTGAAGTTTGGGACAAAGGTAAGGGATATTTCAATGGGATAATGGAAGTGAGAAATTATGAATATCAATTATGTCCTTGAGACCAACTTCAGTAGCAAGGACTATCATCTTGACTCAAGATTTTTACACGATGGCAACTGGCCATTGACTTGAAGAAGACACTACACTGATTGGAATTGTACTTCTCCATATAAGGATAAATAAAAGTATCTTGTTCTCCCCAAAACGGAGAACCTATGTTATAACGTTGGAGCTAAATGTCAGGGGAGGGTACATATATATACAATTTACATACAATCTTAGATAAGTCCAGCTCCCAGGACTTGAGCTACTTGCTCAGTTTGGTTTCTTATATTTCCAGTCAGCTCCATTACCAAAAATAGGCAAGGAACATAGAATTTTTTATTAGTTTCTCTGTTTAATAGACATTTACCATCTATCTTTCACATGATATAACAATAATCAAGGAATTAGAACATAATAACTAGTTAATTAGACAACTCTAAAACTATGATGCACGCAATTCAGTCATTCTTTATTATTATGAAGACATTTGGGGATATTATACTGACTCTGATCATCACTATGAAAATCATCTATCAAGGTCTTGGCAAAGCATAGGAGTGACAATTAATAGTGATCTATATTGATTCAACGCTGGATGTCAGAAATTTTCATGAATAAGCTTTTTCTTTTTTATTTCAAGAGAATACAATCAGAGACTGTACACACATATTCCCTCAAAATGAAGCTGATTCCTTCCCCAGGAACAAAGAGTATCTCAAGCAAAATGACCTACTGGGGTTCAATGCAGTAGAAGAAATACAGAACCAATAAAGACAGACATAACAGATTTGTTCCCATGCCACTTATTTGCTACTAGGCAACTACAAAATCAGTACAATTTTTCAGTTTCCTATCCCTACTAAAAGAACATTATTTTTTGTGTTTTTACCAGGTCTAGCTATAAGCTTCCTGTGTGGCTACTCTACAGTTCCTTAAACTCACATAGTAGAACTTCATGTCCTCCTGTAAAATTTTAACCTGGATTCAGAAAGTATATAATGATTACTTTCTATGATTCATTTATCACCATTTTTTTCATTATTTCACTTAACATAATTTTCAAAACTAGTTGCTAAAACAAAATTACTTTTTACCTTTGGTCTACTTGAAACACTGCATTATCCTCTATCTGTAGTTTTTCTTCCTGACTGAAAGAGACTATCCCATTTCAAACCAGAATAAATTCAAATCTTTCTGCCTACCAGCTTCTATATACCATGATCATCAATATCTGATAATTATTTTAATCAGAAGTCACTGGAAATATTCTTCCAAACCATCCTAATGATCCACACAGTCTTTTTGATCTACTTCTTATGGCTATTCCCCAGCAAGAAGTCCAAAGCCCATCACTTGGCCCATAATCTTCTCTCTGTTCCAAGTCAACCAGAATTCTCATTACAGGGTGAAGTGAACCCAGACTCCTAAGCAAGACAAATTGGCAGGCAGAAGTAGAATCTAGAGCTGCCATCAGCAGCGGCCCTGATAAATTCCTCAGAGGAAGCTTTAAATGTTCACCCTTTAAATTAACACAAATATCACAGTAAAGATGTGCTTTAGGAAGGCTGGCCAAGCAAAAATTGTAAAACAATTGTTTTGTTTTTTTTTTCTGGAGCACCCAAACCTCCCCTGAGAGCCCTTCCAGAAAGGCCATAGCCCCTCATGTGAAGCAATCAATACATTTATGTTTCTCCTTCCATCTTAATAATAAAATTCATAGGAGAGGATCTCTTGATTCTTATTTAAAACTTAAACTAAACATGTCACTATTACCTTTCTATATGGATTTTCTTTCCAAATACAATACAGATGTATAAAATTAAAAGCTTTGGGGGCCAGCCAGGTGGCGTAGTGGTTGGGTTCTCACACTCCGCTTCGGCAGCCCGGGGTGCGGGTTCAGATCCCAGGCACAGAATTGCGCACTGCTTATCAAGCCATGCTGTGGCAGGCGTCCCACATATAAAGTGGAGGAATATGGGCACGGATGTTAGCCCAGGGCTAATCTTCCTCAGCAAGAAGAGGAGGATTGGCAACAGATGTTAGCTCAGGGCTAATATTTCTTACCAAAAAAAAAAAAAGCTTTGTTCCTATTAAAGATATTAGGAGCTTCCAAAAGTAAGTTAGGGGATTATCATGGTCAAACCTTGCTTTTCCCTGCAAAATACTCAAATTTTGCCATGGGATGCTACACTTACCCTTGAACGAAGGTATGGTGGGACTATCTAACACAATCACTTTGGCTCCCCTAGATATGAAGTCTTCAACAGAATGTCTCAAAGGCTGACAATTTTTGGTTTCCATTTCAACACTGAGAGAAACACCCTAAAATGGATGTGCTTTCCTTCCTCCCCTAGATCTCCAGAGCTTCTCTGGTTCCTGTGCTTTAGTGTCCTTCAATTCTGAATCTACAGTTGTCCAATAAATTTCACTTTTTACTGTTTGCCAGAGACTCTTTCTTTTGCAACTAAAGAAGTTAAACTTACAGAAGGAGGAAATTTGGATGCAGAACAGTACTTCCTAGTTGCCTAAAATCACTCTACCTGGGCAACTGCCTGTGCCATCACTGCAACAGGCTGCCTCTACTTCAAATTTTGGAGAAACAACCAGCATGGACCTTGTATTTCATTTCCAGTTAAAATTCTCCCTTACACATAGCCTGAACTCCCCCTGGTGTTAATTTATTTCTAGCTTCTCACCTTAGCAAGATAGACACTGAGCTACATGAAATTAATTAGATTTTTTTTTTCATTTTAATTGGAATGAGAATTAGTTTGTTAGGAAAATCACTGACTCTTCATAGTACTATCCCAATTGTCCAACAGCAGTATTAATAAAATTCTTTAAGAACAGTGACCAGGAGAGGTAAAACAGAAATCAAAATTGTCATCTGAAAAGAGCTGAAGGAAATTTGTTTGTTTTAGGCAAAAGAAAATTTAAGAATACGTTATGGTTACCTCCAAATATGTAAATAACTATCATGTAGAAAGGTCAAAACTTAAAGTAAAAGGTAAACACTATAGGGTACCATATTTAGTTCAATGTGAGAAACGCCTTTCAACAGCAATTTTCCAAAAAGAGAACTAGACACAGGGTTGGAGAGAGTTTTCCACCTCTGGAAATGTTTAAGAAGAGGTGTAAATGACATTTGTATGGAAAGCTAGAGGATTCAACTCTCAGAGTCTATATTTCTATGTACCTCAAACTAAAATTTCAGTTACTCTGCTTCATATTCACAGAATAGTGCTATCTAACAGCTATTACAACTAAAACATGTTTCATGCAGAGGGTAATCATGTATAAACAGAAACAAAGGAACTCCTGAAGGTTATCCCCAAATGTTGCACAGTTTGCCTTTTGATTTACTTTCTAGAACTGTATTCCTTGGATTCATGCCTTGTATGTTAAATATAATTAATTTTTTCATGTATGATTTACAAAATAAGTCACCATTTTCAAAGAGAAAAAAAGCCATCTAGGACAAAGCAGTAGCAGATGTACTTACTTATACTTTGGACTGGTAAATCCAAGATGGCCTCATCTCAGAGAAACAGGAACAGTTTATTGGCAAAAGTTTTCATATTAATCTGAACCAAATTTTTCTACCACCATTGCCATTATGGAAGATTTTAGTTCTGCATTTACAGTATTTAAGAATGGTGGTAAGCACATGCTTTATGCAGGTTTTCTAAGAAGGGGCTTCCAGATCAGTGGTTGATGAAGTAATAAATGTAAGTCTTTGCATTCCATAGGCAGTACAGGCACAGTAAAAACTTGTTTTATAACAACAGCTTAACTTGTTACAGAGTCATAATATTTTTCTATCCATACTTCAAAAGGTCCTGGTGATGTGGTCTATGTATAGAATCAATGCTAATTCTATAGAGCACATTACAGTTGCAAAGGAGACATGGATCAGCAACTGCAAGCAGCCACACTTAATGATATGTCCGTTCTAAACTAACCATTCTGTTTCCTTGCCTCTTCCTACCAATTTTAACATTTTCATAACTAAAAATCCCCTTAAAATTGACTAACCATTAAGAAAGAAACTTTAGCATTGTATCTACACATATATTAAGTATATTCCTTATATGCATGAATTGTCAAACTTTACAAAGAAGTAAATTGAAACAAACCCATTACAAATATGCAAGAAAAATTTGCCTACATGTTGTCTCCATGAAGGGTCATATCCACAATTGACATGGGGAATTTAACTCATTAGCTTAATTAGAAATTAATTGACCTGGGGAGTTGAAGGCAGACGGAACACATTAATGTTATGTATCCTATCTTACATCAAGGAAATTCAGATTCAATATTCAATATTCCAGCATGGGACCGACTAGTCATTTAACAATGAGTTATATAATTAAACATAGAAACCAACACATAGATATCATTCCTTTCTTTTGTCTTTTTGCAGTATTTTAATTTGTTTCCTGATCACTTGAAAATATATAAAAGGTACATTTACTAAGAAATCCTTCACTAACTTATCCTTAAGTGTTTAAAAATGTCTGCTATCTATATATCTTAAAACAATTATTTTCAAAGAACTTGACAAAGAAAAGAATGACAAAGTTGTAGTCATTTAGCCTACTAAATGCTTCACTACCTTTCAAGATTGATAAATTCTGGATAGACTAGAAGAAAAAGGAATTAGGTGTCTACTGCATTAGAAATAAATGACATAGACTTCTTTCCCTCTTCCAGATTTAAAATCCACAGCCCAGACAGTCTGGAAGGAGACAGAATGTGAGGAAGAGATTGAGCAGATCTTGCTAAGACTCCTGGAACTCCAAGAAGGCACCTTGCAACCTGCTCTAAATTGAAAGTAAACAGCTAAGAACACCACGGGGGGTGGTTCCCTGTCAGACTGCTTCCAGGGTACTGTGTTCAGTTCTTAAATATTGTTTAGTATTTAACAATAGTGTTATGTACTTCTTATATACTAAACAATATTTAAGAACATCAACAAACCAGACTATATTCAGAGGTAAGTCGCTAGGTGGACAGTCATTTGAAACTATGTCAAGAGAAACAGTTGATGGAAATAAGACTGCTTAATTTGGAGTAAGAAAAATCAGCAGAGCAAGAAAGAGCCATGATAAATATTTTCAATTCTGAAGGCTTTTCATGGGTAAGAGAGTTTAGAATTTTTGGTATGTTAAGAAGTTACAGGGATACAAATTTAGCTCAATAAGAAGAAAAGATTTTAAAATGCAGAAATGTTTGAAGATGAAACTGAGCGCAACACAAGACTAGCAGGCCTTCTATCACTGGAGTTATTCTGGTGGAGGCTGGATAACTACTTGGCAGAGTTATAGAAGGGATTCAAGTAATTGGTTTTCATCAACATACCTGAACTATATGAGTTTCAAAGTACTTTTCCAATATTAAGATTCTCAATTTTGAAACAGAAATGCTATACTCCCAGTGGTTTCACCATCCTCCCTAAAAGGGGATCCCCACTGTTCCTCTGGAGTATCTATTGTGAGCCTGGGAGGAAGAGGACTTGACTTAAAGAAAGTGATAGGTCATGGAAAATTGAAAAATGAAAGAGTAGAAGCATTCCATAAAGATCAGCATGCACACACACTCACACACACACACACAAATTTATTTCCAAGCCTAAATTGGAATTAACAAAAGCCTTGAATGGAAGCATAAAGAATTAACATACTAAATCTCAAACATAAATATTTTGTTTATAAAACACAAATGTGTGGTTAGCTAACTCAAGGATGCATTAAGGTAGACATGACTAGACAGATGACTAGAAACAGGGTAGTGTTACTAAAGCAGACCTAGAGGTTTTCCAAATTTTATATCAAATAAGCCCTGGAAATTTCTGTGTCGTTTGACTTTTTTTTACAATGAAAATAAATATCAGAATAAAAACAATGAGACTATTTTCACTGAAGAAACACGTGACAGTTTTAAAACATTCCTTCAAATTACTTGATACTCTCCCATCCAGAGGTGTCAATGTCCCCTCCTCTCAAACCTGGGCTCTGTGACTGATGGACCAATAGAATACATCAGAGGTGATGCTGTGCCAGTTTCCACACCCAGGTTTTAAAAAAATTGGCAGCTTCTGCTTCCTAACTCTTGGGGCACTCTCTCTTGGAGCTCAGCCACCACTCTGTAAGGAAGTTCAAGTATCCGACAGAGAGGCCCACGTGGAAAGGAACCAAGGTGCCTGGCCTTCAGCCTTAGTTGAGCTCCATGCCAACTTGAGTCAAAGCCACGTAAGTGAGTCATCTTGGAAGTGGTCCTCCAGGCCCCCATCAAGCAACCCCAGCTGACACTCTGTGGAGCAAACATGAGCCTTCCCCACTGATCCCTGCAAATTTGAAGGCTAAATAAATAATAATTGTTCTTTTTTAAGTACCTAAGTTTGGGAGTGGGTTGTTATGCAAGAATAGATAATCAGAATCAAAATCAAAACTGGTACTGGCCACATGCATCTTACTTTGAAATTTTCTTTTTTTAAGCCTCTATTGCTCTCTAATACTTAGAATGCTGATTTTCCAACTCTTCTTGTAACTTTGTCTATTGGATCTCTTTTCGTGAATTGTAAGTATATATACATAAAGATCTAACTTTTTATTTGAGAATTTTATAGCACTCTTTGAGATCACTACAAATATTGGAAATCAATCACACGAGTGAATAAGGGAATCACCATACCAGGAGGATATGGGAGTTAGGGCGTAGAGAATATAAATATGCAGCCAAATCAAAATCATCCAGAGTTCTCCTTCCTCTATTCCAGAAGAAGAATATTTTGAACCAGAAGGGATTCTATATATCACTTAGTCCATTCCATGACATTTAATTGCATATATCATACAATGAACGAGCAGCAGAGATGGATCTTAAATGTAGGCATCATGACTCTTCCCTATGTGTGTTTTCACAAAACACAAATGCCCCTGAAAATCAAACTAAATAAAAATATAAAGGTAAAATCTATTTAGATTTTATTTAAAATCTAAAATTTATTTAGAGTTACAATAGCAGTTCTCAAGAATTTATACTTTTCCTAGGGTTAATTCTTCTTTGCTAAGCACTATAAATGATAGGAATAGAAGGTACATAGTCTCTGCCCCACAGAAGTTCATACTGTAAAGTACACATATCTTAAACAATCAGAGAACTATGATGGGAGGGGGGCGGTGGTGGTAATCCAAAGTAAGGGAAGAGTCAGAATAGCATTAGATTTGTCAAGAAAGTCTTCAGGCACACGTGGAATACATTAAGAAGACCAAGTCATTAAAGCTAAGGGACAACAGTAGGAAGCAGGCAGAATCAATAATGGATATACATTTGTGGGTCTATTAAATAGAATATTCTTGAAAGCCTTCTTGAAGCATTTAGATTTACTCCACTAAACAAGGAGTCACTGTAGCAATTTAAAATTTTGCAGCCTCTTCCATCACAATCTCTTTATTCCATGAAAACCTCATCCCTTGATAAATCCAAGCTTATGAGCATGCTGTTCCCTATGCCATGAAATAATCTTCCTCTTTTTTGCCCTGACAAACTCCTATTCATCCTTCAAGATCCAGCTCAAAGTCACCTTCTTTAATGCCTATCCACCTATCTAGAAGCTCCTCTTTACAAAACTTATATATCATTTGCCACTTTATGCTATAATTCATTTGCTTAATGCTCTCTTCTTACTCTCTGGTGTATGAATTCTTGAAGGTCATGTACTCTTTCTTACTCCTTCCACAATGCCTCACACAGGTCAGACACATAGTAAAATTTGTGATTAATACATGTTGAATTAAGGATCAAGTTTGCTTACATTCTTCTATGCTCAGAGCCAATAGCCAAATTTTATGCTACATGTAAGAGAAAATTAATCCAATAAAACTACACTCAAAACACTCAGGATGCTAAATAATTGTCTCCTTCCTAAAGGGAACTTTATTACTCATTATGAGCTTGGCATTTGCCAAAAATTCCATGCAACAAGCAATAAAATTATCATATCCTAATTTCTCCATAAGCATAAAATGCCCTGAACCCAAACACCAGAAAAAGTGTTTAATCAAAAACAGTTAATCAAAGTATAGAAATTAGCATCTTAGAATAATTACTAGGTATATTTAGTGTAAATTCAATTACTTTTCATCATGCCCTGCCACAAAGAGTTAAGTTGTAGTTATTATTGTCAGTACCATGCCCCATCTTTACAATCTACCTCTATTTCAATGCCAAATGTAAGGAAGATGACTCAAGATTTCCATGCACCCACAAGCCCCATTTAGTTTCAGACATATGGAACCATAGGGGACTCATTCAGAAATCATAGTCAGTGCTAAATCAAGAAAAAAAAGTAAAGAACCACTTTATATGATGCTTTTAAACAGCACAAAGGGAAAAGTCATGAAACTACCCATATATAATATCTGAGATAGAATTTCAGCTCACGGTGGGCTTCTGAAAACTTAAGTAAATTTTTATATAGATTTAAAAGGATTTTCTTTGGTCAGCTTGTATCTCATTTTAAACTCTGTAGATTTCATCACTTTCAAAAAAGGAAAGAAAGTCCAAACCCCACACTGTTAAGGGAAAGAAAATCCCACTAGAACACTGTTTCTTTGAGTAGAAATCTCTCTATTAAATTATCATTCCCTTGAATTTGTATTTTCAGTAAATTCCTATAAAATGTATGAGATAAAAATAATAGTTCTCTCATAAACTAAAGAGCAGAAAACTCTGACAAATAATTCATTATTCATTCAATAATTAAATAAATCATTGTTGATCATATACCTTTAAGAAATAGAAACTGATTTATGCCCTGTCCTTTAGGAACAATCAAATAATTATTATTCTATGGGGTAAGTGCTATAACATTAGTAAGTACTCAGGGCAAATGCACAAAAAGAGAATGTAATTAACTGCCTGGGAAAGTTGGGGAAGGCACTAGAGGAAATGATCTTGAAGGATTCAAAGCAGTTTAGATAGCAGGAATAGCATGTGCAAAAACAAAAATGAATGGAGACACAAAAGAGAAGAATCTATTCAGCAAATAGTAATAGCTTAATATGGCTAGACACTATGGACTAGAGAGGGAGTAGCAGGACATGCGCTGGAAAGGTAAGAAGAGGCCTGACTGCTTAGGGCTTTACACACTGCAAAGAAATTTGAACTTTATCTTTTGGGCAATAAGAACACATGAAGGTTTGGAGTGTTTGTGGGGAAGGATAACATCATAAGACTTATGTTAAAAAAACAATAGTTCAACTCATCATGAAGAATAGGTTGGAAAGAGTAAAACTAGGGGGAGGAAGGTTAGGTAGGCCAAAGCAAAATGAAGGCGAAAATGATCAAGATATAACTAAGGTAGAAGATGGACAGGAGGGAGCAGATATTAGAGTCCCAAGGCAGAATCAACAGAACTTGGTGACTAGAGAGTGAGACAGAGAGGAGTCTACAATAACTCCAGGATATCCAACTTAAGGACTACAGGAATGGTGGTGACACCAATTAAAATAAAGAATTCAAGAAATGGGGCAGGTTTTAAGGAGAAGAGATAACAAGTTCAGTTTTATTTGCGTTGGCTTTGATTTCAACCCTGGGCATCCAGGAAATACGGGTCTGGAGCTCAGAATAAATGTCTGGACTGAATTACCCAGCATCGAAATCAGGAAGTGAAATGAAATTGTGTGCATATTGAAAAAGAAGCCAAGGTAAACTGAGAAGAAAAGACTAGAGAACCAGGAGAAAAAATGATAAGTTTTCTAGGGGGCAAGGAACAACAACATTTTTACCAGGAAGTGTCCAGAAGTATTTGCTGCAAGGTGATATGGAAATCCGAGTATTTGGAGAATTTATAGGGTAGACTAATCAAGAATCCATTTAGAGGAGGAGCTGAGAAGCCTCCTTGAGGGTCGGGGGGGTGGGTAGAAAGGGATACCTTCATCCTTAAGAAAGAGACTAGAGGCATAGAAGTTTGGTTTAAAAATAACGGATTGGTCATTTTCAACAAGGATGCCAAGACATTTCAATGGGGAAAGGATAGTCTTTTCAATAAATGGTGCTAGAACAATTGGATATACACATGCAAAAGAATGAAGTTGAACTCCTTTCTCACACCATACACAAAAACTAACTCAGAATGTATCATAGACCTAAATGTAAGAAATAGAAAACTCTTAGAAGAAAATATAGAAGTAAATCTTTGTGACCTTGGATTAGGCAAAGCCTTCTTGGATGTGACACCAAAAGCACAAGCAACAAAAGAAAAAAATATGTTAGACTTCACAAAAAATTAAAAACTTTTGTGCTTCAAAAGATACTATCAAGAAAGTGAAAAGGTAACCCACAGACAGGAGAAAATATTTGTAAACCATATATCTGGTAAGAGACTTATAGTATGTAAAGAACACTTACAACTCAATAACGAAAAGACAAATAACCCAACTAAGAATTGGGCAAAGGTTCTGAATAGCTATTTCTCCAAAAATGATACAGAAATAGCCAACAAACAGATGAAAAAATGCTCAACATCATTAGCCATCAGTGAAATGCAAATCAAAACCACAATAAGATACCATTTCACACCCACTCAGATGGCTATAATAAAAAAGACAGACAATATCAGGTGTTGTGTTGAGGAGGACATGGAGAAAATGAAACCTTCATACATTGCTACTAGGTATGTAAAATCATGTAGCCACTTTGTAAAACCATCTGGCAGTTCCTCAAAACGTTAAACACAGAGCTACCATATAACTCAGCAATTCCATTCCTAGGTATATTACCAAGGGGATTTAAAACATATGTCCACACAAAAGTTTGTATACAAATGTTTATAGCGACATTATTCATAATAACCAAAAAGTGAAAGCAACCAAAATTGTTCATCAACTTATGAATGGATAAGCAAAATTTAGTATATCCATAAAATGGAATATTATTCAGCAATAAAAAGGAACGAATAACTGATTCTTGCTACAATACACATGAACCTTGAAAACATTATTCTAAGTGAAAAAAGCCAGCCACAAAAGAATACATATTGTATTATTCCATTTACATGAAATGTCCAAACTTGGCAAATCTATAAAGACAAAAAGTAAACTAGTGCTTGCCTAGGGCTGGGAGTTGAAAAGAAATTGGAAGTGATGGCTAACAGGTAAAGGGTTTCATTCTGGGATGTTGAAACTACCTAAAATCAATTGTGGTGATAGCTGTGGTGACTCACTCTGTGAAGATACTAAAAACTACCAAATGGGACATTTTAAATGGGTGAAATGTATAGTATGTGAATTGTATCTCAATAAAGTTATTTTTTTAATGAAAAATGATTCAGGAGGGGCCGCCCAGTGGCGCAGCGGTTTAGTCCGCGCTTGGCAGCCCGGGGTTCGCGAGTTCGGATCCCGGTCGCCCGCCGACGCACTGCCTGTCAGCCATGCCGTGGCGGCGTCCCATATAAAGTGGAGGAAGATGGGCACGGATGTTAGCCCAGGGCCAGTCTTCCTCAGCAAAAAGGGGAGGATTGGCAACAGATGTTAGCTCAGGGCTGGTCTTCCCCAAAAAAAAAAAAAAAAGAAAGAAAAATGATTCAGGAGTGTTCCTAGACTCAGTCCCCAAGGATTCATGCCCAGTTTCATGATAATTTTCATAACTATTTCAAAATCTAAATAATTAAATGACACCAATGTCAGCAACTTAGCAGAGGAATCAAAAACAACAAGCTGCTTTGGCAATAACGGTTACCAGCATTGAGTCACCACAGTGCAAATGACACTGGACGTAGGGAAACATCAGCAGGCTGAAGCAGTCTTCGGGAGGCAGCAAAGCTGGTTACATCCTCCTCCATCACCTGTGACGTAACTGCCTGTTTCTGAGCTACCACAGGAAAGGAGGAAAATGGTAGATACCAGAGTTAGTCAAGAATTGTTCAACAGAGCATATAGGAAGCACTGCTCCCAGAATGATTTTGATGGAATTTTAAATGTTCTTGGGTTCCATTAAGAGTGGGCAGAAACACTAATTTGTGACTGTAGCTTTGACATTATTCTAACCTGTACATCTATATATTCTCAGGCCGAACTAGACTGGATCAACACAGGTTACCAAGATGGCAAGTAGGATGAGAATGAGAAGAGACACTTTAGATTCAGAGATTAAGAATTCATTGTTGACCATAGCAAGAACACTTTGAAAGGAATGAAGACAGAGCCACCAATTCTGCGGAATGAATATGGGGTAGGCACACAGAGATAACAATTACAGACAGATTTTCTCAACAAGTTTAGCAGTACCCCAGTCTCCACTGCTCAGTCCTCCTATTTAACCCTCATTTTCTTACTGGCCTTACTACACAAGGGATATAAATGGGTTCATTTAGAATATGTTCACATTGTGACTTGAATGTTCAACTGTCATTCTAATCCCTTTAGAAAATTGGCCCACAGTTACAGGCCTCAAAATTAACAAGCTAAATAAATATATATTACTTTTTAAGATATTAGATAAATACTACATATTTATAAATTTTGCTTCTCTTTTCCTACATCTTCAGTCCTATACCTTTGTATAAGTGTGTAATACTCACCCATCCCTTCTCCATCAGTTTCTGAGAGCATTCCACACTCCTTAGCTCATATTTTTCTTTTTCAGCATTCTTTTCTTCTATTTTCTATCCCAATTTCAAGTATGGAATATAGTTGGCTTGAACAGTGAAGCTTCATAGATTATCAGGATAGAACGTTGAATTATTTAGCATTATCCAAGCTCTTATCCTAACGAAAAGGACCCCTTAGCTTGAGAACTTCTGAAAGATATCTCTCCAGTCAGGCTTAAGGGCTATACACATTTATCATAACTTTACTATTAGATATAATGTACTATGGAGTATGCTGATTTTAAAAATGCCTTTGACAAAGTTCCACACCAAAAAATACTTTTAAATTAATTTTGAGTGAAGGGTGGTTGGGAGAACTCATCTGTCATGGATAGAGAACTGGCTTAGAGACAAGTTAACAAGAAGATAAAGGGTTACTTGCTTTGGCTAAAGCCATGAGTATTCTTTTGGATAGAAAAAAAATAAACATTAGGATCTACAAGAATAAATCCTAAAATCGGTCTTATTTTATAAATAATCTCAAGAGAGTGTGTACAAAGGAATCTCTAAGATTTCAGATGACACTGAACTACTTTGAAACAGAAAAATAGGAAGCCAAATCTAAACTATATTTAAGAGATGGCACACTCCAGGATAAAAGTTTCAGCCCTGGGAAAGAACCTGAGAGCAAACCTAATATTTCTCTTTATAAAAAAGGACATCAAAAGTTCAAGATATAATCAAGGAGGAGCATTTGAAATAAAACAGAACACATTACGCTCTCCTGTACAAAAACCCAGGTAATACTTCCTGTGCACCTCTGTTGACACCACACTTCAAGAAACAGCAGCAAGGAGAAAGTCCAACTAAAGGTAACTGAAATGATTGAAGAGATGAAGAGGCTGATAAAAGACTTAAAAACTGAATTCCAGTCAGGAAAGATAAAATCCGGGGAGAGATTCGAGTTAGTTAAATGTGTTCTCAGGATGAAGGAAGTTATCAGGGCAAGAGGAAGGGGTATAACTCAGCTGCATCTTGAGAGCAGAGTTACTGTACTGTGCTGAGATGAAAGCATTTATTTCTGACACTGTCGGGAGCACATTTTAGGCAAATCCAGGCCTGACTTTCCCATGACTCCTTCCTTTTCTACTTAATCCACCATCCTCCCTTCCTGAATTTATTACAGTAATTCTCTGTACCGCTCATTGTCCTCAGTACACAATGCCTTGCTAGCACTTTATTCCTAGATGTTGTCTCCCTAATTGTAATGGTAGACTCTTAAACTGGGGGATTCCATGTTTTCTTTGTTGCCCACATATCAATAAGCATAATTATTTACCAACTTCTTAATATTACAAACTGGTATAGCAAGGTTGAATGTAGATCCATTATGTTGAACACTAAAACCAAGAAGTGTTCCTTTGGCACAGAAATAAGTAATTTGGGGATAAATAAGAGAAAATTTCACAGTGTGGTAAACATCACAAGAGTTGATAAAGACCAAAATGTAGTTAATTTCACGGGAGATTTAAATCAATTAATGAATGAAAATTTTTAAAAAATTTTATACACGTTTGCAATCTGTCTCTACCTTATAAAAAGTTATGTCAGAAAAACTCAGTGCCACATTGTCTGACATAGACTAATGAATGAACCCTATACGAGATATATATAAAAGAGTAAAAATTAATGAATAATTGGCCTGAGACAAAATCATGAGTAAGGCAGTTTGTCACTGTTCCTGTCTATGTCCCTCATCTTTAGTGACTCCAACAGTTATCAGTGCCTTGGCCAATCCCCAGCTATTGACATCCCACCTGTACCAGCCAACCCCCTGTGTCTCTCCTCTTTTCATCAAACTTCTTGTCCCTGAACTATTCCAGTAAATAATTCCAAGTAAATGTAGTACATATCT
The DNA here is from genome assembly GCA_031878705.1 of Tapirus indicus. NCBI lineage: Eukaryota > Metazoa > Chordata > Mammalia > Perissodactyla > Tapiridae > Tapirus > Tapirus indicus. Next base: position 135,512,663 of record CM062919.1, on the reverse strand, counting down.
ATTCTCATGAAGATACTGCAATACCCCAAAGTGGTTTGAGACCAAAATAATTGTTCTTAGTCTTTCCCAAGAGTGTAGTCTTTCTACAATTAGATAGAGTAATGCTAATGGTCAGAATTTTTTACTTCTGCAGTAGGGGTGGAGCAGCACCTCTACTTTTTGAGTGGGCAAATAGCACATTTTAATATATACCTCTGTCCATATTTACAATAAACCCTAATAGTAGAGCAAAATGATGAAACTTTAATTCTAATCAAAAAATAGTTCAACTCTTTCTTTCACCTTCCCTTCATTCCTTGTCTTTCGTCTCAGGCCCTAAGACACTTAGAAATTCACACATTTCCTCCCTACGAACCCCACCATTTTGCTTCCAGGGATTCTGCATGTTTTTGGTTGCTTTAACTTACAACTGTATTCATAATAAGCTGGAGAAAAATTATATTTAAATTAGGATTCAGAGCATTAAAAACAAAGGAGGAATAACGGGCCTCAGCACCGCAAATCAATGTCTTAAACATGCATGACCAAAAAATCCACTGCCATCCCCATAAACACTGACTCACTACCCTAGGGAAATACAAACAGTGGTAAGAAAGAAGACTGTAAACATGAATTCTTATTTTTGCCCTTCCCCTTGCCTCAAAATAATTTGCATAGAACAAAATAAAAGACAATGAATCAAAACAAAATAGACTAAAAAAAGATGACAAGCTTTCAAACGGATAGTTCTATATTAGAGTACTCAGTGAGAAGCAATAAAAAAATTAATAATGAATTTGGATGCTTTCATAGATTTGAGAGTTAGTATGGGCAAGAGAATGGCAGTTATTATAAAAGCATTTTGGCTAAGAGTTCAACATTTTGGAACAAGCTTGGTGGCCAAGTTTGGCGACATGACATTAGTATCATAAAATTGTAGAGTACTTGGAAAGCAGTATGTTACACTGGAGATCACTGCATTGGTTTGGCAGACTTGAATACTTTTATTAGGAAAGAGTTCCATTGCAACAGCAAATAGGATATTTAAGAGATCAGATCCAATTTTTAGGATATATATGATTAATATATTGCATGACATTTCCTGTGACAGGGAATTATGAGCCATGTCTCCGTGTGCAATGTGTATACATGGATATGTGAGATAAAGCACATAAAGTATATTTCTGCTAGCCAGGTGCCCATCTGTATGCACAGCACCAGCTCTGTAGATATGTAGAACAGCAGGATGGAAGGACAAAGCCAAAACCTCATTAAGCCTAATGGTGGTGATGATCACATCAATTCCTCTTATTTACTCTCTGAATTTCTTCCAGAAGGATGGATGTAAGAAAGAAAGAGAGGGAGGAAGGGAGGGAGGGAAGGAGGGAGAGAGGAGGGAAGAGGAAGGGGGAGGGAGAGGGAGAGAGAAAGAAAGGAGGGGAGAAGGCAATAAAATACTGAAGATGTTAAAATAGATATATACACATAAAATATGTGTGTGTGTGTGTGTGTTTAAAGAAAGAGAGACAGAGACCGAGAGAAAATGCACAAAAGAGATCCATCCCAACAACTGTCTGTGAAACATTAATATTCATATATACATGTTTAAGGTCATGGCAAATTAGGGAGAATGAGAGACAGCATGTATTTGGAGGTCACCACTAAGTATGCTAGTTGACATGTCATGTGGAATAAAAATTACTTTATTAAATCTAATTCATAACAAGTAAAAGTCCTAATATTGTTTAATTGATTTATTTGGTATTAGTCATTAAAAGAGAAACTTTGTATATTACAAAGGTTTATCAAGGAGTAAACTAGATATTTAAAACATCTATTTGAGGCCCCTATATCTATCATATTAGCCTTCCTAGTTTTAGAGATTACCAAGTGGGTTTATGCTTGAACAGAGGCTTAGCTTCTCAGCACATACACCTTTCCTACTTGGTAAAGAAATGGCGCCAGTCAGCCAACTCTCTGACTTTGAATTCATTTCCATGGCAATAGAACATGTTCCGTTAAATACAACATAGTGAGGTAATATTATGATGAGACAAAAACAGCATAGCAAGGAAGGAAGTACAACCTGGATACAAATCTTTCAATAAGACAACTAGAATAAAGGAAAAAAAGGATTGAACCAGAAAATTTCTGTTTTCTCGTTCTCTTGTTTTCCTGGAACTATCTTTACAGTATCTTGACAGAAAAGAAACTGGTTCCAATTTCTGAGAACTAATGAAATAACCAAAAGTGGCTCTAGACAATATAAATGACTCAAACCATTCTACAAAATGCAAAGAAAATGAAACATATTTTATCAGGAAACATAAATATGCTGAATTTTCACAATCACAATTTATAGTTTATCTCTTTAAAAAGATACAGTCGTTCTATCACTTGTCACTTTTGAGTGTTAAGGAAGGTATTGTAGACAAAAGGCTCCCCTCTCCAGAAAAAATACAGTAGTTCTGAACAATACAGCAGGTCAGCTAGAGATCTGTGAATCTGTGTATGCTTACAGGGGAGAGAATCCATGTGAGTCAATGAAAACACTTTGTCTTATTACCTCAGACTTGAACTGACTACACTGAACCAATGTATACATTTTAAGATATCTTGAATTTTGGAAATAATGTTTTGATTACTTAAAGAGGCAAATGAATTTTTCCCACTTGGGTAAGGATGTATTTACTTTGCCTGGTTTAGATCAGAGCTTATTGGCATCATAATTATAAATGTCAGTAAATGGTATGCATACTTATAGTACAATTTTACTAGAATTTCCTCAAATAATTGTGTTTATGGAATTTGGCAGGTTGGCATATTTCCCTTTCCATCGCTCTTCTACCCCTAGCATGCTGAAAAGATCTCAACTATAAAACCAAGTACTTCAAGCACACAGTTCCATTAATCCAGTGTTTGCATTGTATACAAAGCTGGAAAATATTTTTCCCTTTATGCAACTAAATATCTGACATTGTAAATGTCAGTCCCAACTTAGGACTAGCATATGGAGGTGACTTTCCTTCATATTTCTTCAGTTCTAGTACATACTCTGATGTCAACCTTCTAAACCACAAAATCTATGTCTTCGTCAAAAGCAGCCTCAGATGAAGCAGGCTCACACTGCTTAATACAGAACACTTTGAAATTCCCATGGAAGGTGGGGGAGAAAATGGATGAGAGAGGGTAACATTTGCTCTACCACCATCTCTACCTCTCTCAATTATCTTTTTTTTTTTTTTGAGGTAAATATTACATACAATGAAATGCCCAGATCTCATGTACACAATTAAATAAATTTTGAAAAATGTATAGACCCATGCAACCAATACCCCAATCAAAATATAGAACATGTCCATATAGACCCAAGAAAGTTCCCAAGGAACTATTCCAGTCAATCCCCATGCCCCCACAAGCAACTACTGCTCTGATTTTTAACACCATATGTTAATCCTGCCCATTCATGAACTCTTTTGTATGTCTGGCTTCTTCTGTTCAAAACAATGGTTTTGAGATTCATCCATACAGTTTTATGTAATCACAGTTTGCTCTATCGTTTTTTCCAGCTCAGTGGACATTCCACATGTACTTGGTATTCTGCAGTTGTTGTGTAGAAAGAAAACACCCAGGAGAAGTGAATTAAAGAGAAAGGGAGATAGGAGGAGAAGGGGAAAGGAGGAGGGGGGGAGAGGGAGAGAGGGAGAAAAGGAAGAGAAGGGAGAAGAGGAGAAACTGGCATACTAATGTTAAAGTCGTAGACAGGAGGATAAAGTTTATAAGGAAAATATGGCAGTATTCAGAGAGGGAGAGAAGAATCTAAAATAGAAAAGAATTTTAAAGAATGATCAGTGTTATAATATGCTATAAACAGATGAAGGAAGGTAAGGACTGAAAAGTATCCATTATATCTGGCAGTTCAGCAGGTACTAGAACCCGTGGTGTGAGCAATTTCAATGGTCAGATGAAGGTGAAAGCCAAACAATCATTGAGCCATGCAGTAGCAAATGGGACATGATAAAGTTTAGATAACCTTTCCAATAAGCTAGGATATGAAGAAGAGGGAATTGGAGGAATAGCTAAATGGAAAACCAGGGTAGAGAGAGAAGTTTCTAATACAAAAGCGTGAGTGTATAGTTGAGGGGTGGGACCCTAAGCTCTACAACTGATGGAGTAAGATCCCAGAAAAGACGGGAATCTTAGCTGGAAAGAGGTAAAGTGTGAGGAATGAAGCTGGCATTTGTTGATTGTCGGCTAGATTCCAAGCACTCAGTTAGGTATATAAATGTATTTTCTTATTTAATCATCCCCATCAAATTGGTATTATCCTCAGTTTAATTGGTGTTATCCTCAATTTGAACATGAGGATACTTTTTAGACTATAAATAATTCACCATGGTTCCTCAGCTAGGAAGTTGCAGGGCCATGTTTCAAATTTTGCCTGCGAGGTGCAAAAACACATGCTCGACACTGCACTGCCCCTCCTCTAAGACAGGAGAAAAGCATCAAGATAGATGCATGCAAAAGAGTGATTATAGGTAGAAAGAAGGGGCGGTGAACATGGGGATGTGAACCTCTGATCATCACAATTTTCTCTGAGAAAAGTACTGACAGGGATTGGAGTCGTGATGGAATGGGACCTTTAGGGTACTCATGAAAGCTGGGATGCTACCTCTAGTATTCTGAGTTCAGACCACAATCAAGGCAGTTTGGAATGCAGCTAAGGAAAAAAAATAGGAAATTTGTAGTGATTCCAAATCTTATAATTTTAAGAAATTTTCTCCTTGTATTAAGAAACTAAAAGATAGGGGTGGAAAAGGTGGAATATTATGTATCAAAAACCTCAATAAAATTTTTAAACAAGTCAACTATCAGAAATAGAGAGATAATGCTTGAAATAAGACTGCTGCAGGCAAAGGAAGGGCTAGTGACCCAACCATGAAATATTATTTGAACGACATTCAATAGGTAAATCAAGGACTTGGCTAGGTAATTCGGAGACATCTGAAAGAGCCCCAGAGCAACCTGAGAGTGAACAGCCCAGTGAGGAATGGAGGTTAATTTGTGTGAGACACTCCCAGTGGTTCCCCTCTCTTTTACCAGCAGAGGAGGGAACTTGCATGTAGCCAGGGGAGCTAAGTAACTGATCCATTAGAGTTTGGCCTCCTGACTTTTATTGCTAGGCTAGGGAAATACCTAATATGGTCAGACTACTTCAAGGTTGAGGGATCTCATAGTGTACCTGGGGAAGTACAAATGAGTAAGGCGTAAAAGGAGGAGGGGGTGCTGACAAATCAGACGAATTGGAAAAGAGAGAATATATACCGTAAGGGAGTGAAAGAGCTGAAGAAGAAGTCTATGGGTGTAATTCTATATCAAGACTCCCACACTTTCCTAAAAGCTTTCTGACTCTCTTAACATCCTATTCCTACACTTTCAGAGTTCCCAGCCCTCCAGGGTCTTCAGATACTCAATATTAAAAGGGTACTCCAGTTTTCCCTTGCATGACCAACTTCTTTTCTCAAAACAGCTTAAGACAAAAGTCTAACAGATTATGACAGCAGTCAAGAAAAATGAAATAGAAAAAAGGAGTATCCCCAGGAGGAGGCATTATGGTCTTTGACAGGAGAGAATGGAAGAAAGATACTGGGAGGACTACGAGGAGATGAAACTGAACGTGTGTCCATATTACACAACAAATTTAAGTTGATGAACATGAGTCCCAGGGCCTAGGTTAAAACTAGAATAAAGAAGTTATGGCTATATACAAAGGGGTTATAAGAGATGGAGTGCCTACACAGATTAAGGGAAGATGAATTATAGGGAGAAGATTAAATATACATACTCAGTAATCTCTCCACCTTGGAGCTTTGTGCATGAATGCAGCTCTGCTTTCATCAAATGACAAACTACGGAAAATACTATAATAAGTGCATTAGACTCTAACAAGCTTGGTACTGAAACTGTGGACTCTCTCAGCATGTCAGAGTGGCTATAAAGCAGGAAGTCTTGCTTTAATGGGAAGGCTAATAACCAACTTGTGCTGCAACCAAGACACGGGCAGAAAATGGTCTGTAATCACAATCAGTGCATGCCCATAATGACAAATTGGGAGAAAGGGGACAGATTCCACATGGATAAATGCAGATGCCAAAATCCAACAAGCTGCAAAGCCTGAGCTATGTTAATTTGGAGCTATGTTAATACAGACCGGCAAGTGATTGGACTGGAATAGTGGCAGCCCTAAGATTTTTATATACAAGGGGCTTAAAAGATTAAATCTGGGATCTTGAAGCAGAGTTTATATAACAAGCACATTGTACCTAGAGGATATGTTTATGTGGAGTGGCTTTTTGGGCTAATTGGAATTAAGAAGAGTTGAAGCCTCTTTCTAACCACCTATTGATACAACTACAGACTTAGAAATAGTATTAGCAAAATACTATTATTTAGTAAATATAATGAGCATCAACTTTTAATTATCCACATCCACTTTCCCTACTCAACAAAAGAAAGGTTTCAGGCCTCGAGTCCCAAATACTTACTGGCTTCATCACTTTTCTGAGATAGGATCTAGAGGATGCTTACATTATTGAGCATTAAATGGTCCATTGCATGATATGCTTGAAACTCACATTAGAGCTACAAACAATGTGGGCCAATCTATGCAAATGGCTAATTGCCAAGCCTCAAGGGAAAGAGATTCCCACTTGGAGCCCCATGATAATGTCTCAGCAACACTATTAGAAAAAACAATTATCTTATAATCTCCATGTTTAACAGCAAATACGTTTTTTTTTTTTTTTTTCTGTGATGTTGTCTGAAACCCATTAACTGTCAGTGACACCACTAGGATTAATTCATCAGTGGCACTGAATTAAGGAGCATTTGTATCCATTGTTTGGATAACATCTTGTTGTTACTCCATATGATTCAAGGAAGAGTAATAGTACCAGAAACCTGCATAACATATGAAATTCAAAGACCCACATCATCAGTGGTGGTTGCCAAGGCCCAAGTGAGTTAATGCTCCAGGGACTAGCATCAAATCACAGATGCTAAGCATCCCTGAAAATTGGTGTGGTAGCCAGCCCCAAAGGCGACCCCAATGATCCTCATCATCTGGTATTCACACTGTGTGTAGTCCCCTATATCATGGCTGGCTGTGACACCAATAAAAGACTAGAGAAGTGCAGGTGTGATACTTCCAAGGCTAGGTCACAAAAGACATTAAGGTTTCTGCCTTGGTCTCTCTTGGATCACTCACTCTGGAAGAAGCTGGCCATGCCATGTCATGGAAACACTCAAGCAATCCTGTGGTAAGGCCTCCGTAGGAAGGAATTGATGTCTTCCACCAGCAAATGGTTCAGATTCATAAGCCATTTGAGTGAACCACCTTGAAAGCAGATTCTCCAGCTCCAGTAAAGTCTTCCAATGACAGCAGCCTGGGCTGGCATCTCAAGTACTACCTCATGAGAGATACCTGAGCTAGAACTGCCCAGCTAAATGCTGCCAAATTCCTGACCCAGAGAAACTGAGAGAGAAAAAAGAATACTTATTGGTTTTTTAAGCCATTTGTTTTAAGGAAATTTGTTACACAGTAACATAACTAATACAAGTGGGTTTTACCCTTTCCATCTTGACAATTCTACAGTCTGGGTTAAGTGATCCTACTCTGTATTACCCCAATATCCCATGTTCATACCTGTTCTGTCATTTACCATCCTCTACGGTAAATATTTACTTTTATATTCCCTCTCTAGATTGCAGGCACCTTGAAGGTAGGCACTGAGTTCCCCCAGAGCAAAGAATTTCAGGTGCACAATAAAAGCCTGATGAATGTATTTGTTGTCTACAACAAGATGACTCTGCTGGACGGAGTATGGAAAAATAATGAACAATACATGGTACCAAATCGGCTATTGAATGCCAGGGAAGACATAAAAGTTGACAAAGCAGCAAGAACAAGTAAAACTAAATACTTCAGGCTGGTCACAAGTTTCAGGAGTGGTCTCACTACAGCAATAACTTTTCAAAGAGCAGCTACAGATGCTAATCCAAAGACAAATTCAATTTGAACTCGGTGGGAAAGTGCCTAGCACTTAAAAATGGGCTCAAAATAAAAGGTAATTGAATGAACACTTCTTGAACAAATGAAATAAGTTGATCTGAGAAGGTTTTTAGGCCCACCTCAGATTGCAGTATTTATTGAAGCATAGCCTTCTAAAATGACACACAATATATAAAATGTTTACATTTCACACAAAACTCATTTATTAAAAACAACAACAACAATTGCGCAGAAGGGCAGTTGCCTACTGTAGCAGCAGTATCATTAAGCATCTGTCTACTGAACCACCGTGTCCCCAAAGCCAGGCATAGTGCCTGGCACAGAGTAGGTGCACAGTAAAGATTTGTGGAATCACTCAAAGATCCTGGAAATGTTTTCAGTTTCCTTCACTCTGCTTCTTCCACATGATTGGAAAGAAATTACATCCAGGCTTCCAGAACACCAGGCTAATTCCACGAGCAGTAGTGTCTGTCTGGGCCTCAGGATTGTCATTTACACATTTCTGCTCACAGTCCTATCTGAATGGCCAATCTAATGTCAACCTAATATCCTGTCTATCATCACACCTTGGTTTGAGAATCTAAGATATATGATTTACCATAGGCAAAAACAGATTTTATACCTCTCAGAAATGACCGTCTTTCCAAAGGGCTACATGAAACCATCAGGCACCTCTGCATCTGATCCCAGACATCCAGGATGGATGTGTCTGACATTGTGAGGCCCAGTGCCTCCTCAGTGCCATCCCTTGACACTTCTCCCAGAATCAGACACATCCAAGGCAGATGTCCATGAAAGGAGACATTTTAAATGACAGTTTCATTTATTTTACTATCTCTGAATCCCTCACTGGAGATACAAGCTGATAAATCAACACATAAGTGGTTCTTTTTTACTTTGTCAGACTGCTAAGGAGCCTTATTCATTTCTCTCTGTGGCACCTAGTCTCTTCAGCACTCAAAAAAATCTGTACAAAAATGAATGTATTGGGGCCACCCGGTGGCGCAGCGGTTTAGTTCGCGCTTGGCAGCCCGGGGTTCGCAAGTTCGGATCCCGGGCACCCGCAGATGCACTGCCTGTTAGCCATGCCGTGGCGGCGTCCCATATAAAGTGGAGGAAGATGGGCACGGATGTTAGCCCAGGGCCAGTCTTCCTCAGCAAAAAGGGGAGGATTGGCAATGGATGTTAGCTCAGGGCTGGTCTTCCCCACAAAAAAAAAAAAAGAATGTATTTCCATCATGCAGAGCTGTTGCAACATTGAGAACCAAAAATACTGAACATGCTCACTTAGTTCCCAAATTCATAATAATACTATTGTGCCAAATTCTCATTCTACTTAATGCTCTCAAAACTTCCCCTGAGTATTATATAAAATAAGAATCTAATCTGATACCCTGTTTTAAACATGGAGACTTTTATCTAAGGATTTCAAAGCATGTTATAATGGAGGTTAAGTGATTTCTTGAAGGCTACCCAACAAATCGGCAGATTAGGGCCAAAATACCTAACTCTCAATTCCACTTTTTTTTAAAGCACAGTTCTCTGGGATTTGTTATATCAGCACTAGAGGAACTGTATGATGTACTCATTGGTCAATGATTCATTCTTATCCATTCTTATTAAAAGAATGACCACACACAATCTCACTTCTTTCACCATAAACAAATTAAAAAGTTCTTTTCAGCAAAAAGGCAACAGAATTAGTCTAAACCTACTATTGGGCAGGTATCATCTGGCTTCACACAAAATTGACAAGAAAGTGTTACATAGGAAAAATAAAGTCTTGAACAAAAAACCAAATCTAAGTGGACCTGCTTCCTTCTATGCTGAGAGAGTTCCTATATTTGAGTCCATTATACTTGTAAGTATGGCTGTTTGGTCCTCTCAGTTGCCTTGACACACAACTAAAGGATTTAATTTGAAATTTCTATCAATAAAACCTGGAGCCATATTTTAGACATGAAATTATACGTTTTCTTATTTCTCATTTCTGAGAAAAATTCTCTACCTTACTCAATACATATAATTTTCCCCAAAATAATGACTTTCACCATGAATTATACTTAGTCTTTGAAAATGCAAAATTCTTACTAATCTGGATGGGTAACTCTTCCAGATTTTAAATGCAATCTCAACATTTATTCTCTAACCAAAGAACATTATAGAGCCAGCTGGTAACAGAGATCAGGATCATCTGGTAAAACTTGTGTTCAAAAGACAGATTGCAGCTCTGAACATCTTGGAACAACAACAAAAAAAAGTCATTCTGGCCATCCCTGAAATTCGAGCTTTCAAATCAACCTATTTAAAAGGAACCCAGTTCATGAACTTGATCAAAATGTCAAGATAAACTTGCAACAATAGTCAAGAAAGCCCTAGAATAAGACGAATACTCAAAATTTCTAAGCACTGCAATTTCTTGAATTTTCCAATAGTCTCACAGTCAACAACTTTTGTCAATCAATTGTAAAAAATAGGGAGCATATATTCAAACATAAATAAATTTTTGTCATCTGGATATTCCCCATTAGATGGAAGAAAGATGTACTCTCAACACACACCTGAGATATAATTCTTATTGACAGTAAATACAGCAAAAGTCTTTCTTGGATAGTTTTGAGCGTTTGGTACAAATTCCAATGGGAATGTGAAAAATATGTTAGTGCTAATGTTACTTACATCTATGATGTGTCACATTAAATTAGCAATAGCTAATGTGTTTTGTTTCCAAAAATTCTCAAGTGTACATTTAAAAAATGGAATAAAAACATAATGGCAAAACTGAAATGAAATGACTAACAGAAAATGTGATGATATCTTGACAGATTATTGCAACCAATTCTTATAAAGCTAACAAAAGCATCCAGGAATTCAAGAGAAATGTATAGTTTTCAACCAGCATGACTCAAGTCATTGAGTATAGAGTGGTCGATCCAACCCACAGTGAGTTCATGAAACTTAAAGAAGTTTTCCACTGAAGCACCTTTTTCAAAAAAAATTTAAAAGCAACAACAAAAAATTGTTAGGATAATATTTTTCATCTAAAAACAAATGTTCCATTTTTATATTTGTATCAATTAGCTTTTGCTTACATACATAATTACCCCAAAACTTAACGGCTTGAAATAACAAACATTTTTATTTCTTATGATTCTGTAGGTTGGCTGAGCAGATCTTCTGGTCTACACTAGCTACAATGGCTCAATCACACGTCTGAGGGTTGGCAGGCTTGTTGGTCTAGGGAGATCAGAGCTAGGACAGCTTGTCTCTGCTCCACGTGGTATTTTATTCTCCAGTAGGATATTCAGGCTTTGTTTACACAGCAGTCTCGGGGTTCCAAAGAACAGCAAGATAGAGTAAGCTCCAACATGCAAGTGCTCCTCAGACCTCTGCTTGAATCAAATTTTCCAGTATTTTGTTAACCAAGGTTAGTCACATTATCAAGCCTAGAGTCCAAGGTAGAGAGAGGAGACTCCATTTTGTGACTTCTTTTTTTCAACTAACCACATTATGTTCACCTTTAAGTATCAATAGCCTTGTTTAGGATTTGAGATATAGGGAAATTTTTCTTATTCCAATGTTAATGTTGCTTCTCCACTTCTGAATTGATGTTATAACCTTTCCTCTTATTTTATAGTCTTCATTTCTTTTCTCTCCCAACCTTCCCCAGATTATAGATGTACTTTGGGGAGTGAAGAGAGCAGCTAGCAAGATCATGGAAAATATCAAGATTAATGTGAAAAAGGACAGGACAGTTGTATATCCCTTTATTTATATCTCAAGGCAAAAAAAAAATCTAGAAATTTTTAATTTGCTTTATGTCCCAGGGATGTCACCTAAGTACAGGTCTGGCGTTCAGAAAAAAATATATACTAGTAGTTGAAATTAACAAAACAGAACAGACCGGAGATCTAGGGTGGGCAATTTATTTTTATCTCAAATAATGAAAAGTAGGTTTTTTCTTAATATTACAAAAAATATGTTATCCATAATATGAAAAGCTAAAGTAGTCCAATTTAAAAATATATATATACTATTTAGAGGCAATAATTCAAGAGCCAATGTCAAACATAATTCAGCTTGCTCTGCTAACATTATTAGAGTAATGAAAACCTAGTTTTCAGAAAGAACATCTAATGATGGCAGCCATTTTGTTTAACACAATCTGATCAAGAACACTTCATCATGGGTAAGTGACAAGAAAGAGTTCATTACCATCTTAATGGCAATTAAATAACCACTGACATCATTGATAGGAAATGTCTTTCAGCACCATTTCAGATTTCTTAAAATAGCAGGAAACGTGATTTTGTTATTGTAGTGTTAATGCAGTTAGGGTGTGTAATAGTCTCATAAAAGTAAAAACAGAGCATGAGATGTAATGACAATCACCATCACTTTTCTGTTTAAAAAAAAAGTAACTATATGCATTTGATCAAACCTCCAACCAGACTTTTAGGGGATCTTTTTCTTGTCAGTGAAACCGTTCTTACTCCATCATAGAATTGATTATCCCAATCTAATAATAAAGGCAGTCAGCAGTGGGATTTAAAGTAGAACTGTGCATGTGGAAGTAAGAATAAACCATAAGTTTTTCCACTGGTATCTTAAAATATCACATTTCTTACTTTTGCTTTTAAACCCACTCCTAACCTTTTTTTATTTGATCATTGCATAATAGAATCTTCATGAAATGTTTTTACCTTAAAAACCCAAAATGCAAAATAACATATAATTTTATGATATTTCATTTAACTCAATAATTGTTTCCATATTTTTTGGCTCTCTCTGGCTAGTGTCAAACTGTTTTGATTATTAGCTGATGAAAATGAGGAAATTTTTTTCCCCTCTACACTGCTGTTCAGCTTTCACTTAATAGCAGTTATTTCCTCTGATATAACAGCTTGCAAGCACTGCTTAACCATTTAATTCATGTGCTTCAGATTTCTGACTTTACTGCAAGGTAATCCTATGTGGAAGCCTCCCTCTACTCCCAGAAAAAAATTTATCCATTGGCAGCTACGGTGTCCTTCAGAATTTAAAAAGAGACCGCCATGATTGCAAAAAATATTATGGTGCCGTCATTCTCTTAAAAATGTAAAAATTCATAGACAAAGGAGTGTATGGTATATTGTAATTACTCTTCTTAAAGTATGGCAGAGTATTTGCCAGTCTTAAAATTTTTTCCTTACCCAAAGAATCAAATAAGTTAAATATGACCAGAAATATTTTATACCTTTGTTTATTTGTTTATTTATATTTGGTTTTGTTCCAAAAGTTTAGAATAATAAGCACGGAAATTTTTTGATACCTCAGGTAGGCTTCAAATTCCTTGGGAGGTTAATCAGAGTTAGGAATTTTTTCAAACTTCTGCAAAAGCAAGATCCAGACTATAACTTACGAAAGTTCTCAATGCAAGAAGGAAAATGGCCAAGAAGATACCTCAAATCTCATCTGGATCTAAATTTGACTCCCAAGTGCCTGTGACAGAACCACCTTTGTACGTGTCTACCCCCAGCAATTAACCTTCTACTCCCTCTCTTTCCTCCCTCACCTCAAAAGATAATAGCATTTAAAATCAATTTTAAATGAAGACTCAAAGGAAATTACTACAACAATCCCAGCTTCTTGCTTAAGACTCCCAACTCACATACACACACACACGTTACTGAGAGTTGGGGCCACTGTAGCTCACTCTTAAAAAAAAAAAAAAAAAAAACTCCATTCTTACCATCCAAAGCTGATTGCATGAAGGCATGGCTGGCCAATTTATGTCCGCTCTGGCCTTAATCTGGAAAGGACAATATTTAGGCTCTTGGCTGCTTCCAAAGTGATCTCTGAGTTTTTGACAGATCATTATTCCTAGTTTTTTCCTCAAAGCAGGTCTAGAATTCTGGAGTCAATCCTGCCACCACCTGCATTCCAGGGCATCCTTTGACCTGGGAATGTCCCAGAGTCAGAGTAGTTAGCCAAGGCCCATGGAAGACAAAAATCTACTGTTCACAAATCTGAACAGCTTATGAGGAGTACAAATATTAGAGCAAATTCCATGGAACATCCACTTCAGGGGCACATTCCACCAAAAGAAGCCAAGGAAAAAGGCTGGAGAGGAAAATTAAAGGTTCTTATTCTCATTCTAACACTAAACACTATGTACTTACACAGTTTCTAGGTGTCAGTGTACAATGTCAGTTGGATATATGTTGCATGTTTTAACTCCATTTTACACTATGTGCTGAATGAATTTCACTATTATCTTATTGTGGGTGAATAGCATAAAATGGAATCATAAAGTGTCATCCCTTTCCACCTATCTTATTTCCAGTACAAAGGGGAAAATGAATATCATTACGGGGAAAGATATGATCAGAAAGAAAAAGAAAAACAAAATTTCTTTGATATATAAAGAATAAAGAAGACATTTAAGCATTGAACCCCTAAAAAAGACTTGTTTGAAAGTAAAATCCACGAAGTCTGAGAAAACCAAGCTCTAACTGCTATTTCAAATATGGAACTTTTAAAATAATTTTTAAGTGAAGGTATCATCATTCTTTTCTAATGTTCCTGTGTACTCTGAAAGGGAAGTTAAATATTGTGATTTTTCAATGTTGTTTTGCTAGTGTTTTGATCCAAAGAGTTCAATTTACTGAACTTCCCCTGAAAAGGATGTGTTGTCCCACTTTCCTGAGCATAATTTGGTGTGTGTGAGGAACTGGAAGGGATTATAAGAAAACCACAAGACATAGTTCTCTTCTGGCTATTATTATTATTTGGCAATAGAACTTGAGCCTGAAAGGTTTATTTCCGTAAAGTTCAAAACACATCTTGTGTGCACTATGTAATTATCATATTATATGTTATATTTTTTTACCTCCTTGAGGGAAATTTGCTCTTCTAGTTTGGTTCCCAGATGGCATAATTTCCTAGGTCTATTTTATGTGTGTGTGTATGTGTGTGTGTGAGTGTTTATAAATACATCTTAAAGCATACATGTGATAGATGTGACAGTCCTCCAGACAAGCCTTCAGCTGGATCTCAAGTAGGACAAGTTGAAAGTCATACTGCTTGGCGCTGAGCAGTTTTGGTATTCATGTCCAAACTTCTGCCTTCAATATTCACATAATCTTCAGCCAGTTTCTTACAGCTTGCCTTGTTGGGCCACATGGCAATGCTACCACCTAGTGGAGCTTGTTTATCCTTTAGTGAACATATTGCAATCTAACCCTACCAAGGAAGTCCCCACTCGTGGTTGGGTAAGTGGCCTTCTCCCAAGAACCTCCTTCCCAAAAACATTCCTTCCTACGGCAACTGCCACCCCCCAATCTATTCAGAAACTCCATTAGATTCATTTTTTGGAACGTTAACCATCAATGAATGTATCATTGTTTCCTATAGATTGCTATTTTAAATATATCTAATACCCAGGAAGGAAAATTGTAATATCTATACTTTTCTCAAATTAACATTTTTTATGTAATTGTCAGCTGAGAAGTCATTTCAGTGTAAAAGTATAGTCATGCTCAGAATATAACCTGAAGAATATACACCAAAATATTGGCAATGATTACCTCTGAAGGGTATTGATGAAAATAAAGGGAGCAAGCTGTGGCATTTTTCTTGGTTTTTCAGATTTTCTGCATTGAGCAAGTACTTTTGAAATTAGACAAATAAATGTTAATCTTTATATACTAGCCATGCAGAATGAATCAGGAATCATGTTTTCATGCTGGTAAGGAGCAATATCCTTTTATTATAGACAAGGAACCTAAGGCTTAGAGAATAAGTGGCTTATCTAAGGAAACTGTGATGGTTAATTTTATGTGTCAACTTGACTGAGCCATGGTATGCCCGGATAACTAGTTAAACATTATTTCTGAATGTGTCCGCGAGGGTGTTTCTAGGGAAGAGATTAGCATTTGAAGTGGTGGACTGAGTAAAGCAGATGGCCCTCGCCAATGCTGGTGGTCATCATCCAACCCACGGAGGGCCTGAATAGAGCAAAATGCAGAGGAAGGTTGAATTTGCTCTCTGCCTGACTGCTTGAGCTGGGACATGGATCTTCTCCTGCCCTCAGTGCTCCTGGTTCTCAGGTTCTCAGACTCAGACTGGAATCTACACCATCAGCTCTCCAGCTCTTAAGCCTTCAAACTGCACACACCACTGGCTTCCCTGGATGTCCACCCTGCAGATGGCAGACCGTGGGACTTCTCAGCCTCCATAACCACACGAGCCAATACCTTACAATACATATCTTTCTAGATATATGTATATATATCCTATTGGTTCTGTTTCTCTGGAGAACCCTGACTAACGTGGTAACACAACCAGTCGCTGGCAGAATCCCAGCTTCTCAGCTTCAGTTCCAGTACTTATGCTACTACATCACCTCACCTCCACCTCCTTTCAGGTTGGATTTCTTATATAACCTCTTTCCACAGTGCTCATCCCACACTTATTGTGATTTTTACAAAATAATTTTACAAAATTTTGATTTTACAAAACTTTAAAGTCAGTTATTTCTGTATGAAAGTGGAACAATAAGACTATGAGCAATGAACGTCTTCTGTTATGACAATCCTACATAAGTGACAGGAACAAAGTACAACCTCATTGTGCATGAATTAGTGTGCTGCATCCAATTATTTCAACTGGTCAAAATACCTCTGATAAGCTAATAATACTGGATTATTGACTAATATTTTCAGACTTTTTTATTAAAATATTCTCAAGATGATGTAAAATAAGAATAATATATAGGATAAAATGTCCAAACTCTAACAAAAGCCTAAAAATCTTTCTGGAATATTGAAAGAGCAATAATTCTACCCCAACCCTGACTTGGTAAAACCTATGAGATGTTCTCTTTTGTTTCCCAGATTCCCCCACCCCCCACCCTTGGCCTACTTGCAAATAAGCAGGATATAACACAAAAACACTATTGACGGAGTAAATATAAGTAATTATTTCCATTCATTTTCAATTAAAAAAAAAAAAACATTCCTTTATAGCTTTTATCACTACTCCTTTGTTGAGTACCTACTACATTCTAGGTGCTTTGTAAACATCTCCAATTCTCACAATAAACCTACAAGATAGGCGGTGTTACCATTTGCCTTACTGATGAAGAAAATGAGGCTCCAAGAGCTACTTGCTCATGTAACTCACACAGAGACACTTCCATTTCTTCCCTCATGAAGATTTTGCACTTAAGTACCTTGTATGCTAGGTGCTAACAAGTTATATCTAGGATCTTGTTTACAATTAGCTGGTCACCAAACCATTTCAGCAGTTGACCAGGTCACCCAGTTTACAAGCATCTTCCTTTGCAGACAAAGTATACAGACATGAAATTCATTAACTGCTCCCTCTTTTTAAAAAGGCTGAGTCTATTCAAGGATGCAGCAGGAGGGCTGTATGAGAGACTCCTCAGAAAAAGAAAACACTTAATCTAGTTCTTTCATAGAATTTCCTGAGGGGGAGGTAAACCTCCCAGTCTCCCAGAACATCAAAACTTCAGTTGAAAATGAGCTAATCTTTCAATCAGCTCCATTGGGCTCTTTGGCAGGAGGCAGAGGAAGCTTGGACAGTCACAGTCTGTTGTGAGACTATGGGATTTTCTTCCTCAGTGCTATTATTTTGGCACCTTTCACAAGCAATAAATCCTTTAAAGCCTAACAAGTAATTGTAGAGAGATTGAAACTAAAGCTGCTATAGTTGTAAAGTTTTTAATGTGTCACTGGAGTAAACCATCATGTTCACTGTTCTGAACAGAAATGTCCTTCAATACTATGGGGTTATTTTTTACCACCTGCTACATATCTGGCACTGTGTTAGAAACTGCAAGGACTATACGCACATATACACACACACATGCACACTCAAAACAGTAATTCCTGTCTCAAGAAATTTAACATAACACTGAAGAAGCAAAATGTTTACAAGTAATAATCACAATTTTCTGTGACACTTTCCTAGTATATTAGCAAGAACAGATTCATAGTTGGGACATTCCAAAATTGTCAAATCCAAATATAAAGTTAGAATTTTGTATGGGTCAGGGTTCCATCAGAAAACAGAATTCTCCTCGGATGGTTCAAATGAAGAGATTTTAGTGAAGGTACCAACAACAAAGGTGTGGGAAGAACTGAGCTAACAAACAAGGGATGGTAAAGCATCCAGAGACCCAATCATGGGAAGGCATTACCACTCCAAGGGCTAAAGAGGCAAGAGGAGGAAATGGTGTTAAAGGAGCCCTGTAAGAGCTGAACTGCAGGAGAGGCTGCCCAACATGAGCTGAACCACAGAAGAACACATCTATTGCAGGAGAAACAGCTATATGAAAGCAGGGAAGCAGCAAGGAAAAGATACCCATACCTCTCTTTCCTTCTACCTATCATTGTCCTCCCAGTGCCTCCTCTGGCTGAACTCAAATGGAAGTCAACTGGAAAGGAAGCCCAGGTAATGCTGCTCACAGTCAGGAGTCAACAGTCAGGGAACAAAGTAACAGGGGAGGGAGGACAAATACACAATATTAGCATATATGCCAGTGAATTTTTATTATTATTGTAAACATTAAGCAGGAAACACAAAGGATTTATTATGCCAGACACTGGTCTAAGTGTTTTACATATTTAGTCATTTAATCTCACAATGACCTTATGAGTTACAACTATTATTATTCCCATTTAGAAGGTACAGGGAAGTTAAGCAACTTGCCCAAGGTCACATAGCTAGGAAGTGGTAAAGCCCAGATTGGAACGTAGGTGACCTGGCTCCAAAGCTCATGGCCATAAACATTATGTTTCACTGCCTATCCTAAGCCTAAAACCATCTCTCCACAACAGCACCCTGGAGCAGCATCTCTGGACATGAAATCAACAAAGAAAAATCAAATTTGATGCCTCAGGATTTCACCAAATACTTCTTGTTAATGAACACAGAGAGCAAGTGTTTGGGATGTACACTCCTCTACCATACAAGGAAAGAAAATTAAGTATCATTTTGATTTTGCCTTTAATTCCCATAGATGCAGGAATTCTTGGAGGAGTAGTGGGAAAATAATCAGAAAACACTCCATTGCAAAGGAGAAAACCAGTGGCGGAAAGGAAAAAGACATGATTTAAAGCCCGAAGAGAGAAGTTATTTTCACAAAGAGCAACTACCGCCATTGCTTTGCCTCCGGTTCAAGATGAACCTGGAGAAATGTTGATGTTCTTGAACTAGTAAAATTGTAAAGCTCCTCAGAGACATTCCTTCTTGGAGGCAGAGGAAAACTGATTAGCCATTTAACCTGAGGTAGGTACTCTACTCAAGTTTAAAAGGAAGCAGGCATAAAGAAGGACTTATTCAAACAAGTCTGCAATAATCACCAGATTGTTGTTGCAACTCATCATATCCTTCCTGAAAAATATGGAAGAAATCCTAAGCTTTCCCTGGCCCATAATAAATCACTCAGAAGCTGCCACTCCCAGGCTAAATCTTCCGGTCCGCTCCCTACCTCTCCCTTTTTTTCTTCATATTTTTCCTCTATCACATTTCCAGTCTCAGTTCAAGGGAATGAGAAGAGAATACGAGTAAAAGTAGACAATTTTTGCCCCTGTTGTTACCCTAAATATCTAAGAAAATAAGAGTATGATTCTCCTGCTCCTGCTTTTGCTCAAAATTTCTGCATCAGAAATCATAATTGACACATGTCCACCAGAAGGGCAGGTAATTTCGGCTTTGTACTTAGAGAGTAGGTGGTGGCCACTTAAAAAGATGCAAGTTTTAAGATGGATCAGAAGACTCTCTTGTCCAGAGTTTCTCTCCCACTGTCCTGTACCAAGGCATCAAATTTCTTGAAGATTTATTTCTTTGAACTATCAGTAAAAATATTAGCTAAATGTATATGTTTAACACATTTCAAAGCACATTAGAAGCATTACCAATTTGATCTTCATAACAAACCTATGATTTATCCAACTTGCTTATCTCTGTTCGTGTTACCACCACTGTTTACGGTCGTGCTTCTTGATGATTTGAAAATTAAATGAGGCAGAATACAGTGTGTAAAGGGAGAAAAAGAGTACCTTTACAGTGGAGAAACCTGACAAACTCTACTTCAGCCAGATTAAAAAGGTTAGCATCAAGAGTGATAACACATGTGAATAGTATATACTCTCGATGTTACAAAAATGGCACTTTATCTCCGTGGTTTTCCTCCCAAAAACTCATAAACCTAGTCCAATCATGAAAAAAAATCAGACATATCCCAATGAGAGATAGTCTACAAAATCCCTGACCAGTATTCCTCAAAACTGTCAAGGTCATCAAAAACAAAGAAAGTCTGAAAAACTATCACAGCCAAGAGGAATTGATACATGATGACAAAACATAATGTGGTGTCCCAGATAGGATCCTGGAACAGAAGAAGGACATTAGGTGAAAAACAAGAAAATCAGAATAATGTTAATATAGTTAATTTTAACATAGTTAATAATAATATATCAATATTGGTTCATTAGTTGCAACAAACATACCATACTAATATATTAATAATAGCAGAAAGTGGATGTGAAGTGTATGGGAACTCTCTATACTATCTTCACAATTTTTCTGTAAATCTAGAACTATTCTAAAAAAACAAAGTTTATTTTAAAAAATGAAATGAGGTAATGTATAGGAAGTTTCTTGTAAACCACAGTATATTATTAGGGTGATAATGGTGGTAATGATTAGAGCTGTGTCTTAGTAGCAATCTGGTAGTAGCTGGAAAGTGGATGAGTGCAGTATTCACAAAGGATTTTCCTTGGCTCGAATTTCTACTACAATATTCAAGATTTCAGTTTTTTGGAAATCATAAATTTTCAGAAACATAACTTCTGAAAGTGATTCTGCTTATCATCAGATATATCTCAGAAATTATCCAATAGTTCCTTAATCATTCTGCAAGTCATTTTTTTAGTACCCATCATGTGTCAGACACTATCCTAAGAACTGGAAACACAAGGTGAGCCAAGCTCCCAGCCCTCAAGGAGTGAATCTATCAAAGAGAAAAGTAAAAGAAACTAACGTTTATTGAAGGCCTATAGGATAACAAGAACTTTACCTACATTGCCTCATTTAATACTCAGAAACCTTCCGTAAAATCTTCCATTATTGCCCAATGGAGAGACATTTGCTCCCATAGCATCCAGTGCTTATCCCTATTCTGGCGCTTACCACATAGTAGAGCAATAGCCGATGTACTGTCCACACCCCAGCTAGAATGTCAACTCCTTGAGGGCAAGTCCTTGTTCATTGTTGTGGCTCCAGCATAATAAAGCATATTACCTCCCCATAATTGGGGAAGTAAATGAATGAGATTTAGTCAAGACTCTTTCAGTTGCAAGTGATAGAAACCTAAAGCAAAAAAGTAATTTATCAGCTCATGGATCTGAAAAGACTGAGGGGAATTTACGGTGCTCTGCCTTCATGTGAACTGTCTTCTGCCTAAGCAGTCCTGGTCTCTCCCCATACCCATTCACTCATCCTGTGAGAGGAGGAGAGACTTTGAAGGTTGACATATTTAGGAGAGAATACTGCTTAGCTCAGCCTCTTCTGTTCCCTGGCTTAAGGAGCAGGGATCTGCCTCCCTACCTTACTATATGGAGAGTATTCTGGTCTGTATTCTACCATGTGCTAAACTTACTATGCAAGATTTGGTTCTATAAGTCCAATTCAGGAGAGAATACTAGAAAGTCCACTCTGCCTGCACATCTAAACTATGTTCACTAATCCAGCTTTCATTAGTATTACCATTGATATTTTGATCTCCATCTGCCTAACTCCTGTTGCTATCACTCCATTGGCTGCAAACTTGAAGGGAAAAAGATGGGAAGTTATTTAGCCCCTAAAGTCCCGCTAGAAAACACAGGAGTATTGGGTCTCAGGTGTAACTGAATTCAGGAGCTCAGATCATGCCAGAAGAATTCAGATTCTCCATCTTGCAGTTCTGTTCTCTCTGCATTGGTTTCACTCTGAGGTGGACTTTCTTCAACGTGATGGCACCTGTTAGTTCCAGGTGTATAACTCCTTAAGCTTAGCAACCAGGGAAAGTGAGCTGCTTCTTCCCAATTTTTTCAATAAAAATCCCGAGACTTACTCTGCTTTGAATGATTTAGGTCCTGTGTCTATCCCTGAACCAATTACTGTGACCAGAGGGTCAGAAAGCATTGATTAGCCAGGCCTGGGTCACATGAAGCCAGGGGTGGGGTCAGCACCTTTGAATCACATGTACTTAGAGCAGGGGAGGTGTGGTGCTATTACCAGAATAAGAGGGAGAGGCTGAAGCAAAAAAAGCAGAAGTCTACCACAGCTACTACTCCTTTTTACAGAAAGAAAAATAGGGCACACGACTTGCATGGGGCAGATACATAATTTAAAATTACATGTGTTTGCCCCAAGTTTGTGTGCTTTCCTTTATATGAAGATGCCTCCCTAAGCTTCCACCAACAAATCTTATTACCCTCACAAATGATCTAGGTGAAGAAGTGGTAGAAACTCTTAAGATTCTAGATCAAATTGGTGGAAGAGAATTTACCGGGTTTCTTATCATTTAACATGCCACTCTGTGTCCTACAGTAAGAATCACTCCTGCTGAATACCTAATGGGGGCAACATCTCAATGCTTTTCTGGACCAGCTCTGCTTCAATTTAATGAAAGTCATCTAAGAAAAACTGGGTCATATTTGGTAGACTGCTTAATATGCACCTGTTCTTTGCTTTTTTTTCACCTTGATTGTTAATACTTGCTAGGAACTCTATGCAATGGGTCCAACATAAGAAGTGAACTTTTTTTCTGAAACTCAACTTACTCAACTTTTCTGCTTGGTAGCAGAAAGCTTAAACTCATTGATTCAGGTTAAACTCAGTTAATTTGATACTTTCTCAGTCAAATCAGAGTAAACTCAATTTAGGGTTCTCCCCCCACTGCATTTAAGTGCTAGTTGGCTTAGTGCCATGGCATCAGTGAAAGGCACCTGCTCCTCAATACATGCTGGCTTCTGCTGATATGCACTTCATTCCATCTGATTCATGGAAGGCATCATATCTCCATGCTGGCATCTGCTGAGGACACCCACCTATCTGTGCTGCTTTCCAGTGGTGGCCCCTTGTTACAAATGCAAGGCCTCTCCACAACTGCCTGCTTTCAGGGCCACATCCACACCACTCTTGACTACACAGGAAAACATTTGGCTACTCCTCACACCACATATGAGCACAAGGAGAGTCTATATAAGACCCTTCTAGCAACCCTGTGCTGTCTCCAGCTACTCTGCTGCTCCATGGATAAGGACTGTGGTGACCCTGGGCAACCTGTCAAGGAGTCGGACACATAACCCCTCTTCTCTGAGTGCACTCAGCCCTAGGGCCAGGACTGTCACTGAGGAAAGTGTAGGGAAAAGCACACGGCCCCTTGCCAGAGACCTCCACCAGTGTCTGACGCCATTCCTTTCCAACTCTTTCTCCACAGCCCAAGGAATCTTTATCAAGTCTAGGAAAGAAAAAACACTCTCTTGCATTATCATGAGTTCTTGCCAGTCTTCCAATCCTTTCTTCCAACTACTGACTCTAACAGGAGTTTGTGTTTTTTTTGGGGGACGAAGACCAGCCCTGAGCTAACATCCATCGCCAATCTTCCTCTTTTTGCTGAGGAAGACTGGCCCTGGGCTAACCTCCATACCCATCTTCCTCTACTTTATATGGGACGCTGCCACGGCATGGCTGACAAGCAGTGCATCGGCGGGCGCCCGGGATCCGAACCTGCGAACCCTGTGCTGCCAAGCGCGGACTAAACCGCTGCGCCACTGGGCGGCCCCTCTAACAGGAGTTTTAAACTCAGAAGCTAGGCTCAACTGTTTTGGGGGTTTTTTCCAATTGTTCTGCCAGGCCTTCCTTCTCTGAAATAGTGAGCTCAGGCTGCCTGAAATGGAGATAAGGGCCATTTGAAAAATAAATTACTAAAAATAAAAACACAGTTGTTAATGTCAAAATTTTCCCCACAACATAATTTGAACCAAGTTGAATTTCTGTATTTGAGGTACTGAGACCCGAGCCACAAAAAGTGTAGAATGCAGATAGGAAAATATGACTTTCTCAAGTCTAATTGACTATGAATACTCACTTTCAGAGCGACTTGACAAACTCCTTCATAGCTATTTCACAATAATCTTTGAGCTACCCTAAGAAATGACCATAGCAACCAACTAAAAAGACCGTGTAGTCTTCCCTGGCTAAGCCCTTAAGTGTAAGGTAACCAAGGCAAGAGAGAGGTCAGCCCTCAAGCTTAGCAATCAGAGACTTTTATAAGAAACATTATAACTTTATCATGGACTTTATAACTGCAAACCACAGCAAGGATCTGACGGACACTATGTGGACAGAGGTTTCCAATTTCCCCCTGCCACCATGAAATCACTCTCAGACTCCACCTTAAAGAAAAGTATGCAAGAAGATAGAAATCTGAAGGGCCAAGAGTTTAATCTAAAAGACACTGAGCCATCAAGAAGAGACTACACCAGAAGAGAGTAAAAGCTTATAAATTGCAAATAATAAAGTTTATTTTTTCTTTACTGCTCAGTGAGACTGTCAGCATTAGAAAAAACATAAAGATGCTATATTTTCCTTGCACTTCTGAGTGTAATGAGAGTGACTGCTGCTCTGCTAGCCAATCCTCCGAAATCAAGGTTTCCAACAGTAGGACATAGCAAAATGGAATGAGGCAAGACTAATAACTTTTCCCAGGTAGCAAATCACAACATTCCAAATCAACTGTCACAAAAGTTTGTACTCTGTTTACTACTTTGGCTGAGTTGTGGATATTGAGGTAATTCAAGAAAAAAGAAAATACATGGAAGGAAGAAGGAAGAAAGGAAGGAAGGAAGGAGGGGGGGCGGATGAACAGAGGGAGGAAGGGAGGGAGACAGAAAGGGATAGAGGGAGAGAAAGAAAAGGAAGGGGGAAAGAGAGAAACAAAAATGACGTGTTATACATACTAACTCTGTGGTAAAATCATTTCCTCAAGAAGTTATGAGTGAAATGAAAGCTGATGATGGTGCCAGATTGTTCAAATAAGTAATGCTTCAAAAATTTCTCGTCAGTATATCCCCAGTGAATTCAAAGCAACAACAACAAAAAGATTAAAGTTTTCTTGTCTCTACCTATTCTTCTGGTTATGAGTCTGTTCTCCAGAAGAATTTGAGAACTCTCTATGCAGCAAGTGTAAAATTACCTATTTATGAAATCTTATAAAATGCTGCTTTTAAAAATTAATGAATGAAATAAAGAAAAAAAGGAAGAAAGAGAGAGGGGAAAGGAGCATAAGCAACCTAAAGCCCTTGAACATCTACACATTAAAGATTTTTATTAATGTCTCCATATCTTCATGTACTCACAGGTAAGTTCTAAAACCCAGATCCATTTACCAACTGATATTCTGTGCTATCGCTTATAGCTGGAAAAGATACAATCCTCTCAGCAGAGTTGTAACCCATTTACCAGACTACACTGTAAATGAGCCTTCTTTCCTCCCAGGTTCCCCAGAAAGGGTGTAATGGTAACTCCAGTCACTATAATTGTTCCACAAATGCCTTCAAGGAGATTTGAGAAGACCCAAAGGCCCACAAAGCTTATTGACTTATATAAAGAATGCAAGAAGCAGTTTTATTTTCAATTCCAATTTCTTAATTTTTTTTTTTTATTATTTTCCCCAGCACAGAGCAGTCTTTGTGCCTGTGGATTTCCCTAAATGTTTATATCCCAAAGGACACAGAGGTGTGAAAAATGTGACTCATGTTCTTGATAAATTCATATTATAAGACATGGCCTTGAAAATGGAAAGCAAATGAAATCCTTCTTTCCTCTAAATTTGCTTTCATGTCAAAGGTTAGTCTTGCTTATTCAACAACTTAGACCTCAGCACTTGAAAAATAATGAGTCTATCCAAGTGGTATCAACAGCTAAGATTTTAGAAACATGAACAGAAAGTCTTTAGAAAAATAACTCAGGGTTAGCAGTTAGAAAAAAGTTCACAGTTTTACTAGTTCAGAAATAAATTATTGCAAACTGAGTAACTGATACAACATGCTCATTTGCTAACTCCCCCATAACCCACCAGGAAAGTTTAAGAATGAGGACATTTGACATAAACTGCCTGACTCACTCAGAACACACTAAAATCTTGAGTATTCATCCTATAAAATAAAACTGTCAAGAATGTAACAACCAAAAAATAAATTCCACTCTTTTCTAGGAAAAGTGTAATAATTAGACCTATATTTTAAGCCAACAACAAATTGAATAGAACATAAATTTTTATAATAATTTATTGTTTGTTCTTTCTCCCTCACCATTTGCAGTTAACGAGAACAAACCTCTGACAGGCCACCAAAGAATTTAGCTTTAAATAGCAGATAACTTGCATATTGGTCATACCTTATTCTATTCTGGAAAAGATTGGGACTTCTCTTTGTGTTTAGCTTGTACATGGAACATTACGAAGTTGTGAGAAAAATAGGAAGGTCACAAAATTTACCTGCCAAAATGCCCTTACTTAAGCTGTCTGTTAACATGGACTGTCTCATCTACTCTATAAATTCTTGGTCTGTGTTAAGGTAAAAATAAGAGCCAATATGTAGTGAGTGCTTACTATGGGCCAGGCACTGTTTCAAGCATTGACAGAAATTAACTCAAATAATATTCATAACAATTTTTCCATCCTTTGGAAGAAAAACTAAAACCAATTGGGAATATGAAAACAGTCTGATTTGTTTAGATGGCTGGATCATTAATTAAATTTTTCTCTCATTTTGATCACCATTAGTGTTATTATTAAATTCACACAGTAAATACAAATGTAAAGTTTTTTTTAAACTCTTCCAAACACTATTTCCCAACTGGAAAACGGGGACAATTCTTCATAGGGCTGCTGCATTAGTTTTACATATCACAAAAATCTTTCCAAACACCACTCGTATTCATACAATATTCAGCTGCTTACTGGATCTAATCCAACTTCTTAGCTGGCCATGTGAGTCACTTTTTTTTATCTCACCACCTCTCTGTACAACCCTCCATCCCAGCTGGGCCCAGGTTCACAACTAAATCATTCATGCTGCCTATCTTAACTCACCTTCCCTTCCCACCTCCTTACAAATATACTCATCACTCCTCTCTGCTAATCATGCCTTCCCCATCTTTCACCTTCAGGTCACATTTTCCTATCTCCTTGTAAGTCTTCCTCATCTTACATGGATCTAACTGACATGTACAGAGTACCTACAATATGCTTGGCACTTTTTGTCTGTTATTTAATCCTTTAAACAATCCTAGAGACAGTTAATAGTATCCCTATTAGATACATGAGGCTTAAAAATATTGCAATTTATCCAGGGTGGTGGAACTAGGGTTCACACTCAGTTGTGCTGACCCATCCTGCACTTAAGAGCTTATACCACATAAATAAGTCCTTAAATTTATACTTTCTTATGATGTTCTCTAATTGCTTAATATATGTGAAATACATGTGATCGCCTAAGTTCCTTGAGGTCCAGCTCTCAGGCAGAGCACACCATAGTGCTTACTTAATCCTGCTGATTTGAATTGGCAGAAAAGAAAGACCTCAAAAGTGATATGAAGTTCCCATTAAAGGGTTACTCTTTAAATATTAAATCATCCCAAAATTTCCTAAAAGAGCAGTGAACTACCAGATGTTTCAGACAGCCTGGTAGAAGCTTCAGGAAAGCACCATCATAGAGAAACACTCAATGGGTGTTTGAAGATGATGTTGAGAAACTCTTGAGGGAATTAGACCTTTGACAGAAAGGAGTAGAAGGGTTAGAGAAAGATCAGAGTTGCCCTGCAAAATGTTAAGCATCCAAACATTTAACTTCCAAAGAGTTTATGTCTTAAGAAGAAGTAGGAAAGACAAATAGGGTGTTTCCTTCTATCACTTTCTTGTTCCAAAGCATTTCCTTTTCTTTTGACCCTAGAGGTCCATGTCAGCTGAAGCAGTTTAGAAGACAACTAAATTGGGTTGTTTCACTACCACTAAGTAAATTCTGACGTAATTCTTTATCCTCTGTCCAGAGGCCCGGATCCAAATGGAAAGGAGGTGGAGCAATGCCTGGGCATGTCTCCACAATCACTCCTCCAGCTCTTACTCTGGCACCAGTGGGGAATATCCAGCCAAATACCCCAAGTCGCCACCTTGTGTCCCTCCCACACCAGGCACTGCAACTGTACTATAGAACTTTAAGCCCTGCCGTGGTGTCCTGGGGATGGAGCTAACCCAATAAGCTCAGAGCCACAGAGCTATCAGGGGAAGGTAAACCTTTGATAGCAGTTAGGTTTCAATCTTAGCCTATGGCTAATGGCCATACCTCTAAAAGAAAACTCCTACCCAACACCTTTTCAAGCAGTCTCCTTGGTAATCTTTAAACAGTAATCATTTCCATCACCATGGCCCTTAGTTCCTCTTAATAATTAGTCCTTTGGAAACAGCGAACAAACCAGCAATTAAAAACTCCTAGCTCCTCACTGCAGTCCTGCTCAGCAGTGTTTATGAGTCTCTTTGTGACTTTTATTCAGGGCATGTGGCAGCTGGAGCGCAGCCGACCCATCCTTCAACAGCCTCATTTGCCTGGTTTTCAGGGGTCAGAGACAACACTCCAGCTGCCAGTTCCATGCCCAATGACAGGTTGAAGGATCTTTTCCACAGAAAAGCAAGGTTAATAAACAGCCTGAATCACTGGTTTCTATTCTTTCTAATCTCCTTCCCTCTCCTGTACTGAGGGACCTCCCTCAGCTTTGGACCACCTTCTGTCACCCCCACAATTAACCCCACCACCATGCACCCACCCTGACTTGTAGAGAATACCAATGTAACAAGACAACTTGGGCCAGCAGAGGAAAGGGGTATGACATCTCACTGGGAAAATTTGTTCACTAAGCCACTCATCCTCTCAAGAACTGGTTTAAATACTTCTAAAAAAATTAATAAAGCATTGTTACCTCCTCAAGCCTCCAGGCACACTTACAGAAGACAATATATCAGCCAAGAATGTACTTCCTTTGGGTTTTTTTTTTTAAGGAATTGCTAGACTATCATATGAACCATCTCCAAAATATAAATATATATGTATATTTTTATTATATATTGTGTTGTGTATAAATATATAACTATAAATATTTAGAAATACATATTTACATATAGCTATGTATTATTTATATTTTGAATTTTATATATTACATATATTTATATATTTATGTATATAGTTTCATAAAATATGTTAATATAAATACAATATAAATATAAATAGTAAGAAATGTTTCAAATAACATATTTATATAAAATCTATTTTACATATAAATATGAACATTTCCTAAAATATAACTATATATACCCTCACCTTGAACAAGATTTTGTGAAAGTCATTCAAGTCCACAGTGAAATTTCTTCCACTCCTTATTTTATTTTTTTGTGTTTGCTTATGTTATGAACAGGAAAGGGGTGACAACTACAGAATCACCACATCTAATGAAATATGGCTCTGCTTCAGGTCAAATAAAACGTCAACAGGTCTACGACCTTGAAGGTTCTTGCTGTTTAAATAGAACACTCATTTTCAAGAGGAAGATAAAGGGATTAGAAATAGAAGTTTCATTCCTAAATATTGACTAAAACAACTTTTTTTTTTGGATTTCATAGGTCAATATAACCAATTCAAAGTCAAGACTAAAACTGGAGAGAAAAAAACTTGTTACATAAAGCTAAGATAACGATAATATTTATTCTCAGATACACAGATAACCATCATGAAATAACCTTGTCTGAATCCTTGGAAAAGGGTTGTTCATCAGTTTCAAAAACGTATAAGTGCATGTCTAGCTCACAAGAATTTGTGAGTATTGAGGAAGATACAAATGTAAAGTCGTTATTCATTTATTTTTTATTTATTTACTTCTACTCAACTAATTTCAAAAAAGGATTTGAGGCAGAATTCCTCTCTAAACTGTCAAGAACTCTACTAGTGAAAGGTGATGGCAGCAGTGGAAGTAGTATTATTATGGCTGCTGCTTTTTCTGCCCTTTCCTAGACCAGGCTCTTTCACACCAAGTCAGTGCTGTCCTCCCACATTCCCTTGATTCAAAGAAAAAGAAATAACGTTTTACTACTTGGCAGTATGTCTGACTTTTTAAAAGCCATTCCATCAAACATAAAAGTAAATAATTGTATGGTTTATGTATACAACTTGCAATGTTTATGGCAATTATGAATGAAAAAAGGCAGAAAAAGAGGAAATATTTTCTTTTGGCATTTCAAAGCAGCTTCTGACATAACAAGTTATTGCCTTTTAAGTATATAAACTGCCTCAGTAAGTTCTAGTCCCCCCAAGAACTGCCAAAATTTCATTCTGCAAACACTAAAATAGAAGAACAATAATACTTCTGCCAAATACAAAGATGGTATCTATCAATGAAAGAGCTAAGAAAATGATAGAGCTCTGTAATAGATTTCCTTTTCATTCTAAATATGTTGTAAAATATCTTAGCAGCTCAGGTGGATGCATTGAGCACCTTACACCTTGAAAGCAATTTATAAATTTCACTAGAAAAGTTTACTATCAATGCCATAGGACTTTTCCCAAACATTTTTTACCAAGAAATTGTTCATCACATACCTGTTAATATCTTGTCAGATACTAACATTCCCAGAGCATAGCTTAGAAATCAGTTATACAGAATTTAATAATTTATCATCCAACAGTATTGATAACAGAAGTACATAAATGTGCTAAAGAAGGGAAGAAAGGTATTTATAGATAGTTTAGAGAATGCTCCTCGAATACTATACTCAACAGTCCTGACGCCTACTTTCCCCTACTTCCCATCCAGTCTTACTCAGTTTCTCTACCTTTTTGATAATTGCTTTCTCTTTTCCTAATTTTAGTTCTCCAAAAAAGTTCATGACTATCTGAATCAAACTCACTTAGATATTTATTTACAGATAAAAGAAAAGCCAAATCCAACTAACTAAAACTTCATTGAGACTGTGTAAATAATACTGTAAATAAATATATTATTAAAATAACAAAAAAACATATGAACTAAAAACAGATGGTCCCCCTTTTCAGGAATACTACAGTTTTAGCTTAAGTAAATATGATAGAGAAAATCTAGAGTATGTATAGAATAACTCCGAAAGGATACACAGAAACTGATAACTAATGTCGTCTCTAGGGAAGAAGACTAGAAGATTTTTTTACTGTATATTCTTTTGCAGTGTTTGAATTTTTCATCCTATGTATGTATTTCTTTTTCCTTTCTTTTTCTTTTCCTGAAGAAGATCACCCTGAGCTAACACCTGTTGCCAATCTTCCTCTTTTTGCTTGAGGAAGATTCACCCTGAGCCAACATCTGTACCAATCTTCCTCTATTTTGTTTGTGGGTCACCACCACAGCATGGCTGCCAATGAGTGGTGTAGATCCACACCCAAGAACCAAACCCAGGCCGCCGAAGCGGAGTGCACCGAACTTAACCACTAGGCCATGGGGCCAGCCCCTTTATTTCTTTTTCAAAAAATAAAAATATATATTAAACTTAAATTTTTTAAACAATCAAGATATTTAGAATCCATATAGCAAACATAACATGGTGAGGTTTGCCATCTACCTCACATGGGAATTTCATATTTAGTTGAAAGCTAAAGACTAAATATGAAAATGCGTTTAAATCTTACAACTGACAAGAAATATGAGGCTTTCCAGAGAAAAAAACAATTAAATAGCTATCCACAACAAACAATAAAGCTGATGCTGGTGGGTTATATTGGGTTTAAACCTCTGACTCTTTATTCAACATTGCTAAGTCCTCAGTAATGTGTGGATTCAAATAACTATCTAAGAAATTAAAATTATTGAATCCACAGTCAGTGGCTGATTTAAAAAAAAGCATCTCAAAATATAAGAGACTTGGAAGAAGGAACATTAAACTTTCTGGGCATTGACACTGTGACACCAACCAAAAATCTTCAGGGAAAGAGAGAAAGATTCAGACTTAAAATAAAACTTTAGGGGAATATGGTTATATAAGTATTGAAAAATAACCCATAAGAGGAAAAATATATATATTAACAATCATTACGGTTTTATTTTAAAATGGAAATAACCTGAATGTATATTAATAGAGGAACTGTTCAAAGTTATAGAACATGCCCTCAATCAGTACATGAATTTCCATCATAAAACTGTGGAACAACATGGAAATCACTATTATCTAATGAAACCATAATATAAAATTGCATATAGTCTATCATCAAAAATATTTTTCTGTGCCATATTTGTGGTAATTGACTGCTGCAGCTCCAAAGGCATGGAGAAAAAAGCTAAAGGCCAAGACTCCTAATGTTCAATCACACACCCACATCTCTACCATGCCATCAGAGGTCCTGTCACCTCTTTGAGGCTCAGAATCAGAATGAACACATGCATCCCAAAATATTGTCCCCTTCCTCAACCTTGAGGAAATTCCCCCAAAATAACCCATATCCTTCCAGGATTAGAACCCTTCTACCTATCTCGACTCAAGCCTGGTTTCCACCTCCTCCCCTTTTGGAAGCATAGTTCCAACCTTCATCCTCTTCATTAGATCTAAAACCCTGAGACACAAAAGATTTTGATATCCTCTCTGCCAGTTGACAAGGGATAATGTTGGGAAGGAGATAGAGAAGTTAGGAAGGGGAACCAGTTTTGTTGAGGGACATATACATCCTTTACTCATTCATCCAACAAAAATGCACTACATACACAGAACATACCAGGGGTGGAGAACATAGCAGTAAACAAGATAAACATAGATCGCAATTTTCATTTGGGGCAATCAATGATGAATTCTATTTTGGACACATTGAATTTGAGTTACTGCCAGGATAACCTAATGGATAAGCTTGTAGATAGATAGAAACATGGTTTTCAAAAAAGTGCAGGCAAGACTTTCCACAGGGTTGGTGGGGATGTAAGCTGATAGAAATTGAATAGAGAGGATTTAAAGGGGTTGAGAAATTGAATGTTTCATTGAGAATACAATGTAAGCTTGGTGGAATGGGCAATAAGCAAAATGTCAATTTCACAAACTTGGGAGACTATAAAGGTAGAAGTTTACTTGTGATAAATGATGAGGTCTAGAGTACAGTCACACTAGATCAGGGTTAAGGTGGAGTGGAGCAGTCAGAGGCCTCGAGGAGAGCCAGGCCCAGTAAGATGGAGGAGTGGGAAAAGATCATTTTCATTAGTCAAAGATTTCTCAACATATGAGCAATTTAAATCAACACAAGAGAGCTTGGGATAAATTATCTATCTCTGAAGATAATTATTCTGAAGGAGAAGGAAAGCTTAAAGGAGGTTCACATGCCTTAAGAGACCCAAGGGGGTAAAATTCCCATGAATACAAACAATAAAATGGCCTGGAGATGAGCTGAAAGAGAAGAAAAATTAAAAACTGTAAAAGCTAAGTATGTAACTCACAAAATATATTTTAGGGGAAAAAAGTCAGGAAAATTTAAAATAAAAAAAAGACAGCTTCAAAGAGCATTGAAAAACTTGGAAAGAAAAAACATGGAGGTGAGAAAGACACAAAAGAGCTAATAACCATATCCAATTTGGCTCAAATAATAATGTCAAGAATTTTTATTAAAATAATAAATACCATCAAGATATACTTTCTAGCCACCAGTGACCTAATTTTCCCTTTTCTCATTCAGACTGCAACCATAAACAATAAACTACATGTTTGGAGACCATAAAATAATCTAATTAAAAACACTCTTTTGGGAGGTAACATTGGATAATATAGCTTCATCCACAAAATACGCAGCAATTAATGAGAATGAGCCACTCAAAAGAAGAAAGAACTCCAAATTTTCTTCATTGATAGAGAAAATGTTTGGTTAATGTTACCGTGGTATTTAGAATAGCATAATTGGGCAGGGGGTACTTTTCAGAAAATCTGATGTTTTTAATAGCATTTCAACATTTCTTCTCTGACATCAGTTTTTAAAATTAGGAAATTCCAAAGTCGGTCAGAGAGAATTTAGTAATTATGTAATTTATTAACTTGCGGAGGAGGGGGGAGTAGTTTAATGTTTCATTTCAAAAACTTACCTTTTTGGTTTAAGAGCTACAATGGATTGAATCTCATGACGTTTTCCATATTTTTATGAGGACAAAATGCTATTAAGACCTACAAACAAAATGTATTTTTATTAAAAATGACTAATGCCTAGTGAAAGTTCAAAGGCTGGAAAAGAAGCACTAAAAAGAGTTTTAAAAGCAACAGTTCAGCTCACTCAGTTACTGGAAAAGTCATTTTCATAGCTAACCTTCAGGGCTGTGCAGCAGCTGGAAAAGCAGCTTATTTTATTATATAGTTAATAAATGTCATACACTCTTCTTGAAAGAATCAAAATATGTTACCCTTCAAGACTGTAAATGGGGGAGGGGTTCAAGGTGGCGTCATAGGAAGAACCTAAACTCACCTCCTCCCACGATACAACAAATTTACAGCCACATATAGAATAATTCTCCTCTGAAAAGGACCTGAGAACTAGATGAACAGCACTGCCACAACAAGAAATAAAAGATGCATCAAGACAGGTAGGAGAGGCAGAGACATGGTCTCACCTGAGAACCCATCCAAGGTGCTGTGACCCATAATCAGGAAGGGATCCCAAAAATATGGAACTTTCCCTTGAGGAGTGAAAGGACTGTGCTCCACATCAGGCACCCTGACCCTTGGTCCAACACTGGAAAGACAAGCCCCCAAAACATCTGGTTTTGAAAATCAAGAATTAAGTTCAGGGGAACCAGAGAACTGTAGGGAATGGAGAACCTGCTCTTTAAGGGTTCCTGTGCAGATCCACTCACCCTGAGACCCAGCGCAAAAGCAACAGTTTACACCTAGACCATAAGTGAGGGAGACCAACTTACTAATCCTAAAGCAGCTGCTGGAGAGGAAGGAACTTGCACTGACTTTCTCCAGGGTTGGAAGTATTGGCAGGTGCGACTTTTGCATTCTCATTTTAATTAGCTGGTCATGGAGCCATTTTTGGTGCCCTCCCTCTAGTCTGCTAGCACCAGTGGGCACTCTCTATGCCCCACCCACCCTGCACTGCAGCCACA
Source organism: Tapirus indicus (assembly GCA_031878705.1). NCBI lineage: Eukaryota > Metazoa > Chordata > Mammalia > Perissodactyla > Tapiridae > Tapirus > Tapirus indicus. The sequence goes on along the minus strand of CM062919.1, from coordinate 135,477,418 downwards.
CTGCAATCAGACTGGGAGAATGCCCTGCACCCAGCACATCCCACATAGCAGCTGTACCACAACCCAGCCGGAGAGCACACCACACCCTGTCTACCTGGCTGCAGCCAAGGCCCACCACAGCTGGTGGATGCACATAGCCCACACAAGGGAAGCCCCTTCAGCACCTGGTTCTGGAGGTCAGGAGAGATTGTGCTTCTGGCCTTACAGATCATCTCCTACACAAAACCACTCCTTCAAGACTGGGAGAGGTAACTATTTTGTCTAAAATATAGAGACAAACACAGAGAGTCAGGCAAAAAGAGGAGAGTAAGGAATATGTTCCAAACCAAAAAACAAGACAAATCCCCAGAAAAAGACATTAATAAAATGGAAATAAGCAACATACCTGATAAAGAGTTCAAAGTAATAGTCATAAGGATGCTCTCTGAACTCAGGAGAAGGATGGATGAAGACAATGAGAACTTAACAGAGATAGAAAATATAAAAACATACCAAACAGAAGTTACAACTAAAATGAAAAATATGCTAAAGGAGTTCAAAAGCAGAATGGATGAAGTAGAAGCACAAATCAGCAAGCTGGGAGACAAAGCAATGGATCTCACCCAGACAGAGCAGCAAAATAAAAATTTAAAAAAAAATTTTAAGTGAGGATATCTTAAGGGACCTCTGGGACAACATCAAGCAGGATAACATTATAGGGGTTCTAGAAGGAGAAAAAAAAGAGAAAGGGCCAGAAAAATTATCTGAAGAAATAATGGCTGAAAACTTCCCTAATCTGGGGAAGGAAACAGCCATCCAGGTCCAGGAAGCCCAGAGAGTTCCAAACAAGATGAAATCAAAGAGAACCACACCAAGACACATTATAATTAAAATGGTAAAAGTTAAGGATAAAGAGAGACTCTTAAAAGTAGCAAGAGAAAAACAGCTTATTACATACAAGGGAAATTTCATAAGGCTCTCACAGATTCTCCAGCAAAAACTTAACAGGCTAGAAGGGAGTGGCATGACCTACTGAAAGTGCTGAAAGAAAAAAAAATCCAACCCAGAATTCTCTCCCTGGCAAGGTTAACATTCAAAATTGAAGGGAAGATTAAGAGTTTTCCAGATAAGCAAAAGTTAAAAGAGCTCATCATCACTAAACTGGCCTTACCAGAAATGTTGATGAGACTTCTCTAAGCTGAAAAGAAAAGACACTAGTTAATAATAAGAAAACATACGAAAGTAAAAATCTCACTAGAAAAGGTAAATATATAATAAAGGTAGCGAATCAATTATTTATAAAGAAAGTACAAAAGTCAAAAGACAAAGGGAGTAAAATTACAATTTTTAGTTAAGGTCTGCATAAAATAAAAAGATGTAAAAGTGGGGGCCGCCCAGTGGCGCAGCGGTTTAGTTTGCACTTGGCAGCCCGGGGTTTGCGAGTTCGGATCCCGGGCGCCCGCCGACGCACTGCCTGTCAGCCATGCCAGTGGTGGCGTCCCATATAAAGTGGAGAAAGATGGGCACGGATGTTAGCCCAGGGCCAGTCTTCCTCAGTAAAAAGGGGACGATTGGCAACAGATGTTAGCTCAGGGCTGGTCTTCCCCACAAAAAAAAAAAAAAGATGTAAAAGTGTCATCAAGAATATAAAATGTAGGGGGGAGTAAAAATGTAAAGCTTTGGAATGTGTTCAAATTTAAGATGCTATCAACTTAAAAGAGACTGTTATATGTAAACCTCATGGTAACCATAAAGAAGAAACTCATAGTAAATATGCAAAAGAAAATGAGAAAGGAATCTAAACATAACATTAAAGAAAATCATCAAAAGAGAAGAGAAGAGAGAAAGAGAAGAAGAAAGGAACAGAAAGGAACTGCAAAACAGCCAGAAAACAACAAAATGGCAATAAATACATTACTATCAATAATTACTTTAAATGTACAGTCATGCACTTCATAATGCTGTTTCAGTCAATGACAGACACCACACATACAATGGTGGTCCCATAAGACTAGTACCATATAGTCTAGGTGTGTAGTAGGCTACATCATCTAGGTTTATGTAAGCACATTCTATGATGTTCTCACAATGACAAAATTGCTTATCAAAGCATTTCTCAGAACATATCACAGTCTTTAAGCAATGCGTGACTGTAAATGGACTAACTTAGCAAATCAAAAGACATACGGTGGCTGAATGGATAAAAAAACAAGGTCCATCTATATGCTGCCTACAAGAGATTTCCTTCAGAAGTAAGGATTCACACAAAATGAATGTGAAGGTACGGAATAAGATTTCCATGCAAATGGAAATGAAAAGAAGGGTGGTGTACCCATACTAACATCAGAAAAAAATAGACTTCAAAACAAAGACTGTAAGGGCCAGCCCAGTGGCATAGTGGTTAAGTTCAAGCAATCTGCCTTGGTGGCCTGGGGTTCTCAGGTTCAGATCCTGGGCATGGACCCACACACCACTCATCAAGCCATGCTGTGGCATCGTCCCATATACAAAATGGAGGAAAATTGGCACAGACATTAGCTCAGCAACAATCTTCCTCAAGCAAAAAGAAGAAAGATTGGCAACAGATGTTAGCTCAGGGCCAATCTTCCCCACCAAAAAAACTGTAATAAGACAGAGAAGGGTACTGCATAATGATAAAGGGGTCAATCCAGCAAGAAGATATAACAAGTATAAATATATATGTACCTAACATAGGAGCACCAAAATATATAAAGCAAATATTAATGGACCTAAAGGAAGAAATTTAAAGCAATATAATAATAGTAGAGGACTTTAACACCCTACTTACAACAATAGATAAATTATCCAGACAGAAAATCAATAAGGAAATATCAGCCTTAAATGACACATTAGACCAGATAGACTTAATAGATATATAAAGAACATTCCATGCAAAAGCAGCAGAATACACATTCTTCTCAAGTCCACATGGAACATTCTCCAGGACAGATCACATATTGGGCCACAAAACAAGTCATAAATTCAAGAAGATTGATGTCATATCTAGCATCTTCTCTGACCACAGTGGTATGAAAACAGAAATTAATTACAATAAGAAAATGGGAAAACTCCCAAAAACATAGAGAGTAATAATATGCTACTGAACAAACAATGGGTCATCAAAGAAATCAAAGGAAAATTCAAAAAATGCCTAGAGACAAATGAAATCAGAAATATGACATGCCAAAATCTTGAGATGCAGCAAAAGTTGTTGTAAGATAGAAGTTATAGCCATACAGGCCCACCTCAAGAAACAAGAAAAATCTCAAATAAGCAATCAAACTTTATACCTAAAGGAATTAGAAAAAGAACACATGAGTCCCAAAGTTAGTAGAACAAAGGAAATAATAAAGATCAGAGCAGAAATAAACAAAACAGAGACAAAAAAGATCAATGAAACTAAAAGCTGGTTCTTTGAAAAGATAAACAAAATTGACAAATCTTTAGCTAGACTAACCAAGAAAAAAAGAGAGGAGGCTCAAATAAATAAAATCAGAAATGAAAGAGGAGAAATTACAACTGATACCACAGAAATAGAAAGTATCATAGGAGACTACTGTGAATGACTATATGCCAAGTAATTGGACAACCTAGAAAAAAATGGATAAATTCCTAGAAACATACAATCTTCCAAGACTAAATCATGAAGAAATAGAAAACCTGAAAAGATTGATTACTAGTAATGAGATTGAATCAGTAATCAAAAACCTCCCAACAAACAAAAGTCCAAGACCAGACAGCTTCACTGGAGAATTCTTCCAAACATTCAAAACAGATTTAATACATACCCTTCTCAAACTCTTCCCAAAAATTGAAGAGGAGAGAATACTTCCAAACACATTTTATGAGTCCAGCATTACCTTGATACCAAAACCAGACAAGGACGCCCCAAATAAAAGCAAATTACAGGCCAATATCCTTGATGAGAAAGATGCAAAAATCCTCAACAAAATATTAGCAAACCAAATTCAACAATACATTAAAAGGCTCATATACCATGATCAAGTGGGATTTATTCCAGGGATGCAAGGAAGGTTCAACATCTGCAAATTCATCAACATGATACACCATATTAATAAAATGAAGGATAAAAATCATATGATCATCTCAATAAATGCAGAAAAAACATTCAATAAAATTCAACATTCATTTATGATAAAAACTCTCAACAAAGTGAGTATAGAGGGAATGTACCTCAACATAATAAAAGCCATAAATGACAATCCCACAGCTAATATCATAATCGATAGGGAAAAGCTGAAAACTTTTCCTCTAAGATCAGTAACAAAACAAAGATACCCATGCTCACCACTTTTATTCAACGTAGCATTGGAAGTCCTAGCCACAGCAATTAAGCAAGAAAAAGAAATGAAAGATATCCAGGTCAGAAAGGAAGAAGTAAAACTGTCACTATTTGCAGATGACATGATAATATATATAGAAAGCCCTAAAGACTCCACCAAAAACTGTTAGAATAAATGAATTCAGTAAATGTTCAGGATACAAAATCAATATATAGAAATCTGTGGTGTTTCTCTTCACTAATAACAAACTATCAAAAAGAGAAATTAAGAAAACAATTTCATTTACAATTGCATCAAAAAGAATAAAATATCTAGGACTAAATCTAACCAAAGAGGTGAAAGACCTATACACTGAAAACTATACGACTGATGAAAAAAACTGAAGAAGACACAAATAAATGGAAAGATATTCTGTGCTCATGGATTGGAAGAATTAATATTGTTAAAACATGCATACTACCCAAAGCAATCTACAGATTCAATGCAATTCGTACAATATTTCAATGGCATTTTTTCACAGAAATAGAAAAAAGAATCCTAAAATTTGTATGGAACCATAAAAGACCCTAAATAGCCAAAGTAATCCTGAGAAAGAAGAACAAAGCTGGAGGCATCACACTTCTTGATTTCAAACTTTACTGCAAAGCTAAAGTAATCAAAACAGTATGGTACTGGCACAAAAACAGACACACAGATCAATGGAACAGAATTAAGTGCCCAGAAATAAATCCATGCATATATGGACAATTAATTTATGACACAGGAGCCAAGAACATGCAATGGAAAAAGGGCAGTCTCTTCATTAAATGGTGCTGGGAAAACTGGTCAGCCACATGCAAAAGAATGAAACTAGACCACTGTTTTACCTCATACCCAAAAATTAGCTTAAAATGGATTAAGGACTTGAATGTAAGACCTGAAACCATAAAATTCCTAGAAGAAAACATAGGCAGTAAGCTCTTTGACATTGTTCTTAGTGATATTTTTGTGGATCTGACTCTAAAGGTAAGGGAAACAAAAGCAAAAATAAACAAATGGGACTACATCAAACTAAAAATCTTCTGCAAAGGAAACCATCACCAAAACAAAAGGCAACAGGCTGACCTGGTAGCATAACAGTTAAGTTCACATGAATTTAACTGCTATGCTTCCGGGGCCTGAGGCTCACAGGTTTGAATCCCAAGTACAGACCAATGCACTTCTTGTCAAGCCATGCTGTGGCAGCGTCCCATATAAAGTAGAGGAAGATGGGCACAGATGTGAGCCCAGGGCCAATCTCCCTCAGCAAAAAGAGTAGGATTGGCAATGGATGTTAGCTCAGGGCTAATCTTCCTCACAAAAAAAAAAAAAAAAGGGCAACCTACTGAATAGAAGATATTTGCAAATCACACATCTGATATGGGCTTAATAATCCAAATATATAAAGAGCTCATACAACTCAACAAAAAAAAAACAATGTGATTAAAAATGGGCAGAGGATCTGAACAGACATTTTTCCAAAGAAGACATAGAGATGGCCAACACGCTCATGAAAATATATTCAACATCACTAATTATTAGGGAAATGTAAATCAAAACCACAACGAGATATTGCCTTACATCTGTTAGAATGACTATTATCAAAAAGACAAGATAAAAGAAGTGTTGAAGAAAATGTGGAGAAAAGGGAACCCTCATACACTGTTGGTGGGATTGTAAATTGCATTAGGCACTATGGAAAACAGTACGGAGATTCCTCAAAAAATTAAGAATAGAACTACCATATGATCCAAGTATTCCACCACTGGGTATTTATTCAAAGAATCCAAAAACACTAATTCAAAAAGATATATGCACCCCTATGTTCATTGCAGTTTTATTTACAACAGCCAAGATTTGGAAGCAACCTAAGTGTTCAATAATAGATGAATGGATAAAGAAGATTGGTATATATAAACAATGGAATATGACTCAGCCATAAAAAAGAATAAAATTTTGCCATTTGCAACAACATAGATGGACCCTGAGAATATTATGCTAAGTGAAATAAGTCAGAAGGAGAAAGACAAATACCACATGATTTCACTCATATGTGGAATCAAAAAAAAAAAATGAAAACCAACAGTCAAATCATAGACACAGATAACAAAGAACAGATTGGTGTTTATCAGAGGGGAAGGGGGTTAGGGGTAGGTAAAAGAGTTGAGGGGGTCAATTGTGGGGTGATGGGTGGTAACTAGATTTGGGGGGATGATCACTTTGTAGTGCATACAAATGTTGAATTATAATGTTGTACACATGAAACTTATATAGTAACAAAAAAATTGAAAAAAAAAAGACTGCAAGTGACTCTATAAGAGCAGACAAGATATAAAATAGATTTAACACACAATGCATATCGTATTAAAAGACACCTCTCAACCAGATGCATGTATGATTGTTGACTGGCCCCCAGATCCAAAAATAGAAATAAAGGCTATAAAGGACATTTTTGTTATAATTGAAGAAATTGAATATAGAATCTATACTAAATTAATATTATTGACTAAGAGTTAAGTTTCTTGAGTTTAATAATATCTAGATTTAGGTAGAAGAATGTCCTTGTTCCTTAAAGATTCATGCTGAAGTATTTGGGGATGAAATGCCTGCAACTTACTTTCATATGTATTTACTAAGTACGTGTGTGTGTACATAAAAAGATAAAGTAAATGTCTAAAAAAAATAAAAATTGGTAAATCTAGATGTAGTGTATACGGGCATTCCTTGCCCTACTATTTCAATTTTTCTGTAGGTTTTTAATTTTTATAAATAAAAAGCTGGGGAGGGAGTGCAAGATATCTCAATCCAACATTTTTAGAAAATAGAATCTCTACAGAGAGACAAAGCAAAACTAGATAGGAAAATATCACCACAAAAATAAATTTATTTAGATCTAAATATACATGGTATACTCTACTAGGTGTTCTAACAAAAACTAACATAGTCTCTGGATTTTAAAAACATATAATCTAAAAGCATCACTGTCAATAAACATAACATTGAAATTAAGAAAAGAATATCTATATAAATCTAAACAATAAAGTAAGCATAGGTCCTAATCATTGCCACTTGTCTAACCACACAAGGAAAAGCTCCCAGATTTGGCAAAGCTCATTCAAATCTTTAAGACTCTATACACATTCTACCACTTCACTGGGTTTCACAGGGTACAGAAAACTCAACCAGAGTCACCCTTTCTTTCAAGAAATGAGAATGGCCATTAAGAAGGAACTTGATTTTGTGAGGGAAAGAAGCTCATTTCTGTTTATAAGACTAGCTTAGACACTATAACAGAGTATTTTGTGTTAAATTACAAATCTGCCCTCTTCCTAACCCTTGCCTTCCTTCATGAGTCAGTTCAAACATTCTTTCTTAGAAGCATTTTCTGACTGCCCTAAGCTGAGTTAGATGCCTCTCTTTGTTCTCTTATTTATCCTGTGGCACTATTATCACTGATTTTTCTTGTCCACAATGATCCAGCATTTGCTAGGTGCTTGAGATACAAGAATGAATACGATACTTGCCATGCCATCAACAAACTTCTAGCCTGGTAGAGGAGACACCCACGCAAAGAAATAATTATGTATATCATCTACTATCATGTCATCCACCAAGTTGTTCAAATCAAAAACCTCAGATTCCTCTCTTGACTCCTCTCTTTTCTCCACTGACATGTAGGCCATTGGAAAGTTGACTCTATCACCAGTCATAATCTGGACCTATCTGTATTTATGGCCTAATCTCTTTCTAATCTCCCTCTCACACAGTACACTTCAGCCACCCTCATCTTCTTTCTATTCCTCAAATATACCAACTTGTTCCCTCTTACAATTTTGCACTAGTGATTTCTCGCTGCCTAAAGTGCTAAGGATATTTGTGTGGCTGGCTCATTATTGTCATGCAGGTCTCAATTAAAATGTTACTTCTCAGTGAGGTCATTCCCTATCACCCAATCTAAAACAGCCACTTACCCACTTTCTTCACTTCACCCTGCTTTAGTTATCATTATAACAATGATCACTACTGATATTTTTTATTTAAGTTTTCATTAGCTATCTCCCTCTTCTAAATCAACCCTTCTCAGGAGAAATTCCTACTGATCTTACAGAAATAAAAAGACATAACGGAATCCTATGAGCAACTGTATGCCAAGAAATTAATAATTTATGAAATGGACAAATTCCTAGAAAGACAAAAACTACTAAAACTGAATCAAGAAGAAATAAAAAATCAGGGTAAACCTATAACAAATAAGAGATTGAAATAATAATTTTAAAATTTCCCACAAATAAAAGCCCAGGGCCAGTTGGCTTCACTGATTAATTCTACCAAACATTTAAGAAGAATTAATACAAGTTCTTCACACACTCTTCCACAAAATAGAAGAGGCAGGAACAACTCAACTAATTCTATGAGGTCAGTACTACAGTGATACCAAAACCAGACAAAGATATCACAAGAGAACTACAGATCAATGTTTCTTATGAATATAGATGCAAAAATCCTCAACAAAATACTAGCAAATCAAATCCATCAACATATAAAAAGGATTAATGTAATAAACAATTTCAATAGAACAAAGGACAAAAACCAAGATTGTCTTGTTGATGCAAATAACTGGTAATCATTCTATAGTAGAAAGTTTCAATTGAGCCAAACTGAGGACTATAGCCCAGGAGTGCAGCCTTCATAAGAGAAGAAAGTGCTCTGAAGAAGAGTGGTTTTCAGCACAGTTATATACCACTTCCAAACAAAGAGGCATACATCAAGCATGAGAGGGGTACATTCTTTCACAGATTTAAGGAGATATTTTGGTACAGATCAGCACATACACAGCGAGTCAACATGGCCTTGGTACTGTGGGAAAGGAAGCATTCACTCTTATCTTTAAAGAGTGCTGGCATCAAAGGAAGGGAGGCACGATTTTTTTTTTATCTACAAAGAGTATATTCTTTACTCTAGGGTAACAATTACAGCAGATGTACAGTGTATATTTGACAAGCCATTAAGTCAAGCTTCTTTGGTTAAAATAAAATTCAGGCCAAATCAGGTTCAAACCAGAATGGTTTCCCCATACACTTGAAAATATAAAATTTCTTATATCAGTCTCAATAAATGCAGAAAAGGGATATGATAAAATTCAACATCCCTTCATGATAAAAACAGTCAGCAAACTAGGAATAGAGGAGAACTTTCTCAATCTGATAGAGGGCATCTGGGGAAACCCCACAGCTAACATCATACTTAATGGTGAAAGATTCAATGCTTTTCTTTTAAAATTAGGAACAATACAATGATATCTGCTGTCATTTCTATTCAAAATTGTATTGGAGCATCTATCTGGGGCAATTGGGCAAGAAGAGGAAATAAAAGGCATCCAGAAAGGAAAGAAGTAAACCTATTTTTATTTGCATATGCCATGTTCTTATATACAGGAAATCCTAAGAAATCCACTAAAAAATCTATTAAAATAAACAAGTTCAGCAATGTTGCAGGGTACAAGATCAACATAAAAAAATCAATTATATTTCTACACACAGCAATGAACAAGCTAAAAATGAAGTGAAGAAAATTCAATTTACATAACATCAAAATGAATAGCGTACTTAGGAACAAATTTAACCAAAAAAAGTACAAAATTTATAATCTCACAACTAAAAACATTGTTAAAAGAAATTTAAGAAGATGTAAATATACAGAAACACCCAAGTAAATGTTCATGGATTAGAAGGCTTAATATTGTTAAGATGGCAAGACCTACAGATTCAACACAATCTTTATCAAAATCCCAATTTGCTTTTTGGCAGAAATTGACAAGCTGATCCTAAAGTTCGCATGGAATTTCAAGGGACCTGGAATGTCCAAACCTATCTTGAAAAAGACCAAAGTAGGAAGACTCCCAATTTCAAAATTTACTACAAAGCTACAGTAATCCAGACAATGTGGTACTAGCATGAGGATAGACATCCAGATCACTGGAATAGAATTGAGAGTCCAGAAATAAACCCTCATGTTTACAATCAATTGATTATTTATAAGTGTCCCAAGACAATTCTATGGAGAAAGAGTAGTCTTTTCAACAAATGGTGATGGGACAACCGGATACACACATGTGAAAAAATTAAGTTGTATACCTCTTTCACATAATACATAGAAATTAACTTAAAGTGGATCATAGACCTAAATGTAACAGCTAAAACTGTTAGAAGAAAATATGAGTAAATTTTCAGGGTCTTGGATTTGGTAATGGTTTCTTAGATATGACATCAAAAGCATAAGCAACTAAAGAAAAAATAGGTAAGTTAGACTTCATCAAAATCAAAAACTCTTGTGCTACAAAAGATACCATTCAGAAAGTAAAAAACTCTTATAACTCAAAAATAAAAAGACAACTCGATTTAAAAATGAACAAAGGAACTGAATAAACATTTCTCTAAAGAAGATGTAGAAATTTCTGCAAAGAACATTTCTCCATCGTTAGCCATGATTAGCCATCACGGAAATGTAAATCAAAACCACAGTTTTTTGAGCAGTTTTGAGATACCACCTCATAGCCACTAGGATGACTAAAATCAAAAAGACAGACATTAACAATGTTGGTAAAGATATTATACTGCCACTCCCATCTGCAAGTCAGCTGATTGTTAAAGCTCTGTACTTGATTAAAATCATAAAATAGATATGTCAGGCATTTTTCAGGAAATATATTCTGAAATTTATTGTTGTGTCATACCTATAACAAACTCAGTAGAGAGAAATAATATTTACGGAGGATTATCTAAAGAAAATGCCATGCATCCATTATTCTTGCCTATGCCCAGATCCTATCCAAGACCAAAGAACCAGAATTCTGAGGGGTGGACCCAGGCTCCTGTGTTTTTCAAAATCATGCAAAGTGATTCTAATTTGTAGTCAGGGTTTAGAAATACTCTACTCTAAAAGTTACCCTTGGATTAAACCAGATCATCATAAAACTGAGTATCCAAATGCATTATATTATAATCTACCTTACACACACCATAGAATTTATTTTCTTGAATAGTGATTTGAATTAATGTCAGGCCAAATTGTTGGATTTTATTTAAATCTGTATGAAGTTTCTCACTGTATTTATCATAAATATGATACTGAAGACATGTGTTTTTACCATATCTCATAGTGTCCTCCCTATGAAGTCTCATGGGAGATTTTTACTCTAATCTCACTAAAAAGGGAAAAAAAAAAACCTCTCCTGAATTACATGAATACTGTGAGTCATGTAATTGATCCTGTTTTCTACTTTGGGTTGGCTATTATACAGCTTGGAGCCAAAATTTGGTTCCATCCCTAGTAAAAGCGCATGACTTCCCAGCATAAGCTTCATTTACTAACCTTGCCCTTGACCTCATCTTGCTTTTTCATCAAGTACTATGGCAATGACCCTGAATCTATTCCAGTACCCCCAGGTGCTATAAAATATCAGTTTCTATGTTTTCCATGATATAAAAAATGTTGGGAGGCACTGCTTCAGGGTGTCAGTGATGCATAATAGTCTGTGGTAAAGTAGGAGAAAATATTTGTCCTTAGTTTATTAGGAAAAGGGATCTAAGTTCTGCTGATATTCATAATCTTTTTATATCTGCATCATCCCTCTCCATTCACATTCTCCATTATATCCAGATATGAAATATTGGGCCAGAAGAAAAAATCCAAGTGGAAAATACCATTCAAAAATTAGGATTTCCATTTTACTCAAGTCATCAAAAAGATGTTTACCAGGAGGCTTCTTGGTGTCTCTGTAAATAAGTCTCTGTTAATTCTTTTGAATCAGCTCACCAGGCATGTGTGGTGCCCCTGTTAGACTTGGGTTGAGACCCATGAGATCCTGCCTTCCATGTATTATACACTCACACACTAAAAAGTAAATTATCTCATTTAATCCTTACAACAACCCTATTCAGAAGCCATTATCATCCCATTTCACAAATGAGGAAACTGAGTTTCAGAGAAGGAGCAAAGACTTATCTGACATCTGAATTTAGAAACAATTCAATGGGCTCTGTCTGGCTTCAGATCACATACTTTTTGAATTTGGGATGCTTTGAGGTCTTTCAATCCCTATGACTCTAACCCTGCTATATCATCATTGCTATTATAGCATGTCCAACACACAATTCCCTAATTTTATGCACCAACAATAAGGATGTACTGTCACTTTGGTTCATTTTTAAGATTTTCAGTGCAGTGAAAATGTAGAATTTACAAATTCATTAAGACTCTAGATTCCCAAAACCAAACCATCAACACAAAATCAAAATTTCAAATTCCGGAACATCAGATAAACTCTTTCAAAAAGGACCCTATTCCCTTTGTATGTTGTAAGGCAGGAGCTACTTTAATTTATTTATCCATTTGTTGATTTATCCAAAATTAACCATGTACATATTCTGCAGTAGACATTCTCAGTGGCAAGAGAATAGAAAGATGATTAAGATGACCCCGCTCCCATGCAGTTCACAACCCAGCGAATATGTTAGATAGTATTTGTGTCTGTGGGGAAAGGAAAAAGGATCCCACTGGTCTCTCTCACTCACTCACCATCTCTGACAATAGTTTGCTCCTTTTGGCCTCTGTGATGGTTAGTTTTATGCATCAACTTGACCGAGCTATGAGGTGCCCAGATATTTGGCCAAACATTATTCCAGGTGTGTCCATGAGGTTGTTTCTGGATTAAATTAATATTTGAAACAGTAGACTGAGTAAAGCTGATTGCCCTCCCTAATGTGGGTGGACCTCATCTAATCCACTGAAGGCCTAAATAGAACAAAAAGATTGAGTAAAATAGGATTTCCTTCAGCCTGACTGCTTGAGCTGGAACATTGTTTTCTTTCCTGCCTTCAGACTGAAACTGAAACAGTTCTTCCTGGGTCTCGAGGCTGTCTTCAGACTAGAACACATTGGCTCTCCTGGGACTCAGGCCTTTGGACTTGGACAGGAAGTACACATCAACTCTCCTGGGTCTCCAGCTTGTCAACTTGCCAACTACAGATCTTGGAACTTGTCAGCCTCCATGGTCACATGAGCCAATTCCTTGTAATAAATCTCCCTCTCTCTCTCTTTCCATATAGATGATAGATAGATGATAGATAGATAGATAGATAGATAGATAGATAGATAGATAGATAGATAGATTCTGTTTCTCTGGAGAACCCTAACATAGCCTCCAACAAAATGAGCAACTAATCTATAAAAGAACTGATAGTTCACTTTAACAGTATTCAGGTTCTTAGAGAAGGGTGGGTGCCATTACCACTGTCCAAACCTTAAGAGTCCCCACAGAAACACATTATCTTTATAGAAAGGTAGCAAAGATTTCTAGTGCTACCACAATACTAGACTTATATACAATAATCTTCCAGTATTAACATGAACAGGAAGACACTGTCCTGTAGAAGGGGGGTAGATTAATATTTAGTTTTTAATCTAACAATAAAGAAGTAGATTCATTCTGAAATGTTTAAAATGTAAAATTAATGTTTTACCACCAAACTAGGTTATCTTCTGTGTTGTGTTAAGTGGAGTGTACTTGAAAAATAACCAAGAGGTGAAACTGACAGACTAAAATAAGACTTGGAGAAGCCAATCTTAAACTCTACACACCTTATGATTCCAACTACAGATACTGTGGAAAGGCAAAACTATGGAGACAGTAAAAAGATCAGTGGTTGCCAAGGGTTCAGGAAAAGGGAGGAAGGGATGAACAGGTGGAGCAGAGGACATTTTTAGGTCAGTGAAACTACTCTGTATGATACTGTAATGATAGATCCATGTCATTATACATTTGTCAAAACCCATACAATGTACAACACAAAGCATGAACCCTAATGCAAACTATGGAACTTTAGTTAATAACAGTGTTTCGTCAATTGTTACAAACATACCACACTAATGCAAGATGTTAATAATAGGGGAAATGGGATGGAGATAGGCAAATTGAAGGGGTATATAGGAACTCTCTGTACTTTCTGCTCAATTTCTCTGTAAATCTAAAACTGCTCTAAATAAATAAAGTCTAGGGCCGGCCCGGTGGCGCAGAGGTTTCGTCCGCGCTTGGCAGCCCGGGGTTCGCGGGTTCGGATCCCGGGCGCCCGCGTGACGCACTGCCTGTCAGCCATGCCGTGGCGGCATCCCATATAAAGTGGAGGAAGATGGGCACGATGTTAGCCCAGGGCCAGTCTTCCTCAGCAAAAAGAAGAGGATTAGCAACGGATGTTAGCTCAGGGCTGGTCTTCCTCACCAAAAAAAAAAAATAAATAAATAAATAAAGTCTATTAATTTTAACAATAAAAATAAAAAACAGTTGGATAGGCTTTTGGTAAGACCAGGGCTTTTTATTAAGTGGCAGAACATTTTGAACTTGGTAGCATATAGCAGCATATATTTGGCTACTAGCTTGGATTTCTTCGTTTTTATCAGTTATACAGTTGGCTTTTAACTATTGTGACCGTTGTGACAGAAACAAGTCACTTGAGGCCTCAGGTGCTGCCACATGGATTCCCACTACAGCCCATGGCACCTTGTCCATACTGAGTGGCTTTTCATCAAGCTGGTACTATGTGGATGAGTGACTTCTGTCAAACAGGCCTTAGACCAACGGTGGGGGCTCAGAGAACAAGGTGTTGCAGTTTGATCTTAAACTTCACAGGGATGGCTTGAATATGTTGGAGTGAAATAAAAACTTCTCAGAAATTGGGAGGTGGAAGAATATTTGCTGCTTTTCACTGCAAGAGTTCCATTTCAGAACACTAGTGAGGTTAGCTTTTCATCATTAGAAAATTGTTATAAAAACAAATATCCAGACCAGATGTCCAACCTATACCAACACGGGCCTGACCAGTAGACCCGCCCTAAAAGGCATGTTTCACAACTCTAAACAATTCCACAAGCACAAGACTGTGGCACAAGACTGAAAATGCCCCCTTTCAGGCACCTTGGAAGCTCTGTCACTAGACAGAGCCTACAGAAGATTCACCACAGGATGTCAGAACATGGGGCTCAAAGGGGATATGGAAATTAAGAGGTTTTGATAATGCATTAACATGTTTTTACTGAGGTGGAAAAAAAAATACTTCAGGTGGGACTTGCTGATTAGGGCCACAAGCATTGCAGTTTTTAAACTTAGCAAGAAGACAAGTCTCTGCAGCCACTTTCTGAGGGTGAGAAAGTATGCAAACCCCCTTCATGTCTAAGGGCCTCCTGATTACCAGCCCCAGGAATGTACACTATTCCCTGTGACTTCTCACTGCCTGCGACCTTACTAAATTTCCCTCAAATTATCCCAGGTAGAAGCGTGCAACCTATTTCCTACAGGGCCCCTGGATAAGGCATGGACCTTCAGAACACTGACTGCAAGGTTTTAGAGAACATAATTTTGCCTAGAAGAGCTGTTTTCAGGACTTAGGATCCACCTGAGTGAGGAACCAGCACTGTGATAATGTTAGATGGTCTGTTGGCCCTTTAGAAAATTTTTTTAAATAAGGTTTATCAGAGATTTGATTCAGAATCAATAAAACTTCTGAGACCTTAAAGAAATTCTCAATTCCAGTGAGAAATAATATAGGCTACAACTGCAGAAAAAAAAAATAACGTTTTTCCCTACCTTTTTAACCATTTTATTTTATTTTATTTTTTACTGAGGTAACATTGGTTTATAACATTATATAAATTTTGGGTGTACATCATTATATTTTGATTTCTGTGTAGATTACATCATGTTCACTGCTCAAAGGCTAATTACCATCTGTCACTGTCCACAGACATTTTTTCAAAGAAGATACACAGATGTCCAACAGGCACATGAAAAGATGTTCAATGTCACTAATTATCAGGGAAATGCAAATCAAAACTACAATAAGATATCACCTCACGCCTGTCAGAATGGCTATAATTAAAAAGACAAGAAATAACAAGTGTTGGAGAGGATGTTGAGAAAGGGGAACTCTCATACACTGCTGGTGGGAATGTAAACTGGTGCAGACGCTAGGGAAAATAGTATGGAGATTTCTCGAAAATAACTTTGCTGAGACATCAAAAATCCTCTCACTGAGACTGAACATAAGACTTTGAGGTTAATATTAAATTTCAATTTCTTTGAATTTTAATTCACAAGTCCAAAAGAATGATATTTGACCTTAATTCCTCTGGATTCTTAACTTGAAAGCGGGTAGATATTTGAATATCCATTTTTTTCCCAAGAAATTTATAACAGGAGAACGTTCATCATCAAATATAGGGCTTTTCTGACATTTTGTTTTAGGAACATCTTAATGTAGTTTCATTTTATTTTATAATTTGATTTCAATTTTATAATTTCTAAGCTATGCTGAACAAAATGCAGATCACAGTTTTTTTATGGGAACTAGACTAGGGTGTGAAATTTCTCTCCTCTGTGCAGAGGAGCTTTGAAGTTCATTTAAATAATGTGTTGTTCTGACCCGTTTCAGAGCCTGCTAGGAGCAAAATCTATGTTGCCACCAAAATAGCTCAAAGAGGATCCACAAAGAAGCAGTGAGTTGCACTGAGGGAGTGGTCTCCGGATGGTATCGCAGGAATGTTCTTCACAGACTGCTGATCTCTTCCTCACCCCACAGAGTAGACACAACCCAACAGGTTCAGTTCGGGGTGTCTCTAGGGGGCTTTATTGGGACAATTTTCACTATAAAGAACTGCTCTGTGCAATGCAGGATATTTAGCATCCTTGACCCTCACCCACCAAACACCATCAGTACTCTGCAATCACTATTACAACAAAAACTTCTCTAGGGGAAGATAACAATCCTGGCTTAAAACCACTCAGTTAAAAGAACAAAAATCTCAAAGAACACTTCTTTTCCTGCTCTTGATGTTTCCTTCCAATGTGAAGGGAGCCCATTAAAGCAACACTCATGGGCTCTTGCCAAAACTTTACTCCCTTCTCCCCAAGAGAGGCACACAGACTTACTGACTGAAATTTTTAAGAAAAATAAAATGGCATGTTCAACTCATTTCCCCTTCCCTTTCCCTTGGAAACAAGCTGACTGCAGAAAGCAGACATTCAGTGCTGCCTCCCCAAGCTCTTGCCCAGTAGTACCTGCCTAGCCCTGTGCTGTTTGAGACTGGGTGAGGAAGATTGTCAGCTCCAGAATCTGTTTTGAGGAAGTGCATTGTTCCTACAGCTAAACCACAATCTCCAGCTTCAACTTCACGAAACATAAAGGGGGCATTTTGATCTCCCATCTTCCCTATTTCATTTCTCAGTTCATTCAAAAAATTAAAAGAGGGATCCAAACAACTACCACACTTCTGCCTGTCTACTAACTTAAATTTTTTACTAATCTAGATTTCTTTCCCTATCACACACATCCTTCTTTAACAAACCTTTTCACCATCTAAATCAAGCCCATGTTTTTGAAAGGCCCAGTCTTCTCACCCTCTCCCACTCATATGCAAAGTCTATGTGGCTAAGAAAATGTAGACACTTAGCAATAGTTTGGTATTAAATGCTTTGGGAAGGACAATAACAGCAAGTGCCATCTAGGAAAATCTTAATTCACAACGATTTTTCCCCAAATACTTACTTATTTTTTCACAGTCCCTAAAATTTCTGAATCAGGTTAACCTTTTTCTAAAGAATCTTAGTTTTCTCACTAACACTAACCTTTAGTAACCATATAGATTAAAAGTTCATTGTTAAAGAGAAGTTTATTATCTGTCATTCTTTTAATAGCAGTATTTTCATTGCCAGAAATATTTTCCACAAAGATATCCCAATTCAAGTCTTCTGAGCTACTCAATTGTTCAACTATTTGGGGTTTTGAAGGAAAATAACAGACAGCACTTTTTCAGCCACTTTTTCCTCTTAATTGCTAAACATGTATACTTTAAGAGAAATTTAATCCAGCTTCCTCTGGTTTGTTTCCATTTAAATCATTAAAATGTTATTTTTAAAAGTCATTTGTTGTCCAAGAGACTTTTAAATTAGCTTCTTTGCTTAAAAATCCAAATTGGCCATAAGCACATGAGCTCTGATGCCAGAAGGTTCAGGTTTGGAACAAAAGTGTGAGCCCCAAGCTGGAAATCAGTTTTAAATGCCTGAGATGACATAAAGGGACCATGTGGACTCCTTCCCTGACTCACGGAGCCTTCTGTGGAAGCAAACATTACAGCTAAGGTTACCAAAAGGTCTTCAAAATAAATCCTGTGTTCAGTAATCAGTCAGAGCTTCTGAAAATTCTAATTTATGGGCTTAATTGTCTTATGTGTGTGCTTATCTCACTGATTTCTCCTCTACATTGTTTAAGGGGGGAAATGCTTTCAACTAAAGTTTAATTCATAAAATAGTGAAATGCATTAACTCCTTTTTTCAATATTTACTGTTTCCATCTTCCTTCAAAAGTAAGAAAATCCCTTCAATTAGAGGAGAATGTGTCCCCCTTGAGTAACACCGTTATTTGGGGTCATTTTACCTCTTATCCACTGGAAAGAACTCAATCTTTCTCGAAAGTACCACTACCACTGGTGGTAGATTTTTGTACAACTCTGTTGCTACATCATAAACTAGAAGAAAGCACATACTTCCAAATATAAAACAAGGTACCAAACTGCCATGTAACACTGAGAGAATTCTGGAAAAAGTTTTTTGCTTTACACATTGGTTGGAAGAAACATTAAAGTTTACTTCCTTTCTGCACAAGTTTTCCAGTCTTCCTAATAAGAAGCGTGGTCTTTACTAACTTATTTATCACTGATTTTTTTGTGTTAGAAAGATACATAACTCACATTTGCCTAGCTTCTCCTTCAAAAAAGTCAATCTGGAAGTATATTTCTACGAACTGTGAAAATTAGAGAAATGAAAGCAACAATTTTCAAAGATATCAAGGGTATTTTCTTGTTTGTGTCTTAACATACAGACAATTGGAAGAAACAGTTCAAAGAAATAACAGACAGAAAAGGAAGTCCACAAGTTTAGACTAAAGATACAGCTTGGCTAAGGGACATATTGCCAGTTTTCAGAATGCTGCATTTTGGTGAAATAAGTATGAAGCATTCAAGAATACATCTAGTCTTCCACATTGATTAGCATTTAACAAATTTAGTTGCAGCTTCCAAAGTTAAAATATGATGTCAAAATGCCTTTGAGTAGGCTTAAATGACTTTTATGCACACCTGTCTATCTACTTCCTGAAGGACTAATACTCCATAGTCATCAAACAATTCTCTATCGCTTTGTAGTACATTATCAGTCCACTAAATCAATGCGTTAAACTGCCAACCTATAAACCATTATTTATCAAATAACAATTTATATATCAATTATTCACTGAAGGTTTATTTATGATGATATCTTAAGGAATTATGGTCAGTGGTGGCACCAAATATAAAGGATGTATAAACTTGCCTAATTGAAAATTCTATAGTAGCTTTACTTGAAATTTTCATAATTTATTATTCTTAAGTTTTTGAACAGTATAAAGTTACCCTTATTTATTGCTGCATTTTATGCTTTTAAATTGATCTTTTGTCACTTCTCTTTAATTCTCCACCCAAGACTTTATAATCCTAAATATAAATGACACTAGATATAGGAAGATAATCATTGATTAATAGCAGCAAAAAGTAATACTTTTCATGGTTCTTAAGCACTCCTTAAGCTGTTTGCATAGCCCAATGCTAACATCTGTAGAAAGTTAATACATTGCTCAATTAAGAAACTGTAAGCTTTTTCTTCTTTTACATAAGCCACTTTTAAAGGTAGGAAGACTACATGAATGAGTTTACTTTGTGAATCTGCTATAAGGCAGATGATTTCACAGTTCCAAACAAGGGTCATTGTATATTCTGAAAAAATAAATCACATAAAAAAGACTTAAATTACTTTAGACATCACTCATATACTGGATAATAAAGTATTAAGGTTTATATTTTAATATTATGGCCCATATTTTAAAAATCATCATTTTAATCTGAGAAGTCCTAGAACTTTTTAAACATTGGAATTTTAGAGAGGGTGAATATAATTGCACATTCATAACACATCCTCACAAACTGAGTAAAAGAAAACAAACTCACAGGTAAAGAGCCAGACAGATCATAGGAAGTGTCATGGCTCAGCTATTCTATTTACTATAAAGCATAAATAGTATTACCTACCTGCCTCACTTAAATCAACATTTTCCTGACAGTAAATTCTATGACTTTTTAGGAGTTTCCTGTTCCTTTTAGACTTCATTCCTTGGCCTCAAGAAAGGACTCAGAAAATAATTATTATTTTCCCATTTGCATTTTTGTTCTTTTCTTATCAACACTTTTATTTTCTCACAACTGAAATGCACAGAATTCCTGCATTGTTTGTAGAGTATTCAATAAATCCCACTCAACATTTGGCATAGCTCACCCCAACCTATCTTTAATAAGGCAGTAATCCCTTTCCTCAGAGGTGTTGCATCATTCTGACAATCACGGCACTGTTGTGACTTCCTTTGCCAACATGACAAAACAGGGAACATTCTGCACTGCCTCACAAGCACCAGCCCGGCAAGACCATGAGCTGACCTCTCTCACAGCAGAATATCACTGTGAGAAAATAAAAAGTCCATGTAATAATTTTTAGGTTTTACAGATTCTCTATGAATTTTAATACTAAGAATCTCATTTAGAAGAAAAATTAATCCAAAGGAACAATTGGTTACCTTTGCCTATTAGGCTCTTCATTTCACAACAGGCTACTCTAGAAAGTCCCTTGACTGATTCTCCAAATCAGGATAAAAGTGACATACACTAACAGGTCCAAACAAAATTCCTATTTCCAAGAAGCCAGGTAAGAAAAATATACAGGAGAATTCACTTTGGGGGGGGGATGTAACTACAACAAGAAAGGCTGGTTACAGCAACACTACACTTGGCTCAATCATGCAATGGTCTCAGCTTGGGATAGAACTGAATTTATAATGTACAACAGAAGCAAAGTTGTAATGTACAATTATATAATTTACTTGAACAGTTGCTTTCCGTATGGAAAGTAACAGATTGCCCAGTTGCATTTTGGCTAAGACTAAACCTACCATTATTCAGGGTAAAACAATTTTGTTGAAATCTGGAAATCCTGCAGAAAGCATCTCTAAGTCTCTCTGATGACTTCTGACATTGTTTCTTTTTTTCCTAGGAGTAGTATACAGCTGTATCATCCTTTCTAAATGCTCCTGACCCACAGTTAGCACGCAGTATTTTCCGGGAAACATAGCTGTAACTATGCCCTACAGATTTTACAGATGAGATAACCATTCAACCACATTTCCAGGATGAAATCAGAAGACTAAAATTCAGAGATGAAGAAGGGATAGAAAAACAACAAATCTTTCTCTGCATATTCCTTTCTAAACAATTAATATTACAAGGAAAACATACTTTGAACGAAACGGGTCTTTTTCTCTCTCATTTTATATCTCAGCTGAATACCAAAATTTAACTCCTACGTATTTAATAATATTCCCTCCCAGTTAAGTTATACTCCAGGAGAAGTATTTTATGGGCTATGGAACATCCTTATTCATGACCTTAACATTTTAGAATAGGTTGATGGATAAGCAATGCATTTTCTATATTGATACACAAATGATCTGGATTCCAGAACATATCTTCCAAGTTTGAAAGCTTACATTGTCCAGTAAAAATCTGTCATTATCACTCTTTGAAAGGGTCTTGAAATTGCAACTATCTATGGCCAAATATCATTTTCTGAAATCTGTCCCCCTGTGCATGGATTTATGAGTCCCGCGGTTGGACAAAGGGAAATTACCCAAGGCAAAGTTGTCCAAATAGGCAATTATCCAACAGACTGGAGCCAAGACAATCCTCTGGAGGTAATTGCACAGGTTCAACTGCAGCTGTGTGGGAAGTATGGACACCAACCAGCTCTCTGAAGAGTTTGGGTGTCTCCAGGAAGAACAAACTGGAAAGATTGTTTTTGTGTCCTAGGCTATTGGTTTATACATAAAAAAAAGTGGGTTGGAGGCTTAAAGCACTTGCATATCTGTAATATTTCTGCTTCTAAATAATTATGTTACATTGTAGTATTTCTACTTCTAAGTAATTATATTATATAATGTTATGATTATGTTATAATATTATCAACTTTTTTGCTGCTCTGGAGTTTTCAAACAGCAAACCAAACAGTAGAAACATAAGACTGGAAAGACAATGCAAGAATATCAGACATTTTAATGTAGTGCCTGCAAAGAATAATAATAGACTTTCATGTGCAAACTAGCTTCACATATGCAATCTCATCTCATCTTCTGGATAACTGAAGGGGCACATAGGGAAGTTATTATGATACTTTTACAGATGATGAAATTAAAGTTCACAAAGGTTCTGATATATTCAAAGGCACCCAACTAGTAAGTGAGAAATGAGGATTCAAGTCAGGTGTTCTTATTTGAGAACAAGCACTCTCTCCACACATGCCTTTTAGGGCCAACTCTATATGTGAGAATGGAAGGTAGTCACTGCCCATGCATAATTAAGAACACAAGAAAAGGTCTTCTACCCCATCTCCCTCAAAATTCCTGCCATATCCACTACCACCATTTCTACCCTACCGATAAGCAAGCATTGTTCTCTACTAAATCTTATTCTTTTAGGAAAGCATTCCTGGCAGTTTTCAACATTTTTAAGTTAACACTCTTTATTATGAATTACCTATTTTTGTCAGATCTCTTTTTCATTCCTCAGAACAAGAGAGACAAAATTGGCAATGTCTGCAAAATAAACAAGGCAAAGAGAATGGGTGGTGAAAAACACAGAAAAGTCAAAGATGCTAAAATTGAAAGTATTTACTAGGGTTGACCCATTTTAAAATTATACAATGAGAAATACCTAACCATATTCCACTTTCCAGATGCCTCTGAAATCCAAGCATGATTTAGAAGAAAATTCTTGTAGAATGAAAAGAAATCAGCTATTTATGCCCATGCTGCCATACATTTTGAGTCCATCACTTAACCAGAGTAAATGCATTATGTTCATTTAACACCTGTTTATTGAATTCCACTGTGCATCAGATACTGGGATAAATTCTGGAATTAAAAGTACAAATACGAAATTCAAGAAGCTTGTAGCAAAGCAAGGTAAACAAATAACATCTGACACTACATCCTTTGTAGAAACCCAATTTGTTGAAAGACAAAAAAACTAATTAATCTGACACTGTCAATAATCCCTCCTTGAAACTCTCTCTTCCATTTGCTTATATGACACCAAGTTGGAGTGCTTTCCCTGTTACCTATCTGTTGGCTTTCCCTCAGATGCCTTTATGGGTTCCTTATTGTTCTGCTCATCTCATAAATGCCAGTGTTCCTCAGTAATCTGTCTAGTTGCTCTCTTCTCCTCCCACAATACAGTCTCTCCCTGGGCTCTCTCATATTCATAGGCTGATGACTCCCAGTCAACTTTTCCAGCTCATTTCCCTCTCCTGAGACCAGTCCAGTATATTCAGCTGCTTACCAGACATCTTCACACGGATGTTTTCAATATCTCATTCCCCAGATGGTTCCACCTTCTGGATTCACTTCCCTAGTTATTGGCAACATCAGTCAATTTGGACCCCAAGCCCACATATTAGCTTTTTTTTTTTGTCCCAAACTTTCATTCATTCTATATATTTAATCAATTAAAAGTCACTCTATTCATTCACTTATTCCTTCAGTCATGTTCTAAGTGTCTATTTAGTACTATGTAGTGTGCCAGACACTAAAGTGCCATGCTAACCTAGTCACTGCCCTTACAGTCTAATCCTTGATAGAGACAAATAAACATGTAAACACAATACACTGTAATAAATGCCATGATGACAAGATACAGGGTATCCTAGGACCTGAGTTGGTAGTGGGAGACAAAAAGAAGACTTCTTAAAGGAAGTGATATCTAAGATGAAATCTAGAAAATGGGTGAGAGTTAAACAAGCAGGAGTGGAAAGAGAAGAGCATGTACAAAATCATGAAAGCAAGAGAATACGACACTGAAAAATGATTGGAAAAAACTTTACTACATCTAGTGCTTGGAATAAAAAAGGTTAAGTAGTGAGTGTAAAGAAGTAGACAGAGCCTTCTAAGCCATGCTTAAAAGTTTAGGCTATAAGAGCAACTAGAAGTCACTGAGGGATTTTTAAACAGGTGAATAGTACAATAATATATGCATCTGAATAGACTGAAAGAGGGAAAAGATTAAGGCATGGAGATGAAATCAAAGGCTCTTGCATTAATCAAGATGACAGCTAGATGTCAACTTAAACTAGGAAAATAGCAATCGAGATAGAGAAAAGTTGGCAGATCAGAGAAATATTTAGAAGGTGGAACAAATAGGATCCAGTTACCTTTAGATATGGAACAAAAAGGAGAAGGACAAATCAAAGATGGTTTTTAAGTTTCTCCTTTGAATAAATGGATGATGCCATTTAATGAGATTGGAAACAATGAAGACAAGCAAGCTTGTGGGAAGAGATGATAAGATGTGTTGTTTTGAAATACCCATAAGATAGCCAAGTGAAAATATCTAATAAGCAATTAGATATATCGGTTTGGAGTTCAAAGCTGATTTTGGAGAAGGAATCAACCACTTGGGAATCATCAGGTTCCCATGACTGGTATGTTAAGTAATGGTAATAGATGACATAGTAAAAGAACCACAGAATGAAAAGAGAAGAAGGCTATAGGAGAGACTCCTCAGGTAAAGAGTCCTGCAAAGATGAATAAGAACATCCAAAAAGGTAAAAGGAAATCTTTTACCTAGGATATCATGGAGGTCAAAGGAAGAAAGTGTGTCAAGATCAGAAGTGTCAAACACTAGAAAGAAGTCAAATAACATAAGAATTGAGGCACATCTCTTGGCTTTAGCAAGGTTACCAGTGACTTTGGAGAGAGGAGTTTCAGCTAAGCCAATGAACTAGTGATTGGTGGAGGTAAATGCCAGATCTCAGTGAGTTAAGGAAGGAAATTGTTTAAATAATTCTTGCCTCATATTGACAGTGATCCAAGAATCCAGAGCTTTCATGTTCTGAGTTAGGAGTGTTTTTAGCTGCAAGTAATAGAAAACCTGACTAACGACAGCTAGAACAAAAAGGGTTTATTTTTCTCACATAAAAAAGAGATAAAGAGGGGCCAGCACCATGGTATAGTGGTTAGGGTCACATGCTCCGCTTCAGCAGCCCAGGGTTCACAGGTTTGGATCCCAGGCATGGACCTACGCACCTTTTATCAAGCCATGCTGTGGCAGCATCCCATATACAAAATAGAGGAAGACTGGCACAGATGTTAGCTCAGGGCCAATCTTCCTCAGCAAAAAGAGGAGGCTGGCAACAGATGTTAGCGCAGGGCTAAACTTCCTCACCAAAAAAAAGAGAGAGAGAGAGAGAGATAAAGAGGGTGGTGCTGGCGCAAATCTTCTAAGATCCAGGCTCCTCCTATCTTTCTATTCCACTACTCTTGACATATTGCCTTGTTGTAAAATGGCTTCTTCAGCTTTGCTCTAGTCCCTCATTCAGGGCAGAAAGGAGCACTAACAGCTACATCTGTCATTTCAATTAAGAAAGCAAAATGCTTTCCCTGAAGCCCCTGTAGCTGACTTCCCTTAGGTCTCAGTGTCTTTAAGGGGATCACCTGGCTACAATTAGCTATATGGGAGTCTGGGAAGTAGGGGGCAGAAATGCCATGATTAGCTTGGACCAGTGATTCTCAACTAGCGGTTCTCCTCCAACCCCTAAGGAATGTTCTAATATGTGTGAGGACACTTTGATCATCACAATGACAGGGATGCCATTGGCCAGAAATGCCAAAAACACTGAAAGGTGAGGAACAATCCCCTACAATGGAGATTTACACTACCCAGAAAACCAAAATTCCTCCATTAAGAAACACTGGCTTAGACCAGTCATGATCAGTCACTGGAGTGAGCACATTGCTACTACAAACAAAATCTGTGTTCCATTAGCAAAAAAAGCGGAGAAGGGGGACAATGAGGAGCATGAGGTGGATATTGGGTAGAATTGACAGTGTCTGCAGTGTCTCACCTGAGCCTTTAGGTGTTTGCAATAATTTTTTATTTTTCTATGGAAAATTTCAAACATACACAAAGTAAAAAGAACAGTGCAATGAATTCCCATGTACCTAACACCCAGCTTCAACAGTTGTCAACATTCTGCCATTCTGTTTCATCTTTCTCAGTGGTTTTTTATTTTAATTTTTGACCTGGCAATGTTTCTGAGTAAATCAAAATACTATAAAAGAAAGCATGACTGGATAACTAGGAGAGATATAGTCACTATATTGTACATATCTAATTTAAATCTAATTGTTTTTACACGCTCTATTACTAGCAAAGCAAATTTAATTAAAGGAATCAATTTGGTTAGAGGCATATAAAATTCAAGTTAAAATATCTGGTTTAATGCAACTGTATATGAAAGAAAAAGAATGCCTTTATTATTCACAATGCCCCTGACTTCTAAGAAGAGGGGAGTCATAAAGAAGTTCCTTTGTCAGCTGATTAGGTTTTTGAGTGAGATGATGAAAAACCAGAGAAGCCAAGAGAGCTATAATTACAATCCTTTAAAACAGGAAGAAAGTGAGGAGAAAAATCTAAAAGAGAGAAGCAGCTAAGACTCAATACAGCTAAGACGCTGTTGCGAAGTTGGAAGGTAGAGAGGAAATGTGATATGGGCTACACCACAAAAAGAATTTTGGAAAATTAACAAGGGAACTTTTATTCAGTTTTGCATATGGTATGTAATGTAAATTGCTCTCTCCCCATGAACTCTTCAGAAAAATTTCTATTTCTCATTAATGCATTGGGGAATTGGATAAATTTTTGAGAAGCCTTGCAGTGCTGAGTCCTGCTTTAAAATAGTCTTCCCAGAAGGACACTATCACATGAAAATTATATTTACATGTGTTAGAGGATCTTTCAAAGTATATCTTATTTTTCCCTGTATTATTTATATCATACAAATAATACATACTAAAATATGTATATTTAACATATAGGAGAACAACATATAGGAAATAAAGTCTCCTGAAACAATACCTCCAGTAATGAACCATCTAAGCATTTCATAGACTTTTTTCTACGCCAATATATATCTTTTAGAGGTTTACCAAAAATGGCAGCATGTTAATACATATAGTTTACAACCTGTGAAAAGGCATATCTTACAAGATAGTAGTGTTCCATTCATACAACAGGGAGGAATTGGTATCAATGTCTAAAATTCTTGAAATTTCTCCATGTTTGAAATTTCTCTACTGCAATGCAGAAAGGAGTGACTTTATATTATTAAGTAATAACTCACTACAAAAATTTATTAATTTATAATGAATGTGCATTCCTAAAATATATCAAGAGTAGAAATTGGCCCCTTAAATAACCATCATTAGAACTGAAGGAATATTCACAGACATACCAAAACAAATCAAGCTCTATCTTTTGGTGTTGGTGTTTTTGTTTTGCTTTGTTTTTTCAGCCATTGTTATGTGTTAGGTTGCTCCTAAAACAAAATGTTTATATCCATTTTTGCATTTTTTAAGACTCATAATGTAGTAGAATCCTGATATTTCCATCCACAGATTTGAACTTTTAAAAAGAAAAAAACACAAGGAGGAAAAGCATTCTTACCAGGAAATCATGAATTAAATAATATGTATGAATGGAGGTACAGAAGAGGTGTGGTTAGAGATAAGTAGGAACCAAGTACAAAAATGAAGCTTGTATTTTCTCAAATATTTGGGGGGGGGGGATTAACTACTCAAATACCATTACCTAGTCAACCAAGATTAATTCTAGGCCAGTCATGAACTTCTTACATATCCTTACTCTTGAAATTATGAAGAATAAAGTAATCCATAGTTATAAAATAATTTGTGACTCTGAGCAACCTACAGCTAATTCTGCGGTTTATCTAAGCTATATATAAGGGGTCATTTGGCCATCATTCACAGTATGCCATTTACTGTCCTAGATACAACAATTAAGTGAAAATGGTTTCCTGCCTCAAGGAATTCAGACTCTAGAGGAGAAGACCAACACGTAAACAATTAAGTGAATAAGTTTTTATAGTTGAAATAATAGAAGTATATAAAAAGTCAAGTATACTCAGAGACCAAGAAACAGCTTCTTAAAGGAAATGAGTCTTAAACAGAGAATAAGGATTCAACAAGTGGGCCAGAGGAAAATGGCATTTCAGGCAGAGTAAAGAGACTAAATAAAAGCAAAGAATCATGATATTACATGATACTTTACAGGACTTGCATGTAATTCCATATGACTAAAGCGTAAAATACAAGGAAGATTATGGTAAGAGGTGATACACCGAGAAGTTTGTACCATGTCATGTAGTTAATGAAAAGCCATTGAAGGGTTTTTAATTGATAAGTAACATGATCAGATCTTAGATCTATCTGCTAGCAGTACTGAGGATGAAATGGAGACATATGAACCAAGATAAGGAAATCAGTTAAAGTAGTCCAGGCCAAGTGACGATGGGCTGAACTACACTTGGAGCAATGAGAATGGAGAAGAGGGAAATTTGTATCAGTAGTGTTAACAAAGGCGAATCGGTTGGTCTTTGTTACTACTTGTGACCTCAGTTCAGACCTGGCTCTCCCACCTACTAATTGTGCAACCTTAAATAATTTACATAATTCTCAACTCAAATTCTCCTCAACTTCAAAACAATAATAGCTCCTAACTCACAGAGTTATTGTGAAAATTCAATGAGTTAATAACATATGTTAAATACCTATCATAGAGTTAGACCAGTTATTTTTATCATCATCAAAAGAATGAGGGGAAAATTAGTCCCCAGGTTTCTATGTTTGAATCTGAAGATGAGCATTTACTTGTGGAGAGAAAAAAATAAATGACAAGTTTTAGACATGTTAAGTGCCTAGCACATAGTAGGCCCTCAATAAAAATATATTGAGTGAATGAATAAGTAAATGCTTGAAATGTCTATGGAACTGGAAGATTTTTGCCTACATGTATCAGAAATTTAGGAGGCAGTCCTAGATTATAAGTACAGATCTGGGAGTCATTAGCATACAGGTATTCTTTGAAACCACGTATGACTGACTTCAATCAAGTGACACATGTACTATGAAGGATAGATGAGGAGCAAAGGCAGAATAGGAAATAGAAACATTTTTAAGACCAGGCAGAAAAGTAGACAAAAAAGCATTCTGAGAAGATAGATTATTATTTCCCATTTGCCATACTTATTGTTTGGCAAAAGAAAGTTATTTGTAACTTATGATATTTATCTCAAATCACAAGACTTTTGTGAACATTTTCATATCCTTCATGTAATAGTATGTGTCAAGATTATAAGGGCAAAAAAAGACAACCTATAAGACATAGGGGAAGTTTCTCTTTTCTATTCCCTTTATTGGAATTTTCATGAAAACATTTCTTAGTGAAGAAGCTCTGACAGGATATATGTCAGATACTTAAATATAATTGACACATGTGATAAGTGAGGGAGGAAGGAGGATAATACTTCTCCTAATATTGAAAATTAGAAAGTGAGAGTGTGATTTAAATATATATATATATATATATATATATATATATATATATATATATATTTGGTCTTTGCCCACAGTTCCTTAAATCTCTGTAATTTCTTTTTGTTCTATTTTTGTAGACTATTTGGTCTATTTGTTTTGTTCTACCATTTTTGGTTTTTTGTTGTTGTTGTTCTACTATTTGGTCTTTATCCCTGGTTCCTGACACTTAGCTCCTATGCCCCTTGGAATTTCCTGGTAATAGGAGCATCTCTTGTTCTAATGAGGCCACTCTTGGTGGGTTGCTAAATAGCTTCAGGATAGGTGCTGGTCACCAGAAAGACAAAGGCATGATTAGAGGGTTGGAATTTTCAGCCCCATCCCTTGACCTCAGGGGAAGGGAGAGGGACTGGAGACTGAGTTAATCACCAATGGTCATTAAATGAATTAATGAAATCTCCATAAAAACTCCTAATGATGGGGCTCAGAGATCTTCTGGGTTGGTGAACACGTCAAGGTACTGGGAGAATGACATGCCCACGGAGAGCATGGAAGTTCCATGTGCCCTTCCCTCCCCCATATCTTACCCAGTGTATCTCTTCCATTTGGCTGTTCCTGAATTGTGTCCTTTAAAATAAACCAGTAATAGTAAATAAATTGTTTCCTGAGTTCTATGAGCCATTCTAATAAATTATCCAATCTGAGGAGGGAGTCATGGGAACCCCCCATACAAAGCTGGCTGATCAGAAGTATAGGTAGCAACCTGGGACTTTGAACTGGCATCTGAAGTGGGGACAGTCTTATGGAACTGAGCCCTTAACCTGTGGGGTCTGTGCTAACTCTGGGTAGTTAGTATCAGAAATGAATTGAATTGTAAGACACTCAGTTGGTGTCAGAGAATTGAAGAATTCATTGTTGAGTGGAGGAAAAAGTTACTCAAACGTGTTGTGAGTGAAAAAACAGTTTAGAAGAGAAATTGGCTGATGCAAATGTTGAGTACCAAATAGAAGTTTCAAGAGCTTCAGGATATTTTCTATTTGCATGGCTAATCTATTAATCCCTAATAGCTATATGCTCTTCAAATGCTATATTCCACAAATATGGTTTCTTTCACTCAATTTTTTTTCAATCTTAACAGTACAAATAATAAAGAGAAAATGCTGTATATTGACTAGCCCTTTGTCTAACAGACTTTCAGTCTGCTAATGGGGTAAATGCCCCCCACAAAGTGAGAGTGAGCCTAAAAACTAATTAAATAATAATAAAAATTTGCATCATTTTTCCTCAGGCAAAACTTATACAAGACTGAATAAGCCTCCTTATTATTTCCTTTTCTTTACAATTTGTATCAAACTTATGTTTAAGGTAGGCTCTGCCTATCAGCAAGGTCAGTATGGAAAAATTGCACTAGCTGAAGCCTGGCTCCAAGCAGTAGAGTTTTTAAGAACAACTCTTTTTACTGAGGAGCTGACAGAAAATCTTTAAAGATGCCACACAATATTCTTCTGGAGCAAAAAACAATAGATTCTGTAACCCAGACCCAAAACCTCTCTTAAAATGCATGTACAGAAATCCATTGGTAAAGAAGAAAAGTGATCATGTTGGCCTCAGAGTAAACGTGACTATTAACCTTAACTTGCCCTTCTCACATTATTATGATATAATTATTGTGGAGTTTTTTCTACATATGGTACTTTATATTTACAATACATTGCAGATTTTTTTCCATTTAATTCTATGATCAATACTATTTATAGAAGAGCCCCCTTTTTTCCAATTTCTTCTCATAACCCATCTAGCTTCATAAAGTGGAGGTCGTATCTTTGTATAGGAGAGCCCCCAGACCAAGCATACTTCTATTCCATGTTTGACAGATATGGCAGTATATCTACTCTTTAAGTAATCATGTTTAGTCCTGAATTCAGGTAAAATGCATGTGCTTCTCCCCTAATATATAAAATTTAAGTTGGCATAGCCAGAGGCTGTTTATCCTAAGAAGAGTCTTCTCGGCCTAAGCTGAATTAATTCTCTTCCAGTTCTTTTCATCCAGTGCTCTCAGCCTGCGTACTATGACTAAATTCCTAACTGCTATAAAATGATTTTCTTCCTTAGAACTAAGCCTGGTAATATGCCTCTAACAGATGACCTTCATAATGTAATTTGCAATACGTAAGGCCCAGTCCAAGAAATAATTTTACATATTTTAATTGAATCTAATAGAAATCACAACAGCATCTCTACCTTTGCCAGGAAAGTAAAAAAAAAAAAAGAAGGCAATAATAATATGACTAAGCTTAAAAAAATGTTTCTAAAATAAACTTTTCCTTCTAGTTATTTTAAAGTTATCCTTCCATCTTCATATATCCCCAGCAAATAATCATTGTTCAAGAATTCGAACCCAAAATTATTTCTCTATAATTTTAGAGAAATTAAGTTTCGATTCTGCTGGGTTTGTTACGGAGAGGATGTACTTTGAGATGGGGGAAGAAGGCTATGATTCCCTTTTCAGTGCCTGCCTCATTCTTCAAAAAGTAATTTCAAAATATTCTTACAAACTCTTTAGTTATTTAAACATTCAAATCAAACCTCAAACCTGGTATATTTAAGTTTTAAAATCTGAAAATAACTACAGTTCTTCTTAAATAATTACCACTAAAACTGGCTAGTCATTCATTCATTCTAGACCCATTTTCTCATGTAGATTAAGGCCAAAGTAGAAAATGAAGTTACCTTGGTAAAAATCACCCCAAGATTAGAAAATACCAACTACAGATATATATCCCAGCCAGAGCTAAAGACAGTAAAATTGCAAGTGTCTTAAGTTGAAGACAGAAAATGAAAATAAACCCAAATTTTCCAAAACTATAGTGATAAACTTTTCACTTGTAAAGAAAACTGTCTTCTGTATATAGGTAGGGAAAGAGCCATTCTCAGAGGGGCATGTTCCTACAGTTGTGGGCATTTTCCATAGTCAAGATGTTTTAACCCCAGCTAAGCCATCCTCACTCTCCTTTCTATCAAGAATATTTAAAATGACTTGGCTGGAAGATTGGAGAATACAGCTTTTGGTGGTTGTGGACATTTTTTCTGGTAAGAGTGCTCACACTAGTTATTTCTCAAAAATATTCTCAATATGTGGAATTACAAGCCAGTCTGCCCATTGTTTTCTAATTCCATTTCAATTTATGGATGAGACACTGATCTGTAAATGGAGCAGAATATGTACAAGGCAACAGAGTTTCTCAGTACTTAATGGGGGCTGCATTATTTTAAAATCTTCCCAAAATATAGGCATGACTTAAACAGAGGAAGCCTGATGCACCCAGGAGAGGTATAAATGAGACAGTTGTGGCAGTAAAGAGGCCAGGAGAAACATTTGAGAAAGAGGAGGAGAAAGGTGAACACTGCAGTCAAGTTATACCCATAGAATATTTAAAGAATTGGGAAAACACTCAAAGAATGAAGTATAAAAATTGGGACAGGAAATCGTATCTACAGCATGACTCCAATTTTGTGATGCAATTGTGTGTTTTCTTTAAGAAAATATACCAAATATTGAGGGGTTTTTTCCCTAGACTAAGCTTTTTTCACTCTACTTTTCTATGTTTTTAACACAAATTGTGCCTTGTGAAACTGAAAAAGTACACACTACACCCCTGCGTTTAGTGAAAACGTGGCTCCATTCTTTCCCATGTGATTGGTATAATGTGATGCTCAAGGTCCCACTCTGGGTGGAACTAGGAAGTAAATCTGTCGATCAACGTTACTTCTTTTCTTCCCGTTCTAAATCTCACAATTCCAGCGTATAACCGGAACTTCCGGGAAATCTCGGCCCCTTTGGGGTAATGGCGGTCGTTGAAAGCTTCTCTCCCCTCCCCCTCCCCAACATGGCAACTGCAGAGCTCAGCTGGCGGCTCATGCCCTATCCTGCCTCCCGGGTGGCTCTTGGCCCGCGCTCACCAGGCGCTGGTCTCTCTCAGGAACCCACTGACGACTTGCTGGGCTGGCCGGGCGTTTGGGCCCCACCGGGCTCCCAGAGGTGCAATGGGCGACTTCCGGGGTGTCTTCTATCCAGTCAGGACTGCTCGGAGCCGACCCTGCGCTCCCAGGCTCCCCCGCGCAACGCGGGCCACCGCACCGCCGTCCTCTTGTGTCTCCTCCTCGCTCCCTCTCTTGGGGTGACGCACAGCAGTGCTGTGGTACCAGAGCCTGGGCACGCACAGCCTGCGCAGCTGTCACTCCCTGTGAGGCACAGAGAGGTGCTTCTTGTCTCCCTTCCCCACCATCAGCTTTCCTGGGAGTGAGGCCCAATATTCCTCTGCTTATTATCACTGCCTCCCACCGGGGAGTAAACCTTTACATGCGGGTCTGACCAGTCACTTCCTCAGCCCCTGCCTGCCTTTGTGTTTACTGGGCCTGACTTAAACTTAGGCCTCCCTTACATCCATCTTCCTCTTCCCAAGGCAGCAATTCTCCCCTTCTCAGGAACCATAATGGTGGAATGGCGGCAGAGAAACATTAATTTCAGGGTGGTTGAAAAAACAAGAGTTTAATATATACAAAATCTCTGTCACGTATCTTCTATTTCTATAATCCATTCCCCCAAATATTATTTTTAAAATGTAATAAAAGGAGTCCTAGGGTCATTCTGAAAGTCACAGACAGCCAGGTAATTCTCAATGATTGCCCACAAGATACCTTTCTGGAAATATGTTCCATTTTGAATTCCCAAAGAACACGTGGCCAATCCTGCTTAAGCCAAGAGAGCATGATGAGCCCTGAATGTACCCTTTAATGTAGTATATGAAGTGCTTAGCTGTCCATGTATATTAGTATTCAATAACGTTAGCTATGATTACCATGCTGTAGAAAGGGGGCAGAAACATTTGATCAGAGTGCCACAGTAAGAAAAGAACTGATGTTTAAAGTAGTTTAAAGTGAGCCCGGTATCCACGTGGGCCCATCAAACATTAAACTGGCCACTAATTTCACCTCCAATTTCAGATGCTACCCTAGTCCAGCAAACAAAGAGCACACAACACACACTTTTGATCTCCCTGTCCATAAAGGAAACTATAATACTAGGAGGAAGACTTGCTACCACTACTTAAAATGTTCTGCCTTACAGAAAGGAATGAACCATACAAAGAAACGTGATTTGGACCGAAGGTATAGTTAGATGCTATATTATAAGGCTTGG
Source organism: Tapirus indicus (assembly GCA_031878705.1). Taxonomy (NCBI): domain Eukaryota; kingdom Metazoa; phylum Chordata; class Mammalia; order Perissodactyla; family Tapiridae; genus Tapirus; species Tapirus indicus. The sequence continues at coordinate 135,442,331 of CM062919.1, read as the reverse complement.
CTGTTTTTAGAAAATGTCACTCTAGAATTGAAAAATAAAATAGACACAGTTGGAGATATAGAGTCCTGCAGCCTCTTAAACTGATTATTGAGAAAAGGAAAGAGAGAGGGAGGGAAGGAATTAAAGAATCTTGCCAACATAAGCTCTGAATTGAGGAGGTGAGGGGGATGTGGAGGGGGTGGAGCAGGTGAATTGTTGGGGAAGATGAGTTTGGTTAGAAAACAAAAGGAAGTCAGTTTGGACAAATGATTTTTGATAAATTATTTTCCAGATAGGAGCAGTAATAGAGCCTTTCTTTTTATTTTTTAAACATATTTTAAATATAATATTAACATTTTATATTTTAAATATAATATTGAGTCTTTCTTTTTATTTATTTATTTTGAAAAGGAAAGAACACAGCATCTGATTGTTGAAGAGTTTACAAGACCATTTCTCATTTAAATCATCTACTTAATAAAGCCAGAACAAACTCAAACAACCATTTGTGGATTTTTTTCCCTAAACAACCTACTATGAGATGACAAACATATAAAAGAAAAAATTTGGTAAATCATTTGCAAATTTATCAAATTAAAACTAGCAACTACCATTTCGAATGTTCTTGGTTTTTTATGTTGTGTGAAAGGAAATCGTAGTTTAAATTAACAAAGATTCTACTTGATGCACTATGTATGCAGTCCTCGGGAAGGTTATTTTGAAGGACAGAGCAATGCTGCTAACCAATGTGTTAACTTGATCCCAGGCTTAGCAATTGAGTGGGAAATACCATCATGGGTGGAAGAGCTTTCTCTTTAGCACAGTATATAAAGAAGTAAAAATAAGGATGCGACTGAAGCTATTTCAGGTAAATTCTAAAGTACCTACTAAAGGCCCAGGTTACTTTGTGGGGAAAAAAATGTTATGTAATGACTAACAGTGGTTTAAAATCACTACAATGTATATATATATTTCATAAATATTGGTTTATGTCATGTGGTGACTCAAGTAACACTCACAGCTACAACTGTAACATAAAATATTCCAGAGGGGAAAACAATGAGAAGTCTCAAAACCAGAACACTGTCTTAAACTGAAAGGAAGGTAGATCAAAACATACTATTTTCATATTTTAAAAGCTCTTGAAACTTGGTTTTTCCTGTAACCAAAAAGGTAACCTCCGATCAGCTCATATACAGTCATATATCAATTTCTATGCAACTCTCAAACTCTTCATATTTGATTACACTTTTCTAGATGCCAGCAAAATCTTCACTGAAATCAAAAATACCCTTCAGAGCAGAATTTCTTTTCCAAACAGTATAACTTGAAAACTTGAAGAGTCACAGTGCCCTCTACTGACCCATTCACAGGACCCACTTTTATTTCAATCTCAGAGAACAAAAAGTTTAAGTGAATCTAATACATTTTCAGGGAGTTTTTTTCCAGAAATATTTATAAATGCCAATTTCTATTTCTTAGGGGGAAAAGTATAAGAATCAATTTGCCACATAGCACACTGGAGAATGACTTCTTTTTTCATCCATTGCTCCAACAGTTACATGGTATCTGGAGGGTAAAAAGGGCTTAACTCCAATCAATCCTGCAAAACAAGGTACTTTAAAATGCACAAATGTAAAATTCTTAATATAGAGCTGTGATAAGGACACATTTGTGAGGTACTAGGTCTGTATTCTACCCCCAAGTCTGTCAATGCCTGACAGTGAGATCTGTGCCAAGGAACTTGATCTTGCTGCATCTCACTTTTCTTCATCTGTAAATGAAAAAAGGTTGGCAGTGTTGGTGAGGATGCAAGAAAATGGATTCTAAACATTTCTACTGGGAGCATTGATGCTACAGCCTTTCTGGAGGGAAAATTGGCCATAACTCTCAAACTAACAGGAGTTTCCTAAGTACATTGGCAATAACTCTCAAAAATCGGGTGTTTCCACATGTACACTGCCTTAGTGCCGGAATAATGGCCAATATTTAACTCTTACTCTGTCCCATACACTATTTTAAGTGCCTTAAGTATATTTGCTCATTTAACCTTCACAAAAATTCTATGAGGTAGTACTATTGACCCCATTTTACATATCAGGAAACTGAGACACTAAAATTTGCCCAAACAATAATTGGGCAATTACACAAACAATAATTGGTAAAACCTGGATACAAACCCAGGCTGTAAGGTTCAGAATCCATGCTGCTAACCATTACACTATACTTCCAAAACTTCATCTTCTGGGAATTTATCCTAAGAAAATAATCAAGAGTGTGCACAAAGAATTTTCAATCAGGGTGTTAATCTTAGCATCATTTATGATAGGGAAAAAAAGGAAAATAACCTAAAAGACCAAAAATAGGACATTCATGAAAATGATTACATTAAAGCCAAACCATTGACTCTGTAAAGAACATCTAATGACATGGAAAATGTTCCCAAATATATGAAGTGAAAATAGCAGTTTAGAAACATACGTACATATATGTACAGTGTGCTTTTAAAGACATATATATTTAAGAGAAAGAAAGGAAAATTACCAAAGTATAAATAATAATTATGGCTAGGTGGTAAGAGTAGGAGGTAATGATTTTTATTTTCTTCTTTTTTTCTTTTTTATATCCATTTTCCAAATTTTCTATAATTAATTCTAAAAATATTTTATTTTTAATGAGGGGTTCAGACCAAATGTGCTCTACAATGCTTTCTAGCTCTAAGTTTCTGTGATTTGGAACATAATAAATAGAGAATAGTCATGGAATTTTAGAACTGGGTGGGGGGGAAAGAACTTAGCATCTTCTCCAGCGGTTCCCAAATCTGCTTGATCTTCAGAATCCCCTTGGGTAATCAAAGTACAAACTCCCTGCCTCCCTCTTTTCCCCAATCCAAATCACCTGAGGATGAGGCCTAGATGAGTCTTATGATCCGACAATGTGGGGAACTACTAATTTACACCCACTGCATCATCATTTCATTTCTCTGATTAGCACATAAAACCAAATGCAGACCAGGGCCATCATATACCATTGGCTGTTATAAGCAATCCAACTGATATTGACAAATTTTAATTTCAAGTTCAATTTCTTAATTTTCTTGAGGAAAAATATATCTTAAAATAAACAATAAATTTACTAATAAAAATTTTTTAGCCATAAAAATAATGAGTTAGACCCACCAACATGGAGTAGACAGAATGTATTCTTACCTATCTTCATCGCAAATAGTTTGTCCACATTTCTCAACTACATACTTATTTAAAGGAACCACGATTTGTCCCTTAATGCTCACAGGACATAAAATCAGACCCAAAAGGAAAGAACATATTTGATACTATGGGGAGTCAGGGGGTCAGTTAATGCAACAAGAACGTTTTGTTTTAAGCAAAATATTGTCCAAAGGTTCTCAACAGTCCTAGTTGCACAGAGTCAGGAAAAGCCACTCTGGACACAGTGAAAGCTATTATAAATACAGAGTTAGAGAAGGAAAGACCCTTGCAAAATCTTCCTTGAAGTTCCAGAATTTAAATATTTGTCCCCTTTTCTGAAGCCACTGGCAATATTCTTAGAGCAGCAGTTTTTATTTGTGGTATAGTAACCTAAATGAGTCTCAAATTGACCGTACAGAAAGAGATGAAGTTACACCAATTCACAGGGAGATGCACATCACCAGAATCTATCTTATCCAAGCCAAGACCTAGTTGCATGGTACACCATGTCACTTTGTGCATGAAGACATCTGCCACACGGTGTACCCCAGCAGAAAACAGAAGGCTGACTACTGATCTAAAACATGATAAGTTAAAATGATAGGTAAGATGGTTCATCTCTCATTTTCTCATTCCTACCATTCAAAATGAAACGTCTCCTGATGCTACAATCTCGACAGAAAACATACACACAAACACTCACAAAACATTTAAAAATAAAAACCAGGACCAAGGTTGAATTGAAACACTCCATGAAAATAGTTTGACAATAGTAGACATAGAGGCGACATGAATTGTGGGTAGCCTGTGCTGTTGGTTTTATTGCTTGGGTGACTTGTCAGATAACACCTTCCCCAAACTCCAGCTGCAAACTCTGCTTCAATTCACTTACATGAGCTTTCACACAGTCCTGGAAAATGTTCTACTCAAGGCAGCAAGTACACACATAGCCCAGATGAACTATAATTAAGGTGGCAAGAAACCAAGGAAAAGAACAGGCAGTGTTAGTTCAATTGTTTCTTTTGCATGGGTAGCAGATGGACTCCAAGGTCTAATAACCCTTTTGTACCTCAGCTAAGGCTGACAGTACATCATTATACTCAGATGGGAGCAAGAAGAAAGTGCCTGGCAACTTGGACTCAGAATGCCTGGGCTTTTGTCAATTTACGTCATAATCTTAATATTAAACAGGCTTGCTCTCATTTGCCAGTCATCATCTCATTTTATGTTTTTCAAACACAAGAAGATTAAATAGTCTTTCCTGAAAGTACTTTAGCCCCTTAGATATAGAACAGTAGTAGTATTTAAGAGTCTCCCCTTATAAATTTATACATAAAACTGCCAAAAGCCTTGATGGAAATTATATTAGTAAGTTTGGGGGCCTACCATGAGTAATATTTTCATTAGCCACAGTATGCACATAACCCAGGACCTTTTTGGAATTCAGCGGGATACTAAAGTCTATTCCTTGGACCCCATTACCCTTGTGTTTATGTGACTTATGTATATAAGAAGAAGTTAGAACTTCTATTTCTATTTAGTTTTATCTTTTCATGTTTAATCTCTATTTCCCCATGTTTTATAAAGCAAGTAAAATGTGTGTGTGTTGGGTTGTGTGCTCAAACATTTTAGATGCCTAGATCACGGTATGTGTTCAATTAATAGTTGATGAAGGAAGGCAAGAAGAAAGAACGAAAAAAGGAAGGAGACCTGAGAATGAATCAGCATCACTGGACCATCAGTGGACCACATGCCCTTCTCACAGTGCAGCACAGGGAGAGAATTCTATTAGTAACATATGATCAGGAGGATGGAAACTACCACTTCTCCCCAGTATCCTTCCGTGACATCGAATTATGTCAATCTAGGAGGAAGATAGAGCTTGTTAATCTTTTATTTTACTCTGCAGTGAAGAAAACAAATTAATTTCTATCAAGAAACCCAGAAATGTTGGTTGGGGATATAAATAACATACCCAGACCTCAGGTCCCAGGTAAACAGCTTAACATATAGTTCATATTCTCCTGGCATTCTCATTGCATCTGCCAGTGAAAAAGAAGATCACTATATAGACAGCAAGTCTGAGTCATCACTGAACGCTTGCAAATCTTTTTGACAACAACAAAAAAATGGAATGAAAAAATGTTGCCAGCAGAATTATCATTAATTATGATGAAAAATATATAACCATGTATGTTATTCTTAACAGGACCCATCCTCCCCAATAGCCATGGACATTTGGAGTCTGAAGTAACTTAGAGGAGGAGAGAATTAGGAGATTTTATGGACCATGGAGTTCTCACCAACTCAGAGGAGAGAGGAAATGTCCCAGTTCAAGTATGACCTGGAAGAGAAAACTTTTCCCAACATTAGATTGTTGAAGGTTGGTCTAATATAATATCTTCTCCATTCTTCTCCCAATGCTATATTCTCCTGCCATATGACAACCTCCAGTGAGAAAAGTTGTGTCTATCTCATCCTCCCCTTCTCCCATTCATCCTATAGTATATAACCATATACTTGGAAGATTTTAATTTAAGTAAATGTTACAAAGGGCCATAAAATACTATGGAGAAGAAAAATGTCAGAAAAGCAGCTATATGGTAAAACAATTAGTGGAGGCAAAGAAGAAACTAAAAAAAAGTCATTGTAGCCAGGCCATTCAAGGCTTTTCTCTTGAGTGGATAATGTCATATTCCTGCTCCAAACACAAGAGGGGTTTGAATGTTTTCTTCCTTATCTTTCACAGCCATTCCAAATCTGTCAATATATCATCAGATCTTTTCAACATTGGTATGAAACTTCTGCAAGATCTAATATTTTAGAATTCCTTATGTAAAGGAATAAAAGTAGCCAAAGATCCTTCTCCAAGATCCTAATTTCAGCTGGACAACCGATTTCCTGTGGACCCTTGAAAATGTGTTTTAACCTTTCCAGGTCAACGCCCTGTATTTCTCATTGGTAATATGGAGCTAAATTATCTTCCCGGACTTTCCTCATAAATTGTCGTGAAATCCAAAAACCACTGGGAAGTTTTGAAACATTTTGGTACTTTTTTTTCTTCCAAAGGTAAAAAGGGACCATCCTTCCAATGAGGGAAAGACGTGAAATCTACAAGATTAAGTCATCTCAGATGCTTAAATGTATAGCATTGTTAAAAAGAAACCTCAAACCTTCAGCAGTGGATAACCTCTCACAATTGAGCCACTGTTTTAATACATTCTTATAATGCCAAAGTTTTAGAAAAGAGGGTAAAAATACCTTCTTTGGGCAATGTGTGTGCAAATTGAACAGCTTATTAAAGATTCCCTCAATGAGAATGTGTAAACACCGGTCTTGGCCACAAAGAAACAATTTCCTGGGGCAAACTTCATGGTCTGATTTTCCAGAAATACCCTGGAAACTGAACAGAAGGACAGACATACTGCTTTGTCTGTAGCCACAAAATATAGGCATAGGGTGCCACCTAGCCTAAATTTAACCCAGTGCCCCCCAAGAAGAACAAAAATAGTAACAAAAGTTCCATAATGAGGCCATTATACATGTAAAAATAGTATCTGCACTACCTACATGTGAAGGCCAATATAATTGTGGTCCAAGAAACTGAGTTCCTTCAGAGTGGAAATGTGAACAGGTGCCCTATGACAATTTTTTCTAGGCAAGAAACCATTCAAGGTTTTCTCGGCTCTCCTCAGCTCTACTTAGTTTAAATCCATGCTAGGGAGGAGTAATAGGATAGTACTTGCTAATTTATTCAATTTAGAGTATTTAATGGACCTAAGTTAACATTTACAACAATACATCTAACTACCAAATAATAGTTTTTAAAAAAACTGTCATTATTGTAATTATTGATCTAACAGAAGAAGGTTTAGAACAAATCACGTAGACAGGGGAGAGTCTATTCCTGTATGGTTAACTATATCTCTATTACCACCTTATGTGCAAAATCAGGTTTATCAATGTCTTTCTATTCTACTCCCATCCCATCAAACCAGCTTAGCCACTTCTTTTTGGCAGATTAGAAACCACAGAGTCAACACTGACTTCTCCCTCTCCTTTTCTCATTATACTCAATTGATCAACATTCCTTTTAAATATTTCTTAGAAATGCCTCTCCATTTTCTCCGCCACTACCATGATCCAAGCCTTTGGTATCCTACTTCGATTGCTTCCAACCTTGCCTTTCTGCCACTGGTTCTCAACACTGGTGGCGCTTTAGAATTACCTCAAAAAATTTGAAAAAAGCCCAAACCTTTTACACAAAATTCCCTAGAGGGTAAGTTCTTTTTGCTTGCCTGCTTCACTCAAATAATAAGAACTTTTAGTGTAGAGGCAAATGGAATTTATTTTTTTAAACAGGAATACTTTATAGTGATATTTGTATTCTTATTATCAAAGAACACACATGTATTTCTGGTCCCTGAGTGTAAAATGCCCCTGCTATATATTTTGTAGAAGAAATTTTTCTTCACCCAAAACTTCCCACAAGTTACAAATTGCTGTAACTGAGTTAGGAATAGTTATTACTATTAAATAATATAACTGAAAGAGGACAGAACTAGGGAATTTGAATTTTAGTTCTGATTCTTGTTTAAGGTATTTATTCTGCTGAGTTTCAGTTTTCTTTTTTCTAAAAATGGTAATAATAATATTTCCCTATATACTTCACAGAATTATTGTCAGGATTAAATAGATAATATATATGAAAAAGTATGAACAACACAAATCTCTAATGCCGTCCTCTTCAGTTATGCATTTTATTTCTAAATAGACTATAAACCCTTAGATTAACTCTTGTTTGTTATAAGTAAATATTGCAAGTTAAGCAACAGTCTACAAAGAAGAAAAATATTCTGCAAAGAAGTAAAAGCATTTTTCAACAGAGTTATTGTCTCTGTAATCACTTGCGCTTGCTGTAAACCAGAGGCAGCCTTCTCTTTTTAAAGGAACTATAAGTCACAGTATGTGGAACCCCTCTCAGGCTTGCCAGCATTTTCTCCCTCATCTATAATCACTCCTCACTGTCCTTGGCAAACCCTTCCTAAATCTGCAAATAATTCCCACTCCCTAATTTCAAAGACAAGAAAAAGCAGACCAACCAACAGGTAAACTGCCCACCATGTCTTGCTTCCACATTGGTTCATCAGTCCTGGTTCTCCTCCAGACTCCCCTGCAAGGTGGGCTGGGGAACAATACAAGAGAAGCTGCTGCTGAGGGTGAGGCAGCTCACATCTGGTGAGGGTGCCTCCTCATGTGTTTGCCTGTGAGAAGCAAGAGTGTGTCTAAATGTAAATTCACAGGATGGAATTGAATGAATATAAGGGAAAGGTAGAGGGCCAAAGCTACACCACAGACCCTCAGACAGATTTAAATCTGCCTTAGATCCTAGGTCCCCACTTGAAGATGAATGTAGACTATCTCCTAATTCAGGGGCCATAAGAATAATTCAAGAGACCTGAAGGAATTTCTAATCGTATCCCAATATAACAGATTGGGATAACAGATAAATCCTAGTTAAGTTCATCTCCCATGGGATCTTAGCCAAAAAAACCCTTCTCATAAAACAGGATCTACCTATATCAAACCTCTTTATCTTAGATATTTAGAAACATAAGCAAGTTTTAACAACCCAATACATGATTCTGAATATGAATTTAGAGGATTCTCCAATTAAACTGTGTTTAAATGCAATATTCATTTATTTTCTTATTCAGTTGATTATTTATTGAAAAATTATTTATTCATTGAGGGTATTGTACTAAATTTTCTATTGGCAAAATACATTTTTTTCTATCAAAGAATTTGCAATATAGAAGTATGTTTCTCAACCATTTGGAGTTATTGAATCTTTTGAAAATCTGATGAAAGATACAGATGCTCTTACCAGAAACACATAAATACATGTAAAATTTGCATCCATTTTAAGGGTTGAAGACCAGCTGGTGCTTATTAAGAACTTTTAATGTTGAAGGAAAAATAGGAATGAAGATAATATAAGGTAGCATAATATTACAGCAATAAGATCTGCTATATAAGCTTGGACCAAGGAGCATTTATTTGGGTACAAAATGCTCAGGTAATGATTCATGATGGAGAACTCTTTGAAGATTGACCTTGAAAGATGAGTAGGACTTTCCCAGACAGAGGTGGGGTTGGGGAGACAACATTCAAGACTACAGTAATGGCATAACCAAAAGTAGAAGATCACATAAATATATGAATATTAGGCATGTCCAAACAAAAAAAATTTTAAAGTCCCACTAGAGAGTTTGTATTTCATCCTGTAAATAATGCCAAGTCATTAATGTTTTTTAAACAAGAAAGGGAGATAATCAGAATAGTGCATTAGAAAGATTATCCTAGTGACAGTAAAGGATGAATTGGTGTGGATAAAAATTAAAGATAGAGAGAAGGTTATTGCAATGATATAAATGAGAAATAATGAGTCAGTGGCAGCAAGGCTCATATAACAACACTTCAGAGGTAGAACCAAGTAAAATTGGCCATTGATTAAAATGTGGAGGGTGCAGAAGAAGGGATTAAAGGTGATTACACAGATATCACTTTTAAAATGTTAGGAAACACAGAAACGAAGCACATTTTGAGTGGAAGATTAGTTTATTTAGGGCAGATTGAGTTTGAGCTATTAGTTATTCCTGAAAGTAAAAGATTTGTCTTATGAATCTATACATCAGAATACTCAGAGTATTAACAACTACAATATTAAAAGAAAATAGACTAAAACAAAATCTTGAGACTCTATCAGGACATTATTCAATCGTTCAAGAGAATGTTCAATCTTTACTCAAACAGGTAGGAATTCAGTGACTAGTTTGCAACTCATATCACATTTCCAAGTCCCAGCCTCTTTAATTTTAGACTTTGCAACATAAAGAGACTAATCTACAATGTGTAAAAACAGACGGTGTGCAAACACTCAGCAATAAGCAGAAATAAGCAATGTTGCCAACCTCATCAAAAACATCGATTTCTCCCAGAGAAAGAATCGCATCGAAAGAGATTTCACAACAATTACTTGACAACAGTGGGCAGTAGAACTTTGATCAGAAACCAGCTTCATGCCTCAGACTCAGCCCTCTCAGAATAATAGACTGAGAGCTAAATGGGACTCAAGAGATTATCTAATGCAATCTTTCTTGAGTAAACAAAAACAACTAATGTCCAGGCATATTAAGGAAGTCACTTTGGTAATAAACAACAGAATTGGAACTAGAACTTTTGTCTCCTGACTCCCATTCAAGTGTGCTTTCCTCAGCCCTACATTTGCAAATGTTTTTTGAGTCATGAATTAACCCAGTGGACTTGGAATTAACCTACGTCCCACAGAGCAGGCCTCTGGAGAATATTGAGCTGCCATACTGATGGATTATTGGGGTTGCTTCCAGCTGTTTGGGCAGAACCTCTCAAACAGCTGGCTGAGGTGAGAGATGAGTGACTACACACAGGTGTGCTTAGCGAGGAAAAGGTTAGAAAGGGGAAATAGGTGCCCTCCACCCTCCTTTTCTGCATTTCTTTTCCCAATTCTCTTAGCAGCCTAGGGGCTGCTAAGAGATCTGATATCAGAGGACTCTGTGTCCTCCGCCCTCCAACCTGCCCTTCTCTCTTACTGAGCCTCATGCCCCCAAATTATCTATCCCTATTCCTTCCTTGAGAGAATGCTAGTGCATAAAAATCACTACTCTATGGAACAGAGAAGCAATGTAATGAAAATGGTGTTTGAACTTCCGAGTTTGGGAAGTGACAGTGAAAGGGCCCCTTCACTACCCTGTTACAGGAGCAGAAACCAAATGCTTCGTCAAAAATGGCTGCAGAATCAGACTCTCTGGGATCAGGACCCAGGAATCTGTTCAACAAACTCCGCATGGACTTCTAATGTTCAGCAAGTTTAGAAAATCTCCAACATAATGTCTATGCAAATTGTTTTCCCTGAGATTTCATTTTGAATGTTCCATTTCAATAGCTAATCTAAGACTCTTAAGTAGGAAAAAGGCAACACAAAACTGCAGGAGATTGAATGTGACAAAGCAGGTTGTGGAACTAGAAGGTTCTGGAAATTTCACCCAGCATCCTGTTTCTCATGCAGAAGAATGCGTCTGTTGCAGAAATTTCCCAACGTTGTACATTCATGGAAAGAAAGAGTGAGTATACTTGTTTATTTTTCCCATCTTTTTCCTTAGATTACAGACAGAGAGCCAAATTCCAAAAAAGATATCAATTTCAATTTAATTTCTGAAGGAGAAAAAAGAAACTAAATGTCGACAAAATTTGATAATCAATTTACCCTCCGCATGCTAAATCATTAACTCGTTCTCTGCTTAGAGGCCAAAGATTTATGTACCCCAAAATATTCAACTCACTTGACATGTTACATAAGAAAAAACAGCAGGCCTCTCACTCAGTGAGACTCTGCTTCGTGGCTATTTATAAACGGAGTAGAATAACAAATCATTAGGACATGTTTGAGAGGGGGAAAAGGCATGAATAACTACAGTTATTATATTTCATGTGTCAGTCTACTATCTCAGCATTTATAGAGCCCACAGGAGGAATTTTTTGATATTTCTTTTCAGTTAAAACCAGCTGGTAAAATTTATAGCTTTTCTGGTTCACTGAAAACTATGGCCTTTGTACAGGAAGGGTGTTGGGCTTCTAGTAAGTAGAGAATAAATGATATTACCAAGAAATACTGCTTTTCAACTTATTTTAGACTGGCTCTATATAATAGTCTAACTTCAATGTTTCTCCAGGACCTTCTAAAAGCACAGAAAAAGAAATCATATTAGAAAATTAGATTAGTCTTGCAGAATGAATATCTCAAAGGAGGAACAGTTTTCTATGGTAGATGAAGTTTCTTTCAGGTTGTACCTGCACACAAATGTTCCTTGATAAAACATTATGCTTATTAGCTAAGGTAAAGCTTACTCAGCAAGATCCATTATATCTTTCTCTACAGCAGCACTGAATGCAGTCTATTATATGGAATATTTTTTTCCATACAGTAGACAGCAGGAAAATATAGAGAAAAATGGGGCTAACTTGGGCTTATCAAGTGACACACTCAGGAGACCATAGAATAAGTTTTAGGATATTTGGGGTGCACTGAAATTACACTGATTGTGACGGGATGAAGATTCTTACGGTGTGAGTGTTTCAAGCATGAGAGAGAATTCTGGTAGACTGGCAATGCTCTATTTCTTAACCTGACTGGTTACTTTGAAAATCAGTGAACTACAATTTTTGTACACTTTCATATACATTTGTTACATTTCACAGTAAAAAAAATATTTCAGCAAAAGAGAACATATTTCAACCATTCATTAATCTCTGTAACCTCCTGAAAACATATTAAAATTACATTGAAAGGATTTTTTTTAAGTTCCAAACCTACAGAGCAGAAAGAATAGAGGAGGATAAAATAGAAAAGAGAAATGTTAACTAAATTTTGATAGATGGAGAGTACATGGACAAATAAAAACTGACTTAGAAGACAAGAGAAAACTAAATGCCTGCAGAGAAACATGACGCAAACCTTGAAGAACCATGAAAAGTGTCAAGAAGTGGGTCTACCAGGTACCCCTGAAGTTCAGGTAGTGGTGGGACTGAACATAGAAGGATGGGTTATCAGTCTGTGTAAGAAGCAGTTAAACCCCTAGATGCCCTCCATCGCCCCAGCAAAAGACTAAAGAGGTTGAACCTTAGAAACTTTGGACTAGGAGTCCTTGGGCACAGCTGAGGGCAGTGATGCCATACTGAGTGAAATTCCAGATACTAAGTAGTGAGACCCTTTAGCAGCCCCCTCCCCACCCCCATCTTGACTCTTGTAATGCTGGCAGTGAGCCTTATAACCCCTAGGCAAGAAGGTAAAAGATTCCTACATGGGAAAACTGAGCATGTATAAAGATCCACATACTCAGAGTTGAGTATGAACAATGAAGCAGTGTGCTCCCCACTCAAATAGCCTACAGAGAAGCCCATCAATCAACACACCCAGCAGGCACACACATACATACACACACACACACACACACACACACACAGAGAGCTTTCAATCAACTCTTCAGTCCTTCATTCTTAACTACGAACAGGCAAAACTTACCAGATATCTGAAGAAAAATCTTCAATATGAATGATAGTGACAGAAATTAAAAAAAAGAAAAAGAAAGGTCAGAAGAAATAGAGTCAACACAAAAAACAAAATAAAACTTTTAAACACTGAAATTAATATCCTCAAAGAGATAGAAGATATTAAATTCAGGAAACAAAAGTAGAATGTAATAAACAAGAAACATTGAAAGAGAAAATAGCTCCTGAAAATTATAAATGATGATTGCAGAAATTAAACATGAATTTCTAGATATAAAAAGTGCTAAATAATGGAGATCAATGAAAAATTTTATGGTGATAAAAGATTAAGAGAAGATCCTATAAGCCTCCAAAAAGAAAAACAGATTGTGGACAAAAAAATGGGAATTAGAATGTTGTCAGACTTCTCAATAGCAATAACAGACTCTGGAGAAAACAGCACAATATCTTAATATTCTGAAGGAAATTCATTTCCAACCTAGAATTCTACAACCATCCAAACTTGATATCAAATAGGAGCATAGAATATATTTTCAGTCCTCTAATTTCTCAAGAAAATTTTGCTCTCATGTATCTATTCTCAGAAAGTTACTGAAGATGTGTTCCACCAAAACTAGGGAGTAAACCAAGAAAAAGGAAGTTAAGAGGCCAACAAAACACAGCAGAGTAAAGAAGCAAATTTATAGAATATCAGTCAACAGAAATCTCAGGACAATAACCATGTAGAAAACAAAGACAACTAATCTACATTAAAACAGGAGGAAGGAAAGTTTCAGAAAGGATATCCCTAAGAAAAATATTAAACTAATGGATTACCTGATCTGTCCGAATATACTGAGAGGAAATTCAAATTTCTGACATGAAGAAATACTTAACATGAAGTTTAAGTATAATTAGTGACAGATACAAAGAAAACCAGGAAACCAAGAAGGAAGAAGGTAAAAGTTCCAAGAGAAAGGAAAAAATGTCACAAGAGAACTTGGGCTTCCAACCAAGATGAATTAACAGGGGCTAGACTTACTCTACCACCTGAAACAAACAAAAAAAGACAATATATATGAAACAATGGTTTTCAAGACACCAGACGGTAGCACAAAAGACTGATCTCTGGGAGAATGCTCCCTCCAATAGCATATTACATATTCTTCTCAAGTGCACACAAAACATACCATACTATGGGCCATGGAAAAAGGCTCAACGAAAAAAGACAAATACTCTATGATATCACTTATATGTGGAATCTAAAAAAGCCAAACTTATAGCAAAAGAGAATAGAATGGTTGTTACCATGGGCTGGGGAGTTGGTGAAAGGGGGAGATGTTTGTCAAAGAGCACAAACTCCAGTTATAAGTAGAATAAATTCTGGGGGTGTAAGGTACAACATGGAGATTATAGTTAACAATATTGTATTATATACTTGAAAGTTGCTAAGAAAACTTAAATGTTGTCACCACAAAAAAGAAATGGTAATTATGTGACATAACGCAGGTGTTAGCTTAACACTATGCTGGTAATCATTTTGCAATATATAAGTGCATCAAATTAACACCTTGTACACCTTAAACTTACACAATGTTGTATGTCAATTATATCTCAATAAAGCTAGAAAAAAAGTCTCAGTGGCAAATAAGAATTGCTAACTTCATACTTCACTTGTTTAGAGAATTGCAAATTAAGACAACGAGATACCACCACACACCTATTAGAATGGCCAAAATCCAAAACACTGACAGCACTAAATGCTGGTGAGGATATGAAGCAACAGGAGTACTCATTCCTTGCTGATGAAAATACGAAACTACCCAGCCACTTTGGAAGACAGTGTGGCAGTTTCTTACAAAATTAAACATACTCTTACTATACAATCCAGCAGTCATGCTCCTTGTTATCTACTCACATGAGGTGAAAACTTATGTCCACACAAAAATCTGCACATGGATGTTTATAGCAGCTTTATTCACAATAACCAAAACTTGGAAGCAACCAAGATGTCCTTTAGGAGGTGAATATATAAATAAATTGTAGTAATCCAGACAATGGAATATTATTCAGCACTAAAAAGAAAAGAGCTATTGAGCCACAAAAAGAAATGGAGGAAACTTTGGGGCTGGTCTGGTGGTGTAGTGAATAAGTTCACACACTCTGCTTCAGTGGCCTGGGGTTCACAGGTTCAGACCCCCAGCATGGACATAAGCACCACTTATCAAGCCATGCTGTGGCAGGCATCCCACATATAAAGTAGAGGAGGAGGGGCACAGATGTTAGCCCAGGGCCAGTCTTCCTCAGCAAAAAGTGGAGGATTGGCAATGGATGTTAGCTCAGGGCTAATCTTCCTTACCACAAAAAAAAAAAAAAAAACAACGAAATGGAGGAAACTTTAGTGCATATTACTAAGTGAAAGAAGCCAACTAGGATGAGATAAGAATAAATCTGATCAAAGGTGTGAAAGATCTCGGTACTAAAAACTACAAAACGTTGTTGAGAGAAACTAAAGACTTAAATAAATGGAGAGATATACTTTGTTATTGGGTCGCATTATTGTTAAGACGTCAGTTCTCCCCAATTGACATATAGATTAAAGAAATCCAATGCAAAATCTCAGTGGGGTTTTTGTAGAAATTGACAAGCTGATTCTAAAATTCACTGTAAATACAAAGGACAGCCACAACAATTTTGAAAAAGAACAAAGTCAAAGGATTAACACTTCCTGATTTCAAGACTCATTCTACAACTACAGTCAAAGGCTCTAGGGAGGTTGTTCAACACGCCCAAACCCTTCAGGAGAACAAGACCAGATCCTCAGGGACATGAGGCTGGAACATCGGCTGGGTTTCAGTGACCACAGTGCACCCCATGGGCCCATGGCTAATGGAGTTTACATACTGCCAAGCACAGCCAACAAAGTGCTCAGAAATTCATCTCAGATATTGCCAATGATGTTGATGTGCTTGGCACTGCAAAAAGGATGTTGATGTCCTCTGGCAGCTCCTGAAGCCAAGAGAAAGGACCACAAGTACACTCTAAGCATGGAGGACTTGACTTCTGCCCTCAGCGAGTATGACATCAATGTAAAGAAGCCACAACACTTCACCTGAGCCACCCTACCTGAATGTATTTGTCTGTCCCCAAGTCCCCACACCAGCTTGTTTTCATAATAAATTTCACTGTGACAAGTAAAAAAAGAAAAGAAACTACAGTACAGACAATAGGATATTGGAGTCAAGATACATAAATAGATGAATGGAACAGAATGGAGAGCTAAAACTAGGCCCATATACATGGAAGCTGATTTTACATAAAGACGCAAAGAAAAATTCAATGGAGAAAAAAAGTCTTTTCAATAAATAGTGCTAGAACAATTGGATGTCCATATGCAAAAAAAAAAAGAACTTTCATTTATACTTTACACCATATCCAGAAATTAATCCAAAATGGATCATAAGCCTAAATGTAAAACCTAAAATTATAAAACTTCTAGAGGAAAACTTAGGAGAAAATCTTTGTAACCTTGAGTTAGACAAAGATTTCTTAGATACAACACCATAAGAATGATCTATAAAGAAAAAAAATTGATAAAATAGACTTCATCAAAATTTTAAACTTTTGCTTCCTGAAAGCTTTTCGAAAGTTAAGAGAATGAAGATGAACCACAAACTGGGAGAAAATATTTGTCAATCATAGATCTGACAAATGGCTTGTATCAGAATATATAAAGAAGAATTTAAAACTCAACAATAAGGAAATTTTAAAAACTCAATTTTAGAAATGAGCAAAGGATTCGAACATACACTTCACTAAGAAAATATGCAGATGGCAAGTAAGAACATGAAGAGATGCTTAATGTTGTTAGTTATTGGGGCAACACGAATTAAAACCACAAAGAGATACAACTACACACCTATTAGAATGGCTACAATTAAAAAGACAAGAGATCGACAATATCAAGTGTTGGAGAGGATGTGGAAGAACTGAAACTCTGAGACACTGCTGATATGAACGTAAAATGATACAACCACTTTGGAAAACAGTTTGGCAGTTTCTTAAAAAGTTAAACATCAGCCTAGCATATGATACAACCATTCTACCTCTAGGTACTTAACCCACAAAAATGAAAACATATGTCTGTACAAAAATTTGTACATGAATGTTCATAATATTTTTATATATAATAGCCAAAAACTGGAAACAACCCAAATGTCCATCAACAGGTGAACAGATAAACAAATGGTAGTAATGGAATACAATTCAGCAATAAAGATAAGCTAATGTGATTTGCAACAACATGAACAAATCTCAAAATAATTATGGTAAGTGAAAGAAGTCAGATAAAAAAGACTAATGAGGGCCAGCCCAGTGGCGCAGCGGTTTAGTTCGCGCTTGGCAGCCCAGGGTTCGCGGGTTCGGATCCCGGGTGCCTGCCGACGCACTGCTTGTCAGCCATGCCGTGACGGCGTCCCATATAAAGTGGAGGAAGATGGGCACAGGTGTTAGCCCAGGGCCAGTCTTCCTCAGCAAAAAGAGAAGATAAGCAACGGATGTTAGCTCAGGGCTGGTCTTCCTCACAAAAAAAAAAAAAAAAAAAGACTAATGATTCAAATCTGCAAAATTCTTGAAAATGCAAGCTAATCTATATGAAAAAGCCTATCAGTAGTTGCCTATCAGGTGATGGACAGTACGAGCGATTACAAAGGGACATAAGGAAATTGTTGAGGATGATGGGTATACTCATTATCTTGATTATGGTGATGGTTTCATGGGTGTGAACACATGTCAAACCTTCTCAAATTTTTCACATTAAATATGTACCATTGCATTGTGTATTATACTTCAGTAAAGCTGTTTTTAAAAGCTATAAATCAGAGTGACGTCAGCATCATGGCAGAGTGAGATTCCCTCTTTGAATCTCTGCCCCCTACAACACAACGAAAACATCATTCACATTCCAACAGAGCTCAATCAAACACTACGAAGGACTTCTGAGAAACCCCTGCTGCCATACATCGGACGGTGGAGGCGCGGGAAGTCCAGGAGGACGGGAGGAGAGGTAGGAGGTTGTACTCCCCCTCCCCAATCTATCGGCAAAAACAGCGCGGTTCGCGGACAGAGGGGGGAGGGGCGGCCCACAGCGGGGAAAACTATCGCCATCCAGGTGCTCTCACAGACTGTCGCGAGATCCCCACTGGGAAGCGACGACGGACTGCTTAGGGGGTGTAGCAAACACCCTAAGAGAGCCAGAAAGGAAACCCCCGGGTCAAGCAGGAGAAAGAGAGGACCCCTCCCCCCACACACCCAGCGTTTCAGCATAATCCCTCCGGGGGCTGCAGCCGCCTCAGAGCAAACCGCTCGCGATCTCCATCTAGTGGCAGCAGGGGGAAACTGCAGGACTAACTTTAATCATGAGGGGTAAAAATAAAGCCGTCCCCGTCGGATCCTTGCGAAAATATGTCAGGGCTACAGACCAAAAGGAAAATGACAAACACCCAGAAACCAACCCTGAAGGCACAGAATTTGATAACCTGAATGAGAGAGAATTCAAAATAGCTATCATAAACAAGCTCAACGAAATACAAGAGAACACACAGAAACAAATCAACGAATTCAGGGATTATGTCACAAAAGAGATTGAAACCCTAAAGAAAAACCAATCAGAATTATTGGAGATGAAAAACAAAATCAACGAGATAGTGGAAAAAATGGAGTCTTTAAAGAGCAGAACTGACAATATGGAGGAACGAATTAGCACTATTGAGGATAGCCACGCAGAAATGTTCCTGGTAGAGGAGGAGAGAGAGCTAAGACTAAAAAGAAATGAAGAAATTCTTCGAGAAATATCCGACTCAATGAGGAAAAGCAACATAAGGATAATAGGTATTCCAGAAGGAGAAGAAAGAGAAAAAGGAGCAGAGAGTTTGTTCAAAGAAATAATAGCTGAGAACTTCCCCAACCTAGGGAATGAGAGGGAAATAACAGTGAATGAAATCAATAGATCACCTAAATATATAAACAGGAATAAAAAATCATCTCGCCACATAGTAGCAAACTTGAAGAATACCCATGACAAGGAAATAATATTGAAGGCAGCTAAACAAAAAACCAAAATAACATACAAAGGAAACCCCATCAGGCTCTCAGCTGATTTCTCGACAGAAACTCTACAGGCTAGGAGAGACTGGAATGATATATTCAAAATCATGAAAGACAAAAACCTTCAGCCAAGAATACTTTATCCAGCAAAAATATCCTTCAAATACGATGGAGAAATAATAACTCTCCCTGATAAACAAAAGCTAAGAGAGTTCGTCACCACAAGACCCCCACTACAAGAAATGCTCAAGAAGGCCCTTAGGCCTGAAAAAAAACAAATGAGAAAGGGGATACAAAGATTTCAGCAAGGAGAAAAGCAAGGAGACTAAACCAGAACAAACTACAGTTGGAAAACATCAAAAATTAATTCAAGCTCATCACTGGAAACACACATTCATGACACAATCTGGAATAAAGAGATAACAAATAAGGAGGGGAAGAGGTAAGGGATGGAACTGACCCAGCCTCAGGAAAAAGGAGGCATCTGAAAATGTACTTTCTTATCCAGGAGATTGCTTATATAAACCGCACGGTAACCACTAAACAAACAACCAGAAGAGAACCACACATGACAAATAAAGAGAAAACCAAGAGAATGAGCATGCAGAAATACCAAATTGAATTTGCAGTCCGAAACACAAGGGACAAGAAACAAAGGAAATGCAAAAGAACCAGAAGATGAACAATAAAATAGCACCATTAAACCCTCATATATCAATAATCACTCTAAATGTAAATGGATTGAATTCTCCAATCAAAAGACACAGAGTGGCAGGATGGATTAAAAACCAAGATCCAACAATCTGCTGCCTCCAGGAAACACATCTCAGCTCTAAAGACAAACACAGACTCAAAATAAAAGGATGGAAAACAATACTCCAAGCTAATGGCAAACAAAAGAAAGCAGGAGTAGCCATACTTATATCAGACAAAGTAGACTTCAAGATAAAAAAGGTAATGAGAGACAAAGAAGGGCAATATATAATGATAAAAGGGATACTTCATCAAGAAGACATAACACTTATAAATATCTATGCACCCAACACAGGAGCACCAAAGTACATAAAACAACTGCTAAAAAACCTAAAAGGAGATATTAACAACAACACAACGATAGTAGGGGATCTTAACACCCCCCTTACATCAATGGACAGATCATCCAGACAAAAAGTCAATAAGGAAATAATGGACTTAAACGAAAAACTAGACGCAATGGACTCAATAGATATATACAGAGCACTCCACCCAAAAAAAGCAGAGTACACATTCTTCTCAAGTGCACATGGAACATTCTCAAGGATAGACCATATATTAGGAAACAAGGCAAAACTCTATAAATTTAAGAAGATTGAAATCATTACAAGCATCTTTTCTGATCATAATGCTGTGAAACTAGAAATCAACTGCAAGGAAAAAACTAGGAAAGGGACAAAGATGTGGAGACTAAACAACATGCTACTGAACAACCAATGGGTCGTTGATGAAATTAAAGGAGAAATCAAAAGCTATCTGCAGACAAATGAAAAGGAAAATACACCATACCAACTCATATGGGATGCAGCAAAAGCAGTCCTGAGAGGGAAATTCATAGCAATACAAGCTCACCTTAACAAACAAGAAAAATCCCAAATAAATAACCTTAAATTGCACCTAACAGAGTTGGAAAAAGAAGAACAGACAAAGCCCCGAATCAGTAGAAGGAGGGAAATAATAAAAATCAGAGCAGAAATAAATGAAATTGAAACCAAAAAAACAGAAGAAAGCATCAATGAAACAAAGAGCTGGTTCTTTGAGAAGATAAATAAAATTGACAAACCCTTAGCCAGACTCACTAAGAAAAAAAGGGAGAAGACTCAAATAAATAAAATTAGAAATGAAAGAGGAGAAATTACAACAGACACAACAGAAATACTAGGGATTATTAGGGAATACTATGAAAAACTTTATGCCAACAAATTGGACAACCTAGAGGAAATGGACAAATTCTTGGATGCGTACAACCTCCCAAAACTGAATCAAGAAGAAATAGAGAATCTGAACAGACCAATCACAAGTAAAGAGATTGAAACAGTCATCAAAAACCTCCCAAAAAATAAAAGCCCAGGACCAGATGGCTTCCCTGGAGAATTTTATCAAACGTTCAAAGAAGATTTAGCACCTATCCTTCTCAAACTATTCCAAAAAATAGAGGAAGATGGAATACTTCCCAACACATTCTATGAGGCCGACATCATGCTGATACCAAAGCCAGACAAGGACAATACAAGGAAGGAAAACTACAGGCCAATATCGCTGATGAACATAGACGCAAAAATCCTCAACAAAATATTGGCAAACCGAACACAGCAATACATCAAAAAGATCATACACCACGATCAAGTGGGATTTATACTAGGGACACAGGGATGGTTCAACATCCGCAAATCAATCAACGTGATACACCACATTAACAAAATGAAGAATAAAAACCACATGATCATCTCAATCGATGCAGAGAAGGCATTCGACAAGATCCAGCATCCATTTATCATAAAAACTCTCAACAAAATGGGTATAGAAGGAAAGTACCTCAACATAATAAGGGCCATATATGACAAACCTACAGCAAACATCCTACTCAACGGGGAAAAACTGAAAGCCATTCCTTTGAGGACAGGAACAAGACAAGGGTGCCCACTCTCACCGCTCTTATTCAACATAGTACTGGAAGTTCTGGCCAGAGCAATTAGGCAAGAAAAAGGAATAAAAGGACTCCAAATAGGCAATGAAGAAGTGAAACTCTCACTATTTGCAGACGACATGATCCTATACATAGAAAACCCCAAAAATTCCATCGGAAAGCTACTAGAAACAATCAACAACTACAGTAAAGTGGCAGGGTATAAAATCAACTTACAAAAATCAATTGCATTTCTATACACTAATGATGAAACAACAGAAAGAGAACTCAAAAAGACAATCCCATTTACAATTGCAACAAAGAGAATAAAATATCTGGGAATAAATTTAACCAAGGAGGTCAAAGACCTATACAATGAAAACTATAAGACACTATTGAAAGAAATCGAGGAGGACATAAAGAAATGGAAAAATATTCCATGCACATGGATTGGAAGAATAAATATAGTTAAAATGTCCATTCTACCTAAAGCAATCTACAGATTCAATGCAATCCCAATCAGAATCCCAATGTCATTCTTCACGGTAATTGAACAAAAACTACTGAAATTCGTATGGGGCAACAAAAGAGCCCGAATAGCTAAAGCAATTCTGAAAAAAAAGAACAAAGCTGGAGGCATCACAATCCCTGATTTCAAAATATACTATAAAGCTACAGTAATCAAAACAGCATGGTACTGGTACAAGAATAGACACACCGATCAATGGAACAGAATTGAAAGCCCAGAAATAAAACCACACATCTATGGACAGCTAATCTTCGACAAAGGAGCAAAGAACATACAATGGAGAGAGGGAAGTCTCTTCAATAAATGGTGCTGGGAAAATTGGACAGCAACATGCAAAAGAATGAAAGTAGACCATCTCCTATCGCCATATACAAAAATCAATTCAAAATGGATCAAAGACCTGAAAGTGAGACCTGAAACTATAAAACTCCTGGAAGAAAATATAGGCAGTACACTAATTGCGATTGGACATAAAGGGATCCTTTCCGATTCCATGTCTACCCAGACAAGGGAAACAAAAGAAAAAATAAACAAGTGGGACCTCATCAGACTAAAGAGCTTCTACAAGGCAAATGAAACCAGGATCAAAATGAATAAACAACCCACCAGCTGGGAGAAAATATTTGCAAATCGTTTGTCTGACAAGGGATTAATCTCAGTAATATACAAAGATCTCATACAACTGAGCAACAAAAAAACAACCCGATCAAAAACTGGGCAGAGGATATGAACAGACATTTTTCCAAGGAAGAAATACAGATGGCCAATAGACACATGAAAAGATGTTCAACATCACTAATCATCAGGGAAATGCAAATCAAAACTACACTGAGATATCACCTTACACCGGTTAGAATGGCTATAATCACAAAGACAAATAACAACAAATGCTGGAGAGGTTGTGGAGAAACGGGGACCCTCATTCACTGCTGGTGGGAATGCAAACTGGTGCAGCCTCTATGGAAAACAGTATGGAGAGTCCTCAAAAAATTAAAAATAGAAATACCGTATGATCCAGCAATACCACTCTTGGGCATCTACCCAATGGACATGAAATCAACCATCACAAGAGGCGTATGTACCCCTATGTTCATTGCAGCATTATTCACTATAGCCAAGAAGTGGAAGCAACCCAAGTGTCCCTCAACTGAAGATTGGTTAAAGAAGATGTGGTATATACATACAATGGAATACTACTCAGCCATAAGAAAAGATACAATTGTCCCATTTGCAACAACATGGAGGGACCTAGAGGGTATTATGTTAAGTGAAATAAGCCAGAGAGAGAAGGACAGACACTGCATGAACTCACTCATATATGGAATATAAGTGAACACACGGACAGAGAGAACTGATTGGTGGTTACCAAGGGGAAGGGGGGTGGGGGGGGCACAAGGGGTGAAGGGTTACATCCACAAGGTGACGGACAAACAAAAATGTACAACTAAAACCCCACAGTGTTATAAACTAAGACATCAATAAAAAAATCATAAAAAAAAGCTATAAATCAAATAAAATATAATTATAGATGTGAATAATATTTACATAATCATAATAATATAAACACTCAGTATTAGTTTAACCAAAATTGTGACATACTTTCTTGAGAGGCTGCAGGCTGGGTTATTTAATTTGCATTTTTCTGATTTCTGGTAAGTTTTTACATCTCTTCACATATTCATTGGTCATTTGGGATTTTTTCCTTCTGTGAATTGCTTATTCATGCACTTTGCCCACTTTGACTGGTTTTCTTGTGTTATCCTTGCTGATTTGCAGGAGTTCCTTGTATATTCTAGATATAGATATTAATTTCTTTTTGGTTATACATGCTGCAAATGTCTTCTCTTAGTCTGTCCCTGTCAGTTAACTTTGTCTAACTCCTTCCCCTTCTTTGCAGGCCACCCAAGTTTCCGTTTCTAAAACACTGAGCAGGTCATAACTTCAACTGACTTTATGTGTCAGCTGTTTCAACCTTAACACTCACTGCTATCCTGAAATTTAATATTCTGAATAAACTACAGAATATCTTAAAGGGCCATATGATTCTATAAAGTAGAGGATTCATCAATGAGTTTGCCTGGAGAATAAGTTTGCTCCAGCCAGAGAAATCTACACATAAATTTAGAAAATAGGGGTCTATGCAAAGTGGTGATAATGTGTTTTGTTATGCTTAGTCTGCTGCCCCAAACTTCCCCACATCCACTTATTTGGTTAAGAGGCAGTAAAGTACGGTGGTAAACATTTCAAATGATGGACATGATTTCGAATCCCAGAGCCTCCATTTTCTATGGAGTTGGTAATATCTACTTTACAGGACTGTTTTGGGGATGAATTATGGTAGTGTATGTAAGAGCTTAACTAGCACACTACATGGACCGTAGTTAGCACCAGTAAATGGTAGCCATGATTATTACCTAGACTGCCCTTCCCCAGCCCATGCTACCTTTCAACCTGACAACAAACCCTTCTATTTATCTTTTAAAATGAAGTTCAAAAGACACCTTTTCCGTAAAATCATCCCCAAATCAGTGCAAGCGGACTCCAGCATACCACTGCTGAAACCCCATTTTCATCCCCCAAATATTAATCACTTTCTATTCTGTGGTCTCAAGCGCATTATTCATTTGACTTCTATGTATCTGAGAGTACTGTGATGAGCTCAATACATGCCTATTTCCCACAGTAAAATGTGGGAAGTCAGGAATAATTACCTGGGTCACCCATTTTTAACAGAATGTAAAGTTTTCTTCTTGAACATAGCTAGCAACTAGGCTAAACATGTTACATAGATACAAATAATAAAGGTATCAGTCAAAGAAAAGAAAAACAATATTTTGCCCTATCATAAAGATAACTGTCTTTTAAAATCACAGAAGGAGGAAGGAGAAGAAAGAGGAGGAGGAGGAAAGGAGAAGGAAGAGGAGGGGCCACGGAGAGGACAAGGAGAGGGGAGAAAGAAGGTGGTGAAGAAGAAGCCTATAGAAGATTTGGCATATAACAATGTCCTACAATGTTACCCCTTTGGAAAGCAGTTCAACTATATACACCAAATGAATTTCATCAGTAGAGTTTATCTAAATTTCTATGTTTAAATCAATAAGTCTCTTTCATTGATTAAAGGCAGTGTCAGTCACTTTTCATTTTTAATTTTATGTAAAAGAAAGTTCTAGCTAGTTTTCTCAACAAGTCATTGTAGAAGCTCACATGGTGAGAAACTTTACTTATATATGGAAACTTTTACTTCTGGGTGAAAATTAAGTGCTTAATTAAAATGATCTTTTATGGGCCCCCATCTGTAACACTCATCTTTCTGAAAAGGGGTGTCATGTTGCAACACCGACAGTGTGAAAGCCAAATTCCCCACTATAAAAATATGTCCATTCTGTTTTAATGATGATTTAATATGTATGATTCAAAATTTAAATAAAATATGGTTTAATCTTTAAGTAGAAGGTTTTTATTTTTGTTTTAATTTTTTACTTCTGAAGTGAAATAAAACATGTTACATTTATTTAATAACCACATATCTGAATAATGTTTACCCCACTCCCACTTACCTGATGGTGAAATTATTTTTAAAATTAAAAATGAGTACTTATGACTTTAGATATTATTCTTGTCTTTTGAATACGTTCTAATTATCTATTTCTACAAAAAAAATCACTACACATTGGAGTGGCTTAAAACAACAATCACTGTATTCTTTCCCACAGTTTCTATGGGCCAAGGCTTATCTGAGTGGTTCTGGCCCGGGGCCTCTCATGTATTGCATGTATTATATGATGCCTTGGAACTTTGTGAGGTCTAACAAAGAATGTTCTAGCCCTATCTATCCCTTAGATCTTTGTCCTAAAGCCCTTTTTAAATTTGAGAACAATTGCTATCTGAAAAGACTGCTCTGAATCCTTTGCATTTTCTATGAATTCCATTCAAAACTGAATAATTTATTCCTTAGTTCATCTCTCTCCTTTCACTTTATTATGGGCAGCAAGAAGAAGCCAGATCATTGAGTTCGTTAGGCACACAGTCTATGTTCCACATTTACACAGGCGAGAATGTTGCTAAACTTTGCGCCACTACATAACAAGGATTCCCTTTTCTCCAACTTCCAACTATGTTTTCCTCACTCTGCTTTAAGCCCTCGCAGACAGCCTTCTTGAGACCTTCTCGGCTTCTACCAACACTCTCCTCGACTTCCTTCCAGCTTTCACTAACACCCTCTCTAGGTGCTTCAGGATTGCACTAACAGTCTCTGCCTGAAGGATTCTGTCCACATTAGGTTTTTATCATGTCAGCACTCCATTTCTACAACAAATTCTGCTCCAATTGTCTATTGCTACATCATAAATCACCGCAAAATGGAGTTGCTCAAAACAGCAGCAATCATTTGATTATTTTTCGTGATTCCTGTAGGTCAGGAATTCAGAAAGGGCTCACCTAATGGTTCTGGTTCAGAGTCACTCATCTGTAATCACACAGTAGCTGGACTGCAACAAGGAGGTGCTGGAGCTGTAGATTCAGTGTTCCTTTATGTGCGCTCTCCGTGTGGGCTAATTTGGGCTTCCTCATGGCACAGCAGTATCAGGGGAGTTGGTCAATTTACATGGCCTGACTTCCTCCAGAACAGTCATCCCAAAAGAACCAAATAGACGCTTATCATCTGTTCTTAGCTACTATCCTGTGTCATGCAAATTCACCTCAACTGTGTTCTGTTTGTGAAGCAATTACAATCCCACCCAAGTTCAAGGCCAGGGAGCGAATTAGACTCCATCTCTTTATGGGTGAGTGGCCCGGTTTTAAAAGTGCATGGGGCTTGGGAATTATTTTGCAACCATTTTTCAAAAATACAATCTGCTACATACTAATACTTTTAGACTTTGTTCCATATGGTTTCTTTCTCTAGCTATTTTTAAGCAAGAAATAAAACAAACCATCAGCCATTGGAACAGGTTCCCAGGTGGGGCTGGAAGGAGGGGCTGTCATTTAACACTAGGTAACTGCGTTTTTGGTTTTTTTTTACCATGACTTCAAAATTGTGGATCCATAATCCTGATTGCTATGTGAAATTAGGCTTTCAGTGTATACTTTAAAAGGAATCCATGCTCCTTTTTTCTTAAAAATGTCTATTTATAAATACAATTGTTTTGTTATTTTTCTTCTGTGAAATATAGAATCTATTACTACTGTGCACCTTAATTCCTCTACAATGAATGGTGTAAAATATCAAACATTTATTTCTTCACTCCTTTTTCATACAAAGCAACTTATATAAAGCTTTCCTATAAATAACTTTATCAGTACAGCAAATAAAAAAATAATAGTCATATCTACTTAGTGGGGTTAAAAGTCACCTTCACAGGCTGGCCCTGTGGCGTAGTGATTTAGTTTGCAGTTTGGCAGCCAGGGTTCACAAGTTCGGATCCCGGGCACCCGCCAAGGCATTGCTTGTCAGCCACGCGTCCCATATAAAGTGGAAGAAGATGGGTATGGATGTTAGCCCAGGGCCAGTCTTCGTCACAAAAGAAAAAAAAAAGTCTTTTTAATTTTTTTATAAACAGTTTTTACATTGACCAAATCTTCTAGTGAAAATTATTTTTATTATTGGAAAGGAATCAAAACTCGTTTCAATTTAACTTTATTCCCTTGCATGGTATGTTGACGTGCTGGAAACTTAAGAAAGATTATGTTTTCAGTGATTCCAACACCTCCAATTGTCAGTATGTATTGCCATAAGCACATAATTAGGAGAAAGACAAATACGTGAAAATAAAATTTAATAAGCAGTTTAATACATCTAATGTCATACATACACATGTCCATAACTCACTCCTGCTTTACAGAGGTATTAATAAAATGATATTGTTTCACCTAGAAAGAGGGACCCATCCATCATGCGAAGTGTGATTTATGTTTCTATGGCAGTTGGGGAAGTAGGTCTTCTGAACCCACTCCTACTGTCTGCACAATGCCCAATTTGCCTTTACTCCTGCAGAACAGACATAATCTGACAGTGCAAACATCTCTTGTCTCCATCTCTGAGTAAAGTCACCTTTTCTGGAATTGAACATACTCTGGATTCTTTGGACAGTCCATTTCCTATTGTTGTGTCTCATAAGTATGTTTATATGTCTTAATTTTTAATGGAGAAAATAGGTCCCATACCTACAGGTCTTCCATGCTAACATCTCTAGCAAGTCCTATGCCAACACATAAACATCAATCCAGACGAAAATATAACTTGGCAGACTTGAAATGGAAAGAGTATGGATTTTAGACGCAGAAAGACTGGTGTTCAAATCCCTACTGGCTCACGTATTGTCTCTGGGATCTTTAGCAAATTCCTTGTCTCTGAGCATTTGTTACCTTGATTGTAGTGATGGTTTCACTGGTGCTTGAGTGTGTTCAAATCCTTTCAAATTGTATGAATTAAATATGTGCAGTTCTTTATAACAATTACACCTCAATAAAGCTGTTTAAAAAATAGTATATTGTGTAATGTACCTATCTCAGAAAGTAGATTTGGAGAATTTGTGGAAGAATATAAAGAGCATGAAGCATGAGTAGTCTGGAAGCTATTTTTTGGTAGTAGAGGATTAGCTTTATTTACTTGGATTATTGCTAGGTTCGAAGAAATACCAGGAGAAAAGAGGAGGAAGTGGAAGTATAACTGGACTAGAGAGAGGGTCTTTTCTTAAAATAACTTTGCTTTCCTTCAAAAGCGATAGAATTTACTTCCCTGAGAAACAGAGACTACTAAGTCAGACTACTGAGGGAGCTTTTTCACTTTAACTCTATGAGAACAAGGCCTGGATTCCAGCTGCAGCCTTTGTACAGCTGACTTGTTAGGGTTCATGCCCATTCTAATGCAAACACATGAAAACAATTAAACAGCTAAATTCCAGCCTGGCTTCTCATACTGTGGCTTATTTAGCTCTGAGCAGGGGATACTGCTGTGGCCAAAAAACCTGGTTTACCACAGAGTGATTTCTGCAGAGAATGTAAAATCGTATCACCAGGTTTGTTATAAATCACATCTTGGCAATAGAAAAAAGCTTGAATATTCACTTGGCAGTGTGTATGTGTACCTCCTGTATGACCACGTCTACCCTAGAAGATTAAAGTGAAAGATTAAAAATAGCCTAGATAATTTGGCTAAGAGAAACAATAATAAAATGTGCTATTTATTCATGGAGAAAAAATAGTGATGGTTCGAGTATCTGAATTATATGAACTCAAATAGTTTGAGCACCCAGTTCTCATTTATATTTACAGATAATTTTATCATTATCGTTACAGGAAATTGTCTAACTTTCCACTTTCTTTTATCTGTTTTGACACAGCTCAGTATTATAGAATTGGCAGAATCAAGATCTTCTAAAGACATTGTCCACCAGTCTCAAACCTTCACATTTAAACCCAGCTAAAAATACCAGTAGAATTATTTCAATTTCTGAAAACCAAGATAGAATGCTTTTTACAAGATTCAATAGTTGGAAGATCTCTAGATAAATCAAAATGACAATTCATTTTTAATCATATCAAAATTATGCATTTCACATCCAGCTATCATGGAGCAATTGAGACACGACTTTGAGGTAAAGTTTAAATCTGCAGAAATAATATGATAATATATCCTAAAGCTCTATGTCATATGTGTGATTTTTCCTTCATTATAAAAATACCTGTGTGATATAAGTAAAGGCGGTTTGTCTCCAGGTTATAAAAAAAATTGCTTAATAAAAATAGAAATGGAAGGAATCAAATACTATGGATGTTTAGAAAATCGGTAGGAACATATCCCAAAACTTTCATATTAAAAAAAAGAAAGAATTTTTCCTTTGGAAATCTGATGATGACAGTTGAGCATGTTCAAAACCGTGAAGATCGATGTATTGTTGATTTTATATTTTTCATGTCATAATCTTTTCAGGTAAGTTGCTTTTATAATGATTATATCCTTTCCTAAAATAAAATAAATAATTTCCTATATTCTTAGAGATAGCACTTGCTAAGGAGAAAAGAATGAATGAATAAGGGAATGAATTCCACAATATCTATAAACATCAGGGTCTTGAAAATGGAAATGAAGAAAAGAAATTCAGTCTATCTCTGCAAGTTAGCAAACTAAAAATCAGTCTTTGCTCATAAAACAGTAACACAGAATCCTTTTCCAGAGACTTTACATAAATCATTTTTCTTCCTTGTGAGTAGAGTCTTGCTTCTTTCCTCTATATATAAATCACCAATCCGTTGACCTCCTTAAGCTTATCCCAGACTTGCATGAGGAGATGGGCCCTCTTTTTCACGGAAATTTTTTTGTGGTAAAATACATATAACATAAAATTTGCCATTTTAACCATTACTAAGTGTATAGTTCAGTGGCGTTACTTACATATACAATATTGCGCAACTATCACCACTAACTGTTTGATAGGCCCTCTTTGTACAGAGGAATACAAGAGCCAAGATTTTTGTTAGAAAACAGTTCTACAAAAATCAACACTGAATGTTAATGTTTTTCCTTCATTTTCCAAGACTCTCAAAGCTCTGCTTTCTGGTTAATGACTTACCTAACGACATGTTCACAGAGTGTGGAGCATCATGCTTTCCAAACACACCAAATATCACTCCCAGTTTCAACTAAAAAGTGGTTTCAAAAGCCTAAGATATTGAGAGATCTAAAGCCTGTATGAGTCAGAGGTCAGAACAGTCATGTCCAGCAATCCTTCCTTCTCTATAGAAAGAAAATGATGAAAGATACAGAAAGTAGAATATTCCTTTTTCTCAAAAAAAAATGCTTTTTTTGTTAGAAGACAAAGATTATGGTGATCATCTATTCAGGTAAGAAAGCTGGTTATGGGGCCGGCCCGGTGGCGCAGCGGTCTAGTTTGCGCTTGGCAGCCTGGGGTTCGCCGGTTCGGATCCTGTGCGCCCGCCAACGTACTGCTTGTCAGCCATGCTGTGGCGGCGTCCCATATAAAGTGGAGGAAGATGGGCACGGATGTTAGCCCAGGGCCAGTCTTCCTCAGCAAAAAGCGGAGGATTAGCTACAGATGTTAGCTCAGGGCTGGTCTTCCTCACAAAAAAAAAAAAAGAAAGCTGGTTAGATTTTCTCGTTCTGCAGGAGAATTTCAAACCTACCTTCTGCTTTTTTTTTTTTTTCCCGGTTGATTTCTAAGTATACATATAGGCTCTTAATCAAGAACACAGAACACAGGAACTTAGGTTCCATGCCAGAAAATGCAGCCTCAAATTGGCTACTGACCAATTTTTATCAAAAGCCTAGTTGCAAATAATAGCATTACTGAAAGGACATACAATCCATTCATTCCATGAGAAGTTTTGAATTTTATTCCTATGTGTCAAGATAATATTTGGAAATATTAAACCTAGGTTTCTATCATCCTATAGCCAGTTTTCCAGTACTCTGCCTTCAACATTGAGGCAGCAGCAATACATTTCTATATGAACTGCCCCTGGGCTAGGGCAGATACAGAAAGAAAACAGAGTCAAATTCTTGGCTTTTGAGGTCACAAGTGGACTTTTGTAAATCTATGGCATAGTCCTGGCTCTCAGTTGCACTAGTAGGGTACATAAAAGTGAAAATATGTTTTGAATTTTAAAAAATTAACTTACATTAAAATATCAAAATCCAGAACTAGTATATATACCATAAGCGTAAAGAAGCACGTTTGATAACATAAAATCAGATTTTTGCCCCTAAAAGTGACAAGAATTCAGTGAGAGTAAAGAAAAAAAAGATCAGAAAGTGTTAGATGGTAGTGGGTAAATAAAAAAGGACCCCAGAACTCTGCTTCCCAATCATAGTTGAATCTAGAAGATAGGCCTCTCCAAGTGCTGGAGTAGTGCTGTGAAGGGGCTGCTGTAGAACTCTATGGAAAATAGCTGACTCTTTGGGGCTACTGCCTCCAGGAGCTTACAGCAATGCGTCTGGTGGTGGGCCTGGGGCTGCTGTTGGTCAGTAGGGCAGGCAGCTGGGAAGGAGAGCTAGAAGTGGAGTGAGAAAGCATGAGGATAAACTGGAACCTGTTTGTATCTTGGCATCTGTCTTCACTGCCTCTAACCAATGACAACTTTCCAAGTATAATGGCTTCTGCTTTCACTTCTGCCTCCCAGATCACTTGCAGCTTCACTTATGGCCTAACCTGGAACCTTACAGTGAAACATAGTTCACAGCATAAGCAAGTTCACAACAGTACAAGGAGTACTATTACACAATAGTACTATCACAATAGTACAAGGAGTTAGACTACTGAGGGACACAGTGAGAGTTAGAAGATGGGTTAAGCAAGGATATACAGAAAGGAGGAAAGAAGGCATTCCAGATGAAGCAACAGAATGACTAAAGGCACAAAAGTAGAATAAACATGGTGTGGATAGGCGCCCAAAACATTTAGGATAGCAGGAGGACACAAGGTTGCTAGGTTAGTTAGGGAAGCCATATGATGAAAGGCTCAAATGCCAGTTAAAATTTACAAATAGAGTAAGTTCTTGAGGAAATTACTAACATGATGGAAGTTAGGGGAATATTAGCATAAGTTTAGCATGCATAATGATTTGGCGTGGAAAGAGGCTCAAAGAGGTCACTTGGATTATTGCTCCTTATGAGATCATGAAAACATGAACAATGGTAGTGGCAATGTGACAAAGAAGAAAGAAAAATTCTCAGAGACATAGTAATTGACAAATCAACAGAACTTAATGCCAAACCAAAAGGCAGAGCCTTCGGGGGATGAAACATTGGAGAGCAGATTAACAAAAACAATGCTTTCAATGATTTATTCAACTATAAAAATGATTTGGAACCGAGGACTGAGTTAAGATTGATGTACTAGAGCTCTTCACCACCAACTCTACTAAAATATATAACGCAACTGAGATAAAGCAGCTTTCCAAGGTGTCTAGACAGGCCCATTGTTCAGGATGATGTTTGTTGTATTCAACAATACCTACCCTAGTTCAGCCTCACATGGACCATTTCATTTACCAGTGTGGAAATAAATGAAGATCACCCAAATGAGAATAAACAGAGGTTATTTATTCAAAGTTTGCTATATCAATGGAGTCAGTTATCATCTCTTGTGTCTGACAAAGACTCAAAGGCAGGCAGGGGAGTGGGGAAGCTTTATTGTGGGGGGAAAAAAAAGGAAAGACTTTAGGTACACTCTGATTGGGCGTTGTTGGCATGGGGAAACTGGAGGTGAGCTATCTAGAAGCAGGGCATACGAGGTCATCGATTTGGAGAGCATATTTGGCTTTCTCTGATTGGTCCTGATTTGAAAGAGGTGGCAAAAACAGTAAAGCTGGCAGTCATTGACCACGTTCTGACCCTTCTGGGCCAGTTGCTGCAAAGGTTGTGGTTTGGCTTCCTGGCCTTCTGTGTCAGAGTTCTATTGTAATAGGTGGTCTGGTCATTGTCTATTTGCAGATTTAGTACTCTCAATGGGAAGATTTGGATGATAGTTTAGTGCTTTTCATTAATTTAATACCTTCACAAACTGATGTGGGTTTTACTGCACAAACTATACAATTGTGTTTAAGTACATGAAAAACACCAAGTATCATGGAAGTCTTCCAGGAGGAAGAAGAAAAGTAGTTGTCAACCTGATAGAGGAGTGTATTTCTCACTACATCCATAATAACTGTATAATCTTCCTAATACAACTTTCATTGTGTTGTAACTCACTTCAAAAGTCTATAACAGCTTCCTGTTCTCAACCTCCTTTGCATAATAACAAATTGTACCATCCATTCATTTCTCAAACAGCTATTGAGTGCCTAAAACATGTTAGGCATTGTGTTGAATATTGGGGACATTGTCCCTGTCTGAAAAAAAAAGTCAACCGTATTTTGCTATAAAAACCAGCACAAGATATTGTGAGAACAGAGGAGGAACATTAAAAGTAAATAGGACACCTCTCAGATGTCCACCTACTGCAGAAAGCAACCCAAGTCTACACTCTCCCAGTGCTCCACACAGCAGCAGGAGACTGCTGGTGCCTTCTGGCTCTTCACCCATCCTGCAGTCCAGCATCCCCCATTCACCACCTAGTGACACTGGGAGGCCAAGGAAAGTGCTTTCTTCCCCCATAAGTGCCAATAGCAAGGACCAACTAGAACCCCAAACAGAGCAGGAAGAAAGCAGACCAGGATAGCGTTCAAAGGGCTCTGAAAACTAAATTGTCATTGGAACGACATTCCACAAAAGGAAGCCAGAACCTAAATACTAAGCCTAAACAGGGTGACTGTCTGCTAAAAGAGAATATTTAAATAGAATGAAGAGTCTTCTAAAATAATATCCGAAGTGTCCAGGATACAATGAAAAATCACTCATCATTGCAAAAAAACCCCAAAACTCACAAGTTGGATAAGAAAAAATAACCAACTGACACCAAAATTAGATGAGCCGGAAGTTGGAATTATCTGAGAAGGATGTGAAAGCATCATAAAAAATGCTTCAAGGGGCCGCCCGGTGGCGCAGCAGTTTAGTCCGCGCTTGGCAGCACGGGGTTCGCGAGCTCGGATCCCGGGCGCCCTCCGACGCACTGCCTGTCAGCCATGCCGTGGCGGCGTCCCATATAAAGTGGAGGAAGGTGGGCACGATGTTAGCCCAGGGCCAGTCTTCCTCAGCAAAAAGGGGAGGATTGGCGACGGATGTTAGCTCAGGGCTGGTCTTCCCCACAAAAAAAAAAAAAAAAAAAAAATGCTTCAATAAGCAATTATAAAATCTCTCAAAACAAATGAAAAATAGAAAATCTCAGTGAAGAGATAGAATTTATTAAAAAAAAGAAACAAATGGAAATTCTAGAACTGAAAGCACATTAACCAAAAAAACCTTGCTGGATGGGCTCAATTGTTGAGTGGAGATGATAGAGAATAAAATCAGTGAACTTGAGGGCAGATCAATAGAATTTATTCATTCTAAACAACAGAAAAAGATAGACCAAACCGTGGGTCTGAAAAAAGTATTCCAAGAAAAAAATGAAAATTTCCCAAATTTGGCAAAAAGACATAAACATACAGATTCAAGAAGCTGAGCAAACCCCAAATAGTATAAGTTCAAGGAAATCCTTGCTAAGATACATCATAATTAAACTTCTGAAAACTAAAGACAAAGAAAAAAAACTCTTGAAAGTAACCAGAGAGAAACAACACATTACCACATGCCTATAGGGGAACACCAATTCTAACGACAGCAACCTTCTCATCTGAAACCACGGAGGCCAGAAGGAGGAGGCACAACATTTTTCAAGTGCTTATATGAAGGAACTGTTGACCACAAGTTCTATATCTGGGAAACTATCCTTCAGGAATGAGGAGGAAGTAAAGACATTCTCAGAAGAAAGAAAACCGAGAGAATTTGTTACTAGCCGACCTACCCTTAAAGAATGGCTTAAAAACTCTCCAAACAGATAGGATATGATAACAGAAGAAGGTTTGGAACTTCAGAAAGAAAAGAATAGCAGAATGGATAAAAATATGAGTAAGGAAAATAGACTATCCTTTTCTTCATGAATTTCTTAAGCCATATTTGATGGTTAAAACAAAAACTATGACACCATCTGATGTGGTGTTCAGTATAAAGAGAGGAAAGGCTTAAGACAATTATATTTAAAAAGCAGGGAAGGTAAAGAGACCCAAATGGAAATAAGTTTTCAGTACGTCAGTTGAAGTGGTAACACAGTGACACTAGTAGGATGTGGTTAGCTACGTATGTATATTGTGATACCTAGAGTAACCACCAAGAAAACTAGACAAAGTAAAATACTCAAAAATGAATTTAATAAATTAAAAATGGGATTCTAAAAAATGTTCAAGTAACCCACAAGGAGGTATACTAGTTAGGCCCTAACCAAGCTGACTGACCATAAAACATGAGCAAGCTAGTCAACATCAGCCCAGCTTGGTCCAGTCAACCTGTAGTCTTGTGAGAAATAATAAACAAATGCTGGGTAATTTTTCTTAAGACTTTATTTTTTTTTTAGAGCAGTGTTAGATTTACAACAAAATTGAGAGGTAGGTGCAGAGATTTCCCATATCCCCCTGCCCCTACACATGCATAGCCTCCACCATTATCAACATTACTCACCAGAATGGAACATTCCTTACCAAGGATGACTCTACATTGACACATTACATATAATCATTGCAAGTCCATAGTTTACATTAGGGTTCACTTTGGTTCATAGAATGAACCATAGTTCATTCTATGGGTTTGGACAAATGTACAGTGAAATAATTATATCATTATAATATCATACAGAGTATTTTCACTGCCTTAAAAATTCTCTGTGCTCTGCCTATTCATCTCACATACACACACACCCACCTCTGGCAGCAACTGATCCTTTTATTTTCTCCCTAGTTTTTCCTTTTCCAGAATGTCATAGAGTTGGAATCACATAGTATATAGCCTTTTTAGATTGGCTTCTTGCACTTAGTAATATGCATTTAAGGTTCCTTCATGTCTTTTCAAGGCTTGAAAGTTTATTTCCTTTTGGCAGTGTGTAATATTCCATTGTCTGGATATACCATAGTTTATTTATCCATTTACCTACTGAAGGACATCTGGATTGCTTCTAAGGTTTGGCAATTCTGAATAAAGCTGCTATAAACATCCTTGTGCAAGTTTTTGTGTGGACATAAGTTTTCAGCTCCTTTGGGTAAATACCAAGTAGCATGACTGCTGGATCGTATGGGAAGAGTATGTTTAGTTTTGTAAGAAACTGCCAAACTGTCTTCCAAAGTGGCTGTAACATTTTTTCATTCCCACCACCAATGTATGGAGTTCCTGTAGCTCTACATCCTCACCAGCATTTGGTTTTGTCAGTGTTCTGGATTTTAGCCATTCTGATAGATGTGTAGTAGTATCTCCTTGTTTTAATTTGCATTTCCCTGATGACGTGTGATGTGGAGCATCTTTTCATATGCTTATTTGCTATCTGAATATCCTCTTTGGTGAGGGATCTGTTCAGGTCTTTGGCCCATTTTTTAATTGGGTTGTTTTCTTATTGTTGAGCTTTAAGAGTTCTTTGTATATTTTGGGTAGCAGTCCTTTGTTAGATGTTTCTTTTGCAAATATTTTCTCCCAGTGTGTCACTTGTCTTCTAATTCCCTTGATGTTGTCTTTTGCAGAGCGGAAGTTTTTAACTTTAATGAAGTCCCAGCTTATCAGTTTTTTCTTTCACAGATCATACCTTTGGTGCTGCATAACAAATCCTGTTGTAAGCCACTATGTTTTTTGAGTGGTTTGTTATACATAATAGTTAACTGGTACTCACCTCAAAAGCCAGGACTCAAAAAATTGAATTCTTCTACTTCATCCCTGTGAAAAATATGCTTCTCCTTCCTTGTTTTCCATTTTACCTAGTTACTTAAGCCTGAAACCTAGGAGTCATCTTAGAGTCTTTCTATTCTTCCATTTACTTTATTCTATAAGCAAAAGAGAGCTCATGAAAGATTTTAAGCAGGGGGAGAAACATAATCAGATTTGTACTTTAGAAAGATCTATACCAGCAATTCTCAAAGTGTGGCCCAAGAAGTCCTGGGGTCCCCAAGACCATTTTAGATAGTTTGCAAGGTCATAACTATTTTCATAGTAATACTGTTCACTCTCATTCTCTTATGAGCGTACAACAGAGGCTTACAGACTACATGACGTGATATCACAAGAGATTGAATGTAGAAATAGATATGTGAATCCATCTGTCATCTATCAAACCAAACATTACAGAGATTTGCAAAAAAATAAAAACAATGCCACACTCTGCACTTAATTTTATTTTATTGTGTAAAATATATTTTTTATAAAAATATGTTATTCATGTTAGCATGTAATGAGATTACTTTTTATTTTTTAATTCTTAATTTAATTTTTAAATTTCTCAGTGTTAACTTCTAATATGGTAAGTATTTCTATCACTCACAGAAACAAAAGCTTGTTGGGGTCTTCAAGAATCTTTGAGAGTGTAAAGGAGTCTTGAGACAAAAAAAATTGAAAACCACTTATCTAGACTACAGGCAATATGGCAGATATTTTCAAAAAATACCAGATTATAGGCAAGAAGATAAATAAGAGGTCACTTGCATATTTTCAAAGTGAAAGGTGTGCTAACATAAACAATAGTAATGGGGATGGGCAGGAAGCAATGGATAAAAAAGATGTTAAGGAGATAGAATCAATAGGCCATAAGAACTAACAGTCTTTATAGGAGATGAAGGAATGGGAAGACTCTTCAATGACTCTTGGGTTTCTGGCTTAGGAAACCATCCACTTACAAACTACAACTTATCCTTAAAGGCCAAGTTTCTCTCCTCTGTGAGGCCTTTATTGACCTACCCAAGCTGGGTGTTGTTACCGAACCAAGTGGGCTCGCCTTCTGGTGAGTTAAATAAGACTCTACATCAGTGGAAGTTGTCTCACAAAGTAAAGTGTATTTGCAGCAAATAGGAGACCATGAGGAACCATTTCCTCCATTTCCTTGCCAAAGTCATGGCTTCCTGAACAAAGGGAAGCAGGAACTTTTACTTTGGTTGGGAAATGAATTTTCAAAAGGGAGAGGCCAGTAATTGCCTACACAGGCTCAGTTGGAGAACTTGCTTCCACGTAATGAGGTCTTAAGCTCCTCCTGGAGAGATCTTTGCATAAAAAATAAGGCAAAGGTCATTGGCATAGCTCTTGTGGGGAGGCTTGGTCAGTTTCAGGATGGTTGGTGTTTACATCACTCTTGAGTTTCTCACTTGGTTGGGTTTAGGATGGTGGTGGTTACATCTCCTTAACATACAAAAGGAAAAGAAACAACTTGGAAAAACAGTTAATTGCTTCCGAACCCACCTTTGAGTTTCTGGAGGCACCTAGTTGGTGACAGTGTCACCCACAGCCTAAAATATAACTTGATTCTTATACCTGCCCCACTGATCATAATCATTTGTCTAATATGCAGGCTTGAGTTTTCTGAAGTTGGAGACAATATCTTATTCATTTGTCTTCAGTGCCTCCACAATGCCTGCCATGTATGATAGGTACTCAACAGATGTTGTACGAATGCACAATAGGAACAAAAATTAGTGATTTCTGCTCACTCAAAAGGAGTCTGCCAGCTTCCCTGCCACTTTGACCTATTGAGTTCAGTTTTGCCAGAAATTCCCAGCTTTTGAGAAAGAGGGACAAATTGGAAAGGCAAAAGAGAAGAGAAGACAAACTAAGAGAAACAGTGGCAGGTTTGAGAGAGAATGTTGGGGGTTTAGCTTAAAGAGAGGCACCAGAAGTATGGAGGGACATGAGAGAACAGGGAAGAAGAAAGAGAACTTCTAAAAGTGTTACTAAGGGTTACAAACTTGTCGTTCATTTAATATTCTTAAGGAGGCCCAAATAAATGTGGGAATTACTTTTTAATTACTTTTGGTCGCTAGACTGTTTCTTTAATATATACTGTGCCAAGACTGGACCATATGGGGCCTAGGAATTTATTTGGATTATAAATGAAGCATGCATGCATGAATCAAGTTAACATGTGGCATTTTCCACTGAAAGACTTTATGTTTCACATTATTTTGTGTGCATTTTTGTTACGCATGTACAGGGGCTTTGGTTTCAGCCTAAGTTGTTGCCTCTGCTGGGATTCAGACGTGTCTGGGCATGTCTGACGAGGTAGCGGCTGCCCACAGGTGTCTATGCAAATCGATCCGCCTGTTGGGGCAGAGTAGCTGCAGGGAGTAGGGCTTTTCAAGGCACACTTTGGGAGACACCTGGGCTTTGAAGGGAACAACATGGTGGCTGTCCTGCTCAGGACTCAGACTCGTGTTTGAGCTCTAAGGAGAGAGAGGTGCTATGGGCAAAAATGAAAAAAACTGTTTTCCCAGAGAAACTTAGTAGAGACAGTCGAAGCTCCTCTTTGTGTACCAGGCTGACAAAATATATTCTGTGTGGAACACAGCTTGATTCTGAGCCAGGGTATATTGCAGGACATGCGACTCTACTTGGTCCCTCAAGATTGCAGCTTTGCGAGCTCCAGGAGTGTAGTGAGAGCAAGCAGTATTTTCTCAGATGGGGGACATCATTGAGCAGAAGGGCTATTTATGAGTGCTTAGGAGATACCCCCTAATATCCTAGAAATATACTTGGCAGGGAGTTTCCAGGAGGCTAAGGCTCTCACAAGTCAGCAAAATTTGAGTTGTTTGAGTTAATGTGACCCCATTTGTGCCCACTGGTTTCTAACACTGGGGATGACACAAGCCTAGCACCGTGTTCTGTTGAACCATGTTAGAGAATGAATACTTATTGCACTGATGAGTGGATCTCTTATTTTGTTTCGTGAATAAATCCTACCTCATTTCAGAAAGGATTTGAAGTGTCTGGCTAGTTTATTTAACAGTGAGTTGCAACCTGAAGCTATTCAGTTGAAAGAACTAATTTGTTCCAAAATCTAAGAAACATCCTGATCAAATCCTTTTTTTTTTTTTTGCTGAGGAAGATTTGCTCTGAGCTAACATCCACTGCCAATCTTCCTCTTTTTTTTGTATGTGAGCCGCCACCACAGCATGTCCACTGACAGACAGTGGTGTAGGTCCATGCCTGGGAACCAAACCCAGGCTGCCAAAATGGAGCGTGCCAAACTTAATCACTAGGCCACTAGGGCTGGCCCAAAAGCCTATTTTTTAGGCACTCACTCACAGGTGGTGCTGCACTAAGGCTCTTCAGCAAGAAAGCTTCACAAGC
The DNA here is from genome assembly GCA_031878705.1 of Tapirus indicus. NCBI lineage: Eukaryota > Metazoa > Chordata > Mammalia > Perissodactyla > Tapiridae > Tapirus > Tapirus indicus. The sequence continues at coordinate 135,401,025 of CM062919.1, read as the reverse complement.
ATGACCAATGTTCTTTGGAATTCTGCAGTCTGATGTGGGTTGAGAACTCATTTCAGGAATGGAATGACGAGATTAGAATTTTCTATTTACAAAAACTGAGAAAAAGAAAAAATCAGCAGTCAGGGACAGAAGCAGGTGTGCCCTATCATCAATATTATGTAGAACTCATGCTTTTGTTTTCTTTTACAAAGGGACCTTGTAGAAAGCTTTTTTTCTCAGTTACATCACGTATTAACTCCCTTTTGCATTTTCAGAGCATATGCACCCAAAAGGCTCACAAATCTTGTCTCAAAAGATGTTATAAAGTAGAGGACAAGTGCTATTTTGTTTTGTTATCAGTGAATCTGTGCTAATCCTTCAAACAATAGGTAATTCCACAGATGCCTTTGGGTTTCATTGATAACTGAGTGAGATGATAAGATGACGGCAAAGAACTATATTGCAATCTTTAAATAAAGAACAGGAAATGGATCAAAATTAGCCTTCAAGAGTCTAAAAATATGAAATATTATGGCTCCTTTTCTGTTTTTCCTTCTCTATAAGCAGTTTTTAACTTTCCCCCAAGAAACAATTCTTTGTTATTTCTAGGAACCCCAACATAAAACAAGAAAAATCTAAGAAGCTATTGGTTTCACTTTTTCTTTAGAATTCCTGTACACCCTTATAAAAGATTTATCTTGACTCTAACGCCAGTAAAGGGAATCGAAATTTGATCTGCTTCTGGTAGTAAATTAAATAAAGATTTTTAGACACCAATCAAATCTCATACTACTTCACAGATGTTGCAATGAAAAAGTCAAAACTTGTTAAAACTTCCAATTAGTAAACTGCTCCTTTTCATTGCTGGGCTTGCAACTAAACACAGGTACCATGATAAATGTGGAGATACAGAGATTTAGGCCATGGTCAGACATTACACAGGTGTCCTTCATAAACATCAGAGACAAAATCGACTTTCCTTGGAGACTGGAGTTTTCAGGGCTAAAGCTCGAGACACATTCATCACATGAGCCGGCAGGATGTCATTGCCCCAAAACAGAGCCAAGCCAAGCGTGCTTAGTTACATTAAGATCTTGCAGCACATCTAGTAATCAGGGGCCCTAAAATGGAAACTCAAGCATTAGTGTAGAAAAGTCATCATGGGAAGTAAAATCATAGACATTCGATTTCAACTTGTGGAAGCTTATGGTAGTTTTGCAGTCATTTTCTCTGGACTTTCTACAGCAAAAGGAAATCAAATTATTCCAGGAGGAAAGTATGCTGTGGTTTTCTTTTCTGAGGAAAACACAACTTGCTCTCTCCTATTATGTTTGACTGAGGTCAGAACTGACATTGTTGCCAGTGTGTCTGCTACTAAAAGATTTGAATAAGCCTTTAAATAATGGCAAGGTAAAATACTGAGCAGACACAGAAAACCCCAAAGGTTTTCTTTTTTGCAGCTAATATGAATCATTCATTTATTTCAGTAGCTTGAGACATTTATGTATAAACACACTTAGAAGAATTAGTGATCCTATACATAACGTGAGTCATTTAAAACCTCATCATCTTTCATCAGAAAGTACAGTCTTTAACCTGGCTCAGTCTGAGCAAATGTTTCATGATTTGAGCGTTGATTCTACATTTCAGTGCTAAGTCTACAAATTAGCTTTATTCTAAATGTTATTTGACCTAGATTTTTAGCTTCCTCTAACGCATTTAGGAATTTCTCATTAAAAACATTTATTAAGGGCCAGCCCAGTGGCACAGCAGTTAAGTTCACGCATTCCACTTCAGTGGCCTGGGGTTCACATGTTCCGATCCTGGGCACAGACCTACTCACTGTTCATCAAGCCATGCTGAGGTGGCATCCCACATAGAAGAACTACAAGGACCTACAACTAGGATATACAACTATGTACTGGGGGCTTTGGGGGAAAAAAAAAAGAGGAAGATTGGCAACAGATGTTAGCTCAGAGCCAATCTTCCTCAAAAAAAAATTAAGAAAAGCCAATAGTGGGGCCAGCCAAGTGGCGCAGCAGTTTAGTTTGCACTTGGCAGCCCAGGGTTCGCCGGTTCGGATCCCGGGTGCCCACCGACGCACCACTTGTCAGCCACGCTGTGGCGGCGTCCCATATAAAGTAGAGGAAGATGGGCACGGATGTTAGCCCAGGGCCAGTCTTCCTCAGCAAAAAGAAGAAGATTGGCAATGGATGTTAGCTCAGGGCTGGTCTTCCTCACAAAAAAAACAAAAAAGAAAAGCCAATAGAATTCAGGAAGTTTATGTTAACCAAAGCATAAAATTCTTAGAGAATTCTAGGACAGTAATTAGTGACAGTTTATGTTACACAGCGATAACAAAGGCATCCAAAATACAGTGATTCAAGCAGGATAGAATTTTATTTTTCTTCCATGAAACAGTTCAGAAATAGATGGCTAGTCCAAAAACCATCTAGGACCCAGATTTCTTGTATCCTCTTTCTCTGCAGCCCCTGAAGTGTTGTTCTTGCCATATGGTCAAAATTGAGTATTCCAGCCAGCAAGAAGAAGAAAAGGTAGAAAGTAGTAGGCAAGCAACTTCCTTTTAAAGAAGTAACACAAGTTGCCCACATCACTTTTGTTACGTTCTACTGGCAAAAACTTTATTCACACAGCTACAACTGTTTAGAAAGGGGCTGGAAGACAGTCTGTAGCTGGAAAGCTATGTGCCTACCTAAAGTTCAGAGGTTCTCTTACTAAAAGGAAAAAGAAAATGGATACTGGGGGACAATTGCAGTCTCTGCCACAGACCATGCACCCTGAAGTTTAAGGAAACACTAGTTGCATGAGATGTCAACAGGTTTACCAAAAAACAAGTTCTTTTTAGCTGGACTTATCAGAACCTCTAATACACTAAGGTTTAAAGTCTATGACGGGGGCCTCCCGGTGGCGCAGAGGTTTACTCCGCGCTTGGCCAGCCCGGGGTGCGCCGGTTCGGATCCTGGGCGCCCGCCGACGCACTGCTTGTCAGCCACGTGGTAGCGGCCTCCCATACAAAGTGGAGGAAGATGGGCATGGATGTTAGCCCAGGGCCAGTCTTCCTCAGCAAAAAAAGGGGAGGATTGGCAACAGATGTTAGCTCAGGGCTGGTCTTCCTCACAAAAAATAAATAAATAAAGTCTATGAGGGAGGAATAGTTTTGCTAGATTTCCTAAATTTATTTGACCATGGAACCCATTTTTCAAAGATCAATTCTTAGAGCTAATACTTCGTGGAACACATTTTGGGGACCACTGCTCTAGATTGCTACACTTAAATTCATTAACTCTGGTTATGTACCAAAATTTACTCAAGTGAAAAATGAAAGCAGTGCCGTATTCACATGCTATACTCTTTGAAATGGCTGAATATACTGAAAGACACCATATTTGAATTCTTACAGTGAACTCATTGAGATTAGTTTGTGAAACCATCTTGCTTTTTCCTTAAAAAGAGGGTAAAGGGTATTTCTTTATGAAAGACAAAATAAATGCATGTGATAGGCATCCTACACAATGTGTGTCCAAATGGTTAACAGTCTAGCCTAGGCTGAATCAGCAAGTCTATAAGACAAACTTCAAAAGACCACAAGTCAAACAGTTTAACAAATGGAATATCAGTTGAACATTGTTTATGGTGCCAGATCAATGTCCTCTAACACACAAAGCTACAGGGCAGGGTCTAGCTAATTGGAGCCCTGGGTCACCTGTGGATTTGGCATTGGAGGCTAAAGAGCGTTATCTTTGCTACACAGGCCAAGAAAACACTATGAGACTAGTTCACAGTCATATTATCAGAAGAGTCATCACTGTCACTTACTTTTCTTATCTTTAAGAAAGGCCAAGAGTCTAGGACACTCTAAGACATCATACAAGGAATTACTACCTAATTTTGGCATCTGGGGAATGGACTTTTATATAATTTGTTCAGTTCATATTGCCTATATCAGTGGGTGGTTTCCCTTAGACTGAAAGGGCACTGCTAAAATGGTGGTGAAAGGGACTTGGGAACCCACAAGACCTGGGTTCAAATCCTGCCTTCAGAACTTCCCAGCTATATGACTTCAAACAAGCTAGCTAACATGAGCCTCAGTTTCCTTGTCTGTAATATAAAGACTATAATATTTGCCTCATAAAGTTTTTGTAAGAAAAAAATGGGAAGTAGTATACAAAGTATCTAGCACAGTGGCTGCCACATAATAAAAGTCCTAAAAATGTTGTTTTTTTCCATTCTTACCACTCTTCCCCAGCATAGTGATTAAGATCATGGGTGATAGAGATATACATACCTAAGTTTCAGTGCTTCTTCTGCCTCTTAATACCTACATGACCTTGAACCAGTTATTGAATCCCTCTAAGTCTCTGTTTCCTCATCCATAAACTGTATATTAATAGTGTATACCTTATTGAGTTTCTAACAATGAAACGTAATATTAAGAAATTAGTACAGTGGCTGGCATACATCATATATCATGAAACCTAAGACTGCATCAATTTTAAGATGCATTCTGATTTTAGAGATACTTAAATATGGATGAAAAATAAGTGCATCTTAGAATTGATAAAATATGTTAGTAAGCTCTTAATAAAAATTAGTTGTTGTTATCACATATAACTTATTATTAAGAACTGTATGGAGACCCAAGGGTAGAGCTTACAGAAAATCAACAACTTTAGTTGGAAATATCAACAACTTTAGTCCCAGAAAGCTAAATGAAATCAGGAGAGTTAATATTATGGCCATAATATATTGTGATTAATGTAATAATAGAGGTATACCCATGGTGTGGAGATACTACAGAAGAAGATGTGATAAATTCTGGCCTAAGAGTATGGGGCAGGGATTGGGAGAAGTGAAGATGGAAAGGAATAGCTTCACAAAGAATTGACTCATACGTAAGGTTTTAAAGAATGAACAAAGTGTTTAACAGCTAGGAAAGGACATCCCAGACAGAGGAGAAAGCAACTGAAAAATCACCAGTGTTGGAGGAACACAAGCTAGCTCAGCGTTGCTGGAATGTAAATTGCTTTCATCTTGGATGAGAGAGTTCACAGGAATCCACAGGGCCAGCAAAGATAAGCCCTCTTCATTCCCTGAAGGGATGGCTTCTAAGTAAAGGAATTTAAATCCATTCAGAGAAGAAACATAAAATAAATGTACCTAATCGCCTAACCCTGTAGGATAATACAAAAAAGATGAGTGAAATCTCTAGGGAAAAAAGAAAATAGACTTGGAGATCCTATTTTCTAAAGAAAAGTATGTACTAATCAAAGAACAAAAGATGACAAATTTGAGTATCAGTCATGTTTCCAAGAGACTAGTCCCAAACAAATCCATAGCAAATAGATCCTTCTTTTAAAAAACAAAAACAGTAATTTACGAACATCTTCCATTCTAAATTTTAAAATTTACTTTCCTATCAATACAATGATCCCATGTTTTTGCTCTTAAAGCACATTGAGTTTTATTCCAGTTCTTGTGCTAATATCAATTTCTGAATAACAATTGCATTTTGTACATACTCTGAGGTATTACATCTTTTACAGACGGGTAGATGATATACTCTGACTACCAAATTATTTGGAATCAGTATATAGTCAATCTTTGATCCAAAAATTTCCATCAGAAAGATCAAGATAAGAAGAACGCACTATTTGTGCATCAAGAAAACAAATAATTCTCATTCAGCTATTTAATGTATAGGATATGGAACCAACCTCCTAGAGTTTCTGCTGCACTCTTGAAATATTACACCTTCGGTCTTCCATATATACCAGTTTCTGACCACTTTGCATATATATATATATGTATATATATAATGAAAATCCTGAAGGACTAAGCAGAAAATGGAAATTACTAATCTTATGCATATTGACAAATTATTTTTAGCTTTTGAATATCTTGCTTGGCACTGTATAATAAAGGGCATACTGAGATTCTCTCTGAGATATTTCCAAGGGCCACATCTAGGTATTCACAACATGGGCTGCAACATAGCAGGGCTCCAGCGATGAATACAGCAGACATAAACCCCTGCTGTCAGGAAGCATATGTGGACTAACTCAAAGAGTGAAAACTAAGAGCAACAAACCATGAGAATAAACTCCACATTAGAGGGTTTATTCTCTACCTACAGGTGGGTCCTTCTTGTGGAGACGGTGTTTGAGATGCTACCAATGGAGTTCCCGGACCCCAGGACGCTGACACAAACGGTTTTACACAACCAGTGCCAGGGTTTGGATCTACCGACCTGTTCCTCATCCTCCCTCCCCAACCTTGAAAATAAATACCTGACGGGACCCACCCTATTTTAAACTGCTCTTGACTCTCCAAATCTTAGCTGGAATTATTCGACCAGTCACTGTGAGAAACAGTGAGACTCAGGACTCAGGACGATCAGAGAGGAAGAAGAGGATATCCACAATAAGGAGGATCCTTTGTCCAGGGCCCTGCAGATGCTCACGTGCTTTCCACCCTTGACTTCTTTTGCTAGTATCATGACTTGTTTGAAGGTTTTCTCAAAATAGTCTTCCCCATTTAAAAACCAACATCTTCCCCTTGGTTCCCTAATCCCCAATCACCGGTTGAGGTTTTTCTCCTTTCTTTCTATTTCTCAAATTCCCAACACCCTGCTCTGTTATGTTTAGGTTCCTTAGCAATCAGTTGGGGGCAACATTTAATGATTTACAGCTTTGCGGCTTTCTTTACAGACTATTTTAAGATAGAGAGGGAGATTTTCATGTCACAGAATTGAGCTGTTACAGAAATAGAACAAGGGAAAGAATTTAACACCTTTCATTACACCCTGGCAGCTTTGGTTGCCTGTGCGTGGGGCGGGTGGTCTCCTCGGGCCCCCTCTGCTGCGGGTAATAACAGCTCTGACTCTGAAGCCGAGGGCAGGCTGAAGAGGCAGGACAGTCAGGACACAACCAGGCACAAGGTTGAGAATCAGTAATAACTAACTTTTCCCCTTCTCCTAGCCATTTTTTGTCTTCTGAGAGGATATACGTGGCTTAGAAAACTGTCTTCTAGAAACAATGGTTGCTCCTTCAAAGCAGAAAAAAGCAACTCAAAAAAAAAAAAGAAAGAAAGAATTTCAAGTTTTATTTTCCAAAAGGGAGGTTATGTGTGCACAAAGACAGCAAACAATTAACAAGCATAAAGTAGAGGAGGTGGAGCAGAGTGGGTGATATGCAACGGCAATGGCTCTGCTGGGGTCTCTCTGTGCAACTTGTGGACAGAAGGCTGTGGATCTCTTGATAGACATTCTGTTTGAAGACACTTTTTTCCCTTGGGAAAATTACCTTCCTTATTATGAATGTCCTTTTCTTCCTTTCTGATACCCTTAAAATAAAATTACTTTCTCACAATCTGAGCCTGCATCTCAATCTTGCTCTCGGTAGCTGGTAAAATAATTCCCTTAAAGTTATTAACATGATAGTCAAGAGCAGTGTAAGTAGGGGAAATGCTGAATTAAGCAAACAAACTGTATTTGCCTTTCCAGAATTCCTCAGCCCTCTAACATGCAGTATAAGGAGTGGAGTAGAGATGAATACATTGCAGTGTTTCCTAAATTCTTTGTCCATAGACCCCTTTCTTGAAGCACCTTTTATCTCCTTGAGGAAGATGAACACTTAGGGAATATTGGGTTATCTGCTAAAGCACAATATTTTGGTCTCAGGACCCCTTTGTGCTCTTAAAAATTAGTGAGGAGACCAAAGAGCTTTTTTTTATTGATGTTTACCATATTGGCAATTAAAACTAAGAAAATTTAATTTTTATTAATTCATTTAAAAATACAATAATAAACTTCTTACATGTTAACATAATATTTTTGATTTTATAAAATAACTATATTTTCTAAAACAAAAATATTTTGTGAGAAGATTGGCATTGTCTCGATTTTTGCAAATCTCTTTAATATCTGGATTAATAGGAGACAACTAGATTCTGGTATCTTCTTTTGCATTCCATCTGTTGTGATATGGCATGCAGTCTCTGGAAAATTCCACCATACACTCATGAAAGAATAAGAGTGGAAAAGGCCAATATCATCTTAGTATCATTATGAAAATAGTTTAGACCTCAAGGACCCCTGAAAGGGTCTGAGAGACCCCCAAAGAACCCCAGACCATACTTTGAAAACTGCTGGACTAGAGCATAAATGGCTTGTGGGAAAAGGAAGGGAAGAGGGGAGGAATAAACTACTTGAGTGTCTACCATATGCTAAGAAACCTGCTAGGAATTTTCATTAACATTAATTCACTTCACCTATAAACGATTTAAGGAAGTAGTCATTATTTCCTTTGTCTCTGCAGGTAAGAAAACAGATTCAGAAGGATTATGTAATTTACCCAAGGTCAAACAGCTGGTAAAAAAAGGCAGAGCCAGTTTGAAGCTGATTTATGGACACCAAGAATCTGAAGGAAAGAGTTTTCAATGTTATGTCACTGAATTAATTTTCTATTGCTGCATTACAGATTACCATAAACTTGGCAGCTTAAAACAACACCCATTTATTCTCGTAGTTATGTAAATCTGAAGTCTTAGAGCTGCTCAAATGGATTCTCTGCTCTGGGTCTCACATTCAAGCTATGAGCCCACCTGAGTTCTCATCTGGAGGTTCTGGGGAAGAATGTGCTTCCAACTTCATTTGAGCCATTGGCCAAATTCAGTTCCTAGCAGATGCAGGACTGAGCTTCCATTTTCTTGCTGGCTGCTGGCCAGGGATCACTCTCAGCTGCTAGAAGTTATTCTCAGGTTCTAGACACCTGGCTCACTCCATCTTCAAGGCAGCAATCAGCAGGCAATCTCCTTTACAAATAAGAACCTTGCCCCTACTTGCTTCTGTTTCCATTTCCCAACTTTCTCAGAGCCGAAATAGATGCGCTAACCTCAGTTTTCTCTCTGTTCCAAGAAAAATGCATCCTTCTAGAGTCAGTAACTCTGTCCCGTCCCAGGGCCAGCCTCCTAGTGTACTTCTCAGAGCCAAGCAGATAAAACCTCTCTGTTTCACAGCATCTGAGCTTACCTTCTTGCACCTTCTGGATTCAAAAAGTCAGCCAGCCTTTGCTTCTCTCTCCAGACTCCGTGGTTCCATGTCCCCAATTTTCTTTTTTTTTTTTTTTGTGAGGAAGACCAGCCCTGAGCTAACACCCGTTGCTAATCCTCCTCTTTTTGCTGAGGAAGACTGGCCCTGGGCTAACATCCGTGACCATCTTCCTCTACTTTATATGGGACACCGCCACAGCATGGCTGACAAGCAGTGCGTCTGCAGGTGCCTGGGATCCGAACTGGCGAACCCCGGGCTGCCAAGTGCGGACGAAACCGCTACGCCACCAGGCGGCCCCCATGTCCCCAATTTTCAATGAGGAGGGGGATTAACTTCTATAGGTCACAATGCCAACCCTCTTTCATCTCCTCTTAAAATGTCTTTTCTCCTTTCTCCTTTCCTTCTCATAAAGATAAATTCAGACATTCTTATATCACTTCCCAGCTAGTACCAAATTTAGAGACCATCTCTAGAACGTTGCTACAAAACAGCTTCATTAAGTGCATAATATATGCTTTTAGGATTAAAGGCTTTAGAGTTCTACAAATTCTAGTCAAAACATTATTAAATATTAAACAGAATGAATATTAATTTTGTTTAGAGACATTTATAAGAACCTTACAAAACCCTTTAAAGTAGCTGAAAATCAACTCCCTTTCCTCCTCTCCCTGTTGGGTTGTTGTAAAATTAATGACATCCAAGCAAACATTTGTTTCTTGCTTTATTTTTGTTTCTTGCTTTATTTTAGTTTATGTAGATTTCTGCTTCTAAATTTTTGAAAAGAAAACACTCAGAGAATAATATCACTAATTGTTTTCCAGATGTAGATATTCATCGTGACAAATGTGGAACATGATCTTAATAGCCACTGGGAGTGGAATTAGCACAAGGATTTATGAATTGGATTATAGCGATGATAGAGCATGCAAGGGACAGGGACAAGGAAAAAGAAAAGAGGAGAGAGGAGGCCGGGAAGGGAAGAGGAGACAAGAGCCATGAAGAAGAGGTACAAACAAACAGAAAACATCAACATGCCTTAAAAAAGAGAATCCATATGCCTTAACTGATCAACTAATAATATTCTTGGGATCAGGAAGTTTTAGGATCTTCTGTTTGTGTATCTAGGGATATACACAAGAAGTAAGTACAATTGTAAATCTACCAGTCAGAGCTTTAAGAAATCCACATATTAATCCTTGAGCCATTGGTCTAAGTCCCAAGGTTTTGGCCTGAGGATCCAAGAGTAAATACAATGAAAGGGAACTTCAGAATGCATAGTCAATGTGGAGCTGCCTGTTGGGCAGCTCTATCCTATAGATACATGTATCCTGGGGATATAGATCCTACATCCCATGGACATATAAATACCCATATCCATGCATAGGTAATAGTATTATTCTAAAGAGTAGAAAAATCATACTTTTTTAGGCAAAAAAAATGTCTGTGTGGTTTGCTCACATGGTAATCTGATTATGGTTCCTGAAGAACAAAAATTATGAGGCCGGTGCCATCCTTTCAACAGCACTTGTGTCCTGATTATTCTCAGGAGAAACTAAAATCACAGACATTTTCTTTAGGATTTTCCTGCCTTTTTCCAGTCATTCACAGGTCTCTCATTTTTCACAAGCCTCTTGTGTCATTTGATGTAGGATTTTTTTGTTTCTTTTTGGTTTTTTTTGAGGAAGATTGGCCCTGAGCTAACATCTGTTACCTGTCTTCCTCCTTTTTCCCTTTTTTTTCTCCCCCAAGCCCCAGTAGATAGTTGTATGTCATAGTTGTATATCCTTCTAGTTGCTCTATTTAATGTAGGTTTTTTTGATGTAGGTTTGCTCGGGCTGCCATAACAAAGCACCACAGACCGGGAGGCTTAAACAACAGGAATTTATTATCTCATAGTTGTGGAGGCGAGGAGTCCAAGATCAAGGCGTCAACAGGATTGGTTTCTTCTGAAAGCCTCTTTCCTTGGCTTGTAGATGGCCATCTTCCCCCCATGTCTTTACATGGTCTCCTGTGTGTGTCTGTGTCCTAATCTCCCATTCTTATAAGGACACCAGTGATATTGGATTGGGGCCCAGCCAAATGATTTCATTTTACCTCGGTTACCTCTTTGAAGACCCGATCTCCAAATACGGTCACATTCTGAGGTCCTGGGGGTTAGGACTTCAACATACGAATTTGGAGGAGACATAACTCCACCCATAACAGTGTTCCTTTGAGAAACTTTGCTCTGAAAAGAAATTCTTATCTGTGAATATGAGTCATCTTAATCAACTGTTGCTGCCATCTTTAATGCAGGCTTTTGCATTAAAAAGACAAAACTCGCCAAGGTTTTCACAAGTAAAAACTCTGAAAGAAGAAGTGTTCCAAAACAGGGAAATGGACAAGCAAGACCTAAAATAGTCCCTTGAGTTTTATCTTCTATTTGTGACTTTCTCACAGTAATTCTAACTCTATCACCATGCCATCCATGAAGTAAACACTTACACCTCTGTTTTCTTTTTGTTTGGTTGGTTGTTTAAAACATGCTTCATTTATTGCCTTTAATAAAAGAAGGTTGTAAAACATTGAAAAAATGTGTAAATCATAGCTATAACCTCAGGTGAGCTCTCAAAGAGCCTAACCAATGGATTACTGAAACTAGTGTTTAAATCCTCCCTCTGGAAAATGGGCACGGATGTTAGCCCAGGGCCAGTCTTCCTCAGCAAAAAAGAGGAGGATTGGCAACGGATGTTAGCTCAGAGCTAGTCTTCCTCATAAAAATAAATAAATAAACAAATAAATAAATCCTCCCTCTGCCACTCAGTAATGCTAGGTCGCCTACTATTTACTTTGTGCCTTAGTTTCTTAATCTGTATGATAGGAATAGTAATTCCTCCATGAGAACGTTGTCCACAAGGAAAACCCAAACCTGGGCAGTTCAGACGCCTGACTTTGGCACACTCCTGCCCCCTGGTGGCAGTTTTTAGAAATATGTGGGCAGCAGGAAAGGCGAAAATAAAATGTGGAAACAAACAACAATGAGATGGCTTCCCTGTCATGTGCATTACCTTTATAATTGTTAATTTTCTGGCCTCCTCGGTGCTTTTTCTCTCCTACCACTATCGCTAGTCCAAAACAAACAATGCAGGAAATTTCAGGAGTCATTCAGTCATCCCAGAGGAATTGTAGTATATTTTTTATCTTTATTTTTCCTTCTCCTCTAAATCACAAAGATTTGTGGCAAATATCCATGTCTTTGTGTCATTGGTGTGGCCTTTTAAAAAAACTCTGATAAAATACACCTAACATAAAATTTACCATCTTAACCCTTTTAAGAGTACAGTTCAATGGTATTAAGTACATTCACATTGTTGTGTACTTAAAAAGAAAATAATTTTATGGTTTTCCTAATTTAAGAAATAATTATCATCATTGCAAGTAGTTCAGAGGGATGTTAAAAGTAGAAGTAAGAAATACCCCAAATTCCACCACTTGAAAAAAAAATAGTTTTTATTTTGACGAACAATTTACATGAATATCTAATCCAAATATTAGCTACAGTCCCTGTGACTGGTGAGAATCACATACGTACATTTTGGCTCTGACCCTAAGTGTACTGCTTCTCTGCCTCCATTCAGTGTTTTTCTGTTCAAGACCCAGATGGTCACTGCCCTCACCACTTCACTGTGCAGATTACTTCCTCAAGCAGGCTGTATGTGTAGCAGAAATTACTGATGCTTAAGACAACAGTGGGGCAGCAGAGAAAGGCAATCAATGTACAATATCACATTATACATCCTGTTCTTTTGAAGAAGTCGCTAAGCCATTTCTGTTCCAAGGAAGTTTTCGTGTACTACATCTCCCATTTATCCCCTGCTGCCGTACAACACCTCGCATCTTTCCTCTCCACTTTCTCTGGCTAGCATCTAATGCCAAAATTCCTTTCAATCTCTTCTGCCAAAGAGTTCAGCTTTCTCTTTACTCCCTCCCTGTCTGTCACAGCCATGCCGTGGAGGAGCCTCATCTCCGTAAGGAAGCACAACCATCTCCACACTATGTAACATTCTATTGTCTGTAACCAACATCATAACTGACCTCTTATTTCTCATTATTATGAACAATGCTGTAATTCCTCAAATATATACCTTTGGGAAGATATCAGATTATATACTTAGAGTAAATTCCTAGGGTAAGATTTTGTGTGTGTGTGTGTGAGGAATATTGGCCCTGAACTAACATCTGTTGCCAATCTTCCTCTTTTTGCTTGGAGAAGATTGTCACTGAGCTAACATCTGTGCCAATCTTCCACTATTTTGTATGTGGGACACCACCACAGCATGGCTTGATGAGCAGTGTGCAGGTCTGCACCCGGGATCTGCATGCATGAATCCCGGGCCGCCAAAGCGGAGCACATGAACCTCTTAGCCACTACACCACCAGGCTGGCCCCTACACCACACCATTTTAACTGCTAAAGCTTCATAAGACATTTTAAAATGTCATTGATCATGTCTCCCCTCATTAAAATTTATTTTAAGAAATCCCTGGATATTCTCACATATTTATTCTTTCAGAAAATTTAATTTTTTCAAGGTTTACCCAAAATGTATTTTAAACTTTTTATTTATATTTAACAAAATTATAGATTATTTTCACACTACTGTGTCTTCCTATTCAAAGTGATTTATGAATTAACATATAGAAATTAATAGCCTTCATATACACAACTAACAACTAGTTAGAGGAGGTAAGGGCAGAAAAAAGGCTATTTATTATAGCAACAAAAGTTAAAACACTTGGAAAAATTTACCAAGAGATATGCAAAACCTATATTAGAAAAACTTTAAAACAATCCTGAAAGACATGAAGTAGAGCTAATATAGAAAGCCATCCCTTATTTTTGGATAGGAAGACTCTACATCTTAAAGATGTCAACTGTTCCTAAGTTGACTTAAAAATTTAGTGCAATCTCTCAATAAAAATACCAATGAGCTTTTTAATGGAACTAGACTAGACAATTGATACTAAACTTCATGGGGAAAAATAAACATATAGGAATAGTCAGAAAAACACTAAAAAAGAAAAGTATGATGGAGGGAGTGGTAACCGATTCTGCCAGATATTAAAACACCATAGAACCTCTATAATTAAAATAATGTGATATTGGTGTATAAATGGACCAGTCAAATAGAATGGAAATTCAAATAATAGACTCAAGTTCATATTAAGCTTTAGCATATGATAAAAATGGCATCTTAAGTTGCTAGAGCAAAAATGGACTTTTTCATAAATGGGATTGGAACAACGTTTAGCCATTTGGACAAAAGATAAAATTAGATCCGTACCTCGTGGTACACACACACACACACACACACACACTATACATCTCCAAATGGAGTAGAGAGCTAAATGTAAAAAATAAAACTATGCGAGTACTAGAAGAAAATATGGTTGAATTCTTCATTAAACAGGTATAGGAAAAAATTTTCTGACCATAACTAGAAATCTAAAAGCAATTTTAAAAATATTTATAAATTTGAGTCCACAAAAATCAACTTCATTCCAAAAAGAAAAGGCAAAGTAAAAAGACAACTGACAAACTAAGAAAAAATATTTGCAACATGTATCACAGATAAAGGGCTAATATCCCTAATACATGAAGAACTCTTAAAAACTGAAGCGTAAAAGATCAAAAACATGATAGAAAAATGGGCAAAAGCCATGAACAGATAATTCATGCATACACACACAAAAATATGAAAATGGCCTTTAAATAAATGAAAAGATATTCATCTTCACTCACGATAAGAGAAACACAAATTAAAACAACCACTTTCTTGGCGAGGTTTAGGGAAACAGTCCCTCTCATAAACAGCTGGTAGGAAAGCAAACCTAACAGTTAAAACAAGAACATAACAGATGGAAGAAATAGCCCAGTGCTGAGCCCTAGTGAAAAAAAATGAATAAGACACATTCCCTTGTACACACAGTCTCTGTTCCCTGTCTTTGAGAAGAAAACAATGCAGGAGAGCTAGACACACAAAATATAATCTCAATGTACTGTGCTAAGTGCCAGAGTCGTTGGAGCAAAGGGGAGGGCACTTAACAGACTAGGAGAGGAGGGCTTCCCGGTGGAAGTGATACCTAAATCAGTACTAATGAGTCAGAATAGGAAGAGGAAAGGAAAGGCAAGTGCATAGAGCTTGCACTTTATCATAGCAGCAAGATAGAGCCATTGTGGTATCTTAGGAAAAGCTGTAGTGCTTCATTCCACAGCAGATATAATCCTACCAATGGGGTAGAATGCCTGACATCCAATAGGCCATCTCTCCTTGACAGTACAAGTTGGCTTCTTTAATTCTCCTTTTCCTAGCTTCTGTGACTGACTAGCATTCTCCGTACGTGAGTGGATACATTCAATCAGGTAACAGTGAAGTCTGGCTCACCTGGGAGCCATTTGGACTTTTACAATCTGATCATTCTGTGTTGATAGTAAAGTTTCCCTCCCAAAGTGTAATCTGATTCCCAAACTCTTGGGGACACCTTACCACAGAGCCCATCTCAGGGTATTAATGGTCACGTGTGCATTTCAGATACATACATCATTCTCTCTGTAGTGTATATAAAAGATTGCAGAGAGGAATGACCGTCCGTGTGAAAATCAGGTAGATTATAGAATTGGTCCAGCAGAGAAATGATGAGGGTCCAACCAGGGCCATCATGATAGGGATGGAGAGAAGGAGCCAGAATTACCTCAAGTCACAATTCTTCTCCCACATACAGAGAAATTACTTTTCTCATTATAAGGCTGAAGCCTGAAAATATCTTAATCTAGCATTAAATTAAAACAATAAAAAATATCACATATACAATAGGAGTGCTTTATAACTTCATTTTTATTTATCACTTCAGAATTGGAGTGCTGGTTTAGTATTTTTCTACAAAAAACAAAAAGCAGCATTAGTGATAATGTTCATTGAGGTAGAATGTACATGGCATCATAACTGTACAGACTTCGTATCAATCTGTAACAATGAAAACACAATCACAAAAGTGGCAGAATTAAAATAATGATCAGATTTCTCACTACAAACAAGGCTCCTGATGAATTTAGCCTCTTCTCCAAAAATGGCACTTAGTACTGGTTACAGAGGAACTGGAAGAGCACAGAGCATTACGGAGAAAATCAAACTTTTTTATGTTTTTCTGTCAACTATGCTGTTTTCCAAAAGGAACTTTCTCTCTTTTTTCATATTTGTTTCTTTTTCTTGAATGTAATCTGTCAACAGTACTTATCACAATAAACTTTAATGGCTTTATATTTATAGACTGCTTAAATTAGTTCCTCTAGTTCTTTTTAGGTGAGATTCTTCTCTTTCATACATTTATGCTGTTCTCAACCTACTTCACAACTACGTGTGTGTGTGTATACATATATATGTATACATACACATATACAATGTATTTTGCAGTGCATCTTTAGTAAATACATAACACAAGCACATCACAAAGAACAAGACCGTGTTTTTCTACAAATGTTTGTCAAGCAGCTTAGGAAAGTGACCTCTGCAAACTTGATCAATTGCTATTGTTATAGAATCAGTAGTAACTTTGAGATTGCGGTAGCATTATCTAATTTCACCAGCAAAAAACTCTCACACATGTGAGACGAGACTCTGGTTAAACCCACAAAATTTTCCTTTTAGAAGTGATGTACATTTTTAAAACTTAGGTATCCGGTATTTTACTATTTGCTTGAGAATTGCTTAAAGTCCTACACCACACAGGCCTTTAACTTTAAGAGTATTTGCCTCTTACCTAATGCCATCTGGTGTAGATCAGCTTATTATATATACCATCATCTCCAAAAAATTCTCTGCATTATTTATAAATATTATAATATGAGTTGTAATAAGTTATGAAAAAAATGCAAACACATCTGGAGGTCATTTAACAGAAACCAATAAACCCTTTATGAATTGAACCATTATTCATATGTTCGTCTGATTGGCTCACTAAACATTTCCATTGTTTCACTAAACATTGCTGGTTTGTCCAAATGTGCCTCAGAGTCGATCAAAAGACTCAGTGGCTACACAAAACACGAATTAAGTTTTTCATAACGCTATTCCTTAGAAAGCTAGAATCCTCTTGCATCAGTGAATCTTTGGGTAACAGAAGTGTGAACACCTCAAGCTACACAGGCAAAAGGAAATACAGTTGCAGAGGATTATGTGTCTATCATCTAGGTAGTCAATATAAGAGAAGTGATTCATTAAACATTACTTTGCCTGGGCCGCCCAGTGGCGCAGCGGTTTAGTTCGCGCTTGGCAGCCCAGGGTTCGCCGGTTCGGATCCCGGCCGCCCGCCGACGCGCCGCTTGTCAGCCACGCCGTGGCGGTGTCCCATATAAAGTAGAGGAAGATGGGCACGATGTTAGCCCAGGGCCAGTCTTCCTCAGCAAAAAGAGGATTGGACAGATGTTAGCTCAGGGCTGGTCTTCCTCACAAAAATAAATAAACAATAAAATAAATAAAGATTACTTTGCCCAAGTTTTCTAAATCATTACTTCAAACCTCAATGTCCCTTTGTCTATGCCAATATAACTATCAGAGATCCCCATAAAAGGAGTCCCTTGTACATTTTCAAACCACCAAAACCACAGTCACACGTATTTATAATCCCAATGGACTTGCCCTTGCAAAATTTCTACTGATTTCAGCAGGACACACCCATTCCCCAGAGTACAGTCAGTTTTTCTCATCTAATCTAGTGAGAGAAAACATCCTATTAATAAAGCAGTTGGCAACCATTACAAACGTCTTATTAAATATTAAATAGTGGGGGATTTCTCTGAGCCAAAGAAGAGTAATAGGCAATACCCATTATGTACACTGTACTGGCAAAGTCATTCTTTTATAGACTCTCACCCTAAAAGTGATTTAACATCTCACTGTAAAAGACAGGAATGTTGCTGTTTCTGATATCCTACCTTGTGCCAAGCACAGCACCAGGCATGTTTGTAAACACGTAACTGAGGTTCTTACAGGTTACGATAAATTACCTACTAAAGGACACATAATTTTAAGAGTCAGCCTGACTCCAAAGATGAAGCCCTTCCCACTTAACTACACTGTACACAACCCTAATCAGGGGTAAAAAATACAAAAATGTAACAATATTCTACATTAACTCACATACCAGCCCAAGTGTACAGAAAGAATGTACCTCCTTCACTTTGAAGTTAATATGATTTTTCTCATGAGCCCCCATTCTCTGGGTAGTAGAGGGAAAATTACTAAATGTCAACTCTGGTTTAAACTTAAGTCCAATCCAGCAGTTTGAACTGTCTGCAGAGGTAGCATCTAGTGATCCCTCTATACCATACTCTCCCTCTACCATGGAGCAGCAAGACTCATGTTCCAATGGCCAGGCAAGGGGCACCCCCTCTGTTCTAGAATGGAGTGCACCAAATCTGCTTCTTGATATGCTAAATGGGGAGAAAACAGAATTTCAGAAAACCTTTTCTCATCAATAGCCCGGCTCGCAAGACTATGGTCTTGGGGCAAATTTGAATTCAAGAGCTACATTCTTTCCATACCTTCTCTCCATCCCACCCCAAGTAAATGGATTCCTGGACCAGCCAAGCCAAGGTTATGAATTCAGAAAAATTTAAAAAAGCATATTAATAAATTTCAAACTAGTTTCACCAATCATACAAGCATGGATGAACGCTGCTAGTACAATAGAACCTCAATTGTGTGAAATTATTTTTCATCTTAAAATATAAACGTTTTGGGATCAGCCCTCTGGCCTAGTGATTAAGTTTGGCATGCTCCGCTTTGGCGGCCCAGGTTCAGATCCTGAGCATGGACCTACACCACTCATCAGCGGCCATGCCATGGTGGTGACCCAAATACAAAATAGAGGAAGACTGGCACAGATGTTAGCTCAGGGTGAATCTTCCTCAGGAAAAAAAATATATACATATACATATATATATAAACATTTTATTATTAATATATTGGAAATAAACAATGGATGATAAATTGTTCCAGACTATTTTTAAAAGGTTTTCCCCTTCAATTTTCTTTATTAAAATGGTTTAACTATTAAATTAAGAACAAATTCCACAAAATAAAGCATATATATATATATATATATATAAAATCATAATAATTTCCCCTGCACTGTACCCCCCAAGGTAACAGGAGTAATGTTAACACCCTAGTGTGTATTTTTCCACCCCTGCGTCCACACTCATACAAACATACAGACATGCAGACATATGAATGGGGATTTTTGTATCATTATATAAATAATCTATACACATTACTCTTCAACTTGCTTTTCTCATTTAACAATTGTTCAAACCTGATTCTCAAATTGGTTAAAACAAAGTCCCACACAAATAGTAATGGGCACATGTTAAAATTTCATTTTACTTATTTATGAGGAAATCAACAGAATGACAACACTGATTCAATTTGGATATGAGAAACTTATATAAACAGTGAAAAAAGGAATGCTATAAAAAGATCACTAGATTAAATATAAAATTGGTCATTGTCCTACAGGGAAATAAAATCATAACCTTTGGAGTTATCTCCTTTACTATGTAGAAAAAAATCATCTCACCTTATTATAGTTCTACAAGTTAACCTTTAACTTTACTGAGTTGTAAAATGCTTGGGCCCTAATCAATTGTGAACATTAAGTCAAGCCAAGTCTCTCTTCCTTGAGAGAGATCTGGATGACCCTCAGACTATCTTGTTAGAAAATGCAATAGCAGGATATTAAGATCATGCAATCGTCTTTTTTGCCTTATCTCCAAGTTTTGGAAAATTTTCGTAAACATAATAGATCATGGATATCCCTCTGGATTAATAGATACGCCACCAATTCATTTTTAATAACTGCATAATCAATTCATAGTATAATTTTTCTACAGATAATCTAACAATCCCCCTATTGACGGACATATAGGTTTTTTTCCAATATTTTGACCACTGCAAATAATGCTACTTTAATATCTTTGTATATATGTTCTCTGATACTGGTGCTTCTATTCCTAAGATAGAGTCCCAAAAGCAGGGGTGTCAAAATAAAAAAAATAGATATTTTAATTTAATAGTTATTGCCACACTCCTTTATGAGTCTGGATAGTTTTGGATGTAGTCCTGTGTATATTTTTACCCAAGTTAAAATAATCCTAACAAGATTGAAAATACTGATACCCTGCAAGCTATGTCATCCCATGGAAAGATAAGTAAGTTTTCACGCCAAGAACTTAATGACAATGACTACTCAAACTCTGAATCAAAAAAACAATAATATAAATTATACATCTTTATTGGTTCAAAATAAAATGTTAATCTTTTGTTATTTTCTTTTCTTGATGATTCTAAACCATTGTATTTGGTACTATTTGGCACTATTGATTTATACACAAATAAATTTGCCTTGTATTAATATACAATAACTAATTTGTTTCTTGTCTAGTTCAAGAAAATGCTAAAGTAATCAGGTGTGCTATCAATGTTTCCAAAACACTTGGATCCATGAACATCCAATGGCAGGAAAAATGTATTCTTTTTTTTTATTGATGTCTTAATAGTTTATAATATTGTGGGGTTTTAATTGTACATTATTGTTTGTCCGTCACCATGTGGATGCATCCCTTCACCCCTTGTGCCCACCCCCCACCGCCCCTTCCCCTTGGTAACCACCAATCAGTTCTCTCTGTCCGTGTGTTCACTTATATTCCATATATGAGTGAATTCATGCAGTGTCTGTCCTTCTCTCTCTGGCTTATTTCACTTAACATAATACCCTCTAGGTCCATCCATGTTGTTGCAAATGGGACAATTCTGTCTTTTCTCATGGCTGAGTAGTGTTCCATTGTATGTATATACCACATCTTCTTGAACCAATCATCAGTCGAGGGACACTTGGGTTGCTTCCACCTCTTGGCTATAGTGAATAATGCTGCAATGAACATAGGGCTGCATACGCCTCTTGTGATGGTTGATTTCATGTCCATTGGGTAGATGCCCAAGAGTGGGATTGCTGGATCATACGGTATTTCTATTTTTAATTTTTTGAGGAATCTCCGGACTGTTTTCCATAGAGGCTGCACCAGTTTGCATTCCCACCAGCAGCGAATGAGGGTTCAAAGTCTAATATGAAGCATTTATTAATATAGAAAACGTAGAAACAACTTACATATCCCTCAATATGATTAAATATGTTATGATACATCCATGTTCTGTATTACTATGTAGTCATTCCTTCAACCCTAACTTGTTGATTCTGCCTTTGTGCCAGGACTGTATCAGACACTGAGGATATAAAAGTGCTCACAAGCAGACACAATTATAGTTGGGAAGCACACTAATAAGTTTATTAGTAGTAAGCACACTAATAAATTTATAATGACAAACAAACAGTCTGAAAGAAACACTGTTGTATAAAGGCCTATAACACAAAGGGACACGATCTAGACTTGCCCTGAGAAGGTCATAACTGATCTGGGATCAGTTGGTAAAAGGGAAAGAAGAACATTTCAGAAAGAGGAAACAGCACGTGCAAGGAGTCGGGGGGGATGTAAATATGATAAAATACATTACAGTACATTCTAACTTGGCCTGGTAGACGCTTTTCTTACATCCAGCAAAGAGTGAAAGGAGGATGAAACTTCAAGCAGTTATAGAAAACTGTATCTGAGATCTTGGCATTTGCCCTACAGACACACACTATGTCAGTGCAGCCCTGAGTCCTATTGTTTTATGGACTGTATCAGTTGTCAGATGATTGTCCCTCAGCTCCAAAACTACCTTTCTGTGCTCTGATCTGTGATGCCACAGCTGGCACTCTGCAAACCATATGTCAGCTTTGCCATCTGACTGACTCCCTGTTAGGCTTTTCCAACAGGGGGCGGTCAAGGGAAGCTGCAGGGGTGGAGGAGGGAGAAGAGGTATGGTCCTCCCTCACTGCTTCGTACTGGCTCACTGTCTTCTTGCTGTTCCTATGAGTGTCACCCCAACAACACTTCTTCATTCCAGCAGCAGCTGTTCCTTCCCGTAGCAGTAACTGAATCCAGTTGTAGCTTTTCCAATATTTTTAGACCAGCCTCAAGCAGCCTTGAAAGGCTCCAGGACCAGCTGAGCAGCACCCCCTCCCCAGAGACCTGAGTTTCAGCTCTGCAGGGCTCCCACAAGTTTCTAAGCTTTAATCATTCCAATCTCTTTGTTCCAGCCCTAGGATTGGCAGCTGATTCCTGCAGTTGCTACCTCTGTGGTACTTCTTCCATTTTCAGTTTTCTAGTTAACTTTATACCTAGTTAACAGCTCTGTTAAAATAACTAGTGTGATTCATCCACTGTTGTAGCATGTATCCGTACTCCATTCCTTTTTAGGGATGGATGAGATTCCATTATATGTATATACCACAGTTTATTTACCCATTCGTCCATTGATGGGCATTTGGGCTGTTGCCACATTTTGGCTGCTCTGAATAGTGCTGCTCTGAAGTGAAAGAAGCCAGACACAAGTCACATATTATATTATTCAATTTATATGAAATGTCCTGAATAGGTAAATTCATAGAGACAGAATGCAGATTGGCAGTTTGTAAGGGCTGGAGAGAGGAGTGAATGGGAGCAACTGCTTAATGGATATGGAGTTTCCTTTTGGAGGGATGAAAATGTTTTGGAACCAGATAGACAGATGTGGTGGTTGCACAATATTGTGAATGTACTAACTGTCACTGAATTGTCACTTTAAAATGGCTACTTTCATATTATGTCAATTTCACCTTAATATAAATAAATAAATAGCTGGTGAGATTTCTGTCTCCAAACTGGGCCCTGACCGATACGTGGGCCTTCGTTACACAAACCACATCCTTCAAGTTTGCTTTAACCACCTGAGTCACATTGCCTGCCACCAGCCCTTGTTCCAGTGTCCACTATTCAGGAGGTAGTTGATTCTCAGCAGAAAGCATGGTCTTGGCCTGTACCGTCCAATATGGCAGCCACCAGCCACAGGTAGCTATTTAAATTTAAATTTGATCAAATAAAAAATTCCATTCCACTGACACATTTCAAGTGTTCATTACCACAGTGGCTAGTGGCTACAGTATTGCACAGAACATTTCCATCATCGCAGAAAGTTCTAATGAACAGTGTTGGTCTGCACCTCACCAAGGGTCTTTCTATCATAAAGCCTCCAAAGTATTTTGTGACTGTTCGTCAGCCTGCAGTTACAGGCTCCCTTAGAGTCTAAATGAAAAAAATCAGGGGAGAAGAGTTTGGGTCAGGGACATGGGTCTTAGCAGCTTTCTCCACTTAACTCTCCCCTTTTGTCAACCCAGTAGTTCAGTTCTCATCCATCCCTCTCCCTAAATACACATCAGTAATTATTGCATTTATGAGTCTACATTTATTTTGATTACACACTAGTTTGACCAGTAAAACTATAACCTCCTCCAGGCCAGAGTTTTGGGGTTTTTTCATATCTACTCCCCACATTCAGTGGTATATTCCTTGAGTGTTCACCAAATAGTTGCTGACTGAACATCTGATGAGGCTAGCTCTGGTTTCAGGGGATTGGTTCCAAACTGAAAAAATAAAACCTCCACCAGCACAGTGGTAACACCCTGACTAAATAAACAGTGATTTGCAATGCTTCACTCCTATGATTTCTTTTGGTTTTGATTTTTTTAATGAGCATACCACTTCAAAAACATTCCTGGTGTGGCTCGGCCCAAATAACTTCAGTAGGAGAGGGTAGCCTTCCTCTCTGAAAATCAGCCCAGCATAAATCCTTTTCGTGCCTGGATCGCAGATCAGATCCAAGATCAACCCAGAGTGATACGAGCCAGAGATACAAGCCAAACACAATGCCCTTCCCTCAAGAGTCTTCCTGAGTGTGCTTCCTATTGTTAAAAGACAAACTGGGGCATATTAAAAATTATAAGAGTTTATTTGAGCAAAAATTGACTGAAATTGGGCAGCTCCAAACCAGAAGTGGTTAGGAGCATTCCACCAACAGGAGGTCAGGGAGAGACTTTAATAGAGAAAAGGTGGAAGCAAGTAAGGAAATTATTGATTGGCTATAGCTTAAAGCTTAGTTGGCTGTTTGTGATTGGTTGTCCTTAGGTTTCAGTTTTATAACCTCGAGATATTTACAGGCTTAGATTTTGGTTTGCTTATGTAGGCCTTACAGCCACGTCAGTCTAATAAACTCCTTGTTTAATTAATTCAACACTACCTTTGTTGTGTGGCTTTCAGAGAAGATCCCTGAATATCTGAATGGAAGTTACCCCACATCCCTGAATGTAGGGTAACTGATCAGTAGTAGTCTTGAATGACTTTTTACAAACTCTCATCAGATTTTGAAGTATTAGTCTATAGATTACAACAACTTCCTCAACATTTACGAATACCGAATATGAATTTGAGGAAAATTTGCATTTGTGTAGTTTACAGACCATGTTTGCAGCCATAAATCTGTACTGGGCTGGTAAGGAGTAATTCTCCTCCTACTTTACTACATGTATATTATTGTCCTTCTACATTTAAAGTGGGAATGATCAAGATTCATGTATGCAATGGCAAGTAGCTCAGCCTCATTAACTTAAGGAATAATAAAAGAAAATATTTAAAAGGAAAGTGGATAAATACAGAAAGCCTAGTTGATCAGAGGCCTTGAACATCCAATAAAGATATCCATGTGGGCATATGAGCCGATTATTATTGACACTGTCATACTCCCATCTCTTACTTCTACTCCCTTTACTACTTTATCTCTCCAAGCTATATTTGGCCAATTTTCAGAATGGTCAACATATATAGGAACCCAATTCAGAATCCTGGGCAAACAAGTAATATGGAGTAGTGGAAGCCATCAGTGTCCTTCCCATAGCCCCTCTTGCAGAGCTTTATCACTTCTGTATCCTGACCTCCAATTGCTAGTGTCTGCATCTTGAGGGCTTTCTCACACAACCCCTGGAAGAGGTCTTTATCCAATGATGGATGACAGTTGGTGCATAAATACCTAGCTCTCTTGCTCCTTGGGTGGGATCACTGTGAAATGTATGTTCTCCATTAGCTCCCAGAGTTCTCCAGTGGGATGAAGCTCTGGTTTTCCAGGGTGGTAACTTACCCTTCCTTCCCTATTTTACATCCTCACTTCCTTACTGTTGTTTATTGGGATCACCTCCCAAATAAACTGCTTGCACTCAGATCTTTGCTTCAGGAGCTGCTGAAGGGTGAACCCAAATCCAGACATATGGTAATATAACAGTTAGCATTTGGTCAGCATATGCCATGTGAGGAACACTGTTCTAAGAGCTTTATAAGTATTAAGCCACTTAAATGTCACACATTGGATAAGGTAGATACTGTCGTCCTTATCCCCAGTGTACGGATGGGGGGAACTGGGGCATAGGGAGGTTAAATAACATGTCATTTGACCCTAGCCAGCATGGCGCCAGAGCCAATCCACCTATACTATGCTATGCTGCTCACTGCCTCAAATGGGCCTTGGAAAAATAAATTAAAACAGGAAGGAATATAACCAGAAATCACTACAATCAATTCACAAATTCTAAGGGCCTGGGAGAGGAAGAACCCAGTAGACTTGGGTACTTATTGAGCAAGAGTTAAAGAAGGGAGAGGAGCAAAAATTAATGCAATGATGAGAGGAAGCATGCCCCCTAAATAAAAATTCCATTGACTCTGGAAGATTCAAGATGGCTACAAATGTTTTGCTAATTCTCCTATTGAAACATGGAGACTAATTTCACTCCCCCTTGAATCTGAACTGACCTTAGTGACTTGCTTAACCAATAGAATGTGTGGGAAGTTATATAGTGACTTCCAAGGCTTGGTCTAAGAAGACTTGCAGCTCTGCCTGGGTCTTTTAGGGTACTCTTCTCCGGGAACCCTGCACCACCATGGGAGAAGTCTGACTAGGCTGAAGCTGCCACGCTGGAGAGGCCACAGGTAGGTGCTCCAATTGACACTGTCAGATGAGCACAGCTTTCCCTGAAAAGGTCCCAAACATCTTGGACCCTTCAAACCTAGTGTAACAATCTGTCCCAGGTACAGGTAATAAAGGGGTTCATTATATATACAGAATTTTAAAACAATAATAAAAGAAACAAAAAGTCGATCTGCTTTTTATTATCATCGTGAGCCAGCAATTCTAAACAACATGAGTGATAAAATATTACTACCTAAAAAAATCTTTTGTTGGCCTAATTTCAAAACAATTGCTATGCTTACTGTTTACTTTTGTAATATGCATGTAAACTTCAAATTAGCATATTCCTTTTACTTATCCTTTAATAAACATTATATTGCACACGGAAGTTAATGTGGAGAACTCCCAGTTATACAGTCAACTCCCAACACACTCAGTCTGGGCAACGTATGTTCATTTCAAGGTTTCTAAAAAGGAAAGGGAAAAAGGAAAAAACCAGGTTCTCACCTCTGTAGGGAAAAACCTAGTTCTTCCTTACTGTGTGTTTCTTCCCTATGTGCCTCCTTTATTACTCACACAGAACACTTCACTTCTGACACTTCTAGTTACCAAATGTATGGAGTTTTCCCACACAACAAGCAATTCTCTGGGATACCAGCTGGGTGTCCTACAATTGAACTCAATTCTGGCACCATCTCCCCAGAGATAGTGTCAGATCCCACAGGTTAAGGACTCAGTCACATAAGACCGTTCCCCCCCCCACACACACACACTTCAGACGCCAGTCGCAAACCTAGGTTATCACCTGAGCTTCTGACCAACTGGCTATAGATGGGAGGTTCCCATGACCTCCCTCCTTGGGTTCAATTAATCTGCTAGAGCAGCTCACAGAACTCAGGGAAACACTTACTTACATTTACCAGTTTATTAAAGGAAATGATAAAGGATACAGATGAACAGCCAGATAAAGAGATACATAGGGCGAGGTCTGGGAGAGTCCCAAGCACAGGATCTTCTGTCCTCGTGGAGTTGGGGTATATCACCCTCCTGGTGTGGCTGTGTTCGCCAGCCTGGAAGCTCTCCAACCCCCATGCTATCGGGATTTTCTGGAGGCTTCTTCACCTAGGCGTGATCAATTATTAACTCCATTTCTAGCCCCTCTCCCCTCTCTGCAGGATGAGGGGTAGAGCCAAAAATTCCAAGCTTCTAATCATGGCTTGGTTTTTCTGGTGACCAGCCCCATCCAGGAGCCATCCAAAGTCACCTCATTAAACAAAAGATGCTCCTAGTGCTCTATCACTTAGGAATTTACAAGGGTTTTAGGAGTCCCGCGTCATGGACAGGGTCAAAGACAAATATAAAAACAAAACATGTTCCTAGTGTTCTTATCACTTAGGAATTTATAAGGGTTTTAGGAGCCTTGTGCTGAGAACTGGGGACAAAGACAATATGTGCATTTCTCATTATTTCACACTCTCTTTGTGGACATCCTGGAGTCATGTGTTCTCCAACCCCTGAAGGCTACACATTCCTGCATTGAAATGATAGACTCAAACAAACAATGATAGCATAGTAGTTGCATAATGTTCCTTCAATTCTGTCATTCTATCTGACCACTTGGAGTTTTATTTGTATTTTAAAAATTGAAAACAGTGAAACAAGGTGTAAACTGCAAAGTGTAATATTAATGTTTGGTAAGTGCAAATTTTAGTTCACACATGAAACATTTGGCTGAATTTAAATAATATCTCTGCAAATTAAAATTTGTTCTTCTATTTTACCCTAAAGAATAAATCAAGAAAATAATATGTGAGGAGGGAGGAGGGGAAATTGGAGGAAGATGGTCATAAGGTACAATCTTCCAATTACAAGATAAATAAGTATTAGGATGTAATGAACAACATGACGACTACAGTTAACACTGCTGTATGGTATATTTGAAAGTTGTTAAGAGAGTAGATCCTAAGAGTTCTCATCTCAAGGAGAAATTTTTTTCTTTCCTTTTTATTGTACCTATAAGAGATGATGGATGTTAACTAGACTTATTGTGGTAATCATTTCACAGTATATGTAAATCAAACCTTCATGCTATATGCCTTAAACTTATACATATGTGATGTATGTCAATTATTTCTCAATAAAACTGGAAAAAAAAGAAAAGAAATGTTATATCAGTGGTTCAATTTAGTAGTTGCCTAAATTGTATCATTTGCAGACTTTTCAGCTTTTGTAGAACTCATTTATCAGTTATTGGACATTTACCTAAAATATTATTATATCAGACTGTAACCAAAAGTTTAAACTATGCAGATTAGATAGACAAACTACCGAATAAATAGTTATGCTTTTTTCCTTCTTTTGTACTGCAGTATCTGTTTTGCTTTCTTTTTTTTTTAACTGGTGTGATTATTTATACAAAGTTTAATGAAAGAAAAATTTTCACTGTCTCTATTTCTTTTGCAGGCATTGTTATTATTCGTTTGATTTCATGTTATTATTGAAAATAAAGGGTGTTAAGAAATGATCTGTTCTGTGCACCATATACACACTATGCCAGACCAGCACATCAGGCAGCTGAAAACCACCAAGTGACCAACGTGAACACCACATGGAACAGAAGAATGACCTAGCCGAGCCCTGCCTGAATCTCAAAGTCATGAGGTATAATAACGTAGCCATTGTTTCAGGCCATTAAGCTTTGCTGTGGCTTAAGATAATGGCAAAAGATAACTGGAACATTTACAAAGCTAAAAAACTGAGAGGTTTATAAGAGTTTTCACTTTATAAAATGATTTAACACGAATTTGAGGTTTTTCATGCAAAGCATGATTGTATTTATTCTTTTTTAACGCCGTTTATAACTCTGATAAGCAGTAGTTCTCAACTGACAAAATTCCCTGGCTGATTCTGATAAACTCACTCTCCAACTCCAACATCCTTGAGAACTGCTGAGGTAAAGAAAAGCACTTGCTAAAGACGATTGGAAATATGTAATAATCTGAGAGTTCTGAGGGGTCTGGATTTAATTACTTGTTCCACAATATTTTTTGAGCTCCTACTGTGCGCCAGTCGCTCTTCTAGGCACTGGGACATGACACTGAGCGAGGCAAAGTCTCTGCCCTTGTGGAGCTTCCATTCTGGTAAATTGTGATAAGGAGTTTACTTTTGGATGTTTGCTTTCGGAGATCATGGGCGTATTCACGTGGCAGCGTACAGTGAACACCCAGAAATAAAAGTAACCGCTAGCAGACAGAACTGAAGATTCCAATTTTAAAATGGTTAGGGTTTGGCATGTGTTTTACTCAGTAATAAAGCCTGAGTGAAATTTTAATTATACGGCTCCTCATTAACTGGAAGTCCAATGTAAGCATCAGGCACACCTGATCCAGGTGCTCAAAGAAGGTCATGAGGCTTGTTCTTCTTTTCTTTTTTTTTTTTTTTTTGTGAGGAAGACCAGCCCTGAGCTAACATCCGTCGCCAGTCCTCTTTTTACTGAGGAAGACCGGCCCTGGGCTAACATCCCTGCCCATCTTTCTCTACTTTATATGGGACGCCGCCACAGCATGGCTGACAAGCAGTGCCTTGCAGGCATCCGGGATCCAAACCTGCGAACCCCAGGCTGCCAAGTGTGAACTAAACCGCTGCGCCACCGGGCGGCCCCCTTGTTCTTCTTTTCTATCCCTTCTAGCTACCTTCCCTTGTGTCAGCTTCATTCTCAGATAGGCCCTCTCCTCTCTCTGTGGCAGCACCCATGGCCATGGACAGCTCTTGGTTCACGTCATTCAGAGTCCACACACAGTGCTTGGCACGGAGTAGGCACGCAATAAGTATTTGTTAAATGACTGAATCTCAGTCTACAATCCCAGATTTTAAAGTGACCCTCTCTCCCCCAGTATCCACGTAAAAACCCCAAATGTACTCTGATTAGTCCTGCTTTGACAATGGGTCCATTCCTAGACCAATGACTATGTTCAAAAACATGAATTTTTCTCATCAGCCAGTCTGGTTCAGGTGCCAACCATGAAAGTCCAACTGTAATTCTTTGACATGCAAGAGAGGCAGTTCCTAAAAGGAAAAGATATGTAGCAGGCAAAGTGGTGATATTTCCTACAGTGTGAAAGAGAGAAAAGTGTAGTGGCCCCAAGAATAGAGTTAAAAGAATACTCACAATAGAAGACTAGTACAAGAAAGAGTCCAAAAAATAGGGAGTAAACCAGGAGTATGTAATATTCTAGTAAGTGATGGATAAAGATGGTTTCAAATAACACAGGGAACTCAACAAAGTCTGATCCAGTATATAAAGGAGGAAAAGAACCAAGAATACATTCCAAAATAGTGTGACTTGCTAGACATTTTAGAAATATGTAATGAACATCTACTCTGTGCCAAATCCTTGCTAGGGACTGGAAATATAATGGTATCCTCACGTGCTTAACATCTTTGAGGATATACAGAAGCAAACTAGCTAATACAGAACAAGAGCTATGGCTGTGGAAAGCATTTGTGGGAGGAAGCATAGGACCACTGCCACAGCGCCTACAACGTATTCTTTCAGACATTTACTCCTGACTCTATGGTCCATATTAATCAATCAATTAATAAAAGAGTGAATGAAAAAAGATATTTAAAAGTGTGTTACATTGTACTTCTACCAGTGTAAAACTCTCCTTAACTGCTATTGACAATCGTTACTATGTAGCCATATGCCACAAACACAGAAAGTGGCTTGCAAACTGCTTTTATCATTTCCATAGTCCAAAGGATATACTTAGAGGCACATTTTATCCCAAAATGTGATGCGTTTGCCCAAAAGATGTACTATTATATTTTAATTCTAACCAGTGTGAGCTTCTCTGAGAATTAGAATTCATTTAGCATGATTAATAAAATTACCTCTAAGAAATTAAAGATCTAAATAAATGGAGATAGACTGTGTCTATGGATTAGAAGACTCAACATAACAAAGATGCCAATTCTTCCCAAATTGATCTACAGATATAACACTAATCCTATCAAAATCCCAGCAAAGTTTTTTATACACATATAAAGTTTATTCTAAAATTTATATGGAAAGGCACAGAGCCTAGAATAGCTAAAATCATCTTGAAGAAGAAGAATAAAGTGGGAGGAATCACTGTAGCCAAAATGAAATTTTACTATATAGCAATTGCAATCAAGACAGTGTGGTGTTGGCAGAGAGATAAACACATAAATCAATGGAAGAGAGCAGGGAAACCAGAAACAGACCCACACAAATATGCACAGCTGATTTTTGACAAAGATACAAAATTAATTCAATGGAGGAAGCATAGCCTTTTAAACAAATGGCCCTGACGCAACTGGACAGCCACAGGCAAAAAAACTGAACTTAGACTCAACCTCACACCTTACAAAAACTAACTCAAAATGGACTATATACTTAAATGTAAAGCCTAAAACTATAAAACTCTTAAAAAATAAAAACAAAGGAGAAAATCTTTATGATCTAGCGTGAGACAGAGAATTTTTAGACTTGACACCAAAAGCACAACCAATAAAAGGATAAATTGATAAATTGTGTTTCATCAAAACTAAAAACGTTTGCTTTGCAAAAGACCATGTGAAGATGAAAAGGCAAGCTACAGACTGGGAGAAAGTATATAGAAACCACACATCTGACAAAGGATTAGTATCTAGAATATACAAAGAACTCTCAAAACTCAAAGATGTAAAAAAATCCAATTAGAAAATGGGAAAAAGACATTTCACTGAAGAGGATATTCAGATGGATAATAAGCACATGAGAAGATGTTCAACGTCATTAGCCATTAGGGAAATGCAAATGAAAACCACAATAAGATAGTAATACACACCTATCAGAAAGGCAAAAATAAGAAATAGTGACAACATTAAACACTGACAAGGATTCATAGAAAGTGGATTACTCCTAAATTGCTGGGGAGACTGTAAAATGGTACAGACACCCTGGAAAACAATTGCGCAGTTTCTTGTAAAACTAGACGTGCAACTACCGTATGACACAGCAATTGCACTCTCGGGCATTTATCACAGAGAAATGAAAACTTACGTTCACAGAAAAATTTGTACATAGATATTTACAGAGGTTTTGTTCATAAAAGCCAAAAACTGAAGACCACCCAGATGTCTTTCAATGGATAAACTGATAAACATTCATACCATGGAATACTACTCAGCAATAAAAAGGAATGAACTATTAATACATGCAACAATGGATGAATCTCCAGGGAATTATGCTGAATAAAAAAGCTAATCCCCAAAGATTACATAGTGTATGAACTAATTTATACAACATTCTTGAAATAAAATTTTAGAATTGGAGAACAGATTCGTAGTTGCCAAAGGTTAGAAATGGGGGAGGAAAATACTATAAAAGGGCAACACAAAGGATCCTTGTGGTTATGGAACTATGTTTTATCTTGTTTTTATCTGTGGTGTGGATACACAAACCTACACATGTGATAATAAATTACATACAACTAAATACACACACACACACACACACACGAGTACAAGGAAATCTGAATAAGATCGGTAGATCACTTGTAATATTGTATTATAGTTTTGCAAGATGTTACCATTAGGGAAAACTAGGTAAAGAATACATAGCATCTCTTTGTGTTATTTCTTACAACTGCAACTGAAACTACAATTATCTCAAAATAAGAAGCTTAATTTTTAAAAATTATCTCTAGATTTTAGTGATCAAAATAATGCAATCTACTGATAACTCTTAACCCACAAAAGCCTTCATGAAGTTGGGACAGGGATCCCAGGTCTCATTAACTTTGCCCACTCTTGGTTGCTGCATTATGCAGCATTATATGATTACAATCAAAAGAATTAGAGTCACCTTGGTTGTATTGTATGCTGCTAAGTCGGGGGCATGAGGAATAGAAGGGCAAAAGAAAAAGTAGCAGCTTCTCATAAGAGAAGCGTGTGTTCGCTGCCTCACAAATGGTCCACAAGCAAGTTAAAAACTATAAGGCAGAATAGGTCATTGTCTGCAGATAGACAATGGCCTATTTACAGAAGAAACCAACACAGACGAAAACAATCAGGTTGAGTGTGTTGTTCACCATAATGAAACGACCACTAGTTTGAATGACCTGGGCAGGGAAGCTGCACTGCTTCTGCTACCCATGCACCCAACACAGATACAAAGCAGCGTCCAGCTATCTCTTAGAAAATATTACAATTCCCTGTTTAGAACAATGCCAATAAAACCACTATTTTATAGATTTAAAAAAACCCTAAAGGCAGAAGTGGGAGGTGAATTGCCAACATCTCAGAGTTAGTAAACGGCAAGGCCAGGATTCAAAACTAAGTCTTCTAATTCCAAGGCCAGTACTCCCTCCAAAGCCAGCTTCACCACAGCTGCTCAGCTTTAGACAGTCTTTGGCTAATAATTCTACAGAACATTTCAACTGGCAGGAGAAGAGCTGCACGACCAACTGAACATTCTCATTTTTCATCATGAGGATTTTGAACACTTGTTTGGAGAGATAAGCCTTTGAGTTCATTTGTAGAAAAATTGTGTTGCATGTGAATATTTCATTTCATTAATAACATACTAAATGCTTTCAAATATGCTTGATCCTCACACAATCCTATAAAATAGGTAGAGCTGGATTTGCTATAGTCATTTATTAAAATGAGGCTCATTGAGGCTAAGTGACTTGCCAAAGATGACATGGTTTTATATTAGAAGTGGAGCTGGAACAAGAACACATTCTTTAACCTCAGGACATTTTATACTTCTTTTTCTATTTTATTAATTTTCTTTTCCATACAAAAGGATATATATTATGATCAACTACCCAGCTTAAGAACCTGAACCTTGCCATTGATGTTGAAGCCCCTGTATTCTCCCTGGGGGCCACGGTGTTTCACCGCTCCAGGGATCACCATTCACACAAAATATAGTGGGAAGAGGGCCCCCCTGGAGTTGTGTGCCTGGCAGCCCTGCCCCCATCTCATCTGTCCCCTCAATCCTGAACTGTGTTTATCATTATCTGACTTTTCTTGATGTTTCACCACATATCTTCATTACTCTAAAAATATATTGCTTAATTTTGCCTGTTTTTATATTTTTTAAACAGATCCATACTCTTCTTAGTCTTCTACAACTTGTTTTTTCACTCTGTTTTGGCTATGAGCTGCATCCGCGTTGATGTGAGTAGCTGTAGTTCATTCATTTTCCACCACAGTATAGTATTCCACAGCATGAATTTGCCATAATCTGTTTGTCTAGTCTCCTACCATTGAACCTTTGGGTTGCTTCCACATTGGGGCTATCATGAACAATGCAGCTATGAATATTCTTGTGCATATCTCCTGATCCACAGGTACAAGAGTTTCTCCTAGGTATAAAAGTAGGAGTGTAATTGCTATCTTGTAGATTTAAACATCTTCAACATTACTAGATAATTCCAAATTATTTCCTAAGATTTTGTACTAATTTATTTTAATCATCAGTGTATAAAAAGTTCTGCTTTATCTACATCCTCAGAAACCCTTGGTATTATACATTTTATTTTTTGTCACTATAACGGGTACAAAACAGGACGTTGTTGTACCTCATTGTGGTTCTAATTTGCATTTCCCTGATTACTAATGGAGTTGAGCATCCTTTCATAATATTTTGGTCATTTCTGTTTCTTCTTCTATGCAACACAGAATGGGTTATGTCATTGGCCCATTTTTCTGTTGGGTTGCTTGTCTTTTTCTTATTGATTTTTTTTCTGGTGAGGAAGATTAGCCCTGAGCTAACATCTGTTGCCAATTGTCCTCTTTTTGCTGAGGAATGTTGGCCCTGGGCTAACATCCATGCCCATCTTCCTCTACTTTATATGTGGGGCGCCTGCCATAGCATGGCTTGATAAGCAGTGCATAGGTCCATGCCCAGGATCCGAATCTGCGAGCCTCAGGCCGCCAGAGCAGAGTGGGCGAACTTAACCACTATGCCAGCAGGCTGGCCCCTCTTGTTGATCTTTAAAAGGAACTTGAAAATTTTAGGCAACATAACTTTATCAGTTATTTATGATGCAAATTTTTTCCCTCAACTTGAGTATCGTGTTTCACTTTAAGGTATCTTTTGATAAGCGAATCTTAATACAAGCATGGTGATCAATCTTTGCCTTTATGGGTTAATATTTTAATCTGTAATGTGGTGAAAGATATTTAAATATAACACTGAATAATACATGTATTGTACATTTTTATGTACTACTGGATTTAAGAGTCTGTTTAGAATTTTTGCATATATTTTTATGAATAGGATTAGTCTGCAATTTTCCTTTCTCCTATTCTTTGATTTTGATATCAACATTGTCCCATCCTTATAAAATGAGTTAGTATATGAAATAACTTTTTTAAGACTGGAATTTTGTCTTCCTTCAATGTTTGCTAGATCTCAACAGAAAAACTCTCTGGCCTGTTGATTTCTTTGTGGAAAGATATACAACTATCAATTCAATTTCTTTGATGGTTATAGGTCAATTCGGGTTTTTAAAACCTTCTTAAGTCAATTAGGGTAAACATTTTTCTAGGATTGTGTCCACTTTGTTTTTAAATTTATTGGCATAAAGTTTTTTGTAATTTTCTTTTATCTTTTCAATCTCTGCTATTTCTGTACTCAGTCCTATTTTTCATTCTTTGTTTTGTTTACTTGTGACCTTTCTCTTTTTGATATAAATCTTGCTATTTGGTAATTTTACTAGTATTTCAAAGAGTGAACTTTTGGCTTCTTGATTCTTTTTATTGTATCTTATTTTTAATTTTATCAATTTCTCTTTTCTCTTTATTATTTCTTTCCTTTTAATTCATTTATGTTTATTCTCCTGTGCTTTTTCTTATTTCTAAAGTGACCTGATTAGGTCAATAATTTTTAAATTTCTTCTTTTATAATACAAATATTTAAGGCTATAAGTTTACCAGAAGTTCTCTCTTATTCCAAATCAAATTTTCCTCATTTCCAATATTATTTCTTCTTTGACTAATGAACAATAGAAGGGGTTTGTTTTTTTTTTAAATTTCCAAATACAGGAGGTTTGTTATCTTGTTTCATTGTCTTATTGATTTCTAACAAAATTGTCTTGAAGTCAAAAAACACGCTCTATATGATATTGATTCCTTGAATTCTTGCTCTATTGCCCAGAATATGGTCAGTTTTTATAAATGATCCATGAGTTTGAGAAGAATGTATATACACCAATTGTAGGGTTCTATTGGCTATATATGTCTATTGTTAGATTTAACTTATTAATTGTGTTATTTAAATCTTCTATATCTTCACTCATTTTGTTGGCTTAATCTATAAATTATTGAGAGGATTATTAAAATTTCCCATGGTGATAGGTGATATTTACCCATTTGATAAGTGGTGGATACATATATCCTAAAAATATACATAAATATATACATACATATACATATATATCAGTTTCTATTTTCAGTTCTATTAATTTTTGCTTTATATACTTTAAGTTATGTTATTAGGTGCATTTAAGTTTGGAATGATAAATTAAATCTTTTAAAATTAATTATGTGCTGATCTTTTCCACTGTTTAAAAGTCTATTTTGTCCAATATTAATATGGCTACACTGCTTTCATTTCATACATATTTGCTTATCCTATGCTAACCTTTTACTTTCAACCTTTTGGTATCCTTATGCTCTCAGTGTGTGTGTGTGTGTGTGTGTGTTATCCAGTCTGACAATGTTTGCTTTTAACTGGAGAATTTAGCTAATTTATTTTTATTAAAAATACACATATGTATAGAAAACATATATTTGGATTTATTTCTTATTCTCTGTTTTCACTTTATCCCGCTTTTTCTGTTTCCCTTTTTTTTTTTTTGTCTTCTTTTGGATTAATTGATTTTTCCCCTTTTTTTCCTTTATTCCCCTTGAATAGCTGGGAATATAGATACTCTATTTCTATTGTTCTTATGCCTCCCCAGACACTTAAAATACATATGTAATCTAACAAAATCTAAAGTTAATCAATGCATATACTGTTGACCAAACAATACCTAGAATTTGGAGTGCTTTAAATGCGATGATCACCATTATACCCTCCACTTAAGTAACACCATATTGTCCAATAGAAAAAACTAGACCAGAGCAAGGAGAATCAGTTCTGGGAAGAACGGGGCAGGATGCAATTTTAAATATGGTGATCAGTTTAGGCCTCATTGAGAAAATATTTGAGCAAAGATGTGAAAGAGATGATGTTAGCTCTGCAGAACCTGAGGCAACAACATTCCAGGCAAAGGGATCAGCAAGCACAAAAGCCCTAAGGAAGGAACAGTACTGGAGAGTTCTAGGAACAGAAAGGAGGCCAGTGTGGTTGGAGCAGAGTGAGCTGGGGGAGGGTACTAGGAGGTGGAATCAGACAAGCAATGGCTGGTCGGCTCAGGTTGGACTTTGCAGGCCATTGTAAAGACATGTGGCTTTTACTGAGAGTAATGTGAAGCTTTTGGAGAGAAGTGACATGAATTGACTTTTACTTTAAAAAGCCTCTTCCTTAATTTAAATGCTAGCATACTAGAGAAGTTTTCTCAAAAACAGTATTTTATTTCTACACATACACGCACATACAAATGTATCTTACATTTGTAAGGAGATAAGGAAATCTCATGGGAGGTGGTTTTAAATACTTGTATTTTATGCTGATTAAGCCTTTCTTAATCTAAGTTTTTTGGTAGAAAAAGTTAACAGCATAGATAATCAGAATGAAAAATTACACCCTTATTACCCAACTACTCTATATGTAAATATATAATATATACAAAATCTGCTTTGTCTCTTAATAACATGCCATGAGATTTTTTCATCCAAATACATAAAATTGCATAAGTTTAAGGTGTACAATGTGATTTGATACACTTATCCACTACAGTGTTAGCTAACATCTCCATCACCTCATATAATTGCTATTTCCTTTTTGTGGTGAGAACTTTTAAGATCTACTCTCTTAGCAATATTCAAGTATATAATACAGTACTGTCAACTATAATCACCATGTTGTACATTAGATCCCCAAAACTTATTCATCTTATGACTTAAAGTTTGCACCGTTCGACCAACATCTCCCCATTTTCCCTGGTAACCACCATTCTACTCTGTTACTATGAGTTAGACTGTTTTAGATTCTGCATATAAATGATATCATACAGTATTTGACTTTCTCCATCTGACTTACTTCATTTAGCATAATGCCCTCAAGGTCCATCCATGTTGTTGCAAAGGGCAGGGTTTCCCTCTTTCCCATGGCTGAATAATATTCCATTGAGTGTGTGTGTGTGTGTGTGTGTGTGTGTGTGTATTATATCCTCTTTATCCATTCATCTATTGATGGACACTTAGATTGTTTCCATATCTTGGCTATTATAAATAATGCTGCAATGAACATGGGGGTGCAGCTATTTCTTTGAGGTCCTGATTTCCTTTCCTTTGGACATATACCCATAAGTGGAATTACTAGATTATATGGTAGTTCTACTTTTAATTTTTTTGAGGAACGTCCATACTATTGTCGATAGTGGCTACAACAATTTACATTCACAGGAACAGTGCACAAGGGTTCCCTTTTCTCCACATCCCCACCATCATTTGTAATCCCTTGTCTTTTTTTGATAATAGCCATTGTATCAGGTGTGAAGTGATATCTCAATGTTTTGATATGCATTTCCCTGATGACTAGTGATGTTGGCATTTTTTCATGTACCTGTTAGCCATTTGTATATCTTCTTTGGAAAAATGTCTATAAAGTTCCTCTGCCCATTTTTGTATGTGTGTGTGTGAGGAAGATTAGCCATGAGCTAACATCTGTTGCCAATCCTCCTCTTTTTGTGAGGAAGATTGGCCCTGGGCTAACGTCCCTGCCCATCTTCCTCTACTTTTATATGTGATGCCACCACAGCATGGCTTGACAAGCAGTCATAGGTCCACTACTTGGATCCGAACCTGCGAATCCCAGGCCACCAGAAGCAGAGCGCATGAACTTAACCGCTACGCCAACGGGCCGGCCCCTTCTCTGCCCGTTTTTTAATCAGATTTTTTTGTTTTTTTGCTAGTGAGTTGTATGCATTCTTTATATATTTTGTAAATTAACCCTTTATCAGATATATGATTTGCAAATATTTTCTCCCATTCAGTATGTTGCCTTTTCATTTTGTTGATGGTTTCCTTTGCTGTGCAGAAGTTTTTTAGTTTGATGTAGTATCATTTATTAATTTTTACTTTTGTTACTTGTGCTTTTGGTGTCATAATCAAAAAATCATTGCCAAGACCAGTGTCAAGGAGCTTTCCCCTATGCTTTCTTCTAGGAGTTTTACGGTTTCAGGTTTCATGTTTAAGTATTTAACTCATTTTGAATTAATTTTTGTGAATACTGTAAGATAAGTGTCTAATTTCATGCTCCTGCACATGATTTTCCAGTTTTCCCAACATCACTTATTGAAGAGACTATCCTTTCCCCATTGAGTATTGTTGGTTCCCTTGCCAAATATTAGTTGACCATACATGTGAGGGTTTATTTCTGGGCTCTCAATTCTGTTCCATTGGTCTATGTGTCTGTTTTTATGCCAGTACTGTATTGTTTTGATCACTATAACTTTGTAGTATAGTTTAAAATCAGGAGGTGTGATACTTCCAGCTTTGTTCTCCTTTCTCAGGATTTCTTTGACTATTCAGAGTCTTTTGTGGTTCCACACAAATTTTAGGATTGTTTTTTCTATTTCTGTGGAAAATGGCATTGGAATTTTCATAAGGATAGCACTGAATATACAGATGGCTTGGGATAGTATGGACAATTTAATATTGTTTAAATCCATAAATATGAAATACCATTCCATTTATTTGTGTCTTTTTCAATTTCTTTGTTTTCAGTGTACAGAGCTTTTACTTCCTTGGTTAAATTTATTCCTAAGTATTTTATTGGTTTTGATGCTATTGTGAATGGAATTGTTTATTTATTTTTCAGATATTTCATTGCTAATGTATAGAACTGAAACTAATTTCTGTAGGTTGATTTTGTATCCTGCAGGTTGATTTTGTACCCTGCAACTTTATTAAATTAGTTGATAAGTTTCTAACAGATTTTTTGGTGGAATCTTTAGGATTTTCTACATATAAGATCATATGATCTACAAACAAATACAGTTTTACTTCTTCCTTTCTAATTCATATGCCTTTTATTTCTTTTTGTTGCCTGATTGCTCTGGCTAGGACTTCCAGCGTTATGTTAAGTAACAGAGGTGAGAGTGGGCACACTTGTCTTCTTCCTGATCTTCAAGGAAAAGCTTTCAACCTTTCACCATAGAGTATGATGTTAGTTATAGGTTTGTCATATGTGGCCTTTATTATGTTGAGGCATGTTCCTTCTATTCTTAACTTGTTAAGAGTTTTTATCACAAAAGGATGTCATATTTTGTCAAATGCTTTTTCTGCATCTATTGAGATGATCATATGATATTTACCTTTCATTCTATTAATGTGGTGAATGACATTTATTGATTTGCATTTATTGAACCATTTTTGCATCCCAGGGATAAATCCCACTTGATCAAGGTGTATGACCCTTTTAATGTGCTGTGAATTCAGTTTGCTAGTATTTTAATTCATTAGCGGTATTGCCCTGGTAGTTTCCTTTCTTTTTTTGTGAGGAAGATTAGCCCTGAGCTAACATCTGCTGCCAATCCTCCTCCTTTTGCTGAGGAAGACTGGCCCTGGGCTAACATCCGTGCCCATCTTCCTCTACTTTATATGTGGGACACCTGCCACAACATGGCTTGATAAACAGTGTGTAGGTCCTCACCAGGAATCTGAACCTGCAAACACCAGGTTGCTGCAGCAAAATGCATGAACTTAACCACTATGCCACCAAGCTGGCCCCTTCCTTTTCTTATAGTACTCTTATCTGGCTTTGGTATCAGGGTAATGCTGGCCTTTTCAAATGAGTTTGGAATTGTTCCCTCCTCTTCAATTTTTTGGGAAAGTTTGAGAAGGATTGGTGTTAATCCTCCTTTAAATGTTTGGTAGAATTCACCAGTGAAACCATCTGGTCCTGGGCTTTTCTTGTTGGGAGGTTTTTGATTACAGATTCAATCTCCTTACTTGTTATTGCTCTGTTCAGATTTTCTATTTCTGTATGATTCAGTCTTAGTAGGTTGTATATTTCTAGGAATTTGTCCATTTCTTATAGGTTGTCCAATTTGTTGGTGTATATTTGTCCGTAGTAGTCTCTTATGATCCTTTGTATATCAGTTGTAATGTCTCCTCTTATATTTCTGATTTTGTTTTCTCTCTTATTTTCTTAGTAAGTCTAGCTAAGTTGTCAACTTTATTTATCTTTAAAAAAAAACAGTTCCTAGTTTCTTGATCTTTTCTGTTGTTTTTCTGGTCTCTATTTCATTTATTTCTGCTCTGATCTCTATTTCCTTCCTTCTGATAAGTTTTGGCTTAGTTTGTTTCCTTTCTTCTAGTTCTTTAAGGTGTAAAGTTAAGTTGTTTATTTGAGATCTTTCTTGTTTCTTAATGTAGGTGTTTATTGCTATAAACTCCCCTCTTAGAACTGCTTTTGATGCACCCCATAAGTTTTGGTGTGTTGTGTTTCCATTTTCATTTGTCTCAAGATTTTTAAAATTTTTTCTTTGCTCCATTGGTTGTTCAGGAGTGTGTTTTTTAATTTCCACATATTTGTGAATTTTCCAGCTTTCCTTCTGTTATTGATTTCTAATTTCATACCACTGTGGTCAGAAAAGATACTTGGTACAATTTCATTCTTAAATTTGCTAAGACTTGTTTTGTAACCTGGAGAATGTTCCATGTGTTCTTGAGAAGATTGTGTATTCTGCTGCAATTAGAAGGAATGGTTTGTTAGGTCTTTTCCATTCATTTGGTCTAAAGTATATTTCAAGTCCAACATTTCCTTGTTCATTTTCTCTCCAGATGATCTATCCATTGTCGAAAGTGAGATTTTGAAGTCCTCTAATATTATTGTAATCTATTTCTCCCTTCAGATCTGTTAGTATTGCCTAATATAGTTTGGTGCTCCAATGTTGGGTGTAATATATACCAACTTTATATCGTCTTGATAAATTGACCCCTTTATCATTATATAATGACCTTCTTTGTCTCTTGTTACTGTTTTTGGCTTAAAGTCTATTTTGTCTGATATAAGTATAGTTACCCTTGCTCTCTTTTGGCTTCCACTTGCATGGAATATCTTTGTCCATCTCTTCATTTTGAGTCTATGTGTTCTTAAAACTGAAGTGAATCTCTTGTAGGCAGCATATAGTTAGGTCTTGTTTTTTTCACCCATCCAGTCACTCTATGCCTTTTGACTGGAGAAGTGAATTGACTTACATTTTGAGTAATTATTGATAAGTAAAGACTTACTGATGCTATCTTATTTATTGTTTTCTGGCTGTTTTGTAGTTCCCTTGTTCCTTTCTTCCTCTTTTGCTGCCTTCCTTTGTAAACTGATGATTTTCCATAGTGGTATGTTTTGATTCCCTTCTATTTATCTTTTGTTAATCTACTGTACATTTTTGCTTTGTGGTTACCATCAGACTTAAAAAAAAAAACCTTATAGATATAATAGTCCATTTTTTGCTGATAACAACTTTGATCACATATAAAAACTCTACCCTCTATATTTTTGAAGTGACAACCTACATCTTTTTATATTGTGTATTCACTAACGAATGATTATAACTATAGTTATTTTTAATACTCTTGTCCTTTAACCTTTATACTGGAGTTAAGTGGTTAACACACCACCATATTACAGTGTTCTGAATTTGACTATATACCTACTTTTACCAGTGCATTGTATATTTTCATATGTTTTCATGTTACTAATTAGTGTCCTTTCATTTCAGGCTAAAGAACTTCTCTCAGTATATCTTGTAAGGCATTTCTAGTGGTGATGAATGCCCTCAGCTTTCATTTGTCTGGTCAAGTCTTTTTATCACTCCTTCATTTCTGAAGAATAACTTTGCTGGATAGAGTATTCTTGGTTGGTAGGTTTTTTTTTTTCTTTCATCACTTTGAATACATCATTCCACTTTCTCCTGGTCTGTTAGATTTCTGCTGATAGCCTTAAGAGAGGTTGCCTTTAAATTGCAAGCTTCTTTTCTCTTGCTGCTTTTAAGATTCTCCCTTTGTCTCTGATTTTTGACAGTTGTATTATAATGTGTCTTGGAAAGGATTGCTTTAAGTTGATTTGGCTTGGTTATCTATGAGCTTCATGATTTTGGATATCCAGATGTCTACCTAGATTTGGGAAGTTCTCAGCCATTATTTTTTTAAATAAGCTTTCTTCCCCCTTCTCCCTGACTTCTCCTTCTACAACTCCAATAATTCACAAATTGGTCCTTTTTGATGATGTCCCATATGTCACATGGTCTTTCTTCATCCTTTATTTGTTGCCCTCTGACTGGATAATTTCAAAGCTCCTGTCTTCTCTCTCACAGATCATTTCTTCTGCTTGATCCATTCTGATGTTGATGCTCTCTATTGCATTTTTCATTTCATTCATTGTATTCTTCAGCTCCAGAATTTCTGCTTGGTTCTTTTTTATGGTCTCTATCTCTTTGTTAAACTTCTTGTTTTGTTCATGTATTGTTTTCCTTATTTCATTGAATTGTCTTTCTGCATTTTCTTGTAGCTGAGTTTCCTTCAAACAGCTATTTTGAATTCTTAATTGGATACATCACAGATCTCCATGTCTTTGGGGTTAGTAACTGGGAAGGTTATTGTGATCCTTTTGGTGATGTCATGTTTCCTTGGTTTTTCGTGTTCCTTGAAGTTTTGCACTGCTATCTTCACATTTGAAGTTGTAGCCACATCCTTCTATCTTTACTAACTGTCCCTGGGAGAGAAATACCTTCCCTCAGCCCTGCTAATGATTCTGAGGCTTTTTCAGACCTTCTGTGGATACAGCTGCTCCACACTTCTTGCTCCCTCTTGTGGCAGAATTATTATGCTTGTATGCCTTCTCTCCTTTTTGCAATTCACCACACCATATGCTGACAGCACCCTTTTGTTTTCCCAAAGGTGGCACTAAAGCTCAAGTTTGTGGTCTCTCCCTGCCCCAAAGATTTGGGCAGGCTTTCTGTGCATGCTCACTAGCCAAATGCCAAAACTTGCTCTCATCACCACTGTCGGGAGAGTACACAAGTAGCTGGCCACAGGGTGGGAGTGTGTGTGAGTGAGGCATGTGCTGAGCACTACGGTTACCCAGGGCCTGTTGGGGGATTCATGGATGAAGTATTCTCAGTGGAGATATTCCCAGCAGCTCATAGGAAGGTTTCTTGAAAGAGCCCATGACACAGTTAGTAGGATCTGCATCCTTTAATGCCCTCCAAGAGCCCTAGCTGTTGCTCTCTCAGCCTCTTCCCACCTCCCAGCCAAGCAGCTCACAATTCAGTACTCTGATGGGGCTAGGGAAAAATGAGTCTCTTTGGCTGGTGCTGGACCCCACAGCTCCCACAGTGGCCCTTTTGTTCATGGATGGATGCCAAATTATTGTTGGAGGGAGGACAAAAATGAGGCACATTATGGGCCTGCCCAGTAGCATAGTGGTTAAGTTGGTGTGCTCCGCTGCAGTGGCCCAGGGTTCACAGGTCCGGACCCCGGGCACAGACCTACACACCACTTACCAAGCCACGCTGTGGCAGGTCTCCCACATAAAGTAGAGGAAGATGGGCACAGATGTTAGCTCAGGGCCAATCTTCCTCAGCAAAAAAGAGGGGGATTGGCAGTGGATGTTAGCTAAGGGTTAATCTTCCACAAAAAAAAAAAAAAGAGGGCCATTTTATTCCACCATGATGCTAACATCACTCCCATAATTTATTTTAAAAACATTTTTAATTCCCCTGTTGGTT
Source organism: Tapirus indicus (assembly GCA_031878705.1). Taxonomy (NCBI): domain Eukaryota; kingdom Metazoa; phylum Chordata; class Mammalia; order Perissodactyla; family Tapiridae; genus Tapirus; species Tapirus indicus. Next base: position 135,356,093 of record CM062919.1, on the reverse strand, counting down.
CCCCTATACATTCAAGTTGTTTCCTATTTTTGCTATTATAAACAGCTCTTCAATGAGCAACTTTGCATTTACAACTTTGTTTACTTGTTCCATTACTTCCTGAGTATAAACGTCCACATGTGGTATTGCTAAGTCAGTTTTCTAGTTCTCAAGAGTCTTAACTCTTTGGAATCTTCTTGCTCATTTTATTTTCTGAAAAATGATTGAATGTATTCTTTTGACACAATCACCTCACCCTGTTGATCAATAAATCCAAGTATTACCCAAGCTGTATAGTGACAAAGAGTATTTAGCCAAGTGTGGACAGAGAAAGAATAAGCCAACTTTCCCAAATCCTTTGGGATATGTGCATAATGGTCTTCTCCCACAAGGAAAACAAAACAAAGACACAGCAAAAACTCAAAGAAAATTTTGGAAGGCTATAACCTGCTATTCTTTGGTTTCAGCATTTCTGATGATTATTATGTCATTTGTAAATGACGGTCCAGGTTATTCTGCTCAAATAACACATATTTCTCTTCTCCAAAGATTTTAGCCTTTTATATCTTCCTTTTGAATGTTTTTAAAATGTTGTCTCTGGAGAAAAAAAAGAATTAAAAACAAGGAAGAATTTCTGGCAGAACAGTATGATCTGCACCATTAAATGTGCTCTGTCTTTCCTCCAGTTTCTCCCCTAGTTAATAACTCTTCAGAAAAAAAAAAAATTACTGATAGAATTATTTTCCTTAATTTCTGTGCAGTTTAATTTGGAAACATTCCTAGACCAACATCCAAAATAATCTAGGACTACTGAAAAAGGTGAAGTTGACCTTGACCAAAATTCAAGCAATCATTCACGGTTGGTTCTGCCAGAGGACCTGGTGATCTGAAGGCAGGGCTGTGGCAGCAGGAACAACTAAGACAGAAACGCTTCAATGCCCCTTCACCTCTCTGAGAGGTCCAGGGCTCACTTATTGGAGGAGTGGGGGAGGGGTCAAAGGGTGGGGTGGCATCCTGAAAAGAACACCAGACTGGGATATAACAGTTTGGGTTTGTGGCTTGAGACCCAACTATTCCAACTATCAACTTGGAACTCATTACCACTTAGAAGCAGTAGAGCATTCAGTGGTCAAAAACCCAGGCTTTGGAGTCAAGCAAAGGAAAAACAGAAGACCTTGTTGCAAAACTCAAGGATCCTAGATACTGGAATTTTTTAATGTCTAAATGTAAAAGATTAATTGTCAAAAGGCTTCTGTTTAAAGCAATCTAGCTGCCAGTTGAGAGGAAGATTGCTTCCGTCTTTGAATCATGGCTCTGCTGTTTCTTAGGGCTCTGATCTTGTCTAAGTTACTTAACTTCTGTCAGCCTGGGTGTCCTCATCTTTAAAATGGGGAGAATAATGCCTACCCCACAGGGTTGCTGTGAGGATTAAATGTATAAAGCCCCATCAGAGTGCTTGACACAGAATGCTATAGCTATGATTATATTTTTGTGCTTATTTATCCTTTCTAAATCACAATTGACTCATCTATGAAATAAGATGTTACTTGATGACTACTAGAGTTTCCTCTAATTCAAATATCTTACATTTAAAATACTGTGCAAGGACGTAATCTGTACCTACATGTAAGATTTAATCATAGTGCTTTAGATTTAAAAATATATTTGTTGTTCACTTGTGATCTGTTCTCAGATGTGGAGTAAAATGTGAGCAGCGAGCCTGTAGGAGATGTGGAGTCCATCTCCATGCTGCCTGCCTGGAGTCCTGCTGCCTTCTTCCCTTTAAAGTGGCTGCTTGCTGCTCTTTGAACGGAAAGCTGGGGGCAAAGTGGGTTTCTTCTTAGTTTCTTCACTTTGAGCTAAATGAAGATAGAGACTAACCCATAACATTAAAATAAAATTTTCTGATTTTTTTTCTTAAATTTTTAGTTGATAACTTGGAATTTAGTTTATTTTGCTCTAATACTCCAAGCAAGTGTTGTAAATTTACTTCCAGGTCCAAGGAAAATTTGTAATGAGAACTCTTTTCAGATGTGCTCCCAAATAGAGAATTGACTTTATGATGTCCCTTCATGATGGCATGAAGAGGGGTGAGGAGTTAGCAGGAAGACCCCTTTCCAAAGAATTCCTAGCCCTATGGTGTAGTCTCATGGTTCTTGCATCTTTCTGTACCATTCCTGCTAATTACTCCAGCAAAGAACAAGAGTTCTTGATGTTGAAAACAAAAAAAACAGCAGTCACAAGGAGGAATGTTTATGTTTATAGACATTCTCTTATATTTATCATTATCATTTTGTCAATGATAAATACAATGGCTTGTTTCATCAACCCTTTACTAAATACCAATGTGTCCTAAATTTGGGGCTAGACACCAGAAACAATGGATATATTTGAAGCAGCCCCTGCTCTTGGGGCGTTTTCATCCTAGGAGGGGCAACAGGGAGTGTAGTGATAGAGGGACGTAAAGGGTAGCAGAGACTAGCCGATAGGATTGGAAGGAGCTAGTATGTCACTCCTGCAGGAACACGTGGAGCCTTCATTCACTCAACATTTAATGAATGTTTATTTACAAGGCATTGTTATAAGCCAAATATTCTTAGTTCTTGTTATAAAAATCTTGAGTCCCATCTATATTATTTTCTGCATTCCACTTACAAGGTACAAACAAGCTCATTTGCTTTGCGTGTGTGTCAGGAAGACTAGCCCTGAGCTAACATCTGTTGCCAATCCTCCTCTTTTCTGCTGAAGAAGATTGGCCCTGGGCTAACATCCGTGCCCATCTTCCTCTGCTTTATATGGGACGCTGCCACGGCATGGCTTGATAAGTGGTGCGTCGGTCCATGCCCGGATCCAAACCTACAAGCCACAGGCCGCTGAAGCGGAGTGCACAAAGTTAACCACTACACCACCGGGCCGGCTCCATCATTTGCTCTCTTTATACAGTACCTTATAGATTCTTTTTACATACCAGATGTAAACCTAAAAAGTTATGTGTACATTTATAAAAGTTATATGAATTTTTAAAGACTCTTTTAAAAGAATACTTCTATGATTATAACAGTAATATACTGTAAAATGTGTGGAAAACACAGAAAAAAAAATATAACAATAATTTCACCTCCTACACATAATCTCTGTTAACCATTTGTTGTATCACACACAAATACACATACATGCACGCACATGCACACTTATGCAAACATACACTTTATACATAGTTGGGATCATACAGAATATATACTTTTGTATTGTGCATTTTTCACTTAAAATGAAATATGAAATATCCTAAAGGGGTACACACAACTTTTCTATATGACCATGTCTGCAATAACATAATCCACTTCAAGGAATTCTTTGTCAATTCTAATAAAGTAAAATCTGCACTAATTCATCTAAATCTGAACTTTTCTCCAGCAGGTTTTATTAAAGCAAAATATATTTGTATAAATAAGTTAGGCTGAGAATTTCTTGTTTTCACCTGTAATAAAGAATCCCTACAAATCTGAGACTTGCATTTTTTTCTGCCTTTCTTAAAAGGGCACCAAGTAAGTTGTATATTCCCACCCTAATTTATGATAGTGACCATGGCATAAAAGTTTAGACTTCTTTAATAACAACTTTATAATTTACTTGCAAAAAAATTAGAAAATCAACTGCTTAATGGAAATAAAATGTTCTTGATCCAGCATGATATTTTGAAAATTCAGATAATTTCGAACATTAATTTTTCCTATTATAAAAGTAATACATGCTTCTTAGAGATAATTTGAAAAATGTAAATGTAAAAAGAAAAAACTCAGCAATAGCATTATCATCTCAAAATACCTCTTCTAACATTTTGCTGAAAATCCATTTTTTCCATTCAAATGATTAAAAAGCTATAATCACACATTTTGTCTCTTGATTTTTCAGCTACCATTATGAAATTTTTTAAATACTCCATATAATTTTAATACTTCATTTTAATAACATGGTATCCCTCATATAAATGTATCATAATTTACCCACATGCCTATTACTCAATATTTTATGTATTTCCAGATTTCTTAGCAAAAGTGAACAGATTTTCATATAAAGATTTTTCTGTATTTAGGCTTATTTCCCTAGGTTAATGTGATGATCTTTTGACATGTCAACCTGGCTAGGCTAGTTAACTAGCCAGTTAGTCAATCAAACACTATCTAGGTATTGCTGTGAAGGCATTTAGATGTGATTAAAGTCAGAATCAATTGACTGAAGTAAGGGAAATTATCCTAAATAATCATGGTGGACCTCGCTCAATCCATTGAAAGGCCTTAAAAGCAGAGCTGAGGCTTCTCTGGAGAAGAAGAAATTCCTCTGTGGACTGTAGCTTCAGCCCATGCCATGCCCGAAAGTTCCAGCCTGCCCTTCCTGATGGCCTGCCCTACAGATTTCAGACTTGCCTAGCCAGCCCCCACAATCCATAAGCCAATTTCTTGCAATAAATCTCAGAGGTTATATCCTCAGAAGGATACATACTAGGTCAAAATGCTCACCCAATTAAAAAGTCCACAATGCTATTACTGTTGCTTTTTTCTTATAACTTTCTCCATGATTTTTTAAATATTTAGATGATGTTCTGCTTGCTGACTAATCTCACATAGCCTAAAATTGAGCTGGAAGTATGTTCTTCAAGTAACTGGAATCATGTTTGACTGAAGACATGCTTTACGGCTAAGCTAAGAAAAATTACACTCAGAATCAGCCAGATTGGTGGCATCGGTTCAACTTGTGTGCTAAATAAAGTGTAACTAAGATTTGGTCCAAATCTTCCTAGAACAGAGCGTTGGCATTTGTTCAAAGTGTCTCAGCTAACACTTCATTACCCGGGCAATCTAAGGACTTCTATGATACCACTCTCTCCACTGGACTGATTTTTCAAATGGACTATTTCTATTTATAATGTAATATCAAACCTGTACTAAGCAAAAAAGATTTCACATACACCTATGTGCATATATACACATACACCACCCTCATCACATATTAACTTTAAAATATCCCTATTCATCTTGTCTTATATGGTCCCTCATGGTTTTTTCAATTATTCTTTATAATCTTTCCTCAGACTTTATCTAATTTTACATATGAGGAATTGTTTAAATAACTTTAATAAGAAAATGCTATAACAATTAAATAATAATTGCACACTGATGAAGAATATGTAAACTGATTACTTATAAAGTCATGTGTATTATTCTCATTCTGTCAAGTTTAACAGGATACTACTATCACAGCAAGACTTAATAAGTTCATTGTTTTTCCATAGAGTGTGTATAATTGGCTATATATTTAGATCAGGTATGCTGCTGCATATCCAGTACAGCACATCAGAACAACTACAGATTTGGGGATAAGGTTTTTAAAAGTCTAACTATTAAAAATTGACCTCAGATAAAAGAATTGGACTCTTCATAGGGTGCCTTCTGTCTTCTAACGTGAATGGTTCTGTGCATTTAAAAACATTATAAAATGAGTAGGATTCTCCATCTACATAAAATAATGAGCAAGATGAGAAATAACCTGCCATGAGATGGTTTATAAATGTGATTCTTTCAGAATTGGAGCTTAAGCAGCCAAAGGGTGGACACAGTTGGGGAAATCTAAGTGTCTAAGTTAGAGATGACCATGGTGCACACAAATAACACTATGTAACTGGCAGTTAGAAATTTAGACCTGGACTGCAAAAGTGAGGTCAATAGAAATATAATTATCTATAACATGCTCACACAGAGTAAAGTGGACACATTTTAATGTTCAAAGTACCCAGACTCATGATCTGCAGACATTAGTCATTGTGCTGAATAAATGAGTCCATCTTTTTTCCCCTCTGATAAGCAGTTGAAGCTGCAAATAGCAATTGGTATAGAAAGCCCTTTCCACTAAGTTCTCCCCATTCTGACACACTTTGTGGTCTACACAGATTCTGGAAAAAAGAATTAGAGGAAAAGACTATGGAAAGAGGTGTCCTGTAAAATCAGTTCCATATGGTGAGTAAGTCACCAATATCCAGAGCTTGACGAAATTCCTTAGGATCATCCAATTGCTCATATTGACACTATAATCCTCAAACAACTGTCTGATCCCAATTTGACTTAAGATATTCTCCTACTGAGAAAAGAATAAGGTTACCAGTCAATCCTAGAATTTCTACCCACTCAGAAATTATATTCTTCAGTGTAAATATTGTCCTCCTATTTATAAGTTTCATTAAAATCCAGAAGCTTCACAACCTCCCCACCAGTGAACTAAGGAACTCATATATATTGAGGGCGAGGCCCTGGACCTCTGGAAAGATGGGGACTTCATCTTATTCATGTATATATCCCCATGGTAAGTGCTCAATAACTAATTATGGAAGAAATGAAGGAAGAGAGGGAAGGAGAAAGGGAGGGAGAGTTGTGATGACCTTTGAATTCTGGAGTTTTTCATATCTCTGAATATCTTAAAGTTCTATCCAGCTATTTTAACTGCAGCAAAATGCCACAATTACCAGTTGATAAATACATTATCACTAAATATTATACAAAATAGCTATATACTAAGTGAGATGGTGGGAGAAGAAAGGGAGAAATTGTTTCGGGGCCAAGAAGTACAAGCTGCTATCTGGGATTTGAGGTTTAAAATTCTTTATGCAGATGCACTTAAAAAGTAAGAATCAATAGTGAAACCAGTTATGTTGCACTTAAATTATCATATAATTTATGAATATCCACTTTATTATGTTAAACAGTCAAAATCAAGTTCCAGGCAATAACAAAGTAACTTTGTGTGAGATAAACATAAAACTCACTTTCAGAACAGTTGTGCATTTAGAATGGAGCAATAGGGCAATGACTAAAAGCCACACATGACTAAACCTCATTCTCTGGTTAACCAACTTTATACTGCACAAATAAGAGGACAACTTGTAAGCAAGACCTAGGATTTATGCAATTTCCCAAGTTTTAAAAATAAGTAATGCGTTTTAATAGTCTTAATATTTAAAAAATTCCAGATGCTATTTTTATGATAAAAATGGATTCCAGATCACACCATAAACATATATTATGTACATATTACAGGGATTAATTTAATCAAAGTATTTTCCCCCAATGGCTACAGACTTTTACCTAAATGGTGCATAGAGCATTAAATACTCATTGACCTTAAAGAATAATCATGTATGTAGATTTTGCATAATTAATCATCACAAGTAATTAAATTGGAAAAAAAATCAAGTAACATATAGTTAAGTACTCTGGCTTCTGTATACTCCATTTTCCAAGTAAATAAAATCTCATTTCTTTGTCAGTATCTATTTTTGATTGGTTAACCACTTCTCTCTCCCTCAAAAAAAAAAAATCTCTTTTTAGTTGTTTTTATTCACTTTTTTATTGTCCAAATATGCAATTTATTTTATACACATTATTCTATACAGGACATTTTTCTATGCATAGTCTCCAAATCCGCCGGTCAAAAATAAAAATAACTAGAGAGGGGAAAAAAGGAATACAAATATTTTCAAACCCTAAAAAATTAGATGATATATTAAGGGCACTTGTAACACTTCAATGCCAGCTAAAGGTTGAAAGCAATAGAAGGACATATTGAGTCTTGAGCAATAGTTTTTCGTTCTTTAAAAATTTCTCAAACGTCCCTAAGTATTTTTCTAAGTCTGATTCATTATGCCCCAGGCGGCAAGATGTTTGCTATATATTTTAGCTTCAAAGTCTTCGTAGTTTTAGGCTACATTATAATTTTTATCCTGACTCTGCTAGTGACTCACTGTATGACTTTGGGACAGTCAAAGCTTCAGTTTTCTCATTTGTAAAATGGAAGTAATAATACCTACCTCCTAGGGTGCTTGCGAGGATTTGAAGAAACATGTTCATATAGTACCTAGCACAGGGCCTAGACCTTTGTAAGCAGCCAAGATATGGCAGCATTGAGGTGGAGGTAGAGTTGGCTGTTGATTGCCTACATGAGAAAACATGGAAAGTTTTTCCTGGTCTTCATTAATTGGAGGTGGAATAGGGCTTTATGTGGTGGTGTGCTGCAGCTGGCTTGTTCTGGCTTAGAGTGCCAATTGATAATATTCATTAATTTTTCAAGGTTTGCAGTTGGGGAAGCATTTACACAATGGAAATCGGCAAATGCTACAAACTAGGACTTCCTCCCACCCTGAGTCCTACCCAAGCAGGTTTGCCTGCACACCACTGGCTTTAAGCCTTGTTTTATGGACTTTATTTATTAAACAAACTTGCCCAACCTCAGATTGTTCTTATGGTTACAGATTTCAAAAAATCCTTTATTGTACATGATTTAAGCTTAATTTATGGGTTGTCCCCAGTGAAAACTAAAGGCAAACCCTGCTATTCAGTATTCTGCTCTGCTGCTTCAACCTGCCTAATAATAAGCTGTACTTCATTTCTCCAAGTCTTTACTCACTATTTCATGGTTTTCTGTACCAAGTTGTCACTCAAGGAGGCAGTAGGAAAGATTTAAAAAAAAAAAAAAGCTCTGCAACTATTTTTTCAAAGACTAAATATATTTATCTGTCTACATACTATGGCAAGGACAATACTATGTGTGCACCAAACTGCATTGTTCTACTAGACACACAGGAAGGTTACATATCCCAACCCTCTGGCATCAGGGTGGGCTCATGTGACTAGTTCTCTCTCAATCTCTCTCCCTCTCCCTCTCTCTCCCTTTTCCCTGTGTATGAGGCTGGACACTAGGACACCCAAATGGTAGCATCAGATGCCAGAGTCACCTCTGAGAAGAAAGTTGCCCAAAAAGGCTGCCTGACCTTTCCCAGACTATGATATAAGTGAAAAGAAACCTATGCTGTGCTTTGCCACTGAGAGCTCAGAGACGTCTTATTACAACAAAAGCAGCTCATAAATATTATCATCTCTCCTGTTTCTACACCAAGTTTCTAACCAAGAAAGAAAGGGAGGGTAGGAGGTTTATATACAAGGAAGCCTAGATTCATGACATTTCTGTTCTCTATACTTGGTGGTGTGTTTTTTTTTAAAGAATGTTCAACAGAATAAGTTTAATGCATAGTTTACTGTAGAAAAACCTAGGAGAAGAAAAGTAGGAATTATTTCAAAGTCTTTTGAAATACACTACTTTTGAAAGAGATGTGGGGCTAAATATTATTATAAAATCCTTTCAGTTCCAATAAGTCAAGGAGAGTGTTGTTAAACATTTTATATTTTAAAGTAACATTTGGGTAAGTAAAATGTATATTATAGGAATATCTTATGAGCTATATTTATACTTTAGGGCACATCATCATAGACTCTGGTATAATGAATAGGTCAAGTGCCTTTAAAGTCATTTTGTATATTTTGTTTAAAAGATATTATGAACTCCTGAAGAAGCTATTTAACTGAGAATCAAATCAACTAATTGCTGCTCTGCCACTCACCTGCTGTTAAGACCCTGAGCAAGTCACTTACCCTCCCTGAATCTCAGTTTTTCATCAAATAAACTAAGGAAGTTGGATAGATGATTCCAGAATGTGTGATTCTTCCCAACCTCAAAACACTATATAACCAAGAGAATACTTAGAATCTGAAAAATTTTTATTGAGAGGTATTAAATTTATGAACTTGCTTTTTTAACATGTTGCTGGTAGTAGTATGCCAAAGTCTTTGATCAGGCACATATCGAGTGTCTGAGAATTGTTCCAATGCAAAACATGGTCTACTTGTAACAATTCCTTTTATAATATGGTTTCCATAACTGTAATGTGTTGAAAAGTAGTCTTTAAAATCACCCCAAATTAACAAGAAAATAATGCAAAAAATATTTTATTTCTGATTGTGCCATGAATGAGAGTAAAAGCATTTCCTAAAAATCCACATTTTTAGAATTAATAATTGAAATACATGTCTTTAAAAGTTTTACCTGCTTTTACAGGTAATCCATCTGTAATTTCAGGTAAGACTCTGCTAAATGCATGGGAGATGATCCAGGAGAAAGTTTATGGATAGATCTGGGAGTTAACCTCAATTCAACAAATATTTGTTGAGCATCTCTTCTAAGTCAAGCCCTGTTTTGAACACTGCATGAAAAGATAAAACTATGCATAAGACACTCCTCTGTCCTCAAGCACAGAATATAAAATAACTATAATATAAGACAGATCATAAGACCTGGTAAGGGCATAAGCTAAATGAATAATTCAGGGAAAGGGGCTGTCATATCCAAATGAGAATGGGGGTGCTTAATCAAGGATTTGGTGTTTGGATGCATCTTGAAGGTGGATAGAATTTTGGCAGATGGAAGTAGAAAGAGAGAATTCCTAGTAAATGGAACAGCAAGAGCAAATGTGCAAAGGTGAGAAAATGTGGCATAATTTTAGAAAAAAGCAAATTGATGGGTTTGACTGAAGGATGGAGAATGGCATAAGAACACATGAGAGGTTATAGTGGGCAGGTAAATTGTGAAGGACCCTAAATACCAGGCTGAAGAAGGTGTACTCAACTTGAAATATGCTGGTGCGTCACTAAAGATTTTGGTCAGGGCATAACAGGCAGGCTGAGGTCGAGACAGGTTCAAGATAATGTCAGTGGCTTAAAGAGAAGATGAAATATTGGGGCCATCAAACATCAATGAAAGCAATTAGACATGGACCGCAGGATTGCTGGGTACTGTGGTTAGATTTAAGTTTGTTGTACTTTTCAAGGTCCCAAATGCTCTCAAAGGATTCGGTGGGGAAAGCTGCCCTGTTGGCCCCATGCTGCTACCCTAAATGCCTCATTTTCTCTGGTAGTTATCAGAACTAGGAGTTGCCCAGCATATTATAAAGATTAATGGAAAAAAATAGTTCAGATATGCCTCATTTCCAAAGTAGATATAGTTCCCCCCCCAAAATGTGGATAAGTAAATGTTTAAAAGATCAAATTGTATTCTGTATGCCCAGGAATCCTGCAGTGCTTTCTTTTGCAAAACAAAAGATTATTTTGTGCTAAGAAAGCCTGTCCACAATTTGTCTCTCAACCTCCTTTTAAACCTATTGCTCTTTTCTAATAAACCTAAAAATCTCAGGCCCTTTTTAAATGTTATTTGAAATTTCAATGTAAAATAATGGTTAAGAATACAACAAAGTGATTATATAATTAAATTGCTTTTTAAAACTAAATATGCTTGTTTGGATTCTGATGTCACCACCAGCTACCTCCCAGAATCTACCCCGCACCCCACACCAAACACATCTACAGTATTCCAGCAAACACTGACTCTAAAACAGAGCAATTGTTTACAAAAACAGTGCTTTGCTGTCTCAGAGATAATTCCACATTCACACGAGGACAAATTTATTAATCAAACTTCCTAATTATCTGCACTCAAGGAGGTAACTAAAGGCAGAAAGAAAAAATAATAGTGAATAATCCAAAAGTCATATATTTTTTACTTTGGAATGCTAACTGATATACTTTTCTAATTATGTTTAACTTAATCTATTACTGCATTACTTAATCCCACACTGATTTACAACATAGGAGAGAGACTGGAAACAGTGTTGATTGGAGGAAGCCAGTGGAAGTTCCATACATGTTGGAATAATCCATGAAACAGATAACCCACATACAGAAATTTAAGAACCAAGACATAGTAAGGTTAGTGACTTAAAAGTGATGCAAATGTCCCTTTGCAATTTTTTTTCTCATCTTTTAGGTTGGTAGTATTACATTACAATTGAAAAATTCATTCTTATAGTTCTATAATTTTCCCTCATTTGACATAACTTTCCCTTGCTTTTATCTTTTTGTTTCTCAGATGGTCTCCCATCTTCTAATGTACTGGACACTATCCATCAACGAGGTTGTCATTTCTCAGGAAAGCACAGAAGCAAAGAGTAAGGGTGGGAGTCACAAAATGAGCTGTCATCCCCGTTTTTACAGATGAAAACATTGAACTGATAATTATCAGTCAGAATTCAACCTCCAAAATGACAACTTCTGGCAGTTAAACAGCACTTTATACTTTTTAAAAGGATTTCATATGTATTATTTCAATTTATTTAACTTTCATTAGATTCTTTCTTGATCTTAAAAATGAGTTTCTAAAGACAGGGGTGGGATATCTTGAGATTCATGTTTATAATACTTGGATTAAAAAAAAAACCCACTTTACACATAAATACAAAAATTAGGGGTAAAAATGCTAAGAAAATGTTTGTTTTCTTGGATTTTTGTTAAGCCATGCAGTTTTATAAAGTTACCTGTCTGCAAAATTTTGGGTAAGATTTTACATATTGTGGTCTACAATCAAGCAAATAGATATTTAGCCATATGTCCAGTCTAAAACAAGCCTATCCAAAAGAAATTGAGGCTAAAAGTAATTGCTGCTTCTTTCAGTCATCTCCATAGTAAAAGTTTGTGAGGATTTGTACTTAGTCTCAAATTATTTGAGCACATTTTGCTGTGGCATACACACAATATTTTGAGAATTTCAATACCCCACACAATACCTTGTGTGTACCCAGTAAAAGAGTTGAATTCATAAATGAATAAGTTAAATTATATAGGGAGCAAGAGAATAGGCAAGTATAATAAGAAAGATTGAGAATCAAAATAAAAGTGGGATATTTTCAGTGATATTTTATAATAAAATGATAATTGAATAATATATAGATTCATTTAACTAACTGATGTTACTTCTACATCAGAATTTATTTTTGTATTTTTAAATTCCATGTGCATTAAATAAAGGTAAGTCTAAAGTTATGTCAGGTTTGTTTTTCTATGCTAGAAATTCTAAAAACTTGATATTTGGCATTATTTGTTGACATATTTTAAGAGAAATTAAGTCAAGTTAAAAATTATTGAAGGATTTCTTTCCATTGTAACCTCAGCGTGTATTGGATATTCTTGTGCCCTTGGATCAATCATCCTTTTATTTTTGCTGATGAAGATTGGCCCTGGGCTAACATCTATGCCTGTCTTCATCTACCGTTTATGTGGGACACCTGCCACAGCATGGCCTGATAAGCAGTGCATAGGTCTGTGCCTGGGATCCAAACCTGCGAACCCCAGGCTGCCAAAGCAGTGTGCAAACTTAACCTCCACACCACCGGGCCAGCCCCCATTCAACCATTTTTTGCTTGTTTGTTTTTTTCTGAGTATTCAGTGATAGGCTGACATATTCTAGAAAATGAAAAATTTATTTCTCAAGCATATGAACAAATTGCATTGGAAAGTATCAAATAAAGTGTACAAATGTCTTTGAACAGATCAATGAATGCCCTCTAGTGTTTCTGGTTAGAATATCAGTTTTAATAACAGAAAGATAAATTGAATATGTAAATGATATTTTCATAACTATTTAAAAAGTAAACTCATAAACAATAGAATCTGAATGTGTATAATGGTTTTTTTTCAGATTTTTTTTTTATTGAGGTAACATTGATTTATAATGTTGTATAAATTTCAGGTGTACATCATTACACTTCTATTTCTGCATAGATTACATCATGTTCACCACCCAAAGACTAATTACAATCCATCACCACACACATGTGCCTAATCAGTCCTTTCGCCCTCCTCCTCCCCCCTTCCCCTCTGGTAACCAACATTCCAATCTCTGTCTTTATGTGTTTGTTTGTTGTTCTTTTTATCTTCTGCTTATGAGTGAGATCATACATTCTCTGACCTTCTCCCTCTGACTTATTTCGCTTAGTGTAATACCCTCAATGGCCATCCATGTTGTCACAAATGGCCAGATGTCATCATTTCTTATGGCTGAGTAGTATTCCATTGTGTATATATGTACTACATCTTCTTTATCCATTCATCCCTTGATGGGCACTGAGGTTGCCCCCAAGTCTTGGCTGCAATGAACACAGGTTTGCATGTATCTTCACACATTTGTGTTTTCATGTTCGTTGGATAAATACCCAGCAGTGGAATAGCAGGTTCACGTGGTAGTTCTATTCTCAATTTTTTGAGGAATCTCCATACTGTTTTCGATAGTGGCTGCACCAGTTTGAATCCCCACCAGCAGTGTATGAGAGTTCCCTTCTCTCCACATCCTCTCCAACACTTGTTGTTTCCTGTCTTGTTAATTATAGCCATTCTGATGGGAGTGAGGTGATATCTCATTGTAGTTTTGATTTGCATTTCCCTGATGGTTAATGATGTTGAACATCTTTTCATGTGCCTGTTGGCCATCTGCATATCTTCTTTGGAGAAATGTCTGCTCAGATCTTTTGCCCATTTTTTAATTGGGGTGTTGGTTTTTTTGTTGTTGAGATGTATGAGTTCTTTATATATTTTGGAGATTAACCCCTTATCAGAGATATGGTTTGCAAATATCTTCTTCAAATTGTTAGGTTGGCTTTTCATTTTGTTGATGGTTTCCTTTGCTATGCAGAAGCTCTTTAGTTTGATGAAGTCCCACTTGTTTATTTTTTCTACTGTTTCCCTTGCCCAGTCAGACACAGTACTTGAAAATATGTTGCTAAGATCGATGTCAAAGAGCATACTGCCGGTTTTCTTCTAGAAATTCCATGGGTTCAGGTCTTACATTCAAGACTTTAATCTATTTTGAGTTAATTTTTGTGTATGGTGTAAGATAATGGTCTACTTTCATTATTTTGCATGTGGCTGTCTGGTTTTCCCAACACCATTTAGGGAAGAGAATTTCCTTTCTCCATTGTATGTTCTTGGCTCCCTTGTTAAAAATTAGCAGTCCATAGATTTGTGGGTTTATTTCTGGGCTGTTGATTCTGTTCCATCGATCTGTGTGTCTGTTTTTGTGCCAGTACCGTGCTGTTTTGGTTACTATAGCTTTGTAGTATATATTGAAATCAGGGATTGTTATACCTCCAGCTTTGTTCTTTTTCTCAAGATTCCTTTGTCTATTCAGGGTCTTTTGTTGTTCCACATAAATTTTAGGATTCTTTATTCTATTTCTGTGAAAAATGTTCTTGGAATTTTGATAGGGATTGCACTGAATCTATAGCTTGCTTTAGGAAGTATGGACATTTTAACTATGTTAATTCTTCCAATCCAAGAGCATGGAATATCTTTCCATTTCTTTGTGTCTTCTTCAATTTCTTTCAACAATGTTTTATAGTTTTTCATTTCCAGTATTGTATTCTTCATTTCTGATTAGTTCCTTTTTATATCTTCCATTTCTTTGTTGATGTTCTCACTGAGTTCATCCATCCTTCTCCCAAGATCAGTGAGCATCCTTATAACTCTTTGTTTGAACTCTCTGTAAGGTAGATTGCTCATTTCTGTTTCATTTAGTTCCTTCTCTGAGGTTTTGTCCTGTTCCCTTACTTTGTAGGTATTCCTTTGCCTCCTCATTTTGCCTCTTTCTCTGTGCTCCAATCTATGTATTAGGTAGGTCAGCTATGTCTCCTGACCTTGGAGAGGTGACCTTATGTAAGTGATGCCTGATGAGGCCCAGTATTGTGCTTCCCTCTGATCACCAGTTCCAAAAATGTTCCAAGAGTGACCTGTGTGTGGGCTACATGTGTCCTTCTGTTGTGGCAGGGTTCCTCTTGCTGTAGGTGCCCAGGGAGGCTGAGCTGTTCCCCTGGCCAGCTGGTTGTAATGCTCAGCTGTGTGTGGTTACTGTGGACCCTTCAGTCTCTTTATCGGATGTGGGGAGCCCCAACACAGTTGGCTGCAAGGTCTCATAGCACATTCTTGTTGCAGTTTTTCTATTAAGTGACTAGGCCCCCAGCGTGGCTGGTCATTAGGCTCAAGGGCTTACAATTGCTGTAGGCCTTCAGCCTATAAGGCTCTTGCCAGCTCTCTGAGAATTGCAGCTGGGTGGGGCTGGCCCCAGGCATGGGATCACTCAATTATTTCAGGCTTTGGAAGGTAAGGCCAATTCCCTATGTGGCTGTTTAAGAAGCACAAGTCTTCTGCCACTGAGAAGCCCCACCACCCACAGGGTCACACATATAGTCAACACTGTCCTGCCCTGTGCACATGCCCTGACCCCCTGAAGCAGACCCAGTCACCCCACCACAGAGGCCCCCCACTCTCCATCTGCTCCTCATGCATGCCCTGCCCCACAGAGGTGGACCCACTCAGCAGGCTGCAGAGAATACAGTCACACAGCCTACGCAGGCCCACAAGTTGCCCGAGGGCTTGTTGTTGGGTGGGGCCAGTCCCTAGGGTGGGTTCCTTTCCTTGGCTGAGTGGATTAAATCAGTGTTCTAGTGGGTGGGGCAGACCCTGGGCTAGCAGAGCACAGAGAGAACTCCAATGGCATCTGCCAGCGTCTGTGTCAGCACACCCACACCAGGTCACAACAATGTCCACCACCAATGTCCCAGTACCCCAGGAGTTCTCACCTCTCACTGAGATATACCAGAGCCTATCAGGTGAGTCTCTTTTCACCAAAGGACTGTGCACCTTTCTTTCTGGTGATTTTAGAGCGCTTTCCGAAATGGGTGAATTTGTGCATGGACCTCCTAAGAACTGGCTTTAATTTCCTTATCTCCCAGCTTTTCTGGAGATATTCCCTGTTGTTGCTAGTAGCCAGCAAAGCCAGATATTATGACACTTGTCTCAGTTGTGCTGAGTCCAAAAAATGCTTATAGCAGCAACAATCCCCAGCTCAGGTCCTCCCTCCTCCAGGGAAGGCTGCATACCTTTGGATTGTTCCTGGGCAGCCGTGAAGTGTTGCGGCTTGTGAAGGTGGCATTTTTTCTCTCCAGAAAAGAATTTCTGCCTCTTCCACCTCAGTCAGGGCTGTCATTTGTTGCAGGGGTCCCTCTTATCCAGTTTTCAGTTCTCTCTCAGGGGTAGTTGTTCCAAGAGTAGTTGTAAGTCTGCTGCGTCTGTGGGAGGAGGTGAGTTCAGAGTCTGACTATACCACCATCTTGACTTCTCTCCTGTATAATGTTTCAAATATTACCCCAAAATGGAGTAGAAAAACATTTGGTTAAATGTTTTCCAAACTAAATAATAGATATTATGTAATATATACAGAAAAGTGATAGAAATCGGAGTTTTCTGAAAGTTTTTCACATACGGGGACACTGATACTCCGGAAACACACATCCTGCCTTTCTAGTACCACCTTTCTAGCAAACTCCAAACTAAAGTAGTTACAGGAGTCATTCTTGAAGCAGGAATATACAGGTAATTAGCCCCCAAACCCACACTTGTTCCCTGACCATGGGCATGCCTATATAGAGCTTCTATCTCTGGAAGATAAAACACTGTTTCCATGAGCATCTTCTGCCTCTGCTTGAGTCCTCCTGTTTGTAACAGCCATGGTAAAAATCTAAAGTAACAAAGGAATGCAATTTACCTGGACATGTGTCAAACTTGCAATGTTCCAGGGTGCCTTGCCTTAACTTTACACAGTGGCAATCATACCAAGAATAAAAAATGCCAGTGCCTCAGTGGTCAATAACCAGTGCCCAGTCTATCTAATGCAGCATTTGCTTAGGGAGAAGAAGCAAGGGCATCAAAAAGCATGCGGTGGATATCTGAGCTTGTCATGACTTAACAGATAACCTCATATCATCTCAGTAACTAAGGAAAATGATTATAACTATCACAAACAAAAGTAAAGCATTTGAAAACATTTGAGTTGAATATATCAAGTATCAGGGATTTCTCATTTTTTCTTGCCCAGTATCCTTTCACCTTCTATTGGGGCACCACCCCTCTTTTGTGCATGGAATTGGTGTTGCATGGAGAGGATTTTACCTTCTCAGGACCAAGGGATGGGCACAGAATGCAACCTTGACCAGACTTTAATTTGAGAAATATGAATCTTGGACAGAGCAAAGAGAGGATGAAAAGTTGCTCCCTAGAGCCCCAGAGCTACCTGTTCCTGCACGTCCCAAGGCCTAGATATTTAACTTTTCCTTGGAATCTGTGTAAGATACCCATAGTTTATTATTTTCTTTTTCCTTAAGCTAACCAGAATAAGAATGCCAAATTGAACTACTTCATAATAATGTTACACTTATCACACTTATGGTTGCCTAAAACATGAAAAATAAAGTTAAATGGTATAATTGTGTTGTGTTTTAATTATAAATGAATAATTTATGGACAATAATTTTTTACCATAGAATAACATTGTCAGCTACAGTTTTAAAACAGAATTTGTGGAGATAAGTTATATTATTAAGATATTTTCAGAAAAACCTCCAGAGAGCACAGCAAAAAAAGTATAAGAGCAAAAATATTTTTTATTGCTTATGTTTACAAATAAATAAAAACGTCTTCTTTCATTATTTGCTTCAATTTTCAGGTAGATGTAAATATGTCTCCCTTCTACCACCACTATCCAAAATTGAAGGGAGAGAATTACTTCTCTATCTCATCCAAATCTGTCACTCAATTTAAATTTTTACTCACTTTTGTTTCCATTTTTAACCTTTCAAAGGGCAGTTAAATGATAAAGTCTTTTTCTTTATTATTAAATAATTCATACATTTTATGTGAAAGAAGCAAATAAAATAAGCCCAATCTTTATGTGGATTATTTCGTTTAAGCCTAATGACTGTATGAAAGAGTCAAAGATTTGTATCCCCATCTTACAGATATGGAACCCGAGGCAAAAAAGTGTAAGTGGCTTACCCAAGGTCTTGAGGGGTATCAAGTAGTGAAGCCAATTCAAATGCAGATAGTCTACCTTCCAGGCTTTGGTCCTTTCCATTAGACCACACTACAAAGTAGTGTGAAGTTTTATTTTCCTAGAGTTGTATTACCTCTTAGTGTAAGTATCAGAGAGATAGAAGTAAACCAAGAATGTCTTCATGAAGACCCCTGGGCAGTTTCCAGGAGTTGTAAGTTACTGGTGCTCACTGCCTTTCTATCAGGAACTGCACAGTGTCTTTCACGCCACAGCATTGATTATTCTCTACAATATTCTAATAATGTATGTCCCATTTCAATGATAAAGCCAAACAAATCTGAATCTGCATTTGAATCATCACCAGCACATAATATTGAAATGTAATACTGAATATAATTTTGTTGTGTGTGTACAAAGCTGACACTAAAATTCCTCCCTCTGTACATAAAAAAATCCACGAAGGTATTTTTCTAGAAAGTTGTTGGATTGGCTTGATTCGTCATCACTCTTGCCCAAATGCTCTTTTGACTGGTGCAAATGATAAGATGGTTGGCTAACTTAGGAGTCCAACCTGTGGTCCTGGAACATCAAAGAGCCAAGTGGCCTCACAGGACACATGCCCTTTTCCACACATGCACTAATTAGCCAAACTAGGAGAGTCCCAGACCTGAGTTCAGCATGTCAGAATCTAATTTAATTCATAAGAACCAGATATTAGACAACTCATATATTAGAAAATAACACCAATGTCTCCACTTTCACATTTTCCATAGAACTTCCAGAACGGATATTGTGTAAGCTCAGGATCTCAAAGAAGCAGCTATCAACCCAGGATTAAACATGCAAGGATTTTATTAGAGGGAAATGCTTCTACAAAAAGAAATAGGGGCTGGCCCGGTGGCATAGTGGTTAAGTTCACACACTCCACCTCTGCAGCCCGGGGTTCACAGGCTTGGATCCTGGGTGCCGACCAATGCACCACTCATCAAGCCATGCTGTGGCAGGTGTCCCACATATAAAATGGAGGAGGATGGGCACAGATGTTAGCCCAAGGCCAGTCTCCCTCACCAAAAACAAAAAGAAATAGTGAGGAAGCTAGGAAAGCTGTGAGACTGCATGCAAGTCTAATCTGTGAGAATGAGACTGAGAGACGGTTGAATGGATACATCCGAGAGTGCTGTGCAGTCTGAGGAAGGGTTGCCAAACCATGGGGAAGTCCTAGAGCCAAAGTGGTTTAACAAAGGAGTCCTACCTGCCTTCCAGGACGGGGTGGCCTCAGTATATCACTGCACTCAGTCACTGGGAGCAGCCAAGGGGAGACGTGGCCTGGATACAAACCAAGGGGTGGCTGGATTTCAAAGCTGCTGGGGCCCTCCGTCTGTGACGAGCATTCTTGTGACTTTTGTGTGTGTGTGTGTGTGTGTGTGTGTGTGAGAAAGACCAGCCCTGAGCTAACATCCGTGCCTATCTTCCTCTACTTTATATGGGACGCCGCCACAGCATGGCTGACAGCAGTGCATCGGCGGGCGCCCCAGATCTGAACCCGCAAACCCCGGGCTGCCAAGCGCGAACTAAACCGCTGCGCCACCGGGCCGGAGCATTCTTACTGCTCCACAACAGATAGTATGAAGGGAAGGAGAGAAACTCTTCCAAAACTCTTTAAAACGTGAAAGGGAAGGCCTGTTTTTATCAGAAACGCATTAGTTATTTCATAAAAGAATTAACTTCACATAATTTGGGAACAATATCAGTAGCATTACTATAAATAGAATAGCGAGAAAGGGATTCTGAAATACAATTTTTAGAAAATGAACAATTCTAAATCATCAAATAAAAATTATTCAATAGTTTTTTTCAGCACCAGGTGGAGCTCTTTTGCTTTGTAAAACAATGAAAAAATATTTTTTTCTTAATACAGGCTGATTATTTCACAGCTCTTAAGTCATCTTTTAAAATCATTTAAGTGCTTTCACACCATATTTGTCACCATCGTAAACCTGATATTTTTTCCAAATACCATGGACTAAATCAAACTGCAATGTTAATAAAATAAAACCACCAAAACTAAAAATATTGTTTGATCTCTAAAATAAAGTTGTGAATAATACCACCTTAATCGTCTACATTCTTCCAAAGGAAAGAGTTAAGAACCTAATTTAAATGTCATAGTAGATCTTTAAACAAATCAATAACTACTGAAAATGCTCTCCCAAATCTCCAATTTGCTCATAATCATTCTCTTTTTATCCAAAATACCTTCTCTATAAGAAGGATATTGCTTTAAAACAGGTTTTAGATTATAAAGATAAAGCATAATTTGTATGTGTGTGTGAGGAAGATTAGCCCTGAGCTAACATCTGTTGCCAATCCTCCTCTTTTTGCTGAGGAAGACTGGCCCTGAGCTAATTCCATGTCCATCTTCCTCCACTTTATAAGGAACGCCCCCACTGAATGGCCTGACAAGCAGTGCATGGGTCCATGCCCAGGATCCGAACCTGCAAACCCTGGGCCACCGAAGCGGAGCGCACGAACTTAACTGCTACACCACTGGGACGGCCCCTAGAGTATAATATTTTTAACAACTTTTCTATACTGATTCTCAAAAAATCTAAAGGATTAAATTAACAATGTTTATAAAGTAGACGTGCTTTTTTTTACAAGTAAATTGTAACAGCCAGGAGGCATTATTTATTCTGTGTCTATGCTTCAGAGTTCTTTCATTCTCATTGCAGGGAGACAGATGGAGATACAAAGAAATGAACTTTTGTCATCAAAAAACAATGTTTTCAATGATATGATTGACATACTGTTAAAGGAACATATTTAATGGAATAGTTTGCATACCTATTTATTCTTTCATCAATCCAAGAAATACTTACAGAGAGCTTGCTATATGCTGAAGAGATAGGACTGAATAAGACAGTGCCTGCCCACTTGGAGTTTGAGAGCTCAGAAAGCATACGATGAAGCAAGCAGTTCTAATAAAGGCCATTGTAATGAAAGAAATGCAGAGTTCTGTGGGAGCACAAGGCAAGGAAATCTAAGGGTTGACCCACCTAGGAGACAGAGAAGACCTTCCCAAAGAAGTGAAATTTAAGCTAAAACTCCTCAGTAGGAGAGAATGAGGTGGAAAACAAAAGACAGGGTACCTAAGGTGAAGAAACAGCTTATACAAAGGGTTGGGGGTGAGATAGAGTAGGTGGAATTCTAGACAGTAAAAACACTTCAACATAGTTAAAACACAAGGTTCTACAGGAAGGGAGAAAAATGAAAGATCAGGATAGATTTGTGAGAACCAGAATGTGGAGGATCTTTTGACCGAATTAAGAAATTTGAATTTTATCCAAGAACAATGGGAAGTATAAGTCGGTTCTACGTTAAAACTTGAAAGGATGTGATAATCAGCCTAAGAAATGTTCAGTGTCTAAAGGAGCAATATGTTGGATGAATCATCAATATCCCTACTAAAATAAACTACTTTGATGTGATAATTTTAGCTTTGCTTTTCCATCAGAATACTAACGTTGACATACAGACTCAATTCATATAATGACTGTTGATTTCAATGACTTTTTACCATAATGTTACTTGAAAAATTATACTGCCTTTCAGATTCTTTTTTTTTTCTTGGTATAATTATATTTATACTGAAAACATGCTAATTAAATTATTGTAAAAAGTGGTATTTTGATGTTACAATTTCAGAGAAAGACACTTACCAATTTATTCAATACATTCCTGGTCAGGAAATTGCAAATGGAGCAAATTTGAATTGAACTCCATTATTGGATGATCCAAAATATTTTGCTAAGCAGACCTTTCTCTGCCAAGAGATCTATGCCCTGTAGTTTGCAGTACACATGGGCTATGTCCATGTGTTTCAAAGCACTGTAATTTTTACCTTTTATTTTACTATAACTTGCTTTTTAAGTGCAAAGTAATCATGAGCTTCCTTAAGGTAAAAAAACTGATGAAGATCATGCAGAAAGAAGAATGTACCTTCCAAAGCATGACTCCCATGCACCCTCCTCCACCACCCACTATCAAATCATCTCTTTCTTCTCTGGAGAATGTAAGAAATCTTCATTATTTTACATTTCATGTACAATCTGAATTTATTTACTTTCAAACTGTTGTTTATTACTTATATTTACATTATTCACTGTATGAATTGATTTTTTTTTCTGATCTGTGGAAAGTGTTTGGTTATCTTGGATTGAGATGGAATATGTTGTAATTTTCCCATTAAAATTCATATAATTTTTTCTTCTTTTGGTGAGGAAGATTGGCCCTGAGCAAACATCGGTTGCCAATCCTCCTCTTTTTGCCTGAGGAAGACTGTCCCTGAGCTAGCATCCATGCCAATCTTCCTCTATTTTGTATGTGGGATGCTGCCACAGCATGACTTGATGAGTAGTGTGTAGGTCCACACCCAGGGTCCAAACCCATGAACCCTGGGCCGCCAAAGTGGAATGTGTGAACTTAACCACTGCGTCACCATGCCAACCCCACAGAAATATTTTTTAATTTATGGCATGTTTTTCATTTAATGGTATGGTTTTTAGGAATGAAATAATGTCACCAATCAAGACATATGTGTTCATCAAAGGACAGGGTTGAAACCAAACATTTGACGCATCAATAAACGTAAGTAGGCTTCCACAAAGTAAGAAATTATAACAGAGAAATAACCACTAAAACAAGATATTTTTAAAGTCATAAGAGATTACTCTGTAAATGAATGTGAAAACCTAGATGAACTGAATAATTTCCCAGGAAAATGCAATTTACCAAATTGATCCCAGTAAAGACAGAAAGTTTAAAAAGATGTATAGAAAAAAACAGTTAAAGTTATTAACAAACTAGCCCACATGAAAGTACCAAAGGCAGATGATTTCACACACAAATTCTACCCAAAACATGAAAGACTAGATAATCTCAATGGCATATATATTGTTCCAGTGCATAGGGAAAAAAAAGCAAAACTCCCAGATCCTTTTTACAGAGCAAGTGTAACATTGATATCTACACATGATAAACACAGGACAAAAAAAATTGCAGACCAATCTTACCTATGAATTTTAATGCAAAAATCTTAAAATATTAGCAAACAGAGTCCACGGAAATAATACATTATGATCAAATGAGACTTCTTCTAGTAATGTAAGAATAATTCAATATTAGGAAATCCATTATTGTAACTTACTATAGTAATGTAACTAAGGACAAAAATTATGATTACTCCATTAATGCTAAAAAAATCTTTGACAAAATTTTACACCTATTCCTGATATGGGCTGTTATGGGCTGAACTGTGTCCCCCACAAAATTCATATATTGAAGCCCTAACCCCCAGGAATGTATTAGAAAATAGGGATAATTAAGTTAAAATGGGTGGTTAGGGTGGGCCCTAATCCAGTATGTCCTCATAAGAAGAGTGTATTCCATAAGAAGAGGAGATTAGGACACAAACACACAGGACAACCATGTGAGGACACAGTAACAAGGTGGCCATCTGCAAGCCAAAAAGAGAGGCCTCAGAAGAATCAAACCTGCTGACACCTTGACCTCGGACTTCCAGCCTCCAGAACTGTGAGAAAATAAATTTCTGTTGTTTAAGCCATTCTGTCTGTGGTTTTTGTTATGAAAGTCCTAACAAAATAATATACCCCAGATTTCCCCCCAAAATAAATACAATATGATTTTACACAGCTCAGTCTTAAAGCCAGCACTTTACTTAATAAGGCAATGCTAAAAGCATTCCCACAAAGACCGGGAACAAAGCAAGGAAGCCCACAATTTCCGGTACCATTTAATGTTGCACTGCAATGAACTTAGGCAACAGAAAACAAGCAGACACACCACTCAGAAAAGAAGTAAAACAATTTCTATATGCAGATGATATGATAGCATAAATGCTAGCCAAGAAGAATCATTAATAAAGCTAATGCAAGCAATTAAAGTACTCAATAATACAGCATGCTATAAAATTAACATACAAAAATCAATAACCTTTACAGGCATACTTCATTTTATTGTGATTCTGTTTATTGCACTTTGCAGATATGGCTTTTTTTTTTTTTTTTTTACAAATTGAAGGTTTGTGACAACCTTGCATCAAGCAAGTCTATCGGTGCCATTTTTCCAACAGCATTTGCTCACTTCATGTTTCTGTGTAACATTTTGGTAATTCTCACAATATTTCAAACTTTTTCATTATTATTTTATTTGCGATGGTGATCCGTGACCAATGATCTTTGATGTTACTATTGTAATTGTTTTGGGGAGCTACAGACCACGCCCACATAAGACAGTGAACTTAATTGATAAATGTTGTGTGTATTCTGACTGGTTCACCAACCGGCCATTCCCCCATGTCTCTCCCTGTCCTCTGGGCCTCCCTATTCCCTGAGACACAACAATATTGGAATTAGGCCAATTAATAACTCTACAATGGCCTTTAAATGTTCAAGTGAAGGGAAGAGCTGCACATCTCTCATTCAAATCAAAAACTAGAAAGGATTAAGCTTAGTGAGGAAGACATGTGGAAAGCTGAGATAGGCTGAAAGCTAGGCCTCTTGTGCCGAAATGTTAGCCAAATTGTGAATGCAAAGGAAAAGTTCTTAAGGAAATTAAAAGCGCTATTCGAGTGAACACATGAATGATAATAAAGCAAAACAGCCCTATTGCAGATATGGAGAAAGCTGTAGCGGTCTGGATAGAAGATCAAACCAGCCACAACATTCCCTTAAACCAAAGCTTAACCCACAGCAAGGCCCTAGCTCTTTCAGTTCTATGAAGGCTAAGAGAGGTGAGGAAGCTGCAGAAGACAAGTTTGAAGCTAGCAGAGGTTGGTTCATGAAGTCAACAGAAAAAAGCCATCTCTATAACATAAAAGTGCAAGGTGAAGCAGCAAGTGCAGATGTAGAAGCTGCAGCAAGTTATCCAGAAGATCTAAGATAATTAATAGAGGTGGCTACACTACACAATAGATTTTCAACATAGACAAAACAGCCTTGTTTTGGAAGAAGATGCCATCTGGGACTTTCATGGCTAGAGAGGAGAAGACAATGTCTGGCTTCAAAACTTCAAAGGACAGGCTGACTGTCTTGTTAGGGGCTAATGCAGCGGGTGACTTTAAGTCAAAGCTAATGCTCATTTACCATTCCAAAAATTCTAGTGCCCTTAAGAATTATACTAAGTCTACTCCTCCTGTGCTCTATAAATGAGACAACAAAGCCTGGATGACAACACATCTGTTTACAATATGGTTTACTGAATATTTTAAGCCCACTCTTGAGAACTACTGCTCAGAAAAGAAAATTCCTTTCAAAATATTACTGCTCATTGACAATGCACCTGGTCACCCCAGAGCTCTGATGGAGTTGCACAACAAGATTAGTGTTGTTTTCATGCCTGCTAATGCAACATCCATTCTGCAGCACATGGATTAAGGAGTAATTTACACTTTCTTTTTTTGGGTGTGTGAGGAAGACTAGTCCTGAGCTAACATCTGCTGCCAATCCTCCTCTTTTTTCCTGAGGAAGATTGGCCCTGGACTAACATCTATACCCATCTTCCTCTACTTTATATGGGATGCTGCCACAGCATGGCTTGATATGCAGTGCATAGGTGCGCACCCAGGATCCGAACCTGCCAATCCTGAGCCGCCAAAGCGGAGCGCGAGAACTTAAACACTACGCCACTGGGCTGGCCCTAATTTCCATTTTTGAGTCTTATTATTTAGGAAATACATTTCATAAAGCTATAGCTGCCATAGATAGTGATTCCTCTCTTGTATCCAGGCAAAGGAAATTGACGTCTGGAAAGGATTCATAGGAAGAGGTCAAAATATCAACATTAACAGGAGTTTGGAAGAAGTTGATCCCAACCCTCATGGATGACTGAGGGCTTCAACACGTCAGTGGTGGAAGGAAGTACACATATGGTGGAAATAGTAAGAGAACTAGAATTAGAAGTGGAGCCTGAAGATGTCACTGAATTGCTGCAATCTCATGATAAAACTTTAATGGATGAGGAGTTGCTTCTTATGGATGAGCAAAGAAAGTGGTTTCTTAAGAAGGAATCTGCTCCTGGTGAAGACGTTGTGGAGATTATTGAGATGACAACAAAGGATATAAAATATTACATAAACTTAGCTGATAAAGCAGTGGCAGGGTTTGAGAGGACTGAGTCCAATTTTGAAAGAAGTTTTACGGTGGGTAAAATGCTATCAAATAGCATAATATGCTACAGAGAAATCATTTGTGAAAGGAAGAGTCAATTGATGCAGCAAACTCCATTGCTGTCTTATTTTAATTGCCACAGCCACCCCAACCTTCGGCAACCACCACCCTGATCAGTCAGCAGCCATCAACATCGAGGCAAGACCCTCCACCAGCAAAAAGACTATGACTTGCTGAAGACTCACAAGATGGTTAGCATATTTTGGCAAGAAAGTACTTTTTAATTTAAGTACTTCCACTGTATTTTTAGACATCATGCTATTGCACACTTAATAGACTATAGTGTAAACATAACTTTCACATGCACTGGGAAACCAAGAAGTTTCATGTGACTCGCTTAGTGCGATATTCTCTTTATTGTAATATTTGCTTTACTACAGTGGTCTGGAACCAAACCCAGAGAATCCCCGAGGTTGCCTATATACAGTCAAACAATAACCAGTTAAAAGAGCTTTCTTACTTTGTTCCAGGTCTTTGTGGGAATGACTCTGGTGTTCCTCTATTAAGTAAGGTGCTGGCTTGAACACTAAAGTGTGTACAATCATATTTATTTATTTTAGGAATGGGGAGACCAGGAATGAGCATAAAATTTTATCAAAGGCTTTTTTAGCATTAATGGGAGGGGAAATTCCAGTTATAAAACTAATAGAAAATATATAAAATACCTAGGAATATATTTATGTAATGAAAACTTTTAAACCTTCCTAAATAACACAAAAATAGACCTGAACTAATAGAGAAACCTATCTTTCTATAGGATAAGATGAATAAGGTGATTCAAACATAATAAATACATCAGTTCTTCTCAAGTTAATGTATAAATGTAAGGTGATCCCAATAAAAATGTCAAAAGTTGACAGTGGGTCAAGACAGCGGCATAGGCAGACTCTGAACTCACCTCTTCCCACAGACACAGCAGATATACAACAAATCTTGGAAAAATTATGCCCAGAGACAACTGAAAACTGGATAAGAGGAACCCCTGCAACAAACAACAGGCCTAACGGAGGTGGAAGAAGTAGAAATTTCTTCTGGAGAGGAAAAAGCGCCACCTCCACAACCTGCAACACTTCATAGCCACTCAGGAGCAATCCAAAGGTACGCAGCCTCCCCTGGAGGAGGGGGGACCTGAGCCGGGGAGCACTGCTGCTATTGGCATTTTTTGGACCCAGCACAACCGAGACGAGTGTCATAATATCTGGTTTTGCTGGCTACTAACAACAACAGGGAATACCCCCAGAAAAGCTGGGACACAAAGAAATTAATGCTGTTCTTAAAGGACCCATGCACAAATTCACCTGTTTCAGAAAGCAACCTAAAATCACCAGAGAGAAAGGCACACAGTCCTTTGGTGAAAAGTGACTCACCTGACTCTGGGTGCATCTCGGTGAGAGGTGAGACCTCCTGAGGGACTGGGACACTGGTGGTGGCCTTTGTTGTGACCTGGTGTAAGCATGCTGACACAGACACTGGCAGATGCCATTAGAGTTCTCCCCGTGGCATGCTGGCCCAGGGTCTGCCCCATCCTCTAGAGCACCGATTCAATCCAGCACAGCCAAGGAAAGCAGCCTGCCCTAGAGACTGGCCCCACCCAACAACAAGCCCTCAGACAACTTGTGGATCTGCTTAAGAGAGCTGCCTGGATTCTCTGCAGCCTGGCAAGTGGGTCCACCTCTGTGGAGCGGGACAAGCTCAAGGAGTGGGTGGAGAGTGTGGGGCCTCTGCCTTGGAGCATCTGGGTCCACTTTAGAGGGTCGGGGACTTGTACATGGGGCAGGACTGTGTTGACTGTATGTGAGGCCCCGTGGGCAGTGGGGCTTCTCAGCTGCAGAAAACTTGTGCCTCTCAAACAGCCACAAAGGAGATCGGCCCCACCCTCCAAAGCCTAAAACAATTGGATGCTCCTGTGCCTGGGGCCAGCCCCACCCAGCTGCAACCCTCCAAGAGCTGACAAGAGCCAAATAGGCCAAGGCTTATAGCAACTATAAGCACCTGAGCCTAACAACCAGCCACACTGGGGGCCTACTCATCTAGTAGAATAACTGCAACAGGAATGTGCTATTAAACCTTGCAGTCAACTGTGCTGGGGCTCCTCACACCTGATAAAGAGACTAAAGGGCCTACAACAACCACATGCAGCTGAGCATTACAACCAGCTGGTCAGGGGGACAGCTCAGCCTCCCTGGGCACCTACAGCAATAGCAACCCTGCCACAACAGGAGGACACAAGTAGCCCACGCACAGGTCACTCCTGGAACATTTGGAACTAGTGACAAGAGGAAAGCACACTGCTGGGCCCCATAAGGCATCACTTACATAAGGTCACCTCTCCAAGATCAGGAGATGTAGCTGACCTCCCTAATACATAGAAACAAGAACAGAGAAAGAGCCAAAATGAAGAGGCAAAGGAATACTTCCCAAGTAAGGAGAACAGGACAAAACCCCAGAAAAGGAATTAAATGAAAGAGAAATGTGCAATCTACCTGACACAGAGTTCAAACAGAGTCATAAATATGCTCACTAATCTTGGGAGAAGAATGCATGAACTCAGTGAGAACATCAACAAAGAAATGGAAGATACAAAAAAGAACTAATCAGAAATGAAGAATACAATACTAGAAATGAAAAATTCACTAGAGGGACTTAAAAGCAGAGTAGAGGATACAGAAGAACGGATCAGTGAGCTGGAGGAAAGACTAGAGGAAATCACCGAAGCTGAACAGATAAAAGAAAATAGAAAAAGAGTGAAGACAGTCTAAGGGACCTCTGGGACAACATCAAGCATACTAACATCCATGTTATAGGGGTCCCAGAAGGGGAAGAGAGAGACAAAGGGGCAGAGAATCTGTTTGAAGAGGTAATATCTGAAAACTTCCCTAACCTAAGGAAGGAAGCAGATATCCAGGTACAGGAAGCACTGAGAGTGCCACACAAGATAAACCCAAAGAGGCCTGCACCAAGACACCTCATAATTAAAATGTCCAGAGTTAAAGATAGAGAATCCTATAAGCCGCAAGAGAAAGACGAATTACATACAAAGGAAAACCCATGAGGCTATCAGCTGACTTCTCTGCAGAAACCTTACAGGCAAGAAGAGAGTGGCATGACATATTTAAAGTGCTGAAAGGAAAAAACCTACAGCCAAGAATACTCTACCTGGCAAGGTTATCATTCAGATAGGAGAAGAGAAGAGGAAGGAGAGAGAGAGTTTCCCAGACAAGCAAAAATTAAAGGAGTTTATCATCAAGAAACCAGTCCTACAGGAAATGCTAAAGGGACTTATTTAAGGGGGAAAGAGAAGACCACAAATATGAAAAAATTATCTATTTCCATGACAAGAGGGTTACAGATACAAATGCACAAAAAACGATAGATATGATATCAAAAACATAAAATGTGGGAGGAGGGGAGTAAAAGAGTAGGGCTTTCAGATAGAAGTCAAACTAAAGAGACCATTAACTCAATATAGATTGTTATATATGTAGGTTGCTATATATGAACCTCATGGTAATAACACACCAGAAACCCATAATAAATACACAAAAAACTAAGCAAAAGAACCCAAACATAACACCAAGGAAAGCTATCAAACCACAGGGGAAGACAGCAAGAGAAGTAGAAAGGAACAGAGAAGTACTAAAACACCAAGAAAAAAAGTAAAAATATGGCAGTAAGTACATACATATCAATAGCTACTTTAAATGTCAATGGACTAAATGCTCCAATCAAAAGGCATAGGGTGGCTGATTGGATAAAAAAAACGAGACCCATATATATGCTGCATACAAGAGACACACTTCAGACCTAAAGACACTCACAAACTGAAAGTGAAGGGATGGAAAAAGATACTCCATGCAAATGGCAATAAAAAGAAAGCTGGGGGAGCAATACTCATATCAGACAAAATAGACTTTAAAACAAAAACTGTAACAAGAGACAAAGAAGGGCACTACATAATGATCAAGGGAACAATCCAGCAAGAGGATATAACACTCGTAAATATCTATGCACTCAACATAGGAGCACCTAAATATATAGAGCAATTATTAACAGACATAAAAGGAGAAATAGACAGTAAGACAATAATAGTAGGGGACTTTAACACTCCACTTATGCCAACGGATAGATCATCCAAACAGAAGATCAACAAGGAAACATTGGCCTTAAACAACACATTAGACCTGATGGACCTAGTAGACATATACAGAACATTCCATCCAAAAACTGAAGAATACACATTCTTTTCAAATGTACGTGAAACATTCTCCAGGACTGATCACATATTAGGCCACAAAACAAGTCTCCATAAATTTAAGAAGATTGAAATAATACCAAGCATCTTT
Source organism: Tapirus indicus (assembly GCA_031878705.1). Lineage (NCBI taxonomy): Eukaryota > Metazoa > Chordata > Mammalia > Perissodactyla > Tapiridae > Tapirus > Tapirus indicus. Next base: position 135,324,940 of record CM062919.1, on the reverse strand, counting down.
TCTGACCACAAAGGTATGAAACTAGAAATCAACTATAGGAAGAAAATCAGATAAGCCACAAATATATGGAGATTAAACAAAATGCTACTGAACAATGATTGGGTCCATGAAGAAATCAAAGGAGAAAAATGTCAAAAGTTTTCAGGGCCGGCCTGGTGGCATAGTGGTTAAGTTCACGCACTCCGCTTCAGCAACCTGGGGTTCACGGGTTTGTATCTCGGGCACAGAACCACACACCGCTTGTCAAGCCATGCTGTAGCAGGCATCCCACATATAAAATAGAGGAAAATGGGCACAGATGTTAGCCCAGGGCCAATCTTCCTCAGCAAAAGAAAAATACCAAAACTTTTATTTTTTTTTTAGAGCTAGCAAGTTTGATGTTAAAGCTCATATGGAAAAATAAACATGGAAGAATATCTAAGAAACCCTGAAATGTAACAATAAGGAAAGAATCGCCCTACCAGAAATTGAAATATAGTAGAGAGCTGTAGAATGAAAAAAGCGTGGTGCTAGTGACAGGCCAGTGGAACAGAAGAGAAATGCCAGAAATAGACCCAAGTACACACAGAAGTTACTTTGCTACTATAACAAAGGTAGCATCTTGAATCACTAGGAAAGGATGAGATTTTTTAACAGATGGTATCCTGGATAGTCATTTGGAAGAAGGTAAAATTAGATCCACACTTCTCACCATGCACCAGAGTAAACTCCAAATGGATAAAAGCAAATCAAATTTAAAAAAAAGAAAGAAACCACATGTAGTAAAAATATATAGGTAAATTTCTTTATAATCTGAGTGTGGGAAAAGCTTTCTAAAAATGACTTGAAATCCAGATGCAACAAAAGAAAAAGTTAAATAAATTCAACTGCATAAAAAGAAAAAGCTTTTGCACACACACAAAAAACCATACCACCATGAGCAAAGTCAGAGGGTAAATGACAAACTAGGAGAAAATGTTTGAACAGATATCACATTAAGGGCTGATCTCTCCAATATGTAAAAAATTCATAAAAACTAAGTGTTTAGTTTAGGAAAAACGTCCCCAGGGGTCAGCCTGGTGGTGTAGTGGTTAAGTTCACGTGCTCTGCTTTGGTGGCCCAGGATTCACAGGTTCAGATCCTGGGTGTGGACCGACACATTGTTCATCAAGCCATGCTGTGGCGGCATCACACATACAAAATAGAGGAAGATGGGCACAGATGTTAGCTCAGGGCCAATCTTCCTCACCAAAAATAAAAGGCCCTGTCATGGGGACCATGGTCATAATGGAATAGCAGAGATAAAATTACTCTCCCATCTTAAAAAAAAAAGTGAAAAAACAGGCAATACACATGGAAGAATGGTTTTCAGACACTGGACCACAGGCAGCACAGGGTGTGATGCCTGAAAGAAGCAAAACAAATGAAGTCATACCTTTGATGGCCCCATCTTACGGCCTGGAGAGAGCTTCCAGGCCACAGCAAAGGCAGGAGGATGCCAAAGCCCGGCCGTCTCCATTGACTCGAGAGACAGAGTTAGAACTTGAGGAGGTCAAGGTGGGGCAGAGTACCAGAGAGGGGAAAGATGCATGGAGGGGAGAGGATTGTGCAACTGGAGAACTGCAGAGGTCTGAAGAGGATTCCCCTTGAGTCTTCAGCTAAGTACTGCTAAGAACATATATATGTGAGGAAACCTGCTGAGGTGAGTGAAAGAACCACTGGAAAGGAGCAGACAGAACAATCCTCAGAGCTTATACACCACTGGGCACAGTTTGTGTCCCCACCAGCCAGAATGGAAAAAGAAATGGGAAATCTGGTAGAATAAGAATCTGTAATAACAGAAGGGAGGTCAGTGCTTGCCTAGGGATGGGAGTGAGGAAGGAGAAAAAGATGGATTACAAATAGCATGAAGAAACTTTTGGGGAGTGACGTCAGCATCATGGTGGAATGAGATTCCCTCTTTGAATCTCTGCCCCCTAAGACACAATGAAAACATCATTTACATTCCAACAGAGCTCAATCAAACACTACAAAGGACTTCTAAGAAACCCCTGCTGCCATACATCGGACAGTGGAGGCGTGGGAAGCCCAAAAGGAAGCGAGGAGAGGTAAGAAGTTGTACTCCCCCTCCCCAATAGATCGGCAAAGACAGCGCAGCTTGCAGACAGAGGGGGGAGGGGCGGCCCACAGTGGGGAAAACTACCATGCTCCCTGTGCTCTCACAGATTGTCGAGAGATCCCCACCAGGAAGCGACGACGGACTGTTTAGGAGGTGTAGCAAACACCCTAAGAGAGCCAGAAAGGAAATGCCTGGGTCGAGCAGAAAGAAGAGAGAACCCCTCCCCTCACACACCCCATGTTTCAGCATAATCCCTCCAGGGGCTGTAGCGGGCTCAGAGCACACCACTCGTGACCTCCATCCAGTGGCAGCAGGTGGAAACTGCAGGACCAACTTCAACATGAGGGGAAAAATAAGGCGGTCAGATCCTTACGACAATTTGTTATGGCTACAGACCAAAAGGAAAATGACAAACACCCATAAACCAACCATGAAGGCAAAGAATTTGATAACCTGAATGACAGAAATTCAAAATAGCTATCATAAACAAACTCAATGAAATACAAGAGAACACACAGAAACAAATCAACGAATTCAGGGATTTCATCACAAAAGAGATTGAAACCATAAAGAAAAACCAATCAGAATGATTGGGGATGAAAAACAAAATCAACGAGATAGTGGAAAAAATGGAGTCTTTAAAGAGCAGAACTGACAATATGGAGGAACAAATTAGCACTATTGAGGATAGCCATGCAGAAACGCTCCAGATAGAGGAGGAGAGCTAAGACTAAAAAGAAATAAAGAAATTCTTTGAGAAATATCAGACTCAATGAGGAAAAGCAACATAAGGATAATAGGCATTACAGAAGGAGAAGAAAGAGAAAAAGGAGCAGAGAGTTTGTTCAAAGAAATAATAGCTGAGAACTTCCCCAACCTAGGGAACGAGAGGGAAATAACAGTGAATGAAATCAATAGATCATCTAAATATATAAACAGGAATAAAAAATCATCTCGCCACATAGTAGTAAACTTGAAAAATACCCGTGACAAGGGAATAATATTAAGGGCAGCTAAACAAAAAAACAAAATAACATACAAAGGAAACCCCATCAGGCTCTCAGCTGATTTCTCGACAGAAACTCTACAAGCTAGGAGAGAATGGAATGATATATTCAAAATCATGAAAGACAAAAACCTTCAGCCAAGAATATTTTATCCAGCAAAACTATCCTTCAAATATGATGGAGAAATAATAACTCTCCCTGATAAACAAAACCTAAGAGAGTTCATCACAAGACTCCCACTACAAGAAATGCTCAAGAAGGCCCTTAGGCCTGAAAAAAAAAAATGAGAAAAGAGATACAAAGATTTCAGCAAGGACAAAAGCAAGAAGACTAAACCAGAACAAACTACAGTTGGATAACATCAAAAATTAATTCAAGCTCATCACTGGAAACATACACTCACGACACAAGATGGAATAAAGAGATAACAAATAAGGAGGGGAAGAGGTAAGGGATTGACTGACCCAGCCTCAGGAAAAAGGAGGCATCTGAAAATGTACTATCTTATCCAGGAGATCGCTTATATAAACCTCACGGTAACCACTAAACAAATAACCAGAAGAGACCCACACATGACAAATAAAGAGAAAACCAAGAGAATGAGCATGCAGAAATACCAAATTGAATTTGCAGTCCGAAACACAAGTGACAAGACACGAAGGAAATGCAAAAGAACCAGAAAATGAAGAATAAAATAGCAACATTAAACCCTCATATATCAATAATCACTCTAAATGTAAATGGATTGAATTCTCCAATCAAAAGACACAGAGTGGCAGGATGGATTAAAAACCAAGATCCAACAATCTGCTGCCTCCAGGAAACACATCTCAGTTCTAAAGACAAACACAGACTCAAAATAAAAGGATGGAAAACAATACTCCAAGCTAATGGCAAACAAAAGAAAGCAGGAGAAGCCATACTTATATCAGACAAAGTAGACTTCAAGATAAAAAAGGTAATGAGAGACAAAGACGGGCAATATATAATGATAAAAGGGACACTTCACCAAGAAGACATAACACTTATAAATATCTATGCACCCAACACAGGAGCACCAAAGTACATAAAACAACTGCTAAAAAACCTTAAAGGAGATATTAACAATAACACAATAATAGTAGGGGATCTTAACACCCCCCTTACATCAAAGGATAGATCATCCAGACAAATAGTCAATAAGGAAAAAATGGACTTAAACGAAAAACTAGACGCAATGGACTTAATAGATATATACAGAGCACTCCACCCAAAAAAAGCAGAGCACACATTCTTCTCAAGTGCACATGGAACATTCTCAAGGATAGACCATATATTAGGAAACAAGGCAAACCTCTATAAATTTAAGAAGATTGAAATCATTACAAGCATCTTTTCTGATCATAATGCAGTGAAACTAGAAATCAACTGCAAGAAAAAACTAGGAAAGGGACAAAGAAGTGGAGACTAAACAACATGCTACTGAACAACCAATGGGTCATTGACGAAATTAAAGGAGAAATCAAAAGCTATCTGGAGACAAATGAAAAGGAAAATACACCATACCAACTCATATGGGATGCAGCAAAAGCGGTCCTGAGAGGGAAATTCATAGCAATACAAGCTCACCTTAACAAACAAGAAAAATCCCAAATAAATAACCTTAAATTGCACCTAACAGAATCAGAAAAAGAAGAACAGACAAAGCCCCGAATCAGCAGAAGGAGGGAAATAATAAAAATCAGAGCAGAAATAAATGAAATTGAAACCAAAAAAACAGTAGAAAGCATCAATGAAACAAAGAGCTGGTTCTTTCAGAAGATAAATAAAATAGACAAATCCTTAGCCAGACTCACTAAGAAAAAAAGGGAGAAGACTCAAATAAATAAAATTAGAAATGAAAGAGGAGAAATTACAACAGATACCACAGAAATACAAGGGATTATTAGGGAATACTATGAAAAACTTTACGCCAATAAATTGCACAACCTAAAGGAAATGGACAAATTCTTGGAGCGTACAACCTCCCAAAACTGAATCAAGAAGAAATAGAGACTCTGAACAGACCAATCACAAGTAAAGAGATTGAAACAGTCATCAAAAACCTCCCAAAAAACAAAAGCCCAGGACCAGATGGCTTCCCTGGAGAATTTTATCAAACGTTCAAAGAAGATTTAGCACCTATCCTTCTCAAACTATTCCAAAAAATAGAGGAAGATGGAATACTTCCCAACACATTCTTTGAGGCCGACATCATGCTGATACCAAAGCCAGACAAGGACAATACAAAGAAGGAAAACTACAGGCCAATATCACTGATGAACATAGACGCAAAAATCCTCAACAAAATATTGGCAAACCAAATACAGCAATACATCAAAAAGATCATACACCATGATCAAGTGGGATTTATACAAGGGACACAGGGATGGTTCAACATCCGCAAATCAATCAACGTGATACACCACATTAACAAAATGAAGAATAAAAACCACATGATCATCTCAATCGATGCAGAGAAGGCATTCGACAAGATCCAGCATCCATTTATCATAAAAACTCTCAACAAAATGGGTATAGAAGGAAAGTACCTCAACATAATAAGGGCCATATATGACAAACCTACAGCTAACATCCTACTCAACGGGGAAAAACTGAAAGCCATTCCTTTGAGGACAGGAACAAGACAAGGGTGCCCACTCTCACTGCTGTCATTCAACATAGTACTGGAAGTTCTGGCCAGAGCAATTAGGCAAGAAAAAGGAATAAAAGGTCTCCAAATAGGCAATGAAGAAGTGAAACTCTCACTATTTGCAGACGACATGATCTTATACATAGAAAATCCAAAAAATTCCATTGGAAAACTACTAGAAATAATTAACAACTACAGTAAAGTGGCAGGGTATAAAATCAACTTACAACAATCAATTGCATTTCTATACACTAATGATGAACCAACAGAAAGAGAACTCAAAAAGACAATCCCATTTACAATTGCAACAAAGAGAATAAAATATCTGGGAATAAATTTAACCAAGGAGGTAAAAGACCTATACAATGAAAACTATAAGACACTATTGAAAGAAATCGAGGAAGATATAAAGAAATGGAAAAATATTCCATGTACATGGATTGCAAGAATAAATATAGTTAAAATGTCCATTCTACCTAAAGCAATCTACAGATTCAATGCAATCCCAATCAGAATCCCAATGTCATTCTTCACGGTAATAGAACAAAAACTACTGAAATTCGTATGGGACAACAAAAGAGCCCGAATAGCTAAAGCAATTCTGAAAAAAAAGAACAAACCTGGAGGCATCACAATCCCTGATTTCAAAATATACTATAAAGCTATAGTAATCAAAACAGCATGGTACTGGTACAAGAATAGACACACAGATCAATGGAACAGAATTGAAAGCCCAGAAATAAAACCACACACCTATGGACAGCTAATCTTCGACAAAGGAGCAAAGAACATACAATGGAGAGAGGGAAGTCTCTTCAATAAATGGTGCTGGGAAAATTGGACAGCAACACGCAAAAGAATGAAAGTAGACCATCTCCTATCGCCATATACAAAAATCAATTCAAAATGGATCAAGGACCTGAAAGTGAGACCTGAAACTTAAAACTCCTGGAAGAAAATATAGGCAGTACACTAATTGAGATTGGACATAAAGGGATCCTTTCAGATTCCATGTCTACTCGGACAAGGGAAACAAAAGAAAAAATAAACAAGTGGGACCTCATCAGACTAAAGAGCTTCTACAAGGCAAATGAAACCAGGATCAAAATGAATAAACAACCCACCAGCTGGGAGAAAATATTTGCAAATCGTTTGTCCGACAAGGGATTAATCTCAGTAATATATAAAGATCTCATACAACTGAGCAACAAACAAACAAACGACCCGATCAAAAACTGGGCAGAGGATATGAACAGACATTTTTCCAAGGAAGAGATACAGATGGCCAATAGACACATGAAAAGATGTTCAACATCACTAATCATCAGGGAAATGCAAATCAAAACTACACTAAGATATCACCTGACACCGGTTAGAATGGCTATAATCACAAAGACAAATAACAACAAATGCTGGAGAGGTTGTGGAGAAACGGGGACCCTCATTCACTGCTGGTGGGAATGCAAACTGGTGCAGCCTCTATGGAAAACAGTATGGAGAGTCCTCAAAAAATTAAAAATAGAAATACCTTATGATCCAGCAATCCCACTCTTGGGCATCTACCCAATGGACATGAAATCAACCATCACAAGAGGTGTATGCACCCCTATGTTCATTGCAGCATTATTCACTATAGCCAACAAGTGGAAGCAACCCAAGTGTCCCTGGACTGATGATTGGTTAAAGAAGATGTGGTATATACATACAATGGAATACTACTCAGCCATAAGAAAAGACACAATTGTCCCATTTGCAACAACATGGATGGACCTAGAGGGTATTATGTTAAGTGAAATAAGCCAGAGAGAGAAGGACAGACACTGCATAAACTCCTCATATATGGAATATAAATGAACACACAGACAGAGAGAACTGATTGGTGGTTACCAAGGGGAAGGGGAGGGGGGCTGGGCATAAGGGGTGAAGGGTTACATACACAAGGTGACGGACAAAAATATACAACTAACACCCCACAGTGTTATAAACTATTAAGACATCAATAAAAAATGGTAATAAAACATGAAAAAAAAGTAAAAAAAAAAAAAAGAAACTTTTGTGGATAATCAGTATGTTCATTATAGATAGGCATATGTTAAAGCTCAACAAATTGTATATTTTAAATGTGTGCAGTTTATTGTATGTTGATTATACCTCAATAAAACTGCAAGGATAAAAACTTTTTTAAAAAATTAGGAGGGAGAGAAAAGAGATCAACCCGAACAGAAAAATGGAAAGACGGGAGCAGACAGTTACAAAAAAAAAAGATAAATAATATTCTTAAACATATGAAAAGTTGCATAATTTCACTTTCCAGGTGGTAGTGCAAAATGGTATAATCCATTGGGTGGGGATTGGCAATATCAACCAAAACTGTGTATGCATTTATGCTTTGTTCCAGCATTCTCACTTCTAGGAATTTACCCTGAAGATAACCTCCAAGAAACAAACAAACAAAAATTTATACAATGTGACATTACTGGTAATAGCAAATATTAGGAACAATCTAAATGCCCCATAGGAGCCTGGCTGAATAACTACTGAACATGTACACAATTGAGTATTACGTAGCTTTAATGTCGAATTTTAATAAAAACAATGAACCTAACTAAACACAAGAGAAGCATGGAGAATTACCTCCCAACATTCAGATCTTGGTGTCTAAATACCATTCTCCACTTTAAAAAAAAAAAGGACTTCTTTGATAAGTTGCTGATTATAAGTTTGGGGCAGGGAAAGTACATGTGAATCTGGAGTATCTTAGTGTATCAGAAAGCAAGGGAATCCTGAAAAATTAATGAAGACATTCAAAGAAACACAGGAACTAGAACAATTTGAGCATCAAAAAGAATAATTATGGAATGGATTATAACATATTAAATATTAAAAAATCCACAAGACCATAGTAATCCTTTTAAAAGGTGGTGGAGGGAACTCATCTTTACAGAAGAATGCCAGCTAATTTAAGTGAAGAATCAATGAAAGAATGAAAAATAAGTATGGATCATCAATGAATGCCTGTTAGTTTGTAAACTGGCCCCTGTACAAGGAGGTGAAGGAGAGTCGAAGAAAGAGGCAGACCATTCCAGATTGGCAGGTGGCAGGTTTAATAAGCAAGGAAATTTACTTATGAGGCTTGTCTTGGACGGCTGCAAGACAAGTAGATCTCCACACTCACTCACCAGAATCTTAAAAGTTTATATAGAGGCCTTAAAGGGGTTCAGTCACATATACCATCCAGATGGTCTCAACAACACATTACTTTCTCAAGGCTGTGTCCTTGCAGCAGCTTCTAGGGTGAGAAGGCAAGGAGAACACACATTCCAAAGACAGGGGGGTGAGGAGCCTCTGACTGCTCGGGTCCAGCTCGCTGTTCAACCGGTGGTCACATCCTCTCAATGACCTCTTCCAACAATGTCAAAACTCTTGGTCAACAAGTTGTTGAGGGACACAACCTTGACATATCACTCCAAAAATTGTTTACTGATTACAAATGGAAAGAGTAACTTTTATAGTGGAGAAATCTGACAAGTTCCACTTTAACCAAGGGATTAAAGTACATCAGCAATGATGAGGCAAATTGACATCATATACCTCCTGGCGCCATGCACTGAGAGTAATATCATCTATACAGTATTCATGTCAAATATGTTTAATATGAATCTAGTCATGAGGGAATTATAAGACAAATCCAAATTGTGGACCATTCTACAAAACAACTGGCTTGGACTCTTCATAAATGTCAAATCAAGATCAAAAACAAACAAAAGACTGTTCAAGATAAAATATTAAAGAGACATGACAACTAAATGTACCAAATAATTATTGGCTGGCTTCTGTTTTTTCACAAGGCTATTAAAATATTATTGAACAACCTGGAAATTTGAAAACATGGACCATTTATTAGATAATACTGGTGTATTATTAATGTTGTGATAGCAGTATTGTGGTTATGTAAGAAATTGTCATTTTTCTTTGGAAATATATGTTAAAGTATTAAGAATAAAGCAACATGATATCTGCAACTTATTTTCAAATGATGTGGAAAAGGAGTACAAATGTGGAAAAATGCTAATTGATGAATTCTAGGTGAATATGGGTGAGGGCATATGGGTGTTTATTGTACTGTTCTTCCAAATTTTTTGTAGGTTTGTAATTTTTCAAAATAAAAAATCAAGAAACAATTAATATCGTATTCCCTGGCCATCTTTCCAAACTGTAGTCCTAATGTCTTATGGACTTTTAGCCCACTTATCTTTAGGATCGTTTAAAGTACCTCTTTGGGGGGCCGCCCGGTGGCGCAGCGGTTTAGTCCGTGCTTGGCAGCCCAGGGTTCGCGAGTTCGGATCCCGGGCGCCCGCCGACGCACTGCCTGTCAGCCATGCGGTGGCGGCGTCCCATATAAAGTAGAGGAAGATGGGCACGGATGTTAGCCCAGGGCCAGTCTTCCTCGGCAAAAAGGGGAGGAGTGGCAACAGATGTTAGCTCAGGGCTGGTCTTCCCCACAAAAAAAAAAAAAAATAAAGTACCTCTTTGGAAACACTTGCTGGGTTCCTTTTAATATATAGTATCACGCAAAACTGTGCAAAGAATTCTGCTATAAGAACACCATATCTTTGGCCTAGAGTTGATAATGGCCTTTATTTTGTATCCAATATCAACATTTTGTTTAAAATCTTGAATTTCTAGACTATACACATTGAGATTACATCTTAATTGACTCTCAGGTCCCTCACCTGGCTCGTAACTGATACACACAGATAGATCTAATTTGGATTAATTTCCCACGTATTTTCCATCACTGAAATTAAATATGCCCTTTTTTGTCTATTTGTATGGTTATCAAGATCTTCCTACAGTTTATTCTACAGTCATTAGAATTTCTAAAATAGCTTAGCAACAAGTGATATCTTAAGTCTGAAGATGTCATTGTCTATGCCTGCTTTCCATCATTTACAAACCGTTAGACCCATCCAGCTCCATCTTTGTTTTGGGAGGCCCCTACTGTTCACAGTTCTCTTCCCAGAGACTTTTGGTTTTCTCTAATACTATTCTTTACACCTTTTATATTGTTTACCCCCTTCATCACCTTATCCCACTGTAACATTGGGAAACTTCAGGAAAGGCTTTTTGAATGATAAAACAAATTATATATTGTTTCTGTGTGTCATCATTCATATATGTCCCCCCAAAATAAACATGAGCCAGATGTGATAACCACTGACTTGACGTGCAGCCATTGCCTTATTTTCTTTTAGGTTTCATCTCATTTCCTTAATTCTCAGTTATGTGGACACATCATCCTATTTTGGCACTTCGTCATGTCATTATTTATATTTGGACCTTGACAGACTAAAAGGTACTTAACAAAGGCTCAAGGGCTTTGTAGCACTTCTCTATCTAGTCCCCCTTCCCATACAAGTTCTTACATATTCTTATAGCTAAGCTCACTTCATCTGTGTGATGCCCTTAAAGGTAAAGGATGATACAGTCCTTTATTAAACAGCATTATTGTCAGCAGCTCACACAAACACACAGAATCCAAGAGTGTGTTCAAAACACATTCCTGTATTCTAGAACTGATTTGCATCTTCCCATTCAAGAAGTTAGGGGTGTCACTGGTGATCTCTATGCCACTCAGCTGATTCCCGGCTCCTGAAGAGGGAGGTACATGCCAGGCCCCGAGGAGAGGAATAGGTGGAAGAAAGAGCACTTCCCATCTATTTTGTTCTAAAGATTTACACGCAGAAAGGATTTGAATCCAGGCAAATGACACTTTATCCACCTATCTGTCTATCATTCTATTTATCTATCATTCCACACATTTATTGAATGTTTAGGAAGAAAAAGCCTTAATGTGGGTTCAGTGGTCTGGGAAATGGCAAGTGTATATCAATAGGATATCAGACAGCAGAGGTACAGATGCTCCTGCTAAGTTCTATGGAGCAGCAGGGAGAAGAGCCTGAGACAGGGCAGAGCCTGGTGGGTCAGAGCTGAGAGCCAGTTCCTGACAAAGTGACCAGGATCCCTGGCTCTGTGGGAGGCTGAGCATCAAACAAGATGCCTCCAGTAGTTAGAAAGATGGAATAGAAACCAAATGATTGAGGGTTTTAAAAGCTTTTTCTAATATCACAGTAATATGCATTTGAGTACTCATTAAATATTTGTTAAATAAATGAGAAAAAGTCAGGAATGCTAAATTGTTATAACATTGCCATTATGCCCCTTCAGTGTCTGGAAGAGCATACAAACAGGTATAGATCATTAACAGAAAGAACACAATCTTACCAGAATTTAGTCATGAACACAGAGTCCAGAGGGTACAAAAAATTTCTTTACTATCAACATTACATAGGCTGGTATATACCCAAGAAGCCTTATTTCTCTTCCTTATTCCTACTCCAGCCTTCCCCTCACCTCCTACTTATTTCATCCTGCCCCTGCAGGGGGACTCATCCTTCTGGTGTCTTTTGTGGTCAAGGCCTTTTGAGGTCTACTTTTTGTTCCGTTTTCTGGTGCAATGGTGGATACTCAAATTCTTCATAAAGGAGCGCCTACTCAACAAGTAAAACTCTCCTGATAATTGATAATAATTTCAATCTATCTTTAGGCTAAAAGACCCCTCCTAAATGATGAGGTGTAAATGGAAACAGAGAAGCCTATTCTGCCCATTGTAAAAACTGAACAGAGCTAATCTCTCTAGGTGAAGAGGAAAAACTAGATGAAGACATTTCTATAATTTTTAAAATCCAGACAACCTATGTATGTATTGTCCTGGGGGGTAGAAGTAAGACTCCACTCCATGCTTTCACCTATGTTGTATCTTTTTCCTAAGGCAGAGAGTCCACGAATGGTCACCACCTCAAAGCTGCGAGGGTGAGGCAGTGTTGGCATGGACAACTGAAGCAATCAGAAATGCACTCCACTTCATTTTTCTGTTCAGTATTGGATTCCACTGTCCAACATCTTTGCCAGGGGTCCTGCAACGTCTGTTGATAAACTCCTCCAATGACAGAGAGCCCTTTCACATTAGTGAGTCTTTTATATTGCATCAGACGCTGTGACGGACAACCCCAATCCCTCCTCTCTCCGCACCCTCTTTGCCCCTTTTAGGAGGGAGGCATTTATCCCCATCCTGCTGGGAATGTTGACAGGTGAGGCTGTCAGCTGAGTCCCTCTCCAAGAACTGCCCTCAGCTGAAGAAGGTCACTTTGCTCAACATCACACCTCATTTCTGGGTTGAACTGATAAGATACAAGGGCCTGTCCTTCTTGCCTCAACTCAGGACGACTCTGCAAGATCATCCCATATCAAGCCCATGGGATTAGCTGAGGGCTTTGTTGAGACTGCATTATAGTTCAACTTCTCACTCTGCCCAATCATGCTCCCTTCACTGTCCCCACAGTTGTTGAACCCATCAAGACTTCCCAATAAACTTCCTATATGGAAATCTCCATTTCAGAGTCAGCTTCCCAAGGAACTCAACTTGCAGTATGTATTAGGAATAAATCTGCCTTCATATAAAAAAGTCTACTTGTCCTCATTCTAATCTCAGAACCTGCACTGGATAAAACAATCTCTGTTCCACATGATGGCCTTTCAGACATTTGAAGGCAGTTATTATGTGTCTTGGGGGCAGAGCTCCAACCTTCAGAGTTTGTGAGAAGGAAGAGGAACCAGACAATGCAATAGGACTAAAGCCAGGAAAGTGTGATGTCTTGGAAACCATGCCTGCATCAGAGCCACCAAGCACTGCTAGAGATATTCCCACCCACAGGACCAAATGGTTTCATAGACAATTTCACATAACCAACCTTGAAATCACAGTATTAGTTTTCACTAATCTCTGTATTAGTTTTCTATTATGCAAACAGTTTCTGCATAAAAAAGTTACCACAAACTTAGTGGCCTTAAACAGCACCCACTTATGAGCTTACCTTTCTATAGGTCAGAAGTCCAGGAGAGCTCAACCAGATTCTCTGCTTAGGGTCTCACAAAGGCAAAATCAAGGTTTCAGTTGGGCTAAGATCTTACCTGAGAGGTCTGGGGAAAAATCCTCTTCCAAGCTCACTGAGGTTGTTGGCAGAGTTTAGTTCGTTGCAGTTGTAGGACTGAGGTCCCCATTTCCTTGCTGGCAATAAGCCAGGGGCCACTTTCTGCTTCTAGAGGCCCCTACATTCATTCTTGCATAGTCCCTCCATCTCCAAACCAGCAACGTTTTGTACAGTTCTTCTTATGCAGATCTCTCCAAGCTCCTCTTCCACCATCAAACAGAAAAGCTTTTTGCTTTTAAGGGCAAACAAGAAGCTATAGATATATCTCACTTTAAGAAAATATGACACATATAAACTCATTTATTATGAAAACAATTGAATTGTGATCTATAACATCATGGACTTTTAACAAAATTTGAAGTCAGAAGGAAAAGTTATCTAATAGTTTCAAACAAAAGATAAATTAGTAAAAACTTAAGATAAAGTAGTAATTATCTGAAATAGCTACAAAATAACTATTCTCTATATAAAAGATTTGTAATGGGTTTTCTTTAAAAAGGCTACCCATGTATCCTTAAATGATACAATATTTTGCAAAACTACTTATGTATATCTGAGAATGGAAATCTAAAATAGATAATTGGAAATTTTCATCTGCAGAATAATTGCCAACTTTTCTTTAAATTATTTTTTACATATTTATATTTGAATACATCCTGATTCTAAAAGTATATATTTATTGTATAAAATTTTGAAAAGTACAGAAAAGCATAAAGGAGAAAATAAAAATCACTCATAATTCTACTACTAGATGTAGTCATTTTTAAGATTTGATGAATATCCAATCAATTTCCTAATTTTTACATGGTTAACAAAGACCGTATGGTTTTGTCTCCTGAATAATTGCTAAAGTTTAAATTATAAATATTTTCTCATGCCATTAAGCTTCTATTTAAGCCTCTACTCATTTTAATAAATACATACTAGTTCACAGTATGAATGGACTTTAGCCTATTTAAGTATGACACTAATTTTGGATATTTATACCTTTTATATATTTATTTGCTATACATGTTAATACTGTGGTGAGCATCATAAGCTTCATTTTTTATCATTTCCTTGGGATTAATTTCTGAATCAAAAAACATGAACATTTTCAGATTCTTGAAACTCTTGGACTCAAGAACACCAGGCAGAGTGTAGGGCAGAGGTGAGGCAGCCTACTTAAAATAGAAGGATTAAGTAAAAGTCTATATATATATTAAAAGATGAGATCCCTATCACTCACCCTCTTCACCCATTTGGCTCCCAGAACACTGGCAGCCAGGGTTCAAGAAACTAACCCAAGAGAAAATTCCTACATACAATGACATTTGGAAATCCGACAATGAATAGCAAAGTCCCACCTAATAACCCTGCATCTTAAGATTAATCTATTACCATTTATAATTAATCTGTAATCTATAATCAGTAGTACCTTATAATTAAAAGTACATTTTCCGGTCTCTTGTCCATTTATCCACCATTATAGTATCAGACAGACTACTATAATGTATAATAGTATACATTATAGTGAAACCTATAATCCTCTGTGCTCTGCCTATTTATCTCCTCCCATCCCCTGACAATCACTGATCTTTTTACTGTCTCCACAGGTTTGGCTTTTCCAGGATGTCATACAGCTGGAACCATATGGCATGTCCCATTTTCCGACTGGCTTCTTTCACTTATTAATATGCACTTAAGATTCCTCCATATTTTTTCATGGCTTGAGAGCTCATTTCTTTTCGGCACTGAGTAATATTCCATTGTCTGGATATACAACAGTTTATTTCTCCATTCACCTACTGAAGAACGTCTTGCCTTGCTTACCAGTTTTGGCAATATGAATGAAGCTGCTATAAACACCTGCGTGCAGGTTTTCGAGTGAACATAAGTTTTAAATTCATTTGGGTAAATATCAAGGAGTGTGACTGCCAGATTATATGGTGAAAGAATGTTTAGTTTTGTAAGAAACTTCCAAACTATCTTCCAAAGTGGCTGTACCATTTTGCATTCCACCACCAATGTATAGAGTGCTCCTGTCGCTTCACATTCTCACCAGCATATGTTGCCTGTATTTGGGGATTTAGCCATTCTAATAGGTATGTAGCGATATCTCATTGTTGTGTTAATTTGCAACTCCTTAATGACACAAGATGTGGAGCATCTTTCCATGTGCTTATTTGCCATCTGTATATCTTCTTTGGCGAGGTGTATGCTCAGATCTTCTGCCGTTTTTTAATCAGATTGTCTTCTTATTGCTGAGTTTTAAGAATTCTTTGTATATTTTGGATAACAGTCCTTTTTCAGATATGTCTTTTGCAAATATTTTCTCCCCGTCTCTGGCTTGTCTTCTCATTATCGTGACAGTATCTTTTGCAGAGTAGAAGTTTTTAATTTTAATGAAGTCCAATTTATCACTTCTTTCTTTCAAGGACTGTGCTTTTGGTATTGTGTTTTAAAAGTCATCACCATACCCAAGGTCATCTAGATTTGCTCCTCTGTTATCTTGTAGGGTCAAGTGTATTTTTAAAGCAAATAGATCCCCAAAAGAGAATGTAGGGTCCACACTAGTTAGGTCAGCGACCAACTTTTATTCATCCTTTTACCTCCGAAGACTGGTACATAGTCTGGCACATAGCAGATAATCAATATACATTTACCTGGATGGATGAACGTATATTGGTTCTTTAGGTAGAATTTAAATTCCCAGCAAGTGACACCTAACTCGCCTCTCTTTCCCACCGATTTTCCAGTCTTCCGGGTGGCAGCCGGGGCCGCAGGAGCTCCTTCAATGCCTCCTCCACTTCTCCCTTGTTCGTGGCCCTCCAAGCTGCAGGTGGTAGCTTCCTTTGCTGGGGGCGGTGCCTGGGCACCGGTGTCCCTCGCCCGGGACAGCCTTGCTGTCCAGGAAGGAAGAGTGAAGAGCACTAGGCGGCGAAAGTGCGCAGTTCTGGGCAGCCCGGCCGGAGGCGCTCGACGGCTCGCTGCGGGCGCAAAGGAGCCTGTGGAGTGCCTGGACAAGTTGGAGAGGCGGGGGGGCCAGACGTGGAAGAGGGGCACTCTGGGCTTGGCCAGCCCCGGCGGGGGTGGAGGCCAACAGAGCGTCCACCTGCCCCTGGGCCTCGGCGCCAAGGTGGCCGCGCCGCGCGGCTCCAAGATCGCGCGGGTTAGCGAGGACGACGGAGAGGGAGAGCCGTCGCTGACACCGCCACCCTTCAGCCTCAGATTTTTGTGCGTCGGAAGCTGGCAGCCTTTTCCTGCAGCTCTCGGTTTCCCAGCGGCGGCCCGAGCTGTGCCCGAGGCAGGCGGCTCCGCGGGCGCTGGGGCTGAGACCTGCCCGCCCCCTCCGCCTGTTACCTGTTCTGCGCCTTTGCAGCGAGTCTCAAGTGGGCATGTTTCAGGTGGGCAGGTCCAGCATCCCCAGACCTGCCCCTCGGAGCCTGGAGGACCTGGACTCTGTGCAGCGCGTCCTCCTACACAGGTCAGTGCTGGGCCGGGGGGCTCGGGGAAAGACCGCCCTCAGTTCCCTGGGATCGCGGCGAGGGGAGGGGCAACTTTTCCGCCGGGGGTCTTGCGGGAAGAGTCTCATTTGGGATTCTCCTTGGTGCGGTGCTCCCCGCGGGAGGGGCATTGGGATCTGCACCAGAATCGGATGCTTGGGATCCACCGGATCTCGCCGCTGGGAGTCTGGCCCCACGCGGGGCTGGATTACCGACCCCCTTCCAGAAAACACTTTCTGAAGAAGGGAGAAACAATTAAGCAAAGCTCTTCTTTAAACATCTCTAGACTTTTTCGAGGAAAGAGAGCTTAGAGTTTTGTTTGGACTTGGGTTGTGATTGGAGTTAGAACGAGCCACTTTTAAACAAACGTAAATTCTAACCTCCCTCCCCCTCCCCACAGACATACACGCACGCGCGCGCGTCCACACACATAACTACACAAAAGAAATTTGAGTTCCTCTGAGAAGGATGAGAACCCTAACTTTCCGTAAACTGCTAGTGTATTAATTTACTGCTGTCCAACCTTATACTTCAGGCAAAATAGACTAACAGATATTAAATTCCATGGTAACGGTGATGAGTTTGTAGAAGAGAAAGAAATAAGAATCCACATGGAGAGCAATTCTCTTTCTGTTTTAAGATTAAGAGAGAATGGATGAAATGCCAAGCAGTTAATGCTGCTTTAACTCTAGGAAAGCCTGGCCTTCTTAAAACATAATATGGGAAAAACTCTTTTAGAAATATATCAAAAGTATCTCTTGAATACATTTGTGGTGAGAAAGAGTAAGTGGCGCTTAGTAAATATCTGTCAGGGAGAAGTTTATGTAAGTTCTCTCATCTGTAAACGTTTCAAGTGACCCTTTTAAGTCTTTGTACAAAACCATATGAGCTGTAGAAATCCTGTTCTGCTGGAAGTGTGAGTAAAAAAGAAAGACATTGTGCAAGGAAGAAATCGAGTCTCTTCGATTTAAAAGCTGTCTTCTGAAACCTGCAATTTTCCACAATTGGTTTCCTTCCCCCCTGCCCCCAAGAGAGCCCCTGCCATATACAATAAAATATTATCAAATAAGCAGCTAAAAGGGGATTCTGCTAAATTCCCAAAAACAATTCCCCCTGCATTTGACAAAATTACTGTCCAGAAATAATCCCCCAAAACATTAACTAGAAACTCATTCACAGCATGACCTTGATAAAGCTGGGAGAGGTGTTTGTTTTAAATGTTTAAGACTGCTGTAAAAGAATTTCTTCGTGTTTTAAATATCAGGTGCCAAAAAATTCCAAACTGATTAACACTACAGGGTTTCAGATCCGAAACACAAACCTGTCTCAATGAACCGGGCAAAAGGATATGTTTAAACTATAGTCATCAAGACTGAGATGATTATTTTGCAAGTAAGTAGTGGAGTGTTTCTGGAATAAACCTGCTCAGTATATGGAAGTTACTTTATCTGAATTACAAATAACTGCTCCCGCATGCTGTAGGAACCAATGGAATCTGAAACTGTAAATGTGTTTGTCAGTATTATGGCTAACAGTGCTTTATTTTTAACATGATATGAAAATCTTTCTGCTTTTGCAATGCATTATTTTTATTAGTGGTTATTTATTATTTAATGTTTTCAAACACACATGAAAAAATTTAAGACATCTATAGAGGTTTCTCTTTCATTTAATGCAGCTGTATTTTCACACAAGTTCATGTTTCATCAAATGTCTTTCGGTCGTATACATCAATTTAGACATAATGGAATAGAAATTAGAGATATCAGATAACCTTTAAACCATACTCATCTACTCACCACAGTTTCTTATTGACTAGTCCAGTGCATGGCCTATTTTTTTCAGTTTTACAAAATTTTCATGCTTTTCCTTTAAAACATCCCTTATAAGATATCCACAAAGTTTTGGCAATTGCATTAAAGGGACTAGTAGCCTTAAGCCATAGAAAATTTATAGACAAGAGAGAATAGCAGACTGTTCTATTTTATTTTTACATCTTATTTTAAAGGATAAGTCTTCTGAGTGTTTATTTTTTGATTACTTGTCTATTTTCTGTTGCAAAAATGGTTTTCAAAATGTAAAGCATTAAATTGCTGTGCTTTGAAAAAGATACTTCATCCAAACCACAATTGAAGCAAAGTTGCAAACTCTTCTCTGCATAAGATGTTAGCTTCAAAATATGTCAATACTAAAACAACAATAGCTCAGTAAAAAAATATTTGGCTATCCTGCTTTTTGATAAAAAGTTACATATAGATTGTCTGAGGCAGGGAAAAGTTTCAGTATTGTTTCTCAGTTACTTTTACTTAAAATTAACACATATTCGTGTCATCTTAATTATAAGAAGTACACAAATAATCATATTAGTGCTCATTAGTATTTTGCAAAGATTTTTTTAAATTTATGCATAAAGCTATTGTAATTTAATCATTCCTGCACAGTTCTATTTCCGTTGCATCTAGCTGTGTGACTTTGCAAGATTTTTTAACTTGTCTATATTTTCCTGTTCTTTCTGTAATATAAAGGGACAATACCCACCTCACAGGGTGGTGGTGTGAATTTTAGATGATTAGTAAGTGCTCTAAAAAACTAAAGTTCTGTCAAATATAAAGGATTATGTTAACACGTATCCTAAAAATTTAAAACAAAACACAAAAAGATAGCTATACCTAAAGGCTCTGAGAAAATTCAGCTAAATGACTTTTGCCCAAAGCCTAATGGCTAATCTCTGGTGCTGGTCCAGGCTAGAGTGCTGGTGCATTCTGACCCCTAAGCCAGCAGAGAAAGTGAGCTAGAGGTGAGTCTCTGAAAATGTTTGATGACCTAAATTTCATGCTTTTGCCAACAGCAAAAATATGCATATTTAAAATACCTCAAAAATCCAGAACTCTTAGGGGTGAAGTTGTGCCCCATTGGATAACATTCCTGATGAATAAAATATCGTTTTAAACTCAAAAAGTAAAAACTAAAATAAATAATAAAATCAAAACTTTTAAAAAATACAGCATGTAGCAAACACTGCTCTGTTTCTTAAGGTGTAAGGCATTGGATTTCAAGGGTTATCTATCTCATTTGGTTCTTAGCAACCCTGTATAGTAGGCAGGGATTATTATTGCTGTCTGCAGATGAGGAAACTGACTTTGTCTACATTCTCTTGGTTATTAAGTGCCGGAATCAGGATGAAAACCCAGCTCCTCTGACCAGGGAATGCACTTATGGATTATCAAGCATTTTCATAGTTGTTATCAAATTACTGTAGGTTTCAACAATGCAATGATTTTTTTTTTAGGTACTACTGAGGGCAGTTGGCACTCCATTATAAGCTATGGGTTTTTTTTTTTTTTTGTAATTCTTGTATATTTCTTTTGTTTTCTACTTGCCTCTTCATCAGCGGATTGTCAGCCATCAACAATTTCTGCTGCTGTTGTATTCCTGTTTTAAAGCCTCCCTTCTAGTTGGCAGCTACTGACCTATGGCGGTAGAACAGTTCACCAAATTTGTTATAATTTGTAAATGAAAATATAAAATGAGGATAAGTAAGGGTTGGCAGGTTTGGATCCCGAGCATGGACCTACACACCGCTTAACAAGCCATGCTGTGGCAGGCGTCCCACATATATAAAGTAGAGGAATATGGTAATTGACAAACAATAATGTACAACTAAAACTTCACAATGTTATAAGCTATTGAGACATCAATTTAAAAAAAGGAAGAAAAAAATGAAGTCACCAATAAAAAAAAGTAAAGGAAGATGGGCAATCTTCCTCTGCCAAAAGAGGAGGTTGGCAACAGATGTTAGCTCAGGGCTAATCTTCCTCACACACACACACACACACACACACACACACACACACACAAGATGAGGATAAGTAGGAGTAAATGAATTGGGTTTGGGGCTTGAGTTTTGTGCCATCTGCTGTCTGCCAGGCTCAATATCAGGAGGTGGGAGTAGATTCCATTTCCATTCAGGAAATGGTCAGTGGGCCTGTAGTATGAAGCATAGAACTGAGGGAAGGCTTGGGGCAGTGTTTCCCAAGTTTGCCTTAGCCTCGGGATCACTGGGGGCACTTGTTTAAAATAGAGATTTCCAAGCCAACCCTTCTGGAGATTCTGCTCCTGTTGAAGTGGGGGAGGGCCCTAAAATCTGTGTCTACCGAGCACGCCAGGTGATCTTTTGATCAGTCAAGCTGGGCACACTTGATTAACTTGATTAATGTATAGCAGGAAATAGGCATCTAACTCCCAATTGGTGCTCAATTTTTCATAGAATTGGAAATTTTTTTAAAGAGACTACACAGTTTGGACTTTAGTCTCTATTTAATGGTGTGGCATTGAAGGTTTCTGAGCAGGGTATGAAATTGTCAGGGAGGATGAAGTTTTCCCCCTATCCCTCTTGAGTTCTTATGGCTAGACTAATAATAAAATTGACACAAGACCAGATTACCAGGAGAAAAACCAATTTAATACATGCACGTGAGTGATCATAAAAAATGATGCTCAGAAAGTGAACAAAGCAGGCAGTTTACATATCTTTTTACACAAAGAAACAATAAATTTGTGAGGATTTGACAGGACAAAGAAACTTAGGTTTGGGCCCTTAGTATGGAATTTAAGCAGAGTTTGGGTTTGGGGTAGTAAAGTAGTAAAGAAGTAAGAAGGTTTGTTTATACAGGCATCTCAGCCCCAAATTCCCTATCTCTGGTGATAAGGACGCAGGGGAGAGCACCTTTCACATGCGAGATTTATTTCGTGCTTTCAGGGGTAACAGAGAGAGGAGGGTCAAAAATGCCCTTTTTTCATCAGCTGCTTCTCAAGTAACTTTAATTCAAAATAATCAATATGCCATTCTGGCATATTTTGAGGTGGCCTGCTGCAGGCCCCAACAAAATTATTAGATGCTTATAGAAAAAAATGGAGTGTTATTTATAGGAAGAAAATGTGGGGGGTTTTTGTTAAAATTTAAAATATCTTTTTTTATTGGTTCCAATAAGATGCTTTTAAAATGAGGAAATTAACTTATTAAAGAGGTCCCTAAAGCAATTTTTATTTTGGAATAGAATCTTAAGTAATTAACATTTGAGATTATGGTGAGAATAAGTATGTATGTTGTAACATGAAACATAATATAACTATTAAGGTGATTCCAACTTATTTTTATAATGTTGTTTTTCTGATTTTAAAAGTAATACTTTTTTTGGATTTCAATACTGATGGAAATATTTGTTTCCCTTCCTTCCTGGATCTTCTCTCTTCAAACTTCTGACCCCATTACTTCCTCCATCACTTTCAGCTGGCAAAGTTGCCTTCTACTTACCAGAAAAAATAAACACCATCACATGGAGACCATCTCAGCTTCTTGACTGAAAATGGCAAGTCAGCATCCACATTTGCACCCTCTTTTGGGAACTAGTTTTAGGGATGAGGTGTCACAAGGTCATATTCCTCCATCTGTGCTTTGGGTGCCATCCCCTCCTACCACCTCAAGGACCTCCTTTGCCCTTTATCCCTTTACGAACTAGTCTCCTGTTCTGCAATTTGAGTGATATGTGGACCTCTTTTAAGGAAAAAACTCTCACGGGTTTACAGGGAGGACTTAAACTTTTTTTATTATAATTTTAAATAAACAGGTATGAGATCTGTGCTTTATAGCTGTTATATAACAATTTTATGACAATACAAATAAACTACAAAATAAAATTCAATAGCTCGTATACAACTATAAAAAAGCGCATTTAGAAATAAATACAAATAAAGCCATAAAACTTAGGATATTCCAATGTACATCATTTAATGTGACAAGTGAAACTAAGTTGCAGCTTGAAAGTTTAAACATTTGGCTGCTACTGCCCAGGTTCTTTTGAATTCTTAACGCATATATCATTCTGGGCCATGGGATGACTCATCTCTCACTACTCTTCTCTGTTTGAAACATAATATCCCATAATAACAAGTTAAGACTTCCTGTAAGAAATTTGCAGTGGCCCTACATGCCCTAGTTTGTTTTCCTTTGGGTATTTAATTAGAACTCTGTATTTATCATAATACTTATCACTATATGTTATAAATTGCCCATTCGCCTTTCAGTCTCCACCATCTGCTCATGGTAGTTTAAGTTGAATCCCTAGCACCCATCCATTGATATAAAAATAACATTATATCCTTTTTTTACTTGCTATAACAGTAACATTTCCCCCCATGCATTACTCTTTGAAAATATTTCTATTATCATAATATTCATATTTTATGTACGAAGGTGTAGTTAACTTTTCCCCTATTGTTGAACATTTAGATTGCTTTCAGCTTTTTACTTTTACAAATTTTATAAATTCTATTTCCATCTTTTATTTTCTTAGACTAGATCTCTAATAGCTGAATTACTGGGTCCTGAGTAGGAAATACAATCTAGTAGTTAATGACTTAAGTTCAATTCTTGGTTGGCTTTGTTGCCTTCTAACCATGCGACCATTAACAAGATGAATAACCTCTCTAAACTTCAGTTTCCTTATTTTAGTATACGGATATTTACTTCATAGTATGCGAATACTTAGCATAGTATATGAATAGAACAATAATTAGAGCAATGACTGGCTCTCATAAATGCTAGCTATTACTTTGTACTTACAAAAAATACTTGATGTAGTATTCGCAAATGACAGGTAAATTTACCTGTTTACACTTCCAACTTAAGTCATGAGAAGACTTCATCAAATTATAAGATTTTGAGTTAGAAAATGAATACGCAGTTGATTTCACAACGTTGCCACCCATTTGAAGCACCTCTCTACGGAATCTGCTTGGGAGAACTGTAAAAATGTTTGCACTTGGAAAACAATAAGAAAACCAAAGAAACAATGGCGCGTATTTACATTACTTAAAAGCGTCCATTCCCTGCAGACATGCAGAGGCCCTGAGGAAACGTAGGAGGGTAGTGTCCTTTACCTAAAGGGAAACCCAGGCTGAACGCCTCTAAGGCTTTGGACAGCTGTTCGGCGTAGAAACAAAGTGCTAACTGGAAGAAAAAGGGAAAAAACCCAGTGAGTCTCCGCCTGTTTTAATAAGTTCCGTTGCTCCAAAGGAGTGCGCTTAGGAGAGCGTAAGCGGTGAAGTTTTAGCTACTTCCATTCCTCCGAAACGCCCTCCCAGAAATTTCCGCTCCTTGGCTTCTTTCAGTTACCCTCGTTCTCTCGGGGAAGCTTCCCCGTTTCCCTGGCAACCCGAGCTGCCCCCAATTGCAGCTAAGGATTGGTGGTCACGTGGCTCTGCCCCTTCCCCAGCGGAGGCAACATGGCGGCGCCGGCGAGCCGTAGCTGCGAGGTTTGAATTACTCTTCTTGTAGCTGCTGCCTCCCTGATGATGGCGTCTCCGGCTGTGTGCGGTTCGCGTCAGAGCCCAGAGGGGCTCCTTGGAGACCCCTCTTCGCAAGAGGATGAGGACTGTGATCCTAAAGATCGTGTCAGCGACTCTGGTTCATACTCCTCTGCAAGTAGCGATTATGAGTAAGGTTCTCGAAGAGGGACAATTAAATCCATCCCTTTAATCCAGAGTGTACACGTGGGCTGGGGGCACTGCAAGAGTGTTGGCGCGGTGGGGATTGAGTGTTTGAGGTTCTATAATAAGTGGGATTTATTTGCGCCACGTTGCATTTGTGTGATATTGTGAGCCGAAGTGACGGTGCCATCCTTTGCTACTGAGGTTTTTAAAATTCTCAGATGAGGAGGCTGTCCTCTTCTTTGTGGTGGTTCTATAACATATGAGGGTATATTTGTTAGAGTGTTCATAAAACTGTTCTGTCTCAGTGTTTTCTTGCTTCTCTGGTGTCATGATCTTTGTGACTTTAACCTCATTAGTGTTTAGAGTGAAAGGACACCCTACATGTTTTATGAGTTAACTATTTAAATTATGTAGATTTTTTTCCTGTTATAAAAATGAATAGCTATATAAAAGCCATCTATTGTCTCACCATCGAGGACAACCTCTCAGCATTTTTGGGTATTTCTGCTATATTTTCCTATACATCCTCATGGTTTTCTTGTTTCCTATTTTATGTCATAATATAATTTTTTAAATACAGAATATCTAAGTGTTATTTTCCACTTTTTAAATCCTTAATACTAATGAAAAAGTTATTTGATTCACAGTACCCAATGCTATTTCAGTTTTGAAGGAATTTATCCCCTACTGCTATGGTTTAAGGACTTTTTGGAAAAGTTAATTAGTGGTAGTGTGAAATGACTAACAGTGAAAAGGTTCAGATGCCAAGATATCAACCAACCCCATAATGGACTGGCAGGTATAGTGAGTTTTAGGATGATATTTTATGTGTATTTAGGAATAACAGTGACAAGTAGTTAATGTGTATTTAGGAGTAACAGTTACTTGGCAATTATTTTCACCTCTAGAGAAAACATTTTTATTGTTATCTTTAAAAGCATCAGGGGAAAACCATCACTAATGGCTGCTTAATATAGTCTAGGGGCTTAATGAGGACAGATTATATTCTTGAAGACTTGAATAAATTTAAGAATATCAAATACTTTGTGTAATCTTCTGCTGTGGTTATTTAAAAATAATTACAAAGTTCATGGATATCAAGCAAGGCTGCTGGAAGGAAGTATGGATGATGTGGAACCTTATTTGGTCTTGCTATGGAAGTCACAGACAGTGTGAGACTCGAACTCTTGGTTTCTCTACATCTTAGAATTACAGTTTTAGCCCAGAGAGAATCTGTAATTTGCCCATGGTCACACAGCTAAGTGTTGTCAATGTAGGTAGGGATTTAGGAGACCTGATTTCAAATGGGGCACCCTGTTTCCTAGGAAACGGGCAATCTGAGGACTTTGTGTTAGGAAAACTTGTTACTTCAGAGCATTTTGTGATTCAGAATACACTTATATTTGTATTATATTTTAGTTTTTAAAAAAATGGTCATTAAACTTTCTTATCAGTCACTCACTGATGACTCCACATGTTCCAGTGTCTTTATCCTCACAGTAAAAGTGCAGTAAATCTCCATTGTAAAATGTTTTGCTGGTCTATTTTTGAGTCTTACCAAGATTCAGATTTTATGGCTGTACCTTCTTGGTGTGTAGGACATGAGAGTTGATTTGCTGACCTGACCAGCTAGGCTTCTGTTCTGTTCCTTCCTTACTGTATTAGGTAGTTACTTCCCTAAGCTGCAGTGTCACCAGTGCAAGAGGTGACCTTCCCAGCTTGGACAGGACCACTCTCATCAAAGGCATAGGGATGTGAACCTAATCTTCCTCATCAAAACTAAGAGACATGAATTGCCTATTGTCTTTCATCACCTACATGAAGGTTATCAGGGAAGTTATGCTACTTACTGATTCTCATAAAGTATCCTGAACTTTCAGAGTTCTGGATAGTTATCTGCATATTCTTTCTGGAAATTATCATTCTTTCATACATGCTTTATAACTGAAAACCAGTTTGATCTGCATGTGATTGTCAATACAGAATTAATAAGTTTTTAATTTTTAAGATAAAATTACTTTAGGGTACATTCTGGTGAAGAACTTTTTTTTTTTTTTTTTTTTGAGGAAGGCCAGCCCTGAGCTAACGTCCATTGCTAATCCTCTTTTTTGCGGGGAGGAAGACTGGCCCTGGGCTAACATCCGTGCCCATCTTCCCATACTTTATATGGGACGCCACCACAGCATGGCTGACAAGCAGTGAGTCGGCAGGCACCCGGGATCTGAACCCGCGAACCCTGGGCTGCCATGCGCAAACTAAACCACTGGGCCGGCCCCGGGTGAAGTACTTTTAATAGGTTTGTTTAAGACTTATGTAAGAGTAAAATTATAGATTGATGCAGTACATCTTTTTTTTTTTCCTTTTCTAATTCTTTTTTTTTTTATTTTTTTAATCTTTTTTTTTATTGATGTCTTAATAGATTATAACACTGTGGGGTTTTAGTTGTACATTTTTGTTTGTCCGTCACCTTGTGGATGTAACCCTTCACCCCTTGTGCCCACCCCCCACCCCCCCTTCCCCTTGGTAACAACCAATCAGTTCTCTCTGTCCGTGTGTTCACTTATATTCCATATATGAGTGAGTTCATGCAGCGTCTGTCCTTCTCTCTCTGGCTTATTTCACTTAACATAATACCCTCTAGGTCCCTCCATGTTGTTGCAAATGGGACAATTGTGTCTTTTCTTATGGCTGAGTAGTATTCCATTGTATGTATATACCACATCTTCTTTAACCAATCATCAGTTGAGGGACACTTGGGTTGCTTCCAATTCTTGGCTATAGTGAATAATGCTGCAATGAACATAGGGGTGCATACACCTCTTGTGATGGTTGATTTCATGTCCATTGGGTAGGTGCCCAAGAGTGGGATTGCTGGATCATACGGTATTTCTATTTTTAATTTTTTGAGGACTCTCCATACTGTTTTCCATAGAGGCTGCACCAGTTTGCATTCCCACCAGCAGTGAATGAGGGTCCCCGTTTCTCCACAACCTCTCCAGCATTTGTTGTTATTTGTCTTTGTGATTATAGCCATTCTAACCGGTGTCAGGTGATATCAGGTGTAGTTTTAATTTGCATTTCCCTGATGATTAGTGATGATGAACATCTTTTCATGTGTCTATTGGCCATCTGTATCTCTTCCTTGGAAAAATGTCTGTTCATATCCTCTGCTCATTTTTTGATCGGGTCGTTTGTTTTTGTGTTGCTCAGTTGTATGAGATCTTTATATATTACTGAGATTAATCCCTTGTCAGACAAACGATTTGCAAATATTTTCTCCCAGCTGGTGGGTTGTTTATTCATTTTGATCCTGGTTTCATTTGCCTTGTAGAAGCTCTTTAGTCTGATGAGGTCCCACTTGTTTATTTTTTCTTTTGTTTCCCTTGTCCGAGTAGACATGAAATCTGAAACGATCCCTTTATACCCAATCTCAATTAGTGTACTGCCTGTTTTTTCTTCCAGGAGTTTTATAGTTTCAGGTCTCACTTTCAGGACCTTGATCCATTTTGAATTGATTTTGGTATATGGCGATAGGAGATGGTCTACTTTCATTCTTTTGCATGTTGCTGTCCAATTTTCCCAGCACCATTTATTGAAGAGACTTCCCTCTCTCCATTGTATGTTCTTTGCTCCTTTGTCGAAGATTAGCTGTCCATAGGTGTGTGGTTTTATTTCTGGGCTTTCAATTCTGTTCCATTGATCGGTGTGTCTATTCTTGTACCAGTACCATGCTGTTTTGATTACTATAGCTTTATAGTATATTTTGAAATCAGGGATTGTGATGCCTCCAGCTTTGTTCTTTTTTTTCAGAATTGCTTTAGCTATTCGGGCTCTTTTGTTGCCCCATACGAATTTCAGTAGTTCTGTTCTATTACCGTGAAGAATGACGTTGGGATTCTGATTGGGATTGCATTGAATCTGTAGATTGCTTTAGGTAGAATGGACATTTTAACTCTATTTATTCTTCCAATGCATGTGCATGGAATATTTTTCCATTTCTTTATGTCTTCCTCGATTTCTTTCAATAGTGTCTTATAGTTTTCATTGTATAAGTCTTTTACCTCCTTGGTTAAATTTATTCCCAGATATTTTATTCTCTTTGTTGCAATTGTAAATGAGATTGTCTTTTTGAGTTCTCTTTCTGTTGGTTCATCGTTAGTGTATAGAAATGCAATTGATTGTTGTAAGTTGATTTTATACCCTGCCACTTTACTGTAGTTGTTGATTATTTCTAGTAGTTTTCTGATGGAATTTTTTGGGTTTTATGTATAAGATCATGTTGAAGAAGCGAGAGTTTCACTTCTTCATTGCCTATTTGGAGTCCTTTTATTCCTTTTTCTTGCCTAATTGCTCTGGCCAGAACTTCCAGTACTATGTTGAATGAGAGCGGTGAGAGTGGGCACGCTTGTCTTGTTCCTGTCCTCAAAAGAATGGCTTTCAGTTTTTCCCCGTTGAGTAGGATGTTAGCTGTAGGTTTGTCATATATGGACCTTATTATGTTGAGGTACCTTCCTTCTATACCCATTTTGTTGAGAGTTTTTATCACAAATGGAAGCTGGATCTTGTCGAATGCCTTCTCTGCATCAATTGAGATGATCATGTGGTTTTTATTCTTCATTTTGTTAATGTGGTGTATTACGTTGATTGATTTGCAGATGTTGAACCATCCCTGTGTCCCTGGTATAAATCCCACTTGATCGTGGTGTATGATCTTTTTGATGTATTGCTGTATTTGGTTTGGCAATATTTTGTTGAGGATTTTTGCGTCTATGTTCATCAGTGATATTGGCCTGTAGTTTTCCTTCTTTGTATTGTCCTTGTCTGGCTTTGGTATCAGGATGATGTCGGCCTCATAGAATGTGTTGGGAAGTATTCCATCTTCCTCTATTTTTTGGAATAGTGTGAGAAGGATAGGTGCTAAGTATTCTTTGAATGTTTGGTAAAATTCTCCAGGGAAGCCATCTGGTCCTGGGCTTTTATTTTTTGGGAGGTATTTGATTACTGTTTCAATCTCTTTACTTGTGATTGGTCTGTTCAGAGTCTCTATTTCTTCTTGATTCAGTTTTGGGAGGTTGTACGCTTGCAAGAATTTGTCCATTTCCTTTAGGTTGTCCAATTTATTGGTGTAAAGTTTTTCATAGTATTCCCTAATAATCCCTTGTATTTCTGTGGTATCTGTTGTAATTTCTCCTCTTTCATTTCTAATTTTATTTATTTGTCTTGTCCCTTTTTTTCTTAGTGAGTCTGGCTAAGGGTTTGTCTATTTTATTTATCTTCTCAAAGAACCAGCTCTTTGTTTCATTGATCCTTTCTACTGTTTTTTTGGTTTCAATTTCATTTATTTCTGCTCTGATTTTTATTATTTCCCTCCTTCTGCTGAATCAGGGCCTTGTCTGTTCTTCTTTTTCTAATTCTGTTAGGTGCAATTTAAGGTTATTTATTTGGAATTTTTCTTGTTTGTTAAGGTGAGCTTGTATTGCTATGAATTTCCCTCTCAGGACCGCTTTTGCTGCATCCCATATGAGTTGGTATGGTGTATTTTCCTTTTCATTTGTCTCCAGATAGCTTTTGATTTCTCCTTTAATTTCATCAACGACCCATTGGTTGTTCAGTAGCATGTTTTTTAGTCTCCACATCTTTGTCCCTTTCCTAGTTTTTTCTTGCAGTTGATTTCTAGTTTCACTGCATTATGATCAGAAAAGATGCTTGTAACGATTTCAATCTTCTTAAATTTATAGAGGTTTGCCTTGTTTCCTAATATATGGTCTATCCTTGAGAATGTTCCATGTGCACTTGAGAAGAATGTGTGCTCTGCTTTTTTTGGGTGGAGTGCTCTGTATATATCTATTAAGTCCATTGCGTCTAGTTTTTCGTTTAAGTCCATTTTTTCCTTATTGACTATTTGTCTGGATGATCTATCCTTTGATGTAAGGGGGGTGTTAAGATCCCCTACTATTATTGTGTTATTGTTAATATCTCCTTTAAGGTTTTTTAGCAGTTGTTTTATGTACTTTGGTGCTCCTGTGTTGGGTGCATAGATATTTATAAGTGTTATGTCTTCTTGGTGAAGTGTCCCTTTTATCATTATATATTGCCCGTCTTTGTCTCTCATTACCTTTTTTATCTTGAAGTTTACTTTGTCTGATATAAGTATGGCTACTCCTGCTTTCTTTTGTTTGCCACTAGCTTGGAGTATTGTTTTCCATCCTTTTATTTTGAGTCTGTGTTTGTCTTTAGAACTGAGATGTGTTTCCTGGAGGCAGCAGATTGTTGGATCTTGGTTTTTAATCCATCCTGCCACTCTGTGTCTTTTGATTGGAGAATTCAATCCATTTACATTTAGAGTGATTATTGATATATGAGGGTTTAATGTTGCTATTTTATTCTTCATTTTCTGGTTCTTTTGCATTTCCTTCGTGTCTTGTCCCTTGTGTTTCGGACTGCACATTGAATTTGATATTTCTGCATGCTCATTCTCTTGGTTTTCTCTCATTTGTCATGTGTGGTTCTCTTCTGGTTATTTGTTTAGTGGTTACCTTGAGGTTTATATAAGCGATCTCCTGGATAAGATAGTACATTTTCAGATGCCTCCTTTTTCCTGAGGCTGGGTCATTCAATCCTTTACCTCTTCCCCTCCTTGTTATCTCTTTATTCCATCTTGTGTCGTGAGTGTATGTTTCCAGTGATGAGCTTGAATTAATTTTTGATGTTATCCAACTGTAGTTTGTTCTGGTTTAGTCTTCTTGCTTTTGTCCTTGCTGAAATCTTTGTATCTCTTTTCTCATTTGTTTTTTTTTCAGGCCTAAGAGCCTTCTTGAGCATTTCTTGTAGTGGGAGTCTTGTGGTGATGAACTCTCTTAGGTTTTGTTTATCAGGGAGAGTTATTATTTCTCCATCATATTTGAAGGATAGTTTTGCTGGATAAAGTATTCTTGGCTGAAGGTTTTTGTCTTTCGTGATTTTGAATATATCATTCCAGTCTCTCCTAGCCTGTAGAGTTTCTGTCGAGAAATCAGCTGAGAGCCTGATGGGGTTTCCTTTGTATGTTATTTTGTTTTTTTGTTTAGCTGCCCTTAATATTATTTCCTTGTCACGGGTATTTTTTAAGTTTGCTACTATGTGGCGAGATGATTTTTTATTCCTGTTTATATATTTAGGTGCTCTATTGATTTCATTCACTGTTATTTCCCTCTTGTTCCCTAGGTCAGCTATTATTTCTTTGAACAAACTCTCTGCTCCTTTTTCTCTGTCTTCTGCTTCTGAAATACCTATTATCCTTATGTTGCTTTTCCTCATTGAGTCTGATATTTCTCGAAGAATTTCTTCATTTCTTTTTAGTCTTAGCTCTCTCTCCTCCTCTATCTGGAGCATTTCTGCGTGGCTATCCTCAATAGTGCTAATTCGTTCCTCCATATTGTCAGTTGATGCAGTATATCTTAACCTGGCACATTGGCAAGTCCCTGGGTAAGCTTCAGAGGTAATACTGGTGGGTGGGTTGGATTGAGGGAACCAGTGACTAGTTTCAGTATTGAAATAATGAAAATCATACCTTTACTTGCAATAATGCCATGCTTCTTTGTTTTGGTTTATAATTATTCAACTCCTTGAAGCAACATTGGTCAGTTCATGTTGGCCAGAGTTATTCATTTTATGACTTAGATTTTTCGAAGTGAATTTTTTGTTGTTAGTTTTAAAACCTTGACTGATGGAGAGAAAGAGGGGTACTTTTAAAAGAGAATTTAGCCATAAATAGCTAAGGAACTTCCGCTGCAAATGAGAAGAATGACTGGAGAAGAAGGAAAATATATCCTTTAAATTTTTTTCTGGGATTTTTTTAACAGCTTTGTTGAAATATAATTGACATACCATACACTGCACATATTTGAAGCATACAATTTGATAAGTTTTGACATGTATACAATATCTATCAGGATAAGGAACATACCCGTCTCTTCCCAAAGTCTCCCTATGTGCCTCCCTGAGCTTACTCATGTCCCTCTCACTCCTTACAACCACTTACCTGCTTTCTGTCATTATAGATAAGTTTGTATTTTCTCGAGTTTAAAAAAAATGGAATCGTACAGTATGGACCCTCTTTTTTGTCTGCCTTCTTTACTCAGCATAATTATTTTGAGACTCATCCATGTTGTTGTCTATATGTAGTTCATTCCTTCTTATTTCTGAATAGGATTCCATTGTATGAATACACCAAAATTTATCTTTTTCTTGGGTTTTCAACATGGGAATGTACTACTTGAAGAATCAAAATATTTCGTTCAAAGTCATGATGCTATACGTTCACATCCAATTTAAGATAATTCCTTTTTGCTCTCCTGCTCTGAACAGTGACTTTGTTTTGCTTTTAATTAAACTTTTATCAAATTATATAGATTAAAATGTCAAATAGTGTGTAACTAGGTTTATGATGAGAAATGGTAGTTCTCTGCTACCATCTCTCTGTGCTCCCAGCTCAGCATGTTTGAAGAGAATTCATTATCTTCCTTGTTTCTCCTCTAGTGTTGCCTGCCTCATTTACCGACATCACTCTCTCCTTGCTCATGTCTTCAGATCTAGTAAGTCTGTAGTCCTGTAGACTTCCTTTTCTGGTATCCACCCCTGTTCTTTTTCCCCTCCCTTCTCACAGGCACTGCCTTACTTAAGGGCTTGCATATCCTATACACCAGTGGAGTAGCCTTCTAACAGGTCGCGTCTCCCATACACCAGTGGAGTAGCCTTCTAACAGGTCGCGTCTCCCATACACCAGTGGAGTAGCCTTCTAACCGGTCTGGATAAGCTAACAGCTAATATGTCAGGCTTGATGGCCAATGATTGTATTGTTCAAGTAATTCTACCACTTCCGTTACAGTGGAATTTCTTTATAACATTGCCTGAAATAACTGAGACTTTTGAAAATGAGACTAATTCTGATAGTATCAATACCACATTTGCAATGTCAAAATAATTTTTTCAATAGATAATTATGAGAGGCATCCTGGTGCAGTGTAATCAGGACTGGATTAAGAGTAGGGGTCAGACAGCCTGTGTTCTATTCATCCCTGCCACTAACCATGTGGCTTTAGATGTGTCACATAGCTTCTCTTAGCATCAATTTTCACATGTTAAAATGGGAATGTGAGTGTTCACTCTGACTTTTGTTGACTGAAAGAATGTTTGCTTAAATCCTAGGAACAGGAAAATTGTGGATAGTTGATGAGGTAGTTGATGAGGGATTGACAGGAAGACAAAGAGGAGATTGATGTTGGAGGTCACATGTATTTGATTTAGAGGACGGTTAATCCAAGCTGAGTTTAATTTCCTCATTTTTCCCCAGCTTTGTTGAAGTATAATTAACAAAAATTGTATGTATTTAAGGTATACAATATGGTGATTTGATATATGCTTACAGTAGTAGATTCTCTAAGAGGAATGCACCTGCTCTTTTACAAGTTTATTTTGCTTGCCTGAAAGTGTTAACTTTTTAATTTCATCAAATTTTCCCTGGTCTTGAGGGATTCAGAATTAGAGGAATTTTTGGTTATATCTTATTGTTTTACAAGATGTCTCTTATAATAGAGTTTTCTCATCTTTGTCAGAGGTTTCACAACTTTCTCCATCTTGAAGGGATGTATTCTAAGGGGCAGTGTCACTCAAGAGAACACTAAAGGCTGAACGTGCAAGTGTTTCTACCTCTAGTGTCTAACTTGGAGCTTCCATTTCCTCTTTGGAAATGATATTTTTGTGTAGATGACCCAGGAAAGACGTGCTTTTCTTTAACATGAAACTATCTTCCTGGTATTGAGAAACTTTATGGGCCTTCATCTATTCTGACTTTTATTTTAAAGTTTAAAATATGAGGATAATTGTATTAGGGCAGTGAAACTACTTTGTATGATACTATAATGGTGGACAACACCTATCACTATACATTTGTCCAAACCCATAGAATATACAACACCAAGAGTGAACTGTAATGTAATCTGTGGATTTTGGGTGATTATGATGTGTCAGTGTAGATTCATTGATTGTAACAAATGTGTCACTCTGGTGGGAGATGTTAATTATGGAGAAAGCTATGCATATGGGGCGGCAGGGAGTATAGGGGAAATCTCTGTACCTTCTGCTCAATTTTGCTGTGAACCTAAAACTGCTCTAAAAAATAAAGTCTACTAAATCATTTTCCTACTCTACTCAAAAGCTTGGCCTCCCAAATAAATTCCAGATTCCTTAGTATGATTTTTAAAGTTCTTTTAGATCTGCCCCAGCCTTTCTGATCTCATCTTGATGATCTTCCTCTTATAAGCCACCGGTACTCCTGTTTGTCTTAGCTCGGGCTGCTGTTTAAAAAATGGCATAGACTGAGTGGCTTATAAACAACAGAAATTTATTCTCACAGTTCTGGAGACTGGAAGTCCAAGATCAGGGTGCCAGCATGGTCAGGTTCTGGTGAGGACCCTCTTCCAGGTTGCAGACTGCTGACTCCTCATTGTATCCTCACATGGCAGAGAGCAGAGAGGAGAAGCAAGCTTTCTCCTGACTCTTTTGAGGGTGCTCATCCCATTGGTGAGGGCTCTATCTTCATGATCTCATCTAATCCTAATTGCTTCCCAAAGGCCCTACCTCCTAATACTATCACATTGGATGGTAGGGTTTCAACATATAAATTTGGGGGACACAACATTCAGTGCATAACACTACTATACTGGCATCCACCCATTCTCGTACCTACCATGTGTATTCACACCTACACTTGTACATACTTTGTTCTGTTTGAAACACCCTTTCTTCTTATCTCTACTTGTCACAATCATTCAGTGTCCTACTTAAGTGCCACCTTCTCCTAGAACCTTTTTTTGTTTTTTGTTTTTGGTGAGGAAGATTCACCCTGAGCTAACATCTGTTGCCAATTTTCCTGTTTTGCTTGAGGAAGATTTGCCCCAAGCTAACATCTGTGCCAGTCTTCCTCTACTTTGTATGTGGGTTGCCACCACAGCATGACTGAAAAGTGGTGTAGGTCTGCACCTGGGATGCGAACCCGTGAAGCTGGGCCACTGAAGTGGAGCACACCAAACTTAACCACCAGGCCATGGGGCCACCCCTTCCTAGAATCTTTTTTGATCCATCTTAGACTCTACCCTCCTATAGCAGTTTTTATTCCTCACTTTTTGGCACTTGCTTTTCAGCTGGGTGATGAGCTCTCTGTCTGTCTGATATCTTTAGAAGTACAATAAAGCCCTATCACAAAATGTTTTGCAGGTCTATGATTTTGATTCTGCCAGGGTTAGATTGTATCCCTAACTTAGTGATGTGTAGACGTGGCCCATTTAGCTGAAGGGTTGGGGTTGGGGGATGTGGTCCTGGGAATGGGGTCATTATTAGCGTAGTTCCAAGGAGATGTGTTCCTAATGTAAACTGTGGTGAGTACACAGTCGTTCACTGGCTGGCCCCTTCCTCTTCTCTGACATGCTTTACATTTATTCCAGTGGTGACTGTGGCTAGAAGGAACATCAGCCCATCCCAGGTTCCCCACCTCCTCAAGCTGCTATAACATCTAGCATAGATTTTAACCGTTAAAATCGTGGTTTTCTTTAGAAAACAATCAAAAGACTTCAGGGATGAAAGTTAGATATTGCTGGTAGACAGAGCACAGAAAAGAAAACACAGGAAAGCGTTAGGCAGATCGGTACTTTCTGAACGAGCACAAGATAGAATTCATATTGATTTGTCGTGGTGTTTTTATTGTGTGTGGTTTTTCTCTGTCCCTAGAATTGTCCTGCTCTGCCTATTGGGACCACATAACTACATGTGTTAGCCACTTTTGGAAAGTACATTGTGCTTTGCCCACTAAAAAGAAAAACAAAGGCATAATGTAACAGGTTTGGAGTAGTATCAAAAGTATGTTTTCCTTAAGGAAATGTACCAGGAGGGCTGGCTATTTCATTATTTTTTCTTGTGATGCTTAAGGAAATCTTGATACTATTTTAGCTAGGTGATGAGCTCTCTGTCCATCTGACATCTTTAAAAGTATTTCAGTTGATGAAAAATGCTGACATTAAAGCAAATAAAGAACTGAGAGATTTGATAACTTAGAAAAAAAAGGATTTAGTATCAACATAGAATTCTTGAATACATCAGGAATTGAGAAACTTATTAGCATTAGCTAAGTTCATTTTCTTTAACATAGTTATGTTATAGCTTATGTAAGCAAACTTGTGTATTTGCAAATTAGCGAGTCTTTCTTTGGGAAGAAGGACTCTGCTAATGTTTACCACATCAGTTAGGGCCTTGAAAACTAATTAAAGTGCCCTCAAACTTTGTAAGCAAACTATCCATATACTGTTATTTCTGTTTAGAGCAAAGTAGAATAAACAAAGCAAGAATCTCATTGAAAGACATTTACACAGTGACAACTTTGCAGCTTGCACCATAGGATCTCAGAAGAGAGATGGAAAATATTTATATTAATCCTGATTAATGTGACCCATGTATTACAAAAATCTGAATTAAAACTGCTAGATTTAATTCCTTTCTTAAAATAAACCCTTTATTTTGCAATAATTTTAGAGTTACAGAAAAGTTGCCAAGATCGGACACAGAGTTCCCATATATCCTTCGCCCAATTTCCCCTGATATTAACATCTTACTCAACTGTGGTACGTTCGTCAGAACTAAGAAATTAACATTGGTACAGTACTATTCACTAAATTCCAGACTTTACTCGGATTTCACCATTCCTTTACTTATGTCCTTTTTCTGTTCCAGGATCCCATCCAGGATATCATATTGCATTTAGTCATCAGGTCTCCTTAGTTTCCTCTGGTCTGTGACATTTCTCAGTGCTTCCTTATTTTTCATAACCTCGATCACTTGGTTAAGGTAATTCTGCCAGGTTTCATCACTGTGAAGTTACTATTTTTCACTTTCCGTACTCTGTTCTTTGGAAGCATGTCACTAAGTCCAGTCCACACTCAAGGGGAAGGAAGAGTAAGCTACATCTCCTGAAGTGGGGAGTATCTACATATAATATTAATTTCTTTAATTTTGTTATTAATGACTAATTGTAATGAAAGGCTGGGATTTTTTGTTTTGTTGTTGTTTTTAATAACTCCCTTCCTTCTAGTGGAACTAGTTTGAGAGTGCAGTCTTTACAACTCTATTAAACTTTCTGACACATTAATTAGCTGTGCTCTTGATGCTTAGCTAAATAGGAGTTAATCACTGGAGTAGAAATAAGGAACCTTCTAGGAATGCTGAACTGTGGGAGCCTTAAAGGCAGTGTCTACTTTTGCTTCTTAAAGCTTCCAGCACTTAGCCTGGAACCTAGCAAACAGAGGTCATCTTCATTTATTTCCAGGGGCTGGGGAGTGCAGAAGTACAACAGCTGTATCTAATAAAGGTGTAAGTTTCTCTACAGTTTTGACCTTGTGGGGCAAGAGGAAGAGAACTGACATTTATTTGGCACTTTCCAGACATTTTAGTTTATTTGCTGTTGATTACAGCCCTGTGAGGTAGCTATAATCTGTTTCCTAGAAGAGGAAAACTGAATCTTAGAAAGCTTAGAAGCTGAGTAGAACAGAATTTGAACCAAGATCTTTGTGACTTCTTGGTTCATTTTCTTTTCACTGTACATGTTGCCTTCCTTTGCAGAGTCTTCTATGTTCATTTCCCTGTCTTTATTCCTGTCTCTTTTATCTCCCTTTTAATTTTTTTCTCTTTTTTATTTTTAATTTCTTCCTCTTAAAGTGAAGTATTTTTTAAATCTGGAGGTTAAGAAAATGGATCTCATTCATTGCTGGTGGAAATGTGAATTTATATTGTCTTATGGATAAAGATATACGCACACACACACACACATGTATACATAAAGATGGTTACTGCATTGTTGTCCATAGGGACAAAAAAAAAAAGTGAACACAGCTTGTCAGGGTGAATGACCAAATGAGCAACATCCCTGATATGGACCATTAATGCAGCCTTTAGGGATTTCTAAATTGTATTGTTAAGTGATAAGTGATAAATATAAATGTATATATATGTGTGTGTTTACACATACACTCTACTTTTTCAGAACAAACAATGACAAAATAACCCTATATATGTTTTCATATGATTATAAGAACATAGATTTTTAACATCATTTATGTCAGTGAATGGTAGGAAAGGAAGATGATGTATGATAATCATGTTCCCATTTATGTAAAATGAGTCTGTACATGTGTATACATAAAAGGATGCATAAAAGTACAGTCACCAACTAAAAATCCAGTCAACATTAATTCTTTCCTCTCACTCATCATCTCATCTGATCAATCTCAATGTCTTGGTGATTTTCAAGCATTTCTCAAATGTTTTCCTACTTTCCATTTCTTCTACCATTGCCTTACTTATCCTCTTTGCCTGGACTACTGAAACAGCCCTCTAACTGGCCTCTTGTCTTGAGTCCTGTCTACCTCAAATTCTTCCATTTTATTATCAAAGTAGACTATCCAAGGATATCTGACATGTAAATCCTCTACCTTAATCTCTTCATTGATGCCTTCTTATCTACACTACAAAATCAAAACCCTTTGCTGTGGTCCAAAAGACCTTGCAAAAGTAGGACTTGACTGCTTCTCCTGTCATCCCCCACCTAACGCATTATGCTCTGGCAACCGCACACTATCATTAGTTGTCCACATAGGCCATGGAAACTATCCATCAAACCTTTGCTTATGCTGTTACTTCTGTTTGGAATTCTCTTCTCCTCTTCCCCTTCAGCTCCCCAGGCCCCCTCCCCAGCCAGTTATTCTTTTAAAACTCACTTCTGGGGTCTTCTCTACCAGAAAGTCTCCCTTGACCTCACCCTCAACCCCAGGCTAAGCTAGATGACCTCTCTCTAGTACTTACTGTGTGTATTGCCGTGAATTCTCAGTTTCTCTTCCCCACTAGACAAGGGATGAAACTGATGTTTTCATCATTGTAATTCTAGTACTTACCACACTGCCTGGTACTGTTTATTTGCTCCACGATTGAATGCCACCTCCTGCGGCCCCCCACCTTCATGGATCTTTAAATCATAACCAAAAAGTGGTTTTACATTCAAATTTTAGAGAATAAGATGAAACATCTTTATGTTTAGCAGAGGGGAAAAATGTTTCTTTGGGGTCACATATCTCCAATACAAATAACATACCAGATTAAAAGGGTGAAATTATAAATCAAATAAATTTCATTCATTATTTAAATTGATATATATCTTCATAAGTAATTGTGTATATTCATGGCATTTACATTGTGCTATTTTAAATTATGATACATTGTGGAGCTGGCCCAGTGGCATAGTGGTGAAGTTTGCGGGCTCCGGCACCGCTCCTCAAGCCATGCTGTGGCAGCATCCCATACACAAAGTAGTGGAGGATGGGCACAGATGTTAGCTCAGGGCCAGTCTTCCTCAGCAAAAAGGGGAAGATTGGCAACAGATGTTAGTTTAGGGCCAGTCTTCCTCACCAAAAAAAAAAAAAAAAAAACTGAAACAAAATTATGATACATCGTTATTGTGAAAATAAATAAAGGAAACCTCACTTAAGATGGAGTCAGGCAGCCCTGAATGGGGGAATGCTCATGCAAGTACCACTCATTGCAGCCTACATAACGAGCAGAAAGAAGGAAGATAAGAATTATTTTGACAAGAAAGGACATTTTTCTCCTGGGAACCCCATCTCCTGCTTTTAAATAGAAGAAGGAAGATCCCTCCCTACTCCAGCAACAGCGCACTGATCACCACTTGCAGCCAAGGAGAAATCACCACCACCTCACACTCTTGTTCTTCTCCAGTGCACGTTCGTTCAAAACAACCCTCCCCAGTTTCCTCCTAAAACCTGATAAAAGCTGACCTTCCCTTAGTCTCTTCCGACTTGCCTATAATTCACAATAGCTTGCTTGTCCTGAATTGCAATTCCTCTGCTATTCCCGAATAAATTTAATTTTGCTTTTATAATTTGTCAATTATTTTATTTCAGGTTGGCATTATCTAAATTTTTTATGGTGAGACACAGTTATTTAGACTCTCTCATCAGAGTAGAACTCATCAGAGTTATTGAATACTGATTTCTGTGGGTACAGATGGGTATGGCTGAAACAACTGATATATGATTAACAACCTGCAGTAAGTGGTGTGAATGCCTAAAATGAAGCCACACACTGGGAACCAACAAGTTTTGCTATTTGGGACTAGTTATGCCTTTTTTTTCTTTTAAACAATTTATATATAGTTGAAAATTCTGTATTAATTACCAACCACAGACCAGAACATTGGTTAGTTTCAGAGTTGAGTAATAGAATAGTGCATTTTTTGGATTAATTTTCACAGTATTTAGATAGAGACATTTGACTGTCAAGTTGAAAGAACTAGAGTTGAAAGAACTAGTGTTTAGGGGCTGGCCCGGTGGCACAGTGGTTAAGTTTGCGCTTGGCAGCCCGGGGTTCGCGGGTTCAGATCCCGGGCGCCCGCCAACGCACTGCTTGTCAGCCATACCGTGGCGGCGTCCCATATAAAGTAGAGGGAGATGGGCACGGATGTTAGCCCAGGGCCAGTCTTCCTCAG
This sequence comes from Tapirus indicus, assembly GCA_031878705.1. Taxonomy (NCBI): domain Eukaryota; kingdom Metazoa; phylum Chordata; class Mammalia; order Perissodactyla; family Tapiridae; genus Tapirus; species Tapirus indicus. Next base: position 135,283,558 of record CM062919.1, on the reverse strand, counting down.
CAAAAAGAGGAGGATTGGCAACGGATGTTAGCTCAGGGCTGGTCTTCCTCACCAAAAAAAAAAAAAAAAAAAAAAAGTACTAGTGTTTGTTAAAACACTGCAGAAAACAGAAGTGTCTTCTATCTGATTGAATGATTAGGACACAAATTATACCCTTTCATGCCAGGATATTACAGCTCATATTTCTGAAATTCTCCACGTGTTAGTTTTTCCACTGTAACCAGTTTTGCTTTAAAGAATAGCAGTTTGAAAGGTAAACTGTTCATAATATTGAACAGGGTAGAGCTTGTGATTATGTTTCTTACCTTAAAATGAGGACTTTTTGAATGTTGTCTAATGCTGTTTAATCATTTTAATAGCAATGATTTTTTTTTCCAATGGCCTACTTCCCAGTTAAAAGTTTTTTTTTTTTTACAATCACATGATGAATTATGTAATATGTGGTTTAATTTCCCTACCTCAATTATTCATAAAAAGGAGTTTTATGAAAATTATAGGCTATAGAAGTGATCATTATTAACTGTGATTATAAACTGGTAGTTTTCAGCAAAGATTTTAGTTCATGGCGAGCTGAATGTTTCTCTTGAAAATTTATTGTATAAACAAAGTCTATTAATGTTAGTAGGCTTTTGCTTCCATTTTAACATGACAGCCATGTTGAATAATTCCTATGCAAATAGGGTGTTTTTTTGTACAGTTTCCAAATGGCTTACATCTGTGGATATAATTGCATAATCAACTACTAATGTAAATTATTGTCCAGTGAAACTGTCTAAAGTGAACAATAACCACACAGGGGCTAAATTAAATTTTAAAAAAGACAAAACCTTAGATTCTAGAAGGGGGCCATCTCTTTTTTTATTTGTTTTTTTTTTTCATATCTCTGTGCCTTTTTGATTCCCTCTCCTCCAACCCCAATTCTTCAAGGCTCTACAAAAAGCATCCTACAGGAAATAATGTTGATGCTCACAATAAATTAGAAGTAGTAAGGAGACTTTGAAATAATCAAAGAATTTACATCTCCTCCCACACCCCAGCCCCCATCCTCACCCTCCTGCCAGAAAGACATAACAGTTTTTCTTTTAAGGCTGCTATTTAAACTCTTTTCTCTTTTTCATAGTGACCTTGAGCCTGAATGGCTGGACAGTGTGCAGAAAAATGGAGAGCTGTTTTATTTGGAATTGAGTGAGGATGAAGAAGAGAGCCTCTTTCCTGAGACACCTACTGTGAACCATGTCAGGTTCAGTGAAAATGAGATTATTATTGAAGAGGATGACTACAGAGAAGGAAAAAAGTATGAACCCAAACTCAAGCGGTTTACCAAAATCTTAAAAAGTAAAAAGCTTTTACCTAAACGCTACAATAAAAAAAATAGCAACACCAGTGGCCCAGTGTCCATTCTAAAGCATCAGTCCAATCAGAAAACAGGAGTCATTGTCCAACAGCGGTACAAAGACGTGAATGTTTATGTAAACCCCAAAAAGGTAACTGTCACCAAAGCCAAAGAGCAGCTCAAGCTTTTGGAGGTACTGGTTGGGATTATCCATCAGACCAAGTGGAGCTGGAGAAGAACTGGAAAACAGGGTGGTGAAGAGAGGCTTGTGGTCCATGGCCTGCTGCCAGGAGGATCTGCCATGAAGAGTGGTCAGATATTAATTGGTAAGTGTTGCTGGTGAAATCCGTCCTTGTTGTGGAGATACGTGATTAATGATGCCTTGTCAGAGATGTGATCAAAACAGAATTATATCCAAAGTCACAACAGATTAAGGACTTCTTGATGATATTTGGGACAGTAGTGAAATTGTTAAGGATGGTGTACTGCAAGGCACGGTATTCTTAAAATAAGCACTTTAGTGCATTGAATATGTGTGTGCCTTGTTTAGGCCAGGGAATAGATTAACTAATTTTTGAGTTTTGAATTATTTAATTTTATTTCATCTTAGTTATATTTGCTGACAAGAAAAAGAAAAGTTGATTATACAGTGATAATTTAGGTTTGAATGACCTATGTCCAATAACATGATACAAAAATACATAATTTATGAATAAAAATAGTTTTAAATTGTATGTTTGCACTTGAGTACACTAAGTTCTTGGAGCGGTTTTAAACTGTTTCATTTGGCATATTTAGCCACAGTGGTGTTATACATAAATTTCCTTTTAAGGATGCTTGTCATAAAATATTCTACCAATTTTGAGGAAAAAAATAAATCCACAAGTTATTCTGAATATATATATTTTGTCCTGCTGATACATTTTAATCATACATGGATATATGATTATGGATATAATGCTTGAGTTAGTAGCAACTTTATTAGTTAAACATAAACTAGTCAGATGTGAGAATATATTATTAATGAAACTTAAAAGTTATTAATAATTCTAAAAGCTAACAGCCTAAGAGATTTAGATAAAAGAACTTTTATAGATACTTTAGAAACATTTAAAACTATTTCTTACTTTATGTCTAAATTTCATTTGTTTCTTTGTTGATTCAATAAATAATTTTTTGAGCATCTGCTAAGTACCAGGAATACAAAGATTACTCTAATGATCCAATTACCCCTCTTAAGAAGCTCATACCATAGTGGAAGAGATGGGTCAGAAACAGGCAAACAGCTTCACACAGTGTGATAAGTGCTATGATAGGGGTTTGCAAGGAGGAATCAAGTAGGAAGAGCATCTGTGCAAACTGCATGTTCCAAATGGTTGCAACAAGATCTCCACATTCTCTTCTTACAATGTAATGTTGATACTCCTGCCGTGGAGAGTTATGGTCTTTGTGTCCCGTCCTCCCTCCTTTAAATCTGGGTGGGCTGTGACTACAGCTTAAGTGGTACTGTGTGACTTAAGAAGTGGGATCATAAAAGATGATGCAGCTTCTGCCTGGTGCTCTTGGAACCTAGTGGCCATTCTGTGAGGAAGGCCACATGAAGAGGCATGAGTAGTGTTCTGGCAGGTGGCCCCAGACACCCTGCAGCATCAGCCGCCAGGTGTGAGTGAAGAAGCCATCCAGATAACTCCAGCTCAACAACCATGTGGCTGCAACTACATGAGGGACCCCGAGTGAGAACCTCAGCTGAGCCTAGTCAACCCCAGAATGGGAGAGATGATAAATGATTGTTGTTTTAAATTACTAAATTGTTTGAGTGATCCATTATGCAGCAATAGATAACTGGAATAGAAGCTAATGCATACTTACATTCTCTCAGGTCCTAATAGTCTTGGGTTAGTGTGGGGACATTATGGGTGATTGTTTTCTCTACTTTTTCAAGTTTTTAATTTTATGATTATGTTCTGTATTTTTTAAATTATATACTTTGGGAGTAAAGAATGGACTATTTTAATGTCATAGTGGGTTTTCTAATCCCGTGAGGTACTTCTATGATGGAAATTTTTCCCTTGTTTCTTTCATGATTGCATTTCACACCACAGCCTGTGGTTGAACTGTGAGGAAACCCCATAGGCAGGAGGATCATGAAACTTTGTCCCGGTAGTGCAGTTTGCTAGGGGTGACTTCTGCCATTGTTTAGCTGGAGAATGACCCTTCTTTGACTGAAGTGCCTTGGCCAGCCCAGCAAGACTGGTGACACTTTTCCTTCTTTCTTTTCAAGACGGCAGAACTCTATTCTATTCTGATTCTTCTTTGCTGGGGTCTTGGGGGTTTTGCTGCCTTTTTTGGTGCCATTTTTGCTGTTCTTGCTGCCAAGGACTTGCATCTTTATTTTTTATATTTCTATTTCTGAGTTTTTCTTAAAGTTTGACAGTCAGCTGATAGTTCCTTGACTACCTGTAGCCAGCCCCCATCTTCAAACCAGAGCAAATGGAAGTCCTCCTTTTATCTACATCCTAGAAACTGCATATCACCTTGGTGATTTTTTTTTCAAGATTACCCATTTTTGGTCATTTTAACTTTTTTGTGTGTGTGTGTGTGAGGAAGACTAGCCCTGAGCTAACATCCATTGCCAATCCTCCTCTTTTCTTTCCTTTTTTTGCTGAGGAAGACCAGCCCTGGGCTAACATCTGTGCCCATCCTCCTCCACTTTATATGGGATGCTGCCACAGCATGGCTTGACAAGCGGTGTGTCTGTCCATGCCCGGGATCCGAACCTGCGAACTTGCAAACCCCGGGCCGCTGAAGTGGAGAGCGTGAACTTAACTGCTACGCCACCGGGCTGGCCCCCTAACTTTTTTTTTTAAGTATGGGAAGGATAGGGTTAGAGAAATCACACATTAGTGTTCTAGTTGTGCGTATCCATGTGGATCATTTCTGCTGAAGAATAAAACAGTTTTTATTTCCAGCTCTTTTTGTATAACTTCTAATGTCCTCACCTGTGATCACTGAATTGATTTGTTTTGTAGACACTCATTCTAAGTTTCTCTTCTAAATTTTTTTATTTTTTTTTCTTTTTGCTGAAAAAGATTCACCCTGCACTAACATCTGTTGCCAGTCTTCCTCTTTTTGGCTTGAGGAAGATTAGCCCTGAGCTAAGATCTGTGCCAGGCTTCCTCTATTTTGTATGTGGGATGCTGCCACAGCATGGCTGGTGAGTGATGTAGGTCTGCACCCAGGATCCGAACCCATGAACCTGGGCTGCCAAAGCAGAGCACAAGAAATTTTAACCACTTGGCCATGGGATTGGCCCCAGAAGTTTTTTTTGTTTACCTTTAAAAATCTTTTTAATTGAGCTATAACATGCACACATCTTAAGTGTACATTTAATGAATTTTGACATATGTATATACCCATGTAACTACCACCCGTGTAAAGATATAGAACATTTCCAGTACCCAGAAGGCTTCGTGGTGCCTCCTCTCAGTCTGTATCCTCTCCGGAAGGTAATCTTCTCAAAGTCACAAATTTTCTGTCAACAGAGTTGATTTTGCCTCTTCTTGAACTTCACATAAATAGAAGTATATGGTGTTTAGTCTCTTGTGTCTGTTTCCTTAGCTTATAATCTTTGAGAAATATCCATGTTGTCACTATGTAGAATTTCAAACTATGAATATATACTACTTATTTTTCCATTCTGCTGTTGATGGACATTTTGGTTGTTTCCAGTTAAAATATTGGAAGTGCTTTTTTAGAAAGATTGGTTTTTACGAACACCTAATATATGGTTTTATTCTCTAATATTGTACATGTTGTTATTTGGTATACATTTTTATTTCACCTTCTGTAACACTTGTAGCATTTTGATTTTCTTAAAGAAAATGACTCTACTGTGTTTTTCTGTCTCTCTTCTCTCACATCATTTCTTTCCCACATTTTTAGCTTCAGTACTTGACCCAGTAGTAAAGGAAAGAAACTAAGGCAGTGAGTTCATTAGAAAGAGAATTTTAGAGTTTTTAGGCCTTTCTAGAGAGATTCTGATGCAGTTATTTCCTTGTACAGATGAGCACCAAAAGGATTACATGATTTACCCAACAGACAGCCAGTGAGTGATAAAGCTGAGACCCATGTGTTCTGATTTCCAGTCAGAGAGCTTTTTCACTTGCCAGGTTGCTCACTTGAATGGGTGGGGAAAGTGCCAAAGGATTTCTCTTTGAAGCAAAAACAAAAGAAATTATTTAATCCTTTCAAAATGTAATTTGGAAGTAAGTATTAAGCTACAACAGTGTACCATTTAACCCAGTTAATCCATTTTGAGACATTTATCCTAAAGAAATAATCTAAAACAGATCTGCATACCACAGCCAGGAGGTCAAATCAGGCCCACTACTCGTTTTTGTATAGTTTGCACACAGAGAATGGTTTTTATCTTTTTCAGTGGTAAAAAAAAATCAAAAGGATAATATTTTATGACATATGAAAATTATATGAAATTCAACTATCAGTGTCCATAAATAAAATTTTATTGGAACACAGCCACATTCATTTGTTTATTGTCTGTTGCAGCCTTCAAGCTACAGTGGCAGAGTTGAATAATTGTGACAAAGACCATATGGCCCACAGAGCCTAAAATATTTAGTTATCTGACCCTTTTCAGAAAAAGTTTGCAGACCCCAGAGGTAAAAGGAGGAAAAACTGTGTGCATGAAATGTTTATGGAAGCTTTTTTTAATAATAATAAAAAGTAAAAAGCATGAAAATGTCAAACAAGGATATGGTTATTTAAATTGCAATTTAACAAATTCGTATGTTATTTGACTATTAAAATTGTAGTTCTAAAAATTATGTAACAGCATAAAAATTCTCATTATTTGAGATGTTTAAAAGGATAAAATCCTTGATACCTCATTTGTGTGAATATAGGTAAAGACTAAAAATTATTTGCAGAAATAGTCATGGCTATAGTGTTGGGGTCATAGATAATTTTTCCAACATTTCTGTAGTATTATTTTCTATTTTAATGAGAAGTAAAAACCTTGTACTAGTTTCTTATCCAGCATCATTAGGGAATGTGATATTTTACTTAAATATTCTGAATGATAGTTATAATATATGAACTACCATTATTCAAGGACTTCTAGAATGGTAGTTTGGAAGGGACTTTAATTTTCTATAGTTTAGTGCTTGTGTAGTATAGATGAGGGATTGATATTGAAGCTCAAACAAAAATACAATAAAATTCATTCTCTCAAAACTTAGGAATTTATCAAATGCATTGAGAGTCAATGCATTAACTTGAATGTATAAAATGACAGTACAGTAACTGTGTTTCAAAAGCCAGATTCTCTCCCCCGTGAAGTCAAATTGGGCTTAATTTAAATGATCAATTTAAATTCACAGTCTGATCTCACCCCACTGTCCCATACATATTCCCCAGTCCTTCTGTGCATAAATACTCCCTGCTAATAAGACTGATTGATTTTTCCCCAATGACCTCCAAATGTACCTTGTATATCCATCTCTGTTCTTTAGCTTTCCTGGTCCCTGACTCTTGTTTGGTGCTTAGCCAAGATTGCTTTGTATTGTCAGGTGAGTATATTCATTTTCTATTGCTGCTGTGACAAACTACCACAAACGTAAAAGTTTAAGACAACACAAATTTATCATCATGTAATTCTGGAAGTCAGAAGTCTAAAATGTTTCTTCCTGCACTAAAATCAAAGTGTCCATAGGGCTGCATTCCTTATGGAGGCTCCAGGGGAAAGTCCCGTTCTTTGGCCAGCTTATCGAGGCCACCTGCGTTCCTTGCCTGGTTGTCCCTTCCTCCGTCTTCAAAGCCAGCAGTGTAACATCTTCAAGTCTCCCTCTGACTAACCTTTGTGATTACATTGGACTCACTTGGATAATCTCCCAATCTCAAAATCCTTAACTGAATTACATCTGCAAAGTCCCTTTTGCTATGTAAGGTAACATATTCACAGATTTCAGAGATTAGGACATCTTTGGAGGACAATTATTCTGCCAACCACATGGCGGTGTGTGTGGGGGGTTTTTTTTTTTTGGTGAAATATGAGTTTTAATCTTTTCTCTTTGCAATAGTAATAATACATGTTTATTGTAAACAGTTTAGAAAATGTACTTAAGCAAAAAAAAGAAAAAGTCCTTATACCCAAAGGCAACATTTTGATATGTATCCTTTTTTTCCCTACATTTATGTGTAATAATTTTGTTTCAAAAGTAATTTCTTAAACTGTATATTCATTTTGTGTATGGTATAAGTACAGCAGTAAATAGACTTTTGCGTATGTATTTTCATAGCCCTTGGTGCCTCATGTAGTAGCCCTTCAGTATACATTTGTTGTTTGATATTAAGTAGATGCTGAGAAATCGGTGAGTTTTCTCAGATAATGAACTTTTTACATTGAGGAATTGATTTAAGCCTTGTGATAAACTGATCTCACCTCTTTATATTTTCTTTGATTCTTGACTGTATCTCTTGATAAAGTTTTCCTCTTATTTCTACCCATCAATGATCCCCAGACCATTTCTTATTTAACAGTTCAAACCAATTCATACAGTTCATTTCTCAGCCTTTGAAATGGGACGGTGCATACTAATGACACCCATGTACTTGTTGAAAAAGAACTTTAGTGGATTGCAGGCTGCCCACTGCAGTGATGTGAGATCCAGGAAGCTGGCCATCTCTGAGTCACTTCACAGAGGTGCTCAGAAAAATGTGAGGAAAAGAAATATCTGGGAGAATGAGAAGTGGATATAACACTTCTTTTATAGAAAGAGAAAATTTTCTACTAAACATTTAAAAATATTATGAATACTATTGCACTTGCTCTAAAATTTGTCTTCATGTCTTTTTTTTTTTCTTGTAAGGAAGACCAGCCCTGAGCTAACACCCGCTGCAAATCCTCCTCTTTTTTTTTTTTTTTTTTTGCTGAGGAAGACTGGCCCTGGGCTAACATCCATGCCCATCTTCCTCTGCTTTATATGGTACGCCGCCATGGCGTGGCTGACAGGCAGTGCGTCGGCCAGCGCCCAGGATCCGAACCCGTGAACCCCGTGCTGCCAAAGCACGAACTTAACTGCTGTGCCACCAGGCTGGCCCCTGTCTTCATATCTTTTATGATGATACATGTCTCCTACTTTTAGAGGTTTGTTAGACATGATGCTTTCAGGTGATACTCTCTATAAGACTCAGCTACAGAATTGTACAGTCATGTGTCACTTAACAGTGGGGATACGTTCTGAGAAATGTGACGTTAGGCAATTTCATCATTGTGCTAACATCATAGAGTATGCTTACACAAACCTAGGTGGTGTAGCCTACTACACACCTAGGCTATATGGTACTAATCTTATGGGACAACTGTCATATATGTGGGTCCATCATTGACCGAAATGTTGTTATTTGGCACATGACTGTTTAGGTGTCCCGAGGATAGCATAATCTGTTGGCAACAGAACTGATGGATAGAATGGTCCAGAAGTGGTTTTATTTTCCATTAATACTCATATAGTGTGTTCATTGTTCCTTTTTTAAAAAAATAAATCACTGCAGATATAAATAATTTGATACAGTACACTTGCTTAATCTCTTATTTAAAAAGAATTAGCAGGATATGTTGCTTTTCTTTTTCCAAGTTGAACTGAAGTTGGAAGTTCACCTTAGTTTGCAAGTTCTTAACTTTTAAGAAAAGTTACCAGGTTGCTCAAAGTGCTGCAATAGTTGACCATCATAATGACTCAGTGCCCACACCTGCAGAACTCTCAACTAAATAGCATCTCTTGAGCATCTAAACCTAGTGCAGGCCATTATAAACCTTCATGGGGATGGCCTAAGAAACTCCTCCTGCTTGCTCTGCACTTAACCCGTTCTCCATCTGAAAGAACATCCAGGAGAGCAAGGAAGGCAGGGAGAGGGGGAAGAGAGGAATAGCACTAGCTAAAATAACCACATTTTGACCTATTCCCCAACCCTCATCCCCACAGGGTGACATGAGGAGAGCCAGGTGACACCTAAACAATAGTGGGTTGCGTTAAAGGAGAGGAACTTTGAGCTTAGGGAACATGAATCTTTTATAAAGAACAATTATTAATAATAAGATATTGAGGAAGACATTATGCTTATTATACTGTACATTAAACAAACTTGACCTTTGCTCTGGAGGGAGACACTATCTCTGTTGTCCAAGGTAGTTTACTATTACAAACATCCTTGAAAAGATAATCCAGAACAAAGCCTCTCAGTGCCTTGGCTTGCAAGGTATACAAAAACATGAGAGACAGATGGAGAATTGTCTACCAACATCATTTTATCTATGTACATGTTTATTATTCATCTTCTCCAAAGAATATTAAGCTCCATGTGATTAGAGATTTTTGTCTGTTCAGTTCTCTATCTGCAGTGCCTAGAACAGTGCCTGGCACACAGTAGGTGCTCAACAAATATTTGTTGGATGAATTGATGAATAGATGAGTATGAATTATTTGCTCAATTTCCTAATGATATATTTGGGAATGATGAGAAAAAATAACCTTGGTATGTATATATTTCTATCAATATAGCTCACTATTATTTTGATATTACCTTTAATTATGCTGTAAAAGCAAGTTTCCATTTTAACACCGATCTTTGTTTTATTAGAGCCACCAAATTTGGTAAACATACATATTTAAAGAAAAGCCATGGAGGAGATTTTTATTGAAAAATGCTATGGATTTTGATATGGTGGGGCCTTTGAAACAAGGAGCTGTGTGTGGACACAGATCAATAGTAACAGTGAATACCGCAGCATATTGAGTTAGGACGCACCACGTGGATTTAATGAAAATTGCAGCTAAAGTTTTTTTTACTGTGGGTCTAAGTAGTTAGATTCAATTTTGTTAAGTGCAATACTTAGCTTATGCTACAAATTTTCCATTTGTTCTTTGGGTTTACATAATTCTCCTATTGTATCAAAAATGAGAATATTCATCTCTTTAAATATTCCTAGGTTGTATTTAGTTGTAGTGCAATCTTGGGCTGTATTACAGTTTAAGGAAGAGTGGTTCGGGAGATGAGCTCTCCCCAAATGAGCCTTATAACCTCGGACAAGTCCCTGAATATCTGCACCACGTTTTCCATTGTACTTTGAAGAGGTCAGAATAGGTGCTTTTTAATGTTCCAATTCTAGATCTTTTTGGTTTTTGGATAGTCACACAACTATCTTTTATTGTTATTCTCTTTTCAGGGGATGTCCTTGTTGCTGTGAATGATGTTGATGTGTCCTCTGAGAACATAGAGAGAGTTCTGTCTTGCATCCCTGGACCTATGCAGGTATGGACATTCTTTTTCTGGGTTTTATAATGAATGGTATTATTTTCTTTTTTTTAAGATTCTGAAAATTGTCATGTATAATGGGTGAGTTATACTTAACTCACTTGGGTATTTAAAAATTTTAGATCTTGTTAACATTTTTAACTTTTGGCGATTGTTCTAAAAAGAAAGAGAAGTATCTCCAAATAAAACTCATCCTAAGTAAAGCAGGAAAAGAACAATAATAAAAACATATTGTGACCAACTTGCCATTATAACCACCATATGTGCTGATGAAAATCCAGTGCCTAGAAAGTAATTTTAAACAGTCATAGAATTTTCTGTTCTCTGATTTATTAAAATCATTACTGCTATAAAGTTTTATTAAAAGTGGTGTTATTTTAAAAACTAGTTATACTATTTTCTTGATTTTTCTGTTATCTAGTTTAGCCTTATTCCTGAGCTTTTGTTTAGCTACTTAATGAAATTATTTTTCATTCTTTGTGGGTAAAAATAAATCTCTTTCATAGTAAGGTATTTTGATACTCTAAGCATTGACATTTTATATCAGAGATGACATTTTTAGGTCATTAGATGTATTTTGAAAGTGCTATACCTCCTATTTATGAATGTTCTGCTCTTATTAGCATCAGGAATTAGCTTTGTCTCTTTTGAGGCATAGGGAGGATGATATGCTTTAGAGAGATTAGAGATTCCCTCAGGCAGTGAGAGGATGAAGCAGTTTTTGGATTGATCAGGAGGAAGAACAGAATCCCTGATAAATCAGAATCTTACATGCATCTGATTTGAGATTCTGAAATAATAGGACCCATGATGAAATTCCTTGTTTTCTAAGAAATAGAATTTCCCTCATGCTCACTGCCTTCTCTTAAAACACACACACATGCAGATGTTCTATAAATTTAGCTATCTTTGGAAATGTCAAATGAAAGTGCTTGAATTACTGTGGTAGTCAGTGACCAGCAATGCCTGGGAATGGATAGAGATGGAGATGGAGATGGGGTGGTATTCGAAATATAAACAATGAGGCAGACACCAGGCATAGTGCTGGAATAGAGTGTGCTTTATCTCCTTTAGTTGCTAGATGTAGTGAGGTCTTAAGGTGGACCAAGGTCCTGGGGGGCTCAGACAGCAGCTACTTACCAATTAGTAATGAAGAATTAACAGTATTTTAACAACTGAAACAGGTTCACCCAAGTAAACTGGCTGCACGTCAGCCCTGATTGAGGCCTCCCCCTTTCTTGCCTATGACACTTGTAGGTGTTCTGCCAGTATTGCCAGAGTTCAACCACGTCTCTTCTGCCTTTCAAAAAAGAAAATTTATTCACAGTGGAGTCACATTATACTTATGTGTAATTAACATTTGCAAATTCAGCTATGCATACTCTGCAGAAAAAAGAAGAGAAAGAAATAATGATTTAAATATTTTGAACCAATTTCACTCACTCCCTGCGCATCATTTTTAAGCATGAAATAAGTTGTGTATCTGCTGTTTGCACAGTTTGCCTTTATAGCATGAGCATATTGCTGCATTGTGTGATCCTGTGTTTAAACATATATATATATAAAATATATATATTTTATACAACACGGTTTTTAAGTGCCAATACTTAGATCTTTTGCCAAAATGAGGAAAGAGCAGCTTGTTTTAAAGATGGAGGAAAAACTGACTCTTATGAGTCAGATTTATCATACTGAGAGAATATGTTGTACTCCAATATGGCATTCCATTCCTGATGTAATTTCAAGGAGATTCTGACTTTATACAATTTAAGAATATAATCCCTTCATAAAATATATATTATTAAAATCTTTTTATTATTTAAGAAAATAAACTTTTTTTTTCATATTATGGAAGTGATACATGTTCATTGGAGAAATTTTGGAAAATACAAAAAAATAAGAGACAAAATCTCTTAAGACCCCACCACCTAATTGTTAACATTTTGGAATATTCCCTTATAGTTTTCCCCCCCAGGTGTAAACATATATGTATTTGTTTATTTTTGTTTGTTTTACTAGCAGAATTGGTATTATACCTGTGTCTTATTCAAAAGCAAGCACCAGCATTTATGGTAATGTATCTTTAATAATGATTTAGAAAATACTTAGAATTTCTTTAACTAGAAATCATGTTTAATTAGTAAACCACATTTTTCTTACATTATTAGTGTTGAAAGGTGAGATAAACTGTAAACTGTTCAGTACCAATAGAACTAGGAAGAGAACTAGTGTTTTTATATACTAGGTAGTATGTCGATGCTTTGCTAAGCTCATTTCCTTTAATGATTTCGTTTATTCCTCATAACAATCCATTAGACTCCAATAATTTGCATTCCTGTTTTATACATGAAAAAAAAATCTCAGAGAGATTTTAATGATTTGTCCAAGGGGATAGAATTAATAACTCAAAAAACTGGCTGAAACTGACTCCCGAGCATGATCCTTCCACTTCTCACACAACCTTGGTGAATCTTTGTTTTTGCTGGGTCAGAATTAACTGAGATGGGCTTGTCCCAGAAAAAGTTGTTTTACCTGGTCTGTGTGTGTGGCGTTTGAAACAGTCATTCAAGCAATAAGAGAAGAGGAATACTCATTTATAAAGAATTCCACAGAAGACTCTTTTTTTATTGTGAGGAAGACCAGCCCTGAGCTAACATCTGTTGCCAAACCTCCTCTTTTTTGCTGAGGAAGACTGGCTCTGGGCTAACATCTGTGCCCATCTTCCTCTACTTTATATGGGACGCCACCACAGCATGGCTGACAAGCAGTGCATCGGCCGGCACCCAGGATCCGAACCCGCAAACCCCAGGCTGTCAAGGCAGCCACCCGCAGGAGACTTTTTAACATTTAAATTTGAAAATATCTAACGGTAACATTTTAAACTTAGAGTATAAAAATGGTCTGAAAGTTTCTTGTCATCCACCAGAAGATGGCCTAGGAGAGAGTATTATGTGGTAGAAAGGTCACTGAGGAGAAGGAGGTCTGACCTCCATTTGAAACCTCACCTGAGCAAGTTTCTAAATTCTTCTGGGTTTCAGTTTCCTCATCTATAATCCGAGGAGATTTGAGAGAATAAATCTCTAAGCCCGGTTCCAACTCTACAGTTCTGTATGTGATTTTTAAATAAGTTCTAAGTAAATTTAGAATACCAAAATGAAATTCAGAGGTGAACTCTATATGCTAGATGAGCTACAAAAAGCCCAAATCATTTCTTTTAAAGCCAGGTTTTAACATTCTGCAAAACAGTTGTCTTAGATTCTTTGAAAATGTTAATATCATGAAAGAAAAAAGACTGGAGAACTGTTCTAGACTAAGGCAGACTGGAGTAACATACCACGAAATGCAGTGGCTGATCTTGAATTGATCCTAGATTGCAGTGGGGAACAGCTATATTGGGACAATGGGGAAACTTAGATGTGGACTTTATTAGAATAGTATTATATTTAATATTAAAATGCCTAAGCAGGATAATTATATTGTGGTTGTGTAGGAGGATACCCTTATCCTTAGGAGATACATGCTGAAGTACTTAGCGATGAAGCATTAAAATGTCTGCAAATAATTCTCAAGTAGTTCCGCTAAAATTTTTTTTAAATACATAGAGAAGGTAAGGATGGAAGGAGAGGGGCATAAGATGGGGAGACGGGAGGGACAGAGGAAGCAAATGTGGCAAAATGTTAACAATTGGTGAAACTGGCTGAGGAATATATGGGTAATTATTGTCATGTTCTTGCAACTTCTCTGTAGGTTTGAAATTTTTAAAATAAGAAGTTGTTGGTTTAAAAAAAAAGAGGTTTTAGAAATTTTAAATGACAAGAACAAAGGTGCAAACACTCTTCTAATTATTGACTTTCGTGACCTTGATCTGTTGCCGCAGCTCTCTATGCATTCGCTTATTCAACAAGCACATAATTGTGCGGGTAGTACACCATCCCCTCGCTTGGTTTGATCAGGGAGCTTGGGTCTAAACTTTGCAGTTGACTAGGATTGATTGTGTTAAGCACCAGGCCATAACTGGTTTTCCTGAAGCTTTGGAGGAAGCCAAACTCTTTTTATAGGAGATCAGCCTACAGAACCTTAGTCTTGGACTCTTACCTCTCAAGTACTCCTTAGGCTTAAGAGAGGGGGAAAGATGTCTTCAAGGAGATGATACTTGAGTGAAATGTTTTAACTTTTATTGTTTCCTTGTTATGCAAAAGTGAAACGCATATGTATTGTGGGAAAATCAGGAAATAGACTGGCAAAATTTCTAAAAAGTATTTGTGAATCTTTTCTATTCTCAGAACCCAGAAGTAACCATCTATGTCGGTATTTTAAAGTGGAGGACTGACATGATTAGATGTGCGTTTTAGGAATATATCGCTCTGGATGGGACTGGAGGTTGGGAAACCAAGTGGTCAGCTTTACAGTAATCTAGACAAGGGGTGATAAAGGCCTGAACAAAGGCATTGGCTGTGGATATGGAGGAGAAAGAGTAGATTAGAATTAAGTTATGTGGGAAGTGAAGAGGACAGTACCTCCTGCAGGAGAGAAAAGAGTCCAAGATGGCTTCCAGGTTTTGTCTTGAATAATTCAGCAAGATTACCCCAAAAAGAAGAGGATCAAGGAGAGAGAATTTGCTGAGCCAAGCAGACTCAATTACTTTGGAATTTTGACTCAGGAATATTCAAAGCATCTGCCAGCCAAAGGAGAAAGGATCAGACACACAGAGAGTAGAAAAGATGTTGTGAGAGAGACACCTCTGCCATGAGGCAGAGGTAAGAGACTGGTCAGCCTCTGGAGCTGCTTCAGATTCTGACAGCCTCCCCAGGTCCCATGTATGAAGAGGATGGCATGGTAACTAACGGGGGAGGGAGAGAATTTGTTTGTTCAGCAGAGGCTGAAGAGACGTTGTTAAATGGGATGAGGTGAAACTAGAAGTAGAGAGAGGGAATAATTAAAGCAACAAGATTTTGGAAGTGATGTGTTTTACAGAGCTTTCATGTCCTTGGACCTGAGGAAAGACATATTATCTCCTGAACTGGGGGTAAGGAGGAAAGGATGAGCAAATTGCACAAATAAGAAAATGTTTTGAGGGAGATGGGAGATGAGGGATGAAACTTGTCACAGGTTAATGTCCATGAAGGAAAATCAAAAATGCTTTTTATAAGAAGCTTTATATAAACTATCTTATATTACATATTTCTTGATAAAAATTTTTTCCTGTAAGACATGTAACATCCTTAATATTTACTTATATCAACCCCTTTTTAAAAATAGTACTTAATTCTTAATTTGGTTATCTGTCTCACCCTTTATCATTTTATCAAGATAACCAGATTTCCTGACCTTTATAACTACTTAACATGTAAGCTTTTCAAAATATCTTGCTAAAATGTAATTTTCTTTGCATAATGGAACCAACTTTACTTAAATTAGAAGAATGGTGGCTAAAATAGCTCCCTAAAGAATTTTAATAGATGGTTCTGTGGTGTGTGGGTTGGTTTGAGTTTTTGTCATGGTGAGGGGAGAAGGTCCTTGCACCACAGAAAAGAAGTGCTGTTGTTTGCTAAGTATAACATTAAAGTTAGTATGTCGTTTTTCACTAAGCATAGCAAACCAGTCTTAAATTTTAGGTTGTTGTGGCTGCCTAAAGTAAAGTTAGTGAATTTTTATTTTAAGTCTCCCAACTCGTTTCATTTTGTCATGTTTGGTGAGTCACACCCTATATTTTGACCTCTCCACCCACGAGAATCTCAGCTGGAAAAGATGCCCTCCCTGTTCTGGCGCACGTTTCTTTCTCTGAGGAACCATCTTTCTTCTTGTTCGCCAATGGTGTGCACAGCTCCCGCAGACACGCCAGCAGACCCAGCCTGTCTCTTTGACACCTGCTTCCCTCTGATGTCACTCATCTCATGCTCCCTACCATCAGATTTCTCCCCCTCCACTCCACTCGTATACCTCGCTCCTCCCCAAAGCCCAGTGCTGGGGACAATCTTCAAAGCTCCCATCTATCCTGTCACAAAGTCTGCACTCCAGATTTCCCCAAATTCTAAAGACTTCTCCCATTTCCAAGGAACACTACCAAAGGCTCCCGTATATTTTCATTTGGACACTCTTAAATCCTCATTCTCAGATAAAAGAACCCCCTGACCACCAAGCCATTCACTTCATCAGATCCTTGTTCAAGGATTTTATAGGTTTATGCTCATGTTTATAGTTATGTATACATATATTGAGCATTACACACTATAACAGATGCCACCCTCAGAACATAGTCTTTCAGGACATATAATGCTTACATATTTTTTGTTTGGGTCATAACCTCACACCAAATACTCTTTTTCACCTCGTTTTAAGATCATTTCTAAAACAGCATCTCTTTAACTGTCCCTCACCTTAACCTTACATTAATTTTCATCGGATAACTTCTTGATTGTTCCCATATAATATCTAATTTTTTATATTTTTGTTTAGTTTGCTTAATATTTCCCCCCCAAATATACTAATTTTATACTCAGCCTCTTTTGATACAGTGTTCTAATACCAAGGGTCCGTTTTCAACATCAGGTTTACAGAAAACATAAAAAATTTAGTACAGGTTGATCTTTTCCATTTGGAATGATATTAAATGTTTTGTAAAGAAACATGATCATCAGCCCTCAGAAAAGTTTCATGAGGGACTTCTCCTCTCCTACTCTCTTTACAGATTACTGCTGGTTGTGACCTAGTTCATCTTTACTTTGAATTTATACATATTGATGAATTTAGACCTCACGTCTCTTTTCTTTTCTACTTGCTAATAAAATAAAATCTGAGACATTTTAGAAAAGATGTTTATTTAACTTAATTCACTGATGAAGACAAAGATAGCTTAGTGCCCCTGAAATGCCACAGGCAGCTACAGATAAGCAAAATTGAATAAAACCGTAAATAGTCTTTCCTTGCCAACAACAAAAAAAGGATATCTAGATAGTTTTCTTTGGAAAGTTTTATTCATCAGGACAGATTTATTTCATAGTGAGATTATGAATGAATTTTTAAAAATAATATGCTTAACATTTTTGATAAAAATATATAAATATATAAAGCTCATTTTTGAAAAGAGTGACTATAATGAGTTCATATTTATCAGATACTTAAAGTTGGCCTTGAAAATGGTATCTCTTGTAATAAATTATTAAAAACCGGGATTGTTTATTACTGTCTTGATAATAATTTTTAAATATCTCCCCCAAAATGCAACTTAACTGCATACAATTTTATCCACTTTTAAATGTTGACTAGACTTCTTTTTCCCCAGCTTTATGGAAGTATGATTGACCAATAAAATTGTATATGTTTAGGTTGTGCAATGTGATTTTTTTAAGTGTAAAATGTGATGATTTAGTATACATGTATTGACCAAACTTCATTATCCTTGATCAAGCCTGAATTTATTTATTATTATTTTTGTGTGTGTCTGTGAGGAAGATTGGCCCTGAGCTAACATCTATCACTGATCTTCCTCTTTTTGCTTGAGGAAGATTCACCCTGGGTAACATCTGTTGCCAATCTTCCTCTATTTTGTATGTGGGCCACCGCATGGCCACTGACGAATGGTGTAGGTCCACACCTGGGAACTGAACCCGGGCCGCTGAAGCACAGTGCACCAAACTTAACCATTAGGCTATCAGGGCTAGCCCTTATTTTTTGACTTTCAAAATTTAATCTAATTTTTTTTTGTGGGGAAGACCAGCCCTGAGCTAACATCTGTTGCCAATCCTCCCCTTTTTGCTGAGGAAGACTGGCCCTGGGCTAACATCCGTGCCCATCTTCCTCCACTTTATATGGGACGCCACCACGGCATGGCTGACAGGCAGTGCGTCGGCGGGCGCCCGGGATCCGAACTCGCAAACCCCGGGCTACCAAGCGCGGACTAAACCGCTGCGCCACCGGGCGGCCCCAAAATTTAATCTAATTTTTAAAAAGTCATTGAACTTTAATGTTTAAATTTAAAATTTTATGGATATTATAGTTAGAATGTCCCATTTTACTCATCTGTATTCTGATAAGATTTTAAACATTAGGAATATTTTGTGCCTATATGTCTTATGATGATGATGTCCTTGCTACACAAAATTAACTATATTTAATGAAAGCTTCTTTTAGTCCAGCTACACACTGGTGCTTCTTTGAAATGTGCAAGTTATCTTTGGCCAGCTGGCATCTGGACAGATATCTCCTTTCTCAAGGAAAGGTAATTGAGAAGTGGAAGCTACCTTTCAACAACTGGAAAATGGCCACATTCTGGACTCTTACCAATCTTGTTTGACATCAGGTCATGAAATTAAAACTATCTTGATAAGACTGATAGATAATCTTCTTAGGGACATGGTCCAAGATCCGGTATGTTGATAGTTTTTTACTCTCCGTAGCCTTTATTTTAAAGGACCACAAAGAATGTCTAAGAGGAGAATATTTGAATATCACCTTACTTGAAAGGAGAGGTAACTCGGGTTGTATGAGGTTGCTTTTAATCCTGAATCTCTTCTTTTTGCTTTCCCCAGGTGAGTTAGTGCTATCAGCATTCATAACATAGTGTTACTCTTTATTATACTATCAGATCATACTAATTTTCCATGGCATTTCTTGGTTTTGTTGTCAATACTTAGAATGTAATGATTAAGTTTAAATAAATGAATTTTTGTACAGAGAATTATACATTCCTATTCAATAAATATTTGTAATAATATGTGCCAGACACTGGGCTACAAGCAGGTGATACAGACATTAATAGAATACACAGTCCCTGCCATCAAGGAATCCACGCTCGAGGATGGTTTTATGTATACTGTGCATACCTGAGTGTACATGAGTGCATGAACAGATCCTTCTTTGTGAAAACTGCAGCTGATTTTCCGTTGTTGAAAAATCAACATGTTGGTTTAATTTTTAAAGGTGAAACTGACATTTGAAAATGCACATGCTATGAAAAAGGAAACAAGTCAACCAAGCCAGAAGAAGGCACAGTTGAACCCAAGCGATTTAGTGCGACTTCTGTGGGGAGAAGAGGTTGGGGGTGTCCAGCATGATATCCTGAACACTCCTCATATTGTTATGTACCTCACACTCCAGCTCGACTCAGAAACGTCAAAGGAAGAGGTGAGTGTCTTCTCAAAAGTGCAAAAGAGAAAAGCAAGGACCTTTTATAGTCTTCCAAGTGAACAGTAAGCGCTTTTCTCAGTCATTCTGC
The DNA here is from genome assembly GCA_031878705.1 of Tapirus indicus. NCBI lineage: Eukaryota > Metazoa > Chordata > Mammalia > Perissodactyla > Tapiridae > Tapirus > Tapirus indicus. Next base: position 135,263,678 of record CM062919.1, on the reverse strand, counting down.
GTCTTTATGGTTTTGGTATGTCTCCTACACTCAGCACTCTTCTGACTGACAAGCTCAGTAAGTCCATGTATAGAGATTACTGAAATAATTGGAATGTTTTTCTGCCATATTCTTTAAAAATTTCTCTTTGAACTGCTTTTTCCATGATATTTTCTTACCTATTTTTGGTTGCTTATATCGTTATTATTTGTGCTGTATACTCAATTTTAATTTTTTAGTAATTACTCTTAAAATTTTATCATGATGGGGCCGGCCTGATGGCATAGTGGTTAAGTTCGTATGCTCCGCTTTGTCGGCCCAGGGTTCGAGGGTTTGGATCCTAGGTGCGGACAGACGCACCACTTGTCAAGCCGTGCTGTTGTGTTGTCCCACATAAAGTAGAGGAAGATGGGCATGGATGTTAGCCCAGGGCCAGTCTTCCTCAGCAAAAAAAAGAGGAGGATTGGCGACGGATGTTAGCTCAGGGCTAGTCTTCCTCACACACACACACACACACAAAATTTCATCGTGATATTTGTCTTAACGGACTCTAACATTAAACACTATCTTAACCCCTTTTCAGAATAATTCAAGGCCTTTAGTATACCTTAACTTCAATTATCCCCTTCTTCACCTCCATGTTCTTGTCATCAATATTTTAGTGCTATCATTTTTTTAATTCCACAAATTGGGCATAATTATACTAGTAGTAGTACTACTACTACTAATTATTATATTTTATACATTGTAAAATGTATAAATTATATATTATAAAATGCATATTTTAACATTATATTTCATACAGATGAACCTTCTTTAAATTTACATATATGCTTGCCATTTTCTCTACTTGCTATTCTTTCTTACATCTCAGACTGTCCTTATTTGATTATTTTTCTTCTTCCTAAAACATGTATTTTAGGCATTTCTTTTCAGTGAAAGTCTATGGTGATAAATTCTTTTTCTTGTTGTTTATCTGATGATGTGTTTTTCACCCTTTCTTGAGAGGTAGCTTTAATTTTATATCATTAGTCAGAATAGGCCAATCGCTATAACAAACAAACCCTAACGTCTCAGTGACTTAACATAATAAAAGTTTATTTCTCATTTTAATGTAATGTTTCTGTTCATGTGGCTCAGTGATTTGAGACCTTCATCTAGTGATTCCATTATTCCCAAGGGCTTCCGAGCCCTCTGTTGGATCTTTTGCATCTAGCTGGCTAATGAGAGAACAGAGAAAGCACGCATATCACATAAGACTCTTCAGAGGCCTGGCTTAAAAGTAGGAACATCACTCTGCTGAGGTTCCAGTGCCTAGAACTAGTTATATGGTCTCTCCCAATGCAAGGAGGTAAGAAATGTCATCTTCCTGTGTGGCCAGGACGAAGATGAAGTCAATACATGGTATTGCTTATGCCAACTCGGTTGAAAGTTGTTTTCTCCTATCTGTTTGAAGATAGTATTTCTTTGTCTTCTGACTTCCATATTTGCTGTTAAGAAGTCTACTGTCAGTCCTTCCTTTGTAAGGAATCTTTCATTTTCTTTGTTCAGTTTCTTGCTTCTGCTATGTCCAAACTGTTTTTTAACCTCTCCATGTGTTTTCTCTTTAAACAGTCATATTTTTATTTTTAGAAGTTCCCGAAAAGTTTTTAACTAATCTACATTCTATTCCTGCTTTCTAATCTGCCGTTGCTATTCCTGGTAGTCTCTTGTTGCTTGCTCCTCTTAGTGATTCCATGCTTTACTTCTCTAAGCATTTCACACATAGCTTTTCTCTATTCTGTGTCTGCCCAGTGCACTATCTCCAAGTCCTGTGGGGACTGTGACCTGTGGTGACTTGCCGCCTTATGTCCTTGGGGATCATTGACTAAACTTACTGCTTGATTTTCTCTTTGGGAATCCTGTGGTTCTAAAGTGGGAATGCCCTCCTCCAGAGAGAATTTGCTTCTGCTTCTGCCACTGACCTAGGGCACCTCAGCCTTACTCAAGGGTCTGGGTTTCACACAATGGTCCTAAGCTCAGCTCACTTGCCTAGCCACTAGCCCAGTGCTCGGTGTCCTAATTAAAGCTATTGTAGGCATCAACCCTCAGGACGACCCTGCCTCTGTCCTCACCACTCCCAGCTGAGGCCCCAGCTTGCTTTGCTGTAGTGGGGAAGGAGTTGGAAGGGTATGGAGAGGATGTCCTTGGAAACCTCTCTACTTCTTACGTATCCAGCAGTTCAACAACAAGTATGTTTTGGCCATGGATCTAGTTGTTTTACAGCACACGGGTCTCTCACAGCATCTAGATTTCCATAATGCTTCGCGTAGAAGTGAGATCCAAAAAGTTTTTACCTAATTTACATTTCCTTGCCTTTGAAATCCTTGTAGCTTATATTCTCAATGCCAAAGCCATTTTTTCTAAGGAATGTATTTCTTTGTGTTCCTTCTTCATATATCAAAATTTAGTCAGTAATTGAAATGGAAAAGGGATTTACTTATATGTATTTTTGTAATTTTCTGTGTTTTGAAAAATACATAGAGACCTAGAGTTAATAATTCTGATTTCTTGCATATATTACTAGTCTTTTATCACGTTAAAACAAATGAGAAATTTAACCATCTGTTATATAAAACACACAACAAATTTCTGGGATGGTAGCACCCTGAATCTTTCCAGGTCGTCTTGGAGTAGGATACTGCTGAGGCCTTCTGTCATCTCTGCCTTTCTTTCCATGGGAAAGTGTGTAGATGTTTCTCCAATGAACGGGTTTCTGTCTGTTGACAGCCCTGTATCAACACTGTAATTAGGACAGGCTTTTTATTCTTATTGAACAGAGTGGAAGCTGCCGCAAGTGCATGCTGCTAACAAGTGCTATAAATACAGCTAATTAAATTGGTTAGGAACGGTGGAGCTTGCCAGGTCTTCAATAGTGAGGCTTTCTGGGCCGGTCGCTGTAGCAGTTGGAATAGAAACTTTCTCAAATGACCTTCTTTATTGGTATGCCTTATTTTACAATAAAATGTCACAGGGTCATTTTGTTTTCATGTGAGTTACATATTTCATAAAAGCTTGTCCTCAAGTTACAAGATTTGGAAATTTAAAAAAACAAATCAAAGAGAATACCGTCATTTATTTAAAATGGTGTTTGGTATTTGTCTAAATACAGTAAGTTTATTTACTAGTCAAGGTTTAAATTTATTAAGCAGACGTAACAAAAGATCTTAACTGGTGTTTGACTTAATTTCTAGAGATAAAATATTTTGTAACTTTTTACACTAGAAATATTGCAAGAAAATTTGAGTTGTTAGGTAGACTGTATTTGGCCAACATATTCCATAGCAATTTGCATATATTGAATGTGCTTAACAAGTATGAAAACAGATGTGTCCAGTTTAATCATTATTTATATTTGTTTCAATGGAAAAGTTGCCAAGACATGGACTCCAAATCACATAATTATTTCTTGTCAAGAGAGACCAAAGCAAGGTGTACAACACTTTTTAGAGAGAGAACCAAGGAAAAGATGTAATATTTTAGGAGTTTGGGCTTTCAATAGTGGCTGTATTAATAATTATGGATATTGTCTTTAAACAGCATAACTGGAAGCTACTCTGAATTCTCCATAGTTTCTATCTAGAAGTTTTTATTTTGCCTGCTTTTAATTTACCTTGTGAGAAAAATAGAATGTTGCTTTGTTAACAGCAAAAATGTGAGTTACAGAATGATCCCTTTGTGTAAAAGTTCTAGCACAATGCACATCCTGATTTTGAAATTTATTTTATTTTATAAAAACTGTTTGTTTTCTGGGAACATGCTCTTCTTCAAAATAGAAAAATATTGAGCATTTTGCGAATTATCTTATAGATGTAGTATTTTCCATAATTTATAAAGTTTAAATTCATATTAATTTGTGGTGGGCAAGCCCTTTCAAATTTAAGACAGATAAGATTTTATAATATCATAATATACTTTCTTCCTATCTGCACTACTTTAATTCTGTATTCTCACTTTGTAAGTGTAATTGCAGTCTTTCCTTGGGTTTAAATGAAGACAATGATTTCACCAAAGATGATGAAGATTATCTTTTAAAAGTCAGTAATGAAAGTAATTAAGTTTAAAGAGTCCTAAAAATTACATGTAGTGTCTGTGTAGATATGTGACCATGGGAGATAAGAAAATCTGTATAATGAAATATACTAAAATATTAGTATTAGATTTATTGTAAGGGAGATTAAAGTTTAAAACATTATTTGAAATTAATTGTAATTATTCCAACTAATCAGTGTCCTATTCACGATATATTTTGGTATCATGACCAATTTTGACAGTCTCTAACTTACTTTTGAATGTGGTATTTTTAAATACTAGGTAATGTGTTAAAATTCCAGGCATGCTTCTCTCCTTGTGTTTGTATAAAACTCTCACTGAAGCTGAAAGGATTCTTTTTTTTGTTCTTAATACAAAGTCTGAACTTTCCATTACAAAATAATGGTTGGAAAATTTGGGGGGTTTGATCATTTCTATTTCTTTTTCATTTAACAGCAGGAAATTCTTTATCATTATCCAGTATCTGATGCATCTCAGAAACTTAAAAGTGTGAGAGGGATATTTCTCACACTCTGTGACATGTTGGAAAATGTAACTGGGACACAAGTTACTAGGTAATAATTGACTTGTATTTATCTTTAATTCTGTCTTTCCAGTTCTTTACCTTGATTCTGACAAACAAAATACTAGTACCAGTATCTATTATACAAATATATTTGTATCTGTAATGTAGATATGTTTATAGTAGATATGATATCTGCAGATATTTTGTTTCTCACCTAAGTTATTTCTACCAGTCATCTGTTTAAAGTGTAGGTTCTGAATACAGCTGTAGATGTGGGTGTTTTGGCACACTTTAGATAACCAAGTTGGAGTCATGACCCATGCTTTAGAATTTCTTCATGAAAGTCATATCTCTTAAGCATGGCATTAAGGTGAGTCTGGGCTTTATAATGTTTGATCTTGATTATTAACTTGCTAAGCAATACCTTTGTGTGGGTAAGAATGATTGAATGCTGAATTTTTCATATAGTTCAAAATATTCTGTCCTTACAATGATAGAAAAATACAGAATACACGTATACTTCAGGAAGAGTATTCAGACTATAGTATCATTTATGCAATTTCACTCAGTGATGGATAAGCAAGACTGACATCAAAGAATTTTTTTGAAAAATAAAATACACCATATAGTCCGTTGTAGAGCCACATATCCCGTTCCACGTTGATGTATCAAGCCCTGACTTTGAAATGCCGTAGTTTACTATGGGAGAGGGGGCTCAAAGCTTTTGAGTTTTGTTTTTTGGTGTTTTTGTTGTTTTTTTCATAGAATAAGTCTGGGGGTTATAAACCATTTTTCCTCCTTAATATTGCAACAATTTTAGACTTTACAAAAAAAGGTTATCTCAAATTTTAAAAGATTTTAAAATATTAAGTTGTACTTTCTAAGACTTTAACTTTTCCCATCTTCTGGTAAAAATGACACCTCTATGGTTTTAAAAGATAGGATCTGGAAGACAACAGGAAGAAGAATTTCCTTGTTTTTCTAAATAAACATCATTTTTAACTCTGGGACTTTAATAGTGTATACAGAAAATATTAGTTCATTTTCAAGACACTAGTAACTTAGGCTCCATTTAGTGTATAAATTTGCATTCAGAAAAGCATGTTGTAGGCCTCCTTTTATTTTTTTAAACAGCTTTATTGAGATATAGTTTATATATCATACAATTCACCTATTTAAAGTATACAATTCAGTGCTTGTGTATTCACAGATATGTGTCACCAGACTCAATTTTAGACCATTTTCATCACCTCAAAAAGAAACCCAGTACCTTTTAGGTATCAATCCACCTACCCCATTCCAAGCCCTAGGCAACCTCTAATCTACTTTTTCTATAGATTTTCCTATTCTGGACATTTCATATGAATGGAATCATAATATGTGGTTATTTGTGACTGGCTTCTTTCACTTAGCGTAATGTTTTCAAGGTGTAGGCCTCCTTGTTTAAGTTTCTCCATATGGATTTGATTTTTTTTTTTTAACTGTAAAGGATAGATGTTATTTTACTTGACATTTAGATATGGGTTAAACATATGGAAAACAATAAATAAAGACAGAAAAACTTTTTTGTGAAACAATAAATGTGAAAATTATTATTTCAAGGATTCCTTAGCAATGTGTGTATCTTTTATTGCATGCACTGTTTTAAAAGTACAGTGATATTAATGTATGACTATGAAAGAGTCTAATATTTGTCTAAAAGTATATGCATTTTTAAACTTTCCTAAGGCAAAAGTAATATCCCTTTTGAAAAAAATCTATTTAGCAATTCATATTTAAAATCCCACATACTTACCTACTACAGTATAGAAAGTACGCTATATCCTAAGGACTCAGCAGATAAAGACTGATGTATGTATTTCCATTTAAAGAAAGAAAACACTAAATATATTTTTATTTTATCTTCTTCCCACCACCTACCCACACTACAGAAAGAATCATTATGTTCTCTATATGTCCATAGTTCATTATGGTATTTCTTTTTAGAACACATCTAATTTGTTTTCCAACTTCATTGACGTTTAATTGAAGTACAATAGACTGTATATATGTAGAATGTACAATTTGATCACTTTTGACATACATATAGACCCTGAAACAATCACCACAATGAATGTATCCATCAGTCCAACAGTTTCCTTGAGAACACGTTTAAATCTGATTTATATTTTGATTACTTGTTTATATACCTGTGTCCCATATGGAATTATCATCTTGTGAGCTGGGACCACGTCTTCCTTCCTTTGTAATCTCTTTTAGTAAATCATGTTCATAAATAGACAATCAGAAAAGATTTGTTAAATTAACACACTGTGATGGAAGCTTTCTTTTGAAAAAAATAGTATATAGTCACGAAATGTTAGCAAAAGACTTTACTTTTGTTTGACCTAGAGTTTTTATGTTTTTTTTTAATATTTCAGAATATATTTTTGTTGTTATACAATTCCCTGCCTTTTCTGTGTGGCAGTTAGGTAGGTATATGCCAAGAAATTTGCTTATTAAGCATGCAGTTCTTAAATCATACCATATGTAATCTTTTATGAATGATTGTTTATAATTTTATGACATTTAAAGATATTCTAATTTTATTTTGACTCTGTTTTTTCTTAGCTCATCCCTTCTTTTAAATGGGAAACAAATTCATGTGGCTTATTGGAAAGAATCTGACAAGTTGTTGTTAATTGGCCTGCCTGCTGAAGAGTAAGTTGAGATTTTTGTTTGCCTTAAAATCATTTCTAGAATACTGCTAACAAAGTCTGTTTCATTAAAATTATGACATTTTTGTCAAAAGGCAAACTCTTTAAACAGTTTTACGATTTAAAGGTGTGTTGCACCAGTACAATAGCTGTGTTCATTTGTTATGGTAAGTGCAGAAAGGTGCCAGGAAGGCCCAGCTAGACCAACTAGGAAGCATGGGGGCTGTCAATACACTCTCCTCTGAGATGTGGCTGGTATAGAGGTGACTGAGAGATGGCCTGTCCTCTGCTCAAACTTTTGACAATATTGTGATTTGGATTTTGTATGTTTACAATTTTTTGTAAAACTATTGGAGATTTTGGAGAATTAAAGATCAGCAGAAAGGTATTTTGCTCTGATGTTGAGCTCTTTTGACAAAATAATGAATATTTAACTCTAAAGTGACTTCTCTGATGGTATATCTTATATTTTCATTGTCTCCTTCTTACCTTTTCTGCAAGGGTTTTGAAATATATCTTATTTTTCTAGTTGGAGGTAAGAGCAGGGTTGACATTTATAATGAGCTGACGATGAACTCGGGGACTGCATTAGGTACTTTACCTGCATTAATCTCATTTAATCTTCAAAATTACCTCGAGATGTACTTAGTGATTTCTGTCCCCATTTTATAAATGAGGAAAGTAAAACCAAGAGAAGGTTAAATAACTTGCAAAAGGTCACATAATCAGCAAGAGGCAGAATTGGAAATTGAATGAGTTTGTCTGAATTTTTTCTACCACATTGCTTCCCCAGTGTTGTAGGATATTAAAATCTGGGGGGAAGTGGGGTAGGAATATGGAGAACAGCCCCAAGGAGAGAGATTGAACGACTGATAGACTAGTCTATGTCCCTGTTCAATGATTTTTACAATTTGTAACTTAGACTCTTGCCTACTATAAAAATAATTGGGCAATTTCTATTAAACTATTAAACGCATTTTAGTTTTCCCTCTTGGTCCGTAGAACCATCATATATTGTCTACCAAATGGTAATCAAATATCGAAATAAATACTGTAATATGTGACTGACACAACTTAAGAGAATACTGGTTTAGATAAATTTTCTTTTGGTGTTGCTTTAAGCTTCCCAAGGAAGAGAAAGGAAGACCAAAAAATGCATGTACAGCCAATCTGAACACAAATATGACTGTTTTCTATTGGTAATGATTGTTAACCAGATTTCTTTCATTATATAACAGTGTATCAGTTATCTATTCATGCATAACAAATTACCCAAAACTTAGGGACTTAAAACGGTAAACATTTATTATCTCATAGGTGTTTTTGTGAATCAGAAATCCATGAACAACTTAACTGGGTAGCTCTGGTTCAGGATCTCTCCTGAGGTTGCAGTCAGAATGTTAGCCAGGGATACAGTCCTCTGAGGGCTTAACTGGAACTGGAGGATCTGCAGTTTACACACATGGTTTACACACATGGCCATTGTCAGGAGGCCTAGTTCCTCGTACCGTGGACCTGTCCATAGAGCTGCTTGAGTGTCCTAACATCATGTCAGCTGGCTTCTCCCAAAGCAAGTGATCCAAAATAAAGAGGGGGATTTGCAAGACCTTTCATGACTTAGTCTTAGAAATGATATACCGGAGCCAGCCCCATGGCCTAGTGGTTAAGTTCAGTGTGCTTCGCTTCGGCAGCCCAGGTTCAGTTCCTGGGGGTGGACCTAGGCCACTCATTGGCAGCCGTGCTGTGATGGCGATCCACATATAAAATAGAGGAAGATTGGCACAGATGTTAACTCAGGGTGACTTTTCCTCAGCAAAAAAATAAAATAAAATAAAAATTAAAAAAAAAAGAAATGATATACTGTCATTTCCACCATATACTATTTGTTAGAAATGAGTTATTAAGTCCATACCACACTCAAGGGGAGGGGAATTAAGCTCCACCCCTTGAGGGGAAGAGTTTCAAACAATTTGTGGACATGTTTTTAACACCACAAGCAGGAACTCCAAAGGAGGCTGCAGTGAAAAATATCAAAATTTGTTTTGAAGGTGACTTTAATTTTGGACAAAAAGAGATAAGATCTATCATAAATATGGGGTTTAAAATTTTTAACATGGAGGGATAATGGTGCTGTGACATATTCTAGATGATGGCTCTCTTTAACCAGCTAATGTATGTTTTTCTGTCTAAAAAGGGACTATAATGAATCCTGATAGGAGACTGTGCTAGGCCAATGGCTTGGATTATGAAAAGCTGGGTTGTTTTGAAAGTATGGGTTTACAAGAATTACAGAACATCCAGAATAAGATACTTTAGGATATAGTGGCAGGATAAAACATATATCTTCAGACATTTGTAGTAGCCCAAAAGGCAAATGAAAAGAAACAAATATTACAACATTTAGATAAAGGTAGTGTAGGCAGTTAGAGAGGGGAGAGGAAGGCGTAGCTAAGGAACTGAGCAGAGACTGCTCAAGCACATTCTGATGCCACCAGCCGAATTAGTTAGGCAGATAGAATTTCCAGGAGAGGTTTGAAGCCACAAAAGGGCTGTCACTGCTGAGCTCTGGACCGAAGGTATGCCATGTAGGGGATACTTTAGCCAATTTTTCAATCTTTATTAGAGTGGTCTTCCCTAAATATTTATGTCATTCCTATCCTGGAGAACTTGGAAGATCCGCTTTATTCTCTATCCTGAGCTTCAACTCAATAATAAGCCCTGGTGACCTCTTTATCTACCTCTCTTAATGCTGATACCAACCACTCTGTGCCAGATTCTTTTCCTTATTCCATCTTTTTTCACATAACCATGAAAGATATTATTATTCTCATTCGTTCAAACTGGGAAATAGTTTTAGACTGAGAGATCATGCGCAAGCACCCGCTGAGTGTCAGTTCATATGTCTGTATCTCCAACATTGTGCATGTGGTTTGTAATTGAACTGGCAGCCTTGGGATTTTTCCCCTCGTCTGTCTTAATGCCACAGCCTGTGGGTTTCCCTCTTTACTACTGTGCCTTTTACAAGCAGGATGAGAAAAGTGCTGCCCCACAGAAGACAGGGTGGGGCACATAATCTAGGAACAAGTGTTTTCAGAGAGGAGATCATCCTCCTATAATGGCTGTAGTGAAGAGTGGGAACCTAACCAGGAAGACAGTGTGAGGTAGTGGAGAAGATAACTTTGGAACTAAGATGGATGCCCACCAGCAGGTTTGACTCGTTTTATGTCCTTGTACAAGTTACCTAACTTCCTGGACCTCAGTTTACCCTTTGGTATAATAGGAATAGTAAGACCTACTTGAAGAATTCTTATAAGGCTTCAATGAGAAAATGTTAAGTCCATTTCTTTCTTTCCTTTCTCCTACTTTCCTTTCTCCATTTCATTCAGGCATGTCTTTTTGTCACAGAAGTTGGAGATTCAGTTGAGATGTGGGTAATAGTGGAAAGTGTCAAGAATTTAGCATTTCTTTCTATGGGCCCAGGTACTACACTAACTGCTTTATATGCATTAATTTTATTTAATCTTCAAAATGAACCTGAGAAGGGCTTAGTGATTGTTGTCCCCATCTTACACATGAGGAAACTGAACCCTAAAGAGGGTTAAATAATTTGCATACAGATGATGATATAAAAAGTCCCTACTTGATCCATGCTAGAACCCCAGATCTGGACATCAGAGTCTTCCATTGCTAATGCAGTAACCAATTGTTTTACACAGCTATACTTGCAGTTGACACGCATACTTTTCATAATCTTTACATATAAATTGTAAAGATGTTCAGCTTCTTTTAGATATGTATCATTTGATTATGTTATAAATGAACAGATGTGTTTTTCTTTTTTCAGAGTTCCTCTTCCTCAGCTAAGGAATATGATAGAAGATGTTGCCCAAACCTTAAAATTCATGTATAGTTCTTTAGATAGGTAAGTACTTCTTTAAACTGAATCTCAAGTTTTAAGGATATGATTCTAAATCACCTTTTGCACTTAATACTGTTCCTTTGTTGGCAAGTTAGTTGATTTTTCTTATTATTATAGTATAATTTTCTCATCCTTTTATTACTGGCTTTTATTTTACAGCTCTAGGCAGTTTTTTGTCTGTTTGGTGGTGGTTTTGTTTTGGTGAGGAAGATTGGCCCTGAGCTAACATCTGTGCCAATCTTCCTCTGTTTTTGTATGTGGGATGCCACCACAGCATGGCTTGATGAGCAGCGTGTAAGTCCGCACCCAGGATCTGAATCCACGAACCCTGGGCCACCAAAGTAGAGTGCACGAACTTAACCATTATACCACTAGGCTGGCCCCTCTGGGCAGTTTTTAATTTGATACATTGCTTTTTCTTTTTTGGTCTCATATGTTACTTTAGTGAAGTAATGATGTAGCCACAGTTATATTCTGATTTGATATATTTCTGTAGGAGCACATGTAAGACCATTTCTTCATAACAGACACAGAAAAGAGTAAGATTTTAAATAAGTTTTTTTTGTTTTTCTTTGATTATAAGAACATTGCCAAATTCACTATCATAAAATGTGATACTTCTTTCTCAAAAATAATTTTTAGTAAAAAGAATGTACACTATTAAAATAAATAAATAAAAGACATAGTAGAGAAAGTATTGACTAGTTTCATGTGTATCCTTCCATATATTTTCGATGCAATATGAATATACATACTCCCTTTTTTTACACATGTGGGCTCATGTTATGCATATTTTTCTGCTTCTTGCTTTTTTAACCTTACAATATAATGTGATGCATCTTTCTTGATCTGAAGGAGGAAATTTGAGGTAACTTTTCAAGATTTGAACATGTAAAATTACGGAAGGAAAATAGATTTTTCTCTTTGTGGGATTTCTGTAAGTCCCAGTACTTCAGAGGGCTAAAATGATATCTGTGCTTTCAAAGCCTTAAGAGTATATCAATACAAGCTTCTAGTTATAAAATAAATAAGTCATGGGGATGTAGTGTACAGCATAGGGAACATAGGCAATAATATTATAATAGCCTTGTATGGGGACAGGTGGTAACTAGACTTATCATGGTGATCATTTCATAATATATATAAATATTGAATCACTATGACCTACACCTGAAACTAATAGGATATTGTATGTCAATTATGCTTCAGTAAAAAAATTTTTTTAATAAATATTAAAAAATCCAAAGACAGTTTACACATTTTTCCAAATCATAGTAGTATCAGCTCTCTCATCAGTCTGTCTCCAAAACATATCTCAAATCCATCCATTTCTCACCATCTTCACTCTTAACCTGAAGTGGATAGTGCATTGTCACTGTTCTCAAAGCAGCCTGAAGGAGTTTTCTATGATCCTGCCATCTGAGAAAATCATCTACTTTGCAGTATTCTCCAAGAGCCTCTTAGGAGACACATCCCTCTCAAACTCAGTTACATATTAGCATTTTCCAAATGTGTGAACTACAAAAGGCTGGGTGTAACTTTGTTTTCTGTTTGTTTCAAAACAAAACAAAAAAAGAGTAAGGATGTGGTTATAAACAACCTCCTTAAATTTACACTAAATGAGCAAACCTTTCTATGTTTTGCCCTCATTGAAGCTGTCTGTTTTCATAAAACCAGATATAATCAAAGATTAAATTCCTACAATGAATTCCATACATGAAGACAATCATTTGGAGTTGTTCTGCAAATTCCAGTGGAGTGGGTTGGGAACAGAGAGACTCTTAATTTCTCTGAATTTCGTCTTGAAATTTAGCTTCCATTGATTTGGAAGTGTCTCCAAATTGGCATCAAATTTAACGAGTTTCTTCTTGTTCAGTGAGAATTTGAAAGGCTAAGATAATAAATGTGAAGATCCATTGAGCTCTTAAAGCCAAGAAGCAGTATAGATCCAAAATATTGTTAATAGTCCTTTTGCAATATTTGTTTAATAACAAGGCTTTTCCTAATTATGAAAGCTATTAAAGGCCCATTGTGAAAAATTATGAAAAGACTAAAAAGTCCAAAGACTTAGTTATCTTTTTTTTTTTTTTTTTTGTGGGGAAGACCAGCCCTGAGCTAACATCTGTTGCCAATCCTCCCCTTTTTGCTGAGGAAGACTGGCCCTGAGCTAACATCTGTGCCCATCTTCCTCCACTTTATATGGGACGCCGCCACAGAATGGCTGACGGGCAGTGCGTCAGCGGGCGCCCGGGATCCGAACTCGCGAACCCTGGGCTGCCAAGCGCGAACTTAACCGCTGCGCCACCGGGCGGCCCCAAGTTATCTTTTTTAAGTTGTGAGCTGGTTAGTTCTCTGTGAGTCACAGAAAACTGATTAAACATTAACAAAGTTTAGTGTTGTGATCAAATTAAAGATATAACAGTTTCCTTCACCATTTCCAGTCAATCCATCAGCAAATCCTAATCAGTCTGTCTCCAAAACATATCTCAAAACCATCCATTTCTCTCCATCTTCACTGATAACCTGTCCAGCTACCACCATCTCTCACTACTACAGTAACCTCCTAACTGGTTCCTTTGCCTCCATTTTTGCCACTTTAATTAATTTCCAAACGCTGTTAGAGTGGTCTATCTTTGTCATTATCTGGCTCCCACCTACCTTTCTGATTTCGGATCTCAAACCACACCTGCCCCTCTGCACTGTTCTGGAGGCACCCTGGCCAGGCTTATTCCCACTCTAGGGGTTTTGCACATTTTCCTCTCACTGGACCTTTTTGACGTTGGGATCTCAGCTTAAATTCCCCATTCTCAGAGACTGTTCCCCAACCAGTCACATCACCCATTCACATGGTCCTGTTCTCCGTGTGATCTTTTGTATGAGTTCATATTTTTACCGTTTACTCATGTGTTGTCTTTCTGCACTGGAAAGTGAGCTCCATGGGAGCAGAAACCTTGTGTTTTGTCTTGATATTTTTACTGCTGTCCCTCCAGCAATGAGAGTAGTGCCTGGAACATACTAGGCACTCAAATAAGTTGTTGAATGAATAGGTGAATATTATTCTGATGTATTAATGGCATATATACCAGTTATTGTGTTATCCAGTGGGCTATTCCAACAAATGCTTGCAGGTAATGCTGTATTACTTTCACATAGCTAAAACCAAGTGTTTAGTTTCTCTCTATTTTATATTTTTTTGAATTCTTCAATAGTTATTCCTTCATTAGTAAAGAGGGGAGGAAATAACTTAGGCTAGTTATGGGCTTACTGAGTACCAGTAAGTAATAAGCATAATAAGTACTTATAATGTACTAGATACTTTGCCTGTGAGTTCGATTGTATTATCCCCATTTTTACAGACTTGGAAACGAAAGTTCAGAGAAAGGTTAGATGATTTTCCTGAAACATCTACTTACTGAGAGCAGTGATAAGATTCAAAACCAGATTTCTATTACAAAGCTCAAATCTCTTTATTATCCCATGTTGCCTGAAAGATATTGGGGGTTGTAAATGGTTGAGGTAGTCAGAGGTGAAAGCAACTTACATTTTTTACAAAGATACTTCAGCCCATTATTTTGTAGATATACCATTTGTGTTAGCCTAGTGGTTCTTCCATAGTACCATCTACTCAATACATTTGAGAGTAGGCTTTAGGGTAAAAAATATTGACAGGGTGAATTTCTTAACACATTCCATCAGTAACATTATAGCAGTAATTCTTATTAAGGGAGAGGAGTAAGGAAGAGAGCCTATGTAGTTAGGAAAGATCCAGTCCCCTAGGAGTGTACAAAAGATGACGCCATTTCCATATGTTGTACTAATTTACAGCTCTTGTTTCTCTAGTGCCTTTTGCCAGGTTGAGAATGTTCCTCGTTTGGATCATTTTTTCAGCTTGTTCTTTCAAAGAGCACTTCGGCCTGCTAAACTGCATCCCAGTGCCAGTCCCAGTGCACAACAGTATGATGCTTCCACTGCGGTACTTTTAGACAATCTCCCTGGAGTTCGATGGCTCACACTTCCACAGGAGATCAAGGTAATCTTAGGTCATAAATAAGAATCAGTACCAATTGCCTTATAATTCTTTATCTTCTCTTTTTTTTTTCTTGGGCTTTTTATTATTTTCCGGATTGTGGGTAAGAGTTAAAGAGGCAATTGGTTGATGAAGTAGGAGGTCTAGTGCAGTGAACTTAGACAAATTTTTCTTTCCAAATAGAAATTAATTCTCTCATCTTACTTTAACATTTAAGCTTTGTCCAAATTCCTTTGGACAAATTTGGAATTCTTTTCAGAAATCATAATAATGTGATGTGTTTTACTTTTCAATTTTGTGACTTTGATTTTATAATGCAAGGTTATTGTGTTCGAGTTATGTTTCTATATAGATTAAAGGTAGATGAAATGGTTGGCTAACAAACAATGTTCTTAACTAAAATACAGACTCCACTAAAAATAGCAAAATCTTTATGTGAACATATATAATTTGCTTTTGCCTTGTCCCATAGAGAGCTTACCCAGGGCAAGACTTCATGATGATTAAGTATTATCAATGTAATTTTAGTCATATCTCTAGACCCAGAATAACTTTACTGTTGAATGATTGAAAAGATCATTTCAGACATTTTCATCACCAATAATCTATTTAGCCACAGCATTTATATTAATATTAAATGAGGCGTTATGCTGTAGCCAGTTAAAAGCCCAATTCAGGATTCTACTCTTCATGAAATTCTACAATATACATTCAAATAAATGCCTTTTTGACAGTAATAATAATTTAAACTGATGTATCAGTCACTTTGCTCAGTCTCCTCATCTGTAAAATGGGCTCAATAATAATACCTATTTCATAGGGGAATTATGAGTTATTACATGTAAAGTGCTTAGAATCATACCTGGCATGATGTAGTTATAGTTGTGAGAGTATTATTGTATAATTGTTATTTGGAATGAGTTGAGGAGTTAGAGTATGTTTAAAGGAAACTACCTTCTGGCATTTTTATTTTGTCATTGCCTTTTTCAACTGCCCACTGCTGGATCTTTTGATATCTCAGGCCAATGATTATCATTTTCCGAAATCATATGAAAACTAAAAAGTATGAGATATATAATTCTAGTCCCACCAGTGTTTTCATAAGAAATCATAAGTGTTCAGTACAGACAGAAAGTAATACATAACTTTACCTTTAAGAGAGAAAGACCCTGCCTCCAAAGTCTGTCTTACGCCCATTCTGGAATCTTTTTTCTTCTGGAAAACACAGGCCAATTTCGTGAATCAGAAGGTGCCCCCCCCTCCCCATGAGTCCTGCCATTCTGGTCTTGCAGTTGCCCAGGTTCTTTCCCCTGTCTCAGAGTCTCTTCACTAAAGAAATCTCTTCCCTCAAAGTATGTAGTCTCTTCTGTGTGAGAGTAGAGGTACTTAATGTTTGTAGGGGCAATGTCTTTAGACTTTGGATACTTTAAATGTTCTCTTCCCTCTAAGAAATTTAAGACATTTTAAAATATAGCGTATTTTAGTCTTATAAATTCCATGTGAGGGCTATCTCCCGTATTCAGATTTCTTTTTTATTGGCATTTTCTTCTTAATTTAGCATACATTTGATTAAAAGGACTGTATGCTTTTATTTATTTCAACCTAAAAAATAATCAAACTGAGAAATCACTGTGAATTCTGGTGTATGTTTTTTAGTTTGTTGCCTCAAATCACGCCTGCTGCTTGGCTCATGAAAGCTTTGGTTGCTTTTATCCTTGTTAAGTCTAACAGTACTGTATGGAGATGAGTCTGTGCCAGGTGCTCAGATTTCTGCTGTGCTTTGGGAAATCCAGAAAAGTCCGCTGAGTGTTCACATTTTAGTTGGGCTGATGAAATTAATACATAGGAAACAATGAAAGATAGAGCTTAGATGTTTTCTGTATTTTGTAATCTAGTTAAGAGATTTGAGAACCATATTTTTGGAGAGAGAGAGCTTCTGATAAAGGGATCTAAAGGTCTCTGATAAATGTGATGTTTGAAAAATGTAACCCTTGAAGTTTTTGTTTTTGTTTTACCAGCAAACTCAAAGAACTTAAACACTTTCTTGTTCTCTTGGAGATTTCTTACTGTGTTAAAACTAGTAGGGTTTATTGACTATATATCTACTAATGGAAAATATTAAGGAATTTTATGCCTTAAAAATCTAGTTAAAATCACGTCTGTGAGGTAACTTGTGCCTGATAAAATTTAGGTAGAAATAGTTATTTTTAACTTGGAAAAAAACTTAATTGTTCTGAGTATGGTATATGATGGGGTCTCACTTCAGTTTTCTTTCCCAGGTGTTTGAGAATTTCCTTATTTTGTTTGTTTGTTTGCAGATGTTCTTTTTTTTTTTTTTATCATTTTTCCCAAGGTACACTGGAATAATTAAGAGAAAAGATACTTTACCTTTTCTCTTAAGGAATATGAAGAAACAATTATAGTAACCTTGTGCATTACTCTATGGAGCTCAGTAGCAGGAATAGCAACCCTTTAAACATTAATGTTTCTGAGATCAAAAATCACAAGTGGGTAATTTTCTTTTTGTCCTGTAGTTTTTCACAAAAGAAACTATAGCCACACAAGGGAGAACATGAAGTATGTGCTAGATGCAGAAAAATGTAGGTCACAAATGAGTAATAAGTCATACCGTGTGAAAAGCATAGAAAGGCATGACTAATGTTTCCAAAGCTTGTGTCATCTCAGTAAGACACAGTTTGTGAAGCAGTCCTGCAGAGAGTGCCTTGGCCTTTAAAGAAAAAAACAAGGATTCTTTTTCACAAATAGCATATATGCTACAAGCTTCAATTGCCAATAGTTTTCAGTTTATATATATATATGCATTATAGATTAAACTGCAAATTAAATTTATTCTGTTTTTAAATTTTGAATGCTTCAGGGATGAACAAATACATGAAAGAGTTCAGGCAATTTCCCTAGAAACAAAAGCTAAATCCTAAGTAAGAGATTTTTCTAATAACTCTGTAGGGTAGTTAAACTGTGCCAGATCCCAGGGGGACACTTGCCTTCATGTTTTAATCCATGAATAAAGATTAACAGTCCTTTTATATAAAACATCGGAGAGAGACAGGGAAGAATGTTGTTATTTTCCAAGAATCCAACTGTTGAGAAATATAGAGGGAACAGAAAAACAAAAACAACTCAAAATAGATTAACTACATTAAGATTGATTTTTTTTCCCTTTAAGAATTTTAATAGGTTAAAAAATTTTCTAACTTAAATTGAGATTTAATTGGAAAATACGTATATGTTGAAAAGTTAATTTTTTTTTGTAATTGTAAAGCTTAAAAACAAGATGTTCCATTTTGGGACATTTCTTAAATAACACAAAGGAGAAAGATATTTATTCAATTACTAAACAGTTTTATATGGCCATTACTGAAAAGTAATTAATATGAGTTAAATGTTTGTGTTACTCTTTTTTTATTTCCACATAGATGGAATTAGACATGGCATTGAGTGACTTGGAGGCTGCAGATTTTGCAGAACTGGTAAGAGAAGCAGTGGATTTTAGGAAAGGCTCAATGTTCATTTCTTATTTTGTAAATCAATCATTATTCTAAATATATCCCAAGTAGCCATATAACAATCTTGAAATACGTGACATTAGGTCTCTGTTTTGACATGGACAAAACCTATTTTGCTTGCCTTAAGATTTTCTACTCCGTTAAAAATATTTGTTACATAATGTATACATAATGATTAATTACATTAGTATCATTAAGAACTGGGCTTTGAGAGAAAGGAGATATATGTAATTTTGATTAAATTAGGTAAAGATCATATAGATCTGAATTTAAATTGGAAGTATCAGTATGGTTTTTAACCTTTAAAAAAAAACCACATTTCCTAGCTCTGTCCAGTGAAAAGGCTTGGAAATAGTGACCATCCTAGTAGTGATGAGCACCACGAGCATCCAGACCATGGTGCACAAGTAATATATCTCACTAAAAGGAACCAAGACTCCTAAGAGGAATGGGTGATTCCAGATTTGGGGCTGAAAGTGTACAAGATAATCCTGGCAACGTCTTGTTGTATCAGAAATCCAGGAAGCTTTCCAAAATTACTAGGGTTAATGTAGGGTTCAGGTCATCAGAAGGCAACTTGAAGAGGCTCTCACTTGAGCATCTATACAGGTATTAACAGACTGAAACACATGAAATATGTTTAAGTCCATGAGTTCATGATGATGTTAAAGAACAAAAGACACTTACTGGTCAACTTTGCAGGGTGCTAGGGAACCAACCCATTGTGAAAACTGGTAAATAAGGAGGAAGAATCAAACATCTGTCTTTCCTATCTGAACCATACCTCAAGGTTACCAAATAGAGATGAGAGGCAGTTTCTCTTTATGAAAGTAGTCTTCCTAACATATCAAGAAAGAATGACAGAATTGGAATATCACCATTTTGCAATCTTCCAGTGAATTAATGGGTCTAAGCAATCATCATCAGTAGCTGTAACACCACAAAAAGAAAGAGATAATGGAAAAAGGGGAGGATTGGCAACAGATGTTAGCTCAGGGCTGGTCTTCCCCACAAAAAAAAAAAAGAAAAAAGAAAAAGAAAGAGATAGTATGTGGCTTCTGATGGAAGCACACAGACCACTTATGAAGTATGCTTGATCAGGGATCAAGATCTACCAATTTACAGGAAATACCAAGGGAAAAGCAGCATGTTAAATGACCCCATTTGGGGGAGAGGGATTGCAATCAGCAAAATCCAGACTGGGAAACACTACAGGACAGTTTCTTCAACAAATAAATTAGAAGGGGGGGCGGGGAGAAGTTGAGAGAGAACCTATCAGTTACAAGAGACTTAAGAAACATATCAACCAATTCCAATATATGGACCTTACTTGGATCCTGATTCAAACAAACAAAATTTTTAAAAACATATTTGAGACATTCAAGGTAATGTAAATGTTGGTGACCGGATATTAGATGAGAATAATTCTTTAGATGTGGTAATGGTATTATGGTTATATATATTTTTTAAGGACTGTTTTAGAGATACAGTCTGAAGTATTTTCAGATGAAATGCTATGACATCTGGGATTGGTTTTGAAATAATTCAGCAGGGAGAGGGAAGAAGGAGAGAGGGATATAGATGAAACAAGATGAGCCATGTACTAGTCCTAATTGAAGCTGGGTGATGATGAGTACATAGGAGGTAATTATACTATTCTATTTTTATATGTGCTAAATTTTTCAGTAATAGAAGTTCTTTTAAAAAGTAAATGAGAAGTGAGGAAGTAGAAGCAGTGTGAGTTGGATCATTCTCAAGAAGATTGCGGGTGAAAGTGGGGAGAGGATGTTAGCTTGAAGGGTGGCTTAGTCTGAACTAAGACCCTGAGCAAATGGAAGGGTATCTTATTTGTAAGATAATGCAAATTTAAGCATGATGAATTCTTCGAAGATCGTAAATTTTTTCATTGACGGGGAATGTTTAGATAGATACTAATCATTAGGAGCAGTTTAGATCTAAAGTATTAAAATATCTGGATTTTAGGAACTTATATTCGATAGATTTAATTAAAACTCTAATTCTTGCCTTTATAGAATATTATTTTTTTCCTGCCTTTATAGAATATCATTTTAGTGAGCAGTGGAATTAACAGTATCTTCTGTGGTTAGAAAAGGATTGATTGAGATTCCTTGGGTACAGCATCAAAACACAATCCATAAAAGAGAAAAATTGATAAATTGAGAATGTAAAATGGTACAACTACTTTGGAAAATAATTTGGCAGTTTCTTAATAACCTAAATATACACCTACCATATGATTCAGCATTCTATTCCTATCTGTTTACCCAAGAGAAATGAAAGCCTAGGTTGATAAAAAGACCTGTACACAAGTGTTCATAGCAGTTTTATTTGTAATGGCAAAAAACTGGAAACAATTCGGAAAACTCAAGTGTCCATCACCAGGTGAATAGACAAATAAATTGTGATACATTCTTATAGTGGAATACTACTCAGCAAAAAAATTTTGTGGAAGGTATTGATGGAACTGTTCTATATGTTGATTTTGGTGGCACTTACATAGCTATGTGCCTTTGCCAAAACTTGCAGAACAATTCAGAGTGAATTTTACCTTAATAAAAAAAAATAGAAATAAGGATCTATTTTAAACTTTTTGTGAAATTAGATAGAAGATTTAATCTTATATTCTAACTTTGTGTTCCTTCTTTGGTTTTTAAAAATTATTATTAAGGTATATTCAGCAAATTCTTCTGTGCCCCTTTATGGTCAACCCGTCTCCCTTCCCACAGCCCCTGGCAACCACTGACCTGTTTTCTGTCCCCCTGGTTTTACCTTTTCTGGAATGTCATATAAATTGAATCATACAGTGGGTAAATTTAGGGGTCTGACTTCTTTCACTTAGTGTAACGTATTTGAGATTTAGTCATGTCATTATATGCATCAATAGTTCAGTCCTTTTTGTTGCTGAGTAGGATTCCATTGTATGAATGTATCACAGTGTTCATCCTTCCCCCCATTGAGGGATATTTAGACTATTTCCAGTTTTAAATTTTCTTTAGGTTTCATTTTTTTTTAATAAAAGTAATGCATGCATATTAGGTAAAAATGCAAGCATGGGTTATTAAAAACAATTGTCCTCCCTCCTCATCCCTCTCCCTTGTCTCCATCCCTAGTTGTAACTGCTCTTATACTTTGGAATGTATTCTTCCAGACCTTTTTCTGTACACATACATACCTGCATACAAACAACACACACACACATATATATATACACATTCATGTATATGATTGGGGTGCTATTTTTAACAAAAATTAGGCCATAGTGAATATTTTGTTCTGTAGCTTGCATTCTTTGCTGAACAGTATATCCTAAAAACTTTTGTGCCTGCTCATATAGATCAGTCTTATTTTTTTAACAGCTGTATGATATTCTGTGGTATGGACATACCTAATTTAGTTAACCATTCCTCCATTGTTGAACTTAACTTTATCTCCAATTTTTGCATATTACAAATAATTCTACTATTAACTTTTATACAAAAATCTTGATTCTCGTTTTAGTATTTCTGTAGATTTCTAGAAGTGGAATTACTCAAAGGGTATGTGTATTCAATTTTTTTACATATGACTCAGTTGCCCCCAAATAGGTTGTACCAATTTGTACTTTCAAAAATAGTATATGGTAATATTGGATATTTCAGATGATGTATATTAGAAGCTTTTTGTCTTCATAGATTTGTTTTAATCCTTATTGGGGTAACAAATCTTATGTTCTATTCTTAGATGTCTCTAATCAAGAGTTTCTTATAAGAATAAAAAATAAGATTGTCCTCAAAAATAAATATATATGCACATTATCTTTCACCCTCATACCCTAGTATATTGATTTCTAAAGAAGCCACTATGAAAAGTTCAGTTACTAAAGAAGATAATTGCGATTTTAACTGTTGTAGCTTAACTAGGATTCTTTTTTATCATTAAAAAAACCCCCAAAATATAAATCCACTGTGTTTTTTTCCCTCAGTCTGAGGATTACTATGACATGAGGCGGCTGTATACAATTTTAGGGGCTTCTCTTTTTTACAAGGTAAGTTGAAGCTTGAAATTTTTTATAAATGTCCAGCTGCTACATGAACAGACCTAAAATAAATTTTCTCAAATGTTTATAAGCATGAAAAATACATTTGTCTCTTTTCCTCTGAATGTAGATACTATAAAATTAAGATCTTAAAAGAAGACTTATACCTACATATTTACAAATGCAATAAATGTTTGTTTCATTACATTCTAAAGCATTTGCAAACATGTAAAGGAGCAAGAATACTCAAGGAACCAAATGTGCAAGAGAGAAGAGCAATACTTTCTTGATTTGCTTTTGCAGTAGTGTGCTTTTTTCTTATCTTCAGACATAACCAGGCATCTTTTTAGTAAATCTTCTTACATTAAGTAGTTGACTTCATGTAAAGCAAATTAAGCATCAAATGAATTTAAGTATTTTCATTTTTCAAAAAAGATTTAAAAACATATCTAAAAAACAATCAGACAATGCAGAATGGTATACAGTGAAAAGTAAGCCTCTCCCTACCTCAGCTCCTGCTTCTCCACTTTCCATCTTCAGCATTCAGTTCTTTTCTAACTTTGCCAAACCCTCAGGCTTATACTGCTCAGAGATGATCTTGCTTTGTACCAAAGTTTACCTGTTGTAGACTTAAGTTATCCTAAATATTTGATCTCTAGTTGAACTCAGGGAAAAAACATTTATTTTTACTATGTCTTCATTTATTCTATTTGAATAAGTACTTATAAAATTCTTAGAAATATATTATGCAGTTATTGCTTTGTATCACTAGTTGACTTTTGTTGTTTGTGGTTAAATTCAAGGGTTATTTGATATGCAGTCACTTGCCTACGGATGATCTTATTGATGTTGCTGTGTACTGTCGCCACTATTGCCTACTGCCGTTAGCAGCAAAACAGAGGATTGGTCAGTTGGTAATATGGAGAGAAGTATTTCCTCGACATCACCTCCAACCTTCTACAGACTCAAACACTGAAGTCTTTCAGGAACCTGAAGGGAGATATTTTTTGCTAATTGTTGGCTTGGTAAGTTTGCAGTGGCCTCTTCCTTGGGTTTTTTTTTCTTTTGCCATTTACTATCTAAGCAAATACACAAACAAACATGATAATTTAAAATTATAAGCATGTCAAATACCAGTATTCAAGAAAACATTATATGCCTCTTATTCCTTTTCCTTTGTATCCATTTAATACTCATGGAGAAATATTAATGAAACCCAGGATAAGATTGTGTGTGTGTGTGTGTGTGTGTGTGTGTGTGTGTGTGTGTGAGGAATATTGGCCTAACATCTGTTGCCAATCCTCCTCTTTTTGCTTGAGGAAGATTGTCACTGAGCTAACATCTGTACCAGTCTTCCTCTACTTTATATATGGGACGCCACCACAGCATGGCTTGATTAGTGGTGTGCAGGTCTGCGCCCAGGATCCAAATCTGCAAACCCCAGGCTGCCGAAGTGGAGCACATGAACTTAACCACTACACCACTGGGTCAGCCCCCCAGGATAAGATTTTAGCATGTTCTTAAGATCTTTTGTTCCTGTTCCTATTTGGTTTTATCCTGTTTTTATTTGGTTTGGGAAATAGAGGGAGACATGACAAGAAAATAGAATCAGAATAAATGTGTGATTGTAAATGAAAGGACTTCCAATAATTGAGACTCTTTGAAAGCTACCTTAGGGAATTCCATGTGCCAAAAGTAGTGGCTGATGGTATATCAGGATAAGGCACTATGAGATTTGTTTTTAAGGGTGATCATGAAGCATTGAGAATAACTAAGAAGGAGAGGGGAGGGAGGAGTTTTTAATAATCATCACATGATTATGCCATGTCTTTAGTATTCATAAATTTGTGCGTGCATATTACATAGAAATATTTTCATATAGCTAAACGTATATTAATTTTTTTCTTATAGAGACATTATATGTTATGTGTACTATTAGAAGCTGGAGGCTGTGCCTCCAAAGCTATTGGGAATCCTGGACCAGACTGTATATATGTGGATCAGGTCAAAACAACTCTTCACCAGCTGGAAGCTGTAGATTCCCGCATAAATGAACGGCTAGCATCTTCTCCAGGCCCCTGTTTGTCTTGTGCTGACTGGTTCCTTGCTGGATCACATGAAAAATTAGATAGTTTGACAACCTCGCCTATCCTCAGTATGCTGCAAGGTACTTCCAAAGTAGCAACCTCTCCAACATGCAGAAGAACTCTTTTTGGTGACTATTCCTTAAAGACACGGAAGCCCAGTCCTTCCCGAAGCAGTGGAGGATCTGACAATGGTTGTGAAGGTGGAGAAGGTGTTGGCGTGAGCGCCTACACTACACCGGATGCAGTTTGGAAGCAAAGAGACTCTCAGGGCTCTGATGGTTCAGAGGAAAGTGGAGCCTTGCTGAAGGTATGTATTCATTCAAGTGTGTACATTCTGGGAGCTAAGCTGCCTTTCCAGACCTTATTTTATAATTGCAAGAGAATATTTTTTTTTTTTTTTTTTTTTGTGGAGAAGACCAGCCCTGAGCTAACATCTGTTGCCAATCCTCTCCTTTTTGCTGGGGAAGACTGGCCCTGGGCTAACATCCGTGCCCATCTTCCTCCACTTTATATGGGACGCCGCCACGGCATGGCTGACAAGCAGTGCGTCCGCGGGCTCCGGGGATCCGAACTCGCGAACCCGGGGCTGCCAAGCGCGAACTAAACCGCTGCACCACCGGGCGGCCCCTGCAAGAGAATTTTTAATGGCAGATCATTCTTCATTCGAACTGGTGGTGGTTTTAGTCACTGTTAGCAAACCAATGATTTAGAACTAAAAAGAGAAAGAAATACCAAGTGATAGAACAGTAGCCCCTTAACATCCGGGACATCTGTTTGACGCTACTTAAAAGTAGAGAAACTCTAATCCTGATTTCCCTGTTCATTTCTTTCTTCTCTATTCACAATGTTAACAGAGGACATCCTAGGTGTGGGGCGTTTAGGGTGCTGATCTGACTAAATAGCCAATAAAATGTTCAGCAGAAACAAAAAGAGAATCAGAAACTTAAAATATATATGTATATAAATATTTGTATATGTGTTGTTGTATGTTTTTATAGATTTTTTTTATCTACACCTGTGAAGGTCTGGTCTCCATACTCAAGAATTCAAAATGTTGACTATAAAGCAGAGAATGTTCATTTTTCAGATTGTTTATGTATCATTTTTCTGTGTTTTTCCCCATGAAAATATAATAACACATCCAAATGATTATCAAAGTAATCACCCTGGGAGGCTTTGTAAAGTTATTCTAGTGTTGCTGCTCTTTCAAAACATTTTTGAAACTTGTCATATGGGTGGATGGAGGAATGCCAGACAAGGCATGAAGAAGGAGGAGTCTAAGAAGAGGCACGAATAAAATATGAGATTTATGCCATTTATTATGGAGTAAATAATCATAGATTCGATCTCCTAGTTCCAGACAGTAGAGCACTCTTAGAGCCCTTAGTGGATGTATTTAGAAAGTAGTCACATTGGTACTGTGCTCATTATCCCAGTCAGTGAAATTGGTAGGAAATATAGTTGAAGAGGATTTGAATAGATTTAAGAAGCCATGAACAAATCCTAAGAGAAACTGAATTAATCTCTAAGATTCAGCCATTCAACAAATGTTGATTGAACACCTACTATGAGCCAAGGGCCATGCTACACAAAGGAGATACAAAGATGAATAAGACACAGCCCTGCCTTTGAGGAGTGCAGAGTCTAGAGAGGGAGACAAGTACGCAGTCATTATAGTTGTAACAAAAGTTGGTAATGGCTCTGGTAGGAGTTTTCAGGGAGAACTATCATGTCCTCCTATGACATGGCCCTGGGGTCACTGTTAGCAAAGGAGAAGCCAAGAGGTACCAGTTAGCATCGAAAATATTAAAAGGAAACATTGCAAAATGGTAAGTAGTTGTCTTAGGAGGATTTTTAGTTTTTACATTATTTCTGCTGTTGGATTTCATTCTTAGCTATTAACTGATCTACTTAACCATGTTTTTCAGGTCACTAAAAAGAAGTCTACTCTTCCAAATCCATTTCATTTGGGGAACTTGAAAAAGGACCTTTCAGAAAAAGAATTGGAAATATATAACACAATGAAGTAAGCAACTTCCTTAGAATATTTTTTTCACTTAAACTCTGCATCTTTGAGGAAATTTTATAGTGAGAAAGTACTAGTTCATAACATATGGAAATTTTATTCAAGAAATGTAATTATGATATAGCTTACATATTAAAGGTAATATCTATGCTATTTCTCTAATGTTTTTCATTACACATATAGGAAACATACTCAGATAAAAACCATACAAAGTAATATTTCAAAATGTGAAAGTCCCCCTTTCTCTCTCTTTCACAGGTAACCTCCTTTTTGTGTGTCTAATTTTTAAATTAGAGTTTACTATTTTTAGACTCTGGTGGATGCTGTGTTCTGCTGCCCAGATACTCCTTAGCCCGGGGTACTCATTCCCAGTGCTTGGGAGTGACTGGCAGCTAATGGCTCACAGCTGAGGCCCTCCCTGGCCTTGCCCTACTTAGATTTTTATCGACTCAGCCAAGGTTACATGCAACCTCTCCCTGGGAGCAGCCCATATCTAATGACTAATAGATAAGTGAGTACAAAGGCTTGGCCCCTTGCCTAAATTCAAGACAACTCTAAAAGGCCGTCCAAGCTTCAGAGTTCCCGGTGGTATCTGCTGAGACCTGTTTCTCAACGTCAGGGAAGTTCAACTTCTCCCTCTGCTCAATCCTGCTTCCTTCACACTTCCCCGCACGGGTGTTGTCCCCCAGAGTACTTCCTAATAAACTTCCTCCCTGCATCTCTCCCTCTCAGAGTCTGGGGCCAGGGAACTGAGCCTATAACCTAGAAAATAGGTAAAACCTCAAACTTACATTAAATAGGGAATTCTGAAGTAAAAGGAACTGAGTGAGAGGAGCACGTTTAGCAACTTAAACTGTCTATAATGATTAAAATATGAAATGTTACATATTCACTTCTTGTTGTGCAACTATTACGTGGTGACAAGCAAATCTGCCTGAGCTTTGCCCAGTATTAATTAATTATTTGCCTAGTATTTAATTATCATGATAATTAAAGTGAACAAGTAGACATGTACAAATAGAATTCACACAAAAAAAGAAGTTCAGAGCTACCACCTTCTTAATCATTGAAATATTTTATAATAAGTTCAAATATATATGTCAGAGTTGTCAGGCAATGCTTTTTGTCTGAAGTCAGGGCAAAAACACAGTAATTTGTCTGCATAAAATAATGCATTGGAAATCTAATGTGTTAAAATTTGGTATTTAATGTCTTCAGATCTGACGTTTAATTTTTAAATAGTTAAAAATGTTTTTTAAACAATGAAATCTAAATCCCCTTTTGTGGGACCCTGAGACACCTTCCTAAAATCCTAGTTTGCCATTCAATAAAAACTACTGCTTTGAAATTTTATTACCTCCATAATCTTATTTTTTTATAATGTGTGTTATTTTGGCCTTGTTGCTAATAAGAGGAAATTCAGTTTTCCAAGTTCAGTGGCTTAAACATAAGTTCATATGTGATGTAAATCATAGACTTTCCTATTTAAAAAGATGCTGCAAATGCATATTTATTCTCTTTTTTAAAAGAAATTTTTTATTGAGGTAACATTGGTTTATAACATTATATAAATTTCAGGTGTACATCATCGTATTTCAGTGTAGATTACGTTGTGTTCACAAACAAAAGTCTAGTTTCCATTTATCACTGTACAAATGTGCCCCTTTACCCCTTTCACCCTCCTCCCACCCCCTTTCCTCTCTGGTAACCACCAGTCTATTCTCTTTATCAATGTGTTTGTTTGTTTTCTTGTTTATCTTCCACATATGAGTGAAATCATAGGCTGTTTGTCTTTCTCTGTCAGACTTATTTCACTTAGCATAATACCCTCAAGTTTCCTCCATGTTTTCGAAAATAGCATGATTTCATCTTTTTTATGGCTGAGGAGTATTCCATTGTATACCACATCTTCTTTATTCATTCATTCATTGATGGGCACTTAGGTTGTTTCCAAGTCTTGGCTATTGTAGATAATGCTGCAATGAACATAGGGGTGCATGTATCTATAGTGTTTTCATGTTCTTTGGATAAATACCCAGAAGTGGAATAGCTTGATCATTATTCTCTTCATTGACATGGAAAGAAGTTCATACTGCATAGTTAATTTAAAAAGTATGATATAAAACTGTAACATATTATCCTAATTTGTATTTACATGTTTTTGTAAAATATATAACATATCAAAAATAATAATATACACAAAACATTTTATTCAGTAACCAATTCCTATCCATTCTGCATTCTAATAATTCTTGATTCCATTCAACCCCTAATGATGCTACCCTAGTTCAGGCTCCCATTCTCCCACTTGATTTTATTGCAACAGTCTCCCAACTCCCCCCACTACCCTGAATCCATTCACTACTGCAGGAGTGACCTTTGTGAAAAACAACTCTGACTTTACTGCTTTTTTTTTTTTACAAATATTTTATCTTCCCTTTGGGTCATTGCTTGTTTGATGATTTTTAAACCTTCAGTTTATACACTGAGTAAGTTTATGCTTTTCAAGCGCCAAACTTGCTCATTGTGTTCGGGAGTTTTTGGAGAGAAAATAAAAAATGATAAAAATGTCAATTCTAAACCTCTGTAAAAAGAAATCTTATTAATAGCTTTTTTTAAAGAATCATTTCTGTTCTGTACCTTTTCTTGAATTTGAAGACCTATGGATTAAAATGTATGTTTTGAATTATTTTCCTTTATGAATAATCATTATTTCTCTTATCTTGATTATTTACATTTTTATTGATTGAAAAATACCAGCCACCTGTTGTTAACATGCCAGCCACCCCATGGAAAAGTAAGAGAAAAATTTGTAGATGATCTCCCTCCCAGCCTACACCTAGTCTTGAAAAAGAACCAAGGCCATAAGTCAGTGATAGAAGAACTTATTCTTATTATTTTATTGTAAGATTGGTTTATAATGTTATATGGTTCAGTTATACATCGTTCTATTTCAGTTTCTGTGTAGATTACATCATGTTCACCACCCAAAGATTAATTACAATCCATCACCACACACATGTGTCTAATCACTCCTTTCACCCTCCTCCCAACCCCCTTCCCCTCTGGTAACCACCAATCCAATCTCTGTCTCTATGTGTTTGTTTGTTGTTGTTGTTGTCTTCTATGTCTGAATGAGATCATACAGTATTTGACTTTCTCCCTCAGACTTATTTTGCTTAGCATAATACCCTCAAGGTCCATCCATGTTGTCACAAATGGCAAGAGTTCATCCTTTTTTATGGCTGAGTAATATTCCACTGTGTATATATACCACATCTTCTTTATCCATTCATCCCTTGATGGGCACCTAGGTTGCTCCCAAGTTTTGGCTATTGTGAATAATGCTTCAGTGAACATAGGGGTGCATATATCTTTATGCATTTGTGTTTTCATGTTCTTTGGATAAATACCCAGCAGTGGAATAGTGGGATCATATGGTAGTTCTAGTCTTAACTTTTTGAGGAATCTCCATACTGTTTTCCATAGTGGCTGCACCAGTTTGCATTCCTACCAGCAGTGTATGAGAGTTCCCTTCCCTGTACATCCTCTCCAACACTTGTTTCCTGTCTTGTTAATTATAGCCATTCTGATGGGCGTGAGGGGATACCTCATTGTAGTTTTGATTTGTATTTCCCTAATAATTAGTAATGTTGAATGTCTTTTCATGTGCCTGTTGGTCATCTGTATGTCCTCTTTGGAGAAACGTCTGTTCGGATCTTTTGCCCATTTTTTAATTGGTTTGTTATTTTTTTGTTGTTGAGATGTATGAGTTCTTTATATATTTTGGATATCAACCCCTTATCAGGTATATGGTGTCCAAATATTTTCTACCAATTGTTAGGTTGTCTTTGCGTTTTGTTGATGGTTTCATTTGCTGTGCAGAAGCTTTTGAGTTTGATGTGGTCCCATATGTTTATGTTTTGGTCACATGGTACTTAAAAATACGCTGCTAAGACCAATGTCGAAGAGCGTACTGCCTATGTTTTTTCTAGAAGTTTCATGGTTTCAGGTCTTACATTCAAGTCTTTAATCCATTTTGAGTTAATTTTTGCTTATGGTGTAAGATAATGGTCTACTTTCATTCTTTTGTGTGTGGTTGTCCAGTTTTCCCAACACCATTTATTGAAGAGACTTTCCTTTCTCCGTTGTATGTTCTTGGCTCCCTTAGCGAAAATTAGCTGTCCATGGATGTGCGGGTTTATTTCTGGGCTCTCAATTCTGTTCCATTGGTCTGTGTGTCTGTTTTTTGTGCCAGTAGCATGCTGTTTTGATTACTATAGCTTTGTAGTATGTTTTGAAATCAAGGAGTGTGACAGCTCCAGCTTTGTTCTTTTTTCTCAGGATTCCTTTGGCTATTTTGGGTCTTTAGTTGTTCCATACAAATTTTAAGATTCTTTGTTCCATTTATGTGAAAAATATCATTGGAACTTTGATAGGGACTGTAATGAATCTGTACATAGCTTTAGGAAGTATGGACATTTTAACTATGTTAATTCTTCCAGTCCAAGAGAATGGAATATCTTTCCATTTCTTTGTGTCTTCTTCTATTTCTTTCACCAATGTTTTATAGTTTACAGTGTACAGGTCTTTCACCTCTTTGGTGAAATTTATTCCTAGATATTTTATTCTTTTTGTTACAGTTGTAAATGGGATAGTATTCTTAATTTCTCTTTCTGCTACTTCCTTGTTAGTGTTTAGAAACGCAACTGATTTTTGTATGTTGATTTTGTATCCTGAAACTTTACCATATTCATTTATTATTTCTAAAAGTTTTTTGGTGGATTCTTTAGGGTTTTCTATATATAAAACCATGTCATCTGCAAATAGTGACAGTTTCACTTCTTCCTTTCCAATTTGGATCCCTTTTATTTGTTTTTCTTGCCTGATTGCTCTGGCTGGGACTTCCAATACTATGTTAAATAGGGGTGGTGAAACTGGGCATCCTTGTCTGGTTCCTGTTCTTAAAGGAATGGCTTGCAGTTTCTCTGCATTGAGAATAATGTTAGCTGTGGGTTTGTCATATATGGCCTTTATTATGTTGAGTTACTTTCCTTCTATACCCATTTTACTTAGAGTTTTTATCAGAAATGGATGCTGTATCTTGTGAAATGCTTTCTCTGTGTCTATGGAAGTGATCATGTGATTTTTATTTTTCATTTTGTTAATGTGTTGTATCATGCTGATTGACTTGTAGATGTTGAACTATCCCTGCATCCCTGGAATAGATCCCAGTTGATTGTGGTGTATGATCTTTTTAATGTATTGTTATATTCAATTTGCTAATATTTTGTTGAGGATTTTTGTGTTGATGTTCATCAGTGATACTGGCCTGTAATTTTCTTTTTTTGATTTGTCCTTGTCTGGTATTTGTATCAGGGTAATGTTGACCTCATAGAATGAGTTAGGAAGCTTCCCCTCCTCTTCAATTTTTGGAAGAGTTTGAGAAGGATAGGTATTAAGTCTTTGAATGTTGGGGAGTTCACCAGGGAAGCTGTCTGGTCCTGGACTTTTATTTTTGGGGAGGTTTTTGATTACTGTTTCGATCTCCTTACTGGTGATTGGTCTATTCAAATTCTCTATTTCTTCTTGATTCAGTTTTGGAAGGTTGTATGATTCTAAGAATTTACCCATATCTTGTAGATTATCCAATTTGATGGTGTATAGCTTTTTATAGTATTCTCTTATAATCTTTCTGAGGTGTCCATTGTAATTTTTCCTCTTTTATTTCTGATATTATTTATCTGAGCCTTCTGTCTTTTTTTATGGTGACTCTAGCTAAAGGTTTGGCAATTTTGTTAATCTTTTCGAACAACCAGCTCTTCGTTTCATTGATTTTTTTTTCTATTTTTTTTAGTCCCCATTTCATTTATTTCTGCTCTGATTTTTATTATTTCCTTCCTTCTTCTGATTTGGGGCTTTGTTTGTTCTTCTTTTTCCAGTTCCTTCAGGTGCAATGTTAGATTGTTTATTTGAGATTTTTCTTGTTTGCTGAGGTAGGCCTGTATTGCTATACACTTCCCTCTTAGAACTGCTTTTGCTGTATCTCATAAATTTTGGCATGTTGTATTTTCATTTTCATTTGTCTCCAGGTATTTTTTGATTTCTCCTTTGATTTCTTCATTGACTCAACCATTCTTCAGTAGCAGTTTGTATAATCTCCATATATTTTTGGCTTTTCCAATTTTCTTTCAGTCGTTGATTTCTAGTTTCATACCGTTGTGGTCAGAAAAGATGCTTGGTGTTGTTTCAATCTTCTTAAATTTATTGAGACTTGTTTTATGGCCTAATATGTGAAATATCCTAGAGAATGTTCCATGTGCTTTTGAAAAGAATGTGTATTCTGCAGTTTTTGGATGGAATGTTCTGTATATATCTACTAAGTCCATCTGGTCTAGTGTATCATTTAAGGCCAAATTTCCTTATTGATCTTCTGTTTAGATGATCTATCCATTGGTGTAAGTGGAGTGTTAAAGTCCCCTATTATTATTGTGTTGCTTTCTATTTCTCCTTTTATGTCTGCTAATAATTGCTCTATATATTTAGGTGCTCCTGTGTTGGGTGCATAGATATTTACAAGTGTTATATCCTCTTGTTAGATTGTTCTCTTTATCATTATGTAATGCCTTTCTTTGTCTCTTGTTACAGTTTTTGTTTTAAAGTCTATTTTGTTTGATATAAGTATTGCTACCTCAGCTTTCTTTTCATTGCCATTTGCATGGAGTATCTTTTTCCATCCAGAAGAAGTTATTCTGATCATGCTGCCTAATTCACAGTTTAACAGGAATTTAACTAGCATAGATGATCAAGACAGTATCTAGGCTAAGAACTGAAATATGCCTTTTCTTTGCCTCTGACTTATAGTTAGAGAAAACATCAGCTGAAGGAATTTTTTAGTATACACAGGAGAATTAGAATGAGGCAGCTTGTGTGTTTGAGATGCAGACGGAGAATTGCTGTCCATATATTTAAAGATTACCATTCAGAAATCAGCAGTGGAGAGGAAATAGCAAGGTTTAGTGGAGCAAGCTTCAGAGTCAGCTAAGCTCTGCCACTTGGCCATGTGACCTCAAGCAGGTTAATCCAAGTCTCTGATCATTGATTTCCTCATGGTTAAAATGAGGACAGTAATATTGAATACCTTGCAGGGTCATTATGAGAATTAGGACTAGGTATTTTAAAGCTCCTACCCTGGCACCTACTGGACATTCAGTATATGATAGCTATTATTATTATTTTGTTGTTGCTGTTATAGTTGTTCTTTAGCTCTTCTTACTACTGGCTGAAATAAGCAGTATTGATGGGTTCTCTGGCCTGTCTGAGACCTGAATAGGGGAAGAAAAGATGGAGAAGAATGAAGAAATGAGACTAGTAAGAGAACATAGAAGAGAAGGAAGACTGTATGATGAGAAATAGTAGAATGCTAATAGTAATTGCCCTGGCATTCTAGAATATTAATCCAGCTCGGCAGTTGGTGATAATAATTTTATTTTTCTTCGGGATCATCAGTTTGACTATCGTGGTAAAAAGACTTTAATGCTGCTAACTTAAATGAGTTTAGTTTGTTGGAAGGTGTTTTTATATGTGCTCCACCCTAGACTGATACCTTGTTTGTAGCTTGTAGATATCTGGGCCAGACATGGGCTGAGTTATTCATTACCAACCATAGAAAAACAGGCTTTTAGCCAATTTGGATTGGATAGCAAAGGGATGATTAAGTTACTTGCAAATGAATTGGTGTTTGTTTATCCTTGCATAACATGTAGTATTTGCCTCCATAAGGGAATTAATAATAACTCTAGCCTATACTTCAGTCAAGGAGGAAGAGGAAATTTAAATATTTGGCTTAGTTTCCCTTCCCTAATTATACTCCTAATATTATGTTGTAGATAAAAGCTTATTAGGAGTCTACAAGATTCAAAGTGAAGGAATGTTTTTAAATTTACTTAAATATCTTTTTTCTTTTCAAGGTTGACATCTGGTCCTGAGAACACACTTTTCCACTATGTTGCCTTAGAAACAGTGCAAGGGATCTTTATTACTCCTACTCATGAAGAGGTGGCACAGCTAAGTGGCTCTATCCACCCTCAGCTAATAAAGAATTTCCATCAGTGTTGTCTCTCCATTCGTGCAATTTTCCAACAGACATTGGTGGAAGAGGTAGGGCACTGCTATAAATACAGTTTCTGCCAATTTCACTTCTAGACCTGTAAATATTCTCTCTCAAAGCTTTTTAATCAGTATGTCCAGCAATGACTATTTTCATTAATTTTTTTTTTTAACAGTCACCCAATCTAACTTAAGTGCCAAAAGGATTATATTGATAGTACTTAACTTCAAAGCTTTGTTTCATAATACTGAGTTTGATGTCCTGGGTTACTATTTCAGGAAATGCTGAACCTGTGTTTTTCTATAGCAAGGTAGAATCTAGTCTTTTGTAATGTAAATTAGCCTTCCATGTTTGATATCTGTGACTCAACCATTATTTGGACAGTAATATCTACTATTTGGTAACTGTGATAATTCTTTAAGTATCCAGCTAGCAGTGTAAGGTATTTTGGAACATAATGAGGTACAGTACAGCAGTAGACAAAACTGTTGCAAACGCTTTAGCCACTGGGTTGCTTGCTTGCTTGCTTTTCAATCCAGAATGAAATTTCATTTAATATTGTACCTTGTAGTAATGTTGTATATAATTAAAATATCAATTAGACTGTTTTAATGGCAGGGAAAGGTAAGTGCTGATTTCTTGAAAAGGATAAACATACAGAAGTTTACTTGTGACTGGTTGAATATCATACAGCCACAAAAAAAACCTCTCTGAGGATGATTGTAATGTATATAGCAACACGTATGTTAAGGATGCTAAATTTATGAAGAACTTGGGTTTAAAGGTGGAAGAACATTGGGCTGGGAATAAGGTATCTTGGCCTGGGCCTTGACTCTTCCTATTACCTCAGCTATAAAGTGAGTGGGCTGAATTATATCATCTCTTAGGACTTATTCAGCAGTAAAATTCTGTGTCTTATAGGATTTCTTTTTCAAGCTATCAGAAATTGGTATTCAGTAGAATGTCATGTTTGACTATGTGTCCCTATGTGCTTGGCATTCTTATGCCTCTCTTTTCCTATTTAACATAACTGATAGAGTCTATAAGGGAATATTTCATTAACGTATTCAGTGAAATTTAGTAATGTAAATTAGCCTTTCCCATATTAGTTAAATATTGAGGTACCTACTATGCACCAGACACTATTTTAGGTGCCATGGATACAGCAGTGAATAAAACGAAGTCTCTTTCCTCATGAAGCCTATCTTCTAACAGGGGAGACTAATGAATCAGCAAGTAGTATAATATGTCAGTTAGGAGAAATTTCAAGAGGAATAATAAAACAAGGTAAGGATGAGAAGTGGGGGCTACTATTTTAAAAGATCTCTTTGGTCATGTCAAGTAACATTTGAACAGAGACCTGAATGAAGTGAGGGAGCAAGCCACGTAGCAGATCTGGAGGCAGAGCTTCCAGACAGAGGGCATAGCAAGTGCCAAGCCGCAGAGGTGGTTGTGGCTGAGAGCACTGGAGCAGACTGCATGGGGAGGAGAGTGGTAGGAATTGAGATGGCCTAAGTAGCAGGGCCAGATCACACATGGCTTGATAGACTTCAGGACTTTGGGCTTTGTTCTGAAGGAGATGGGATGTTCTTGGACGGTTCTGAACAGAACAGGGCCATGATCTTTATTTTTTGAAAGGGTCTGTCAGACTACTGTGGGAAGAGCAGGCACTGTAGGGTAGCAAGGGTGGAGGCAGGGATAGTTAGGAGGCTGTGGAAATTCTCAAAGCAAGAAATGATAGTGGCTTCTGGAGGCTGGATATATTTTGGAAGGTGAGCCAAAAGGATTTGTTGATGGATTAGGTGAGGTTTATGAAAGAACGAGAAGAATCTAAGATCACTCCACTGTTTTGGCTTGAGCCTTACATAAAGTCTTTATATTCCAAGTGAATCATTGTTTTGCTAAAGATTTAATCAATGAGAAATTTAGAGTATGCATCAGAGGGAGAGACAATACTTCTTTAAGTATATGTGTTTTAAGTATATTACAAAATCATCTATTCATTTAGTAACCTACTCAGTAATCTATTCATTAAACACCTGCTATGTACCAGGCACTGCTGCTTTCAAAAAACACAAAGATGAATAGTATATTGTCTCTGTCCTGGAAAAAAGCTTATAGTGCACTGGGGAAGATGGACCTATAAACTGCTAACATGATATAATGTAAATTCTAATAATGTAGGGCTGTGAACAAAATGTTCCCCGGGAGAGTCAAGGGATGCTTTATCCATGAAATCTCTTTGAGGACATGGTATTTAAAGTAAATATGAGGAAGAGTAGAAATTTTGCTGCAGGTAAGGAGAAGAATGTCATTGCAGGCACTTCAGTATTAGGATCAGCCAGTTCAAATCCGTATGTGAAAACATTTTAAAGTAACACTATTAATACCAGTTAATACTAATAATACCTATGAATTTACAGAAAAAGAAAGCACGAAATGGTGGAGATCAATCAGCTTCTACAAATTCGGTGTCTTCTCTTAACCCTGTGAGAGAACACGGTGTATTGTTTGAGTGCTCACCTGAAAACTGGGCTGATCAGAGAAAAGCACCCCCAGTCATGGCTTACTGGGTAGTAGGGTAAGTGGAAAAAAGTATTTGAAAGTGAAGTAAAATGTTAGAAAAATGAAAGAAAAGTGGTAAAGGAGATAAACGTTTAGATGTAGTCATGGAATTATTAATCTAACTATAATATTTTAATATATTTTAGAATTTTATTTGCTAAGTATCTCCTTTAAATTCCTCCCAAGTCTTTTTCTATTTAAAAAAAAAGCTTATTCAGTTATCTCACAAAATTATATTGCTAATACACTAAAAGATAATGATTCCACAATTTTGCTGCTATTTCCTTCCTTCCGTCCCTACTTCCTTCCTTTCTTCCCTCTCTCCTCCTTTCTTTTTGTCTTCCCTTCCCATTTCCTCTCCCTGCTGCCCCCTACCAGCTACAAGACCCTGCCTGACCTGGCCCCTGCCCACCTCTCTGTTTCCACCTCCTGTCACTCTCCTCCTCCATCCACTGTGCACAGCCATACTGGCCCCAGTCGAATCTTGTTCTTGCTATTCCTTCTGTGTGAGATGTTCTATCTCTCAACCTTTGCATATCTGGCTCCTTGATATTCAGACCAGTGCTAACAGGTCATCTCCTCAAAGAAAGGATTCATGATCTCTTTCCTGCATTAGTTGTTCTCTATTATATCACCCCTTTATTGTTTATTTTCTTGTTTGTTTATGGTCTTTCTCCCCATCATCAGAATGTCAGCTTTATGAGGTCAGGAATTCTATCTGTCTTGTCCACCACTGGTACCTATAACAGCACCTGGCACATAGTCACTTGATAAACATGTAACAATTTAGTTAATGGAGATGTGCTTGGCAAAATGTGATGGTGGGTGGTATAGCAAACACAAAGACAAAGTCACAGTCATTGCATCTAATGGTCTTATATCTAGCAGAAGAAATGTGAAATATGCTCAAATATCTATATATTTATGAATATATATTATATGGATATAGATAGATATCTATATAGAGAGATATATTAGATAGATAGATGTATATATATAATAAATTGGTTGATACAACCAAATGCTATGGGAATTCTGAGGATGAGGGAAAAATCTATGCTGAGATTACAAAGAAAGGCTTAGAGATCCCATTTGATCTGGTTTAGAAAATGAATTGGATTTGGACAGAACATTCTAGGAAAAGGATGAGATGAACAAAGACCCAAACAAGGGAAATCATAAGGCATAGCAGTCAGTAGACTGGTTTTCCAGGATGGTAAAGGAATGACATACACAAAGATAAAATGAAAGATCAAGCCAGAAAGCTAAGTCAGGACCACTGCAGAGAGCCTTCAATTCCTGACTAAGGAATTGAATTTTTTATTTTATTTTTTTGGTGAGGGAGATTGGCCCTGAGCTAACATCTGTTGCCAATCTTCCTCTTTTTGCTTGAGGAAGATTGTCATTGAGCTAACATCCGTGCCAATCTCCCTCTATTTTGTATGTGGGATGCCGCCACAGCATGGCTTGATGAGTGGTGTGTAGGTCTGTGCCTGGGGTCCAAACCTGTGAACCCTGGGCTGCCAAAGTGGAGCATGCAAACTTAATCACTACCCAACCACATTGGCCCTGGAATTGAATTTTGAGGGAAATATTAAGGCACTGAAGGTTCTTTGAGTTGGGGTAAAGAAATGGTGGAGGAAGGGGCACGAGTTAGGTGAGACTGATGTTACTGGTCACCTACCATGTAATACTAAACTGTATGACAAATACTTTATAAATATCCAAAACAGTATTTCCCATGTGCTAGTCCATGAGATTTAGAATCACCTGAGTCACTGGTTAAAATCAGAGATGTCTGTGCCCCACTCCAGACCCACTGCACCAGAATTTATGGGGTGGTACTCTGTGTTATCACTAGCTCCCTTGTGATTCTAATGTGTAACCAGCCAAGCTTGGGAGCATCAACATAAACTCAATTCCAGGTAGTGTGATCAGAGCTGTGATATTGGAAGATTAAGCCGGGAGCAACAAGTGGAATGGGGTGGACACGAGAAAATCGAAATAAGAACAATTAGGCACATACACAGGTGTGCAGTGGAGCCTTAACTACATTCAGAACAACTGGAATAGAATCAAGAGGGGTTGAATTAAGATGATGCAGATCTATGTAGAATAGAGAAATTGAAAGAAGTCAGGCAGAACTACCCCTGATTTAAATAGTTTGATATATATATACATTAGTATTGATTAGATTAAAATTTTAACTCTTTAAGAAAATCAAATAAAGTTTCAATGTTAATCCCAATTCAGTACTATCTACAGAAAGAACTATCATATATATGATATATATATATATATCATATATATATATTTAATGTTTTAACAGTAATTAACCTTTAGAAAGTAAATGGCAATGTTTAATAACTATTGTACTTAAAATGATGGTAACACCATTGGCTTTATGATAATAATAATGACTAAATTTAATATTTTAAAACTGAGGGATATGGTAATACATATTAATAAAATAGGCTTTTTACACTCTGGAAAAATAAAAATAATTGACCTAAGTTATATATTATCTATTTAAAAATAAATCTAGCTGCATTTCCCCCTACTATTGACTTAGATTAGTGGTTTTTTAAATTTACTACTGATTCAGAAACAAAAAAATAAAATAAATTGATAGGTTGGGTTTTTTTCCTTTGTTTTTTGAATTTCTGAAATGAGTGTGTTCTTTTCCTCTGCAGGAGACTCTTTCTTCATCCCAAACTTCAAGAACTTTACGTCTGTTTTCATGACTCAGTCACAGAAATTGCCATCGAAATGGCTTTTAAATTGTTCTTTGGATTAACCTTGTAGTTGTGTTTTCTTGATGTACAGCAACACTGTGCCTGGAGCATTGACCAGTGGTAGAATTGCTGAAATCCACGCACAAAGAGATAAGGTTTAGCTTCTTTTCACTGTTCAGTATTGAACATAATATTGTTCAATATGGAGATGATATGCTGTTGGATTTGATGCACTAAATCTTATGTAGTATTGTGAGACTTTTGAAAAGATACTTGATCAAAATATGAAGAAGGGATTGTTAACTTATTTCCATTTTGGTAGATAGCGTTAATTTATTAACTAGTTTGAAATAATGTGAAGTGTTTTATGTAAAATTAACATAGGAAATATTTATCTTGGAAAAATGCTCAATTCATTGTGTATTTTTCTCAAAACCAATATTGGTATCTGGTGAAAGAATCATGAAATTGGGAGGACGTGACCAGGTTCTATAACTAATTAGTGCTGTGACCATGAGCAAGTCTTTGTCCCTCTCTGAAATCAGAGTTCTGTATAAATGAAGGATTGCATTGAGGTTTCTAAAGTCCCTCTTAAGTAAAATGTGCATTTTTTTCCCCTTGCCTGTTGTTCAGTACCTAAATTTATAATGTCCAAGTACTGCTTCCTTATTAGATCGAATACTTTTCTTTAGTTTAAGTATTTTAGTAGATACCTCACTGTGGGGGAAGAGTGGAGGAATGAAAATTAAACCTATTTTTTTATTTATTTGATTTCCTTTACTCTTTTAGGTCAGCTCTATTTTGAGTAAGATATATTTTTTTAAACGATCTGTCCATAAATTTTCATTGTTTTTCTTTTTGTTGAAATATATTCAAGTATACACACACATTTTATACAGTTCATGAATTTCAGGAAAGTTGTATGTAAATTTTTTTAAAACCTAATCAGGTTAAAAACACTGAAAAAGTTGTCTAAAGAAATCCTATGGTCACTTCTTTTGTTAAATACTAATTTTTGCCTTACAAATATGAATCATCATGTATTGGGTTTTCCCAAAGCAGGACGCTTTAATGAGCAATAATTTACTTGAACTTTAGTAGAGAAAGAAAACTAATGGGATGAGAATTTTCTTTGGCTGTGAGAATTTGGTGGATTGAGAGGAAGGAAGAACATAACAAATACTGCATTTTTAATTGACATTTACCGGTGGATCCTCCTGATGTCTCTGATGCCCCAAGACTTTACAATACTGGGTTCTTTCTTCAGGACTTAAGCTTTGGAAGGCAAATTATGCCAGCACATCCCAAGCCAGTCTCTATATTTCCCACGCCTCAAACATGAGCCCTCCAGCTTAGTCAGAACTAACTGCAAAACATAGTCGGTGCACCATGTGAAACATTTGGTTTTAGAAACACTATTATCCATCTGTCATCAGTTTAAGAGATTTTCACCCAGGCCTTTAAGATGCAAACCACTGTATTAGTCCCATTAGTGACTTGTGGGCCTTAATTTTGGCATTCAAAGCAGGGCAAGAAACCTTGGTTCTTGAAATGTAAAAAATGCTTGAAATAGCCTCCCCTTAAGATCACAGTATTGGTCAAATGGTAGAGACTTTACTGTCTTAGGACTGCTTGTGTACATACAGTCATGCAATGCATAACAACATTTTGGTCAATGACGAACTACATATACAATGGTGGTCCCATAAGATTAGTACTATATAGCCTAGATGTGTAGTAGGCTATACCATCTAGGTTTGTGTAAGTACGTTCTATGATATTTGCATGGTGACAAAATTGCCTAATGACATTTTTTTCAGAACATATCCCCATGGTTAAGCAACGCATCACTGTATATGCAGGGTATTAAGGCACTTTGTTTAAAAGTATTTATTAAATGTCTTAGATTTTTATATATATCCCCCAAAACACCATGAGCTATTTTTAATACTGAGAATTATTAACAAATGCAGCTATTGATCAACTCAGATTTTCAAACAGACTGAACTAAGACTTGGGGTTTTATCATAGGGGACTGTTTTTGTTTCATTTAATGAAATTTTGGGGTGTTGAACTGCTTTCCTGGTGTCAAGGAATCATGAGATCATTGCTCAATAACTGAAATAAAAAATTATTTTTGTAGTAGACTACTAATCTTAATAAGGGGAAAATCATTTGCTATATTGTAGATGTCTACTGTAATGTCCATGTTGCAGAGACACTGCATTTTTAAGAAATAAACCCAAACATTATCTTGGTTTTCATCTCTAAATGGATATTGAAGTAAGCATTGTAAGCAAACTTAGCTGCCAGTTTTTCTAAATATGTTCAGACTCACATCTGAAAGTAGATCAATCTCATTATTGGACAATAAGTGTCTATCTGCCACTTTATTGAATAAAGGGGGACAAAGTGACAGTGCAGATACCACAGAGGTATGCTTTAGCAGATACAGAAACATTTTTAAGTTGGATTTTATTAGCATCCTGCAAATATTCCCTTTCACCAAAGACTATTAATGCAAACGATTATATAATTACCATTTATAAACTATCGAGTACTGTCTTATCACCATCATATATTTTTTAGCCCCCAAAATTACATTTTAGATACTATCCCCCCGCCCTTTCTTTAGCTCTCTTTTGTTTGTTTCTTTTTGTCAGGTTAGAGAAGTGTACTCAGCAAGGGAGAGTTTCTTATTTGTGCCAAGGTACTGATGATGATGATGATGCTTACCGGCAAGATAGTAAATTTGCCATGCCTGCTTTTTTGTATTTCTAATACAAATGGAAAAAGCTATGAAACCAATTTACTAGGTTTGTCTGCTTTGAACATTCTTAAAAATAATATCGTGAATAATTATTTGTTGTCTATGTGAGTTCCCTCTAAATAGTGCCTGGCACATGTTACGTGCTCTAAAAGTGTTAGCTAGTACTGCTACCACCATTTATTATTATTATTAAATATCCATTGGTTGAAAACCAAGGAGTCAGCTAAATCATACCTGCTTCTGTACAAAGTGTTGGAAAGAAGCTGAGAAAAAGTATACAGCACTGAACACTTTTGAGAACAAGGATTTATACTTTGGATATTTTAAAATATATTATTAAATGTGAGTAAAACTTTGATCTATATACTAAACTGTGTGAAAATAATTTAATTTTGTAGAGTTGTATTTCTATATTCTATATAATTGAAGCTATTTTTATACTATATTGATTGTTTTTAATAAAGATGGTTTGGAGGTTTGTTTGCAGTTGTGTTGCCTTTTCATGCATTTGTCCAACAAGTATTTATTGAATTTCTACTCTGTGCCAAGCACTGTTCTGGACACCAGGTCACAACAGTGAACCAAACAGCTAAAAATTCCTGCCCTCACCAAGCTTATGTTCCAGTGGGAGAGGCAGACCACAAATAAGACAAATCAGTAAAATATGTTGATAAAAGCAAAGCAAGAAAAGGGGATATGAAGTGGGAGAGAGGGTGGCCAGGGAAAGGGTTGCTGAGGTGACCCCAGATCTGAAGTGAGGAGACTAACCAGTCTGATTTCTAAGGAAAGCGGAGTGAACAGCACAAAGGCCCTG
The DNA here is from genome assembly GCA_031878705.1 of Tapirus indicus. Taxonomy (NCBI): domain Eukaryota; kingdom Metazoa; phylum Chordata; class Mammalia; order Perissodactyla; family Tapiridae; genus Tapirus; species Tapirus indicus. Next base: position 135,219,790 of record CM062919.1, on the reverse strand, counting down.
AGACACCATACTTTTAATATCAACATAGAAATCACCAGAACTTTTGTTCCCTAAATCAGTAAATAAAATGCAAGGCATCAAGTTAAACATTTTCAGCTCACTCTGTTGAAAAGAGCTGATTCAAAGCTCTTAATAAGGTAAAAAGCTACAATTCTAACTATTTTCACTTTTGCTGTCTTTGTATCAATGAACACATGTCAGAAATAAGCCTGAGGATATCATAAAGGAATATGCTATAAACATTCTCTACTGTAGAGTCAAATGTAGGGGGCAGGGGAGGAAGGGAGGTGAGAAAGGAAGGAACAGAAAATTGCTGGGGGAGCAGCAGAACACTTGCTTTCCTGTCCTTGGAGATACTTATGTTCCCTGTGACGAAAGATGGTTCCTTTGACCTCTATTGGCACCATAAAAAGACAGTGTTACCTGGAGAGTCAAGTAATTCGAGTAATCCTCTCCTTAAATTTCTCCCTGTGTGCTTGTTAATGCTTCAAATTTCCTTAAAGGAGACTGAAACCTTTCATTTTGCAGAGAAAATGCCAATCGTTTCTTGAATTTGCAATGGATTTCTCAAAGGATTTTGAAGTCAATGAAATGAAAAGACAACAAATTCTTTAAGCCTAGGAATAATGATTATTAATGCAATTGCTTCAGAAAGATTAATCTGGCAGCATCATGTACAATGGAGAGAGATTCAGGCTGAAAAACCAGTTAAGAGTCGAATAAACCGCTATGGAAAGGAAGGTGGCATCAAACATGGTACCAGCAGGACTTGGCAACTGGTTTTATGTGAGGTAATCAAAATATTAAAATTCCTGCTCTGGCCCTTCTGGCCTAAATATTTGTTTTTTTTTACTAGTGACAAGCAGTATTAAAAGTGTTACAACAGACTTAAGATAATAAAGAAAAATTATAACCTAAAGTTCAAGAAAGTCAATAACTCATCTCGTGTGTTTCAGGACTCTGTAGTCCTACAGAGTAAGACATAAGATGGAATCTCCATTTATTAGAAACCATCAAACAAGCTATAAAAAGGAATCAGGAATATATTATATGCTACTATAGAGGGATCTCCAGGATATATGAAGTGAAAAAGTGAGGTGGAAGAAAACAGACAGACAATTTGTGCAGGATAGATGTACATCTACTGAGTATTCTTGCCCAAAGAAGTCAAACTTGAATCTGATAAGCCTCCAGATGAGTTCTCAAAGTGTGGTATAGGGAAGCCACAGGTGTCACCAAGACCCTAGCTGGGACTCTATGAGGTCAAAACTTTTCTCAATACTAAAGATATTATTTGCCAGTTTCACTCTCATTGTGTCATTAGCATACAGTGGTTTTCCAGCGCTACACCATGTGCGGTATTGTAACGGACTGAGTGCAAAAGCAGTCGTGTAAATCCAGCTGTCTTTTATTAAGCCAGACATTAAAGAGATTTTCAAAAATATAAAACAAGGCTATTCTCAATACATTTTTGTTTGTTTTGGATAACAGTTATTTTTAAATGTTATTTATGCAATGAGTTTATTATTATTTTAAAGGAACTGGTATTTTTAAGTTATCTTTCAATTTCTGAAACAGTAAATAATATATATAACAAAAAAAAGAAGCTTCTTTGTGGTGTTAATTTTTAAGAGTGAAAAGGGGTCCTAAAATCAAAAAGTTTGTGAACCACTGTTCTAAAATAGGTCATTGGTTCTCAACCCTGCGCATTAGAATTCCCTATACCTAAGCATTAGTTAAACAAAACAAAACACCACTCCCCATCTCCTTTGAATGTGCAGTCTGGATTGAGAACCACTGCTCTAGATAGAATTACCAAGGTAAATAAAATACAGGAGAAAAAGGAACATGTTGAATTATGCTATGGGGGTGCAATCAGCAAAACCAAACAGTGAGCTAGTGACTAGACAAACGACCCCTGGTAAAGTAACGGAGCAGAAATTCAAGGGATTTCTAAGAGAAAACGGAAGGGGAACCCTGGGAACTAAAACTAAATTCGGTTACTCCCACACTGTTGGCTTACTGCTGTGTTCTAGTTTTGGATGCTAAATATCCTTATATAGAACTGGCGCTCTCAGGTCCCTTCCTGCATCTTCCCAGCTCAGAAGCCCCTGCCTCCCGACCCTGGCCCCAGCAAGGAAAGCCCTGCACCGAGACTTCCCCAGGCAGCGCCGCGCGCCCAGGAGCCACGTGTCGGGAGTCACCTGGTGGGCACCTTGTGGCGGGAGGCGGTTGGACGCGCCTGCGCAACTCCGCGGCCCGCCCTGGCGCTCCGGCATCCCAGCATCCCGAGCGCCGCTTTCCCGCCAGGACGACGCTGAAGCGGTTTTCTGCTTCCTTTCGTCGTCTCTCCCACGCTCGTTTTGAGCTTCTGCTGCCCATTTTTACGTCCGTCGTCCCACCATGCAGCGTGAACCTCCGACGAAGAAGCCAAAGAAGGCGGAGAAGCGGCTCTTCGACGCGGCGTCCTTCGGGAAGGACCTGCTGGCAGGCGGGGTCGCGGCGGCCGTGTCCAAGACGGCGGTGGCCCCCATCGAGCGGGTGAAGCTGCTGCTCCAGGTGCAGGCGTCGTCCAAGCAGATCAGCCCCGAGGCGCAGTACAAAGGCATGGTGGACTGCCTGGTGCGGATTCCCCGCGAGCAGGGTGCGTACGGGAGGTCACCGCGCCACCCTCTCCCCGCTCGGGGCCGGCTTCCCAGAGAAGAGGGTGGGCCGGGAGGGGGCGACTGGGGGTCCCACGGCCGTGTCTGTCGGTGATGAGTTTGTTTCTTCGTCTTCGAGAATTCCATTTCTTAAGCAATCTAAGAGGCTCTGCTTTCCCAGGGCCTAGAAGGCCTACATGTGACCAGTCCTGGTGCAGGGAAGACCACCACCTTCTCTTTCTTTAAATTTCTCCGTCGCAGCAGGATTAACACCTTGGTGCCCCTGTGCCTGGCTCAGAAGGAAAGTGGTTGACCTCCCGGGATTGGGGGAGATGCCATTAGGCACTTTGCTGTATGTTAACAGGTGCTTAAAGTTGCTTAAATATTTGTTGAAATAATACGTTTAAGAGAAGTATTCCAAATTGGAAGCATTGGGGCCTTCCAGTACTCTGGTACCTATTCAGTGAAAAGAAGTTCTGTTTATTCTTGAGAACTGCTGAAGACCAGGGCTGAGACTAAAGAGGCACTCACCTCTGCACAAATTTGAGAGGGGCGCCAAAAAAATCAGTAAAGACAAATAATATTTTTTTAAATCAAAATTAATGTGAAAAATAAAAAATGAGTAAAATATCAACATTTTAACTAAAGACAGGATCAGTATTACCAGTTTTTCTTTTTGCATCAGGCACTGTCTTTAGTTAAAATGTTGATATTTTTGTTCATTGTGGAATTTTTTCTGTTAACATTGAAATGATTTCAAGGAATAAATTATGAAGGTGCTTTGTTAACCATTGAATACCCTCTATTGCAGAATGGCTCCTAAGTTAGCTGAGTGAATAAGAGGATAAATTTATCAGAAATCTTCTGAGTTGGATTCAATTGAAAACTATATGAACTTGAAAAAGGAAATAGGTCTATTTATTGTGTATTCTGAACAAGAAGTAAAGTACTTCAACTCCAGTGCAGTCCTTTCTTCCACTCTTAAGTCTAAGGCAGGTTACTCTCCCATAAAAAAGCGTTCTGTCCCTAGGGATGTGGTTACAACTCTTCTTGACCTGTTGGGTGGGCTATTTGGGGACGAGGATAGACTTAAGGCATCATATAACCTGAATTTAGAATGCACATCTGGGAGCTGAGCTCCGATCTTTCTTAGTGAGTGGTTCACCTCTTCCTACTCCCATTTATTTTGTCAGAGCAAGCTTCTCATTTCCCCCAAGGTTTTTATGGGAAAAGTAGGAATGTATCTCTCCTTGGCTTGTATTCTAAGACCTCTTCAGAGAAGTAGGGGCCTCTTTATTATTAGCTAATCTGCTTTATATATTTAGTCAGGTGAAGTTAAATATTCTGATCAGATTGTGCTGACCAGTGCTAATTTATTTTATATTTTAAATGTTTTTTTGTAATATTTAAACCTAAATATATTCAATATGACCCTTGTAAATTGAGATTTTCCTGAATAGTATCCTGGTCCCTGCTTTCTTTACCTTCCAAGATGAGATGACTTTAAGCACAACTTTAAGATGTTTTCTATTCTTATATACAAGGCCTTGTTAGGAATACACCATGGTATAGCCTGTGCTGAGAGTAATTCACACAGGAATAACAGTGCCATCTAGGGGCATTTTTGGAAACTTGTGGGAAATTTTTTGTTTAGCTCAAAGATAGAGACGTGTAATTCTTAATTGCAATGATATGAAAGGCAAAAAGTCAGCCTAAACATACTGCTGCTTTACGTAGCCAGGCGTACACAACAAAGACTTATCCTACAACCTGAATGACTCAGATCTCCCACTGGACATGCATGTAGCAGCAAAAACTGTTTATCATTATCTAAGCGTAGGTTCTAACTCTGATTTACTTATGAAGTACAAACTATCTGGGGCATAGTTCTAGTATACATTTGATTTCATTAATGCAGCTACCATGTAAGGAGAGGGAAGGTTGCACTTTATTTTGTTCAGAATTTTACTGACAGTTGTTCATCATTGTGAAAACTCATGTCAGCAACTCTGTGGTATTTGGTTACCACTTAAACCACTTGCGTTTGTAACTATTGAATTCATGATGATTGTCCATATATTTTCTGGAATTTACCTTCTGTCTCTTTTTTGAAAGTCAAGACACATTCCCATCTCAACTGTTCTCAAGTTTCACTCGTTTTTCATGTTTGCTCTAATTTTACTTATAAGTTTTCCTTTCTTTAGGCAACATGGAATGAGCCTAAGAGATATGAACTCAGAAAGCTCAACATTATTCAGAATGGATTTTTATATAGAGGCAGTAGGGATTTAATAGCTTTAAGTCTAGAGTCAGATCTGGAATCAAGTCCCAGCCTTTCCCATACCTTGTGACCTTGAACAATTTTTTTTTCCTTTTTTGGTGAGGAAGATTGTCACTGAGCAAACATCTGTGCCAGTCTTTCTCTGTTTTGTATGTAGGACGCTGCCACAGCATGGCTTGATGAGCAGTGTGTAGGTCTGCACCTAGGATCCAAACCCGCAAACCCCGGGCTGCCTAAGGGGAGCATGCAAACTTAACCACTACCCCACCAGGTCAGCCCCTGAACAGTTTTTATTTAACCTCTCTCAGCCTCAATTTCCTCATTTGTATACTGGATATAATAATAGTACCTACCTGATGTGGTAATTGTGAGGGTTAAACAAGATAATGCCTGTAAAATATTCAACCACGTGTCTATTGCATAGTTAGTGCTCAGTAAATTTTAACTCTTTAATCCTTGTGCATGCATTCCTAAATTTACAAACATGTATTCCTGATGTTCATTTGTAAATGAGTGTATGAGATAAACTTGCATTACACATAGAGTAAATTTTTGTAATCTCTGAGGGAATCTACAGAGTACAATTACAAAGTATAGTTGAATAAAACCCTGAAACCTGGCCCCCACAAATATTTCTATAGAAAATGCATTCAAAATTCCACTTTGAGGTTCCTCCCACTTTGCACTCTTAGTAGGGACATTGGAGCTTCTAAAACCATGGTATGACAGTGGGATGCAAAGAAGGGAATAACAAATTTTTTAAGTGTGTTCTATGGAAAAAGAGGTTAAAACAGGGGTTCTTAACCTGACATCTGTAGCTTTAGGGAATCCATGAGTTCCATGAAACATATGCAAAAGTATTTTGTGTATGTGCGGCTGTATTTTTTCAGACATAATCCATTAAGCTGCCAGTTCTCCTCCTATACTTCTAGGGGTTTACTTGATTTCTAGATTTTCACTGGGACACTGACATTTGTTTTGATGAATCCTCTAGGTTTTTTTCCTGCAAATAAATTTTGCTCAAGGAACAGATTCTTTAGGCAACTCTAGCAAACTCCTTTAGTCATTAATCTAGCATTCCGTCAAGGTCTCATGTTAATTTCCAGATGTCTTTGTCATCACAATCTTCCATTATATTCAGTACATCAGCCAAAGTTATAAACCTTATACTGCTCTTATATATGACACTCTTTTTGTGAAATAAATATTAATTCAGTACTATAATCATAATTACAGATTTATAACTAGTAACTCATAATCTGAAACTCATAATATCTCAATACTATCCAACTAAATCAGCCATTTCCAAAATCACTATAAATATTTGAGCCATGTATAAAATGGGAATTTTATTACCTTTTTGATATATAACACTTGTTCTAAACTCAGTTTATTAGTTTTTTTTTTAACCAATGGTGATTTCAACTTAAATCCTGTTTGATCAGACTGGCAATTTTCTAGCCAAAATGTTCTTCTTGATCCTTTTAAGATTGACTTTGTCCTCTGCCAGTCATCTGTCATTGTGTTACTATAAACCATGGTCTAGGAAATCAATCTTATTCTTCAGTATCATTTACACAGTCGTATTTCACTCTATATTTCTCTTCCATGATCAGACCACTGAGAAAATACAAATACTTAACTATGTTCTTAAATGTGTTTATTAACTATGAAGAACTTAAAAATACCTCTAAAAATTAGATTCACTAACCTCCCTTAGTAATTCAGCGTGGCCAAAACTAGCAAGAAATATTCCTTTGTAATTTCCTTACATTTCTCATGTTTTAAGATTTTTATTTTGCTTCCATTAAAGAAAACTTTTGACTTTTCTTAGTATAGAAAATATTCATATGATTAAAGTATTTATGGAGAAGTATTGTAGTTAAGGGACTGAATTGTTGAGCCAGATTGCTTGGGTTTGAATTCCAGCTCTACAGTCTTCTGAGTAAGTGATCTTGGGCAAGTTACTTAACTTCCCTCTGACTTAGAAGTTGTTTTTAACTTATTTCTTCATCTTTAGAATGGACAGACTATACAAATCAAAACCACAATGAGATATCACTTGACAGCTGTCAGAATGGCCTTATTAAAAAGACAACAAACGACAAGTGCGGTGAGGATGTGAAGAAAAGGGAACCTTCATACACTATTGGTGGGAATGTAAATTGGTGCAGCCACTATGGAAAACATTATGGAGGTTCCTCAAAAAATTAAAAATAGAAGTACCATATGATCCAGCAATTCCACTTGGGTATCTATTCAAAGAAAATGAAAACACTATTTCAAAAAGATATATGCACCTCTATGTTCATTGCATCATTATTTACAATAGCCAAGATATGGAAGCAACGTAATTGTCAATTGATAGATGAATGGGTAAAGAAGATGTGATGTGTATATATATATATACACTGGATTATTGCTCAGCCGTAAAAAAGAATGAAATCTTGCCACTTGCGACAACATGGATGGACCTAGAGGGTATTATGCTAAGTGAAGTAAGTCAGACAGAGAAAGACAAATAACATATGATTTCACTTATATGTGGGATCTAAAAAACAAAACAAATGAACAAAGAAAACAAAACAGAAACTAACTCATAGATATAAAGAACAAACTGGTGGTCAGTGGGGGTGAGGGGGTAGAGGGATGGGGGAAATAGGTGAAGAGGATTAAGAGGTGAAAATTCCAGATAAATAAGTCACGAGGATGTAATGTACAGCATGGGAATGTAGTCAATAATATTGTAATAACTTTATGTGGTGACAGATGGTCATTAGACTTGTGGTGATGATCATTTTGTATATAAATGTCAAATCACTATGTTGTATGCCTGAAACTAACATAATATTGTATGTCAACCATACTTCAGAAAAAAATAATAAAGCACGTCACATAACCAAAACAAAAGAAAAGTAAAACAGACTAATAGTACCTACCTCATGAGTGATTGTGAGGATTAAATGAGTAAAAAGCAGTTCCTAGAAATTAGTATTGTTGTTTTTGTTAATATTGCCTCAAAAATTTTTATATTAGTTTTTTTAATAGAGTTTTATTTACCATACTTTAATATTTTTAGGACTTTTCTAAGATTTGTTTCTCCAGAAACCCACACCTGGAGTAGAGCTTTGGAGTCAGACTGAACACTTGATTCTAAATCCTGGTTTGGCTAAAACCATATTTCTAAAGTTTTTAAACTTTGTGCATGTATAAAATGTGTGCTATAGGAGAACCTACATCATAAGCATAATGTAATGATTAAATGAAATATACATATGAAGCTTTTGCCAGTGCCTGGCACAAATTAAATGCTCAGGAAGTGATAGCTATTACCATTACATGTTACATGCTCTCATATCAGCTGTGAGTACTGAGAAGGTTATTTCTTGGCTATTAAATATGCTTCTTAATTGTTTTTGTGCAACTGCTTTATATTTAGCTTGGGATTCACCGAGATTCTGTGTTTTTTTCCACAGAGTATATTTACTTATTTAACAAACAAATATCTTTCCCTCTGTGTACTTAACTAATCTTCCTCTCAGTTTCTGAGCACCAGCACAGTCAACTGAGATTATTTTCATTTGAATCTTTATCTTTAGAAGACTGATTCTGGGTATTCTCCAAGCTGACACTAGAGATATCCTATTCAGAGTAGCAGGGTCAAACCATTTGACAATTTGCAATCTAGTAAAAACAACTATGACTGCTGAAGAGCTAGCCTGTTGTATTCTAGGGCAACTCTGGATTACAAAGGCAGCTCTGAGTTATAAGGGTAACACAATGACTGAATTATAAGGATTGGAGTCCATGGAGATTTGAAGTGGGAAGATTATTGACCTCGAAAATTTCCTCCCGTCTTTCCATCAGGCCTCTGGAGACTGCCTTGAATTGTAAATTGATCCCTTTTCTGGCTAGGTTCCAGAATGTAAAGATAAGGATGCTTTAGACTCTTTTATCCCTTTTTCATTCTCATAAGTGTGTATACAAACCAATTTTGTTCTCCCAGCCTTATCACCATAGGAATTGTATATTGTGATTTGAAAATGAGGCTAAGTGTTACTAGCTTCTCTGACAAATACTAGTGAGCTCTATTTTTCTACTAGTAAAGAGCCCTATATTCAACTGATAATGTTTTCCATAGGTTTTTAGGTATTCAAGGCTTTTTACTGGAAATTAACAAAATTGGAGTGGAGTTCCTGGAGATAACACTGCCTTTTTTCTTCAGTGGAGACACACATAAACTTTATTTTTTCTCACAAGAAAGGGTATAAGTTTTAGATGGTTCAAATAGCTAAGTTTGTTAAAACTATTCTGGGAATTATTTAATAATAATACAATTTAAGTTTATATTTAGTATGTTTTCTTTTGTAGGTTTCTTCAGTTATTGGCGTGGCAATTTGGCAAATGTTATTCGATATTTTCCAACACAAGCTCTAAACTTTGCTTTTAAGGATAAATACAAACAACTTTTTATGTCTGGAATTAGTAAAGAGAAACAGGTAAGTATATTTTAATGTTTCTAAAATTTTCTAAGAAATAGTTATTTGTCTTACGTGTGATGTTTTATTTGGGGGGGAGGTGCTCAAGTGGTAGAAAAAAATAATAATTAAACACAGTAACTATTGACATAATATGTAGTAAGTTATAGAAATTATATATGAGAAACAGAATTATATTAACTTTTACAAGTTTCTCTAAACCTCTTGACAGTTTTAATAATTAAAGAATCTTTTGTCTCAAGGCAATATTTCTCTGAATAAATATTGATTTTAATGTAATTTATTTTTTATCATCACTATTCTACTGCACTAGGAAAATCCAGCATTTTATCTACTTTTATTAAGCAAAAAAAAGCAGTCAATGGATATGTATTCCTACAAGTGAGGTAATTTATTTCCCAAAGAAGTAAATTGTTTCTTTTTTATGACTAAGGATCTATTTAGGTAAGATTAAAGTGCATAGGAAGATCACATCAAACAAAACAGGAAAATGATAAATTTAAGTTAGAAATCTCTTTTTTCATTGCAAAGGTGCTTTTTCTTTTCAAGGTAATCACTCCCTTAGTTACAAAATTTCAATTTTAAAATTTCCTGCTCATATAAACTGTATGTCATTTGTCCTGGTCTCGATTTGTTTTGTTGTCTCCATGTACACTATACCACCTACATTACTCTCAAGGTCTTCCCTTCACGTTTATGAAGTCTCTCTTCCCCTTCTTTCTCTTTTTCTCTTCCCCTCAACCAACCAAGCTGTCCTGGCAGGTTCTTTATTTTATTTTTTTTAAGGTTTTATTTTTTATTTTTTTGTGAGGAAGACTGGCCCTGGGCAAACATCTGTGCCCATCTTCCTCTACTTTATATGGGACGCCACCACGGCATGGCTTGACAAGCATTGTGTCGGCGGGTGCCCGGGATCTGGGCCCATGAACCCCGGGCTGCCAAGTGTGAACTAAACCGCTGTGCCACCGGGCGGCCCCAGTGGCAGGTTCTTGAAAAGCAACTGTTTGTGGAACATGTCTTTGTTGCTCTCTCCTTTAATTTCCTTTTAGACCATGTATTCCCTTTTTTTCACAATTTATATTTCATTAACAAATATTTATTGACTGCTTTCCACTGTCTCTTCTGTAGTGGGAGGTATAAAAGTAATGAAAAAATTTCTTTAAACTTAGAATCAGAAGATCTGGATTTGGATCCTGGTACTCTGCTTATTTAGCCTTGTGAGTTTTGTTTTTGTTTGTTTTCTTTTTTTGATGAGGAAGACTAGCCCTGAGGTAAACATCCGTCGCCAATCCTCCTCTTTTTTTCTGAGGAAGACTGGCCCTGGGCTAACATCAGTGCCCGTCTTCCTCTACTTTATATGGGACGCCGCCACAGCATGGCTGACAAGCAGTGCGTCTGTCTGTCCCGCCCAGGATCTGAACCTGCAAAACCCCGGGTCATGGCAGCAGAGTGCATGAACTTAACCGCTTTGCCACCAGGCCAGCCTTGTGAGTTTTTGAAAGACACCTCTCTGATCCTTAGTTTCCTCATCTGAAAATTGGACATAATACTTACCTCATAGTTTTATTGTGAGGTTTAGATGAGATTACATGTAAAGTGCTTATCGTAGTGCTGTGCTATATGGTAGACACTCAGAAAAATGTTCCTGTCTTCTTTAGCAGACAACTCTAATAACTGGAACTTCTCTTGATTCAGAACCTGTGTCAGAGGTCCCCAAGACCACCTTCACGTTCAATGATTCATTAGGACTCAAAGAACTCAGAAAAGCTATTATACTCATGGTTTATTATAGCAAAAGCATATAGATTAAAATCAGCAAAGGGAAGAGAACAGAATCCAGGAGAAACTAGCCACAGGCTTCTAGTTGTCCTCTCCTAGTAGAATCACGTGGACAGCACTTAATTCTCCCAGCAACGATGTGGGACAGCACATATGATGTGTTGCCAAATAGGGTTGCACACTCGAGCATTTGTGTCCAGAGTTTTTTTGGGAGTCATTTGCATAGGTGTGGAAAGTGACAGACTTTAACCTCTCAGTCTCCAGCCACCATCCCCCTCCCTGAAGAGGTCAAACTGATAAAGTTTAGCCCAAAGCCGCAAGCATACAAATACAGTAAATTTACAGATTTACTATAAATCACATGTTAGCATAAACTGTCTGGTGTGGCCCAAAGCCTCAGCATAGAAAGACACTCTTATCAGGTAGGATGTTCCAAGGGCTCAGAGGTTATCTTGAAGAAACTGATCAAGAGCCAGTCCTGAACATCTTTTCAGTATGTCCAGGGTTTGGACAATGCAGGCCTGCTGAGTTAACCTTTTACTGAACACTTTCTACCCCCATCCCAAAAAGATAATTCCTATAAGACTAAGCTAAATGGAGTAATTAACTCCAGAATTAACCAGAATATGTATGGTACTCAGATCTATTCCTAACAGTGTAAATAGCATGGCTCCAAAAATTTTAAAGTTAACTTTGCTCCTTGCTTAAAATCTGTAATAAATTCAAGTGAGTGGAGCCTGAGGTTGACAACATTTTTAGTATGTCTATAAAGATCATGCTGTCTTATTTAGAATGTAAAGGTATTCAATCACAATTAATAGTGTAATATTTAAATATATATTATTTACTAAATTTGGGTACTAATGACCCTTATATTTCTGCCATTGGGCATCAAAATTTTAATCCCATATCTGCCCTCTCCTCAAAAAAAAAGTGAAGAAAGAGAACTGAAAAAAAAAATCAATATTTTTGGGCTTTTTTTTTTACCTGGCCTTAAAAGAGGCAGAGAAGACAGAAAAAACAAATACAGTATGTGGGTTTAAAAGTGATTGATCTACCACAATGAGATATCACCACACACCTATCAGAATGGCTAAAATAGTGACAACACCAAATGTTGGCAAGGATGCAGAGAAGCTGAATCATTCTTACATTGCTGGTGGGAATGTAAAATGATACTGCCACTCTAGAAAAGAGTATGACAGTTTCTTACCAACTAAACATAGGCTTATCATACAACCCAGCAGTTTTACTCTTGGGCATTTATCCTAGAGAATGAAAACTTATGTTCACACAAAAACCAATATACACAATGTTTATAGAAGCTTGTTTCATAATAGTCTAAAATCTGGAAATAACCTAGATGTCCTTCAGCAGGTGAATGGCTAAACAAACTATGGTGCATCACTCTGTAGAATATTACTCAGCAATAAAGAGAAACAGACTTTTGATAAAACAAATATTGTATGATTCCACTTATGTACCTAAAATAGGTAAATTCATAGAGATGGAACACAGAATAGAGGTTACCGGGGGCTGGAGGGAGGGGAGATGGGAGTTATTTAATGGGTACAGAGTTTCTATTTAGGGTGATGAAAAAGTTTTGGAAATAGATAGTAGTGATATTCACACAGTACTGTGAATGTACCTAATGTCACTGAATTACACATTTAAAAATGGTAAAATGGTAAATTTTATGTATATTTTACCACAACTTTTTTAAAAAGAACAAACTTTTGATACATGCAGCAACTTTGGATGCTAAGTGAAAAAAAGCCAATCTCAAAAGTCATTTGCTTTCTGATTCCATTTATATACTATTCTTGAAAGGACACAATTATAGAGATGGAAAACATAATAGGGGTTGCCAGGAGAAAGGGAGGTGAGTGACTGTGGCTGTAGAACAGTAGCACTGGGGATCTGTATCATGGACCTCTTGACTATGGTGGTGGTCATGTGAATCTGCACAAGTGATAAAACTGCATAGAACTAAATACGCATGCAAATGGTGAAATCTTAATAATATAGGTGTTTATCAATGTTAATTTCCTCTACTACAGTTATGCTAGATATTGCCATTGAGGGAAATTGGTTGAAGAGTTTACAGACTCTGTATTATTTCTTAGGATGCATGTGAATCTGCAGTTATCTCAAAATAAAAAGTTTTCTTAAAATAACCATGATAAGGAGGTGTGTTCCCACTATATATTGTTTCACTGAATTTTCACCTCACCCTTTGAGGTAGTTATTTTTTACCCCAAATGTATAGATAAAGAAACCAAGACCCAGAGCTTAAAGCACTTGCCCAAGTCATTTGTTTCAGGTCTTCTAACTCCCAAACTCGGATCCTTCTACCACGCTCTACTCCTCTCTCAGCTGAGGTCACTAGACTGGATGAGCCTTAGCTGAGCCTCAGCACAGAATGTTTCTCTGCTGTCCCTTAGCAGCTTCCCAGCATAGCCCTCAGCAGAGAAGACTAGAACTTCTCCCAGCTCTCTTCCGTGCCCAGACAAACTGTTAGAAAGAACTTTGGTCCCAGGGCATTTGTTCTTTGATGCATCATTGAGTCTGTTCACACAGTATCTATTTGTCAACAGTTGAAAATAAACAGGATTGTTTTTCCCCAAAACCCTCAGACTCTTTCATTTCATCTTCTTGTCCCTTCCTGATTCCTCTCCATGCCCTTTCCTTTTACAGTATAGTATTATCTGAAATTACTAACTTATAATAACTGAAACTCATTTATATTGCTATACCACCTCTCCTGGATCTATTTTATTTAAAGGTTAATTGTGGAGGAACAGATTTTATTACACAAACACTTGCTGGATTATCATCCAACATAGATTCTAATTTTTTTTTCTCCCTCTTTTTCCTTCCTTCCTTCTTCCCAGAACTCCATTCCTCCCTTCCTTCCTTCCATCAGTAGGTTGGCCATACTATTGATACATGTTGTGCCTCCCTATGTCATTTTTTCATAGGCCCTGCTTTCACTATCAGAAGTGTCCTGGGGCTGGGCCGGGCTGGCCCGGTGGCGTAGCGGTTAAATTCACATGCTCTGCTTCGGCGGCCCAGGGTTTGCAGGTTCGGATCCCAGGTGCAGACCTGTACACCGCTTGTCAAGCCATGCTGTGGCAGCGTCCCATATAAAGTAGAGGAAGTTTGGCACAGATGTTAGCCCAGGGCCAATCTTCCTCAGCAAAAAGAGGAGGATTGGTAATGGATGTTAGCTCAGGGCTAATATTCCCCACAAAAAAAAAAAGGAAGAAGTGTCCTGGTTTGAATAATAAATTATATGTTCATCCACCCAGAAAGTCATTGATCTGTCCTCTTTCTCTTATCTAGGAAGGGAAAAAAGGTTAAATAGAACTTAAGATGTACTTTATAAACGTTTATGCTGCATATTATGTTTGGTTTGACTTATTTGGTTGTAAGAAGCAGAGACACAAATTACCTCAGGAAAAAGAGGTATTTATTGCAGTGATACACTGGTACTGGATGAATCAAAGGCAACTTGGAATCAAATTATATTCATCTTTGTCTCCCAAGTTATTTGGTCTGTCTCCCTCTCTCTAATGATCTGCTCTTTTTGTGTGTATTTGCTGTTTTCTCATTGTTGCTCACCTTTTTAATTTACCTATTTTTTAAATTTAAGTCTGGTTAATATCATGGTGGTCCCTCTGACCTTTCTTTACCTGGGATCCATGCATGCCTGAGGAATACCTTAAACACACTAAAAGTGTATGTTGGTACATACATGATTTTTGTTGGAAGAGGATCTATAGCTTTCAACAGTCTCAAAGTAGACTGAGACCTAAAAAAAGGTATTTAATACCTTATCCATTTCTGTCCTTACTGCTAACTGGCATAGAATCTCTAGAGTCAAATTCCCAAAAAATAGACTCTGGCCCAGCTCATCTTTTTCTACCAGGTTACAGATCATCTACTAGACTATGGATTAGCTACCCTGGTGTCAGATGCAATCTCCTGATCTAATTATCTCTGTGATTATGAAACATGGCTACCAATACAGAACTTGAGTTTCACTTAAAAGGAGCCATGGGAGTCTCAGGACAGTAAGTGGCATTCCTAGTACCCTTCATTAAACAAATATTTATTGAATGCATTACTATTACTCTGGGTAAGGTCCCATGACTTGCTTTGTGAAATAAACAGATAAATTAAGAATCCTGGCCTCAAAAAAATGCAAACAACTGAAATGTCCATAAACTGATGAATGGATAAATAAAATGTGGTAAATCCATATACAGTCATGCACCACATAATGACGTTTCAGTCAATGACAGCATTACAATGGTGGTCCCATAAGGTTAGTACCGTATAGCCTAGGTGTGTAGAAGGCTATACTATCTAGGTTTGTGTAAGTACACTCTATGATGTTCACACAATGACGAAATTGCCTAACGACATATTTCTTAGAAAGTATCCCCGTCATTAAGTGCCACATGACTGTAATGGAATATTATTTGGCAATAAAAAAAGGAATGAAGTGCTAATACATGCTACAATGTGGATGAGCCTTGAAAACATTATGTTAAATGAAAGAATCCAGTCACAAAAGACAACATACTGTGTTATTCCAAATATAGGAAATGTCCAGAACGGGCAAATCTGTAGAGATAGAAAGTAGCTTAATGGTTACCTAGGGCTCAGGTAGGTGGGGGAGGATGTGGAATACTGCTAATGGGAAAGGGTTTCTTTTTGGGGTGATGAAAATTGTGAAACTGGCGATGGTTGCACAACTCTGTGAATATACTAACAATCTATTGAATTGTATACTTTACGTGGGTAAATTGTATGGTGTGTAAATATATCTCAGTAAAGATGTTAAATTTAAAAAAAGTGATAATAGTAATCCTGGCCTCAAGAAATGTATAGTCTGTAAGAGGTAAGATAAGGCATGTACACAAATAATTATAAATTGAAAGAGTGATTGTAAGTACTATTAAAAACGTGAGAATCTGGAACAAATTGACACAGTTTACATATTGGTCACATGATTCACCTTTAATTCTCTGAGAGATGAAGTATTTATGGGAAGAGGGTATGATTATATACAGTTTGGGGTGGGTTGGAGGTCAGAGCTTTCAATGGAAGAAGAATTTGAATTAGAGCATAAATCAATAACTTATCGTTTAAAAAAGATAGGAAGGGCATTCCATGCCAAGAGAAAATTGAGAATTCCAAAGTTATCTGAGACTTAAAACTATTGTTAGAAATAAGAGTCAGAGAATAAAGCAAGAAACTGAGCTTGACTAGAATATTATTCACTTTAATATATTTAATGGTTACAGCAGCCTAGATTTTCTATAACAGCTCCAATTCAAGTATTCCTTTCTTCTCCAATAAGCTCTAGATGTTGAAAAGCAGTTTACTGGACCTAAGCAGAGCACATTTTGTATGTTTATTAAAAAGAACCTCAACAGCCCATGTGAACCAGTAGAACAATAAGGCCTAACTTACATGCCACTCAACTACATTATAATTGATTTCTGCCAATTTTCATGTTAGCATTTGAACATAATATGTATTTTTGAGCTGTTTAAATTTAATTCTACTAAAATTACAAAGTAAAATTGTGGCATTATAAAGTATTACTGCCCCACCACCACCACCAAAAAAGGGCACAACTAAAGCCTCCATAGATACTTGACATTTTAGTCATAACTAATACTAACATAACTAGTTATTAGTCATAACTAATATTAACAAAAAATTTACAGTCTAAAGAGATGATTATCTTATTTGGCCTTTTTGGCTAATGTGGCCGACTTTTGCTGGAGGCCGTTAAAAAAATATCTTGGAATTTCAGTATGTCAGCATCTAAAGTGTATCTCCCAGACTGCCTGGTAAGAAACAAAGGCTCCGGGCCGGCCCGGTGGCGCAGCGGTTTAGTTTGCGCTTGGCATTCCGGGGTTCGCGGGTTCGGATCCCGGGCGCCCGCCGACTCACTGCTTGTCAGCCGTGCCATGGCGGCGTCCCATATAAAGTGGAGGAAGATGGGCACGCATGTTAGCTCAGGGCCGGACTTCCTCAGCAAAAAGAGGAGGATTAGCAACGGATGTTAGCTCAGGGCTGGTCTTCCTCACAAAAAAAAAAAAACAAAGGCTCCGCGGATGTGAAAAGAAGTATTTTGGATAATATCATATGCATTATCATAGATGTTTACTTTATAAAAGCACTTTGTAAATCTGGCTTTTTAACCTTTATGAAAAATGATTTTAAACAGTTAGATTCTGTAGTTTAATAACCACTTTTTATTTAATATGTTTCAGTTCTGGAGGTGGTTTTTGGCTAACCTGGCTTCTGGTGGAGCTGCTGGGGCAACATCCTTATGTGTAGTATATCCACTAGATTTTGCACGAACCCGATTGGGTGCTGACATTGGAAAAGGTATGGAATTTTTAGAAATACTAACTCTTCCTTCTTTGTGTTTTGAACAATGTATTATTTATTGTAG
This sequence comes from Tapirus indicus, assembly GCA_031878705.1. Classification (NCBI taxonomy): domain Eukaryota; kingdom Metazoa; phylum Chordata; class Mammalia; order Perissodactyla; family Tapiridae; genus Tapirus; species Tapirus indicus. Next base: position 135,202,108 of record CM062919.1, on the reverse strand, counting down.
AGCTATGCTATAACAACAGTGTCAGATACAGTCTAAAAATTTTATTCTCAACCAATTGGTAGAGTCATAAGGCCTAAAGATTACTACTTTTTTCTTTTCCCTTAGAAGAGGGAAGGGGAAGGCCAACACTAGTAACAAAAGAGCAAATACAAAGACTGCTTGTAACTTACTTCCAGTTTTTTCCTAGAGAATCACCTCCCAGATCCCTGTATGCACTTATTCCTGTCTCCATCATGGCTCCTCTCTAGGTTAGATGTATAACTCTCATCCTAGAGATTCCCTTTGCCTCTGTCCTTACTTATTTTATCACATCTTCCTGTGTTTTTGTTACACTCTTGTTTTGGTAGATTATGTTCTTTGGGAGCTTTCTGAGAAGAGTGGATGGGAGATAAATTGAGATCTTGCATGTCTAAAAATGTCTCTGTTTTACCCTCTTAATATTTGGCCGTATATAAAATTCTGCCTTTTTAAGTTATTTTCTTTCACAATTTTGAAAGCATTACTCTGGATTCTAGTTTCTAATATTGCTCTTAAGAATTTGATCTCTTATGGCTGATCCTTTTGTATGTGACTTTTTTTCTTTTTAATTACCTTATATTCCTGATGATTTGACATTTCACAATGATGTATCTTTGTGTGAATCGTTTTTCACTAATTGTGGAGGTAACTCATTTGGCCCCATTCAGTCTGGAGCCTTACCCATTCTGAGGAGCAAGTCACTTGGCTGCTCAGGGTGAAGTGGATTTTGAGCATCCAGCTGCTACTTTGCTTTCACTACAAGAGTTGTACTTAGTTCCTCTGATTCCTAAGTCTTTCTGAGGTTATTAGGTCAAATGGCTCGCTTCTCAACAATATCTCCCTCTGTAAAATAATAGGTTTCAGCTTTCTCTGTCTACTTAGTGAGTTACCACTCTTCTGCCTCCTTACCATCTTGCTAAAATTTGTCGATTTCATTCTGTGTCACATATTCTTCTTTGCCTATATGGCTTTAAAGCTCTTTTATTCCTTTAATATCATTTTAATAGAATTTCTTAAGGAAGCAGAGATTCATTCAACAAATATTTATTGAGTGCCTGCTGTGAGGCCCTTTTAATATTTTCAGTTAAAATCTTTTTAAGATACTACTTGAAATCTTAATTATCTTTAAACAAATGGGAGGATTGTGATTTGTTCCTTTTTTGCTAGATTTCTAAGTGGCACTTCCACATAATTTAAATCTATAAAATGTTTAATTTGTTTACTTTGACTAAAGTGTTTATCTGATATATAATGTTGCTAATAAATTTTAAATGGCTTTATTTTAGGTCCTGAAGAGCGACAGTTCAAGGGTTTAGGTGACTGTATTATGAAAATAGCAAAATCAGATGGAATTGTTGGTTTATACCAAGGGTTTGGTGTTTCAGTTCAGGGCATCATTGTGTACCGAGCCTCTTATTTTGGAGCTTATGACACAGTTAAGGTAATTTAGGGCTTTAACTAATATATATTAAATAAATGATTTGCTTCTTTTTATTCTAATTAGTAATATGTTCAGCAGTTATGTTTACTTTTAACTGTAGAAATCAAAATAAATGATGAAATAGGAGACAGTGTAGAATTTTATTTAATCATGACTCAGCCATAACCTAATTAAATTATGATTCTATCATAGATCTGACTTTAGATATAAAGCATAAACCCAAACATTAAGTTTTTGTGCTGTTTGTGCTGAAAGAGTCACTATACATCATGTTGCAAATAGAAAACATGCTAAGTAGGCTTACAGCATAATCAAATCTTTGGCATATAAAAAAGCATCTTCTGACAGGTTTTCTGATTTTACATTCACTTTATTATCACTTTTTTACATGCAAATAATCAATTTAGTATCTTATCATTTTGGAAAGCAAGCAAGGCATAATTAGTTAAATGTAATAAATGCTACTATAGGTCAGTTATCTATTGGTTACTGTTAGATTCTGTACTGTATTCTCCAGCTTGTTCTGCAATTTGCCTTTTTATTTCAGATTTTAATAGCACTTCCATAAGGTAGGAAAGAGAAAGATTGTAATAATGGCTACCATTTTTTGAGCTATTACTTAGTTCCAGGAACCTTGTTAAGTACTTTACATTCTCACAGTGTTCTAGGATAGCTTTTAATATCCCCATTTTAAAGATAAATAACCTAGGAATGGTTAAGTAATTTTTTTAAGTGGCAGGCAAAAATCCCATGCTGTTAATCATTACATCATAATGCTTCCAAAAGGAATCAATGCACTTAATAACAATATTGTTTACTAAATAAGATTAAAACTTGAGGGAAATTTTATACTAGTTTTAGATGTTATCCCTGCCTTCCCTAGTTAGTATAAATGCAGTTGAATGTCATTTTTATGGTGGTCTGGACATATTACTTTTAGTTTGTAGTGTATTTTTTAAACAACTAAGTTAATGTAAATTACAGGATCTTATGTATGTTTATTTAATCACAGAAACATTTATGTCTTCTCTCCCTCTGTTTTTCTCTATCACCTATAGTAGTTGTGAAATTTAGGAATGTTTCTTCACTAGCTTAGAGCTTTAAAGCTGCTTATCAAATATCATCTATTGATAATAGCAGGCATTCTTTAATTTGTTTCAACTTTATAAGGAAGAACCATGGAAGAACTTTTTTGGTCACTGGCTGCTAGCTCCTCTAGTTTTAGGCGCCATTAATAACAAATCTCTTATAATCGCAAATATGCTTTTCCTTTTCAAATATGCTTTTGAAATATAGCCATGTATAGCAGCCTTTCTTATTGATCTCCTGTTATTTTAATCTTTCCACATTAAATCCAACTGTTCTTTATTGCATGTGAAGTATAATTGAGCCTTCTTTCATGTAAGAATTATTCTTTGACTTAAGGATTTAAGATATTTTGGAAATTTAGTTGGTTACTTGATACATTTTTCTTTTCTAGGGCTTGTTACCAAAACCAAAGGAAACCCCATTTCTTGTCTCCTTTTTCATTGCTCAAGTTGTGACTACATGCTCTGGAATACTCTCTTATCCCTTTGACACAGTTAGAAGACGTATGATGATGCAGGTATTTTGTTATTATTTGTAAGCTTAATCAAATTTTCCAATATCTCTGATATTCAGGTATAATTTATTCAAATTTTAGAGAAGTTTTGGCTGAAAGTCGCAGGTCATTTGTTTTACTTGCTAAAATAAATGCATGATGTGTTCTGTCATGTATCCTTTCCTATCCCCAAACAGCCATCATCCAGCCAAGCTTCTTCCTTGTCTGCTATCAGAACAGAAATGCCTTCCACTACTGTAGCATATATTGTTTGGAGGGTATAAGGGGATGGCAGGGATTGGATGAGCATGTCTATTTTAACTGAATATTAGATTAAGTAGAATAAACCCAGTCACGAGCTATTGATTTATGTCATCATTTGTTGTAGTATATTTTAATAAAAGTAAATAATTTTTAACTGCAAGAATGAAATCTTGTTTATAATGACCTATGTTCTAAATATAAATCCCCAAACCAAAATTTTGATACATTCCATCTCTGTTGCTGTATTTGTTACATTCATTCCTTCAGCAAATATTTGAGTGCCTGATCTATGCTAAACTACGGTGACACAAATAAAATAAGGCAGAACCTGCACCCAAATTCATAGCACAGTATTGAAGGCATTCAGTTAATGGTTTAAGTAGAAATGTGCATAGGTTCCAGGAATGCAATAGAGGAGGGGTGCCCAAATGCTTAAAGTGATGAGCTGTGGCCTCTTGGAAAACTAAATCTCAATAAATAGGCTTTTTCTCCAGACAGTGAGAGAACATTCTAAGCAGAGGGGAAAAAACATACATAGAAGTATGGCTGGAAAAGTAGTTCAATATACTCAGATGATAGATTTCTGCAAGTGAAAATAATGAGGCTAGAAAGCTAGAATAGTAATATAATGCTTATTATATGCCACATACTGTCCTAAGTATTTTACACTTTTACTTATTTAATTCTCAAAACAATGCTATGAAGTCTAGTTACTATCATTATCCTCATTTTATGTTTACAAAATGGTCCTGGGAGAACCCAGTAGGTCACCTGAAAGGGTAAAGCATATCTAACCTATTACTTCACTCATGGACTATTCTTAAAGTTATTCCTTTTATTTATTTATTGTTGAGGAAGATTCGCCCTGAGCTAACATCTGTGCCAATCTTCCTTCGCTTTGTATGTGGGATGCCTCCACAGCATGGCTGACAAGTGGAGTAGGTCTGTGCCCGGGATCCAAACCCACAAACCCAGGCCACCGAAGCAGACCATGCAGAACTTGACTTGGCCATGGGGCCAGCCCCAGTTATTCCTTTTATATCTGTTTCCTTTTGCCAGAGGATCTATATCTAGCTCCAGTTTAATGCATTGAAAAACTTTTTAAAATGGAAAATTAATTTGCATATAGACTATGGATTAGGTAAATGGTACTGTATCGATGTTAAATTTTCTGATTTTGATAACTGTACTTTGGGTATGTAAGAAAATATTCTTAGAAAATGCACACTGAAGTGTTTAAAGATAAGGGGCACGATATCTGCAACTTATTGTCAAAATAATTTAGAAAAAATTATGAGGGTGTGGGCTTTTATATATATTTGTGTGTGTTTGTGTGTGTGTGTGTGTGCTGCTAGGGCTACCATAACAAAGTACCACAAACTGGGTGGCTTAAACAGAAATTTATTTTCTCACAGTTGTGGAGGATAAAAGTCTGAGTCAGGTGTCCAGCAGGGTTGGTTTCTTCTTAGGGCCTCTCCTTGGCTAGTAGATGGCCATCTTCTCCCTATGTCTTCCCATGGTCCTTTTTCTGTTTCTCTTCTTATAAGGATGGCCGTATTGGATTAGGGCCCACCCTAATGAGCTCATTTAACCTTCATTGCCTTTGTAAAGAGCCCGTCTCCAAATATAGTCACATTCTGAGGTACTGGGGGTTAGGACTTCAATATATGAATTTTGTGGGGAGCCCATTTAGTACTCTTTTTTAATTTTTGTATTTCCATTTTATATCCCACAACTTTGTTAAACCCTATTACAAACACTAATCTCTATGTACACTCTTTGTAGTTTTTTTTTTTCTTTTTTTCACACAGGTATATAATCTGCAAATAATACCAGGGTTTTTTTCCCCTTCTTTATCAGTTCTTACACCTTTTTATTTCCTTTTCCTCCCCTTCTGCACTGGCTGAGACCTCTGATTCAGTGTTATATTAAAGAAGTAATAACTGACTACCTTGTCTTTTTCCTAATTTTACAGGGAATGCCTTCAATGTTATATAATTTAGTGTTTGCTGTAGGTTTTTGGTAGTTATTCTTTATCATGGTACAGCTGTTCCTTTCTCTTTTGGGTTACAACAATTTTTAATCATGAATGGTGGTCATGTTTTTTCTTTATCTATTGAGATGATCATATCATTTTTCCCTTTTTGTATGTTAATATATTACCCTAATCTATTTTCCAGAGCTAGACCAATCTTATATGCCTGTGATAAATCCAGCTTCGTCATGATGTATTGTGTTTTCTATCTTGCTGGGTTTGATATGCCAGTTTTTGTTGAGGATTTTTGCATCCATGTTTCAGTGACATTGGCTTCTAACTTTTCCTTCTTGTACTGGCCTAGTCTAATTTTGGTATCAAGGCAAGCCTCATAAAATATGTTAGGGCGTCTTCCCACTTTTTCTCTTCTCTAGAATAATTTCTGTAAGATTGGAATTAAATGTTCATTGATGCTTTAGTAGAACTCACATATAAAGCCATCTGGACATGTGGTTTTCTTTGAGAAGATTTTCAAAAACTGATTGAATTTCTTCAATGAATTTAGTATTATTCCAATTCTGTTGTTAAATTATACTTTCTTAGGAATTTATCCATTTCTTCCAAGTTTTAAAAATAATTGTCATGTAATTGTTGTTCATAATATCATCTTGCTCTTTCTTAATCTCTGGAACATCTGTGGTGATGTTATCTTTGCCATTTCTAATAATTTTGGGGTCTTTTCTTGTTTTTCCTCAAACACTGTTTCCAGAAATATGTCAGTAAATTATTTCAAATAAGTAACTAGACTTTTTATGCTTTCTGTTGTGTTTATTTTCTATTTCCTTTTTTCTGCTGGTTATTTTCTTATTTCTACTTTCTTTAGGTTTATTCTTTTTCTAAAAATGTTTACGTTGCTCATTAGTTTTCAGCCTTTCCAACATCTCAAGGTCATTCATTTCCCTAAAAGTTACCACTCAAGCTGCATCTTACAAATTTAGTTAAGGAGTTTTGTGGTTATTATTAGGTTTTAAATATTTTCTAAGAGGTGTCTTTTTCATAATATCCAAACATACGATATTTTTCTAGTTATCTTTTTTGCTTTTTATTTCTCAATTAATTGCAGTGTGGTGAGCGGATAAATCATGGTATGTCATGCCATCTTTTGAAATTTGTTAAGCCTAATATATAGTCAGTTTTCAAGTGTGCCTGAAAAGTATGAGTATTCTCCAGCCACTGGGTACAATATTAAATATGTGCTCATTAACTCAACATAATTATTCAACCTTTATCCTTAGTGCTGAATATAATCTATCTTAAGATAAAAGATATTAAGATAATGGCAAACTATTTGTCTTTCTTTATATAGAGTGGTGAGGCTGAACGGCAGTATAAAGGAACTTTAGACTGCTTTGTGAAGATATACCAACATGAGGGAATGAATGCATTTTTTCGTGGTGCCTTCTCCAATATCCTTCGTGGTACAGGGGGTGCTTTGGTGTTGGTATTATATGATAAAATTAAAGAATTTCTTAATATTGATATTAGAGGCAATTAATCAGGAGATTAAACTGAGAAATGCATATATTTCACTTGTTAAATGTACAAATTACATAGCTGCCAGTTGTATACATTTTGATAGTGTGTTATTACTGACAGTATTTTCCTAAAGTGCTAATTCTGCAATAAAGTATAAGCTTTTTTCAAGGATTTAAATACTAAAAACCAGATAAATGTAGGTTTCCTTCCTATTTAGACTTAAACTCACTTTAATAGACATTTTACTTATTGTAAGTAGTATATTTTATTTCTATTAGTTTAAAATCCTTTTCTTACTTTTGTGATGAAAAATTAAAATGTATAATGCTAAAATCTAAGAAATGAAAGTATCTTCTTTTAAAATGCTATTTTTTTGATAAAACTGTCTTCTCATTTTTTAAAAATCATATGATATGACAAATATTTCTTAAAAGCTTATCAGGAGATCTATGGGCATAAGTAAGCTTTCTTCTACATCATCTCTACTAAAACAGCTCAGGTATTACTATGTATAGTGTTTATGGTATCATAGCTTTTAGTAAGCACAGATTCTAGATCTGATCATAAGAAATTGATAATGACTTTAATGACACTGCAAACCTGTAGTTGGAAAATAAAAGATATAAAATGGCCTATCTGCTAACTTTTATCTTTAAAATAAATAAAATCTCACTAATGTGAATATATCTTGGAACAAAAAATATCCTCTTGAAAATTAGTTTGTGTACTCTGTATTGATAATAAAGGAAGTTTAATACTGTTATATCTGAGGTTTTTTTTCCTTGATTCTAACTTGACTAATAAGCAGAGAGTAACAAAATTTTTGTCAGAATTGGGAACTGGCTGAAAGAGAGAATACAGGGTTTCCAAAGTTTTGTGTAGGTGTCTGTCTTGTTTTTCAGAACTGTTGTAGAAGATAGTATATTTGAAATCCCCAAGATTTTAAAGATTTAGTGGGTAAAGGAATGTTAAGCTAGTAGGGATATATTATGGAAAGATTTTGTGAGGCTGTGAGTGGGCAAAATTGTGGTGCGTGAACTTCCTGGTGCAGAGGGGCAAATATTTCAAAGAAAATAATCCAAACTATACTTTTTAATATATTGGTGTTATCACTTGAGAAAAAAAAATTAACTCTTGAAAAGTCTCAACATGAGTTCTTGCGGTGGTCAGCATAACACAGAGCTATAGAAACAAAATAGAAAATATTTTTCCTTCCTTCTACACTATCAGTAGTTCTGTTTGCCACAACAAAAGGAAGATTTAAGATGGCCCCAAAAAAAAAGGCAATTAAAATAATCAAATAGTCTCCCATTAAAGATTAACTAAGAAAATATAAAAGTTTTTCATTTGTACAGAGACATGCTTAGAGTAAAGAAGTCTTTAAAATCCTGGATAGGGGCCGCCCGGTGGCACAGCGGTTTAGTTCGCGCTTGGCAGCCCAGGGTTAGCGAGTTCGGGTCCCGGGCGCCTGCCGACGCACTGCCTGTCAGCCATGCCGTGGCGGCGTCCCATATAAAGTGGAGGAAGATGGGCACGGATGTTAGCCCAGGGCCAGTCTTCCTCAGCAAAAAGGGGAGGATTGGCAACGGATGTCAGCTCAGGGCTGGTCTTCCCCACAAAAAAAAAATAAATAAATAAAATCCTGGATAGAGGGCAAATTACTAAATTGCTAGACCAAACGCCTATTCTTTGAAGCCTAGAAGATGTATACTTAGGACAAAAGAAAAGAAAATGTTACTTAGTATCCTGGACTGAGCTAAAACTGTGTATTACATTAAACTGTTGTTAATTAGAGATGTCTTACAGTGAGCAAATCATAATAGAGATTTCATAAGGAAATAATTTTTTTAATGTTAACACAAACATTGGAAAATGAATAGCTAAAGTATATTTAAAATGTGTACAATTTTTCATCTTAAATTACTAGTGCTGCATCTTCTTGGGTAGAGAGTTTTCTTGGGTAGGATGTTTAATTTCTTTCCCTAAAACTATATCCCCAAATAATGCCTGAAATTCTATTCTCAGAGCTTCATTCTTTTAGTTCTTCTTTACTTCATTCATTAAACTACATCCTCCATAAAAAAAAAAGGTAACCTTTTAGGTTTGTAGTCATTTATACTTACTGAAACTATATTTATTTTGGTGAATTTCACATTGTTTTCTCACAGCCGGTTTTGCTAGAGAAAGAGAGGGGAAAAAAAACCCAAACATGTACTAAAACCAGAAGCCCCTGAAGAAATTTTTACCATTTTATATTCCTACCCTGGATTGATGTTTTACAGTAATGGAACTTTGGTACACTTGAACTAAAACTTCTGAAATGGTTCCCTTGTTCATATACAAACATTGTGCTTCATAAATAATAAGTGATACCTTTGTTCCTCTTTAGCTGATCCACCTAAATGTAAATTCAAAGGGGCTCCTTTCTTCCACCATATCCTAAATGTTAATATTCTCCAAGGGCCAGGGCTAAGCTCTTTTCGTACGTTATATATGCTCCCCAGTTCACTTCTTCTACACCTTTAGTTTCAGATACTATCTGTATGCCAGTGACACTCAGATTTCTCTCTGGCCTGGCCCAGATTCCTCTAATAAGAGTTTCCAGATGAAATTCTGACTGTCTCTTGCACCGCTTTCTCTGTATGTACCACAGATTTCTCTAAGCCAACATTTCTAAAACCTAACTCATTGTCTCAAATCAGACTTGCTTCTCTTTCCATAACCCCTATTTTGATTAACAGAACATGCCAGTTCTACCCAGTCACTCACAATATAATCTGGGAGTCATCTTTGCTTTCCTTCTACCTCACTTCATATAGCAAATAGATCACCTAATCTTGTAAATTCTGCTTTCTAAAAATTTCTTCGAATTTTTTGTTTTCTGTCCATTTTGACTGCCATTCCCTTAATTCAGGACTCCTTGTCACCAATGCAAGCTATTTTAATAACCGCAGTGAGAGTAAAGACTAAGCTGCTGTAACAAAGAGACTAAAAAATACAGTGGTTCAAGTAAGATAGGTGTTTTTCTTAAGTAATATTTGGGAAGTAAGTAAAGATAGCAGGGTACATGCTCTGTAAACTCCTTCAGAGACCCATCTTGCTTCAGTCTTTTTGCTCTAATCCTTTAGAGTAGGGGTTCTTAAACATTTTTATGCCAACATTTTTGTGACACTTGTGGCAATCTAGTAAAGCCTATGAACCCCTTGTAATAGTTTTTAAATGCATAAAATAAAATACATAGGATTACAAAGGAAACAATATTTGAAATATGGTTATTAAAATATTAAAAAATACAAATTTGTGATATAGTAATATGTGCTGCTTTTTAACACATTTATAACAAGATTCAGTGGCCTAATAATTACTATAATTTCATAGTACTGATTACCATAAATGTTGTTTGAAATGATATATCCAAAATTATAATGTAGTATGAAAATGTCTGATTGCTATTGGTGGGAGAAATCACATACCATTAATAGTACTGTGACCTGAACTTGTGCCTAAATTTAAAATTGAAAGAAATGTTAAGTTTTAGTTAAAGGTTAGTTTAAGACAACCCCCCTTTAACTCTATCTGTGGATCCTTTGGGGATCTTGGGACCCCAGGTAAAGAACCCCTGTCCTAGAACATTGTACTCATCTGCATAGTTAAAGCTGGGTCTCTGGCTACTCTGTGTTCCCACTTACAGGAAAAGGGAAAGATAAATCAGGGCAGGTGGAAGGGATTTTAACCAGGTGAGGTGGAAGTTGCACATGTCACATATACACATTGGTGAGACTTTAGTCACATGGCCATACTTAGCTATAAAAAAGGTGGGAAATATAGTCTGTAGTTGAGCAGCCATGTGTACAAGACAAAATAATAGATTTTGAAGGACAGCTAGGTGTCTGCCACAGTCTCCTAACTGACCCCTGTGTATCCAATCTCATCTTGCTCTAACCCATTTTTAACCCTGCCACCAAAGTATTTTTTAAACTCCAATCTGATCATGTCAGTTTCCATTTATTTCAGTGCCTGTAAATAACTTATAGCAGTACTTCCTGACTTGTAGGTCATCGCGATTGGGGGTCACTTTTTGCAAGTAATCTAGGCATCCATATGCCCACTAAAATTGAAAATTGAATTTTAAAATTTTATTCATATTTATATATATATAGCATATGTATGTATATAGCACATATATATATATATATATACGTACAAGCATTGGAGATTAACAAAATACAGGTATATGTTGAAGTGTTCTTGAACTCATAGAAGTATGTGGATATTATTATTTCAATAAATGCCAAAAAGTAGTTACTCTGGGGGGCATAATTTTGTTACATTAAAAAAGGGTCCTCATTCTTGAAAAGGTAAACTGCTGCCTAAGGTTAAAGTAAAGACTTCTTATTCTTAGCATGCCATACAATATCCTTCATGATCTAGCTTTAGACTTCAGCTATACATCTTTGTCCTTCCAGGTATTGCAGGCATACCAGTAACTTCTGATTCCCCAAATGCAGTATGCTCTTTGGTGCCCCTGTGCCATTTTACCTTATTTTTCTATGTCATTTATTTTTTTGTAACTTCTTCCTCTGCCCATTAGTTCTTTCCTTTTCATTATCTCCCTCCAAAGTTATTCATTTTTAAAGCATAATTCTAAAATTATCTCCTCTGAGAAGAACTTCCTGCTTCAAAGGATCCCTCCCTTCAGACAGTTGTCCTACTTCTAGCCCTTCAAACACAGAAGATTTTAGACTTCAGTGCAGATCTCTACTACAGCATTTATTATAGGTGAAGTTCCTACTTATTTCAGCAACTATTTATTGCGCACCCCTTAGTTCAAGGTCTTGACTAGTTGTGAAGCATACAAAAACAAATACATTCCATACCCTCATAATCTAGTATAGGTCATAACCTAGAGTTTATAATCTAGTAAAATGGGTAAAACAAATAAGTGGTAGAGGACAGAATGTGAAAAATATAAGAAAGGTACAAAGTGCTAGCAAAGTCAACTTGAGGCAGTCTTGGGAGGCTTCATAATACCTTATACTGTCTTAAACAGCACTGAAGAATTTAAGCATGTAAAATTGGAGCTATATCCCAGAGAAAGATAGTGACCCAAAACTTGGTGGAGAAACTCGTCATATTTGAGCAATTGTAAGTGGTCAAACTGGCTGAGATAAAACAGTAGATGTACAAAAGTAATAGGAAAGAGAGTTGGAAAAGTAAATTGAAGGTCAAATTGTGAAAGGCTTTGAATGCCAGAGTGAAGAGTTTAGACAGTAGAGAACCATTGCTAAATTTTTGGTCAGGTGAATAACAAAGTCAAAGCAATGCTTTAGGAAGATAGCTTGGCATGTAATGGGGGAAAGACTGGATAGAGAGACCAGAGAGCAAATTATAGCAATAAGTTGAAGTAGAGATTCTGGATATCAAATATTCATTGCAAGTATATGAGCTAAATATCTAGCAGTATTGCAGATTGAACTTACACAGATACCTTCCCCAACAAACATGACCATGCTGGATAAAATACAGTAGTCCCTCCTTATCCACGGAGATACATTCCAGGACTCCCCATCAGTGGATGCCTGAAACCATAGATAGTACTGAACCCTATATATAGTATGTTTTTTTGTATACATACTATACCAGTGATAAAGTTTAATTTATAAATTAGGCACAGTAAGAGATTAACAACAACTAATAATAAAGTAGAACAATTATAACAATATACTGCAATAAAAGTTATGTGAATGTGATCTTTATCAAAATATCTTACTGTACTGTACTCACCCTTGTGATGATGTGAGATGATATGCCTACATGATGAGATGAAATGAGCTGAATCACGTAGGCATTGTGATGTAGCATTATTTTTGGACTGTCGTTGACAGTGGGTAACTGAAACCATGGGAAGCAAAACCGTGAATAAGGGCAGACTACTGTATATCCAAAAGGGTTTTTTTTTAATAAAAATGGAAATACCAGATGTCAGAAACAAAGATACTCAAGGCCAGTAGTGTAGCTGGGAGCTAACACTGTAGCATCTCACAGGATTCAGAAACACATACAGACCCTAAGGGTAGTTCTGACACCCACGTGCAGATAGGAGTTATGAACTGGGGCCCTGGTGAAGTAAGGGGACTGAAACTGAACACATTATGCCTACTAACCACACACACTGTCCAATAAAGCTGAAAGTCTTTACGTCTCTTTCAGAAGTCTCTTTGTGAAGAGGACTAAGAAAATAGGCACCAAACCATAGTAGACAAGGAAGATTGCCAACCACCTCAAAGCAGTGAGTAGGAAAAAAAAGTCATCTGTGAGAAATCAAAATGCCCAGGCTTGTGCCAGAGCAAAGTACAGAACACACATACACACACACACATAAGCAGTATCTGTATGACACAGGAACTCTAAACTGAAAAATTAAAACCGGTCTAAGACCAGTGAGACTTCCTCAGGGCTCTGACAGAAATACAAAACCTCTCTGAGACACTTCTATAACCCAGGGTACACAAAAATTCCACAGAAAAAGTAGCCTTACTGTGATAAATTCATGGTAAAAACATAAATCACATGAGGAAGCAAGCACTGTGTGGCAGAGTTGGTAGATACAACAATCAGAATGAGCACCCCAAGAACTAAAACTGTGATAAAATACTCTAAAAGAGACTATAAAATTAGAATGTTTAAAATAATTAAGCTAATAGATTTTTTTAGAGGAAGAGAAATAATGAAAATAGTACAGTATGAAAGGACAAGTTTGAAAAAAGAACATCTAAAAATGGTAGAGTGCTTGAAATTAAAAACAGATGATGAAAAAGGCTAACAGTCATTGAGGTTAGAATAAAGAGACCCTACACATTCTAATAAGAAATCCAGAAGAAACTGAAAAGAAACGAGAGGCAATAATCAAAGGGATAATGTCGGAGACTTCTCCAAAACTTAAAAAATCCATTCATCCTCAGGTTAACAATAAACTGAATAAAGTTTTAAAAATCTACACTTAGACACATCATAATGAAACAGCAAAATATCAAAGAAAAAAATAAGATAAACTCATGACCTACAAAAGAACAGCATTTAGACTCTTCAATAATAATGGATGCCAAAAGATAAGGGAAAGTAACTGTCAAGAATTCTATGCTTAGCTAAATTATTATTCAAAAGTTAGGTTAAAAAAGATTTTCAGACAAAACCCAAAAACCAACAGTTGACCATTCAGAGACTTTTACTGAAAGAAAAGTGAACCCAGAAGGAAGAAGTGGGATACAGGAAGCAACAAAGTAAACATTGGTAAACCTAAAGAAGCGCTGTCTATAAAAGACCTTGGTGAGAGAAGTGACTAAATTTGGTGAATTTAGGAAAAGTTTAGCCTCTTTATCACTTCTCTTGGGAGACATACGTTCTGGTCTCTTCCTTGAGTTTTTACAGGGGCAGGCCCCAGTGTGGAATTAGGTGTATTAACTATAACTGGGTAGGTAAGTCTGCTTAATTCTAGGGTACAATAATTGCAAGCCCATAGACACACACATTTCTCTAATATCAATGTTATCAGTAATAAAACTGATATTTTTATCTCCATTATCTACTCTTCTATCTCAGTTGTTTGAAAATTCAGGTAGAGATTCAGGTAATGGTATCTAGCAGGAAATTTATGGCTGTAAATATATGTATTAGAAAACAAGCAACACTGAAAATTAATGAACTAGGTGTTTAAGGAGATTAGAAAAAGAAAAAAGTAAACATTAAAATATAGAAGAAAATAATAAAGAGGAGATGAAATAGAAAACAAAGACAAAGAAGGCAAGAAAATAAACAACTGAATCTTTCTACAAACCACTAGTGATAGGAACCAGAAAAAAAAGAGATCAAAATCAACAATATTAAGAATGAAAAAATGGACCTATAGCTATAGAAGAGATTTATAAAAATCATAAATGAATAATCAACTTTGTGCCAACAAACATGAAAACAGATGAAATGGTAAATTTCAATAAAAATATAATCAATGTTGATTCAAGAAATAATAGAAAACCTAGACTATACCCACCTAAAGATACTTAACCACTGGTCATGAATCTACTCATAAGCTCCAGGCCAGGATGGTTTACAGGCTTGTCTTACCAAAACTTTGCAGGAAAAAGAAAAAAAAGAGGAAACCTCTTCAACTTCTTTTAGGATGCTTATATAATCTTGATATCAACAAGAGTAAAGAAAGGAAAATTAAATCTTACTTATAACTATAGATGCAAACATTCTAAACAAAATAATCATAAGCCAAATCCAGTGTATCTAAAAACCATCAGAACCATCATGGCCTAGCTAGTTAATCCTAGGAATGCAAGGATATTAGAAAATCTATTAATATTATTCACCACATTAACAGATTAAGGGAGAAAAGAAGATCGTCTCAATAGCTGATAACATTTGTTCAGTTTCAGTATTCACTTATGAGAAAAACTCTTAGCAAACTAGGAAAATAGGATAATTTTAACTTTCTTACATCATAAACACAAAAGTATTTTCTTTAATGTTAGGCACAAGATAAGGACGCTCACCACTACTGCTTATATTCAACATTGTACTGGAGAGCTTAGGTGACATAATTAAGAACAAGTAGAAGGATTAAAAATCAAAAAAATTAGTCATTTCCCAGGCCATGTGGTTCTATACACAGAAAATCTAAGAAACTCTACAAATACTAGAATTTTTATGAGAGTTCAGCAGGGTTGCTGGATACATGGATCAATATAGATAAATATAATTTCTAAATTCTAACAGCAGTTAAGCACAACTACCATTTATTGGCCTTTTTGGTGCCAGGCACTGTTCCTATGCTTACAGTATTTAATCATAAAAACAGCCTAATAGGTATATTTGTCTTCATTTGGACAAATTTTGAACCTGGGACTTGGAGAGTTAAGTAACTTGCCAAAGGTTCCACTGCTAGTAAGTTAGGCAAGCCTGGGACTCGAACCCAAGTCTTTGTGACCCCCAAAGCCTGTCATGATTTTAACTACTAGGTACTCTCATTTCCTCCCAGTAATTGTAAAGTGTGATAACAATCCCTTCCTCCTAACGTCAATTTTCTCTTTTTTACTTTGATATTTTAAGTTTTTTTAATAGAAAAATTATTCTCACACCCTCAGGTTTTACAGACAGCACGGATAAATAAAGGGTCCTAGGAGAGTTTCAGGATATTCTGGAATAAATCTATATGGTGGTGGGCCCAAAAAGATGATGGCTGAAGAGGCACCTGAGGAGAAAATGTAGAAGCCATGAGCTGCTCAGGGGGACTGGGAGCCCAGGGGTTCGGGTTCTGTTGGGAGGTGCGGTACCCCATCCTCGCGCGGCTCACGCAACGCCTGCTGGGAGGCCCCTCCACCGAGTCCTGCCACGTCGGAGACGACGGTGTCGACGGGGAGCCATCAGTCTTCACCGTGTGCTTGTGGAATGGAAGAGAGGTGCGGTTCTTGAATGTAGAAAGACGAGGCAAAACAATACATTCCAGTTTCCTCAGAACTGCCCTTGAAAATGGATTTCGTGTTCCTTATAGCAACAGCAGCAGGAGCTATAACCATTCTTGCTGCTACTGCTGTTGCAGCATTGATGGTAGTAAAAAGTA
Organism: Tapirus indicus; assembly: GCA_031878705.1. NCBI lineage: Eukaryota > Metazoa > Chordata > Mammalia > Perissodactyla > Tapiridae > Tapirus > Tapirus indicus. Next base: position 135,185,670 of record CM062919.1, on the reverse strand, counting down.
TAGGTGTTTTTAAGAACTGGACAACTAAGGATGATAGTGCTAAAAAAGTTCATAAAAAAGTCTCTTTCAAGATAAAAACAAATAGGAAACAGGAATCAAAGGAAGAATTGGGCGAGAAGAAAGAGGAAACATACGAAGAATTGGGCGAGGAAGAAGAGGAAACGCACGGAGAATTGGGCAAGAAGGAACAGGAAACATACGAAGAGTTGGGCGAGAAGGAACAGGAAACCCGCGAAGAACTGAACAGGAAGGAATCGGACAGCCAAACTTCGTAAGTGTAAACTATAACTTCGTTAAATTTCAGACAGACAGACGACAGATCCTGGTCAAATGAAGCAGGCAGAACGCTGGACCACAGTGGGCTCCTTTTCTGCGGACCGAAGGGCAGAGGCTGGAGGCGATGCACAGGCTTGCCCTGTATCATAGTGACTCACACACACGTGTAAGGTCACTTTCCCGTAAAACTGGTTTTCAGAGGGAAGGGTTAGTGGAGGAGACTGCATGTGTTTAACGTGTGCATGGTGTGAAGAAAGCTACATGAAGGAAAAGTTGTCAGTGTGCTCTTGTTTCTTGAGATAAGTTTGGTTTTTGGTAATTTAAGCCCTGGTAAGGAAAAAAGACCACTAAAATTTGTTGAGTCGTTTTCACACACGACATTGTAGCTTATGAAGCAAAAAGGACTCCTTCCCCTTGGATCAGCGTTGCCCCCTGGGTCGAGGCGAGGCCGCCGTCGCGCCGCACAATGGGCGCCACCTCACAGAGCCGGGCGCGGTGGGAGGGCAGGCAGGCGGGCGGCAGGACCGCGCGGGCAGACGGCGAGCGCGCCGGCCGGCGGCACATGGGCCCCTCGGGGCGGCGAGGCCGACGGGTGGGTGCGCGGCTGCGGGCGGCCCCTCGGAGCGAAAAGACGAGGCTGCGGCGCAGAGCCCGCGCCTGGCGGCCTGCGCGGACGCCTTCGAGCTAGCCTCGGCGTATGCTGCCGCTGCAAGAGGCATGCCTCTAGTTGCCGAAAACAACCCAAAGGGTCGCCTCCAAATACGTTAGTCAACCGCCGGGCCGGGCGGCTGCCTCTCCCCTCGCCCAGCCGCAGTGCGCCCAGCTGCCGCGCGATGGCGAGCGAGCCAGCTCCGCTGCCCCTCCTCCTTTCCTCCCTGATCCTCCCCGCTCCGCCTTCCCCTCCCTCCCATCCCGGCTGGCTTAGCCGCCTCCATTTTCCAGATCTTTCTCGAACCCGCAGCATCTCGGGCAGCCGTTGCCCGAGCACTGACGGAAGCGGCCGAAGTCGAGGCCGGGAGCAGGCTCGGGCGCAGAGCGGTGGCTCGCGCGCACCCCCGGCAGCCGAGCGCGCAGGCGCAGACCCCAGTAACTGCCGGTTGGAGGCGGCCGAACCGCAGTGGAGAGAGACTGAAGCGGCGGGGGCTGCGGCGCAAATGGCCTTTACCTCCTCCGCAGTTCCCTGACGCGCTGCCCTAGATTTAATGTCTAGCGACTTCGGATCATCTCTCCTTTGCTTCCCATAGGAGTCGCAGTCCCAGGAGCAACAGCCCGGAAGAGGACGCGGTCCCCACACAGGAGCCTTCAGGCGGCGGGATGTCTGTGGTTGGCATTGACCTCGGCTTTCTCAACTGCTACATCGCTGTAGCGAGGAGTGGCGGCATCGAGACCATCGCCAACGAGTACAGCGACAGGTGTACCCCGTAAGTGCCTTGCCTGGTCATAACCCCGACCCTTACGGTGGTCCTGCCTGCGGGTTTCTTCTGATGCGCGCCGAACCCTGCGATGACAGGTGCAATCCATCAACTGCGGTCTCTGGAGACCAGTGGTTGGCGGGCCCCGGGTGGGAGTCGGACTTTCTCGTTCTGCAGAGCTACTTTTCCTTCAAGGACAGGGACTTATGGCTAATACTTTGCGCATCTCTCCTTTCTGTACTCACACACTTGTGTGTCCTCGTCGTCCCCCCCACCCCCAGTCCCCAGCGGCCCTGCTTTAGTTTTCGGGAAAGGGGGTGGTGAGGGACCGCCTCGACTGAACATTGGAGAAAGATGTCTGTTTACCTCAAGTGGGGCTTGCGTGGGATTTCGGCCGCGGGCGGGTGGGCGTCCCCGGCTAGCTGAGTAAATTTTTCATTCATTCTGCCATTCCTCTTTTCTCCATCTCTGCATGACAGCTTTCTCTCTGAAAAGTGAGAAATGAAGCTTAGTCTGCACACATTAGAAGATGAGTTGCAGGTTCATCTGGCCCAGAAAGCCTTTTTTGTTTGTTTGTTTTGAGAAGGGGTTGAGATGTGCAGGGTTTTACCCCAGTGTCCTTCAGAATTCGAGAGAATCAGGGATGGGAGTCGTTGGTCTCTTGTATTGGTAATGTATGTCCATTAATGGAAAGTGGTGGAGTGAGAACCTGTCAAAAGCGTATTTCTACGGAATGAATTGTTGGAGAGTTCGAGGCCGCTGTCTTGTATAAACATGATTGTGGAGTGATGCTATTATGAACACTTGATGAAAGACTTAAAAGGAGTGGCATTATGTCATGGAAACATGTTTCCGCATGTTCCATTGTTTCTCTGGTGTGGGAAGTTTGTTGGCAAAGAATATAATTAAGACTGGGATATGAAAAACTAGCTTCTTATTATAGGTTCCTGTTACTGGTAATTTTATAAGGAAATCAACAGTTTGTCTCACTGTCTATGGAAAGGTAACTAAACTTATTAATTAGACCCTTTGGAGTGGTCTAAAACATAATATACTAATAAAACATAATAAACTAATTTTAACCAAGATCAGTGTTAGGCTAACCCTTTAAGTAATTAAATTACTACAATTCCTTGAATAGTTTTAATATGTGTCAAGGAGATGTTGAAGAGTACCTTACTTGAAGCAGTCTGTGCTTTAGTTTCTTTCAAAGAATATTCTAGAAGGTTTTATACCACCTTTTTCTAGATGTATGCATTATAATTCTTCTGGAATTTTGTATGTTTATATTCTCGAATATGAGCATAGGTCAGTTAATATTCATAGTACTGTTAGAACTCTTGCTCCTCCTTTTTACATCTTTTTTTGACTTTTATGCACAATGAGAGGCTGAAGCAGTAATTGTGAACTATTTATGAATTCATCTCTACAAGATTGTTTTAAGCCACAACAGATATGGGCTTCTGCCTGAAAAGGACCAGGAAATTCCACTCTCTTCTTTCAGCAGAGTAGAGGTTAATGGGGGCAGTCTGTGTGTGGAAAAAAAGTGAGAAGTAGGATGGACATTCCGCTTAAAGCCTTATCCTAAAAGATCAGAAATCAGAACTCTAAGATAGAAAGTGCATTTCCAGGCTCAGAAATCTTAGTAGTGAGTCCATGACTCTTTAAAGAGCCTGGCCAGACTTACAAAGAGAGTTCTTTGAAAATTAGGCTACTCATTTGAGTCTTCTAGAAGTCTTTGTTACTATTCTTAAACACATTGGCTAATTCTATGTGGCTGTGATTTAATATAGTTCTGATTTGTGTGTAAGAGAGCCACTCCTAATATCTAGATTTAATGCGCCTCATCCAAACTAGAAAGTTCCTAAGGTAGAAGGATCATATTCTTACTTAGCATGTATCAGCAACTCTGTACTTCTTTCCATGACTGTGTACTATCATTTACCTCAGGAATGTATCTTTTATTGTTACTGAACTAATACTTCACTGTAGTTCAGTGTTCTTACACTGTATATTTACTTTGTGGGACTTAAATTATTGAGTGAAAACATAGCCCTTCCTAATCCCTGGACGTTTATTTATTGAATGCTGATCTTGCATAAAGCATTATAACTATTAGAGAACCTGTAACTTGTCTAATACACTACAGTATTTAATAATACATATAAACTAGCTTTTCAAAAATTTTTTTTCCCTATTCCGGTTGCTGACATCAAGGTAATATGTGACAGCTATTTCTAAGATGCAAATACATTATAAAAGGATCCTGTGGAAAAGAGGAGGGAAATGTACAATTTGTTGGTTTCAGCATCTGTACTTGTTCGCATTTGTTTCATTCTTTAACATAATTATGTGTACTTGGGAGGATCCCATGGTATAAACGAAGAAGGACAGTTGAATGAAAAAGATAATTACTTAACTTTTGGCCTACAATTACGGGACTGAGGGCAAGTAATTTAACCTACTAATTCTCCAGATTCACCTTCTTTCTGGAAAGTTGGAGTGCTTGTACTAGCCTCTCTTCTCATCTTACGCATACACTGAAGAGGGAGAAGGAAATTAACATGCAAAAATTGAAGAGGAAAAAAATTAACTCAATTTTTTCTGAACATTGTTTTATTTAAAAAAATTATTATGCAAATAGTATTGTACATGTTCATTGTAGAAATACAGGCACATTAAAAGATAAAAATTATAATCCCTTCACCCAGAAATAAAACTTCCAGATGGCTTTCTCTGTGTGTGTTTCAGGGGTAGGTTATACTTCATTTTCTGTTTAGTAACCTTTCTCTATGTAAAACATTGCTATACCATTAGTTTAGTGTTTATATAATCATTTCCTTAATTTAATCCATCCCTTATTGGACATTTAGGTTGTTTATATTTTCTTTTTTTAAGCACTACTGCGGTAATTATCTTTGTAACTAAATTTTTGACCCTTAATTTCCTTCAAATAAATTCCTAGAAGTAGAGTTACTGACTGTGCACATTTTTAAGGCCTTAGATATCTTTGTAAATTAAGTATGGATGTGGGGATTGAAATTTCCATCTCAGGCTTAATTCTATCCAAGAGATTAGTTTCACTCATGGGAAAAGAAAACTGCAGCCAAGAATCCTCATTCAATATCAGATTAAAGCATGTGATCAACCAATACATGCTGCCTGTGTTGATAATAGTGATTGCTATGTGCAGCATTGTGCTTGCACTGTCATACATATCACACCAATTCTGTGAGTTTGGTAATACTAGCTATCTTTTTCCATAAGAAGCCTAAAGCAAAGTTAAGAATCTTGGCCAAGAACTAGTAAGCAGTAAAGTGGATTCAGTTTCAGGCCTCTTTGGCCCCAGAACCTCAATGTCCTTCATTATCTGTTGGCATAAGAATAGCATATACATACTAGGTTAATGGGGGTGTAACAATCAAAGAGACAGATTACCTGCCTGGGCAGTTATTGTGCAGAAAGTCATCTTTGCTGTAATATCAATAAACTCATCTACTTTTGATTAGTTTCTAAGAAGTGTTATCTTCTTTTAAAATGTCATTTTAATATGCTTTTAAGTATTTTAAGCACATGTAAAAATCTTATTTCATTTAAAAATTCATAAAAAATATAAACTAACAAAATATGTTAGTATAAACATATGGAAGAAAGCAGTGTGGGAGACTATAAACTATTAACAATATTTCTTAGAAATAGAGTTATGGAGAGTATGCTTTTAATACATAGTCTGTAATGTTTTGAATTTTTATGAACATTTTACAATAAGGAAAATGGATTTTTTAATGAAACTGTTTCAAAAGATCTTTGTTAGATGTATTGTTTTATCATCAAAATTCTGTATGATCAGATTTAATATTCAGTTTTCTAGTTTTCTGTCTTCATTACTTTTCCTGATTTTTTACTAGTGTCTGAATAATCTGAATATATGGGAAAATATTATTTATACACTACATTTCAGATATATGAGATGTCTTCTTCAATGCACAAAAGTAGAAATCACTTACATTGGGGTATTAAAATTTTTTATATGTAGAAAATGGTCAACTCCAGACATTAACAGTGGCTATAGTTGGGTAGGAGGACTTTTTATGGTGATGGCAGTTTGGGGAGAGGAGAAGGGTTTTACATTTTTTATTAAATAGTCTTTCTGCTATATGAATTGGTTTTGTTTTTTTACTGTGAGCTTATGCTAACTTTGATTTAAAATATTTTAAATGCTGAAGAAGTGTACAGAGTAAATCTCCCCCTTTGTCCCTTCTCAGCCACCTCCTAAACTTTAGGGTGTATGTTTCTATTTTTCTGCAAGTATGCAGGTATACGTACATAACTGGGATTTAAAAAAAAAAAAATTTTAACAACAGTAGAATTACAGTATATGTATTTTGCAATTGCTTTTTTCAAAATATATTGTAGACATCTCAAACCTGTACATATGGCTCTAATTTACCTCATTATTTTAATGGCTGTATAGTGTTCTATCAATAGGTACACTATTATTAGTGGACATTTCAAAGTGTTATTTTTCTGTTGATAAAAATTCAATGAATATCTTTCCTTTTTTTTTTTTTAATCAAATTGTGCTGAGATGAGTGGAAGGGCAGGTGGCTCACATTTTAGCACAGCCAAAGTTAGGACTATAAAATCTTTTAGTATGAATGTTGTCTACAACAAAATGAATCTCGAATGCCTTGAATTTGTGGGTGAGAAATTCTGAAAAGTTTCTAGAAGGCAAGGAATGGTAAGTACAGATTACATAGTATCTATTATGAGTTTAAGATGTTTAACATGCCGTTGATAGTCTTTTTAGTATATGGTCACTACAAGACAAAAGAATGAGCATAGTTGTGTTCTGATAAAACTTTATTTATGAAAATGGGTGGCAAATGGTAATTTGCAAACCCCTGGTCTAGGCAATCATAATCAAAGAACTTGAAAAACATTGTGCATTGCTGTTTGTCTTTGAACTGGTAAATATTAGGTAAGATAATCAGTTTTTCAAATAATGTATCTAACCTAATAATTAATACTTAAATAATATATCTAATTTAATGTACCTAATCAGCTTTTTAAATATTGTGTCTACCTATGTAAACATCTGTGTGATTTCTGTTAATGGTTTCAAGTTATGAACTAGTTTATTTATAATTATGCTTACTAAAAGCATTTGGAAACTTAAAGGAATTTTTATTTTTATATGTTAAAATTTTCCTCCATTGTCCATATTTTGAAAAATTGGAAAGTTTTTGTTATTCCTAAATCATCTATGCCTAGAAGAAGTCTTATGTTTCTAAGTAGCAAGCTAGAAGGCAAATGGCAACAATAAGTCCTTTCAAGAACATATCTCCCCCACCCCCTTCTAGGGCAACTTTTTTCCAGATAGTTAAGTGTGGGAAGTAATAACCAGATGTTTCCTTTACTGAAGAACTTCTCAGATACCTTAATTTGTTTATAAGCATTGAAACACTCTAAGAGAAGAATGTTTCTCCAAGGTATTTGAACCTCTAAGAAATTATATTCCACAGACCACTATTTGGAAAATGATGCTATAGGGCAGTGGTTCTCAACTGGAGATTTTGCCCCCCAGGGCACATCTCACAATATCTAGGAGTGGCAAGGGGGGGAGTGCTACTGGCATCTAGTTAGTAGAGGCCAGGGATGCTCTTTAAAATCCTTCAGTGCACAGGATAGTCCCACTCCCCCAACAAAGAATTGTCTGGCCCAAAATGTTAGTAGTGCCGAGGTTGAGAAATCCTGCTCTATGGACATCTTGGCAACCATAGTTGAAACTAGTTGCTTAGCAGTTGACAGTTTGATTCAGAGCCAAACTGGCGATATAAGGAGCTGACCCCCTGATTTAAACCAATTGATTGCCCTCTCATATCATCATTAATCCCCCTGTTGTATTCTTTAGCATCTACTCAAAGATAGCAGAAGAGTCTGTAAGTAATAATTGTGATCCTCTGGAAACTGGCACAGGAAAGCTGAAATTTTTTAATTAGGGCTATTTTTAAAGCGTAAGTGGTAAAATCAAGAGGTTTTGAATCCTTAGTGCAGAGACTGACAAAGAAGCAAACAAATTTAGAGAGTGCTGACCTCTTAAGTGAGAAGTCTCTTAGTCTGCTGGCAGTATATATTTTCTCCAGCATAATCATGCTTGTCCTTATAAAAATAGGCTTTGTAAGAGACAGAAAATTAATCTTAAATCTTAAGGGAAAATAAAAGTACAACTTTCTTAAAGTAACATCCTGTCATTTGATTTTTTTCATGTCTCTCTTCTACTAAAAGTGACATAGGACATTTAGAAGGTTTGCTTGTTTGTTTAGAATTTTGTGACATTCTTTGAGAATCTCAGACTACCACTATGATGGTAACATCAGATTGGATATACAGATTTAAGCTGCATTGTAAACCCTCTGTTTGTTTTTAGGTATAAAATGGAATTTCTAAATAGTAGTTAAAATAATCTATAAAAAGTATAATAAGGATGGATTCTGTGATATACATTTGGATAAACTATTGAATATCCTTTCCTATAAAAACTTTTTTGTCAGCCTAATATGTGGTATAATGTATCTATTTCCCTTGGTGTTACTAAAGTTGGGTAAAAGTTTTGCAAGAGAATAGGTGTTTAATTTATTTTGATTTTTCTGAAAATCCTTGGCAAATATTATTTAATGGTTGTGTTCTAGAATCTTTTTGGAAAAACAATTGAAGGAAGGAATTTGAAGACTTTTAGCTATGTGAGGAGGGTTTTCTATGTATTGAAACTGGGTATTTCCCAACTATAACATTAAATTTTTTAACTTTAAAAGTTATCTGCTTTTAACTTCAGAGAATATCTGATAATGGTAACTGTTTAACTTTCTCTAGGAAAGTGATATATGTGTGAAGCGTATTTCAAAGAATTTAACAGTTAATGAGTTGAGTCAATCTTATTTGGATCTAATGTTCTAACAGAAGTTAAACTCATGAGAATCAACCTAAGAAATTTTCTGTGGACTCAAGTGACGGTAGTATTAAAAAATTAAAAGCATTCAAAAGTGTGTCCAAATAATGGAGAGAAAGACAAATTATAAAGTAGGCTAGGAGATGGCAAATCCATATTTTCTCTGAGTTTTAGGATGGAGTACCAACCATCCATATAGATTGCCATATTGAGTATGCAAATATCTACTCTGGCAGACTCTGTGTTGAATCAAGGAGTTATTTGCAAGATGTGAAGATGTCACCTGAACCACTGATTCCTGCTATATCCTGATTTTCCTGTTTTCACCAGATCACAATTAGAGAACAGTAACGTCCATTATCTCCTACATCTGTGCATCATTTTTAACATTTTAGTTCTAAATATATATCTTCTTGGCTGTCTCAAAGATACCTCAATCTCAACATGTCCAAAATAGAGCTTGGGATTGTCCCTCCCCAAACCTGTCCCTCTTACAGTGTTTTCTGACTCACTGAATGGTACCACTATCTACCCTCTTATGCAAACTGGAAACCTAGACATTATTCTTGATACTTGCCTCTTCCTATTATCTATTCCAGCACTGTTCAATAAAAATATAACGTGGGGCTAGCCCAGTAGTGTAGTGTGTAACTTCACACGCTCTGCTTCGGCACCCCGGGGTTCGCAGGTTCAGATCCCAGGCGTGGACCTACGTACTGCTTATCAAGCCATGCTGTGGCAGGCATCCCACGTATAAAGTGGAGGAAGGTGGGCACGGATGTTAGCCCAGAGCCAATCTTCCTCAGCAAAAATGATAATAATATGAGCCACATACATAATTTTAAATGTTCTAGTAGCTACATTAAAAAGATAACAGGTGAAATTGATTTTAACGTTTGATTCAATTCTATATCCAAAATCATATTTCAACCTATAATCAGTATTTTAAAATTAATGAGATACTTTATATTCCTTTTTAAATATGAAATCTTCAAAGTCCAGAGTATATTCCACACTTACAGTAAGTACATCTCAATTCAGACTAGCTACATTTCATGTGCTTAATAGCCCCATGTGTCTGGTGGCTACTGTATTGGGCAGTGAAGATCTAGTCCATCACCAAGTCCTTTGAGTTTTACCTTCTACATCTTTCTTAATTCCTTCTGTCCCAGCTGCCACTGTCCTGATAGATTACTGATAACTTCTAGCCCTCCTCCCACTAGTTCACACTGTAGTCAAAATGATCTTCTTCAAACTCTCCCCTACTTCCATCCCATCACCATTTACTCTTCCTTCAAACCTCATCACTTCCTCAGGTAAGCCTATCCTGATCCTTCTACTTTAGGACAATTTCTCCTGTTATCTGTTCTCATAGCACCATGCACACCCTCTTTTGTAGCACCTACTTTACTTTCATTTGTGTGAGTCTGCAGCACAGTAAGTTCCAAGAAAGCCAAAATCATGTCTTTCTTTTTTCCCCTCACTATTATATCTCTAGTAACTAACAGAGTGCCAGATATATAGTATTTACTCAACATACATCTGTTAAATTGGCTAAATGAACTTAACTGCTTGCCTTCTCTGAAAATCCAGTGTTCCCCAATATAGTGGTGTCTTGTTCAACCCTTGAAAAGCACTGTTCTGGGATCATTCCTCTTGAGTTTGTATTATATGTAAGCATGGAGTGTTCTCTCCATTATTCAGAAGCTTTAATGAATTCCTGTTACCTACTGAAATAAATTTCAAATGTATAATCTGTCATTTGAGACCCTGTATAATCTGGCCCCGATACTATCTATCAAAATGTCCTGTGAAACTAGCCAAGTTATGTTCTTCCTAGTCTCCAAATAAGCATTACCCTTAGGAGCCATCTTTCCATTCATTCAGTAAGTACCTTTACTCTTTACCAGATAATGATCTAGCTCTCCAGTAGAACTTGCTAATCTATGGTATATCTGTTCTGTTTTATGTATATTCTGTTCTCTGTATACCTACTAGCCACATGTGGCTCTTAAGCACGTCAGAGGTGGCTGTTGAGCACTTGAAATGTGACTAATGCTAAGGAACTGAATTTTTTATTTTAGTTAATTTAAATTTTAATAGCTGCCTACCATATTGGATAGCACAGATCAAGGCAGTGGGGCATATATTATCTACCCTCATGGGAGTTCACAGCCTGGCTTGGAGACACCTTCAGTAAATAAATAAGTTATATCTGATGGTGATACATTGTGGAGAAAAATTAAGTTCAGTAAACAGTAGGAGATGTATGTGTTGGGGAGGAGCAGAAATGTTGTTTGTATAAGATAGTCAGAAAAGGTGTCACTGATAAACTGACATTTGAGCAGAGACATAAGAGAAGTGAGAGCACAAGACATGTAGATATATTTAGAAGTGTTCCAGAGAGAACCGCATGTACAAAGGCCCTGAGACAGAAGTGTGCTTGCCCTATTCTAGAAATAGCAAGGAGACCAGTGTGCCTAGATTGAAGTTACAGGGTAGGACAGCCTAGGACCAGATGATGAAAGGCTTTATTGGCTGTTGGGGGCACTTAAGCTTTTACTTTGTGAGCGAGGACACCATTAGAGGGTTCTCAGCAGAGAAGTTTCATGATCCTAGTCTTTAAGAGGATCACTCTGGCTATTGTGTTGAGAATAGACATGTACCTACATACCAGGAATGTCCTTTTCAACAAAACAAATACGTATTAAAATGCTTTCTCTTCTTTCAATCTTAATTCAGAAATCACCTCTTCTACTTGGTTTTCCTAAGCCTTATTATCTAGAAGGGATTATTCTCTTTTTTGCTAGTATCATTCATGATCCTATATGTTGATTTTTTTAATAGACTATAAATTCTCCAAGGACAGTGATTGTAGCTAATATACACACAATGCCTGTAAATATCTGTTGATTGAAATGAATAGTTACTTGTAATTACAACTGAAATCCTGGAAACACTTTGTTGAATCATAACATGAAATGGTGTTTTGATGAAAATGTTACTCTGCACTTTTATAAGGAGAATTACATTTAAATGCAGTAGTAAAAACAACAATCATGTTGTTCAAAGCATTTACCTTTATTCACTCATTTAATCCTGACACAACCCTCTGAGTAAGTATTTTTATCATCACTATCTTCCAGATTGGAAACTGAGGCAAATAATGGTTAGGTGATTTCTACAAGGTTACTCAGCTGTTAAATGGCAGAGCCAGGTTTTAGATCCAGGCAGCCTGGCCTTACTGAATACAGTTAATTTTTTTAATAGGTCATAGACCAAGAGAATTTGAAAAACAATTTTGGAGACCAGTATAATGTTGCTAGCTATTAGCACATTTTTAAGAATTCTAACATTTTTTTTGACCACTATTCCATTACTTATGAAAGTTTAAAAATGTGTAAAATTCTGACTTTCAGTGACCTGTTTTTAAAATAATACATGATTATGTTAATCCTTTTAATAAAAGCACGTGAATATAAAAATGCCTTGGGGACCAACTTTGTGTTTTTTCCTGTTTAGGGCCTGTATATCTTTGGGATCAAGAACTCGAGCCATTGGAAATGCAGCTAAGAGCCAGGTAAATTGTTAATGTAGATGTTTTGGCTTATAGGAAGAATTAACTGAATCTTGGTACCTAAGCTCCCATTTTATGTAATTAAGAGTAAAAAAAGAAAATGAGGAAAATATGACAGATCCTAACATCTTTGTATTTTATTAGATACATTTTGCTTTGAGTTGTAAAATATTTCTTGAATTTTATTTAAAAAAAATCTTTTTAGGGTGGCCGGCCCGGTGGCATAGTGGTTAAGTTTGCGCACTCTGCTTTGGCAGCCTGGGGTTCACAGGTTCAGATCCCAGGCACAGACCTATGCACCACTCATCAAGCCATGCTTTGGCGGTATCCCACGTACAAAAAAGCAGAATATTGGCACAGATGTTAGCTCAGCAACAATCTTCTGCAAGCAAAAAGAGGAGGATTGGCAACAGATGTTAGCTCAGGGCCAATCGTCCTCACCAAAAAAATATATATATATTTTTAGTTATGAAGTTAGGATGTGCTACCATATGACATCTCTTTTTCCTTGTATGATCACTTTTCTATGAGGGATATCCTATCTAGAATATAAACTTCAATGACAAGTGAGCAATGTCTTTGTAAAAGAAGCTGGGAAAAATGGAGGAACTCGTTTCCATAGTAACCCAGCGTGGCTACCACTACTTTACAGGGAATATGCTTAAGTATTCATATTTCTAGCCTTCTGAAATGCTTATGAGTAGAACATTCACTTTTAACATTCCAGGCTAAGTTCATTTTCCTTGGACTTTGTTTATTGCACTGAACCAAAAGCCCTTAACACTTACTTTTTATGTTTCACTACATACCTGGGTCTTCTTTTCGTCATTATAAAATAACTTTCTTTAATGAGGCTTTTTTTCCTTATATGTGGGAATAATTGACTCATTTATCCAGGAATTTTTGCTTACAATTTTTATCAAAGTTGGCTTATAATTGGCCTATATATGAATATGTTTCTATCTTCTCTTCAACTTTCATATTGTACATAAACAAATGTTGAGTTTGTGCCAAAATAACCCCTTCGCTAAAGTTTACATCTCATATTCTGGCTAATCTTCTCAGTGTATCAGAGATATCAGTCTCTGAAGAAAGCAAACTATAAAGTTATTTCTCCCAAAGAGCTAAAGAGACCTACATGGTAATTCAGCATCTTGTAGTTTTTATCCCATAACTGAAGATCAAGATCTGTTTGGCTTTAACTGTCAACTTAAGAGGGCATATCTCAGTAATATGCTAGAGTTTGAACTAACTATGTTGTAGTTAAAAAAAAAATCGCTTTGCCAAAATACAAGCCCTTTACAAATTAAGACTCTTTAACTTAGCACCATGCTACATGGAAGGAGTTTTAATTTTCTAGCCTCAGAGCAGTTCTCAGCAATGGAAGCAACATAGTAGTACAAGAGAAATTTCACAAAGAGTTAGATATTGAAAAGAAAAGAAAAATGAGACAATAAAAAAACATAGTTTAAATAAAAACACAGAAATGAAAGTGGAAAGAAGTAAGAGAAATCAAAGATACTAATTCAGTAAAGCAAAAATGTTGAGGATAACCAAAGAGACGAATTCTAGATAGATTTTTCATTGTACTATTTGAAAAGTTTTGAAGTTTTGTTATTTCTTTTTTGAAGACATTAATTTTGAACCTAACATTCCTAGAATAGGAGGAGAATATGGGGGGCAGTAGTTACAATGCATACATTTTCGTTGTATAATTTTACTTTCAGTTGGAAATCAGAAAAATGAATGATTGTTTGTAATTCTGAACTTGGATGTGTAGGATAAAGAGACTTGGTGGTTCTCAAGTAATTAGCGTAGTGTTTATTTTGCATTCATTTAGTAATTGATAAATAAAAGTGTTTACTCCCAACAGATAGTAACGAACGTAAGAAATACAATTCATGGCTTCAAAAAGCTTCATGGGCGATCATTTGATGATCCCATTGTGCAAACCGAAAGAATCAGGCTTCCTTATGAGCTGCAGAAGATGCCTAATGGAAGTGCAGGAGTTAAGGTAAGCTTTATATTCCTAGAGTCCAAACATATATTCAGACTAAAGAAACCAAATATGATAATTTGCCTATTTGTAATTTAACGTTTTTCCTCTGGATACAGTATGTATACACCAAGATACAGGCAGTTTTTGTAGTAAGCTTTAGTGAGTGCAAAAAATTCTAATTTAGAAAATAATCTTTTTAATCCAAACAATACTTTTATTGTCAAGGAAAAATTAATGTTTGGAGAACTTTTAGAGATGAACCATTTTTAAGGGATAAAGGCAGAGGCGCATGTGATATAAAAATAGACCTCAAAAGTAAGTTAATTGCTACAATGAGTTTTAACTAATTTAGAAGACTCATATAACATGTTAAAAGTAATAAAGCAAACGCTTCTTCCAAGTAAGAGAGAAATTCTGGGTTTTTAATTCTACATCCCGAGACAATAAGTTATAGATTGGTTAACAAAAACATGTTTCTGTTGATTTTTCAAAAACTAACAGAATACTTCAAAACACATAGAGTTACCATATGACCCAGCAATTCCACCCTTAGGTATGTACACAAGAATATTGAACCATACATGCATACAAAAATTTGTACACGAATGTTCATAATAGCATTATTCTTAATAGCCAAAAGGTAGAAACAACCCAAGTGTCCATCAACTGATGAGTGAATAAACAAATGTGGTATACCTATATTGTAGAATATTATTTAGCCACAGAAAGGAGTGAAGTACTGAAATGTACTACAACATGGATGAACCTTGAAAACTTGCTAAGTGAAAGAAGCCAGATACAAAAGTGCAAATATTGTGTGATTCCATTTATAAGAATGTCTAGAATCAGGCAAATCAATAGACACAAAGTAGATTAATGGTTGTTAGGGGTTAAAAGGAAGGGAGAATGAGGAGTGACTGCTGATGGGTACAGGATTTCTTTTTAGGGTGATGAAAATGTACTACATATTAGTAGTGATCAGTGCACAACTTTGTAAATACACTAAAAACCACTGAATTGTATGCTTCAAAAGGATGAACTTCATGCTATATGAATTATATCTCAAAGCTATTTTAAACTTGATATATATGTTTTAAGGCTATGCACATATTTCCATTTTTAGAAGAGGGTTCTGACTACAGGATGGATGATGAATTGTAGTAAGGAGACATGAAGCTGTTAGAGTAGTTCAAAGACACCATTAGGGTTTAAAGACAAGGAGACAAATTGTGAAGCCATATTTTAGGTGAAATTTGTGGGTCAAGAGTTGCCGACTAGGAAGCTGGATGGGTTATGATAGCAATAAATGAGATAAAGAATAATATTCTGATATCCTTTAGATATAAGTTCTGGTTAATGACCATGGGAAGCAGTTTTATTCTAAACTGCTTAAATTCTCTTGCTTTTATTCTTTAAAAAGAAAATTTAAAACCATCTTTGTAAGTAGTTTGAGAAAACAGAGAAAAACAGTTTAAAAAAATTTTAAAGAAAGCCAAAACCTAATTTTGAGTTGATAGCATTTGTATGCAGTCATAATGAGTGTGTGTCAGCTAGTTGAAGAGGCTTTGACGTCAGTCTTAGGTTGAACTAAGTTTCCTCATCTTTTGAAGACTGAAGATCTTCAACATTCAACTCCTCAAGCATTTTACTCATTTATTTTTTAGGACATTTGTTTAAATATACTTTGGTGTTTATGTCATCTAACATTTATATTCTTATACAAAAGAATATTGTTGTGCCTCCTATAATCAGACTGAGAGCATTATATTGGATTCATTTCCCCTTATTTCAGAGTGCTTGATTTCTTCCCATTTTTGAAAGTAGTAATTTCATATAATATTTTGTTGTGAATTTACTTGTAAAGTGATTGGGAAACAAATGGATATCAATTTTAGTTCTGTTTCAAAGTAAATCTTATTATACATACATATTTATATGTACTTGTATACATATATACTTTGTGCTACTTGAGAGAGTTCTTTACAGCTCTTCCAAAGTTTAGTTGTTATAGAATAAAATTATTCACTGCACTGGGGGTGCAGAGGTGAAAGACATAGCCTTTTCCTTTGTAAGTTAAATGTAGTTATTATATGGGTTCTAAGGTAACTTTGTATTGCTTATAAATTTTGTGGTTGTCATTATAAAAGGGTTTGATTACTTGAATAAACTACAGGTCCTCCAGTATTCCCTAGTTAAAAAGTTTCATTTTATGTGCTTAAATGCAGCTTAGTCTTAAACTTATGTATAAGGTGAAATGATTATTTGGTCTAAAAAAATGATTTTTAAATTTCATATATATACGTCTCTAATGTTTAATTTGTAATTATCCCCAGAAACTTTAAAGTAATACATATTGTATTTCTTTTTTTTAACAAGGAAATTTTTTCTTTTTTTTCCCTGATGTTTTCTTTTCCTTTTCCCAAAACTAAATGACTAAAGCTTTCATTTTAAACCCAGGAAGAGTTCTAACTTTTAAAAGAAAGATTATTTGATCTTTTTCTCCTTCCTTGTTTGCTTGGAAGTGAATGATAAAAATTGCTTTTGTGGGAGGTGGGGATTTAGAGCAGGTAAAGACACTTGAAAATAATTTGTTTGGTTATAATATTATGTGTAAGATGCTGAAACTTCAGAAATGAGAAGTTGTGATACTAGAACAGTCTTTTTGGCAAATACCTTCCTTGAGCAAGGACTTTCCCTTTTTTCAGTGTTGTAGATCCATCATGTATAGAATAGATGCTCACAAAATACTTGTTGGATGAATAAATGACTCTCATTATCTCAACTTTTGGTTTTAGGTGCGATACCTAGAAGAAGAAAGACCTTTTGCAATTGAACAAGTTACTGGAATGCTATTGGCCAAACTTAAAGAGACCTCAGAAAATGCTTTGAAGAAACCAGTGGCCGACTGTGTGATTTCAGTAAGTTTTACTTCAGTAATGAATACCCTTGAATCAAATTTTTCAGTATAACATTATTTATATTGAAATATTTTTCTCCCCTTTCTTTACTCTTTCTGCCCTTATCCAGTAAATAACCTGAATCTATTTTTACTTTCACATTAAAAAACTTAAATGTATGTGATTAATTAGTAACTGTTGTACCTGCCACTTATCTCTAAGAATCTTTCCAGGTAGCATTTAACTTCCCACCTCTAGGGACCTAAAATTTTATGGTGAAGGTTGAAAATTTCCAGTTGGGAATTTGAGATTGTGTATATTCTGTATCAGAAAGAAAATATTTTTTTTTAAATGATAGATGGGATATATTTAACATGTATACTTTCAGAACTTTTGACAAATCATATACCTACAAAGCCATCGTCACTATCAATATAATAAAAATATTTGTCACCCCCCCAAAATTCTCTTGTGCCCCTTTTAAAATAAAAATTATTTGTATATAAGGTGTACAACATAGTGCTCTTATATACATATATATAGTGCTAAGCTAATTAACATATCCATCTCCTCATATAGTTACCTTTTTTGTGTCGAGAGCACCTGAGATCTATTTTCTTAGCAAATTTCCAGTATACAATACAGTATTATTAACTATAGACACCATGCTATACATTAGATTTCTGAAACTTATTCATCCTACATAACTGACACTTTGTACCCTTTGGCCAGTATATTCCGTTTCACTCACCTCCCTGCTCCCGATAACTACCATTCCACTCTCTGCTTCTGTGAATTCAACTTTTGTAGATTCCACTTGTAAGTGAGATCAGACTATATTTTTTAGAAAGAAAAGATCTTTCTTTAAAGATTCTTAACAAAACATTTATTTACCCTATCTTATCTCTTGAGATCTCATTATATATTGATAGTTTTTAAGTTATATGTTGTCAACTAAATGTGAATATATTACTAATACTATTCAACTTGGCTACATAAATTCAAGAGTCCCTGTCATCAGAAAAATAGATTCAAGGGGGCCGCCCAGTGGCGCAGCGGTTTAGTTCACGCTTGGCAGCCCGGGGTTCGCGAGTTCGGATCCCGGGCGCCCGCCGATGCACTGCCTGTCAGCCATGCCGTGGTGGCGTCCCATATAAAGTGGAGGAAGATGGGCACGGATGTTAGCCCAGGGCCAGTCTTCCTCAGCAAAAAAAAAGGGGGAGGATTGGCAACAGATGTTAGCTCAGGGCTGGTCTTCCCCACAAAAAAAAAAGAAAAATAGATTCAGATTATGAACTCTTCGATGAATTTAGTAATCAGATTTTTTTCATAGGTATTTGGAATTTTTTAAATGAGAAAAATATTACAGCTTAATATTTTGTTTCCCAACAAATAGTAAATAATAGAGTTTACCATTGGCCAGGCACTGTTATAGGCATTTAATGTGTATTAACCCATTTAATCCTCAGAACCACTCTATGAGGTAGGATATTATTAACCCCAATTTTACAAATTAAAAAACTGAGGCACAGAGAAGTTAAATAACTTGCCTCAGATCAACACAGCTAATAAGTGGTAGCGCCAGAAATCAGACCCAGATAGTTCATTCCCAAGCCTATGCTCATAACTCTTCCATTATACTGCCATATGTCATAATGATGCAAATTTTAAAAACTCATCTTAAATTCAAATATAGCCCTATTTATTTAGCTATACTTGATTTTACTTTCATGTCAGAAATTTGTGTCCGAATAGAGCATTGTGAGCTACTTGGCCATTACTAGCTTTGTCATTAGTGCAGTAGACCCATTGTGAGCTATACAAGGGGAAGTCTTTTCTGTTTTATGAATTACTGTGTCCCTAGCGGCTAGAAAAGTACCTGGTACATAAGTGCTCAATGAATATTAAATGAACCATACATTATAATTTAGATTTTTGTCAGAAGGATAATACCAAAATCAGGATAAACAAGCTTATCAAAATTCAAATTGTTTTCCTGTTGTTAGTATCTGTTCAGTGAAATTTCTGAATTCAAAAAGCAATAAGATTGGAAGGGACTACCAACTTAAAATTGGAAGAGCCCTAAATCATTTTCTACATGAATATGCTTCATTAGCTTTTTAGAAATCTGTAGACCAAATCAAAGTGCTTCCTTAGTTTGATAGAAGTATATGTAAATCTTAACTATAAGTTTAAGTCTGGGTTTATTTTTTAATAAAAATCGTTTTTTGGTGATTTTAAGAGAAATACATGATCATCATAAGTCCCCTGCAATATAGTTCCCCTCTCCCATTTGAAATACAACCATTGTAAGCATTTGAGATTATATTCTCTGGTAGCCATATACATGCACAAAAATGAAATCACACTATACATGTTTTTTTTTAATGTAATAAAGATATTATTCCATAACTATTCAGATCTAGCAGATTCTAACAGCTACATAGGATTCCATTGTATGGATATACCATAATATATTTAAGCAATCTCATTTTCACAGACTTGGGTTTTTAATTTTTCATTATTAAAGATGAACAAATATATTTTTTTATAGATCAGACCAACACAAGAGGGATTTAGATTAACATATTTTGGAAATCTTTCAATATTATTCCTTAATATAATCTTAATATATTCCTTAATATAATCTTGCAATACTTATTAATTACTTTAAATTTTTGATCATACTTTGGGTCAATACTTTATGGTATGGAAATTGCCAATCTTAACAAAAACAGAAAAAACAGTAGTATTTTTTTCTCACTTATTTGATTAGAACACCATTCTTGGCCCTAAAATGTGCATAAGTTTTAGTGCAATTATTTTACATTTTTAATTGATGAAATGTTTAAAATCTATTACATCAAACTAATATACTTCATTATTGTTTTTAAATAACAGATTCCTAGCTTTTTCACTGATGCTGAGAGAAGATCTGTGATGGCCGCAGCCCAGGTTGCAGGTTTAAATTGTTTAAGGTTGATGAATGAAACTACTGCAGGTGAGCACTTTGCAATTTGAAAATCACTGTCAGAAAAATAGTTATAGTTTTTTTCTAATTAATGCAAAGCATTTATTTTTTTTAACTCTATTATGTACTGGTTCTTGTAATCTTGTCGTTTTGGAGTACAACATTTTGGCAGAGGTTAAACATGTCTTACATTGGCTATAAGAATCGCTAATATTATAGTTATAGATGGGTAGACAAAAATAAAAACATTAACCAAATTTTGAAAAGTTAATTTACTTTGAAACTAATGATTTGTATTACTCTACTGTGTATTAAAGTGCAGTATCAAAGTCTCTTATCTCTTGTTTTCCAAGTGATTACTATGCTGGAATGAACCTAATTCTTTGTTCTTACACAGTTGCGCTAGCATATGGAATTTATAAACAGGATCTTCCTTCGTTAGATGAGAAACCAAGAAATGTAATATTTATTGATATGGGACATTCTGCATACCAGGTCTCAGTTTGTGCTTTTAACAAAGGAAAACTTAAAGTAAGTAAATAAATGATTTGCTATATTGAACTTTAACGGTTAAGAGCATATAGGACTATATAGAACATCCACATGGTGACGGACAAACAATAATGTACAACTGAAACCCCACAGTGTTATAAACTATTAAGACATCAATAAAAAAAAATATTATGGAAACCAAGCCACAGTTACTTTCTTGCTACAACAGCAGAGTTGAGTACTTGTGACAGAAACTGTGGCCTGAACAGCCAGAAATATTTACTATTGAGCCCTTAACAGAAAGCAGTTTTCAGACCTCTACTTTACAGTAAATCTTTTATGGCTAAATGCTTGACAAGTATCTTTGCCTTCTTCTTGGCGTGCCTTTTGATTTTATTCTTGTGATTTTTTAATAAACAAGATTTCTGGATTTAAAAAAAAAAAAAGAGCATATAGGACTATATAGAGAACCTGATGCCTGGGGTTAAATCCTGCCTCTGCCACTTAAAAACTGTGATCTTGAGCAAGTTGCTTAACCTCCCTGAACCTCAGGTTCCTCACGTGAGGATGATATCAGTGACGACCTCCTCGAATTTTTGAGGACAAAATGAGTTAATGTACATAAAATGCTTGGAATGCCAAATAGTAGAGACTATAATATGTGTTGGCTATTTTTTTTATTGTTGAGGTGTTAAGTAGGCTATCAGGGAGCATGAATTACATATTTATCAGGAATGTTTTCTAAAATGATTCCCATTGTTTTTAGAAACTTTTCTATCTGGGAGTCCTAATCATAATTTTCTACAATGTGGCATTGTTTACTTCTGTGTGCATATCTTCTTACAGTCTATATTTAGTTTTGTATTCTTTTTTTGTGTGTGTGAGGAAGATTAGCCCTGAGCTAACATCCGTTGCCAATCCTCCTCTTTTTTGCTGAGGAAGACTGGCCCTGGGCTAACATCCATGCCCATCTTCCTCTACTTTATATGGGATGCCGCCACAGCATGGCTGACAAGCAGTGCAACTGTCCACGCCCGGGATCCGAACCTGGGAACCCTGGGCCGCCGAAGCAGAGCGCACAAACTTAACCACTACGCCACTGGGCTGGCCCCAGTTTTATATTCATTTTTACATTGATTATCTTATCCAGACTTATGCACTCTCTCTCTCCATTATGCACATGTGTAGAATTTACTTAGAAGATGAACACCTTTGTGTTATGTAACACCTTTTAGAACCTTGTGTCTCACAGTTTATATTACTATGATAATATCCGTGTAATCAGAAAATTAAAGGGAAATGACTCATAGCTGAATATAGGGTCGTTTTCTGTAAATCGGGTTAATCCTTGATATTTAGTCTTGAATTTTACTTAATTAAAAAAGATTTTCCTTCCTTCCTTTTTAGTAGATATCTTAGAATAGTGATCTGTAATTTTTAGATCCTAGACCTCTTTGAAAATCTGATAAAAGCTTTGGGCCTTCTCTCCAGAAGGATGCACATTTGCAGTAGTCATATGCCAACACAATTTTGCATTTAATTTCGAGTAATAGTGAACCTCAGGAGAAGTCTGTACATGGGTTCTCCATGCTAGTCTGTGGGATGACATCCCAATCAGATTAGGCTCACATCCTATTATGATGTTTACCACTATGTCACCACCCCTCTTTGTGAAAATAAAAAAAGCTGATGAACCACACCAACAGTGGGATTCTGTGTTTTTAGTAGTGACTATTGTAAGTAGTCATTTGTGCCCTCTACCCTAGGGAGAGAGACTAGATGTCTTGGTCCTATGTTTTCAGGAGCTATAGTGTTGAAGTTCTGACTTGTCTACTCCTCTTCCATCCAACTACTAGCTGGGGCTTATTGCTCAACAATCTATTATATTAAATTTTGTTTCTCTTCTTCACTTTTTTCTGTTTTCCTTTTTGGTCTCTCATGTATTCTTTTGTTTCTTCTATATTTTTATAAAAATATCCTGGTTTTTTTTGTTTTTAATAATAGGCAGAAGGCCTCATTCTTGATCTGTAAATAGACCAATTACAATATTCTAGATTTAATCTTTGGATTTGTTTTTCTTGGCTGTTTGGTTTCTGGTTACAGGCTTAGGACTGTTGCTTTGCTTTTTTAATCTTGGTTTTTGGCCTACCTGTTCAGTGCTTTTATAGAACCAGAGGATGTAAGATACTGAAGTTTTAGTTGTTGTAACTCAATTATTTCAGAATTACAATATTTTAAAATTATGATATATGGATATATAACCCAAGCAGATAATTCAGAGTGGGTAAATATGTTGGCTAAATGTAAGTGATAATTAAATAAGATTCCAAATTTGGCAACGCTGTTGATTTTTGACAAATTCTTTAGCTTTTATTTTATTTTAATTTTAAAGGTATTTTTTTGTGTGTTTTGTTGTTTTGTAAGTATCTATATTTCTGAAAATTCAGTTCTGGTTTTTTGATTAAACAGGTCTTGGCTACTACCTTTGATCCATATTTGGGTGGCAGGAACTTTGATGAGGCTTTAGTAGACTACTTCTGTGATGAGTTCAAGACCAAATATAAGATAAATGTGAAAGAAAACTCTCGGGCTTTGTTGCGTTTATATCAGGAATGTGAAAAACTAAAGAAGCTAATGAGTGCAAATGCATCAGATCTTCCACTGAACATTGAGTGTTTCATGAATGACCTTGATGTTTCTAGTAAAATGAACAGGTATCATGTATGTTTTTAGTTTGAAAAGTGTTTGCTTATTTTGTAATGTTTAGATCATGTCTGATTTTTATTTTAGAAGATATGCTTTATTTTTGTTTGGGGGGTTTATTTTTTTCTTTTGTTATTGAGGTAACGTTGGTTTATGATGCTTGATTTTATATCCCAAAATAACAAATTTTATTTTATTTTCTCACAGGGCTCAATTTGAAAAATTATGTGCTTCCCTCTTTGCCAGGGTTGAACCACCATTAAAAGCAGTAATGGAACAAGCTAGTAAGTGGAAATTACTGAACTAACCATCAAAACTTTACCATGGTGTTACTCACTTAAATGGTGGGGTAGGAAATGGTAAAAGCAATAAAACTTCATGTGTTTTTTGAAGATTTGTATTTCTCATTTTAGAGAGGGAAATTATAACTCATTCTATATTCATAAGAGTACGGCACTAGAAATCTGGGTTTATTAGAATTCTGCCTGGCTCTTTTTATGGTTTACATCATAAAATCAATGTTAGTTATATTTGGAGGTGTTTATATGTAAGTATATAGAAAATTCTAAGATGAAAGTAAAGTAGAAATGGGGACGTGTTTGCTTTTTGTTACGGTTTTTGGTAATCAGTTGAAAATACCTTCTTTGGGGATTTGTGATATAGAAGTTAGAAAATTCAAGGACTCTGAAGGGTTCCTTTAAAGCCCATGAGGTACTTGTCTGTTCTTATTGTGACTCCATCATCTGGACCAAGTGCAGTGCCTGACACATAGATAAATTAATATTTATTAAATTTTGCCTTTTTCCAAAATTTGTTTCTATCTTCTTTCCATTTAATCTTGTTTTGAGCAAATTAAAAAAAAATCCATTTTAAAAACAGTACTTTCCAAGGTCTACTGTTTACATTTTTGTAAAGACTAACTTATTTTTCTCAATTAAAAACATTTTGTTTTCCAGACTTACAACGTGAAGACATAAGTAGTATAGAAATTGTAGGGGGAGCAACGCGAATTCCTGCAGTAAAGGAACAAATTACTAAATTCTTTCTTAAAGACATAAGTACCACATTAAACGCCGATGAAGCTGTTGCAAGAGGATGTGCATTACAGGTGTGATTATTAGTCTTTTTTTTTTAGAGTGTATATTTTGCCAGAAATATGGTGATAGGTCTAAAGTTAATATTGTCTGTTCCAACCACTTGTCAACAGGCTAAAAGTAAATTGAAATTATTTCTGTTAAATAAGTCTTGTGTCTTTCCCATTTATATTTTTAAACTATCATAGGACAACATATCTGTAATTATACTGAAAGAACATGTATTTTATAAATTCTTGTAATTATTCCCATTTAAAATTCTTTTTTGAGATTTAAAAATATTTTACATTAATTTTTGGAAGGTCACAGAAAGAGTAATCTGATACTTGTAAATTTTAACTAGTTACCAAAAAACAGTAATTTTTACAGTGTAACAATTTTATTACAAGGACTTTATTAAGCAGTTCAATCAGGGTAATCTAGGGTATGTTTTGTGTTTGTTGATTTAAATATGGTATACATCTTATTTTCAGTGTGCGATTCTCTCACCAGCGTTTAAAGTGCGTGAATTTTCCATAACAGACATTGTTCCCTATTCAATCACATTAAGATGGAAGACTTCTTTTGAAGATGGAACTGGGTAAGTTACTTTTAAAGCCTTGATTAGAGCTTGTCATAAATAACCAATTGAACCTACTTTTCTGAAGAGGAATTGGAAGAATTCACACTTGTTAAAATTCTTGAACACTTAAAAAAAGTGTTAGGAGAAAAGTGAATATAAAAATGATATATAATCTGTAAACCATGATGGCATATTTTTTAATTTGTATTTTATTATAAAAGTAAAACTTTATTTCAAATAAAAATCACAGTATAGAAATATAAAAACTTAAAAACCTGCATTTGCCATACCCCAACTCCTGCGTAGCCCATTTTACAGAGATAACCATTGTTAACAACTAGGTGTTTATCTGTCTAGTCATTTTCTTTGAATATCCAAAAATAAAAGCATGCACTTTTTTAGTACATACACAATCATTTGTATATCTCCAGGGCAACTTACTTTTTAAAATATGTTATATGTTACCTTTTCATGTCAATAACCAATAAGTTTTTTTCATCAATTGTGTGTACCATAATTAATTTAACTAATACACTATAAAGTCATATTTTTCCTGTTTTAAGCAGTGCTAGTAGGAACATCCTTGTACACATCTAGTTTAGTTGGGCTTGGTATAGTAAGATAACTGTGTAGGAGTGAAATTGAGCCAAAGGGTATGAACATTATTTTAACTAATACTGCCAACTTATTCACTAAAATGTTTATACCAATTTATATTTTAACATTGCATGAGATTACCTGTTTTAGCTTATTTTCTCCTGTACTTTTAATCTTAACATTTTAATAGTAAAAAAAAAATAGTACTTTGTTAGTAAGTTTGCATTTTTTGACTATTATGAGCTACAATCTTTTCTTACTTTTATTGACATTTACATTTCTTTTTCTATGAACTGCCCAGGATTTAAATAGCTTGCTTCCCTACCAAATAAAAATTTGTGTTTCAAGTATTATATTTGACTACTTTTCAGAAGTGTAGCTTGTACGATAAAGTAAACCTGTATCTAGGTTTTGAGGTTGCTTTTAAAATTTTGTTCTGTGTTCTATACATCCACAAGACCAAGAAATTGAAATTTTTGCACACATTTCAGAAATATGGATTATCATTCTGACCTGAATGTTTTACAGAGCATTTATATGGCATGTCTTGAGGCAAGAAATATTATCCTTAAAAGTTAGTTTCAGTTAAAGATATAAGTGATCCAGAAAAAAATTGTAAGAAAATATATGAGGAGTTAAATTGAAAGGTAAATATATCTTCGTGACTACAATAAGAAAACAGAAGGTGATGGTAGGTTCTTGAAAACTAGGATAGAGGAAAAGATCCATGAATGTGAGATTTTTAAACCTTGCATAATTAATAGGATGATCATATCGTATTAAAGAGAGTTTCTGGGCCACTATAAACAATAGTTATAAACCATTTCTGTTATCCTATTTAACAAATAGGAGTTGCTATGTAGGTTTTAAAATTTCATGTCCTGGAGAGGAGAAAATACTATAAAGGACATTATTATATCAATTGAAGAAAATTGGAATATGGATTGTAGATTAAAGTATCAATGTAAATTTATAAAATTGACAGCTATACTGTGGTTGTATTAGATAATATCCCTATTAGGGAATACACATTGAAGTACTTAGGGGTAAAGGGTTGTAATGTATGTAACACCCTCAATTGGTTCAGAAGAAAATATACACACAGTGTGTGTACCCAAATGATGAAACAAATGGGCTCTAGAATGTTAACAATAGCAAATCTAAGTAAAAGATATACAGGTGTTCCTTGTCCTTGTTTCTATTTTTGCATCTTTCTATAATTTGAAATTATTTCCAAATAAAAGGTTTTTTTAAGGAATCTAGAATAAAAAGGGTTAGATATGACAGGAATTTGGAAACTAATGGATAGGATTTGGTCCTCAGAAGTGAGTAAAAAAATAATCCCTATGTCTTGGCCCTAAAATATACCTATTCTCAGGTAGTTTTTCTTTTTTTAGTAGGATAGAGTTGTAACTCGAACAGACATTCTAAAAACTTCAAACCATAAACCTGTCAATACATGTTTAGAGCAAAACCAATAATTCTTTTTCTTTACATTTGTGCATGGACATCTTTACAATTACTGCTTTTGAATTAAGAATGAGATTGATTCTGTAATTAGGTTCATAGGCAACTTTATTTTTAACTGAGTGTTTTCACACTCCATTTTAGGGAATGTGAAGTATTCTCTAAGAACCATCCTGCCCCCTTCTCAAAAGTCATTACTTTCCACAAGAAGGAACCATTTGAACTAGAAGCGTTTTATACTAATTTACATGAAGTGCCTTATCCTGATCCAAGAATTGGTAAGAGAATGTAGGAAAAAAATTTTCATAAATTTTTGCCTTTTATAAATAATATGTTAATATTTGAATCAAGAGAACAAATAAGTTGATGTTTCAGCTAATTTCAGAATAAGCCACATATTCATATTTTTTCTAATTGTGTACTTTTTAGTGCTCAGAGTTTATTTCTTCAATAACGGCAGGTTTCAGTATTTTTTATTCATTTTGACTTCTATATTTAAAATGCTTTGTAATTAGCCTGAAGGGGTTGGGAGAGGGTTATTTTTTATGGAAAAACTCTTCAATCATAAATTGCAATTATGCTGCCAGACTGACTATATATGTTCTGATTTTAAACTTATATTCACTGCAACAACTAGAATGAGTATCATTGGAAAAATATGATAGTGAGAATAGGAGACTGTAATGTCCATTTTAGCTGAGTAATCGTTTTAGAAGATACAAAACAAAGTATGAATTTTTAACATTTAAAAAAGAAGGAATAATTTTTAAGTTTTAAAATTTTGTATATGTACTGCTTGTATTGCTAGACTAAAAAGGGGACAATATATTTCAAGTACATTGTTTAAAGCAGTAGAAACAAATCATTGAAGGTGGTATTAGTTTGCTAGGGCTTCTTTAATAAATACCACAAACTGCATGCCTTAAACAATAGAAATTTATTGTTTCACAGTTTTGGAGGCCAGAAGTCTGAAATCAAGGTGTTGGCAGTATTGGTTCCTTCTGTGAGGGAAGGAATCTGTTCCAGGCCTCTCTCCTTGGTTTGTAGATGGCCATCTTCACGTTCATATGACATTCTCCCTGTATGTGTATGTGTCTCCAAAAAGGACACCACTCATTTGGAATAGAGCCAACCCTGATGACTTCATTTTAATTTGATTACCTCTGTAAAGATTCTGGCTCCAAATAAGGTCACCTTTTGAGGTACTGGAGAGTAGGACTTAAGCATATAAATTTGTGGGGGACATAATTCAACCCATAACAAAGGCCAAGCAGAGTTTTTTCTTTCTAGTATTCTCTCTCTACTGTGGATTTCATTATATACTTTAGATGCTTTTTGAAAAATAAAGCATTTGTAAATTTCTTAAAATGAAAAATTAATATGACCTGTGTAGGTATTAGTGACTGGATAACATAGCAATTTTGCTATAGGAAAAATCCAGAAATTTAAAAAAATTACTTTATTTATGAATTACCAAGATGATTATGATTTGCAAAGCTTATAGCAAAAAGGTAACATCTATTTGGTTTTCAAACACAGAAATTGAACTTTGTTATTTTGAAGTAGCAATACTATAAAATACTTAAAAGTTATATTGCCTTGAGTCAGAGTGTCCTTGGTTAAAATTGCAACTCTTCATTTTCCTAGCATTGATGATTTTGGGCTGGTTGCTTAACCTTTCTGAGTCTTAACACCAGGTTTATTAAGGTATAAAAAGGGTGATCTAAGGGAAATGCCTGTCCCGCCGTAATCTGGATGTGATAATAATTTTACAATTGTTTGCCAGCATCTGAAAGATGACAGTCAAATTATTGAATGAATAAACTGAATGAGTTAATCTGAGACCCAGGTACTGATCAAAGCTCTTTTTTCCTTAAGGGAGCTTCGCTATTCAGAATGTTTTTCCACAGTCTGATGGTGATAGTTCCAAAGTGAAGGTTAAAGTTCGTGTTAACATCCATGGAATCTTCAGTGTGGCTAGTGCATCAGTAATTGAGAAACAAAATGTAGAAGGGGATCACAGTGATGCCTCTATGGAGACAGAAACTTCATTTAAGAATGAAAGCAAAGATGATGTGGTATGTCTATTTCAAAGTTCCTGTAATAAAAAATATATGCAGTATCTTAATCATAACTGGTACTTTAATAGTTGAAAATATTGATCTCTGAGGTTTTGCTCTGAAGTTCTACTGTAGGAAACAGTATAAACTCTTATAAAAGCATCAAAGAAAAATTCTGTTTTAAATACATCTTTCACATTGTAACTTACTTTTCCGAGGCTTGTACATCTTACATAGCATTATATGGAACATGTGCATATGTATAGTTGGAATCATCTTTCCCAAATTCTTTATTTCCATCAAAAATATGTATTATGGCTAGCTTTTTTTTTAGCTTACAGATAAAAGCAATTCAGATTGATGAATTTTGAACTGCACACATACAAATTATTAGATTGAAAATACATGCTTAAAGAATTTTTCAGGACTTAGTTAGGAGATATTTGTGGCAGTTCAGCAGAAGAATGTGCTGTACATTCAGTAACATTAAAATACAGATTTTTGACAGTTTATTTCTTTATGAAAGAGTTATATGACCCTAACACTGTATTTAACTCTTGGTGTACTATAGATGAAGGAATCTTAGGAGAATGTGATTATATTCTATTACACAAAGTGTTCATCTTTTTATGTATACTATTTGTAAGTTATTTTTAATGGCATTTGTTAGATTTTTTTTTCCAGTCATAATTGGAGTATGCCCTAGATTTTTCATGCAGTTGTGCTTATTAAGAATTGATTTTCTTTTTTTAAATTTTAAGACAATTTCTTCCTTTTGTGAAGGTTGTCTTTTTGTCTGTTTTTATTAATAATTATTTAAAATCTTTTCTTCCAGATTGATCAAAATTCTACCACTACTCTTTAAATAAATACTTTATTTTGGAACCATGTTATTTTCTTTCATTCATCTTTTTGTGTATTATTTTGCTATTACATCCTTCTTTACTTGAGGAGAAGGAAATGTCCTAATTTGTTAGTGAAGATACAGTCAGTTTTTCATAAATTAACATAAGATTAATAGGTGAAAAGTTAATTTTCTTAATTATAGTTCATAATAGCTTATGTCAGACATTTTAAATTTAATCCATTAAGACTTATTTTTACTCAAATTGAGAGGGCTCTGTATGCCTTCTAGGATGAGTTCTTTATAACCATTTAACTTTCTTCACCTCTTTTTCTTAAAAGTCTCTGCTAAGACCTTTAGTTTTCTCTATATGATGTTAGTGAATCCTGAACACTAAAAACAAGAATAGTGTAGCACCAATTTTTTACCTCCCCTAGCATTTCTTATTTGCTGCTTCTATTTGTCTGTAGGCTTGAAATCCAGTTAGCCAGTCCTTTAGGATGATTTCTGGATGTGGATTGAAAGGACTCACCTGTGAATAAAGTATATGAATTTATGACATCTGCTTTGGCCACTCAGAGACTTATTTGCTTACAAGAGTATTTTTGGCTTACTAGAACAGTTCCAGGTAGTTGATATTCCCATATAAGGGATTTCTTCAGTGAGATGTTCCTAAATATTCCTTCTACAATTTATATAATCAAGGGGGTTTGAGGAAACAAAGGTAACTAACATTATGGATCATATACTTGGCATTGTTGGTGAATACATTCACATATATTATCTCTTTTTAAATCCCTACTGTAGCTGATATAATAGGTTTTGTATAAATTGTAATTTATTTCCTTATTCTTGCTAATGTAAGAAGTGGAGTACTCCGTGTAGAAAACATCTTGTATCCTGTATTTCTTAATAGTTCTCTCTAGGATTTTTCTCTTTAATTCTGTATCCAGAAGTTAAAAAGCTGAAGGCTTAAATGCCATTATAAAGCAGTCTCTCCCTTCACTCCAAAAAAATGTGAACCAATTCAAAGTAGATTCTGGAAGCTAATTGTTTACGTTTTAGAAGAGAAAATAAGAAATTAATAAATTCTTCTTTTTACTCTTCCCAACTGCTGACATTTCTAGCTCAGGTAGGTAAAGAAACCCAGACATATACCAGTGAACAGCAGCAGGAGTCTTTTTGTGTGTGTGTGAGGAAGATTAGCCCTTACCTAACATCTGTTGCCAATCCTCCTCTTTTTTGCTGAGGAAGATTGGCCCTGGGCTAACATCCATGCCCATTTTCCTCTACTTTATATGGGATGCCACTACACCATGGCTTGATAAGCAGTGTATAGGTCCATGCCCAGTTTCCGAACCCGAAACCCAGCCACCAATGTGGAGCATGCGAACTTAGCAACTACACCACCAGGCTGGCCCCAGGAGTCTTTTTTTTTCACTTGAGAGTCAATTTATGAAAGCTTATTTTATGAGCCTCATTTTTTCATTAAAAATTAAGATAGTTTTGATTTTTCTAGAAGTCATAACAGATTGCCAACTTCTCTTCAATGTAAGGATGTCTCAGAAAATTGACACTTCTCTTCTAGGTATATATTAATATCTGGGCACATTAAGAAATTATCACAGTTTAGGCTTCATCGCAAAACCAGGGACCAAAGAGACTTTATGCTGTTCATCATACTAATGTACCTTGACTTAATTATCCCCCCAGTTGACTGACTGGGTTATCTTTTAATCTATTTATTTTTTAATTCAAAATATATGATTACTTATATTTACCAGGCACTGTTCTAGGCACCGAGGATACAGTGGTAAGCAAGATAGAAAAGGTCCCCACCCATCTGTACCTTGCCTTCTAGTGAGAAAGGACAGGCAAGAAGCTAGAAGATACTACATAAATATAAAGGAAATTAACAGTAGAGGAATGCAAAGTGGAAATTAACTATGTGATAGTGATAGTGGTGAGGAAATCCACCTCTGAGGAAGGAACAGGTAAGCAGCCTGAAAGATGAAAAAGCAGTTTGAGGGTAAGGCGTGGATAGATAGATGTCCAAGCAGAGGGAATACAAGTACAAAGACCCTGAGGCAGGAAGCCCCTTTTTGTTGTAACAAATATAAGGATAGCTGATGTATAAGATAGAGGAGTGGAGAAGGGGAGAGTGGCAAGAAAAAAAAATGAGAAGGTAGATCAAGGGACAAATCAGGTAAAGCCTTATAGTTCATGATAATGATTCTGGATTTTATTCTTAAGTGGTTTTTATTTATTCACCATATAACTAGAAGCACCTAGAATGTGTATTTGGATGTAGCAGTGAACAGAAAGATAGTCTCAACCCTCTTGGAGTTTAAAATCAATTAGAGAAGCCAGGGTCTAGAGGCACTTCCCTTAACTTCCCCACTATTGATGATATTCCTATGAACTTTCTTAAAATCATTTTAAAAGATTAACAAATGACTCTCAATTATAAGATGTACAATTTTCCACTTTTTTAATATATCTGAAATTGGGATGGGTCTTGCAAATGGTATTAGCTTATATTCACTTTTGCCAATGGCAGTAATCATGACATAGTTCCATCATCATCTGTATGTGTGTGAACTTGGATGTTTTCCTGATGGCATGACTAGGCAATTTTGCAACTCCTTGACATTTCAGTCAACAAATCGTTTAAGAACCATTCAAGGAAGGAAAATGAATCCTGGTTGGTTGTCTGAAAACAATCTACTGACTTCTGGGTAAGATAAAGAAGACACCATCATAAAACTTGCAGAATCGGTGTCAGTGGCTTACAAGAAAATATTAGAGACCATACTGGAGCAATTTTTAAACAAATGCTGGATTACTGATGCTCTTGATGGCACAGAGTATAGTATTTTGTAGAAAAATACATTAACAACTGAATTAAGCAATTTAGAACAGTTTGATTCTGGATGTAAAGAAGTTTTAGAAATAACCACTTTGGTTTTTTCTTTTAGAGCTATAAATATATACACAGTAGAAGAGCTCTTTCAATAAGTATAAAATAAAAATGCTAACTGATAAGGCATTTTGGTCATTTAATTGGCAGCATTTTTTTCTTAGTGTTACATGAAATATAGTTAATGTATTTGTGTCTTCCTGCATTACCCCAACTTACCGCTATATTGCTTTTTTCATCTCAATCACAGGGCTGGGGGAATTGTAGAGTTGGAAGGTGGGGAGTTGGAATATCAGAAATAATTGACCTTTTAACTATAAAGAACACTGGTGTAAATTATCTTCTAAGTTGTTTTTCTCTTTGGCACAAATAAGCTTTATTCAAGATAGCCTTCTCAATATTATTTATTTGCTTAACTGCAGATATATTAGAAAACCTAAATCATACTGATTCCTGAATTCCAAGCTTTATTCCTTTTAGGAAGATGGTTGTGGGTAAGATTAAGACCAGAAAAATCTAATACTTGTGATTGTTTGCCAAGTGGGGAGTCCATTTTGGCAGCACATTTGTCTTAGATATTAAAAAAAAAAAAAATCTTAAAAGTTTACATTGTAATAATTCAGAGACATCTACTTTGACAGTTTTCATGTATTTCCTTGAGTTTTACTGCATTTAAAAGTACAATTGAATTTATGTAATACATAAATTTTGTATCTTTTTCACTTCACTTTTCCCATGTTCTTTTTTTGTTTGTTTGTTTTTGTTTTGTTTTTTTTGTGGGGAAGACCAGCCCTGAGCTAACATCTGTTGCCAATCCTCCCCTTTTTGCTGAGGAAGACTGGCCCTGGGCTAACATCCGTGCCCATCTTCCTCCATTTTTTTTTATATGGAACGCCACTACGGCATGGCTGACAGGCAGTGCGTCGGCGGGCGCTCGGGATCCGAACTCGCGAACTCTGGGCTGCCAAGCGCGGACTAAACCGCTGCGCCCTATAAACATTTTTCATGTCAAGTTTAATGTTCTGTTTTTGTAAGTTTGCTTTTGTGAATTTGACTTGAGAATAATTTTCCATGTTTTTGCAATTATTTGGCCACAGGTGAATGAAACAAGATTTATTCACATAGCACCGAATGGATCTTTGCATTTTACTTATCTGTTAATCTGTTTATTTGTCGTTATCCTCATTTGAAAAACAAGAAGCTTCTCCTATGTTTACATGTTTCATAACAGGATTGAACTCTAAGATGCTGTTTATTTTAAAAAAAAGACACACAAATATTATCTATTACATATTTCCTTTCCAGGATAAAATGCAGGTTGACCAAGAAGAAGGGGGTCATCAAAAATGTCATGCTGAACACACCCCAGAAGAGGAAATTGATCACACGGGAACCAAAACAAAGGTATGTTTTACTATTTCTGTTGTTGTACCTTTGTGAGATTGATATTTTGAGTTAATGTATTTAGTATATAATGCATGCTTTTAGTACACTTGATATTTTTAATCTTGGTTCTCTGGAAAAGTATAGAAAGGTTACAGCCAGAATAAATACACTTTAATGATTTATTATAGAAGATTTTTTTAAGAATGAACCCTAACAATATAAGTAAAATTATCTTTTTGGTAGGAAAAAAGATACATTCTTCTGTAATGTTTTTTCTCATTAAAAATCATGCAGTCTCGGGGCCAGCCCGGTGGCATAATGGTTAAGTCTGCGTGCTCCACTTTGGCGGCCCAGGGTTCGTGGGTTTGGATCCCAGGCATGGACCTATGCACTGCTTATCAAGCCATGCTGTGGGAAGCATCCCACATATAAAGTAGAGGAAGATGGACACGGATGTTAGCCCAGGGCCAGTCTTCCTCAGCAAAAAGAGGAGGATTGGCAATGGATGTTAGCTCCGGGCTAATCTTCCTCACCAAAAAATATATATATATATAATCTCAGAGAAAATAGGAAATAGAATAAGCCAAATGAAGAAAACTTAAATTATCAATACCCTGCATCTCAAAATTAATCACTCTAAGTATTTTGCTACATATCATAAAATATTTTTCTTTGTGCAAAAACAAATATTTTTGAAAGTAAAATTTTAAAGGATAAATGACTCTATTATTGAGAGTCATTATTTTACTAAGACAATGATGCCAGTCACCCAGATGAATGTGGCTACAGCTCTAAACTGTCATCTTCAACAGAATTTTCTAACCTGAACAGAATTTAATCTATGTTGGTTAATTATATAGATTTTTTTAGAGGTTATAAAGATTTAGTTTTAAATCCTAAGCTCTCAAGTAATTTAAAACCCGAAACCTATTTTTCTAAATTTTTAATTTTACCCAGTATTTTTTGCTTTTAATTGTTTAACAGCTTTATTGACAGAGTTTACATACCATACAGTTTGCCCATTTAGGTGTACAATTCACTGGTTTTTAATATACTCACAGAGTTTTGCAGCAATTATCACAATTTTACATTTTCATCACTCTGAAAAGAAGCCCTGTACCCATTAGCAGTAACTCCCTGTTTCCCCCAAGCCCTCTTCCTGCCAGCTCTAGGCAATCACTAATCTTTCTATCTCTATAGATTTCCCTATTCTGGACATTTTGTATAAATACAGTGATACAATATATGGTCCTTTGTGACTGGCTTCTTTCACTAAGCATAATGTTCAAGGTTCATCCAGGTTGTAGGATGTATCAGTACTTCATTCTTTTTTATCGCTGAATAATATTGCATTGTCTGGATGCATATCACATTTTATTTATCCATTCATCAGCTGCTGGACATCTGGGTTGTTTCCACATTTTAACTATTATGAATAATACTATTATGAACAATCATAATCAGTTTTGGATATATGTTTTTTTTCATTTCAATTGAGCAGGTACCTAGGAATGGAATTGCTGGGTCATATGGTATCTCTATGTTTCACATTGTGAGGAACCACCCAACTGTTTTCCAAAATGGCTGCAACATTTTACAGTCTTGCCAACAGTTTCTCTACATCCTCACCAACTCTTGTTATTTTCCATTTTTTTTAGAAATTATAGCCATCCTAGTGTGAGAAGTGGCATCTCTTGTGGTTTTAATTTGCATTTCCAGCCCAATATTTTTTTATGTAGACAGGTTTAGTGTACACAGAGTATAAAATACTATCAGTATTAAAGCAGTATTTTTAAATAAATTTAGTAGATGGTAATGGTTTTGATTTTACTCTTTTGTTTCATCTGAAATCGCTCTCTTAAATCTATTTCTGAGCTAGTTATAGAAATTTACACCTCTCTTGCATTTCTTTTGCAGTCAGCTTGCTCAGACAAACAAGAACGATTAAACCAGACCATTAAAAAAGGAAAAGTCAAGAGTATTGATCTGCCTATCCAGAGTACCCTGTGTAGACAATTGGGCCAAGATCTTCTCAACAGCTACATTGAGAATGAGGTACATAAATCTGAATTGATGTTGAAATAGGCGTTAATGTTTTCTGAAATTTTCTTAGAAGTCAATGATTATCCCGCAAATTGGGGAAACTAGTCTATAATTCGTAAGGAATTATTAAATAGAGCATTAAACTACTTTATTTTGGATGAAATACTGAGCTGTATTAAAGTCATCTACAGTACAGCATTCATCTTAGTTATATGAAAAACATGGATTGTCTCCACTATAGAGAAAGACCATTCCAAACACTAACGATTCTTACCACCTTTTATTCTCTTTAACAGTAACACCCAGCCAACATCATATGGGGACATATGAGCAGCTCCTGTCTTACAATGTGTTGTCCTTAAAGATTAAGCCTCTATTCAGAATGTTTTCTGACTTCCATTTAATACTTTTTAAAATCTGTCATCATTCTTGAAATTTTCCTTGCATGTCTACATATTTAATTTTACAGTCTCTTTAGGCAAAGAGTTTTGTTTCTTTACCAGTAGTTGTGTAAGAAGTAATTTATTTTCATTTTTTAAATTTACATTTAAGTGGTGGTTCCTAATTTCTACAGGCTTGGCTAGCATTAAAGGTAAGTTTTTCCGTGAAGTGCCTCATATTCTCCCATCTGCTGCATATTATTCTAGGAATTTTTACAAGAGATTTTAACTTTATAATGCTTGGTTTTTTTAGTACCTACCTATATTACCTATTCATTAATTATTAAAGGCCTCATTTTATGTGAAGCAAGCATTCCTACAGACTCTGAATAATTCAGAGGTTGTATGTTTTAAGACTAATTTTCCCAAAGGAATGAGTTGTGGGAAAGCACAGCTGTGGCAAATTTTGTGTATAAAATAAGATTTTTCTTAAATTTTTAAATGTCTCACTATTTTAAATTCACAAATGTCAGTGTGCTGGTAGTCTTATGTTTAAAATACTATTTTTGTTAAAGTGAAAATTTTATTAAGTATTACAATCCTCAGATTCTTTATTTCTTTGCTTTTGATTATGACAACCATAATTTTTACTAACATCTTTAAACACTTTGATATCTTATTTAATCCTCAAAACAAACCTATGAAGTGTAGGTACTGTTAGAGATCTACATTTACAGATGAGGAAACAGGAGTAGGTAGACTAAATCACACAAGATCAGAGAGTAACCTTTGGATCTGGATCCAAGTGGTTTGTCTCCAAAGCTCAAGATCACAACCCCTATACTATATTCCCTCCCAGTTAATGTGCCAGGCACTGTACTAAATATTTTATGTGAATGATGTCAATCTTATTAACAGCCCTATGAGATAGAAATATGCTCTCTATTTTAGGATGAGAAAACTGAGGCTTAGAGAAGTTAGGTGACTTGCCTGTGATCTCAAAGCTTTAAATGGAGAACCTAAGATTTGAATCCGAGTATATACAATGACATAGACGGTGGGGTTTTTTTAAATAGGTTTATTGAGATATAATTCACATGCCATAAAATTCACCCATTTTAAGTGTACAAGTCAATGGCTTTTGGTATATTATGTTATTAATTTTTTGAAAGGTGGTAAAATCTATATAACATACAATTTGCCATTTTGACCATTTTTAAGTGTACAACAATTCACTGGCATTGATTATATTTACAATGTTCTGCAACCATCACCACTATCTACTTCCAAAACTTTCATCACCCCATTCATAAAGTCTGTAACCATTAAGTAATAACTCACCATTCCTCCCTTTCCTCAACCCCCAGCAAACTCTAATCCACTTTCTGTTTCTATGAATTTGCCTATTCTAGATAACTCATATAAATGTAATCATATAATGTTTGTCATCATATAATGTTTGTCCTTTTGTGTCTGGCTTATTGCACTTAGCATAATGTTTTCAAGGTTCATCCATGTTGTAACATGTATCAGAACCTCATTCCTTTTTATAGTAGAATAATATTCCATTATGTATGTATACATTTTATTTAATCCATTCATCTGTTAATGGACAATTGAATTGTTTCCACCTTTTGGCTTTTGTGAATAATGCTTCAGTGAACGTTGGCATACAAATATCTGTTTGAGTTTCTATTTTCAGTTCCTTTAAT
Organism: Tapirus indicus; assembly: GCA_031878705.1. Lineage (NCBI taxonomy): Eukaryota > Metazoa > Chordata > Mammalia > Perissodactyla > Tapiridae > Tapirus > Tapirus indicus. The sequence goes on along the minus strand of CM062919.1, from coordinate 135,147,329 downwards.
TGTATACCTAGGAGTGAAAATACTGGGTCATATTGTATTCTTTGTTTAGCTTTTAAGGAACCACCAAACTATTTTCCATAATAGCTGCAGCACTTTGCATTCTCAACAGTAATGTTCAAGGGTTTCAGATTCTCCACATCTTCACCAATGCTTATTTTCCATTTCTTTGGTTATAGTCATCCTAGTAGGTGTGAAGTGGTATTTCATTGTGGTTTTGGTTTGTGTTTCCCTAATGCATATTCTTAACAGCAACTAATCTGAAATGTTTTGAATAGGGGAAGATGATAATGCAAGATAAGTTAGAGAAAGAAAGAAATGATGCTAAGAATGCTGTTGAAGAATATGTGTATGATTTTAGAGACAAGCTGGGCACTGTCTATGAAAAAGTCATCACTCAAGAAGTAAGTCTAAATTTTGTAAATTTTTATTAGAACTATTTAAATGTTTCCCTGGGAATGCTAATACAAATTATGTATATAACTGTACCAAATGTGTTATTGCTGTCAATCTCCTTGGGCACGTTTAGGAATGGTTCTTAGTTATTTTTCCAAATTGTGGAAGTATGTTGGAAAACATATTTATGAATAAATGGCCAGAAAAATCTGAAATTTAATCTTTTGTACTTGAAAAACATCCTGTCCTTCCTTGCTGACTTTTATTTCTAAGGAGAGCATTTTCAATCAGTGTTTCTTATATGTAAAACTAGGACTTAAATAAACTATCTGCAATATTGGAAGACACAGAAAATTGGCTTTATGAAGAAGGAGAGGACCAACCTAAACAAATTTATGTGGATAGACTTCAAGAACTAAAGGTAAATTTTTTAGAGTCCATGTTAGTATTGAATAGAATATTGTTTTCCTAAAAATTATGGTGTAAGAGCACAATGTATATTTTTAATAAATATGTAAGAAATTACTAAGGCAGATATGTGTAAGAGGAAATTCTACCTTTAAAAGCATTTTGAGAGGTAATGCTACATAAGTGAAATCAAACACTGTATAATCACATTTGTCTATCATGATACTCAGATATAAATATTTAGCAGATGACCAGAGTGTTAGTATTACTTTTACAGCAGACATATATTTCTGAAATGTCATTAAGAAGTGATTTGTCAACCTGACCCCCTCTTATCCGTTAGAGGAGTCACTCTTCCTCTGTTTCTCTCCCCCTTCACTGCTCTGATTTTGAGGAGTAATACAGTACCTTTTGTATTCTCACATTGCAACTGATAGGGTTTTCCCTGGCCAGCAAAGAACTCCAAAAACAGCACCCCCTGCCCTTGAATGTCCTTTCACAAAGAAATAAGGAAACATGGGCACCAGGTCCCTTTTTCTTAGGTTCAATGGAATGATTTTAAGAAAAGGCCACTATTACTACTTTCCTCCTATTTGCTACCTAACCCTCCTCTCAACCTGAAAAAAATACTTTAAGAGGTTAGAAGTTCACATTGGAAGGATGAGAGGATTTTAGTCTTTCCTTCTTAGTGTGGATCATAGCAGTGCTTAATGGGCACCTGAATTACCTGGGGCTCTTCCTGAAATACCAGTTATAATTCAGTATATCTGAGGTAGGCCCAAGATTCTGCATTTTTGTGTGTGTGTGTGTGAGGAAGACCAGCCCTGAGCTAACATCCATTGCTAATCTTCCTCTTTTTGCTGAGGAAGACTGGCCCTGTGCTAACATCCATGCCCATCTTCCTCTACTTTATATGGGACGCCGCCACAGCATGGCTGACAAGCAGTGCGTCGGCAGGCGCCCGGGATCCGAACTGGCGAACCCTGGGCTGCCAAGTGACTAAACCGCTGTGCCACTGGGCTGGCCCCATGATTCTGCATTTTTAACAAGCTTCCAAGAGATTCTGCTGCTCCTGGTCCCTGAACCATTCTTTTGAGTAGCAAGGGAATACATAAGATACTAAATGATGATGACATTAGTAAGAATTTCTAGAATATGAGAAAAGGCAGCCCTTTAGGACTGGGGGAAGGGGTTGCAAAAGAAGTTACTTAACCTAAAAGCAAAAGAAGTTAATATCCTGCAAAAATTACCTTTATGCCAATAAATTACTTCCAAAGGGAATAATTAGAAAGCAACTAGAAAACCTAAGCTTATGATAGCAAAACTAGGCTTTGTCTTATTTTATCTTCTTGGTGGTTTTACTGCCAGTCTCCCTAAGAGAATGTATTTTGAGCCGTAGGAACAGCCAGGCAGCTAATAAGGCTAATAGAAATAACTGAAAAAGCCAGCACCTGCCATAATGGATTATTTTGCCTTAAATATAAAAGTAACCATAGAAATAAAAGTTACAGAAGTTTTCACAGGCTTTACTATTATTTTTTGAGGTGGCTTTTAGAAATTAAAACTGCAGTACTCGCTCCCCTTTCCAAAATGTTTACAATAAAAACTATGATGTAAATAGACTAAATGCAGTATGGTACCTGGAACCGAAAAAGATGAAATCTGAATAAAGTCTGGAGTTCAGTGAATAGTAATGCACCAACATTGGTTTCCTAGTTTTGACAAATGTACCATAGTGGTGTAAGATGCTAACAGTAGAGAAAAGCAATGAGAGGTGCTTGACTCTCTATTATTTCCTTTGTAACTTTTCTGAAAATCTGAAATTATTCTAAAATAAGCTGATTTTTATTTAAGTATTTAAAAGAAAATAGTTGTTCACTCTTCTAATGCATCCCCCTCCTCAAAGTTATAGAGGTTGTTTTAACATTTAGAAATTCCCCATTCCAGGCACCTGGGGCAAGGGGCCAAAGGTTTTTTTTTAAAAAGTGCCACACTTATAATACAATACACATTTTAATCTAATGAATATGATGTATACCTGAAATCTACATAATGATATAAACCAGTTACCTCAATAAAAAAAAAGAAATAATATAAATAATATTCAATAGATATTAGATATCAGGAAATCCCAGTAATCATGTTGCTTATAAAAAGTTATATGCAGTGTAAATATTTGAAACCAAGTTTCAAATACATGAATTCTGCAGGCAGTATAGTCCTTATGGTTTTCTTAATAGTTTTGTAAACTTTAATACCTAACTCTGAAGGAATTAAAGTTTTGCCTTTGGACTTGAGAGGAATCAAGAGGTAATCTTAATGAATGAGAGAAGAACATAAGTCTTGAGTTAGGCATCCCTGTGTAGGATTGAGTTAGCCCAGTGAAACTTGTCTTCTAAGTTTTTTCTGTTAATATCCTTTTAAAAAAATTTTACATTAACAGAAATATGGCCAGCCTATTCAAATGAGATACATGGAACATGAAGAGAGACCAAAAGCTTTAAACGACTTGGGAAAAAAGATCCAACTTGTCATGAAAGTGATAGAAGCATACAGAAACAAGGTATTGAATTCATGAAGCCAGCTGATGATGTGGCATGTGTAGTACATGGTGAGCTCAGGTGGGGTAAATGTAAAGGCTCCCAGCTACAAAGCTGTTGCAGGTGTTGCTACCAAATTCCAGAGATATTGTGCACCAGACTGAAAACTTATTTTTTTGTTGGAGAATTGTCAGTAAAGAATACTGATAACATTTAAAATACAGTACAGGTATGTGGCTTTAATCTTTTTAAATTCCCTAAAACCACATTATAAATTAATCCAGTAACCTAATGTATATACAGAAAGAGGGATCAAAAATGACTCCAAGAATTTTGGCCTGGAAGGATGAAGTTGCCATTTACTGAGAAGGGGAAAACTGGGAAGAGTAGGTGGGCAGGTAATCCGGAGTTTGAAACATAGGCAGTCATTTCAAACTTTACAGATAGAAATTCAAGTTTCAAGTTGGATGTAGAGTTGGGAGTTCAGGGAAGAAGTTCAGGCTAGAGATTTTTAAAAGCATGTATATGGAGGGATGAATGGGGAGGAACTTAAGGAAGTGATAGGAAGGAATTCAAGAAAATGTGGAGACCCAGAAACTGAGTCAAGATGATGGATGCATAATTTGTAAACATACAAGCAGAAAGAAGCTTGAGTATCTGATGAAGCTTTATGGTTTTAAAAAATAGCACCACCATTCTCCCATTCTCTTTGGCTTTGGAGTATTCTTTCATTCTCTTTCCTTTTATTTTCTTTGTCCAATCTATAATCCATCAGAAGATCCTCTTTCTATATGTTGCATTGACATTTCTTTCTGGTTTTGTGGTCACCAATCTAAACTATGACTTCTTAGATTGTCTCCTCTATGTGGCAGCTACAGTTCTCTTTTTCAGACAGAATTATATAATTCTCCTTTTTAACAGCTTATCATATTGTTCTATTGTATATTCAGAATTTTCTGTCTAGCTTGCTGTATGCCTCCTTCCCTTATTTCTCTCTGTTGCCTAATAAATTCAGTTCCATGCAGCTTTGTTCTCATTCAGAAGTCATTCTTTTCCAAACCTGACTTCTTCAGAAAGCCTTTCCTTTTAAAAACCCACACTGATCTTTTTCTTTTTCCCAGTCTCTTCAGTTTTATGTAATTTGTATGTGGCTTCTTCACATGGGTATATATGAGGTATATACTCAATAAGAGTGTAAATCTTTTAAGTAGAAATTATTAATTAATTGTTGCTTACTGAAAATTTTGTTACATTAAGTAAAGGTTGTTTTAATAGGATGAAAGATATGATCATTTGGATCCTGCTGAAATGGAAAAAGTTGAAAAATATATCAGTGAAGCCATGAGTTGGCTGAACAATAAGATGAATGCACAGAACAAACTAAGTCTCACTCAAGATCCTGTGGTGAAAGTTTCAGAAATAGTTTCCAAGTCAAAGGTAAGAAACTGTAAAATTTTGTTTTTAATGGGTACAATCACTAAAATGTTTTAATGGGAACTATACTTTGAGAAATAATCAACTTGCAAAACTTAGGAAAACAGAAATTTAAGGCTAATTTTTTATTTTGAAAAAAAAAAACGTTTCAAGGGGCCGGCCTGGTGGCGCAGTGGTTTAGTTTGCACTTTGGCAGCCCGGGGTTCACGGGTTTGGATCCCAGGTGCCTGCCGATGCAGTGCTCGTCAGCCATGCCATGGCGGCATCCCACAAATAAAGTAGAGGAAGATGGGCACGGATGTTAGCCCAGGGCCAGTCTTCCTCAGAAAAAAAAAAAAAAGGAGGATTGGCAACAGATGTTAGCTCAGGGCTGGTCTTCCTCACAAAAAAGAACAAAAAAAAGTTTCTAGGTGGGAAATCTCTGTTTCTTGATTTGGTCACATATACAGGGCTAGTATGTGTGTGTGTGTGTGTGCGCGCATGCGCCAAGGCTAGTGTGTGTGTGTGTGTGTGTGTGTGTGTGTGTGTGTGTGTGACTAGCCCTGAGTTAACATCCGTTGCCAATCCTCCTCCTCCTTTTGCTGAGGAAGACTGGCCCTGGGCTAACATCCGTGCCCATCTTTCTCTACTTTATATGGGATGCCGCCACGGCATGGCTAGACAAGCAGTGTGTCGGTCCGCACCCGGGATCTGAACCTGCGAACCCCGGGCTGCTGAAGCAGAGCATGCGAACTTAACCTCTACACCACTGGGCCGGCCCCACAAGGCTATTTTGTAAATTTTAAGTGTAATACAGAATGAAATAAAGCAATGTGACAACTTCTGGCTGTCAAATATGTCAGAATTTCCTAGACTGGATAAGACTTCTAAGTCTCCATTGTAAAACTTTGCAGTATAGATCTGTCTTTGACATAATTTGAAATGTATAAAGTTCTGTCATAAAATCCTTTTTCTGAGATAAACTTTTACAGTCTAAAAAACATTACTAATAAAAATGTCAAAGATTATCATAGAAACACCATGAAAAACATGGGGCAACCATTATAATAAAAATCAGCATTAGAAGAATGAGTCAAGACATTGGATAAGCAATTGACAAAAGAAAAAATACCTGCCCAACAAATATATGAAAAGGTGTTCATCCTCATCACTAATCTACAAAATGCAAACTTTCTTTTCACTCATCTGATCTGGTTATGTGTTTACATTTATAATCTTTGCCATAGTTGTCAAGGCTGTGAAGAAATGGATGCTCTCCCTGAGCAACTTGGTTAAATTCATTATACAACTTTTCTGGGACATAGTATCAGAATGTGTATAGAAATTTAAAGTATACCCTTTAACTCAGAAATCACAATTCTAGGAATTCATCCTAAATTTATCATCACACAAGTATATGTAGATAAATACCCTTGCTTATAATAGCAAAAAATTGGAAACAACCTAAATACCAATCAGTAAGAAAGCAGATAAATTGACGCATCCATACAACACATTGCAACCATTAATTTTAGATATAGAGATATATCTATTTAGATAAAGGTGTGTACAACATATTGATTGAAAAAGGAGATTATGGAATCTAAATAAAGTTATCTCACTGTGTAAATTAGCATGTTCATGGATTTATAGGTTTGTATATATGTGTATGCAGGGACATACAGCTAGAAGGATGTTCACCAAAATGATGTTAATGTTAATCTGTAAGAGATGGAATTTCAGGTGATTTTTAAATCTAGTTCAGTATGTTTTTAGGTATTTGATTTTTTTAACAAAAAGGTATTTTTTTAATCAAATAAAGCAAAAAAGTATTTTCCTTTTGAGAAGGTTTTGCTAAGAAGCTATAATAATTTACTCCTAATCAGATGAGATGCAGAGTGTGATAAGAGCAGTTTGCCACTAAAACATTCCCCCAGGATGTTACTCCATATCTTTCCATCGCTATCCCAATCTCTGTGACACTGGTCTTGAAAGATTTTAATGGTCTTATTTCTGTATTTAAAAAAAAAAGAAAGAATATAGAAAATACACTATTTCTTTTAAATTATTCAGTTGCATTTACTTTCATGGTTTATTTTTCCTTTAATAGAAAAGGCTACTCAGCTATTTTCAAAAAGTAAAGTTAGCATTATATTTATATAATTCCACTTATTAAAATTGTTTTCTTGTAAATGTTGAGAAATGTTAATTTACAAAATAGGTGTTATTTGACATAATTCTCATAACAGAGCATTAGGCATAATTTAAAGGAATGAATTAAAAATTATTCCTGCCCAAGTAAACTATATTTAAATTATGAAGAATCAATTTTTAGAAAGATTAGATACAAAAAGTATTGTTAAAGATTGAATAGTTTCCTATCACCACTGACATGCACTAGCCCAGAAGGTAAATCCTTCATTGAATTGTTTGAATAAACAGTTGGTTATATAGCTGAGCTAACGTAAATTCAGGAATGTGGAATTAGGTGTAAATTTAGAAAGTTAATGTGGAAATTTAGAAAAGTTAATGTGGAATTTAGAAAGTTAATCATAACTTGTTCTATAATATTTTTAATATAATCAATTTTCTTCATGTCTTTAGGAACTGGATAATTTCTGTAACCCCATCATTTACAAGCCTAAACCGAAAGTAGAGGTTGCTGAAGACAAAGCAAAAGCTAATGGTGAACACAATGGACCAATGGATGGACAGAGTGGGACTGAAACTAAACCAGATGCAACAAAAGACAGCTCACAGCATACTAAATCTGGAGAGATGGAAGTGGACTAAATCTTAATTTTACCTTCACGTAATTCAAACAGTGCAAGTAACCACAGGGTCCGTTCTTCTTCTGGTACACACAACAGATGTTCAGTTGTTCTTAACCACTTTTTGTCATTTGTTTTTTGGAGTAGTTTTGAAGCGTGTTTTATATTGAGCGCACTTCTGTTCATTTCCATTGCTGCTTATGTGAAGCTTTAGCTGAATATAGATTTACAAGTCAGTTTAAGCTTTCTCAATATATTTTATATCAAACATGCAAGATTGATATGTAGTTGGCAACAATCTACCTTATTTAAAGCTTCTACTTGGATAAACCTCAGCTCCTTTATTCATAAAAGGATACTGTATTGCACTATTGTTGCAGAAGCATAGATTTAATTGTGTCATTATTTTGAAAAACAAATATGAAATTGATGTGGTTTAAAGCCACTGAAGCACTGACATTTTCTAGTTATTGTATTGTTATCGTTTAATATTAAATAAGAGGTTCCTTGACAAATTATTCCATCTCATTGGTGTGCCATGAGAACTCCAAAGCTTTGTTGTCATCACATAAATGAACTAAATCACATGTTGAAAGGGAAAATGCACATTTTATGTTAAGGTGACACCAGCAGTTTGCTTCTTTTATTAGTAATGTGAGTTGATGTTTTCTCAGAGTAATTCAGTGTCATTTTCACTTGGAACTTCCGATCTACTTGTCCTGACGACCAGCTGCTGCTAAACTAATGCTAGCCTAAACATAAAGAAGCATTTTTGATGAAAATACCTTCATGTTAAGGGGGAAACGCTGTTGATCTACTCAGATATGCATCTCTGTGATGTTGATAGCCTTGTTTCAATTTTAATAGTTGTTTTGGTTTACTTAATTGATTCTGTTAATATCTTAACACAAAGTAGGGAGAAATGGCACAGTGCATTGCATTATATACATTTATCACTGACTTGCTCAATGTTAAGATAAACACTATTAAATAAGCGGTAATACTTGAAAAGAAGCACTTATACCATAAGTCTTAGGAAATAATGCTTGTAATAAACGTAACTATGTCATATATCAACAGGCAAAATATAGAATGTTACTATTGTAATATGATATGATGTGATTAAATTATAGTTCCTGCTGTTACATTACCTGTTCAGACCTTGGCTCCAGTTTTGGTGCTTCTTATATAAATTATATGGGACAAGAAACTGTGAAATTAAGACATTTTAAGGACTTAATCTATGCCTTATCACCAGGCTTGTTCACATTGTTCAGTTCTGTCCAGAGGCTTGAAACTATTTAAGTATGGAAGCAGACTGAAATGACTTTTCAACTGACAAAAAAAAAGAAGCATAGACAATTCATGGGCACTTGTGTTTAATGCCAATCAACTAGATTGACCTTAGTTAAAATTTTGAAAGGCTCACTTTTTCCCAAAGCTAAATCTTTATATTAAGAAGAGTTAGTATTGCCTTTCTTAAGTAGTAAAAATTGAGAGTTTAATATCTTTAGGGATAGTCATTTCTCACAACTAGTTCTCTAAGAGAGATTTTGTTTCTACAATGTAGTCTGCACTGAAAGGAGAGTATGGAGCAGTGCATTTTGCAGGGATTTTTATTCATCCTTTTTGAGGGAGATGTCCCTTTTTTTGCATTAAAAAAATCATATAGACCCAATGTATTTTTTTAATGTCTCCTAGTCTTTAAACTATGCTTGTCTTAATGCCCTTAAAATGAAACAATAATCCATTAGTAATAACTGATGTGCATTTTTTTAAGAGCACGTATCAGTTACTTCTCATTTGTATGTTGAATATATAGGTTCATTTCAAGAAGAGCATCAGAGTTAGGAAAGGAAATATATAACAGTACACATCAGGAGTTTATAGCTTTTTCTTGAGTTAACAAGAAAACCTCCAACCACTTTGTTAGGAGCTATACCTCAAAAACTTGTCAGAAATAAATGTGCATCTGAATTATCTATATATCCTGACATTTTCCATTCCTTCTCTTTAGTCAGTTTATTTAGTTCTGTGTTTTAGTCAGATATATAATATTCCAATTCAGTTATATAACATTTCATTTAATAAGTACATTCAAAGATAATATGTATACTTTTCCTACCCATTTATTCAACTTAAATATTTTCAAGAGCCTGTTAACCATATAATGTAGTTATTTATTGAATACATTAATAAAAGAGAGTATGCTCTCCTTAATACAGTTTTGGGTAGAAGGTATGGTTCAGTTTAATTTTAATCTGCACTGAAATATGCAATGTTAGACAAAAAATTAAAGATGTTTTCAAAATAAAAAGCCCCTATTTTAGAAGTTATTTTAAAAGACACATAGCAAAATAGAATCTTTTCCTACAGTAAGCAAATAAGAACTAAGTAGGAAATATCTAAGATGATTAATAAATATAGATTAGTACAGTTTGACTCTATGGAAGTATAAATTACTTGGTTTCAGAAACCAACTCCTGATAGCCAATTATACTGATTATAAAAACAAAGATTGCTAAATAATGTAACAAAGGAAAGTTTGTGATGTTTTAATTCCTTAGCAGTATACAGAATTCTTAAGTTTTAAAATAACTAGAAACAACACACCAAAGAATTAGGCCTTTGGAACAACAGATAATCCCAGTTTTAAAAGGGTAATTAGACTTTTATTTCTTAAGAAGAAATAAAGATTTCTTAGACTTTTTTTAGGTCAATTTTTAGTATGATTATTTTCTAGATAGTCTTTATTTAAAGTGAATTTTGGGGCTCAGTTATCAATTTAATAAAATGATAGTGTTAAAGTATTTTATCCAAATTAATACATCTTTAACTGTTTTGAAAAATTATCCTTATTTAAAGACAATAGACATTTGAATACAGTGATCAAATTAGCTGAGTTCAGTTTGACCCAAAATAGATATAACCATCCCTCCATTTTCATAAATTTGAATTGTAATAATAAGCCTGTAAACATTCCCATTAGGATATTTTGTTTTGTTTTTAATAGTTGGTATGTAGTAGTTCACAATTAAAGTCTTGGCATTAATTTTGCATATCATAGGTCTAGAAATGATTCTTAAATTACTAGAAAAATATAACTTCATCTTTCTCACCTTTTAGAATTTTACAACTAAAAACTTCAATTCTAAAGTAAATATTACTTTGTGATTAAACTTTGGAGTTTTAAATGGAATTTGGTTTTGTGATATTGATTCTATAAAACTTAATGAGAGGCCTATCTATAACTGTATTGATATATCAATATTTAAAATCTGATGGCATTGATTCAAGTTATCCACTGATGACTTTTCAAATGACATAGATAGGGATGCTTATAAACATTGATTCTAATATTTTATTATCCCCTTACTACAATGTTTTATACTTACCAGTCATTTAGCAAACTAAATAATCTTAAAGCAGTGAGTCATTTTCAGAAGATACAGACTTTTTGATCAAAAAAGAACAACAGGTTTAAAATTACCTTTTGTTTTTTGTCAAGGTGTGATTTAATCCAAAGTATCATTTTAAAATAATTCCCAGGAAACACATAATCATCTTTTGATAAAAAGTGACAAAAATTTAATGCATATCAAAGACCAAGACTCTTAACCAAAACAAAAAAGAAATTTTAGCTATTTTACCTTCACATCTCTAATTTAAAATGCACTAAAATTAATATTCTTCCATATATTCACGTTTCCTAAGAAAACAGTTTTGAGTTTATAATATGGCCAGATGTCTTTCTGAGATTTTTTTTCCTTACTAAATTCAAGGGTAATTTTTTCATACAGTAAAAAGTCACCTGGAAGTTTTAGAATGTGAAACAAACTAGAAACTGCTTAGAAGAAAAGAAGAAAACCTAAATGTCTATGGCAGTAGTCAGTACCTATAGGTGGTAATGGTTCTTTCATATTCCAGATCCCTAAGGATACCTCTAGCATATTGTTAGAGTAAGTATTAAAAGAAAAAGCATGTCTGTTAAAATACATTATTAAATGATTTGGAGCATTCAAGTAAAAGAAAAAAACTAATAATTGAATCATGAACATTTGATTCAATCTGTCAAGCAGATCAAAATCCTTAATGACAACAACAAAAATTAATAGTATGATCTTTGCTTTGGAATCTCTAATTTACTGTCATGTTCTAAGTCACAGGATGATTATTAGGGAAATGTATCAACACATAAAAAAGACCCATCTTATAAAGAAATGAGTGAAATTCATCATGTTTTAGATACTTTAATTGCATTAAATTGTATAAGCTATAAATGGAAATGATCTTAAGTCTTTCCTGGTTATCTTGTTTTATTTATCCTCTCATGCAGTTCTAGACTCTTAAATAATCATCTTTTTCTCAAGTATATTTTTCTTTTTTATTTTGGATTCTTCTCTAGGTCTTTTATTTCTTGGATTTTTAAAGATAGTTTCACTGCTATCCTATCACTTTGATAGCTAATTTTATGACCTTTGTCTCCTTTTTATTTTAATACCAAATCTTACTGTTAAGAATTTTTTGACTCTTAAATTCATGCTTGAAAAGCCATGTTATAAGTTTCCATATGTAATATCTCTAAACTTTGATAGTAGCTTAAGTAGATTTTTCATATTCTGGCCTTAGAATATTTATTAGTTCTGGACCGCAAGAGGTCAGTTTTGTGAGTATTATATATTAAGTAACCAACATCCCTTGTTTTTAATCCAAATACCAATGTGACAAAATAACAAGGGTCAGAAATTCAAAATAGTTGTTAAAGATCAGACACCTTCGATTCTTCGCTGCTTTCTGATTACATGCATGTGTTGTGCATCTTCCTTGTTTTCTTAGAATTTCGTAAATTTTTTACTTTCAAGACCTTACGTTAAAATGCTCTTGAACTCACATGGACTCACCCAGAATGTAGATGTTAAAATGTAATTAGAGATGGAAATCTAGGTAATGGAAGCATTCAAGTGTTACTTTTTTTTCACTGAAGTAAACTTTTATGGCTTAGTGTCTTGGAAGGAGACTCACATTAGAAGTGGTTTCCTTTTGGGGCCAACCCCATGGCCTAGTGGTTAAGTTTGGGCGCTCCACTTCAGCAGCCCAGGACCGGTTCCCAGGCACAGACCTACAGCAGTTGGCAGCAGCTGTGCTGTGGCAGCAACCCACGCACAAAATAGAGGAAGATTGGCATGGATGTTAGCTCAGGGCGAATCTTCCTCAGCAAAAACAAAAAGTGGTCATCTTTTCTATTTGGTAGGATGAAGCCATTGTTGTTTAATACCACAGTATATAGAAACAATGTTTTAATGAAGTTAGCAAATTAGTGTTAATAATATGGCATTCAAGTCATTTTTTCTTTTCTCCAACTACTATTAATATAATTTACGTGCATAGTGACTCTGACTCCAGTCATTAGTGTAAAATAACTTCGGGCAGTTTAGTTCCTACTAGCTAATAATTATTTTTTTTAAGAAAACTACATGTGATTTCTCAATTTCCCAGTTTGTTTTCAATACAAAGAGGACCAGTGCAATGCAGAAAATCATAATCAAGTGTGATGTGTCTATAAAAATAATTGTTTTGCATGTAATAGAACCTTAGCTCCAATGAGCAGACATGAGAATGGTTTGTGATGTTACATTGGTAACATTCTAGGAATATATATTTGGCATACAATTTTGGTTCACAAACATTCATAAAAATGTTAAGATATGGCAGTATCAAAGTATATAAAACATTTTCTGTATATGTAAATTGGCATCTTCATACTAGTGAATAGCAATTGATAATAAATGCAATTCATTTTTGGATGGCAGTGCACCTTGTCAAGAAGTCATGTAATTATAATAAATATATATCTATTTATTCTTTAAACCATGAGTTTTGCACACCCGAGATTTAATTTTCACATGCTGAATTTCATTGACTTGACGGTGGTTTGTGGATAGGTCATCAGGGTTATTTACAAAAATTTGCTTGGCAATGAAGGTTATTAATTGAGTCAATAGGCAAATTTTTCAAATCTTCAGATAGAATTGATTCTGAAAACTATAAATGGCAGTTTACTAATGTTGGAAATGTTGTCACAGAATAACTTAGCTTTATTTTGGAAGAGAAAACCTAGGGATAAATGAATTTGAAAACTTCAGAATTTTCAATAGCAAAGAGGAGCTACCTGCCTCAGAGATACTTATAACAGCTCCTCTGTTTGAGAACTGCTATTCCTGAGGAAAAGGTGTCAAGCAGCTTAGGATGTTAGGATAAGAAAATGACTGAGGAGAGAGGGTTCAAGATGATGACATAGGAAGATCCTGAACTCACCTCCTCCCACGGACACAACAAATCTATAATTACATAAGGAATAATTCTCTCTGAAAGGGACCTGAAAACTGGATGAACAGAGCCTCCACAACAAAGGATAAAAGGACATTGAGATGGGTGGGAGAAGTGGAGTAAAGGTCTTGCCAAGGGAAAAAAACCCATCCCTGCAGTGGCAACCCACAACCAGGAGGGATCTCAAAGCATTAGAAAAAATAGAAGTTGAGGGGAGAGAAGAGAGAGGAGGTAAATGGTGGAACAGACATGCCATCAGTAAATTTCACTGCTAAACACTTGTATATTACTACTTGAGTTCAATATTTGTTTATATTTTTAAGGTAAGATTTACATACAGTGAAATGTACAAATCTTCACTTTTGAAGGGATTTGACAAATGCATATGCCTGTGTAATAAAGCCCTATCAAGCTATAAAACATTTCAATTACCCCAGAGAGTTCCTTTATGCTCTGTCTCAGTCAATTCTCACTACTACACTACTATAGGCAACCATTGTTTTGGATATTTTTTCAGAATGGATTACTTTTTCTCATTCTAGAACTTCATATACATGGACTTTTACAGTCTATCCTGTTTTGTGTAAGGCTTCTTTCAGTTAGCATGATGTTTTGAAGTTAATCCATGTTATTGTGTGTATCAGTAATTTGTTGTGCAAGTTCTCTATTTCCTTAATCTTCTATCTAGTTGATCTATTTATTATTGAAAGTGGGGTATTAAAGTCTCCAGATATTTTTGTAGAATCGTCTATTTCTCCCTTCAGTTCTCCGTTTTTGCTTCATATATTTTGGGGCTCTGTTGTTAGGTATATTTTATTGGTTGAACTGTCCCCCAAAAAGTTGTGTTGAAGTCCTAACCACCAGTACCTCAGATTGTGACCTTATTTAGAAACAGGGTCATTGCAGATATAATTAAGATGAGGTCATAGTGGAGCACAATGGACCCCTAATCCAATATGACTGTTGTCATTAGAAGAAGACAGCCATGTGAAAACAGAGGCACACAGGGAGAATACAGGCATGTGGAGATGGAGGAGGAGGTTGGAGTTATGCTCAACAGAGTTCAGGAAGAGGTGGGAACCTCAGAAGCTAGGGAGCGGCAGGGAAGGATCTTCCCCTACAGGCTTTGGAGAGAGCATGGCTCTGCCAACACCTTGATCTTGGATTTTTAGCCTCCAGAATTATGAGACAATAAATTTCTGCTGTTTTAAGCCACCCAGTTTATGGAACTTGGTTATGGCAGTCTTAGAAAACTAAAAGAGTGTGAATGTATTTATGATTGTTATATCTTCTTGATGAATTGATCCCTTTGTCAATACTTAATATCCTACTTTGTCTCTATGACAATTTTTGACAAAGTCTATGTCATCACATATTAGCATAGACAACTTTCTTTTGGTTACTGTTTGCATGGAATATATTTTCATCCTTCCATTTTTAACCTATTTGTGTGTTTCAATCTAAAGTGAGTCTCTTATAGACGGTATATAGTTGATCATCTTTTAAAATCCTTTCTGCTTATCTCTGCCTTTTAATTGGAGAGTTTATTCCATTTATATTCAAAGTAATCACTGATAAGGAAGGACTTCTGCCATTTCGCTATTTATTTTCTGTATGTCATATAATTTTTGTTCCTCCATTACTGCCCTCTTTGATGTTAAATGGATTTTTTGTAGCATACCACTTGATTCCCTCTCATTTCCTTTTCAGTATGTATTTTAAGACATTTTCCTCGTGGTTACTCTAGGGATTACAATTAACATCTAAAACTTACAACAACCTAGTTTCAATTAACACCAGCTTAGCTTCAATAATATACAAAAACTCTACTCCTTTATAGCTCCATTTCTTTTTTATGTTGTTACTGTCATAAATTATATATTTATACATTGTGTGCCCATTAACATAGGTTTATTATTATTTATGCATTTGTCTTTTAAATTGTGTAGGAAAAAAAGATGAGTTACTAACAAAAAGCATAATAATACTGGCTTTTATATTTATATATGTAATCTTTACCAGTATTCTTTATTTGTTCGTATACTTCAAGTTACCATCTAGTGTCCTTTCATCTTCACCAAAAGGATCCCCTTCAGCATTCCTTGTAAGCAGGTCTACTGCCAACAAATTGTTTATCTGCGAATGTCTTGATTTCTCCTTAATTTTTGAAGGATAGTTTTGCCATAGAATTGTTGATTGACAGGATTTTTTTCTTTCAGCATTTTAAATATGTCATTACACTGCCTTCTGAACTTCATGGTTTGTAATGAGAAATCATCTGTTAATCTTATCAAGGATCCCTCCTACATGGTGATAACACTTCTCTCTTGCTGCTTTCAAGATTCTCTGTCTTGAGCCAACCCTGATGGCCTAGTGGTTAAAGTTCAGTGCTCACTGTTCAGAGGCCTGGGTTTGCTTCTCGGTCACAGAACCACACCACCTGTCAGTTGCCATGCTGTGGTGGCAGCTCACAAAGAAAAACTAGAATGACTTACAACTAGGATATACAACTATGTACTCGGGCTTTGGGGAGGAAGAAAAAAAAAGATTGTCTTTGTTTTCTAATAGTTTGGTTATAATAGTTTTTTCTACTTGGAATTTGTTGAGTTTCTTAGATGTGAAGGTTAATGTCTTTCATCAAATTTGGGAAGTTTTCAGTCATTATTTTTTCAAATATTCTTTCCATCCCTTTCTCTCCTCTCCTTTTGGGACTCTCATTATACATATACTGGAATGCTTGATAGTGTTTCACGGGTCTCTTAGTCTCTGTTCATTTATCTTTATGTTTTTTTTCTTTGTTCCTCAGATTGGATAATTTAATTGACCTATATTCAAGTTAGTTGATTCTTTCTTTTTCCTGCTCAAATTTTCTGTTGAAACCCTCTAATGAAATTTCATTTCAGTAACTGTACATTTCAGGAACAGAATTTATATTTGAATACTTTTTATAATTTCTCTTTCTTTATTAAGATTCTCTATTTGTTGAGACGTTATCAAAATTCTCCTGGTTTTCTTTAGTTCTTTGTCCATGGTTGTTCTTAGCTCTTTGAGCATATTTAAGATGATTGATTTAAAGTCTTTATCTAATAAGTCCAATGTCTGGGCTTCCTCAGGGACAGTTTTTGTTAATTAATTTTTTTCCTATGAATGGGCCATACTTTGTTTCTTTGCATGCCTCATAATTTTTGTGGAAAACTGGACATTTTAATAATGTGGTAACTCTGGCAATAAGATTCTCCCACACCCTCTCAGGGTTTATTGTTGTTGCTTGCTGTGGGTTGTAACTTCTTGTGGTTTAGTGAATTTTCTAAATTATTTTTTTAAAGATTGTATTCTTCTCTGAAGTCTCTGTTTCTTTAGCTTAGTGGTCAGCTAATGCTTTGACATATATTTCTGATGCCTGGAGCCAAGAAAGAAAGTCTTCTGCAAGTCTTTTCTGATTGGCTCTGTGTTGGGGCACTACTTCAATGTTTAGCCTGGCCATCTAAAACTCTAGCCTTCATTTCCCGCTTGTGCTGAGACTAAAGATCCACCAATATTGAAAGGTTATGGTTTTCTCTGGTATTTTCTGAGTATGCATCCTTCCTTGGGCATGTAAATTTGTGGATGCCTTTCAGATGCCCTGGTATAAGCAGGAACTTTTCAAAGCCCCTATTGCTTCAAAGTATCTCACTGCTGGCTTTTCCTCCCAGGCTGTGTGACTTCTGTATGACTCTTGCTTGCCCTGACTCTTGCTTGCCCCAACTCTTATTTGCCAGAGTAGCTTGTTCATTTGTGTTAGTGGTTGGTTCATTTGTCTTTCAATGGTTTTGAGGAATGTCTTCCACATAGCCAATTCTCCACCCTGAGAGAGTTCCAGGTTAGGTAAAACAAAGGCAAACATCTGTACTTCAGGGATCCCGGAGAAATATCAAAATAGACAAACACAATTCTTAGAGAACAAGGTCTATTCTGGTCCCTTTAGGACCAGAAACCCACACCAGGAACACAGGTTGCTGCCTTCAAGGGAACAGAGGAGTGTGGCAAGGATAACTTAAAATGCCACAAAGCTTTCCTATTGTGCTTCATTCACCCTTTTCCTAATTAAGCATTTGCTTCATTGCTGTAAACTTTAAACTATCTTCCAGAGTTCCAATAAATTCGATCCTGACAATTTTCCCAGTTTTATGGGTGTTTCTAGGGAACGACAGAAACCCAGAGTTTCCTATTCCACAATTTTCACTGACATCACTAGTCACACCTCTTTGCAATGGTTTGTTTCATTTTTAGCAGTCACTCTAGGGAATCACAAAATATATCCTTAACTTTCACAGTCTATTTGGAGTTAATTTTGTACCAATTCACTTCAAATGTAAAAACCTTGCAACTATAATTTGCCCCATTTTCATTTATTCTATACTTATATATATTACATCTACATGCACCACAAACCTCAAAATAAAATGTTTTAATTTTTATATTAATTAGTGATTTGTATTTTAAAGAAATTAAGAAAATGACAGTGATGCTTGGTTATATTTATCCATGTATTTCCCACTTCTGATATTCTTCGTTCCATCCTGAAGCTCTGAGTTTCTACTTGGTACTAATTCTACTCAGCCTGAAAAAGTTCCTTTGGCATTTCTTATAGTGCATATCAGCAGATGATGAATTCTGTATGTTTCCATTTATCTGAATTAACATTTTTGTTAGATATAGAATTCTGTGTTGACAGGGTTTTTCTTCCCCCCTCCCCCCTTAAAAATGTCAATTCACTGTCTTCTTGTCTCCATTATTTCTCATAAGAAGTCAGCATCATTTATATCATTGTCCCCCAATTTATATATTGTCTTTCTCTGGCTGTGTTCAAGTTTTTCTCTTTTTCTTTCATTTTCAGAAGTTTGATTATAATGTGCCTAGGTGTGGGTTCCATAGTATTTATCCTGCTTGGAATTTACTGAGCTTCTTGCATGTGTATATTTATCTCTGTATTTCAAAAACTTTGGGAATATTCTTTTTGGCTATTTCTTCAAATATTTTTTTCTGTTCCAGTCTCTTTTCTAGGAATGCACTTACATGTATATTAGACTTTTTGATACAGTTCCACAGATCACTGAAGCTCTGTTCATTCTTTTTAAATATTTTTTCTCTCTGTTAATCAGATTCTATAAATTCTATTCTGTCTTCAATTTCACTAACTCCTTCATCTGCCATCCCCAATCAGTTAAGCCCATTCAGTATATTTGTTTATATTATTTTTCAGTTCTATGATTTCCACCTGGTTCTTTTTCTAGTTTCTATTTCTGTGTTGAAATTTCCTATTTGCTTATTCATTGATAGCATGTTTTCCTTTACATTCTTGAGCATAATAATTATAATGACTGTTTTAAAAATCCTTGACTGCTAGTACCATCATATTGGCCAGTGATTTATCTCCATTGATTGTCTTTTCTTCTTTTTAAATTGCATGTCATATTTTCTTATTTTTCTGAATATCTACTAATTTTGGATTTTATCCTGGACATTATAAATAAATAATTTTGGAGTCACTAGACTTTGTTATGTTCCTTGAAAAACTACTGAATTTTTAGTTTTGCAGGCAACTGAACAGGTTGTGCTATTGTGATATAATAAGAGATGTAGATGTTTGGGCTTCATCTCTGGTTCCTGGCACAAAGCTCCTAAAACCCTTGGAATATCCTGAGTAATAGGGGTGAAAGGAATGCCTTCTGTTATTTATAATAATCTCCTTTCAACTGTAAGTGAGTTTATGCTTGGAGGATGGGGGTTGATTGCCAGAGGAACCAACCATGTGATTAGAGGGTTGGAACTTTCAGCCCCACCTCTCAACCTCTGAGGAGGGGAGAGGGGCAGGAGATTGAGTTCAATCCTCACTGGCCAATAATCCAATTAATCATTCCTACATAATGGAACCTCCATTAAAACTCTAAACACTAGAGTTCAGAGAGCTTCTGCGTTAGTGAACAAATTGAGGTACTGAGAGGGTAGAACATTGGGAGAGGGCATGGAAGCTCTGAGCATATCTTGTCCTATGCATCTCTTCCATTGGCTGTTCCTGAGTTGTATCTTTTGTAATAAACTAGTAATAGTAAGTAAAGCATTTCCTTGAGTTCTGTGAGCCATTCCAGCAAATTATCAAAGCTGACGAGGGGACTATGGGGACCCCCAATTTACAGCTGGTCAGTTAGATGTAAAGGAGGTCTGGATTTGCAATTGGCGTTTGAAGAACTGAGCCATTAACCTGCAGGAACCTCAGAAACTCCAGGTAGTTAGTGTCAGAATTGAACTGCAGGACACCATGTTGGTATCCAGAGAGTTGGAGAATTGCTGGGTGTGGAAAAACCCACACATTTGGTGTCAGAAGTGTTATGAGTAAACAGAGTTTCCTTTTATGGACTAAATTAAAATTCCAAACTCTACTGCCCTTAGGTTTGTCAGCAGTTTAAAATTCTGCTCAGTTCTTAGAATCAACTGGTCTTCTTAGAATCTGCCCAGTACATACATAATTCAGGGGACAGTCGACAATTTGGGCAGAGTTTTTACACAGAATTTATGGTTCCCAGTCTGTGGCTCCTTCCTCAGTTTTTAACTGCTGAGGTTAGCCCAAACTCTGTTCTGATTCCTCAACTAGTAAAGATTGCACCAACCTGGCACCACTTGGAACTTCCCCCAGTCAAAGTCATAAAAAAAGGAATCTCACCCCATCACACCTTTTTAAAAAACTGTTGAATACTGGAAGTCATTTTTGTATTATTTTCCCTACTCTTTAGTATATCTGAAAAATTTTTATAATAAAAAAGATTCACGCTCAACAAAAATATTTCAAAAGTTACAGGCTACAGAAGTTAGAAAGTGAAGTAATCCTCACATTCACTCATAACCCCTACCTATAGCCAATAGACTATCTAAATAAAGTACTGTTATCTCTTGACTCAGGCTACCTCTGAGGGAAACTAATTGTTCCAATGATGATATGAGATGAAATGTTCTTAACATAGATTCCTCAAAACTACAGTACATCATTATTCTTAATATTTTTTATTTATTTTTGTGTGTATGTGAGGAAGACTAGCCCTGAGCTCACCTCCATTGCCAAGCGTCCTCTTTTTTGCTGAGGAAGATTGGCCCTGGGCTAACATCCGTGCCCATCTTCTTCTACTTTATATGAGACACTGCCACAGCATGGCTTGACAAGCAGTGTGTCAGTCCACGCCCTGGATCTGTACCTGCGAACCCCAGGCCGCCACAGCAGAGCATGCAAACTTAACTGCTACGCCACCGGGCCTGCCCCCACATCATTATTCTTTAAATTGTTGTTCAGAGTACTAATGTTTTATAATTTTTTAAACTGTAGGGGAAACCAAAGTTAATACACAAAGGGGAAAGGATTCTATATCTCAGCTGTAATATTTACTTAATTATAAAAATAATATAAACTGAATATGGAGAGAAACAAAAAATATGAGGTAACTACATTTGGAGGATGAGGTCAGATGAAGTAAGGACAGAGCGGGCTGAAAGTAAAAAAAAAAAACTAAATAAAACTTCCTCATCTTCCATAATAGAAACTTAGAGCTAACTCTACAACTGAAAAATCAAGAAATAGCATATGTTATTTAGAAATATGGTCGAATATGCAAACATAAGCTGTTAAATGAATTGAAGATGGTTACATCTGGGGAGCAGAAATGGATGTTTTTGTATGCTTGTTGTTTGTTAGTAATATGTGATATAAAACTTAAATGTGTTACAAAATTTTAATTTTTAAAATCACGTACATGTGTTAACATCAATAAAATAAAAATTATACATGTTAAGAACAATCATGTAGGATTAGATTAGAATTGGTGATGTCAACTTGAATTCATGATTAATAATAGATACTTTTTTTCTTTAGTTCTATCTGCTGAAAAGGCATGGATGCAATAATACCTCAGTAGCAATGACTATACCAAGCTCCCAGATCTTGGTTTCTAAATACCATTTTCTACTAAAAGAAGTCAGGACAGTTTGTAGAAATGGCTCATTATAGTGCTAGGGAAGCAAAAACCCAAGACGAAATTAGAACATCTTGTACTATAAAGGACTCCAAAAATTATGAGTCCTGTCACAAGGACACAACAGCCAGCTGGAAGGGGGCTCCCACTGGCCAAATCTCCAACAATTTGAGCATCAAATAAAATAAAGATTGTAACTGATTATAACCCATTGAATAAATGGGTTATAACCCATTAAATAATACAAAATATTATCACCAATTGAATAAATGGATTATAACTCCTTGAATAATATGGGAATCCCTAAGTCTGTACTGATAATATATAGTTAAATAAATAGGGCGGAAGTAAAACTCTCCCTATAGCAAAGTTTTTACTAATATATGTGGAAGAGTTGAAAATTATCATTTTGTAACTATTATACTAAAGATTAGTTTAGTAAAACTCATAAATGATGCTAAGTCAGGAAGAGGAATTTTATAAGGAGCAGGGTATTTGCCTAGAATTCAAGCATCTCTCCATAGATTACTTATTAGTTTCAAGTAGAAAGACAGTAATTTTTACTGGGGAGAAATTGAGATCAAATTAACATTAATGAGAGACAAACAACATAGTCTGTCTCCAAATGTGGTACCCTGGAAAGACTATAACATCACTTATGTAATATTACAAGCAGGAATGCATAACCTGAATCAAATCATGAGGAAACATCAGACAAATTCAAATTAGGGAACATTCTATAAAATAACTGGCTTGAATTCTTCAAAAAGCTCAGTGTCAGAAAAGACAAAGAAAGGCTGAGGAATTCTTCCAAATTAAAGGCAACTAAAAGATATGGAAACTTAATGCAACAGGTGATACTGTACAGGATCTGTTCTGGAGGGAAGAAAAAGACTAAAAAGATTATTGGGACAATTGACAAAATCAGAATATGTACTCTAGATTAGATATAATTATTGTATCAATGTTAAATATCCTGATTCTAATAATAATACCCTGGTTATGTATGGGGATGTTCTTGTTCTTAGGAAATTCACATTTTAGAAATAGGAATAAAAGAGCATAATGTATATAACCTAATTTGAAATGATTCCTAAAATATAAATAATGGGCTTATATTACTTAAATATTATTACATAACATACACATATATATTACACACAGAGAATAATAAATGTGGCAAATGTTAAAATTGGTGAAACTGAATAATGGGCAATGCAAGAGTTCTCTGTTATTTTTGTAACTTTTCTGTAACATTGAAATTATTTCAAAATAAAATGTTTGGAAGAAGAATTCCTTGCAAGAAGTGTTAAAAGAAGCTCCTTACAGAGAAAAAAAATAATACAAATCTGAAACTCAGATCTACATAAAGAAATGAAGAGCACTGAAGAAGGAAAAAGTGACGATAAAATAAAACCTTTTATTTTTCTTATTCTTAATTGATCTAACAGATAAGTTTATTCAAAATAATCACAGCAACAATGTTTTGATTATACATTCTTATGTATATATCCTATGTATGTATACATGCTTATGTATGCTTATACGTAAATGAATGACAGCAATAATACAAGGAACAAGAGGGAGGAATTAGTATTATTTTGTTATTACAAGGTATTCACACTACCTATGAAGCATGTCTTAGTCGGTTTGGGCTGCTATAACAGAATACCATAGACTGGGTGGTTTATAAATAGCAGAAATTTATTTCTCATGGTTCTGGAGGCTGAGAATTCCAAGATCAACTCACCAGCAAATTTGGTGTCTGATGAGAATCTCCTTCCTGGTTCATAGACAGCCATCTTCTCACTGTGTCCTCATATGATAGAACAGGTGAGCTCTCTGGATTCTCTTTTATAAGGGCACTAGTCCCATTCATGAGGGCTCCACCTTCATGACATAATCACCACCCAAAAGTGCCACCTCCAAATACTGTAACATTGGGGATAAGGTTTCAAAATATGAATTTTGGAGTGACACAAACATTCAGTCTATAGCAAAATGATATAGTGTTATTTGAAAGTGGACTTAGATAAGTTATAAATGTATATTGCAAACTCTAGGGCAACCACTAAAAAAATAAGTATAACTGATATGCTAAGAAAGGAGAGGAAATGGACTAAAATAAAATGCTCAATTAAAACCAAAAAGGCAGAAAAAGAGTGGAAGACAATAGTAGGAACAAAGAACAAGGGCTACAAATAGAAAACAGTAACAAATATGGTAGATACTAATCCAAATACATCAATAATCACTTTGAACCTCAATGATTTAAATACACCAATTAAAAGACAGAGACTGTCAGAGTGGATCAAAAAACAAAACCCAACTATCTAAACTTCTCTACAGGGGTCCCACTTTAAATATTAAGATACATATAGGTTAAAAGTAAATGGATGGAGAAAAATGTACCATGCTAACACAAATCAAAAGAAAGTAAGAGTAGCTATATTAATTTCAGACAGAGCAGACTTCAAAGCAAGGGAAGTTATCCAGGATTAAAAGGGCATTACATAATGATAAAGGAGTCATATATGCTACGTTTCTGAGAAGACATAACAATCCTTATGCACCTAACAACAGAGCATCAAACTATGTGAGGCAAAAACTGATAGAACTGCAAGGAGAAAAGGATGAGTCCACCATCACAGTTAGAAACTTCAACACCACCTATCAGAAGTGGACATATCCAGCAGGCAGAAAATCAGTAAGGACATAGTTGAACTCAACAATATCATCAACAAATTAGATATAATTGACATATCTAGACTACTTCATCCAACAACAGCAGAATACACAGTCTCCTCAAGCTCACATGGAACATTCCCCCAGATAGACACTGGACCGTAAGACACACCTTAACAAATGTAAAAGAATGGAAATCATACAACATCTGCTCTCAGGCCAAAGTGGAATTAAACTTGAAATCAGTAACAGATAATTGGAAAATCCAAAAATACATGGAGATTAAACAATAACACTTCTAAATAACATATAGGTCAAAGAAATCTCAAGAGCAATTTAAAAATATTTTGAACTAAATGAAAATGAGAAAATAACATCAAAATGTTTGGGATGAGGCAAAAGCAGTGTTTAGAAGGAAATTTATAGCATTGAATGCATATATTAGAAAAGAAGAAAGATTTAATCTAAGCTTCCACCTTAGGAAACTAGAAATAGAAGAGCAAATTAGTCCAAAGTAAGCAGAAGAAAAGAAATAATAATAATTAGAGCAGGATTGGAGGTCATGATGGTGGCATAGGTGGACTCTGAACTCACCTCCTCCCATGGATACAACAAATTTACAACTACTATTGGAACAATTACCCCTGAGAGAGAACTGAAAACTGGATAAAAAGAACCCCCACAACAAGGGACAGTCCTGATTAAGGTGGAAGAGGCAGAAATTCCTTTCTGGAGAGGATAAAAGCCATCTTGGCAAGCCATGGAGATTCCCAGCTGGCCAGGAGCAACCCTAAGGTACGCAGCCTTCCCTGGAGGAGTGGGGAACAGGAACAGCGAAGCATTACCACAATAGCATCTTTTGGACCCAGCACAATCAAGACGAGTGTCATAATATCTGGCTTTGCTGGCTACTAACAACAACAGGAATTACCTCAAGGAAAGCTATCAGACATAAGGGGAAAAAAGCCAGCTCTTAAAGGGCCCACACACAAATTCACCCATTTTAGAAAGCAACCTAAAATCACCAAAAAGAAAGGTGCACAGTTCTTTGGTGAAAGAAGCTCACCTGATAGGCTCAGGGTGCATCTTGGTGAGAGGTGAGACCTCTCCAGGGACTGAGACTTTGGTGGCAGCCATTATTGTGACCTAGTACAGGTGTGCTGGCACAGACACTGGCAGATACAACTGGAATTCTTCCCCTGGCCTGTTAGCCCAGGGTCTGCCCCACCCAGTAGTGCACTGATATAATCCAGCTCAGCCAGGGCATGCAGCCTGCCCTAAGGACTGGCCCCACCCAAGAGCAAGCCCTCGGGCAACTTGCAGGCCTGCACAGGCTGGGTGCCTGGATCCTCTGCAGCTAGGTAAGTGGGTCCACCTCTGTGGGGCATGGCATACATGAGGAGCGGGTAGAGCATGTGAGGCATTGGTGGAGTGTGTGGGACCTCTGCAGTGGGGTGACTGGGTCCACTTCAGGGAGTCAGTGTGCCTGCACAAGGCAGGACTGTGTTGACAGGGTATGTGGTCCTGTGGGCAGTAGGGCTTGTCAGCTGCAGAAGACTCATGCTTCTCAAACAGCCACATAGGGGATTGGCCACACCTTCCAAAGCCTGAAAACATTGGGTGCTCCTGTGCCTGGGGCCAGCCCCACTCAGCTGTAATCCTGAGAGAGCTGACAATAGCCTTGCAGTCCAGAGGCCTACAGCTATTGTAAGCCCCTGAGCCTAGCAACCAGCCATGCTGGGGGCCTACTCAACAGAAAAACTGCAACAGGAATGTGCTATTAGACCTTGCAGCCAACTGTGCTTGGGATCCCCACACCTGATAAAGTGACTGCAGGGTCCATAGCAGCCACACACAGCTGAGCATTACAACCAGACAGCCAGGGGGACAGCCTAGCCTCCCTGGGAACCTGAAGCAAGAGCAACTCTGCCACAACAGAAGGACACACATAGCCCACACATGGGTCACACCTGGAACATTTGGAACTGGTGACGAGGGAAGCAAACTGCTGGGCCTCATAAGGCATCTCTTACATAAGGCCACCTCTCCAAGATCAGGAGACATAGCTGACCCACCTAATACATAGATATAAGTACAGAGAAAGAGACAAAATGAGGAGGCAAAGGAATACATTCCAAATAAGGGAACAGGATAAAACCCCAGAAAAAGAACTAAATGAAACAGAAATAAACAATCTAACTGACAAAGAGTTCAAACAAAAAGTCATAAGGATGCTCACTGATCTTGGGAGAAGAATGGATGAACTCAGTGAGAACATCAACAAAGAATTGAAAAATATAAAAAAGAACCAGTCAGAAATGAAGAATACAATACTGCAAATGAAAAATTCACTAGAGTGACTCAATGGCAGAGTAGATGATACAGAAGAATGGATCAGTGAGCTGGACAAAATCACCCAAGCTGAACAGATAAAAGGAAAGAATTAAAAAGAATGAGAACAGTCTAAGGAAACTCTGGGACAACATCAAGGACACTAACATTTGTGATATAGCTGTCTCAGAAGAAGAGAGAGACAAAGAGGCAGAGAATCTATGTGAAGAAATAATAGCTAAAAGCTTTCCTAACCTAAGGAAGGAAATAGACATCCACGTACAGGAAGCACAGAGAGCACCAAACAAGATAAACCCAAAGAGGCCCACACCAAGACACATCATAATTAAAATGTCCAGAATTAAAGATAAAGAGAGAATCCAAAAAAGCCGCAAGAGAAAGGCAACAAGTTACATACAAAGGAAACCCCATAAGTCTATCATCTGACTTCACAGCAGAAACCTTACAGGTTAGAAGGGAGTGGCACAACATATATAAAGTATTGAAAGTAAAAAACCTAAAGCCAAGAATACGCTACCTGGCAAGGTTATCATTCAGAATGGAAGGAGAGATAAAGAGTTTTCCAGACAACAAAAATTAAACTTTATCACCAAGAAACCAGTCTTGCAAGAAATGCTAAGGGACTTATTTAAGTGGGAAAGAGAAGACCACAAATAGGAACAAGAAAATTATTTAAAAATTAAATAAAATCACTGGTAAAGGCAAAAATACAATAAAGGTAGCAGATCAACCACCTATGAAGATAATATGAAGGTCAAAAGACAAAAGTACTAAAATTACCTACTTTGATGATAAGAGGGTAATGGATACACATGCACAAAAAAAGAGGTTAGATATAACATCAAAAAAATAAAATATGGGAGTAGGGGAGAAAAAGAGTAGAGCTTTTAGAAAGATGTCAAACTAAAGAGCCCATCAACTTACTATAGATTGCTATATACATAGGTTGTTATATATGAACCTCATGGTAATAACACACCAGAAACCTATAATAAATACACAAAAAACTAAAAGAAAGGAACCCAAACATAATACTAAAGAAAGCCATCAAACCATAAGGGAAGAGAGCAAGAGAAAAAGAAAGGAACAGAGAAGAACCACTAAAACACCCAGAAAAAAAGTAACAAAATGGCAATAATATATACTTATCAATAGCTACTTTAAATGTCAATGGACTAAATTCTCAAATCAAAAGGCATAGGGTGGCTGACTGGATTAAAAAAACAAGGCCCATATATATGTTGCATACAAAGAGACACACTTCAGACCTGAAGACACTCACAAACTGAAAGTGAAGGGATGGAAAAAGATACTCCATGCAAATGGCAATGAAAAGAAAGCTGGGGTAGCAATACTAATATCAGACAAAATAGACTTTAAGACAAAAACTATAACAAGAGACAAAGAAGGGTACTACAAAATGATCTAGGGAACAATCCAACAAGAGGATATAACACTTGCAAATATCTATGCACCCTACATAGGAGCATCTAAATATATAAAGCAATTATTAACAACATAAAAGGAGAAACAGACAGCAACACAATAATATTAGGGGACTTTAACAGTCCACTAACAGCAATGGATAGATCATCAAAACAGAAGATCAACAAGGAAACACTGGCCTTAAACAACACACTAGACCAGATGGACTTAGTAGATACATACAGAACATTCCATCCAAAAACCAAAGAATACACATTCTTTTCATGCACATGGAACATTCTCCAGGATTGATCACATATTAGGCCACAAAATAAGTGTCAATTAATGTAAGATGATTGAAATAATACCAAGCATCTTTTCTGAACATGTCGGTACGAAACTAGAAATCAACTACAGGAAGAAAATCAGAAAACCTACAAATACATGGAGATTTTAAAAAATGCTACTGAACAACCATTGGGTCAATGAAGAAATCAAAGGAGAAATCAAAAAATACCTGGAGACAAATGAAAATGAAAATATGACATGCACAAATTTATGGGATACAGCAAAAGTGATTCTAAGAGGGAAGTTAATAGTAATACAGGCCTACCCCAACAAACAAGAAAAATCTCAAACAATCTAACAGTGCACCTAAAGGAACTGGAAAAAGAACAAACAAAGCCCAAAATCAGCAGAGGGAGGGAAATAATAAAAATTAGAGTAGAAAAATGTAATAGAGACTAAAAAACAATAGAAAAAATCAGTGAAACCAAGAGCTGGTTCTTTGAAAAGATAAACAAAATTGACAAACCTTTAGCTAGACTCACCAAGAAAAAAAGAGAGACGGCTCAAATAAAATCAGAAGTGAAAGAGGAAAAATTACAACGGACACTTCAGAAATACGAAAGATTATAAGAGAATACTACAAAGAAGCTATATGCCAACAAATTGGACAGTCTAGAAGAAATGGATAAATTCTTAGAATCACACAACCTTCCAAAACTAAATCAAGAAGAAATAGAGAATTGAATAGACCAACCACCAGTAAGGAAATCAAAACAGTAATCAAAAACCTTCCCCAAAATAAAAGGCTTCCAGGACCAGATGGCTTCCCTGGTGAATTCTACCAAACATTCAAAGACTTAATAACTATCCTTCTCAAACTCTTCCAAAAAATTGAAGAGGAGGGGAAGCTTCCTAACTCATTCTATGAAGCCAACATTACCCTGATACCAAAACCAGACAAGGACAATGCAAAAAAAGAAAAGTACAGGCCAATATCACTGATAAACATCGATGCAAAAATCCTCAACAAAATACTAGCAAATCCAATACAATACATTAAAAAGATCATACACCATGATCAAGTGGGATTTATTCCAGGGATGTAGGGATGGTTCAATTTCTATAAATCAATCAAAATGATATAC
Organism: Tapirus indicus; assembly: GCA_031878705.1. Classification (NCBI taxonomy): domain Eukaryota; kingdom Metazoa; phylum Chordata; class Mammalia; order Perissodactyla; family Tapiridae; genus Tapirus; species Tapirus indicus. The sequence continues at coordinate 135,117,585 of CM062919.1, read as the reverse complement.
CACATTAACAAAATGAAAAATAAAAATCACATGATCATCTCAACAAATGCAGAGAAAGCATTTGACAAGATACAGCATCCATTTATTGTAAAAACTGAATAAAATTGGTATAGAAGGAAAGTACCTCAACATAATAAAGGCCATATATGACAACCCTGCAGCCTATATCATCCTCAATGGTGAAAAACTTAAACCTATCTCTCTAAGAACAGGAAGCAGACAAGGATGCCCACTTTCACCACTCTTATTTAACATGGCATTGGCAGTCCTAGCCAAAGCAATTAGGCAAGAAAAACAAAAGGGATCCAAATTGGAAAGGAAGAAGTGAAACTGTCACTATTTGCAGATGGCATGGTTTTACATATAGAAAACTCTAAAGAATCCACCAAAAAACTTTTAGAAATAATAAATGAAGACGGTAAAGTTGCAGGACACAAAATCAACACACAAAAATCAGTTGCGTTTCTATACACTAACAATGAAGTAGCAGAAAGAGAAATTAAGAATACAATCCCAGTTACAATTGCAACAAAAAGAATAAAATACATAAGAATAAACTTAACCAAAGAGGTGAAAGACCTGTACACTAAAAACTATAAAACATTGTTGAAAGAAATTGAAGAAGATACAAAGAAACGGAAAGATATTCTGTGCTCTTGGATTGGAAGAATTAATATAGTTTAAATGTCCATACTTCCTAAAGCAAGCTATACATCCAATGCAATCCCTATCAAAATTCCAACAACATTTTTCACTGAAATAGAATAAAGAATGTAAAATTTACATGGAACAACAAAAGACCCCGAATAGCCAAAGGAATCCTGAGAAAAAGAACAAAGCTGGAGGTATCACAATCCCTGATTTCAAAATATACTACAAAGCTATAGTAACCAAAACAGCATGGTACTGGCACAAAAACAGACATACAGATCGATGGAACAGAATCAAGAGCCCAGAAATAAACCCACACATCTGTTGACTACTAATTTTCGACAAGGGAGCCAAGAACATACAATGGAGAAAGGAAAGTCTCCTCCATAAATGGTGTTGGGAAAACTAGACAGCCACATGCAAAAGAATGAAAGTAGACCATTGTCTTACACCATACACAAAAATTAACTCAAAATGGATTAAAGTCTTGAATGTAAGACCTGAAACCATGAAACTTGTAGAAGAAAACATAGGCAGTATGCTCTTCAACATCAATCTTAGCAACATATTTTCAAGTACTGTGTCTGACTGGGCAAGAGAAACAATAAAAAAAGAAACATATGGGACTATATCAAACTAAAAAGCTTCTGCACAGCAAAGGAGACCATCAACAAGACAAAAAGACAACCTAACAATTTGGAGAAGATATTTGAAAACCATATATCTGATAAGGGGTTAATCTCCAAAATATATAAAGAACTCATACAGCTCAAGAACAAAAAAACTAACAACCCAATTAAAAGATAGGCAAAATATCTGAAAAGACCTTTCTCCAAAGAAGATATACAGATGGCCAACAGGCACGTGAAAAGATGTTCAGCATCATTAACTATCAGGGAAATGCAAATCAAAACTACAATGAGATATCACCTCACGCCTGTCAGAATGGCTATAATTAACAAGACTGGAAAAAAGAAGTGTTGGAGAGGATGTGGTGAGAACGGAACTCTCATACACTGCTGGTGGGAGTCCAAACTGGTGCACACTATGGAAAACAGTATGGAGATTCCTCAAAAAATTAAGAATAGAACTACCCTATGATCCAGCTATTCCACTGCTGGGTATTTACCCAAAGAACATGAAAACACAAATGTGTAAACATATATGCACCCCTATGTTCATTGCAGCATTATTCACAATAGCCAAGCAGCATTATTCACTTAGAACCAACCTAAGTGCCCATCAAGGGAGGAATGGATAAAGAAGATGTGGTATATATACACAATGGAATACTATTCAGCCATAAGAAACGAGGAAATCCAGCCATTTGTGACAACATGGATGGAACTTGAGGGTATTATGCTAAGAGAAATAAGTCAGAGGGAGAAAGTCAAACAGCATATGATCTCACTCATAAGTAGAAGATAAAAACAACAAAAAACAATCACATAGAGACAGAGATTGGATTTGTGGTTACCAGAGGGGAAACAAGGAGGGAGGAGGGCAAAAGGAGTGATTAGGCACATATGTGTGGTGATGGATTGTAATTAGTCTTTGGGTGGTGAACATGATGTAACCTACACAGAAATCGAAATATAATGATGTACACCTGAAATTTATACAATGTTATAAACCAATGTTACCACGATAGAAAAAAAAAGAATTAGAGCAGAAATCAATGAAACTGAAAACAGGAAATCAATAGAGGAAATCAACAAAACAAAAACTGGTACTTTAAAAAGATTAATAAAGCTGAAAGCCTCTAACTAGGCTAACTAAGAGAAAAAGAGAGAAGTTACAAATTACTAATATCAGAAACAAAAGAGGGGTGGGGCCAGCCTGGTGGCATAGAGGTTAAAGTTCTTGTGCCCCGCTTCTGGTGGGGGGTGGTTCACAGGTCAGATCCCAGGCATGGACCAACACACTGCTTGTCAAGCCATGCTGTGGTGGTGTCCCATATAAAGAGAGGAAGATGGACATGGATGTTAGCCCAGGGTCAATCTTCCTCAGCAAAAAAAGAGAAGGATTGGCAATGGGTGTTAGCTTAGAGCTAATCTTCCTCACAAAAATAGAAATGAAAGAGAGGACATTACTACAGATCCATGGACATTAAGAGGATAATAAAGGAATACCATGAATAACTCTATGCCCACAAATTTGATAACCCTAGAGGAAATGGACCAATTCCTTGAAAGATACAATCTGCCAAAATTCACACAAAAACAGACAATCTAAATAGGCCTATATCTATTACAGAAATTGAATCAATGAGTAACTTTCCAAAACAGAAAGCACCAGAAGCAGTTGGGTTCCCTGATGAATTCTACCAAACATTTAAGGAAGAAATTATACCAATTCCCTACAATCTCCTTCAGAAGATAGAAGCAGAGGGAATACTTCCTAACTTATTCTACTAGGTCAGCATTACCCTAATACCAAAACCAGACAAAAATATTACAAGAAAACTATGGACCAATAACTCTCATGAACACAGATGCAAAAATCCTCAACAAAGTATAAGCAAATCAAACAATATTTAAAAAGAACTATACACCACAAGCAAGTTGAGAATTATGCCAGGCATGCAAGTATTTAGGTTCCTGGACCCAATTTCCAATGTGTGTATGGCGGTGGGGGTGGGGCTTCTCCACATATCCAAGCAATAGTCCAACACCAGCTGGGTGTCCTACAATTCAACTCAACTCAGACACTATCTACCTGGAGATAGCATCAGACTCCACTTGAGGGCTCAGTCCCACAAGACTGCCCCTACTTCAGATGCCCGTTGCAAGCCCAGGTTGTCACTTGTGCTTTGGACTGACTGGCTATAGACTGGAGATTCCAACAACTCCCTCCTTGGATTTCAGTCACAAGTCCAGCTTGTTATCTGCACTTCTTACCAACTGGGTATAAATAAGAGGTTCCAACAACCCCCTTCTTTGGTTCAATTAATTTGCTATTGCAGCTCAAAGAACTCAGAGAAACATTTTACCTACTAGATCACTGGTTTATTATAAAAGGATATAACTCAGGAACAGCCAGGTGGAAGAGTTGCATAGGACAAGGTATGGGGAAAGGGTGTATAGCTTCCATGCCCTCTCAAGGCAAGCCACTCTCCCCAAATCTCCACATATTCACCAAACCAGAAGCTCTCTGAACTGCATCCTTTTGAGTTTTTGTGGAAGCATCATTACATAGGCATGATTGATTAAATGATTAGCCATTGGTGATTGATTCACCCTCCAGCCCCTCTCCCCTTCCAGGAGCTCTGGGGGTGTAACAGAGTTCCAACCCTCCGATCACGTGGTTAGTTCTCCTGACAACCAACCTCTATCCTTAGGTGCAATCCAAAAGTCACCTTATAAACATAACATGAGAGACACCTTTAAGCCCTCATCAGTTAGGAAATTCCAAGAGTTTTAGGAGCTGTGAACCAGGAACCTTGGACAAAAACCAAATATGTATGAGAAATTTAAATATATTTTGGTCATCTGAATGACCAAATACATACAGTAGTCGCCCCTTATCTGCAGAGGATACATTCCAAGGCCCAATGAATGCCTGAAACCACGGACAGTACCGAACTATGTATACACTATACTAAGTTTTTTCCTATACATACATATTTGAGGTGTGACAGCAAAACAACGAAACAAATTTCTTTTTCCTTCTTCACAATTTCATGGATATAAGATTCTTTCTTACCGTAGATCTTAGCAAACTCAGCATACGATTTTTTTTCTTTCCTTATTGAGAACTTTGACATTTTCACTTAAAAGAAGCACTTTATGGCTTCTCTTAGGCATATCGAATTGCCAGCATCCCTCCTCTTGTGCTTTGTGGCCGCTGTTAAGTAAAATAAGGGTTCCTTGAACACAAGTCCTGTAATACCATGACAGTCGACCTGATAACCAAGATGGCTGCTAAGTGACTAACAGGCAGGTAGCATATACAGCAAGGATACGCTGAACAAAGGGATGATTCACATCCCGGACAGGGATGGGGTGGGATGGTGTGAGATTTCATCACCCAACTCAGACTGGCACACAATTTAAAATGTATGAATTATTTCTGAAATTTTCCATTTAATATTCTCAGACCACAGTTGACTGTGTGTAACTGAAACCGTGGAAAGTAAAACTGCAGATAAGGGCGGAGCTACTGTAGTTCTTATAAATCACAATATTGCAGTCCATCCCCTGGTCTGCGAACACAGATGGTTTACAACAAAACAATCATATAAGTTGAAAGATACTGGCACATTACCAGAACCTCATTCAGTCATTAATCATGACTCATCCAGTCCATCATCTTATGAAAATGTCTCCCAGGGTGAGGCCACTCAGGTTGGCAGGCTTCTATTTGCTCTTGTCAGGTTCCAGAAGCAGGAGTGGTCTCAGCAATAAATGGTTTCAACCTTTCAGGCATCTGGTATAATTGAGCTAAGAGACAATATCATCTCTTGCTCTGAGCCTCTTTCAAGCTGTTAACATAATACTGGATTTCCCACATTATATAACCCATTTATTCATTTCCTTACTCTCAGCTACCATTCCCACTTCTCTATTTATACACAAACTTTTCCATCTTTGGAAGGGACATTAGGTTTGGCCACTGTGCTGGTCTAGATAGCAGGCAGCAATACTAATCTAGCAGGTCCTTCTCCTCAGTCCATTCCTGTTCGCATAGGTAAGGTTACATAGATGCAGAACTCGTGGCCTAGCTGACCACCAGGAAATATAGCTGCACTGACTGTTAGCTCCAATTCTGCTGGATGGGGTAAAAGCACATCCTGCTCCATCAGGCCCTTAGGAATTCTGGCACACAGGTGAAAAACATAGTTACAGTTTCTTGCTTAGAAATCATCTCTGCTTCCAGCCCTTGTAGTTGCAGCCCTGGTCCAATGACCACTGCATCAAGTAGGGAGGAAAAAAAGTTGAGGTAATGTGGGGAAAAAAGAATATCAGCACCTTCCTCACCCCCTCTTCCCCAGATCCACCAGAAAAACAGAGAAATCTATCCAGTGGGGACACTCCTTTAGCCCCACTCATGTTCATGTTGAGTGTGAGCACACACTTATGAAGGTGTGTAAGTCAATCCTTCATGCCTTTCTCTCTCCCCATTTCAGACAACCAATGTTTTAATTGCCTATTCCAATTCTCTATAAAACTAGCACTCTGAGGAGAATATCTCTCTGCCCATTGTTGGACATCATGGTCTATAAAGTATGTTCTTTAGTCTGAAGAAATGATGGTCGACTGTCCAAATTGGTGCAATACCTTCTCTTCTGGTTCTTTTATATCACTCTGAGCATTTGTATTTACTGTCAGGTAGGGAAAGCCCAGTCCAGAGTCAGTGTGTTTCTGTCAGGACCCATTTGTAGCCCCCCAGGGCTATCAGCATCAATCTCACTTGCCAGCTACGATCAGGGCCTTCCCACCAGGGAATCTGCCAGAAAGCCATTTGCAGTCTCTGTCTCTCTTGTTGACAGACAAAACAGTTACTATTGGCATTTTGTACCTCAGAGCATGCAAGAGGACTATGTCTAGATTCAGCCCATCTCTGCATTGCTGCAGTACCATCATGTCCACTCATCAACTCAGCTGGTCGCCTCAAGCAAGCACATGGGGATATCTGCTAGTTGATTCCAATCACCCTCTGAACCTGAAAGGGAGTTCTTCTGATGGGCACTAATATGTTCTACTTTAATGCACTCTTCTAATTTCCATAGGGCCGTGACCCATATGGGCATCCCTTTTTAACAGGCCAGGTTTCTATTGCCCTTCTGCCTGACCATATGTCCAGGCCATTGGCCACCACCCAGGAGTCAGTAAAACCCAAATATAGGAGCTTTTTACCACTGTTCAATTCTTCTATCATGCAATTTAGCCTACCGAGCTGACATGCTTTTACCTTGTTCAGTCAAAGTGATGGTCTTCCAAAGAGAATGTTGACCATTCACTGTGGAACTGCTTTCCATAAACCAAGCAGCCCTCTGTGGGTCAGTGGAGAGCTGTTTACAGGGCACTGCCAAAGTGACAACAGAATCCAGCAGCTTCTCACACAGTTCCAGAGTCAGTCCTAGGGGAAAAGAGGCTCCCTGCTCATGAATAACTCCTCCTTACATTCCCCAGGCAGCATGATCATGTATAAACCATTTCCATTTTAACATATATATGGAATTCTTCTGGGCACTGCCATCCCCATTAGAGTGTTTCTCCAACATCATCCTAGACATTCTAGGTATTTCAGGTTTTAAGATCATTTTATGTGCTTCAGTCATCAGGGCAGGTTCAATTAATGTTCTATAGCAAAGCAGTAAATACCCCTCACATGGAAATTCTCTAATTCAAAGTCCCAACAGTCATCACTGGGAGGCACTCACAGGTTTTTGCCATAAGCCCCAGTCTAGGGTCCAAATAGGGCTATTGCACAGAGAATTTTTCCTCACCAGCACTCCAGCTTCTATTCTACACTGTGTGGGCTTGGGCAATCTTATTGGTTCCCACTGAGCATGTCCAATTAATACTACTTGAAGGGAAGATTTCCATGCTTTCTGTTTAACAAATACTAGGTAGGGGAAATGTTTTCCAATTAGATAACAATGTCCATACCCATAATACAATCACATAAAAGAGATACAACACTTCACATAAAGCCTGTTTGAACATACCAATTCTCCTACAAAATTTTACCTTAATTCCATCTACTCTTACATTCCTAACTGTAGCCTCCATTAAGACTTCTTCAAAAGGTTTTGGTTTTATAATTCTAGGTAGGGGAAGTGTTCCCCAGCCAGACATAACATCCATTCCAAGAAAGCATTCAGGTAAAGAAGACACAACTTCTTTACAGAAAGCCATTTCAAACATTCCAACTTTCATAATCCTATCAACCCTGACATTTTCATATTCTTTCAATCTAATTGTAGCATGAGTCAGAGCTTCATCAATGGGTTTTGGTACCACAGTTTGTGGGACTCTCATATCAAGGAGTCCTGGAAACTTCTTTTCCCTACCCCCTGACCATTTTACCCACTCTTGTGCAAAAGGCTTTGGGTCCCCAAGCCAAGGGACTCTGGCCCTTTTGTCAATCTTCAGATTGATCTGCCCAACCACTGCCCCAAGTGATTGCTGGTCTCATCATAGTTTTTTCCTTCCAGCTTTTATAATTTCTCTAAACAGGGGTAAATAGAGTGGACTTGTTCCCAAACAAGTCCTGTTAATTGGTCCCTGTTAATGTTGGGGGACCAATAGGGAGTCCCTCTGGCCCACCCAACCTTTGGTAGTGATGTATCAAAAATTCTGTTTTAACCCCATCAACATCCATTTTATTCATCCCATTTCTTAACAACCAAATAAAGATTTCCACCCTCCTGGGACAAGTCCTGTGACTCGCCCCTTTCTGTTTCCTCTTTGGTTTGTTCCTATCAATTTTTGCTTTATTCACCCTATTTCTTAACAACCTTTTAACATTTTTGTCTTGTTGGGAAGAGTCCCTTGACTCTCTTCTCAGCCTCTTGTTAACTAACCTAATGTTTTTATCAGCATCTGTAAGACCCATGAGGGTAAGCTGAGACAGCAAATTCGGTAAGATTTCTCCAACTGCTTTTTGGTTTTGCAACACTAAAGTTATATGGGGTGCCCCTGTGAAAAAGGCTTCCTTAACCACAGCATTTACCATGACCTGGGTGATTCAGCAGGTGAATATCCTGATTGTCATAAAGCCAGTCCCACATAGCTTGCATACGAAGCATATCAGCTGCTTCATTTGGAGTGTTCCACTTGGCATTTTAGGGGGAGTTGGGCAATTCCCCTTCTAGGGGTAAATAGACTCTACCATGGCTTTTATCCAGTCCACCAGGCTGGCCCTTTCCTTAGGAATAACCTCCTGTGTGTCTGGATCAAGTATAGACATCTGTGATTGTTTCATAGTCAGCTGTGGGTACTGAATCATCTCAAACATGCTCTTCCACTCTGCAGAATTCAAAAACAAAGACATGGACCCCAAATTAGTTACTCTGACAATCCATTTTAGTAAAGATTCTACAGAAAGCTGATGATACTGATCCACAAAATGAGGCAGTTCCTTCACACTCTACCCCCTGCTTTCAGTTGTTTCTTGGTTTTGCTCTCCCCCTACAATGACTACGTTCTTGGTGATCAGAGGTCTTAGAGGTACTTTCCGTTGCCCCAGAATAATTTTCCTCTTTCTAGGTGGCTTTGAGGCTAGTGGCTGAAGCTCAGATCAACCCAAATCTGGGCTTGGTTCAGCATCAAGGCCCAACCCAGCACTTTCTTTTACTTTCATTTTAGCTATTGTAGGTAACAATAACTAGAGGGTTGTATATTGAGCATGCTTCTTATTGTTTTGCATTTCCTTATATATCCAATGAGCCAACTGCTCAGGAGTCTACCACCATTTCTAAATTCCATTGGTCACTTTTACCTTTAGTCACTGATTGCAGCACAGCTGTGGTTTCATACCATGGGTGACTAGGTAGCCATCCAGGGATCAAAGGTTCATCATCCCCTGTACTTTTATCCTTTCTCTTCATAAACCACATGTTTCCATGAGCCAGGGCACTTCTAGCAAATCCCACTTCTCTGACACCAACTAAAAAGAGGGTTCTGGATGTAATTCCAATGTGGAGAGGGGTTTCAACATTCAAAAATAAATTAATGTAGGGGCCGCCCGGTGGCGCAGCGGTTTAGTCCGCACTTGGCAGCCCGGGGTTCGCGGGTTCGGATCCCTGGCGCCCGCCGACGCACCGCCTATCAGCCATGCTGCGGCGGCGTCCCATATAAAGTAGAGGAAGATGGGCACGGATGTTAGCCCAGGGCCAGTCTTCCTCAGCAAAAAGGGGAGGATTGGAACAGATGTTAGCTCAGGGCTGGTCTTCCCCAAAAAAAAAAAAAAAAAAAAAAAAGGACAAAGTTGGAGGACTGATACTACCCAACAACAAGAGTTACTATAAACACACAGTAATCAATCAAGAAAGTGTGGTGTTGGTGAAAGAATAGATAAACAGATCAATGGAAAAAAATAGAGAGCCCAGAAGTAGATCCATATAAATAGTCAACTGATCTTTGACAAAGGAGCAAAGGCAACACAATAAAGCAAACATAGTCTTTTCAATAAATGGTGCTAGAATAACTGGACATCCATGTGCAAAAAAAACGAATCTAGACAGAACTTATACTTGTCACAAAAATTAATTCAAAATGGATCATAAGCCTAAATATAGGGGCCGGCCTGGTGGCACAGTGGTTTAGTTTGTGCTTTGGCAGCCCAGGGTTCACGAGTTCGGATCCTGGGAGCCTACCGACACACTGCTTGTCAGCCATGCTGTGGCGGCGTCCCATATAAAGTAGAGGAAGATGGGCACGGATGTTAGCCCAGGGCCAGTCTTCCTCAGCAAAAAGAGGAGGATTGGCAATGGATGTTAGCTCAGGGCTGGTCTTCCTCACCAAAAAAAAAAAAAACAAAAGCCTAAATATAAAACTCAAAACTATAAAACTCCTAGAAGACAACGAGGAAAAAACTTAGATGACCTTGGGTATAGCGATGACTTTTCAGATAACACCAAAGGCAGATCCATGAAAGAAAGAATTGATAAGCTGGACTGCATTAAAATGAAAAACTTCTGCCCTGTGAAAGACAACTTCAAGAGAATGAGAAGACAAGCCACAGATTGGGAGAAAATATTTGCAAAAGAAACACTGGTAAAGGACTGGTATCCAAAATATACATAGAACTCTTAAAACTCAACCATAAGAAAACAAATAACTCAATTTAAAAATGGGCCAAAGACCTGAATACACACCTCACCAAAGAAGATATACAGATGGCAAGTAAACATAGCAAAAGATGCCCCACATCATATGTGATCAGGAAAATGCAAATTAAAAAATACCACTACACACCTATTAGAATGGCTAAAATCCAGAATATTGACACCACCAAATGCTGGTGAGGATGTAGAGCAACCAGAACTCTCATTCATTGGTGGCAGGAATGCAAAATGGTGCAGCCACTTTGGAAGTTTCTTACAAAACATGCTTTTACCATATGATCCAGCAATTGTGCTCCTTTGTATTTACCCAAAAGAGTTGAAAACATGTCCACACAATATCCTGCACATGGACATTTATAGCAGCTTTATTCATAACTGTCAAAACTTGGAAGCAACTAAGATATCCTTCAATAGGTAAATTGATAAATAAATTAGTACATTCAATGAAATATTATTCACTTAAAAGAAGTGAGCTATCCCAAGTGTCCCTCAACTGAAGATTGGTTAAAGAAGATGTGGTATATACATACAATGGAATACTACTCAGCCATAAGAAAAGACACAATTGTCCCATTTGCAACAACATGGAAGGACCTAGAGGGTATTATGTTAAGTGAAATAAGCCAGAGAGAGAAGGACAGACACTGCATGAACTTACTCATATATGGAATATAAGTGAACACACGGACAGAGAGAACTGATTGGTGGTTACCAAGGGGAAGGGGGGTGGGGGGGGCACAAGGGGTGAAGGGTTACATCCACAAGGTGAGGAACAAAAATGTACAACTAAAACCCCACAGTGTTATAAACTAAGACATAAATTAAAAAAATAAATAAGTAAATAAAAAAAAAAAAAAGAAGAAGTGAGCTATCAAGCCATGAAAAGACATGGAGGGAATGCATATTACTAAGTGAGAGAAGCCAATCTGAAAAGACTGTATGATTCCAACTACATGTCATTCTGGAAAAGGCAAAACTACGGAGACAATAAGATCAGTGGTTGCTAGAGTGTGGAGGGGGGGAATGAATAGGAAGAACACAGAGAATTTTTTAGGACAGTGAAAATATTTTCTATGATACTATAATGATAGATATATGTCATTACATGTTTGTCCAAACCCATAGAATATACACTTAGAGTGAACCCTAAGGTAAACTGTGGACTTTCGGTGATTTTAATGGGTCAATATACTTCAGCCTTGTTAAAAATGTACCATTCTTGTGAGTGATGTTGATAATGGGGAAGTTATGCATGTGTGGGGGCAGGGGAGTAGATGGGAAATCTCCGTACCTTCCACTTAATTTTGCTTTGAACCTAAAACTGCTCTAGAAACGTTTTTTTTAAAGTCAATATAGTACCTGATGTTAATGGAATAAAGGATAAATTCTCCCCCCAAAAGACCTAAAAACAATGACAGTAAATTATAGGTACTTCTCAAAAGTCAACAGCAAAAGCAAGTCTAATTGGAAGACTGGATTCTGAAACCAACTGCTCAAGCATCATAACATATAACCTTTAAGAAATTATTTCAGAAATGAAGGGGAAAAGTTGAATTTTCTCTTAACAGAGGGTTTTTTTATAGCTTGTAGGTAGACAATCTTTTTTTTTTTTCCTTTTTGTGGGTAAGACCAGCCCCGAGCTAGCATCTGTTGCCAATCCTCCCCCTTTTTGCTGAGGAAGACTGGCCCTGAGCTAACATCTGTGCCCATCTTCCTCTACTTTATATGGGACGCTGCCACAGCATGGCTGACAAGCAGTGCGTTGGCGGGCGCCCTGGATCCGAATTCGCGAACCCAGGGTTGCCAAACGCGAACCAAACCGCTGCGCCACCGGGCGGCCCCTAGACAATCTTAAGTAAACTTGATATATCCATTAATGTAGAAGAAACGAGCGTTCGATTTAGAAACAGAAGATCTAAGTTTGTGGAGTAGTTCTCAGTTTGTTATATATCTTTACTGAGCATCACAATTTTCTCATTGGCAAAAAGTGAAACATTTCACCTTCATGGGATTCTCTTTTAATCAATACATATCATAAGGTGTATGACATCTTTTAAACGTAAGTTGTTATACAAATGACATTATTATACTTAAGGAGAATTGACCAAACTAAAGAATGGAGTTCATTTTCTTAAAGCACTGTACACATTTATTACAACTACGAAAAACTATGGAGTCAACAGAGGTGTAAAGGGCTTTTAAGGCAGGTAATGATTTTTTTCCCCCTGTGCTGCTCTGTCAAGTTTAAACATTTGAAATTTTAAAACCCTTTACTGAATTGGAAGCAGTTTTTCTGACCGTGAAGTGAGTAACCAATCAGTTGTAAACGTCTCACACTTCAGGATAGCTCTTGCACCGGTCTTGAGCAGGTCTTGCAAGAGCTGGACCGACAACACTTCCGACCCACGCTGCAGGCGGCCAGAGCACTTCCGGCCCTCGACGCTCTGCCCTGACGCCTGGAAACCTGGGCGAGCGGCGGAGAGCCTGCCACGCATGCGCGGCCCGGCGCAACCTCTCCGGAGCGACCCGTCTCGTTACGTCACCGCCTGCGTTGTTTGGACGGCAACCGGCGGGAGTTTTTCAAAATGGGGGCGCGGAGGCGCCGCCTAGGCCTCGGAAGGTGCCCGGGAGGCCTTTCGGTGGCTGTGCTGTCGTCGCCGGGAGCGGCGGCCTAGAGAGCCGAGCCTGATGGGCGCCAAGAACGGCTGGCTGCTTGGAGCGCTGCCTCGAAGGGACTGCGTGAAGGGAGCTAATCCCGGGAGCCCAGGCCGGGGCCTGGAAATATGGCGACCTGCATCGGGGAGAAGATCGAGGTGAAAGACTGTAGGCGGTCCTCAGCCAGGCGGGTGGGAGTCGGAGTGGCGGGACTCGAGACCACTGCGGGAAGGGGAGTGAGCGAAGCTAACGGCTGCGGGGCGGGCGCCGAGGTGCTTTGGAAGGGTCCCAACCGCCGGGAGCCCGGCTGTTTGGGGGCGGAGCGGCCCGCCTCTCACAGATTCGGGGGCGGCGGGACAGGTGAGTCGCCGGTGTCCCCGCCTTTCGGTCCCTAGACACCGCGGCTTCATTTCAGCGATCCCGCCGGAGCTGCCGCGCTAGAGCAGGGCAAGGCTGCCTCCCCCTTCTGCAAGGGGATGGCGGTTACCTCCGGCGGGAGCTGCGGCGGGATTCAGACCAGGCCCTCGGCTCCCAGGGGTTGGCTGGCGGTGGGAGGAGGGTCCTGAGGCTGCAATGAGGTTGATGAAGCAGATTATTAGGGTGCTCAGTCTGGAGCCCAGCCTGGACGCTCAGGGAGCCCTTAAGGCGTCAGCATGCTTTCCAACCTAGACATCTGCTGTATCGAGGTGTAATACCTGCTTGGATTTTGAATTCAAATTCCTTTCTCGATCTACTTTATCTTCTTTTTCCAGTCCCTCCCCATTTTTCTTCCTTTCTACTTCTATGAGTCATCACACATATTCTTTAATTTTTAACTTTTAAGGATTTTAAAGTTGGAAATCTGCTTGGTAAAGGATCATTTGCTGGTGTCTACAGAGCTGAGTCCATTCACACTGGTTTAGAAGTTGCAATCAAAATGGTAAGAATATATTAATCAACTTCTCACCTCTACTTTTCAAGTAACTAGAGAGGTGACGTGAGATGTCAGAAACTCCTTACGTAACAGTCTTTTTGATTATTATGGTATGAAGAACCCATTGCTTAGGCAGAAGACAATAGTGCCAAATCCAGCAATTGAACTTAAGGATATCTTGGGAGATCCTTGACCATGCTTAAATAAATGTTTTATCTTCATTAGTGTTCAGTAGACCTGGTAATTGTTCGTATTATGCATACTTGGAGTAGTTGGTAGAAATCAAAGAACAAGTAGTTGTTTATAATAATAAAAGTACATTTGTGCATAGCTCTGTATTACACTGTTACAGTCTAAAATACTATTCTTGATTGTTAGAGGTCAGCCTAATAGGGGTAACATAAGCAAATGAAGAATCATTCATCTAAACCCATAGGGAAAGGGAAGGGAAGTTTTGTTTTAAAGCTTGACTAAATTGTTGTTGTTATAGGTATGATAGTTGTGCTATTAATTACTTGAAGTTGGAAGAGGGTATTAGAATGCATTGGGCAAACTTTTACTGAATGTTCACTTTGCCAAGTACTCTGCTAGGTGCATGGGGAAAATAGACAACAAAGTAAATTGATCTCATAAAGAAGTAAATAAAAGGACTTCAGAATATTTTAAAATATACATTCTCTTTTCAAAGTTAACTTTGGTAGCTTCACACTTGAAAATTTATAATCAACATTTAGATCTTTCATGTTATTTCTAGATAGATAAAAAAGCCATGTACAAAGCTGGAATGGTACAAAGAGTCCAAAATGAGGTGAAAATACATTGCCAATTGAAACATCCTTCTATCTTGGAGGTAAGATGTAACTTTTATAGACGTGACCAAGGACATTGAATTTTTGTGTGTTATAATTTATTATGCCCTTTTACATTTCAGTTGTATAACTATTTTGAAGATAACAATTATGTGTACCTAGTATTAGAAATGTGCCATAATGGAGAAATGAACCGGTATCTGAAGAACAGAATGAAACCATTCTCAGAAAATGAAGGTAGGCAGCTGCTTTTCTTTTTTTTTGTTCTGTATCTAAATTTTACTCTTTAAAGTGTAGTTTTGAAGAATGTCCTACTTTGTAATATTTAGTGAAACTGTTTCAGTTATTACTTTGAGCTAGAAAAGGAGACTTCTTTCCTCTCAAAATTGTAAAGGCCAATAATTCCTATAAATAATTCAAGCATTACAGAAGTAAAAGGAGAAATTTGTTATTCATCTTTCCCCCAAACCATATTTTAAATTAAATCATTGGTAGCAATTTAGTGTGTATCCTTTAATATCTAGAGATAAGCTTTTTAGAATGCTATTGATGACTATAAAGTAGTTTCTAAGTCAAACACAAGTAACTATTGAAACCATTTATTATAGAAAATGTCAAATATATAAATAGAGAGAGTAGTATAATGAGCCCCCATGAACTTACCACTCAGCTTCCAAAAACTATCTTTCATGATCAGTTTGCTTCATCTGTAGAAAAATGGGCAGGGGATATAAGCAGACTGTTCACAGAAGAGAAAATACAAATGGTCAATAAACGTATATTGGGGCCGGCCCGGTGGCGCAGCGGTTTCGTCCGCGCTTGGCAGCCCGGGGTTCGCGGGTTCGGATCCCGGGCGCCCGCCGACGCACTGCTTGTCAGCCACGCCGTGGCGGCATCCCATATAAAGTGGAGGAAGATGGGCACGATGTTAGCCCAGGGCCAGTCTTCCTCAGCAAAAAGAGGAGGATTAGCAACGGATGTTAGCTCAGGGCTGGTCTTCCTCACCAAAAAAAAATAAAAATAAAATAAAATAAAAAATAAATAAATAAACGTATATGGAAAGTTGCTCAAACTCAATAGTAATCATAAGAATGCTAACTAAAATAATGAGTACCATTTTTTTACTCATTGGATTAAGACTACCTGATGTTAACAAGGGTGTGCATGAAAATATGCACATGTGCAACTCGAAGTGCATATGGACTTGAATCTGACATTTGGTCCTTGGGCTGTATGTTTTACACATTGCTTACTGGGAGACCACCTTTTGACATGGATGCAGTCAAGGACACATCCTTTTGGAGGACAATTTGGCAAGATATTAAAATACTAAATTTTATCCTTCAACTCAGTGATTCTACTTGAATTTACCATCGGGAAGCACCTCTAACATATGAAGAACATATGAAGAAAACAAGCATGTACAAGAATGTTTATTGCTATATTTTTTGTAATCTTGAAATATCAGAAGTGACCTAAATGTTAATCAATAGCAATTAAATAAAATGTAGATTTATGTGTACTGACATAGAAATATATCCAAGAAATATTGTGAAGTGGGGAAAAAGTAATGAAACTATATATTTTTATACCATGTTTGTATTTAAAAAGCGTTTGTTACAATGTATTTCTGTAGATTGAAATGTATGTAAGCACACAGAAGAAAAGTATAAAAGAATATATGCACACTGTTAATAGTGATTACTTTTTGGGAGGATTTGGGAGGACATGAAAGGAACTTTAGTTTGCTTTTTTTAACAATTAGAATGTATTTATGAATTGTGCAATTATAAATATTTTCTCTCAGTTGCTATGGACTGGTTACTGTAGTTACTCTAGTCTCTCTCGATTGCTAATAAGATTAAGCTTCCCATAACTATATAGAAAGCTCGTCAGTTGGAAAGGGCAAAGATTAAGAGGAGTACCTAGTTGTCTTAAAGGAGATTAAAGAGTATTCTGAAATTGTCAGAGTAGTGCTTTGGTTGGCAAAACTAAGCTGCAAGCCAGTGTTCTGATGTAATCCTCTGGCATGTGTACTTGGGTTTCTGAATACTGAATTCTGAGATTCTAAATACTGAATCTTCCAGATTTTCTGAAATTTTTTTTTTTTTCATTCTAACAGCTCGACACTTCATGCACCAGATTATCACAGGAATGTTGTATCTCCATTCTCATGGTATATTACACCGGGACCTCACACTTTCTAACCTCTTACTTACACGTAATATGAATATCAAGATTGCCGATTTTGGGCTGGCAACTCAATTGAAAATGCCACACGAGAAGCACTATACATTATGTGGAACTCCTAATTACATTTCACCAGAAATTGCAACTCGAAGTGCACATGGACTTGAATCTGATGTTTGGTCCTTGGGCTGTATGTTTTATACATTGCTTACTGGGAGACCACCTTTTGACACGGACACAGTTAAGAACACATTAAATAAAGTAGTATTGGCAGATTATGAAATGCCAACTTTTTTGTCAAGAGAGGCCAAGGATCTTATTCACCAGTTACTTCGTAGAAACCCAGCAGATCGTTTAAGTCTGTCTTCAGTATTAGAGCATCCTTTTATGTCTCGGAATTCTTCAACAAAAAGTAAAGATTTAGGAACTGTAGAAGACTCAATTGATAGTGGACATGCCACAATTTCTACTGCAATTACAGCTTCTTCCAGTACCAGTATAAGTGGTAGTTTATTTGACAGAAGAAGACTTTTGATTGGTCAGCCACTCCCAAATAAAATGACTATATTTCCAAAGAATAAAAATGGAAGTGATTTTTCTTCTACAGGAGATGGAAGCAGTTTTTATACTCAGTGGGGAAATCAAGAACAAGAAATCAGTAGTAGAAGGGGAAGAGTAATCCAAGATGCAGAAGAAAGGCCACATTCTCGATACCTTCGGAGAGCCCATTCTTCTGATAGATCTGGCACTTCTAACAGTCAGTCTCGAACAAAAACATATACAATGGAACGATGTCACTCAGCAGAAGTGCTTTCAAAATCCAAAAGATCAGGAGTAGATGAAAATGAAGAAAGATACTCACCCACAAACAGCAATGTCAGTGTTTTTCACTTTAAAGAAAAGACGTCCAATAGTTGTGGATCTTTTGAAAGACCTGATAATGATCAAGCACTGTAAGAATAATTCTATCAAAAGCATTTTATTTTTTGATAAACATATTAGCATGAATGTGAAGCTGCATCTAACTAAGGGGGGGTACCTTTTTTCTAACATTGTCAGGTGTTCTTGAGGCACTTCTCAACTATGGTTTCTATTATTAGGAAGAGAATCGGAATGATGATTTTGAATTGTAGTTAAGAATTTCTTTTAAAATGAGTGTGTGTGCTCATGAATGTGTTTGTAATATGAGTTTAATACTTGGGGATTTTTTCTTTCATTTTTAAAATTTTATATGAAGCAGATCTCCAGTGCAAAGTATCATATATTAAACATGTCTGATCCCTAAAGTACTCTAATAGTAAATATATGCACAAACACACACATACAAGCTGAACCTGTGATGAGTAGTCATATTATTGACTGCTTCTCACATGAAGACTAGTTTTTTAGTTACTGTAGTGTTTGTTTTTTTCTTTTTCTGATCTTTGATTTTTATGCTTAAATTGCAAGAGGGCAGTAGCCATATAGAAACATTGTCACAGTACCATGGGCATTTTGGCATGGGAGTTTAGCTTCCTAGACAAAATTTAGTTATGCAAATATTTGTTTCTACAGTTATTCTAAAATTTCAGGTATTCAAATCAGAAGATATCCCCCTTTTTAAATATTTTTATCTGAAAAAGTTATTACCTGATAATTTTTATTAGTTTATGGGATTTTTTTCTGTGTTTAGCTCCAACCATCTTTGTCCAGGAAAAACTCCTTTTCCGTTTCCAGACCAGACATCTCAAACTGAAATGATACAACAGTGGTTTGGGAATCTGCAAGTAAATGGTGAGTTTTTAATGGAGTATTTAATAAAAAATTGATGATTTGGACACTTAAGCATTGCAGTTTTCTTAAGAAAATACATTTTCAATAAACTATATTATAATAATAGTGATAACTGTTAACACATTTTGAGTATTTACAATGTCTGCCACTGTCCTTAATGCTTCACATATATTATTAACTTTAATTAGAGTCTCACAACAAACATGAGGAAGATTATCAGCCCTGTCTTACAGATGAGAAAACTGCGTGCACAGAGCTTAATGTGCCAAGCTACACTGCCCTTAAGTAAAGGAGCCAGGATTCCACTCCAAGCAGTCTACCTCAGAGACTTTACTCAACACCTCTGCCCTGGCAGCCTCTACAAGAGTAATAAGCACCTACTCTCAGTGCCTATACAATAATTGAAAAATGCTTGACCTTATTTTTAAGTAGAAGCTGATGTGGATATCGTGGTTTACCAGTGGGAACTCACAAACACTAAAGTACACAGCTACTAAAACCTAAACATTTTTAAACAGCTGTCATTCCAAGTCGTTATTTGTAGATATAGAATTCTAAGTCAAACATTTCTCATTAATGAACGTGACAGATTCACAGAAGGTGGGTTGGAAAATAGTGGAAAAAAGGGAGAATAAAAAAAAACATACGGAGAGGAGGAGATCATTTTGTGCTAAGTATCGTATTACCTCAGGCAAAGAGTGCATAATATAGCTGTAATTTAAGCATAGAGTTGTTAAGTCACCGCAAGAGTCTATTCTTTTTTTTAATGTATATTATTTTCAAGAGCCCAAAAGAGAATTAATCTTTTCATCTGTACTTGTTGAAGATGATAATTGAAGTTTATGTTTTTTTTAAAGTATAAAACTGCCATGTACTTAATCTTGCACTTAACCTTCTATTGTGTTTATAAATACTTTTATTTGGCAACATAGACATGTCTGAGATGGAGAAATAGCCTTATTTGTAATAATCTAGTAGTGCTGCTGTCATCAGATATTTTCTGTCATAATAGGAGTTGGGGGAAAAAACACTAAAAAGGAAAAAAATTGCAATACTAATTATTAGAGTTTAGCATTTGAAAAATTGCCTTACAGAATTTTATATAGTCTAATCACTTTAAGGGCTTTAAAAAAATAATGTTCCCATGTGAATTCTAAAAATATAAATGGGTAAAGTGCAACAAGAACTTTTTTAAAAAATGTGGATGCAGGGGGCAGCGCAGTGACGTAGCAGTTAATTTAATGTGCTCCGCTTCGGCTGCCTGGGGTTCTGAGGTTCGGATCCCAGGCGTGGACCCATGCACCGCTTGTCAAACCATGCTGTGGCAGCGTCCCATATAAAGTAGAGGAAGATGAGCACAGATGTTAGCCCAGGGCCAATCTTCCTCAGCAAAAAGAGGAGGATTCCAACGGATGTTAGCTCAGGGGTAATCTTCCTCACAAAAAAAAAAAAAAAAATTGGTTGCAAATACATTTGTAGTATCAAATACTAATAACATTAAAGCTATTTCATATATTATAGTATTTTTTGCTTTTAGTTGCATATTTGCTAAGTAAAGATGGAATAGATGGTCCTTAGCTTAAAGAGAGTAAATTTACATATTTTCTAGAATGATTACCTGGGAACTCTCAAATCTGTATTTGTTGGAGCTTAGGCAGTTGCTTGTTTTAGAATTAGTAGGTGACCTTGGTAAGTAGTTTTTGCCTTGACTGAAAAATTAATTTCATACTACTATCTTTTCTTTCTTAGTCTTAGGAATTCTAAAGGTATTTCTTGCAGTCTGGCTTAAAATGTTTTTTTAAAGTCACTATTTTATTGTGTCATATTTTAAACTGCCTATTATTAGAAAAATTAAGAGCTTTGTTTTTCTAGATTTCTTTTGTTTTTCAAAGAAAAATGCTATTCGAATAGTACCAACATGACATTGTTTTGAGTAGACTTGGCTTTTTAATTATTCACTAAATTGCTTTATTCTGTGTGTATTATAGCTCATTTAAGAGAAACTACTGAGCACAACAGCTTTAGCCCAAACAGAGATTTCCAGGGCCATCCAGATTTGCAGGACACATCAAGAAATGCCTGGACTGATATACGAGCCAAAAACAGCCCTGATGCTTCTGATAATGCACATTCTGCAAAACAGCTGAATACCATGAAATATGTGACTGCATTTCACAGTAAACCTGAGATAATTCAACAAGAATCTGTTTTTGGCTTAGATCCTCTTTCTGAACAAAGCAAGAATAGGGGTATGGAGCCACCGTTGGGTTATCAGAAACGTACATTACGGAGCATTACATCTCCTTTGACTGCTTACAGGTTAAAACCAATCAGACAGAAAACCAAAAAGGCTGTGGTATGTCTTTTATTTTTCTAAATTACAATATGGTATTTTCCTTGAGTATGTGGTTTTTGGTGTCAAACATGGTGTTTTTTAGTTCCCTAAAATGTCCCTGTGCTTTTGATATGTACATGATAAACTGATTTAAAAGAAAAGAGACTGAGTGTTTATGGAAAAATAGCTCATGTTTCCTTCTGGCTACTTTAAGAATGGTGAATTGATACTGATAAGTTTTGAATTTTAAATTATTGATAATGAAAAACATTTAAAAATAATACTGGCTAAATACTGTGTTAAATATTATTTTATTCACAATTCCAATCACTAAATTAATATTTAACATTACCTTTTGCTTTTGTTTTTATTGTTTCTGCATTTAATCCAGTCTCAAATAAAAAAAGTAAACTAGGAAGTATAACTTTTTTAACATCTGAAACTATTTAAAGAAAAGGAGTATGCACAAAATTAAGTTTAGAGTTTTAAAAAAATGTGTGTGAATTGGGAATGGTGATTTTATTTTTGAATTACGTGTTCCTCCTGTTTTTCCTTGTTTTCAATTTCACCCAGTCTTGCCTTTGTTTGGCTTGCTATTGTCTTTTCAAAGTCCTTATTCTCCACCCTACCTTCTGCTCATTGGTTATCATTTCACATTTCATTATACCTTCTTACCTCTGCTCCTTATGCTTCACATTTGTGCTCAAATACACCTCTGGTCTAGACTGTTGCTGTGAAGCAGCTGTTCAATTTTGACTTTAATTTTTGTTTCGGCCATGGTTAAGTACTTTTTAGTATTACACGTCAGAGCTATTTTAGTAAACAAGAGAATTGTTATTGATTTTAGTTTTTTGTTTTTTTTTTAGGTGAGCATACTTGATTCAGAGGAGGTATGTGTGGAGCTTCTAAAGGAGTATACATCTCAGGAATATGTGAAAGAAGTTCTTCAAATATCTAGTGATGGAAATATGGTAATGTGGATTTACTTTATTATGTTGTAACTTCAAATCATCACTTAAGCATTTAGCATTCCAATTCATTCTATAATGATATCTTTAAAATTTTTAAAAATCTGTTTTCCTGATGTGATAGTGTCTCTGGAATTGAAAAACTGGAATAGCATACTATACGTATTTAAATAAATTAGTGTGGTTTTAAAAATAATTATAACTCGGAGGAAGACGGGCACGGATGTTAGCCCAGGGCCAGTCTTCCTCAGCAAAAAGGGGAGGATTGGCAATAGATGTTAGCTCAGGGCTAGTCTTCCCCACAAAAATAATAATAATAATAATTATAACTAGCCACAAAATCTAAACTTGAAGCTTAAGTTTAAAAAGCAAAAAAAGCGCTTTTGGAATATATTTAGCATTTTCAGTAAAATAATATTTAATATTACATGTGAGCTCTTTTCATAATTTTAGTAACAAAATGTAGTGCTCCTAAATTAATGGCTTATAATTAGAATTCTTAAAAAATTTTTTGGCAGATCACTATTTATTATCCAAATGATGGAAGAGGTTTTCCTCTTGCTGATAGACCACCCTCACCTACTGACAACATCAGTAGGTACAGCTTTGACAATTTACCAGGTATGTAAATTTATCAGGGAATAAATTTAGAAAGTGGATTTATATATACATAAATTTTATATACATCAATATCATAGGTTGTAAATATCTTGGCTTCAGTCAGGCTGCAGGTTGTCTTCTCATACTTTATATCTGGTGATACCTTACTAATCCAGTGTTTGTTCATATTCTGTTTTAATGGTATTTTTTATTTATTTAAGTAAAAACTAACTCTGGAATATTAGTCATATATCACACAAATATAATTTGTGCACTTGTTTAGTTTCTAATTTGTCTAGAATTGGGTTAAGAATTCAACATGAGGTATCTAGTTTTTGACTTTGGAAATCATTACAGTGCTACATAAATGATGATTTATAATCATAGTTAACCAAATTTGACTCCCAGTTCAGCTTCTGGATATTATGGATTGGGGAATTAAATACTGAATAGTAAGACTTCACTGAGGTGACTTTTAGAAAAAACAAGAAAACCTATCTAATCTAATCCTATTAGAAATTAAAACAGATAGACAAGACTATTTAAGTACTGTAAGTGACCATAGTTACAGGGAACTGCAAAACCTTTCTTTTGTATATTAGGGCCATAAAACTCTATGCTTTACTAACATAAAAAGAACTTTCTTTTCCTGAAAGTCATTTGGTTCTGATACCTCAGGTAGAAATCTTTTCATTTTATTTAGTAAAACTTCTGGAATCATTACCTTACTTACAATAAGGAGTGATTCAAAGAAAGAGATTTTTTAAAATAATCATAATACAGGTCATTGAATTTTCTTATATACTTCTTGGAAATTTTATTATACTGTCATTAGTTTTCATTAAAATAATAGACTTGCATCTCTAAAATATTTTTATTTTGGTACTGAGATTACTAACCTTTCATCTTGAATTTTTGAGGAAGGATAGAAATGAATATTATATTAAACTTTTATGGAATTTATATGTCAAATCAACACTTTATTTCCTAATATTAGGTAATCTTTTTTTCTTTTCTTCTCCCTAGAAAAGTACTGGCGAAAATATCAATATGCTTCCAGATTTGTACAGCTTGTAAGATCTAAATCTCCCAAAATCACTTATTTTACAAGATATGCTAAATGTGTTTTGATGGAAAATTCTCCTGATGCTGATTTTGAGGTTTGGTTTTATGACGGTAAGTACCATTTAGAAATGGTAATTTGGGGGCCAACCTAGTAGCATAGTGGTTAAGTTCACACGCTCCGCTTCAGTGGCCCAGGGTTTGTGGGTCTGGATGCATGGCACAGACCTACACGCCACTCATCAAGCCATGCTGTGACAGCGTCTCAAATACAAAGTAGAGGAAGATGGGCACACATATTAGCTCAGGGCCAATCTTCCTTAGCAAAAAGAGGAAGATTGGCAACAGATGTTAGCTCATGGCCAATCTCCCTCACCCCCCCCAAAAATGGTAATTTTTTTCCCTTTAGTTTATAATTTAGTAGTTGTTGGTGTTTTTTTTTTAATTTTGAACCTAGGAACTTTTTAAAATATTTGGTCGTGAGCTATATGATGTTGTTTCAGTCAACGATGGACTGCATATACAACGGTGGTCCCATAAGATTAGTACCATATAGTCTAGGCATGTAGCGGTTATACCATCTAGATTTGTCTAAATACAATCTATGTTTGCACAATGACAAAATTGCCTGATGTATTTCTCAGAATGTATCCCCATTGTTAAGCGACGCATGACTGTATATACATATGTATATATCCGTATAAATAAATTATGCAGCGCAGTATACTACATGTCAAATTATGTTAACAAAAATTTATTTATATATACTTTCTTGTAAACAGTTTACAAGTTTTACTAATATGTATATTAGTACCCTTTCCCTTTTTTGGCTCAAATGTAACAACATCCAGATTGATAGTATAAAAATCCCATGAAATAAACAATCTCCTATTTCTTATTAGTAGCTTAAATGAACATATACCAAATTATGAGAATTATAAATGTGGTAAAAGGATAGGGTTGAACCAGAGAATCTTATTTTCTAAATCTATTCTAATAAAGATGATTTACTATTTAACCTGTAAAGCTCCCTCCTTTAAGGGACACATAGCATATTATACTCACATAATACAAATATAGTTATAGATGTCCTTCACTTGTACTTTTGTATGAGAGCAGTGATTTTTTAAAATATCATAAAAGTATTAGATTTAAGCCAGATATATGCAGAAAAGAAAAATGGATGGCCTATATACTTTGAGAGCCTCATTTTATTAATGGTCAATAAGTGACTATAAATGATACCTTATCTGGGAGCCATTATGTACTGGTATGATATTGAATATAAATCTAGGAATATTTAAAGAATTGATAAAAGAATAGTTTTCTTCTTATTTTTTAAGGAGCAAAGATACACAAAACAGAAGATTTAATTCAGGTGATTGAAAAGACTGGGAAATCTTACACCTTAAAAGGTGAAAGTGAAGTTAATAGCTTGAAAGAGGAAATAAAAATGTACATGGACCATGCTAATGAGGTATGTACCTACTTGTAGTAAGTTTTTCATACTAATTAATAATGGTTACAAATGTCATAGGTAAAGCAATGACGGAAAGCACTCTTCTTTTGAAATAGGGCCATCGTATTTGTTTGGCACTAGAATCCGTAATTGCAGAAGAGGAAAAGAAAAGTGGAAGTGCTCCCTTTTTCCCGATAATCGTGGGAAGGTACATGTTGGAAAAATTTTTAAATATGGCTAAAATGTATGGGAAATGTTAAAAACAGTTCGGTGTTTACATTATGAACATTCTTTAGTTTTCTGTAAATTGAAAGCTTTAAGAGAATATATTTGGGCATTTCTGTCTCCTTCAGAAAACCTGGTAATACTAGTTCACCTAAGGCCTTATCACCTCCTCCTTCTGTGGATCCAAACTACCTGATGAGAGAGAGACCACCTTTGAGTAGAATGATCATAAATAATGCTGCTCCTTCAAAACAGGCACCTATACTTAATCCTTCTGTAAGTAAATATATGTCACTTCTGTACTTTAAACTCTTCGGTGATTGCCTGATGCCCTTGATATAAAATTAAACTCCTTACTGTGACCTTACTATCACCTACCTACTTTTTGAGCCTCCTCCTGAGCTACTTTACCCCACACTCTCTCTGCTTGAGCCTCAGAAGCCTTCTTTTAGTTCTTTAAGTAAGTCAAACTCTCAGGGCCTTTTCACATGCTATTCATTTGACCCAGCACTCTTTTCTGCAATCCCTTAATGGCTAATTCTTTCTCATCCTTCAGGTCTCAGTTTACATGTTTACCTCAGCGAGGCCTAACCTGACCCCTCTCGGAAAAAGCTAAATATATTAACATATATATCATTTCATTTTCACTAGTAAAATATCAACTGCCTTAATATCCATGATAGTCTCATGGTTAAATAAACCTCTTATATTTTAACTCAGTTAACTATCATGCCAATAAAGACCATATGGCAATGTAGAAAAACGCAGCATTAAAGAAATAGATTGTGTGTGTGTGTGTACTTGTGTACCCACACACACATCATGCCTACTATAATTACATCTATGAAAAATTATACCTTGGGGGAGAAAAGACAAAAGAAATTTGTCAAATGAAAACAGCAGTTGTGTGATTTTTTTTCTGTTCTGTATATTTCTGTGTATTTTCCATAATTTGGATTTATATATGTGTATATTTTTAATACTTTAAATCTGAACTTTATTGTTTATGTGGTTGTATTTTAATTTTATTTTTAAAAAATTAAGCTAATGAAAATCCGGTCATTTTCTACTTTTGTTGAAGTTGGCTTATAAAAATGCTGAGGAATGATGTCTTCCTGTCTTGTACTGTTTGTAGATGGTCACAGATGAAGGACTCGGCCTTACAGCTGTAGCCTCTGGAACAACCATCTCTTCTAGTGTAAAGGATTGTCTTCCTAAATCAGCACAACTTTTGAAATCTGTTTTTGTGAAAAATGTTGGTTGGGCTACACAGGTGAGAAGTTTTTAGCAAAGTGAATTTTCTCAGTATGAATTTCTTTCGTTTCCACAATGATTAAACAGTTACCAAAAATTATAAATTATTTTAAAATTTCTCTTTGCAAGAAAGTTTTTTATGCCTTTTTTACATTGATTATGTCAAAAATTGACGTTTTTAATTGTATACAGTTGGAAAACTCGAGGTATTGTTAATAACAGATTGCCTACTAGGGCCTGGGTGACCTATTTTTGTGATTTGTTTTCAAAGGAGAGGTCATGATGGCTAATTGTTCGGAATTGAGAATGATGTCCAGGGCATTTTAAGTTTTATAAACCATTTGTAATCTGTATTACTAGAGTAACTTTCATTTGGCAGAAAAGGATTTTTGCACTGAAAAGTAAGCTCACACTGAGTTTCAAACAGAATTTTATGTAGCCGTGAACCTATCTGAAAGCTTGAAGCCTGGAGTCTTTTGAGCATAGTGTGCGTGATTTCTTACTTACCAGTGAAGTAAAATGCAGCCTAGTCCTTTACAGGGGTAGAAAATAAAGGGAAGGTAACTCAGCATTTGTTGAGTACCTTCTATGTGGTATCATGTTTTTCACATACATTGTCTCATTATTCCCCAAAATAAAACCTAGTAAAGTTGATGTTATCTCCTTTTAGAGATAGTAAAATTATGGCTTACAGTGGTTGATTGACTTGTGCAGTCCTACTCGTTAATTGGTGGAGTCTGGATATAAACCTGGGTCTGTTTGATTCCAGTGTCCGTGTCGTCTTCTCTGCGCTGTTTGGAGGGGCACGTTGTAAATATCAGTGCCTAAAGGAACAAGTTTCAAAGGCTAAGATGTAATGTTCTCAGGCAGAAGAGAAATTCTTGTGGCCTAAGGACAAAGAATAAAGGGAAATCCTAATTTAAGAAAGTGTTGCTTTTGTTATTTCCTATATCTCTTCTTGGTTAGAAATACTATGTGATAGGAGAAAAAAAGAAAAAAACTACTCAGTTATCCTAGTGGAAACAAATGGGAAATAAGATTCATTTAGAATAATTTTGATATTATAATGCCCTAGCTATTAAAAGAATAATCTGAAAAAGACATGAATATTCTCAATGCTCCTACCATCACAGCCCCAAATCTGTAGTTACCTGAGAGAATTTTTTTTTTAAACTATGTGAAAAGCCTATTAAATATGAGTACCTTTTAAGAAGTATAGTAATTTTGCGTGCTTACTATTTTTCTAGTTAACTAGTGGAGCTGTTTGGGTTCAGTTTAACGATGGCTCCCAGCTGGTTGTCCAGGCAGGAGTGTCTTCTATCAGTTATACATCACCAAATGGTCAAACAACTCGGTAAGTTCTTAAAATAATGGTTGAGAGTCAGTCCGTTGCTATAATTTTGTTTTCTCCATATGTTGAAATAAATAATAAAGTTATATATTTTCTTTAGATTAGGGCCTTCAATTTAATGAGGAATACAAATATTCAGCTTGCTTTAGAAATTGTAATGCCACTTCAGGTTTTTTGATCTATTGTTTTTTTATTGTTTAAACACATTTAGAAGTTAGTCTATTTTAAAAGGAAACAAATTGGGTCTGCTTAACTTGGTTTAGGTATCAACTCTAATAGATAATTTTGTATAATTTTTTAGAGGTGCCTCTTGCCATTGAAGAATTAGTAAAAAATATAACGTGCCTTTTGGTACTTTCATGTACCAAATAAGTTATGTTTTTGTCTTTTGCTTCACTTAGGTATGGAGAAAATGAAAAATTACCAGAGTACATCAAACAGAAATTACAGTGTCTTTCTTCCATCCTGTTGATGTTTTCTAATTCAACTCCTGGTTTTCATTGATTAAAGCTTCTTTTAGATATATAAGTTTAATAAATAACTTTTTTGTTGGCTTTCAAGTAAAGTGACTTTTTTTATTTACTATAACTTCCTCAGAAAGCCTTTCTATAAAAGAGAATTTTAATCTGTACCATAATGGATATATTCTAATGAGAGAACAAAGCAGGATGACACTTGAGTCACTTATAAAATGTAGTGGTCATAGATTAAAATGGAACACCTAACTTTGCTCTTAGAACAAATACCCCCAAACTTGTGTTCATATATTTGTATTGAACAATCTTTTAAAAGCAAAAATATAAATGGTATGTGGTATGTTTGTGCTTTTATTGTTTTCCCTACTTCTCAGACATGTTGAGAATCATGGACAAAACATGCTGGAGTTTTTTTTGTTTTTTTGAACGTGTAAATAATGTGTATTTATGTTATAAGTAACATATGTAAACGTGTATATTTGTTTTATATTTATTTTTGTAGCACCAGTTTCTGATGAAACATTTCTGCAAATGCATTTTATAAAAAAATACAGTGATAAGTTACTTTTATCTTTTGATTTATTTAATTAAATACTTATTTTTAAAATAAATTACTAGTAAACTTTTTCAATTTTGTTGCCTGTTTGTTTAGGAGGAGCTAATTAAATATTAAAAATTAATTTTGCAATGGTAAATATATTGTTTCTCTACCCTTATCTGAAAATATCTAATGTTTTATTGATAAACATCTTAACACTGAAGAACTTAATGCAATTAATTAACATGAAGAAAAAGAATATTTGATAGTGGGACAGCCATTCCTAATGAAATACTCAAGGTAAAATAGAAATAGAATGGAACTATTTAAATATGATAAAGACTTTATTATTTCCTGCTGATTTTTATAATCAGGGAAATATTGGAGCTAATTCCGTTAAGTAGATAGGAATACCCAGTGTCACAATTATCCAACTTTGTTTTGGAGGTTTTTGCCTAAGGCAGTGAGAAGAATAATAATTTGCAATATAAATTGCAAAGTTAATATTAATAAGAAAAAAGGCAACTCAGTAGAGAAATGGACAAAAGATATGAACAGATAATTTACAAAGGAGAAAATCCATATATAGTGAATCAAAAGGAAATGTGCTCAACTACATTTATAGTTGGAGAAATGCAAAATGAAAACAAGAAAATCATTTCCCTTTATCAAAGAGATTCATAAAAAATAATAGTACTCACTGAGATGAGTGGGGCATTCTCAGGTATTGATCACAGTGTAAATGATAAAGTAATTTGGCAATATCTATTAGAATTAACACATTTTAATACAGTAATCCAACTTTGGGGAAGAAAATTATGTAAGCCCTTAGAGAAAAAAATATGATCAGAAATAAGAGTTTCCCTTTAAAAACGGAAATAAAGGAATTCCTAGCTAAATTTTGAAGGCCAAAGACTTAAATACATTTTGCTTTGACAGGATTGACCTAGGTGTATTTTTTATCATCTCTTTCAGTCTTAATGTGTCTTTGTGTTTCAGGTATTTCTCCTATACATATTATGTAGCTGAATTTTGTTTTTTAATCCAATCTAATTTCTTTAGTCCACTTTGTACATTGTCATTACAGTTATATTGCGTTTATGTCTGCCAGCTTATTTTGTGCTTTGTGTTTACCATACATCTTGTTTGCACTTCTTTTTTTACTTTCCTGCCTTCTTTCAGGTTGTTTTCTTTCATCTCTCTCATTCTCTCTGCTGATTTTCTTCCAGAGAGTGGTACTGTGGTAGTTTATTAGTATTCAGTGTTTGCATTATTATGACTCAAAATATTCACAACTGAGCTATATACTACACAAGAATTATATTTCTTGAACAACTTTGGGTTTTTCTGGAGTTATTTTGTTTGCCCAAACACATCAGGTATTCTGTGTGTTTTGTTGTTTCCTTTTCCCCTCCTTTTGAAGACATCTCTCAAGCCCTCTGATTTCCTTTTTGTATATGAACCGTTACTATGTAGTTTTCCCATGTATAGTTATACTGCAATGTGTTTATCTGTTATACTGCTGATGGACATTTGGATTATTTCCAGATTTTGGCTGTAAAAACCATGCTGCTATGAACATGTTCTGGTGCACATGCACACAGCTTCTCTAGAGTTTTACTCAGGAAGGAATTTGCTGGTTCTTAGTATCTGGGTATCTCAAATGTTAGTAGATAATGCCTACTTTTTGTACATTTCCACCTGCAACATATGAGAGTTTAT
Organism: Tapirus indicus; assembly: GCA_031878705.1. Classification (NCBI taxonomy): domain Eukaryota; kingdom Metazoa; phylum Chordata; class Mammalia; order Perissodactyla; family Tapiridae; genus Tapirus; species Tapirus indicus. Next base: position 135,086,808 of record CM062919.1, on the reverse strand, counting down.
ACTGTTCCACATCCTCATTAGTACTTGGTGTTGCAGTCTGATAAAATTTTGCCAATTTCACAAGTGTAGCATAGTATATCATTGTTTTAATTTGCATTTTCCTGATTGCTAAGGAGGTTGAAATCTTAACATGTTTGTTGGATATTGGTCTCTCTTGTGAAGTACCTGTTGATGTCTTTTGCTTTTTTTTCTCTTGGGTCATCTGGCTTTTTCTTAGTGATTTTTAAGAATTCTGGATATGTATCCTTTGTCTATTGACATATGTGGCAAATATCTTCTCCCATTCTAGGCTCCCATTCTCTTAATAGTGTCTTGGTAAATAGAAATTCTTAACTTTAATGTAGTTCAATTTCACAGCCTTCTTTTATGATTAGTGCTTTTTTTGTTCTGAGTGTTTCTTTATCTACACAAAAGATTGTAAAGATACTCTTCTAGATTACCTTCCAAAATGTATTGTTTGTTTTACCTTTCATCTGTATTTATAATGTGGAAAGTTTGATTTATATGTTTCCATCTGGAATTATTTATGAACTGGGGTGGGGGATAACAGTAGACGGTGGGTACCATTCTGAAAACAGAGGGATTAAATGACTGTACATAGTGGATGCTGAATGCAGAGATACCCCACCTCTACTCCCCAGCCTCCTCTTACTTAGCTCCCAGGCTAAGAATGCAGGCAGCCACTGTCAAGTTATTGGAGACTTGTGTCTGAAGAATCTGTCCAGCCCAATGGGAAAGTTGGAGTTCCCCGACAAATAGCCCACCCAGGTCATTCTACAGGGAAATTTAAAGTGAACCAGCCTCACCCAATCAGCTTTTTAGTCCTTTATTTTAAAACAGTTTTATTATGGAAACTTTCATACAAATAAGAATAGACTGGTATAACAAGCCCCATATGTATCCATCACCTGGCTTCAACAGTTATCAGCACGTGGCAAATCATGTATTATTTATACAACTTTTTATTCTCTCCAAGCTAGATTATTTTGAAGCAAATCCCAGGCATCATATCATTGCATCCATGAATACCTTTTTTATAAACAACCACAATATCATTGTTACATACACTTAAAAAGAAAGTTTTAATTACATATCATCATCAAATATCCAGCCAATGTTCAATGTCCCCCTGGTATTCTTACAAAAAAAAAGGTCCAGTTGGTTTGTTTGAATCAGAACGCAAAGAAGATCCACACACTGCGTTTGTTTGATAAATCTCTTAATCTTTTTTCCCAGTTTTATTGAGATATAATTGACTGTAACATTGTATTAGTCCAAGGTATACAACATAATGATTTGATATATGTATAGATTGATGTTAACTAAACTTGTAATCATTTCACAATCACCTCCCATAGTTACAAACATTTTTTCTTGTGATGAGAACTTTTAAGATCTACTTTCTTAGCAACTTTCAAATATACAATGCAGTATTGCTAACTATAGTCACTAGGCTGTAGATTATATCCTAGAACTTATTTATCTTATAACTAGAAATTTTTACCTTTTTACTGCCTTCACCCATTTCCCCTATTCCTGACCTCCTGCCTCTGGCAGCCACCAGTCTGTTCTCTGTAACTGTGAATTGGTTTTTTTCAGATTCTACATATAAATGACATCATACAGAAACAGTCATTTGTTCTATAGCATTTCTCATGTTCTAGATTTAACTGATTGCATCCCAATGGTGTCATTTAATATGTTCATCTACTGAATTTTCCAAGATTTAGAAGCTTGTTAGATCTAGTTTCAATTTTTTTTTCCAGTAGGGAAGAGAGGAAGAGACAAGAATACTGGGGCCGCCTGGTGGCGCAGTGGTTTAGTCCGCGCTTGGCAGCCCGAGGTTTGCAGGTTCGGAGCCCGGGCGCCCGCTGACGCACTGCTTGTCGACCATGCTGTGGTGGTGTCCCATATAAAGTAGAGGAAGATGGGCACGGATGTTAGCCCAGGGCCAGTCTTCCTCAGCAAAAAGAGGACTGGCGACGGATGTTAGCTCAGGGCTGGTCTTCCTCACACACACACAAAAAAGACAAGAATAGTTCTTAGCTGGTACTGTTTTTACTACTAAGAATATATAATAACTTGTTGCCTCTTTGTGTGATATTAAGCTTGATTAGTAGATTCAGGAGCTGTCAGTCTGACCTACTCATTATAAAGCTCCCTATGTGCTTTTCACACTTGATCATTAACCTAGATTCGTGATTTCATTAGGGATTACAAAATGGTGATATTCTATCATTCCTTCTGAATTTTCTGTCATCGGTTATTTGGTTAACCTGAAATAAAGATGATATAGAAAGGGCAGGCTAAATGCTTCATTTCTTTCCCTTTATTTACTAGTTTTCAGAATAAAAAGAGTTGATGCTCTGCAACCTCTAAAGGTAACTAACTGATAAGGTCTTTACCTGTCTTTGGTATATTAATGAACTCAGATTTATTTTTTTGAAATTAATTTTTTATTGTGACAACAGCATTTCTTGTAGCTTCTGCTTTATAAAAGTTATTGCTGTCTTACTGATTGCACACATATCAACAACATAATATGTTTGTAATTTTAATGTTGAGCATAATAAAGTATCCCTTAGTGCCTTTTGACTGTTTTTGGTTGAATTCTGCCTTGTGAGATCAAGATGCTGACCCCTGCTTTCCTTTAATTAGCATTTGCCTGGAACATCTCTGCTCAGCATTTTATTTTTAACCTTTCTGAATCTGTTTGTTAGTGGAATGTCTCTTGTGCACAGCTTAGTGTTGAATTTGCTTTGTTAGCCAAGATGAAAATCTTTTTCTTATGAAAGATGCGTTCATCCTGTTTACATTTATTGATATGATTGGTTTGTTTGCTGTTAGTTCTGTCATGTTTTATGTTATATATATGTTTATATGTCTTTTATATGAATTATAATTAATTCTTCATTTTGTGGTCTCTTGTAAGCTTTCTCCCTGTGGTTGTATGTATTCTGGATTTAGGGAACTCGTTCTTGTTCTACTGGTTAACTCTGTATTAGTATCTTTTTATAACACCCTTGATTTCCTTAATTTTGCATACTGCCTATATTAGTTCTCTAGCATGAGCAATATTGAAATTATGTTGTAACTTCTTCCCTCTCCCTCTTTCTAACATTTAAAGTAATACCCATTCGTTCCCGATAAATACCAATAAAGCTAACAACAAGCTTATTCCACTCTCCCCATTCTTCCCCCCTTTTTAGATAATTTTACTATAACGACATCATCAGAACATGTAACCATTATATATTTTTCTGTCACCTTTATTTCCATCATTAGTCTTAGTTCTAGAGGTAATATATATAAAATTCTCACTACCAGTCCCTATGCTGAATTCTCTGTTATCATCTTGGTTGTTGGAAACTTGTTCACAGCTCATGAAAACAATATTCCCTGAGTTCTTCATGATAACAGTTTGTGGATTTTATACTTGAAGGTCAGCTTGACTGGGTATATAATGGTTCACAATGCCTTTCTTTAAATATGTTATTATTCCATTTACTTTCAGTATAAAGTGTCATCATAAGGTCTGATTGCAATATGATTTTCATTATAAGTAACAGCCATTTTGACTGGATACTCACATTTTTTAGCCCAATTTTAAAAATAAAATATGCATCAGTGTAGATCATTCTGAGTCAATTTCCCAGATACTTGGTTTGCCCTTTTCATATGTATATTCAAGTTTTATTTTAGCAAATTTTTCTTGAATTGTAGTTTTTAGAATTTGTTTTATTGTTTTGATTTTCTTCTTCAAGGAGTCTACTATATGTATGTTAAATTATCTATAAATTATCTTTTATGTTCATCACTTTCCCCAGAACCATTTTTATCTGTTTATTTTAGTTACTTTAATTTTCCCCCATCTTTTATTTCCCTTATGAAGTAATCTATGGCATTTTATTTATTCTTGTGTTCCTTCTAATTTGGTCTTCCTGTCTGAAATTATTTCTTAAATTTCATATTCTTTCCTGAGCTTTGACAGCAATATTTTCATTTCTTTCTGTTTTCTCAATTTCATTGAGAAATCGTCCCATTTTTCAGATTTTCTAATTATGATTTACATCATTTTTGTCAAGTTTCCATTTATAATTTCTTTCAGCTCATTTTATAATGACATCAGTTTTTATCTGTTTTCTGGGCATACCTACCTGGCATGCCTTTGTTCTCTGTAAGAACACTATTTTGTTCAGCTATAGTCCTTTCTGTTCCTCCTCAGTGTTTATTTCAGTAAACGGCATCTGTATTACCAGCAGTTCATGTCAGAATCCTGGAAGTCATTCTTAACACCTTTTACCTCATCTAACCACCTAATTAATCCTGTCAGCTGTACCTCTAATATATATTTCACATGTTTTCAACTCTCAATTCCACTGCTGATTCCCTAGTCCAAGTCACCAGCATCCCTCATCTGCACTACTGCAGTAGCCACCTGCTTGTCTCCAAACATCTCTTGCCCCCTGTATCAGTTAGTGTATTTAACATACGTTATTAAAGGATATTAACTCATAGAACCTTTTGGAGGGATGGAGATTCAGGCTTTGCAGCTGGGACCAATGCCTGAATCACAATGCAGGAGCTGCCCCAGAAAAGACACCCTGCCACCCCTGCTCAGCACAGATCCCACAGGCGTGCTGATAAAGCTAGACGACTAGGTTCCAGAAGCTCTGCCACTGCTTTCCAAAATTTAGCCACAGCTCTTGCTCCCTCACCAAAGTCAGTTTTGTTCATGTTGCTCACTTCCTCTTTTTGCTCAATTCCTAATGAAGTCTCATGTTGGAGGCACGTTACTGGCAGAGCCTGAAACATGCTCATGCCTTGGCTGCAAGTTTGGATGAGAGAGAGTTTTAGCTTCTACCTAAGAAGAGAGGCTCAGTGTGAGAGGGGTCATCAGGAAAGGAAGAGTGGCCACAAACGTGATAAATGTCCTCTACCTCCCACTCCAATTCATACTTCACACTGCAGCCAGATCATTCTCAAATACAAAGCTGATTATGTTATTAACTCGCTTTAATTGTGGAAATTTAAAAACACACAAAAATGCAGATAGAACAAGGAACTTCCGTTCTCCCACCCAAATTCAACAGGTATTTTGCCAATCTTGTTTCATCCATCCTCCTACTGATACCCCTCCCCAAGTGGAGTATTTTGAAGCAAATCTCAGACATCATATAATTTCTATCATAAATTCTTCAGTATGTATCTTTAATAGATAAGGACCTTTTAAAAGCATAACCATATTATTATCAGGTAACTCAGAATTAGCAATAATTCCTTAATATCTAATATTGAGTCCAGTTTTAAATTTCTCCAATTGTCTCAAAAATATCCTTTTACATTTGGTTTGTTTGAAATAGGATCCAACAAATTATCTATGTAATGCATTTGATTTATATATATCAAGTTTTTTTTCATCATCTATGACTTCTGATCTCTCAGCCTTTATTTTCTCCATGCCATTTTTTTTTAAAGAAACTAGATCATTTGACTATAGAATATATCACCTTTTGGGTTTAGATGATTACTTCCTAGGGGTGGCATTTAACTTGTTTATCCTCTGTATTTCCTGTGGATTGGTGGTTTATATCTACAGGCTTGATTCAATTCTGATTCAGTTTGGTGAGGGGGGCGGAGGGGGCAGGAACACTTTCATAGGTGGTGCTGTGTACTTCCTGCTGTATCAAATCTGGATGCACGTATGCTGACCCACTTTTAATGAAGTTAAGAATGATCAGTGAGTTCAGGTGTAGTCAGCCTCATCCATCCTTCACCTGGTGGTTTTAGCATTTATTGATGATTGTTGTTCATATCTTTTATTTCACTAGAGGTTGCTAAATGGAGATTTGTCTAATTCTGTTATTCCCTTTGCATTTTTTAGTGTGGATTCTTCTACAGAAAATTACTTCCCCTCATCAATATTTGACTGCCCTGAAGTCAGGTACAGGAAAGGCAGAATAGACACTTGAGTATTTTCTGGTTTTTGGAATAAAGAGCTAAAGCCCTAGCAACTTCCACAGGTGACCAATGAGTTTCTTGTTTTTAATATCATAATGAACTCATAGGTTTTCACACATTTTATGTGTTGAAATCAACTGCAGGTATTATCCTTTCAATGCTTTAATTGTCCCATTTTTGGCCAGTAGGCGTCCCTTTATTTGACTCCTGCGTCCTTTTGGCAAGACTTCTAGTCTTTGATAACTCCCTTGCTTTCATGCACAAGGTATCTCAGGCTCATCTTGCCCCACACCTGGAATCAACCATTTCTACAAGGAGCCCAGGTTTCTTTTTAGAGACCATGTTACCTTAAATGCCTTCCCATTTCTCTTAAATAAAGTCCAAAATACTTAACATGGTGTATAGTACCATGCTTCCTAACTTTGGTATATCACAAATGGGTTGTATTTGTAAATGGCAAACTGATCCCTTCAGTGCTCCAAGTTATTAGTAGGGCCTGCGTTGACTGAAGAAGCTGGGTACAAGCAGCTTCATCCATTTTCCACAATGGTGCACACAATACTTTCTATGATTCCAATGATATGAAAACAGTTGGGAGGTGTAGGTGTAGTGGATAAATAAGTGTATTTGTCAGCTCAGCAAACCTTTTCTTTCGTGGAACCGCCTCTTCTCCATCCAGTTATAAATCTGTTTAGTTCATGTAATTGAGATGAGCCTGACAGGGTTCCTCCCCTCTTCTCTCCCCCACACAGACAATTAATTGCATTGCCAGAATGGGAGCATGATCTAGGCCAGGGTTAGTAGGGGATTCCATTCCCTACCCATCTGGTCAGTTTGGGGATGGGTATGTAAGCTAAACTTGGTTACTTGGAGTCTTTTCAGATATTTCTGCCTGAGCCATTTTTCTCTGGACTTGTGAGTTATAGAGAAACATTCCCTAACTTTCCTGTCAGGTCAGAACCCCTGTTATTCACCCTTATTTGCTTCTCTTTCATCACCCTTCCTTCAAGCATAATCATGTTTGTAATCATTTGACTAATGTCTGACTTTCCTCCCAGGATGTCCCCTGAGGGTAGGGGCTCTGTGCATTGTTTACTGCTCTATCCCCAACCATGACATGGTGATTGGCACATAGCAGGTGCCCCTTCAATACGTATTGAAGTATGAATAAGTAAAGTTTTAAGGCTTAAGGTACATATATAATAATCTTGTTTATTAGAAAATGTACATTCACAATGTAAAATACATTAAATTACAAATAAGTCTGCAGTAGTCAAAAATGGTACCCAAAATTTCCTCTCAAAATAAGTTAATCTATTCTTGAACAGATAAGTAGTTTATCATCTCCAAAACAATCACATACACATTTATTTCACTTTGTGCAAGAGAAAAGTTTAATATGAATTGGAGGAGTTTATTTCAAATGTAGCCAAGCTTAGCAAGGTAGCATGGGGATCTTTGTGAAGTTATAAATCCCTTCAAAATATGAAAATCACTCTTATCAAGTTTCCAAAAACATATCTTTTCTTAAATATATGCTATTTTTAGCAGTTTTTCATACTTTAGGGTCTCCTATTTTCAATTTAAACTCAATTTGTCCCACTCACGAGCTCAACTAGGTGATTTTTTTCCCTCAAACTTTGCCTCTCTGCTCTCTCCTCAACCCCATGGGCACTTCCTTATCTTCTTGTGCCAAGACGTGTGCTGGTATAATCCCCTGGAGAAGAAAGTGCTCTCAATAAAAAGGAAAGTGGTAGTCATTTTTGCAAGGTAATAGTTTATCTGAATTTTATTCAATATTATAAATCTTCAATGAAGTTGGAAAACTTCTCTATGTCATATTCTTGTATGGAAACAGGCTAACAATTATGCTAAGATTTTAGCATAATTAGCCCCCCCAATCAGGGGGCTTCAAATTACATTTCTCAAATATTTCTGCTATTAGGAGTCATGGTATAAGTAACTTAATTTACCATATAATTAACAATAAATCAACTGCTATTACAACTTCCTGGGCTATTTTTCATACTATGAAAAATAGAGTGGTTAAGACTATGGACTCTGAAGACAGACTGTTACTTAGACAAGCACCTTAACTTCTCTGTGCCTGTTTCTTCACCTGTAAAATGGCAATCAAAATAGTTCCTTCACTATAAAATTGCTATAAGAATTAAACTATACCTTACACTTACCTGGAATATGGAGAGAACTCTATAAATGTTTGCTATTATCATTTTCATCATTACTGTTATTGTTATTTCTATCATGCACACAATCTAAACCAAGGGTGGAGTTTACTCTTTAGGATTAGAAGTGACCCAAAAAATATAAGACAGAGGAAGGAGCTGCAGAACATGAGGGAATAGGGATCCCAGGACTTGACCAAATAGCCAGAAAACCGGCTATGGTTCTGATAAATCTACTGAAGCAGAGTCTTGCTATGGGAGGTGGAGAAGAGTGAAAACAATCTCTAAAATCTAATCATAGAATGATTTCTGTTCGATTAAGCTTTCCATTAGAGCTGAAGAAGTTGGATTTAAGAGTATAGCAAACTTCAAAAACAATTCAATTAAAAAATGGACAACAATGTTATAAACTATTAAGATATCAATAAAAATTAAAAATAAAAAAAAATGGGCAGAGGATCTGAATAGACAGTTTTCCAAAGAAGACATACAAATGGCCAACAGGTACATGAAAAGGTGCTCAACATCACTAATCCTCAGGGAAATGCAAATCAAAACCACAATGAGCTATGACCTCACACCTGTTAGAATGGCTGTCATCAAAAAAGAGAGGGGGCCACCTGGTGGCACAGCAGTTTAGTTCACGCTTGGCAGCCCGGGGTTCGCGAGTTCGGATCCCGGGCGCCCGCCGACGCACTGCCTGTCAGTCAGCCATGCCGTGGTGGCGTCCCATATAAAGTGGAGGAAGATGGGCACGGATGTTAGCCCAGGGCCAGTCTTCCTCAGCAAAAAGGGGAGGATTGGCAACAGATGTTAGCTCAGGGCTGGTCTTCCCCACCAAAAAAAAAAAAAGAACAAGTGTTGATGAGGATATGGAGAAAGGGAACCACTGTTCACTGTTGGTGGGAATGTAAATTGGTATAAACATTATAAAAAACAGTATGGAGATTCCTCAAAAAATTAAGAATAGAACTACCATATGATCGGCAATCCCACTTCTGGTTATACATGCAAAGGAGATGAAGGCAGGATCTTGAAAAGAGATCTGCACTCCCATGTTCATTGCAGCATTATTCACAATAGCCAAGATATGGAAACAATGGATGAATGGATAAGGGAGATGTGGGGTGTGCATGTGTGTGTGTTTATATATATATAAGGAATATTATTCAGCCACAAGAAAGGAGATCCTGTCATTTGTGACAAGATGGATGGACCTTGAGAACATTATGCTAAGTGAAATAAGTCAGAGAGAGGAGGACAAATACTGTGTGATATCACTTGTAATGCATAATCTAAAAGAGCTGAACTATTAGAGGTTGAGAGTGGAATGACAGTTTCAAGGGGCTGAAGGGTGGAGGAAATGGGGAGATGTTGGTCAAAGTACAAACTTCCTGTTATAACAAACATGAATAAGTTCTGGGGATCTAATGTACAGCATGGTGATTACAGTTAATATTGTATTATATACTTACAAGTTGCTAAGAGAGTAGATCTTAAATGTTCTCACCATAAAAAAAGAAATGGTAATTATGTGATGTGATGGAGGTGTCAGCTAATGCTATGGTGATAATCATTTCCCAGTATATAAATGTATCAAATCAACATGTATACCTTAAACTTACACAATGTTATATGTCAATTATATCTCAATAATGCTGGAAAAAGCAAACAAACAAACAAAAAACAAAAGGAGAAGATATCTATCTACAAGCCAAGGAGAGAGGCCTCCGAAGAAACCAACCCTGCCGACACCTTGACCTTAGACTTCTAGCCTCCAGAACTGTGAGGAATAAATTTCTGTTGTTCAAGCCAAAAAAAAAAAAACAATAGTACAACTTGGTATAAAGTGCAGATTATAGTGTTGACTCTCAGGTTTGAAAATATTTATAACTTAGAGTAGGAAATATCTGGAAAAGTATTTAGAAATTTTTTTGCAATATTGATTATCCATATATATAGTTCTGTACTAGTTCCTTTTATCAGCATTCAACTTATGTAGAGGTAGAAATGTATACATAGAGAGTATGATTTAGCCAGCTTCAAGTAAACTCAGTAAACTGTTGGATTAAATCCATTTTGCCTCAAATATTTATTAGCATGACTAGTTTGGGGCTGTCATGGCCCATCCAAATTTAAAATTCTGCAGTTCTGAATAGTCATGCAGACATAGATTGAAAACTGTTGTGTCTTCCCTGCCACTAGTGAGATATGAGAAAAGTAAATAATGAAAGTGATGGTTTTTCTCCAGATTTAAGGGAGTTAAAAAATGCCAATAAATTTAATAAAAACAGTTTGCCATAACACGTACCTGGGCTTATGTTTCTAAAGTGAATTATTTATTAGCACTTGAAAGAAAAAAGTAGTTCGTCCTACTAAAGGTAATGAAATCCATCTTGACCTCTTAATCCTCTTTATTGCTCAAACATTAGCATTATTCGTAGTCACCTACTAACTTAGGGTTTAGTGAGATCTACCTTAGTGAGATCCTGAACTAAAATAAGGCAGAAGGTGTAGTATTAAAAACAATGACTGGGGGCCGCCCGGTGGCACAGCGGTTTAGTTCGCGCTTGGCAGCCAGGGTTCGCAGGTTTGGATCTCGGCTGCCTGCCGACGCACTGCTTGTCAGCCACGCCGTGGCGGCGTCCCATATAAAGTAGAGGAAGATGGGCACAGATGTTAGCCCAGGGCCAGTCTTCCTCAGCAAAAGGAGGAGGATTAGCAACGGATGTTAGCTCAGGGCTGGTCTTCCTCACAAAAAAAAAAATTAAAAAAAAAAAAAAAACAATGACTTACAGAAGGTGAGGTAGGATGGCAGGCATGGTAAGTGGAAAATTTAGGAGTCATGATTTTTATTTCATAAAGAAACTTGATAACAATAGAAAGTGCATTTTTTAAATAAATAAAAAGTAGGTACCTTCAAATAAAAGTACCTAATTAGGTAAACAATTTCTATAATTTCATTGTGTTATAAGTAATTGATACAGAACTCCCCTTATGGCTTCACTGCATATTCTCTCATTATCTTAATGATGCCTCTACAGTTTGAATTAAGAGTACAACTTCACATTTATAAACTATGGTCCATTCACTTAAGAGTTCGTGCAACCAAAAAGTGTTATATGAAGAATATTTCTTTTCTGAGATAAGGAAATTATGATCCAGAATGTTTTTATATTATCTTAGTATTCACAATCACACACAGAATTCCCTGTGTTATTCAATATATGTTCTTGTTATTCAAAATATACAATATCTGCAGCCTGACTTTTGGAAACTGACTCATAGCAATTGTCTAGCAGAGCTGTAGAAGAGGAAGTCCCACACAGCAAGTACTTTCCATCACAGTCTTAGCTAGGTGACTCTTGAATCCTTCCATGCCTTACAGAAAAAGCAATGAGTCTTCTGTAAACCACTCCGAGGAGTGTGATGGTGAGCACCACTATTCCACACACAAGGCTAAATGCCCATCGTGGGCCCCAGGAAGTGTACACTTGGCTGATGAACACAGGTCCAAGAATCCGTGCTGCACTTCCAGAAGCTGTTAACCAGCCCATGTACACACCCTGTAGGGGGTGGGGAGGGGAGAAGCAGATTAACATTCAAGTTTAGTTATTTAAAAAATAAGAATGATGCTACTATTACCAAACCATGGCAAACTCATAAGAATCACTTTCTCCATCTTTTATTTTTAAATTAAATATAAAATGTGTCTCTATAAATATAGCAAATAATAAAGAATAAACTTATTTGATATCATCAGTTTAGGAAAAATAAAAGTAGTGTAAAGGGACAAACTTAATGTCTCCTGAAGCCCTGGGAACAATATAATTTATTAATTTATCTTTTAAGGCTCACATTTATTTTGTACTTGCCGTCTTCCAGACACTGTAATACATATATTGTTTCCAATGCTCACAAATTTCTACGAAGTTTGCCTAGTTTAAGAATGAGTTTCAGAAATTTATGTCCACTTAACAAAAGTGGAAGCTGAAGCTCAGATAATTCAAGTCACTTGTCCAAGAAATTTGAAGCTATGTTTGGCAGACTCCACTGCACCACTCTTCACTATACCACAATGTCAGTCCTCCAACTGCTGTACCCCAAACTATAACCCATACAATCTACCCAAAGATGTACAGCGCAGCGTTATTTTTAATATCCCCAAACTGAAAACAACCTAAATGTCCATCAATGGTGGATTAAATAAGTGAATTATGATGTATTTAATGAGTGGAATGCTAAGCAGTTACTTAAAAGAATAAGGTCTTATATAGAGTAAGATCTTAGAATAACATCTTATATGCATTGATATAGAAAGGCGGCTATGGCATATTAAGTAAAAAAAAAAAATTCAAGATGCAGAAAAAACTTTATGTACATGAGACATAATATTGTCTGTTTTATATTTTTTTAAAAAGGCATGGGTGTAGATATATTTGAATAGGCATAGATGTCTTTAGGGTCAGCCTGGTGGCGTAGTGGTTAGGTTTGCACACTTGGCTTTGGTGGCCCGGGGTTCGTGGGTTTGGATCCTGGGCACGGACCTGCATACCACTCATCAGGCCATGCTGTGGTGGCATCCCATATACAAAATAGAAGAAGACTGGCACAGATGATAGCTCAGGGCCAATCTTCCTCACCAAAGAAAGAAAAATGTCTTGAAGTAAACAGTGGTTGATTTCAGTGTGGTGAGGCTAGGGGGAGCTTTCATTGTCTGCTATATACATTTCAGATTATTTGAATTTTGTTATAACCATCATGTATTATTTTTGGAATTAATATACTTTTATTCTTGATTTGAAAATATATTTTATAGATTAAAAAAACCCAGAAATTACCAAAATGTTTTACCTACTACTATAGCTTAAAAACACAGATATTAAAACATTTTTTTCTCTTTGCCTTATTTCAGTAGAGAAACAATAATTTCTGCCTTGAAAATGTAAAACTATCAGTTTAATTTTTAAAGAGGGAGATAATATTTTCATTTTGTGGCCATTTAAATAACTGCTACTGAAAAGAAGAGTCAGAAGTAAAACCCAGAAATAGCCTAAATGTGCAATAATCAGAAAATGACTGAATAAATGATGATACTTACATAAAATGGAATACATGCAATACAATGTCTCCATTAAAAATAATTCTCTAAAAGAAAATTAAATGTCATGGGAGAATATTTACAACATATTGTTTTATATATATATTACTATTTTGTAATCTGCCTTTATATATATTTTATATATATAATATATATTATATACTATAAATTATATATATTATATAATTTATAATATAATATATAATTTACATATATAAATTATATAATTTATATAAATATATATTATTTAAAATACATATATTATTTAAAATATATATATTTTTATATATATATAAAAGCAGATTACAAAATAGTAGCAATGATATAATCCTATTTTTGTGTTCAACACACACACCCCTACACACAGACACAGATAAAAGACTGGAAGTGCAAGTATTATTTCACCAAAATGTTAGTAATAATTGTTTCTTTGATATTTTTCTTCTACATTTTTCTATTTTTTACATAACAAATATGGAAATTCCTATAATAAAAACTAACTTTAAAGTATACATAGCTGTTGTACACTTTTAAGACTTTTGTGTGTTCATCTCTTAGTATTGTCCCAGGGCCAGATGAAATTAAGCCTAGATCCAAATCTGCCTATCAATTTCGGTTCCCTAATTGCTGCCTAGTTTAAAAATGAGTTTCAGAAATTTATGCATCAGATATTTTTTCTAAGAAAATGATTTTGAGCCAAAATCTCTGAGTTCAAGACATCTTTGAGCTCTAAGTTAGTGGACGTTTTGTTAAATTTCAGCATACAAGTTCTGTATGTACGTTACAAACGTTTTTGTTAAATTTAGCATAGTGAATATGATTTTAAAAATCCCCTAAATCAGCTTGTGTAAAAATAGAGAATGGTAGCAAAAAATGTGAGTGCTTACAAGTATATTTTACATAATTGCAACGTCAGGGTAACTGACTCACCTGAGGTTTTGGTCCCAGAATTTTTGAGTATAATGTATAGGACATAACATTGCAGGATGGATAGCCTATTCCAATCAGCACAGCTGATGTGAGGAACTGGGCCAGATGGATCATGGGGGTGTAGAGGCACCAGGCTTGTTCAATTGGGCAACCAGTTGGTCCTCCATTGTGATCTTCTCTTGGAGACTTCCAAAGAGTAATAATAATTTCCCCAAATGTGGTATTAGGGATTGAATTATTATGTAAATCTGAAAAAAAAATTAGTACAGTGCATTACTTGTCAATTTTAGATGAATAACAGCGGTTAACATTATAGAATGATGTATGGCTATACCTTCCCACTGTATTTTGGGAAACTGACTTCCCCAAGGTAACAAGATAAAGAAGCCAACCCATACAATGATGAGTCCTCCCAGTAGAATAGCACGCTCGCCAATCCTGTTAAAGAACAGAAATTCTGTAATTTAAAAATGAAACATATATTATAACATAGTTTCATTACTTTTATAATTTTAAAAACTATAAATAAAATAATATCTTGATACGTTTAGTGATATACGAATTAATACGAATGCTAAATATAATTTCCCACTAAAAGGAACCAGGACTCCTCTGAAAAACTGGCTGATTTTCTGTCCCCAGACAGAAAATGTACATGATAAGCCTGGACATCTTGTCATACCAGAGAGCACAGAAGCTATTAGTGACCACTAGGTCATGAAAAAAAGACTCATAGCCAATTTGAAGAAGCTGGCCCAAAACACAACGATGTGAACACCAAAATGAATAATAATGACAATGGATTGAAACACATAAAAATGTTATAATCTATGAATTCATACTATATTAAAATAAAATACTCTTGGTCACTTTTAGAGGATGTTAGGGAACCAACTCATTATTTTAAAAATCAGTTAATAAAATGAAAGAATCACTCTGTCTTTCCTATACAAACTATACCTCAGGATAACCAAATAGTTGGCAGGGGGAGGGTTCTCTTTATAGAAGGTATTCCAGCAAATGAAGAAATGACAGAATTAAAATACCAGCATTTTGCCATGATCTATTAGTGAATTAATGAATCCAGGGAATGATCAATAGCCACTTACATCATAAAAAGAGATAAAACGTTACATTTCTCTTGATGTAAGCATATACCACCACCTATAAAGTATTCTTGCCAGAAAATGGAGCCTAAATCTCATCAAGCTTCTAGATCTAAGTACCAATTTTTGAGAAAAATAGTAGACATATGAAAATGTTTAAAAAAAAAAACACCCCAGGGATTCAATCAGCAAGATCCAAATGTGGGAAACTATAGGGCAAATATCCTGGTTTCTTCACTTTGTGAGGGGAAAAAAGGAGACAGATGGAAAAGAAACCTATAGATTAAAAGAGACTTAAGACACTTGGAAGCTGAGTCAAGTGAGTAAGCTGTGAAACAAAATGAAACAATTTAAAACAAAATAAATTTTTAAAACTTGGAGAGAGTGGAGAAAATGTGAAGACTGCCTAGATATTTGATGATATTTAGAAATCACTGTTAATTTTTTTAGATGTGATAATGTTGTCATCATTAACTTTTAGAGATATATACTGAAATATTTATGGAAAATATGAAATAATGTCTGGGATCAGCTTCAAAATAATCCAGGTGTAGGGGACAGGGAGTGTGGAGTAGGTGGAGGTAAGGATGAATCAAGATTGTCCAAGGGTTCATAATTGTTGAAGCTGGGTAATAGATATTAGAGATTCAATATATGATGGTTTCTACACCTTAATTTTCCATAATAAAAAGTGAAATATACAAACAAGGCCAAAGCCTTCCTAAAACAAAACAAAACAAACCCAAATGCTTCCCATCACCCTCAGAGAACCTACAAGGCTTCACATCTTTCCAACCTGGTCTTCTCCCATTAGCCATTTCTCTCATTCTGCTCTTGCCAAACGGGCCTTCCTGCTTGTTCCTTAAACACACAAAGCAAACTCAGTCTTCTGAAGGAAGAGAGCTTCAGGCAACAGCATGGCTGTTTTCTGACTTCACTGATGTCTCTGCTTGGATGTCCAGTAGTGCCCCCTTATCCATGGGGGATACATTCCAAGACCCCCAGTGGATGCCTGAAACTGTGGATAGTACCGAACCCTATATAAACTATGTTTTTTCCTATACATACATACCTATGATAGAGTATTATTATAAATTAGGCACAGTAAGAGATTAACAATAACTAATAATAAAATAGAACAATTATAACAATATACTGTAATAAAAGTTATGTGAATGTGGTCTCTCTCTCAAAATATTGTACTGTACTCACCCTTCATCTTATGATGATGAGAGATGATAAATACACTTTTAGAATTACTAGGTGATGAGGTGAATGACACAGGCATTGTGACATAGCATTAGGCTACTACTGACCTTCGGACTATACATCAGGATCGTCTGCTTCCTCCTTCTACCCAATTGACCATGGGTAACTGAAACCATGGAAAGCAAAACCGCGGATAATGGGGACTACTGTAACTTCCTTAAACATGCCCTCCTTGAGCAGTCTATCAAAATAACACTTCCCCTCTCTCCAAACCCTGCCCTTGCCACTCCTTATTTTCTTCCTCTGCTCTATTCTTCATAGTACTTATCACTACCTGACTTCACATTTGTGTTTATTGGCTTCCTTCGCAATAGAACACAAGCTCTTTGAAGGTATGGAATTGGACAATCTGTAAGAAGTCCTGCTCAGCAGGACTGCTCTACTTCTGTAGCAAGATGTAATGCGTTTTCTATTACTTAACTCTGAATAGGAATCTATGCCTATGTCACTTCTATATCTGTCCCATGGCCCCTTTACTTGGCTCTGTAAGGACAGGAATCTTTGTACTATCCCTTACAGCACCTAACCCTTCACACTGACGATATTTAATTGATTTTAGAACTTTATTAAAGTTCTAAAGTATTATTAAAGTATTTCAGGAATAATTAAATTGTTAGAACTGTCTAAATTCAACTAATGTCCTACCCCAGACTACATAAATGAACTTAATCTTACACAGCATTCCTCCAAAGTGTGTTCTTTACACTTGTACTTTTGCAAAATGCTTCTTTAAAAAAGCATTCTGTGGTCAAAGTTAGAAATAACTTTGAGAAATGCTATATACTGTATTTGTCATGATGGTGATATAGTATATATATATTGAAGACAAGAAGTTTTAGAGTAAAGAAGTTTGGTAATTTTAACCAGAATTTTCCAGACTTAACCACTGAATCTCTTTTGTTGCATAATATTTATTACCATATGGCAAAACAATGTTTTATGAAATACACTTTTAGAAATACTTAAATAAAACATAATATACAAAAGATACATTAGAAGACAATTATTCACTTTGTAAACTATCTTGCTTTACCCAAGAATAAGTCATATGGTATAGAAATATCATGGTCCCTTAATAAATTTTAAATCTGTTTGCAAACATTCAAGGACTAAAAGTAGTACATAATGAGAGAAAAGCTCTTAATCATTTTACTAACACATTCATTTACGTTGCTAGCTCTGTTTCCTGTTTCACTTGAAAAATTGACCTGAAGCAAAACCAAAGACACATAACTTACTTTTTGGAAAGTAATTTAATCCCCATGAAAATAATAACTGCCTCAACTCCAAGAGCAGCAAGTATTATTCCATCATATAATACAGCTTGTTCTCGAGTCCAGGCATACATATCCATTGTTAATGGAGTAACGATGCTAAGAAAAACAAAAGGAAATTATTCTTATTTTATTTAAATCATAGTCATTGTTATTTAAAATTGAAATAGAAGCTTTAATGATGATACCAACACATTCAAGAATTTGCATCCCTGTTAACAATGACACCAGATCTACATAAACAAATATTTTAACATGTTTTAGGCACATTTTGTTGTTACATGCACAAGCTACTATGTTTGGCTGTTTGTATTTTTATTTCTTAATATTTATTCATTCATTCATTTACTTAATTTTTATTGTGTGTGTGTGAGGAAGACTAGCCCTAATTTATTCATTTATTTATTTATTGTGTGTGTGTGGGGAAGACTAGCCCAAGCTAACATCCATTGCCAATCCTCCTCTTTTTTTGCTGAGGAAGACTGGCCCTGAGCTAACATCCGTGCCCATCTTCCTCTACTTTATATGAGATGCTGCCGCAGCATGGCTTGATAAGTGGTACATCAGTCTGTGCCCAGGATCCAAACCTGTGAACCCTAGGCCACCAAAGTGGAACACGTGAAATTAACTGCTATGCCACAAGGCCAGCCCCCTCTTAATATTTATTTTAATTATATAAGCAATATATCCACATTGCAAAAAGTTTGAAAAACAGGAAGAGGAAACAAACCAGCCATAACTTCTATCATTCTAATATAACGAAATAATCATGGTTATATTTTGGTTTAAATTGGTCTCTTTTCAATGAAATAATGTTACTATTATTATTAGAACCTTCTGGGATTTTTTTTTCTTTTCCTCAGTCTCTTTCATCCCTAACATCGAATGTATAGATTTTTCTCCCTACTTCTGAATGTCTCTCTTCCTTTATATGACTATCTCCTTCTTTGCCAAGCTTGTTTTCCTACTTTCTATCTCCTTCTGTTTAACTGACTACAAAATGGAATTGAAATATATTTAAAATACACATTCTTAAAAAAAAAAAGAACATCACCACTTTCAATTTTAAAATCAGATGAACTGATGTGGAAAATAGTTTGATGGTTTCTCAATAATTTAAACATGGAATTACCATATGATCCAGTAATTCCACTTCTGGGTATATACTCATAAGAACCGAACGCACTGAAAATGGACAAATGTTGTATGATCCCACTTAAATGAAGTACCTAGAACAGGCAAATTCATAGAGAGAGAAAGTAGAATAGAAGGGCTGGGTGAGGGGTAATGGGGACCTATTGTTTAATGGGTACAGAGCTCCTGTTTGGGATGATAAAAAGGTTCTGGAAATGGATAGTGGTGATGGTTGCACAACATTGTGAATGTACTTAATGCCACTGAATTGTACAATTAAAAATAGTTAAAATGGCAAATTTTATGTTGTGTATATTTTGCCACAATTTAAAAAGTGCCCTCACAATCAGATGAGCTGAAATTTTCATATGTCTTAATAATTTTAAAAATAAAAAATCAAGAGGAGAAGTGATGTCAGCACCATGGCAGAGTGAGCTCTCCCCTTAAACTCTCCCCCCTAAGATAAAACAAAAAGGTCATTCATATGCCAACAGAGGACATTCACACAACACAAAGGCATCTGAGAGACACATGCAGCCTTACATCTGAAGGTGGAGGTGTGGGTACCCCCAGAGGAAGTGGAAGGAGGTAAGGAGAACTCTCTCTCCCCATATGGCAGTGACTCTGGGTCCACGTGGCTCTCAGAGAGAGGGGGGAGGGGCAGCCCTCTGTGGGGAAACCATCACTTTCCAAGTTCCCTCAAAGCCTGTGGGAAACTCCCACATGGAGGGGACTGAACTGCTGCAGGGGTGTCTTCATGAAGCTAGCACCCCAGGAGAGCAGACAGTGAGGGAAGAGGAGAGCAGACAGTGAGGGAAGAGCAAGAAGCCCCAGGGATCGGGCAGGCAAAAGAAAGTGCCCCTCCTGCCACCCAGCACTTCACCTCAGCCAGTTGGCCAGAGCACCCAGGGATCACGGCAGGTTCAGAATACACAGCTCTTGACCCCCACCCAGTGGTGGCAGGTGGAAGCTGAAACCAGATATTTTCATTATGAGGAAAAACAAACCTACACCCTCAAACAGTGTGCAAAAATATATTAAATCTCCAGTCCAGAAGGAAAATAACAAGCACCCAGAAATCAATCCTGAAGGCACAGAAATGTATAATCTAAATGACAGAGAATTCAAAATAGCTATCATAAAAAAGCTCAACGAGTTACGACAAAATACAGATAGACAATTCAATGAAACCAGAAACTTCTTCACAAAGGAGATTGAAACTATAAAGAAAAACCAATCAGAAATGTTGGAGATGAAAAACAATGGAGGATATAAAGAAAAATCTGAAATCTTTAAAGAACAGAGCTGACAATATGGAGGAAAGAATTAGCAATGTAGAAGATAGAAATGCAGAAATGCTCCAGATGCAGGACGAGAGAGAACTAAGACTAAAAAGAAATGAAGAAATTCTCTGAGAAATATCCAACTCAATTAGGAAGTGCAACATAAAAATTATAGGTATTCCAGAGGGAGAAGAGAGGGAAAGAGGAGCAGAGAGCTTATTCAAAGAAATAATAGCTGAGAACTTCCCAAACATGGGGAAGGAGCTGGAAATACAAGTGAATGAAGTCAACAGATCTCCTAACTATATCAACATAAAAAGACCTTCTCCAACGCATATAGTAGTAAAGCTGGCAAAAGTCAATGATAAAGAAAAAATATTAAGGGCAGCAAGACAGAAAAAAAATAATGTACAAAGGAATTCCTATTAGGCTGTCAGTGGATTTCTCAGCAGAAACCTTACAGGCTAGCAGAGAGGGGAATGGTATATTCAAAATTCTGAAAGACAAAAACTTTCAGCCAAGAATTCTCTATCCAGCAAAAATATCCTTCAGATATGATGGAGAAATAATAACTTTCCCAGATAAACAAAAGCTAAGGGAGTTCATTGCCACAAGACCCGCACTACAAGAAATGCTCAAGAAGGCCCTCATGCCTGAAAAAATAAATAGAAAGGGGATACAAAGCCTTGAGCAAGGAGAAAAATAGGTAGACAAAATCAGAAAAATTGCAGCTCTCCAGCAGGATGGGTTAGCAAACTCTTAATTACGACATGAAAGATAAAGGGAAGGAAAACACCAAAAATAAATATAACCTCATCACTTTAACCACAAACTCACAACACAAGATGGAATAAGTTGTGACAATAATTTAGAAGAGTAAGAGGAGAGGGATGGAATTGATATAGTCTAAGGAAATAAGAGGCCATCAGAAAATGGACTATCCTGTCTACAAGATTTTTATACAAACCCCATGTTAATCACTAGACAAATAATCAGAACAGAAACACATATGATAAATAAAGAGAAGACTAAGAAAACCATCATACAGAACCACCAAACTGAACTGGCAGTCTGAAACACATGGGACGAGAAACAAAGAAAATGCAGAAGAACTGGAAAATGAGCGATAAAATAGCAACATTAAGCCCTCATATATTAATAGTCATTCTAAATGTAAACAGATCGAATTCTCCAATCAAAAGACATAGAGTGGCGAGATGGATTAGAAAACAAGACCCAACAATATGCTGCCTCCAGGAAAGATATCTCAGCTGTAAAGACAAACACAGGCTCAGAGTGAAAGGATGGAAGACAATACTCCAGGCCAACAGCAAACAAAAGAAAGCAAGAGTTGCCATACTTATATCAGACAAAGTAGACTTCAAGATAAGCAAGTAATGAGAGACAAAGAGGGGCAATATATAATGATAAAAGGGACACTCCACCAAGAAGACATATCACTTATAAATATATAAGCACCCAACACAGGAGCACCAAAGTACATAAAACAACTATTAACAAACCTAAAAGGAGATATTAACAACAAGACTATAATAGTAGGGGATCTTAACACCTCACTTACATCAATGGATAAACGATCCAGACAGAAAGTCAATAAGGAAATAGCAGACTTAAATGAAAAACTAGATGAGATGGACTTAATACAGAGCACTCCATCCAAACACAGGAAGAGATTACACATTCTTCTCAAGTGCACATGGAACATTCTCAAGGATAGACCATATGTTGGGAAACAAGGCAAGCCTCTATAAATTTAAGAAGATTGAAATCATAACAAACAACTTTTCTGACCATAATGCTATGAAACTAGAAATCAACTACAAGAAAAAAACAGGGA
Source organism: Tapirus indicus (assembly GCA_031878705.1). Lineage (NCBI taxonomy): Eukaryota > Metazoa > Chordata > Mammalia > Perissodactyla > Tapiridae > Tapirus > Tapirus indicus. The sequence continues at coordinate 135,064,706 of CM062919.1, read as the reverse complement.
AAGTGACAAAGACACGGAGACTAAACAACATGCCACTGAACAACCAATGGATCATTGAAGAAATTAAAGGAGAAATCAAAAAATATCTGGAGACAAATGAAAATGAAAATACACCACACCAACTCATACGAGATGCAGCAAAAGCGGTCCTGGGAGGGAAACTCATAGCAATACAGGCCCACCTGAAAAATAAAAAACCAAGCAAACCTACATGTATGGGCATTAAAACATTATAATGTATTGGTAAGGGAATAAACCAAGTTGTCATATAATACCACATATTCTATGTTGGTTTAACAGACACACACACATGCACGCATGCACACATACACACCAATACTTATAGCTGTATAGAAAAATGTTTGAAAAAATACACACTTAAGTATTAGCAGTGGTTACCTCCAGGGAAAGAAGTGGATGTGGAAATACTATTGTAATGTTTGGAATATTTATAACAAGAATGTACTGTTTTTATAATATAATGTAAAGGCATTTTAAAAATTAAAAAGCCATATAATAACTAAAGGTCAACAAAGCCTACACAAGGCAGAGACTTTGTAATATACATACTAGTTTTTTTCAGAATCAGGGCTTAAATAGAGTTAAAATTGCCAGACTGAACCCCATATACATAACTAGGAAGTTATATAGCTTAAAGTTAATTAAATCGTGACACTAGAAAGTTTTATAATTATATTTGTCATAAATCTCAGAGGAAAGGGGGAAGACTAATGAAATAGATTCCTTAAGGAAGTAAGATAAGGTAGTAAGATCATAGAGAATTAACTACATTCTAGTTAAAAAGCATAAAATTAATATGCACTTTTTACATCATGACAAATATATGCTTTTCATAAAGTTTTTGAGAACATCTTTATGCTTGATTAAATTGCAGTAAGAAATACAGGTCATTTACACATCTGATTTAGATGCAGACAGAATAAAACTTACGTTTCAAAAAGGGCAAAGATAAATAGAACCACGAAAAACAGAACATTGGTGGACACAACAGCAACTTGATCAATATTTCCTTGGGGAACTTGAACTTCATCTGTACTTGCTAAGAGTAAACAGGAGAAAAATTATATTACCTACACATATAATCTTTCTTATGACACTAAAATAATGTAGAAATTATATGTAACAAATTGTATGAATAAACACTGAAAATCATTTTTAGGCTTTAAAGCAGTTTAAAAGTAACAGAATTTATATGACAGAAATAATTTTCAAATGGCATTTAAAAGTAAAATGAATTTTCTTCCTAGGAGATACACTTCAATTCTGTTATCTACAGGAAATATTCAGATTTTCTATTTGGCATGTCTCAATCCAAAATAGGAATGTATTTTACAGAAGTCTATAAAATGATCTCATAGAAAATACATTTGCTTTAAATTTCAGTTGCAGGTTTTTTTCCTACCTTACCTAAATCTTAAATTTACAAGGACTTCATGAAGACCTCCAATGGTTTATTAAATCGGTTCTCAGTTCTATGATTCACTTCAATGGATATACATTCTGAATTTCAATGCTATGTGAAATTAGTAAATATCCTTATGTTATTACCACATTTTTAAAAAAAGTTCTTATGTTATCATTTATATTTTTGCAAAGAAACATATTTTGCAAAGAACCACCAAGATGTGACGGTGGTTTCATAAATTAGGAGGGCAAAGTGAGTATATTGACTTATGAATACTATGTACTTAAGCTACACACTCAATATAAGCTATTCCTGATGTAATTGAGAAGTGTGAAGCCAAATACATCCATCATGCTGTTTTATAATTTACCCAATTTATTCAGAGTAAACCTGGTAAGTAATACAAGAATGTGTTCATTTATGCTATCTTTAAGTGTATGTGTAGCAGCAACAAGGAGCAGGAGGTGACTATCCTAAGACACAGTAAGTTTCCATAATTTTTTCACAATAGCGCCCACCTTTATATCTCAGGATGCCAGAGAAGGAGCTCCTCCTCTAACAATAAGAGAGATCTGGAAATAGTCTGCTATACTTGGGGGCAATGAAGCACCCTGGACACTCAACATAGGGTTATGACCTCCCTTTCTAATCACACCAAGAAAACTGGTCACCTTTGTCCACATCCTTTTCTGGGGTAGATTCTGGTCCTTGGGGGCCTTGTAGTATTTTGGACAGACCTCCCTGATTCTCATCACCACCTAGAAGCCAGTCTCTACTCCTTTGAATCAAATATCAACATTGCCCCAAGTTAGACTGGAGTTTGCTTCATATGTGGTTAGTTTCCTGCAGCCTCAGTGAGCAAGCTCAGAGATGTTGCATCCTAGACTGTGGGGATTGACTAGATATCCTAATTACAAGAATTTAAGAAAAGACTACATTAACATATTGATTAAAATACTATGTAATTGGAAATTATAATCCTATCTCATGATAACATCTTTAATAATAGGAAAAACCTGATATGTTTTAACTAAATATTTATTGAAATTTAAAAATGATTTTTGGGGGCCGGCCCTGTAGCATTGTGGTTAACTTCGGCATGCTCCACTTCAGTGGCCCAGGGTTTACGGGTTCAGATCCCAGGCATGGACCTACACCACTCATCAGCCATGCTGAGGTGGCATCCCACATACAAAATAGAGGAAGATTGGCACAGATGTTAGCTCAGGGCTAATCTTCCTCAAGGGAAAAAAGAGGAAGGGCAACAGATGTTAGCTCAGGGCCAATCTTCCTCACCACAAAAAAACAGACTTTTGTTTTATAAAAATTATTTTGAAGTACCTAGATATCTTACAGAAGAAAATAGATCTCTCCTTTCTAAACTCTCATTTGTGCTTTAGAACACTGCTGTCCAGTAGAACTATGACATGATGGATATGTTCTTTCTCTGTGCCGTCCAACACAATTAGCCATTAGCCAACTATATCCATAATTGAGCACTTGAAATGTAGCTAGTGTGTCTAAGGAATTTCTTAAATGTAATTTAATTTAAATAGCTAAATGTGGCTAATAGCAACCATATTCGACAGTGTAGTTCTAGACCTTTGCTACCCAAAGTGTGGTTCACAGACCAGCAGCATCAGCTCATGTGGTAACTTGTTGTATCACTAGGTTTGCCAGATTTAGTAAATAAAAATACAACATACCCAGTTAAATTTGAATTTGAGATAAATAATAACTTTAAGTATGTTCCATGCAATATTTGAAATTTAAGTACAAGAATGTTCCATGAAATATTGGGGACATATTTATACTAAAAATTTATTTGTTGTTTATCTAAAATACAAATTTAACTGGCTGGGACATATTTATACTAAAAAATTATTAAAATTTATGGGGCCAGCCCAGTGGCGTAGTGGTTAAGTTCACGTGCTCCACTTCAGTGACCTGGGGTTCGTGGGTTTGGATCCTGGGCGCAGACCTACCCACCTCTCATCAACCCATGCTGTGGTAGCATCCCATATACAAAATGGAGGAAGACTGCCACAGATGTCAGCTCAGTGACAATCTTCCTCAAGCAAAAAGAGGAAGATTGGCAACAGATGTTAGCTCAGGGCCAATCTTCCTCAAGCAAAAAGAGGAAGATTGGCAACAGATGTTAGCTCAAGGCCAGTCTTCCTCACCAAAAAAAAAAAAAAAATTAAAAATTTAACTTGGCCTCCTGTGCTTTATCTGGTAACCCTACTTCAGCCTCACCCCAGGCCTAATGAATCAGAATCTACATTTTAACAAGGTTCCCAGGCGCTTCCTAAGCACATTAAAGTCAATGAAGTACTGATCAATATTGTTATCCCATTCCAACTCCTGAAAGACTCTGCTTCTTACATATCTTCTCTTTCTCAGCACCTTAACCTCGCCCTCTTTAACTTGCTCATTCCCTTTACCTGATAGGTCCTTTAAGTTAGCATCCTATTTTTCACTTTTAAAAATGTAACTTATACCCACTGCTGGCTGTCCTTCTGTCTTCCTCACTTTACCTTCTTTCCTTCCTTCCACTTTTCATTTTGAAAACTTTCAAACATATCCTCATATGTCCATCCCCTAGGTTCAACACTATTTGCCACACTTGATTCATCTACCCCTTCCTTTCTTCCTTTCTCTCGCTCTTTGTCACTATAGTGTTTTTCACTGGGTGACTCCAAAATTTGTATCTCTAGCTTTGATCTCCACTGCCAAAATTAGTAATGCCTCTGAAATCTTTTAGTTGTTCTAGTGTAGCAGTATATTCAGCTTGATCCAAATTGAAATCATCTTATCTTTCAGCCAATCTCCCTTCTAAATCTCGTTCTCTCCCATTCTTTCAATTATCTAGAATCAAAACCTGGCAGACATCTTCAACAATTCCCTTTAATAGTTCATATTCCCTATTCAGTCTGTCAAGAATCTTGATTTTTTTTCCTTCAAAAACTCATATATCTATCCCTTCTCCATTCTCAGTTGCTGTCCTAGTTCAGGCCTGCACACATCTGGGTCAGCCTCACACGGAATCTGAAACTATTGCCACACTTCTCCTTTGTTCAAAAACTTCCTACAGCTCCTCACCACTCTGCTCTCCACCCTACTACTTTTAACTTTACCTTCCAGTAGTGTTGTTGTGGACATGGAATAAAATGGCTATGAAAGTACCCGGTAAAATAACACTGTGTCTTTTCCCCAACTTTATAAACTCCTTGAGGACAAGGACTGAGATGCATTCTTTCTTATGGGGGGACACTCTCCAAGGAGGACATAATTAGTACTTAAAGTTAATCTAGTAAAATATACCTACTAACCAGCTTGGGTACCTATTTATGAGTCAGAGAAAGATCTAAAGGATGAAAATGTACATCTGTAGAGTATACCAAAAGAATAAAAATACAAAAGAGAAACCATACCTATTCCCATAATTAAGGGAGCAAAGAACTGCTTGAAATACATACATTTGGTAGCAGAGTTATTGAAATCATCCCAAAGATCTCAAGCCTTTTAGAATATGGCCTCTTTGAAAACAAGAAGAAGTGATTTTTCGCAATGGTTTTAACTTTGCCAATCATGAAAATAACAAATAACTGATATGGGTATGCCTTTTTTTAAAATGAAATTAGGTAACTTTCAACGTTCAAGATCTTCCCCAATCACCCACTGTATTGTCCTCAGATGCAAAATCCAAGTAAATACCAAACAGACAGAATCATTAGAAGCACTTTGACTATGCTATAGTAATTTAGTCAAACAAGTTAATAGTACCTTCTTCAAAATTAATACTTTTACACTGTCGTCCTGAGTCATCCACACGATGTTCTCTTAAAAAGAAAAACACAAATATTGTATCCATGAAAGGCTTAGTATAATAGAGACATGGTTTAAATTTATCACTAGCCTTCTATTCCTTCACATTCTGACATAGTTTCTTTTACTGACTTCTGAGTAATGAAATTATTACCAATGAGATACAACCAATAAAATTAAAAAGATACAAGTTACAACTCTTATTAGCATAAAAAATGAAAAGAAATACTCATTTCATCCAAAAGCACACATGATCTATCTTAATCAGTATTTGAAATTTTCCATTAGTTATAAATGTTTTTGGACTCTTGGATAAAGCACTCTAAAGAAATACAAAGTAACATAACTTCACTAGTTTTAGAAAATTTCTTCTAATATAAAAGATAAAGAGATATACATTACAAGTAACTTTTATATTTAAGGTTGATACTAATCATTAATCTACTTAGAAACCTATATTTAGTAAATCAAGACCAAACCTTGAATCTTCAAAGTCCTTATAATCTGTTCTCATTTATCAGTTTGTCTATTATTTTAGTTGCAATATGCATTAACTGATCAAAAACTATGAACACAACTATAGACATTAAAAACCAAATAAAGATTTCATAAGAATAATTATCCTCCAATAATAATAATGCTTATTTAATTTCACAATCTACAAAAGTAGTTTTATCATTTCTATTTAATTACCTTAATATAGCAAGGATCAGAACAATATTTAAAATTCCCAGGAAGGCGCCAAGTAAAACTGGTGCAGTGTACATGTTTATCTGCAGCTTAAGAGTATCCCATGTCACACCCTTTTCTCCAATGAGTGCAAAACAAGTCTGAAAAACTTATTAAAATAAAACGTATACAGATGAATTATTATATGGGAGGCACAGGCTTAAAAAAATGTGAAAGACATTTACCACAAAATTGGAAGTGACATTATGGAATCATCCATCTACATCATGCATCTCGACAGGGAGGAGAAAATTGGTTTAGAGGAGGAGGTGAAAATTTTACTCTTTTTCTATATAAAGCCTGAATATGCATACAGTACATAAAAGATATACAATAGATCTGTGGTATTAAAATTTCATGGGATGGAGTGATTAGAAAAAAAACGTCTCAAGAGGCTCCTTACGGGGACAATAAGGAAAAGGCTGAGAAACACTGATGTACATGCATTCACGAAGAATTATATCTAAAGTAACTTGTCATTATTTTCCTTTTTAAAAAAAAATCTCCATAGGAAATTTAAATTATACAATTTCTAACAAAAATAAATTATAAAAGTTTCATCAATTTCATTATAAGAAAGAAAATGTTACATTTTAAGTCAATATTTTAAATATTACTGTGTATATGGTATTATATATTATGGTATATAGTATTATGGTATTATAAATTACATATATTTAATATTTTAAATACGGATCTGTGGCAAAAATCAGATTGGAAGAATACTGGTTTGCTCTCTGGATTTAGATTCTATATCTGGCTCTGCCAATAATTTACATGTAAGCTTAGGGTGAGGATTAAGTTTGATACAGCACCTAAGGCACTTAGAACAGTGTCTAGCACATAGTAAGCACTCAGTAAATGTTAGAGCTTGTTGATGTGGTCATTAATACTGGAAAAGACATCTAATCTTTTCAGGCCTACATTTACTCAACTATAATACAAAATGTTTAAATGAGATAATCTTCCAAATGCTTTTTAGGTGTTGGCTTCTGAGAACCTAAGTCTATTCCAGGTACTGTGCTAGACACTGAGGGTGGAGTGGGAAATAAAAAAGACCCAAAAAGACCCAGACTATGTCCTCAGGTATTTTATGATATGGCCGTAGGTTCAATTATTCTACAATTGTGCTTATATTTTACTCCAGAATACTAAACTAAAATATTAGGTTTGGTGAATGAAGAATTAGATTCTCTTCTGCTGAGCCTTTTCTTGGCTAAATAGAAAGGAGTAATGGAAACTGGAGTGAAGGTGGGGTATTGATGAAGTAAACTGAGGTGAATTCAAACTGATGATATTCATAACTGTAATATTCAGAGCATGAGCCAATTATATGGTTTTTCAATGTTATTCTAATAAAAAATTACTAATTTCTCTACTCAGGAAAAATTAATTGGCCTTGGGGAAGTATTAAATCTCATTAATATTTTTTTATACTCAGCTAAAGGATTTTCTTTCTTTGGAAGAAGAAAAAAATTGTAAGTCTTTTAAAAACTCTTTCATTTTCTTCAACCTTAGAAAAGTCTTAAAGGTATGGTGAAAAAACAGAAGGGTAAAGAACCTCCTATAGCTTTCCTCAAATCCTACAGTTGATAGAATTTTGTTTCTAATAAATGGAAAAAGAAAGCAAACTCTTGCAGAGATGTCAAGCTAAATGATTATTTCACAGAACATATACTTTGGAACGAGACAGAGTTAGGTTTGAATCTTGATTTCCCACTTACTGTCTGGCTGACCTTGGACAATTTAGTTAGACTCTCTGTAAAATGGGATTAACAGCACTTAATTTAAAGGACATGAGTTACTATATATAAAGAGCCTAACCTCACTGCTGGATCAAAAATATTAGTTTCCCTTCAGCTATGAGGTTTTATACTTGGATTTCATTTAACATTTGAAACTTAAAAGTTTTCCCAACTCAAATCCAAGTAACAACAAGTGAAGAGCACCTACCTGGACCTAGAATAAAACCTAATGCTTGACACGCACTTGTGTTTGCCATGGAAGCTGTTCTTTCCTGAAGGGAAGTAGCACCAGCAATGTATGATCTAACAACTGCTACATTTCCTAAGAAAAGACACAATAATCCAAAGTAAAAGAAAATATCTTTCCGTTTATAAAACTCAACTTAATTTGGCCTTATAGAGAAGAAATATGAATCTATAGTATAGTCACTGCTTTCTCTTTATGATCATACAAAGCATGTATATTGAGCAAATGCATCAATTAATGGAAAATACTACTTTTAGTAATAAGAAAACACAGTTAAAGATTTGAATGAATGAAAAAATGGTGTTACAGGAATGTTAAACTTTTTTTCATCATTAAATATTGAGAAAGCACTGAGTGAATGCTACAACTATTTTTAAAAGAAAGATGTCACAAACTCTGCATGCTTAACTTGTAATGTAAGAAACAGAAAAAGAAATCCACTAACAATTCAACTTAAAGAAATTTATTGAGCACTTACGCTGAAGAGACTCTGCTAGGGGCCACAGAATATTTTTTAAAGCCATAAATTGTTTCTAATTACAAAAAGTTTATTATTTGGTTGGTGATAAAGAATGAAGACAAAACAGCATATAAGCAAACAAAACAAAACAGCAAAACAGTATATAAGCCAGTGCCAGAGACATGCCAGAGAAGAGAAAGATTCATTAAGGGGTAGAGTAGCCTAAGACAGCTTCATGGTTCATGGACGATGTGGAACTTGAATTGAATCTTGAAGGATGAAGAACGATGGGGACAGAAGAGAGAAACTAAAGGGAACATCATGAGCAAAGGCAAAATAACAGGAAAGGTATCTGTTTGCAATGAAAGATCTGTATGTTGAACTGTGAAATTGAGAAGGGGTGACACCAGGTGAGAAAGTGCCATAAATGTCAGGCTAAATGAAAATCTGACACACCAAACATATACATACACACACATTACCTGCTCCAAATCCCACCAATCCACGAGCAACCAACATGTAGTATTTATTATGAGAAGCTGGGAGGTGGACATACGCATAGAGACAGTTGGCTGCCACCGAAATGAAGATGGAGACAATAAGAGGCTCTTTTCTTGGTCTATAATTAGACCACAAACCAAATATAGGTGAAGCTACCATTTGGCCAAGACTAAACGAAGCAATAACCCAGCCCAAAAAACTTGCATCAGCTGTCTGATCAATCTGCAGAAAAAAGTACAGTACTTTAAGATTTATTATCCAAGAAGAGTAAAATTTAAAACCTAAAAACATTTTTCCAACCATGTAACATTTCTTACTTAAAAAAATAAAAACAACAATATAACATATAAGTTTTGTGACACTCTTATTTACAGTAACTACTGACATTATAATTAAATGTGCTAAGAATTCACTATACACAAGGAAAAATGCTTGGGAAGCTTCATCTTTTAGAATGATTATGGAAATTTTTGGTTCATAAAAATCTTGTTAAAAAGATAATTACATTTTATATATATATAAAACATAAAAAATAATATGCCATTCTTTAATTTTTATAAAGTAAGTACAATTATTTAGACTTATGGTATTTCATAAGCTAAGCAGCCACTAGCATGGTAAATCTTTTGTTTTTTAAACTGGGAACAATAGTCAAATGCTTAAAGACAATAAAAACATAAAAGCTGAATTAAATCTATTACTAATTTTTCCTTTCAACATAGACAATTCAGGATTCTACCACTTTAAGAGGGTTTACATATCATGATGAATGTTGAGGGGAGAACTAAATAATTAAAATTCAGAAAATGAAATATTTTCAAAAAATAGCAAATTTTAGCTTACAAAAGAGACTATGGAATATATCAACAGATTTTTTTTTTTTTTTTTTTTTTGTGGGGAAGACCAGCCCTGAGCTAACATCTGTTGCCAATCTTCCCCTTTTTGCTGAGGAAGACTGGCCCTGGGCTAACATCCGTGCCCATCTTCCTCCACTTTATATGGGACGCCACCACGGCATGGCTAACAGGCAGTGCGTCTGCGGGTGCCCGGGATCCGAACTCGTGAACCCCGGGCTGCCAAGCGCGGACTAAACCGCTGCGCCACTGGGCGGCCCCTCAACAGATTATTTTTTAAAAATATATTAGGCTATATAGTAATTTTGAAAAATAAGAACCATTAAATTTTAGGGAATAAGTTTAAACATTCATAGATTAAGTGGTAGAACAACTTAATAAGAAAAACCATGGAATTTTCTTTTCTAAAGATATTTTTAAATAGCTTAAAATGGAAATATTTAGGTAAATTTTTGTGGGGGATGAGAAATAAGAGTGAATAAGTATAACGATACATAATATTTATAGTTCTAGCCTTAAAAATCTCTCTTATTTTAGCCACTCTGGTTTTTATTTCTACCCATATTACCTTTAGCTCCTTTTGTCCTCTCTATTAAAATATAAAATAACTTCATGTCATATAAATTTTGGAATTATTTTCTAAAAAAGCAATGAAAACTCAATTTTAATGTTAAATGTGTGTGGTCTGAAAGCAAAAGGATGGAAACCTCTTCCCAGGACATCAACTGATCACAGTCAAGTGTCCATCTTATGGACAAGAGCAAGCTGACTCTTGGGGGTGGCTCTAACAGTAGTAACAATATTTGCTAAAGACCAGAGGAAACTTTTATTTTAATTGGATACTATTCTTTACAGTGACTGCAAAACTGGAATCTGCTAGAATTCTGCTAGAATTGTAACAGGAAAGTAAAATAGTTTGGGAGGAAAGTAACATAGTGTAGGTTCTACACTACAATACAAGATGTCACTTTAGTAATTGAACTGTTACCTGTGCTCATGTGTGTCTCTCTCTCACAGTAATAACAGCATCTCATTTCTGGTCCTCTGGCCACCTCTGATGATCTCTATCATATTGTTTTCAGAATAAAATCTAAACTGCTCATTATGAAAAACTAGCTCACAAGCTGGCCACTCTCTCCTCTCTAACCTCATCTCTCTGCATACTCCCTCCCCCAATTCTAACTTCCAGCCACGTAGCACTGTTTCACGTTTCCAAAATGAGCCAAGGTCTTTGCCTCCAGCCCTTTGCACAGGCTCCTCTACTGCCCCTTCCACCAGCAATGGCTTCCAAACCTCCAACTCTCTGGACCCCAACTTTCCTTCAGGTGACCAGCTTCTGCAGGCCTTCAAAACTCAGCTCAGGTGTATCTGACTTTGGAAAGTCTACCAGGATCTCTGTAGTCGGATTAGCAACATCCCTCTAACCCCCCATGTTTTTCTATCTGTGTCTGTCTGTGTGTCTATCTCTCTCACACACATACCCCTCCCCCCCATACTTTTAGACCTTTACACACTTACATTGTATGGTAATTATCTGTAAATTTGTTTGGTTTTGCACACTTCAGTGAAAGTTGGAGCTATATCATCTCTAAAAAAAACCCCTAAAGTGCACAGTATAGAATTTCAAAACATTCTTCTCTAAACATGTTAATAATATTCACAAAGTCAAAGTTCTAGAAATTTTAATGCTTTGCTATGGGAGCTAAGATATGAATATGGGTGTTCCAAGCCTCCTCATCTATTTACTTACAGATTATTGCTTATTCATTCAATTAATAGTCACTGAGGCCTTCTCTGTGACAAAAACTGTGCTAGGCAATAAGGATACAAAGATGAGTAAACACAGTTCCTGCCAAGGAGTTTCCAAACCAGGTTCTAGTATCTGGTTCTGAAAAAGTCTGTATTTGAGTAGCTGGGGAAAAAAAAATAGCATGCTTTAATTATTTATCTGTCAAATGAGGATAACATCACAGAGTTGTTACGAGAATTATTTGAGCCAATACATATATAGGGCCATGTCAGCATATAGTACATACTCAATGAATGTTACCTATACAGTATAATAGCTAATATTTCTTACTATTTTATTTTTACTAATACATTGGTTTTATTATGATTTATTATAACTCATGCATGAGTATTCCCACTATCTCCCTGGGCCAAGAGAATAACCTATTATTCTAATTCAACATCTGGGCTTAAGAAAATGAGCCTTCCTGGAAATCAATCCTGCCTCTGCGCAACACAGCCTAAAGAATCACCCGGCTGATGGCTGTCTACCAGCCAGGCCACAGTAACATTCGGAGAGTCTCCTTTCAGACAATTTACTGTTTTGTATTGTTTGGGGTGTTTTTTTTAGCCTAGTTTTTTATCTTTCTCACAGATGGCTTTTAAGCTAAGGAATATTTGGCAACATACTATCATAAAAGAGATAGAAGCCTTAAATTAAGAATTAAAAATTTTAAGGTAGTAGGTAACATACACTGTGGTTAAGAGTCAGATTTTGGTTTCAGATAGGGGTTGGCTCTGCCATTTTCTAGCTGTGTGACGTTGGGCAAGCTACCTAACTTCTCTGAGTCTGAGTTTCTTCACCTGTCAAACAGAGGGATAATAACCACCTCACAGGTTGTTATGAAGATCAGAAGATGATTGAGGTGAAAGGTTTAGTACTGTGCCCGGCACACAGTGAGTTCTCAACATTATTATGAAATAACTTGAGAAAATTAATTGATAAGATTTTTGGTAAAAATGTTAATTTATATGGCCAAAGAACTAGTTATAAGTTCATATACTCAATAAATTTACCTTTGAAGAGCTTTCAAATATCTACAGGAGGGAGTGTACCTTTTCAAAATTCAACATATTGTGCTGAGTAGATCTAACTATTACAAATACTTTTCTTTTGAAAATTTTGAAGTTAGACTAGATGCAGGAACCATAGAAATCAAAAGATTTTTCATACATGGAAATATATTTTTAGCAAGGAAGATGTTGCTCTACAATTGTTAAATATTCTGTTCCAATTCCAACAACTCTGCCAGTATGGAAAGAATTTTTAGTGTCATGGGTAATAATTTCATGTAATATAATTTTTTAAATTAATTTTCAAAATAGCGATGAAAATGTGGCACTAAATCAGTAAAAAGTGAAATTTGTATTTTTCTTCTTAAATTCCTTTTAAAATTTCTTTCAGATATTTTAAAAGATAGCATTTTCAAAAATTTAAAAATTCATAAAAACTAAAAAATCTAAAATGAAACATAAAATGTCAATAAACTTCTTATATCATAGATATTATTTTAATCCCTAAATATTCAACAAATACGTCCAGCATTTTTGTTGAAACCATCTGACCATCCTAACAATCTAGTAGGGAAGTTAAGTAAACACACTGTTACAACACTCAGTGATAGGTATTAATGATAAAGGGGTATGGAATCACATAGGAAAACCCTCTAACCCAAACTGGGGTGAGGGACAAAGAGGCTTTTCAGAGGAGGTGACATTGGAGCAAAGCCTTGAAGAATGAATAAAAGATAGTGAGGAAGGAGGGAGACAGGGAAGGACAGAGGAAAGGAAAGATGGAGGGAGGGAAAGCATTCCAGAAAAAAAGGAGAAAAACGTAAAGACCTGAGGAGCCTAGTTTCATCGAAGAAGATATGTCTAATAAATTGTTGGCCATAGATCTCATATGGTCAAAGGCTTAGGATCTAGGCTAAAATGTACGCACACACGCATGCACGCGCGCGCGCACACACACACACCAACCTCTGGGGAAAATCAACACATGAGGAGCAAGTTGATAAAGAAAAATACACAAAAGAGCTTAAGAACAAAGCCAGGACAGAGACATGTCATGGAAGCTAAGAGAGGTTTTCAAGAAGTAGGGAGAGGACAACAATGTCAAATGCTACAAAAATGTCACCTAAAGTAAGGACTGAAAAGAATCTAACTGGTTAGCAGTTATGTCACTAAAGACCTTACTTAACAAGAGTAGTTTCAGGGTAGCAGAGGAGTTAATCAGATAGTGGCAGGTTAAAGAGCGAATAGGATGTTACGAAGCACAGAGAAACGCCTTCAAGAACCTTATCTGAAATACTGTTATAGATAAATTATGTCTCCAACTTAAATACTGATTTTTAGTAAGTTCATTCCTGGAGATTTAAGATGGAATTGACACATATTTACACCATGTTATGTGTGAAATATATTTTTTAAAAAAAGATAGAATTGACAGGACTTGATCAATTGATGTCAGGGTACTGACCAAACTTGCATCTTCTTGTCACCCCCTCCTCTCCATCTAGTAAACACAACATCAAAATACATACAACACATTATATATGCTTTTCACAGTGTCATCTGACAACCCAAATTAATTCTATGGGAAAGCATGAAATTATTTCATAGAAATATCATTTGTACCTTTTGAGAATTCAGACTGTGTCTAGTTTAGTTTCCTTTTTATCAAGGAGGGAGTAGTGATGGGACACAAAAGTGGCTAATAAGTAGGTGACCATACATCTATCTACATTTCCCTGCAACTGTCCGGGTAGGATCTTGTTTTCCTGGTATAACACTCCTTTCACTTCAAGAGTGTTCTGGTTTGCGCAATAAAGCATATGGTCGCCTTACTTACGAGCCTCTTTTGAAGAATTATTATCTCAAATTATTTTAGTAAAGATTAAATCATAGAATGCCAAAGAGACTCTCTAGAAAACTCTTAACTACACAGAGTTACTACTACTACAGCAACTTAAGAGAAGAACAGATTGAAGTGTACAAACCTTTTGGAGATATGGCCATATTGACATTATCACAATTGAAAATCCTGTAAAGAGGCAAACATTGTTATTTATAATTACAATAATTTCATCACTATTTAGAGATACAATTTTTTGAACTATAGCATAGATTTAAAAATATCATTCTGAATTTACAAATTTATGCCCACAAATGTCTAATTTATCAAGCAATAGGGTTATATTTATAAGAAGGAAAATAAATATTAAAGGCTTGAAAAGAATGTATATTACAGTCCCTGACCATAATTAACATAACAAAAGCAGACGACCATTTCTCCTTACTCACATGCCTTTACTGTAAATGGAAATTACTGAAAGCTTTGTTAAGTTTTGATAGCAGAAATGAATGGATGAAAGGCCACTTTGTTATCAAGACTTCTAATCTGTGTTGTTTGGGAGAGATAACTGACTGGAGGGAAGACTAGGAAGAAGGAAAATCATCATCTAAAGGGGGCAGTGGCTTTAAGAAACAAGGATACTTCAGATGGCCACACCTTAAAAGAAAATTCATTATCTCTGCTAGCCTTTATTGCTTGAGAACTGTAATGGTAAACTCCAATGCTATTTGTCAATTTTAAATGTTAGGCACAGCCAATCAAAATTCTATAAAGGCTATTGTTTTGAAAAACAGAATTATTAAGATATAACTCACAAACCATAAAATTTGCCCATTTAAAGTGTACAAGTCAATGGTTTTTAGTATAATCACAGATATGTGCAATTTTAGTCACCTCAGAAAGAAACTCTGGACCCTTTAGCTATTACTCTGCTACCCTCCATCCTACCCCCACCAGCCCTAAGCAAAAACTAATCTACTTTCTGCCTCTACAGATTTTCCTATTCTGGACTTTCATATGAATAGAATCATATGTGTTCTTTTGTGTCTGGCTTCTTTCTTAGAATAATGTTTTCAAGGTTCATCCATGTTGCAGCAGTATAAGTACTTCATTTCTTTTATAAAACCTATTTTTAAAAATAATTTAATTATTGTTTCATTTTAAGTATTTTGAATTGACATTGACTTTGATGAAAAGAGAATTGAAAGAGTCAGCTAATATTTGAAATCAAGGCTGTAATTTCACAATCAAGAAACTTGTAAACAGGTAAAATGTTTAACGTCAATTAAAATCTAAAGTTAAAATAGTTTTTTTGCTGTTAAATTTGAAATTATTACTTGTAATTTTAGATAATTGAGTACAAAAAATTAGAAGTGTTTTAAATGAAACAACAATCTATTACAGAGATTACTACCTAAACAACACTCATTTGCCCCCTTCCTTCTTCCTGGCAGAATCCCAATTTCATTCAGGCATCCATCACTCCTCCACAAAGCCACAGGCTTTAGGGGAAACTGTCTCCACCTCAAATTCCAGAGGGTAAATCCTGATTAGTCTAAAAAATTCAGTCGAGGTAATCCCACCATCCTAGCTGATGATTTAGAAACTGATAGGTAGCCCAGTTCTGACCAGTGAGAAGTGAGGGGAGGTCTACTTTGGGACCTCTGGGAAAGGACTCCTCATCTCTGCGGAGATTTAAAAAAAAAAAAAAGTCCCTTTCAATCAATAAAAATTATCGTGAATGGATATGACACCTGAAACCGCCACTGCAACATTGTTGTAGCCTTTTGTTTTTTTAACCAAAGAAGTTATTGGAAAGCAGAGCCAAAGCCCCAGTGAACTCCACCTGGGGTTGTCCTACAATGGATGTCTTACAAGAAAAAATAAAGTACTGTTTAAGCCAATTTGAATCAACATTTTTTTCCTGATATTTGTAGAAGACATCCTAATAGATCTATAGTCCAAGATGAAACCGTATTACAAAGAATTGTTGAAAATATCCTTTATTTTACACTTTTCTTTAGTATTAGCTTTATTTAAAATGTATTTTTACTCAGTGTTGAATCATGAACAAGACTAGCAAGTGAGAAAGAACAAGAGGGTGACTGAGGTAAACAGAAAAGATATGGAAAACAATTTGGTTCAATGACCTTCACTAAATCCATCTCAGGGAAAGAAATCACTTGTAAAATCAGTGCCTACAGACTTAGAGTCTAAGCTTGGAAAAAAAAATAGATTCCCTAAAACTTTCCCTTAAAAACGATCACAGTATTGATTAATTCCTATATATTTTCATTCCTTATCATTTTTAACATGATAATTACAGTTCTTTTTTTTTTTTTTTTGGTGAGGAAGACCAGCCCTGAGCTAACATCCGTTGCTAATCCTCCTCTTTTTGCTGAGGAAGACTGGCCCTGGGCTAACATCCGTGCCCATCTTCCTCCACTTTATATGGGACGCCACCACGGCATGGCTGACAGGCAGTGCGTCGGCGGGCGCCCGGGATCCGAACCAGCGAACCCCGGGCTGCCAAGCGCGGACTAAACCGCTGCGCCACCGGGCCGGCCCCTTAATATTAAAAATTTTTTTCCTCATGAAGTTTTACTTTTTAGTAACTGTATTTTCAGAAATAATGTTAATAGATTAAAATATATCAAGCTATACAAATTAAGATTCTTGCACTTTACTATTTGTATGTTATGTGTCAATATAAAAATTAAATAAGGTTCACAGGCAACAAAAGAAAAAATAGATAAATTGGACCACTACATCAAAATTAAAAACTTCTGTGAATCAAAGGACACAATCAGCAGAGTGAAAAGAAGAGTCCTGGAATGGTAGAAAATATTTGCAAATCATATATCTGATAAGGGTTAATATCCAGAAAATATAAAGAACTTCTACAACTCAACAACAACAACAAAAAACCTGATTAAAAAGTAGGCAAAGGATCTAAATAGACATTTCTTCAAAGAAAATATACAAATGGGCAATATGCACATAAAAAGATGCCCAACATCACTAATCATCAGGGAAATGCAAGTCAGAACCATGGTGAGATACCACCTCAAGCCCATGAGGATGACTACTATTATTAAGCGTAAAGAGTTGTTGAGGATGTGGAAAAATTTGGACTCTGCCTGTTGGTAGGAATGTATAAATAGTGCAGCAGCTACGGAAAACAGTATAGCAGTTCCTCAAAAAATTAAAAATAGAATTATCATATGATCCAGCAATTCCACTTCTGGGTGTACATCCAAGAGAACTGAAAGCAGGATGTCAAAGAGATATTTGCACCCCCATGTTTACAGCAGCTATTCACAAGAGACAAGAGGTAGAAGCAACCCAAGAGCTCAACAGATGAATGGATAAACAAAATGTGGTATGTACTGAAGAGGATCAGAACATGCCACCCCAAAATATGCCACTTTGTCATATTGATTATTTCGAGCTGAAGGCAACTAACAAACAGCAGATGCAGGACGGGGTCTCTGTCCTTCCCGTCTCTGCCTAAAGACAGGGTATAAATTTCCCCTGAGAAAGGTGCTCTCCCAGTACTAGGAAAAAGAGGACATCCTTATCACTGGAGGTGGAGGGTCAACGCTGAGATGTGTCTGCACAAACAAACCTTACTAAAATAACCCTGATCTTCCATTTGTTTCCTCCATATATTTCCTAGTCACTTTCCCACAATTTACTGTCCCTAGAAGCCCAAACCCCTTTCCTTTTTCTAGCCACTTCTCCACAATTATTGCCCTTTGCTAAAATGGTATATAAGCCCCCAAGTAGAACCATTTCTTTGGAGTTTTCACTTCTTTTCTTTGAAGCCCCCTGTGTCATGTAAAAATATTAACATCAAATAAATTTCTATGCTTTTCTCCTGTTGATCTGTCTTTTGTCAGTTTAATTTGCAGCCCCAAGCTACACCACCTAAAAAGATAGAGGAAAAGTTTTTCCTCCCCTACAATATATACAACGGACTATTAGCCTTAAAAAAGAAGGAATTTCTGACACATGCAACAACATGGATGAACCTTGAGGACATTATGCTAAATGAAATAAACTAGTCTCAAAAAGAAAAATACCATATGATTCCATTTATATGAAATATCTAGGGTAGTCAAATTTATAGAAACAGAAAGTAGAATGATGGTTGCCAGGGGCTGGGAGGGGGATGGAATGAGTTGTTGTTGTTTAAAGGGTATGGTTTCAGTTTTGCAAGATGAAAAAGTTCTGGAGATTGGTTCACAACCATGTAGCTATACTTAATTAACACTTCTGATCTTAGACATGATTAAGATGATAAATTTTATGTTATGTAGTTTTTACCACAATAAAAATTAATTTTAAAAAATTAAGCAATGTTAAAATGATATTTTACCTGAATTTTAAAAATTATGTATAATTTCTAATACTTACCTACACTGCTAAGAAACATAGTAAGATATAGAATCCTAATAGATCTCCATCGGCTCTTATAATGCTCCTCAGTTTCTATAAAATCCCATTCGCTAGATGTAAAGAAGAAAATAAATAGTATATAGTTATCTCATTATGTACAAATCTTTCTGTGGCACAATTTCATTTTCGCTTTCCTAAAGGCATGAAAATGATACGACAGAGATAGAATTTACTAATATTGGTTTTCACTGTATTAATTCATCTATGAATAAGCATTATTTCTTTCAATTTCCATGGATCATATTTATGCATCGTTGTACACAGAAACCTGGGAGACACGAGGTAGCTTAAAAAGGCAAAACATTTTGTGAACCAATTATTTTGCTATTCTTGGCAGGATACAAATGTATCAGTGAAGAGTGTTGAAATCTGTTACACTGACAAAATGAATAAAGTATATTAAAATAAATAAAATAAACTAGCTACAACAATTAGACCTCCCACAGGTGGGATACACAACTACTAAGTATTAAAAGATAATCACTGTCAACATTATGACATGCTCTACTTGATGACAGCAAAGCTGCAGGAAGCTATTTTGGCTGGGTGCTTCCAGAAAAATGAATGTAGAAGTGATACCAGGAAGGTTGGTTGTGACCTATGACATTCCTAGCTCTGAACCTCCTGGAACACTTGCTCCAACATGGGTTACCTGACAAGTTCTATTACTGGACCAAAGAGAGACCAAGGCCCCTCCAGATTGGGTTGATCTTTCGTATAGGCCTGTGACCTGGACTAAGGGCAAGTATATTAACCAGAAATCCTATTTCTGTCAGGTGATACATGAGTGTGTGACTCATGTGTACTCATTACATTTTCACATATGCATACAGGAAGAGTTAACAAATTTACCTTAATTTGAGCATTATGTTTTCAAATAATTAAGACAAGCACAATAGACAAAATGCCTTCTTATGTTCCAAGATTATTTTCTATAATAGACCTTATAGCTGTCAAATTAGTCTTCAAAAAAGAAACTTTTTTTTCAAATGTGATGTGACTGGGAGTAGTAGAGAGGGAAAGAAGAAGAGAGATAACATTTATTAGATTTACTATGTGTCAGGTATATTAGTTCCTGATATAATATATATGAAGTGCTTAACCTATATATGCCATTCCATAAAAAAAGAGCTTTCACCATACTGGAGCATACCTGAAAAACAGAAGAACCCCAGATGCCCATATTTGGAAATCAATATACTGGAATTTGGAATACATAATGCAGATAATTACATAAAGGCAAAAGCGATGTACCATTCAATCCCACAGTACTGGATTCTGGTATTACTTTAAGCCACTGGGTTAGTATTACATTTTTAATTAACTCATAGCTATTTTCTGGAGATCAGAAGTTAAACTGATCATCACTAATAAGAACTATCATTAAAATAAGCCTGAAATTTTTCAAATAATTATTTTGTTCAGATCTTATCTGAGCTAGGGAACCAAGAGAAGAAGTAAATAATATGATTCTGAAAAAAAATGTAATAAAATTGTTTGTTTGTTTGAGTGACTTCAACTTGATTTGGAGCTTAGTCAAAAATCTTTCTTCTTTTAATAACAGCTACTAAAAATTGTAGGGATGACAGAATTAGAAAGTCACCATTTAATAACTACTCTCCATGTAATAATGGATGAAGCCAAGGATCATCAACAGATCCTAAAACAACTGGTTGAAAGGTTGTTGAGGACAAGATAGTCACAGGGCCTCAAAGTATCACCGCACTGTCTACTTACTAATCACAAAATGGAAAATGAGCCTTTATAATTGAGAGATATAGCAGTCACCCTCTTAACCAAGTGGTCAACCGTGGCATCCCAGTAGTGGGATGGCCTGGTATCCAATGCCTCCTGACATAATATATTGGGATATTCTCAACATAACTCATGGGATGTTCTTGGCAGAAATATTTGACCAGGATCTATTCAGAAAGAAGCAGTTCACAAACCCAGAATGTGAGATGTTCTACAGAAAACTGACCTAGACTTATCAAAGGATTCGATGTTGGGAAGAACAGAGAGAGAAGGTCAGGGGACAGTTTTAGGTTGGGGAAGTCTAAAAAGATGTAACAATCAATGCATGAACATTAATTGGATTCTGTTTGTTTTTTTTTTAATTGCTATAAAGTATATTTTTTGGAAAAACTTGAGTGTAGATTGTATACTGCATGATATTTTGAATTAGTATTGTATTTCTAGCTGTGATAACAGTGATGCAGTTGTGTAAAAGAATGTCTTTGTTTTGGGGAGATGCAGGCTGCAGTCTAAAATACTTGAGATAAAGTGTCATGATGTCTGCAACCTACTTTTAGGTAGTGAGGCAAAAGAGGTCTGTGTGTGTGTGTAGGAAGAGATGTGAGCAATGTGGAAAAGCCTAACAGAATCCAACTAACGTTCATGCATTGATTGTTATGCCTTTTCAGACTCGCCCAACCTAAAACTGTACCCTGACCTTTTCTCTCTGTACACTGGGTATACAGGTGTTCATTGTACTATTTTTTTCACTTTTCTATGGATTTGAAATTTTTCAAAATAAAAATTTTTACTTTTTCCTTCTTTTTAATTCAAAAAGTATAACTTTGGTGAAGAAACGTTATCTTTCTACCTTGTTGGAGAGAGTACGAACATAGGAGAATATAACTGTCCTTTGATCAAATCACCATTTTTATTACATTTTCTTAACTTTGATAATTCAACCACTGTGTCACATATCTGAGATCTGAGTTTCCAAAGGCTTCTTTCTCATATCACCAAGAAACAAGAAGGAATGCTGCACTTCCAAGGCAATTTGTTTAACTTTTTGATTCCTTTCTATTATCACTCTGCATTCTGGAATTAGTTCTCCATTTGAGATTTTTCTTCAAGTAAAATTGTAATGCTACAGGGTTTTGTCCTGTTCAACATTTTCATTACAAACTATAATACCTCAAATGATCTTATGTTTATCAAACTTGTGACTTAAAAACTAGGAGGAATACAAGATATACTGGAGTGAATTGATCACCAAAATAAGTCAGATAAAATTTAACAGGAATAAATAAAAAGTGCCATATTTAGATTCAATAGATCAAGATCTACTACAAGGAGACTTGGGTAAGCAGCAGTAATTTATGTGCAGAGAATGACTCTGGATTTATTGAGGAAAAAATAAAATTACACTCTTACCAGAGAGAGCATCTGTGAACTATTGAAGGGCAAACACCCCTCCGCATTCAAAGAAGAGAAAAGAGTGTGTGCTCACTGACAGAATAATGTAATGGTGTAAGAGTACAGAAATTAGAAAACAAAAATAAACTTAGAATGTTCTGTAAGAATATGCTCTATAAGACCAGAAGTCCTAGTAATATTCATTTTACAGAGACAAGGCTTAAGTTGCAAAGAAAAATTTTAAGCACCTATAATATTTTACAATATCCTAAGAGAGGGATCAGCAAACTATAGTCTTCAGGCCAAACATGGCCAACCACTTGTTTTGGTATGGCCCGTGAACTAAGAATAGCTTTTACAGATGAATATTTGTGATCAACTTGATGATCAAAAATATTAACTTTTAACTCCAATTAAGTAAAATGTCACCCCTCAAGAAGAAATTCTATTCCTCTCATTAATAGACTTGTATTACAAAAAATTGTACTCATTTATTATATTTTAAATTTCATTACTAAAAAATTTTGTGGAAATTTGTTTTCTTTCTTGTTATCTAAATACCTATTTATTTGATTTTGCCTCTTGGGCTGCAAAGCCTAAAATATTTACCATCTGAGCCTCTATAGAAAGTTTGCCAACCCCTGTTCTTTTTTTTTTTTTTCTTGTGAGGAACATTAGCCTTGAACATCTGTTGCCAATTCCCTCTTTTTTGCTGAGGAAGATTGGCCCTGGGCTAATATCCATGCCCATCTTCCTCTACTTTATATGGGACACTGCCACAGCACTGCTTGACAAGTGGTGCGTGGTCTCCGAACCTGTAAACCCGCTGCCGCTGAAGCAGAGACAGCGAACTTAACCCCTACGCCACCAGGCCGGCCCCCCAACCCCTCTTCTCTTAAACCCTATAGATGGGGTCAGTGGGGACCACTGAGGACTTACCAGACCAGTAAATTATAACCAAACTTCTTAGTGAGGAAAGGTTGGTGGTGAACTAGACACGTTATTACAATTTACTCCAAGTTGAACAGGCTTGCAAATTAGTTGTACATATGTTCACTTATGTTTTTAAAACAGTGTATTTATTGAATTATTCTCAAAATACTCTATTTATTTACTTATTTTTTTGGTGACAAAGATTGACCCTGAGCTAACATCTGTGCCAGTCTTTCTCTATCTTGTACGTGGGATGCCTCCACAGCATGGCTTGATGAGCGGTATGTAGGTAGGTCCCAGCCAGATCCAAACCCATGAACCCTGGGCCGCTGAAGGAAGGGCGCCAACTTAACCACTACACCAGGGGCCGGCTCCTCCCCATTTATTTTTAAAATGCTAAATCTAGAACCTCAGTCAGGTATTGTTTATGGGCAGGACATCTGAATTTAGATGGACCCTAGTGAGCATCAAGACAGACCTTTAGCCCTTTAGCTTCCGTGTTCTAACTACACACAATTCTATTAAGCTTAGGTATGGTTTTCAAAGCAGCAGCAAACAAGATGTCCCAAAATAAAGTTGGGAGAAGAGAGGTTGCTGACAGCAACAAAAACAGGCGTTGCTAACAGATAACAAAACATGATGAGGGATAGTCTGCCAGAAACAGAATAGGCAGAAAAACTAAGAAAGCACACATAAAATTTAAAAAGTATAGCAGTGTAGAATAAATTAGTATAGAGGGAATTAGTACCAAACGCCTCAGAAGGCCCTGAGAACATCACCCTATTACAACACATTTCAGTATTGACATTAACTGTAATGGTCTCAAGATAAAATTGCATTACATATATTCTGTTTAGTAAATCAGAGGCCAAAGAAATACATTTTTCCAAAGGGTTTCAAACAAAGTGGTTAAAATAAAGGTTTGGTGCTTACGAGGGACAAATGAGCAAAAATTAACACGGTCGTAGACAGCTTAAGTTTGTGTATTTGTTAGGTAATTTACTTGATACAATTATTATATATGTTTCAAATGAAAGGATACTTAACTCTGTTTTCCTAAAGGCAAACATACATACTACTTAATTGCGTAGTAAAGACAAACTAACAATTCTGAATTACTGTCCATAAACTAGAACCAAAACAATCAGAATTATACAGGTCAAAATACACTTCACTCCTTAAATGCTAAAAAAGTAGTCTTTATTTATATATTTGGCATACGACAAAGGCGAGCCATTTTAGACAGGTTTACTTGCTAACAAAGTATCAAAAAGTTACCAGGCAATGAGATCAATACTAAAAGCGGTATCTTCAAGTATCGATTAAAACCTTCATTTTGGAACTTTTGTGAAATGTGTAAAGTGATCAGCTCTGTAAAGGGCCAAATGCAGAATGCAGTGGCTTGGCGGCTGCAACACCGTTGGAGTGCAAGTCCAAGAGGCAGCTTGAGTTCCTCTAACACCTTCCCCGGAACCCGCCGGCTCACGGCGCCGCGCGGCCGGACGCCCTGTCTCGGCAGAAGGAACACTTCTCCCAGTCTCGCGCGACCTGGCACCCCTTGTTTGGGCCGGTGCGCCTGACAGCGGGAAAAGGGCCAGTCCCAATAGCGGAGGAGGGTGAGGGGCTTTCCCCCAACATCCGCTCACCTGCTTCCGGGTGTGTGGTCGCCTAAGAGCGGCTCCTGCTCAGCCTCGATCCCCCGGCCGGCCATAGTTAAGGCGCCCACAAGGCGGCGTGACGCCAACTCTCGCGACACCTCCTGCTCCCTCCCATTCTGCACGTCCAAAGCTGTCAAAACAAGCCAGCAAGTGCACATGCGCGCCTGGCAGCCAGAAGTGGGCGGAGCGCGCTGAGGTCAGAGTCCGGAGTCCGGGCAGCACGAGAGTCCGGGCGCCGCCGGGCGGGAAGAGGTCGGGGGCTGGGTCTTGTGTCCTGATCCTTCTTGGGGCTGCGCTTCTCCGCCTCCCGGGACGGCGTCGGGGAGAGCCGAGGAGGGCTCAGGGGCGTGTCCAAACGGCCACCCCCTGGCTCGTCCGTCTCCTTAGGCTTCGCTGTCTGCGGCCCCTCGCTCCTGCGTTCCTGGAGAGGCTGCTGTCGCTGCGGTTGGGGCTCGGACAGAAGGCGAGTCCTGGGAGCCGCGGGAGCGGCGGTGCTGGGAGGCTCCGCCAGCCGGACAGCGGGCGCCCGCCGAGCGGCCGGTAAGTAAGTAGCGGGTCCGGGCCGCGCTCTCCCGGCCGCTCCGCGCGCTGCGTACGTGCCAGGAGGCAGGACTGCGGGAGCAGGGCTTGGCCGGCGACGCCGGGGTCCGGGGCGCGGGGCGAGGCGGGGGGCGCGAAATGAGGGGGGTCCAGGGCGCGCTCCGGCGGTCCCTTTCCCCTGTGGAAGGTGGGGGTGGCTGCGCTCTGTCGTTTCCTCGCTCGGCTAACTACAAAGGCACCTTAACGGTAGGGCCTTGTTAGGTCCTGGATGGGTTCTGAAGATAGGGTCCAGCCCATTCTAACCTGCTAATCCCCAGATCCGCACACCACCGCCGCCTGGGGCGACTGGGGGCTTCAGCCTTGCAAGATGCCACTCAGCAAAGCCTCCTCCTGTAAAGGGCCCAGCACCAGCTTAGCAATGACCAGCTCCTTTCATCACAAGGAAGATGATATTTTTAGAAATATGTTATGAGTTTTTTTTTTCCATTAGATCTTGATGCTGTTTTTTTCCTGGTGCTTACATGTTACCCCTACAAGTAGGCTTGTAAGCGAATTGGTAGCAGTAGTCATTATGTGTGTCATAATTACTTATACATTCTTATGTGATTTCATTTGATCACAACTGTCCTATGAGATAGGTAAAGTTAATAAGTTACTCAGAGTCACTCGGTGTGAAAGTGGCAGAGTTGGGATCCAAATTCAATTGTTTTCAACCAATATTTATGAGCACTTACCCTATGCCAGGCCCTGTACTAGTTACACGTTGTGTTATATGCCATCACTTATGATCTTTGTCTTGTTTGTGACCTTCCTGTGTGCATCCTATCAGGCACATCCATTGGTGAACAGCTAAACTTGAAATGCGTCTTCTATTAGTTCAAAATTATCTTCTGAATTCAGACCTGATATTTTGTACTTGGATTCAGTCTTGCAAATTTGTTTGTAACAGCTCTTAAAAACATATCAGATTCCTAGGATTGGTTCCAAGAAGGTCCATGAGAAATGAGTATTTTTTTTACCATAATGTTGCTTTACTGTATTGTCAGCTTCTTTTTTAATCCCTGGAGTCTAATGCAGTGTATGACATATATATGTGTGTGTGTGTATATATATATATATATATATATATATATACACACACACACTCGACAAAGGAACTTTTAACCAGTATCGCACCAAGCAGGATGGTTGCTAGATAAATATATGTTGAATGAATGCTTATTGAACTACCTCGTTTCATCCCTACAACAATCCTCTGAGGTGGGGTTGTCTCAAGCACAAGGAAATTGAAAGCATGGAGATTAATTTGCCCAGGGTCACACGGATAATAAGCAACAGAGCTAGATTCCAAGAAACACAGGACTCCTGACTGTAAAGCTTGTGCTTTTTACCACCCGCCTTCCTGTGAAAATGTCAAGAAGAATCTTTTCCTGTATCTCTTAAAATATATTAAAACAGGGAATCAACTTTTATATAAACAAAATAATTTGCTATTACATATTAAGCCAGGTATTAGTCTTCTTTTATAGGTTAAGGTGGCTTACTCAAGGTCACACAGCTAGTGGAGGAACCAAGGTCTTCTGACACTGCTATTTTCCACTGCTACCTCCAAGTGATGAGAGCACAAAAGTACATGGAATGAGCGCATGTAAGACTGGTGAACTCTAAATAAGCTCTGTGTATTGTACCAATAAAGAAAAAGAAAGGAAAAAATAATTTCTTAGGAACACACACAGCCCCCAAACAAAGTAAACATTAAAAAAATGTTTTTTTAACTTAATTATTTTTGTTAAAGGCCCATGGAAAAGAAAGCTGAGTTTGAAAAGAGATTAGATTATTTGCTGAATGTCTCACATAAGGATGTGAGACAGCCTCCTGTTGGATTTCCTTAGATGACTGCTTAGAATAGATATCCACCCCATCTAACAAACAAACTGCCTATTTTTCCCAGTCTTCTCCTGTATAAGATTAAAAGGAATTAAATTTGTTGAGGTAGAGTCGTAGATTTTAATAGTGGAGAGCTGGGGTATTTCTAAACTCTTTCTTTGCTACTTAAACTTGTACAGTCATATGCTGCATGATGACGTTTCAGTCAACGATGGAGCTTATATACGACAGTGGTCCTATAAGATTAGTACCACATAGCCTAGGTGTATAGTAGGCTATGCCATCTAGGTTTGTGTAAGTACTGTAGGGGAGGAAGAAATTTTCCTCTGCCCTTGTGGGTTCTTCTGGCTGGTGTAAGAATTAAATTGATATGAGACAGATTAATAGGAAAAAAACAAACAAAAGTTTAATAACATACGTGGGAGAAACCCAGGAAAACCAAGTAGCTTGCCACAATGGCCAAAGTCCTTATCTTAAATATCATCCTCAACTAAAGACAAAAGATGTTGGGGGTGGGGAGAGTCAGAGACTTCAAAGGGAAGAAAGGCAATTCACATGTAGGTGAAAAGGAGCAAACATTTGGAAGACAAGTGTTTCACCACACAGAAACAGAACAACACAGAAGGGAGCCCAGAAACAGGCTTTTCTAGGTTCCTCCCCATCTACCACCTAGTTCATGTTATGCTAAGGTGATATCTGGCTTCCTGAGACAGGTTTTTTTATCTGAATTCTTTTAGGCAGTTGAGGAGGAGGTAGCAAGAAAAACTTTATGAGTCTTTTGTTTCTTAAAAATCATCAGCCTAAAATAATCCTCATGTTAAAGAAACACATTTTGAGGTGGTCAATTTTATACCCTGTCAGTATTCTCTATCATGTTCACACAATGATGAAATCACCTAGCGACACTTTCTCAGAATGTATCCCTGTTAAGCGATGCGTGGCTGTATTGAAAAGAAGTCATTTAACAGTGAAGTTATAACATAAAAATTAGGTCTGCACTTTTGTGGAGTAAAGTTTCTTGTACATGGTGGTTTTTTTTTTCATTTCGTTTATCCTTTAAGATATGTATCAACTATATGAGGATAGAAGTCCTGAAAAAATTAGGGTTACGTTGTTGAAATGCTTATGTACCAGAGTGATGGGAGATAAAAGTACTAGATGGCATAATAGATATTGAGTGCCACTTTAGCAATAGAGCTCATTTCTAGGAAAGACTTTCCATTCCTTGGCACTGTACTAGAACTTCTATTTTTGTTTCACCTTGTTTTTCCCTTTCACATTGGCTATATAAAAGTATAGATGATAATTGTGTGAGTTTGGCTTGATACATACTTCAAAAGTGGGTCCTGGTCCTGCAAAAGCTCACTGGTGTCAGTCCAGCCTGATGTGGGGGCTTTAAGTATCTGGTGTGGCTCCAAATTGTGCCTCCTTTTTGGTAAATTGGAGTTGTCTTTACCCTGGGCTTGTATTATTATCTGTTCGTGGTGGCACTGGATAACAGTTAGCCCTCCCTAAAAAGACCTACATGTTGAGAGCATCCCAGAAAACCTGGTCTTTTATGTTGTTCTTGGAACTGAAATGGGATTTAAGAAGATCTGTGTAACGCCAAACTCCAGAGCCCAATTTATAGTAAGCTATGTGTGTGTTTGATTTCCTTTCTGTTCCTCACTGGTCAGTAGTTTACTGGCAGGTAAATATAGCAAAGAATATGCTGGCTCTAGATTTGGAGTATTGAGTCTTATGGCCTATATTACACAGAAGTAAGGTGATTTGGAAAGCTTTTCTAGTATGGGGTTGAAAATTAGAAATGACTAAACAATTTAGGCACATAATAAATATAGTGCTTTACAAAATATTTGAAGAGTTCATTGTTCTCAGGTCTTTTCCTGCTTCCCTTGCAACTTTCTACTTTTGTGTTTGTCTTACTTTGTTTTTATCTATTACCAGCCTAGAAGAATATTGTATAGAAAATGGGATGTCTCTTGAGCAGTTTAGTACTTTTCTTCTTACTGTAAAATATGTGTTGGAATTTTGTTTTTTTACACCAACATGTAAATAATCTGCTTATTGCTGTTGACATAGATGTTACAAAGGAAGACATTGACCCCCGGCCTTTTCCTGCAACTATAGAGAAAATAAGTGGCCTGTAATAACTGGCAAAAGACAATAAAGTCTTGTGTTATAATGACATGCCACTCTTCTACTGCAGTTTAATAAATGTACACAAAAATGTATCAGTACTATTTTTTGAACAATTCCAGAAAGATCCAAGGAGTAAAATAATTAAAATCATCATTCATCGCTCAGAATTGTCTTTCCCCCTGAACTTTTTTTTTTCTGCTGAGGAAGATTTGCCCTGAGCTAACATCTGTTGCCATCTTCTTCTTTTTTTCGCTTGAAGAAGATTCACCCAGTGTCCACATTTTTTATTGGGGTGTTCATCTGTGCCAGTCTTCCTCTATTTTGTGTGTGGGTCACTGCCACAGCATGGCTGATGAATGGTGTAGGTTTGCACCTGGGATCCGAACCTGCGAACCTGGGCTGCCAAAGCAGAGCGCGCCGAACTTTACCACTAGGCCATGGGGCCGGCCCCAGAATTGTCTTTCCTTATGCTGTAGAACACCCTGAATAGAGTTGCATATCTAAATGTATAAAAAGAGTTGTCCTCTTATTTGAAATATGGAACACTAATTCAGAATTTGGGTAATTGGGTAAAGAATAAACTGTTCCATTCCCACCCCGGCTGGGGATAATTCAGTTCAACTCTGACATTAATCACCCACAGATTAACACCATAGGAGTTAGTGCAGATCCCACAAGTTAAGGGATCATTCCTCCAGAGGCTGTTACTTCTGATGCCAGCCACACTTCTGACTGACTTGGCTATAAATTTGGGGGTTCCTGTGACCCCTGTGGATGGATAATTTGCTCGAACAACACAAAGAACTCAGGAAACCACTATACTTATGATTATCGCTTTATTATAAAGGATATGACTTAGGAACAGCCAAATGAAGAGACATGAGACAAAGTATAGGAGGGAATGTGGAGTTTCCATGCCCTCTCCCCTGGAGGCAGGGTTCGTCACCCTGCAACATATCATGTTCATTAACTAAGAAGCTGTACCAAGCCTCAGTGTCCAGATTTTTTATTGGGGTGTTCATGATTGATTAGATCATTGGCCGTGTGATTCAACTCAATCTCCAACTCCCATTCCCTCTTGGAGGTCAGGCTGGCCTAAGGTCAACCCTCTAATCAAATGGTTGGTCCTTCTGGTGACCAGCCAGAAACTATTCTGAAACTATCTAGGGACCACCTTGAGTCAGCTTATTAGCATAACAAAGACACTCCTGTCACTCAGGAAACTCCAAGGAGCTCCATGCCAGAAAGTGGAGTGAAAGACCAGATGCGTTCTTTATTATACCACACTTACATTTGCCCTTCAAGAAAAAACTAGTCAAGCAATTGAAACATATAGTACATACACTTCCTTGATTTTGGTAATTGCACTAAAGTAGAAAATGTATATAATGAGGACAGCATTTCAGAAACCAGTTTGCCTTTCACCATTTGTTTAATGAATAAAAAACAAAATACTAAGAGGCAAGGGTTTCTATTCTGTTTGGGGGGATTTTTTTTGTTTATTTTTGTGGGCAAGGGTTTTAAGTGAATGGAAATAAACATGATTTAGACAAACTTGCAAGAGCTCACTTGCTTATAAACAGATGTTAATTCAGGTCTATGAAGATTATTTGTTGTTTGTTTTCCTGTTGGTAAGAAAATGGGAAGAAGGTAATTGTCACCTCTGGTATTGAAAGCCTTGAGAGTGTCACACCAGATATTCTGCTCAAAGGCTGAGAAGTACAATTGGTTTCTTCCAATGTGGACACAGTCTCTAAGGTGGCCCTCATGATCCCATCTCCTGGTTTTCACACTTTTGTGTAATCCCCTTCCTTTGAGTGTGGGCAGGACCTATGATTTGCCTTCTAACCAAAAGAATATGGCAAAAGTGATTGGGTGTCACTCCCACGATTGTGTTACATCATATGGCAGTTGATGGGATAACATTCCCATAGTTACATGAAATTATATAAGACTGTCTTGCTAGCACACTCACTCTCACTCTTCTGTTGGCCTTGAAGAAGTAAGCTGCCATGTTGTGAACTTCCTATGAAGAGAGCCATGTAGTAGAGAACCGTGGACAGCCCCTAGGAGCTGAGGCTGGCCTCTGGCTGACAAACAGCAAAATATTGAAGTTCTCAGTCCTGTAGCTGCAAGCAAATGAATTCTGCCAACAACCTGAGTGAGCTTGGAGGCGACTTCTCCATTCAAGCTTCCAGATGAAAACAGTCCAGCTGACACCTCGAAGCTAGATGAGACCCTGAAGCAGAAAACCCAGGTAGGCTGGGTTCTTGGAAATTAATTCTCAAGAAAGGGGGAGTGATAAGATGGGGGGAAACCAACTAGATTAGGAGATTTGTTCTTCAGATTCTTTTATTTAAAGGCCTTAGTGAAGCCTTCAAATATTTAAATTATGCAGTGGCCTCTTTTGAAGAGAATAATACAAGCCTTGAGTTCTGTTCTAAGATTAGTAGAATAATGAACTACTTCTGCTTACTGAGAAAGTTGTCAAGAGGGAAAGTTAGTTTCAATTTACTTCCTCTGAAAAATTTTGTAGAGAGACTATCAAATTACCTCTAGTTTCTAAAGTTTTTGTCCAGTTTTTTTTATTGTGGTAAAATACACATCACATAAAATTTGCCATCTTAACCATTTATAAATATACAGTTCAGTGGTATTAAGGTCAATCACACTGTTGTGCAACCATCACCACCATCCATCTCCAGAACTCTTCGTCTTGCAAAACTGAAACTGTACCCATTAAACAATGACCCCTCCCCCTCCATGTCACCTTCCCCCCAGCCTCTAGTAACCACCATTCTCCTTTCTGTTTATGAATCTGGCTGCTCAAGGTACCTTATGTAAGTAAAAGAATCATACAGTATTTGTCTTTTTGTGACTAGCTTGTTTCACTTAGGATAATGTCCTCCAGGTTCATCCACATTGTAGCATATGTTAGAATTTCATTCCTTTTTAAGAATGAATATTCCATTGCATGTATATTCCACATTTTGCTTGTCCATTCATCCTTTGATGCTTCCATCTTTTGGCTACCAAATTCTATTAGGAAGGCAGACAAAACATGGCTAATTAAATAACCAGTGTTTATTTTAGAAAGAACAGTAATTTTAGGTCTACCTTGTGACATATTGAAATCTCTTAAAATCAATATTTGTATTTATGCCATTTTATAGATTTGGATAGTTTATAATTTTAACAAATATAGTGTTTTATAGTTGTATCTTTGCATTTGTGATATTATTATGACATTTGTGACATACCTATGATTTATTTGATTTTCTAGCCTGGGGTCAACAAACTATGGCCTATGCACCAGCATGCCTGTTATTGTGTGGCCTACAAGCTAAGAATAGTTTTTACAGATGAATGTTACTACTCAATTTGGTGATAGGGGCACTAACTTTGAACTCTCATTAAGCAATATCCCAAGGAAAAGTTTCACCCTTCTCATTAGTAGACCTATACTACAAAAAATTACACTCTATCATTATTATTATTATTATATTTTGAATTTCCTTAATAAAAAATATGTGAATATTAGTCTTCTTTCTTGTTACCTTAAGTACCTACATAAAATCCTTGATTTTGCCTCTTGGCCTGCAAAGCCTATAATATTTACTGTCTACCCTTTAGAGAAAAAGTTTGCAGGATCTCTCCTCTAGTCTATTTATAACTTTGTTCTTTTGAGACACTATTTGTAAACATGTTACAACAGAAAGGAAGATTTTATATCATCTATTTAATATTTTTCCATGCAAAATTCTACAAGATATCATTTTGTAGCTGCTTCCAGTAACTGGGTATGTTTAGTACAGATTATTTTTTAAATATTCCTTAGTATTTTTCTTTTTACTTTCGGATCAATATTCTTTCCCAATTAGGTAAATTATTAAAGATGTCCTGGAAAAATATTATTAAAATGTAATCAGAAATCTGTTTTAAAGGCAAGCTTATAAAAATGTTCAGAATAGTAGATTGAGAAATTTAGTCCTGTAAGGTGGTGTAACATGTGTGGGATTTTTTCACTTAATGACTTGTGATCTTGGGTTTCTGATGTGGCTTAGCTTGTAAGAAATAGGGGAAATAGCATGGTATAGTGGAGATGCATATTCTATCACAGAGGAATAGTCTCTCCTAAATATTTGATACATTTATTCCTGGAATGCAGTTCTAATTCAAAAGTAGTGGGATAGAAGAAAAAAATCTAGAATAAACTGTTCTCTTATGAATTAGTAATATTCATCTAAAGAGAAAATTTAAAGAAAAAGGAATCTGTTCATAGCAGTTATCACAAATACTAAATAATTTGTTAATCATGTAACGTATTTAATAAAGATACTCACTTAAAGGATAGAATAAAATATTAATGGAGGAAATAAAGAAAATCCTGGATGGAAAGACTAAAAAAGTAATAACAGTGCTACTAAGTTAATATATGGATTGAACACACCATCAGTTACATTGCAAATAGGATATTTTGTAAGTCATGACAAACATAAATGGGATGTATATGGAGAATGCATTGTAGACTTTTAAACACTAAAACAATAGTTGTAAGAGCTCTTTGAAAGGGGTTTTAAAAATGGAATACAGGTTTTGGAACTAGATCTAAGTTTTTAAAAGATTTCTAGATTTATTTTTATTTTATGGTGAGGAAGATTAGCCCTGAGCTGACATCTGTTGCTAATCTTCCTCCTTTTGCTGGAGGAGGATTGTCCCTGAGCTAACATCCATGCCAGTCTTCCTCTGTTTTGTATGGGGGACACTGCCACAGCATAGCTTGATGAGTGGTGTGTATGTCTGTGCCCGGCATGCAAACCCCAAGCTGCCAAAGCCAAGCACACAAACTAAACCACTACGCCACCGGGCCGGCCCCTCTAGATTTAAAAAATAGAAATTAGAGAACAGTAAGGAGAAAATAATGTTTCTGGAAATCTGATGAGTAAACAGAAGAAAAATATTCTATGACCTCCAATGATAAAAAGGAATTTAACATTAAGAAAAATTGAATTGTACACTTACTGCAGTGTGTTAGGGAGTTCTATTGGATGTGGTGAGATGGATTGGTTTGATTATATAAACATTTAAGAAAACTGTAGAAGCATATAAAACTAATTTTAAAATTTAATGAAATGGTGAAAGCTTTTTGCTGTGAATCTGATAGGTAAAAGCTTAAAATCCTAACTACAGAAAATTATTATGAATGTTCAAAGTCAATAATCAATCTCTACTGGATAAGTGTTAGTAATAGCATGACATATTTCCTGCTAACTTGACATCCTGTTCTCCAGACCCCTAAGTTATTTCAGCATAGCACATTTTTTCACATCTCCCTTTTTGTGTTTACATTTCTTCTATCTGCCTGATTAATCTCTGAAGACTCAGTTAAACTGATTTTTCTGTGTGGCCCTTCCTGCTCCTTGCTAGCATCTTTAACTGCAATCATCACATCATATAAAACACAGGTTGTTCATTTTGTGAAAATGAATCAAGTTATACATAATGATTTGTGCACTTTTAAATTATACTTCAGTTTATAAAAAGTTTACTTTAACAGCAACAACAACGTACTATAGTGAACTTCTGAATCTTTGCTTGGAAAAATGTCCCCAAGCTTTTTATCTTTCTATACCGTCTTTAAACATCTCCAGATGTTCAAGTGCTGTATGTAGCTTTTCATCATGGCTCTTTGCTGGTAGTTCAGGTCTGGATGTTCATACTTCATAGGATAATGCTTATGATACTTGGACTTCACTAGGCAACAGCCAAAGATTGTTCAGCAAACTCTGTGTTAATTTGTTCAAATATCACATAGTTGTAAAATATTTAGAAATGTGTAATTGAGGAAGGCTTGAAAATAATATGTAATTTCATTACAAAATGTAAAAATTGTTCAGTGGGAGAGAGTCATTTAAGAAGTTGATGCATTAAAGTGAAGGGATTCTTAGTTTTTTCCCCCTACAAGATTCAACTGAAAACAAGCATTGATAGGTTTAAGTAATAACACATAAAGACTTTGTTGCCATAAAAATTAAGTACGGGATTTCCCCTCTATGATTAGCAATGTAAGTCAATTGAATAGAAAACTTACGTAAATCAATTTTTAAAGATTATCTACATTTCTCCTTTGTTAACATTAAATTTTGACTGTACTTATAATTAAAAATTGACTATATTTTTGTAAAGTGGTATAAAGCCAGAAAATGTATTTTATCATCATTTGTAAGTTTAAGCTACTTGGAAGCTTATGTCATTCCAATTTCTGAGTAAACTTTCAAAGTACCTTGAGTTCTGAAGCCTATTAAAGTTTTTAGAATGTTTTAGGAGAGTTTTAAAAATATTTTTTCAGAGGAGGTGGCAAATAAATGAGTACATACAGATTTTTCAAATCGATTTATGCTTTTGTCCTCTTTTTCAAATGGCATTGATTTTCCTCCTGTAAACGAAAATAAATTGAAATAAAGTCTATAGAAATCCTGTATGATTGATACTTGATAGATTGGTTCATTCAACACAACTGATATACTAACATTACTAGAGTGATATAATATCTTGATACAATAATGGGGACAGAAGCTGTGTGTGGAATCTTAATGGAATTTCTTCACATTTAAAGGTGCTTTATAACTAGTCTTTAAAACCTTAAGAGAAATCATCCTTTGGACTTCTAAATTTAAGTTAAGACTTCATTATTTATAACAGCTTTAGGTTTACAGAAAACTTGAGCAGATAATAGTCCAGAGAATTCGCATATATCCCTTCTCCCCGCTACCCCACAGTTTCCCCTGTTATTAACATATTGCGTTAGTGTGGTACATTCGTTATACTTGATGCACCCAATATTGATACGTTATTAACTAAAGTTCATAGTTTACATTAGGATGTACTCTTTGTGTTGTACAGTTCTATGAGTTTTGACAAATACATAATATCATGTATCTACCATTACAGTATCATACAGAGTAGTTTTCTTACCTAAAAGTCTTCTGTGCTACACCTATTCGTCCCTCCTTCCCTCTTCCCAAATCCCTGGCAACTACTGATCTTTTTATTCTCTCCATAGTTTTGCCTTTTCCAGAATGTCATATAATTGGAATTATACATTTTCAGACTGACTTCTTTCACTTAGCAATATGCATTTAAGGTTCCTCCATGTCTTTTCATGCCTTGATAGCTTATTTCTTTTTATCTCTGAATAATATTCCATTCTGTGGATATACCACAATTTGTTTATCCATTCACCTATTGAAGGACATCTAATTTGCTACTAGTTTTTGGCAACTATGAATAAAGCTACTGTGAACATTCGTGTGCAGGTTTTTGTGTGGATATAAGTTTTCAACTCCTTTGGGTAAATACCTAGGAGCACAATTGCTAAGTTATATGGTAAGCCTGTTTTGTTTTGTAAAACTGCTAACTGTCTTCCAAAGTGGCTGTACATTTTGCATTCCCACTAGTAAGGAATAAGACTTCTTATTTATCCAAGTCCTTCCCAGAATTTGGTATTTCAGTTTTCTGGATTTTGACCATTCTAAAGGGCGTATAGTGGTATCTCGTTTTTTTAATTTGCATTTCCCTGATGACGTATGATGTCGGGCATCTTTTCGTATGCTTATTTGCCATCTGTACATCTTCTTTGGTGAGATGTCTATTCAGCTCTTTTGCCCATTTTTTAATTGGGTTGTTTCTTCTCTTATTGTTGAATTTTTGGATACAAGTCCTGCATCAGGTAGGTGTTTTGCAAATATTTTCTCTCATATTGTCTTTTCATTTCTTTGTTTTTGTGTGTGTGA
This sequence comes from Tapirus indicus, assembly GCA_031878705.1. Lineage (NCBI taxonomy): Eukaryota > Metazoa > Chordata > Mammalia > Perissodactyla > Tapiridae > Tapirus > Tapirus indicus. The sequence continues at coordinate 135,027,713 of CM062919.1, read as the reverse complement.
GGAAGATTAGCCCTGAGCTAACATCTGTTGCCAGTCATCCTCTTTTTGCTGAGGAAGATTGGCCCTGAGCTAACATCTGTGCCCATCTTCCTCCACCCTACATGTGGGATGCCTGCCACAGCATGGCCTGATAAGCGATGCGCAGATCCGCGCCTGGAATCAGAACCCGGGAACCCTGGGCTGCTGAAGCAGAGCATGCAATACCACTATGTCACCCGGCCAGCCCCTGTCTTTTCATTTCTTAATGGAGCTCATTTTGAATGAGTGTTTGTTGAATCAACAGCAAACTTTTTTTAAAGTCTTGGAATATTTGCTGTATTTTCTCTGAATAGAGTCTCTAATGTATTCTTCTGAAAGTTTACAGTTTCGCATTTTACACTTAGCTCTCTAATCCTAATCCACATGGAATTTTTTTGTGTACTTGGTATGAAGTACAGGGATTTAATTTAATTTTTTCCCACATGGATAACCAATTGCCCTGGCACCTTTTATTGACCTTAGTAATAACTAAGTTGTTCTAATACTTTGTTGACTTTCTTGGATTTTCTCTGTAATAGTCATGTCATTTGTATGTAATGGCAGGTTTTTCTCTCCCTCTTTCTAGTCTTTAAACCTTTTTATTATTATTATTTTTTTGCTTAGGCTATCTTGTACTATTGTAGAATGGAAGTGATAATAGTGGGCATTCTTATTTCTCACCTTTAAGGGAATGCTTCTAAAGTTTCATTATTAATTATGATGTTGACTGTAGATTTTTGTTAAATACCTTATATCAAGTTAATGATGTTTTCTTATATTCTTAGATTTTTTTCTTTATAATTATTTCTGGATACTGAATTTTATCAAATGCTGGGGGGTTTTGTTTGTTTGTTTTCTTTATATCTCTAAGATATGTCTTTTTTCTTATTTAGTTGGTTAATGTAGTAAGTTATTCTAAAATATTCTTACATTCTTACCATAAACCCATCTGAAATATCTTAGTATTCTTAATTCTTTTGGGCTCACATTGATTTTTGTTGTTGTTTCTTTATTTTCTGTTTTATTAGTTACTGCAAAAGGGTTGGTAATGATCATTGAATACAACTATCTCTAAGAATATGAATATAAACTCTGACAACATAGAATTGATATAACTTACAAGATTTAGAAGCATGAAACAGAGAGAAGGTAGAAAGTAGTGAAGTACACAGATTTTCTCAAGTTTCACAGTCAGTGTCAGAGATAACATTTAAAGCTGGTAAATCAGAGACTAGAGATCTAAGTATACTTAAAGGTGTAGAGATAAGCAGTAAGAAAAAATACCAGCTAAAATTGGGTGGTGGGCCCCTGTGTTCACTGCAGCATTATTCACAATAGCCAACATGTGGAAGCAACCCAAGTACCCATCAACTGATGAATGGATAAAGAAGATGTGGTGTATATATACAATGGAGTACTACTCAGCCATAAAGAAAGACAAAATCATCCCACTTGCAATGACATGAATGGACCTTGAGAGTATTATGTAAAGTGAAATAAGCCAGACAGAGAAAGACCGACACCATATGATTTCACTCATATGTGGAAGATAAACACATGGATAAGGAGAACAGATTAGTGGTTACCAGGGGGGAACGGGGCTGGGGGGGTGGACGAAAGAGGTAAAGGGTCACATATGTATGGTGATGGATAAAAGCTAAAAATAAAAAGAAAAGGAAATACAGGATATTGTCTATATTATGGAGATGAATACCATAAGAATAAAAAAAGAAATGGCCCAAAAAAGATTTTTTAAATAAATAAATTAATTAATTAAATAAAATTGGGTGGTGGGGAAAAGGGAGCAAATCTGTCTGTCATTATTTATCATCAAGAGTTAATAAATACTATGTAGAACATGGAAATACAGGTTTGAGTATTAAATAAAGTTATAAGGATAATTAGTAATTGTTGCTATTATTAGTAGGTATAACACTTAAATTTGCAGAGTGCTGTTTAAGTGCTTCATATATAGTAACTCATTTAATTCTCACAGCAATCCTAGGAAGTAAGTACTGTCATTATCCCCATTTTACAGCTGAGTTACAGAAAGAATAAGTGACTTACTCAAAATTACATAGCAAAGGATTTAACCCAGGAAGTTTGCCTCTAGAGTGTATGCTCTTGACCATTATGATATATCGCACCTTAAATATATCTCTTTCAAATTTACATACATTCAAATGTAAAATATTTAAATGTAAATTTAAAAAAACCTATAGAATCAATAAAACCAAAAAAAGTAACTGAACTAAAACCAAAAGATTGTTATAATAATAAATATAAATGGGCTTAACTCACCTATTAATACAAAAAAATTAAGCAGACCTATAGATCCTGAAATTGAAAGAGCTTTGCATATATTTATAAATAAGCAAGGTGAGGAAGAACACTGGGAAAATACAAATAATAGTCTCTTCTGTGTTTAAAAAAAAATCAAAAACCCCCAAAATATGTGTACTTGTATAAATGGATAGAAGGGCTCGCAGGTATACAACATTAACAATGGGTACATTTGGGGAGGATAGGAAGCTTAGAAGTGAAGAAGAGAGACTTCTCAGCTTTACTCTCTATATTTTTATATTGTTTGAAGTCTGCCAAAAATGTGTTACTTAACTCATATAAATTTTTTTAGTGTAGATAGGTAAATAAATAATATCAACAAGAAAATGGTCAGGAAGAACAGAATCCAAACTGTTAGTAGTAAATATCTCTGAGAAGTAGAATTAGAGATAATGGGAAGGAGATTATTTTTCTCTATTTTACTATATATACTTCTGTATTGTTTGAATTTAAGAATGTTACAGTGAGCATTTTTGAATTAGAAATAAACAAGAGAGTATTCAATCATTTTCTCTTGCCTTTCCTCTTATATAATTTATCTGTTCCTGTGCTTTAAATGACTAGATAATTTTCAACGAATTTCGTTGGAACATAGTGCATGAGAAGACTTCAGGAGGTATATGATTTTAATGAGATTTGCAATTTAAAGACTTGGCTGCTCCTTCTTGTCATGTCTTGGCTTAAATGTTACCTCTTTGGTTAAATGAAGCCTTTTTTTTTTTTTTTTTTTTTTTTTTACTATCAAAGGAGCCCTCTGGTCTTTATGACACTGTCTTGTTATATCATCATCATAGTGTTCTCATCATCTACTCTTGTTTATTTTGTTTTGTTTTTTTAAAATAATTTGTTTTCCGCCACTAAAATATGGGATCCATGAGAACAAGAATAAGCCTTGATCATCTTGTAGCGTAGGACCTAAAATAATGTTTGGCATATGGTAAGCACTTAATAAATAGTTGTTGCATGAATGAAAAAAGTAATACTCACTCTTAAAAGTTCAGAAACTTAAGTTTTTATTAGGCCATCCAAGAATGGTTTAGCTATGGTGAACTGATTGATGATAATTCATAGGAGTCGAGTAATCAGAATACCACTTTATTTATTTATAGTGGTAGATATGAATGGTATAATAAACAAAGCTGGATATGCATTATGGGTTTTTTTCTAGCATTATTATGCCAAAACCAAATTTTTATCAAGGGTAAAAATTGAATAACAGATGGAAATTGGGAAAAAGAGAGATGGGCAGTATTAAAAAACACTAAAACTATACTCTAGCTATAGAGTGTATTGGCTAACAAGTACAGTATTTAGTAAGTGTTTGTTCTTGGTCTTGAGAATTGTGAGAGGTGATATGAATGATTTGGTTTTACTGGTCCAATTATAAAAACAATAAAGTGCCAGCCCAGCTGATGGTAGTTTATATTGTACACCTGTGCAAATAAAGAAGCGCATTAAGTTAAACTTGTAGTTTGGTACAAATCAAAGAGCAAAAATATAAGACATAAGTAGTGGTTCCAAAAATCCATTCAAAGTAATAGATAAGTACTTTTTAGAGCTTATTGATGGAAATGCAAATTTCCATTTTCCATTTTTCTAAGTAGAATAAACCCTGGACCTGAATCAGGTTTTGCCCATAAATCAAAACTACACCATTTAATTTGAAAAGACAGAGATAGATACTAAAAAAACTTTAGAAATATTTGGGAAAGATAGATAACTGGTACACAAGTAGTAGCATTGATTAATTATTAATTTTCATGTATGGTAGTGTAGTAGACAGGCAGTGTAGTATAGTAGATCTTGAGCTGTGTGCCTGGGATTCAGTCTTAGCTCTGCCTCCCACTTGCTGTATGACCTTAGCTAAATCACCTATCCTCTCTGTGCCTCAGTTTTCTCATCTTGGGGTAATAGATCCTTCTTCATAAAGTTGTTGGGAAGTTCAAACAAGAACGTTTGTGTGTGTGTGTGTGTATGTGTGTGTGTTGTTTTCAGAATGGTGCCTAGCAGATAATACAGTACTACATAAGTACTAGCCACTACTATTGTTATCCAGCATATATTGAGTGTTTACTGTCAGTCACTGTGCTGAGGATGGGAAGATCCTGCCCTGGAGGAATTCAGTTTAGTGAAGCTCAGGCTCTACTTCATCTTCTCTGCTTTCATCCCCGTTCTTTTTTTCTATATCTCGTATCTTATTTCCAAGAGAAGAAATTCAAAGTTCGCAGTTTAATCTCAATCTCTAACTTTCCCCAGTTTTATTGCGATATAATTGATACATAACATAACATATATAATGATTTGATATATGTATATATTGTGAAATGATTACCTCAATAAATTTAACATCCATCACCTCCTAGTTACAAATTCTTTTTCTCTTGTGATGAGAACGTTTATGATCTATAAGATAAATAAAGTTCTGGGCTGTAATGTACAGCATGGTAACTATAGTTAACAATATTGTGTTGTATATTTGAAAGCCACTAAGAGAGTAGATCAATCTTTAATTTTCACCTGATATTTAAAGAAATGGTTAGAAAATTGACTTGCTGCCTAAAATAAAATATTTTAAAGTCATTTTATATTTTGTTTCATAGATGTTTGTTTGCTGCTAATGGGTGTGAGCAAGTTAGATATTCTATACCGGAGACTTCTCCTCACAAAACTTTTTATCAGGGGATGGGGAAGGCCAGAGGATCTCAAAAGGTAAGCATTTTGTCTGAATGCTTGTTCTGAATTTGTTATTTTATTAAACATTTAAAATTTCATCTCAGTTATAGAATCCTTTACTATAAATATAAACTGGTGAATTAAGCGTTAAACTATATAAAAAATGAAATTATTTCCTTTTCTCTTTTATCCTTTTAATTATTTCTGTTTTAACCCATATAATCATAAATTGAACTATTTTAAAAGTAATTCAGATTTAAAAATAAAGAGCTCTCAGAAATACAAAGTAGATTTTTAACTCTAATAATTTTTAAGTTGATTAGAGTTTCCAGGGACTGAGCTTTCTTGGGTAACTTGAATCTGTAGTGACTATAAAGCTGGGATATATTGTAGCTCATGGGAATATCTGGACTTAAGAAAATGAATTTTCAGGATTTGTACCTTTAATTTTGAGTCTTGTATCTGTTAATTAATTTCTGAACAATGATATTTCTCACTTTTTTTCTGAGACAAAATGCCCAGCTTGAAAAAAACCAACAGCGTAATCTTTTTCTCTGATGATTAAAATTGTTTTAATATGGCTTATGAACTGGGCTTGCTAATTTTAGTCTCAATATGATGGGTATACTGAAATTTTTCCTTTTTTCCCCCTTACCGTAATAGACTCTTTGAATTCAGAAAGGTGATTGGAAATCGAGAAAGATGTCAGAATCTGGTTTCAAGTGATTATCCAGTATACATTGATAAGGTATTTAAATGAAAAACATGCAATTATAGAAATTCTGGTTTAACATAAATGTGTGTCAAGAATAGGTTGAATGTTGGAGTATAATAACAATGAACACTAAAACATGAGTACAATATAGATTTTTCATTTAGTATTTTGTGTGTGTGTGAGGAAGACTAGCCCTGAGCTAACGTCCATTGCCAATCCTCTTTTTGCTGAGGAAGCTTGGCCCTGGGCTAACATCCATGCCCATCTTCCTCTACTTTATATGGGACGCCCCCACGGCATGGCTGACAAGCAGTGCGTCAGTCTGCACCCGGGATCCGAACCTGCGAACCCCGGGCCGCCAAAGCAGAGCGCACGAACTTAACTGCTATGCCACTGGGCTGGCCTCTCATTTAATATTTATTTAAAAGTAATATGTATCCTAAATGGTTGCTTATAGTGACGATATTCATGTATATTTGGGAGCATATATTTAGTACTTGCCTAAACACAAGAAAATATTTAGGGCTGGATCTTTTTGAGCCTCATTTTGTGTCTTTAGGCTCAGGAGGGTTAGAGTAAATTACTCAGTGTTTCAGAAGAATTGTAAATACTACAGGGAAGTACATTAGTTGCAGCATCAGCACAGGAGAAGTTATTAGCAAAACAACTGTTAAATAACATCATGGAAATGTTATGGGATATAATTAATTGCTGAGAGAATGGTAGAAAGAAAATGATATAAAATTACAGAAGATGAGAAATATATTTGAAATAATTTTGTTTTTAAGCAACCACATGTTTTTCTATAAAATATTTCTAGGTTTATGGAATTGGATACTTGAGGTCTTGTTGGGGACGGCCTCACATCCCTCATTGCCCTTCAACCAAAGTAACTTTACTTTCATCTCTTTTATGTATTGGATATCTTGAGAAGATTTCATTTTTCAAAAGAGTTCTACTGCTAAAAACAGAATTTTATAAATTAGAAATCTCTCTTCTACACCATATAGCTGTTCCTTCTATATCTTCTGGATTTAGAATATTTCTCCCTCAAATTTTGCTAAATGTTTCTATTTTCTCTAGTTTTTTCTGTTAAAAAATCATAGGCTTCAAGTAAACAAATGATCAAAACTCTAATTTCTGCCAGTTTCCACTGCCTAACTCCATTTCCCTCCCAAGGAGGAGTTATTGTTAAGATTTTGGAATGTATTCTTATAGATTCCCTTCCTCTCCCCCACAACTCACTCTCTCACTCTTTCTCTTGGTTTTTAATAATTCACTTACCTTTTCAAGTGTACAACTCAGTATGTTTTTTTATTATTACATTCCCAAGACTTGCACCTGTCATCACTATCACTATCTGAATCCAGAACATTTTTATCATCAAAAAGAAACCCTGTACCCATTAGCTGTCACTTCCCACTTTCCCAGTCTCTCATCTGCTGGCAATCACTATTCTGCTGTCTCTATGGATTCACCTATTCTGGACATTTCATATAAACAGAATCATATAATATGTGGCCTTTTGTGTCTGGCTTATTTCACTTAGCAAATTTTCAAAGTTCATCCATGTTGTAGCATATACCAGTACTTCATTCTTTTTTATGGCTAAATAATATTCCAGATATACAATATTTGTATACAGATATACAATATTTGTTTATCCATTTATCAGTTGATGGACTGTTGGATTGTTTCTACTTTTTGACTATTATGAATAAAAATGCTATGAACATTGACGTACAAATGTTTTTGTGGATATATGTTTTAAATATTCTTGGGTATATATCTAGGAGTAGAATTGCTGGGTCATATAGTAATCTGCTAACTTTTTGACAAACTATCAACTGTTTTCCAAAGTGCACCATTTTATATATCCACCAGCAGTGTATAATGGTTGCAGTTTCTCCACATTCTCAGTAATTAATATTTGTACTTGTCTTAGCCATCTTAGTGAGTGTGAAATGTATTTTATTGTGATTTTGATATGATTTCCCTAATGACTATATTGAGCATCTTTTTGTGTGCTTTTTGGCCATTTGTATATCCTCTTTGGAGAAATATCCATGAAATCCTTGCCCATTTTTAATTGGGTTATTCATCTTTTTATTGTAAAGTTGTAGCTTACTTAATTTTTAATTTTGTATGGTTCTGAAATTTTTTTTTCTTACCAAATTGCCAGTTATCTCAATACTATTTGTTGAATTATTATTCCCTTTCACATTATTTTGTGCTGCCTCCTTTATCAAATAATTTATTCTTCTAAAATACATAAGAAAACTTTAAAACTATACTAGGAGGCACAAAGATGACAAAATTGTGAAGACATCATGGATTAAAATTTTCATATTCTACACATTAGGTCTCTTTAACATTTTCAAAAAATGCAGTGCAATTTCAATTAAAATTTTTAATTTAGAACTTAGGTCCATAAAAGGATCCTAAAATTATTTTGTGAAGAACCATGAGGGTACAGTCAGATCAGGAATACTTGAAAAGAAAGAGTGATAAGTAGAGGATAGTTCAGTCATATATCATTGGGTATTATAAAGCTGCAGTATGATCAATACAATATGATATTGGTTCAGAAATAAAAGATAGGCTTTTAACTTTCTGATAAAGGATTGAAAATAATTTGCAAAAATTTGTGGAAACTTAACCTCATGATAAAGTAGCATTTTAAGTCATTTACAAGAAGTGTGGATTATTTAATAAATGATGTTGACAGAACTGGCTAGACTATGTGTTTTAAAAAAACTAGATGTATATAGCATCCACAGATATGGATTTTTGTTTGTTTCTGATTTTAATGAAAATATGTAGTGCTTTACTGCTAACTTAATTTTGACTACAAGCTTGATAAAGATTTTTTATTTAAAAAAAAACTATTTGAGGGGGAAGAATGTTAAGGAGTTGAATGTTAGCAAATGCCTTTGCTATATATGTAAATATCACATTTCTCCTTATTTAATGTGTTGACATGACTCATTACATAAGTGGATTGCCTGAAAATGAGCTATTTTAACAAACTTGATGTCAACTCTTATTTGATTATGGTAAATTATTTTTATAATTTGTAAATTGTTCTTATGTTTATCTTTATATTGTTGAATTGTTCTAACTAGTATTTTATTTTGAGTTATTGCATGTCATTGTATAAATAAGGTTTATTTATAGTTTATTTTTCCAACTAGACTGTAGTAAAGGATATAGAAGGAAAAGAAATGTGTATGAATAGGAGCCATGTCTTTAGAAAGCAGAGTAGAGCAAAAAGGATGCATAGTAGGCACTGAAAAAAGTTTTCATTGAAGAGAACTTTTTTATAGAAAAACATCTATGATAGACTAAGATATCTTAGTCTATATGTGTACATCTTGGTTTTGCTTTTCTTTTAGATTGAAGAGCAGACAGACTGTAAGATCCTGGATGGACACTTTGTTTCCCCCATGGCCCACTATGTGCCTGATATCATGCCAGCTGAATCTGTTATTGCAAGGTAAGAAATTTTATTCAGAAAGTTAAACTAGTAAGTTATTTATGTTCTTTTAAAATTATAATAATATCAACACCATGTTACTTCAAATTACTTAGTATTAATTACAATAATTACTTAGCATTATTCCCATTAAATGTGGGATGGTGAAGAGTAAAAATATAGAGCTATAGTATGAATTTGAATTTAAGCTGTTTGTCTAAAATAGACTGTTATAAATACAAGATGTTTTATACAAGCCTCATGGTAACCACAAAGCTAAAACCTATAATAGATAATTGAAAGATAAAGAGAAAGGAATCTAAGCATAACACTACAGAAAGTCATCATATCACAAAGGAAGAGATAAAGAGAAGAAGAAAGGAACAAAGGAATTATAAAATAGCCAGAAAACAATTAACAAAACAGCAATAGTAAGTCCATACCTACCAATAATCACTTTAAATGTAAATGGACTAAATTCTCCAATTAAATAACAGAGTGGCTGAATGGATGAAAAAACAACATCCAACTATGCTGCCTGTAGCAGACTCACTTCAGAGGTAAGGACATACACAGACTGAAAGTGAAGGGATGGAAAAAGATATTCCATGCAAATGGAAACTAAAAGAAAGTAGAGGTAGCTATACTTATATCATGCAAAACAGACTTCAAGACAAAGATTGGAATAAGAGACAAAGAAGGTCATTATATAATGATAAAGAGGTCAGTCCAACAAGAGGATATAACATTTGTGAATATTTATGCACCCAACATGGGAACTAAATATATAAAGCAAATATTAAGAGACCCAAAGGGAGAAATAGACAGCAATACAATAATAGTAGGGAAGTTCAGTACGCCACTTTCAATGACAGTTAAATCATCCAGACAGAAAATCAATAAGGAAACATTGGACTCAAACTACACATTAAACCAGATGGACTTAACAGACATTTACAGAACATTATATCTAACAGCAGCAGAATACACATTCTTTTCGAATCCATAAGGAACTTTCTTAAGAATAGATCATATGTTAGGCCACAAAACAAGTCTTAATGAATTTAAGAAGATTAAAATCATATCAAGCATCTTTTCTGACCATGTTGGTATGAAACTAGAAATCAATTACAAGAAATCTGGAAAATTAACAAATAAGTGGAAATTAAACAATGTGCTACTAAACAACCAATGGGTCAAAGAAGAAATCAAAAGAGACATCAAAAAATACCTTGAGACAAATGAAAATAGAAATAACATACCAAATACGACACACCCATACTTATGGGATGCAGCAAAAGCAGTTCTAAGAGGGAAATTCATAGCAGTAAACACCTACATTAAGAAAAAAGAAAGCTCTCAAATAAACCACCTAACTTTATAGCTCAAGGAACTGGAAAAAGAAGTGTAAACTAAGCCCAAAGTTAATGGAAGGAGGGAAATAGCAAAGATTAGAGTGGAAATAAATAAAATAGAGACTATAAAGATAATAGAAAAAGATCAATGAAACTAAGAGCTGATTTTTTGAAATGATAAACAAAATAGACAAACTTTTAGCTAGACTCACCAAGAAAAAGAGAGAGGACTCAAATAAAATTAGAAATGAAAGAGGAGCCATTATGACTGATATCACTTAAATACAAAGAATCATAAGAGACTACTATGAACAATTATATGCCAACCAATTGGTCAATCTAGAAGAAATGGATAAATTCCTAGAAACATACAACCTACCAAGACTGAGACATGAAGAAATAGAAAATCTGAACACACCAATTATTAATGAGGAGATTGAATCAGTACTCAAAAACTTCCCAAAAAGAAACGTCTAAGACCAGATGGCTATACTGGTGAGTTCTGCCAAACATTTAAAGAAGAATTGGGGCCAGCCTGGTGGCATAGTGGTTAAGTTTGCACACTCCGCTTTGATGGACCAGGGTTCACAGGTTTGGATCCCCGGCATGGACCTCTGCACCACTTATCAAGCCATGCTGTGGCAGGTGTCCAACATATAAAGTAGAGGAAGATGGGCATGGATGTTAGCCCAGGGCCAATCTTCTTCAGCAAAAAGAGGAGGATTGGCAACAGATGTTAGTTCAGGGCTAATCTTCCTCACCAAAAAAAAGAATTAATATAGTCCTTCTCAAACTTTTCCAGAAAATTGAAGAGGAGGGAACCTTCTAAATTTATGTGATGAGGCTAGCATTACCCTAATACCAAAACCAGGCAAGGACCCTACAAGAAAGGAAAATTACAGGCCAGTATCCCTGATGAATACAGATGCAAAAATCCTCGACAAAATATTAGCAAACTGAATTCAACAATACATTAAAAGGATCATACACCATGATCAAGTTGAATTTATCCCAGGGATGCGAAGATGGTTCAACTTCTGCAAATCAATCAATGTGATACACCACATTAAAAAAAGGAAGAATATATGGCCGGCCCAGTGGCATAGTGGTTAAGTTTGTGCACTCTGCTTTGGCAGCCCAGTGTTCACAGGTTTGGCTCCCAGGCGCGGACCTATACACCACTCATCAAGCCATGCTGTGGTGGCATCCCATATATAAAATAGAGGAAGATGGGCACAGATGTTGGCTCAGGGCCAATCTTCCTCAGCAAAAAGAGGAAGATTGTTAATGGATGTTAGCTCATGACCAATCTCCCTCACAAAAAAAAAAAAAAAAAAATGAAGACTAGGGGCCAGCCCTGGTGGCCTAGTGATTAAGTTCTGCATGCTCTGCTTCGGCGGCCTGGGATCTGTTCCCAGGCATGGACGTCACCACTCGTCTGTCAGTGGCAGTGCTGTGGCAGTGGACTGCATACAAAAAGAGGAAGACTGACAGCAGATGTTAGCTCAGGGCAAATCTTCCTCAGCAAAAATATAAATAAGTAAAAATTTAAAAGGAAGAATAAAAATCATTAGATGATCTCAAGAGACACAGAAAAAGCATTTGACAAAATTCAACATCCATTCATGATAAAAACTCAACAAACGGGGTATAGAGGGAATGTACCTCAACATAATAAAGACCATACGTGACAAGCCCACAGCTAATATCATACTCAGTGGTGAAAAGCTGAAATCTTTTCCTCTAAGATCAGGAACAAGACAAGTATGCTTACTTTCACCACTTTTGTTCAGCATAGTACTGGAAGTCCTTAGCCAGAGCAATTAAGCAGGAAAAAGAAATAAAAGGCACTCAAATCAAAAAGGAACAAGTAAAACTGTCTCTATTTGTAGATGACATGATATTATATATAGAAAAGCCTAAAGACTACACCAAAAAACTGTTAGAACTAATAAAGTTCAATAAAGTTGTAGGATACAAAATTAGTATACAAAAACCAGCTGCATTTCTATACACTAATAACAAACAATTAGAAAGAGAAATTAAGAAAACAATCCATTTACAATTGCATCATAGAAAATAAAATACCTAGGAATAAATGTAAGCAAGGAGGTGAAAGATCTGTACACTGAAAACTATAAGACATTGATGAAAGAAGTTGAAGACACAAATACATGGAAAGATATTTCATGCTCATAGAATGGAAGAGTTAATAGTGTTGATATGTCTATGCTTCCCAAAGCAATCTACAGATTCAGTGCAATCCCTATCAAAATTCCAAAAAACAGTTCCCACAGAACTAAACCTCAAGTAGCCAAAGCAATCTTGAGAAAGAAGAACAAAGCGGGAGACATCATGCTTCCTGATTTCAAACTATATTACAAAGCTATAGTAATCAAAACAGTATGGTGTTGGCATAAAAACAGACACATAGATCAGTGGAACAGAATAGAGAACCCAGAAAAAAACCCACCATATATAGTCAATTAATTTACGACAGAAAAACGAAGAATATACAATGAGAAGAAGACAGCCTCTTCAATAAATGCTATTGGGAAGACTGGACAGCCACATGCAAAAGAATGAAATTACACTACTGTCTTACATCCTACACAAAAATTAACTCAAAATAGAGTAAAGGTGTGAATGTAAGACCTGAAATCATAAAACTCCTAGAGAAGACATAGGTGGTAAACTCCTTGACGTTGGTCTTAGCGATGATTTTTTTGGATCTGACACCAAGAGCAAAGGCAACAAAATCAAAAAAGGTTGTGGGATTACATCAAACTAAAAAGCTTCTGCACAGCAAAGGAAACCATCAGCTAAATGAAAAGGCAACCTGTGAGATGGGAGAAAATATTTTCAAATCATATATATCTGATGAGAGGTTAATATCCTCATATATAAAGAATATATAAAAGAGCTCATAGAACTCAATAGCAAAAAAACAATCAATTAGAAAATGGGCAGAGAATCTGAATAGACATTTTTCCACAGAAGACATACAGATGGCCAACAGGTACATGAAAAAGTGCTCAGTATCATTAATCAAAAGGAAAATGCAAAGCAAGGCCACAGTGGCTATTATAAAAAAGACAAGAGATTACAAGCGTTGGTGGGGATGTGGAGAAAAGGCAACCTTCGTGCATTGTTGCTGAGAATGTAAATTGGTGCAGCCACTATAAAAAAGAGTATGGAGGTTCCTGAAAAAATTTAAAATAGAACTACCATATTATCCAACAATTCCACTTCTGGGTACTTATCTAAAGGAAACAAAAACACTAACTCAAAAAGATATCTCCACTCTTATGTTTATTGCAGCATTATTTACAGTCACCAAGATGTGGAAACAATCGAAGTGTCTATCAATGGATGAATGGATAGAGAAAATGTGGTGTATACAATGGAATATTATTCAGACATAAAAAAGAAGGCAATCTTTCCATTTGTGACTACGTGGATGGACCTTGAGGATAGACACTATTCTAAGTGAAATAAATCAGACAGAAAGACAAATACCATATGATCTTACTTATGTATGGAATCTAAAAAAAAGAAAAAAACAAAGCCTTGAACCCATAGAAACAGAACAGATGGGAGTAGGCAATATGGGGGAAGGTGGTCAAAAGTTACAAACTTCCAGTTATAAAATAAGTAAGTCTTGGGGATATAATGTACAACATGGTTACTATAGTTAATAACACTGTATTGTATATTTGAAAGTTGCTGAGAATAGATCTTAAAAATTCTTATCACAGGAAAAAAAGAATTTGTAACCGTGTGGTGATGGATGTTAACTAGAGTTAATGTGGTGATTATTTTGTAATATTTACATATATTGAATCATTTATGTTATACATCAGAAACCAATATTATGTTACATGTCAATTATATCTCAATTAAAAAAAAAAGAGAGATTTTGGAAGCTACAAATGGGAAGTCATCAAGATATACATAGATACTTCCCCTACCTCCCTTTCCTGGTTGCTTCATGGTCTCTTATCTCTGCTTTATAACCCATGCCCATGTCATTTCTCTGTGGGTAGGTTAGCTTTCTCTGTTTCTCATGCAGCTGACAAAAAAATAGCTACTACAACCCCACAGAGCCTCCATGTCCAAAAGCTCAACAGAATCTAACTACAGTCTGTCCTAATTCCAGATTACCAAGAGAGCAAATCTCATTTGGCCTACACCTAATTTGGCCTACACCTGGCCCAATCTACTGTGCCAGAGGAGCTCACGTGGCCTGTACTCATCCTCATGGGGTACAGGAAAAGACTCTGTGAGAAGATAGTATAATTTGAGCAGACAGACTGCCTCTACTAGATGAGTGGTCAGTTAGTGTTGTACTAAAAGATTCCTATTAACCTAAATCTGTTCTTCAATAATGAAGTCTCTACATGCATTGTCATGGGACAAAAGGAAACTACAAATAATAGCCAAGATGCACAGCGTTTTACAGGAAACAATTTAAAGTGTTCGTTTCCCCCAAGTCTTCAAAATATCAAGAACCAGGACAGTGCTAAGAATGCAAAATGAAGCAGTGTTGTTAACATTGGTAGTTTTGATTATGAGATTGAAAATTAAGAGTTAGTTCCCATGAGCACAAAACAGAAATAATCATTGAACCATCCTAAATGTACTTGTCTATGTTCTATTCAACAATTTATTGACAATAGATTTCTAGTGATATTCTCCCTTGCCCAAGCAAAGTAAGCTCAAAATTGAGGTTTATGTTGCCTGAGAATTTAGCCACCTAAGGTCAAACCTTGAGCTGATGGAATGCAGTATTCTGCTATGATAGTAATTCTAAAATGTCAACTGCTAAGGAAACTAAAAAGAGAAGTAAATCAATTTGGGAAGGTAAAAAAGTTCTGAAGATGAATGGTGGTGATGGTTGCACAACAATGTAAATATACTTAATGCCACTGAACTATACACTTAAAAATGGTTACAGTGGTACATGGTATGTTACGTGTAATTTGCCACAATAAAAAGAAAAAGAAATCATATAGAAAAAAGCATTAAATGAGAGGACCAAAATACTACAATAATAAGACAAATGGAGAAAACTTGTATTTGTTTTTTCTGTCACAGATGGCTTTTACCTCCAAATATCAAAATTTTAATAAATCAGATCCTGTCATACACTCCAAGTTGAAAATCAAAAGACATAACATAAACTATTTTGTGGATATATCAACAGCTTGTATAGCCAAGCATTATTCCTGCTAGCAGAAAAAGTGGAGCTATCTAAAGAGTTGTTTTTTCTAAGACTTAATCATATATATTGATGTCTCTGGAAAATAAGAAAATTTCACTACCCATTTATAAAGTGGTATTGAACAAGGTAAAAATGATGACAATAAATTCTCTGTTTATATTGTAATTGAATATTTTAATATCCTAACACAAAGCAAATTTACAATATCTTTGTTGCCTTTGGGCAAACATTAGTTTAATTAGTTGATTATAATTTGAATGTCAAATTTCCAAATCGTCTTTTCTGCCAAATAATTTAATTATGAAACTTTTAAAAATTGAAAGTTTGTATTAAAAGCCTTTTAAAGAGAGTTTCACTAATGTGTTTTATTTTAAATAGGTTCCAATTTATTGTGCCTAAAGAATGGAACAGCAAATATAGACCTGTATGCATTCATCTTGCTGGAACAGGAGATCATGTAAGACTTTATTCTAACACTTTAATCCCTAGTTTGTCAACATACTGTCCTTAAAAGATGTGGTCATTATATTCTTTAAGTGTGTCATCTTTTCTTTCCTTAGCATTACTGGAGACGACGAACACTAATGGCTCGTCCTATGATCAAAGAAGCCCGAATGGCTTCTTTGTTGTTAGAAAACCCTTATTATATCCTTTGTGATACCTAGAAATCTTTTCTCTTATTTATTTATAGATTCAGTCATCAAAAAGAATAATAGTAATCAGCTTTTCTAAACCAGTTAAATTTAGTCATCAGTTCAGAAAATAAGAAGCAAGAAAGAAAAGAAATAAAAAATTGTTTTATGCCTTTTAAAAACCAATGTAAAGATTATGCTTCTATTATGTAATAAGATAAATTGTACTTCTATTTCTTGTGAGACTTATGCTGGATTTTAGTATTAATAACTCAAATGTTTGCTATTAAGGAAACCCTCATGTTTTAAATGCATTTACATTTAAGTATCAGTTGAGGTTTAGAACAGTTCTTAACTTGATATTCAAGATGACGTCAGACAGTTCCCAGAAGAAGAAACGAAACTGATGTACAGATATAAAGAAATGTTCAACGTTGCTGGTAATAAGAGAAAAATAAAGTTAAAGCAACAATTACCAAAGATTTAAAAAATAAAACACAGTAGTCGTGAGGCTATTGTGAAATGGCCTTGTCTCATTACTGATGACTGTGAAAATCGGTTCAATCCTTTCGGAAAGCATTTTTACCATATGCATCAGGAGACGTAAAATATCTCACATCCCTTGACAGAGTGATTTTGGGAATTCTATTTATTTATTCTGGGAAATTTAGTCTAAGGATAAAATACTAAGAAAAGAAAAAATGATAGAAAAAAGATATTTATATAGCTTTATTTGTAGTAGTAAAACATTAGAAATAGCTTAAATGTCCTAACAATAGAAAAATGGTTGAGAGCCAGCCCTGATGGCCTAGTGGTTAAAGTTTAGTGCCCTTTGCTTTGGCAGCCCGAGTTCGGTTCCTGGGCGCGGAACCACACCACTCATCTGTCAGTAGCCATGCTGTGGCAGTGGCTCACACATTTCTCAGAACATGTCCTTGTCGTTAAGTGATGCATAACTGTGTTGGAATATTATGCAATCAGTTGTGTTATGTTTATTGCTCTACCACTTACTACCTGTATAACCTTGGACCTGTTACTTAACCTTTTAGTACCTTGAGTTTTTCATTGATAAATGGAAATAATCTCTTAGCTTATTCAGAGTATTAAATTGTTAACACTGTCTAGAACAGTGCCTGGTGAATAACAAGCATTCAATAAATTTTAACGGTTAGTTATTGTTAAAAGTTTACAATATGTATGAAAAGTATTTATAACTCAAAAATAGGATATAAAACTCTGTGGTATGACAGTTGTGCAAAAACCCTAAAAATGGAAAGTCCATAAAAAAGCTGTGCATAAGGAAAAATACTGGAAAGAAATACACCAAAATATTAATATGGTTATCTGCAGATAAAGTAATTTTTCTTCTAGTATGCTTTTCTGTATTTTCTATAATAAACATTTAAATGAAAAAGAAAACAAACCAATAAACTTCATTTTAAAATTAAGTTGAAGATTGCACAACCCTGTGACTATACTAAAAATGTTGAATTGTACACTTTAAATGGGTGAATTGTATGGTATGTGATTATATCTCAATAAAGCTGTTAAAAAAGAAAAAATTAAGTTGAAAACCTGAGAATTTCTAAACAGCCTATTTGAGATAACTAGAAAATCGTTATTTCAGTATTAAATTGTCTTCAAATTCAACCATTTTGCTTAAGTTAATATGTTTGAGACACAGAGTATATTTAATTATTTTAAAACTTTCTCTTTGACCCACGTTCTTAAATGGCTGCAGGAAACCCAAAGACCAAATGTAAGTATATGTCACTTTTGCAGTCTTTATACCAAATTTTCAGCAATATTAAAATTTTTGGTAGTCTTCAGTTAACCATTTCTAAGTTTAATATCCAAGTGTTATTGGGGGAAGAAATCCTGTTATAAAATTGTAGTTAGTAATGTTGACTTAAATTTTTATTTTAGGCTTTTTGTATTTTAAATGTCTGATGAGATAAATTAGAGATTTTAATAGGCTGACTGAAGATATATTTATTTGTAAAACTGTAACTGAAGAAAATGATAAAATGTTTTCCTTTTTAAAGTACATTTACTAAGTTCGTGAAATTAAACACTATTTTTATTCTTGCAATGCATAGGTAATCTGAAGGTAAACTACCTCTTTCTGGTCTTTTAAAATGATGAACTTTGAAGGCAGTGTTTTTGCATTTCTGTAATCTGTGTTGTGTTTGGTTTGGGTTCATTCAATAAATATTTGACCCTAGACAGTGGGAAGACAGCAACAATAAGACAAGGTCCTTACTTTCATAGAGCTTGTATTCTAGTATGGGAGATAGATAAAAATAAATAATTATCAATGCCATGAAGAAAATAAAGCAAGGCAATCGGGTAAAGAGTAATAGAGGGCAGGTGCAGGGTTGGAGCAGTATTAGATATGAGGACATGATATAATGAGAAGGAGCCACCAAGGTGAAGACCTGGAGGAAGATCAGCGTCAGAGAAGGAGGAATAAATGAAAAGCCTGATGTAAGCACAAGGTGGGAGAGTAGTACAAGAGGAAGTCAGAAAGGTAGGCAAGGGCCAGATTACGAAGAGCTACCATGATTTGAATTTTACTGTAAGTGCAGTGGGAAACCTGTGGTTTTAAGCAGAGGAGTGATCTAATTTATGTTTTTCAAAGCTTATTTTGGCTTATTGGGGCAAGAGCAGCAGAGAAATCAAACAGGAAGCTGTTGCAATAATGCAAGGAAAAGAATTGACTTTCAGGTGGTGGCAGTGAGATGGAAAGAAGTTCTAATGGATTTGAAATATAATTTAGAAGTTGAAATGATAAGACTTGTTGATAAATTGGATATTGTTGGTAGGAAATCAAAAGTTGTGACTTGGACATGTTAAATTTATGATATCTGTTAGACCTGCAAGTGGAGAAGTTAAGTAGGGAGTTGGAAGGTGCGGGAGAGGTATATTTAGAAGTCACATGTTGTATGTGGTCATGATATAAGAAGTATAGATGAAAGTGGGGTGGGGTGGAGGCAAACCTATATCCTGTGAAGGATAGTTCAGAATAAACTTAGTGAAACCTTGTGAAAAATTAAAGTCCAAGCTAAGTAGTTCAAGAAGTCTTACTCTAGAACCAAGCTCTGAATTCAGAACAAAGTGTGTCATTTTTACTGTCTATAGGTGATTAAAAACCAAAAACAGTTTATTGAGTTATGGGAGGCAGCATGGGTTTAGTAGAAAGACTCTGACTTTGGAGTCGTACAGACATAGGTTGGAATTGTAACTTGCCATTTACTAATTGTATGACCTTGGCCTCCTAAGTAACAGTTACCCCATTTATAAAGTGGAAATACTATGTAATTTCTTCCATGCAGAATTGTTGTGAGAATTATGTTTATAAAATATCCTATCACATATTTTGTACCCAAGAAGTAAAATAATGCTCCATTGCATTTGATTTTTCTCAAATAATTCATAAGAAATGGCTTGCAATTTAAATAATAATAAACAATTCTCTTTCTCTCTTTTAAAGCCATCTTAAGCCTATTTTCATCAAAAGTGGTTAAATGATTTGAGACTGGGTCCATCATTACAAATAACCACTGTCCCAGAACCTTACATCAGTAACTTCTATATAAAGGAGCGAACTGAGGTGGACCTGAGAATTCAAACTTCCATACCAGGCCAAAATAAATAATCAGGGGCATTATGTGATCATAAACAGAAAATTGAAATGAGGATAGGAAACAAATATAAGGATAAATGGCCTTTTTTTGATGAAACCATGAGTATGATCTATTTTGACAAAGGATAGCATAGTTTCCATAAAGAGAAACCTTCCCTTAAGGACTCAGAGCTCTGAGAGGATGTGGTAGGACACTGGACATAGCTCTTTGGGGGCAGAATTCTGTTTTTCACAACTTGGTATTCCTATGGCACCTGATTCTTTGTACATACATTATTCTATGTAGGCATACAATAAATAGCCATTGATTAAATGAATTTTTGTATACTTGGACAAGGTTTCATCCAGTATGATGGATGTATTCATACAATTATGTGAGTATGTCTTTATATGAATTAAATTTTGAAAAACAGATTCTAGCTTGGTCCCTTTAGTAATAAAATAATATTATTTTTTCTGATTATATAAGAGTGCTTCTGGAATCAAAAAGATGTATTTAAGGACCTTTATAAGGAAATGTACTTATGTAAAATCAGTTTCTAAAGACGGAAAAATCCATTTGAATTGCTCTTTATTTAAATTAATCAAAACATGTATTTTTATTAAAAAATTATTTTTCCACTATTTTATTATATGCATAAATTGTGTATTTTGTGAAAATAAGCAACATATTTAAGATTTCAGTAATACATGAGCCTAGTATTAGGTTAAATTCTTTGACACTGCTTTTTAAAAATTTTTATGCTTTAAATTCTATTGTTTCTTTCTATGGGGGACAACTATAAATTTGTTTTTCCTTATATCAATAGTGGTAATTTAACTAAAAATTGGCAGTATTGAAATATTATTTTCCCATAAATATTTTGGTTTTTTCAGTGCTATCAAATAAGATGTTCTTTTCTGGGCTTCAAAATATTAGTTGAAGTTCAACAAAGATTATATGCTATAAAACAGATGTAACTTTTTAAAAATAAGTTTTAGGTGATTAATATGTAGAATAATGTTAGCAGCCCTCTAATTCCATCAGTTTATTCGGTTGTTTTACTTAGCTATCTGATCCTTTAAAAGAAAAACATGAAGTCTGGCTGCCTATTGTAAATTTGCGTGTATTAAAATGTACACATAAAATAAATAATTTTCTCTTTTGTTTTGTGAGGCTAGAAGGTCCAGCTTAAAAAACGTGTCTGACCTTTTTGTGATGGGAGGAGCTCTTGTTTTAGAATCTGCAGCTCTCTTGCACTGGCTAGAGAGGGAGGGTTATGGCCCTCTGGGAATGACCGGAATATCCATGGGAGGACACGTAAGCCTTTTCATTTCAACTGATGTTTAATTGTGGTCATGTTCATAAGATCTGGGGAATCTAGTTATTTTAAAAATTCACTTTAGGTGCAGAATTAATTTTAGTTTTGGTGAAAGCAGAAATAGATTCTAAACTTTCATTCCAATTATGAAGTAATGATATTTTTTGTATGATTTATTTTTTGTATGATTTTTATAAACATTGATTGTACTACTTATACCACAGTTATATCTCAGGCATTGGATTATATTTTACTAAAAGTTGATTATATTGGGGCCAGCCCCGTGGCCTAGTGGTTAAGTTCAGCATGCTCCACTTTGGCAGCCCAGGTTTGGTTCTCGGGTGCAGACCTACACCATTTGTCAGCAGCTATGCTGAGATGGCATCCCACATACAACATAGAGGAAGATTGGCCCAGATGTTAGCTCAGGGTGAATCTTCCTCAGCAAGAAAAAAAAAGTTGATTATAAAACAACTTTTCAAGTCTCAAATATAAATGCCTAAAATAAGCAAAATAGCTGTTAAATTAGTGAAGATAGCTAATTTGGAAAATATTTTTCATTTATCTCTTATCTCTGTCCCCAGTTATCACCAACCTATTTTACCTTTGTCTTCTAGAGTGTACTAAAATGGCGTCCTAATTGGTTTCTGTGTCTCTAGTCTTTTCTCTCATTAATCTTTTTCCTAACAATTCTTCTCCGCACCATAATTAGAGTGATATTCCCAGATCTGATGTCTGCTCTCTCCTGCTTAAAACCTGCCAAAGGCTTGCTGTTGCAGTGGGCTCTAGCTATGCCAGGTGCTAGCATCCTTCTAGTGCCCCCTCCTTCCCTTTCACCTAGCCAAATAAAAGCTTGATCTTCTGGTTCCAGTTTAGAGCTTGCTTCTTATGAGAAGCTCTTCCTTACTCCCAGCCTGATGCCAGACTATACTTCATCTCTCTTTAGTACTTATTTCACTGTACTGTGACTACTTTTTCAGCACTAGGTTCAGTGAGGGCCAGTAATATGCTCTGGTTCATTACCTGGATATATTAGTCACTCAGTACATTAAAAATATATATATATATATAGTTTTCTATAGTGGCAAATATATATATATATTGTGTGTGTGTGTGTATATGTAGTTTTCTGTAAGTCATTTGAATTATAAAATTAAGTTCAAAAACTTACTTAAATTCAAAGCAACTACCAAAGAGTGAAACTGATAAAATTAGCTTCAAAAACTTACTCAAATTGAGAAAAACTACCAGACAGTGAAACTAAAGGGTGAAAAAGGATTTATTGTCCTACCTAGTAGTGTTTCCATTGTTATGATCTAGGTTTGGGTCTTATAACTTGGGGTTCTTATCATTTTAGCTTCCTTGAATCACTTCCTTGCTTCAGTGCCACTCCTTTGTTGAGGCCTCTTTATTAATTCCCCATTACCTCCAGAACAAAGGGACCTCTAATCTGATCCTGATCAATCTTCCCAGCCTTACCTATCCCCCACACCCCATTGGCCACATGTGCCCTATTGACCAGCCAAACTGAAGTATATTGGCTCTTCCCCTACCAGCCAATTGCTTTCTCACCATCTTGCCTTTGATCATACTGTCTTCTTTATATGGAAGACGAGACCTCATCTTTCATTTCCCCCTAAAAGATTCAGCTATTTCATGAAGCCTTCTCTGATTTCTCTAGCCAAAAATAACTTTTCCCACCTCTGAACACACACATACATTATTATATCAGTTATATAATCTGCTTTGTAGTTCACCAAATTCTTGGCATCTTTCAGTCAACCTCAAAGGTCTGAGATTTTATAGTTGTGATTTTGCTGAACTGAGCTAGTCACTTAGGTAATGAGTGTGCTTAGCCTGCTGCCCAGCATCTACCTCTCAGCATGTTTGCTCTATATTTACCCAGTAGAAAGTAGCTCTCTGTGAAGAGTCTTGAGGTTACTTAAAATTTTCTAATATATTTTATTGCTTTCTAAGGGGGAAGTTATATGTCATTGTTGAATTTATGATTTGGGGAGTTAGGAGGTTGTTAGACGCTCACTAGTGTTTAGAGACTTTGTGTTCATGTCTTATCTCACCAATTACTACACAAAGTACTTCTTATATTAAATATTTTTCATTTTAATGAATAGAAACTTTAAAGAGAAGCTCTCTAACTGACTGTGTTAACATATTACAGATGGCTTCCTTAGCGGTATCCAACTGGCCTAAGCCCATGCCATTGATTCCATGCCTGTCTTGGTCCACAGCATCTGGGGTCTTCACTACGGTAATTTAATTGCAGTTAATACTTAGAGCGCTATATATAATTAAAAATAATTGTTTTGGGGGTTCCCAAAGCCACCCCCAGATTTGGTGATTCACTAGAAGGAATCACAGGACTCAGCATATAGTCGTACTCACAACTAACACTTATTATGGCAAAAGAATATAATACGAAATCAGCAAAGGGAAAAGGCACTTGGGGCAAAGTTTAGAGGAAACCAGGCACAAGCTTTCAATGGAGTCTCAAAGGAGGTGTTCAATTCCTCCAGCAATGAGTTCTGACAGTATGTGTGAAGTGTTGTCCATCAGTGAAGCTCCTTTGAGCCTAGGGCCCAGGGTTTTTATCAGGGTTCAGTCACTTAGGCACCCTCTGCCTAGCATGTACCAAAATTCCAGAATGAAAGCAGGTGTTCAGCAGAAATGACATTGTTTGTACAGCAGTTTAGGCACAGTGACCCACTTTATCTTTTAGGAAGTTTTATATCAGGGTAAAGAACTGTTTACTAGTCAACATCCCAGACTCTAGTCAAGGGCCAACCTTACAAGCAGGACTTGCTAAAGATAGGAAATCTCAAGTCTGCTATGTTAACCCTTTTCAGCACAGTAATAATAATAAAATTAGTGGACAAAATGCTGTATGGTGTGATTTGATCTTAATTTAGTTTGTTATTTCAGGGTGTGCTGAGTAAATCAGTTAATTGGAGGGAGCTGGAAAAGCAGTATTATACACAAACAGTTTATGAGGAAGAAATTATTCACATGCTTGAATATTGTGGAGTAAGTATTTTTAATTTCTCTATCACATTGGGGGGAAAAGTTGATTGGGTTTAATGACTCAAATTTTTAGAAAGAATTGCAAATTTTTAAAAAAGCAGTACTATTTTTTACTTTTTAAAATTCATTTTAAAATAAAATACAAATACAGAAAATCATGCAAAGTAAATGTCTGGCTTACTACATTTATTAAATGGCAAACACATTTGTAGTAGGTCAAGAATAGAACTTGACCACCCAACGCAGAAATCACCTCCATGTGTCCTAATCAAAAGGCCCTCCTCCCTCTACTGCTAGTTATTGTTATCCTGATTTTTATAGTAATTCCTTCTATCTTTGAAATAATTTTATTGTCCAATTATGCATCCCTAGACACTGTAGTTCTTTTATTTGATGTGTCTTTTAATCTATGAGTTCCCTTTCATCCCTTTCTTTTCCTTATAATGTATATGTTGAAGAACTTGGGCTATTTACCTGTAGAGTTTCTCACAGTCTAGATTTTTCTGATTGCATTCTCTTGGTACAGTTTAGCATGTTCCTCCTGCTGTACATTGCTTGCAACTAGGTCTAGAGGCTTGATTACAGTCCGTTTTTATTTCTTTGGTAAGAGCATAGGAAGCACATAATGTCTGGTTGTCTCTTTTTTGTGGTGTAAGCCTTCATTGATGCTTAATGCCTATGTCTTTTAGTTTGTTGAGGGTTGCAAAATGCTAATATTCTATCATTTCTTTTTCATTTATTCGTTTGAATACTTTTATAAAAAGGCACTTCCCTCATCTATTACTTGGTTACCTAGTAGTTCAGTTCATATGGAAAAGGCAGGATAAGTGCTTGATTCTTTCCCTTAATTTACCAGTTTTCAGGATAATGAATTGGTTCCTTATTACTCTCCAAAGGTAACCAATTCTTTTCATGAATTTTATTTTTTTTCTTTTCATGAATTTAAAAATTTTGCACATTCAGTTTGAAAGTTACTGAGAATCTCAAGAAATCTCAGAAAGAAAAGGAATCTTTCTGCTATCAATGAGGACTTATTTATAATTACATCACTGTACACCTCACTCTTGTTAAGTAGGTCTGTGTTGCATAACCTTAAAGGGTAGTTAATTACTTGCCTAAGAACTTTATTACAAATTAGCTTTACCTGCTAGTTAGTTCCTTGTGTTCCACTATACATATCATCAGAAGGATACCTATATTTAAGAGCTTTTGAGAAAACTTAGCATGCATCTTTTAAGCGAGGTTCATAAATTTTGGTTGTCTGAAATGGTAGTGTATTCTTACCCAACACTTCTTTGCCTGTGCCTCTGACTCTTGGTGGTTGTATTCAATAGTCTTTTTTCTCAGTTAGAACTAGTTCACAGTAATGAATACTCAAGAAATGTCAAGATGGCCTCCTTCTTTTTTTGTTTTAAAAACTGTTTTCACAATCAAAAGAAGTTAAATTTGTTGGTGTACCACTCTGAGTAATTCTAGGATGCTTTGATCTTAAGTTTCCCAATGTTACTAAACTTCTTCTCCTTCCCTTTTATATCTCTGTGGTCTGGATGACTTTAGTGATTTGTTCTGGTAACCAGATTGTTGTTTTTCTTTTTCCTGGCCTTCAACCGATTTTTCATTCTTTAATTTTTTTTTTTTTTTTTTTTTTTGTGAGGAAGACCAGCCCTGAGCTAACATCCGTCGCCAATCCTCCTCTTTTTGCTGAGGGAGACTGGCCCTGGGCTAACATCGTGCCCATCTTCCTCCACTTTATATGGGATGCTGCCACGGCGTGGCTGACGAGCAGTGCATCGGCGGGCGCCCGGGATCCGAACCTGCGAACCCTGGGCTGCCAAGCGCGGACTAAACCGCTGCGCCACCGGGCGGCCCCTCATTCTTTAATTTTTTAAATTGATTTATGGTCATATAGTTCAAGCATTAAAAAGTATAAAAAGATATATAGTGAAATAATTCCCACCCCTGTTCCCATTTTACCTAGGTCCTATCTCTTTCAACAGATAACCCATTATATTATTGTTTAATATTTCAAGGAATTTTTCAAACCAATAGAAATATGAACCTTTTTTCTCTTCTCTTTTTTTATGGACTGTACACAAGTGTTTCCTTTTTCTTTTTTATTGCTGCATAATAGTCTATTATATGCATGGATGTACCATGATTTATTAACCACTACCCTGTAGGTGGGCATATATGTTCTCATCTTTCACTATTAACAAACAGTGCTGCAATGAGTAACTGTGTACATACATCATTTCACAAGTATAAATTCCTAGAAATGTTGTTGCTGAGTGGAAGGGTATATACATCTGTAATGTGGTTAGATTTTGTCTAATTCTAGTTACGTCCATTTACACTACCAGCAGGAACATGTGTGTCTCTTTCCCCATAAGTTCACACGTTCAGTGGGTTATCAAACTTACGAGTTTTTTTTTTTTTTTTGCCAACCTGATAGTGAAAATTGGTATAGTTTTTATTTAATTTACTTAATTATAAGTGAAATTGAGTATGTTTGTTAGTTTAACAGCAAGTTGTATTTCATCTTCTGTGACCTTTATTTGCATATTCTTTGCTCATTTTTTTCTTTTGTGGTTTTGGGCTTTTTGTTCACTTCTAACTCTTAATAAATTAAAGCAATTAGCTCTTTGTCATATAGGTTGCAAATATATTTTCCCAGGCTGTCATTTTTTTCTTTTGACTTTGCTTTTAGTATTTGACAAAGTTTATTTTTACTTAAATTATGTTTTACTTCCAAGTCCTTAAACTTAATACATACTTTTGAGATTTTAATAGGAAATATTTTTTCCTTGATAATTTTTAATTCTTCTTAGTTCAACCTGTGAAAAGGATTTGGGGTGGTTGGTGTATTACTGCCAGGATACACTCATAAGACTTTTGGAAGTTCTAAGGTTAAGGCAGATCATGGATTTCAAAACTTTGGCAATAAAAACATGATACAGACTAAATATACCCTTTACTGTTTAGTAGGAAACATTTACCCATAAGGTATAAGTCATTTATCTTAGTCCTGAGTTAAATTTTGACATCTCTTTTCTCTTTGTTTTTTTTTAATTGTGATAAAATATATACAACATAAAATTTACCATTTTAACCATTTTTAAGTGTAGTTCAGTGGTATTAGGTACATTCACATTATTGTGTGATCATCACCTCCATCCATCATCACCATCCATCTCCAGAACTTTTTCATCTAACTAAACTGAAACTCTGTACCCATTAAACAATAACTTTCCATTCCCCCTTCCTCTCGGCCACTGGCAACCACCATTCTACTTTTTGTCTCCATGAGTTTGACTACTCTAGGTACCTCAGAAAAGTGGAATCATACAATATTTGTCCTTTTGTGTCTGACTTATTCATTTAGCATAATGTCTTCAAAGTCTATCCATGTTGTAACATGTGCCTGAATTTCATCACCTTTTAAGACTGATTAATAATCCATTGCATGTATATGCCACATTTTATTTATCCATTTATTTATTTATGGACATTTATGTTTTCTCTCTTTTTTTAACAAGATTGTTAAATAAAATCCAACTTTATATTCAATGATGTTTTCTTTTCTTTCATATATTCAGACAGATTCTTTCAAAATGGGACAAGAGTTCGTGAAACGCTTCCCTAGCAGTGCAGACAAGCTCACTAACCTTAATCTGGTTTCTAGAACTTTAAATTTAGATATGACAAACCAAGTTATGTCCCCAAAACCTGCTGAGTGCCATAAATCTAGTAAAACATCTATCAGTGCCACATCAGAGGGACTGTTGTTGCAAGACACCTCTAAGATGGAGTGCTTCAATCAAACACTTTCAACCAACAAAAGTAGTTATGTGAGTTGCAGTCCTCGGTCATCCCACCTACTCAGTAAAGAACAAAGAAGAAACAATCTTCAGAAGGAATCTTTAATATTTATGAAAGGAGTCATGGATGAATGTACTCATGTAGCAAATTTCTCAGGTACTAATTTTTACATGAAATTCAGAATATTTGCTGATGTGTAAATATTTGTGAAATATTTTTAAGGATGGTTTACAAGATAATTTCATATTTTCAAGAGTATATTGTTGGCTCCAGAATGTGTTTTCCAAGATAAGTTGGTTATTTAAATGTATCATATTTTATCCATGAAAATCTAAGACCATCTTATTAGTTCTTTTAAAAACATTGAATGTTTTATCTTCTTTAAAATATTCATCTTATTGTATTAGAGATGATATGATATTATGGTATATTATAGTTGATTTTAGTAATCTAAAAGAGTTTTTGTTTGACGAATGTTTTACTGCATTGTATGATGTATTTTATTTTCTAATACGATTAGTAGTATGTATATAAAAATCTTTGAGCTTTTTAAAAATATATATGTTACATTTTTAAAAATCCTATACCTAGTTCCAGTTGACCCAAGCCTCATTATAGTGGTTCAAGCCAAAGAAGATGCCTATATTCCACGAACAGGAGTTAGAAGTCTACAAGAAATTTGGCCTGGTTGTGAAATCCGATATCTAGAAGGGGGTCATATTAGTGCTTATCTTTTTAAACAAGGACTCTTCAGGTAAGATGATTTGTCTGAACAGTTGTCTATTTATCTGTTTGTTTTTTTACCTCAACAAATGTAAAAGATTGGGTATTTTTATTGTACATTTTAGTCCTCTTATTTCCTCCCTGCCTCTGTCACTTCTCACATTGGTTCTTTCCTATCTTGGCCAGTTATTTTCTTTTTCTTCTAGAGAACTAGGAAATAGCAGATGATAGGCATGCTTTATTGTGTGGTTTTACCTTCTTTAAATATTAATGGCCAGGTATTTTAGGGTGTAGGGAGGAACACCAGAGTTTGTAAAACTTGCTTTGGTTCATCATGAGTTTTTCACTCCACTCAGATGTTCTTTTCTCAGAATGGCCTGAGCATCTGTGGATTAATCTAGCAATGTTTTTTCAGTAGCAAGTGAATATTGAACCTTAAATGAGAAGTGACATATTGGTTTTAATGTTAATAACCTTATATGACTCAAGTATCTGTTAGAACTTATAAAAACTTTTATACTATAACTCCAGTTTTTTGGTATCCTGCATTATTTCTACTTTTATTCATATTTGATGGTAAAAGGTATCATTGGCATTTATTTATCATTAATGGTTAAATAAATTAGTTCACATAAAGTGCTTAAGCAGTGCCCTGTGCATAATAAGTGTTCCAAAACTGCCAGCTGGATAGCTATATAATAGAAGAATTGTGTGTGCTATATGTTAGACATGTTTTAGCTCTTTTTAATCTAAGAAATAATTCTTTGTATGTTATTACTTATTTAGTTCAACTTATAGACGTCACCTTTTTGAGATACAGGCTAATTCATTAAGTCTGTAATGTCTTGAAGCATATAGTAAACCTTTTTTATAGTATGATATTTTTTTAAATCTTTTTTTTTTTTTTGAGGAAGATTGGCACTGAGCTAACCTCTGTTGCCAATCTTCCTCTTTTTCTTTTTTCTCCCAAAGCCCCAGTACATAGTTGTATATCATAGTTGTAGAGTTGTAGCTCTTCTGTATGGGATGCTGCCTCAGCATGGCTTGATGAGCGGTGAGTAGGTCCTTGCCCAGGATCTGAACCAGTGAACCCCGGGCCGCTGAAGTGGAGCACATGAACTTAACTGATACGCCACTGGGCCGGTCCCTATAGTATGGTCTTTTAAAAAATATTCAGTGGCTGGCCCAGTGGCGTAGTGGTTAAGTTCGTGTGCTCCACTTCAGCAGTCCAGGGTTCTCAGGTTTGGATCCCAGGTACAGACCTACGCACTGCTCATCCAGCCATGCTGTGGCGGCATCCGATATACAAAATAGAGGAGGATGGGTACAGATATTAGCTTGGGGCTAATCTTCCTCAGCAAAAAGAGGAAGATTGGCCACCGATGTTAGCTCAGGGCCAGCTTTCCTCACGAAAAAAATATATATATATTCATTCAGCATGAGAGTCATAACAGTCACCCTGTTAGTTGGTGAGTGAGCAGACTACCTATCTACCCAATGCTCAAGTGACCCTCTGGCACAGCAAAACTAAAACAAAGAAAAACACACCAAAATTGTGAGTACTTAGTGTTGCTAGGGTTGCTCAAGAAGAGTCTACAGTTCTGTAGGTATGTGAATGCAGAGAACCCACATGCCTGCTTTAGTAAATCGGAATCAGATTTCTTTTACTCTTTTATGTATCTAAGTGGGAGTGTGGTTGAGAGGCATTAGGAAGAATAGATATAATCAAGGTCAGCTGTAAAAACTCAAAAGTGCTAATTTGAAGGCTTCATTTGAGAAAGAAATAAATGTTAGTTATTACCATGTACCAGGTAGTAGAGCAGTTGCTTCATTATCCCCTTTACACAGAAATACAGGGAACAAAAAAGATTAACCAGCTTGCTCAGGTGAAGTCACTACTAAGTTATTTGGCCTCTCCTACTCCCTCCCAACATGTTGAAGTGACGTGAAGTTACATGCCACTTCAACATGTAACAGAGTTTAGATGACATTGAAATAGTAGAATTTTTAAAAATTCAGTCTTTTCACTTACCAGATGTAAAACTAAAACAAGCCACTTCTTTATGTGCTCTAATATTTTGTATTATTTAGAAATGATTGGTAATACAAGTGAATAAGAGACTATTCAAATGATTAAAAAGTCATGTGTATACCTCTCCTAACCCTCCTCATACCATGTACACAACCCAGATTACAACCTTAGGAATCAGGAAGTAAAAGAAATTCAAATTCATTCTACCAGAGAAAATACCCACAACTAACTCTGAGGAGAAAATTGTCCAGTGGACAGACATCTCAGGGCCCTCTCTCCCTGTCACCTGCAGTCAACTATTGCTCTCACATCGGCTCTCAAAACAAAATCTCTTTGTGTTTACACCAACATGCAAATGTCCATCTTTAGTTTGTTTCCCTTCTTATTGTTTGTCACATTTTACAAGGGACAAATTTTTGAGCCAAATGAATATAAGTGTGATGGAAAGCTATGTCTTCCCGACATATTGGAAATCTTAATCTGCTAGCAGGCTGCCAGTTTTAATCTTAGGGGGCCAGCCTGGTGGCCCAGTAGTTAAGTGTGCACACTCCACTTTGGTGGCCCAGAGTTCACGGGTTCAGATCCCAAGCACAGACCTCCACACAGCTCATCAAGCCATGCCACACCATGGAGGAAGTTTGGCACAGATGTTAGCTCAAGGACAATCTTCCTCAAGCAAAAAGAGGAGGATTGGCGACAGATGTTGGTTCAGGGCCAATCTTCCTCCCCACCGCCCCGGAAAAAGGATGTGGAGAAATGCTTAGTCAAACAAGTAGGATACAAAATTAATATGATCTTATAGTAATTCTTTATAAACATATGCATTTTTTTAAAAAGCCTGGAGGATATACATATATGAAAAGATTAATAGTAGATACCTTAGAGTGACGCGATTATGACTATTTTCCTGTCTGTATTTTTGGATTTTCTGAATATTCTACAATGAAAATGTATTTTGCAATAGGAAGAAACCAAAATCACCTTTAAAAATAATATTTTATGGACCTGGGCCAGGACTATTCCTTTCCAATTAAAATATTAAAATACCTAGTGAAGTTAATGTAGGAAACTAAGGCTTTAGATTTTTAAGTTCAGTTGCTAGGAACATGTTTTTTGTAAACAAAAACATCTCTATCATAATCTCTGAAATAAATTGAATATTATGAAAAGTTATGTAGCCATTTAATTTTCAACAAGTGACAAAATAAAAAGAAACCAGTTCCTTTTTCTTTTATCATTTTATATATTATACATGTATGTATACATATTATATAAATTCTAAGGCATAAAAAAGTGCTTCACAGAAAAAGATGGTGCTTCTGAACCCATCATCAGTTGGAAGCACATTTGAGGTTTTCCAGTAGTGGTGAAGTTACATGGATCCAAACATCCATCCTCAGGTACCTGCCTCTTTCACAGCTATTTGGAGAGAAGGTCAAGTTGCAAGGCACAGGTAATTCTGGAAATAACTTATAGTAAAATCACGGTCTGTTCCCCTTTTTTGCTAATTACTTGTAGTTTTTCTTTCATATTTAATTTTAGACGAGCCATCTATGATGCATTTGAACGCTTCCTCCATAAATATGCTAATTAAGTGGATCACTGTATGTAACCAGTGCGGCCATCATGTTCTTACGTAAGGTGTTTCATCCTTTGATGATGTGAAGAACAAGCAGACAGCTCTATATATCCAACTGCTATTGATTTAGTCTGGAATTCAGTATAACAGATCAGTCAACTAGAATCTTTAAATACCTTTGAATAACTTTAAACCAATATTTGGATGAAATAATGTTGAAATATTTTGTTGTTTGTGGGAATCCCATATACTCAATATCTAGTCTGTTGTTACTCTTTATGAAAACTTTAATTTTTTAATTATGAATAATTTATTAACTTAAAATAAATTTATTCATAGGAGCCCTATTGGTTTTTAAAGAACTACTAAACTGAACTAAGTTTGTAATACATCAGCCTGTATGGTAACCTCTTATATATTTCTGCTGTTGACTTGATTTGAGAAATATGTTTATTTCTTTTATGGATCCATAGTGAATTTACAGTCTTATTTTAACTTTAATTTTCTGCCATGGATATAGTTTTGATGTGTAAAATCAGTGTTAACTTTGAATTCTAAAAAATCCTGATTGCTTCATACTTAAGTGCTGTTAATAATTAAAATGAATGTGGGAATCCAGATGAGATGCATAAGACTTGGCTACTTTAAAACTTTGGCAAATAATTAGGTTAGAAAAAAATGCCAAACATATTTCTCCTACTTAAAAAGTTTCAATTCATGAAAAATGGAAATAATGAAAGACCTGTGCATTAATTCATAAATACTGTCTTAACATTTTCTTGTATACCTACTCTGGGTTTGCTAAATTAGGCCAAGTACTTAACAGCTTTGGGTTTTTAATTGAAGTTAATGGCCACAAATGAAATTGATTTGTCCCATATAAACTTTGTTTTACAGAAAAGATATAATAACTAACTTTTTAAATTGGAAGACTATATGGCTAGATTTGGTGCTTTGTTTTTATGTTAAACTCTCAAGCTGAGAGCTAAAATGTTTTACAAAAGTAGAAAATATTTTGGGGTATTGTGTCAAGGTTTGGGATAAATATATTTGAGTTTTATTTGTTTGAAATCTGTGTTAACTATGGATTATTTTCAAATATGTATTCCTAGTCTAGTAAGGATATTTGAATTATAACGTACCTTTGTAGCCTTTTTAAAGGAAATTTTATTTGTCTCTCTAATGCCTCCATCACCTTAATTTTTAAAAACTATTTAAAAATTATTAATGTGTAGTCATTGATGACATACAAAGTTGTAAATTCTGTAAATTTACAGCACTTGTAAAACTGTTTTGTCATAACAAATCAACATAGTTACAGCCATTTGAGCTATAGCAATTTTACACGTTCAGACTATAACCTTTACTTTTAACACAAAGTATAAAACATACTAAAGTTCTTCAGCAAAATACATTTTAAAAATAAAGTAAAACTTATTGTCAACTGAATTACAAGTAGTTTCTTATGTATGTAGTGAGGTGAATGATTGAATGCTTTCTGAACAATGACTTTAATAAAACCAATATTTTATTTTTCATATAAATATTTCTTACTAAGCAATAATGTACTATGGTGTGTGACTTTCTATTGGTGTAAAAGAATGAAATTTCATTTCATTTTAATTAACTCTTAGGCATAACCAATTTTGCCCAAACAAATGTGAAAGATATTTTAAAATTTTCATCTCTTAACCAAATGTTTTAAGAATATATCCATGCAAATACCTAAATTAATTCAAAGTGCAAAATACTTTTTCTTAAAGTTTTTTTTATCCACTTCCTCCAAAATGGTGGCTTGAGCTTTAAAAAGATAGATTAGATAGATAGATAGATAGATAGATAGATAGATAGATAGATAGATAGAGACAACATATATATTCAGAGAAATGCTTCTGCCATTTTGAGGATTGAGTACGTAAACTACTAGAAATTCATTTAGGCCGGAGTTGCACACTGGGAATTGATACAGGTCAGCTTGGCCCACAGTTGTTTTATTCGGTGTGCATAATATTTCAAAATATTTTGAATTTGGAAAGTCTTTAGATTGGGCATGCATTCGCCAGTTTGCCACAGTCCACTGGACTTTCTGTTGCATCAGACCACTTCACTACTCTGTGTTTCCTACTTAGCAGTGAAGACATCTGAGTTTGAGACCCCTGATTTAGATCTGTGGTTAGAAGTTTCTGAATTTCATGATTTGCTGTTGTAATTACTATTAAATCATTTTAGCATATGCATTTTAGATTGTTTCTTATGAATGTAATTTTTTAATGTGGTGCTTTCTCTTGTAAAGATTATTGAATTGTTAACACTGTAACTAAAATTTTTTAAATCATTTCCAAATATTTTATACTTCACAATAAAAGTCTATTTAAAAAGTTATTTTTATTTTCATTCTAAATAGAGAAAATACGTGTCACGTTTGATTAATGTATCCAAACTTGAACTGAGTATGTGTTCCTCCTTGGTCATATTATGACCCAAACAAGGTAAGGCAGAAATAAGCAAGGGAGGCTGTAGCAGAATAGTATTCAGTATCTACAACAAGGGCCAGATTTTCCCCCCAAATATGTATGATCTCAGGGAAACCGGCATTCTGACACACTATAGTTATCTGAAGGTTGTATAACTCACTGTTGGATATGTTTACATTTATATTGTTAAATGTACTGCAAACAATTAAAATCTAGAGATAAGAACTTAACTATATAGGACTCAGTTGGACTGGGAGTGGGGGTCCTAGGCAGAGGCAGCTATAGAAACTGGTTTGGAGATACTGTAAGGAAAGATTATGGCAGATGAGACAGAGGGAAAAGAGGTACATTTTGACCGTTTTGCAGGAGTAGAATAATATTCTAGGAATATTCTTATAGGCAGGAGCCTAGGAAACCAATGATTGTGTAAAGGATTTTGAAAACAGTTTTAACTAGAAAATGTTGGACCAAAAACCCAAAAAGACTTTCCTTAGGACCAAAAAAGCTAATGTGCAGATTCACCAGATTGTGTTAATTAAAAGAAAATGTAAACAACTGTAAAAAGTCTAATCTGTGTAAACCTGTGACTAATTGAGGTAAAAATGTTTTCCTATATACAGTACCTGGATAATTCCACAAAGAAATAGAGAAGTTGTACCCTAGGACTTTGCTACTCAAAGTGTGCTCAGTAGATTGGCAGCATCCTCTGGGAGCTTGTTAGAAATTCAGAATCTCAGACACCATTTCTAACTTACTGAGTCAGAATCTGCATTTGAACAAGATCTCCAAATGATTCAATACATATTAAATTTTGAAAAACACCCTTCTAGAGTCAGTGGTTCTCAAATGTTAACTTGCATTGGAATCACCAGGAGCCTTGTTAAAACACCGATTTCTAGGCCCCACTGCCCAGATTTTCAGATTCAGTAAGTCTAGTGCAGGGCTGGGGAATGTGTGTTTCTAACAAGTTTCCTCGGATGCTGATGCTGTCTGTCCAGGGACTACACTTTAAGAACCTAAGAGCCATGCCTCTAATTGGATCGCAGGCCTGGGTGCACATTAGAATCACCTGGGGAGTTTTAAAAGGATAGGTCAAGACACCCAGTCCTCACCCCAGAAATTCAGATTCAATTGGCTTGAGGTGGGTATTTTTAAAGCTCCCCTGGTAATTCCTAGTGTGCAGCCAGGTTCAAGAACCATGTGCTCTAAAGGACTCAAGGGAAAAGGAATAGCTGCTGAAGGAAAGGATGTAAAGTCATTAAATCAACATAGGTTTTGGAAAGGAATTCCTGATATTCCGGGTGTTATCAGCACCCAGGAAGTATTAAAGTAGGCAAGAGGGTCTGTCTTCCTTTTGCTTCTGCTAATTTGTTATGGGTAGGTGTGTGTTAGAGCAGAATGAGATGGGGTGAATTTAGGCACCTGTATGCAGCAGAGCTTTAAATCTTACACTTTAACTCATCTCTGCGACTGAAAGCAGAGACAAGTATGAGCAAAGGCGAAATGGTAACCACTTTGCTTTATGTACTTCAACCATAAAGATTACATCTTTTCTTCTTTTTTTTTTTTTTTTTTGTGGGGAAGACCAGCCCTGAGCTAACATCTGTTGCCAATCTTCCCCTTTTTGCTGAGGAAGACTGGCCCTGAGCTAACATCCGTGCCCATCTTCCTCCACTTTATATGGGACGCCGCCACGGCATGGCTGACAGGCAGTGTGCGTCCGCGGGCGCCTGGGATCCAAACTCGCGAACCCCGGGCTGCCAAGCGCGGACTAAACTGCTGCGCCACCGGGCGGCCCCCACATCTTTTCTTCTTAATCTCATGACATTGCTTTTAAAAATGCAACTATGATGACTCTTTGAAAAGTTAAAGCATTTCTTTAGAAATTTTTGCTTTCACTTCCAGAGCAGTTACTCCTCAAGACTGCCATCCATCTCAGTCACCAAAATAGATGCCTTTATTATTGTATGTTTTAGAGACACTTGTTACCAACTCAAAGACCTCTGATCCATTTCCCTTATCCTGTAGATGACATCTGACTTTAAGTCCTTACACTCAGGCAAAAGTCAACTGATTTCTGCTCTGAGTTTTACAAGTTCAACTGTAACTCCACACCAACAACTCCACCTGCGAAGCATTCTTCTCTCCCTGAACTAACTCCTCAACACGAAACCCCTCTACAAAACATCAACTGGCTAACTGATACACAGTGACAACATGGAATGTGAATTTATTTTCTACTTGGAAATATGAATGTTTGTACATTATCTCAGTGGCTTCCTTCTACATGTCATTTTATAGCAATGTGTCTTAGACTATAAAGTGGAGAAAAATATATTTACCAGTCATCTGAGAGATGCATTGGGAAGCCCATCTGAGTAATAAAATCCAGCCAAGAGGAGAGGTGTTTGCTGTCACTTGCAGAACTGTACCGTGAGGACTATCTGGGGTTTGCTGTTATTTCTACTTTAGGGTCATGTCTTTCATTCACTCTTTGGTATCTCCAAAATGGATGAAGATTCTGGAGGCTGGTCTGGTAGTTTTGCTGTGTCCTGACACCTGTCACGTCTTCAGGTTTTCATGTCAGAAAGTAGGCAATCATGTCCCTTCTGGGACTGAATTCTGGAAAATAGAGGAGGGAAAAATTGACCAAATACACATTTCTTTTAAAATATATTTTTAAAATAAAGAACTGCATGAGAGTCCTGATTTCAGGAGGACAGGGACCACAGTGGTTGCAAACCCAACCTTGCAACTGCATAGCCAAGCACCAGATAGACAAATTTACATATATTTAAGTCCATTCATTTATTCATTCACTTAAAAAATATTTACTGAGGAGCCAGCCCCAGTGGTTAAGTTTGGTGTGCTTTGCTTTGGCGGCCTGGGTTCAGTTCCCAGGCACAGACCTACACCACTCGTCTGTCAGTGGCCATGCTGTGGCCGCAGCTCACATACAGAAAGAGGAAGATTGGCAGTGGATATTAGCACAGGGCGAATCTTCCTCAGCAAAGAAAAAAAAATTAAGCTAAGTGAAAGAAGCCAGACACAAATGGACAAATAATGTATTTATTCCACTTTAATAATGTATTAAATGTAATATTATATATTACATAATATATTAAATGTAATAAAATTCCACAATAATAATGTATTATTCCACTCCAGTCAAATTCAGAAACAGAAAGTAGAATGTTGGTTGCCTGGGGCTGGGAGGAGAGGAGAATGAGAAGTTATTGATTGATGGGTATAGAGTTTCAATTTGGGAAGAATAAAAATTTCTGGAGATGGACGGTGGTTATGGTTGCACAGCATGAATGTACTTAATGCCACTGAACTGTACATTTAAGAATGTACAGATAAAATGGTAAATTTTCTCACAATTAAAAAAACAAAAGTGAATGGAGGGGGCTGGGATGTGAAGATAACAACTGTAAGCTTCTCTTTGGGAAGGTGTGCTAGAAAGGCCAGTGGTGGCTAGAGGGGGAAATGGTTTCAAATTAGATTTTGCTTGTTTGATGGTAAACACTAAAGTTTGTCTATATATTGATGAGAATGATCCAGGAGAGGAAGGAATGATCCAGGAAGTGACTGTTGATTCAGGAAAGGGATAACAGAAAAATTCCTTGACTAGAAAAGAAAGAAATTCAAATCATATTGTAAAATCAAAAGATTTCAAAATGGACTATCTTTAATTTGTCTGACTGATAACCTCATGTTGTTTGAACACTGTTAAGCAAGAAAATAGAAGTATTTTGATTATTTTATTGTTGAATTATCAGTCTTGGAATTATATTAAAAAAAAGTAGGCATTAAATGTTCTAGGCAGTTTATCTTAAGACATAGATATCAACATACCACACAGCCTTCTACGAAATATATATTTTTCCAAGTGTCCAGTTACAGCACAGTAATGTCCTATATTTCATTTTACCTAAGTTTTTCAATTAAATACTGCTGTCCTTGGACAAAGTTCTCAAATTAACAACATTATCTAATCGTATACACTTAAAGAGATACTCTAAAATATAGTGAGTATGATTTCATCCCATATTTTTTTCTCAAACTGACTAGACTTATATCTGATCTTCCTATATTTCTTTCTTAGATTTAACCGACAAATGATTTAAATCTTAAAACTTTATTTCTGAATTGTTCAAAACAAAAGAAAAAATTTTAAATCTGGGTTTTTACATTATCATCCAACAAAAATGGCTAAGAAAAATTTCCCTCAAGATTTCCTAAGATCTTTAAGAAAAGGTTAAACATGAAAATTTCAGGTGAAAAGGTAAGGAGATTATATCAGCAAATAAATAACCAAGAAACAGGAGATAATAGAAAATGTCCAGAGATTCACATATGTACTTCTGTGAATATCATTCATTACTATTAAACTCCAGGTGCTGAAAGACAAATAATAGATTGATGTTAATTCCATTATAAAAAAAAATTTTTGAAATTAAGCAGTTTTGTAAGTCACTAAAAACTGTATTTTCAAATGGACAAAATTTATTTTGAATGACTTTTGAATAGTACCTATTTGCTGATTTCTAAATGATCCAACTGCTGAAGAATTGTAAAATGATCTGCATACCCCCTTGATCAGAGATGTTGTATTCAGTTAGCAATAATGAAGACGAGCAATGGCACAAAGAGAACAAATTATTCTTACTTGGAATGTATTTTGTTACTTCCATTTGGATGTGAGTATATATGAACTCAACCGTATGAAAATTGAGAGCAGAACTTAGATTTAAAACCACTTAGCAGGGTCTAGAAATCTTCAGCTTTTTATTAGTAGTTTTATCTTTACACTGATACATAAAGACACCCAAGAGTTATTAATTGAAATAATACCACAGTATGCAAAGAAAAAAGGATATATAAATATGCATAGAGAAAAATTGGAAGGATATAGAGTATAAGGAATGATGGCTACTGGGGAGTGAGAGTAGAAGGGAAAAAAACAAACTTTTCAATGAATGACCTTTATTGTTTAAAATTTTTACTGTAGCATGTATTATTTCAAAGAAACATAAAAAACAAATGCAGTCATTTTTGTTCTTTTCTTTGAGATTAATGGCTTATGATAAATTTCTAGGAGTGGGATTATAGGCCAAAATACCTAAACATTTCTATGGTTCTTGAAACTTTGTGCCAAACTGGAAAAGATACTTTGAATGTTGCAGATGACGCATATCTTCAAGTGGTTATTATTTCAGCATACCGTCTGGAATTCTGATCAACATTTCTCCTATAAAAAAGTGGCAAAGGGCCAGCCCTGGTGGCCTACTGGTTAAGTTTGGTGTGCTCTGCTTCAGCGGCCCAGGTTCAGTTCCTGGGCCCTGACCTACACCACTCATCTTTCAGTGGCCATACTGTGGTGGCAGCTCACATACAAAAAAAAAAGAGAAAGATTGGCAACAGCTGTTAGTTCAGGACAAATCTTCCTCAGCAAAAAAAGAAAAAGTGGCAAAGCCTTTCCACAATATAGCTGATCTGCCCTGTTTTTAGCCACCTATCTTCTATAACAAGTAAAACTCAGATAATATGGAAAATGCACAAAATAGAGAAATAAACTGATGTGTTAGTTTTTAAAAGCTTCTCTAAAACCACGACACATCAATCTATATTTTAAAATTAAAAAAGCAAGTTGCAGAATTGGTTGTGTAATATATAATATTAAGAAAACCTTAGAAAAAAAGATGCATGTTTATAGAAAAGAATGTTATGACCCTGAGAATGTTCTTTGTACCCCCAAGGAATTGAAAGAATTTTGAGACTTGTAAAGGATTTTGATAATAGAGCAATCCTAAACTATGTGAAGGGGACAGCTCATTAGTTAAGTATAAAAACTAATCATCAGTAAATAGATTACTTGTGGAAATAAACAACAGAAAACAAAACTGATAATGGCTATAATTGCAAAGGTAAAATATACCTGGATGAAGAATCACATTTCTTGATAATACTTTTAGTGCAAATGATCCCAGCAAAATCAGATTTTATATAAATAACTAATCAACCTAAAATAAAATCAAACACATCTCAAGTGACATTGATTAAAAATTTCTGGGGGGCCGCCCAGTGGCGCAGCGGTTTAGTCCGCGCTTGGCAGCCCGGGGTTCGCGAGTTCGGATCCCAGGTGCCCGCGGACGCGCACTGCCTGTTAGCCATGCCGTGGCAGCGTCCCATATAAAGTGGAGGAAGATGGGCACAGATGTTAGCTCAGGGCCAGTCTTCCTCAGCAAAAAGGGGAAGATTGGCAACAGATGTTAGCTCAGGGCTGGTCTTCCCCACAAAAAAAAAAAAAAAAAAAAAAAATTCTGAATGTACCAAAATTTCTTGACAAAATATAGAACTACAAATTTGACCTAGGAAAATCAGTTAAAATAAAGGTCTTCAAAGAAAATTTACAATATAAAATTAAGAGTGAAAAGAATTGATCCCCCAAAATTATTTTAGTTAAAAATTAGTATGAAAATGAAACTGGCTTCACTGCACTATAGAAGAGTTGATCAAAGAATTAAGCTTGTTTAGTGGAATTTGCTCCTGAAAATACTTAGTAAGTGTTATAACCAGGCCACGCAGGCTCCTGTAGGCTAGGTTAGGATTTTGATCTCTATGCAAAGAGCTACAGGAAACCATTAAAGGTTTTTTCAGGTGGTGCGGGTGGGAATATGTGGAGTTGGGGGAGATTAAATATGATTTAATGTGTTTTAAAAAGCTCATTAAGTCTGGCTGCAGTGAGAAGAACTAATTATAGGGGGCCTGCAGTCTGTGTAAGGAGATCACCTAGAAGGCTATCAAAGTGGCCCAGGTGAGAGATGATGATACTAAAATTATGATGGCAGTGGATATGGAGAGATTTGGATGGATTCCAGAGATATTCAGACGATTGACTGGTGATGGGTTGGAATGGAAGATAAGCAAGTAGTGTCTTGCAAAGACACAGTGAACCCTGGAAGAAGACCAGTGTGAAGGGACGGATCTGGAGTCTAGTCTTGCACATACAGATTTTTAGATGTCTAAAAATAGACAGAAGGATATGTGAACCAGAGGCTCAGAGCAGAGGTCTGGGCAGAAGATAAAAACTTGCAATCACTGGTGTTTTTATGGTAACTAATATTATAGGTATAGTTAAGATTTTGAGGAATTTAGGGAAGGAAGAGGACCTAGAACATTGGTTCTCAAACTTTTGGTCTCAGGAACCCTTTATAGTCTTAAAACTTGAAGATCCTAAAGAGCTTTCGTTTATGTGGATCATATTTATAAATATTACCACCTTATAGGGCCAGCCCGGTGGCGCAGTGGTTAAGTTCACGCATTCTGCTGCGGTGGTTGCCCGGGGTTCGTAGGTTCGGATCCTGGGCATGGACCTACTCGCTGCTCATCAAGCCATGCTGAGGTGGCACCCCATATAGAAGAGCTACAACTCTACAACTATGATACACAACAATGTACTGGGGCTTTGGGGAGAAAAAGGAAAAAGAGGAAGATTGGCAACAGATGTTAGCACAGGGCCAATATTCCTCAAAAAAAAATATTACCACCCTACAAATTAAAACTAAGAAATATTTTAAAATCTTGATTGATTAATTTTAAAATAACAATAATAAACCCATTACATGTTGTATTAGATTCCTAGGGCTGCTGTAAAAAAGTGCCACAAACTCGATGGCTTTAAACAACAGAAATTCTCTCACAGGTCTGGAAGCTGGAGGTCTGAAATCAAGGTGTCCGCATGGCTAGGCTCCTTCTGAAGGCTCTAGGGAAGGATCTGTTCCAGGCCCCTCTCCTGGCTTCTGGTGGTTGAAGGCAACCCTTGGCGTTCCTTGGCTTGTAGATGCATCATTCCAGTCTCTGCTCCCTCTCACGGCATTCTTATTTCTGTGTCTGTGTCTAAATTTCCTTCTCCTTATAAGGATATCAGCCAGCCCAGGTGGTCTCATAGTCAAGATTCAGTGGTCTCAACACCGTGGCCCGGGTCCTTTCTCTGGTCAGGGAACCACACCAGTTTGTCGGTTGTCGTACTGCAGCAGCTGCATGTTGCTGTGATGCTGAAAGCTATGTCAATGGTATTTCAAATACTAGTAGGGTCACTCATGGTGGACAGGTTTCAGTGGAGCTTCCAGACTAAGACAGACTAGAAAGAAGGACCTGGCCACCCACTTCTGAGTAAAAATTGGCCATGAAAACCCTATAAATAGCAATGGAGCATTGTCTGATACAGTGCCAGAAAGTGAGAGGATGGTGCAAAAAGACAGGGCAGAGTTCCACTCTGCTGTACATGGGGGCACTAGGAGTCAGAAAGGACTTAACGGCAAAAAGATAACAAAAAATAAGGACAGCAGTCATTGGATCAGGGCCCACTCTAATACAGTATGATCTCATTTTAACTTGATTTCATCGACAGAGACCTATTTTCAATAAGGTCACATTCACAGGTACTGGGAGTTAAAACTTAAACATATCTTTTTGGGGGGCACAATTCAACTCACAAATGTTAACATAAAGAACATTTTAAATGAAAAATAACTTTGTTTTCCAAAACCAGAAAAAAAAATTTTTTACTGAGTAGTGTAGCATTATTTTAGTTTTGTAAATCTTTTTAATAGCTAGTTTAATAGAAGACAGCTGGACTGTCCTCATTTAATCTGTTTCAACAGGTTGTTCTGGTTAAAGTATATGAAGAAAATCTGGCTGGAAAAGGGAGAAGTATTTTAATAGCCTTTTCAGATAATTGAGGATATTCTTCCTTGATATTACACCCAAACTCTACAAGGGATAGTTTCTTAATGGTTAGTTACAATGTGGAAGCTGAAACCCAATTAATAACTTTTCATTCTCTGATTCACTAAAAACCATTGTTCTGTATCCTGGGACAGAAAAAGGACATTAGTGGAAAAAGTGGTGAAATCTGAATAAAGTCTGTAGCTCAGTTAACAGTGTTGTACCGATGTCAATTTCTTAGTTTTGACGAATGTACCATAATTATGTAAGATTTTAGGGGTAGCTCACTGAAGGTCATATGGGAAATCTTGATACTATCTTTGCAACTCTTCTATAAATTTAAAATTATTTCACATTAAAAAAGTTTTTTTAAAAATGGATGCTAATACTAACATGTTTATTAATGCTTTGCAACTTAAAAAGTATTTTCACCTTTTATCTTGCTATATCATATCAAACTTATGGGGTTGGCAGGAGTGACTAGAATTAGTATGTCTATTTTATAAAGGAAAAAACAGTGAAAGAAGTTCAGGTACTTGGTGAGATCCTCACGGTTGAATGGTAGAGCCAGAACTCTTCCCCTTCCCCTCCTTCTGTATCAATCCTCCAGGGAGATTCCCCTTAGCCTGGGCTAAGGACACTAATTTTGTATTTCTGTAACACAGTGCTTACTTTTATCACAGCCCTTACTTCATTATATTTAAATAGTCAATTGTCTGTGCCCCATCCTCTCCAAACACAGTCTGAAAGAAGCAGATCCTACTCATTTTTTATGCTCACAGTGCGGGGCACAGTTCAAGCACTGCCAGGTGGTTCATTCAAGTTTGCAGAATGATCCCAAGTGTAGTGTCCACTGTACCTGGTTGTAGTTTTAAACTATTTAAGACTCAGCAGCTGAGGAGTGTGGGAGAAGGTCACATGGGCAGAAGATCCCGCTGTTAGCTGTAAACTGCAATCTATTAGGGATCGTTTCCTAGACAGTTGCGGGTTAGAAGTCCAAGGATGGTCTGAAGATACAGGGGCTACCAAGAAGTCAA
This sequence comes from Tapirus indicus, assembly GCA_031878705.1. Lineage (NCBI taxonomy): Eukaryota > Metazoa > Chordata > Mammalia > Perissodactyla > Tapiridae > Tapirus > Tapirus indicus. The sequence goes on along the minus strand of CM062919.1, from coordinate 134,982,895 downwards.
GCGAGAAGGATCGTGCCAGGGATAGAACTCGAAAGAGGCACAGCGCTTCCAACGGTCGCAGCAGCACCAGGTCTTGGTTCAGCTCTACCTCCAGCCCAGACTCCAGCACCAGCACCGGCTCTGGCTCCTCCTCGGTGTCAATCCGCTTGGGAAGTTCCAGCACATCCCACAGCTTCAGCTCCAGCAGCTCCTCCTCCTCTTTCTCGGGCGCAGACATAACAATAGGCGGCGTTCCTGGTACCAATCCAAACCACACAAAAGAGACGAAAAAGAAAGGAAACGGCAGAGCCCTACCCCTAAACCCCCAAGTGCACATTGGCAGGCTCACCAGGAATGTGACCGAGGATCACGTCATGGAGATATTCTCTACCTTTGGGAAAATTTAAATGATTGACATGCCTGTAGAAAGGAAGCATCCCGGTCTATAAAGGCCACACATACGTGGAGTCTGAGAATCCAGTTGAAGACAAGAAGGCCCTGAAGCACCTGGACAGGTGATCACGGCCGCCGCCTTGCTGGCCCTCTGGCCTAGGCCACCCCCAGGCGATTCAGCCCTGCCAGGAGAATGCTGCCACAGCCTCCATGTGGCGCAGGTCACCCCCACGGATGAGAAGGTCACGCTGCCCCAGGCACAGGACTCTGTGCGCCGCCGCCACAGAAGCGGATCCAGTTCCAACTCCTCTCCATAAGCAGGGCCACGGAAGCTCTTGCCCCTGTAATTTACATCCCATGCAACTCATCAAAATCTGTTCCAAATATTCATCTCTTAATGCTGATTTGTAATAAGATTTTACATACTTCAACTTTGAAAATGTCTTTTCACACAGATAGATACTACCAAATACTGATATCAATTTATAAGCAAATGCTTTTAATGAAGCATATTCATCATCGTTTGGAAGGTATTTATAGGATTCTCTTAGATCCTTCTCTTGATATTTGCCTTTTAGCAATAGTACAAAGTGATGACAGCACTACATATGGTCTCTGTCACAACTACTCAACTCTGCCATTGTAGTGTGAAAGCAGCCACAGACAATACATAAATGAACGAGCATGCGTTCCAATAAAATTTATTTATGGAACTGAAATTCAAATTTCATATAGTTTTTATGTGTCACAAAATCTTTTTACTTCTTTTTGGTGAGGAAGATTAGCCAAGAGCTAACATCTGTTGCCAATCTTCCTCTTTTTGCAGAGGAAGATTGGCCCTGAGCTAACATCTGTGCCCATCCTCCTCTATTTTGTATGTGGGATGCCGCCACAGCATGGCTTGATGAGTGGTGCATAGGTCTGCACCCAGAATCCAAACTTGCAAACCCCGGGCTACCGAAGTGGAGAGCATGAACTTAACCACTATGCCACTGGGCTGGCCCCTTCTTTTTATTTTTAACCATTAAAAAAGGTAAAAACCATTCCTAGATTTCACCTGTATAAAAATAGGTGGTGGACAGGATTTGGCCCATAGGCCATAGTTTGCCAAGTCCTGATCCAGATAATCCATATAACCATGAATCATTTTGTTAGTAATACATTTTCACTGGTGCTTATGATTGCCTTGGAATTAAGCAATTATATAGTAATAAATATGGTTGTTCATATTTAAGGAACATGTAATAATAGTAAAAACATTTTAAGTCAGAAAAAGAAAGCCAATGGTCTTTCTTACCCTTTGTCTTACCAATGTATAATTCTGTAACATTTTTAGTCATTTGAAAAATTGGCTCACTGAATTATGCAGACCTTCCAACGAATGTTGACACACTTCATTACACAACATGAAAAAATTACATTCATTAAAATCACTACTGATCTCATTAGAAAAAGTCTTTAAGCACTGGGAAGCTGTTGAGTTCATGGTGTTAGTTACAAGTTTTCTAAACTTCCAATATTCCCTTGATAGCTGGAATTTTAACACTGGCAACAAATACTGTCAGTTGTTTCCATTGACATGACAGGCTCACTTCATTTATTTTTGAGAAAACTGCCAAATAATCTAAGCAGGAACAAACCTAGTTTGTTGCCAGGAGTTCTTTCAAGTACAAATGGGTTCCATGAAAAAAGCAGCTAGTTTGCTTACAATTCAAACAATCTTACTGCTTTTCCTCAAGACAACCATCACACTTTGATATACACCAGAAAAGATTTAAGTATACTTCCTATTTCATCACATGAATATTAAAAAGATATGCACTTGTAATGTTAAGCTTTAATCAAATTAATACTTTTTACTTCTCTATCAAGGACATTCTTAGGTGAAGCTTGCCATTTTTTTTAACTATGACTGTGTGACAGTCAATGACTACTAGTACAGCTTGGTGTCACTGCCTTGATTCATGCCAAGTCACCCGCAGATTTATCCACTACTGCTTTTGTGCCATCAGTGCAAATGTCAACACAGGGAAAAAGGCAAATAGTGTCTTAATATTATTATGAAAATAGTTTTGACATTGTAGACTCCTTGAAAGGGTGTCCAAGACCCTAGGGGTTTATGGAGCACACTTTGAAAATCTCTTAGGACATAGCCTTGGGCACCTCCACCAATAATTAATGTTTAGGCAAAGAATGATTAAAGAGATGGGCTAAGAAGCGGCTGGAAAGGCAAGAGGAAAACAATGAGAATGTAGTATCATGGAAGCAGGGAAAAGAGGAATAATCAGGAACTCATGGAAAAACAAAAACTGTACCAGAAAAATAAAAAAACATATATATATATGAATCTAACTAAAATGTAGTGGAAATTTGCTGATTATCTTACACTGATGAAGCATAAGATATGAATCCATTTGATCTTCTTTTTAGGAGATCATGACATGAAACCACAGAGAAGGAAACACAATCCTAGCACACAACATTGTTCTGCAGTGAGGAATACCTACGTACTCATTAAATAATATAAAGCTGTTTACGGATTCTTAAATTTTAGAACCAAACTATGAACAAAGCATAAAGAAGTATATTACGGTTACACAATAGAATATAAATGATCACTCTTGACAATGTAAATGAAAGAAGCAATGTTGTCCAGGATGTGGTGAACTCTCAAACACTGCCAGTGCGAGTGTAAATTGGTATGAGAGTTTGGAAAATGGTTTGGCAATATCTAGAAGAGAGGAAGATATGCATACCCTATGACTCAAATTCTATTCTTAAAATGATACCCTAGAGAAATTGACACATGCACACCAGAAAAGAAAAATGTTCCTAAAAGCAATGTTTATAATAGCTCCAAACTGGAAACAACCCAAATGTTTATCAGCAATGGAATGGATAAAAAATTGTAGTATAGTCATACAATAGAATACACATACTGCAACAAAATGAATGACCTACAGCTACTCTCAACAAGTTGTATGCATCTTAAAAACATAATAATGAATGAAAGAAGACAGAAAGAATACTTGGAATATGATTTCATTTATATACAGTTTTAAAAAATAGGCAAATCTATGGGGTGCATACTTAGGTAATAAAGCACAAAGAAAAGCAGGGAAATGGTTACCTTGCTTACCCTTAAGGTGAAGAAAGTGTTGTGAATGGGAAGAGACACATGGGGGTTCTAATTCTTGACCTGGCTAGCCATTACATGGTTGTTTACTTTATCCATTAATTTGTATATTTGTGGGTTTTGATTTTGGGGGGGCACTTTTATGTGTATGCCAAATTTTACAATAAAGAAGGTTAAAACATTAAAATAAAGAACAACAAACAGGCTCTGGGGGTGGAATCCATTTCCTTGCTTTTTCTAGCTTCTAGAAGATAGAACAAAGGGTAAGATGATATATTCTCATTTTACAGAGTGAGGATATAAGAGATTCTGTCTAAAATTGATGGAACAGTAAGTACAAATATGTTAAAGTAAACAATAGAAAAACCACAAATATCAAAAATAGGGAGAAGAATGGAGGATGGGCTCTAGGTGTGCTAAATCCTCAAGTTTTATAGTGGCAAGTCAAAAGCTGAAAGATGATGACTTTGGGGATTAGGACTCTGAGGTAGAACTCTTTTTTCATTATAAACACTATAAACAATATTGTACCCATTTTACCATATGCATACATTGACTGGATTTAAAAAATAAATCACCACAAGCTATTTTTCAGTATTGCTGAGCAAGTTTAAGGAGAAAGAAAGGTGGTATAGTATAGTATAGTGGTTAAGAGTATGAACTAGAGAGGACTATGGAGCTGGATTCCTTGGGCTCAAATCTTTGCTCTGGTACTTTCTAACTGTATGATCCTGGGCAAGCCATTTATCTACTTTGTTTCTTTATCTGAAAATGGAGGCAATAGTCATCCCTATTTTATAAGGTTGTTTTCAGATTTAAATGAGTTAATGCATGCAAAGCATTTAGAATAGTGTCTAGTATATAAGTAAGTGTTAATGATTGGCTATCAATGAGTACTTAATTCTGATAAATAAAACTGAGAGGAAAAGAAAGATGAAGACCGAAAATTATCCAGTGGATTTATTAACATGTGATTAATGTTGGTGATTTTAATGATATGACTGAATATGGAGCCAGAAGCTGCACTGAAGATGAATAAAATAAATAGAGATATATACTGAGGTATTTGTATGCAAAAATTTACAATGTCTGAGACTTACTTTAAAATATTCCATGAAAAAACAAAAAACAACAAGTGTGTGTGTGTGTGTGTGTGTGTGTCTGGAAGTTGTAGTAGGCAGAATAACAGTCCCCTAAAGATGTTCTATCCTTGGAATCTGTGAATTTATTACCTTACTTGGCAAAAGGGATTTTGCAGATGTGATTACATTAAGGATCTTGAGACAGGGAGATTATCCTGGATTAGACAGATGGGCCCAATCTAATCATGAGTTCTTAAAAGTGGAAGAGGGAAGCAAAGGGAGATTGAATTATAGAGGAGATCAGAGAGATGTGATGTGACAAGGATTCAACCCACTATTGCTGGCTTTGAAGATGGAGGAAGGGACCCCAGAGCCAAGGAATGTGGGCAGCCTCTAGAAGCTAGAAAAAGCAAGGAAATGGATCCCCCCTACCCCCAGAGCCTACATAAAGGAATGCAACCCTGACAACACCCTGATTTTAGCCCAGTGAGACCCATGTTGGACTTTTGACCTAAGGAACTATTAGATAATAAATTTGTCTTGTTTAAAGACACTAAATTTGTAGTAATTTGTTATGGTCACAATAGAAAACAAATACAAGGGTTTATATAAATGAAACAAAAATGGCAAAATGTGGTTAATTGTTAAAGTTGGAGGATGGGTAAATGAGAGTGCCTAATATATTCTCTCTACTTCTGTTTATGTTTGAAAACTAAAAGAAAAAAAATAATAGATCTGCTTTCAAAGACGAACTTACAGAAATTGATGCATTAAATCTCAAATATAAATTATTATTTTTCAGTGAACAATGTTATATTAAATAAATTAGACTTTGCTCTCCACTGATCTACATATCCCTTCTCTATAGGCAAGTCTTGATGGGAAACCAGGTTTGGCCATCATAGAATCAAGAGCAATGGAGAGTATGGGGAGTTAGTAGGAATCTTCATGCTTGTGTACTTTATCTATGATGGACAGATACATCCACCAGCACTTTGACAAGATGTTCAAGTTCAGGACACAAGGCACTCTCATTTCAAGAAAATACTAGCAATATCGGCCAGCCCCGGGAGCCTAGTGGTTAAGTTTGGCATGCTCCACTTCGGTGGCCTGGGTTTGGTTCCCAGGTGCAGACCTATACCACCCGTCTGTCAGTGGCCATGCTGTGGTGGTGGCTCACATACAAAAAGAGGATGATTAGCAGTGGATGTTAGCTCAGGGCAAATCTTCCTCAGCAAAAAAAAAAAAAAAAGAAAAAGGAAAATACTAGCAATATATTAATATATATGATATTCCTGGTCAATTAACTTAAATTTCTTAAAACACTATCCCCTCTCTATCGCCACATACCTGTAGTAAAAATAATAGCTAACACTTTAATAGTTTTTAACATCATGGCAGTGTATCAAGCACTTTACATATATTAACTGTTCTAATTTTCACAACCACTTTATAAAGTAGGTATCATTATTGTCCCCATTTTATAGGTGAGAAAACTGAGTACATATACAGAGCATTTATTCAAACATAAGCAAACTGTTATGATCCTGTGCACATTCACAGGCAATGTCTTGAGTCATTTACCATGAATAATCGATCATATTCCTCACATTTTATTTTTCTTAGCTCCCTCGTTCCTCGTGAGGGTAACTACTATCCTAACTTAACACCATAAGTTTTGCTCTTTTTGAACTTTATGTAAACTTAAATTTATATAGATCACAGTGTATTGGTTTGCGTCCACCATCTTTTTTAACAGTTTAACATTCTATCTATGACAGTCATCATATTGTTGCCTGTAGCTGTAGTTTTTTCATTTTTCAAAGCTGTAGAGTATTTTATTGTAGAACTATGCCAATATTTACATATTCTATTGTTGATGGACATTTGGGTTATTTCCAGTTAAGGGTTATTAAAAGAATGCTGCTATGAATGTTTTGTTTATGTCTTTTGGTGCACTTGTGCACACATTACTTTTGGGTATATACCTAGGAGTAAAATGGCTGAGTCAGATAGACCTTCACGTTCAACTATAGTAAATACTACCAAACAGTTTACCAAAATGGTCGTACTATTAATGTATAACAGTTCCCATTAATCCCCATCCTCACTAACAATTTTGGTAGAGTCAGGCTTTTTTTAGTCATTCTGGTGGGTTATAGCATTTTCTCATTGTGGTTTTAATTTGCATTTCCCTGATTTCTAATGAGATTGAACATGATTTTCATATGTTTATTCCTTATATTTTGATTCTCTTAGATTTTACACTCAGGGTGTGCCATCTATAGTTGATTCTTGAATTTGTCTCCTACTTAATTACCTACTAAGAATACTAAGATGGGGCAAAGACCCTATACCCACACTCCTATCTCAAACCCTATCTGTTATTCTAGGCAGAAATTTAGAACTTGATTTTTCTTTCTCTTACGTCCCACATCTATTAGATCAGCAAGTCCTGTTACTTTCCAAGATGAATGGTAAGCCACTCAACTGTGTAAGTATACTGCCACTACTTGAGTCCAGACCATCATCATCTCCCTCCTGGACTACCACAACAACTTCTTAGTTTTTCACAGTTCGGATTTTATCACTGCCCACTCTCCTTCATTCTTTATATTGCAGCAACAGGGGTATTAATTATTAAAAATTTCAGTGGCTTCTGGTTGCTCTGAGAATAAAATTAAAACTCAGCTACAATCTAGAGCCCCTGCAGGTCTGCCTTAGGCTCTCTCTCCAACCTCATCTCTAACTATGCTTTGTGTATTACCTGAGAGCTATACTTTGACCAGGCCTTGGTAACTACACTCCGGCTTCACTCATCTTTCGATCCTTGACACCAAGCTCCTTTCATCTTAAGGGAATACTTGTCCCATAACCTGTTCCTTCTCATCCTTTTAATTCTCAGTTTAAATTTTACCTCCTTGATTTGTTTTCTTCATAACACTTAACAATCTGTAATTACTGAGTTTGCTTTTTGTCAGTCTCCTCTAATAAAATAAAATGGTAATAATAACAATAACAACAATAGCTTACAGTTATTGTGATTTTAAATAAGTAACCCTTTTAATCCTCACAACAACCATACAAAGTAGGTACAATTATTATTCACATTTTACAGGTGGGGAAACTAAATCACAGAGAGGTTAAGTAATTTGCCCTCAGTTTTACTGTTGGGAAGTGGCATTGCCGGCATTTGAATTCAGATAATCTAGTTTCAGTTTAACTTTTACCAAAACCAAAGTGGGTTCACCTCCTGGTGAGTTAAGAGTCTCCGCCAGAAGTAGCTGTCACAAAAAGTAAAGCGTATTTGTAGCAAATAGGAGACCACGCAGAATCACTTCCAAAGTCATGGCTCTCCCGGAACAAAGCGAAGCAGGTACCTTTTATTTTGGACGGGAATGAATATTCAAAAGAGAGAGGTGGGTATTCGCCTGCGCAGGCTCAGCTGGAAAACGTACTTCCACATACACTGCAGGTTATGGTAATGAGGCGTAAGCTCCTCCCGGAGAGATCTTAGCATTAAAAATAAGGCAAAGGTCATAGGCATAGCTCTTGTGACGAGGCTTCACCCTGTGATTCAGGGTGGTAGGGATTGCATCTCCTTAACATTACAAAAGGGAAAAAAAAACAATCTGGAAAAACAGTTAAATGCTTCGGAACCCACCCTTGCGTTCCTCGAGGCAATTAGTCGGTGACAGAACCACTGTCATTTTGTTTAACCATAGGTTACAATCTGTACCTGGGTCAAGAAATTAATTTAGAAAAAAAAGAAATTTAGAGTTTTTTAAAAAAGTGAAATGGAACAGAACAGATCACATAAGAATATATTCGGTTAGGAAGGATAAGTACTGATTTGTGAAACTTTTAGTTCAGTTATACATACATATCAAGTCATGAAGTGTGAACGCCACTGCACTATGCATTCTGCCTCTCTGTGTAAATTCCTGAACTGACCTGTTCACCAATGTATCCTCAGGGTCTCGCCCAGTTACCGGTCACGGTAAGCACGCAGTGAATATTTATTAATTGATTAAAATAAGCAATAAGTATTAAGAAGCTGATGAAAACTTTTCCCTAATTTCTTTACAAAGTTTATTTTTTTGATGTCAACCATTGAAGTTCATCTGAACCTGAATTTAAAGATCTCATTTATGATGTGCCGTTTTTCATAAGACTATGCTAATATTAAATATAACTGGATAGTAGGGAGAATTCAGAAAGGTTACTAACCCCTTCTATATGCTATTATTTGAAAATCTGTTCTTTGAAAACTGGAAAAGTTAGGCTTCCTTGAACTTTTAGTTTATTTTTAGAGTATTTTTTTAAAAGATTAAATATTACTATTATTTATGTTATTACAAGTTATTGTAAGAGAAAAAGACTAAACAGTGTGGCAGGAGAGACAGGCAGTTTTTGAAGATCAACCCTAGCTATTATTGGCTGTGAGTTCTTAGGCAGGACACTTAAACTTTTGCGAGTTCCTACTTCTGTTAAACTGGCCTATTAAAACCTACCTAAAGGCAAAGAGAGCTACTTACTTAGGAATAGCAATCTGGTTGAAAGGTAGCCTAGACTTGTTTTGGAAATATGTTTGTACAGCGAGCACAGTGTTTTTACCTATTTGGATGATACAGATAAATTAAAAAAGAGCAAAATTTTCCAAAGGTGCTTTTATTCTCACTTTATCTAAGATTGAATATGTCAGTTTTATCTATTGAAGGGACGATGCAAAGCCTTTCAAACACACATTAGCACTGACCCTGTTTTGAAGGTTAGAGATAACTGGAAGTATTTAGTACTTATCCAAGCATTTAGCTCATAATTAAAGCTATTATTAAGATAAACAGGGCCCAAGGCTCCGTGACTGAGAGGTCACAGAGGTAATGATAGTTCAATATATACAGTTTAAAAATCGGTATTTTTAAAAGTCATTATTTTATAGGAAGTTAAAAAAATCTCCTGGTTCAGTTTTATCTTCTCCGTGGACTGCAGGACTTTGAAATAGATTGTATCTAATGAATTCTTTCAAACTTCTCTAGCATACAGTACAGCTAATTGCACATTGGGTGTTTGCCAGCCTGAACCTAAATTGCACTGGTAATAAAAACAAAGATCTTGATGTTCTCATGGGACTTTAACTTCCTGAGACACCGGGGGGAAGGTGAGAAGGAGTGGGTTCAATCATCTGATGATATATTAGCATACTCTAAACAGAAAAAACAAGATTCATCTTTTAAAGGCTCATTTGAACAATGTGATTATCAAGTTTGTATAAGGATGATTACTTTAGGTGTTTCATAACTTCTGAGGGCCTATAGAACCATTCTCCCTTCTTTGAAAAGATAACCCTATACCTGTGGTCTAGATTCCAGTTTTCCATTACAAAAAAATCAGACTTCTAAACTCAGTAGTTTAGTAAAATTAAGGTCACTTATCCAGGTTAAGTCTATGGATTTAAAAGCAATAAAAATAAGTAGTATTACTGAGTTAAGGTCTTTGGTAAGCATTTTACACATATCATCTCATGTAATCCTCAAAACTATTTTATCAAATAGGTCTAAGTGGAGGCAGAGAGGCCAGTTAAGAGGGTGTAACAGTATTATAGAAGTATGACGGCAGCCTGGAGTAGGATGGTGACAGTGACGAAAGCAGGACTTGATAGATACTTAGGAGGTACAATTAACTGCTCTTGGTGAGTGCCCAGAACACTGCCTGGTATATGCTTGAGAAATATTGGTAAATGAATGGATTAAGGAGGGTGAGGGAAAGGGGTGTGTGAAAGGATGTCTCCTAGGTTACATGGGCTGGAAGGTGGTACCATTTATTAAGATAAGGAAAAGGGAAGAATATCTGGTTAAAGGATGTACCTCTCTCACATTCCTACTGGTAACTGGCTCTCCCACCCCCATTGCCTTGATGGCAGTGTTTTGAACCAAATAACTTGTTCCTCCAGACTAGATGGGGACCCTACCTGAGAGCAAATAATCTCTAGGATGGATAATGACTTATGTGATCTGACCACAAAAAAAATTTAGCCCATCAGTCTTTCTTCCTTGATTTTGAACTAAGAAGCAGAGGAAGGATCTGGCAATTAGCAGCAGAGGCCAAATGACTTAATGTAATGGATGTTCAGCAACGGCACATTAGGTCAGTCAGGGTCCCATAAAAAATCAGATGGAAAGCTCAAACTGCATGATTTGAAAAGAGTTATTAAAAGGGCCATTTACAGAGGGGCAGGCAAGAGTTGGGAAGCCAACAAGGGATAATACAGTACTCCAAGGGCAGGCAGTTATTACTCCTAGGCCTGAAGGGGCAAAGGGAAGGATTGGAGAGATTAACTGTACAGAGAGGATTCTGCAGTCAATCCTTGGCGACACTGCTTGGGGAATGAGGACTATGACCTCACTATCTTCTGGCCTCAGATCTCCTACAGATACTTCTCACTGCCTGAACCCATCAAGATACCAGGGAGGGTGATGGAATCCACTGGGGCAGTGTGGACAGGTTAGCCCTCCTTGGCACAAGAACAGGAAAAAGGTGGAGAGCCGATATGGAGGGGCAAACAGAAGACAGGTGAAGTTGTTTCCAAGAGGCAGTTATGTGGAAGCAGTAGTTATTAATGTGTTCAAAAGAGGGTCAACAAAAGCCAACTCCCTTCACCGACATGAGTGGCACTGTATTACAGTGAAGATCCTAAACACCTACTATTGAGTTCTTTCGAGACCTTTTGAGGACAAATTTACCCTCCAGTTCTTCTCTCACTATTTCCAAGAAAGTCCTCCTGTGTTTCAATAAAGCACCTTTATAATTTTTCACTTAAAAAAAGAAAAACAAAATAGCAACAAACAAAATCACCAACCATGGTTAGGTAGCTTATATGAATCTAACTTCGGAGAGCCATTCCATATAACCTTCTTCTCAACTGAATCAGTCTTGAATCCACAAGTATTTAAATAGATGGTAAAACAGAATGTGCTCCGGAGCTAGTAAAGATGGAGCCTGTCTGGGAATATAGTGGAAGTGCAATCCCTATTTAATTGGAAACAGGTTCGGGAAGTTGCTTAGGGTCAGGTAAATTAGAGATTAGTGATATGGAAAATAAAAAAGGTCTTATTGTTTACAGCTGTAGTAATGTATGAAAAGATTATTAGCCTCAGGAAAACAAAGAATTTATGCCTAGTACTACTAAAGTAAAGCCGTTGACTGTGTGGATCATGAAAAGCTGTGGGCTGCTCTAAAAGAAATGGGCGTGCCTCAGCACTCGACTGTCCTGATGCATAACCTGTTTTGTGGACAAGAAGCCACTGTCAGGACAGAATATGAAGAGAGAGAATGGTTTCCTATAGGCAAGGGTGTCAGACAAACGTGAATTTTATGTCATCTGTTTAATCTGTACACAAAACATATATGAAAAACTGGCCTAGACTCAGATGAAGGAGGAGTGAAAATTGGTGGCATAAATATGAACAACCTAAGATTTACAGACGATACCATCTTACTGGCAGAAAGCAGCAATGACTTGAAAGGACTTCTGATGAAAGTAAAAGAAGAAAGTGCCAAAGCAGGACTACATTTGAACATCAAGAAGAGAAAAATCACGACTACAGAAGAACTTTAACAATGAAGTGTCACTTAAAAAAAAAAACAGCAACAAACAAAATCACCAACCATGGTTAGGTACCTTATACCAATCTAACTTCGGACAGCCATTCCACATAACCTTTTCCTCAACTGAATCAGTCTTTAATCCGCAACTAGTTAAATAGATGGTAAAGTAGAATGTGCTCCCTGAGTCATACGAGTGTGTATTTGTTTATAGGCTTTTGTAGACAATGTGTACACTTTGTACACAAAGTGCAGACAATGAAGATATTGAAATTCTTTAAAGATTTTGTTTACCTTGGTTCAGTCATCAATTTAAACAGAGACTATAGCCAAGAAATCAAGAGAAGCTGAGACTTGGAAGGGCAACAATGAAAGAGCTAGGAAAGACCATCGAGCTTAGGGAAATATCATTAGAGCCTGAGGCCAAGATTATTCACACACTCATATTCCCAATTATTATGTATGGGTGTGAAAGCTGGACAGTGAAGGCTGACAGAAAAAAAATGATTCATTTGATCGAAATATGGTGTTGGAGGAGAGCTCTACGAATACCCAGAATTGCCAGAAAGATGAACAAATGGGTTCTAGAGCAAATGAAGCCTGAACTATCCCTGGGAAAAAGAGAGAAAACTGAGGCTGTTTCACTTTGGGCACATCATAAGGTAGGACTCTTTGGAAAAGACAAAAATGCTAGGAAAAGTAGAAGGCAGCAGGAGAAGAGGAAGACCAAACATGAGATGGATTGACTCCACAGCGGAAGCCATAGGCAGGAGTCTATAGAAGCTGAGTAGAGCCGTTGAGGACAGGACACTGTGGACATCACTCATTCATATGGTTGCCGGGAATAGGAGCCGACTTGACAAAATATAACAACAAACAACTTTTGAGTAAATAGAAAAATATTCATTTCGAGTTTAATGTGATTTAAGCAAGACTCATGGGAGGGGAGTGCTGCACAAATTTTCTGCTTAGCTTGGCAGCTCTAAAGGAAGCCAGGAGGGACCCCTTACCAAGTCCATAAAAATAGCGGATACAGATATTTGGGGGGGGGGGGCAATCCCTTCCCGAAAAAAATTTTCACCATTCTGAACCCATTTTGAGCAACCATGCACCGGAACATAAACATTATTAAGTCATTAATACACGAGTATGAAACCAATATTATCACTCATTGAATTTGAGTGCCAAGTAGAAAGGTCTTACCAAATTTTTAAAATCAAAACATTTGTACTTTTTAACATATATATCCATTCCACGAAAAAATATTTGGAACATGCTTAATTTGCAAGCAAGCGTTACCTCTACAAATTAAAGGAACAGGCAATAATAATTTTTAAAAAGCTGGCGAAATATTAACTGTTTTACTCAAGAGCACTTTAAAAATATTTCAGTTCGTGGGTGGGAACGGGGCGGGGAAGGGCACTAAACCAATTGCCTGGGCAAAGGTTTCACAAACAGTTACCTACAGATTACACCGTTCTCATTTTGGACGTGACTCAAGATTACAGGTGACCGCGGTGCCCCTAAGCGCCAGGTGGAAACTTTTTCACTGGGCGAGGCGACAGACGCAGGGGACAAAGCGGCCCGGTCGAGGACCCAGGCCCATTCGGGAGCCACCGAGGGTCGGTGGCCGAGACCACCCCGCCTCGCCTCGGGTCAACTCCGCTTCAAGGGTCCAGGGCAAAGCGACTGCCCCTTCGCCAGCGCCACGTGCGTAGCCAGCCCCGCCCCTCGCCGGCCGCGAGTCACAGAGGTCGGGGGCGCGCCCCGCCCCGCCCCGCCCCCGAGCATAGCCCGGTTCGCCCTCCCTCCCCGTCCGCGGGCCGCTGGGGCGGGGCCGGCCCTCGGGCGGGGCGGCACCCGGGCGGGCTCGTCCGTCAACCTCCGCGGGCGGCGGCCTGGCGAGGGCAGGAGCCGGTGAGTAGCCACGTCACGCTCCTCCGGGAGGCCCCGCCCCGTCCCCTCGGGCCGCCCCCTCCACGCCCCCGCCTCCGCCCCCGCGAGCAGTTACCGGCTCTGGGGGCGCGCGCCTTCCTGGCTCCGCTAGAGGTCCTCCCGCCCCGGCTCGCTGCGCCTCCGCCGCTGCCCGCGCCAGGTGAGGGCTCGCGGCTCCCGGCTGCGGCGCCCGGCGCGTGTCGGCCGGCTCGGGGCGTGCGCCGCTCAGGCGGGCTGGGCCGGCGGGCGGTTAGCGCTGCGTTCGACGCGGGGAGGGGCGGCACGCCGGGCGCTGCACGGCCTCGGCCGACGCGGGCGGCGGTGGCGGCGGCGGCGACGGCGGTCGGGCTCTCGGGTGCTCTGCCCCAGGCCGGAGCCAGTCGGCGCCCCGGCGGAGAGACCCGCAGCCGGGCTCCCCGGCCCCGGGCTCCCCGCGGCTGGGGCGGCTGGGGCAAGGGGACAATGTCTGCCCGCGCCCCGGTGCCGGCCGCTCGCTCCCGCGGGGAGCTGTCCGCGGCGGCTGCTGAGAGGGAGTCGCTGTCGGCCGCGGCGAGCCGGCAGGCGGAGCCGCGGCCCCCGCCCGAACGGGAGGGCAAGGAGGCGGCGAGGGAGGAGAGGGCCGCGGCCGCCACCAGCGCGGGGGCGCGGGGAGAGCCGTCGCCGGCGCCGGTGCTGGGACACAGCGTGCCCCAGGCGGCCGTGCCCGTGAGGCCCCTGGCGCTGCACCTGGCGCACAAGACGCGCGGGCCGGGGGGCCCCTTCGGCGGAGAGCCGCCGCCACCGCCGTCGCGGGACCCGACGGCCAAGGACGCCCGGGAGAAGGAGGCGGTGGCCGGCCCTGAGGAAAAGCTGCAGCCGCCGCCGCCGCCTAAGGAGAACCCCTGGACCAAAAAGCTTCCCCAGCACCTGTCCCCCGCCGGGACGGGGCCGCCGCCGCCGTCCCCCCTGGAAACCCTGGAGGCAGGTCGGTGGCTCCTCTGCGGTGGGCACCGGGAGGGTGTGTGCAGGGGCGCCGCGCGCGGCGGCCGAGGGGCGGGGGGAAGGGCAGGCCTCCTTTCGCTGTCATTCCGAGGTATTTCGTTCCAAGGTGTCATTCATTCTGCCTATTTACATAAATGGACATCTGGGAAGGGAGCGGCAGGAAGAGGTGGGACCTCGGGCTCTCCTTGACTGGTGGGGGCACGGTGGGGGTACGGAGCGGAGCGGCTCGCCTGGCCCGGCCTCGATGCTATTGCCCGCACGTGTTAGTGACTTGGGAAAGCTAACTTGAGGTAGATGCTGCAGTTCATCCTATAGAAAAGTTGTTGTGGGCCTTTTAAAAAGGGTGAAGCAAGTCGGAGCAAAGGGATTTGTTTGCAAGTGGAAGCGCGATTGTGATTTTTTTATTGTGAAATAATTGATAAGCTGAAAATCTCAGTGTTTTCAAAACACTGTTAAGTAGTCGTGTTAAAAATGAGACTTTATACTGTCGTTGCTACTAAAATGCCTTGAGTTATGATTGTGGTGGAAAATAATTGAAATAGGATGGCTGACATGACAGTGGATTGCACGTTAGGTAAATGGTAGTCTTCTAACATTGTTAGCCCTCCTTCTCTTTAGAGGAGATTAGATTATGCCACTGCATTTGAATGCTGACCAGTGCAGTATGGCCCTTGGTGCTTTATTTTCGTTGCAGTAACTGCAATTTTTTTTTTTAAGTTTAAGTGGAAATACTAAATAAAACTAAGACAAGAAGTAATATCTTGTAGTTTTATTTTCTAAATTGTAGTAAATTGAACTTTTTATATAGAAATTTACAGCTGTTTACTTGCAAATCTTCACTTTTTCTTAAAATTAAAGGTTAACAGTGGAATAGGGAAAATTTGAGCATATTTACAGGGTTGTGAGGATCAAATGAAATAAAGGATATTCTATAAATGTAAGGTGATTGTTAGAGACGCACGTTATATTGCGGGTGTGTTAACATTTCTTCAGAGGAACTCCAGTAGAGCGAGATGTGTTAATTGATTTCTTTAGCTTTTGCACAGTAATACTCATTATTCTTGATAAATTTTGACGTTTGCAGAAAAAACTACTTAAACATTTGCTCTAAATTTAATATTGCCATCATTCTCTCCTACCTGCAAAGATGTATTTGTTTACTGCTGTTACTAACTGAAGAGAACAAAAGTCTTAAAGCAAAATTTCCATAAAATTTAGCAAAGAGAAAGCAAGCCCTGGTGAATTTTAATGGCTGTCTCACCTCGCTATTTCTAGACTTACACACAGTTGTATATCATATTCAGTGAACTACTGAAAAAACGAACTCTGTTGATTGTAAAATCAATTTGATAAGTTTTAAAACTTTCAAGGTGAGACTCAGGAATTTTAATTGGAAATGATCTTGTGAAAAATATTTAACAGTTTAATATAATTTACCTACAGGTGCCTTCATTGGGGATCTTGATCTTTGTTGGAGATTAAGAACAAGGTGTTGCTTGATGTATGGTGCGGTTCATGGGAATTTCAATTTTGCTGATGGTCTCTCTGTAGGCATCTCTTTCTGCTGTTGGAATCCATTCTGTGCCCACAGGAATATGGTTCTTCAGACTTAGAGTAGTGTAGTAACTTTATAGTCTCTCTCCAGTACTGACTATGCACTGTTCTACTGCAACTTCTGTTTGCAGTTGAATAGCTTAGGTAATTTAGATAAGAGATTGTGGTGTAGAAATGCACTGTTCTGAGAAACTTGGGTTCTACTCTAGATGTTGTTACTAACTAGTGAGTTGATTTCTGGGCCTTGTAAATGAATGAAACGGATGTGTTCATCTCTTTCTGTTCTTTTTTGGTGTGTGTGAGGAAGACCAGCCCTGAGCTAACATCCACTGCCGATCCTCCTCTTTTTGCTGAGGAAGACTGGCCCTGGGCTAACATCCGTGCCCATCTTCCGCCACTTTATATGGGACGCCGCCACGGCAGGGCTGACAAGCAGTGCGTCGGCGGGCGCCGACATCCGAATCCACGAACCCCGGGCTGCAGAGCGCGAACTTAACTGCTGCGCCACCAGGCGGCCCCATCTCTTTCTGTTCTTAATACCGCAGTGCCATCTCTAACCTGGGTGCTTTGGCTTCCTATTTTTCTAAGCAAATTCGCAACTTAAGGAATAATGAAATAGGAGCAGAGGACCTTTAGGGTCCAGGGTAGATGCAAACTAGAGAGTGTTAAATTAGTACAATAATCTGTTAGTAGGGGGCCTGTATAATTTAGCCTACAAACCAGGATACTCTTGAGAGGGAAAGAGAAGGATATATATTATGCTGAAATAACAGACTTAAACCATGTCTGTCCTGGCCAAACCTGGATTTACTATCACTCTCTTAATGAGGTA
Source organism: Tapirus indicus (assembly GCA_031878705.1). Classification (NCBI taxonomy): domain Eukaryota; kingdom Metazoa; phylum Chordata; class Mammalia; order Perissodactyla; family Tapiridae; genus Tapirus; species Tapirus indicus. The sequence continues at coordinate 134,965,398 of CM062919.1, read as the reverse complement.
CAGGGATTCCAACCACAAAATTTTGCTGGGAAGTTTATTACCAGAGATAGAAACCTTATAGGAAACAGAGGGGAGTATTTCAGGACCAGTAATCATGAATTTTCTCGGTTAGAACCTGCAGTTCTAATTGAACTGCAAGTGAGGCATTCTTCTTCACCCCTGTCAGACACGTTCTTCCACTTTTGGGATGGCTTTGGCCTGTGTATTGCTGTTTCTGGTAATCCAGATAAGGCCCACTTTTCAGCCAAAGCCTGGCCCACCCAAGAGGCCTAGAAGAGTGTCACTGCAGTCTTGAATTCAGTGAGGAGACCAGAAAGAATTGTTCCTGAATGAGTCCTAACCTTTTTTAAAGTAGTTTTATTTATTTTGGAGACCTTTATTAAAATCACAATATGGGGTTTATTAATCACTTAACCTCTAGCCATGGTTATATTTTGCATATTAGAAATCAGCTTTCTAAAATAATTTTAATTCTTTTACTCACAAAAACATAGTGTATAAAAATATTGATTGTTCCATCTTTTTCATCCTTAGTCTTTTCTGACCCACATCAACCCTCTTTTCTCCCAGTGTTTGCTTCCCAGAAACTTCAAAGCTTACTGTTATTACTCTGGTAACATTTAAGTAAGTTATATAAATGATACATAAATACATTTTCCTTGTAAAAACAGAACTTTTGATGTCCCCTTCAAAAAAAAAGATAATCATGTTACCAGTCTACTGAATATTGTTTTAGACCTTTCCATGCAATTACTTTCAAATATAGTGTTTTTATATACGTTTAGAACATAATATCATCCTTCATTTTTCATTTAAAGTGTTGCTTGATCCTTTTATTTTTTCTCTTTACAATTAGTGAGGTTTTAAAATTATTTTTTATTGAGGTATAGTTGACATAACATTATATTAGTTAAAGGTATAAAACATAATGATTCAATATTTGTATATATTGTGAAATGATCACCACAATAAGTCTAATTAACATCTGTCCCCATACATACTTAAAAATTTTGTTTTCTTTTGATGAGATAGATTTTTAATCTAAACTCCTTTAAAAATTTGCTGAGAAGTGGTCCCTAAATATAACGACATAGTTAATTTAGCCATTTACCTACTGCTCAGCATCTTTGTTGTTTCGAACAACATTTTATACTTACTTTTTGTACACATATCTGACTTTCTCTAGGATAGATGGTGAGAAGTGGCGTTGTTAGATCACAGTTAGTTGGCAAGTTGCTTTCTAAAGTGACTGTAAAAATTGATACTCTTACTTTTCATTGATTAAATTGTTTTTTTATTGATGTCTTAATAGTTTATAACACTGTGGGGTTTTAGTTGTACATTATTGTTTGTCCGTCACCTTGTGGATGTAACCCTTCATCCCTTGTGCCCACCCCCTGCCCCCCTTCCCCTTGGTAACCACTAATCAGTTCTCTCTGTCCGTGTGTTCATTTATATTCCATATGAGTGAGTTCATGCAGTGTCTATCCTTCTCTCTCTGGCTTATTTCACCTAACATAATACCCTCTAGATACATCCATGTTGTTGCAAATGGAACAATTCTGTCTTTTCTTATGGCTGAGTAGTATTCCATTGTATGTAATACCACATCTTCTTTAACCAGTCATCACTCGAGGGACACTTGGGTTGCTTCCACTTCTTGGCTATAGTGAATAATGCTGCAATGAAAATAGGGGTGCATAAGCCTCTTGTGGTGGTTGATTTCATGTCCACTGGGTAGATGCTCAAGAGTGGGATTGCTGGATCATAAGGTATTTCTATTTTTAATTTTTTGAGGACTCTCCATACTGTTGTTCATAGAGGCTGCACCAGTTTGCATTCCCACCAGCAGTGAATGAGGGTCCCCATTTCTCCACAACCTCTCCAGCATTTGTTTTTGTTTTTGGTCTTGGTGATTATAGCCATTCTAACAGGTGTCAGGTGATATCTTAGTGTAGTTTTGATTTGCATTTCCCTGATGATTAGTGATGTTGAACATCTTTTCATGTGTCTATTGGCCATCTGTATCTCTTCCTTGGAAAAATGTCTGTTCATCTCCTCTGCCCATTTTTTGATCGGGTTGTTTGTTTGTTTGTTGCTCAGTTGTATGAGTTCTTTATATATTACAGAGATTAATCCCTTGTCGGATAAACGATTTGCGAATATTTTCTCCCAGCTGGTGGGTTGTCTATTCATTTTGATCCTGGTTTCATTTGCCTTGTAGAAGCTCTTTAGTCTGATGAGGTCCCACTTGTTTATTTTCTCTTTTGTTTCCCTTGTCTGGGTAGACATGGAATCTGACAGGATCTCTTTATGTCCAATCGCAATTAGTGTACTGCCTATATTTTCTTCCAGGAGTTTTATAGTTTCAGGTCTCACTTTCAGGTCTTTGATCCATTTTGAATTGATTTTTGTATATGGCGATAGGAGATGGTCTACTTTCATTCTTTTGCATGTTGCTGTCCAATTTTCCCAGCACCATTTATTGAAGAGACTTCCCTCTCTCCATTGTATGTTCTTTGCTCCTTTGTCAAAGATTAGCTGTCCATAGATGTGTGGTTTTATTTCTGGGCTTTCAATTCTGTTCCATTGATCTGTGTGTCTATTCTTGTACCAGTACCATGCTGTTTTGATTACTGTAGCTTTATAGTATATTTTGAAATCAGGGATTGTGATGCCTCCAGCTTTGTTCTTTTTTTTCAGAATTGCTTTAGCTATTCGGGCTCCTTTGTTGCCCCATATGAATTTCAGTAGTTTTTGTTCTATTACCATGAAGAATGACATTGGCATTCTGATTGGGATTGCATTGAATCTGTAGATTGCTTTAGGTAGAATGGACATTTTAACTCTATTTATTCTTCCAATCCATGTGCATGGAATATTTTTCCATTTCTTTATGTCCTCCTCGATTTCTTTCAATAGTGTCTTATAGTTTTCATTGTATAGGTCTTTGACCTCCTTGGTTAAATTTATTCCCAGATATTTTATTCTCTTTGTTGCAATTGTAAATGGGATTGTCTTTTTGAGTTCTCTTTCTGTTTTTTCATCGTTAGTGTATAGAAATGCAATTGATTTTTGTAAGTTGATTTTATACCCTGCCACTTTACTGTAGTTGTTGATTGTTTCTAGTAGCTTTCCGATGGAATTTTTGTGGTTTTCTATGTATAGGATCATGTCGTCTGCAAATAGTGAGAGTTTCACTTCTTCATTGCCTATTTGGAGTCCTTTTATTTCTTTTTCTTGCCTAATTGCTCTGGCCAGAACTTCCAGTACTATGTTGAATAAGAGCGGCGAGAGTGGGCACACTTGTCTTGTTCCCGTCCTCAAAGGAATGGCTTTCAGTTTTTCCCCGTTGAGTAGGATGTTAGCTGTAGGTTTGTCATATGTGGCCCTTATTATGTTGAGGTACTTTCCTTCTATGCCCATTTTGTTGAGAATGTTTATCATAAATGGATGCTGGATCTTGTCAAATGCCTTCTCTGCATCGATTGAGATGATCATGTGGTTTTTATTCTTCATTTTGTTAGTGTGGTGTATTACATTGATTGATTTGCGGATGTTGAACCATCCCTGTGTCCCTGGTATAAATCCCACTAGATGGTGGTGTATGATCTTTTGATGTATTGCTGTATTCGGTTTGCTAATATTTTGTTGAGAATTTTTGCGTCTATGTTCATCAGTGATATTGGCCTGTAGTTTTCCTTCCTTGTATTGTCCTTGTCTTCCTTTGTTATCAGGATGATGTTGGCCTCATAGAATGTGTTAGGAAGTATTCCATCTTCCTCTATTTTTTGGAATAGTTTGAGAAGGATAGGTGCTAAATCTTCTTTGAGTGTTTGGTAAAATTCTCCAGGGAAGCCATCTGGTCCTGGGCTTTTATTTTTGGGGAGGTTTTTGATTACTGTTTCAGTCTCTTTACTTGTGATTGGTCAGTTCAGATTCTCTATTTCTTCTTGATTCAGTTTTGGGAGGTTGTACGCGTCCAAGAATTTGTCCATTTCCTTTAGGTTGTCCAATTTGTTGGCGTAAAGTTTTTCATAGTATTCCCTAATAATCCCTTGTATTTCTGTGGTATCTGTTGTAATTTCTCCTCTTTCATTTCTAATTTTATTTATTTGAGTCTTCTCACTTTTTTCCTTAGTGAGTCTGGCTAAGGGTTTGTCAATTTTATTTATCTTCTCAAAGAACCAGCTCTTTGTTTCACTGATCCTTTTCTACTGTTTTTTTTTTTGGTTTCAATTTCATTTATTTCTGCTCTGATTTTTATTATTTCCCTCCTTCTGCTGATTCGGGGCTTTGTCTGTTCTTCTTTTTCTAATTCTGTTAGGTGCAGTTTAAGGTTATTTTTTTGGGATTTTTCTTGTTTGTTAAGGTGGGCTTGTATTGCTATGAATTTCCCTATCAGGACCTTTGCTGCATCCCATATGAGTTGGTCTGGTGTATTTTCTTTTTCACTTGTCTCCAGGTAGCTTTTGATTTCTCCTTTAATCTCATCAATGACCCATTGGTTGTTCAGTAGCATGTTGTTTAGTCTCCACATCTTTGTCCCTTTCCCAGTTTTTGCCTTGCAGTTGATTTCTAGTTTCACAGCATTATGATCAGAAAAGATGCATGTAATGATTTCAGTCTTCTTAAATTTATAGAGGTTTGCCTTGTTTCCTAATATATGGTCTATCCTTGAGAATGTTCCATGTGCACTTGAGAAGAATGTGTACTCTGCTTTTTTTGGGTGGAGTGCTCTGTATATATGTATTAAGTCCATTGCGTCTAGTTTTTCGTTTAAGTCCATTATTTCCTTATTGACTTTTTGTCTGGATGATCTATCCTTTGATGTAAGGGGGGTGTTAAGATCCCCTACTATTATTGTGTTATTGTTAATATCTCCTTTTAGGTTTTTTAGCAGTTGTTTTATGTACTTTGGTGCTCCTGTGTTGGGTGCATAGATATTTATAATTGTTATGTCTTCTTGGTGAAGTGTCCCTTTTATCATTATATATTGCCCTTCTTTGTCTCTCATCACCTTTTTTATCTTGAAGTCTACTTTGTCTGATATAAGTATGGCTACTCCTGCTTTCTTTTGTTTGCCATTAGCTTGGAGTATTGTTTTCCATCCTTTTATTTTGAGTCTGTGTTTGTCTTTAGAGCTGAGATGTGTTTCCTGGAGGCAGCAGATTGTTGGATCTTGGTTTTTAATCCATCCTGCCACTCTGTGTCTTTTGATTGGAGAATTCAATCCATTTACATTTAGAGTGATTATTGATATATGGGTGTTTAATGTTGCTATTTTATTGTTCATTTTCTGGTTCTTTTGCATTTCCTTCATTTCTTGTCACGTGTGTTTCAGACTGCAAATTCAGTTTGGTATTTCTGCATGCTCATTCTCTTAGTTTTCTCTTTATTTGTCATGTGTGGTTCTCTTCTGGTTATTTGTTTAGTGGTTACCGTGCGGTTTATATAAGAGATCTCCTGGATGAGATAGTACCTTTTCAGATGCCTCCTGTTTCCTTAGGCAGAGTTGATTCAATCCCTTTCCTCTTCCCCTCCTTATTTGTTGTTGTCTCTACTTATTCCATCTTGTGTCGTGAGTGTGTGTTTCCATTGATGAACTTGAATTAATTTTTGATGTTATCCAGCTGTAGTTTGTTCTGGTTTAGTCTCCTTGCTTTTCTCCTTGCTGAAATCTTTATATCCCTTTTCTCATTTGCTTTTTTTTCAGGCCTAAGGGCCTTCTTGAGCATTTCTTGTAGTGGGGGTCTTGTGGTGATGAACTCTCTTAGCTTTTGTTTATCAGGAAGAGTTACTATTTCTCCTTCATATTTCAAGGATATTTTTGCTGGATAAAGTATTCTTGGCTGAAGGTTTTTGTCTTTCATGATTTTGAATATATCATTCCAGTCTCTGTAGAGTTTCTGTCGAGAAATCAGCTGAGAGCCTGATGGGGCTTCCCTTATATGTTATTTTTTTTTTGTTTATCTGCCCTTAATATTATTTCCTTGTCGTGAAATCTTGTCAACTTTGCTACTATGTGGCATGATGATTGTTTATTTCTGTTTATATATTTCGGTGATCTATTGATTTAATTCACTGTTATTTCCATCTCCTTCCCTAGGTTAGGGAAGTTCTCAGCTATTATTTCTTTGAACAAACTCTCTGCTCCTTTTTCTTTTTCTTCTCCTTCTGGAATACCTATTAGCCTTATGTTGATTTTCCTCATTGAGTCTGATATTTCTGGAAGAACTTCTTTATTTCGTTTTAGTCTTAGCTCTCTCTCTTCCTCTATCTGGAGTGTTTTTGTGTGGCTGTCCTCGATAATGCTAATTCGTTCCTCCATAAAGTCAGTTCTGCTCTTTAAAGACTCCATTTTTTTCCACTATCTCATTCATTTTGTTTTTCATATCCAATAATTCTGATTGGTTTTTCTTTATGGTTTCAATCTCTTTTGTGATGAAATCCCTGAATTCGTTGATTTGTTTCTGTGTGTTCTCTTGTATTTCATTGAGTTTGTTTATGATAGGTATTTTGAATTCTCTGTCATTCAGGTTATTGAATTCTGTGCCTTCAGGATTGGTTTCTGGGTGTTTGTCATTTTCCCTTTTGGTCTGTAGACATAACAAACTGTTACATGGATCTCATGGCTTTACTTTTTCCTGTCATCTTGAAGTTGGTCCTGCATTTTCCACCTGCTGCCACTGGATGGAGATCGTGAGTGGTGTGCTCTGAGCCCGCTGCAGTCCCCGGAGGGATTATGTTGAAAGGCAGGCCGTGTGGGGGGTGGGGTTCTCTCTCCTGCTCAACCCAGGAGTTTCCTTTCTGGCTCTCTTGGGGCGTTTCCACACCCCCAAAACAGTCTATTGTCGCTTCCTGGTGGGGATCTCTTGACAGTCTGTGAGAGCACCTGGAGGGTGATAGTTTTCCCCGCAGAAGGCTGCCCCTCCCCCATCTGTCTGTGAGCCGCGCTGTCTGTCTTTGCCAATCACTTGGGGAGGGGGAGTAAAACTTCTTACCTCTCCTCATGTCCTTTGGGGCTTCCTGTGCCTCCATGGTCCGATGTATGGCAGCAGGGGTTTCTTAAAAGTCCTTTGTAGTGTTTGACTGACCTCTGTTGGAATGCGAATGATGTTTTCGTTGTGTCTTAGGGGGCAGAGATTGAAAGAGGGAATCTCACTCCACCATGATGCTGATGTCACTTCCCTGATACTCTTAGAGTATGAGAATTAAGTAGGTTTTTTTAATACACTCATTTACTGTAGCAAAATGGCATTTACTACATTTCTCCCTTAAGGATAAAAAAGCCATGTGAAATATTGATATCTGTCAGTACATTTTCTTAATTAAAATTTTGCTAAGGATTATGGTCATGAAAATTAAAGTGAGTAAAATTGCTAGTTATATTGCAGTTTTTGTTTTCAGTATTCAAGCTCTTAAAATGAATTGTTTTCCTTATCTGTTTAGGATTATTTCCTTATAGATTTTCAGAGTTAAAGAATAACATTTTAAAAATGTTGGAATATTACTCAAAAAAGTTTTAGTGTCTCACCAATGGTGTCTGAAAAATGGAGATGTGTATTTCTTCATGTATATTTATATATACTTGGAGCCATTAGTAGCTTAAATTTTTTTTTAGGTTTCATCTGTTTAAAAAAATAATTTTTTAATTAGTTTTTTTATTTTATAATTTTCTTCGTTGGCTTGCTTTTTCAATCTTAAGTTTTCTCTATTGACATGCAGAGCAGTTTCCTCCATTTAAGTTAAAACATGGGAAAATGAAAAGTTTCCTTTTTTAGGCTTGTTTTACTTGTTCTCTATATGTATATATAAAATTATATTTAAAATGTGGTAGACTTCTTTCCATGTCAATACGTACAGATTTATCTTATTTCTAAAAGTTTTACATTATTTTGTATAGATGTACCATAACTATCCCATATTACTGAATGTAGGGGTTATTTATTTAAATACAATTATTAGCAAGCTGCAAAACAGACATATTTGTACCTTGCCTTGATTCCCAGATCATTTCCCAGAAATAGAATTGCTTTATTAAAAGGTATATACATTTTAAATGACAGATTACTCTTTTTTGTTGTTGTTTGTTTTTTTATTGATGTCTTAATAGTTTATAACACTGTGGGGTTTTAGTTGTACATTTTTGTTGGTCCGTCACCATGTGGATGTATCCCTTCACCCCTTGTGCCCACCCCCCAGCCCCCTTCCCCTTGGTAACCACCAATCAGTTCTCTCTGAATGACAGATTACTCTTGAAAGATTTTACTATTTCACATTTCCTAGCAGCAGCACAAGAGATATGTCCATTTCTTTAGAGGCTGGCAATACTTGGCATTCTCTTTTTTTGTCAATATAATAGGTGAAAAATGTTTTGTTGTTTTAGTTTACATTTCTTTATTAGTGCAATTGAATGCCATTTCATGTTTGGCCATTTGTATTTCCTTTTTGAATCATCTGTTCATCTCTACTCAGATTTGTTTTTTGTTTTGTTCTTTTTTGTGTGTGAGGAAGATTAGCCTTGGGCTAAACATCTGTTGCCAGTCTGTAAGTCCACACCCAGGATCCAAATCTGTGAACCCTGGGCCACTGAGGCACAGCGCGAACTTAACCACTCTGCCATTGGGCTGGCCCCTAGTATCATTCTTTTTTTTTTTTCTTTTTTGTGGGGAAGACTAGCCCTGAGCTAACATCTGTTGCCACTCCTCCCCTTTTTGCTGAGGAAGACTGGCCCTGGGCTAACATCCGTGCCCATCTTCCTCTACTTTATATGGGACGCCGCCACGGCATGGCTGACAGGCAGTGCGTCGGCGGGCGCCCGGGATCCGAACTCGCGAACCCTGGGCTGCCAAGCGCGGACTAAACCGCTGCGCCACCGGGCGGCCCCCCTAGTATCATTCTTTTAACTGAAAAAGACTGGGTTGATGAGGTGGTCTAAGTGAGCAGCACAAAGGACTTCCTTATGTTGAACTTGGCATTAAACAAAATGTGTCTGGGCAGTTGGCTTTGGCAGCTGCAGATCCCCCCTCTACCTCTGTTGGGGAATCTGCCGCTGTGAAGATGACAGCTTGAAGGAGCAGATGAGAATGCTTGCTTTTTGTGGACAGTTAGCTCCCAAAGAAAAAAGGGAAAAGGTGCCGGCTTTGCAAGCTCAATTCTGTTCCTACACTCATTACTCAGGAAACATTGTTTCCATGGGAGGAAATTGGGACTTGGGAACAGGAATGTTCTGGGAAAGTCTTCCTCTTGGAAAAGTAAATTAATTCTAAGGGCCGTTTAGTAGCCAGTGTTTAGAAATCATTCTTTCCTATCCCAGAGTATCCAACCACATTGGCCAACATAGTTTGTCAGATACGCTGTGATGAGATTAAATTTGGTATTGATAAAATATACGTAAACATTCTAATTACAGTGTGTACGTAAAGATACTCCATTAATAAAATGTCAGTATTATAGATGCCACAGAGTTAAATGTAAACTATTTCCCATTATATTTCCTGAGGAAGAATCAAAGTTGAGAGATTAAAATTTAAACAAAATCCAAAATTTTTGAGTCCAAACTAATTATCTTTTTTCCTTTTATTTTTAAACGTGTGAAGAAATAAAATTCAAGACTCTTCCTCTCCAACTAATGTATTCACTTTTAGCTATTGGTTATAATCAATGGGTAGAGTATGGGACTGTATTGATTTTTAAATCAACAGAAGAATTATTAACTTTCTGTCATGTTCAAATATTTCTTCTCCAGTCTGTTAATAACTTAATGGTGGCATTTAGTATTGAAGTTAAAAAGTTTGTTTTTACTTTTATGTGGTCAGAATAATTTTTTTATCTTTAATTTCTTACCTTAATTTTGTGATTATTAATGTGTAATTTGTAATAAAGCTAAATAAAACTTGCATGTGTGGCCTATCCCTTACTATTTTCCATTACATCCGATAGTTTGTATAAGGCTGTGTTTTGTAACTACCAGGTACTTAATTTATTTGACTTAGTGATATTTTGGGACATGTTTTCCACTTTGTTGAAGGAAAAGTCCCTCAAATGTTCTATACTGTAAACTTTCATAAAGTGTACATAGTATTTATTTATTTTATTTTTTATTTTTTTATTTTTTGGTGAGGAAGACCAGCCCTGAGCTATCATCCGTTGCTAATCCTCCTCTTTTTGCTGAGGAAGACTGGCCCTGGGCTAACATTGTGCCCATCTTCCTCTACTTTATATGGGACGCCGCCACAGCGTGGCTGACATGCAGTCCGTCGGCGGGCGCCCGGGATCCGAACCGGCGAACCCCGGGCCCAAGCGCGGACGAAACCGCTACGCCACCGGGCGGCCCCCAAGTGTACGTAGTATTTAGAGAAATCCTTCAGCCAAATTCTAGATAATATTCAGGCAAATATTGTTCTTTAGTGAATTAGGTTTTTCCTGCCCTCTTTTTTTTGGTCCTGTTTGCCCATATTTTTTTTCTACTTCATCTAATTTTTCTTAATGAAATATTTTATCCTTATGTGCATTTACACATATACATATACTACGTGTACCTAAAGTGTAAAGAAGAATAAAACAAATACCTGTGTACTCACTATTCTGCTTTAGAAATAGAATTACTACAATATTCAAGATCCCTGTATGCCCATCTCTGGTGATGTTTTCATCGTTCATCCCTCTTCCTTTGATAAGTATTCTATATCTTATTTAAATCTGCTTCTGGGTTTTAACTCACAGATTTTATTTTATTCTGTGAATTGGTTATTGCCGTGATTTATGGGATTCGTGTTTTGGTGAATTAATTGTATTTTCTGTAGATGCAGATCCCAAATTTATTCTATTTTTTAATATTTACTTTGGGTCCTGTTTAGCTAGATGGCATGTCATCTTGCTAGGTAATGAACCAAATTAAGAGACAGGGTAAAGGTTCATTTGGAGACAGTATATATATGTATTTTTTGTTGTCAACCACTGTGTTTTTATTCAAGATAGGGACAAGTGATACCATGATAGTCTTATACAAACTTTTGGAGACCTGTTGTATTTTTTATGGCTTGACTCTAGATACAACCTAATACGGATGCCAAACTTTGTTTCAAGGACGGATAGTTTGAAGTCTTCTGACTTATTTTCTGGATGCTGTTTGATAATGTAATGTATTAATTGTATAGAAAAATGTATCCTATTGGGAACTGAGTTACTAACTTTACTGTATTTAAACATGTTACATTGCTAATTTTTTCATGTTGTATTCTGTTAGTGAAAGGATTGGTCTGTCAGTTCAATGTAAGTAAACTGTTAAAATTTCCCACTTCTTGATTTGAACACTGAAGACCAATTTGAATCGATGTTTGAAATGTAGTTGATTTCTTGTTAGGAATTTGAGTCTCAGGGGCCGGCCCAGTGGCATAGTGGTTAAGTTTGTGCTGTGCCTCGGTGGCCCGGGGTTTGCAGGTTCGGATCCCGGGCGCGGACGGATGCACTGCTTGTCAAGCCATGCTGTGGCAGCGTCCCATATAAAGTAGAGGAAGACAGGCATGGATGTTAGCCCAGGGCCAGTCTTCCTCAGCAAAAAAGAGGAGGATTGGCAACAGATGTTAGCTCAGGGCTAGTCTTCCTCACACACAAAAAATAAAAATAAAAATAAAACAGACTTAAAAAAAAAAGGAATTTGAGTCTCAGGACTTTGAATTTTGTTGTGAATGACAACTACACTGGCTTACTGAAATTAGTATAGTAGTTATTTGGTTAAATGTATTGAATGAAGTGATTGTAAAACAATGCTATGTATTTTTTTTAGAGCTCAGTTCCCCCAAAATTATAAAAGCAGGAAAACTGAAGACAAAGAAATCAAACAAGGTATGTTTTTACATGAAATAGTTCTTAACTATATTGATATTGAAAATTATGTTAGGAACTCTTCTTAGACTATTGTGTATTTTTCTTCTAGTTGTATTATTGCTGTTAGTTTAAAGTTAATATACTAGAAAGTTGTAGCCTTTATCCAAATTCCCATATGCCTTTGTGTATATCAATTTAGTCAATGTCATTAAATAGTGCATTCTTATTTCAGTGTTCTGTTGTTTGAGGAGCTTTTGGGTTAATTTGGCAAATGCCTGCATAAAATTGAATGTAGGTGATTTTTAAAATTGCTTTCAATTTTAGAAAATATATTTTCTATATAAAATTTCTAATTTGCAGACATAACACTTATTTATTACTTCTTAGGCTAGTGATTTCAGCGATATGGCGAATTGGCCAACCCCAAGTGAATTAGTGAACACTGGAGTGAGTATTGTTTCAAGGCTTTCTTTTAATAAAGGGAAAATATTCTCATTTAAACATGCAGAGTCTATTTTACTCCAAATTTAGAGAATTACATTAATAAAGAGGTGCTGAAAACTCAGTGACTACCCTCTTTATAGTTTTATCCATTTTTCAGATGCCTAATTTTGTTCATCACATTGCTTTCACCTGGTTGTATTCTCAAGCGGGAACTTTATATTTGCAAGGAGTGGGTACCGTGCTGTCATCTTCATGTAATGCCTACAAATTGATTAATTTTTAATATGTCTAATTGAAGCCCATTTTGTGTTTCAGAATTTGTTATATATGTTTTCTTTGATTTATAATCTTTCATATGTGTTGAAGTGCTAACTATATACACATACATATATATGAATGTATGTCATATCAAGAAGTGTTCAATTAATGGATTTTTAATTTAATTTTAACTATGAAAGCTCTAAAAGATGGTTCTGAGATTCAAGGGGCTTTTTAGAGGAGTGGCATATGTGATTATTTGGTTACGTGTTTTCTTTCTTTCTTTTTTTTTTTTTATGTGAGGAAGACCAGCCCTGAGCTAACATCCGTTGCTAATCTTCCTCTTTTTTTTTTTTTGGCTTGAGGAAGACTGGCCCTGGGCTAACATCGTGCCCATCTTCCTCTACTTTATATGGGACGCTGCCACGGCGTGGCTGACAGGTAGTACGTGAGCAGGCGCCTGGGATCCGAACCCGCGAACCCCGGGCTGCCAAGCGCAGACTAAACCGCTGTGCCACCGGGCCAGCTCCCACGTGTTTTCTTTTGACACTGTACACTTTGCTATTTGTAATTTGTGCAGTATTGCTTTGTAGTTGAACATAATATATATTAATTTAAACAGGCTTAATTGGTGTGTGAATGACATATAATAAACTGCATATATATAAAGCGTACAATTTGATGAGTTTTGACCTATACACACTTGTGAAACCATCACCACAATCAAGATAATGAACTTAACCATTACTCCAAAACTTTCCTCACACTCCTTTGTAATTCTCCGTTACATTCCCCACATAGTCCCAGGCAACCCCTGATATGCTTTCTGTCACTTATAGTTAATTTGTATTTTCTACAATTTTATATAAAAGAGTCATACAGTATGCACTTTTTTTCTAGCTTTCGCTCAGCTTAATTATTTTGAGATTTATTTATGTTATGTATATTGGTAGTTCATTCCTTATTGCTGAGTAGTATTCCGTTGAATGGATGTACGTTGTTTGTCCATTCACTTATTGATGGACATTTATGTCGATTCTAGTTTTTGGCTTACAAATAAAGCTGCGATACATATTTTGTTTACAAAATTTTGCAGGATATATGCTTTCATTTTTCATGGGTAAATACCTAGGAGTAGAATAGCTGAATCGTATGGCAGTTATTAGTTTAGCTTTTTAAGAAACTACCAAATTGTTCATCCCCACCAGCAGCATATGAGAATTCTAGTTATTCCACATCCTCATTAATACTCGATGTAGCCAGTCTTTTAACTTTAGTCATTCTAGTAGGTGTGTGGTGGTATAGCATTGTACTTTTAATTTGCATTTCTCTGACTAATGATATTAAGCACCTTTTTGTATACATTTGCCTTGGGTGTATCTTTTTGATGAAGTGTCTGTTCAACTCTAGCCAATTTTTTAAAAATTGAGTTGTTTGTTTTCTTGTTACTGTGTTTTGAGAGTTCATTGTATATTTTGGATACAAGTCCTTTATCAAATACTTAGCAAATAATTTTCTTCTGGTCTGTGGCTTGGCTTTCATGTTGACAGTGCCTTTTGAAAGTAGTTTTTTATTTTTGATTAAAGTTGACATTTGTTTTGCAATATTTAGGTAAGGTATAGTACCACAAATTTTTGGATATGTTAGTGAAAATGATTATGAAAATTATTTCAAAAACTTTGCAGTGTAACAATGTCCTCAGCCAAGGAAATAAGAAGCCACAAAGCAGAAAAGAAAGAGAAGACAAGGTTGAAAAGAGAAGTAACAGTGAGAGCAAAGAAAGCCGGGAAACAAAATTAGATGGTCCTGGTGAAAATGTGAGCGAGGATGAAGCTCAGTCAAGTAATCAACGAAAGAGAGGTTAGTTCATCTATAACTTAATTTTTCCCCAGTTTTATTTAGATATAATGATCTATAACATTATTTTAGTTTAAGGCATACAACACAATGATTTGATGTTTGCGTGTATTGCGAAATGATTACCACAATGTTTAGTTAACATCCATCACCTCACAGTCAGTTTTTTTCTTATGATGAGAACTTTTAAGATTTATTCTCTTAGCAACTTTCAAATATACAATACAGTATTGTTAACTATAGCCACCATGCTGTACATTACATCCCCAGAACGAATGTATCTTATAACCAGAAGTTTGTACCTTTTGACCACCTTCACTCATTCCCCCATCCCCCACCCCCTGCCTCTGGCAACCACCAATCTGTTCTGTTTCTGAGTTCGGCTTCTTTAGATTCCATATATAAGTGAGATCATACAATATTTGTCTTTCTCTGTCTGACTTGTTTCACTTAGCATAATGCCCTCAAGATCCATCCATGTTGTTGCAAATGGCAGGATTTCCTTCTTCTTTCTCATGTCTGAATAATATTTCATTATATGTCACATTTTCTTTATTCATTCATCTATCAGTGGACACTTAGGTTGTTTCCATGTCTTGGCTATTGTAAACTAGATGATCCTGGTGAAAATGTCAGTGAGGATGAGGCTCAGTCAAGTAATCAATGAAAGAGAGGGTAGTTTATCTATATCTTCATTTTGATTTTAATTTTTGGAAGAAAATTATAGTAATGAAGAATTGTGTTTGATCAATTGATGCCTAGTAGTCACCAGTGAGTATTTTGGATTTCCTCAGGATGCCATCTGCAATGGTAACTAACTTGCTTTTGTAACATTTCTGAACTATTACACTTTCCTTTTTGCATTTGACTTGTATTTGATGTAAGATTGGAATGAAGTTCCACTTATGGAGATGGGTGTAGATATATTCTTGGAAAGTTGTATGATAATTATTTTTTAAATCTGCATTGGAACTACTCCTTGTTTTTCAGGGAGTTCTGAGAATATTGTTCTAAGAGAAAAGTGAGAACAATTTTGTTCAACTTTTTTTCCTTAGTGTTCCCCTATTAAATTACACTTTGAAGATAAAATATTGTCTTCACATCCCTGTCCATATTCTTTTTGAAACTTTTCATATGTCTAAGGGACAGATTATGGTTTAACTGCTATGTAAAAGTATATATGGAGGGGATATTTCATAATGATGCAGTGGTTGCCAGCCAACTTCTTTAGTAATGGAACTAACCATGTGCCATATATTGGGCACTTATTTGAATTGTTTTTTTTTTTTTTAACAAATATGTAATCCTTAGCTCCAGGGTAAACAGTAGGCTCACTTGATACAATGAGCCAAGGCTGATTGCTGAAAAGTGGTGGCAACAGAACAACCATGTGGTTGTTAGAAAACTTTTTCCCCGTTTCTTAAACACTTTATCACTTGCCTTTTTCATACTTCTTTTTCTTCTTCTTTTTTTTTTTTTTTGGTGAGGAAGATTAGCCCTGAGCTAACATCTGTTGCCAATCTTCCTCTTTTTGTTTGAGGAAGATGGTCCTTGAGCTAACATCTGTGCCAATCTTCCTCTACTTTTGTATATGGGATGCTGCCACAGCATGGCTTGATGAGCCGTGCGTAGGTCTGCACGTGGGATCCCATCCCACGAATGCTGGGCCACTGAAGTGGAGCGTGCGAACTTAACCACTATACCGCCATGCCAGCCCCCTCCTTTCTCATGTGTCTTAGATACATAAGTAGTCTTTTTGACTGTCTAGAATTCATAGATGACAGACCTGTCATCCTGCTCTAAAATTTGTCTTCCTTGGTATAGTTACCTCAATTAAAACTGATCAGCCAACACTGAAATCCAGGAGTTTATAGTTAGAGGAATTCGTATAATCAAGTCATGAATTGACTCTCCTCAGAGCACATGTTTTTATCTTCAAAAGGAGGGCTTGTTTATGCCAAAGAATCTCATTGATAGAAATTATAGTATAGACTTTAAAGAGTTTTTAGATTTTTTTCGTATTCTCTCTTCTTCATCTGTCCATATTTTGCAGGATTTGTAGGAAATCAGCACTGTAGTTGCACACTAATATTCCCTTTCCCTTAATTACCTTGGTAGTTTTTCCTTTGGCCATGAGTCTTTTTGTTTTACTTGAAAATATATATTGGGCAGAAGACTGAACATTTTGAAACCTTAACAACGGAATCTATGAATAGGTAATCTTCAGAATTTCGCTATAGTATAACATGTAATTACACTATCATTTAGTCAACAAGAAAAGTTGCATTGCTTGTATCTCTTGTCTTAAGAAATTAGGAAAATGTGTAGTAGCTGTAAAAAGATTTTCAAATGTGGTTAGACAAATTTTATACTTAAACTTAATTTTGAGAAACCTCTTTCATTAGTAGTAATGCTGGATAAATCAGTATTTCAGACAGTGATTTGAAACTAAAAGTGTTTTGAATCACTAGTCAAACTTTCCAGTGTGTACATTATAATGTCTTATCAGATATACCCCATTCTGAAGCCTAAGAATCAAGTGTTAGACAGGAGTAGGGTGTACATGTACTATTTTTAAATAGCTTATCCATCAGAAGTAAACAGAAGAGTGAGCATTTCATTTAAAAGCAAAAGAATTCCAGTGATACTCCATCACTGGCTTTTCATTTGACTTTTAGAAATACTGTTTGCACAAACAAGTTTATTAAGGAGCTGTGTGAGAAAAGGAAAATTATTTTGGTACTCCATAAGTAAGCCTTTTAAGGACAAATTAAGTCTTTCATTTAATTAAAATTTAGAGTCCTTTCAGAATTGCAGTGCTTTAATGAAAATTGTGCATTGTCATTAAGTGATTTTATTTTGTTTCTTCAAGCTAATAAGCACAGGTGGGTACCACTCCACTTGGATGTTGTGAGACCAGACAGTCACGAAAGACCAGGATCCCGGAACAGCTCAAGATGTCAACTTGAAGCAAATAAATCATCACATAACAATAGGAGAAATGATACACGAAGTAAGTTACATTCTAAGAGGAAAATGACTAAAAAACTTAGTTTAAATGCTCATTATTTTAATAACCATGTATAGTATAAACTCTTTGAGAGTAAGCTGCAAACATTATTCCCCTTTAACCCTAAATATCTTCAGAGTATATACCATAAGAACAATAATACAGGCAGATTGTCCCAATAATGTCCTTTACAGTTTTTCCCCCTCCTTTGCAGGGTCTAATCTGGGATCACACATTGCTTTTAGTCATCTTTTCTCTTTAGTCTCCATTAGTCTGGAACAGTTCTTCTGTTTTCAGATGTTTCCTCATGATTACATTTGGCTTATGAATTTTTGGCAGGAATACTACAAAAATTAAATGGTTTTCTTCTCAGTACGTTATGTGGAAATGCACATGATCTTGGTTTATCTTATTATTGGTGATTATTAACTTTGAGCACTTGGTTAAGATGATATACTCCAGGTTTCTTTATGGGAAGCTACTCTTTTCCCTTTGGTAATTAATATGTAATTTGTGGGGAGAGACTTTGAGACTGTGGAGATACCCAGTTTCTCATAAGACTTTCACATGAGCTTTAGTTTCCATTGATGATTCTTTTTTTTTTTTTTTTTTGTGGGGAAGACCAGCCCTGAGCTAACATCTGTTGCCAATCCTCCCCTTTTTGCTGAGGAAGACTGGCCCTGGGCTAACATCCGTGCCCATCTTCCTCCACTTTATATGGGACGCCGCCACGGCATGGCTGACAGGCAGTGCCGTCGGCGGGCGCCCGGGATCCGAACTCGCGAACCCCCGGCTGCCAAGCACGGACTAAACCGCTGCGCCACCGGGCGGCCCTCCATTGATGATTCTTGCCGGATTTAATTACTGTCATGGTGATTGCAAATGCTTTTTCTTACTGCATCATTTCTTCTATATTTGTTAGTTGGCATTCCACTATAAGGAACAACTTCCCATTATTATCATTTGGGACCTACGGCTTCTTATTTTTTTCAATGGGTTATAATTTGTTACTATGATTATTTAATTTGGTGCTCCGTTTGTCCCAGATTTGGCTAAAAGAATCTCTTCTGGGTGGTTTCTGGGTCCTTTTGAAAAAAGTCAACTTTACTGAGCTATAAATTACATATATTAAAATACACTCACATTACTGTTAACTTCCCTCAATCACCAATCTACTTTCTGTCAGGTTAGATTTGCCTTTCTGGAATTTTGTATAAATTGAACTATACAGTGTACATTATGTACTCTTGTCTCTCCTTTTGCTCAGCTTGTTTTTCAGACTCTTCACTATTGTTCCATGTATCAGTAGTTTCTACCTCTTTATTGCAGAATAGTTTTCTTTTAAATATATATACTCCTTTATCCATTCACCTATTCATGGATATTTTGCCTGTTTCCAGTTTGGGGCTATTATGAGTAATGCTGCCTTGCACATTTGTGTGCAAGTCTTTGTGTGAGCATATGTTTTAGTTTCTTGGGTAAACACCTTGGAGTAGATTGCTAGGTGGTATGGTAAGTGTATATTTAACTTTATAAGAACTTGCCAAATGGTTTTCCAAATTGGTTGTACCATTTTACCTTCTCACTAGCAGTGTTTCTTTCCTTTGCTATTTGTTGGGCCATATGTCATGTGGAATTGCCCATATTTTGAATTTGGCTGATTGCTTTGTCAGGATATCCTTTAATGTGTTCCTTTGTCTTTTTTACTGGTAATGAGAGCTAGAGGTTTGATTTGGTTCAGGTTTATTTTGTTTTTGTTTTGGTAGGAATTCTTCATAGTGTGTGAATATGTGTATTAGTGTATCACAGTAGTAGGAATAAAATGTCTGGGTGTCTCACTTTAAGAGGTGTTAAGGTTGAGTTGGTTCAGGTGTTGTTAGCCTTATCCATCCATTATAAAGTGTCCTATCAATCTTTCATTTCATTAAAAATCATTCCCCAGATACATTATTTTTGCTCAGATTTCAGAAAGTGGAGGAGGACAGAAGGATTTGTGGAAACAATTGGATGAGCATTTTGTTTTATAGTTTTCTGCTGAAATCTTTTAAATCTGATAATTTTTAAGGCATGTTGTCCTGTGAATGGAGAAGAACCCTTAAGAAAATTTTACAAACAATATTACTACTTAAAAGTTTCCGACTATATTATGAAAACCTTTAAACACAAAAAAAGTTGAAAGAATTGTACAGTGAATACTTGTCTAACCACCATCTAGATTTAGTAATTTTGCTCTATTTAATTCATCCATCTGCTGAATCATTTGAAAGTAACTTGCAGATATCTGATGTCCTAAGAAAATGCAGCATCTAAGAAAATGAACACTAATTTTCTAATATCATCTAAAATCTAGTCAGTAGTTATATTTGCTCAGTTGTTCACAAAATATGATAAAACTTGTCTATGAAAAAAATAAGACTTTTTTGCCTCTCATACCATTGTTTCTCAAATATATCATTTTAATGTTTTATTCTAAAAGTAATGTATATTTTACTTTAAAATTTTTTGTTATTAAATATTGGGTATAAGAAAATATGTGAGGTTATAAAGAACAGTAATATAATGAACACTGAGAACTCAGCTCCCAGTTTAGAAATGCATGTTACCATTAACTTTGAACTTCCCTGTGTGCCCTCCGCAGTTTCACCCCATTGCCTCCCTCCTCGGGGGAAGGGGGAAGAAGAAAAGAGCCTGAATGTTTTAAAATTGGCATCCAATACGACTCCATCCACATATTCTTTGGCAATAATTTTTTTCACTTTAGACTAAGTTTCTTAGATTCATGCATGTCAGTTATATTGCTGTGATTCATTCCTTTCTTTTCCCCTGCTAAATGGTATTTTACTATTTGATAAAATCTGTTCTGTTGGTGGACACTTGGATTGTTTCCAGTTTTTTGATATTAAAGTGCTGCCATGAACATTTTTTATGCATATTTTCCAGTAAACTTGTACAAGAGGTTCTCTAGGGTAGTTTCTTCAGACTGCAACCTGTGAGAGTGTGATGAAATTGGTGTACTGGGTCATGATCAGGTTTTTCAAAAAATGGATAGACTAGAGTGCTTCACGTAGTAAATACTTTTTTCATGACAATTGTGTTTAAATCACAAAAAAATTTTTGCATATGTATTTTGTAAGTGTACAATAAGGCTTACTGTAGGTTGAGTCAGAAATGTTTGGAAAAGACTGTATTAAGATATGCATTGAGGAGGAATTGCAGGGGCTAGGGCAGTGGTTCTCGGTGGAGGTGGTTTCCGCCCCCCGCCCCCGAAGGGGACGTTTGGCATTGTCTGTACTTAATACTGGTTTTCACAACTGGGGGTGGGGGGTGAGTGAATGCTACTGGTATCTAGTGGGTAGAGGTCATGGATGGTGTTAAACATCCTCCAGTACAAAGGACAACCCCTGCACTAAACAGTTATATGGCTCAAAACGTCAGTAGTGCCAAGGTTGAAAAACCCTGGTCTCTAGGATATACATACCTTCAAATTTATTTGATTATTCCAGATTGTTCAAAGAGGATATGCCTGTTTTACTCTAACTAGCAGTAAACAAATGTTCTACCTTTTCTATCTTGGTCAACATTTGATATTACAGGACCTTAAAATGTTTGTCAGGCTAGGGCAGATGAAATACTCTTCCATTGTCTTAATTTGCATTTCTCATGGCCAGTGAGTCTGAGCACAATTTTCTATATGCATTATCTATTTGCCTTTCCTTGTTTGCCCTACCTGACTTATAGCCATTTTTCCCATTGAGTTGCCGTGTGTGTGTGTGTGTTTGTACATAAGAGAAATTTGTATGAGTTCTATATGTATTCTGGATATAATTCCTATATTGTGCTGCAGATATCCTCTCCCAATTTTTGTGTTTTCATTTCCTTTGTTCTTTAAAAGGAAGGTTTTTTATTTAAATAGAAACATCCTTAAACAATTTGTGAACATAAGTATTTTTTAGGCGTTTTATATAGCGCAAACTCAGTTGTCTTGGAAATTCTTGAATCTTCAACAGTATAATCTTGGCAAAGGACCTCTTTATCTTTTTAGTATATTACTTATTAGAATGTTTTCTTTATATATCAATACTTTTATGGGTCCTCTTTTATGCTAGTCATTTTGACAAATTCCTATGGGATTGCTTAAGTTTGTATCTATCTGAACAATGCCTGGTTACTAACAACTAGTTACAAAGTGGGGAGGGGTGGTTACCATGTTTTCATAAAGATAATCATGTAATTCATACTTCCAAATTGGAATGTATAAAAATATTTTTATTTTAAAAAGGTTGGAGGCGTGATAGAGAAAAGAGAGATGATCAAGATGAAGTTTCCAGTGTGAGAAGTGAGGGTGGTAATATTCGAGGTTCCTTTAGAGGCCGAGGAAGAGGCCGAGGACGGGGAAGAGGACGAGGCAGAGGAAATCCTCGAGGTATGGCATGATTATTTGTTTTGTTAAATTAAATGAGCTTTGAAAAAAGTGCAAGCCCTCTGTTAGTTTTTCCCACTATCCCATGTAATGTTTCAACTAATTTTTTTTTGTGTGATGATGAAGATGGTTTTATATTGTTATCCCTTGAAATACTTCACTTTGGATTTTTCTTTATAGTAACTATTTCTTTTTTTTTTTTTTGATCTGTGATCACCTTTTTTTTTCTTTATTCACATCAAGTGAACTTTGATTATTCATATGGTTATCGAGAACATGGTGAAAGGACTGATCAACCATTTCAAACAGAACTTAATACCAGTATGATGTATTACTATGATGATGGTACAGGCGTACAGGTGTATCCTGTGGAAGAAGCGTTGCTTAAAGAGTATATTAAGCGCCAAATGTAAGTCGATCAGACATAAGCAGATGGGATAGTAAAATCTGTTGCAATATCAAATTTTAACATCATTGATAATATAACACATTTTCTAAGCTGTTTATTAGTAAAATTGAAGGATTTTAATAGTATTTTATATATTTTTCTAGGAAATGTTTGTAAAATATGTAAAAGTATTTTTAAAAACTTATATTTGTTTCATGTTTATGTCAGACTCCTGCTTTGTCAACTGTTTAGGTGTTTCTCTGCTTAAAGGCTATTAGTTAAAATGTCATGGCATAATATGAGTGATTAAATATAAACCTGATATATATTTGAAATTGAACAAGTGAGACTTGGCTTATTATTTGCAAATGTTTATATTAAAATTTGCAAATGAACATAAATGGCAAAAAATGGTGTTAGATATCTTTTGACTTTCTTAGCGATTTATTTCAGAATTCTAGGTTTGTTTTTTGACTTTTCAGTTCTCTTTCTTTGTGACACATATTATAGGGGGACTATCTAATCATTTTTAGTTCAGACTTTTTACCTAGTTCTCATAATAGTTTAGTTGCTTTCAGAACTCTGAAGTTGAAGTTAGGAGAATATTAGTTTGTTCTGTTGTCTTTAAGAAAAAATAACCCTTCTGCATATTAGTATTGTGAAAAAAATTTTGCATATTTTATATAGTGTGTTTGTATAGTGGTGAGAAAAATGTTCCCATGTGATTTGCATAACTAATTTGCTGAAATTAGAATTTTTTTTAA
Source organism: Tapirus indicus (assembly GCA_031878705.1). NCBI lineage: Eukaryota > Metazoa > Chordata > Mammalia > Perissodactyla > Tapiridae > Tapirus > Tapirus indicus. The sequence goes on along the minus strand of CM062919.1, from coordinate 134,942,425 downwards.
TCCCTACAAGCTGAAGGCCATTTTTGAAAGGGCGTAAGCATTTTAAAAACATCTATCTTTATTTAAGAAAGAAAATGGACCCGACACTGTTCTTAGAAAATAGTTTCTTCATCAGCATCAGCCAGGTATCTTCCTGGGATGCCTTCACGGTGGATTTGATTGGCTTACAATATGAAGCAACTTATTTATTTTTTTCTTGATTCTTTTGTTACAGTTGACGCAAACACTGAAGAAAAGGGCCTTTTTATGGGCAGAAAGTGCCTAGCATGTGGCTATCAACTTCAAACCACTATTCCTGTCTTTTTTGTAACTCTCGCTGCCAGGTCCCTCCTGAGACCTGACAGTGGACATGCAACTCCATGTCAGGATAATCGGCCTCCAATGTGCTCATACAAGTGAGGGAGGAGCAGAGCTACTTCAGTGTTGACAAAATTTCTGATCATGCAGTGTAGAATCCAGAGCTTCTAAGGTAGGACATGGTAATGTCCCCTAGGACACTGAACAAAATGTCAGACATGGCATTGGGCATGACTCCTTTTTTTGTTGCTGTTATTGTTTTAGCAGTAGGGTTTTTGGCAGATGTTAGAGCCCCAGGTTTAGAATGGCTCTTTACTGTTACCATTCTTTGATTAGTGGATATCTGGATTTGAGGAGTCACGCTTTTGACTTTGAGGTGTCTTTGAGGTTTCTCACACATAGGCATGTTGAAGTAGGGTTTAGATTTTTCTCTTTGAGGAGTTACTGAAAAATTCCTTGCACTTGTGGAAAATTATGTTAAATGTATTTTGAAGTAGGAGGCTTAACTGAATCATGGATGATTGAGCTTTTAAAATTGTTTTAACTGAAAATGTATACTGTTTGTCATTTTTGATGTCAGGATATTAAAAATTAAAATCTTGATTCTTTCTAGCTGGGACAGTCTCTTATGGCATTCAGATACAGAGATGAATATGTTTGCAGTCCATTAGAAGTTTAAAAATATATATACTATAGGTAATGGGGTGATTTGTGAATTTATTTAGACATTGTGGTTTTCACTAAGTACTAGATTAAAAAGGCATCTTATTAATGATTCAGACAAGTTTTCATCTAACAGTTTTAACTTGTGACTAAATCAAATATCTTAATGGCGGAAAATTTGGAATTTAAGCATGTGTATTATTTGCCTTCCACGTGTCAGGCACTGTGAAAGGGGCTTTTGAAGTGCAACAGAAATCAGAAAACATATGTTATGTGCTCACCACGTGCCAGGCACTGTGAAAAGGGCTTTTGAGGTGTAACAAAAATCAGAATGTTCATTTCTTCAAGACTTGGATTTTTTTCTTCAGTGTTTAAGAAGAGTAAATGAGTTTTTAGTGTTACTGACATGTCAGTAGTATTGCACTGATCTAACGGAGCTTTGTACTTTGATAGTTGGGTAAATATTGGAGTACAAAGAAACAGCTTGGGTATTTATGTTTCTAAACTAAGGTTTTTTCCCCCCAGTGAAAAGTAGCTCAAAGCCAGTTTTCATTTACAGATGATTATTTCCTCGGTTAGAATTTGACCTAAATACTTCAAGGGTATCTTTAGTCACCCAGCCTTACACCCAAATATATGAGTTGAGTTTTCTCATAATTTGCCACCCATCTTTGAAAACTTTCTTTGTGATTTGCAAACAGTGTAGGATTATTAAACTGTAGGCCATATCATTATTGATGTCGTGTATTTTTGTATTTTTCTTTTCTACGTTTTCCCCTATTTATCCTCTTGTTCTTTCTCTCTAGAATCCTATTCTCATTTTCCTATATGGAATATTTTTGTATTATTCTTTTCTACACTCTCCCCCATTTATCCTCTTGTTCTGTCTCTCTAGAATCCTATTCTCATTTTTCTATCTGGAGGCTGTAATTTAAACGTGTTTCTCAAATGCCATTATTGAATATATTCTTCATGTTGTCTTTGTATCTTGAAACTTGTAGTTATTGATCATACAGTTTGTCCTTTTGCATTTCTCTCTATACTTTTCTAGAGAAGATGAAGATGTCTAAGCTTTTTCTGTATTTTTCCCCCTTGTACCTCATGGTGTCATAGATATTCCTTGTTTAGCTATGTTCTGTTCACTGTTAGTCAATGTCTTTTATAGTTCTATCCATCAAAGAAAGGAGATCTTGAATCGTTCAGATGTATAATTGTGTGTGTGCACCTGTGCCCATGTATTCACTAAGTTTTTACTAAGCATGTGCTGATTACTAGAGTTCAGAAGTATTAAACAATGTCAGTACCCAATTTAGAAAACAAAACAAATTGTAATCTACTCAGTAAACTTGGCAAAGGATACTTCCAGTATGCTATTCTTCTCAGTATTGGGAAAAAGTTAGAAGGCAATCTGTTTACATGTGTTCAGCTTTGTTATTTAGTGTTTAAATGAAACAAGTTAAAGTAGCTTTGTAATGAAATATTTCACTTAATTGATTCATTTAAAAAATCAATTATTGAACTATTTTAAAGTAAAATGCTGGTTGATTCTTTATACTTAGGTAAAGCTGATCCAAGTAGAAGTTAATATTAGTTTTTTGGAAGATAATCAGTATTCTAAATTTCTACTCATATATAAGAGAAATTATTAACTCAGTAGGGTTTTACTGTTATTTCTTATATTTACCCTATGTTGTATTAAATATATAATATTATAAATTAAAAGTTTTATAGCAGTTGATAATATAAATAATAAGTATTTTTATTTCCTGCTGAATAAATGGATGCAATTTATGTTTGCTTCCTTATTTCTCTTTTCAGTGAATATTACTTCAGTATAGAAAATTTGGAACGGGACTTCTTTCTTAGGAGAAAGATGGATGAACAAGGTTTCTTGCCTATTTCCCTGATTGCTGGTTTCCACCGTGTTCAGGCTCTTACCACAAACCTTAATCTCATTTTGGAGGTAATTATTCATTTACGAAACAGTTACAAAGCAGTCTGTACTTTCTGTTCAATTATGGTGTAAACCTAAAACTGCTCTAAACAATAAAGTGTATTAAAAAAAATTTAAGGAAAAAAAAGCAAAAACAATCTATAGTTGCCAAAGGCTTAGACTGCATCTCGTGACTTTTTTCCATTTTATAAAACCCAAATAAATGTCTAAGCTTGAAATTCCTCAAAGAATTATTAATGATGTTTCCACCTGTTTTTAACCTTATCCTTCAGGGTTGAACTTTGAACCTTCTTAGGTGTTCTTGGTGCTGTAGTCTTCCTCAGGTTGCTGTAAAGTAGTATGTGTTTCCATTTATTAAAATTTTGAGTTTTTTTTTTTTTTAATGAGGAAGATTAGTCCTGAGCTAACATCCATTGCAATCCTCCCCTTTTTGCTGAGGAAGATTGGTCCTGGGCTATCATCCATGCCCATCTTCCTCTATTTTATATGGGATGCCGCCACAGCATGGCTTGACAAGCGGTATGTTGGTCCACACCGGGGATCCAAACCTGTGAATCCCGGGCCGCTGAAGCGGAGTGCGTGAACTTAACCGCTGTGCCACCAGGCCGGCCCCCAAAATTTTGAGAATTTTTACTGTGCTACGAAGGGCTAATTTAAAAACAGTCTTTCCAGTTGTGTTCTTAATCATTTTATTAAATCTTTTCTCTGTCCCTGTTCTGGAAATGTTTTCAACATTTTTGGTTTCTGTTCCCCATATACCTACAATCAAATATACTCTTTGTGCTGTATAGTTCTATGAGTTTTGACAGACTTACACCCTTGCACTCCTGTGTAGCCAATCTCTTTCCCCATACACAGCTCCTGGGAACCCCTGATCTGATTTTTGTTCCTCTAGTTTTGCCTTTTCCAGAGTATCATATAAATAAACTATATAGTTTGTAGCCTTTTGTTTCTGATTTCTTTCACTTAGCATAGTGCTTTTGAGATTCATTCGTGTTGTTGCATGTATCAGTAGTTTGTTCTTTCTTCTTGTTGACTAGTATGCCACAGTATGAATGTACTGCAGTTTGTTTAGATTGTTGCCGGTTTTTGGAGATTATGAGTAAAGCATAAAGGTCTTTGTTTGGACATAAGTTTTCATTTCTGTTAGGTAAACATCGAGGATTGTGATTGCTGAGATGTATGGTAAGTGTATGTTGAACTGTAAGAAACTGCTAGCCTATTGTCCGAAGTGGGTTTAACCATTTTGCATTCCACCATTTTCTGTGTGAGTTCCATTTGCTCCATGGCCTCATCAGCACTTGGTATTGTCAGTTTTTTTGAAAAATATATATGTAGTGGTTTCTTATTGTGTTTTTTTATTTATTTATTTATTTATTTTTTTTATTGATGTCTTAGTTTATAACACTGTGGGGTTTTAGTTGTACATTTTTGTCCGTCACCTTGTGGATGTAACCCTTCACCCCTTGTGCCCCCCCACCCCCCTTCCCCTTGGTAACCACCAATCAGATCTCTCTGTCCGTGTGATCACTTATATTCCATATATGAGTGAGTTCATGCAGTGTCTGTCCTTCTCTCTCTGGCTTATTTCACTTAACATAATACCCTCTAGGTCCTTCCATGTTGTTGCAAATCGGACAATTGTGTCTTTTCTTATGGCTGAGTAGTATTCCATTGTATGTATATACCACATCTTCTTTAACCAATCTTCAGTTGAGGGACACTTGGGTTGCTTCCACTTCTTGGCTATAGTGAATAATGCTGCAATGAACATAGGGGTGCATACGCCTCTTGTGATGGTTGATTTCATGTCCATTGGGTAGATGCCCAAGAGTGGGATTGCTGGATCATAAGGTACTTCTATTTTTAATTTTTTGAGGACTCTCCATACTGTTTTTCATAGAGGCTGCACCAGTTTGCATTCCCACCAGCAGTGAATGAGGGTCCCCGTTTCTCCACAACCTCTCCAGCATTTGTTGTTATTTGTCTTTGTGATTATAGCCATTCTAACCGGTGTAAGGTGATATCTCAGTGTAGTTTTGATTTGCATTTCCCTGATGATTAGTGATGTTGAACATCTTTTCATGTGTCTATTGGCCATCTGTATCTCTTCCTTGGAAAAATGTCTGTTCATATCCTCTGCCCATTTTTTGATCGGGTTGTTTGTTTTTTTGTTGCTCAGTTGTATGAGATCTTTGTATATTACTGAGATTAATCCCTTGTCAGACAAACGATTTGCGAATATTTTCTCCCAGCTGGTGGGTTGTTTATTCATTTTGATCCTGGTTTCATTTGCCTTGTAGAAGCTCTTTAGTCTGATGAGGTCCCACTTGTTTATTTTTTCTTTTGTTTCCCTTGTCTGGGTAGACATGGAATCTGAAAGGATCCCTTTATGTCCAATCGCAATTAGTGTACTGCCTATATTTTCTTCCAGGAGTTTTATAGTTTCAGGTCTCACTCTCAGGTCTGTGATCCATTTTGAATTGATTTTTGTATATGGCGATAGGAGATGGTCTACTTTCATTCTTTTGCATGTTGCTGTCCAATTTTCCCAGCACCATTTATTGAAGAGACTTCCCTCTCTCCATTGTATGTTCTTTGCTCCTTTGTCGAAGATTAGCTGTCCATAGGTGTGTGGTTTTATTTCTGGGCTTTCAATTCTGTTGCATTGATCTGTGTGTCTATTATTGTACCAGTACCATGCTGTTTTGATTACTGTAGCTTTATAGTATATTTTGAAATCAGGGATTGTGATGCCTCCAGCTTTGTTCTTTTTTTTCAGAATTGCTTTAGCTATTCGGGCTCTTTTGTTGCCCCATACGAATTTCAGTAGTTTTTGTTCTATTACCGTGAAGAATGACATTGGGATTCTGATTGGGATTGCATTGAATCTGTAGATTGCTTTAGGTAGAATGGACATTTTAACTCTATTTATTCTTCCAATCCATGTGCATGGAATATTTTTCCATTTCTTTATGTCCTCCTCGATTTCTTTCAATAGTGTCTTATAGTTTTCATTGTATAGGTCTTTGACCTCCTTGGTTAAATTTATTCCCAGATATTTTATTCTCTTTGTTGCAATTGTAAATGGGATTGTCTTTTTGAGTTCTCTTTCTGTTTTTTCATCGTTAGTGTATAGAAATGCAATTGATTTTTGTAAGTTGATTTTATACCCTGCCACTTTACTGTAGTTGTTGATTGTTTCTAGTAGCTTTCCGATGGAATTTTTGTGGTTTTCTATGTATAGGATCATGTCGTCTGCAAATAGTGAGAGTTTCACTTCTTCATTGCCTATTTGGAGTCCTTTTATTCCTTTTTCTTGCCTAATTGCTCTGGCCAGAACTTCCAGTACTATGTTGAATAAGAGCGGTGAGAGTGGGCACCCTTGTCTTGTTCCTGTCCTCAAGGGAATGGCTTTCAGTTTTTCCCCGTTGAGTAGGATGTTTGCTGTAGGTTTGTCATATATGGCCCTTATTATGTTGAGGTACTTTCCTTCTATACCCATTTTGTTGAGAGTTTTTATCATAAATGGATGCTGGATCTTGTCGAATGCCTTCTCTGCATCGATTGAGATGATCATGTGGTTTTTATTCTTCATTTTGTTAATGTGGTGTATCACGTTGATTGATTTGCGGATGTTGAACCATCCCTGTGTCCCTGGTATAAATCCCACTTGATCGTGGTGTATGATCTTTTTGATGTATTGCTGTATTCGGTTTGCCAATATTTTGTTGAGGATTTTTGCGTCTATGTTCATCAGCGATATTGGCCTGTAGTTTTCCTTCTTTGTATTGTCCTTGTCTGGCTTTGGTATCAGCATGATGTCGGCCTCATAGAATGTGTTGGGAAGTATTCCATCTTCCTCTATTTTTTGGAATAGTTTGAGAAGGATAGGTGCTAAATCTTCTTTGAACATTTGATAAAATTCTCCAGGGAAGCCATCTGGTCCTGGGCTTTTATTTTTTGGGAGGTTTTTGATGACTGTTTCAATCTCTTTACTTGTGATTGGTCTGTTCAGATTCTCTATTTCTTCTTGATTCAGTTTTGGGAGGTTGTACACGTCCAAGAATTTGTCCATTTCCTCTAGGTTGTCCAATTTGTTGGCGTAAAGTTTTTCATAGTATTCCCTAATAATCCCTTGTATTTCTGTGGTGTCTGTTGTAATTTCTCCTCTTTCATTTCTAATTTTATTTATTTGCGTCTTCTCTCTTTTTTTCTTAGTGAGTCTGGCTAAGGGTTTGTCAATTTTATTTATCTTCTCAAAGAACCAGCTCTTTGTTTCATTGATCCTTTCTACTGTTTTTTTGGTGTCAATTTCATTTATTTCTGCTCTGATTTTTATTATTTCCCTCCTTCTGCTGATTCGGGGCTTTGTCTGTTCTTCTTTTTCCAACTCGGTTAGGTGCAATTTAAGGTTATTTATTTGGGATTTTTCTTGTTTGTTAAGGTGAGCTTGTATTACTATGAATTTCCCTCTCAGGACTGCTTTTGCTGCATCCCATATGAGTTGGTATGGTGTATTTTCCTTTTCATTTGTCTCCAGATAGCTTTTGATTTCTCCTTTAATTTCATCAATGACCCATTGGTTGTTCAGTAGCATGTTGTTTAGTCTCCACGTCTTTGTCCCTTTCCTAGTTTTTTCCTTGCAGTTGATTTCTAGTTTCACAGCATTATGATCAGAAAAGATGCTTGTAATGATTTCAATCTTCTTAAATTTATAGAGTTTTGCCTTGTTTCCTAATATATGGTCTATCCTTGAGAATGTTCCATGTGCACTTGAGAAGAATGTGTACTCTGCTTTTTTTGGGTGGAGTGCTCTGTATATATCTATTGAGTCCATTGCGTCTAGTTTTTCGTTTAAGTCCATTATTTCCTTATTGACTTTTTGTCTGGATGATCTGTCCATTGATGTAAGGGGGGTGTTAAGATCCCCTACTATTGTTGTGTTGTTGTTAATATCTCCTTTTAGGTTTTTTAGCAGTTGTTTTATGTACTTTGGTGCTCCTGTGTTGGGTGCATAGATATTTATAAGTGTTATGTCTTCTTGGTGAAGTATCCCTTTTATCATTATATATTGCCCTTCTTTGTCTCTCATTACCTTGTTTATCTTGAAGTCTACTTTGTCTGATATAAGTATGGCTACTCCTGCTTTCTTTTGTTTGCCATTAGCTTGGAGTATTGTTTTCCATCCTTTTATTTTGAGTCTGTGTTTGTCTTTAGAGCTGAGATGTGTTTCCTGGAGGCAGCAGATTGTTGGATCTTGGTTTTTAATCCATCCCGCCACTCTGTGTCTTTTGATTGGAGAATTCAATCCATTTACATTTAGAGTGATTATTGATATATGAGGGTTTAATGTTGCTATTTTATTGTTCATTTTCTGGTTCTTTTGCATTTCCTTCGTTTCTTGTCCCTTGTGTTTCGGACTGCAAATTCAATTTGGTATTTCTGCATGCTCATTCTCTTGGTTTTCTCTTTATTTGTCATGTGTGGTTCTCTTCTGGTTGTTTGTTTAGTGGTTACCGTGAGGTTTATATAAGCGATCTCCTGGATAAGAAAGTACATTTTCAGATGCCTCCTTTTTCCTGAGGCTGGGTCGATTCAATCCCTTACCTCTTCCCCTCCTTATTTGTTATCTCTTTATTCCAGTTTGTGTCATGAATGTGTGTTTCCAGTGATGAGCTTGAATTAATTTTTGATGTTTTCCAACTGTATTTTGTTCTGGTTTAGTCTCCTTGCTTTTCTCCTTGCTGAAATCTTTGTATCCCCTTTCTCATTTGTTTTTTTTCAGGCCTAAGGGCCTTCTTGAGCATTTCTTGTAGTGGGGGTCTTGTGGTGACAAACTCTCTTAGGTTTTGTTTATCAGGGAGAGTTATTATTTCTCCATCGTATTTGAAGGATATTTTTGCTGGATAAAGTATTCTCGGCTGAAGGTTTTTGTCTTTCATGATTTTGAATATATCATTCCAGTCTCTCCTAGCCTGTAGAGTTTCTGTCGAGAAATCAGCTGAGAGCCTGATGGGGTTTCCTTTGTATGTTATTTTGGTTTTTTGTTTAGCTGCCTTCAATATTATTTCCTTGTCACGGGTATTCTTCAAGTTTGCTACTATGTGGCGAGATGATTTTTTATTCCTGTTTATATATTTAGGTGATCTATTGATTTCATTCACTGTTATTTCCCTCTCGTTCCCTAGGTTGGGGAAGTTCTCAGCTATTATTTCTTTGAACAAACTCTCTGCTCCTTTTTCTCTTTCTTCTCCTTCTGGAATACCTATTATCCTTATGTTGCTTTTCCTCATTGAGTCTGATATTTCTCGAAGAATTTCTTCATTTCTTTTTAGTTTTAGCTCTCTCTCCTCCTCTATCAGGAGCATTTCTGCGTGGCTATCCTCAATAGTGCTAATTCGTTCCTCCATATTGTCAGTTCTGCTGTTTAAAGACTCCATTTTTTCCACTATCTCGTTGATTTTGTTTTTCATCTCTAATAATTCTGATTGGTTTTTCTTTAGGGTTTCAATCTCTTTTGTGACATAATCCCTGAATTCGTTGATTTGTTTCTGTGTGTTCTCTTGTATTTCGTTGAGCTTGTTTATGATAGCTATTTTGAATTCTCTCTCGTTCAGGTTATCAAATTCTGTGCCTTCAGGGTTGGTTTCTGGGTGTTTGTCATTTTCCTTTTGGTCTGTAGCCCTGACATATTTTCGCAAGGATCCGACGGGGACGGCTTTATTTTTACCACTCATGATTAAAGTTAGTCCTGCAGTTTCCCCCTGCTGCCACTAGATGGAGATCGCGAGCGGTTTGCTCTGAGGCGGCTGCAGCCCCCAGAGGGATTATGCTGAAACGCCGGGTGTGTGGGGGGAGGGGTCCTCTCTTTCTCCTACTTGACCCGGGGGTTTCCTTTCTGGCTCTCTTAGGGTGTTTGCTACACCCCCTAAACAGTCCGTCGTCGCTTCCCCGTGGCGATCTCGCGACAGTCTGTGAGAGCACCTGGATGGCGCTAGTTTTCCCCGCTGTGGTCCACCCCTCCCCCCTCTGACTGCGAACCGCGCTGTTTTTTTGCTGATCGATTGGGGAGGGGGAGTACAACCTCCTACCTCTCCTCCCGTTCTCCTGGGCCTCCCGCGCCTCCACCGTCCGATGTATGGCAGCAGGGGTTTCTCAGAAGTCCTTCGTAGTGTTTGATTGAGCTCTGTTGGAATGTGAATGATGTTTTCGTTGTGTCGTAGGGGGCAGAGATTCAAAGAGGGAATCTCACTCCGCCATGATGCTGACGTCACCTCTCTTATTGTGTTTTTAATTTGCATTTCCCCAATGAATAATGATGTTGAGCATCTTTTTGTGTGTTTATTTGCCATCGGTGTGCCTTATTTGTTGAAATGTCTTTTCAAATCTTTTGTCTATTTTTATTGGAGTGTTTGTTTTTTTATAATTGAATTGTAAGAGTTCTTTATTCTGCATACAAGTCCTTTATGTGTATTTTACAAATATTTTTTCCAAATCTTTGACTCATCTTTTCATTTTCTTAACAGACTTCTTTAGCAAATTTTTTGAACACGTGTTTCGTGCTTTAAAAACCGGCTATAGGAAAGTCCAGGTTTTCAAAACAATATAAACTAGTGATTTGTTATTTGTTGATACGTTAATTAATGATTCTTTGTTTTATGAAAAAAATTACTTCAAACAAGGACATTATTGCATTTGTTTATTTATAGATACTACTTTAATAAAGTTTCTGTATACTTTAATTTGAAGAAAACTTAATTTCTTCTGCAAGGTTTATTCTTGGAGCAAAATATTATGATTATGTCCATAGTAGAAAGAGTTTATTAACTACTGCCATTGTCTGTGCTATAGCAAAGATCTAGCTCGGCTGTCATTTTCAGTGAAATTACCAGTTCCCCCCACTCTCTGTACTGCTGTAGAATCTGGTTGTAATTTCATTATTTTATGCTTTTTTCGGTCTGTTCATATTCCTGTTAAGTCCTCAAGCACAATTTTCACATAATTGATTATCTGTTTCTAAAACTTACGGCAATAGGGAAGGAATATTTAAAAGAACTTTTGTGTTACTGTTATGGTTAGCATTATTGATATGGTAGCTGATGAACAGTAAGAAATAGTACTACTATGAGATGCAGAAACACATAAGCGTAGTGATTTAGAACAGCATAGGCCTGCGTTCACTATTCACCTACCATTTGTTACAGTGGGAAAGGTGTGTTTTTCTATTAAGGCTTCATTAGGCTTTGCAATATAAACACTGATTCAGAGCGTGGACTTGAAAACCTGCATGCACATCCTTGTAGCTCTGTGACCTTGGGCAGTGTCCTGAGACTTCTGTAAAGTGGAAATTGTAACAATACGTACTTCATAGCGTTGTCATAAGGATGAAATATGTGATGACAGTATCTGGCGCGCACAGTTAAATAAGAATTTGCTATTACTGTTAGTCTTCAAGGATGTCCTTCTATTGATTACTCATCCTTTTATCTTCATTTCATTTCTACCAGCTTTTTCCTATATGTATTTGAATATGCTCGTCTTTCCTTTCTTGAAAAAACTATCAATAGAAGCAAAATAATAAAATAATACTTTAGCTGGCACCCATATCTGCCCTGGTTACGAGTTTGTCTACACAGCCAAACTTACTGAATCTCTTTCCTCCCCTCCCATTCATTTTTCAGCTTACTGCATTCTTTTATTTACCTTTTTTTTACTTTGATACATATGTATGTTACATGATTGCTATTGTAGCAATATTTATCACATTATGTAATTATAGTACAATATTGTTTTCTATAGTCATTGTGCTGTGCATTAGATCTCTATGGCTTATTTGCTACTTGTTGCCAGTTTATACCCTTAAACGACATCAATCTAACCCCCCACCTCTCATCCCCTGAATACCACCGTTTTACTCTGTTTTTCTATGAGTTTGACTTTTTTTAGATTGCACATATCTGTGATATCACACAGTACTTGTCTTTCTCTGTCTGACTTTCTCTGCTGGATTGTATGGTAGATCCAGCTTACTGCATTCTTGATTCTTGCTCCACAACTGGGATATGTGTCTTCCTTTCTGTTAGATTCAATCTATCCTGGCTCTGTAACTAATTAGTTTTATAACTCTATTCAAGTTAGTTAACCTCTTCATACTTCAATTTTCTCATTGTTAAAATAGGGCAAATAGTACTTAAACTATCATAGAATATGAGGACTTAGAGGAGTAATTAATTTAATATCTTAGAAATGTGCCTGCTGCTCTCATCTAAAACCTTGTTTTCCAAGTTGGCTGACCTTGTGGTTTCTTAGAAAGTGTGTTGCTGTCTTTCTTATCTCCAGGTGTTTGCACACGCACATCTTTCTCTTAGTACCAGGCATAGGACCAGGAACTAGGGTTCCAACATCTATATTTCCCAGCGGTGGTGGTTATTCATAATAATAGGTATCATTAAGAAAAGGACCAAGATTAATAGCTTGTCAGAACGAAATCTCAGATACCCAGAAATATTGACTGTACACTGTAACTCGTGGTTTAGAAGTTCGAGATAACCAAGGTTTGGTTTTAGTAAAAATATGTCCAACTCTTTTGTCTAGATCTTTTCCTTAATTTTGTGTGTGATACAGTTTTTCTTTGATCCTTTTAAGGCCCTAATCACAACTGTTTCACCTTCTGTTCTCTTTTTTTTCTTCTTGAATTAATTTTTTTTCAAAAGGGATAAGTTCTTTGTGATTTAAGATTCAAACAGCTTATAGTGAAAAATTTTCTTCCTATCTTTCACCGGTAGTGAACTAGTTAAACCTCCTTGATGGCAATCAGTGTTACTTCTTTTTTGTATATTTCTCCTGCGGTAGTTCATGTTATACTACGTACACTGTTATGCCCCTTCCTTTTTTTGAAAAAGCTTACATTGGAAGATCATTCAACAGCTGTATATAAAGAACTTTGAGTCCCCCCGTTCCCAGATTTTTCTTTACATTTTTTCTTTTAAATTCAGGCATAATTTATACTGTATCAATACTGTATTATAGATTAATTAATACTATATATTAGATTATATAATACTGTATAGAGATATAGAACATTTTCAATATCCCGGGAAGCTCCGTTGTGCACCCTCCTTGTCATTACCACTTGACTCTCGTCAAAGGTAATTGCTTTTCAGAACTGTCTCGCATAATTAGAATTAAATTTATTTTTATCTGACTTTTGCTCATTGTTATTTCTGTGAGATTTATCCATGTTGTTGGTGTGTAGCAATTGTTCATTTTCCATTTTTGGGGTAGTAGTCCATTGTATGAATATAACACAATTTATTTTTTCATGCTCCTTTTGATAGACATTTGGGTTCTTTCCAGTTTGAATTTGTGATACTGTTGTGAACGTTATCGTATGTAGTTTTGGATGGGCATATGCACTTATTTTTTCTATGAAATTGGTGGGTAACAGGATATATATATGCTTAGCTTTTGTAGATAGTGCTAAACATTTTTCCAAAGTATTGAACCAATTAAAAGTACCACCATTGAGGGTTTGACTTGCTTCACTTTCTAGCCAACACTGTTGGCAGTCTTTTTCCAAAACATTATTTTGAAAAATTTCAACCCATAGGAAAGTTTCAAGGAGTTTTTTTTTTTTATTCAGGTATGAAAACATGCTGTAAAATACAGAGATCTTAGGTGTTCAGTTTGAGTTTTTTGTATAAAAAATTGTATAAGCCTGCTCCAAACAATAGTCTGTTACTCTAAAAACTTCCTTAGTGGCCCTTTCCAGTCGGTTACCACCTTGCCCCGCCCCAAACCACTTTTCTGATTCTATTGGGGTGGATTAATTTTGTCTATTCTTGACATTTGTGTAAATGGAATTCTTCTGTCTCCTGGCTCTTTGATTTATAGTTTTAAAAATTCATCCATGTTGTTGCAAGATCTGGATGCTGGGTATACTGGTTTGCTACTGGGATGTCATTGCTTCTAGAACTTTTGGTGGACAAAACTAGGAAAACGTATATTAGAGAAAAAATACAGCTATCATCAATTCAAACCCTTTACCATAGGATTCTTCCTTATTTCCTTCATTCCATATTTTAGACTCTCTTCTCTTTGGGTATCCTGAGTCTCATCAAAAGAGTGTGTTTTTAAATAATTTTAAGTGCTAATTTTAAGGCAATGTCCAGTTATGTAAAATATAACTTGAGGAGTAAGTACTGTACTAATATTAAGGGCATACAAATGTAAGATTCTTAAAGTAGTACATAGAAGATGTCCTTCAACTAAATTGTAGCGAGTTTTAATATTTATAAGTTAACAAGTGTGTCTGTTGAGTTTTTATATTTGTATTTTTTCCTAATATAATTTCTATAAGGTGAGTACTCTGAATTTCAGTTAAAATTCAGATCACTAAGGCTTTAATTTTTGTTTTAAAGATATTTTGTTTTATTTTATCCTTAAATTACAGCATGTTTATTTATTTTTTATTTATTTATTTTTCATTGATGTCATAGTAGTTTATAACATAATGAAATTTTAGTTGTACATTATTGTTTGTCCAGCATGTTTATTTTTGAGATGCACCACAGCCTGGTGGCTAAGACTTCTAATGGTGGACAGATAGTAAATGATTTGAGTTCTCGTATTGCCTTGTATTAAGTCTATGATCTTTATCAAGTTTTTTTATTTCTTTGAGCCTTTGTTCCCTCATCTATCAAAATGGGGTAATTATACCTACCTTATGGGGTATTGTGAAGAATCTGTGTGTGGGGGTGTTTCTTATCACTCAATTGATTATAGTAGTTATTACAATAATAAAATGTAATGCCTAAATTTTATTTGGTGATACTATATTAAGGGAAGACAAAAGGAAATATGAGAGAGAAAAAAATTGAGAATAAAATTTAATTATAGTAAAAGTAGTTTGCTTCCAGCTGATGGAATGACTGTTCTAATTGTGAAAACCAAATTGTCTGCTACATGTTAAATCAGGATGTTCAGGGACAAATGATTTTAAAATTTGTTGTGTTTTAAATAGTTAATTTATGAATATGTTTAGAAACATTAACTGTAATAGCATCTGCTAATTTCAGATTTAAAAAATTTTTAGGTTATTAGAAGTATAGGAAATACAATTAAAGTTTTTTGAATGAAATTTCTTTAATAGCTCAAAATTCCTTTTTATAGGCACTGAAAGATAGCACAGAAGTGGAAATTGTGGACGAGAAAATGAGAAAAAAAATAGAACCAGAAAAATGGCCAATTCCAGGCCCTCCTCCACGTAGTGTGCCACAAACAGACTTCTCACAACTCATTGATTGCCCAGAGTTCGTACCAGGCCAGGCCTTTTGTTCACCTACAGGTAACAGCTTTTCTTCTAGAGCAAACAGCATAGCAGTGGGCTATTTGGTCCAGTTTACCTATCCTTTTTTTAAGTTTATTTAGATTCAGTAGGAAAATTAAAGATAACTAAATGACTTTGATGCTCTAAATTCCATTCATATTGCCTCCCACACAGAGCTATAAATTAAATAGAGATTTAAGAATTATGGGTGAAATTCTGCTCTATTTATTTTTAAATTATTTGTGTATTTTGTCATGTATGGAGTTTCTCCCTATCTTCTCATAATTTTACTAAATGATTATAAGTATATTGTGCCAGTTTTCCCTTTGTAAGATTGGAATACTCTAGTAGGATTGGAATAGTCTAATAAAAGTGCTAATGTCATGAGTGGGGTAGCCTTCCTTTAATTTTGTTACCAATGTGCTTCAACCTTGTCTTGAAAAGACGAGATGACCTGTATTCTAAAGCAAAATTGGGGTTCTCCTAAGAAATGATTATAATTACAGATTAAAGAATTGGTGGTATTTAGAATTTCCAAAAACTGCTTTAATGTTAAGAATTTTTTCTGGATCATTTTTAAGACATTCCCTCTTGGGAAAAAATATGTGTGCTTAAACCTTTTTCAGTCAGGGTGATGATCTGCTGATGCTCTTGGATGTCATTTGATCGGAATATCCAGAGGAATAGGTGACTCACTGAAATATCATTATAAATATTGGAACAAATCGTGCTGCAGAAATAGAAGCGACCAGACTGACTTCTGTGCAAGAATGTCTACTCCCAACTCCTTGTGGAGGAGGTTGGGCCAACACTACAGTGAAGATAAACACCTTTGTGATGATGAGAGACAGACCAGAGGACTGCTGTTGTTTTTATAGGAGTTGCCCATTTGTGTGTAATTAGCCTGGACTGCATGTGCTACTTTTATTCACGGTGGGAAAGTTAATTATCATTCTGGAAATATTGCAAGATTCTGTCTTTTCCTTCCAGACTTGTGATCAATAAAGCAGAAATAGAGAGGCTTGAGTGGCATTTCCCAGATTGTTAGATCCTTTGCTATTTGATTTGCCCTTCAGTATGGTGCACATTGTATAACTCACATATTGTAATATTTAATATAGACTATAAGGTTTATTAATGTGGAAGTAAGGGATAAGAAATTTAAGAAATGAGCAAGAGTATTTTTTTTCTTTATTCTTCTAAATGTATTTTTGATACACCAGTCTGAGAGACTTGGTCTCACAGATATTTTTATTTAGTGTTTCTTTGATTGTTCCTCTAAATCTAGCAAGCAACTTGGGCAAGTGTTTTAAAAGTTGAAGAAAAGTGACATTTTAAAGATGTTTTTAAAGAGATGTAATGTCTGATTGTATTAGTTAGATTAATTTATTGTGTAAACTTGGGGTCCAAGATGACATTTTTAACCTGCTTATGAACAGGCATTAGGTGAGTCAGATAAAATATATTTTTTCCACAGGGTAGCTAAGATAGGTCAGTCAAATGGTGATGCCTGTCCTTTAACCATTTATGCATTATTAATAAAATTGCAAGAATAAAATTACATCTTGTACATTTTTGTGTTTTTTTAAATATACACTCATTTATGCACATACGTATTGCCTGAAACAAGTTTATATATATTTAAATGTCCATAATTTTACGTTCTTTAGATTATAATCAGAAACTAGATAGATAATGAAGACATATAAAAAGACGGAATGTTGGGGCCGCCCGGTGGCGCAGCGGTTTAGTCCGCGCTTGGCAGCCCGGGGTTCGCGAGTTCGGATCCCAGGCGCCCGCGGACGCGCACTGCCTGTCAGCCATGCTGTGGCGGCGTCCCATATAAAGTGGAGGAAGATGGGCACGGATGTTAGCTCAGGGCCAGTCTTCCTCAGCAAAAAGGGGAAGATTGGCAACAGATGTTAGCTCAGGGCTGCTCTTCCCCACCAAAAAAAAAAAAAAAAAAAAAAAAGGTGGAATGTTCTTAGAGTTGTGCTGATTCACATTATATCATAGGAATAAATATGTAAACTCAGCCTTTTCCCACGAATCCCCAAATTTCTGACCTTAATAATTCCCCTCTGATAAGAAAGCCTAGTTTCCTAAATTCCGTAGAGTAGTATGTCACCAAATATGAAATGGAAATAAGGAATAAGAAGTGTAGACTGTGTTTATCTGTACCTATGGGTAGAGAAAAGTGTAAAACTTTTATCTATATCGTTTTTGTCTCAAATGAGAAGAACTTACATTTCAAAAACCTAACCCTTGATGTATACTTACTGAGGAATTTGTGTGGTAAAATATATAAACACTTTTGGTCCTTTTCATCAAAGAAATTAAAATTTCTGTTTTTCCCTCTATGGAGGTTGAATTGTCTAACATTTGTTGACCATTACACGGAACAGAGGACCTTAATGCACCAGAAAAGGTTCATTATGGGAATGGTAAGATGTTAGTTTTGAATTTTAGTTTTGCAGTTCTATGGATATAGTATTGCACTATCCACCCTTAAGTAAGAGGATTTTATTCACCAAAATTGAGAGGTCAGGTACCTGACGATCTTGTTTTTTTGTGTGTTTTTTTGGGCTTTTAAAAAATGTGTAGGAGGATCCTAATGATTATTGAATGAGCTGTGGGATTTCCTTTGAAAAGTTAATATGCAGAAGTATTCTTGAATGTGCCACACATGAAGTATATAATCCTTTTAAAGCAATCTGTATAATTACCCAGACCTGTGATTCAAGGTGGATAAAAAAGTCACACTAGGTAGATATGGTGGAATATATGTGATGATTTATCTCTAGAGTCATATTGACAATTTTCAATTAAGGAAGGCAACAAAGGTAAATTATTTTTCTATGTTCTTATAAATTAGAACCTCTAAGTGTCAAAATATGTGTCTAATTTTTTTGTCTGTAAGTTTAATGTCAAGTAATCGAAGTCATATTCAAACTCATTTGGACTTGGAAGATTAGGGCTTTACCATTATCCTTAAGATTTACACATATATAGTTGGAAATCTTTTCATTGTAAAAGAAAATACAGATCCAGAAAATCATACAGAGCATATGTATAGCTTAATTATAAGGTGAATACCCTTTAAAAACTCTGACTGTTCTAAATTTTCTTGTCTTATCCAAATTCTTTGGTGTTTTAATGTCATTTAGTTTATAAGCACATGTGTTGTGAATGTAGTGAAACACTTGACTTTAGGGTAGAAACATTATTCAAGCTTAAAGAGCATGTAGAGATTACATAATAAACTTAAGTAGCTGTTTAAAGATTAAAATTTCTGTGTTAAAAATAGTAGCTGCTGATGTCCCTACTATGTGCCAGGTGCTGTTCTAATCATTTATATGTGAACTATGCATAGTAATTTAGTTATTTCTCACAGTTACTAGGGTGGTCATTCTTAGTCTACTTTCAAAGTTTTATTCACTGCATGAACATGGATAATTCATGGTGTTAGGAATAGGGTTCTCTGCAGTTAATGTTTTTTCCTTTCTGTAACTTTAATATTAATAGTGACAGCCCAAACATAGTATTTCACTTGTACTACTTTGTTGATGATGATACATATATCATTAATTAACAGAGTTGTAGAGCAGCAATGTCCAAAAGAAGTATAATGTAATATTCAATTTTGCAGTATTTTCAAGGAATTGGCTTTGGAGAGTAAATAATGGTGTTTAAAATTTTACAGTGCAAATTTATTTAAAGTAATTTTTATCCAAAGTAAGACGATATTGCATTATTTTGATTAAAACATAGTGTGGAGAAAGGCATTTTAAATTCCAGCAGAGTATTAAAATGTTTTAGATGTTATGGCCAGGGCAGTACCTTTTAAGGATGTGACATTCTGCTCTTTCCAGTATTCAGTATGGGCTCAGTGGGCACACTGCATTTAGGTAAATCTTGTTAAGCAAAGGAAGTGTGAAAAGAAGTAATGGCTGCCTTAGAATAGATCCTAGCAGAACAATGAAGGACTGATCTTGCCTTGAATAAAATGTTCATTTGAGTCTAACTGTGGCTTAATAGCATTTGACATGCTGTAATTTCATTATAATTAATAGATTTTAATCTAAGATTTCATGGAGAATTGACTCCCAGATAGATGTATTTTCATAATTAGCATGTGACTTATGTTGATATTCTTGAGAAGTTTGAATGAATGTGGTCTGTGTAGGAGTTGGTGATGTTTCTTTTGTTTGTTATTCATTGTTTTCACTGAGATACATCTTACAAGCTCTTAAGGTTTGAAAACCATCAGAAAGGTTATAATTGAGATTGATTTATGTTTTCATGAAAAAGAGCCCAAGTAAGGAAAAAAAGTGTTTTATAAATAAGAAAACTATTATTTTAACTATAGAACTTAACATTTTAGAGTCTGCCCCAAATTCTCCAAGAATTGGAAGTCCACTGAGCCCAAAGAAAAATACTGACTCAAGTAATCTTCAAGCAATGTCTAGAGGTTTGTCTACCAGTTTGCCTGACTTGGACTCAGAACCTTGGACAGAAGTAAAAAAGAGACATTGTCCATCCTCAGTGAAATTGAGGGTAAGTTGTTATAAACTAGGTGAAGTGTGATCTCTTTTGAGTGGCGTGTAAGACCAGTGTATTTTCTATTTGTTAGGTATATGAATAAAATTTGGAAAAGTTTAAAAAATGGTAAAAATTAGAACCATTGGCCTTCAGTAAAAACTTAGGGGTTACTCAGTAGTTGAAAATGTTATATTGTGTCAATTTTTAAATTTTATCTTTTATTTCTGAATATGATTTAAGAATATTTTGACTTGTGATTAAATTTGAATAATATTTCAAGTTTTTTTAAAGCTGATAACTTTTATAACCTTGTTATATTATTTGTACTCTTTGTTTGTAAAGGGTACATACCAGGTTTATATACAGTGATTCAATGTACAGTAGGAAAGGAAAAGAGAATTGATTTCTTGGGTGCACATGATGGAGTGAGATGGATTTCGTTATGAAACAATAGCAGAGATCCTTGTGGTAGAACTGCTACACTGTTGACTGGTGGTTGGATACACGAACTTTTCAAATGTAGAAATTGCTCTGATCTAACCACAAACACAAATGAGTACAAGTAAAGCAGGGGAAATCCGAGTAAGATTGATGGGTTATGTCAATGTCTGTCTTGTTTGTGACATTGTACTATAGTTTTGCAAGATGTTAACATTGGGGGAAACTGGGTAAAAAAATAAATGGATCTCTATTATTTCTTACAACTGTATGTGAATGTACAATTATCTCAAAGTAAAAAGTTTACTAAAAATAAACTTGGAAACAGTGCCACTCAAATGATTCAAATATTGAAAGTAAGCTCTATAAGGGAAAGGTCACTAAAAATAATTGGGCCTAGATGTGGGAAGGATGAAGAAGGCTATCATAGTGAAGATTATAAAGAACAGGGCTCTTTATCCCTAAGATCAAAGCATGAAGAAAGGAAGCATGAGGGATTTAAGAGTGGTTCTTCACTGGGGGAATGAGGGTTGATATTTTGTCTCACCAGGGGACATTTGGCAATGTCTGGAGATATTTTTGGTTGTTAAAACTGAGAGAGTGCTACTGCATCATGGAGTGGAGACCAGTGCATCCTTCAGTGCACGGGATACCCCCCCACCCCATACACAACAAAGAATTATCAAGCCCAGCATGCAACAGTGCTGAGTGAACAGTGCTGAGTTTGAGAAACCCTGATCAAAGATAACTTTTTAATTAGCAATGGTGGTTAAACATAGCATACTTAAATGTTAACAAGAGTTTTTTCCTCAGGGAGCATTTTAAAAGCCTAAAGCAGCTTTCTCAAAACAAGATTTTCTAAAGATCCTGATTAATTTCTATATTTATCGTGGCAAACCTGGATAACTAGGGTTAGTGTCCTGGGACTCAATGATAAAAATTTGTACCATATTTCCTTTATTCCAAGGTCTACATTTTCCCCTCCATATTTAAAAATCTCCACATTTCAATATTTCTTTTAAAATAATGGTTCATCTTAAAATTGATAGCATCTTCGATTTGATGAAAAAAGTTTTTGAAAGGGTAAGTTTGGATTGCACTCTATAGGGCCAGCAAATTGGTGATAGAATCTGGCTTTAGAAGTGGAAAGAGACTTGCGAAAAACTAGGACCTTTCAGTTTTGTAGCCAAAGACTGCTGTTACCATTAGTAAGATCTGAAATGTATTCTGATAGCACAGGGTGAAGATCTGGCCTGGAGGAAGAATGACTAGGTTCTGGGGGCTACGCGTTTCAGAAATACCTGCTGAGGTATTTAAAAAGATGATCTTTGTATAATATACATTCTACAGTGGATATGGAAATCTTGGTCAGGTAGCATTTTTTCCTAGAAATCTGAAAGCATTTTTCTACTGTTGTCTTGGTCAGTTTTCCTCTTATGGAATTCAGTCCCTTCAGATTCTTTGTGTCAAGTGATTGTTGTTATTGTTGAGGCTCTTAAGATTATTTCTTCATCTCCACTCTTGAAATTTCAGTTGAGATATCTTGGAGTTGGTCTGTTTTTATTCATTGTGTTGAGGATTCATGCCCTTTGTTTTGGGAAGACTAATGTTTCTCTTTTTTTCAACTTCTGGTATTCCTTTTTGTCTGATGTTCGACCTCCTGGATTGATCATCTGGCTACTGTGTTTTGGAGTTAGGGATTTAAAAAAGGTTCTGTTATGATAGTTCCATCAATTCTGTTTTAGGGTGATGATCGTCCCTTGATATCTGGTGATCTCTGGTTGATTGTTCATATTAGTGTTGGTAAATCGATGTGGATTTCTTTTGTGGCCTTGTAGATCTGCTCATCCAGAGGGCCATTTTCCTGAATGTGAGGTATGATTGTATACTTTTTGTTAAGTGTAAAGGTCCTATGGACTTAGACTTCTAGACCTAGGCAGAGAACCAGGACCATGCTGGTTTGTAGTTCCAGTATTGTTAAATAAGAAGTACTTTTCTCTAGGAGGTAGACTTCGTTAGTGTATTTAATTCGTTGGTAAAATTACCTTATCTTTTTTTCCCACAGCTTTGTTTTAGCACTAGGATGTGTTTGACTTCTCTCCAGCTGCTAAAACATAAGCCTTCCCTTGTCAAATCTTTCACTTTGTTTAGAAAGCAGTTCTTGGGCTTTTAGTTGGGAGCAGATTTTATAGCTTCATATTCTCAGATAAGGGTGTGGGGTCGACTATTCTAGCTGTGTCCTGTAGTTGATTTTCCAAATACCTATTATGATTGCTATCACCTAGTCCATTCCTGCTCTTTGTACCTACCATCTCGAAACTTTCCAGGACACCATTGGGACCAATGGTGTCTGCCTTCCCTGCAGCCTTCCTTTATATAGGTTCTAGGTTGATGTTTCCTCTAGTCTTATTTATTATCAATACAGTCCCACTTGTTTTCTGCTTTCCAGAAAGACATATGTTTTGATTGTAATACTTGTTTTCATATTGATATGGATTTATTCTTTTCTTACTGCTTATCATTACTGCAAATAAGTATGCTCAGTCAATTCATCTTCAGCCCCAAATCTCTTAATTGTCTCTTCTTCACAAATTACAAGACATTTTATGTTTGAAACAGAAAATTAAATATAACTGATGTAAAGTAAAAAGTAAAAGGCTCTGTCCAGGGTTTACCATTGTTAACAGCTTGATGTTTATTCTCAGACTGTTTTCGTGTACTTGCAGATATGAATAACAAGGTAATAGTCTTTGTTTTTAAATATATTCACAATATGTTAAAACTTACTTTCTTTTAGTAAAAACATCATGGACAGCCTTCCATTTACTAGAATGTTAACTTCCTCAGGGCAGAGTTATTGTTTTATTTATTGCTGTATACTCTGCCTAGAACAGTGCTCAGCTCACAGTAAGGACCCAGATAATTATTGACTGACTGAATGAATATAAATCTACATGAATAGGAATTCTGAAAGAGGCAGATTGTTTTATTCTAGGCATAGGAGAGTTAGCATTTGCTGAAGAAGAAGGATAGGTCAGGGGCTGGTCAGGGGCCAGCCTGGTATCATAGTGGTTAAGTTCACATGCTCTGCTTCAGCGGCCCAGGGTTCACAGGTTCGGATCCCGGGTGTGGACCTACGCACTGCTTATCAAGCCATGCTGTGGCGGCATCCCACATATAAAGTAGAGGAAGTTAAGCATGGATGTTAGACCAGGGCCCATCTTCCTCACCGAAAAAAAAAAAAACCGAGGAGGATTGGGAACAGATGTTAGCTCAGGGCTAATCTTCCTCACACACACACACAAAGGATAGGTCAGAGGATGGCATAGGAAGATGACAGCATTGAGAAATCTATTTCCTTGTGTTGACAGTTTTGGAAATCTAGACTAAGTTAGATTTTAGATTTTCAGGAAGGGTGGAAACTCAACAATTTGGTAAGTGTTAGGGTGAATTTAACATGAAAACTGGGCCACGTTGAATGGGGGTTAAGGATGGGGCAGAGGGATTAGCTAGGAAACTATGGTATTAATATAATTGTGAGGTAAAAAGGGTTCAGACTAGGGAAGATCATTGAATCTGGAAGTCAGAAGATTTTGGTTGTTCTGGTCCTGACTCGTGAAATTGTGGGCAAGTAGCATCATGTCCCTAGGCCTTTTTTTCCTCATCGTTGAGTTGGTGTACTATAATGGCTGAGCTAAGGACCATTCTAACGCTAAAGGAGTGGTTAATATAATCCCTCTTTTACTCAGCTTTGTGTTTTCTTTAGTCTTAAGCTTAGTATTTAGCACTTACTTTATATTTATTGGGCCAGAATAATGCCAGCTTGATTTTCTTTTACAGTTTGGCTGCTAAACTGGTCATTGACCATACAAACTTGATATTACTTACTTGTAACATTGATTTTTAAAGTGATAGAAAAGTTTATGCACGCTACCAATTTCTTCCTTCAGGAATCAGCATCTCTACCTGAAGAGGCAGCAAATCAACTGTATCCTCCAGATGAAGAAGAACAAGAAGAACTTGATTTTTTGTTTGATGAAGAGATGGAACAAACAGAAGGACGAAAAAACACATTTACTGATTGGTCTGATAATGATTCAGATTATGAAATTGATGACCAGGATTTAAACAAGATTTTGATTGTAACTCAGACACCACCTTACATGAGAAAACATCCCAGAGGAGATCGAACAGGCAACCACATGTCTAGGGCAAAAATTACATCTGAACTTGCTAAAGTTATCAATGATGGCTTATATTATTATGAACAGGATCTATGGATGGAAGAAGATGAAAACAAACACACAGCCGTAAAGGTAATTATTTCTGGCCAACATTTTTCTTCTGATATTATGTTTTGATTGTATGTTGCTGTTTATATTTTCCTGAACTTGAGGCTTTATTTTATGAAATTTTGACTATAAATAAATTATATTTAGTTTGAAAAATTCTTAGAAATATATCTGATAGTCACAACCTGAGAATTTTATTTTATTAAAATGACAGTGAAATGAATACTTTAAATACAAAAAAAATTTGCACTCACTGACTAAAACCCTTGCTTTTTTCAGGTGAAAATAATAAGAAGGCCCTTTCTCATAAGAAGGAATAAAAACTGAAATTATGGACAGGCTTAGTTTATATGCTCATTCCTTACCTGGCTATAATCACCTCAGCTGTATGATCAGGGCTTTAGAGGGGGGTTACTGCTTTTGTTGCCCCCTTTCGTCCTTCTCACCTTAGTCTATGGTGCACGCTCTGTGGTAGTGGAACTGGTTGTGGACAAGTATAGAAGATTAAACTGGCTGATTGTCTCTCTTTGTCCAGTCATTACTATTGTGCTGGGGATGCTGTTTGAAACCTTGTTCCAATTTTTTGTCTTCTTGCATTTCACCCCACATCTTGGTACCTGTCTTAGTTATTAGGGTAAAACATGAGAGTACTAGAGTAGTCTACTGGCTATCTTCATTCCTTTGATAGGAATTTTAATGGTATCGGTAGGGATTAAAAGGGATCTTTCTCTGTCATTAAATTGATTAGAAAACCCTCAAAAGTTAAATATTTGATTTGGGGATAGAATAATGAGGGAAATGTTACATAAGTATAATATGCCAGCTGGAAAGAGATCTTGGTCAGACGTATAGTTGTAGAAAGAAAAGCTGGCCAACTAGTGGTTGAATAGAGGGGACCAGCTGTCCACGGAGGTTCATATCGTCGTCAGGCAGTGTGCTTTCCTCTTGGCTCTTCATTTCTTTTCTTCCTGGATTTTCCGCCACCCTCTTTCACTCTCTTACCTTCTCTAGCCACTGCTTTTTTGGAGACCCTGCCTCAGGGTATGGTGGCTTGTCAGTGACTTAGAGCCTGAGCAGTTCTTTCTGTCCTACTGCTGTGAGAAAAGGAGTGTGTTTTTGTAAAGTTTCTTGATTGAAAGTCTTTCCTTGTATAAGCATTGTTATTTTATTTGTGAAACTTAGATTCTATAAGTAACATCTAACTTAAATCCTTTTTGGACAAGAAAGAGATAGAAGTAAATTCAATTAATAATAGATTAAAATTGCGCTCCCTACATTCCCTGTCCCTCTTCCCTGCATCGTTCTTCACCATCTACCATTCTGTATGTTGCACTTCTTTTCCATTTCTATCACATGGATGTAAGATCTGTGAAAATAGGAATTTTTGTCTTATTTTGTACACTACTGTATCTGCAGTGCTGGAACAGTTCCTGGCACAAAGTAGTGCTCAATCTATATTTGTTAAAATAGATAAATGAATTATGAATTAAACATTATGAACTGACCGATGGAACGTAACCACTGTTTGTAATATTAGTTCTGTGGGAAAATGTTTTCAGAGTTCCCAATAATGAACTTTCAAGCCACCTTGAGAAACATATGCTATTTGTAGGTAATTATTTATTTGCTTTAACTGAAGGGTAGACAACAATAATTAAAAGCCATGTATTGAGATAATTAAAGACCAGCATCTGGTCTTTATCCATTAAACTTTAGGGGGATGTAGTGTTGGCTATATTGCTCTAAGCATTATGGGTCTGTTTATAAGTATGTCTTATTTTAGCCTGATCCCTATGTGTGTTCCTATCATCTAACTTATGCCCCTTCTGTGTTCAACATGTAATTTCTGATTAGAATTGTTCTTTTCTTGTGGGTCTGCTTAAAGGGAGAGAAATGTATCATTTAATATATATTTAGTTAAACTCCTACTATGTGCCAGACACTGTGCTATGTTCTGGGCATGAAATGGGAAGGTCACAACAGGGTTTCTACATGCCTGGTTCTTACAGATAATTGGGAGGACAGACATTAAAATAAACCCATAGTAAGTACTTAATCACAAATTATGATAAATGTTTTAAAGTAGAAGAACAGGATGCTATTGGATTGGGTCGTCAGGGAATGCCTGTGAGAAAGGCACAATTATAGTGAGATCTGAAGTATGAGTAAGAATGAACAATGCAAAGAGCAGGTAAACCATATTCTACGAATAGGGAACAGCAAGTGTCAAGGATCTGAGGTGGGAAAGAATTTGGTATATTTGAGGACCTGAAAAAAGTCAGTTTGCTTATAGTGTTATATAAGAGCACAGTCTGGAGATATAAGCAGGAGTATGATCATACAGGGTTTTGTGGGCCATGATAAATAGTTTGGAATTTATCTAAAGTTCGAATGCAGTACTTTGAAGGATTTTACCCAGACAACAGGACATGATCTAATTTTTATTTTTAAAAGATCACTCTGGTTACTAAGGCAGAGAATGGATTAGATGGGGACAAAAGTGGCAGAAGAAATCTGATTGAGAGGTTATTAAAGTATTCTAAGAGATGGATGTTGGTAATTTAAGGTATATTGGTGGTGGAGGAAATGTAGAAATGAAAAGATCCAGATCTGAGCCCTGAGGAACGATCATTTAGAAGTTGTATAGGAAAACGGTGCTGTGGAAGCAAAAAACTAGCTTGAAGAGGAGAGAATAATCAGATGTGTTAGAAACTGAATAGATTGAGTTAGATATAAATGAAAAGAATGTCAAATTGATAGGGTCATTTGGTGATCATTGCTGACTTTGCAAAAGGAGTTTTGCTGGATCCAGAAGCTATGTTGAACTGCACCAAAGAGTGAGTATAGATAGGCTTTCTGTTTCTGGCATGTCCTTACTACTGAAGACAGTTAAAATGGGCCATTAATAGATGAGAAAATGTCTACTTAAAATCCTTGAAGATCTGCAAGGTAAGTTATTGGAATAAAACCATTGAGAAGTGGAGTAGTGAAACCAGTTTTACCCTGGAGACTATTTTAGAATTTGGGGAGTTTGAGGAGTTCAGCTTTGCACAAGCCACCAAAAATATAGGCATGACAGACACAAACTTAGGGCCCATCCATGGTTGGGTATTCCAACAGGAGTCCTTTTTCCATTAAATTGGTGCCCCCCCAAAATATACCCTCAGTGAAAGAGAACGTAACTTGCTTTCTCACCTACTCCTTTAGGGGACTACAAAGAATATTTCCCTAGTTGTGCTGAGCAGAATGAGGAGGAAAAAATTGGCTTAGAAGTTACAGTCGTCCAACCCAAATTCACACTATCTGGGTGACTAGAGTAACCATTAGTTGTAAATTTAAAGTGATTGCGTCCTGTTAATTTCCCAGAAACCTAGCAGAAGCAAATGTACCTCCTTTGTGAAGATATTCACCTTTATCCTAGACTTCAAAGAATTTACTCAAATTATTTTATAAGGAAAGCGAGCAGCTCGCAAAGTTGAAATCAAATAAGGAAATCAGGTACCACATGTGAAAATGAGCAAAAGCAACAGACAGCAGAACCATACCCTGAAATAATTTAGAGAGTGGAATTGTTAAACAGAATATGGAGTAACTATGCTTACTATGTTTAAAGAAATAAAAATATGTGCAGGGAAGAAAGAATAACCTTCCTAGAACTTCTGGAAGTAAAAACAGTTAAGGTTGAAATTAAGAACTCAATCAATTGAAGAGATTAATAGCAGATTAAATACAATTACAGAATCAGTGAATTGGAAGACAATTTATAAGAAACTATTCAGAAATCAGCACAGAGAGGCAAAGAGATAGAATATATGAAAGAAGATATAGAATGATATTCTAGACAGTCTTTGGTATTATTTCGTACATTTCAAATCAAGCTGTGTAATTTAATGTCTAGCGGATTTTATTATAAAGCTTTTTACTTCCGAAAAAAAGTAAACAGCAAGCAAGAAATGTGGAATATAGAGTGATAAACATGGTCTAAGATAGACATTTATTCAGAGTTCTAGGAGGAGAGGAAAGAGAAAGTGGGGCAGAGTCAGTATTTTAAGAGGTAATAGCTAGGATCTTTTCTGAATTGAGGGGAGAGGTACCAGAGTAGAGCAGCCCGGGTAAAAAGGCAGATTACTTTCAAAGAGAGAAGAGTGACTGGACAATTAACTGACAGCTGACTTCCCACCAGTAACAGTTGAATGCAACAGATAATAGGATGATAGTGTTAATATACCAAGGGAAAATAACTATCGACCTGTAATTGTATGCCTTGCAAAAATATCTTTCAAGTAAGAGGGTGAAATACAATGAGAGAAATTGCAACCAGCAGAGCCTCATCAAAGGAAATTTCAAAGGTAGAATAAAAGTGATTCCAGATGCCAAAGATACAGAAAGGACTGAAGAGCAAAGAAGCGATAAATACATGAATAAATCTAAATAAATATTAACTGTATAAAACAATAACTATAACTATGTCTTACAGATTTAATATAACATTAACACAAACTGGGATAGAACAATGAATGAATAGTATTTAAAGGTACTTTTTTGTTTGGAAAGAAGCTACTGATTAATTTTAGTTTTTAAAGTTTTCATGTTGCAGTTTGAAGGATACCCATTTAAAAATAAAATTAGAGGGAATAATCTTGAAACTAGGAGAAAGGGAAAATGTGGAATAAGATAAGAAAAAAGGAAAAGGGGGCTTCCAGCACAAAAATAAGGTGGTAGATTTAAACCCAAATATTTAAGTAGCTAAAATGAATAAATATTGTGAGTGTATGTAAATACAACCAGTTATGTTATTTATATAACACACCAAAAAGATAAGGAGGCATAAAATTGAAAAGATTGGAAAAATATATACTATAAAGTAGTAACCAACCAGAATCAATCTACAGATTTAATGTAATCCCTATCAATATCCTAACTGGCTTCTTTGCAGAAATTGACAAGCTGATCTGTAATTCATATAGAAATTCAAAGAACCTAGAATAGCCAAAACAATCTTGAAAAAGAACAAAGTTGAAGGATTCACATACAGTCCTTACATTAAGACACTATTGAGGGCCGCCCAGTGGCGCAGTGGTTTAGTTCGCGCTTGGCAGCCCGGGGTTCGCGAGTTCGGATCCTGGGCGCCTGCCGCTGCACTGCCTGTCAGTCATGCCGTGGTGGCGTCCCATATAAAGTGGAGGAAGATGGGCACGGATGTTAGCCCAGGGCCAGTCTTCCTCAGCAAAAAGGGAAGGATTGGCAACGGATGTTAGCTCATGGCTGGTCTTCCCCACAAAAACAAAACAAAACAAAACAAGACACTATTGATACTAATATAAGGATAGACATACAGATCAATGAAAAAGAATTGACAGTCTGGAAAAAAAACCATGTGTCTTTGGTCAACTGACTTTTGGCAAAAGTATCTAAACCATTCAATAGGGAAAGAATAGTCTTTTCAAGTGGTCCTGGGGCAAGTGGATATCCCCACGCAAAAGAATAAGTTAGATGCCACCCTAACTCACCATGTACAAAAATTAACTCAAAATGAATTAAACACCTAAATATAAGAAAAAAAATATAAAAATCTTTCAAGAAAACCTGTATGACTTTGTATTTGACAGTGGCTTTGATAATACCATTTACATTAGCACCCCCAAAAATGAAATACTGAGGTATAAATCTAAGAAAATATGTATAGGATCTATATGAGGAATACTATAACTCTAATGATAGAAATCTAAGAAGAACAAAATAAATGAGAGATATTCCATATTCATGGACAGGAAGACTCAGTATTGTCACTTCTCCCCAACTTGACCTATAGATTCAATGCAATTCCAATCAAGATTTCAAGAATTTATTTTGTGGATATTGACAAGTTGATTCTAAAATTTATATGAAGAGGCAAAAGACCCAGAATAGTCAATACCATATTGAAAGAGAAGAACAGAGGACCGATACTGCCCAACTTCAAGAGTTGCTGTAAAGCTACAGTGATCAAGACAGTGATATTGGTGAAGGAACAGGCAAATAGATCAATGGAGCCAAGGAGCCCAGAAACAGGCCTCCAAAAACATAGTAAACTGATCTTTGACAAAGGAGCAAAGGTAATACAATAGAGAAAATATAGTCTTTTCAGTAAATGGTGATGGAAAAACTGGACATCCACATGCAAAAAAATCTAGACCTAATATTTTTCACAAAAATTAACTCAAAATGGGTCACACATCCAAATGTCAAACACAAAACTACACAACTCCTAGAAGATAGCATAGGAGAAAATCTAGATGATCCTGGGTTGCGATGTCTTTTTAGATATGACACCAATAGCCAAATCCATGTAGGAAAAAATTGATAAGTTGGATTTCATTAAAATGAAAAACTTCTGTTCTGCAAATGACACCATTGAGAATTGAGAAGACAAGCCAGATTGGCAGAAAATATTTGCAAAATACACATCTGATAAAGGACTTATCCACATTATACAAAGAACTCTTGAAACTCAACAATATGAAAACAACCCAATTAAAAAATGGGCCAAAGGGGCCGCCCGGTGGCGCAGCGGTTTAGTTCGTGCTTGGCAGCCCAGGGTTCGTGAGTTCGGATCCCGAGCGCCCACGGACGCACTGCCTGTCAGCCATGCCGTGGTGGCGTCCCATATAAAAAGTGGAGGAAGATGGGCACGGATGTTAGCCCAGGGCCAGTCTTCCTCAGCAAAAAGGGGAGGATTGGCAACAGATGTTAGCTCAGGGCTGGTCTTCCCCACAAAAAAAAAAAAAAGGGGCCAAAAACCTGAACAGACACCTCAGCAAAGGTTAGTTAGTGGCAAATAAGTATATGAAAAGATACTCTGCATCATATGTCATCAGGGAAATGCAAATTAAAACAATGAGATACCACTACACACTTATTAGAATGGCCAAAATCCAGAACACTGACAAAACCAAATACTGACAAGGATGTGGAGTAATGTGAGCTCTCATTCATTGGTGGTGGGAATGCAAAATGCTACTGCCACTTTGGAAGACAGTTTGGCAGTTTCCTACAAAACTAAACATGCTCTTACCATACAATCTAGCAACCGCCCTCCTTGGTACTTACCCAAAGGAGCTGAAAACTTATGTCCACACATAAACCTGCACATGAATGTTTACAGCAGCTTTATTCACAATTGCAAAAACTTGGAAGCAACCAAGATGTCCTATGGCAGGTGAGTGGATAAACTGGTTATGTCCAGACAATAGAATATTACGCAGTGCTAAAAAGAAACGAGCTATCAAGCCGTGAAAAGACATGGAGGAACCTAAATGCAATTTACTAGGTGAAAAAATCCAATCTGACAAGGCTATATACTGTATGACTCCAACTATTCAACATTCTGGAAAAGAAAACTAGAGAGACTAAAAAGATCAGTGATTGCCAGAGCTTGAGGGGAGGGAGGGATGAATAGGCAGAACAGAGGATTTTTAGGGCAGTGAAACTATTCTGTATGATAGTATAATGGTGGATACATGTCTTTATACATATATCAAAACCCCAGGGATGTACAATACCAACGTGAGACCTGTGTAAACTGTAGACACATGGTGATAATGATGTGTCAATGTAGGTTCATCAGTTGTAACAAATGTAACACTTGGTTCACGATGTTGATAATGGGGAGACTGTGTGTGTGGCAGGGTATACGGTATATGGGAACTCTCTGTATTTTTCACATAATTTTGCCATGAAGATAAACTGCTCTAAAAAGTAGTCTACTATCAAAAAACAAGTTTGGAGGAAATATTTGTATTATATTTTTTAATAAGGGACTTCTATTTATAATATATAAAGAACTTTTACAACTCAATAATAAAAAGATAAATAACCCAATTGTAAAATGAGCAAAGAATCTGGATAGACATTTCTCCAAAGAAGATATGCAAATGGCTAATAAGCCCATGGAAAGCTCATTGATATCATTAGCCACCAGGGAAATGAAAAATCAAAATTACAATGAGATACCACCTCATACGCTAGAATGACTGTAATCAAAAAGATACACTCACAATTATTGGTGATGATGGGGAGAAATAGGAATCCTCATAGAGTACTCATGAGAATGTAAAATGCCCAACTGCTTTCCAAAGCAGTCTGGCAGTTCTCAAAAGATTAAACAGAGTTATCACATGACCCAGGAATTCTATCCTAGGGTGTGTACACAAGAGAAATGTCCACACAAAAACTTGTACACAAATGTTCATTGCAGCATTATGAAAGTGGAAAGAACTCAAATGTTCATTAACTGATGAATGGATAAATAAAAGGTGGTATAACCATATGATGGAGTATTATTTGGCAACAGAAAGAAGTGAATTTATTGATACATGCTACAACATGAAAACATTGTGCTAAGTAAAAGAAGCCAGAAGTGAAGTATCACGTATTGAATGATTCTGTTTATATGAAATGTCCAGAACAGACAAAAATTAGATTGGTGGTTGCCTAGGGTGGGGGTTGGGAGGAAATAGAGAGTGACTGCTAATGAGTTTCTCTTTGGAGTGGTGAAGATGTAGTATTGATTGTGATGATGGTTCCAAAACTGTATACTGAAAACAATTGAATTGTACACTGTTATGTGATTTATATCTTAATAAAGTGATTTAAAAAAAATAACAAGTAAAACGAAAGACATACTGTGTACATAGATTGAGAGTCAATACTACCCAACATGATCTACAGATGCAATGTAATCCCTATCAAAATTCCAATGGCATTTTTTACAGAAATAGGAAAACCAATACTGAAATTCATATGGAATCTCATGGGACCCTGAAGAGCCATAACAGTCTTTGAAAAGAATAAAGTTGGAAATCTCACACTTCCTGATTTCAAAACATATTACAAAACTATAGTAATCAAAACAGTGTAGTACTGGCATAAAGACAGACATAGACAAATGGAATAGGTTAGAGAGTCCAGAAATAATCCCTTGAGTCAAGTGAGTTTCAGTGTGGGTGCCAAGACCACTCATTGGGGAAAGGACAATCTCTTCGATAAATGGTATTGGGGACATTGGATATTCACATGAAAAAGAATGGGGGAGGTAGGTGGGCAAAAGGGATAATTAGGCACATGTGTGTGGTGGTGGATTGTAATTAGTATTTGGGTGTTGAACATGATGTTATCTATGCAGAAATAGAAGTATAATGATGTATACCTGAAATTTATACAATGTTATAAACTAATGTTATTGCAATTAAAAAAAATAAAAATAAAAGAGCAGAATTAAAAATAAAGCTAACAGAAAAAAATGTTGATTATCTGACATCAGTCTGACAGTAAACAGGAATAACAGCAACAACAGAAGACAAAAAAAGGCAAGGAAATAGCATCATCACATTCTATGGGAAAAGAATTCTCAACCATAGATTCTATACCCAGCTTAATCATCCTTTGATAATGAAAGTAAAATGAATTCTTTTTCAGAAAAGACAGAGAATTTCTCTCTCTTAAATCCTTTCTAAAAGAATTGTAAAGGATGTATTCCAGGAAGAAAGAACTGGAATTTGGAATGAGGTGGTAGGTTGCAAGAAGTGATGGGAGCAAAGACATTAGTACGTATGTGGGTAAATCTAAATGAGCATAGATAAAATTAATTTTGGTGTTGAAAATAAAATACTGGAAATAAAAAAAGGATAAAGTTGGACCCTTAACACCATATGTAAAAAAATTAATTAAAGGTTAAAGACTTGAGGCAGCCCTGATGGCCTAGTGGTTAAAGTTTGGTGCTCTCACCACTTCAGCTGCCCTGGGTTCATTTTCTGGTCGTGGAACCACACCACCCATCTGTCAGTTTCCATGCTGTGGTGGTGGATCACGTAGAACTAGACTTACAACTGATATACAACCGTGCACAGGGGCTTTGGGGAGAAGAAAAGATTGGCAACAGATGTTAGCTCAGGGGAAATCTTTCCCTGCAAACAGATAAAAGATTAAAGACTTAAAGCTAAGACCTAAAACTATAAAACTCCTCGAAAAAAACATAGGGGTGAAGATTCAAGATGTTTTATTTGGCAATGATTTCTTGGATATGACACCAAAAGCACAGGTAATAAACAAAAATGGACAAATTGGAAAAACTTACGTGTAGTAACAAACAATCAACAGAGTGAAAAGGCAACCTACAGAATAGGAGAAAATATTTGCATATCATATCTGAAAAGGGGTTAATATTCTCAAATATATAAAGAAATCCAACAACTCAACAACAAAGAAGCTTCCATTTAAAAAATGGGCAAAGGACTCTAATAGACGTTTCTCCAAAGACAATAATCAGATGGCCAATAAGCACGTGAAAAAATGCTCAGCATCATTCATTAGAGAAATCAAAATCAAAATCACAATGAGAAATCACCTCACACTCGTTAGGATGGCTACTTAGAAAATAAAAATCAAAACCCAGAAAATAACACTTGTTGGAGAGGATGTAGAGAAATTGGAAACCTTGTGCATTGGTGGTGGGAATATAGAATGGTATAGCTGCTATAGAAAGCAGTATGGCAGTTCCTTAAAAACCTAGAGAGTCCACCGTGAGAGGAATGAATAAACAAAATGTGGTGTATACATACAATGGAACATTATTCAGCCTTAAAATGGAAGGAAATCTGTCACATGCTACAACATTGATAGTCTTCAAGGACATGTTAAATGAAATAAGCAAGTCACAAAGGCATACTGTATGATTCCATTTATATGAGGTACTAAAATAGTCAAATTCGTAGAAACAAAGTAGAAGGGTGGTTGCTAGAGGGGAGGGGGCGATGGGGAGTTTAATGGATATAGAGTTTCAGTTTTGCTAAATGAAAAAATTATGGCTATCTGTTGCACAACTTCGTGAATATATTTTACACTTCAGAACTGTACACTTAAAGATGGTTAAGATGGTGAATTTTAAGTATTTTTTAACCTGAATTAAAAGTAAAAATTATAAAAGAAAACCCAGCTACTTACCAAATAAAAAGTGACTAAAAGAAGCTGTTGTATATGTATTAATATCACACAGAATAGACTTACAAAGTAGAGCCGAAGACAAAAAGAATTACTAGTGCTAAAGAGTGTCCTCTTGTAATGATTAAAAGTGAAGAGATCCATCAGAAATGTATAACTTGAAATTTAATGTACTTAATATAAAATCTTCAAATATATGAAGCAAAAATTGGTAGACCAAATCCACAGTCATAGTGAGTGTTTTAATTTGCCCCCTAAGTAAATAAGGAATAAAAACAAATAAACAATAATTTGAGTAACAACTCTTCACCTAACAATTGCAGAGTATGTGTTCTTTTTGAGCATATCTGTAGTACTTTGACCTACAGTGGTTTGTAAAGTAAATTTCAAAGCATTGATATTACGTAAAACACATTATTAGTGGAATTAAGTTAGTGTTTAATAATAAACAAAAAGCAAAATAATAGGCTTTTGTCCCCATCCTCAGTACCATAATAGGAATGGCTCAAATGGAGATTTACCAAGCAACAATGTTTTTTAAATAAATAAGGGTAATAAAAAGATAAAATAATAAAGCCCTGTATTTTATAACAAAGATATATTTTAAATAACTCACCAAAGAAGAAATCATAATGGAAATTAGAAAATCTAAGTGGAAAGATAACTGAATTTAAGAGATGCACCTAAAGAGATAGGCTTAAAGGCAAATATTAGAGAAAATGCTTGAAATTAATAAGCCAATCATCCATATTTCTTTGCTGTATAAAATTTCCCTCCACCCAGGTCTCAAAGGCTTAAAGTAAGAATTTCTCACATTGCTTGACAGTGGTCAATCTCTTTGTGTGTTTAGTTCTATTCTAAGTGTCGTCTTGTTTTTAGGATTTGTGCTGAAAGAGCAGCCCCTATACAGCACTTGCTCACTCATTCGCTTAGCAGTGGGAATGGACGAGAGGCTGAGCTAAAGTGTACAGTTGTATTCAAAGTTGCTGCTTAGATGTGCTTTACGTACATTTGCTCACCTTCCATTGGCTAAAGCAAATCACACATGGCTAACCCTATGAGCTGGGGGTGCATATTCTCAAAAGGCGTGAAAGGTAATTACAATGGGTGGATATGCTAATCCCCTAATCTAGGGAATGCAGGCTGTGAACAATAATAGAATCTGCCATAGCTTTCAAGAAGCTATAAATTAGAAATCTCTCAAGAAGTTAGAAAAAGAATTAGCCAAATAACCCTCCGTAAAAGTATATGGAAGGCAATAATAGCAGAATTTAATTAATTAGATCTAATACAATAGAGGATTAATCATACTAACGCTTAATTCTTTGAAAAGACTAAACGTATGAGGACAAAAAAGAGGAAAATGTACATAATTTAGCTGCAGTGAAAGGGGGATGTAATTACTGATCATGGAGAAATTTAAAGAGAGATTTTAGATCAATAATTTGAACATTTACATGAGGAAAGATTTCTAGGAAAATTTAACCTACCAAAACTGACTGGAAAAGAAAGTAAGTTGCTATACACCATTTTAAAAAAATCTTCAAACTTGAAGATAACTTGGCTTTATTAGCAAATTCGTCTAAAATTGGAATGATTCTAGCCATGCAAAAATATTTCCAGTGAATACTAATAGTAAGTACTTAAATATTTATTGAATTAGTGGGGATAAAGAGG
The DNA here is from genome assembly GCA_031878705.1 of Tapirus indicus. Taxonomy (NCBI): domain Eukaryota; kingdom Metazoa; phylum Chordata; class Mammalia; order Perissodactyla; family Tapiridae; genus Tapirus; species Tapirus indicus. The sequence goes on along the minus strand of CM062919.1, from coordinate 134,905,254 downwards.
GAATATTTCACTCATTTTATGAGAGGAGCATAACCTTAATACTGATACCTGAAGAGAACATGAATGAGAAATTCATGAGAATATGAATGAGAATCAAGCATTACAGGTAATCTAGGCTTAAATATTCTAAACAATCTTTTAGCAAACCAAATCTAGCACTCTTTTTTAAAAACTAGGATAGCCAAGTTTTCATTTCAATAATGCAAGTTATTTTTTTTTTATTGATGTCTTAGTTTATAACACTGTGGGGTTTTAGTTGTACATTTTTGTCCGTCACCTTGTGGATGTAACCCTTCACCCCTTGTGCCCCCCCACCCCCCTTCCCCTTGGTAACCACCAATCAGTTCTCTCTGTCCGTGTGTTCACTTATATTCCATATATGAGTGAGTTTATGCAGTGTCTGTCCTTCTCTCTCTGGCTTATTTCACTTAACATAATACCCTCTAGGTCCTTCCATGTTGTTGCAAATGGGACAATTGTGTCTTTTCTTATGGCTGAGTAGTATTCCATTGTATGTATATACAATAATGCAAGTTATTAATCCATTAGAAAGGTTAGTCAATGCAATTCTCTGAACAGATTGAAGAAAGATTGTGATCACTTTAATAAGTGCAGAAGATGCGTTTGATAAAGTCAACATGCATACATGAGATTTTTTTTTAGCAAAATAGGAATAAAAGGGAATATCTTTAGTCTCATAAAGGTTTTCTGCAAAATCCTAGACAAACAGATCGTTCTGAATGGTGAAATGTTGAAGCTAATCTCTTGTAATTAGAATAAGACAAAGATACTCACTGTCAAATCTATCAAATACATTGGATGTCTGTCTTAGACCAGTAAGGCAAAAAAATAAAAAAGATAAGGGCTGGAAAGGAAGAAGTAAAAACTTATGATTATGTAAATAGAAAATCCAAAAGTATCTTATGGGTGAGTGATTAGTAAGTGCTTAATAAGTTTTCTAGGTAATTATTTTAGAATCCCAGAGAATTCCTACATAGTAGCAGTTGGAAATAGTAACTTTTAAGATTTCATTTTCTAATAGTATAAAACAATCCTGAAGAATCTGTGTATTTTCCATGGCTGCCATAACAAATTACCACAAATTGGGCAGCTTAAAACAACATGAATTTATTTAATTTTGTAGATCAGAAGTCCAGGTGAGCCCAGTTGGTTTTTCTATTTAGGGTCTACAAGACTGAAATCCAGGTGTTCCTGCCTGGGCTCTTATCTGTAGATTTAATGTAAGAATCACTTCCAGGTTCATTCAGATTGTTTGCAGAGTTCAGTTCTTTGTGGCTACAGGTAGAGTTGAGGTCCCTCGTTTCTTTTTTGTCTGTCTGGAGCCTCTCAGCTCCTTTAGGCCACCTGCTGTCTTGGTCAAGTTGCACTGTCAGTCTAAATCACCAACAGCTGGTGCAGCCCTGCCTTGCATCTCTGTCTTTCTTCTGCTGCATATCCTGCCTGTGGTTGGAGAAAGTTCTCTGCACAATCCAGAGTAAGCTACCTATCTTAAGGTCACTTATTAGAAATCTTAGTTACATCTGCAAAGTCCTTTTTGCCATGTATTTAACATAATCACGTTTTGTAGGCATTGGGATCTGGATATCTTTGAGGAACCCTTCTGCCTACCATAACGTAGATCTTTAAAAGGATGTACCAGACTTTTAAGGAGAGTATTATAATAATTGAAAGGTGTTAGTGAAGACATGAATAGAAATACCAAAGTTTGAGTTTGAAAGATCCAGTGTGGTAAAGAGGGTAATTTTCTCCAAACTGATTCAAAAGTCAAAGTCCAAAAACTATTTCAACTGATTTTTTTTTTAGGAATTTGATAAGTTGATTCTAAAATTTGTGTGAAAATATAAGAGAGAAGAAACTCATCACACTCCTAAAAGCAGGGCAACTTGCTTTAGCAGATTGAAGGTATAAGACCATAGAAATGGAATAGGAAGTCCAGAAACAGTTGCATGCATATATGCACACTTGGTAAATGACAGGTGGGGTTAACAGCAAAGAGAAGATCTGATTTTTAATACATGATGCTGGAAAGTTGTGTGGAGAAAAAAGTGAAATTATAGACCTCTGCCTTATGCTGTTGTTCAGATGTATTCCAGTGACGGGCAAAAGCATAAAGCTGTTAAGGGATAACAGTACAAGATCTTCATGATCTCAGAGTAGGGGAATGTTTCTTAAGTGGACACAAAAAGCACAACCTTAGAGGACAAGATCGAAAAATTCACCACAAAGAATTGTTCATTAAACGCTGAAAAGAGTGCATGCATAGTCCACAAAGTGGAGAAAAGGTGGTTTCATGATTTGATTGGTGTTGTAAAACAAATGTATAAAGAAGTACAAATCAATAAAAGACTCAGTAGAAAACTCGTTATAAGACATGAACAAGCATTTCACAAGAGAGGAAGTCCAAATGATTGAAATCATGAAAAGGTATTCAACATTATTAATCAAGAAGATACAAATTAGAATTTCAATGAAGTATTTCTTAAAACCCACGTTAGCAAAGTTAAAACATCAGACAGAAGTGGTTGGGAGTATTTGGAACAAGAACTTCATTAATCTGTGGGAATAAAAAATGTGAAACCATCCCCTATGCTCACCATCTTTACTCAGGAATATGCTCTTGAGTTGCATTGTTCAAATATGGTAGCCACATATGGTTGGTTACTGAGTCCTCAAAATGTGGCTAGTCCAAACTGAGATGTGTTTTAAATAAACAATATTGAATTTTGAAGACTTGGTGAGAAAAAACAATGTAAAATATCTCTGATTTTTATAATTACTACATACTGAAGTTATATATTTGATTAAAATATTACAGTTTCACCTTTTTTTAACCTTTTTGAAGTAGCTACTGGAAAATTTTAAATTACTTTTGGTTTTCGTTATAAATATATTGGACAGCACTGCCTAGAGGAACTTCGAAGTATTTATCAGGAATAGTATATAACAGTATAGCAGAATAGTTCATTGTATTCACAAATTGGAAATAACCAAAATGTCCATCAGCAATTAACTGGATATGGTGTAGTAAACAATGTGATACTATATAGTAGTGGGAATGAATGACAGCTATATACAGCTTTATCGATGAATCTAGAAAAAAAGCTGAGCACAAGAAGTCAAGTAAGGTTACATACAGCATATGATTCCATAAAGCTCAAGTGGATCAAATCAAACATTTTTCAGAAATGTATACATACATAGAAGGTAATATGAAGAAAAGCCAGGAATAATCATCACATAAGTCAAGATTTGGGTTGTTTTGGGGGCAGACAGAATATTATACCCAGGGGTTCTAATATACTAGCAGTGTTGTGTTTCTAGTAGTTGCTATGAGTGTTAGTTTTCTGAATAAGTTGCACATGTAGGTTTAATACATTTTTCTGTAGGGCATATTTCATAACAATACTAAAAACAGGCCAGCGTGAATGGGGATGTGTAGGACAAGAAGAGGCAAACCAAAGTTGACTTACTTCTTGGAGCTGTAGGGTTGTTGCTCCTTGGGCTCAAGTCAAGGTAGGTTGAGCCTGTCTTTGTTGCATCCAGCTATTCGTCTTCCTGTCCAGTGGTCTTCTCGGGATGGTATTGTAGACCTGTACAGTGTTGAAGCATTTATTAATAGAGGACATACAGGTAGGACCTCCATCCCAGAGATGTGCTGGTGGACCTCTGCATCTTGTCATTCACGTTGCTGGCTGACCTTGGGGCTCGTGAGGTTCAGGAATTTTTCAGTCTACTATCTCTCATGATACCTCCCCCTAACTAGAAATCTTTAGTTTGAATCTGCAGAACAATGGAGATAAACCATTACAGTCAGTTCCTCAGTCATTGTACCCTCTGTCCAAGTTGCTCCTGTGGAAACCCACATGCTCTCAGGCCTTTGTTTCCAGAATTTCAGGAAGAACCTCCAAATTGGAAGCTTCTGAATCACGTTGGTCAGTCAGTTAATCTCATCTTTAGTCTCATAGTATTTGCTGTTGTGCAGTATGCCAGCTTTGTCCATTACTTCTGGGAGTATTATGTGAAGTTTTCACTGGTGGTCTAAGTTTCAATTTCCAGAGTTCTCCTTGGATTTGCTGACTTTGTGTTGTATGAGAGAACGTTTCCAGTTGCTGGATGATCCAGACCATCAGCAGGCACATTGTTGAGAGGGTACACTGGAGGTAGTCCCTCTCTTCTGCCTTGACCCAGAGAATGTTCTGTAATTTATGGAGCCCTTGAGCCTTAGGAGACCTGATGGCTGTTACTTACTCTGACTTGGCTGACTGCTTCACTGTCTCCTGCTGCATTCCTCTTACAAATGCAGGCAGGCCCTTGTCTATATTTGTTGCAGATGGTGAGAGGAACTTCAGTTGTGGTGAAGTCTTTGGTATAGCTGGAGATGGTGTACAAATTTACCAGGAGATGCCACATCTGGCAGATAGAGACAATGGCATCATATTGACTTGGTAAGAGGAGGGTCACCTAAATTTCCCCTCACCACCACCACTTGAACTGTTCCTCTTCTCACTAGAGAAGAACACCAAGTTGAGAACCTCTCTGGCAAAGCTGGGACCTGTTCCTGACCCGGAGTCAACTCGTGTGCAAGTTCCACTGAGTACAATTGTGGACCAAAAGCTAACTTCTCTGAACCTCAGTTGGGGACTGAGGATCATTCTTGTCTTCTCCACCTCATAGGACTGTAAAGACTTTTGAAAACTGTAAAAGACGTGGCATGTGTGAGAAAGAACAAAGGCCATATGGTTATGTGGGTCCAGGAATAATGAGTGATACAAATGGAGGGGAGACCAGGAATTCAAAGAACGCAGAAACTTCAGGCTTTGCATAGAAATTGTGACATCAAACTGCAGTCTATGGAGTTCTTCTAGGGTGTCACAGTGTCAGACGTTTCCATCTTTAGTCCTTTATGTTGTGTATTTTAAAATGCGAAATCTTAATTCTTCCTCCTAATACCTTACTCTGCAAGACGTCCTCAGATCACTTTTGTCTCATAGCCAACGTGAGGCCCCAATTCAACTGTAGTCACTTTCTCTTTAGAAATGGTTTTGATTTGATTTCTTCCTGCTGGAGAGACAAGTGAATCAGGATTTCAGGTTTTGCCTTGCTGTTTAAATTCCAATCATGATCTCTTGCAGAAGTCACTTCCTTTTTTTAATGCACATACTTCAAATGTGGTAGCTTTATAATAAATTAACTCTTTGCTAGGGATTCATTCATTAACCTCTATTTGAGTGCTTGCCCTGTGCCAGACAATGCTGGAAGCTGGGAATGTGGTAGTGAACAAGACTGACTATTGAAAATGCAGTCTCCATGTAATTCATAATGGTGGTATTGGTGGGAGTAGGGTGGGTGGATGGAGATAATTAAACCAGAAAATCTAGGCAATTAGATAACTACTGTAATTGACCATTGAATTTAGTTATGAGCCTCTTCATAAACAGGAAAGAAGAAACTTGCTGAGTTATCTCAGTGGAACAGTTGGGAGAAAAGTCTGAATGAAGAAATGACAAGTGGTAATATGAGCATAATTCATTTAAATGTATATGAGTATTGAACAATATAATATGAATATTGAAGCTTGGTGTAAGGTATTGGAGAAATGGCAGTACCTGAAGGGAGATAAGGAATCAAGCTTTGTGTATTTAAAGATAAACACAAGATTTGTGTTGTTAAAAGATAAACTGAGGCATATTAAAATTTTAGGAGTTTATTTGAGCAAAAATCAATTCTGACTGGGCAGCGTCAAACCAGGAGTGGTTAGAAGCACTCTATCGGTGGGAGCTGGGGAAAAACTTAAAGAAAAAAGGAAGCAAAGTAAGGAAATTATTGATTGGCTATAGCTTAAATCCTAGTTGGCAGTTTGTGATTGGTTGTCCTTAGGTTTTGCTTTCATAACCTTGAAGTATTTACAGGTGTAGATTTTGCTTTGCTTATATAGGTGCCACAGCATTAGAGCTACCTCGGTCTAATGGCCTCCTTGTTTAATTAACAGTGTATAAATATATTTTTAAAGAATGGAAAGTACTGGAACATTTTACATGGGGATGGGAATGGTCCAGTGGAAAGGGAGAGTTGAAGATGTAGAAGGGATAGAAAACAGAGCTAAGTTCTTGAGAATATGAGATTGGGTAGGATTCAGAGCATGTGGGGCAGGGTTTGTCAGCCTCAGCACTATTGACATTTTGACCCAGATAATTCTTTTATGGAGGTTGTCCTGTGCAATAGAGGATGGTTAGCATTGTCCTTGGCCTCTACCCACTGATGCCAGTAACACCCCATTCCCATCCCTATGACAATAAAAAATGTACCTTGACTGAAGTTATGTAGGCAAAACCACCCCTTGTTGAGAACCATTGACATAGAGGTATTGGCCTTTCAAAGTGACCCTTTACCTGGAAGGAAGGGTTCTTTACCCAGAGGGAAGAGAGAGAACATGGTGGTGGATAGTTTTGTACATTTGGTGGGGAAATATGAGGAAATTTCTTCTCATGATTTAACCTTTCTCAATGAAATACAGGTCAAGGTTATGGGACTGGTGAAAGGGTCAAGAGTGACAAAGATAAAAAATTATTTTTGTAGAATCAGAAACTAAGGTTCTTAGAAAATTCATGGATTCCTGGTGAGCAGTGGGAGACTAGATGCTATTTCTTTTAGAGAAATTTTACTAGAGAGGCTTTAGACCAAAGAGACCAGACAGGAAAATGTACGATGGTACCAAGATTATTATTGACTTATTTCTAAAACTGATGATAAAATCCTGTCTAGATCTTACTTGGTTTTGAGCATTTGAAGCTGTTGACTCCTCCTTGAAACTTCTTGGCTTTCTTATTATACCACATTCTTTTGCTTTTCCTGCTACTTCTCTAGCTGTTCTTTTTCATTTAGATTGACATGTTTACCTTCTGTTTGTTCCTTAAATGCTGGCAATTCCTAGGCTTATGACTTAAGACCTCTATCTTCTTTTTTTGTGTGTGAGGAAGATTAGCCCTGACGTCCTTGCAAATTCTTCTCTTTTTGCTGAGGAAGATTGGCCCTGGACTAACATCTGTGCCCATCTTCCTCTACTTTATATGAGATGCCACCACAGCATGGCTTGACAGGTGGTGTGTTGGTCCATGCCAGGGATCCGAACCTGCAAACCCTGGGCCACTGAAGTGGAGCACGTGAACTTAATCGTTATGCCCCCGGGCCAGCCCCCAGACCTCTATATTCTTACTCTCACTGCTCTCCCTAGGCAGTCTTTTTACTCAGGGTGTCATTCATCACTACATGTTGTTTTAATCCCAGCTCTTTTATGTCTGGACTAGATTTTGATCCTGAACTTCAGATACAATGTATCTAGCTGCCTCCTAGGACATTTCATCATATTTGTCTTAGAGTCCTTTAAAAATCAACATACCCCAAACTGAATTTATTATTTCTTGATTCAAAACCCCCTTCTTTAGCTCCCTTTCCTCCCCAAACAAAACAAAACACCTCAGTTGGTCTATGATTCCTATTTTGGTAATTGGCTCTATGATCCCTGAACACTGGCAAGGTTATATCCCTCTCACCTCACATTAGTCAGTAAGTCTCGTTTGTATTACTCTTATATTTCATGAATTCTTCCATATCTCTGTATTTCCACTTTTTCAGCCTCATCTCATTGCTCCTCTCTCTGTAGACTGAAGTACTTGTAGTTTCCCAAAGATACTCTTCTCCTCTCTAAGCTTTTGCACATGTTTCTCCAAAGCCTTGAAATGCTCTTGCCCCACCACCTTTGCGAGACTAACTCCTATTCATATTCAAACTTGGTTAGACATCACCTTCTTTGAGCATTGTTCCTGGCCTCCGCTCCCTGCTGTCTCCACAGCACCTTATGTAAACCTCTGTTGTAGCGGAAGCTTGATTCAAATGTTCTGTTTGTGATTATATGGATGGCTGTGTTTCCAGATGACCCTCCTGTGGAAAATAACTAAAAATCTTAGATTAAATTGTTGGAAAAAATTTTTAAAAATAGATAAGTCATTCCGCAGATTGACTGAATGTGAGAACCCAGAGAAAGAAACTGAGCTCAGAAACAGGCGTTTACTCAGAGGGCACGTACTAAATTAGGTGAACTCAATTTTGAAATTCACAGCCTCATGAATATGGTACAGGAGATAAACTCTAGGATCCACCCAAGTTAGGAAGCAAAATAAGAGACTGGGCTACATCTTCAGTGTAAGAGTGAACTAGAAATCAACTTACCACTCCACTGAGGGGCAAAGAGAAGAAAATATAAGAAAAATTGCATATCTGGGTCATGCTGAATGGAGGCAGGTAGGAAGTGCTCTGAGAAGTAAGCACGTGATGGTCGAACATTTATGGATTTGCAGCTCAAATTCATAATATATTTCAGTAGTTTTTTAAAAAGGTAAAACTAACAATATAAAGTAGTTCTGGACTGTTAATAATCACAGGTGCCTGGCATAAGCAAACCCATATCCTCTTTGGAAGAACTTATTTCAGGGGTTGGCAAACCCTTCTGTACAGGGCTGGATAGTAAATATTTTCAGCTCTGTGGGCCACTTACGGTGTCTGTAGCATGTTATTTGATTTTTTAAAAATATAATCCTTTATTGTGAAAGCTGTTTTTACCTAGAAGGCTCTACAAAAACAGGCCATGGGCCAGATTTGGCCCATTGGTTGTAATTTGCCCACCTGACTGACTTTGTTCCAAGCCTCAAAAGAGTCCCATAAAATATTTTCTAAGGAAAATGAGTAGCTCAGAGAAAAAAGTGACCAAGCACACAAGGAAATAAGATGCCAAGTGTGTTATTGTAGCTTGAATGATGACAGAAAGAGACTCACAGATACTTTGGATATTGGAATTATCACAGAATAGCAGTCATAGAATAAAATAAGTATTTACATAGTTCAATTAATAAGTGATGAGGTTCAAAATATGTGAAGGGAAAAATTAAAGAACAAAGCAGATTTGAAAAAAAACAATTCCTATACGTGAAAGTTCATTTAAAATTAAGAATTCAATGGTTGAATTTAATAGCAGATGAGACAAAGCTGGTGAGATACTGAGGATTAGTAAATTGGAAGAGAGGTCAGCAGAAATTACTCAGAATAAAGCACAGAGTGAAAGGGAAAGTATGAAAGAGGTCCAGGGAGTGGGATTAGAAGATCCAATGTGTAGATCTAATTAGAGATCCAGAAAGAGCAGGGAAAGGATGAGGCAGAGGCAATATATGCAGAAATAGGGCTAAGAATTTTCTAGAACTCTTAAAATATGAGTTTAATAAATTGAGTTTATTTCAGGAACGTGAGGCGAATTTTATGTTAGGAAACTAATTTGCCATATTTAGAGATTAGAAGAGAAAAATAACTTAATAGATGTAGCACTAGCATTTGATAAGCGAATACATACTTATGATTTAGAAAAGAGAATTTGCAAAATAGATGTAAATTTCTTTAACTGAATAAAAATATCTGCAAAGGAACCTGCATTTAACATCATACATAATGGTAAAAATTTGAAAGCATTCATTTAGAGAATAGAATGAAGCTAATTATTTGGAAAATCCTAGAAATTTAAAAATAAATTAGAATTATTATTAGACTGCAGCAAGGTTGCTAGACACAAAAATTAATATGTAAAAATCTTTCTTGCATTTCTTCCAGCAACCAGCAAAATGAAACTTAAAAAGAGGCTACTGTTTATAATAGTATCAAGAAGTATGAAGTAACTAGGACTTATAATAAAAAATGTCCAAGATCCTTGTAGAGAACATTATAAACTTTATTAAAAAGATATTAAGAGATCTAAATAAATAGATGCTATCTTTATATATTGCAAGATGGTCCTCAACATCTTGATCAATAAATTCATTGCAACCCCTAAAGTTTTTCCCCTCCTTCCCCACTACCCCTCCTTTCCAGTTGGAGGAGCTGATTCCAAAATTTAAATGGAAGTGCAAAAACCTAAAAGTAGCAGACACTTTTGTGTCTTTTTTGCACTTCCCACCTGCCTCCATTCAGCATGACCCAGATATGCAATTTTTCTTATATTTTCTTCTCTTTGCCCCTCAATAGAGTGGTAAAAGAAAAAGCACAAGGTTGGCTTGCCCTACTTAATATCAAGACTTTTTATGAAGCTGTAATAATTAAAATAATGATGTGTTGGTAATGCATACATAAATAATCTAAGGGAGTAGAGAACCAAGAACTTACTCATATGCAGACACAGGATGTATGACACAGGTGACTATATTGCACAGCAATGGAGAAAGAAGGCACTAGTTAACAATGGTGCTGAGTCCATAAGATACTTTTATGGGGGAAAAAAAAGAAATTTGGGCCCTGCCTTAAACTACCTTTGCATCAGTTCTAAGTGGATTAGAAACCTAAATGTGAAAGGCAAAACAATAGAACTTGACTAAGAAAATATCTCAACAACCTGGGGGTAGGGAAGACTTCTTTCCATAAATATACAAAGTTATTGATGAATTTCATATCATTAAAATAAGTATTCAGTAAAGAATGTCTTATGGATGATAGAAAGATAATTTACAAATTTTGAGAATATATTTTAGAATATATACGGCCAAAATGATTATCCAGAATGTGTAAAGAATTCTTATGACTCAATAGACAAAGACAGAAAACTCCATTAAAAAATGAGCAGATTTGGGGGCTGGCCTGGTGGCGCAGCCATTTAGTTGGCACTTTGGCAGCCCAGGGTTCGCGAGTTCAGATCCCGGGCGCCCACCGACGCACTGCTTGTCAGCCATGCTGTGGCGGTGTCCCATATAAAGTAGAGGAAGATGGGCACGGATGTTAGCCCAGGTTCAGTCTTCCTCAGCAAAAAGAGGAGGATTGGTAATGGATGTTAGCTCAGGGCTGGTCTTCCTCACACACACACACACACACACACACACACACAAAAAGCAGATTTGGACAGGGTTTTGCAAAAGAGAAAATCCAAATGGCTAGTAGACAAATGAAAAAATGTTTGACCTTGTTATTAATCAGGAAGATGTAAATTAACACCACAGTGAGAAGTGTTTCATATTCACAATATAGTTGTGTGTTCTCAATGTTTTCCTTTCTGTTTCATTGATTTCTGCTCTTTATTATGTCTTCCTTCTATTTATTTTGGATTTAATTTGCTCTTGTTTTCTAGCTTCCTAAGGTAGAACCATATTCATTAGTAAACCTTTCTTCTTTTCCTTTACAGGCATTTAAAACTATAAATTTCTCTCTAAGCATTGCTTTAGTTGCTTCTGGGAAATTTTGATCTGTTATGTTTTTATCATTCAGTCTGAAATACTTTATAATTTCCCTTGTGATTTCTTCTTTGACTCAGATTATTTGGAAGTATGTTTTTAAATTTCTAAATATTTGGGAGATTAAAATTTTTTTATTGTGGTAAAATACACATAACTGTCTGAACCTTTTTTTTTTTCTGGTGAGGAAGATTAGCCCTGAGCTAACATCTGTTGCCAACCCTCTTTTTGCTGAGAAAGATTGGCGCTAGGCTAACATCCTTGCCCATATCCCTCTATTTTTTTATATATGGGATGCCTGCCACAGCATGGCTTGATAAGCAGTGTGTAGGTCTGCTCCTGGGTTCCAAACCTAGTAACCCTGGGCTGCAGAAGCTGAGTATGCGAACTTAACCACTAGGCCACTGGGCCGGCCCCCCAGCTTAACCATTTTTATAAGCATAGTTCAGTGTTGAGGATTTTTGAGATATCTTTCATTTATTGATTTTTAATTTAATTCCTTTGAGATAAGAGAAGATATTTTGTTAAGATTTCAGTCTTTTGAAATTTATTGAGACTTATTTTATGAAATAGCATATCGTCTATTTTGGTGAAAGATTTTATGCACACTTGGAAAGAATCTGTAATCTGCAGTTGTTTAGGTAAATGTCAATTGGGCCAGGTTGTTTGATAGTGTTGTTCAGATCTTATGTATCTTATAGACTTTTTGTCTATTTCTTGTATGAATTACTGAGAAAGGGATGTTAAAATCTTCAAGTGGGATTGAAATTTATTTCTTCCTTTAGAGCTGTCAAATTTTGCTTCATGAACTTTGTAGCACTATTAGATGCATATGTATATGTATTAGACACACATATATGCATCTGTTGTGAGATGCTATATATACAATACATATTATATATAGTTATGTATTCTTGATGAGTTGACTTATCATTATGAAATGTGCCTCTTTGTCTCTTGAATGCTGTGCCTTGAAGCTGATGTTGCCATCTTTCTTCCTTTCATCTTTTTGCTTTCAGCCTATTAGTGCCTTTATTTTAAAGGAGGTTTCTTTTAGACATTGTTTAATTGGGTCTTATTAAGTTTTAATGTTTTTGTTTCCTTTTTGCTCCTTTTGTGATCTCTTTGGGTTAATCAAACACTTTATAATGTTTCATTTTATTTCCTCCTATGCCTTCTTAGTTATGCCTCTGTAAACATTTTTTTTAGTGGTTACTCTAGGGCTAATAATAGGCGTACTTAACTTTTCAAAATCTATTTAGAGCCATTATTGTACCACTTCATACTTTTCACTTCTCACCTGACATTTAATACTTTTTGGCTTACAAGTATATGATTTGTAATTTCAAAAATATAATTCCATTACCTTTGTGCTGCTGTTGTCTTTTGTGCTATTTGTCATATCCTTAACGTATATTCTAAATCCCATCTCAAAATGTTGTTATTTTGCTTTAAACTAACAGTTGTCTTTTCAGGAATTGTGAACAGAAAAAAAACGTAGTCTTTTATATTTACCCTTTTTATTCCTTTCTATAATTTAACTATCTGATATCATTTCCCTTTCAGATTGAGGAGCATTTTTTAGCATTTCTTGTAGTCCAGGTCTGCTGACAAGTCATCTCAGCTTTGTTTACCCAATACGGTCTATTTCATCCTAATTTTTGAATGCTGTCTTCACTAGGTATAGAATCTGGACTAGCAGGTGTTTTTTTTGGCATTTTAAAGATGATATTCCATTGTCTTCTGGCCTTTTCTGTTTCTAATGAGAAGTCAACTGTTATTTGTGTTGTTATTGCCTTGTATGTAATGTGTCTCCCCCGCCCCCACCAGCTGCTTTCAAGATTTCAACATTACATTTATTTTCAGCAATTTTACCATGATGTGTTTCAGTGTTTTTCTTTGAATTTATCCAATTTAGGGTTAACTGAAATTCTTAAACCAATAATTTGATATTTTTCTTCAAAATTGGAAAAATTTCAGCTATTATTTCTTCCTACTCTTTCTTACTCATTTTTTAACTTTGGGATTTCAATTACATGTATGTTACACCATTTGATAGTTTCACAGACCCCTGAAGTTCTTTTTGTTTTCTTACATCTTTTTTCTCTCTGTTCTATAGATTATGTCTATAAATCTGTCTTCAAATTCACTAATTTTTGTCTGCCATCTCCCCTCTATTTTTAAGCTCATCCAAGTATAAACTTTTCAGGTCTACAATTTCTGTTTTTTGTAGTTTACACTTTTCTGCTGAGACTTCCTGTCTGTTTATCCATTAAGGCCATCTTTTCCTCTGGTTTGTCAGACATAAATATACAATAGTTGCTTTAAAGTCCTTGTCTTAAAATCAAGCATTTGAGACATTTGGAAGACAGTTTCTATTGACTGCTTTTTTTGTTGACTATGGGTTACATTTTCCTATTTCTTTTCACATCTAATAATTTAAAAAAATTTTTTACTGGACATTGTAGATATTACACTGTAGAGATTGTAGATCATGTCATCTTCCTCTGAGCAATGTTGATTTTTTTTGTCCTATTGGTGGGCCAACTTGGAATTTGTGCAGACTTGGGTTTATTTATCTATTTATTTATTTAATTTTTTGTGAAGATTAGCCCCGAGCTAACATCCATTGCCAGTCCTCCTCTTTTTGCTGAGGAAGATTGGCCCTGAGCTAACAACCGTGCCCATCTTCCTCTACTTTATATGGGACTCCGCCATGGCATGGCTTGACAAGCAGTGCATCAGTCCATGCCCAGGATCCGAACCTGTGACCCCTGGGCCACCAAAGTGGAGCGTGTGAACTTAACCGCTATGCCACCAGGCCAGCCCCAGGACTTGTTTTTTTTTTCTTTTTTTTTAACTCTTTGTTAGGTCAGATCTGTGGAAAGCCTCTCTAACTTGGCAGAACTTAACCTCCAAACTCTGTTTGCCCTCAACATCTTGTCAGGTTTTGTATTGGGCTCTGGTAGGGAATTTAGACTAAGTCTTACTGAAGAGTCTGGGCCTTAGTCTATAGCATGGCCTAATTTTTAAAGCGTATCTCACCTGGATGCCCTGGGTGTTAATGAGTGGTTAACAAGGGGTCTCCATTCTCAGGTGGGGTTCTATGCTCACCATCTCCCAAAACTTTTGGTCCTTTAGTATAGTCTGTTCAGCTCCTCCCCATAGCAGCTACTTTTGGATACGTTTCAGGGACTCTTGTCCTCCATGTATGTAGTTCAGCCTTTAGCCAAGGACTCACAAGGGTCTGACCCTTATTTAAACTTATTGCCCCTCCAACCCTGCATAGCTCCCTCTTCTTCAGTGCTTTGCTCCCCCAGATTCCATTCCCTGTATGCTAAGCATTACCTTAGCTCAGCAGGACAGCCATGCTTTGCTTGGGCTCAAACTTGCTGTGCTGTGGTTGGGAAATTGTACCCAGAAAAAGAGCTGAGGTGATTGTGGAGTCCACCTTGTGAATTTCTCTTCTCTCAGATATTATGGTCTTATATTGCTAGTTGTCCAGTGTTAAAAAATAGTTACTTTATATCAGTTTATGTTTATTTTCATTGAGAGATGTAGGCTGGTATCAGTTACTCCATCATTTCCAGAAGCAGATCATAAGTGTCACATCATAAAATTAAGAAGTCTGACAATATTAGGTCTTTGTAAAGAATGGTGCAACGGGAACTCACAGACCACTGTTGGTGGTAGATTAAATTGTTGCAACCATCTTTGAAATGTTTTTTTATTAAAGTTGACCTCTTATGCATCCTAGAAAGCATCAGTTCCATTTCTACATGTATATGTATACACACACATACCTAACAAGCATCAATTTCATTCACAGGTATAGGTGTGTATGCATATGTATGTATGTTTGTGTATTCTTCATAGAGAAACTTTTGAATATGTGCTCTATGAAACATATATATGCAAATTATGATAGTATAATAACCTCATATCATGTCCGAAACAGTATAATGGATAAATAAATTTTTATACAATGGAATGGTATTTAGCAGTGAAATAAATTAATGGTAGATACAGAAATGCCAACATAGATGCCAATATTTAAAGCAATGCCAATATAAATCAAAGAAGAGAATGGTAAAATGATGATAATTATTGGAACGAGATGAGGGATATATAGGGCTTCAGTATACTATTCTGTTTTTGCATGTGTTAGAAAAATTCCAAAATAAAAAATTAAACTAAAAAAAATTAGGTGAATGTTAGTCATGGGACGTATGCAGTATGATTTTATTTATATAAAGTTCAAAAACAAAGGAAATGAAATATATTTCTTAGGGATACTTCAAAGGTGGTTAACAAAAGAATGGTTAGGAAGTGATCTTCACTAAAGTCAATATAATCGTACCTCAGGAAAGAAGAAGGAGAATGTGATTGGACAGAGGCAATAAGGGGCTTCTAAGGTATTGGCAGTGTTCTACTAACCTAGATGGTGGTAACAGGTGGTGTATTAATTTTTATACTGTACACATGTTTTATAGAAGATATTTAACAACAAAACAAAAATATTTTAAAATAGCTTGATGAAAGGAGAATTTTGAGAGTTTTAGGTTGGCATAATCAAGGGAGGCATCCTAGAGAAGGGTTGGCTTGAACTAGGCCCTAAATAATGAATATTCTATATTATAGATAGCAAAACACTCAACCTAGGACCCACTGTTTTGCTCAATACTCCTCACCAAAAAACGTTAAGGACACAAAGAATAACTTTCATTGGAATACATTTGTCTTGCCTTCAGTTTCTGTCCTGTTTGTCCATTCATTCATCCATTCATTTATACATTCATTTAACAGATACAGTCGTGTGTTGCTTAAGTGGCACACAACTGTATTTGAGTACCTGTAAGGTGCCGAGCATAGTGATAGGCACTTGTGTACAGTGTTGAAGAAAATAAACAAAAAGTCCCTTCTCTCGTGGAGGTACAGGCCCAAGGTCCTTTATGTTTCCCCTGTCTGTTGAGCTGGGACTGCGAACCTCTTTTGTATCTTTGGTTTAAGGTGTGAACTAGTCAGTCCTGAACAACTGACTCCTCCTTTCTTGTCCTTTTCTTGCTTAGGTTTCAGTGGCAGAGGGTTCTCCCTTTTTACCACTGCTAAGACACTGGTTGAAAAACTCGCCCCCTTATAACTTTTATTGACATTTTCACTTCTTGATGCATGCAAGAGCTTTGCCTTGGTTTTTAGGCAGTATTTGGAAACGTGTACAGAATTAAAACAGGGAATAAGTGGCCCAGCTAGGGAAGGTAGCCATTGGCTTGATTTGTGAAGGGGGAAAATGGAGAAAAGAGTGGTGAGGACAGAAAGTAGCTTCTGGTGCTGTAAGTGGGTAGAGTAGCTCTTAAATAAATGTTAAAGCCTTGTAATTATTGCTAAGAACAGTGGCTGATGAAAATCAAAGTGGACTGAAGAGTGACTAGGAATTCAATATTAAAGCTATTTATAAGACAATAAATGAAAACCAAATCAGTTTCTAAAGTGTCTCCTTCAAGGGTAGTATTACTGTTAGCTATTACAATGTAATCTATGTACTGTGGTTTCTAAAATTCTAACCTGCTCCTTCATTGATGGAATTATAGTAAAGTATAATGCAGATGTGCTTATTAATATCCTGAGAAAGATGCAATTTATGAAAAATACACAGTTTGCAAATTTTTTTAATGTTGTCTCTTGAGCAAAGAAAGTTCAAGACCTAAGTATATGAATTCTCTAATACAGTGGAGTTACATATTATTTGGGAATTGGTTATAGAGTCCTTTTAAGTTGAAAATTACGGCCAAAATATTCTTAAAACTCCTTTAAATCACCCATAAAATACATGTGTGGTTTTAAGCACGGCCCCACACTGTAATGTGCATGTATAAGGTGTAATGTAATGTGCATAAATTTATCATGTATATAGTAATGAAGCGGGATCATATTTATAAAATATTCAAGTGTTTCACTGTTTGAAGCATTCGAGCAAGTTTATGAAGATTTTAACATGGTGGCTCTTCCTGTTCATGGTCATCTTTCTCCTTAGAGGCTAATTTTTAAAATAATTCAATTTTTAGTCTGTGTTTCTCCATGGCTCTCAACTTTTTTTTTTTTTAAATGTGAAAACCCTTAATTATAAAATTAGGTCCTTGAGGATGTGGTGAAACTATACCTGTTTGGACACTCTACTTTTAGTTGGTCGGGACATTATTTAAAAATATATATCCTTTTGTTGGGTTTTTCTTTATGTGAGTTAGCATTTTAGGATTTAATTATGTCAGTGCATATATTCATTGAGTAGAATGGCAGTTGCATTGCTGGCACATTAAAAAAACTTGTTATTGCTGAGCAAGTATAATCAAATTTCTGTAAGTTAAATGTTAGCGCTATGGTGCTCTACTGAAACTGAAGATTGTTTGGGTAGGTGGGATGGGACCAGATTGTGAAGAGTCTTGAAAGCTATTTAGGAATTTAGAATCAGTAGCAACTGCAGTTCTTATAAAGAAAAGTGGTATGATCAAAATGTGGTTTAATAAGGTTTAATCTAACAGAGACATTAGCCCAGGTCAGAGTAGGGGAGGGCAGAAGTTGATTTAAAAACTCATTTATTATAATCCAAGGATGAAATGAAATGCTGAACCAAAGGGATAGCATTTATTTTTTTCAATGGACACTTATTAACAACTGGCTATGTTCCAGGCTTTGTGGGAATGAAGAAGTGCCAAAATTGGGAAGAGATTTTAAAGAAACAATTCATAGTACCAGTGTGACAGAAATAGGAACATTAACAAGGAAAACTGGGAGGGAATGATACTGAGATCAGATTTGGAAATGTTGAGTTGATGTCATGTTGTCTATTCCTGTAAAATGTCTTTTATCCTCTTTCTAAATCCTAGAGATGATAAAGCCAGAGATATAGATTTTAGAGTGTTTAGTATAGAATGAAAAATTAAAACTGGAAAAATGATCGAATTTTTAAGGTATTGAAGCATAGAAGAGAGGGAACAAAAGAGACAGGATGTCCACTAGTAGTTATTAGAAGAAGAAAAATAGGTGTAGTTACATATAGTTTCATTTGAAGAAGCTAAGAAAATAAATGATTTCTGAGATCATGATCCATAAAGGGACATATTCTGTCTCAACTGTATCTTTAATTTTTCTCTCTACTGGTTTCTTACTTTTTCTAAGGTCATATTCATCCTTAGAAAAAAATCTTTCCCTAACTGTTCACACCCGTGTACCTGCCATTCAGATTGCACTTCATATTGGCGTGAATAGGAGATGAGAAAGTTGAAGTGCTAAGGGTTCTTTCAAGAAACTTGGCTGAGGGGAACCCTTGCTGCTTCAACTTCCTCTTCTCCCATTCTTGCCGATATAAATTGCAGATAAATGTAAACTTTTGAAAGACATTATTAAAGCGTGTTAATTTTCTATATATATTATAAATGTTTCCATATCAGTAATATACATCTATATTTTATTCCCAAGTCTTTGTTTTGAGGTGTTTCAAACTTTCAGAAAAGTTGCAAGAATAGTACAATGAACACCGGTGTAGCCCTCACCTAGATTTGATAGTTGTTAATATCTTACCACATGTGCTTTTTTCTCTCTGTATGTAATACAATATAGATGTACATAATATATATGTGCATTTTTTCTGAATCATTTGTTAGTTGTAGACATTATGCCACTTTATCCCTAAATACATCAGCCTGTATCTCCTAAAAACAAATACATTCTCCTAGATAACCATTACTATCAAACATAGCAAGTTTAGCATTGATAGAATGCTATTATCAAATATACAGTCCATATTTAGATTTCTCCAAGTATCTTAATAATGTCCCTTATAATATCTTTTTATTTTATTTTATTTGACACTAGCTCCAACCAAGAATCACACATTGCGTTTAGAGTTATATAATTTTAACATTCTTTCATTTAGAACGGTTCCTCAGCTTGTTTTGCCTTTCATGACATTGACATTTTTGAAGAGTCAAGGCCAGTAATTTTGTAAAATGTCCCTCAGTTTAGGTTTGCTTGGAATTTCCACTTGATTGGTCTCCGGTTAAATGTTTTTGGCAGGAATATTACATAGGTGATATTGTGCCCTCTTCAGCACATCACCTCAGGAGACACAATGATGTCAGTTCCAGAACTGGTTGTTTGGTTATCATGACGTCCACCATATTTATATTTCTTCATTGTAAAGGAACTTTTTTCCCTTTGTAATTAATAAGTGATCTCTGTAGTGATTCTTTGAAACTGTATTCCCCAATAGTCTTCACCCAATGTTTTAGCCTCCATTGATGATTTGTGCCTGAATCAATTATTACTATGGTGATTATAAAATGGTAATTTTTAATTTGTTTTATTCCCTCTATGTCAGTTAGTTAGCATTCTTCTGTAAAAAAGAAACTTTCCTCTCCACTCCATTTTTTTTTTAATTTTTAATTTTTATTGATATCTTAGTAGTTTATAACATTGTGGGGTTTTAGTTGTATGTTATTACTTGTCCCTCACCATATGGATGCATCCCTTCACCCCTTCCACTCCATTTTTTATTTTTAAATTTTAACTTCCTTTTCTCTCTTTTTTTTTTTTTTTAGTTCAGTATGGACTCTGGAATGGATTTCTTTCCATTCCTGTTATTATTCATTTTGATGTTCAAAATGTCTCAAATCTGGTTGGGTTAGAGCTCTCTCAAGATGGCCTATATGTACAACTGATATGTCCCCATCTGTTTAGCACTTTTCATACTTTATGACACAACGAGATGGTCTGCTTGCCTCTTTTGTGGGGAGGGGTGGGATGTCTATTTTTTTATTTTGGTAAAATATATATACGTAAAATTCACCATTTTTAAGTGTACAATTTCTGCTTGTTTTTAAATGTGATCTTCTCTGGTTCTATCCTTGACTTGCTTATTACTTTATCTCGTCCACAAGTGAGAGAATCTATGCCCTCATTTTTAATCATTAACTATGTGCTAATGACTTCCTAGTGTCTTTGTGGGGCTCTAGAATTATATAACCAGTAGCCAATTCTCAAACTGTCTGTCTCATGTTCCATAGGCATCTTATTTATATTCTGTCTCCATTTAAAAAATTAGAGGAAACCTATGCCAAGCTTGCATTGTATATTTTTTATTTTGGTTGGATGCCGTAGGAATTCTCATCAACTTCTAATTTCCAATATGCAGTTTGTCACTAGGTCCTATCCATCCTTTCCTATCCATTCCTACTGCCATGCGGTAGTTCTGGCCTGTATTATCTCTCCATGGGGTTTGTACACTAGGTTCTTGGCTCTAGTTCATTCTCTTTCTAGCTTTCCTCTTGTCAGAGTAGTCTTCCTTCTTCCTCTCTCCTTTCCTTCTTTTTTTCCTAACAAGTAAGGGAATTTACTACCAGAAGTCTGAGAGGGAATGCTTGCTTTCAGGCAAGTCTTTATCTAAGACTTCAAAGAATGATTTTGCATTTCTCTACCCCTGTCTTTGGTCTGCTTTCCTCTCTGTTAGTTTCATTATTAGTCAGGCTTTCTCCATGTGGTGGCAATGATGGCTACAGACAATTTCAGGGTTACATTATTTTAAAAGTAAGTGACTTCAAGAAAAATAATACAAATCTCTTAAACTTCTAAAATGTAAATCTGACCATTTCCCTATTTTTCTTAGTGCTATTCAGTGCTTCTTCACCCCCTCAAGATAAAGTTTGAATTCCTTGCAAACAAGAATTCATGATTTGGTCTTACATGTCTATCTTCATTGTGTCACTGTTTTCAGTTTTGAAATTCATACTTCTTAAATACCAACTTGCTGTGTTGTTTCCTCTGCCTGCAGTATCTTTTCACATTGTTACTTGCCAAACTCAAGGCTCGCAAAACCCAACTCTCCCAGGAAATACTTCTTTATAGCTTTTATTGTCATCTACCCCAGAAAAATCACTGTTCTATTCTATCTTTGTACTTCATATGTGTTCATTCTTAACTCTTATACTGAAATGTAATTAATTTGTTTACAAGTTTTTCTTATCCACTAGGTTATTAAGTCTCTTTGCTCCCTTTTTGAGCAAGTCAAGATATAAACTTAAGGTATAAAAAACCCAAAGATTAGACTTTGGTTCTGCATTCCAGTTGTGATAGACTAGGTAATTCGTATCAGTTTTCCTGCTGAGAGCAATTTGAAAAGTAGGTAAAAAAAAAAATCGTCATGAAGACACAGTAAAGTCAACAAGACAGTAAGAATTATGTGGTCAAAATCTGGAAGAAGAAGGAAATCTAAAGAAGTAAGACTGGCATTAGGTTCTGCATTTTCCTTAGATGCATCTGCCAGTTCCAGAAGAAGCAACTGAGAAGCTAAAAAGAGTTTTTTAAAAAATTCATGGAACTAGGTTGACAGAAACTGGAGTTCAGAAACCAGAGGGGGACCTCTAGTAAACCTTCCAGGTGTTGGGAGCTCTTAAGGGCTACATCCTAGAAATTAGCATGACCTGAAAAAGATCTGCTTTCAGTAGAGTTAGCTTCTAATCCTTTTAATCTCATGTTGGATCAACATGCTGGTGCCTCTGGCCACTTGACTGAAGCAAACACAAATCCTTTCTTGAGGAAGGTCTCATCCCAGGCCTCAAATTTTCAATAATAACGTTTGGCCCTCAAAAAATAATCAGGCATGCAAGAAGGCAAGATGATGTGATAGAAAAAAACAAAAGAAACAACAGAAAATAGACCCATAAAGATCCCGATAATAGAATTATCAAACAGACTTTAAATTAGCTATTGTTAACATGATTTCAAAAAAAGATAAGATGGAGAATTTCAGCAGAGAACTAGAAACTTTAAAAAGGAAACAAATGGAAATTCGAAACATGAAAAATATAGTAACTGAGTTCAGTGGATTGGCTTAGCAGTAGATAAGTACAGCTGAATACAGAATTACTAAACTAGAAAATAGGTCAAAAGAAAAATCCAGAGTGAAGCATGGAGCAAAAAAAGATGGAAAATACAGAAAAGAGTGTAAGAGACATAGGAGATACAGTCAAAAGGTCTAAAATACATTGGATTGGCTTCTCAGAAGAGAGAGGAGTAAGAATAGGCAGAAGTAATATTTGAAGAGATTATAGCTGACACTTTACCAAAACTGATGAAAGACAGCAAAAGATAAATTCAAGAAGTTCTAAGAACTTCAAAGAATATAAGTACAAAGAAAACCACATCAAGGCCATCATATTAAAACTGCTGAAAACAAATAACAAAATCCAGAGAAAAAGGACAGGTTAAAAGCACCAATAGTTATACTTACAGTTAACTTCTCAGCAGAAATGATGGAAGCCAGCAGACAATGGGAGGATATAATCATAGTACTGAAAAGGAACCTAGTGTTCAAGAATAAAGGCAAACAATGGTTGACTTGTACACTTAAAATAGGTGAATTTTATGGTATGTAAATTATATCTCAATGAAGCTGTTTAAAAATGAAGGTAAAATAACAATATCAGAAACATGAAAACTGAGAAAATTTGTTTTCAACAGATCTACTTTAAAGAAAATACTAAAGGGAGTTTTTTAGGCAGAGTAAAATGATTCCAGAAAGAAGCTTGAAGATACAGAAAGAAATGAAGAGCAATGGAAAGGGTAAATACATGTGTAGATTTAAATAAATATTGACACTAAACACAATAAAGCTGGTGTAACTCTATTGATAGAGTGGGGTTTTAAGGCAAAAAGAATTATTCCAGGTAAAAAGGCATATTTTATAATCATAAAAGGTTTACTTTCCCCAGAAAATATAATAGTTCTTAATCCATGTGCATCTAATAACATAGCCTGAAAATACATTAGACAAAAATTGACAGGTGCAAATAGACAAATTTATAATCATAGTAAGAGATTTTAATACACCTTTCTTATCAAGAAAGGTGCACAATATAGCAAGTAGATGTGGATAAATCAGTGAGGATGTGGAAAATTTGTCACAACATAGTTAAGAAACTTGGCTTAATTGATGTAAGTGAAGTACTGCATCCAACATCTGCAGAATACATATTCTTTTCAAATGCACATTGACCTTTATCTTATACCATACACAAAAAATCAGTTCTAGATTCATTGTAGTTCTAAATGTGAAAGGCAAAATAATAAAACTTCTAGAAGATAAGATACTATCTTCATGATCTTTGAGTAGGAAAAGATTTATTAAACAGGAAATAACACAGTAAAGGAAATGATTGATAAAATGCATCACATTAAAAAGAACTTCTTCTCACCAAAAGACACCATAAAAGAGTGAAAAGGCAAGTTTCAGAGTGGAAGAAGACATTTACAACGTTTTATGAAGATCTCTTACAAATCAGTAAGAGAAAGACAGCTCTATAGAAAAATGAGCAATAGAATTGAATAGTCACCTCACAAAAGAAGCTATCCAAATAACATATATTAAACGTTTTCATCATTATTAATAATCAGAGAGATGCAAATTAAAACCACAATGAGATAACACATACATCTACCAGAATGGCTACATATTTAAAATTTTAAAATTTTTATTTTAAGATAATTATTGATTCTCAGGAAGTTGGAAAAATAGTACAGAGCAGTCCAGTGTACCCTTCACCAAGTTTTCTCCAGAGATTATGTCTTACATAACTAAAGCACAATATTAAAACCAGGAAATTGACATTTCTTATCATACACGTGTATATAGTTCCATGTCATTTTATCACATGTAGATTCATGTAACTGCCATCACAGTCAAGACACTGAACTATTTTATCATCACCAAGATCTCCCTTGTGCTATTAGACTCATACCCACCTGCCTCCCCTCCACTATTCCTAACCACTTATAACCACTAATCTGTTCTTCATCTGTATAATTTTGTCATTTTGAGAATGTCATATAAATGGAAACATACAGCATGTGACCTTTTGAGTTTTTTTTTTTTTGATCATTATGCCCTTGAGGTCCATCCAAGTTGTGTGTATCCATAATTTGGTCCTTTTCAGAATGGCTGAATTTTTAAAAACTGACAATACCAAGTGTTGATGAGGATGAAGAGCAATAGGAACTTGAATATACTGCTAATGGGGATGTATAAAGGTACAACCAATGTGAAAAACTATTTGGCATTTTCTACTAAAGTTAAATTGAAGCATACCACCTGATTCAGCAGTTCCACTCCTAGTAAATAATAAAATGTGTGTCTCTGTTCACCAAAAGAAGTGTTTTGTAAAACCATATTTATAGCAACCTTCTTTGTAATAGCTGTAATCTGGAAAGGACCTGAATGCTCATCAATAATGGAATGGATTTTTAAAAATTGTAGTATGATCATACAATAGAATATCATAGAGCAGGGATGGGCAAACTTTTTCTGTAAAGAGCTACGTGGTAAATATTTTAGGCTTTGTGGGTCATACATTGTGGCAACTACTCAACTCTACAGTTGTAACAATGAAGCAGCCATATGCAATATGTAAACAAATGTGTGTGGTTGTGTTCCAATAAAACTGTGTACAAAAACAGACTGACCCTTGGGGGCTGTGGTTTGCTGACCTCTGCTGTAGAGCCACAAAATATAGGTGAATCTCATAAACATAATTTTGCATAAAAGAAGTCATACATTATGATTCCATTTTTATAGATTTTTAGAACAGGCAAAATGAATCTATAGTATTGAAGTGAGCATATTGGTTATGTTGCCACAAAATAACTAATAACCATTCCATAGATAAGAGAGAGAGGTGAGTTTTACTTGAGCCAGAGTGAGGATTATAATCCAGGAAGGCCTTTTCCAGAAAGGAGGAAAGCATTCTGGAAAAGCATGGTTTTCAGTACAGTCTTAGACATTTTTAGAACAAAGAACATACATTAAACATCCTCAGGATACATAATCAAAGTTTCAAAGAGATATTCAATTGCAAATTAGCAGGTCAACGTGACCCTGACATTGGTGAAGGGACTAATACAGGTATTACCGATAGGGTGTAGGAGGAGAAGTATGCATTCTTATTTTAGGAGAGTGCATTCTTGACTTTAATGGTTAATGCAGATGCGTGGTATGTGTTTGATAGGCCATAAATCAGGCTTGTTTAGTTCAAGCTGAATCAGTTTTGAACCTGGATAGTTACCCCATATACCTCAATATGTGAAAATCTCTTGTCAGTTATCTTTAGGGAGAGAGAGTAATGGGAAGGGACATGAAGGGTACTTCTTGGGTGCTAGTAATATCACCTTTGCCTGAATGGTGGTTACACAGGTCTCTTCACTTTTCAGTACTCATTGAGATGTATGCTTATGATTAATGCACTTCTCTAGTGTGTGTATGTATATGTTTATATGTGTGTGTTATACCTTAATGAATTAGTTTTAAAAGCTAAAAACAAAACAGAAACATACTGTTTGTGTTCCCATCAGGGTAGAACTGTCTTTTTCATCTCTGGCTTATGATAAACATATAATAAATGTTTACTGAAGTGGGAGCTGCTAATAGCAAGCTCTGTAGCAAGATAAGGGACAGTGAGGAATAATGACTCTGAATTAGTTTGAAGAGCTTATTGAAGACTTGGGAAAGCAATTTTGGTATAGGGATAAGAGCTGAAATAATCATTTAAGGCATTTTCATGAAAAGAAGATTGTTCCTAGTACAAAAGGCTAACAGGGTCTAATAAATGGTGTGAGCTGATGAGTAACTATTCATGTTTGAAAACAAGAAGGCAAAGATTGTTTGGTTAGCTAAGAGGAAGGTGCTACAACTATTTTGTAATGATGATGTTTAATTTAGTTCATCTGATAAATAGTTTTGTTATGTATTTTACCTGCTTAAATCCTCTTTGGATGTTGCTCTGTAAAGGGTCATGGACCCATTAGCACTTGAGTGGTATAGATGTAATATAGGGTTTATTGGGGAAAACTTAAAAGAAGTAGTAGCATGCAAGCAGTCACTCAAACTCTTTTTTTCCCACAGCTTAGGCCAGGCATAGATGGTCTTCATGCACCATGGCCAAATGACCTTCCAGCAGAGCATGGCCTCCATCTCTGTAATGTTCTCCATATATATCGGACAGGGCAGGGAACATCTAAGTGACTGTGTAACAAAGGAGAAGTGTCAGGAGCCCCTGGGGTGGGGATCGGCCTATTCTTCCTTTGAGCTAACAACTTGGACCCACTGAGCCTCCTTGCTGCTAAGCTTATAAAAGGGGTTTGGAAATGAACCTCCAGGGCCATCTAGATGTATCTTTCATCACATGTTTCCCATTACTAGAAAATGAGGTGAAAACTTTTTGGCCTAGTATTAAAGGCCTTTTAGTAGCTTTCTCCAACTGCCTTATCAGGCCTTTTTGGTACTAGTTCTACACAAATTTTCTCATTTACCGAATTATTTCCTAATAAATGATTGCTTATTCCAGGCTCCTCATCTTTGCTCACATTACCTAATTTAGAATGCTTTTCCCTTTGTCTAAATTCTTATTTTTCAAGAGCTGCTTTTGTCTCATCTTTTGTGTTGCCTCCCTGATGATCTCAATTCTTACATGAAATATTATTACTTTTCATATACTGCCCAATATTATTAGTTTTTATGTGTACGTTCTTTCCATCTAACTAGTAAATTCCTTCAGGGTAGGGGACATGTGTTAGATTACTTTGTAACTCTGTAATACCCTAGTGATCTTGTGTGTAAATGCTTGACAAATAATTAATGATTAGAATGTATGCTCATATAACGCATTTTAATTATAAAATATTCATAATATTTCAGGGGCCGCCCAGTGGCGCAGTGGTTTAGTCCGCGCTTGGCAGCCCGGGGTTCGCAAGTTCGGATCCCAGGTGCCCGCCGACGCCCTGCCTGTCAGCCATGTTGTGGCGGCGTCCCATATAAAAAAAGTGGAGGAAGATGGGCACGGATGTTAGCTCAGGGCCAGTCTTCCTCAGCAAAAAGGGGAGGATTGGCAACAGATGTTAGCTCAGGGCTGGTCTTCCCCACAAAAAAAAAAAAAAATCTTAATATTTCAGGGTTGTCTATGCCTCTTTTAGACTCTGAATATTAATTGTTAAGTATAATGCTAGATTCTTTATTAGAGCATTTCTTTTATTCTGTTGCAATTAATCCCTGTTTAAAAACTCATTTTTTGAGGTTGGTATCAATTATTGTCTGTTGGTTACTGTTAGCCAGTTTAGTAATTAGATTCCTCCATTCTACTTCAGCAAGAAGTTGAGAACTTTAAGAAGCTAAATCTCATTAGTAAAGAGCAGTTTGAAAACCTAACACCTGAACTTCCTTTTGAGCCAAACCAAGAAGTTCCTGTAGCACCTTCACAGTCCAGGCAAGGTATGTAAATCTGCTTTTATGTAAATGTCTGAATAGTGTTAAAGCAGTTCTAAATTATTTTTAAAGTTTGCACCTTTTTTATTTGTGGAAAACAATTAGGTGTTTGGTAAAAGACTAGAATTTTAAAACTCAACTTTTATTTACCCTTTGGTGAACTTCAAAACATCCTAGAGACTTAAAAATATGGATCATAAATTTGGTAAGACAGCCTTATAGTAAAGGCACAACGTTTGAATCCCACCTTACTCTTGGTGAATAGGCAGGTAATCAGAGAGGTGACCTAAGAGTCATCTATTATAACACCAGATCAAATGCGGATGCTTACTTAAAGGTAGGCAAAATTGGTTGGTTCTTTATGTGTCTCATTTGATTTTGAGATTGCTTGGAATGTTTTTCTTCTCAAAATGAAGAAAAATTTTCACTGACTTGCTGATGCCTTTAAATATACCGCTAACATCATTCTTTTGTTTTAAGGCCTTAGCTTTATGTGAAAATGTAAATACATTTGGGAGATTCATAAACTGAATCTGATATTTTTAGGCAAGTGTAACTGATTTTGTTATAGTCTTTCCTGAAGGCAGGTTAAAGAAAAACTTTAAAGTTGGAAAACTTCAAACGTACAAAAATGGAGCAAATTGCATAATGAAACCCCCATGCACCCATTACTACCCATTAGCTACTTAATCATCTGATAGCCAATTTTGTTTCATCTCCACTCTGCTCGTTCTCTTTACCTCCCACTAGATTATTCTGAAGCAAACTCCCAATCATGTTATTTATATTTTTTCATCTCTAAATATTTCTGTATGCATCTTTAAAAAGATGAGAACTATCTCTTTTAACACATAAATAACACAGTACCATTATCACATCTAAAATTAACAGTGATTCTGTTGGTGTTGAAATATCTAGTTAGTGTTCAAATTTCCTCATTCATTACTTAAAAAAAAAAAAAAATCAGGATCCATATAAGTTCCAAACATTGCAATAGGTGATATATCTTTTAGTCTACAGGTTCATGCTATTTTTTTTTCTCTTACAATTTATTGTTGAAGAAACTGGGTTTTTTGTCCTATAGAATTTCTCATGTTCTGGATTTTGCTGATTGCATCCCAGTGGTTTCATTCAACCTGTTTTCTGGTCCTGAATTTTGTTATAACTGGTATTTTGATACAGAGACTTCATCAGATTGAGGCTCAAATTTTTGCAAGAATATGTCATATGTAGTAGTGAATACTTCTACCAGGAGGCACATAATGCTCTATCGTGTCTCTCTTTGTGGTGTTAGTAGCCGTTGATAATCATTGCTTTGAACTTTTATTTCACAACGGGCTACAAAACGTGACAGTTCTGTTTTTATCATTGCTTTTTAATTTAATCAATAGAATACTTCCATAAAGAGAAATTCCCTTAATTGATTATTTGTTTATCCTGAGATAGAGTTCTTATAGGAGGGGGAATAAATGCTTAATTCTTTCCCTTTGTTTATCAGTTTTCAAAGTAATGAGCTGGTTCCCTAACATCCTTCATTGGTGACCAATGAGGTTGGATTTTTTTGTTTCGTTTTAAAATTATCATTATCTCATAAATGCATTAAATGAGTTTCACTCTATTTTAGTTATTATTCTTATCAATACTTGTGCCAGTTATCATTTTATTGAGTTCTAGTTCCAAATCCAACTTTCATTGCTTTGTTCTGTGACAATGGAGTTGGACTATTAACTTTCTTGTTTGCCAGCTGGCATGATGTCAAGCTTTGTCAGTACTCAAGTTGCTGCTGAGCTGTTCATTGTTTCTAGGCCTATTCAATTGAAAGAGCTTGAAAATTTTTTAAGAAAATATACATTATGACTTCATGTTGATATTTTGTTCAAATTTAGGGTTAAACGTTTTAATTTTAATTTGTTTGATTTTGTATTTTTACCTACATGAAAAAAACTTTGTTCCTAACCACAGTGACAGAATTGTTTATACTATGATACAACAGTTTCAGAGTAAGAATAATATTAAATAATATTACTATGAATAGCGAAGGAAAGTTACTTCTTTTAAAGTTCTTTATACTTTATAAACTTTTTAAAACTTTATACTTTCAAAGTTTTTTAAATTCTTAGGATATTCCACTAAGGATGTTCAGTCTAATTACAAGATTTTTTGTTTAATTTGGGTCCATTAAAATTCATAATTGATGCTCCTCAGCTTATCATAGAGAGAAGGAAAGTCCCAGATTAAGAAATGAATTATGCAATGCCTAGAAGTAACAAAGAATTAGTATCATAAAAATCTAAAACCTTAAAAATTAATATGAAAAATGATTAACATCTAGAAAAATTAGTAAACATGAACTGGAACTTCACCTAGAGAAAAACCAAATGGCTGGTAAATATGAAAAGATGCTATCCTCTTTGCTAAGATTTGCCAGTTCAAACCACAATGACATACCATATTATAATGCAACAGTTTCACTTCAAGAGATACTCTTGCAAATGTTTACCAAAAGAACATTTTTAGTAACACTGTTCTTAATAGAAAAAACACATGAAAACTAAAAAATGCCCATTTATAGTAGAATATATGATAAGATGTGGTATAGTCATATAAAGTAAAAATGTATACCAGCGGAAAATGAAAGAACTAAAGCTACACGTGACAAAATGGGTTGATCTTAAAACTAGACCATATATAAAATAAGCTAGACAAAAAGGAGATCACTCAGTGTAATGCCATCATATAAAATATAAAATTCATGGATTCATGCAGAGCACATAGAAACCATGAAGAGCAAAGGAGAATTGTTAATACAAAAATTTAATACAATGGTTTACTTCTGAGAGAAGGAGGGAATCCCTTTTGAAAAGTCTGCACATGGGTTTGCCTCCATCTCGAATTTATGTATTGGCCTAGTTGGTGGGTATGTGGGTATCAACTCTTAGGTTTCTTTAAAATTTTGCCTTCCTAGGTTATAAGTGATTAAGTTCTTTAAGTAACGTCACAGATACTTACCAGAAGACTTTATTTATTTTTTGGTGAGGAAGATTGTCCCTGAGCTAACATCTGTTGCCAATTTTCCTCTTTTTGCTTGAGGAAGATTGTCCCTGAGCTAACATCTGTGCCAGTCTTCCTCTATTTTATATGTGGGTTGCCCCAACAGCATGGCTCGATGAACAGTGTGTAGGTCCGCACGGGGGATCCAAACCCATGAACTCCCAGCCGCCAAAGTGGAGTGTGCAAATTTAACCACTATGCCACCGGGCCGGCCCCCAAAAGATTTTTTTGAATACAGTGTTTTTGGAAAGCTTAAATTTTTTTCCATACTTAATTTTTTATTCTCATTTTAGTTTCTAAATCAACTCTATTTTTAAATTTATATATACATTTATTAATCTTTCTTTGTGTGCTGTAATCTCCAATTTTTAAAAATACAAACAGAAAAAATATAATTAAGCAAAAATTAAGATAGAAATTAATGCAATATATTGCTATGATAAGAAATGTTGAATAGATTAACTTTCAGTTTGAAAGACAATTATGGGTTGAATTTAAAGAAAATTCAGCTCTATGCTGTTTGTATGTCCTAAGTATATAGAAAGATTGAAAGGCAAAATGATGGGAAATGCTATAAAACAATAATACTAATAAAAAGAACTGGTATTGGTAAAATAGAATTTAAGGCAAAAAGAAGGTGTTCATTTTCACTGTCTTCAATATCTATCTTCCTATTTATCCCCTATACCTGATCCAAATAGGCCCCTGCCCCTCACACCCCAAATCAGCATTTGATAGTGCCTCCAGAGAGCTCCACGTTTAAGAGGGGTCAAATCAGTTCCCATCTTATGTACCATCAGCATTAGAGCAATCACTCTCTGTCTTGAAACACATTCTTCTTCCTAGGCACTGTTTACTTAGTTCTTTTTCTGCTTCATGAAGTCTTATTTGCTAGCTCTTCTCCATTTCCCCAAGCTTTGGGTCCGTTAGGACTCAGTCTTCAAATTTCTTCTCTTTCTTATCCTCAATAACTCCTCAGGTAATAGTCTTCGGTCTCATGGTTTTAAATAGCATCACTATACTGATGAGTGTACATATAGACCAGACCTTCATTCTGCATTCCAGATAAATATTCAACTGTGTAGTCAACAGTTTAACTTATATATTTTATAAACATATCAAACTTCATATGTCCAAAATTCAAGGTCTAAATTCCCACCCCTTTGCAAGGACTTCTCCTTCCAGACTTCCACATCTCTATAAATATTAGTTCCATCTTTCTAGTTGTACAGGTGAAAAAAATCTTGGTGTCGTCCTTGATCTCTTTCTTTTTCAACCTCCGTATCTTATTCATTGGCAGGTTTCATACATTACCCTTTAAAATATATCCAGAATCTAACCACTTCTTACCTTCTCTACTTCTATCATCCTGCAAAAGCCACCATCATTTTCCTATTGGTTAATTATAATAGCTTCTAACCTGTCTCCTTTCATTCTGACCACCTTACAAGGATCCAGAGTTATCCTTTTGATTTCCTTTTTTTTAAAAAAATTTAAGGTATGATTTATATTCAGTAAATTTCACACTTTTTGTATGTACAGTTTTGGGAATTTTGACGGATGTAAACAGTCATGTACATACCACCTACTCAAATTACAGCACAGTTCCATTACTCCCCCAGAATTCTCCCATGCCTCTGTAGTCAACCCCATGCCTAGCTTTTGGCAGCCAGTTTTCTATTTTCTACCCCTATAAGTTTTGCCTTTACCAGAATATGGTATAAATGGAATCATATAGAATGTAACCTTTTGAGTCTGGCTTCTTTCATTTAGCATAATGTATTTGAGCTTCACCCATATTTTTGTGTGTTGTTTGTTCCTTTTTATGTATTGGTAAGTAGTATTTCATTGCATGGATGTAAACAGTTTATCATTAGTTGAAGGACATGTAGGTTGTTTTTAGTTTTTGGTGATTATGAATAAAGCCACAATAAATATTTGCTTACAAGTTTTTATGTGAATATAAGTTTTCATTTCACTTGAGTAAATACTTAGGAGTGGGATTGTTGGGTTATATGGTAAGTGTATTGTGGGGACCAGAATTGGCCACCTCAAGCACTTAAGGAGACTTTGACCTTCCCTGCCCCCACTAACTGTCTGAAGGGATTTCGGATGAAAGGCCTGTCCCCGCGACAGGCCCTCACCATGGATAACTCTGGGTATTGATAGACTGGGAGGGTCTTTGCTGGGCCCATTCTTATCAAAGTTCTGTTTACCAGACATTTACATTTGTAAGGGAAATCTCCATTTGTAAAGGTATCTCCTTCTCCGTACCAGGAAGAATGGGGGATGACTTTAGGGATCTTGTCAGTGCATAAGGCGAAAACTTAAATCTGCATACCCTTGTTTACTGTGCTTTTCTTGTAATCCCTCATGACTGACACCCCCAAACCCCCCAAATCCTCGTTTGTCTATATAAGAGGGGAACCTCCGCCATTCTGGTGAGAGATACTCAGTTTCCCCAAGTCTCTCCCACATATACATCTTATAAAGCTTTGTTTGATTTTTCTCCTGCTATTCAGCCTCATGTCAATTTAATTTGTAGCCCAGCCAGAAAGGACCCAGAGTGGGTAGAGAATGCTTTTCCTCCCCTTCAGTATGTTTAACTTGGTAAGAAACTGCCTAACTGTTTTCTAAAGTGGCTGTGCCATTTTGCATTTCTACCGGCAGTATATAAGGGCTCCAGTTGTTCCACATCCTTACCGCACTTGGTATTGTTAGTTTTTAAAAAATTTTGCTGTTCTAACAGGTATGTAGTAGTTCTCTCACTGACTAATGGTGTTGAGTGTCTTTTCATGTGCTTACTGATACTGATTATTATCAGTATTTCTTTGGTGAAGTGTCGGCTCAAATCTTTTGACTTTTTATATTGAGTTGTTTTCATATAGGGCTTTGAGCATTCCTTATTCTGCTTACAAGTCCTTTATTATGTATGTAATTTGCACATATCTTCTCCCAATCTGGGGCTTATCTTTTCATTTTCTTAAGAGTGGCTTTTGAAGAGCAGCAGTTCTTTTTAATGATATGCAATTTTTTATTTTTCTTTATTTTACAGATTGTAGTTTTGGTGTCTATAAGAAATCTTTGCCTAAATCAAAGTCACAAGATTTTCTGTTAGAAGCTTTATATTTTTAGTTTTTACGTAATTCAGGTCTCTTCAATTTTGAGTTAATTTTTTTTCTTTTTGGTATATGATGTAGGTGTGGATATGGATAGCCAATGATTTTAGCACCATTTCTTGGAAAGTCTATTCTTTCTCCATTGAATTGTCTTTTCATCTTTATCAAAAACCAATTAGCTGTTTATGTATAGATCTAATTTTGGACTCTGTTCATCTTTCTCTATTTTTATCCCTTTGCCACTAGCACAACTTGATAACTGTACTCTTAAAATCCGTATATGTGCTCCAACCTTTTTCTTTTTTCTTTTTTTTCAAAGTTATTGGCCATACTAGTTTCTTTGCCTTTTCATATAAATTATAGAAATAGCTTATTGATTTCTATAAAAACTACTGCTGGTGTTTTGATTGGAATTGCATTGAATCTGTAGATTAGTTTGGGAAGAATTAATATCTTAACAGTGTTGAATCTTCCAATCTATGAATATGATATACTTCTCCACTTAAGTATTTTTTTGTTCTTCAGTGTTTTGTAGTTTTTGGTGTATTTTGTATGTATTTTGTTAGCTATATCCCTAAGTATTTTATGATTTTGGTGCTATTGTAAATGATGCTTAAAATTTTTTCCCTTCCAATGGTTTATTGCTATTATTTAGAAATATGATTCATTTTTATATATTATCCTTTGTGATATAAATTTTGTGTGTCAACTTATGCCCAGATATCTGGTTAATCATTGTTTCTGGGTGTATCTGTGAGGCTGTTTCTGGATGAGATTAGTATTTAAATTGGTGGACTTCGTAAAGCAGATTGCTGTCCCCAATGTGGGAGGGCATCAACCAATCTGTTGAGAGCCTGAATAGAGCAAAAAGGTGGAGGAAGGAGGAATTGGCCCATTTTTTGCTGCTTTGTTATTTGAGCTGGGACTTCTCATCTCATCTTCTCCTGCCCTTGCACTGGTATTTATATCATCGACTCCCCTAGTTCTCAGGCCTTTGGACTCAGATTGAATTACACCACTCACTTTCCTGAGTTTCCAGCTTACGGATGGCAGATCATGGGACTTCTCACCCTTCATAATCTCGTGAGCCAGTTCCTCATATTAAATATCCTATTGGTTCTTTTACTCTGGAGAATCCTAATACAACCTCATATCCTGTGACATTGATAAACTTACTCGTAGTAGTTCTAGTAGCTTTTTTATAGATTCTTTGATATTTTCTACATAGACAGTCATGTTGTCTATGAATAGATGCAGTTCTGTTTTTTACTTTTCTGTCTGTATTCTTTTCATTTCTTTTTCTTGACTTATTGCACTGGTTAGGACCTCCAACATGAGGAGTGATAAAATGTGACATCCTTGCCTTGTTCCTGATTTTAAGGGGAAAGCATTCAGCCTTTCACCATTAAGTATGATATTATTTATAGGTTTTCCATGGATGCCTTTTATTAGGTTAAGTTCCCTTTTATTTCGAGTGTGCTGAGAGTTTTTAATCATGAATAGCTGTTGATTTTTTTTGTCTTTTTTTCTCAGTTTTTTGAAATGATTATTTGGTTTGCCTTAATTAGTTTATTGATGTTGTAAATTACATTGATTTGTTCAAATTTTGAACTAGTCTAGGATTCCCAGGATAAACCTCATTCAGCTGTGATATATTATCCTTCTTATATATTATTGGATTCAATTTGCTGTGTTTTTTAAAAGATTTTTGCACTATATTCATGAAGAATATTGGTTTGTATTTTATTTTCTTGGATTATCTTTGTCTTGTTTTGGTATCGGGGAATGCTGGCCTCATAAAATGTGTTGGTAAGTGTTCCCTCCTCTTCTATACTTTGAAAGAGTATGTATAGAATTATTATTTATTCCTTATAGTATTGGTAGAATTTGCCAGTGAAGCTATCTGTACCTGGAATTGTTGGAATGTTTTTAACTGCAAATTAATTTCTTTAACAGATATAAGACTATTTAGATGATCTATATTGTCTTGGGTGAGCTTTTGTAGTTTGTATATAAAGAATTTGTCCATTTTGTGGAAGTTGTTTGTAATATTCTCTTTTTTTCTTTTAATGTTTGTAGGGTCTGTAGAGATATCTCTTCTTTCATTCCTGATATTTGTAATTTGTGTCTTTTTTTCTTGATCAATCTAGCTAGAGCTTCATCAGTTTATCAATTTGATATTTTTTTAAAAAGCTTTTATTTTCATTGAACTACTTTATTATTTCTCCTAATTGTATTGTTTTCTGCACTTATCTTTATTATTCCTTTCTTTCTGCTTGGTTTGGGTTTATTTTGCTCCTCCTTTTCTAGTTTCTTAAGGTAGAAGTTTAAATAATTGGTTTGAGAACTTTCTTTGTTTCTGTTATAATCATTTACTGCTATAAATTTCTTTTTAAGCACTATTTTAGGTCATCTCACAAATTTTATGTTGTGTTTTCATTTTCATTCAAATCCAAATATTTTCTAATTTATTTATGTTTTTGTTGACCCATCAGTTATTTAGAAGTGTTTTTTGCTTAATTTCTAAATATTTGGTTATTTTCCTGATATCCTATTGTTTAAGAGGGAAGTTTAAATTACTGATTTGAGACTTTTTCCTTTTCCAATATAAGCATTTAATTCAGACATATATATAATATATAATATATAATATATATATTAGGTCCTGTTTTAACTGCGTTACACAAATTTTGATATGTTGTATTTTCATTTCCATTCCCTTCAAAATATTTTCTAACTTCTCTTGAAACTTCCTGTTTAATCCATGGATTATTTAGGAATGTGTTGTTTAATTTTCAAGTGATTGGAAATTTTCCTCTTCTCTTTCTGTTATCAATCTCATTGATATATAGTTTAATTCCATTATGATCAGAGAACATACTTTGCATGATTTCAGTTCTTTTAGATTTGTTGAGGTTTATTTTATGACACATTATGGTCTGTCTTGGTGAATGTTCTATGTGCATTTGACAAGAATATTTATTTTGCTGTTTTTGAGTGGCGTGTTCTATAAATGTCTGTTAGATTCAGTTGGTTAGTGGTGTTGATGAGTTCTATATCCTTGCTGATTTCTTTGTCTACTAGCTCTATTACTGAGAGAGAAGTGTTCAAGTCTCCAATTATAATTTCAGGTTTGTCTATTTTTCTTTAAGTTCTGTCAGTTTTTGCTTCATTTATTTTGAACCTCTTTTGTTAGATGTACCACACCTTTAGGCTGATTGTGTCTTCTTAGTGAGTTGACCTTTTTATCAGTATATATTGTCCTTCTGTATCCCTGGTCATTTTCGTTGCATTGAAATCTAGTTTATCTGATTTTGATATAGCCATTCCAGCTTTCTCTTGACTACTCTTTGCATGGTATGTGGTGTATCTTTTTCCTTTTCCTTTTACCTATTTTATTATGTTTGAAGTGAGTTTCTTATAGACAGCATATAGCTGGGTCATTTTTTTAATTCATTCTGACAACCTGTCTTATCATTGGTGTGTTTAGACTGTTTACATTTAATGTAATTATTGATATGTTTGGATTTAGATCTACCATTTACTATTCATTTTCTGTTTGTTCACTGCCTTTGCCTCTCCGTTTCCCTTTTCTGCCCTCTTTGGGTTAGTGTAATTTTTTTCTGTATTGTATTTTAATTTGTTTATGGTGAGTTTGGCCACATATGTCTTTTTTTATAATTTTTTTAGTGGTTGCTCTAGGGATCGCTAAATACACATGTAACTTTTCACAGTTTATTTAGAATCAATATTTTACTACTTCTGTAGGAATGTAGAAACCATACTTTTATATAGGTTTCTTTGAGCTATAGTCATATTATATCTTCATTCATTGAAAATCTCATCAGACAATGTTATATTTTTTAGTCTTAACTATCAAGTATCTTTTAAAGAACTTAAAAGGAGAATACTCTGTTGTATACATATTAAGATTCTTACCATTTCTGTTGCTCTTCCTCTATTTTTGATGTTCCAGGTTTCCTTCTGGTATCATTTCCCTCTGTCCAAAGTACTTTCTTTAGCAATTCTTTGAAAGCAGTTCTGCTGGCTAAGATTTATCTTAGTTTTCCTTCATCTGGCAATGTGTTTATTTCACCTTCATTTCCAAAGGATGTTTTCGCTGGATACAGAATTCCAGATTGACAGTTCTTTTCTTTCAGCACTTTAAAATTGTCATGCCACTTCTTTCTGGCCTCCATGATATCTGCTAAAAAAAATTTGTAGTCATTCAGACTGTTCCCCTATAAGTAATGAGTTCTTTCTTTATCTACTTTCAAGAATTTTTATTTGTCTTAAGTTTTCAGCAATTAGAGTGTGTTGTGTCTGGGCATGGGTTTCTTTGCGTTTATCCTAGATGGAGTTCTCTCATTTTCTTGAATCTGTAGGTTTATGCCTTTAGCCAAACTTGGGAAGTTTCTAGCTATTATTTCTTCAAAAACTTTTTTAGCTCTGCACTCATTTCCCCTTCCTAGACCTTTTATTGCTGTCCTACAGGTTCCTGAGGCTTCAATAATTTTTTTCTAATTGTTTTTCCTCTGTTATTCAGATTGGATAAATGCTGATGATTCTGGCTGCTTTTAATATTTTCTCTTTATCGGGGCCGCCCGCTGGCGCAGCGGTTTGGTCCGCGCTTGGCGGCCTGGGGTTCGCAGGTTCGGATCCCGTGCGCCCACTGACGCACTGCTTGTCAGCTATGCTGTGGCGGCGTCCCATGTAGAGTAGAGGAAGATGGGCACGATGTTAGCCCAGGGCCAGTCTTCCTCAGCAAAAAGAGGAAGATTGGCGACAGATGTTAGCTCAGGGCTGGTCTTCCTCACAAAAAAAAAAAAAAAATTTTCTCTTTATCACCCTTTGTAAGCAATTTAATTTTGATTGCCTTGTTGTAATTTTCTTCATGTTCCTGTGCTTGAAGCTTATTGAGTTTTTGGATCTGTGTGTTTATATATTTCTAATCAAATTTCAGCCATTATTTTAAATTAAAGAAACTAATACTTTTTTTGGTACTTTTTTTCTCTTTCCTCTTCAAGATGCAAGTTACATGTATCTTAGGTTACTTGAAGTTGTCCCATAGCTCACAATTCTCTCTAATTTTTTCTGTCTCTTTCTCTCTGTGTTTTGTTTTGGCTTATTTCTACTCCTGTGTCTTCAAGTTCATTAGTCTTTTCTTCTGCAGTTTCTAATCCATTTTTAAATCCGTCTGGTATGGTTTTTTTTATTTCAGCTGTTGCATTTTTCTTCCATAGAATTTGACTTGGGTCTTTTTTTATTGTCTATATCTCTTAATATGCTCATACTTTCCTCTGCCTTATTGAATACATGAAATATAGTTATAATGACTTTTTTTTGCAAGCAAAGTGTGCATCCAGTATTTGGGTGTGTATCTGTCTGACTGCTCTGGTTCAGTGATTGGCAAATTATAACCCATAGGCCAAAAATGGCCTACCATCAGCTAATCTGGCCATACTCTTTATTTAGACATGATCTATGGCTGTGCTACAATGTCAGGGTTGAGTAGTTTCAACAGAGACTTTATGACCTGAAAAGCCAAAACTATTTACTATCTGGCATTTACAGAATGTTTGCTGAGTCCTGCTTCAGTGGCATTTTATTTATTAAAAAATCTAAACTGCCAGTCCTCATGTAGCATTTTTTATCATCAGCCTTCAGTGAACACCAACAGCATAATATTAAGTTCTGTTTTTATAAAGGCAGTTCTTGTCTATAAAGACAATGAGGACTATGCACAAGGTTCATATGGTCCAGGTATGTACCTGTGTAATGATCTGATTTGGTAGCAATAAAATTTGGAAAATCTCAAGTAGTAGAATAGTTAGCACACCTAAGTGGTTCTTAAACTTTAGTAAGTATCAGATTCACCTAGAAGGCTTTTTAAAACAAATTAAAGGACTCTGTACCCAGAGTTCCTGGTTTAGTAAGTTGATATGAGACCTGAGAATATGCATTTCTAGTAAGTTCCCAGGTCATGCTAATCCCACTGGTTGGGACTACACTTTGAAAATCAGTGCTTTAGCCTAGTCCTCTGAAATATCAGTCTTCTCTGATAAACTTTTAGCAGAAACTATATGGTGGACATCCACAACTGAGGTTACCTGAAGAGTGGATAGCCTAGTCTTTTGGTTTTTACAGGTTTTTTTTGAGGTATAATTTACATACCATAAAATGAACCCACTTTAATTGTGTAATTTGATGAGTTTCAGTAAATTTGTATAGTTGAACACCAGCACCACAATTCAGTTTTAGATAAAAAGTTCCCTCATGATCGTTTGCAGTCAATCTCAACACTCAACTTCAGGCTGAGGTAGACAATGATCTGCTTTCTCTCTGTATGTTTTGTACATCCTAGAAATTTCATATAAATGAAATGTATGGAATCATAAGATATATAGTCATGTGCCTTCTTTCAATTAATATATTATTTTTGAAGTTAATGTATGTTGTTGCTTATATCAGTACTTTGTTCCCTTTTATTGCTAAGTAGTATTCTCTAGTATAGACATACTACACTTTATCTATTTGACAGTTGATGGATATTTGGATTTTTTCTAGTTTGGGCTATTATGAAAAATGTTATTTTGAACATTCATGTACAAGAGATGACCCATTATTTTGATTAAAAGTAAGTTATAAGATCTAGATAATATTCCTATATCATCCCAGGATTGCAGTTGATTAAAAAAACTTTATTCTTTTCTCTAATTACTTATATTTCTAGTAATAAAAATTTTATATCTACTGTAAATATTTTATGTAGTTGCAATTGTCTTAACTATTTTTTGATAATTTTATGTCAAAATATTGTAAATTGATATATGATATGCTGTAAAAATTTTGTAAAATATTTCTTTTGAGATAACAAAATTACTTTATAGATCTTAGTGTTCACAAAATTGATACATCTGCTTTTATTGGTGGGTAAAATTCACACTGAATTAAACCTGAAATAAAATAAATGTAAAACTTAAATAAAACAACTTTTTATATGCAGATGTTCAAATATAAATAAAAATAGACAGAATTGTTTAATGAACCCCCATGTACCCATCTCAACTAATTTCAACAACTGTTAATAGTTTGAGATTCTTTTTTCATCTGTACCTTGTTCCCCTTTGTTTCTGGTATTTCATATTGAATCTCGAACATCGTATCATTTTTTCTCTAAGTACTTTGCTGTATATTGCAAACTGATATATATAAATTTTCGTGATACCATTATTTTACTTAAAATTACCAGTAATTCCTTAATATTAGCTACTACCCAGTTTATGTTTGGTCCCTGATTATCTGAAATATATCTTTTTCAAATTGGTTGTTTGAATCAGGACCAAACAAGGTGTACACATTGCGTTTGATCAATAGGATCATTAAATCACTCTTGATCTATAATCATTCCTTTTCTCTTGTTTTCCCATGCCAATAATTTATTGAAGAAAGTGGTAATTTGTCACAGGATTTCTTCTGTTCCAGATTTACCTGATTGTGTCTTCATCATTTAATATGTTCTTTTATCCAGTCTATTTCTTATGAGCTGGTATTTAGATATAGCAGATTTAGTATATTCAGGATTTTTATTTTTCTGGTGTCAAGACTATATTTTAGGAGGAGTTGTTACTTCCCATTGGATCGTATAATGTCTCTCAGACTCACTTTTACTGATGCTATGATTGATCATTGGGTTTAGAAGTTATCAGCCTGATCCATTCATCGTAAAGTTTCCCTTCAACTTTTTTAAAATTTTAGAGCAGTTTTAGGTTCACAGCAAAATTAAGAGGAAGGTACAGAGATTTCCCTTTTTTTTTTTCCCCAATTTTTTTTCCTGCCCCCAACTTGCATAGCCACCACCTGTCTGGTGAAGGATGTTGCTTCCGCATAGCAACACCTCACACCAGAGTAGTACATTTATTATAATTGATGGACCTACATTGACACATCATAGTCATCCAAAGTCCATGGTTTACATTAGGGTTCAGTCTTTCAGATAGATTGTTCTATTCTTTTTTCTTTGTTTAATTGATGTCATAATAGTTTATCACATTGTGAAATTTTAGTTGTACATTATTGTTTGTCAGTCACCGTATAAATGTGTCCCTTCACCCCTTGTGCCCACCCCCAACCTTCTTCCCCCTGGTAACCACCAGACTGTTCTCTCTGTGTGTTAGTTTATCTTCACATATGAGTGAAATCATGCAGTGTTTGTCTTTCTAGGTCTGGCTTATTTCGCTTAACATAATACTCTCCAGGTCCATCCATGTTGTTGCAAATGGGATGATATTGTCTTTTTTTATGTCTGAGTAGTATTCCATTGTATATACATATACCACACCTTCTTTATCCAGTCATCATTTGAGGGACACTTGGGCTGCTTCCACTTCTTGGCTATAGTGAATAATGATGCAATGAACATAGGGGTGCATAGGCCTCTTTGGATTGTTGATTTCAGGATCTTTGGATAAATACACATTAGGGTTCACTCTTGATGTTGTACCTTCTATGGGTTTGGACAAATGTATAATGACATGTATCCATCATTATGGTATCATACATAGTATTTTTCATTGCTCTAAAAATTCTCTGTGTTCACCTATTCATCCCTCCCCCTCCTCATCCCAACCCCTGGCAATCAATGATCTTTTTACTGTCCCCACAGTTTTCCTTTTCCAGAGTGTTGAATAGTTGGAATCATATAGTATGCAGCCTTTTCAGATTGGCTTCTTGCACTTAGTAATATGCATTTAAGCTTCCTTCATGTCATTTCTTTTTAGCATTGTGTAATATTCCACTGTCTAGATAAACCATAGTTTGTTCATCCATTCACCTACTGAAGGACATCCTAGTTGCTTCCAAGTTTTGGTAATTATGAATAAAGCTGCTATAAACATTCATGTGCAGGTTTTTGAGTGGACATAATATTTCAACCCCTTTGAGTAAATACCAAGGAGGGTGATTGCTAGATCACATGGTAAGAGTATGTTTAGTTTTGTAAGAAACTGCCAAACTGTCTTCCAAAGTGGCTGTACCATTTTGCATTTCCGCCACCAATGAGTGAGGGTTTATGTTGCTCCACATCCTTGATGGCATTTGATTTTGTCAGTATTCAGGATTTGGCCATTCTAGTAGGTGTGTAGTGGTAGGTCATTTTAATTTACGTTTCCCTGATGACATATGATGGTGGAGTATCTTTTCATGTGCTTATTTGCCATCTGTATATCTTCTTTAAGGTATCTGTTTAGGTTTTTGGCCCATTTTTTAACTGGTATATTTGTTTTCTTATTGTTGAGTTTTAAGAGTTCTTTGTATATTTTGGATAACAGTCCTTTATATCAGATGTGTCTTCTGCAAATATTTTCTCCCAATCTGTGGCTTGTCTTCTCATTCTCTTGACAGCATCATTCACATAGCAGAAGTTTTCATTTTAATGAAGTCAAGCTCATCAATTAATTCTTTCATGCATCATATCTTTGGTGTTGAATCTCCCTTCAACATTTTACCAAATAGTTTTAGCAGTTATTGATGAATATTACCTAGATCCTCTCTTTCATTAGAGTTGCAAAATGACTATTTTGCATCTTCTAATTCTATCATTCCTTCTGTATTTCTTACCTAGAATTCTATAAAGAAGCATATTCTTTTGTCAACACTTTGGTTACCTTGAAATTCACTTTTTACAGGAAAGAAAGGATAAATGCTTGTTTCTTTCTTTGTGTTCAATTTATCAATTTTCAGAATAATGTGTTAGTGCTGCAGCAGCCTACAAATGTGATTAAGTTTTAAAGTGCCTTTATGAATTCATGGAGCCTATTTTTATTTGATGTGTTTAATCCATTTCAGTCATTGTTTTTAGTGGTCACATTTTAGTGGTCAGGTTCACTTCATTTTTTTTTTCCTGAGGAAGATTCACCCTGAGCTAACATCTGTTGCCAATCTTCCTCTTTTTGCTTGAGGAAGATTTGCCCTGAGCTAACATCTGTGGCCAGTCTTCCTCTATTTTGAATGTGGGTCACTGCCACAGCATGGCTGATGAGTAGTATAGGTCCACACCTGGGAATGGAACCCAGGCTGCCAAAGCAGAGTGTGCCAAACTTAACCACTAGGCCCCTGGACCGGCCCCCCCCCCCGATCACTTCC
Organism: Tapirus indicus; assembly: GCA_031878705.1. NCBI lineage: Eukaryota > Metazoa > Chordata > Mammalia > Perissodactyla > Tapiridae > Tapirus > Tapirus indicus. The sequence continues at coordinate 134,861,365 of CM062919.1, read as the reverse complement.
TTTTTGACTGGTGGGATCCCCTAAAGTTTGCTACTGTGTCTTCATGGTCTATGCTAGTATTTTCTTTTTTGACTTCATTGCTTTCTGGCTCAAGATTTCCCAGGCTCATATTATACTTTGTGCTCTAGTCTTTTGGGAGACCAGATCAGTGGGAAATGGAATTTAGAGACCATAATCTGAATGCTAGGAAACTTACTGTTTCTGGGTTGTTTTGGCTCCTAGATCTTTGAATACTTCCTTTACGAAGGTACAGGATTTAACTTATTGTTCAGCATATGATCATACTTTTGTCCTTAAGATTGTATATCTTTTTGGTACAAGGACAAACATCATTAACACAATTCATTTAAGTCTATCAGTCATTGGGTGGGGATATACTTCTTCCTAGGCACTATAGTAGTAGACACTGGTATACAAATATAAGATTGTAACCCTTGCTTTCAGGGCAGCACAGGAACTTGTTCTTAGCATCTAATGGGATGATATGTAAGAAAACAAATTTTAATTTAATGAATCAAACAAGAAATGGATAAAATGCAGAGGTGGTACAAAAAAGGATTGATTCTGTTGACATAAGATGTTCAAGGAATGCTTCATATTCCCAGGGGAAGGAACATCTGTGCTGGGTGTTAAAGGAAGGATATGAGTTCAAATGGGTGTGAAAAGATGAGGGAAAGGGACATTCAGAGGAAAAAGCATATGAAAAGATATGAAGCAAGGAACAACAAGTAGGTTGTTATTTGGGGCACCAAGATTCAAGTGGAGAATGACAATAGATGAGGCAAAATGAAGAAGGTCTTATATGCCATGACAAAGAGCCTAGACTTCTCCTAGAGGCAAAAGAGATACACTAAATGATTTTAAGTAGAAATATGAAATGACCTAATTTGCTCTTTAGAATAATCATTCTGGTAACAATAAGGGAAATGGCAAGACAGGGAGACTTGGTAATAGAGTGGATAAGTTCACTTTTGAGTTTGCAAACTTGTGTCTGGAACAATGCTTGGCATATAGTGGGCACTCAATGATATTTGTTGAATGAATGAACAAAAGGTAGTTGTATTAATCAAAAGGAGTTGATAAGTCTGAAGAAAATCATATAGAAATAGAGCCTACATGTTTGATATTACTACTTGATTCATCTGCTTGCTTATTTAATATCTTACCATAAGACTTTCACAAACTAACTAATAAGTAAAACAGCCCACAAGAAAAATAGTCAAAGGATGTGTAGGGCAAGCTCACAAAAGGGGAAATTTGAGTAATAACTATACATTTGAAAATATGCTCAACTTTTCTAGTAACCAAGGAAATGCAAATATCATTTAAATCCCGTGCGATGGGAAAATATTTAAAAGTCTGAACAAAACCCGGCCATGTCAAGATGTTAAATTGCTGGGTATTTTACATGCTGCTAGTGGGAGTATAAATTGGTGAAACCACTGTAGAAAGCAGCTATGTTCAGTAAGTCAGAAGATACACAAACCATTTGACTTAGCATTTCCATTTCAGATATAAACCCTAGAGAAATGCTCACACCTGTTCAAAGAGATATGTTCAACAATGTTAATTGCATTGATTATACCAAAATTGATTGTACCAAAAATTTGGAAATAACATAAATGTGCATCTGTCTTCACGAGAATGGATAACTATATTTGTGCAACAGCATAACCTGCTGTGAAAATGAATAAACCGAAGCTATACAAATAGAACTTGAATAAAGTTGCAAAGAAAATATTGATTGAAAAAGCTTGCAAATTGACACATATAGTATGATGTCACTTATATAAAGTTTTAACTATGCAAAATAATATTATTACATATATATGGTAATAGATAAAAATACCAAACTTAACAGCCTGGTTATCTCTGAGGAAGAAAAGCAAAACAGGGTTAGGGAAGGTTACACAGTGGGCTTCAGCCTATTTTTCTTTAAAAAAAAGTTAGGGCCACTCCACTTCAGTGGCCCAGGTTCAGTTCCTGGCCGCAGATCTATACCACTTGACTGTCAGTGGCCATGCTGTGGTAGTGGCTCACATACAAAAAGAGGAAGATTGGCAGCGGATGTTAGCTCAGGGCGAATCTGCCTCAGCAAAAAAAAAAGGTTAGAAACAGATATAGCAAAATTAAAATTTAGCAAAGCTAGGTGATGTGTAGACAAGTGTTTGTTATTTTTTATTCTTTCTTATATATTTGAAATGTTTTTGATGAAAAAAATCCTTTGAGAGTAGAGAATTTCAGAATTATCCTTGTTCTTGAAGTAAAATATTTTCCTAGCATCTAAATACTTGTAAAGCTTTTTATTTTGCAGATTTGATTGATGAGCTAGCTCAGAAGCTGTTTGATGTTTCAGAAATATCTTCAGCAACAATGGCCCCTTCATTGCCTGCAGCAGTTCCAGAATCTCCTAGAATTTATCCTGCAAGGACACCCAAAACTCGAACACCCAGGTTACAAGATCCAAACAAAACACCAAGATTTTATCCTGTTGTTAAAGAACCAAAAGCCATTGATGTAAAGGTACAGAAAGAACCAGGAATATAAAGCCTGCATTTTGTATCCTTTAACATTACAAAATGAGACTTTTAGTTTCTGTCACATTAAAAATATATATATTTTAGATTGTAAGAATTCCTTAAAAAGTGGTATTTTACCATAGTGATGTTTTTTCCGGTTAAGGAATAACTTCTTTACAATTGGGTAGTATAATTAAAGACGATCAGAAAGTGTAATAAAGAATCATACTAAGTTTTATTTCCTTTAATCCTTGTGTTGAAAACTAGCAAAAGGTCTTGTTTAAGTTTTGTAACTTGTATGGGAGATGTTTTGAGTTTTGTGACTTCATATGATTTCATAATGTGTCATACACAATATGAAAATGTTTGAGTTGGTTTACAGTCAGAGGGTTTTAATTTACTTGTGAAGTTCACACTACTGAAAGTAATTGCAATGTTTGACTTCTTTTTCTTTAGAGTCCAAGAAAGAGAAAAACAAGACATAGTACAAATCCTCCTCTAGAGTGTCATGTTGGTTGGGTAATGGATTCCAGAGATCATGGGCCAAGAACATCCTCTGTCAGGTACCATATCTGTCCAACTTGCTTTGTTCTTGATTTTAAGTTTGTTCAAAACAGGTACTAAATATATATTTGGTAATATTTAAAAGTTAATATGTTAGCAAATTATAGAACAGTGAAAATGTTAAGAAGAAGCCAAAGAAGGAGAAATAGGTGAGACAGTTTTACAATAAGTACACTGAGGAATAATTCAGTAGAACAATTTTTTTTTCCATTTGAACTAAATTCCACAAATGTGTACTCTTAGATAAAAAATATTTAGGTTTAGGAAAGTTAGTATCTTTGGAAAGATCCCAGATTCTCAGTGGCATAGTAGGTTCTTAGTGAATTAGTGTGCTAAACAATCTATTCAAACTATATAAAGCATATGGAAATAAAACACATTATTATTTTGGAATTTTTCCTTTTTAGGGAAATAATTTATATAAGCTGATTATTAGCAGTAAGTGGTTTTTCTTTAACTTTAATAAAAGTAAAAGACTTATTTACATCAAAAGAGATGATAGAGCAAACCTTTTGTAGTACCAGTTACGTGCAATGTGGTATATGGTGTGTTTTGTCCTGTAGAGTGGATGCAGAGGTGAATTACTGCTAATTGCTTTGTGTTTTTCTTGAAAGTCTATCTTGTGTTTATATAGATATTTTCAGAATGATTATCTGATTGACTTTCCAATTGAAAACTTAGTTTTAGGAAAAAGATTCTTTTGGCTGGTTACTAGCAGGGAAGGATTAATTAGTTTCCTTCAAAGAAAAGTTAAGGAGTTTATCATGATCTGAAAATCTCCAAGTATATCTTTTCTGTGATATTCATTTGATACTTTCACATTTTGTTCTTGTTAGATACATTGGCCTTAAAAGATAAAACGTGTGTACATTCTTCAGCACACCTATTGAATACTAGTAATTACTTTTGTGTTCTAAGCAATTTTGAGAGTTTGTTTCTCAGAGAATTTTTTTTTTTTTTTGTGAGGAAGATCAGACCTGAGCTGACATCTGTTGCCAATCCTCTTCTTTTTGCTGAGGAAGACTGGCCCTGAGCTAGCATCTGTGCCCATCTTCCTCTATTTTATGTGGGACAGCATGGCTTGATGAGCGGTGCATAGGTCTGCCCCCAGGATCCGAACCTGCAAACCCCGGGCCACTGAAGTGGAGTGTGCAGACTTAACCACTATGCCACCGGGCTGACACCCTAGAGAATTTTTTATTGGAGCAGTGTATTTACAGATAATGGTGGAAAATGTTTAGTCAATAACATTTGGTTTAGTTAGAACATTTAATTCTAACATTTAGTTAGGAATATGTTTCTTAAGGTTCGTATTTTATCTCATTATATCTTTTCTTGTTAATAATACATCTATATAGTGATTTATCATTCCCAGCCACCACTCCACCTTCCCCCACAAGTAAAATGTGTCAGGAAAGCAGGGACTATTGCAATGTGTTGGGCACATTTCTAGGCACTGAGTATACAGCAGAGAACAAGATAGCTACAGTCCCTACTTTTCTGGGGCTTAATTCGGGGATGACAGACAAGTATTTACAATAATTCCAGTGGTGAATATTTTTAATAGACTTATTTTTTAGAGCAGTTTTAGGTTCACAGCAAAATTGAGTGAAGGTACAGGGAGTTCCCTTATACCTCCTGATACCCCTCCTGCCATACCACAGCCTTCCCCACTATCAACATTCATATCTTTAGACCATCTACATTAATTATTGATGTGGTTGGATTTAAATCTGTCATCTTATATTCTATTTGTCTCATCTGTTTTTTATTCTTTTTTTTTCCTCTTTTGGATCAGTTGAGTTGTTATAATGATTCTGTTTTATCTCTACTGTTGGCTTCTTAGTTACAGCTCTTATTTTTTACTGGTCTTCTAGGGTTTGCAATATACATTTTACCTTATAGTCTGCTTTCAAATAATATTATGCCACTACATGTATAGTATAAGAACCTTACTACAGTAAAGTTCCATTTCCTCCCATCCTTTGTGTTGTACGTTATTAGACAATTATCTTTTAAAGCAATTAACATGAGAAAAGAAATTTTAAAAATATTTACTCTCATTTTTACCACTTGCAATACTCTTCATTTCTTAAACATTTCTTGTTGTGTAGATCTATTGGCAATGAATTCTGTCAGCTTTTGTTTTTCAGGAAAGATGTTTTTCATTTTGAAAGACATTCTCATTGAGTATAGAATTCTTTGATGGATCTAGGTGTGGATACAGAGATAGGCGTATGTATATATCTATATGTGTTTGTGTATACACATACAAAGTATTTATCCTGCTTGTGGTTCTCTGAAATTATTGGATTTATGGTTGTCTTTTATTCAGTTAGGAAAATTTTTATCTCTTATCTCTTCAAATATTTTTTGCCCTGTTTTTTTATTGGTTTTTTTCCCCCTTCTTCTGGGATTCCAATTACACATACATTAGACCATTTATTAGTACCTCACAACTCTTGTATGATCTTCTTTTCTACTGTTTTTCTCTTTGTAATTCACGCTGGATAATTTTGATTGACCTATATTCAAGTTAACTGATTCTTTCCTTAGCTGTATCCAGTCTGCTGATAAGCTCATCAAAGGAATCCTTCATTTCTGCTATTGTGCTTTGTATATTCTGCATTAGCATTTGACTTTTTTTTTCTCTTGGTGAGGAAGATTAGCCCCAGGCTAACATCCGTGCCCATCTTCCTCTACTTTATATGGGATGCCACCACAGCATGGCTTGACAAGTGGTGCTTCAGTCAGCGCCTGGGATCTGAACCCACGAACCTTGGGCCACCAAAGCAGAGCATGAACTTAACCGCTACGCCACAGGGCCAGTCCCCAGCATTTGACTTTTTAAAAATAATTTTTGTTTTTCTGATGAAATTCTCTCTCTATTCATCCGTGTTGTTCTCCTTTTCCATTAAATTCTTCAACATATTCATCATAGTTATTTTAAAGTCTATTGTGTGGTCATGCCAAAGGGTGGGTTCTCTGTCTCATTCTGTTTATTGCATTATCTTTTGATTAAGAGTTTTAATTTTTTTAGGTTTTTTTTTGTGTGTGTGTATGTCTCATAAATTTTGATTGAATTGTAGATTCTTGCTCCTGGACTTATTGTATGACTCTCATCTTTCCAAGTTTCAAACTGAGTAAACCCGGATCTATTTCCATTATATTTGTTCCTACCCTGCAGAATGTTGTCAAAGTAAGTCCTAGGCTGATTGATATTAATATAGATTCATGTATTCTAGCTATAGTTAGACCCCAGTGTCATCTGCAATTCTTTTATTATTCTCTAATTGACTCCCTCACAGAGGGATGCTCCTGAACTTGTCTGTACCCAGTATTTCTCAGCAGATGACTTTGCTTTCTATTGTACTGAGAGGAATTCTTTTTTTTTTTTTTTTTTTGTGGGGAAGACCAGCCCTGAGCTAACATCTGTTCCAATCCTCCCCTTTTTGCTGAGGAAGACCGGCCCTGGGCTAACATCCGTGCCCATCTTCCTCTACTTTATATGGGACGCCGCCTCGGCATGGCTGACAGGCAGTGCGTCGGAGGGCGCCCGGGATCTGAACCCACGAACCCCGGGCTGCCAAGCACGGACTAACCCGCTGTGCCACCGGGCGGCCCCCTGAGAGGAATTCTTTATCTTTGCTTTCCCTTATCTCTCACTGCCCCTTCTTTTGAAAACTGTTTTTTTATGGCTCTTTGTGATAAGTGTGTCAGTAACGGTAGAGTCATTGTAGTGCAATTATTTAATGCTAGCTAGCACTTACTACATTGTTTCAATAAATGCCCCAGGCACTGTACTGTTTTACATGCATTATTTAAATGTTTGTGTATGTCTTCTTCAGATGGTAAATTCATGGGATGGCAGAAGCTTAGTGCCTGGCATAGTTGGCACTCAATAATGACTACATGAATGAAACTACCTATCCCGTGTGGAGGCTGTTTTGTAACCTTGTATGAACAAATGGTGTTGCATCTAGAACTACTCTGTGTAACTTAATGTCTCTAATTTTTCTTTGGTTTATGTTGTAGGTGTGAATGCACACTGATTGTTTGGTTTAAATGGTTCCTAATGGTATGGAGACATTTCAAAGCAGGCTTATCCTCTTCCAAGAGACTCTTAAATTTCAAATGGTTTTGCTTGGTTAGAAAAGTGATATTAGCCTAGGAAAACTTGCATGTAAAATATTAATTAAGCACATAGGAAATAGAGGTGTCTCCTGGAGTTTTGGGATTAAGTGTACCACTGCTTGCTCATAACCAGGTTAAACTTTTATTCATTCTTTTACAAATTTTTGTTGAATACCTACTACATGAGAAGCTCTGTGTTTGGTGCAATGGTTTATTAAGATGTTAGAGATGTATTTTATGCCTTTAGTGAGATGACAGTCTAGTGTGAGAGATAATTCTGATTGAGATATAATTCTAGCATATATATGTTCAAACAAGTTATTATGAGGAAGGCAAGAAGATTCATCCCAGCTCGGGGGTGTCATAAGAAACTTGACTGGGCATGGGCAATAATATCAGTCTTGATGGATGAATAAGATTTCAACAGGTCAAAATGGGAAATATAGGTAGAGGATTTCATGAGGGAGGAGATAGCAAAGTTACCAGAAATGTAAAAATATGTAGTGGTGTAGCTCAAGGCAAATAACTTATTTGTGTCTGGAGCATAAGATATGAGTATACCATTAATAGGATTTTATGAGAAATGATTCTTGTAAAAATTAAGTCAGGGTTTGATCAGGCCGTTGAATGTCCTGCTAAGAAAATTGGGCTTATTCTGTAGGTAATGAATTTTGCGCAGCAAAAGTGATATGATTTACTTAAATGCTTTTCAAACTTTTTGGTCTAAAGACCTCTTTATACTTTCAAAAATTATTGAGGACCTCAAAGAGCTTTTGTTTATAGGCGTTAAATAACTTACTGAATTAAAAAGTAAAACTGAAAACATTTAAATATTTGTTCATTTAAAAAGAATGATAATAAACCCATTATATGTTAAATAACATATTTTTATGAAATATAATTGTTTCTCAAAACATAAATTTCCTGAATGGAATGGCATTGTTTTAAAGTTGTGCAAATTTGTTTAATGTTTGGCTTAATATAAGATAACTGGATTCTCATATCTGCTTCTATATTCAGTCTTCTTGTAATTTGTTGTTTTTGTTGAAGTAGGGGAATAAAATTCAGGAAAGGGAGAAGTATTTTAATAGCTTTTTCAGATAATTGTAGGTATTCTTTGATATTATACCAAAGCTGAACAAGTGGTGGTTTATTAAAAGTTAGTTGCAATGTGGAATCTGAAACCATATCAATGACATTTTAATATTCAGTGAATTTTTCACACTCTGTTACATTAAAAGCCATTGGACTATCTTACACTTTGAATGTATCTTTTGCCTGTGCATGCTTTTGTGACATCATGCATTGGTCATTTGGGAAAATTGATTCACTGACTTATGCAGACTTTTAAATGTTGACATATTTCAATATACAATTTCAAAAAAATTGCAATAAAAAAATAACCACTCAGGAGAGTAATGTCAGGGAAGGTGGCAGAGTGGGAAGGGCCAGGAATCTGTCTCTCCACTTAGATAAAAATTATACTGGCAGAAACTGTCTGCATTGACTATTTTGGAACTCTAGAGTCTATTTGAACACTTAAAGCTTCCAGGGAAAGCTTGGCTGGTAAATTGTGGTTAATATTGATTGATGTCAGCCTTTGGTGCAGTAGCAGCTACCCATCACCCACTTTCCCAGCCCTGTGACAGGCATTTGGGAGGATGGCATCTCCCGTTTCTAGTGTGGCTTGGTGGAGCCAGGATGGGCAAAATGGACCTTGTCCTCCAAATGTTGGAGTTCTGTGTTCTGACTGCTGACTGCTTCTGATGAATAAGTTGCAAATACAGAGTCTGGTGGTCATTGCTTCATCCATACTGTCTAAATGTCCTATTTTTTTGGACATTCAAAAACAACCATTCCCTCTACAAAGAGGGAAATTTCAAAAACTACTGCATGTGCCCAAGGAAAGATGCAGGCTCAGAAAAGACCTGATGAGACTTGAAGCTTTCACCTCAGTTTTATCCCCAGCACAGAAACACCCTACAACAATTGGAAAAACAGCAAACCCTGGGAAATAGTGTTACCACATTATAAGATTTTTCAGTGTTACCACATTATAAGATTCAAATGTTCAGTGTTCATCAAAAACTCACAAGTCATAGAAAGAAATAAGAAACTATGGCCCATTTGAAGGAACAAAATTAATTGACAGAAAATGTACCTGAGGAAGCCCAGATGCCATTCTTTCTAGACAAAGTCTTTAAAACAACTGTTTTAAAGATACTCATAGAGCTAAAGGAAGACATAGACAAAGAGAGCAAAACAAAGTATGAAGAAAATGAGATTATCAATAAAGAGATAGAAATTACACAAAGGAACCAAAAAGTAATTCTGGAGCTGAAAAGTACAATAACTGAAATGGAAAATACAGTAGAGGTTTCAAAAGCAGATTTCATCAAACAGAAGCAAGAGTCAGCAAACTTAAAGATGGGAAAATTTAAGTTATTGAGTCTGAGGAACAGAAAGAAAAAAAGAATGAAGAAAAGTGAACAGAATCTAAGGGATCTGTATGGCACCATGAACTGCACCAATACACACGTGGTGGGAATCAGAAAGAAAAGAGAGAAAAGAAGGCAGAAAGAATAATGACTGAAAACCTCCCAAATTCGATGAAAGACATGCATTTACAAATCTAATAAGCTCAGTGAACTTGAATTAGGATAAACCCAAAGAGACCCATACCAAGACATATTATAATCAAACTATCAAAAGCCAAAGACAGAATCTTGAAAGCAGCAAGAGAGAAAAGACTCTACAAGGGATCCTCAGTAAATATATCAGCCAATTTCTCAGCAGACTCCTTGGAGGCTGGAGGCAGTAAATTGATTCAGTGTCCTGGGGGGGGGAAAAAAACCTGTCAACTGCAAATTCAATATCTGGCAAAACTGCCCTTCAGAAATGAGGCAGAGGTTCAGAGATAAACAAAAGCTGAAGGATAGGAAATAAAAAGTATACTGATTTGGAAATAAGAAATAAAACTCTTTGTTCACTGATGATGTGATTGTATATGTAGAAAATCGGAAATAATCAACAAAAGCTCCTGGAACTAATAAGCAGTTATAGCAAGATTGCAGGATACATGGTTAATATACAAAAGTCAACCACTTTCCTATATACCAGCAATGAACTAGTGGAATTTGAAATTAAAAGCAAAATACTATTTACATTATTATCCCCCCAAAAGAAGTACTTAGGTATAAATCTAACAAAATATGTACAAGATCTATATGAGGAAAACTGCAAAGCTCTGATGAAAGAAATCAAAGAACTAAATAAATGGAGAGCTATTCCATGTTCATGGATAGAAAGATTCAATATTGTCAAGATACCATTTCTTTCCAACTTGATCTACAGATTCAATGCAATCCCAATCAAAATTCCAGGAAGTTATTTTGTGGATATCAGGAAACTGATTCTAAAGTTTATATGGAGAGGCAAAAGACCCAGAATAGTGAACACAATATTGAAGGAGAAGAACAAAGTTGGAAGACTGATACTAGCTGTCTTGAAGACTTACTGTAAAGCTACAGTGATCAAGATAGTGTGGTATTGACCAAAAAAGAGACAAATAGATCAGTGGAACAGAATAGAGAGCCCAGAAATAGACCCACATAAATATAGTCAACTAGTCTCTGACAAAGGAGCAAAGGCAATACAATGGAGTGAAGATAGTCTTTTCAGCAAATGGTACTGGAACAACTGAACATCCACATGCAGGGAAAAAAAAGATTCTAGACACTTACATTCTTACAAAAACTAACTCAAAATGGATCACAGACCTAAATATAAAACACAAAACTAATAAAACGAGAAGATAACAGGAGAATAATAGATGATCTTGGATTGGATGATGACTTTTTATATATGATAACAAAAGCAATACACATGAAGGAAGAAATTGATAAGCTGGACTTCATTAAAATGAAAAACTTTTGTTTTGCAAACAACACTGAAGAGAATGAGAAGGCAAACCACAAAATGGCAGAAAATATTTGCAAAAGATAAATCTGAGAAAGGACTGTTAAACAAACAATCCTAAAATAAACAAAGAACTCTTAAAACTCAACAATAGGAAAACAAACAACCTGATTAAAAATGGGCCAAAGGCCTAAACAGATACCTTACCAAAGCAGATACACAGATGGCAAATATGCACATAAATAGATACCCCACATCATATGTCATCAGGGAATTGTAAAGTAAGACAGCAATGAGATTGTGCCACACACCTATTAGAATGGCCCAAATCGTGAACACTGACAAAATCAAATGCTGGCGAGGATGTGGAGCAACACAAACTCTCATTCATTGGTGGTAGGAATGCAAATGGTACAGCCACTTTGGAAGACAGTTTGGCAGTTTCTTACAAAACTAAACTTACTCTTACCATACAATTCAGCAATCATGATCCTTGGTGCTTACCCAAAGGAGTTGAAAACTTATGTGCACACAAAAACCTGCACACGGATGTTTATGGCAGCTTTATTCATAATTGCCAAAACTAGGAAGCATCCAAGATGTCCTTCATAGGTGAATGGACAAATAAACTGGTTTGTCTAGATGATGGAATATTACTCAGTGCTAAAAAGAAATGAGCTATCAAACCATGAAGGAAGCTTAAATGCATATTACTAAGTGAAAGAAGCCAATCTGAAATGGCTACATACTGTATGCTTCCGATTTTTGACATTCTGGAAAATAAAACTATGGAGATAGTAAAAAGATCAGTGATTTTTAGGAGTTTTGGGGAGGGAGGGATGAATAGGTGGAACACAGAGAATTTTTAGGGTTATGAAAATACTATGTATGATACTATAATGTTGGATACTTGTCATTATATATTTGTCTAAACCCACAGAATGTACACCACCAAGAATGAACCCTAATGTAAACTATGGACTTGGGTGTTTATGATGTATCAATATAGGTTCATCAGTTGTAACAAATGTACCACTGTGGTGCTAGATGTGCTGGGTATTGATATTCGGGGAGGCTGTGTTGTGGGGAGCAGGGAATGCAGAGGGCATAAAGGAACTCTCTGTACCTTCCACTCAATTTGCTGTGACCCTAAATTTGCTCTAAAAGGTAAAGTCTATTAAAAAAACTGAGGGAGTTCATTACCACTAGACCTGCCCAGCAAGAAATGCTAGAGAGAATCCTCAGTTTGAAATGAAAGGACACTAGATGATAACGTGAAGCAGTAAAAAAAAAAAAAAAACCCTCTAAGAACAGTAAATACATGGGCAGTTATAAAAGCTAGTATTGTTGTAATTTAATTTGTGACTCCAGTTTTTACTTTCTACATGATTTAAGAGACAAATGCATTAAAAAATTACTGATCTTGGGGCCGCCCGGTGGCGCAGCGGTTTAGTCCGCGCTTGGCAGCCCGGGGTTCGCAAGTTCGGATCCCGGCGCCCGTGAACGCACTGCCTGTCAGCCACGCCGTGGCGGCGTCCCATATAAAGTGGAGGAAGATGGGCACGAATGTTAGCCCAGGGCCAGTCTTCCTCAGCAAAAAGGGGAGGATTGGCGACGGATGTTAGCTCAGGGCTGGTCTTCCCCACAAAAAAAAAAAAAAAAAAAAAAATTACTGATCTATGTTGTTGGGTATACCATGTATAAAGATTTAATCTGTGACATCAGTTAACAAAAAGGGGGGATTGGAGGTGTGTAAGAGCAGAGTTATTGTTAAGTGAATCCCCATAATGACCACACAGAAAAGATCTATAGAATAGAAAATAAAAGGAAATGAGAAGGGAAGCACAATGTTTTATTCAGAGAAAAACCACAAAAGAAGAAATGTTGGACAACAAATCTGTAAGGTATATAGAAAAATAATAGCAAAATGGCAGAAGTAAGTCCCCCCTTATCAGTAATTACTTTAAATGTAAATAGATTACACTGTCCAATCAAAAGACAGAGATTGGGAGAATTGATTTAAAAAAACATGATCTAACTGTATACTGTCTACAAGAGACTCCTGTTAGATTCAAAGACACAAATGGATTGAAAGTGAAAGGATGGAAAAAGATGCAAATGTAACCTAAAGAGAGTTGGAGTGCATATTTTAATATCAGACACAATACACTTTAAATCCAAAAAGATTACAAGAAATAAGGACATTATATATTGACAGAAGGCTCAGTGTAGAAGAAGATATAACAAATATAAACATTTATGTAACTAATAACAGCCCCCTCAAGATATCTGAAGCAAAAATTGACAGAATTGAAGGGAGAAATAAACAGTTCTACAAGAATAGTTGGAGGTTTCAATACCCTACTTTCAATAATGCATAGATCAACCCTACGTAAGAGGAGTAACAAAGCAGTGGACTCGAACAACATGATAAACTAGTTAGACTGACAGACATATTTAAAACATTCCATCCAGCAACAGCAGAATACACATTCTTAAGTACGCATGGGACATTGTCCACAATAAACCATATGTTAGGCCAAAATAGAAATTTCAGTAGATTTAAAAAGAGATATCATACAAGGTGTCTTCTCTGACCACAATAGGGTGAAGTTAGAAATCCATAACAGAAGGAAAACTGGAAAATTTGCAACTATGTGAAATTAAACAACACTCTTAACTCATGGGTCAAAGAAGAGATCACAAGGGAAATTAGAAAATACTTAGAAATGAATGAAAATGAAAACACAGCATACCAAATCTTATGCAGAGAAAGCAATGCTCCAAGGGAAATTTATAGCTGTAAATGCATACATTTTAAAAGAAGAGAGATCACAAATCAGTAACCTCACATTACACCTTAAGAAACTTGAAAGAGGGGCCGGCCCAGTGGCGCAGCGGTTTAGTTTGCGCTTGGCAGCACTGGGTTCGCCGGTTCGGATCCCAGGCGCCTGCTGACGCACTGCTTGTCAGCCAAGCCATGCTGTGGCGGTGTCCCATATAAAGTAGAGGAAGATGGGCACGGATGTTAGCCCAGGGCCAGTCTTCCTCAGCAAAAAGAGGAGGATTAGCAATGGATGTTAGCTCAGGCCTGGTCTTCCTCACAAAAAAATTAAAAAAAAAAAAGAAACTTGAAAGAGGAGAGCAAACTAAACCCAAAGCTAGCAGAAGGAAGGAAATATTAAAGATTAGAGCAAAGATAAACAATATAGAGAAAATCAGTGAAACCAAAAGTTGGTCCAACAAAGTTGACAAACCTTTCTTTAGCTAGACTGCCGAAGGAAAAAGAGAATATGCAGATAACTAAAATCAGAAATGAAAATGGAGACACTACTACTGACCTTACAGAGATAAAAAGGATTCTAAGAGAATACGATGAACAATATACATCAACAAATAGATAACCTAGAAGAAATGCACAAATCCTTTGAAACATACAAATTACCTAAATTGATTCAAGAAGAAACAGATAATCTCAAACTACCTATAAAAAAAAGAGATCAAATCAGTAATCAACCCCCCCAAAAAAGAAAATTCTGGGCCAATTGGCTTCACCAGTGAATTCTATCAAATATTTAAAGAAAAAATCAACACTAATCCTTCTTAAACTCTTCTAAAAAATTGAAAAGAAGAGAAAACTTATTCTGTGAGGACTGCATTACCCTGATACCAAAACCAGATAAAGGCAGCACAAGAAAATAAAATTAAATACCAGTAACCCTTATGGATATAGATCCAAATGTCTTCAACAAAATATTAGAAAATGAAATCCAACAGCATATTAAAAGGATTATTCACCATGACCAAGTGGGATATATCACAGTAATGCAAAAGTGGGTCAACATAAGAAAGTCAATGTAATACATCATGTTAATAGAACTAAGGAAAAAAACTACTTGATTATCCCAATTTACACAGGAAAGGCATTTGACAAAATCTGACATCCTTTCATGATTAAAAACTCTTAGAAAACTAGGGTTAGAGGGAAAATTTCTCAACATGATAAAAAGCATTTATGAGAAACCCACAGCTAACGTCATACTCAATGGTGAAAGACTGAAAGCTGTCTCCCTAAGACAGAAACAAGACAAGGATACCTGCTTTCGCTGTTGGTATTCAGTGTTGTACTGGAAGTTCTAGCCAGAGCTAGTAGAGAAGAAAGGGAAGAAAAGACATCAAATTGGAAAGAAAGAGTTAAAACTATCTCTAGTCACAGATAATATGATTCTATATAGAGAAAAATCCCCCCCAATCAGCAAGAAAGATACTAAAGCTAGTAAACAATTTTGGCAAAGTTGCAGGATACAAAACACACATAAATCAGTTGTGTTTCTATGTGCCAGCATTGAACAATTTGAAAAGAAAATTAAGAAAGTAATTCCATTTACATTAGCATATAAAAGAATTAAATACTTCAGAATAAATCTAACCAAGGAGGTGGAAGACTTGTATGCTGAAAATGACAAAACACTGCTGAGAAAATTATAGCAGGCCTAAATAAATGGAAAGACATTCCATGTTTATGGGTGGGAAAACTTAATATTGTTAAGACATCAGTAATACCCAAGCAATCTATAGATTCAACACAATCCCTATCAAAATTCCAACAGCCTTTTCCACAGAAATGGAAAAGCTTATCCTCAAATTCATATGGAATTGTAAGGAGCCCTGAAAAGCCAAAACAGTCTTAAAAAGGAAAAATTAAATTGGAGGACTAACACTTCCTGACTTTGAATGTTACTGCAAAGCTACAGTAATTAAAACAGTATGGTCCTGGCATAAGAACAGATATATGGACCAATGGAATAGAATAGAGAGCCTGGAAACAAACCCTCACATATATGCTCAATTTATTTTCAACAAGGATGCTAAGACTGTTCAGTGGAGGAGGGAGCCATCTTTTCAATGAATGGTGCTGGGAAAACTGGATATCCAACATGCAAAAGGATGGATCCATACCTTACATCATATATGAAAAAAGTAACTCAAACTGGATCAAAGACCTAAACTTAAGCACTAAAAATATAAGACTCTTAGAAGAAAATGTAGGGGAAAATCTTCATAACCCTGGATTCGACAGTGGTTTCTTGAGTATGACACCAAAAGCACAGGCAACAAAAGAAAAAATAGACAAATTGTACTTCATCATAATTATGAACTTTTCTGTATCAAAGGATACTATCAGAGTGAAAAAAACCTACTGAATAGGAGAAGATATTTGCAAATCATATATCTGATAAGAGATTAATATCCAGAATATATAAAAACAACAACAACTAAAAGACCCAATTCAAAAATGGGTGAAGGATTTGAATAGACATTTCTCCAAAGAAGATACACCAATGGCCAATGAGCCCATGAAAAGAGGCTCAACATCATTAATCATTAGAAAAATGCAAATAAAAGACCACAGTGAGATAACTCTTCACACCCACTAGGATAACTCTTCACACCCCCAATGTGACTGTATTAGAAAATAGAGCCTTTAAGGAGATAAAGTTAAATGAAGTAGTAAGGATGGGGCCCTATCCAATAGGACTAGTGTCCTTATAAAAAGAGGAGAGGATACTTGAGATCTCTTTCTTTCTGCATATACACAGAGGAAAGGCTATGTGAGGATACATTGAGAAGGTGGCTCTCTGCAAGCCAGGAAGAGGGGTCTCACCAGAAACCAACATTGCTGGAATTTTGATCTTGAACTTGTAGCCTCCAGAACTGGGAGAACATAAATTTCTGTTGTTTAAGCCGTCTAGCCTGTGATATCTTGTTATGGCAGCCTGAGTTGACTAATATATAGTCAATAATATAAAAAACTGAAAATAAATGTTTTTGAGGATGTGGAGAAATTGGAACCCTTGTGCATTGCTTGTGGAAATAAAAAATGCTGCAGCCACTGGGAAAACAGTTTGACATTTTCTCAAAATGTTAAAACATAGAATTATCATATAACCCAGCTATTCCACTCCTAGGTATATAGCCAAAAGAATTGAAAATGGAGAGGTAGATATTTTTATGCCCATGTTTATAGCAGCATTATTCATAATAGCCCAAAGGTAGAAACAACCCAAATGTGCATCAGCAGATGACTGAATAAACACAATATGGTATATACATACAATGGAATATTATTCAACCATATAAAAGAATGAAATTTTGATTAATACTACAACATGGATGGACCTTGAAAACATACTTAGTGAAATAGGGCAAACTCAGAAGGATAAATATAGTGTGATCCCACTTATATGACAGTATCTAGAATAGGCAAATTCAAAGACAGAAAGTAGAATAGAGGTTATTGGGGGCTGAAGGGAGGGGGAAAGGGTTAGTTATTGTTTAATAGATTGAGTTTTTGTTGAGGATAACAAGTTTTAGGTGTAGATAGTGGTGATGATTATATAACATTGTGAATATTTAATGTTGATGATTAGTACACTTAAGAATGGTTAAAATTATAAATATTTGTATCTTACTACACACACAGACATGCACACACAAACTTCTAAAACAATCACCACTGATTTCATTGGAAAAGTCTTTAGGCATTAGTGGGAACTATTAGGCTCATGGTGACAAATACAAAGTTTCCAAAATTCTAATTTTTGCATGAAAGCTCAAATTTTTCCTGATCTTACAGATTTATTTTGTTCATTTTTCAAGGAAATGTCTGGCACAAAAGGAAGTCTGAATAACCATAATTTGTTGGTGGTTCTTCTAATTAAAAATGGTATTCCACGAAAAAATCAACTAGTTCGGCTCACAACTTTATCACACAAGTGTTTTGATTTAAGGCAACTGTCTTAGTTCAAGCTGCTATAACAAATATGCCATAGACTGGGCAGCTTAAACAACAAACATTTATTTCTCAGAGTTCCAAGATCAAGGTACCAACAGATCCAGTGTCTGGTGAGGGCCCACTTCCTGGTTTCCAGATGGCCATCTTCTTGTATCATCACATGGTGGAGAGCAGAGCGAGAATAAACAAGCTCTTTCACGTCTCTTCTTATAAGGGCACTTATCCGCCTCATGAGACCTCTACCCTCATGACTTTATTATCTCCTAATACCATCACATTGGGGTTGGGAATTCAACAGACATTCAGTCCATAGCAATAGCTATCGTACTTCGATATGCTACAAAAGTGCTTTATGCTTCCATCTCATTTTTTTTCTAATTGTGATTTAAAAACACAACATAAAATTTACCATCTTAACTATTTGTAAGTGTACAGTTCAGTAATGTTAAGTTTTATTCACGTTGTTGTGAAACATATCCAGAACTTTTCATTTTGCAAAACTAAACCTTCTGTCTCATTTTGTCACACACAATAAGATGTGAACTCAAGGGTTGAGATTTCATAAAGTTAAGCTTTTTTTTTGCTTTATCAAGGGCATCTTAAGTTGAAACTGGCATTTTTTAAAAATTGCAAGTTCAGGGGCCGGCCCAGTGGCACAGCGGTTTAGTTTGCGCTTGGCAGCCCGGGGTTCGCAGGTTTGGATCCCAGGCGCCTGCCGACACACTGCTTGTCAGCCACGCTGTGGCGGCGTCCCACATAAAGTGGAGGAAGATGGGCACAGATGTTAGCCCACGGCCAGTCTTCCTCAGCAAAAAGAGGAAGATTAGCAACGGATGTTAGCTCAGGGCTGGTCTTTCTCACAAAAAAAAAAATTTGCAAGTGCATAGCAGTGAATAATACAATCACTAGTAAGTAAAGTTTGGTGCCATTGCCTCAATTTGCATCAGCAGTTTTATAATTGCTTTAGTACCATCAGTACAAATGTGAACACAGTGAAAAGGGCAAATAATCTTAGTATTATTATGAAAATAGTTTTGACCTTGCAGATTTTCTGAAAGGTTCTTGGGAACCCCCCTCCAAGCATCCACGGACCACACATTGAGAACCACTGATTTAGATCAATGTCTTAGGAAGATCACTTTGGTGGCAAGATAAAGGAGGGAGATTAGAAAAACAAGGAGACCAGTTAGTTCAAGTGAAAGAGGAGGAAAGCTTAAATTTAAATAATGGAGTGGGGGTGAAAAGGAAAAGACAGATTTAGGAGATATTTCAGAAATGGTTTTCAGAAATGATTTACAGAGTTACAGGTATGTCTTTGGGATAATGAAATTATTGCCTTTTGTGCCAGATTTTATCCCTCATTTCCACTTATTCAATTTACATCGTTAACCTAATTACTCATGAAAACTGAAAATTTCTCTGGTACCATAAGAAAACAATAAACTAATCTAATCTAAATTAATAATGGATCTAGAAGAGGAAGAAGCTAGCTATTCAATTATCTGCTTCTACTTTTTACTTTAGTTGAGAACTTATGACCATGTTCTTTATCAACTTCTGAATTTACCTGTGTGTTGGACATAAGTTGCAATTCATATGCAGATTTGTGTGTCATTAGTTTAGGAGAGTTTTAGGGACTAATGTCTTTTCCACTGCTCAGACTCTCAATAAAGCAGATAGTGCATATGGTTTAAATACTTGGTTCTTGATATTTCATTTTGAAGGCTTTTTTCCTCCTCCTCTAACAGCAGTTCAAATGCTTCGCCTTCAGAAGGTGTACCAGTGGTGGAAAGTTATGGATGTACTCCTCATTCATTCCCAAAGTTTCAGCACCCTTCTCATGAACTTTTGAAGGAAAATGGCTTTACCCAACAAGTGTACCACAAGTATCATCGAAGATGCCTAAGTGGTAAGATGCTTGTCCTTTACAAAACTATTTAAAATTAAAATATAACTCTAAAAAATTCAAATTGTCACATTTACTATCAGGTTAAGATATTCTTTTATTTTGTTATAATTACCTTAAGTAAATGTGTTTATATAGATTCTTTATTCATGTATTTTGTAGCTTAGATACATTAGGAAATAAAGTGTAGTATATTCTTATTGCTATTGACAAATGCTTAAATTTGAGCAGTGAGTCAGAAAATGGATTAATATTTGTCCTTTATTTAGAAGAAACCCAAATATATTTTGAGGATTAATATGTTTCAGTTTTCTTTAAGTTATATAAAACATCTGCTGTTTTGACTTTAGTAAGTATCTTTAATAAAAATAATTTTATTATTTTAACTTTTCCCAGAGAGAAAATGCTTGGGAATTGGCCAGTCCCAAGAAATGAATACCCTCTTTCGTTTCTGGTCCTTTTTCCTCAGAGATCACTTCAACAAAAAAATGTATGAGGAATTCAGACAACTTGCTTGGGAAGATGCAAAAGAAAATTACAGGTCAAATTTTTTCTCATATTTTTACACTTGGAGGGAGTTTTTGAAAAATAATTTAAAAACTAGTACTGAAGTAGCCTGATTTTGAACTATGAAAGTAGCACAACATAACTGGAGGGGGGGCTATATTAGTTTTCTGTTGCTACATAGCAAATTACCCCAAAACTCACAAGCTTAAAATAACAAACATTTACAGTTTCTACAGTTCACAGTTTCTAAGGGTCAAGACTCCAGGAACAGCTTAGCTGGGTGGTTCTGGCTCAGGTCTCTGATGTGACTGCAGTCAAGGTGTTGGATGGGGCTGCAGTCTCTGAAGACTTGACTCAGGCTGGAGGATCCTCTTCAAGCTCACATGGCTGTTGGCAGGAGGCTTCAGTTCCTTGCCACATAGGCATTTCATTTTACAACATGACTTCACCCAGAGGGAGTGACCTAGGAAAGAGGGAGGACTTCCAAGATGGAAGCCTAGGTGTCTTGGATAACCTATCCTTGAAAGTGACGTGTCATCACTTCTGCCATGCTGTATTATTCACACAGACCAACCGTGGTACAGTGTAGGAGGGGGCTACACAAGGTTGTGAACACCAGGAGGTGGGATCATCTGGAACCATCTTAGGGGCTGGCACAAAGGCCAAATGAGATTTGAAAGAGATTTTTCTCTCTCTCGCCCCCACTATTACCACTTCCGTTGCATTTGCATATACATCCCCAAATTGATACATGCTTAGAGCCAAACCAGTTGTTAAGATTCCTTGAGCCAAGAAAAGGTAAGGGCTCTCATGATATGTCCCGACTCACTTGTCCAGTCTCAGTTTTTCCTACTAGTTCTCTAGTCCTCTGGGCAACAGTGGTATGGAACCACGTGTTCTGTGAATGAACCAGGCTCTCTAGCCTCTAGACAGCTGTAAATTATCTTACCTCTGCTGCTGCTTCTCTCTTTCCTCTCTCTGCTTTGCTAACTTATTCTTTTTGTCCAGGTTAGACTTTGCTTCCTTGAAAAATGTTCAGGGGAAATTTTAAGAATGCTTCTAGGGCTGAGTAGAGATCAGACCAAGAGGGCGAGAAGGAACATGAAGTGGACTCGATGCAAGCTGTTTATTCCTGGGAAGAGGGAGAGAAGAAGAAGGGATAGAAAGAAGAAAAAAGATAATTTTCCACTGAATATTTACCTAAATTTACCCTTCTTCAAGTTCTAAAAATGGATTCCTCTTGTAAATCTCAAATAAGAATATATTGTTAATCAGATATTGTGATCTTTGAGAGGAATATAAGATGCTGCAAATAAATTTTTCTGAAAAAAAATTACGTTTGCACTGACTTGTATAGAAATAAAGCCCATTTAATTTCCATCTAGAATCTTTATCTTGATCAGGAATGACAAATACATGGCATGTGTACCTCTATTGATCCATTACTGACATCTCTAATTAGTCCCAGCACTGTTCAAGATTGTTCTTGAATTTAGATTTATAGTCTTCTTATCACAGCTTTAATAACTACTGCCAGTTTACCAGAGTTGGCACAAAAGGCAAAATTTGCCATTTCTGGTTTCAGTGTCCTCATTCAACTTGTGGTTTGCTACCTATTAGTGGGCTGTGAAATCAATTTAGTGGTTCTGACTTGCTTTAAAAAATACAGTAGAAAATATCAGACTGCACCGAACATAGTAAAGTTACATTGTTTCACAATTCATCATTCATACAAATTTAAGAATTATTTGCAAAACGTTTATGCTTTTATGTACACACATATGTGAGTGTTGTGTTGACGTGGTCACAAGGTAAAAATTTTTTCTTACTATTGAACTTAGAAAAGCTTGAAAGCCATTGTTATAATTAATCTCAGCATATTTTGCTATTTATGCAAACAATTTCTGTTTGTTCCTCAGGACTTTCTAATAATTTTTGATCCCATTCCTACCCAAGTCTATGCTGGGAAGTATTCTGTATATGTTTCTAACAGCTTTTTAACACTGTTTTATAATGTTGAGTCTGTTTCTGCAGTGTTCATGACTAGACTGGATTAGCTATTCCTTAGGAGGTATAGCACAGTGGTTAAGCACCAGAACGCTTTGAAATCAGACCTAGATTTGAGTCCCAGCTCATTAACTTACTGTGATCTTGGCAAGTTATAATCCCAGTAAGCTCCAGGTTCTTTATCTATAAAGTGGGGGAAATGATGGTAGATACTCTCATAGGGTTGTGAAGATTAAATGAAACTGAACATGTAAACGAATTGATGTGTTTCCTGATACATAGTAAGTACTCAATAAATGGTTATTGTAATTAGGAAGAAGATCAGTGCTAAATATGTTCATTGACTAAAAGTAGCAGTAAGATGGTTTCACCAAAGAAGGAGAGAAATAACATTTATTACATATCTTCAGTGTGCCAGCTCTGGTCTATGTGCTTAACAAATATTATCTATTCCTGAAAAGTAGGATATTATTATCCCCATTTTCAGGGATAAAATTACAAGCTTAGAATTCAAATACAGTTCTTTCTGGGTCTCAGCCTTTATGTTATCCACTCATCTAAGCTATCATGGTGAGGGATAAGTGAGTAAATGACAGCTGAGAGGCTGGTCATTAGCCTCTGTTCTTCACTGGGGCAGTTAAGCTGTATATTTGGGTTATGTTACTAATGTCATACTTTTGGTCTTTGGAATTGGTTTTCTAAAAAAATAAGAGTAAAAATCTAAATATTATAGTAGTCTATTGGCCTTCCCAATAATCTAAGAATTCTAACATTCCTCTAAAATGTCATTTACTTGAGAAAACCCAAAAGTTCTCAATTCTGCTTTCCAGAAAGAAAGAAAGACTCCTAGGCTTCACCCCCACAGATTCTGATTTCATTGGTTTGGAGCAGGTCCTGGGCATCGTATTTTTTAAAAGCTCCTCAGATGATTCTTTTATGTAGCCAAGGTTGAGAACCACTAATAATCAATATAATATCCCGTAAGGGGAGTGTCAAGGCAGATTTATCGTTCTGAGCTGGTGTTCCTATAGTCCTTACTCCCCTTAGCCTTCAGTCCTACAAGCTCCAAGAATAGTGCCACTTATGGCTACCAAAGCAAAGAGCTCAGGTTGGTGTGTGGGTTGGTAGCCCTACATATTTCTGTTGGCTTCTTGCCAGGAAACCTATTTATTCTTCTGGACAGACCATCACTCTCCATCTTATAAATAAGCTGGTTACAAAAGACACACACACACACACACACACACTCTTCTTCCTGTGAATAACAGCCAGGCAACATTATGTTAACAGTAATGAAGAAATTGTAGCCTCTACTCCACTGAGGCACCCAGAACAACTTAAGGATTCTAATTGAAGAGTCTTTTAATTATGACATGTTTTAGTTGAGTGAGCTAGACATGGTCCTACTACTGGGGTCCTCTTGACCTTGTCCACTCTCATGGATTCTGCTCATCACTATTAGTTGAAGGTTGAGCCCATGTAGTTTGTTGATCCACTGTCCAAAACTTGTCTCAGTTTCTCTAGGTAGGTATAGGAGGAAACAAGGAAATTTGTTTTCTGATTTATGTAGTGAATACAATTCTTTTAGAAAAGCATCTTTTATCAAATGTACTTCATAACTAAAGCAGGAAGGATCTATTAGGAGTTATTTAATTAGGTTCATCCATTTATAGTTGAATGAGTCAACCACACCTAGGGTCTAGGGCACAAGAGTATGGTTTTTCTCTCTCTAGAGTAAAGATTATGTTTAAGAGCATTTAATACCATGCACAAACACACTATTATAAACCTTAGTTTGGGAAAAATCTAAAACATACCCAGTTTTTCACTAAATCTTTTGACTAGTTTTTCAGAAATACCAGGGAAAGATCCTCTGTCTGTCCAAAGAAGTCAACTCTAGTTGTCCAAGGGCTGCCTCTCATCTGCATGTTCCCAGTATACCTCTATGAGGTGCTATGGCTGAGTCAACAAAAACAGCAAAGCCAGCTATGGATTACTAATTATCACTTCAGCTAAAAATCTGCAGACTAAAAATTACATGCAATTAAACATTTTTTGTTTGGGATTATTTGTGCCATGTTTGCTTGTATCAATGCTGCTAAATATGAGATGTTTGCATTGTCATAGCAAAAATTATATTATAAACCTTTTATTTCTTTTTCACAGGTATGGATTAGAATGTCTGTTCAGGTTTTATAGTTATGGACTGGAAAAAAAATTCAGACAAGAAATTTTTAAGGATTTCCAAGAAGAAACCAAAAAAGACTATGAATCTGGTAAAAACAAACAAACAAAACAATAACCTTATTCCATTTGGAAATTGTAAACCTGAGTCTGTCAATAAATAGGGAGGGAGTTCATAACTTTTTTCATCAGGGCAGATGATTTAAGACCTTCAGGCCATTAATATGGTTCTTGATGAAGGGTGGGGCACCATATAGTACGAAGGCCTTTCCTGTGAGGTGTTGGAACATAACCACTCCCAAGTGTTTCCTTTATGGAGTTGTGCTGTGTCATGTTTCCCTTGACAAACATGACTGTGTAACATCAGCAGGTGTGCTTGGAAAGGCAGAATAGCACATGGGTAACAGTGCAGACTCTCAGCAAGATCCCTAGGTCTGAACTCCATTTCCACTACTTAGTAACTGTGTGACCTTGAGTAAGTTACTTAACCTTGTTAGCCTCAGTTTACTGATCAGGAAATGCAAGAGCACCTATATTACAGGGTTGGATATGGTTCAGATTAGTTTAATATATAATAAGAAACTTTACACCTGTTACATAGCAAATGCTCAATAAATATTAGCTGCTATTATTCATTACATTATCTTATTCTCAAGATTTAGATAAAGTGTATATTGGGAGATAAATGGTTTCTTGCTGGTAGGATCATGTTCAATATGAATCATTTCTTTAAAATTCTGTATAATTTATTGTGTATATTCTTCTTTGTTATTAGGTCAACTGTATGGATTAGAAAAGTTTTGGGCTTATCTAAAATATTCTCAATCTAAGACGCAGTCTATTGACCCAAAACTTCAGGAATACCTCTGTAGCTTTAAGAGGTTAGAAGACTTCCGTGTTGATGTAAGTTGTAAGTCTTTTCCTCTGTATTCTTTTTATTACCCTTATTTTTTGAGCTATCAGTGACTTTCTTACCTTTAATTTTACAATTTTTATTTTTTAACTTTTTATTTGGAAAATTTAACTTTCCAATTTTGAAATCAAACTTTAAAACAGGTGCAAAAACAGTACAGAGAATTCCCATATACTCTGTTTACCCAGATTTCCCAAATGTTAACATCTTACACAACCACAGTACAATTGTCAGGCCACTTTAATTTTGATATGCCCCTGAATTAAACATTTTATAGATTTAGTAACTTTTATGTGGATATGTTTGAAAAATTTTCATGTTTTATATACTTTTATCCTATAGTTTTCATAACATGCTGATGTAACATGGATTTAGGTTTTACTGCTTAATAAAATTAGGGTGAGAATGTTATGTGCATATGTAGAGACAGAAGAGTAGGCTTTAAACAATTTGATTTCAAGAGGAAAAGGAAAGCATTTAAAAAGAGAATGAGAGGAACATAAGAAGATAAAGGAAAAGGAGGAAGAAGAGAAAAGAGAAGGCAAGAAGAATCAAAAAGAGCAGGAAAGAGAGGTGAGAGGAAGGCTAGGTCCATCTCTTTTTAGTCTTGTACTTTGTCTTGTAGTGCTGTGTGGATGGATTTGACGGCCCTGGGATGGGGTTAATGGAAGTGTCCGTATTTCTGAATTAAGAGCTATGTTTCTAGAGTGGCCGAGCCAGTTCTGTCACAGACACGTCCCTTCTTTGTAATAGCGACTTTTGCCCTATCTAAATGGAAGCTAAGAATTCAGGCCTCTGCTTTTAAATACAATGGAAGATGAGAGAAGGAGGTTATGGTCATAACTTGTCTCCAAATAAAAATATTAGTCTGGTGGTGTATAGTTCCAGGCTCTCAAATCTCTGTAACTGGAAAGGCCTAAAAAGCGGACTTTTTTTGAATGCAGGATACCTTTTCACTGCCTGCTCCCTCCTTGCTTGCAATCTGAGAGGATTTGGGAGCTTTATGGATATTTATGTTTGAAAATGTTTAAATTTAGTACCATCAATAATGCTTTCTAGTCTCCTTATCCTAGAAATCCTAGATAAACCTTCAAACTCACTGAGGGTTATTTGACTTGGTATCTCTTTTTTCCCCCTGCTGCTTTCATTTATCTTTTAAACGTTACATTCAAGCAAGCTGAGGACAGGAGTTTAGGGCTGAGGAGGAGACTAGAGTTATAAATTCTTTGCAGTTGACAGAAGTCGAATAAAGGAGAAAAATAGCCTCTGGGGAACATTTTCTTGGAGGCGCGGAACCCAGCCTTAAGCTTATGCCCTACTATGTAGTTCAAGCTCCAAAACATAGGAAAGACTTAATAAACGTGTTGAGTGAAAGAATGAACAATACAACTAGACTGATTTACTTGGGGAGGAAATTTAACACCTTAAATTGCTGTGAAGTTTTTGTAATACTAAAAAGACCTACTGAAACACCAACATAGTTTCCTTCTTTGCTGGAAAAGTCTGGCCTTAGATTTTGAAGGGAGGAAAAGTAGTAAAATCATCACTGTGTTGTCTTTCATAATTTGCAGCCCCCTATTAGTGAGGAATTTGGAAGAAAAAGACATTCATCTACTTCTGGTGAGGAGAGTAGTCGTCATAGACTTCCATCTAATTCCTCAACAAAGCCACCAAATGCTGCTAGGCCTACATCTACCAATCAGCTTCAGGTCCCAGGAATCTCTCCCCGAAGGGATACTTCACAGGAGGCCAGTGACAATTCACACCAGAACAGTGCTGTCTCAGTCTCAACAAATGGTGAAATGCCTGAGAAATAGACTCTTATGAAAGTTGTTTGCCCTTGGAATCAACATTTACATCAGTCTTTATTTGGGAAAAATCTTCTGATATTTAATTGTGATAATCAGAAAAAAGAAAAAGGAAGAAAAGTGGTGGCATTTTTTCTAGCAAGATAAATTCTAAAAACGTTTTTCCTGATTTCATGAACAAGGTAGTTTTGGTGACCTTTTATAGAGATCCTCTAGTAATGTATTTTGGTCTCAGTATTTCTTTTTCAAAGCCATTGTTTACAAGAACAGCATTCCTTAAACATAAAAACAACACAAGGAATGCCTAACATTTCAGCTCATACTTCTTAAAGAAGATATAGTATGTTGTATTCATCTCTTCTGTAGAACTTTCTTAAAGAATCCAATTACCCCACTATCAATTCATATTTGAACTTATCAAAAACAAAGGAAGATTACGTATATATTTTTTAAATTTAGAAAAGGAATATGAAATGATACATTTGCTTTTCTTTTAGATGTATAGTTTAAAGGAAACCCTTTTTTTTTTTTTTACACAGAGGTAGAAATATATTGCAGTTACACTGAAGTATGCATATGCACTTTGGATGCTGAGTTTTGCTTTTTTTTCCCCCTAGTCATATCTCATGATTTACATAGTTATTGTGTTGGTGTGGAGTATTCTGAATTGGCATCAGCTGGTTACATATTAGGAGAGATTTACTTTTTGTGACTCCTTATAAACCTACACAAGTAATTGAAAACTGGGTTGGGATTGGTTGGAATATTGTCCTAAATTAATTAAATCTTGCACTGTTTTGAATGCATCTGCTGTTTGTAAATCTGCAGGTGGGTATGTCATAGTCAGTCAGATTATCTTCAATTTAGAAATAGTACTTAGTTTTCTCTTTTTGTTTCCTTTAGTTTTGTTTTATGCTCTTAAGTGTTTCCGAGAGTTATAGCAAATTGATTTCTAATTTTTATTGCTATTACAACTGATGTAAATGATACTTTCAGTTTTTGTGGGAATTGAAAAAATAAAGCACTTATTCTAAATTATTTGAATTGATTTTTAATTATTTATGTTTAGAATATAGTTGAAAAGCTGTAATATTCAAATTCTGCTAGTAGAGGACCATTATATTTTGTGAATGAAGTTTCAGTTATAAACTTATATCTATTTTTATTTAGCACATATATTTTCTTGTACTGGCAGAAGCAGCTAGTGTAAGACACTAAATTAATTTATTATTTTCTTTTTGATGTCTTGTTCTTTTAGAATGACAACATTGAAATACATATAATCTTCTTTGACTAAATGGGTATTCATCAGTAAAAAGAGATTTTCATTAGGTTATTTCCCATGCATAAATGATAATCTGCAGTTTTATAATATTTAATATTTGGGGGTCATTTTGATATTTTAATTTTAAAAAATAGTCACATTTGAATATTCAGAAAATATATTTTACTTATAAAGAGATCTTGGAAAGATAATGCAAAACAACTAATAGATTAGAATAATAAATTTTTAAATGTTTTCTTAAGTGGATATGTAGTTCTGACTTTTCAGTGAGAAATTTCCAAACTATGCTTATTAACTTCAAATGGTCTTTTGAAATGATTTAAAATTTTTCTCAATATCCTTTTTGTGTTGAACACGTACATCTGAAACTTGTTTTAACCTAAGATTATTTCTACTCACCTAAATATGGAAGTGTAAATTTGACTGGAAAATTGTATATTTTATATGAAAATACAGTAATCAAGAGTTTTGTTATGTCTAATAAATTAGTAATTTTATCACATTATTTTGATTATAAAAGTAATACATGTACATTGGGAAATTTAGAAAAGCACAAAGAAGAAAATAAAGCACCTTTTAAAAAACAAAAAAACAAAATCAGTATCATGCCATACATACACTGTTATAATCTGCTTTTTCACATAGTAGAGGTAAGCATTTTCTGATGTCATTAATATCTCTACACCATGACTTTTACAAATTACATAGTATTCCAGTGTATTTAGCTAATCGCCTATTGTTGAACTTTAGCATGTGGCCAGGTTGGGCTGTTATAAACAATTTAATTAATCTACGGATAAAACTTTTTGTATAAATTTATGTATTTATTGCCTAGCATAAATTCCTAGAAGTTGAAATTCTAATAAAAAACTTATTCCCATTTAATGCACTCTAGAATGATCACACAGTTTATATTTTCACCAACACCTTTCTGTGCTTAATCTGGTCTTTCAACTAATTTCTTAGCTCTTATGAAACTGCATATTTTTATTTTATTCTTGCATAGGAGACTGATCCAATAGAGTAATATCTAATTATATCACCACTAGATGGCAGAATGGAATAAGTCAGATCTGTAGTCTTTTGACAGCAGTGTGTGAATGTATATGAGTGTGTGTATGTGTGTGTGTGTGTTTTAGAGAACTCTCACTCCATCTTGTGGTGATATATAATTATATCAATTACTCTTGCATTCCTGAGAGTCATAAGTGTCTCAACAACTCATGATTACTTTGTTAGAGCAATGCCAAACTGTGCTTAGTTATTAGTCGATAAATACAGTAACAGCATTAAGATTTGTGTGTAAAGAGAAAAATACTATTGCTTTTTTTTTTGTCCTTTCACTTAAAAGTTTGAAGTACTTTATTAGCATTATTTATGATTAACCCTTGAGATGTAAACAAGGCAAGAAAATTGTAAGATACATCTGTTTAAATGTCTGGCTAACCTAAGCTGTGTTTAAATCACACACCAAGTTAGTGAACGGATCCTGCCTGAAACATGAGAAACTTAAAACTAGATGTTACTCTTGTAACTAGAACAAATTGTTATCACACAGCTAGTTGAATGGCAGAGCAAGGATTGGAACTCAAGTAGTCTGGCTTCAGACCCCAAGCTCTTCATCTTAACCAGATTGTTCTATAACAGCTTGAAACATTGAAATGTGTGAACACTGACCCTACATCTCAACTGCAATGATTCTTAACTATTATAAAATCAAGTTTAGATTCTTGTGGTTAAGACTGTAAAGTTTCTGTATCATGGGCATCCTTTGCTGTAATGAATGGTCTAGTGAAATATTTAAATATAGTCATTAAGTGCTATATGGTAAATCCTTTTGGGGGGGAAAATGATTAGGGAACAAAATCATTCATGTGTTTAAATGTTTTCCCAGAATTAGGTAAAGTAAAATCAAAACTAAAGTGAACATTTTGTTCAGAATACGCTTAGAAATTTTGCATTACTTTAGAGTTATTGTCAACTGAATATACTATACTATTCAGAAATAATAGTATTCTAGTCTTTAAAAAGCTGAAGGAAATACGCTACATGGTTAATTAACAGGAAACACCTCTGGCTTTGTACTTTTTCACCAGTTTTCTGAATTCTTTCCAGTGAGCTTGTTTTTAACTTGGCCAATTAAAACTTGATTTGGTTAATAGAATGGTTTCTACCAATATGCATATTTGCTTCAGTGACAAAAGCAGAATGTGCTGTTTATTATTTTGATTTTCTTTTTTTTCAGGTAGTATTTCAAGTGTACAAAATTGAATACCTTTCTCAGAGTGTTTTAAAATACATTAGACCTTCATTACAACATAAACATAGTCACAGTATGGTAATGTTTAATGTTAAAATGTTCAGTTTTCTAGTTGAATGCCCTTGAGTATAATCTAAGATGACATTGACTTTTAATGAGTCAATAGAAGGGCCTCGAGAGGGAGAATCTGTGACTTCCCCAAATTTAATATGTAGAATTTTTTATATACTACATTCTTTTGGGAAGATAATTCGTAGCTTTTATCAGATTCCTACCAGGATTTATGATCCCAAATAAGTTTAATAACCACTGCTCTAGAGAACACTTAGTTTAGTTGTTAAAATCATGAATTGAATCCTGGCTCCCTTCACTAAGTTACAGTCCTTCATCTGTAAAATTGCACTTACCTCATAGTGTTATAAAAATTAAATACAAAGCATTGAACACAATGTCTGGGATGCAGTAAGCACTCAGTGCACACTAGCTGTTATTAGAACTAAGCACTGGATATATAAAGATATTTTCTCCAGTAGGCTATGAATATCATTTTAAATCTTCATGTGAAATTAATCTACTTAAAACATTTTAATTAGTAAAGAAAAGTCAGATTCCTTGTAATTGTTTTGTCGTCCTAAGATAATGAAGTTACAAACACTTTTCTGCCCTTGTCGTTGCTCAATTACCTCCATGTGAGAAGTCCCAGGGTGCTGAGATCTATTTCTGCTGACTCCATGTGACAAGGGTATGGATTCCACGAACCAGTCGCCAGGTCATGAATCTGAGCTATTGTAGTATCTCACTTTTAGTTCTTTCCTCTTGTTTGTTTGGTTAACAATTTTGCTTGTTGTGTTTTTGCAGCATCATCACAATCTATTACTTTTGCCTCCTCGTAAATATCCAGTCCCTGAGCAGGATATGAGAATCTGCCTTTCCATGACCCATGGCCTCTCCCAGGCTCAGTAACACTCCAGCAACCTCCCTGCTGCCACTCACTTCCTTTTGTATGAACCAGAGCATATAGTCTAAGGACCAAGGGAGCCATCAAAATATCTCACGAGTTTGTAAAAAACATACTTTTGGAAACTTCTTTGGGTTGTCAAGACAGTTTGATATATTGCAGTGGTTCTCAAATTAGTGGTATGCCCAGGAGTACATAAATACTTTCAGAGGAGTTTACATAGACATAGATCATTTTAAAGAGATCAATTTCCAGATTCTCAACTTCCGTAAGTACTCTTTCCTAAAATTGATTTATCTGATAATCTGCTTGAGTTCCTAATAGTCTTTTTCCCACTTTGTGAAAGAAAGGCACTGCTCTTACCCATCCTAAATATTACTCTAGATGTGAAAGCCATTATGGGCCACACAAAAGTATAACCTTTAACGATTCGTTGAGCCCTCATAAACTCTTAAGACTTGCTGAATTTCTTTTCTTTATAAATATTTCTGTTAAGGGTAAGGCTTTGTGTATTTTTGGTTGGTATTCATTGCATTATTCACTGAGAGAGGTTGAACATGTTTTATCAAATCATACCAAATATATATTACGATTACTGTCAGTTCTCATTATGTCTGATAAAATGTTTTTAAAATTTTCTACTTCCTATTTACAAGAAATATTATTTTAAAAGTAGCTGCCATATAGATTTCTTTTTAGCAAACTGAAACGTTCTCTTTCATTAGATTTCTTTAAAAAGTTGGATCATGATTTTTTTCAAGACATGCATTTCCAATAAAACTTGTGTCAGAGATTGTTGAGCTGTTTATCCAATCCATTTCTCCTTCCCCTGGTACACAGTGCTAGACTGCATGTCCAGCCTCCTGCTATTGTAGGTTTACCAATATAACCGGTATTGGAAGGCGGAGGACGTAAGTGGCACTGCTTCTAGACCTGTCCACGTGCCATCTCCATGCTCATTCTTTCCTTTTC
Organism: Tapirus indicus; assembly: GCA_031878705.1. Lineage (NCBI taxonomy): Eukaryota > Metazoa > Chordata > Mammalia > Perissodactyla > Tapiridae > Tapirus > Tapirus indicus. The sequence goes on along the minus strand of CM062919.1, from coordinate 134,828,634 downwards.
GGCTATGTGGAAGCCACATGTTGAAGACAGCAGAGCCCCAAGATGGGAGGAACCTGTCCCTGAATAATCACCTAGTCCCTTTTGGGACTCTATATTATCGAGAAATAGTCTTTTATTTTTTTAAGCCATCAAGAATTTTGAGTTCATCCATTACAGTAGCTAGTATTACCTTAACTAATAATAAAAAATTTACTACCTATGTTTAATAACTACCAAAGTGTATCTATATGTTGTCTTGATCAATTAAGTATTAATATAATCAGAAGAAAAAAAATTTTATCAATTAGAACAACTTATGGTCAGAGGAAAATAAATAAAATTTTTAATTATATACTTATTTTTGTTGTAGATACATATCTGGTGATCAATAAGACTTTCAAACATTAAAAAGTATTAGGATAAAAATCTGGAGAATGGAAATTCAAGTTCAAGGAGAAAAGGGAAAGGTTAAGTTTTCTAAATGTTAAAGAAGAGCTTGCTCATACATTTTTAAAAATGGATTTAACTGTTATATTTGGGTTTCATTGGATTCACTTAAAAAGTAATATAATTTTATGTGTCAGTATTTATAATATGCTGGAAATTATGACTTTTGCAACTGTTAAAATGAAAAATTTGAGATGTCAACTTAAAACTTTGTGAGGGAAGTTTATGAAAGTTATTTTTGGGGGTTTTCAAGCAAAAATGTTTGAAGACTGATGGGAGGAGGAGAAGCGCAGACTTTGGGGTTAAGTGGCTCTACATCCAAATTCTGGTTCTGCCATATCACGGGGCACATTAGGTTAACCCAACGGCTCTTATTCTACTCTAATATTGAAATGAAAATGCACGTAAATTGCTTACTCTCTGGCACTAACCTGCTATTGCTATTAAAAATCTTAAGTACTTCTAGGAGGAAGAAAAATCAGCCACTCAGATGAAAATTAATTCATCAAATCCCTTATTTCTCAGAGTGAGTGGAAAATTAGGTACAGAGGGGAAAGACCTTTATTTGGGAGAGAAGGGATAATTTTAGAACACGTAGCATGAACCAAAGGAAGAAGCTCTGTTACATGGCAAAATGGTAGTGGAATGGACTTATTTGGGAGGACAGTAGGAAGGACGGCAAGGCTGTATGTAAAGGAAAGATGAGAAGGAAGCATAAATTTGCTTTAACTTACATTGGTTCTAGTCTATCTTGCAATTAAAATAGCTCTGAAATTTTAAAGTTACTCAAATGATTGCCTTTAAGTTGGTGTAATTATTTTATATGTACCATAAATAGCATGTACTTTATGAATCTGCTCCCTTGTGTTCCTTGTGATTTCTATTTTAAGTAGCTCCAAAGTGATACCAGTGAGTTAACTAGGTCAACTGCCACCTGTGTTTGTTCCCTTTATAATTCTTTTAAATCTCTGAGAGAATTCAAGACCTTAAGTATGGCAATTTCTCTACCTAATACCTCTGATTACAGTGTGTACCTACTGGGACAGCAGAAGAATGCTAGTGGCAATGGGTGGAACAGAAGCTGAGGAGGGCTGTGGAACTGCAAAGTTTGTGCCTGGTAAAGAGGGCAAATTCAGTTAAAACAGTACATAGTGTCACCTGACCTTTCTATCACTTCATAAGCTACCTTAAAATTCAGATTTACCACTAGAGTTCTTGCATTTAGGAAGGGATCAGAGAAAGTCATAAGAGAACCATATTTTGAAAAAGGTTAGCCAATGTTCTTGGGAGTATAAATTGGTACAAAAGCTCTATGATTGAAAATTTAGCAATACCTTTCAAAACTTTAAGTGCATTTACCATTTGGCCTAGAAATTCCACTTCCAGGGATTTACCTACAAATATAATCTTTGCACATGTGTGCAAAGATGTACATACTATTAGAGTCATGAAGGTTTTTGGGGGAGTTTTTTTGGTGAGGAAGATTAGCCCTGAGCTAACATCTGTTGCCAATCCTATTTTTTGCTGAGGAATATTGGCCCTGGGCTAACATCCGTGCCCATCTTCCTCTACTTTATATGTGGGACACCTGCCACAGCATGGCTTGATAAGCAGTACATAGGTCTGCACCCGGGATCCGAACCTGCGAACCCCGAGCCGCTGAAGCAGAGCACGTGAACTTAACCACTACACCACCAGGCTGGCCCCCATGAAAACGTTATTTTTAATAGCATAAAATTAGAAACAACTTGACTACTCATCAATAAGAGACTGATTAATAGTTATAGTATGACTGTATAATGGGATTTCATGAAGGATTGACAACGCAAGGGTTGATAAGGAATAATCTCCAAGATATGTTAAATGAAAAAAGCAAAGCACACAGCATTGTGTCTAGAATTCCACCTTTTGGTTAGTAAAATACACATATCTGCTTGTATCTGAATAGAACAGCCCTGGAAGGATAAATAAGAAAGTGATGATAGTAATGGTTGCCTATCGGGAGGAGAACTGGGTCACTGGGGGATTAGGTTAGAGAAAGACTTTTTACCCTATTCCTTTTGAATTTTGTGTTATATGTGTATTTTTTAAAAGAAATATTTTTAAAATGTTCCTAAGCTTCACAAGGCTGAGAAATTAAGATTTATTACTATTGACTCATCCCTTTTGGTTTTGCTGTGAAGACAAAGAATATAGCAGCTCCATGTATATCTTTTCCAGACTTTTGGATGCCGAGATTTTAAGCAGAAGATAATAAATTATGCTCCTTTTCTTTCCCTTCAGTGCTCCAAACCAACTCAGATATACCCAGGAGTCAGGCGGAAGGGGAGCAAAATATCTATTACTACAAGTAATGCTGGATTTGACAACTTAATACTCACTCCTTTACTCAGAAAATTAAACTTGGCCATCCAGAGACAGCTGGACACATGCAGGCCTCTCTTCAGAAACAAGGGCTCACCATTTAGGAGATGAAGAGGGAAAACTGGCCAGTTCACAGGGAGTACAGCCTGGTGAGAGGAATGAGAGAGGAGCTGAAGAGAGCAGCTCAGTTCCTTCACCAGTCTCACCAAGTCACTCGCACACGGGGAGGAGTGGAGAGCAGAGAGGAGGGAGGAAACGACTTTTCCCGGTATAGACTCCTGGAGGGTTTTTAGTTTCTATTCTGTGGACTCTGGCAGGAACGTTAGGAAGAGGAAAGACTGGTCTCTCCTATAAGCATCCAGCATTGCTGCCATCCAGGGCTCTGTCTGCTGCTAGTCGTCTGTACCAACCGATCTCTCTGAATTTCCCTGCATCGTCTCTTCACACTGATTTGATTACCACCCTTTCCGTGCCTTGCATGGCTTCCTGCCTTTTGCACACAATTTTTTTGGTCCTTTTTTTCCTCCAATTGGTGCCCATTTGCCTTTTCAGGTCCAGATCAAGCTCTGACAGCCCCTTGCTCCCCTGAGCCCTTTCAGAACTTGTTCTCTGACCCCTCCTTTGGTCCCCAGCATGTGTTGCCTGTCTTGCGACATTTCTCCTTATGGCTCTAAGCTCTACTACCTTTGCTTTTCAGTCTTAAAGTGATCAATTATGGAAAGCTTAACTTCAAAAAAAAAAAAAAAGAGACCCTATGAACTGCAGTTATACAATTTATACGTGGGAAACTAAGATTTATAACTTTTGACTCATTTTAACATCTCTAATACAAGATGGAAGACAATGTGTGGTGGAGAGCCTGAGATGTCCCTTCCCAGGCTGTGGAACTTAGTGTGCAACGAGGGAAATTTAATCTCTCTCCCTGCTCCCATCTCCTGTTTCCCAGGATACTGTGGCAATTGTTTGTTCATAGATGCCCCATAAGCTCTTGGAGGCGGCTGAGAATTAAGTTGCTTATTAATTCATTTAGTCTTGACCTACATATGGTTGAATAATCACAGGGCCATCTGTCCTCCTTAATTAACATGCAGAGATGAGGAGATTTCTCTCTACCTTCTGTGGATTGCGTGTGAATCTTGTCAAGAGGGCCCCAAAACGACTTGCTGCCAGAGTCCTGGCAATTGCTTATCAGTGAAACCAACAGCTAATGGGGAGGGCTTTTGTTATTTTTGCTTGTTTTGTCTTTTTAAAAAGGCCTCCTGTTGTGACTAGCCCTTGCTATTTCACCAGCCAAAGGCAATCTCATAAATGAATAAGCAATAGTATATTTCCTTTCAGGTTCAGGAGATAGAATGGGAGATTTTCTCAGATGCCTGAGTTTCGTCTCCCACAGGCTTCCACATTTCTCACAGGGTCCTCACACTTGCCTGTATGAAATAGACGGAGTAAAGCGGTCTATTACAGAGCACTACTTCTCTTAGTTGTTGACATGAAATGTGATGGGTTAAAAAGCTGTCAACTAAAACTAGACAAACCCTTATTGATGAACCTTGGAGTATCTGTGAACTTGTTTGACCAGAATCCTACTTAACAGTTATCAAGGACCTGATTAAATAATGAGCTTCATAGCTCTGGCGAGATGGATGACCAGTAGTCATGCAAATGATAATAGCGTCCATGTTAGAGTGCTTCACTGTATACCAAGGACTGTGACAGGCTTTATGTCACTTGAGCCTTAGTATATCCCTGTGAGGTATGCAGGGCAGGAGTATAATCTCCATTTTATAGATTGATGAAAATTATTAAGTAAACTGAGGCCTAGGGTGGTAAGATGCTTCTTAAGGATCACTGCTTTTAAGTGCGGAGTTCAAATTAGAACTCTAATTCCTGTCTCCTTATGATCTGTCCAGTATAGTACCCTGATGGGATTTCCATACATCCCTTAATTACGGTACCATACACCATAACCGTTTATCTGTAATGTGACCACAGGCTGCATTATACCTCTAGGAGTGCAGAGTGGACCAGTATAACTAAAAAGACATTGACTGGGACCTTGCCAGAGGTGAAGAACTATGAGTTAGCATGCATTTTGAGTTTTCCTTTTTTCTCTTCAATGCATCCACCACATATTCAAGTGCACCTGCATAAAAATGATGCACTACCAAAACAATCTTGAAAAAGAAGAACAAAGTTGGAAGACACACCAATTTCAAACATACTACAAAGCTACAGTAATCAAAACAGTGTGGTACTGGCACACAAATAGTCATATAGACCAATGGAATTGGATAGAGAACCTAGAAATAAACCCTCACATATACAGTCAATTAATTTTCAACAGGGGTGCCAAGACCATTCAATGGGGAAAGGACCATCTTTTCAACAAATGATGCTGGGAAAACTGGATATCCACATGCAAAAGAATGAATTTGGAATTTACTTTACACCATGAACAAAAATTAACTCAGATTGGATCAAAGGCCTAAATTTAAGAGCTAAAACTATGAAACTCTTAGAAGAAAATACAGGGGAAAGTCTTCGTGACTTTGGATTTGGTGAATAGTTTCTTGAGCATGACACCAAAAGCACAGGCAACAAAAGAAAAAGTAGATAAATTGGACTTCATCAAAATTAAGAACTTTTGTGCATCAAATGATACTATAAAGAGAGTGAAAATATAACCTACAGAATGGGAGAAATTTTTTGCAAATCATATATCTGATAAGGGATTAATATCCAGAATATATAAATATATGAATGTTATAAACTATTAAGACATCAATAAAAATTTTTAAAAAAGGAAAAGAACTACAAGTTGACAACAAAAAATAACCCCAGTTCAAAAATGGGCAAAATACTTGAATAGACATTTCTCCAAAGAATATATACAAATGGCCAATAAACACATGAAAAGATAATCCACATTATTAGTCAATAAGGAAATGCAAATTAAGCCACAATGAGACACTACTTCATGCCCATTAGGATGCCTGTTATGAAAGCAAAAAATGGAAAATAAGTGTTAGGATGTGGAGAAATTAGAACCCTTGTGCATTGCTGGTGGAAATGGTGCAACTGCTATGGAAAACAGTATGGCACTTCCTCAAAATGTTAGACATAGAATTACCATATGACCCAGCTGTTCTACTTCTGGGTATATACCTAAAAGAATTGAAAACAAGAATTCAAACAGATACTTGTACACCAATGTTCACAGCAGTGTTTTTCATAATAGCTGAAAGGTGGGAATAACTCAAATGTCCACTGACAGATGAATGGATAAACAAAATGTGGTTTATCCATGCAATGGAATATTATTTGGCCATAAAAAGGAATGGAAATCTCATACATGCTCACAGCATGGATGAACTCTGAAAACATAAATGCTCAGTGAAAGAAGCCAGACACAAAAGGACAAGTATTGTATGATTCCACTCATAGGAGGTACCTACAATAGTCAAATTCATAGAAACAGACTAAAATAGAAGTTACCAGGGACTGGGAGGAGAGGGAATAGGGAGTTATTGCTTAACGGGTATAGGGTTTCTGTTTGGGTTGATGAAAACGTTTTGGAAACAGTTGCACAATATTATGAAAGTACTTAATGCCATTGAATTGTACATTTAAAAATAATTAAAGTAGTAAATTTTTATGGTGCATATATTTTACCACTATAAAAAAATTGGAACATAAAACAAAACATATGGACTAGGTGCTTTACAGAGATATAGAAGGAGAAACTCACGATTTCTCAGAAAATAATAAAAAAGCTAGTCGGAAAGAGAGGGACAAGACTTAAGTGGCTGAAACCAAGAGGTGTGAGTTGGGGACAGCATCGTGGAGAAGGCTGTGGAATAAGAAGAGGGAAAAGAGCAAAATAACATTGAGTGCTCATTATTTACCAGACTCCATGAGAAAGCTTTTGTATACTTTTTTTCATTTCATCCTCACAGCAATCCTGTATGGTCGGGACTGTTACTAACCTAATGTTTTATGTGAGGAAACTGAATCTTGCTCAAGAACTTACTCAATGAGTGGCAGAGCCAGAATTTAAAACCCAGCCTGTCACTTCCAAAACTTATATGCTTAATTTGTTGATCTCAACTTTTTTGGTTAAGAACTGGAACAACAGTATCCACCCCACAGGCTTGTTGTGAGGGTTAAATAAGAAGCATTTTTTGAACTGGAAAATTCTGAATATACCTGAGGAGTTTGTATTATTCTTTGGTTGCTCTGTCCTCTCTGCTCCCATAGGAGGCAGAGACCTCTTTTAAAGCTCTCTGTACCAAAGTGGGTTGTTGACTAAGGATTGTTCTCATACTCCTCCACCATTTGTGAATTTCTCAATGGCAAACACTCTATCTTATTGATTGTTTTTGGCAGGATTGAAAAATGTATGTGATACTAAATGTTTTTTGAGTGAAGGTACTGCTTGAGCAGAATTTGGAAATGAAAAGCATGGCAGAAAGGATGGACAAGGATTCCTGAGACAACTGTATTTAAAGGACAGGCAGGTTCCTCACTAGAGTGGAGGGCCAGGGCTGGCATGCTGGATTACGGGAGAAAAGACAGTTTAGGTAGGAAAAACAACCCGTGAGAAGTTTTGATCTGAGCAGCCTTTGGGACTCATTGTGGGATTCTGGGAAGGAGATGGATATTTGGAGGAGATGGGTGACATCACTGTGTAAAGAATCTTGTAGATTGGAAGGAAATGAAAATCAGCAGCACGATAAGCGCTCAACTCAAGCGATGGTTGTCAGAAGGGAAGGCAGGATTTAGAGGAGTAGGCAGGATGAGCATCAACCGTCATGTCTGTGCAGATAACTCTGAAAGCTTCCTGCACCCTACCATTCCAAACAATATCATCGCCGTCACTGCCCTCACCACCGTCAACGTTATCATCATCATTAGCCACAGCAATAACAGCCACAGTCGCAAGGGATATGTTATCGGAGCCTACCAGGTGCAAGCTGCTAGCCAGGGCTACAAATAAAAGTTTAAGCCTCTGCTTTCAAAGTGTCTAGAAAAGCCTTGAGTCCCTCCTACCCTTCCCGATCCTGTCCTCTGATGCCAGGCTCTCTTTTCATAAATGCAGCTTTAATCATGTGTTCAGTGTTGCTGAAAAGAAACTCCTTAGCAATTAGGTCTTCCAAATTGGGATCTTGATATATTTTAAAAATTACTCTATTTTTAGACTAGACATTACATTCACATGGCTCAAAATTCACGTCGGTATATGGAGAAAAATCTTCCTTCCCACTTGTTTCTCCCGTTCCCTCATTTATTCCCTGTGTACCCTTCCAGAGGATTTCCCTGAAGCTTTCTAAACATGCTTTTAAAAAGAATATAAAGGCTTTATTTTTCTACAGCAGTTTTAGGTTTACAATAAGATTGAGAGGAAGGTACAGAGCTTTCCCATATGCCCCCTGCCCACACACTGACGCAGCCTCCCTCATTATCAACATCACTCACCAGAATGATACATTTTTTTTACCAAGGATGACCCTACAATGACACGTCATAATCACCCAAAGTCCATAGTTTACCTTAGAGTTCACTTTGGTGGTGTACATTCTATGGGTTTGGACAAATGTATAATGACATGTATCCATCATTATAGTATCATATAGAGTAGTTTCACTGCCTAAAAATCCTCTGTGCTCTACCTATTCATCCCTCCCCTCAACCCTGGCTACCACTGGTCTTTTCACTGTCTCCATAGTTCTGCCTTTTCCAGAATGTTATATGGTTGGAATCGTATAGTATGTAGCCTTTTCAGATTGGCTTCTTTCACTTAGCAGTATGCATATGAGGTTCCTCCATGTCTTTTCATGGCTTGATAGCTTTATTTTTGAGGCTAAATAATACTCCTTTGCCTGGATGTACCACAGTTTGTTTATCCATTTGCCTACCAAAGGATATCTTGGTTGCTTCCAAGTTTTGGCAATTATGAATAAAGCTGCTATAAACATCTGTGTGCAGTTTTTGTGTGGACATAAGTTTTCAACTCCTTTGGGTAAGTACCAAGGATCATGATTGCTGGATTGTATGGTAAGAGTAAGTTTAGTTTTGTAAGAAACTGCCAAACTGTCTTCCAAAGTGGTTGTCTCATTTTGCATTCCCACCAGCACTGAATGACAGTTCCTGTTCCTCCGCATCTCACAGGCATTTGGTGTTGACAGTGTTCTGCGTTTTGGCCATTCTAATAGGTGTGGAGTGGTATCTCATTGTTGTTTTAATTGCTAAACATGCCTCTTTAATGTTCCCCACACCGCTAGCACAGTTTTCCCAGTGGGTCATCCCAAGTCTCTGAATATGCCTTTGTTTTTCTTCTTCCTGCCTATAATGCCCTCCTCCTCCCAATCTAAATCTGTTAAGTCAAGGAATATCAAACATTTCTCCAGGAAGCATACATTTTGTGATTTAGTGATTAATAAAAAGGGGAGAGAGGAAAGGAACTAGCTTCTATATTTTGGGCCTAGGAAGTCAAGAGGAGACACCAAAATGCTTTTTGTTATTATTAAGCGGTGAAAGTGACTTCTCTTTCACACTTATTTAAAAACAAAACAAAGCACTGAAAGTCCAAAACTTTTTAAAAAAGATTCTATATAATTATAAGACTTTAAATCACACTCTAACACCTTTAAGTGTCTATCTAGAAAGAGTGATTTCAGTTTGACTTATCTAACCCGATTTGGTGAATCCCATTTCCCTTGGAGGAACAGCTATCAAAATGATCTGATTTATAATAAGATTAAGAACATTCTGGCACCCCGAGAAGGAGGATTATTAATGTGCAAGAGAGCTGTCCAGTGAATGTGGGGGAGGGGCACGGGCCCGTTGGGGAGCAGCTGTCTTCCTTCCCAGCTGCCCCTCAGGTTCCCCCTGACCAAATGTTAACAGAAATTGCAAGAAACACCTGATGCTAAGATGCCTGTCGTTCACCCAGTTGACAGCCTCTAGGGAGCCTGAGACTGGTCAGATAAGCCACTTTGGTGGATAACATTCTTGTCCTGAAAACTGTAAAGCACTAAATGGAGTGAAAATTAACTGTCAGATATAACTCACCAGCTTGAAAGACCATATGGACAGCATTATATGAAGATTACATTCTAGTTCAAGGACTCCCCAAAATATGAATTTTTTTTTTGTTTTTTTATTTTTCCCTACTTCATTCTGTAAGGGAATTGAGGTAATTTACAAGAATTTTATCCTTATACTAAATGGAAATTTATAAAACAAAAGGTTTAAAGCTAAGAGCACATGCAGATTTATAGGTCATAAAGTAGTGTATGGTTATTAAAATTGGACTGCAGATATTTTTTGAGCTGCTTAATAGCCAAGGTAAAAAGCGAAACATGATAGGTTAAAACTGCATATACCATTAAAACAATAATAATTCAGTTTCTTAGGAAAAAGAAAACTTTTCTTGTTCTTTACGTCTATAAGACATTTGTGTGGGCTTTCGTGTGTGGGCATCAAGTGACACATGGACATCTTTAACAACATTCCTCAGTAAATACAATAATGGGTTCTGTCTATAGTTTCTTCTACTATTCCTCTATGTAAACCAAAGGTATAACAGTATACATAATTCAGAAAGGTCATCTGAAGGAAGACAATAGATTCCATATGCAACTCTGTGAGAATCCAGGGAATAAAAGGGAGATATTTAAAGACATGGACTAACTGCGTTCTTCAAGATGTATTCCTTGCATATTTTCTTCAATTGGACTTTTGACAAAACTTGAAAGGAGCCTAATGGATGTGATAATTAACTAGATGGAGGGAATCCTTTCACAATGTATATATGTATATCTAATCACTATGATGGATATTTTAAATATCTTACAATTTTTATGTCATTTATACTTCAATGAAGCTGAAATTTTTTAAAAAGTTGAGCAGGAGAGAATTCAATACCTAAAATTTTGCATGGCCTGACATTCAGGTATTCTCTGTAGTTGTATAAGAGAAGATCCATAGACTTTCAAAATCAATCAAGAATGGGAAGGAAGGCAACCTTTATAAAAACTGAGGTCCCAGCATCTTGAGCATACTTTTGATTGCATCTTCCAGAAAGCCCAAACCAAAATAGCTTAAAGACCTAGATCATTTATTTTATTTTATTGTTTTGTGAGGAAGACCAGCCCTGAGCTAACATCCATTGCCAATCCTCCTCTTTTTGCTGAGGAAGACTGGCCCTGGGCTAACATCTGTGCCGTCTTCCTCTACTTTATATGGGACGGCGCTACGGCGTGGCTGACGAGCAGTGCATCGGCGGGCGCCTGGGATCCGAACCTGAGAACCCCGGGCTGCCAAGCGCGGACTAAACCTCTGCGCCACTGGGCGGCCCCTAGATAATTTATTTTAATATTTCTTATTTCCTAAAAATTTATTTGAAGCTATACATTTCCTTCTAAGTATTGTGTAGGTGAATCTCATAGATTTTGGTATATAGTGTTTCCATTATCACTTGAAACCCTTTTATTTAGTAATATTTTTCAATTTCTAAACATATGAGATTTTAAAAAGCTATCCTTTGGTTGCTAATTTCTCAGTTCATTGTATCAAGGGCAGGATAATTTAGTCTGCATAGCAATCATTCAGAATTATTTAGACTTTCATTTGACCTAATGCATGAAATATTTTTGTAAATTTTTCACATGTTCTTGAAAAGAAAGTGTATTCTCTGTTGGTGTAGAGTTTTGTGTAATGGCTTGAGCTTATTAAATGCATTGTTCAGATCTTAGATATAGGAGCTCTATGAAACTTTAGATGCCACCTCAAGGAGAAGGCTGTGGGTGAGGAAATTCTAAATTGATTAAATTGAAACCAAACTCACTTTTCTGGAATTGACTATGATTATGATATCAACCACCAGAGGTGTATCAGTTATCTATGGCTGCATAACAAATCACCCTAAAAGTTAACAGCTCAAAAAAACCATTGTTCATTTGCTCACAGTTTCTATGGGATGGCAATGCTGCGGCAGGGCTTAGCTGGAGTGGCTCTTCTGCTGTTCTTGCTGGGGGTCGCTCATGCAGCTGCAGTTATCTGGAGATTGCTGGGGGCTGGACCACACAAGATGGCCTCACCATCATGTCTGGGTGCCTCAGATGGGATGGCTGGGCCTCTTTCTCCACAGGTCTTTCATCCTGGTTTTCTTCACATGATGATGGAAGCTTTCCAAGAGGATAAGAGCAGAAGCTGGGGGAGCCTCTTGAGGCCGGGATCAGAAGTCACAATGCATTTCTACTACATTCTGTTTGTCAAAGCAAGTCACAAGGCCAGTCCAGATTCGAGAGGTGGGGAAATAGATTTTACTTCTTGATATGAGGAATTTGGGGCCATTTTACATCCATGACAAAGGGAAAAGCAAGTTCAAAATAGAGATTGAGTTGGGTTATAGAAAAGGGAAGAAGTTCTATATATTATATTCTTGAGTACATGGTTTGAATATGTACCTGCTCCATATGGTTGCAAAGGGTCTATTTTGAACAGTTTTCACGTCCTTGTGAGCAATGTTCCAAAAGGACTGAGAGCTTCCAGAGAGGGTGTCTGCCTGACTCTTGCCCGTGAGTTATCTCTTGGCCGCTTCAACATCCTGGTGGATGCCCAAGTAAGAAACCCATTTTTAGAGCCCCATAAATTTAGGCCCTGCTTTGTATGAGGAGACATATAAAGAGTGTGACTTCTGAGTAGCCTAGGGCCATACTTTATCTAAGGCCTAAATGGGTAAGTCCTTTGTGAAATTATCTCTTCTTTATGTGAAGTTCACAGACATGATTTGTTTCAGCAAGATAAGGCTGAATTTAACTGCAAGGGCAGTCCTGGTGACTGCAAAGTTCATGTTCAGGAAAGGAGGCCAGTTTGGAGAAAAATTTTGACTTCCTTTATTTTGAATACCACATCCAGAATGACATGGGGCAGGGTAGAGTTGGCGTTTGTAACATCCTCTGAAGAATCAATGCCTAAGAGTTTGGAGTTTACATGCTCAGTTCTGGTGATTTTACTAGGAAAGTAAAAGTCTGTGTTCCTAGGAATGAAAGCAGGGGAATTCTTCATTTGAAAAATGCTCTTTTGGCCCCTTTCCTCTCTTGGAGTTGCCTTGCTTTCTGCCCTAACAAGTCAGATCAGCCCTGTCCTCCCCAGGATTCTCTGGGGACTCAGATCTGGTGTATGGGATGGATTTGGATCCCCTAATCTGCTGCTGACCTCCTTTCTGCCAACTGAGTTAGACAAATGTGAGCTTGTGAGGTGTGGTAGGCAAAGGAAGCAATCATTTGGGAGCACAACCTTTTATTTCATCCTGACTCGGAACTGACACGTTTACAGTACCATTTGTAAAAATAAAAAGTTCAGTATCCCTGCTGGGTCCACTGGAATGTTCCATCCTGTTCCTTTACTAGCTACATTTGGATGAAGAAACACACAATTCGTTTAGCCTTGGGATCCACTTGAATACTCTCACCAGGACTCGGGTTTCTGTTCTTTCTTATGAGGCACAATATGTGTTTGTCATCTTCCAAGCACTCTATGAGTGTGCGGACTGGGATGTTATTCTCTCAGAGTGCAAACAGTGTTTTCCGCCTGACCATGGCTCAGGCTCTGTCTCGCGCTGGGGCCTGGTCAGGCAAGCTGTGTGTATCCTTCTTGAGGAGGCTGATTGTTGTGAAAACCTTTGCCACATAAACAGAAACAAGATAGGATTGCCAGCAACTTTTCTCTTATAACCTCTGGAACACAATTGCATCAGCTCAGACATGTGACCGGGAAGAAATATTCTCTCAAACACCATCTGGTTAAGAATGAAGAGTACTTCTCAGCTTGGTGGATGGCAAAATGTCAAAATGCCCCAGGCACGTCTGCCTTGGTCCTCAGTTCCTAAAAGATTCACAAGCTGACTAGTTCTGACGGAGCCTCATAAAGGTGGGTTTGCCCTGAAAGAAGCTGGAGTAATCTTGACCTCAGATCGTATGCCTCTTGGAGCACCCTCTGGGGCTTTTGTGTTTCTAAAGCTAACCTAAAGAGTAAATGTTGCTTTAGGACAGACTTAATTTAGCTAAAATCATTCATTAATTCATATTTATGAGCAGATACTGTCCTAGGGCTAGAGACACAAAGATAGATGAGATTCAGTTTATGCTCCTAAGAGCTCAGGCAATGGTGAGGATCCAAGAGAGGAGGGAAGAAAGAGACGTAAATAGATGCTGATAATACAGAACCCCCTCTCCCACCTTTTTAAAATGTGAAATATGCTTTGTCCTGCTGTGGCAAATAAAGGTTTAATCGATTCATTTCTTTAATCAGCAAACATTTGCCAGATGCCTGCTTTATGCCAGGCCCTGTGTCTACAAGGGAGTCGTCTTAAGGAGCAGCCTGAGGGTAGTGTTGGGAAGGTCAGAGAAGCACCCTCCCTCATTCTCCCTTCACCCTTCCCTGCTGGCCCTTTCACTTCCTCTGCGGCTGGATGCCAACAGCATGAGATGCAGTGGTAGCAGTTCCTGATCCTTTTGGGGGCCAAAGGAGGATATGCCCTTGAAGGGGAACCTCAAAAGGAAGCAGATCTGCAATGTAAACATCCCCTTCAGCCATGTCAATCATTTGTCTCCCCTTGCCTTTCTTTAAACACATGCAGCTTCATTCAAGGAGGTGATGCAGCTTCTCAAGTTACTGGAAGAAAGGAGAAATAGGACAGCTAGAGTATGGTAACTTTGCCAATGACTGCTTGCATCTCTGGTGAGTCACCATCTTTAGTAAATGCAAGCCAAGACTCAAAAATGAATGGAGGCTACCAACGGTGGCAATAGGTATGTTCCAGGTGATGGCAGCGTCTTATCTCCCTCCCCATCTGATACCCAGTGAAGACATCTGTACAAATATTCCCATAATGCTTTTTAGTTTACCAAGCATTTTTTTTTTTTCGAGATACTTTAGTTCACTGAATCATATAGAAAAAGGGATAAATTATTTGGGTAAATGTAGATATTTCTTCTAGGTACTAAGGAGCTGTTTGAAATCATTACGTGTCATTCACTTGTGGAAGTTTCACACATGGAAGTAGTTACAAAGAGGTAGATTTTATCTGTAATATGGAAATATTTCCAAAATACATGAATGGGTTAAACAAACAAGTTTACAAAATAACATACAGTGGGATGCCATTTGATTGAAAAAAAAAAAAACAGGAGGGGGAAAATGATCAAAGCTAATACATTTTAGTGAGTACTATGTGCCAGACACTAAGTTCTACATAGATGAAGTCATTTGATCCTCAAAACAACCCCATGAATTGGATACTATTATTATCTCCATATTACAGATTTGCAAACTGGGGCATGGAGAAGCCGAGTGTCTTGCCTAAAGTCACACAGCTAGGATTTAAACCCAGGCTGTTTGTCTACAGATTCTGGAACTTATGATTTGCAATATTTCCACAGGTGCAGCTATATGCATGTAAATGCTTAGAAAAAAGATCGGAAAGATACACACTAAACTGAAAATCATGATTGTCTTTGCAGAGGAAGCAGGAATTGAAGGCGGGGCAGAGTCAATTCAAATATTCCATTAGCTGCAATGTTTGAGGGTTGTTGCTCCCACCCTGCCAAAGAAAATGATTTCATGTTACTTCCATTAAGTTTATTTACAAATAATCTAAAAATATTTTTAAAGATCAATCTTGGGGTCAGTGTAGGTGATTTTGGATAAAATTACTAGATTATGCTCTTTTCCTAAATTTCACATTGACTTTGGTATCATTGAGAGTGGAAGGATTAATTGTGTTCATCTTTCCTCTTGGTTAGTTTCATGACCTCTGATGAAATCTTAGTTCAGACATCAGCTGTGAAGTTATTTTAGATTTTATCTGGAACAATGGGAGGCATATTGGTAAAAGCAATGCATTTCATGGCTGACATGTCTTCACAGTTCAGAAACTGAAGCCCAGGTGGCCATATTAGGTTAAGTACTAAGCTTGAACTAAATCAAGAAGGGATTTGTCATTCAATTACAAAAATAAAATAAATCTTTTGAAGTCTCATGTACTAATAATTAGGAAATAGTAGTGTATTAGTCAGGGTTCTCCAGAGAAACAGACCAATAGGATATATAGATAGATACACAGAGAGAGAGAAAGAGAGAGAGATCTAAATCTTTGAACATATATATAGATAGATATAAACATAGATATATCAATCTAGATCTTTGGAGATTATACATATCATATTTATTCATATATATGTATCTCCTGTATATATAGAGAGACCTCTCTCTCTATATATAGGTTGGTAGGTAGGTAGGTAGATAATGAGAGAATAATTTATTTTAAGGAATTGTCTCTTACAATTGTGGGGGCTGGGAAGCTGAAATCTATAGGGCTGGCAAGCTGGAAATTCAGGTAAGGGTTGATGGTGCAGTCTTGAGTCCAAAATATACAGGGCAGGTGAGCAGGCTGAAAACTCGGGCAGCATTTCTATGTTGCAGTCTTGAGGCAGAATTGCTGCTTTTTTGGGAAACCTCAGTCTTCAACTGATTGGATAAGGCCCACCCACATTATAGAGGGTAATCTGTTTTACTGAAAGTCAACTGATTATAAATGTTAATCACATATACAAATACCTTCACAGCAACATCTAGTGTTTGATCAAACAACTGGGCATCATAGACTAGTCAAGTTGACATATAGTTAACCATCATGAGTAAATTTCAATTTGAACTAAATTCTGACTGCTCAAGAATATATCTTAGAGATATGGGAGTCTAGCAATTTCTTCATTTAGGATGACTGAAGTTTTAATTTGCTTTAAGAGAGTCAGCCATTTGAGGAAAATCTTTGAACAGTATACTTGCAATATATTTAGTCATTCTAATCACTAGTTTTGCTTAACACAAGTTGAGTTGTGAGATGATTCTGAATTATTTCATGGCAGTTGAAATAAAGTTAACTAAAACAATGCACACAAATCTATAAAGCTATAAGCAGCAAACACACTGGTGAACTCTTGCTGTAATCCAGCATTTTCAATTTTGCTCCTAGTTAAGGATAGATAGTTAATTTATGCACAATGTGCTTACTGTTCTACAGTGAAGGTGATCAGTAATGAGGTGTTTTCAATTGACTATAATCACTCAGTTCTGTCTCTGACACTTCATCTACAGATTAAGCAAGTTATGCAAATGATTTCAGGATAAGCTCTCCACCAGGAGTCCGGATTCTAAATAAATTATGAGTTGGGCATGTGAGAATATTAATATGGATCTGATATGGGTCAGTGTGGATCTACGACTCATGGCATTATCGCTGAACTTCCATGTTGCTTTGCTGCTCTGTTACTAAATGCATCAATACTTTGTTACTGATAGATAAACTGTGGCAAAGCTAGTCAACATTTTTCAGATTTAGGACCATCAGTTTAATTAACAAAAGGTTATTCAGATTGTTACTTTAAATAAAATTATAAACCACCTAAAAAGATACTTAAAATGTCTTTCTACCACAGCAAAGTAGAGGAAGAAGGGAATAGTGTGTAGTATATGTCATGGAGTTAGTGGCTTTTTCTTATTTCTCCCCTGTGAGGTAGGTATTATTAGTCCGTTTCTATAAATGAGGAAAATTAGGCTCAGAGAAGTTCAGAAACTTGCTCCAGGTCACCAGAAAGCAACAGATGCCCTTCAAGGCCTAAACTCTTTCCACTACAGACACAACTGAAACACAGAAGGAATGAAAATGCTTGCTCTTGCATTTCTTACATAAGAAAGGTGATTTATTCCTATCTTATCTTGCTTTTGTCTCCTTTCTTATTCTTATGCTTATAAGAGCAAAGGTCTTCCCCTACAGTAAGGCATTTCTGACTGTTTTCATTATCCTTTTACTACTTTGCAGTTTGGCAAGATCAAATTTAAACTTGCTTCTCACTTTAACTTGTTTTTTTCTAGATTACCACAAGAATAGACTAGGAACCACAAGTGCCTCTTTGATGCGTGCGGTGGGGATAGAGGCTGGGAGACAAGAGTGGGAGGGAGCAAAGGACTCCTTCGGTGGGATTGCAAAGGCATTGATGAATGTTTCCGCTTATAAGAAAAAAAAACCTGGGAGTCCTCCTCTTTCCTGTTTTTCCTTTGGTCTCCCCTTGGATGAAGACTGTAAGCTGTAGTTTTTGATTAGACAGGCACTCAGCTCAGGGCTGCGGTGTGGTGCTTATGCCTTCATCCAGTGGTGTCATGAAGACAAATCCATATTTTGAGTCATATAGCATCGCTAGATATTTATAAGACTGCATGGTTCTACCCTTAAATCAAATTCACAAACTGAAAGCGTACTATCTAGTCCAGTGGTTTTCCAACATTTTCTTTTTTTGTAGCACAAAAACTCTTCAAATTCTTACTTGCAAGCCCAATAAACAAAACCATGTAGAGGCACTGCTCTGATGCAGCTCCGAGGCTCTCTTCTCAGTCCTTAATATGTTTCCTTGGAGCCCCCATTTAAAAACCATTGATATTAGTCTACCATTTAATGCTCTGGTCCCTGACTTATCAGAGAGACAGACGATTACAACACAGTAAATTCAGTGATACAAATGTACCTGAGATATTATGGAGGCATGGAATGGGGGCTCCCTAATTCAGTCTGGGGGCATTGAGTCTGAGCCTGAGTCTCTAAGGCTGAGGCAGTCTCTAAGACTAAGCACATTAGCTAGGAGGGCAGTTAACCTCAGAAGGTGTGGGGAAGAGTATAATCCAGGCTGAAGAATGGAGCGGGTGGTGGCTAGGGGTGTATTCTGGAAGCTACAAGTTCTTTTATGTAGTAGTTAGTTTTCAGTGGGAACTGATAAAGAGAGCCTAAGCCTTGTCTTGATTATTTAGGACATAAGGAGCCACCAAAGGCCTTTAAGTAGGGAAACGAGGTCAAATTTGTTTTAGATTGCTAACAGGGACTATAAATTTGATAACAAGGTGGGTAGAAAGACAAGTCAGGAGAGTATAGCAGTAGTTCTCTGCCAGAGAACATAAGAGCAGGAGCAAGTTTGGGGGAAAAGGATGCATTCATTCTGAGGTTCCAGGGAGAGAGGTCCGGCCTGACTGGATGGCTATCTCAAGTCTGAAGCCTTGGAGAATACACTACGATCCTGTTTATGTAGAAAGGAACTGGAGGGAGATGTAGGAAAAGGTTAACTTTGCTTAACTCTTGACTTTTGGTTCTTATTTTCTTAATCCTTTTCTGTACACTGAGCATATATTAGTTTGATAAGCAGGCAAAAACATAGTTATTTTCATTTTTAAATGGTTGATTTTTCTTCCAAACTTTGCTCTTCCTCAATTTTCTTTAACCAAATTGGCATCATACTATATATGGAATATCCTGCATTTTCACAAAAAATTGTATTTGGGAACAATACTGTGTGGCCATTAAAATCATGCTTTCAAAAGAAATATGCAAATATTTACCAGTCTTCTTACACCAAACTTCATAGTTGGGTCCTATGCAGATACAATAAGATAGAAAAATCCCTTGAGAATAAACCAGAGTGTTCACAGCAGGTGCTGTGCTCTCTCAAAAGGAGTAATCACAGGCAGCTCAAATGTTCTCCATCACTAGTGATGGTAGAACAACTGCAAAGCTGAAATCTAGCCCGGGGTCTCCTCAAAGTCTGACTCACAGGAGTGTGGTGAGGAGGTACAGGTTTTTCTGACATTGCCTGGGAATGATGAATCTTGCCTAAAAACAGTTAAGTTGGATGGTCGTTATTTGAACTTTCTTGCCAAACAAATAGATCATAATCTATGATTAATATCCTCTACCAAATTGATAGCTGACCTTAACGGAACATACATACTGAAAAGCTATCTTTGAGCTTTTGCTACTTGCAATTAATTAGAGGAAAAGAACCATCACTTCTATTTCCACGATGCTCAGAGCAACTTACAAATTTTATTATTATAGTATTACCAGCTTATTCTGATCCAGGAAAGCTCTGTAAGGTTATACACTGTGTTAACATGCCAATGGCATGAATTTTTAGCAATTTGCTGCACTTCTCAGTTATCAATATGGGTAAATGAAATACTTGGATAAGGAGAGTCTGATTTCAATGTCAAGTTTTCTCGAGATCGATTTTCTCCAGCACTAGTTCAATGTATTAACTTTAGCTCTCTAAATTGTGGGTAGAGGTAGATGCAGTGTCAGATTCTGCAGATTTCAAAACAAGGCAGGTAGAATTACTGTCAGGAAAACATAAGTGGCCTTAGCACCACAGTTAAGGTTTTAAAAACTTGATCTGTATCTGAACGGGTTCATTTCCTGGTGGAGAAAAACTGGCTAGTACACACAGTATAGCTTTTACTTGGGAAACATATGCCAACTTGGAGATGCTATCAAAAGATAAAAGTCGGAGTAAAAATTTATTTTTAAAAACCACATAATAGATTTTTATGTGAAATCTCCTGATTTTTAACTAAGAAACTCTAAGGAAGTTTAGAGAATGATACAAAAGTAAGTACAGGGAATCAGACCAAAATTATCCAAGAGTAGTTCCACTTCAAGTGGATGACAAAGATGGACAATGTAACTTGAAAAGATTAGTGTGATGCTTCTCAAATGTGCCTGATCATAAATTACCCGTCACTTCTTACAAATAGAGTCTGACACCCAATCTCTCTTGATTCTGGCTCAGTGGGTGGTAGATTTAGATTGGGGACCAAGAATTTGTACTTTAAGTACCTCAAGTATTTCTAATAATCAGGCAAGTTAGGGCACTAGTGGCTAAGGGGGAAAACAACAGCAACACTGCTGCCACAGCTCCGGCCCTTCAGAGACTGCCCACCAAACTACTGGAGAATGAGGAACACTCAACTGAAATTGAAGAGTTGTCTACAGAACACTGTTTATTTCAAGTTCAAAACACAAAATTACTCATTTTTCTTAACAGACTGTATATTTTTTACTGCATGAATATTTAGGGTTTCTCTATTCACAAGTGTAGATTTATTTCTGAACTTTAGGCTCAAATGATTCATAGATATGTTTACTACAGAGGACATTTAACAAATTTTAGAAAATATTTTACATAAAAACACACAAAGCATTTACCAACACTCTTCAGTCTTTACAACCAGTCTTCAGCCAAGATTTGGCTGAAGTTAATTTTCTATGAAACATTCCAAGACTGAATATAATAGAATGTAGTATTTTACATACTTTAGCTTATTATTGCCATTAAAAGTTCCCCTTTCTTTGATGGCTTCTGCATATGTCATAAAGCAGGAGGTCTTTTCTTTAACTGGTGACTAGTTAAATAAAATTGTCTTTTTTGGTGTAACTTGTCCCCAACCAAGAACCTAAACAGTCATGATGAAATCAAATAACTGATACAAATAGGGCTTTTAGTAATGGCTTTTTCAAACTAACAGAAAAATTTAATACTATCAGTATAATATCCCTTATTGTTTTGTGTTCAATAACTACCACCTGAAGTGCTATTACTTCTAGTATAATCAGTTGGCATCAAAATATAAAGTAAAAATATGTACATTTTTATATATCAATTCTTACCTGAATAATCTCAGATCTCTTGAGAATGTTCCACAAAGTGGAATTTCTTCCTAAAGTTACAGTGAATGTGGTACAATGTGTACAACTTGGTTAACCAGTGCCTGCTTTTCATTTCCAAGATTTTTTCCTTATCTTGAATCAAATGCACAACCTTGACTACCATATAACGCACTGGCTTACAGTTTGTATATAAAGTCCAACTCAAGCTTGTTTTGGTTTATTGTACATGCTTTATTAAAACGGTACTGGTATTTACAGTATCTGCAGAGTCCCTTCCAAGGCGCTCTCACGCACACTCAGACACACCCATACAACATCCATACTACAGCCCCATGCACCCACACCAGTAAGATGTGAGGGTCAGACTCCTAAAATCAGGCAGCTGTTGGGGGACAGAGTTGTTGACTTGTTTTTCAATTTTTTTGAAAACAGAAAAGCATGGGAGAATGCATTTGGCCATTACAATGCTAATTATGTTTGTGTATATCAACATATATGGCAGTAACACTGAATATTCCTTTTACATTCTATATACACAGAATGACATCAAGGTTTTGCGGTCAACATAATATTCCAACTTCAGTCTCAATGCTGCTTGTAGTGACTTCTGAATTCACATAGGGGCTTTCCCGAAAAATAATTCAAGTCTATGTAAGTGAAATAAGGCACAATTAATATTGATTTGATCTAGGAAAAGGTAAGAGATTAAAAAAACTAATTTCAAATGATCTTACTGTTGGGGAATTACCTTTGACTTAAATTGACTTGAAATCCCTTCTCCTAATTTCCCAAGATTTCTTAGAAATAAAGGTTTTTTTTTCTTTTCCCTGACAAAATCCAAAAAGAAAAGTTTGGGAATTCACATTTTAATGTTTCAGTAGCCTAAACTACTCAAACTGATGTGCACCCCCACCTCTCCTGCCTAGGTCTCCTCCCTCCCTCAATGCTAAAACAAAAACACAGCACATGAAATAGGAATCCCTTGCTGTTTTTTGAGGAGATCTGTACAATTAAGTAGCAAATACATATCTGGTTGTCTTTGATTTAAAAGAAAAGAAGAAAAATAAAAGAAAAAAGGGAAAAAATAACCTCTCGACTTTCTTGCTCTTTAAAAAATCCCTGCATCCTTCTTTTCAGGATGATGACGCCCCACCAGACATTACACACAACTGCAACAAATGAGTGTGGCAGCAGAAATAACGTCTAGTATTCAAATCTTCATAGTGAGACTCATTTAGCTTGTACAAACTTGTTGAATGTTTTTTGCAGCAGGTGAACCAAACCCAAAGACGCTGGACATTCTGTGAAAGGGAGTAAGAACTGCAGTTCTGAAGGCCCCTGACTTTGGTTGTTTACAAAGTTCAATCCTGTTTATTGTGATCCTTGGTATCTTCTTCATCTGTATATTCTGATGGTTCTTCCCCTGGTTTTAGGAGTCTGCCTACATAATCATATTTTTCTGAAAGATACATCAAAAAATAATCAGTAGCGATCAAATTTGTTTCATTATTCCATTACACAGCAGGGAAGACATTTACCTTGTTAAGAATCCTATAGAATATGCTAAGTTTTTCCTATTGCTCACCTTGGCTGGTCTTTGTACTCATGTAAAGCTTGAACAAAACAGGTTGAGGAACTTAAAAAGCTTGGGAACTGTGCTTTGCAGGAGACTGTTCCATACTACCAGGTGTTAATCAAGGACATTGCATCAGAATCACCTGGAGATCTTTTCAAAAAATACACGTGTCCAGGATCCATCTTGGAGCTGCCCATCCCAGGCTGTTGGGTTAGGTTTGGGGACATGTACTCTGAAACTGGTCTAACTCTAATGTGCAGTGTGCGTCAAAGAACAGTTCTTTAAATCTTAATAGCCCAAAGTATTATAATTAAAGAAACAACTTGGCAACGCAGGGTATTTCCAGCAGTTATTTAAAATCTATAAATATATTGGATTTTGTATAGAATTGAGATGAAATAAAATGTAGGGTTAATAGTTTGGTCTAGAAAGGGCCATAAAAAAGGAAATGGTGACTTTCTTAGGGCTGAGGAAGGGGGAAGAAGAGTGCATGAAGTGGAAAATCACATGGTAATTAGATCCAACCAGGAAATATTCTTGGGAAGAAAATGTGACATATGTTATTATGTCACAAGAAAGAAAATAAACCAAATGAGGAGATGAAAATTAATTTGTTACTCATTATCCTGTGTCCTTTGAGGTTTCAGTGTATGGCCCATGTCACATTATTCTTCTTTCTCCTACCAAACTCTCTTCTTAGATCTGTTACATTGCTTGTTTTTATGTTACCAGGTGTTTAATTTAGAACATTGTTACGCCCAAGGCGATACATGTTTAGTCATTTCTTGGTTAGGAATTCGAACTGAGGTCAAGAGAATTAACTGACAAACCAAGAAGACAAGATAGGACTGCTTCATACAATAGAATCAGTACAAGTGCCAAGAACTGTTCCAAGCGATCCATAGGTCACATAAATAGCTACCCAGAGTGTAACACTGGCGGTACTATTTGATGTCATGAGGGTATGATAAAGGGGAATGACATTTTTTCTTTATGGTTCAAGGGTAAGATCAATAAAATCATTTTGGAATAAATTATAATTATAGTGTCAAGATCAGTAATCAATTCAGCTTTAAATATAAGCCTATATTTAAAAAAAACTATACCTTACTGAACAAGTCTTAAAAGATTAAATAAATGTTATCAGAATTTTTGTTAGACGTAACAGTTTGTAACAAGTCAATTTTTAAATATGGATTTTATAAATAATAATCACATGTAACAATCATATTGATATTTAGCTATGTTTATCATCAAATAATGACGGTGATGAAAACAGGTGATATCCTTAGGCTCCTCAAGAATGTGAAATAGTATACATTTTCTTTGGCCATAAATTTAATATTTCCAAAGAACCGAACAAAATGAAGATACCTTTAAATTGCATTTCCCATTCTCGAACACTCTCCATTTGTACGGCATTCAAATCTGAGAGATCATCATATTCATCTTTAAGTGCATCTTTATCTAGGCAAAATGTCGCCAGTCCTCTGGAGGCATCCCTACCAGCAAATATGCCATAAGGACCCGCTGGGGGAAAAAAAAAGAAATTATTTAGATTACCTAACAATATTTTAGGATGTCTCAAAGGAAAAAGTCAAATTAAAAAAACCTCATAATGACTCATATGTAGTACACAGCCTTAATTTCAAAACATGCAGATACTAAATGGGAAGATTAGAAGAAATTTCTTGGAAATGTGCCTTTTGACCAAAGTAAAGCTTTTCACTGAAAATTTAAACCTTAAACTTCATTTATTTCAGATATCTCAAAACCTGTATTCCAAGGCGAAGACAGTTAGGTATTAGGGAGAAAAGGAAACTTAAGCAGTTAGGGTTGGGAAGCCAGTTTGCTTGAGGGGAAATGATGCTTTGCTGATGGATGTTATTAATTGTGGCATCTAAAAATAATCAACAGAATATCCACTGGATAGGTACTATGTAAAGACTCAAGTGAATTGTGGATCTAAAACATTTTTTCTCTCCTATCCAACACAGGTTGTAACTCTATGAGAGCAGAGACTATCATCTCTGTACCCCCAGTGACTGGTTCAGTGCCCAACACATGTGGATGTTCAACAAATCTTTGCTGAATGGTTTGATCAGAAATATGACCCATTTTCAAAATAAATATTATGTGACTACCATAATATACTCATAATTATCCAAATAAACTTTGAAAAGTCAGAGAAAATAATGTTTTTCATTTGTGGCTTTTGGGAAACAGGAGAAGTGGCTATAAGGAACAGTTCCTCTGACTGACACAAAATGATTAGTATTTTGCCCAAGGAATTAGGAACCACCTTCTTTAGGGAGGAATGGCATGATTTATTTGCGAACAGAAGTGAGCCATTCCCAAAGTCTGTCCTTGACAGCAGCAACTGTCTTGCTCATCTCTGCATCCTCAATGCCTAGCACAGTGCCTGGCACGAAGTGGGAAAAGAATGACTTTCTTCCAAATCAATTAGCTGTAATTCCAAATAAGGAGAAACTCTAGATTTTGATCCTTTACTTTAAATAGATTCATTCATGCTAAGTAAAATCTCCACCCAAATATATAATAAAAAAGACACCAGTTGTTTAAAACACATACTAATAAACAAAATCAAAACAACCTAATTTTCTATATCAAGAAATTGGTCAAATAAATTATAGTACATTAATTTAATGGAATAGTGCACAGCTACCAAAAACAATTAGGTAAGTCTATATAGATGTACAGACATAGAAACAAATTCATGATACATTAACTGAAGAAAGCAATTCAAATGAGTATACAGTATGATTTGCTTTGAATTAAAAAAAGAATATACATGTATGCACTTTTTACATGTGTTTGCATATGCATGAAAAACATCAGGAAGAATACAGACCAAACACTTAATAGTGGCAACATTTCTGGGGAACGGAGGGGAAAATTTTACTTCATATAAGTGGTAAAGTCCGGCTATTTAAAAAATGATTTTCATGATAAAAATCTTTTAAAAGTTAATTCTCTCTTCATCTTAGGCTGCAGAGCAGACCATGTAGATTTTTCTGTTCAAAATACTGTCTTAAGATTATATGCTTTTATAATAAGATTTCTAAAATACATAATTTTACAAAAGAAAAAATTTCTTTCCTGAGTCTGAAAGTTATGAATACATGACAAAGGTAATTTAGAGAAAATAATGTTAAAACCAGAATTACTGGCTTAAATATTATGAGCAAAAGAGTGGTAAGAGAGCTTGCTGTCCAGTTAACAGAATAAAGTATTTTCTTTCTTTCTTTTTTTTTTTGTGGGGAAGACCAGCCCTGAGCTAACATCTGTTGCCAATCCTCCCCTTTTTGCTGAGGAAGACTGGCCCTGAGCTAACATCTGTGCCCATCTTCCTCCACTTTATATGGGACGCCGCCACGGAATGGCTGACAGGCAGTGCGTCAGCGGGCGCCCGGGATCCGAACTCGCGGGCTGCCAAGCACGAACTTAACTGCTGTGCCACCGGGCGGCCCCAGAATAAAGTATTTTCTAATGAGAAGTCAACACATAGGAAAAACTGAAAATTCCTTGATTTTTAAATGAGCAGAATAATGATTATACCCATATTCATATTTGAAAGCATTTAGGAAATTGAAGGTTAGGTGTCAGAAAAGTATCTGTACCTTTGAGAATAGAATTCAAAATTTTGCTTAAATAGACCAAAATCTAAACATTTATGGACATTAATTTGAATTACAAAAAGCACTGCACCATAAAATTCATTGGATATAAGAAACTCATTCCCTGAAACATTTACTCCATGGAACCAGAGTGGCATGTAGCAATAAATTTTCAAAGTAGTAGTATTAGGTATTGATCTATTAACATGAAAATAAAGGTCATACTTCCAGTCAAGTACTTTTTTATTCTGCTTTTCCCATTCTTAACTATTTTCCATATTGCTACTGAATATTAGGTGACTATCACAATTATCATTTAATGTTTATTAATTTTCCCACTTAATGGATATACCTATAATTTATTTAATCATTTTCCTATTTATAAACTTAGACTACCATTTTATACTTTTTAATTTGTCTTCTGTATAAGAAAATAGGACACAATTTACAATTAGCCAACATTCATAACTTTCAAACTTTGCTCATTATCTCAACTGACATTCAAAAGGGTATTAAATGTTTAAGAGAAAGAAATTCAATATTGTTTCTATTTACAGAGTAAAATCTAAGTTCATTAAATTGGAGTTAATTATTTTAGAGAAATGTTAACTGTTAAAATTAAGCAAGAATGGTCTCTAGGGAAAAGAAAAGTAGCCCGCCTTAAAGAAGTTGTCTCTTTTTTGCATAACTCCACATGCTTTGTGGCAATGGCTGTTTTCAGGAGATGGAGGCCATATGTATATTGAACTAGTGTGATTTTTTTCCTTGAGAAACAACAACAACAAAATCTATAAACATTATATAGCCTCTTAATGCTGACTGGACCAACGCTTACGAACTTAAAACAGCGATGAGTGAAACAAACAAAAGGAAAAATAAAACTGATCATGCCTTTAAAAACCTACAAATGTAAAACGATAGTTTCAACTTTTTAAAGGATTTTCTAGCAATCTCACTTTTCTTTCTCGCAGTCTTGAAAAGTGGAAGGGACAGTTTTCGCCCTCCCCACTTGGCAGATGAACAAGAGCAGAGGCATTCACTGACTTGCCTAAAATTACTGACAGAACTGGCAAGTACTATTTCCACTTTTCTAACTACCCCAAACACGGTACACCTGAGAAAATACATAGAGGACCCACAAACCCAAACATGGAAGGACAACCCTGAAAACTGAAGCATTTCACTAATTACAAAATTTCAGGGAAATGGATATTTTAGAATACCTGTTAAATCAAAATGGAAGAGAATAAACAAAAAAGCTATAGACACCAACAGCTTTTCTTAGCACTTTGTTATAATATCTACCTCCCTGGCCTGCAAAAGTCAATCTACTTCGGGGTACTTCAGAGTATAAACCATAATGGTAAAAATGAGAAGAGAAAAGATGATCATTATAAAAACAGAAAATCCTCCATCTTTGAGTATATAAATATATACCAGTGCATTCTCTAGCAAAATTCTCTGGTAATTTCCCTAAGGAGGCCTCGACAATGAATGAATGTAAAAACAAAACTTCATAAAACATGTTCTTTTTTGGTTTCAGATGGCTAACTTAGTTACAGTGAATTTGAGTCAACAGTTAATAATTCAAGCCTAATTCTAGACAAAATGATGTTTTGTTAACTCTTGAATAGAAAAGAATGATTCAGTGATTAACATATTTCCCCACTCTCTAAACTATATTAAGCTGTCTTCTACACATGTTTATAATTTCCCTCAGGAAGCATTTAACTTTTGAAAAGGTCTTTTTGGTAACAGTTTTCTTTACTTTTTCCTGTAAGACCATAAAGAATATAACATTAAGATTAAGAACTAGAGTTGGAACTGGATGGGTTGCTCAGAGAAAGGAGGATTTGAGGTCTAATTAAAGTACATTTCTCTGCATTCATAATACAACCAGAAGCATATTTGAGAAGACAGCAATATCTCCCCATTCCACTACCTCTTTATATAACGAATCTAAATATTACTGATTCCAGTATTTTGATAACTACACTTAGCTATCGATAATACTAAAATACCAGAGAGCTACCCCAGGAAAGCATTTTTAAGTGGTATTACGTCTTTAGGTATGGTATACTTTACATACATACATGCATACATAAATAAAGGCTAGCTTATATAAACTATCAGCTTATTTTAACTATAAAGGCTCATCTAGAAATTAACATTTCAGTAATAACTAAGAGAATTATATTCTGTTGCTTTATCAAGGACTAAAACATAATGCTGATACAAAAATGGATTTACAATTTCAAGAAAATTCTTGCTACAAAAAATGAACAGCAATTATTCAGTCAAAGCGGATTCTCTTAAATGTACTTATATAACAAATATTCTAAGACATCATTTTAAATATAAACCTTATTTCAAAGATATTGTTAAATATACTGAAATGACATTATACTGGTTAGAATTCAGATTTCATTAATGTTCTTAAGAGTTAACACAACTTAGGGTACAGATTTTTAAAGTTCAAATGTCAGTAAATCTACTAGTCACTGTATCCTGAAACTGCTTACTTTAATACAATCAGGTAGAATGGGGTGACATATTTTTGAAAAGGCAATATGCGGTCATTGTAAAACAATGTTTTAAAGAATAATTGAACAGAAAATTTCAGGAGGAATAAAATATCTGAAATATGTAACAGATAATTTTGTGATTATTAAGATAATTATGTAGCTACATTAGTACTTATGGAGAAAATTCTAGAATGAATATTTTAGTTATATCCATGGTATAAAAACCATAGCTCTCAGAAACAAACTTTAATTCATTAAAGTTTATAAACAGCCCAGTTTTCTGGCTTGTTTTGACAACAGTCTTTTGTGATTATTAAAGCAAGTTTTAAAATCTAACAGTACTTGGTATTGAGTAATTTATTCCCAATGAGATTATAATGAGCCTAGGAACAAAAGAAGAAATACGTAAAAGTGACTAAATGAAATCAACTAATAAATATTTTTTTATACTTAGGTCTAGGTAGTCCCAAGTCTCTTACAGAGAAGGTAGCATGGTAAAACTGAAAGTATACCTCTCAAGAAGCTAAGATACCTAGGTTCTAGAGGCTCCTCCCAACGTGTGACACTGGGCAAATCTTAGAGGCCTTGGTACAAAACAGGGAAAGTATTTTACCCACCTGAAGTTGGAGGCCAAGCTAGGTAATCTCTCGAATACTACAATTCTAAGAGGAACTGACAACTCAATCTTGCTTCTGAAATTCAAACTAGAAGGCTCTCAGCAATACTGTGCGTTGAGCTAATGGCCTCAGCCCAAGGGCTCATGGCTGGGGTAGGGGCAAGGAAGACTGAAAAATTAAATCCCCAGGCCTGTGCCACATGTGGGAATGGGGCCTGACTTTACACCGCCCATGAAAATTCTAAGGTGAAAAAGCAGCATGGACTTAAACATTGCTGGAATTTAGTAAACAGTAAAGGCAATACTGCAAGTGTTGGGGAAAAAAAAAATTACTCTATAAATGGTGTTGGGATAACTAAATAGCCTTCTGTGAAAACACAAAAACAAAAGCTGGATCTTCATTTCACATTTTAAAATAAATTCCAAATGGAACTAAAAAACTGAAACCATAAAAGTATTAAAAACACCATAAATAAAGTAAAAAGGCAAATAAACTAGGAAAAATATTTGCAGCAAAGGCTGATTCACTTTTTAAAGAACACCTAAAATCTATAAGAAAAGACCAATATCATGGCTGAAAACTATAGTAAAGAATATATGAACAGATAATTTATAGGAAAGGAAACATAAATGACTCAAATTTTTAAAGATAGTCAACCTCACTAAGAAAAAGAGAAATGTAAATTAAAACAATATTAAGATACCATTTTAACTTCTCAGATAGACAAAGACCAAGAAGTTTTATATCACATTTTTGGCAAGGGGGTGAGAAATGGGCATTTTCATGGAAGTGTAAATTGGTCCAACTTCTCTGGAGGGCAATTCAGAAATCAGTACTCAAATTAAAAATATTCTTACCCTAAGACTCAGTAATTTTACTTCTGGGAATTTATTTTACAGATAATTATAATTTTACTCACATGTGTAAAATGACATGTACATAAATATTTATAGGAGCACCATGTAATAATGAGATTGGAAAGAAATGTTCATTAAAAGTAGACAGTTAAATTATGATATATTAATATAATAGAATATTATGCATATATTCAAAAGAATAAGATGGCTTTCTTTATACTGATATGAAAGGCTCTCAAGATATTAAAATATTGTTAAAGATTTGCATTCTATGCTACAATTAGCTTGTGGGGAAAAATACATTTCCATATGCTTGCACTTGCAGAGAATAGCTCTGCAAAAATACTCAGACTGGTTCGTTACCTCCAGGGAGGGGAACATGGTGGCCAGGTTGTGGGGAGGAGACTTATGTTTCACTATATATCCTTCTTAATTTTCTGTCTTGAGCATGTGTTACCTAATAAAACAGTGGTTTGTTGTTTTTAACTTCCATGAGGCTCTATTTTGAAACATACCCCAAACCACTCTATAGGAAGACTTCCACAACCCAGGGTTCATGGAACATCACAAAAATACCCCAAGAAACAAAAAGACAGTAATCACTGAAGACTAAGTGTGCAATAAAAATTATAAACTCCATGAAGAAACAAACTACCATGTAGGAGTGAGCACATACAACAGATATGAGAACTGGCAGCCTAAGAATAAGGTAACAGAAATAGATTAAAGAACTATAGTATGTTTACTTAAAATTATTAAGAAACTAAGAGATGGAACATAAGGAAAGATTAAGAGACATGAAAGATAGAATGAAAGCTAATGTGTATCTATTAAGAGTTCCAAAGGAAGGAATAAAGAGAATGGGGGAGACAATACTTGAAGAAATAAGATTCCAATTTTCTAAAATAAAATAAAAACACACCCTTAGATTTTAGTAGAGTCTGGCACATGTTAAAAAAAAAAAAAAAAATCAAATCCCCACCTGGACAAATCCTAGTCAAAGAGCAGAACTCCAAAGAAAAAGAGAAAAAAAGTCTCAACTAAACCAAAAGGAAAAACCAGATTAATCAAAGGAATGACAAACCAAAAGCAGATTTAAAGAGAAGCAGAAGACAGTGCATACTACTACTGAAGATTTGAGGTAAAACAATAGTCAATCTATAATTTCATATTCTAAACCTACTATTATTCCTGAGTGAGGGCAGATAGGGACATAAGTTTTTTTTCTACCGATAAAAAAACTATAGGTCATACCTCACTAAAATGAAAATTAAACCCTGAACCAAGGAATGAGATGCAAGAAATGACAGTGAAGAAAATGGTAACTATGTTGGTAAATTTAAATGAGGCCTCATTATTTAAAAAAGGTAACAATTTAATCAGTTTGGAGGTGGAGTTTGAACAAATACAGTGCAACTAAAAGTCTAATAACAATAACATAGAAAATAGGATGCAGGAGGGATTAAAGCTTTCTAACCAGGGCCACAACATAAGGCTGTGTACTATACAACTCCAGGGGACACCACCCATATTTGTATACATGGTAGTTTTGTATATTCATTAAGAAGTATTCTGTCAGATGGCAGTAAGGTGTCTTAGAGACAGTTTTTTCTAATTCACACCAAAATGTTTGGTTAACATTCTTATATTGTTCAGGATAGCCTCCATAGCAAAACTTAAGGAAATCACCAAAAGAACAGAAACAATGCATCCAAATCAGTAGGGGAGAAAAAGTGGAGAAATTAAAAAAAATCAATCTGAGAAGGAAAAAAAGGTGGGAAAAAAGAGGCGAAGAAAAGTATGACAAAGAGAATTTACTAAATAAGATGGTGGAAATAAATATAAATATACTATAATGACAAAATATATAAATTGATTAAGCTGTTAAAAGACATAGTGTTGATATTAGATTTTATGAAAAAATCCAGCTATATATATATATATATATTTTTTTTTTGTGGGGAAGACCAGCCCTGAGCTAACATCTGTTGCCAATCCTCCCCTTTTTGCTGAGCAAGACTGGCCCCGGGCTAACATCGGTGCCCATCTTCCTCTACTTTATATGGGACGCCGCCACGGTGTGGCTGACAGCAGTGCGTCGGCGGGCGCTCGGGATCCGAACTCGCGAACCCCGGGCTGTCAAGCGCGGACTAAACCGCTGCGCCACCGGGCGGCCCCCAGCTATATGTTTTTTACAAGGAAAAAATAAAACACAACACAGATTGGTTGAAAGTAAAAGGATGGAAAAAGAAACACTGAGGTAACATTAATCAAACGAAGGCTCAAGTCAAATCTGAAAATCAGTAAAGGTGATGAAGATGTTTCTTTCTCTGCCGAGTAACACAATATGATCAGTTCTAGATCTAGTGCTAGATGGCTTCAAAACAGTCTCATATCCAACCTTTGTATGGCTGGCTCTTTCACATTTTTGCTTAAGTATCAACCCCCTTTTCTTGACAAACTAAATAAGGTTCCTTTCTTAACCACCTCATCTAAATAAAGTCCTTTGTTATCCTCTATTATGCATCCTATTCCTTTCTTTCATAGCATATTTAATTACAGATTATAATTCTGTATTGAATGCTTGTTTATTGTCTGTTTTCTTCAATAGACCATAAACTCTGTGAGCTTAGAGATGCACTGGTTTGGAGACTCAGTTAATTGATTTCTCACAACATCTTATTTAAGTAGCACTGTAATGAAATCCAGGCAATTCCTTCTGGGTATTTAAAAATGGAGCTGAAATCCTATATTATAGATGGTGAGACAGGATGCAGGTTCTAAGAGTACAGTGGTTATTCAGTGACGTCTGTCACAGGTACACGGGGGAGGAGTGGTCTATGTCACAGATTGCTGAAAGAGCTACTAAAAGAACTTGAATGGCTAACTCCAGATGCTACTAAATCTACTCCTTTCTTCTGGCTTGAATAACATCTTCTGGTCTCAAACATGCTGCTTTTAACTACCTTTTATACTTTGCATTAGTATTTAACACAATTCCCTCAAAGATTAAAAACAATGGAATAATGTTGAACTCAGAGGAGCCAATCAAGTAAGTATTGTAGAAATAACTAGTATAAATTTGGGCAGAGTATCAAAATTCATCAAAAACACTTAGCTGATCCTTTTATCTGACCGGTAGGTAGGTAGGTAACTGATATGTATGGACATTAACCCAAACAACAGACCCAGTTGGTTTCAAAGCAAGAATCCGTGAAGGAATAGGTCAGATTGGGCCCAGTCTACATGTTGCAACTCTTGCTACAACTGCAATTTTGTAAACTATAAATAGTTAACATATTAAAGTTAAAAAGGGAGGAAAAATACTTGAAAGGTACATACGTTCCTTTCCCCAACCTCCTAAATATTAGGCATCTCATGGGGTACTTCTTATGTATGACTTCTTTTTCTTCCCAGTGGAATTTAAAATGTAAGTTGGAAAAAATACAGCTTTTATATATGTCAAAGAATACACGAAAATAAGGGGGAAGCAATATATCTAAATTTCAGAAACGTGGGATAAACTATTAGAAAGGTCAATTATATAATTTCCTGCCATTCTAAAGAATAAATAACACTGTTCTGGTGGAGTTCTACTGCAGTACTATTAAATTACTTAAAATTACACTATCTGTTCAAGTCTTCCTAACCTATTACAACTCTGGAACCATGAAATTATATTACATTGTAATACAATGAAAGGAAAGGCCTGTGAAGTCAGTTAGACTGGGTTCAATTTCTAGCTTTGCCACTTACTAGATATATTACTTTGGGCAAAACCTGAGTTTACTCTCCACGTTCGTAAAATGGGAACATTACTTATGTTCTAGGGCTATTTGAAAATTAAATGAGATGATAAGCTCAATAAATGGAGTTTCCACTTCCTTCTATCCTGATCTCTAGAATCAATGCTGTTGAACAGAACTCTCTGGGAAGATGGAAATACTCTATAAAGTGCACTATCTAATATGGTAGCATGTGGCTACTGAGCACTTGAAATGTGGCTAGTGTGACTGAGGAACTCAATTTTAATTATATTTATTAATTTAAATTTAAAAAGCTACATGTGGCTTGTAGCTACCATATTAGATGGCACAATACAAAGCCATGAACATGTATTTGAGGCTTTAAATCCCCACAGGAACCAGGGGAGGGTATAAAAAAACAACAGTAAGAGTCTCTACAAATTTATCCCAGATGCAGTTTACCTGAAATAGCATAGAGAGAGAGGCTTTGTGATCAAATATATCTGGATTTGAATGCCATGTCTGTGTGACCCAAGTTAATTTATCCAAAATACCTAAACTTCAGACTCCCCATCTGAAGAACAGGAACACTTACTAACCTCACCGAGGCACTGCAGAGATGACAAATTAATGGATCTGATGTAGTAGGTGCTTAACAAATCTAGTTTCCTTTCTCCTCCCATATTCACTGTTTCTTACATGACCACTTTCCTCACATGCTGGTCAAGTGCCTGAACTGTTACTAAATTTAATATTAACAAATATAGTTAATGCCAACTGTTTCCCAACATGTGTTTACTCCACTAAATTAAACTGTCAATATTTAATTTTTTAAGAACCTGAACTCTAAAAATTTGACTAAAAAGAAAAATATCTTCAACATAGAAAAAAACTCACAAAAGAAATCTTCAACTCTAAAACCATTATTGTGAAATGTGAGCAGCTATTGGCCAGGCATAGAAACTAGGTTTTCTGGCTCCCTTAGCTCATTCTTTCAAGCTACTAAGATTCTCAGATAAGGATTACTGCTTCTGAATTATTCTGCTACAAAACTGCTTAATTGGCTTGAGGATGAAAATAAAAATTAAAATCAAAACTAAACTTAAATCTGTTTCATAGCCAGAAATTTGCCTTCATGACTTTTGGAAAGTGCTACGTTTTCTATCAATGATGATTAACATATTCCAAGCCCATACACAATCGAGCTACCTTTAAGGTTCCTTTAGTAATAAAATATTCTAAATATCTTTATTAGGTTGTTGATCAATAAATACCTAGAATAAAATAATTGAATATCACTCAGGAGGTTCATCAGGAACCAGGAATTGGTGGAAGCTAACCTAAAACTGACTTCTCTGCTGTTATCTGAAGAGACCCCTCACTGCCCAAGCCACAGAAAGGCTATCTACATTATACCTCTGACTCTTACCTTAATTTTTAATTTCTGTTGCAGAACATTTGCCACTGGAAGATATCAAACTGTGTCTATATCTGTCTCTCCTAGCTATTTTCAGATAGTGGCAAGGCATAATGTGTAAGGACTAATATGCCTGTTTGCACTAATGTTTGCTTCATTGTCAGTTTAGATAGGGGCTACAAAGGCAGATCTTTTAGTTGGGTAAGCTCTGTACTAAAACTCTAAATCCGTAGACAATTTTTAATATCCGAACACACATTTTAACATCAATGGGGGAATAAACTTTAAGTGGGTACAAAATACTGTGTAAATCCTTGACTAAAAAAAAATTAACTAATTTGGCCTGCCTGTTTAAATACTGTACTTTGGCCCTATTCTCTTGTCCCACATGCTGTTAAGTAAACAAAAAAAGTGTTGACCATTTCAGCTGACATAAGTAGGTAGACATCTGGTTTTCATATTTATATAACCAGAAACAAATACTTTACAAGCTATCTATGATTTGGTTGGATTGAATGTAGATATACGCACAAAAATACAAGCAACTAAGAAACAAATAATTCAACATGTAAAATTTCCAATTTCTTATCTCTATTCCAATTAACAAACAACAAACCAAAGCACTTCTGAAACAACTTCCAGCCACCAAGCCCTGAAATCAGAAGTATATATTTGCAAGTGTCAATAAACCTCATGTACTATAGATTAAATCAAGGAGGAAACCAACTTGTTTTTAGGCTTGTCAACCCCCTTGACTTTAAGGCTTGGATGTACTCTTTCGAATAACAGGTCACTCTAGGTCTCTAATTTTATTATTTATTTTTTATTGTAGTCACTTTTTTTTTAAGCTTAGCATTAATCACTACACAGCCAGGATACACAATATTGCTCAATTTTATGGTATACTAACAGGATGCATGACTGTGAACTGAAATTTATGAGCATAATCTGAAATATATGCTATAAGTACACTGTAAAAGAAGGGTTTCTAAACCAACTACCCTATATACACAGTTCTCTGAAAGCAAAGTCCTAAAAATCTTTAACTTGCAGGACTGGTGCATGGGGATAGGAATTTACAGCTCTTTTAAGTTTTTTCTCTTCAGTGAAAACACAAGAAGTCATTATCAACGTGTATTTGAATTTGAATACTTGCCTTCCTACTACCAGAAAAAAAAAAAAAAAGAAAGAAACCAAACAGGCACGCCTGCTTGGGCATATGAGCTCCACCCCCAAAACTCAAGGCGAATACCCTTGCCAGTCTTTATTAAGATCTGCATTGTGGTCTGTCCTCATCCCACATACATTGTTAACCTTGGAGAGCATCTCCATACTAAAACTGGTTTAAAAAAAAAAAAAGAGTCTGTGATATTGCTTATATGCCCGAACTTCACAGACTAGAGGGCTGGGACTTGGAACTACGTGTACCTAAACGTGGCCTTATGGGGAGCAGCAGAGGGAAAAGGGAGATCAGTGGCAAAAACGAGTAAAGAAAGGTGAGCTGTGAATTATCAGGCCTAAAACTTTAGATCCCTCCTTTAGAAATTTCCTCTCCCTCCTGTCCCCACCCAACCAAGGAATCAGAAATTCCCTCAGGAAAGCTTGAGGGCTAGCGTGACTGGCGACACTAAAAGGATTTTGAAAAATTCGGCACAAGAAAAGGCTGCGAAGAGAAATCGGATGGGAGAAAGATGAAAGCTGAGAGCCGGTTCCTGGAGCGACACTGGGACCCCTACTTCGGCGGAAAAGCTGCAGGTCCCGCTGCTGGGGGGGTGTGTGGTGCGGGCCGTCCCAGGTGCGGCAGCCAAGGCGCGGGGGTCCAGACGTCCAGAAGGCTCGGCAAACTAACCCGGTGCCCAGGGGCCTCCCCATCATAAAGGAGTCGCCTTGAGCTGCAGGGGGTCCTCCCCCTCCCCTTCCAACTCCTCCTCACCCGGGCCGTAGAACTTGCTGCCTTTGGTCACGTCGAAGACTTTCCCATTGACCGCGAGCAGGATGCGCGGGGTGCGGGACCCGTCGTACTGGCGCAGCTGCTCCAAGCTGAAGTCCCGCTTCTTCATGCGAGGCAGAGAGGCGGCGGGGCTCTCCTCTCCCGCTCCGGCCCCGGCGCCCAGACCCCGCCGCCCCCAGCGCACCCACAGCCGGTAGGCCCCCAGCAGCACCAGCGCCACCAGCGCCACGTTCAGCAGCATCTCCCCGCCCCCCGTCAGAAGCGCCAACGCCGCTGCCGCCCAGCCGCCCCCTTCTGCTGCCGCTCCCGCGCTGCCTGGGCTCTCGCTGCCGCCGTCGCTGCTGCTCTCGCTGCCACTCCCCAGGGTGCCTAGCTTCACGTCCCCATCACCCGCCGCCATCACTGCCCGCCAGCGCCTTCCTCCTCCTCCCCGCCCCCTGCCCTCCCCATCCCCGCGGCCGGCCCCGCCCATCTGGGGGCCTCACAGCCAATGACGTGAGGGGAGGGGGCGGGGTCAGGCTGGCTCCTGATTGGGTGTTGACGAGGTAACGTTGTCTAGGATCTCTCCCTCCCCCTCCCTTCTTTCGCTGGCCGCGCTCGCGTGCGACGCCCCGCCCGCCTCGGCCCACACTTCCCTGCTTTCGCTCAGCGCCTCCGCTTGCTGAAGTAGAAGAGGGGGGCGGGCCTGAAGAAAAGACGCTGCGCCGGCCGCGCGCGCGCACGGGCTGGGCGAGACTACAGCGCGTGCGCGGGTTCCGGAGCGCCACGCGCTCTCCTTTCCTTTGCTGCTCCTCCGGGAGGCACGCTCCGCCCCGTCTCCTGGCTGTGCGCGTGCGTCCCGGAATTGCTTCCTTTCCCAGGCCTGGGTTCGCGTCCGCGTTCTCGCGCCACTTGGCTTGCCCTCAG
The DNA here is from genome assembly GCA_031878705.1 of Tapirus indicus. Lineage (NCBI taxonomy): Eukaryota > Metazoa > Chordata > Mammalia > Perissodactyla > Tapiridae > Tapirus > Tapirus indicus. The sequence continues at coordinate 134,790,058 of CM062919.1, read as the reverse complement.
CTCGGGTGCTTCACGTGCGGCAAGGCGGCCGCGGAGGCTGGGACGGCCCAGGGTGCCTTTGCGGGGGCGAGGGCTGGTGGCTTGCGGGAGGCTGCGACAGTTTTAACTGCTGGCGCAAACCCGTGAGGGGCGACACCTTCTCCCTCGCGCGCCTTTGCGCCTGCCCGGAAGCCAGGAGCGTGGGCGTGCAGTCGGAGCTCCCGCCCATAAGTTTTGGCGACGGGATGGAGTCTCGTGGCGCGGAGACAGTGCGCGGAGCTCGCGCGGGGCTGTTTGGTGTCAGGAGTCTACGTGCTGACTCCCCTGGCACCGAGCAGCCAGTCCCTCCCTGGTGGTGTTGGCCAAGGCCGCTTCTGTAGAATTTTATTTCAGGTTTTAGACTAAAGGTGTCCTTACTCCTTAAATCATAGGGAAGTGGATGGGATGAGGGGGTCCTTCTATTCGCTCATTCAGCTTCCTTTACAATTTCTTTTTGTCTGGGTCTTTTAGCCACTTGGAGTCCTTAAAATTCCGGCATAAATGTCACCTCTGAAGCCTCGTTCTGGGCCCCTTACCTCACTTACTCAACTCGTTTGACGTGTTCGTTCCCACCTTAGTCTGTTTTCTTTGTGTTGCTAGGTCCCGGTTCCCCCTCCACCCCACTACCTACTGTGAACTGAAGGTGTGATGAATGAATGAAGGTGTATCAGGGAGTAACAGTTTTCATTTAATCTTGAGGAACGGACGGGATGGAGGAGAGACATGGGCAAGCAGTGGAGGCGTATGGTATGAGCTAAGAGTGCTTATTAGGGAAACTGCAAGTGGTCTATTTTGGCTTTAATTAGTCAAGAGGAGCAAAGTCTGGAAAACTAGGTTGTAGTCAGTAGTATCAAGGGATAGGCTTGGACTTCATATTGCCGGTTTGGGAGGAGCCACTGAAGATATTGATGGGGCAAGTGACAAGGATCAAAACTTCTCTTGAGAGATTGTCTCAAGGTGTATGAAGGATTGGAGTGGGGAAAAGCATGGGAAATCAGTTAATACTCTACCGTATTTGTGCAAGCAGTGAGGAAGCTCAGAACTAATGGTGGCATTAGAGCAGGGGTCTTCAAGCTTTTCTATGAACGGCCAAACATTAATATTTCAGGCAATTTTTTGGTCATAATTACTCAACTCTGCCTTATAGTGAGAAAGCAGCCATAGACAATACTTGAAAGAGCATGGCTGTCTTCCAATAAAACTTTAAGGACACTGAAATTTTAATATAATTTTAGGTGTCGCAAAATATTCTTTTGATTTTGTTCAAACACTTAAAAGTGTAAAAACCATTTTTTTGCTCTCCGGAGGTACAAAATTGGCCTAGAGGTCATAGTTTACTGACCTTTGCTTTGGAAGTACTTTCTTGAGATAGAGTGAACAGAATTTAATTGGGAATAAGTAACTGACTATATAATCTGTTCTCCTCCAATCTGGAATACTTTTGTAAGTGAAAGAGGGCACTATTAATTACACTGGGAGGTCAGGAGTAAAATCAGATTATCCCAGTCAAATCTGAATGAGTGATCATCCTAGGGTTAAGGGTTAGGAGAAGTCAAAATGCTTTATGACTTGGTAACAGGAAATGGAGGTGTCAATGATGGGAACAGGGGGATTGGGAAGAAACTGGTTTGGGGAGAAAATGGCTGTAGCAGTCCCAGGTGTCATACAATTGGGACAAAATCAGCAGGCAGGAAGAAACTACCCCAGTGGTGTCATAGCAGGGCACTGCTTATATCTTATTGACCTGAAATGGGTTAGTAGCTATTCCCTAAAGCAGTAACTGACAAGGAGCATGGGACTACCATGATTGGTCAGTGTTTAACTGGCTTTTGGCAGTTCTTATGAAGGACTGTGATGTGCATTGCTGGACATTTAGCATCTCTGGTCCCTTCCCACTAAATGTGAGTAGCACACCCCAGGCATTGTGACATCAAAGAAACAACCCTCTTTCCCTCTGCCCCACACACACTCTTTAAGATGATACTGGTTGAGAACCACAGGCTTAGACCAATCAGGACTTACCTTGAAGCTGAATTATGTGTGTGTAGGTTTCCTTTCCCTGATTGGTTTGGAGGGAAGAGAGGAATTGAGCAATATTGAATTTCTGTTGTCAAGAAAGTGGGATGGGGAATGTTGCATAGGTAACCAACATTGTTTGCCATGGGAAGTAAAAAGTTAAACATTTTCTTTTATATCCTTCATAAAATAAATATCTCAACTTCTCCACACTTGAAGCCCTTCTTCTTTTTTTTTAAAGTCCTCTGAGCAACTTATTCTCATTCTAAGCCCCTGAGCTGGTCTAGGAGGGAGTTCTTCCTTTTTTTCCCCTCTAGGTAACAATCTCTCCCAGTAGGATTCTCCTGCTTTGAATACTGCAATAACTTACCTACTGGCGGCCTGCTCAGTCTTGCACTCCTTCAGTCCTACGTGAAGGGACTAGTCCTGTATACTGATTTTTTCTTTTTTTTTAACTCAGACACCTATCTCCAGTGGTGCTCAGCTATTTAAAGGAGACAACTCAGATATCTCAGTTGGCACTCAAAGGCCTCCATAAATCCACAAACGGCTTCCCTGCCTTCCCCTTCTGAAGCAAACCTAATCCACTTTATCCATTACTCCTAACACATACCTTCTATTACAGTTATTTATTTCCCTTTACAATACCTAGTCCCATTCCCGCCAGTTGCTAAGTGTTCATTCCCTACTCCAGGACTTTACTCATGCTATTTTCTCACTGAGAGTGCCCTTACGTCTCCTTTCCAACCATCCAATTTCCACCCTCCTTTTCCTCCTTATATCCATCCTTACCTTTCCCAGAGGTCATTTACAGGTATCTGTCATCATCTATGTTCTTTTCGCCTCTTAATTTTTTTTCTTGATGTTTTTGCCTTGATCTACTTGCTTAAATTTACTTGTCATCTCTATGGAAGATGTACCTCTCTAGCCCTGACCTCTCTCTGGGAGATAGTAGTACTACCCACCAAATATTTCCATTTCTTTTCCCACACACATAGTAGACTTGCATTTCCATACTCCTTTAAACTCAGCATGGCCAATGAAATGTGATTGAAAGTGATCTGTGTCACTTCCAAGCAAAAGCTTTAAGAACCCCTGCACATTTCTCATGCTCTCTTTCCATTTGGTAAAGTGGTGAAATGTGTCTATTGCTGCATAACAAACCACCCCAAATCTTAGTGACTTAAAACATTTTATTATCTCTAATGGTTTTCTGGATTGAATGGGCTTGTGGGCAGTTGTCTAATCTTGCTTAGGCTCTCTCATGTGGTTCTGGCCAGGTATTGTCTGGGGTTAGAGTAATTTGGAGGCTCTACTGGGATGCTAGAATGGTTGAGCCTTTCTTCTTCCCAGTATTATCTCAGGGCCTTGCTTCACATGGCTTCTCCAGCAGAGTAGCCTCACTTCTTACATGGTGGCTCAGCACTCTCAAAAGTGCAAAAGCTTCCAGGTCTTTGTAAGTCTTAGGCATGGAAATAACACATTTCTGTTGGTTGAATCAGTCACAGAGCCAGCTCAGTTTCAAGGGGAGGGGAAATAAACTCCACATTTTGATGGGGATTGGGAAGAAGAGTGACAAAAAAAATCTGTGGCCTTCTTTAATATACCACCCCAACAATGTTTCAGATGGTGGCAGCATCCATCAGCCAGGGTCCTAGAGTCAGGATAAAGTAGACAAGAGCCCCCAGCTAACACACATGGTTGTATGAATGAGAAATACATCTCCGCTATTCTAAGTCACTGAGATATTTGGGGTTATTTGGTAGCAAACAAAGCCTGATCTATACTAATACAAAAATTGGTACTGGAAGTAGGGCACTGAGGTAACAAAAACCTAAAATATGTAGCATTGACATGTATGAATATGTTGTAAATGTTAATGGTTGGTTGGTAGGCAGCATCCAGCTCTATTCACTTATGAATCTCCCAGCAAACCTAGCTCAGAAATTTCAGCTCAATAAATATTTCTTAAATAAGAGAGACTGTTTCTTGTAATTCTGTTCTTTTTCTGTATTTTGGGAAAACACTTCTTTCCCACATCAGATGTTACTTGAAGTATGAAGGGGGTGCCACTAACATAACACTTGATACTGTATTCTAGTGCTACTAGCAAGTTTCCTGATGTGTAATTTTGGCATGTACAGCCTACCTTCTTTTTCTCATGAGAGCCAGGACACCCACAAAGTGTGCTTTCTGCTCTGCTGCTTCATACCACAAGTTTCACAGGGGCCTGCCCATGTCACGGGAGGCCTGGGGTAAGTTTAACAGCTAAGCCCTGTGGGGGAAGAGAAATTCAGTTTTGGGAGCTAGGTTCACTGCCAGGGAGTGACACAATCGGTGCTTTGAATCTTAATTTACAAGAGCAAGAGAGTTCAATGTTGGACATTAATCATTTTAGACTTAAACACAAAGTTGGTACTGATTACTTTGGGCTATAATATAGAAGAATAAGATAATTTAATTTCTGGACTTTCATTTCTCCCTGGAAAATTCATATTGGGAGGGGGTCATAATCAAATTGAGGACATCTTTTTGGCTCTTAATTATTAGAGTATTTTTTGTTATCATTTGATCTTCTTTTAGAACTTCTAATAATGTTGAACAAGGTTGTGGGGCATAATTTGAGATAGCAATAGAACAGGTTATAGATTATAACCTTGGGTACAGAATAGCATTGGAGCTGATTTAACTGATGTATTATTCTGATCCATTCAGGGCATTCTGGAAACAGAATCTACACTTTACCAGTGGCCCCAGGAGATCCCACAAAAGAGGTGAGATCAGTATTGGAGAAGTGGCCTTATGAAGATGGGAGCTGGACAACCCTAACTGACTCCTTATCCAAGGGGAATAAGCTTATCCCAAGTTGATCTCAGTGGGTAAGCTGAAAGGGTTAAGGAAGTGGTCTTCATACATTTTTGCCGATGTACTCCCCAAAATAATTTTTAAATTGACATGTAAAATTTTTTTGTCTTAAGTTTAGTTGCAAAAAATGTAATTTCTGGTGTAATGTAAATATTTTATTTTTTTTGTAGGAGAGATGGGGTCTTTTTATTTATTTATTTTTTATTGCAGTAACATTGGTTTATAACATTGTATAAATTTCAGGTGTACATAATTAAACTTCTGTTTCTGCATAGATAACCTCATGTTTATCACCCAAATACTAATTACAATCCATCACCACACACATCATCCCTTTTGCCCTCCTCCCTCCCCGCTTCCTCTCTGGTAACCACCAATCCAATCTCTGTCTCTGTGTGTTTGTTTCTGGTTATTTTTATCTTCTACTTATGAGCGACATCATACAGTTTTTGACCTTGTCCCTCTGACTTATTTCGCTTAGCATAATACCCTCGATGTCCCTCCATGTTGTCACAAATGGCTGGATTTCATCGTTTCTTATGGCTGAGTAGTATTCCATTGTGTATATATACCACATCTTCTTTATCTATCCATTTGTCTCTTCATGGGCACTTAGGTTGCTTCCAAGTCTTGGCTATTGTGAATAATGCTGCAATGAACACATGGGTGCATGTATCTTTATGTATTGGTGTTTTCATGTTGTTTGGATAAATACCCAGCAGTGGAATAGCTGGATTGTATGGTAGTTCTATTCTTAATTTTTTGAGGAATCTCTATACTGTTTTCCATAGTGGCTGCACCAGTCTGCACTCCCATCAGCAGTGTATGAGAGTTCTCTTCTCACCATATCCTCTCCAACACTTGTTGTTTCCTGTCTTGTTAATTATTGGCCATCCTGATGGCCGTGAGGTGATATCTCATTGTAGTTTTGATTTGCATTTCCCTTATGGTTAATGATGTTGAGCATCTTTTCATGTGCCTGTTGGCTGGCTGTATATCTTCTTTGGAGAAATGTCTGTTCAGGTCTTTTGCCCATTTTTAAATTGGGTTGTCAGTTTTTTTGTTGTTGAGATGTATGAGGTTTTTATATATTTTGGAAATTAACCCCTTATCAGATATATGGTTTGCCAATATCTTCTCCCAATTGTAGGTTGTCTTTTTGTTTTGTTGATGATTTTCTTTGCTGTGCAGAAGCTTTTTAGTTTGATGTAGTCCGATTTGTTTATTTTTTCAATTGTTTCCCTTGCCCAGTCAGACATAGTACTTGAAAATATGTTGCTAAGACCAATGTCAAAGAGCATACTCCCTATGTTTTCTTCTAGAAGTTTCATGGTTTCAGATCTTACATTCAAGTCTTTAATCCATTTTGAGTTAATTTTTGTGTATGGTGTAAGATAATAGTTTACTTTCATTTTTGTGCATGTGGCTGTCCAGTTTTCCCAACACTATTTGCTGAAGAGACTTTCCTTTCTCCATTGTATGTTCTTGGCTCCCATGTCGAAAATTAGCTGTCCATAGATGTGTGGGTTTATTTTTGGACTCTTGATTCTATTCCATTGATCTGTTTGTCTGTTTTTGTGCCAGTACCATGCTGTTTTGGTTACTATAGCTTTGTAGTATATTTTGAAACCAGGGAGTGTGATCGTCCAGCTTTGCTCTTTTTTCTCGGTTTTCCTTTAGCTATTTGGGGTCTTTTGTTGTTCCATATAAATTTTAGGATTTTTTTATTCTAATTCTGTGAAAAGTGTTGGAACTTTGACAGGGATTGCATTGAATGTATAGATTCCTTTAGGAAGTATGGACATTTTAACTATGTTAATTCTTCCAATCCAAGAGCACAGAATATTTTTCCATTTCTCTGTGTCTTCTTCAATTTCTTTCAACAATGTTTTATAGTTTTCAGTGTACAGATCTTTCACCTCTTTGGTTAAGTTTATTCCTAGGTATTTTATTCTTTTTGTTGCAATTGTAAATGGTATTGTATTCTTAATTTCTCTTTCTGCTACTTCATTTTTAGTGTATAGAAATTCAACTGATTTTTGTATGTTGATTTTGTGTCCTGCAACTTTACCATATTCATTTATTATTTCTAGAAGTTTTTTGGTGGATTCTTTAGGGTTTTCTATATATAAAATCATGTTGTCTGCAAGTAATGACAGTTTCACTTCTTCCTTTCCAATTTGGATCCCCTTTATTTCTTTTTCTTGCCTGATTGCTCAGGCCAGGACTTCCAATACTGTGTTATAGGAGTGGTGAAATAGGAGTGGTGAAAGTGGGCATCCTTGTCTGGTTCCTCTTCTTAGAGGGATAGTTTTCAGTTTTTCACCATTGAGGATGATATTAGCTGTGGGTTTGTCATATATAGACTTTATTATGTTGAGGTACTTCCCTACTATACCCATTTTATTCAGAGTTTTTATCATAAATGGATGCTGTATCTTGTCAAATGCTTTCTCTGCATCGATTGAGATGATCATGTGATATTTATTCTTCATTTTATTAATGTGGTGTATCACATTGATTGATTTGCAGATGTTGAACCATCCCTGCATCCCTGGGATGAATCCCACTTGATCATGGTGTATGATCTCTTTAATGTATTGTTATATTCAATTTGCTAGTATTTTGTTGAGGATTTTTGCATCGATGTTCATCAGTGATATTGGCCTGTAATTTTCTATTTTTGCGTTGTCTGTGTCTGGTTTTGGTATCAGCATAATGTTGGCTTTGTAGAATGAGTTAGGATGCTTCCCCTCCTCTTCAATTTTTTGGAAGAGTTTGAGAAGGATAGGTATTAAGTCTTCTTTGAATGTTTGGTAGAATTCACCAGGGAAGCCATCTGGTCCTGGACTTTTATTTTGGGGGAGGTTTTTTATTACTGTTTCAATCTACTTGATTGGTGATTGGTCTATTCAAATTGTCTATTTCTTCTTGATTCAGTTTTGGGAGGTTGTCTGATTCCAAGAATTTATCCATTTCTTCTAGATTGTCCGATTTGTTGGCATATAGCTTTTCATACTATTCCCTATAATCTTTTATATTTCTGAGGTGTCCATTGTAATTTCTCCTCTTTCATTTCTGATTTTACTTATTTGAGCCTTCTCTCTTTTTCTTGGTGAGTCTGGCTAAAGGTTTGTCAATTTTGTTTATCTTTTCAAAGAACCAGCTCTGGGTTTTATTGATTTTTTTCTATTTATTTATTTTTTTTAGTTTCTATTTCATTTATTTCTGCTCTGATTTTTATTATTTCCCTTCTTCTACTGATTTTGAGCTTTGTTCTTCTTTTTCCACTTCCTTTAGGTGCACTGTTAGACTGTTTATTTGAGATCTTTCTTGTTTGTTGAGATAGGCTTGTATTGCTATAAACTTCCCTCTTAGAACCACTTTTGCTGTATCCCATAAATTCTGGCATGTTGTATTTTCATTTTCATTTGTCTCCAGATATTTTTTGATTTCTCCTTTGATTTCTTCATTGACCCAATAGTTGTTCAGTAGCATTTTGTTTAATCTCCACATATGTGAGGCTTTTCTGCTTTTCTTCCTATAGTTGATTTCTAGTTTCATACTATTGTGGTCAGAAAAGATGCCTGGTATTATTTCAATCTTCTTAAATTTATGGAGACTTGTTTTGTGGCCTAATATGTGATCTATCCTGGAGAATGTTCCATTTGCATTTGAAAAGAATGTGTATTCTTCAGTTTTTGGATGGAATGTTCTGTATATATCTACTAAGTCCATCAGGTCTAATTTGTTGTTTAAGGCCAATGTTTCCTTGTTGATCTTCTGTTTGGATGATCTATCCATTCATGTAAGTGGAGTGTTAAAGTCCCCTATTATTATTGTGTTACTGTCTATTTCTCCTTTTATGTCTGTTGATAATTGCTTTATATATTTAGGTGCTCCTCTGTTGGATGCATAGATATTTATGAGTGTTATATCCTCTTGCTGGATTGTTCCCTTGATCATTATGTAGTGCCCTTCTTTGTCTCTTGTTACAGTTTTTGTTTTAAAGTCTATTTTGTCTGATATGAGTATTGCTACCCCATCTTTCTTTTCATTGCCATTTGCATGGAGTATTTTTTTCTATCCCTTCACTTTCAGTTTGTGAGTGTCTTTAGGTCTGAAGTGTGTCTCTTGTATGCAGCATATATATGGGTCTTGTTTTTTTATCCAATCAGCCACCCTGGAGCATTTAGTCTGTTGACATTTTAAGTAGCTATTGAGGGGCCGGCCCAGTGGCATAGTGGTTAAGTTCACGTGCTCCGCTTCAGTGGCTTGGGGTTCGCAGGTTTGGATCCCGGGTGTGGACAGATGCACTACTTGTTGAGCCATGCTGTGGCAGCGTCCCATATAAAGTAGAAGAAGACAGGCACGGATGTTAGCCCAGGGCCAGTCTTCCTCAGCAAAAAAGAGGAGGATTGGCAACGGATGTTAGCTCAGGGCTAGTCTTCCCCACACACACACACACACACACACACACACACACACACACACACACACACACTAAAGCAGCTATTGATAAGTATGTACTTACTGCCATGTTTTTACTTTTTTTCTTGGTGTTTTAGTAGTTCTTCTCTGTTCCTTCCTTCTTCTCTTGCTCTCTTCCCCTGTGGTTTGATAGCTTTCTTTGGTATTATGTTTGGGTTCCTTTTGCTTAGTTTATTATAGGTTTCTGGTTTGTGATTACCATGAAGTTCATATATAACAACCTACATATATAGCAATCCATATTGAGTTAATGGTCCCTTTAGTTTGACCTCTATCTGAAAGCTCTAATCTTTTACTCCCCTCCTCCCACATTTTATGTTTTTGATATCATATCTATCTTTTTTTGTGCATTTGTATCCGTTACCCTCTTATCGTGGAAACAGATACTTTTTTTCATATTTCTGGTCTTTTCTTTCCCCCTTAAATAAGTCCCTTTAGCATTTCCTGTAGGACTGGTTTCTTGGCAATAAACTCCTTTAATTTTTGCTTGTCTGGGAAACTCTTTATCTCTCCTTCCATTCTGAATGATAACCTTGCCAGGTAGAATATTCTAGGCTGTAGGTTTTTCCCTGTAACACTTTAAGTATGTTGTGCCACTCTTTTCTAGCCTGTAAGGTTTCTGCAGAGAAGTCAGCTGATAGCCTCATGGGACTTCCTTTGTATGTAACTTGTCTTTCTCTTGTGGCTTTTAGGATTCTCTCTTTAATTCTGGACATTTTAATTATGAGGTATTTTGGTGTGGGCCTCTTTGGGTTTATCTTGTTTTGCGCTCTCAGTGCTTCCTGTACCTGGATTTCTGCTTCCTTCCTTAGGTTAGGGAAGTTTTCAGTTATTATCTCTTCAGACAGTTTCTCTGCCCCTTTGTCTCTCTCTTCTCCTTCTGGGACCCCTATAACATGGATGTTAGTATGCTTGATGTTGTCCCAGAGGTCCCTTAGACTGTCTTCACTCTTTTCAATTCTGTTTTCTTTTATCTGTTCACCTTGGATGATTTCCTCTAGTCTTTCGTCCAGCTCACTGATCCGTTCTTCTGTATCCTCTACTCTGCTTTTAAGTCCCTCTAGTGAATTTTTCACTTCCACTATTGTATTTTTCATTTCTGATTGGTTCTTTTTTATATCTTCCATTTCTTTGTTGATGTTCTCACTGAGTTCATCCATTCTTCTCCCAAGATCAGTGAGCATATTTATGACTCTTTGTTTGAACTCTGTGTCAGGTAGATTGCACATTTCTCTTTCATTTAGTTCCTTTTCTGGGGTTTTGTCCTATTCCCTTAGTTGGAAAGTATTCCTTTGCCTCCTCATTTTGCCTCTTTCTCTGTACTTGTTTCTATGTAATAGGTAGGTCAGCTACATTTCCTAATCTTGGAGAGGTGACTTTATGTAAGCGATGCCTTATGAGGCCCAGCAGTGTGCTTTCCTCTCATCACTAGTTCCAAATGTTCCTGGAGTGACCCTTGTGTGGGCTACTTGTGTCCTTCTGTTGTGGCAGGGTTGTTCTTGCCGTAGGTGCCCAGGGAGGCTGAGCTGTACCCCTGGCTGACTGGTTGTAATGTTCAGCTGTGTGTGGTTGTTGTAGGCCTTTCACTCTCTTTACCGGGTGTGAGGAGCCCCAGCACAGTTGACTGCAAGGTCTAATAGCACATTCCTGTTGCAGTTATTCTATTAGATGAGTAGGCCCCCAGCATGGCTGGTTGTTAGGCTCAGGGCCTTACAATTGCTATAAGCCTCAGCTTATTAGGCTCTTGTCAGCTCTCTGAGGGTTGCAGCTGGATGTAGCTGGCCCCCAGCACAGGAGCATCCAATTGTTTCAGGCTTTGGAGGGTGGGGCCAATGTCCTTTGTGGCTGTTTGAGAAGCACAAGTCTTCTGCAGCTGAGAAGCCCCACCGCCCACGGGGCCTCACACACAGTGAACACAGTCCTGCCTCATGTGCAAGTCCCTGACCCTCTAAAGTGGACCCAGTTGCTCCAAGGCAGGGGCCTCACACTCTTCACCCGCTTCTTGGGCTTGCTGTGCCCCACAGAGGTGGACCCACTTGCCAGGCAGTGGAGAATTCAGGCAGCTCCTTTAAGCAGGCCCACAAGTTGCCTGAGGGCTTATTGTTAGTGGGGCCAGTCCCTAGGGCAGGCTGCTTTCCTTGGCTGTATTGGATTAAATTGGTGCTCTAGAGGGTGGGGCAGACCCTGGGCTAGCAGGCCACAGGGATAACTCTAATGGCATCTGCTAGTGTCTGTGTTAGCATGCCCACAGCAGGTCACTACAATGGCCACCGCCAATGTCCCAGTCCCTCGGGAGGTCTCACCTCTCACTGAGGTGCACCCAGAGCTTATCAAAGTGAGTCACTTTTCACCAAAGGACTGTGCACCTTTCTCTGTGGTGATTTTAGGTTGCTTTCCAAAGCGGGTGAATTTATGCGTGGGCCCTTTAAGAGCAGCTTTAATTTCTTTGTGTCCCAGCTTTTCTGGGGGTATTCCTGGTTGTTGTTAGTAGCCAGCAAAGCCAGATATTATGACACTCTTGGTTTTGCTGGGTCCAAAAAATGCCAATAGCAGCAATGCTCCCCGGCTCAGGTCCCCACCTCCTCCAGGGAAGGCTGCATACCTTTGGATTGCTCCTGGGCGGCTGTGAAGTGTTGCAGGTGGTGGAGGTGGGGTTTTATCTTTCCAGAAGGGAATTTCTGTTTCTTCCACCTCAGTTAGGCCTGTTGTTTGTTGCAGGGGTTCCTCTTATCCAGTTTTCAGTTCTCTTTGAGCATAATTTTTCCAAGATTCATTGTAAATCTGCTGTGTCTGTGGGAAGAGGTGAATTCAGAGTTTTCCTTTGCCGCCATCTTGATCTGAAGCTGAATATTTTAAAAATGGTAATGTCATTAAAAATGAATTTAATCCCGTGGAAATTGAATACTTGTCATCATCCATTTTTACAGAAATTTTACATTATTCTTTTTTCTCTTTGAATTTGTATTTTCATTCTACTTACCCAGTGTAGAAGTTTTAAAAGTATATTTTATGCTCAAATGTATTTTATTGATTACCCTATTATTCTTTTCTGCAATAAAAATTTGTGTATAATTTTAAAAATTTTCTATGACCAAAAGGTTCTAAGTCTCAAAATTTTCTTTTGGATTGAGTTATTATTACAATTATTATTAGTACATAACTGATCATAACTGCATTACAAATTTTTCCAAATAATTACTAAAATTAAGAACTAAAATTTTATTGGAAATATGTCTCTTAATGAAATGAATGGAGCTCCTCCTCTCCAATTAGTCCATGAATCTATAGGTGAATGTAATTTTTTGCTAAGAGACAGAATGGGAAAACATTTGGGGGAACTATTAGGTGCAGGGCTTACAAATGATGAATAAATTGATTATTGTTAAATGCGTTATTTACAATAGAAAACTATGTTTCTAAATCTAAGTTTATTACATAAAAGGTAGGGATGAATAATGTGGTGGAAGTGGTTAATAAGTGACAATGAGCAGAAGTGTTTGGGTAAAAAAATGAATATAGATTTACCATATTCAATAATCTTTAGATGAAAATATTTTCTCCTATGAGTCTGAATAATTGTTCAAGAAAATACAAAACATTAACTTATCTTGATATGTATTCCTTTTACATGTAACATTGATCTGTTGGAAGGAAATTTGGAATTTTTTAACATCCTTTTCCTTGAAACCATCTGAAATATGCAACTGACACACAGGATGAGATTTTACACCAAGTTTTCTCATTACTGAGTAGGTGTGCCTTGTAGCTGACTGCTATTTCCCAGAATGTTTTCCACAAGTCTTCCATATTTGAATTCTGAGATCGATATATGCAGCATGAAACCTTGCTGTGAGTTTGTTACCCAGATGAAGTAGAGTGCAACCTCCTTCAGTATTTATTTCTTTTTGCTCTCTCAATTGTTTTCTTTGACATCATCAGGGAATGAAAGAGGAAACAACGTCAGACAAAAAAGATTGTAACTCCTGCCACCCTGCTCTATAATATATCTGAACTCAGAGCACCCAACACAGGCCAAAATACCCAATTTCTAGCACCATGCTTTTCTCTTAACAGAAATGTGTATAAGATAAGGAAAGCTGGGAAAACCTCCTGTGGGCTTATCATGCTACGGTTAAATATTGACATCAATATTTAGAATTGTTCCTTTGTATGATGCCTTAGAGTCTTTTTGTGCATGGGAGCAATTTGCCATAATTAAGATCTGGGATGGGTAAGAGGAAGCCTGTCTTTTATAAGTGAGAAAAGAACAATTTTTAAAGGGAGTTGGAGAAATAGAATTGTTGTGACATCTCAACCTCAGTCATATTTCAGGCAGCTCAATTTTAGGAAAGAGTAGGTGAAAGTTGAATAAATGGAACTGATTTCCCTAAAATTATCTGTGCCTGTGTTCTCCCTGGAAAGTACTGTAGAATCCCAGGGTAGATTTACTCCAGTTTGAAGGCTACCAGCTTAAGAGAATATAATTAGGTGGGGAATGTGGTGTCATTGCAGGGGGTTCTATTAACATTCCTGGCCTCTTGGGCCATCCCTTCTTCTTCCCTATCTAGTAAGATGCTGGATGGTGAGAAACTGGGTGAGAAAGCTCAGCACCTTGGCCACTCTTATTCTTGGAGCCAGGCAGTTCTCAGGAACCATGCCTTCTGGCCTGCTCCTCCATGCTGCAAAATTTACAGGGACAGTTCTTTGAAGTGGGTGGAGAGGAGGGTCTCCGTTGTCCTCCTCTGCCAGTCAGCAACTCAGTGGCAAGTCTGCCTAGGTCCAGGGTTCAGTGTTGGGTGGCCCATTGGTGATACCTTGTCTCCAGCATCAGTTTTATCAGTAAGTGTGATAGTTCTCAGCTGTTTATGCTTTTGCCTATTTTTCAGTTGATTCACAACTTGGTAGGGAGAGGGCCTTGGTTTACTGAGTCCCTTAGACCCTAAACACTCTTAATCCTTAACAGTTCTGTGCATATTAACACAATAAATATGGTGAATTTTCCTAAGTACTTTTAGCCTTGAAATTATATTCAATCCTGCCTCCTTTTTTTCCTTGTAATATTTTGTATATATTTCATAGATTTGTACATAGTAATAAGTGTAGTTTGTTTTCAAAATGTTATTTTCCAAGGGACCATCACTGGGTAATGTATATAAAACATCAGAAGGGTTAAATTCAGGAGAAAGGGAATTTCTCTATAGCCTTAAACAGTTAGTTCTTCAAGATACACTATCCCCAGAGTTTCAGAGAAGATGAATGGATACATTAAGGGGTTGACTAAGGAAACCAGGCTTGCCATTCTGTTTTTTCCTGTGCTATGTCTCCTGGCCTGCTAAGCCTTGGTTTTAACATTCATCAAACAATGATATAAAATATGGCCATCATATGAGAAAATAAGATTATAAAGCAAAATAAGGAAGTGATAACAATAGTAGAAACTTTGGGCCTATAGATCTCTAATATTTCAAGGAGATGGCACTTTTTAAAGAGACACAACCCATGTTTTGTAAGCAATTGAGTCTTTAGAATCTGCAATAGATTGTCAAAAAAAATCAGAAGCTTAAAGCTTTAGTGTAACATACAATAAACTGTTCTTGAATCCTCTACAATAAATTGGCATGAGTAATTCAACTATTGTCACATACGTACAATTTTGACTGGCTTTGACTTTGTTGTGGTTACTGAAAGGAAGTTCTCCAGGAGAACACTGATTTTTAGCAGCAAGCAGATGAGAGAATTTCTGATGAGAAGAACCAAAAGATCACAACTTGGATTCTTCTTTTTCTCTTGCCTCCAACATTTAATCTAACACCAAGTCCTGTTGACTCAACCTCCAAAATATTATCCCAAATTTGACCAACCACTTCTCACCATGTCTACTGCTACCATCATAGTACAAACCATGAGCAGCTGTGATTTGACTTCTAGTCTGGCCTCTTGGTTTCCACTCTTGCCTTCCTAGAGTTCATTCTCTGTCATTATCCATTTAACAATATAAATTAGACTCTATAACTTCCCTACCTCTATCTCACCATCTTTCCCTTGCAACTGGAATAAAATCCAAATTCCTTACTGAAGCCTATATGATCTGTTCTACACCTACCCTCCGATCGCTCTCAAATCATCTTCCTTGCTCATTGTTCTCCAGCCATATTGATTTTTTATCTATCTTTGTTTAAATGCTCCAAGCTCAGTTCTACCTTAGAGATTTCACAATTGCTCTTCTCTAGGCCTGGAATTCTCTGCCCCCAGATTTTCTCACGGCTGACTCATCCTCATCACTTGGGTCTCAGCTCAATTGTCCACCCTTCAGAGAAGCCTTATCCTGACCATATGCTTAAAGAGCTCTACTCTCTCTCCCCCAACTTTAATCATTCCCTATCCTGCTTAATTTTCTTCACAGCATTTAGCACTGCCTGAAAGTATCTTATTTTTACGTGTTTATTATCTGTCCCTCTGCTAACCACCAGTAGAATGTGATTGCATGATGATAGGGCTCCTCTGTCTTGTTCCCCACTATACCCTCAAAGCTTAGAATGAAGGTTGCCATTTGGTGGGGGTTGTTAAATGTTTGCTGAATGAATGAATGAATCAAGGACCAGATGTAGCCAGGAAAGGCCTTCCAAGGGGACTTTACCATAGTTCGGAGTTGTGGCCCTTTATTTTGAATACTCAGACATCTGCTTTTGCCAGCACATGGAGGATTTTTCTTCCAGGGCAGAACTTACATAACCCAGATATGAGAATGACATGTAAAATCCCTATGCCAATTTATTGGTTTTCAGTGAGCAATATAACTGTCACATGGATCCAGACTTGCACTGATATATCTGTTGTGGATTTTCTGCCTATGGACAGGGACATTTTCTGCCTATGGACATACATAGGACAGGGAATTAAATCAGAAACTTTGGGAAAACTTGGAATACAAGAAAGGGGAATTAGTTAGATGGCTTGTATAGTTGAACACATTTATGTATTTAACAAATATTTATAGATCTCAGGCTATGTTTTGTGTTCTGTGCCAGGTAATGAAGAATCAACAAGGAATAATATCAAACAGCAGCCCTTATGGACTTGCAGTCTAGTTGGGGAGGCAGGCAATAAACTGATAATTACAAATCAATGTCAAAAGTAGTCTCTTTGGGCTGATGCTAGAATGATATGGGAGGACCTGAGGAAACTGCCTTGTGAGGTGGAAGTGAGTTTCCCAGGAGATGTAGTGTTTTAGCTGAGCTCTGAGAAGTTAGGCAGGCAGAACAAGGAAAGGCATGGGGGAAGGGCACTGCTGGCAGAAGCTGCAGCCTGAGCAAAGGTCTACAAGCTGGAGAGAGCAGAGCTTTCTGAGAACTAGGAGTAGTTCAGTGTGGCTGTAGTGAAGAGTTTGAAGTTGGGGCAGGGTGGGTCAGAAGGCTGGCTCATGGGCTGAGGTTTGGACTTTATTCCTATAAAGAGTAAAAGGGAGCCACTGAAAGTTTTTGTTTTGGTGGAGAGGCAGAGTTCATCTTTCAGATTGCCAGAGTACAGCCAATACTTTGCATTCCTTTCTTCCAAAGAATTTTTCATGAACATCTGGGTAAACTCAACACTCCTTTCCTTGAACACACCACCCTTCCTTTACCCACCCCCAGCCTCATACCTGCTGCTCTCCGTTGCGCACTCTGTGCTCCAGACCTGGCAAACGTCTCAGTTTCCAGATTCACTCCCCAATCTTTCATTTTGCTTTTGTATCCCCCACTCCTGCTTCCTCACCCACCCCACTTCCAAAAAGTGTTATTGAATTATTCTTCCAAACTACAAAAGCAATATATATTCTTTGTGACACGTCAGACAACACGAAGATATGCAAAGAAAAAGGAAAACTTTCTCTTTTTCTCTCACCAACACACATATATACACAGTGTGCTTTAAAATATATATATTTTTAAATTAAAATAGATCTATGCTATGCAGTTTGTATGACTTTCTCTCCCTTCCCCCCCAAACAGAATATCATAATTCCATAATGTCCACAATACTGAACATTGTTTGAGTACCTGCTGGAACAATGCTTCATCTCATTTACCCAACAACTCCCAGATGAGGTAGGTACAGTTACCCCAGTGGGTAGACGAGGGACTGAGATTTGATTAATTTGCCCAAGGTCACAAAGCTAGTGATCATGAGAGCAGCAATTTGAACTTGGGCAGTGTGGCTCTCGCCTCCATAGTGCTAGCCACTGCCTTTTACTATCTCCCAGATAATGCTATTTTTTGTTCTTTTTAATAACTGCACCATATTTATATGGATGTCCAGAATTTATTCAATAATTCTCCCATTGATGAATGTTGAGGTTTGTTTTTTTGCCACTACTTAAATATGCTTCAATATGTAATTCTTCAAAGTTGCATTTAAGGTCAGAGGGCATACTTATTTTTATTATACACAACCAAATTATGTTCCATGGATTATGTAGCATTCTTACACCCCTAAGAAATGTGGGACAGTATCTGTTTCCCTACACCCTCACTAGTCCTGATGATACTGATAGTTTTAGGTTTTAAGGGTTTTTTTTGGGCACTGTGGTTGGTAAAAACAGTGTACCTTTGTTTTAGTTTGCATATTTCCTGACTATAGGTGAGGTTGAGAATTTTTCTGTATGTTTTTGAGATATTTGCATTTCCTGTTCCATGATTTGTCTATTTATTTCCTCTCCTGTCCTTTTCTCCTGTTGGGTTGTTTGATCATTTTTGTGGGGGGATATTTACAGTGGTGATAATATTAACCCTTTTTCTGACATGTGTTCAAATATTTTCTCCTCTACTGTGTTCATTCACCTCTTGATTTTTTTTTAAGGTGTCCTTTACCTTATAGAAATGTTAATTTTTATGTGGTCAAATCTCTTGGTCTTTCCCTTCATGGCTTTGGGCTTTGTGAAATTGGCAGGTGTCAGGCATCTTTCTTCACTAAGAATTGGGACAGGTGGCCAAGACTCTCCTTGGAGGGTGCTTGATGGGCTTTGATAACTTCTGTCTCAGGCTCTTTTACCTTTGCTGCTACCTCCTACTCTTCTGAGGGATCTGTTCTTTCTTGGGATTTGTTATTACATTCAAACAAAGCCTTTCTGGCCCGGGAGTCATTTGTCACTTTTAAAAGTGTTTGCATACCTTTGCTCTGATTCACCATGTGCTAATTTTCTGTTTCTCCTGGTTTTAAGAAGCAGTCACCATGGAGTCTTCTATTTTGTGTTTTGAATTTTAGGCCTTCTTCAGCCTTTGAGTTCTTAAGCTTTTTAGAGGCAGTTTAGAGGGAAGATATGTCCTTGGTCCAAGACCTGTGGATGGTGAAGATAAATTGGTAATGAGGAAGTTGTGGGCTTGAGTGAGTTTGACTCTGTCTTTGATTACAGCTGTGTAATACTGCAGGTTGTTATAAGCCTCAGGGCCCTTTTCTATAAACTGGAAGCTATAATACTGCTCTGAGGCCACTTTTTGACAGTGCAGGAGAGATCTCTAACAGTTAATTTAGATGTTTCTTCCTTTTTGGTCCCATTTCAAGAACATTTTAATGGGGTCAGGTCTTCACAAATTACATTGGTACCCCTTTTGGCGAAACACTCTTCATTTGCTGTCAGCCCATAAAAGAAGGAATAAAACTTCTTGGCCTTAAAGACTGGAATCCTTTACAGAGTCTCTAGAATGAACTGCCCATATTTCATTATTAAAAAGAGAATCATTTAAACTCTTAGTGGAAATTAAATTTGAGGCCATTTTACATAAACCATGGCTTAGGACCAAGGATCTAAGATAGAGCATGCGTAGGTGGGGGGTGGACACTAGGGAGAAGAGCCTAACCTGCATTTTGGTGGATTTCAAAATGTGCACAGAATTTGTTCCAAGCCTTCATTAATGGGCTCATAGAAAAGAAAGTTAGAAGGGACCTAAAGTTATCACCCAGGGCTCTCCCCTGCCCTCAAGAGGGTAATCATAAAACGAATCAGTGAAGGCAGTTTATCAAATTGCTCAATTAATAGTTCCTGGATGGTAACTAATTTTAGGGGATTGGGGCTAAGTACGGTGCTGAGAAGCTAAATAGGAGAAGTGGGTCTCAGGAGAACTTATACTTGACCCTATATAATGATTTGCTTCATTATTTGTTCCCCGCATCCACATTTGAGGCAGCATAGACCTGCTGTTATATCTGGATCCAATAGACAAAGGGAAGGAGGACTAAACCAGCTGCTTGCTTAAAAGTCTTGCTGTCCTTCAAGCTTAAGCCTTGAGGGATTCAGACTTCAGGAATTCAAATCAACTAACAATTTGAATGCTATGTATAAGACATCTTGTAGGATGATGAGTGTATATGTATGAGAGAGACAGAGAGAGATGGGGGTGGGGACAGGAGGAAGGGGGTGTGGAAGTAAGGCAGAGTTCTTGCCCTCAAGCTGAGCTTACTAATTCAAATGCCTAGGAGGCCAGGCACATGAAGTTAGTCAAGTGGCTTTGCACTTGTAAGAAAAACAACAGGGTAAGCATGGTAAATGGCAGCAGAACTTGTGTCACTGACAATAGGAAGTGGTGGGGGCTATGGCACACTGGAGTGTGTATCCCTATTTAACAGGAGCAGCCCATGCAATGATCTAGCGCAGTGGTTCTCAAAGTAGTTCCCTGGGCCAGCAGCATCAGAATCACCTGGAAACTTGTTAGAAATGCAGATTTTTAGCTCCATCCCAGAACTGCTGAATCAGAAACTCTGAGGGTGGAGTCCTGTAGTCTGTTTTTGGGGGTTTTTTTTTGCTGAGAAAGATTTGCCCTGAGCTAACATCTGTTGCCAACCTTCCTCTTTTTGCTTGAGGAAGATTTGCCCTGAGCTAACATCTGTGCCAGTCTTCCTCCGTTTTTTATGTGGGTCACTGCCACAGCATGGCCACCAACGAGTAGTGTAGGTCCATGCTTGGGAACTGAACCTGGGCCACTGAAGCAGAGCATGGCAAACTTAACCATAAGGCCATGGGGCTGGCCCATGTAGTCTGTGTTTTAATAGTCTTCCCTGTCATTCTGATGCTCCCTAAAGTTTGAGTGTTGCCTTGTGGGAATTTGGACCCAGTGTTGCTAGATCTTTTGATTTTTCAAGAGAAATTAGAAAACTAAATTTATGTGAAAATCTACTGGTTTTTAAATATTAAAAACTGTAGAGAATATATGCAATTTTGTGGGGAGGGGGAAGAGATATCCTGTGTAGGCCAAACTATAGGCCAAAGAAAGCATAAATGTGGGCCTTGTGGTCTCCAGGCCTCTAGTTTCAACTTATAATAATCAACTATGTTGTTGATAATAGAGTAATTGAAAATACTGTTATAGTAGAGGAAGGACTCTCAGTGTGTGTTTGGTGGGGTGAGGGAAGACGGAGGGGTCATAGAGTCTGGCAAGAGGGGCTTTTAAAAGCTGCATAGATTCTGATACTTTCCCAGCCCAGGTGCTTTCCCACTTCCCTCCGTGGTGAAAGTTATAGCGTTGTGAACCACTGTTCCTCTTGTAAGTCCAGAGCTTCCCTCAGGTATGCAACAAAGGAGAAAAGAAGCCTGTGTCACAGGTCTAGAGCCCTGTTAATCAAGTGGTGTATAAACTGCTTTAACATCTGTCCTTTCATCAGATACTTACAACCTTGTGCAACTGGTATAACAGGTATTGTCTCTATATAGAGTTGCTGAAATAGGCTGAGTGATTTATCTAAGATCACGTAGCCTGTAAGGGGTAAACATGAGACTAGATACCTAATTTTATAATTTCTAAACTATAGTTTTTCTCCCATATATAATTTTATGTATTTATGTGTATTTGTTTATCTATACCACCACTAACTCTTGAAAGGATCTGATGTGGCTCACCTCACTATGACAGGTGACTGGTTTTTGCCATGTCCTATGACCAAGCCCTAGCCAGTCCTCTCCCTGGGTTGGTGTGCTGCCTGGGACCCCAGATCTTCTTCCTTTTGCCTCCTGTTCCTGATTTGGAATCCCCCAAAGCAGTTGTCCCTCTTAGGACCCTTCTCCATTACCAGTCTGGGCTCTCTATTCATGGGGTTCTGGGTATCCCTGTTTTGGCCTGTCTTGCCACCCACTAAACCTCATGGGGACACTGAGTCCAGAGCTGTCCCCAATGCAGGTGATATGTGACATGGACATCAGTTGTGTGGAACTGGACTGAGAACCCTGACTCATTTTACATAGGCTGCTGGATAGCTGCCAAAGCAGTGGCTTTCTGACACATGGCAAATTTGGATGACTGACAATGTACATTATTAGGGGAGCTAGAATTTAGGATTCTTCAACTATTCTCCGTAGTCTACTTTAAAATGCAACAGTCATGTGTCTGGATAGCACGACCAGAAGAATTTTAGTAGTTTGAAATCTCCTGGGTTCATTAAATACTACTTTGAGGAATTTTGGAGTGTGGAGGGTTTGGGTGGACATTGTAGCTGTCTTTGGCACAGTCTTTTAAAGGAGTCATTCCTTTCACGTCTGGAAACTCGCCAGGAAGGGATGGCAGGGAGAGCTGGTTGTTGCTGGGTATCCAGGTACTTATAGCAGGGCTCTGCATGTAAAGTGTATAAAAACTGTTCGTCTTCTCTTTCCTCATCTTCACTCCAAATCATCACCGTGACTGTCTCTGTGTCTGTGTGAAAGAGAGAGAGACAGAGACGGAGAAAGAGAGACAGAGACAGACATGCATACCCAGAGTGAGACAGAGACAGAGAGACAAAGGGAGAGAGAGACAGAGAGAAAGAGAGGTAGCTACTTAGTGACTAAGAACACACTAGAGTGCAGAAATGGCTTGATACAGCCCTGCTCTTGATATTTCTAGGAGGAAATGGAGAAGGTGCCTTTTGCCAGGACCTTGCTTTGCCCAGGGTTGGCTTCAATTACAGTTTTTTATCGGGAATGGCAGATCACCAGTGGGAAGGGTGTGTTTCAGCCTTATCTTGGATGCTTCCTTACTTTACTTGACTTAATTCAGAAACTGCACAACAGTTCACTGTGTGGCTTGTGCCATTTCCTTTGCATGTAATGAAAGTTTTATTTGAAGTTCTCATAACATTTTTTGCTGTTTTTTTACAGTGAGAATAATCTAATGAGAACTGGGCAATTTTTACTTGAACAGTTTTTCTCTGTTCAAGTAAACAGTTCTTCTGAGCCAGACCTCTCTCTCTCTGAAACATGTAGGGGTAGGAGAACCAGACTTTTATAGGAGGAATATGAATTCTTGCACATTGTCATGTACTGCTCAAGGCCTTTTTCAGTTTAATAATAAATACTTTAAAAGTAGAGAGTCTTATCAATATGTTGGTCTCCAATTTCCTTCAACAGAAATGTAGAGTGCAAAGTATTTCTCAGATTATTTGAAAAGTGTAAGAAGATAGTTTAAAGAGAATGTCGTTTCCCTGTCTACTTCAACACAGAGGTGTTGAGTAGCAAGTGAAGGCTGATGGTAGCCTGGAATAATAACAGCTAATTTATACTGTTGTGTGCCAGACCTGTATGTATGTGTGTGTGTGTGTGCATATATATATATATATGCACACACACACACACAATCACTTAATCCTGGCCTGCAGGCCGGTTCTGTTGTGTGGGACATGGCTGCTGTCACTCAGCACTCCCCCTAGACTGCAACAGCTGACATTTATTGAGCACTTCCTATGTGCCAGGTAATGTGGGAAGTGCTCTACTTACATTATCTCACCAAATCCTCCCAACAACCTTATGTAGTGGGGGCTGTTTCAGCTCCATTTTACATATGAGGAAACTGAGACCTAGAGAAGTAAAGTCATTTGTTTAAGATCAACAGCTAGTAGGTGCAAGGCTAAGATTTACCATTAGGCTCTCCTCCTCTCCTGGTCAGGAGCTGGGCTCCTAACTTCTTTTTTCTTTTGTGAGGAAGACCAGCCCTGAGCTAACATCTGTTGCTAATCCTCCTCTTTTTGCTGAGGAAGACTGGCCCTGGGCTAACATCTGTGCCCATCCTCCTCTACTTTATATGGGACACCGCCACAGCATGGCTGATGAGTAGTGCGTCGACAGGCGCCCGGGATCCGAACCCGCGAACCCCAGGCTGCCAAGCACGAACTAAACTGCTGTGCCACTGGGCCGTGGGCTCCTAACTTCTTTGTGCTCCTAGCGAGGTCTCTGCTAGCACACATTTTCTGTATGTTTTGCTAGGAACTTCCTGAAATAAAAGGTTAAGAGTACTTTCAGCAAGAGAAAGCCTAGATTAACAGGGAATCTGGAAGAGGTGGTGACAGGAACTTTTCTCTTCAATGGGATCTGAGCAAGCATGTTACAGTGTGTTCCTGTAGGAGGAACATTGACTGTGAGGAAGGAGAGCATTGACTATGAAAATGGGAGCTCTCAAAATATTCATTGTGGTTGGTTGCATTTTGGCCTTCATCCTTAATCAACAATTAGCATTTGGTTCTACTTTATTTAATATAGAGTGTATATTTCCCTTTTATTCATTCATTTGACCACTGTTAATGCCTTAAATGTTATAGCTGCCCACTACAGCCAAAAAAACTCTAGCAGAATTACATACTTGAAAATAGGATCAAGTCATCTATATCAACTATCAATATTATATTGTATAAAAGAATAATTATAGTAATACCAATTATATAAAATGAAAGTATAAATATATAATATTATATACTATGTGAGAATAGTAAATGTTTAATTCTGGCATCTTCCCTAGATATCTCTTATTTCAACATCCCATAGACTCTTATTCTCTGTCATTCTTCCTGGTAGGTGCTAGGACTATAAAGATAAATAAGCCATGGACTTTGTCTTCAAGGAGTGTACAGCCCCTGTGGGGAGACAACTGATTAAGAGCTCTGAAAACACAAAGGGCAGGAGGCAATCCAGAGCAGAGGATGTGGGGTGGAGTTGCTGGCAAGGAAGGTCTCTGGGAGGAGATGATCCCAGAATGTTTAGTATATCACACTGCTGGGGAAGGGTTGGTAGCTGAGCCAATAGGGTATGGAGTCTGGGGGATTCAAATCCTGCCTCTCTGGCCTTGGGCCTTGATCTGATTTCTCTAGGCCTTTGTTTCCATAAATGTGAGATACTCTCAAGTTCACAGGTAGTAATGGGAATTGGATGAGGTGAAGCACTTAGAATACTTATACAGATGGATTTAGAACAATGTAAGCACTCAATACCTGAGAGCTGTTATTTCGTGATATATAACAAGTGAAAACATTCTACATCTTCAAGTAGAATAGACTTCAAGTTCATGGACTTGGCATAGATTTTGCTTGTCTCCTCAAATATTAACCACTTATCTAGTCTTTCTAAAATTCTTCCCCAATGCCTCTATTACCAAAATTGCTGCTTATAGTACTAAAGCAGCCACAGGGAAATACAACCAGTGGAGATGATATTTGGGCTGAGGTGTCATGATGTCATGGAACAACCTTGTCCCTTGATGTCAAGAGTCTCATTTAAAACTGAAGGATGTATTCTGGATGAGAGTTTGCAAACATCTGACTGACTCTTGGGTAAGAGTGAATACTAGAATTAAAATTGATTTTGTTCTTTTCTTTTTTTCCTTAGTTGTAAAGGTAAAACCCAATCATCCTCAAAATAAGAGGACCATCAAAGCCCAAACCAAAGTATAAAAAGAAATTTCTAATTGATTCCAACTTAATTCTTTTTAGTGAAAATATTAATCAAAGTTGTCATCTAGGATCCCTGCCATCCCTTGGAAAGTCAAGTGAAAAAAAAGCCACCTTGGATTTTAGTGCAAATTTCAAACATCATATTTTTAAACTCTGGGAGAGATGTGTAAGTTCAGTTTTTCCCATTGGCCTGGACTCGAGCACCTGTCTTTCTTTTGCACAGTTATATCTCCATTAACAAATGCTCTAGAAGCAAAAATCCTTTAGTCAGCTGTGATTAAACAAGAAAATCCTCATCAGACATGCCAGACAGGACTGTATGAGCTCAGCCAAGCCTGCTGAGAACAGTCTCATCAAGGACCACCAGGCAGCAGCATCTGTCTGTCTGTCTGTCTGCACACAACTGCAGAGCAGCAAGACTGTGGTCCTCATGGTTTCTCTTTGCAGTCTATATCTTTTCTTTCCTCCCCCTCTCCCCTCTCTTGGCCATGATTCTCCCCACTATCACAAGGCTGATCTCTAGCCCCTCCCTCTGATATCAGTTGTTTCCACTCATTCTTGGGCCCCCAGACTCTCCTTTCCAGAGCCTGGGATCCTCTTTGTCATAATTCTCCTCATTTCACCTTTAGGCGCTCACTCCTTCTTCTCCCTCCATCAAAACATGGAAGAATCATGAGGCCCAGTTGGGATGTATGTTCCAACTGTGAGTTTCTGCTGTCCTTGGGAGAAGGTGCCTGGGACTAACCACAGTGCACCTTCCAGACACTCAGGCACCCCAGCCTCAGGACAGTGAAGGTGGCTGCAAAGACCCCGGCCACCTGTCCACAGTGAATTCCCGTGAAGCAGGTCCTGCCCACTCCTCTCTCTTCTGTCCTCACCCCCTTGACTTTAACCTCTTCCTTCTATCTGCCTCAGAGACTTCTGCTGTACATTTTATGCTTTTCAGAATGTCCAATGCTATTTTAACAAACATTTAATTCTGTTTTCATACTGTATGAAATACTTTTTCTGAAACTGGGATATGACTCTCAATGCCTCTTATATTATTTCTATGCCTGAAAATGAAGTTTATGACAAAGAAATATGTTGATGGAATATAATATCTTCATTAACAGAAGCAATTAGTAAATTGACTGAATTGTCGGGAATATTTTAATTTGGTTTTTGACAAAATCGTGATGAGTGAATAGCAGATAATGCATTAACAATTGTTAATTTCTTATCACATCCATGTTAAAATAACAATAAAAGAAATAAAAATAGAAGAACTTCATGTACAATCCTACCATTCCATATAATTACTGTTTTTATATTCCTGTGTTCTTTTCCAGACATAGGCCATGTATTTGTGAAACAGCTGGATGGGGTTCCACATGCACTTCTGTGGTAGAGGAATTCTTGTGAAAAGTTGTATTCCGTTTGAGAATTGTACTTCAGACTAGCTCTGAGTGGTGCCCACATTTTGACTTGCTGCATTAACCAGCTTTAGTCTATTATCTCAGAACCCTGGCTGCACCATTATAGTGTTGAGATTTTTGGTGGTGGTGGTGGGCCTGTGACTTTACCACCAGCACATGGAAGAATAGCTGTGCAACACTAGATTTTCATTGTATGTAGTGGGTTTGTGGGTATTAATAGGCCTTTACACATAAGAGCTGAATTCCCTCTTTATCTCGGATTGCTGTGTCCTATTGACATCACGGAAAGTTCTCAGCTCAAGATAGGCAACGGATGGGCCTGAAGTAATAATCTACCTTGTCCTCCAAAAGGGACAACAATGCATATTCCCAAACTCAGGGGGGAAACAACTCCCTCTGACCTCTCCCTCTTCCTAGTTTTCTTTTTGAAATTGTAGATTTCTTATCTTGGTGTTTACAAAACTTCCCTGATTATAAAAATTGTCTGAAGTGCTGGTGAAAAACGCAATTTCCTGGACCTTTTCCAGACCTGTTGAATCAGAAATCTGAGGGATAGCTTGGTTTAAATAGGCACTCTGGTAATTTTTACAATCCAGGCAGATTTGGGAAACAGTGGTTTATTTTAAGCCAATTCATAGCTGCTGGCTCACACATTTGCTTAGCCCACTTTTGAAGAGAGGTGGCCAGCAATTCCATCCCCAGGAAACCAACAGCTGTGCAGGTCTTGTCCTTATTCTACTCCAAATACAGCTGTGGCCAGGGTTATATGAAATGTAGCACAGGACAGCAAGCCAATGTGGGAAGATAATCTTCCCCAGCCAACATCATCATACAGAAAACTACCACAGGCTTCACTTGGCTTCAGTGAAGAGGGAGACATATAGATGGGGTTATTTTCCCTGCGTCACTTGCAACTTTGGAATTCTGTTTCTCACTGAAATTATAATTATGTACATCATAGGATTTGTGTGTATGCATTTAGAATTTTTCATGATGCTTTTTTCATGTGGTTATTGGGTTATTTTAAATTCAGTTTATCCACTGAAAAATTGCTCCTTCATTAATCCCAGTATTATTAATTTGAAAGATAAGCAGAGTTTATGCAATCTAGGTCCAGATTTGGAAGAGTATTCCCTGAAGTAGGCTGGTCCCAAAGTTGGGAAATAAGGGGGCTTATTTGGGGTTAACACTCACTTCCTGGGTCCCTCCCCTCACCCTGGAGGGGTTCAGGTCCCTCCTGCTATCCTCCAACAGCCCACACTCCCTACTCCTCTCTCCACTCTTCCAAGGCAGTGTCCCAGGTTCCAGAATCATCTTTCCCTCCCTTTTTAAGTTCTTATCCTACATCAAAAGATAAAATAGAAAAACAACAATAAAGCATAACCCAATAACTTTCATCCTCTAGATGTGGTGATCTCAGCCAGCTAGTAGAGAGAAATGGATGAAATGAACTCATGCCCTAGTGGGCATGACTGACTGATGACTTTCTGCATTAACAAACTGTCCCAAGGACATTTCCATTTTAAGACAATGCTTGTTAAACTAAAGGAATAAGTTTCAAATACAGGATACCAGGCAGTTTTAAAGAAGAGTGAGGGGAAATTAGGGGCAGAGGGATCTTTAATTCACACCACAAGGGCCATAGTTCATTCTGTTACCCGAGGTCAGCTGTTATGCTTGGAAACGTGTGATATGGTGTTCAGCCAAGAAGGCCAGGGAATCATGCTTGGGTCTGGTTAAAGGGCAAGTCCAGGGCTGTCTCTACACCCTCTTGGTCTCTCTTATCTCCAGCAGGGCACTACATGGGTGCACTCTCTGCAGGGTGGGTTGTCATGAGAGCCAACTGATCACCTGCCAGCATAGATGATCACCTCAGCAGAGGGAGTGTCTGTTCCCTGCAGAGCCAGGAACTGCACAAACCTGGAGTCTGGGTCCTCACATTTTTGTTATTTAAGGCTGTTGACTTGTGGACTAAATGGGTGTCAATTACAGCCCTTTCACATAGACAGAATCAAGAACCTTTGGCCCAGGCTCTTATCTCTGTGAGTAAAGGTGAAAAATTCTTTGGAAGAAAATGTGGTAGTTTATTCTCTTTTGTGTCAGTTGAAAGTTTACTCTCCAAAAAATCCAAATCCAACAAGGCAGGCTTTTTTTCTTCATTAAAGGATTCTGCATTAGGAAATGAAAATCTTTTTTTTTTTTTTTAAGGTTTTGTGTGTGTGTGTGTGTGTGAGGAAGATTAGGCCTGAGCTAACATCTGTTGCCAATCCTTTTTTTTTGCTGAGGAAGATTGTCCCTGGGCTAACGTCCATGCCCGTCTTTTTCTACTTTATATGGGCCACCTGCCACAGCAAGGCTTGATAAGCAGTGTGTTGGTCCGTGCCCGGGGTCTGGGCCTGTGAACCCCGGGCCGCTGAAGCAGAGCGTGCATACTTAACCACTATACCACAGGGCTGGCCCTGGAAATGAAAGTCTTTTACAGAGTAAATGCAGAATGAATAATAGAGCCAGCACATTGTACCCTTGCCCACAAGCCTAGACACGAATCTCAGTCATTCATCAAGCTGTGTGTTGTGACATGTCCTGCTTCCTGCTGTCCTTGGGTGCTTAGGTACTATGACTGCAGGTTGATTTTCGGTGATGGGACAGACCTACAGAGACAAGGCAGGATGTGACTCTCTTGAATTTTATTTTTCACCCCTCCCCCACATGTTTAATACTTCCCATATTAAATAAAAATCTGAAATGTTGGTAACAGAACTTTGATGAGCCTGATTTCCCTCATCTGCAAGGTGTACTGGGTGATACTGAAGAACCCTTTTGGTTCAAGATCAATGACTAAAAATTCCAAGAGACCTATTTTCCTAAGTGCCTTTCTATTTAATGTGGTGCTTTGAGTGACTTCTTTGAGTTAGAATAAGTGTTTAAATTACTTATCCTTCAATTGTATTTAGAAGAAGCAAGTGTAGATATTTTATTATGAAATAGTGAAAAGTTTATCAGTGATAAGTGATACTTCCTGGGTGCTAGGCTTTGTTCTAAGTGTTTTATTATATATTGTATCTAGCTCTCACAACAACCTCATGAATGGTTGCCATTTTTGTGGCCATTTTTAGATGGGGAAACTGAGGCACAGGGAGTTTGAGTGACTTCAGTAAGGTTCTGCACTGGCTAATGGTGCTGCTGGGCTGTGGAGCTGGGCAGCATTACTCCACAGTCTTCATGCTCAGCCACAGAGCCATACTGTCTCCCCAGCAACAACAAAAAACCCCTATGAGAATACACTGTAATCTGGCAGGACGGGTCCCCTCTAGGATTATGGGAAGTGTTCCAGAGAGAACTTTTGCCTTATCTATATCATTTGAATTTCTATTTATAATGATAATGTATTCATATATTACTTAATGTAATAGAAACTTTTTAAGTTAAAATTGTCAAAGTCCTAAGTAAGGTTATTAATTTCCATAAATTCACTTCTATGAAAAATTTTCAATTAGACTCTTAAAGCTGGTGGGGAATTGAGAGATCATTTAACACGATCCCCTTGTTTTTCTGATGAGGAAACTGAGGCTCCATGACTTGCTTAAGCTCACAGAACTTGCTAGTGACAGAGCAGGTCTGCTGATGCCCAATTTTGTGTACTTTCTACTGCAGTTTTTGAGACATACCTTACAAGGAGTGAAATGTACAGATCTTAAGTGAACAGTTTGAGAGTTTCAACAAATGCATGCACACGTGTAACCAATTTCAAAGCCAAGCTATAGATCATTTCCATTACCCCTGAACGTTCCCTTGTGCTAGGCATCTTTTTGAAAACTGCCCTTGCTCATTAGTGTGTATTAGTTAGAATTCAAGTGCTTATGTTTCATGTGTATCCACACATTTTACAATTCTCGGCAAAGACACACCTTAGTGTGTATGTGTATGTATACTTCCTCAGAGACAGAAATAGGGTTTTTACAAGGTCCCATGCCCTTCTTCTTATCCTTTACAAACCAGTTCCTAATTGCTGAAATTGCTAATTGGTGTTCCTTGTTTATAGTCTTTTACTCAAGTTGATCTTTAGCCTGACACAATTATCATTACATAAAATTATTCTTTAGTCTTTTGATACTCAAGCTCCCCAGACACATTTACTATAGTCAAAGTATGTCTTTCTTTGTTTTTTTAGAGCCCTAGTTCCTTTTATTTATTTATTTATTTTGAGGAAGAGTGGCCCTGCGCTAACATCTGTTGCCAATCTTCCTCTTTTTCTTTTTTCTCCCCAAAGCCCCAGTACATAGTTGTATATCATAGCTGTAGAGTTCTAGCTCTTCTACGTGGGACATTGCCTCAGCATGACCTGACCAGTGGTGAGTAAGTCTGTGCCCAGGATCTGAACTGGCAAACACCGGGGCCGCTGAAGCAGAACGCGTGAACTTAACCGCTACACCACCAGGCTGGCCCCCTGTCTTTTTTTTTTTAACTAAGCAGTTCCTATATTAAAATTTTGGAACTTCTGTAAGAATAAGACATATTTACTAAAACCAGTGCATCTGAGCATGAGCAAGTTTTGCCTGCTGTGCTTTATGTTAACTAGAAAAGCTTTCCTGCTGAGTTGGTGGTGAATCAACACAGCAATAGTCTGTCAGCTTGGCTTCTTGGGCAGCCTTCTCGTTCCCCATTTGGTTTGTTCCTTGCGCTTGGTGAATGATGTGTGTGTGTGTGTATGTGTCTGACAGATGTTGTCTGGCAATGGTACTAATGTGCTGATAAGCAATTTTCAAAACTGACTCCATATTCACAAGCATGGAAAATGTGCCCGGCATGAGTGGCTCTCAATCCATACTATTTTGACATCTAAAACAGTACAGTCCTCTTTAGATCTTGTTCTACAGAATTATTCTAAAACCCCTAGGAAGTATTCCCAAAGGAAATAAAGTAATTTTTATAGATATGTTCAGAGTAGTGATACTATAATTGTGAAAATTGGAAATAATAGAAATGTTCAATAATAGAAGAATGATTACATGATAGAGAACTATATAGTTACTAAAAATGATATATGACCAAATTGATACATGAAAATACTTAAATAAGACAATATTAAGTGAAAAAGGAGATCCTAAAGTTTCAAATACTATATGAATAGTAATTTATAGCTGTGTAAAAATACATATAACTTAATAGAATTTGGTTATGAAACTTTTATGCATGAAAATAGTTTTGATTTTAGTGTTTTATAGAGTCTTTACTCTAAAAAAGTTTTTATCTTGAAATAATTTCAAACTGTAGAAAAGTTGCAAAAATGATACCAAGAACTCCCCCGACCCTGTATAACCTTTACTTGTCACTGATTTTTAAACATTTTGCCACATTTGTTTTATCATTCGCTTTTTCTCTTTCCATATACACATATTTTTTTCTGAATCATTTGAGAGTAAGTGGCACACATCATGCTCATTTACTTCTGAATTCTTCAGTGCATCTTTTCTAAGAACAGGGATATTCTCTTATGTAACTGCAGTAGTTACTAAATTCAGGAAATTTAACATGGATTTGATACTTTAAAAAATGTACAGACTATATTCCATTTTTTTCAGTTGTCCCAGTATTGTCCTTTTCTAGCATTTACCCCTCCAGTCCAAGATCATGTATTGCATTTAGTCATGTTGTCTCTCTGGTTTCCTCTGGAAGAAATTTCTACCTTTCTTTGTCTTTTATGACATGGTCATATTTGAAGAACATGGGGCAGTTATATCTGTCAATTTGGGTTGTGTGATGTTTCTTCATGATTACATGTCTGGCTAGAAAACTACAAGAGAAATGTTGTGTCCTTTGGGATATGGCATCTGGAGTCTCATGATGTCCATCTGCTCCTCATTGGTCCTGTTAATATTGATCATTTGATTAAAGTGTTGTCTGACTTCTCCATGGTACAATTACTATTTTCCTCCTTACAAATGATAAGCAGTCCGAGGGGAGATGCATTAAGAGCATGTAAACATCATACTTCTCATCCCACTCTCTCCCCAGACTTAGCATCCATCTCAGTTCCTTTTTAAAGCAACATTTCCCAAGACTTATTTACGTATACCCTAGGTAAAGAGGAAAATGAGTGATTTTGCTGAGGCTGTCCCTTTGCCTATAGTACTCCCATCCAAACCTGGCTAATTGGTACTACAGCCTATCTCAAAATGCTGTCTACTTCCCTATCCTTAACTAGATTTAATGTCTTCATCTTTGACCTCCAAGAGCACTTTGTACTTTTCTTGGGGCACATATTAACTTCTACTTTGCGTTTGTAACTAATGATGTACTTCCTTTGTCCTAGTTACCAAACAGCAAGTGCCTTGAGGGCAGTGTCTATGTCTTAATCATTTTTGTATCCTCTGCTGGGCCTAGAAGAGGCAATCAATGGGAGGCACAAGATCAGTGTTTATTCATGAAATGCGTATTTACTCCTACTACTCACTGCTTGTGATGTGCTAGTTGAATACCCAACTGCATATTTCAAGAACTCAATTTCCTCTGTTTAACGTCTCTACACCTCCTGTTTAGCAACATGTTGCAATTTTGCCCTTGAAAGAGGAATGGAAGTCCTTCAGTATCTATCATTTCCATATTCTTAGCTCAGGTGTTAAGAAAAGTGTTGTTGAGTGCCTGAGTTGCTTCCTTACCAGAAGGGTTTGTGTTTCATGTTTCCATCTAAGTCTCTTACTAAGGCACTGGGCCAGCTTCTCATTGCTTTGACAAGAAGCTATGATGAGGTCTGCTCTTCCTCTGGGGCATTCTTCTAACACTCATTAAGGATAACTTCGTACGTGTATTGATAGGAGAGCTGATCCTCACCTAGATTCCCCCGTGTACAGGCTTTAGAAACTGAAAGTATAACCTGCCAAAATCATAGGAGTTAGAGGCCAATCTTATTAATTTGTTCAGATAGTATAAATTTGTTCTGCCAAGACATGTAAGAACAAGCATTAATTTAGTTTGTAAATTTAATGAACAATTGGAAGAACCAAAATTCTAAGTAGGTCAATCAAATCTTATGGTACAACTAACTTGCATTTATACTGGGAAAAGGTATCTAGATAGATGACACTGGGCCGCTTGTTACTTTGTGTAGAAAATGTATAAAATACATAAAATCCATCTTTGCTAACATGTATTTTTTTATATTAAGTTTTTGAAATAGATGAAGCCACATCATTCTTCATAGTGGGGCTTTATTTTATAATATGAGCTGGTCTATTTTTTTTTAAATAATTAAAAAATTTTATAATAGTTTTAGATTTCCAGAGAAGTTGAAAGGACAGTACAGAGAACTCCCATATACTCCAATTTCTGTTATTGTTAACATCCTACATCACTATGTACATTTGTCACTAGTTAGAAATAAGCATTGGTTCATTATTATTGACTGAACTTAATGCTTTATTCAGATTTCACCAATTTTTCTCCAATGTCCCCCCCTTTTTTTTATTCTGGCATCCCACCCAGGACATCACATTACATTTAGTCATAATGTCTCCCTAGCCTCCTCTGGTCTGTGACTTTTTCTCAGACTTTCTTTGTCTTTGATGACCTTGACAGTTTTAGAAGTACTAGTCAGGTTGTTTTGCAGAATGTCCCTCAGTTTGGATTTCTTCCATGTTTTCCTCAGGATTAGACAGAGGTCATGGGTTTTTGGGAGGAAGACCACACAGGGGTGGTGCCATTCTCATTACATTATGTTAAGGTTACATACTATCAACATGTCTCATTATGTTGATGTTAACCTTGATTGCCTGGTCAAGATAGTCAGGTTTCTCCACTGTAAAGTTACTTTTTCCTCCTTTTCCATACTCTGCTCTTTGGAAGCCAGTCACTATGCCCAGCCTAGGGGGAAGGGGATGGAAAGTTAAGTTCCACCTCTTGGAGGGGAGAGTATCTACTTATTATTTGGAATTCTTGTGTAAGGGAGATTTATCTCTTCTCCCCATTTATTTATTTATTCAGCCATTTATTTACATCAGTAGGGACTCAGATATTTATTTTCTACTTTATACAAAACCAGTATTTTGTTCCTCAAACTGTTCCAGCTTTGGCCATTGGGAGCTCTTTCAGTTGGTTCTTGTGTCTCTTTGATGTGCCCAATCGTTTTTTTTTTTTAGCACTTCCTTACTTCCTAGTACTACAGGATACTCCAGGCTATCTTGTATATTCTCTGCTTGGCCCTAGAATCAGCCATTTCTCCAAACAGCCATGGTTCATTTTATAGGAGAATGGTATTTGAAACCAAGATCTGGTCCATATTTTGATAATATAGTAATGCATTTGGAAATGAAAGTGAAAGATGTGAAGAGGTAGAAAGCATAGAGTTTGATGACAGCCATTGACTGAATCATAACTCTGCCACAAATGGGCTAATCAATTGTCCAGTTTGCCTGGGACAGAAGGGTTTCCGGGGATGTGGGACTTTTGTGATAAAACAAGGATGAATTGGCCACTCTAGTCATGGAATTGGTTATGTCTCTTCGTTTCAAGGGACAAAAACCTAAATAAAGCTGCCTCAGTTAAAAAAGGGAATTTAATGACTCACTTAACTGTGAAATCTAAGGATGTATGGGTTTCAGGCAGAGCTGGATCCAGTGATCAAATGATGTAATTAGGGCTCCTTCTGACTATGTTTCAGCTCCACTTCCCTCTGTGTGTTGGTTCCATCCTAGACTCTCTGAATGTAGTGGGAAAAGTGTGGGCTATCTTTAATGGAGAGGAATGGCTGTCCTCATCCCCTAGGACAGGGATCAAAACTGAAATGCCTACAGGGGCAAGGCATGTAGTGTAAATGAGTGGAGCAGGCTGGGTGAAAGGTAATAGGGAGTGAAGGGAACCTCAAGGGGAAGCTCTAGCTATTGATGCTGTGCAGGAATGCAGGTTCACAATTGCCAGATACTCCAATTTTTCGAAAGAAGCCAGAAATGTGAAACTGATTTTCGAATGTTGGCAAGTAATTCAATTAAATAACAACAATAAAACCACTCCTACCAAGGAAATACACTCATGGGGCATACAGCTCGTGGGCTACCAGTCTGTAATCTCTGCCTTCAGAAGTCCGGGGCCATTTCCTGGCTGTTGCAGTACACACTCAAGCACATACCTGAAGAAAGTTGTTCACTTAGTGTTCTCAGGATACATTTGCTGTTTTTGAAAATAGATCCCATTTAAGTTAATAATCACTAAATTCATCAAGTGTTATGTGCCAGGCATTGTGCTAAGCAATTTACACATCTCTTTTAATCCTTAAAATCCCCTCATGAAGTAGTCATTATTATTATTATCATCATAACCTTCCTACAGATGAAGAAACTGAGAACAGAAAGGTTATGTGTCCTCCTCAACGTTACACAGCTGAGGGGCCAAGGCAGATTTAGACTCCTGCTTTGGTCTGACTATAGTGCTTGGATTCTTTGTCCCTTTGCTGTATTGCTTCAAATGGCTGTAGAGCAGAAACATCTTATATCTCAGAGTCAGAGAAGGTCAGGGATGGAAGGAACCTAAGAGAGAACGCAGTATGTTAACCTCCTTATTTTATAGATGGGGAAATTGAGGTCAAAGCAAGGAGTGACTTTGACAAAGTCTCATGGCCTATCAGTGGCTGAGCTGGGATAAGTCCAAAGTCCTTTTGCTGCACTGTGTAGCTTCTGGGACTTGCTAATTACAAGGACAGAAAGTCCATGGTGGGTTTTACCAAGCATTCTGAAGCCTTGACAAATTAACCCTGCCATTGCTGTTGCTGAATTAACACATTCTTTATCTCTCATACACCAGGCTTTTCAGAGGGGGACGTATTTCCTGTCTTTTTAACCAGGAAAGAAGATTACAACAATTATTTTTCTGTAAGTTGATCATTTCATCCATAAGCTCAGCCATCACTATGATTTGAGGGAGAGGCCGAAGTAGGGTGGGGAATACATTTTGCAGCTATGATAAATATCTGTCTTCTAAGACCTTTTTGTCAATTCCTAAGAGATATGTCACCAAGAAGCCTTGAAAGTTACATTTTGTCTATATAGAAAATGATCACAATAAGCAGTTTCAAAAACACTAAATTCCAGTGTATGATTTCTTAAAGATATATACACATGAATTTAACAGATATTTACAGATGGCCTTTTATGTACAAAGAATTTTTCTGGTTCCTTTGGGGATATAAAAATTGATAAGGCATGACCCCTGTCTTCAGGAGCTTATTACATAGAAGAGAAGGCAGATATATAAGCCCTTAATTGCAATAGAATACAATAAGAATCACAAAAATAAAACTATTGAGGAAGTATGAGAAAAAGAACAATGAAATCCAACTCAGAGGATCAGAGAAGACTTTCTAAAAGATTTGAGCCAGACTTTGAAGGTTGGCCAGATTTCAGGAGCTATAGTTGGGGATGAAAACTCTATGGACAAAAGGAAGACCATGAGCAAAGACATCAAAGTGAGAAAAATAGTGCGTTAAGAAAACATGTAGTGATAAGTCTGGTCATAGGTGCAGGGCTCTGATTGCCAGGCTAAAGGACTCTGCTCTGCTCACTAAGCGTGAGGGATCTATTATAGCTTTTGAACAGGGAAGTGTTATGATCAGGGATGTTTTTAGGAAGATGAACTTCACAAGATTGAAGTGGGAAAAGACCAAAGGTGAATAGATCACTAAAGAAGCTATTGTGGGGCTCTCAACAAGAGCTGATGCTGGCCTGGACAAGAGGCTTGGCAGTGGGAGTAGAAAGAATGTTGAAGGACATTGTGGAAGTAGTCTTTGGACTTGGTAGTGGGGTACAGGAAGGGGGTGAAAAAAAGAATTGCAAATGATTTCTGTGGTTTGAAGCCTCAATAACTGGGAGAATGGTAGCATTATCACAGAAATAGGGAAGAGAGGGAGAGGAAGTGGTTTGGAATAGAAGGATGGGGTAATTTCAAATTGTTGAGATTGAGGGGCCAACTGGCTGTCAAGGGAGATATGTACATTTGGGTCTGGGGTTCTGGTGTAAGTGTAGCTTACAGATTTAGATTTGGGAGTCATTTAAACAGGAAGTAGGGGATAGGGTAACTGTTTATTATACTTTTTACATATTATTATCCTGTCCCTAGATAAGTTTCTTCCTATATTGTGGCATTCAGTCCACATAACAACACCATGAAACTGAGACCCAGAGAGGTTGACTGGCTTGCTCATGTTCTCATGGTTCATTCATCTCATCACATATTGAGGACCTACTATGTGCCAGATTCTGTTCTAGTAAGTGGAAAAACTTAGGTCTAACTGTCTTCAAACCTGAAGTCTTACTGCATGGGGAAGTGAGGGATAGATTAGATCCATAAGTGAAGAAATATAGGGTAAAAATAAGATGAGGATACAATCCTGGGAGACACGAGGCTTTGGACAGTTAGGGGAAGAGGAGAAAGGGCCAGGAAACAAATGAGGTGCAGGTAGAGGGAAGAAGGGAATAAGGATAGTATCATGTCTCGGAAGAGGAGAGAGAGGGCTAGAACCAGCAGAAACAAACATTTATCCAGCCAACAATGCCAAATGCTGCAGAATGAGCAAGGACATGAAAATTTAGCAAAAGTATCTTAATTTGGTGGTGAGTTGGTTATGTGAATTCCAGCAAAATGGGGAGAAAGTAGCATCAGCATAGCAGTGTGTGTAGAAGCTAGATTTCATAGAATTAAGGAATAAGTAGGTGAAAAAATGGAGGCAATGGGCAGAGATAGTTTGGTAAACTAGTGGAAAGAGAGACGGTGATCGACAAAGTGGTAAGGGTAGGAGACTAAGGAACAGGGGATTCTAGGGAGGTAGTGAATTGTCTGACCATTGTACCAGGGTGGGTAGGGAATCAAATGAAGCTGAACTGAGATAGATTATGAGATTGTAAGCTATTATGAAGATCAAAGGGCAGTGGGATGAAAGAATGGGATGTTGGGGAGATAGCAGGTTATGGTCTTAAAGGGTGAATTGAATTTCAGTTTCAGATCTTAGAAATGGGATGGTGTGAATGATAAAGAAAGCTAAGGTTTGACTATATTAAAAAGAGCCTGAGATGGAGTGAAGATAGAGGTTGTTGGGACTGAAGAGGAAGAAGGCCAGTGTCCTGACAGGGTCATCAATAGGTCTGAATCTTCCCAAAAATGATGGAGGGCATTGAGTAGAGAGGAAGATCCAAGGATGCTGGTGAGGACTGAGTGTGGAGGAAGACATGGAGCCTGATTCTCAAGCAACTGGGGAGGATCCTGTAGGTCTATGGACAATCATGAAGAGGGATGGCAGATACTGGGGAAATCACATAGCCTTTACCTGAATTGAGGAGAGGTTATTAAATAAAGGTTTTGGAATGCAGCATGGTAAGTGTGAGAGAGGTGTGTGCAGAAAGCATAAAGAATGCCTATTCACATTAGAAGGGAAATCTAGAGGACACACTGAAGAAGTGGATTTAGGGAAATAAGATGGTCAATGGCTAGAGTATGTATGGATAGGATGAAAATCCTGGGGGAGATAGGGAGGAGAGGAGGATGGATGACAGAAACAGAGGAGGATGGCAGATACTGGGGAAATCACATAGCCTTTACCTGAATTGAGGAGAGGTTATTAAATAAAGGTTTTGGAATGCAGCATGGTAAGTGTGAGAGAGGTGTGTGCAGAAAGCATAAAGAATGCCTATTCACATTAGAAGGGAAATCTAGAGGACACACTGAAGAAGTGGATTTAGGGAAATAAGATGGTCAATGGCTAGAGTATGTATGGATAGGATGAAAATCCTGGGGGAGATAGGAAGGAGAGAAGGATAGATGACAGAAACAGACATTTGAGAGGAGGCTGGAGGAGATGGGGAGTTCTGAAAATGTCTAATTGGAATACTGGCTGGATTACAGGTCTGTGTGTGCCCTAAAGTGGTTCTAAACCTAACTACCATAAGCAAATATAGCTCAAGTGTGTCATGCCATATAAATATTTTGGAATACAGAATGGAGGTGTTGTACAATGCCCAGAATGCTTACTTTGGATTGACTAATCAAGGAACAATGAACCTAAAAAGGTCGAGAGTTCTCTCTCTTTTTTTAATGGAACAAATGTCACCATATATCAACATTGTTCTAAAAGCTGTAGCAGCTATATAAATAATTCTATGCCCTGGAGGAATAATTCTCAAATTTTTTTGTAATTTAATTTTCTTTGAAATGCTGTCGAATTTTTGAGAGGTTCCCATTTTGCTTTGATAACTGCCATGGCAGCTTTAAAAAGTACAAAATAGTGTGTGTGTGTATGTGTGTGTGTGTGTGTGTGGTGTTTAACAAGAAAGCAACTTAGATTTGGGGAAAGAATTTCCCCCAAATAAGCTAACTTTTAAAATAAGTCCTTTTCTTCTGAATTGCAGAGCCCTCTTATGGTTATAAGTGGACAGGGTGGTGTTCAGGGAGTCCATACAGCACTGGACCTGGCATTGGACTCCCTGCGTGTAAGACCAGTCTTACATTGTATTAAAGGAGTGACTTGGTGAAGCTATTTAACCTTCTTCAGTTTCTTCATTTGTAAAATAGGAATGGAAACAACATCTTCCCCAGAGATTGCACATTAGGTGAGGTGAGGTATTTGAAATCATTGATTCCGAGGGCTGGGTGCTGGGAGCTTACTGTTATGATGATTCTCCTCATTGGGGAATTCATATGTACATCAAAGTTTGAGAACTTATAGTCTAGGCTGTGTCTACTTTCTCATCCGAGTCTCTGGAATGTCATATAGGCTCTATAACCAAGAATAAAACCATGGTGCTTATTTAAAGGGAGAATAGGGGAAGTCTATGGGCCACTGAGGGAATAAACCCACTATGGGAATTTTTAGTGAGGACTCCTTAGGCAGTGGCCCTTGAAACTGCTCCTGAATCCCTTCTTGAGCTGCCGTAATTTACTCACTGATCATTCTTGAGAGACAATGCCAGTTCCTCATCATTATAGAGAAATTAACCCTTATTTAAGCATCCAGTTTTCCTGACAAGAGCAGGGTTTGTGTTCTGTTTATATCAGGTTTTTGGACTAGAACTCTGGCTTTGCCTCTGAATTGATTCTTTCACCCCAGGGATTGTAAGATCAGTTCTGATTTAGAGGTTAGGAAGACAGTTCCAGAGTGGCCTTCTAACTCTTCCTTTAGACCTTTCCTACTTCAAATCTACATTTGTGTGGGAGCTGTACTAACTTTTTGGATGTAGAAGTTGGGGAATTAGGAAATGAGCTTTAATTTTGCTGATTAGATTTCTAAATAAGATCATCCTTTTCACAAGATTATAGGACTGGAGTATTCCAAAGAATACCTAGATATTTCTTCAGCCGTCAAAGGCTTACCCAAATCTTACCTATCTCTTTTCCGCTTCCTCCCCTCCCCTCCCTTCACTTTCCTTCTTTTCTCCTCTCTTCCCTTCCTCATTTATCTATTATCTATCATCCATCTATCTATCTGTCCATCTGTAAGTCTGTCTATCCTTCCTATCTATCTATCTATCCATCTAGCATGTATTTTTGTCTACCTATTTTTTGTTTTGTTTTGATGGGAATGGGAACAAAGGGTGATAAGCGAGCAGTGGTTGTCTAAAGTCTCAAATATCATTAGCGTTTGTTTGAAATGTTGCATGAAGGCAGTTCAATTATACTTACCTTGTATCATTTGTTGAAATGATGATGAAGGAAGAAGACTTTTCTGGAGTCCAAAGAGACACAATTCAGGGAAATGGGACAAAATGGAACAAAGGAAACTTGGTTAAATCTAGAATTCCAGGTGACAAGAAAACAGTTATAATCTCCTTTACCTCTCCAGAAGAAGAGAGACTAGTAGCTCTAACTCCTCACCTGGCCTCATTTTCCAGTTGCCACAAAACTTTCTGCCCTGAGATAGACTATGGCCCTTCAGTCAGCATCTCCCACCTGGAGGAGCAACCATTGGCCCCACTGGTGCTCAGGCTGTGACAACACTGTAATGAAGGAAGAGACAAAATGTGTTAAATATATACAATGGAGTATTATTCAGCCTTAAAAAGGAAGGAAATTCTGACACGTGCTACAACAAGGATGAAGCTTGAAGACATTCTGCTAAGTGAAATAGGCCAGACATAAAAGGATAAATATTGTATGATTCTACTTATATTAAGTACCTAGAGTAGTCAAATTCATAGAGATAGAAAATAGAATGGTGTTTTCCAGGGCCTAGGGGGAGAGGGGAATGGAGAGTTATTGTTTAATTGGTATAGAGTTTCAGTTTGGAAAGATGAAAAAAGTTCTGGAAATGAATAGTGGTGATGGTTGCACAACAATATGAATTGTGCTTCACTGAACTGTACACCTACAAATGGTTAAAATGGTAAATTTTATGTTTTGTATATTTTACCAAAATAAAAAAATGCATAAAAAAATCGATATTCCTTGCTAAATGTAAGCACAATGGGGGCAGGGACCTTGTCTGTCTTGTTCACTGCTGTATGCCTAGCATCTAGCACAGTGCCTGGAACACAGCAGGATCATTTGTTGGGGCTGAATGAATGAGCATATAAGCAGTGCTGCAGTGGAGGAGAAACCAAGCCATTGGGAGTCAGGTTTCCATCCAGGGAATATTGGCCAAAAGTCAGTGTAGCGTTTTGTGATGCAGGTCCTGGCTTTGCTTCTCACAAGTCACCTAAGCCAAGACATAATCTCTTAGGGTCTTAGTTTCTATGTCTCTAAAATCTGGTAGATAGTCCTTGACCTGCTTCTTGTTGGGGTTCTTGAGAGAATCAAATGATGCTCTCTGTAGAAACTCTTCCAGTGTAAGAAATTACTCAGTTTCCTTTTGCATGTGTCACGTCCTGGGCTCTTCCCTAAGGTGATGTCTTTGTTGCCCATGACAGTAGCAACTTAAACTCACCTTCCTCACTGTCTCCTCTCCTCCATTGTCAGACCTGTCCCACCTGATGTATCTCAGCTGCTGCCATTCTTTCTCCTACCCCAGAGGCACTGGAGCTGCATTGTGCTTTAAATGGATGGACCATAAAGGCTTTGTTAAGTTGTCTGTGTATCCTTTATGTCTGTACATATATCAGATTGTAAGCCCCCAGAGGAGCAGAGCCAAGTTGTTAACTCACATTCACGGTTCTAAATTCAGTGCAGTGAGCAGATCGGTTTATCCTCATGATGATGATGAAGAGGAGTTGGAAGATTTTTCTTCCATTATATCGAATACAACTACTGAATTTTATAGGCTTGCTCTTAGAATTTTCTGGATGGTCTCCTCTTTTTCACTTGAATACCTTAATCCCCTGGAGTGAAATGTAGGATAGAGAGGTAAATGGTCTGAAGACAAATGTACTGTAATACATTCACTTTGGCTACAAAAATAAAACAACTCAAACCTAGTTTTTCTTGCAGTCTTTAAATCCAGATGGTTGTAAAATTTGACATTTCAATTCTGTTTGTGAAATTCATTTTGTTTTTAAATTGGGAAGAACCATAGAGCTAAAAATTGTCTGAAGTACTAGGAAGGCCTGGTGAGACCTCTTTAGGGGTGTTATTAATAAGGATTTGGAATTTTAAAATGAATTTGGAGGCACTGTAGGTAGAGGCTGCAAATAACTGCAATGGGTATGATCAGAGCCCTGATACCCAGAAGTAACATGCTACCCCATACTAATAGGAAAAAAGCAGAGGGTTGGCCTGAACAGTGAAAGGAAAAGAGAAATCTGGACAAAAATAGACACTGTTTTGATAGCCAAATTTAATTTTTTTTATAGTTCTCATTTTTGTTTATAGTTCTCATTCCATAAGGTAGGTTATCATTCTCAACAGTCTGTCTTTATAAAGCTCTGAAATTAAGAATCATATGTAAAGTCTTTTTATAAATAAATATCTATACTGTAAGGATCCAATCTAATTAATTAAACTCAAGATTTAGGGGTCCAGAGTGTTTAAAACCAGGTAAGAAGGCCTCCTTACAGAATACTTTATTGGCAAGGCTTCTTTCTGACTGGGTCTGTTCTATATATATTCTTGGAAGAAATCATAGAAATGAATCGGCACCTAGATGTTATAAGCAGTGTATTGTTGTTTCTTTTGCTTGAAAGTGAAGAAAGCTCAATCTAAATAGATTTAATCGAAAAGGAAATTTACTGGCTTTTATAACTGGCAAGTCCAATGGGGAGGCTTAACTGTTGCTTGACACAGGTGCTCCAGAAACATCTCCAAAATTGGATCTCACCTCACCTTCTCTCTCTTCCACATGTAGGCCTCATTCTTAGACAGAATCTCCCCTTATGGTTGAAAGAAGGCTGCAGCCTCCCAAGATTTCACACTACCAAGACTTCAAGTCTGTTGGGGAGGAGAGGACCTCTCATCCTCAGCAGACGAACAAAAGCCCCAGGGCTGGTTCTCAGTGGCTCAGCTGGGTCATGTGCTCATCCTTGAATCAATTGTTTTGTGTAAGAGAATCAAATCTGCCGATTAACTTAGTCTAGTCATGGCTCACACTAGATTTGAGAATGGGGAACAAGCCATTCAAACCACATGGCCTGAAATTGATGGGAAAGAGGTTCCTTTAAGGAGATTTATAATGAATATAGGAGCCAAAATAATAGATATCATCTATAAGTAATATTTGATTAAAGTACTTGAAATTTTCATAGAATATTTACTAATATTGATTGTTTACTCTGTGCTAGTACATGCAAAGATGAATAAGAAAGGTCTTCTTTAGATTTCTTATGGAAAACCATCCAATTCTTAAAGTT
Source organism: Tapirus indicus (assembly GCA_031878705.1). Lineage (NCBI taxonomy): Eukaryota > Metazoa > Chordata > Mammalia > Perissodactyla > Tapiridae > Tapirus > Tapirus indicus. The sequence continues at coordinate 134,745,846 of CM062919.1, read as the reverse complement.
GATGCTACTATAAGAGCTTTATGTTTCCTTGCTCTCATTTATTTAATTATGAGGGTCTGAGTACCTGACTGCTTTGATATATTATAGAAAGATATATTAATAAGCTATTTTCTCCTCACCTTTCTCCAGGGAAATGCATTCTCTGGAAATGGAGAGAACAGATTTCTTCAAATTCTCTCTTCCTTTTGCTAACCACATTCTATGTATAGACTAAAAGGAGAAAGTTATTTCTGGCACTGGGCTGAAGGAAATTCCTCTTTGTGTGCATTGCCATTGTATACATCAACTGTATATTTGTGTATGCAATGACAGTTATAGTTTCTTCCATTGGCTCTGGTTCAGGTTCTCTTTACCTCTCTGATGATTTCTTCTCTGTTTCCTTCCATGTCTCTTCCCCCCTCCATAAATGCATAATACATATGTGTGTGTGCATGCGTGTATACACAGTTGATGTTAAAAATATTTAACAAATGGTATGGCATATTCATCTACCAATCAGAGTGGATGCCAGCTATAAACAACCAGTACAATTGTAGTGGGACAAAAAGGCTGTGAAGAAGCAGAAACCATGTCTTAGATGAGGAAGCAGAGATTCAAAGGTACAAAGAATAGGGTGAGGGAGTCAGTCAAGAGTGAGAGAAGAGAAGAACTACGTTGTGAGTGAGAGACAGTGAAATGGAGGGAGTACTCAACCGAGCTGTTGCCATGATTGGTGGCTTCCCATTCCCCTGAGGGCTGTCTGTACCACGGTTGCTCTGAGATCCCCATTTCCTTCTTGCTCCATTGATTCTGCCACTATACCCTCTTTCCTTAAAAGCTACCTTGAGGGACTCTTTAGTAGAAACTATAGCTAGCTAACTAAAATGAATGGGATCATACTATATACAGCATTTTGTAACTTACTACCATAACTTTGTTATTCCCTTATTAGTAACAGACATCTTACATGTCAATAGATAATAGAACTACATCATCACTGTTGTGGCAGATGGTATTTGTGTTAGACACCTCTAGCTCTCATGCCTTACATCCTCTCAGCCCCAATTTTACTGCAGCCATTGCTCAGATGTTACCTTACATGTACCTGCTTTGGCTGCACAATGTATTTCTCTGTTTCTGCCCTGGGGCTTCTCATACCCCATGTGGGAAATCTGTGGGGACCCATTTAGCACTTGAGCATGGGCAGACTTGGAAGTATGAGGATATTAACCCTCATGGGCAAACCCTTGACCTGCAGGGGATGGGAGCCAATCACGGATGCTCCCCGATTCTATCGCGTACCCTGACAATTCAGAGGGGCACATTGTACGTGGTTCCTTAGTGGCCCCCAGTCAGATAAAGCTCCAGTTCCCCATAGTTTCTGATTTGAAAATACACCTTTATATTGGATTTTCCTTCTTTCCTGTTCCAATCCTCCTGGTCCCTCACTATTATTCCCTGTTCACCTCTCAAAATAAACTACCTGCATGAGAGCCCTTGGCCTTGCATTCTGGCAGAAACCCAGTCTAAGATAGTTTTGAATTGCCTTCATGTATCCTTATTTATTAATTATTTCCTTGTTAATGGCACTTAAATGATTTCCTTTTTCATTGTAACAAACAATTTTGTGATGAACATTCTTATGAAGACATCTTTGCATACTTGATGCTTATTTCCTAAGGAAAAAATTACTATAAGTGCAATTGCTGAGTCTGTTACTAATCAACAGGCACACACATTTTATAGGTTTTTGATACACACTGGAGCAAAAATATTTGTATTTAACAGTTTCATATATTTGTCCAAAAAATTAGTGACTGACCTGAGGACATAATCTATCTATAAAAATTCACTTAAATGACTGGTTACATGTTGAAGGCTGGCTGCCTTTCATAACGATAAGCCAACAGTTCAGTTCTGACCAAGGTAGAGAGACTTACTTCACTTGGTCCAAATTGAACTTAGTGCTGCATTCTTTGGGCTTAGCTTTGCCCACCACACTTTGGGTCTTTTTAACACTATGAAGTAAGAAGTGGTGAGAGATTAAAAAATGAAAATTTAATTGGGAGGCTCACTTTTAGTTATTATAGGATGATTGTACTAGTGATACTGCTGCTCAAGAAAGTTTTCAAACCCACAATGACCATTTATTTAATCTCTAATGCTTAAGCTTTTAAGCTTACTACAAGAAAATTTTTCTTGGGAGAAAAAAAGGAACACCAACAATTTTGATATCTCTGCATGGGTATCACTGAAAAACTTGCAAGTAGCCCTAGGTCTCTCTTTCTTGAAGATGCTGTCAGAATTGACCCAAGGTAAGCCTCCTAAATTCTGTGTCCTTGGTGAAGGTGTCTCTCACCTTCTGCTTTGAAAATAAAGTAGAAGTTATCAAGTAAGCAAAGAAAACTGTATAAGTTTTGATAGCATAATCATATCAAATGTATTCTTATGATTGTATTACCTTGTTTGCTTACATACTCTTTAGAAATCTTTATATTTTATAGTGCACAGGGAAGTGACTTATATTATGGTTAATAATAGAGGGCGATTGTGTGTTCCACAAAAGGGTGCTCAGTAGATACTTGGGTAGAAGTACAGTTATTTCTACAGAAAAGAAGATCCTACTGACATTGTTTTGACGTACAGCACTTTTCCCACTATCTTGACCTGCAATAAAAATGTTAAGCATTAAATTCTTAGAGTGAAAATATTTATAATAAAATTGTTTCTATGAGAAAATTAAAGTCTGTTTTCTTTATATCTATTTAAAATAACTTTTCCAGGAACTTAACCCACATAAATGAAAGAATTGCTTGACTCATAAGTTTTTTCTCTCTTTGTGTAAACTTATAGGATATGTGGTCAAAAATATTAATATAGTTTAAAATTGCTTCTGAATAACATTCTTGTTGATTAAGTTTGGACAGAAGAGGTGGAGCCAGAACTTGGAGGCTGGGACCTGGCAGTTGGGAGTTTGAAGTAGGCCGTGTGGGGCCGTTTGAAGCTTTTGGGAATTGGACTAATCAGAATAAATCCGGATTTTCAAAACTATAGTCTGATTGTGGTGTACCTTTTAGATCAAAAGACTATAGGGAGATCAGTTTGAAAACTGGTTTAGCCCTGAGATGATGAAGGCCTGGGCTAATGTGCTGGCTCTGGAAGCAAACATAGAGGGGAAAAAGGGATAGAAGAGATATCTGAAAGGACATAGGATGGTGGATAGTAGAGGGGCTAGGGAAGAAATGGTCAGATGGACTGTGACTTTGTGTTTGAGTGACTTAGGGCAGGGACTTTGGCTTTTCCACCACTGTATGTTCAGTGTCTAAATCAGTGCTTGGAACAGAGTAGGTGCTCAATAAATATTTGCTTAAAGAATGAAGGGCATTTATATCACCAAAAATGAGATGCACTTACCCATATGACTTTCTTAAATTAATTCCTCACTTGATATTTGTGAATCAGCCACCTGAGACTCTGCAGATATTTACCAACCACATAGTGTGGGCTTTTTCTCCCACAAGCAGACCTGATTTAGCAGATTTGTTTTGCAGTGTGTACATCATTTAAACCTTCACCTTCCTCTAGGAGTGAATTTTAGCCTCCCCAAGGGGTGATGCTTGTGTGACTCTTCCTTCATCTTTGGAGCAACAAAATGATTTGCTGGTAGACCTGGCTACCCATTTACTTCCTCCAGAGAGTCATGAAGAGAAACATACTGCATTAGTATTTGCTTGCTTTGTGTGATGTATGGGAATGGGAAGGAAAGGGTTGACTTGCAAGGAGGAAGCCTAAGGGGTCAGAATTTATATCCATGAAATCTCTCATTAAACAAGGATTATGGAATGCAAGGACGGTTTGAAAGCTAAAGTCCCTGTCCTTGACGAACTCAAGTAGAAGAGGCCAAAATAGTATGGTGGAAAGAGTCTAAACAGGAAACAAAGAAAACTTGTGATATTGGGCAAGGAACAACTTTACTGGGTCTCATTTTCTTCATATGTTAAAAAAAGAGAGTCTTGGGTTAGGTAATCTCTAAGATTCTTTCCAGCCCTAAAGTCTATAATTCTTTTTCAGACCTTAAATGCGTTGATGAAACTATCATCTATTCTTCACCATGGCTTCCATTCAGCTTCCTTCTGAATACTTACCCTGTGTTCCATGTTTCTCCCAGCACTTGCATTAAGCCCTTACCAACATTTTGACTGTATTCCACAGCTTGTTATCATGGCAGCAACTCCTCCTCATTTTGTTAAGACATAATAACTTAGTCTGTTTAAGTCAGACAACACAGCTGTTGTGTTTGGGACAGCTAGAGTGGTAAAGTTGTAGAAGGTACCTAGAAATTTATTAGGATCTGCTTCAGACACAAATCAGCCTGTCTGCCCTTAGCTAGTGTCTATAACCCACATATTTACAGTCCCACTGTATTTCCCCCTGAGCCACAATATGCTACTTAGGACTTGGTGGCTGCAGTTGGCCCTTTCAACTCTAGTCCATCGCCTGGAACCATCTTTCTTACCTAATTCCATGTGGACACATAGTCCTATCATAAGCATTAAAAAATAAACAGGTGTCTTGTTAGGTGGCCTCTCTTACTTGCTATTAGAGAAAGTCTGAGCTCTCTCTCATATTCTTGATTCAACAAGTTTATTACGAGATCATTGCCTGTTCTGTTTTAAAAAGGCTGCAACATCATTTTTCCTCTCTGAGAAAATTCCTAAATATATATGTATAGGATTGTTGACCTCAGATTCCTATGTACTTGTTAAATTTGGGGGTGGAGCTTTGACAAGGATGTCATAGCTTTAAGTTGACAATGTAGTACCGACTGTAAATTATAGCTAAATACTGAACAGAGATGCAGGGCCTGAGTAGAACTTTTAACTTTTGGTTACAAATGCAGTAGTATTGAGTCCCTAAAAAAAGGCACTTTCTTAAGAGTGTAACATATAAATGTTTAAAGGTCCCAGGTACCCAAGGGGAAGTATTACTCCTTCTTTGTGTTGTTGTTTTAGATGCTTGGATCACCACCTGGAATCAGTAGCTCTTTCATCTGGGCATTTATGTTGTTCCAGTGGGGACTCTGTTGTTAATGAACCCTTCATTCAAATCAGAGACTAACCAAGATTTTCAATTTCACTGCTTGTTTCTTAGGGGAACTCATTTACCTCTTAATATATTTCACATAGGGAAGTGGGAACTTGGAGAATGTGTATTTTCATACATGTCACATAAGCTTTTAAAGTATGTAGACAAAAATAAGTCTCAGTAAGATTGAATTCCTTAAAGAGTGTCTACGTGGGTAACTCTATAATCAAATAGAGCTCACCCAGTGCAAGTGTCTCTGATTAGGATAGATTTCATTACTGTTTAGCCCCATTCAAATTCACATGCTGCTGAGGGCTCCTCTTTTGTGACCCACTGCTCCTCTGGGTGGAGTTTCCATGGACTTATGAGTTTCCTGGGATGTCCACTAGGGACAGTTCACATGGGATTCACCATGCTTTTGGGCATGAATGGGTGTCCATCTGTTAGATGCTTCAAGGATGATGTGTAGGCCTTTGTCAGTGATGGACTCTCACTCTATAGCTCCTTACCTTGGCTAATGTGTAGTTTACATTTGAATGGTATTCAGTAGTTGATAAGTATTGGCTCAGCTTCCATGTGGTTCCCTGGTATTAGTTACCATGTGGTTCCTCTAGGTCCATTCCTTTTGTTTACCCAAAAAGTCAACTCCACCACCATTTTCCTCTCATACACAGCCCAAGGGATCCTCACTTAACCTGGGAGAAGGGGAAAGGATCATTTGCCTTTCTTGATTCTCTTTCCAGTCTATTATTATGACAAATTCCATGCTCTGCTTCCTTCAATCTTGCTATAACTGTCAACTTGCTATAACTGTCCTAATTCTCTGAATAGCAGTGTGGGTGCCTCACATTGACTAGGATAGGGTCCAAGGAAGTGCAGAAAATAAAAAAAGCCACAAAGATTAATATTTCAAGGTAGTATTTTACTACATATTTCAATATAACAATACCCGGAAGGATTCCTTATCTCGAGGTTTTATGAGGAAGTCAAAAGTAATTGTTGGAGCAACTGAAACTAGATTGTCAAAAGACAATGGTAGGGGCCAGCCCAGTGGCATCGTGGTTAAGGTCATGCACTCCACTTTGGTGACTGGAGTTCATGGGCCAGGATCCCTGGCGTGGACCTACACACTGCTCATTAAGCCATGCTGCAGCAGCATCTCATAAATAACGTAGAGGAAGATTGGCACAGATGTTAGCTCAGTGACAATCTTCCTCAAGCAAAAAGAGGAGGATTGGCAGAAAAAGTTAGCTCAGGGCCAATCTTCCTCACCACCCCCCCGAAAAAAAGACAATTGTAGAGGCTCTCCAGGGGTTCTGACATCCCTAAGAAGATGGTGAGAAGCTAAAACTTGTGTGGTTTAGAGAAGAATTTAGGTCAGGATCCCGTTCTTCTCGCTCCATGTGGCCTGAGGAATTTCTTTCTAAACTCTGAGTCCTTTATTACTGATTCTGGTCTTTGCTTGTGCATTTGCTCAAAGTCTGGTCTTAGGCACTGAGCCTTTATCAACTGGTTTCTATGGGATGTTTTGCCTTCCTCTGTAATGTTCTACCAGAACTAGCAATAAGTGTGCAACACCACAGTTCTCTTTCTAATGGCCTTGGTATCAGTGTCTGTGTCCTCCTTAGCAGATGAATTCTTTTTGAGGGATCATATCTTTTTTTCCCAGTGGGTTGATGAGAGAGAAGTTTTAAAGCTTTTTTTTGGTGGTGGTCTCTCCTTTCTTAGAGTTCCCTGTGTGAGCAGTGCCATAAGACATCTTGAGTAACAACTTTAAAAATCTCCTGGGCAACAATGGCTTGGCATGTTAGTACTTCATTGCTTCGTTCTCACTCTCCCATCACATTTCCTCTGCAAAGTTTGGCCTCAATAGGGGCTGAGAAGTTAGTCATCTTGACTGCTTCTGGAAGTTTTCATTTTAGATGTTACTTCCTACTATGAAAGATGAGGGCTCAGCTTTCTTTCCCTCTTCTCCCTGCACCTATCACGTATTTGTATATTTCCCTTTCCTCCATCTTCCTAATATAAATACATAGTTTAGTTAGCATCAATATCTAGTAGTTACAGGATTATGATTATGTAACTGTTATTCTCATTTATCTGAGCCGTGATAATATTTACTTCTCTGAACAACTTTTTGTTTTCCTTGGTATTAATAATTTCCATGTTTATAAATTTGTTGAGCTTTTTCTGTGCTTATATCAGGGGTCAGAAAACTATGGCTCATGGATCAAATCCAGCCTGCTACCTGTATTTTTAAATAAATTTTGTTGAAACACAGCCATGCCCATTTGTTTACATATTGTTTATGAGTGCTTTCACACTGCAACAGCAGAGGTAAGTAGTGTAACAGAGACTTATGGCCTGAAATCCCTAAAATATTTACTATTGGCCCTTTACAGGAAAAGTTTGCCTACATTCAGTTTATATAATTCAGCCTCAAACTCTGCAAATTTTCAGTATCTCCTTGCAGTATATTCAGAAACATTAGGTGTTCTATTGACTTCATATCTTGGGCAATCTCTTCTGGAGCTTTCTGACTTGGTTTCTGACCTTTCAGTCTGGACTGGTTGACCCTGGCCTGGTATGCAGCTGTCAGTCTTGTGTCACCCTTTATCATCCATCTGGGGATTCCCTTTGCTGTCTTCAGTGTTGGATCCTTTCTTTTTTTTTTTTTTTGTGGGGAAGACCAGCCCTGAGCTAACATCCGTTGCCAATCCTCCCCTTTTTGCTGAGGAAGACTGGCCCTGGGCTAACATCCGTGCCCATCTTCCTCTACTTTATATGGGACTCCGCCACGGCATGGCTGACAGGCAGTGCGTCGGCGGGCACCCGGGATCCGAACTCGCGAACCCTGGACTGCCAAGCGCGGACTAAACCGCTGCGCCACCGGGCGGCCCGTGGATCCTTTCTTAAGAAAGGATCTCATGTCTTATTTTTCTAAGAAGACTCTTGTTATTCTTTCATTTTAGTGGAACACAATCTCCTGCTTCCTGAAAAAGGGAGGGTGGGAAGTCATTTCTTTGAGACCTTGCATGTCTGTAGATGCTTTTTATCTTACATTCTTATTTGACTAATAGTTTGGCTGGGTGTAAAATTCTAGACTGGAGATGGAGATAATTTTCTTCTGATTTTGAAGCTATTGTTCCTTTATCTTCTAGCTTCCAGTAGTGTTGTTGAGATCTTTAAAGCCATTCTATGTTCTTTATATGTGACTTAAAAAAAAATCTCATCAGAGTTCATTTTTCTCAGTGTTCTGACATTTCATAATGATGTGCCTTGGTGTAGATCTATGTTCATCAATTAGGCCAGGCATTTGTTGAGCACTTTTAATCTGGAAATTCATGTTCTTCAGTGTGTGAAATGTTCTTGAATTATGTAATCGATGTTTTCCCCCAGCAGCATACTTTAAGGCAGAGCTTCTTAACCAGATGAGTGTATAAAATTACTTGGGAGAGTTTTTTAAGAAATATATGCCCGGGCCACAGCTCTAGAGTTTCTGACTGATATATCTGGGGTATGGCTCTTAGTATGTGTATTTAGAAAAAGTTCTTGAGATAATTCTGAGAAGCACCTCTGGATAAGAGCCATTACTTTAGGGCAATGACTCTTAGAGTATGGTGTAAGGAGTGTGGCATCATGGAGCAAAATTGTGTAGAAAAAATAATCTTTGAAATCAAACCTAAGTCCAATGACTCCTCCCCAACCATCACATTGAGTTGCTGTGTGAACTTGGGCAAGTATTAAATGGGAATTATGATGATGATAAACCAGGTTGGGTTTTTGTGAGGTTAAATGTAAAAATGCCTACCAAAGTGCCTGGCAACATAGTAAGTCCTAGATTTCTTCTCTCCAACTTCTACATGTGATATGAAGAAAATAGATCAGGGTTAGGATAGTTTCTAGGCTTCAAGGGAGCATGTAAACCATAGCCTCTGCTGTATCAGAAGGGCAGTGGGTACCAGGTGAGTGCTGTGGTTGTGAGTAGTTCATTCTTCATATTCTCACAGTACTTGGAAGCTTGGTTTATACTATATTGACTCACACATGTTTAGATATTATATCACCCTATAATTGCTCTTAAGTTGTTCTGATGGGCATTTTGCCTACCCAGTCAGATGGTAAACTACACAAAGGTAGGGATGTCATCCATTAACTCTGAGTCATCCATTGTGCCTGGTACAGGGTTCTCTCAGTATTAACAGTCTAAAATGAGACGTTTACCCACTCTTCTGATTGATTGAAGAGACAGAACATGAATAAAACAGAGCTTAGGAGTTTAGGAGAATGTGATTACCAACTCAAATATCCAGCGTGATGTTTCTTAGCAGTTGTCTGGATGACAACATGATGATACCAATATATTGGTACTTTGTTTTAAATACCACTTAGGAAGATAATAGCAATAAATTATTTATCTGTACTTATTGTTGACTCTAGTTGCCTATTCATCCCTCTACTGTTCCTGGGTTACATTATTGGCATATGTAAAATTGTAATATGTGTATGGTTTCTGTTTTATTCATAAGATCCTTCAGGGCAAGAACCTAAGTGCCTTAATAACTTTCATATTTCTAATGCCTAGACTAGTGTCTGACATATAATAAACACTCAGTATAAATTTTATTGATGAATCTTCATATATATACATGAACCTTTGTATTTATACATAATGCTTAGTAATGATATAGGCCAGTAATTCTTTGGGATGCTTAGAGTTTATTGGTTTTCAAAATTGAACATTAGTTTTTCTTAGACTTGTGAGAGTTTGTGGTCTTCTAGGCATTTAACTGTAGATATCTGTAATTATCTTACATTACCAAGCAAAGTTATAAATTTGGGGTTTATCTTATTTGACTTTGCAGCATTGCTACTTTTCACTTCAATATAACAAATCTTTGGCAAACATTTTCTATTTTCAAGTCTTTGAAATTCTACTGTAATGATAACTTTGTTTAGAAATGGAACAATAAGTTCAGATGGACATTTGATAATACAAGCAATTTATGAATGCTTGTATTACATCACATCTTTAAAGATTAATTAGTTGCCAAATGATTTTTTTTATTGTGGTAAAATTTGCATACTATAACACTCACCATTTTAACCATTTTTAAGTGTACAGTTCTGTGGCATTTAGGACATTCACAGTGTTATGTAACTATCACCACTATCTAGCTCTAGACCTTTTTTCATCCCAAAAGGAAACAGAAGACATTAAGCACTCACTCCCATTCTCCTCTCCCCATAGCCTCCAGCAACCACTAATCTGTTTTCTCTCTCTATAAAATTGTCTACTCTGGATATTTTATATAAATGGAATCATACAATATGTGGCCTTTTGTGACTGGCTTCTTTTACTTAGCATGTTTTCTAGGTTCATCAATGTTGTAGCATGTATCAGTACTTTATTCCTTTGTAAGGCTGAATAATATTCCATTGTGTATATATACTATATTTTGTTTATCCATTCATCTGTTGATGGACATTGACATTTTCCTCACCTTTTGGTGTGAATAGTGCTGCTACGAACGTCTGTGTATAAGTATCTGTTTGAGTCCTTGTTTTTGAAGTGAAGTTTTGGAGTGAAATTGCTGGGTCATATGTTAATTCTACATCTGACTTATTGAGGAACTGCCAAAAAGCATCACCATTTTATATTCCCACTAGCAATATATGAGAGTTCCAAATTCTCCATATCTTTGTCAACACTTGTTATTTTCTACTTTAAAAAAAAATTATAGTTGCTCTATAAATGATTTTAAACTTCATTATAAGTTCTATCCCTCTACATCAAACTAAGAACTTTGGCACAGCAAAGGAAACCATCAACAAAACGAAAAGATACCTAACAATTAGGAGAAGATATTTGCAAACCATATAAGGGGTTAATATCCAAAATATAAAGAGCTCGTACATCTCAACAACAAAAAAACCTAAAAACCCAATTAAAAAATGGGCAAAAGATCTGAACAGACATTTCTGCAAAGAAGATATACAGATGGTCAACAGGCACATGAAAAGATGTTCAACATCACTAAGGGAAATGCAAATCAAAACTATAATGAGATATCACCTCATGCCCATCATAGCTATATATAGCTATAATTAACAAGACAAGAAACAACAAGTGTCAGAGAGGATGTGGAGAAAAGGGAACTCTCATACACTGTTGGTGGGAATGTAAACTGGCACAGGCACTATGGAAAACAGTATGGAGACTTCCCAAAAAACTAAGAATAGAACTACCATAGGATTCAGCTATTCCACTACTGGGTTTTTATCCAAGGAACATGAAAACACAAATGCGTACAGATACATGCACTCCCATGTTCATTGTAGCATTATTCACAATAGCCAAGACTTGGAAGCAACCTAGGTGCCCATAAAGGGATGAATGGATAAAGAAGATGTGGCTATATATACACAATGGAGTATTACTCAGCCATAAAAAAGATGAAATCTTGCTATTTGTGACAACATGGATGAACCTTGAGGGTGTTATGCTAAGTGAAATAAGTCAGAGGGATAAAAAGTCAAATACCATATGATCTCACTCATAAATAGTAGATAACAACAACAAACAAACACATAGAGACAGAGATTGTATTGGTGGTTACCAGAGGGGAAGTGGGGAGGGGAGAGGACGAAAGGGGTGATTGGGCACATGTGTATTGTGATGGATGGTAATTAGTCTTTGGTGGTGAATATGATGTAATCTACACAGAAATTGAAATATAATGATGTACACCTGAAATTTATATAATGTTATAAACCACTGTTACCTCAATTGAAAAAAATTCTATCCCTCTGTAGGGCATATTTGTAACTCTGTGTTGTGTATTTTCTGGGACAGTTTTGCGTTTTGGCCCATTGCTGCATTAAAGACACTTGTTCTCTGGGCAGAGGGAGTGTGGCGCTCTGCGTGATTTCCTGGTTAGTGCTAACACTGTTCTTCGACCACCCAGCACTGTGTTGTTTGGGTGTCTGGGAGTGTCAGACTTGAAGTGTTACTGTTGGTTGCTATGGACAGTTTTCATCTTTGTGGGGAAGATTTACAGGTTTATGGCTAGAGGGAAGACTGTTCTTGGAGATATTTTTACCACATCCAAATAACTCTATGCCAACAAATATAGGATGAGTAATCATTCTTACTGTTTTGATGTCAGAAAGAGTACATTTGTAATAACTCCACTCTTGTGCTAAAAAGAAGCAGTGTCTTCCTCTCTTAGAAAATTATTTTAGACTGCAGTATTTTGGCACGTTTAAGAGTTTTACTGTCTATTTTATGATAATATTTTCTCCTTTGAAAGACAAATTTATACAATAAGATATGTAAGGAACTGTATAAAGCAGCAATGTTTAAATACATTGTTATGTACAGGCTTAAGATCTTGACCTGAACTTTTGAAAAAATGTGCAAAAGAGGTTTTTTATTTTGTCTAGGGGTGATCAAGGTTCTAATATTTATGCTACATTTTCTACTGTCAGAGGCTGCTTTCAGAATCCAGAGGAGGTCTTTGAGTTAAGTACAAAGATCCAGAGATAAATATAGAAAGACAGTGGTCCATTCTTTCTGTTACTTAACAATCTCCCTCAGGATGTGAGTTGGGTGCTTAGGTCATACAATCAAAAAAAAAAAAAGCACACAACTTATTGATTGATTAAGGATGTGTGTTAAGTATTAGGCTGCTATTAACTTTCTCAAGCACTTCCCCAAAGAAGCCTGCTAGATAGAAACACAAGTGTAGGGAAATCATTTTAGTGCTACGTGATACTATATTATTTGGAAAGAAATTTTATCTTTGTTGGGAGGGAAACATTTATTACTACTATAATGCATCTCAAAAAATATCAGACAGTCTTCAAAGTGCTAATAGCTCACATAACTGCGACAGAAACCATTAGTTAAATAAGAAAATTAATGAAATACCAACAGAGAATAAAAGGCAAAAAAAAGCCTAAATTTCATAGTTTTTAGCATATAAACTTAGGAATTTAAGAAGCACTATTATACAATGACATGCATAGTAGGCTTTCAAAAAGTGTTCGTAATTTGAATAATGTAGGAAAGAGAAAATGCTATAAACTGAACTAAAATGTTTAACTTAAAGGATCAGATAATCCAAAGAGGAATCTTAATTTGTTGCTATCTCCAAAGGAGCTCAATTTTTCTATTTACCCATCATTCAACAATGTTTATTTAGTGCCTCTGTGCCGGGCACAGAGATGAAGGAAGGAGGTGAGATGATGAATAGACAGGGAATGAGAGGAATGTAAACAAAGATGTGCAGTCATAGAAGCATGTCCAAAGGTCAGGAGCAGACAGGAAGAAGAAAGAGGAGAAAGATATTACCTCTACCAGTGGTGGCATAATAGAGGAAATTAACAAAGGAAATGACTCGCTCTCAGTTTTGAAGTAAATGCTGGTTTATCAGGAAGACAATGCGCAAGAAAATTCTGGGCAGCCAGAACAGTATTGGCTAAGATGTGGAGGCATGAAACAGTACAGTGTTCTCAGGAAATACAATTAGTTTGCCACTGGTAGTTCTGAAAATATAAGGGTTGAGGAGAAATAGTGAAATATGAGGCTGGAAAGATATTCAAGGCCTGGGTCATGGAGGCTTTATATTCCATGATAAGGGGCTTGGAATTTATCCAGCAGGCACTGATCAGCCATCCTATTGCTTTAAACAGAGGACTGGAAATTGAGATTTGGGATTCTTGCTGAGATTTTTTTTTGTGGGGCAGTGTTTCTCCTAGGACCACACACATTAAAATCTTCTGCAGTGCTTGTTAAAAGTTCAGCACCCTAAACTGCACCCCAGATCCACTGAATCAGAATTTCTGGGGGAAAACTTGGGAATCAGCATGTTCAACTAGATTCCAACAAGACTCCCTTGCACCCTGCATTTTCAAGCTCACTGCTCTCCAGGGTGGGACTGAGGGAGTGGGCAAGACTGAATGCAGGGAGATCATCTAGGAGGTGATGTGATGCTCCAAGTGAGAAAGTTTGAGGCAGTGACAATAGAGTTAAAAGGATGAAGAGAAGAGGATGAACTTGAGAAATATTTTGGAGATAAAATCTAATGCAGTCGGTGATTAGACTGAGTGAAGAGGAGGGGTCAAGCTAGGTTTCTGGCTTAATTGGGTCATGTACCAATAGTTATTAATGTTTTAATAAATTATAATTTTTCCTTTAAATACATGATTTAAAAATTTTTTGTACATCTAAATTTGATTTATTGTTTCCTTTTGGGGCCAATTCATTGTTTTGTTGTTGTTGAGTTTTATGGTAGAAATAAATGGAAAAATATGTCAATTTATTGATATCTGTTACAGTCAAGTTGTCAGGAAAATATTTATTTATTTAGTTGTAGCTCTCAAAGTACCAATTTGCCTCTATGAATAAAACGAACAAATAGCTTTATTTCTGAGAAAACTTATACTTGCAAAATGTAAGGTCTAATTTATCATACAGCCAAAGCCATTGGAAACATGAGCAATGAGCTGGAGACACAGTGGGGTTTAGTAGATTGATCTTTCAAGTCAGGCGAAAACCAACAAAATTGTCAAGTATGCACATTTGTCTCTGTCACTGTCCCTTTTCCATCTCCTCCTTTCTGGTCCTGTCCTAAAGAATAGACTCCTTACATACTATTTGTATCTATTGCTGTTACTAACTCTTGTTAACTAATGTACTGAGAGATCAGAACCAAAGCCATAATTCTTTTAGGAGTGTGGGAGGAACTGTAGTGCTCACCCATCTCTCTGCTTTCCTACATTTCCCAGCTGCCTGTGCAGTTGAGTTGGCCATGTGACTGAGTTCTGGCTTGCAGAACGTGGGTGGAAATGATGTACTCAACCTGTAGGCCTGAATAATCTGCATGCTGTGAATCTAAAACATCCTGCACCATCCATGTTCCATGCTTTCCTTATCTCACCCCTGGTCCCCTTAAAGGATTCCAAACATCTGCTTCAGACTTTGCATGAGCAAGAAATACTTTTATTATGTCAGGCCAATAAGATTCCAGTTTATTCTGTAGCATAGCACTGTCTATTCTGACTAATCCATAGGTTATTTTTAATTTCATAGGTGACTATTAAGGGTATTTAAGTCACAAATGAATGAAGCTAATGATGGAATGACAGGCACCAGGGTGACTCTCTTGGGATAAAAGAGGACTCCTTGGTATAGCCTTAAATCACATCATGAAGACTACCCTCTTTGAGCCCTAAGGATATTGTATTGACATCAGAACTTGTCTCTTACTTGTTTGGTCCTTGCTCCCATCGTGTTGTCAGGTTTTTTGATTTTCAAAATGGGGTGATTAATATCCATGTAATGGAATTATTGTGGGGATTAAAAGAGATGCCATATGTAAAATGTCTAGACTGGCGCCTAGCACATAGCAGGTGCCAGAGCCATCCTGGGAGAGTATCAGAGATGCAATCCCATAATTAACTTTGTAAGTTTCTGATGTGATTCACAGATGGGTGTTATTTACATTAGTGACATCTAGTAGTTTTAAAATTCTTATTTAAAAATTGAACTCTCCAAATTCCAATGTCATAGGGTTCTGACTGCCCTGCCCAAGTTGATGCATGGATAATTGCCCAAATAAATGGTAGCTGTTGTCATTTTCCTGTTGCTCTTCAAAGGACGGTGAAGGCAACATTGCCATGTGAGGACTGATTATTCTCCAGGCTTGAGCCCGAAAAGCTGAATCTCCATAGCCTAGGCTGTTAGCTGGGCAATGGTGTGCAGCTGATTGGATTGATGCCAATCTGACTGACTTGTTCAAAAGGCCAGAAAAACTGGACTGAGCCATGGGCATAATAACTATGTGTTCTAATTATATTTATCCCCGAATTGTTTCTTTCTGTAAACAATAGCAGGAAAAGCACTAGATGGGGATGGGTGGTGGATTTCAAAAGACCTGAGATCAGACCTCCATAGTTCCCAGCTTTACTATTGTGTTCCCGGCTTTACTACTGTGTGACAACAAAAACTTACTTAACCTCCCCAGCTTCATTTCCTCACCTTTGAAATGAGAGCTTGGACTACAAGATCTTTAAGGATCCTTTCTCTAATCTGTTATAACCCAAACATAATTGAAATTCCATGTGGCTCAGTCTCTGTGTAAGAATGAATTCAAAGAAATGGTGTGGTACCCAAAAAGTAATTAGAGTTCTTAAAATATTTTTCTGGTTTCTCAATAAACTGCTAAATTGGGGTGTGCATTTTTCTGGGAGGGTATTCTTTTTTTAAAAACACCTTTATTAAGATGCAATTCACATACCATACAATTCACCCATTTAAAGCATACAATTCAATAGATTTTAGGATGGGGTATGCATTCTTAAAATAGAAAAAGCATCTTAAAATCTCTCTACTTCACTATCATCCTCGTTCCCATCCTCATGGACATCAGGTGCTCCCCAAAGCTCTGAATCTCCAACTGACACCTCCCAATCCCACAAACTCTCCCTGGCACCCATTTCACATGATTCTCTGGTCTGTCTTCCTCCTTCCTCCTCTTGCCACCTCTCTCAGCTCTTTAATATATAAGTCAACTGGGACTCATTCATTTTTCTATTTTCTCTCTATCTGCTCGTTATTCAGATTCTGAGCAACAATGGAGAGGCCAAGAGCAACCTGGACAGGTGAGAAATTTTTCCCTTTAGACATAAAAGGTGGATATGGGGTCTGGAGGGAAGATGTAAAGTCTCACACTTAAATATTCTTATTCCTGTTGCACTATGGGGACACCATGGCTTGTTCTCCCACGTGTTCTTCTCTGTACTTCCAGTTAGCTCTGCCATCGTGCATAACTGAAAGTGCAGTGCTGTTTCTGAGGAAGGCCTAGAGTTTCAGGGGATAAACTGTTCAATTAATTTCTCACAGACTGACACAAACTTCACTTGTCTTGTTTGTGCTGTAAAATTGTAAGGCTGTACTCACTTCTGCCTAAGATGATAGTATCTCTGGGATGACGTGGGTGTGTCCATGTAGTGACAGGCCTGCACTTGCGTGCTGCGGCAGTCCCCTGCCTGATAAGACCGCACCAGGCCTCTCAGCTCACCAGGAAGTCATCTCCCTGCAGTGTGAAAATTTCACTGTGACCCAGTTTGTTCAGTGGGTTGTTTTACTGAATTTCATACTGATGAAAATCAATTAAAGAATAAATATTTATCAAGCTCCTGTTTGTGTTCAAAATACACCCTAAGTATTCTGTGTAATGCATGGTCCCTAGCCTCATGCAGTTTTAAAATGGAGAAGTATATATAAGCACATTGAACGTTCTCATATTAGACCTAAAAAGAAGCTTATCTTTTAAGACAAATGAATTCTTTTTTTTAATTGGAAAATATCTTTGTAATAGATTGATTAAGTAATACATTGTTTATTATAAATTTTTTTGTAATACATAGACATATGAAGGAGAAAGTATAAAGGATGAGAAATTCTGCTTCCTAGAAATAACTACTGTTAGAGTTTCGATGAACATTCTTCCAGCCATCTTGCTATGCACACACACACATATATTATACATACATAATTTTACATAAATGGATTTATAATACACTTACTATTTGTAATTTTATTTTTTTCACTCAGAAGTATGTCAAGGGGGCTGGCCCCGTGGCCTAGTGGTTAAGTTCAGTGCTCTCCACTTCAGCAGCCTCAGTTCAGTTCCCAGGCGCAGACCTACACCACTTGTCGGCAGCCATGCTGTGGCGGCAACCCACATACAAAATAGAGGAAGATTGGTACTGATGTTAGCTCAGAGCAAGTCTTCCTCAGCAAAAAAAAGAAGCATATCAAGAACTGGTTTCTCTATCAGTAAATGTAGATGGATATCATTATTTTTAATTATAGCAGAGTGTTCAATTGTATCATTGTAATTTATTTAATCCTTGATTAATGGAAATTTTAATTATTTCCAATTCTTTAAAATATTATAAACAATCATTGCATATATGTTCAATTATGCCCTTAGCATAAATTTCCTGGAAGTGGAATTGTTAGGTCAAAGGCTATGAGCATTTAAACTTCTGATACATAATGCCACACTCCCCTCAAAAACCGAGCTGCTTGATTCAGATGCTGTTAACCGCTTGGTCCACTCTGGAGGCCCCTCAGATGCAACAAGCTTATGGTCTCTTGTGTGTCTCTGCCAAGGACATTCTCTAGCTGTGGAGCCCTTCCAGAGTTAGGCAGGAAGTGCTGGAAGTGCTGGGGAGTTAATGTGACCCCTAACTAATAAATGGCGGGAATTGGTAGATAAATGCCCCAGTTTCTTTGCTCCTTGGTGGGACTATTTTGAGTTGTGTTCTACACAGTCCTTGGAAGAATTCAGTCCATTGCCTGTAGTGGTGTCCTGTTCATTAACTAACTTATTTGCTTTCCTCCTTTACTGCCTTATTTCCCCACTCCATTACTCGGCTTCCTGGCACTTGTACTTAATTCGTAGTTTCAGGATCTACTTTTGGAGAACCCAAATGAAGACATCCTTCATATTACAGATGAAAACCATGGTATGCAGAATAATGACCCCCCCAAAGGTGTCCACATCTTAATCCCTGGAACCTGTGAGAATGTTACCTTACATGGCAAAAGGGACTTTGCAGATTTAATTGCATATTAAAAACCTTGAGATAGGAAGATTATCCTGGATTATCTGAGTGGCCCCAATGTAATCACAAGCATGCTTAAAAGTGAAACGGGGAGCAGAAGAGGAGTCAGAAGGAACTGTGAAGAATAGTTAGAGAGATGCAGCATTACTGGCTTTGAAAATGGAGGAAGAGGGCCATGAGCCAAGAATTGTGGGCAGCTTCTAGAAGCTGGAAAAGACAAGGAAATGGATTCCCCTCTAGAGCCTCCAGAAAGGAACCAACCCTGCTGATAACTTGATTTTAGCCTAGTAAGACCTGGGTTGGACTTCTAACCTACAGAACTCTAAGGTAATAAATTTGTGCTGAGTTTGTGGTAATCTGTTATGGCAGCAATAGAAAACTAATACAAAAAGTTAAACAATATAAGGCAACTGATGCCAGAAGCATCATATGGCAGTGCTTATTACTCCAAAAGAGGGGCATGAACAATGAGGCTTGGAGAAGGAAGAAATCATGAGATATGTTCCTTCCTCTTGAGTGCAGTCATAGTTTTCTTGTGGGTAAATTTAGAGTAGATGAATCAATGACCACTAAATATAAGCCTGTGGCCAGAAACTCTCCCAACAAGCTGAGGGTTTTGTGAATTTTAATTTATTTGAAAATTCTGTCAGGCCTTTAAAAAATGCAGTGTATATTAAAATTATCTGGGAAAATGAAAAGTTAAAAAAAAGATCACCTGAGGGATTTGTTAAAAAGACAGATGCTTGGATCTCATTTGCCAGAGGTTCTGATTCAAAGGTCTGTAATAGGGCCCAGGAATTTGCATTTAAAACCAGGTTATTCTGACACGTGTTGCTTTATGGACTCTCCTACTAAAAATCTCTGCTCCTTGGCGGCTAGGGTTGGGGTCTCCATGGCACCTACTTTGACAAGCAGGTTGTGTAGGCAAGATCGGAAAAGAACGGAATCACTAGAAATTATCTGCTATTGTATCATGTGCACAAATCCCAATTTAGCTTCTGTTTAGTTTCTGTCAGTCACAACAGTAATTAGAGTCAACTGAAGCCTGATTGTAATAGATGGAGGTGGCCTGTGTCACCAGAGACAGAGTATCTGGGCCTCTGGACTCCTGAGGATCGTTTGATCTTATGGTTGGTTTGCCTGCAGTAGCATTTCCTCAATTGGCTAATGGGCATATCATTTCCAGATGACCTTGGAGAGCCAGGGCAGTTCAGCTCTTACTCACTGGAAGAAGCACACTCAAACATTTGGAATATGGTAAGGATTACAGATATGCTGAAGGGTGTCTTGGATCTTCTCCAGTGAGGGCCATGGAGGTCACCAGAAAAGAATGCTTGCATTTGCCTCATGCCTTTTTGAAGGAGGATCTGTGCTTGTCTAGCTCCATGCAGCTCTCCGAAATGTCAGAAGATAAGAAATGCCTCTCAGCACGAAGGCTTCCAGACACATATGTGACAAGAAATTTGGCATCAGCTTTACAAGTGTCAGATGTCTAGGATAAAGCAATATGGGTGTAGTATTTCTAGTGCTATTTTGGTGCCTTGTGCATGAGCCTGCAGCATTAGAAAAACTGCTTTTCAGCTTTGGGTGATAGCCTTACTGGCTCATGGTGCGCAGGTCTGAAAGTACAGTTGGGTCACAAACTAGTGATGGGCCACAGCAAATCACCTACAGTCATGGTACCAAGCTTCAAGGGAGTGCCCCTAAGGGACCCAGGCATTCCACAGCCTATATGACTTGGGTGGTACATCCCCAGAGCCTCTCGTCTGATGGTGCCTTATAAGCATTGATCAACTCTTACAACACTCACGCCAAGTTGGTAAACATGCTTAACCTCACTTTTCAGGCAGGCAACAAAAGCACAGAGAGGTCCAACAAACAAGGTCACAGACTCACTCGGTTCACTAATCTCATTGTGTAATGATATCAGGTGAATGATTTCAGAATGAGTTTCTACTTTACATAATTCAGGGAATATGTCTCCTGGCGAGAGAGCCTTTTTGGCAGCTGTGCCTTGCTGACAGACTTGGAGTTCCCAGTCTGGCTGTTCATTGGTTAGGAGCAAATGCCTGGGGCACTTGGCTTAACGACTGTCATAGTGGTGTGAAAAATGTGTAAGAAAAAACAAAATATGGTAATATAGTGAGGTTGTTGCAACAATAATATCTAAATAGGGATATTGTATATAAAGTCTAAGTGATAATACACCCCTCCTACCCAAGGTATTTGACACTGACTGGTCCCTCTCATAATTTTGTTTCTATTTATTTATTTTTTTAAGCCCAGTGATAAGCTATGGACACCATAGTTTAAGAAAGCCAAAAGAGCTTAAAGTGGAGAATCCTCTGAATGTTTCAAATGTGGAAAAAGAAGACCTGTGAGAAAAGAGGAAGACATTGCTGTTAATTTGTAGAAAGTTGATGGGAAATTATGTGGTCTGTAAATATATTGCAAAGTATTATTTTGAGAAGGCAGTTTAATTCTCTATTGATGACAAAGCTTGAAAATGTGGGTTTATCCCAGAGCATGAAGGGTTTAAAGAATCAAGGAAGTATTTTCTGGTGTTGAGGATGGTTAAAAACCAGAATAGGCTACCCAGAAAGGAATTGCCTTTTCTGAAGGTCTCTTATGAGTAGGCTAAATCAGCAAGGCATGGCTAATTGGCAGGCTTAATGGCTTAACATGATGTCTCCCATATCCTAAGTGGGCTGTCTGGTAGTGATGGTAGTGGGATTTTTTTTCTTTCAACTTTTTAGTTTGAAATAATTTTAGACTTGCAAAGAATTGCAAAACTAATATGTAGAGTTCCCATATATCCTTCACCCAGCTTTTCCTAATGTTAACATTTTACACAACCATGGTACGATAATCAAAACTAAGCAATTAACATCACTACAAAACAGGGACAGGGACTTTCGAGGAGAGGCAGGAGAGATAGGGCTATGGACGTCCACAAATCCTTCAACAGAACAGATCACTTTTATTTGTTTGATATGTTGTATTCCACGTGAGACTTTGTTTAAACAAATGATCCTATTGCAAAAATTTTAAAACCATAGATCTAGGAAGACGGGTAGTTAGACTGACCTCTACTACTCGGATTTTGTGCTATTGGTAATTATTTTACTTGTCAATGTGTTTGGTAAAGGTAAATATATTTGGTAAAGACGTTAATTAACATCACTCAATGGTACATATACTTTTCGTTGTTGTTGTTTCTTCAGCTCTTCAGGCTTGTCCTGCCTCAGGCAGAGTCTTTATACTTGTTTTCTCCCTAGCACTAAAAAGATTCCTGCCCCAAGTCTATGCTTAATTAATATTTGTTCATCAAATCAAATTAGCTTGTTCACCCTTTCCTCATTTCTTTCCATGGCTTGCTCCTTACTCAAATATCTGCTAAAGCCGTACCTGACCACCCTAACTAAAATAACAATCCTCCTCTCTCAGTCTCTCGCTCTCTGTCTTTCTACCCTGTGCTATTCTTTTCTTTTTATTCAGAGTACTTTTCACTACCTGAAAGATGATTTGTTTATTAACATATTTGTTAAAAGCATGTAGTCTGTCTCCTACTAATAGTAAGCTCTTTGAGGTCAATGACTTTTGCTTGTCTTTGTTGAATCTCTATACCTAAAATGATATCTGGCACCTGGGAGTTCACATGAAACACTTGTTAAAAGAGTGAATGAAAGAATGCAGAGGTGGTTACCTGTATTTTGAACATACAAATAGTCAACCTCAGAAAGTTTCACTCAAGGATCTTTGAATTTACAATTTGCCTATATGAAAACAAACAGTTTGACTAGTTTTTCAATCAGATTATTGTATTTATAAATTTCCTTATGCCTTTCACTGAGGTTGGAAAATTCTTATTTTAATCTCAAATAGTGATACGGCAGCTGGTAACCTCATAGGCATAGTTTTGAAAGAAAAAGGATAAATTCTGTGAAACTCTTTGAGCTGTAAGAAAGGTGATAACTATATTCAAGATAGTTGTATTGTCATTATTAATTAGTGTTATGCAAAAGCAAGAGAATAACACAGCTCTATCAGTGTCATGGGAATCACAGTGCCCATCAGATTAATAGGAACTCAGAACCCATTAAATAAGTTAAAATCATTCAAAATATTATACGTGTGGGCATCCCACACTGGGCTGTTTCTGAGGGCCAGCATCATCTATACACAGAGAAGGATTCTAATGTTCTTGTTATCTGTCTATATGAATGTGAGTGAAGTGCCTAATGTATACCTGCTATTTTTTAAAAAGAACAGTCTTTGTGAACAAAGGTAAAAAAGAAAAATCATCATCATGACTCGGTTGTGCAAGGTTTTGGAGAGGGCAGTTCAGGGCAGCTCAGTCTGGAGCTCTATGCTTTCGTCATGGCATTTACAGTTTAAGAGCTGGATAGAAGTTTCCCATTCCATACCGAGTGTGGTAGACAGAATAGTGGCCCCCAAAGGTGTCATGTCCTAATCCTTGGAACCTGTGAATGTGTTAGGTTACATGGCAAAGAGGAATTAAGGTTCACATGAAATTAATATAGCTAATCAGCTTACCTCAAAATGGGGAGAGTATCCTGGATTATCTGGGTGGGCCCAAGGTACTCACAGGGTCCTTAAAAGTAAAAGAGGGAGGCAGAAGAAAGTGTCAGAGTGTAGTGATGTGAGAAAGACTGACCATTACTGGCTTTGAAGTTGGAAGGGGGTCATCAGCCAAAGAATGCCGGCAGCCTCTAGAAGCTGGAAAGGGCAAGAAAAGGGATTCTCTCCTAGAGCTTTCAGAAAGAAATGCAGCCTTGGTTTTAGCCTAGTGAGACCCATTTCTGACTTCTAGCCTCTAGAACTGTAAGATAATAGATTTGTGTTGTTTTAAGCCACAAAGTTTGTTTGATCCCACCCAACGTACCCAACTTTATCTCTCTTTCCTATCCAACTTCTGCTCTTCTGCTCCAGTGAGATCAGTTTTCTCCCTCCACATAAACTATGCTCATTTCTACTCCCTAGCCATTCACCCTTATGTGAGTTTCTATGATTGGGAAATAATTTCTCCCTCTTGCTGTAATGAATCTGTGTGGACATAGTTTCTTCTTCCCATGAACTATTAGATCAGCTTTGATTGCCCTGACTCTACAGATGATCAGATGTTAAAAGGTTTCAACCAAAATGAGCTGAATTTCTGCCATGTGCCAGCACTAATGTATAAAGATGAGGAAGATTAAAAGGCTTACTTTTACAGACACACACATTGACTAGTTGAAGAGATATACACAGAAGCAGAGATATACACAAAACAACATGCCATATACTCTAACTGAAATATGTTTAGAGTACTGAAGGAATGGATGGAAAGGAATGACTGTTTAATGGGGGTGAGCATGAGGATCACAGGTTGGATTTAGGTAAAACTTCTCAGACAAAGGGATATGTGGGCTGGCTCATGAACGATGAGGCAGCAAAGATATCCAAGGTGTTTGCTTCATTTATGGCATGAGCATATTCCGTAAATCTCAGAAAAGCTTTAAGATTTTTTGCTTTGCCTTTGGAAATAATAGTTGGCGAGACCAAAGTAAAGTACAGAATGAAAATGGCAACAGGACCCACAGAGACAGATCTGGAGCCCTGGCAGTGCTTTCAGAGGGCACCAATATAGCCTGGCCGATGCGGCAGTCCCTGAATCATTTTGTATGCAGGCAGATCAAGATTAACATGAGCAAATGAAGTGATTCCAGTGACGTTAACATACTGATTGTAGTTAAGTGCATTGCTTGTTCAACAATTCCTCAGTAGACTAAAAAATATGTAATTAAAGTAATGGGAAACCAAAAACATTTCTTATTCATGGTATTACAAAAATAAATTTCTTTTTTTTTTGTGAGGAAGACCAGCCCTGAGCTAACATCCGTCCAATCCTCCTCTTTTTGCTGAGGAAGACCGGCCCTGGGCTAACATCCGTGCCCATCTTCCTCTACTTTATATGGGATGCCGCCACGGCGTGGCTGACAGGCAGTGCATCGGCGGGCGCCCGGGATCCGAACCTGCGAACCCCGGGCTGCCAAGCGCGGACTAAACCGCTGCGCCACCGGGCGGCCCCCAAAAATAAATTTCTTATGCCTTCAACTAATAGTTCTATGTTTATGATTCTCAAATGTATCTGTCTCTAGTCATTAATTCTCACTTTTATTCTAGTCCCTGATTGAAAACTTCTTACAGGACATTTCTAATTAGAAGTTCTGTCATCACATCAGTGTTTATATATCCAAAACCAAATTAATATTATCCAAGAACCCAGTAATCTCTCCCCAAATCTCAATTTCTGTATCAATATCACCAATGTTATAGTTCCCAAGATTTTCCAAATTGAGATCAAGTTATAACAGACAAAATTCTGGAATAGTTGTCAGGATTTGAGGGTTTAGTTTAGATTCTGCTGCTCACACTTACATAATTTTGGTGAGTTCACCTAACCTTCAGTATCTATTTCCTCATGTGCAAAATGAAGGGCCTGGACTGGAAGCTGGATGACTCACTCATCTATTTAACAAACATGTTTTAAGCATCTATGATATGTTCATCAGTCATTAAGAGAGCCTGGTGTGGGGATATGACATTGACTGAGCCATGTGCAGATCCTGACATCACAGACCTGTTCTCCTCTAACTGCATCAGTCTTTCACCAAGCCCTGTTGACTCTGTCCTCACAGTATCTCTGCTTGGGCCCTTCCTTCTGTCTCCTGCTGCTGTCACTTTAGTCAGGGAGGGCTCTCACTGCCTCATGTTGGGGTGCCTGCCAGAGCTTCCTCCCTGTCCTCTCCCATCTCCCCACACTAAGCCATGCTGCACAGTGCACTCTTGTCAGGTAACTCTCCTCCTCAAGAATCTAATGCTTCCTATTGCCTCTTATATATGAAGTCCCATTTTTAGCCTGTTGTCAAGGGTCTTCTATAATCTGTCTTTACTTCATATCTAAATTCACCTCTGTTTTCCAAAATGAAACCCATCTTTCATCAGGCCAGTCTCTTCATTCCTTCCCAAACACTGCTCACATCTACATCTCCATACTTGCTGAGTCTCCCTCCTGAGATCCTTTCACCCACCTCACCTCCTAATTAACCCCTATCCTGCAAGGCTCAGTGAAAGCCACACATTCTCTAGGAAGGCTTCCCCAGAACCCACAGGCCACCAACCCCACTCCCTCATTTATCTTCCAAGGCCCCTAGTGTGGATTTTGGACATTTGGCTACAGAATATTATAGCATCCTCACTTGTTAAATGTGTGGGTCTTACAGCTTGCATACATTTGGGAGCTCTTTAGGCACAGGTACTGCATCAGACATTTCTTTTATGGCGCAGCCCAGGTCCAGGAACGTGAGAGTCGAGGTTAAGACTGTGAACTCCTAAGTCTGGTTGCCCGAATTCTTAGCTTGGTTTTCATCTTTTCCTAGCTGTGTGATCATGGGCTTTTACTTATCCTCTCTGAATTTTCTTATTTGCAAAATTGGGACAACAATATTACCTACCTCAGTTACTCTAGTTAAATATGAGTAAAGGGTCTAGAACATATAGTATATAGTATATAGTAATGCTCAACAAGTGTTAGCTATTATTATTTCATTGGATTATTGTTAGAATTAAGTAAGATAATTCATGTAAAACCTTCAGCATAGTGCCTGGCCTGTAGTAAGTATTCAATAACTATTAGTTATTGTTGTTATTAATCTTTTTAATGGATGAAGGGGCTTTGTGGAAAAGAAAATGACCATGGTCCAAATTATTGTCAAATATTTAGAATTTATGAGGTAGCATTATAATGGTCTCTGTTTTTTGAAGATGAGGAAACTGAAGTTTAGAGAGATTAACTTGACAAGGTCACGCAGCTAGAAAGTGATGGAGCAGATTAAACACCCAGGAAGCCTGACTGCAGAATCTTTACCCTTTAAACCCTTATTCTAATTCTTCTGGTCCTGGACTAGGCAGTGTGGGGGAAATTTTGATCTGACAGTGAAAATAAACATGGAATTTGGGTTCACATAGTCCTGATTCCTATCTTGGCTTTACCACTTACCTGGGCACGATATTTAATCCTTCAGAGGTTATGTTTCCTTATCGGTTAGATGGGGATAATAATACCTCCTTCATATGATTGTGGTAGGAATTAAAGAGGTAACATAAGTAAAGTTCACAGCAGGAGGCCTGGCCTTTAGTAGGTATTCAATACACTTTAGACTCCTTCTTCTTTCTCCCCCTTTTGAAAATTTGAGGTAAAGGCTATACTTTTTAGTGCCTTTATTAGTCTGTGATATGAATTAAAATGCACGTGGTGACCAGAGAAGCAGCCCGTAAGACTTGGCATTCCATTGCACTGACTTTGCGTTATAAATAACCAAACATGGCTGGTATTCATGACATGTGAACACCTGGCACAACTTATTCATGACCACTGTCAATGCAGTGTTTCTAATTAGATGGAGTTCTTTCTACAAGTTGTGGCACGTCCCAGTAGAGAAAGTCTTTTGCCAAGCAGGAGGGGGTGAGTAAAGAATTTGAGACTACATATATAGTCTAAGTTGGGAATGCTTCGTTGTGCATGTGAGGAGCAGAGAATGCTGGGATTTTGAGCAAGCATTTCAGTAAGCCTTTTGAAGGTCATATCCCTCTTTGATGAGTATGCCACTGGAATTTTCCAAGGATTGTTTTATTTTAGTCTTTGGACTGAGTTGGTGGTGACACAATCTGTGGTTGAAAATAGCATGAATAATTAGGTTAGAGGCAACATTAATGTCCTGGGATGTTAATAAAGCCAGCTACCAGGAATTCATAGATATGAATTCCCTTCCCAAAGTTGATTTCTAAGTAGGCATAAATTATAATATTATGTTTCAACAGCCAGTAAGAGAAAAACATCAGCTTCCTGCATATGCTGTAACCTTCAAGTAGGCAGTACAGAGGCTACACTTTCCTTTTAAAAAATTAATCAAGATGTGTTATCTGACATAGAGTGGATGATCTCCTGCGACTTGACTGCTTCCTCTGAGGGAGAACTGCTGGCTGGTGAGCCAGCAAAGACAATCAGCCCCTTGGGTTTTCGTGAGCTCTCCTGTTCCATTTCCCATCTGACCTCTCATTTCAAAGATTCTTCTTAATAGAAGTCTATCTCATTTTGTGGGATTAATTTAGGAATAAAGTTATTTCCTAAGTACGTCCCGCTTGATAATTTGCATCAATATATTTGAAATATTTCATATCTGTGATGGAATGAAAGCAGCTGATCATTAAGAATAAAACCCTCAAAAATAGCTACATAAGAAAAATGTGGGTGATTTTATCAGAGATTAGGTTAAACAAGTAGAGCTCTGAATTTAGACTATCTGAGTTCAAATTCTGGCTCTGCCGCGTGTTAGCTATGTCATCTTGGGCAGGCTACTTAACCTGTCTGAGTCTCATAGGTCTATCATGAGGATTAAATGAGACAGGATTTATAAAGCCTTAACACAGTGCTTGGCTTTGTGGAGTACCTCTCAATAAATGTCAGCTATTTTTATTGTCGTTAATATCAGTATTACAATGGTCTGCAAGGTTGAACTCTCCAAGAGGGAAATGAGATGGCATTTTAAAACTGCTAAACTTGAAACTGACTAAACATATCCTTTTGAAGGAACTTGCTTATCTATAAAGAAAATCATTGGATGCAGGAGCCTGGGACTCTTTCTGTGCCCTTTTAATGGCTAGGAGAACCACAAAGGGGAAAAGGAGAGGGAGAAGTTGGTCGATAGTATTGTTATCTCTATAATCTCTAAACTTGTGGTCCGGTGAAAAGATGACACCATAAAAGAGAGAAATTCAGGTTAGATTTGCTCAAATACCTGCTTCTTCACAAAGTCTGTGAGGATTCCATCAGTCTGTCTGTCCATCCATCCACCCATCCACCCACCCATCCATCCACCCATCTATCCATCCATCCATCCAAACATTTGTTGATCACCTACTATATTTCAGGAACTCAGCATTTTGCTGAGGCTACAAAGATGAACAAAACCAAGTTCCATCTCTTAAGGCATTTAGACACTAGTAGGGGAGATGGATATGAAAGCAAATGTTTTAAAAAATAATAATAGAGGCCAGTCCGGTGGCATAGCAGTTAAGTTTGTGCGCTCTGCTTTGGCAGCCTGGGGTTTGCAGGTTCAGATCCCGGGCAGACTGATGCACTGCTTGTCAAGCCATGCTGTGGTGACATCCCACATAAAGTAGAGGAAGATGGGCACGGATGTTAGCCCAGGGTCAATCTTTCTCAGCAAAAAGAGGAGGACTGGCAACGGATGTTAACTAAGGGCTAATCTTCCTGACACACACAAAATAATAATAATAAAAAAATAGAGAAACATACAAAATGCAAAGAGAACTCAGAGGAAGGTATTGTCTTTATTTGGCTTTTAATGAATTCTAAGCAGTTTGCAAATGTAGATGCATCATTGTAGTAATAATTTTTGAGGAAAGAAAAGGAGATACTTCCACATTAAATGTATATCTATTGTATGATACATTCTGAGTTCAGAAATGATAATGGGTGAAAACTTTATACCTTGCCATTAAGAGAATACAGAAATCGGAAGACAGAATTCTAAAGGAGTCTCTCAGAGCACCCTTCCAATGTGCCTGTCTATGGAGAGGTGTGTGAAGATTTAGGAAAGGTCTTGCTGGGATTAAGCCTCTTAAAGTATCAAAGATGGCACTTCTTGATGGGTAAGGACTCAAAAGCTGGTGCAGAGGAGGGTGGTAATTAAGCACAGAGATGAGAGTAGGTGGAGCTTTGAGTGATGGGCCCAAATTCTCTGTATTCCCAGCCCTAGTGAGTGTCCCATGCCAGCAGCTGAAAGAAGCAGCTCAGACCTCATCCCAGGCCCTTCCCTCTCTTTTCCAAACAAGAAGGCCTCAAGCCCAGTTCAGGAAGTCAGTGTCTCAGAAAGGATTAATTGACTTAGAGTCTTTCCCTGCAAAGAGGCTTGGAAGAACCACGGCTGCAAAGTCTTTGAGATAAATTAAGGGCTGGGCTCCTGCTAGGAAGTCATCAGTGCCTGAGGGTAACATCTCAGTTACTTTTGTGAAGACACATCATTGTTGACTTCAAAATAAATAAAGCTTCAAAGGTGACAATCCAGCAGTTGTGTAGATGGCTGTGTCTTTATGAACTGTGGGCAGAGGCTGAAATAGGCAAGAATCAGGCAACTTTCTGGACAGCAGATTAAACCTATGAGTGTGTTGCTGATTTCAATATTATTATGGCACCAATGAAAAGGTCTCAGGTCTTTCGAAGCATGAGAAGCACAGGGGCATAGGACAGCTACTGGCTATTCTTTTAGGTAGACAAATTAACTTTGGGTAAATAACTTCTATGAGCCTATAAAAACACTGAGAACAATATTTACTTCAGTGGTGGTTGTCAGTATTAAACTATGTGATATGGCCCAGAATAGTGTCTGACAAAAAAAGGATTTACTTTTAGAGTTTCCTGTTGGATATGGTAGCCAGTCATTCCCCAGTGATTCATTCTCAGGGTATAACAATGGTGAACATTTATGGAGTGTTTACTATATGCTAGATACTATAGTGGCTGCTTTACACATGTTATCTCATTCACTCCTTATGATAAATCTTTGAGATAATAGTATTATCCCTATTTTACAGATAAGGAAACTGAGGCTCAGACAGGTTCAGTAATTTACCCAAGTTCACAGAGTTAGCTGAGTATTAGAGCTAGGATTCCCTCCTAGGAGGCCTGACTCTGGAGCACATGTTTCTAACTACAATATTATGACATGTGTGGACTTGGTAAGTGAAGACATCCAGAGCTGTGAGGTTCTTTCCTGCACTGTGAGGACCACTGTGGGCCCTGGTTAAGTGAGCACTGAAAGGAACATGGTACCATTCTGACATCTGGTGGGTTTATAGGTTTGTGAACATTAGGCACAGAGTCCTAGGCAAGGAATTGGGATTTCCATAGACTGGCAAGGGGCTATATTCTGTAACCTTAGGTGTGGTGTGAAGAGTGGGCAGAGTAAAGGCCATAGGAGGACAGTCCACTACCACACAGTGATGGCTACCGTGTAACTAGAAAGGCTGGGGAAGGGTGGCGTTCTTGAGGTCCTTTACTATCTGAATCTGGTGAGTGGAAGGGGAGATACTGTTGTCAGTGATATCCCATGTGTACCCACAGGCTGAGGAAATTTAGATTATATGGTTTTTATTACTCTTTTTAGCAGTGTGAAAGTTCTCTCCTCAGTATACAGACTGGTGAGAATGGTGGGTCTGAGAACTCAAGGAGGCTGGTTCACTCTGTGTGTAGTTTGAAGTGGTCACAGTGGCCTCAAAGTGGTTGCTTTGATTGAAACAATTTTCTTATGATTTTGTAGTCCTAGCCTTTAATTTGAGAAGGAGGCTCAGTTTGCTTCCTTTTCCTGAACTAGAGGCTATCATAGTTGTGTTCAATGATACCAAGGATGTACCTGATCAGACAGATATCAAACATCTACTTAGGCTTAATACCCTGCCAAATTTGGGGTAGGATATGAAGGAAGTGGGAGCTACAATCCTGTCTTCAAGGATATTTTAATTTTGATTAAAGAGAAAACCAAAACACCACTAGCTAAGATTAATTGCTGATGTAAGAATTAAGATCACATCGAGCAAAATGGAGTTAATTGAAACACTTTATGCGGAAACTCATGAAATTTTACCGGCAAAATTGCTTCAGTGTTTACAGGTCTGAACACTTGACATTTGGATGTGAGCCTAACTGACTGTTTATGAACAGAGAATGATGATTAATAACTGTTTCTCCAAAGAGGTTGAAATGTTTAGGAGGGATGAAACAAGGCTCTTTCGAAGTTTAGCACATTTACCAATAGACTAGATGAGAGGATAAATAATATGTCATAGAAGTAGTAATTGAAATCCATTCATGATAATGAAGAGCAAATGGTGCTAGGTTGCCTCTTTGTCACCTAAGGGAAGCCGTTTGATATCTTTGGACTCAGGTAAGAAGTTTTTAAAAAATTGTTGAAAGCTTATTATTTTCCAGGCAGTTGCTAACAGATTTGCATATGTCATATCATTTGGTTCTTACTATAGTCCTATGAGATAGATACTATTATAATCTGCATTTTAACCCTGAGGAAATGAAAACTCAGAGAGGTAAACAAACCTGCCCAAGTTTGCACAGCTACTATTTGACAAACCCAGAGTTCAAACCCTTGAGTGTCTTTCTACAAAGCTAATATTTTTAACCATCCTCTCATATATTTTATGAGGATGGTTGTCGGGAGTAATGTAGGATTATTGCATGCAGCAAACCTCAGAGATAGGGTTCCAAAATTATGAATAATGAGGATTTGATGCGACTTATCTGGAGGTGACTGAAGCTATTTTTCCAGTCAGTGTTAGCTCCTTTGCAAACATCCTACAGGTACAGTTGTTAAAACTAATACCTTGAGCTCAGCCAGATGTGGTGGACAGAGAAGACTCTCGGCTCCAGAAGTAGAATCAGTGAGGGACTATGGTAGTGCGGTGACGGACTATTTCCCCAACAATCTCTCCTCTGGTGTGCTCTGGTCTTTTCAACTCGGATAGATTAACTCTTTGGCCAGAGGTACTTCTCAGCCTCTGGTATTTCTTAATTCAGTGGGGTATTTCATGAGCTTCACAGTTAGAGGCATAATCAACATGTCTCAAAAATCAATTCCCTCCTTCAGAGGCAACTGAGTGGTTTGTTTACGTTTGGATTCTGTGGATTAAGTACTCTAGCAAATAGTTCCTTGAATTTTTTTTTCATTCTGTGTTTTTCTCTCTCTCTTTGCCCTTCTAATTCTTCCACCATACCCTCTAATGTACTCCTTGTCTCCTCCTTCCTGTTCTGGCCTTGTTTCCCCATGACCTCTGAGAAATGGTGTTGAGTGATTTTGTCAGCGCCATCTCATAACCCGGAGCCCTGTACTGAGCCGATTTCCTCATAGTTTCTTGAGTGGAGACGTGCTAGAAATGCTAAATACGCTGTGCTGGTGTTTGACTCGGCTTCCGATCTACATACTTGAAACCAGCAGTCCCTGGGCTCTTGTGGTTCACGCTGGTATTCAGGCCTGAATACAAATCAGACCTCTATATTCTTCAAGAAGTGTCAGCATTTGTGAAAGTTGAATATGAGTGAGCGACTCTTATTTTTATAATTTCATTTAAATAATATAATTTATTATCATAAATTTACATGTTACTCTACTGCAAATTAAGCTATACCAGGCTTAGCTCCAAGCACAAAGTATACCCCTGTGAATATTATCCTTTTCATAGAGACTTTTAGGAGGAACATAGACTGTATTTTACATTTTAAGAAGTCATTTATTTTCAGAGAATTTAGGGACTCAACCACTGTGATTATTTGTCCAGTCTTCCCAGGATCCCACAAAGCAGGCAATGTTGGGCTGGATGGGATATTGCAGTTCATTTAGTTATTCGTTGCATACTTATTGAAGGCCTCCCTGTTCCTGGCCCTGTTAGAGTTGTGGGGAGAGTGGAAATACATGCAGATCGATGCCTTGACTGTGAAATGTGTCACTTGACTCCACATCAAAGAGCCCAGGTGTCCAAAAGTAAAACTACTTAGCAATGGACACAAGGGAAAATGTCTTCTCACAAAGTGGCTGATTCAACACTGAAGAGAGATTTATGACTGAAGCAAAACTGGGCCTGCTGACACTCCCGGCTGCTTTAGGGCTGCCTACTTCAGGTCACCTGCCCAGGGCGACCTCCTACCTCGTAGAATGGGGGGCTCTTTCAGTTGCCACCACCCAGAGGGCCACAAGAGGGTGCTTTCCTCCTTTCAGGTTATGCCTTTTTGAAATGCAGCTCCTCATACTTAGAACCAAGCGAGTTGCCTAAGCCTTGGGAAATTCAGTATATTCAGCTGTGGGCCAACAGACTTGATTCCAGGGGAGAGAAAGGTGTAGGTTTGCAAGTGTATGTTTATTTATCTAACGTCTGTCTCCCTCACTGAACTGTCAGCTCTGAGGACCAGGTCTTGTCTTTTTGCTTATCCCTCTTTCCTGTGTCTGGCTTAAAGTCTGGCACACATGAGGCCCTGAATAAATATTTGTGAGTTTAAAGAACTGATCTTTACTTCAAGTCCAAGCTCAAAGGTTTTCAACTTTTCTGCCCATCAGAATCACCAGGGGTCAGCTGGTCCTGGGAATCTCATTCAGTAGTCTGGGGTGGGGTTGGGAATGTGATTCTGGAAAGCTCTTGTGTTATTCTGATTTGAGGACGGCTGTCCAGCTGTTTCTGCCCTGTACGCAGCTGTTTCATCTTGCTCCTCTGTTCTTTTGGACTTGTGGGTCCTCAGCTGCTTGAATCTGGGCAACACATTCTCGCTTCCTGAGCCTGTCACTGAGATCCCTTCAACGAGACCCAGCCTCCTTCCCACCCTCCTCTTCCTGTTTCTCTTCTCATGAGCATCTCTTCCTGTCATCACATCCTATAGGAGAGGGAAATGTTCCCAGAGATACCTTCACCTGCTGGTCATGGGAGGACACCTGGGAAGACACCTGCAATGTAACAAGATCTTTGTTACCGCCTACATGGGTCAGCCTGTTCTGCAGGCTGGTACTCAGGGATATCATTGATAAGGTGCCGCCTACTTCAGTTATACTTAAATAAACACTGATGCTGGAAAAGAGACCACCCCAAAGTTGAGGAGGGCCTTTCTCTTATAACAGAGACTTATAATACTGCCTCCTGAGAAAATCTGTTTTCCATGTTTTTGAGAAGGAAATGTATGTGTATCATGACTACTTTGGAGGAGAGTAAGTTTTGATAAAGAGGAGTCCTTTTGTTATGTGGTTTAGCTTTGCTGGAGTACTGTAGGGAGTACAGGGGGCTTGGGTCTTGGAGTCAGATGGCCCTGTACAAAACCCCAAAACCTGAGTCTGCTCCTTATCGAGTGTGTCTGTGGACAAATCGGTTAACCTCTTTGAGTCTTAATTTCTGTATCTACAAGGCTGGAGAATAATATCTACATCACAGGGTTATAAAATAACCCTGCTCTGCACAGACTTGCTTTTAGTTAGTTATAAAGTCGTCAGCTTATATTCAAAGTCAACATAAGAAGTAGTGTTTGAAATTTGTATTTGAAACTCTATTTTAAGGACACTGTAGAGGAAGTTGTTTTGTCCATCATGCAATGTTCCTTTCCACTGGAGAAATTCTTATTTGGTCTTAATACCAAGAACAGTTTCACTTATCTTGCTGTGCTTTGATCTTATGGACTTGGTAATTTGTATAACTGACTGGTTTTCCTTCTTTGAACTAGCTGCTGGGAAGTCTAGAACCAAATGTGTGGACTCTCAGTGTCAAGTGTGTATACGTCATTGTGGCATGCATTTTTGGCCTCGTACATGGCTCCATTTACACACTCACTATTTTTTTTTAATTTGCTCTCACTTTTCATTTCTATTATTGTCTTTTAAGTACTCCTTTAAGCTGCTTTTTAGCCATTCTGAAAAGAAGAATAAAAAAATAAATAAATTCATTACTAAATAAAGGAGCAAACACATTTAAAGCAGTTTTCACAGAGTCTGGCCCCTCAGGTACAGAACATAAAAGTTAGTTTTATATCTTCCTTGTAAACAAGCCTAATTATCCTTTGTGCATCCAAGTTGGTCCTTCATGGATATTAGAAAGAATGTGGTCAAGTCATTCTCACCATAGACAAGTTTCCCAAACTGGAAAGGTGTTACTGCATTAGGTAGTAGCAGGTATAACTCTAAAACAAGCTGAGAGCCCAAATGGTCCAATCGCTGCATGGAATTCCCGGTAAATAAGCCCAACCTAGACCCAAAATAATTTAAAAGTGATTTCAGTCTTGACTTGAGTCTCTCAAAGCGCATTAAAAGGGAACTTTTTCTTATCTACCAGCCACATATCATAAAATGTTTCTTCTTTTCCGTTCTAATTCTCTTTCACTTACTACCTCCCAACATATCCGCAGGTAACTGCATTTACCCACTTTTGCCCCTCTCCTCCCAGCTCTTTATCCTGTAGACTGACCAAGCTTCTCTGGTTAGAGCTTTTCTCACACCTCTCTGGAATACTTTCCCGCTACTCATTCTGTGATTCTGTATTATAAAAGATTTATGAACTAGGCTGACAAAGACAATTCTTCTGCTTGCGGGTGGGTTGGGGAATTCTCACATGTTAATAAATCTTCTCTGTCATCTAGGAAATAAAGGGTGATTAATGTTGTGTGGCAGAAGAGAAGAGAACTCTGGAATGTGGCTCTACCTCAGGAATATACTCAGGCATTTTGGGGCAAATGTCAGAGCTTCGTTCTTTGGTCCTGCCTCTACCTAAGCTTCTGTTGCCCCAGGATAAGGGATGTTAAGGCATCCCAGGATAAGTCATCTGTAACCTGGGAGTCGAGTCTCAACGCCCTTGTGATAAGGGGCTGAAGGTATTGGTGCAGAGTCAGGGATAATGACTGGGAGCAAATGATCCATCCTACTCTGGGTTTCCTGTGGACTGTATGGGAAGGGCCACCCAAGCTTGCCCTCTAAGGAAAAAGGACACAGTTTCAGATTCATTAGACCCAATTTGCTAATGGAAAACAGAGGCATCCATACACTAGTTAGTTATTTTCTTGCTCTGAGAAATCCAGTAAATAGTATGTCAATTTATCACAAGCCTATATGCTTATGTATTTGTTCCATCAGCTTTAGGGGACATGCTCCAGTCTCTGATGTAAAGATCACAGTCAAAGAGAAGTAGACGAGAACTAGGCCAAGTCAGAAAATTAAGCCACAGAAATATTGAGCCAGTACCACGGGGTTAATTAATTAATATGATCATTTTGAATCAAACTAATGGGTTGTCCCCCCTCATTTTAGATCACATTCTTTTCTTCAGTGAGTATTTATTGAGTGCCTACCTGCCAATTCCGCTAAGTGCTGAGAATATTAGGGTGATAAGGCACCAGCCCCTGCCCTCCAGGAGCTGTAGTATATATAGTAAGGGAGACAGATGTAAAAAGGATAGTTGGAACACAACATGTTCAGTGCCATATTGAGATATAAATAGACTGTCATAGGAACTCAGAAGAGGGAGAGGCTAGCTTGACCTGGGAGAGTCAGGGAGGAGGGAACACTGGAGCTGGGATTTAAGGATAAGGAAGTGTTTGCTCATTTGCTGGGATTGTATTTACCAGATTTTAGTTTGATCACACTACCTCATAAATATTAGAAAACATCTTCTGGCCAAATATGGTCTTAGCATTTGGTTTTTTGGTTCTGCAATTAGTGACAGACCATAGTAGCATCCCTGGAATGTTCTGAGCAGAAGAATTTAAAAGATGTCATACACAGTCAGAGACAAACCACATCCTTGGGGCTTAGCAGATAAATGCTCTGGTACTTTGTTAGTGAGGTTTATGGGAGACTTTCACTTGGGCCACCTGGTATTTACTTTCTGTGGCAAGAATACCATGTAAAATACATACTGACCAGGAAAGATGGGCATTCTGAAGCGTGAATGTAGAAGCTCTAAGTCTGGGCTGGATGGGCAGAAGCTGCTGTTGTTGGGAATGATGGACTCTGCACAAACACTGGGATTCCCTTGAAGCAGAAGGAAGGTTGTTGGATTACAGCTTGAAACTGGAGGTCTTGCTTGACGCTTGCATCAGAATCACTGTCAGGAAGGGCAGCCTGGTGGCACCATTTCTCCGTGGCCTTCCTTAGCACTCCAACACATTTCTTTCCGTTCTCTAGAAATACACTCTGATTTAGGGCTTTGTATTTCTTTCTTAGTATTTGTTGTAAAAGTGACCATTAAATACGAGGTTTTAGTGACTAAAACAGTTGGAGGCCACAGCCAGGCTGACAGCTTTAGTAGAGAGTTTATTTTCAATTTTTTTTCTCCAGCCTGGCTTCAGCTTTAAATTAGATTATAATAATCATAACAAAGCTCCTCCCTGCCGTTAGATGAAAGCACATTGCAGACCTGGAATCTTTCTGGGACTTTATTTATGACAGAATCTCACACCATTTTAGAGCTTTCATCTTCCATGTTACTCAGCATTTTATGGGTCTCTGTTGTCTATAGTATTTCAGAAACCATAGTTCAAAACAATATGAATTCTCTAGAGCACTAGAAAGATCTTTAGGAACAGGGTTTTTTCCCTCCCTATTGTCTGCCTTGATGTGGCTCTCATTGTGTTAATACTAGAATGCACAGTAAAGTGGGTTAGTTAGGTATTGGTTCTGAAGCCTTCTTATCTGGGTGTATTTCCCAGCCTAGTCCTTTACTAGCTATGTGACTTAGACACCTTACTAAATATTTCTGTGCTGCAGTTTTCTCAGCTGTGAAGAGAGGAGTGGTAGTACCAACCTCAGAGGATGGCTGGGAGAATTCTATGAGTTGGAATACTTAAAGCACTTAGAACAGTTTTTTGCAGCAGCAAGTGCTTAACAAATGTCAGCTGTTATTAGCTCAGAAGTTCGTGAAATTACATGATGTAATTGATGAAATCGAAGGTCTAGTAGTCATCAAATAATTCCACTTTGGTTGGTCTGTGTGGACATGCTAGCTAATGGTACGGTTAGAGGATTTTAAACTCTACACAGCTATACTCAATTGATAGTTACTTAGAGTTATAATTTCATAGAGACAGTAGGAGTCAGAGTAGCTTAGAGCATTGATTTGTTCAATTTGAGCTGTTAAGAGCATTGGATTTGGAGTCATATGTGACTCCTTATGAGATCTTAGTCAAATACCAGTTCTGGTAATGCCATTCACTTATGTAGCCTCTTGGTGTTTTCGTTCCCTCATCTGTAAAATGGAGACAATTCCTCACAAGATGGTTGTGAGGACAGTGAATATGCATGTTTGGAACACATACCAAATACTCAAAACAGTTGTAGAGGGGAGGGGAGGAGAGATTGATAATTTGTGGGTCAGGTCTGTTTATTTATGATTAGTTCCCTGGTAACAAGTGATGGAGAAGGGAATTTGCTCAGGGCATTAGGTGTCCAATAGCAGAGGGGAAACACTCAGTCCTCTTCAACTTCAAGAATGTTGAGGGAAATTACAAAACTAAGAAGGGCAAATGGCAATTTGTTGCTGTCAGTATTATAAACATAAGTGTGAGAGTGGACAGTTTAGTTCAGATGAGTCATTCTGGATCTGTCCCATCTTGTCCAGGAATTCTACTTGCATAAGATGGGACAACATGGGCAGAGTAAAGAAGGCAAATGACCCAGTCTTTCTTCTTACTACTGGAAATAGTGATGGTGGCTATGCTGTCCTGAGGTTTATTCATTGTTACAAGGTTCTCAAACTTTAGTGGGTATAAAACTCAAGTGGGGAACTTGTTTAAAGGGCTCCTTCCAAAGCCTCATCTGCAAAAATTCCAATTCAGTAGGTTGTCGATGTGGCCCAGGAGTCTGCTTTTTTTAAGGTTTTCTCGGTGCTTCTGATGCAGGCAGTTAGAAGACTACACCTTGAGAAAGGTGACTCTAGTGAGATTGGGAGGAGTAAATTCCTCTGCAGAAGGAGCTGCCCTGTCCACTGGCCTTTTCCCCAGCGTGATGGTTTGCTTCCGAAAAGGCAGAAACAAAAAAACCAATTTTGTTTTATTTTGAGCCAAAGCACTATTTAATAACTTATGTTAATTGTTTCTCACAACACAGCATGGAAGACACTATTAATTCCATTTGATGTAAGAGGAATCAGGGACACAAGGAAGATTTCTTTAGGGGTGCAGTGTGGTTTGGTGCAAGCAAGAATTATGGGCAAACATTACACAGGTCCTTCCATTTGTCCCCAGCCATCTGGGTATTGCTAAACACATCTGTTCTTTCTCCTGGAGAGGATGCTCCAGTGCTGCCACACGATTTAAATTATGTCAAGAAAAAGGGTTCCATTTGTCCACTTCTCTGGTTCGCAGGGATGGCTCAGGGGAGCCTTGGTTTGACGTGATTGGCATTCATTCAGGGCCCGGGTACTTAACTCTGAATTTTGATTTGGGCATTTGCCAGGTGTGATATTCTGCCAGGGCCTTCCCAGTCTGTTCCCTGCTGTTTTGCTCCTGAAGATTTATAGCCAATGAAGGGATAAAGAAAGGTCATGGTGAGAGGCGGCAGCATGTGGTGGTGACTCATGGTCTGGGCCTGGTGTGGAGCCAGTTTGGGTGGAACGCTCGACTGGCTGCTGTGCTTGTTTTCACGTGGCTCTCTGCCACAGCCCTGCAGGAAGCAGTTTCTCGCCTGTTGCTGGTCAGAGGGAAGGCCCTGTCATTCTCCCCATCCCTGCTGTTATGGACTCAAAAGCCTGGTGGCCATTTGGCAAAGAATCCCACTGAGTGGGGGCTCAGGAGTTCAGGAGACAGTGGGATGGGCCAGTCCTGGGAGGGATGAGGTCTTAGAGACCAGCCACAACCACCAGCTAGTGGCAGCACATTGACAGCAGGGAAGGGAGATGCTGATACTGGCAGGGCAGGGTTTCTCATCCTTGGCACTATTGACATTTGGACCAGATAATTCTTTGTTGTAGGGGGCTGTGCTGTGCATTGTAGGATGGTTAGCAGCATCCCTGGCTTCTGCCCACTAGATGTCAGTAGCACACCCCTATGCTTCACCCTAACCCCCCAATTAATGGAATCAGCAGAATCTCTAGACATTGCCAAATGTCCCCTGGAGGCAAAATCACCCCTGGTTGAGAACCACTGTGGTATGGCTGAGTCCCAGGCATGTGGCCAATGTTAAGAAGATCCATCCTCAATCATGTTTTCCTCCTCCTTTTTCATCACTGTCATCATCATTGCTAAAATTTATTGAGCACTTGCCATGTGGCAGGCACTCTATTTTGCATCCATTATCTCATTTAATCCACACAACAACCCTGGGACGAAAGAACTCCTGTTGTTCCCATTTTACAGATAAGAAACTGCAGTTTATAAAAATAACTTGCCTAAGGTCACACAGCTGGTAGTTGGGACTCAAGCACAGGTGTAGATGCCTCTTTCTCACCCTGTTGCCATGTGTAGTGGAGCCATAATAAGGAGTCTGAGAAAAACTGAGATGCAGGACAAAATCTGGCATGCAGCATAAGGGGGCTGTCAGCTGGAGGCAGGGCCTCCACTTCAGGGCTGGCATTCAGGAGTATAGCTATAAACCCTGTGGAGGTAATTAAGGGCTTACACGAACTTGAATACCAGGTAGACATTTCCGATAGAGATCTAACGACTGGAAATGAGATGCAGTTCAGGGCTTGGTTACAGGTAAACCTCTACCTACGCCCAGCTGTTTCTCCTATCTGTTCGTGACACCTGGCCCTGAGATATGACACTTGATGTGAGCCCAGATGTGCCTTTTCATTTCAAATACTGTCCACGGGGCTGAGGTCTCCCACCCCAACCTCTATTCCTTTCTTAGGGACCAGACCGTCTCCTGCCTGGATCCCTTCTGCTTCTGCTTGCCCCAGCTCCCTAGGGTTGGGGGCATGTCTGTTGAAATGACTGGACAACATGAGGTTGCTGGTTACCTCTGGCACACTAAAGACCCTGTAACATGACAACTGCAGCTGGTGTGATCTCCAGTGTGTGTCAAATACTTGTAGTCTGCGGGAACTGATGATTCTGAATTGGATGCCAATAGTCAGAGCCAACTCTGGGAAAGTTTGTTTGGCAACAACTGCAGTTTTTAAAGGAAGGGTCAGGGTTTCTGATATTGTGGTTTCCTCAATATCAAGGGTACCAGGTGGAGGTGAGGAAGATGTCACTTGAAACCAAAATGAGTCTCTCTAGTGGGCCTTTTAAGGATATTTTCCTATTCATGGGGCAGAAGAGATTTTGGAGTGCACAGTGGTTTTGTAGTCTACCCGTTACCTAGAACCAAATGGCCTTTGCTTTGAAAACAACATTATCAGATAGCACCACTTCAATTACGTGGACGTCTCCTCCATCCACACCTGATTAATTAGCACTTAAACTCACGTGCAGTGTGAAAAATGGGAGTACCCTTGCAAAAGGGAAAATTCCAACTGAGTTGCACAAGGCCTACCCGGGACCTACAATAGTTTGGGGGCTTCCGCTTCTCACCTGCCTGGTAGGTGCTGATGTCCCGCTGAGGCTCCTCAGTGCATTAAAGTGTATCTTTAACAGTCACTACACAGGCTTCAGCGTTCCTGCAAGACTTTGAAATCATCTCTGTGATTCCTCTGTGTTCTGAAGTCGCTTTGCCCTTCCCTGGGGGTCTTGCTCTTTCTAGAGGATATTGTAGTCTATACTTCTCGGTTCCATGAGATGTCATTTGAGAGAACATCGTAAAAGAGCAAGACTGCTCATTGGAAATTTTTTGCTTTTGCTCACACTGTTATTTTTAACATAGCTTTAAAATATTAAAAATAATACATGTTTACTGAAGACAAATTAGAAAATACAAATAAACCACAAAGAAAGGAAAGGAAAATTACCTTGTAATCTCACAACCAGATATAGTCACTGTTAACATTTTGGTTATATCCTTGTGTTTTTGTTTGTCTTTTAACAAAGGGAGGGGATAGAAGAAGTTGCCATAAGACGTGTGTCATAATCTTAGTAGAATATTCAAAATGATGCTTAAATAAATCTTTGTATTTCCTGATGATTTTGAAGATATACATGGTTTTGGA
This sequence comes from Tapirus indicus, assembly GCA_031878705.1. Classification (NCBI taxonomy): domain Eukaryota; kingdom Metazoa; phylum Chordata; class Mammalia; order Perissodactyla; family Tapiridae; genus Tapirus; species Tapirus indicus. Next base: position 134,703,444 of record CM062919.1, on the reverse strand, counting down.
AATCTAATAAGAAATGCCATATTTTTCTCCTTGTTGGTAAAAGATATATCTACAAGAGACTGTGTGTGTGTGTGTGTGTGTGTGTATGTAAATGGACTGTCTGTGCTCCTGAAAAAGAAATTCTGTTGCTGGATTTGCTGATTCACTGCCAAGCCCTGCTGCAGGCAGGGAGGAGATTCTGAGTTATTCAAGCCAAACATTTGGCCCTCATGGTTTATTGGCCACTGTGACAGACTTCTCCTCACACCTCACCTCCTCACGTTTTCCTTATTGGCATGTGGACACATCTGGCATTTTGTTCATTTTGCCTCCTTGTCTCCTCCTATTTCTTTCAGTTACTTTTTAGCATTTCTCAAATGCTATACCAGTACCACCCCAACTCCCTAATGCACAATGTTAGAAATACCCAGACACTTCCTTCCTGAGGTCACTGCAAGAATTCACCGTCTCCTTCTAAGACCTTGTTTGTTCATGTGTGTGCCTTCTCAGGGCTCCTAAGCTGTAGTGAGGAGTCCTTAGGGGAGGGAGCTTTACTCACCCTCGTTTGCCCACAGTCACTCATGGAGTGGCTGTTTTTTTTCCAACCCAAAGTAAGATCAGGGCATACAACTGACATAAAGTTGTCACACCTTGAGGTGGACAGGCTTGGTGAGATTAGGGAGAGGAACTCTACGACTTTACTAGAAAATTCCTCACCATACTGGGTGAAAGATAACTTTGTACAGACTGGCATGACCAATAATGCTATCGCTAAGAGAATACATTCTAGGATCATAATCTTAAAAAGTTAAAAAAGGAAGTATGTAGCTCTAGTTGGCAAAGACCTAGACACAGGGAAAGATACAGTAGCCTGCCTTAAAGCATTACGAGGTATGAAGGAGACTGGGATGCAAGGACTTTATAATAAGAACTAGTTTTCCAGCTCATGGCATTTTCCCCTTCTGTAGTCAGTTTTTTGGTTTGCTGTTTGAAAAGATTGGAAAGGATTCTAAAATGAAGCTAACAATAACTGCTTTCTAAGTTCCATAATTGCTATTCTAAACAGTGATCACATAGTCACTCATTTAAACCTCATAAAAATCCTGTAGGAGGATCAATCACTCCTGTTTTACAGACGTGCAAACAGTACAGACTTTAAGAAACCTACCCAAGGTCACACAGCTGGTCAGCCACAGAATCAAAGGAGTTTGGCTTCAGAGACCACACTCTGCTCTGCCTCCTCTTTTAATAAATCAGGTGATAGGACTCTGAGTTCTAAGCAGAGCTCTGCTAATAATTTGCTGTGTTATCTTAGGCAAGTCATGTCACCTCTCTGGGCCTTATTTTCTTCATTTAGCTAAACATTTCTGTGACCCTATAGCTAGTGTTGATGCCATTCCCCTCCCCAACCCCTGCAATTCTTGGATGCAGCTAGAGAGAGAAATGCAATTTGCCTCAGAGGAAATCCAGATTAGGTTTTGCATCTAGCTCTTCTTTTGGTCTTGATTCTGCTTTCTCTGCAGGAGAGAACTGCTGTTCTACAGCAGGGTCTCTGTTATAAGCTGAGAAAATTCCCTTGGGGGCAGGTGATTTCACTGGGCCAAGCCAACTAAGTGATAAAGAGGGGTTCATTAAAACTTTCACAAGAAAAAATTTAAGAGAGGGCAATCCCTTGAAATGAAGACATACTTCAATTAGGAAGTGCACCATTCCATGTTTCTAAGAAAATTTTTTAACCCGTAGAGCAGAGACACGTTTTAAAAGCAGAGATGATATGGTTCTGAGGACAAAGCACTAAACTGGCTGAGGGAAATGCCTTTTTCCTGTTGAATTGCCACATGTTCCCAGCAAGTCATTTGACCATTTTAGGCTTCTGTTTCTTTGGTGAGGCTGCTATGATAAGTCCTGAAGAATCACCTGCAAAACTCTCTGCAAATATTGACTTCGGATGATCTCTCTGCAAATGTTGACTTCGGATGATCTCATTCTCAGCATCTCATCTGTCTGTAAGTCTGCCAGGGTCCTGCAGCCCTGACCCTAGCAGTTGGGCAGTACTTTCTTATCCATGTGGTATTCTGAGCTGATTCCAGCACTGCGAGGATCTGGGTGTGCAGAGTGCCAGCTCCGGGTAGGAAGGCTGCTATTGATCTGAGCAACACAGATCCCCCCAAGACAAGGGGCTCAATTGAGATTGAACTCTTGGTGACAATAGAAATAACAAACAGGGAGGATGGGACAATGGTGTTGATTTTGTGCTGACTCATCATCACCAATAAAATAACTTACTTCACGAGATACTGCATAAGGGACTATGCTTATGTTTGTGCTAGTTCTGTTCTGGATGTTACAATATACTTGGGACCAACTTTCCAATTCTTTATCTCCCAGAGCAAAATCCATCCCTTTCCCCCTTTTTCCATGAATAGGTAAACATTAGCCACAGTCATGTTTTAGTCTTTAGAAAAAAAATATTTAAGCCTAAATTTCTTCTCTCATTGTTTTACGATGTCTTTGTTTTCTGGCTTTTGTTCCCTGCATTCCATGACTCACTCTTATCTCTGCTTCTGACCTTCATGGGAATGCCTCAAGACTCAACTTCCGTTAAGTGAGATCATTATTCCATAAATGTCTAGGCAATGTGCCTAAGAGGAGAGCAAATCTTTGCCCTGACATCGGAGAAGCTGAGCACAGATATGGTGCTGAGGTGGAGGGGCAGGGGATTATGCCAGAAGGGAAGGTTGGAGTCAGATTGAGAAAAGTCCCCTATGTCACATTAAGGAGGTTAGAGTTTAAGCTGTAAACAGCAGGAAGTTCACAGAAGCTTTATACAGATATCATACACGCACACACAAACACACGGATTCGGGCATCTTGTTTAATAAGATTTAGTTTATAGTTCAACATAAACATTTGATAAGTACCAATTTTGTGTTAGACTCTGCAATAGGTGGTTGGGATACAAAGATGGGTAAAACATGGTTCTTGCTTTCAAGGAGGAGTCAGAACTACATCATGACAAATAATATAGGAGGAGTTCAGATTAAATTCTTAGTATTCATGCTAACAGAAGTTTTTAGGCAGCAGAAGGACAATTTTTAAAATTTAGATAAAATAGCTCTGTTGTTGGTGTGGAGGGTAAACTAGAAAGCAGAAACTGGCAAATTGTTAACTGTAAATTTCCATTCAGTGTTGCTTGTCTTCATTGTTATGATGTTTCCTGTCAATTTTGGTCCTTTTGACGTGTGAAACCTGGTATTTCACACTTTGGGAAATCCTGCCCAATGAGGATTCAGTAGCTAACACCCACTTGGACAGAAAAAACAAAATGCTAATACCAAGAGGAGAAGTCAATTGGAGCATGGCCAGATTTGCTTTACATCCCAAGAATTCCTGCCTGTTTCCAAATGTTCTGGGTAGATGTAGATTATTTGGAGATTGTCCAGCTAAGACTTCTTATAAATAAAAAATCTTGCTATAATTAAAATCTTTCAGGCCCAAGTTACCTTCCTCCCATAATTCATTTGTGATTTATGCTTGGAGACATATATAATATCAAATTACCTAAGTGGGGAGGAGGAGGGAGGGAAAGAAAACTAAGCTCTGTTGTAAGGATCAGTTGTCAGAATATTGCTGACTTCATAAACCACTGGGACTTTTTTTCCAGGCAACACTTGATGTATTTATAGCCTTGTAATTTGGTTACCTATCACTTAGCTTAAATGTGAGCCACCCATGAAATATATGCGCAGAGACCAGATGTACTAATTACAAAGGTAGAGTGCAGGTGGGAGGGCCCTGTTAAGACCCCTGTTTAACAACAGTGGCAAATTGTGGAGAAGGGATCATTCATCATTAAATGACATCAAGACTCAAATGGCAGTGCTTTGGAGTCTGGCTTTAGAGAGCCATTCAGCTTTGCTCCTGTCAAGCTAGGCTCCCTATTTTGGAGTCACAGTTTTCCAGTTTGATGTGGTGTGTTTGTCTCATGGAGCAGGGGTAGGCAGTGGGAAGAGGATAGTGGTGGGAAGGATGGTAAGGGAGGCTGTAGGCGAGGGAATAGCTATTTGAGTGGAGTCATTTGTAGTAACTTAATTTTGCTTCAGAAGTGACATTCTGACATAGCTACCAGAAATTACTTTTTATTTATTTATTTTTAAGCCTTCACATTATTCTTTTCCTGGAAAGATTTTCCATTCCAGACTCTACCTGGTGAAATCTTGTCCATCTCTCGAAATCCATTTCAAAAGCAACTTCCTTCATGGAAACTCAGATCTTACATTTTCTTTCAATCATATACTAGCATGTGAAATTCAAACTGAAGGTGGTGTATCCAGGAGTAAGAAAAACTTCAAGTTAAAAGTGAACGCATTGTCCTGAATCAAATCTTGGGAATCAAATCACCAGAATGCCTCAAGACTCAACTTCCATTAAGTGAGATCATTATTCCATAAATTGAGATCAAATTCCACATTTAAGGTTATTTCATTGAATATTTCTAAGCCTTTCTTCTGTGACCTGTAAAATTGTGGTTTCCACCTAGCATTAAGAGGAATGAATTAGTTACTTTCAGGACAGATGGCATACTTTTCTCCCACTATGCTTGTCCTTACACCAAAAAAAAAAAAGAACCAGATGTTAGAGAATTTTCTTAGGCCAAGTTATGTATTCAGGAGCCAGCTAGACCTGGAAAATTAATTCACTCCTCTCTGAATTTGGATGCAGTGTTTTATCCCTCAAATTAACTGAGTGGTCCATTTCAGCTACGGAGACCTACCTTCAAGATGTTTTGGCAGCAAAGAAACTCAAAGCCAGATTAATTACTAAATACAAAGAGTGAGCCACAGTATTTAAAAGCAAGCTCAACACAAAATAATGTTTTCATGCTGTTTAAAAGACTTACTCCAAGAATCCTTTTGGAGGTTGGGTGGTTGCTAAATATACCTAACAGGTGCAGAGAGAAAATTCCCCCTTGATGCTTGGATACTTTTTTGTGGAGCTACAGTCATATCTGGGTGCAGGAAGGATGAAGTCCCTGCAGCCAGTGCCGAGTGTAGTTGCTGGCAGGTTTTGGTAACAGTGATTCAGAGCTGCTGGTGGTCACTGGGAGAGATCTAGAATTACGGCCAATGCCTGACTTCAAGGCTCTTGAATTGGAAAGATTAAACCACATGCACTCACATAAATCATCCTCCTCTTGAATTCTTTCATTGTACATGCAAAGACTTCATTCAAAACTTAAAGGCTGAAACCAAGATGTCATTCATTCATTCAAGAGATAATTGTTGAATGGATATTATATTCTGGGTACTGTGTGAGGTGGAATGGAAAGAAATAAATAAGATATATTTCCGTCAATCTTCTATCCTATCCAAACTAGTGTGGATGAATCGTTCTTGGTGAGCTTATAGGAAGTCCTAGAAATTAATAGCAGCTTTTTCTAAACTGCTCATATATCATTTTAAAAACAATTTTTTAAAAATGTAAGTAATCCATGAAAATGGTTTAAAAAAGTAAATAGTGTGGAAAGACTTATACTAAAAAGTATTATTACTCTGTCACACTCCTCGCTTCTCAGAAGTCCCCACTTTTAACCACTTCTGCATTTAGTTCTTTTGGCAGTAACCCCCATATCTCTAAAAACATGAATTTTTGATTCAGCTGCTGTGGACACTTTATATTGATATCCCGCTATGGTAGGTGAGAATTTAGCTCATTCATCACCCCCACCTTTCTTTCTCTTTGTTATAATGTCATGCTTGGCTTAACGATGGGGATACATTCTGAGAAATGCATCATTAGGTGATTTTGTCATTGTGTGAACATCATGGAGTGTATTTACATAAACCTAGATGGCATAGCCTACTACACACCCAAGCTATGTGGTACTAATCTTATGGGACCACCAGTGTATATGTGGTCCATTGTTGACCGAAACGTTGTTATTTGGTGCATGACTGTATAATTATATCACTATTTTCCGTTCTTCTAAGGTTACTATTGTATCTTAAAATAATGTACTTAATCCTCTCTCAGTCAATCAACTATTGACATAATGTCTTGACTGTTCACTTTATAGAGGAGGATATTGATATCCCCACCCTTCTGCCCCCCCCCCCTTTTTTAATACACCTTCTTCATCTCCTAGCTCCTCTCAGCTGTAATTTGCTTTCACAGTGCCAAGGTTGATAATATTTACACTCTTCTGTAACATAATTATTCTCAAAACTCATTTAAAGTGCTCCATTGTAGGATTTTCTGAGGACTTACGTCAAGCTCAGTGGATCATCATTTCTGGAAAAAGCCCCTCTTTGAAAATTGGGGTAGGATTCTGTGTTCAGTATTCTGGCCTCCCTCCTACAGACTGTGGTTCCTTGATGGTTATTGATAATGGTTCTGAGCTCAAACCTAGAAGTCCTTCTAGTACCTTGCATTATAATGTATCTGGCTTAGAGTTTTGAGTTAGTTTAACTCAACTGTGATCTTTTAATAGCTTCTCACCCAATCTTCTTAGCCCTTATTTTCCTCCTGTTTTTGTTTGGCCTTCCACACTTGAGGCCATCCTTGATGGAGGAGAGGGCAGCCACCTTCCTTTACCATCTTCTACCATCTGTTGACACTATGCCACATTCCTGGGGCTACCCCTTCTCTTTCTTATTCTTCTTGTCTAAACAGAACTTTATTTATTTATTTATTTATTCTGTGAGGAAGACCAGCCCTAAGCCAACAACCGTTGCCAATCCTCCTCTTTTTTTTGCTGAGGAAAACTGGCCATGGGCTAACATCCGTGCCCATCTTCCTCTACTTTATATGGGATGCTGCCACGGCATGGCTGACAAGCAGTACGTCGGGGGACCCGGGATCCGAACCCGTGAATCCTGGGCTGCCAAGCACGAACTAAACTGCTGCGCCACTGGGCGACCCCTAAACAGAACTTTAAATATCCCTCATCCCTGTTCTGCTCTTGGATAACCCTCATGGCACTTTCTCTCAACCCTGTCTTCAGTGATGTGTTGTTTCTTGGGCTGAGCTCTGAGGTCCAGGTCTGTGGATCTAAAATGGACTGGGACTCTGGCCTGACTTAGATGAAGGTACGGGAGTCAGTATCAGAGATGTGGTCAGGACCCAGGTTAAGCAATTACAAGGGAAATGGCTAATAGGTGGAAAGATGCTGAGGCAAGTCCAGGAACAGGTAAGCTTGGAAAGCAGGGAGGCCCCCAACCTGGAGGTAGGAGAAAAGTCCTGATCTAATAGTTCCAAAAACCAACTGAAATAAATCAGTCCCTTTTCTCAGGAGACAGTGTAATTTTACACCTCTAATGCCACCCCCCAAATAGACCCTTTTTGTTCTAAGGGACTGGGGCCTTTAGTTGGTTTGGTTATCCGGTAAGAGAGATAGCTCTTTTGTGCAAAATTCCTCGATGCCTCATTTGTGGGTAATGTTTCGCTTCCAAATGGGTTTGCATCTCTTGAGGAGTTCAGGTTTTCATTTCACCATAATTTGGAGTAAGTAGATTACCTGGGATTCTTGTGCTTCTTGCCGTTGTACTTTTCCTACTCAGGAATTTTGTGTCCTTGGACTGGAATGGGCTTGGGCTGAGGCCTGAGACTTGGCATTGACAAGCTTGAATCTTCTCCTCAGAGAAAATGTGATTTGCCTTGATACTCATTTTTTTGGGGGGGCCTGAATCAACATGTTTTAAGTTGTAATTGGCTTTGTGGTTTCCAGAAACAAGACTTGACTTGTTTCTTGAAATTAGGGTGTTTTTCAGATCATACCTGATGAAGAAAACATTAGAACTATGCATACCAATGTAGAAATTACTTCAGACCAAATGTTGGTGGATGGATTCATTCATTCCATTCAGTAGATATTTATTGAATGCCTGATACTAGAAACTGAGATAATAAGAAAGAATAAGGTACTGTCTCTTCCTTCAGGGTGCCCATAGGAGCTGTGGAGGCTGTGAATTACCTATAGAAACTGTGATATGTTGGCTAAGTGTAGGTTTGTTCAATTAGGAAAAACATTTCATGGCATGCGATTGTTTTGATCTATTGCTATGTATCCTACATCCCCAAAGAGACTAAAATGGATTGGCCCTTGGGTCCCACACTGGCTTAGAAGCACTACAGGTACTGTATATTAAGTTCAAAGTGTCAAAGAGAAAATTTTCAGTTTAGAATTTAATCAGCACACCTTTATTTCTGCTGGAAGAGCTAAATATACATTATATTGTACACGTTTAGATTTCCCCCTTTCTGAAAACAAAACAAAACTCTGCTCCTTATTAATTAGCATAATAATTTTTTCAAAGGTGACCAGGAAATTGTTTTAGGTTAATTCCTATTTTGTGTAGTCCTGAATGAATATTTATTTATTTATTTTTGTGAGGAAGACCAGCCCTGAGCTAACATCTGTCACCAATCCTCCTCTTTTTGCTGAGAAAGACTGGCCCTGGGCTAACATTTGTGCCTATCTTTCTCTTCTTTATATGGGACGCCGCTACGGCATGGCTGGCAAGCAGTGCATCGGCAGGCGCCCGGGATCTGAACCTGTGAACCCTGGGCTGCCAAGCGCGGACTAAACTGCTGCGCCACCAGGCAGCCCCTGAATATTTATTTTGAGATGAGAGATCTGCCCATTTTTATTAAAAGCCCAAATGAAAATTCAAAGTGTGTGTGTGTGTGTGTGTGTGTGTGTGTGTGGTGGTGGTGATGGTGGGGGCACCTGTTACTTTCCAATGCATCAGTGTAACTCCCTATTCTTAGTCATTATTATTCACTTGGTTCCTCTTACAATATGAATAGAAGGAGAAAAACATTTATAGATTACTTAAAACATTTTACTAGAAGAAAGGGAACAAATTAGCCCACTTGAATCACTAGCTTTGCAGAGGAGAATGAGCAGAAGATATATTTAATCTTTCATCAAAGACTTTATTTGAAATTACTAATATACAGTTCCACTCAGAACAGTGCTAAATGAGTTATTAGAACATTTAAACAAGATCATCATTGTTTTTATTAGCAGCATTATTCCTTACTCCTTTTGTTAGAAAAACACCCTGCAGTGTGTGCAGATCTATTTAATTGCAATGCTTTTACATTTTCCCTCAAATGTAGTTGACTTATTTTATAAATATTTCAAGTACATAATTGCTGTTTTGCTTTAATGAAAATCACAAATGTATTTAGATCATCTAAGGGGTTAGACTCCATTTGCTCCTGTGTCAGGTTTACAGGAGAGGTAAGTATGACTTGTTGACTTTATGGACTATGGTGCTGAGGGAGGGTCTCTCACTCCCAAGACCCACCTTTGTACATTTTCAGAATGAAAGACTAAGGGGTATAGTGAAAGCTGTGGCATCAGACAGACTTGGGCTCCAAGCCCAGTTCTTTTACTTACCAGTTGGGTGACCTTGGGCAAGTTCTTTACCTTCTTTCAGCCTCTGGAATGTTTTGTAGAATTTATTGAGAATAATAATACCAAACTTGCCAGAATGATGTGAAGATAAATAGATAATATTAAACAACTAACAGAGGGCCAGGCAAATAGTAAGTATTCAATAAATGTTAATTTCTTTCCTTGTTGGTTGTGTTTGATTGACAGAAGAGGCTTGGTAAGGTTCTGATCCCAGTGAGTAGAGATCCATATGCTTTTATTTATTATTGGGGTTAAGAACCCTGATTTAATCCAGGACCATTCCTTCTGTATACTGTGCAGAGAAGTGTACCTTTATCCTCTTCCATCCTTGTCTTTGTGGTTCAACAGTGATCACAATAGCAAATGTGAAGATGCAGTGCTCATCTGGAATGGGAAAAGTGAAGCAGATGTAGAATCCAGGGCTTGGCTAAGGATGCTGGGAAGTTCACCATGAGGTGGACTGTCTGGGAATCCAGAAAAGCAGATGTCTTTGCAAGGATGTGTCGTTGGGGGTGGGGTGGGGGCTGAGGAGGGATGAGGGCGGGGAGGCAGGCAGAGGTATGGTCCTTCTTGCTGGGGCAGAGGCAGTTATGTGCATCTGCAGAAAATCCATCCCACAGCCAGTGATCGCTATTTGCTCCTAGAAAATATCTGGGAAATTATTCATGTTCTTGTCACTTCACCCTGCAATCCTGCCCACACAATGCTCACTGACACTTTGAAATGAAACTGGTTCCTTCAATTAATAGCATAATCAGGTGATTTCCCATTCGGGCACATCTTTCTTAAGGCCTTGTGCTGTTGAAGATAAGTTGCAGGCATGTGCTCATGTGGCTTTCACGTGCTGCTGTCCTGCTGTGGGCATAGGAGTAAACTTGCCTTGAATGCATGGCCTTGAAAATGTGGGACATCCAGTGCTTTCTCTGGTATTGTTGCTCAGAGAATGAGTAGAATTTACTTAACTTTGTTGTTATTTGTTCCATATGCTACTTCTATGGGCCAATTTTCAACCTGCCCTAGAGGTGTAATGGAAACTGAGGCAACCAGGCCAAGTTGACCGTCCATCAGCTATTTCTGAGGTCAGGAGAAACCAAAGGCCAACTTGGGAATTTCTTCCCATTCCAGAGTGAGCTTGTAGGATCACCAGGCCTTCCTGGGTGTGGAAACCTTTTCCGTACCTCTCCTGGAGCCCAGAGCAACATCTTAACCACAGAAGAGTTGCTCCATAATTACTTTTTGGATGAATGAAATTTCCTTTGGGACAAGTTCTTTTCATATTTTCTACTTATACTTGTGGACAGCTGTGTTTTTCATTGTCATCATTGTCAATATTATCATTGTAATTGTCATCAGTAGGAAACATCTATCAAGCACTATCCAAGATGTGGTGTAAAGAAAAATTAGAGATACAAGCTAAATAGAATTTTTGAGGGCAAGGACCAAGTCTTAATGGATTTCTTATTCCTAGAGCCTAGCCCAGTGCTGGACACACAGTAGAGGTACACCAGGTTGTCCAATGACACCTGAAAGTATGAATGTGTAATAAGAACAGGTTGGTGAAAAGCTGCAATAACTGAAGAGCTATTCCCATTTTTCTCTCTTCTTCTCAAACCACCTCCCCAGCACCTCCCACCCCACACCTGAGAGAACTCTGTTTTTCTTTAGTTTGGGAAACAGTGTATATTGCATCTCAGCGCTGTTACTTGGATCTATTAAGGTGAGCAAAGAATGTAATGCTGCTGTAACATTAGGATCTTGGCTGCCTTGAAATTTACAGAGAGAAGAATTCTTCTGAATACTAGAAATAGATCGATATCCTGCTCCTGTTCTTTCTCTGTGCCCAGAACACCCGCTGAAGTCAGGAGGAGCTGAGAGTGTGTGTGGGAACAGTGGTATGGGGGCTTTTGTCTGTTAATTTGAGTTTCGTTCTGTCATTTCACTCCATAGGGTGATTCTGAAAAATGAATGCATTTATCAGGCTATTAATAACCATATTTCTCCCCTAATCATTATGATCAAGTCATTGGCACTGCCAGGTGCCTGCAGTTTCCATCACACGGCCCTGAACAATTTCACTTTACTGTTTGACTACCCAGAGATGCTCTGACTGACTATGCCAAAGGAGTTGCTGCTGATTTTTCCTTCTCCTGTCAGTCGATTTAAATTCATACTGAAAACAGAGAGTAAAGTTTAAAATAATATTCTAAATCATAAAAGTCATTCTTCAGTTAAGGAACAATAAGTCAGCTTTCCTTTTATTAGACTATTCCCAAAGATTTTATGGTCAAAATGTCACAGCTGGTTTTTACCACATTTTCTCTTCTTCCATCCTGAGTGTCTCATGATCCAATCATTCAGTGCAGCCTACAATCCCTGACCCTTTATTCTCCCCACTGTATTCACTGCAAAAACGACCCACATCTCCACGGATTAACGGCTGCCTCCCCCCTAGTACGCCAGTTTATACTTGGCAGAACCACTGAGCAGATCAGAGTACAGGCCCTGGACAAAGACTTTCTAGTTTTGAGGCCCAGCTCTGCCATTTACTATACTAGCTCTGTGAACTAGGCAAATGAACAACCTCCCTAAGCCTTTGTTTCCTATATGAAAATTAGAATTGTAATAGTACCTACCTCCCGGGTCAGTGATGAAGATTAAAACTTTCCTGGCACATTAAAAGCACTCATTAGATGGTAGTTTTATTATTATGAGAAAGAGAAAAGCAGCCTCCAGCGTCCGGGAGCTGGACTGACACAGAAAGGTCTTGGTGCTCTCCTGTTGAGCATAAACAATTCCACAAAATGTCAACATCAGACAGGGCCACCCTGTGACCATGGAGGGTTAAGAACCCCACCCCTCAAAAAAAGACCACTGTGTAACCATGTTTGAACACAGACAAAATAAGGGCATTGTCCAGTCCACAAACGTGACCAAACATTTCTTTATTCTGGCTCATATGAGTGACTGCTGATTCTTTACAAATTACAGCGTCAGCCTGGCTCTAGTCTTCCCTCTGTCTCAATAAGATTTATTAAGATACTCAGTCATAGGAGTACTCCCCCTTCCTGATACCATCCAATCCAGAGCAAAGCCTGCCTCCTTAAACCCTCCCCCAAATCGCTTGACAGAGCCCAAAGTCTACAATAAGTCCTTTTTAACACTTTCTTACAAGACACTCCGTGGTTCCTCACTACGTGTGTTCTCCTTTACTGCGGCATGCAATAATGCCAATTTATTCAACTACAGATGTGTTTCTGGTAGTCTCTGGCTGGAGGGCATTGACAATTATTATTTTTTGATAACCACAAGTTTCAGGATTTAAGTGCATATAGCATAGGGCAATGGAAAGGACACTTGAGGTCCTTGGACAAATTATTTAATGCCTCTGTTACTTTTCTCGTGTGTTAAAATTAGGGGATTGGGCTCATGAATTCTATGGTCTTTTTCAGCACCAACATGCTATGAGTATGTGTCAGACACTTACCAACATTAGGAGTACCGTGGAACAAAAATAATTAACATGGAAATGTTCTCAAATTTCCTATCTTTCCTAGCCTGCCAAAGAGAATCTCGTAATTACCAACCCAATTTCTCCTGTCCTCCCACCTCTTTATGAAAAAGCCCTGTCTTTATGGGAGATGGGCTAATATGCTGAGAGTAGAGGCAGGAGAAGAAGGAAAGAAAACCACACAGGCTGGGGATGGAGGAGGGGGTTTTCTGGGAATCACAGAGGGTGGTGGAGAGAGACATTAAAACATCAGAAGGAAGTAGATGAGAGGAAGCAGGGAAAAGAGGAAAGTATTGTGTAGATCATGTATTTGGATACTCTTTAGTGCCTTTTAAAAAGAAGCAAATAAATAATAGGATTGATTATTAAATAATTTAGGTTGTTGAATTGTGCTTCCTGAAGAAAGTGCTCATCAAAAAACTGAACCATGTGGGCCTCTGAGTATATTAGGATTTCAGGAATACGTTTCTTACATAGTCAGAGAACCCATCAAAGAGGGGGCCTCTTTGTCCTGGAGGGCTTGCCATTTTAGAGTTAGTAAAGGGAAGAATAAGCTTTTTTCTCAAACATTTCCAGTGGGACCTAGGCTTTCACCACAAACAGCTGCTCCTGATGTCCAATGGGAAAGACCCGTAGAGTCCAGGCCTTGTGTGGGTGATGGAATATGCCTAAACGGAGCCGAGTGGAAGGGGCAGAAATCAGTGTTAGTTGAAAGGGAGGTAATTAGTTATCTCCCAGGCAAGGGCTTCATGAGGCTTAGTTAGTTAAATCTTTTAATTTGCATGTAAACTCGAAGAAGCTAATCTTTGTCAGAGCCAAGTAGCAGGGTGACCAGCCATTCTGGTTTGGCTATGATTGTGGGGTTTCTGGGGATGAGGAACTTCCAGTATAAAACCGGGACATTCCTTGGCAAACTGGGATCACCCTAGTTAGTATTTCTCTTCCTTCACAGCCTCAACTTTCCTTCCTCTTTTCATTCTGTTGTAGGCTGAGTGCTTCTTTCTAATATGTTCTTTGTACACCAGACCTCTGCCAAATAACGGAGTCCCAGAGCTGGAAGGGATCCTCAGATGTCATGCATTCACCCACCGCCACTCAGCAGGCTTCATTCAGGTAGTCCACGCAGATCGTCTGTCCCCAGTGATGGGCTGGGCAGCAACGTCCACAGATAATGAACAGTTAATGCTCATTCCATCATTATATAATCCTTATTATTTGCTATTTACATTTGTTTCCTCATATCCAGTTTTTTTTTTTTTTTTTTTGCTTTTTACAAGTTATTATGGGATTGGAAGAGAAATGTGACTGCCAAAGTTTTTGCAGGGGAATTATGAGGGGGTCCTAGAGTTTAGAATTGCAGAGTTCTTAATATTTAGCAGGAATCATGGGTTAGGGGAAATTACTGCTTTGTATGGAGACATTTGAATAAAAATTTCCAGGGAATAGGGGCCTAAACTGAGAGTTCAGTGTCTAGGGGATTCCTCAACACTGCTATTAGAATTATAAGGTGATTGGCTTGTCTAGTTCTTAAACAAGAAAGTTGCTGACTTTTCAAATTCTGTATTTCCTTAGATATGGCTGAATTCCAATCTTCAGCTAGTTAACTCTTTATATTTGTTTTTAAACAATTTATTTATTTATTTTTAAATTTTTTTGTGAGGAAGACCAGCCCTGAGCTCACATCCGTTTCCAATCCTCCTCTTTTTTTGCTGAGGAAGACTGGCCCTGGGCTAACATCTGTGCCCATCTTCCTCTACTTTATATGGGATGCCACCACAGCATGGCTGACAAGCAGTGTGTCGGCAGGCACCTAGGATCCGAACCCACGAACCCCAGGCTGCCAAAGCTCAAACTAAACTGCTGCACCACTGGGCTGGCCCTGGTTAATTCTTTGTATTTGTTTTTTTCTTATATCCTACTCTGTATAGGTGTCAATAACCCTGATGGTTCAGGAAATGGAATGCATTTTGTTTTGTAAATATATTGCCCTTTTCTATCTCATCTGGGGTAGATGATCTATCTAATCGCAGTCGGCCAAACTGCCGTTGGGTCCTGGTCACCTTAGCTTACATCAACTATAGAGAATTGGTTCTGTTGCTGTATAAAGAACTCTATTTGTCAAATTCTGGGTCTCAAGCCTTGGCTCAGTTTAAGACTTCGAGACACATACATATATACATTTGTTGTTGTTTTTGTTATTGTTAGACAAATTATTTTGTCCCAAAGTTATAAACAGTACATGCTCACTGTAGTAAAATTTGTACCATATAGAAAAATAATAGGGAAAAGAAAAAATTACTCTGATAATGCCTAGAGACAATGAATGATTTGGGGAGTATTTCCCTCTGCTCTTTCATATGCAGTTTTGCTTGTTTCATATCTTACAACATTGCACTCTAGTCTTTTCACTTGA
This sequence comes from Tapirus indicus, assembly GCA_031878705.1. Classification (NCBI taxonomy): domain Eukaryota; kingdom Metazoa; phylum Chordata; class Mammalia; order Perissodactyla; family Tapiridae; genus Tapirus; species Tapirus indicus. The sequence goes on along the minus strand of CM062919.1, from coordinate 134,688,120 downwards.
ATTATAACATGAATGTTTTTCCATTTTACTGTGAACTCTTTTTAATAACATATTTGATGGTTGCATAACATTCCATGGAGTCCTGTCGCATTTTAGGTAGGACTTAGCTTGGTGGAGGAGACTGTAACATACACCCAGAGTCAGCTTTGATTATGTTCCCAGATTAGTTCGGCGGGAATTTAAAATCTTATGGACAACAAAGTGTCCTCAGAGGGTGGGGCAGCGTAGCTTCCTTTGCTATGCACTGATCTAGACGAGGCATATAGCTTCAGCTGATACTCTCCATAGTAGGTCTCTGCATCTGAAAGGCTCCACAACCCTCTCACCACCTTTTGTATCCTTGGGGGAAGAATTTACATCAACACACTGAGCAAACTTTTGCTGAAGGTAATTATTACAACACCGAGCTTTCCTGGAACCAAACCTAGCAAGAATAAGTGATCCTCTTGTCTTGGAGGATGTGTCAGTTATTAATTTATTGCCTCATAGTTACAAATTCATTCTTTATTGCCTGCTTTGAGAAAATGGATATGGGCCCTTTAAATATGTTTTCTTTGCCAGATGACACCATGTTAAGCTTTTGTAAGTAGAGAGTGCTTGAGTTGCAGGAGGAAAGAATTTTGCTTCCTAGTCTGGCCTGCTCCCTAAACAGGCTCCTGGAGTGCATGTGGCTTCTCCAGCACCTAGCTCTGCCATGCATGGGAGGCAGCAGCACCCGGTGGCTAGCAGTTTATTCTTTCACCTCTTCTTGGGTGGTTTTGTGGTGGAATGCCTCCAGTGAGTCATCTCCCTGTGAACAGCTTTCCCAACACCCTAGAGAATGGATTTCCAGCAAGTTCCAGAGAGCAGATTTCTAGCAAGTTTGGTCAGCATGGCACCGTAGCAATTTCTCTGCCATTCATTAAGCTTTGACTGTGACCTCTGCAGTGAGGTCTGGATTTTAGCCCTGGCTGAGGAGAGGCTAAAGTCCTTCCTTGGGCACTCTGTCTCAGCCCTGGGTGGGTAGTGGCTGCTCCTTATTTCCATATTCTTTAGAGTTCTCTTGACTTCTTGGTAACCAATTCCATTTTACTCCAATCTCCTAATATAGTTACTAGTTCTTTATATTAAACATTCTTGTTCAAATGACGATGTGTCTCCTTCTGATTGGACCCAGACTTTATCAGGGAGGAAGCAGAATGAGAGCCCAGGTGCCTCTGTCTCTAGCTAGGTTCTAGCATGATAGAAAGGTCTTTTCTCTCAGTAGTCTACTCCCTGACTCTTAGCCTTCCTGAGCCCCACATTCCTCATCTGTAAAACAGTGATAATCATGGTACCTGTCTCACAGGGTTCTTGTGAGGGTTAAAAGAGTTAATACAGATAAATTATTTAAAATGTTGCCCAGCACATAGTAAGTACTCAATAAATGTTATCTGTCATTATAATTTAATCTGGGTAGATCTGACACTGAGTGTGGTTGGAGGACCACAAGTACAAACCCAATTCCTGACAAGAGCATATATCACAGTTTACTTAACCATTCCCACATGGTAGACATTTGGTTACCATTACTATTTTACTATAATAAACAATGCCATTATGAACATCTTTGTGTATAAAACCCATTTATTCTGGGATTTTCTTTCTGTATGAGGGGAGATGGAAAGTCATTTATTCTTAGGGAAGTTCTTCATTAACAGGAGTTCTGGCCTGACTCAATAAGGGAAATAGAATTAGAAAGTAGAATAAATCATGTTGAGGATGTGAGTGACTCTGAGATTTTACCAACTTCTCAAGAACCTCTTTCTGACTCTGCTCCTTAACAAGTGACAAAAGTAAGTTTTTCATTTTGAGGATATACTGATATCTAATACACAATAAGTCCTCTTGCCATGGTTCTTAGAATGTTTTTTGGTTCTAAGTTAGGCACCTTGTAGGTACCCATTCTGAGTTAGTCAATCAAATTAATCAATATTTATTAAAATGCCAAGTGGTTTAGAAATTAAACAATTTTGGTATAGAATTTCAGGGATGACTTAATAGTGTGTGACCTTGGGCAATTTATTTTAACCTCTGAATCTTGGAACAATTTTGCCTTTTATGAGTCTCCTCATCAGTAAAAAGGAGATAATAATGCTCATCTTAATTCATTATTTAATTCATTTATTCAGCAATTATTTATTGAGTTCCTTCTGTGTGCCAGAAACTCTTCCAGATGCTTCAGGTGCATCAGTAAAAGATAAAATCCCTGTTCCAAAGGACCTTATGTTATAGTGGAGGTGGTAAGAAGGAGGGGGATGGATAATAAGTGATAAACATAATGCCTAGGTAAATTACATAGCGTGTTGGAAGATAGTAAGTACAATGAAAAATATAGAGTTGGAAAATAAAATAAAAGGAGGATCAAATGTGCTTGGAAGCATTCACTTTCCAAAAGGTTAGTTAGGGTAGGCCTTATCAAGGTAACATTTGAGCAAAGACTTAAAGGAGATAAGGCAGTTAGTCATGCAGCTGTATGGGGAGAAATATTCTAAGTAGAGAGGAGAGCAAGTACAAAGGCCCTATGGTGGGAGCATGTTAGGCATGTTTGAGGAACAGCAAGGACACTGTAGCCAAAGCAGAGTGAGTGAGAGGGAAAATGGTAGGAGATGAAGTCAGAGAGGTGACAATTCCCAGATCATGTTGGACCTTCTAGGCCATTGTCAGAGCTTTAGTTTTTACTCTGAGTGAAATGAAGAGTCATGGAGGGTTTTGAACAGAGGATGGACATGATTGGACTTACATTTTATCAGAATCACTCTGTCTCTTGAGTGAGGATAACCCTGGGGGTGGAGGATGCTATTGCATCCCTGCCTCCTTCCTGTTCCCCTCCACATGGAGGAGACAGCATGGCAGCTGAAAACATGGGGCAGTGAGGGGGCTCGGAGAGTCAGAAGTGTGGGCTGGGGTTGGAGAGGTAGAGGCTGGTGGGCCAGCAGCTGAGAACACTGCAGAGAGGGGGTGGTGTAGAGGCAATAGGCATCAGAGACAGCCAGCATGGGGGGGTGATTATATTGAGAAAATTAGTAAATTAGTTGCTCTATAAGTAAATATAATGAGGATAATGGAAGCCAAGTTTCTCACTGCTGTAGAAAGAATTTATGAGCACAGAAATGGCAATGGCTAGAAGGAACTCTAAAGTGTTGGATTGGAATTGGAGGTATCAGAATGAACTCTCTCAATCTCTCCATCTCTCTCATTATAGATATATAAATATGTGTGTCCATGAATATGCATATACATATCTCCTAGTTCTGTACACTGACAGGGCTTAGAAACAATGGCACCCTAGTAGCAATGAGTACAATGATCACCCAGATGTTGGTTTCTAAACACCATCCTGCACTAAAAGAAGCCAGGGGTCCTTGGAGAAATGGCCAATGGCTGATTCCAGGGTTGGGGCTGGAAAGTATAAGATGAACCTAGAACATCTTCTTGTGCTAGAAAATAAGGAAATACAAAAATGAATGATGAGGACATTTCAAAAGGAAATAGGGGCCCCCACTGGTCAAATCAGGGACAATCTTAGTGTAAAAAATGGTAATAATGGATTATAACCCATGGAATAAAATAAGAATCCATGAGTCCATAGTGATATAAATAAATAAATGAAAAAGGAAAGCTTGTCCTTACCTTAGAGTGCCAGTTAATAAATGTAGAAGGAATAATGGAATAGAGAATTGCCATTTGGCAATCTTCACAGATGTGGTTGATTTTGAAGCTGTCAATCAGCTAAGGCTTGTTGGTGAAGATTTCATAAGGAACACAGTATTTTGACACAATATAGGAATAGCTCCCTATAAAATATTAATCAATTACAATGGAAAAAGAATGGTAAATTTAAGTGGAGAAATCTGGCAGACCTCAACATGATCAGATGATTAAGGTTAACATCACCATTGGTGGGATGGATTGACCTTGTGTATCTTTTGATGTGATGCACTGAGAAAGGCAAGGCAATTTTTCTGTGGGATTCTTGCCAAGAATGAATTGCCTGGGTCTCATCATGAGGAATCATCAGACATTCCATGTTGGAGGTTGCTGTGGCCTAAATGTTTGTGTGCCCCCCACATTCACATGCCGGAATCCCAATGTCCAAAGTGATGGTGTTAGAAGGTGGGACCTTTAGAAGATGTTTAGATCATGAGGGTGGAACCCTTGTGAATGGGATTAGTGCCTTATAAAATAGGCTCCAGAAAGATCCCTAGCCCCCTTCCATCATGTGCGGACACAGCAAGAAGCCTACAGATATGAACCAGGGAGAGGGCCCTCAGCAAAACATGACCATGCTGGTGCTTTGATCTTGGACTTCCTGGCCTTCAGAGCTATGAGACATAAATGTTTGTTGTTTTTAAGCCACCCAGTCTGTGGTATTTTGTTATAGCAGCCTGAATGGACTAAGACAGAGATCACCCTACACGATGTATCACATCCTACAGAGTGTCTAGTACATGAAAGGTAGCAAAAGACTCAGGAATTGTTCCAGATTGAAGGATTTTAAAGAGACATAATAGCTAAACACTACACATGTTCTCAAGAAGATCCTGGATCACAAAGGAAAAAAAGACATTCTTGGGACAATTAGCAAAATTTGAATGAGATTGTATGGTAGTGTTTAGGAAATATCAATTTCCTAATTTGAGGAGTTGTATGCTGCTTGTATAGTAGAGTGTTCTCATTTTTGGAAAATGCTCATTACAGAGTACTTTGGGATGATAGGACTTACTCTCAAAAGGTTCAGAATATATAGTTGAAATTATTTCAAAATGGTTTTATTTCTAAAAGAAGACTATTGGAGGTGAGAGATGATGATGACTTAGACCAGGGAGGTGACAGTGACAGTGGTGGGAAATGGTCAGATTCTAGATATATTTTGAAGGTAGAACCAATAGGACTTGCTGATGAATTGAACATAGGTTATGAAAGAAAAACAGAATGTAGGAATGACTCTAAGGTTTTTGGCTTGAACATCTGAATGAATAGAATACCACCAACTTATATACAAACTATGGTTGTATATAAGGTTTTTTTGGGGAAGATCAAGAGTACTGTTTTGGATTTTTTGAGTTTGAGATAGTCAAAAGACATCCTAAAGAAGCTGTCAAGTAGGCAGTTACACACCAGAATCTGGAGTTCAAGAAGAGATCTAGGTTGGAAATATTAAATTTGGGAGTTGTCAGCAAGCAGATGGTATTTCAAGTCATGAGGGTATGAGATCACCAAGGGAGGGAATGTAGATTGGATAGAAAAGAGGAAATTCTCAGGACTACTTGGCAGGGCTTTCTTTTTCAGACTAGGTAAACTCACTGAAAAATTACTCAAAAATATCCAAATATGTAAAAATCCATGCCTAAAATCCCAACATTCTTTGTCCTCAAAGAGCTAACAGTTTGACACATGAAAAGAGGATTAACAACGTAAAAACCAATGATACTATGAACATTAATATTTACTTTGTATTTCCTATGTGTTAGGTACAATGCTAAATGCTTTATATGGATTATCACATTTAATCTTCACCTCAACCTTATGAGAGAGGTAATATCATTTCTATTTTTTGTATGAGGAAATTGAAGCTTAGAGGATAAATAATTTGTTCAAGGCCTCACACTAGTAAACAGTGAGGCTGGTGTTCGTACCCTGTGGTCTACTTACACAGCCTTCAGTTTTAGTGGGTGTGCTATCCTGCCTCAAGTCCTGGACAAGGGCAAATAGAAACCTGTAGTGGGGCTCAAGATCCCTCTCGAGTAGCTAAAACAACCAATCCAAACCAACATATTCATACACACACACACACACACACACACACACACACACAATCTGTAGCTGAAGATTTAGAGGATTTGAGAAAATTCCATTCTCTAGAGTGACTGCCCCTCACTTACCAGGGGTGCCACCCCTCGGAGAAGGGCCTTAGAAGCTCCAGTATGATGGAGGGAGAACTACAGGGCAGTAAACCTATGTTCCAAGGACTGCCGTCCAACAATAGGCAGTGGAGAAAGTATTCCAGGCTCCAAAGAGAGCCAACTGCTTCTGGGTTCTGAACACAACCAACTCTGTGTTTTTAAGAGCCTTGTCTCTCCTGAAATTTTCTTCTTTTGGCTTGCTGTTATTTGACACTTGTATAAGCTACTGAACCACATCACTGTGTGAACAGTTTCAAAGCTTACATATTTCATCTTGTAATCAGTTTAGTCGATCTTGTAACTATAAAGAGTGAGATGGTAAATCCTGAGCTCCCATTCTGAGTCAGAATTTATGACAAGAACAACGTGCTTGTGCCCAAACAGAACCAAGCACGTATGGTAATATGGCGCTTGAAATTTATGTACTTCCTTTTATCCAAGGAACAGAAAGTGCTTTTATAAAATGGATTAAGAGCCAACTGTCTACAGCAGGCGATGAGAACAGTTCAAAATAGGGCTGCTGAGGGAATCATTTAATTTCTGCAAGGCCCGGGTTCACACTAAACAACCATGTTTCCCAATGTTTTACTGAAATGGTTATAGGAGACAACTGCCATTTCAACCCCTGCTCAGCAGTGATGAATTTAACTGCATCTTTGCCCACCAATTGTGTAACTGAAGACACTCCTTCATCACTGCTGTTTGGAGCTGATTGCCATACAGGACTAGCCCCTGGTATTTGCTAAGGAGATTACCAGCAGAATGGATCCCAGAATGGTTCCCAGTCATTCCCTTCCACTGACTAACTAGTTACCTCTTCTCCTTAGGAAGGGCAACTCTGTGATTCTCTTTGCTAGTTGTAAAACTTCTAGTCTTGTAGATAAGCCCGCTTTAATTTACAACCCCACTATGAAATAAAATGGCTTCTACATATTGCATACTTTAAAATGGCCGTGGTGCGATAGGGCCTTGTGTTAGTTACCTATTGCTGCAGCATAACAAATTACCCCAAAACCAAAATTGCCTTAAAACAACATTTATTATCTCCCAGTTTCTGTGGGTCAGGAGTCCTGGTATGGCTTCACTGGGTCCTCAGCTTCAGGGTCTCTTGCAAGGCTACAGTCAAGGTGCTACTCAGGGCTGTGGTCATCTCAAGGCTTGACTAGGGGAGAATTTGCTTTCACTCGTGGTTTTTGGCAGGATTCAGTTCCTCATGTGCTGTTGAACTAAGGCCCCAGTTCCTCACAAGCTTTTGGTCGGAGGTCTACCTCAGTCCCTTGCCATGAGAGCATCTCCCAGGTCAAAGGGCAAGAGAGAGTGCCAGCAAGAGAGAGAGCATTAGCAAGATAGAAGTCACAGTCTTTGTAACCTAATCACAGAAGTGACATCCCATCACCTCTGCCATATTCTATTAGTTAGAAACACATCACCAGTTCACACTTAAGGGCAAGGGATTACACGGGGCATGAAAACCAGGAGGCGAGGATCACTGGGAGCTATTTTGGAAGGCTGCTTACCATAGTCCTGCACATACATTGTTTCACTTTATCCTCATAGTAATTCTCCAATGCAGTGCTGGTCCTCTCATTTTACAGATGGGGCAGCGAGTTCTCAGATCCCTCTACTTGTACCAACCGACTTTGAAATTCATCTTTAGTGATTCGTAGTGTTCATTCATTTATGTATTTATTCCATGAATATGTGGAATTATAAGATATTAGCTATGCTACTGTGCTATGTAAGTTTTAATTCTTGATAAAGTATAGGTGCACACGAGCATCCTAGTAGTTCTTAAATGAGTGTTCCTTGAGAGAAGGAACTATTCATAAAGTAGATATATCATAGTGCCTAATTTATTGCATTATACCAATAGCAAACATTCATAAGAATTATTAATCTATTTTTTAAATTTTCAAATATATAACTGGGAGCACTCTTCTGGTTTTTGAGTGTCTAGGATCCAGTCACTTCCATTTCAGAGATAAAGAAGCACAGATGAATAGTGGTTATGATGTGAACAATGCCCCAGAAACTGAACTGGAGAATTTCATTTCAGTCCTAGTTATAGCCCAACCTTGGTGTACAAACTACACGGGAAAAGCCGACATGTAACTTGAGTTAGCTCCACATTAAATGCATATCAAGTACACACCACAGACATTAACAGGGCTCCTCACTGTATTGTTGATGAAATAATGTCTAAAAATAATTTTTTAAATGGAAAAATGCACATAAATATGAAAGATGAATTTTAAAAATTGTTGGTGCTGCTGCTTCCTTAACTCAAGGGAGCCTACAATGTGCCAAGCACTGTGCTAAGTGCTTCTTAGAATGTTACTCGTTTAACCTTCCTCACAACTGCTCCAAAAAGCAAGGTCAGAGCTGGTGGTCACTGCTGGTGCCAAAGGAGTTTGGTTCTGTTTGCTGAGATGGCTCCAGGACCTGCGAGTCCTTGGCGGCCAAAGATAGGAAGAGTTCCAAGGGAAACCCTTCTTACCGACAAAGTGAAATCCCAGAGTTGACTGGAGTGGGGATATGCCCCACCACTGTGCCCCACACAGAACAGATCTGTGCAAGTGTACTTATCCTTTTTAGAAGATACAATACCTTTTTTTTTGCTGAGGAAGATTCACCCTGAGGTAACATATGTTGCCAATCTTCCTCTTTTTGCTTGAGGAAGATTTGCCCTGAGCTAACATTTGTGTCAGTCTTCCTCTGTTTTGTATGTGGGTCACCGCCACAGCATGGCCACTGCCGAGTGGCATAGGTCCACTCCTGGGAACTGAACCCTGGCTGCTGGGCTGCCAAAGCAGAGCGTGCCGAGCTTAACCACTAGGCCATGGGGCCAGCCCAAAGGTCAATACCTTTTGAGATAACAGGAGATGCCCTGGGATTTGAAAGTCAGCAAGAGGAACTACTGGTATAGAGTATTTCTTGACTAACAGAAAGGCAAGAGTTCTTCTGGGGGCTGTCACCTAGCAGACTAGATGTAGCCTAGACACAGTGATGTGGTCATCCCTGATCCACACAGTTCCTCAGATGCCGAAAGGAAAGACAAGCTCTGTTTAATAAAACCCAACAGCAGGCATCTAGAGAATCAATAAATGTTGATTGATGCCCACAGGGCAACTTGGAAGCAAAGTTACTCCAACTGGAAGACCTTTTGCAGATAGTTATTTTTAAACAACAATCTAAGATGTGTAAGAGCAGAAATAGAAATGACTGATGGCAGGAATCCTGACTTGCTGCCTCAAAATCATTAGTATGCTGTGGTTGATTTGCAGCTTTTTATGGTGTGGTCAGGAGGTCCCCATGATTCAATACCTCCTTTTCCTACCACCTGCCTCTCCTAGTAAAAAAAAAAATGATGATAAAATATTCTATAAAACCAGTACTCTAAGTAGCAGCCTCTATTGCAACAGAGCAGGTAGGAGGTAACTGCTGTAGTTTCTGTCTTTTACTTTTTTCCTCCAAATATCCAGATTTCTAAGTGACAAGAAAACACAAACATCAACAACCTCATTAGAATTTTGGATTAAAGACAGCTATCTGTCTTGTCTCATTTTTGATACGCCAGCTGATAATTGGGCTATGGCTGAGTCTAAAAATAACATACAGTACATTAAAATAATATTCCTTGGCTACATTTCCAGAGTGGTATTCTGGGACTTCTGTGCATTAATCCTGTAACAATAACAGGATTTGCGCCTTTAACTCCCCTGGTGTAGCTTTGAAAATCTAGCCTAAAGCAGCTAATGTTGCCATTTAAATCATCCTTTCACCATCCTTAGGGAAATGAGATTTAAAAAATGACAACCCAACTGCTCAAATGACCTATACCTGGGAGAATAAGAGAAACAATCTATTTCTTCTCAGGAACTGGGCCGATCAATATAAATATTTCAAAAGAAACATCATGCAATAAAGGCCTTAGAATTTGTATCCTACTTCAGAGCACACTGGATATTTCCAACGTGGACATATCTGGTTTCTCATAAGCAAGGGAGACAGTGTGACCACTGAATAACTGGAACTGAATTGGATTGCATGTGGGTGAGCCTGTGTGTGTGTAGGGAAGGAAGGGGAAGAAAGCTGTCATTATTGTGTACGTTTCTGGTAAACGTTCTTTTTTACCTACAGAAATTTGGGTGTATCCCAGAAATTAGGTGCTGTTAATCATGTTAGCTAAAAAATGCATATCCTAAAATTTGCTCATAGCTCTAAATTGAAGCGGCAGGAGTTTTTCAATGATATGATTAATTGCATTTTATTAATTGAGAAGAAGGGCTTTTGTGTAGCTGTGGTTGTGATGGGCTAGATTTAATCAATGTAGGTACCACTAACAGGCTGGCACTACTTTCGGCCTGCAATGCCTTTGAAATTCTAAAACGGAAAAGGAGGCCAACACACTGAGCAATTATTTCAGAACAGATTGCCCGTTAACATTTCATAATATCACCGAAATACATCCTTTCTGGGACAGAGACTTGCTTTGGCTCTGAACATCCAAGAGGTGGCAGCACCCCATGCTCGGTTGGCTGGCTGCAGCCCTCCAGACAGAGCTCACCGCAGAGGTCTCATCATTGCGTCACCTGAAAGCCAGTTTGCAGAGTGGGGGTTGGGGGAATGATGGAGGGGAGATATAGCATTTTGCATCTCAGTTCTTCCGGAGAGTTCAGGAAACAGCTGCACTGATTGTTTTTAAAATCCATTTAATGGATTTGAAAAGGTTTCTATTCTTTCTTTCTTTCTTTCCCTGAAATCTTCTGCCCTATGAGATATCTTTCTATGAAGGCCACATGAGTACACTTGCGTGTTCCTTGGTTCAATCCCTGGGGGAGGAAGAGTCTCAATTGCCAGGGATCCCCTGAGACCACATTTTCAATTGTCTGTACTTGTCTTTATAAACACAGGAAGGTAGGATTAAGACGGCATCATCGGCAGTCATTTTTTGGAGCATGTATGTGTGCAAGACACTTAACAAGCATTGAGAATGTGACACCTACCCACCCAGGACAGTTCTCTTCTTCCCCAACCTTTCTCCCAGCCCTCTTCCCCATCTCATGCTAAAAATACTCCATAGAACAAATAGCTGTTGAGACAGTATCAAAACCTGCACAAATAAAGAACAGTGTAGCCTGACATGCTCAGTGTCAACTGCCTGTGCTGAAAAGCTTCTGGTGGCATGGATGAGGGAGCATCAGGGCTGGTCTAGACTGGGCAGTGTCCAGGGATCTGTAGAACCTAGCCCTCTGCATGTGTATTAGGCAGTTTGAGGCAACAGCTGGATAACATTGAGGCAACCTTGCTGATGGGGTTTATCGTCAGGATATGGGAAACAGGGCTCCTGGGTAATTAGTCTTCAGGAGGCCATGAGGAAGCTGGAACTGGGGGTTCAGCACAGTTCAGCCATGGGAGTTTCTACCCCCACAGTATCCGTCATAAGGACTTGGCCTCTGTGGCCACCACAATCGCTGCCACCAACTTGGCCTAGCTTTCAGCTCTGTGCACCTTTTCATTAGCTCACTTCTTTAGCTTAGTCTTGGCTTTGCCACTCTCGTTCCCTCTGTCCCATAGCTTTCCTATATAGCGCATGCTCTCTGGTTACATCTTTTCAGCCTCTGTTCCCACTAACTCGATGACTATCTTCCCAGCATTTCCCATTCAATTTCCAGACAGAGATGGAGAGAGAGAGAAACAAAGACAGAGGGACAGGTGAGAGAGAGACTCATTGGTTCAGTTAATCACATAATCACATAGTCCCTGTCTGGACAGAGCTTTGGAGGCTGGACCACCTCCCAGGGGATAAGCCAGACTATGATTGGCAGTCCTTGAGTCACCTTCATTGAAGACTTGCTCGGGGTGCTCCCCAGCCTGGATGGTGAGCACTACTATTCCCTTCAGGAGGGGTGCAGATGTGGAAGGCACTGACTGACATTTTGTCCCTTTCTCCATACAAAGGAAGGAGCAGCAGTGTTCTCTCAGGCTCGATGATGCTGGATTCCTGGTGTCAGGGTACTGCTGCCCTGGTGAGTTGCTCAAACTCTAGTAAGGGACGAACTCTTCACCTCTTTTCTTCTTTGCAGGAATTCAATCATGCAGTTCAGAGAATGCACTTAAGGGTAGTAATTTACATTCAACCTCCAATGATTCCAGACACTTGGAGAAAAGGGAACAGAAACTTCATTTGAACCATGATGTCATGCAATTTTGTACAGCACAGGTTTGTTTGGGCCAGGCTGGGGGAGGAGAGTGGTTGGATTAGATACCAGTGTTGTTATAATCAAGTTTTACTTAATAAGATCTGACTTATATTTTAATCCAAAGTCAGATTCTCAAGTTCTACCTCTAGGTGCCATAACATATGCAGCAATGAGCAACTTACCTGTTGCCCAGTTAGTTGGCAGCATCTGTGGTTGTTACAGCAAAGCCATCTGGAGCAAGGGTGGGGGGGCCCATGGGATATGACGGCCAGAAAGCTGCTGCAGTTTCTTGGCCTTGGCCTTCCTCTAGTCCTTTCATTCTTACACTGAGGGCATGTGTCAAAACAAGGCAGGCTCTACAAGGCAGCTTATTTGCCTTTGGTTACTTCCAGGTGAGCCACCAAGAACTTGAAGAGCTCTTTCTTTTTCTGCTATTTGCCTTGAGAGCCTGAACATCCCCTCCATCTCTTCCACTTGTAACGAGTCTCAGCCATAAGGCAATAATGAGAGTACGTTAACTGGGTGTGAGGATGAAGCAGGGTGCAAACTATGGTTAGGTTTTTGGTGATGACTGAGTCCCTTCAGCACATCTATAGGGATTTCTATATATGGTGAATTTGGTCACTAATTGCACTGCTTTGTGGCATCACATTTATCATTATCTGAAGTTTAAAAAAAACCTATTATTTGATGTTTCCTGATGTTAAGTTTGAGCTCACTAATTAGATTATAAGTTCCTTGAAAGAAGGGGCTTCTACATGCCTCAGCATCTCCTGCAATGTTGAGTACAGTGTTATACAAGGAGAAGGCACTTGATGGATATTTGTTAACTTGATTTGACTCAATCTCAATTTCATGATCAGCTCCAGAGATTTCTTATTATGTTCTAGACCCTTTCCAATCATCTGTTTGTAAACCTGAAAGTATAGATTCATTTTGACCAACTTTCCAACTTCTACCTTCTCTTGCTCACTTCAGGAAGAATGGCACCCTACATACTGAGTTTTCCAGCACTCAGAGTCCCAGGTTTCTAGTGAGATTCAAAATGTCCAGGAGTCTTCAGTCTTTGACTTCTTTTCACTTTTCCTCTTAGTTAACTTCTTCATCCACCAAACTATTCTCCTCTCCTATTAGGATAGGTGCTGTGGTAACAACAGCTTCAAAAACCCAGTGGAGATTCTACCTGACAGAGTGACTCCGGGACCCGATTGGCAGACAGTCTGTCATCTCAGTGTGTGCTGCTGGGGTCATTGCAGTAGGGGAAGCAAGCGTGGATAATTGTGCACTAACTCTTAACTAATTCTTCTACCCAGAAGTGACGCACACTATGTCTGGTCATATTTCATTGGCCAAAGTAAGTTGCATGGCCATGCTTAACTTCAAGGGGATGGAGAAGTGCAGTCCTTCCATGTCCCTGCAAGAGAAGAGAAGCAGAAATACTGGTGACCTCTGTAATGTCGACAACACCTCCTCAAAGAGCTTGGAAGTTGCCACCTTCCAGTTCGTTCTTTACCAAGGCTTGGAACCCTTGAGAATAAATGGATACATTTTGTCCTTTGAGTTTCGCAGGAATTGAAAAACAAAACAGACCTGTAGTAAAGATGATTTATGTCAATAAAAATGTCTTTTTCTATATTATGTAAATATCAGGGTTTTGTTTTTTTTTTGGTCAAATCAGTGATCAAAAATAATCAGTGCAGCCCTTTCTAAAGGCCACCTGTAAGTAGATGGTTGGTGTAAGCAATCTGACATGTTTATAGTTGCCAGGCCTGCTCATGCATCTGGTGCTTCCTGCACCTCACAGACTCGAAGGCCAGCAGCTCAAAGGCTCCTTCTCCATAGAGCAGAGTCACTTGGGACTCATAGGCTGTGGGGATCCGCTTTTTATTCCCTGCCCTGTGACTGATTAGACTCGTGGGTCACAAAGCAAGACTCCAGGTTTTTCAAAAGCAGGCAGGGAGTTGACCTCACTCACTTGATAACTCCCCTCCCTTCAGAGAATTAATTCTAACCATAAGAATGAGAAGTTGATTCACAAATGTAATGAGTTTGGTAGTCAACTCTCTTTTAACCCGCGTCAGTGAACTATTACCATAACATGCCAGATAAGAGCCAACCATGCTCTTATTTGAAAGAGGCTTTTGTTTGAAAGAGCCTTTTGCATTAGTGTTTGAAGATTGTCAATCCCAGTTGCCCCACGTTTTAGCTGTGTTACCTTGGAAAATCACTTGGCTTCTCTGAACCTACATGGTTCAGAGAAAATTAAAGTAATTATACTTACCTTCTGGGATGGAATTTCCTGTGTATAAAATTTAAATTATAATATCTACATCCCAGGGTTGTGGGGATTTAAATTATTTTGACAAAGATAATTTCTGGGCAAAATATATATATATAAGTATGTATATCCCAAGCTGGGAACTTCTTCCCTCCTTTTTTGCTTGCTAATTAAGAGTCATAAATAAAATGCTGACGAGCTGCAGTCTGCCGTCTGTGCTGTAGCTGGAGGGCTGTTTTGACTTTGCCTGACAAATGGCTAACCAGCCGCTCCCACCATGCCCAGCTCAAGTGTTCAGCACTGAGAAATCCAGCTACTGCCAACAGCATCTTATAAACTTGTCACTGTTTACTTACTTGGTGACAGTGTTTTTGTTCACTGATCATCCCGAGATTTCACTCGTCAGGGTGTGTCTGTTTCCCCCAAAATGCCAAAATGCCATTTAAATACAATCCTTTCCCAAACCACATGAAAATGGTGAAATCTCTAAGTGAGACTTGGTGCCTTTGCAGTTCATCCAGTTGGGGTGGGATGTTGTCTTTACAAAGCAGTAGCTGTACACACTTGGGGTTTTATTAAGTGGACATGAACTTCAGAGCTCCTTCAATATGCTACTAGCCAAGACTTCCAGGTAACCTGTTGAGTGGTGTGCTGGAGACAGCTTATACCACCTTGGGAGAACCGATTGTTAAATTTTCAGAAGTTTTGCAGTGTGGTTGATATCATGTTGATAGATTGAAATCAGGCATGGTGGGAGTGCTTACACCATGAAAATTGGCAAACACTATAAAATCAAGCTTATTCTCCCAGAGAGCTGGTTGCTAAACATTTACCAGCTCACCACTATACAGTATAACCAAGTCTTTGTGCACCTGGGTCAAGCCCAGATGTGACTGAGGATGGGAGAAGGGACATCTCAAATCAGAAGTATAAATAAAACCATAGTGCTGGATTAAGGGAGAAAGGGAACTAACTTTTATTGAGCCCCTGCTGTGTGCCAGGGTCTGTTGTATTCTAGATTGTGACTGATACATATCAGGAGGTGTATAGCAAATTAATGGGGTGGGCCTACCAAAAATGCGTTCATTTGAGGGATGAAGAGACGCCCAGATCCTGACTCAAAGCCAGTCGTGAGAGAGGAGGGATTGTGCTAGGCACAGCATAGTGCCTGTTGCTCGGGTTTCTATCCAGGCCCTGGCTGAGACTGGTGGAGAGTGGGTTGGGCAAAGGCTTTAAGTAAAAGCTGAAGGTCTGCTTCAGCACTCTGTAGTATGAGGCACCATGTTTGGATTTGGCATCTCATTTCTTCCAGGACCTCAGCAGCACTTTGGGGACAGCAGAGGCTTGACTGACCCACTGGAGCTCAGTGATGGGGGCTCACTTGTGAGCATATTTTCTAGAGTACTTTGTGGAGGGCCATAGTCCTGTGTGAGCAGATGGGGCAAGGGCCAGTAGGATTTATTATGTGACCACCCCATGTGTAGCTTAGACTGGTAAGGCAAGGGGGAAACTGGTGGCACATATATTTTCTCAGTGTGTTCTCGCAATGACCATATGAGAAAGGCATTATTATATCCTTCTTATAGGTGAAGAAACCAAGGATCAGAGAGCCTGGGCAACTTGCCTGATGTGATACAGAAAGTAAGTGGCAGAGCTGGGGTTCCAGCATGAGAGTGTCTGACTTCAACTCCCCTGGCCTCTCTGACCTCCCTTTACCCCACGTCTCTGCATATTCATCTGTCCTTTCCTTTTCTCTGGTCTTGGGGAAGGAAGTCTCTCTCCTCTCTCCAAGGCCAACCTTTCCATTCATGCCCATGAATTCTGTACCCTCTCAATTCCTACTCCAATCTTTATAAAGCACCCCCTTGCTCTGTTGTGCATCTTTAACCTGTCCCTCAGCACAAACTTCCTTCCCTCGGCCGGTTCATTACTCCCTGCCATCTATCACCTGCAATGAGTGGCTGCGTGGTGCCTTTCTCAGCCTTCTCTCCCTTAGCCTTTCAGCTGCAGTGAACACAGTTCAGATTCTCTTATTCCTGAAACTCTCCACTCCCAGCTTCTATGACACTTGTTTTTCTCTTCCCTCTCTGGTTACTCCTCTGGCCACTTCTGGCTCTTCTCTCTTTTCCCACTCCTTGAACTATAGGCATTACACCAAGAGCCTGGTGTTGGTTCTCTTCTTCTTCAATCTTTCCCTTTTGTGGTTCCCTTTGGCTTCAGCTGTCAGCTGTCTATGCAGACAATCCTAAATCAATATATCTATAGGTCTGATTGAGAAATGAATAGAAATAACTTGACTGGGTCTCCAGGGCCAAGAGCAGTCTCTGGCATGTAGTAGGCACACAATAAATAAAAGGGATTCCAGATGAAAAGAACATTGTGAACAGAGCTTGAGCATATGTGTATTGATTTATTTGAAAGTTTACCCCTTTAGGCTCTGAACTCTTCTAAGTCAGGAACTGTGCCTTTTCCCCATTTTTGATTCCCTGATCCAGCTATAGTAGCTGTTCAATAAATGTTTGTTGAATGAATGAATGAGTCCAAGCTTGCTGATAACTTGGTGCAAAATTGTTACAGTCCTTACATAGGAATTTAGACTTTATTTTGTGTGTAGTGGGCTTGAAGCCATTGAAGGCTTTTTCTCATTTGAGTAACTCAATTGGAGCTGAGCTCCAGGATGACTCATTTGGCTGCAGTCATTCTTCAGAACTTTGCACCATCTTCCTCCCTTGCCCTTGCTGTTCCATCTCTAATCAGTGATCCAATCTTTTTGATTTTTCTTCAGAATATGGCTTTATGGCTTTTATCTGTTTTTTTGTTTCTATTCTCATGGCCACCTCCTAAGGTCAGCCTAATTACCTCTTGTCTGGACTTCAGTGCTGGCCACTCCCACTCCAATTGCTGTTTATCCTTTTTCTGTGTGCCACAGGCTTTGGCTATTCTACTAATGGCTGGCTCTGTGTTTGAAAAAAAAAAGAAAAAAGAACAAAGCTGAATTGGCTCTGTGAAAGCAAGGATAAAGAGGGCTAATGTAACTCTCCATTATCTGCCTTTAATCCTGCAGGCCTTTTAAATCTGCTGGCTGCTTTCAGTTTTACCCTTGAGTTGCCTGAGTGGGTTTATCCTCTCGTTGCCCCTTGTAACAAAGACCAAGATATCATCCCCACAATAAAGCCAAGTTGTAGGAGAAAGAGAGTGGACCATTGGAAAGTTTGTGCTTGACTATGATGTGGAAGACAGGCAAAGGAAATGGAAGAACAATCCTTTAGGAAAGGGAGGACAAGAGATGGGAAAAAAGTAAAAGAGGAGATAGGGAGGTCTTTGAGGTAATATTTCTAGATGGAGAGAAGAAAAAACGAGGAAGGAAGACAAGAGCTGAGCTCCTGCCATTTTGTCATAGCTAATTTTGGGTAAACAAGCCCTTTCTGAAAATGTTTTCCTAGAACTTTGTGGGTCTGGAATTTATCCTAATAAAATAGTGACCTAATGGAGGTTAGGGGAGCTCTTTGGAGACTCACACACTAAAGAAATTAGGTCATGTTATACAAAGTGTGATCTGCCTTCTGCAAGGAGGTGACTACAAAAATGATAGAAAGTATTTAGAAACATTATAGTAATTGGACATTGCCACTGTGATATGCTGGAGGTGGGTGGTACTGGCTAGAGAGAGCCAGTTGTGGGCATTTCTTCCCATCTCTGTGGCTCAGTTGACTTCATATTGCCAGCTTGAAATCAGTCATAGTGGGAGGTATTTATTTATTTGTTTTTGCTGAGGCAGATTTGCCCTGAGCTAACATCCGTGCCAATCTTCCTCTATTTTGTATGTGGGACACCACACAGCATGGCTGGTGAGTGGAGTAGGTCTGCAACTGGGATCTGAACCTGAGACCCTAGGCTGCCAAAGTGGAGCACATGGAACTTTAGCCACTTGACCATGGGGCCAGGCCCTTGGGAGATATTTTTATCATGTAAATGGGCAAATGCTACAAATCAGGATTTCTCCCTGCCCCCTCCCCATCCCAAGAACCAGGTGCTGAACGTTTACCAGCACACCACTGCTTGGCTGCCACATCCATGCACCTGATCAGGGGACACTATTGAACAGGGCACTGTTAAATTTGTGCAGTGAGTTGCTTGTGGCTGCTGCTGCCTACTCAACATGCACAGTAGGATTATATATCTGTTGGCAAAGGAATGGGGGAAAACTGGTCTTTCACCATAGGGAATTTGAAATGAACTGCCTTAGATCATCTTCAGCTTATTTCTGAGGCCAAGCATTCCAACAGATGTCTTCAAGGTAACCAAATGGAATAGCCCACTGGTTTAGAAATCTGCTACTCTGGGTTTCAAACCCTCTAAAATAGTTAGGATCATAGGGGAGTGGTGGCAGGTCCAACCAGGGCAGGGACATTATATGTGAAATAGCTGAAGATATGTGTATTCGTTTACTAGGGCTATCGTAACAAAATACCACAGACTGGGTGGCTTAAACAACAGAAATTTATTCTCTCACAGTTCTGGAGGCTGGAAGTCCAAGATCAAGGTGTCGGCAGGTTTGGTTTCTCTTGAGGCCTCTCCTTGGCTCACAGATGGCTGCCTTCTTGACATGTCCTCACACGGTATTTCCTCTGTGCTTGAGCATCTCTGGTATCTCTTCCTCTTCTTATGATCGGATTAGAGGCCCACCCTTATGACTTTATTTAATCTGAATTGTCTCTTTTAAGGCCCCATCTCCAAATACAGTCACATTGGGGGTTAGGGCTTCAGTACATGAATTTTAGGGGGACACAATCCAGTCTATAACAGTGTGTCACAGTCTATGACAGTGCTTTAACTGTCTGGGCTCATGCTGCATTCCAGGCAAGCACCGTGTAGTGAATGACACAGGAGTGTAGAGACCTCTCGGCCACCCCGGGGATTCCTTCTCACTTCTCCTGGATGCCCCTTCCACGTTCCGGCAATCTCCAGCCTCAAACAAGTGCTATTCCTCCATCAGTTCCCACTCAACTCCCATCTCTCCGATCTAGTCTTCCCTGACTCCTCCTGCTTGAAGAGAATCTCCCGCACCTGGCTCACCCTGGCACTTCTGCTGTGTGTTAAGTCGACAGTGAGTCTCATCCAGCTCTGCAATGCCTTCTCTGTTATCGTCTAAATGTATACGATGCATGTATTTAGGGCATGTCTACCCAGCTAAATTGTAGGTACCCTGCGAAATGGACATCTTACTCTTCTCGACATCCAACCTCCCCCATTTAGTGATTAATTAGCTGTGTGTCTTTTATAGAGCAAGAAGTCAATAAATATCACAGAGTTGATGCATTTTTTCCTGAAGTGGTTAAGGTCATTATATGCTCATAAGTGTGTGTGGAATCAAACTTATAGCAGTAAGTACTGAGGCTTTTGTTTTTCTTTATTGTGGTTATTGAGCTAGAATTTTCCAGTTAAGTGCTCCTGGAATATCATTTGTGGAAACCATTGTTCCAGTGAGTTATAATGACTTTTAACTCTGACTCTGGTGTAAAAGAGACCTGGATTAGAATTCTGGTTTTCCCAGTTTCCAGCAGTCTGGCCTTGGGTAGGTTATCTAAACTCTCTAAGGCTCAATTCCTTCATCTGTAAAATGGGAGTAATAATAGTACCTTATCTCACAGAGTGGGGATAAAGGAGTAAAATAGAAATAGAAACAGTAGCACTCAATGGAAGGTGAATGTTTATCATTAATATTACTCTGGTACACAGAGATAAAAAAGTAGAAATCTTAACCATAGGTATCAGTCTCCAGTCCTCTGAACGAAGAGTAACTTGGAAAGAGAAACACTTGCACGCCATCGGAGAATCAGCCATGCAAAGAGCCCATTTAGTGCCAAGTGCCCCGGATTAAGAATATTGTGAAGAATCCAGAAGGAACACTTCCTATCTATGATGACTTGACTTCTAAACATCCTTTGACCTCACATGGTCATCAACCCCCTCACCAAGTCCCACTTCTCTTTGTAAAGCATAAAACATTTTTACCTACAAAATACTGTATATTGAATTTTGTTATTCTGGAGCCGGTCAGGTTGCATGGGAAGTACGACGTCATTAACCGGAGATAAGTCAGCATGACATTTGTTCTGAAGTTAATGATAAAATAAAGTTAAATCTTATTCAATGTTTTCTCAGAGATGTTCAAGAAAAACAACTTTACTGGAAGAAGAGGAAAGTGATGCAGGAAGAAAATTCCCCCCTCGTCTTCTAACTAAAGCTTCTAAGTGCTCCAGGGCTCAGGTGGGAGCATTCCTGTAGGGAGAGCAAGAGGGTGGTGAGTGGGGCGACAATGCAATCCGGTGCTTCTCCAGGGCAGCCAGTGCAAAGCGGAGGCCTCCAAAAAGGCACAAAGTGGCTTGTCAGCTTTTCTGCATGTGCTAACAAATTAGACATGTATCCCAAAATGTATACTGCAATATTAAAGTCCATTTATATATGCTGTACATTTTCCCCTGTGTGTCCTGGCAGGCACATACGCAGCTGGGAAGTGTCTGTGGGTTGATTCCTATGTGAATTACATGGAGCTGACCCGGCTGAAACCCACAATGACGCAGACAAGGACAGAAGCTTGTGCTGGACAAGGGGCTGCGGCCCTTGTGTGTACGTAAGTAATATTAATCCCCATTGAGCAGAGTAGTGCAAAATCATTAAGGCTGCTTCCCGGAGAAACTTCTAATGCAGTGTGTAATGAAAATGTCAGGTGCAATGAGTTATTAGGTGCTGCCCTGCTGTTCTGAAGTGCCAGGTATTTCTCTACCCGTTATCTGAGCAGGCGAGACTTGTGGGGAAGGCACTTCCAGCCTGAGGAGAGCATCAGCAGTTATTTGTGCTGAGAGGATCATAAAGTGAGTGAAAACAATGAAGCTGTGGGAAGTGCCTAAGGAACTGGTGGGAACGTCTGCGATGGTGACATGAAGAGGTGAGCCATGGTGGCAGTGTGCTGGAGGAGGACACTGCTTGGGGACGACACTAAGTAATGTCATGGCCCAAATCATCTGGCCCTGTGGATCTGAAAATTGTTCTCAGGGCAGCTCTTATTATTAAGAATTCAGATGGGATCATTGCAGAAAGGGATATAGTTTTGGTTATTTCTGTAGTCATTCTAGAAATCCAAGCACAGTGTTTGGCAATTATTTACATTTATTATTTATTTTGGATCGTTGTAGAACTTTGTGTCTTCTGATTTATGTGATACTGACCCCAGCCTGCTTCTTGGAGTCTCTGTTGGCTTCTCCTTCTCCCTCGGTCACGTCCAGTCATTGTCAAACGGCTTTGAACAAGTTAATCTTTCTTAGTCTCCATTTCCTTGGATTTCCCTTTGTAGTGTCCCTTGCATTCTATGCTACTTTCCCTTTGCCACTCTCCTTGCCTATATATACCCTGTCTAGTCCAGCATCTCTACCTCTTACTTGGACCTCTCTGGTTTCCCTCCTCCCATCTCTTCCCCTTTGACCTTCCTACCCAGAGCACAGCAGTAGTAACAGCTAACACCATTTAATAGGTACTTTTTCTGTACCAAGCCCTGGGATGAGTGTGTTCATGAGTATATTATTTCTAATGTTGCAATAATCCTGGAAATAATATTATCACTTCCTTTGTACAGCATGGGAGGCTCCAAAAAGGTTATAATGTGCTCCTAACAGCTAGTGAGGGCCATAACCCAGGGCTGATGGACCCCATGGTTCATTCCTTCCCTACTCACGCTGTTTTCTCTGCTCAAAAATCTTCATTTGCTCCCATTGCCTATTACATCAAGTCCAGGTTCTTTTATCTTAGCATTCAAGGCCCTCAAAAATCTAGTCTACTATGTTTCTAGGCTTTCCTGTCAACCCCTGTCACACATCCTACTCTTTAGCTAATAAAACAAACAGCCAGACAAACAAGAAGTATTTTTATTTACACCCATGCTTTCTTTTCTAAGTGCTTTTATACATGCTATTCCTTCTGCCTGGAGCAGAGGCCCCGTCTCTCCTTCCTCTATATAAGAGAATGTTGCCCAAGAAAACCTTGAACAGAGTGGGGCTAGAGATCCATTTATTTTCTGGTTCACAAAGGGTATATTGGATCTTTATTAAATAGTCTAAAATGTCCTTTCAATAATGTTTTTCTTTAATATCTTTTTAAAAGACATTTAAAGTGAATCAGAAAGCAATTAAATGATTAATTGCTGCAGCCAGCTTCACTGCCCTCAGCCTCTGTGGATGCTATCTGACCGATTAACCTGTTTCTGAGCCCTGTCTGATTGAGGAAGGCAATGACGGAAAACGCTTGGCCTATCACATGACTGATCTTTGCTGTCGTGAGCCATCATTTTCTAACTGCAAGCTTTCATTTTCAAAGTCCTGGCGTGATTTCAGGAGCTGTAAACCCTCATGTGAGTAAGTGAACAGTAAGAACTGGCAGTTTTTCAATCTCAAGTCTCTTCAGCTTTAAACCCACATTTAGCTGTGACGTATATTGTTTTCATCTTAAGTTGGACATTCTTTTTGGTGAACACTCTTTTGATAAATAAAATAGGGTGGGGGTGAATTCGACTGAGACAAATATGTGTTGGTCCACTTAGGGATGACTCTAGAGAAAAGGTCATAGCAGCCCCAATGTTAATTCCACAGTCAGAGTTGGTGGTGAGAGAGGAGTGGGTGAGTATATGGGGTTCCCAGCCTCTCCAGTACAACCGTGGACTCAGGGTGGTGAGCACTGAAAATACACCTGAAAATTATGAATCCACTGGTGGAGATGACCCACATGCCAGTTGGGACAGGCATTTCTTTTCATGTCTTGGGTAAGGTCAAGTAGTGTCTACTCTGAGGTCTAACTCTGAATGGAGCAGCTTTGTGGGATACTGGGGAAGGTTTATCACTGGAAAGATTTCTTTTCTAGTTACAGTGCATAAGTAATTGGGGTTCAATTAATGCAGAATTAATTATTCTTAGTGCATCTTAGCTAGACAATATGATTAATATTGTTTGCATTAATATTTGAGGGATGGGTAATCTAAAAACAAAAATGTGAATATAATATAAAGGACTTCCTCAAAGATTTGTTCCTGCCTGATGGCTTTACTTTGAAATTTGTATATCAAATGTTTTATTATCCTCTTTTCGTTTTATTTCTTAGATTTCAAAATAAATTAGCAAGAGGTGGAAAGAGGAGGGGGAGAAACTGTGCACACCCCCAGAATGTTACAGTCGGCAATGCAGTGAAGGCAGATTGTAACTGCAGACTGAGGTTTTGATCGTGCATCTATTTTTTTGCTGTCTTCTCCTTTATCTTCATCTCTAGCAAATAATTATTGGCCACCAAATGTCCTTATGGTACCATCTTAGGAAATTGGATATAAGGAATCCTGTAAGAAAAAACATATTATCAGTGTATGGGGCTCATTTAGAAGACAGTTGTAGACACACACAGAAATAATAGTAGCTTACATTTATGCAGCACTCACAATAAGCCAAGCACTGTTCTAAGTGTTTCACATGGTATTAGCTCACTTAATCCTCTCAACAACTGTATGAGGTAGGCACTATTATCTCTATTTTATGGATGGGGAAACTAAGGCACAAGGAGATTAAACAATTCATCTATAGTCACATAGCTAGGAAGTGGTAGAGCGTGAGTTGAACCCTGGCAATCTGAATCCAGAATAAAAAATAAAACAAGTATAACCAGAATGAAACTAATTCTGTTCTCTTTAGATTTCCTAAACTTACCATCACCAGTGAATTCTGAGTGGTGAATAGTACAGAATTTGTAAGAATAGAAGAGGAATTGTTTAGAATACAGGGATGGTGAACGAGAGTGAAAAATGGAAAATGCTGGCAAAAGCACTAGCAGGTCCTGAGATGAGGATTCTGGAAGGACAGGTGTGGCAATATCCTCTGTTCTGTGCTCACCTGGGCCTCAGCCTGTCCTGGTGGGCAGTGGTGGGCAGTTGGTCAAGGAGTGTGGCTGGTGACTGATCTTTGTCACTCATTGCACTGATTTGCCGTTCCTCGTGCTGAGACAGATAACACTGGTAGCTCCCTTGGAGATCCCATCCGTCTGAAGCAGACCACCCTTCTAGATTTGTGGTTCACATTTCCTTCTGCAGAGCCAGAATGTGTCCTTTCTTTTCACACCTCTTCCCACCTCAGAACACTTTGGACAGAACTTCCGTCCTTTATCTAAACCCACAGGGCCAGACATGTTTTGGAATTCAAAATTTTTCAGGTTTTAGAAAGGTAAAATGGTGAACATCCCATATATTGTAGAACATTTCTAGTGGGGTCTGAATCAGCACCCCATAAACAAATACAATCATATTTCCACCATGAAAGTGATGCATCCTCATCCTAAGTGAGGCAAATAATGACTATACTCGGCTACATGTTAAGAAGGTCAGATTTTGCCACCAAACAAATTTTTGTGCCAAATTTATGGAAAAAATTTTTGGTTGCAGGGTGTTATGGATTTTGGAATTGAGGATAAGGAAGTGTGGACTTCCAGTTATTCAGTCCATCACCAATTGTTCAATTCATCACCAATTGTTCAGAGGCATGGGCGTGAAGATGCTGACAAAGCTATTCCTACATTTCCTGCACTGGCCAGGAAGGAGTCTGACTCAGGCTCAGTCTGAAGAACCTCAGGTTCGATCTTCCCATTCCAGGGTTTAGTTGGGAAAGTAGGCACTCAGGAAGTAGAGTTGGTATGTACACCCTCTACATTCCCTGCAGGTTTGGTGAACAAAAAGTAATAAAGAAAATACAAACTCAGGAAAGAAAAGATCTGGATTTTTTTTTCATTTGAAAGACCTATTTACACTACTTAGAAAGGCTTCTCCCCTTCTTCTCTAGGGAGTTACTTAGCCTAGCTTGGAGGACCACAGATTAAAGTACAATATAGTGAGTATTATTAAAAACAACCTGTAAAAACGCATTATCCTGAAGATTTAGCAGCTAATTTTCTGTTGCCTTTACTTCTAACATCATTTTTTTCCTCAATGTATAAGCTTCTTTAAATTTTATGTCCTGCTCTCAGATTCCTTCTGGGTTTAATGACTGATCTCTATTTGTGTTACCCTGGTGAAGCCTATAGAAGGAAAATCATAAATTAATGGCATATGTTTGTAGCTATAAACAGGGGACAGATTCAGAAATATACAAACATGCCAAGTACCTTACTTCCTAGACTTACAATGCTCAGTTCCTAATTCACCTTAGATTTACAAGTCTAATCAAATGGCCCAGTCCATTTCGATTGAAAAGCTGTACACTGTGTATAATCTTTCAGTTGACCTAAATCTGTAGTAAACTTTGGGTGGTAAATTTCTTTGTAGAGCCAGTTACTCTGTTGGATGAAGCCAATGTCCCCTTTTAGGGCCTTGAGTTACCATTCCATGTACTGCAAGACATAGTTTGCAAAGGGACAGGCTGTGGTACCTCATGTATGAGGAGGACAGGGCTGACTGCTAACACAGGCTGTGTTCCATGATAGTAGAAGGACTGTGCTGAGTCACTTACACTTTGCCCCCAGGTCTTCTTTGGAAACGGTATGATTTTGGAAGGTAATAGTAGCAAATATGTATTTATTTGCTCTCTGGATCAGCCAGGCATTCTTCTAAGCGCTCTCCACCTATGAACTCATTTAAATGTCTTAATAAACAAAGAAGCAGGAACCATTATGATCCCTGTCTTATAGAGGAGAAAGCTTAGGCACAGAGAGGTTAAGTAAATTACCCAATGAGCCTCATCTCGTGAATGGGGGAGTGGGGCTTTGAACTCTGGCAGTCTTCTCCAGAGTTGGCCCACGTAATCATTGTTAAGCTGTTTTCCAGGATATTGCATGACCTGTGACAAAACCTGGCCTCATGGTGTGGTGCTTACTATTGGGCTTCATTAGAATGTGCTCTATTCTAGTGGTTTTACAACTTTGAGGCTCTACAGAATCCAGTGGGATGATAAAAATGACAGGCAAAGGGGGCTTGGGACTTCCACACCCACGTCAGCCAGAGCAAGTCAGTTTTAAGTGTTACTTGCTAGCACTAAGATTTTATTTAAATAAGGGGTTCTGTATCTCAGAGAAGCTTGAAATGACAGCTCTAAACAATTGAGCCAGTTAACTCTCATAGGTGTCATATCAATTGCAAAGAGAAATAGGTTATAGAAACCTGAATCCCAATGCTGTTTGTTGCTGTACTACTCTTTCTTACTATAGACAAAGGTCATGGATGTGAAGTAAATGTGGATTTTGAAGATTGCATTTCAGAGCGAACTAGAGGCTGCTGCCTGGGTGAGACTATAGACTGGTGAGACCAGATCAAGAGCTGATGAAGTGGAAGGTGGAAAATGCTACCCAGTCCTATGGGCCTGGTCTAGGGTAGAGGAACGGGTGATGGGATAAAAAAGCTTGATGAGGAAGAAAAGGCTTATGATTAAGGAAAGTGATAAACAGAGCCAAGGGCAGGTGCTGAAATGAGGAGCCATGCCCTGTGTGTTAGATTGCTGAACGTAGGGCTGGGAGAAGTAGAAAAGAAATCTATTGAGGGAGGCAAGATCAGAGAGCCCAAATGGAAGCTTCCCATGGAAAATGGCCAAAGCACAGAGGACCCAGGAGGAGACTCTTGAGGCTTTATGTGGGTAAAGTCCAGAGGAGTAAAAAGCTAGCATGTAATTCTTTAAATAAAGTTTATGAGGTTGGTAGATCCAAGAAAAACAAAGGATTCCAACAAAGCATTTTACCAAGTACCTCACCATGCCCTTGATTAGGTGAATTCAAAACTGGCTGAGTAACCTCTCTCCAAAAGTGCTGCCTAGTGGGTTACTGTCAGCCTGGAGGGCAGATGTGGCTCTGCACTCTTCAACCTTTATTCTATAAAGCAAATGCTCTGACACTGTATGGCACCAAATAATGATGTTCTCTCATTTATCGTGTGTGTCTATTTCCTCATTATTTAATTGGTTGTTAACATGGGATTCTTGAATGAGCCTTAGGGGATCCATGAACCCTCTGAAATTATTATACTAGAATGATATACTTACATTTCTGTTTCCCTTGCTAGACTATGATCAACTTGAGGGAGTGAAGCAAGTTGGAACTGGAAAAAGAAAAGTAATGGATGTATTAATCCATAATTGAGCTATAATTCACTCATTCAACATTTTGTTGAGTATCTCTCACATGCTTGCAATTGATCACTGGGTACACAGGAAAGAGGGACACAAAGAAATTAACAAAGAACAAAATAATAATTATTTATTGCAATGTGCTGTGATAGAGGTAGCACATAGGAGGGACACCTAACATAGCCTGGAGACTTGGGTTATCTTCTTAGAGAGGAAACATCACTGTGGCTGTTTCTGGAAGGATACATGGGAGTCAGTGGATTGGGGGTCCAGCAGGAGGTAAGGGGAAGGACATTCCAGGAACAGTGGTGAGAAATAACATGCCATAGGTGACAAAATGCAAGTTGTTTGGGATAACCATGGCAAAGGGTACATGTAGGGGCTGAGACGGACAGGGCTGGGTGATGACAGGTCTTTTATACCATACTAAGAATTTAGATTTTTATCTCCAAGATCACTGGGGCCATTAGAAGATTGAAAAGGAGTGACATGATTGAATTTCTATTTTGGAAGAATTACATTGGCAGTGTAGGAGGGGCAAACTGTTCTTTTCTTCTAGGTTCTTTGATTGGTCTAATAATTTAATTGATGTAAGACAGATTAACAGGAGAAAAACTAATTTCATACATACAGGAGCCCCATAAAAATATGAGACCCACAGACAGTCAGGTGATTGAAGCTTGTATACCATCCTGAGCTAAGGAGAAGGGATTAGCGGTCTGAGGTCTCAAAGGGAAGGAAGACAAATCACAGGAAGATGAGAAGAGCAGATGTTTGGTAAACAGATGTTTGCCAGGTCATGCAGATAAGTCTTTCTGATATAAAACATTATATTTGGTATTAGCTCTTTCCTGGTATAGGTCCTCTATCTAAATTCTTTTGGGCAGCTAAGGAAGAGGCAAAAAGCTTTTCCTGAGTCTGCTGGGTCTTAATTGCCTTTAGCTAAAAACAATCCATATGCCTTGGAGTGGCATATTCTGCTCCCTCTCAGCAGCAATGTGAAGGATGTAATATGGGACAAGATCAAGGCTAGGGAAAAGTTCAGAAGGCTACTACGATAACTGAAGTTAAAAACAATACTGCCATGCTGTTACATACTGCTCTTCCTCCTGTCACTGCGATTGGTGCTGTGTCTCTAACTCCTGCTGTAGTACTACCACCACTATTCCTACAGCTACGGTAAGGAGGCAGCAGGGTCATCTAAGACCATGAGTGATGAGGCCACTAAAAGAATGTAGAAGGAAGACAAAAGTGGACGAATGATGAAGAGAAGGTGTGAGAAGCTGAAGAGGAGTCTGTGAGAACAGTAAGTGTGATATTGTGATTTATAATAAAAAATATTTATTTGGTCTTTGTCCTCATTTCTGGTACAGAGCTCCTAAAACCCTTGGAATTTCCTATATGATGAGCAAGCAATAAGGGTGCCTTGTTATGCTAATGAGGTGACTTTTGGAAAGCTCCTGGGTAACCTAAGGATGGGGGCTGGTTGCCAAGAGAACCAACCATGTGATTAGATTGTTGGAGCTTTCAATCCCCCCACTAACTCTGGGGAAAGGGGGAGGGGAGCTGAAGATTGAGCTCAATCACCAATGGCCAATGATTTAATCAATTATGCCTATGAAATGAAGCCTCTGTAAAAACCCAAAAGGAGGGTGTTCAGAGAGCTTCCAGGTTAGTGAACACGTGGAGATTCGGGGAGAGTGTTGCGTTCAGAGATCATGGAAGCTCTATGCCCCTTCCCCATACCTTGCCCTATACATCTCTTCCGTCTGGCTGTTCCTGAGTTATATCCTTTTAAAATAAACTGGTAATCTAGTAAGTAAAATGTTTCTCTGAGTTCTGTGAGGTACTCTGGTAAATTAATCAAACCCAAGGAGCAGGTTATTGGAACCTCCAATCTATAGTTGGTCAGAAGCACAGGTCAGAAGCACCTGGACTTGAGGCTGGCATCCAAAGTGGGTGGAGAGGCAGTTTTGTAGGACTGAGCCCTTAACCTGTGGGATCTGATGCTATCTCCAGGTAGAAAGTGTCAGAATTGACTTGAATTGTAGGACACCCAGCTGGTGGCACAGAATTGCTTGTGTGGGGAAAAAAGCCCACATGTCAGAATTGGAATAAGGAAGGGCAATCTGAGAGGTAGAAGAAAATCAAGAGACAGGGTCTCCTAGAAACTAAGGAGAGGGTGATGAGCACTAACAACTGATGGGGAGAGGTGAAGGAAGAAAAGAACTCAGAGTGTATTTATATTGGTAGTGAAGTAGAGTTTGCTCTGCAAATGCCTCATTAATTTACTGTAATTTGACTGTTACATTAGTGGAAGGCAGAGGGTGAAAGGGTTAATACCTCCTACTGAGACTTACTTCAATGTTTTGAGTGTTTCAGAAATGCTTCAACTCTTGGCCAATGTCACAGGTCAATGATGGTTGCATGTTGTTGAAGATGATGCCCTTACAGACTTCACCATAGAAAAAAGCTGACTTCTTTAAATCTGTTCTCAGATAATAAAACACAGGCAGAGACATAACTTGCAGGAAAATTGCATCATGATCAAAATATGTACTAAGTCAC
Organism: Tapirus indicus; assembly: GCA_031878705.1. Classification (NCBI taxonomy): domain Eukaryota; kingdom Metazoa; phylum Chordata; class Mammalia; order Perissodactyla; family Tapiridae; genus Tapirus; species Tapirus indicus. The sequence goes on along the minus strand of CM062919.1, from coordinate 134,658,017 downwards.
ATGTGATGGTTTCAGACATCCCTTGTATTTTCAAGTTAGCAGAAATGGGGAAGTATAGACAAACTTGCCTTTCAGTTCTCCCCATTTGTTTTTAAAATTGTTTCCTCCTTAGTTCCTCTGCAACAGCTCAGCAGTCCCCTGTGGTGCATGTTCAGTGGCATGTGGGGTGACCCACTTGTCTCAGGATCAGCTGTCCCCTGCCCTTCTGTACTTGGAGACACAGCACTGGCACTCCAACCTCTTCCCTGAGTTGAGTCAAAGCATTTGGAACTCAGGTCTCAGTGTTAAAAACTCTCAACAATCTCTGATGGGCTTCAGTGGCAGTCAGTACCTTAAAATATTGATGAGGAACAACCACTTGGCCCACTCCTGGTGAAAACCTTCTAAAAACCCATGCGCAGAACTATTTTGAATCATGAGTAAGAAGAACAGGGAAAAACTGGTTTCTGCTATTTGCCTATTATTTGTCAGAGACACAAGTATTTGTACACATATTTTCACCCTCTCCCCCATCTTCTTGCAGCTATTTAAAGTATTTTACAGAGTGGTGTCAGCGTCATGGTTGAGTGAGTTTTTCTCTTTGTCTCTCCCCTCTAAGTTACAACCAATAGGACATCCATTGACCAACAAAGGACTCCCTGCACAGCACACCAGAATTCCTGAGAGATCCATACATCTATACACCTGAAGGTGGGTAGACTGGACCTCTGAGAGGGAGTGGAACTAGAGGAGCAGTCCTCCCTCCTCCAGCAGTGGTGCTGGTCTCTCCAGCAGGAGGGTCAGCATCCAAATCATGGATACCCCCCGCAGGGGCAGTGGTGCCCTGACCTGAGGTTTCAAAAAGTGCACTGGCACACACCAGTGACCAGAGGCTGCAGGAGCAGCAGCAGCACTCATGGCTCAACACCCCCCCCCCAAGCAGTGGCAAGTGGCTCGTGCAACCTGAGGCTTCAGGAGCCACAGCAGAACCCATGACCTGGCTCCCAGCAGTGACACCCCTGACACCAGTTCTACCAGCATCAGCAGCTTCATAAAAGACTCCAGGCCCCTGGCAGTGGCAGTGACACCCATGAACCCAATGCCCCTGGCAGTGATGCTGCCAGCACCCCCAGATAATCTGAGAGCAATAGCACAGGTGGTGCACAGAGAAGAAGCACCTAAGCCTATGGAAAGCCCACAGAAAGCTAGTGGGGGAACACAAGACCAAGGTGACCCCAGCAGCAGCAGAGGTGCTCACAACCTGGTGACTCCAGTGGCAACACCTGCAATTACAGTGACATCATAAGCAGCAAGGCACCAGCAACCTTGGAGGCACAAACAGCACAAGGAGGGCACTGACAATGCTTCTGGCAAAGGCAGTGGAGGGTGAAAAGGGCAGGCTCTCAAATACAACCAGAAGCAGCTCAGAATCAAAGTAATCAAAGCCTTACCCAAATAAGAAAAGTGTTTACTACCACAAATGTGCCAACAGAGGATCAGCTCATCAAGCACCATGAAGAACTATAGTAACACAGTAGAACAGAAAGAAATGACAACTTTCCAGAAACCAAACTTGAAGTCATAGAAGATTGTGATCTAACTGACAAGAATTCAAAATAGCTGCCATGAAGAAACTCAACAAGTTACAAGAAAATTCAGAAGGACAATTCAATGAGCTCAGGAATAAAATTAATCAACATAAGGAGTATTTCACCAAAGAAATTGAAACTCTAAAAATAAAAAAACCCAGAAATTCTGGAGACGAGGAACACACTTAATGAGATGAAAAATAAAGTAGAATGCATTGGAAATAGAGCAGACCATATGGAAGAGAGAATTAGCTCAAAGATAGAAATCTAGAAATGATTCAGGTAGAAGAGGAGAGAGAATTCTACCAAACATTCAAAGATTTAATACTTATCCTTCTCAAACTCTTCCAAAAAATTGAAGAGGATGAGATGCTTCCCATCTCATTCTATGCGGCCAACATTATGCCAATACCAAAACCAGACAAGGACAACACAAAAAAGAAAACTTATGGGCCAATATCACCGATGAATATAGATGCAAAAATCCTCAACAAAATATTAATAAATTGAATACAATACATTAAAAGGATCATACACCATGATCAAGTGGGATTTATTCCAGGGACACATGGATGGTTCAACATCCACAAATCAATCAATGTGATACACCACATTAACAAAATGAAGAATAAAAATCACACGATCATCTCAATAGATGCAGAGAAAGCATTTAACAAGATTCTACATCCATTCATGATAAAAATGCTCAATAAAATGGGTATAGAAAGAAAGTACCTCAACACAATAAAGGCCATATGTGACAAATCACAGCCAACATCATACTCAATGGTGAAAAACTGAAAGCTATTCCTCTAAGAACAGGAACAAGGCAAGGATGCCCACTCTTGCCACTCTTATTCAATATAGGATTGGATGTCCTAGCCAGAGCAATTAGGCAAGAAAAAGAAATAGATCACAATTGGAAAGGAAGAAGTAAAACTGTCACTATTTGAAGATGACATGATTCTATGTATAGAAAACCCTAAAGAATCCACCAAACTATTAGAAATAATTAATAAATACAGTAAAGTTTCAGGGTACAAAATAATCATACAAAAGTCAGTCTCATTTCTCTTCATTGACAACAAACTAGCAGAAAGAGAAATCAAGAATACAATCCCATTTACAATTGCAACAAAAAGAATAAAATACCTAGGAATAAATTTAACCAAGGAGGTGAAAGACCTATACACTGAAAGCTATAAGACGTTATTGAAAGAAATTGAAGAAGACATGAAGAAATGAAAGATATTCTGTGCTCATGGGTTGGAAGAATAAACATAGTTAAAATGTCCATATTACCTAAACCAATCTACAGGTTCAATGCAATCCCAATCAGAATCCCAATGACATTTTTCACAGAAATATAACAAAGAATCCTAAAATTTATACAGAACAACAAAACACCCTGAGTAGCCAAGGCAATCCTGAGGAAAAAAAAGTAAAGCTGGAGATATCACACTCCCTGAATTAAAAATATTTTACAAAGCCATAGTAATCTAAACAGCATGGTACTGGCAGAAAAACAGACGCACAGATCAATGGAACAGAATTGAAAAACCAGAAATTAACCCACACATCTGTGGACAGCTAATTTTTGACAAAGGAGCCAAGAACATACAATGGAGAAAGGAAAGTCTCTTCAACAAATGGTGTTGGGAAAACTAGACAGCCACATGCAAAAGAATGAAAGTAGACCATTATCTTACACCATACACAAAAATTACCTCAAAATGTATTAAAGACTTGAATGTAAGACCTGAAGCCATAACTAGAAGAAAACATAGTCAGGATGCTCTTTGACATTGGCCTTAGCAGTATCTTTTTGAATACCATGTCTCCTCAGGCCAGGGAAACAAAAGAAAAAATAAACAAATGGGACTACATTAAACTAAAAAGCTTCTGCATGGCAAAGGAAACCATCAACAAAACAAAAAAACAACCCACCAACTGGGAGAAAATATTTGCAAATCTTTTATCTGATAAATGGTTAATATGCAAAATATATAAAGAACTCATACAACTCAGCAAGAACAACAGAAAAAAACAAACAACCCAATCAAAAAATGGGCAGAGGATCTGAACAGACATTTTTCCAAAGATATACAGATAGCCAACAGCCACATGAAAAGATGTTCAACATCACTGATTATTAGGGAAATGCAACTCAAAACTATAATGAGATATCACCTCACACCTGTCAGAATGGCTATAATTCCCAAGACAAGAAATAACAAATGTTGGAGAGGATGTGGAGAAAAGGGAACCCTCATACACTACTGGTGGGAATGCAAACTGGTGCAGCCACTATGGACAACAGTATGGAGATTTATGAAAAAATTAAAAACAGAAATACCATATGATCCAACTATCCCAGTACTGGGTATCTATCCAAAGAACATGAAAACACTAATTCAAAAAGATATAGGCATTCCTATATTCATTGCAGCAATATTCACAATAGCCAAGATTTGGAAGCAACCTAAGTGTCCATCAACTGATGAATGGATAAAGATGTGGTATATATATGCAATGGAAAACTACTCGGCCATAAGAAAGGATGAAATTGTGCCGTCTGTGACAACGTGGATGGACTTTGAGGTTATTATGCTAAGTGAAATTAAGTCAGATGGAGAAAGACAGTTACTGTATATCTTCACTCATATGTGAAAGATAAACAGACACATAGATATGGAGAACAGATTGGTGGTTACCAGAGGGGCAGGGGGTGGGGGGAGGGCAAAAGGGGTAAAGGGATGCACGTGTATGGTGACAGATAAAAACTAGACTTTTGGTGGTGAACACGATGCAGTCTATACATAAGTTGAAATATAATGATGTACATCTAAAATTTGTAAGATGTTATAAACCAATGTGACCTCAATAAAATAAAATCTAAAAAAAAATATTTTATAAAGGAGAAGTTCCAAGGAGCTGTGACCAAAGAGTATGTACAAAATTCAGATATCTTTTACTGTAAAGTGCAGGGGCTCTCCTGGCATTTATAAAGACCTAAATAACAAATGTGCTCTCCTCATTTCCTGTAATTGTAAAGGAAACAATCCCAGCATCGGTGGAATCATTCTCAGTGTTCTCTGAAGGGTCATTTGTCAGTTGAGAGTAAGGCACATGCTTGAAGAAATTTCAAGTAATTCTCGTTTGCACTACTTATCTTTAGTAAATCTGGGGATTGACCCTGGATAAAGATAGGACTGCACTGGCCAAGCTCCCAGGCAATGCCAGCAACTTGCCAGCCTTGTGAGTGAGCCACCTTAGAGATGAGTCCTCAGGCCCAGGAGAGTCACCCTGTCTGACAGCTGATGCCACAGGAACAGAGATTACAGGTCCCCACTGAACCCTGCCCAAATTGTGGATTTCTGAGCAAAATAAATGATTGTTGTTTGTTTAAGCCATGAAGTTTAGGGGTGGTTTATTATGCAGCAATAGACAATTGGAGCATTTTATTTCCAGGATACCATGCTTCTGGTTTTCTTCTTGCCTCACTGTCACTTTTTCTTGATCTCCTTTGTTGATTCCTCCTCATCTTCCTGTCTTTGTTTTTCACTTTTTATTACAGAAAATTTTATACACAAAATAGTGAAGTATAATGAACCTCCATGTGCCCACTACCCAGCTTCAACATTTATCTACTCAGGGACAAACATTTCATCTATGCTCCTATCCACTTCCCTCCACCCCATCCCATATAATTTTAAATAAATTCCTCAGACCACCTTTTCTCTATCATATTCCCTTGGTGATCTCACCTAGACTTATAGCTTTAAATATCCTTCATATGATGAAGACTCCCAAATTTATTACCTATACTGTAGCATTGTGGCTCAACACATGGATTCTGGTCCTGACATGCCTGTGTTCAAATCATGGCTCTTCCACAAACTACCTTTGTGACCTCAGGCAAGTTACTTAACCTCTATGTGCCTCAGTTACCCAGTCTATGAAATAAGAGATGATAATATTTTCTACTAACTCACAAGCCAGGAAGAGAAGGATGACTCTAAATCACAAGAAGCTCTTATCAATGGAGAAGGCAATGACTTAAATCTGCATAACAACTTTACCCTTGTTTACTATGCTTTTCATGGTAGCCTCCTATAGCTGACCCCATCTTAACAAAATGTTAAAGCTCTTTTTCAGGGGCAGCAAGCCAGCCAGGAGCATAAGCAGAAGAGGAAATTTTGATCTGCCAATGAAAACCATCCTGCCCATGCTTCCACATACTGGTTGTGAGGATTAAATGAGTTAGCATATGTAAAATGCTTAGAACAGTGCCTGGACATATACACCTGCTGGCTTTATTATTATATCTCCAGGCCAGGCCTCTTACCTGAACACCATACTTATACATCCAGATGCTTACTTGGCATCCTCACTCAGATGCCAAATAGACATCTGAAGTTTATTCTTCTAAAACCAAACTCCTGACCTCTCTTCAAACCCCACACAGCCTCTTCCTCAGTCTTCCCCATCTCAGTTAATGGCATCTCCATTTTTTTATTTGCTTAGCCCCAAATGCCATGTTGTCATCCTTGACTTCTCTCTTGCTCTCATATCTTGCATCAAATCCTGTTGGCTTTGCTTTAAAAATATACCCAAAGCCCTTCACCCTTGTAGAAACCTCTATCATCTCTTGCCTACAATATTGCAATAGCTTCCTTACTGGTCTGTCTGATAACCTTCCCATCCTTCCCCTAATAGTCTACTCTCATCAGAGTGGTCCTTTAAAAAACTTAAGTCAGATCATGTCACTCTTCTGCTCAAAACCCTCCAGTGGCTTCTAATATGATTCAAAGTGAGCACCAAAAGTCCTTATGATCCTCTCTGATCCCATCTCTGTTTGTACTCACTCATTTTTGCTCCAGCATCACTGGCTTCCTTTCTGTTCCTTCAACATGCCAGGAGGGCTCCTGCTGTAGATCTTTACAATTCAGCGGTCCTTCTTCTTGAAATTCTCTTTGCCCAGAACCTCAAGGCTAACTCCTTCACCTTCTTTGGTCTTGGCTTAAATATTATCATTTAATGCAAATCTTTCTCAGTAAGCTTGAGTCCTGGCCAACCATCTCACTTCCACTTTCAACACTCTCAATCCCACTTTCTTTGTTCTACTCTGTCTTTTTTCCTTGGTATTTATCATCTTCTACCATACTTTATAATGTACTCATTATTTTGTATATCATTTATTCTTCATTTTCCTCTGCTAATGTGAGCTTCATGTGGGCATCTTTATCTGTTTTGTTTGCTGCTGAATCCCAAACACCTAGGACAGTGCCTACCACAAAGTAGACGATGATAGATAGATAGATAGATAGATAGATAGATAGATAGATAGATAGATAGATCAATCTATGTTTGAGAAACATCACTCAAGAAGCAATGTAGAGGATAGTGTTACTGAACAAGGTCACCCAATGAGCACAGAAGATGACACCATGGCACACCAGCTTTTGAGAAAAGAAAAAGCTTTATTGCAAGGTTGACCAGCAAGGAGATGGGAGGCTAGGCTCTCGAATCTGTCTCCCCAATCCAGGGTTTGGGGTAAAGTTTAAGGGTTAGAGAGGGCCAGCTGGTATAATGAAGCATTGGCAGGATGAGTTTTCATTGGCAGATTAAAATTTCCTCTTCTGCTTATGCTCCTGGCTGGCTTGCTGTCCCTGAAAAAGAATTTTAACATTCTGTTAAGATGGGGTCAGTTAAAGGAGGCTACCAGGAAATGCACAGTAAACAAGGGTAAAGTTATGCAGGTTTAAGTCATTGCCTTCTCCATTGATAAGAGTTTCTTGTGATTTAGAGTCATCCTTCTCTTCCTGGCACAGAGAGGAAGACACCCTTACAAATGGAGATTTCACTTACAAATGTAAATGTCTCTTACAAAGGGTAACTTCCACTAGGTTTTCAGAGCTTTTCCTGTGTCTGCTGTTTCTTAATAATCACTAGCTCAAAATAATCCCTATGCCAAAGAGGCATATTGTGGGGTGGCAAATTCTGTTTCTGGTCTTGTGATTACAATAGTTTGGAGGGAAGAAAGAAAGAAAGCTCTTAAGATCTATGCAAGAATCCTCGCAAGAAATGATGATGAGAGCCTGAGATAGAAAAGAGGCAAGAAGGGAGATGAGTAGGTATTTGTTGGTAGAACCAATAGAAATGGATGGCAGGCTGTTAAGTGGGTGGGGGTGGGGGATGGGGAGAGAGACAGTGTCCAGTGGTCACTTTCAGGTGTAGGGGAGAAAAAATAATTTTCCCTCTACCCTTCATTGTTCTTGGCTGAGACCTTCCTATAATAAAAGACAGATTAACAAGAGAAAAACAAACAGAAGTTTGATAACATGTATACCTCTTGTATACATGGGAGATACCCAGGAAAACTAAGTAAAACTCCCCAAAATGGCCCAAGTTTCCACCTTAAATACCATCTTCAGCTAAGGACTAAAGAAAGATGTTGGGTGGGGAGGCCAGTTATGGGAGGTTATAAGGAAAAGTTTGTAAACAAGGGTAAGGTTGTTATGTAGATTTAAGTGACCCTCTCCATAGAAAAGACTTTCTTGTGATTTAGAGCCATTCTTCCAGAGAGGGAGACACCCTTATAGTCTGTGTTTGTCTTTAGAGCTGAGATGTGTTTCCTGGAGGCAGCAAATTGTTGGATCTTGGTTTTTAATCTATGCCACCACTCTGTGTCTTTTGATTGGAGAATTCAATCCATTTACATTTAGAGTGATTATTGATGTATGAGAGTTTAATGTTGCTATTTTATTGTTCATTTTCTGGTTCTTTTTCATTTCCTTCCTTTCTTGTCCCATGTGTTTTGGACTGCCAGTTCAGTTTGGTAGTTCTGCATGATGATTCTCTTAGTTTTCTCTTTACTTGTCATATGTGGTTCTCTTCTGGTTATTTGTTTAGTGGTTACTGTGAGATTTATATAAAAGATCTCCTGGATAAGATAGTCCATTTTCTGAGGCCTCTTGTTTCCTTACTAAGTCAATTTGATCCCTTTCCTCTTCCCCTTCTAATTTGTTGTTGTCACTACTTATTCCATCTTGTGTTGTGAGTGTGTGTTTACAGTGATGAGTTTAAGTTCATTTTTGATGTTTTCCAACTGTAGTTTTTGTGGTTTAGTCTCCTTGTTTTTTTCCTTGCTCAAAACTTTGTATCCTCTTTCTCTTTTGTTTTTCCCAGGCCTAAGTGCCTTCTTGAGCATTTCTTGTAGTGAGGGTCTTATGGTGATGAACTCCCTTAGCTATTGTTTGTCAGGGAGAGTTATTATTTCTCCATCACATTTGAAGGATATTTTCACTGGATAAAATATTCTCAGCTGAAGGTTTTGTCTTTCAGGATTTTGAATATACAATTCCAGTCTCTCCTAGCCTGTAGAGTTTCTGTCAAGAAATCAGCTGAGAGCCTGATGGTGTTTCCTTTGTATGTTATTTTTGCTTTTTGTTTAGCTGCCCTTAATATTTTTTATTTATCATTAACTTTTGCTAGCTTTGCTACCATATGCCATAGAGTTGGTCTTTTCCTGTTTATATATTTAGGTGATCCATTGACTTCATTCGCTGTTATTTCCATCTCTTTCCCAGGTTTGGGAAGTTCTCAGCTATTATTTCTTTAAACAAACTCTCTGCTCCTTTTTCCCTTTCTTCTCCTTCTGGAATACCTATTATCCTTATGTTACTTTTCCTAATTGAGTCTGATATTTCTTGAAGAATTTCTTCATTTCTTTTTAGTCTTAGTTCTCTCTCCTCCTCTATCTGGAGCACTTCTGCATGGCTATCCTCAATAATGCTAATTGGTTACTCCATATTGTCAGTTCTGCTCTTTAAAGACTCCAGGTTTTCCTTTATCTCATCCATTGTGTTTTACATCTCCAATATTTCTGATTGTTTTTTCTTTATGGTTTCAATCTCTTTTGTGAAGAAATCCCTGAATTCATTGATTTGTTTCTCTGTATTCCTTTGTAATTCATTGAGTTTTTTTATGATAGCTATTTTGAATTCTCTGTCATTCAGATTATAGATTTCTGTGCCTTCAGGGTTGGTTTCTGGGTGTTTGTCATTTTCCTCTTGGTCTGGAGACTTAAGATACTTTTTCATAGAGCCAACTGATTTTCCTTTGCTATTCTTCATCTTGATAAAATTTCTGGTCCTGCAATTTCCACCTGCCACCACTGGGTGGAGGTCATGAACTGTGTGTTCTGAGCCTGCTGCAGTCCCCAGAGGGATTGTCCTGAAGCTCAGGGCATGTGGGGGGAGGGGTTCTCTCTTTCACCTGCCCAACCTGGGGGCTACCTTTCTTGCTGTCTTGGGACATTGACCACACCCCTGAAACAGTCCATCATTGCTTCCCAGTGGGGATTTCTCGACAGTCTGTGAAAGCACCTGGAGGGCAATAGCTTTCCCAGCAGAGGGCCACCCCTCCCCCTTCTCTGTGAGCACCGCTGTCTTTGCCCATCAAATGCGGAGGGGGAGTAAGTCTCCTTACTGCTCCTCAAGTCCTTTGGGGCTTCCTGTGCCTCCACCATCAGATGTACTGTGGCAAGGGTCTCTTAGAAGTCCTTTGTAGTGTTTGATTGACCTCTGTTGGTATGCGAATGATGTTTTTGTTGTGTCTCAGGGGACAGAGATTCAAAGAGGGACTCTCACTCCGCCATGATTCTGATGTCACTCAGAAGGGAGACACCCTTACAAATGGAGATTTACATTATACATAAATGTAAATTTCCCTTACAAAAGAGTAAATTCTACTCTACATTTAGAGATTCTACTGTATCTGCTTTTTCTGAAAAACAGTCAGCTAAAAATAATCCTTAGGCCAAAGAAGCATGTTTTGGGGTGGCATATTCCACTACCAATTGCCACCTCATTTTTTTTGTTTCTTCTACCTGCAGTGGTGAGCTAATAGTAGGACTTTGACAAATAGTTGTGATTGACTCATAGGCTGAAGCATATTAAAAAAAAAAAAAAACTTAGCTAACTACCCCACCCCCCAATATTTGCTAGAATTAAAGCTATGACACACTGCTGGATGATCCCCAAATACGTTTTTCCCTTCTTCTAGAGTAATAGTTTCAGCTGGACACATAGTCGGTCAGCTAGAAACTATGTTTCCCAGGTACCCTTGCAGTCAGATGAGTCTATGTCTCTGAGGTCAGGAGAAGCAATAGGAGTAGAAGTGATGTGTGCCACTTCTAGTACTTGACCTTAAAACAATAGGCCTATACTCCATTTGGACTGGCCCCTTACCCCTGAAGTGAAATGGGGTTCTTTCATGACTCAGCTTTGACCATGCAGATTAGTAAAATGCTCTATGGTATGGTGGGGAGATAAGATGAAAGGAAGCTGGGTCCTCAAATGACCTGGTGGAGCAGAGCTCTTTGTTATAAAAGCTTGGCCTTCATCCTAATACAATAAGTAAACTCAGTTGATGTCTTTGTTCCTTAGTGTCCTCAGTTATTCAAAGGAAAGATGAATACATTGAATTGGGAAGTTCTTGAAACACTAATAAAATAATACACCCACTTCTGCTCTTTGCATTTGTGAATCTTGTTCTCTGAATGTGATAAGGGATTACAGAATCATAAAATGGAAGAGGTTAGACTCAGATATGTGGGCACTCAAGGTAGGTCAATACTTTGGTATTCACAGAAGGTTAGTAATTTGGTATATCAACAAACTGATATTCTTAATTTTTTTTCCATAGTATCCAGTTCTTTTCTTTCATTCCTCTCTTTAATCTTTTTAGACATTCTTATTTTGTAGCCCATTTCAGATTATTTTACTATCTCAACTATTTAGGGGTGTTAATCCTCCCAATTTTTGTGTCTGCTGTGTTGGTAATCTCTCAAGGTAGATTATTTCTGCAATGCTTTATTAGCTCATCTTCATTGGGGATGGTGTTTTCTGGAAAGTCTGGGTACCCTAGAAAGCAGTTTAGATTTGCTTTTGTCATGTGCCAGTCTGGGACCAGTTTTTCTCTGAATTTCTAGCACCTCTCAGTGAAAACGTGAACTCCCAATCTGGACATGGCACAGGCCTGAGTTTTTTATTTTTCACCCCAAAACTCTGGGAAGACACACTTCCTTTCTTCTTTGTCACTTCCCTGGGCTGGTGAACAGATATTTTTAGTCCCTTTCACTGTGGGTGTTTAACATTGTGGGTACCAGCTTTATTTAGGGGTTTTAGTTCTAGCTTTCTGTCTCGTATGCTCATGTGGCCCTATCTCCTGACACCCATTAGTACTAAAACCCTAGCACTTAGTAGACTAAGGTCACTAGTTAGTCCAGACCCTCCCTGGGTTACTGTTACTTCAATTTTATGTTTCCTTTTCACTTCCGAATCCTAGGAAATCCTTTATTTCAATTTCAACTATGTTAAAAACATTGTTGGTTTATTACAACAGTCATTTTTAGTCCATGAGTTGAAGAGGGTTCTGCGTTAGCTTAGTTGGTCACATACAGGCATGAGAAGCTATTAAGTATTTTTCAAAATTTATTTGGCAGAAAGGCTGAGGTCTTTTTTTTGTCATTTTGTTCACTGGGTTAACCTCAGCACCTCAAACGGAGCACAGTATATGGTAGTCACTCAATACACATGTGTTGAATGAATGAATGCTGGATGGCAGGACTCAGCCTGTCTTGGGCAGTCCAGCTCTGGAGCCACATATGCAAACTCCACCCTACACAATAAGAGCCATGGGGCCACCAGGTAGCATAGTGGTTAAGTTTGCATGCTCTGCTTTGGAGGCCTGGGGTTTGTGGGTTCGGATCCTGGGTGTGGGCCTACACACTGCTCATCAAGCCATGCTGTGGTGGCGTCCCACATACAAAATAGAGGAAGATGGGCACAGATGTTAGCTCATGGCCAATCTTCCTCAGCAAAAAGAGGAAGGTTGGCATCAGATGTTAGCTCAGGGCCAATCTTCCTCACCAAAAAAACCCCAAGACTAAACAAGAGCCCTGTAGTCATCCTGACTTCACCTCCTCGGAACACAGTTGAGGGTTCATCAGCCATGACTTTATCACATCCCTTGAGAGTCTCCTCTCACCTCAAGCAGCTTATTAAGGTGTTCTTTTCCTCCACATTCAGTATACTCCCTGATGGGAGGCCTGATAAATACAATTTTCTACACTCTCAGGTTATATTTCCATGGCATTTGAGCTCATGTTATATATAACAATCATGTTATAATACCTGGTAAAGGCTGGAGTTCTGGGCCCTTACCTGGCCAGCACTAGTCTATCTCTAAATGAAAGAGGCCACTGTCTTTCCATACCTTTGTTTATATACAGTTCCATGAAAAGAGGATTAATTTGTAGTCAGCAGAGTTAGTGCTTTCTGTATGATTGTGAGAGCTGAAACAGAAAACTTCCTACCAGGCGATTAGGGGCTTTCTGGAAACACTGAAATGAAAAAGAGATCAGACTGGTCCTTAAGACTTCCTGCAACTTGAGAGAGTTGCAACCACCCATGTGCTGAAGGTGTCAGATTTCCCTCACTCCCTATATGAGGGTCTTTCACCTCCAGTGAGCCAAAGTACTGGGTAAAATATTTAAGCAAAGAAGAAGAACACATTTTATTGTATTTTACATGTTATAAAGCTTTCTGTACCATAAACAGGTAGGCGGTCTTGGATTTATATTGCCTCTGCCACTTTCTAGCTTTACGCCTTAGGCAAGTCACTTGGCCTCTTGGAATGTCAGTTTTTTCATCACAAAGTGAGAATAATGATACTCATTTTATGAGGGTGGTTATGAAGATTAAATAACATAATGGTTGTGAAACACTTAGCAAAGAGCCTTGCTCAAAATAGACACTCAATAAATTTTAGGTACCTTTATTCCTGTCTCCTCTCCTATCCTGGAGAAGGCTCACTATAGGGACAAATATTGCATGGAACTTTTAAAATTGTGAACCTCACTTCTCGAGAACCACAGACTTATTCCTGAAAGTTACCTATGCACCGAGGTTTTATAAATCAAATTCTGTTTTATACGTACGCAGAAGCTTTTTGACAGACTCCTTCTTCCCTAAGAGTCATTGTGGGTTTGGCATCCTGTATAGTCTGACTGGGGCTGGGGGAGCCAAACGATAATGACATGCAGATGTACCATTGTTCTGTGGAAATAGTGTCTGGCTGCCGAGGGGGTTAAGGAGAAAGGCATGATGGTTCCTGTTGAGAGGGATGGGAATGCTGATCCACTGAGCTTGCTGGTGAGGAGGGAGAGTAAGAGATGAGGAGTTTATGGGGGAAAATGAAGGTTAAGAGAAAAGAACTCTGGATCAACCCAGAGCCTACTGGAAGAACATTAAAAACAGACAAGGGAAAAAAAAGAGACAAGAGAAAGAAAAGAGACAGTTAGGAAACACCCAGGATAATAGCTGTCATCATGAAAGCTCCCATTTATTAAGCATCTGTTATGTGGCAGGCCCAGGCCTGGATGCTTTATCAACCTTTAACTTATCCTCCCACTCTCCGATGAATTTGATATCATTACCCCCATTATCGATGGGAAAACTGAAGTTCCAGAGTATTGCAGTCACTTGGCTACTAAGTGGTGGAGTCAGGATTGGGATTCAGACTCTAACACCCATATTCTTTCCATGAGGAGTAGACTCAAGGGAAGAGAGTGAGTGCCCAGGACTATGAAAAGTCTTGCCATAGGGCCCCTGAAAAGCTGGTGAATGGTTTTTACATAAAGGTGAGGAAGGAAGACATAGTTGCGGAGAACTAACAGTGGGCACCCTTCCTCACACAGGGCACAAAGATTGGTTGCCTACTTGAGTCAGACTCTTGGATGTGCTCTCAAATATGGAGCACAGCAGACAGAGAGGAGGCTGGGAAAGGTTCTCTCTTTGAAAGAGAAATAAAACCTTTCTCTTTGATTCTCCCAAATGTTGACAGAAGAAAATTATCCAAAGCACATGGTAGCAGGAACCCACCTGAGAGTTGTGGCTTCTCCATTTCATCACAGGGATTTGTTAAGAAGGAATCCTGTGGTGTCCTCCTTAAAAAAATGTAAATTACAACCTCTCTCCAATTTATCTTTTCTGTAAATCTGACTGTTCATATCTTAGATTTTTTTGACAGTAAATTGAAACCTTAAAGAATAGATTTCAAAATACTTATCAAATGGCCTATTTATTTTGAACAATATTCAACGCCATGAAACTCTATTTAGACACCCCCTCAATGTTCATCATGATGATCTGACTTGTAACTGAAAATAAAGTGTTAACTAAAAATGATTTTTCTGGTACATCACTTTTATTTTCAAAACTTCAAGTAAATTGCCATTCTGAATTCAGCAGTTTTTACCCTAGCAGGCCTGGAAACAATGGGATATATATTTAATTACAAAGAATGCCACCCAGTGGTAACAGTGGTACTGGGGTTATGATTATGTTTTAATTTGTTTTGTGCTGAAAGGCATGACCATTTACAGAGCCGTCCTATGAAACATGTCATGTGCTAGTTGCCTCACGTTATCCACGTCCTCCTGGAGGAACAAGCAGTGGATTTTTTTCCAGTTCATGCTGTGCAATGTCTTCCTCATGTATGTGAACTTTGCAGGATGTCAAGGACCCCATTAAAAATGAAAAGAGTATTTGAAGGACTCCTGCAAACCCTCTAATGACCTTCCCCTTTGAATAGACAGCACTTTATTGTGTAAATTACAAAAACAACACAGAGCCTGGCATAAAGAGGCTGGAAAACTGGCATTAAACCAAGAACCTGGACCTCAGTCTTAGACCTTGGGAACCATCCAAGTGTTGCAACAAAATTGTTTTTTGAGTTGCATGGTAACCCTGATGGACCAGGAAATCCTTTATAATATGGAGTTTGGTGTGAAGTCTTATTCTCAGGTGAACCCAAGTGAAGATCATTGTGCTTACTGTTGGGCCTTATCCCCCTGCTTCCTCCACAGCATTAAGAACCCCCTTGGTCAGCCACAGTGTGGCAAAGCCCTCTCTCAGCAGCTGCTATTATCCCCAATGTTATTGATATCACCACTACTTCTGTTGCTGTTTGTTTCTTTTCAGCAGAGCTTTCACAGTACTCTCAAAAGTAGAGACTCTTAGTGTTAGAAGGTTCCTTAGAGAGCTTAAAACTCTTCTTTTTATTTTTTCAGCTTTATTGAGGTATAATTGACAAAATTGTAAGATATTTAAAGTGTACATCATGGTGATTTGATTCACATACACACTGTGAAAGGGTTCTCCCCATCTAGTTAGTTAACATGTCTATCACCTCACATGTTTATCTTTTCTGTGCATGGGAGAACATTTAAGTTCTACCCTCTTTGCAGATTTCGATTATACAATACATTATCAACTGTAGTCACTGTGTTTTACATTATATCCTCAGACCCTATTTATTTTATAACTGAAAGTTTGTGCCCTTTTACCAACCTCTCCCTATTTCCCCACCCCCTCCAACCTCTAGCAGCCACTTTTTACTCTTCATTTCTATGAGTTTGGCTTTTTTTTTTTTTTTTATTTAAGACTCCACATATAAGTGATACCATGCAGTGTGTGTCTTTCTCTGTCCAGCTTATTTCACTTAGCATAAGGCCCTCCAAGTTTCACCCATGTTATCAAAAATAGTAGGATTTCCTTCTTTCTCGTGGCTGAGTAGTAATCTATTGTATGTATACCACATCTTCTTTATCCATTCATCCATTGATGACACTTAGGTTGATTCCATGTCTTGGCTATTGTGAATAATTCTGCAAGGAACAGGAGTGCAGATAGCTCTTCGAGATAGTGATTTTGTTTCCTTTGGCTATGTACCCAGAAGTGAAATTGCTGGATCATATGGTAGTTCTATTTTTAATTTTTTGGGGAACCTCCACACTGTTTCCCATAGTGGCTGCACCAATTTACATTCCCACCAACAGTGCACAAGTGTTCCCTTTTCTTCGTGTCCTCAACACTTATCTCTTGTCTTTTTGATAATAGCCTTTCTAACAGGTGTGAGTTGACAGCCTATTATGGTTTTGATTTACATATCCCTGATGAGTAGTGATGTTGGGCACCTTTTCATGTACCTGTTGTCTGTTTTTATGTCTTCTTTAGAAAAATGTCTATTCAGTTCCTCTGCCAATTATTCAATTGGATTGTTTATTGGCTTTTTTTTTTTGCTTTTGAGTTGTACAAGTTCTTTATATTTTGGATATTAACCCGTTATCAGATATATGATTTGCAAACACTTTCTCCCATTCTGTAGGTTGCCTTTTCATTTTGTTGATGGTTTCCTTTGTTGTGCAGAAACTTTTTAGTTTGAGGCAGTCCCACTTGTTTATTTCTGCTTTTGTTGCCATTGCTTTTGGTGTCAAACCCCAAAAAATTATTGCCAAGACTGATGTCAAGGAGTTAAAACCCTTCTCCATAGCCCTCTTTCAGTTGCCCATGCCAATGGCAGCCTCAACCTGCACCTGAATGAATTTGTCTTTGTAGCATCTTTTGGCTTTTCTGAGGCTATGGAAGGGACAGGACCATTTATGATTAGGGTAGAGAAAGAAGCATGATTTATTAAATATCTGATTCTTACTGTCCCCAGGGTGGAGATACCCTGGGGCTCATTGATTTCTGTGGCTTTCTGACTGTTTGGAAAAGGACCTCTTTTGACATTATGTGGGTTTTGCAATTTCTATTTAAGGGTGCATCTTACATGTTGGGTACATTATTATTGCTTTTGTCATTTTGGACAGTGAATAATATAAGCAAACAACATGGCTTTCATGCTGTAAAATTATGAGTTTATTAAAGCTATTAACTGACACTTAGATTTGAATTATTTATATGTTTTCATAAACTGTTGACAATGATAATGAGACCAGGACCACAAGCTGGTACAGGAGGGTGATTGACTGGTCTGCTTTTCTTGACCTTAGGGAAAGTTGCAGACAGAGCATTATCTTTATCATGACTTGTCCCTTTATATGTATTGACTACTTACAGGTGGATTACTACTCCAGGAGGCAGAAAGGGAAGCAGTATACTTCTTTCCTCATGCCTTGTGATCAAAATGTGTCTAAACTCTGTTAAAGACTTACCTGTTAGAAGAAGTAGAATGTCAAGGGTCCATCACAAGATATTGAATCATTCCATGGCTCCTTTAAGTGCCAGAAGTGGTGGGATCAAGAGGCCAGTCCTAAAACTTCACAATATAACTGATTCTACTTGACCCCCATCAGATTCAACTTGTATTTTGGCTTCTCATTAATTTCTTATTCCTCATTCCGTCACTGATAGCTTCAGCTTATTCTCTAGCTCCTCCCTTGTTTGTCACATTTTAGCTTGACATCCCAGACACCCTATTCCTCTTCTGCCTCATCCACCCAGCCCCAGATGATTTACCTTCCTGGGCCACTGGCTTTCTCCTGAAAGAGATGACACAATTGGTCTCTGATCCTTGTTCTCCATACTCCATACCAATTGTCACCCCCAAACTTGGTCCAGACTGAGTCCTTGGACACTGCTTGGAATGAGTGGCCCCTGACCAGAAGGAGATATAGAAATAAACACAACTTTCCAGTTGAGAGATGGCATTGTGTTTGGGGCCCACCTACCTTTATACCTCCTCCATCCTTGTGATCCAGCAGTCTGCTTCTGCCAGCCCTGCTTCAGCCTTTTTTACAATTGCAAGGAAAACAAAATCTACGGGGGAGAGAGAACATCTCAGCTCAGGGATATTGCTTGAGGAGAGGATTAGAAGTGAGACCAAGAAGCTATATTTGGTGAGCTGGCTTGACCAGAGCTCATGTTTCAAGTTGGAGGATTTCAAGTAGGAGGAAGATAAGTCAGGAAAGAATATTAAAGACCATTATTAAAGAATTTAGAATATGATAGTTAAAGATCATTAGAGATATTTTTATGATATTACTGATTTTTAGGATTGTCATTTACTGAGCAAAGCATGTAAAAATCTCCCACTATGGTGGTAATGATGGTAGAGTGTTTATTTTCCTTGAAGTTCTCTCAATTATTGCTTTATTTATTTTGAGACTCTTATTAATTGCATACAACTTGAGAATACAAATTGTTATGTCTTCCTTGTAAGTTGACTTTTATCATTATATAGTGACTCTCTTACCCAGAATAATGAATTTTGTCTTTAAGTCTACTCTGTGCTAGACCAGTTTTCTTTTGATTAGTGTTTTCCCCAGAGCAAAATACTCTCTTTGCTTTTGGAACATCTTGGGGTTTCTCCTCCTGCCTTTCCAACCTATCTTCACTGTGTCCTTCTCTTTTTTTCTTTTCCTCCTACTCCTAGTACCCCAAAAACCCAGGCCTTGAACCTATAGGTATACGTGTGTGTGTACACGGATGCACACACTAACTTGTATGTGATGCTCATTACTCTCTCCCTAGGAGAGCTTATCTCATGGCTTTAACTGTTACCCTATCCTTGAAGCTACATTTCACATCTTCTCTCCAGTCTCATATCCCTAACTTCCTCTCAGCCTATCTCCATCCTCTTCCCTTCAAAAATGATCCCCCTTGCCTATATCAGCTACCCCATTCTATTTTTCTCTTGGGCTTGGAGCTTGGGAGTCATCTTCTTTTCTCCTTTATTCCCTAAATTATGCTGTCATAAATCCTGTCCTTGGCTGGAATGCCTAACAGAATCTCAGAGGTAAGCTCACAGGGAAAGAACAAAGCCAGAATTGAGGGAGAGGGTAATTAATAGCAGCTATCTTGTAGATTATCTACTGTAATTCTTTCTTCTACTCTCAATTTCTATTCCTTTGAATCCCTGGATAACAACTATCCCAGAAAGTTTTCCTGTCCAAGATTCCAAAATTCTTAATCAGAGTCTTTTTGGTGAAAATGACATTCACAGAAAATCTCTGGCAACATTTCTCTAGATTGGAAAAGGAATCAAGAGTCAGATGAAGATGCTGGGAATCCATGACTTCACAATGTGTAAAGCATGTGTTGATAGCTTGTCGAAGGGGATGGTAGGAAGTAACTATCCCCATGGGGATAACTTCTTCCTAATTAGAATCTTGTTTCCAAGTTCTCCCTGAACCCTGGGATGAACTTTAAAGAGGAAAAAAAAATCCATCCTAGAAGATTTTCCATTATTTTTCTCTTTTCTGTATGAGCAGCGTGGCTGAAAGAGTTCTGTGATTGAGTTGAGGTTCACATCTAACTATTGGGCCATGGCAACAGATATTGAACATCACTATTGGTTGCTATATAAGGAAGTTAGTGGAGTTTGCAGTTTTAATTATTGTTTTTCTCTATAGTAATATCCCTGCAATCCCCGTGGTTTTCTCTCTAGAGTGATATAAAATGCCCTGACTTCTGTGAGAAGTCTCTAACCTTTAGAAATCCTCACCCAGCTTTCTTTTATCAGGAGAATTGGTTTTCTTTCTGTGAAAAAACTCCTTCCTTTTACTGAACAGTGAACTGAGAGCCCTTAAATAGAATGGAGGGAGATTGGAGTGGGGCAGGTGGAATTTGCCATTCTGTTCCCCCAGGAGAATGAGGGAATTAGCATCTAGTTCTCTGGACTCTAGAATTTCAGGGTCTATTTGAAAGGAAAAAAGCATTCCTTGGTTATTGTGACCTATTTAAACATTCTGTGGAAGTTGCAATCATTTGAGGTTCTCTAAGAAAAGAAAAAGAAAGTCTAAATATAATCCTAAAAGGCAGCTAATCTAACAACAAAGCACACCTTGTTATAGAGAGTATTTCTCTGGAAATTGGCAAAATAGGCAAAATCTTCCCTGGCCATTACCGGCTGTACCTGCTGCTCTACCTTATTTCATAGTCTCTCTTCCTGGCAACACTATTGGCTCTTCCATGTGGGCTTCCCCAAATTTTGTGCCCGGGGGCACATACATCCCAGTCCTCCCATCTGGAAAGCTCTGCTCACTTCTCCCCACGCCCTCTTTCCATCTGCCTTCAAAAAGCAGCTCAAGACCACTTCACAAAGATACCCTGAATGCCAGCTTTTCCATTATGTCCTTGGTTCTTTTTCTCAAACCCCTGGAGCTCTTAGAACCTGTGAGCAGGGTATCACGTCCAATGCACTCGAATGCAGAGATAGCAGAGAATGCAGGGCCAGGCCCTTCGACCAGTGAAAGAGATGGATTTGTCCTGGTGCACCCACACTCTGCTATTCAGTCTGCTTTGCGATGAGCATCTCCCATTTGCCAGCACAGGCCTGTGGTGTAGGCCAAGCATGGAACAACGTGAAGCTCATCGCAGCTCAGTTGAACAGATGCAGCCTGTAGCAAGTAATGTATTGTTTCATACATTCCTGTTCTTGATCTTTATGCACATTTGAATTTCATCTTTCTCCCTGATGGCAGGTGTTTCCATAGACTTCATGCTTGCATATATTAAGGAATGTTGTATAGTTGAAAGATAATAAGGGAAGCGAACAGTTACCGAGAACTTACAACGTCATAGCCATTCTTTTAAGCACTCATTTCATGTGTATTAAACTCATTAACTTATTTAATCCTCTCAATGATACTATGAAGTAGGTATTACCCCATTTTATGCTTGGGGCAATTAAAGCACAGAGAGATTAGGTTACTTTCCCAGGGCCACACAGCTAGTAAATACCAAACCTCAAGCTCTTAACCCTGAGCCTATGGTGACTCTAGGCTTTGGGGTCATACAAGACGTGCAAGGCTTAACGAACATTAACTGGACTCATGAGGCAGTTTAGTCATCTGATATTCTCATTAGACCTAATTTGAAGGAGTGACTTAGAGAGAGCGTTCATATAGCTCAGAGATTTAGCTCTAGCTAAGATCTGAGAGTCATGTCATGAAGGAAACTGAGGCCTTGTGGCAATTAGATGAGAGTCCTGTGTGCTTCGTCTCACTTGACCAGATCTTCCTGTCAAGGCTGCCAACAGGAATGAACAGGGAACAGTGCTTGCTTTGTATTGTTTTCGTAATGTTCCAGGTTCCAAATGGAATTCTCACGAAGTGGAATTTTTGCCCCTCTGGGTTTTTCTATACTAGGGCACGGCTGTGGTTTTAATAGTTTTAGTTATTAAAATCATTAGAAGGTAAGCATGAACAATTATTAAAACCTTTCTTATTGTATATGAAAGGGAAACTTTGAAAACTTAGATTTAGCAACTAACTTTTATGTAGAACTGCCATATCATCCAATGTAAAGTTTGTTCACAATCTAAATCTGAAACTTTCAGGGTTATTTTACTAAGATCTGAAAAGGTAATTTGACATACTGATCTTATAAGCGCGAATTACTCTGGGGATTAGGAGGTGAGTTTCTGTAGTAATTAGGTGTACCAGAAATAATTTCCTCCCTCCCTCCTCCTCTTCCTCCCTCCTTTTTCACGTGTACTTGCATTGGTGTTGGTCTCTCATGTCATTCTTCTGGGATTGTCTAGTGTAATGAATTTTTCTTCCTCTACCCTAGAAAGTACCATTATTTTCATTATCTCATGGAACTATAAGTGTGTGCATTTTGTTGATTTTGTGGTATTTCGAAGAACTGTAAAATCTTAAGTCAGGAATGCCCAGGCAAAGGGAATTCTAATGGAATGGAATTTTCTCTTGAATTGGGGGTTAATCAGGACCCTTCTCTTCACAACTTTTCAAAATTTTGCTTGCAAATTTTTCCCTAATCCGTGAGTGCACTCTCTGGACTTTGGCGAAATGAGAGGCTGTCTGGTGAAAAATACAAATTGACCAGCAATCATAAGCCCTGTTGCTCAAGTCTATCTTCTTTCACTTGCCAACTCTCTGGTCCTGGGGAGTTATGGGTCTTCACTAAACCATCTGTAAAATGGAGGTAGTAACATGGGTCCTACCTACCTCATCAGGGCTGTAGAGTGTATCAAATTAGATAAAGAGAATGGAAATGCTTTGAACAAGTCTTAGGTTTTATTTTGATGAAGTTGACAACTACCAAGGTTTGAATGCCCAGGGGCCAGGGACTCTATACATATTGTTGTTATTTCTGCGAAAAGCCTAAAATGTATTCCTTTTTTTAGTAGATGAGAAAAGTGAGGTTTGGGAGATAAGTGAATTGCCCAAGATTACACAAATAGCAGTGGAACCAATTTCCTTTACAGAAAATTGCTTCCTTGATTAATCAAAGGCCTTTATTCTGAGTACCAATTCTTGCAGATAAATGAAGTATAGGAGATTGTCCAGAAGTGTACTAATCTTAAGATGTGTGGTTTTGCTTAGGGCTCTTTCAGTTACTATGTAAAGAACCTTACATTTCAGAGAGATTTTAGAAAAATCTAAGGACAGAAATTGAATTACAGTTGGGTCTAAAGGGAAGCTGTCATGAACCAAGGCCACTCTTGCCTCCCTCCTCCTCCTCCTCCTCTCTCTGGCCACACAATCAAAACTTTCCTTTTGTATGTTCCCTCTACCCTCTTTTCTCTATTGCCTGACTCCCTTGTAACTGTAGCTTGCACCTGGCCCATAAGAGGGACTCCAGACTTCTCTACATCATGGGACCTCTTGATATGTCCATTTGCCTTTTGCCCCTACTGCTAACTGAAAACTTCCCTAAAGTCTCTTGGTTCAGATTCCTGAGGGAGGAATCTGATTGGCCCAACTCATCTATTCTACTCCGATCCCAGGTCATTAATTGCTGACAAGCCCATGGATTGGCCGCCTTTGCATTAGACGTCTTCCTCTGGTTATGCTCCCTTAGCAGAAGCAGCAGGAAGAGTAGGAAATGAGAGTAATATGACAGCTATGTCTGTCATATCTATCATGGAAGGTATTTTTGCTTTGTTTTTGCAATCCCTAATATTTTTTCCTCAGCTTTATTGAGATACAATTGACGTGTAACCTTAATATTTTATTGTTACTTTTTAGCTTTTGTTCTCTTTTTGCCAAAATACCCCTGCTTCCAACATAATTCTCAATAATTGGGTCCCAGGTGATTCAAAGTTTATGGTGTAGACTCTAGAGAACACCACAGCTTGTTTTTATCTTCTGATTCGCCATTACTTATATTGGTTCTGTAGTTACGTACATCATTATTCTACACGTTTTTGAAGGAGGTAGTAGTAAAATGTGTCATAGTGTTTCAAAAGATCTTCTTTCTATTAAAAGAAGCAATCAAGTCTCAAGATTATTGCTGGAATATCTGTAATTTAATTTTTAAAAATTCTCAAAACAGGAAATTCAAGGGTCTCTAAGCAGGTTGAATATATGGAAAGTGAAAAGAGCCCATGCTCTTGGAAGACCTGCAGGACTTGGAACTGTGAACAGACCGTAGACTTGCTTCCCTTATTCCACACTTGATGGTTTCTTTGTTTTTTTCTCTCTGCTGCTAGATTTTGCGGGAAGGCGTTTTCCTTCTGTTTATCTGAAAATCTGTTTTACCTACAAATTTTTTTCTTTCATTATGGCTGATACTAAACATATGTCACCCAGCTCAGTATAAACTGTATTGGGGTGGGCAGTCCTTGTATCCACAGTGAGCCAGAAATGAAACTGGAAACTAATTAATATCTATGTTGTTACTGTAAAATGGAACACCGTACATCTAAAGCCCCACGATATTGGGTTGGATAGCTGAAACTTCTATACTGTTCATGGCTTAACTTCTAAGATTTATATGCCTCTTGAAGAGGAAGTATTCCTCACTACTGAAAGTTTTTCTATTTTTGGTATGAGCTCCTTTCTGTTTCCAAATCTTACTCTTTTAAATTTTATCCATAAATTGGAAGCCTTCACTTTATTAGTGAGATACTTCAGATGTGAAATTGATTGTATTGTAACGCATGGGCTCATGTGCCTTTCAACCTAAACCCTATAATCCTTGTATATAAGTACTCAAATGGGGTTAAAGAACCTATTCCTCTACGAGTTGGCATCAGGCTCTGGTTATAGACCCTCTTCCTACTCTACATGCTGCATACTCTCTCTGGGCAAATATCTCTCCAACAGTCTACTAGATATCTCCATCTAATTTAAATCCTGGCTCTGCCTCTTACTGTGTTACCTTGGGCAAGTTAGTTAACCTCTCATTTTCCTCATCTCTAAAATAACCTTATAGAGTTATTATGAGGACTAAGTAAGTTAATATATGTAAAGGGCCTAAAACAGTGCCTGGGACATTGTATGCACTATAAGCACACACTATTATTTGTATTCACCTTTGTATTCCCACGCCTAGCACAGTAACTACCACTTAGCATACCGCTTAGTATCTACCAAATGCATTAAATAGTTAGTTACAAAATGAATGTTGATAGCTAGTTATTCAGACCTAATCAACACCCAAAATTTCTAACATCTCATCGGCCCCAGCCCATAAGCCATCATCATTCTTATTTAACATCTACTATTTACAAGGAATTCATGCCTTAAGGATACTGTCACTACCAGACATGATGTTTTCCCCCCAAGGGACTTATGTAGCAATAGGGAAATAAGACACAGTAAAAAATAACTCTGACACTAGACAGAAGGAGGTAAAACTGACAATGAGTTTTAGGATGTCACAGATACAGAAGAGCAAAGGTGTGGTGTTTCTCATTTTTGTCTGCAGGGTACTGAAGAACAATAGGAATGTTCCTATGTTCATCATCATATTGACAAATGTGTTAAAAAACCAAGGTAAATGGGTATATTTTTAGAAATATGAAAAATAATTACAGCAATATATTTGACATTTTAAAAATATTGCTAGGCTAATGGAAGTAAGAGAGTGACTTAAGCTGCTGCTTGTGACCAGAAGTGCCATTTGACTACTCATTGTTTGGTCACTGGCTAAATTTTTTTAAAGCCTTCCCTGAGTCTCCAGTTTCCACTACTGTTGCTACATTTATTTATTTCTGATATCACACTCCATGTTGATTTTGGACCTTTGGACCTGACGGCATTTGCACCTTAGAAAAGGATCATAAAAACAAATATTAATATTAAGATGATCGTTTCTTTTGCAAACAGGGGAAATTTCTTGCAAATATTAAACCAATATCTTTCACTTTTCCCCATACAAATCATATTTCCTTGCAGTTGTTCATTTCCTAGTCTGTGCCATGAGAATTTATGTACTGGGAAGGAGAAAATGGAAACAGAAAATTGATCCAGTCTGAATTAGAGTTGAGTTTCTTGACCTCTTTAGTGAGTAATTGTCTTGAAAGGCTGGCTTTTTGCAGATAGAAATTACTTTTCATTGTTTCACTTATTTTCAAATCTATTTTTTTTATTTTGATTTAGAAATAATTTTAAATTTACATAAAAGTTGCAAAACCAGGATAGAGAGTTCCCATATACCCTTCACTCAGTTTCCCTTATAGGAAGAGTAAGAAAACCAGGAAATTAACAGCAATATAATACTGTCGTTTTATCTACAGATCTTTTTCAAGTTTCACCAGATTTCCCACTAATTTTTCTGGTCCAGGATCCTACATTATATTTAGCTGTCATGTCTCCTTAATCTTCTCCCATCTATGACATACCTTCAATCATTTTTTGTCTCTCATAGCCTCTACACTTTTGAAGAGAACTGGTCAGTTATTCATAGAATGTCCCTTAATTTGGAATGGTCTTTTGTTTTTCATTATTACATTGAGGTTATGCCTTTTGGCAAGGACACCACTGAAGTGATGTTGTGCCCATCTTAGCATACCATATCAGAGGGCACATGATGTCAGTATGATTTATTACTGTTGATGTTGGCCTTTATCACTTGGTTAAGGTGATGTCTGCCAAGTTTCTCAGCTGTGAAGCCACTATTTTCCCCTTTGCAATCAATAAGTCGCTTTTGGGGAGGTACTTGGATACTATGCAAATATCCTGTTTCTTGTCATACTTTTGCTAGCTAATTTTAGCATCCGTTGATGGTTCTTGCCTGCATAATTTATTGCTGGGTGTTTGCCTAATGGTGATTTTTCTATTTCCCATAATTTCTTCTAAATTTACTAATCGAAAGCCATTGTAAAAAGGAGCTGTCCCTTCTCCCCCATTTCTTTATTTATTCAATTTTTAATTTGTATTAGTGACTCATGGGTCATAATTTGATACCACCATAATTTATTTTCAGGCTCAAACTGAACCAGCTTTTGTCTTTGGGAGCTCCTTCAAGTTGCTTCTTTGCCCTTTCAACATGCCCCCAATTATTTTTGAGCACATTCTTATTTGGCAGCATAGGTTGTTCCAGACATCTTCTATTTTCTTTACCCTACTCCTGGAAGCAACCATTTCTCTAGGGTTAATTCTGTAGCTCTGATTTCTTTTATTGAAGAATGGTATTTTGAACCAAGATCTGGGCACCAGGTATTCTCATTGCTATAGGATGTCATTGTTTCTAGTCCCTTTCAGTCAACAGCACTAGGAAATATACACATTCATATTTATTTCTGCATCTATCCGTATGAATACATATTAACCATGCATTCTTAACTCACTCAACACTAAAAGTTTCATTTTAGCATTTCCCCTTTCCTTATTTGTAATTTTTTTGTTGTTGACAGTGAGAAACCTAGCTCTTATTATCCACAATATATATACTTAATGTTTTGATCCCAGTATACACATAAAGTAGTTTCAGAATTATCAACCCATACTAATCTACACAGAATTTGTGTACAGTTTTTTGTTTTTTGGTCTTTACTCAGTCAAAATACGCTTTTCCAAAGATACTTAGGTTGGTTTTTCTTCACTACTGCCTTCAGTTTAGTTGTTAGTCATTTGTGATACAGTGAGGTTCATTTGTTACTGTTGGTATTGCATTTGAGGTTCCCATCACATTCTGGTTGATTTTTAATTATTTGTTTATTTTTTGTATGTGAAATATTACTATTATCAGCTTTTTCCAGAGAAACAGAACCAATAGGATACATACATATCTATATCTATATCTATATCTATATCTATATCTATATCTATATCTATATCTATATCTATATCTATATCTATATCTATATCTATATCTATATATTCCTTTATCATTAGGAATTGGCTCATGCAATTACGGAGGCTGAGAAGTCCCATGATCTGCTGTCTGCAAGCTGGAGACCCAGGAAAACTAGTGGTATAATCCAGTCCATGTCTGAAGGCCTGAGAACTAGGGAAGCCAATGATTTGAATCCCAGTTGGAGTGCAGTCAAAGATGAGGTGAGATGTCCTAGCTCAGCAGTGAAGTAGGAGGAAAGGATTGAATTTCTCCTTTCTCTGCCTTTCGTTCTATTCAGGTTCTCAACGGATTGGATGATGCCCACCCACACTGGGGAGGGCAATCTACTTTATTGAGTCCACTGATACAAATGTTAATGTCATCTGGAAAGACCCTCACTCAGAAATAATGTTTAATCTAGGGATCCAGTCAAGTTGACACATAAAATTAACCATCACACCATGTTTCTAAGAATCAGAACTATGCAAAAAGGTATACTCAGAGAAGTATGGCTTCTTTACTCATTTCTGTTCCTATTTTCCCATTCTTTCCACCCTGTTCTCACCTGCCCTGCTAGGTAACCAGTCTCATGAACTTCTGGTTTATCTTTCTTATATTTCTTTTACATTTGCACAAATGAGCAGATACATGTGTATTTCCTTATATTTCTTCTTTTTTACACGGAGAGCAGCACTGTAGATATCTTTTGCATTTTGCTTTTTAAAAAAAACCTACTAATATATTCTGGAAATCACAGATATCTTCCTTATCCTCTTTTACTTCTGCATAGTGCTCCATTGTATCAAAGTACCATAGTTTATTCAACCATTCTCCGATGTATGAGAATTTCAATTGTTTCCAACTTTTTGCAATTACAAACTATGCGGCAATGACTAGCCTTGGGCTTGCATTTTTTTCTGCATGTTGTTGGAGGTGTTATCTGCAGAGTGGATTCTTATAAGTGAGATTACTGGGTCAAAAGGTACATGCATATGTAGTTTTGTTAGGTGTTGTCAAACTTTCCTCCAGAAGGTTGTACCAGTTTGCATTACCACCAGCGTTGTATGAAAGTGCCTTTTTCTCGTAAGCTCACCAACAGATTGTGTCCTCATGCTTTTTAAGTTTTTCTAATCTAAGAGATATGACATGGTATCACAGTATTGCTTTAATATTATTTCTCTAATTATGAGTGAGTTTGAAGATTTTTATATCTATTTTTTGTGAATTGTCTGTTCATAATTTTTTCCCATTTTTCTATGGCATTTTGGTCCTTTGTCCCTCAATTTTTAAGAGTTTGTCATATATTAGGGTTTAAATTAGCATTTTGTGGTATATGTTGCAAATATTTTCTCCCTGTTTGTCAGTTGCCTTTTGATTTTATTTTTTTGTCATGCAATTTAAAGCACTTTTTATGTAGTCAAATTTATCAATCTTTTATTTCTTCTGGATTTTGAGTCATAATTAGAAAGCCTTTCCCATACCAAGGCTGAAGAAGAATTCCCCCATGCTTCCTTCTAGTACTTGTATGGTTTCATTTATTTTCCATTTAGATTTCTAATACATTTACAGTTTTTTTTGGTAAATGGTGTAAATTATAGACCTAATTTATCTTTTTCCCAATGAATGCCCAGTTGTTCAGGCACCATTTATTATAAAGTCCATATTTCTACCAGTGATTCAAGATGCCACTTTTATCATATATTAAAATTCCATATGAACTTGTGTCTACTTCTGAGCTTTCCATTCTAGTCCACCGGTCTATTTACCTATTCTTGTGCTAGCATCACACTGTTTTAATTATAGAGGTTTTATAGTATGTTTAATGTGGTAGGGCTACTCTCCTCTCCCTTCCATTGGTTTTCTTTTTGGGTGTTTTCCTAACTATTGTTTCATTTTTTTTTTTTCATTTGAACTTTAATATCAACTTGTCTAACTTCGTGAAGACGTTTGTTGGTATTTTCATTGAGATTGCCCTAAATATATAAATTAACTTGGGGAGAACTGACACGTTCACAACGTTGAGTTGTCCTATCTAAGAACAGAAAATGTCTTTCCATTTATTCGAATCTACCCTTGCATGTTTCAGAAATGTTTTTTGTCTATTCTTGACACTTTATTCTTCCATATGCATTGGAATTAACTTATCAAATTCGATTAAATTTAAAGATTAATTTGACGATAACTGAGATATTTATGATTTTGAATTTTCCAGTCCATGAATAAATATATATCTCGATTTATTTAGCTTTTCTTTTAGTCTGTCAATACATTTTTATAATTTTTCTTCATAAAGTCTTGCACATCTATTGTTTAATTTATTCCTAGGTCCTTATTTGTTTTCTTTTTGTTATTGCTATTATAAATGGAATCTATTTTAAAATTACATTTTGTAGTTGTTTGTGGCTGATGTGTAAGAATGCTATTTATATATACATGTTAATATTTTAATCCATCAGCCTTGCTGAACTCCCTTACATCATCTATAAACAATTATAGTTCTGTTTCTTCCTTCCCAATCCTTTACTCCTTTTATTTCTTGTCTTATTGTGCTATCTACATCCTCCAGAATAAAATTAACTAAAAGTGATGACAATAGGTATTCTTCTTTTGTTCAGAATTTAAACAGGAGTTTTGCTGAATCTTATCATTAAGTATAATAGTTGCTGTATATTTTTGGTAAGTACTTTTTATTAGATTAAGGAAGTTCACTTTTTTTTTGTTAGCTATCAGTTTAATCACAAAAAGATGATTGAGTTCTATAAAATATTTTTTCTGCATGTATTGAAATCCATGTATATTTTTCTTCTAGTATAAAATTATAAGGATTTAAAAATAATTAATAAAGTATTAATATATATTTAAATACATTGCTGGAATCCACTTGGTAATATTTTATTTAGAATTTTCAGAAAGCATAAAGATATTTGCACCCCTATGTTCATTGCAGCATAATTCACAATAGCCAAGACTAGGAAACAATCTAAATGCCCATCAATGGATGAATGGATAAAGAAGATGGAATACACAATGGAATGCTACTCAGCCATAAAAAAAGATGAAATCTTGCCATTTACAACAACATGGATGGACCTAAGGGATATTATGCTAAGTGAAATAAGTCAGATGGATAAAGTCAAATACCGTATTATTTCACTCATGTGTTGAAGATAAAAACAACAACAAACACATAGATACAGAGATTAGATTGGTGGTTAGTGGAAGGGAAGGGGGGAAGGAGGAGGTAGAAAGGAGTGATAGGGCACATGTATACGGTGATGGATGGTACTTAGTCTCTGGGTGGTGAACATGATGTAGTCTACACAGAAATTGAAATATAATGAGGTACACCTGAAATTTATATAATATTATAAACCAATGTTAACTCAATTAAAAAAAAGATAGAATTTTTGGGTCTCTGCTCAGGAGTGTAACTGACTTTTCAGATTTGTATCTGTTTTTTGGAATCAAGGTATATCTGACTCATGAAATAAGTATATTTGTGTGTAGATTCTTTTCCCTTTTTTTAATTCTCTGTATGATTTTAGAATTGTCTATTTCTTGAAGGTGCATGGAACCGCCCTAAAAAACTGTTTGAGCCTGGTGTTTTTTAATGGGTACATTTTAATTACTGATTCAATTTCTCCAGTTGTTCAGTGGTTTATTCTTCAGATTTTCTTTTTTTTTTTTTTGAGTCAGATTCTGTTCTACTTTTGTTTCAAGAAAATTATTTTTCACTTATTTTTAAATTAATTTATAATATAGTTGTTCAAAGCATTCTTTTATGGTTATTAAATGTCAACCATATTTGTCACTAGGTCTTTTGTTCACAATATCTTTTATCCTTACTCTCTCTTTTATTGAAAATCTTGTTAGAAGTTTGTTTTGAAAACATCTTTGGGTTTTTTGATTCTTTCTATTTTTTCATTGCTTTTAGGTCATTAATTTTCAGTCTTATTTTCTTTCCTGTATTCAATTTGCCTTTGCTGGGCCTTTTTAAAAAATTTCTTGAATTGTTTATTTAGCTGACTAATTTTCAATCTTTCATGTCAAACATACGTATTTAAGGCAATAAATTTCCCTTTAAGTATAGCTTTAGCTGCACCTCACACATTTTTATAAATGATTTTAATTGTAATTCAATACTAAGTATTTTCTAATTCCCAGTGTTATTTATTTCTTCTTAGATCCATGATTTACTTAAAGGTATTTTCAAAAACCTCCTGTTGTAAATGTATTCAGACTTTTTCTTCTGGATAGTAGGTTGAAACTAGAAGTTGAGTAAGATCTTGCCTAGAGAAAAAGCGTGTTTTAAAATCCCCAAATATGTAAAGTTCTTTTTGCTTTCTTTGATTTATATCATTGATTTATAACTTAATTGCATTGTGGTTAGAGAACTTGGTATATGTGATATCGATTCTTTGCTATATGTTGAGATGTACTTCGTGCCCTAAAAATGTGGTCAGTCTCTGCAGCTGTGCAATGTGCACCTGAACAGAATGTGAATTATTTTTTGTTAGGCACAGAAATCTATATATGTCAATTTATGGCATATCTATATATGTCATATATATGGCAAATCTATATATGCCAATCCTTTTCATGCCATGGCACATATGGAAAATTGCAATATTTGTACAGCACAGTAGCATAAGCTGGAATTGGTTTGAATATGTTGTGTAGGGTTCAGTAAAATATTTATTACACATTCTTTATTTTATAAGTTATAAGAAAAAATATAAAACATTAGATAAGATATTAAGTATTAAATTTTTATAAACCTAGATAAAACATTTTCAAAATTTTATGTGAGAAACTTAAGTTTGCTTCCATAAGCATAACCTTTTTATATCAGGTTTTATGTTATAAGTGACTCTATATCATTCCTGATTAAGACTTTTAATAATGATCTCTTCTAATCTCTCCAAATTCTTGGTGTGAAAAACTAATGAAAAACTTTGCCCAAATAAATGACAAAAAATATTGAAAACATTTTACAAAAAATTCAGTTGAAATTATTTTGAGAGCATCCAAATCTCTTCCTTTATTTCATTGACGAATGTACTGTTGAAATTTCTTGTGATTGGGCATGGAGGGTCAGTAATGTGACAAGTTGGCTAGGTGGACTACATTTCCCAGAAGTTCCTTCCCTGTTGGTTTCCAGTTAGGATGGCCTACAAGAGGCATTTTTATGCAAGGTGTGGAGGGTAAAAGTGAAGCAGGAGCCATTTTCTTCTGAATGCTGGGGAAGGTGCTTTTTTTTTAGCTCACACATACTGCTTTATCTGCTGGCTCATCTCATTTGCTTAGGGCAGCAACCTGGGTCTGAAACTACTACACCTTCCCCTTCAGCCTCCCTAAGTCCCGGGCCAGGTGTGTGTTTAGCTCTGTGACAAAGGGCATCAGCATCTCCTGCAGGACACTCACTTCATTAAGCTTGGAGACAGCAGGAACTGACACTGGTTCCAGGCCATCCTTGTGGGTTCCAGCTCATGCTGGTGGGTTTCAGCTTGACTTTGCTCTCCCTCATTTATACCCATCTTTCCTACTCTGTGGGCTTCAAATCCACCATTAGATACAAAAATAGCCTTTCAGAGACTGTTTAACCAGCTTCCACAATTGTGTAAGGTCAAATCCCTGTAATAAATCTATGTGTATCTGTCTGTCTATCTATCTATCTATCTATCTATCTATCTGTCTATCTATCTATCTATCTATCTAGCTAGCTAGCTAGCTAGCTAGCTAGCTAGCTAATTATCTATGTATCCAGCTAGGTAGCTAGATAGCTGATCTCCTAGTAGTTCTGCTTCTGGGATTGAACCCTGACTTACACACGGGGCAAATAGATTTCAATTCCAAACAAAATGTTCACAAAGTAAGTGGTTAAAAATTCTAGTGAAGTTTTACTGTGCAAATGTACTGATAGAGCAGTTACTTGCCCCTAGCTTGGAGATCCCTTACGTGCACGTTAGTCACAAACAGACAAAAGCATTGGTGGCGGATTAAAGATGGCTGTGAATTCTTTGACATTCTTCCCATTGAGTGATGAGGTCAGTTTCCTTTTGCATTGCATCAGGGCTGACCTGTGACTTCTTTGACCAATTGTGTAGGAAGAGTGATGCTATACCATTTCCAGGTCTGTTCTTTAAAAGGACTTGGCAGTTACTGCTTTGGCCGCCTGGTGTCTGAGCTACCATGTAAGAAATCTGATGACCTTCCTGGAGAGACCACACAGAGAAGACCTGACACTATATGGAAAGGTAGGGGGCCCTGCTTAACCCAGCTGTCCAGCCATCCTGTCAAGATAATAGGTGTGAGTAAAGCTGTCTTGGACTCTCCAGCCCAGCCCGGCCACCAGCTGACTACCACCAAGTAACACCAATTTACCTCACGTAGAGCAAAAGAACTGCCCAGCCCAATGTCCTGACCCAGAAGACAATGAGATATAATGAAATGATTGTTTTAAGCCATCATGTTTTGAGGTTGCTTGTTACACAGAAATGGACAACCAGAACAGTATTCAGTATGTATGAAGAAAAGTATTTGGGTCCACTGCCTGGAATAGCACCTGCCAGGAATCCTTTCCCCCATCTCCCCAGCCCATGGCTGCAATTTGGGTTACATTCCTTGCTCCTTGGGCTCCTGGAACACCAAATCCCCTGAAGCTCCACTAACCTCTTGAACCCAATGGGCAGGGATTTGCCCTGCTGTGCTGCTGAAGTACACCTCCAGGTAGGAGAGCATCCTGGCCATGCAAAGTGCATGTGACAGAGCAGTGAGTGCTCCATACTGCTCGTTGTGCTCAGCTTCTCCAGGGACTGTGGGGCTCCCTGTCAAACCTTGTCCTGCTCCAACCTCCCTCCAAGGAGCCTTGGTTGCAACTTCTCACAGTCTGGGGGCTCCAGGCAGGCCCTGCCAGGCCACCCTGAGGGCCAAGGGCATGGATGTCCATAACTGATTCTTGGCATTCCAGGGACCTGGCACACTGTTAGCAGCTCTGAAGTCAATCAACCTTCTTAATTGTGTTGTTCAAGTTTTCTAAATTCTAACGAATTTTTTATTTGCTTGATGACCCCTTTCCTATCTTATGTCTTTTATTACTTATTTAATTCTATCCTTTTCTGAAAGCTTAACTTAGTCATTATTATTATGCTAATCAGCTGCCTTTTGCTCTCAGATCCATTTCCTGCCCTTCACCTATTGTGCTCAATATCCCGGCCAACTACATTTCCAGGGTCCATTGCCCTCTGATATCTGGGTAAGTTTAATCAATGGAAGACACTGGCGGGAGACTGGATGCCTCCTGTGGCATCTCTGACTGTGGTAGAGTCTCCTCCATGACTCTAGCTCCTGCTGGGTGCCACTTACTTCATGGTCCCAGTTCCAGCTGAGAAGCCTCCTTGTGAATTTACCGCCTGGCTTCTGAGCCCTTCTCCAGCCCAGGGATAATAGTGGCTTCCTGCTGCTAAACTTTGGGTTGCCTCTTTTCTATGTATGACTTCTGCATGCTTCCATCACCCATGTAAGCAATTAAATTGCTTCTGTCAAAAAGACTTAGAGTGGGGAATGTTGTCAGCAAAATGGCAGTATAGGAGTTTTCTACTGTCTTCCTCCCAAAGAACACCAATTTTGACAATCACCCACAGATGAGAGTACCTTTGTGGGAGTCTGGGTCCAGTGAAGAAGTTCCAGCACACCTTTGGAGGTAAGAAATTGGAGACTGGACACACTGCAGAGGGTAAGAGGAACAGTTTCACTTGACCTGTGTCATTCCTCCACCAAGATGGCACAGCTCAATGCTAAGAGAGACTCTTTCAGGCTCGCGATTTCTTCTATGGGGGAAAGTAAGAGCGTGTGAGTGAGCTCCTGGATTACCCAGCCGTGTGGATGCTGCTAAAGAGGCCCACTTCTTTCTCACCCTGTCAGAATACTGAGAGGATCTGCGCAACTGAAGGATGGAGAGAGGCCGGGAGCACAGCAGGCAGGATCTGGATCGCATCAAAGGCATGTGATCCTAACTGTTTCACAGATTCCATCAGAAAGCCCATCATGAGCTGCTGGGAACACCTCATCTGTGTATCCCCCAACTGGCCCACAGGCACCCCCAATGCTCCATGTGCCTCACCCACACTCCTCCCTGCAACCCATGGCTGGCTCCCTGTGCCTGATGGATGAATGGATAAAGAAGATGTGATATAATGGAATATTATTCAGTCATGAGAAAGAAGGAAATCCTGCCATTTGCAACAGCATAGATGAACCGTGAGGCCATTATGTTAAGTGAAATAAGTCAGACAGAGAGAGACAAATATTGTATGATCTCATTTATATGTGGGATCTAAACAAACAAATAAAAGTGAAACTTAAGGAAACAGAGAATAGAATGGTGGTTGCCAGTTACCAGAGGCTGAGGGATGGAGGTATGGGGAGATGCTGGTCAAAGGGTACAAGCCTTCAGTTATGAAATGAATAAGTTCTGGGGATCTAATGTACAGCAATGGTGACTATAGTTAGTAATACTGTACTGTATACTTGAAATTTGCTAAGAGTGGATCTTAAGCATTCTTACCCGACCCTGACACACACAAAGATAACTGTGTGAGGTGATGGATATGTTTATTAACCAGACTGTGGTAATTATTTCACAAAGTATATGTATATTAAATCATTATGTTGAACACTTTAAATATATACAATTTTATTTGTCAATTATACCTCAATAAAAACTGACCAAAAATGGGGCTGGCCTGATGGCAGAGTGGTTGAGTTCACGTGTTCCACTTTGGTGGCCTGGGGTTTGTGAGTTTGGATCCCAGGCCTGGACCTACACACTGTTCATCAAGCCATGCTGTGATGGCATCCAATATGCAAAAATAGAGGAAGATTGGCATGGATGTTAGCTCAGGGACAGTCTTTCTCAAGCAAAAAGAGGAAGATTGGCAACAGATCTTAGCCCAGGGCCAATTTTCCTCAAAAAAAAAAAAAACTGACCAAAAAAAAGACTTAGGATGGTTCCTGTTCCATGGCTGGATGCTGACTTATGATATTATTCCGTTATAACTATTATTACTCTTGTTCTTATTATTTAATACTTTCAGTGCTTGTGATGTTAATTTTATGTGTCCAAGTTGACTGGGCTATGGGATGCCCAGATAGCTGGTAAAACATTATTTCCAGGTGTGTCTGTGAGCGTGTCTCTGGAAGAGATCAGCATTTGAATCAGAAGACTGAATAAAGAAGATGGCCCTCACTAATGTGAATGGGCATCATCCAATCCACTGAGGGCTTGAATAGAACAAAAAGGCAGAGGAAGGGTGAGTTCTCTCTCTCCGCTTGAGCGGAGACATCTATCTTCCTCTGCCCTCATACATTGGAGCTCCTGATTCTTGGGCCTTTGGACTCTGACCAGGACTTAGACCATCAGTCCCCCACTCTCAGGCCTTTGAATTTGAACTGAATTATACCACTGGCTTTCCTGGTTCTCTAGCTTGTTGACAGCAGATCATGGGACTTCTATAATAAATTTCCTCCTATCTCTCTCTCTATATATGTCCCTTCTGTTTCTCTGGAGAACTCCGACTAATACAATGCTTTAAATTCACTCACATGTTTCCTAATTGCTCTTGAGCACCCTTGCTCTTTGCGTTCCACTTCTTTACTTTTGGTTAAAGTTTTCTTCTTTGTGAGTATATCTCCAATATTTCTTTCTATAAGAGTTCATGTTTTGGAAAACCTACAGATGTAGAATTTTAAAATATGCCTTTTTGTCATTTATTTAAGATCTTTATGGGGGAAGAAATGAAAAGACCAACGACCAGAGACCAGGACTACCTACCACACCTTGGTTCTTACTATATTCATTTTTATAAGTTCTCTCATGTATGAATGCAAAGTTCCTCTCCACCCCCCCCAACATGTACCCCTTCCAAGAATTACTTTAGAATCTACAAGGAAGGGAGGGCCTAGTACTCACAAATAAACAAACTTCAAAAGAAAGCCAACTATACATTTTCAGCACGAGAAGGCTGAAAGAGTTCAAATATACATACGTAAAGAGATTGAAATATACATTTTAAAAGAAGAAGATTCTTTGTTCTGAAGAAATAGAGGAAGATGGCATTGAAGGTTTATAAAGGGGTCATGATAGTTGTACAAGGGAGTAGAAGATTGGAATATTTTTAACAGTTTAATTTTTAACTTTTAGAAATCACAGCATAAAGTTTGGTCAATTATGGAGGTGCTGATTTCATCACTTTCTGTGAGCAGTAAACTTTCTTGATCTTTTTAAAAAAATATTTATTTTACTTTCACTTTTGAATGAAAGTTTAGCTGAGTATTAAATTCTAGCTTCACGATCATTTTTGCATAGCACTTCGAGATCTCTTCTTTGTCTTTGAATTGCTGAAGTTTTATTATATTGTGGCTAGCTTTGGGTTTAGTTTAATTTATCCTTCTCAGAACTCCTTATTCTTGAACTTCAGGATTCAAGTCTTTTAGTCATTTATGGAAAAATTTCAGCTATTATCTTTTTAAAAATTGCCTCTGTCTCATTTTCTCTGTTTTCCATTTTTGGAATTCAGTATATGTTGAGCCTCCTCATTCCATCTTCCATGTCTCTTAATCTTTCATATTTTCCAGATCTTTATGTATTTGTGCCTTCTGAATAATTTCTTCAAATCTGTTTTTCAGTTTATGAATTCTCTTGCTGTATCTAATTGCTATTTAACCCATCCATTTACATTTTTAATTTTTTGATTTCTCCCTATGCTAATGGATGGATTTTTACCTTGGTTGCCATTTCACACAGGGTACATGACTTTAAAGGTTGTAGCTTTTATGTAGTTTTCCCAGTTCTAATAATTCCCTGCTCACTTGGGCCCAATGCCCACCTTATGTCCCCACATGTGCATGAAATTCCAAGCTCTTAGGTGAATAGATCAATAATAAACCCTCTATCACTATAATGCAGCTGCATCATGAGCTGACACTTTGAAACTTTGTTCTGTTTTCAATTACCTCTTTGTTTCTGGTGTCTGGGGATTTCTCCTTCTTTCTTGAGAGCTTAGCTATGAATAGCAAACATTTTAAAATTTCTATTTTATCCAGCATTCTAGGTTTTTATAGTGAGATTTATCTTACTCTGCATTTTGCTGAAACAGAAAGTCCTCAGTAATACTTTAATAATGAGAAGGAAAAAAACCCTTATTATTAGTTTTAAAAAGAGAAAGACAATCTGTGTTGTTCTGGGACCAAGACAAATTACTCAAACAGCTCAAGCCAGAAAGGTTGGCTATGTCCATGTTTTGAAATCTGATGACCAGTAGATCCCAAAGCTATCCTATATCTGCATCTTGGTGGCTACAGACTCTGCCATTCAGAAAGCAAGAGCAATTACGTGATGGGTTTACTGGAAGTCCTTGTGAAGTAGCTCATCATTGTGAGTATCAGAAATTTGGTTCAAGTTATGGCTCTACCACTGACTCAAAAGGTCAGGATGGCCAGAGCCTAATTAATTCATTGAGTAACTTATAATCCTAATTAATTAATTAGATTTTATCAATAGAACAATGAAAAAATTGGCAAGCACCCACTAAGCCAAATCCTGGAGATATGGAAGAGAAGCAGATAAAAATTGCCACTGTCAAGGGACTTACAGTGCAGTAGTAGGAGACTGGCTCGGAATCATCTGTCATATAATGGAAGTTTGGATGGACTATTGTCGAGGCACAGAGTGGCCAGTTGAGTCTTGATTAGGGAGAATTGTAATCAATAAGTTCTGAGTGTAAGAAATGAGTGAATTGGAAGCATAAGGTCTTGCAATCAGAGACTTGTAGGATATTTAAGGAGTGCAGGCTCCTCAGTGTTCTCAGTGCTTTTGGTGGAATGGATACAAATGTGCAGACTTCTCATATGCTTTCCAAAGTATTGGGAAGCTTAGAGCGATATCTGCAAAATGTTTGAGACTGCTGAAGAGCAGTCCTTCAGGACCCATGGGGTCTTGCCCTTCTCCAACCATTCAATAAATAGCACTTGGTGGAGATTCCGGCTGAGGATACTTGTTTTCAAAACAACAGCCCTGAGCCAACCTACTTAAGTAGTTCCATATGTTTCTATGGAGAGTTTATGGATTGTGGCCTTCGGAATTCTTTTGTTTATCACCGGGAATCCAAGTCCTGAAAGCTGCTAACTAACCATGAGGTTTGCTGGTTATACAAGCTGTTGGACCTCTTAAGGACTTTGACATAAAGACCACTTTCTGTGGAATAAGAATTAGTGGTTTAAAAAGAGTGCACTTAACAGTATCATGTAAGTATCAGTTTCTGTATGCCATTACTGGCCAGACCTTTTTTTTTTTTTTAACTGGTCTGTGTTGCCTTGTGTATACACTTAAACAAGGCACTTAAAGGAAAATCTGAGCAGAGCCTTCAAAGACATAATCAGAAAGGTCTTTATGTGAAAATGAATGACTATCTTCAGCAGACCTAAAACCAGGACAGAAAGGTGGGTCCTTCCCTCCCTGGGGCCCCAAGGTATGGTCCCTTAAGATACTGAGGACCCATCCTTACCCTAGGCACCTATTCCTCCTCTGCCCTCCCCACCTCCACCAATACCCAGCTTGCAATGATATTCCTCTACCCTTTACCCATCTAATACCAAACACATGGGGGATCTATCCTGTTTCCAGGCAAGAGGTTTCCATGGATTGCCTCATCAGCCTTAATAACAGCTACTATTTATTGAGTATTTTGTGCCAAGCACTGTATTCTT
This sequence comes from Tapirus indicus, assembly GCA_031878705.1. Taxonomy (NCBI): domain Eukaryota; kingdom Metazoa; phylum Chordata; class Mammalia; order Perissodactyla; family Tapiridae; genus Tapirus; species Tapirus indicus. Next base: position 134,617,801 of record CM062919.1, on the reverse strand, counting down.
TTTATACTTTATCTCCTTTAATCCTCACAATAGCCAAATGAGGTGGGTATTATAATTATTCCTCATTTTACAGACAAGGAAGTTGAAGCTAAGAGAGTCTGAGCAATTTGCTTAAAGTTACTTAATAGCTACATTAGCCTCCTACTTATAATTCCACTATGACTGGCAGAGATGGGACATGAATTCAGGATTCCTGACTCAAAGCTCTTACCCACTTTGCTATATACTTTCCCACCCTCTCTTAGGAAACTACTTTTAGCTTGATCTCTAAGCCTCCCTAGCTCAAAAATGCTGTCGGTTGTGTTGCTGTCCATACTGTTTTCATATAAAACAATGCAGAAAAGAGGCTGGTCATCTCCTTCCATAAAACAGTCCTTCACACATTTGAAAACCATCCATGGCTCATCATAGAAGCTTCTCCACAGAGCAAACTGACAAGGCTGGCACTGAAGAGTAACACCCTGGAAAGGCAGATCTGAGACCTTGCAGCTCTGCCCAGCACACATTTCTTAGAGCTGACAAGTGAGTCAGCAGAAGTGAACAGACAATACCACGTTTGGTTTTAACATGATGAGTCAGCCCTGAAATCTGGCCAGCTTTAGTGTAGCCCCCTGAAGTTTTAACAGAATATTAATTGCCCTGTCACTTCCCGTTCCACACAGCTGGGTGGGATTGCTACCAGACACACTGTTGAGAAGTTACACATTTCAGCCCCGCCCAGAAAGGTTTCCTGTGGTGGGTGAAATGACAACATGCACAAAGGTCAAACTCCAGATGTGGGAATCTGACTTTTTCTCCTCTTGGGGAAAACATTGCCTCATTATAATCTCAGAAGATATTCAGTACAGGTTTAAGGCCAAAGTCTACTGAAAGATCCTCATCCCTCTAACTTGGAGGATGCCAGTCTGTTTCATGTAAATTTATCTAAGGCATTGAGACCACCTATTAGATTCCTGAGCCATGGGACCAGAGGAAGGGGGAGGGTGTTTAGGCATTTCTGAATGAGGGGAGCTGGACTAGAAGTTGCTGCTTAATCCTTGAAGTTGGAAGGCAGCTCAAGAGGAGGAATGGATTATTTCTTGACTAATACCTTGACTAGATGGAAATGCCAGAAGGTGGTGGGAAGAGTACATGGCAATATGGTAGGGAGTTTACCATTTATTCATTCATTCATTCATCTATTTATTCATTGCACAAAAATCCATATCAGGTTTGCGAAATTAATTCATGTTATACTGAGATGATAAGAAAATGTAACTTCTTAATTTTTCTAGATTAATTGAAATAATGTTCCTCCCATGTTACCAGCACTGGATCCCAGAGTGGGAATTAAATTTTAGTCCAATTTGGTAAACTTAGGCCAATGTAGTAATCTAGTTAAGTGCTCAGTTTCCTTTTATCTTCCAGATTTCTTCTCCCCACCTCTGCTCCTATGCAAGTTGACCTCTAGGTATGCAGCTGATGATGGATGGAATTCCTGGCTCATAGGTTTTGTGACACTATCAGCGGGATAAGGGGCCTTTTGGATCCTCACTGGTCACTGTGGCAGAGAGGTTGATGTTGTCTGCTTGCTGGACTGGGAACTACTGAAGAATATGACATTCTTTGATGTATTGGCATTTATCCCTGGAGCCCCTGGTCATGGAGTCCGTGCCTGTGGTGGTAAGGAGGAGAGGGCTGGTTTTGTTCTGACCCCAGGCTTCTGCTGCTCCACCAGTACTCTCTGCTGTGGGAATAGACAAAGGAATTAGCTTTCAGATGAGATGTGTCAGTGAACTTTTGCTACAGTGATGCTGTGTAACAAAACACCACTGAGCCCTAGGGGCATATAGCATAAACATTTATTTAGTTCAGGACTTGGCAATCTTCTTCCAAGGGCCAGACAGTAAATATTTTAGGCTTCTCAGGCCATACATTCTCTGTTACAACTACTCAGCTCTGCCACTGAGGTGCAAAAGCAGCCACAGACAATATGTAAACAAATAAGCATGACTATGTTCCAATAAAGCTTTATTTATGGACACTGAAATTTGAATCTCCTATAATTTTCATGTTATGAAGTATTATTTTGATTTTTTTCAACCATGAAATTGAATGGCCTGTGATTTTTTTTCCATGGGCTGTACAAAAACAGATGGTGGGCCAGCTTTGGCCTGTGGGCCATAGTTGGCTGACCCCTGATTTAGCTGATGAATCTGCTTTGGAGTGAGCTTGGCTGCTCTGGGCTGTGCTTGCTCATGAATCTGCAGTCAGCTGCGAGTTGGCTCAGCAGCTCTGCTGATTTTGGTTAGCCTTGGCTGGGTGACTGTGGCAACTTGGCTCTGCTATGTGACTAGCCAGCAGGTTAGCCTGGGCATATTCTCATAGCAACGACAAAGACACATGAGTACAAGTGGAAATGTGCAAGCACTTTCAGAAGCCTCTGGTTGAATTGTTATACTAACAGTCCATTGACCAAAGCAGATCACTTGTCTGAACCCAGAGTGACGGTTGAGGCAGAACGCTCCACCAAGAGGGCGAGGGCACTGACAAGTTACATGGCAAAAGTAACTTTGCCATGTTACAGGGCCGTTAATACAGTCAACCTAACAAAGGACCTAAATTAGGAGGAGTTTTTAAAATATGTTACTTGTGACCTCTTCCTTTAGGTGTGATGCTAGACCAGGGTATAAATGTGGAATGGGGGACACAGGCATGTGAAACAAATAAGTGTGATAAGAGAGGAGAGAGTGGATGCAAAGGCACAGAGGCACGGAAGAGCTTGCTCTTTAGTAAGATCATTCTAATTGTAGTGAGTATAATGTTTGGAGGGGAGAGTAGAGAAAAGCAGGCCGATTTCAAAGTAGACTTGATAAAATCTGGTAATATATTAGATGCAAGAGACAAGGTCAAGTTCAAAGAAGCAGCCATTTGAGAGTGAGAGAAAATGGGGATGCTCATTTTCACTTTTTAGCATGGCACTGTAGTAAGGATATCCAAAGCAATAGACTGCTCTCCTCCATTTTCTTTTCAGTAAAAGGAAGGCGTGAGGAAGAACACTCAGAGTACACAGATTGATTCTCAATTCGAGGTGAAATTTAGGATTTTAGAACCAGTTTCATGTTGTAGTGGTTTTAGAGTGAAGGATCAGGAAATACGCTATTTTCTGGTATAAAACGAGAGGAACCATATACATCCATATAAATCTTGCCCTTGAATCAAGATTTAACTATTCCAGGAAAAAGCTAAGCTTTTGTTTTTGACTCATAGAGATAACTTCCTCCCTCTCTCTCTCTTCCTTCCTTTCTTTTCTTTCTTTTTTTTTTTTAAACTTATTTTTTTGTTGAGGTAACATTGGTTTACAACATTATATAAATTTCAGGTGTACATCATTATATTTGACTTCTGTATACACTACATTGTGTTCGCCACCAAAAGTCTAGTTGCCATCCATCACTGTGCAAATGTGTCCTTTTACCCCTGTTCCCCTCCCCCCAACCCTGTAACCACCAATTTGTTCTCTGTATTGATGTGTTTGGTTGTTTTATCTTCCACATAGGAGTGAAATCATAGGGTATTTGGATTTCTCTGTCTGACTTATTTCACTTAGCATAATACCCTCAAGGTCTATCCATGTTGCCTCAAATGGCAAGATCTCATCTTTTTATGGCTGAGTAGTATTCCATTGTGTATATATATATATACCATATCTTCTTTATCCATTCATCCATTGATGGGTACTTAGGTTGTTTCCAAGTCTTGGCTATTGTGAATAATGCTTCAATAAACATAGGGGTGCAAATATCTTTCCGAATTAGTATTTTTGTGTTCTTTGAACAAATACCCCGAAATGGAATTGCTGGATCATATGGTAGTTCTATTCTTAATTTTTTGAGGAATCTCCATACTGTTTTTCATAGTGGCTGCACCAGTTTACATTCCCACCAGCAGTGTATGAGAGTTCCCTTTTCTCCATATCTTCTCCAACACTTCTTATTTCTTGTCTTTTTAATAATAGCCATTCTGATGGGTGTGAGGTGATATGGTAGTTTCAATTTGTATTTCCCTAATAATTAGTGATGTTGAATATCTTTTTGTATGCCTGTTGGCCATCTGTATATCTTCTTTGGAAAAATGTCTTTTCAGATCCTCTGCCCAGTTTTCAGTTGGGTTGTTTGTTTTTTTGTTGTTGAGTTTTATGAGTTCTTCATATATTTTGGATATTAACCCCTTATTGGATGTATGATTTGCAAATATCTTCTCCTGATTGATAGATTGTCTCTTTTTGTTTTTTCTTTACATTTGAACTGAGTAAGAGGGAAAAATGGTGCCCCATATACTACAAACTCTGATTAGAGTCCTTGGCATCATGGGAAATTCCTTGACTTGCTTCATGAAGGTTGACTGCACCCCAAGATTCTACTGTTTCAAAGCAGAGTCATGTATATGGCTTAGGCTTTGTGTAAGGACTATGGGGGATTTTGGTTATGAAACATAATGTGCAGTTTGCCTAGTTTCCCAGTGGCAAAATAGAAAACTAGATCTATTTGTTATAGAACTTTAACCTTTAGTTTTCTACTCATAATTGCAGCTGTGTCTTTGAATTTTATTGTAGTAAATACAATGAGACTTTACAATTTAAAATGAAAATCAAATATATTTGGAATGAAGCATCATAAATTTCAGAATGGAATATTTTAAAAGTGTAAAAAACAAAAAGGTTCTGTGTTTGTTTACATTACCTAAATGTTAATGATTTGCCCTTTTCCTTATCTCCTGAGTCCTGCTGTTTAAGATCCCTTGATTCTTTGGCTAGAATCAATGATGTCATTAAAAAGGAATGGTTGGAGGCTCTTTCCTACCTCCACCCCCAGCATTTCAGATGGCATTAGTTTCACCAGGAAAACAGACTTGAAACCAAGTTAAAGAAGAATGATTATTGTATTTACTTTATATTTTGCTGTTTTTCCCTCGAGATTATCCAGTTTAAAAAAGAACTTTCATCATCCTTGAAGTTTCATGTTGATCAGACATTTTGTCCCTATAATTTCCCCTAATTTGTTCACAATACATCAGTGAGAGAAACAAGAATCGGTCTGAAAGAAAGCCGGCCATGAGCTAGCAGGATGCTGGGGAGCTCTCCATTAACCCCAGAGCTAGTCATCTCTGTGGAAGATGTTACTGATGCAAAGCTACTCTGCCCAGATGTTCTCATCCAGACCCAGAGTTTTACATGTCATGAATATGCTGATGGCTCCTGAGTCACTATCTCCAGCCCTATATCTGCTCATACATTTAGATCTGTATATCCAATTATTGCTTGACAGCATGAGACTCTTGGATGTCTAATAGTCAACCTCAAATTCACCATAGCTAAAAGAGACTGATTCTGCACTTGCCCTATGCACCTGCTTCTCTCTCAACCTCCCCATATCAATAAATAGCACTGCCATCTATTTAATCGCTTAGTCAAAATCCTTAGTCACTCTTCATTCCTCATTTATTTCAAACCTCACCCGCCATCCATCAGCAGGTCCTGCAGCTGCACACTGTTTCCAAAGCTGACCACTTCTCAACATCTCCACTGCTACAGCCCAACCAAGCCACTGCAACAGCCTCCCAACTGGTCTCTCAGTTTTCCCTCATAGCCATTCTTCATACAGTGGCTGGAGAAGTCATTATGATAAGTAAATATTGTCAGAGAGGAAGAAATGTTTCCTCCCCCTTTTCTAGGTTCTTCTGGCTGGTCTAAGAATTCAGTTGACGGGAGACAGATTAAGAGGAGAAAATCAAATTTAGTTACATACATACGGGAACCCCAAAGATATGAGTTTCCCTGACAGTCAGGCAATTGAGAAGGGAGAAGGGAGTAGGGTTCTGAGACTCCAAAGGGCAGGAAAACAAGGTACAGGAAGATGGGAAAAGCAAATGTTTGGTAAACAAATGTTTGCCAGGAGAAGGAAGTAGGGTTCTGAGACCCCAAAGGGGAGAAAAGCAATTTACAGGAAGATGGGGAAAGCAAACGTTTGGTAAACAAATGTTTGTCATGCCATGCAAAGACAATGGGACACTGAGAGGACTCTGATCTCCAGGCCCTGCTGAGCTCTCTCCACCACACCTAGCCCATATTCTTTGTAGATATCTCTGGTGATAGTGCTCTTCCTGGACCAGGCCCTCTATCTAAATTCTTTTAGGCTGTTAAGGGGGAGACAAAAAGCAAGACTTCCTGAGTTTTTCTGTTTCTTAAGGAACAATTGGCCTAAAATAATCCTCATGCCATAGAGACACATTTTGAGGTGGCACATTTTGTACCCATACAAGATCAACCAACTTCCCCACTTAAATTCATTCTATGGTTTCTTTTCACTTAAAATAGAATGTAAGCTCCTCACCAAGAGCTATAAGGACCCACAACTCGAACTTCCTCCTCTCTCTCCCTGTCTCAGCCTCTGCCTCTGCCTACACATTCTGTCCCTCGACCTTCCCAATGCACCCATGTCTCTGGGCCTTTGCTTGTGCTGCTGGGAATGTTCTTTTCCAGAAGGCCTCCTGGCTGCTTTCTTCTCAACATTCAGGTCTCAACTCAAATATCTGGTCCTCAGAGAGGCTTTCTTGCACTATCCTCACAGAAGCATTAGCACTGCTCTTCCTCCATCCCTCTCTGTCTGTTTTAATGATTATTTTTTCTTCTTAGCACTTAAAACTCTCTAAAATACCTGTGTGTTTATTGTCTGTCTTCCCTACTAGAAAGTAAACATCATGAGAACATGGATTTTGTCTTGTCCATTGTGGTATGCCTAGCACCTAGACAGTGGCTTAGTACAGTGTAGGTGCTCAATAAATATTTGCCAAATTAATGAAAAAACACTAGTAAGGGAAGATTTACCTTAATAATCTAGTTTTTAAAAAGCTTGCAGTGAGTGTTGAATTCTACCAGGTTCTGCTACCTCTCTCTTACTTCTAGCTTATAAGAATGAGGCCTATGTTGCTGAGCCCTGGTTCCTTCTGATTCATGCTCCCATCTTCTCTGCATCAGCACCACCCCCACCAAACACAGCTCCTATTATATGCCAGGCACTGTTCTAGGCCCTGGGGAGCAGAACTGAATAGAGCACACCCAAACACCTGCTTTCATGGAGCATAGATCCTATGTACCTGTCCCAGAAGAACTTTTGCTGAGCCCCTGACACCACACAAACATTTGAGGAAATCAACTTGGCACCAGGGTGGCCTTGATGGGAATTAGTCCAGACAGTTCATGAGTTTCCCCTGTTTGCTAGAAATGTAAGAGTTTCCCCAATTGGATTGCTTGGTTGACCCATAAAGGAGAAGGCGAGGCAGAGCCTGGGCCAGCGTAGTACCAGGGCAGCCTCAACGATGGGTTACAAGCAGCAGAACAACAGGTTTGCTTGTCACTGATGCATGGCCTGACCTAGCAGGCAGCCACATCTGCTGCCCTGTTTAAGAAGTACAGGTGGACTTAATTAGAGCTCAGGAGCAGGAGCAACCCAAGTGCTCCAGCGTCTACTTCCTGCTCAGAGAGGGAGGGTCCTCCGAGGGCCCAAGCTGCTGTCCGTGGTTTGTCTTTGCTGTGTGTGGGCAAAGTTGTATTTTAAACCTGAAATAACAGTGAATTCTAGTAACACTTGTAGAAACCATTTTTGATTAGAAAACTCCTGTGCAGTTCAAGTAAACTAAATTATGAGGATAAGGACAGCTAACTGCCAGCTTAGCTTCGAACTTAAAAAAAAAAATTCACCGTATTTAGAATCATTTCATTGTCCTAAAAGGAGTCAACTTCTTTTCTCTACAAAAAACTACCAAAACAAAGAGAGTCATTCATTTGACAATACCCTTTGAGGCTGCCATTCTAGGGAGCATGAATGACAGGGTGGTGGAGTCCTCAGAGGTCACAAAGACAGGACATTCCAAAGCCCAGACTTGCCAGCACACCCTTTTCATGTGCACAGGCCAGCTATTATCCCCTCCCCCGCCCCACCCCCTTCTAGTAGCTCCACTGGTGAGTTAAGTGTGGTCTTAAGGGCCAAGTGAAGTGAAGTTCTGGAATTTAGAGCGGATTAGATGTGTATTCCCAGATGGGCTGCTTCTTGTAAGTGACCAAACCTCTTAATATTTCAAGTATTTGCCATCTCTCTTGAGACCGAGCAGATTAACGATGGAAGGAGGGGTGACTATTTTCTCTCTACTCTTAGCCGTCAAACTTCCTGCTGTTACAGTCAGAGTTCTTCCTCCATTTTGTCACATCATAGTCAGTTGCATTTAGAAGGCATTTGTTTCCCAAGGCCCAGGGACAACACTCTTTCATTTCACCTATTGAGGCTGACATCCTCAAGTATACAGTTGTCCTAAATACCATTGTACCCTTCTGAACCTTAGGTTTGAGATATTGGTGCCTACTAGTAGGCTCTTTTACCTGGTGATGTGATAGATTACCTCTGAATAGTCCATTTTAATATAACAAAAGGAACAATATCTATGATGGCTCTAGTCTTAGAAGAAGGGCAGGTTCGCAGCTTATACCTGGAGATATTAAATTTTCCTTCAGTTCGTTGTGCTTTTCTGGTAACTGCTGAGATGTCTCACATGGAATCTAAATTCAGTCTTTATCGAATGTCTAAGAATTTGGCTATAGAGCATTATTTTTAGGTCACAGCCATGTATAATTTCGGTTACTTGATTAAATCCATGTAAGAGTCTCCTTTCCTCTTTGTAGATGTCCTTTAGGGTCTCTTTGAGTTCTAAGTATTTGGTGATTCTGAATAGTTTGCATGCCGGGGTTTTTTGAGACCATGTTTAGTCTGTGGAAATACTGTGGAACAAGAATGACTGTTTCTTTGTTCTTTTTGAAGGTGATTTGCTTCCTGGGTGTTTTCCACCTCCTTGGGAGTGATAATTGAGTTATCTGTCTGTTATTTAAGGCTGCTCATCTTCAGGGTAGTCCTTTATGTAGTTGATTATTCCAAATCTGTCAGCTGCCACCAGTACACAATAAACTCTCACACTTAACTTCAGAGCAGGGGTCTGCTCAATTGCTTTTTGCCTAAGTTGTTAAGAACTGAGTTTTTTTCAGTTATTTCTTGAGCTTACAAATCCCAATTTTTATTTAATCAAAGGAACTTCATGGGAAAACAGCAGTATATGAAATATTAATTCACAACAGTGATAGTGTGATTGAGGAATAGCAGCAGCTGCCCTAAGTCCATGGCTGTGAGAACACAATTAAAATTTTAACACATTTTGTAGCACTCAGCTTTCAAGTAATGGGGAAATGTATATGGTGCTGAAGTATAAACTCCTGCTTGAAGCCCTGTTGTAAGTTTAATGATGAAAAAAACCCTTGTTTCTTTGACAAGTTCAAACATATTGACCTTAAGGATTTTGATAGTTGCTAAAATTCCTGGGTTTATTCTCAATGGAAATCTTCAGAATATCGAATGCAAAGATTCTCAAAACTTTGTGAGCATAAGAATCAATTGGTGAACTTGTTAAAAATGCAGATTAGGCTCAATTGTTGATGGACTTTTGGGTAGTACTAAGTTTTTGACTGTTATGAACAGCTGTGAACATTCTAATTTGTGTCTTTGTGGTGAACATGTGTGTGAGTTTCTGTTGGGCTTATGTCTAGGAGTGAAAATCCTGCGTCACCAGTTAGCCACATCTTCAGCCTTAGTCGATATCGGTGAAAAGTGTTCCAAAGTGATTGTACAATTTATAGTCCCTCTGCAGCTGTAAGAGTTTCCATTGTTCCACATCTTCACCAACACGCGGTATTTTTTGTTTTCATTTTAGCCATTCGGATGGTTATATAGAGGTATTTCATTATAATTTAGGTTTAAATTGGAATGGATAAATGCATTTTGGTATAATCATACAATGCAATACTATTCAGCCAAAGAAAATGAACAGGCTACAACTACATGCAACAATATGGCTGAATCTCACAAATATAATTGGTGAAAGAAGCCAGACACAAGAGTGCATATTGTATGACTCCGTTTATAGAGTACAAAAAAACGCCAGGTGAAACTAATCTATGGCATTAGAAGTTAAGATTATGGTGAACCTTGGGGTGGGGGAATAGGTTGTGACTGGAAGGCAGCAAAGGGTCCTCTGGGATATGGGTGATATTCTGGTTCTTGATCTGAGTGCTGGTTTTACAGATGGGCTTAGTTGTGAAACTTCAGTGAGGTGTCCACTTATGGCATGTGTGCTTTTCTGTACGGATTTTATATTTTATTAAAAAGGTGTTTTTTTCCTTTTTTTTTCAAGCACAGATTTCCAGGCCCTTACCATGAGAAGTTTGGTCCTTTGATGGGACCTTCAACTTCACATGTTTAACAGGCACAAGGGTGGTTGGGACGCAGGTGGCCTCCACGTGCACTTTGAGAAACATTGATAACTGCGTTCAGTGCAGAGGTTTTTTTAAAGCATTCATCAGCTCTTCAAAATAATTTAATCAGCTGCTTTGTGCACTGCAGCTATTTTAGGTCATTTCAGAGATGGTTTCAGAGCCCCCCACCTTTCGCCTTCTGAGAGTGAATCAATCCTGGAAAATGAAAACACCAAATGAGCTCCACGTGGGAGAGAGCTGCAGCTCGCACTCGGTGTGGAAAGGACAATCAAGTGAGAAATAAATCCATTAGGTGGGAAGGAAAAACCCCATCAAGTTCTGGAATCACAGAAACTCTCTCTGGGAGACCGATCATTTCTGGTGAAAGCCCATTTCATTTATTTAGCCAAGAGTGATAGAGTACGTCTGGGTCTGAGGCATTTGGTGAAGACTCTGTGAAAACTAGGTTAAGGACTGAATCAGAATCTCTTCCAATTACGTGAAGGAGGAAGCTTAGCATGCAAATAACTGTAAAGCTATTGCTTGTTGTGACTAAAAATCCCCCACATGGTAAGGCCTGAATTGGCTTTCATTTCATGGCTGAGGGGAAGAACAGAGCTACCCCACACAATTACAGGCAGGTTTTTAAAGAGAACAAAAAGAGTAAAAAAAAAACATCACTCAGTGCTGGTTTAGAGCTTGCTCTATCCACTCAAGTTCTGAGAAAGAAAGTGTTCTCACATGTCAAGAGGGAAAGTGTTCTTAGCTAGTAAAAACCTCTCAGCTTTTAAAGGAGCCATTATTCTCTGTGGAGACACAGGGGTATAGACAGTATTACCTGATTTACCTATAGGCAGGCTGATGTTAAGCTGATATTCACCGGTGTGACTCCACCAATTGTTAAAAAATTGAAATAGTTTCTTGACTGTTGGAAAATAGCCTGAAAGCCCCCCACCCCCAGCCCGCCCCCGCCACTGACTCCTCTGGGATCCCTCAGACCTCCTGACAGCATCGCAACTAAAGAGTTAACGGCTGGATTGGGGGCAGTGTTCCAACCCTCTCAAGCAACAATCTACCTCAGAGGTCTTTGCTTTGTGGTAATACCTGAGAAGGGGGAGAAGCGGCCTTGTTTGGATGGGTGGGCTGAGGGACCCTATCCACCTTCCTCTCCTCTGTATCTTTTCACTGACCTCTCCTCCCTCAATTCTACTTCCCTTGTAATTTCTCATTCTTTGGCAATTTCTCATTCAAATCATAGTCTAGGCAATGAAGGGTCAGTAATTAAATGTAGATGTTTTGTCATTAGATTAACCTTTGATTCTGTCAGTCCCAAATATCCAACGGCTTACAGATGCTCTCTGAGTCATTCCCTCATTCACTCTCTCACTCATTCAGCAGACATCTCTGGAATGCCTGCTACATGCCAGGCACTGTGCTTGCCAGTGAGACTCCATCCTTGGCCTAAAAGAAAGCTCACAGTCTGGTGGGGATGAGCAACCCATAGAGGGATGATTGCGATGCAATGATAGAGCTATGCAAGGGTATGATGAGAGTGTAAAGAAGGGCCCGCAAATATGGCTTGTGGTAGGTCCGGGAAGACCTCCTGGAAGAGGTGGTTTGAGCTTATTCTTAATGGAAATAGAAATGAGCAGGATGGGAATGTGGAGTGGAGGACATTTTGGGCAAAGGGGACTGTATGAACAAGATGAGAAATAGCGTGGTATGTACAGGCAACAGAATGTAAAGTGTGAGACGGAGGTTGGTAGGAGGCAAGACCTGAGAGGAAGGCAGGGTCAGGAAGAACACTGCTAAGGGGCTGAGATTTGGTTCTGTAAGTTAGAAGCTTTTTGACTCACCAGGGTGCAGCCAAATAATGTTACTGATAATAAAATATTAGGTTTGTGATGGCTTTACTCCTAAAAAACTTAAATTAGAGCATATTCAAGGTTATCCCTGTAATATGGTGACTCTCCCCCACTGGCATTCCATATGCTATCTTGAGAGAGAGAGAAAGAAAGGGATGGAACTAGGGCCAGGAGCCAGGGCTTGAGAATAACTCTTCGCTCACCTCATCCAAGCAGCAGGCTACTGGCCACGGTATTAACAAATTGCCTCTGGGCTTTACCTCCTTACCAAGATTTTGGGGTTTCATCAAATCTGGGTACACCCAGGGCATGATACACCACCTTGAGTCTATATTACCCCTCTTGTTGGTCACGAGAAGACTGCGGCCATGTAGGATGCGAAGGCTTGGGAGGGTTTCAATGTACATGGGCCCATGTACATTTTATGACGATTCCTCTGGCTTTGCAGAGCAGTGATTGGGCATCCTGTGGGTAAAGAAATCTCAGCCACACACTCCCAATGTGGGTATTTTTCAAATAAATTGCATATGTTTAATCCTACACTAATATATTGTGCCCATTTAAAAACATCCTCCAAAATGGAAATCACAAGAGGATAAGAAAAATGAGATTAAAACATTTAGAATAATTTTTATTTTATTTACTTATAATAAACAAAACCTCATGATTGTATGTGTCTAATTATTTTTTTAAATCCTGGTTTATACTTGTGATACTATGATTTGTAGATCTTGCTCTAAGTTTATTTCAGTTTTGGGTTTTAATGGCTGATGTAGGTGGAAAAGAGCTCATAAAGCAATGTCTCCCCAAATGGAAGTGTACTTCCTAAATCAGTTTTTCCTAGACTCATTTCTAGTTCTACCTAGTAATTATGCAAACGTTTTTGTTGAAATTCAAGTCAGTAAGTTTCCTTTATCCCTAGTATCCATCAGCTGTTCTTGGAAGCTAATTGGAAGGGGTACATGTTTTTCATAGTGTTAACAAATTGGTTTAATATCTGCTGAACCTTTGTTTACAAATTTTTAAAATGGTTAGAAATTCTGTATCCCAAGCCTTTAAAGTATTCTGATACAAATGTTTGTACACGTGATGCCCTTATATCATTTTTGGCAATAAAATCACAAAATGATAGAAACATTTCCAAATGTCTATTTTCAAACTTCTCTTTGGTAGGAGTTTCTTTTGAAAAGTAATTACTTTCTCACTCATTGTTGAAATGTTAACTTTACTTTGAAGGGACTGAATAAGTGGTTTATTTATTTATTTTTTTCCCAAACAACTGTGGGATAGCATACCGACACCATCAAAGAAAAAGGCAGCAAATCTAGGCTATCTTTGTAAAAGAAAAAATATGCCTCATATTTAAGTTTGGCAATTTGAAAATTGGCCTGATTGGATGTTGGAATGATTGAAAGAAGGGAGTCCAGAACGAATTCCAAGCTTTCCAGCTTGGACAACTGCCTGAATGATGGTGTCACCAAATGAGGTAGGAGAGAAGGGGAGCCAGTTTAGGAAGATGATGAGACATTGGAGTGGGAATTTGGAGTTGTTGAGTTCAGTTGTTGAGCTACAGGACTTCTTGCTGTTACTTCCTGCCAAACGTATTGAAAACCAAACTCATCCTTGGCTTTATGTCCCCAATTTACTTTTTTCTTCTGTTCACCTATCTCTGTCTGTGGCACCACCATCTCTCAGTCACTTAAGGCTAAACACTTTGGAGCCATATGTGACCCATCCTTTCGTTTCTGCCTATATCCAATATCCAAGAGCTTTCAACTGTCACTTGTTCATTCCATGTGTATTTATTGAGCACCTACTATGTGCCAGTGACTGATCTAGGCCCTGAGAATGTAAATGTGAAGAAAACAGACAAGGTCCTTGCTCTCATGGAGCTTATATTCTGGCTGGGGAAGATAGATAATAAATAATTATAAACATATAGACAAGAAAATAATCAGATATTGGTAAGTGCAAGAAGAGAATTAAAACAAGTGATGTAATCCTGCCTAGGAGGCTGCTACAGAAGAGCTGCTTGAGAGGTGCCATTTAAGGTGAGGTCTGAAAGTCATGCACTATTAGGGGAAAGAGCTTTCCAGGCAGAAGGGCCCAAGCTCTGGATGAGCTTGGTGAGTTCTAGGAAGAGAAGGAAGGCCAATGTTGTAGGGCTAGGTCGTAGTGGAGTCGGGTAACCCCGATAGTCATGACTTTTCTTTAATTGCTGCTACTCTGTTCCCGTGCTCCATCACCTCATACCTAGCCCGTTATATAGTGCCCTTTAATTTCTCCCCACTTTCACTCTCTCCTCCAAACTATTTTGCACACTAATACTTAATTAGCTTCCTGAAATTTTCACAACACTATGCCATGGTAAAGCCTTCAGTAGTTGAGGAGTAAGCCAAGCCTTGAGGGCCAAGAAGACAGGCAGCTCTGCACCTGGGGCGTTTGCTCCCTGTGAGGTTTCCAAGAGGCCTTGGGAGGAAATGATGTCTTGTTACCTTCTAAGGGTTACCCACTTCTGGATTAGTTTTCCAATACTGCTGTACCAAATTACCACAAATTTAGTGGTTTAAAACAACACAGATTTATTCTCTTACAATTCTAGGGGTCAGAAGTCTGAAGTGGGCCTCACTGGGGTCAACATCAATACACTGGCAGGGCTGCCTTCCTTTCTGGAGGCTCTGAGGGGCACCCATATCCTTCCCTTTTTCTAGCTTCTAGAGGCTGCCCACAGCCCTTAGCTTGTGGCCCCTTCCTGCATCTTTAAAACTAGCCGGGTAGCATCTTCCAATCTCTCTCTGACTCTGACTCTTTCTCTCTTGCTTCCCACTTTCACTCATAAGGATTCTTGTGATTACACTGGGTGTACTGGGGTAATCCAGGATAGGATTATCTCTCCATCTCAAGGTTAATTTCTTAGTAACCTTATTTCTCCCTTATAGTGTAATATAATATATTCACAGGTTCCAGGGATTAGGATGTGGACATCTTTAGGAGGTATTATTCTGCCTACTATGCCCGGCTTCTTTGATGTATTAGGATTTTTTAGATATTTGTGGCTCATGGGGACTTCCTACAAATAGAAAAGCCATAAGACTAAGACCAGGCCTGTCATGGGAATCTGATTGCTTTGGTTCTGCAAACATGGTAAAACTATGCCCATTGATGGGGCAGGATTGATAGTTTTTCCTGCAAGAGCAGCTGAATGTGGGATGGGGGGAATAGCAGTAGCAGTTCTTGGATAGAACTAGAAAAACAGGGAATATATCTTTATCTCATCTATTTTCTGTCCAGATGGAGAGTTGGATTCTTGACCTTTAAGTTATATCCTAACTCTGAGAGTTTATGATCTTCCCGTTTGGTGAGATGGCTTCCAAGAGGGAGTATATTGCTGGAGGATATGGAAATAGAGGGATTCATGTTTGATAGCACTAGTTCTAATCTCTTGAAAGAATTATTATGCTTACTTAGTAGACATATTCTGTCTTCTCCACACTTGGAAATTTATAGGGAAAGAGATACCAGAATGTTCCTCAGTGAGACATTCTTTCATTGCCTTCAACCTCTAAGTTATATCTACATGCCAAAGAAGCTATTCCTTGGCAGGAAACACAAGTAAACTCCCATTATATTGATCTCCATTGGACAGTGATTGTATGTCCTGAATTTCTGGAATAGTTTTCATTTCATATAATTTTATTCTTCTCAATAAAGAATTAATTAAATGTACAATTAAATACAATTAAATTTTATATCTTGGTAAGACTTTTCATACAATAAGTTCACAAATCAGAAAAAGATCCTCTGTCTTAATCCAGCTTAATTTTTAGTTTGGGCAAGTATAGTTTAATATCTGTTTCCCTAGTGGTGGATCTTTTGCCTGAATAATTATATTTTTCTAAACATTCCTAGTCGGTAGAGCTAGAGACAAACAAAACTTATTTCCAGGTTCTCTGCATAAGCAGCAAATTGGTACCTGGTAATAAATTTACTTTGAAAATAGGTAAAAGAAAGAAGCATTAAGAATAATGACATCCAGCGTGTATTAAACACCTAATATAATTTAGGCACTGTGCTAAGTGCTTTACATATGTAGTTTTGTTTCAGTCTTAAAAAATGAAAACTCTATAAAGAATCTCCTCTCTGCCCATATTATAGATGGGGAAACTGATAAGGCCCTGAGCAATGTGTCCTAATAATGTGCAAAGCTTGATGGGGGAGAATTGATATCTGGATTAGTTCACTGCCTCCTAATACTGCTTCAACTCCAAGCCGTTCTTCTTCTAAGCTCCTCAGGGAGGAGGAGAGGCTTTGGAATATAGGTGAGTTTTGAGGGGAGAGGTGGTTGGGGTGCCTTGGACAGAAAGGCCAACACAGCTGAGGTGGGATTACAATGGTGTTCTAAAAGGATAGGAGCCCTTGGGCTGCAGAGAGAACCAACCAGAGTTTTTCACCAGATCAGGATACAGAGACCTTGGTGTCTGGGGTTGTAGAGTTCTTGCTTTGACATCTTCTGTGATGAAGACTTGGTCAGTCATTCCAGTCTGTCCCATTCCAGAAAATAGCTCACCATCCACCCACCCACTGAAAGCTAAGCTAGGACTCATCTACAATTTTTCTCTTTTTTTCTCCTTAAATCCCACTCTACAGCAAGATCTGGTTGTCCTACCTTAAAATACACCTAGAATCTGGGCTCTTCTGTCCATCCCAATAACCACCACCTCCCTTGGTCCAAAGACTCATCTGTTCTCTCTCCTGAACTGCCATAACAGCATCCTAATTGGACTCCCCACTTCCACTCCTGCTTGCCTAAAATCCCACCCTAAAGCCATCTTT
The DNA here is from genome assembly GCA_031878705.1 of Tapirus indicus. NCBI lineage: Eukaryota > Metazoa > Chordata > Mammalia > Perissodactyla > Tapiridae > Tapirus > Tapirus indicus. The sequence continues at coordinate 134,600,773 of CM062919.1, read as the reverse complement.
TAAAAACATAAATCAGATTATGTCTTTCTTTCTCCTGCTTAATCTTCATTGACATCTTCCTACTACACTTAGAATAAAATCCAGTCCCTTAACATGGTACACAAGGGCCTGTGTGGGCTGGATCTTGTCCATTTCTCTAAATTCATTGTGTATCCCTAAGTCCTTGCCCATCTCAGGGCCAACTTTGCGCCTGTCCTCCCTCTGCTGGGATCACCTCCTTCCTTAGATGTTTAACATTATCTCTTTAAAGAGGCCTCAAGTAAGCACACTTCCACATGCACCCTCAAATATTCTATCGCATCACCCTTTCAATTTTTTATGTAGCAATTATTCCAGTCTATTATTATTTTATTTGCAAGCTTGTTATTTTGTTTCTCTCTCCCACTGGAGGGCTGGACCTCATCTATCTAAATCCTCAGAGCCTAGCACAGTGTCTGACAAATTAGGGGTTCATTAAATATCTGTTAAAAAAATGAAAGAATGGATCATAATGATTTTTAAAGTATTGGTTTGTTCTTAAGCCCAGGTGCATACAGTGGACACATTTTGGAGTATCTGCTCAGTTCATAACAACCCTCTTAACTGGGCTTCCCAATTCAGAGGAAATGGTCCCCAGGACCATTTGGTTGAACATGCCCCTGACCTCCAGCCACAGTGGACTAGACAGCTGACTCCAGGTGGGCCAATCAAAATTGCAACCCTGGCAATTTGGAATTGGGGCTGAGAGTAATATGGTTGGACTGTACTGTGTATCCTCAGGAGGCCCGGGCAGTCATGAGTTCTGCTCTGGGGATCAGAGCTGGTAAGCAGAAAAAGACAGGAGACTGAGTAGATGTGCAAAGAGAAAACGTGATAGGAGACACAGGGAGAGAGTCTGAATGACTTTCCAAGTCCTGATTCCAGAATCTTCTTGCTGCCCTGCTGACCTCATGCCCTCATGTTCAGGAAAACATCAGCTGCCTGCCCTCCAAATGCCATCCCATGGGCGAAGCCAGTGTGGTGCAGATACCCCTGTCAATTTAACACTTCGTGGAAACAAATTGGCCATTAACATGTTGGTTCTGCTTTAGCACTTGCTCCTCTGTGCCATTTTCACTTCATGTGATGATAGATGACTTGCTCTTCAGCTAGAAACTGTGTGTAAGTGAAAAGGTTTCCAGAAGAAGCAAATGGAGAGAAAGCAGTGAGAGCCCAACATCATTGTGGCATCCCCCATCAGGAGAGAGGGCCGAGGAAGGGAACGTCTCAACGGGGGAGGTGTGAGTGATGAAGAAGCCAGTGCTATAGCTTTGCCATCATATAAATAGCAGAGAGCTCTGCAGGCCTGATCAGCAATGAGCAGGGTTGCTGCGGACTGGGGACTGTGGAATATAAAATGTCTGGTTGTAAGATATGAGTTTAGAAGCAGCAGAGTGAGTCTCCTCAGGTGCTGGATCATTATGCTGAAATCAATCTTCACAATGGAAGACAAAGTCGGCAAAAACGAAATATTCCCTCAGAACCAGGGATTTAAAGTATAGTAGGCTGCTCTACTATTAGTAACAATCAATACCAGCTGAGTTTAAGACTGCTCAATCCCCTCTTAGCCTGACCTCATTACACCTGATACTAATGAGGGACTAAAGTCCAATGGTCACGGATGGGCATTTAATATTGCTGCAATCACACCAATTCAGATACTCTTTATCAGCAAAGGCGTGGGGAGAAATACATTGGCTTCTCAGCAATGCAACAAGCTGTAAAGTATCTCTCAACAAGTCCACCAAGGTGTGAACATCAAAAGCCCAGCAGGAGCTATTTATATCTGAAGATTATTGGGCAATAGCTGCACAGAGGAATTGCCTCTGAAAACGGCGCCTTGACTAGGTACTTCTGTGGTAAGCCCCAGAAAACATTGAGCTCTCCAGGGTAATTTTCATTCTTCGGAGAATCTGCATCTTGGCTGGGGGTATTATTCCTCCTGCCGTGGATATCTGGACAGGATGGCGGGGGGGGGGGGAGTGGACTCCAAGGATGTGGGAGAGTTGACCATCAGTTACTTTTATACAGATCATCAGACCACCTGCTACTTCCATGACTAGCACTTTTTAAACCTGAGGTGAGACTGATATATGCAGTTCATGTCTGCTTATGAGGACATGTGCGAAAATATCCTGGGACTCTTAGACTCAGGGAAAGCTCTGCATCTGTGGCTGCATCCTGGCCCTGCTGGAATAATGGCCACAAGTCTCGGCTGGAGTGAGTCTCTTTGCCAAGAGAGAGGTTATAAGGCCTGGAGCAGTGTTTCCCAAACTGAGCTCAATAGGGTGTGAGTATGTGCTAGGAGATATAAAGATTACATGGGCGATGTTTGTGAGAAACTGAGTTAAACAGTTAAATTAAAATTTGGAAGGTACGCATGTAACATTCATGCATAGAAAAAAGTCTATATAAAAACATATATAAGGCATAAAGAGCAATAAAAACCCACCTTAATACATACAACATTACCAATCCCATCAGTCCCCCTGGTCGTCCCTTTCTGATCGGGTCCTCCTCTCTCCCCAGGTAACCAGTTTTCTGAATTTTGTGTTTGAGTTTTGCTTTTCATCATGGTTCGACTATATATGCATATAGTCTTAAATAATATATTTTAAAATTTTATGTGCTTTTGAATTAGTGATCAATAGCCTACTGTTAGGTATTCTTCTGAGGCTTGCTCTTCATTCAACTCTATGTTCCTGGCCTTTGTGCATGTTGATATGCCCAGCTGTAGTCCTTTTTCATTGCTATTATCCATTCCATGGATATACCGCAACTGATTTACCGTTTTCTTGCCTGATGGATATTATGTGGCTTACAGTGTTTTGCTATTACAAACAATGGGGTTATGAACTTTCTTCTATATGGTTTCTGCAGCACATGTGCAAGAATTTCTCTAGGGTAGAATTTCTCTAGGGTGTATACCTAAGTGTAGAATTACTGCATGTGAGGGTAGGCACATCTTCAACTTTATAGGATAAACCAAACTGTGTTCCAAAGTGATGGTTTTGATTTTCATTCACTCCAACAGGCTTTAAGAGTTCATTGCTCCATAACTTCATCAACACTTGGTAATGTCAGACAGGATTTTTGCCCATCTCATGATTTTGATTCTTCTTTCTCTTATTTTTAGTGGGTTCGATCATCTTTTCACATATTCATTGGTCATTTGAGTTTCCTCCTCTGTAAGTGCTGTCCACATTCTTGCCCAATTTCTGTTTTTGTTGTCTTCTCCTTATCAATTTGTAGGAGTTCTTTATGCATCCTTCATTGTAATTCTTAAGTTATATGTTTGTAAATTTCTTCTCCCAATTTCTGATTCATGTTATCACTTTCTTAATGGTGACATTTCACGAAGAGAAGTTTTACATTTGAATATAGAAGGATTTATCAATCTTTTATGTTATGGTTGTGTTTTTTGGGTCTGATTTAAGAAATATTTTTCTACCCAGAGGTTATAAAGATATTGTCCTAAATGTACAAAAATTTTGATTTTCACATTTAAGTTTTTAATATCTGTTTTTGTGAATAGACTTCTTTGCCTCAGGACTTCTCTCAATCATTAATATGCATTGTGGACCTCCCTGAAGGGAGACAGAATGCAGCTTTCCCTATTGTATTCCAGCCTCAGATTAATTTTCCAGAAACATCTCCAGGGATGCTTTGGAACATACTTTGGGAACCATTGCTCCGTAGAGCAGAAAAAGTGAAACCCACTTTCTCCCCACATTCTTGACCAATTCTGGGACACTGCCCTGGACCAATTGCTGGGTCATTTCCTTGTGATTTTTCTTATTTTGAAAATATAGACCTTATTACCTTAGCTAAAATGTAAAATAAAATAATATGTATTGAGAACACTAGCTAGGGTGAAAATATTAATGTGTAAAAAGGATAAAAATCATTGCTGTTTGGATATTCTCCATCCCCTCCCTTCATCCCATGCCTCTCACTGGGGGATGGGGATGTTGTGCGGAAGGTTCCTGCCTGCTGGATCCTCCTGTAGGCTTTGCTGCAGAGAATCTGGGAGATGGCTGGTTGTCAAGGAGGCAAAGAGGCTAAAATGATGTATGCAATGAAGAGCTTGAGGAGAAGGGGCGGTACACAGGGGTTAAGGATGGGACAGACATAGACAAACCTTGAGTTTCTCTTTGTTGTGTTTCTTTTACTGCAAAACCACAGCAAGACTGACCAACTGGGACCCCAGATAGTGTAAGATTCTTTTACTCATATGACTTTATTTGATCATAACAATAATCCAGTGGGGTAGGTAGGTAAAACATTATCTATCCCCATGTAATCTCTGAGAATACTGATTTAGAGAAGTGAAGTGACTGCCTAGGGACACAGTTTGGGAATGGTTAGACAGGATTCAAATCCAGGACTGATAAATGCAGCATCTGTGTCTTTCCACCATACCATGCAGCATGTAGGAAAGACTAACGGGTACATGCTCTTTGAAAAAATATTTACACAAATACTAACCACCTCCAAATAAAATGGCTATTTTTCTATTATTTGGGTTTAATCACAATTTCTTAAGAAATGCTACTCAAAGATTACTGGAAAGTACCTTTATCTTATGTAATTTAGTGAGACATTTTGTTTAACTCAGAATTTCTCAAGCTCAGCTCACGTAATGATGACCCTACTTTTTAAGTGAAGGTACATTTCCAGTAGTAACAAGAGTAATGTATTCACAAATTCATAAGCATGTAGCTCAAACTTTTCTCTATATTCCTAAGAAAATGATGGCAGAATGGCAATGGAAGAGGCACCTTGAAATTTGTATTCAAAAAGATGAAACAGTTCACCATTCCCAGGGAAATAAGCCGCCTGACAATTCAATGAAACAGGACCAGAAGTCTTCATTTGCTGAGGAACGTACTTACTACTATGGTTGAGCGGATCTCACTTTTCCATTTCACAAAATACATGCGTACATTAGTGTGTATTCTCAGGTGGCCAAAAAGGGGTCATCTTAAAATGGAAATTTATATAACTTGATGTCTTGGTGTTGCAAGGATGGTAGTCAAAATATTTCAGGTGGGGGAAATATTTCAAGAGATTGTTGTTATTTCAGTAGCAAAAAGTTTCTCCTACTTCTGGCAATTAATTTTCACCAATTCCGGCTAAACTTGTAGCTTTCCCATTTTTTTCAGCTGCTGGGTTTTTTTTCTTCCATAATGCATGGGAAGTCCATTTCCTGAGTGGCCCCATCTTGGCTGCAGCATGTGGTCATTCTGTACACCATTTCCTCTAATGAATGGAGTCAATCTGTGAGCATGCACACCACTTCAAAATATATAAAGTCAGATCGGTGGTCCCAATATAATAGCAACAAAAGTGATTAATAGTTTGTTTTAATGAGGTAACTGGCATTTAATAAGTTATTGATTTTTCTCAGCATCTTACTCAAATGCTTTGGAATGTGAAAAAAATCCTCCACTCATATAAGGCAGTATTGATTAAGTATGAATTCATACTTCGGGATTCTGGATGCTTTGTTATCTCAGGGCCAGTGCATATTACCTGATTAGTATTGATTGCACTGTGGCCATCAGTGAATTCTCAAGGCATCATTTTTAGTCAAGGAAGAATGAATTGTTTAGTGTGACCCTGAAATCACTTTGCAGCAGATCTAGAGAAAGTCAGTTGTTGATGACTCAGAGCAAGTGGCCATGGATTTAATTTGTTGAACTGGATTTAATTTGTTCCAATGGTTTCAATGTTATAATTATGCTTGGCAGATGTTCCCTGTTGATGTTCTTTCACTCCATTTTTGTTAACATTTTCCTCTGCCTGGTATATTCCTTCTCCTATTTTCTGCTTAGCAAACTTCTATGCATCCTTCAGGACCCCACTCAAAAGTTATCTCCTCTATGACATCATTCTTGATTGCCTTAGGAAGATTTTTGTTCTCCCGGGTCCTCTTACTACTCTTTGTTGTACATAACTCTTCAATATAGAGTGATAAATGCCAGTAATTATGTTTTTATATCTGCTCCTTACTAAACCATGAGCTTCTTTCGGACAGGGCTGTATATTGTCTTTTATGACTTGGTTGCCCCTGATAATCCCCAGTATCCGAGAAGAAGGTACATGGTTGGCAATACGCTAATACTTTCTGCTCTTACACATTGGGTGGGTATCTCTCTACAACAGTCAGTCTGAAACCTCTGGTCCCACAGGATTGAAACGGGCTTATAGCCTTGGAATTGGGAGTTATGGGTCTGCTGAACCAAGCACCTTTATTACTTCTACCACCACCACTACTTATGGTCACACTCTGTGGTAAACACTTTAAATACAAAATCTCATTAATTTCTCACTGTGAAGCAAGATCATTGTTATGTTCTCCATTTCAGAGATAAAGAAAGTGAGACTTAATAAACAATTTTCCCATGGTCGCATCACTAAGAAATGGTGAATCAGGGAGTCAGAACAAGGTCCCTCTGACTCCAAAGCCCATGTCTGTAGTGTGACTTGAGACACTCTGGGAAAGGCCCATCCAAACCAGAATCCCCAAACTCCACCTTTAGAGATCAATTTTTTTGAGTCTTGAAGGCTTTACAGGGGCAGTGGGGGGTAAGAGGGTGAAACACACCCAAATAGAGTATTCTAATATTTTGAAAATAGTTGGTGAACCATAATATTTTGAGTTCCTACCAACTAATTTCTCAACATGGACCAGTTGGCAATTAGAAAAAAGCTTTCCATTTAGCAATAGTTTACACAGGAAAGAGGGTACAGAGAAGGGAGCCGACGAGGGCCAGAGAGGGAGAGAGTGTCTGAGAGCAGAATAGAAGGTGCTAAAGACCAAAGTGGGGGGGTCCTTCTTGTTTTTATAAAGGCACTGAGCACCACAGGGATAGTGGTGTTACTTTGAGTAGACCAACATGAGGAGGAATGCAAGGCCCATCTGGAACATGGTGTAGGTTTCCTATATTGCTGCAACAAATTGCCACAAATTTAGTGGCTTAAAACAACACAAATGTATTCTCATACATTTCTAGAGATAGAAGTCTGAAGGGGCTTACTGGGCTAATGTCAAGATGTCCCCCTGGAGGCTCTAGGGAAGAACCCACTTCCTTGCCTTTTCCAGCTTTTAGAGGCTGCCTGCATTCCTTAGCTTGTGGCCCCTTCTTCCGTCTGCAAAGCCAGTGGCATAGCATCTTCCAATATCTGACTCTGACCCTCGCTCTCCTGCTCCCTCTTTCACTTATAAGGACCCCTGTGATTACATTGGGCCACCTGGATAATCTGGGATAATCTCCCCATCTCAAAATCCTTAACTTAATCCTATCTGCAAAGTCCCTTTTGCCATGTAGGCTTCCGTTAGGATGTAGACATCTTTGGGGTGCATTATTCTGCCTACCACAAGTGTATTAGAGTGGAAATTAGAGATCAGGCGACTGGGTTCCAATCTTGGGGCTGCCATTGAGGAGCTGTGTGCCTTGGGGTAAATCTCAACCTCTCTGGGCCATTGCTTCCTCACGGTGCCTTTACCTAAACGCTGGGAGGCATGGCTCCAGCTAATTAAAAGTCAGACTTGTTTTACACACCTGCAAATGACACCATAACATTTATTTAAGGCCACTTCTGAACATGTCATTAGTCCTTATAATGGTGTTTCTGCAGCTTCTCAGCTGATTTCTGCTTACCATCCCGCATTTACTTACACCTTGCCTACAGAGCATGTAAGTTTTCAATTTCTCATTTTAAATAGGGGGCTCCAATTCTGTAGCATGGCTGATGCATTAAATATCCACAGCCAAATTGCTTAACGCCCAGGTTTTTTATCCCCTTCGAATTAAAGCTTTTAAAACACCCAGACTCCATGCTGTCTGAATGACACACACAGACGTTCTTCTGGCTCTTGGGGGCAGGCGATACTGGTTTCTGTCAAGTTCTAAATCTGGATGCTTTTTTATAGTGGAACAACTAAAAGGAATTGCTGCCTTATGATATATAACTACTACTTATTATAGACTGATCCATTTTGCAGCCAGGAGGTGGAAGGCGGGGGGCTAGGGGAAGAATGAGAACCAATCTTAGACCTGAGAGAAAGTAACCTTCTAATTGCCTTTTCCATGACAGCATCATAAGCTTCTTTATGGCAGCTTTATTTCACAGTGACCTGCCACACTGCTCTAATTTTCCTCGTGTCACTCATGCAGGTTTAAGAAATGATTGGTTTTATGGCTTTTATTTGGGAATTTGTCAAGGTTTCACATTTGTGGAAGCCTTGAAACAGTGGCCTAATAATCTATAATTTGGTGTTTAAAGGGATATTGGTGGATAACCTGCTTGGGTCCACAGGTGCTTACAGTGATCACACCCTCGTGCCTAGCGGGGAAATCTCGGTAAGTTCTTATAGGCCACAATAAACCTTTGCTGTCGGAAAACTCCATTCCAGGTTCCAGAGGACTCCTGGCATCCTGAGAGGGGAGAAAAGCCTGTCAAGCTTCATGATCAGGTTGATATTTAAACCTAATTCCCATGAAATGTACTTCAGGTGTTAGTAAACCCAGACTCGGGTCAGCGTTTTCTGGCGATCCAGATTTACGCACTCTTTTTCATGACTCACAGTCTGGAAATGAAAAGCACGGGACTCTGAATCCTCTCTCTCTTTCTCTAACTGCCCCCCGCCCCCACCTTGGGATCTCAAAGCCCCTAACAGATGTTTTTAAAAGCCTCACTTTTGAGGACTGTTTTGGCCTCCTGCCACCGTGTGTACTTCCAGTTTTAATGAAAATTGGTGCCTCCCAAGCTCTCCTCCTAAGGCGGAAAGCAGCTACTCTCGTGGTGAACTTGCTGGTTCCCACTCAGCCAGGACACACGGGCCAGGAGGTCGTGTGTAAACATACGCACGCACGCACACCTGCTTCAGCCGGCTCCTTCCTCTCTCGATTGCCTGGCTTGGCCTGGGGTTGGCGCGTACCTGCGGGTGTTTGTCACTGTTGGCGTCTGGCCCCCTTGGTGAGCCTCAGCATCCCCTGATGCTGCTCAGAATCGAGCAGCGGGCGATTTTTCTGAAGTGACCTTCGCCGGGCGGGAGATTTATGGTGGCGTTTGCTTTCATTATGAGTGGAGGCTGCCTCCTGAGCTCGCTGCGTCGCTGTCAGAGGAAGAGCCGAACGCTTCCCAGAATAAGCCTCCCGTATTATCTTTGAACATATGTTCTTGATTAAATGAGAAGAGGAAAGTCTCTTCGTTTTTCCCATTTGGAGGTTAAAGTGGAGGGTTTGTCTAAAAACAGATTGCAGTAAATTGTGGGTTTATTTGAACAGTATGTCAACATTATTTACTCATGGAAAAAAATCTCAAATTGATAGGTTTCTTTTAATTACCTCATCCTGAAAGCTGCTCTCAACAAACAGCAAATATTTCAGAAGCCATTTGGATAAGTCTGGAAATGTTGAATTACTGGAAACCTGCCGAGAAGAATACCTTTGAAAATGTTTCCATAGTTCTGGGGATAAGAAAACTTGATTAGGAAACAGCTTGTCTCTGAGCAAACTGGGTATTGCCTTCTGTGATCTTGCTGGCCTCCTTGTAAAAGATGACTTGCAAGAGTCTTGCCTAATACTGATGACACTGCCCTGAAAAACAGGTACCTTTCCGGAATTAGGTGTTACTGCCCGTCACTCAGACCACAGTGGCCTTGGTTAACCCCATTATAATAATATTTTCCTCTTGGGTCCTGTCCAGCAAACACAAGAGCTAAATGAAAGAAGGTTCAGTAATTGGGTGAGTTCTGGGCAAGTCCAAAGAACTCTTCCAGCAAATCCAGGCCAAAGCACATTTTACCAGATAATGTCCTTTAACTTCATTGCTTGGGCCTGACTGAATGAAAAGATGATCTGATAGACACAGCCATTCCCAGGGCCTAAACGTGTTTAGGGAGTGAGGTAGGTAGCTGAGGGGAAGAGGACAAAAAGACTCCTATGTAAGCCAACGACCTTTGTACACATACACCCTTAGGCTCATGTCCTTTTGTGACTTCCTTTTCAAAACTGCTTGTGATGTTCGCTTTCTGTGTGTGTGTGTTGAAGGGATTGTGGAGTGGGAGTGGGGGAGCCTATATGGAGAGGCCGGGGTGGATTCGGGCTCTACACATTATAATTTATCCTGGGCCTTAAGGCCTTTGGGCACATCCCATACTTTGGGCAAAATTTCATGCAGCAGCATATTGTATTGAGTTTACTTCTTGGGAAACTTATAAGTTGAGTATCTCATTAAGAGTATTTCATCTGAAATGGGCATATGCAGGGCTGATTTTAGGACTGCTGAATGTGCTGGTACATTTGTTTGGTTGTTAAATATTGTCGTTAAATATTGAAATCTCCACCAGTTGGTAACTCACTGCCTGAGACCCGCTGAATGCCCTACAACCACCTCAGGAGCACCCCGGCCTTCTCTTCTGGGACCCTTCCCCAACACAGCCCCTGAATTCAGTGACTAAAGACTTTATGCCTAGCATGAAGCGGGGGCCTCCGGGACCATGATGGGGCGCTGCTGCAGGCGCTCGAGCCTTACAGCGGATCCCGGCCCTGGGTGTGTATGTAGCCGCCAATAGCCTGAGCCTAGAGAGACTCTCCTGTGCCTGCCGAGACCCTGGAGGCAGCCAGAGGGCTGAGCTCCCTTGGCTGCAGTTTGTGTTTGTGTGGAGGAGGTCAGACAAAAGAGACTTGCCATGGCAGTGCTCCCAGTCACGCCAACAAAAGTCACTTTTTGAAAGAAGTTTTGAGCCATTTGGGAGCTCAAAGCTTCTTTCTTCCTACCCTTGGGACTCTTTTCCTCCACAGACCAGTGTGAAGTCCAAAAGCCTTCACCATGGAGACCAGTTCGGGAAAGGAAGATGTAATTCTAGTCCCAGCTCCAACACTTAATAACTCCATGACCTTGGGCAAGGGACTTAACCCCTCTACGCTGCAGTTTTCTCATCTGTAGAGTATGACGTTGGACTTGATTCCTTCCAGCTGTAACAACAAATGATTTTTGGCCCTTAAATTTCTATTTACTAGCCATTCACCCACCCTATCAATGGATATGACACTTACACTTCAAGAAGAAAGAAAATATCATCTGCTAACAAATAATGTTTGAACACAAGTTAGGGTAAGAATGATGCCAAGTGCTCTAATGCAGCCTGAAAGAGGGAGTTGACAGGCACAAGATGTGGCTAGCTTGCTTCACCCCTGCTTACCACCTCAGTCAACACAGGTGAGCTCTCTAGCCAAGCTCAGTTGATGGAGCTTCATGCTAATGGGGCCATGGCCACCGATTCAATTCCTGCTCCACCCGACTAATGTCATCTGTCTCGTGGTCCTTCCCTAGCAGCCACCTTTAAAATGTGTGTTGTGGCTCATCAAGGGCCCCTAAAAAGTGTGTAGATAGGTCAATGCGAATCCATTGTTGTTAATACGGGAAATAATCTCAACATACAAGCAACAATGTCATGTACTTGACATAGAGTGGCATTGTGTTAATGGAGTTAGCATTGTTTTTGATTTTGTGACTCATTTTGAGTATTAGTGGTTAAAATTTATACATTTTGCTATTTCTTTATGATTTAAAATATAATTTTGGGATGGTAATTTTGGGTGGTAATTTTGGGATGGGGGAGAGGAGGGAAAGGTTCTACCTCTTATTTTGGAATAAATATCAGTTAAAACTTTAGAGTTAATATACAGAAATTCATTTTGTAGATTTTTATTATCAACCTATCCCTATGTGGAGATTATCCTTAGTCATATAACATTATAGTCATCAGCAAAGATGACTAGGACTAAAATACCATGATACTCACTGTTGTCTGCTGTTGGGAGGATTGTTGTTTTATGTTTGCTAAGGACAGAGGAATTTATTGATCCATGTGTGAGTCTGTGGTTTTCTGAGAAGTTTGAGTGCTGGCCTGGCCTATATATCTAAGTGCTTCAATGCCCTGGTCTTGATAGACAATGGGTTGTGGTGGTTATTTGGGTTACCCTTGTTGGTTTTTAAGAAAGTAAATTTTTACTCTGGATTCTCATCTCATTTCTCTATTTTACTTTGGCTTGCCCTTGTGTCCCCATAAACAAAAATCCTACCAAGCTTGAATTCCAGCTTGGTTTTAGGAATTACAGCCAGCTATTTTCACAAGCAATAGTGCAGACACTTAATAAAAGAATTTAAGCTGAGAAATTTAATACTCTTGAATTAGCAAATTCTGGAATTTGTCCCTATTCAACACCCTCCTTAATTTATGAGGTAAAAATTGATAAATGTCATTTCTAGATGTAAATACTACATTCAAGATCTATAAATAATTGCCAAAGTACATAATGAATGGGTTGATGTTCCTTTAGCAATTTAACCTCTGTCAGTATCTGATGCTGAGGGTTTATCAGTCGTTGTTGTGATAACATTTTAGGTTTAATCCTGACTTCCCTATAAGGTCAAACTTACCAGCCAACCCCCACCCTTACATGTGCATAAAGGAACCTGCAAGACCTCTTGTAAAATCAATGCCTGATCCATCAACGCTTAGCAGTGAAGGAAGACTCTGCACCTTGAGAGGGTCAGCCAGGTGTTGTGGCCAACATTTGTTCCCAGGATCCCTCTTCCCCTTGGGGATTTCTTACTTATCGTGCTGTTGTCACCACATTAATCCCTGTGGAGCACTCCTCCTTCAATAATACTCAGGCCCAAGGGCAAACCCAACTGTCTCCTTAATTCTCCAAAGCACACAGCATGGCTGTGACCAAACTGGAAGTTTTAATCAAAATTTTTAGATACCAAAAACTTTGGGATAACAGAAGGGAAATAAATACTAAGAGTAACAATAAAAACAGATGATCTGGTTTGCAAAATTCAGCTCTCTGCCCTGTTTCTACCTCCTTTTTTATCTCCTTCAATTTCTACCACCTGTTGGTGGCTTCAAGCCAAGTCCAAGAGAGAGAGGACTGTTCCCTTCTCACCTATCTCAGGTTTTTTTTTTTTCTAGCCATGGACTCTTTTTCCTTGGATAATAGATCTTAGGAATGTCCACTCCTCCAGAGGATATGCAATCCCTCCCCTGCAGGGCCTTATCCCCACAAGATGAGAATGTACCTGGATTGGCCCAGGTCCCTAGACACACAGGAGGGTGAGGGGTGTTGATATTTGGGCACTGTAGGAAAGTCAAGACCAAACCCAAAATGCTTTCTTGTAACAATGGTTCTCACCCTTTTTGTGTTTACAACACACCTGCAAGTGTTAGGATTTTGTCAGTACACTTGAAGAACTTGAAAATTAGCAAGTCAACAATTATTATAAAATAATCACTTCTTTGACATAACAGCTCATACTGGTTGCGTTTTATCTCTTTGCTTCTGTTGAATAGAACAATGTGTTCATCTGACATTCTCTTCAAGCCTCTAAAGGCAAAGTTCTCCCTTGTTCCAGTAAATACTTTTTTGTCCTGGTTTGATGTTACCACTACCTCCTGTCCCACACCCAGCAAGTTGTCCATTTGTTCTACACCATGTTGCTTCTGACTTTTGGGCTCTATGGTCCACCTGATGGACATCATAATAATAGCCTTCATACTCAGAGGTAGCCAAAATAAATTTTGTACATTGTTCAGAATTTGTTAGCACACTTATGAAATTTTCTCTGACATACCAAAGTGCCACACGGCCCTGGATGACAATCACTGTACTACATTATTAGGGTAATTTGAACAAGATCAGAATTTTTTTTTTTTGGTTGAGGAAGATTTGCCCCAAGCTAACATCTGTTGCCAATCCTCCCCCCCTTTTTTTTGGCTTGAGGAAGATTAGCCCTGAGCTAACATCTGTGCAAATCTTCCTCTGTTTTGTATGTGGGTTGCCACCACAGCATGGGTTGACAAACGGTGTAGGTCTGCACCCAGGATTCGAACCTGCAAACCTGGGCTGCCGAAGCAGAGCACATGGAACTTGAACTACTTGGCCATGGGGCTGGCCCTAAGGTCAGAATTTTTATACTGCATATATTTGACTAATCTTGTTATATAAACTTTCTTTTAGTATCATATGATACGTATGTGAAAAGATATTTGCATTTAAACTTCCTATGTGTGTGAATTTAGGTGCATGTGTATGTTTTCAATAAACAGTATGGCAAGGAATGCTGGCTGACATACAAAGATCTATAGCTGACTTTCTCAGTACGGGCCCTTGGGTTTTATGGTGTTGTGACTACCTCAAAACAAAGAGAAATGTTTTGCTATGAATTTCCTGTTCTTGAAAAACTGCATGGTTGAAAAAATCTCTTCTTTCCTCTTGAGAACTATCTGTGTGCCAAAGTAAGAAGCCCTTGAAAGGATTACTCAGGCTTCCTCCTCCATCTTCTCCTCACCCCCAAAGTCTAATAATTTTAAAAAAGAGGAAACGGAAGAGCACTTGTCACTAAACTTCTTAGCACTTTAAAATAGCCAGATGCATTGCATGCAACTATGTCAAGTTTGGACTCACACCAGCCATGAAAATACTCTTTTTTTAGGAAGTGAATTGCATACATATTGCACAGAGTATTCAGAGAAGTGGTTTCCTTTTTGCTTTGCCTGAACTATTTGCATGTCAGTTTTAACCATGCTCTGAGAACATAGGTGTTTCCTTCAGCTTGCCAAGCTTTACCAACCTCTGCTCATTTGCTAGAGTGGTGCCCTGTGTCAGCTGGTTGCTAAGAGGGCAAGACCAGTGAATCTTAGGCTTGGAAGGGACATTGAGATGGTTTATGAAATGCCCTTATTCTATGAATGAGAAGACTGAAGCTCAGAGAGACTGACAGGCTTGCTGGAGGCCCCCAGCCAGGAGCCAGGCCTCCTCAGTTTATTCAAGGCTATACCTGCTGCACCTTAGATGAAGCCGTTTGAACACTGTCAGGTGCTCTGTGTATGTGAGGCATCCACGGAAGGCTGATGAAATCGCCGATATACTCACTTCTTTATCAAAAGTGCAGAATCCACCAACAGTTTGTCTGCTTCTAATGAAGGTTTCAGGGTAAAGAGGACTCCCTTGCCTTCAGCCAGCTGCCACCTGTCTCTTACTTCTGAAATGGCTGAGAAAATACAAGAACCCTTCAGCCTCGTTATTTAAAACCTTACAAATTGAAATTTGTGATAATCTAGATATGAACACATAATTCTTATAGAATAATAAACTCAAAACAAGCATTTGTTTTCAAAATGATAAATACTTGTAAGAGGAATTTTATCTAATTCAGTAGTTCAGAAAATGAACGATTTCATTAAAATGGCTTCATTTTCTAGGTTCAGCATCTAATTCTACAAAGAAAAGAAAAATCTAATATTTATGACACATTATGATGCAAGATTCTGAGACCCATTGATCTGTGATGGTTTTCATTCATATTATTCTTAATTTTTATCCTGCCTTTAAATATGGGCTGGTGATCACACAAAAGTAACAAAATAAATGATTCACTCCCCTAAATCTATGACTAGTTTTCACATTTCATTTTTCTGTTGAATCTCCTTACTTACCTTTCATGCCCTCTCCTAGTGCATCCAAATGATTGAGGTTCAAATATGCATTATTTTCTCAATAAAGTCAGAAATCCCCTAGAAATAGAGGCATTATAGCAGAGCCACTTTCTTTATGACAAAGCTCCAAGGGAAGCACCTTTTGCACAAACTGGGCTGTATCAGACACCTGGCAAAGTGTGTTTCCTGTGGGCCTGACTTGGGCTGTGGGATCTACAAGTGTGTGTAAACATGAAACATGACATTTGCTTTTAATTGGTTTGGTGGCCAGATTTCCTTAGTTCATTGTCGGAGGGTAATTTTCAGGGCTTCTTCATGGAATCTCACCCAAGTGGAAGCACAATCATTTGAGACAACTATGCTGCAGGGTCAGGCTGCCTGCTGTCTGGCGCAGAGAAACTTGTTTATTGAATGGCCGGAACTCAATGGAGTTTATTCTTCTGCTGTCATTGCCTGCGAACACGCTCTTGGATCTCCCTTCCCCATACAGAACTCACCAGCTACCTTCAGGTGCAGTATTCAAGTCCACTTCATGTTAAGTCTTCTCCCTGTTCCCATGTCAGGCCTGACCCCCAGCTTCAGTACCCCCAGGAGGGAAGGGAAGTGTGGTCTTTTCTTTCACTTCTTCCCTTTTTTCCTCTCTCCTCATTTATTGCCTCTGGTTCTCTCTTCTTTCTCTGTGCAGAAACCAGGAAGGAGGGATTAGGGACCATG
Organism: Tapirus indicus; assembly: GCA_031878705.1. Lineage (NCBI taxonomy): Eukaryota > Metazoa > Chordata > Mammalia > Perissodactyla > Tapiridae > Tapirus > Tapirus indicus. The sequence continues at coordinate 134,584,524 of CM062919.1, read as the reverse complement.
TGGAAATGTCTCTTAGCTGTCAGTGTTGTTATAATCTTGTCTCCTTCCCCTTGGGGTTCTTCCAGAGTCCTTGACGCTGTGGTTGACTTCCTGTGACCCTTGGCAGTATACCGGGGAGCTGGGGGCTCCTTGCACCCTGCTTAACCCTGGAATGGCACCTACTCTCCAGCCCACAATGAGTTCCTAGACCACTGTCTGCACCTGCCTTCAGAGAAATTGTGGCTTTCACGTGCGCACATTCACTTGCTGCTTTGGTTTCAAATAGAGAGTTTCGTTGTTTTATTTGGCTGTGTTTTTCCACTGTAGCTCCTTTCCCTTCTTTGATTTGAGGCTAGCTGTGTGGTCAGAATTTTGTTTTACGCAGGATCTGGTTGTTTTATAGCAGGAGGGTCCCTCAGTGTGTCAGGTCTGCTATACTGGGGTAACAGAAGTTGGACCTTTGATTCGGGAACGCTTTGCAAAGATCCAGATAGAGTAAGATGACCATCTCCCCTCATTGCAGGCTCGCCCGTCTCTGTGAATGTGTCTCTGGGAGAGATAGTGTCAAAGAACTCTCTATTTCTACATGGTCCTGTCTAAGAATCTATTTTAAAATTTCTCGTCTGGACAGGGTGGCAAAGTAGCTGGACTGGTTTTTCCATGTTTTATGCAGTCTTTTTTTTTTTTAGATTTTGTGTGAGTACTTAGTACTTACTGTCCCCAGCTTTGGGGCTTTAGCCAAAATTCTGAGATAATAGGAAATGTCCCGTCTTGTTCTGTGGTACTTAGTGCATGGTTGAGCCCCAGAGTTTTTAGACCATAGTTGTTAGTCTCATTCTGGAACTCTAAACACTGCTTAAGCCGGTAAATCCCAGCCCTTCTGAGGACCTGAACTCTACCATTAATTGAGTTATCTGGCGAGAGATTTGGTTGGTAAAAATGGTTATATGTTTGACTTCAGGTTTCTAGTGCTCTCTTGTAAGGTGTAAAGGTTTAGAATGTAACCAGCATGGCATATTTGAGGTCTAGAAAAGGAAAATCAGAGCAGTCCATCCTATAATGTTTTCATGTTGAGCTTGGAATTCTCTCAGACAAGCTGCCTGTCATGGGGACTTTATAGTGACAACATTGGAGAAGGGAGAGTGAATGGGAAAAGCTCATGAGAAGTCAGGATAATGGCTACCACGGTCACTAAGGGCAAAGTTTATGGTCTCGAATGCTTTAACAAAATTCCCCACCCAGACGTTTCCCAAAAGTATCCTGGAAGCCTTAGGGAAGCTTTAGCAGCTTCAAAATACATTGGGCTGTATCATAGATCCCTGACTATGACTCAAACATTGTTAAGCTCTAGAAATTTTTGAGCTCCGGTAAGTTTTCTAAACACAGATCTCTGAGGGTGTAATAGTTTGGAGTCTGTCATCTTATCCTAATTTTCTGAGTACTCCCCTCCCCTTCACAGCCATATTCTTATACCATGCAGTCTCCTGGCCTTAACTGATTGAGTTGAGGTGGACAATTTGACCCCTTCTAGGCTTGATCTTTCTTTCAAGAATTTGGAATCGGCACCAAGAAATAGATAGTCTGTACGTGTGGCTGAAATTTAAGTAATGTAAACTCAGAAACTGCACGTGGAGAAGCATGAAAGAGAGTAAAAGAGAGATACTTCCTTGTCTCTTGAGGGTTTTCCAGTTCCCAGAGCACTACACAGCTCTTAGTGTCCTTCTAGTGGATTTTCCTTTTAGGCAAAAGATAGCTCAAGTTAATGTCTCTTATTTAAAACCAAGACAGTCTTGACTAAGAGAGCCGTCTAGTTTTATAGTATTTTTATAGTAATTTATGTGAATTCTATAAACATGATTATACTTTTGTTTATGTTGTGAGAGGAGGGGGGAAAAGGGGTCATGAAGAGAGGGTCACTGCATTGTTCAGGGTTCTGTGTTGCAGACAACAGACTCCACTGGAGTCTGTTTAAGCAGAAAAGGATAAATTAAAGAGTATTTGGTAGTTCATAGAATCTCTGAACAGAACCAGGCTTGGAGGTTCCATGATTAAGAACAAATCAGCCAAGTACAACACATCCAGAAGAATTGTCCAATTACACCATGGGATTGTTCTTAGAAGCACCTGTGACATTAGGGACTGATGGCAGAAGTCCTTCCACAGCTAATCCAGGAAAAGCCAAAGACATTTTCTACCATATTTATTGGAAGAGCCTGTCTTCCTGAGGGTTCAGCCACTGCTTCCAATTACTTCCACCTCCAAATTAGTGGTTCCACGTGAACCTGAAAGGGGTGCACAGAGGTTTTGATAAAACAGTGCATCTGCAGAGACCTAGGGAGAAGACAAGGAGGCCACAAGGGATGGAGGCCTCAAACCTGGAGGCAAGTGGCAGGGACCCCAGAGTCCAGCAGTGGGTTCCAGTATAACCCCGTTAAGACCAATCAGGATTAACCATACTTTGGTGGACACCAGCAGAGGGCACTCAGAGACCAGACTGGAACAATAAAAACCTGCCCTCTGGAAGACCAGGGTTCCCACTCCCAAGGTCTGCCACTCCCTAGAGGCCATCTTGGGAAGGAGGAGAGAGAGAAGAGCGCCCCTGAGGGATTTGGAAGAATCAGCACTGATAGGGTATTTAACTTTGAATTGATTGAATATTTACCCCGAGGAGAGTAAGTTAAATGCAAAGAGATTTTCCTAAAAGCAGAAGAGAGTGAGGTTTAAGTTTTTAAAAATTCTCTCTGCTACTACGTGGGAATGGGGCCCCATAGCAAGTTGAGATCCATAATAGAAAATAAGAGAAAACTACATTTTTGCACATCTGAGTTGTAGTGTTTACATTTCCACCTCCCTGGATGCAAACTGGGAAAACTGTAAGCTCCTTTGGAGCAGCATCTGGTGGTGGTTTGGAAATGGCTTGGTAGTATGATGAGAGTCGAGAAAGGACAAAGATAGTCCATTCCTTTTCATTGGAGCTGACGTTGACATTACAAGAATTCCTAGGTTTCTGGTGGGCCTAGAGAAGACCAAGAGTCTGCTCGGCAGGTTGAAGGGACTCAGTGTCAAAGCTGAGGGAGTGGATGGTTGAGGTGGGAGGGATAGATCTCCACAGGATCCTCAGTGCCAGCAGGCTGCCGGAGACGTGCTCTGCTGGCCACTCATGACCACTCTCTCACGGCATGAGAGAGCCAGCTGCTAGACACCGCCAGTGCCGGACACCAGCCAGGTAGAGACCAACAGAGAACAGATGACAGGCCTTCCCAGCTACACTCTCAGTGGTGATGTCCACCAGATGCCCAGGCACCAGCAGGGCCACAGGGCCCCTCCCCCGTAGACACAAGGGTATGACTGGGCTTTTACCCAAAAGAGATTGACTTTGTCTGAAAGAGCCTGTTTAAGCCTGACACAAATAGATCATTTTAATTGGCAATTTAAATTTTATTTCTCACAGTTTAGCCTAATGACAGAGAGCATGAACTCTGGAGCCACATGACCCAGGTGTGAAGGCCTTGGGCAAATAACTTAATTCTCTGACACTGTTTGCTCATCTGCTAAATGGAGATCCTAATAGCACTACCTTCTAGGATGTGTGAGGATTAAATGGTTATTATATCTCAAGTCCTTAGAAGGGAGCCTGGCACACAGAACAACCACCATGTAAGGAGTTTGCTATGATCATTGCCCTATGGGATGATGATTCAAGAGGAAGTTAAAATCCATTAGAGAAACAAACAAACAAAATGTTCCACATTTGCTCCATCTCATCCGTGCTGTGGAAATTTTGGACCCCACCACAGACAGATGCTTGGCTCCAACAGAGTCACACCTAAGACAGCAGCCCCTGGGGGTAGTATGTCAAAAGTCCTGCTTCATTCCGGAGGCAAAGCTCAGAAATACAGGCTGCAGAAGTCTGTTATATGCGCCCGTACACCCCTCTTTTGAGCAATTTCTGCCTTTTAGCATTCAGGGCCATTTCCAGCCCAGAGACAACAGGCTGCCCCCCTGCCTTGGTCTGACTGCCTGTTTTAGCTGCTATTCTTTTATCTTCCACAACTGGGTGAAGTTGCTCTCTGAATTTTTATAGCACTTCAGGATGAGGGAGTCTATTGTTACAAGAAGAACCTTTAAGTGTATTGTTCATTCCTTTGAACAGGGATTTGTTGTTATTTTAAAATTCTAAACCTTTGAGGCAGTGGGAGTTTTAGAAGAACAAACTCTTCAGTGCATAATGAGACTGGATCTGTGTCAACTGCCTGTGGTGGAGCCTGGTGTTAACAAAACTCAGGTCAGGCTTCTATCTTGCATGGGCTGAAACTGACTGTGCCCCTGCTCCCTGGCAGCAGACTCTCAGGGACCTCCTATGGATTTATACAGGTGTTTACTCCTGGAGGAAGCTAGTGAGGGCAAGTGAGGACTCCACTGTGTAATTACCATTTGCCGAGTGTTTGACACATGCCAGCATCACACCAGGCACTCTGCATTAGATACCATGTTAGTGTCCTAGAGCCACAAGAACAAATTACCACACACTTGGTGGCTTAAAACAATAGAAATTTATTCTCTAACAGTTTTGAGGCTAGAAGTCCAAAATTAAGGTGTCAGTGGGGCCATGCTCCTTCAAAAGGGAGCTCAAAGCCTCTAGGGGAGAATTCTTCCTTGCCTCTTCCATTCCTTGGCTTGTGGTCGCATCACTCCAATCTCTGACTCTGTGGTCACATTGCTTTCTCCTCTTCTCTTCTGTCCTTTATAAGGACACTTATTATTGGATTTAGGGCTCACCCAGATAATCCAGGAGGATCTCATTTCAGGGTCCTTAACTTAGTTACATTTGCAAAGACCCTTGTTCCAAATAAGGTCACATTCACATTCACCCACATTCACCTGGGGATTAGGACATGGATAGATCTTCTGGGGAACATCACTCAATCCACTATAGATACCTCTGAAATTCTCACAATTACACTCTGAAAGCAAGTGTCGTTATCTCAAATTCAATAAGTTTAAATTGTTCAGGGTTGTGCACCTAGTAAGTGACGGAGCTGATTTAAATGCAGGATTGTCTGGTTTCAAAGCTATTGTTCTTTCTGCTATATCACACTAAAGATAACAATAATAATAAGTAATTATAGTTGCTATTTATCGAATACCAACTATGTATCAGGCACTATGCTAGATGTGTTAGAAGTATTCTTTCTAAATTTTACAACAATCCTACAAATTAGGTCTTTTTATTCACAATTTATAGATGAGGAAACTGAGGTTCAGGTGAGTTAAAAAGGCTCAAGGTCATACCCATAAGTAGTTAAGCAGGAATTTGAAATCAAAGGCAAAGCAAGTCAAATGCCACTAGGGAAATCTTCAAAGCACTGAGAAACCTACAGATAGGAGGTTAGCAGCATGACTTTTGGTAGATGAAGGATGGCTAAGTCTCTTAGAAAGGCATTAAAAATTCCTGGAACATTTAGGATCAGTTTAACCCTACCTGGTGCAGTGTGGTTTGGCATTTTCCACTCTGAGTGGAGCAGAGGTTTGAGGCATTGTCTTCTTTTTCCAGCCCTTGAGCCTGTCTTGGTTGTCAGGTTCTGTCCATGCCTTGACGTTGCCCAGGTAGAGAGGACTGCCTTTGACTCTACAGGATAAATTTGGCTAGTGTCAGCTTTTGGTAGGTTAAAAAAAAAGGGCCAGTCCGGTGGCCTGGTGGTGAAGTTCGCATGCTCTGCTTCAATGGCCTGGGGTTCGCAGGTTTGGATCCCAGGTGCAGACTTATACACCACTCATCAAGCCATGCTGTGGCAGCATCCCACATACAAAATAGAGGAGGATTGGCACACATGTTAGGTCAGGGACAATCCTCCTCACAAAAAAAAAAAAAAAAGAGTAGGAAAAAGTTCTCCTTTCCCTTTTCAGTCTTGACAATAAACTACTGCGTTTTAGCACTATTACTCAAAAGTGATTTGCAATTGAGAATTTTTTCTTAAGGGCGGAGGGCTCTTTGTGACCTTATTTTCCTTGCAGTTCCAAACAAGAGGGCTAAGTGTGCTCTGTTATGTCCAGATTGATGTTTATAGTCCCATCCGCCAATGATAGATGTTGCTTTGTGATGCTAAACTTGATATTACACAGTTCTGAACCCCTCTTTCAAAGACCGAGCCTGTACATGCCAAAAGTTTATGAGGACAGGTCATAGAATTGGAATGAAAGAAATGTAATACTCAAATCCTCCGAACTCAGATAATATACAGAAATATTTGTAAGCCAATGGTTCTCAGTCTTCATACTTGAGAAGGAGGTGATTTTCTAAGTAATGTTACAGAGAAAATAATTTCAGCCGAGGAGTAGGATTGCCCATCAGAAGAATCATTCCCTTACTGTGGTATGTATGAATGCTCCTTCTTTTCTCTTGAATCATTGTTTCCAACATAAAGCTTATGCACCTCGTTAGATATCATGGCCACTGCCCATTTCTAGGACCTTCAAATACTCAGCTACCATTCTCCACTTTTGTGCCCACCCAACACAGTTCCCCTGTCTGAGACTGACCAGTCACTTGTCTTGGAAGCATCCTTGACTCCTCACCTCTCAACTACAAACACACACACACACACACACACAGCCAAGCCAGCCAGCACTCATCTAGAGTTTTTAGCTCTTCTTGTCACTTCCAGACTTGGATGAAACACCATACATCAGGCTGTGGCATCTGGCACCCCCTAGTAGTCGGGGAGGTCTCTTAATATAATTTGGAAATGTGAGGGATTTAATTCCCAGTGGGGTAAATTTTGACCAATAAGAATCAGGCAGTGAGAGGTAGCTGGGAAGATACACTCCCTCTCTTTTGTCCTTCCCAGGAAGTACTAGAGGCATGGTTTCCCCTTGTACCCCATTCCAAGATGTCTCACATGCCAAAGAGACAGATCTGCTGAGCACTCACTGTGCCTCATCACAAAGCAGATGCCACTTCTGTCAGGCATCACTTTTCATTGCTTCATATCCTTCCTTCCTGTCTTTTGTTTTTCCTCAGCCTCCCTGGCCTAGGTTTGCACTTCCCAAATAATGTATCAGCACTTTAATCCTTGCTTCAGGCTCTATTTTATAGGGGATCTAGAATATTTCTTATTGGATTGTTGTAGAATTTTTCCAACAAGTGGTATTCTCACTTTCAGGCACTCCCCTTTCCAATTTAGTCTAACAAGCCCCTGAAACCCATGTTGAATGTGGCATTCCCCTTCAGTGGGCCCCCATTGTCTATAAAATACAGCCTACATTCCATCATCTGGCATTAACAGCCCTGTAGATTTGCTCTCAAAGTAATTTACCAATTTTCTTTTCCATGATTTTTAATTTGTACACCTTGTTCTCTGGCCAAAGTGAACTATTTGAAACTTTCTTTATTATGCCATATTTTCTGAGCTCCATGCCCTTAATCACACTGTTCCCTCAATCTGTAATTCCACACTTACATCTCCTCTCCACATCTTTAAATTCTATCCATCAAGGGCAAGTTCAAATGCCACCTCCTTCTCAGATTAATCATCAATTCCCTCCCCTCTGCTGCAAGCCCATACAATTCAATAATCTCTCTTTTCTGAACCCCCCAACTCATCTTATCTATACTCTCTTGTGGTACTTCCTACTTTTTACCCTACATTGTAGTATTTTGCTGTATTTATTCTCCCCGATTAGACCATAAGCTCCTTGAGGGCATATCTGCCTGATTTACCCTTGTTTCCCTGATCCTTGGCATGGTAAGGTGCTTAAGAAAATTTCATGAAATGAATAAACAGTCTATACATTAAATAAGAGCCTAAGATTATGGCTGAAAACTAAGTAAATTAAAATATTTCTTATCTCAAGCCCTAGACCCTTGGTTTTTCAGGAATGTACAGAAAAAAAAAAAAAAGGCCATAAGGATGCTTCTATTTGTAAGTCGAAAGGTCAAGAGATATTAATAGTGAGAATGCTACGGCTTTCTGCCTGGGGCCATCAAACAGAACATGCCATAGCATTTTGCTGACCTTGGACAGTTGGCTAAGACGCAGTACCAAATGATCTAGCTTCTTGAGAAATGACTAATCTACAAGGCTTCTGAATAATGATTACTTCTGAAAAAGGCGGAAATGTTTGATAAAAAAAATTCCAGGCTGAGGGTATTTTTACAGTTCTTTTCCAACATTATAAAGTCTAACAGGTTAAAGCCCACAGCAAAAGAATAATCACACAGAAAATGTATTAACTATTTAGACATACTATTTATAGTCACTCTATATTAATCATTTCTAAGATAAATGAAATCTTCATAGGAAGAGTAGGCAAAAACACTGGCTGAGTATTTCTCTTGTGTGATATGATAAACTATGAAATTCAAAAGTATTTGGGGAATCCAATCATATATTTATTTGTTAATAACAATTAATGAACTTACATAAAAACTCAGAAATTCAATAGCATTGAAAGGTAAATAGTACTAACGAGCATTATTGTTTTTCAATATATATTAAAACTATGATGTTTACATTATTGACATCTATTGGATAGTATTTGAGATTAGGAAAACTTATTTTTTTAAAATAGAGATAAATTCTGCTTAGCAAATTAATCTGAATAGAAAATTAAGAAATTCTATATGTAAAAAGGTAAAATTATGTGGTCATGCATAGTTAGATTTTGTTGGTAGAAACAGACTTGATTAAATCAGTAGAATCAGGTAAATATGACGTGGTGGGCAAAAACACCACTTTTCCAAAACACTTGGAAAAGTCAAAATGATGGCGAGAAAGAGATCGTTAAGGTTTTCATTCGTGTAACCACAGCAGAGAGGGAAGAAATGAGGCTCAGCTGGAGCAATAACAGATCATGTAGAAATGATTAGGCTGAGGATGAAGGAGGACGCAATGGGCCTGGGAACTCAGGAATTCCCTGGGCAGATCTCCGTCTGTGGTTCTCCCATTGGCACCACCATGACCAACGTCTGTAAACCAGGTGTTTGTAGATCCATGCTGCCTCACCAGTCCTACCTAAAAGTGTCACTCTCTGGCATAGGAGACAGCAGAGCTCATTCTTTTCAGAGCTGTTGTGGGTCGATTCCCATTGGGAATCACTGTGACAGCCTGCTGCCCCAGTGGTTCTCCTTGCTCCTTACGCCTGCTAAGAATGGAATGTCCTCCCAGAGGAGTCAGCAACAGCCAGAACCAAGTGACTGCAGGCTGGGGGCAGGCTCACAAAGGCCCAGTTCTGATGAATGCCTCCTATAAATAAAAAGGGTACCCTTTTTGCTGGCGTGATTTCAAGATCGTGTGTTTTATAGCCTCCTCTTAAAATGGGCAAAACTTTTTCAAAAAATGGTACTCCATTCCTTATAGCTATGTACTGAGTTAGTTTCCCAACCACTGTTTTCTTTTTCTCAGAAATTCAGAAAGACCACAGTATTTGAAACGGTTTCAGTGCCTCCTTGAAGTACTTTTTTCTGCCTTCCCTGTTGGTGACCTTCTCTCGTAGGTTCTTTGCAGTGTTTGCCATACAACCAAATCAATTCACTAAATTAAGTAAGCTCGGTGTGAGATGACAGCACAGGAAAATCTGCTGGGGACAGAATAAGTGCAAAATAAGATGTGACAATCCTTCCACCCTAACAAACAAATAAAAACTAATGATCTTGAGTTTCACTTCAAGTGGCTCTTTTAAAATTCCAAAATATTCTTTATGTATTAAATAGGGACAGTGCAAAACTCAAAATTGGATTAAAGACCAAGGATTCTAAGAAGAATATCCAAATAAAGATTATAAGCCATTGGTTGAACTAAAGAATTGTTGAGCAGCAGCAGCCAGACAATTTTGGTGAATTTCTAGAGATTCTAACTTTTTGGTTGTGTTTGTCTTATCAATAATAGACCCTGTGTAGCAGAAAAATTCGGGTCAAAAAGCACAACCCACCCACAAAACCATTAGTGCACTAAGTTTTCATCATTCCCAGAGGAGTGAGATTGGCTGAGGGCTTCCCCACTTGACCAGCTGAAAACTGGTGGCCACGTTATTGAAGAACGTGCATTCTAAGAATGCCTCATGGAGTGACTGCTATTATGTCTATGAGATGTTTTTGTTATGTATGCACTTTAGTTTAGGATTCATGTAGTCAGTGAATGTCTAAATCTACATCCTCCGCAGAGTCTGGTCCCCTAGAGAACAGTAAGAATTAAACGTTAAACAATGGTAATAATGCTATTCTCTAAGAGTATCTAAAGTTTAATGTGCAATTCTTATTATGCTCTAGGATGCTTGTTCCAAATACCTGTCCAATGATAGTTACATGGGCAACCCACACTTGTCTACTCCTTTAGTTATAATTCCTTCCAATTGTATAGCTCTTTGAGAAACATGTTCATTGAAATAATCTCATTTAATTCTCATAACAGCCCTGTGTGTTACATATTATTATCATTATATTTTCACAAGTGAGATCTAAGAGAACAGGGGATTTGCCTAAGTCTTACAGCTAAATAAGTGTCAGAGCTGAGACTTGAACTGTATATATCGGATGATTCCAAGTTCACTTGCCACAGCCACAGTTGCCTCCCATGTAATTACTTTCAAGACGTAGTCTCAAAAGAACACTTTAAGAAAAGTTTCATACATGTACCTATCATCACAAATAAAAGGAACTTTCGTACCTAAGACAAGTCAACAGATGGTGTCAAATGCCCTAAAATTTAAAATGACATCTTAATCAATCTGACTGGAAATAAAACTAAGGAAATAGAAGAGTGGGAGTATAATTAGAGAAAAGCCAAGTAGTAGATTTTTACTGCTCAGTTTTATTTTTTTTTAAAGTTAAATATTTAAAATTATTTAAAGCCATGTGAAGCTGATAACCATGGTTTCAATGCAGAGTTTAAGAGGGCTCAGGAATATTGGCCTGTTTTCACCAGCAGGGGGCAGTAGGCATTCCCCATTGGTTTCTTATGTATTGTAGTCTTAAGGGCCCCACACTGGGCTCCCCACCTCCCCCCACCCCCAGTTGAGGAGTCTAAGGATAACAGAATGAAGTGTACTGCCCTTGTTTAACTCTTAAAAGTACTCCCGAAGGTCTGGAGCACTAAAGCTTTCTAGCAGAATGCATCACTGTATCAAATTTCTCCACAAATTTTATATAAATTACAGGAATTGGGAAGAAGAAGTTCAAGAGTGTGCAATTAACTTTTGTTATTCAAGATCAGAATAAGCTGCTTAAATACTTTTTATTATTGGAAGTTCAGTTTGTACTTATCTCTAAACAAGGAATGCCAGGGTCTGCCAGGGACATTGATGGTAATAGTCTACTCCTTTTCTAGAGAGAATTCTTTTCCTCCCATCCCACAAAAAATGCTGAATAAAGAAAGTCACAAATTTATATCAGTCTGGGCAGTTGAGTTATGAGTTAGTTTCATCAAGGCTAGCCAAAAATGGCTGAATGCCCGGATAGTACCATTGTTATGAATAGTGGGAAAAAATAGGGAATGTAAGAAACAGAGGTAGCTCCCAAAGAGAGGCGATGTGCAGATTAAATGCCCACAGCAGCTGTGGGAATGACCTCCAGGGAGTGTTGACTCTTCCTCCGCATCTTTAGCCCCTAACCCTTCACTTTCCCTACCTCCCCAAATACAGTCAGGCAGGATGTAAAACCAAATCTATCAGGAAGCACTGATGTGTTTTAAGCTCCTAAGAGAATTTCAAGGAGAAACAGACTAAGACCTCAGGGCCCTTGGTTCCCAGGCTGTGAGCTGATCTTGAAGCCAACACCTAATTCACAGAGAAATCTTACCTCTTGTCACAGGAGCAGTTTAAATTGGAAAGTGGAAGTGCCTGAAGGTCCCCTTTCCCCATTCTTTGGGTGCAACACTCCCCAGTCCCAGACCAGACCTATTAGGAGAGTTCCCACTGTTACCTTTTAGGAGAGTTATCTAAAAGCATGAGAAAAATAAGTAGTGCTTCCTCACCAGAAAGGTTACAGGCCCTCTCAAGTGCATCCTGATGAGAATGTATGACCTTGGGATCATGGGCTCTATAAAAAGGCCAGAATTACTAGAGGGTGAGGTTTAAAAGTATGTCTTAAAGAACAGCAAATGCATTCCATCTGTGGGGTAATTTTGATGTTTGGGTGGGCATTAATTAGTACTATGTATTAGATACAATCTAAAACAAAACGCTTTCTTCTTTAATATGCCACATTTGACATCTAATGTTATTCTGTCTCTGGGAACTGGATTCTGAGTTTTACAGATCCTCCTGCAAAGTCCGTGCCCCCTAGCTACTCCCAGCATGACACTAGCGCTCTGCTGTCTGGGTATGTCAGCATCACAGGAAGAATGCCCTAGCATCCAAACCATTACGGGTAAAGATCTCGGAAATCAGTTAGCCACTGCAGGGGAAGCAATTGAAGTTGTTAACTTGTTTTCTCTCAACACAGAAAAGGGCATTTCCTTTGTCCTCAATTGACCAAAAAATGCTTTTAAACACTCAAGTGGGAGCAGTTTGCAAATGGCCAGTGTGCTGATGGTAGTTATCAGTTCGAGTCCTGTTTCCCAGGCTGGAGAAGCCCGTGTGTGCAGTTGCCTTTCTGAAGGCGCGCCTCCTGCAGAGGTGTTGACGGCAAAGAGGAGGAAGGGAGAATAATGTGACCTGCTTTCACCAGGAAGCTTCAGATCATTTCGCTTTGTCTCTATGCCCCTTTGGGAGATTTTGATCCAATCTGCTGTGGTGAGAAGAAACTCTCAACACTACAAAAAAAAAACAAAAAACCCAACTTTCATTTTCCTCCTAAGAAATGAAATTTCATTTCTGGATGACAAGGGCCTTGGAAGGCCATGGTGTGCTATATGAGTGATCCTTTCACAGCTGTTGAACATCAGTAGACTGCCCATCTGAAGCATAGAAGTAGCTCTTAAAATATCAGCCAAACGAAGAGTTTAGAGAGAGCAGAATGTCTTTAAGGAACTATGTGAATGTTATTGAATCTTTCAAATAATGGTGTATCCTCTGTGACAGAGCAACAATCTTCATGGGCTCTATTTATACAGAACTGAGTTCATGGAGATCGGACAGGGGGATCTGGAGATGCAGGGCCCTTTGTTAGCTGTTTATCTATTATTTGTACTGTCCCACACACGTTATCTACTTTTTCTCCATCCCCTGGATACTCAGCAGAGATGCTTTAAGAATGTCTGTAACTTAATCTCCTGCCTTGTGTCATCTAGGAGTACAGGAGTAGAAGGGTACAGTGGCAGGAGGTTAACGAAGCTCCTGAAGACAGGTTCTGTGGACATAGAGGTATGAGTTGGTGGCGTGACACTTGCCTCGATGACAAGGAAGAAGAAAACTGAAATCCCAAAGTGCTTGCTGACGTCTGCCATCCACATAAACTGATGAGTTAGTTAGTAAGGGCCTTTCTGTTTAGTTAGAAATCAAACCAAAGACCCTGGTGTCATAATTTATTCTCCTGCAAAATGATGTGACCCAGAGGTTCCAGCCATATCCACAGAGGAATTGGAGGTTAGTAAATGACTCTCTGAATCAAAACTTCAAAGACATAGGAGGGGCAGAGGGAAGAAAATATATCATTAATAAATAGGATGAGGCCAGTGGGCAAACATTCACCTATGATGTCACCTGCTTCTATATGATGAAATATTACACAGCCAGTTTTGGAACACTATGTATCACAGGATCCCATTTTTCATTACTTCAGCAATGTGAGATACTAAATTAACGTCACATTATTTTTAACAGTTAACTGAAATAAAAGCCCAGTTCTGTCTGTTGCAAGCCACAGATGAGTGAAGTACATGGAATGGACGTACCATGGTTCCCCCGACTGCCGCCTATCAGGGGACACTGGCCTCGGTCCCAGTCCTATAAACAATGCTGCAACCAACATCCCTGTTCATGGAAGCTTACATATTGAACCTTTTGTTTCTTTTTTTACGTTATAAATATTTCAAACATACAGAAAAAAACAGATCATAATCCAAAACCACTCAAGTACCCAACACTATTTTTAAAATAATTGTTAACATTTTGCCATATTTACTTTAGTTTTTTTTAAAATAAGGTTAGCATTATAAAGACCTCTTTATTCCTCTTCCATTCCATTTCTTTCCCTCCCTAACCACTATCTTAAATCAGCTATATATTGTTCTCATCCACATTTTACTATGTATATATAGTTCTGTTTAATTTTAAAATTTCTATAACTAGGCTCATACTCTGGGTATTCTTTGGCAATTTATTTTTTATTATCCACATTGACACATGACAGATTGATTCTACCACGGTTTACTTATCTGATATTTGCTTATAAAATACAATGTTATTCATATTGTTTCCAATTATTCACTATTATTCACTATTATAAGCCATGTTTCATTAATCCTCCTTATATGTCTCCTTGAAGTTGGTGTGTATACCCAGCTGGGAGGTTGGTGGGTCAGATACTGTGCTTGTCATCAACTTCACTTGGTATTGCCAAATTTGTACCAATTTGCATTCATATAGTGTGTAAGAATTCTCATTTCTCCACATTTTTACCAAAGCTTTTTTTTGGGTCTTCAGGTAGGGCTTCTGGTGAGGACCGGAAAACATGCTGGACAAATTCTAAAAGAGCTGTAACACGGGGCCGCCCCGTGGCGCAGCGGTTTAGTCCGCGCTTGGCAGCCCAGGGTTCGTGAGTTCGGATCCCGGGCGCCCGCCGACGCACTGCCTGTCAGCCATGCCGTGGCGGCGTCCCATATAAAGTGGAGGAAGATGGGCACGGATGTTAGCCCAGGGCCAGTCTTCCTCGGCAAAAAAAAAAGGGGAGGAGTGGCAACAGATGTTAGCTCAGGGCTGGCCTTCCCCACACACACAAAAAAAGAGCTGTAACACTTACCAGTGCTTTTTAATCTTTGTCACCTCGTAATAAGAAATGATATCTCATCATAGTTTTTATTTCTTAGATTTCCAGTGAGTTAAGTGTATTTTCAAACATTTGTTGGCCATTTGTTTTTCCTGATCTGTAAATTCATATCCTTTGTCCAATTTTTTTCTCTTAGGTTGGTTGTCTTTTTCTTATTGATTTGGAAGAATTCTTTGCAGTGGATTGAATCATATGAAATTGCCATTTGTACATCAAAAATTATTGAATATTGGCAACTTCATTTAGATAAAACAAATATTTCTGGATATTAATTTTTTGTATTCATTGTATGAATGGCAGCTATCTTCTGCCAGTTTATGACTTTTCTTTCAAATGTGTTTAGGACTTCCTTTGGCATGTAGGAGTAAATATTAATATAGCCAATTTATCAACATTTTCCTTTATGCTCCTTGCTTTTTCTGTGTCTTATTTAGGAAATCTTTCTCTACCCCTATTCCATGAAGAAATAGTTCTCATATTTCCATGGTATAGATTTCCCAGAAGTGGGATTTCTGGGTTAAAGGATGTATGTGTGTGTGTTTAAATTTTACTTAAATTTCCAATACCAGTGTGTCAGAGTATCTCTTTCAAAAAAACTATCTAATGAGTGAGAAGGAATATATCATTGTTATTTTAATTTACATTTCCCTGACAACTAGTGAAATAAAGCATCTTTTTATGAGTTTAATCACCGTTTGGATTTGCTCACCTGTGAATTTTATATTCATATTATTTGCTCTTATGTTTGTTGCATCGTTTATCTTTTTATTATTAATTTGTAGGAATTATTTGCATTTTACTGATATTAACCCCTTATCTGACATATCTATGCCAATTTTTCCTTAATCTAGCATTTGTATTTTAACCTTATCAATTGTTTGTCTTCTATACCAAAATTTTTACAATTTACATATCAAAAACATCCATCTTTTCTTTTATAACTTCTAAATTTCTTGTTTGGTATAAACTATATAAAGTTCTCTCTCATCCCTAACTTATACATTTCGTCTCCTAAAATTTCTTCTGAGATTTTGTTTGTTTACTTTTGAGTATTTAATCTCTCTTGAATACATTTTTGTATTTAGTATGAGATAGATGTGCAAATAGAAAATAATTTTTGCATTACTGGGTATCCTGATGTGTAAATTAAATCATATCACATGTATGTTACATGTTTGATTTGCTTCACAGCTCATAGGTAAAACAGTCATCGCATGCCTTTATTTTTCCAAATCCATTTCAATAAGACTTAGTCCCCTCCATCAGGGTTGTTGGAAAATCTAACCTAAGTCATTTTTCAAGGAGCTCCTTTCACCCATCTGAGATCATGAAAGAACCCTAGAGCCTAGAGGTCAAAGATAAATGGGAATGAAGTCTCTGGTTATCAGGCAGTTGGGTTTACCTCTGAGCACTTGGTCTTCCTGCCCACATAATCCATTCATGGGTTGGCGACTCCTCTGGCAATGTCTAGCTCTCCGTGCACAAGCTTTGGCACTGATATCTTTGCTGAGACTTGCACTTGGGGTGCTGAGTCCCTGGCCTGCCCAGCCATGTGCATCCATCGCTACTGGAGCTCCTACTAGCTCCTGGGCTTTAGGAACATGCAACACCCCCATCCTACTGTCTTCTGGAAACCAACTCTCCCTCTTCTGCCTCCCAAAGTTTGGGTCCCTCTACCTTCCTACTCTCCAAGTACACAGCCCTGATCCCAACTTAAATTCTCATCTTGGGGTTTGAAAAACAAAACATATGTTAACAGTGGGGTAGTGAGGAGTGAAAGTGCAATGGGTGGTGGTGAAGAGACTCTAGACTTTATGAACAAAGACCTGGCTAATCAGTCTCTGGGCAAGGAGCCTCCCTCTAGATATTCAACAGCTCGTCTCCCATCCACCAAGAGTGAAGAGCATGCTTTTTCTAAAATAGAAAAAGCTTAATAATGTGGTTGAGTTTCCCTATCCTGCTGTATTAAATTGTCAAGGACTCATGCATTATAGCATATCATATATTTATTTATACACATATGTATATATTTGTAATATATATTTTAAAAATATATATTATCTAGATATAGAATAGACTAACATATATATAAAGATCTGGAAGGATGTATACCAAATCTTTATTGTGGCTATCTAGAGATTGGAAACTGTGAAATCGTCTATTTTTTATTTCTATATCTTTTGAATTATTATTTTTTATCTTTGCAGGTGGAAAAATAAATATATTTAGGAAAATATCACAAAATGTTAGAAAGGATGTTGGCAGCAAATAAAAGCCATCTAATAAAATTTGCAAAAGCTTTCCAGGTATTTATCCTCAAAAACACCCTTTTCAGATACTTGGGGGAGGGAGCTATGATGACTGGACAGTGACAAAGGAGAGATGTCTTGTATGTTCTCAGCAAGCTCTTAAGTATAACGAGGAGATCCCTGGATTAGCAGTCAGGCCATTTGGGTTTTCATCCTGGCTTTGCCACAAAATAACTGTAATTTTGATAAGTCTCTTAAACTCTCCTGATTCTTTCCTAAAACTAGACAATCTCCAAAGTCTCTTTCAGCTATAGAGTTTTATAATAAATATGATTTAGAGATTCTTAGTTGGTAGCTATGACTCTAGTTGCGAGTATCACAGTGTCACTAGCCATAAAACATCCACACTAACTTTCTTCCTTGAAAGGATAGATGTATCTGCCTGCCATTCCTTCAGCCCTTCCTGATTTGCAGTGGTCACTAAACCGAATGCTTACAAGAGCTTTTGCCTGGAAAATGCCTCAGTGACTGGAGAGCTGGGATTTTGCTCCTAGTATCATCAGGAGCCAAAAACAGACTGCCACCAGACCTGACAGCTTGGCTCGTTCCTTCTGGGCAGCCTGCCAGCACGTGAGCACAGGGACACGTTCGCTGGGCACTGGGATCTCCACAAACACGCTCACCTCTGCTCACTTTCCCTCCTTAGGCCCTCAAGGCCCGAGCAGCTGTATGACTCATGTCCTGGTCCCTGGGAGAAGCTGCCTCTGCTCCATGGGGATGGTTTTGAGACACTGCTCTCCAAAGCTAATTGCATTTCTGTAATAGATTTGTTCTCAGTTTCTACCTTTTAATAGTCTCTCTAAGCTCTGCCCTGGGAAGCACAAATGTTTTGGTCTCCTACCTAACCTAATCGAGTAGTTTTTCTCTACAAGGTAGAAGAAAGATCTATTTCCACCTTTCCAACACCAAGCCCAACCCACCGTGCTGCTTGCCTTTATAGCTGGGGCTTCTTAAAAATGGCATTTTGGCTGGGGCCAGCCTGGTGGTGTAGTGGTTAAGTTCTTGCGTTCTGCTGTGGAGGCTGGGGGTTTGCAGGTTCGGATACTGCATGTGGACCTACACAATGCTTATCAAGCCATGCTGTGGCAGGCATCCCACATAAAGTAGAGGAAGATGGGCACAGATGTTAGCTCAGGACCAATCTTCCTCAGCAAACACAGGGGGATTGTCAGTGGATGTTAGCTCAGGTCTAATCTTCCTCACACACAAAAAAAGCATTTTGAAGACTAGACTGAGGATGGCAAAAGATAGTGCTTTTCTCCATAAGAGAATCAATAGTCTTTTATCTCTAAAGATGAAACGGCTGTTATGCTGAGTGGTTTGGACTAGAAATCATAGGGTTTCGGGGTTGGGTAGGGTCTCAATGTCATATTATCTGACTAAATTTCTATTTACTCTTATTGGTTCACATTAAAGTATGAATATATGACCTGCCCCAGTTCTTGCTGACCAATCCAGCTTATAAGTGTAGTCTTTTAAGTTATTAATCAACAATCAACAAGTATTTACTGAATGTCTGTGCCCTATTTAATAGTGGATGATAAGATGGAATGTAATATGATTCAGAGTAGCTTTTAGAGTTAGAGATGCCTAGAACCTAAATGGTAAAAGATTCAGTCTTGTTTAAACACAGAAAGGTAATAAGCATAAAGTTAAGAAACGAAACATCTGGGGCTGGCCCAGTGGCATAGTGGTTAAGTTTGCGCGCTCTGCTTCAGTGGCCCGGGGTTTCGCAGGTTCGGATCCTGGGCACGGACCGATGCACTGCTTGTCAAGCCATGCCGTGGTGGCGTCCCATATAAAGTAGAGGAAGATGGGCACGGATGTTAGCCCAGGGCCAATGTTCCTCAGCAAAAAGAGGATGATTGCCAACAGATGTTAGCTCAGGGCTAGTCTTCCTCACACACACACACACACAAATAAAAGAAACTAAACTTCTCATTTCTCCTGTGCTTTTGGTGAGTTTTGATGGATAGATGTGAGTATTAGTGGATACACACTAAACGGTTGTGTTCTTTGAGCCTATGGTTATGAGAGCCAAGGAATGGGGAACAAGGAGTATGGGGAGATGGGGTCATGCTAGTTATGAAAGTTTAAATTTCTGTAACTTAAACTTTAAGTTATGAAAACTCGATATCTATTTCTCTCAATACATAGAGAAAATCGTTTTAATTGTGCTGGTAATTCCTCCTGCCATTGCACTTGCTGAGGGTATGTCTGAGACAGCGTGACCTGGGAGACGTGTGTAGCTGACTTACAATGTACAGACTGTTCATATAAGTAGAAATGTCACATTTTTTTCTATAACTGAACACAACTTAGCTTTCAAGTCCTCATTTCCGATAAGCGATGTAAGCATATTGTTATTTCAAAATAACTCAGTCACTTCTAGTTTAATACTTAGTCTCTTTGGTTACATATTTGGGCAACTGCAGGATTCTTCCCCTCACCATCCTTCTTCCTTCCTCTCAGGGGAGACACAAGTTACAGGTCTAGTCTGAGTGCTCTTCTCTGGTCTTTGCTGACCTCGGTTGAGGTGTGACTTCTCCTCTCTAGTTTTGGGGCCTCGTGACAGCATCCCACTGCTGATCTTGGCAATCCAGTCTCTGAGTGCACGCTCTACATATCACCCTTGACCCAACCCAGGTCTCTTCTGATCCACTGGCCCCCTCAGCACATCTGCACCCTCTCTTACTCAGGAACCCTCAGCTGCCTTTCTCCACTACACGAGAGAGTGCACGCATGGGGTGGGGGTGGGGGTGGGGGGGTGAGGCCACTTTCAGACCCATCCCCACAGACACTTTGATACAATGGACTTTGACTCAGTGGTTGGGAGCTGCAGGGCGTTAGAATTATTAGAAGCAAATGTCACTCATCAGTTACTATTTCAAAATAGTCTACACCTTGATCTGCTCTTCTCTCAACCTGTCTCTGTTTATCAGATGCTGAATGCAATTGTAGTGTTTTAAACATACGCTGTTATCAACAATATTGCCCCTAACTGCAAGTCAACCATTTAATTTAGTGCCTAACCAAGGCCAGAGGAAATGTTGTCTGAGTTAGATTTATTCAGACACGGTGTGTGTTGGTTTCCAGCATGGTACCTCCTCCCTAAGGGAATTTCAAAGTTACTCTTGCTTATTCACAATTTTCACCTTATATTCTGATTTCATAAATGTTTTATAACATTTTGAAGATGTGACTCCACAGAATTTTTCCCTGCTCTGTGGTTAATGACTTGATTGCTCAAACAGGGTACAATGCCTAAAAGAGAACTAATGACAATGGAGTTCTTACAGCAGTGCCACTAGCAAAATTTCTCAGTGGAGTTTAGAGAAACCCATTTAAGAAGCCCAAAGATGTTTGGTCTATGCCTACCTGTCCCAGGGCAGGGGCCTACCTGGCTTGCACTCCTCTGAATCCCTAGCACACAGCATTATACTTAGCACATATTGGACACTCAGTATATTTGTTGAGTAAATGAATAACTGAATTAACAAATTTCCAAACAGTAGTTTTCTATCAAAGGGACATAGAATGCACTGGTTATTGAAGTGAAATAGTTCAGTTTGAGCCATAGTGCTAGTGGGCTTCAAAAGGAGCTACTCATCAGAGGATCTGCATGTCAGAGGTACTGACTTTTAGGTTGACCTCATTACAAAAAAAAAAAAAAAAGGAAATAGCATATTTTACACAAACCCTGGATTAGACTGCCTGCTTCAAATGTGCAAGCCAGGCAAACTCCCATGACCCCCAGACTTTTGATTTTATATTGAGTTACATTTACTTCATACAGAATATTTTGTGATGCCTGTTAGAATTTCAGCCAACTCAACCCACAGAAATATAGACACAATTCTTAGAAAATGCCTCTGAGTACCCCCAAATAGCTCAAGGTGTGAACGGTCCTCCTTAAACTCTCATTCAAAACCCTATTCATGCTTATGTATTTTTTAAAGACCGACTTATTTGGTTGCTTGACCCATAAAAATTTGAGGCAGCAAACCTCAGAGGGATGGGGAGGCTGCTGAGGTGAGCACTCTGCCACAGGAGCTTTTTTGTTTGTATATTATCTTTTTTCCCACTAGAATGTCTGCAACACAAGTGCAGGGACTTACCCCAGCACCCAGAATAGTATCTGGCCAATGGAAGATGACTGATTAGTATTTGTCAAATGAATTAGTGCTATGCTGCTTTCTGATTATCAATAGGACACATTTAGAATTCCATTAACATGTGTCTTGTTTGGCGTTTCCTCTTTGGAGAATCCATAACAATCAGTTTGTGCTGCTTTGAGAGACATAACTCACTCAGCCTATGTCTTAACTGCATCCCGCCACTAATTGTAAACTTGAAAGCAGAGATCAGTTCTTACTCATCTTTGCATCCTAGCTGCTCCTCATACAGACAGTTCCTTCTCATGTTAGGCTCTATAAAGAGTTAGCTGAGTTTCCTGGGTGTACGGAATCTCTCCAGCTGGTCTTCGTCTATGCTGTGGACAGAGCTTTGTCTTCTAATTCTACTGTGTCCCTAAAGGCACCATACACACAGAGAATTGTTCAGAAAAGCCTCCTGAACTACTGAAATTCGTATGGGGCAACAAAAGAGCCCGAATAGCTAAAGCAATTCTGAAAGAAAAGAACAAAGCTGGAGGCATCACAATACCTGATTTCAAAATATACTATAAAGCTACAGTAATCAAAACAGCATGGTACTGGTGCAAGAATAGACACACAGATCAATGGAACAGAATTGAAAGCCCAGAAATAAAACCACACACCTATGGACAGCTAATCTTCGACAAAGGAGCAAAGAACATACAATGGAGAGAGGGAAGTCTCTTCAATAAATGGTGCGGGGAAAATTGGACAGCAACATGCAAAAGAATGAAAGTAGACCATCTCCTATCGCCATATACAAAAATCAATTCAAAATGGATCAAAGACCTGAAAGTGAGACCTGAAACTATAAAACTCCTGAAAGAAAATATAGGCAGTACACTAATTGAGATTGGACATAAAGGGATCCTTTCCGATTCCATGTCTACCCAGACAAGGGAAACAAAAGAAAAAATAAACAAGTGGGACCTCATCAGACTAAAGAGCTTCTACAAGGCAAATGAAACCAGGATCAAAATGAATAAACAACCCACCAGCTGGGAGAAAATATTTGCAAATCGTTTGTCCGACAAGGGATTAATCTCAGTAATATATAAAGATCTCATACAACTGAGCAACAAACAAACAAACAACCCGATCAAAAAATGGGCAGAGGATATGAACAGACATTTTTCCAAGGAAGAGATCCAGATGGCCAATAGACACATGAAAAGATGTTCAACATCACTAATCATCAGGGAAATGCAAATCAAAACTACACTAAGATATCACCTTACACCGGTTAGAATGGCTATAATTACAAAGGCAAATAACAACAAATGCTGGAGAGGTTGTGGAGAAATGGGGACCCTCATTCACTGCTGGTGGGAATGCAAACTGGTGCAGCCTCTATGGAAAACAGTATGGAGAGTCCTCAAAAAATTAAAAATAGAAATACCGTATGATCCAGCAATCCCACTCTTGGGCATCTACCCAATGGACATGAAATCAACCATCACAAGAGGCGTATGCACCCCTATGTTCATTGCAGCATTATTCACTATAGCCAAGAAGTGGAAGCAACCCAAGTGTCCCTCGACTGATGATTGGTTCAAGAAGATGTGGTATATACATACAATGGAATACTACTCAGCCATAAGGAAAGACACAATTGTCCCATTTGCAACAACATGGAAGGACCTAGAGGGTATTATGTTAAGTGAAATAAGCCAGAGAGAGAAGGACAGACACTGCATGAACTCACTCATATATGGAATATAAGTGAACACACGGACAGAGAGAACTGATTGGTGGTTACCAAGGGGAAGGGGGTTGGGGGGGGGCACAAGGGGTGAAGGGTTACATCCAAAAGGTGACGGACAAACAAAAATGTACAACTAAAACCCCACAGTGTTATAACCTATTAAGACATCAATAAAAAAAATTGGTAAAAAAAAAAAGAAAAGCCTCCTGACTTGCTGGAGTGAACTAATTTCCCACACCGAGGCATTGTGCACCATTCAAGGCCCAGTGCGTTGAGTGACTTCAGATACACAGAAGACACAGAGAAAGCTGACTGGTTTCTCTTCCTCTGCAGAACGAGGCCTGAGATGTCCTGAGGATCGTATAACTCAATGGGTTTGGACTAAACCACTAGCGTGCACAGCCATTCCAGATTCATTTCTCTCACATCTCCACCACCATCATCCTAGTAACCACCAATTGCTGGTGAGTGCTCACCATCATGCCAGGAACTGATTTAGTGCTTTGCATACATTTCCTCAATTAATCCTTCCTTGAGGCATGGAGTAATATTATCTCCCTTTTACACAAGTGGAAACTCAGGCACAGAGTGGCTAAGCGACTTGACCAGGGTCACACAGTGAGTAATTGCTGGGGCTTGGGTTCCAACCCAGGCCGACTTCTCCAGAGCCTGCACGCTTCATCTCTCTGCTCTGCTGCTGCCGTGTTATCGGGTTAACATGTCCAGTGACAAAAGGCTCTAGCAGCCAGATTAGCTTCCTGTTTAATGTCTAATCCATAAAGGTAATGTTATATAATGTGATGAGAAGTTAAAAAAACAAGAAATTGCAGCCTGTAATTGAGAGCCTCTTTCGCTGCCGTGTGCAGGGAACACAGGCCACAGTGCACCGCCTGACCCCAACTCTCACCGTTCACACGGCCACGACCAACCCAGGCCTATCGATGTTTGAATCTGCTTCTCAGTTCTGCGTTTGTGATTTTGTAATGACTTCCACACACATTAGCATCCCATTAATGGGCCGGTATATGAGAACAGTTGTCTTATGAAGTGAGGGGACTTTTTTTTCTTTTCTTTTCCATTAAAACCATGGGTCTATGGAATGAAAATGCTCAATCTAATGAGTGTAACCTGGAAAGTAATTTCATGGGCCGTAGTACTTTGATGGCAATAATTCTTGGATGTCAAAAGATAAGGACACAGTTTTCTGCTTCTAATTTTATTCTTAGAAAATGATGGTATCGAGCTATCCATAGAGTGCCCCTGTAGATTAATTCCAGTTTTTCTTTTATACAGGAGATTTAAGGGAAGTCTTAATCTGCTTCGTATTTAACTCTTATCTCCACACTATGAATTGAAAAAGGAAAGCTGGACTCTAGTCTCACCTTTGCAGACCCCCGAGGGCAGGAGTTACCTGAGGTAAGGAGGGGCTGAGAGCCGCTCCAGAGATCTCTATCTGGGTTAGCACCCCTGGCCAACTTTCCCAACAGCTGCTTCTTTCTAATTTTCAATCCAAGAGCCTCATGTTAACATGTCTAAAGTGAGCAGTCCTTATTCTATGATTTTTGAATGGCATTTAACATTTTCCCCAGGTACTTTTCATTTGTCATGAAACTCAATTAATTCTGCATCCTTTCAGAATCTGCAATCTTGGAAATTTTCTGCCTCTTTTCATTGTTTTCTTCTAAATCCATGCTCAAGGTGGGAAGAGAAGTAAAGAGCACTTTCATCTGCTTTCTCTTCAGCTGGTAAAAAGTGCTCTGGAGAACTTCCCCTGATTTCCCTTCTCCTCTGTCCTACTCTTCTCCCTTCCGTTTCCCACCTCCATGCCATTTCCAAATCCTCTTTTCCCTTCCTCTGTCTCCCTTGGTCAAACCAAAGTCTGAGACAGCAGGCAGGGTGGGGAGAGTTCAGGAGATGAGGGAGGGGAGCAGGAGTCGGGGCAACTCCTTCTTACCTACCTGCCCCATCTCCTCCCTGGAGCTTCAGAAATACAGTTGAGGGTCATTGATCCAATAACTAGTCATCTAGTCAGTCTAGATCAGAAAGGGTAAGGAACCTCTATGGAAATCTACATCTTTGAGTTTCTGGCATTTCCAACCTGGAGAGGTTAGCACGTCTGGTGAATCATGGCTGTGCAAATGCGGGAGAAAGCCAAGCACAGAGTGAGCAAGGAGAACATCTCTGTATGTTATGTCTTGCCCTTAATTTCTATACACCTTCCCTCCAGTGCTTTTTTCCTTTTGCGTCTTACCCTAGTGGCAAGTTTCAATTCTAGAGTCTTAAACCAAAATACCAAAAGGGGGCCATTTTACACTTTGTTAATTGCAAAAATGGCAGCTCTTCGGGGAAAAAGAGCCATTGTATCTTTTCTCTACTCCCTGCTCTTCACCACCACGATCACAAAAGCAGCAGTGGTGACCGCTTGCCTGCTGTGTGCTGACTGTGGGGGTGCTGAAGATACATTCAGAGGAAACAAAGCCCCTCAAACCGTGGCGCCACCCACCACCCCTTTGGACAAATGCCAATGTGTTCCAGGACAGTGTTTCCAAACTGTGAGTTGTTTCATCCAACTTGAAATCAATTTACTTGTGGAGACTGGCATTTTAAAAAATAAAGAGAATGGAATGGAATGGAACAAAAGAGAAAAATATTAGAGGATATTGCATGTGGTAGGAGTAAGTATTGTTTCATGAAACTATGGTTTTAGTTAAATACACACATCTCTATCTGTCTAAAGTGGAGCAACTGATAGTGCTTACTGAGGGCTCCTGTACATTTCCCAGTCTCCCTTACAACCAGCCATGTGACCGAGATCTGGCAGAGATATGCCACTTTCAGATACAGCACATAAAACTCTCCCATGCAGGCTCTTCCACTCTTTCTTCCTTCCGTATGTAGCTGCATGACCGGGGCAACCTTGAAGCCACAATGTTTCAGAGCTACAATGTGGAAGCAGCCTGGGTCCCTGAGTCGTCATTTGGAAGAGCGCCACCCCCTAGGGTCATCTGACCAGGGCTATCAGCTTTGGGGTTTGTGTGA
The DNA here is from genome assembly GCA_031878705.1 of Tapirus indicus. NCBI lineage: Eukaryota > Metazoa > Chordata > Mammalia > Perissodactyla > Tapiridae > Tapirus > Tapirus indicus. Next base: position 134,558,412 of record CM062919.1, on the reverse strand, counting down.
ATGAAAAATAAACTTCTATTATGTTAAGCCAGATTGTTTCACCTACCTTGTGTCGTGTGTGTGTGCATGCGTGCACATGCATATCGCTTATGCTGTGACATGTATTTCTTAATGTAGATTTTAGTCAAAAACATTTGAAAGTCACTGCTCTGGACAGTGTGTTTCAAATGGGGTCCTGGATCACCTGCATTGAATCGTTTGGGATACTCATTGTAAATGCAGATTTCTGAACCCACTGAAATCTGCTGAGCTAGGATCTTGGTGCTGGGGCCTTGGAATGTTTAACACACTCCACAGATGAACCTTATGAACACTAAAGTTCAAAAACCACTTTGGCCCCAGTGTTAATAGAAACATATTTTCTTGGCAACACTGGGGCTAGTTAAATACACCAAGCTTTATACCTATTTTCTTTGGTCACTGTCCAAAGTGACCAAAGTCTCTCCCTATTGCCCACTCTGTCTATCCTCTGTGTAATCTTATCACAGTAATGCCCTGTACTGATTCACATAATCCTTTTCTAAGAACACCTCCCACTCCTCCCCTTCTTCCTAAACACTTTGTCCTCTAAAAGGCCTGTTGTGTAATTAACAAATGCCCCCATCCCTACAAACTCTTCCCTGAACATTTTCTTAACCTCTTTCTCTCCTCTGAGCTATCTGTTCTGTTCTCCACTTAAATGGGAGCTGTTTATTTCCCACATTTTATGTACTCTTCTCAGGGTTGGCAAGTGGGTCAAGTCCCTTCCTCAGTACTCGCTACTGCGTCCCAACCATGACTGCCCCACTGTTTTGGCGAGGCCTGTTGCAATTAGTATGCCTTTGGCTGCAAGTAACAGAATATCCAACTAGAAGAGCCATAAACAATAAGGACATTTACTGTCTCACATGATAAGAAGTTAAAAGGTTGAGTGATAACTGACAAATTCAGCAGCTCTTTCTATATTTCCACTCTGTCTTCTCCAGCATGTTGGATTTTATTCTCAAGCTTGTTCCCTCATGGTCACAAGATGGCTGCCACAATTCCAGACATCACATCCCTCACAGCTATGTCTATATTAGTTTTCTGTGGCTGCTGTAACAAATTATCACAAACTTGGAGGCTTAAAACAGCAGAAATTTATTCTTTCACTGGTCTGGAGGCCCGAAGTCTGAAATCAGCGTCACTGAGCTGAAATCAAAGTGTTAGTAAGGCCATACCACCAAAGGCTCTCCCTCTGGAGAATCTGTTCCTTGCCTCTCTCTTATAAGGACACTTGTGATTGCATTTAGGACCCACCCAGACAATCCAGGATAATCTCTCCATCTCATGATCCTAAACTTAGCCACATCTACGAAGACTCTTTTCCCATATGAGGTAACATTTATAGGTTCTGAGGATTAGCACCTGATATCTCTGAGGGCCATTATTCAGCTTACTACACTGTCCAAAGATAGAAAGGGCAATTTCTCCTCATCTATAATTTCTTAACAGGGAGAAAGTCTTTCCCAGAAGTCCCTGTCTTAGTTCTGGCTGCTATAACACAATATCATAGAGTGGGTGGTTGAAGCAACAAACATTTATTTCATTTATTTCTGGAGGCTGGGAAGTCCGAGATCAAGGCACTGACAGACCTGGTGTCTGGTGAGGGTTTGCAGATGGAGGAATCAAGTTGTGTCCTCACATGGCCGAGAGAAAATTTCTCTGTCTTGGGCTTCTTTTATAAGGGCACTAATCCTATTCATGAGGATTCCACCTTCATGACCTAATTACCTCCCAAAGGCTCCACTTCCTAATATTATCACATCACGGGGTTTGGATTTCAACATATGAATTTGGGGGGGACACAAACATTCAGTCCATAACACCCCCCAGCATATTGCCCCCTAGTCCTATTGGCTGGGGTTGGGTCAAGAACCCATGTATGTGTCCTCCATGAGGGAGGAGAGCTCTATCAGCAAAAGAAAATGAGAGGGTGAGGGAAGACTAATGGTTTGAAACCATTAATATCTGCCCCAGGATTCCTGCTCCTTTAAGGCTAATGTCATTAGCCACTCACTGCACTTCCATGATGCTGTTCTTTTAGTTTTCTGCTTACTCTTTCTCAGTCATTGAAGGCTCTGGCATTTGTCTCATAGTCTTTCTATCTGGCCCATCTAACCACTGACCAGTCAGTTCTTTGACCTCCTGCTCTTCCAGTGACCATCCCCACTCCATCCCTGCCTTCCAATCCCACAGCTTCACTCTGGACCTGGACTTTACCTGAAACTGCTCCTTCTCTGAAATAGCATCTACAGACAAGAGTCCCTCTGACCACGTCCTCCCATCCTTCCAGCTTACTCAGTTCACTCCTCTCCTTTCTGCTTGTCCATCAGCCGCTCTTGTCTTCAGTTTCCTCCTATCCAGAATATATTATCCACATTCTGCATTCCCTCGATCCTTGGTCCTTCCATTGAGGTTATCTAGCAAAGCCCCAATCATGGATGAAACACACTGTCTACTTGTTCAAACTTCGTTGTCTTTAATTCCCACCCTTCACTCTCAGCGGATAACTTTACTTCGTACTTCACAATTAAAATATGTAGAGGACATCTGATGATAGAAACTCCTCAACTTCCCACCGCTACGTTTACTTGTCTGTGTACTGACATGTTTAATCTTCCAGCCTCATTACAGTGGAGTGGAACTCCTTCTACTGGAGATCAAGCAACCTGCTTGTTCTATGAAAATGCGACCAAGTCTGGTCAATGAGATATATGTGGAAGTGTAGTATGGAAGCATTTAGAAAGCTTGTTTAAAAGATAATGGGCACATGTCCTTTGCCCTATTCTTCTAGTCCCTTCCTCCATCCAGATACCTGGAATATGGATGTGATCACTGGATCGCTCACGGCTACATTATAAAAATGATGCCCATGGGACGGCAGAGGAGTGAGAAAGAAGTCTGTTTACCGTCTTTATATCATTCCTATTTCTAACCCAAACAGGTACAACTCTTCTCTCAGATTCTAAAACCCACACTCTGGGGGTGTGTTTAAAATTTTGCTATGCTAAAATAACTTCATTTTTATGGTAAAAGGACTTCTCTTTCCTTCCTAACCACGATATATATATATATATATATTACAAAGTCTGCTTCCATTAATTTAACTGTGGAAGACACCATGTCCCATTGTCCTTTCCCAGTTCCTGGCTTTCCTCTCCTGACAGGGGTTGGGGGGTAGGGTTGGGTATGAAAGGAAGAAAAGGTAACCCTGTTATCCATACATAATTCTAGGCAGTTTTTGTAATATGTGTATCATCCTCCCATCCCTCATATTTCTCCCCCTCTTTCTTCTCTTGTGCTTTTGTTTCCGTCCTTTCACCTTGTTTAGAAGTTGACCCAGAGCAGGAAAGATACTCAAACTATACATCAATATTATCAAGCTTTCATTCTTACCTACTGTTATTTTCTTTCTGCTTTCTGATTCAGATGAAAATATTAAACATAAAAAGAGGACTTTTTGTTTTATAGCCTTCTACAGGGGCACAGAAAACAGCGTCTTGAGAGAAAATATAACCTGATCATTTGTCTCAGAGTCTGAGTTGAACAGAGAAAAGGTTCTTGCAAAAGGTGGTCAAAAGGAAGCGTGGGTAGGTGATTCACCTCCCCGACCCCTACACACAGCTTCCACTTTGCTGCCCAGGTGGCAATTCTGAGAGGCAAACGTGACTGTTGACTCTCCTGCTTAAAACCCCTCAGTGGCTCTGTTCTGACTCCATCTTTCGCTTCTGGTCCACCTCGCACCCTGTGCCTCCAGTTACCCTGAATTGCTCGCAGTCACCTGGGCTGTTTCACACCCAGTGCTTTCTTTATGTTGCTGTTTTCTGGCCTGACCTCCCATCTCGTCCTTCTAGCAAACACCCACTCACCTTCAAGGCTCAGCTCAAGAATCATCTTGTCTTTTGTGAAGCTTCTTGTACCCCTTCTCCCAAATGACCTTTTCCTTCATTTTGTCCCCCTCTAAAACATTATCATAACACGTGTCACACTTTATTAGAAAATATTTGACATGTTTGTATCCTTCTCTTTGGCTATAAGCTCACTGAAGGTAGGCACCATGCTGATTCATTCTTTCACTGCCCAAGTAATTCACGAATACTTTCTTTTTGTAAAAGAATCAATTAATACAGAAATATAGCATGAAAGTCTCCCTTCACTTCTAATCCCTCCATCCTCCTCTCCTCCCATCTTATTCATATTTGAACCCTCAGTGCCTACTTCAGTGTCTGGCACACAGAAGCTCCCACAACTGTGTTTTGAATGAATAAATGAATGGCTATCCTTCCAAGGCTGTGCTTCTCAACCAGTGACACATCTGATCATAAATCTGAGTTTAAATATCCATTCGCTACAGCATGCAGTTTCCTCGCTCCAAGGTAACACCACACATGTGCTCTTTTGTGGTTGATTTTTGCTAACTCACTGTCTGAGTCTTGTCTCCTCCAGGTCCTGTTTACTTTGACTATTCAAAGCTCTGCTCCTCTGCTAGAGCAGTTTACATTGGGAGGAAGTTTTCCCACCGCCTGTGCAGTGTAAATTGGTTTCTAAACAATCTTGCCCACAGTCTCCATTAATATTATACTGTAGAGCAAGGCAGGATAAAATATTCAAAGTAGCAGGAGTTACTTTTTAGGATGATTGAATATGATGAAGGAACCAAGGACAAAGGGTAATTTATTCCAAAGGAAGTCAACACCTTTGCTTTGCACTAGCTCTTGCAGTTAAAAAAAGGGCTGGTAATTGGACTTGCTTTATGAAAATCTCATTAGCATTAGCATATAACTAAAATGCACAGCTCCATAGTTAATTGCAATCCTGCACTGCGGTTAACAACTACAGTGATGACATTTGCATATTGCACATAAAATTAAAAATGCATGTCAGATAGGTGCTCTTTCAGAAAAAAAAAATCCTTGAATAACATTGCATTCACTGCAATAATCGGAAAGATTCTGAATTTGAATGGAAATTATATGTATAGTATGAGCTTTAGAAAGACAGAGGAGCCTGATCAAAGAGGAGGGGAAGCTAAATATGAAACATTACATAGGCAAAACGCCAGCAGCTGGGATAGTCTTCAAGGGCAGGGACCTGTGATACTGAACTGTGTGTGCTTTGTGTAAATTCAACCCTTTCATTTGAAAGTCTCATTTCACTTCCCAGCCATCAGGCTCATCTTGGTGCTTTTCCTCTAGACTGTAAGCTCCTTGAGACCGTGGACTTGATCTTTTAAAATCTTTGAATCCCACAATGGTTACCATGTAGCAGGCACTCAACTATTTGTAGGTGGGACCAACTCAGGCCCTCTCGACCTGAATGCAGTAGACACGAGAGGCTGGGTAGGGAAGTGGTTAAGAATGAATGTTTTCACTTCTACATCCTTGAGCCCGTTACCTTGAGCTGGTTACTCCAACCTCCCTAAGCCTCTGTTTCCTCCTCTATAAAATGTTTTCTGCCTTATAAGGTATTTGAGAAGATTCAGAAAGATAATGCGTATATAGTACCTAGCACAGCACAGTGCCTAGCATATAGCAAGTGCTATGATTGACCTTACTGTGGTTTTAGGGTTAAAGATCATGGGAAAGGGCATGTTGAAGCTGAGGTATAAATCACTTCATATGTCAGCCCTAATGCCAGTCAACTACAAGACAGAACACTGTTGCCATGAGTCATAACACTTGCCACAAGGGCTGATAACTTTTGTTCTATTTCACTGAGAAAGAAAATGAGCCCTGAAAAGAGAATGGAGGGGCACAAGACAACAATACCACTCTCTGGGTGGATGATACAAAGATCCATTATCAGACTTTGTACCTGAGACTCCTCTGTGACCCTAAATCATCTACTTCTTGGAAGACAACAATGGGCCGGGAAACAGAGTCAAGAAGGAAAGGCAGAAGTGACAAGGTAGGGCTCTCTGTGGTGGACTTGGCTATTTCATTCATTCATCATTCAGTTAATATTATTTATTGTGCCCATACCTATTCAATGCACAGTGCTAGGAACTTAGAGACAGAGATGACCATGGATGTGGACCTGATTGGTATACAATTAGAAATTCTGGACTAGAAATAAAGTGAAGGATCAGAACTAGAAATAAAGATATGGGTATATCAGCATGGAGAAGAGTTGGACCTCTTTACACAGATGAGCTCCCCAAGGCTGTTGCGGAACACTCCCACTTAGGGGATGGGAAGGGAATTGGTGCTGATGCAGCAAACAGGAGAAGTATGGGAAGAAAAAGGGCTGGGAAGCTGAAGGAGGGGAGAGTTTCAACTGGGAGGTTGGTAGTTGCCAGAGGCAACTGTGTAAGGTCAATAAGGGTCATTGGTTTCGGTGGTAAAGAGGTCACTGGTGATTCTTCTCCAAGAGGGAGGTTACTGTAAAGGGGTGTGGGTGAGAACTTGACAAGAAGGGTAAGTAAAGAATGAAGAGGTGGGAAGGAAATGTAGGCTATGCTTTGGCAGTAAAAGAAAAAAGCTTAGCCAGGAGCTTGAGGGCATAGCAGAGTTGGAAAGGAATGTGAACAGTACTGGAGAGACCTAAAGTGGGAGCCAGTGAGAAAAGAGAGAGAGAAGATACCAGGCAGCTGGAGGTGCTGGTACCCTCGGAACCAGCCCAAGTCCCAAGCTGTACAGGAATCTTGAGAGCTGTTCTGTTCTGTGGGCCTGAGGCCAGGGCCTTCTCATGGGGGTAGGGGGTGCCCTTTTCCTTGGCCCGCAGCCGTGGTTCTTACCTGTATCCCAATACATACTGAATCATAATTTTCAGTTTATTCATCTGTTTCCTCTCTTGATGGTGAACTCCTCAATTGCAGGAACCACGTCTTAGTCATCTGAGCATCCCCAGTGCCTAGTTCAGGCTCTGGCACAGTCAATAAGAATTGTTGAACCCAACTACATAGTTCTTCATGGCCAGTCTGTTCCTCAGCTGGAGTTCCCGGTAATCACACAGCCCCTTTATGAATCCTCCCACCTCTGCCCCCCTCTAACATATATCTGGTATTGAGGTGAGAGCTGTAAGAAGTCTGGGTATAGTTCACTCCCCTCCCCATACTTGGGGGAGCAGACCAGAACACAGAGGAGCCCTGTCTCACCCTACACTGGATGAATTGTGGGAGGCACTACTGAAAATGAAGCCAAGCCACAATTCTATTCTCTCACAGCTTTCCCCAGAGAGTCTCTCCCCCCGCAGTCTTTCTACTTCTCTCTCTACTCTGTTCATTCTGGCTAGTGTGTTTTTGTCAACTCTCCACTTCCTGCATCCTATTTCTACTTTTGGAAGCCTGTTTTTAGACCCAAGCCTTTCATTTGCCTTTACTCAAAGGCTTTCTGCAGACTCACTATCTCTAAGAAAATGATTTTGAACCATAACCTGACAGTTGAGGTTGAGCCAACATTTCCCCCCCGCCAATCCTATGTGGGTCCAACTCAGACAAGACCCCAAAACATAAGAGCTTCTGTTCAAGAAACAACCCCAGGGCCCCCAATTTAGAGTGACAGGCTTTCGTGGAAAAGGATAGAAATGACTTCCATGAAATCAAAGCGGTGTACCAGACTGTCCTGATTTTCCTTCACAAGTCAATACTTGCAAAGCTTTCCAACTAGCAACAAAGAAATGTCCCCCTTTCACTCATGCTTAAAAAATAATTATTATTTTTCTTTTTCCAGAAATTTTTTACTAGTAATCTCTTTAGATCTAATCCCCCACTATTCAATCTGAACACGTTGGCTTCCCACATGTGGCGGGATTTAGGACAGGCCTGGCAGTGACCCAGGGGCACAAAGGGGCAGGCAAAGTGGGATGTAATTCTACTCCTGCCCCTGACTGCCTTCTCCTGTGAGTCAGTTTGCAGAGCCTGGGGTCCAAGAAAAGGAAGCATTGTCTCATGGCTGTAAATCAAGAGTTGTGTTTGTGGATTTCGTTTTCCTGCTTCTCGCTCATGCTTGTTCTTGTTTTCCTGGCACAAGGACAACTGCGCCTAGAACGGCCGCTTATCTCAGCTGACTGCTATTTGCCGATACCGGGCTCCTTCTGTTGTCCTGAAAAGCCACATAAAGGAAGGAGTTTGTAATTCTTCCTGATGCTACATTAAACTTATCTGTGCTAAATATGTCTCAAACACCCAAACTGCTATAAAACCTAAACCAAGCTCAACAAATGACTCACTCTCAGGCATGCAGGCTGGGGGAGAAACACACACATACCCCAATCACCTAATTATACAGCCCTTGTCGATGCGCTCTACCGCACGACTTCTACCCTCTGCTGCTCTCTGTCTTGAGTCTTTTGGTTCCTGACAGACACAAGGCTTTCTACTTGCTTGGTGGGATTCAGAATTCAGTGTAGAGCAGTTTGTGTGGTGAGGAAGTGGTGTATGCACACACACACACACACACAGTGCCTCCTACCATCTCTGAGGGGGACTGCAGGGAGCTGAGAGGAGCCTGACCTCTCACATTTGATGTGTCCACATTGAGCCTTCCCTCTGGCCGGCACTGGGGGCTGACGCAGTTTCCCATTTGACCTCTTTCTCCTTGCTGGTACCTTTGCTGAAGGAGAGTCACCCCGTCTCCAAAGGTGCCATGGTGGCATTTCTGTCTGATGCTGTTTTCTAGCAGCCCACAGCAACACAGAGTCATCCGAAGAACGTACCTAAAGACTTTATTCTGTCCACACTGCTTCCTCTGCAGCTCACCAAAAAAGGAGCTGCTTATTTATCCAGCTGTCAGCCATTTCCCATAAATGTCTGGCCCGGCAAGCTGTGTTGTGGCAGGCATTGCTTTAGTACCAACAGGCTGGCTGGCCGCCAGGTCCTCATTGTTGGCGACTCCATCTCGCTATTGAATGCTGAGTATGAGTCAGAGGTGATACTGATGAAACCTTGGGCAGGTCCTGACTACAAGGCAGACCAAGCCACACGGGGAGAGGGGTCTTGACCTCTGCTCTGCAGAGCAGTAGATAGTTCTGAAGCTTGGTGCCATGTTAGTGCAAACAATATGAAATGCAATTCCACTACTCCTGTGCACTTATCACTGGGCTGAGCCCTCAGAGACATGGAAGAAATATATGTGATTCCTGTAGGAGTTATGGCCAGCAGCCCAGCTTCTTAATTGGGTTTTGTTTGAAAATAAAGCCTCACTGGACAGTGACCCTTATCAACTCGTTTTTGGAAGAAAATTGTTGCTTTGTGTAGGCTCATGTGTAACTTTAATAATCTTATCATTAGTCCTGAGTACTGTGCTAATTATTCATAGTTGTCCTTCATCTTTCATATGCATTATCCTATTCACACAGCAGCGCTGGTGAATGATTGTATCATTAGACAATGTCCATATTTTGAGAGGTTAAATTTCCTAGAAACCAGTTTCTGGTTTTCATGTGTCCTTGCTTGTGCTCCTTAAAGAGACTGAAAAAGAATGTTATACAAAACCCTGTCTCTCTGTGTGGTGATGAGGTCAGACAGACCTCCCCATGAGGCTGACTAAAGCTGCCATATGACTGTGGGGTGGCCTTGGAAACTTAGAGATATTTGGGGCCTGCTTAGTCACCACCACAGCTCAATCCCATGGCTGCTGTCACCACTTTGGTGAGTTGCTGTACAATAGAGATGTCATCGTGGTAGGGCCTAGAATGAGGGCGAGTCACAGGGCTGTTTTGCTGGTAAAAAGAACAATAAATTGTTTCTAGTTATTTCTTATTAGAAGGAATTTCCTGATGGAAAAACCTCCTCCACTAAATAGAATTTTATCTGTACAAAACTTTATTGCTTTTGACTATCATGGTTAATTACCATTGGCATCTGAGAGGTGGAAAATAACATCTGTCATCACAAGAGAAAGTGGAAATTTTTCCTATGTTGGTCAAAAACCGAGTCATTAATTGTCAACCAATAAAGGTACAGCCAAGGGGGAAAAGAATTATTCAGAGTTTTAATTGCCCCTGTAATTCCAGATAGAAAATTTTACATTCAGTTACACCTGAGGTAGCAGAAAACTCCAAGGGACTTTCTAAGTTCTTTGGCCAAAGCAGAATTTGGTTTATTTAACATTTCCTTGAAATGGATCATTGGCTGGGACTTGTACATGCGTTTGTTACAGAGATCTTTTCAGTATAGTCTCAGGTGGAATTTAATTTTATATATATAAGATTTAATTTTATATATATGTACATATAAAACCACCCCTGGTGATCTAGTAGTTAAGATTTGGCTGAGATTCATTTCTGGTCAGGGAACCACCTGTCTGTTGGTTGTCATACTGTGGTGGCCGCGTGTTGCTGTGATGCTGAGAGCTCTGCCACGGGCATTTCAGATACCAGAAGGGTCACCCATGCTGGACAGGTTTCAGTGGAGCTTCCAGACTGACAGACTAGGAAGGACCTGGCCACCCACTTCTGCAAAAAATGGCCATGAAAACCCTGTGAATAGCAGTGGAGCATTGTCTGACACAGCACTGGAAGGTGAGAGGATGGAGCAAAAAGACCGGGCTGGGTTCCCCTCTGCCGTACACAGAGTCACTAGGAGTCAGAAATGACTCGTAGGCACTAACAAACATATATACATATATAATACATATATATCAATCTGATGTGTTAATCATAAGGTCGCAAATTATTCAAATTATTTTCAAAGACACAAACTTTATGTGAGGGTAAAGGTATTAATTATCATGTAAAATATCTCCTAGCTATGCTGACATTTTATGCCAGTTGCATACAGAATTTAGCTTAAGAAAATCATAAATTTGTAAACTAAAATGAGATGAAAAGATGTTGACCAGCTATATAAAAAGGTCAGCAATTCAAGTTGTGGAATCTGGGTTCTTTCTTTTTCACTGCCCAGGATTTTATTTATAGTCTTAATGTTACATAGTCAGGGTTTTTCCCAGACTATGAAGCACTGATAATGTTTTCCATTCATTACTACCTACTGGAGTCTAATGTAACTTCTTTTGTGTGCTTTAATAATTCTTTAGAAATCATTCTTTGGATTGCTCTTCATAGAAAAGGAATTTCTTGATATGTTCCATGTGTTTTTATTAAAGCTAAGATTTAAGACAATGCCAAGGACTGGAAAATTCCTGAGTCACCTAAGATTTTGGTTTGGGGAGGCAGAAGAAGAGTAGAGAAGTGTAGGATGACAAAATGGTGGTTGTGGTAGAAGCCATCTCCTGACATGACAGTGGCAGATTACTTCATGAGATGACACTCAGAGGTTGTCTTTGATTTTAGTTTATGTATTAAAGAAAATGTGACACTGTTTCAGACAAATAGATTGACAACATATATTTCACAATATAGTGTATGCAAAGCACTTAACACCATTCCTGGGACATGTTGACTTCACACTGGGATGCTGGGGGAGTGGATGACACAGTAATGTGGAAGGCAGCGTTCCCCACACCTGTAAATGCTACAGTCACAGAAAACAGATCTGATCCTGTTTTTCCCATCCCAAACTATAAATTGATTCATTCATTTACTCAGCAAATATTTATTGAGTACCCATTATGTTATAATAGTCTGAGAAATAGTCCTTTTGTGAGTTGTGATATGTAACGGGTTAGTATTAAACTGTTGAATTAGCAGAGGAATCTGAATTGCCAATCAATATGAAGAAGTCAGTAGCAACTCAGAGCTCTCCCTGAGGCAGGCCATATAACCTGGCTCTATAGACAGTAAAGGTACATGCATTTTGCTATCTGGGCAGGTTGCTACAAGTCAAATTGCCACTATGCATCTTGGAGGATGAATAGGCAAGGAAGTCCATCAGCAAAGTACAAGTCTTCTAAAGTAGGATGCTTTCATTTTGGGATATAGGCAAAAATGGATTTGTTTGTAGAGAGGTGGAATCAGGAAGGACTGCAACATAGGAACCAGGGCGTCCTGAGTTTACGTGATCCAAAAGGAGTGAGCTTATGACTCAGAAGTTCAGAGTCAGCACAACCTAAATAAACCTGGTTTTAGAGGAGCAACTCTTTCTCTATGACTCATTTAAGATGTCTTATAAAATCAGAGTTACCTGGAACTAGAGCCTGAAGACATAGGAAAATTAATTACAACTGGAGCAATATTTAATCGCAGGGTCCTAAAATGTACCATCCAAAGGAAGTTTTGCTTTTTCATTGTCATCTAGGTATGTTTCTATTGAAATATGAATGCAATGTAGCACGTTTTGCAAAACCAAAAAAGCTCCTAAAATGGGGAACTTTTCGGGGTGTTTTTCTCATGAATCACTGATGTTATACTTACCATAACTAGGTAGGGTGGGGATGGAGTTCCTAAGAATGATGACATTTACATGCAAAAACCAACTGATATAAACCATTATCATAAAAAGAGTGGAAGAAATGTCATGAGTGAATGCCCCGCGGCTAAGGTATGATTCGAATCAGTAAAAGGCAGGTGCTACTATCTAGGAAATGATCTGACTGATAGTCTGCTGGTCTGTTGTGAAATAGACGCTGACTGACTAGATTTTTGTACTCCACAACACAATATAGATAGTGGAGCTAAAACCAAAGGATCTTGGAAGTTGAGAATTTTCAATGGCAATGGTCATAACTGGAGACATGACACTGTTTTTTTCTGAGTATGTTAAAACCAATGTAAAATAGTAGCATTGTTTCATTGCTGAATGCACCTAAATCACCCAGCTATTTCTAGTATGAAAGATTTAGATACTATTCTGTTGCATTGTAGGAAACAGCTCAGATAAACTCTTGGAATATCTTCAAGTTCTATGATTACCTTGTCAAAAGTACATATAATAAGATTTTTTTTTTGTATTTTACCTAAGATTGTCTCCATTCAGGGATTCCATTTCTGCTTTAAATATTGGATCAGTTTCTGAGATATTGAACCACCAAATATATAAGAGAAACAAAATGTGATTAAAACTCTTTCCTAATGGTTCCCCATCTAAGGGCTGTGGACTGTGTTGGAGATATTGGTACCCCAATTTCTCCATATAGTCATTGTGTGATTATTTGATTGTGTCTGTAATTGCTCACCATTGTATCCCTAGCATCTAGCATAGCTCCTGGCCCACCATAAATATTTTTCAATGTATGAATGAATGAATGAACATTGTGAAGAGAAGAGGACACAGTGCAGATTAAAATTGCCTCCAATAATCTTTAATGGGTAATCTTCATGATCCAAAAAAAGATGACTACACTACTGAAGTTAGTAGTATATATATATATATACTACTAACTTCAGTAGTGTAGTGTATGTGTGTATATGTACATATATTTACTACTAACTATATGTGTGTGTATATGTTTGTACATATATACACATATTAGTTTATATATATATACACACACACATATATAGTTAGTAGTGTATATATATGTGTATACATATATACACACACACACACAGAAGATAGGGGAGCAAGTGTATGTTTCCACTACAAACATTGTTTATATTGTAAATAGATAACATGATGTATATATTTGTACTCTCATTTTTTAAGTGTATATACATACTGTGGTGATTATTCTTTTCAGAACATTACTGGGTTTATAGAAGCTTTTATCATTATACATTTCCTCACTCAACTGAACACTAAAAATGTAATTACAATAAAATGGAGAGTCCTCAAAAATTTTTGACATTAGAAAGGAATTCTCAAACCTGTTACTGGAAGAATTGACGTGTTAGATGTAAAAGGACCTCCTTGAGTTAAATTTTTTCTATTTTCTCCTAAGAGGAATATCAGTAGGAGATGCATCAGGAATATTTTAGGATGTTCTAGATGATATTATATCTGTTTCCACAAAAATTACATGCCTACATTTAATTATGTAACCCTTAAATAGGGAAAATTATAATTCTATCCATTTGAGAATGTATAATCTTTTTAAAACACATTTAGATATAAGCCATATGTTAAATTGAGTAAATCAGGTGTTGAAATAATGTGCTTTACTTTCAAATATATTTTCCCAGTATTTTTTAAATTACAAAAAATCAGTAGCAGCCAAAGTATATCAGAATAAATTACCAGGCTCATAGCTCTGCTGGAGGAGGATATTATTTTGACAGTTGAGATTTCGCAGGTGATGACCTGATAGAATGTGGATAATGAGATGATGCCTATAGTTTGAGGGCAAGGAGCTTGCCTTTGGCCTGTGAGTCAGTATTATCTGTCCTTGCATCCACTGGCACAAACCCTGGCCAATTGACCTGGGCCGATGGACTCTTCAGTAGTACCTCTAACTCCAGTAGTTTAGTCATCTTTCTTTGGACCATGAGGATTATCCACTAAAGATTATTGGAAGCAACTTTAATCTGCACCCTCTCCTCTTCCCCTCGAAATGTTCATTCATTCATTTATACATTGAAAAATATTTATGGTGTGCCAGGAGCTCTGCTAGCAGCTGGGGATATAATGGTGAGCAAATATAGGTACAATCAAATAATCACACAACAACTATATAATTATGAACTAGAATAGATGCTGTAGGAAAGGATAAGGGCCATGAGGGAGAGGACCCTGAACCCAGCTGGGAACATAGGGAAGGCTGCCCTAAGGAAGCTTGGCTTGAGTAGGATTTAAAGATGTGCTAACAAAAATGGTAACCGCTAACCAGGTGTGATTATTTAAATTTGAATTAATTAAAATTAAATAAAATTAAAAATTCATCTTCTCAGTCACACTAGCCACATTCAAGTGCTCAATAGCCACATGTGGCTACGGCCTACCAAATGGGACAGTGCAGGTATAGAACATTTGCATGATTGCAGAAAGTTCTATTGGATGGCACTGGCCTAAATGATGAGAAGGAATAAACCAGCAAAGTGGTGAGCAAAACCATTGTAGGTTGAGAGAATGCCATGTGCAAAGCCTCTGTAGTGGGGAACACAGTTTACAAACTGAAAGAAAGCCACTGTAGCTGGAGAGAAAAGGTGAGAGCAGCACAAGATGAGGCTGGAAAGGTAAGTAGGGTCAAAAGCTTGCGAGGACTTGTAGGCCTTTTTAAGGATTCTGGTCTTTTCCAAGAGTAATGAGAAGTGGATGGGGGTGGGAAATGAGTGTTACAGGTTGAAAAGAGGAGTTTCAGATAATTGTGGAGAGTGAAACAGTGAAGAGTAGGAAGCTTGCTAGGCAATGTTGAGGAACTCTCTGAGTTTGGTGATCATGAATTCATAGTGACACCAATCCTCCTTGTTGTGTGACTTTCTTCAAAAAGGCATCTTGGGTGCAAAAATAGAGAAAGAAGGGAGGGTAGATGCAGAGTTAGGATTCTGCCAGAAAAGTGTGGGCTAGGGAGTTCAGAGTACTGGCAAGGATGTTATTGAAATGACAGGCCGTGGGATTTTAGCTAGGTGAAGAAGTAAGGCATGAAAGAAAAGGCTGATGGACTGGTAGACAGTAGGGGGGGTCAATGGACTGAAAATCCAAATTCAGACAGAGTGGTCATGGTGGGAGGGACAAGCTGAAGGAGAGGCAGATGTGGTCATAGAGCAGGATGCTTGAATCAGTGACTTTAGCAGTGGAGAAGTTGTGGGTGATGACAAGATCCAGGGTGTGGCCGCAGGAGTGGGTAGGTGAAATGGAGAGAAGTTAAGGTTGTTAGAGATAGGGAGGTTGAGACCCAGAGCCAGATTATCATATGGGTCAGCTCTGGATTTTGAAATCACTGCAAATGTTGGCTAGATTTGGGGTTCAGGCGAGCACTGCTAGGAGACCAAAGAGTGAACAGGAGGCCCAGAGATGAAAGGTAGAAGGAGGGGGAAGGAGACACTATCAGGGGGTGTGACACTGACTCAGAGGAGAGGGTTACAAGAGTGTAATGGAGTAAGGGTCTGGAAATGGCAGTGGAGGAAATGAAACACCAACTCCCCCTCCACCTGCTATATGACAGAATAAACAACCACCACTTGAGAGTCCACAGGAGAATTGGTGTCTACAGGCAAAAGTCAGGTTTTAGTTGGAGCAAGAAGGTAAAGGGACTGTTCAGAGAGGAAGTTGATGATGTAGGAGAGTTTGCTGAATATGGAGCACATGGAGGGCATGGTGGAAGGTTTGGGCAAGTGAGGAGGAACGGAGGGCTCACCCAAAGAGCAGTAGGGAGATAATCATGCTGGAGGATTGATGACTGTGGTGGACTTATATTTGGGCATTAATTGATGAAAAATAAGTCAACAGGCATAGGAGTAATCACTGGCCCAGTGGTCAAAGGCTTGACTCACTCGGTCTGAGGGTGAGGTGTTTCTGCAGGAGTTTCTGCGTGTGCCACTGCTTGGGATATTCTTGAGTCAGGAGTTGCAGTTTCAACCCCTGTATAGCTTAGCGTAGTGTTGGTCCCAGAGGCTTCAACTTCAACACCTGCTGGAGTGTTGGCTATCTCAGAGGTGAAGTGTTAATAATCCCACAGATCGGGTTTGAAGATATAAGAACCTCAGAGGTTGGGTTCTAGTCCCGTCCCAGAGAATGGGGTGTTGGCAATCCTAGAAGATGCGTCTCTATACCTGAACAGCCTGGGGTATGCTGGTCTGAGGAATCTGCAAGTGATATATTCCACATGTATATTATGCTGTGGCTTATTATTAGAACTCAAGGAGTTAGGATTTACTCTGGATCATCGTATACAAACTTCTCAACCTTTTTGAGTCAACAGCGTGTCCTCATTAGTCCCTATTGTAGATCAGAGGATCTTATATCAAATATAATCATTAAGCACTGTAATTCAAGAACTCTGGTTGTAGCACATCCTCAATTTTTAAATGGTGAAAACTTGCAGGAGCTGCAAGTTATGTGCTATTCTGAATTTAGTTCTAACAAAATATAGCTGGAGTTTCTGTCACAAGATTAACGAACATAAATTATTGGGGAGGTTATTTATTATTTTAATTATGTGACATTATCTTTCCCCCAAAAAAGCAATCAAAATGACTAAAATTGAATTAGTGAAAATGAACAAATTCCCAAAGTGTATAATGTTGTTGAAAAATGTCATGCATTTATTAAATTTCTCACATGTTAATCAAAAAGGGTTAGTGAGGTAAATACACAGTGGCTCCCTCCTTATAGGTTGGGAATCCAGCTAGATGTAGACTGAATTCTAGAGATCATTTCATCAAATCTTCCCACTCACTAGATCAGGAAATTGACACTTAGGTCAGGTGCAGTGACTTTAACCTTTGCTGAAAAAATGTCAGACAAGACTTAGATAGTACCAGGAACTAGGCTGAATGACAATATGGTAAGCATTAAATCTCCAATATCACAGAATTATAGAGTCTCAGGCTTTGGATTATTATAGCATTGTCTAGTCCAGTGCTGGAATCCCCTTGACATCAGCCTTGCAGATGGTCACCTGCTGCTCCTTGAACACTTTCCCTGATGGGAAGTTGGATTCTCTCATAGCAGTCCATTCTATTATGCGGTAGCTGTTAATATTGGAAAGTCTTTACTTTGAGTTGGTATTGTTATCTCTGTGAATTCCATCCTCTGGTTCTGCCCTCTGGAGCCAAGACCTTCAAGTGTTTGCTGACAGCAATTATGTTTGCATTAATTCTCTTCTTTTCCAGGAAAGACATCTCTAGCTCTGAGTTATATGTCATACGTGGGGCAAAGGTAAAGTGAAGAAAAGGGAGAGAAAATAATGTGCTGTGGCTTCTTATTAGAACTCAAAGAGTTAGGATTTATTCTGCGTCATCAAATGCAAGCTTCTCAACCTTTCTGAGTGAACAGCATGTCTTGATTCGTCCCTAATTGTAGATCAGAGGATCTTATATCAAATATAAGCATTGAGCTTTGTAATTCAAGAACTCTGGTTGCAGCACATCTTCAATTTTTAACGTATGAAAAGACTAGCTACACTGAAAAGAAATCAAATGCTATGCATGTAACATGAAGGGGAGATCCAATGAAATAAGAAGTGAGACTTTTTGTTTGTAAAGATTGTGGTCTGAAACACCTAAGTTAATATCAGAATTGTAGACTTCATGTTGCACTAAAACGCAGTAATCCTTAAAATAGTACAGCTTTGTTATAAAAATAAACTCCATCCTTAAAAAAAGAAAGAAAATGTCTCTTCCCACCTCTTCAAAGATTACTTAAAACTCCAGGAAACAACTGATATACTAGCATATTCTTAACTAAGATTTAAATTAGATTTGGGAAAGTTGTGCATGTGTCATTTTCAATGGTTTGTGGACCATAAAAATATAAACATACTTTGATTTTTAATTTTCCTTTAAATCCTAGAAAGCACTCTTTGCTTTATTCTCTAGAAAACCTAGTACATGGATGGTGCTTGTTTAAATATCCAGTAATATAATTGTCCTCATGAATTCAAAGTATAAAATTACTTATTTTCTAAACAGAGAGGCAGATGAATACACACATTCATCTGAGAAACCCAGCCACACAAATGTTGATGTTTGTTCAAAGACTGATTTACCTATAAACAGAAATATTTTTAAAACATAGCCTAAGACGCCAGAGACAAATAGACCTGGAATGGAATTTTGTTACTTACAAATTGCTTTGAGTCTGGTGGGATTTTCAAATTCTGACCATAACCAGATTTTGCTTTATGTAAATTTGCTGTTAAAAGGTTTCACTATGTATAGGCCCATAGCCATTTATTTACCCATCCATTACATGTCATTGTGCCTGGTGAGAACTGGCAAAAAGTGGATTCTACTTATCAGATTGCCCATGGGAAGGAGTGGGTCCAGCCAAAACATTTTTGCTAAGTGTTTGCTATTTATGTGCTAGGATGACAGTGATGTTAAACTTGGGAGATGTGTGTATATGCATGTTAAAATTAAATTTAGTAATTAGATTGTTTTACACAATGACCATTCAATTTATTTAGAGTCCACTACATCCTAGGCATCTTGCCAAATGTTGGAGGGAATATAAAGATGAATAAGATAGTTCCCATGCCACATTGTGATTGGTGAAACCAATACCCAAAGAAATAATTATGATAGAGCATCCTGTCTTGTAGGATGTATAAAATGTTGTTGTAACATAATATAATGTATTGTAGCATAGTAGAACGTTTCAAATGCAAGTTCCATGTTGAGTGAAGCCTTTGAAACTATATACACTAAACCATGTAGAAAATTTTAAAAGTTAAAAAAATTATGGAATGAGGGGCCGCCCGGTGGCGCAGCGGTTTAGTCCGCGCTTGGCAGCCCAGGGGTCACGGGTTCGGATCCCGGTCGCCCGCCGACGCACTGCTCGTCAGCCATGCCGTGGTGGCGTCCCATATAAAGTAGAGGAAGATGGGCACGATGTTAGCCCAGGGCCAGTCTTCCTCAGCAAAAAGAGGAAGATTGGCGACGGATGTTAGCTCAGGGCTGGTCTCCCTCACCAAAAAAAAAAAAAAAAAAAAAAATTATGGAATGAAATTAGCCAAGTCTTTCAAAAATCTTTATTTTCCACGTTTCTTCTTTTAAACAGTCTATTGTGTCTTTCTTTCTAGCTCTCTGAGCATCTTAATTTTGCCTAAAAGCTGTCTATAAGATTTTTCAGAGAACTTCCTGAAAGAAGAGAGAATTTTGAGCCAGGGCTTGAGGAAATGAGGATTTTCTGAGCAGGAAAGGGCCTGAGTAACAGTCCAGGCAATAGGATCTGAGCGTGAAAGGCAGGAAGCTGTGGTCTGTTGGGGGAATGGGACACACTGGCCTGCTTATTGGGGTGTGAAAGGGGAAATGGTAGCAGATGCAGCTGGAAAGGAGTCGAAGCCAGGCTGTTAAGGGTCTGATATACATCCTCAGGCAGTGAGCAACACCAGAGGGTTTTTTGTTTTGTTTTACTTTTTAATTATTATTTGTAAATAATTTCAAATTTACAGAAAAGTTGCAAGTATACATAGTATAAGAAACACCTGTATATATATTCTTTACCCAGGTTCACTTATTAATATTTTGTCCCATTGATTTTTCATTTGATCTTTCCTTTTCCTTATACATACATATATATATGTGTGTGTGTATGTGTGCCCATATATCCACACACACATATTTTTTCCTGTGCCACTTGAGTAAGAGTAAGGTAAATCATGGCCTCCTTCTCCTAAATTCCTCTGTGTGTTTTCCCTAAAAATAGGGATATTCTCTTCATAACCACAGAACAGTTATCAAGTCTAGTAAATTAAACTCTGATATAATACTTTTTAATTTAACCTAGAATTCACATGCCAATTTTGCTGACTGGAGCAATAACATCTTTTACAGCCTTTTCCCCTTTCCAATACAGGATCCAGGCTAAGATCAAGTATTGCATTTAGTTGTCATGTCCTTTTAGTCTTTTAATCTAGAACATTTCTACAGCCTTTCTTTGATTTTTATGTTATTGATATTTTTGAATAATATAGCCCCCTCCCTTATTTTAATAGAGCAGTCTTCATTTTGGTACAGAGGATTTTATATGAGGGGTGACACAATCAGATCTGGGTTTTAGAAAAAGTCATTTAAAAGGCCATGTTAAGGATGGACCTGAAGGCAAGAGACTATTGATACACAATAAGATAGGAGGCTATTTTGGGCCAATATTCCCTTCCGGGCAGACAGGGTTCTTGCTATTGCCAGGATCCCTGAAAATTGGGGCAGACATAGGAATGTAGGGAAAGGGATCCAAAGTCTGAGTCCTGGGTAAGGTTGCTTCAGGAAGAAATTAACAGTCTAAAATGCCAAGTCCATGGGGATTGGTGGAGAAGCAAAACTCAGATCTAAAACAGTGGGCTTGAATTTCAGATTGTAGCATAAAGCAGATCAGATGACATGAAGATTCTTCTGAAAAATAGCATTAAATGCATAGTTGAGCTTACAGTAATGGAAAGTAAATCCCCAAGAACTGAAAATTAAGAGGGAAGGAAAAACAAAAAGCTGGGCATGAACTGATATTCTAGCAAACTTGAAGGGAGTTTTCTGGTCTTGATATGATCTCTGAAAATCCACATGGATGCAAGAAATTAGGCTTTGAGTGCCCGTGAGGCAGGGAGTTGGAAATGAGACCCATGCATAAGACCAGGATCATTGAGGGCTACACCCTCCATAGAAGAAGAAGAAAAACAACGACTATGGGCACTGGGAGGTGATAAGGAAGTTTGCCTGTCTTGGTCTGGGCTTTGTTTGGGTAAAGGGGGAAAAAGGCTCATGCAGGTTTGAGCTTGAATTTACACTGCCTGAGTAGTCCAGGAATCTTTTAGCCTAGCCATGTAAAATGAAGCCACTGATAATATAGATTTGCCCAATAGAAGTAAATGAAAAACTGCTTGGAAGGGACATAGGTTCAATGTAATCCATGCAAGATTCCTACAGATAAAGCCTTGCTGAAGATGAGCTCAGTCGAAAACTATAAAACATATGTGGGGAGGAGGAAATCCACCATGAGTAAAAATCCACAGAGACAATAAACAGCAGAGTTAAATTCCCAGTAACTTTAGATAATAGAACTACTGGCTTAATACTATAAAATAGGCATTTAAAAATGGTTAAAGACATAAAAGAATTAATCTAAACCATAAGAAAAGAATAGATACTTGGGGAAGAAAACCAGGAAACTTTGAAAAATGAACAAGTTAGAACTTCTAGAAATATAAAATATAGTTCTTTAATTTAAAAACTCAGTTAAATAGAAAATTTTACAATAAAAGGAAAATTGGTAAATTGGAAGATAGGGAATTTAAAAGAGTAAGAGATATGGAGGAATGAGAAGAATTATTTGGAATGCCAGAAAGAGAGTAGAGATAATCAAAGAGACACAATATTCAAAGAAATAGTAGCTGAGAATTTTGTAGAATAGATGAAAGACACGAATCTTTCAGATTCTGAAAGCACAAAGTACTCAAATGAAAATAAATACACACCTAGACACATCGTGGGGAAACTGTAAGAAAAGAAAAAAATCAAAGGAAAGAAAAGATACTAAAAGTAACCAGAGAAAAAAGGCATATTATCTTTAAATGTTAATTACACTGATAGCAACAATAGAAGCCAAAAGACAATAAAATAATGTCTTTAAAATGCTAAGAGAAAATAAGTGTCAACCTACAAATCCATACCCTGATAGCCATTAAAGAGCATGAGGGGAAAAAATCTTTTTGGACATATACACACTCAACACACATATATACGTATATATACACATATATGTGATCAAGTCTTAAAAGAATTCCTAAGGGATGTACTTCAGGAAGAGAAAAATTTTACCCAGAAGATTTAAGTGCAAGAAGGAATGGGGGCCGGCCCGATGGTGTAGCGGTTAAGTTTGCTCACTCCGCTTCAGGGGCCCGGGGTTGGCAGGTTCGGATCCCTGGTGCGGACAGACAGACTGCTTGTCAGCCATGCTGTGGCGGCGTCCCATGTAAAGTAGAGGAAGATGGGCACAGATGTTAGCCCAGGTCCAGTCTTCCTCAGCAAAAGAGGGGAGGATTGGCAACGGATGTTAGCTCAGGGCTAGTCTTCCTCACACAAAAAAAGAAAGAATGATGAGCAAAGTAATTGTTAAATATGTAACTGAATAAATATGTAATTGAATAAATCACTACATTACAATGTGTAATTTAGGGTTGATAAAGAGAAAGAACTAAAATTTGGACCACAATTACGTGTAAAATGAAGGCAGGATGATTAAAGTTAAAGGGATCTAAGGTTCTTGTAAACATCTAAGTGTTTAAAAAATACAGCAATTGATTGACTTTAATTTAAGTATATATGTTTTAAAATTTTAAGGATAAACACTAAGAGAATAGTTATAGGGTATAAATTGTCCAAAATATTAGTCAGAGGAACTTGGAACAACTGTGATTGATCCAAAAGAAGGCTAGAAAGAATTTTTTTAAAAGAGGCAAGGAAAAGATCCAAAATAAGACAAGAGAAATAACTCTAAATGTATCAGAAATCATAATACATGTAAGTGGACTAAATGCTCCAGTTAAAAGATAAAGATTCTCAATTGGATTGAGAAAAAATAAATCATCTTTACACTTTTTAAAGAGGCATACCTAAAATTTAAGAGCATAGTTTGAAGTAAAAGAATTGAAAATGAAATTGTCAAATTCTAGACAAAAGGAAGCTGTGGTCTCTATATTAATATCAGATGAAATATTATTTAAGGAATGAAGTAGTATCAGGGAATAAATAATAAAAAGAACAATTCTCAGAATGATATAACAATCTTTAACTTAAATAGGGCTAATGACATAGCTTTAAGTTATATAAAGCAAAAATTGACAGAGTTGTATCAAGGGAAATGGTTGTAGAAACAAGTAATAAACAAGCTGAATTTGAGGTGAGTACTTGTGAAACATCCAAGTAGAGATGTTAAAGGCAGTTGGACATAACTAGTCTGTATCTCTAGAGAGTCCAGATTTAGGTCTGAAAATTTGAAAGTAGAAGAATGCATTACTCCAAGTTCAATAAATTCTGAGCTTCTTGAAGAGAACATTTATATTCAACTTTGTAAGGCCCTTGTGCCTATTACAGTGCCTTATACAAGTAAGTGCTCAATAAAGGTTAAATTGAACATATTCTCATAGGTACTGATTTTTTTAGGATGTATACTTTTTTTTTTTTTTTGGCTAAGGAAGATTTGCCCTGAGCTAACATCTGTGCCAATCTTCATCTATTTTGTATGTGGGTCACTGCCACAGCATGGCTGACAAGTGGTGTAGGTCTGCACCTGGGATCTGAACCTGTGAACCCGGGCTGCCGAAGCAGAGCATGCCAAACTTAAACACTAGGCCACGGGGCTGGCCCAGGATGTATACCTTTTTAATTCTAGAGATTAATATTTACTGAATGAATACTATGGGGACTATAAGAAAGTTTTGAGAATGGTTCTTGCCTTTAGAAGTATTGTAATTCAGTTGGAAGATTAAAAAAAAACACCCAATAACTTGAAAAATTAAAGCGCAATAATCAATTGTCCATAATCAAGTTGTAACTGCTGCACTATTTGGATGAGAAGAGAAAGTTCACCAGAGATTTGAGATGTTGGAGAAAGCTATAAATAGGTGAAATTATAGTTGGTCCTTGAAAAATGGGCATCTTTGGTTGAAGAAAAGAGGTAAGAGAACATTTTGGTTTGAGAAAGTGGCATAAATAAAGGCTCAGAAGCAGAAATTATCATACATATTTGTGTGAGATTGATGATGATAGTTTCACTGCAGTATAAGTACTGAGGAATGGTGAGAGAGAAAGCTTGGTAGATGGTCATGTGAGTTGTTCAGTATTGGAATTGTTAGGGGTATTGGAATTGCTTTAGTAGGTAACACAGAATCATGGGTTCTTAAATTGGTCTGACATAATTTTTATAAGCTATTTCTATGAGTAATCTGGAAGCGGTGTGCGAGGGCTTGAAAGAAGGAATGGGAAGGAGGAAAATCAGTTGGATATATTTAAATTAATCCAGGTATTAATTGATTAGTTCCAGGACTAAGGTAAAACTGGGGGAATGGAGAAAATGGGGTAGATTTGCGAGACATTTCAAAAAAGGAAATGACAGAATTTGGTATCAGATTGGATATAAGGAAATGAAATTAGAAATAAGTCAAAGAAAAGCCTAGAATAATGGTGGTATTCTGGACAAACAGCTAATATCAAGAAGAGTCAATAATTCATAAATTCATAGAAATTTAGAGAAGGTAAGGACCTCAGAAATTATACCCACAGACACCTCTTTTCAGAGATGAGGAAATTAACAGACAGAAAGCTTATGTGACTAGTTCATGGTTTTCTTGGTGGTTGACTTTGAGAAGACGGCTAGAATCCAAGGAGAGAAACCCTGTGAGCAGTCGGGATTATGCTGCTGATGGGAGATCAGTGTTGGATGGATAGATCTGAGGAATCGTCTGAAAGGCAATTGGAGACGTGGGAGTGGATGTGCTCTTCAGTGAGAGATTACATAGAGATGAGAGAAGAGAAACTATAGTCAAGTCACAGAGAACATCCACTATTAGGGATTCAAACTTGGAGTAAGATGGCTCCCAAAGGAGTCAGGGAAGGGTAGATCAGCCATGAGAGACAATTGGAAGTTGCTGGATCCAGATCCTGTAGTATGTTTCCCTTGTGATGAGTTCAGTCTTTTGTTACATATTTTATTTTGCTCAAAGCTCAGTATCCTACTGCGTTTTTATGTAAACATCACCGTATACTCTGCCAACACTTTATTTCATGTTGATTTTTCGCCATGCATGATCCTTTTGTTTATTTATTAATGTTTAATAACATAATAAGCAAACATGAACTAATGTTTTATGTTTAAAACATTGACAATAATCTACCTATGTACTACTCTTCCATCCCACTGCCTCCCTCCCCACGCCTAATATAACTACTATTCTTTGCATTTTTATATAGTTTTATCAATATATGTATATGTATACCTACTAAATGAATTTTTTAGTACTTTTATACTTTAAAGGGGCTTTTATGCTGTAAGCAATCTTTGGAACTTGCTTTTTCACACAGTGCTATGTTGTTAAGAGTCATCCATATTATTGTATGTAGCTGTAATCCACTCATTTTTACTGTTTTATAATATCCCATATGTGACTATGCCACACTTTATTTTCCTGTCAATGGTCATTTAATCTATTTCCAAATAGTCTACTCTATTCTGAATATTGAATATTCTTGTACACATCCCCTGGTGTATATTGCAAGGACTTATATTGGGTATGTATGTACTTATATTGATTTAAAACTCTTTTCTGTGAAGCATGGCACATTAGAATCTCATTAGGTGAATTTTCTGATTGCGGAAATTCAAGTCTAAAGTAATTAACATCTTTTCCTAAGATGAGTAGATTCAAATGCCACCCTAGGAGCCTTGTATAGTATGCACTCAAGAAAAGGGATATTTACCAAATGTTTCCTTGGGGGCAAAATTATAAGCAATAGTTGGTGAGACTGATTTTTTTCCCACTGACCCAATTTAATGTCAATGTTATTCTCAGGATACAAAGGGAAAATTGAGGGACAGAGGCAAGAAAGAGAGGTAACCGGTTAACTGAAGCTTAGGACTGCTCGGCAGCTAGTCCAGAAAAATTCACCTTCATCTCCTTTGAGGGTCTTACTCTACCAAGCTGCCCTCCTTGTGTGAGGGTGAACAATACGAACAAAGAGAACCAAGGAAGAGGGCTCTGTCAGATTCGTTCACTCAGAATCAGTTGATTGTCTGCCAAGAAAAGTTTCTCACTCTCAAGAGGTTCTGAGCTTAAAAGTCTCATCTCTTTGTGAACATGTAAGAAACCCCTTCTCTGCATGTGTGTAGGTGTGCGTGCACAGGCATGGATGTGCAAAGGAAAAGTGAACACCACACAGACACAGAAGCTATACTGCTACTCTATTATTGTCTTCTATTTTTTTGAAGTGTTACAAACATCTTTTCACTTAAATAAAAACCGTTGCTATACCCTAAATAACAATAACCTCGTTGCTGAAACTTCCCACTCATTTTTACTTGCAGTAGTCATACCTAGAAACTATGCACATTTTTTTAGTCAAACTACCTAATTTCCTGCTTTGACCAAGCATCTTAGCCTTTGGGATCAATGACATATTTGTCTACCCCCTGTCACACCTACCTCACAGGGTGTCATGATGGAAGAGAAAGAAAGGTTATCTGATAATGTATGATGAGGAAATGGGGGCCATGCAAAGGGCCAATGAATCAGCTGTGCAACGTGGGCCTCATTGCCTTACAGTGGGCTCTTCTTTGACAGAACCTCAGGGAAGAATCTTGTGATCTCTAATTTCCGGTCACTTGCTGTACTTCTATTCTTCTTGGAAAATAGGTTTTTAAAAAAGTTAAATAGTATACAAATGCCCTGAGTTTAGGTGGAACACACTGCCAATGCATTACCAATTATTCCAAACCCACACAGAAAACATACATAAAGAAAGGATTGTTTCTGAATTGCAATGTGTGTTTTACAAGGAGATATTTAAATCAGGATAGAAACAGCAGAGGTTTCTTCCTCGTTTGGACAGTATTTTAGGACATAACAAGGAACGATAGCTCTTTTTCCTCACTATGTCAAAAGAGGATGCATTTCCCAATTTGTTTACTCTCTCCCCCAAAAGGGACTTGATGTAAGTTGTATCTAATTAAGGTGCTTACAAGTACATTCCTGTAGAGGTGATATTATTTGGAAATTCTTTATGTAAACCCTATTCAGCATTGATCTAAATATTGTATTAATATTTAAAGTTCTTAGACTCAGTCCTATAAAATATTATTGTGTGTTTACTTACCTCCAATTTCCTGTAAAAAAATATTAAAATTTGGCTGTAAATATGTAGAGAATAGAAGAGGTGAATTCCTCTTGTAGAAAGAGCATTAACTGGAGCATTCTGCTTCTTGTCAAGAATTAGTGCAGCAATTTTTCTATAGATAAAAGAACCTCTTATCTTATGAAGAGCTGCGTTAATTACAGCCTGAAATTCTGTTTCATACGTCCTCTTTCAGAGCCAAGGAGAGAGCAGAAAAACTGTGTGCTATTCGAAGTCTGTACTCCCATTTTCTTTTTCTTCTTGGAAAATAGCTTTTCTGAAAGGTAAATAGTACACAAATGCCATGAGTTTAGGTAGAACACAGTGCCAAAGCAATACTAATTATTCCAACAACAGCAGTAGCTATAACTTTAAAAGCGAAAAACAAATTCCAATGTTATGAGTAACTTTGTTGATCATAATAAAAGAAGATGAAAATTTAATGTCAATTGCAGTATGAGTGTAGGAGGTAATTCTATTTCATTTTCTTTTCAGACAAAACAGAAATGGAACACGGTGATACAAGCAAATGAAAAAACCCAGGTAATAAAGAATATAGAAATATCTACAATCTACGTTGAGGCCAAAAGCTTTGGTTTTAGAGCTGTAAAAGGCAGTTTTCACTTTCTAGAATCTATATTAAGACCCATAGTTCTTCTTATTTCCTCCCATTACCCTTGTTGTGTGATGGCGACCAACCAATAAATGGACAGGTAGGAGGAAAGTGAGAATAATCTATTGAGCAGACATTCACTATCAGCAATACTACTGTACATGCAAAGTTTACCAATCCCTGCTTCCTGGTTTCTTTATACCTCTTCATGAACTTTGTTCCCTTTCTTATTTAGCACCAACCCTTGCCCAGGCTTTGTCCAATGCTTGGTTTCAGTCAAACTTAGTGTGCATGCAAGCCTGCCATATAGTGTTGCTGCCTAAATGCTCAGGGTTGGGGAAAAATTCCTTCTTTGTTTATTTATACACCTATAAAGGAAGCCAGGATATTCTTATGCGCTGTTGCTATAGACCACATTCTCCATACCATGTCCAGAAAAAGGATCAGGTCAAATAGAATACTTAGAAGATATTAAAAAATTAAAAGAAGCAGCAGAGAAGCCTAATTCTACCAGTGAAAACCCAAATAACAATCCTATCCTAAAAGTTCTGAGATAAGTAAACATTTGAATCTATTAAAATAACTGGAGACAATATATGGAATTAAGATTCACTGAAGTAAAACCAGTTCCCCTTTGATGCTTGGAATGGGTTCACTTCGCAAAGTGCTGCCTGATGTAGTAGAAAGAGCACAACAAACCTAGGTTTGAATTTCAGATCTGCCATTGAGTGGCTGGTGACCTTGGCAAGGACCCTCCGATTCTCAGTGTTCCCCCACAACGGGGAAAAGGATACTTAACTTGCACAGCTCTTGGTAAGGTCAGAGATATTACATCAAGTGTCTAGAACAGTGACTGGCATGTATCAACTCAAAAGTAAGTTGCTTTTGGGTTTTTTTTTTTTATGAATTATCTTGGCACACTACTTTTCCATCAAATGCCACTAATATTATAGTGAAGACCTTATTGTATACAAAATTTAAAGAATAATAATAAAATGCCTTAAATTCAGAGACCATGTTTGATCCAAAGTACTCAAAACCCATTTCTGTTTCTCCTCTGATTAGTTCTGTAAAAGGAAAGGAACATGAGATCATGGGGAGCATGAGAATATCCAAGTACAGGTGCAGGAGTAGGACAGGATATCACTGCCTGGCCAGTCTGGCTGCACCTCTTTCACCAGCCAATCCAGTTAGCTAAATGGAGGAACAAAATGGTGCCATGAGGAAAGTGGGCAAAAGGAAACAAGGAGAGAACTCTTCACATGTTAGGCCACCAGGGATGTCTCAAATGATCCCATCCACTACACAAGAATGCAAATCAATTTGAGTTGCCCGAAAAAATAAAAGAATTTTGGAAAATGAGCAATTTACACAGAAGCTAAAAATTGAGGCAAAGATCTGGATTCCTCTCAAAAATCATTAAAAAAAAATTGTGTCCAGAATTAGCCCAGTCATTGCTTCCGTTCTCAGCTTTTCTCAAGCTGTAGAAACAGAGCCAAACTTAGTTCTTCAGGTTTCTTGTTGGCTGCAAAATGATTTGAGGCCCTTCATCTCCTCCCTGCTGTTGCAATCCTTCTCTCTGCGATTGCCTCATCCACCACCTGCCTCACGCCAACTCTTTGCCTACTATTTTCTTCTGTGTCCCTCCTTCCTGTGTGGCCACTTGGCTGTCTTGCCAGCAGCGGATTGGCTGGGAACAGCAGGCTGTCACGTGACCCAGTGGCTCTGAGGCACCCACATCTGTTTTCCATGACGCACCTGCTGCCGTCACATTGGCTCCAAGTAAATAACTGGTCAAATCTTTTCCAAAAGTGGTTTTGACAAAGTACAGCTCAAACCACCAAAGATGTTGACAAATGGGCTGTTATCTAGGAGAGTGAGTAAAGCAACCCATTTGAATGACAAGAACAGATAAGGCCCACCTCCTGGTCCCCTTGCCTTTTTACATTGATATTCCTGTGGAGACAAAGGGAAAGAAGAAAAGGAAAGAATGGCAGATCTTTAGTGCTGGCTGTCCCAGGGTCGATTAGGGTGCTGATCTGTGTGGCAGGTTTCTAGATTCTCACCCAACTTCTTGGCAGCTATTCAAAGGATTTAACAGTGCACTTTGTAAATAGTGGCGTACAAAGCCGGACTAAAAATAGTACATTCCCAGGGTCTGAATTGGGTGAGTGGAATGAGTGGCAATGGCTGTATTGTACAAGACAGATTACAAGCAAGTTAATCGATGGTACTTGATATGCAGGGTTATTCACATGCTTCATCTGGTTTGGTTAAATAACGCAAACACATTTACCAACGTACATGATCATTTTGTTTATTTGTGCTCTGGAGAGCTTGTGTGTGTTTATGACAGACAAATGTACATGTTCTATTTTCTGACAATCAAACAAAGCTCTCCCTGATGAAGTAAATAGCTGAGTTAAATAGTGGAGCCGACACTCCTGAGAATCGCTGATGTGACACTATGGTGGTTGTTAATGACAGGTTCCCTGCTGTGCTTGCTGCCCTAAAGGATTTTTGCTGAAGGTGGGAATCAACAAGAGGCTCTGACAGCTAGTGGGACTGCTAGGTCTGGCTGAAATTTCTCTTGAAACCACGTGTGTCAAAGCTTGTGCCTCACTAGGAATTTTTCACCATAAGAGCAACGGTGCTTGTTCTTTCTGCCCCTCGCTCCTGTGGCTGGGCTGTGTTGGACAGAGATGTGGTGCTGTCCCTAGACTAGATCAGATGTTGCAGATGAGGCTGAGGAAGCCAGGGTCACAGAAGATTCAGGCTCAGGGAGGAGCCCAAAGGAACTTTAAATACATTTTATTTTATTTTTTATTTAATTAATTTATTTTATGAGGAAGACTGGCTCTGCGCTAACATCCATTGCCAATCCTCCTCTTTTTGCTGAGGAAGATTAGCCCTGAGCTAACATCTGTGCCCATCGTCCCCCATTTTGTATATGGGACACCTCCACAGCATGGCCTGATGGGTGGGGCGTAGGTTCGTGCCCAGGATCTGAACCCCCGAACCCTGGGCGGAAGCAGAGCATGTGAAATTAACCACTGTGCCACCAGCCGGCCCCCCAAAGGAACTTTAAGTAAGAACACTATTTTCTGAAACGAAGATGCTAGGAAAGTGTTTTTCAGTCTTTTGAAAGCAAAAACCACTTCTCCTAATGTTTTCAGCTATAAGTGGTGGTTGTTCCTATGTATTTTGAGGAGAGAAATTTTCTCATGCCAAAAGACAATATAATCATTTCCTACATAAATAATGGTCTTTCAGGCAGTTTGGAGACTTTTAAATTTAATACAGTGTGGAAACTCTTGGGTGAAGCCCTCCGTCATTCTGGCAGGTCAATTTCCTCCTAGAAGATGGAAACTGAGAACGGGGACAGCTCTGAAGGAGTTGGACTAGGGAAATACATTATGGAGTATAAAATATCCCAGCCCATCACTTTGGCAAACATTTCTCCTACCCCAATTTCATGCCTTTACCTTGATACAGTCTTGGGTAAGTTGGGTCTGATAGTCTCTCGCAGTGCACATATTGGCACTCTTCTCTCCCCTACTTATGCTGTGTGACTTTGGGAAAGTTACATGAACTCTGATTCCACAGTTTCCTCATCTGTAAGATGGTGAGAATAGTACCCACCTCATTAAGTATGTTGTTGTGAGGATTAAATTAGATAATTTAAGTAAAACACT
Organism: Tapirus indicus; assembly: GCA_031878705.1. Lineage (NCBI taxonomy): Eukaryota > Metazoa > Chordata > Mammalia > Perissodactyla > Tapiridae > Tapirus > Tapirus indicus. Next base: position 134,526,828 of record CM062919.1, on the reverse strand, counting down.
TGGCCCATGGTAATAAATGAAACCATGCTCATTACAATGGGAGGCAATTAGACAGCATCCTGGGCATAACCTCTCACCTGCCTAATAATATCCTAGTCTCCCTCAAAATAGGTATCTCACAGGCTGAACACTATGCAAATGTCTAATCCTTTTGGGAATTACTACCATTCTCATTATTGTTATCCTGGTTGTTGAAGAATGAACACTCCAGGAGGCATTAAATCAGAATTTCCATTACCTGTCATTTCCCTCTTTATCACCAACTACGTGATAATGAGGGTGAATTTCTCTTTAGAGCTGTCTTAGAAGATAACATAAACCATTATTTTGGCCATTCTGGAATTTCCTCAATCTGGCTTTTATTTCTTATGCTAAGGAAGTATGATTTTTTTCAATAAGGTAGATATTTACTCATGTCCCTAAAGAGTCAGGAAAACAGCATAAATTTCATCTCTTGTTTGAGACTGAATTTTTCAAATGAATGAGAGAACATAACTAAATAGACTTTTTGGGGGGACTCACCCTCAGGCATGAACAAAGAGAGCTCTGAAGGAGCCTGAGGTAGTGATGGAGAAGGGAGGAGCCTTCTAAGGCTCCTAAAAGTCACGGTCACAACAACAACACTCCCCCACTGTTTTTGTACAGTTAAGAAGGGCTCATGAGGGAGCGCTATAAACAGAAAAATCAAACTGTGCAAAACAAAATGTGGATGGTATTCTGCTAGCAATTATGTTCAAGATTTGCTTCCAGTATCTGTGCTACAATGTTCTAAACCTATTCCAGAAAGAAGGATCATTGTTACTACTACAACTTTTAATGATCATCATCCAAAGTTAACTGAGTTCCTATAAGCTAAATCTTCTCAGCCAAATATATGGAAATATTGGAATTGACCAGTTTACAAAATTTTTACATCACTATACGTACAGATCATGTTGAAAAGACAAAGGACTTTTAAAACTGTCCAAGTTTCATTTTCACTGGCCACACTAAATGAATTCCTTTGCTTTCTCTTCAGAGGGGGCACAATCTTGCCTCTAAGGGGCTTCTCTTCTCAAAAGGATAAAATGTACAACACAGCCATTAAAAGAATGAGGCTTTCAATTCATTTAAGATTTATTTTGTTCTTTTGTTTTATTGTAAGCCTATCTACTAATGTGCTGGCTGTGTTCTAGGCATTGAGAGAGATTAAAAACTATACCTGTGCTCATGGATCTTGTTGGGGAAGAAATGACTTTCATCTAAAAACCACTTAAAACAGGGTCCCTAAGTGCCCGGTTACATGTAATGAGCCAATAAAATAATGGCAAAGATCACAAAGGCTATGGACAGTCAACACCAGGGTAGGCTGGTGTGGCAGAGAAGTGGTATTTGGTAAAGGTAGATGAGGGTGGCTGTTATGGGCTGAATTCATATGTCGAAGTTCTAAACCCCACTACCTCAGAATGTGACTATATTTGGAAGTAGTGTCTTTAAAGAAGTAATTAAGTTAAAATGAGGTCATTAGATTGGCTCTAATCCAATAAGACTGGGGTCCTGCTAAGAAGAGGTTAGGACACAGACACACACAGAGGAGAGACCATGTGAGGACACAGGGAGAAGAAGGCCATCTACAAGCCAGGGAGAGAGGCCTCAGAAGAAACCAACCCTGCTGACACTTTGATCCCAGACTTCCAGCCTCCAGAATTGTGGGAAAATAAATTTCTGTTGTTTAAGCCTCAGAGTCTGTGGTTCTTCGGTATGGCAACCCATGTAGACTAATAAGGTAACATTGAAGGATGAGAAAGATTTATTTAGGCAGAGAAAAGGGGACAAATGAGTGCTACACTTCTCTCTCTCCTGTTATCAAATATCTCATTCTTATTTGCATTTTATTTTCTTTATTTATGTCCTTGGTCCTACTATCAGGTGTAGAAGTTAGGAGATGGTGGGGAGAAAGGAGATGGGAAAGGAATTGAAGAAGGGAGAGGTGGAAGCAGAGAAAAGAGACTATTTGACACTATACTATAGCATTTTACTATGATCATCAGATATGGAAAAGCAACAAAAAGCAGCAACTACAGAAGCAGCGAGCAGTTTTAAAACTAAGAGATCGCATTAAGAATAAGGAATTGTAGAGTGTTTAACAAGATTATTGAAAACCTGAAATTTATCTGTACTCAATAAGAAGTCTTTACTGCTCGCTCGTGGCCTCTTGATAAGTTCAACCTTTATCTTCTGAAGATAAATTCCAATATTATCATTACAGTTATGACTTATGTGATATTTATAACACCCCAGGGTTGCCTTCCTGCCACATTATTTTTTCACTGTTGAAATACATTTTTTTTACAATGGATATAAATGATGTAAATGTAATATGGAAGCATTTATAGCAGTAGCAAAGACATGGCTGGGCTATTTAGTCAAATAAGACTTGTCACTCAAGTGATTCTCATTACCCATTAAACATTTCCCAGTGATTTAGGGTTTTCAAGTGGTTGAGAAACATAGTAGGGACAAATGCCAATAGATGAAGATAAAATGCTACCTCAAACCTAAGCTGCTAATCTAGGAAAACCCTGAAACTCGTCATATATATTTTACCACCCAGACATAATTTGTTTTCAGTGGTGACGTAAAGAAGTTTGTGCTTAAGTGACCACATGTACATTGTTGTTTCTCAAGGAAAGAGCTTCTGTTTGGTCTAAGCTCCTGTGAGTACTTTAGTCTCAGTAGTGAATTTAGAAATATGTTTCATTCATTACAATTTCGCAAGTTGTGTTTGGGGGTGGGCAGGAAATAGAATTGCTGAGGAAGGCTTTTATACTCTGATCCAAACCATTAGAAAAGCATTTGGTGTGGAGAACATTTCTTCCTTTAGAACTCTCTTTTTTGTCTCCCTAGGTCAGAGAGGCCTGGGCACTTTCAGAGGTCCCTCCCTGGCCAACACTTCCTGCCTGGGGTGGCTTGTAGCCTCCAGGCCCTGCCTCAGTCTGCTAGCCCTGCCCTGCATGCTCGTTGTTGTTGGCACTTTGGTCCAGATTCGTGCTCTGCACTCACTTTCTTGGTCTGGATACTCTGACCATCTTCCATTCCTACGCTGCCCTCACCCAGTGCCACTTTGATCAGCTTCCTATAATCAGGGGACAGTCTTCTTACTCTCATGCCCAGCCCTAGTTCCTGAAATCCCAGCCTGGGCCCTCTGCTTTCCCAGGAGGAAAAGGTAAACATGTAAAACATCTTGAGTGCTTTTCTTTTCTTTTTTTAAGTTTTTTTTTTTTGAGGAAGATTGGTGGTGAGCTAACATCTGTTGCCAATCTTCCTCTTTTTTTCCTTTTTTCTCCCCAAAGCCCCAGTACATAGTTGTATGTCATAGTTGTGCATCCTTCTAGTTGCCCTATGTGGGACACCGCCTCAGCATGGCTTGATGAGCAGTGTGTAGGTCCACGCCCAGGATCTGAACCAGCAAACCCCTGACTGCTGAAGCGGAGCATGGGAACTTAACCGCTACGCCGTCAGGCTGGCCCCTTGAGTGCTTTTCTTTGTATCTCAGTCAACATTACAGTGCTCAGCTCAATAAACATTTATTGCATGAGAGAAAGGAAGGAAGGAAGAAAGGAGGGGAGGAAAAAAAGAAGGAAGGAAAGAATAAATATTGGCTTTAAGTACAATTGCTACACTTGAGATGTGGTCTGCAGCGGTAGGAAAAAGCCAGCTAAGTTTCTGTAGCAATTCTGTTCTAGTACTGTCTTCGACCATTAGCCCCAACCTTTACCTCCTCACCCACCTGCTTCTGTAGAGAGCATTTTTCTTCATAGAAGGATTGTTCCTGCCATCATATCACCAGAAACAAGGAATTTTCTGAGGGTAGACAGATACATTTCAGAGAACATAGCAAGAAGCCAAATTTAGGAAGGACAAGGAAGTACATAACCTGCCTTATTTATCCCAGTGGTGTTATTATTGCCAGATATCCTGTTAATCCTAATGATTTCCATTTCAGTTTTCATAAGGCCCTACATGCCCCACAATAATCTGAGTAATTGTCCCCAGTTCTTCTCTTAGATTCATCATATCTGGTATGAAAGGAAGGAAAAAGAAATATAACACCGCCATTATGTGGCAGGTACTGGGATAGTTACTTGTATAAAACACATTTTAGAATGGCTGCCCAGCCCACAAGGGTCCCCTCAGCTCACCATGGTGTGAGCCCTTTCAGCCATGTTTACTCTATCTAAGTCTACTACTCCCTCCCAGCCGTCCCCAGCCACCATCCACTCATGCCACAGTGAACTCCTGTCATAAGGTAAGGAACCAGAGTCTCCTGTGAGACTTTGGAATTGGGATTATGGGATTCCCACTCCCCCTGTGTTGATGTCTTGGAAAGAGAAGGCGTAAACTCAAAAGCCATGGGCGGTCACATTCTATCAGCTCTGTTGGCTTAGAAGAGAGGAAGCCAGTCCTCACAAAAGGAGAAAAACACCAGATATACAAAGAGAAGCTACAATGGCTCCTGATGACCTTTTATGTCTAGGTTCCAGCCTCATTATAAGTCTCAGCTGAATTCTTGATTTTAAAAATGATGCCATATTACTGTAACCTTATAATTAATTCTCTGTTGCAATCTCTCTCACTTTTTTTCTTAAACTAGCTCAGGTTGGTTTCTGTTACCTGGAATGAAAGAAATCCTAACTAAGAAAGCAATGCACATGCTTTACTTAACGTGATTTTCACAACAGGTCTGTGAGGTATTTTTCATTTCTATTTTACAGATGAGGGAACTGGTATTAACTAAGTCACATAGGCCTTATGCCTTGTACATTTCCTGGATGGCATTCGAAGTTTTGTGGCCTCTGAAACCTGGGCTCTTTCCACTGGGCCCTGGGCCCTTTGGAGGTGCTCTGACAGCTGGGAGGGTCTTCCTCCACGGCCTCAGAGACGTGCTAAAGTTTGTAAACCTTGAGGTAATGAAGATTCCAGGTACCACAATCACTCCCCGGCTGGAAGCCAGTTTCTGCCAGTTCTGCTTACCCTTGCCCACTGGGAACAGACATGTATTCTTCTAGGGCTGGAGGAGCTGCTCCTAGGCTCCACAGGGAGGAGGGACCCTCCTCTAAAAGAAACAAAGTCAAGTCCAAAAGATTGTTCATCATTTGGCTATGTTTTCTGACCTCTGTCAGTCAGCAGGGTCCTAGGACACCCAGGCTTGTTGCGCTGCCAAAGGTCTCCCCTTGCGTAATGTTCAGAATACTCCTTCCACTGGAAAATTTGACCAAGATGGGTCGGTCTATTCTTTCCCAGGAAAAGAAGGTCCTTTATCCTCCCACTGAAAGCTGTTTTCTGATTCATTTGGTGATTAATTATTTGGAATCCACCATTTGGATCCGGCCGGAGAGGTGAGGATGCAGCCCCTGTGGGGCTGGGGCCTGTGTTTGGCCAGGGAAGTGCTCTGGGGCTCCTGTCTTGCTCAGCGCCTTTGGTACCTTGATATTTGCTTAAGAACTTGTTGTATGTTAAAGACATGGACATATTTCCCCTGGTCTTCCTAACAACTTGGGTGAGCGTTACATGGCCTATTTTGTGCTCAGAGTAGAAACAAAAGTTATGACTCTCCTTCTGTGGGTCCTGAGCCTAAGCATTGGGGCCAAGTTCTTGGTGTTGGAATTGCCTGCCTTTTGAGGCTGATCCAGTGTAGTTCCACAGAGATGGAAATTGACTTTTCTTTCCTGTGTGATAATTCAGGTGGCTATTCGATGATTGCTGGAGCCATAGTAGCCTGGCCAAGGTTTACAAACGGGCAATAATAATTACAGTTTGGAGATCTTTCTCGACTCCCATGTCCATCTTCAGTTCCCTCTCCCACCTAACAAAACTTGGTGGCAAAGTGCTGGCCAGTTCAAGGATCTGGATTAGTGCTCTGTGTTCCACTGACAGTTTTCTTAAGTAAAGGAGACTAAGATTAATGTTAGGTTCATCTCACTTTAGTACCTGGCACAGAGTCGTCTCTGAATAAATGTTAAAAGGATGAATTACAATAATAGATTATAAATCATTGAATAAAAAAAGAATCTATGATACTCAATAAGAGACAGAGAGAGAGGCAGAAATGAGAGAGAGAGAAAGGGAAAACTCTTCTTTATAGAAGAATAACAACTAATAAAGTAGAAGAGATCATAGGATTAGAAAAATCACTATTTTGCAATCCCATTGTAATATTTGGTCCAGGCAAGGATCATCAATAAATGCTAAAGACATTGGGTAAAGGGTTGTTGGGAAAGAAGTTCTTCACAAGTCTCAAAATATCAACTACCAGATTACTTATTAATTACCAAGGGGAAAGGATACCTTAATACAGAGAAATATAGCAAATAATGTCTTAACCAAGCTAATACTCAAAACACCACCAATTATGGGACAAAGTGACATTATGTTCCTCCTGATATGGTACAGTCTGAAGTATACAACAATATCACCTATTAATATTTTGTCAAATATATTTAAACTGAATCTGACTATGAGGAAACAATCACACAAATTTAAAATATTAAATATTCTATAAAATAAATGACCTGAACTTTTCAAAAAAAGTTACTTTTATGAAAGACAAGTTAGGGAGATGGTTCTAGATTAAAGAAGCCAAGGAGACATAACCAAATCCAATATGTGAATCCTGAATGGATCCTGGATCTAAAAAATATTTATCAAGGACATTTTGGGGTCAATTAGATAAATTTAAATACAGAGTATACATTAGATGATATTAATCAATGTGAAACTTCTTATGTACAGTAATGATTCTGAGGTTATATAGGAGAATGTTCTTGTCTTAGGAAATACATCCTGAAGTATTTAGGAATAAAGTGTCACAATGTCTCCAATTTATTTTCAAATGGTTCAGCAGTAAATGTATACATATAGTACATATAGTGTGTGTGTGTGTGTGTGTGTGTGTAGAGAGAGAGAGAGAGAGAGAGAATAATTGAAGCAAAATGTTAATAATTGTTGAATCCAAGTGAAGAGGATATACTCATTGTACCACTCTTTTAACTTTTTTGTGGATTTGAAAATTTTCAAAATAAATTGCAAGGGAAAAAATGAAAAACGAACTGACTTTCACCTCATGAATGAATCAGAAAGTGCTGGGAAAGTAGTTCTTTTCCTGAAATAGGTGAGAGAAATTGGAAAGTGAGGCAAGATAAACAGACAATAGAATCATTGAATGTCATAAGCTGAAGGGTCGTTCAGGTCTAAGGATTAGACTGGTTCTGAGAAATTGGTCTCAAGAAAAAATTTTCTGGTTAAAAAACTTAGGGAAACAATGCATACTTTGTCTCCCTCTTGCAGAATTATGGTGAATATCATTAGCATACTAAAGTTCTGAGTAAAGAAATGTGTTTAATTTTAACATCACAATTCCTAAACTTAGTTGACTATGGAAACTTTTTTTTTTTTTGGTGAGGAAGATTAGCCCCGAGCTAATGTCCATTGCCAATCCTCCTCTTTTTGCTGAGGAAGACTGGCCCTGGGCTAACATCTGTGCCCATCTTCCTCTACTTTATAGGTGGGACGCCACCACAGCATGGCTTGGCACGTGGTGCGTCAGTCCACACCCGGCATCTGAACCTGCGAACTCCAGGCCGCCAAAGCCAAGCACGCAAACTTAACTGCTGTGCCACCGGGCCAGCCCTGGAAACTCTTTTTTAAAATGTTACCCTCATTTATTTCCTCAGAAATGATGTTTCCCATAATAATCCTAGAGAAACCCTGATCCAGCTTAACATCTTTATTTTACGGGTGAAGAGACCGAAGCCGGGACTAGTTAATCTTCTCAAGGTCACAGAGGAAGAGCTGAGCCAAGAACTCAGGTCTGAGGAAGATAATGGACAGACAATGCTTAACGGTATTCACAGAGAAGGAGAAAATGTTTCTTATAAAGATCACGCAGACTGAAATATTTAACACCATTTCAACCAACGAAAACCCCACATTTTATCCCATTTATAGATGTTCTACATATAGGCTCTGTTTTGCAAACATGACACCTTTGTTTATAACCATGGAGACATATGTTGTTTGCTCCTAATATTGTACTGTACATGGGAAAATGAAATGCCTTCTATATGTGATGCTAATTTAAGTTTCATCCTGTTATATGGACTAAATATCACATGGAATTGTGATGGAATCACCCTGTCTTAAGTTACACTATTTACTCTAACAGTTGTGATAGGCTAAGGAGAAAAAAATCCACGTTTTGTTACTTTACAAGCCAGCCACATTAAGAACATACATCTGCTTGAAAACTGCACAGTTCTTTTTCTGGTGCCCAAGCAGATTTGCTCAGGGCCCCGGCAGTTATCAAACCCAGCTCTGTCTCTGTTGGCTGCAGTTTGCATTCCGAGCATGAGCGCAGCCCTGGTGCAGGACAGGCAGCCTCACTCAACAGATGTCAACTCCCCTTGTAAAGGCGCTGCTCTGTCTCACAACTGGCAAAGAGAACTGAAGGAATTCCCTTCCCTTTATGGCTTTTATCTCTCTGGTTAATAGGGGATGATGCTTAAAGGAGGCAATTCTTGAGCAATAAATCCAGACTGCAAATAAAGCAAGGGGAGAGGGAGGAAAATTACAATGTACGAAGTTTCCTTTGTTTACTATGTTTAATTGGGATTCCACACATGAATGAAGAAGAGAAGAGGTTCTCTCCCAGGGTGACTGGGGAGGGAAAAAAGGTGGCTTTCCTCTGTGTGCTTTTTAATGTGCAAATTAGTCAGAGCCTTTCCCAGCCCAAGAGAGTTTATAGTTCTGAGTAGAGGCCAGTGTCTCAGTGGGCACTCAGTAAACATTAATTGAAGAGGATGATGGCTTTGAGGAGTGGGCTTAATTACATTCTCTCAGGCACAGCCCTCTGGATGCACATAAAGGTCACTCTGTCTCTTGCCCCGGGCGCTACCCTAGTGACCCCTTCGGTTAATGGGACAAGTCTCCGTTTTCTCATTTGTTTTCCACCTCATCTGCAGTTCTCCTTCCCACTCCACTCTGCTTTCTGCACTCAGAGATGGATGAGAACAAAACAGGGAAGAGTAGAAACAACAGCTGTGGCAGCCTCACTTCTTGTGCGGTCTTCCTCCATGGGACACTCCACAGTACCCTCCTTGAGCTGGCAGGAAGAGAAGGAGGCTGAGGGAATAGGCTGGAGAAGTGGGTGGGGGCTGCAGAAAGGAATGTGTTGTGGTAGATTGTGTTATCATTCCCAGCAACTCGCACTCCTTCTAATAGGATTATACAACTTGCAGGGCCTCCTGGGGGAAGCATACAGTTTCTGTAACTTTGATGTCAAGCTTGGGCATGTGAGTCCTTTGGTCAATGGGATGTGGGTAACCTTGATGGTGCATCATCTAAGCAAAAGCTTTAAGAGCCCGATATGAACTGAGTGTTTAATCCCCAAATTTATATGTTGAAGCCCTAACCCCCAATGTGATATCATTAGGAGGTGGGGCCTTAGGGAGGTAATTAGGTCATGAAGATGGAGCCTTGTGAATGGGATTAGTGCCCTTTTAAGAAGAGACATGAGAGAGATGATCTCTTTCTCTCAGCCACGTGATAACACAGTGAGAAGAAGACTGTCTACAAGCCAGGAAGTGGACCCTCACCAGACACTGAATCTGCTGGTGCCTTGATCTTGGACTTCCCATCCTCCACAACTGGGAGAAATAAATGTTTGTGGTTTAAACCACCCACTCTATGGTCTTTTTATTATGGCAGCCTAAACTGACTAAGACAGAGCTATCGTATGTTTCCACCAGCTCTCTTACTAGTTTCTTTTTGCTGTAAGAATAGCATGTTCAAAAATGCACTACTCTTTCAGCCTGGATCAGGAGTGAAGGCAGCACGAGGCCAGTTTTAATGCACATGTCTTCTTCATTCCAGATCCCAGAAAAAGCCTTTCTAGTTACAACTGAGATTTTTATGGCTGTTTGTTACAGCAGCAGAGCTGACTAATTCATACTGTTCAAGTGGAATAGGAAAATGAAGTTTGTGACCTGAATATTCCACCAGTACTGGTCTTTACCCATCAGGCTGCCAATCTATACTGAATAATAAAACCTCCTGTAGCTCTTGTACCTGCTGTTTTGACACTAACCCCCAACAGTCTCTTGGATTAAATAGAGCATAATATGTTGTATGATATGACATTCCAACTGCCAACAGATCAAGCAAGGGGCTTCTATAGAAAGATGTTCCCTCCAAGGTTAGAGAAACTTAGCTTTCTCCAGAGACCCTCATGAAAGGCATTGTATCTTTCACTTCTCCAAGCAGCAATCCAGATTAACCTTAGTGCCTCCTCCAACGCTGGAGGCACCAATGGCCTTCCAAGAGGAGCAAAGGGACCTAAGGTAGAGTAGCATAAGGATGCACATAACTTTGACGCGTTTGTGCTTTGCCTTAGTGGATGTGGTCTTTCCCCAAAGCATATGCCTAGTGTAAATTATAACTAAACACTGATTTAGACTAATGTCCTAAATGGAGAACAACTACCTAAAAATAAAATATTCATGAATTTGAGTTCAATTATAGCTTTGTGTTGCTATTAGGGATCATTATTTGTTGGTTTAAGTTAGCGCTATGCCTTTATGAAGATGGTTGTATGAAAATACTGAATCACACAGCCTCCTTCAGGAACTCTTTGACTATAAAATTCTCAGACTCTTGTGAAATCTAAGCAGATTACATCGTTCCAATAGGTTTTGATAGCTATCATAAAATAAGGAGTTCAAACCAACAGATGATTATAACTGGCAACAGAAATGTAACTGTGCACTTTAAAAATATGCTAATGTTTGTCCCTGTGCAGAAATATTAGCCTAAGTTCTTTCTATGACATATGTTTATGTGTTTGTAATCTATTTTTGTAATAGTGTAAAAAAAATCAGCTCCAAAAATATCACTCTCCCCTTTGACATTTATCAGTGATAGCAATAATGTCAGGGAGTATTAGTGTACAGAAGAGGTACAGAGATGCTGCCTAAAGCATATCTTTGGGTTTTATGTTAAAAGAATTTGATGTATATATCCTGATCCCTGGCCTGATTATAATGATGCTTTAGACCAAATGCCTATATACTGGATGGTGACTATGTTGAGGTCTGGGATCTGGTCCTATTCATCTTTGTAGGCTCAGGAACTTGCATAAAGCCCAGTAAATAAGATGGCCTTAAAAAATGATTTGGATGGACAGATAGACAGATGAATGGATACATGGATCAGTGGGTGGATGGAAGAATGAGTGGAAGGATAGATAGATGGTTCTCCTCTCATCCCCAAAAATAAAATAAGAAAAAATATATAATTGTTTCTGTGTTGATATTAACTTAATCTATTTCAAAAAGAAGGCCATATTTTCTTTTAATATAAATAAGATAAATACAAATTAATGTAAATTAAATTGTGAAAACCATTATCATAGCAATAAATCAGAATACGTATCTCAAGGGATCTTTTGCTTTTAAATGCTCCTCTTCTAGTACTCCTAGAGGCACAATGCTGATGGATAACTTTCTTCATGCCCTCAAAGGTTTTCCTTGAGAAGTCTTCCACTCTGACCCCACAACAAGATAGGGAGGGCTTGATCATTTAGGGAGAGCATATGGTTTGCAGTTCCTCAGTTATTCTAATGTAGTCACAGGGTGTGGACAAAAGTTTCTGTCATATTCCTGTAATCCCTTTTATAGGGAGGAGCAAGGAAATTCAGACTGGAATATGGTTTTCCTGATGAGGTTTGATGAGGTCTCTAGTTGTCTTAATGAGAGACTGGTTCCCATAACCCCTAGACCCATTAAGTTTTAATTATTAACTATTTGTTTTATCCTTGAAAATAAGAACCTTCCAAAGAAAAGCATCACTTCCTTCCTTTGAAAACCCTATATTGACCTTGCACTCCTCTCTAGTTGTTGCTCTACTTCTGTACCATTTGACCCTAGTTGCCACTCCATCCTTCTTGAACTTGACTCCTCACTTATCTTCCAAGACCTCACTCCCTTCTGTTCTCCACCATGTCCCAAACCATTCCTTTTCAGAGTCCACTGCTGGATCTTGTCCATCATCCACCCTTAAATGTTGACTTTCCTCAGGGTTCGTCCTCAGTCCTCTTCAATTCTCACTCTATACCCTCTTCTTCAGTGCTCTCACCCATGGTTTTAATTCTCACCTCTACACTGGTAGCCCCCAACTCTGTGCATCTAGCCTTGATCTCTCCTCAGCTCCACACCTATAAAGTCCAGTGACTACCAGATATCTGTGCTGGGGTGCACATTCACCTTCAACTCCTGCTGTACATCCTGTGTCTCAGTTGGTGGACATTCCTGTCCCCCATGCCTGGAATTTGAAAGCCATTGTCCCAGAGCTTAACAAACAGTAAACCAAGACATTAAACATTTCAGTGCTCATCTTATCACAGCCATTATGCTAGATTTGGGGGAGAAAGAGATGAAAAAGACATTTCCTACTATGAGGGAACTTGCATTGTAAGGGGAGAGGAAGACAAGCAAACAAAAAATGACAAACAAAGACAAAGCGAGAGTGATGCTTACGAAGTAAAACTCTGTGAGTGTAAGGAGAAGGGAGAGAGTTATACAGAGTTAGGATTTCAAGAAGAGGCAGCAGCAAGCTGGGCCTTAAAAGATGAGTAGAAATTTCCTCAATAAAAATGGGACAGTGGGAAAGGTGGTATTCCAAAAACAGGGAAAGTATGAGCAAAGGCAAGGGTGTAATTGCACAACTTATTTCATTCATTTATTCACCTAGTTGGAGCACAGAAATTGTTCCAAGCTTGGAGGAAAGGGAGTAATATGATGTATTAATAGCATCGTGTGTATGTGTGTGTGTGTGTGTGTATGTGTGTGTGTGTGTGTGTGTGTGTGTGTGTGTGTGTGTGTTGGAAAAGAAGAAGAAACTAGAAAAGTAAGTTGGGGCCAGCCCATGAAAGCCGATATTTGTTTCATTTACTTGAACGAAATGTACTTTGTACTTCTTGTGAGAAGGGTAGGCCGCTAAATTTCAGGGCTGACATTCACTTATGTAGTTACAGAATAATAAAAGTTGACATTGAGTTGAAAAAGTACTATCACGTGACTTTCTGCCATACTCCAGAGAAATTCATAGCAGTAAAATAAGTATTTAGTAAGCCAATATGTTATAGATATTTCTTTTCCAAGCCTCATTGCTTCCCTGGTCAGCTCTGGACAAGAATGCAAGTGAGGTTAAGATGAAAAAGAAGAGAGAGGAAGAGGCAAAGAGAGAAGGAGAGCTGGAGGGGGAAGACAGGAGGAGAAGAAGAAGAAAAAGGAGATCAACAACTCTGTTGTTCATGTAGAATGTTCTCAAACAGAGATAGTCTTAACAGACAAGGGAATGCAGATTGCTCCAACTGGTTTTAATAAGCCTTACATACCTTCAAACCTCACCAGAAACATAAAATCTGGGCTCTCTAATCAGAGGTGGATGTTTTTACTCTGCTAGCCTTAAAAGCACATGGAACACCATTCTCCAGGATTTACCTGAGATGGGCTGGAAAAAGTCTTATTATGGAATCCATCTCTTCTCCATTCCTTGGATAAGGAAAAAAAGAAAATTTCCTATAAAGAATAGGATCAACAATAGCTTATAAAGAGACAATGTGGAAATTTGAAAACATTTTTAAACCCAGCTTATGCATACCACTGAATCAGAGGCTTTGTTTTACAAAGAGAGATCATGTATACTGTGTGAAAGGATCAGGGTTCAAGAAAGGGAAGAGGCTAATGCAGATGGCGTTTGACTGCCATGATGGACATGAAAACCAAGGTGATAGAGAGCTCTGCGTTGGTTGATGTCATCTGAAGAGGACATCTAAAGAGGAAAATGAATCAGATCTTGGGCTTCCATGGGTTGCTGCCCAAAAGCATTGGAATAATGTTTGTATGAAATGCCTGCTGGTGAGCAAAGAAAAGTCATTTTCCCTTTTTGTGATAGGTGGTTGTGTGACACACAGGAGGGTACACCATCTATTCATAGTATTAGGATTGGCTTATCTGAATAAACTGTTCACGTTTTGAATTGAAGAAGAAATTGCACTTATAGACTGTATAAATGAAGAAACGTGCACCTCAAAGGGTTCACAGGAATTTGTAAAGAAGGTTCGAGAATCCAGAAAGAAACAGTGTCATTAATGGTGTATTTAAAGGAGATGAAATCCAAGGGAATTTGCCAGATTCAAGAGGAACTCCTCTGTGTTCTATCCAAGCTGAACATTCCATTTTTACAAGGGCTCCTTTGTTGTCATGTTTATACACAGACTAATAAATGCTTGACCTTTTTTAGTGATGAAGGAACAGTCTGTGCCTCAGGAGCATATTATTTCAAGAAGCACAAATGAAGAGAAAGTCCAAACCCCTCTGGGACAGATGGACTAAATATTTTGATATTAGAACCACATGGGGAAAGGCAAGGATTGGGAAGCAGAAATGGAGCCTGATAAGGAAACTGGGAAACAGCATCTGCCTTCTCAGATGTTTCCAGGGACTCCAGGTGTATGAGGAACTAGACACCAACCTCATGTGAAGAGGGGATCAAAGTGAGCTAAACATTTATGTTGATGTGTAGTAAAAATGGACAATAAACGAGAAAAATATCTGTGGTTTGGTGAAATTGTTGATTTCTAAACTTTTGGGTTCTGCATAAAAATGACTAGTATTCATGAAGCATTTTGTATTAATTAACTTAATCATCACTTTGACCCTATGATGCAGGCACTATTACTTCCACCCCCACATTTTTTCTTATATAGACACAGAGGTAGAGAAAGGTTAAGTAACCTCCAAGAGTCACAGAGTGTTAGAGTGACTTTGAACCCAGTTACCTGCTCTTATCCTGTCTCCCAGTGACTTTAGCAATCACTAGACTCTCATTTCCCTCCCTCCCCAGCCCTGCTTTATTCCCCACTCCCTATTCTAAACAGGAACTGCTGCTTAAGGGCGAACTCCACCGTATCCAGTTACCTGTGTGGTTGCCCTTAAAGAACCGCAAATATTTGTGTATTTTTGAAATGATAAAGTGCTGGCAATCATTACAACAGTGTGGGACATGTTCAGAATGTGGTATTTCGTGACTACTTATTCAATGTCGTTTCTAACATCATATTGTCAAGAATCATTGCGAGGCTAAAGAATACTAATGGATGATGATGGTGACAGAAAGTTTATTTTAAACTTGATTGATTCAAAAAGCCTTTACTTTGGAGGGTCAGAGACCAGTGATGAAATATGGGACTCCAATTACAGAGCCGAAACCCCGGGTATCTAAAATGCAGCGGAAAGAAGCAGTGAAAATGTGAAAGCCTTAAGTAACGCAAAGCGATTGGTCTCGCTGTCGGGCATAATGAACTCCTACCGCACTCACTGCCACACGATGTGGAGTTTATGGCACCTCTGAGACTCTTCGTAAAGGGTAATGTTGAGTGGGACCGAGAGCAGCTCTGCTCAAGGACAGCAGTGTGTTCAGGGGGTGTCCACCCACTCCTGAGTCAGGACCAGCCTGGCTAGGTGCTCAAGACTTGACTCTATTTCCTCCATTCTCCCCTCACTCAACTCCTGTTTTCAGAAGCAATCAGATAAGCTCATTCATTCTGAAAAGTTTAATGTGTGACTCTTCCAAGGGGAGTTGGTTTTAACAGAAAATCAAATCCGAGGAAGGAGGTGGGGGGAGGGCGAAGAGGGTAAAGGGGCACATATGTATGGTCACCGATGGAAACCAGACTTTTGGTGGAGAACACCATGCAGTGTATACAGAAGTCGAAATATAATGATGTACACCTGAAATTTATATAATGTTATACACCAATATGACCTCAATAAAATTAAAAAAAAAAAAGAAAATCTAACCTCGGAACATAGGTGCAACAAGGTCCCAAATTTAACTCACTGGACTCAGGAGTGTGACAAATAAAAAGATAGTTTTTTTGTTTTCTATAAATGATCTCACCTTACTTCACCAGCCTTGCCTACACTGGGTGATACGGGAAAAAATCTTAAAATTGTCTTTTAAAGCCATCTTGGTCTCTTTCTGTTTCAGATAGTCTTATTTTAAGTAATTATATAATCACTTAAAATTTACCACCTGTATTAGTTTTCTGTTGCTGCTGCAAAAAATTAACACAAATTTAGTGGCTTAAAACAACAGGAATTTATTATCTTATAGTTCTATAGTTCAGAAGTCTGAAATGGGTCTCATTAGGCTAAAGTCAAAGTGTCGGCACGGTTGTGGTCCTTTCTGGAGGCTCTAGGGGAGAATCCCTTTACCTTGCAGTTTCCAGCTCCTAGAGGCTGCCTATATACCTTGGATTATGGCTCTTTTCTTTCATCTTTAAAGCCAGCAACAGCAGGTGGAGTTCTCTTTACATCTCTTCCCTCTGCCCTGTCTCTTCTGCCTCTTTCTTCCACATTTAAGGACTCTTGTGATTACACAAACCTATCCAGATAATCCTGAATAATCTCCCTACTTTAAGGTCAATTGGTTAGCAACCTCAATTCCACCTGCATTCTTAATTCCCTTTTCTCATGTAAAGGAATTTTTCACAGGTTCCAGGGACTAGGACATGGACGTTTTTTGGGGGGCCATTATTCTGCCTACCACATCGCTCTTTCCGACTTGTTTCTCTCCCTCTTGCTGTTCCTTCCTAAAATGGTACACACGTGTGTGCATGGGGGTAGGAGAGGGAGGGCCTCAGACCCAAGGGTTATCTCTCCTCTGGATCTATGCTGTTTCCTATTACAAAATGTTGGACGGGGCTTGTTTCTGGCTGGGCTGGACCCTACGGATTAAATCTGTGACTCATGAATTTGTGTTTGTTACAGTTATCTCATGATGTGTAACGAAAAACCTCAAACCTGGGTGGCTTACACCCACAACATTTTAATTAAACAACAATGTTTCTCATGATTCTGTGGATTGACTGGGCTCAGCTGGGCAATTTTTTTTTGTTCCATCTGGTTTAGCTGAGGTCACTCCTGTGGCTGTATTCAGCTGAGAGTTTGGCTGGGACTGGAACATCCAAGATGGCTTTTATCCTCCAGGGTCCTTTTCCTCATGTCCTCCTCTCATCATTCAGGAGTGCAGCCCCAGTTTCTTTACAGCAAGGCAACAGGCTTCCAAGGGAAAAAAGCAAAAGCTGCCAGGCTAGGGCCTCGTACTGGCACAGCATCGCTTCAGCCACAATCAATTGGTCAAGACAAAGTGCGGGGTCAGCCAGATTCAAGGGGAAGGAAAACAGACTCCATGTCTGTGTGGATATGAGACATGCAGATATGTAGGTATGAGAGGAAATGATAGCAGCTACATTTGCAGCAAACTGCCACGTAATCTGTTCTCTTAGTTTGATCAGGGCCTGAGGCACTGGCTCTGTGAGTCAGTCTGGCTATAAATCTCAGTCAGTCAGCACTTTCATCGTTCTGAAGGGCTCCACACTTGTGACCACCCTGGCTGGTGTGCCCTGCAGCCTTTTGCCCCAGGCTCACTGAACTTTTGCCATGGTAATCTCCTGGTAAATGCTCCAGTTGGCCCCATTATCTACATTCTGCAGCCCCAGGGCTGGTGGGAACTCCTGGGCACTTTTCGTGCTGCAGGCTGCTCAAGGAAGCTTGGGCAAGCTAACTTAGCCCTCTCCAACGAGCTGTGCTGTGCCACCGTTTTTACCCTGCTGAGGCTTCTTGACCGCAATGGAACACCTGGAGAGGTGGTCCCCTCTGGTAGTTGGATCTGGAGAAACAGCTAGCTGCTGAGTTATACAAGCAATGTATTTCCTGATCAGGAGTGGGGTACAAACTCTCTCTGCTTTTGGATTTCTCCTCAAACTCATCTCATGGCTTCTTCCTCTAGGATTTTTCCCCATTAGGTCAAATCAGAACATACATGGCTAATGGCTTGACTCTTGTTGTCTCCAGGACAAAAAGACTTTCCCCTTCCCCTTGCTATTGGGTAGTGGCTTTTCTCACTTCAATAACTCCTTTATAAAAGGTAGCATTTGTCTGGTCCATCGCTTAAGCTGCTGGGGATGATAATGGGAGAAGAGGGAGATTAAAAATAAAATGGATTACTATTTTCAAAAAATACCATCCCCATTAAGAAATTAACCTCTAATAAGGATACTCAAAGCATCAGCCGTTATGTTGATGGACTGGAGGCTCTGCCCTGGCGTCTCCCTGCACTGTGACTGACGCAGCCATTTCTCTTTGGAAGCTGGCTATAGCCAGTTAAGAGCTTCCAGGAAGCCAGGGCATGAGGGAAAGTGCAGAGCACCCCTTCAAGCCCCACCGCCATGTTCTTCCCACCACCAAACACACACGTGTCCATGTGCATGCTCGGAGAGTCAGCATCACCTACCTGGCCTTCCAGAGACCAGTCACCCATCCCACTCAGTCCATGGGTCTTTCCTCCCCTTCAAATAGCAGGGGCTCCAGCTGCTGTGGATGCTGCCCAATAAGCTGGCATCAAGCACAAGCTGTCAGGTGCTGGAAATGGAGATACAACTTATCTGTGAGTTACACAGGCAATGCATTTCCCAAGGACTCTATCCGCTCTGCCTTTGTTAGGGTGGTTGGAAAATGCATGATCTTAGACTTGTAGTGTATAGCTGGGAAATTCAACTATGGTTACATCTATTGTCCTGTGTATATTTTATACGTATTTCTTATGAGAATCCTGCCTCATTTTGTCACTAGACAAAATTGTACACTAATGTAGAATATCATTGCCACAGCACTTTCATCATTCTAGGGGGCTCTAAACTTAATGACATTAAATATTGAAAAAAAAGAAAGAATAAGACAACTTCACAGAGCTTAGCCACAGAAAAGGTGTTGATGCTATAAAGTACCTGGAATGTTAGAACTGGCCCTACATGCCTTACACAAAAACTACCCAGCCTTACTTCCAAATTAGGTGGTTTTGATTTAGAAGACTCAGGAATTATACCTTGTGACTCTGCAGTTCTCCTGGGGCTTGGAGATGTGCTGGGTATACCCAGATTTGCAATGAATGCAGTCCTCCATACCCAGATGGATAAGAGGACCAGAAGCTAGCAATAATTGGATCCAAGCTGAACACAGGATGGAAACCTAGGAGGTGAGAGTCAGAACTTAATGTGAGGGTGCACAGAATTTTGTCCACCAGCAGAGACCTGCTTTGAATTATATTTTGCTAAGAAGAGGCAAAGGATGCCCTGGCAAAAGCACTGGACCAAGAGTCAGGAGAGGTGGGTTCCAAGCCCTAGTTCCACCACTGTCTACTCACATGAACGTGGGTGACTCAGTCTCTCTGAGCCTCATTTTCCTTGTCTGTAGAATGAGGGAGGTTGGACTGCAGGTACTTCACGGCATAAGGTTCTCCTCTGACAATATTCCCATAATAACTATGCACTAGTGAGAAGAAATAAAAGACATGACGTTATACTAAATAATGTTCACACTAGTGGGTTGCTGTTGAGATCTCTGACAAGCCAAATAAGAAATAGTCACAAGAGTCTGTTAAGATCCAAATATCAGCTTTCTTGCTGAAAAAAGCTGGACTGGAGAATAGGACTGCAAATAAAACCAGGCCTTCTATTCCTTTGCCTCAAGTTTATACCTTGGGACCCATAGAAGGAGCATATTGGATCTGCAGAGCACATACCCAGGCAGCTGAATGGAGGGTGGGTGGTTTACTTCTCACTCTGTGGTCTTCTGGACCACGTGGGATACTACATGGAAGCTGGAGCAGAGGGGCAGCTTGTCTTGTAGACAGGCGATTCTAAAGAGGAAGCCCTGAGGAGCCGAGCTAGTTCAGTACTTTCCTAATATCACTAATCAGATTAGTCTCTTCTCATCCTTTGGGGAAAAGATGAAGGAGGGAAATACAAGAAGAGCAGAAGGAACCTTTACAATTTCTTCTAGAGGGCAGAAATTCCCATTTAATTTAATTAATTAATTTATTTTTGTGAGGAAGATTAGCCCTTAGCTAACATCTTTTGCCAATCCTCTTTTTGCTGAGGAAGATTGGCCCTGGGCTAACATCTGTGCCCATCTTTCTCTACTTTATATGTGGGACGCCTGCCACAGCATGGCTTGATAAGTGGTGCATAGGTTCGTGCCCAGGATCTGAACCCATGAACCCCAGGCTCCAAAGTGGAATGTGTGAACTTAACCAGCTACAGTTTCTTACTGTTGGGAAGGAGAGAAAACAGTTTTTCCTGTAAGTGCTTCCACCATTCTAGAATTTTCAGCTGTTTAAAGGGGAAGAGTACATAGAGTACAAGACAGGTGGGAAGCACCTGTGTAGAAAGGAAGTTTTGGAGACATGACCTCAAATACCAGCCCATTCATAATTAAAGAGCAGTTTATAGCCTTTGCTAACCCAGCCCTTCCCATACTGCTATATACTTGGTGAGAAGCTGAAAGTTCATAAAAACAATTGGAAAATTTTTGTTATACGTGGCTTTGGTTAAAAGGAAGGAAAATCCAAAGGATGATAGCCTGCGTGAGACACAGATTAATTTTGAAGGAAGGAGAAAATGAAAGGGGTCAATATTTATTATCTCCTATGTGTCAAGAACCATTTGGGCACTTTACATACATGAACTGTCTAATGTAACAATTGCAATGACTTCCTTATGGAGATAAATATACTGAGGCTCAGAGAAGTAAAGCAAATTTTCAAAGGTCACGCAGCTAACATGGGACAGAACTAGGACTAGAGCTCAAGTCTCACACCAAAAAGTCTATGTGTTTTAAAAATATTCCTCATTGCATTTGGAAACACTTTTATCTAAGGCAAAATCCCAGACAGCAGAGCTGGTAGTTGGCAAGTTTTAGACAATGTTAGATAATTGATTGAAAAGTTTGAGAACTTAATAAAACTACCAAGAGAATATTATATTCCGTAAGCCTATAGCTCAGCTCAGTGACCTTTGGATTAGAGAACAGGGTAATGGATGTCTTTAGCCTGGGGTGTGGGAATTTGGCTACAAAATTAGACCTGTTGGATGATGTAATAGACTCGGTGGGACAAAGGAGTGAGGAACCACTAATTGTGTCCTACACAGAAACTGGTATGTTGACCCTCGGTGAATATTTTTAGTTGATGAGAAGTGTGATGATGATAATTATGACATATCCAGGAAACAACAGTGAAGATGGATGAGGATTGGGAGTTCAAGACGTAGGCTTGCTAAAGAGAGACTCTTCATGGAGGCTGATCTAAAGTCAAATTGCTGAACAAAGATCAAGGGCCACTCCAGTGCCAAGTAAAGGGACAAAGTGGTTCCTCAGGGAAATGTGAACTAAAAACAGTGGAGGCCGTAGAATGCTGACAGATGTTTAAACAAAACAAAACCATGAAGAAGCCACATTAACATCTATTTCCTAATTTGAACAAAATACTGTTCTACTCTCCATTTGCTGGACAATGCTTCCTTTCTGTCTCTGGAAATAATTGTCATGTTGTGGTCTTAGGATCCATTATAATGCTAAATGAATATGTCTAAATTAGTACCTCACCAATCTGTTTTGTCAGAAAATGAGGTGCCACAAAAAAGTGAGTTTTCCAGTGACCTGAAGCTTAGACCATTTAAGCACCAAACTTAAAAAATTTAGCTATTTTTATGGAAATTGTAATAAAATGGATTCCATTCTTCTTGGCTTCATTAAACAGAGTATACTGAACATCATTTAACATGGTCTTAATGGTTCTGAGTCCTTGCTGTGACCATCAACTCTACTACTCAGTAGTGGCACAAGATGTCCTCAGGGGTTGGTGAAATGTACAGGGTACCACTGCGAGCTTTCCTGGACACAGAGGTGGCAATTGTCCTCCCTGCCTATGACCACTGTGGTGGCTTCTGCTCTTAACCCCACGTCTCACATCTGTGCTGGTTCTAGTTTTTAGGCTTTAAGCAGTAATGCTCCTGATACATTATCTGTAACCTTTGTGTGTACTGATAGCTGTTGTGGAAATCAAGTCACCAATCTTTTTAAAACTGCCACCATATTTATACACAATTCTTTATCAGCAGGTTGATATAAAGGCTTAGAAATGACTTGTGCTTCTGCCATAAATAAATTACATAGACTCTGTGACTGGGAATTTCCTTGACGTTTGGACATATTTTACATTGGTGCTTACCTAAATTCATAGCTGTATTCTGGATGCTTGTGACTTTTGGAGTCTTATTTTATCTGTCCAAATGGACAGAACATTATTGGTATTTGCAAGTTTTATTGTCCTTTGTTTTCTAAGATGGTGTCACTCAACACTCTTGTCTCATGCTGTTACTTCAGAATTAAGTTAGTCCAGAAAACAGGTGCAAAAGGAAGGAATCTCAGAGAGCTCTTGCTGTGTAACAAACCATCCCAAAGTGTAGTGGCTTACAACAACAAACATTTCTTATCTCTCATCATTCTGTGGCTCACTAGACAATTTTCCTAGTCTGGGCAGGTTCAGCTGGGGCTGGACTCACTCACATGTCTGGGGCCTCAGCTGGAAGAGCTGGGGGCTCTCACCATGTCATCTCTCATCCTCCAACAGACAAGCCCAGGCTTGTTCACGTGGTGGACAAGAGAGGGTGAACCCCATTGTGCAAGCACTTTTTAAGCCTCTACTTGTGTCATGTTTGCTAATGTCTCAGGGGCTAAAGCAAGTCACATGGTCGAATCCAGATTCCAGGGAGAAATAGACTCCATAACTCCGTGGGAAGGGCTACAAAGTCACAGTGCAAAGCATGATGCATACAAGGACGGAAGGATTTTGTGCTCATTTTACAATCTACCATGTTCATAACACCAGTGTCATGGCTCGGCATGTACACCTCATGGGAACTCAGGCTCTGCTACCTCTTTGATATCCTGAGCAAGTGCTCTCTTCCTACCACCAGCAGATGTCTTGGAAGAGTAGCTTTTCTCATCACCTCCACTTCCTTCTCCTGGATTCACTTCTTAATTCTTGCAAGCCAATTTCTGCAGCAACTATTCTAGTAACTAGGTTAACTAGCTACTTCCCAGTGATCAATGACATCTTCTCAGGCCCTGTCTTTCTTGAATGTTTTGTAGTTTATAACACAACCTACTTTTTGGTACTCACTTCTTATAGCTTCTATTGCAACTAAATATTCATTTTCTTTCTAGTTCATTGACTGCTTTTTCTATTTCCTTTTAAGAGCTCTGTTCCTCCTTCCATGATTAAATGTGGGGTTTTGTCCTCATCCACCTTCTCTTTCTTATGTCCTCTCAGGAAACTCATTCACTGCCACAGCTTCATCACAAACCTCTAGGTGGATGATTTCACAATTATATCCCTAGTTCCTAAATTTTTCTTAAATTTGGCTCCATTTTTCGAATGGCCCACTGACTATTTCCACCCAAATATTTTATCTATAGTTCCTCTGAAATCTATTTTGGCTGCAAACTAAGAAGATAGTGCTGGGAACTGTTAATGTTTTTGCAGCCTTTAGGTCATTTGATTCTAGATTTTCCTTCAGATAAAAGGGACTGGGGGTGGTGGAGGGAGGCAGCGTGGGGCTAACTAACATTTGCTGAATGCCTACTGTGTGCAAGGCACTGTGGTCTCTCTTAATTGAGAGAGGTGAGCATCTTCTAGGATTGCTTTCAAATGGTAGATTGAGGGGCCGATCAGACACAGATATGGCATGCGCACAGGTAACATTGCAGACAGCCACTGATACCCCAGTGAAGGTTGCAGTCACACCAAAGGAAACGAGGCTGTGGGGATCTCTATTTGTTGTAATAAATAAGAGGTGTCTGACAGACTCAAACAACTTTCAAACAGTTTCTGCTAAAGGTATCTTAGGGCTTGCAAAAAAGAAACATTCTTCCCTTAAGAAAGGTCTGCTTTCTGGCGGAATGGATTATAAAATAAAATTGCAGGTTTCCTTTTTTCCCCCTGATAAAAGATCTTAGAGACTTTTGGGTCCAAACTAAGCTCCTGGTGATATTTCTTCTGTTCTATGAGTAGATTTCACTCAATGAAAGTGAAATCTCTGATGGGCCTAAGATGGGCATGTTTCTGATTATTTCCTGTGTCAGACTCCTCGATGGAGCTTTTACTGACAGGTCACTTGCAAAACTGTATATGTTTGTAATCATACCTACTACTCTGGCATCGCTTTTTCTGAGGGAACTCTGATAAGCATAACTAATCAAGTTATCAGGCTTGATGTGGAGCAGATCCTGAAGATAATATCAGAAGACATTGATGGTCCAAGAATATTTTCTGAAACTGTTTTCCAGGATAATTTTTAAAAGCGTAGTTGTGTCTTTCCTTAAAAGTATAAAATAAAACTACCTTTGCTCTGTTTTATTTTTGTATCAGTAGTGCACACAGAAGTTTCCCAATGCCAAAATGGAACATGGTGTGACAGAATGCAGGCTGGTAAGAATGAATGAAACACCATTCTCCAAGAAGAAGCAGGCTACTAGGTTGCCATATGGCTTGAATTGCATCAGGTTTATCCCCTCCTTTTTTGGTTGTTGAATTGGACAAGAATTTGTGAGTGTTACTGATTCTTTTTTCCTCCTCTTTGGCTTGTTTATATTGCTGTAAATATTCTTGTAGAGCAGTTGTGACTCTTGTCATTGACCATGTTCTCTGAGGGCTCATTCTAGGAAACTGCTGTTTAAGAATTGTGTATTGGATATGAATTATCCTGTATTGTTTGTGCCTCTTACTGCATTGTCTTTCTTATTGTCAGTAGCTATAAGCACCATCGTTAGTAGATTTGGCTAACAGTGTTCGAAGCAGATGCGATTTTACTTCACTCCTTGATAGCTGCATTGGCTCAGACTAAGCTAAAGTCTTATTTTCATTAAAGGGAGCAGACATGCTGAGGAAGAAGGTGCTATTTTTACATGGGGACTTTTTCTACTGAAACCACATGATAACACTATGCTGTTAAAATGATCTCAAGCATGCTGAGTTAGCTGCAGAAACAATATGCGTGTTGCCAAAATCAAGGCAGTACTATTCTGAGCCTCCTCTAAGGTCCTCTAGCTCTCCTTGGGGGTCATGAAGAGGAGACTAGGGGAGGTGCCGGTGGGAACATACAAGCTATAGGTAAAGTAGAGTTCACTTATGGTTCCCTACAAGAGATTATTCAAATTCTTGGTTATTACCACCAATCATTGAGATATGAAAAGTTTTGTTACTCAGATATTTGCACATCACCAATATTTGTTGAGTGTTGCTTTTATTCCAGATTTTTTTAAGTAAAACTAGCATAAAACAGTACTAAGACTAACTTTAGAACATCAGAAACAGAAGAAGTTTAGGCAGAGGCCCTCCAACTCAAGTAAACCAAAAAGCCATTATAATAATGGTGTTATTATTATAACAGTAATTTATTTTTGCTGGTGTCTTTGCAATAATAATAACAAAATATTAATTAAAACAAAGAATAACAACAGAGCAAAAATAATAATATTATTATTATAGATTACTGTGATTGAATATCTATTATATGACAGGTGCTATACTAAGGATTTTACAAAAATTTTTTCATTTGGCGAGGCTGGCCCAGTGGCACAGCAGTTTTCTTGGCAGCGCGGGGTTCGCTGGTTTGGATCCCGGGTGCCTGCCGATGCACTGCTTGTCAGCCATGCCGTGGCGGTGTCCCATATAAAGTAGGGGAAGATGGGCACGGATGTTAGCCCAGGGCTAGTCTTCCTCAGCAAAAAGAGGAGGATTAGCTATGGATGTTAGCTCAGGGCTGGTCTTCCTCACACACACACAAAAAATTTATTTCATTTGGTCACACAGTAATCTTGCAAAGCAGCTATTATCTCCATTTACAGAAGACAGTGCTTCCTTTCCTTGTCTGCCTTCCTTCCCTGATAATAACTGTCACATTATAAGTTATACTCAGCTGGAAAGTCACTGAGCTGGGATTCCAGCTTAACTATAAATATCTAGCTCCAGCATCTGTGCTATTGCACCAGGCCATGCAGCGTCTCTGAGGATGACACATAGAGTTAATGAGGAAACTGGCCCTCTATCATACAGTGTTTTTACTCTTCATTCTTCCTCCCCCATGTTCACAAAGTACTAGTGAGAACAAGTTACAACACACCAAAAATGGAAAAGTGAAAATCTCTCTTCTTGGTGATACCAGCTCAACACAACGTTGACATAAGGGAAGCCATATTGTGGAAAAGAAACCCTATTGTAACTTTGAATGACCTCTGATTAACTAACCCAGACATGCCCTGTAGAATTTATGGCCCCTCCCAGCTGCTATAAGTTGATAACTTTGTTCTTTTGAGTTCCTCAGGAACGTGATGACCCCCTGGACAGAGTCTATGCTGGTAGCCATCATCAATGAAAACTGAAAGATCTGGTGTGATGACTCCCAGTCTGTAACACCCGAGGGTCAACATTTCTAACCCTCACCCCTGTAATCCACTGGCCTATATAACTGCTTCAAGATTCTGTGCCCCCTTAGGATGGTTCTTTCGGACATGAGTCAGCCATCTTCCCTCTTGCTAGCAACCTGCAATAAAAGTCCTTTCTTTCCTATCACCATGCCTCTTGACTATTGGCATGTCTTGTGGTGGGCAGAAGACCACCCCTCCTTGGGCGGTAACATTGGTAGTATTCAACGGCTAAATGTAGACGACGATCAGATTTGGCTTCCCTTGTCTTCAAATACTGGGAGAGTCTTTCCTCAGTCACACCAGAATTTGATCAACTACCTGATTACAGACAGGTTTATGCTTGACAGAGGAAATCTTTGGAGAAGCTCTTGAACACATAAAGATGTTAATATGTAGGAACCGACACCACTTCTCCCCTTCTGTCTGTAAAGCAGGATTCCTTTTGTAGCTAACATATTTCCCACGATCTTGTGCAGATTTGGGTTTTTGGATAACAAGAGCGCTATAGCTGCTAGACTGGGAAAGGCCAGAGATTATAGCCACACAGAAGTGAATAGCTCTGGAATATGACAGAGGAAGGGAAGACGAGACCAAAGTTAGCATGCCCTGAATTTAGGAAGAAACTGAGGGAGTTTGCAGAAAGAGGATATGAAAGACTTAGGGAGTAGCTGCCACATATATGAGAAATGGAGAGAGAAATATGGAAAGAAAATTTTAAGACATTTGCCAAGTGTTATTAATAAAATCCCAACTCCAGAGTCATTTTCCTAAAAAAAAACTACAAAAAGATATTAACTGATGTTCAATTATTTTTGGAGACTGGACTAAAGTTTCCTTGCCAAGACTGGGCCACAAGGTGGATGGACTTTATATGGGTTATATTCTCATAGAACCATGAGATGTTGAAAATATTTGCAAAGATACCAGCAAAAAAATATGTGATGGACATAATGTGAGAGCCTGGAGTTAGACTTAAGGAATTCTGGCCTTTTAGGAAAGAGGGAACCCACTGACATTTTGCAGGCTCTGTGCTTATGCAAAAAGGATTGGATTGACCTACTGGATGTGTATATACTTTCCCCAACAAATCCCTGTGACAGTGGGAAGTAGGGAAGAGTGAGGAAAGCTCACTGACAAGTGAAAAAGCTCAGTGAAAAGCTCACTGAAAGCTTTCTGCTTTCTAGGAGGACCTTCTCTCTGAGTCTTCTTTTTGTACCAAGAGAAGGGACGTTTATAACTGTAATCAACATTGCGTGAGGACATACCAACCTGGGATAAAAATAGAGGCATGATAACATTAACAAAACAGTCTTTCTCTGACTCCATTCCTCAACACTGCAGAAAACCAGTCCTCTCTCAAATTCCTCCTTAGATTAGTCAAGTGTCTGTAAAATATTGTTTTCTAAAAGGTCTTAAAGAATCCCTCTTAACCTCAATCGTTTTACTCCTCTGCAGCTCTGGCTCCCTGTGGTGGTATTTATTGCAAAAGTCACCAAAGTGTCAGTGATTTGAAGAAGATCAGCGAAAATTGATCTTCTTTCCTCACTCATGTTTAACAATCATTTTAACAGATTTCTCAATCTATCTTCACTCATAGTTAAAGAAAACTTTTGATTTATTTTGATTCACATGAAGTAGCAGGTATACAAATAGAGAAAATCTTAAACATAAGGTGGAGTTTAGCAGAGATTTACAAAAATCTCATTTTGCAATAAATTCCAGAAATTGCAATAATTTCCAGGTCTTTGGGATCAATTCTAATGGCATTCAAATATCTCCACAGTCACCTATTTCCCACTAAAGTATCTTCTCAAGAAAAATTCATCATAAATTTCTTTTGTATTTGGTAAACATTTCTGAAGTTTTTCTTCTTGGCAAATATTAGAGAATATGGCTAAATGGTAGTGAATATTGGCATTATTTGATCCATTGCTTTAGAATAAGAGTCCAGTCCTTGGTGAAAATGACTGAGACATTCAAACATTACCCTTTTGACATCTTCTGGCAATATAAGAGCAGCTTCTTTGGTCATTTTGATAGTTTACATCTACTTAATAGTTTGAAATTTCCTGTGTTGGTTATAGTCTAAAAATGTTTTCTGTAAAAAATTTTCAATAACTATTGAGTAAATTTTAATAAAACCACAACTTCAGCAAATGGTACTTATTCAGCTAACTACTAAATTATACCATTGATGTAATATTTTATTTTCTTGATTTATTTTTGGTTTTAAAACAATTAACAACTTAAAAAGAATAAATTTCTATTTTAAAGATAGCATTGAAATCAGTAAAATATTCCATGTATGAACCAAAATTTGCACTTAACAAACAAAAGTACTACCTAGATAAAACCAAGCGATTCCATAGAGTGGCAGAATTGAAGTAACTTAAGTTCTGTTTCTCCATCTTTAAAGTCGCTGTGCCATCATTATTTATTACACATCAACATTTTAAATGCAGACATGTGAAGTACCACAGCGAGTGGAGGACTTACTAAAAAACAAACGTGTGGGGCCGAGTCCATGTGTATCGAAGGCTAATTGGGTAATTGGAACTTATCTGTATTCGTTTCTATATACAATACAATGTTTATTATTAACCAAAATGTGCTAATTTGAAGCTTATTTATATATTAAAACTCAACAGTAACTGTAGCAATTGTTTAGAATTTAGGCCAACAAAAATATTTTTCAGGGAGGACAATTTTATCACTGCCATTGTTTAGAATTGCAGAGAATGGTGATAATAAAAAGCAGACCAACTCTTAGTTGGTTTTATTAGTTTTTAAATTCTATAGACAAGGGTCCCCTTACTGCCTGCCCCAGGGAGGCCTGCCATGTCTATGTCTCTGCCCTTGATAAGCGCTGGTAAAGCGAGCCTGAAGGATTTCCACAACAAGCAAATGGCAGATAATTTTGAAATTAACAACTATAATAAATATTTAAGTGTACATAATACTTTTTTCAAAGTTTGGGGCTGAAATAGTAATTTAGTGATAAAAAATCAAAAGAATATTTTTTTCTCTATTTTTAAGATTTTATTTACTAACCAAGTTTTTGTGAGACGAGTCATTTAAATATTACAAATGCCCTGTACAGGATTGAAGCAAATGCTCCCTTTCACTCTCTAAGCATCATTCTTATTGTAAATTGGAGGGGTTGATCTAGAATTGTCTTTAAGGCCCTTTCAGTTCTAACAGTCTGTGATATATATGATGTTTTTTGTGAATAAAAGAACAAACCATCTCCCCACTTCACCTCCCACAGCTCTCTCCCTTTCCCAATCCTCAGGGGTTTGCTTGGAGGGGAGATTAAACCCACACATCTTTCTGCATTTCTGTCATCTCCACACCGGAAAGATGTGAGGGCTTGGGCTAAATAGTAAAAGGAAAAAACCATAAATACTAAAGCTTTTTCTGGGTCTTTGTGAGCCTAAGGATGTCCATGGAGAGGTAGATTGCTCTGGAATGAACCCCATTTCTTATGCAATGGTAGGTCTCAGGAGACCATGGAGGACAAACAAAGCGAACTGACATTGCTCTGCATAAAAATGTCAATTGAGAACTTTCTCCTTCCTGGGAAGAAGCAGCTCTGAAATTTTACTGCATGTGGAAAAAATGGATTTTGACTCTACTGTTTCTGAAAATTAGTTTTTGTCCTCGTAAAATGTAGTGTGTGTGTGTGTGTTATACACCAGACACCCATTGGATTACTTGACGAGATGTAAAAGGGTATCTTTACCTCTGGTTCAAATTTGGAGTGCCAAAGCCCTCCTGCAGCTGTTCTGCTGAAGCCTCTGTACTACTACTCTTGAAATAACTCACACATTAGAAAACACACTGCTGGGGATTGCTGAGTCCTACTGATTGTCTGGAGGCCCAGTGGAGAGAGAGACGAATCTTAGGGCAAGACCAGATCCTAGGGGTGTAGTTGTCTTCTTTCTCTTCCTTCTCCTTGTCCTCCTCCTCCTCTTCCTTATTTTTTAATTAAGACATACACCAAAAAAGAATAGCTTAATGAACCTTCATATTCCCATCATCCGTTCACAACCTTTGGCTAATCTTACCCCATTGTCCCACCTCACACACACATAATTTTAAAGCAAATCCCAGGCACATATGATTTCATTCTCAACTGAAAAATGATGACTTTTTTCACATGGCCACAATACTGTTATCTTACCTTAAAAAAATGAATAATAATTCTTCAAACCATCAAATATTGTTAGTGTTCACATCCTCACAATAATTCTATGAGTTGGGAATGACTATTTTCCAGTTTTGCAGTTGAGGAACTGCAGCACAGAGAAGTTCAATAACTTGCTGTAGGACACAGAGTTTGTAAGGGGTAGAGTCAGGATTTGAAGCCAGCTCTTAATCACACACTGCTTAACAGCTAACATTTATCTAGCACTAACTAGCATCAGGCACCATTCCAAGTGCTTCACTTGAGCTAACTCATTTAAACCTCACAACATCCCTGTAAGGTCAATAGGATCATGGTCCCCATTTTATAGATGGGTAAGCCAAGACACAGAGAGTTGAAGTGGCACCCCCTCACTCTGCCCCAGTGATTACACAATTAACACATAGTAGAGCTGGGATTCAAATCTGGGTGATTTCCCGCCACAACTTGGGCTCTTCAACACTAAGGTACTCTGCTTTCCTGGAAAATGGTACATTCTCGACGAGCTGGAAAACTAAATTACGATCAGGAGAACGTCTGGTCTTGCCCTAACTTCTTATATGAAGTTAAACTTTGGAGCTTTTCCTTGATTATGGGGACAGTCATTTTAGCAAACAGCTTACAAACTCCTCTTCTACTTTGGGTCATTTGGGATATACATGAGAAAGGTCTATGGAAAAGCACCTCCCAGATGGACAACTCAGGAGTAGACTCAGCAGACTACTCACCCTTGCCCCCAAATCCTGAAGGAGGAAGCCTTTGAAGGAGAATGTGGGAGGCTGACATTTCCGTTACACCCTTTATTGCCTTCTCAGTCCACCTTTGGACCTGGTCTCTTCCTTCCGCAGACATTTCACCATTCAGAGACTTAAGGAAACTTTAAAAACTGTGCCATCATTCTCAATATGATTCTCTCCTTAAGTCCATTCTAAACATGAGTTCAAGACATTTAGAAATGACTTCACTCTCTTCAACCCTGGAGGCCCAGTTGGTGCACAGCTATAAGACTCTACAAGGGACAACACTGCTTCTGCAGAGCCCACCTCAAAAGATCATCCCTGGCCCGTACATTGTGCTTTCCTTTCTTCCATCTCTTTCCTCCACTTTTCCCTTGCATTCTGAGTACTTGTAATGACTTCTATGGGCAAACAATAGCTGCAGTCGTGTCCTTAGAAGCTCTCCAAAGTCAGGTTTACTCCAGGCAAACCTCAGACACTGCATTACATTACAGTAGAGTAGTTGAGAGAGAAACCTCCCTACTTTGGAGGCAGAGATTTTTTTCAGTGCTGGGACTTGGTCTCCTATTACAGATGCCAGAAAAAATCTGGTGCCTCCTAGGAAAAAATATTATTAATGGCGGTTGGAAAGAATTGATACATATTTAATTGAGATCAGAGTAGTTAAAGGATAATTTTTTCAAAATTAAAACCAAGACTCGTACAAATATGAAATGAACAAGTTCCAAAGATTTTATAGAACTCTTTCATTAATGAGGAAGCCCGTTTACAACCAGTTTAAAGGAAAAATCTGAAGAACAAATACACATATACAGGCAATCAGGAATGAGACAATGAAATTGCCAATAGATGCAGAACTCCATAAGCCAATGAAATGTAATGGTAGGAATCTTCTTTTCTACAAGGGAAAATTAATTTATCTCTACAAGACAAAATTCATTTGCATCTCTGTGGCCAAGAATCGTTTGCATTACTGTCAGTTTTCTACGAGTTACAGAGTTGAGAAGTAGCCTAGTTAGAGGCAGAGAAAGGCCCAGACCCCTATAAAATCAGATAAGCCCCAAAAGTCGTCTAGACAATGCCTAGCTTTCCACTGAAAAGACACCCAGTAACTTTTTGCCCATTTCAAAGTATTTCACAATTTTTCCTGACGGATTCATAAATAAAAACTTATTTATCAAACACAGCAACCAGGTGAGGTGATTTCTTGAATAGATTCCTTAAAACAGTAATGATGTTCACTGAGGACCTCTGTTAGTTAGCACTCTCCTACTCCCCTTTAACCTGAATTGTTTCTTCATTTCAAACTGTCATCATGGAAGATATGGTACTAGAATAACATAGAAAACTTTGATATCGCATCCAACAAAGTTTGACTTAAGAAAAGTGAGTAATTGTCATATCCCTGTTGGTGGTGGTTTACTCCTGACACTTGCAAACCACCTACAGAAAGTTGATTCCTCCCCGCCTTGTTGCCTGCAATGTAGTCTCAAAATCAGGCAAACTAAGGATGGTTCCTCAGCATACCTTGTATTCATTAAATTTCACTGACATTTGCTATATCCAACTTTAAGATAAAAATATTGGCCAGTGAACAATTTTTCGGTCTAGAAAGCTCACTCTCTCTTCCTCCTTGTTTTAATGGGATGTAAAACATAACCCCTGAAGTAAGTTTCACGCGTTAACCCCAGTTAGTCTCTCTTCCCACGTTCCAGGCTCCAGACAAGCTTGGGGCAGTGTTCTATCCTGCTGGCTCAGAGTTTCAATTGTGCCAGTCAATACCTGTTCCCTCCCATTCATCTGGATCTTCTTTTCCTACCGGGAGCCAGAAATTTTCAGGATCACCATGTGAGAGCCTCCAGGAATTTCGCTTGGCTCGGGGGCAAGGGATCGTGACCACCAGCAGCCGAATATCAAAGTCTATGCCCAGCAGGGATGATTATCCAAACAAAAGTGAGCACAAGACACTGAAACTTCAAATTGCAGCATAGGAACAGATTACTGGAAATAATTCTCAAGAGAAAGTAAATGAGATACTGTCCCCCTCACAAATTTGGAAATGTTAAAACAAAATAAAATACTCAGTGCCAATGAGGATGTGGTTGGTGGGTGTATATATTGGTAAGGACATTTGTGAAATTAAATGGCTCCATGATCAAGAACCTTAGAATTTCATACCTCTTGACTCACCAAGTCCCCTTCTGGGGATAATTCAAAATATAGTGAAAAGTTTATGCATAAAAAGATATGTTCCAGTATTATTTATAGTAAGAAAAAGTTGAAAGTGTAGGGGAGGTAGAAATTTTCCTCTACCCTTCTAGGTTCTTCTGGCTGGTCTAAGAATTGAATTGACGTGAGACAGATTAACAGGAGAAAATCAACTTTAATTTTGTAAGTGTGGGAACCCCACATACATGAGAGGTTCTGAGACAAAAAGGTAAAATGAGATATATATGCCATCTTGAGCTAAGAAATGGGGCAGGGGCCTGAGGCTTCAGAGGGGAGGAAGGTAATTCACAGCACAATAAGAAGAGCAGATGCTCAGTAATTAGAGATTTGCCCTGCCATACAGAGAGGCCGTGAAAAGTTATTTATGGTAATAACTCTTATTATGGGCAAGGCCCCCAATTTAAATTCTTTAAAGAAGAGGCAAGATTTTCTCCTGAGCCCACAGGGTCTCAATTGCCTTTAGTTCAAAATGTTCCATATGCCAAAGTGGCACATCTTGGGGAGGCCTGTTCTGAACCCCTTCAAAAGCAATACAAATTCAGTAACAAAGACTGATAATAGTCATTTGTGTATATTTTGAAATAAGATATGGGTATTTAAATAATAATTATGAAGAGCTTAATAAACACAGGAAAATTTGTGATAATGGGATTTTTAAAAGTTTTTACTGTGGAAAAATATCAAATTGATGTAAAAAGTAGAGAGACTAGTATGATGAACCCTCATGTACCCATCACCCTGCTTAACAATTATCAACACAGAGCAAATTCATTTAATTACCCCATTCACTTTCCCACCCAAATTATTTGAAGCCAATCCAAGATGTCACTATCACTTCATAAGAAAATGTTTCAGCATGTACCTCTAAGAGAAAAGAATTCCTTTATAAAAATTTGCCACCTAAAAATTAATAATGTATCCATCAGAAAATAGAGCATTAAAAAATACAACAATATTCCAAATATATAGCCACAATTATTACGTTTCCTTCATCAGTTCCTTTGATCCTGTATAATTAGATCTCGTTCCACTGGGTTTTGGATCAACAATCTGGGTTCATTAAGTTATCAGCTTCCAGACCCAAAAATCAAGTCCTGGAAATCCTGACGCAGTACCCTGGTACAGTTTGAAAGTTGTCTAAGGGATGTTAGCTCAGAAGTCTGTACATACTCAGGAGTCCATTCATTGAAGTATCAGTAGTTGAGTACCTAGTACAGTTTTTCCCTTGAGGCTCTAAGAATTTTTTGTTGAAGATCTAATCTCTGGGTTGTAACTTATAGCAGAGTCTTCAAGCAAGCATGAGAGAAAAGCAGAAAGGACCTCTAAGACTGAATGGCTGTGGTTAATTTATTACAGTAACCAGCAATTTCAGAATGGAGGAGAAAGAAGTTGTCTAATGAGTGCATGTTTCATAAGGGTTTGATCAATGTCTCCAAGAGGGTCAGAACATATCATGGACAGCAAGCTCAGTGCCAAATCTAAAGGACCTCCTTGTAAAGTGTACAGTCTCTGAGATATTTATATTGGTGACATTTTGCCTCTACAAACTTAACTTAGGGAAGGCTAGGCATCTCTTCTGATTGGACAACCCTCCCATGCTACTCTTACAATAGTATTAAACTTATTGAACAATATTGAGCTACCCAACAAACTTAATTATTTGTAACGTTATCTTTTCTTAAAAGGTGAAAGAACAAATCTTTATGATTTTCCAGGGGTTCTTTGGGAATCTCCAAGGCAGTTTTAGGTGTAAAGACATTCTGAGAATTTTATTTTTTCTGAATTTAGGGTCTGATCTTAGAAAGGCAAAAACAGCAGATTTAACAGAGAAGATTTGGTCCATGATTAAAAAAGGATCATAGGTGCTGAAGAAAAAGTTTTGTTACCTATTCATTAAAGCAACAATACAATATTTTAAAATAGACAAGTGGTTAAAATAATTTTAAGGAATCTTGGCTCTTTCAAGTGTGAGGAGACTTTGTTCTTTGTTCTTAAAAAAATAATCACAGATGTGATAAAATCAACGCAAAGTATAGAAAATTATTCTGGTACAATATAAATCTCTGCTATCTGGATGGATTACACAAAAGGTAAATAATAACTGCTTATTTCCCCGTGTTAATAACTCTAAGACCAGTTTATCATTTTAATAGAGAGAAAACCGAATTCTATTTTTGCATTAATTCAATATTTGGCAATAAGAGATTCCAAGTTCCTTTTAACAAAAATTATCTGTTGAATAAGCCCATCAAAACTGAGAGAACTCTGCCAAATTTTTAACATATTTTATTGCTTCTTTTCAGACAACCACCACAAATATGGTTTACTTTCAGTAACCCTTCTACAATTTTCTGTATCCACTCAAGCTTTGTCTTTCCCTATCCTACCTTATGTTCTGGAATGCACATTTTCCTTTAGAACAAAACTATTCACTTTTTCTTTGAAAAACAAAACAAATTCCTTAACTTTGCAATCATCATTGTTCTTCCCTTTATTACTGCTTGCACTTTTGTCACTGTTGCTGCTAATAGGGTCTTAATTATCCACATTAACTATAACTTTTAAACAAACTAACCTCTATTTCACAGAGAAAACTAGGAGATGGGTAATTCATAATTAAGTGTTATACACAAGCATAAATGAACATGTTCATTAACATAATTCAAAGGTTTGCCACTCTGTAGCATAATAAAATAACAAACATGTATGTATATTTAAAAACTATGGAGCCAGCCCTGATGGCCTAGTGGTTAAAGTTTGGTGCTCTCACAACTTTGGCGGCCCGAGTTCTCATCCCAGTCGTGGAATCACACCACCTGTATGTCAGTTGCCATGCTGTGGTGGCAGCTCTCATAGGAGAATGAGAAGGACTTACAACTAGGATATACAGCCATGTACTGGGGCTTTGGGAAGGAAAACAAACAAACTGTGTTTAGTAATCAATGTTTTAGCATTTTATCTTAGATATAATCTAGGTATCCAAAGATTATCCATTAATTAACTTGATTTAATATTAGTCCAATATTTTACAGTTATCTTGAGGATATTAGAAATTATATTTCAGCTAACATACTATAGAACACAATGATTGTTGATATCAAAAAGATTGTCAAAATTGTAGTTCAGTTTGGTTAGACAAGTAATTTTTTTATTTTTCATAATCCTTAACATTACTAAGTAGTAATGTCAACTTATTTCATCAATAAACTCATATAGGAAGTTAAGGAATTTCAGAAAACAAACAGATCTTCTAAAAAATAAAATGTACAAATATGTTATACTTAATACTATTAAAATCAAGGGGAAAAGATATAGTTTTTTTTCTTAAACCAATCTTATAAACTAATCTGATTTATCCAGTCATCTTAATTATGTGAATTTAGATTATTATATATTACATATTATACACATATATTTAGATTATCATATAAAATGCTTCTGAGTTAGCACTTTCTGAAAGAATTTTTTTTTTTGAGAAAGATTGACCCCGACCTAACATCTGTTGCCAATCTTCCTCTTTTTCTTTTTTCTCCCCAAAGCCCCAGTACATAGTTGTATATCATAGTTGTAGAGTTGTAGCTCTTCTATGTGGGATGCTACCTCAGCATGGCTTAATGAGCGGTGAGTAGGTCTGAGACCAAGATCCGAACCAGCAATCGGCTAACCCCCGGCTGCTGAAGCGGAACGCATGAATTTAACTGCTATGCCATCAGACCAGCCCTGAAAGAATTTTTTTTGTTAAAAGGCTAGAACATTTAGAATATTAGAAATTTAGTTTATTTTCTAGGAATTCTGGAAATATTAGATTTATGTAAGCATACTATAAATATAAATAATTGACTGACTCTATTAGTCAGTTAGAACAGAGTTCCTTTAATTTAAAAGAACTTATAATCAAATTTATTAATACCCTCCAGAAGTAAGAAAATATTTCACATACACAATGAGAGATAAAAGCTTTTCTTAGTTACAGAAAACAGGCTGGTTCGCTCTATAACCTCAGCTACAGGTCAGGAGTAAACAGAAGCAAAAACTCACCAGTCCGGTTCTCAAAGGGCTGTTTTCCTTTCTAGTGGGCACAAAATATTCTGTTAATTAATTTGAGCTCACAAGAAGACAAATAGACAAACAAAAAGACTTACAAACTGGATTAGGTGTCATCTGTCGCCTGATAAAAAATAGATCCCATTATCCACCTGACAGAGGTCATCAAATGGTCACATCACAAAACCAAATTCCCCATAATAATCAGAATTATATATATACAGGGTCATCTCCTAACCATGAAATCACAACCTGCCTAGCAGTCCTGGGTCTGGTTCTAGAACAGCATATGGCCCAAACCACAAGTTTTACAAGGATGCTGTCTAGATTATGCAGTTGAGACCAGTCTAGTGGGCAGAGAAAAGACATGGACTTACCAGTGCCTGGACCCAGTTGTGAAAAGAGATGCGTCAGTTCAGATACACCAGCTATCCCCAAAACAAGCCCTCATGTGTAGCATTTGCCTATTTCTCTGGTGTCAATTTTCCCATAATGGCTGTTTTCAGGCCTCCAACACAATGCCATGAGTGCAGAATTGGGATTGATGCCTGTATTTGGTTCTTACAAGCCAGTGTGATCTGCTCCAGGACAAAATTGTGCTTGACCATAAGTTAATGAAAACACAGACAGACTAGCAGACTTAGCCAAGAAATGGGAACAAAAACACAAAATCAGAAAAAAGAAAGAAAACCTATAAAAATGCAGTTAGTCATTTGGGATTCACTCTGGGAGACAAGAAAAGATGTGCCTGGGTTTAATCAGACCATGAGGTACGCTTCTCAGGCCATGCAGCTTAATGGCACCGGCAGGTAAGTCTACTTAAGTATCTCAACAGATCTTCCGAAATAGTCCCAGTACTCAGCACTTCAGAAGACAGCTTGTTTTATTTGTGAACAATTCTTATGGTTAGAAAGCTTTTCTACATTCAGCCTAAAATCTATTGCCTATAACTTCTAACCAGGGAGCTTAGTCATGCTCTTGGGAAATGCACAAAATAAATCTAATCCTTCCTTTATTCAACAAACTTTCAACATTATGTATGATTATCTTCGGATTTTAGAGCTAGTACAATTCATTCATTTTACAGATAAAGAAACTGAGACCCAGAAAGACTAATGACTTCCCTCAATTCATACAGCACTATGATTTGCCATATTTGTTGGAATCAGGGATGAAACTTAAAAACTGTCACAACACATCCCTCTTGAGTCTTTGTTCCTTAGTTCTATTAATACCTCATCTAAGATGTTTTCAAGACCTGTCACCATCTTAGTTGCCTTCTTCTTGTAAGTCTCTGTTTAGATAATGTCACTCTAAAAGTGAGGTACCCTGAATCTAATCAAATGTCACAGATGTCAACTGATTAGTGTAGGGTAAAATGTGTGTTCTGAATTCTGGATTTATTAATATCTTATTAACCGTTTGGACAACCACTTCACTTTTTAACTCACATCTTTGTCAAATATACTTTTCAAAATTAAAACCACTACTTTCATAGAAATACAGAGTGAACACAGGTCAAAAATTTATTCAACATTAATTAATGAAGGAACCAGTAAGATAATAAAGCTGGTTTTAAAAATCTTTGAGAAAGAGACTTATACAGTCCATCCAGAAAGGCACATTGCAATGTTTTCCTGAGTTAGAAAAAAATCTAGTTAATAGCCTATTGGGCAATAAAGCATAACTTTTGAGATGATCTTTCCCACCAAAGAGAAATCATTTGCATCTCTGTCAGGTAAAAACCTACAAGTTAACATGTACCTTCAGAGAGGGCTCTAATCAATAGTAAGTAACAAAGCCAAACAAGGCATACTCTCCTGGAAAATTAAAAAGTTCTTGAGTGGGCCCATTGAACACTGAGTGGGCCCATTGAACAATGTCCTAGTATGATGTTAAAAGGACATACAGCCCTCCTTTTTGCTTCGTCTTCAAGTATCTCAGAACATTTCTTAACATCTTTTTTGTATGAACCATTGTTTTGCTAGTCTGCTACAACCTGTTAAAGTATAACAATTCAGGACTTTAAATTTATCTATCTGAAGTTATTTCTGTCTGTTATTTCAGTTTAGCTTCCTTCCCAATGCAGGATTCTTTTCTGTAATGTCCACGACAAGTGACGTTCAATGGGGAGGAAATCTCTACTTTGCAAGGTAACTCAATTTATTGTTAAAAAACTCTAGTTCTTAGTGAGGTACTGGCAGAAATATGCCCCCTGTAATTTTTACTCACTGAAGAGTTGGATTAAGGGGTAGACAAACCAAGCAGCTCCTGAGCCTTAATCAAAAAGGGATGCTAGGGGCCGGCCCGGTGGCGCAGCGGTTTAGTCCGCGCTTGGCAGCCCGGGGTTCACTGGTTCGGATCCCGGGCGCCCGCCGACGCACTGCCTGTCAGCCATGCCGTGGCGGTGTCCCATATAAAGTGGAGGAAGATGGGCACGGATGTTAGCCCAGGGCCAGTCTTCCTCAGCAAAAAAGAGGAGGATTAGCAACAGATGTTAGCTCAGGGCTGGTCTTCCTCACCAAAAAAAAAAAAAAAAAGGGATGCTAAAATATCTGTAAACTCAATTGGGAAATGGTGCAATTAATACACAATACTCCTCACATAACTGAGGTCATATAAAGTGGTCCTGCTACATGTAAGTAGACAGTGCTTTCAAGGGGAAATTAAAAAAAAAAAAACATGTATTCCTCACTCACACTAAAGCTAATTCTGTTGAGTATTTTTGAGAGACAAATTCGTAAGTAGTAAAAGGCAACTAAGGGCTAGTCCCCGAATTTCACCACTTGCTCACTGGAGTCTGATGATAGCATCATCTGAAATTCCAAAATCCAATAATGCCATGATATTTACTAGGAATGGGAGGTTTATTTTATTATCTAAATCACAAACCCTTTATTAGGCCATAATTTTTCCACTGAGATAATTGTCAAGTAACCTAAGAAGATTATAATACAATAAGCATTGGCTAAAAGAAGGAAACGTGGGCCAACATAAAAGTCA
Organism: Tapirus indicus; assembly: GCA_031878705.1. Lineage (NCBI taxonomy): Eukaryota > Metazoa > Chordata > Mammalia > Perissodactyla > Tapiridae > Tapirus > Tapirus indicus. The sequence continues at coordinate 134,486,203 of CM062919.1, read as the reverse complement.
GACGAAAGAACTCTTAAACAAATTTGGACAGGTTACTTAATGACACCATGTAAATCACCTCTATTCTTACTCAGTGAGTGTGTTATGCTATCCAGTTGTGAGTGACATAAAAACTGGAAAAAATTTCAAAAGGTTAAAATTTTATTGTTATGTTACCAAATGTAATAAATCCTTTATTTTGAACATAAGGAACTACAAATTTTATTAGCAGAAAAAATGATTTCTCCCCACTTTTGCCAATTACTTTTTAGCAAATATTGAAGGAATACAGATTTTCATTGTTGCCAAATTACAAGCCCACATGTCTCATTTTGGCCCTGCTGATTGGTTCCAGTTCTAACATCTTGAGCCACGCAAAATAAATCTAATCCAGTTTCCATATGATTGGCCTTCAAATACTTGAGACTATTTACCCTAACCTCCTGCAGTCTTCTCTACTTCAGATTAAATAAGCACGCTGCTCATTGGGAATGGCTTCAAGATTTGTCATTTTCACTATTACTTTCCTGCGAAGGCCTTCTAGTTCACCAGTGTGTCCAAGTGTGACTCCCAGTATGGAACACAACATAACAATGTCTGATATAACAGGCAGTCATCTTGCTCAACCTGTTTTACCAACTCTGTGTTAAATAATGAGGGAAGTTAAGGGAAACTAAACATTCTCTATCTCTTTAATGGAGTGGCCTAGTCTCTTAAACTTCCTGGAGCAATTTAAAGTTCTCACCAAGCTCAGGGTCCTGTCAAGAGATGGAAACCACACCAATCATTTGAAAAGAAAGGACTGAATATAAAGACTTGTTACCAAGGTAGTAAGTTGTTTAATAGGTAACTGAAAGAGTGAAGAGGAATACTAAAGCAGAGTAGTAAATGCAGGAAGCTGCTACAAGCCTGTGTTAGCCTACATCCAGTTAATACTGAGACAGGATTAAACCTGCAAGGATTTCATTAGAGGAAGTGCCTGTGTGAGAGGAAACCCAGAGGGAGCCTGGGACTGTCAGACTGAGATGCAAGTATAACCTGGCTAAAGGAGAAAAGGACCATAAAATCTAAGGAAGTTTCTACAAAGCCACAAGAAAGTCACTGAGTCAAAGTGGCCAGTCAGAGGAGCCCGAGGTCTCCCAGGAATCCACCTCAGTATCCCGGCACACTCAGTCATTACGGGGAGCAGGCCACGGGACGCGTGGCCTCAGAGCAAACACGGCATGGACGGATTTCAAAGAGCAGTAGTTGGGGCCCTTGGTCAATTAAGCTTAAGTTTGCCAGATAAAATATAGGACATCCAGTTAAATTTGAATTTCAATATATAGGATACACTTATATTAAAAGGTTCGTTGTTGTTCAAATTTCTGGCATCCATCCTGTATTTTTATTTGTGAAATCTAGAACCCTAATTATACTCCCCAGAACTGAAGGTCTGTGAGGGGCATTCTCATGGCTGCCACACACTCTTGGGGCTATGAGAAGAAAGGTCAGGGGTTGGAATTCTTAAAACTTCAAAACTTAGAAGAAGGTCCTGAGAAGCTGAAACTCAGACATCTAAGGAAAGGGTCTCCACCAGCTCGTGCTAGTGGTGGGGAGAGGATAAAGCTGGTTCTACAGGTGTTGGAAAACTACGAAGTGGATTCAGCTACTACTATGGGAAGGAACTGCTGCTTCAGGGATGAAGAAGTGTTGCTGGAGTGATGCTCACAGGAACCACAGCAGACCGGAAGCCAACAGAAAGCAAAGAGAAAACAAACAGGAAGAAGCAAGTCCTTCTCCCTCCTCCAGCCTTGCAGCCTCCCTCAGCACCTGCTATTGCCAAAGCCTAACAGGAAGCTGCTGGTAAAGCAGAAATGCAGAGTAGAGTATCAAAGACTAGACTTGGACCTGAAAGTAAAAAGTTAATAACTGACACAGATGCATAAGATTTCCAAAGATCACACCCAGTTAATGAAATGCTAGAAAATGATTGGCTGTTGGCCCCATATGATTTCAACATGATTCCAGACTTATCAATTTCATGGTTTGCTGGTGATGGGGTTCAGGACATGCTACCCCCAAATATGACACCTTGGCATATTGAATATTTTAAGCTGAAGGAACTTGAGAAACAGCAGGTGTTGGAAGGACTCTCTGACCTTCTCCTGTAAAGCAGATCATAAGAGAGGTGAGAGGTACCTTCCCCCTACCCAGAGGAAAGGAACATCCTTACCTCTGAAGATGGAGGGATACTGGGAGGAATCTGAATGAACATGGTTTGCTAAGTGTCCCCCAGTTTACTACCCTTAGCTCACACCATTTTGTCCTATTGAAGCCGGCTACCTGAGGATTACTGTGAATATTCAATAAGAATATGATTACCCTTCTACTTTGTTCCTGACATGGACAGAGATGAAAAGAAGTTAATCTTGATAACTTGCTGTTTTCTTGTTTAACCCAAGGGTTGACTCAAGGGTCACAAGGATTTATGAGCTTTTTTTGCAGAAGAAAAAGAATGCCTTTAATGAAGTTATGGCCACCAGATAACCAGCCCCCAGCTGCCACTGATGCCCAGAAGTCTGGTTCCCCAAGGGCTTATCTGGAGTGAAAGGAGACTTCCCCTTTGTTTCTCTGAAGCTTCACTTCCCAAGCTCCTTGACTCTATAAAAACCCCTGCTTTGTTCTTTTGTTAAGGCAGATTTGAGAGAACCAATCCAGCTGCCTTCTCATTTTGGCCAATTTGAATAAACCTTTCTCCATCTCCAAGCACCAGATGTCTCAGTGATTGGCTTATTGTCCATCGGGCACACGAACTTGAGATTAAGAGTTCAGTACCACTATCACATTTTCCATGTCTTTGCACTCTTCATCAAACCTAGCATAAAAATGTTCAGGTTTAACTGCTTCCTCAGGTCTTCATTGCCTTATGAAATATAAAATTTGTATTAACTAAGTGTGTATGCTTTTTTCTTATTAATCTGTCTTTCATTACAGAGCCCCAGCCTAGAACCTGGAAGGGTAGAGGGAAAGATATATTTCCACCCTCTATATTGTTTTACAGAAAGATGCTGGTCACCAACTCCCATCCACAATTTCAGATAGATTCCATTAATAGCCAACTTGACTAGAGATAGGTTTGCCTTTGCTTTTAAAATTCACTTGTTTTGAAAACAAGTGAGTTAGGATTTCCAAGCCCATCAAGAAGATTGGCAGAGGGTCTTGTGTTATGTAGAAAGAGCGATGAATCCAAAAGACTCCATTAAACCTCATCAACCACCAAGGAAAATAGGTACTACTAACACCAGGTTAGCTGTGGATTCTAATCCCTTAGGAAATGGAAGATGTTAAGGTATTATAGACCATTAAGGAAGAGGATATGTCATATGTCATACTAGTATATGCCTTACAGTTTATAAAACATTCTCCCAGACGTTATCTCGTTTTGAGCCCTCTGTATAACCACATATGGGGGGGGGGGGGGTGGCTGATGACTGATCTTAATTCAGGATATAATGAGTAACCTTTGAAAGTTTTTGAGTGAAAAAGTGATATAGTCAGATCTGTGCCTTAGAAGAGACTTTTGCCAGAGGGCAAAAGATGGGGACTTCTCTGTAATTCATTCAAGAGGTAATGAGGCCCTAAATTAAACTAGTACCTTGGAGCTAACACCAATCCAAAACTGAAGCACTTTCTCCAAAACAAGTAAGGATTTCAAAGGAGACAAAAGGTGTACAATATTTAATGAGTAATAAGGGAATTGTATCTAGCTTTCAGTTTTCTTAACCCTTTTTGGTGCTTCTACTCTGTTCACATCCATGCATTCACATGCAAATAATGCATATCAACCTTTCAAATGTGAACAGATGGAAAGAAAAGTAGAGATTCAGAGCATTTTGGGTGGGATTTATGTGATCCAAATGAATGAGAATAAAATGTAAATAGCTGGGAAAAAAGAAGTCTCTGATTGTATAATAATTGTTATTTTCATTTCAAGAGTTTCAAGAATAGAACAATATCCTCTGCTAATTGCTTCATGTATTAGTTATCTATTATTGCATAACAAATTTCCCCAAAACTTAGTAGCTTAAAACAACAATAAACATTTATTATCTCTGGCAGTTTCTATGGGTCAGGAATTCTGGAGCAGCTTAGCTGGGTGGTTCTGGCATGGGGTCTCTCATGAGGTCAGAGTCAAGATATTAGCTGAGGCTGCTGTTGTCTGAAGGCTTGATGGGGCTGGAGGATCCCTTTCAAGGTGGCTCACGTATGTGACTTGGTTTTTGAGGGAGGGCTCAGGTCTTCCTCACATAAACCTCTCCCAGGGCTGCTCCAGTGTTCTCATGATGTTGCAGCTGGCCTCCCACACCTCCCCAAAATGATCCGAGGATGAGAGCCAGACAGAAGCAATCCTTTTTAATGACATAGCCTTGGACGCAACATAGCAACATTTCTACCACATTCTGTTCATCAGAGCAGTTCACTAAGTCCAGCCCACTTTCAAGGGGAGGGGAATTAGTTTCCACCTAATTTTTGGTAAGGAAGATTGGCCATGAGCTAACATCCATTGCCAATCTTCCTCTTTTTGCTGAGGAATATTGGCCCTGAGCTAACATCTATGCCCATCTTCCTCTATTTTTGTACATGGGATGCCACCACAGCATGGTTTGATGAGCAATGCATAGGTCCGAGCCTGGGATCTGAATCTGCTGACCCCGGTCTGCCAAAGTGGAGCGCATGAACTTAACTACTATGCCACTGGGCCGGCCCCAGTTTCCACCTTTTGAAGGGAGGTGTGTTAAAGATTTTGCGAACATGTTTTTAAAACACCACACTTCTTTACCTTGAAACAGGTTTTTGCACTTTGTGCTCTAAACGAAATTTCCAACTTATTGAAGAGCTTCACAAAAGCAAGTGTCCTGGGGACTGATATCTCCATTTCTTTGGTCAACAACAGCTTGTCGGTTTGCTCTGAGATGTCCAAGATTGTGCAGTCATAAATGAGAAAAGTGTAACTTTGAAATCCAAAGAGGAAGAAAAACTCTAAAAGTCCAAATCATGGTAGTTTCATCGTTTGAATTATTTTCCTTGAATTTCCATAGAAAGGACAATTTTTGAAATTCAAGCTTCAGTGTCAGAGGGGAGGCAAAAACCTAACTAGTTCCTAGGAGTATAAGCTGTATGTGATGGAATTACAATTTGATACTTATTGAGAATCAGGAAGAATGTCCCTACCTGGAAAACCAAAACATCACTACAGCCAAACAAGAAACATTTCTGCATTTTTGTCTTAGTCCATTTGGGCCGCTATAACAAAAGATCATAGACTGGTAAACAAACATTTATTTCCCACAGTTCTGTAGGCTGGGAAGTCCAAGATCAAGGCGTCGGCAGATTCTGTGTCTGGTGAGAGCCCACCTCCTCGACAGCTGTCTTTTCACTGTAACCTCATATGGCGGAAGGGGTGAACTCTGGGGTTTCTTTTATAAGGGCACTAATCCCAGCCACGGTGGCTCTGCCCTCATTGCCAGTCACTTCCCAAAAGGCCCTACCTCATAATACCATCACTTTGGGGGTTAGGATTTCAACATATGAATTGGGGGGGAGGACATAAACATTGCAGTTTAAGTGAGGGGAAAAAAGAATCCTCAAGATTTTGAGAAGGCTGTCTGAGAGAATACTCAAAGACCAGTGCCCTAACGACTTGCATTGCTTTTCATCTTCATTGATGTGGGAGTTGAACTTGGAGCCTTGACTTGTTTCACTACTGTTACTGCTTTCCTTTTTTGGAAGTTCTGCAACTGTAGCCATTAGAACTAAAAGATAGGTGACCCTTGTCTTCTGCCTCTTGGTTTCAATCTTGACTACTCAGAATTTCTTTGCATCTGAGCTGAAATCAGGAGTTAACTTCAGAAAACAAAACCCAGGAAGTAAGGCAAGTGTAGCTAAAAAGCAAAATAATCCTTTGCCAATAGCAGCAACGTTAACAGGACCGTCTCAAACTGATGTTGCTTCCTTCCCTCAGGAGTAGAGGAGAAACATAAAACCCAATGGCTATTGCTCTCTTAAGAGAAAGGAGAGAAATTGTGTACTGTGGAGGGGAGGGGGGGATTGGTGTCTTGGGACCTTAAAAAGAAGAATGAAGTGAATTTAGAGAGACTGAAAAGCAACCAAGATCATCCATGTTGGCAGAAAACTGAATGTCTACTTGTAAATCACAGGATTTGATGGAAGAGACACCGTGGTGTTTGGTGTCGGAGAGGGACAAGCAATGGAAAACCAAATACTGAGTTTAAGAGCTTGAGAGCATGAGAGGAGCACAGAGACATCCTCTCCCCCTCGGCCTCTACACCTGAGTTTGTTCTAGAAAAATAAAGATCGTATTGATCCAGGTCAAATTCATCTTCTACCTCTGCAAACCAGACTGATTTATACCTTTGCACTATCTGTTGGTGGTAGTGGTGTGATTCTCTCCCATACTAATGAATAGCTCGTCAAGGGCTCCATATACAGCAGAGGCCAACAACAACTTCAAGGACTTGGCCATGAATTTTTGGCAGTTTCCACTATGAAGAAATTAGGGTTTCATCTTGATCTAAACCAATGTCCTTTTGCTTGTCCCCACACCCTCAGGGATCTGCCTTCTGACTTTCAGGAAGTTCAATTCTCTCCTTTTTTCATTGCATCCCTGCCCTGCTACCACATTTCTATTGGATACTTCAAGAGAAAGTTTAAAGTCTGAGCCTCTAAGCAAAACTTTTAGGAAAGGTACTTTTACCTCCGTTAACTTCACTTAAGACACCTCTCCTTTGTTAAACCCCTTCACACTGGAAAGGAAGTTTGACAGTATTTTAAAAGAGTGAGAAATCCAGTGTGGAAAGAAAAGAAAATTAAAAAGAAAGAAATGTTATCTTTCAGAATAACTGTTTCACAGTGCAGTGCAATAACCACATAAATCAAGTCTTGATTTTTATGCACCTAGATTTACTGCTGAATTATGGATGCCCTTATGAAAGTCACTTCATTTTCTGGGTCTTAGTTTCCTTATTTCTCAAATGAGAAATTTGGAACAATTACTCTAAGGTATGTTATAATTCTAAAACGATATGATAATATATCAACACACCTCAAAAATTATTGACCATGTGATATTGGCCACTAAGGCCTAACAAATTATGTTCCATACCTGGACATGACCCCTTCTAAAACCAGTGTGAAAACTGTAAAAACTTACTTGAGAAATAAGCAGGCAGTTGGGGGGCAGCTGAATAACGGTTGGTTGTTGAGCTTCATAATAAGACCACTCTTCCCCTCCTAGACCTGCCACTTCTTTCCCTTTCTATGTCCCTCGATGCTTCCCCATGCCAGATTCCTGTCACCTCCCCAGGGCTTGAAGTCACAGAGAGAATCACTAGTTTCTTCAGAGCAATCCCAGATAGTATCACCTGTGGGCTATGCCTATTAGATGGTGGGGGTAGCAAACTATCTTATATTTTAAAAGTAAAGATCATCTGGTAGGAGAGGTAGAGATTGTTTCTGGACTTATCTGGTTAGTCTCTTTTGCTTCTCAAAATAAACATCTTTGTGCTCAGTTAAAAGCTTTCCAAGATGTTCACAAGAGAAGGGGAAATTCTTGCCAAAAACGTAAGCCCAGCCAGACAGGGATACTGAAATTTTGCTGCCTGTGGAAACACATGGCCAGGCAGGACTTTGGCATTAAAAACAGTAATTTGAGCTTAAATGATGGCAGTGTGGACTTCCAGTGGTTCAAAGGCTATGTTCAGGGTACCCAGGCACAGTGTATGGGGTCTGACAACTCCATTGACAGTTCCCATTCAGTTACAGTTCACAGCGCACTCCTGTCTATTTACAGAACTTACAACTCGGCAAACCTTGGTCCTTATGGTTGGAGGGGTAAAGAGAAACACTTCTCTCACTCTTCTCACAGTTTTAGTTCTGCTTCCAATTCTTAGCAGTTGCAAAATGCTTCAGAAGATCTAGGCCCAAGAGCCCCATCTGCAATTTTACAGTGTTGTGACCTTGGGCAAGACACTTACTTAACCATCGCTGAACTGCAACTTTCTCATCCATAAAATGGTGATAATAATGCCTCTTCTACTTTCCTTACAAGAATGTCGTGAAGATCAAATGAAATAACATAAATAAAAACACTTTGTACATTAAAAGGCGCTGTGTAAACACAAGCTATTTTTAATTATCAGGTGTCTCCTCTTCTTCTCTGCTCTTTGCTTTTCCTCATCTGTTTCTGTGTCCTTTAAGCATCTTCACGGTCGTTTCTTAGCCCAAGATTCTCCGTGTGGTTAATGCTTGGCTTCTTAAACATGGGCTTGTCACCAACCAGGCAAACCTGCATCTACAGGTCTATCTAGCTCCCCTTTCAGAGACCAATCTATAACCCTTAGTAGAAGCCCATTCATTTCAGCAGTCACGTATGGAGCACTTCATGACTCGGTGTTCCGTGTTAGGGATACAAAATTGAATGGGCAGGTCCAGCCCTCAAGGAAAACACCATCAGATCTAAGCATCTCAGACCAGTCAAATAAATTAATCAGGTCTGTAGAAGCTGCAGCTGAATCTTCTCTCTCTGGCCTCTGGTCCTTGAAGTTCAGATATATCTGAGCCATTGGGGGCAAATTGAACTTTGAAGTCCCTCAATCCTGCTCTTCTGGAGAAAGCAGGTAACTTCACTGAAGTCTCTTTGAAATTGTTTTGCACATTCCTTTGTTGACTGACCTCATACCTCCCTCTCTTTTTTCCTAATTCAATACCTGATGCAATGCTGAGGTTCTGCCAGTGTGGGACTCCACATTAGGCAATGAGAACTGATTTCACTTGCATCCACATAGCTTAACAATCAGGGCTGCGAACTAAGAACACCTGTTGCAACATGACTTACTATTTGTTCTAGAAAAATCTTGCCCAGGAAGATAAACCTGTAAGGCAATAAATAATTTCCCTGTTTGCATCAGGAAATTCCCCCAATCAATTCATTTGAACAATAAATTGCTCATCTAGGCAAATGGCCCTGTGCTTAGGACAGTAGATTACTTACCCGAGCAAATGGTTCTCTCATTAAACAACTGTTTACTTATCAAGACTCACTTCAAGACACTCTCATAGCTGTGTCCATCAATCCCAAACTACTATATCATAAACTTTTCCCAGTCTTAACCCAATCCCCACATTAAAAGATCCACATCCCAAACCCCATAAATTTCTGCCTCTGACTTCCCCTTCTGAAATATTCCTAGGACTCTGTCAAGGTGATACCCTCCCTCATTGCAGTAGGTTTAACAAATTTAGCCATGCTTAATCAACAGATTATTCTGGTAGTTTCTTAGGGAGTTTGCAGTTGACAACTTCATGCATCAATTGGCAAAGCAAGAGAAACAGAAGAAAAATTTTCTTTTAATTTAAGATCTGACATTTCTTTGAGAAAGACCTTTATAGTCATTAACATATAAAAACTCAGAATTTTGTTGGAGCTCCTTATTCTTATTATATGATTTGGAATAGTTTTTATTTTGAATCAGTACACCATAATTATGATAGTACACCATAATTTTTTATTACTTGGAGCTTCTAGAGGGTTCCATTCAGTTTTGGGTACCTCCAAAGATCTTTCTATCACAAAGCACTCTCTTTTTTACCCATTGCATTTCCATTGTATGTTGGAAAGTGATTAGGTAGTTGTGTTCATACTAAAGTAATTGGCTAATATTTGAGGAATTTAACTAAAAATCTTGAGAGGGGCTATATTAGAGCTAATTTACTGGTCACACTAAGCAAAGTGGCTTGTAATCTGGCTCTCTTAGCCAGTTTGAAACCTGGAAGTTTATCAAAAATGTCACACATGGAAATGAGCACTGTGGCACTTGTTTGAATTCAGGAAATAGCAGTCATTTTAAAGAAAGGAGCTTGGTGAGCCAGAAGCTACTCTTAAGTTCAGTTTGATCCCTGCCAAAACTAGCCTAGTCTGAGATAACAAACTGAGTGATTTGAAACCAACACAGCAATCATGATAGTTATCATCATCCATGATACCGTGGATCCTGATATCATGATATAGCCTATATATTTTCTAAAATGTTTTAGGCTTCAAAAGGAAATATTTAAATTCAGTATCTATCTTTCGTTGACTTCAAAAGACTTACAATCTTCCTTGTAAGTACGCATCCCATGGTAAATTGAGTCTTAACTTTCCCCTCACGGATACTTTTTATTTTAGGTTGATTTCAGAAAATCCAAAGGTTGTAATATTTGAAATTAGAGTATTTTGCTGGCAGAAAGTCAACATAGCCTCGTTTCCTAAGCAGGTAAGATGAAAAGACTAACATTTCTTGAGTACTTGTGTGCCCAGCAGAGACCAAGATACTCTCAAGTACATTATGTTGATTTTGACAACAACCATGTGAGGTGGGTAATAATCTTCCTATTTTAAAGCAGTGAAGCCAAAGCTCAGAATTTAAGTCATTTATTAAAGACCTTGCAAGTAAGTGGTAGAGTCAGGATGTAATGTAGGTCTACCTAATTTCAAAGCTGATGTCATTTTAGCTTACCACAGTGTCACAGATGTTAAGTTCTAACCATTTTGGGGTTGTCTTTATCTTCCAGTTCTATGATTAATAAGCACTAGTGAATGATATCATTTTCAAAGAGTATATAAGGGTTTTTTGAAAGCAGGAAGCTGAGCTCAAATAATGTCTTTATATACTGACATACTAATCAAGATCCAGGATCTTACTCAAGCCAACAAATTGTTATCCTAAGATGAAACTACGAACCAAACTCTAATTCTTGAATTTGCTAATTTTTCTTCCCTGTTTGAAACATTACTCTCTGTTTCTGATATATATCTCTCTCTATATTAACCTATGGACATATTTATATGTGTTTTTTTACTTATCTTACCAAAAAGTTACTTTTCTAACCATGAAATTATAATTTGTATCTTACTACATTTTATAAAATGATCAAATGGCAGAACACTATTTTTCAAAAATCTAGCTGATTCACAGTAAATAAAATAGGAAACTGTAGCATCTTTATTTAAAAGAAGAAATATCCTTTTGTAATACAGTAAAATGACAATATATTATTACATTGGTTGGAAAAAAAAAAAAAAAGAAGAAACATCTTTACTATATCCAGTACAACTGCATTTTTTTTAAACTAAAAGTTCAAGACACTGAAGATATGAAGTTGTATCAGATGAGTATTTCTCTTTTTTAAATGTATTTCTCTTTTTGTGCTTTTTTTTCTTCTTGGTCTGGTTTCTATCCCATTTCATTTTTATGCCTTCTTACTTTAAAGAGTTTTGTCACACTCTGAAAATGCTGCCTGCACATCTCTGTTCTGTTATGAGTAGGGTAATGTCATTGTCATTTTACTATTTCACAGCAGCAGTCATGACCAGACACCCTCCTCTTCCCTTCTCTTTTTTCCTTTCTACATTTTCCTCTTTCTTTTCTTAAGCCTGAATAATAGAGCACCTAACTAAATTGAAAGAAAGCTGATTTTGAAAAGGGATGGCCGTAACTTTCAGGAAAAAGCCCAACATGTACCCTGACTGCTCCACAAGTAGCCAGATAACAGGGAGTCTGGACTGTGAAGCCAGCAAAAAGAATGCAGCTCTGTTGGAGGAACGGAGGTTCTGGTTGGCCTGACTTCTTGAGAGAGGTTATACGAGTGCAGAAAACCTGACCTTTCTTAAAATGAGGAATGCCCCACACAGAACAAATAAAGGCTCACCAATCACCTGTGTGTTTCCATTCTACCTGCAGAGCAAGGCAGCAAACTCTTGGTTATTCTCTGGTAGATTTTTTTCTACTGTGGCAAAAAGCCTGAGCTGTTGACATTCCAGATGTGTATTTAAAATGGTGTTTCTGAATGGGTAAAATAACATAACTGCTGTCTCCAACTCAGGCATGGCATAAAAGCAAAGAAACAACCACTGGCTTCTTCATTTACATGCTGGCACTTCAGCCTTCTGTAGTCTTTCACTCTCGTTTCTTACCCTCTAACCATTAAAAGTCTCAGTAGTGGTGCTGGCCTGATGGCGTAGTGGTTAAATTCACGTGCTCCACTTTCGAGGCCCGGGGTTCACAGACCTGGATCCCAGGCGCAGACCAATGCACTGCTCATCAAGCCATGCTGTGGCGGCATCCCACATACAAAATAGAGGAAAATGGGCACAGATGTTAGCTCAGAGTCAATGTTCTTCAGCAAAAAGAGGAGGACTAGCCACAGATGTTAGCTCAGGGCCAATCTCCCTCCCCAACCCCAAAAAAGAAATCTCAGTAATGAATGTGCTGAGTGGCTTAAAGGAAATCTAAGCTCTTGATGAGAGACATATATGAGTTATCTAAGCCCTAAATTACTACTAATAATAGTACTTTGTGTACTAATAATAGTACTTTGTGGAATCTTTTTTTATTTCACAGTACTATCAAAATTATCCATTCATTTGTCAACCAATATTTATTGAAAACCTACTATGTGCCAGGAAATCTTGGGTGATGGGGGATATAGCGATGTACAAGACAGGCAAGGCTCCTGCTCTCGTGTTTCTCATATTCTAGAACAGTGGGGGATGGGAAGGAGACAGACAATAACAAGTAAACAACAAATGAACAGAATATTTTCAGATAATAAAGACAATAAAAGCGTTGTAAAAGAGAATGACTCTGGACTGTAATAATTTTAGATTGGGTGGTCAGAGTCTCTGTAAAGGGAAAATAGGGCAGAATTTCTTAGATTTTAAGAACTTTAAAACCTATCTATTCCACCTTACCTTCCAGGTAAGATATTCTCCTTACCTTATAGAGGAGAAAATATACGTCCTGGGAATTTATCTATACTTATGGATGAGAAAAACAATGGAGGTTAAAGTCTTGTTGTCACAGACAAGTGCACAGCTATCCCATACAGCGCCTGAGCAGGTACAGCCCTGCAGGCAACAGCCACCAGACAGCTCCTTTGTGCTTATTAGAAGACAGTGCCCCTTTCTCAGGGCAAATGCTTTTATGCAATGCACAACCTACACAAATGCACATGACATTCCTGTTCATGAAGCTGGTATATCTGGGAACTAGAAGGTGACACCCCTTGCTTCTCTGACTGGGTAGAAGAACAGTCATCTAGGAACAGATGGGCTTTCCTCAGGAAGCATGCAGGTGACTGATGTCTCTTAGTTATGTAAGTCAGGAGGAATAATTACCCACTTTCTGGGGGAAGGATGTAGTGAAAATTTGAGGGGCCTGTCAAAAGCAGGTCTTACCCCTTGGTGAGCAGAGCTTTTTGCTGAAAAGGGTAAGGAAATCATCCTCAGGGAATTTCCCTAGAAGGGACTGACCTCTCTTAACTGAAATTTGAAATCAAAGAAACCTACTGGTTTGGACCAGAGATCCTAACTAAGGCTCAATGTCAGATAAAAGCAACAGCATACCGGTATAAAATTGGCTTGAGGTGTAAAAAGGTGGAACCACAGAGTATTGAGGTGTGAAGGAGAAGTCAGTGGTGTGGGTCCATAAGGTGGTAGAATATATCAGTTAGGATCAGGGTCACGTAAAAGCAACAAAGACCCAACAGTAGTTAAAACTAGATAGCTTATTTCTAGCTCATAAAAAAGGAAGGGAGCTGGAAGTGAATTAGTCTATGTCAGGGACCTAGGCTGCTTCTATCTTTTTGTTCTGCCACTTTTAACTTCTATTCTCAAAGATTATATTCATATTCTAGGTAGTTCCAAGGAGAAAGGAGACAAAGAAGATGCATGGCCTCCAGGAAGTTCCACTTAGCTCTTCTACTTACATCTCATTGGCCAGAATGCAGTCATGTGACCTGTGTGCAAGGGAGGCCGGGAAATATAGTCTGTTAGCTGAGTGGCCATATGCTCATCTAAAATCAGTTCTGCTTTTAAAAACGAAGCAGAGAAAGGATATTGGAAGTCAACCACTAGTCTCTGCCGTGGCGTCCAGACCCAGATCTCCCGTGTCAGATCTGGTGACAGGCAATGTCAGTGTGCGAGAACTGAAAGAGCTGGTCATCAAGAATTGTAATATTTGGAGGCTGAGTCTACCACCTACTAGCCATGTGACCTTGAGCAATCGACATACTCTCTTTTAGCCTTAGATTCTTTACCTATTGGGCTAAGGAAGACAATATCTAATGTACAGGGTTTCCTGATGATTAAGACGTAATATTTATAAAAATAAAGCATCTAACAGTACTTGGCATGTGAGAGGCACTTAGTAAATATGATTTTTCTTCTGTTATAGTTTCCCCACTTCTGCCTACTGTAGCTCCTTATTTTTCATTTTTGACTGTTTTTTTTAAAGAAGGTCTTGAAATGAGCCTGTTTATTGCCATGTCTCCCTGCTCCCTTCTCCAACAATTCCAAACTATGTGCTCAGGGAGCTGCTTATGCTTCAAACTTCTTGCACCAGTGGGGCTGGCTGGAAGGTCATTTCTTGGTGGCTCAGACGTGACCTGGACAAATGCCCCTTTCGGGGTGGGTAAATTGCAAGGCTGCCAGGCAGTGATGATTACAACCTGTGATTGTACAGGTGTGTCCAGCACAGAGCACCTGGCCCAGGACTGGAGGAGGGGCTGACATCTAGCCTGATATTCTCTTGCATTTCAAAAGAGGGGCTCTTTTCTAAAGGGTCTACTCTGAAGGGGCAATTCCTATACCTGCAGGGGCCCTAGTTTTTGAATCCCACAAAGGAATCTTCCCTGCTGGCTTCTGCCCTGCAGGCATTGTCTCCTCCTCCCCCCACTCCCTTATCAGAGCAGGTGTAACCTTCAGCCAGTCTCCTTTCTTCGGTGCCCTGGCCACCTTCCCCACTCCATACGTCATCAAGAAGCACAGGACCTAGATCTGCTTGTTCAGTATGGACCTTTTCCTGCAGCCTCCATTACCTATGAGTCATGAGTATGCATAGTGGTCACTTGGCTCCAACTTTTTTTTTTTTGAAAAAGAAAAAGGCAAAAACGTTGTGGCTTAAAAGTAGAAGTGTCAAGATGGTGTTACAATTATAGCACCAAAGTCTGGAGAAATGCCTCAGACATGGAAAGCATTAAAATATAGAAAGCTGGTTTTCTAAAATAGTTTTATGGCACTGATTTAAATGGTTTGGATTTTTCTCCTTTTCTTTTTAGGTTTATTTTAAAGTTTATTTTACTTTTTTTCCTCTTTTGATTATAATCGGTCATCTAAAAGACAACTGGGAGAGGCCTCTGGGAATGGTAGTTTTTAAATGATGGTAAGATATCCAAGTGACTTTAGGAGGCAAAAAAGATGGAAACTACAAGTTCAATGACCCAGAAAGTTGCTACATGCATGCAAGGAGGTGTAAAACTCCAGAGCTTAAGTTCAAGGTCATTTCCCATTGCTTAAAGACTTGAAAACAACGAAGAAGAAAATTCCACAACCCCAAACAACAGCAACATAGAAAACTGTCACCCAAGGTCTTTCTTCCCAGAGAAAAAATGTCAAGGGCATTTCTAAGTTAATTGGACAAACCATCAAAAGTGACTGTTCTTTTTAGATGTCTCCTTTCTTTGAAAGACTTTTGGGTTGATATCTCTAAACCAGTCTCTTCAAGAATATATTTTGTCTTCAGCAAAAATGTGTAGCAAGCTATATGTTATTTCTAATTTTTAACAATTTTAGAGCTAATTCTTCTAGGCTACCAACTCTGATGGGTCTCCTGCTCTAGATAATTGCTAATGTAAGAGTCACATAATCCTAAACTCTGCAACACTCTGGAAGTCCACCTGACTGGGTGCTTTGTCGGTGTCTGTAGCTTCATGAAGAACTTGTGATGTTTTTTTGTCTGGTTCTTCTCATTAAATTAATGAATGCCACCCACAATGAAAAAGTAACATTTTCTGAATTAGAGAGAGGAAAATAAAGTAAGATACTAATATTGCTAGCCATTTCTTTTGGACACATCAACACCTGCAGCATACGCCGTAGCATTTTCCATTTCAGACAAATATAGCCTCAAAAATTGCTCTTTTTTGTCCCACGCCTACATTGCAAAAAGATAAAAGTCAAAATTTTAGTTTAAAGTTCATTTTCTTATAGTTTATGTAACCAATTTGTCAGAGCTAGTATTATAACCAGAGACAATTCAAGTAAAAAAGCCTAGTTAGGGTATACGGGGAAAAAGAGTAGCAGACAGATTAATGTAGAATGCAGCTTCAGTGATAAACGACTCTTTGAGCAAAAGTGTCAGGCAGTTCACAAAGCAAAAAGCAAGCTGTAAACAGCACTAGGCAGAGGGCAGTCTTGATATGCATGTTGTTGTTTGAAAGGCCTGCAGGGCATCAGTCATTTCAGTTGCAACACACAGGTACGTAATATAGAAAACTTCTGTGATAAAACACAACTGAAAGGAAAATTGACATATGTGTATAGACAGAAAGATTTCAAACACACCCCAAAATATACAGATTTGGGTGGCATGGCATTAAGTCCTGATGGAAAGATAATAGGCCACAAGTCATCTATTCATTTATTCATTTAGCAAAGATTTATTGAGTATCTACTAAGTACCAGGTACTCGTATGTCTTGGGAGCACAAAGATAAAAATACGGTCCCTGCACTGTAAATCTCAGGTTTTATTAAAACAAATGCCCTCTGTGTATACTCAACAGATGCACATTCATATGTGCACCAAAAGATAGTACAAGAATTTCATAACAGCTCAATTTGTAATTCCGCAAACTAGAAACAAGCCAAGTGTCCATCAACAGGAGAAGGGATAAACTGTGGGGCGTTCATACCACCAAATGCTGTTCAGCAATGAAAATAACAGCACCTGCAACAATATGGATGAATTTTCCAAACAATGTTGAGCAAAAGAAGGTAGAGACAAAAAAGTCATGCTGCATGATTCCATTTATTGTACATGGCAAAAATAAAATGTGGCAAGAGAGCGCATTATAGGGCTTACTATGGGGCTAAGGTGGTCGCAACTGGTTGGTGAACAAGGCAGGGGGGCTGCTGGGTAATATTTTGTTTGCTGATCTGGGTGGTGGGTACACAGTTGTGATCACCTTATGAAAATTTGTTGATCTATACACTATGTGCATATTTGCACTTATGTTACACTTGGGTAATATTTTGTTTGCTGATCTGGGTGGTGGATACACAGTTGTGATCACCTTATGAAAATTTGTTGATCTATACACTATGTGCATATTTGCACTTATGTTACACTTCTATTAAAAAGTATATTGGAGGGGGCCGCCCGGTGGCACAGCGGTTTAGTCCGCGCTTGGCAGCCCGGGGTTCGCGGGTTTGGATTCTGGGCGCCCACCGACGCACTGCTTGTCAGCCATGCCGAGCCGGCGTCCCATATAAAGTAGAGGAAGATGGGCACGGATGTTAGCCCAGGGCCAGTCTTCCTCAGCAAAAAGAGGAGGATTAGCAACGGATGTTAGCTCAGGGCTGGTCTTCCTCACAAAAAAAAAAAAAAAAAAAAGTATATTGGAAAATAAATGCCAGAGTTTTTGAGGGATATATCTTAACGTATATTAATTGTTGGTAGTGTTTCCATTCTAGAACCTATTCTTGGCCTCTCTATGACTTGACTCAATTTTCCCATGCTGGGCCTTCGTTCAAAAGAGAATGAGTATTGGAGATATGTCATTGGAGATGTCATTAAAGGCCTTTAAAGAATTACTGCTTTTCTTCCAATTTTGAAAAAAAGTAACCACATTGGTTTACTCAATTTAACAGCTAGTCTAGAATGTTTAGAATTCTGCCCAAAATTTACCTAAGAGCAAATTAGTGCACAAAAACTTGGCTAATATTTTTTTAAATCAAGTTCAGTTCTCAAATTAAATAGTTATTTGATGTCTGCATTCTTCATATTAAAAATCTATGAAGAGGACTTTGTCAGGACTTTAGATTCAGAGAGATATCTGGTCTGGGCACAAGAAAGTTACAACTCTGCCAACTACTGTTTAGTAGCTTTTGCTTATATGGGCAGAAGCCCTAGATGAACCCCAAATTTGTTAAATTCTCATATGGTGTTGGGAGAGTGCCATAATCCATATTTGCCCAGGGCTAGGGCTTTGAGTTGACAAGTTTTGCCCATCTTAACTAGTAAAGCTTAAAATTTCCACAGTGCCTTTTCACCTAAGTCTGTGAGTGTGTTCTCAGAATGAAATGTACTTTATGGGCATTCTGGAAGTATAAGAACTCCTATTTCACCTAAGTGTCTGGCTTAGGGACTCACGCAGTGTTTAATTTATAAATGATACTTCATAAAGCACAGAATTCAAGAGCTGAAAAATGTCGTGTTATGCAGTGAGTTAGAAGGAAATAAACAGTCCTTCAACAATAGTGAATTATAACATTAAAACAGTGCTGGAATGATCCTAACCTAAATCATGGCCACAGGTGTCCTTTAAGTGCTACAACATTGTTTGTTTTAAAATAGGATGAAAAATTCTCAGTCGTAAATTCCAAGGAGCAGGTAGACTGACATAAATATCATATCCCCCCAAATGCACCAAAGCATCCCTTAAAAAATATGTTTAGTTATAGAAATGTTCAAACATACACAAAAGTAGAAAGGCATAATGAACGCCCATGTACCAATTACCCAGTTTCAACAAAAATTAATGTTTTATCAATATTGTTTCATCTATCCTCTCCCCACAAACTTTTTTCTTTCCTTCCTTTTCTTCTTTCTTTCCTTCCTTCCTTTTCTGCTTTTTACTGAAAAGTTTTAAAGACAGTCTTAGATATCATTTCATTTCTCTTGTAAATACTTTAGTAAACATCTCTAACTAATAACCCTTTTAAAATAAATATATAATCACCATACTATTATCATATGTAACAAAATTATGAATAATTTCTGAACATCCAATGCCCAGGCCATCTTCAAATTTTCCCAGCTGTCTCAAAGATATATTTTCCAGTTGGTTTGTTTGAATTAGGATCCAAAAATGGTCTATACAATGCATTTGTTTGCTACGGTTCTTAACTCTCTTTAATTCTATATGGGCCCACCCTCCCCATTTACCTCATCTTTTTCTTTTTATGCACCCATTTATTATAGAAACTGGCTTATTTTTTCTGTAGGTTGTCCCCCATTCTGGATTTGGCTGACTGTCCCCTTGTGGTTATTTAACTTGTTCCTCTATCCCCTGTAAGTGGTAGTTAAACCTAGAGGTCGATTAGATTCCAGTTCAATTTTTTTTTCTTTTTTTTAGCAAGATAGCCATTTTAAACCTTAGTCTGCTCTAGTTTAATATGCTCTTGGACTCTGAATAATTTTCTTCTACATGTTTTTTGTTTTTAACTCCTATTTTATAGGTACTTTATTCTGTTAGAGGTCACTCAGCCATCTATTGGTAGAGCTGAGAATAGAACCTAAATCTTTTCCAGGCCTCATCCTGGGCCTTTTCCATCACAGAATGCCTCTGGAGGGAGAAGAGCTCCCTTCTCCTATTTCTCACATCCGCCATAATCTTTTGAAATTAGAAGCCTGCAGCGGTCTTGGAAGAAGTTCAGTGCCACTCTTCCCAGTCAGGGTCTCATAAAACCCACAGTAAAAGCAATGTTTATATCGGTGTTTCAGCTGAAAATTTTCTTTACCATTCAGCCATTACTTTTACAGTAGTGAACAAGACTAATGCTGGGCCAGAGGAAAGCAAGTTTCTGGTAACTGGCTACCATTCTTTTTATTTTCTCTTGTACAATTTTTCATATCAGCTTGTCATATTTCCATTGTGACTGACTTAATTATTGTATCTCTCCCTACCATTAAAATTCTTTTTTCTCAAGACTGGCAAAATGTTGATAATTGTTGACGTCAGATAATGAGCTATGGGGTTCACTATAATAATCTCTCTTTGAAAATAAAATAACAAAACTAGAAAATTATTTTTTCTCCTCTCATCGTGCATAAATCAAGTGTCCCGAAGATAGCTAAACCTTATGCTGAGTTATTTGTCACATTGACTCAGAGGTTTTGGAAGCTGTCATTTGGCTCAGTGACTCAAACAAGCTTAGGGCTTTTCTGGTATGGAAAGGCCATTGCATTTGGTGCTATTTATTACAACTGAAGTCAGTTATGTGATTTTAGCCTTGCCCCTGTGGAAGCCTATCTATTATCAAAAGCCACCACATACTTTGTGTTCAAAGACACCCAGTAATGGACATGAAGTCAGTGGTGTTCTAGATCAGAGGGATTACTGCATCGCTGAAGAGCTGAGGGAAGGAGATTACAAGGCACCTCCCTGAGCCCTGCATGGTCCTGCTGAAGTGAAGCCATAAAACTCATCAGGCACATTTTTTCAAGTGAAAAGAAATGTGGCATTTTTCATGCAATTATGGACTTTTAAAGGCAAATAAATGAGCATTAGAGAAGCATTATAGCTTCTTTACTGAAACTAAAGGTCCTTGAGGCCACTGTGGGAAGAAGCTCTCCAGCACCATTCTGTAAGTGTAGCTGAATTTTGGTGAAGAATAACTGAAGAAGTTAAAAATTAAGTGTGGGTGATTAGGTGTTTCCTCTCTGAAGACTATATTTCTTGGATTCTGGGATTTTCTTGTACATCTTTTTTGTTTGCTTTTAACTCCCAGTTTATATGGTACTTTATTCTGTTAGTGATCTCTTCAAAATCATGTAGCCTTACACTGAATAAGTTTGGGGCAAATTTTATCTTCTCCTGAATTTTATCAAGCCTTTTTAACCAGACTCAGCTTCTGAATTTCTAATACTTAATTGCATAAATTCTATTATAACTAGCGTAGTGGCATTTTTCAGTTGTTTTATTGTGATGGTATGAAACAATGAATGTTGAGCTAGAAGTCATAGTTTTGTTTTAAAAGAAGTGAATAAAACATTGAGCATTTAGGTGTAAGTCTTCTTACTGTGGTTGTTTATATTTTTGAGGTGGAGAGAAAGTGGACAAGTTAAAGGGAAGTGACGTCTTGCATGTTGCATGAAAAATGACAAAGTTCTAAAACAGCTCATCTCTTTTCTCTCTTTCCCCACATACAATGTCAATAGCGTCAGTCAGGGTCTTCTACTGGCAAAGAATCAATCTTTCCTGGATGGAGACCATAGAAAACAAACATTGTCCAGGATTAATTCTTATGACCAGAGCAGCAAAATGCCTCAATCTGCTCAAAGATAGAAATGTTTGATTAAATAGTACCCTTATTAAAATTCTACCTGTATTTGTTTTGGATTTGAAAGAACTATACTTTCCCAGCATTTTTACTTAAATGAACATAAGTTTGCTGAAATTAGATATTCAGGAATATGTTTTACATTTGGACAAGAGTTTATAACACTGGCTAACCTCAAAAATGTATTTTATGGTGTTAAAATACTCATATTAGGATTTAGAAGTGTTTCGACAAATTCCTATAGCTACTAATTAGCAGAAGTTATCATGACTGTTAATATTTGTTTCACTCTGTTTTCACTCTCATCCAGTGCTTCTAATTTGACTATTGCTGGGCACGTTACAAAATGAGTTTAATAAATGAAAAAGCTTGGATTTCATTGGCTTAGGTTTTAATTTTACATGTATTTTTCCTTTATACCTGTTATGATTTTCAATATGCAGCAGCAGGAAACTACTTAGTGATTTTTTCCCGTGTAAAACAGGGAAATTTGAGATTACCTAAACCGGTTCCCCAGAAGTGTAAATAACTTGAGTCTTACAGCAATTGAATGTTATGCTATATAAAACTAGTATGTGTGTGCATGTGTGTATACACACAGATATATGTATATAAATGTGTATGTTGATATACTTGCCTTAGTCAAATCATTGAGACCTCTAAGAAGGGCATCAGATGGAGAATTTGGGGATTCTTATTAGGAATGTTGAATCCTAGTGAACTTAAGCCCTGATAAATAAAAATAATAGAATGCAAGAGTAGAGAATTGCTCTATAATATTCAAGAAGAGAGGCTGGGAAGGGAAAACAGCAAGCCAGATTTTGTTTATATTTCAATAAACAGCAGATATTTTAAGAATTAACTAAAATCTTTACAACATTTGCAATTTCTGCAATGTATGTTTTGTTATTTCATCTGTTGCATCGAAACCCTTAAAACTAAAGGGACTCTTTGCAGGAGAGGAATCAGGAGAAATGGAAATATTTATTGTATGTCCTACCCCAAAGGAGGAAATCTAAGAGGTAGGACAAGTGGTTATAGCTACAGAAAGAGGACCTCTAGCCAAATCTCAAGGGACTTTGGGAAGAAAGAAAGATGTTGGCCTGGGATGAAAAAAACAGTGGAGAAGTGGACGGGAAGCTTCAACTAGCCTGAAAACTAATGGTTTCCTCAATAGGTGATGGATTTAGGTGGTGGTCTTCAACTCTGACTGCACATTAGAACCCCCTGGACAGCTTATACCTGTGTGAGGCTCCTATAACTAGGTTGAGGTGGGGCCTGGGCCTGGGCAGTTTTAAATGCTCCTAGGTGTTTCTTGTGGGCTATCAGGGTTTAGAACTACTAGTTAAGGTTTTTCTTGCTTAATATATTTCTTTTTGCAAGTTCAGTATCTGAAGATGTTTCTTTCTAGTTTATAATGTGCAATTACTATATCCTGCTATTATGCGAGCAATAATCCCTTAGTTCTGTGGGTCATGGTCTAGTGAGGCTTAAAGTATAAGAAACTGAGAAAAAAATATTACTCAAATTTTTTAAAGAAAAAGTAAAATAAAGTGTACTTTTAAAAAAACAGCTAAATTACTATACCCCATTTTAAGATAGTACTTAAGATAAGCTTTAAAGAAATAAATACCCAGAACCAATCTGGTATCTTTGTCACTAATCCCTACTTGTTACCAATGGATGTTTCTTCTCAGCTTGGTTATTTATAATCAGACTTCTTTAAAATGTTTCCTCCAGTCTCTAAATCCTTCTCTTGGCAATAGACCTCTTTATATTAAACACCAGTATAGTCCTAAATGACTGTTTTTATCCAAAAGAATTTTCTACTTTTTGGAAAGAATTGTCCATTTTTCCATACCTCTTTAATTCCCTTTTTTATGTCGTGTGGGTCATCAGTATAATGTACTTTGTTCACATTGTCATAATACAAGTTTATTTCTGATATGTCTGCCATATAAAAGAAGGCATTTATTTGCTACAAAACATTATATTTTAAAACAACATTTAGTAAAAGAAATGATAGAGTTAGAAAATTACCATTTTCAATTGATTCAGGCCAGAATCATCAATGAATGTTAAAACCATTGAGCTCAACTTTGACAGAATATTTACTTTGTCTTAAAGTATTCCCCCACAAATTACAATAACAAAGGGAAAAATGCTAACCTTATAGTGAAGAAACCTGGTGGACACTACCTTAACTAAGAGAGAATGCAGAAGAATGGACAAACTGGTGTCACGTGCCTCCTATTGAGATGTACTGAGAAGGACACAACATCACCTGTGTAGTATTCCTGCTGAAATTATAATTAGCCTGAAACTAATTTTTAAAATGAGTCAGACCAACCCCAATTGAGGGACATATTGTAAGTGGCCTATGCTGTTCAAAATCGTTCATGTCATAAAAGGCTGAACTGTTCCAGATTAGAAGAGATTAAAGAACACAACATCTGAACTAAATGCGGATCCTTGATTAGATTCTGGATAGAAAAGATAATTATTTTTTCTATAAATGACAGTAAGGGGACAACTGAAGATATTTGTGTATGCATTGTACAGTTCTGCATCAATGTTAAATTTCCTGAATATGATCATTGTTTTTATGAAATACATGCTAAAATTATTTAGAGGTAAAGAATCGTGATGTCTGCAGTTTACTCTCTAATCTTTAACAGTTCATAAAAGTAGTAATAAAATTATAATAATCATATGTATATATATTGAGAGAGAGAAAGATAATGTGGCAAATTGTTGACAATTGATGAACCTAGATGACAGATATAAGGAAATTCATTGTACCAATTCTGTAAATTTTTAATTTTTTTCAAAGTAAAACATTTGGAAAACCCATATAAATAGTATATCCAATAGCCTTGTAAAGAGACATAGTTAAGCAAAGGTCTCCAGTATGTTTTCTTTTTTTCTTCACCTTTTCCTTTTACCCACTTTTAACCGCTTTAACAAATGTTTAATGATTTGTGAAGAGACAGTAAAGCTCGGGGAAAGAGACTTCCTTAAAGGAAATAGTGAAAATTGACAAATCCTTTTATAGTCCAATAACCATCTCCTAATTTATTGGTTTAATAAATTTAGATTATTTGGTAGTTAGATTATTCTGTGTTTTTTTTTTGTAGTAAAATATCCATAAAATTTACCATTTTAACCATTTTTAGTGGCATTAATGACATTCACGTTGTAGTACAACCATCACCACTATCCTTCTCCAGAACTTTTTCATCCTCCCATACTGAAACTCTGTGTCCATTAAACAATAACTCCTATCCACCCCTTTATACAACTTTATACATTCTGGATATTAATCCCTTATCAGATATGTGATTTGCAAATGTTTTCTCCCATTCAGTGGGCTCCCTTTTTTTTCTTTGATGCACAAAATTTTTAATTTTGATGAAGTCCAATTTATCTATTTTTTCTTTTGTTGCCTGTGCTTTTGATGTCATATCCAAGAAATCATTTCTATTTTATTTCTTAAAGTGGCAAGTAACCGTAGATATTTTTCTTTGCGTTTTAGAATAAGAATGATAATCCTAGTTATTTATAATTTCTGGATGTGCAACCCATATATTTTGGCCTCAGCAGCGTGTAACTTCAAAATGAAGTTACGTTTCCTTTTTGCAACTAAATTATCACTGATCTGTTTGCGAAATGTTGTCCTTTTAAGTCTTCCCTCCGCTATTTTTGGAAATTTCTCAGGGGGATTGCTCCAGAACAAATTGCTCAGTTTGGTTCTTTTTTTTCTGTTCAAGCCTCTTCCTTTTGCCTGTGCTGCAAGTGACCCCTGTGAGATGTCCATGCTGCTGGGCACAGACATCCTCCAAGTATGTCTGCCATGTTGGTCTCCAACTTGCCCTCTGACCCAGAGAGATGAGGGAACTTCGCCTCTCCTTCACCCCTGATCCAGGTACCTTGAGCTTCTTGGTGCAGATGCCTGTCTTGACTTCTCTGCCCCCAGGCAGGCATGGCATGTGGTCCTGCAAGTGGCAGGAGGGGAAGTTGGTAGGCCGTGTGCTGAGTCTCAGGGTGGGAACCTGGAATGCTAAGAAAAAAATTAGTCTGGCACTTATTAAAACAGTAACGAAGAATTTATTCAGGACTGTTTCAATAGGTGTAAAGACTATGGCATTATGGGAGAGAAATCAGGCTCAACTCTGAAAACAGCAAAGACAAGTGGAGATTTATAGCCAAGGAGCAGAGTGAAAGGGGTCGGTGGATGGAAAATTACTAAGAAGAGACATCAAGGGCAGGCAGATTCTTGTTAAACTGACTTAACATCATTCTTGCTGAAGGCAGGCCAGAGTGATCAGATATCAAGGGTGGAGGTTGAGGAATCCGATAAGATATCAAGGATGGGGGAATATTTCTAAACTGACTTAGCAGGATTCTTCCTATAATTGGGCTAAGCAGGCCAAGCAAGGATGGGAGCCAAGGCCAAGGCCAAGGCCTAGTCAGGAAGAGGGCTCAGAGGAGCCTGTCTGACGTTTAGTCAGTCCCTCCTCTTGTTCAAGGAAAGAAGAGACATTCTTCCTTCCTTTAGACATTGTAAGTCCATTTCTCACTGGTCGCCTTTTGTTCATTAAGGATGAGCTGAACCATCTGTTGAGACTTAGTACTAGGGCAGCCAGTCAAGAAGATTTCCAGATGTTAGGATTGAAGCATCCTTAGATGGTGTAGTGAGGACAGCTGTGGCAATCTGATGGATTTCCTGGTTTGCAGTTTGAATGTCTTTGATGATAGCATAGACATCAGTGTCACAGTTGTGGTCATTTCCTGAAGTAGAGCATGGAAGATGCAGGTTTTACATTGAACTTCCTGAATGGTACACACAGCAGCAGCTCCAGGCACAAACTTTGCCCAACATCCAGCTTCAGCTTGCAGGGCTTCTTCAGATACAAGACAACCTAGAATTCCAATAAGGATCTGGGCAGTCAGGCACTAAGGCAGGAGGGTGGAGAAAAATTGAAACCATAATTTGGAGAGTTGTAGCCAAATATAGGAGGAAACTAGAAGAATTGAAAATTTGGTAAGGGGCAAGATGTGCAAGACATCAGGATCCAGTCCAATTTACAGGTAGATAATAAAACCACAAAGACAATGAGTAAGACCAGAATCTGATAACCCACAAGGTGTGCTATAGTTTTCCTATAATTCATGAAACATAAATATTTCCTATAGTTTATGAAACATGAAATTTCTCTCTATAGGCACCCTCCTTTTTTTTTTTTTTTTTGGTAAGGAAGATTGTCCCTGAGCTAACATCTGTGCCAATCTTCCTCTATTTTGTATGTGGGATGCTGCCACAACATGGCTTGATGAGCAGTGTGTAGGTCTGTGCCCTGGATCCGAACCTGCGAACCCTGGGCCACTGAAGCAGAGAACCAGAACTTAACTACTACACCACTGGGTTGGCCCCTAGACAACCTCTTTTTTGATTCTCATTTACAAAATAAATCTGGTCTCACTAGATTTGGCCTGATTATTTACATAAGTTCAGCAACAATGTAATTGACTACATAGGTCTTTTTTAAGTCTGTTTCGCTGGAACCTTTAGAAGGAATCTCAAATTAGACTTTTAAAAACCTCTCGAGGCTAGGAAGCCAAGCCAAGAACTTGCCACTAAACTTTACCTGCAATACCTTTAGATTTCATAGAATTTCTCTACGAAATTCCTTCATAGAGAGGAAATTTAGGTGATTTCCTCTCTTCTCGAGGTCCCCAAAATATCCTAGGTTTCCTGGGCCTGCCAGGAAGTGACATTCCTTACTCACCTGTAAGATCAAGAATGCTCTAAGTCAGGTGCTAGGCTGGTTTTCTGAGAGGGCTTTGTAAGCATTGGCTTCATAAAGTCAACCTTAGTTTCTTAAAACTGTCTGTTCATATCTGATTCTATGCATATCATCCTCAAGTATGACATTCTAGTCAAAGCTTGGTTATATAACTAACTTTTCCAACTATGTTCTGTTATTAGGAGGACAGATTCTTATTGAACTCATGAAAATAATTATTTTGCCGTGGAAGTAAGAATACTCAATAAGAATTTCTTAATTCTGGAGGGATCAGGCAAGGAGAAAAAAATAAGTGTTCAATTTCTATTTATAAAAGTATCATTGCTAAATGGTTGTGGGTTAAACATAGCTTAAGAGAAAAGACAGAGGGGTACATTACATCCAGAAAATAGAACATTAAAGAACTAGCAAAGTTCCAAGAAAAAGCCATAATCATCTTTAATCAGATCATTCAATCCCATGTAATTAATTCTTGTTTGGCTTGATTTTGGGTTAGCAGTTTTATGAACCTGTCAGCTTCTCAACTAGAGTTCTGGAAATCCTTACTCAGCCCAGTGGTATGGTCTCAGAGCAACACCACCAAAAGCCTGTATCCCAGAGTACCTGTCATATTCTTTTCCCTGGGTCTCTGAGACTGTCTCTTTCTTTGAAGATGAAGCACTCAGGCTGTAGTTGATTGCAAACACTTTCAAGAAATTATCAGAGTAAAACAATGACTATCTGTGAATGACAAAGGACTTAAATGGCCATGGTTAAAGATCTGATGTGAGTTCATTTGACCTGGGAATTTGGTTATATCTATGGCATACAACATTTAAAAATAATAACTGGAATTATGACTGGTAATATTATATGGGATATATCATGGACAGTGAGAGTACTGACAAATTTCTGTGAACTTCATACAATTTCTGAAATATTTATAGTAATGACATTTACCCATACAACTGTAGCCTAGGGAAGGCTAAGAATGCCTTCTTATTTGACAATGATTTTTATGCCATTCAACACACAAATAAACTTAATTATTTTTTAACACCTCTCTTTTTACAAGATGAAAGAACAAGTCCTTTGAGATTTTCCAGAGGCCCTCTGGGAAATCTCAAAGTCAGTTCAAGATCAAGATTTCATTTAGGATTTGATTTTGGGAAGGCAAAATTGTCAAAAATATCAAAAGGTTTGAACACTTGATTAAATAAGGTCCCAGGTCACTGTGAAACAATACTGAGCTATGTATTTAACCAAAGTGACAATAAAAGAATTCAAAAGTAACGACTGGAAGTAATATGATTGTAAAAAATCTTAGCTCTTTTAAAAAGTGAGAAGATTTGGTTCTCTTAAATAGTCAAGGACATGATAAAGATTAACATAGAGCACAGGAAATTATTCTGATGAGATTAAAGATCTTGGTTTCCTAGGCATATTATGCAAAAGGTAAAGAAAAATCTTTACAATCTTTTATTAAAATCAGACCAATAATCCAAGAAAACTTTATCATTTTTAATGGGGGAGAAAACCAAATTCTAGTTTCACATCAGTGTAATTTTGATATCAAAGTTCATTTTTTTAAAAAACCTTATAAATAAACCCAATCTGAGCCAGGTTTCACTCAGAGATAAGAGTTCTTTTCCAAGATTCCTTTTCTGCAAACCTCCTACAACATTTTATATCGATTAAGTTTTTGTCCTACACCTTTTCCCTTTCTCATTTTCGAGCAACCAGTCATTTAATTTAGGACAAAATTACCTTTTTCCCTTAATAAAAACATATCCTACATTCCTTGTACTCTTTTTATGCAAAGTTGTTTCTCTTCACCCTTATTATTTGTAGTAGTTTAATTTACATATACTTATTATAATTTTTAGTCATTAGTAACTTTTTTCTTACAGAGAAAATTAGGAAGTAGACAATTGTGAATTGTCTGTCACATACCACCGTTCTGCAGCAGACTAGCAAATTTTATGAATATACCATCTGTATTAGTCAGGACTCTCCAGAGAAACAGAACCAATAGTATATATATGGATATATATAAAAGAAGGTTTATTATAGGAATTGTCTCACACAATTATGGTGGCCAAGAAGTCCTACAATCTGCTGTCTGCAAGCTGGAGAACCAGGAAAGGCAGTGGTGTAATTCAGTCCGGGTCTGAAGGCCTGAGAATCAAGGGACCAATAGTGTAAGTCCCAGTCTGAGTCCAAAAGTGCAAGAACCACAAGCTCTGATGTCCAAGGGCAGAAGATGGTTGTCTTAGCTCAAGTAAAGAGGGAGAATTCACTTTTCCTCCACCTTTTTGTTCCGTTCAGGCCCTTGTTGGATTGGATGATGCCCACCAGCATTAGTGAGGGCAATCTTCTTTACTCAGTCTACTGATTTAAATGCTAATCTCTCTCTGAGACACCTTCACAGACATACCTGGAAATAGTTTTACCAACTATCTGGATATCCCTTAGCCCAGTCAAATTGACACATAAAATTAACTATTACTGAACCAGGTTCGTTTTTGCCTGTCACCCAGAAAGCCAAACACCAAGACAACGAGATTGCAGCAGAGAGAGGGTTTTAATCACAAGGCAGCCAAGTGAGGAAATGGGAGAATGAGTCTCAAATGCGCTTCCTCGAAAATGGGGACTCAGAGATATTTATGGGGCAGGGGGGCAAGGTGGTCTGAAATGTGGAGAGAGATGATTGGAGGTGAGGTAATTGATAATCTGTGCAAGCGTAGTCAGAGTTCATGCCTCTTTGTAAGATGCATGTTCACATAATGGTGGTATTAGCATGATCTGAGGGTGGAGATTTTAGCCTCTCGAGGTCAAAAGGTCACTTATTGGACATCTGTGCTGGCCCAGTTGATGAGTTGATGGTCTCAACCAGCCTGAAGTGGACAAGGGGTTCTAATTCCTGAAAAATAGCTCAAACACCCATTACCATGGTGACCCAGGCTCTAGGGAGATGTTATCCACAGGAACCTAGTGGGAGTCAGATAGCATATTGCCTAAACAGCACAGGTAACATTGGGAGGGGGAGTAACTAAAAGCTGTAATCAGTAATTGCAAAAAGGAAAAAAATAACTTTAGTTACTAGCAACTTAATCATCAATGGCTAACTGTTTGCTGGTTTCATAACCATCACTCCATCTCACAATTTTTATAGATATGTGCTTCCTCATAGTACAACTTTTCATTGTGGCAAAAAGAACATGTTTAACAGACCCAAATACATTTAACTTCTCTGTACCATATAAAAATAAGCCAAAAGTATATAAACTTAAACTTATGCTTAGTAATGAACATTTCAGTAGTTTATCTTACTTAGAAATGATCTAGATATTTAACAAATATCTATTACTTAACTTAGCATAATTCTAAGGTTGCAAGTTACCAAAAAGACTTTGGAAACTATTTTCAGGCAGACATATCATTAAACAAATCTGGCCATCATCTCAAGTTATTTCCCTGTTAACTATTTTTACAGCATATGCATGTTGGGCAAATATCACTAAAGCAAAATCTACAAAGGTTAAATACATGGGCTTTTTGTTTTACTGCTGTGCTTGGTATACATGAAGTAATGGATAATGGAGATCAACAAATTCATTTTTACCGCATCTTTACCTGTCCATTTGTTGTTAGGTTGAATTTATAATTTTTATCTTAAGCATCTAGTAGATATAATATTACTTTATTTGCCTCGTAAACCCAAGTAAAATAACAATGTATGCTTGCATTATACTTAATGCTGAAACTCTGAAGACGTAGTCATTTTTATTAAACCAATAATACCAAACTAATCTTATTTATCAAAGATTTACTCGAGTCACATGAACTTTAAAAACATTTGGGTTAGTTTCTGTATTTCTGAGATCTTTAGGAATATTTTATTTACGTAAGTGCCTATTAATCTTTAAACCAATTTGAATAGAGCTCCTTTATGGGATTTATGTAAATTAATTTGGTAATACCATCCAAAGATAGAAGAATGTCATATACATGACATATACATACACCAAATAGCTTCCATTCTAAAATTTTAGCCATGAGTCTGATAAACACAGTAATATAAAATTCACTGGTTTATATGAAATAGTTGGGGCTTATCTGTGTCCCACTTTATATTTTTATCTGAATTGTGCTTCTGACAAATGGGACAAGTTAAGATTACCTACTTAATAGATGGCTAAAGGATTTTTCCAATATTTGAGGGGGAAACTTTAAGATTTTCTTTTGCCCTGATATGTAATCTTATGGAAGCTGTGGACTAAATTTTAGGTGACAGACTGAGGGGACATCAATCAGTTGTCTGAATGTTTCCAAAGCTCATCAGAGTGGATAAAATATCCAGCCTGTTTACAATTAGCTTTTTTTCCATTTCAGCCTCAGGGAGTTGCTTCCAGGGGTCCCTGAGTCCCTTGAGAGGCCCCAATGCAGGTAGGGGGCTTAAAGTTCTGGTGACTATAGGGAGTTGAGAGCCTGGAGTAGGAAAGGAAAGTCTGGCAGGGGTGAATAGAAGGTTGGAGGAGGCAGGAGTTTGAAGGTGGACACATTAAAAGGTTCAAGGGATGAAGGGAAGATTGAAGGTGGTAAAGGAGCACAGGTGATGGAAAGGGAGAGGTCTTAGATAGCCAGTTTAGAAAGAGCCCAAGTTCCAAATTACCCTTTGTAAAATCAAGACAACAAGAAAGAAAGTGGACAGTTAGTGTCGAAGTAGTGGAGCATATGTGTAGTTAGCATGAGTTCGAGAATTAGGTTTCATCAACTGAGAAGTTCCTATGGGAGAAGCAGGATCAAATAGAGAGAACAAAGGGGCTTCATAAGGAGCCAGGAAACAAATTTCCAGCCCAGGAATTAATTGCCACTTGAAACAACGAACCAGGAAGAAATTTGCAGCCCAAAAGTCAAGGAGTGAATCTCCATTTGAAAAAAAGAGCCAGGAAGAACTTTCCAGTCCAGGAGGTACATTTCAAATGAAAAAAAATCTGAGACTATAACCTAGCCTCAGAGAATATACTCAGAATCCAAAGAATCAAAATCTGTCCTTACTGTGCTTCAATGGACTGTCATCTGAAGCACTGTCTCAGGAGTCAGACTCACCACAGGATCCCCGATCAATCAGTCGGGAGTGAAGACAAAGTCTTCAAAGATGCATGCTTGGGATCTTAGGTGAGAGGTCCAGGGGTCTGACGATGAATCTGATCCTATCTGAGTTGTAGCACCATAATTGTTAAAGAAAAAGTTACTCTGACATTTGTTAAAGCAGTAAGAAAGACTTTATTCAGGACTACTGTGATAGGTGTCAAACTATGGCAGTAGGGAAGAGAGATCAGGCTTGACTCTGAATACAGAAAAGACAAGTGGAGGTTGATAGCCAACAAGCAGAGTGGGGCGTCCATGGGTGGAAAATTACCAAGAGGAGATATCAAGAGTAGGGGGATTCTTGTTAAAATGACTTAACAGGATTCCTGCTGAAGGCAGGCCAGAGTGATCAGGTATCAAGGGTGGGGGACTCTCTCTATACTGACTTAGCAGTTAGGCTCTGCAGCAAGGATGGGGGTTATGGTTGAAGCCTAGTCAAGAAGAGGGTCAGAGGAATCTGTCTAAGGTTTGATCAAGGAGAGAGTCTTGTCAGTACCTCTGAGGATCTGCACTTGCCCATGAGTATTCCGGTGCCAGAGAGAGTGTGACATTAAATAGCAAATAAAAAACACCTTAAGAGGTAGAGAAAGAAACAATGGAAGAAAGGGAAAAGCTTTATATTATAGTACACTTAACAGCATTTTTCTTCTTGCTTTTGTACAAGGGGTTCCACATCTTCACTTCTCACTAGGCCCACAAATTGGGTAGCCAGTCCTGTATACAGCCCAGGTAGCATGAATACGTACTCATCTATTTCCTTGGGATTCTACTTCCCGAGGCATAAACTGGAGGAAAGTTTAGCCTGAACATCCTTCTTGCCACAGTCTGGTTTCCTGATCTCCTTGCGAACAAATGCCTGGACAAAGCCTACCACATATCTCCCAAGAAAGAAATAATTTTTAGGTATGGGGCAGTTGGAACTCAGATTATGGCGGAAAGTATTCTCTATCTCTGGAGAGGCAAGGTTCCACCGCTAATGAACTAATTTAAATGACTAAGAAGAAGCTTAGCATCAGTTTTTGCATTTGTGTAATGTGTTGGTTCAGGGCTTCCCTTGAGGGGTGATGCTATGGTCTGACTGTTTTGTGTTTCCCCAAAATTCACATGTTGAAATCCTAACCGCAAAAGTGATGGTGTTAGTAGGTGGGGCCTTTGGAAAGTGCTTGAGTCATGAGAGTGGAGCTCTCACGAATGGGATTAGTGACGTATGAAAGAGGCTTCAGAAGGACCCCTAACCCCTTCCATCAAGTGAGGATACTGCGAGAAGGCACCTGCTGTGAAACCAGGAAGAGGGTCCTTACCAGAATGTGCCCATGCTGGTGCCTTGATCTTGGACTTCCAGCCTCCAGAACTGGGAGAAATAAATTTCTGTTGTTTATAAGCTACCCAGTGTGTGGAGTTTTGTTATAGCCGCCCAAATGGACTAACCCAGGTGAGGACTAACTGGGCTTACGTTTGTATTGCTAAAAGATTTACCAGCGTGGTACTTCCTGAACAGAAATGAGGACTTGACCTGAGGATGAATTCCAGTTCCCTGCCTCCACCCAGAATGCAGAAGCAATCCCCCAAATTGCAGATTTCCAACTTCAAACACTTGAAGATCTGGCCTCCACCAGTTCCTGATAGCAAAAGCTTTTTCTGCAGTAATTATTACAGTGATTCTTTGATTTTATTTTCATCAGGCTTTATAGTATGCAATTCGTCTTAGAGTCGTACTTTTCTGCCTTCTGAACTTGCACTTCAACAGTCTTCTTCACTTTGTTCTTTGTAGAACAGGACAAACTTCACAGGAGAGATGAGAATGCGTAAATTATTATCGAAAATAAAGTTATTTTCTGATCTCTCATTTCTGTCTACATTTTAAATATTTATAAAAATACATCATATCTTAGTCTCTGATTAAGTAAAACAGGGTAACAAATGGATTGAAAGTCTAGTGTTTTCAACCTAAAGAATTACTGCTTTATGAAAACTTCACGTGCACCAGACAGACAGCGCACGGAGTGATTACTCACATTGCAGTCTAATCTTCCCCTTTCAGGACGTTTTATATAGAACTCCTCGTTGCCCCAAATTCATGCTCCAACATTTCTTTCATCTCTGCCAAATATTTTCTCATGTTATCAGGTCTTACAGTCTGTTGATGAAAACATTTGAGCTTTGGAGTTTTTATACCTGAGAATGACATTGTGTCTGACATTTCATTTAGTTTTTAAGACTTCAAAGCCTTCGCCTCAGAACAGCAAATAGTTTCTTCTAGAGAGCTAGAGCTAGCACCAACAGTTGACAGTGGCTCTATGCAGTGCATGGAGAAGCACAATAAGGGCACATCCGCGTTCAGCAAAACAGAAAATCATTGCTGTCTGCCCTGAAGGTGGGACGGGGAGTGATGGCACGGATGCTACATATTTTCTAACCTTTGTTAGCCCAAAGGGAGGGTAATATGACATTTTCATGATGGAAATGAAATGACACTATGATGTAAACAGCCTGTGGTAGGGACCAATAAAGGAAGACAGTTTGGATTGAGAAGGCCTTTCAATACCTCTAAAATCTCACTATCCCTAGCTTCTAATTATGTACCCTCATGGTTTTGCCTCCTTCTAGTTGGTCACCTTTGGTGATTCTCCTGTTATTACATGTAACCAGTGATGGAATGGGTGATAGACTATCTTATATAAGGTGTAATACAAATTATTCAAATGTGACTTTTTCATTGAGCCAATTTCATTTACTAGGCCCAAGTGCCTCTTCAGGGTTATATATTTTTCTAGAATTTCATAGCAGGGGGAGAAAGAATTAGCAGAGATCAAGACCACGGGGTGGACTTCACACATGTGTTTGAACATCCTAGACTACTGAAATGCTCAAACTGGTGGGGGGTGACATGGTTAAAGTGGCAGGAAGAAGGGCACATCAGAAGACCACGAAAACTGCAACTTTCTTGAATAAACTAATAGAAGATGGGTTTCAAAGTTCAGACAAAGTGAAGTTTGTACTTTGTTTTGCTATACCTATCTCTGATTACTGATAATGGGCTTCAGGATATTTCAAATGAACTTACGCATCAATCTTCTCAAATGTCTTTGCTTATCATCTAGTTGTTACTTTAACCTAGCATGACAGTGACATTTATTTGACATGTTTTCCTAAAATCTGGCATGAATCCTCTTGATTTGGAGACCACATGGGCGCTCACCAGTCTTTAGGTAGCACAGCTGCAATAAACAGAGCCTGAGTTCTTCAGCAGAGTTCTGCTGAGTTTACAGATTTAAGAGTGATGGAGGAAGGAGAGGTTTAGTTTTGCTTAAAGAGACCCCAGGAATAAAAACCTAGGTTACTTTATCTGTAAACTGCTTTCAAATTAAAGTTCAGTTCTGAGAATTGAACTGGGTCAGATGAACGCTAGAGGACCTCAAGGATCCGGGGAGTCCTAAAAGCTACTCACCGCCAGAAGACTCAAGTCAAGATAAGCCCAGAAGTTGACCAACCAATTAAGGAGAATCCTGACTATAGAAATGGATCCTAAAATAGCTCTTCACTCTCAAGGCAACCTCAGTTTCCTCCAGGACTAACACAGAAGCAAGCCAAGCAGTCATCAGATATCTAATTCAGTATTTTCAGCAAAATGTGAGAGTATATGTTGGGTTAAAGGGCATAGGGAATCCTTTTGGTCACATTGTGATGGCTCTTTATTTTATACTCTTGAGTAGGGAAGAATCCAGAAGGAAGCTCCTAAACACCAATCCCAATGGCATCCATGATGTGTAGTGATGCTTGAGAAATATCATGGTGCTTGACACTCAGGCTTTTTAAACTGTGTATCCAAGTATTTGCGTAAAATACTGCTGTGAGGGTCCCTCATGCAAAGATGTCTATAAACATTTTCATTTTCTTGTAAATAATTACTGTAGGAAAGAAATGTCCAAATAGAAGGAAGGAGTTCAGCATACTAAGTTCTTGTGCTTCATCCAAATTTGCTTTATAAAGTCTCTATGGAAGAGCCAGGAATATGATTTTAATGGCCTGGGTGAATTCTTGCATTATAAGTCTACAAAGCAGTATGTTGAGAAAGCTTAGTGCTCTGAATCACCCAATGTACTTTATACATTTATTTAGAGAAGAATAGTTTAGTTTTAATTATTTACGATAATAGCTCTCAGTGCACTAGTAAACGTCCTTGGGTGCATAGTTTGTAAAAGTAATGAAGTCTTTGTAATGTGAGCTTTCTCTTCAGCTATAAGCTGCCCTCTCTTTGCTAAAGGACTGGGGCAGAGGAGGAGTGTCTGTGTTTTTGTATGAGAGTGTATATAAATTGCCGGGCTTGAAGTTTAGCAGGATGCTATTGAACTTGATTGAGGATTTCTAAGAATTATTCCTGGATATACACACTACTCTCATCCTCCAATCACCCTCCTTCCCCACTGTAACATTAGCAATTTGACCAAACAAAACATCACCAAGAGGGAGATGAGCAGCCAGTTAGAATGTTTTTGTCGTTGTTCTTGTCTTTCAGTGTTTTTCTTGTTGTTCTTCCTCTGTTGCTACAATCTTACGGTATTGTAATAACACACATAGCAAGAAAGAATATAAATCTACTATATTTCCCTCTGGCCTAAGTTATATATACTGTAGTTTATGGATAAGTCTTATTATGTCAAGGAATCTTCCCTCGTCTTTTGCTACTTTCTTCTGCTCCTCTCTCCCTGTCTCCTCTACCTGGGATTAGCTTTTGTTTTTTTTCTACGAGAAATTTCTACATACCAAAAGCAGGGAAAGTGTCCAGAGAGCAATCAGCATGCATGTGTTACCCATTTAGCTAACGATGTAAAAGGCTAAGACCACCAAAATTACAAGTTCTGTTTTATAATTTTTAGTAGCCCCCATAGTGCCTATTTAGGGGTCCAACAAACCTTGATGATGATAATAATCAATATTCACATTACAGTCAATAGTGCAAACCCCTGGCACACTTTGATTTAACATTTACAGCTTTGCTATTTGCAGATGACCAAAAAAGTGCTGGTGTGTTGTAGTTTGCAATAGGAATTCCTATTTCATAGGAGTCTTGTGAGAATTATATGAGATGATGCCTGTAACGTACTCTGCAGGAAAGAATCAGCCAGGCTTGAAAGCTGGTGGGTGAGAGTCATTTAGCTGGTGAACAAATCTAGTCATATCTTAATTACTGATGGAGATTTGGAGACTCAAGGACTCTCTAGATATAGCCCTTAAAATTTTGCTGTAAAAACGTTATTCCATTTAGGCTCACTGTCGGTCCATAGGCTCCAATTTAGAGACTGATTATTAAGCAACTGTATGTAAGCATCTCATTCTCAAATGAGATTCCAAACAAGTCATCATCATTTGGACAGGAAAACAGTTCTAGTAATATTAAAATTATCCACCTACGAATTAGACGTGGCTTCTGTGCGAGTGGAAGACTGGCCAATTTTGCTTAAAATTCTTCTGTCTCCAGAAAAAGAACTTCCTGGACATTGGATTTGAAATAAATGGGTCACCAATGAATTACAAGCAGTGGCAGAAACCAGACAACCTGGCCATGGGCAGGGTGCTGACTCTCAAGGGGGAAATGCAGTGTGTGATCCATGAGGCAACAATACCAGAAAGGACATGAAGGGAACACATTGGACTGATCAGGCACCCTGTGCACATGGATGGGTGCAAAATGGGGAGCAGTTTCTAAAACTAATGGGAAGGCCACCTGCCCATCAAGGTTGAAATGCCAGCTCACAGATGCAACAGAAAGGACTTTGAAAAATGCTTTAATTAACGCTTCTATTCACAAAGTTTTCTCATTAAACGAAAGGAGACTGTTGCAGTTATCTAGTGCCAAGTAACAAACTACCCCAAAACTTAGAGGCTTAAACCACGTCGTTTTATTTATTTGCTTACAATTCATGTTTAAATCCATTAGTTCATAACAAGATTTCTCTCGCTCCCCCAAAAATACAGACACAGAATCTTACTAATCACCTTTGGAGGATGCTGGGAAACAACTGGCTAATTTAAAATCTGGTTAATAAAGAGACAGAATTAAGAATTTATCCTGTCCTTCCCATACGATCTGCATCTCAGTATAACTGAACATTTGATGGAGAGATGTTTTCTCTACAAAAGTCTTTCGGCTAATAAACAAAGGAGCAAAAAAAAAAAAAAATCACCCTTTGTAACCCCTAATTAACTACTGATTCTAGGCAATGACCATCAATATCTGATAATGTTATAAGAAGGGACAATCGGACATTATGTACCTCCTGATAGATGTGTTCAACATCATCTACGAAGTTATCTTGCCAGCAAAAACACACACACAAACAAACAAAGCCTTGAATCTGATCAAGCCTTTAGATCTAACTACAATTTCACAGGAAATAAAAGAGACAGTGGAACATATTTTCTTAAAAAATACTATGAGGATAGAATCAGCAAAATCTAGACTGTGGGAAACTCAGTAGGTCAAAAAACCAAGTTTCTTCAATTAAAAAAGAATTACAAGATAAAACAGAGAGGGAAGGAAAGGAAACCGAGAGAGAGAGAGAGAGAGACTTAAAATACTTACCAACAATTGCAGCGTATGGATTTTATTTGGTTACTGACCCAAAGAAGTAAACCGTAAAAAAAGAAGAAAAATTTATAAGACAAGTGAAGACAATTGGGGAAGTGTGAACACTGACTGGATATTTGATAATATTAAGGAATTATTGTTAATGTTTTAGATGTGATGATAGTATTATAATAATATATTTTAAAAAAGAGTCTAAAATTATGTACTGTCTAGGATTTCATCGAAATAATTAGAGGTGGAACAAAATTGGCTATTTATTTATACCTCGTGAAGCTAGGCAATAGATACATTGGGAAATATATACCATTATATCTATTTTTATGTGTTTAAGA
Organism: Tapirus indicus; assembly: GCA_031878705.1. NCBI lineage: Eukaryota > Metazoa > Chordata > Mammalia > Perissodactyla > Tapiridae > Tapirus > Tapirus indicus. The sequence continues at coordinate 134,447,199 of CM062919.1, read as the reverse complement.
AATCCCACCTTTTTTTTTTTTTTAATTAATGGAAATCACTAAAAGAAATGAAACATCATAGTTTCCAAACCAGTAAAGGGGGAAGGGAGGACAGAGAGGGCCAGGAAGGAAAACAGAAAATGTTATCAATCTCATAGAAGGGAAAGAAGGAAGGGGAAAAAAAGTTGCCCAGATAGCTATCTCCCAGTAAATGAAAGCTCTTTACTAAGGCTTCCGTACCAATGTTTAGACTCTGCAAATCTAGTTTCTGTAGTGAAAATGCATTTTGAGCCAAGATACCAGATTCTAATCCTGGCCCTCTCTGCAGCAAGTCATGGGGCTTCTCTGGGCTAAGGTGTGCATGGATCCTCAGGTTATATTAAGAGCCTGGACATCCTTTGAACATTGGCAGCTTTGTGACAGCTGGCTGGGGCTAGAGATTCAGTTTGCCGCCACTGACGATAGCCAAGCCAACTGGGTCACATGAGGAAGTAATCTGAGCCCTTAGCTCCAACCTGGTGAGCTAAGTTCAGCCTGCCTGCTGCTGTGGTGGCTATTCAGGGATAGCCTAATGCGTGTGACCAAACACCACCCCTAAGACACGATTCCAAGAGCATCAAGTCTTTTACAGACTTTTGAAATATGATTTGGCAAGTTTCTAAATAAAGTGATTTGCAGCCTATTTGAATGACAATAAATGTCAAAAAGGGGGGGACATGGGATTGGAGAAGTGAAGACCACAAAGATGGCTGTAACTTGATGGCTATATATTCAGAGGGCATAGGAATTCACTCTCTCAAACATTACTATGAATTTAACCTCTTTTCTTCTTGCCAGGTTCATCCTTTCAGCTGCTTTCTAGTTATTTTCCCGTATATCCTCTGATTTTTTCCCCTTTGATTCCACTTTTCAAAGTACAACTGTGCTTATTGCCATCTACCAAGCATGCGTTTATTCCCACATTTATCCCTGGCTATGCAGCTTTCTTATTGCATTTCCCATCTCCATTCCTGTTCCCATTACCTCTTTGTCAAAACTTGCTCTTAAAAAAAAAATCTCTCCTCTTCTTTTTCCTCTGAATTTCTATACCTTATTCTCTCTGAAACTCTATGGCTTGCTCTGCTCTTGCTCCTGTCCCCTCTAGTGCATATAACATCCATGAAAGGATTAAGTAGCGATAAGCGCTCAGAGTGAGGTCAGAATGTGTCGTGATGTAGAAAAGCTTCTGTAGTAACTGTGCTGTATTGGTGGAGGTTGTTGTCCCTTTTCATCCTCCTGGAACATTTATTAGGTATAATGTCTGGATCTTTCTTTGTTTTGCTCATAAAGTCTCTTAGGGCTCTAAAAGCCAGGTTGCCTTTTCCTTCTTAACTTGCTTCTCAATTTGATTCTCACCTTAAGTGGCATCTCGTTGAAGGTGAGAAGAAAGAATTCAGAGAAAGAAATAAAATGAGAAAAAAATGACCTGTGTTACCTACCAAAATCGAGCTTGGGCTTAGATAAAGTCATAGCTAACTTTTTCTGTGGGAAATCGAGGTACACCAGCAAAGGTACTGAATAATACATTTTGATGATGATAGGGATCTAGAACTGTTCTAAAAAGGGAAAACTATATGACAGAAAGTAAAAAAAAAAAAAAAAAAGGGGGGGAAAGTAAGAAAAGGTCCCAGATAGTAGACCTACAAATTATTTGGATAGAAATAATTAAACTGGGGCCACCCGGTGGCGCAGCGGTTTAGTCCGCGCTTGGCAGCCCGGGGTTCGCAGGTTCGGATCCCGGGCGCCCGCCGACGCACTGCCTGTCAGCCATGCTGTGGCGGCGTCCCATATAAAGTAGAGGAAGATGGGCACGGATGTTAGCCCAGGGCCAGTCTTCCTCAGCAAAAAGAGGAGGATTAGCAACGGATGTTAGCTCAGGGCTGGTCTTCCTCACGGAAAAAAAAAAGAAATAATTAAACTTATTACATCGACACTGTTCTAAGTACTTTATATCTACTCACTCGTAATCTTCTTAAACTTGCGGGGTAGGTACCATTACTCGCCCACCTCTGCAGGGGAGGAAACTCAGGCACAGAGAGGTTAAATCTCTTACCCATGATTACACAGCTACTAAGTGATAGACCTGGGATTTGATCCCAAGCTGTCTGGCTACATCGTCCATGTAATTAACTGCAGTAGCATTTTGGTTTCTTACAGAATTTGTATTTGCTTTCATTAATAAAGTTTTAAGTGAACTTTATTTCTCCAATATTTCAGTAGAAAGATAAGTTTCAGGATATGAGCAACCTAAAAATTTTGTGTGAACCTGATCACATTCCAAATCTTTGTTCATATCCATGATTCCAATAAAGTTATAATGAAGAATGCTTAAAAATTAGTCAGAAAATTTTCAACAGTAGCAGTAAAGAACACAAGACAATTGTTAAATCATAGTTTTCAGAGAAAAATATTTTATGTGAAAAATTCCAAGTAGAATCATAACACAGAATGTAATTCAAAATGTTTAAAAAGAGCAAGAAGAGAATCTGTTAAGGTTAAATTGTAGGAAATACGAATATATATACTGGAAGAAAATATGTGATTTTAAAAGTCAATATGCAAACTTGAATTTAGTGGAATTGTAATATAGAAATATACAGCTGTGACATGGATGTGTTATTGATGAATGTATTGCAGGTGAATTGTCAAGATGATGTAACTTTTATCAATGCTGGTGGTAGGAAGGATAAAACTCAGATATATAAGCCAAGTTAGGAATTATCTGTCACTCAGATAAAGAATTATCTACAAAATGTAAGATTTTGACAATGAGCCAGAAGAAGGCTGTGGAGTCTTACTGTTAGTTCTTGCCCCTGTGAGGCTACAGGAATGCTGTCTCTCTTGTGTTGCTTACGGTGAATTGACTATGATCTTTTAATGGTTGGCAATGAATTTGCTGGGATAGCTGAGTGATTATCAGTTCTTATACTGTGAGGATCAATACTCCATCATTAAACTGAGGACATAGATTTCAATAGAATGGGAAGAGGAAGAAGCTGACCAAGCTGCTTTTCCAACATCCTCATGGCAGTTGGTATAGGAGAGTAAACTGAGATTGTAGCTCATGGTTAAATATCTTTTAGACTTTAAAGTTTAGAAGGTTACTCCAGGACGTTGAGGGTGACTTAGACCCACTTCTTCAATAAATGGTTCCTGGTTTTGCCCTATCCACATTGGCAGGTGTTATGTGTGGCATCTAGGTCTTAATGACAGACTTGAACTTCTATCTTGGTTTCTTCCTTTTTTCTCTTACTAACATAGGGTTGAGTTAGACATTGTGGTACAAAATTCTTTTGATGCATGTGTACAAGTGTGTATATATACATGCTTGTTGTTCTTATTCCATAACATAAATATTCAAAAATATTTTTCTGACCCATCAATATTTTTTTTTTTCGTGAGGAAGACCAGCCCTGAGCTAACATCCACTGCCAATCCTCCTCTTTTTGCTGAGGAAGACGGGCCCTGGGCTAACATCCATGCCCGTCTTTCTCTACTTTATATGGGACGCCACCACGGCATGGCTAACAAGCAGTGCATTGGCAGGCACCCGGGATCCAAACCCATGAACCCCGGGCTGCCAAGTGCAAACTAAACAGCTGCACCATCGGGCGTCCCCCTGACCCATCAATTTTTTAAGTCTACATTCTTTAATTTTTAAATACATAATTTACATAATTCAAAATTTTTTTAATGTAAGAGTATATACTGTAAGAAATCTTTCTCCCTCTCTGTTCCCATTCCAACCAACCCATTCCCATTCCTGCAAACAACCAATGCTATTAGGTTTTGTGTATCCTTCCAGAGATATTTTATGTGTATAGAAGAAAAAAACTATATAGCTATGCTCTTTTTTTTCCCCCTTTTTCACACAAATGGCAGTCTATTTTATACATATCTTAGCTTAGTTTTTTCAGGCCATAATAAATCTTGATATTTTCCAACACTTTCTCCACCCTGGCTGTCTCTCCTCTTTTTTCTACTCTCACATTTCTCACCCCTAATATGCGTTTACTCTGCACTTTTGTATGCTAGAAACACATTAGTCCATTCACTGATTAGTTTACTTCTTATTGTGCTAAATCTTGTACGTGTCTATCCACTCAATATTGTCTGTTTCAATGTAAATCCCCAAATGATGCAATATACACACTTATGTTGTTTTTCTGGTACAGAATCTGGCATAGAACCAAGAATAATTAAGAGTATAGTAAATATCTTTTCCTGACTTTGACTTCTGATTTCTTTGCTACTCACTTAGTATTTTGAAACCTGTTCTATCTACTTTTACTGCTATTAAATTAAATTCTAGCTTGTTAATAGACAACATGGATTGGCCACATTCTGACAGAAGAGATATGTGATCATTCCTTTATTAAGTCAGTGTGATAGGAAAAGAGATATGAAATAATTATAAACCTGTCAATTCTTTTGAATCATATCTATAAACTCAGTACAACCTTAATCAAAATATCAAATTTTTTAAGAACTTGATAAATGTATCTAAAATATATATGTAAAAGACATATGAATAGCTAACTTAATTTTTTAAAAACAAGAGTAAAAGGATATTAAAATAAACTAAAAAGACTTAGTAATAAAAACAGGATAGTATTGGCACAAGAGCAAATCAATAAATGGAACAGAATAGAATCAACAAAGATACACCAAGGTATATATGATAACTATTTTTAATTTGTGATACCACAAAATAATGAAGAGAAGATACTTTAGTAGATGGTTTTGGGAAAACTTGTTCATTATATAAGAAAAAAATATAACTGGATCCCTGCCTAAAACCACACATAGACTAAAGAACTAAACATGAAAGTTGAAATTATAAAATTAGTAAAAGAAAATGGAGAAAACAGTTTGTGATCTAGGGGGAGGAAAGAACTTGTTTTCATTTTCTCATGTTGAAAATTTTCAAATATGTCAAAAGTACAGAGAATAGAACAATGAATTCCCATATAATCATCACCCAGATTTTAAAATTAATAAGATTTTGTCATATTTGCTTTTTCTCTCTCTTTTTTCCATTAAAAATTTTTTTTAATGCCAAAGTATCTTAAAGCAAATACAAGATTTCATATCATTTCATCCTACGCAGTCCATGGTGTACACTTAACAATATGGACATATTTCCTATATGTGTCCACAATGCCATCATTGCATCTATAAAAGACAACAATAATTAAATAAGGACTTTTAAAACAAGATTTCAAAGTGTAAAATATTGATGCATTTGATTAGATCAAAGTTAAGAATTTCTCTTCAAGGAAGAACACAATAAAGAGATGACAATGCAGAATGGAGAAGATATTTGCATTATCTAAAACTGTTAAGAGATTAGTGTCTAGAATATACAAGGAACTCTCAAAAATCTACAAGAAAATGACAACAAACTCAAAGGGAAAATGGGCAAAGGTTACAATCAGACAATTTATAAGAGAGCAAACCCAAAGGCCAAGGAGCGTGTGAAGAGATGCTCAAAGTAACTAATAATTAAAGAAATTAAAATTAAAACAAAAAAATGTTACTTTACACTTATTAACCTAGAAAAATGTTGCTGGCTAATGCCAAGTGATGGTGGTGATATGTGCTGGTAGGAGTGTAGACCAGTATAATTTGGGAGTACAATCTGGCTCTACTTAGTTAAATTAAGTAAACACGTATTCCAGGATCTAGCAGTTCTGCTTCTGGGTGTACATCTCAAAGAAATTTTCACAGATCTATTCAAAGATATGTACCAGGATGTTCATTGTAGGGTTGTTGGTGGTTATGGGCAATCTGGGAGAGTGAATAGAGGAAATATAGAGTGCCAATCAGGAGTTAGAAGCAAGGTACAGATATATACAGAGCCACATTAAAAATATAGTTGCTGGGGCTTGCCCAGTGGCTTAGTGGTTAAGTTTGCATGCTCTGCTTTGGTGGCCTGGGGTTCACAGGTTCAGATCCCGGGCACAGACCTACACACACACTCATCAAGCCATGCTGTGGCAGCATCCCACATGCAAAATGGAGGAAGATTGGCATAGCTGTTAGTTCAGGGACAATCTTCCTCAAGCAAAAAGAGGAAGATTGGCAACAGGTGTTAGCTCAGGGCCAATCTTCCTCACCAAAAAAAACCCCACTATACATACATATATATATATATATATATATATATATATATATATGTATGTATACACACACACACACACACACACACACACATATATATAGTTGAGTAAAAAAAGATTGAAATATATAATACAATACCATTTGCTTAAGTTAAGAGTACCTGAGCACAAAACAATATGCATTCTACAAGAAAGAGGGCATACAGCTAAAATAATACACATTAAGTACATCAGAATAGTTTCTGGGGATGGAGGCTAAGGTGGACAAGGAAGGGGAAATGAGAATGGAGATAAAAGAGAATAAATAAGTAGAATAATAGTGAAAACTTGCATATACCAGTGATGATAATGTACCATGAACTGAGGAATACGATTAACTTCTTTCTATGCCCAGGCAGGGACAGGGGTGGGAGGTGGACAGCAGAGACAGTTTATATCTCTGGATGAACTAAAATAATGAGCATCGTCATCACAAGATTTGAGAAACTAGACCAAGATACCTGAAGAAATCTCTCTCCTACTGCCTGAATCTCAATATAGAAACTGACTATTAAAGATTCTTTCTTGGAATAAAAAGGGATCATGAGGTGCTCAAAAAACAAAACACTGGGGCTGGCCTGGTGGCATAGTGCTTAAGTTCACACTCTGCTTTGGCAGCCTGGGGTTCATGGGTTTGGATCCCAGGTGCAGACCTATGCACCATTCATCAAGCCATGCTGCGGTGGCATCCCATATGTAAAGTAGAGGAAGACTGGCACAGATGTTAGCTCAGCGACAATCTTCCCAAGCAAAAAGAGGAAGACTGGTAATGGATGTTAGCTCAGGGCCAATCTTCCTCACCAAAAACAAAAGACCACATTGATTGGGGTATGTCAAAGGGTCTCAGGAGCCAACTGAAGAGCTCCCAGTGGCCAAAGTTGGAACAATTTTGGAACTAAATAACAACTAAATGACAAAGTAGTATTGGATTATAACAGAACATATAAATATCCATGAGTCCATACTAATATAAATAAATGATTGAATAAATTAATAAATGGGGGAGAAGAGACAAATCTCTCATGCTCCTGTGCAGAAGAATTCTAAGTAATTTATGCAGATATTCCAACTCCGGCGAGAGGGAGTGTGACTCCCCATTCCTTGAGTGTGGGCTGCATGTAGTGACTTCCTTCCAAAGAGGACAGTATGGCAAGGGAAGAAAGGAGAAAAGAGTCATTTTACAGTGGAGAAACCTGACAGATGGTACCTCAGCCAGGTGATCAAGGGCAGCATCAACAGTCACAAATCATGTTGATAGTGTGTATTCCAGGTATGATGTGATGAAGATGGCACTATACCACAGTGATCTTCTTCCCAACAGCGCCTTACCCCAGTCTAATCATGAGAAAAACACCAAATTCCAATAGAGAAGCATCCTACAATACACCTTCTAGAACTCCTCAAAACTGTTAAAAAACTGTCATCAAAAACAAAGTCTGAGAAACTGTTACAGCCAAGAGGAGCCTAAGGAGGCACACATGACAACTAAAATATGATGTGGTATCCTATAATGGAGAAAGGACATTAGGTGAAAACTAAGGACAGCTAAATAAATATGGGCTTTAGATATTAATGATGTATCAATATTGGTTCATTAATTGTACTATACTAATGTAAGTGGTCAATAATAGGGGAAACTTGGGGGTTGGGGTGGGGTGAGGATGTAATATGGGAACTCTCTGTACTATCTTCTCAATTATTCTGTAAATTTAAGACTGTTCTTTAAAAAAGGGTCATGAAGCCAGCCTGGTGGCATAGTGGTTAAGCTTGTGTGCTCTGCTTTGGTGGCCTGGGGTTTGCGGGCCCCGATCCCGCTCATCAAGCCATGCTGTGGTAACATCCCACATACAAAATAGAGGAAGACTGGCACAGATGTTCGCTCAGGGCCAATCTTCCTCATCAAAAAACAAAAAAAAAGTCATGAAGTCAGTGGTCAATGGAATACCTTGTAAAAATGTGCCCTTCTTTCCTCCCTTCTAGCTGGGGAAGCATTTTATTTTGTTTTTATTTTTTGCTAAACACAGAAGAGATCTTTGCTCAGAGACACAGGAAGTGGGTTTTTTCTCCCACTTTGGGGTTATGAGTGAGCTTGCCAAAGTTGAAGGTAGATGCCTTAGTACCCCTGAGTAGATAATATAACTATATAATTGTTGGTACTTAGAGAGACTCCCAAGGCAGCTTAGAAATGGCCAGTAGTGTACACTGAAGGCCAGTATCTTCTCAATATTAGAACGGTGGACCCATTCCTTCGCAATCCTCAAAGTTCAACCACATGCGATTAGAATGGTAGTTTTAACCAGTCTGAAGTAATACAAGTGATTCTAGTCATAGGATCTCCGAGCAAAAGTGTTCAGACAGGATTGCCTGTTGGGGCTTTCATCTCCTGCTCCTAGCATGGTGACTGGCACCCAGTAGGTACTTAACAAATGTTCATTAAATGTGGTCCTAGACTTCAGTGCAGTGTTACAATATTTCACATATGGTTCTAGTAAAGTAAAGAGCTGCATAGCTTGACTGGCAAAATAATTATCACCTAAAAAAACATTTATTAAATATCTTTTAGTTCATGAAATTTATCTTTTATGAGTTCATTTACTGTTAGTTTCAAATCTCTGACTGTAGAACTGTGTCTTTTATGATAAGGAATGTTGCACCACATGTAACTTGAAAGATATCTTTCCCTAAGTAGGTATTAATGTGCTAGCTTGAACTCAAAACTGGCCTAACAGGAATGGTTAATGTTTTCCTCATGAGGAACCTTGAAGCGGTTGAATGTTACAACTTTTGTGTGTATTTTATTAGCTACAGAATCTTGCCAATTCACTCACGCTAATCTGCAAGTCCTTAATTATCACAAAAAAGTACTCTGGCAAATTAACCCCATTTCTCAATGCAGGCTTAATAGGAAAGAGTTATTTTGAAAGCTGAATGGATTGTAAGCACTATTTTACAAAACCACTGAAACACACTTATACTTTGAGATATAGCCTTAAATAGTTAAACAAGTGCATTGGCATTAAATGGGAATATTTCCATCCTTTATTTCTTCCTATTGACGTCATTACTTAAGATATATCTGATTGGATGCTGTAAGTGTGCAGCTGTTGTAGAGGGGAGCAGAGGGAGCCCTGTGTTTGTGGAGGAGAGTGGACACCACTGGGGATACGTGTGATTTGAACAACTAGCTCCATTGGAATATAATCGAGAAAGTAATACTTGGTTATAATCAGGGGCTGTGCAGTGAATCTATGGATTCAAAGTAACTAATAACTGCTTGGTATAATCTAAGACTCAGAAAGACTCATGATAAAATAACTGCAAAGTAGAATCAAAACGCAGTCTTGGATGTTTTGATCATTGAACCTGGAACAATAGGGATAACCATGAAAGCTTATTTCTAAAATAAGTTCTCGTAGGAGTCAGTGAGTGGAGACCAAAAGCAGACTTTTAGAAGAACTAACTTCAAAAAAGATTCTCTATATAATAAGGGTCAAACTGTTAACCTAAAATGATCAAGACCTCCCAGGGATTCTAGGTCATGCCCGAACCCTCACTGTCAACTCAGACATTTCTTGAGATCTAGTGTATTCACTCTACCGCCCTAGGCCCCACTCATGGTCCAGGCTGGGCATTGAAGTTTCCCATTAGTCAGTGGGATGGGGCTACAGGACAGGTCTCTAAACACAGAACTCCCTGGAAACTGCAATACACTGGAAGAGCTCTTGTTGAGAGTGGATAAGTGCAGCCTGAGTGTCTGGTGAGATCAAACCTGAAGAGAGAGGGAGATAGGAGAGAGTGGAGTCATTAGTCACTTCTTTTAACTAACTCTCTGAAGTTGGCTGGCTTCACACTAGACCTGGTGATTAATGGTAAAGAGATAGCTCCTGCAATTCAACTTCTGTAAGTAGAAAGAAATTTAAAGCTTCCCCTGAGTATTCGCTTCCTCTTTAAGTACTTCAAAACAAATCTCAGCAACTCAGGGCTGAGCCGGTTCTCTTCTTGCACACAGTCCTCGATGGGGAAGGAGGACAGGACCAGGTGTGCCCTATTGGACAGGGACTCGTGGTTCTCTGCCTTTTCACAGCAATCTCCCAAAGGGAAGAACAGAGTCACAAAATCATGGCACAAAATGGCAGTCCTGAGAGGTCATTACACTGTCAGAAAGCACACACAACCTATTATTCTGAAGAGGAGAAAACTACTTGCAATTTTCTAAGAGGATAGTCTGGAGTTTGCCAAGGAAGTGGTTTTTGCTCAATTCTCCCTTGTAGAAAATTATGTTTGTAAGAGCTAAGAAAATTTAATACTGAAAATAATTTTTTTTCTGGCTTTGAAAATTTTCCTAATGTGTAAGCAAGAGTCTTAGTTCCAGAGACTCAATTACTCAGTTATCAAATGATGATATGGATAAGGTGACAAGCCCCACCATCCACTCAGCTCTCTCCTTATTCTCAAATAGAAATCTAGGGTTCATGCTAATTCCTCTCTTCTCATACCCTATCTGTTGGTCTCATTAATCTTCTTTTCAAAAATTTTTAATTCATTCACTTTTCTCCATTCCCATGGCACCATTCTAGTCTAAATCACAATCACGTCTCACCTGGACTTTTACAATAACCTCTTAAATAGAACTCATTCTTGCTTATCTATCATCTGTCTCATGGGAGCCAGAGAGATAGTTTTAAAACTTTCGTGAGATCATGTCATCTTCAATGGCTTCCTTCCAAGGCCATAGATGATCTGGCCCCTTACCTACCTCCCAACTTCGTTTCCTATCATGTTCTGCTCTAATACCATTGGGCTGTTTCTTGACTAAGCCAGATAAAAATCTGCCTCAGGGACTTTTCCCTCATATCCTCTGCTGTAATACTGACCTCCTCATGACTGGTTTGTTCTTGCCCTTTTAGGTCTTAGATAAATGTCATCTCCACTGATAAGATCTCCCTGACCTACTTGTCTCCTTTCCTTGTTATTCTCCTTTTATTAACATCCCGTGTTTATTTTGTTCACAGCAATTGTCCTATTTATTTATTAATTTATGTGCTTATTGATGGTCTCTTCTCACCCACAACAGAATCTAAGCTCCTCCAGGGCAGGAATCATGTTTGTCTCGTGACAGCACTTCATCTCCAACACTTAGAACAGTGCCTAGGACATGGTAGATAGTCAGTGAATATCTGTGAAATGAATGAAGAAAGAAAGCTCATCTAGAGCAAGGGTTGGCAAACTTTTTCTGTAAAGGGCCAGAGAGTAAATATTTTAGCCTTTGTCACTTAAAATCTCTGTCAACTATTTCTCTTCATGTAAAAAACATTCTTAGCTCTTACAAAAACAGACCACAGGCTGTATTTGGCCCAAGGGCCATAGTTGTCAAGCTCTGATCTAGATTAAGAAGTTTGCCTATGACCCTAGTTACCTCTAAGGCTTAACTTTTGCATACTTGTGGGAGTTCTAGGTTGTAGTAGATAAATTGGAGTAGATGCACCAGTGGTTACTTCCTTGTCCATGATCCCTTCTTCATGAACCTGTTCTACCCACAGTTCCTGGAGAGGCAGCTTTACATGCTACCTGATTCCTCAACACCTCCTAATTCCTACTAATGGCTGATTGTACTAAAGCTGAACATTACCCTAAACAGATGATGTCTCTATGGAATTTTGAACGAATCAATTAGATGCTGATGGGCTCTTCAAATAAAATCATTGGGTAGATCCATGACAAACCAAATCCAAACGTAAGCTCATATTTTTGGAGAATAGAGATGCCACAATAAAAAAAAGGTCAGTCTACCAAAGACACCTGAGAAAGAAGGAGAGACCCAGATAGAAGCATAGACCAAAGCCACAGGGTCCCAAGAGGAAAGGACTGGCCTTGGGTCCTGAAAGTCCAGTTCCATGTCCCACATGGTCTAGGTGTGCTTTGTCTGTGTTCTTGGATATCTGTGAAGTGGTCTGTTGTTATCTCTTCTTAACTGACCTAATTTGAGAGAGCTTCTATTCCTGACTAGAGGGGATGGTTGTTTCAAGTTACTATCAAAATTGTCAATAAATACATACATATTTAATAAATGTCTGTTATTTTTAAGACATCTGATAGACATGAGGGCAAAAAAATATGTACCAGAAATTGTTATTGCCCTCTGGAAGGGTAAATCTAGTAGAGAAATGAGACAGAGATATGTAAAATGATAATTAACAGTGTAAGGTCTTATGTGGTAAGTACCTCATGACAAGATTCTATGTGTCTAAGACTTTTTAAAAATCAATTTTAATGGTATTTAAAGCAAAGTGAAAAAATAGATGCTGAAGACCTAATGCTACTGTTTCAAAAGAACTACACAATAGTGAGTTTTGACAAATAAAATGGCTTTTATCAGAATAATACTTTTATGTAAGTATTCAAGGCACATTTTAGCAGAATTTCAAAACTGCTAACCATGAGTCAAATCTATTCAGATTAACTGAGAATAAACCATTCCCGTGCTCCTTCTGAAAAAGATAATGACTATCCTTAGAGTATCTAAAAAGTGTTTGGTCTTAACAAGAAAGGATAGATAAAGTCCCCGGCGTGTCCAAAGTGAACTCTTGGATGTTTCATCAATGCGAGCGTCATGTTACCAATTGCTTTAAAAATGCACTGCCTGATACCGTCTCTGTGCTGACAAAACATTCATTCAGAAAAGCAAGCTCCAGAGGCCTGTGTCTGATGTGAGTGTGTATAGGAACTAATTTCTCCTAAACCAAGATTTGTAGAAATGCCATCTTCTAGGGATGCTTCCTGTAAGATCTTCTCAATCTGAAATGGAAATAAACTCTGTAAAGGCAACAAGTTCATCAGGATTTTTTTTTAAGTAAGTTTTTATCAAAGCATTGCTTTAAAAGGAAATATAAAGATGGGGAGTAATAAATTGGTTGCCTGTCATATCGATGCATAGAAATTCAGCATATGTATTATAACCTGCTATTTAGCCCCCAAATGGTGTTTTTCTTCATCCACTGGGTATATACATTTGATACAAAACAGAGTATGAGTCACTAATTAATTTGTGTTCATGTGCCAATACTGACAGTACTATACCAATTAAGTAATCAGTCTTTTCAAACTGAAGAGTAGATCAGAATCACCTGGAGGCTGATTGAAACAGATTTGCTGGGCCCCGCTCTCAGAGTTCAGTAGGTCTGGTGGCCCTGAGAATCTGCATTTTTAACAAGGTTCTAGGTGATACTGATGCTGCTGGTCCAGGGACCACACTGAGAATCACTGAACTAGTAACCATTATATTCACATAAGCTTGGGCCCTATCACTAGCCTGGACTTCCTGCTGCATGTTCCCAGGGAGTCCACTTGAACCATATGAAGAAACAGTCTGAGGTGGTTTTCTTATAAATTCTATGGCTCAAAAGTCATACAATAGTTTAGGGGATTCTGTCTATAATTATGATTAATTTTTAATTTCCTCAACTTCATGTAAGGCCCAATGCTGGCTGATAGTGGTTGCTTAGGTAAAGAGGCGCATATAGCAGGCACCAGTGAGATTCACTAGCAAGGAACCATTGCAGATGAAAATCTTCTCACCAAAGCAAAACAGATTGGTTCACAGTGATTGCTCCAGGGACTGCTGGGCCAGTCCACTCTTGGTGTTTGAAGAGGACTGTCCAAAGGAGTGGAGTACTGACACAGGCCACAACATGTATGAACTTTGAAAACATCATGCTAAATGAAAGAAGCCAGTCCCCAAAGACCACATATTGTATGATTCTCTTCATGTGAAAGTCCAGAACAGGGAAATCGATAGAGGCAGACAGTAGGTTAGTAGTTTTAGAGCTGATGAGAGCTAGGGGAAGGTGGGGGGCGGAGGAGGAAGTTAGCTAAAGGGTACAAGGTGCCTTTTTGAGGTGATGCAAATGGTCTAAGATTGTGGTAATGGTTGCACACATCTGTGAATATACTAAAAACCATTGAATTGTACACTTTGAATGGGTGAATTGTATGGTATGTGATTCATATCTCAACAAAGCTGTCAAGCAAAAAAAGGACTGTCCGCACGCATAATTTGCTCATCCTCACACCTTGCTCACTGTCTTCCTACTTTCCAAAAAGCTTTCTTAGTGCTGTGCACACACAGACTGTCTCAAACATATGGCAAGGCGCTAATATTCATGGCCATATCTAAAGCAAAGAAGGGATTCCCAAAATATAATTAAGCCTTTTTAACCTATTATATTTATCCAAAGTGAAGGAAAAAAGGTATGCTAAAGCACAAAAGGTATAAGACTGACCATAGAGTTAGGGAAAAAATTTCTGGCTTCTTATAAAAAGCAGGTTGTAAAATTAAAATCAAGTGCTCCAAGTGTGAGAATTATGAAGAAACCATGGAGGCCTCCACTTCAGAAAACACAGTTTGAAGGGAGCATGAGGTGGGGGCTCTGGAAATAATTTTTATACATCCCAAGGTACAAAGACAGTGTTAAGGGGGCCAGTCCGGTGGCGCAGCGGTTTAGTCCGCGCTTGGCAGCCCGGGGTTCGCGGGTTCGGATCCCGGGCGCCCGCCAACGCACTGCCTGTCAGCCATGCTGTGGCGGCATCCCATATAAAGTAGAGGAAGATGGGCACGATGTTAGCCCAGGGCCAGTCTTCCTCAGCAAAAAGAGGAGGATTGGCAACGGGTGTCAGCTCAGGGCTGGTCTTCCTCACAAAAAAAAAAAAAAAAAGACAGTGTTAAGAAGCTAAATAACATTTCCTTTCAAGGGCTACAGGAGATGCTGGAAAGAAGGTGTGAAGAGAAAGGCCCTGAACAGTCCAGGCCTTGGACACATAAAAAGGAAGCAAATGCTTCAGAAACTGAAACTCATCCCAGAAGCAAATTATCTTAATTCACTAATTAATATGTTCACAAAACATGCTCTGAGCACATATAATAGCTTCCAACAACGTAGCCAGATCTTGCCCTATACTGAAGCAATACAAAGAAAGATGCAATGCAAATACAAGATGCCACCCAACCCTCAAAGAGTTTATTGTCTGCTGTGGAAACTGGGCAAGCCAGTGGTCACAGTACTTTCTGATGACCACTTGGATAAGTGGTGGGAAGAGAGACAGGTAATTTACACTGTGGGCTCTGAGACAGCATCCTGTAGAAAATGACCCTTGAGCTGAATTTTAAAGGACAAGTAGGAGTTAGCTAGCTAGAGAATGAGGGATAGGATGTGACAGGTTGGATTTAAGAGCAAGTAGGGAACCTCAGCTTTGGCAGGCACCATCTGAGTGGCTTGGCTCCTCCATGGTCCTGGCACCTGCAGAACAGGTCCACCATGGTCCTAGATTTCCCTGGGTAGCCCTGACCCTTCGGGTCTAGTGACACCACCTCCTCCTATTATTCCTCCAGCCCTAGAACTTGCTATTGGTGCTATTGTTATTAATCTCTGGTTGCCTCATCATCCCGATTGACTTCTTAGCTCTTCCATCACCTGTGTAACCAATTCACTGTATTAAGCGTCCTCTGCTCCAAAGACCAAAAACAAATAAAAGCAGGTGGGAAGGCCTGGAAAGAACCAGTATCATTACTGATTGGAATCTGCAATTAACTGTGAATGTCTGGGGTGAACGACGTGTGCGAGATGAGAGGAACAAATAAACACAGAGAAGTGGGGTGTTAGGAGCTAAGCTAAAAGCAACAGGGAGCATTTAAAGGATGAAGCAGGGATCTGACTAGCATTTAGTAAGATCATCCTGGTAGCAGTGTAGAGAATGGGTTTATTGGGGTTGTCCATGGACAGATGAGTGGTAGATAAACCATTTGGGAAGCTGTTTCAGTAATCCTGGTGAGGGATGATACCGGCATGGACTAGTGAGCAGTTGTCAAACATTTTGGTCTCAGGAGCCCTTTATACTCTTGAAAATTATTAAAGGCTCCAAGATGGCTGCCTTAGTTCTAGACAGTACATGCAGACACAACAAGGTGATCGAAGAGAGATTATCTGTAAATTAATATTTCTGTTCAAGAGCCAATATAACTTTTCTCAAAAATCCCTCAGCTGACTCTCTTCCAGTGCTTAAACTAGTCACTGAAAAGAGGGGGTGAGGAGAGCATCATGTTTTGTTTAAACCAATCATGATTCACTCTCTGGGATCAGGGTTGGGGCTGGGTCCAGCCTCCTCTGAAGCTTATAGAGGCACCTACTAGCAAGGAAGAAAGTGGGAAGGGTACGTGCTCTTGGGTAAGGAACTATCAGAGGCAGCTACGGGATTCATCAATATAGAAGTCATCAGTTGAAGTCCCATGTTTCCTGGTGATTAACCAGAGGGGCAATGAAGCAAGATAAGCTGAGACCCAAGGACCTGTAAGGAACATGGACACTTAAGGAATGAGCAAAGTAAAAAGAAGCTCTGGAAGAAACTGTGGTGGGGCAGAAGGTAAGTGGTTAAGAGCGTGTGGCTCCAAGTCAGATGGCTGGAGTTGGGTACTAATGTTATTAGCTGTCTGATTTTGAGAAAATCACTTAGATTTTTCTAAACCTAAGTTTTCTCATCTATAAAATTACAGAAATAATTATGCCTATTTCATTAGTATTATTAAGAGGGAGGATTAAATAGATTAATATGTGTAGATGGCACAGAACCTTTTATAAGTGAGGGCTACTGTATTATTAGTGTTAATATTATTGAGGGTCTGCTTCAGAGATGGAAAGATAATCAGAAGTAACAGAAGCCAGGAGAGAAGAGAATTTTAAAAATATCTCCAGTGATAAATACTGAAAACAAGTCAATTAAGGTAAGAACCATTGTGAAATACTTAAGGGTTGCTCTATCCACATTTTTAGCATCTACAATTGGCTTATATTAAACTGGCAGTCAGCTAAGTCCACAAGACTTTTTGACACAAACTCCAGCCAAAATAGGTCTCTTTCTTTCTGTACATGTGTAGCTGATGGCAGGATTTATAGTTTATCCACTACTTTCTGTCTAACCCTTGGGTTAGCCCAGTGTTCTAGCCTGAAAAGATCAATTTGAATCTTTGATCTATCATGCTTACTTTAGATGGCTTTTTCACTGTTAATGTCATCTGCATATTTGATGTGTATATATCTTGTATATTTTTATCTAATCTTATAACAGTTAAGTGGTAAGAATATGTAAAAGGGGAGTAAAGTTTCTGTAAGCTTCACTTGGTTTCCTCATCTGTAAAATGAGCACAATTACACTTCTTTCACATAGGGTTGTAATGAATAAGTACATGCCTGAACATGCCTGGTACTGTGTCTAGCACAAAGATGTTCCTAAATTCTTCCCTGTTTCCTCCTCTCTTCCTCCCTGTATCCCTTCTTTCCTTCCTTTCTTTTTTGATGGCTTTACAACATTGCTTTAACATATTGCCTTGCTTATGAAGAGAAACTACATATAGAACAGTGTTTTGAAATCCAATTGGCTAGAATAGATTACACTGAATTTCATGCTTTGATTGGTGACAGCTCCCTAAAGTGAGCATAAAGGCATAAATGTGCTTCTGTCTCCTTTTCTCATGATCCCCTAATCCCCTCTCACATACTATACCTCACACATCCTCCTCCCACACCCCCTCTCATCCCTCAAAGCAGATCATAGTCAGTTCACTGTCATTGAGTATCCACAGTGTGCACCGCATCAGATTAGGGCTGAAGTTAAGATACTAGAAGCCAAAGAGAACCTCACTGCCTTTCAGGATCTAATGAACTCTAGTGCCTGGGTTTAATCCCCTCAGGCTAAAGTCTCTCCATTTTCCTGTAAATCAACTACCTCCTGCTTACACCTGGGGAAAGGAAAGTTAGAAGAATCCTTCTGGATTTTTGCCCTCTCTCCCAGTGATATGCACATCTCATACACATATTCTTTCATGCTTTCAATAAATATTTCTTAAGCCTTTATTGTGTGCTAGGCATGATTATAAATACTAGGGATGCTGTGGAGAACAAGGCAACAAGTTCTCTGTTCTCATGGATTTACAGTCTAGATGGGGAGACGGACAATAAACACACAGAAAATGCATGAACAAGACAATATCAGAAATAAGTGCATATATAGCATTTGAACAAGTGACAGGCTAAAGTGTGGCTCCTTTAGACTGAGTGGGCAGGAAAAGCCCCTCTGAGCAGTTGACATTTCAGCTGAGACCTGAATCATGAGAAAGAACCAGTCACACTAAGATCTAAAGCACATTCCAGACAGAAGAAACACTAGTACAAAGCCCCTAAGGTAGGGATAAAATTGCTGTGTTCAGAGGGCTGAAAGGAGGCCAGTGTGGCTGGATTAGAGCACAAAAGGGGAGAGCAGTATGAGATAAAGTGGGAGAGCCAGGGGCCAGGTCACTGTGGCAGGGCCTCACAAACCTGCAGGCCTGTTAGGATCTCCCCGGGACATTTAAAAACTGTATGGGGCCCTCCTGCAGAGATTCTGACTCGCTTGGTCTGAGGTGGGGCCCTGGCATCAGAAGTTCCCAGAGGATTCCTATGGGCAGCCAGGGTTGAGAATCAATGATGTCTGGGTTTCATAAACTATGGTAGGGAGTTTGTATTTGCTCTTAAGTGGGACGGGAAGTCACTAAAGGGTATTAAGCAGAGGAGTGATGGGATTTGAGTAATTTATTTAAAAGATCCCTCTAGCTTCTATATAGAGAATGGATTGTAGTGGATCAAGAGATGAAGCAGTCTATTATTGTCTTTTTGTGGACATATGCTTTCATTTCTCCTGGGTAAATACCTAGGAATGGAATTGCTGGAAACAACCCAAACGTCCATCAAAAGGTGAATGGATAAACAGATTGTGATATGTTCATACAATAAAATACTACTCAGCTAAAAAATAAAGAACTGATACACTCAGTAACATGGATGAATCTCAAAACCATTATGCAGAGCCAACCAGTCAGACACAAAACAGTGTATACTATACTATTCCTTTTATGAGGTTTAAGAAAAGGTGAAACTAATCTATGGTGATAGTGATCAGATGTGGCTGCCTCCAGGAGGTAGAGACTGACTGGAATTGGGTTACTAGGGAATTTATTAGGGTAATAGAATTGTTCTGCAACTGATTACATGGCTGTACATGTTTATCAAAACTCATTGAACTGTACACTTAGGATCTGTACATTTCATTGTATGTGAATTTTGCCTCAATTAAAAAAGAAAAAAAAAAAAACTACTACACACCTACTAGAATGGCTCTTTAAAAAAAAAGAAAACAATACCAAGTGCTGGAGAGGATGTGGAACAATTGGAACTCTCCTATATTACTGGTGGGAACGCAAAATGGAAAATAGTTCAGCAGTTTCTTATAAAATTAAACAGGCACTTACCATGTGATTGAGCAATCTCACATCTAGGTATTTACCCAAGAGAAATAAAACATGTCACACAAAGACCCATATGTGAATGTTTATAGAGAAAAGCAACAGAGATTACAGTTAGGAGGCTATTTGCAGTCCTGGTGAAAGATGATGGCTTAGTCTAGGCTGACAGCAATGGAGATGAAGAGAAGTTAACACATTTAGGATATGTTCTGGAGGTAGAGTCTAAGGGATTGTGTGGGGAGAAGACAGGAATCAAGAATGACTCTTAGGTTTCTGGTATGAGCATCTGTATGGGTGATGATGCCATTTATGGAGTTTTGGAAAACTGGGAAGGATAGGCTAGAGGAGAGGAAGATTGAGAGTTCTTTTTTAGCCATGTTAAGTCCGAGGTGTGTATTAGACTTCACGGACATTTTAGTTATGATGATAGGTGGCAGTAGAATGCTGGTCCTTTAAGTTGTGATAGCAGAGTCAAGAATAGGCTTATGAAACACAGAATTAGATATACTTTGATGTCTCTGTGTAGTTGTGGACCTAACAGATAAAAGGATAGGAAAAAAAATTCAGGATGAGATGAAGCAATAAATAGTTTAATCCAAACAAATGGTGTAGTCACCTGAGTGGAAGTTTATAGGTGCTAATAAGCTTGAAAATTAGATAATGATATGATTTAGATTCAGGTATGCGGGCTACTATGTCCATTTCTGTTAGTTATCTATTGCTACATAATGAATTACCCCCAAATTTAGAGGCTTAAAACAACAATAAATGTTTACTATCTGATACAGTTTCTGTGGATCAGTAATTTGGGAGCAGCTTAGCGGTTTTTGTTTTTTTGAGCAGAAAGGAGCTGCTAAGTTTTGAGTTGGGGTCTCTCATGAAGTTGCTGAGTCAAAATGTTGGCCAAGACTGTGGCTATCTAAAGGCTTGACTGGAGCTAGAGGATCTGTGTCCCAGATGGGTGATTCATATACATGGCAAGTTAACGACGGCTGTTGGTGGGAGGACTCAGTTCCTTACCACACGGACCTCTTCTCTCCTTAGGGCTGTATGAGTAGCCAGCTTCCTCCAGAGCAAACAATCCAAGAGTGTGCAAGGGAGAAGAGGCAATGTCTTTTATGACCTAGCTTCAGAAGTCACTCTCCATCATTTCCACAATGTCCTATTGGCTACACACGTCAGCCTTGTTCAGAGTAGAAGTGTCTACCCAGGGGAGTGACTAACAGAAGGTGGGAATCATTGGAGGCCATTGTGGAGGCTGGTGACAACTCCCTTTTTAAGTTTTAGAGTTTATTTAAGCATATAAAGGGACTCATCCTGGTAGTGGTATCATGAACAAAATTGCACCAGATATTTGTGTCTCCTGACCTCATATGCTATTCAAACAGCTTGGGAAGGTATGCTCAGAAGAATTTGAGAAAATGAGCTTTTTTTTTTTTTTTTTTTTTTTTTTTAAGCAATAAGCCTTTTTTAAACACTGGGAAGGTTTACAGTTACATATAGATATGTTTGAGAAAATCAGGGCTGGCCTGGTGGCGTAGCAGTTGAGTTCACATGCTCTGCTTCTGCGGCCCAGGATTCACAGGTTCGGGTCCCAGGCACGGACCTGTGTACCACCTGTCAAGCCATGCTGTGGCGGTGTCCCATATAAAGTAGAGGAAGATGGGCACAGATGTTAACCCAGGGTCGGTCTTCCTCAGCAAAAGGAGGAGGATTGACAACAGATGTTAGCTCAGGGTTAGTCTTCCTCACACACACAAAAAGAAAATCAAACACATCATATTCATATTTTTGTGTAAAGGAATGTGTATAAGTATTTGTGTAAAAGAATGTGTATAAGTATTTGTGTAAAAGAATGTGTTTTAAGTATTTATAATATTTAAGAGAATATGACCTATTACAATAACATATTGTAAGTATGGTACTTATTTAAAATGTGTAATATAAGTAATTGATTTACATTTGTAATTTTAAGTGGAAATCTTTCAAAATGTAAATGTAATATTAGACATTTAAAAGAACTTAAAATTAACATATTTATAAGATTAATTTATTGGATATATATGAATTACTTAAGTACGTGGAAAGAGTTTTTGTCAGGCAGACAACTGAAGTACTTCAAAAAAAATCAAATATATTAAATTGACAAATGCAGTTAAAATATTTAAAGTGGGTTAATTAAGCAAATTTGTCAGTGTAACCAAATATTAATCAAAAGCCCCCTTAGAAGTGACTAAATTTAGCTATACGATAAAATTTACAAGTTGAATTTACAAGCTTACAGAAAATCTCCTTGGGTTTTGATTTTGTAAAGTCAAATATTAATTTCAAAACCAAAGTAACTTCTGAATAATTTTTCTATGTACAAAAGTCACCTTTGAGTCAAGAGAGTCACTTGGATGGCAGGTGGGGAAGGGGAAAAGGGAGATTTTGGCTGATGAGTCAGGCCCAGCCTGAACAAGCTCCCGCCTGACCCTTGTTTCTGCCTGATGGCTGAGCTGGTCCACAGGACGAGCTCCTCCCTGCCAGGCCAGAGGGTGGGGGAAGGGAAGCAGGCAGCCCCGCCTCTGCCTGAGTTGTCGTCCCCACGCACCCCCCAACCCCCAACCCCCACCCCCCCCCACCCTGTCTTCACATACTCTATGCATGTAATAAGTGCTGCACTGGCCTTAATACCAATTCACAGCATGACTCTTGCTCTCTCCAAAGGAGCTGAGCACATGGTATAATGGTCTTTATTAACTTGCTCTTTGTCCAAGGGACTGCTAACTGACCTGCAGGACTAATTGTGGTGTATTAAGCAGAGTACAGTAAAAACCTGCAGAGGGTCCTCCAGGACATAAAACCTGCAAATTCACTGCATTGTAGTAATAGGACTTATAGATACAAAACAAAAACATAGGCAAACATTGCTTCATATTGGGTAGTAAATTCTCACATTTAGTTTTTGGTTGTAATATTGAAATTTTAAATTTACTGTAACTGATCTTACGTCTGAACCCCTACCCAGCAGCATGGGCAGGAGTGCTCATAAATTTCCTATTACCTGTATTTTTGTGTCTTCCGTCAAAGTTCAGCTCCCAGTTCACACTCTTTGCTGGGGATGGCATCCAGGTGCAGGCAGGGAGCCTCTGAAGTCCCCGAGTGGAGAGCCAGAGCAAGGGGCTGCTCTTTGATGCAGGGTGGCGGGGTGGCCTGCTCTCTGCAATGGCACCTACCCAGTGCTCGGCCCTGCTGCCCTTTGCACGGGTTTTAGCATCCACTGCTGCCAACTGATGAGTCGCCACAACCTCCCAGTCCCGACTTTTCCCTGGAGGCCTTCTCTTCCCCACCAGGGTCCAGGTCGCAGCTCCAACCTTCCCACCCTGGCACAGCACTCCACCCTCCACCATTCGGGGTATGTGCCAGCAGGTGGGGCTTCTCTTGGAATTCCACCTGTAGGCGGTCAGATCCAGGGATTTCCAGCTGATCAACAGCTCTCTAAAGTTTTGCTTTCCTAATAGGGGATGCAGACCGTTTACAGAATCTTGGCTTGACAGGACCTATCCCCATTTCTCCTCCGCAAACTTCATCTTTCCGGCTTGACAGTAAAACTTGTCCGCTCAGGCTGCCGTCTTTGGCCCCTTAGCATTTTTCTCTTTCACTCAAGCAAAAGCCCCTCTGCTCTTGTCCTACCTGACATCCTCCTCTCTTGGGTCCTTGGCAGTGTGCCCAGGTCCCCCTTTTTCCTACCTCTGTCTTCTCTCTCCTTCCCACAGTACTCAGAGGCTGAAGGGATGGGCTTCTGGCAGGAATGTCTTTCCTCAGGGCGCTAAGCTTCAAGTCCCAGTCATGACGGCGGAAGAGGATCGTCACTGTATTGTGTGAGAAGTTTGGTTTGAGTCCATAATGTGAGCAGAGAATGATCAAAACTAGATCATATACTGGGGACAAAAGTACGTTGGTACTATATATGTACCTATATTTCAATTGAAACTAACTTTACATATTGTTAATTGGATTTTTGAGAGGATAGGGATGGGGAATTATATTTAACAAAGAATTACTGCCTGACTGTTATGTGCAAAGTATTGGACCCTGTCTACAAGGAAGTAACACCTTAGAGAGGGAGAAAATCACATCTACAAATATCTTCAATAGAAGCCAGAAGACGGCAAATGCTATAGAGGAAGTTCCAACAGACTACCACGGGAGCCTGGAGAAGGGTAACGTGAATTCTGAATGGATCCATCCAGGAAGGCTTCAAGGAGCAGGCACAAATTTCTGAGGCCAACTTAGGAAAAAAGGCTATAGGAAAGAATAAGATATATGGTTTCTGTTTTTGAAGATTCATGGTCTAATGGCAGAAACTGACATTTTGTGGAAAAGATGACATTTAAGCTGGACTTTGAAAGACATGCAATTTAGCAAGTAGAGATAGAGAATAAGAGAAAAAGAGATTTCGAGGAAAAGGAAGCATGAATATCAAGGACACCAATGGTTCCTTTTCACTTCCCCCTCCCAGTTCATCCACATGGTTTCTGTGAAAATCCTCTTCTTGGTACCATGTGATCACACGGTTTCTGTAAGAATTATCTTCTGACCATACAATGTTGGTTGGTGAATGTTGGTAGAATTCTGACCCTCCAGGCCGATCAGTTCTTCCTTAGGAATTTTGGAACTGAAACTGAGAAAAAAGTAGTCAGTTCCTCTTTGGGTATCAGAAGGTAAACTTTGGAGCTACTGGTGACTATGACCCTGAGAAATATAGGAAGAGAGAGAGGGTGAGAGAGAAAAGAAACAGAGAGAGAGAAAGAGAAAGAAAGGAAGCGGATACAAAGGGAAAAAATGTCACAGAGTGAGAACCCTGGTGACCTTGTATCTCTCCTTTTGCACATTCCTGAAGCTCAGCTGCATTTCTGTTCTTGGGTTCCCTGAGATACAGTAGTAACTTTGTGATAAATTTCTTTTTCCTTAAGCTAAATTGAGTTTTTTAGATGTTGCTTTTCTTGTCATTTTTTTGCCACCAAATTTCTCCTTAGCAATTGTACTAGTTTCCTCCCACCAAATTAACTGCTGTAACAAATTACCACAGACTTGATGGCTTAAAAACAACAATTTATTCTCTCACAGTTCTGGAAGGTGTAACCCAAATCAAGGTGTCAGTAGTGCTGTGCTCCTGCTAACAGTCCTCGGGAAGAATCTTTCCTCGACTCTTTCTAGCTTCTGGTGGCTGCTGGCAATCTTTGGCATTCCCTGGCTTGTGGGTGCATCACTCTAATTTCTGCCTCCATCTCCCCTTTGTGTGTCTCTCTGAGTCCTCACACGGCCTTCTTATAAGGACACCAGTCATTGGATTTAGGTACCACCCTAATCCAGAAGGATCTCATCTTAATTAATTCTGCAAAGACCCGATTTCCAAATAAGGTTACATTCTGAGGTTCCAGGTGGACAAGAATTTTGGGGGACAATATTCAACCCAGCACAGTACACCAATTCAATGCACAAAGGCGTTGGGGCTGCAGGTTCGGGCCATGTTTAAAGCAGGTGCTTGAAGACCAGGAATGTTGTGCTGAGGATGCTGAGGTTTGCTCTCTACCCACAGAAGAGACATCAAGTGCTCTACACAGGAGAATATCATGGTCAGAGTTTCGTGGAGGATTGCTTTGGTCACAGTGTATAAAATAAATGGGCTAAGGAGGAAGGAAAACCAGTTATACCATTTGATAATTCATGTGAAAGGTAATACAGTCTTGAGTCAGGATAGAGGGTATAGGAATGGGAAAAATGAACAAGTGGAAGACACATTGCAGATTCAGAGTTGACCGGACTTGGCAATGAATTGTAGGGTAGGGTGGGAGGAAGAGAGAGAAGAGTGTAGATGGACTGTACAATATGGATGGTCCATAAACATCACTGAGTGGTTGCCAGGTGAGGGATAGTATTACCCAGAGGGTTCATATATAAACAGAAGGACAAGGCTTGAGGATCCCACAGGGATGGACCCCAGAGACACTATGAGTGGTGGGGGAGTTGGAAGTAAGCTCTCTCAGTTTGGATTACTTCCATGAAAATTATTCCGTGTTTGTACAAGAGGATTTCATGGCATAGTCTTTTCCTGCTTTTGCTTTTGATTTTCTAATACTCTTTACCTACATCAAGATCTTTGTCTGGATAACACATCTTTAATTTTCATAGATCTTGCCAGATCACTTTCCTAAAAGGCTATAACAATTTCCTTTTCCACTGGCATTGCATGAGAGTCCCTTTTCCTCCTTACTCCCACTATTAACAGATATTTTCACACTTTAATTTTTGTTCTTTGAAAATGTGACTTCTTTTAATGGCCAAGAAACCTTGCATCATATCAACATACCATAAATTACTTAAATATTTTCCTATTTTTGGACATTTATATTGTTTCCCATTTTTTGCTATAATAAAATTAATAACCCAGAAATGGGCATTTTTATATATAAATCTTTGTCCTTCCAGTGATGCTTATCATTTGAAAGAAAATGACATAGGGATAGTTTCCCCAGATTCTTTGCCTTGTTATTTTTCTTCCTGTGTGCCTTTCTTTCATTTCACTGATAATATTTTTATGGGAGGGGTATGAGAGAGGGAAAGGGTTAAAACAAATAGATTGTTGATTGTCTTTGAATTCTATTTATATATGCTATTCCTGTCCTTCACTACCAGACCAAGTGATCTAGAATTGCTATTAAGCCATTATGAGTTCTCAAATTTTACTTTACATATAAATGAAGTTTCTCATCTTACTAAGGGAAGAACAAATGCACGAGCATCCTAGTATTGTCTGTAACCTACAAAAGCAGCTTGACTGTTTATTTTCTTAGACATAGAAATTCTGAAAAGCATCAATCTTTACTTGCCATGGTGAAAAAAAGAGATGAGATTTATATCTTGATAACATGAATGGTATATATTATAATATATGAGGGGATAAATAAACATCCTTTTCTATATTCTTCTCCCTTAACATTTAGCTATTAGAGTCAGAATGCTTCGACAGCAGAATCCTCACTTGAGCAAGGTTTTTCTATAACATTATTCATGTTCTTGGCTGTGGATGCCAATTAAGACTCTCGAGTCTAAAATTGCTTTGTTTGCTTTTTAAAGAAATCTGCCCACCTTACAGACCTACAAGTTAACTAACCAGTCTGGTTATCTTCCTCCCAGAGGACTTTGCTCTGTTGGTTTCCTGCCAGCTCTTACTTTCAAATTGAAATAGTTCAGTTTCTCTGTTTCTAGAACCTAGAATTCATTACGCTTGGATTTTTGCCAACAATGTCCCTCTCATGTTTTCAAAACTAAGATGAATGTTACAGAATGACCTAGTGGGCTCAGTCCATGATTAGAAGTCAGGCAGTGATATATCGGATGTCTGCCTGGATGCTCTGTTCTGGGTAGTGGGGCTGCTAGGAGAATGGGATTCTGGGAGGGGAGCAGGGCATCCAGGGTGAAGCCTTGGGACTGGAGTGGAGAAATATGTGTGTTAGATTAGGTAAGAGGTGGCTGATGTGAGGCAAGACTTAGATTCTTTCCCTGCCCTGGGGACCCTGGTGGGTCTCTACCATAGAAAGGGCATAGTTAGTCATTCCCTTTGGCCATTTGGGTATAAAACAGAAAGTCAGGTGACAGAGAATATTTATCAAGGGCTCTAGGATGAACTGCTCTATTTTTTTTCGATTTTCGATGCTCCTTTTCTCCTCCTACCTCTGCAACCCTGTCTGTTCTCTTGTTTCTGTTAGTGAAAGGTGTACCTTCCTGCAACAGAGCAGAAGTCTTAGGAATGTATACATCAGCATAACCTTAGGGCCAAATGAATTTTTCATTCATATGGCTCTGTTGAATGATGTAGGAAAATTCCTTTACCTTTTTTTTTCTTGGTGAGGAAGATTGGCCCTGAGCTAACACCTGTTGCCAATCTTCCCCTTTTTGCTTGAGGAAGATTGTCCCTGAGCTAACATCTGTGCCAATCTTCCTCTATTTTGTATGTGGGATGCCCCACAGCATGGCTTGATGATTGGTGTGTAGGTCCATGCCTGGGATCCAAACCCATGAACCCCAGGCTGCTGAAGTGAAGTGCACGAACCCAACCACTAAGTCACTGAGCCAGCCCCCTTTACCTTTTATGTTACTTTCTAGGAATACTTTAGTGTGTAAATTTTTTTCTCTTCTAATTGGTTGTATATTTTTCAAATTAAACTTTTAATTTTGAGATAATTGTAGATTAACATGTAATTAGAAGAAATGATGCTGAGAGAGCCTGTGTACCCTTTACCCAGTTTCCCCCAATAGTACATTTTGCAAAACTATAGTGCAATATCATTGTATGATACATTCACGTACAATATGATTGACATTGATCCAGTCAAGATACAGCACATTTCCATCACCACAAGGATCTCTCATGTTGCCTTTTTATAGTCACATATACTTCCCTCTTTCCTTGACCCCCTCATTATTCCTTGGTAATCACTAATCTAGTCTTCATTTCTATAATTTTGTCATTTCAAGCATGTTATATAATCATATATCTGATTAGGAGTTAATACCCAAAATATATAAAGAACTTATACAACTTAATATCAAAAAAGCAAGCAACCAGATTAAAAAGTGGGCAGGGAACTTGAATAGACATTTTTCTAAAGAAAACATACAGATGGCTAACTGACACATGAAAAAATGTTCGACATCACTAATCATCAGGGAAATGCAAATCAAAACCACAATGAGATAGCACCTCACAACTGTCAGAATGGCTATTATCAGAAAGACAAAAAATAACAAGGATTGGTGAGGACGTGAAGAAAAGGGAAACCTCATATGCTGTTGGTAAGAATGTAAGCTAGTGCAGCCACTATGGAAAACAGTATGGAGGATCCTCAAAAATTAAAAACAGAACTACCATACAATCCAGCAATTCCACATCTCAGTGGAAAGAAAATCCAAAGAAAATGAAAACACGAATACAAAGAGATATATGCACGCCTATGTTCACTGCAGAATTATTTACAATAGCCAAGATACGGAAACAACCTAAGTGTCCATCAACAGATGAATGGATAAAGATGTTGTGTGTACGCATATGTATATACGTACATATGTGAATATTACTCAGCTGTAAAAAAGAATGAAATCTTGCCATTTGTGACAACATGGATGGACACAGAGGTTATTATGCTAAGTGAAATAAGTCAGAGAAAGGACAAATACTGTATGACTTCACTTAGATGTGGAATGTAAAAAACAAAATAAACAAACAAAACAAAACAGAAACAGATTCATAGATACAGGAAACAAACTAGTGGATACCAGAGCAGGGAAGGGTTGGGGGACAGGTAAAATAGATGAAGGAGATTCAGAAGTTCAAACTTCCACTTATAAAATAAATAAGTTGTAGGGATGTAATGTACAGCATAGGAATATAGTCAATAATGTTATAACAACTTTGTATGGTGATAGATGGTAACTGGACTTATCATGGTGATTATTTTGCAATGCATGTAAATATCAAATTATTATGATGTACATTTGAAACTAATAGGATGTTGTATGTCAATTATATTTCAATAAAAAAATCAAAAAAAAGAAAGAATGTTATATAAATGGAATCATGCAGCATATAACCTTTTGGTACTGGCTCTTTTTATTCAGCATAAGTTCCTGGAGATTTGTGTATGTATCAATAGTTTATTATTATTTTTTTATTTCTGAGTAATATTTCATGGTATGAATGTACTACAATTTGTTTACTATTCACTCATTGAAGGACATCTGGGTTGTTTCCAGTTTCTGGCTATTATGAGTAAAGCTGCCATGAACATCTGTGTAGAGGCTTTTATGTGAACATAAGTTTTCACTTCTCTAGGATAAATGCCCAAGAGTGCAATTGCTGGGTCTTGTGGTAGTTGCATGTTTAGTTTTATAAAAAACTGCCAAACAGTTTTCAAGAGTGGCTGGACCACTTTACATTCCCACCAGCAATGTGTGAGTGGTCCAGTTTCTCCACATCCTTGCCAGCATTTGATGTTGCCACTATTTTTAATTTTAGCCATTCTGATAGTAGTGTAGTGATATCTCATTGTGGTTTAAATCTGAATTATTTTCCTGATGGCTAATGATGTTGAACATCTTTCCATGTGCTTATTTGCCATCTGTATATCCTCTTTGGGAAATATGTTCATGTTTGTTGCCCATTTTCTAATTGAATTGTTTGATTTTTTTCAATTGTTGAGTTTTGAGTGTTCTCCATATATTCTAGACACCAGTTCTTTGTTGGATATGTGGTTTGCAAATATTTTCTCCCAGTCTGCACCTTGATATTTCCTTCTCTTAACAGGGTCTTTTGGAAACAAAAATTTTAACTTGGAGAGGTCCAGTATATCAGTTTTTCCTGGATTGTGCTGTTGGTATCAAGTGTAAGAACTCTTTACTTACCCCTAGATCCTGAAGATTTTCTCCTATATTTTTTTCTAAAAGTTGTATAGTTTCACATTTTACGTTTAAGTCTATGGCCACATATTTTTAAGTAGCTGTTTAGGTCTCTGCTGTCTGAAATAAGTCTTAGTACGTAGAGTTCCTTCTGCCCTCATTTTCCTTATCAAGCATCTACTGAGCGCCAACTATGACTCAAGACACTGATACCAATCACGGATACAATTTCCGGTTAGATACATGACTCTGACTTTGTAATAAGTCTGTTGAGTGATATACTTAAAAGAATGAGCTTTGGAACCAGACTGTTTGGGTTCAAATCCTGGTGTTACTTCTCAAAAGCTTTGTGATCTTTAGCAAATTACTTAATCCCTCTGACCATCAATTTTTCACATCATCATTCACACCTGGATGAAAATAGTAATAATACCTATTTCTCAGGACTGTTGTGAGAAGTAAATGAAATATTATGTGTAAAATGCCTAGCACAGTGCCTGGCACATACATAGAAAACATTCAATAATTGTTGACCCCCCTCCTTCCCACCCGCTCATGCGAAGATTCTCCGGGTGCCATCTCCAACTCCCAGTCTCCTTCCCCACAATCTCCATTTCTTCCTCTCTACTTCTCCTGGTCCTAATTATTCTACTTCTTTTATGAAACCTTTTCAACCTACTTCAGCATTTGATAGAATTTCCTATCTCCAAATTGTTGTGGTATTCATACACGTGATCAGGTTAGCTTTATTGTTTCATGGATGTATCATGTGCCTCCCTCACTCCATACCTCCTTGAGGGTCTCCTCCTAATCCTCCATGGAGTATTTGCAAGTGGCAAATACTCAACAAGTACCCAGTACACCGATAGTGGGGATCTCATTTACAACGTGTTTTGTAGAAAGCAATTTGGCAAAATGAATCCAAAGCCTTAAACTCTTTGACCCAGTAATTTACCTTTTTTAGAATGGTCAGATATTTGAACAAAAATTTATGTGTAGGAATTTCTTATAGCCTTATCTGTAAAAGTAAGCATTTAGAAAAACATAAATGTATAATGATAAAAAATCAGGAATCATGCAAATTCCCTTTATATGGGGAAATATTATACTGACAATAAAATTCTGTTTTCCTAGTCATGGATTATAGCTATAAGGGTAGTCACTAATGCACTCTTTACAATAGTGAAAAACATAGAAATAATCCAACTATAATGACAAATTAAATAAAAAATTGTCACAAAATAGAATTAGAGTATGACCCCATTTATTTAAAAAGTGTTATATGTATAGAGATACATACACAGAAGCATACAAAAAACAGGAAAAATATACACCAAAATTTTAGTGGTGATTGTCTCTGAGTAACAGCTTTTTGGTGACTTTAATTTTGATTTTGCCTTCTCCAAAACATAACATTTATTGCTTTTAGCATAAGAAAATAAGAATGAAAGTTATAATCTATTTTTTAAATAATATTCTGGAGACTATTTAATTACATGAAGATAATGGTCATTCATTCATTGCATTCAAAACATTTACTAACTGCCTACCAACTGTTAGGCCCAGTATTAGGAACCCAATGGAGAACACTATTAGCAAAGTCCTTGAATCACAGATAGTCTAGTGAGGGGTACAAAAAATTATAAAACAGTGAGAAAATATAGTACTGAGTATATATAGTGATAGTACTGAGTGTCACGGACGCTTAAAGAAAGATGCAGGTTGGGGAGGTAGGATAAGGCCATTTCGTAGAATTTGAGTGAGTTAGAGCCAAAAGAAGAGGTGTGGATAGGGAAGAATGATCCAAGCTTAGGGATAAGCATTTTCAAAGGTTCTGATGGGATATCACCGAAGAAATTTGAAAAGCCAGGGGGGCAGGGTAAGGATTTGGAAGAACTTGAAAAAGTAAGTAGGAATTGGAACATGACAGTTCTTATAGGCTATGTTGATGACATATTCTATCCTTAAGAGTCAACAGGAAAAAAAGTGACAACAAAGAGTTTAAATGGGAGTGACAGGATCACGTTTTTTGCTTTAAAAAGATCACACTGACTGAGTAGGGAATGCATTAGAGGGAGGCAGGATGGGAGGCAGGGAGACCAGTTAGGCAGTGGTTTAGGTCACTGAGATGATGATAGTGGCTGTGGGGATGGAGAGATGAGACCTAATATGGAAGTGACTTGGTGATAGACTGCATTCGTGGTGGTGGTGAAGGAGGTGTCAAAGAAAAGCAAGAGTCAAGGATGATGTTTTGGCTCCTGGGTTGGCAACTGTGGATGGTGGTATCACTATTTGAGATGAGGGACAGATGAGGAGGCACAGAGTAAGAGGGAAAATAAGTTCAGTTTTCGATACACTGAGTTTGAGCTGCCTGTGGGAAGTCCAGTGGGGTGTTCAGGAAGCTATTAGAGACTTGTCTGAAGGTCAGGTGTGCAACTGGCTGTATAGACACGTGTTTTGAGGAGCGTCATGAGGTCACTCAAGAGATATATGTAGAATGAGAAGAGAAGAGGGCTTAGGACAGAACCCTAAGGAAAACCAATATTTGAGAGACTGAAAGTGAGAAAGAAAATTGACTCAAACCTGGTCTGGGACAGAAATTTTTTGTGTGATGTAATTTACAACTCCTTCTGGGAAGCAATTAGCATTCCTGATAAAGTGCGTGAATGTTTTTCTGACAGACTTTAATAAGACTGAGAACTCCTTCTGGGAAGCTAGGGTTACCCATCCAGCTGATTGACTAGCCTAATAATCTTTAACCAGATGTTCTTTTTTTGTATCCATTCTCAACATGGTTGGTGAGCCATTCTTTTTTTTCCCATAAAATGTCTCAACTAAAATACTCCTACAGTTGAATTTTTCAAAAAGTTTCTTTCCATGCACTCAAAAACAATTTGTCTGAGGCATTGCTTTAACAAAAGAAAGAAAGGAACCTGCAAGATAATTAGAAGAGGCCAGAGAGGTAGGAGAGAAACCAGAAGACTGTCGGTATCTTGGAAGCCAGGTACCATTGGTTCAAGAAACACGGCATGAATGGACTACAGTGTCAAATGCTCGTGAGAGGTCAAGTAAAACAAGGATGGGAAATGACCACTGGATTTAGCAATAAGAATGTTAATGGTGATCTTGGCGAGAGCAGTTTCACTGGGGTGATTGGGGGCATAAGTCAGATTTCAGTGGGCTCAAGTGAGTGCAAAACATTCTTTCAAAAGGTGTGACTGTAAAGGAAGAGAGCTTTGAGAGGGTTTCTTTTTAGAGGGAGACATGAGTATATTTAAATGTGTTTGGGAAAGAGTCAGCAGCCAGAGAAGTAGACGGTACCTGAAAGAGAGGGCTAATCTTGAGTTAGAGACCAGAGACGGTGGGCCAGTCTCAGGGGATTCCAAGCCCAGGTGGAGGGAAGGTGAGCCCCCTCCCATTGTGACAGGAAAGAAGGAGGAGGATGGGCCTGCAGGGACGATGTCTGCAAGTTTGGTGGTGGAAAGTCAAAGGTGTTCCCGTCCAGTGGCCTCTATTACTTCTGTGATGTGGGAGGTTAGGGGCTCTGCTGAAAGTGCCAAGGTCAGTGGCAGATGGCAAACCGAGGACCGGAAGGAAGCTCTAAGATCATGAGGAGAATGGGAGATTGAACTGACTGGGGAGAGAGTAATTTGGGGCATTGTAGAGGTGGAGGATAACCAACATACTGTGGAACCAATCAGCATGGATTTGTGATTTTCTCCAATGGTGCTTAGAAGTCCAGATTTAGGCATGTGGAAGGGTAAAATGTTTGAATTAATCTGGACTGTCTTCAGTGAAACCACAGAAGCTTGTAGCTTCCTCTGCCCGTCCTTTAAATATGACTTAGTTTCGAGCCTAGGTTTTGTATTCCTCTCACTTTATAGACGCTTTCAATTGATTTCCTCCACTCCTGTGGCCTCAGTTAATCCCTCTGTGCTGATAACTCCCAAAACAATACTTGCAATGCAGCCTTTCTCTAGAGCACCAGACTCCTGGTCCCACCAGTTGGGTATCTTCTCAGACTGAACTCATCTTATTCCCACTCTTGCATTTCCTTTCCTTTGAGAATGAATGTAGACCCCAGGAGGCCAGGGGATTATTTGTCTTTTTCGCCATTGCACACTCTGAACTCAGTGCTCAGTCAATATGTGTTGAATAAATGAAGGAATCCACTCGGTTCTCTAAGCCAGAGACCTGAGAGTCATCCTTGACTCCAACTTCTCCTTCACCTCTGACATCCAATCCATCAAGTCTTGTCCACAATGAAATATGCCTCGTGGCAGGGGAAAAAAGTGAATTTTCGAACAGTTTTAACGCGGAAACGTAAGCGTTTGCTCTACCTCCTTCTCTTTGCTTCATTAACATTGGAAGAAACCAGTGGGAGGGCACCTCCCTCCTTGCTTCCTCTCCCCCTGCGCACCCAGTCCTATCTGCCTCAGAGAAAAGGGAGCCAGTTTTTCATTTGCTAATGATTTGGGCTCAGGTTATAATGGGCCATTGAGGTGTATTGTGGAAGAAATAAGGAACATGGAGCTTTCCGGCGAGGGATAAAGAGACTGTGGGGGTGGCGACCCCCGGGACAAGAGGGAGGAAGGGCCTGGGATCTGATCCAGGCTTGTCCGAGAAGGTTCCCCGCCCCCCGGGAAGGACCCCTGCGAGGGGCCTGAGTCCTCCCAGCCGCAGTCAGGAAGGCCGGCCCTCTGCCCGCCCCGGGCCGCGCGGCCTGAGCCTCCGCTCTGCGTGCAGGGACGGGGCTCGGACCCCTCGGTACTGGGCTTCAACCTGTTCACTGCCCCGCAGGACCTTCCTTAGCTTCCTCTAGACGTTGCTTTCCCTCCGTACGACTGCCTCTGCGTAGTGGGCGCCTTCCTGAGATCCCCAGGGAGCCCGTAAGCCCCGGAGACATCCCCCGGGCACCTACCTGATTGGGGAAGGAGCTCTCACACCCCTTCCGGGGGAGGGTGCTGAACTGGGCAAGCGGAGACCTCCGAAGAGCTGGGACGCCTCCATCACAGGCGGGTCTGTCTGCTTGTCTCCATTCCATATTCAATGACTGTGGTCCAAGCCTCCTTCATCTCTCACCTGGTAACTACAGAAGCTTCCTAACTGCTTCCCTACCTCCTGTCTCACTGCCCCACCCCATCCATTCTCCACAAAGAAGCCAGACGTTTTGTTTAAAAAAAGACAAGCGCAAAACTGGACCTCCATCCCCTCCTCACCTGGCTAACACTTAGAATCCTTGAGATTTCAGCTTTAGGGTCATTTAGGGTCACTTATTCTGAGAAGTCTTCTCTGACCACTTTCCTCCCACCACACACACACACACACACACACACACACACACACACACACGAACTAGGGGTCCATGTATATGTTTTCCCCAAACGCTATAGTTTATTGTAATCACTTGTTTATATTTGTAACTGACCTGTGGGCAGAGAATGGGCCTCCTCCTCTGCTTCCCTGCCACTTTGTCTCCGGGTCCCAGCCCTGTGCCACGGTGTGGTGGGTGGGAGGAAGCTCTACACGAGAGGTTCTCGAACTTGAGTGTGGATCAAAATTATCTGGAGGGCTTGTTCAACAAAGATTGCCGGATCCCCCTTCTGATTCAGTAGGTCTGGGGTGGGGCTGGAGATAACACAGCTCTGACAAGTTTTCAGGTGCAGCAGCTGCTGCTGGTTGGAGATCACATTTTGAGTTACCATGGCTCTACACCCAGTAAGAGAAGGCTGGAGGAGTAGATTGGAGTGACTTTTCAGATAAAAAGAAAGGTCAAGTGGGAAGCATAGGGTTTGGGAGTCTTGGAGGTAGTGGTCAAAATGGAAGATATTTGAATTTGATGTTAAAGATGGCAAAACTTTCCAGTAGTTGACAAGGTCCAGGGAGTAACTATGAGAACGCAAGGTTGAAGTGGCCTGTAGATGAAGGTATGGTATGGAGGCAGCCAAAGACCTGAAAATTAAAAGAAAATTGACTTAACTAAGTACAATAGTAAAATGAAAAAAAAGAAAGATGTAAATGAAAAGGAAGATTGTAAAATGGAATGTATATTTTAATTTTATTAAAAATGCCTAGAAAAAAGACTGAAAATACATGGCAATGTTTATAATAGTTATCCCTATGGGTGAGTTTTATTATGTCCCTTCATCTTTCCAAATTTTCAAAATTCTCTCCATTATCATGTTTTCCTTTCATGATTGTGGGAGAGCTTTTCCAATTTTGAACCTCCTCAGTCTTGGACATTTCCATCTGGTTGAATTAAATTATCTCCTCTCCTGTCCTCCTGTCAGACTAGTTTCTCTTTGACATCTTAACTTTGTGCTAAAAGTGTGAAAATCAACAAAATTAAAACAACCAAAATCAAAAACAAGCAAAAGAAAACAAAAAAACCCCCAAACAAACAAAAAAGAAAGAACCTCAGGAAAAAAATAATTTGGTTGGTACTGACACCATCAAGAAAGTATCTCAGGTAATGGCCTTTCAGTCACTCCATATATTTGAGGGTCACAACCACCTACCCAGAGGGGTTACTGGGCTGTTCAGGACTGGTGACCTCACCAACTGGTCAGACAGGGAACTCTAGTCCTAATCTTTCACCCATCACCTCCTGTTTTTTCTCATGGAGTTCAGACTTGTGCTGAATTTAGTTCCCAATTTCACTCTTCTCGTTCAGAGTTATACCTAATTATCCCTCTTTGAACTAGATCCCCTCCCATCCAAATAATATCATTCAAAAAAGTTAATAAAAGGTTATTCTTTTCTGTCATTTAGTTAGTAAAGTTATTTTTAAAGAAACAACTTGACAACCTAAGTCCTCTTTATATCAAAGTTTATTTGGGGATAAATTCAAAGTTCCAAACAGAGTACAAATAAACTTTTAGAACACAACCCATTTTATCCAGGAGAGCACTTGTGCAATAAAAAATTCTCTCTCTATGTTGTAATGTATACCAACCGGCAATGTTATTTGCCAGTAAGACTTTCTTGCTTATTTCTCTGAAGGAATGAGAGTTATGACTTTAGCATATGCATCTACTTCATTTCAAATATGAACAATTCTTGTCAAGGCCTGATAATTGTTTACCCACAGAGTAGACAAATGAAATGACTAAGTAAACATTTAGAGGTTTAATCATGTATGGTTTCAAAATCAGGAATATGAATATCCAAATTTTTATTCCATAAATACCCATTATTATGGAAGAAAGAATTAAACTGTGTATGACTACAGCAAAATGTAGAGAATATATAGAATTGTCATTATCATCACGAACATTGATCAGATCAGATCAGGAAAGACTAGAAGCTTGATATTTCAACCACACTGACCACTTTGTGACTATTTTCTTGAATGTCCTTTCTTCTCTGATAATAAAGTGTGAATGAACAGAACCATTCTAGAGACTAGGAAATAGTGATCCTGAATGATTTGGTAAAGTAAGACAGTAAGTGACAGAGTGGAACCAGAAACTCCTTTTCCTAATTGCCAGCTTAGTACATCTTATTCTAGATTGTATTATTTGTGCTGCCGCAAGGCAAACCACGTCATTACCTTTCCCATTTCAGAAATAGGTTGTATAAAAGTTTCCTTTGTGGTCTGATGGCAAAAGACACTTATTTAAAAAATGTCAACGGCTAATCATTAATGATGGAATATTTTTACATGTCCTTATCGATCCAAGTTGTCTTCCATTTCTTCAAATAATCATCACTTTCTAAATTTGGTAAGAACAATTGGAAATTACTGAATGTTAAAGGGAAAAGGGGCGTTAGATATCTTGTCTATCATTCAGTGGGGAAACTAAGGCCCCAAGAGATTTGTCCAGGGTCATAATGAGAGTTGAATGGAGTCTCCTGACTTCTAGCTCAGGGCTATTTATAGCACATGGTACTGCCTCAGTCATCAGAATTCTGAAGCAGTGGCATAACTGAGACCCTCAGTCCTGATCAGTATCTCACTGTGGGGAGTATGTGCAACATTTCACCTCTTATTTTTCTCATCTATTTATTCAATACGCTCATTTTGTTGCCTGATGTTTTGAGAATGGGGATAGTCAGAAGAAAACAAGTAAAATGGTAAGTGGCAAAAATGGTTTAATTATTTTGGAGGGGGAGAATGAGTGAGGTAAGGCTGGCTAGAATTTAGAAAAGTTGCAATTTTCCATGGAGAGAAGACCTAGGGGAGATGGGAGGCTTGGCTGAGGGAACTGATAACCTCCTACTGCCAGGGCCTCTGTGGGTAGTTTTATGGAGTTTTCTCATTAATCTTAACAACCGTTTGGGTAGGGTTGTTAACCTCATTTTAAGACTCACAAAGAACTTGAGGCTCAGAGAAGTTCCGTAACTTACCCCACAGTCACACAAGCTGGTAACCGGTAGAGCCAGATTCAACGCAGAGTCTGGCTGGCTAAGAAGCCAGACTTTTACTTCTACAGGAGGGTATGTGTAAGGTGAGCCGATGAAAATAACGATAACTGCAGTGCAACATTAACAATAGTAATAGTGACAGTCAGCATAGTGCTTTACAGGTGTGATCTCCTTGAGCAGGATTAAGTGAGCACATTGTAATAGGACTGATAGGGTGTCTTTGTACTCTTCATTAGTGAAACAGGAGAGGAAGAAAGAGGACATTTCGTAAGATTTCCTTTGTTTTCTGAAAAATAATTGAAAGGCTCAATTAGTTTCATTTTGCTGCGTTTATCAGATATGTTCTTGATGTGGGTGGATGGACTGGTGTGTGACTGTGTGAAATCAAACCTGATATATTCAGAAAAATTCTTCCGGTGGATAAGCATGACTTTGGGTTCGATATTCAATTTTGTAATTAGTGATCACTGTTCCTATGTACTGAATGGGAGTTTTAATCTGTACCCAGGTCTTTCTCCTTTTGAAGCCGAATGTCATATACACCCTTATTTCTTTAGGGGGTCCATAGAAGAAGTATGTTAACCCCAAAAGGAAAAAACAAGTTTGTATTCTGTGGAAAATCAGTAACCACTCATTTTTACACATAAATACCCCCAAAATGAATCACTGAAGACTAATTTTATATTAGTCTGCAACTCCGGTTTTAGCATTAGGCTCAATTCTCATATCTGGAAGGTGATGTCCAGTTCTACAATACTGTGTAACATAAAAGTGATGACAACTTATAATCACTGTCTTCTAAATGAACTAATGCTCATGTGCAATTATCAGTTCGATGCAAACTTAGGTAAAGATGTGTTCCGGCTCCAACACTGGATTCTCTGTATTTAAAAATTCACAACTAATTCACAACTCTTTAAAACTGTTACTACAAAAGAACTATTTATTTTGTCATCCAGCCTAAAAATAAAATCTTTCACCCAAATTACACGCCTCAATAGCCATATTTTTATCTACATAATTTTAAACTAATTTTCCATAAGTTCAGAATCCATTTCCAGGTGCAGTAATGTCAGACAAAAGTTGGAACCGGAAGAGTTTGGAGGGGATAATTTAAAAGCCCACCTCCCTGCCTGGAGACACCTCAAGAATTTCTAGGCTCACAAGGGAGGTTTAGGAAGAGATTTTAAAAGCTGAACAGTGCCGCTCTTTGCAAGCCCCCGCGGGCGCAGGCCGAGCCGGCTGCAGCCAGGACCGCCAAGAGTTAACGAGGGACCGAGCCCCCCGCGCCGCGGACTCCCCGCGCTCTCCC
This sequence comes from Tapirus indicus, assembly GCA_031878705.1. Taxonomy (NCBI): domain Eukaryota; kingdom Metazoa; phylum Chordata; class Mammalia; order Perissodactyla; family Tapiridae; genus Tapirus; species Tapirus indicus. The sequence continues at coordinate 134,407,577 of CM062919.1, read as the reverse complement.
TCCGCCCTTCTGTCCCCACCCTCTCGTTTTGGCAAGGGATTAAAGTGCTCCCCCCTGTGGCAGCAGTGACCCAGAAATGAGTTTGATTCACACACTCCTTCCTCCATAACAAGCCAAACGCCCGTCCGAGAGTGCCTCCCTGCGCGAGTGCTGGGTGTGTGCGCGCCGGCGAACGCAGGGGCCCGCCCGGCTCCCCGCCCGCCCGTCCGCCGCGGCCCGAACTCATGCGGCGCGGAGCGAGCGGCGAGGAGCCCAGCGCCGCGGCCGAAGCCCTCCGCAGCAGGTACGCGCGCGGGCCGAGGGGGGCGCGCGGGGTGGGCGCGCCGCGCGTGTGTCCGCGCGTGTCCGCGTGTGGGTCCGTGTGCGCGTCCCGATCCCGCGGCGGCGGCGACGGCGGCGGCGGCGGCGGCTGCAGGACGAGCCGAGAGGCTCAGCCATATTTGATGGTTTTGTTGCTTTGCTCAGGAGTTCTCGGGAGTAATTTAATGCCGAAGGTCGCTGCCTAGTGGAAATAATATAGTACGTCATTAATATGGCGCCAAAAGATTGGGTTCTCGATATGTAGCGAGGAGGGAGGGCAGGCAGCCGCCGAGCACGGCGTTACTATCCCACCAGTAACTTGGGCATTGCCGGGGCGGGGGCCAGAGGAGGAGGAGGAGAGGATGATTTTTGGATCCTGAGAATTGATCTATGTTGGATCAGTAAGTTTTATTATGATTATTTTTCAATTTTGGGGGGCTGAAGACTTAGAGCTTTTTCTTATTTTGGATTTGCGAAGAACATGTGGTTTTCAGGTGAATCATCAATTAAACGCGTTCAGGAGCAGAAGCCCAGTTTAGTTGGCTTTAGTTTATAGAATTTTTTAAAAAGCCAAAGTGCATTAGGCTGCATGAAAGTGGAAAGCATAGTAGCAACTTGGTAGACAGATGGCAATGGCAGAACGCAGGTCCGAGAACATATATGAATCCAGTGTGTGTGACCGTGGTGGTCGTGGGGGACGACTATATTTGTCCAAACATAGGTGTGTGTGTATAGGTACATCTGTGTAGGGTGGTTGCAGCCCTGGCTCTTGTCACCGCGTCACCACATGTCCATAATATTCATTGCATCAATTCAAGGGCAGTGAGCAGGGGGTGGAGGGACAGCTTGGCAATTAGATTCTTCCAAATTGAGGTTTCAATGATCAGACCTTTTACTTACAGCGAGACTGGCTGTAAAGTGTAAAACCCTTCATCGGTGCATTTAGGAAGGAGTTACATTGGTAGAGCAAAGTACCGATTAACCATGAACTTAAAACGGTTTGCAAATTGCAACCTTTGGCACCATCTGCAAATTGTGGGGGTGGGGTCGCTTGTTCTTCGCTGCCTTAAATGAACGTGCAGCGTGTACCCCTGGACTGCAAGTTGCAAAGCCCTTCAGTGCACGTGTCTTGTGCTTGTGAGTGTGTGTTTGCGAGTTGGGGGCTGTTGTTCAGTAGCCAGCAGGCTTTCCGGGTTGTTGGCGCTGGCTTGCAAATGCGGGAGAGGGATGGAATGTGGAATGCTGACCGGGGAACCGAATCCTGTCGGAACGGTCCCATTTGCTGGAGAAATTCGATCCCTTCCACCTCCATCCCGCTCCCCCCGCCCGCCGGCGGGCAGGAGGCGGGGCCGAGGACGCGGCTGCTGCTCAAAGTGGCGGAGCGCGGCGGCGGGAGGCAGGTGCACCGCACCCGCCAGTGGGGGTGCCTCAACTTCCGCGGGCGTTTAAATAGCAGCCTCTCTCCCCTCCCACCGGTAATAGGTGACCTGGCGGCCGAGGGCGGCGGGGGGAAAGGGATGGGGGAGACCCGGGAGCGCGCCTCCGCGGCACGTGGGCAGGTGCTGGGTGGCCCCGGGGCCAACTTTTGTAGCCCGCCTCTGGCGTTGGAGGAGAGGCGGCTCCATGTGGAAATGGGGGCGGGCGGCGGCCGCGGCGCTGCTTTCCCGGCTGCGGCCGGAGCGTTACCTAACGGTCCCAGCAGCGCTGCCTGGGCCCGGGGTGGGGGTCTTCGGGGGCGGGGACGCCCGGCCCGCCGCGCCCGCGCCGCCAGAGCCCCGCACAAAGCCCGCGGCGTGGGGGCGGCCGCCGCGCCCCCGCCCAGGGAACGGCCCGCAACCCGTCGCCGTCCCCGCGCCGATTCCGGCGGGCGGCCGCAGGCGTTTGTTTGTTGGTTCCGCGCCGCCTTCCTCGCCGGATGGCTTCCTGTGACAGAGGTGATACACAGTTTCCAGAACTGTCTGGGGGCGGGAGCGGGAGCCGCGCCGCTCGGGGCTGCTCGCCGCTGCTCCCCTCTCACAACCGTTTCTCGCCGGCGTGCCCGCCCCAGCTCGGAGGTGCCGCCCGGGAGGGACCCGGGGAGGAGGACGGCGCGGCCGTTTCCAGCGGCGCAAGTGGCTTGTGGACGCGAGGGAGCGTTTGATTTGCAACTGGGGCCAAGCGGATTGGTGCAGCTGGCGGCGGCGGGGCGGGAGGAGCGGCGGCGGCGGCGGCGGGGGGTGGCCACTTTCAAATGGCGAGGGCGGCGGCGGGGACGCCGCGGCGGAGGGAGCGGGGCTTGGTTGCGCCGCAAGAAGGTGTCATCACTGCAGCGGGGCTAATTCCGGCGGAGGTGCCGGGAGTTACTTTCCCCTCCTCCCGCGCTGTTGTTTCTGTCGCCTCGGGGGGAGGAGGAGGAGGACCGGGAGGGAGGGAGGAGAGAGAAGGAGGGAGGGGGCGGCGCCGCGCGGAGCCGCGGCCCTGCGCACACCCCGGCGGGCGGCTGGAGCCGCGCGCTGCCTTCTCTGGTGCGGGGCGGCGGCCCAGCTCCCCCACCCCGGATCCCCCCTCCTGGGGTCCCCGGCCTTCCACCCCCAGCCTAGCCCGCACTCCCCGAGCCCACGCGGGCCCTCCCCCCCCGAGTCCTGCGCCCCGGCTCCCTCACCTCAGCCCCCCCGCCCCCGGGCTTGCCCACCCCGGGCTCCCCCTCCCGGGCGCGCGGGGGCGGCCGCAGTCCCGGCGCCCGGTGAGGCAGCGAGCAGACAAAAAAGCGGGCGATTTAAACGTGCCTTCGAAACCCGTTAGGAATGCGTCGTCACCCGGAGACCGTTTAAAAGCAGCTTTGGCTGGCTTTCTAGTAACGTGGAGGCAGGCGCCCCACCTCGTCTCGGCGGGGCGAGGGCCTGTCGCCTGTTTATCCCCGGCCAGGAGGAAATTAAAATTAAAAAAAAATTTTTTATAAATGATAGCTGCAGTTGAATGACTTAAGACAGCTACATTTTTAGGAAAGTGGGAGAGAATCTGAGGTTTCCATTAATAGGAATGCTTAGGGGCTTCTTTCCCAAAGGTTTTTATTAGGTGAACTGTTTTTCCTTTTTAGAAAACCCCTGTGAAAGGCTAGCTCTCTAGTTACTTGTAGCTCAAGGCTGATATCTTTCAAAGCTAATGAACTAGTTTTAAGATACAGAGAAATTATTTCCTTGAAAGCTGTTTTAGGTAGTGATCCACCAATGGTTAGAGATTATTACCATAGTAAGTTTCATTTTGATCAAATCACAGCTAATCAAGATTTAATCACTTCCAGGTGGAGAAAGGAAGCGTTCAACGTAACCATACTTACACTGATTTAACACTTTTGGTACAATAATTTGTTGTACTAGGGTGGGCAGCACATGGCGAGATACATGGGATGTTCTGTGGGTGACACTTTCTAGCAAGTATCTGCAACCCAGAATTTTTATTGTCCTTTTATCCCAAATATTTCAGTCTCATTTAATGTCACTTTTAAATGAGATGACTTTCTGATTGTTTTGGTATTTTGGTTCCTTCCTTAAGTTTGTGTATTTTTATATGTGTGTATGATCTGGCATTTTCATTTTGACCTCTAGAACAAATAGTTTTCAGCTATTTAAGTGTTGTGTTTCTCCATATCTCCCTTCATCCTTACAACTAGCCAGACATAAAGGTTGTTGCCTGACATGCAATAGAACTTGAGCTTGACTCTATCTTAGGCTGCTTTCTAGTAAGAAAAGTTGCATGGGTTGCCACAGAGATTTTTAACTTTGATAAAGCTAAATATATGTTCATTTAAAAGGAAAAAAAACCCCACCTTATTAGTTCCCCTTCCATCACTTGACAGGTTTTCAGCCTATAAGTGAGTGTTTTAGTCTTATTAGTTACCAAGGTTGAAAGAGTAGCTGTAAAGGGAAAACAGTAGGGGAAAAGTGTGACTGAGAATGAGACCAGAGAGAAAAAACTCTAGAGTTTAAGGAAATGTTGTATTTTAAAAACAACTGTTGCTTAGCCCAGAGGCTTGGGGAGAAGGATTAAGTAAAAAAAAAACTTAAGAGGACTTGGTGAGAATAAAAGCAGATCTCTATTGTATTTCGCCTATAGTAGGCACTTCATAAAGACTGATTTTTGACTTCAAGGAGCCCTTAGTGGCTTTTTCTATTATCACAGAAGTGGTGTCACACGTACATTGTTGAAAATTAGGAAATACAGAGAAGCAAATATAACACATTTCTACCATCCATTGTTTCACTTTCCAGATAATTGTGCATATGTGTGTATGTTTTAGTCAAAATGAGATCATACTGTATATACAGCTCTGTAAGGAGTTTTTTTCCTGTCAGCTAGCTTGATAAGTTTTCATCTCATCACTGAGATGTATTCACATTTCCTCAGTTGGCCTCAAAATACAACAGAGCAGCTTTGTCTAAAACACTGTCCAGCTGAGAATCATTTATTGCATCTGATTATTTCCTGTAAGTAGATTTTAATCTCTAGGAACTTTTTTCCTGAGCTAACATCTGTTGCCAATCTTCCTCTTTTAACTTGAGGAAGATTCTCCTTGAGCTAACGTCTGTGCCAATCTTTCTCTATTTTTTATGTGGGTCGCCACCACAGCATGGCCACCACCGAGTGATGTAGGTATGCACTGGGAATGGAACCCTGGCCGCTGAAGTGAAGTGCGCTGAACTTAACCACTAGGCCACTGGCCGGCCCTGTAATCTGTAGTAACTTTTGTTGGAACCTCTGACATTGAGGAGGGAAGCCTTTGGAATTAATCATGACTGGATTTAAAAAAAATTGGAAATCAAAATAGCATTTTCTTATAATTGGAAGTTTTAGATTTGGAGATTACCTGTTTGAAAAATACTGTAAAGAAATTGCCTGATGTATTTATCCACAGACTTGTTGGAAAAAGAATTATCTACTGTTTGTGTTTCAGTACTGAGGTGGTTGGAACAGCAAATATCAAGACATCAAATGCTGATCATAGCCTTTATCTTCATTATTTGTCAGGAGTGAGGAGGCGGCATATAAATCTCACAATTTGCTTGCTTTCTTAGTTCCTGTGGGTGAAGCTCTTCCCTTGTTTAGTATTATGGGGCACCTTTTACATCATTACAGTTAATGGTCTGTCAGAATTTGCATTATAAACCCAGTTTTCCCACAAGGTTAATAAAATAGACCTCCTCTGGAGGAAAATATGATGTCTTAGCCAATGCATCTTGCTTTTTATGTGGATCGGCGTTAAAAAATTTGGCTTGATTGTTCAAACATTGGGAGTTGTGCCAGTGGTAAACTTATTTCTTCCCCTCCCCGTGCAAACCTGTAAGTTAGAATATTGGCACCATATTCAACAATACCTTTAAAAAAATTTTTTTTAAATAAAGGATGGTTTTGCTTGGAGTTGTTACTTTCTTAGGTGGTGTCAGAAGCTTGGTAGGAACTTTATTTGGGAAAGTGTTTTAATTCCTGAGACAGTAAGTTGTTTCCTTGAAAGTTTTACTGTTCCGTCTATTTTCTCCGTTTTCACAATCTTGCAGCACTTTATGTGATCATGTATTTTAAATTTGGATAATTAATATGTTTATTATTTGTAGTATATAATATTTCAGAAAGTTGAGAGTTAAATTGAAAGAGTCTATTGTCATTTGCCTGGTGTCCATATGGAAAAATATTGGTCTGTAATTGTGAGGGTATATATTTTGATGTTTTCACAACTGGCCTCTAATGGAATAAGTTACTCTGCATTTGTAATACATGCAAGAGTGGCCCCAGAGTGGAAGTGGCATCTAGTCTGTAAGTTTAGCTAGGGTCCAGTATCATAGAACACAGAGAAAATCTAGTCTTAAGAGGATATTCATCTTGGCTTGTTGTGGCCTTATCTAGACCTTGAGTGGTTACTAAGGATGTCTTTCCTCACCTGAAAGCAACAAAAATAAAGATGGGAGACATGAATGGAAATCTTAGCCGCTGGGAAAGGGACTTTGTATTTCCATTTTGAATCCTTTATTAATTCTAGAACAGTGGTGTATGATGTGCACTTACCAGACGTTCAAGGACCAAACTTATGATTGCTCTAAAACCTGTCTGGTACTCACTTTTTGCTTTTGGTTCTTCGGGTAGACGTAATAAGGTGACATAATAGGGTGATTGAGGACGGTTGAAATAAGTTCATTTTTAAAACTTTAGGTTCTTTTGAGCTTATTTGTTGAAGGAATTAGACTACAGTTTTCTCTTGTTTTGAAAGCACTCACAATTGACAATAATATTTACTTTTAATATTGATCATTTAATGTTTGCACAGGAGATTTTATTCATTTGAAAATTCATGACAGTTTCTAGGAAGTTATTTTAAGTGAAGATTTCGGTGGTGAGGGTCCAAACTGAAGAATAAAATAAAAGGAGTGTTTGTTTTTCTTTACTCCTTACTCCAGGGTAAGCAGCAAGAATTGGCAAGGTTAACAAGTTGCTGGAGTTTGAGTTGCATAGTTTGCTTTTGTTTAGCACAAAGTACACTAAACATGATTTAAGATTTTTCTTGATTACTCATGGTCATCTTTATGAGCATCAGTTATTTCAGTGTTGAAATATAATGATGCACTTTATGTGTAGGCTGAGTAGTGGTGGTGTGTAACTTTTACAAGTCAGAGACACTTTTGAGATCTAAAACCTATGGAACCTCTACCGTAGAAAAAGCGAGTAGCCCTGAAATTCGTTTAAGGGATTGGATGCACTTTTAAGTGCATCCTTGGATTCCAGTTTAGAGTTTAAGTTTTGGTGACTTCTTTTTATGATTTCTCTCTGATCCTTTTAAATCACTATTAACCATGTATTGTAGTTAAAATGGCTGTCTAGAACAGTCATTTTTCTGCTAATTGGTTATTGGCTTGAAAATCAGATAAGAAGCTTGTTAGAAGTTTTTATAACTTAGTGTACACTGGCCCCAAGTAGGAGCCTCAGGGATTTTTCTTTGAAAAAAATTCATGAGTTTCTAGACATGGCTTTTATTTAAGTTGCTTAGAGCACCTTCTCCCACTTTTTTTTTCCCTTTTGATTTTCTCTTGTTCTAGTTAAGGACTTAAGGAGTAAGTGTGTCCCTGATCCTTAACTTTGTAAGCGTTAAGGTAATTGTCAGTTGTCCAGGACCTGGTAATTGATTCACTTTTCACTAAACATACATAATGCTGGTTTATAAACATCATACTGCCCGTCTGTTGATTTATAGCAGGGATCAGTAAACTTTTTTTTTTGTAAAGGGCCAGATAGTAAATATTTTAGGCTTTGTGGGCCTGACAGTCTCTGTTACAGCTGTTCAACTCTGCCATTGTAAATGTGAAAGCAGTCAGTGGACAAGAGGTAAATGAATGAACACGGCTGTGTTCCAGTAAACTTTATTTACGGACAGTGAAGTTTGAATTTAGTGTAATTTTCATGTGTTATGAAATGTTCTTTTCACCCCCCCCCCCAACCATTTAAATGTGTGAAAACCACTCTTAGCTCAGGGGCTGGGCAATAGGCTGTGGACCTCTGATTTATAGAGAGACACAGCATTATCTGGTCACCAGGTTGTTTCTGTTGGGGCTGAGTTCTCTTTCTGGCAGGAACCTGAAGTAACAAGTTGAAATCAGAAGTTTGTTTGATAAATATGGAGGGAGTTGCCTAGTCTGGAGGCTGTGGCTCTTAACTCTTTGGTTCCTAGATCCCCTTTGAGGATAGGATGTGTAAAAAGGGATCCTGTGTACCTAGGAAAGCACACCTAGGCGGTCACACCCTCCAAGGGGGCCTGGCCAAGAAGCCCTTTGTAAGGTGCTATGCATTATAAACTGGGGTTCCTTGCAGAGGGATATAACCTCTCTCCGAGTAGGGTGTATATGGTATCCCTGTGATAGTGTTCAGGGAACCCCCTAGCACACTCTTCTTCCAGCTCTACCTCATGTATGCTCCACCAGGCAGAATGGCATTTGCAATTATCTTCACATCAGCTTGCCAGGAAACCCTGTTTCAATTTCCAAGTTAACAGACTGTTGTTCATTGATTATATTTTAGTTGTCTGCTTCCTGATAACATATAATGCACGGCCTTATCACGGCCTTAATCTTTCATATAACCTGTTTCTAAATCCCAGTAGGCTTCCAGGAGGGGGAAGCCCATGGTCCAGGCATCTGGGAGGAGGTGGATGGCACAGGAGTGCCCACCCACCCTGGGAACTGGTCTTTGGTTTGGCTAATGGCTTTGCTCTAGACCTATCTGTGCATCTTTGCTCATGCTGCTTAGCCTCTCCAGAATTCAATGTACTTGTCTTTATAATTATGAAAGGTAGATTAAATTATCTCTGAAATGTTTTCTAGTCCCATGGTTATGATTTTAGGGTTTCTTTTGGGAAGATTTCCTGCAGACGCAATCCGTGGATGAGACTTTTCAGCTTTAGCCTCAGAGAATACTCTTCAGACCTGGCTGCTAGGTTTTGAGACCATCTTACATTTCCATGACCGTAATAAGACTTGTAAAATTGCGATGAAATGTTTGTTTTCATTTGTAACTCAGATGATGTGTAAATGTAGTTTTTGTTAAGTGAGCCATCTAGGTCTCAAATATACAACTTTGGGAGTCTGTTTTTTTTTTTTAAACAGTACTTTAAAAATTTTTGGTGACTTAACATTGTTAGTAGTAACTGATAGTTTCTGACAACCGGCTATATAATCAAGGAACAAAGTTCCTCTAAACAGCTGCATTTCAATCTGTGCGCAGTGTAATTGTCATTAGCTGGTTGAATCTGGTTTCTGCAGAAGCTGCCTTGTATATCCTGTATAAGAACGTCTGGTTTGAGCATTTAAAAATCCTCTAAAATTACCCTATAGACACTTTGCACTTATTGACATTCTTCCAAGGGTGGATTTATTCTAGCTTAAGTCTACTTATTCTAGACTATTGATTTATTCTTCCCATCCTTACCTTTACTTGTGTTCATTCAGAAACTGTTAACGTTTGGTTTTTTTAAAGTGTTATTCTTCAGTGAACTTTTAGAGTTTGAACCTGAAGATTTGCCTCTCTCTCTCTCTGTGTGTGTGTGTGTGTGTGTGTGTGTGTGTGTATTATATAAATTAGAATTTGGTTCAGAGACCCCAAGGCAGAATAGAATACTAACTTCTGTATTCAGTGAAATGCTTTAGAAAAAACTTTATTTTCGTGTATACTGAAGAGATTGGTCTTACCTTATTAGTTTTCCCTGGTGTCAAAAAAACTGTGAAAAGAGGAATAGAACCTATAGGGCAAATAGGCTTTACCTCTAGTTAGAATATGCATTCTGGCTGAGTGGTAGCACTGTGTTGAGGAGGATTCTGAAGTCATGTCTGGGCTTGTAGAAAAGAATGACCTAATGTATTAACCATGCCTGCCCTGGCTGGAGGAAATGGTATATTTGGTTAGCCATCTCTGGAATGTAGCTTTTTTATTTTTATTTTTTGTTCCAAAATAGTACTACTCTTAAAATGAATAGGAAGTTGAATGTTTATTCTTTAAAGGTAGTTTAAACCTTAATTTTCCTGTCTGGGTTAGTTTTTTCTATTCTTATTGCATAATTTTTTAGTGACCTGCTGCTGGCATTGGCTGTTGAAAACTTTTGATTTTGAAGTAAATAATGAATGAGTGATAATATATAGCATTATCCTATTACCTTTTTTCCTCCTGCACTGTTTCATCAGGTATTCTTTTCTTTTATTTTTGGTGAGAAAGATTGTCCCTGAGCTAACATCTGTGCCCATCCTCCTCTATTTTGTATATGGGATGTCACCACAGCATGGCTTGATGGGTGGCGCGTAGGTCTGAGTCCGGGATCGGAACCTGCGAACCCCGGGCCGCCAGAGTGGCGTGCAAACTTAACCATTATGCCACGGGCTGTCCCCTCATCAGGTATCCTTTTATAGCAAGACAAGCCTCTGACACCCCATCTCAGGAAGGAGGTGGAATATACATAGTATATATTGATGGTTGCTCATTTTAGGCTGGTGCTTTGCATGGGGCCCAGAAGTTGTGCTCCCAGGGTCTTTTGTTTATGGTGAGGAGCAGGGAAGAAAGGTTTTGGATTTTAAATCTTTACTGTTGTAAGTGTATTACAGGATCATGGTAAAAAATTAAAATCATACAAAAAGTCATAAAGAGAAATAAAAGTTCCCAAACTATTCTCTCTGGAACACTTTCGTCAACATTTCTCAGAGATAAACACTTAACCTTTATGTTCTTCTGGAAATTTTCCATGACTATGCAAAGAATTGGTATATATATTCTCTTCCATCCTCCGTTTTATATAAATGGGCCTATATTTCAGTTGTTTTTTTCCTACAGTTTGCTTGTGTTTCTTAACATATCTTTGGCATCTTTCCATATCTGAGTATGTAGATCTAACAGAAAGGAACTCTGAGTAGATGGAAGTAGGGCTAGAAGCTCAAGATTGGAGGCCATGGTGACTGGCTACCTTTATTGTTTGGGTGTGAATTCATTTACTCCCATGTCAAGGGAAGTTAAAAAAATACATTCCAAGTACAAATCATTGGAATGTTTTGTCATAGCTGCTGTTCAGTTGCTGACTCTAATTGAGTCAGCAATTACAGAGACCTGGGAGGGGTTTAACAGATTGTTTTAGGGCTCATAACCAGCGACTGGATTATTTATAAATTGGCAAATGGGAGCTGCTTGTGATTCATTTAGAGCCACTCAAATATAAATTCCTTAAACTCTTGAAAAATACTTTTATTGACTTTTAAGGTTTGAGTTTAAAAATAATTTATAAAGAATTTACAGTGAATTAATGTGTTAATAGCACTTGGACTCTATGTAATATTCATAGGCGTAAATACTGCAGTATCTGGTCAGTTCTTATAATCTTTTTTGGGAGAGGTGGTTATTTATTGCTAATATAAACTCTTCAGCTGAATATTTTCAAGTGTGATGTCTTTGCAAAGGCTCTATGGTAGCTTGGGCAGCATTTTCTTTAAACAAATTTTGATATATGACATTATAAAGGACACATTTTTGAAAGTTCCATTTTTGGGAGTTGAAATATTTAGACAGAGTTAAAACTTTAACACTTAAGATCTAAGCAGTTTGTCAGTTAAATCAAATCTATGACTATTTCCTTTTGACCAGATACAACCCTTTGGTTAAAGTGAGAAATCTGAGTCAGAGTTATAGTCATGCTAGTATTTTTAGACCCTCCGTAAGCATATAAATTAGATGATAATTTGAAATTTGAAAACTTCCTATCTAGGTGATTAATGTTTGTTTTAAAAACTGAGGTAACCAGCTGGATTTCCTGCACATTTAGGGACAATAAATTGCCATGAAGTACAGGTCGTATTATATTTGGGTACTTGGTTACATTGGGTACTGTATACTGCATAGAAAACAAGCAAGTAACCTATAAAGAAAATGTAAATCTTTTTATGGAAGTAGTCTATGATTAATAACTTAGGAATCAAATTATCAATTACGTAGTGTTTAAAAATAATATTCAAGGGACCGGCCTGGTGGCACAGCGGTTAAGGTTGCACGCTTCGCTTTGGCTGCCCGGGGTTCGCAGGTTCGGACCCTGGACGCGGACAGATGCACTGCTTGTCAGCCATGCTGGCGGTGTCCCATATAAAGTAGAGGAAGATGGGCATGCATGTTAGCTCAGGGCCAGTCTTCCTCAGCAAAAAAGAGGAGGATCGGTAATGGATGTTAGTGCAGGGCTAGTCTTCCTCACACACAAAAAAATTCAAGTTGTGTGACCTTAGCAAACAGGAACAGAAAGGAACCCTTTTTATCTTTATGTAAGACTACTCGGTGTCTGAAAATCCATTTTTATTTTATACATTTTCTAAATACATTTTTTAACATAGTACATTTAGATATTAGATTATTAACTTTGACAGAGAATGGAAGGACACCAATAAATTTAAAAATAATATAATGGAAGTTACTCCAGCTAAAGGTCAATTAGATATTAAAGTGAAAGCAAGCATCTCAAATTCTATAGAGCTGAGTGAGCATAGGATACAGTTTATGTACGGGAACTCAGTCATTCATCTAATAGGTTATTTTAATATGTAGCATTGCATTAGGTGATATATAGAGAAATATGTAGAGGTCTTTAACTGAGTACCTTCTAGAACTTCTTGAGAGTGAAATAAGTAAGAATGAAAACATAGTGGATAAAATTGATACTTTGAGGGAGAAAGCAGCCTTTCTGCATATGAGCCATATGGTAATTAAAATCACTAGGGTGTGATCCTTGTTATAGTTGTAGAGTTTATGGCCTGATAAATGGTCCCTGTTCCACCACAGAGAGTAATTCTAGTCACCGGACAGTTTGTTTTCCTCAAATGGGTCCCTCTTTCCCAGGAATAGCATTGAATAAACATCCTTAAATTCTTAATAATCTTATTCTTTTGTAAAAGCCCTCTCTCCTTGTCCCTGAGGTCATTTCTCATTCTTCATTAGTTAGAATCTCATACCAGTCATGCCTGTCTGGGACCACACCCGGTCACTGGACATGTTCACTCGCACATTCCTGAGCCACCTTGGGGATGAGTTCCCTCAGCTAATGGCTGCTCTAAGTGCATGCTGACTTCTTTCCCCCCAATTTCATTCCAAGGAAACTTAAATTTCAAGGTTTTGAGGAATCTTGCTATCTTATGTACATATCCCATGTCCCACTGTAATCCATGAACAGTAACCTTGGCACCTTTATAGTAGTTACCACACTGAAGCTACTTGTCTAGGTACTTGCTTACTGTGTCTCCCTGTGGGCCGTTCCATATCTCGTTCACCATCTCTCTGGCATTTAACTCAATACAGTTTTAATCGAATTAATATATTGGCTAACCCAATACATTTTAACCCTATGACAGAGAGATTGAAGGAGAGTAATCTGCATGTAATCTAAATAGGGATTTGGGCCAGCTAGGAGGAAGGTGTCTGTGCTTCCTGAGGAGATGGTGCCCTGAGCAGCCACTACATGTGCCTGGTTGTCTTGGCACGTCCCTCCCTACAGGGGAGATGGAGGTGCCAAAGGATTGTCACTAGACTGATCCAGCCAGGGTCTTTGGCCAATGACCTCTTACTTGGCCTTTCTAGGCAATGTTCTGGTTATAATCAGCCTTCCTAGGTAGTCATACTCTTTTTGAGCAAAGACCCAGATGCCCAGTAATTTTTGTCTGCCTACCTGTTATGCTTCTCCTGGCAGATGGACACTCCAGGCTCCTGTAAATTGCATCACTTTGAGTCAGTTTTGATGAAACCAGACAGAATGTCAAGATGAGCTGTGTTGAAGACTGGACCCAGAGTTCTGAGGGCATCTCTTAGCTGCCCTGTGAGGCCTTATTTTGTTCAAGACCCTTCTCTGTGATGTCTTTAATTTAATTCGAGAGGATCTCTGTTCTCCAGAACTTACTATAAGCTTTTAGAGACACACATATATGGAACATTTAAGTGATGATGCAAGGCAGGAGTTGGTTGACTATTAAAGAAAACAGTACATTGAAAAGCAGGGTGAAAAATCTTCTGGATAATCTTCCGAAAGAAGAAAAGCTGAAATGAGGGGTAAAGAATGTAAGTGCTTTTAACTGGAATGGTGGACGATACTTTGGCTTTGAGCTGATCCCCAGAGAAGAGGTGGGATTGGGGTGGGCAGGGAGGAAAGGCAAAGGAACAGCATTAGCAGAGGTTGAAAACGGTTCGAGGGCAGGGGCCTGGCCCAGCCGAGGCAAGCTGGTTATGGGGGTTTGTGAGGAGAGGTGCTTGGGTAGAGCTGAGAGGGGCCAGGGAGCAGAAGACTGAGTTTCTGCCGGCACCATTTGCAGTGTGGAGCAGAGGGAGAGATTTGCATAGGGATAGCTTGATGAGGTCATCTCACAGGGAGGATTGATTTGTTTTAGTAATTGGAAGGGGTAGGAAATCTTAGTCATGGAGAATAGAAGGGTGATGCTTAAAGCAATCTAGATATAGGTGGTTGAAGACAGACCTGTGGGGCTGCAGGGGCACTTGAAAGGGTCATACATTATGAATCGACAAGCCTTGGTGATTGGATATAAGGAGGGATGTTTATTAGTAAAGAAATGAGCAAGTAGTACGATTCCGAATGTGAGGATGCTGCACAGAGTAATATGCTAGGTTATATATATGTTAACTGTTACAGTGCTTGGCCCCAAATTTTGTGCTGCTGCTTCTGGTTCTCTCTCGTTTGTTCTTCAGGGCTCAGAATCTTTCCCTGACTCCATCAACCTCTGTTCCTGTAGAGTCCTGTGTTGACCACTGTCAAGCACTGACCATGCTGAATTCCTGTTGACTTGTTTTTCTCGACTAGACCAGAAGTTCCATGAGGTCAGGGACAGTCATTTTCTTCCAGCACCTCCTAATAGGTATTCAGGTGTTTGTGGGATGTATTCTATGCTATTATATCTTCTTGCTGCTTTCTCTGGAGTGCTGCGAGTAGCCTTTTTAATTGATTATTACTTATCCTACTACCATCTAGATATAATCAGCCATTGCCCTAAAAGAGTCAGCAAAGGTAATGATGCGGAGGGCCCTCTGCTTTCTCGCAATGGCTTTTATTGGACAGATGTTTCCAGCATCCAACCACTGTATTGTATATCTTAAAGAGAGTAACGTGTACTTGCATTTCTTGGTATAGTAAGTAACCCCGGGTGAGATAAATCAGCCTGATGTCAAGGTTTAAGTACATTAGAGCCACAGAGGAGGGAATTCTGCCACACGCTAACCCCCATCACTGCACCAGGGGCCCTGGAGAAGTACAGTACCGCATCTCAACCTTCATTACTCAAGATCTTTCAGGGCGGCTAAAAATGGAATTCATTAGAAGGAAAATACTATTTTTACTCCTCTTTTACTTGCATAATTTTGCTTGAGAGAGTATTTCTGTGTGTTGAGAAGCATCATTCTATTTTGGCCAATGCTTGTATTTTTCATTTAGTGACTGTTGAAGTAAGTGCTTTCTCTGGGAGTTGTGTTTGAAAGCTAGGAGGAAGGCATTTTGATTCAAGAAGATTCTGAGTTCTCCAAGCTCTTCTATTTAGGTAAATTTAAGTTGTCGGAATCAATGAAGATGTAATCAGCATTTGTTTCTTTGTTTCCAGCTGGGGAGTGTTTTATGGGCTTTCTCAGCCCTTTCCTTCTCCTCACAGTTCTCACACCCACCTGTGATGTGGGAACTGCATTTTTCTCGGCATCACGCTGTTACTTTTAAGGAATTCCTCTTTAGGTAGCACTTTCTATTTTATTTTATTATTTTTTTAAAGTTCTCTTGTAACATAGGCTTCTGAAGCTGTTGTGAGGAATGAGTGGTCTGTTGCCTTTCCCTTTTCTCCTTGTAACTCCTGTTGAGTCCAGGGGGAGCAGGGGTGCCTGCTCTGGAAGTTTGGAGGAGAGTTTAGCTGTCAGCGGTTGGTAGTTTTGGCACATGGTGGGTGACAGGGCAGGGAAGACGATCGTTTCAGGTGGGGAGTGGGTCACAGGTGTTTGTGGGCCGTGGAGATTTTTGACTGGAGTGGGCCTGCCCAAGGCTGAGTTGCAGGTTACTGGGTGTTAGAGTTACGGGTGAAGGGGCTCTGCAGAACAGGGTTAGGTAGATTTTAGGACAGTGACTGCCCCAGAGTATGAAACCTTAGCTCATAGATAGCTCATGACCCAGATCAGGACTCATGTCCGACTTTTACTTGGTAAATTCTTTTAATGATTTTTGAAGAATCAATTGGTAAACAAAACCCCGCAAACCTTAATTGGGTGAGTGTCTCGGAAAGAAAATATAAAATTTTGGAATTATTGATTAGGGGCTCGAATATTTGAATGAATCATGTAGGTCTGTTTTGTAGGTGGAAATAGACTGCATCGTACAATGTGCTTTCTGCGTTTTTTGACTTCTCTTTTACAGGTCCGTTTAGAGTGGGCCTTTGGGTTTTTAATTTATGTCTTGTCCTAGCATAGTGGTTCTCCATGCTATTCTTGTGTACCACTCTCTAGGCAACACACCATATTCTAAGGCTGTGATTCCCAATGAAGGGGAGGTTGGGATGTACTTTTCTAAGGGGCTGGATGGGTACTTCTGACTTGAAAAGCCCTCCTTCATTGGGAGTCATTGGTCTGCAGGAAGATCAGGGCCCTAAAGATGTCAAAGTGATCAATAATTTTAGTTTGGAAAAGCTTTTTGGATTTGTTTAGAGAGCTGCCCTGTGTGAATATTACTGTGAGTCCATCTTTATATAGGTTCAGTGACTGGCCATTCAATCTTGTCTACTGCCTGCTTTCCTAAGTGCAATCTTTCTCTTCCTTGGTGGTATCATCAGCTACCTGGAAGAAGTTGGCAAAGGGGGCCGGTGTCTGTACAAACTGTTTCTTAGTTTGGCTGGGTCAGGTTGAACCAGGCCTGAAAGGAGTTGGGGTGCAGTGTAGTGGAATTGGATTTGATATTAGAAGCTCCCTGCCCACAGTGTGACCTTGGGCAAGTCACTGCTTCAACTTTTTTTGGCTTCAATTACCTAATGAGTATACGGGAGGGGTCTGGATCAGAATTATATGATGTCTGTGGTCCCTTCCTAGTCCAGCTGTGAATTGCTGAGGGGTTGGAGATGGCCAGAGGAGGCATCTGCAGTCTCATTACCTCATTGGTTTTGTTCCTAGAACTCTAGGTTATTTGGCTTTTAGGATTCTTTTAGCAAAATTTGCCTGAGAAGCATAATCATGCCCAGTGCAGTGTAAATATTCACACATTCAGGCACAGCCCCATCCCCACCCCGCCATGTACATGTGTAAAATGAGAATCTGTCTCTAGTGAGGAAGCCCTGTGTTCATTGCCTTGGGTTTTTTTCTGCAGTGCTTGCCGCCAGTCAGCTAAAGAGACTCCTGGAGTAGTTGTAGTGATAATGTTACAAGAGAGAGAAACCTGGCACCTTGGGGAGACCTACTGATAGGTGATTTCTCCACCTCTCCCCGTCTTTTTTGAATCTGTTCTGCTAATGATTGCACCTAATTATGTATCTCTAGTCTTTTTATTGTTTATAATTCAAATGCTACTTCAAGCAGTTGTTTGCTTTTGTGTGCTGTGAGTCCTGGGCTGCCATCTGAAGCACAACTTGATGATTGTGTATTATCCTCCTGGGTTAAGTGCTGTCTCATTGCTTTGCAGGCTGCCTGCTGTTTCCCGGGGAGATCATGAAACGAGGTCGCCTTCCCAGCAGCAGTGAGGATTCTGACGACAATGGCAGTAAGTCCTGCTCTGTTGTTCTTGGAGCCTACCAGGGTTTGGGTCAGTGCAAAAACATGATTTTTTTAATGTAATGCTTTAAATAGCTGAGGCCCTTCACCTGTCAGGTGGGTCAGAGACAGCCAAGGCCTGGAGACCCATGTGAGTGTGATGCTGCAGGCCGGTAACCACATCTTTCCGGGTAAGGTTGACTGCAGGCGGGCATTCCTCAGGCTCCCTGTTTGTTATCCAAGGATGAATAATCCACTTCCAGGAGTCACTGGTGAGTCTGTTTTTCCTAAACATCATTTATGGCTTCACAGTTGCTCTTTATGAAAAGGGAACTTAATCGAAGCCAGTTAATTATTAGCTAGTCCAACCTGATACAAAGGGAGATTGAGGACTGCCCAGTGTGACGTGGAAGTATTAAGTGCAGGTTTTTAGTGGGTCAGGATTCAGCGCTCTTCACTTGGTTCTAACGTGACTGTATTTAATACTACTGCTCTCTGCCTCTCAGCTCTCTGGCATCCTCGTATTTTCACAGTGCGGCTGAGAACCAGAAGTTAGTTGGCTTCCAGGCAGTCACAATAAATGTCACACGGTGTCTGTATATTGAGAAGCTAACAGGCTACTTGGGGAAGAGTCCCCTCAGATAACAAGGAAATTCTGTACCTAGCACAGTGCCTGAGCTCCAGCCATTAGCTTATATCTTACATTACAGATTAAACTCTGGAAACCTTGAAAGAATGCTTGCTCCAATGCGTGATGGGAAAGATTTTGAGTCTGCTTTCAAGGAACTCTGTCTTAGACATACATAAAATCCAGCTCTGATAGAAAGTCATCAGGGCAGTAATGGAGATGTCTTTTTGATGGAAATGTATATATGTAGGCACAACTTCAGAGGGGGGTGGGGGCAGGGAAACCTATGGAAGAGATGAAAATTGGGCAGGTCCTGAAGGATGAAATAGTTTTTAGGCAAACAGCATGGTTTTTAGTTTTCTGGTCTTTAAGTTTTTAGCAGGTTAAAAGCTGCAAATTAGAAAGCTGGGCTTTGCTGCTATGGGTGACCATACTGACAGCCGTGGGAAACACAGGTGGGGGCCAGAAATGTGAAACACAGAATTCAAACACGGCTTTGGGATTGGAGCTTTGGGTACAGTCATGGAGCAGTGGAAAGCAGAATTGGTGGTCATGGGAGGGGTGTCGGTGTTTGGGGGTACGTGCGGAGGTAAGCCATGACCAGATCGCGAATGGCTGGGATTGAGGAGCCAGGGAGTTGGGACTTTTGGAGTAGATGGCGGGAGCTGCTGATGTTTGGCACAGGGGAGGAGTGAACCCGGTGGGGGAAGGAGAGACACAGGAGTAGGGGCTCCAGAGAGAAGGGCTTTCGTTTTATTTCAAGGAGAGGTACTGGGGGTCTGTGCCCAAGCGCAGGCAGTGAAAGCGACCTGTCAGAGCCTTCGGGAGTAAGTCTTAGCACTTGTCATTTCACTGCCGTCACTACCTGTTTTCTCTGATATTTACTTAGGCTTTTTACCCCTGGAGGCAGTTGAAACATGCTTGATCAAGGTGTCCTCAGGAGTTATAAGTATTCAGTAAATGCTTGCTGCTTACCTGAGTACACAGTTTTGTCCTGCAGCAATTAAAAAAGAAAAGAAAGAAATCTTGCCTTTTAGGTTCAGAATTAATCAGAAGGAGGTTTCATGAATTACCTCTGCATACTAATAATGCCCAATAAAAGGCTAAGAGTCCTATTTTAATATTTTTTTGCATTGAGCAGCAGGTTTGTGCTCACTGGTCTTGTCACCACCTCATTTCCTCCTTGGGAGAGCTAGGTTAGAAAAGGTTCTCCTGGAATGTTCTCTCGGACTTGGAGCCTTCTGCTTTCTGGACTAGAGCTACCCAATAGGATGGAAATGTTCTAGTGTAATTGAGAACTGAATTTTTATTTAATTTTAATTAATTTAAATTAAAAAAGCCACATGTGGCTAGTAATTACCATATTGCACAGGCACTTCTGGACTATGGCAGTCTCGTCCTTCTCAGCTGTCCAGAGGCTCCCAGTAGCCCCAGAGGCCCTTGTATTAGTCTTCTCAGGCTGCCATAACACATACCACACGCTGAGTGGCTTAAACAACAGATACTTATTTTCTCACAGTTCCAGACGCTGGAAGTCCAAGATCAAGGTGTTGGCAGGTTTGCTTTCTGCCAAGGCATCTCTCCTTGGCTTGCAGATGGCTGCCTTCTTACTGTGTCCTCACATGGTCGTCCCTCTGAGCGTGTGCATCCCTGGTCTCTGTGTCTAAATGTCCTCTTATAAGGATACTAGTGAGATTGGATTAGGGCCAACCCTAATGACCTCATTTAACTTAATCACCCCTTTAAAGGTTTTATCTCCAAATAAAGGTACTGGGTACTGAGGTACTTGGGGGTTAGGCTTCAACATATGAATTGGGGGGGGGGGCACAATTCAGCCCATAATGGCCCTAGAAGATCAAATGCTTCATCTCAACATGTATTTCCATCCAGAACTCTGGTTAGCAAGGAAGGAGGAAGAGAGTGCCTGAAGTCCCCATCAAAAGTGTGTCCATCAAAAGTTACCGTATTAGTGGTGGACCTTTTTCTTCCTCCTCCTAATATGCTCATGTCCGCGCTGGCCTCCCTGAAGAAGATAGGGATGGAGGATTAAGGTAAATATCTATAGGGTCCTGGAGGGCTAACCTAGATAGACCACAAAGCTGGGTTCTACCCAGGCTAGACGTGGAAATCCGATGGTGGTGGTAGAGGACGGGAATGATGGCTGCTAGTGGAGGGTAGGCAGGCTGTCCTTTTGTCATACAGTTGGTTCAGTATAAAGCATATCGATGCTTTATGGCTGTGCTATCTGTCCAGGCTTCATGCTTTGGTAATTATGGTGGATGATGATACTGGTAAACAAACAGCTCTCATTAAGAACTCTTGGAATGCCAAGGCTTATAAAAGTATGCTCATATCCATGCCATGGAACACTCTTTCCACCCTCTCTGAGGGCTGCTGCTTCAGATCGTAGGCTCCTGCCAGCAGCTTGCCTATTTGCATTGGAGCCCATCCTTTTGTGTAGGCCCATGGTGGTCTGAGTAGGGTGCCTTCTGCCCCTGCAGTCAGGTCCACAGAACTGAGCCTGCCCTCAGCCAGGGCTGGGTACATGGAAAGCCCTGCTTGGAAGAAGGGCTGGGTCTGTGCAATGGCCACTCCCCAGCTTCTCCAGCCTGGAGCCCTGACAGAATTTTGGCAGCAGCTCCCAGCCCAAGGCGGAGCATGTCCAAGTGGAGGAGAGGCAGCTGCAGACGTCAGCATGGGGCCCCAGCACCAGCCGCAGCCACGGCTGGGCCCGGCTGGCCTCTAGGGCTGGAGCCCTTTGCTTTGATTCCTGGCCTGGTCCAGGGGAACACCACTGTGGTATTTACAGTTGGGGACAGATGGACGTTTTCTGTGCCAGTGCAAGCCCTCATCCAGCTGCAGTCATAGTTGTGGAAGCCTTTCTCCAGGTGCCCTGGAGGGCTGGCCCTGCAGTTGGATGGAGTAACACTGGGATGTTTGCAAACTGTGTCCGTAATTGCTGGGCTCCTGGGACTGAGTGGTCCACCCAATCTCTGAAGTTACACATTGTGCCAGGGTGTGGCCCAAGGAAACAAGCCCTTCATTTCCTGCTTCCCAGCCCAGGATCTTCTGTCCTTAGGGGTTTCGGCAAACGGGGGAATGGGGTCCACCAGCTATTTTCAGTATTTCCAGACCTAAAGGAGCTTGCATCTTTATCTTCAGTAAAGCTGCAGAGGCTAATGAAAACATCAAGTGTCCTTGCTTTTGGCAGGAATTATAAATTGTTGGTTATTTTAGGCCAATTAGCAGCTCTGATCATCATCCTTGTATTTTTTCCTATAAAAGCAAGACAAGAATTAAATAGTACTTAATGAATACTGTTCATTTGGCAAATTTTTTCAAAACATGAAGTCTTTGGCTAGGAAAAGGACGCCAAATGTAAATAGTGGTTTTGTTTTTTGGGTTGTTTTTAAATGTGGTGCCTTTCAAAGACCCAGCGGGAAATTGGTTTCTTTACTTTCCACAAATAATGAGAGAAGTATGCTGATACTTTAGTTTTTCCTAAAGTTGTGAAGGGGGGCTACCTTTTCCTGACTAATGTCCTAATGTGTTGACTTCCCTGTGGGAAGGCCTGGGGTGTGGCCCGGAGTCTGGAACTAGGCACCTTATGGGGGGCCTCCCTGGTCTCCTGGTTTCCACACCTGCGTTGACCTGGAAACACTTCTGTCTTCTCTGGTTATCCAGCCGAGCTCTGCTCCATCACCTGTGATAATGAAGGTGTAGAAAAGAGCTGAGTAAAATTCAAACCTGCTAATTTTGCACTTGGAAATGCAGGTTGATGACTGGCAAAGATGAAATTATGTGAGGACTTTTGTTTTTCTGGGTTCCTTCCAGCTTACAGATAATGAAGAGAGACCAAAATTTTTAGTGGATGAAACATACTTTCTGCTTTGGACCCTTTATGTCTCATGCATTTAGTGGATTCCCTTACATCTTTTGATAACTTGCCCTCATTTTCTTGTTTGACTAGCTGTGTTTGCCTACCTTCATGCAAGTCTTCCCTGGTTTCTCTTTTGCATAAAAGTTAACTCTGCTTCCATTTCTATTCCTGTTGGACTGTACCTTTGATTTGCTCATTTTCCCCCATCAGTTGCATATTGTGACATCAAGGATTTGTGTAGAAATTCTTGAAATGTAGGAATTTTGGCTCAAATACCACAGAATGTGTAGAATTGTCCCTTAGGTATCCACGGGGATTGGTTCCAGGACCCCTGTGGATACCAAAATCCATGGATGCTCAAGTCCCTTATGGAAAATTGCATAGTGTTTGCATATAACCTAGGCATATCCTTCTGTATACTTCAAATTATCTCTAGATTACTTATAATACCTAAGACAATGTAAATGCTTTGTAAATAGTTGTTATACTATAATGTTTAGGGAATAATGACAGAAAAAAATTCTGTACGTGTTCAATGCAGACACACCATTGTAGGCTTTTTGATCTGTGGTTAGTTGAATCCGTGGATGTGGAACCTGCAGATATGGAGGGCTGACTGTACTGTACCCATGTCTCCTCAAGGCACATGGAGACGGCTTTGCGCCTTTTCAAACCTGACTTGTGGCTTGGCTTTGGCATTGACAGGCAGAGCATCATCTTGGGCTCAGGGAGCAACTAGCACAAAATGATCTAGTTTACAGACTAATCTTCTGTGGTCCTTGGCTTGCACCTCAACAGAAGTGTTGGGTGACTTTGAAATATTTGTGTGTCAGTTGGTTGAAGACCCAAGTGTATTTAAGTATGTTGAAACATTCCTGGGCCAGTTCTTTGAATGTATGTGTTAAGCTTTTGCATTTTGGAAGGTGGAAGTGAGTTGGACCATGGAGTTAAGCTATGTTGGGATGGAAGAGCTGGGGAGGTGTTGGGTCAGCCTGTGATAGAAATGGCAGTTGTATTAGAGGCTTGTCTTTTATCATGCAGGTCAGGCACGTGGGCAATGACTGCATTAAATTTGCTTCCTTTCCGATGGGAATTTCCACGGCCCTGCTTTGCTTGCACAGGGCTGGCCTACCCTTGAAGTAATGCACAGGTGCGTGTCTCAAGTCTGCACTGTTGCAGTGACACTGGGTGGCCTGCTGGACTCGATACTTGCTGGTCCTGAACCCCTTACTTGGGTAAGCTGGTTTAATGCTCCTAAAGACACCAGCATATTCTTTAGTGTCTAGAATGCAGGGTCTGAGACACAGGAGATTCACCATTTGGTCAGTGGTGAGGCTCTTCCACAGTCTGTGTTTTGTGTGGTGTGAACACCCGGAGTCTGCCACCCTTCATTCTCATTTCTGGATGTTTCATGTGCTGCACAACCTGGGAGGCTTCGCACATGAACTGCCAAACATGGGAGGTGTCTGCGGTATCTGGTAGATTTACTCTTGAGGTTTTTCCTTATTTTAGATCTAGGGCAAGACAGCCTGGCTATTTTTACTATTTCAAAGGAGAGTGTTTGAGATAAATGCATAAGAGGGCCAGAAAGCAGGGCTTAGAATGCAGTGCACGCACAGGATCCGTGCTCACGATGCTGCGCTCTCTGAGCCTTTAATAACTTTCATTATTACCCCGAAAAGATCTCTTTTAATGGAAGTTGGGGATAGTAGAACAAGGCATTTTTTTCCATTCATTCTTTTCGATGTTTAATAGAGAATTGTTGTTACTCAAACAGTGTACATGTCAAGAATTTTTAAGTTGCTTAAACTTGTCACTAGAGTGGACTTAACTGTAGGTAATAGTATCTTGTGTGTTGGCAGTAAAATAATTTTAGTTGTTATTGCCAAATTTTTAGAGTTCCCAACTCTTTTCCTGAAAGCAACAAGAAAATAAAACAAATTTTACTTGCCATATTCTTAATTTAGTTTGTCATTAAATGTTAGCACTCTGAAAACAGAAACTAAATGCAGCACCAACCCGGTGTAATTGTAGCACAGTTTCTAAGAACCAATAAGTGGCTGGTGTTTTGCTGTAGCATAAATCACTGTCTTGCAGGCCTTTGGTGTTTGAAATACTCTCATTTCTGGTTTAATTTTTTTTTTTCACTCACATACTTTAAAAAAATGTTCTATAATATAAATTTTTTAAATTAAAAAGGATGAAAATTATTTTTGTTTGGATCATATTCTGGGAGCTTCTTGACCATCTGGGAAGTACCTGGAGAGAGCACGCCGAGGGGAGGAGAACTGGTGTAGTAATGTCAGGACACTTGCTTTGCGTCTCTTGCGGACTTTCCTTGAGTGTTTCTGTAGCTGGAGGTACATTATGGTCAGGAAGCAGTGGCCCCGCCACAGGTCTTTAAATGCATTATTGCTTTATTTTCCACGAGCTCATTTTCCTTGAGCTTAAAAGCCTATCTTCTAATAGGTGAAACAGGAGTATATTCGTGGTACCTGCCACCTTCAGTTCTTGAGTTACAGTGACGGTTCTTGTTGAGCACGACTGTCTGTCTGTCCTAAACAACTGCACTATATTCTTGTCCACTTAAAAAAATGTTATTGAGAATCTACTGTGTGCACAGCGCTGACTTAGGTGTACTGTGTGCTGTAAATAGTCATTCTGGGTTCTGTACTAATGGCTCTTGACATAGTTTTTGATGAGCAAGTAAATGAGAAGGACAAGATCACCAGCAACAGCACCTGCTGCTGGACATGGAAGAGTCCTCTAGTCCCCTGTCCCAGGTTCTCACCTGGTTCAGCAGCAAAGTCTAGGTTTTATACAAACCACCTGTGTAAAGTAAAAAGGAGCATTTTCTTTTCCTTCGCTGTTAATGGATGATAGAAAATCATCAGTTATTTTCTGCACACATTTAAAGTTACACTTTGATATATTTTGACGTGTTTACACCCATGAAATCATAAAACTCAAGATAATCCTTCCTCTCCCCTTTCTCCAGTCAACCTCTGATCTACTCTCTGTCACTATAGATTAGTTTATATTTTCCAGAGTTTTATATAAATGGAATAATACAGTATGGACTCTTTTTGTCTGGCTTCTTTCACTCCATGTAATTATTCCAACATTCATCCATGTTGCATGTATCAATAGCTTGTTCTTTTTAATTGGTGGGTAGTTTTTTGTGGTACGGATGTACCACAATTTGGGTAGTAAAGTGTGTGGATACACCACTATTTGTTTGATCATTCATTCTGTTGGTAGATGTTTGGATGGTTTCTGGTTTTTATAAATCAGCTAAGAACATTCCTTATGTCAGTAACAATTTAAACTTAGCTTTTCCCCAATCTTTCCCTTTCTGCAAAGTGAGCTAAATGGGATTAGTTTTTCTCTTCCTCCTTTTGCATTTGGTAAATTAAAAGGAAGAGGGACAGATTATTTCTGGGTGGACCAAAGTTTCTCTTGGGTAATACCATCAGATACCAGATTTGTAGCATCTTTGGATATCTGTTTTTAAAAGCAAATGTAGTGCAGACACCATTTTTCAAGAATATAAAAGCAGTCCTAGGAAAAGTTTCTAAATGATTGCCATTACTTGGGTTGTGTTCTGTGCCAGCAAAGCTGCAAGCTTCCTGGGAACCTTGGAAACTACCCTGGAGGGTTCCTGACAGATCCCCAAGAAGAGGTGAGAGGGTTACAGAAACCAAGAATGAACCAATTTGTTGTCTGCTTTAACTCTGAAAATATTTGACTGTAAGGACTCACCTCCCCCCACCCCATGTTAGTTTTTAAAGTATGGCGATGAAATGGTTCTTTTTAAATTTCTGATTTTGTTCCTTTTCATTTATAACCTTTTGCACAGCAATTCAAAGTACAGGGGCCATCGCTTTCTGCCCTGTGTCTTCTTTCCCCTCCCTGAACCCCTGGGCAATCCCATCTAGAGCTGCATGCGCTCTTTCCCATCTCTTCTTTTAGCCTGTGGGCTGCCTGGCGGATGGCCTGCAGGGCCTGAAGGTGAAAGAGGGGCCTGGCTAAAGACATGAGCCACCCAACCGCCTTCCTCTCCAGGTTCCTAATTTAGCTTCTGTGTTCCTTTTTCCAGTGATGACCAGATTTAGAATTTCTGCAAGTTGGGCTCACCCTAGTGTGCCCAGATTGTTTCTTTCAATGTGGGAGTGAAACTTTGTTGTTCTTTTGGAGTCTAAAGAGATGTACTTACTATTATTATTATTATTTTTTTTTCTGAGAAAGATTAGCCCTGAGCTAACATCTGTTGACAATTTTCCTCATTTTTTTACTTGAGGAAGATTAGCCCTGAGCTAACAACTGTGCCAGTCTTCCTCTACTTTATATGTGGGTCGCCGCCACAGTGTGGCTGATGAGTGGTGTAGGTCCGTGCCTGGGATCTGAACCTGTGAACCTGGGCCGCTGAAGCAGAACGTGCTGAACTTAACCACTATGCCACGGGCCAGCTCCACTATTATTTTTTAAAGAAGAATTTTCTAAAATATTACTGAACAATACCATAAGTCCACCTGTGGGAAATCTGATTGTGCTGGCCTAACAGCAGACAGTCAGTTGACCCAGTAACAGGCCTCAGAACTGGTGATCAAGGGTAGTACCGACCTCTTCCCTGTCAGAGGGCAGCTTGGCAATCCCCTTTAGTCTTGGTCATTGCAAATCTGATAATAGGCTTATGGGCAGAATCTATTTCTTAATGTCCCCAAGGTGTCAAGGGTGCTTTGTTTTTGTGTCCCTTGTCTCTGGAATCTGTAGAGATCAGAGCTTCCTGTTTGGGTGACAAGTGATTTTCCTGGTAGAATGGCAGTTCCCCCAGGTTTTGTCTTTTATTTTTTGGGGTATTGTTAATTTCTGGGGAAGGATACAGTTTGTATTCAGAGTGGAAGTGAGTTATTAGGAGTTAGACACGTGCTGCAGGTGGTTGTGAGGACAGTTTCAGATATCTGGCAGTGGTACAGCACCTGCTGACAGGAGACCACTGCAGTTGTCCATATAACAAGTGACAGGTGGCAGCAGCAGGGGCAGAGATGGAGAAGAGGGGCTGGGATTTTGAGGTATTAGGCAGTTGAGTTGATGTGACTTGGCCTTGATTGGATGTGTCTTGAGTGAGGAAAGCCTAGGCTGACTCTTAGATTTCTGACTTCCAAGTAGAAGTGGTGCTGATATTCATCAAAGTAGAAATAGAGGAGGAAGAACAGGTTTGGGTAGAATGTTGAGCCCAGTTAGTGTAGTGCCGAGTTGACCAATCTGAGGAACACCCTGGGCTTGATGTCTGTCTGAAGACCTGGCGCTGGGGAGGGAGGTTGGGGAGGGAATGCAGGTCTGACAGTCTCCTGGGTATGTTGGGGAAGGCCGTGGGGGTGGATGAGAGCCCCTGGGAGAGCACCTAGAGCGAGAAGATGAGAGTTCAGGGGAACACTGTTGTTTACGGGATGCATGGAAGACGAGGGACCCACAGAGTGGGGGCCCCAGGAAAGAGAATTGCCACTAAGGCCAAGGGAGCACCGCAAACAGATGGCGTCACTGCTGTGGGGGGGTCTTCGCCTGAGAGGAGCACAGACTTGGCGGCAGTGAGGAGCCGCGGGCGCCCTGGTCAGCTTCCAGTTTCTGTGGCCTGGTGGTGGAGAGGCCAGACAGAGGATAAGAACACCGCTGGAAGAAAGACAGAAAAGAGCCGATTGGCGTCTTGGGACCAGGGAGTAGGCGATTTTAAAGGTTATTTGGCCATAGGACCTAGTCTCGACTGTAGGCCTGAGCTTCCTTGTTCTAGGGAATGCTACGTTTTTATGTTTTGGGAGATGCCGTAAGGATTTAGCATTTAGAAAGTTTACTGAAGACTCGGCCACTGTTTGGGAATTCATATTTACCAGTTTCAGACTTTGAACCCCTTCCCCTTAGGAGTGCAGGCTTACGGATGAAGGCTCCACCTGCACAGCCTTCTTAGAAGGCCTCCCCAGTCCTGTGTGCTGTGCCTGCAACACAGCATCGCGGCTCATCTCATGGGGTGGCACTGAGGTGAGCCTTGCTGAGTTTGGTTAAAAAAAGACGCCGGTGAACACTCAGTGATTTGTGCACTTCTAATTGTTCCTTTTGGATATTTGTTCCTTTAGGCCTGTCAACTACTTGGTCACAGAATTCCCGATCCCAGCATAGGAGAAGTTCATGTTCCAGACACGAAGATCGAAAGCCTTCAGAGGTATTTCCTGAATGCTGGCATGACTGTGCATGTTATACATGTGTGCATGAGTACATACAGTTGACACACACACCTGGTTGATTGATATTGATGTCTGTCCGTGCAATCTTGGGCAAATTACTTAACCTTTCTGTGCCTCAGTTTCCAAATCTGTAAGATGGGCACAACACCTGTGTTTACCTCATAGGATTCTTGTGAGGATTAAGTGGGTTAATATACAGAGGTTAATACATACATAGCACGTAAAAAGTGCTCAGTAAATGTTAGCTATTATTATTAATTATATTCTTTTTTTCCTTTTCTGTTCCATCTTCGCTGGCTCCCAACAACTTTTCCTCTGGCCAGGAGATCAGCGGGTTCGGCTGCTGCCAGTCACTGCCAGCCTCAAGTTAGTTTTGGCCATAAATTTGTGGCTTATTTGGCAACAACCCAATGTAATTCTGGGAGTTTTGTTTTGGGGATTATGCTTAAGGCTTCTTCCCCTTTTTTTCCAATTTGTTTCTCATCTTATGTTGCCCTGCTCCCCCACACTTTGTTATCTATCTATCTGTCTGTCTATCTTTCTATCTATTTAAATTGTTTTTAGGTGCATTTCTCTGTTGCATTTCCCTCTGTTGATTAGGGGCCCCTACCAGTCCTGAGATCTGTTTTCTCGGAAAACCTTTGCTGGGCTCTGAGGAGTTAAATCGTTGAAGAAAAGGCATTTTAGTTTATTGCAGTTTTCAAGTGAGCCGGTTATGGGAAAGAGTTTTTGGTTCAGCCGCTTGGTTTTGTGCGTCTTCTTAACGGGGTGACTTCATGGACAGCCTCATCCCGTAGCAGCAGAGCAGAGGCCGACCTTCCACGAGGTGCTGCTTCCTTTTCTCTGACTGGAATGGGAATGCCGGGATGTGCTGTGTTGAGGAGTCTGGACTGACTTAGTTGTGGACTAACATCTTCCACAAGGAAAGAGTATTCATCCTTTAGAAGAGTGGAAAGCCATCCCAGGAGACACCTAAACATTCGACCAAATGTTCATGGACAGGTGGCCATGTTATCACCTTGATTTATTCCAGGCCTTTTGTCCTTTTGAACCTGTAGTGCTCCCTCCCTCTTCTGTATTTTTGGAGCAGCTCTACTTCCCTTTAAATTCCCTGTGCTGCCTCTACAACCCCCCAGTGCCTTTCTGATGTTTACACTATACTGTTCTTTCCGGGCAGAAGTACAGGGACTTGACTAGGGTGCTGTACTCAGTGAGACCAGATGTAGTCGGAACCTCCTCCAGGGGGGGCTTCCCAAGCTGTGAGGAGGGGCTGGGCAGCATGGATGGTGCCGGCCTTAGCCCTGACCCTTCGTTCCAGATTGTTTTCTAAAATTTCTGAGTTCAAACTACTTTATCCTTAAAGTGCTAACGTTGAACTCTGCCAAGATCTCGGGAGTCCACGTCCATTTGAGGGCATCTGTTTCCATTCTGACCTTCCTCATCCGAGTCTTGGAGTAAAGGAGTGACAGGCTGCCTTTTTTCAACTTGTCGCTTCAGTTTGATTTTCCTCCTTCTTTGGCAAACTCCCTTAGTTTTTACTTAGAAGACTTACTTGGAATGTGTTTGTAACTGATTTGCTTCCTGAAGATGTAGACCTGTGGCTCTGTTTTAAAGGACTTTTCTCTTTGGGGACAGGGAGGGCGTGGCTGATAAAGTTATCGCACTCCTGGGCCGGGCACTTGTTTCAGGGGCTCAGTGCTGTTGGGGGACCTGACCTTACTTAGTTTTTGTGGAGGGTACACAGCCACATTCTCGCTTGCTACTGGGACTTGAGAAACAAGGAGTAGCATACTGGGGAAAAGGCGGTGTCCAAAATGGCAGGCTGGAGAAATGGCCTTTTCATTCAGATGCTGCCTTGGACTTTATTATAGTGAAGTTTATTAAAGTGATCACCAGCCTGAAAAGCCACCAGGAACAACAAATATGGACCTGTTAGCAGGCATATAATGTGAACTGTGCTTAGCAGCACAAGAAAGGACTCCCTGTCCTGAGAAGAGAGAGTTCAGCATTGTGTCTTGTGTAAACAGAGAGTGTAGCGTACAGATGCAGGCAAGCTCCGTGCCAAATACAACTTTGGGCCAGAGCTTATGCCAAGGTCAGAGCTTCCTTATGTAGCCCTGAGACACCACTGGACTGAGGACGAGGCCCCGGCTGGGGAACAGTGCTGTCCTCCTTCCATTTTCCCCGCCCTAGTCAGATGCGAGGGCATCTGTGCTGTGGTCTCCTCGGCCTGTGATGAGGAATTGAGATCCTCTCTTGGCAGAGGGGTACTTTTTGAGTCCTATGGGTCTGTTTTTGGCAGGGTGAGGAGAGGATAGTAGCTTGCTTTCTTCTTTCTTTCTCTCTCTCTCCTTTTCCTTCCTCCCCTCCTTTCCACACAAGAACTGCTTCCCTGTAGAAGTTATGCCAGGCAAAGGTGTACAGATAAACCCGTTCTTTGCAAGCCTATTCTCTGACTTGACTCCACTGGTCTGTCATTGCTTCTCTCTCAGATTTCCCCAGCCTGTACTTCTGCCTGGCACTAGCCAACCAGGATCTGAGCTCGCCAGACACCTTCCCATAAGGCCTGGTGCCCTGGGAGGCAGGGGCTGGGTGGTGGCAGTCTGAGGATAGAAGGGGAGGCCCTGCTGGTTCTGAGTTTTCACTTGAAGTTTTTATGTGATTAGTGGAATTTTATTTCTTAAAAATTTACCAAAAGAGCACCCTTGAGTGAAATATCTCCCTCCAGGGATTTCCAGGTGCATGTTTTCAGCAGCCTGCTTGGTGAATTGAGAGTTCTTAGAAGGTTTTGAGGGGAGGACAGTGAGGTTTCTTTGTTGCTGTTGCTGTTGTAGATGCTGCTGTCTCACGGAGTTGGTTAGAGAGTGAGAGGGCGCTGTGAGCTGTCGTCACCCCCAAGCCTGAGAGAGGCCAAGGGCATGGTGGGCTGAAGTGTTTCCTGTCATAGGTCAGACTGGTTCTCTGTTGATACAGTGACCTTGTTACCTGGCAGCTCCGTGGTTACCCTGCTGCTGCCAGTGCTCTAAGAATGCAAGTGTCAGATGTCAGTGACCCTTTCTTTCCCTTTCCAGGTGTTTCGGACAGACCTGATCACCGCTATGAAGCTGCATGACTCCTACCAGCTGAACCCGGATGAGTACTATGTGTTGGCTGATCCCTGGAGACAGGAGTGGGAGAAAGGGGTCCAGGTGCCAGTGAGCCCTGGGACCATCCCTCAACCTGTGGCCAGGTAGACGTGCCCCAAGGAGAGGAGTGCCGCCTCTTCACCTGCTGTTGCCTTTCTGCCCTGACCGCCAGGTGCCTGGGAAGAGCAGTGTCTGTGTTGGCAGTGAAATAATGCAAGGCCTCGAGTGGAAATAGAAATGTGGTAGAAACACACTTCAGGTCCAAAGGGTAGTGATTTTGAGGGCCATGGGCCTCCAGACTTAACACTACAGCCATCTTGGGAAGCTGGTGCTCTCTTATGAGAGGAGGGCAAATTCTAAGATGTTCTGGGAAGTGACTGGCTGAGGGAGGGAAATTTGGATGTTTGAATAGCTGCTTCCTCTTTTTCTGCACTTGCACCCCCCCACCCTTGTCCCCCAAATAATGTTCACTCTGGAGAGCAGCTCTACTGGGGAGCAGTTGTCTGGGCTTGTTGGGAGCCAGCAGCGGTGGCTTCTTGGGTCCCACAGTGGTCAACTCCACCTTTGAGGACAGGTGTGAGGAGGCCTGCCAGGTTGGGGTATGTGGAAGGGGGGCTTTAGAGGAGGAATGTATTTGATGAGTTCTCCTATGGATGGACTTCGCCCAGTTGTTCATGCGGAGCTTTCTCTGGATTTACTTAGAAACCACTTTCCCCCTTCAGGTTCTTTGAGGGTTGGGTCCTCAATGACTTCAGCTCAGGAGAAAGCTGCCGGTCAAGTTCCGCTGACCGAGGCTCCTTGAAGGGAGAGAGGATTGAGCACCCTCTGTGCTCAGCTGGCACCTGGTTTCTCTGCTGTGTTGTCAGTCCGCTGCCTGCTTTGTGAAATGGCCTCTGTCACCATTGCTGAGTAGGGACTGAGTTTACCTCTCAGCCCTCACGCACTTTGCATCTCAGCAGGCACTCAGGATGATTGGATTTGGTTATTGTTGTTTTGGTATCTCTGTGACAAATGTGCAGCCTTCAGTGACCAATCAGATGCCTCCAGAGGCCAGACTCCTGGCCTGTGGAGTGGAGGGTTTCACTGGGCTCTGCAGGATAGACACAGTGTGCTTGCCTTAGAGCCTGCCTCTGGGGCTCGCCACCACTGTCTCAGCATTGGCAACCCCAATCCAGGAGTTACTCGCTGAATCGTTCCATTTCTGTAGGGAGCCCAGCACAAGAGAAGTAAGTATTCCCACAACTTATGGAAGTTTTCATCAGAAACCCTGCTCTTGGTTCAGTAGCAGAAATAACTCCCTAGTTTGCTCATCTCAGTGTCATGTAGACAACATCAACTGGTAATTAGAAGGGTGATGAAAATACTTTGACAGACTCTTTGGACAACCTGTTGACGTTAGTGCAGACTGCTGACACAGAGATGTGGAGGGACTGTGTGGGGCCTCTGGTGCTGGGCCTTTGTTTTTAGGAAGAGGACCCTTCATTCCAAGTTGGGAGTGGTTTGGCCTTCTCATGTGCTATCATTTCTCTGGAGCAGGGTGTGGTGGAAAGCACTTCTCCAGGTGTTAGTTTCAGGGAGAGGGTGGCAGAGGGCACTTGTGTTCCTGTCCTGGGATCCTAAGTGCGTTTTGGGAGAGTCCCCTACTTGGCTCAGACTGATTCTTAGATTGCTTAGTAATTGGGAAGGCCTGGTTTTATTTTTAAGATCAGAGGTGATGGGGTTTCTCCCCTTGGTTCCCCAGCGTTCTGCTGTGCATGCCCTGCCTGTGTGGCTGCTCTTGCCTCCTTGATGTTCTTGAGAACCCAGTGCTTGGCCTCCAGCAGTGGGCGAGCAGGCCTGGTTAGTAGAAAACGATTTAATCGTTAACCCTTGAAACTTAGGTGATCAGGGTTTTGGTGCTGCCAGCAGGCCAGAGCAGCTGCTATCATAGGTGGTGGCAGGGCATGGCGGTGTCCCTGGAAGCCAAGTGGGAGAAGCTGGATTTGAAGACTTCTGCAGTGTTTTCACTAATCTGTTTCCTTTTGGGGGGCCTTAACGACTCCTACTTAGTTTTATGTTAGCAATGACATTACAGTTTTAAGCCTATTAACCTGGTGATGACCTGGGGTTTGGGAGGTTGGAGATGGAAGCTAACTTGGGGCCTTCTGACATACTTCCTTTTGTGTGGCAGGAAGGGTAACCTGGCTGCCTTGTTTTCTTGTTAACTAGGGTTGTGTCTGAAGAAAAATCCCTCATGTTCATCAGACCCAAGAAATACATCGTCTCGTCAGGCTCTGAGCCTGCAGAGCTGGGCTATGTTGACATCCGGACACTGGCCAACAGTGTGTGTCGTTACGACCTCAATGACATGGACGCTGCGTGGCTGGAGCTGACCAATGAGGAATTTAAGGAGATGGGTGAGAGACCGTGGGTTCTATTTTATTACTGAGTAGTGAGTGGAGAAGTATTTTAGGCCTGTGGGGAGAAGTGGCAGCTCCTCATCGCCTGGTGAAGCCGGCTCCATCATAGTTTCAGCTCGACCCGGGGTCATGGGCTTTCTTGGCGATCAGCTTGTCCGGCTGTGGCAGGTGTGGTGAGATGGACTCCGAGTCTGCAAGTGGCTCGTGGAGACAGTGGTGGGATTGGTGAGGAATGTTTTCCCTGGGCCTGGGAGCAGGCTTTCTCACCCTGCCCTGGTCTACCCCCGTTGCTTATCCACTTCAAGGGAACTGAAGCCCAGAGAAATGAAATGACTTCCCCAAGATCACAGGAGGGTCTGGTCCACACAGCTTCCTGCTCTGGTGGTTTTTTCCTGAGGTGCCATTCAGATCCTTCCTTCAGCCCTGGTCTGCTGCCTCTCACAATAAACTCTACTCCAGCCAAGCTCACCGTCTTGCGTTTTCACCTCGTGATTCTCCTTAAGTCCTGCTCCAAACCTGGAGTGCTTTCCCTCTCACCGTTCATCTCTGTCCTGGCTTTCCTCCTGAGAAGCCACGCCTTAGCTGAGTACTCCACCCATTGTCATCTCTTTTCTATAAGTTACTCATTTTTTGTGTATGCACAGCTTGGAGCTTCTGTACCTCATTTACTTGTACCTCTGTGTCGAGGCCAGGATGGCACATAGGTTTTGTCTCGCGTGCCACTTCTGATTGCTGAGGGTAGCTGAAGTGTCGTGATGAGCAAGACTCTGAGGTTAGGTCTGGGATCCGTGTGAGACACTATGAGGATGATTTCACATTTGTGCTGGGGGTCCGGGGTGGGACAGTGGTGGCAGGGCTCTTTGTTTGCAGTCTAGCACATGGTAAATATTTACGAAATGTTTGGTGGTAGATTCAGAGTCCTGAAGGACAAAGACTGTTTTTGTTTTGTACTGCCCCTGACCCTAGCACAGGGCCTGGCACATACTAGATGCTTCTTGTTGTGCTTGCATGCCGCTCACCAGCCTGCGAATAGCAGCGATAGTGTGGACTGAGCCGGCAGAGTGGTTATTTTCTCCTTGTTTGATTACTCGGGTATTTTGACAAGTAGATTTCTTTCCTCACGGTCCTTGCTTTTAGGTATTTGTGGCCAGAATGTCGGCAAGCCAGGAGGTTGTTTTACAGAATCTGTTCAGTAGTTTTCAGAATACTATGTTTTAGCGTCAAAGAATATAAAGTTCTGCTTTGTGGCAGCTTTGTAAAGACCAGTGATGGCACTTGACTGCCTAGGTGTCCTGTGTTCAGGCAGAGGGGACAGCCAGAGACACTGGCGGCTTTTGTGGATGGTTTAAGTAATGAGTAGTGGGCCAACGCATCAGATTGAAAGGTAGTACTGAATACTTTGGCAAGAGAAACTACGCGGTTGTGTAACATAAATTGAACACATGCTTAAGGACGTTTGTCTTAGCTTTTATTGGTCTTTTTAATGGTAAAAATTAATTATAGGGCATAGGAGTGTATTTTCAAAGCCAGTGGTGTTTTCAAAGCTGGTAGGAAGAATTGAGATGAAAGAGCCTGGCCATGCAGAAATTGTCTCATAATTAAATAGGGTTTGAGATGATAGGTGGCTTTTTTGAATATGTGTTTAGGGCTTATCACAGTGTCAGCTCTAATGTGTTCTCCAAATTTTTAAAAACTTAAGGGTTAATTTGATGGTTTTAAATTTATGAAAACGCATGAAAGTTGTTGTTGGCTCTAATGACACTTCTGTTGTTTCTAGCCACTTAAATCTTCTGTTTGAATATTTTTTATAATCCGTTTTTTTTCTTCATGAGTATTTTCATTGTAGGAAGTTTGGAATATATCCACAAATTGAAGGAAATAAAAGTCTTATCCCACCACTAGCTATAACCACAATAACCACTTGAAATTTATTTTTGATCATTCTTGCATAAGAACGCATCTTATTTGATTCACAGTGAGCTGTTTCCTTTGCTTTAGACATTCCTTGTGTTTTGGTCTTTCATGTGTCTGATTGACTATGCATCTCAACTTAGTAGATTCAGAGGGTGAGGAGGGATAAACCAGTAAAAACATTGGAGTGCTCACAGGGAAATGTGTTCTCAGAGCACCATTTTAAGCAGCAAGAAAGGAATGTTTTTAAAAAAACACACCAAACCATATGTGGTCGTGGTTTTGAAGTCACTTACATGTTTGTTGTTATGTATAATGTTGTAATGAAATGACAGTTTAACAATATATGTATTTAATATCCTTGACTCCTTTTGGGATTTTTTTTTTGCTTTTCTAGTTACAACACTCCATGTTTAGTGCCTGACCATAAGAAACAAACTGTTGCCTGGAAGACTCTTTCTGCCTTTTGATTTGAAGATCCTTCCTGGGAAGGTCTGAGAGGCATTCAATAGAAAATATTTGGGCACTTAGGATGGATTTGTTTATAATATTATTTATTCATTGTAAATTATTCATAAATATAAGTAAATATTGTCTTATAGTATTTATTAATGTGGATATATTAAAATGGGTTTGTGCATCTTTCCTTCAGGAATGCCTGAGTTAGATGAATACACTATGGAAAGGGTCCTGGAGGAATTTGAACAGCGATGCTACGACAATATGAATCATGCTATAGAGACTGAAGAAGGCCTGGGGATTGAATATGATGAAGATGTTGTCTGTGACGTCTGCCAGTCACCTGACGGTGAGGATGGCAATGAGATGGTGTTCTGCGACAAATGCAACATCTGCGTGCACCAGGTATGTGGGCAGCGAGGCCCAGAGAGAAGCCAGCTGGGGCGTGAGCCTGCCTGCTGCTAGGGAGCCCGGGGGCCTGGGGGTCTTCCTCCGGATGGCGTCCATCTTCCTTGGCCATCAGTGAGTTGAAGAAAGGTGCCCTGTGGACCGCATCTTTTTGTTCCCTAATAGGCTCTTCCGGTGTTTGAAGTATTTCCTGCTGCTTTTACAAGCGGAAGAATAGGATCCTCGGAAATCTTCTTCCTTCACATAATGTTTTTATTTCTATCCATAGAAGTCAAGTGTGTGCTTAAAAAGAATATGTGAGCCCCTCTGCCCTGCTTTAACACCTCAATTTAGGTATTAACACTGGAAGGAAACACAACACACTCTTGAAAAGGTCTGTATTAGTTTATTAGGGCTGCTATAACAAAATACCACCAACTGGGTGGCTTAAAACAACAGAAAGTTATCGTCTTGCAGCTATAAAGAGTAGAAGTCTGAAATCAAGGTGTCGGTAGGGCGGTGCTCCCTCGGGAACCTGCAGGGCATCCTTCCTTGCCTCTTCCTAGCCTCTGGCGGTTTGCTGACAGTTGTGTTCCTTTGCTTGCAGCTGCACAACTGCAGTCTCTGCCTTTGTCGTCACATGGTGTCCTCTGTGTATCTGTGTCTTCACACATGGCTATGTTCTTATAAGGACGTCAGTCATGTTGGATTAGGGGCCCACCCTGCTCCAGTAGGACCTTGTCTTAACTGATTACTTCTGCAAGGACCCTGTTCCCCATTTGGTCACATTCTGAGGTGCTGGGGTTAGAACTTACTTAAATCTTTTTGGGACACAGTGCAACCCATAACATTTGCTAACATGCTAGTGTATAAACTGAGCTGTTAAAGAAGAGGAAAGAGGCCCCTTAAAAGTTACTTCCTGCCCTCCCTGCTGCCAGTTGGATTTGGTGGACACTCGCGACCATCCATAGAAGGGTAAATCCTTAGACTTCAGTAAGGATGGGCACTAGGTAATTTTAAAAGCCTGTGACAATCTCAGACTCATCTCTTTGATTTATTTTTTGATGCAATAATGAAGTGATTTGGATTTCTGTGGGGACACACGTTCACATGCACGCTTATGATTAAAAAGGCTGTCCTGAGGTACCTTCTTTGCATTCACCTGTTGATGCTGAGATGTAAAACAAAAGAAAGACTCTTGTGGAATAGTTGTTAGGGTGACCTCTCGGGAAGAAGGATCAAGTTTGCTCTGTGACATTCTTGATTATCATTTTCTTTATGTTTCCTCTTGGGCTTTCCCTCTGCCTGAACACTGCCCCACTGTGGCCTTGCCCCAGCTCATCCTGTCCGGGAGACGCGGGACCACAGTTTCTTGCTTTAGTCATTTGAGAGCCCATCTTGTAGTTCTGGATTTTCAGATTGTCTAGGAAGTTTCATTGGGATAAGGGAGCATTCTTGTAGTGGTTTTATTGTGTCAAGATTATGAGCATTGTGGAGGTGGCCCGGGGGCATAGTGGTTAAGTTCACATGCTCTGCTTTGGTGGCCTGGTGTTTGCAGGTTTGGATCCTGGGCATGGACCTACACACCCCTCATCAAGCCATGCGGTGGTGGTGTCCCACACACAGAACAGAGGAAGATTGGCAAGAAATGTTAGCCCTGAGCTACCGGGGGGCGGGGGGGGGGGGGAGATAAACAAAAAGATCATGAGGTTTGTGACGACCATTGTTGCTTTCTAATTGCTAGTGTTATTTACTTGGATGATGTTTCTGTCTTTTTCCAGCCATTTTACTTTTTTTTATCCTGCCGAAAATTTTGTTTGAAAATAAAGGGTTCTGCTTGAAAACTGGTTGAATGCCCTGTTTTGTAAATGAGTTAACGGATGTCAGGGTGGGCAGTTGAGGGTCCCCCTGTGGGTTAGTGGCAGAGGTGGAACTGGAGCTCGGGGACTCTGGCCCCCCAGCGCCCCCCCCCCCCCCCGCATGCCTGGTTCTGTTCTTTCAGCCCAGACCGTGTTCTCTCTGTTCCTTAACGTTGGCCCCATTTTCCTTTTCAGATGTTCTTCATGGCTTGTCTTGAAGGCATATTTTATGTAATCTTTCAATTTAGCTTAGACTTGCTCTTCCAGTAAAAAAAATTCTCTCTTCAAATGTGACTTTCTCTAGAATGCCTGATCTAGATCTTTTTAGTATTTGAAACCTTAATAGTGTCATTTAGCTCTATTCAAATTTTTTCACTGTCACTCTGTGTTGACAGTGGCTCATTCGCGGCAGCGACACAGCGCTCCTAAGCTCCAGTCCACGTGTTACCTCGCTTCGCTCCGCTCTCATCCTTGTGGTTTCCTTCCTGCGTCCTGGATGTTCAGATTGCAGAGCGGCTGTGTCTTTCCTGTCTGGAGAGTTGGAGTTATGTCACTCTCTGTCTCTCGACTTCCTGACTCCTGGTTCATTTGAGGATAAAGTTCAGCCTTTAAAAAAAGGCTCTGAATGTGCTCCCGGTACCGTCAGGGTTTCGTTTCTTCACTTATTTAACATTTGCCTTTTCTTTCTTTGAACCATCTTCATGACTTTAGTTGTAAAAGCCTTTATTTCTGTAGTTTTTGCTGTTTTGTGTAATTTTGCCATCTTGTGCAAAGCAGGCTTTAAGTATCAGCTAAAGAGACCAAATTCTCTGTCTTCATTGTCTCATTTTCCTGCGACTCACTTTTTGTGTTCACTGGGAGTGTGTCGGGAGTAGTTAGTTGAGTTTGCTTAGCCCAGGGCCTGAGGATGCTCCTTAGTCCCTTTCTTGTTTCTCATTTCCATTGCCATTTCATGTGCTAGCGTTGGGAGACTCTCAGTTGCTCTGTTCTTTTTTTCCTCACCTTGTATCCCACCCACATCAGAAAGCAGAGAGGAATAGTATCCCTGGGCTTGGCCCTGTGGAGCGTTTTGAGGATTTACTGCTCAGTATTTAGAAACATGGTATAGATGGGTATCTGTAGCTACACAGCGAAGCAGATTTTTTGCAAACCTTTCTGTCCTCCAGTAGTTTCAGAACCACCCTGTGGTAAATAAGTATGTGTCGTACCTGCTGATCTCGATCTCAGACGCCTCCTGGCTGCTGCTGTGGGGCTGCCAAGCATTTTTCCTGAAGGGAGAGGGTCCCAGCTAGCTGGTCATGGGAGAGCCTCTGTTTTAGTGTTGGTTCTTTTAAATTTTTCTAAGTGTTTTAAAACTAACAGATATAATGGCAAAAATAAATCTTTTCTCTGTTCTCTTTTCCTTGGGGCTGTGCTGTGGTTTTACAGGCCTGTTACGGAATCCTCAAGGTCCCAGAGGGCAGTTGGCTGTGCCGGACGTGTGCCCTGGGAGTTCAGCCAAAGTGTTTGCTATGTCCCAAGAAAGGCGGAGCTATGAAACCAACCCGGAGTGGAACCAAGTGGGTCCATGTCAGCTGTGCCCTGTGGATCCCTGAGGTGGGTGTGCTTCTTGGTAGCAGCTTAGCTCAGGGGGTCATGGCTCGCAGCTGGGAGTGGGGGAGGGGGAGGGAGCCATTCATAAATGGGGCAGCATTGTAGCTGATGAGTAAAAAGACACCTTTTAATTGCTACCCTTTTTTTCCCCTTAAACTGAGTGTCAAGCATACTGTCATCTTGTCACGGTATGTAAATATGTGGAAATGTTAACTGGAAACAGCAGTGAGTTGGACTCTTGGTTGGTGGTGTTCAAACTTCACTTCAGATATCCATCACAGCTAACCCTCCCACTGCTGACACACGCTTCCAGGAGGGGACCTGCCCCATTCCTGGCTGTGGCCTGGGTGCTGCTGTGTTGGCTGTGTCCTTCCACAGGGATTGGCTGTAAATCTTTGGGCCTGGCGAGGCGTACACACGGTATCACCATGGTTAAAGAACCACTGCTCTAGGTCACATTTTTGGGATTTTTTACATTAAAATTCTTACTCAGCCTCAACTGTTTTAATTTCAGATCTGGTCTAATTTATTTCAAGTCCCAGACCTTGACTAATTTAATTTGCATGGATCACTATGAGAATATCATTTGTGATTCAAATGTCAGCATTTTTTGGCGTGTGAGTTTTGGTGCACTTTTCCTCCTGAGGAAAGTTATCTGGGAATGATTTGGATTGAGGTTCCAAGACTTGGTCTCGGTGGCACCGGATCTCATGGTTTAGTATTAACAGGGATCCAGTTCAGTGATCCAGGCTGAATGCAGAGAAGGCACCTTATTTATCTTGGTAGTTTTCCACTGTGACTGTAGTAATCATTTCTCACTGAAGAGCATGGTTTTCTGTAGTGAGAGATATTAAAAGCAGTTTATATTTACTTACTCCATTGTTGACAACCTATTTAAGTATATTTAAGATGGATTTTCAGTCTTGACCACTTCATTGTGGGCCAGAGGTGCAGTAGATTGCATTGTCCTAACACACGTCTTTGCTGTCAGTCACTCAGGTGAGGAGTGTTTTCACAAACAGGGAAAGATGACCCCCGGACACATGGGAGGCCTGGGGCACGGGGACTGGGCTGGGCTCGGCTCATTACTGCTGCTGCCCTGAGCTAGCCCCTGTGCTGTTCTGATGCGTAAAGTGGGGATTTGCCTGCCCTAGGAGGGCAAGTGCCCTTTGCCACTGTCTGGTAGGAGGGCCTTAGGAAAGGAATGGATCTTTGAGTTTCTATGTCCGTGTTTAGCCTTTGTCTGACGGCCTCTGGCACCTTGTCTTGCTATTTCTTGGGCCTCTAGGTGAGCATTGGCAGCCCCGAGAAGATGGAGCCCATCACAAAGGTGTCTCACATCCCCAGCAGTCGGTGGGCGCTGGTGTGCAGCCTCTGCAATGAGAAATTTGGGGCCTCCATACAGGTAATCAGCTAAGTCAGAACAGCTTCATTTTCCTTCCCTGTGTTGCAGAGAGCAGGACGAGGGAGGGCTCTGCAAACTATTGGGATTTGGAGGTGGGCCTAGAATCCAGGAAGCAGGATGAGGTGTTCACAGCCCTTCTGAGGGTGCTGAGGAATGACTCCAGCCCAGAACGAACACCTGTAGTTGGTGGACTGTATCCAGTGTAACCAGAAACCCTGCTTTAACAATCATAGGACAACTCGGAAGTCCGCCTGAGCTGTAAGGCAGTTGTAGTTTGTCTCTGGTTTCTCCCTTTCTGCCCCAAGCCTGGCATTGCAGCTCTTTCTATAGGCAGATACCTCTGGGGAAGAACCAGGATCTTGACACTGGGGGGTCGAACACCCTCCCACCTGCACTTACAGTGCCGAGTGGCAGACCTGCCTCTGTGGCTGCCTCCTGACACTGTTGGTTTCCAAGGTGTGCACACAGGTGTGTCATGCCTTAGGTGCATGCTGTTTGAAATCAACTTGGCGTGCTGATGCTTTTGCATTTGGTAAAACAGAGACTTCCTTGGAGCACCAGCTGGGTAGAGGGACACCCACGATGTGCTGCACCAAGCGTTCTTTGCAGAAGCTGTTATGTGAACACAGTCTGGGTATCTTATTCTTTATGGCACCGTGTCTGTGTAGCTTATATGTAAAAATTTTGCCTACATTTTCCATGTCCACACACAAGTGTAGAAAGTCATAAAGCAGATAGAATTAAGGAGAGAGATAGATGGCATGCTGTTTTTTCATGCTGTCTACAGTTTTACTTGAGAAGTTAATTTTGGGTCTTACCTTATTGGCATCTAGACAATCATGACTTAAGGGGCCTGAAATGTTGTTCCACCAAGGTTTCCAGTGCTGTGTGTGGCGGACGTTGGCCCTAAAGGTCAAGTCCGGCTCTTCCTCTGGAAGGTACCAGCTCAGGGCCACAGGCTCTTCCTCGGTCTCTGTGTCACATTCTGAGAGCAGACTGTCAAAACTGCCAATCGTGGGTTTTAAAGAAATAACGTCATTTGGTAAAATCAGTTTGTATTTTGCCTGATAAATATTTCTTTCGGTAAGGTATTCACTGACTTTGTGGTTTTAAAATTTTTTCATTTTACATGCTAAGTAGTTCTACTTTTCTTCGTTATCCCTTCTACTGGAGTTCAAGAATCTAAAATGTAACAAATATTCAGAGGGTGAGGCATGAGACAGCTGGTGGGATTTGGCTGCAGACCTTGAAAATAGTGCAGATTTTTGTATGTGAATAGAATCTGTTTCAAACTAAAACATGACCAAAGCCTCTGGCCCGAGAGTTGTATTGGGAGAGAAGGGAGGAGAAATTTTTTAAAAGCCTCAAAATAAAAACAGGCATAGAGCTATGTGTGTGCATTTGTGTGTAGACATGCCCATGGGCACACTTGCAGGAAACAAGCTGTGGCAAACCAAGGAAAATGGAAGTTATTTTCTTGCAAGTTACCTGATCTCCTGAGGATAGAATTTGTGCCCTTTCCTGAGCGCTCCAATCCGGGTCCTTAACTGATGTTTACAAGAGGTGGGCGAATGGGATCTTTGTTTCTCTTTTGAAGAGAGACGATAAAATGACTTTTTTGTTGCTGTTGACCTCTTTTTCCCAGAACATTAATTCAAAGGAGAAGAGGCCAAGGAAGGTTAATGATATTTCATATCTTCACAGAATGGATTGATTTTATTAAAGAATTCCTCTCTGAAATGTCTGCAGCTGTGAAGGCTCTGGTTTACGTTTCTCTAACATCTGTTTGCTGAGTCAACCTGAAAAGGAAAACCCAGAGGAAGGCCATTTGGCGCCTTTACAAAGTCCTGTATAAATACTCTGCCGCAGCTCATTCCTCTGTAAGGTTGGAGCGCTGGGGTTAAGTGTAGCTTAAGCCAAACACAGATAGTGTCTCCGTCATCTGTTCCCACTTGGCTGCGTGCTAACAGGGAGGAGCACTTTGTGTTAATGAAAGTGGCCAGGTGTGTATGTGTGTGTTCTGCCACTAAAGCTGGTTTCACACATTTCTTGGAATTGAGGTTATTTATAGAGAAAATTACAGACTGATGTTAGTTTATGTGCTTTAAGCATTTGTAATGGGGGAATGGTAAAGGGAGCTGGATTTTCTGTACTTCTGGGTACAAGAGACTTTACAATAATGGAAGAAATCATGACGGGCAGTGAGTCACCTCTTAAATACTGAAATGATTGGGGGAAAAAGCCTCAACTCAAGCCTCTGCCAATCGTGGTTATGCGATTCCAGGGTCTGTTGAATGAGTTTAATTAAGCTTTTCAGCTGGCTTGGGGCCACTGGGTTCTCCTGCTCTCTGCAGCCCTGGCGTGCCCAGGGATCACTTGGCCTCACACAATACAGTGTTGCTTTTAAGGGACTGGCTTCAGTCAACACAAGGAACCTCCTTCCAGGGATTTGC
This sequence comes from Tapirus indicus, assembly GCA_031878705.1. Lineage (NCBI taxonomy): Eukaryota > Metazoa > Chordata > Mammalia > Perissodactyla > Tapiridae > Tapirus > Tapirus indicus. The sequence goes on along the minus strand of CM062919.1, from coordinate 134,363,707 downwards.
CCAGCAAGATCAGACAGGAAGAAGTTAATCACTTTTCTCCTGCTAGGCCTCTGGCTTGCTGTCTGGATCAAAGGCACTAAATTGTAGCCCTGATGAGGCAGTGAGAGGGGAGGTGTTTAGCAAGGAGGGAGGGCAGAGCTGGATGATGCCTGGCCTCTAGGTTGACCTCTCTGTGACCCGCAGGAAGCAGGTCCCTCACGGTTCTGCAGTCAGTCCCAAAGGACGCTGAGAGCAGCCAGCGCTGCCAGGCGTGGCACATGCAGGCGTCCGTGCTCGGCTCCCCTGGCCTGGGGAGCCTTTCTGCATCCGACGGAGCTTCCTCACGAGTACGGGACCTTTCCCTGTCTTTCCTCTGCTGGATTCTCCTTGTGTCCTGTTCTTTTTCACTCTTCAGAGTTTTTATTTAGCCTCCTCAGTCTGGAGCAGCCTGTGACTGCTTGGAGGAAACGTCCCGGTATTTTCCCACTTGTGTTAGGACTCTTCCCGGCGGGGGGAAAGAATGAGGATGCATGGTCCTTTAAAAACTCTTGAGTAGTAGTCATTCTTCCTGAGGAGAGTCTTACCATTCAAGCTTTTTATATCAACACTAAAAGAGCTCAGATCTATAAGGAAAAACAGTCTCTTCTGCATATTGAGCACATGTTCTTTTGAGTATAATCTGAGTGCCAGACCGCCTTTGTCTACACGTGCCATTTGTGTGACTGGCTCTGCTTTAGGAGGCGGTTTGCAGTTACTTTTCTAAGAGAGTTCTAGTTTGGTTATGAAACCTTCCTCTGAAGAGTTCCCTAAATCCCAAGCCTTGCCTTATTTAAAACACGACTAGGTCTGCCAGGGTTAGTCCACATAAAACTTCTTTATCCCAGCACATGCTTGAAGTGCGGCTCTCCTTGTGCGTGCGCGCACGTTTGTGTGTGTGTGTGTGTGTGTGTGTGTGTGTGTGTGTATGTGTGTGCCTGGCACTGAGGGCTTTAGTCACTGCCGTTCATAATCGTCTTTGTTCTCTACGTGTCCTTACCAGTGCTCTGTGAAGAACTGCCGCACAGCCTTCCATGTGACCTGTGCTTTTGACCGGGGCCTGGAGATGAAGACCATCTTGGCAGAGAACGATGAAGTCAAGTTCAAGTCTTACTGCCCGAAGCACAGCTCACACAGGAAACCTGAGGAGAGCCTCGGCGAGGGGACTGCTCAGGAGAATGGGGCCCCTGAGTGTTCCCCCCGGAATCCGCTGGAGCCCTTTGCCAGCCTTGAGCAGAATCAAGAGGAGGCCCACAGGGTGAGTGTCCGTAAGCAGAAGCTGCAACAGCTGGAAGATGAGTTCTACACCTTCGTCAACCTGCTGGATGTTGCCAGGGCCCTGCGGCTGCCCGAGGAAGTAGTGGATTTCCTGTACCAGTACTGGAAGTTGAAGAGGAAGGTCAACTTCAACAAGCCCCTGATCACTCCAAAGAAAGACGAAGAGGACAATCTAGCGAAGCGGGAGCAGGATGTCTTGTTTAGGAGGCTGCAGCTGTTCACTCACCTGCGGCAGGACCTGGAGAGGGTAATGATTGACACTGACACCTTGTAGTGACTTAGAGAAGAAGATTGCACAGAGGCGACCGCTTGCCCAGAGCAAGGAACGGTAGCCAGTCCATTTACTCTCAGACCCTTGTACATACTGCAGCATGAGGTTGTGTTGGTTAAATATTATATTTACGGGCTGGTACACTCACTGTATATATGTGCAAGACTGCCACAGCGTGGGGAGCTTCTCTGATTTATTTTTAAACACTTTTCCATTAATCCTTGTTGTTATTCTGCAAGATCAAATGGGGTGTGTCTTTTTTTTCCCCTTCATTGTAGAGCTAGAGGGAACTGAGCCCCAGGAAAATGACAAAGGGCTTGGCTCAGAATTGTTTACAAACTGCACTAGAAAACCAGAAGGGAGTCAGTTAATGGTGAGGGGGGTGGGCAGAGGTAGGAAAATCTCTTCTTCAACCTGGGGAAACACTAGGTGCTGGTGATGGGCTCATTCAGGAGAGCTAAGCACTGCCTCCCTGGCCCCCTTTGTTTCTTGGCTGATTCACAGGGGCGCATTCCCAGTGCTGTCACGGAGCGGAGCAGGCCGTAGGTGCTGGTGTGTATGTGTGGACTCACCTACACATGCGTATCTGTTACGGAAGGTGCTCCTGTCAGTGAGGTGCTAAGTACATCACTGAGGCTGTGTACATTGACTGTGTGTGCGTGCGTGTGTACCTGTCCATGTGTGTCTGTTTGTGGGTGTGGGGTGGGAGTCATGGTGCATAGGGCCATCAGATCTGTCTGAGGAGCCCCTGGTAACGCTTGGCACACTACTGTATCACACTACTGGATTGCTGAGTGTTGTGGCTGTTCCCGCCTGGGGCCTCAGCTCATGGCACCTCCTTCGGCCGTTTGCTGCTTTGTGCCTCCCCTACTCTCTGTTACCTCTGGAGTCCCAGTCTGAACCTCCCTCCCTGCTACAGGAATAATTAGGAGTGGGCTGTCTTCCCCCCAGGGTCTCCTGCTCCCTGTAGGTAGTTTCTGACTGAGGCTTGCTAATTGGGGATGCGGCTTAGAGCACCTTCTGTGTCAACTCCCTCGACTGTAGCTACTATTAAATTCATTAGTGCGCAGGAGATGGGACTGAGGCTTTCTAGCCTGAAGCAGCCTGCACTGAAAGGCACCCAAGTGGCCTGAAACAGTTAACGCATCTCCCCCAAGCACCTAACTTATTAGCGGGGAGTGATTCACCTGCCTGAGAGAGAATCGGACTCATAGATGATTTGAAATGAGAGTGTAGGCAGAGAATAGAGATAAAGCGGAGTATGGAACCAAAAGACCCAGATCACACACAGAGACCCGCATGACCCTGTTAGAGATGGCATTGAAGTGAGTATCTTAAGTGTTCACGAGAGACCCTTTTAGTCCATGACGGAATGCTGGCTTGTAATGACGCCCCTTCCGGGACCAGGTTAAGATTCTGGATTCAGGCGGAACCCAGGCGGGAGCGGAGGAGGGTTCGTGAGGCTCTCGTGCTCCCATACCCCCCCTGGTGGTGAGTGTAAAGAAGACCTCGCCTTCAACCACATGCATGTGTGGCATTTTTGTTAAGAGATGAGAAAGGGATTCAGAAGGATAAAGTGGAATCCTGGTAAGAAGCCATTATCCCAGCCCGACAACTGCTGTACGTGGGGTGCATGAGCTATGGAGTCAGATAGTCCTCAGGAGGGAGGACGAGAAGTCTGATGTTTGGACTGTGTTTGTCTCAATCACCACAAAATAAAAGTGTAGAAAATGCTTGTGGTGTACTAACTCTTTTCTGTACCTAAGTTACTCAGATTAACACGCACTTAAAATTAAATTTTAAATATTTTTTGAGTCATCACTGTTGCTTTTTAAGTAGAACGATGCCAATGATGTATGAGAAACAGGGAATAAATCAGGATTTGTGTGTGTGTGGCATTACTTAACATTTACTTTATTAAAGAGCCTAAGAGATTTTAGGGAATTTAGTGTCAGTTTAAATTGGGTTTATTATAATGAAAAATGTGTCTTCCAGAATTTGCCATGAGGCCTGTGATGGTGGAGGCTTTAAAAAAATTGAAATCTCTGCTGCACCCCAGAGAGATGCACAGTTATTTGTAATTATAAACAATAAGTGTGTCAGGCCAAAGGCTCATCAGGGCAGAGGTGACAGTGAGAACAAATCATAAATTACTACTTTGTTTTTCAAGCAAGTTAGAGCTCTGCCTAATTCACGCAATGGCAGTTCATAGCAGGTGTACAGAATCAGTTACTACATGGGACTATAATCAAGGCATGTGGTCGTTCCTAGGCTGACAAGTGAGTAGTCTTCATTAGAAATGCAAACAACTCTGATGAATGATAATGGTAATTGCTCTTTCCTGCGAATATACACCTTGGGGCATTTTGCACACCTGGGTACCAGTTCTGGATCAGAAAGTTAGAGGACAGGAATGGATTCAGGAGGGTTCGGGAACCCGAAGACGTGATTGCTGATGTGTGATGGGTGGCCGTGTCAGGTGTCCAAGGCCACTTCACTCTTTGGTGGGATTCCTTTCCCCTAAACATTATCTTCTAAAAGATGCAGTGAACATGAGTTCAGCAAATGAGTACTTGCTCAGATGAAGACATGCCACCTCTGCACTTCTGGCTAGCACATTGAAAGGGGCCAGGTCCTGGGGGACTGTCCTATTCAACACTTGGTGGAATGGTCACCTTTGAAAATCTGATAGAGGCTACAGTTGTCCCTGAACAAAAGGCATGTTAAGCTTTAGTGTTGCAAGCAGTGTTTGGGATTCAAGAAAAGCCCTTGAAACCATTGTTGGACTCCTGAGGGCAGTGGTTCTCAAAGTGTGGTCCCCAACTGGCAGCAACATTACCTGGAAACTTAATAGAAATGCAGATTTTTGGACCGTACCTCTGCCTCCAGAAACTCTGGGAGTGGGGGCTAGCATTCTAGGTTTTAGGGCTCCCACATGTTTCTGTTTGAGAACCACTGCTTTTGGGGAAAGCCTGACTTGGGTTTAACCTGGTATGAGGGTACACTCAAAAGTGGGTTGTTTTGGGTACCACCTCGCTGGCAATTGGGAAAAGATAAAGCAGGAGAGAAAGTCTGGTCTAGCTGAGCACAGGAAGGGCCAAGCAGAGTATGTTTTGAGGATAGACCCTCAGTTCAGTTCAGCTCTACATACAGGGGCTGCTGATGGAAGTTGTCCTGTGAGGAGTGTTTTGTGTGTAAGGGAGGTAAGGTTTAGGGTGCTCACTATTAAATGTGGTCAGCCAGGCTTGGGTTGTTATTCAGGGGCTGATTTGTTTCAATTGAAAGTTGGGAACACTGGCCTTTGGTTTTGGGGGTTATAGTTCGATATTTCTCCTCAGAGATCATGGGGAATAGAAGTGGGATTTTCCCACTTAGCCAGGGTGAAGCCTTTCCTGGGGGAAGTGGTTGAAGCTACCAAAATTAAATTTGAATAATATACCAAGTTCAGGTTCTCTGGCTTCCCTATTTTCTATTTCCACAAATAAGTTTATTAAGTAAGAGAGATGTAAGTGTCTCTGTTACATCTGACCTGAATAAGAGAGTAACCTCTCTGCTCTTAGGATGTCAGAGGATTTGTTTCCATTCCCTATTTCCAGAAGTTGGATTCCCTGTCTTAATGTAAAAACCGTTCTGTGTTTGTTTTTCTAAAAAGTTTTGAATCTGTAATAAGGACCTAAGTTTGGCCCCTTTCTCTTTTTGAGCTTCTACTCTTAATCTCCCCTGGGTGGAACAATATTTATTTAAGAGAATAGCCTGTTAGCCACTTCTGTCCCCAAATTGGTTAGGACTTTTGTAAAGGACACCTACTTTCTGGGGATGTGAGGCTGTCAGAGAAAGAATGTGCTTTAACCAGAATGAATGACACCAAAATAATATTTACTTTGAGACAGGGAGAGTGGTTTTCTTCTCAATTCTTTAAGATAATTTTTTTTTTTTTTAAATCGAGAAGTGTTAAGAAGACTGTACATGAATAGTGAATCAGTTAGGGTCAGAAGCCTGACTTGTTTCTGCTTTAGGCCAGGGAAATTACACCACGATGCAAATGTGAGAGTCATCTGACTTGTTCCTCTTAATGCCCCATGTCTTCTTGCAAACAAGACTGTCTGGAACATAACTCGGGAGGGAATAGCTGTAATTGTGAGGGTTCGGAAAGACTGAAGACCTTAGGGGAGGCGTCTGTACATAAGCCAAAGTGCAGTCTTGTGCGTATGTCTTGTTGCCATCCTCACTGCCCAAAGAAAAGGTTAGTGACCTTTGACCTTCCATTTTGAGGAAGGTGGCAGGGGAAGGGACTGCCCAAGATAAGGATGATGTGGCTCTTAGGAGATGGAGTCCTGCCTTTGACACAGGAGCTTATGGGGAACACGTGGTCAGTCTTCCCTCCTGCCCCAGGCTTACTGGGAAGGTCTTGTCCACATCCTCCCGAAGAAGGCTTAATTGTATAGTTGGTGTGTTGCATCTGACATTTGGGTTTTCATATAATCTAGTCAGTTTACAATAGGTTTTAGGACTGAAGGATTTAAGAGGGTTTACTGACGAAGTCATTAAATTTTGTTTCCGTATTGACTGATCACAGGTGGCTTTAAAAATGGGGAACGAGTTTAAGTGGTGATTAGTTAGTATTGGTTAGTGAGCGTATGTGTGTGATTCCCCAGTGCTTGCACATCGATGCAAAGTGGAGCTCTTAGCACTTGGGTCTTTTCAGTTACAAATGAATCAGGAAGAGGGCAGCATTAGATTTTCAGGTGGTGAGACAGAACTGGACTTGAGACGTTGACCTAGCAAATCAATGGCAAAGCAAGAAGGATGTTTCCCAGGCCTTCACATTCTGTAGGACACTTTAGCTACCTGTCAGCTCCAGGCATTTCAGATAGTTCAGTGTCCAGTTGACATAAGAACCTTATGTGGAATCTTGGTCTTCTAGTGGGCCCTGTGCACTTTGGAGAGGGCGGGGCTCCTCTGACGGTCCTTGACCCTGTGCTTACCTAGTTCCATTTTCAGAGGGTGCTTGATAAAGTAAGCAGAGGTGGCTTCTGAACTGCTCTAAAGCCTTTGGCAAGAGAATTCATGGGAAGAAGATACTGAGGGGAGATAAGCAGAGTCCTGTGGCAAGTCTGGACTTGGACACCAGCAGTCTTTTCTTGGCTGGGATGAGCCCACGGCTGGGTGTGTGGAGGAGGCAGGGCTTTTGCCCGAGTTCTGTAGGGGCTCCTCCCACAGTCTCTCTGCTGTGTTGTCCTCCTGCATTGAGGGGTATATGTGGAATCCTTCAGCCCAAAAGGAGAGTAGAGACTAGATAAAATGTTTAAAATACATTTTGATTTCAAATGTCAGTCAAAGCCCTAGTAGGACAAATTTCTCTTAGGTAAAGGAAAAAAAAGCATCAAAGTACTGTTCTAATGTATTGCTTACTTAGAATCTTTATTCTCTACATTCTAGGTTCGGAACCTCACTTACATGGTGACCCGCAGGGAAAAGATTAAACGATCTGTGTGCAAAGTCCAGGAACAGATATTCAATCTTTACACTAAGCTTTTGGAGCAAGAAAGAGTTTCAGGTATGCATTAAGCCCTCGTAGGTCGGACAATAGAGCAGGGGTTTGTAAGCCTTAACACTCTGTTAAGGAAAAAAACAATAGTTTCTTTAAATTTCTTCTATCTATCCTATAGAAGAATCTAAGAAGCATAGACTTTCATATCTAAAGAAAATCTTTAGGCATTTGAGACATCATGGTACAGGGGAAAGGGCTAGGAATTTGGCCTCAAAATAGGGGTGGAGTCCTGTATCATCTACACACAGGCCAAACACAAGCAAGTCTTAAGTTTTCTGAGTCTCTCCCGTTTCTTCACAAACATGAGGATGAGGTCTCAAGCTGCCTCCAGGGAACTGTTGTGAGACTCAAATGAAACAGTAACATATACTGCAAAGCACTTGATAAATGTAAAGTATCATGGAGATACCTAAAAAGACATACAGATTATCTAGTCGTTGGATCTACCTGTAACATAGGGTAAATATAACTTAAGACTGTGCTTGAGACACATGTCCATGTTTAGATAACATTCACAGTGGACTTTTGTGGTGTAGGTGGAATTTTGAATATTTTTGAGATTCTGCACAAAGTACTTATTTATTTAGTGCCTTCTATTTTACATTGCTCTGGGCTAGCCAAAGAGGAAAAGAAAACTAAGATACATACTTCCTCCACTCTGGAGAACACGTCAGTTACTTGGAGATGAAGTGCAGAGTTGGGCAAGTTGTGTAACCTCTCTGGGACTGTTGATCTATAAAAGGGGTTTGGTACAGAATCCTGAGCTCTGAAGTGCCCTTCAGCACTAACATTCTGTGATCATAAGCCCCGGAAAGCAGGTGTTATGATTCAGAGAAGATCTGTTGAGTGTGCATCAGGCAGAATCGTGACTCATGGAGCAGGTAGGTCTCGGGTGAGCTCCTCTCTGCTGCCCTGGTCCGTCCTTCAAAGTTACAGCAGCAGCATTCGCACTGCGTGGTTGTACAGAGTCACAGTTGGCTCACTCTTATTTTTCTGCTTTTGTGGCTTTTTGTCTCTGTAGATTATGACACGTAGAAATAACAAAGAAGTTGTTCTAACCTATTATGGTGAAATCCAAATTCTGGTTTACCTAAAACTAACCAGATCTATGTGACTAGAAGAAAATTTGTCAGCTGAACAAAGAGAAAAAAGCTTAGGGAGTTTTAAATGATATTCTTGAAGTGTTACATAGTTTTAACAGCATTAACTTATTAATAATATTATCCTAGATATTTTCTTCCCAAGAGTAAATATTTTCCAGACGTATCAAGCTTATATCATTAGTTAGAGTCTAGAGATTAGTTGTAAAACTTTTAAATAATTTCTTCTAAGTAGGGTGTCATACATAAAAGCAGCTTGATTCAGATTCTTTAAAGTGAACTTCTGTCTCTTCATTATTCCTACCTGACTGCACATAAACGGGACCTATTTTGTCCCTTGCCCTTGTGTCCTTATGTACATGGCCACACGGAAGGCCACTCACCCAGCTCCAGCCAGCAGAGGCCGAGCTGCTGCTGCCTGCGCTCAGTGATGCGGTTGTGTCTGTGGAGTTTTGCCATTGGAGGGCTTTCTGTGAAGTCGTTACGTAATGAGTGATTACTTATAAAAATAAGCCGTAAAGAGCATTTTTATCTGATTTCACTAAAGAGTCATTTTTCATAGATATTACAGGCAGCTTTTTGCATTTCATGGTTGAGGTTTTTACTTGGGTAAGTAAAATCACTTGGGTAAGTGATTGAGATTCTTAACAAGGTTAGGAAGTGTTCTGTGTAACAGAGCTGTAGTGTATATCTACATTCAGAAGTCCTACTGCTTTTCCAGAAAAGGAAAAGAAATCCTGCCTTCCCTCTGAGATATGCACGGTACTAGGTCTGATCGGTTGAAAGCAACATTAATCTTCCTGTGGGATGCCACAGGGAATGAAGTAGAAACCCTTTAGGATGCCTTTTTTTTTTCCTCTAGTTTTAGACTTTGTCTCCTGCCTTGTAAGATAGGTGATTCCAAGTGAAGCAGAGCAGATGGCTGTGACTTATATGTGACATTCAGGGTCCATGGTTTAAGCTCTGTTGTGTGCTTCTGAGAATGGGTAGGGCCGTTCTGCTGGATGAGAGCATCCTCAGTGCAGACAGTGCTCACAGGAGACCATGAGTTGGAGACTCTTCAGAGACATGGATCCCAAGTCAAGTAGATAGAAATCAGAGTTCAGGAAATGTCAGTTCCCCTCCCCTTTCTGTTTTCCCACAGTAGGTGATTCAGAAATATAAGTATGGCGGGAAGGTTGACCGTAATGTTGGATTCTTGAGAAAGCAGGCATTTCTAGACCAGCAGATTGTAAAACACCCTCCCCTGCGGTCATGGCAGTTCTAGGTTTAGGGTCGCTAGCCCTGTTCTGTTTATGCACAGTGTCCGAGTCTGTGCAGCAGGAGGTTTTCATATGGCTCCTGCCTGGTATTCTGGGGTGGAACCTTGTTTTCCTGGTGGTTCATACCTTATGGGAGACGGAAAACATAAAAACTGCCCTTTGTGGATGCTCTGGAGGCTCTTGCAGGAACATGGTCCTTCTGATGAACTCCACTGTGTTAAGAATTCACACAGTGTTTTTCAAACTGAGGGTAATGATTTATCAGTGGGTTGTGAGATGAATTCAGTAGGTCATTACCAGCATTAAAACAAGTGAAATAGAATAGAAAATGTCAGAGTGCAGATTAGATGATGAAGGCTAAAATGATTCCATGAAAAGTGAGCTTCTACTAGGTTATGTTGTGAAATTTAGTTTTTACTGTGATTTACATAAAAAATAATTGAAAAACACCAATTTAACTTACCCTCATGTTGGATGACAGTTCAGTTTAATTTCACAAATGGGTTTTACATATAATAGTAAACATTTTTTAAACACTATATGTCAAGAATGATTTTAAACACTTTCCTTTGTTCATTTCACGTATTTACATGTACTTATCTTCATTATAGCCCTGCGAGGGTACAGATACTCAGAGAAAGAAAACTGAAAGCCCCAGCCCCTGCCCTTGGGCTCCTGTCTCGGGGAGCAAGTGATTGGCGGTGACGTGCCGCTTGCTGCTCTGTAACCAGGTGGTGGGGGGGGGGGGAGGCAGTGCTTGACCATCAGATGGATTCTGCAAGGATTTCCCTTTGAAAATCAGATCAGTTATTTTGTCTGAAGGAAAATAATATTCCTTGAAAAATGTTTCATGAAAAATTACATGAACATCAGCTGTTTTAGAAAATATAGCATATTGAGTTGAGTATGCAGATTGAATGCAGATGCACACTGGGTGGTGGTATATTGTACTGTTGGGTGGGAAGTTTGCATTAATATGGCCGTGCTGAGGGTCTCGAATTTTATTCTTTTGGATTTGCTTCCGCTGTAATTTTTCTTTCTTTGTGGTTTTGTGTTCACAGGTGTGCCTTCTTCTTCCTGCTCCTCCTTCTCCCTGGAAAACATGCTTTTGTTTAACAGTCCTTCTGTGGGCCCTGATGCTCCCAAGATAGAGGACTTGAAGTGGCATTCTGCATTCTTCAGGAAGCAAATGGGTACTTCCTTGGTTCATTCGCTGAAAAAGCCCCATAAGCGAGATCCACTGCAGAATAGCGCTGGGAGTGAAGGCAAACCCTTGCTGAAGCAGCCAGACCTGTGTGGGAGAAGGGAGGGGATGGTGGTCCCAGAGAGTTTTTTGAGTTTTGAAAAGACTATTGCAGAAGCACGTCTCATCTCAGCACAACAGAAAAACGGTGTGGTGATGCCAGACCATGGGAACAGGAGAGACCATCGTCTTCATTGTGATCTCAGTAAGGGAGACTTAAAGGACAGACCTTTTAAACAGAGTCACAAGCCTCTCAGGTCTACAGACGTGCCCCAGAGGCATCTGGACAGCACACGGGCTGCCACCTCCCCTGGAGTGGGGCCGTCAGCACCCGGCACACGGAAGGAGACGGTGCCCAAGTGCAACGGCTCCCTCGTCAAAGTGAACTGTAACCAGCCTGCAGTCAAAGTGCCTACCACTCCTGCCAGCCCTGTGAAAAACTGGGGAGGATTCCGGATTCCAAAGAAGGGGGAACGGCAGCAGCAGGGAGAGGCTGAGGGGTCCTGCCACCAGCACTCAGACTACCCTTATCTGGGCTTAGGCCGAGTTCCAGCCAAGGAAAGGGCAAAAAGCAAATTAAAATCTGACAATGAGAATGACGGGTATGTCCCTGATGTGGAAATGAGTGACTCAGAGAGTGAGGCATCGGAAAAGAAATGTATACACGCCAGCAGCACCATCAACAGGAGGACAGACATCATCAGGAGAAGCATTTTGGCCTCTTGATGAAACAGAGATGGCGTGGGAGCACTGCGGGCTTGTCACTGAGTTGCTAGACGAGAGCTCTGACACGGGGGACGAGCAGAAACCCATCACTCCTGAGCTACACAAACACATTTACTTGCAATTCAGATTGAATTTTTTTTTCAGTCATTTATAAATCATTGTTGTGAGAATTGTGTTATTTGCAACTTATTGAGGAAACACAAGAGTAGATTGTAACTGTAAGACACTGCTAAGACTCTAGAGGCTGAATTAAACACTAAAATAAGAATGAATGAAAAAAGTTTTTAGAGAGGGCAAGGCTTCAATAAGCCTCATGAGTTTTTATTGCCCTCTGTGTTCTTCCCAAAGCACAAACTCTTGGTTACCTGAATATATGGAATCAGATATGGTTCTTGAGAGACCCTCATGTACCATTTGAAAGCCCATAAAACTTACTTTCTAGGACTGTGATAGATCTTGAAATCATATTTATACTTGGCCCACAGGCTGTTTTTTTGCATTATAGTATACAGGCAGCAGCTCTGAAGCTTCAGTAACGCTAGGGAATTCATGTGTAAATATAGCAGATGAGGAGGAGAGAATTTTAAAAAGGTCATTACTGGAAGATCTGAAGGGACAGGGTAGAGCTGCTGCAGCTTGGAGATTTAGGGTAAATGTAGCAAGATCTTGCTGCCTGAAGCCCTTGAATGTGTTGTGGGTATAGGACTGGTGGAGAGTGAAGCCATTAGAAAGTTCTATGAGAAATGGCAGTTGAGGTCTCATTTTTACCAGTCCTTTTGACCATCCTCTTCCCTAACCTAACCACTGCCTTTTGGGCCAGCTTGGGATTTCCCTGGCCATTGGCAATACCTGGCCATCTGGCTTCCAACAATACAATGGCTATTCAAGTTCAAGCGATGAACTTCCAGACTCTGGTGACTCATACCTCCCAGAGCCAACCACTAGTGCAAATGTCGGGGAATCCGGGCTTCCAACATGAACGGATTCCTTAAAAAAAAGGAAAAAAAGTGAAATAGGTTATATTCTAAAAACAATAGAAAGGCAATAAGTTGCGATATAACCTCTTACCATTGACCAAGGTTATACAGGAAAGAGATTGAAGTGTAATAGGTTTTCTGGAGTCAGAGTTCTAAGCTCTAATTCGTAACTTGGACTTTCTAATTGCAAATGGCAATAACTAGTAAGTTATCAGCAATAATAAATTTAGCATTAAATTTGAGTACAATGTTCTTTTTTGCACTCACTGCAGTGCGTATGTATTAAGACAGTGGATAGTGTTAAGGTCCTGTTAATTTTCTTTGAAATTCAGTGTAGTTGTGAATCAAACTAAGAGAAAGAAAGTTTAAATAGCAATGAGATTTAGAATTATGGGCACTTGGAACAAGCCCAACTTCCCACAAATTACCCCTTAGTTTGTTAATATCAGTATTCAGATTCCTGATTCATTTATACATCTGTTTCCATGTGGCAGGGACATTCTGATACTTAATGAATAATGCTTTGAGTTCTGTGGTTAACTTTCAAGTCTTCCAGATGATTGTCAACAACAAAAAAGGCTTATTGAATTCCATCTTGCTATGCAAGTTTTATCAGATGATCAAATAGTAGATCCGATGCATCCCCATTGTATGTATGACATTTTCAAACCAAGTCTTAACTTTTCAAATACATTTTAGTAGCTAATTCAGGGGAGGGGAAAGAATGACCCAGGTTTTTAGATTGACTATTTTTGAGCTACAGGGCTCATTTTGAAAGACTGCTGTCCAGATAAGCTGTTGCTACAGATATTAGATGTTTCTTATGAATCCAAGTTGTACATTCACTCATAGCATAATTTAAAACTCAGATTTTTTGGATTTGAGCAAAAACCTTTTGCTGGATACAGAAGAAGGTGGACTCTATCTATAGTTATCTTTTGACTACAGCAACAGCTCTGGGTGAGAGCAGAATATATAGAGGGATAATTTGTCAAGCCATAGAAAGAAAAATCTAAATTCTAGTAAGTGTATGACCTCTCACCATTTTAGGAGGTACCAGATTCATTTGCACTATTAGGAATGCTAGTTTTGTGCAAAAATAATGCCTTACCTGTTTTTTCCCCACATTTAGGTTGAAAAGCTTTCAAACGTTCCAAGTTATGCTGAACCAAAAACAAAAACAAAACAAAAGAAAAAAATAAAAAAAACCCACACAAAAACAAAACACACAAAAATAAAAAGCCCACTTTTTATTCCTGCTTTGAAATACAAATGGTATAGAGCACGGTTTCCCTGACAGTGTAATGATAGCTTTGTGAGTTAGTTCTGTGTCCTGCTGGGAACTCTGTATGAGGTGGCCATAAGCAGCAACCAACCCGACCTTCCCACTTGCACTCTGTTAGTATGGAACCATTTGCTCTTTTCTTTTCTTTTTTTTTTTTCAAGCTTTATCTTTCCTTGTGCATCCTGACCAAGAAATATCTTTGATTATGATCAATGTATTATGTCAAAACGTAGGCTAGTTAAAATTTTGTAAAGTTGCCTGGAATGTCATTTGTTAGGTTATAAACACAAAATCTAAATGAAGGGTTATATGTGTTGTGTACAAATCTTATTTTGAAATGGACAGACTTGTCATTACATTTGTAACCTTGTACAGAGGATTTTTCACTATGTGCCTAGCTTGGTGTCCATTCAGCTAAAATTGAAAAAAAAAAAGGTGCATGAAGAGTTAAAAATCAGAAATTAAACAAAGTATATGTAGAGATGACTATTTTATATTACATGGCCCAATCCTGTATTTATTTCTATCCCCTTTTTGAAAGTATTTATAAAACTAGTTGAGGACAGCTGTATTTTTTTGTTGAACTATTTAGTAGAATTTGTGCCTTTTTGTCTGTATGTGAATAAATGCTGTACATTTTGCAATACATTTTTAGGTGTCTTTTGAAATCTGCTTTTTCTAAATATTTAAGTATGTATATGACTTAGCAGTCCTGTCTCACAGTTTAGATCAGGAGTGAGAGCTGTCGGGAACATAAGATTGTAAAGAGCACAGATTCACTGGGCTGTCTTCTGGCTCAGCTCTGATGGTGAGACACTGAAGAATGATAATGGTTTGAGTTTTGTCTTCCTCACCTGGAGTTCTTTCCAGAATTCAATTTTAGATCTGAAAACAACCAGTTGTTGAAGCAACTTCAGCTTTAGGGTCAGAGAGACCTGAGTTTAAAGGCTGAACTATAGTTTCCCAGCTGTGGGACCTTGGCCAAGTCACCTAACCTTTATAAGCGTGTTTTCCCTTCTGTAAAGAGAGGATAACAAGCACTATCTTCCTGGGGTGGTTGTGATATTTAAAGCAAGTACAGAGAGAACCACTGTAGGAGGCAGTTAGTAAATGGTAGGCTATTATTTTTGTGATTAGGAACAAGACACTGATTTCTCTAACATGATGTTGACTGATGAGCCTTCTGAGGGGAAAAAATGTTATTCCTGAATGACAGGAAGATTGTATTTATAAGGCTCTTTAAAAAAGTAATTTTTCAAAAAACAGTTTCATTAAATATGTTCCTTTAATCACAATTCTGGAACAGTAGGGCAAAGAGGTATTATCTGCATTCTACAAAGAAGACATGTCTGAGATCATAGCTTTAGGCATTGGCAGAATTGGGCCCAGGCCCTAGTTCTAATTTCTCGTTTGGTGTTCTCCCTGCCTGGAACAGTCTTCATTCAACCAGCACTTGCAGAAATTAGCATATAATGAAATGCACCTTTCTTTGTGTTGAGAGCAGCAAAACTGGTGTGCGTTATGCATTCTCACGTACATTACGATGAGCAGGAGCCACAAAAGGCTAGTGGGACTATCCCCAATTTATTATTTGTGTAAAAATTTGGCCAGCGTTTTTTTTTACATGAATTGTTCATACATTTGGCTAAAAGCTTGTTTATTTCTCCTTGTTCCTCCTTAGTAACTATTTACTTCCATGTTGCTTGCTCTGAGTTAGACCCTAGAGAGAAATAACTGTGATTCTTCCTACAAGGTCTTAAAAGTTGAATAACCACAATAGTTCCCTAGGGAAATTAAGTCCCCAGGAGCCTAAGGAAAGGCCTATGGTTGGCAATTCCACAATATGTGATGGGAAACGTGGCACCAGGGACTCATGTTCATGTTTTTACCCAGATCACTTCGAAAATGGTTTCTACCTTTGAAACATTAGCCATCTGCAGCAAACTTCGCAATTAACTTCAAGGTTGAAATCGTCAATACGATTTCCCTTTAATGCTCAGAACTGCATTAGATGATGTGTTCTAGTCTGGGGTAGAATAGAAGAGCTTTGATGGCTTGGTCATTGAAAAAGAGGATAAAAGCAAGTATGTTCTGTCATTGCAACCATCCTCTGTGCTGCTGAGTTCAGTAACTCCGCAATCCGGCTTCTCTCGAGTTCTTATTGGGCGTTTCCTCTTGGATGCATGCAGGCACTTGGGGTTTTGGAACCCATCCTTTTCTATATTCTGCCTTAGAGAATGTCATCCAAGCCTGAACCCGGGGAGTCCTTTGTGATTCTTTTTTCAATTCCCACAGACAAATGGTGATCTAAGTCTACGTATTATACTCGATGCCTCTTCAGTATTTTTCACTTTTCTTAATCCCACTACCATTTGCCATATAGTTTAGGCCTCACCATTTCTTTCCTGGATTATTGCAGCAGCATCTTATCTGGTTGCCTTAAGTCTTGCTGAAATTAATCCCTTCTCCCCCGAGTTAGCTGCAACCTTGCCAATGCTATCTCCATAGTGATAACTTCTGCAATGAAAACTGATGTTGTCATTCCACATAGCCTTCAGGGGAACCTCCAGACTTCTGCAGATGATAATGACAAAGGGCTTATCAAATGGCAGGCACTGATCTGTATTTTATACATATTTGTTGAATCCTTACAACATGTGAGGTAGGCACTATCACCTAATTTGCAGATGAGGAAATTGAGGCACAGAAATTGAGTAATCTGCTTAAGGTCAGTAGGTGGTAGAGCCGGGAGTCAATCCCAACCAGGCTGTGATTGAGCCCCCTGGGCAATACTGCCTCTCAGAACATAAAAATAGTTCACATAAAGCAGTTCATGTGTTTTTGAGTATACTGAGGATTATACATATGAACTTTAGTTCAATGAATTTCTATGAAGTAAAGCTAATAATCTTGGCTTAAAACATTATGTTAATATACTGGTTGAAAGACTATGAACATAACCTAATGGATAATGAGCAATAAGGTCAGCTTGTGGTCAGTTAGTCCCTGCTTTCTTCTAGTGAGAATGAAATTAGTTAATTTAGTGTCATATACATTTATGTAACACACACACATACACATATTTACAGATCAAATAGATGCATATATGATCAAAGAAAATAACACTGCTATAAAGAATTCAAAGAATAACTTAATTCTGTCTATATCTTGACACTGCTTGGAAAGTTAAAGAGAATTATTTAAAATCACATAGTTTCTTGATGAATTTGGAATTAGGACTAATGTCTTAAGACTTTAAATTGATACTATACAAAACCTTCAAATCAGTATTTTTGTGATATAAAGTATAATATAATAAATCTGGTTAGTTTTTACAAACAAATAAGCAATGCCAAATTAAGTAGTAAAGATAAAAGAAAAATAATGTGTACTGCCATTCCTAATGTATCACTAATGTATCCTGACATTCTCACCACTACTCAGCTTATATATGGCTGAGTTTTAAATAGTACATTTATAATTCTGGGTTAATTATGGTTATTTTACCCGCTAATCTGGCTGATGGTTCTAATTTCAGGATTATTACCAGTGTCAAACAACTTCTTTCCGAAGCAAATCTTTTCCTCTGGTGTTTCCCACCCTCATGGAGCAGCCTCAAAGGGCACTTTCCTCCTCTTCTCGCTTGTTTCGGCTCTGCTCCACCTTCACTGTTTGAATTGTCTGAGCTTCTCTATTTCGTATCGAATGCTTGTGATTATATCTTCGCCTCAACTAGTCCCAAGCACTCAAAGTGCGTAAATACCTTCAAACACCATGCTTATGTTGGTACAGGAATTCATATAATCTTCCATCAACCACTTTATAATTGCTAAGCACAATTTAACATATATTTATGATTTTTTGGTAGATATTTGGTAAATATGATTTTTTGGGGGTGAAACTGTCACCACCCATTAAAGAAATCTGGAAACCTTCAAAGGAGGTAACCCACTAATTATTATAACTTCCTTTGCTTAGATCTATATCTATTTTCCACTAAAGTTAGTTGACAGTTTAGGTTATGGCTAGCTTCTTTTTAAGGTTTGAAAAAATTACCAATTCCCACTAGATCTGAAGATGCTTTTCCTAGGAAGTTTTCTATGTAATGTATATAATTTGACAACCAAAAGGGCTTTTTAGGTTAGAGTCAGAGTCAGAAGAGGCAAAAGAAAAAAAAGAAAGAAAGAAAAGACTCACGGCTCAGACTTGTTATATAATAAGGTTGATGAATGAAAAAGTGAAAGTAGAATTTTTCAAATCCTATTTTGTGTCTGTACTGTCATCAAGAACACAGATCCTTGAATTGAAAAGGACAGAATGGACACTGGTAAGAGTTACTTGAAGTCAAGGATGTGCAAAGCACTTGTATGAGAGCATCCAGCTGTTTATAGCGAGTTTAAACCTCCTGACCCAGATGAATGACATCCCAGGGCACTCAGAGAACCTGTAAAGGTGACTCACTAGCAAAGGGGAGGGTGTCACAAGTACAGATTCTGCAAGCTCTAAAGATGCAGTGTTGCACAGGAGGAGGAATCTGGTGTCGGACAGACCTGGTTTGAAAGCCTGCAGTGCCACTTGCCACCTATGTGACCCTGGGCAAGTTGTTTAACTTTTATGATACCTTACATCTTTGAAAAGGGAATGATACTACCTACCTAGCAGGGTTGTTGGATTATATGAGATAATAAATGCAAAATGCTAGCACAATGCCTTGCATATAATAGGTGCTCAATAAATAGACATTCTCAATACAGATCAGCACGTTTATTGTAGATCCAGGGAAAGATTCTCCAATGGATTCTTTTGGTTGTTTGTAGAAACATGATTATAACTTCTCTCATTCTCTTTTATCCCCTAGAGTAAAGTTTATATGAAAGGAGATGCTAGTCTCACATTTTTAATCTTCACAGATCTAAGTGAGACCAGATTTCCTTATATATCGTATTATGCTCTGATGGCTTTTTTATTCTTTGAAAAAAATATGAAAATATTGAACAAAAATTTCCATCATGCCATATTAAAGGACTTAAAGGGTTTTAAATAAACATAAAAGGAACAAGCAGTGATTACTAGGATGCTACATGGATTTACTAAGAAGAAATCCATCTGACTAACTTAATTTTCTTCTTGGATAAGATTACTAGACGAGGTCTAGGAAGTATGACATTTGTGGCATAAGTGAACTTCTGTTAGGCAGAAGGCTGGGTCTTTTTTGATGTTTCTGTGATAGTGTAGAAGCAGCAACATGGGCCTGATTAAAAATGGGCTGAATAACCATGCCTCCTGGGTCCTGATTAGTCACCCTTACAGAGCTGGTGGTTGTTATGCTCTAAGAGACTGACTGCACTCATATCTGTCTAGTTCTCACCTTTTAAATGATTTTCATGAATGTATTGGTGGCATGTTTATCAAATCTGTAGATGGCATGCATTGTAAAGAAAAAATTGTCATGGGTGCAAGAAATACAGCAGTAAAACAAAAATAAAACAGACATGATCCCTATGCTTAAAGGTAGCAAATTGGATGACAGAATTAGGAGCTAAAATGACCTCAGCATGCTGTAATAATATAAGAAAATTTAAAAGGGATAAATGACCAGCCAGTCTGGCTTCCAGGGCAAAGATTTGGCTAAGCAACAAAATCTTTGGAAAGACTTAGGATTTAAGTCAATAATATGCTCAATATCTGTTCAACAGTGTGATTCAACTTCCAAAAAAGCTAACATGATTTTAAGCTGCATTAATGGAAGTGTAGACTTAGAAGAGTAATTCTTTTTTCCTCATCCTAAATACTAATGAGAAATTATACATATATTTTCATGAATCACTACATACAATAACTCTCAAAGCATGCTTCCCTAAGAGAATATGTCAGACTCTTCTTGGGGTGGGGGGAAGGGGAAAGGTATGTAGTTTGAAGCCATCCCCATCCCCTGGAGAGTCTATGTTGTCCCCCCACACTTAGGCAGGAACCACTTACCCTTTCCCCACCCTCTCAGTCATAATCCAGAATAAGGGAATTAGTAGTTTATACCTTGAACATAATGTTTCGTTCTGGGCATAAGACTGATGCATTGCAAGCACACCGAGTGTCAAGTAGGTGTTCCATAAATATTTATTGAATGAGTGAATAAGGATATATGCAAATTGGAGTGCTTTCAGAGACCAGTGATTGGTTGGTGAAGGACTCAAAACCAAGTCCTCTAAGGAAATGGAGATATTTACTAAGTGCAGGGAGAACATGACAATTATTTTCATTTTCAAAAGGATGAACACCTGCCATGTGGGACATGGTTTAGACTTACTCTGTGGTACACGGTAGAATTAAGGCAGGGGGACACATTTCAGTTCAATGTAACGAAGAACTTTCTAATGGTTAAAGCTGTTGGAAAGTGGATTGGGCCATCTCAAGGGAGAGTGAGCCACCTCTGCCCCTTGCAGTGAATTTCAACAGCTATGCCAATAACAGTAGTAATTTATTACTACAAATAAAGTAGTGAGCTTTAAGAATGTGTATTTAAAAAGAAATAAACTAGAGAAGATTCAAAGTTCTCTCTATAATGTTATTCTCATTTGTTTACATTCCAAAATACTTTTTGAGTAGAAGAAACAAGAGTAGGGTTAGAGCTAGTACACTGGGACTGTCTACGGGAATGTGGGGCACACGTCAACGTTGTGTGACGAATCCTTGCGCTAGAAGACCACTTACTCAGTGTAGACGTTTTTCTCAGTAGGTTGGGGGGTGCCAGTGCTGTAAATATTTACTTTAAAGATGCCTTTTCATCCTATGATTTTTGTTATTTAAGTATATACATATTTACGTAGTTACTCATTATATAAATGCTAAAAACATTAATATTGTCACAAAAACAACACATTTTTATAAGTTTTAAGGGCTGGTAAGGGACAGATTTCATACCTAATGTTGGAGTATTGCAGTGTCTTAGTATTGCACCTAATATTGGAGCATTGCAGTATACACATTTATATATATGTATTTTTATGTAAACTAAAAAGAAATTAATCATTATTTTTGATAAAAATGTTTGTAAAGAAGCTCATTACAGATTTGTTATTTTGGAAAAATTGACAAAACACATTGTGGTTAAAGGACAGAATTTATAGTAAAATGTTGAAAGTGTTTTTTCACTCTTCCTTGATTTGTCTGAGGGTTGGCTTGGCAGACTGTGCAGCTATGAAATATTCATATTTGCTGAATAAAAGAACGACTGAATTGTTGCTAATATTCTCCCATATTTGGGGTAGTTACAGTTCTTTCCCACACCAGAGAGAAATTAGAAGATTGTCGGCTGCCCCAATTTGCATATTTGTATACAAAGGGAGGAAGAGGTAATCATATCTCTTTTCTTCCTCAGAGAGACACAATAAAGAAACACGAATAAATAAAATGAACTAGCTGTGTTGTCCCCAATTTCAGATTTATATCATTCCTTTTCTCTCTCTCCTATTCACTTCCCCTGTCTCCTAAAGTACAGTTCACAGAATAAATAAATACTTACTGTCTGTGTAAATGAAGTCAAGACTGACCAATATCAGAAAGGTCAAAAACTCTACTACATTTTTGCATTAGAAATCATTAGCTAACCAACTTTTCTGAAAGAAAGATAACCAGACATGTTCAGTTCTGTTGCTAAACATAGCTTAAGTCTGTTTAAATTCAACAGAGGTCAGAAAAGCCTACTACCTGCATATTAGGAGCCTATCCTTTTCTTGGAGAGTAAGTATTCAAGAAGGAGATCCAATTGGAGAGAGGGTTATTAATATTAAAATGTCAAGAGTAGGTACCTGTGGCCAAAGTTTGGAGAAAGTGCTGATACTGAAAGATTTACCATGAAGAAATGAGTCTGGGAAGTTAGATTTTCTTTTTGAAGAAGGATTACAATAATAGTGATATTCCATTTGTCTAAATGTTAGTTTCTGAAGTGCTTTCTCCTACAGTCTCATTGTTTTATCAGATATAATTCTAATATCTTCTCTACTTAAAAGTTTTTAAAAATAAATTCTATATTCTATAAACATGAATATGAACATAACTCTTATTACATGGAAATCAGTCTGTGAATGACATGGGAAGGAATTTACCTTAGAGAATCAAATGAAACATTCTTTAAGAAATGGAAATAATCTAAATGCCTCCTATCTAATTACCATTTAACTGTCATATTTGTATTATTTGGTTTCATGATTGCATTTGACACTAGCAACCATTTGCCCCCTCCTCCTGAGATGACGAGATTTCCTCCCTCCTTTTGTTTTTATCATATTGGATTCTCTTGGTTACAGCCCTCTCATTGCCCCTATTCAGTCTCCTTCAAGACTCCTCTTCCTGAGCTCATTCAACAAATGAAGACATTTGCTAAGGTCCTGTCCTTAAAAAGTCTTTCCCCTTTTGAACAAACAGCTATTGAATACCCTCCATGTGCCAGGAACCACGGTGAGTGCTAAGAACACCACGACGAGTGAGCATGGACGTGAGTGCTGCTCTCAAGGAGCCTGCAGTCTGTTGGGAAGGACAAGACATTAAAGAAAAAATTTCCGACAGTTAATCACAGATTTTGATAAGTGCTATGGAGGAAAAATATAGCATATGATTAACAGCAATACAGTAAGGGACCTAACTCAGTCTGGAGGCTAAGAAGGCTCTCTGAGGCAGTGGTGTTTAAGTAGTGATCTGAAGAACGTGCAAATGGTATGTGCAGAGACCCAGTGTGGGCAGGGAGGATGAGGTATTGATTAAAGTAAAAGAAGGCCATCAACAGGGCTGAAGCACGGGAAATGGAGGGGAAGAGGTGGTTAGCTACATCACGAAAGGCCTCAAGGCAAGCTCCACTCCACGGCTTCCTCTCAGCTCCACGCCAAACACCTCACTACTATCCCAGTTTGTTAGCACCAGTCCTAAACGTCTGAATGCTGGCTGAATATTTGCATATGAATGTTTCCGTGTCACATCAAACTCAATTCATTATCTTTCATCTGGACTACTGCAACAGTCTCCTAACTGTCATCCAGATGCAAACTTACCTGCTCTAATTACTAGAAAGCAGGGTGCACCAAGTTCAAACTAGGAGCAGAGAATAACTAACTACATGGATCTATGAAAATCAACAGTACTGCAATAGTTTAACGCATTCTCAGAACTTAAGATTCCATTTGATGGTACTGCTTTGAGTAATAGCAAAAAAAAATTCTCCCAAATTCTTAAATATCAATATTTGATAAATACTGGAAATTGTGTAAGTTAAAAATGAATCACTACAATTATACATTAAAATACATGACAGCAACATTTTAGAAAGTGCATAATTTATTACATTTATGAGTTCATAATAAAACGGATACTTGGGAACTTTAAAAATGAGTTAGGAGTAACAATTAGATGTAAAATTCTCAAATATTGCAAGCTGAAATATTAAAATTAAAATTTTTCATAAAATCTCTTCCTCATGATTAGCATAGTTTGAAAATTAATATGCTCTTCCAAGGGAAAAAGGGGGAATTAAAAAATAGACACGTTGATGAAGGCAATGTGTTCTTCTCAGCTGGCTTTATTCTCCACTGAAGCTCAATATGGAATTATATTTTCTTTGCTTACAGGAAGCTGTCATGTTCTGTTTTCCAATAACCCTCAAAATAGAATGGAAAATGCTTATGCAAAATGACACAAGCCTTAACCATTCTCTGTAGGTTTTACCATTTCAATACACCTCTAGGCCAACAGAACAGTCTAAAGTTCTGTGAGGGAACTATGAATATTTTTAAATATTTTCCAGATTCATCATGGAGGCTGCTTTTCTTCTCTGCACTGTAATCACACTGAGCTGCAATTAAAATAAACAATCAGTAAGTAGTTACTTTTTCTATGGAAAATCTTAGACTAACACAAAGTATAACGCATCACAACTTACAATTACTGGAAATAATCTTATTGGAAGGGGTCTTATGAGAGGTCATTTTTTGTGTTCATTTCTATTTTACTCCTGAGACTTTAAAATGTTTGTATTACACCAGAGATATGGATGTCCAATAGGACATTCCATAGCTCAGAGTGATACACTTAGAATTCCAGAACATATTTCACAGATGGATGAAAAACATCTAGATAAAAGTTAATCAGAAAAGTGGCCAAAACACAAACTAAGTGTGAGCTAGCACAATGCAGGGTAATAAATGCTGGTAATAAAAAGATGATGACAGATCATAGTAAGAAAAGTCTAATAGGAAAATAATCTTTAAACATTAATTGAAATTGATAATATAGACACATAGTAAAAAAAAAAAAAAATCTAACAGTATATACAGCATAAAGGAAGTCTTCCCATTGCTGCCCTTCATTCCATAGCCCTCTTTCCAGATACAACTACTATTTCCAGTTTCTAAGAATATTTATTGAAATATTCTAAATAAGAATATATGCATATATTTCACCCCTTTAAAAAATGATAAAGTACTATACACACTTTTCATCTTGGCTTTTTTCCTGCCAAACAATCTACCTTAGAAATAGTGCCATATGAATCTACTTTATTACTCTTAACAGCTGCAAACTTTCCCCTGGATGGATATTCCACAATTTAACTGGTTTCCTGTTGACGGGCATTTAGACGGTTTTTAATCTTTTAAAATTATAGGCAATGCTGCAATTAGTATTTTTACATGCTTCCTTGCACAGGCTTGCCCGGGTGCAAGTACATCACCTGCAGAATAAATTCTTAGAACTTCTGGGTCAAAAGTTATGTACATTTATAATTTTTGAGAGATACCGCCAAATTGGGCTCCAAAGAAGTGGTACCAATATACATTTCCATCAGTGATGTGTGAAAGTGTCAGCACAATGTATTATCAAACTGCATGATCTGACAGGTGAAAAATTATATGTGATTACAGTTTAAATTTTTATTTGTCTTATGGGTGAAGATGAGCATCTTTTTAAATGTTTAAAAGCCATCTGTTTTTCCTTTTCTGTAAATATCCTTTATTCATTTCTACTGTACTGTAGCACTTTTTTTGTTGACTTAGTCATTTTTATATGTGTTTAGGATATTAGCCTTTTGTCATATGTTTTGCAAATATTTTTCTCAGTTTGTCATTGACTTTATTCCTTTTTTAAATGCAGAAATTTGAAATTTTACATAATCACACATATTAACTTCATAGTTTCTAGGTTTTGTGTTCTTGCATAGAAAGGTTTCACCACATTGACTTTTAAAAACACCATACTGTCAAAAGAACACAGTATGGCATTTAATAGTTTAGAGTGATACACTTAGAACATATAACCATAGTCCAAAGATGGATGAAAAATGCATAGGAAAAGTTAATCAGAACAGCACATTTAGAGCATGACTGAATCACTACAATGCAGGGCTTGTGCTAAACCAGTGACAGGATGCTAGATTGCACTGGTAAGCATGACATGTTAGAGACTATAATAATCTTTTAACTCTTCTATTTCATTAAATATCAGGCCTTTAGCAGGGTATTATTTCTAATAGCAGTTTCTGATTTTTAGAGGAAAATGGGAAAATTAGAAAGAATTAGGAGAAGGCAAAGATAAATATTAAAAAAAATGAATATATGTCTTATAAAGAAAGATTATGACTTGGACTCATTTAGAATAGAAAAAAATATTAACTCCAGAGAATAAATTCCTTTTTGTGTATGGGGAGAATGCTGAGTGATTACTTTCCATCTTCAAACAAGAACAGAATGGAAAGAGAAAAGCATAAGGAAAAATTTGTGAAGTAGTTATTGACAAAACGTTAAAAAAAAAAGCTCACAAAGAGAATGGCGGAATCTTTGCCAGTAGAAAGTTTAAATATCAGGAGAAACATCAGTTTTGGACTGTGTAGGTTTAATTCTTTCAGGATGGAGACTAAACTAGATGCCAACTGAATTATATAATCAAGGTTCTGTAACTGTACCCTTTTTACTACAGAACTCAAAGTAGTTGATTTTAGGCAGGCATTTTCTTTCACATGTTCCTTAAAAAAGGTAAATTTGAAGCTTTAAGAATTGTGATATAGAAATTTAATTTCTTATATACCTAAGTATCTACTTACCACTTAATGACTATGCTAAGTGCTTTATATGCATTAATTCCTTTGATCTTTCAATAATTCTATATGGGGGTTTTATTATTCCATATTAAACATGAAGAAACTGAGGCTTAGAGAAGTTGAAATTGCCCCAAATCACATGGCTACTTAATGGCACTAGGCTATTTGCCTGACACCACAGCACACAGTCTCAAGACACTGCCCAGCACACCTCGGCTCCTGTTACCTTATAATCTAAATGAATGAATGAATTCTTAAAGGATTACTTAACTCACTAATTCATAATTTCCTAAGAAATTAAACTTATTTGATAAAGCTATAGTTACTTTCAAGAGGGAGGGGAACAGAAGGGCAAATTATTATTGGATTTTCTCTAAGTGCCATGCCGTGTTCACACCAGAAGTAGAGTTCAAAAAAAAATCTATGAATGTCACAAACATAAACTGAATTCTTGAGTATTTAGAGTTGCTTTATTATGTGTGAAATGCTGTATTACCTAAGAATAATATTAATTTTGATTGAAACAGTACATTTGTAACCAAATATAATTAATAATGTAGTAACTTGGTTTGTTTTGGTCTGCCGGCCTGCCTATTTATCTGTCTACCTACCTAAAATCTATCTAATCCACCTAATCTATCTATCTATCTAAACTGTCTGTCTCCAGCCTACCTTTATAATCACTAACCTGGTCTCATTTTGTTCCTAACAGGAGGCCTATTGCTCCTACTTTAGAACAAATGGCTCATTTCATTTATGTGATGTGTGTATATTCTGAGTAATGACCCCTTAGTATTTCATTCATATTCTACATTTTCTACTCTATTTCCCATTGGACAACTTTTATATTGTATTTTATACTTATAGGGTCACATACAAATGTGCATTAAATGAAGCTAACCTAAAAGCCAAGTAATTTTTTTCCACTTAAAAACTACGAAAAAAACAAAGTGCAATCTGAAATATTACATTCAAAGCAATGCTATCTACTTCCAAATCTGTCAGTGAATACCTGCCTAGTTTTAGACAGAACATAATTCCAGAGCAGTGCTGTCTGACAGAACTTTTTGTGATGACAGAGTTGTTCTGTATTTACACTGTCCAATATGATAGCCATGGCTACATATGGCTATTGAGCACTTGAGATCTGGCTAGTATGACCAAGAATTTCAATTTTTAATTTTATTTAATTTTAATTTAAATAGCTGCTTGCGGCTAGTGGCTGTCATATTGGACAGTGCAGTTCTAGATTTAGGTGTCAGTTGGAGGAGACTGATGTTTGTTTTTGTTTCTAAAGTTTACTTTTTCAACCTCCAATATTAAAGAGACTAATTTTAAATGGTTTAATCAAGTAAAAATAAAACTACTAGTTGTCCGGGAACTTATCTTTGATCTACTCAGACTACTTATTATCCAGCGATAATGAGGAAGCTCCCTACCTGCTGGGACGCTGAAGCAGCTCTCTGTTCTGCCTGACTTAGACGCCTTTGAAGTCTGTTGGCTTTTTCTTGATGCTCTAGAATTAACTTTTCATTCTATTAAGGGGAAATATAAACAAAAATTTTTTACTATTTACAAAATACAAAGATAATATATCACCAAATTTACATTTTTCAAGTTACGAACTTCAAAGTTCAAAGCTGGTTTTACATTCCAACTAAATTGTCTTTTTTTCCCCTCTACATGCCACCAAAGAAAGTGAATTACATCCAAAAGCAAAGTGAATCAGAAGTTAAGAACAAGGATTCCAGTTTTTGATCTGTTAACCTTGAGATGCTAGATCACTGCTTTGGAGTCACCTGGAGAGTGAGAACACAGACTGCTGGGCCTAGGACCAGGGCTGCAGCAGGGGTGGAGGAGCCCCGAGAATCTGCACTTCTGTCAAGTTCTAGGTGGTGCCGATGTTGTTTGCTAGTGCATTTAGAACCACGGTGCTAGAGCAAGCTTCCAGGGAAATTGCGGCATTGTCATTATTAAAATTTAAGGAACAGAAAATATTCATTCTAGAAATCCTGACTTTTAAACAGTTAGGCTTGTCTTACAATTTATATGCTAAAGGTATTATTTAAAAGGGGAAGAACTCTGTTTCTACATGTTCCCCCAATACATTTGTATAAGCCAGAGGATATTAGGGTCAACAGAGTTGCTAGGGCATTGTCATGGGTTGAATTATGCCCCTAAAGAAAGATGCTGACGTCCCAACCCGGAGTACCTATGAAGGCGACCTTACTTGGAAATAGGGTGTTTGTTGATGATTAAGTTAAGAAGAAGTCATTAGGGTGGGCCCTGATTCAATATAACTGGTGTCTTCACAAAGAGGGGAACTTTGGACATAGACAGATGTGTACAAACGGAGGACCGCATGAAGACACAGGGAGAACACCCTCTATGAGCCAAAAATGCCTGAGGCCACCAGAAGCCAGGAAGGAGGCATGGAGCAGATTCGGCCTCAGAGCCCTCGGAAGGAACTGACCCTGCTGACTTCTTGATTTTGAACTTCTGGCTTCCAGAACTGTGAGACAGCAAATTTCTGTTGTTTAAGCCACCCAGTTTGTAACACTTTGTTATAACAGCCTCAGGAAACTACACAGGCATCATGAATATAAATCTGTCATGACACGCTGTCATCAAACAAGTTCAAAGAACCTATCAATGAAAAAATGTATTTGCCCTCTTCATACTTACTAGCTTGAAAAAAAATTTTTGTACAACTAAGATTGTTATAGTTTTTCTGGCACTAGTTTGAATTGAGAGAATAACGCCAGCCTAATTAGGAATAGCAAAACACACTCTCTGAAGAACTAGGTAGTTCCCACGTCCTAACATACAAATGATAAGAGTGAATGTCATGCCCAGTAATATAAAATACTGAAATAATAGTAATCTGTTAAAATGAGATTATATTTCTTATTGTGCCCAAAAGCAAAATTAAATTTTATGAAGAGAACTATATTGGCTGCTCCAATTTACCAAGATGTTTAAACATGTAGTCTTAAATTTAAGAGGCACATCATTAACACTAGAGAAAACCTGGGGGAAAAAAATCCCATCATCTATAATAATTATTTTCATAGTTAAAATCAGACTACACATAATGTACATTTTTCTACGCTGCTACCATAATGGTTAAGGCACAGCCCAGATTAGGTAAATCAAAACATATGCAACTATTCTTTTGCAATTGATCATTTTAGTTGCTTTTGATCTTCCAATATTATTAACATTACTGTGTTGAAAATCTTCCTTGAATTTTTTATTTTAAATTATTTCCTTAGAATGGATTCCTGGAAGTGGGAGCTACATCAAAGAGTATTTTAATGGCTATTGTTTAATAGTTTTCTGGATGGCTCATATCAATTTATAATGCTATGAAACTTAAGAGTAATGATTTCACTGTGGCTCTTACAGAAGGCCATGAAGAGACAGTGGGCCATATAGGCTATTACTGAAATTCCGACAAATACATTCGAAGTTAGAACATCAAACAAAGAACTAGAGTTCCAGAAAGCTCTAATCATAATCTTGAAATTGTTTGCTTTTTATAAAGCTTCAGAGAAAAAAAATGATGAGCGCTTGCTACATTTAGTTCTAAATCATTAATCTAAAAGAGTTTTTTTTGGTGAGGAAGATTAACCCTGAGCTAACATCTATTGCCAATCCTTCTCTTTTTGCTGAGAAAGATTGACTCTGAGCTAACATCCGTGCCCATCTTCCTCTACTTTATATGTGGGATGCCTGCCATAGCATGGCTTGATGAGCAGCATGTAGGTCCACGCCTGGGATACAAACCTGCAAACCCCAGGCTGCCAAAGCGGAGTGCATGAACTTAACCACCACACCACTGGGCCGCCCCCTAAAATAGTATTTTAATATATTCCAGTAGGCGAAAATATTTTCTACGTGTCTTTTGTGATGGATTAAAACAAAACAAGAGAAATGGATTAAAAAGAATAATCTTAGACATGCATAGAAATAAAGAGGATCCTAACACATTCTCCGAAACACTCTGTGAGTTATCCTGGTAAAACTGAAATAAGAGCTCTACCTTCTGTCATTTACATATGATGAATCACTGACTTTCAAAGCTTTTATTCATATTATATTATGTGTGGACTTTTAGGGTTATGGATGATTTCTACAAGAAATACTCACATCTGTATGGTCATTTCCAAGTAGAGAATTAATTTGGACCTGGCTCAGGTAAATTCCGTAACGTGTGTATTGAGCTGCAGGAGAAAGTACTTCCCAGGAGAGTCATTATCTTACCTCAGCTACCTTTTCATTTGCCATCTCCAGCTGAGAAAGCAGCTCTTGGGTATGAAGTTTCTGTCGACTCAGCTCACTCCTATTAATCAGGAGAGAGCAAAAAAAAGAAAAAAAGCCATTAATATAACTGTTCAAAAATCTAACAAAATAGA
This sequence comes from Tapirus indicus, assembly GCA_031878705.1. Lineage (NCBI taxonomy): Eukaryota > Metazoa > Chordata > Mammalia > Perissodactyla > Tapiridae > Tapirus > Tapirus indicus. The sequence goes on along the minus strand of CM062919.1, from coordinate 134,333,505 downwards.
ATCTTTATCAGTGAGATACATGTTCACATTTTGAACAAAAATATCATTGTGTATGCAAAATAAAGTCACTTATTATAGACCATACCGTAAAAGACTCATTTACTTCTTTTAAAATGCACACATATTCTGGAGGTTGGTTGTACAACAATGTGAAAACACTTAACACTATTGAACTGTATAGTTAAAAATGATTAAGATGGTAAATTTTATGTTATGTGTATTTTAGCACAATTTAAAAAGTGATTAAAATGGTAAATTTTATATTTTACCAGAATAAAAAAAAAAGCAAAAAAAGCCACACAGGTATATTTTAAAAGTGCCAAAGTGTCTTCAATATTATTATCTTGAGGTATTATTTGGCACTAAAATGAATATATATTCATATTAGACAGATATAGTTTATATATATAAACTATAAATTTTCATAAGCTACTGAAATTTGTAGCTATAGCTTGCATTTTTATTTTTTCTTTGCTGAGGAAGATTGGCCCTGAGCTAACATCTATTGCCAATCTTCCTCTCTTTGCTTGAGGAAGATTCACCCTGAGCTAACATCTGTGCCAATCTTCCTCTATTTTGTATGTGGGTCACGACCACAGCATGGCCACTGCTGAGTGGTGTAGGTCCGCGCCCGGGAACCAAACCTGGGCTGCCAAAGTGGAGCACATCTCACTTAACCACTAGGCCACGGGGCCGGCCTCTAGCTTGTATTTTTAAGATTCATACACAGTGCTTCTTAGAGGAGCTCAACTCTTGGAAATTTAAGGTAATATTAAACACTCCAACATCATTTCAGTGTAGTATATTTAGGACTGTTATTAATGTTTTGGTTGTCTATGTGCTATATTTTATGTATTCATATCCTTTATGCTTTATTAGATGGAATTATCTTATGCAAAAAACTTTCTTTTTTTTTTTGTTCAACATATAAGCATTATATTGTTTTTGGCCAAAGATAATCACAAGAGTCTCAGATTAGAAGTAGATACAACATAGTCTTAAAAATAACTTAAAAAAATCAAATTAATTTTTCAGTATTAAAATAGTTAATTCAGGGTTGGTTTTTATCTTTTGACCTTACTTCTGCTTCTTAAATAAATCAACAGATTAACACTTCCAAAATAACTTCAGCTTTGATTTTTTTTCAAATGAGCTACACAGCCTAAAAACATAGTGTCCCTCAAGTATCCTATATTTGAGTGAATAGTTGTTAAAATCAGCATGCAATATTATAAATACATAAGAGAGAACAAAAAATCATGTCCACAAGTCAATTCCACAAATATTTACTGAGCTCTGCCATAACAGAACTTACAGACTAAGAAGGAGATGGCTTTTTCTCAGTGGTTTCGTCAATACAGGTCATTGACTATGAGGAGCTTGACTATCTATCATTGATCCCTTGACAGACAAACCCAAAAGTTTTATCTTAGCTTTATTTTGGTGGTAAACATAATGTAGAATAAACCATTGTGCTTACTTTAAAGTATCTTTTGTAGCTTAAAATTACTTCTTTTCCCCAACATAACAAAACAAAGAAAAGCAAAATGACTATAAAGTGGTCAGTCTTCTAGGCCAAATATAATTAAAGGTAAAGTTATGCACACTAGTGCTGACAAGAAATACCCTTTGGGTACCACTGAGATTAAGATGAAACAATGATCATATTTATAAAGTCAGCCAACGTGCAGTTTATACAAAACCTTGTCAGAAAATACCTACTGCATAATTTGATGACTGAACTATTCACTTACTTAGCCATGACAATTTATCTGAATGACAGTAATAGTTTTTAATAATTACTATCAGGTAGTAATAATTTTCCACAAAATTCAAGATCACAAAGATACAAATTATTAACTTTAAGTTACTTTTTAGCTGTGTAAATATTTATTCTGTTGTGCATCAAGCTCTGTCACCCCATTGGATGGTGAGCAACTTTGTTATTCATCTTTGTATCCTTATAATCTGGTACTCAACAGAGCCTGGGAAGCAGTAGTGAAGATGATGATGATGGTGATGATAACAGCAAAACACTTTCATAGTGCTCACTATGTGCCAGGCACTGATATAGTTGCTTTATTTAAATTAACTTATTTAGTTTTCATGATAACCTCATGAGATTCCCATTTTTACATATGAGAAAATTAAAAGACAGAGAAACTTAAAAATAAAGTTAAGTATCTTGCCTAGAGTCACATAGTTGTCGAGTCAGGATTCAAAAACATGGCCTTTTGGTTCCAAAGTCTGTGCTGTTAACCACTCCCCTGTATTGCAACATGGCAGGCAATTGCTAAATGTTTTTTAAATGAACAAGTGAAAGAGTATGCACGTATGAGTGTGTGTATTAAGCACTCCAGGAATATAAATATTTACACACTTACTTGGAAACCTAATAAGTTACATCTTTACTTCTGACTTCTTCCCTAAAGGTTCAGTCCCATATTCAAATTTAACATGCCTAAAATCAACTGTTTGCAGCCTCACAAACCTACTTCTCATCCTGCACTCAATGGTTATGATGACAACATCTCTGCCCTTGTTGCCTAGATTAAAAACCTTAAAGTCAACTCTGTTTCTCACTTTCTCTTAAGTGCGACATCTAGTTTGCTCCAAAATAGATTCTTCCTTTGCAATGTCTCTTGCATCTATTCTTCATTTCTACTCAGTGCTACCATCACAACTCAAGTTCTTATAACTTAACCTCTAGATTTATTGCAATAGCCAACCGTTCAGGTTTCTCAATATCAAGTGAAGAAATATACATAAAGCATTCATTGCAGTGCACATAGAAGTGCTCAATTAATAAAGTGGTTTTCTCTCTCCAACCCACACATCACAAGCATATTTATCTGTCTAAAACACCACTTTAATAATTTGCTTCCTTGAGCAATAATTTCCAGTGGCTCTCCGCTATTGGACAAAATGGTCAAAATTTCTGAGACTGGCATTCAAAACCTTCCAAAATTTTCTGTAATTTATCTTTCAACCTTATCTCCAATAGGAGCCTTCCACTTTGACTAGGCTTTCACTGTCTCGCAAACAAACCATATACGTACTACCTTTAGGCTCATGTGTATGTCATTTTCTGTATCCTCCTTCTTAGACTTCCCATTAAAATCCTACTCATTCTTTAAGATTTCTCCATTGCCCCACTTCTTTCCATGCCTCCTTCCCAGTTCATTTTAACCCAGATGGTTCTCTTCTCACATCAAAGCTTTATGATACTTATTCTATATACAAGACATTTAGCAATTCTACATTATAATGCTCACTAGTGGCTTATATATGTTTGTGTATGCGTATATACATATATATACATACATGCATGTGCACACATGTGCACACACACTCCCCCAATTATAATGGAAACTTTTAAAAAGGTGATTGTTTTTAGTTTCCACAGTATCTACCACAGCGCTCTACACATAGGGATTCAATAAATATTTGCTGATTTATGACTAAGTTTTTATAGAAAACGTAGCAGATAGAAAATTTTGTTTCTTATTTGCTCAACAAACATTTACTGAGGAATCTACTGCAGAACATATTTTAGATAAAGATTATTTTTATTTATTTAGATTTATTTATATTCTACTTCTTTTTACAATGGATTTGAAGTGGCTAAGAAAAGGTTATTTTTCAGTTAAGCATTTCCTTCAATCTCACTTCTGAATGAAATTTTAGAAGGTATTAAAGGGTGGAGAGAAAAGTGATTTCGCCAACTCTATCCCCTGAGACTCTCCTAGAGTCTGCCTGTCAGTACTTTGCAACTCCTTATTTCTCTGTCAGGATATTTCATTGCAGGGATAAAGGAAAGACCCAGGAGGATGATCTGACTCTGTATGATCTATGAGAAATTTTCTCTTCATTAGAGAACATAATTGAGAGTTCCCTATGTCATTAGTGATTTAGGATAAACATTAAATAAGACTTTCCAGAAAGTTTCACAGTGGTATTATACTGGAAACACTTGCCAAGTAAAGCTACATAATCTCTTCACTGGAAATCTTTAAAAACAGAAACATTCTTACCTATCAGGGATGATTTAAGTGTAGCCTGCCAGAAGGTACAGAGAGAGATGACATTTCCACTTTCTGCATGACATTCTTCTGTATGGCACTTAAAGAGTACTTTATACTAATTGAAGAATTTAAATCAAACTACCCAATTTCTCTATAACTTCTGACATATTATATAATGTTACAAGGTTTAAGGTAAAATTATTAGCTTCCACCAATTTTTAATGTATAGAGAAGAATGAGGAATTCCTCATACTATCACTGGGGATTGCTTAGCCCATCAGTGTCCTAAATATTTTTAGTTCACTTATATAATTAGTGTGTATGTAACAGAAAATCCTAGTCATGCCTACAAAATATAATTTAGAAATATAGTTGTAAAATATAATTGATTTACTAACTTCTGTGTAAGTAAAATTATACAAAATAATTTATAAACAAATTTATGCTGTTTCTATTGAGAAAACATTAAATGCCTTAGTAAACAAAAAATTATAATCAACATTGATAAGTCATCAACTTCTTCAATTCAAGATGGAAGTAGGTGAAGGGCGAGGATCTAAGGCAAGGGTTCTTCATCTGTGCTCCACAGATAAGCTTCAAGCATGTTCACAAACACCCTGAAATTATAAGCAAGACCCCGTGTGTGTATGTTTACACTTTCTGGGAAGAGGGTCCATAGATTTCCTCAGATTTTTAAGAGGTCTGAGGCCTAAGGAAGGATAAGGATTTTATCTGGGCTTTTCACCTGGAATGTACAAAGTTTTTTTTTTAAGTATGAGCACACTGATTGGAGTGTTTCAACGTTGAATGTCTTTCTCACACACACCACATCCATAATGTACCATCTATAATTATTTCCACTTTTGGCTTCAATAATGAGGTACAAGAATTGGAAGGCACTTGGCAAGCAATCCAAATACAGAATTATTCTGGATTTTTACAGTATTACCTCTATGCTTTCAGAATTGCTTGTCTAAACCTAATTCAATAGCAAATTCTCCAAAGTATACAACTCAGTTTTAAAAGAAACAATAACTTTCTCTTTTTGTATTCATATATCACCGGTATTTAATTGAATTATGTATTTCCAAAGCAAGTACAACTGGCATAACCTAATTTGGGAACAAACACGCTGACACTTGTAAAGCAAGTGATAGACAACAACAATGGAGTGGTCAACTAGGGAGGGTCTGTAGAATGTCTCAGGCATGGGTCAGCACACTTTGCACAGACATTAGTTCACTGGTTAATGCTGTTAGATGATTAAGTGGACATCAGCCAAGAGGGTTTTTCTACTGTGCCTTTATTACTGTATCTTATTACTACGTCAAGGTTGCAAAGTGGTTATTATTCTCATCTTATAAGTTATTGCAGTGATTGAATTAAAAATGGGGTTCATACCGAATCTTTTAATCAAAATGTTCTCCCAGCTAAATCACATTGCTTCTCATCTTAAGCCCAATCAATTATAAGAGATGGTAGTAAAGCATACCTGTGGTATCATATAATATAAAGATCTAAAAGGCAAAATGAAGATTCTCTGAAAAAAAATTTTAATTCTAAGTATGCGGCAAAATGGTCAGTAATTGCAAAGACTGTGATCTCAACTTTTTGTATGGCTTCAAAAGACCTATTACTAAAACAGGAAATTCATCCTAGGGGTTTCAAATCTCATTCAGCTAACTACAAACATCACAGGTTAAAGCAGACAGGCCAGCTTAAATACACTGGAGCACTCTTGATCATGGTCCCAGGTTCTTTCTTTCCCTATCTGCACAGTTCCCCTAAGTGACCTCATCTAGTGCATGACTGTAAAGGAACACTGATGAGTACCCCAAATGTAACTGTCCCAAATGGAGACTACTTCTTATCTATTCCTTCCCAAGTTCCCTTCTTCCCGGTAATGGCATCGCCATCTACCCATATGCTCAAGGCAAAGCTTAGACATCATTTTTAATTCCTCCCTTTTCCTCATCCCCTATATTTGCTTTATCGGTAAGTTCTGTCCTACCTCTCTAATATATTTCATAACTGCCCAGTTCTCTCCATCTCCATCGACAACACTCTCTTCTAAGCCACTAACATCTATTGCTTGGAATACTGTAATAATCTGATATCTGGTCTCCCTGACTCCATTTTTGCCCCTTTTCTAGTCTATTTTCCATACAATAGCTAAAGTGATCTTTTAAAGATCTAAGGATGTTTAATTTCCAATGATTTCCCACTGCTGTACTTTGGACTTTAACTTAAAATAGTCTTACTTTAATATCTTATGTAAAATAGCCTACAAAATTCTCATGATCTGATCCCCGCCTCATTCCTCCACCTTACAGCACTCTCTCTCCTCACTCACTATACTTTACCTACATGGGTCTCCTCCTCCTTAACACTGGACCTTTGTACTTGCTATTCTTCCATCTGCCTAGGATATTTTCCTGACTTTTTTGTATAGTTGATTTCTTCTTATCATTCAGGCTTCAGTTTCTGACTACTTTTTAAAAAAACAGTCCAGCTCTTTCAGCTCCATCCCCGTCACAGTTACTATCACATCATCTCCTTTGTTTTCTTTATACCATGTAAAACATCTAGAATTATCTTCTTTATTTATTGGTTTACCTTCTTATTTGTCTCTCCCCACTAGAATGAAAGCTCCAAAAGAGAAGCTATACTCATAAGGCTTAGAACACGGCTTGGTACACACAGGTGGTTTTTAGCCTAGGCAAATTTTAGTTAATTCCACCGAATCAGTTATCTAGTCCATTCAACAATAACATTTCTAAAATCCTATACCTTGCTTTTTCAAAGATTTCACCACCTACTTGCTCTCATATCAGAACTATAGATAATTGAGTGATTACATTTTCAGAGTAGCCATCAAGTGGTACGATAAATTTGGGAGACTAATACTAGTAAAACCAATGTGATATAGAGCCTTATTTATAAAAATCAGTCATAGGAAGCTTATTTTAAGAAGTAATTTGAAGAATGAACTCAAAGTTACAAAGTAATGGGTGAATTTTCCTCACAACATCTAATTTTAAGTACGATCTTAGGATAAGATTGGGGGTATTAGAAAGTTCATTAATTCAATAAATACTAAAATGAGTGCCTATTACAGTCCACATACTATGTTACGTGCTAGAGAGACAATGGGGGACAAGATCCAGTCACTGCCAGAATGAAACCTATAAATACTAGAAATAATGAAAAGCTACTAGGTTTATAATATTGGTAGTAAATGCTATAAAAAGTTCTCAGTGCTAGGGAACACATATGGAGGATTAAGGGATTAGAGCTGTCTCTCCAGAGGAAGTAGGCTTTTACGCTGATATATGAAAGGTAAATAGAAGTTAGATGGACAAAAGCAGGGTAAGAAAAAGAAGAGTGTTACAATCAAATCCATGTGTGAAGGCCAGGAAATAAGAAAGGATAATAAATTTAGGAAACTGAAAGAAGTTCAGTATGAATGGGACACAGAGTGTGACTAGGAGGTGGGAGTGGGGGTGAAAGACGAAGAAGCTGGAAACAAGGAAATACAGATTGCAAAGGATCTTACATGTCTTGATAGGAAACTGAGACTTTATCAATACACTGGGGAGGCACTGAAGTATTTTAAGAAGAGAAGTGCCATGATTAGATTTGAATATCAAAAAATCTCGCTGATTCCAGCAGAAAAAATAGTAAGGAAATATGACTGTAGTAAATTAGGGGGTTACAGCAGGAATTCAGGTGAACAATGTTGATAGCCTGAACTATTGGAGGGAAAGGAACATATTCAAGAGATATTTAGGAGGTAGAATTAGTAGTACTTGATTCAGGGGTGTGAGGAGAATAAGGAGTTCAGGATGACATCTGGAATTTTGCTTCAGCAACTGGGTAGATATTACCATTCATGGAAATGGGAAATACAGTATGAACTAAAAACTTAGGAAAGGTGGGAAATAATGGGTTCAATTTTGACTATATTGAGTGTGAGATACCCAAGGAAATGTTCAGTAAAGAATTGGAAATACAGATTATTTCAAAAAGGTTAGCGTTAGAAGCTGTTCTGTAATAATAATTAGCCCTTTTCTGTTTGTCTTTGTCATAGAAATGGATATCCTAGCCCATGCTGAAAGAATTTCCACTCTAAATGTACTTCAATCCTCAGTATCACTGGCATGGATAATAACTGAGAAGGTATGGTTATGAGGTTAAGAGCAAAGTTTTCCCCACAATGCGTTAGTTTCTTTCAAAACACCACAAATACATTAAATAAGAGAAGTTATGATTCCTTCAGGCATGGCATAAGAGTTTGAAATTTGGGCCAATATCTCAGGCATTATAATTAATTACTATAATTGCTTAGACCATTCTGTTATCACTGAGGCACAGTTTAAGATAAGGATGAGCCATGTATATTTTGGTTGATACAGCATAAGGGAAAATTTCTTCAATGCATGAAATCCTTTAGTGATGACTAAAGATTAAATCACATAAGGCTCTATTCTATTTTATACAAGAGAATTAAAAACAAAAGGTGTACTATTCGTTTCAGGAAAATGATGGATCTGCCAGCTGCAGCAAGTGCTTTCTTTGAAACTCTCTTATGACAAATTAACACAGCATGTGCCAGATGTTTTTCTTTTCTGTTGAATTATACTATAATATGCTTCAGTTACTTTTAGTAATTACACATTTTGTAATCTGCCAGTACCTGCAGCTGCCTCTCATCCTGTTAATTAAAAAAAAAAAACCAAAAAAAGCAGTTATGGAAGCCAAACATTACAGATATATAGCCAAGAATAATGTTTTAGAGATTAGAGAGAATTCCTTAGGCTCACATGCTGTGTAATTATATATATGTATATATAGTTTTGGACAAGAGAAGAAAATACTACATATTGTGTATTCATTCACTCACTTATCCAATACAATTTTATTGAATATCTCTATGTCAGGCAAGATGTTAGCTCATGGTCTTGTAGAAGAGATCGATGTAAATGACAGTTATAACACCATTCAGTAAGTACCATAAAGAAGAATGAGCAGAATGGTCCGGGAATGTAGGAAAAGACTCAATCTGTCAGGGAATGAAGAATGCCTCACAGAAAAGATATCTGTGTTGGGTCTGGAAGGAAGAAAATTTTTTCTGGTGGGGAGTTGGGAAAGGACATCTTTAGAAAGATACAGCATGTACAAACTACCCCTAGGATGCCCCAATTCCTATCTTTTCCTTCACACTCCATATCCGATCCATCAGCACCTGCTATTACCTCTAAAAAAGGACTCCCAACTAATCCATCTTTCACATTCTTCTTAGTCTAAGCCATTGACATCTCTTAACAAGACTCTTACAATAGCCATCTAAGTCCTTCCCCAGCTTCTTACTCACTTCCCTTTTCTACTCAGTAGCCAGAGTGATCTTAAAAAAAAAAAAAATCAGATCAGGTGACTGTCCAACACTGTCCACTGGCCTTCATTCACACTTAAAACTCTTCAACCTGGCTAATAAAACCTGACAAGATCAGGTCTCTGTCTATAGCAGAGACAGTGTTCACCAAACATTCCATGTGCTCCATACACATTTCCCAGACTCCTATGCAATTAGATTGGGTCCATATGAGTAGTTTGGCCAATGAAGGTAAAAGGAACTGATGTGTATTACTTCAGAGCTGATTTAGTTAGGAGCCACTGTCCTTTCTCCATCCCTCTCTTTCCCTGTACCAGGGATCTTGGAAACACATATGTTCAAGATGGAGGAAACTCTACTAGCAAAGCCTTCCTGCCAGACCCCCTTAGACATGTAATATGAGCAAGAAATAAACCTTTGTTGTGTTAAGCCCCTGAGATTTCAGAGTTTGCTGTGGTGGCTGGCATTATTTAATACAATACATTGCCTAAATATCCCACTACTGCCTTTACGTCTTCTCTTACTTCAAATATACCAAGGGTATTCCTGCCTTGGGATCTCTGCACTAGCTGTTCTCTGCTTGGAATGCTCTTTCTCCTGATGTTTAAATGACAGGATCCTTTTCGTCATTAGATCTCATCTTAAGATTGATTTCCTCATGGGTCTTCCTTGTCTCCCAGTCTCAGGTATTCACCCATTCATTATCACATTGGCTTATTTTAATTTTCTGCATAGTACTTATTATTGATTTTAAACATGTATATATTTATTTGAGAATTGTCACTTCCCTGTCAATAATCTAGTGTCTCTAAAAAAAAAAGGGAGATCTTGGGCTTTGCTATATCCTCAGTATGTACTTAAAGAACAGTGCCTACTCAATGAACACGTGATGAGTGAAGGGAATGCAGACTAGGAGTTGCACAAGGGCCGGCTGAGCACGTGTGGGTTATTGGGGTGCTTGTTCAGTGTGGCTGGAACAGAAGGAACATGAGGACGGAGGTAGAGAGACAGATTGCTGATAATAAATAAGGTGGAGGAAAGACTGTAAGAAACCTACAGGCAATAATAAAACAGAAGTCTTTAAGAAGTCAGGGCCAGGATTGTACCTGCTTTTTAGGAAAATAATTTTGACAGCAGTATGAAAGCTGGAAAAGAGTGGAAAAATAACTGATGGCAGAGAAACCAGAGTGAAGAAGGCTACTTTAACAGCCACAGTTAAAAATGTGACGGGCCTGATCGATGGCAAGGACAAATGTTACTGCATGTTTGCACACATACAAGAATTTCTGTAGGACAGATTGCTGTACCTGGAACTGCAAGAGGATGCACAGTTTAAACTTTGTTAGACACTGCCCCATTACTTTATAAAAAGGATTTGCCAGTTCACATTCCCACCAATGCTGTATATATATTCCTGTTTCCTCATGTATTTACAGACATCGTATGTTAACCATCTTCTACATTTTTGCTAATTTGCTGGGTAAAATTAGTTTAAATTTGCATTTCTTCAGTGAATAGTGTGGCTGACACTGGTTTGATGTGTTTAAAGGAGCTTTGTATTTCTGCTTTTCTGAGCTGCCAGTTCACATACTTTGTCCATCTTTCTATTAGGTTGTTAATCTTTTTCTTAATTATGGAACTCTTGATGGATTCTGCATATTAATGCTTTATTTTTTGTCATTTGTCTTTTATCTTTGTTGAATATCTTTCTTTATATAGAATTTTAATTTTTATTGTTAAATTAATATTTTCCTTTTTTTTGCATTCTGGGTTTTGTGTTTTGATTAGAAGGACTTTCCTACTTCAAGATAATAAAAATAATCTTATTTCTTCTAATACCTTCTTTTTTTATTTAGCATTTTAACCCAATCTGGAATTTACTTTATATATGAAATAAGGACTATTCTAAATGATTTAAAATTTTTCCAACATCATCTTCTCACTGTTGATTTGAAATGCCATATTACCATGAATAAAATTTCTAATTTTACATGGTGTTTGTTTTTCTGTATTCTGTTCAATTTATCTATCCCTGTGCCAATACTACCATACAGTTTTATATATTTTTGATACCTGGTAGGGCAAATCTTATTTCATTTCTTTTCCAACAGAGGTCTTTTGATTTAATCTATAAAAATAACAACAATCTCTCATTCAAGTAAGATTACAGATATACTACACTTACAGATGTTATACATTAATAAGTAATTGTTAAAATTGTTTCCTCTTGGAAGCTCAAAATTCTCTGTGTTACATACATTTCAAGATAAAACAGTAACTAACAAGGAATAATTATAGATGAATTAATAAAATTTTGCAAATCAAAGCAAACTTCAAACTAAAAGAAGATACCACAGAGGAGCTCAAATTTTTGAAAAGCTTTTTATACTAAGCTTTTTGATACTAAGATGAAAAACTTCCTTCTATGGGAAAAGCATTTTATTTAATTATTTTGTGTTACATTTAATTATGGTTATACTTATAGGTAGATCTTAAGAAATCACAGGTACCTGGTAATCATATTTAATTGTCAGCTTTCAGAAGGTACAGAGGTTTCCAAAGGCAGCAAAAGTTCAGAGAGGATTCTAGCATCCTAAGTGTTTTGTGGCTATGCTGGTAATTGGTTTTGTCTCCAATATTCTCCTAACTTTGGTAAATAGGTGGACATATTTTAAGGAAGAAAATAGCCAATTTATAAGAATTTAATTGTTATGAAGTAGAGAGGCCAGAGGCAAACAGCCAAGAATTTTCAAGATTTGGTGAGTACAGACTAGCACTAAGTTTTTAAAGGGCATATTTTCAGGGAGAAAGCTTTGATGCTTAATATGGCACAATAATGGCACACTGGGAAGCAGGATGCTGGGACCTAACCTGAAAAAGCTCATTTTTGATAACTATCAATAAATACTTTTTATATGAATGGCAGAATGCATAAATTCATGGTATATACAAAGAAACCCTTATAGGGAGAGTCAAATGTATCAAATGAGCCATTTGCTTTTTTAATGTATTGCTCTGTGGTTTATTTTGTAATTTATTATTAATAAAATACCTGATTGGTTGAAGACTTGGACTGGATAATTGAATCATTCTAAAAACAAAACCACTTCTAGGGAGAGCAAATGAATCCTTCCCCAAAGATACAGACGGACCATGTAGCAGTTAGCCTAGTACACTACTGGTACAACATAATAAACATCAACTTGCTAATGCCCAATATGGACACTACTGCAAATATGTCCAGTATAGATCATCACATTTGTAATATTTTTTTTTCATTGGAATTAAGCATGAATTTTAATTTTCTACTTTAAAAATCAGAAATTTATTATGGCAGCATGTAATTCCATATTATGACTAATAGGTGAAATATGTCAGTGAAAATAGTTTAGTAGCTATATTTCTTTATTGCAGAAAGATTTTTGACTTGATTTCATATATATTACTCAATATAATTTATGTCTCCAAAGAGGAAGGATACAATTCATACATATAAATCTTGACTAAAATCTAGCGCTCTCTAGCGCTAGTAATATTTTTGTACAATTAAAAATGAAATAAGCATGTAAGCCTCTCAATACATGTCTCGGGCATTATGCCATAGTTTACTTTGAATACAACAATCTCTTAGCATTTATAAAGGCTACTCCCTAAGCCCAGTGTTTGCTGTTTGCTTCCTAAATATTTTACATGCCAGGCATGGAGTTAACACCTTATATTTGTTATCATATAAATAAAGCCTCACAATAACATATGGGGTTTATAGACAAGTGTAAAGGGTTGGGGCTGGGTGGGATTCAAATTCAGGTTTGATTGACTCCTGAGTTAGCGCTCTTATCTATAATGCTGTGCTGCCTCCCTATGTGCTAAAAATACTATACTGTCTCTCAACATTATTAAATACATAATCCTTTTATGAAAGGAAATAGTCTTAATGCAAAATCTTGTAAAAATATTTTCTATTTTGAAAGTAAACATGTTAGTTTTGGCATGTCAGAGCATACTAATACAATTTTAATGACATGGTAGAGACATGCAGAAGGTCTTTCTTAGTATATTGGAATGTATTTCCATTTCCAACCCTGTGATTTAAACAATCAACATAGGCATATCAAGCAAAGGTTAACTATATCCATGAAAACCAGATTTTCCTATGCAAAATCATAAACATATACAATGAAACCTTCTTAGAATATAATGCTTTCTCACATTTTTATAATTTTATAAAAATTATATAACCAAGAAATATTTAACTTAGGCATAATTATTCCTTTTTAAAAAGATGTCTAAAAAATACGACTAAATCGAAAAATTCAAAGCATGTAAAAAAATGTAACCTATTTATTGATTTATTTTTATTTTTTGTAACCTATTTATTTTTGATAACCAGTTTACTCTTAAAGTAATCTTCCTCAACCTACTCAACCTACCAAAAATGCTACAGAACATGGGGCTTTTTAAATTTAATAAAAACAGTGATCTAACCCATGGAACAAAGACCAGGTTGTCACAAAAGCAGGAGAGGTGATGGATGGAAAATCTAGTTCCTTTTCTCCTCTCTTTAATGAGAGCATTCAGAGAATTGTTTCTCTATGTAGTTATTGTGGATTTATTAAAAACTGTGTTACACTGAACTAGAATGGCAGAAGAAAAAGCAGTGACAATAATTAAGATCCATTTGAACTTGAAAGGATAAGACCATGAAAAGAATTGAAAAAGAGGTTGAAAATATCTCAAGGACAGTCAAGGACTAGCAATTCAGGACTAAGGCAATTAAAAAGCTAAAAAAAAAAAAAAAATCTGAGTATAGAACATTTCTAATTCTAATAACAATACGTAATATTTGCATGATGCTTCACAGTTTATAAGATGCTTTGATATTAACACCATTTCATAAATAACCCTACAACCTAATGTAGGTTTTATTCTTATAGATGATAAAATTGAGTCTTGAGAAAGTTGATTTACACATAATTACACATTTGTGGGGCAGACTTTGGATCTGAATCTACTGTTTTAGCTTTTCATATACCACAACTGGACTCTTACACTAAGATCTTAAGTCAGTCACTCATGTTTAGGTGAAAATTTTTAGGTCTTTAATACTGATATTTCAATAGTTCATTGTTTAAGGCTGTTTGATAAATATATGATTCTAAGCCTATGTTTTTCAACATCTAAAAGCCTGTCAAATTAAGAGTTATGCATAAAAGATGGAGACTATTTTGGGAAGACATACACATAATACTGATATTTCAATAGTTCATTGTTTAAGGCTGTTTGATAAATATATGATTCTAAGCCTATGTTTTTCAACATCTAAAAGCCTGTCAAATTAAGAGTTATGCATAAAAGATGGAGACTATTTTGGGAAGACATACACAGTCTTCTAGGATTCTATGTAAACTGGAAATAAAATGAACATAATGCCTTTAGTTATGTGCCAAATGGATGATTTGAAAGTTCATATTAATTCTGAAACATTACTTAATAAGCTTTGAGAACAAGGTAAGTTCTTAGCAATGACATACACGTTGAGTTTGATATAAGTTCAAATTCACAGAAATGGTAAAAGAAATACAGAATTAATTCACTAAAAGTAGAGATCAAACTGCTAAAACTCTGGTAGCAGAGAGAATCGCCATTAGTATGGATCTCCATGGTCTGACTCCCCAGCTAGAATGTAGTGTCTGATGGCAGGGTGATGCCTGCTCACTTTGGTACTGATGTTAAAAGCTATTTTTAAAAAATATTGCATAGTATAAGAAAAACAATAATCTTACCCATGTTCGATGTCAAGTGATGGTATTATCCTCTTGATTTTGAAGGAAATATTCTATTCCCTTTTTTTCCTTTTATCTAAGAGGTAAAAAAAATCACTATATTACTGGAAATTTGGTAGTTTTAATTTATTTAGTGTTTGGAAGGTTGTTTACCAAAACTTGGTTTTTAAGGCTGGACAGAAAAAAGGTAAGCTTTGAAACTGAAAAAAATCCTAGTTATATTTTGTGGATTCAAGTGTACAACTGGAGTCAAGATACAAACTGTTTCTTGCCTATTTTGCCTGGCAGGGCTTTGTTACCTGATGTGATCTGCCGAGCATATCTGACCATGGTGCACCAGCACTAGTGGAAAGTCCAAATAAATTTACAAACCAACATTCCATTTAAGTAGGAATGTTCCTTAGAAGGTTGGTTGGTTTGTTTTAAATTGCTTCTTCCATGAATTATTTCTATTTATTTCTCTCTCAGGGCAGTTAACCACTTCATGTTGCTATGTTAGGCATTCTATTTTTATGGAAAATTGTTTTCAAAAAAGATTCTTTTATTTTTCCTCCCCAAAGCCCCAGTACATAGTTGTATATTCTAGTTGTAGGTCCTTCTAGTTCTTCCACATGAGTGGCTGCCACAGCATGGCTACTGACAGATGAGTGGTGTGGTTCTCTGACCGGGAACCAAACCTAGGCCACTGAAGTGGTGAGAGCACCAAACTTTAACCACTTGGTCATCAGGGCTGGCTCAAGATTCTTTGTTTTTAATTGAGAATCCAACAAGGAGGCAGCTGAGCAAAGGGAAGATAGAATCTATGGGACAAATGAAGAGCTTGGCCTTATACTAGAGCAGGGACAGTTTATCTCCTGTTATAGCAGGGTATATGGGAAAACATGCATTATAGGACTATAAATGCAGTCACGGGAATTGTGCAAGTTCTCTTCTGATTGCTTCTCTTTTCTCAGTGAAATAGGAGTTGAGGTTACCAAACAAAAGTGATGATGAGGGAGGGGATGTAAAAGGTTTGAGGAAAAACAAGAGGGAATGAAATAGTCACCGAGGAGAGAACATACAGACTGATTGTGTGGCAGCATGAAGGCCACTTCTGTGATCATGAATTTACAGTGAGCCACCAGCGTGGCTGTGTGTTTATCTGCAGTTGCCTTGAGCTGAATGGGTGAAGGTACAGAGAAGAAAACGAGTTGGATTTAACCAAGGCTTATTTGGCAAAAAGAAGAGAAAGAGGGTCAGGAGAGTTGAGGATGATTACCCCCGCTGACCCTATCTAAAACTGCACTCCCTCTAAAAATATACATACTGCCTATTCCTTTTCTGCTTTATTTTCCTCTTTAGCACTTATCATTATCTATCACATTACATATTTATTTTCTTTTGTTTACTGTCTGTCTCTCTTATTAGAATGAAAGCTCCATGACGGCAGGAATTTTTGCCTGTTTTGTTCACTGCTATTGTCTTTTCAAAGGTACGATTCCTTGCTGGATAATGGCAAAGCAGTTATTAGAATATGTGCCCTTCCCCACTCCCCACCACTGCCCTGTGGGTTAACAGAGACGTGCCCGGCTGGTTTACTACACAGCAGCTATTTTTAAAGGACTGGGTGCTTTGGATATAATTTTGATCTTTAAAACTGGTAATATTAATTTCTTATTCTTATTATATTACAGGGACCTTAAGGTGATGAAGTTTTCTCTAAAATTTTCTTAAGCAGAAGAGAGTAATAAAAAGTAGAAAGTGATGAGAAATGAGATTGGAACATATAAGGCCCAGATCAGAAAATCCCTGTGGCCAACTTCTTCCTAATTGGGGGTGGGAAGTGATGGGAGAGTGGAATGAATTAACAAGATTTATATTATAAAAGGTATCTCTGGCATAGTGTGGAAAATGGATTAGAGGGAAGATAAGTTTGGGGTTCCAGAAACCAATCAGAAAGTTGTTGCAGTAACCCAGGTGAGAGACGAGGGTGGCTTGAACTAAGGTAGGAATAGTGAAGTAAATGGAGTTTGAAAAACATTAAGGAGGCAGAATCAGTCAGACTTGATGACTGACTATGGAAGTACAGGAAAGCAGGCAGAGAGAGAGGAGCCAGGGCAATGTGCTCTTCTAGTCATTCTATGGACCACATCCAGGTTGTTTTCAAGATCCCGACTGTAGGAAACTACAGGGCTACTTCCAGAGTATCTGAATTTTAGCTAAAAACACCATCAAAAAACTCATGAAAAATAATTTCCAGTGTTCAAAAGAATTGTTATGATGGGGTGATGATAGGCAGCAGGTCTGACGAGATTTTTTGACACAGGACTCATTCCAGTAAACTCTTTTAAATCAGTCATAAATGAGGCGACCTACTCTGCTTGCTCATAAAACTGGCACTGCATCCCAGAATTCAGGCTGAGGGGATTCTTGTTTGGTCCTGTACTGCCGGCTAGCAAAAACTCCTTTAAAAAAATCACATTTCAATAATTCTCAAATAAATCACCTATAAACATTTACAGAATACTTATCAAGTGCCCAACACTATGCTGTGGACTTTATGTTTACATAAATATTTATGCTCCTAATACATATGCATTCAACAAATATTGTGTGCCGATAACTGCTGGTGGACTGGTGGCTGTGGACATACAAGCACAGTTCACAGAGGTCTGCAAGGTGTGATTCTGAACTTAATAGAGTGAAGAGATAGACAGCCAAGATGCTAACAATCTTGCTGAACACTTTCAAAGGTGTACTAACACCCTAAATCAGAGCAAATTTGGATATTTTCAGGTAAGTATACGAATAGAATAAAGTATATAAAATATTAATATGCTTCTATTCTTGCAGAGTTAATATATATCATTTTAATAATCCACATGTAATTTTTAATACAAAGATAATATTAAACCAAACTGATTTATTCATTACTCTTTTTTTCTGAGAACTATGGAAAAATCAAACGTAATGGTACCCAAAAAGGGGTGGCACTGCCTTTCTCTTGATGCAAAATATCTACCAAGTGACAAAAGCTTTCTCCGAATAGATTTATGGTTTCTAATCATCAGAGCATTCTGACTGGTGAAAAAGCTATTATGCTAAAAAATGGGATGTTAAGTCTTTACAGGACATCCTCAGCATGGGCAGTCTCTCACTAAGCAAGAAGTATAGTTACAAATTATGCCACATTTTCCAAGACATTTTTAAGATCTCAGCCAATATGACAGTCACTTTTTCATCTCTCATTTCAACACTGTGATACAAATAAATCAAAGCTAGGCACTTCTGGCCCATTAGAATAATGTGTCCTTATATCCTAGGCTTAGGACTCTACACTATTAGTTGCTTCGAGGTATAATATAGTTGTTTTTAAATGCTGTCTTGACTTAGTTTTGAGGCCCTAGCTAGAGGCCCATTGGTTTCCCTTCTTGAGCAGCTGATTAAATTCATACTCCCAACCACTTCCCTTATTGGGCTCTCACACTCTGGGCCACTGTACACTTGTTTTAACTGCCCCAGGGCCAGATATCCAACAACCAGGGACAGTCCCTATGCCTCAGAGCCTGCAGAAATCATTCAAATTAGCCAATCCTAAGCCTACTTACCCTGCCTCATTCTTTCCAGTGGAAACCATAATAAAGGCACTTGCCTACAGTTCCTCCCCATACCCTTTGCCTTGCAACCAACCCTGGTGCCTCCCCTGAGTGGCCCTGTGTGGTGTGCTGTGTTCACCCCAAGGAATTGTGAATACAAGAAATTGTAAAACTCTTTGTGGTCTCTCTTGATCTGTGTCTGGCCTCGCTATCTCACTCAAGGTAATATGGTTAAAACACAAGGTATACCACATATTTTTTAGTTAAGAAATAATACAAAGATCAACTGCTAATGTTTATTAGAAGTAATATATTGTATAAGTGCAACACTGGTTCTAATGGCCCTGAGGCTAATTCCCTGTAACAGTTCTCATTGATTTATTTTGTAGCTACAGTCCATTTCAACTTCTAGGATGCTGCAAATGACCACAGACACATGTAAACTCTTATAAGACAAAAGTTACCTAAAGCCTAGTTTTCACCAAGATATATTATATAAATCACTGTGCTAAATGAGGTGAGATATTTTTAAAGAGTACATGTTTGGATCCAGTAAAGACACATTAGGTTATTCAGATTAATCGACCCGTTAAAAACATTACAACAATTTAAAAGCATTAAAGAGATAAAAATACAGCAAGAAGTCCCAAGACAATTTTTGAATAAAAGCTTGTAATAAAAAAAATAGGCAGAGTATTGGGGCACCAATGCTTCCTATGCCCTGGAAAGCATTTACAATATCCCACATTTAGGATCTAGTTCTGTTACCACTCAGAGAAAGGGATGTGGTAGAGAGACCCTCTCCCTCACTGATCTGAAAAGGTGCACCCCCTCAGGGTAAAGGTCAACCATGTCTGAATCCATGCCCCTCCCCTCAAAGTCACAGGACTACAGAGGAGCTACTTTGGTCATGAGCAAGGCAGAAGAAAATACAAAAGGAACACTCCTGAGAAGTTATGGCCACATACCAGCCATCTTACAGAATGACCTTAAAGAACAAATACCGAGGGCAGGCCAGACTACCCAGTGCTCTCATGCACTCAGAAGAAGCAAAGACAAACTTCTCTATGAAAGCCCCAGAATAGAAATTTTCCAGGACAATTACTAACAAGCAGATAGAGAAAACAGACAACATGCATAGAAACCAGCAGAAACAGACCTGTCTGATGATGGATATTGGCATTATCAGATGCAGACTTTCAAATAATGTTTACCATTTAAAAAGAAAAGCATGACAAACTTGAAAATATCAGTAAGGAACAGGATGGTATAAGAATGTAAAATAGCAGACTTGAAAAAGAGCTAAATAGAACTTCTAGACACACAAAAATACCTTAAAATAAAAACTCATTGGGCATATACAGCAGCGGATTGAACATAAAAAAGAGAATTTATGAAATATAAGATAGATTTGAAGAAACTGTCTGAATACAACATAGTGAAAGAAAAAGATGGAAATAAGGTAAGAGAGACAGGAGATAAAAGTCTAATATACCTTTGAACAGGGTCCCAGGAAGATGGGAGAGGGGAATTGAGCAAAGGCAATATTTGTTTTGTTTTTTATATCAACCTTATTGAGGTATAATTATGGAAAATAAAATGTAGCCACTTGGAACGCAGAGTTTGGTGAGGTTTGACAAATGGGTCACCCATGTAACTACAACCACAGTTAAGATATAGAATATGTCCATCACCCCAAAATGTTCCTTCAAGACCCTCTGCAGTCATTGCTCCACCTCCCCCCCAGCCCTAGGCATCCATTAAACTACTTTGTTATAGATTAGAATTTCATATAAACGGGATCATACAGTACGCACTCTTCTTTGTCTGGCTTTTGTTTCATCTCATTTCTGAGATTAATCCATGCTGTTGCACGTATCAGTAGTTTGCTCTTCTTTATTGCTGGGTGTTTATCCACGCACTTGTTGATGGACATTTGGGTTGTCTCCCATTTTTGGCTGCTATAAATAAAGTGCCTATAAACATCTGTACACAAGTTTTTTGTGTGAATATGTGTTTTAATTTTTCTTGGGTAAATACCTGTGAGTAAAATTGCATGGTCATACGGTAAGTACACATTTAACTTTGTAGTAAACTGCCAAACTGTTATTAATAAGTTGTAAGAATTTTTTTTTTAATAATCTGAATACAAGTCCTTTGGCAGATATACTAATTGCACATACTAATGCACACTAATTGCATATACTAATTGCACATCTTTTCTCACTGTCTTGTTTTCATTTTCGTGATGGTGGCTTTTCAATAGTAGAAGTTTTTAATTTAATATAGTCCAATTTATCACTTTTTTTCTTTTATGGTTTGTTCTTCTTGTGCCCTATGTAAGAAATTTTTGCTTACCACAGATTTCCTTCAGGTTTCTTCTAGAAGTTTTATTGTTTTCCTTTTATGTTTAGGACTCTAATTCATTTCAAATTATTTTTGTGTTTGGTGTGATGTAATGGTGTGGTAGGTAGCCTCTAAAATGGCCCCCAACTTCCCTACTCCCTGGTATTCAGACCCCACACTCAAGGGGGGCTGTACCCAATGACTTGCTTCTAATTAATAGAAAAAGGTTAAAGTGATGGGATGTCATTTTTAAGATTACGTTAAAAACAGAGCATGACTTTTGTTTTGTTTTTCCCCTCCCTCCGTCTCCCTCTTTGTTGGTCTCTCTCTTTCTCTCTCAGCCCTCCCTCTGAGGGAAGCAGGCTGCCATGTTGTGGTAGACCCGTGAAGAGGCCCAATAGGCAAGGAACTAATGTCTCCTGCCAACAGCGGTGAAGACCCAAGGCCTGCCGCAGCTACAGAGCGAACTTGGGAGTGAATCCTCCCCGTGTGGAGCCTTGAGATGACAGCAGCTTCAGCCAATACTTGTTCACAGCTTCATGGAGATCCTGTGTCAGTGGCAATCTGATTCAGACGTGCCTAGATTCCTGATCCGTAGAAACTGGGAGATAATAAATGTTTGTTGTTCCAAGCACTAAGTTTTGGAGTAATTTGTTATGCAGCAGTAGATAACTAATATAAGGGGTTTTCACTAAATTTGGAAAAATTTTGGCCATTATTTCTTAAAATACCCCTCTTCACACTCCTAGCCTTCTTTATATTACTTGATATTGTCCCTCAGGTCACTGAGGCTCTCTATTCAATTTTTTTTCTTTTTTTCTCACTATGCTTCATTTTTGGATAGTTTTCTTTTTTGCTGTCTTTAGGTTCTCTGATCTTTTCTTTTGTAGTGTATAATTTGCTGTTAATCCCGTCCAGTAAATTAAAAAATTTCTGATATTATAATTTTCATCCCCAAATTTCCATTTTGGTTCCTTTTCATATATTCCATTTCTCTTCTCATTATCTTCATGTGTTCCTTTAAATTACTTATAATCGCTGGTTTAAAGTTTTTGTCTATTAATTGCACCATCTCTATCATTTCTGGGTGTTTCTACGCACTGGTTTTTTTCCTGGTTAGGGGTACCATTTTTGCTTATCTAGTAATAGAAGTGTTGGATTTGTTCCAGCAGGCAGTTAAATTGCTTGAGGACAAGCTTGATTATTTTGAGGCTTGGTTTTAAGTCTTGTCAAGGTGAATTGAGACTGCCTTTTATTTTGGGATGGTTTAGTTCTATTAACAAGGTAAAGTGATTCTGGTGAATCTTTACCTCACGCCCTGTGTGTTGGGCAAGGATTCTCCACTCTGGCTGGGCAGAACTCGAATGTCTCCCAGGCCTGTGCGAGCTCTTGGTGTTTTTCAGCTCATAGCTCCCTAGACACTGTTTGCCTGGCCTCTTGGAGTTTCACTCTAGGCATCGTGACTTGGATTTTAGAAACACAATCCAGGGGACCACTATGCAGATTTCTGGAGCTCTTTCTCTGTGTAGCTCCATCTTCTCCAGTTCTCTACCCTGCAAATTTCAGTTACCTCAGGCATCAAACTCTGATCTCCATCTCCTCAACTGAGAGAAATCACCAGGCAGTGGTTGGGATCTCCCTTCCCTGCACCATGGTCCTCATCAAGTGCCTTTAGGCAGAAATCCAAGATGATACTAAATTTTATCTTGTTTGTTTCCTGTCTCTCATGGATCAGAAAAACAATTGTTGTAAATGTTTTGTCCAATTTTCTAGTTGTTTCTAGTGGGAAGTTAAGTCTGGCATCAGTTACTCCATCATGACTGGAAGATATCTGAAGAATTGACATCTGGCAACTTTCTGGAACCAATACCAATCCACACTTTCAAAAGGTTCAAAATACAACAAATGAAACTCATACTTAGATACATCACAGTAAAATTATAGAAAAAATAAAGAGAACATTTTAATAGCAGCCTCAGGAAAAGAGATTATATTCAAGGGGGTGATAAGTAGATGGACAGATTACTTCTCAACAGAAACAGCAGAAGTTAGAGGTTAGCAGACCTGTTGTTTTTAATTTTCTGGAAGAAAATAGCTGTCAACTTAGAATTCCATATGCAGCAAAAACATGATTCAAATACGAACATAAAATAAATATATTTTACAGACAAACAGAAGTTGAGAACTCATCCCTAGCATATCCTCACTGATGGAACTTCTGAAAAATATAATTTAGACACAAGGAAAGTAGTCCCAGCTGGAATGTCTGTGATACAAGAAGAAATGCACAACAAAGAAGGAGGTAAATATATGGGCTAATATAAATGAACTGTAATTATATAAAACAATTAGTAGTGTGAAACAAAAACATTATGAAAACAGACTTTAAAATCTGGCAACAATAATACATAAATTGGGCAATAATATATAAGTTGGGCAATAAATGGTGTTAATATGTTCCAAAGTTCTTATATTATCTGTAAGGAGGATAAAGGCTTTGATTAACTTTAGACTTTCCTATGGTAAATATATATGGTATAATTTGTAGGGTAACCACTAAAAGAACACAAAGTATTTAATTTCCAAAACTTATGGGGAGAAGTGGAATGGTTAAAAAATATATTAAGTCAATAAAAAAGATGAGAAAGGAAAGAAAAAGAAAGCAAAGATGACAAATAGAAAGTACTAAAACAAAACCATAACAAATCTCAACATATTTTGGATTACACTGAATATGTATGAACTAAATGGTCCAAAACAGAACCATATACTGTTTCTAAGAGACCTATCTATGGAAAATAGAAGTAATTAACAAAAAGATAACTAAAATGTGCCCATATGTTTAGAAATTTAAAAGTGTACTTATAAATAACACACAGATTGAAAGAAAAAATGATAATGAAAATCAGAAATATTTTGAACTAAATAATAGTGAAAATACTACATATACCAAAAGTTGTATGCTAAAGCTATGTCAGTATCTAGGTGAAAATTTGTAACATTTAAGAATGCATGCATCAGGAAAAAAGAAAAGGTGAAAATTTGTGAGATATGCTTCTATTTCAAGAAGTTAGAAAAGCAATAGCAACATGAAACCAAAGAAAGCAGAGGAGAGAGGTAATAAAGAGCAAAAAGTAACAAAATAGAAAACAAACGAAACAGAAAAGATTAAAAAAATCAAAACTTAGTTATTTATAAAGTAATGAAATTGACAAACCTCTCGTGAGAATGATAAAGAGAAAAGGTGCAAATAACCATGAATATCAGTAATCCAAAAGGGTGTTATCATCACAGATGCTTCAGACATCAAACAGATAAGATATTATGAACACATTATATCCAAAAATTTTGAAAATTTAGAAGACATGGATACATTTCTAGAAAAATGTAGTTTACCAAAGCTATTTCAGAGAAGAAACAGAAAATGTGAAGAGTTCTATAACTGTTAAACTGAATCAATGATCAAAAATATTCCCACAGAAATCCCCAAACAATAACAACAAGAACAAACCTGCAGGCCAAGAGAGTTTCACTGGAGAGAGTTCCAAACGTTGAAAGAATAAAACATTCTAATATAGAAAACTTATAAGAAAATAGAAGGGCCAGTCCCCAATTTGTTTTTGAAGTTAGCATAATTTTGATACTACAATTTAACAATGAGAGGGCAAGAATGGAATATTTCAGGTCAATCTCTCTAATGAACATAGATGAAAACATAGTAAACAAAATACTAGCAAACCAAAGCCAGCAATACACAAGGAGAACACATTACATTATGTTGGTTTTATTATAGGAATGCAAATTTGGTACACTAGCAAAATTGATCCATAAAATTTATCCCATTAACAGATTAAAGAGAAAAAAAATAAAATGATTACCTAAACAATACAGAAAAAGCTTTTATAAAATTCAATATTTGTGATAAAAATTCTCAGTAAAATAAGAAGGAAACTTCCTGAAGGAGACTTCCTGACTCTGATAAAAGTTATCTCCAAACACAGAAAACTCTGATTCTGCACAGTACTGGTGGTCTAGCCACTGCAATAGGCAAGAAAGAGAAATAAAATATACAATGATTGGATAGAAATAAAACTGTTTTTATAGATTTATAGATGATATAATTACATATAAATAAAATCCAAAACATCCATTAATCTCTTCAATTATGTAGAAAACAAAATGTGAAGTTACAAACCAAAGGTGCAATAATACTAGCTTTTAGACTAAAAACTGCTTTAAAAAAAAATGCATTAGTGAGGCCGGCCTGGTGGCATAGTGGTTAAGTTTGCACGCTCCACTTCAGCGGCCTGGGGTTCACAGGTTCAGATCCCGGGTGCAACCTATGCACCACTTATCAAGCCATGCCGTGGCAGGCGTCCCACATATAAAGTAGAGGAACATGGGCACGGATGTCAGCCCAGGGCCAATCTTCCTCAGCAACAAAGAGGAGGATTGACAATAGATGTTAGCTCAGGGCTAATCTTCTTCACACACTCACACACACACACACACACACACACACACACACACACAAAAGTATTAGTCTCTTAAATCATGTAGAAAACAAAAAGTGGAGTTATTTTGTATTCTCTATAATGCAGGAGACTAATACATTAAAAAATTATTTGTTTATATTTTTTGAGAATGTATAAAAATGTAATTTTGTGACATCAACACCTGAAAGGAGTAGGGATGGAGCTATAAAGGTTCAGAGTTATTTTATGTTATTGAGATTAAACTGGTATACACCCAGATTAGAATGTTATATGCAATCCCATGGGAACCACAAAGAAAACAGTTATAGAATATACACAAAAAGAAATGAGAAAGGAATTTAAATGTTTCCCTACAAAAAATCAACTAAACATAAAAGAAGACAGTAATGCAGGAAATGAGGGATAAAAAAGCTATAAAGTATACAGAAAACAAATAGTAAAATGACAGAAGTAAGTCCCTCCTTATCAGTTATCTTAAAAGAGAAGGAGATTCTGGCATATATATGCTACAACATGGATGAGCCTTGGGGACACTGTGCTGGGTGAAATAAGCCAGTCACAGGGTGACAGATACTGAGTGGTTCCACTTATATAAGGTACTTAGAGTAGTCAAGGTCATGTAGAAGGAAGGTGCAGTGGTGGTTGTCAGGGGTTGTGGGAGAGGGCATTGGGAGTTGCTGTTTAATGGGTATTTTTGAGTTTAAGTTTTTCAAAATGAAAAGAGTTCTGGAGATGAATGAGTGGTGATGGCTGCACAACAGTGTGAATGTACTTAATACCATTGAAGTATACTCTTAAAAATGGTTAAGACGGTAAATGTTACATGTGTATTTTATCACAATAAAAAAATGACAAAAAAAAGTGGAATCAATCCAAATGCCCATCAACTGGTGAGTGGATAAACAAAATGTGGTAAACCCATACTATTGACTCATCAATAAAAATAAACTCAATACTGATCCATAATACAAAATGGATGAATCTCAAAAAGATGCTAAGGGGGGGCCAGCCCCATGGTGTAGTGGTTAAGTTCAGCACACTCCACTTTGGTGGCCCAGGTTTGTGGGTTTGGATCCTGGGTGCAGACCTACACCACTCATCAGCCATGCTGTGACGGTGACCCACATATAAAGTGAAGGAAGACTGGCACAGAAGTTAGCTCAGGGCTGATCTTCCTCAAGCAAATAAAGGAGGATTGGCAACAGATGTTAGCTCAGGGCTAATCTTTCTCAGGAAACAAAAAACATGCTAAGGGAAAGAAGCCAGATGCACAAGAACACATAGTGTGTGCTTGCATGTATAGAAAATGTCCAGAAAAGGCAAATCTAAACAGACAGCAAGTAGATTATTGATTGTCAGTGGTAGGAAGTGGGTATTGACAGCAAATGGGCATGAAGGATTTTGTGGGTTGATAGAAATGTGCTAAAACTAGATTGAGGTGATGTTTGCACAACTCTGTAAAATTACTATAAATCACTGAAATTGTACACGTAACTGAGTGAGTTACATGGTATGCAAATTATATCACAAAAAAATTTTTTTGGAAAAAAAAATCCAGAAGAATCTACAGCTTTTTGTACTGAGCAAGGTCACTGGTTAAAAAAAAAAAAAATCAATATCAAAAAGTATTTGTATTTCTGTATACAAGCAACAATTAGAAAGTAAAATCAAAGGGATACCACTTATAATACCATAAAAATATCAATCACCAAAAAATCACATAAATCTAACAAAGATGTTTAAGACATACAAGGAAATTAATAAACCTTATTGAGAGGTATTAAAGATTTAAAGAAATAGAGATTTCATATCCATAGATTAGAAGCTTTAATATTATAAAAATTTTAATTATGTTACTTGCTCCAAATTTATTTATAAAGTCAATGCAATCCCAATCAAAATCTCATCACATTTCTTTATGGAACTTGAGAAGACAATTTTAATATGAATATAGAAATGTCCAGAGCCAAGAACTGATAATACATTTTTGAAAAAAAGAACAAGAGGAGTGGTTGTATCAGATATCAAGTCACTTTTCTAACCTTGTATTTGTTTTCAAAAGCATCTTAAAAAGCTATAATAAACACAGCAGTGTGATATTGACACAGGATAGGCAGACAAACAAGTAAAACATAAAAGAAAGCTCAGCAACAGACTCATACATATATGGACACAAATTGTGACAAAGGTGGCACTGCAAAGTAGTGAGGAAATGACAATTTTACCATTAAAGGCTGCAGTGATGTTAAGAACGTTTTCATGTACCTGTTACCATTTGTATATCTTCTTTGGAAAAATGTCTCTTCAGTTCCTCCCGTTTTAACTGAATTTTTTTTTTTGCTATTGAGTTGTATGAGTTCTTTACTTATTTTGGATATTAACCCCTTATCAGACATATGATTTGCCAATATTTTCTCCCATTCAGTAGGCTGCCTTTTCAATTTGTTGATTTTTTTCTTTTGCTGTGCAAAAGCTTTTTAGTTTGATGTAGTCCCACTTACTGATTTTTGCCTTTGTTGCTTGTGCTTTTGGTGACACTTCCAAAAAACTGTTGCCAAGATCAATGTCAAGGAGCTTTGGCCCTATGTTTTCTTTTAAGAGTTTTACAGTTTCAGGTCTTATGTTTAATTTTTGTGAGTGGTGTAAGATGGGGTCCGATTTCATTTTTCTGCCTGTGGTTATCCAGTTTTCCCAATATGATTTATTGAAGAGACTATCCTTTCCTCATTGAGTATATTTGGCTCCCTTGTCAAATATTGGTCCACTGTATATGCAGGGGTTTATTTCTGGGCTCTCTATTCTGTTCCATTGGTCCACGAGTCTATTTTCATGTGAGAACCATATTGTTTTGATTACTGTAACTTTGTATTATAATTTGAAATCAGGAAATGTGATATCTCCAGCTTTGTTCTCCTTTCTCAAGATTGCTTTGGCCATCTTCGGGGTCTTTTGTGGTTCCATACAAATTTTAGGATTGTTTTTTCTATTTCTATGAAAAATGTGATTGATAGGGATTGCACTGAATCTATAGATGGCTTTGGGTAGATTAGACATGTTAACAATATTAATTCTTCCAATCTATGAACATGGGATATCTTTCCATTTGTTTGTGTCTTCTTCAATTTCTTTCATCAAAGTCTTGTAGCCTTTGGTGTACAGTGCTTTCACCTCCTTGGTTAAATTTATTCCTAAGTATTCTCATTCACAATAGTGTCAAAAACAAAAATTTTGATGCTATTGTGAATGGGATTGTTTTCTTTATTTCTTTTTCAGATATTCCATTATTGGTGTATAGAAACACTACTGATTTCTGAATGTTGATTTTATATCCTGCAACTCTACCAAATTCATTGATTAGTTCTAACAGGTTTTTGATGGAGTCTTTAGGATTTTCTCTATAGAAGATTATATTATCCGCAAATAAAGACAATTTTACTTCTTCCATTCTGATTTGGATGTCTTTTATTTCTTTATCTTGTCTGATTGCTCTAGTTTGGACTTCCAGTAATATGTTGAATAAGAGCGGTGAGAGTAGGCACCCTTGTCTCTTCTTCCTAATCTTAGAGGAAAAGCTTTCAACATTTCACTGTTGAGTGGGATGTTTGCTGTGGGCTTGTCATATATGGCCTTTATCATGCTGAGGTATGTTTCTTCTCTACCCAATTTGTTGAGAGTTTTCAATATGAAAAGATGCTGTATTTTGTTGAATGCTTTTTCTGCCTTTGATTAAAATGATCATAATATTTTTACTTTTCAGTCTATCGATGTGGTGTATAACATTTATTGATTTGCATATGTTGAGCCATCTTTGCA
Source organism: Tapirus indicus (assembly GCA_031878705.1). Lineage (NCBI taxonomy): Eukaryota > Metazoa > Chordata > Mammalia > Perissodactyla > Tapiridae > Tapirus > Tapirus indicus. Next base: position 134,304,075 of record CM062919.1, on the reverse strand, counting down.
TCTCAGGGATAAATCCCACTTGATCACGGTGTATGATTTTTTAATGTGCTGTTGAATTCAGTTTGCTAATATTTTGTTGAGAATTTTTACATCTATATTCATCAAGGATATTGGTCTGTAGTTTTCTTGGAGTGCCCTCATCTGACTTTGGTACTAGGGTAATGCTGGCTTCACAGAATGAGTTTGAGAGTGTTTCCTCCTCTTCAATTTTTTGGAAAAGTTTGAGTTTGGATTGGCATTAATTCTTCTTTAAATGTTTGGTAGAATTAATGAGCAAAACCATCTGGTCCTGGGCTTTTCTTTGTTGGAAGGTTTTTGATTACTGATTCAATCTCCTTACTCATTATTGGTCTGTTCATATTTTCTATTTCTTCATGGTTTAGCCTTGGTAAGCTGTATGTTCTAGGAATTTATCCATTTCTTCTAGGTTATCTGATTTATTGGCATATAGTTGTTCATAGTAGTCTCATGATCTTATGTATTTCTGTGGTATCAGTTGTAATGTCTCCTCTTTCATTTCTGACTTTATTTAATAGTCTTCTCTCTTTTTTTTCTTCTTTAGGTAGTCTAACTAAAGTTTGTCAGTTTTGTTTATCTTTTCAAAAAACCAGCTCTTAGTTTTGTTGATATTTTCTATTGTTTTTCTGGTCTCTATTTCATTTGTTATTTCCTTCCTTCTGCTAACTTTGGTCTTAGTTTGTTCTTCTTTTTGTAGTTACCTGAGGTGTAAAGTTAGATTGCTTGAGATCTTTCTTTTTTCTTAATATATGTATTTATCATTATAAACCTCCCTCTTGAACTGCTTTTGCAGCATCTGAAAAGTTTTGATATGCTGTGTTCCCATTTTCATTTGTTTTAAGATACTTTTTGATTTCCCTTTTGATTTCTTCTTTGACCCACTGGTTATTTGAGAATGTGTTATTTAGTTTCCACATATTTGTAAATTTTCCAGTTTTCCTCTTGTTACTTTCTACTTTCATACCATTGTGGTCAGAAAAGATACTTAGCATGATTTCAATCTTAAATTTGCTAACACTTGTTTTGTGGCCTATCAAATGATCTATCCTGGAGAATATTCTATATGCACTTGAAAAGAATGTGTATTTTGCTGCTGTTCTATACACCTCTGCTACATCCATTTGGTGTAAAGTATGGCTCAAGTCCAAGGTTTCATTGTTGATTTTCTGTCTGGATGAACTATCCATTGTTGAAAGCGGGGTACTGAAGTCCCCTACTATTACTGTATTGTCTATTTCTCTCTTCTCTCTTCTTGCTTAATATATTTAGGTGCTCCAATGTTGGGTACATAAATTTGCAATTGTTACATCCTGTTGTTGAGTTGACTCCTTTATCATTTCCTATGGATAGTTACAAAATTAGGACCAATATTGGGTAAGATGCAGAGCTGGAAGGAGTGCAGTGGAGAATTCAACAAAGAGGTGATAATTAACAGTATAAGAATAGCTATCTTTTTTAAAGAAAAGAATTTGAGAAGATCAGAATGTCTAGGTTATTTGAAGCTTATGTGTGAGTACCTAAAGACAGAGAAAAAAGTAAAAGGAAAATTATTGAAGCAGCTGGATAAAATAAGGTTGATGATAAAACATAAGGAAGGAAAGTTTTTAGAAAGAAAAACTATTTTCACTTCAAAAACTGGCATAGGCACCTAAAACTCTATAAACAGGATAGAGGAGAGAGAAAAAGAAAGAGAAGGAGGGAACTAATTAGTTTTTTTGGGGGGAGGCAGAAATTATAAATTTCTTTTTTTCCCAAATGGGCCACACTGAAAGCTTTAGGAGAAAGAGATGAATAATTCAGCAATGAAGTTGATCATGAAAGTCCTGAACAGACAAGATCAAAACAATCTCTGTGGGAATAGTCATTCCACAATATGATTAAACAAGAACTCCCTTTTGTGATATTTTTTTCTTAGATTTCAGCATTCAATTATCTTTTAGTGCCAAGATTTGTTTGCATCTTAAAAAAACAACAAATGTAGATATATTTCATTATATAACCATTTGCTATTACACAATTTGTAAACCAGGAATCATTAAAGATGTCATTTACTATTAATTTTTGGTTACCAGTATCTTTCTGTTACAGTAAATATGTTCCTCCAAACAACTGTTATTCACCACTGAGCTTTGGATCTTTTCTTCTGTCTTGTATTTCCCACCTTCAACTCTCAAGCCAGATTCCTAAAATCTACTGTATTTCTCAGTATTTGAAAACTGGATTTGGGTAATCAAAGAAGCTTTTTGTTATCTTGATTTAGCACATTAGGAGGAGTTTTACTAAAAGGTGGATGATTTTCCCATCTAGTATCACCTTGTTAATATTATCAGTAGGTACTAAAGGCATTGAGTGATATCAAATAACCATAGTTACAGGGTTTCATGTTTTGAGATTTACTCTGCATATTTTCACAAAGTATTTTATCCAATTTTTTTTTTTTTTTACAATTATAGTCCATCTGGTTTAATGTCGCCCAAGTGTTCTCTATCTTCCTCTAAGTTGGTTCAAATCTACACTTTCTTATCTTCACTCTCTGTTTTGATCTTTTGTGCCACATGTGGGAATACCTATAGTTTGTGCCCATGCCAGATCTCTGCCTCAGTTTATGTTTTGGAAAAGAAATAATTCATGAGAATCATTGATTTGTCTATAATTGAAAACAGAACTACACAAATTTTCCCTCCTAGAGCACTTTAGAGGTTATTTTAAAAGTATGAATCATTTTAGAACATTTAAAACTATCTTAGTTATAACAACTCAATTTATAAGGCACTTGTTGCATAAATTAAGGTGCTTATTGGTCAAATATATTTAACCCTACACATTAAAATATACATGTACAAAATCTAAGATCTATATAACTTAAAATCTAAGATATCTGTAATTTTTGAAGACATATTTTGATTCCTCTGAACTAATAAAATAATATCCTACCAAAATTATGGATAATCTCACAACTCACAGGCTCCTATATAATAATAGGACAACTCAAGGGAATCATGTAAAAACTCCTTGATAATAAAACATGTGTATAACTGTGATAATTTTCAAAAAATCAAGTAGTATTCCTGAAGTCACAAGTTGTAAAGGGCCTTTATCTTTCTAGCCCAGACTACAAGCAATGGGCAGGGTTTTAGTAAAACTATTTTGACAGACTCAAGGCAATTAAATTCAACATTCTATGTGCTTCCTTTTGGCAAAGCACTTTGCTTGATATTTCAGTGAATACAAACTGAAATAAAACACACTCACTATCAATAATCTACTGGGAGTGATTAGCTGGTGTGCACAAGTTACATACACAATATAGCAAAACCTAGGACATCCAAGAAAAATATTTAGGAGTTTAGAGTAGGATAGAGATTACAACAGTCATAAATATTTTTCAGTAAAACATAGGAATAGGCACAATAAATGAAATATATGTTTGTGTGTATCTGTATATATGTGTATGTGTATGTGTGTATCTGTATATATGTGTATGTGTATGTGTGCACATATAGATACACCTACACCATAAACAGCCTCCTGTCAGTTCAAGTCAGGTTTTGTCACCCAAGAATAGCGAGCTAACTTAGGAAAAGATTGTTTTCAGTCTTTTGGAATTTGGAATTGGAGACAATGAATTGTGGACCTGTATAAACTTTGTAAAGTCCAGATTTTCCTCATGTGTGAAATGGGGAGTGTCATAGCCAATTTTATGTGTCAATTTGTCTTGGCCATGGTGCCTAGATGTTCAGTCAAACATTATTCTGGATGTTTCCATGAGAGTGTTTTTGAATGACATTTACATTTAAATCACTGGACTTTGAGTAAAGCAGAAAGCCCTCCGTAATGTGGGTGGGCCTCATATAATCATCTGATGGCCTGAATAGAACAAAAAGCTGACCTCCCCCAAGAAGAGGTAATTCTGCAGCAGATGGCCTTTGGACTTGAACAGTAACTCTGGCTCTTCAGGTCTCCAGCCTGAAAGGCTTTGGACTCAAACTGCAACTCCTTCCTGAGTCTCTAACCTGCCAGTCTCCTCCATCAGACTTTGGACTTGCCAAGCCCCTGCAATTGTGTGAGCCAATTCCTTAAAATAAACCTTTTTTATACACACACACACACACACACACACACACACACACACACACATCTCCTATTGGTTCTGTTTCTCTGGAGAACCTTGATTAACACAGGGAGTATAATAGCATTTACTTCATGAAGTTTTTGGGATGATTAACTGAGTAGGTAAATTGTTTGGCAAATAGTATATACTCAACAAACTATAGCTATCATAAATATAATCTTTAGATTGATGTTCAGTTAAGTTTACTTTATCTTATATGGTTCCATACTTCCTTATGTAAACATTGTGAACTGCCTAACATCACGAATTAAATTATGACAAACACATGGTGGTGGCATCAACTTAGCTAAGCTGGAACTACGTTTCCCAGCATTCCCTTCCCTGCCTGGTCCTAGGCTGGTGTTGACCATAAAAGAAATTTGTGCAGTAGGCTCTGAAGGCTGGCAGGGCACCAGGCACTCTGGCAACTCACGCACATTGTTGCAGATATGTTAGGTCACTATGTTGGTGTGGGGTACCACTTGGACCCATAGCAACTCCATTTTCTGCCTCTTGGCAGATGTCCTCTTTCAGTCTCTTGGGCCATGTGCAGAGCCATGGTGAAGAGCACCAGCTTCTCGTGCATGTCATCCATGGCAATGGTTGGAGGTGGTGAGAGACAGATGAAAACAGGGCTCCAGTTTGTCCTTATGAGTTGTTCTCATCTACATCCAGCTTTCCTTCACGACTGCTGGTTTCGCTGACCACTGACGACTTTGGGCTTAACACCAGATGCAGAGACAACTGCATTGCGTTGACTTCTCTACCAGTTCCCACAACTGTGTAAGGGTTAATTCTCAAAATAAATCCCATGTTCTGTATCACTCAAAGTAGCTCTGTTTTCCTGAATAAACCCTGATACATATAGGAATTGGTAACAGAAGTAGTTCCAGAGGGATATAACCTTATGAATGGGTACTCTAACTGGTTCTGGACTATCTGGAATTGGTTCTCCACTTTCATTAGATTTAAAGACCAGTGGTAAAGGGGACACTAGTAATCTATGGTATGCAACTGCAAAACAGTTACTTAAATTGTCACCTATATAATCAAGTGCCTATAGACAATAAGGTTTTGAGTGACCAAGTAGTTAATGACATAGGATGATTTAGGGAATAGAGAGTATACTGGGGCTTCGAGGTACACTGGAGAAATTTGAGAATGAAAATAAAGAGCTCACAGTTTTAAATTCTGAGCTCAAAGTCACGGTTAGGGACTTGAAAGCTACTATAACTACCCTAAAAGAAACCCTTATCTTCTCTGGCTGCAAAGCTGGTATTTCTGATAATCAAATCCAAAGTCTAATCCTGTGGGTGGCTGAATTACACCACAGACTCAATTCCCAGCCTCACAGGGTCTCTTCTTCCTGAAAATTGACATGGGCACATGTGAACGGACAGACTCCAGTGAAGCCGGGGCCTTGAACCTCTAAATTCTGCCATGCCTCCTTTGCCAGTAGCAGCAGTTCTTCCCCCAATTTGGATAGGTAAGTCTCTTTTGCTTGAAGAATTTGTAATGACTTCACCTGAGGGAGTTGCCTTGCAAAGAATAGGTGACTCCCTTCAGGATTAACCTCACCATCATTCACTGCTTCTATGTCTATAGCCAGACTCAAGCCTAATAGGCTGTAGGGAATGGGGTACAAAACAAGACCTGTGAGGAGGCAGGATACGCCAAAATAATTACATGATTTTGCCAATTTTAAATAGATGGAAACTGGAGAGTACGTGTGAGAATGGAACCTACGGGCACTTCACTACAGCAGAAGGAATAAAACATTGGCTTAGGCCAGATTTACTGATATGAGTTCATAAAGCAGATATTCTGGATTCAATGTGTTAGCTTGAGTATCTTGGTTTGCTTGGTAGGTTGAACAGCATCTGGATTCAAAGGCGACCTAGACTGAAAGATACTGAAGTGTAAATAGCTCCTTGTTACAGTGTAGAGCAGTTTCTCAGTCTTGGCACTACTGACATCATTGGCTGGAAAATATTTTTTTTTTTTGGTGAGAAAGATTGGCCCTGAACTAACATCTGTTGCTGATGTTCCTCTTTTTGATGAGGAAGACTGGCTCTGAACTAACATCTGTGCTCATCTTCCTCTATTTTATATGTGGGATGCTGCCACAGCATGGCTTAATGAGCGGGGTGTTCGTCCGCACCTGGCATTTGAACCCACGAACCCTGGGCCACTGAAGTGGAGCACGCAAACTTAACTATGCCACCGGGCCGGCCCCCTTTGGTTGAAAATTTTTTTGTTGCAGGGGGCTCTTCTGTGCATTGTAGAATGTTCAGCAGTAACCCTGGCCTCTATATACTAGATGCCAGTAGCATCCCCAAATGTCTCTGGGTATTTTTAAGAAAAATGTTCCAGGGAGGGGAGGAGGACAAAATCGTCCCCATTTGAGAATCACCAGTGTAGAGGAAGTTATCAAAGGCTGGGGCGATTGGAAGGCTAGAGTGAGTTTTTTAATGTAAAACCACCTCATCCATCCCTCAACTCTGTCCCTCAGGAGGTCCAGTGGACATTCCTTTCACCAAGACCGTAAGAAATGCAGTCATGAGAGTTGCCCCAGTATCCCTTAAGAGCTCTATAGTGGTTATTCTCTGTGGTACAGAAATGACTGTGAGAACTGCTACCATGGAACCAGCCTTCCTGAATTCAATGGAAATGATAGAATTCTCAATGGCAAGAAAGACGTAGTGGCATTAAATCTCATCATTACTGGAACGGGCAGCAGAGCAGAAGTAGTAATCAGAAGAGTCTGATCTGCAGAGATCTTTGGGGATTGCTAGTTTGATCACTGTGACCGTAGAACTGAAGTAGATGGGCAGCCTACAGAAAAGCTCCAGCAGAAGTAGAAAGCTCTAGGTCTTATGACTAGCAGTCTGATTTGAATCACTACAAGGGAGTGTCACACATGGCCCTTTACAATTCTCAAGCTTGAGTGAGTTCACAGACTCAAAGCCCCTTGGGTGGAGGAAGGGGTTGCAGGTTCCTTTGAGGAAGGACCCTGTTATACATCCTTATATATTTTCTCCTGGCCTTCCCCTAAAGGACCTGTGAAGAGTTAGCAGTGACCACACAATGGGGAAAGGAAAATCCAGACGTTTTCATGACTACTGGACACTGTTGCTGAACTGACAAATTCCCGGAGATTCTAAATACCATTGTGGTCCACCAACCAGAGGAGGGGTTTATGTATGTCAGGTCATCAATGGAATTTTGTCTTCAGTTGTCTCACAGTGGGCCCAGTGTGTCCATAGTCCTATCCTGTGGTTGTTTCCCTGGTTCTCGGATACATAATTGGAATAGACATATTGAGCAACTAACTGGCAAAATCCCTACATGGATTCTCTAACCAAAGAAGTGGGGGCTATTATGGTGGGGAAGGCCAAGTAGCACTTGATGAAGTACAGTCATGCACTGCATAATGATGTTTTAGTCAGTGACAAACCATATATACAAGGATGGTCCCATAATGTACCATATAGCCTAGGTGTGTAGTAGGCTATACCATCTAAGTTTGCATAAGTACTGCAGGGGAGGATTAGTAACACATATATATGGGAGAATCCCAGGAAAACCAAGTAACTTGCCAAAATAGTCAAAGCCCTCATCTTAAATATCCTCAGCTAAAGACAAAAGAAGATGGTGAGGGTGAGGAGAGTGTCAGAGACTTCAAAGGGTAGGAAGGCAATTCACAGGTAGGTGAAAAGGAGCAAACGTTTGGAAAACAAGTGTTTGGCCACACAGAAACAGAAGAACACAGAGGGGAGCCCAACAAACAGGCTTTTCTAGGTTCCTCCCTCTCTACCACCTGGTTCATGTTATGCTAAGGTGATACTTCACTTCCTGAGACAGGTTTTTCTATACGAATTCTGTTAGGCAGTTACGGGGGAGGTAACAAAAAACTTTCTGAGTCTTTGTTTCTTAAAAATAATCACCCTAAAATAATCCTTATGTTCAAAAGACACATTTTGGGGTGGCAAATTTTTCCCTTCAGTACACTCTATGATGTTCACCCAGTGACGAAATCACCTAACAACACATTTCTCAGAACGCACCCTGGCTGTTAAGTGATGCATGACTATACAGTGAGTACAGGAAGGGAATAAATGCCTGATTTTTCCCTTTATTTATCTTGTTTTCAGAAAGAGTTGGTTCCATAGCATCTTCCAAAGGTGACCAAAGACTTTTTTTCTTTATTTAATATTATTCTGGTCATGAAGTTTTAATACATTTGATATGTTCCAATTTACTGCAGATATTCTTTTTGATGTTCAAGTTGCCCCCACACAGGCCAGTGGGAGCCTCCTCAAGCTGGCTCCCGGGTCCTTTTGACATGACCGCAGTAATTGTGATACCTTCCTTGCCTTTTGCTACAACAGTGTTTTCTAGGCTCATCTTGTACTTTCCTATCCCAGATCTATAAGCAATCATTTCTCTAAGGAGTCCTGGTTTCTTTTAGGATACCTCATTGCAACTGAATTCTGGTCACTGTTTCTAGGTTCTTTTAGTGGACAGAGCTGGGAAATACATGTTTTTAAGAGTAAAACACATCATAAATTCATATACTAATATTTCCAATTCCAACTTAGAATTACAAGCTTTATTTAATTTCTTTGAATTTCTTCTCTCATATGATGGAAATCTTGGTTCTTAAAGACATTTATATAATTACTCAGTTCCTTTATCCAATAATTATAAGTTTCAGAGTAATAATACCAATATTATTTCTAACAATATGACTACTAAAAGTTGTTTACGATTTTTCTATTTCCTTTTATCCTTAGGATTTATCTCACTAGGGATAAATAGTCTAATTATTGTGTTCAGTGTCACTTGAAATAATTCATCTGTGTTAAGTTAAGCCATCAACTTCCTACACTATTAAGTTCATCTGTTTAATTTTACTTTCAACTTTTAGGTATTGTTTTTTAAATTTTGATTTAATTTAAAGAACAATTATATAAACATTTATATAGTTTCAAAGTCAAGCCTAAAAATCTACAAAACAAGGTTCATTCAAAGAAGTCTAGCCTTCATCCTTATCTTTTCTCCACTCACAAATAACCATTTTAATTATTTTTTGGCTACTCTTCTATTTTTTTAAAAACAGAATGTGTGTGTGCGTATGTATGAATGTAGTGTATACATAGCATGTTTGTATATATATATGTATACGCTTGCATATATTACTTGTGTTTTTTTCACTTAATATATTTTGGATACTGTCCAGGTGCTAGGATTTTGACTGGGATTACACGAATCTATAGATGGTTGGGGAGGTGTTTACAAATTCATAATATTCTGATCAGTTAACATGATCTCTATTTACTTAGGCCTTTTTAAATTACTCAATATCATAGTTTTCACGTAGAAGTCTTACACATCATTTGTTATATTTATTCCTGGGTATTTGATGTCTTTTAATGCATTGTAAATTTTACTATATTTAAATTTTTATTTTGAAAGGTTTGCTGTTGCTATGTAGAAACACAATTGATTTTTGTATATTCACCTAATAATCTACCAACTATTTTGGACTTTCTACAGATACAATTATGATGTCTATGAAGAATGACTGTTTTCTTCCTTCCTTTCCAGTTGCATACCTTTTATTTCTTTTTCTTGCCATAGTGCACTGATTAGAACTTCTGGCACAAATATTAATAGAAGTGGTAATAGTGGACTTCTTTGTCATCTTCTCAATTTTCAAAGGAAAGTTATTAACATTTTTTTGCCATTAAGAATAATGTTTGCTTTAGAATTGATTCCTTTATAAAATTAGGGTATTCTATTTCTAGTTTGCTAAGAGATATTTTGAAAAATCATGAATGGAATTAAATTTTATCAAATGCTCTTTCTGTATCTATTGAGAAGACTTTTTTTTTCTTTTAATAAGTTAATGTGCTAACTTATACTAATTTATTTTCTAGTGTTTTAATAATTTTGCATTCCTGGAATAAAATCAAACTGGCAATAATTTTTTTTGCTAGTTTTTTATGCTGTTAACAGATACTTCTAACTTTCATCTAACTGTTTTCATCTAACTGATTCATCTAACTTTTCTAGTTGTTGTAAAGGGCTGGTCCAAATTACCTGGCTCACCATTAACTGGAAGCAGAAATTCTCTTTTTCTCTTAAAATTATTCTAAACACATTTTCTTTTCAGCATTCCACCAAAACTGCTCTTATCATGGTTAACAAAGACCACCACGGAGTGCCAAATTGAAAGGTGCCATTCTCAGTCCTCACCTTACTCAACCAATCAGAAGCATTTTATAAAACATAATGGTTAAGAGTTTTATAAAATAAATAAGAGTATATTGTCTTGACCCAAACTGCCTGAATTTGAAACTAGGATCTGTCACTTCGTTAGCTATGTGACCTTGAACAAGTTCCTTAACCTCCCTCAGCCTCTCTATCTCCCTCAGTTTATCTGTAAAATGTAAATGATAATGTTATCCACTTTGTAGGGTTGTTGTAAAAACTAATTAAGTACATGTAAGTTGTTTAGAACAAACATGATATGCACTCAATAAATATCAACTATGTTTACTGCTTATTTTCTTTCTGAATTTTTTTTTAACCATTTTATCTAGATTTTTATTTCTCTGGATATTCTTTCTTAGTCTCAGTGGAATCTTCATCTCTTCAAACTTTAACTTTTGGACCTTAGTCCTCAGACAGCTTAATTTCTCTATCTAGACTTCCTTTCTACACATTCTCATCCCATGACTTTAGAAATCATGTGTATGTTAATGACTCCCAAATTTATAGCTCCTGTTACAATCTCTTCCCTGAACTCCAAACTTATGTACCCCACTGACTAGTTGATATCCCGACTTAAATGTCTTTCAGGCAGCTCATACTTAACATGACCCAAAGCAAACTTTTTTTGATGATCTCCAAACCTTCAAACCTAATCCAAGTTACCATCATCTTATACTTGGGTTGTTATAGTACTTGGCTACCTTCTCCCTTCTTCTATCCTTGCTGCTATAGTCTATTCTTCATATAGCAGTCAACTGATCTGCTGAACATTTAAACTTGATCATATCACCTTGCTCACAGCCCTCCATAGCTTCCCATCTCATTCAGCATAAAAGCTCAAGTTCTTTCTGGGCAGGGGTCAGCAAACTTTTTCTTAAAGGGGCAGAGAGCAAATATTTTAGGGTTTGCAGGTCAAACGTATTCTTCTGCAACCATAGAACATTATTATGCTATACCTATATGCAAAAAGTATTAAGATTTTAGACTGTCATGTCCAACAAAGATCATTGTATTTTGTGGAATATGCACAAAATTTACAAAAATATACAAAATTATTTTTGGTTTACAATGCTTAATATTATTCATAGCAGTTCAATAAATATTTGCTGAATAAAAAATATGAGTACAACGTCCAGAATTACACATTTTTACAAAGACTACGGAAAGGACATTATTTCTTCTGTAAAATGTATCATTTAATAGTGGACTTACTTTAGATTACTGATTCTAATTTCTGCACTTTCAGTAAGTTTCTTTGCTTCTTCTTTCCACCTATTGGCCGCCTTCTGTTGAGTCATTAAGAGATGTCTCAGTTCAACAGTGGAATTTCGATTACTGTCTTCCATCTCTCTCAATTGAACTTCAAATCCATGTTCCTTTATGGAAAATTCATGTTCCATTGTACTGATCTAAGGAATAAAATGAACACAGCATCTTTTTCTTTTCTGTTATTCCAGGAGATATACTGATCAACGATATATACAAAAGGAATCATTCATTACGTCTGCGGCATAGAAATGTTTGGATGAGAAATACGTACAAAAATGAAGTTTAAAATTTATCTTCATAACAAAGGAAGACATCCTTTATTAGAATATAAATTTAGTGAAGCCAGAATTATGATGGACCATAATTTTTTGCAACACTTTCCCCAACACCTTAAAATGCAGGTAGCAAAAGGTATACCATGTAATATAAAACTGCTCTCATTATCTACTTTCACTTTTCTTGCCAGAATCCATGGAAAATGTTCATGCTCTCAGTAACTGAGAGTTAGGTTTTTACTCAAGCCATTTTTTTTAATGTTTACTGGTTTGTTACAAAGGATACAACTCAGGAACAGCCAAATGGAAGACATACATAGGACAAGGTATAGGATATAGGGGCTCTGCAGAGCTTCCATGCCTTCTCCAAGAGCGCCACCCTCCCAGCACCTTGATTTGTTCAACTCAGAAGCTCTTCAAGTCACTTGATTCACATACCAAATTTCAGAGTGGCTCTCAAAGGGCTTTGTAAAGTCAAAGAAAATCGTATACAGGAATTCCTTTACCACTTCAGTTACAGTATAAATGAATGATGTATATTTTTTAGGAAAAAAAGACTATAAATAATGATTTTAAAAATCTCATACGGAAATGTCTTGTTATTTCTAGGTAATTTACGTCATTATAGTAAAAAACCTTAATGCAGAATGAACATACAAGTAAACTTTCTTTGGATACTTGAGAAGCTTTCTCAATGTGGGGTTCATGGAGAGAATTAAGCCCTAATGCCTTAAGGCATCCAATGTATGTAATAAATTGCCTTCTCTTGTATGCATCTAGAATGAAACTCACCATCCTCGAGGCAATTGAGAAAATAGTTACTAGAACAATTTCTTTGGTGTACTCTCAGGCCATCTTTACCTTGCTACACTAAGGAAATATTATAAGGGGCCTGCCTGGTGGTGTAGCAGTTAAGTTTGCGTGCTCCGCTTCTGGCGGCCGGGGGTTCGGATCCCGGGCGTGGACTGACGCATCGCTTGTCAAGCCAGGCTGTGGCAGCGTCCCATATAAAGTAGAGGAAGATGGGCATGGATGTTAGCCCAGGGCCAATCTTCCTCAGCAAAAGGAGGAGGATTGGCAATGGATGTTAGCTCAGGGCTGGTCTTCCTCACACACAAAAATAAATAAATAAAGAAAGAAAAGAAATATTATAAGGAATACCTATCTTGTGATATTTTAAAGTAATGTGCTTTAAAAAAGGTCACAGCTAATATGGCTTCTAGTAATTCATGAAATATAGCTACTTTCAAACTCAAAAAAGAGTGAATAAGGGACTCAACTTTACTAATTCAAAAAACACAAAAAACCCAACAACAGCAAAATCATGGAGGAAAACTGCAAACACCCTGTCCTCACTACCTCTGCTAAATGCGACGTGCTTCCTAAAACTCTTAAATTTGCTTTTTCAAACAGTACACAGTAGAAATTTAAGACTTTATAAATACTGGCACTGGAAAGACAACCTTGGATTTATTAATTTTGTACTGCATTCCTGCTGTGCAAGCTTCCTGAGGCTCCTTGACTCCTGCTGCTATTTTAATAATTTTTGAATTATTGGATTGTGCAAGTTTAGATTTGAATATGCTCCTCCTCCTTCCCTGCCTCAATCTCCACTTTCTCTGGAGAAGCCATGGTTCTGATATCTTAGCTGAAAGTGTCTGTTTCTGTCTCTGTCTCTCTCTCTCATACATACATTACAAACAGATCTGTGCATCTACCTATGTTTAGAACTCTGCCTGCCTAGGTAACTCCCCACTGCCATGTGGAAAATCTATTTATAATTGGACTAGTCTTGTTCTAAGGCACTTCATGATAACCTGGTCTCTGCCTCCTCCTACAAGCTTGTGTTATGCCAGTATTCCCTTCTCTCTGTTTCTGCCACAATGTCTTCTCATTCTTGGGTCATTTTCACATGTTCTTCCCTCTGCCTGGAATAATCTTTCCCCTCCTGCTTATCTTAGTTATTTGTATTCAACTTTTAGAACTCAGCTCAATTATTGCTTGTATAGTGAAATTCTCTTACTATCTATCTAGACAAAGCTCCCTCTGTTATAAGCTCTCACAATGCGCTATGCTTTTCCTAAACAGTATTTATTAGTTTGTAAATACATGTTTAAAGTTTGCCCACCTCCATGCAAATAAGAAGTTTTTATCGGTGGGGACCATATCTTTTTTGTTTACTATTACATCTTAAGCACCTGAAACAAAGTAAGGTTGTCAAAACACATCTGTAGACTGAATAAATGATGGCTTTTGGTGCCAAAATGCAGTTTTCAAACAAACCCCAGATCCTGTAGCTGATGCAATCCCAATTGTTAAACCGGACAGGTCTGCAATGATGTTGGAAGGCTAAGGGCCACAACAACTGGGTCTCCTATAACAAAAGTCTCACTAATGATTAAATTCAGACTGTGGGTAGGAAAAAAAATTTATGGTCTCCCTCTCTTCTTCGTTTGTGCCTTTCCTCTGCAGAGAACTACTCACACAAGTAGATAGGATTGCTGAGAACTATCCGTTTCCTAACTTTATATACTTATGAGGGGTATTTAGACCGCAAAGAAATGGAGAGCTTTGGCAGAAAGAAAGGAGTTAGGAAAGGAGAAAGCTAGCGCTGAAAGGAATGCAGTGGCTTTAAGATCAAATGAAAACTTCATATAATAAGTTGGTAAGGTTCTCAGCCAACTGACCTCTCAATATCCAACTGTATTGATCTTTCTGGCTCCTTTCAGTTTACCTATGGAAGATCACACTCTTTTTCAAGGGGGAGAAAAGCAACAGTATAGTACTAGGTTCCTATGTTGTTGAAGAAGGAATCAGCTACAAAGCAGCAGTTTATCTGACAGCCCTCCTCCTTCATAAAATACAATTACAGCTATCTAGTTAGTTAGAGGTTCTGCCACCTATTTACCAATGATTCTTCTCTTAAGCTAGATGCAGACTTGGCAAAAAGGGAGCATTTTTGGAGGGATAAGTGGGGTAGATAAGCTTTCCGTCATCCTTTTGTTCTCCAAAACATCAGTTACTATCCTGAAATATTATACATAGACCAAATGCAGCATCTGATAGGGGAAGTTCATTGATTTCCCTCTCCCTCATTATAAAAATAAAAAACATATGTATATTGTAAAATAACGGAAAATATAAAAAATTAAGAAGATAAATATAAGATCTCTGCAATCTATAACTCAAACAACCACCTCTAACATCTACATAATTCTTTTATTTATGAATTTTTAAATTGAGATTAGTGTATATAGGATTACAACATACATATAAATTATGTGCATGTTTTTTTCTTATTTTTTAAAAAAACAGGACATAGCAATATAAATACATTATAAATTATTTGGAAACATGATTTTTAATGATGACATAATACAGTATTTTATAGTTGTAGCACAATTTAATTGTCCCCTTATGTCTAGATAGGTTGTTTTTAATTTGTTATTACAAATAATGCTGTAATGAACTTATTTATAAAACATTTTAATTTTTTCTTTTGACTAAATTCTAGACTCTAAATGTGTAACATTTTACACTTTCAGCTGCACATTCACTCACACTGATAACTGCAGTTAATTAACAGTGAGCTTAAACTTTAAAAAGTTATTAGCAATTTGTTTTTCTTAGTTTGTGAATTCTGTTCATGTCTCATACATATTTTTCTATTGGGTCACAAATACTTTTCTTTTATAGTTTTAAAAGCTCCTTATATATGCATGGTCTTTGTCTTTTGCCATATTTATTAAAACTATTTCCCTTAGTTATTTCTTCTTTAAACATTTAAAAATGGTTTTAAATATTTAAAAACTTTATATATTTACATCTATCAGTATATTCATTTGCAATTTCTTCCATTTTTTTGTTTTGCTGAGAAAGTTCTTTCCCATCTATCAGTTAAATATTCACCTACATTTCCTACTAATGTTTTATAGTATCATTTTTAGTTATTAATCCACATGAAACATAATATAAAATTTAAAATATAAGATAAAGATTTAATATTTTTTCACTGAAGTAGACTGCCTTTTTTCTTTTTATCATGGAAACATTTTAGTATGGGAATTTTCAAGCATACACAAAATAGAAAGAGTATTATAACAAATCTCTATATAACCATCACCCAGCTTCCATAATCATTAAACTCATAGCTGCTCTAGTTTTATCGATACTCCTACCCACTTTCCTCTGCCAAGATTTATGCCTATTCATCACTTTCATATAGTGAAATTAATAGACTATAAGCTTTTTTATGTCTGGCTTCTTTGTTCAACATTATTTCTGTGAGACTCATCCACTATTGCGTATAGACATAGTTCATTCTTTTGCATTGCTGCATCTGCATCTATTCCATTATACGAATATACCACAATTTATTTATATAATCTCATGCTGATGGACATTTGAGTTGTTTTCAGTGTTTTGATATGATTAAAACTTCTGTGAATATTCTTGTACACATGTTTTGATGAACATAAGCACTCATATCTGTTCAGTATGTAGCCAGGATTATTTGGTATAGCATGCGTATGTATGTCCAACTTTAAAAGATACTGCCAAACGGTGGTTGTACCAATTTACATTTCCAAAAGTATCGTATGAAAGTTTTAGTTGTTTTACATCTTTAGTTGTTTTACTTGGCATTCTTAGTTTTTTAAAATTTTAGCAATTCTAGTTGGTGTGCAGTGATACTGCACTGTAGTTTTAATTACCTTTCTCTGATAAATAATGAAGTTGAACATTTTTTCATATATTCTCTTTTATGAAGTGCCTATTTAAGTCTTTTGCCCATTTTTTGGAAATGGGGTATCTGCTTTTTTCTTATTAACTGTTAACTGTTTTTTCCTTATTAACAATTTCCTTATTAAAGGAGTTTTTATAGTCTGGATATGAGTCCTTTTTTTGGTTGTATGTATTATAAATACTTTCTTCCACTTTTCACTCTCTTAATGGTGACTTTTGATGACTCAAAAATCTTAATTTTAATGAAATCCAATTCATCTATCTTTTTGTTATAGTTAGTGCTTTTTGTGCACTGTTTAAGAAATTCTTTCTTATCTAAGGTCATGAAGATTTTCTCCTTGAAGCTCCCTTGTTTTGTATTTCACAGTTAGGTCTACAAGGTAGCTCAAATTAATTTAAACGTGTGGTGTGATAAAGTGATCTAGGTTTACTTTTAAAATATGGACACAATTGATCTAGTATCATTTATTGTGAAAGGTAATTCTTTCCCTATTGAAGTGCAGTGGTACCTTTGTTATAAAGGAAGTGATTATGAAAAATGAGTTTGTTCATGGACTCTATTTTGTTCCATTGATCAAGTTGATTATTCTTATGTTGCTAACACATTGTCTGAATTACTGTAGCTTTATATCTGGTAGTATGATTCTTCCCCATTGTTCTTCAAAGATTCCCCCATAGACTAAAGCATAAAGTACAAACTTCTTTGTGTGATATATAAGGTTCTTTTTTCAGAGTTCAAGCTTTTATAAGTAACTACAATATTTGATACTTGCAAGAGGAGACATTCAATAAACATATGTTAATATGAATTAGGTTGGAATGTGACCTCTTATGAGTCCTCATGGTACCTTTATGAGTCCTCATGGTAACAAAAAAACAAAGTGAAACACTAACACTACCACCCCACATCCTTACTCTGAAACTGGAAGATATAGATCTTTATCATAGAGAGTTAACGACACCATTTACAAAAGTTGCATGAAATGGGGAAAGGCAAGAAACATGTTGATGGTGATATGTGTGCTTTTTGAAACTCCCTTAAACAGGTTATCATGTCCCTATTGCCAAAGCACATAAACATTAAAGTTAAAAAGAGGGAAAATAAACGGGAATTTTTTTTTTAGAGGAGACTTTTGTCCCTTGTCTTCTTCCTATCATGGAATTTTTAGGCTACCTATGAGTGGTTCTCAGAGCATACTGATGTAGCATCCTCTATACAACCAGTTTTAGAGTTCAATTTTTGAGAAGCTATAATACAGGGAGAAGAGAGGATGGCAGTCTATAAAGTTATCTAATCTATAGTTTTGCTAGCACTGCTTAAATTGCTTTGGCAGGAATATCAGTGTATTTCATGGTTGGAAAAGAATTTTTTGTGTGTATGGATAGTGAAAGCAATCATTTTGAAGTATGCTTGCCAAGTTCTACAATACAGAAAAGATTGGTTAACGCTCTGCATTATGATTTAGTGCTATCTGATGAGAAGGCAAAAAAAAAAAAAGACTTAAAAATGTTTTGCTAGGTCTCTCCAAATATTCTCTATATTTTGGTTTTTACAAGTATACATTTAACTCTACCTAGTCTTGAAAATACCTTTAATTTGGCTTTTTTTTGAGCCTCGAGAGCAATCTTTCTTAAATCTTCAATCTCTTTCTGTAATTGTTCATTTTCTTGCTGAAGTTTCAGCCTTTGTTCACTGACAAATCCACAGTTCTCTCTCTCAGACTCCAATACATTTTGAAGTTTCTGAATCATTTCTTGGCAACGTGATATCTCTTCTGAGGAACTGATCAAAAAAACAAAACAAAAGAGTCTTTAGACTTAATGATCTGTAATAGAAGTCAAGAAGTCTGTCTGTATTTTATAGTACAGACTTTTGTTTTCTTTGTTCTGAGCCATTTCTCTTCACTGGAGACTTAAACTACATGGTTTCACAATGTTATACCAGGCAAATACATCCAACTTAGCAATCTTAACTAAGAATAGATAAATTGAACTGTTCTCACCTAGAAAACCTACGTGAAACTTCTCTCAAATTTTTTACTAACATTGAGGACACTGTGTAAAGAAAACTTCAAGGGGAAAAAACTGAAGCTAATTGTAAGGAAGGTGAAGTAGGTAATAATCAAAACTCCTTTACTTCATCAATCAACTCCACAGGAAGACACATTAGCTGATTATATTATTAAATTATAATAAGATCTAATTCATATTTTCCTGTTACATGTTTTAGAAATGGTTTTTATAAACTCTTAGTTCTATAAACTTCTTGTTTTATTACAGTTTACATAGGTTATATTTCTTGAACTTTTTCAACATGGATTTTTGGGAGATACAACCTCCAAACATGTATATTGCTTCATAATACTGCTAATATTTAAACTTACCTTTTTAAATTTCCCTCTTTTCAATCCCAGATAATCAAATACTGTGAACATTTCCTGGTCAATAGGTGTCACAGGGAATATATAAGGTCCTTTATTCCCATAATACTTGTAGCTCTTTTTTCCTATCTCGATCTTGGCAAATAAAGTTCCTAATGAAATCATGGATCTAGGCAATGATCATCAAAGGATGCTAAAATCAGAAAGATGCTATGATCAAAAACAACCACACATTATGTGCCTCCAAAGAGAAGTCCAAAACATCACCATCTAGAAAGAATTCTTACAAAAAAAATGAAAGCTGGATCAGATCAAGCCTCTTGATTTAATTACTAGGACAACATAGTTTTTAGGAACTACACAGGACAGAGAAACAAGGTAAATGATACCACATAAATGTATATAGGTAGAGGAAACTCTACCATACAAACAACCCAGTTTTGCAACAAATTGTAAGAAGAAAATGAGAAAGGGTGGATACCTACAGTGTGTGTATATATCCCCATACACACACACACACAACCTTTTCTTTATCCATTCACTGTTGACGGGCACTTACGCTGTTTCCATATCTTGGCTATTGTGAATAATACTGCAATGAACATGGGAGTAAAGATATCTCCACAAGATAGTGATTTTGTTTCCTTTGGATATACACCCAGAACTGGCATTGCTGGATCATATGGTAGTTCTCTTTTCAATTTTCTGAGGAACCTCCACACTGTTTTCCACAGTGGCCTTACCAGTTTACATTTCCACTAACAATGCACAAGGGTTCCCTTTTCTCCACATCCTTGCCACCACTTGTTATCTTTTGTCTTTTTCTTTGAGGGAGTCAGGCCAGATAAATCCTACGATTCTGGCTCTAAAATTCTTTTTTTGGGTTTTTTTTTTTTCTGCTTTTCATATCACCACATGCCAACAATTCTTTTTTTTTTATTGACGTTAACATTGGTTTATAACATTGTGTAAATTTCAGGTGTACATCATTGTACGTCTATTTCTGCATAGATTACATCATGTTCACCACCCAAAGACTAATTACAATCTATCAACACACACATGTGCTTAATCATCCGTTTCGCCCTCCTCCCTCCCCTCTTCCTCTCTGATAACCACCAATCCAGTTTCAGTCTCTATATGTTTGTTTGTTGTTATTTTTATCTTCTACTTATGAGTGAGATCATACAGTTTTTGACCTTCTCCCTCTGACTTAATTTTGATTAGCATAATGCCCTCAATGTCCATCCATGTTGTCACAAATGGCTGGATTTCATAATGTCTTATGGCTGAGTAGTATTCCATTGTGTATATATACCACATCTTCTTTATCCATTAGTCCCTTGATGGGCACTTAGGCTGCTTCCAAGTCTTGCCTACTGTGAACAATGCTGCAGTGAACACGGGTGCATGTATCTTTACGTATTGGTGTTTTTGTGCTCTTTGGATAAGTACCCAGCAGTGGAATAGCTGGATCATATGGTAGTTCTATTCTTAATTTTTTGAGCAGTCTCCATACTGTTTTCCATAGTGGCTGCACCAGTTTGCACTCCCACCAGCAGTGTATGAGCGTTCCCTTCTCTCCACATCCTCTCCAACACTTGTTTCCTGTCTTGTTAATTATAGCCATCTGAAGGGCATGAGGTGATATCTCACTGTAGTTTTGATTTGCATTTCCCTGATAGTTAATGATGTTGAACATCTTTTCATGTGCCTTTGGCCATCTGTATATCTTCTTTGGAGAAACGTCTGTTCAGATATTTTGCCCATCTTTTAACTGGGTTGTTAGCTTTTTGTTCTTGAGCTGTATGAGTTCTTTACATATTTTGGATATTAACTCCTTATCAGACATACGGTTTGCAAATGTCTTCTCTCAATTGTTAGGTTGTCTTTTTGTTTTGCTGATGGTTTCCTTTGCTGTGCAGAAGCTATTTAGTTTGATGTAGTCCCATTTGTTTATTTTCTCTATTGTTTCCTTTGCCGGGTCAGACACGGTACCTAAAAAAATGTTGCTAAGACCAATGTCAAAGAGTGTACTCCCTACGTTTTCTACTAGAAGTTTCATGATTTCAGGTCTTACATTCAAATCTTTAATTCATTTTGAGTTAATTTTTGTGTATGGTGTAAGATAATGGTCTACTTTCATTTTTTTTGCACGTGGCTGTCCAGTTTTTCCAACACCATTTGTGGAACAGACTTTCTCCATTTTATGTTCTTGGCTCCCTTGTCGAAAATTAGCTGTCCATAGATGTATGGGTTTATTTCTGGGCTCTCAAGTCTATTCCATTGATCTGCATGTCTGTTTTTGTGCTAGTACCATGCTGTTTTGATTACTATAGCTTTACAGGATATTTTGAAATCAGGGAGTGTGATTCCTCCAGCTTTGTTCTTTTTTCTCAGGATTGCTTTGGCTATTTGGAGTGTTTTATTGTTCCATACAAATTTTAGGATTTTTGGTTCTATTTCTGTGAAAAATGTTGTTGGAACTTTGATAGAGATTGCATTGAATCTATAGATTGCTTTAGGAAGTATGAACATTTTAACTATGATAATTGTTCCAATCCAAGAGCATGGGATGTCTTTCCATTTCTTTGTGTCTTCTTCAATTTCTTTCAACAATGTTTTGTAGTTTTCAGTGTACAGGTCTTTTACCTCTTTGGTTAAATTTATTCTTAGGTATTTTATTCTTTTTGTTGCAATTGTGAATGAGATTGTATTCTTAATATCTCTTTCTGCTACTTCACTGTTAGTGTATAGAAATGCAACTGATTTTTGTAAGTTGATTTTGTATCCTGCAACTTTACTGTATTCATTTATTATTTCTAGAAGTTTTTTGGTGGATTCTTTAGGGTTTTCTATATATAAAATCATGTCATTGGCAAATAGTGACAGTTTCACTTCTTCTTTTCCAATTTGGATCCCTTTTATTTCTTCTTCTTGCCTGATTGGTCTGGCCCTGACTTCCAATACTATGTTAAATAGGAGTGGTGAAAGTGGGCATCCTTGCCTGGTTCCTGTTCTTAGATGGATAGCTTTCAGTTTTTCACCATTGAAGATGAAATTAGCTGTGGGTTTGTCATATCTGGCCTTTATATTGAGGTACTTTCCTTCTATGCCCATTTTATTCAGAGTTTTTATCATAAATGGATGCTGTATCTTGTCAAATGCTTTCTCTGCATCGATTGAGATGATCATGTGATTTTTATTCTTCACTTTATTAATGTGATGTATCATGTTGATTGATTGGCAGATGCTGAACCATCCCTGCATCCCTAGGATGAATCCCACTTGATCATGGTGTATGATCTTTTTAATGTATTGTACTCAATTTGCTAGTATTTTGTTGAGGATTTTTGCATCGATGTTCATCAGTGATATTGGCCTGTAATTTTCTTTTTTGTCTTTTTGATAATAGCCATCTTAACAGATATGGGGTGATACCTCATTGCGGTTTTGATTTGCATTTCCCTGATGATTAGCAATGATGAGCATCTTCTGATATACCTGTTGGCCATTCATAGGCCCCCTCTGAGAAAAGTCTATTCAATTCCTTTGCCCATTTTTAAGCAGTTTATCTTTTTTTTTTTGCTACTGAGTTGTTCAAGTTCCTTATATATTTTGGATATTAACTCCTTATCAGATGTCTTGTTTGAAAATATTTTCACCTATGCCACAGGTTTTCTCTTCACTCTGTTGATTGTTTTCTTTGCTGTGCAGAACCTTCTTAGTTTGATGTAATCCCACTTGTCTAGTTTTGTTTTTGTTGCCTGTACTTGTGGGGTTATATCCAAAAAAACCATTGCCAAGATCAATATCAAGAAATTTTCCCCTACATTTTCTTCTAGTAGTTTTACAGTTTTAGGACTTACATTTAAGTATTTAATCCATTTTGAGTTGATTTTTGTATATGGTGTGAGATAAGGGTCCAATTTCATGCTTAGGCATGTGGATATCCAGTTTTCCCAACACTATTTATTGAACAGACTATCCTTTCCTCATTGTGTATTCTTGGCACCCTTGTAAAAGATCAGTTGGCCATAAATGCATTTATTTCTGGGTTCTCTACTCTGTTCCATTGATCTATATCTCTGTTTTTATGCCAATACCACACTGTTTTGATGACTGAAGATATGTAATACATTTTGAAATTAGGAAGTGTGATGCATCCAGTTTTGTTCTTGCTCAAGACTGCTTTGACTATTTGGGAGTCTTCTGAGGTTCATTATAAATTTTAGGATTGTTTTTTCTATTTGGATGAAAAATGTCATTGGAAATTTGATAGGGATTTGATTGACTCTGAAGATCACTTTGGGTAGTATGGACATTTTAACAATATCATTTCATCCAATTCATGAACATGATATCTTTACATTTATTTATGACTTTTTAAATTTCTTTTATCAACATTTTAAAGTTTTCAGTGTACAGATTTTTTACTTCCCTGGTTAAGTTTATTCTAAGTATTTTATTCTTTCTGATGCTATTGTAAACGGGATTGTTAATTTCTTTTTCAGACAGTTTGTTTTAAGTGTATAGAAATGCAACTGGTTTTAGTATGTTGACTTTGTATCCTGCACCTTTACTGAATTTATATACTAGTTCTAACGGCTTTCTGGTGGAGTTTTTAGGGTTTTCAATCATCTGCAAAGAGAGACAATTTTACTTCTTTCCTTCCAATTTCAAGGCATTTTATTTCTTTTTCTTTTCTAATTGCTCTGACTAGGACTTCCAGTACTATCTTGAATAGAAGTGGCAAGAGTGGGCACACTTGTCTTGTGTCTGATCTTAGAGGAAAAGCTTCTAGCTTTTCACCATTGAGCAGGCTTTTCATATATGCCCTTTACTATGTTGAGGTATATTTCTTCTATCTCTAATTTGTTGAGTTTTTATCATGAATGGATGTTGTATTTTGTGAAATGCTTTTTCTCTATCTATTAAGATGATCATGTGAGTTTTATCCTTCATTCTTTAACGTGGTGTATCACATTTATTGATCTGCATATGTCAAACCATTCTTGTATCTCAAGCATTTACCTCACTTGATCATGGTGTATGATCCTTTTAATGTGCTCTCAAATTTGGTTTGCTAGTATTATTTTGAGGATTTTTCCACTTATGTTCATCAAGGATATTAGACTGCAATTTTATTTTCTTATAGGTTTTTGTCTTGCTTTCATATCAGAGTAATGTTGGCTTCGTAAAATGAGTTTGGAAATATTCCCTCCTCTTCAATTTTTTGGAAGAGTTTGAGAAGGATTGGCATTAAGTCTTCTTTAAAATGTTTGGTGAAATTCACCAGCTAAACCATCTGGTCCTTGGCTTTTCTTTATTGGGAAGTTTTGGATTACTAAAAATCCTCTATGCTTCACCTATGCTTATTCACCCCATTCTAGTGGTGATGAACTCCCTTTTGAGCTTTTGTTCATCTGAGAAAGTTTTTATCTCTCCTTCATTTCTGATGACAGCTTTGCTGGGTATAGTATTCTTGGTTTGCAGTTTTTTTCTTTCAGCACTTTGAATGCATCATGCCATTCTCTCTTAGCCTGTAAGGTTTCCTCTGACAAATCCATTATAGTTTTATGGGGGTGGGAGGAGTCCCTTGTATGTGATGAGTTATTTTTTTCTTTCTGTTTTCAGATTCTATTTTTTCTTTGACTTTTGGCAATTTGATTATAATGGGTCTAGGTAAAGACCTCTTGATGTTCAGCCTATTTGTGGTTCTTTGGGTGTCAAGGATCTGGATGTTCATTTTCCTCCCCAGATTTGGTAAGTTTTCTGTTATTTCTTTAAATAAATTTTCTGTCCCTTTCTCATTTTCTGCCTCTTCTGGGATTTCCATAATGCATATATTGATTAAGATGTCCTATAAGTCATGTATGTTTTCTTCAGTCTTTTTCATTCTTTTTGTTCCTCTAACTAGTTGATTTCAAATGACCTATCTTAAAGTTTGCTGAGTTTTTCTTATGCATGATCAAGTCTGCTGTTGAAGCTCTCTACTGAATTTTTCAGTTCAGTCACTATATTCTTCAGCTCCAGCATTTCTGTTTGGTTCTTTTTTTTTTCCTGGTTTCTATTTCTTTGTTAAACTACTCATTTTGTTCATGTATTGTTTCCTGATTTTGTTTAGTTGACTATCTGGTTCTCTTACAGTTCACTGAGCTTCTTTAAGACAATTATTTCTATTTTTTTTGTCAAGCAGTTCATGGATCTCCATTTCCTTGGGGTTGGTTACTAGCACTATATTAGTTTCCTTTGGTGGTATCGTGTTTGCCTGATTCTTTGTGGGTATCTGTGCATTTGAAGGAGACAATCCTGTTCTATTCTTTGCAGACTGGTTTTGGCATGTAAAGACCTTCTCCTGTCTGGTCCCAGAACTGATGGGACTCCCTCTGGGATTGTGGTTGAGCAGGGCTGAAACCATGTTATGTGGCTGCTCTTGGGTCTATGGTTGGCAGGCCTGTAGCCAGGGCTGCAGTCAAGTATTATGTCCAATGGGTTCCTAAGGGTGATCCCATTGTATCACTGGGCTGGTCCATGGACAGGTAGGACTGCTTCCAGGCTGTGGCACAGTGAGACTAGATCTGGGTCACAGGACTGCTTCAGGGATTGTAGTCAGGTCTGGGGTTAGTGGGCCTGTAATTGGGGGCATCTACAGGCATGGCTTCTGCTGGGTGCCTTGGGTAGACCCTCAGTCATACATGACTGCTTCAAACTGTGGTAGAGCAGGACTTGATCCATGTCTTGTGGCTTTTGCTGGGTCTGCAGTCAGGTCTATAGTTGGCATGCTTGTTACCAGTCAGGTGTGGGTTCCACTGGGTCCCTGTCAGTGCTTCTGTCATGTTGCCAGGCCAGGTCCTGGGTGGGCAGGATTGCCTCCAGACCGCAGTAGAGTGGAAGTGGAGCTGGGTCATGGGACTGCTTCTGGCATCCAGTCAGGTCTAAGGATGGCAGGCATATTACTGGGAGCCCCTACAGGCATGGCTTCTGCCAGACACCTTGGTGGAAGGGGCTTGGTGCAGGACTGTAGACAAGCAGGGTTAGAACAAGTCCACAGGAAGACAGGCATGCTCTGGGTCCACAGATGGGACCATAGTTGGCAGGGCTGCCACTGATGCACAGGCTTGCCTCCTTGTTTTGGGGCTCCACCAGAGTTTTGCAATCTACCTGTATCCGAAAGCTCCCACAAAGGGACTTTTGCCCAGAAATGCCTGTCAAATATTTGGTTCTGTGGAGGGACACAGGCTAGGAACCTCCTATTTTGCCATATTGCTGACATCACTCCTCTTTATTTTTAAAATATCTATGAAATATATTTTATAACAGAGATTGAGATTTCATGTAATTCAAATAAGTAAGTTTTACTCTATTAAGCAATACTCTGGGGAGAAAAGGTAGAAAAATATTCAGAATAGGTATGCCAGATTATAAATTTATCATGATGGATTATTATAGAATATTCAATACCACAGGAAATATAAGTATAAACTGAGTATAAAAGCAATAATTATAAGCAAGCTACTATCATAGCTGCATAGTTAGTAGGAAAAAAGCAATCTTATGAACATCCTATTTAACTGCCAGAAAGGAGAAATTTAAAATAAAATGGTATAGTACTGTTAAAATCTTTTCTTCCTGAAGAAATTGGTTTTCAAAAATAAGCTTGAAAAAAAATTCTATTTGGTGCTAAAAAGTTTTTTTTCAACATGAGATATAATTATGAGTCCTAAAAAAAAAGTAAAGAATCTGTCAAAAATTGTATGAATTCTGAAAATGTTATAGAAAATCCAAAAGAATAACTTACTTTATTTCAAGTTGTTTTATTTTATTTTCTGCTGTCTTAAGTCTTAGCTGAAGATCATCTTTTGAACGCTCTGCAACCAGGCATCTTTGGTGCATTTCTTCCAGTTTTCTGTAATCAGTTTCACCTACTCTGCCTTCATGGTAAATCTGCAGAAAAGGCTTATATGTATATTACCTTACAGAAGAAAATTGTCTTAAGAGATTATACAGTTTAGAAACTGAAATCAATGATGAGAAATAAAAACCCATGATCGTGTGTTCATCTGTTCCCACTGTAACATATTAAAACATATCAAAAATTAATTTTGGTTGTTTTGCATTTAGAAAATAATATGTTGAAAACTGACATATAAAATAATAATTGTTTTTGAAATTATTCATGCTCATTGTAAACTATTAAAATAGTTTTAATATTTTAAGAGAAAATGCAAAATAGCTGACGTAAAAAAATATTCTAAATGTCACCACTTAGAGATAACTGCTTTGATTCTTTGATGAACACCCTTCAAGACAGTTCTGTATTCCAATATTCAAAAATACAGATACATGCTGTGGTGCAATGAGTAGAACAATCTGAAAGTGACTCCAGAATCTCACTCTGGGTTAACTAGATAATCATCTAGCTGGAATAGGGAGTTCCCCTTCCCCAGCAGGAGTGGTTGTACCCAAGCTCAGCTTCCCATGAGACTGAGCTACTTCCTGCGACACAGAGGCTCTAACATCCCAAGAACTGTAAGGTCTCCACATGCTAGGCAGCTCATATTTTAAGACAAATCCTACACACAGCTACCTTCCAAATTCAGACTGCCTGTCCAAGTATCCTGTGTCTTTTCCCACTGACAAGACTGCTTTATCACTCTTGCTCTATAAAAAGGTAGAGTATCAGCACATCAATGTCCCCCTACTAAAATACAGACCTACACTGCAGTCCCAGCAGTACTTTGACTTTAGCATGTTTGTCTGCGGGACAGTGGGAGAACAGCGAGCCATGCCTTCTCTTTAATTGTTGCCATTAGCTTTGTAAGTTTCACATTTCTCCAATAAAGCCTCTTCCTTAACCTATGCCATGTGATATTAAAAACTTCATCCCAAACCCTGATATATAGCAGGCAGCAATCTAAACAGGATCTATTACTACTCCATAACACATGGAAACTCAGACAGGATCAACTTTGCAGGAGAGTGGTGACCACGAAAGTCCCACCTTGAACATGACATGTATACTTTTTTTTCCCCACAAATGGGATTATATCCTATGTTCTGCTTTGTAAATTACTCTTTTACGATCTGATGCTGTCATGATCTTTTTAATGTCAATAACATAGATATATCACATGCTTTTTATGCTACGTAGCTCTTTGAAAACCAAACTCTGACTTCACCATTTACTGTTTTTAACATTGGGCAAGTTACTCAACCTCTGTATGAAAGTTCCTAATGCAGCAACTAAAACGCAGTACATGCTGGATCAAATGTAGTCTCTCATTTTTTTCCCCAAGGCATTTTAAAAGCATGGGACATTTATTGCTAGTAAAAAAGTTATCTAAGTAAGAAATAAATTTTAAACTATAGACTTCTCACAATATTTTTTCTCAAATCTTTTTCCTAACTATGAAATAAAAATCTGCAGTTTTAAAAGGTAAAAATCATAGCAATTGTTTTAATTTTCTGGTTATATATGTTATATTTATAGATGGCCTAAATACAATAAGAGCTGGCATTGAAATGTAAAAACAGAAGACAAAATAAAATTTACTATTGGGATGAAGTTTAAGCAGGAATATAGCTACGTCACAAAATTTATACCTTTAAGTAAAAAGTTCAAATAATGTGGCAACTCTTGTAAAGAAATGTATGCAGGTAATACCAATTTAAATGCAGATTCTGAACATACGCCGAGCAAATAAAAACACTCACCAGGAAAATACTTATAATATAGGGGTTGCTAGTAGATAGTGTGATGAAAGCAGACAGTAATGTTGAATATTTGCAGTTGGGTTTTAGGTAGTTATTTTTTCCTTTTTCTTTTTACCTTGTCTAATTCTTCTTCCACTGCTTTTTTCTCCCTAATGGCTCGTTCAATTTGGCCTTGTTTTTCGGCACACTCCTATAAATTCAAGTCATGTTGTAAGTAAATATATTTGTAAAACCTTAAAAAAACGGTGATTATAAAAAAAAAGCTCAATCTTCAAAGGGCTACCTATCCCAGGATTTCAGAAACTGCCTCAGGTACACAATGCCCAGGAGGTCTAAGTAAACACACCAGGTGGATGATAGAGGTTGAGGGATTCCAGGGAGAAAAAAATAAATGAGACCCGTTTGTCATATTACAGTCTTTCTTTTCATATACTTTGATCACATATTTAAAAGGGAACACAGAAATGGACAATGGCACAACACCGTGAGGATAACCTGGGGCCTAAAAGGCACATAGCTACATAAATTCTAAAACGGGCAATTATTTTTTGCGTAACTTACAAACAGGCAATGGATATAGTAAAAAATGTTTTATTAGCATAAACATAAAACATTTCTAGTCAAAAAGTTTTAATCAGTAAAACTGAGCAAGCATGTCAATTAATCAATAAAATTTAATATTTTGCAAATGAGACTGAAACTAAAAACAATCATTATAATGACTGGCATTTCACAGTTGTTTTCATCTATCTATTTTTGAGAATGGATGTGGTTATTTTCTACTAATTGTAAATTATGCTTTGGATGGATCTGTTTGCTGACAGTACACTAATTAATATTCAATTATCTTTATCATAACTTTATTTTATAGAAGCAGGGTATAACAATGTTTTTAAACTTTAAAATAAACTTCTAAATTGTGACACAAAATTAACTGATTATAATGAAGATCTTTAACTCTATGTTACAAATCAGATGACTAACCTACATTTATTATCTTTTATTAAGATAGAACTGTTAATGTATAAGAAATGCAACTTTAATGTTTCATATATGTTCAATAGTAAGTTGCTAATCTATGAAAAGGTAGTTTTATGGTGTGAAACTTGAGATTTCTCCTATGTTCATAACTCACCCAGGTGATTTTTTGTTCTTGTAGTTGCTTTTAATTTTATTGATATAATAATAGTTTATAACATTGTGAAATTTCAATTGTACATTATTATTTGTCAGTCACCATATAAATGTGCCATTTTGTAATTATAGCCATTCTAATGGGTGTAAGGTGATATCTTAGTGTAGTTTCGATTTGCATTTCCCTGATGATTAGTGATGCTGAACATCTTTTCAGGTGCCTATTGGCCATCTGTATGTCTTCTTTGGAAAAATGTCTGTTCACATGCTCTGCCCATTTTTTGATTGGGTTGTTTTTTAGTTGTTGAGTTGTGTGAGTTCTTTATATATTTTGGATATTAACCCCCTGTTGGATATATGATTTGCAAATATTTACTCCCTGTTGGTGGGTTGTCTTTTCATTTTGATCCTGGTTTCCTTTGCCTTGCAGAAGTTCTTTAGTCTGATGAAGTCCCACTTGTTTATTTTTTCTTTCCCTTGTCCAAGTAGACATGGAATTCGAAAAGATCCTTCTAAGACGGATGTCAAAGAGTGTGCTACCTATATTTTCTTCTAGGAATTTTATGGTTTCAGGTCTTACCTTCAAGTCTTTGATCCATTTGGAGTTAATTTTTGTGTATGGCAAAAGATAATGGTCTACTTTCATTCTTTTGTGTGTCGCTATCCAGTTTTCCCATCACCACTTATTATAGAGACTTTCCTTTCTCCATTGTATGTTCTTAGCTCCTTTGTCAAAGATTAGCTGTCCATATATGTGTGGTTTTATTTCTGGGCTTTCAATTCTATTCCACTGATGTGTATCTGTTTTTGTACCAGTACCATGCTGTCTTGATTACTATAGCTCTGTAGCATATTTTGAAGTCAGGGATTGTGATGTCTCCAGCTTTGTTCTTTTTCTCAGGATGGCTTTCACTATTCGGGGTCTTTTGTAGCCCCACATGAATTTAGGATTCTTTGTTCTATTTCCATGAAGAACGTCATTGGGATTCTGATTGGGATTGCACTGAATCTGTAGACTGCTTTAGGTAGTATGGACATTTTAACTATATTTATTCTTCCAATCCATGTGCATGGAATATCTTTCCATTTCTTTATGTCATCATTGATTTCTTTCAATAATGTCTTTTATAGTTTTCATTGTATAGGTCTTTCACCTCTGTGGTTAAATTTATTCCTAGATATTTTATTCTTTTTGTTGCAGTTGTAAATGGGATTGTCTTCTTGAGTTCTCTTTTTGTTAGTTCATTATTAGAGTATAGAAATGCAACTGAATTTTGTAAGTTGATTTTTGTACCCTGCAACTTGGCTGTAGTTGTTGATTATTTCTAATGGCTTGCTGATGGATTCTTTAGGGTTTTCTGTACATAAAATCATGTCATCTGCAAACAGTGAAAGTTTCACTTCTTCATTGCCTATTTGGATTCCTTTTATTCCTTTTCCTTGCCTAATTGCTCTGGCCAAAACCTCCAGTATTATGTTGAATAAGAGTGGTGAGAGTGGGCACCCTTGTGTTGTTCCTGTTCTTAGAGGGATGGCTTTAGTTTTTCTCCATTGAGTATGATGTTGGCTGTGGGTTTTTCATATATGGCCTCTATTATGTTGAAGTATTTTCCTTTTATATCTATTTTATTGAGAGTTTTAATCATAAATGGATGTTGGATCTTATCAAATGCTTTCTCTGCATGTACTGAGATGATCATGTGGTTTTTATTCCTCATTTTGTTATTGTGGTGTACCACATTGATTGATGTGAGGATGCTGAACCATCCCTGTGTCCCTGGTGCAAATCCCACTTGATCATGGTGTATGATCCCCTTAATGTACTGCGCTATTCGGTTTGCCAATATTTTGTTGAGGATTTTTTGCATCTATGTTCATCAGTGATATTGGCCTGTAATTTTCCTTCTTTGTGTTGTCCTTGTCTGGCTTTGGGATCAGGGTGATGTTGGCCTTTAGGAATTGTTCCGTCTTCTTCAACTTTTTGCAATAGTTTGAGGAGAGGTATTAAATCTTTGAATGTTTGGTAGAATTCTCCTGAGAAGCCATCTGGTCCTGGACTTTTGTTTTTTGGGAGGCTTTTGATTACCGTTTCAATCTCTTTACTTGTGATTAGTCTATTCAGGTTCTCTATTTCTTCTTAATTCAGTTTTGGCAGGTTCCATTAGTCTAAGAATTTATCCATTTCTTCTAGATTGTCCAATTTGTTGGCATATAGTTTTCCATAGTATTCTCTTATAATCCTTTGTATTTCTGTGGAATCCACTGTAATTTCTCCCCTTTCATTTCTAATTTTATTTATTTGAACCTTCTCTCTTTTTTCCTTAGTGAGTCTGGCTAAGGGTTTGTCAATTTTGTTTACCTTCTCAAAGAACCAGCTCTTTGTTTCATTGATCCTTTCTACTGTTTTTTTGGTCCATTTCATACATTTCTGCTACAATTTTTATTATTTCTCTCCTTCTGCTGACTTTGGTCTTTGTTTGTTCCTCTTTTTCTAATTCTGTGAGGTGTAGGTTAAGATTGCTTACTTGAGATTTTTCTTGTTTGTTAAGGTGGGCCTGCATTGCTATGAATTTCCCTCTTAGGATCACTTTTGCTGCATCCCATATGAGTTGGTATGGTATATTTTCATTTTTATTTGAATCCAGATATTTTTTGATTTCCCCTTTAATTTCTTCAATGATCCATTGGTTGTTCAGTAGCATGTTATTTAGTCCCCACATATTCATCACTTTCCCAGCTTATTTCTTGTAGTTGATTTCTAGCTTCATAGCATTATGGTTGGAAAAGATGATTGTTGTGATTTCAATCATTTAAAATTTATTGAGGCTTGCCTTATTTCCCAACATATGGTCTATCCTTGAGAATGTTCCATGTGCACTTGAGAAGAATGAGTATTCTGTTGTTTTTGGAATGGAGTCTTCTATATATATCTATTACATCCATCTGGTCTAGTTTTTCATTTAATTCTACTATTTCGTTGACTTTCCGTCTGGATGACCTACCCATTGATGTAAGTGGGGTGTTAAGATCCCCTACTCTTATTATGTTGTTGTTAATATCTCCTTTTAGGTTTGTTAATAGTTGCTTTATGTACTTTGGTGCTCCTGTGTTGGGTGCACATATGTTTATAAGTGTCTTCTTAGTGGAGTATCCCTTTTATCATTATATACTGCCCCTTTCTGTTTCTCATTGCCTGTTTTGTCTTTAAGTCTACTTTGTCTGATATAAGTCTGGCAACACCTGCTTTTGTTTGTTTGACATTAGCTTGGAGTATTGTCTTCCATCCCTTCACTCTGAGCCTGTGTTTATCTTTACAGCTGAGATATGTTTCCTGAAGGCAGCATATTGTTGGGTCTTGTTTTTTGAATCCATCCCACCACTCTGTGTCTTTTGATTGGAGATTTCAATCCATTTACATTTAGAGTGATTATTGACATGAGAGGGATTAATGCTGCCACTTTATCACTCATTTTTCAGTTCTGTATTTCACTTGTTTCTTGTCCCATGTATTTTGGACTACTAATTCAATTTGGTTGTTCTCTATGATGGTTTTCTCTTTATTTATCATTTGTATCTCCATTTTGATTATTTGTTTAGTGATTACCATGAGGTTTAAAAAATTTTGTAGATGAGATAGTCTGTTTTCTGATAGCCTCTTATTTCCTTAGTCTAAGCTGATTCCATCCCTTTCCTCTTCCCCTTCTAAGTTATTGTTGTCACCAACTTATTCTATCTTGTGTTGGGAGTTTGTGGTTAAAAGGATGAGATTATATTTATTTTTGATGTTTTCCTTCTTTTTATCTCTAATGTTATAATTAAGTGTTTGCTAACCTGTTCTGATAGAGAGCTGCAATTTTCTGATTTTGTCTTCCTATTTATCTCCTTGCTCAAGGCTTTGTAAACCCTTTCTTTTTTCAGGCCTTCTTGATCACTTCTTGTAGGGCATGTCTTGTAGTGATGAACTCCCTTAGCTTCTGTTTATCTGGGAAAGTTTTTATTTCTCCATCATATCTGAAGGATATTTTTGCTGGATAGAATATTCTTGGCTGAAAGTTTTTGTCTTTCATAATTTTGAATACATCATTTCACTCTCTCTTAGCCTGTAAGGTTTTTGCTGAGAAATCTGCTGAAAGCCTGATAGGGGTTCCTTTGCAAGTCATTTTCTTCTGCCTTGCTGCCCTTAATATTTTTTTGATGTTATTAACTTTTGCCAGTTTTACTACTATATTCCTTGGAGAAGGTCTTTTTACATTGATACATTTAGTTGTTTTATCGGCTTCTTTTACTCATATTTCCAGCTCCTTCCCCAGGTTTGGGAAGTTCTCGGCTATTATTTCTTTGAACAAGCTTTCTGCTCCATTCTCCCCCTCTTGTCCTTCTGGAATACCTATAATCCTTATGTTGCATTTCCTAATTGAGTCAGATATTTCTTGGAGAATTTCATCTTTTTAGTCTTAGTTCTCTCTTCTCCTCCATCTGAAGCATTTCTATATTTCTGTCCTCCAGACTGCTAATTCTGTCCTCGATAATATCAGCTCTGCTATTCAGGGAGTCCAGATTTTTCTTTATCTCCTCCATTGTGTTTTTCATCTCCAACATTTCTGATTGATTTTTCTTTATAGTTTCAATCTCTTTTGTGAAGAATTCCCCCTGTTCATTAATTTTGTTCCTGTTTTCATTGAACTGTCTATCTGTATTTTCTTGTAACTCATTTTTTAATGATAGCTATTTTGAATTCTGTCATTTAGCTTGTAAATTTCTGTGCCTTTGGGATTGATTTCTGGGTGCTTGTCATTTTCCTACTGGTCTGTAGTATTAACATATTTCTTCATACTATTAGATGGCGTGGATTTGTGCCTTTGCATAGTGATAGTATTTGGTTGAAGATTCCACTTTCCGCCACCAGGGGGCGGGTCAGGAGCTGTGTATTCTGAGCCTGCCACAATTCCTGGTGTCTGTGCCTGTCCTTTGGAATCTATGCTGACACAGCCTGTCAGTGATTGTCAGTTTGTTTGCTCAATTGGAGCTGTGGCTCTTCTAAGATATGTGTGGGCTCTCTGGCTAACTGAGCTGGAGCGCTGGGCTGGGGGAGGGTCACTCTCTTTCACATGTGCAACCCCAGGGCATTCTCACTCTGCCCTCACTGTCTAGTCTCCTGGGGTGCTAGCTTGATGAAGATACCCCCACAATAGTTTAGCCTCCTCTGGGTGGAGGTTTATCCTAGGCTGTGAGGGAATTTGTAGATCGAAGGCACTCCTGCTGAGAGCCATCCCTCCCCCCTCTTTTCCCAGAGCTGTGTGCAGTCCCGTGCCCTGGGTCATTGTGGTGGAGGAAGAGGAGATCCTCTTACCTCTTTCTACTTCCTCCTGGGGGTTCCAGCACCTCCACCTTTAGATGTATGGGTGCATGGGTCTCTCAGACGTCTCTTGCTTTGTGTGAATACCCTCTGTTGGTTTATGAATGTCCTTTTCATTATATCTTAGAGGGGAGAGTCTAAGGGAAGAGCTCACTCTGCCATGATGCTGACGTCACCCCTAAATCCCGTGTGATTTTGTTAACAGACTATTTTTTAGAGCAGTTTTAGGTTTGCAGCAAAATTGAGTGGAAGTTACAGAGATTTCCCCTATACTTCTTGCCCCCATACATGCATAGCTTCCATATTATCAACATCCCCCACTGTAGTGGTATATTTGTTACAACTGATGAACCTGTATCAACACAACATTATCATCCAAAGTCCATAGTTTAGAGTTCACTCTTGGTGTTGCACATTCTATGGGTTTGGACAAATTTATGAAGACATGTATCCACTATTATAGAACCATACAAAGTAGTTTCATTGTCCTAAAAAATCCTCTATGCTTTGCCTATGCATATTCATCCCTCTCTCCTCCTAAACCCCTAGTAACCATTGATCTTTTTACTGTCACCATAGTTTTGCCTTTTCCAGAATGTCACATAGTTGCAATCATACAGCAAGTAGCCTTTTCAGACTAGCTTCTTTGACTTAGTAATATTCATTTCAATTTCCTTTATGTCTTTTCATGGCTTGATAGCTCATTTCTTTTTAGTACTGAATAATATTCCACTCTCTGGACATACTGCAGTTTATTTATCCATTCACCTACTAAAGGACATGTTGGTTGCTTCCAAATTTTGGCAATTACAAAAAACCTTGTTATAAACATTCATGTGAAGCTTTTGTGTGGACATGTTTCCAACACCTTTGGGTAAACACAGAGGAATGCAATTGTTGGATTGTATGGTAAGAGTATATTTAGTTTTGTAAGAAACCACCAAACTGCCTTCAAAAGTGGCTGTACCATCTTTCATTCCACCAACAATGAACAAGAGTCCCTACTGCTCCACATCTTTGCCAGTATTTGGTGGTGTCAGTGCTCTGGGTTTTGGCCATTCTAATAGGTGTACCTGGCACCTATTTGGTGTAATGAGTGCTATCTCATTATTGTTTTAATTTCATTTCCCTGGTGACGTATGATGTGTAACATCTTTGATTTGCTTATTTGTCATCTGCATAACTTCTTTGGTGAGGTGTCTGTTAAGGAATTGGTCCATTTTTTTAATCAAGTTTGTTTTCTTACTGTTGAGATTTAAGAGTTGTTTGTATATTTTGGATAGCAGTCCTTTATCAAATATGTCTTTTGAAAATATGTTCTCCCAATCTGTGGTTTGAATTTTCATTCTCTTGAGAGTGTCTTTCACAGAGCAGAAATTTTTAGTTTTAATGAAGTCCAACTTATCAATTTTTTCTTTCATGGATCATGCCTTTGGTGTTGTATCTAAAAAGTCATTGCCAAACCCAAGATCATCTAGATTTTCTCCTGTTATCTTCTAGTAGTTTTATAGTTTTGTCCTTTGTATTTAAGTCTGTGACTCATTTTGAATTAATTTTTTGTGAAAGGTGTAAGGTCTGTGCCTAGATTCATTTTTTTTTTCATGTGGATGTCTAATTGTTCTAACACCAATTGTCAGAAAGACCAGCTTTCCTCCATTGTATTGCCTCTGTTCCTTCATCAAAGATCAGCTGACTGTATTTATGCAGGTCTATTTCTGGGTTCTATATTCTGTTCCATTGATCTGTTTGTCTGTTCTTTCACCAATACCACACCATCTTGATTACTGTAGCATTACAGTAAGCCTTGAAGTTTGGTAGTGTTAGTCTTCTGACTTCATTCTTCTCCTTCAATATTGTGTTGGCTATTCTGGGTCTTCTGTCTCTCCATATAAATTTTAGAATCAGCTTATCAGTATCCACAAAACAACTTGCTGGGATTTTGATTTGGACTGCACTGAATCTATAGATCAAGTCGGGAAGATCTGACATCTTGATTATATTGAGTCTTTCTATCCATAAATATGGACCATCTCTTATTTAGTTCTTCTTTGATATTTTTCATCAGTTTTGGAGTTTTCTTCATATAGATCTTGTATATTTTGTTAGATTTATTCCTAAGTATTTAATTTTTGGGGGTGCTAATATAAATGGCATTGTGTTTTAAATTCCAAATTCCACTTGTTCATTGCTGGTATATAGGAAAGCAACTGACTTTTGCATATTAATCTTGTATCCTGCAACCCTGCTATAATCACTTTTTTGTTCCAGGGTGTTTTGTTGATTCTTTTGGATTTTCTACATAGACAATCATGTCATCTGCAAACAAATTTCTTCCTTCCCAATCTGTATAACTTTATTTCATTTTTTTCCTGGTAAATTGCATTAGCTAGTACTTCCAGTATCATGTTGAAAAGCAGTCATGGGAGGGGACAACCTTGCCTTGTTCCTAATTTTAGTGGGAAAGCTTTCAGTTCCACAGCTGTAGGTTTTTTTGTACATATTCTTTATCAAGTTGAGGAAGTTATCCTCTGTTCCTAGTTTACTGAGAGTTTTTATCATGAATGGCTGTTGGATTTTTGTCAAATGCTTTTTCTTCATCTATTGATATGATTCCCATATGATTTTCAATGTAGACATTAGTAACAAGGTTGGATCACACTTCTGGGTCTGGCAAATGGCACATAAAGAAAGGTATGTTATAAACATGCTATGCGTCTCTCTCCACTCAATCCACCATTTCATTGCCAAATGATGATGGCTGAAAGAATATTTGGTTAACTTGAGATAACAAAGTTAAAATGAGACAGAAAAGTTGTAACTCTTATACAGAAATGTTCTAATTCTATTGGAAATGCACTATAATACTAAATCAAATATTTAAAATTACTATTAAAAGGCTTTCATGGATATTTGCTATTAATCACTACCAATATTACTTGCCCATGTGGGCAAGATATGAGCAAATAATATTAGATATTTTTTCAAGTAGTCATGGAGTATTTCCAAAATCACACCCTATAGTGTACCATAAAGGAAGTCTCAATAAATATTAAGAATCAATATCATGTAGACTATACCTCTGGCCTCTACTTAAACAGGTTAGAAATCAATAATAAAAATATGTCTAAATACCCATGTATTTGGAAATTTGAAATTAAACTTCTAAAAAGT
Organism: Tapirus indicus; assembly: GCA_031878705.1. Lineage (NCBI taxonomy): Eukaryota > Metazoa > Chordata > Mammalia > Perissodactyla > Tapiridae > Tapirus > Tapirus indicus. Next base: position 134,265,621 of record CM062919.1, on the reverse strand, counting down.
TCATGAATCAAAAAAAGAAAAATGAATGTTTCATGTTACTTGTATAAATTTGGGCATTTATCACCAATCTTCTTCATTTGCTATAGATTAACAACAATCTCTGTCTCTTGGCGGAATTAAAACCTTCAGTATTCTTTAGAGAAACTGTAACTTGTAGGAGCAAAATAAAGGCTGTGTGTGTTGCTCTCCAAAGGGAGATACATGGCTAGAGATAGACTAGCTCTGACCTTTTCTTAAACCTACCAAAAAAATCTGCACACTAACCTAAAATACAAGGTTTTCTCCTTCTTGCAAGCATAACTTTAGTTTTAGGTTAGCTAAAGCATGCTTAACTTTCTTCCCCGACTTCATCTTTATAGCATAGGTGGTAAAACTGGTACTTAAGAACAGAAATCAACAGCCGACATCAGGTTATTATGCTGGAAACTAGCTTGAGTTTCCTGAGAAAACCTGCTTTTCAAAGTAGTTGAACCACGTCTTCCTTCAAACATATTTCTGAATGCTTAATATTTCGAACACTTCAATCAGTCAGTACAGTTTTCCCCACGGAATCAACATGATATCAGATAATATTTAATATCTTCAGAAAAATTCACTTAGCTATGAATTATCATTATTTTACTATAAATCCTAAGTAATACTTTTTGTAGTAATTTGAAATGATAATTTTTTTACTCTACAGTGAGTTTATATGGCTCTGGTTGTTACATGGCTAAGAATCATCTTTAAAGTCCCTGCAGGTCTTATACATGTTCTTTTGGGAAAATAGAAAGAAATAATGTTCTTGCCCTTCCAGATTTATAATCCATTAAATGAACTTGGACTGGGGTAGGACCCTTTTTTCAAAGCTGTGAGTCTTTTGATAGGTAAATCAGTCCATGTAAGAGAACAAGCAAAATAGCAAGGTGATGAAAGAGGAAGTAAAACTGAAGAAAACCCAAAGAATTAGACATGACTAATTGGCCACACTGCAACCCATTAATTTTACTTAATGATCCTATAATGTTAAAACAAATGACAAACAAACAAATAGTAACACTGTTTCTTTTTCTATTACTCTCAGGACTTATATACAATGACTAAAGTCCTATCATATACAATACAGACTTTGTAGAATGTGGAAAAGATGTGATCTTTCTTTAGAGGTGTTTAAATATCACCTAAATATTTATCAATCAATAAATATTTATTACAAAACATACTGTGTAAAACACTGTACTAGGCAATGGGGAAAATAAAAGAAGCCATAAGACTCTTCTATTTTGAGGTGCTTACAATCTAATTGGAAAGATAACATTTTCATGAAAAGAGAGAGGGAGAGGGAGGGAGGGAGGGAGACGGGAGACAGAGAGAGAGAGAGAGAAAGGGGAATAACATAATGTATAATATTTATCACAAGACATAATTCATGCCAAATTTTGTAATAAGGCTTACAAGTGATATAGAGATTCAGAAAAGATAAGAGTTTGTGAAGTTGAAAATATCTTCCCAATCTCTGGAAATTCTTGTACTTTTATTCCCATGTAAGCAAGGTTATTAAATTCCATTTCATCAAATCTTCAGGTTAAATTCATATATTTAATCCTACTTCTAGTTATGCAGTACTCTTTTCCTCTCCCTTCTTTAACTACTCATCCTTCAGTACTCGTTTTTGGGAAGCTTGTCTTTCTTCCTTCTCACTGTCACACGTACTTTCTTTCACCCTGGTCTCCCAGATGAACCCATCATATGGTAGCAGCTGCAGCTGGGTGCTTCAATAGCATCCTGTGTGTTCTTTGTCAAAAGACGTCAATCACCGTACAATGTGATAAACGCCATCCATCTTTCCTGCTAGATCCTAAGTTCCAAGACTGTAGATAACGTGCTGATCTTAATTTTTACTCTTTTCTTAGCATCTAGCATAGTTCCTGGCTTAATAAGTATCTTTTGAATGAATGAATGCCCAACAATATGTACACTGGTCTTTAAAATAAGCAATATTCAGAATAAAATATCAATATAGTCTTCCAACATACCATTTGAAGGGCTGAAAGTTCTTCTGTTAGTCGAGAAATCTGTACGTTATACTGTTTTCTTGTGTTTGTAACCTATAAATTAAGATATTTATGAATTATTTAGGTCTACAATAAAAATGATTACTATCCAATAAAAACATGTAGGATAATAATTTTGATAAAAAATAAAATTGTAACTTTTAGGGCATAAAAGATAAATAAGCACACAATGTATTAATGAATCAAGAATTTATCACAACAGTGGAAGGAGAGTGAATAGGATGGTATATCCTAAAGGACAGTGGTTGTCAGACTTTTTGGTCTCAGGATCCTTTATACTATAAGAACAAAGATCTTTGTTTATAATGGGTTCTTTCTATTAAAATTTACCATATTAGAAATGAAAACTGAGAAAATTTCAAAATATTTACTTATTAATCCCTTTACAAATAACAACTAAAGTCATTACAAGTTAACACAAATAATATATTTTTATGAAAAATAAGTATATTTTCCAAAATTAAAAAATTCTTTAAAAGAATAGCATTATTTTACATTTTTGCAAATTTCTTTAATGTCTGGTTTAATAGAAGACAGCTAGATTCTCATATCTACTTCTGTGTTCAACCTGTTGTGTTGTCGCATATCATCAGCCTCTGGAAAACAACACTGTACACTCATGAGAGAATGAGTGTGAAAAAAGCAAATGGTGTTTTACTATAATTATGATGAAAGTACGTATAACCTTGCAGACTCCCTGAACACTTTGAGAACTGATGCCATAGAGCAAATCAAGAGAAAAACTGAATTACACACTAAAAATGTAATTAATAACTTTTAAGGCACTTTTGTTTTATAAATAGAAGAATATTTTTATATTGCATATCATATTTCAATGCTAATTACTTTGTAACGAAAAACTCTTATTTGAATTAACATTTGAATATATTCAGAAATAGTATAATTTATGTGTGCAGAGTATTTTGAAGAATTAGTCACATCTCATCAGGATGGCTGCTATGACAATATTTTTTTCTAATATCTATTCATGCTTTCTAAAAAGACCATGAGGAGTATTGATACCAAAGATATATCATCAGTAAACATTTATGACCCAAAGGTTTTTGGATACTTTCTAGGATCTTATAAAATGGGTTAACTGTAAAACATTATGTAAAGCTTCTTTAGAACATTTACAACACTGCTACATATTTATTTGATTGATTAATATGAGTCATCTTTTTGAAGGCTTGCCAAACATAGTATATGTGGGTTCATTTTAGTTCTATTTTATATTATAATTTGATGTAGACTTTTCCCATGAATAATTATATTAAGGATCAATCCATCCTCTTTTGGGTCAGTGATAATCAAAATTAGTATTTATTGAGGTTTAATGTGTTAGGAACTGTTCAGAAGGCTTTATGGGTTAATATCTCATTAATTCTCACAACAATCTGATGAAGTAGTTCTTATCCATACTATAGATGAGGAAGATAAAGGCATAGAGAAATTAAGTCATGAAGGTTCCTGGAATATAAAACTTTTGGTTCTTATCAGCCCAGTCATCGCTGCCTATCTTTCACATAATTTTTTTAAAGTGTTTTTCTTTAGTATCTAAAAATGATGCAGCTAACATGAGGGTTTACGACCATAGTAGTACATATATTTTGAAATATTTTTATAGTAATGCTGGCAAATTCAGTGAATTAAACTATTCATACTTTTTAAAAAGATTGTATAGGACAATTGACACTGATGGTATATCATTAGTAAACTTCTATGCTCGAAACATCATAGGGAATTTTCTGGGGCTGGTATCTGATAAAGCACAATGCAAACCTTGTTATGTGAGCAAATATACATATCTGGGAAGTGGTTTAATGTGGTTGCGGTTCAGAAGTCCGTAAGGGACTAAAATCCTCTCTTACTCTAACCTCACTTGCTTTATGTAAACATTTTCTTCTATAATTTTATGGATAGTAAGGATATTTATAAACCAAATAGTAAGGTAAATTAACAACAAATAGGAATAGAAAAGGCCAGTGATGACACTAATATAGCTTAACTGGATGAATATAATTTTGATCACCAACTTTAAGCCATGATTTAAAATCAAAAGTTAAGAAAACAATGTTTTTTTCACAAATTAAATTTTTTTTTGCGAGATATCTGAGAAATAGCTATTTCCATATTTTAAAGAAATAAACTATTATCATATTTAATTCAGTTTTATAGCCAGAATATAAATGTGACAATTTGTTCATTATACTTACTTTAGTTAATAAAAATAGATACTTGTAAAGTCATTAGACATAAATTATCCCCAATTCAACAGGTTAATGCTACATATTTGGAGGACAAGTCAAATTGTAATAAATGGGACAATTATCACCAAAATAGCTGAAAATTTTCAAATGAAAACATTTAAAATATATTTTAAAAATATAAATGGATATAAGGAAATATATATTACATATTCTATAAGATATTTATATATATATACATGGTTTGTTTATAGAAGTAATACCTACTCTTTGAAATTCCAAACACTGTGGAATTATATCATATAGAAAGTGAAAGGTTCCTCATTATTCTACCTTCTAGGTTTAGCACTATTCACAGGTTGGTGTATACATCTCCAGAATTTTTTGTTTCACAGATAATTACACCATATCATTGAGAATTTGGGATTAAATGAAAATTCAGAGGATAACTAAAAATAGTGGTTATCTCTGGGCTGTTGAATTCTAAGTGATTTTAATTTTCTTTTACATTTCTTTCTATAACGAGCATGCATTATTTTTTAATAATAATAATAAAAAGGTTTACTCAAAAAAATCAATTTGGCCATAGTGTGTAACTCAGAGAGGGCAGGGTCCCAGCAAAGTGCTTAGTATGTAGGAAGTGCTCAATAGATACTTCCTGAGTAAAGAGTTGGAATAGTGGGGAAGGGCTGGATACAAGAAAATCAAAGGGAATTCATGAGAAAGGAAAGATCTGGGAGTAAGAGAGGGAGTTCAGTTTCAGACATGTTGAGCTTCAGATGTCTCCCAATTTAGACAGGGAGATAACTAGACTTTAGAAGGCAGTCGAATATTCACGTTTGTAGAAAGGTTTAGACTGAATATACTGATCATAACACTTTTGAAAAATTATTTCCGAGATTATTTAAGGATTCATACAAAACACAACCCTCTATCACCTTAAAATCAATGTGAATTTATTACAGGATTAGAAAATAAATTAGAGGAGTTCTCATACCATGAGTACTTTGACAAAACAATTTTACCATTTAAAGCCACAAATTTTATTACTATATATTTTAAAGATATGTCATCAAGAATATTTTAAACTATGGCCAAAGTTATAGTATTCTCAACCCCAAGAATAGGACAGGGGTTCCTACAGAAAGGATATACAAGATTATAACCCAGGTTTTAGTTTGGATTCTGCTTCAAACTAGAAATTTTATCTTGGGAAATCACCCAATTTCAGCCAGACAGTGACAAAGCAATAGATTTCTAAGAAATACTTTTGCAGCAAGAATGTTGTACAGTGACTTTGTAGGAATGAAAACTCTACCACTTAGTTGCTTGGGAGAAAAGCAAGCATGTTAGCTTTATTTTTTTAAACTGATGAGCTTTTTAAAACCACTTTACTTCAGTCTACCTAGAAGAGAAATAATACTGCCCACAAAAATATATAGGTAAGAAAAAAGTTAACATCTGTATTTTATTCAGTGGAGGAATATACAGTATATCCAACTATCCTACAGGAGCTCATTTTAAATGAAAGGAGTATTAGTTTTCAATCATTTATGTTAATCACTTCATAGGTAGTCTTTATGAATATGTAGGAAAGCATTTTAATGTAAATATTATAGTAAAAATGCAAACAGGAATTTCCTCTTTTGCTAATTCATACCTGACAAAAATACCAAATTGAAAAATTACAAGATCTGAGGCAGGGAAAGTACAAGATGAGAGAGGAACATCATTTATGCAAGAAAGCTAGAGAGACAATTTGAGAATAAAAAAGAAGACTGATGATAATGGATTATAACATAAAAAAATAAACATCCATGAATCCACAGTGATATTAAAAAAAGGGAGAGAACTCTTCTTTACTAAAAAATGACAGCTAATAAATGTATAAAAAGAATGATAGAATTAGAATATAATCATTTTTAATCACTCCATATAATATTTATTTCAGGCAAAGAGAATCAATGGTTGCTAAAGCCACTGGAAGAAAGATTTTGGTGGAAAAGGATACCTGTATGGTCTTCAAGTATCTCCCTAAATTACTTATAAAGTCTCCAGTGGAGAGATCTGGTCTTATCCCCGTAACCATGTGGTGAGGCTTAGCATCACCAGTGCACAACCTGACATTACAGCTTCCTGATATGATGAAGTGGGAGAAAGACATCATTCTGCCCGAAATGACCTGAATCTAATCAAAGAAACAGTCACTTGAATTCAGATGTGGAATATTCTGAAGGACAGTTGGCCTGGATTCTACTAAGGATTCTTTGTCATATACACAGGAAGGCAAGGGACTGGGTTAAACTGAGGGAGACTACAGAGACATAGCAGTTAAATGCAATGATGCATACATGTGCATTGGATCTTGGATTTAAAAAATCAAACAGCTATAAAGGACATTTTAGGGAAATCTGAGTGTGGATTGAAGTAATGTTGATTTTTTTTTTAAGGTATGGTAATAATGGTGTGGTTGTGTAGTAAAATGTCCTTTCTCTGGGGAAACAGATGCCAAGATATTTAGGAGTGAAATGTCATGATGCCTGCAGTCTATGTCTGAATGTTTGGCAAAGGGGAAGAGTGTGTACATATATAGAGAGAGATGGAGTGGGCAGGGCAAGACATTAAGAGTTATCTGGGTGAGGCGTAAATAAGTGTTCACTGTACAGCTCTTTCAACCTTTTTATGGGTTTGAAAATTTCTAAAAATAAAAAAAAAAATACAAAGTTAATGGGAAACAATTTCTCACAGTGATTGAGAGTAGAGCTCAAGAATCAACAGACTTACATTTGCACCCCAGTTCTGCTACTTCCTAGAGGTGGAACCCTAAGCAAATTTCTTAACTACACTGTATGTCAGTTTTTTCATCTTTAAAATGGGTTTTTGTGGTTTCTTCCTCCTAAACTGACTTTACACTTTCAAACTTTACCACACCACTTATGAACTGATTCATATCCATACCAGAGGAAAAGGCAAATATATGTATGTCTTCCCTGTCTCTTTATATGAAAGCAAACTTACATTTCCAAGACAGTTTTAACTTACCTAAGCCTCACAATTCAAATCAAGAAACAACTCATTACTTTAATACAAAAATTATTATATTTAGTTTTGATAACAGAATTGTAAACACCACCACAATTCACAAATTGTATATGTATCAGCATGATGTGATTGAAACAATGCTGGGTTCAGTATAGCAAGGAGAAGATATGGGTCTAAATCTTGGCTTTAGTTAATATACATCTTTGAGCAAGTCAAGAACCTCTCATGGGTTTCAGTTTCTTTACCAATAAAACAAGAGGTTAAACCAGATTTCTCTGGTCCTCTAGTCCCAAGATGCTCTAAGATACTGCAAACAATAGTAGATTTTCTTCCCTTGCTTCTCATGCATTCTAAGTTCCTTTTAGAGCCTTCTTTTTAACTTTATACTTGAGTTGTGTTAATCTTTACTATATTCGTACCCTAAATCCCTCTCCTCTCCACTTCCCCTACCCTCCACCTCTACCCCACTCTGGCCCAAATGATAGGAACTACTATCCTGAGATGATTTTTATTTGAAATTTAGCATAATTGATGCAATTACCTGATAGCTAATTAGCTAGGTCCACCAGGCAAAAACTTAGGTAGTATTAGTCTTAAGCTGGGAAATTTTGTAAAATTTTGAATTTTAAATATAATTAAAAACTCCTTACTTCCTTCCTCGTTCTTATGGTGGCATCTTGCACAAGCCGAGAAATTGTTTCTTTCATTTTCTCTATATCTTCTTCTTTTTGCTTCTCCTCAAGCAGAGCCTTCAGAAAATAATCACTTGATGTTATTATAGATCATATCATTATTAATAAAGATAACACAATAAATGGGTAAAAGCCTATTCTATCCATAATACATGGGTAAAAAAAGAATCACTTCCTTGAAAGCAAACATCTTATTCTAAACTTCTGGGATATCTCTACTTGGAGATCTTGCCTAAGTTATAAATGATATTTATTTTCCCTAACCTTCTCATCTGACCTTGTCCTAACTAAAAATTTACTCTTTTTCTTTAGTATTTATTTCAGCCAGTGTCATCACTCTTCTAATCTCTACAGCTGGAAATCTTAGAATCATTTTTGAATTTTCCTTCTCCTTTAGTCCCTATACAAAATAAGTCTAGGTACTACATTCTTGGAAAAATCTCTTGGATTTCCCTTTCTTTCCATTATTTGGTAATTATGTTATTTAAATATTACAAAAAATTATTCAAATAATGTTCCTTGTCACCTCATGCCTCAATCACTGTAGACAACCTACTTCATCTCCTTGATGTTTCTACTCATTCAGCCATTTTCATCTCCCATTTAAAAATTGCTCTTATAATGCTAGTTCTGTTGTCAGTCACATCCCATTTCTTTGCTCCCCTGTGGAGCAAAACTCCTCTAAAGTCTGCACTCGCTCATCGCCAATACTTTCTCTCAATTACAGTGACTCCAATCAGGCTTTCACCATCCATGGTCTCCAAATTGATAACCCATGAGTCAATTTTGAGTAATTATCTTATTTGATCTGTCAGCAGCACTTGAGATAATTGATTGCTTTCTTTTCCTTGTTTTACTTTCTTTACTTGGCTTTTAGCACACCACAGTATTAGCTTTCCTCCTAATTCACCGATCATTCCTTTTCTGTCTGCATTGCTGTTTCTTCCTCTTTTCCTGAACCTCTTTGATATTGGACTACCCAAGACTTAGTCCTTGGTCTTTTTCTCTACGTCCATCCCTTGATGGTCTAATTCAATCTCATAGTTTTAAATATCATTTATATGCTGCCAACTCCCAAATTTACATCTCTAGCGCAAATATCTTTCTGAGCCCAGAACTCTTCCAATTTTAGGCCTGTCTGAATCTTTTTTTTTATCATCACATAATAGGTGGCCCTGTGCTCTGATCCCACTATCTTCCAAAGATACCATACACATTCCCATCTCTATTTTAATTGTTTAATAAATTTCTTCCTACTTAAATAGGTAAGCTAGTGAGAAGTAACAGATGTTTTGATGTAACAACCTTGTGGAGGAGAATGGGACAATGAGGAAAGGGAGAGCATCATAAGAGAACCATGCCAGGCTGTGCTTCTTGCTTGTTTGTATGATCAGTTGAGAGAATGCTTGACTTCTTGGAACAAGCAACTGAAGGTGGGAACCCTCTAGCCATTAAGCAAAGAGTCAAGAGGGAGCTTAATACTATAGCCATAAACAGCCTCTGTAAGGGTCTGTTGACTTAGGACTTGAATGAGAAGATTTGAGGGATAGGCAATGAGTGTCACTGCTACCTTCTCTGTCCATTGTGCTCTACACAAAATGTTCACCTTTAGTGACCTGATGTTAAAAATGTTCATATGACTAGGCTTCAGAGGGGAAAGAGAAACAATTTATCCTGCTCTTCATTTTTCCAGCTAACTTTGGAGTTTAGAGCAATTTCCAAGCATTTTATGTCTATTTTTATCAATGATTCTAAGAGACAGTATTCCGATCACAGAAGAGAATATTAGCCAAAAGGCACAATAAGCACCTTAGCATTCCCACAGTTTAGATATGGATAATCATTTTTTATTAGCTTCTTAATATGTAACTTATTGCTTATTTTTTTTGTGTGTGTGTGTGTGTATGAGGAAGACTGACTCTGAGCTAACATCCACTGCCAGTCCTCCTCTTTTTCCTGAGGAAGATTAGCTCCGAGCTAATATCTGTGCCCATCTTCCTCCATTTTACATGTGGGACACCTGTGACAGCATGGCTTGATGAGCAGTGTGTAGGTCCATGCCTGGGATCCCAACCTGCAAACCCTGGGCCGCCAAAGCGTAGCGTGTGAACTTAACTGCTACTCCATTGGGCCAGCTCCTGCTTGTTTTGCTTTTAATAGCTCTCTCGAAAAATTCTCTACCATGTAAAAAAGGAAACATAAATAAAAGTATTTCCTTTGTACTCCCCATATTTCCCAGCAGTGAATTATGCATATACTAGCTATTCAATAAATGTTGTTAAATGAAGTAATGGTTTAATGATCCCTACGTAAGGGAGGCAGTAACATTAAAAAGAAATCTACTTTGTGACTTCTATAAACTATATACCATTCATATGGAAGTGGTAAAAGACAAAAACTATGATATTTGATAGCATAGGAATCACAGTTGTTACAGGACTAAAATAAAAAAATCAGTGACATGAAGGCTCCAGCTAATAAATCTTTACAGCAAATTTAATTCCTGTCAATTAAGCTTCTGCTCTATTAGAGTAATTGTGTAGGTGATAAAGGGGAAATAAAGAGGAATAAGATTCATCTGATTCAACTGAATAAAATAAAGGGTATACTGCAGTAAAGTGCTATAACAGATTTTCTAAAAGTATGAGACTATAGGGGATGAAGATTAGTTACATGAGGATTGGAGACATTAGAGTCTAAAATGAAAGTTTGGGAGAGGTTGACATTTTATCATATTTTATGACTGTTAAGTCTTACCATTAAGAAAGTAGTAAGTCTATTAGTGGAGAGCATAGCAATTTCATTTTCAAGTGTTTATTCTGCAGTTATTGATTCCCTTACTATTATGTCATATGGGGGGATATTTGGTATTTTATTGTTTATAAACATGTTCAATAGTTTTCTTACCTGATTTTTTTGAAGGTTAGCTTCTTCTAAGAGTTGCATGCTATTTCTGGCTCTTACAATAGCTTCATATTTCTCATTTTCTAATTCATTGCACTTTGCTTGTAAATCTCTGGTATGTTTTTCCAAATGTGTTTTTTCTGCTCTTAACTGGGTGGCTTCTTGGATTGCCACACATAATCTAAAAATTAATCATCACATGTGAAAGTTAAATATTTTTAAAGGGAAGGAGGGAGACAGGAGATTTACTGAGAATCTATTATAAGACAAGCATTATTCCAGTTACTTCAACACATATATTCTCATTCGAGCCACACAAAAGTTCTGTAAACTAGGTTTCATTATTTTCATTTTGAAGAACAACAAACAGACCCAGAGAGGTTACGCATTTGATTAAGGCCATATGGTTAATGAGCTGTGGGGCTGAGCCTGAGCCTAGATAGTCTGAGTCTAATGATATTACGCTTTCTACAGTATTACAGTGTATTATATAGTTATATGACAATGTTATAAAGCAAATTCTTAAAAAATGATTTCTTCTTTCTGTTTACTATATGGTCTTTTCTTTTTCTTTTTTGCTTGATTCCCCTTTCCTACTCTCTACCCAGGTAATCCATGTTAACTTACTACTGTATATCTTTGAATATTTTTCTCCATGTTCATAAAATCATATACATATAAATATACACATGTAGGCACATAAATATACATACAAAGTATATACGCAGCTATCCATAGGTTTCAAACATAACGTTTTATGTTACAAAAATTAAGATCATAGTATACACCCTTTTCTGCACTTGCTTTTCTCATTCAATAATTTCTTGTAGAAATTCCCTGAAGCAATACATTCCAAAGCTCTTTCTTTTCCTCCTCCAATAGACATAACTTCATTTCACTGTTAATTTATAGTTCCCTGATTACTGGAGAGGATAAGCATACTTTTAAAGTTTGTTAGCCATGTGAATTGTCCTCTTGCAATTTCCTCTTCATATCCTCTGCCCATTTCTTCTGATGGGTTATTCACGTTGCTTGTTCCTTTATAACAACTCTTTGAATATTAAGATATTAACTCTTGGTCTGTTCTGTATGCTGCAAATATTTTTCCCAAATCTACTTTTTTGTTGTTAATGCCTGTGGACTCTATTTAGGGACTCTTTACCACACTAAACCTTTTTATTTTACTACAGCTAAATTTGACTATATTTTTTCAGTTTCTGGTATTTCAGTTTTTATGAAGATGATCTCCCTCATTCATAAATTGTTAACCTAATCTCCTAGATTTCCTCAAAAGATTGCTATGCCTTTAAAATTTTTACCTATAAATCTTTAATCCATGTGGAATTTACTTCTGAATGTGCTATAAGAGAGGAGTCCAATTTAACTTTCCTCCAAATTGATAGCCAGTTGTATGAGTACCATTAGTAACTGATAAATTGAAATAATCCTTTATCATACCTAAAATATGCAAATATCTGGTTTACTTATGGATTATCACGTTGCATTGATCTATGTGTCTATTCTATGCCCAAGTCTTTTAATTTGATTATAAGGGCTTTATAACATGGTCTGGTAAGACAACTCTTCCCTTGTATTTCATACTTTTCTTTGTTATTTTCAGGCATTTTTTTGTTCTAAGTGGTGGCAGAAGACTTCTCTACCCTACCCCCACTCCTGCCACCCAACCCCAAACACAGAAGTACCAGGAGGAAGATTCCCTGCTCCAGCACACGTCACATGCTCCTGGCTTTGGGAATACAGAGAACTCAGTCTACATTTTATTTAATTCCTCTATTTTTTAAACTTTTGTTGTTGTTATTTGATAGATCTTAATTCTGAATGAAGTAAGTTAAGGTCTACCACCATTTTATTCAGGGTTCTTAGTTGCCAGCAGCAGAAGCCAATTCTAATTTAAGCAAAAAAATGGTTTACTAAAAAGGATATTGGTAAGTTCACGGACTTACTGGGAGAGCTGGAAAACCAAGCTTGAAGCTTTGTAGCAAGGAACATGCCCAAAACGCCACCACAGAATTGGTCTCCCATGAAGAGCTATAACCTGGGGAATTCCCGAAACATGGAAGGGAGATGAGATGCAGATGGCCAAAAATAATGACCATAACTACTTTCATCAAATCACCCTTGCATCGCCTAGCTTTCGAATCACATATTTAGCTGTCCTATTATTTGCTGTATTTAGGTTTATTAATGTTGCATCTTTCTCAAAATGGTACCATTTTTCATTACATAAGGTCCCTCTATTATTCTGTTCACTGCTTTTACCATTAAACCCCAACTTGCGTGATAGTTACTCCGGCTTTCTTTTTGTTCATGGTTGCTAATATTCTCCACTAAAACCTTTATTTTTAATTTAAAACAAATCCTCTTCATCTTTCCTTTCATGAGATCTTTGCTCTAGTTCATTTAGTTCACCTTAGTTTTAGGTGTTTTCTAAAATAACATATACTGGGCCTTGCTTTTTAATTAAAATCTGCAAGTCTCTGCCCTTCAATGGAATTCAGTCCTCTCATACTTTAATGTAATGATTTATATACATGACATTATTCATTCCATCTTACTTTGGTTAATGCATTTGTGGTAGAAGATGAAGCAGTCTCTACCTCTCCCACAGAGGCACAGGACATTCAGCTCTTTACTAGCATCAGTTCACCCTTTCACTTCACCATGCCTTTTGGGGGCCAGGCAATGCAGGTAGGCTCATGAAGGGCTTATGCCAACTTCATTTCCCAAGAGTTCACTGGTCTCAACAGGGCAAGATTTGCTTAGGACTTTGTAAGCTCCAATTCTCAGTCAAGGCTCTCTGACACTCACCTCCAGGCTTCACACCCCCCGTGTCAGAAGCCTTGCAACTAAAGTTTCACCTGCATTCAATAGTCTAGCAGCCCCTGCAAAAGTTTGGCTCTGAAAAGTCACATTGGTGTTAGGAATGGAGTTATAGTAAGGCAGATTCAGATCATCAACTTCATAATTTATAGGTTTGCATATTTTATAACATAAAAGATGTATTACCACTATTCTTATTCTCATAAAGGCACTTCTATACACTTTACAGCCAAATCTTCCAAGAATCCTTTCTGTCAAATGACTAAAACTGGGCCAAGTTCCCTCTAATAACAACAATAATAATAGCAAACACTTGTAAGAACATTTCTTTGTGCTAGGTATTTTACATATGCTAAAGAAAACATAATCCTCAATATCTTCAACAATGGTATAAGATAGGTTGTATCATTAACCTGTAAGGTAGGATATGAGGTTATATCATATAGCCTATGAGGTAGGTAAATATGTAAATCATTATATTTATTTTACAGATGGGGAAACAGAGAGGGTAAGCAACCTGCCCAAGGTTATTCATTTAGTTGTTGGTGAAGCCAGAGTTTGAACTCAGTCAGTCTGGGTCCAGACTCAGTGTCCACTAGGAAGTGAAATTCACTCATTCAGATTTCATTGTTTCAAGCCTCTGGCATTTATTTTCATAGCACAGAATGCTACTAAAATAACAGAAATGAAAATCTACAACCAGACTTTTTCTCTAAGGTCAATACAAAGAAGTTCAGGACAGCAGTAGGAAAATCAATCAACTGCTGAAAAGTTTAGAAAAATGAAAACAAAACCCCCAAAACCCTAGCACTTAAAAATTACAACTCCTTTCATCAGAATCTCAAGTTAGCAGTTAAAATCAATGTTTTCCACCTGCTGTGAGTGAACAAATTACTTTTATTAACATTTTAGAGAACAGAAGGTCAAAGATACTAATTTTTTTCTGAACAAACAATAAATTAGCCATGCATCTGTGACTAGAACTGAGATCTCAATTTTTGATGTGCTCAGATCAGTAGACTATTTCTGAGTGTAAGAGATTCCAATTATACAGAGTAGATTTTTCAGCTATAATGTGAATTGACGGGTTGTGGTCACTGTATCTTTAACAGATTACAAATAATAATTTTCAAGTTTCTTAAGGGAACTTCCAACAAGGACTAGAAAACAAAAACAAAAACCACAAAAGATTCTAGAGTGAATATAGCAATTAAAGACAAAACTACAGAATATATTTAAAAAGTAGTCCAAACCTTCAAAGATAACTGAAAATTATTGCTCCAGAAGACTCCAGGGAAAACATTTATAATGACTTCTCATGTATTTTTTCTCTTGTGTATCTACTGAATAAGAAATGGTTTTTCTATATAATTTTAACCCAACTTCATTATTTTTATTAATTTTTAAGATAGAAAGACCATTTTTGATTTTGGGATTGACTAAACTTGACTATGACTGCTTTGGGGAAAAGGTAAAGACAGAATGATCTTTGAATATATATGTTCAAAATATACCAATATTTTGAATAAGATTTTTTTAAATAAACAAGGTTCAGTAAATCAGATTTTAAACCTAGGATTATAGCTTGTTTGAACTTATAAAATACATATTCTAGAAAATATCATAAACTGTAACTCTAATGTGGAATATCTTTTGAAGCACGTAAACAAAGCTAGATGTATTTAACAGTTTACCTTGTTTCTAATTGCTTTATACTAGATTGCAGCTGTTGTAAACGCCTATCTGATGCTTCCTCTCTTCCTTGGGCAGACACCATATCTTCCTCCTAGAAAATAAAGAAACTGGAAGCTTATTTTGAGTATGTGAAAGTTCAATACATCATTATACAGCATAAATAAAATAGCTCACTCTATAAAGTTTTTATACTGCTGGAATTTAATATGTAAGTTTAAAGAAGCAATACCACTTTGGGAACAAATCATGCATATACTAAAAAAGGAGGAAGAGAACCCCACTATCAATCCTGTATTAGAAAAACAATAATCAGAACAGTCATTCCACATAGATTTCTACCAATATTTCAAACTATTTCTTTAGTGCAAGTCTAACAAAACAAGGCAGGGATCTCTATGCAGATAGACCATGTTTAGAATATGTTCTCTTAACTAAGATATACTACATCCCATCATAATCACAGGATATTTCTTCTTTGACATAGTCATGCTTTGAAATAAACTAATAGGTTGTATTTGCACTTTCTTTAAAAAAATTTCCTGTTCATTCTTTCCTGCCTTCTGTTGTGTTAAACAAATACTTTTCACAATTCCATTTTAATTCTTCTATTGGCTTTTAGCTATAGCTCTTTGAATTATTTTTAGTGGTTGCTCTAGAGATTATAATATGTATCTTTAACTTATTCCAATTTATTTAGAGTTAGTATTTAATTCATTCAGAGAAAACATTGGAACCTTGCAACAGTATTTATTTCCATTTACCATCCTAGTCTTTAGTGCCATTGTTGTCATATATTACACCTGCATACTTTAAAATCCATCGAGTGTAATGTTAAGTTCTGCTTTAAAGCAGTCAAGTCTTTTAAGGTATTAACAAGAGAAAAGAAGAATACGTACATATATTATACCATATTTACAATTCCTGATGCTCTTAATTTCTTCTTATATCTGAGTTGCCATGTGGTGTCATTTCCTTTCAACCTAAAGAATTTCCTTCAGGATTTTTTGAAGGACAGCTCTGCTAGTGATAAATTCTCTCAGGCTGTGTTTATCTAAAAATGCCTTTATTTTGCCTTCATTTTTGAAGTACAGTTTCACTGGACATAGAATTCCTGGTGAGCATTTTTTTCCTTCAGCACTTCAGATATATTATTCCAATGTTTTTTGCTTCCACAGTTTTTTTTTTTTTTTTTGGTGAGGAAGACCAGCCCTGAGCTAACATCCGTTGCCAATCCTCCTCTTCTTGCTGAGGAAGCCTGGCCCTGGGCTAACATCTGTGCCCATCTTCCTCTACTTTATATGAGACGCCGCCACAGCATGGCTGACAGGCAGTGCATCGGCAGGCGCCCGGGATCCGAACCCGCAAACCCCAGGCTGCCAAGCGCGAACTAAACCACTGGGGCTTCCACAGTTTTTTGATGAGAAGTCAGCCATTACTTTTATCATTGTTCCCCTGCTTATGCCATTTTCCTGTTGCTGCTTTCAGAGTTATCATGATGCATCTAGAAGTGATTTTGTTTATCCTACTTGAAGTTCACTGAGACTCTTGGATCTGTTAATGTTTTCCACCAAATTTTGGAAGTTTTCAACCATTATTTCTTTAAACATCTTTTCTGCTCCCTCAGATCTCTGAGCTCTTGTTTATTTTTCCTCCATCTTTTAATCTCTGTTGTTGTTGTTTTTTTTTTTTTGGTGAGGAAGACCAGCCCTGAGCTAACATCCGTTGCTAATCCTCCTCTTTTTGCTGAGGAAGACTGGCCCTGGACTAACATCCGTACCCATCTTCCTCCACTTTATATGGGACGCTACCACGGCGTGGCTAACAAGCGGTGCGTCGGCCGGTGCCCGGGATCCGAACCTGCGAACCTCAGGCTGCCAAGTGTGAACTAAACCGCTGCACCACTGGGCTGGCCCTAATCTCTGTTCTTTGGATAGGAAAATTTCTATTGATTTGTCTTCAAGTTCATTGATTACTTCTTCTGCTTTTTCCAATCCATTTTTGAGCCCATCCAATGAAATTTTTATTTCAGTTGCTGTCTAAACTCTAGAATTTCTATTTTTAAAATTGTCTTCTAGTTCTCAATTAAAATTCTTTTTCTTCATCAAAACCTTATTTTATTCTAACTTAAAAATAATTTCCTTTAATTCCTTCAACATATTTATAATAGTTTATTTGAAGCTTTTGCCTGCCAAATTCAGCAGCTGAGTCCACTGAGAGTGAGTTTCTATCAACTGCCTTCCCTCACCCTCGCCCCTCAACACTCACACTTTCCTGCCTAGTAAGTTTTGGTTGAAAACTGGATAATATAGATAATGCATTGCAGTTACTCTGGATTCTATTTTGTTCTTCTGAAGATTATTGGGTTTTTTGCTCAAGTAGGCAATTATCTTGCCTAGACTCAAACTCTGAAATGTTTCCCCTACAGTATCCAGCATCTGCCATCTGTGACCAGTTCTTATTTTTTTCCACTGTTGCTTTTTCAGCTAGGCTCCCAGGGAAACTCCCTGTACTTGCATAATTTGAAGATCAGTCAAGATTTGTGAAGAGGTGGGGCTCATCCTCTTTGTGGTTTTCTTGCTCTTAGAGATTCCCCTGTAATTTCTAGCTGCTCTGTCAGCCTTGGGCTTTGTCCTCCGATACTTCAAACATTAAGGCTTCAGCTTTCTGCTGCTTGAGTTGCACACAATTTGGGAATGCACTCAATCATAAAAAGCAGCAAACTCAAATATCTAGTTCCATATAGCTCTATCTTTCAAGAGTAGATTTCTCTCAGGTCTCTGTCTACTTTTTCACTGGGCTCCCTGGGGTCCCTCTCCCACCCCTATATGCATAGTTTGGCTGTCAGTCATGGATTTGGTCAGTTTATACTCAAAATTTGGGTCTCATATTTTTTTTCTGTGGTTCTCTTGCTGCCAATATTTCTTTAAATTTTCAACTGCTTTTCTAGCTCTAAACTTTGATCGTAGGCACCTTAAGTCCACATAAAGCTGTTGTTTTCTGAAGCCATAGCTGTGGGGGTGGGGAGAACTCTCAGGTCTGAAAGCCCAAAACTCACAGTTCTTACCTCTTTCAGTGTCTTTCTGTTTTTGGTTGCTTTCCAGTGTTTTAAAAATTGATCAAATTTTTATAACTGTTATCTATGGGAAGGTTTGCATAAGTCTTTCATATTATTGGAAGTCTATAATCAAACTTTACAGATTAGCAAATAAGGTTTAGAAGTTACACATTTAGTAAGTGCCAGAGCTAGAATTTTTAATAATTAGATTCATCTAAATCTAAAGCCTGACTTTTCCTTGACACCTTCCTGAAATTTCCCTATTACACATAAAAAGAACCAATGTCTCTTTGTCCAATAAATATTCTCATAAATAACACAAACGTAGTATTAAACAAAATGTAGTATTAAATGCTTCTCTTCCATCTACATATAATCAATTAACCAAAACTTGATCTTACGTTAATATGCATTTCAGTAATGATGTGTTTAAGGATGATTATGATGTTTTATTGACAGGGTAAAGTGAATGGAAATAAAAAGTTAGTTCTAATATTATAAGTTAGCTTCCTAATTTTATATTTTATATTTAGAGGGCAATAAAATGATTAATTCATTTTCTAGCAACCCTCTTTAAAATCTAATCCAAAATAGATCAACAATAAAATATATAGAAAACTAAGTTACAGACACCTAGCTGTCATAGAAATAGGAAAATACCTTCTTTTGCATCTGTCCTTGAAGATCTTCGGTTACCTTAGTCAACTCTTCCACTTTTGCTGCTGCAACTCTCAGATCTAATTTGGCTTGCCTAAAATAGAAAGTAAGTTAATAAACACCATTTTCATAGACCATTAAGAATTTAAAAAATTAGAAAAGAAATCCAAATTTGGTAAAACCAGTACTAACCCTTTTGCACCTAAAAATGGATCTAAGGGGTAAATACTGAAAGATTCCTTTATTACTAATAAAACGCATGTGGAAGACAGCAAAGAGGAGAAAATAAAGCTGAATTGGGGGGGGAAGGTGCAAAGTGGAAGTCATTAATACTTTATTTGGATAAATTATATTTTATATTCAATTCAATATTTCACGAAAAAGAATTTTATCATCTTGATAAACACCCAACAAGATGCCAGTGCACTATGTAGAATGTAGTTATGTCTATAATTTCCTGAATTTATAGTTAGAGAATATCGCTGTTGGGCCTTTCTATGAAAATGAACCTAAGCTTCAACACCTGATCATTCCTTGAACACCAGAAGTATGTATTATGTAACCACTCAACATAATGAACTGAAACATTTGTCTCAAGATAGTATAATATTTACTTTCTTCAGAGACTGTTGTTGCAAAGGACAAAAAAGACAAGTTTGTTGAATCTTCTTACAGGATCAAATAAGTTTCAATATCTTCTTGACTCCTCGTAGAAAAAGATCTTAGAAAAATAAAATAAGACTTTCTAAAACAGAAAAAAAGATTTTAATGTCATATCAGTTAAGTACTAAGTGTGAATACAGAACACTTGGATTATACAAAAAACATACATTTTTAGGAAGGAAGATCCTTTGGTGTAGGAATTGCCTATATTTATTTCTCAATTATATTTTATGTATGTATTATAAATATAATAGTGTCGTTGAACTTAAAAGAAATTCTTTGATGCAAAATAGTAAATGTTAATTCATTTACTTTTGACTCTTTAACAGTATTTATAACTACATTACTGATTAGCATAAAACAATAGGAAATAAAAATCTAATAATAGCTAAAATTTATCAGGTAGTTATTAAGTTCCAGGAACTGTCATAAATGCTTTGCAGACATCATCTCACTTAACACAATAACTCTGTGAATTAAGTACTACTATTACATCAAACTGAAGTCAAGAGAGTGAGGTTGACAGCGGTTTTCCAACTTGCCCAAGGATTCACAAATAAGTAATGAAATTGGTATTTAAACAGAGTACTCTATGACATACTGTCTACCAAAAAATGGTCCCAATAATATTTCATAAGATTAAACACCTAACAAAATGCTCTGCTATAGATAAATCCAATTTATAAAAATCTGAATCGATCAGACATAAAATACATTTTTTTCTACTTGCCAGATGATTTACCAAATGACAAAACAAAAACAAAAATCACCTAACACCAATACATTTAAAATCCACTTTAATCTTAGAGGTAATTTCAGGAGTGCACTAAATGAATCTACTAATTATAAAATTCTATGTATTTCAAAAGGAAAAGCTTAAAGAGTAAGAAATTTAAGTAGTAATGATAAAACTGAGTAAACTCTGAATAAGCATAGCACCCACACTGAGTTGGTTTTCTTGCCTTCAGAAAGGGGATAATAATGCTTGTTCTACTTGTCTCATAGGGTTGCTGAACAAGTCAAAATAGATGATGTACATTAAAGTACACTGTAACCTGTAAACTAATGTAAGGTCATAGCATGGTTAAGGAAAAAATTATTTGTTAGAGACACACTGGGAATAAGGTGCAGTGTGGACAACCGTAGAGTCAGGAACCCAGTTCTGTCAACTAGTAATGTGGCCTAATGCAATTGACTTGACCAAGAGTGTCTCAGTGGTCTCATGTCCAACAATGAGGCAGATTAGATAATCTGCCAAGACAAAAACTCTATAATAGATGGTTTTCTCATTTCTATCTAATTTGCCTAATGAATCTACTTCTAAACTGTCTCTCAATTGTGCATTCCATTTCCACTTTGATGGCCCAAACTTTGGCCCCATCATTACTTCCCAGGACTATTTCAATAGATTCTAAACTGATCTCTTCACTGCTGGTCTCCTCTTTAATTCATCCTCTATAATGCATCGTATCTGCAAAAAAAGTTATCTAATAATAAAAATTCTTGTTTAATAATGATTCCTGGATTTCCCACTTCTTTGGGCACACAATCAACACTCCTCTGCATGGCATATAAGGCTAGTCATCATCTGACCTCAAAGAGTCTCATCTCTTGCCAATTTCCTTCATGTAATTTATGTGCCAGGTATAACAGACTACTAGTACCATTTCCTAAACACATTCTTGTCTATTTTTTCACATGTTCAACTGGACTTGCCTTCTTCCTCGTTTTTCTGGTAAATTCCTCAACAATCTTCAAGACTTAGCTCAAAAGTCTCTTCAGCTCAACTCTTCCCTATCTTCTCCTAAGCAAAAGATCCTATAATCCCCATTCTCATAATACATAACACTTTGTACATTAACAGATACTCCCTCGTGGAATTATGAGTTTATCAAAAAATATGGAATACAAGATCATTAAAGGCAAGGATCACATTTTATTAATTTTTAAATCTTCAGGAGATAGCACAGTACCTGGCATACAGTAGACAAGTAAATATATCATGAATGAATGAAAAAGAGCACAAAAGGAAAGGAGACAGAGAGTCATAGGTACAACCATATCTTAATATTTTACTTAGATCTTGCATATCCAATCTGATATTCAAATGCAGAAATCTTAGAATAATTGTGTGAACAACTCATCCAAATATATATTATCTCATTTGAAACAGAATCTCTCTCTTACCTTAGTAAAGAAAACAAATCCAGGCCCTGTCTTAAGACTTGTTTTTGTAAATCATCAAAAGGAAAAATACTATGAAAGCATTTAAATTATTATATTATATGCTGTAAAAAACACAAAAAACTATGTTTTGGGGAAAAATAAGTAGTAGTTTTATATTTATTCATTCCTACATTGTTCTTCAAGATAGTTAGAAAAGAAGTAAATAGTTCTTTATATCTACTTCTGGCATAAAATACTAAAAAATATTTTAGAATAAAAATTGTAAGGTCTGTCTTCTACCACCACAAAAGCCAGGTGAACTGGGCCAATCAACCTCTCTGAGTCTAAAAATTGCAGCTGTAAAATAGAGACAAAAACAATTTCCCCACATAGCTCACAGAATTATCATAAAGTTCAAATAAGTTAATGTATATTAAAGCACTTTATAAACTTTACTGTAGTTTACACAAATGTAAGCTATCAGCATAATCTTGCCCTTTTTTAGATTTTAAGTTGTCAGGAACTATGTGGTATAGCATTAATTTACAGCTGGATCGAGAAAACCTGGGGGATGCTGGAATGTCTGGCCTTGACTCTTGGCCAAAAAATGAGAAGTGGGATTTATGATGTGCTGCTTAAAGTCTGAATCTCCTCTGGTAACCCCCAAACAGGATTTGTTTACTGATGGTTTTCACCTGGTATAACTGGTTAGACAGCTGGGCTGGACTATGTGACTAGAGGGGGAAAAAAAAAGACCCCAGCGGGAACTTCTGCCTTGAGCTTTCCTGAAGCCAAGATTCATTGCACACCCCGTGGTAGTTCAATCTGGAGACAAAGCACGTCTTTGTATGAATAAAGACCCTGGATGTCACTTGGGCCCCTATGCTTGCCTATGCTCTTTTTCTTGCTGCACAATATCCTTTGCCTGTAAATAAAAGCCTTATGTGAGTACGCTCTGTGGAGTCTTGTGAGTCCTTTCAAATATTCAAACTTGTGAAACCTTTAAAGGAAACAACAGAAATAATCCTAATTTTATTTTTTGAAGGAACTTTATACATGTTTATACTATTTCACATGCAAATTTTTTAGAGATATGTCTGCTTGTGTACAATTTTATAAAGGTCAAAAACAGTCTTCATTTTAGAAGAACAATTTGATAAAAAATAAACAAGAATAACTAGTTAAATATTAACAATCTTAATGTCGTAACTACTCATATATTTTATTTTTGCCCCAAAGGACTATTTTTAAAAGCACATCATTTCACTTTCAGGTATGTTTCCCTGTCAAACAATTTAAAATTTCTGGAATTTTTCTTTAATGTAATTTTTCATTACTTTTAATATTAAAGAGACTTGAATTAAATCTTTAAAACACAAAGCTTTGCTCTGTTAAGCAATATAACCAAGTATAACATAAAAGATAGGATATCGTAGAATACTTAAATTATAGCATTAACTTGGACAGAAATTAAATTGCTTTAATTATCAATACTTTTTTTGAGATTTAACATCAAATACAAGTCTATTTTAAGATAAATTTTTATGAGTTCTTTTGCCATCTCCTATCAAGAGAATCCTAGAAATGTTTACAATATTTCTTTCATACAATGAAAAAATGGTAAGATTTTGAGAGGAAAAAAACCCAGTTTTTACTGACTTATATAATCTAAATTTTTTAATTTAAAATTAAAAAAATTCATACATTAGGTACATTAGTAAGTGCTTTTATAATTATCCAGTATATAAAAACAATCATTTATGCTTAAAAACTTTAGAAAATCCCCAAACATAATTTTAGGCAAAGTTTCAAATTTTTAAGATCACTTTTGCATTTAGGAAACTGATAGTAAGTAGCAAAACTGGGAAAAGCTTTATTTTAATTTTTTCTGTTTTCAATCTTTAGAGGCAGTCTAATGATTAAACCTATCCAAAAGACAGAGGCCTACAAGGAAACTCTAAAAGCAATAGATATTGATAATCCATGTACTAAGCTATCAAAGCTTTAAGGTAGAGGCGCTTCAGTCTTAAAATAGTTCATTTACGAACTAATTTTTGTGAACTATGTTCATTTGTGAACATAATTTTCACATAATTTAACTCAAAATTATACACAATTTAAGGTAGTTCAAAAATCCTAATTTCTATGTTAGAATATAATTTTCTATCATACTAATAGTAGTTGTCTATACTTTCTGTATATGAAAGCGAGTTTTTTATAACTATATATGCATAGTTTCTATCTGAGTCTTATTCAGAATGTGTGGGATGGTACCCGGTCTTCTCTGTTTTTCAGACTCTCTATTGGTGATTCCGACATACAGCCACTGTCTTAGATTTTACAGAATAGCTACACAATCAACATATTTATCTTTACAAAAAGACTGTAACCAATGACTACAAATATAGTTTTAGAGTCGGGGGGTACCCCTGATGAACTGAAGAATACATGAATTCATTTTATATTATTAAGTAGGCTTATGCAATGGACATGCTCAAAAATGTTTATCACAAGCCTGTGATGTTTGAGACACACAAGGTGTTTTCTATGGCAGTACAAAATACACAAAGATAGATGAGGTACAATAATCTTTAGAAGGGTCACAAAGCACACTGTAAGCATCACAAAAGATTAAAATAAAGTATTATGATTCAGAGTAGGTAGTACATTTGCATTTAGTTCAGAGAATATTGAAGTGGGAGGTATTTAAAACAAGAGTTGGCAGAGGAATGGTAAATCTCACAAGTAGAGATAAAGAGAAAGCTTCAGGAAGGAACAAAATAAGTACAAGCATAAAGGCAGGAAAGTGTAGGGCTTATTTAGGGAAGATGGGAAATAAGACTGGAAAGGCGATGGGGGCTACAATGTCAATGGCCTTAATTGACAAGTTAAGTGATCTGTATTAATTTAAAGGCAATGGGGAGCTGCTCAAATAATGGGATCAGAGCTGCACTTCAGAAATTTAAACCTGTCATTTGTGAAAAAGAATGGGCTAGAATGATGGTTCTGTCTCTCTCTTTAACCAATATTTCACAATAAATGAGCAAGAGGCAGAAAAGGTCTTAAGCAGAGTGATGGCAACAATAAGTAAGCAGTTCCACCGGGAAAGATGGCATAGATTTTACAAGGATAGAATTTAAGAGATTTCATCCATTCATTCTTTGAACAAATATTAATTGAATGCATATAATATGCCAGGCATTGAATACAGTCTGGACATGTTGAGCTTCAAGTGTCAGTGGCTCATTCAGTTTGTCTGTTTGTTTTAACTGTATTTCAGGAGCCCTAGACTTATTTTATTAAGCACCTGTAAACTATACCAAGCATTGCTGTAGCACTGGTGACGCAGTGGTAAACAAGGGAGCCAACTCCCCCCAACCCCTGTCCTCAAAATGTTTACATTGGAGTAGAAGGAGACAGACAATAAATATGTAAACCAATAAATGAGGTAATCTCAGAAAGTATTATGTTATGAAGCAAATGATATAAAACAATGGGAGAGAGATTTGGGACAACCTGTCCAAGGAAGGGATATTTGAGTTAAGGTGTAAAGGTCGATGAGGTCAACTTAAGAAAATCTAGGGTGAAAGAGTTATAGGCAGAGAAAATTAATAATAAATGCGGCGCATGAGAAAGGTACTTAAAGAAATGACAATTAGCTGGGATGTATCACAGAGAGAAGAGTGCAAGATGAAGTCAGGAAGGCAGAAAGGTCAGATCATGTAAGTGCCTTTGGGCATAGTAAGAATTTTGGAATTTGTTCCAATTGCAATGAAAATCCACTGAGTGTTTTAAGCAGGTGAGTGATGTGATTTGTTTTGTGCTCTGAGAAGACTAATTGGGCTGGTGCGTGGAAAACAAATTAGAGTGGGATGAGAGTGACAGCAAGGAGACCAGATAGAAGGCAAATGCAAGCAAGAGATAGTGCTTGGGGTAGATGTGACAGGGGTGATGAATGGATTTGTGACAATCTGGATATAGAGCCAACATGACTTGGATGTGGGGGTAAAGCAAAAGAGA
Organism: Tapirus indicus; assembly: GCA_031878705.1. NCBI lineage: Eukaryota > Metazoa > Chordata > Mammalia > Perissodactyla > Tapiridae > Tapirus > Tapirus indicus. Next base: position 134,239,625 of record CM062919.1, on the reverse strand, counting down.
GAAACCAAGCAAAATTCCTAGGTTTGATGATGGTATTAGTTACTAAGATGGGGAAGATTTCCACTCCTTACTTCAATCACAGCAGTTCCACTTTTATCAGGTTTATATATTGGGGTTTTATGTATAAGATTTTTAAGGGTTCTGCTGCTAAAAAAAAGTTTGAAAACCACTGCTGTAGAAATTCAAGTACAGAGCTCAACAAAGTGATCAAGGCCAGGGGTACATATTTGGGATATGTTATTACTGAGATGAAAGTTTGAGTTGGGTAGGGTAAATGTGATCATCTAAGGAGAGGGAGAAAAAGTGCGTAACATGGCTAACAATTTAAGAAACGTCTACTTTCAGTAGGTAGGATAAGGAAATGTGAAAAGCAAAGCAAGAAAAGAAATGGCCACAAAGGTCAGAGAAGAAAATAGGGCACAAACACAAAAGATCTAGTAAAGAAATGTTTAAGAAGGGCAGAAAAACCATCAATCAAGGAGAACTGATAACCAAGGAGAATGGAGGATTTTGTTTTAAGGCAAAAAAGATACCAATAATCTTGAGGAGAAGAATAGAGAGGTGGGACCAAATTCAAATTTAAAGAAATGCCAAAAATTAACTATCGCAAATACAGACTCTTCTTCCAAGCAATTTCAAAGAATGGGAAGGAGAAAATATAGTAATCTGAGGAATCATCAGGGGAGGTCTATATTCCTAGGTCTTCGAAGAACCCCACAAAAGAGAGACTAAGATTTAAAAAAAGAAGGAATATAACTGATAGAACAAAATATAAGAAGAAACAGAAAAGATTTGGGGTTGTATAGTAGGCAAGACATGGGGATATAACAATAGAAAGTAGGGAAAAAGAAAGGAATGCTTCATCTGGTTCCGGAAATTATAGCAGCAATAATAAAGATAAGGCTGATTTTCCAGACCTAGGGAGTGAAGTATCTACTGTCTATTTATTACATTAATACCAACTCCCAAATCTAGCATCTGCCTTGTATATATTGTACAAGCCTATCTACACAGGTTGGATACTAAAGTAGAATGGAGAAGAGAAAAGATAATAAGAGTTATAGTACATAGCAATACTACAAGGAAGCTCATTTTATTTCTATTAAAGAGATGAGGAAACTGAAGTTCATTCAGTTAAGCAACCTGTCCAAGACAATAGAAAATAAAAAATGAGAATACAAATCTGAAGCTATCTGACTTCAAAACCTATGCTCTTCATACTTCACACTACACAGAAGCACATTTTTAGATCAGGTGTGCATATGTGGAGTATTTGTGAAATAAAATTATAATTATCAATAAAATACATATTTTGAAATAAACCAGTAATAATCTATTAGAGGCAAAAGTTACAAACAATGAAGTTATGAATTTGTTTTTACTCTTGACCAATATGTTCTACAAGTAAAGTCTAATATTCTTCTTTATGCCCCTTAAAGATTAAGAGGGAAAGATACAAACATTTTTGAACAAAGGGTGACTGTAAGTAACCCCTAAAATAACATTAAAGTAAAACAGTGTGAAGAAATAGGAAAATGACAGCAAAGCCCTATTTCTTATCATAAAACATGTTTTCTGTGCTCAGAAAACTAGCTGCCAACACATAAGGAACTGTCTGGCAATTCTTATGACTAAGCACATCTGCTCGGGGCCATTTCTCACATGGGATAGTTTCCAAGAGACACTATGAATCAAAGCTAGTGATCCATGAATTCCAGATTTCCATAGCATTTTTATAATAGAAGACACAATATTATTCAAATTGGAACATGAAACATCTGAGAAAAATCTGTTATCGCAGCTAAAATAAAACTATTACATGGCAAAGAAGGTACATATACTTATTAAAAAGATATATAAAAATTATAGGCACAGTCAACATTTTTGAAGAAAGAAGTATGCATCTGTAAAAGTGATTAAAAATGAACACAATGAATATACATAGACAGTGATTAATATAATTTAACCTTTGTATTAAACATAATAGAAGGATATCAAGGATTATATTCCTATCACATCAGCTCTTATGTTCTTCAATAAAACCATTTATTTATAAATCATTTCACTATCACACTTAAAGGATTTCCTGAATTTTATTTCATATTTAAATAGAGAACTAGACATAAAAAAATACTTAAATGCGTATATCATGCATTCAAACTTTGAGATGACTGGTAATAAAAACAGATTTAAAAGTCAATCTAGCTTAGGGGCTGGCCCCGGGGTGCAGCGGTTTAGTTCGCACCTGGCAGCCGGGGGTTCGGGGTTTCGGATCCCAGACGCCTGCGATGCACTGCTTGTCAGCCATGCTGTGGCGGCGTCCCATATAACGTAGAGGAAGATGGGCACAGATGTTAGCCCAGGGCCAGTCTTCCTCAGCAAAAAGAGGAGGATTGGCAATGGATGTTAGCTCAGGGCTGGTCTTCCTCACACACACACACACAAAGTCAATATAGCTTAAAGCCTGGATCCTTAATGGGAAACACTGAAAAATCTTTTAATTCATTCTGTAAAGCTAATATTAATTATATTAACAATGTTTTTTTTTTTCCAGATGTGCTGTTTTGGAAATCAAACTACCAAGTGGGCACACATTACTGCTGAATATAAAATATAATTTTCTAAATAATGACAGACCAAGAAAACAGTTCTGCCCCCAAAAAGGCTGAAGGCAAAATACAGAAATAGAAAACCTACATAAATTAGTTTAGTTTTGTCCCTCCAATGAAGAGCAATTTAATTAATTATTTAATTAACTGACTTAATGACTCCAAAAAGATTTTTTGAGCACTTGCCATGTGTCTAGCACTGCACTAGATGATGGCAAGATAAAAATGACTAAATAATGATCCACACTTTTAAGGAGCTTAAAAACTAGCAAGGAGAGATCAATTCGTACAGAATTAAGCACACTAAGTGTTAACACCGTGACAGACGTATGTGCAGTCTCCAGCGGAGACACAAAGGAAAAGTTCTTTCTTCTACCTGAAGAAAGAACTATAAAGATTCAGAAGCTTTCTAGATGTGACATTTGAGCTAAACCTTGAAAGGTGAGAGGATATTTATCAGGAAGGGGCATTTTAGGCAGCCTGAACGATGTGAGCAAAAGTAAGGAGTTATGAAATCGCATGGCTTGGACGGGAAACTAAAAACAGTTCAGGAAATTGAGGTGAGGAGTAACAAGATATGGAGTTCAGCAGCCAGGGGTCAGGTCACAGAAGACTTTTGTCATGCTGAGTAATTTGGATTATATCTTAAGGGCATTTATTAGCCATTGAAAGAGAGTGACATAATCAGATTTTATTTTAGAAAGTACATTTTGATGACAGTATGAAAAAGGAAGAAGGGGCGGGGCTAACCCAATTTGGAGGTTACTGCAGTAGTTCAGAAGAGATGATGGACTGAGCAAAGGCAATAACAATATAGTGATGCAGAAGTGAAGGATCTGAGAGACATTTAGAAGGCAGAGTTGGGATAGACAAGGATTTAGGATGCCTCCTTGTTTTCTAAAGCAGGAACTGGATGGCTCCATTCACAAATATAAAGAGAAGATTCAGGAGATATGATAATAAGCTCAGTTTAGTGCCTCTGACCTATCTGGGTAGAGATAACCAGGAGAACCTTAGCCAGAAAAATTTAATGCGGTCTCATTTTTAGAGATTGTTGAAGTCACAAAAATGTGCAACAGATGAAATGGGTCAAATTACAACAATTTTGATGCTATCATACATGTATCAATTACGTATCAAATACGTAAACTTATTAAAGACCATTTCTACACTCAGAGCACACATGTACATATTTAAGTTCTCAATAGATATAAACTAAATTGATTGACAAGTTACAGATTCTTTATATGAAGATAATATCCATGTCTGCTAATGAGATCAGTCCTTACTGGCTAAAATTTTTTTTAATAAATATTCTGATGATGCCACTCTGATGAGAGCATAATATGGACCCCTACACAAATACTTTAGTCAGTCTTTACTGTACATCCTTTTACAAAGATAATATTGATTATTCCTGAAACAGAAACACAAATGACAACCTTTTCCTTCAAAGTCTTTACAAGGCAGATATAAAATCTGAGCATATATGACTCAAAAAACAATCATTTCCATAACTCAGCTGGATATACATTATAAACAAATATATGTGACAAAAAAAGCACATAAGAGAAATAGTATAAAATCTCAGTTAAAATGAATAAATGCTGAGTATATCCAAAAGAAAAGAAGAGTAGAAATCTGGTGGAATGAATGAGAGAAGTCTTCCTAGAGAAGGCAAGTTTTAACCAGATTTAGAAAGTTATAAATTTTCTGAGAAACAGAATAATAATCAAAGGCAAAAAGGAAGAAACTAAAAGTTCTTCCATGAGAAACAGCAAAATGACTACTTTGAGCAGTTTGTACCTAACTGGAGGGTTGGGGAAGACCAGGTCAACGAAGGTTCTTAGGAACCAGGCTTTAAAACTAGTTTTATCTGCTACAACAGTGCATTACTAGAAACTCTCAAAAAGGAAAATAATAAAAGCTTTAATTAAAAGTTCACATAATTCTATTTTTTTTTGCACAACGAGTGATACTATGTTTTCAGTATTAGTACAAACTTAAACAAATATAGTATTTAAAGAGTTTCTAATTTAGTTATTCTTGGCACAGTTATACAGGGCATCTCAAAACCTAAATTCTGGTAATGTCAATATGCCCATCATTCAGAATCTGTTAAACCTGAAAGCAACATCCTCTTTCTTAAAAGAAGCATCTGCTTATCCTTATGTTCCTCCAAATCTGTGGCAGGAAAAGCAAGCATAGTTTTATGTATACAACTCTGAACTGCTTAATGTTAAGCTATGGAATATTGTCAGTAAATATTATGGCAAAGTTGCTCACGGACAATTAAACACTTAAGACCTTTTAGGCTTTAGAGAATCACAACTAGCTTTATTAATTTCTAATCTCAATTTATAATCTTTAGGCTCCAATGTTCAAAAGCCAAATGAAACTTCCACGCAGATGTCAAAAAACAATGTACCCAACTCATCATCCTTTCTTTTTTTTTTTTTTTTTTTTTGTGAGGAAGACCAGCCCTGAGCTAACATCCATCCAACCCTCTTTTTGCTGAGGAAGACTGGCCCTGGGCTAACATCGTGCCCATCTTCCTCTACTTTATATGGGACGCCACCACGGCGTGGCTGACAGGCAGTGCATCGGTGGGCGCAGGGATCCAAACCTGCGAACCCCGGGCTGCCAAGCGCGGACTAAACCGCTGCGCCACCGGGCGGCCCCCTCATCATCCTTTCTTTAATAATCGACTTTCATTCCTGACTTCCTTACTGCTGTGAAAACTGTCAGAGAGCCAGGTTTAGAAACATTCTAGATAAGCTAATTACAAGATGTGAGTTCTAATTTGGCTCTTCCATGATTTTGTTGTGCAATCCTGGACAAGATGAATGATTTCTGAGCCTTTGGTTCAGTTTGGTTTCTTCTAAGATGACTATTAAAATACCTTTAGCAATAAAATTCCATGATTCTTCCCCTTTTAGCCCAGTATCACCAAGTTCTGCCCATTTTTTCCTATAATCTTTTACATGCATTTTTATTTTCTATTTCCATTATCATCATATGATCACAGGTCTTTATGAACCAATTTCCTTACTCATCTTCCTTCCAGAATCTTCACACCCTGATTTATCCTATATACACCATAAATTTTATATTCTGTTTTTCTTCTACACTTTTCTGAACCTTGAGTGAATAAATTAATCACACTGTTATTTCCATGACCCATTAACACTATTAGCTCTGAAAGACTGCTCTCATTTGTTTATTTTTGTTCTGTTCATTCCCAGTCCCTCTCTCATTCCCCTTCATTTTGTAGGTTCACATTAAAATGTTATATATCCTTGGATATATACATATATTGGCAAAACATATTTGTTATTTGCACGTATGTGTTTTTATGCTACAGATTCACATCTCTTTTTACTTTCTTAGTATAAATCTGGTTTTTTTTAGATCTATGTGGCTGTCACTATATCTTTACATGTAAATACATGTTTCTAAATGATGTGCAGTATTCACAGGATGCAATTACCACATTTTACCTATCTACTTTCTTAGTGACAGATACCTAGGCTGCCTCCAATTCCCTACTTCTACAAATAGTCTCACTCCACAGAGGCAATCACTAACTTGGAGTTAGGGCATACCATTCCTGGAAATGTTTTAATTTTATTGTTTTATAATATATAAACACACACACTATACATATATATATTTATATATATATATAAAATGTCTATATACACATTAAAATTATATAAAATGTATATACATTTTATTATTTTACTATATATGTTGACATGGAGAGATATATACATATAATGAAATATATATATGGATATATATAAGTAAAATAGCTATCCATAATCAATACACACTATAGTTTAAAACATTTGAAATGTAAATAAATCGTATCATACTGTAACTCCTTTTGTACCTTGTTACACTCCACATTATATTTTTGACATTGATAACTGGTTGTGAAGTAGTATCACATTATTTTAACTTGCATTTTCCTCATCGCTATGACTTTTGAAATGTTTGTTCATATCCTTTGCCCAATTTTCTATGGATTTTTATTTATTATTATTGATGCTTAGTCAATGTATCCTCAACACTAATGCACTGTCAGTTATATGCATTGCAAATGTCTTCTCACAGACTGTGGGTTGCCTTTTCATTTAACTTATATTGATTTTTGTAACAGAAGTTTACATTTTACCATAGTCAAATATATCAGTCTTTTTCTTTTTGGCTTGTATTTAAATTCTGATCAAGAAATACTTCTGTAGCAAAATGTTAAAGAGAGATTTTCTGATATTTTAAAACAAAATATTTAAAGTATTGCTTTTTACATTTAGGTATTTGAACCATAAAACCATATAAATACCTAAATATGAAAAGCCAAACGAGACTTTTTCATAGGTAACAACTATTTCTAACATGATTATTTCCCTACTGATTCATAATGCCACCTCTGTCATATACTAAACTTCTATGTATGCTCTTTATTCTGTCAAATTCAGATTCTTGTAAATACCATTGCATTTTATTTTTCTATGGAATAATTTTGGTAAATGATACTTTACTACTTCATGATGTCAGGATTAGATTATCAAGTTTCTCTCTCACACACACATACATACACACACACTATATGAGTTTTGATACAAACTGCACTGAGACTAATTTTAAAGATTTGGAAAGACTCATTCTCATTAGAGAAGTTAATTTTCCCAACCAAGTACAGTAGTTCTAAATTTCTCATTTAGTCCTTTAGTATATCTTCTATTTTTTTTTTCTCCCTGAGGAAGATTCACCCTGAGCTAACATCTGTTGCCAATCTTCCTCTTTTTGCTTGAGGAAGATTTGCCCTGAGATAACATTTGTGCCAATCTTCCTCTATTTTGTATGTGGCTCACCAAGACAGCACGGCTGCTGACAAGTGGTGTAGGTCCACACCTGGGAACCAAACCCGGGCTGCTGAAGTGGAGCACGCCAAACTGCTAGGCCATGGGGATGGCCCCCCTATATCTTCTATTTTTTTGCTGAGACTTCCCATTCCTTTGTTGGGAATCTCTGTTTTTTCATTTGTTTCAAGTTTGTTCATAATTGCTCAATGATGCATTTTGATGATGACTATTTAAAATTTTTGTCAAATAATTTTAACATCTCTGTCATCTAAGTGTTGCTTCTACTGATTGTCTTTTTCATTCAAGTTGAGATTTTTGTGATTCTTGGCATGATGAGTGATCTTTGACAGAAACCTAGACATTTTGGGTATTATGTCATGAGACTCTGGATATTATTTTAAACCATTTAGCTTATGTCCTCTGATACCTTTCCTTGGCGGAATGAGGTAGGGGTAGAAGTCCAGGTTCCCCACTAGGCCTTTGCTGGCATTGGTACAGGTGGGTCCACAGTTTTTTCTGTAGTACTTGGCTGGATTAGAGAGGTTATTATTTTAAAGATCTTTGTCATTCTAGGCTGCTCCTTTCCTGGTTCTCTGGCTACAGAGAGAAGGTCTTTGTTGAGGCTTTTTTTTTGGTCTGTGCTTGTTGGTGGTGTCAGATTGCCAACTTCTTCAGTTCCAAGTCTGGGTTATATGAGGCAAAAAACCAAAACCAAAACTCAAACCAAAAAAACCCAGAGACTTTACCATGGTGTCATTACTTGGATCCTGAGCAGCCCAGCCAATCTGCTTTCTTCTCTCTACCCTTCTGTCTTCCTGTGTTTTTTTTGTATATATTTCCTGGGGTTTTAGCTGCACTTAGCAGGAGGAATAGGCCATAGAACTGCTCCATCTTCCTGCCCATTGATTTTTAATAAAAATGTGCACTATAATTCAAAAGCTAGTTAAACCTTATTTCAGGTATTATTATAAGACATTACTGCTAATATTGCTCAGAACATGTACACTCATATACTACTTTATTTACCTGATATCCTGCCTATATATCCAGCTAGAATGTTAAGCACTTCTTCTAAACATGGCACCTCTTGATGCCATAAAAGTCTTGCAAAGGGCACGGATACAGGTAGAAAGGATTGTGGCCATTTTTGAAAACCACAACAGTTCATAGAAGTGTGAATCTGCTTCTGGCCTCTCTAATCTGTTCAGTTTATCTATCCTTATGCCAATACCACAATCATATTTTTGACTTTTAGTAAGTCATGATAATCTGGTATGGGAAGTCCACCCAACTTGTTTTTCTTCTTCAGAAATGTTTTGTGTATTCTTGACCTTTTGTATACCTATATAAATTTTAAAATCAGCTTTTCAAATTCTATAAAAATCCTACTGGGTTTTTGACTGGAACTGCATTGAATGCAGTGATCATTTTAAGCTATGCATAAATATGCTTCTTGATTTCTAAAGTTATGGGAATTATCTAGGTATCTTTTTGTTACTGATGTATAAATAAGAAACTGTGGTCTATGTTAAATCAATCTTTTGAAAATTGTTAAGATTTATGTTTTGTCACCTAGAATGAGTTCAATGTTTTTTAGTGTTTTGTATACATATGAAAAGAAAGTAGACTCTGCAGCACTCTTGTTAAAATCACAATGACCTCTATACTGGGTTGAATAGTGTCCCCCCAAAATTTAAGTCCACCTGGAACCTTACTTGAAAATAGAATCTTTGCAGAGGTAATTAAGGTAAGGATCTCAGGACGAAATCATTCTGGATTAGGGTGCGCTCTAAATCCTATGACTATTATGCTTATAAGAGGAGAGGACACACAGAGAACAAGGTCATGTGAAAATGAAGGTAGACAGAGAGTGGAGTTACATTGCCACAAACCAAGGAATACATAAGGCCAACAGCAGCTGGAAGAGGCAAGGAAAGATTCTTCCCTAGAGCCTTCAGGGACAGCATGGCCCTGCTAACACCTTGATTTCAAACTTCTGGTCTCCAGAATTATGAGAGAATAAATTTCTGTTCTGAGCCACCAAGTTTGTGGTAATTTGTTATGGCAGCCCTAGGAAAGGAATACCAGGGCTAAACCTAGTATTAGTATGGTTGCTTCACGTTGCTAAATCCAATGGTCAATTCTCAGAACTCATCCTGCTTTATCTATCATAAGCACTTGACTTAGCAATCACTCCTCCTTCTTGGTATACTTCCTTCACTTTGCTTTCAGGACATGACACTTCCTGGTACTCCTCCCATTTCATAGGCATCTTCTCAGCCTCTTTTGTTGATTACTCCTCTTTTCCCTTACATCTCAATATTTGAGTGTCCCAGAGCTCAGTTATAGGTTCTTAACTCTTTTCTATCTATGCTTATCTATTTCAGTCTCATGGCTTTAAACACTATTCTTATGTTGATCATCAAAAATTTATCTCTCTAAGTCCAAATCTCTTAACTGAACTGCTTGCTCATGGTTATCACCACTGGGACTTCCAGTAGGTTTTGGAAACTCAACATGGCCAAAATTGCCCCTTACCCCACCAAATCTGGCCACCTACATATAGACTTCTCAGTCCATGGTAATACCATCTTCCAGTTGATTGTGGAAAAAAACTTAGAGTCATCCCTGATGCCTCAATATCTCTGTTGCCTCCATCCAATCTATCAGGAAATCTTCTTGAATCTACCATACAAAACATTAAAAAAACATATCCAGAATCTGACCGCATCTTATCATCTCCCACTGCTACCACCATGGTCCTAGTCAACATGATCTCTTGCCTGGGTTACTGCAATAGCCTCCTCATTGGTCTCCTTGCTTCCATTTTTGCCTCTCTACAGTCTACTTTCAATATGGCCGTCAGAGTGATCAATTCTATTAAAATATAAGTCAGATCATGTCAATCTTTTATTAAAAACAATTTCTATTTCATCCATAGTAAAAAACCAGTCCTCACATTGGCCTACAAGGCCTCATATCACCTTGTCTCCCACCCTCTCATAACATTTCTGGCCTCCTCTCCTACTATTCTCCTCCTTGTTTACTCTCTGCTCTAGATATACTAGTGTGAGAGATTGTTAAAATGGCCAAATATTCTTCCCTGTCTACATCCATATCTTTGCAACAAATGGGGAACTATTTCCCTGTCCTCTGAATTTGGGTTGACCACGTGACTTCTTTTGCCATAGGTAATTAACAAATATGATTCAAGAGAGGCTTGAAAAGTATTTGTTCATGGGGATTTGCTCTCTTGCTATTCTTGGGAACCCTGCCATGGCCAAGTGAAGAAGTAAGACTTGCCCTGTTGCCCTGATGAAGAGACTGCCAAGTGCCAGACAGGTTTCTCATCTACTGCCAACTACTAGATCATCCTTCTAGCTGACCAACCAGCTGCCTGGAGACACACAGGCAACGCCAGAAGATATCAGCCCAGCAGCCCCAGACTAGAAAACCTGCTCTATTGTCCCCCAAATCATAATCTAAATAAGTTATTGTTTTGAGTCACAAAGTTTTGGAATGGCTTGTTATTCAGCATTACATAACAGACACATCTAGCTTCCTTGCTGTTCTTCAAGCACATTTCCACCTTTGCAATGGCAAGTTCTTTACTTGGAACACTCCTTCCCGGTATTGCATGGATAATTTGTTCACAGCCTTCAAGTCTTTGTTCAAATCTCAACCTCTTCATGAGGCCTACTCTGCAAACTCTATATAAAATTGCAATCCCACACTACCTCTCGGCACTCCAGGATCCCTCTTATCCTGATCATTTTTTGTTTTGTTTTTCTGTAGCACTTACCGCCTCCTAACATACTATATATTTTACTTAGATATTGTATTTGTTTATTGTTTGTCTGCTCTTGCTAGAATGTAAGTTGCAAAGGGACAGAGGTCTACAACTGTATTATACATTGATGTAACCCATGTGTCAAAATCAGAGCCTGGCACATAGTAGATGCTTGCTAAATATTCACCGAATAATTGAATGGTTCAATGTTCTAGAGATGTCTATCAGATCAAGTTGTTAATCACATAATTCACGTCTTCTATATTCATCCGTCACTGAGAGAGATAAAAATCTTTACTATGATTGTGGACTTGTTCTGCCATGCCTTGTATTTCTGTCGGTTTTTGCTTTAGTGTCTAGCATTTTCATTATAAAACAACTTAAAAGGAAGTTTAAAAAAACGCATAACAAAACATTCAACCAAGCTGGCCTTTCTTTTAAGTGTCCTAAATTAGATAAGTTTCACTTTAATTTTTTAATAGTATTATAATTTTATTAAACAATAAAAATAAATAATAATAATAACCAAGAATAACTTAGGGCTGTTATGCATTTACTGTTCTAATACTATTCTAATTCTAATGTTCAAGGAATAGGTAACCTATAAAAATTATTCTACTAAAGATGAAAAAGGAATAACAATGGACAGTGAATAAGAATTCAACTAATAAATATAGCACATCCATATCATATAATATAACATTAAGGTTGACAATATTGATATGATGTTCATATATCAGTAAGTAAAACAATTAGGCTATTAAAAACTGCCTATGTCATCACATTTTTACTAAAATACTTAAACACACACACATACCTATGTTACACATTTAAAAGTTAACAATAGTCATCTCTAAATAATGGAATTATGAGATTTTCATTTTCCACTTAAGTTGTATAATAAAGAATTTGTCTGGTCTTTGTCTAAGGTTCCTGGGATGGAGCATATAAACCCTTGGAATTTCCTGAGTAATAGGAGTATCTTTGTTATTCATGGAAGACCCTTGGGACCACACCTGAGTTTATGCTAACGAAATGACTCAGGGTAGGCCCCTGGATAGTTTCAGGATGGGAGCTGGGCAATGCTGGAAAGACCAACCAGGCAATTAGAGGGTTGAGGCTTTGAGCCATGTGATATAGGCCTAATCTCCTGACCTCCAGGGCGGAGAGGGGAACTGGAGATTGAGTTTAATCAAGTGGCCAATGATTCAATCAGTCATTATACTTAAAATTCAGAAATGTAGTCATATAAGGTTTTGTTCTATGGTGCAGTCATTTAGAAATATCATTAAATTGTAATGTAAATTTATTTACATTTAATATAAATCATACACACACAATAAAACCCCAATAAAAACTCTGGAAACTGAGGCTTAGGTGAGCTTCCTGGCTGGTGCACACTGATGTGCCAGGAGGGTGATGCATTCTGATTTTATGGGCAGAGGACATGGAAATTGTACTTTCAGGACCTTCCGAGATCTCACCCAATGGGTCTCTTCTTTTTTGGCTGATTCTGATTTATGTCCTTTATAATGAAATTTTAATCATAAGTAATAGTGCTTTCCTGAGGTGTCTGAGCCATTCTAGAGAATTACTGAGCCTGCGGGATTAGTCAGAACATCTACATTTTGGCCAGTTGGTCAAAAGTGTGGATGACCTGGGGAACCTCTGAACTTGGGGCTGGTGAGGGTAGTCTTGTTGGGGATTGTGCCCTTAATTTGTGGAGTCTGTACAAACTCTTGTTAGCATTGCATTGCTAGAATTAGAATTCTAATAGCATAGCATTAGAATTGCATTGCAACTTGATATACTTTTATACAATCTAAAGTTTTTTTATAATGGACTTATGTTACTTTTATAACTAAAAAAACTACTTCCATTTTGAAAAAAAGAGGAATAAGATCTTGCACTTAAATAAATCATTACTATTTTAAATTGTAAATTAACAACATCTAAAGAAATAAGGAGGACCAAATAAGAGCCCATAAGTAGAAATGTCTAGGAGAAAAGAAAGTAAATTTAATTAAAATAATTAAAAACTTGATGAAGGCAATAAAATAAAAATATAAAAAGTAGTGCATAAAATTTTGTAAAATAAATGCTTTTTTTAAAAAAACAATATTTTGTGGGGTAAAATATATGATCGTGTGAAAAACAAAACAAATAGCAAGGTTCGTTTAACAAACAACTTACTTTTTTTTATACAACATAAATTTACATTACAATTTAAAGATATTTCTAAATGACTGCCTCAAGAACAAAACCTTAAATGACTACACTTCTGAATTTTAAGTATTCTGACTAAGGAGAACAAAAAGCGAAAAAAACATTTTTGGTCATTTGGAGTCTTTCCTGTGAAGTCTATTAATGTAATGATTACTAAGCCACTGGACCAGAATATAGACATACAGTATTAAGTTGCCTAATTGTTCAAAACCCTTTATTAGCTTCCTTCTCATCCCCTTCTCCGTCTCACTTTCCCACTCCCCTACAGGTGCTCCCTGTATTACCTCTAAATAAATTACATGCTTTTATTTACATACATACATATGTACATCCAGAATGTACATATTAGATACATACATCCAGAAAATTTTTTTCTAAGAGTACTGATTTTCTTCCATAAGCACTGGTGTTACCAACATGGCATATCCCTTCACATATATATCATAGTTGCTTCCTGACTAATAGTCTTGAATTCAGTCTCTTCCTGTCCCAACAGAACATACATACAAAAAGCTATTGAAAGATGCTTAAAAGGGAGGAAAAAAACACTTATGGGAAAAATTATGGCATCATCACTTCCCCTGAAGAAAAATAATTATTAACAAAATTACAAAATTCATTTTTGAAAATACCTAAGTTGTTTTCGGAGTTGCTCTATTTCCATATTTTGTTCAGTTACTGTTTTCAGAAAGTGTTGGTTAGTCTGCCACAAGAAAAAAAATAGAAACATTCAGTATTAGAACATTTAAAACTACACCTTTAAAGATTAACTATAGGGCATATAAGTAGAAAAAATAAAATGAAGTCATGATAACGACTAGATTTTTTGATGGTAAAATATAACCCTGGCCATCTTTAGCCACCTTTACTGCTTCAGTGGACACCTGCTTCACTCTGAAGCTGCATCTGCATTTCCATCTCTTATGGCTTTCTCTGGCCATCTGAATCTCCTTTGCTCACCTAACTGTGCAGAAGGCTACAGGTGTTGTAGAGTTCATGTCCATGGCCTGCTCTGGAAGAGCATGATAACAATGACTGAAGGGAATTGGTGTGTAAATATCCCAAACTCCTGTGCCCCGTGGTGGAACAACTCTGAGCTCTGTGCTCTACACTGGCTTCCAGAGTTCATTAGTGGGATTAAGTTTCAGTTATCCACCGTGTTAATTTGCTTGATTGCTAAAAACCCTTTATTGGCTGCCTTCTCTTTCCTTCCCAGTCTCACTTCTCCACTCCCCTATTGGGGCTCCCTAGTATTATCTCCTAAATAAATGACATGCTTTGGAACCCTTTTCTCAACATCTGGAGAAAAGGGAGAAACATAGAGTAAGATATGAAGCAGTCTTCCAAGTGTAGAAAAAATTTTTCTAGGGGAATTTATTTTCTTCCATAAGTGCTGGTTTTACCATGATGGGACAAATTTCTTATCCTTATCTATATGCCTTACAGGCAAAGTCATATAGATTACAGTTACCTCCTATCTGAGAGTCTTGGTTTCAGTCTCCCCACAGATCATACATACATCTCTCCAACTAAAGTCCCTGAGGCAGTTTTCATTGTACTTCTCTCACACTGTAGCCAATTTCATTGACTTCATATTTTTAATACACTCCTGTATTTCCCTCTACCTGGGATGTCCTCATTCTGCCAGCATTCATCCCTTCACATCCTGTGTGGTCCACTCACTCTATGGCAGAATTGTTTCCTTTCTGCATTTTGATGAAACTTTATATGTACTTTTACAATGCATGCATTATATTTATATACTATATTAAAAGTTTATATATTCCCGGCTACAATATGAACCTTTTATTGAAGACCAGCTTCTTCCGGAACTCCCAATGTCTGGCACATGATTTAATACATTCTAAATACTTATACCTTTGAGGAATGAATGAATGAATGCCTTTATTGAGACATGAAAAAGAGCCTGAGGACTGCATCTTTATCTTTACCTTGGGAAGTAGACTACTGCAGACCAGAATTTAGTATTCAACTCACAGGTCACAATTTAAGAGACCAAATATCACATGCAGAGAAAGAAGGATAAAATAATGACAGGTAGGTAAATTATAACACACCAGAAAAATTAAAAAAAAAAAACAACAAAAAAAAACGGGTGTAACATTGGGCATGAATCAGAAAAGGCACAATGGTTATATACAAATAATTGAAGAATTGACTTGAAGAAGAAGTGAGCTTGTTCTACCTTACTCCAAAAGATAAAACTATATATCAGGGGGAGGAAATCTGATAAGAGAGATTTTAGCTTTCTAATAATCAGAGTTCAAAGGAAGAGGCTCCTTGGGGGAAGTGATAATATCTCTTACAGGGGATAGTCAAAGCAGAGGCCAGATGATCCTCTAACTGAAAAGCATTTAATAGAAGGATGGCTACATCATTTGGGAGAATAGATGACCTTTAATATCATCTCAAATTCTCCTGTGAAGCTATCTCAATGACTTCAGCCCAAACTGAAGGAATTCATGTCTCTGAATTCCTCTAAATGTCTGTAATACACCATTAATGTTTTATTATATATACTATGTTTAAACACCAGCATAATTAATGCTTGTGTTTTTTTTTTTTTTTTTTTTTTTTACTACTTGGGAGCACCTTAAAGACAAATGATGTAGAGAAATCAGCAAAAGCATAAATTAGAATTGTGAATTTGAAGAAGCTAGTGTTGGAAACAAATACACTTAAGTTGCTAGCAAGCCTACTAGGAGCTCAACAACTGCACTGGAATATGGCTCTGTTGTTCTGTATTTGTGATCATGAAGAAAATTATATACGATCTTAATATTCTAGAATTTGGAGATTCATAAAGGTCCAGAGAAGCATCCCTTTCAATCATCATCCATTTTAGCACCTTATTCATTTCACATGAATATGATTCATATGATTATCTCATATGCCATTCCTGTTTCACCAAGTAGACAGGGACTTTGTGGATAGATGCATATTTCTCTTGCAACTAGACAATCTATGAGCATGGAAGGAACTTAGTATGCAATTAACCAATATTTTTGAGTAATTTTATAGAGATGAGCAAATCACAAAAAAGAATATTATTTTAGTAAACAGAATCTCTAGGAAATGTGAACTCTTATTGCATCTATAGCCTTAATAAATAAATATAAACTTGTACTTTTATGTACCATTCAGGTCAGGGCATTTTATCTTCTGCATATTTCTAATGTGCATTGGTAATGAAAGATATTTTATTTACTTCTTGTATACTCATCAATTTATTGTATACTCATCAATTTATTGTACATCTATAAGAACTTATTCATTTAATGAGTTTATTCATGTAATAAGAAAACTTGTTAATGGAAACTGCTTGATTTTTAAAGGGCACTTCAAGTTTGATTTTCACTCAAATTGCTCTTGTGACTGTGCTCTGAATGCTCTTTGAGACATACAAGATCTTTATAATCACTTAGAGACCTCCCTTTACACTGAGCAGTCTTGTTTCATACCCAATAGGTACAATAAGAAAACTCTTAAGTTTTAAAATTTCTCTTAACTATTTTCCTTTATTTTAACCATCAGGATAGTCTTTTCTTGGCTCTTTATAACAAACTTTCTTTTATCCATCTTGTCACTCGTTTATCACTTTTATTGTATCCATAGCTTGTTATTCTTAGTTTTGGCCTGAAACTATGAATTCTTGTGCCTTTGAAATTTTTAATGTATTCCCTGTGAATACTCAAATATTCTTTTCCCATGGCTGTCATCAGAATGATTCTGGGTTGTTTATAATAAAATAGAGGCTCTGTGGTATAAGATACCAAAGGATTATATAACCCCCATAACTCTAGGAGATATACTAAAAGAAAGAATGCATAATTGTCATTTTAGGTTAAACCATTAATTTCACATAGAAATAAGATTTCTTAATTATGGAAATGAGTCATCATTTTGTTCTGGAGTACTTTAATAATATTTTAAAGCTCTAAGAAGTACATTATCAACAATTATAAGTGATTAGAAATTCCAAATGTTAACATAAGCAAAATAGGGAGAAATTTCTTTAATAACTTTTTACATGATTAAAGAAAAAAATTTTAAAAAGCAGAATAAGATTGGATAACTTACTTTTGATGACACAATTCCACTCTTAAACAAAGCCATTTTCATTAGGGATTAACAAGAATTAGTAGAATAACTATGTAAAATGAAGAAAGGAAAGAGAGGAATTACCTGGGATGTCATAATCCTATTACTCAACAATGAGGTAAAATAAAATTCCAAGAAGTAAAAGAAAAGGAGAGAAAAGAAGAGAAAAAGAAAAGAAAAGTGAGAGGGGAAAAAAAAGGTAAAGAGCAGGATTGGGAAGGCTAATTGTATTTCTTTCTAGGAAAAATTTAAAGGGAAATTTAGGGGTACCAATTAGTCCTGGTGGTCAATCAACTAACAAATAGTTCTTAGAGTCCTATTATTTTTAAGGAAATGGGCTATTCATTTGTTGAACAGTGCCACTATTCTTACTATATACCTCACAGTGTGCTAGGTGAAATACTAAGAATAAAGCATGTCTCCTACTCTTGAGGAGCTTACAGTCTAGATTACTCTCAGGAGGTCCTATCAAGGACCCCAAGAGTATTTTCAGATTAGGATATATTTTAGATAGCTGTTAGCTTTAGATCTCCAGAAAGTACTGTGAACCCTGTCATGCTACTGAATGTGAAAGAAAAAGACAGATAAAGAGAAAAGAGTCCTACTGCCTACTTATTTTAATTTCATGCAACATGTTTTTCTATGTGGTTGTTGATTTTCATTAGCATAAATAAACATTACTTACAGTAACAATTTCTAGTTTATATAAACAAGTACACCAGATGGATATTTTCACTTACCATTTCTATGTTCTCATTAGTAACATGAAGTTGCTTGGTCAGTTGTTGAAAATTGGTCAGCTGATCCTACAGTAGGAAGGTGGGGGGGGTACATAACTGTCATTTTGTTTGTAACCCATAAATAAAATTAAACTAAAATCATTATGCCTAAGTTGAGATGACATCAGTTATATTTCTTCTATTATCATGTGAATTAATAGTTGAAGAAATAATAAGATAAATTTTTTTAATGATTACAAAATTAAATACGGTGGCAATGCGGAAACTAATGTAACTATTTACATTTTATGTGAAGCCATTATTTCTAGAAATCAATCCATTAGTAAATAGACACGCTAGGGAGACCTTGTCCAATATTGGAAAACCACATTCAAACCTATTCAAAATCTACTATTCGAGCCATGGCACAGGAGTTATTGTCCCTCTCCCTGCTTTTTAAAATTCTCATGGCTTAAATGCCCCACAAGTTTTAAATTGTTTGATTATCTATTATGATCCTATTAAACATTATATGTGCAGGTGACACAAAGTTGGGAAGGGTCCTTAATACGTCAGATGACAGAATTCAAGACTGAATTCTTGAAATTCAGGGGGGAAATAAGGACAAAGTATTATTTGCAAAGTCTTGTACAAAAAAAACCTAACTGCAAAGCTACAGCACAAGAATGATATTATTCAGGTGAAAAAAAAAACACCTAACGGCTTAGTCGATTAACCTAAATGAAGAAACAGCCTAAAAAACATACTTATATTAGATACCGTTTCTATATCTCAGAAGTAAAAGTCTTATGGATCAGATCACATGTGGGTTATTTTCAAACCAGGACATGTACAGAAAAATAATCTTGTAAATTGCAAAGCATTATGTAAGTATTATCATGACTTCTTTAGAAATCTCCAATTATAATGATAATAATAGGAACACTTACAAACTGGAATTTGAAAAATCTATAAATGAGAGCTGAAGAGAGGCATGATAACCAACGTATTTAAACAGCTGCCTTCTCAAAATCCACAGAAAAAGGATCAAAATTGGAATTACTTCATAGTTTTCAATGTACCTAACAGAAAAAGAACCAATGGAAGGATAAAGGAGGCAGATTTTCCAATGGACTGGATGGTCTTGTGAGACAGTGAGTTCCTGTCAACAAGAGGTATAAAGCTAAAGCTAGGTGTCCACTTTGAAAGAATATAAAATGATTCTTGCTTTGGATACAAAGAAGTCTTTAATAACCATTAAGATCTCTTCCTATTGTAAAATTCTATTCTTATTAATTTATGTTAGACAAACTTGACATCTCTTTTAGTAAAAGGTCACATTTAAGGATGTTAACATTTTCATTTTACACAGCATTGTTATTATACTTGAGCAGCTTTCTTCATTGGCCATGATCTAATGAACAGTTTTTGTCTTCTTTAAGCCATGTAAGAAACCAAGAATAAAAAAGCTTTGGGGGTCCATTTGCACATAATAATTTTATAGATGCTTCTTAGCACTAAATACAGCTTTCATGCTAATCACATTATAAAATCCAAAGTACACTAAGCACTGCTTTAATTATCTTATCTGTTCAAGAGATTTCTAACCATCAAAGATCTATTTATTGCTAACATAAATAACACAGCAGAGACTTAGGTATTCCTCTCCAAAACTGAGTTCCTCCAGAATGCAATCTTATTGATATACAAGAAAACCATTAAATCCAAGATTACCTTTTGTTTTTGACTTTCAATTATGTGTATCTGGGCCTCAGTCATATGTTCCTGGTAAAGTTTCTGCAGTCTGTCCAACTCCTGAGAAACAGTCTGCCAGAGTTCCACAGCCTGAGTTTTTTCCTATAAAACAAAAACATTTGAGAATTCATTAAATTATTAGCAGGCTATTGCATAGTACAAATGAATCATATTCAATGAGTTCTTGTATAGAAAGTCACAAAATAAAAATAGAACTTGTGTAAAGATGGCAGAGTTGTAATATTTTTGATGATATGAAGTGATACTAATAATAATTTAGACAATAAACCTAGAGACGAAAATTTCTTATTTTGAAATATTCTTTTTTTTTCAGATTTCACAGCTAAAATTAAAACCCCTAAATCAGAGATATGGATCTAAATCACTCTCCTTATTTCACAAGAAAGTGCAAGTCCTAGAAATTAACTGAAGAAGAAAACTGTCCCTGGTAAAGTACCAGACTTTTTTTTAGATTGCAAAAGTAATAAACGTTTATTGTAGAAAATTAGGAAAATACAGAAAAATAGAGAAGAAAGTAAGAATTCCCTATAATTTACTATCTGATAATAAATATTGTTAACATCTGGATATAATCATCTTTATAAATGTTGGCTGTATTCATGTTTATAAATGTGATTTTGGGGGAGAATTTTGTATTTTTTTCTTTTAACAAAATTGGGAATCATACAATGTGCTGTTTGTATTATACTATTTTCACTTGGTATTTTATAATGCAAATTTTCTCAAGTTATTAACTATACTTTCAATATAGCAATTCTCAAAGTGTAGTATAGGGACGCTTGAAGTCAAAATTATGTTCACAATAATATGAAGACATTATTTGCCTTTTCCACTCTCATGCTCTCAGGAGTGTACAGGGGAGTTTTCGAAAGTGATGTGATGTGTGATGTTGTCATCGCTCTCACGGCTACTGGAATGCATTCTTATGCTCCCATTTGTTTTTAAAAATGTCTTAGTTTTAATTTGTAATATGATAATATGTAATATGATAAATATTGACAGACATATAACCCACAAAAACAAAAAGCTCTTTGGGGTCCTCAATAATTTTTAAGCATCCTGAAGAGAGGTCCTGAAACCAAACGGTTGAGAAACTCTAAGCTAGCATAGAGAGCATTATTCTCTTTTTAGAGAAGTGGAAACTGAAGGCCATTTGCCTAGGGTCCCTGAGTATGTTGTTGAAAGGGTCTAGAAGAAACTTTCATTTCTGTCTCTAAAATCCAAGTGTTTAAATCCTAGGCCATAGTTAATCCATTATCTCAGTTTTAGTTAGAAGGCAAGAAGGTGCAGTGAAAAGATAGGCATTTCTGAAACATAATGAGTATACATTTAAAATAAATATAGGTTTTTAGGTTTTAGGGAAATATTGCTGAGGCATAACATGCGTTCAGAAAACACACAAATCATGACTTTTTACAGAGTGAGTGCAGCAATGTAACCAGCACCCAGTTCAAGAAAGACAACATCACCAGCACCTAGAAATCAGATTTCCCTCTCTTCCAGATACTACCATCGCTTCAAAATAACTGTTAGCTTGGCTTCTAACATCATTGATTAGTTTTGTCTGAAACTTACACAGTTTTAAAATTTGTAGACAAACGCAGAATCTAGAGCTAGAAGACTTGGGTTGGACGCCTAATTCCTGGCTGAATAATCCTGGACAATTCATTTCATTTCCTTAAGACTGTTTCCTTTTCAGTAGAATGGTCATAAAAATGTCTCAGACCTCAGAAAGTTGCAGTTTCCCAATGCTGCCTGATGGCAAGAATCATCTGGACTACTAGTTAGAAAACCCAGATTCTCCCAGAGCAGTGGTTCTCAAAGGACTAGCAGCATCAGCATTACCTTACAACCTGTTAGAAATGTAAATTATTAAGTCCCATCTCAGACTTCTTAAATAAGAAACTCAGGGGAGGGAGGCAACAATCTTTATTTCAACAAGTCCTTGGGTGATTATGATGCACACTCAAATCTGAGAACTACTGTACTAAGATATAATTTTTTAAATGGTATAATTCATCATTTGGAAAAACCAGAATTTAAATGATTCCATATTTTTAGGTTTTTACATTACTACCAATTTTTCATTATCATAAATAATACTATGACAAACATATTTATTCATAAATTTTTACATACAGCTTCTTAGGACAGATTCCAAGAATCTAAGTGATGTCATCATCTAATCAATTGGTCAAAGAACCTGAACATTTCTAGGGCTCTTAATGCCAAACTGCCCTCCAGAAAGATTTTTACAAATCACCCTATTGTAGCAGAACAAAATACTCCAAACTAAAAACATTAACTTAGGTACTTAATATTGTAGTGGTGCTATCGGCTCCCAAAGCAATTATACTTGCTCTACACAGCACCTTTTGCACCTAATTTTAATTCTTGTTTATCTTGCTGTTCAGTAATGATGATGATAAAAATAATAGGTAAATTTATTAACTTACATATGTGCTAGGCATTACACCAAGTGCTGTATGGGGATATAAAATTTTTAATTACCATAAGAATTCCATAAGATAAGAATTATTATAATCTCTATATATAAATGAGGAAGATAAAGCACAAAGAAGTTTCCCAAGATCACAGAGTGAGAAAGTAGAATGGGGACCAAACTCAAGAAATTTGACCAGAAGTTTCTTCCAAACACCTGTGTGTTCCACAAAAGCAGGAACCAACATTCTCCAGTGTATCAGCATCAACACTTAGTATAGTGCCTCATATATAACAGACACCTAAGAAATATGTGTGGAATGAATGAGGATATTTGAATAATCAAACTCTCTATTGTTATTACTTTAATTAGGCATAATAATAAAGAATTCTTTTTCTCTCAATTTTCTACTATAAATTGTATTTAATTTAGTTTTTATCTGTTCAGTTTGGATTCAACTAGTCTTCAAGCATACACAAAAGTCTTTCAATCGAGTGAAAGATACCAAAACTGTATGTGTTTTATCAGACCTTTACAAACGAAATACATAAACATGTATGTATAAGTAACAAGCGGAATTAACATTTGACATTGTTTTATAAATTTATTAACATTTTCTATTACTCATACTTTATAAAACTGCCTAAACTCTCATTCAGTTAAAATTTTATGTTGATATACAAAGTACATTATAGATTTGGTGGCAAAATTTGTTTATAACCAATTTGCTTTTTTCTTTTCAACTGCTCAAACTTGGACCTCACCAAATCTATGAATTGATGATCCAAAATGTAGCAAAAAAGTAGGCCCATCTGCAGAGACGTAACATGAGATGAAGCAATTGCAGATGGAGAAAGGTAAAGAGAGGGGAAGACAGGAGGAGAAGGGAGTGAAGAATGAGAGAAAAATGTGGTTAAAAAAAAGAATACAGTAATTTTCAAGTTTTAATAAAATTTGGCATAGGTAATTATAGCAACAAAAGTACTCTAGAGAGATGCTCTTTAGAGATAGGGTTCTTTTTTTGTTTTGTTTTGTTTTTTGAAACAAAATATTATCTAGGTTTGTACTCTACACTTTTTAAAATTAATTTTTTTATCAATTTTACTGAGGCATGATTGACAATCATTGTATATGTTTAAGGCATACAAAAAGGGTTCTTTTACATACAGTCTATTGAAATCTTTTTCAGGAGTAATAAGAAATGCATATTGTGCCACAGCTTTTAAAAGACATATTTAACATCTGGTTAGAAAGTACTTATAAGTCTACATTAATTTCCATTTATTTCTACACAAACATTTATAAATCCTTCCTGATAAGACTAGTCTAGAACAGAGTAAAAAACATGCTTTCCTCATTATTTATTTCCTCTATGACTTTTTCAAATTTCTTCCCTCTACACATTAAAAAAATTCAATATTAAATAATGCTCTTTTTCAAGGTAAATACAGCTTACCTGATGAACTTAAAATATCATGTTCACAAGTAAAAAATTTCAAAACCAAGTTTCCATGGAATAAAAAAAAATATGACTTTTCATAGATAAGGATAAAATCAAAATTGTAATAAAGAATTTCTAATCCCCATTTATAAATGAGGAAACTGAGGCACACAGTTAGAAAGTAGAAGAATGGGATTCAAATCCATACAAGATGTGAGATATCTAGGATATAAAATTGTAAATTAAGATAAAATTCCCTCACATATAATCACAAAAAGTTACAGTGTTGCAAACAGGATATATATAACATAGCTTCCCAAATATTTTAATTACTATGAGAGAGGAAAAAAAGTATAATTCTAGAAGAAGTATATCTTTAGAAAAATATAATTCTATAATCTTTGAAAATTGAAGAAAACACAGTACTAGGAGAAAACAGAAAAATGAAAAATGTAAATTTAGGCAAGTGGATAATTGATGGTTTTTTTTCTTTAAAAATTTTCTTTGGCATTAAAATTTTTTATAAGGCATAAAAATCATGTCAAAAGCTTTATGATTCAATTAAAATATATATTTGGCAACTTTATTTATAACAAACAGTGAGGGTATATATTACAAGTTTTGTTACCTGTTAACCATTTTGCAAATTGTAGAAAAATCATGAAGTGTTAATACTTTTGTTATTCTGTTATTATCATTCATAAATAACGATTAACATAAATTTTTTAAAACTTGTTTTTTCAGGATATAATTAATATATATATATATATACATATATATAGCACTCACTTGATTGGCTAGTTGTAATTGTTCTTGAAGATTCCTGACTGTTTCATCATCTGTATATATATCATTTCCCACCTCTGGGTCAAAGGGAAGGGCCTCCAATTGCTTTTCAACAGCATTTTTTAATTCACTGTGCAACCTTTGGAACAAACAGTTAACACGATAATAATCTAAATTCACTTTATTAACAGTAATTACTGTCTCAGAGTCAACTAAATAAACATTTGGGTCAAAAATCACTCTACACAAAAATCATTCTTAAGTCGAGCTCAAAACTTAGTGTTTAGTTACCATTAAATACCGTGCTATAAAAAGTATTATATCACAATTTCAAATGCATTAAATTGGTCATAATTCAGTTTGTCCTAGGGAGATTTTAATTTCTCAAAAAGGTAAAGTTCAGATAGTACACCATATTAATTGATAAAACAAGTCATTCAAAAAAAATTTAAATATGATAATGGTTCCATCTAGTTAACTAAATGGAAAAACAGGAAATTTGAAAATTTTCTACTCTGAGGCTTCGTTATTGAGTTATTTACAAATTTAAAATTGTCATCTTTTGGGTTACTTTTTATTATTCCATTTTTCTACTCTATTATCTTTGCAGTTATATGATCCTTTGCTTTGCTTTTAGAGATTATAACATGCATCACTGAATTACCAAACTCTAAAATAAATTAGTATTCTATGTCTTTTGGGTAATGCGAGAACCTGAGACTATTTTAACTCCACTTACTCTTTTTCCAAATTTATGATATTGCTGTCTTGTATTTTAATTTTCTGTAGATATTTTAGAAACATTATTATTGTTTTAGAATAGTTGATGTTCAATAGACTTTCTCCCATAGTTACCCTTTCCTGTAGTCCTAAGCTTTCACCCGAGATTGTTTTCCCCTCTTTTTGTAGACTATCCTTTTAGAATTTTCTTTAATTTTGCTAATGATAATTTTCTCAATTTCTTTTCACCTGAAAATATACTTATTTGACTTTTCTTCTGGAAGGGTATTTCACTGGGTACAGAACTCTAACATAATAGTTTTTCTTTCAGCACTTTGAAGATATACCATTATCCCTTGATTTCCATCATTTCTGTTGAGAAATCAGTTAATATCTTATTGCTGCTCCTTTGAAGATGATCTCTTTCCGCTTTAATTTTTTTTTCTTTTTCTTTGATTTTGTATTTGATTTTACAATAACATACCTAGATATAGTACTTTTGTATTATCCTGTTACTATGCATGGTGTTCCTGCAGTCTGTGGATGGATTGATATCTGTCTTCTTGTTCTGGGACTCAAGTTACATAAATTTTAGCTCTTTTCACTATTTCCCCTATGTCTCTTACATTATTTTTTGTATTTTTCTATTGCCTTATCTCTCTGATCTTCATTCCAAATATTTTCTTCTGACTTGGGTTGCATTCCACTAATTCTCTCTTCAGTTACATCTCATTTCCATTACTGCATTTTTTCAGTTCTAGAATTTCTATTTGGTTATTTTTTTTTAAGTTTCTTGTTCTCTTATCAAAATTCTCAAAATTGTGTCTTACTTCACTGAACATATTAAACATAGTTATTTTAAGACCAACCCTGTGGATCTCTTTCTATTGCCTATTATTTCTTAGGATTTTTTTTAACCATGCTATCTTCAATCTTCTTGTCACTAGTTCTTTTTATCCCAGCTATGAGCCAGACATCACATGTAAAAAAGTACAGAGCTATTTTGATGTTAATGATGTCATGTGTATGTATGTAATGAAGTAATGATGTTATCTTCCTCTAAAATGGTCTTCTTTTTCTTTCTCCAGGTGGCTAACGACATTATCAATACCTGATCACCTTCTACCAACATCAAAGATTCAGAGAATTCAGAGCTATATTTTAGATCTTTTCAGAACTATTCTATTTTGGGTGTCACTCTTACTCCTAGGGTATCCTAACTCAATGCCTGGAAGTTCCTGAGCCACCCACTGTCAAGTCTGATGGGCCCTGAATTTCCATTTTTATCTCTCTAGCCCTGGGAATATGTATCAAGCTCTGATCAGTTTTTCAACCTCTCTTCACCTTTTTTGGGATAGGGAGGTACACCGAAGGGAAAGTAACCCCAAATGCAGCCTCATATCCCTGGATTTCTTTCTTTTCCTGATCTTTTGCCCTGTAATTCTTACTGACTCCAATTTACTTCAACAGATTTGATGTGTGTGTATGGGTGTGTGTGTGTGTGTGTGTGTGTGTGTGTGTAAGATCGGCCCTGAGATAACACCTGTTGCCAATCCTCCTCTCTCAGCTTGAGGAACAGTGGGTCTGAGCTAACATCTGTGGCCAGCTTCCTCTATTTTGTATGTCGATGCCACCACAGCATGGCTTGACAAAGTGGTGTAGGACTGCACCCAGGATCCGAACCTGCAAACCTGGGCCACCGAAGCAGAACGCACCAAACTTAACTACTATGCCACCAGGCCAACCCTCAACAGATTTGATTTTTGTCTAATTTTTGTTAAGATTGTCTAGTGTTTGTCCAGATTCTCTCATTTTTCTCAGGAGTCTGATTACCTAGTCTGACATTACTGTAAACAGAACTCTCTAGTTCATTTATTTTTAGTTTTATTTTTCAATTAATTAAAAATGTTCTCAGTACTAGCTTGGTTGCATCTCATTAGTTCCATGTGCTGTTTATGTAGTTTCTAATTTTAGTTTTCAATTCCTCTTTATCTCAGGAGTTAGGTGAAAATGTAGTTAAAAGAAATTCTTTGTGCACATTTTTTGCTATTTCTCATTTTATTGTAGGTGTGATTTATGATTATATGTATGCAGTGGGAGGGTTTGCAGTCCATGTCTATGTCTGTAAATGTTTCATGGGTCTTTTAATAAATAGTATATTCCTGTTGGTTCATATATGAGTAGTATAAACAGAAAAATATATATACGTATACTCAAACTTGATATGTGCTCTTTATAACCTCTATATCCCTGCTTATTTTTGCCCTTGTTTTCTTTGAAATATAATAAAGTTGCAATAATATATTTATAAATACTGATTAAATTAATTTTATCTAATTCTCCAAAGATATTAGCAGTATAATTAAGAAAAAACCATTTAAGTACCACAAAAGTTTAAGAAATTGATCTTTTTCAAGATATTGTTTTTTATGTTTTGTTAACAAATCTTAAAAATTAGACATCAATAATTTAATTAATTAATTCAACATATGTTTGAAGAGATATTACATACTAGATAGTAAGATTATTCTGGTTCTAGTTGTATTTATTCAAATACATAAGCAAGTCAAAATGTAAGAGCCATAGGAAAAAGAAAAGAGGAAGTTCCATCATATTTGGTTGGTTTGACAGTAAGAGGAGAAATCATATAAAGCTTTGTGGAGGTAAACAGTGTTATCCTTATTTATTAATAACACTAGTAGCACCATACTTCTCTGCCTAGCTGCTTTTTCTGTAGTCACCATTGACTAGCTGATCTCTATTTTCTAGTGCAAATTCTAAAAAAAGTCAATCTTACTGGTTTAGCTAACTGCAGAACCAGTTTGCTGAGAGAAATGGCACATAGGCCACAATTAGGAAGCTGGACAATTAGGAAGCAGCTATACCAACTGCTGGTTCCAGGATCACACCTCTTTAGCTGAGATCCTGGGATCAGGAAGTTACTGTCACCGCTACCGCCTGCAGGAACACCCTGCCTTAGTTTTGACAGAAGCAGCTGCCAGAATTATTGGCTCTAAAGCCACACTACACTTGTTAGATTCTCATCCACAAAAATAGATCCTCAGCTACTGCTTCTCCTCCTACTTATCTCCTAATTTAGGTCTTTACAAGTGCTTATCATTAGCAGAACCTAATTCATATCCTGAACTAGCTTTTAGGTTTCCAGCCTCTACAGTACAGAAAGGTATACTAAAAGGAGGCTGGAACAGATGTTAAGCCAATTACTATATCTGCCATAACCTGTTATTATAATTGTACAATTTAATTAAATATGACTCAAGTGGAAAAATAAAAGTAGAAAAGAGGTTTTTTTCCTATGAAAATTAAACTAAATATGAAAGGCTCAATAAAGATGAGTTGTTAAATACTTGTTGAATTACAGGTATGTAAAATAATTATAAAACGTCAGAAAAATTATAAAATCACAGAGGATCAAAAGGAGATCAAAAGGATGTCTAAATTCTCACTCTTCCTCAAAGAAACTGAAACTGGAAATTATAAAGAATGAATTATACAGTTTACGCATAAAAGACAACAAAGAACTACAATTAGCTGCCTTACTCAAAGTAAAGGCCTTGGCATTATATCAAAAAATTAAACAAATGCACATTTATATTAAGTCAAAGTCAAAATTTTTTTAAAGTATGCATTTTTTTTATCATTCTCCATTTTACTGACTCTCACTCTGCAGACCATCTGCGAATCTAGAAGGTAAGAGGGCTTCTACTGTGCATTATGCTAGGTACAACGTGACTAACTCAAACCAGTATCAGTGTTTCTGACCTCTTGGTGTTGACTATTTTGTTGGAGAAAAAATATCTCTGATAAAAGTTTTTTAAAGGAAATAAATATTATCCTATAATATAATGTAGTGCCTTTACTTAAATTACTATATATATAGCTATGCTTTTAAAGTTATTATTTATGGTTTTTATTATTTTTTTATCTTATCACTTGCAGTATCTTCAAAAGATATTTAAAGAGCACTTACTATAATCATAAAAATATAGAAACAATAAAACTGAAATCATCCAGTCTAAATCCCTCATTGTATAGATTAAGACACTGAGTTCCAGAGAGATTAAAGTATTGATTCCAGGAAAATCACCCAGCCAGTAACTGCAATAGTGAAATTTAACCAATTATAATAAATAGGTAATAGAAATTTGGCCAAGATGACTTTCTAAAAACTTTGATCTTTGAGGTGACAAAGATGAATCAAACACAATTCTAACCAGCATTTCTTTGAATTGACTTTGTCATTGATAGGAAGATGCACCATTCTTTTACATACCATTAGAAAGAAAAATTGCTGCCATTTATCTTTGACATGCCAGTCACTACATCTCTATCTTGCAGGTATTAAAATGGGGGACCAGAGATAGTATTAGTGAATCCAAAATCAATTAAATAAGAGAGAAGAGAGAGTAAGAGAAATACATATAATTAGAAGACATTCTAGACAACTGTCTGGTACAACCTCTCCATATGCGTTCCCTCACCTGACAGACTTCATTCATCTTCTAAGTCCAAGCTTCCTCAGTGAAGGTATCCACACCCTTGCCATGGTGTAGTGCTCACGTTTGGATTAACACCAAACAGTCTATTAACTAGAATTATTTCTTCCCTTCTTATGCCCCTCCAATGAATCATAGACATTCTTTCCAGAACAATGTGGAATTTTCCAGTTGTAAAGTGCAACTGGATACAATCCTTCTAAAGTGCACCCTCCTCCTCTGTTTAAAATCCTTGAAAAACTCCCTATGCCACTTGTAGGACAAGTTTAAATTCCTTAGCAGAGCATATAAGATCTTATGTCATCTGGTCCTGCCCACCATCCCAGTCTTATCATGCATAATTCCCCTATATAAATATGCTGAGATACAGCCATATTAAATGATCTGTATTTTATTACTAAACATAAGTTTTTTCAGTGATGAACTCCTACTCATTCTTAAAGACTCTGCTCAAATTTCATCCTCTCATTTAAGCCTTCTCTGATGTCTCCAGCCAGAGTATGTCTTTCACAACACAATCTAATATATATATTGGACTTGTTATAGTTACAGTGCCACCATGCCCAGACTTAAGTAATCCTTAACCATAGTCCATGCTCTGGGGAACAGCATTGGCTATTCTGTGCACAAGGGAGTCAATGCTTAGACTAGAGTTTTGTATATTTCTCCAGCACAGTCCTGTCATAAGCTGACTGGCAAGAAAGGCTCTGAAATAGAAGTGCTGGCCATTAGCTAAGCCAACAAGAATGGGTGCCTTCAGGATTTGGCCTAGAAAATAGGGAGCTTTATGGTTGGAAGAGTAGGAGCAGCAGGTATATGGAGAGCAGGGGTGTCATCATAGAAGGGACAACAAAGGCTTTATCAAAGAATTGGTAAGAGGAGCATACCCTTAGAGACGGTCCTGATTGTTTCCCAGTTTTAGTTATATTCCATGTATCTCTTTATAATCTACCCCCATTTACTTAAAATGACCTGAGTCTCTATTTCTTGAAGCAAAAAGAGCCAAATATGAACATACGCATGTGTTTATGTTCCTAATATTTGCAATCATCCACTCAACAAATATTAACTGAGCATTTAATATGTATCAAGCACTGTTCAATGGTGGTAGGTATACAGTGGTAAACAAAATAGACAAGGGCCCTGCTCTCATGAGGGATACATTCAAATAGATAAGACAAATAATAAGCAAGCAAAAATAATTTCAGGTAGTAATAGATATGAATAAAATAAAACTGGATAATAGGAAAAAGAAAGGTGGGGTGGGAACAGCAGTGCTAGATTATGTGGCCAGGGAATGCCTTCCTGATAGGAGATCTGAATAAAGGGAAGGAGACAGTCTTGTGCAGGTCTGGAGAAGAGCATTCCAGGCAGAAGAAACAGGTGAAATGTGTTCAGGTGGAAACTGCTTTGCCAGGTTTAAGGAAGCCAAAGTAAGAAGGCCAGTGTGACTAGAGACTAGTATCAAAGGAGAATGAGGTAAGAGACATATATACATAAACATACAAACACAAACTCAATCATCAACAGAGACATACAGAGAAATCAGGGTAGCTCTGGCTTTATATGAGATTATTAGAAATAGACATTTAAAACTTTATAGCTAAAGTTTAGGATTCTGGTGGACTTTTGGGCATGGTCTTCCTCACAATATAATGACCTAAATTAGCACCAGAACAGCAGTGTTTACCATGTAATCCTATAGATTTCTTTTCTCTCTCTCATTGGAAAATAGATCAAATACATTCATCTTCTGCTACTATAGAAATAAATCAAGTTTGGGGTGGAGAATACCATTTTGGACATGTATTGAAAAATAATGGCTTTATTATTGTTTTTATAAATACATACACAAATTCCTTCTTCCCAAATTTCAAATAGATAATAAACATTTACTATGTTGTGTTTATAGGATATTGTCAACACACACTAATGATATAATAATTAGGGAAGGTGAAATCAAATTTGAAATCATACCTTTGATGTATATTATTATTATTATTCAATTATCATTAGTCAAACTATGAGAACAAATCAATGAAAATAGTGCTAAAAAACAATTCCATTTTACAATGCTTTTGAAATCTTCTACATCATAAAGTTTAGTTTAAATCTTAAAAAGATAAATATCAGACTATCAGAAAACAATAACTAACAAATTTAGAGTAAAATAAATAATATGCTAAATATCATTGGTTTTAATTTATTAAATGCTAACTTTACATTCCTGTTGAAGTTTTCTGTTTCTGTGCTCTAAAGCTACATATATGTCTAAATAAAAACGTGAAGATAGTTTTAAATTTCAAAAAAGCTTTTGGCGACTGCTGAATTAAAAACTTGTTAACACATTTTGCAGTCAAAGATCACCTCATGTATCAGAGAATAGTAACTTTTGTCTGTAACGGGCCAGATAGCACATATTCTAGGCTTTGTGGGCCATTCAGTCTCTGTTGCAACTATTCAACTCCACCAGTGTAGAGCAAAAGCAGCCACAGACAATATATAAATGAATAGGCATGGCTGTGATCCAATAGACTTTTATTTACGAATAGAGGTGGCAGGCCAGATTTGGCCCCCAGGCTGTAGTTTGTGACTCCCTGACAGATGCAATTAAGTCTCTGTATCAGTTAGCATACTTTGGCTACAAGTAACAAAATGCCTAACAAAAAATGATGATGGTGATTTTTGTCTGTTTTATTCACTGATGTATTGCAGAGCCTTGAATGGTGCCTGGTATTTCGTAAGTACTCAGTAAATATTTATCAACGAATATTTTATTACCTGACCTAATACTAAATCTGAAGGTAAGTGGTCCACATTTGCTTCAGCAGTTCAATAATGTAATAAGGACCAAAGGTTTCCCCATCTTTCCCTTCTCCCAATCTAGTGGTGCCTATGTTATCTACCCTCATGGTTACAAAATGGCTATAGCAGCATCACATATCACTTTCTAAAGTGACAAGGAGCAGGAAGGAGGTAAGGCTTTCTTCTTGCCTGTCTTTCTCTTTATCAGGGAGAAAAATCATTCCTAGAAGTTCCCAAACAACAGCCTTTCCCTTATACTTCACTGGCTAAAAGTGGGTCACACATTCATCCCTAGACCAATCCCTGACAAAAAGAAATGCAAACTGGTTTAAATCAAAGATTTATCACCTGAGATTGTAGAAGAAGCTCATCTCCCCTGAGCACATTGCAAGAAGAACAAAATCAGGGTTGTATGAATTATGAAAGAAGGGAAAATGGCTCTTATGGAGGCAACAAGTGATTCTTGCACATCCTCAATAATAAAGTAAAAAATAATAACAATAAAAATGAATAGTTACTTAGTGCCAGAAAGTACTGTACATATATTCACTCATTTAATTATCTTACCCAATTTCCTTCCTCTGGCAAGTTATAAGGAGGAAAAGATGATATTAAAGGAAAAAATAAAACAAAAAACAAATAAAAAAACACTATACTTTCAACATGAGCTAAGTTTCAAGGAATAGACTTAAAAATGGGAGGATGATAAAATAAGTATTTTTTTACCTCTTCCTTAGTCTTATTTTTATAAAATGACTTCACTATTTCCTATTTATAATCAATTCCCAGATAATATACACTCATATACAAATGTAAGTATTAAAATGCTTACAAAATCCAATAAGGTAGAATTGCACACTATTATATAACCCATGCCATTGCTAGTATCCATTATTCAGACCTGACCATGTATACATATATAATATATTTTCCTTAAAAATGATAAACTCTTTTGATTTTGTAGTCCTTAACTGCAACACATAATTAAAAGTAGAATGTTGTCCTAAAGACAGAGTTCACTTTAAAACCCGATAACATCCTTTTTTTTTCATTTTGGTATACACAGATTTTTTTTTATTGAGGTCATAATAGTTTATAACATTGTGAAATTTCAGTTGTACATTACTATTTGTCAGTCACCACATAAATGCGCCCCTTCACCCCTTATGCCCATCCCAACCCTCCTCCCCCTGGTAACCACCAAACGGTTCTCTCGGTCTGTGTGTTAGTTTATCTTCCATATATGAGCGAAATCATATGGTGTTTGTCTTTCTCTCTCGGGCTTATTTTGCTTAACATAATACTCTCCAGGTCCATCCATGTTGTTGTGAATGGAATGATTTTGTCTTTTTTATGGCTGAGTAGTATTCCATTGTGTGGGTATATATATATATATATATATATATATATATATATATATATATATATATATATATATCACATCTTCTTTATCCAATCATCAGTTGATGGACACTTGGATTGCTACCACTTCTTGGCTATAGTGGATAATGCTGCAATGAACATAGGGGTGCAAAAGTCTCTTTGGATTGATGATTTCAAGTTCTTGGGATAAATACCCAGTAGGGGGATAGCTGGGTCATATTGTATTTCTATTTGTAATATTTTGAGGAATCTTCATACTGTTTTCCATACAGGCTGTACCAGTTTCATTCCCACCAGCAGGGTATGAGGGTTCCCTTTTCTCCACAACCTCTCCAACATTTGTTATTTTTTGTCTTGGTGATTATAACCATTCCAATGGGTGTAAAGTGATATCTTAGTGTAGTTTTGATTTACATTTCCCTGATGATTAGTGATGTTGAACATCTTTTCAGGTGCCTATTGGCCATCTGTATATCTTCTTTGGAAAAATGTCTGTTCACATGCTCTGCCCATTTTTTGTTCAGGTTTTTGCTTTTTTGTTGTTCAGTTGTGTGAGTTCTTTATATATTATGGGGATTAACTCCTTGTTGGATATACGATTTGCAAATATCTTCTCCCAGCTGGTGGGTTGTCTTTTCATTTTGATCCTGGCTTCCTTTGCCTTGCGGAAGCTCTTTAGTCTGATGAAGTCCCATTTGTTTATTTTTTCTTTTCTTTCCCTTGTCCAAGTAGACACGGAATTCAAAAAGATCCCTCTAAGACTGATGTCAAAGAGTGTATTGCCTATATTTTCTCCTAGGAGTTTTATAGTTTTAGGTCTTACCTTCAAGGCTTTGATCCATTGTGAGTTAATTTTTGTGTATGGCGAAAGATAATGGTCTACTTTCATTCTTTTGCATGTGGCAATCCAGTTTTCCCAGCACCATTTATTGAAGATATTTTCCTTTCTCGATTCTGTGTTCTTAGCTTCTTTCTTGAAGATTAGCTGTCCATATAGGTGTGGTTTTATTTCTGGGCTTTCAATTCTGTTGCATTGATCTGTGTGTCTGGTGTAGTACCAGTGCTATGCTGTTTTGATTATCATAGCTTTGTAGTATATTTTGAAGTCAGGGATTGTGATGTCTCCAGTTTTGCTCATTTTCTCAGGATTGCTTTCACTATTCAGGGTCTTTTGTTGCCCCACATGAATTTTAGGATTCTTTGTTCTATTTCCATGAAGAATGTCAGTGAGATTCTGATTGGGATTGCACTGAATCTGTAGGTTGATTTAGGTAGTATGGACATTTTAACCATATTTATTCTTCCAATCCATAGATTGGAAGAATAGTTCTCATAGGTCTTTCACCTCCTTGGTTAAATTTATTCCTAGATATTTTATTCTTTTTGTTGTGGTTATAAATGGGATTGTATTCTTGAGTTCTCTTTCTGTTAGTTCATTATTAGAGTATAGAAATGCAACTGAATTTTGTAAGTTGATTTTGTGCCCTGCAACTTGGCTGTAGTTCTTGATTATTTCTAATAGTTTTCTGATGGATTCTTTAGGGTTTTCTATACATAAAATCATGTCATCTGCAAACAGTGAGAGTTTCACTTCTTCATTGCCTATTTGGATTCCTTTTATTCCTTTTTCTTGCCTAATTGCTCTGGCCAAAACCTCCAGTACTAGGTTGAATAAGAGCGGTGAGAGTAGGCACCCTTGTCTTGTTCCTGTTCTCAGAGGGATGGCTTTCAGTTTTTCCCCATGAGTATGACATTGGCTGTGGATTTGACATACATGGGCTTTATTATGTTGAGGTACTTTCCTTCTATACCCATTTTATTGAGAGTTTTTATCATAAATCAATGTTGGATCTTGTCAAATGTTTACTCTGCAGGGCCACCCGGTGGCGTAGCGGTTTCGTCCGCGCTTGGTAGCTCGGGGTTCGCCGGTTCAGATCCCGGGCGCCCGCCGACGCACTGCTTGTCAGCCATGCCGTGGCGGCATCCCATATAAAGTAGAGGAAGATGGGCACGGATGTTAGCCCAGGGCCAGTCTTCCTCAGCAAAAAGAGGAGGATTAGCAATGGATATTAGCTTAGGGCTGGTCTTCCTCACAAAAAAAAAAAAAAAAAAAAAAGTTTACTCTGCATCTACTGAGATGATCATGTGGTTTTTATTCCTCATTTTGTTAATGTTGTGCATCATATTGATTGATTTACGGATATTGAACCATCCCTGTTTCCCAGGTTAAATCCCACTTGATCACGGCGTATGATCTTTTTAATGTATTGCTGTATTCGGTTTGCCAATATTTTGTTGAGGATTTTTGCATCTATGTTCATCACCGATATTGGCCTGTAATTTTCCTTCTTTGTATTGTCCCTGTCTGGCTTTGGTATCAGGGTGATGCTGGCCTCATAGAATGTGTTAGGAAGTGTTCCCTCTTCCCCTATTTTTTGGAATAGTTTGAGAAGGAGAGGTATTAAATCTTTGAATGTTTGGTAGAATTCTCCTGAGAAGCCATCTGGTCCTGGACTTTTGTTTTTTGTGAGGTTTTGATTACTGTTTCAATCTGTTTACTTGTAATTGGTCTATTCAGATTCTCGCTTTCTTCTTGATTCAGTTTTGGGAGGTTGTATGAGTTTAAGAATTATCGATTTCTTCTAGATTGTCCAATTTGTTGGCATATACTTTTTCATAGTATTCTCTTATAATCCTTTGTTTTTCTGTGGTATCCACTGTAATTTCTCCTCTTTCATTTCTAATTTTATTTATTTGAGCCTTCTCTCTTTTTTCTTAGTGAGTCTGGCTAAGGGTTTGTCAATTTTGTTTATCTTCTCAAAGAAGTAGCTGTTTGCTTCACTGATCCTTTCTACTGTTTTTTTGTTGTTGTTTCAATTTCATTTATTTCTGCTCTAATTCACATTATTTCCCTCCTTCTGCTGACTTTGGGCTTTGCTTGTTCTTCTTTTTATAATTCTGTTAGGTGTAATTTAAGATTGCTTATTGGAGATTTTTCTTGTTTGTTAAGGTGGGCCTGTATTGCTATGAATTTCCCTTTTAGGATCGCTTTTGCTGCATCCCATATGAGTTGGTATGGTGTATGTTCATTTTCATTTGTCTCAAGATATTTTTTGATTTCTCCTTTAATTTCTCCAATGATCCACTGGTTGTTCAGCAGCATGTTGTTTAGTCTCCATCACGTTCCCAGTTTTTTTTTCTTGTAGCTGATTTCTAGTTTCATAGCATTATGGTTAGAAAAGATGCCTGTTATGATTTTAATCTTCTTAAATTCATGTAGGCTTGCTTTGTTTCCCAACATATGATCTATCCTTGAGAATGCTGCATGTGTGCTTGAGAGAATGAGTATTCTGCTGTGTTTGGATGGAGTGTTCTACGTATATCTATTAAGTCCATCTGGTCTATTTTTTCAATTAAGTCCACTATTTCCTTGTTGACTTTCTGTCTGGATGATCCATCCACTGATGTAAGTGGGATGTTAAGGTTTCCTACTATTATTGTGTTCTTGTTAATATCTCCTTTCAGGTTTGTTAATAGCTGTTTTATGTACTTTGCTCCTGTGTTGGGTGCATATATATTTATAAATGTTGCCTTCTTGGTGGAGTGTCCCTTCTATCATTACATATTGCCCCTCTTTGTCTCTCATTACCTGTTTTATCTTGAAGTCTACTTTGTCTGATTCAAGCATGGCAACACCTGTTACTTTTGTTTGCCTTTAGCTTGGAGTATTGTCTTTCACCCCTTCACTCTAAGCCTGTGTTTGTCTTTAAAGTTGAGATGTGTTTCTTGGAGGCAGCATATAGTTGGGTCTTGCTTTTTAATCCATCCCACCACTCTGTCTTTTGATTGGAGAATTCAATCCATTTACAATTAGAGTGATTATTGATAAATGAGGGATTAACGGTGCCATTTTATCGCTCATTTTCTGGTTTTTCTGCCTTTCCTTTGTTTCTCATCCTGTGTGTTTCAGAGTACCAATTCAGTTTGGTAGTTCTCTATGATGGTTTTCTCTTTATTTATCGTTTGTGTCTCTGTTCTGATTATTTGTTTAGTGGTTACCATGAGGTTTGTGTAAAAAAAATCTCATAGATGAGACAGTCTATTTTCTGATAGACTCTTACTTCCTTAGTCTAAGTTGATTCCATCCCTTTCCTCTTCTTCTAAGTTATTGTTGTTACCACTTATTCCATCTTGTGTTGTGAGTTTGTGGTTAAAATGATGAAGTTATATTCATTTTGGTGTTTTCCTTCCCTTTGTTTTTGATGTTATAAATTGAGTATTTGCTAACTTGTTCTGACAGAGAGCTGCAATTTTTCTAATTTTGTCTGTCTATTTTTCTCCTTGCTCAAGGCTTTGTATCCCCTTTCTCCTTTTTCTTTCATGGATAAGGGCCTTCTTGAGCATTTCTTGTAGTGAGGGTCTTGTGGTGATGAACTCCTTTAGGTTTTGTTTATCTGGGAGTTTTTATTTCTCCATCATATCTGAAGGATATTTACCTGGAGAGAGTACTCTTGGCTGAAAGTCTTTGTCTTTCAGAAATTGACTATATCATTCCACTCTCTCCGAGCCTGTAAGGTTTCTGCTGAGAAATCTGCTGAAAGACTGATAGGAGTTCTTTTGTATGTTATTTTCTTTTGCCTTACTGCCCTTAATATTTTTCTTTATTGTTGATTTTTGCCCGTTTTACTACTATATGCCTTGGAGAGGGTCTTTTTACATTGATATAGTTAGGAACTCTACTGGCTTTATTCACTTGTATTTCCAACTCCTTCCACAGGTTTGGGAAATTCTCAGCTATTATTTCTTTGAAAAAGCTCTCTGCTCCTTTTTCCCTCTCTTCTCCCTCTGGAATACCTATAATCCTTATGTTGCATTTCCTAATTGAGTCAGATATGTCTCAGAGAATTTCCTCCTTTCTTTTTAGTCTTAGTTCTCTCTCCTCCTCCATCTGGAGTATTTCTGCATTCCTGTCCTCTAGATTGCTAATTCTATCCTCCATGTTGTCAGCTCTGTTAAAGTGTCCAGATTTTCCTTTATCTCCTCCACTGTGTTTTTCATCTCCAACACTTCTGATTGGTTTTTCTTTACAGTTTCAATCTCTTTTGTGAAGAAGTTCCTGATTGCATTGAACTGTCTATCTGTATTTTCTTGTAACTCGTTGAGCTTTTTTATGATAGCTATTTTGAATTCTCTGTCGTGTAGGTTATAAGTTTCTGTAACTTCAGGCTTGATATCTGGGTGCTTTTCACTTTCCTTCTGGTCTGGAGATTTAATATATTTTTTCATACTGTTTGACAGCATGGATTTGTGCCTCTGCATAGTGATAGTATCTAGTCACAGCTTCCACTGACTGCCTTTGGGTGGGGGTCAAGAGCTGTGTAGTCTCAGCCCACCACGATCCCTGGCCTCTGTAGCTGCTGCTTTTGTAAGGAATGTGTGGGCACCCTGGCCAACCAGCTGAGGTGGAGCACCAGGCATGGAGAGGAGCGCTTTCTTTTGCCTGCCTGATCCCAGAGGCTTCTTGCTCTTCCTTCACCATTTGCTGTCCTGGGGTGCTAGCTTGATAAAGATAACCCCGCAACAGGTCAGTCACCTCCATGTGGGGCTTTCCCTGGGCTGTGAAGGAACTTGGAGAGTGACGGTGTTCCTGTGGAGGGCCGCTCCTTCCCCCTCGCCTCTCAGAGCCACACGTGGTCCCAGGGTCACTGCCAGGGAGGGAGAAGAGCTCTCCTTACCACCTTCCACTTCCTCTGGTGGTGGGTCCAGCATCTCCACCTTCAGACGTATTGCTGCGTGGGTCTCTCAGATGTGTTTTGTTTTGTGTGAATGTTCTCTGTTGGTGTATGAATGTCCTTTCTGTTGTATCTTAGAGGGGAGAGTTTATAGAGGGAGCTCACTCCGTCATGATGTTTATGTCACTCTGATAACATTTTTTGAGTTATAAAAGTGCCTTTTAGTAAGGTAAAGTCCATTTTTGCCCCACTTTCCTATTGTACTAGGAGCAAACATTCATGAGACATGACCACATTACTGGTAAACAAGTAAAGGCAGATTTTTAAAAGATTGGCTTCAAAAGACCTGGACTTGAAAGGAAGAGTGTGGAGTGAAATACAGGAAACAACTAAATGATTAGCTCAACCATATACTACCTTATCTATCCCCAATACATTAAAATACAAGCTTAATCTGAATACATCGGTGATTCAAAAATCTTAGTAATATTCTTTACTAGGAAGAGCATAGCCTGTTTAATAATTATGTTGAGAAAGAATAGTAAATCCTAAAAAGTTAAAGTTGGAAAAACTTCCCCATGGGGAAAAACACAAATCAATAAGAAAAACTAAAAACCCAAATAAAAGATTTACATAAAGGAATGCAACCAAAAAAATGCCAAACTTCAAAAGCGTCTATTCTTTAAATGAATTTAGAACTAAAAAATTTTTTCTTCATTTTTTTGGTCTAGTTATACAAGTCAACAACAAAAGATACATCAGATTTCAGTCTAGTTGCATGACCTCTAAAAGTTAAACTTGGGACAGAATAAAACCTTAAACATTTTTATAAGAAAATGTAAGAGAAGATCCTTATGACCATAGGCTGAGAGAGGATTTGTGAGAGACACAAAGAGCAACAATCAAGAAAGAAGACTAATATATTCAACTACCTTAAAATTAAAAAAAAAAAAAGAATATTCTGTTCATCAAACCTATCACACTCTGCAAACAGATATCTGAAACACCTCTTGTCTAGTATGCTGTATAGGCTATTGGCACTGGTAATTCATTCCCATCTCTTTGCATATCCAACCTCTATCATAGTGGCTGAAAGTCTAAAACTACATTTCCCAGATGTCCTTGAAGCTGGAGATGTGCATGGGAGTAAAGTCTTACCAATGAGAGACACTTGAGGGGATATGGAAGGCAGAAGTGACACGAGAACATTTTTCCCTTCGCATGACAGATGGCAAGCAAAACTGGATAGACATGACTATCTCTCGTAGTCACTATCTCTCCTATGCCCCACTTTCCAGTGTCAAGTCTCTAGCTTCACAGAAATGGTGCTGTAGTAGTAGCAACAGAGATGGTGGCAGCAGCATAAATTTCTGACCTCAGGATGGAAGCCTCTAAGGTATTACCCTAAAACCAATGATGTTCTCACATAGTACTTAAATGTAAGTGACTAAATCCCTTCTTGTTTGAAGTTCTACAGTGGTTACTGTTTATGGCATTGACAGTGATTGGCACAGCAACAAATATTCCCAACACAAATTATATAAAGTACTTTGACAATTTAATAATGAAAAGATAAACAAATAGAAAATGGGAAAAACAAATGAAAAGCATTTCATGAGAAAAGAAAAACACATGGGTAAATAAACATATGAAAAACAGTTAACCATATTAGTATTCAGGAAAATGAAATTAAAACCACAGTGAAATACCACTTAGGATTCAAAACAAGAAAAATTAAGAAACCTGATAAGAGCAACTGCTGATAGAAGAAAAATGGATCAATAAGAACTCATAAATATCACTAGTGGGAATGTAAACAGG
Source organism: Tapirus indicus (assembly GCA_031878705.1). Taxonomy (NCBI): domain Eukaryota; kingdom Metazoa; phylum Chordata; class Mammalia; order Perissodactyla; family Tapiridae; genus Tapirus; species Tapirus indicus. The sequence goes on along the minus strand of CM062919.1, from coordinate 134,197,864 downwards.
CACAGTCACTTTGGAAATTAAGTTGGCGTTATATCACAAAATTGAATATTCACACAACCTATGATCCAACAATTCATCCCTTGAAACTTTTATACTTGTGCATGATATGGAATGAAATAAAAGTAAGTCCCAGAAGACTAAATACCATTTTTATATAGTTTTAAAAAATGCATAACTAAACAGTACACTGTTAGGAATACACATACCTATAAAAAAATTTAAAAAGCAAAGGAATGATAAACACAAAATTCAAGATAGTGTTAACCTCTGGCATAGGGAAGGAGAGGGATGGGATAAGGAAGGAAAACAAGGACAGATGCACCAGCATTGGTAACATTTTAGCTCTTAACTGGATGATGGGTTGACAGGTTTTTGTTTTATCAGTATGTTTCATAACACACAAATATATTATACACTATAGTATTATTGATGCCTAATATTCATAAAGTGCTTATTATGTACCCATTTTAAGCACTTACTTTATCTCTTACAGTCAGCCCTATGAAATAGACTCTCCAATTTATAGATGAGGAAACTAAAGCACAAAGAAATTAAGTAAATTGTCCAAAGTCACATAGCTACTAAATAATGGAGCCAGGAGTCAAAGAGGAGATCAGGCCCCAGAGTCCACACTCATAACCAGTAATACTATAGGAATAAAATATCAAATAATAACAATAAAAGTTACCTAAGACAACAATAAAATAAAGAATCAATAGTTAATTGATCTACCTTTCATTTTCCTTGATGACATTTTCAAGTTGTAGTTTCATCTCACCCATCTGTTTCTGAAAGAATAAAATATGGTTGGAACAACACATTTTCCAGACAGTTAGATCTCTATTAAGTAGTCCATTCATATGCAAGCAGTCAGAGTCTATGACACTAGTCTACAGATAAGAAATAATTATAATTATTCTTTACTTCTAACAAGAAATATTAAATATGGATACTTTAGTGATACACAAAGCATAATAAAACATTCATTTTGAATAGAATATAAACAAAAATATTTTATAAAACACACTGAGAAATATTTATAAATGTAACTCTTACAATTTATAGATGTTTATAAAAAAACAGATGAAAGATATTCCTCAGTATGTCACTATAACAAATACTAGATGATCCCGATGCCTTGAATGTATATCTTAATTCACCTTAGTTTAGGTGAAACCCATATAAACACTTATATTTCAAAAAGTAAAATGTTAGTGGTGAAAAAGAAAAGAGATCTTTAGCAGCAATCCATTCAGTAGTCTCTGATTCATCACCTTTATTAATTGTTTAAACTCTCTGCACTATACAAGGCTGCTATGGTAAACCCACATGGTCACTAACATATACTTTAATAGGAAAGATGATAAAAAAGTCAACACTGTAAAGGGAATGAGATGAAGGTATGATTAATTCTCTCTGAGGAGGTAAAGGGATTGTAGGATTTCAACAGGAAAAAAAGTCATTTCAAGTAGGGAGAAATATGAGTAAAAGCAAAGAGGCAAAAAATATTCCATAACACAGGCACAACAGTCAGCTCTCAATGAGAGTAAATGCGCAAGTGGAGAGTAGGAAGGAGGCCATGTAAAATCACAGTTACAACCAAACCACAATCAACTCAGGATAGTCCATTAGTCTTGACTGGGTGCCCAAGGCCTGCAGGGAACCTGGCAAGTGAAGGACGGAACAGGCAACACTCCAAGCCTTTTTCTCACCCTTTCAACCAGAAAAGCTCAAGGCAGCTTGCTCTAGGCAATCAGCAATAGCCAATTCTAACTACAAAGCTGGTTTGAAAGGTGAACCTTTCCCAGGTCCCTGCTGTGCCTGAATCACAATTAAATCAAAATGAATGAATTCACTACCAGAGATTGAGAACTGACCATACATGGAGTGATGCGGTGAGAGAGACAACTGGAAAGGCGGACGGCAGGTCTTGAATGTCATGCTAAGAAGTTTGGATTTTATTGTAGCAATTATCCCCATTTTGTAATTTAAAAAAATTGATCTTCAGAAGTTGCAAAAATGTCAGTGTATCTTGAAAAATATTCATTACTCAAATAATTAGGATATATGTGCATTAGCTAGGATTAAAGGTGGATCATTACAGTTACTCTACAGATTCTTTACTGGAAAATATTTCAAAATATTTAATAGTGGAAGGAAATGAAATCTCAGCAGTACCTCTCATGTCATCAAATTTTCCCCTATTATTTACATTTTCTGGAAGGAAATCTTTCATACAGAGAATTATAGTGATACTTCCCTTGCTTTCAAGATATATTATTTTTTGACCGGGTCATTAAAATAAATCATCAGAAGTAGTTCTAATCAATAATATCTATGTGAGCAACTCTTCTTAGAAGTAGCTGTCAACATCTTTTTTTCCTTCTAAAAGTAACAACTATTTTCATTATGGACTCTTGGGCTTTCTGCTACAGGTTCTTGTGTCACTTCTGCCTTCCATATCCCCTCAAGTACCTCTCATTGGTAAGACTTTACTCCCGTCCACATCTCCAGCTTCAAGGACATCTGGGAAATGTAGTTTTAGACTTTCAGCCACTATGATAGAGGTTGGATATGCAAAGTGATGGGAATGAATTACCAGTGCCAATAGCCTATACAACATGCTAGACAAGAGGTGTTTCAGATTACAATCTCTCTTGTAATTAATCCAGTAATCACTCTTAGATTGAGAATGCCAAATGGAAAAATGAAGTTAAATACCTTAGTAAAATAGCTGATTACAGAGATATATGAATCAGATAGATAAAAAATTAAAAATTTAAAACAGTTTAATTCAAGATAACTAGCTATTCAATTTTGTACCAATCAAACCACATAATATGTCATTATAGCAATTCTGAGAGAGTGAATTCAGCAGAAATTTTAGACTCACTAGTCCTAAAAATAAAAGGAAAATGCCATTTGTGCAAAAGAGAGCTTTCTGTTGCTCTTTGTCAATTAGAAAGATTAAAAGACATTACTATGCTTGGTTCAAACTTAAATGGCCACAGGCTAAAAAGCACACAGTATAGACTAGGAAAATAGTTAATTAACTTATGATAAAACAGAAACTACAATTTAAAGAAATGCTTGTTTTTGAAATTTGGGTCTATAGGATCACTTTGTAAGTTTTATATATTAGAGAATTAACCGTGGAAATGAAAGTGTAAATAATTTCAAATGCAATGGAAGAACCTAACTTTATTTTTAGAAGATGTAAGCATTATGTGTTCTTTTAGCAAAGGTACACATCAATCCATTAATTTATAAATGGGAGATTGTTAAACTAGATCTAATCATCTTGTTCCAATAAGCCCTGGCATTTATTCATTCATCAAAAATTGAAGGCTTACTATGCACTAGATTTCAGAGCATATGCTAGGATCGCTTGCTGTCCATGCAGGAAGAGAAAAGAAAGTAAGAGAGATATAAATGAAGTTCTTAATATCTGCCACAACCACAGCCCCATGCTGAGGAAATCAGGCTCAAGGGGCTGTTTTTATATAACGTTTTGTTATACTTTCTTCCATTTGAATTAAATTAGGTCAACCCTTATCACAACTGACTTGATCCGGGGAAAGGTATCTAAGTCAAACACAAACTCTACTCAAACTCTAAAAAAGAGAGGTCATCACTTCCTGGTGGGCTTAGCTTGAGACATACGGCATTTATTTAAGAAATGCTTCCATTGTATGGTTATCCAACAGTAAGAAAGGTCAAAATTGGGGGGGGGGGGGAATACAAAAAACATTTTCAAATCAAAGAAACAGATTATAAATATTAGATTATTAAATCAAAGAAACAGATTATAAATACTTGTAAAAATGTGCCTCATTGAAACTCAGATTGTATCCTGAACAATGCTGTACTATTATTCTAGTTCTCCATGAGTCTGCCATATATCCGAGTCTTAGAAATTCTAGGACCCAGAAGCTTCCTCAGTTTCTTCACTCCCTTCACTCCTAAAGTAGACCCTCATTACTAAGATTATTTCAGACAAAAGCTGCCACAGAAAGCTTACATTAGAAGTGGATCAATAGCATCTAAAATCTGACAGACATAATATTTGAAATTGGGGAAAAATCCATTCTCCAAACAATAGGAAATACAGGTGGGATGAAAGTGAAGAGATAGGTCTAAAAGGATGTGAGATGGTTTTGGGTCTTCCTGGGGGAAAAATAAAGATGTAAGCAAAAATAATAAGATTAAGTTTTAAGCATCTAAGAATGCTTCTCTGAGATAGTAGGAGCAAGGAAACACTGGATTAAAAAACAAAACTGAAGATAATAAACACACACACAGAAACACTTACAGAGGGACAAGAATTGATTAGTTATAGCTAAATATTTTCTTCTCCATCAATGTTTTTGAAAAGAAAGGGAATCTATTTTACTTTTTCGTTTTTATTATAAAATATAACAAAAAGCTTGATAACTATGATTTCATACCTGATAATATTTCAGCTGCCCATTTAGTTCTTTCAGATGCTTATCATACTCAGTAATAAGAGGAGCTAAAAAGCTAAAGAAGAAATACAAAATTTAAAAGATGGCATATTCTGTTTAATAAATATGTAACATGAAATAAGTGGCCCATCAACATTTTTATGTTAAACTTACCCACAGCAATCAATACTTTGCCTTTTTCCTAACCCAGGGGTTCTCAGCCTTAGCTCAATTAACACTTTGAGCTGAATAATTATTTGTTATGGGGGGCTGACCTGTGCATTGTAGAATGTTTAGCAGCATCCCTGGCCTCCACCCATGGGATGCCAGTAGCACCCTCATCCTCCACAATTGTGACAAGCAAAAATGTTTCCAGACATTGTCAAATATCTGGGGAGGGAAGGGAGGCAAAATCACCCCAGTTGAGAACCACTCTTATAAACCATAATACTAGATTTTTTTCTTGTCAATTCAATGACATATCATTTAAACCTAATTATAGCAGACCACAAAATAAACATTCCTAGTACTAAAGAAATTATTTTAACAATAGTTAAATATATTTAAGAAAAGAATAATTTTCTGTTAACTCAATCTTACCTTTGGTCAACTACTGAGTTTTCTAATGTGTCATCTCCATCTCCTTTGAACACAGCTTTCTATAACAGAGAATACTGCATCTTAAAATGGTTTCTCACATCATCCTAGCCAAAACTGACAGTATTCTAAAATTAAATACAATTAAAATTTTTATAACTTTAGAAAATCTATTAATGCAATTAAAAAGAGAGAAAGAGAAAAACGTAATCATCTAAATTGATGTTGAAAGTGTATTTGGTAAATTTTAACACGCATACATAATAGAAACTCAGCATACCAGAAATGGGAAGAATTTTCTCAATTTGATAAAGAAATCTACTAGAAATCTACATCAATTACTATTTTTCATAGTGAAACATCAGAGGCACTGCATTAAATTCATAATCATACAAGGCTGCTCACGATCTCCGCTGAAATTCAACATTGTACTAGAGGTTCTAATCAATGCAATCTGTTGACGGGGTAAGGAAGCGGAGACTTAAAGGTTGAGAAGGAAGATACAATACTATGATTATTTACAGACAATTTGAGCATTTACCTAGAAAACTCTCTATATAATCTACCAATTATTAGGACTAATAAGAGTACACTAAGTCACCAGATAGAAGATTGACATAAAAAAACAGTAGCTTTCCCAAATACCAGCAATAATTAGAAAACGTAATAGGAAAAAAATACCCTATTCATTTCTGTAACAAAAGGTAGTACTTGTGAATAAAACACCCAAAAATGTTGCAATAACGTTATTGAAAAATTAATTAACTTTACTGAAGGACAAAAAGAAGGTCTAAATAAAAAGGGTACTATACCACATTCATGGATGTGTGAGTCAGTACTGTAACTATATCAATTCTCTAAAATTTACTGCAACTGCAATGCAATTTAAAAAAATCCAATAGAATAAATTATAAAACTTGATCTTAAACAGATTTTAAAGTTCCTATGACTGAGTAAATGTGCAAGAATAGCCAAGATAACCTGGCAAAAAAAAAAAAAGGAAAAGAAAAAAAAGGGAAGGACTTGCCCTAGTACATATCAAAACACTGTAATGTTAGAGTAATTAAACAAATATGGTACAGGCATAATAACAAACTGAACAGTACAGAAAATCCAGAAATAGACTCAAGCATTCATGGATACATGGTACATAAAAGAAGTGGAGTTATAAATGAATGGACAAAAGAATTATTTTCAACTAATATTATTGGGTAACAAAATAAAATTAGATTCCAGCATGTACTAAATGGAAAATAAATTACAGATAGATTAAAGACCCAAATGTTTTAAAAATATTTAACAATTATTGAAATAAAATGTATTATTGACTTTGGGATACAGAAAGCTTTCTTAAGCTCCAAAAATGTAGAGGCTTTTGTCTGTTTTGTTCACCAATACCCCAAGCAGTGCCTAGCCTACTTGCACTCAAAATACATTTTCTAGCTAGAAGACACCGGGAGTAAAATCTATAAACAGAAAGACTGACATTTTACAACATCCAAATTTAAAACTTCTATACAGCTAAAAGTACTATAAGCAAAGTTAAAAGGCCAGCAACATTTGTAACATGACCAAAAATTTAGTATCGAGTATAAAGTATGGAGAAATATTCAAACACAAGGAAATGTACAAGGATGTTCAGTGCAGTTTTACTGTAATAAAAGAAAAAAAGAAAAAAAAGTCCATCAATAGGATAAATGAAAAATAATACAACAGGATCTCATAAGTAGTTCAAGGAATTAACACAATTTATATGCATCAGCACGGACATATCACAAAAACAAAGAGGTTACTTCTAAGGTTAGAGGAAAAGGATTGGGAGAGAGGGGAGGAGTGAGGGGTTCAAAGGGATTTTTAAGTACATCTGTAATATTCTGGTTTTTTGAAGGGAAAAGGTATTCATGATCACACATGTAATTAAAAATGAATAAAAAATATAACTCGAAGCCTCTGATTTCTAAAGTTTCACTTAATGAATTTTCAATGTCTTAACTCTGTAAACACTTATTTTACTTTGTGCAAGAGCCCATGTTAGACACAGTAGGTAACACAGAGATGAACAATTCATGGTCCTTACCCATAAGATAGGTTGCAGAGTTGTAGGAGAGAGAGGCAAGTAAGACATAACAATAAGAATAAAGACATCCTATGAAAGAGGCACAGAATGGTGAGAATGAATAGATGAAAGGAAGATAATATTTTTTTATTCAAGTACTACATACATACATAAAAAAGTGCACAAACTATAAGTATGCTACTAAATAAATTTTCACAAAGTAAATATACCGGTGCAACCAGACCTCAGATCCAGAAACAGAATACAAGCAGTCTTCCTTTGCACAGTAGGTACTATGTTAACAGAATTTGCACATATTGGTACCAGTCTTCCAAGTATTACTAACAGCCAGACTTCTAACACTAGAGATTAGTTTTGCCTGTTTTTTAAACTTATAAAAATGTAATTATTTAGTATATTCTCTTTTATGTCTGGCTTCTTTTTGCTCAAATCAGGTTTATGAGATTCACTCTTGTTGCTGTGAGTGGTTTTGGTTCATTAATTCTTATTGCCATATACTATTTCATTCTATGAGTATGCCACAATATACGTTATGTCTTCTGTTAAATGAACATTCTTGCAAAGGTCTTTCGGCATACACATTTCTGATGGGTATATTTAGGAGTGGACTTGATGACTCATAGGGCATGCATCAGTCAGTTCTACTAGTGATTACACCAATTTACTCTCCCACAGGCAGTGTAAGAGAATTGTTCCACATCCTTGACAACACTTGCATTTATGTCTTTTACTTTAGCCACTGGGTGTGTAGTAGTATCTCACTGTGGTCTTAATTTGCATTTATCTGATAAACATTAAAGTCAAACATCTTTTCATAAGTTTATTGACCATTATGAAGTGCCCCTTCAAGTTTTTGCTTGTTTCCCTAATGAGTACTTTTTTTGTTACTGATTTGAAGACATTCCTTACATATTTTAATATGTGTTTTTGCCAGATTGCAAACATATTCTCCCATTCAGTAACTTATCTTTTACTTTCTTAACGGTATCTTTTAACAAACATAAATGCTTTTGTTTTGATATAGTCCAGTTTACCAGTCATTTAATTTATAATTACTGGTTTTTGCATCCTATTGAAGACATCCTGCCTACTGCAAGCTGACAGACCTGTTCCCCTAAGTTTTCTTCTAAAAACGTTATTATTTTACCATACACATTTAGATATACAATCAATCCAGAAGGGATCAAGATTCTTTTTTCTCCTACATGGAAATTTGGCATGTGTACAGTTATTTCTGAACTCTATTATGTTCAATTGGTTTACTTGTCTCTCCTTAGTATCACACTGTCTTATTAGAGCTTTACAGTAAATCTTGACATCTGGTAGGATCTGTTCTCCAGCTTTGTTATTCTTCTTTACAATAGTCTTAGCTCTTCTTGGCTTTTTGAAAAGAAATTTTGGAAACAGCTTGTCAAATCTGAAGTAAAAAAATCCCACTGGCATTTTGATTGGGATTTTGTTGAATCCAATTAATCCTTGCAATCTATGAACATAGTACATTCTTATATTTATTTTATTCTTCCTTATTTTTACCAATATTTTATAGTTTTCAAGTCTTACTCACTTTTCATGAGAATTCTTCCTAAATATTTAATGTTTTTCATGCTACTATAAATAGCACCACTATTTAAATTTCATTGTCAATTGAATTGTTGCTATTTATAGAAAGAAAATTAAATTTGTAATTTTGCCTTGTATACAGAGACATACTAAATTCATTTATTAAGTCAGACAGTTTCAAGATTTTTTTTGGATAAGCTATATACACAATCTTATTTTCTGCAAATAATGGTTATTTGGAACTGTTATTTCTTCCTTTCCAGTTTTATATCTTTATTCATCTTGCTCAGACTTCAATATAATGCTGAATATGAATGATTTTAGCAGGCGTCCATGACCATTCCCATTCTCAGGGGGAAAACTTTCAACATTTCACCATCAAGTATAATGCATATGTACTTTTTTGTAGCTAGTCTATCAATTTGAGGATTTTTTTTCTATTCCTAGTTTGCTGAAAGTTTTTATCATGATAGGGAGTTGAATTTTATCAATTATTTTCTAGATCTCGAGATAATCATAAAATTTTCTTCTTTTTTTTATTCCTATCATTATGGTGATTTACACTGATTTCTTTTCAAATGTTATACCATCTGTGTATTGCTGGAATAAATCCCCACTTGGTGGTGTGGCATTACTTTTTTAATATACTTGATTTGCTAATAATTGTTTAGGCTTTTTGAATGTAAGTTCATGAGTAAGATTGCCTATAATTATCCTTTTTTCAGAAGACTGTTGCAGGTTTTGGTATCAAGGTTATGATGGCCTCATAAAAGCAGTTGAGAAGGGATTCCCCTTTTTCCTACTCTCTGGAAGAGAGATGTAAGATTGGTTTTACTTCTTCCTTTACATTTTTAGAAAAGTTCACTATGAAGTCCTCTGGATGTAAGGTTTTCTTTGTGGGAAGATTTTTAACATTGAATTCAATTTTTTTTAATAGATGAAAGACTATTCAGATTTTCTACTGTTTCTTGTATCAGTTTTAAGTTTTGCTTTTCAAGGCATTTTGCCTATTTCATCTAAATTGCCAAAGTAATTAGTGTAAAGTTGTCTATGATATCCTCTTACAATCATTTTGCAATGTATGTAGGATCTGCAGTAATGTCAAATTTTTCATCTGATCCTCATAATTTGCATTTTCTCTTTTTTTTCCTTGACCTATCTTGGTGGAGGTTTATGAATTTTACTGATCTTTTAAAACAACTAATTTTTTAGCTTTGTTGTTTTTCCCAATAGTATGTTTATTTTTTATTTCATTGATTTCTACCTCCTTTCTTTCTTTGGGTTTAATTTGCTCTGCTTTTCCCATCTTTTCTGTTTTTCAAATGCATGTAATTAGTCTACAAACTTCCCTTTAAACACTGCTTTAGCTACTTCCTACAAGTTTTAAAAATTTTTTATATCGAAATAATTGTTGATTCACATGCCATCATAAGAAACAATAGAGAGACGTCATATAGCTTTTGCCCAGTTTCCCCAATGGTAACATCTTGCAAAACTACAGTACAGTATAGTACGATATCACAGCCACGACACTGATACTGAGTTAAAATACAAAACAGTTCCATAACCCAAAGATCCCTCATGTTGCCCTTTTATAGTCACACCCATCTACCTCCCACCCCTCCCCATCCCTGAACCCTGACAACCACTAATCCGTTCATATATATAATTTTGTCATTTCAAGAATGTTATATAAATGGAATCAATACAGTATGTAACCTTCTGTGACTGGCTTTTTTTCTACTCAGCATAATTTCCTGGACATCTGTTGCATGTATTAATAATTAATTTCTTTGTATTGCTGAGTTATGTAACATGGTAAGTATACACCACAGTTTAACTGTTCACCCATTGAAAGACATCTGGGTTGTTTCCATTGGGTTGTTTCCAATTTGAGGCTATTATGAACAAAGCTGCTATAAATATTTGTGTACAGATTTTTGTGTGAACATAAGTTTATTTATGTCATCATATTTAAATGAATATAAGTTCATTTAAGTTGTTATTTCTCTATGATAAATACCTAGAAGTACAAATGCTTGGTTGTATATTTACTTTTTAAAGAAACTGCCAAATGGTTTTCCAAAGTATCATTTTATATTCCACTGAGTGATCCAGTTTTTCTGCATACTTGCCAGTATTTGAGTTTTCACTAGGTTTTATTTTAACCATTCTGGAAGGTATGTAGTAACATCTCATTATGGTTTTAATTTTTTTAATTAACGTAGTAATTGTGATAGACTGAATAATTGACACCTAAAGATGTTTACGTCCTAATCTCTGAACCTGTAAATATATTATGACACACGGCAAAAGGAACTTTACAGGCGTGATTAAATTAATAATCTCCAGGAGATAATCCCAGTTTATGCAGGTGGACTCAATGTAATTACAAAGGTCCTTATAGACAAGGAGGCAGTCAGAATCAGAGAAAAGGTGACATGAAGACTGAAGCCAATAAAGATATGAAAATGCTATGCTTCTGGCTTTGAAGATGGAAGAAGGGGCCACAAGCCAAGGAATGCAACACCAGAATGGGGAGAAGGGGAGGGCAAAGGACTAAAGGACTGATTCTCCCCTACAGCCTGCAGAGAGGGCAGTCTGCCGACACTTTAATGGACCCAGTGAGACCCATTCCAAACTTCTGACTTCCAGATCTATAAGATAATAATTTGTGTTGTTTTAACTCACTAAGTTTGTGGTAATTTGTTACAGCAGCAATAGGAAACTAAACTTTAATGATGATGAACATCTTTTCACATGCTTATTTGACATGTGTCTAGTCTCTGCAGTGAAAGGACTCTTCACGTCTCTTGTCCATTTTCTAATTGGATAGTTGATTTCTTTTTTTACTTTTGAGTTTCGACAGTTCTATGTAAGTTCTACATAGTAGCAATTTGTCAGATATATGCTTACAAATATTTTCTTCCAGTTTATAGTAAGTCTTTTCATCCTCTTGGGTAGAGCAAAAGTTGTTAACATTGATAAAGTTCAATTTTTCTTTCTATGGACCATGCTTGTGGTGTCAAAAACTATTTGCCTAGCCCTCGATTCCAAAGAATACCTCTAATTGTTTTTCTAGAAATTTTATAGTTTTACATCTTATGTTTAAGTCTGTGGGCCATTTTGACTTTTAATTTTTGCATAAAGTGTGAAGTTTTGATTAAGATTCTAGCTCATTTGCCTTCTTCTCTCTACTTTTCAGAGTCTTATTTTTGTTTTGTATAGAACGTCCAGAGCTTTTAGTTGTACTTAGTGGAAGGTATCAGAAAAGGTACATTTACTCCATCTTCCCAAAAGTGGAATTTCATCCTACAAGTTTTAATGTCAAATTTTGATTATCTTAAGTTCAAAATATTTTCTAGTTCCACTTGTAATTTTTTCTGTGACCAACAAGCCATTAGAAGTATACTGCTTAATTTCAAAGCAACAGAGGATTTTCTAGTTATCTTTTGTTGTTGCTTTATATCTTAATTCCACTGTAGCCAGAAAACAAAATCTAAATGATGTGAATCCTCTCAAATTTGTTGAGGCTTGCTTCATGACCCAGCTTATGGTCAATTTTGGTAACTGTTCCATGTGCACTGGAAAAGAATGTGTATTCTATTTTTGAGTACAGTGTTCTATATATGTCATTTGGGTTTAGTGTGTCAGTTGTGTTGTTTATATCTTTCATATTGTTACTAATTTTTTGTTTGCTTATTTCTTGCTTATTCTCTCTCTGCTGAGAGAGATGTACTAAATTCTCCCTTGAAATTCTATATTTGCTTCTTTTTCCTTTTAGTTTTTTCAATTTTTTATTTTATATATTTTGAAGCTGTGCAATTGGGCGTATATGGATTTAGAATTGTTATAACTGCACCATTAAAAGATGTCCCTCTTTCTCTCTAGTAATATTTCTTACCTAAAGTCTACTTTGTCTAATATTACTAGGGCTATGTCTGCTTTCTTTCAGTTAATATTTTCATGATATTACTTTTCTATCCTTTTCATTTTAATCTTTCTGTTATTCACATAGTTGGATTAGAGTGTGTGTGTGTGTGTGTGTGTGTGTGTGTGTGTGTGTGTGTGTTTTGAATACCTGGGTATTTAGCTCATTCACAATCAATATAATTACTGTTCACAATATAGTTGAATTAGAACAGGAGTTAACAAAGTTTTCTGTAAAGGGCCGGACAGTAAGTATTTTAGGCTTTGTGAATAACATGGTTTTTGTCACAGCTATTCAACACTTCCCTTGTAGCACAAAAGGAGCTGTAGACAATATGTAAACAAATGGGTATGGCTGTGTTCCAATAAATTTCTATTTATCAAAACAGATGGCAGGTGAGATTTGGTCAGCGAGACATAGTTTGCTAAGCCCTGAAATAGAAGATGGCTTGAGAGTGTCTCTTAGGAACAAAAAAGGCTCAAAGCACCAACATCTTGCAGAGTACAGAGTTTAGACTCACAGGATATCAAAGTACTTCAAGCATGAATTCTAACCTTAAAACTAAGAATTTTATGACAATTTGTTTTCCAGCTGTAGTGATTAAGACTGTGTTGCGTTGGTGCAGAAACACAAAATACCAATGGACAAGAATAGAGTATCCAGACACAGACCTATGCATATATAGAAACAATATACAATAAGTCTGTGCAAAAAAGCATGGACTACTCAATAAATGCTGGAACCACTGGTTATTCATGTAAAGAAAAAAACCAGACATTCTTCCTACATAATACACAATAACAAATTCCAGATTGACTAAAGACTTAAATAGGAAAAGAACATTTATGCTAATGAAGGACTTCTTAAGATACTATAATAAAACATTGATTCATTTGACTATATTAAAAGTTAAAACTTCTCTATTACAAAGCTTATAAACAAGATAGATGAAAACCCACAAACTAACTTTCTATGTGTCAATGAACAAAGAGTATTAATAGGCAAAATACAGAAGAGGAAACCTGAGATTAACAACAAATAAAAGGAAGCATAACCTCATTAATAATTACGGAAATACAAATAAAAAACAACGAGATAGTTCACACCAATCACACCGACAAAAACAAAATGTCTGATAATACCACCAAGAGCTCAAAGGGATGTTTCACAATCAGTGCTCTCATATACCACAAATGGGAATGCAAACTAGTAAAACCACCTTGGAGAGCCCTCTGGCAATTTCCAGTAAACCCAAAGACAAGAAAACTCCAATTTCAGGTATATATCCTAAAAAAACTCTTTGAGGTGTATATGGAGACATGTTCAAGAATGTGTTTAAGCATTACAGCAAAATGAAAGAATTGGACAAAATCTAAATACCTTTCAACAGGATAACGGATAAATTGTGGTACAGTAACACCATGTGTATAACTGCAGTAGGCAGCAGTTATAATGTATGAACCGATGATATATGCATCAAAATATTAAAAATAATGTTGATCTGGGGCCCCCTGGTGACGCAGCAGTTAAATTCACGTGATCCGCTTCTGGCAGCCCAGGGTTCGCAGGTTCGGATCCCGGGCGGGGACCGATGCACCACTTGTCAAGCCATGCTGTGGTGGTGTCCCATATAAAGCAGAGGAAGATGGGCATGGATGTTAGCCCAGGACCAGTCTTCCTCAGCAAAGTGAGGAGGATTGGCAACGGATGTTAGCTCAGGGCTAATCTCCCCCACCCCCCACAAAAAAAAAAAAAGATCACAAAAAGTAAGTTTTACAGACAATACATACAATATGGTATCAGTTATATAAAATTTTAAAACTTGTCAAATGATACAATAAAACAATTTCAGATATGAGCACATATAGTAAAAATATTAGAGTATATATAGTATTGAAAAACACTAAATTCAGGACAGTGATTCCCACTGGGAAGGGACAGAAGGAAATGGGCATGAAAAGAAGAACACAGAGAGATTCAATTGTTTCTGTAACATTTTATTTCCTTAAAAAAAATAATCAAAACAAATGGCAAAAAGTTAAGAATGGACACAACTGGGTGGTAGCTATACAGATATTAGTTTTTATTACCTTCTATACTTTGCTGTATATTTGAAATATACAAATTTTTAAAAATAAGAAATAATAATATATGTATTTGGCATAATTCCTGACACATGAAAAGCTCTTAATAAATCTCAGCTCTTTATTTTATTTTATGTTTTTGTTGGTGAGGGAGATTGGCCCTGAGCTAACATCCATTGCCAATCTTCCTCTTTTTGCTGAGCAAGATTGGCCCTGAGCTAACATCCATGCCCATCTTCCTCTATTTCATATGTGGGATGCTGCTACAGCATGGCTCGATGAGCAGTGCACAGGTCTGTGCCCAGAATTCAAACCTGCGAACCCTGCAACGCTGAAGCAGAGCATGTGAACGTAAACGCTATGCACCAGGCCGGCCCCTCTCAGCTCTTTATTTTTTAAATTTCTTTTTTCTGAATATGGGAGAAAAACTATTGGCTAATCAAGGTATATATTGTAAGCATTCAACCAACATGGGAAAGATTAGCTCTCGAAATGCAAAACCTCAACGGACATGTTCATATGGATCCAGAAGAACTGTAAGATGAATCAGACAAAGTGAAAAGGTAACCTTCCAGAGAGAACCTGGAAGAGTTAAAGAATAAATGCATCCAGCAGTCTATGTAATTAATTAAGAACTTATTAATTGATAATTAATTAAGAGAAGTGATATTTTAACTTTCAATTATTCAAAAATTGCTTAAAAATCTTCTTGGGATAACTAAGTAGTTCAAACTTTAAAAATATTATTTCTCAAATTTCTTAGGAATTTTTATAAAATCAAAATCAACTACCAATGTTATGATGAATAGTTGGAGATGGATGACATTTTGCAAAATAATAACTCAAGCCCTCATTAACCTCCCTCCCACCCATCAATTGTAAGTCTCCTAATTGTCACTCTTATCACCTGTTTCTCTCCACTGTAACCTACCTTGTAGGTAGCACCATGCCAGTACTAGTATATTCCCAGAGTCTAACACAATGGCTCACTTACAGTAGATGCACAATAATGACAAATAAATGAATCAATGAATTTCTTCTAGATTATTCAGAAAATCATTCTTCTAAAAAATATTTAATAACCTTCTAGTGATTATTAAATTAAATCCAAACTCTTCAACTTAACTATTCAAGGCCCTCTACAAGGAGGATACAACTGACCCTTCCTAATGTTATTTTTCATTACTTCTCTCATACATGCCAAACATGTTATATAAAAACTGTAGTATGTTTTATCATCTAAATGCAACTCTCACTTTCTCATCTCCTTTGGCTTCTCATCACACCAACGGGGTCCATCTGCAATGCTCTCCACCAACCCCTCTTTTGGCCCCCATTGAAGTTCTTTTGAAATTCTATCTATTCTTCAGTGCTCATCAGACATGCTACATCCTTCAGGAAACTTTCCCTGATCTCTCCAACTATATGTGATCTCCTTTTCCCCTTAATACCCATATTTGGCTTCAAGGTTCTCAGGATACAAATAATATCTTTTCCCTAGTTATTTCATGTTTTCTCATCCCATATTTTTAGTATTCTTTAGGTTCCTATGAAATGTCAATTTTATTTTACACATCTTCATATCACTAAAGCCCCTGGCATAGTGCCTTACATAAATGTGGTGCTCAATATATATCGGTTAAACTGAATTCCGTCAAGACTCTGTTCTGAAACTATTTTCTAATGATAGTTACTAAGGAAATACAAATGTAAGAACAAATGACCCAATAAACCAGAATAATTATAAAAGTTATAAGATTCTGAAAATAAATGTAATAAATCAAAACATAAGAAAAATATTTGAAAGAATAAAAATATAGATTCAGCAATCCCTTCCCACTTGCTAGTGAAAATTTTAGAATAAGAGGCTGCATTACTTAATTCAAGACCTAGTCGAAAAAATTAGGTTGGAAGAATAAGATTGAAACTGACTATAAAAGCATTTATGGGTTGGCTCAGTGGCATAGTGATTGGGTTTACGCACTCCACTTTGGCAGCCCGGGGTTCACCAGTTCGGATCCTGGGCAAGGACCTATGCACCACTTATCAGGCCATGCTGTGGCAGGTGTCCCATATACAAAGTAGAGGAAGATGGGCAAGGATGTTGGCCCAGGGCCAATCTTCCTCAGCAGAGGGAGGAGGCCTGGCAGAAGATATTCACTCAGGGCTAATCTTTCTCACCAAAAAAAAAAGCATTTATAAATATCCTGTTTATATTCCCTCAAACAAAACTTAAACAAACAATACTAAACAAAAGAAACATTTACAGAATCTTGAATAATGGATACTGTACAATTCATTTCTATTTATTTTGATCCCAAGTTGACTTCCTGAGATAATGGTGATGGTATATCACAGAATGTCAATAACACTGGGCTGTAGTTGGGTAAACAAATTTTCTGGACACTTTTCTGCCTCTAACAAAACTACACACTCCTAAGTATTCTAATTACAATTCTGAATGTTTAATTTTGTGCCCCTTTCTTTAATTAGTATCACTGGTTGTCAAATATGTAAATGGCATCCTTTCCTCCATCCTTTGGAAGAAAACAAAGTATAGGCTGAATAGCATTTTGTAAAGGTGTTCTTACACATTTTAGAGGGTTGCAACAAATCCCTTAAGCCTTTCATTCATGTCACGAGGAGACTGATTTTCATCATTTATCAATAAAGGTTGACGTACAGCATAAGAAATTGTTAAACTCAGAGTCAGAGTCAGACTCGGACTCTTTCCAAAGTCTTTCTAAAGTGCTAAATCATCAATTTTCTAACATCATCATGGGATGATGCAAAATCCATTCTAAGGTATCAGTGGAGTAATTCATCAGATGGAGAGTCTAGAGTCTTATACAATAGCCATAAGCCACATGTGTCTATTTAAACATAAATTTCATTTATATAAAGTAAAACTAAATAAAAGATCTGTCAGTTATACTAGCCTAATTCCAAGTGCTCAAAAGCCCCATGTAACTAGTGGCTACCATATTGGACAGTATAGAATTATACAACATTTCCATCATCATAGGAAGTTGTCTTGGACAGGGCTGGTCTAAAAAGTTAGTAATCTGACTCAACTGAAACAGTACAGGTACTTTGTTATATTTTATCTATTGACTTTTAAATTTTTAATTCATGATCAACAAGAGTAGCCCTACTGTTCTTCTCAATGTAATTTTCAAATAACTATTGTTTGATTATACTTGGGACCAGCTCATATACATTGTACAAGACATGTTAAATATTTTCTTGCCTCAGGGCTTCTTTTTGGTCCATTCTTTGGCTCATTCTTCATTTTCAGTGCCAGTTTAAATGTTATTGCCTTAGAGAGGCCTTCTCTGACCTTTCTACCAAAAATAGGTCTCAGCCACCCCCCCCGCCCCACCACCATACTATATACACATTAATCTCTATGTCAACGGCCTGTTTATTTTTTTTTGTAGAATATTGCAATTTTAAAATCTTAATTCATCCACATCTCTTCCATTGAAGGAGGATCCCTTGTCTATCTTATTCACAGCTGTGTCTCCAGAGCTTACCTAGCACAGGCATGCACTTAAGATTTGCTGAATTAATAAATTAATGTTTATTGAATCAATGAACACATTTGCACTACAACTGTCTTTCTCCTCCAGAACCAACTCATACCTCCTTAGCACTATGCTTTTATATTTATTCCTTCCTTCTTCTTCTTTCCAGTTTATGTGTTTCCTTCCTTTCCCAGCAGACTCTCTCTCAATTTTTTTTAACTTTAATTTTGAGTTCAAGGGGTAATGAATAGAAAGAGAAACCCCAAGCTAGACGAAGAAATTTTTAGGAAAGTTTTCAGTGAAAATAAACTTATTTTTAATATTCCACCCTGTCCCTCCAGGAAGCACAAAGAGAGCTAAAACACTAATTCCACCACTCAGGACACATATACTGGTGTGGCATAGATTACAAAGAAGATTTAATTAGCCTGTGTGTGAGAAAAGGCAGATATTTATGGGGAAAAAAAAGCTGAAGGAAAGAATTGGGAAAAGAGGGAAATTTTCCACTTATCTTCTAGAATAAAATCTTTTAATTAAATCTTTAATATTGGTCATCCAGTGCCCACTACTATACTCTGAGAGAGCAATGCCACTTGAAATACTTTTTATTTATATAGAAACAAAGAAAGACAACTAAAGTTCACAACAACCCTGAGGGATCATTCAAGAAACTAGTTGTTATTTAATATATCTTTAGAAGGTTACATACAATCACAAAGGGAAAAGGTTTTTTTGGGGGGGGGGGTGAGGAAGATTAGCCCTGAGCTAACATCTGTTGCCAATCCTCCTCTTTTTGCTGAGGAAGATTGACTCTGAGCTAACATCTGTGCTCATCTTCCTCTACTTTATATGTGGGAAGCCTGCCACAGCATGGCTTGATGAGTAGTGCATAGGGCTGTGCCCCATATCTGAACCTGCACACCCTGGGCTGCTGAAGCGGCGTGCGCACACTTAACCACTACCCCACTGGGCCAGCTCTAGGAAAAGATTTTTTACAAGATGAATGCATTACGAAAGTATAATGAACCAACTATATTAAATATACAACCTATTATATACATTGGAAGACTCCAATTTTCAGTTTAAATTCACAGAATTTATGTATAATTAGTTACTGTAAAGGCATCATGTATTTCCCTAAGAAACGCTATTACACAAAAAATCTTAAGGCAACTCACAAAACTTACTTTGATCCAAAAGAAGCCTAAATGACCATTATGTAGTAATAGCAGTAAACAATTTTAACTATCACTTGTAACACAGTTTCTATAGACAATCATGTTTGAAGTTCCAACTTAAAATACAAGAAATAAATATCAAACTCCTGCAGCTTTGTTTTCCTAATATTAGAAAAAGGTTTCATAAGGTATGTGCATTTGACACAAGTCCTGGCAATTCTGTGGTACCTAGTGTGAGGAAGGAGGAGGGCATTTCATTGGGATTTTATCTTGAAAAATAGAACTAAAAAGCATGAACTATTTCTATTTCCTAAGCTTATCATGAATTTTTACATCTCCACCTTCACTGTATTTGGCACATAGAGCTCAACGATGTTGGAAGATAAGTAGGCAGGAGGGAAGGAGAGGAAGGATATAGTTCTTTCAGTCATTCAACAAATATTTATTGAGAATCTACTAACAAGAATTGTTCTAGGCACTTAGAAAACACAGCTGAACAAAAAGGGCAAACATAAATTTATGAAGAATTTCTACTGTTAAGCAGCAATGACTAAAGTTACAGTTAACAAGAGAGCTGAGCCAGTGCTCCGGATCCCACATACCCTTTGATAATGGTTTCCTCCTATTTCTACGTCTTCCTTTACTACAAAACAAACAAACAGAAACAAAAATCGTCCTGAACATTTTTTCAGAAACCAGAGTAATGTTTCTGGGATGTAGAACCCACAAACGATGCACTGCATATAGCCAAGGACATGGACCTTACTGCTAGAAAGCAGGTTAATCTCCTTCTCATGCTCTCATATCACCTCCCCTCTCACTACTGCAAACCATTGCAATGAAAGGCAAGACCCATGGGGACTGGAGTCTTGAGAGACAGCAATGCGTTCCAAAGAGATGGTGGACTGCAGAGGAATCTTAGGCAGTGACAATACACTACCACAAAAAATAAGAGATAGGAATCAAGATCTGATTGTATGACTACAAGAATAGTACATGTAAGAGAAGATCATGTACCTCCAGAGAATTAAAGGAGCTACAATCTCACTAAAAAGTACACTATTAAGTAAGGGAAGACTTGTCCCTACTTGGTATGTTACCGTCAGGCTTTAATTAATTATAATCACAATACACAAGGAAGGTGCATCTAAAGGGCTGTCCAGAGCCATTGTTTTATCTGGTAAAACCATCTTTCATTATCAAGTCAGCCATAGTGGCATTAGATATGATGCAATACCATACCCAGAGGTTTTCTCAGGCATAAAAATTATTTTTTGTTTGAATCTTCTTTGCAGGCATATTCTATAAGACATTGAGCAGAAGCAAAAGAACCTAAGAATGTGAGGAAAATTTAGAGGCTGCTGGATTATGAAAAATTCTTTCACCTAAATGATAACAGTTCTTAGTTAACTATGAATAACAAAGTAACATAAGAAAAATAATATCATGACTAACATAGTTAATAGTGGATGGGCAGTTTCAAGACCCTTTGGACTCTGAGTGGTCTTTGGAAATAAAAACACAGAGTAGTAGGCTAAATGTTGAGTATACATTAAAGTAAAGGAAATATCTATAAAGATAAGTATACTCAAGTCAACCAAATAAACTATTCCTTTTTTAGTACCCTAAAAACAACTTCCTTTTTAATATCTTAAAAACAATTTCAGTTTTAATTACAAGATTCATTTATGTTAAAAGCAAAACACTTCCTTATTGATTCAGTAGACAGCTATCACTAATCTAGCAGCTGCTATTTTTCTTTTAATATTCTGTAACTCAGAGCATCTCAATAAGTATACCATATTGGCCAAAAAAATTTTTACACACAGTATTTAAATAGAAACATGCACCCAAGGAAAGAAATATTAAAAACCATGCCATATATTATTTACTGTTTTGAGTTAGTTTATGCTTCGTCATAATTTATGAGAATTCAGAATTAAAGCTTATTACTGAATGTAGCTTGAGAAACAATTTTAGGATGTTTCAAAACTTCAGTGAATTCTCATTTTAGAACTCAGACATTTTAACACCATACATAATATGTAAGCTCCAACTCTGAAAAATAAAAAAGGCAATTTCTATGGTAAAGAATTTACATTCATTAAGTAAAAACAAGCTTTCCTCTTTACAAGAATCAAAGCTGTAAGCAAAATTTCAAAGCGCTGTAGGCAACTTCACATGAGAATAAGTCTAAATAGAATTAATTTTGCATTCACATTTATGTAGACATGTTTGCAACCAAATTTGAACCTAGTTTGTTAGACCTTAATTAATTTACGTACCTGGACCGATGAATATTTGGAAAAATTTTCCATTTGATACCGCCTAAGAACTTCATTTAATCTTTGATCTGAAACAAAGAGAAAAACCAATTTGTCGTTCATTGGGTAATGGTCAACATTTAAAAACTAGAAATAAAGTAGTTATTTGATATATCCAATGCAAAACTGCTAGTTTCCACTGCTTCTCAAAATAAAATCAATCATCAATTTCAATACAACATTTTAGAATTTAAGAATTCCAGGCTCTTCTATACACCTAAGCCAAATAACTATTGCCAATGGGAAAAAGAATGCTGCAAAGAACTAATTTTTCTGATTTTATAAATTTTAATTCTCAGTCTCTCTTGGCTTGCTCTTCAGGTTAGCAGAGGTCAAAAAATATTCCCCACATTCTTTTTTTTCACTCCTGCTACTAGAAGTGAAAAGAATTGGAAAGATAGGCTGTAGCTAAACTCTTTAGAATTGTTAAAATCTTCTGAAATTCTCTTCCAGCACAAACCTCCACATTGAGGAGAAGCTGCAGGACAAAGAATCCAAATTAAACAGGAGCGGGCATGAGACAATGGAAAAAAAGGTCCAGAATAAAGCCAAGAGCTCTCAGCAAGTACAAGGTGATATTTTTATTCACATCAAGAATAGAAACATACAATAGAACACAGAACCCAACAAATGCACAAAACTCATTCTTTCAAGATCACATGGAACATTTTAAACTGATAATTTGCTGGCAATACAGCAAGTTTCAACAAGTTTCAAACTACTGAAAACCAAGAGAGCACGTTATCCGACAATAGCACAATTAAGCTAGAATCAAGAACCAAAAAGTAAAGGGAAAATCTCCATACGTTTTGAAGTTAATAAATTACTTCTCAATAACCCATGGGTCTCAGGAGGAATTACAGAACAAATTTCAAAGTATTTTAAACTGAATGATAGTAAAAATGTAATACCTGGAAACTTGCTTCAAGAGAAATGTATAGCTTTAATGGCGTATACTAGAAAAAAAAGGCTGAAGTTACTGAACTACAAGTTGATCCCAAAAAGTCAGAAAAAGAAAAGCTAATTAAACCCAAAGAGAGTCAAGTGAAGGAAATAATAAAGATAATTCACCCCCTACAAAGAAATAGAAAATAAACACACAAAAAAGAGGATCAACAAATACAATTATCTCAAAAATTATAGAAAAAGCATCTGATGAAATTCAAGATATATTCATGATAAAGCCTTAGGAATGTAGGAATAGAAGGGAACTTTTTTTTGTGTGTGTGTGTGTGTGGGGAAGACCAGCCCTGAGCTAACATCCGTTGCCGATCCTCCCCTTTTTGCTGAGGAAGACTGGCCCTGGGCTAACATCGTGCCCATCTTCCTCCACTTTATATGGGACGCCGCCACGGCATGGCTGACAGGCAGTTCGTCGGCGGGCGCCCGGGATCCGAACTCACGAACCCCGGGCTGCCAAGCGCGAACTAAACCGCTGCGCCACCGGGCGGCCCCAGGAACTTTCTTAATATGATAATAAATTCCTACATAAATGCACTCAAGGGGGAAAATGTTGAAAACTTTCCCTTGGAAATTGGGAATGACACAAGGATAAATTGTCTTGACATTTATTCACACTCTACTGGAGGTCTAAGTTAACACAATAAGGCAAGTAAAAGAAATAAAAGGTATAAAGACTGAAAAGGAAGAAAAACTGTCATTATCCATAGTTATGAGTGTGTATGTGGTAAATCCAAAAGAAGACACAGATAAATTCTTAGAATAAATAATTAATTTTAGCAAGGTTGTTGGATACAGGGTCGAAATACAAAAATTAATTATATCTCTATACATAGGCAACATAAAGTTAGAAAATAATAAAAGATGTTATTTACAATACCATCAAAAATATCAACGTCTAAGGATAAATCTAACAAAAGATGTATAAGATTATTGCACAGAAAACAATGAAACATTCAGGAGAGAAACTAAAGACTTGAATAAGTAGAGAGAGATACCAACGGTTTATAGGAGTCAGTATTGTAAAGATGTCAATTCTCCCCAAATTGATCTGTAGATTCAATGCAACCCCAATTAATACTCCAAAAGAGGATACTGCAGAAATGTAAGAGTTGATTCTAAAATATAGGTGGAAACACAACAAGAATATATATTTTTGCAAAAGAAAAGGGGGAAGGGCTTGCTCTACCAAATATCAAGATTTACTATAAAGTTACAGTCATTTAGATGGTGTAATAGTCATATAAGAATAAACAAAATTGACCAATGGAAGAGAAATATACTCATGTGTAAATGGGCACTTGAATTATGATCAAAGGGGCATTCCAGAGCAGAGAGAGGGAAAGATAATCTTTTTGCAAGTGGTTCTGGGTCAACTGGATATCTTCATGAAAGGAATAAAACATCATCCATAAAAATCAATTTTAGGTGAAATGAAGATATAATTGTTAACGCCAAAATAATAAGTTCTAGACAAGGACAAAGAGAATATCTTTATAACCTTAGGGTAGGGAAAAACTTTTTAATCAGAATACAAAAAGCACTAATCATAAAAGAAAAAACAGATAAACTGGACCACATTAAAATTAAGAACTTCTGCTCATAAAAACAAAAAAACATTAAGAGAGTAAAAATGCAAGCTACAATCGTGGAGAAGATATTTCTGACATATATAACTGACAAACAACTTGTATCTAGAATACACAAAAAACTTACATGACTTAAAAGGCAGACAACCCTATAGCAAAGGGGTATGAAGACTTGAATGGGCACTTCACAGAAAGGTTACCCAGGTGGCCAATAGACAGAAAAGCTGCTCAACCTCATTAGGCATCAGGAAAATACAAATTAAAATTACAATAAAATAAAGAGCTAAAATTAAAAAACAAATGTTGGTGACAATGTGGAATAAAGAAAACGCCCATACTCTGCTGGTGGGAGTGCCAAGTAGTGCAACTTTAAAATTAAACAGACACATAAATCCTAGGAATTATGTTATACATAAGCAAATATACATATATATGCAATTCTTATTAACTACATATACATATAAATTTTAAAAGTTTATATAATGTGCACACACATAGTGTATACATTCTGTGTTGGGAACTTCAGATAATAGTTTCTTCCTTGAAAAAACACATAATTTGGTGGAGAAATATGACAGATACATGTGATTCTGATAAAGAAACAAGTAATTATGGAATATCAATAATGTAAATGTTTTTTAACTCTTTAATGAGTTTAAAAGGAATTATCCACAATTTTTTATTGTTACCCTCAGAAATTTTAAGATACTTACTTGACACAGTACTAAAATTTTACCACCACTATAGGATCTCGTTTCTGCCTACTACTCTTCTTCCCATCAGTCTCAAAAGGAGGTTGGAGTTATGGCCATGGATATAATAATTCCAATACAACACTTCTTTTTTCCACTGATAGGGTTTGCAAATCAGAAAAGACACTAAATCTGAGTTCTCAGTGATTAAAATAGGTTAAGAAGTCAACTTTAGATTAATAATGAGGGAAACATTCACTCTTCACAAGATTGACTTTAATCTGGAGAAAAGTTTTTTGTTGTTGTTGCGGAAGATTTGCCATGAGCTAACATCTGTGCCAATCTTTCTCTATTTTGTATGTGGGTCACTGCCACAGCATGGCTGACGAGTGGTGGAGGTCCGTGCCTGGGATCTGAACCTGTGAACCCAGGTTGCCAAAGTGGGGCATGATGAACTAAAAAACTATGCCAGGGGGCCGGCCCCTGGAGAAAATTTTAATATAACTTAAATCTACTATTTCCTTTATACATTCAACAAGTACTTATCTCACTGTTGTTTAATTTGCATTTTCTGGATTACTGATGAGATTGGTATCTTTTCATATTTTCAGTAGTTCTTCAGGTTTTACTTTTTGTAAATGACCTGGTTATATTGTTTAACTATTTTTCTATTAGTGTGAATGTATTTTTGTTTGTAAAAGATCTTTCTAAATTCTGGATGCTAATCAACTCTTGGTTATATTTATTGTAAATATATACTCCCCTTCTGTAGCTGGGCTAGTCATTTATTGATGATGACTTTTGTGATGCCCAAATTTTTATTTCTAATGTAGTCTATTCACATATCTTTTCTTCTACTCAAAAATGTTTGTGTCTGTTGAAGAAATCTTCCCCTATCCTAAGATCATAAAGACATCTTAAATTTTTTTTCTGAAAGTCTAAAGAGAATTTATTCCTTCAATCAACCTGGAAATGATTTTTCTATATGGTGTGGAAAAGGTATCTTTATTATTTTTTCTTTCCTATTTGGATAGCCAATTATTCTAGCACCAGTTGCTGGATAGTCTATCCTTTTCCCACTGATTTGTCTGTTCTTTCAGAAAACAAGTGTTTGTGTGTATATATATAGCTTTTTCTCTGCTAATTTATCCCACTGATCTATGTATTTATCAATCTACCAATATAACAATGACTTAATAATTGCATATCTATAATAAGACTTAAAAGCTGGTATAATGAAATTTCCCACGCTGATGTTCTTTAAAACTCTCTTTGCTATTCTTAGCTCTTCCACATAGATTTTAGAACCGTGTTGTCAAAACTAAGTTTAGGATTGCACTAAATCCACCCATTAATTTGTGGGAGAACTGACATATTTACTATATTGAGTGTTCTAACCCACAAATTTGATATATTCTCTAGTAATCTAAGTCTTCTTTTATGTACTCAAAAATTTTCTAATGCTAACTATCTTTCCACTGGATGAACCCAAAATGAAAACAATTGTATCTACATATACACACACATACTCATTGCTGGATTTGATTTATAATATTTTATTTAGGATTTTAGTTTCTATGTGCATAAGTGAAACAGGCCTATAATTTTTTTTTCTTGCAAGTGTCTTTGTTGGGTAGGAACACAGACATTGAAACTAGACTGCCTGGGTTCAAATCCCAGCTCACTCACTTAATAGTTATGAATTAACCTTGAATTTGTGGTGGCATTTATCCAGAGGGTTGAGATTTTTATCTATGGTTATTGATCACTTGGGTATGAGAACTGTAAAAGCAAACTAAACAAATGATCTAGGGATCAGGTATCACAGGGAATGTGATACAGAAAAGCAGGAGCATAATCATATTAAGATTACTGACAAGTGGGCAACTGAACTACTGGGCAATGGTTATAGCCAGTATAAGTAGTAAAAACAAGCTGGGAAGGAGTTACAAAATGGAAGAAAATGAGTTCAAAGAATAAAGGTCTTGATGAAGTCAAAGAACAGTGGGAGTAAGATACTTGTGTTTAAGATTCCAAAACTAGGGCAACTTGAAAAGGACTTCTTCTTATGTCCAAGATGAAGTAAGAAGCACCACCTTCCCTCCAGGTACAACCAAAAAACAAATAAACAAATAAAATAATGGTTTGCAAGACACCAGACATCAGACAATGATGATGAGAGATGCGAAACAAATGAGGTGAGCCCTATGACTGCTCCAGCTAAATGACTTGAGAGACTTTCCAGGCCT
This sequence comes from Tapirus indicus, assembly GCA_031878705.1. Lineage (NCBI taxonomy): Eukaryota > Metazoa > Chordata > Mammalia > Perissodactyla > Tapiridae > Tapirus > Tapirus indicus. Next base: position 134,170,651 of record CM062919.1, on the reverse strand, counting down.
TGGCAGAAAGAGGGAAAATGCAGGCAGAGATTAGCAGACTCTCTGAGTTAAGGAGATGGAGCTGAGAGTCAGTGGAGACCAAGTGAACTAGAATTGGCATGACAAAGTATGGGAGAGAAAACTGCACAGAGAGAGAACTCTGGATATACGAGATCTGCAGAGGGTCTCTCACAAGCACACAACAGAGTACTGAATAGCTCTATTAAAGAAATTAAATTTGTAGTTTAAAATCTTTCCACAAAGAAAACACTAGGTCCAACTGTCTTTACTGGTAAATTCGACCAAACATTTAAGGAAGACATAATATCAATTCTACACAAATTCTTCCAGAAAACTGAAGAGAACAAAATATTTTCCAAGTAGTTCTATGAGGCCAGCACTATCTAATACCAAAACCAGACAAAGACACTAGAAGGGAAAAAAAAGGCTTCATGAATAGAGAATGTTAAAATTTTAAGCAAATTTTTTGAAAAATCAAATCCAACAATAAAATAGGATAAATACATAAAAAGGATAATACATCACCAAGAGGAGTTTATCCCAAAAAAGTAAGGCAGGTTTAACATTTGAAAATTAATCAAAGTAAATCACCCTATTAACAAATTAAAATTTTTTAAAAATCTGATCATTTTAGTAAATGCAGAAAAAGCATTTGGAAAAAAAATCCAATATCCATTCTGATAAAAACTCTCAGGAAACTAGGAATAGAAAGGAACATTCTCAACCTATCAAGAATATCTATGAAAAACCTACAGCTACTAGCATACTTAATTCTGAAAGACAGATGCTTTCTCCCTAAAATCAAGAACAAGACAAGGATGTCCACTCCAACCACTTTTGTTCAGAACTGGAAGTTCTAGCCAGTGCCATAAGGCAAGAAAATGAAATAAAAGGTATCCAAATTAGAAAGTAAGAAGTAAAACTGCCTTTATTTACAGATGAAAAAATCATCTATGTAGAAAATCTAATGGACTCCACAAAAAAACCTGCTAGAATAAGTGAGTTTAGAAAGATTGCAAGGTACAATATGCAAAAAAAAAAAAAAAAAATTTCTGTATACCAGCAATGATAAATCAGAAATTGAGAGGAAAACAATAATACCATTTACGATAAACAGTAGTACATAGGGATAAATCTGACAATAGATGTGTAAAACCTAAATACTAAAAACTACAAAATATTGCTGAGAGAAATTAAAGAAGAGATATATCAATTGAGAGATATACCTTTTCATTGGTCAGAGGACTCAATACCATTAAGATATGAATTCTACACAAATTGATTAATAGATTCAATGCAATGCCTACCAAAATCTCAGCATCTTTTTTTGATGAAATTGACAAGCTGACTCAAAAATTCATATGGAAGTGCAAAGGACCTAGGATAGCCAAAACAACTGTGAAAAAGAACAAATTTGAAAGGCTAATACTATCTGATTTTAAGACTTATTATAAAGCTGCAATAATCAAGACATTGGGATATTGGTGTCCAGATAGACAGATCAATGGAACAGAATAGAGTCCAGAAATGGACCTACAAAAATCTGACATCTGATTTTTAACAAAGGTGCATAGCTAATTCAACAGAGAAAGGACAGTCTTTTCAATTGGGCAGCCATATGCAAAAAAGTGAACTTTGCCCCTTATCTTGCACATTATAGAAAACTTAACTCAAAATGGATCATAGATCTAAATGTAAAACCTAAAACTACAAAATTTCTAGAATAAAATCTTTGCAGCCTTGGGTTAGACAAAGATTTTCTTAGCTACAATACATCCATAAAAGAACAAACTGATAAACTGAACTTCATCAAATTTAAAAACTTCTGCTCTGTGAAAGACACTGTTAAGAAAATGAAAAAATGAGCCCATCCCCACAACCCATAACCCTCCCTATAAGAATGAATTCTTCATTCCTTAGCTTAATTATATGAGTCCCTCCTTGAACAGGTCCCTAAGGACTATCAGATTTCCCTTCTCAGATGGAGATGGAAGAATGGCATACTGCAAATACGCTAGAAGTTTACTAGAAGTCTGGCTGGGTGTGGAATTGCCTGTGGTTATGATGTGTAAAGCTGATGCTTTATCAGAGGGGTTGCTGGTGGAGAAGCTACAAATCAAATTGTCTGGAGCTAGACTACCAAATCCAAATGGAACAAATGAAAAGAGGCAATCAAGATCAATGGAAGACAAAGTAGAGAAGGTCAGAGGTAGGTGAGAGAAGGGCAAGCCATCGATATTTACCTGAGCAGGAGTTTAGGTGGTTCACCTAAGCGGGTAACCCACCAGCTGCTCCTGGCATACTAGGTCCAGTTAAAGGAAAAAAGGGTAGGGTCACAGACATCTGATAGTCATTCGCATCTCTTCATGCAAACCTTACCATTTTATGCTCCAATATCCTGAATAAACACTGTTATTTCAAGCCTCTGAGCCTTTGCTTCTTCTGCTCCCTCTGTCTGAGAGTCCCTTCTTCCACTCCCTTTGTCTTCTGGTTAACTACCACTCATTTTTCAAGACATAATTTACTACCACTCATTTTTCAAGACATAATTTACTACATTTCTACTGTTCTCTCTGATTTGGACTTAGATTTTTATCTAAGAATGCTGGTTGGTTTATTTCTCTAAAACTCACAGTTTCTGACTGCCTCAGGTACTCTCCCCATCCCAACCAAACTCTTCATCACCCAATTCTTGAGTCCCACCACTCAGACTGTGGCCAGCTAGTCCTCTTTATAGGGTGGGGGATATTCCCGCTTCAAACCTGAGAAATGATGCTAACGTTATAGTATCATTATAGTGTCATTAATGATTTTGGATAACATATAGTGTGCACTTAATATGTTCTAGACACCATGCTAAATGCTTTATTTGCATCATCTCATTTAATCCTCACAACTCCTCCATGAGGGTTATTGTGCTATTATACCCATTTTATAAATGAGAAGACTGAGGCACAGAGAAGCTAAGCAACTTGCCCAAGGTCAAAGACTTGGAAAGAGATAGGGCTAGGATATGAGCCCAGAGAGACTGAATCCAGACGTTGAGTTCTTAACCACTGGTCTATAATGCTTCCAAAATGGAACTTACCACTTTTTTCCTAACTTTCCTGTTGCTCAAGCCAAAAACCAGAGTTGCCCTTTACCTTTCTCTCAGATCCCCTAATCTTCAATCTCACTATACCTACCTTACTTCACTTTTTACCAGGGTGATAACAATAGTCACCTAACTGCACTCTGCTATAATGCATATTCCTCATAACAGCCACACTGGACTTTCCAAATCACAATTTGATCATGTCATTCTCAACTGAATTCGTTCCAGTGGTTCCTCTAACCTATGCAATGGTCCAAACTCCTTAACACGTAGCAGACAAGGCCCCTCATCATCTAGCCCCATTCTTCCCTTTCAGCTACACCTGCCATTTGCCCATATAAATAAACCATATTCCATTCAAGCCAATCTTCTTGCAAGTCTTTAACAAAGCATATTCCTAATTCTCTCAATGCTACAAATGCTACTCTATTTGGGATGCCTACACAGTTCTTTATCTAGTAAATTCATATTAGTACTTCAGGGTTCAGCCCAAATGGCACTTTCCTTGACCATAGTTAATAATAGCCTTGTAACAGTTAATGTTTGTTTAGCACTATGTGTTATATACTATTCTAAATCCTTTATATATTTTAATACTCATTTAATCATTCTGACAACCCTATGAGGAAACCGAAGCAAGAGAGTTAGCAGTTGCTACCACTTCAGTGATTTATGGAATTTATATGTTTCCCTCCTCAAATTAAATTCTTGGAGAGTAGAACCGTCCTCTTTATCTCGGTAGCAGCTATGCTTGTTTAGCGCCTGGCACACAACTGAAACAGGAGGAGCTCAATAAACATCTTTTGAACAAATGGCCAGAGCTGTGTTCTAACTGCAGACTTGGAAACTCTTCCTGGCCATTAGTCCTCTAATTTCTCCAGAGCACGCGAGGAGCATAACAAACATATTTAGTGTCTAGCAGAGTCCCTTGTAACACGCTTAAGGAACCTACAAATATTTACCAAACGGTTCTGCTTAAAGTATACACACAGCCTCGTATACACCACCAAGCTTTTTCTGCAGCTAACTTCAAGTCTTTACAAATTTCCATGCAACGAACAGGCATTCAAAAAATATTAGTTGGTAAACAATGACATTAAACATTACATATAAGAATTCTCAATAAAGAAACAAGGAGCTTACTTTGATCTCTTAGAAAGTCGATTTCTGTGGCCATTTCGATACAATTTTAGTTTGAAGCTTTCACCACCTTTACTTTCCTCAAAAAGACTCAGAAAACAAAACTAAGGCAACCCTCCGGAGGTTGTCAAGCACTCGAGCGGTGCAATCAGCATCCCACTCACGCAGCGTCAACAGCTCCGCCGCGCCTCCTCCTCCCGAGTCCCAGTTGAGTCCCTCGCTCAGGCGAGAGACTTCAGATTTCAGGATTGCTGGGGACCTGCCAAGTGAATTCTGATCCACGATCACCCAAATCCCAGCCGTGTGGGACGGGGACGCAAGTGGATAGAGGCGTCCCGCGGGTCACTCCGGGTCGTGTCGGGCCACTTAGGAGAGCGCAGAGGAAGCCGGCGGGCGGCCTGGTGGCGGCGTCCTTCGCGGAGCGGGGGGCGACTCCAGGACAGCCGGGAAGCCCGGGGCCAGCAGCGGAAGTCCACTCGGCCCGCCCTGCGACTTTGAAACCGATGCCCCGGACCGCTCCTTGGAGACGGTGACGCCGCTTGCGTCCTCACGCTGGCGTCAGCGTTTACGTCACCGCGCGTCCTAGAGTCCTCGCACTCTATTGGATATCTGTCAAGCGGTGGGCGGGGCTGTGAGAGCCTGGACGACAGCGGGCTGAGCCGCCAGAGTGGCGACGGGCAAGCCGGCGGGCCTGTGTTTTCAGGTTGTGGGGCCTAGCGCCTTTTTTTTCTTTTAAAGAAAACTCCAAAACTGTAAACGTAGGTAGGACATTAAATGCCCCCAGTATCTTTGATACCTAGCGCTTCTAGACTGAGAGACCCCGCTGGCCAAAGTGAGTAGGTGAAAAGGATATAGGTTTGTGTGGGCAGACCCCAGACTGGCGTCTTCTGAGTCCACCACCAAGGCTGTCCTGGAAGATTTCTGAGTGTGGATTTGGTAATCTCCAGAAGCTACGTACGGTCCTGCCCGTCGTGGGTCTTTAGAGAAAGGAGACAGTTGTTTAAATATTTAACTGTGTGGCAATAAGGCATGTGGTTAGAAGTACTCCAAAGATCCTGCAAATTCAGCAGTTATTTCTTTAGGGGTAACTTTGTTTTCTCAAAAAGACAAAGTCACATTTTTTGCAAGAAAAAATTAGGGAAAACTTTACATTTGTGGATGGATTACAATTCCCATTTTAAAAAATTGATTTTGTCTGAATTTAAACCTTATCGTTTTTTAAAAACAGTTAAGATTGGAGGAAATTTCCATGCTAGCAATAAAAATGTTAACTTGAAGCTAACCTCTAGTTTTAGTGCTTCTTAATAGATTATGTGCTTTTATGGATTGAAGTAGTTTCCCTAAACAGACATGACATAGATAATAGCTCGATTTGGCTTTCTCTTTACGTTTGTTTTGTTGTCCTGTACCCATAATGTTGTATAAATGAAGTAATGTCAGCAGAATTTATTAAGAAATTTTAAAAATGTGTCCTACTCCGTCCAGGTATTTGAAGTCCTTTTATGGGCTTTCTCCATACGGTCCCTTCCTCTAAAGACTGGCTGTTAAATATGGAGGTATATCTAATAACTATAAAAAAAGTTTAATTTAGCTTTGAGTCAGTGAAGATTGGACTCGATCTGCTTTTTAGTGGCCAAGAAGTTAACACAAAAACTTGTTGGAAGAAAAAATTGAAGGTGCAAGCGCCAACTCTTTCCAAAGTCAGTGTACGACATTTTCTTCATCAATTTCTCACTGACTCCCCAGGAACTTGCTTGTACCTTCTTCTACGTTTGAACCTTGTATATTGTCATATTGTGGTTTAACTTGGCATCAAATAAAAAGTTATAAACTTAACTCTCATTTTACACTAAAAGTTGATAAGATATATTGGTGTTGGCGAAAGCAAAAAGTATCTTCCAGATATAAATGATGAGTGGTCTTTGCATTGTATAAATTAAATGTCTGAAATTGAAATTTTTATATCTGTACTTGAATTATTTAGCATATATGGTCAAGTTCAATGCAAACTATAATTTGGGGGATTGGGTTTTTTTTTTTTGGTTAAAGATTTTACTGGTTGAGTTTTTGAATTTCAGTGGAGTATTTTCAAAATAATTTTCATCTTTAAGAAACAAAATTGTTATGATTCCACTTATCCTGAAAGTATCCCCTCTAATGTTTCTCAATTTTAAAGCTTCCCTTGTGTTCTCTACCCACTCCCCTAGGGTAGGTGCTTCCTTAATTTATTTCATGCTTCTTCCTGCAGTCTCTACCACATTGTTTTTGTAGTTTGTCTCCAGGTTCCATCATAATACCTGGAACACAATGAGGAGTCAATAAATATCTGATGAAGGAATTCATATAAAGAACTCAGTGAATATGCATGGAAAGTATCTATTAGTGTAATTGAGTACAAGGAATGAGAAATGAGAGAAAAAAGTCTTAATCTGTTTAACCATTCTCTAGCCACTATTTCATGTTTTTATAATAGATATATTTCCGCAATAAACAAAACCTTTGAAAATTGACAGGTTTTATTAAAATGAATTTATTCAATAAATTGACATTGAGCACCCAGTACTATGTGGAAAGCATCGTGAAGAATACAATGTTGGAATTTTAAGCTAGGGTCAAAACTGTGCTTAACATTCTCTGATATAATTAAATGCCTTAAAAAAGTAATTTTTAAAAATTCTTAATAATTATGTTTATTTTACCAGTCAAGGGAAGCATGGCCTAGAAATTGGAGCTCTGTTTTTAAGCTTGTCTTTTTTTATTATTATAATTTTTGTAGTAAAGAAAACACATATGTAATCTACTTTCTTAAATTTTTAAGTGTACAATACAGTGTTGTTAACTATATGCACATTGTTGTAAAGCAGATCTCTAGAACTCTTTCGTCTTGCATGACTGAAACTCTATACCTATTGAACAACAATTCCCCATTTCCCTCTCTCACCAAAAGTGATTTTTATAAGTTAAAAATAATCATTTTGGGGCCGGCCCGGTGGCGCAGCAGCTTAGTCCGCGCTTGGTAGCCCGGGGTTCGCCGGTTCGGATCCCGGGCGCCCGCCGACGCACTGCCTGTCAGCCATGCCTTGGCGGCGTCCCATAAAAGTGGAGGAAGATGGGCACAGATGTTAGCCCAGGGCCAGTCTTCCTCAGCAAAAAGGGGAAGATTGGTGACGGATGTTAGCTCAGGGCTGGTCTTCCCCACAAAAAAAAAAAATAATAATAATAATCATTTTGGTAAAACGAATACAAAAGCTGTTTTTCCCCCAAGGAAGTTTTTAAAAGTATGTTGTAAGCAGAATATATTTAGGCTGAACCATGTGAAATTGCCGATTTCCTGCAATTTCATATGATTTAGCTTAATATTTTACCTGAAAATATTTGAATAATGGCAACACACCAGTGTAATATCTACTCTTGTGTATTGGAAGAAAATGATGGTGGCTTTACTTAAACATGTAGAATATGCGTATTATTCTGAAAGTAGCTATGAAGTTCAGGTGCAGTGACTCCTTGCTGAATTAAACCCACAGATCCTATAGAAATTTTGGTAACTTCCAGCAACCAAAATACAGAGTGATTCTATTATTTGGAGATATTGTAGTTCTGTAAATTATTATATTTTCTTGAGAAGTTCAAAACTTTACACATGATTATGTTATGAATTTACATCTAATCCTATGTAGAAATGATTGGTTCACACTGTTTTGGGTGAAAGAGATGTGAAATGAAGGAAAATAGGTTGATAAATGCTGAAACTGCCAGGCTAGTTAACAGTGAGAACCAGTATATCTCTAGAACACAACTGAATTGTGTAATCTCAAGGGTCAATTAGACTATTCTGTCTCATAGTCTAGTTTTCTATAAGAAAACCACTGTGGAAACATGTAATTATAATGATTTAAACAGAAAAAAAAATTTTTTAGGCAAGCTCATATACTTTAATAATGAGCTAATCTTTTTTCAATACTTACTATGTGGCATGAACTGTTCTAAATGCTTTATACATATACATTAACTCATTTAATCCTCACAAAAACCTTTTAAGTGAAGGGGAGAAAGAGCATTCTCTGCCCACTCTGGGTCCTTTCTTGCTGGGCTACAAATTAAATTGACATGAGGCCAAGTAGCAGGAGAAAATCAAACTATGCTTTATAACATATATACATGAGAGAGACCTGAGGAAACTAAGTCTCTCAGAATGGTGGAGGTTCTTCTCTTATATAGACAAAGGAGGATTTGGGGAGGGTTGTGGTTGTCAGTCATGAGGGCTTACAAGAAAAGCACGGTATGGCGCAGTGGTTTAGTTCGCGCTTTGGCAGCCCGAGGTTTGCGGGTTCAGATCCCGGGCACCCACCAACGCACTGCCTGTCAGCCATGCCGTGGCGGTGTCCCATATAAAGTAGAGGAAGATGGGCACGGATGTTAGCCCAGGGCCAGTCTTCCTCAGCAAATAGAGGAGGATTGGCAACGGATGTTAGCTCAGGGCTGGTCTTCCTCACACACACACACACACACACACACACACACAAAACAAAAGGAAAAGCACAGTAAACGAGGGTATGCAGATTTAAGTTTTTGCCTTCCGCACTGACAAGCTATCTAAAGTCATCCCCCATTCTTCCTGGTGCAGAGAAGGAGATACCTTTATAAATGGAGATTTCCCTTAGAAATGTAAATGTCTGGTGGGCAAAACTTTGATAAGAATGGGCCCAGCAAAGGCCCTCCCAGTCTATCAGTACCCAGAGTTATCCATGGTGATAAGGTATCCATGATGACAGTCTGTCCCAGGACAGGCCTTCCATCCCAAATCCCTTCAGACAGTTAGTGGGGGCGGGGAAGGTCAAAGCCTCCTTCAGTGCTTGATGTGGCCGATTCTGGTCCCCACATAAGGTAGGTGATATTTTAAAATCCTTTTTACAATAACTGGGTGGTGATCACAGTTGGAAAGTGCCTGAATTGGGATTTGAATCTAGGCACTCTGGTCCTTGTGTCACAGTTGTTAACCACTATGTATATGCCTCCCAGTAGTGTAATGGAATTTACAGCTGGGGTAATATTATTTACAGCTAGGTTAATATAACTTACACTTTTTGCTTATATGGCCAATTAGCCTTTAGTTGCATTAAGTGAATTATTGCTGTACATGTTCTATTGTAATCTTAAAGATTTATAGTTGATTTCCAAATTGTTGCACAGTATTTATATTGCTGAGTTATCTTTCATTCTCCTTCTAGAAAAACTTCAGTGGAATGATTAAAAGTCTTCAGATATTCATCGGTGGTCCTTCAACATTTTTCTTTCCAAGAAAAGTCAGGTGTCTCTGCTGCAGTCCTCCAAATCCCTCTCCCAGAACCTGTGGGCAGCTGGGTGGAGCCTCTGGCTGAGCCCTCTCCAGTGGCCTCAGCAGAAAGCAGCCAGTGAGTGTGGGACTGAGAAGACCTTGCCGGTCTGTGTTCTCTTCTTATAATGCTTTGTCTGCTCTGTCATTCCTTGCACCTTCGCCCAGTCTTGCCGCTAGCTGTTTCCCTGGTAACTTACTTTTTAGCTGCCTCCTTCTGCTGCACAAGTTATTCTCACTTTCGGGCTGACTTCCTCATTTCTCCGTTTCTCTTATAAATGGGTGGAAGTGGGGGGAGGAGGCAAACTGAGAAGAAATAATTCTTGTAGAGAAACTAAAGAGAATTTCATGAATAGAGGAATTTGGACATTTTCTTTGCAAAACATTCTGTTGAGAAAACACCTCTTCCGTAACTTCCTTCTTTTAACCTTTGTGGAATGTTTTTCCTTCGCTAGGCTCTTAATGCTCCAGGGTTTTGTCTCCTTTTTCTTCCTTCATTTCCTTTTAAAGGTCTTTCCATAGTACAGTAAAGCAATGAAAATAATTTAAATATTATTTTTTGATGAAAGAGTAATTTGAAGAATAGAGGTTAAAAGGTGAAAAAATACAGATTAACAATAAGCATTCTTTTAAGAAAGTATAAACAGGCAACATTAAAATTGAATAATAGAATGGTGATCACCTTGAATGAATATATTCCTTCAATAATATTCCTAATATTCATTCTGACTTTTTAGAAACACGCCATATATAATATAAAGGAGAGAAGAGGTAATCATAATCTTTAAGAGACCTAGCCTTAAATTGGACTTTAAAAAATATTTTTAAATTATTCACTTATTTTTAAATAGTAGTGCATGTCTATCATAGTATGAAATTCAAATAGGTAAGAAAAAAAAAATGGTACAGTTAAAAGTAAGTCTCCCTTTCATGCTTCAGGCAGATAATTCCCTCCAGAGAGGCAATCGCTGCAACCACTGGTTTCTTGTACATGCTTCCTGAAATAGTGTATGCATTCACAAGCATATATGCAAATACTCCTCCTTTTGATTAAATAAATGCGTACTTTTTGCACCTTGCTTTTTTTCACTTAATATACTTTAGATGTATGTATAGAGCTGCCTCACTGTTTAACAGCTATGTAGTATTTCATTGTATGGTATAGCATAATTTCTTTACCAGTCCTTTACTGATGAGTATTATAAGTTGCTTACAATATTTTGTTGTTCTAAACAATGCTGCTGTGGAATCTTTGTACTTATGTCATTTTGAACATGTGCAGGTATTGTTGAGTCAAAGGATATTTGCATTTTTTATTTTGATGAATATTGAGGGATTGCTCTTGACAGAGACTGTGCCAGTTATGCTTCAACAGCAAAATGTGATTGTTTCTCAGTGTCCTTGTTATCATAGCATGTTATCAAACTTTCTCATCCTTGACAATCTAAGTGAAAAATAGTAATTTATTATTGTTTTAGTTTGCATTTCTATCATTGTAAGTGAGGTTGAAGGTTTTGCATTTTCTTTCTGTGAACTGACTGTTCATATCTTTGTCCATTTTTCTGTTGGGATGTTGGTCTTTTCCTTATTGATTTCTAGGAGCCCTTTAAACATTAAAAAATTAGTTATTTGTCTGAAATATGAGTTGCAGATATTTTTTCCCAGACTGTCTTTTGATTTTGTAATGGTGGTCTTTTTTGGTGGGGGTACACAGATTTCTGCTCTAAATTTTGTTATTTTTATGTAGCCAAATGTATCAGTCTTTTATGTCTTCTGGGTTTGGGGTTATATTTTAAAAGACTTTTCTACTATAAGATCATCTTTAAAAAAATCCTTTTCTTTTTCTTTCTTGTTTTTATATCGTTTGATTTATATGTTTAAATCTTTTTGTTTGTTCTCGGTGAGGAAGATTGGCCCTGAGCTAACATCTGTGCCAATCTTCCTCAATTTTGTATGTGGGACACTGCCACAGTATCGCTTGACAAACCCGCGAACTGTGGGTTGTCAAAGCAGAATGCGCAAACTTAACCACTATGCCACTGGGCCAGCCTCTATATGTTTAAATCTTTGATTCATTTAAGACTTAGTTTGTTACAGGAATCCAACTTTATTAAATTGGATATCAGAATGAACCAGTTGATAATGGACCTGTTTAGTTAGCTACCTAAGACCTGGCTGATTAGCTACATGAGAATCATCCCCAACTCCCCATAACTTCTTATACTTTTTTTCCCCGGAACCTGGTATGGTGCCTGAAACAAAGTGAGTGGCTAATAAACTTTTGATAAACTAAATTGAAAGGAAGTTTCTAGCTAGGTTATATCATCTTCATTATTTGCCATTGTTTTGGTATATAGTGTTGAAAGAGATAATGATACCATTAACACGGTTGATTTCTCCTGCACAAAACCTTAGAATCATGACATTTTAGATCCAGAGACTAGAACAATTATTCACTCAACAAATAAATAATGAGTTCCTATTACTTATAGGCATTCTACTTGGGGGTGGGGAGACAATAAGTAAATATGTCACGCGGTGTTAGTGCTGTGAATCAAAATGGAGCAGTGTACCTGCAATAGAGAATGACGGAGTGGAGTGCTTCAGGGATGCACACTAGCCCAGGTCGTGAAGGACATTGACAATAGAATTGTCTCTACTTCATATGAGTACATGTAAACAAAGAAATTGAAAGGTGGGGGGGGGGGGGCTAAGCCCCAGGAGAGAGTCCTAAGTATTCCTAGCCAGTTGAAAGGAGAATCAGTTGTCTCTATCTGGATCCATGTTATCTTTAGATTAGATTGTAAACTAGTGAGCAGGACTATACTTTTCAGGTTAATTTTGTTATAAATATTGTGCACACTTAGATTGACATGAATGTTCTTTAAGCACATTAACATATTTGTCATTCTGATGAGAAGCTAAAGTCATTTTATGCAGTTAAAGCCAAAATTATATTCTGCTCTCGGACATGTCAGCCATGGCATTCCTCCCTGCTGGTGGAAGTCTAGCCAATATTTCTTGCAGTAATTTTCAAACAATGCTCAAAGAAATCTTAGGGGAAAAGGCAGAAGGAACCAGTAGAAACACTTGGGGTACCACTACCTTATACTCTCAACGAGAGTAGCTCTGCTTTTATCTTTTATTTCTTCTTATCTTCCAGGTAAGATTACATTTTGAAGTAATTTGAAACCTGAGAAGTATACCTCACTCTGACCATGAGACCCACCATGTGTGCATGGACAGGCCACTTTTAGGAGCACATCATTAGATATGGTTTAATTCCATTTAGACATAGAGATGATTGCCTGAAAGAGTTGGAAGTTGAAAATTCCCTAGTGGAAACCCACTGATTAGGATGGGGGTCCCTTTAATGCATGCAGCATTTTGGCACTATAGTGGTTGTGTGGAGGATGAGTGAATCTGCCAAAACTTCCTAGTCGGTGAGCTATATTTTGCCAGAATTGTCAAGAATTCTGAAGCTCCATGTTAGGAGAATAACACATTCTCTCAGTATTTTGGTGTCAGAATCAGATTTAATCAGCATTTCTAACATCTTGATTTAGTCCTATTTCTTCCTATATGCTGCAAGAGGTACTTACCAGTACCAAAACTGGGGGTAGAGGGTTATACATTTATTTTTGAAGAATGTGTCTTGATATTTTAGCTAAAAAAAATTATTATTGAGGTATTTTATTCCATGCAAATCAGGACTGAATTTCACATAAATCAGAATCAGTTCATACAGTCTTATCACTCACTGAGCTTATTTCAATAATGAATAATATAAATTGCTGAACATATCCTCTTATAAAATGCTATTAGTTGCAAATAGGTTGTAATATCAGAACTATTTTTTAATTTCAGAGATTGTATATTAAAATTTATTATCACATAATGAAAATCAGGAAAAACTACATACTTTAGAAAAAGGTTTTCAGAGATCTAGGATTCCTTGTGACACAGAGCTTATATATTTGAATCTCCAAAGGCTTGGCATATGGTAGGTACTCAGTATATATTCATTGAAATAGATTTATTCAAAATTTAATAACTTTATTCCTTGCAGTAAAAAATCACACATGAAGCAAGGAAATTCATTCAACGACTTCAGATAAGGGAAATTATAGTCTGGAGATGTCATCATTTACTAATCAAGATTATCTTCTGGACAAGACATAAGGACCGAATATAGTTTGGGGAATCCACCACTTCTAAAATAAGGTTTTCATCTTCTTGCAGATTCCTGAAATATCTTCATCTGGAAAAACATGGCTGCCATTGGTTCAATTTCTTGATTTTCTAGCCATGTGACCTTGGACAAGTGTGTTTCTTCATTTGTAATGAGGATAATAATAGTTTCTCTGCAAGTTTGTTGTGAAATTAAATGAAATAATGTTTATGAAATGCCTTATCCACAGTGTTCAACAAAATGTAATTTTACTAATATAGTAAAATTTAATCCTTAGAGATACAATTTAAAATGCAAATACTGCCTGTATCAAAGATAGTCTATCTTAAAGTTTAAATGATAGCAGATTCTTTTTCCATTTTTCAATTAGAGAGAATGGATTAACCAAGCAAGTGGTCATTTAACACTTGAAATATGAAAAATTGAAAATGCTAAGACAATCTATACTCTGAGACCAAGGAAGACAATATTAAACTCTACTAACCTTCAATAGTTGGAGCCCCCCAACTCCCATCCCCAAGAGAAAAGAGTTTTAGCCAAAAGAACAGGTGTTAACAGTAATGCTTCTGATGATTTATGGAGGGTTTTTTAAATCAAATTGAATTTTATTATAAAGATCTTGAATCACAGGGGATCTAGCAATTCAGACACCTGCACATTTTACAATAAAAGACAAAGGATGACATATAAACTTATAGTGTTTGTAGTTGTTAAGTATATGAATAATTTCTGCAGTGGACTTAATTACAGTTTTTAAAAATGATTTTGATATACTCTTTACAAGGTAACTCAAACTGGATCTAGACCTAAAGTCTTAAAGCTTTTAGGATCCAACTACCTATTTTACAACAGAACTCAGCGTCTGTGATCTGCTGTAACACAAATGGCCTTTTGACTCAGAACTGTGTTCTTGTCTCTCTGCTGCCTTCCTGCCTGTTTGGCATTGAAATTTTCACTTCATTTCTAACTAAAGGAAACAGTTGTATATTGTTAAAAGAGTTCATTTTAATATGTCTTTTTCCTTTAGAGTCTTCAGATGGATTTTAAAATTGAATACACTTGGAATGGTTTTCCAGTGAAGCATGAACCAGTGTTTGTCAGGCTGAATCCAGGTGACAGAGGAGTGATGATGGAAGTTAGTGCTCCATTTTTCAATGATCCTCCAGCTCCACTTGGAGAACCAGGAAAGCCTTTCAATGAACTGTGGGATTATGAAGGTAAGTGGAAGGACTGTATTTTATTGCAAACATAAATCTCTTTATAATAACCTCTCAAAGAATTATTATTTTATCTTGGTGTAAGGAAGTGAGTGCTTCTGAGCAACTGACATGTGCAGTTTCTGATATTTCCTACCAATCTCTCATTCTGACTTTTTCACCATTACCTATGTGTCTTCAACTATATAACTAGAACAGTGAAAAATGGCAATTACAATTCCAGATTTTTAAATTACTGCCATATTTCCTTCCTTTACTTCTGTTACCTATTTTAAGAAGAGTTCAGCATTCCTGTTTTGTCTTTAAGTATCTTCATATTGCCACTTTAACCTTATAAACCTACTTTATGGAAGTTTTGGGGTGTTTTACTTATTATAGAATCGCCATCAACTTCAACATGAAATGTAGTTTTTATTTTATACTGGCAGGTAATCTCACATATCAAAGGAAGGTTGAAAGACATGCCATGAAATTACACTGTTTCAAGTTTGCTACATGATGCCCTTCTAATATATCCTAATTAAGCTACCAAACGTATCTTTCTGAAATACTCTTTATGATGCCATTCCCCAGATCACGAACCATTACTGTCCTTAAGATAAAGTTCAAACCCTTTCTATAAGTTTTCAGAGTATTCATGAATTGGGCTATCATATTCAACCAAAAGCTCTTGACTTCTTGAAAGACTAATGGTCTTACCATCCCTGCATATTCTCACCCATGTACCTTCTCTCATTCTATTCCCCCTACCTCTAATGCACATAGTTCACGGTCTAATTCAGGTTTCATTTCTTCAAAGAAACCTTTGATGACTCTTCTAGTCCCTACTAACATCTACTTTCTCTAATCCATCTGTCTAACATGCCTTTTGTCAGTGTTAATTTATCATATGTTAAATGTATGTTGTCTTTTATTGATACAGAACTTGTATATACCAGGTTTCTACTGGTGTACGCACCAATGTGACTTAACTACTGGAGGTACTGCAGACACCAAACTCAACAAGTCCTAAACTTAACTCATCCACTGCTCTTATAAACCTGCTTCTTTTCCTAATTGCCCTATCTCAACCAATGGCCCTATAATACATCAAGTCACCAAATATAGAAATGTGAGATCTTTCCAAGATATCCTTTTTCACTCTTCATATCTGGATTTATTTAATACGTCCTACCAGCTTCACCTCCTAAATGTTTCTCTAATTCAGTACCTCCTCTTCGTCCCCCATCCCTGCCATAGATTAGGCCTTCATTATCTTTTACCCGGGCTAGGTCAGAGTCTCCTAATTAGTCTTTTTGCCCTTAAATCCGTTCTTTACTTGGAAGCCAAAGTGATCTGTCTAAAATGAAAATTTAAACTCATCATTCAGCTACTTTAAAACTGTCTCAGGCTCCCTGTCCTCTCAGATAAGTTTTATCTTTCTTAATATGATCTCTACATAAGATTTTCTATGACCTGGCCCCTTATTCTCTTTGCAGCATCACTTCTTTCTGCATTGAAAGGTTTGCCTAGTAAAGACTGAACTGCTTGTAGTTCTTTAAGCCACAATATTTCCTAATCATGTATCTTTGATTACACTACTCTCTTGCCCTAGAATGCCCTTTCCATCATTCTTCTTCACCCAATTCCAACTCATCTTTCAAGATGGAGCTTAGATAGTACCTCCTCCAGGAATCCTTTCCTAAACTACTTTTCTGAGCTAAGCATCTGTTTTTTTTTTCTCTATGGTAGCAACCCATACATCCCTCCATTTTGATATTTTTATTAAAGTTATCCACTTTAGTATCTGTTTAGATTGTGAGCTAATCAAGTTACTTCTAGAATCTGATACAGTGTTTAATACAGAGAAGCTGCAAAAATGCTTGTAAGGTGATGATAGAAAATTGTAATTAGTAGATGTATTATGGTTCTCCGGAGAAACAGGACCAATAGAATGTGTATGTGTGTGTGTGTGTGTGTGTGTGTGTGTATAGAGAAAGAATGAGAGGTTTATTTTAAGGAATTTTCTCATGCAATTGTGGAGGCTGGCAAGTCCAAAATCTGCAGGGTAGACCAGCAGTCTGGAGACCTAGGAAAGAGTTGATACTACAGTTTGAGTCTGAAGGTGGTCTGCTGGCAGAATTCGTTCATGCTCGGGGAGGTCAGTCTTTTTTCTCTTAAGGTCTTCAACTGATTGGATGAGACCTAGCCACACTATGGAGGGTAATCCTGCTTTATTAAAAGTCTACTGATTTAAATGTTAATCTCATCAAAAAATAACTTCACAGAAACATCTAGAATAATGTTTGACCAAATATCTGAGTACCATGGCCAAGCTGACACACAAAATTGACCATTGCAGAGTGCATTCTTATTTGTTTAGGTAAAAGACTTAAGGACAATAAGACTCTCTGAATTGTTGATGGTACTATATCTATATCTTAGATATTTTATTATTATAAAAATGACGCATGGAAAACTGGAAGCAACCTAAATGTCTATCAATAAAGGATTATGTGACTAAATTATAACATTCTATAGAAGAATACTATGCCGTAATTTAAAGGAATTAGGTGTGTGTATGCTGGAAACTTTTTTTTGTGAGAAAAGCAAGTTGTAGGCAAGTATGATTCCATATTTATTTTTTAAAAATCTATGCAAGTGAACACACAGACAGAGAAAACTGATTGGTGGTTACCAAGAGGAAGCGGGGTGGGGGGGGCACAAGGGGTGAAGGGTTACATCCACAAGGTGACGGACAAACAAAAATGTACAACTAAAACCCCACAGCGTTATAAACTATTAAGACATCAATAAAAAAATGGTAAAAAAAAAAATCTATGCAGGTAAAACAGATTGTAGAAGGACAGAAAAAGGACAGGTTGCAGAGCAAAGGACAGGTTGCAGAGCAAAGTGGGAAGAAAAGGACTTTGACTTTTTACTTCATATGGGTTTGTGTTGTTTTAATCATTTATAAGAAGCATATATTACTTTCATAATTAAACAATTTTTTTATATAACACATGCTCAGAAAATTCCAGGAAAGTATAAAGAAAAGAAAAATCACCTACCTGTGTTCCATCTATCAGAGATAACTAGTCGTAACATTTTTGTGCATATTTTGCAGACATCTAGGCACAGGCACACATGCACATTTTTATTTCATGTACATTTGGTTATTGCTCTGCAGCCTACTCATCAAATATCATGGATATCTTCCCATATCAGAAAATATTTAATTGTATATTTGAGTTTGTTGACTGTATTATATTCTGTTGCATGGAATACAAAATTCCATAATTTGTTTAACAGCTCTCCTATATAATAAGAGATTTATTTATATAATAGGAGATAACCATTTATATCATTTCCAATTTTTGAGCAATACTTTGATGAATAGCATTATACTAACTTCTTTTCCCAGTTGTCTGATTATTTCCCTAGGGTGAATTCTTAGAAAAGATAACTGGCTCAAAGTCTGTGTGATAATGTTCATTTCTTTACGACTACACCAGCACTAGGCTTTATTAATATTTTTAATTTATGGCAATCTGCTATAGGAAAAAGTTGATGATATGTTTCCTATGTATTTCTTCTTCCAGGCAATGTACATTTATTTTCCTTTTCCCTTTTTCTATTGATGATAGAGTTATAATTAAAAATAATGAGTTAATTCATTTTATATTCTAAAGTAATAAACGAATTATTTATTTTTGAAAATTAAATTTCTTAATATGTCATATCTCTGTTTTCAAAAGTTGTAGAAGCATTTTTCTTGAATGACCTAACCGAACAGTATTTAGAAGTTGAACTTTGTCCGTAAGTATAAAGTATTTTTTCTAATTCATTACTACATAATTTGAACACATTATTTTCTAGTTAGAAATCATATGGCCATAGTAAAAGCTCACTAATTCCAACTAACTAGGGGGAATCCTAATCTGAATTATATGTAATTCCTTATTTTCAAGTAAATGTATAATTTAGAATATATATTATGAATGTTTAAAAATATGTTGATATTATTTTCAAATCACTAATGTAGGTAGTTTTCTAATAAATCTGAGGATAATATTTTGCAAAATTAAAAATTATTATAAATATAAACTCTTTAAATCTGCAATATTATATATTAGCTATTCAGAAATAAAGGGAGACATATAGATATAATGAACTAGTTTATGAAAATATTTCTTTTAGGGGATTTTTTAAAAATTACTAGATTAAACTTTAATTTTATGTATTATGTAATTATGTGTTCATTTATTCCTTCCTTTATTCATCATGCATTTACTGAGTGTACACTGTGTCACTTTATCCCTGGCACTGAAAAAAGCTAAATCACATGTGGCTTTTCCTAGACTCATTAAAAATATTGACTTTGGACTCTCTTTGTTCTAATTTAACCAGTCCCTGGGGAGCCCTCTTTGCCTGCTTGGCAATTTGTTCCTGTAGATTTCAAAAAGTAAATTTATGCCCACCTGTCAACAAATTTTAAATTAGTAAAATATTTAATAATGAAATATTTCCTTATATTGCCATTATTCATTTTAGGTAACATTTAAATACCTCTCAGTATCTAATATCCAGTAGCCTTTGTCCCTTTGTAGGCTGGAAAGAGAGTCTCAAACAACTGATTTAAATGAGGTTTTACATATCATTTACTTTCCCCTTATTTTCATTTCTTGCTAACCCCAAAGTGGAAAATGTAGCTGTTTGCATTTATATTTTTCAGAAGAATAATCATATATCTTTGTGTGTTACCTTTCAATTAACATGCCAAAATATTTTATTGAAAAATATGATGAATTCTCATAAACTGTCATGTGAGGTAAGAAAATTCCAACTGTTGTGTGATTATTTTCACCACACAGGTGGGAAAGCTCAGGCAAATAGGTTTGTAACTTGTCTAGAAGACAGTCAAGAACTTGGATCTGCTAGAATTTTATCCTTAGTTTTAATTTTATTAGACGATAGTTTATTTTCATAAAGTGATGACTTGGCACTAGATGAATAGGATAATTGGATTCTCTTTTGTTAAGAAATTATATAATAACCATATGTATAAATAAATTCTAAAAGTTAAAAATATCCCCAGAGTAGTTTGGTTTCATATATATAAGGACAGTTAGTAATTAAGAATTATGGTTTTGCTTCAGGCAATCAACTCCCATGACCTTTAATTAACCTCTAGGAAAGCAACATGAAGAATATTGTTTTAATTTGCGAGAACTTTTATTCCTCCTAGGATATTCTTGAAGTTGCATAATAGCAATAGAAATAAGCAGAGAACTTTTAACAGGAAAAGAATACTTGTCTCCTGTTAGAATAGTTACTGAAGGAAATCCTCCCTGAAAAGCTCACGACAGACCATCTGTGTAGATATTGTCTTTTCCAGGGACAGCAAATTTGCTTCATGTAACTACTCGAAATCCTTTGATTCTTACTGACCTGGCTAATCCCAATTATACTCTCTTATTAGAGTTTCCTTTTGAGGATATTGTGTTTCTCTTTGAAAATGTGACATTGGTGTCTGAACTAATGGTAGAAAGCAGGAAAACACAAGAGGCAGACAGGTCAAGGGCAGTCTTCAGCCTGTTGACTAGTTTTAGACAATCTATATTTTTATTTTCTATCTTCCTAATGAATGTCAAGACAGTTTTCTTACAGAAATAACCTTTAGTAAATTTGTTGGATTCAGACTTGGAAATTGGTGCCAGCTTCCCTTAGGGTACTTAGTTTTTGAAACTGCTTTTATTGTGAACTCCAAATACCATGCTATCCCCCTCATCTAACCAATTGAAGTATTTTATGTCATTTCTTATTTAAAGAATATAAAAAGCAATCTGAACATGTATAGCTTTATGCATTTGACTGCAATTGTCTGGAAAATGACATTAGAGATGTCATTTCTAAGTAACTGAACACACTGGCTCTCCAATATTCATATCACATCTTTTAATTATTTGGAAATTTAGTTACAAGCACAAACATTGCAGATAAGAAGGATAGTGAAGAAAATAACCTTTTGTTTCTTTCAAACACTCATGAGGAATTTTAATTTTGACAGCCATGGACAGCATTTGGTGCTTTTACTCTCTGGAAGAAGAAATGTGTGGAAAGTAAGTAAATGAAAAGATGAGACAAATTATTTAAGTGTACAAGATATATATATATGTATAATGTTTAAAGTATAAACCTGAATTTACCTTTTGTGTTTCTCATATTGTTTCTGTAGCAAGAACTTGCTCTATCTTTCAAAGTGTCCATAGGAGAGACAAAATGGGAAGGTAGAGCTTGGCTTCCTTGGAGTTATTTTCCACCAAATGTGACAAAATTCAATTTATTTGCAATTCATGGATCAAAAGATAAAAGAAGCTATGAAGCTCTTTACCCTGTACCTCAGCATGAACTGCAAAAAGGACAAAAACCTGATTTGTAAGTAGAAAAGCAAGGAAGATATGTTCCAACTATAAGACTTGTTTTGGAAATTCTTAGTAGAGCAGTAGTAACATTTTTTGATCAAAGAAGACATATGTGTACAAGCACCTAGTAGAGTCCTATGCTCCCTGATGATCCTCAGTAAATACTTGACAGACTGACTTTGGACAGACGTAGTCTCTCTCACTGCTGTCAGTACAGCACTTCTATTTCCATAGTGGTTTGAGAAAAGACTTGTGTAGTGGATATTGCTACAGCTGGTGTAGAAGTATGGTTTCAAATTCATTATGATCCCTTTCAGAGCTAGATGGCCAGAGGCATCCCTGTTTCCTGGTGTGAGCGAAGGGTTAATAAATCTTTCCCCTGCTGCTTGAGAATCTGACCTTCAGTTAACTCTCTAGCTCTCTTCCTCCAGTAACTTCATAAACATAAAAATGTCAACTATATTTCTAGGCAATATTGCTTATGATAAAAATGACCACTAATTGGTAAATTGCATCTGGACTGAGGAGAATTGTGAATAAACTATAAATACCTGGTGGGGACAGCATAGCTTTGGGATTTCCCTGTAACAGTCATGTTCCCTGTGAGGACCCTGGAAGCTACACCTATGGGGTTATTATAGGAGATACTGACTCCTGTGGGGCAGCAGGTATCTAAGTTAAGGTGTCTCCTACACTTTCCCATTTTGAGTCTTATCTCTTTGCACCTGAAGCTGCCACGTAAGGCGGATATAGCTACTGGCCAGCCTTGTGACTACTTCATGGACTGCTGCAAACAGTCCTCTTCCTCCCTTAGGGAGGAGGGCCAGAGTCCTGGGGTAAGCTGAGATTCCTGCTCTGTATCTCTCCAAGTGTATTTGGTGCGATCGAGATAGTCTGGTGTGTCTGCGTGTTTAGAAAAGCCTGACAGAAACGTCCTAGTGAGACGTCTTTCCTGCCTTTTTACCCTTGGAAAGTGCTACACTGTCCTTCCTCTCCCTCCTAGCCTTCTCCTTCCTGTCATGCTCTTACTTCACTCTGCTTTGCCTTCTACTCTTGTAGCCTATTCCTTTGTTTTGCCTGACACACTTCCCTGTGCTTTTCTCTCCAGTCCTAATCCTTTCTGATAGCCTCCTTCTCCCTTTCTGTCTTTTCCTTCACTATTGTTTCCTTATCATAACCTCTTCATCTGGGACTGATGATTGTGACTCCAAAACTGGTTCAGCCTGGCCAGGTGAGCAGAATGGGACAGGAATCTAGATGCAACTCACTCAGGGCCCTCATCTCAAGATGGCTTGTTTCTCTGGCTCTTCACCAGCTAATGCCTTCCTGTATTCCACGAAGATTCATATGGTCTTGGAGGCTTACCCTAGATAAAAGTATGATTATACCATTGCCCAGGGCAGACCCAGGGCAGAGAGATTTCCTACAGAGCTGAGTTCTACTGCAGTATGTTAGCTAAGCTTTTCTCTCCTTATTAAGCCACAATAGAAAGCTTCATAATAGTTGAATGGTTTTCCTGGAAAGAAAAGAACTAGGTACTTATGTGGGTTTTTTTGATTTTTTTTTTAATCTTCCATATAAATGATTACCAAAGGGGAAGGGGGTGGGGGGAGGGGTTAAGGGGGACATTTGTATGGTGACAGATGGAAACTAGACTGTTAGTGGTGAACACAATATAGTGTATACAGAAGTCGAAATATAATGATGTACACCTGAAATTTATATAATATTATAAACCAATGTTACCTCAATAGAAAAAATGAAAGAGATGCAATCTATGTATTTAACATTTGAAAGTCTAAATGTATTTTATCAAGATAAGTACTAAAATTATTATGGACCGCCTCTGTATTTGATTTCCTTTGTTTACAACATGTTAACAAAAATATATTTAAATGAAATCTTAAAAAAAAAAAGAAAACTAGAATTAACACTCTTATATTAACCTCCCTTGCTTTGGCGAAGGAGTCTATCCTCTAATTTATGGAGGTGAAACTTTTTAAAACAATTGTTTATATGACTGACATAAATTATATCAAAGTTCAACTATAAAAACATCTATAAGATCTTTAACATCTATAAGAGTATAATATGATTTGTTTAAGGCTAGATGGAATGAGTCAGGTTTCCAGGGTTGATTTTTATTTCTCCCCTCAGCTGTGAGGGAGCATTTGCAGAATTGAAAAGAGAGTGCTTTGAGATGTAAGTGAAAGTTTTCAAAGCTGAATGTTTGATAGCTAGAGTGAGAAAATTGTATACATAGAATCCATCTTACCTTTGGTATTCTTAAAATAGAATGTTGTATCACAGATGTGCCAAAATAAATAGCTCTTCAGGACAACTATTTCACAAATGCATAATTCATTTTAATTCCCACCTTCTTTTTCTTTGCATATAGCCATCGCCTGGAATACTTCAAGCCTTTCAATTTTAACACACTGCTTGGAGAAGAATGGAAACAACCGGAATCAGACCTGTGGCTGATAGAGAAACCTGATGTATTGGAGTGTAGTAGATGACCATATCAATCATTTCTTCTCTATACCTTTTAAGGTAAACTAATAATAAGTAGAATCTCTTTCAAGATACCATGAACACATTTCAACAACAGATATTTTCGTAGAAGTCAGTGAAAATATAGTATCTCTGTGGCAAATTATGTATGAACAAGAAAATATAAAGTTTGTGGATATTTATCTACAAAGTTAAAATGTTTCTCAGAGTCACTTAGTCAAGGAGCCATCGTGTCAATGACTTCTACTGTATGCCTTGCATCACCATCACCCCAAATATCCCTGACTCTATCAATCGAAATCATTATTTCTCTTCCCACGTCCCTAAACCTCAGCCAGCCTGAGACTGGAACATGTTATTTGCACATCTTTAAACTCCATGTAATATACAATAATTCCTTACTTGGAATCTTCTGTCCATTCTTGAAATGAGTAGAAAACAATGACCTATTTCAGTTGAACAGGACATCTACATCTGTTAAGACATTATTAAGATACATGTGTTAATGGGGCTGCCCGGTGGCGCAGCGGTTTAGTTCGCGCTTGGCAGCCCGGGGTTCGCGAGTTCGGATCCTGGGCGCCCGCGGATGCACAGCCTGTTAGTCTTGCCGTGGCGGCGTCCCATATAAAGTGGAGGAAGATGGGCACGGATGTTAGCCCAGGGCCAGTCTTCCTCAGCAAAAAGGGGAGGATTGGCAACAGATGTTAGCTCAGGGCTGGTCTTCCCCACCAAAAAAGAAAAAAAAAAAGATACATGTGTTATTTAACCTGCAGTTTTTTCAGTCTTATCACTCTTTTTACTCTGTAGAAGGAAATGGAATGAAATAGTCTAGAATTTGAGCAACAGATTCTACTTTTATTTACAAATAAATGGCATTTTCTCAACACTGTTGAACAAGATATCAAAATCTCTTCATTTTATTTTGTAAACGTCAAATTCTGCTGGCCTAGAATTTTCAAATTCTGTGTTATAATATGGTTCAGAGCTTGAAGTCATCTAGTAGATAGATCATCTATGAACTTCTCTGCCAAACTGGTCCTTTACCAGCATTCTTAACTCAGAGATTAGCCGTCTTGCAGAAGAACCTTTATTATTTGTACAGATACCTAGTTGCCTACCCAACAATATGCTTTCACCTCTCCTTCTTTATTAACAGAACTTGAATTTCTAGGGGATCGCCTCAAAAACTACATTTTCCCAGATTTCTTTGCAGATAGCAATGACAGTATAAAACAGTTCAAGTCAATGAGATATAAGTATACAGTGTTAAGTGGGGCTTTGAGAAAAGATGCCTTAAAGATGAAAGACTCAGCTGCCATATACTTTTCGTCCTTTGCCCTGCCACCTTCCTTCTTCCTGAATTGCAGAATTGATACCTGAGGTAACACACTAGCTACATTGTGTCAATGAAGAGACAACCAGAGGATAGCAGAGTAGCAAGACAAAGGAGCCTGGGTTCCAAACAGTACAACAGAGTAATAGTGTATCGTATCTGGACTGCCTGCCTACAGACTTCTTTATACCATGAGAAAAGAAACTACCTAATTTATTTCCCCAAATTGATCTATAGATTCAATGCAATCCCAGTTTAAAAATGCAGAAGGCTTTTTTGGGGTAGAAATTGACAAGCTGATTCACATTTTATGTGGAAATGCAAAGGATCTCGAATAGCCAAAACAATTTGAAAAAGAACCAAGTTGAGGGGCCGGCTCAGTGGCATAGTGGTTAGGTTTGCGTGCTCCGCTTCAGCGGCCCAGTGTTCGCAGGTTTGGGTCCTGGGCTTGTCAAGCCATGCTGTGGCGGCATCCCATATAAAAAGTAGAGGAAGATGGGCATGGATGTTAGCTCAGGGCCAGTCTTCCTCAGCAAAAAAGAGGAGGATTTGCAATGGATGTTAGCTCAGGGCTAGTCTTCCTCACAAACAAAAAGTAAAAAAAAAAAGAAAGTAACCCAGTTGGAGGACTTACACTACCTCACTTCAAGACTTATCATTAAGCTTCAATAATGAAGACAATGTGATCTTGGCATAGATTTAGACAAATATATTAATAGAACAGAATAGAGAAACCAGAAAGAAAACTTTATACAGTCAATTGATTTTTGACAAAGGTGCCAATGTATTTAAAAAGGGAAAGGATAGTCTTTTCAACAAATGGTATTGGAATAACTGGAAAAACATGAAAAAAAAAAGAACCTTGACCTCTACCTAACAACCTACAGGAAAATTAACCTAAATATGACTGGTGAAATGAAAAAAGTTCTAGGAGAAAATCTTCACAATCTGGGGTAGATAAAGATTTTTTTCAAAGAGGACGTAAAAAGCACTAACTAAAAAATATGAGAAATTGGACTTCATCAAAAATAAAAATTTCTGTTCATCAAAAGCTTCCATTAAGAAAGTGAAGAGGCAAGCCACAGATAGGAATAAAAAATTTAAAATACACATATCTGACAAAAGACTCTTACTCAGAATATATAAAGAACTCCTACAAATCAGTAATAAAAGGACAAGCCAAGTAAGGAGCAAAAGACTTGAATAGACACAGACACTTCACAGAGGAAAATATATGAAAGGCCAATAAGTATATAGAAAGGCTCTCAACCTCGCTTATCAAATGTAAATTAAATGCAATGCAAATTAAAACCACAACAAGATGCCACTAAATGACCAAATTACAAAATACAAGGGGTAATTGGCTGAAATTGAAAAAGAAGGCAATACCAAGCGTTAATGAGAACATGGAGTAACTGGAACTTTCGTACGCTGTGAGGTGGCATGTAAAATGGTACAACCACTTTGGAAAACTGTTTGGACACTTTTAATAAAGTTAAATACCCACCTACCCGTTGATTCAGCAGTTTCCTTCTTGGGTATATACTCAAGAGAAATGAATGTTCATTGCAGCTTTATTCATAACAACAAAAACTGTAAAGAATCAAATTTCCATCCACAGGGAAATGGATAGAGAAACTGATATAGTCAGACAATGAAATACTACTCATAAAAAAGAAAGGACTACTGATACGTGCAACAACCTACGTGAATTTCAAAAGCATTATATTGAGCAAGATAAACCATATACAAAATACTGTATAATTATTTTTGTATGAAGGCCAATTATAGGCAAAACTAGGCTACAGTGGTAGATATCAGAACAGTAATTGCTCTGGGTGAGGGCAGGGGATTCAAATTGTCTGGAAAAGGGGTGTGAGGGAATTTTCTGGGATGATTGAAATGTTTTGTATCTTAATCTGGCTGATGGCCGTGTAGCTGCATACATTTGTCAACATTCCTCAAGCTGTATATTTAAGATTTGTGATTTTACTATATGTAAATTGTACCTTAATAAAATACTGTATAAGCTGTAAATCAAATGGAGTTAACTTCAAGCTTATATTGTTTCCTTGAACAATCACTAGTGCTAGTTAAATATGGCTTATCAACTAACTCTTTTCATGTATTAAATATGTTCTCTGTCTGAAAAGAGCCCTGGTGTAAGATAAATGCTGACATTTACAAAAGGCACTATAAGTATCGTCCTAACTACATATCATGGTGGCAGTGTTAGGCATCTTAGATAAATTCAGAAAATATTCTAAAAATTGACAATAGCAACTAACTAATTTGATATGGTAACAATATGCCACTTTTGGATAGGAAAGACATATTTAAAATAATCTTGGATGATTTATTTATAAATTACCTGAAATAATTTTATAAATGCATATAAAACTATCAAAAAAAAGATATGTTTAGAGTGTTCTGATTTGAGAAGTGATTCAATCATTCTGAATCACAAGTTCAGATATAAATCATAACTTTATGAGGGAAAATTAAAGCACAAATATTCTAGATACGATCACAACCATATAAAATATTGAATTTGAATGTTGTGGTTTGTGAGCTTTCTAAAACCTAGTATGTATCTTCTTTTTAACTATGTGGATGTTTTTAAGACATCTTTCTTTTATCTATATAAGAAATGTTTTCCTTCTTCCAATAACAAGCAAGCAAAAACACATTATATAAACATTTTCTTTTGAAAGGAACATGCAGTTCAACCACAGAATTTTGGAAAATTTGTCCATTAGTAAGATACAAACAATGCACCCTATAGAAACTTAGTATTTGAGAGTGGGTATTAGTAATAGCTGTTTCAGATTTGTTTTTCAACTTCAGGACCATGAAAGAATAATCATTCCTTTGTTTAATGTATGCATGAATGCATTTCCTTGCTGTGTTTTGAATTGTTCACTGAGGTATCATGAAGATTCTCTCTTCTCACCACCTGAATAGATTGCACAGTGTGTGTATTTATTCAGGCTCTTTCTCATGCTTTCTCCCAGCTCCAGTAAAGTGTAAGTCACAGTTCAGGGGGAAATAATACTTTTTAGCCCCCAAATATTTTTTTGACATTAAAAAAAATTTTGCCAGAGAAAAATTACTTAAGGTTTTTTCCTCCTCCTTTTTACAATGTTCAGCTTTTGGAGCAGAAGATAATGAATATAATTAATCTATTTAAAAAGAAAAAGGAAGCGTACAAGTGGTGAAGCAATTACAGTAAGCCCTCAACACTTCTACTTACGTCTCAAAGCCCAAGGATCATCTCCTCTTGCCCATTTAAGTTTCCATAGTATTTTAACATTGCTTTATTAGAGCGTGTATCCCACTGTGCATTAGAAAGCTCTTCTGACCCACTTCCCATCCTCTCAGCCTAACATTTTACTCCAGCAACCAGTTGCACTTAGCAAACTGACAGCACATTGCCTCAGCTGCACTGCAATCTATTGCTTCCTGCCCCAGGGCTTTGCTTCTGCCTCAGCTATGCAGAACACCTGCAGGAAACCACTTAGCCATTCTCATTGATGAATAAATGAAAAGCAATAAGAAAAGTTAATATATATTGTCATATATGAGGGAGCCATTTGGTTTAAAACTAATTCGGCCTAACCTTGTTTTTCCAGAAAGGCCTGATGTGGCCTGTCAAGCATGCATTGTACATCTACTTTAAACATTTATAATGTCCCAAAGCCAAGAATGATGCCCTGAAAGATAGGGATGTCTGTCCTCCCGCCCCCCATATCAGCATTTCTTTATAGTTAAGTATTCCTTCCCAGAAACTAAAGATTAATTACTGGCCTGTTGTGCTCATCTTGTGACCTCTGACCTATTATGCTAGCAAAGCATCTCGTGACAGTAGTGAGAGATATTCCTGTCATATGTGATGTGTGTTCCTTGTTCCAAGATGGTATGCAACCACTCTGTACACCTCGCTTCTTCGGAGTGCTTCCTTCCTTGGTGAAGGTCATTTTCTCCTTGAAAAGAAGTTCCCACCATACTCTTGAGTTCTAGTAAAGACTGAGCATCTGACCATGGGACATACGAGTGACTATTTGACCAGAGCTACCTATCCTGAGATAAGTATTATCAGATCTACCAAGTCATAAGGTCAAGAGAACACAGCAACAATCCATCACATGATGAAAATACTACTTTCAGGATCAGGTCTGAGCAGGTCCAAAGGGCACAAATAAGTTGTATGAGTAGGTGTCCCAGAATCCCATGTCACTTACCTCTGTTGCATTGACGCTTTTCCTTCAACTTATACCCATGGCTTCATGGGAGGATCCCTACACTCAAATGACAAAGGAGGAAAAGAGCCAAGCCTGATGGGTTACCTTAATGTACCTTAATGTGTTGGTACTGGATGAAAGTGAACTCTTGCCACACTACAGACCCACTCAGGAAAGGTCCTGAATGACAATAGTGAAGGGAAAGCCTTCCAGTGGGCAGATATGTGAGCAATCTACTTTGTCATTCACTGTGTTGTGGAGAAATATCCTTAGGTACAAATATTTAAGGACCCCTGGCAAAAAGTTTGGCTCGTTGGTTGGGGCAAGATTTGATGTTTGGAGGTAAAGAAGTTTAGGAGAGAGGCATGTGGATAGACTTAAGGGAATGGGCACAAGGCATGAGGATCTTTATATTTCACAGTAATTCCCACCAGAGCAGATCCACTGTAGAGGAGACCCTAAACAACCAGGTGAACACAGTGACTTATCCAGTGGGTTTCACCCAGTGTCTGTCCTCACCCACTCTAGAGCTTGCACAATGGGTCTGTGAACAGAGTAACTATGTTGGCTGGGATAGAGGCTATGCATGGGCCCAATGGCATGTATTCCTTCTCACCATGCTTGAACTAGTGACTGTTACTCTTGAATGCTCAAAATCTCAGTAGCCTAGACTAATGCCAAGACCTTGTTATGATGTCATTCCTTGAGGAGATTTGCCAGCCACTTGATGTCAAGTTGATTATAGCAGACTCCTATTTGAGAAAGACAACAATTCATCTGCGCTGTGATGAGCGTCTACTCCAGACTTGGATTTGCTTTCCCTGCCTACAGTGCCTCTGCCAGCACCATCATCCAAAAAGCTGACAGGATGCCTGATTTCCTGACATGGGATCCTATAGGGTCTCACCTCAGACTAAGTGATCCATTTTATGGTAGAGGAGGTACGAAAATAGGTGCATTCCCATGGAATCTACTGATATACTTACCATACACTGCATCACCTGGAAGCAGCCAACCGAATAGAATGATGAATAGCCTATTAAAGGCTTAACTAAGTACAAGTTCAGAGACTGCTCCCTGTAAGGTTGGGCTGCTGTTCTTCAGGATGTAGTATTTGCACTGAACCAATGATCCAGGAGCCTGAAGGTAGAAACTGACAACCCTCAATATCACTCACAATGATGCAACTATGGGCTGTTCCGGATTGGAGGTAAAATCAGAAGTCTTCCACAACGGGATCCAATAAGTGTTCTAATGAACCTGAAGCTAGGAAAGCCACCTAGTCATAATGGCTCTTTGTGTTAGAAGTTCATCAGGCAAATAAATCTTGATATTGGAAGGGACTATTGACCGTGGCTACCATGAAGAGTTAGAGTTACAGCTTTAATGGAGGCAGGATGGAGTAGGTCCTTCTTAGGGCATCCACTGGGACATCTCTTGGTGTTTCAGTATCGTTATAACCTTAAATGGCAACTGTAGCAACCACAGCCTGACAAGGAAAAGCAGCTAAGGACACTGACCCTTTGAGGATGAAGGTCTGGATTACCTTATCTCTCAAACAACCTGAACCCACTGAAGAGCTTGGCCAAATGTGAGGGAAGTGTAGAATTTGTGGTGGAGGAAGAAGAAGATAAATGTCAATTATAGACACGAAATCAATTGCAGCAGTGGAGACTGCAGCTTGTTCCACTAAATATTTTCATTAAGTCTTTATGTGGTGGCTAGCCACTACCTTGAAGACTATGTGATGGATTGGACTCAATATGGAACACGTGTGGCTCTGAATGCTGCAAGAAGTGGACTGTATTGGATAGCTCTTATGTCCCACCTCATGTCTTCTCAAGCCATCTTTTAAATCCACCTATTTCACTCTTCGATAGCACCTAACCTCTGTTGTGCTATATCTCTTGCTTTCTGCTACATGGAACACCTGTGGAAATCTGTTCAATTGTTCTGACATATGTGCAAACTTGCAAGTTTGAGAGAATTAACATCCTTGGTCAAATGGAGACAGGAGTTGGTGGATAAATACTCCTATCATGTATCATTTGGGCAGACAATTCTGGGGTGCATTCCATATAGTTCCCCAGGGGTCCTCAGTGGCCTAAGCTTCAGTTGTCTACAGTAGTGATCAGCTCAAAACACTTTATGTTGGTTTGTCCTATTTAATTTTCCCAAGATCCCCATTCTCATTCTTTAGAATCATATTCCAAATCCCCTTTTATCAGGCTCTGCTTTTTGGGGGAACCCAAGCTAAAGTACATTACATTGTAATTACTTATCTATATGTTTGTTAATTCTGAAGGGCCTATGTCTACACAAAATAGCACAGAGCCCAGTACATAGTAGGCATTCAGTGTTAATTGCTTATTGGATTTAATAACTTTAGAGGATATATTTAAAAATTTCACGTGCAGGGAAAATCCTGGAATATTTTTCTTTATGATGTTGGTTTTAATGAGGGAAAGAAGGGACATGGAACACATTTACACATAACCTTTCTCTCCTCCTATCTCTTCACCTTTGTCTTTTACCTTTTTATTCTCACTGGAAAATAGAATAGAGAGGCAGGACTGGTTAGTTTTGACTGGGAAAATTGGCCTATAGTTAAGAAATTAAAGAGTTCTCATTTTCCCCAAAATTGTAACTCAGTCTTCAGCAAACTACAATAAAGATTTTTTTCCTGTCACACAAGCCACTTCCAGTGTCCTAGATGAAATAGATAGTAGACAAAAAGGGAAAGGAACCATGTTTTATTAATTTATTCTAGTTCCAGCAGTGCCAATACTAAAACATTATTTACATAGTACACAGTCAATAAACATTGATTTTTAAATAGAATTTCTTTTGGAGTTCCTCTGGCCACTCCTGCTGCTTCTTCTGGCCCCTAAACATGAGTGTCTTCCCACTTCCTTCTGTCTGTTCCAAGTTTCCATTCTTCCCAGTTCTCTCTACCCACCCGCAACGCTTCCTTTAGTCCTCATCACAGTCAAAAATTTTACTTTGTAAGTGCTGATTTTACTAGGTATTGACTCAGTTACCTCATTAGTGTAATTTACACTATGGATTTGGGGAGGTTTTTAAAGTCCAAGAGGTAGCATTGCATTTTTAAATGAATACATCTACATAAGAAATCTTCTAATTGAAGATATATAGATGGGGAGCATATTTTTGTCAAATTATCATTCCTGGGCACTACCCATTTTGTGATCATTTCTTGTCCTAATTTTGTTCTATGAAAGCAGAACTTATACAATTGATTATTACAACCATTTATTATCTCCAACTATTATTTTTCATGTAAGGAATAGTAAAAACAGTCATCACTAGAGCCATGATGACACATGTATGAAGAATATAAGAAACCAGATGTTATTAATCTATGAAAAGTGAGAGGTGTCTGTACAAATTTCACCTTACAATTTCATGATAAATAGTAATTAAAATATTATTTTCCATATAATGGGATCCATGGGTAAATTTTATGTTGATATTGATAAATATAATGTGTAATTTAAACAGGAAATAGTAGAAAATATTGTCAAATGATGTTTCACTTTACCATTTGTGTGAATTATAATAATAAATAATTACATTATTGGCTATTGAGAAAGCTTTGGTATTTTTATGTTATGTTTTTACTTTATACTCAAAAAATTCACAGAGAATGTAGAGTTTAGTGAAAACTAATTTTCTTCTGGCAGCCTATCACCTGAAATATCTAAGTGGTATTCTGACTCAATAGTACACTGAAAACCTGTGTTCCTAATAATGCCCTAAGGCACTAGAGTACCTGGAGTAGATCTTTTGAAGAGAGAGTTTTGCTTAAATAGAAAACCAAACTATAAATGGAAGCATTCCAAGGCGTAAAAATTGTGCTAAATACAAATGTGTGTTTTTGAATGAGTTTTGAAAAAAATATCCTGAAGAAAAAAGATAATACCACAAATAGTAAGTTTTGGTACACCACGTGTTCTGTATTCCTACAATACTCCTGGCTTTTCTTCTAACTGCCTGACTTTGTGAAAGTCACATCATCAAAATGGCTAATACTTACTGAATACTTATTACTTTTTAGGAACCATTCAGAAACTTAACATTTAATTTTGACAGTAACCTCAGAGAGTCATATATTCTTGGAATGCTTTTTTTTAAAGATAAAAAACCCGAGACCTCCAGAGATTAAATGTCTTGCCAAAGACCATACAGCTAAAGAGCAGTGGATTTGAACCTAAGGAGTTTAATTCTGGAGACTGGGCACTTGTCAACTATGCTACTGCCTCTCTGAGTCTTGATTACTCATCTATAGAATAAAGCTATTGAACCAAGATCTTTCCCTCCTCGATTCTACAAATAAAAATAACATGGAAGAAAAAAAAAGCCCTTCACTTTTATGTTGTACACTCACAGAGAAGGTGAGTGTTCAAGCCACTTATTAATAAGCCACTTGCTGAGAGAAACACATTTTTTTTCTGGGCCCCTCTAGGGTATCATTTATTGCAGCAGCGTCACACCTGAAAATTGTCATTGTGGCAGGTGTACTTTGGTGGTGGCTAATCTGAATGCAAGTGTCTTAGGATTTATCATGACTAGAGAATGAGTGATAGTGGAGTAGAATATTAGAGAGGAAGAAACCCCAGGCTGCCTCTGTACTAAATGCTTTTACTAACTTGGTTTTTGTCTAAGATCAAAAGGCAAGTGTCAGAGGATATGAAAACTTTGGCAACCAAACTTCTTACCCTCGAGTAACTTGCAATTATAGTTATATATAACTATAATAACCTTTTATCTCCAAATATCAGAAACTGAAGTAATTTAGCAGGAATTTATTCTCTATGACCGTATGGTCTGCTCGTGCAGCAAAGCTAAATGTTGTGAATGTCTGCTTTCCCATCCTTAATATTTTACTGTTGCAGTGGTGACAATGCATCTCTTTTCCTTTCTGAGAGAACCATCTTCTTTCAAAAGTAATGAAGTAATTTATATCAGTGACTTTTCAAACTGCAGGTTGCAAATCCATTAGGGAGTAGATTATGGAATCTATATATGTAGTGGGCTATAACCCACAAATAATTAAGTAGAATTGAGAATATCAGAGTGCATCACATTTGTTAAATGTATCTATTGTTTCAAGAGTTATTTTTATTTTGGATCTAGTCACAAAAATTCAAAATCCGTCAATTTAGAGTGTTTACAGGACACAAACTTTAAACACTTCAGTTGTTCACAAAATGTCTTTTGGGTAACTAGTTAATATCCAAAAGCTTCTTAATGGTTAGTGACTGGAGAAGATTTTGAGGGGAACCTCAACTCAAACATGTCCCTGATGCAGCTTAAAAACCAAGGAAAGAAATACAGCCGTCTACTTTACTCTTCAATTGAAAAAAATATATAGTTTTGTTATAAATTAGCTAGATAGTTACATAGACAGATAGGACTTGCATATATAGAGCCTCAAATTTTAAATACATTAAAAGGGGAAGTGATACTTTTCACAGTATGTAGCTCCTTTTCTCATCTATATTTGAATGCTTTGGATTTCAAACAAAAGTAAGCTTTACTCAAACCAGCTTAAACGATAAAAGAAGGTATGGTGAACTTCTGGCGGTTTGATGTAGAGGTTGACAATCTCACTGTGTCATCAGTTTTCTAGCTCCATTTACATGTGGTTTCCTCGCTCTGCCATCTTGTAGGTCATCTTCATCCAAAGACAGCTTTCCTGTTTGTATACAAAATGACTGTGGGCGTTACAGGTCTTACCATGACAAACCACAAAATCCGGCACAAGAGAAAATACTCAATGATTTATGACACTATTCTAAGTATTTTCCTCGTATTTTAGAAAATTAGAGAGTTTTCTGCAGTCTGGATTTTGATAATTATATTCCCATTCTTTTGTCTGTCTCCTGTATTTTCTGTGAATTACGCCTAGAAGCTTGATTACATTCAGGTTCAATTTTTGGTACGAATATTTCATAGATGGTGTTGTATTCTTCTATCAGGAGATGCATAATGTCTGGTTGACTCTATTTTGTGATGTTAGAAGCCATTGATGAGCATTGCCTAAATCCATGGATTCATTAGGGCTTGAAAAATGTCAATAATCCAATTTTGTCATTAATTCCATAGTTCTTAGCTGGAATACTTTTATAAAAAAATTAACCCAATTCGATTATTTGGATACCAAGAAGCACTTTTATTACAGGTAAATGCTTGGTTTTTTTTTTTTATTCAGTAGTTTTATGAAAAATTGGTTCTCTAGCAATCTCCAAAGATGACCAATGAGATTTTTTTTAAAAAAGTGTCTTTTTGAACTCAAGGATTTAAAAATACTTTATGTATCAATCCATTGCAGTTTTCTCATTGCTGATGTATGTGTTCCATCTTTGGCCAATGGGAGTCTCTTTAAGTTGGCTTCTAAGTCTTTTGACATGACCTTAGTCATCTTTTATAGCTTATTTGCTTTCTGATATGACAAGATGTTTCAGGCTCATCTTGGACATTGCCTGCTATAGACGTAGAGCTAGCCATTTCTCTAGTAATTCTTGGTTTCTCTTAGTAGAAAATGATTAATTTAGAGACCACTGTTTGGACATTAGGAGAGCCCATTGCTAATGGGTTGGGCATTTTTTTCTAGTCCTTTTAAAGAAAAAATACATGATGATTTCATATTGATACTTCCTACTTAATGTCATACATCTTAGATCTGTTTCTCTTCTAACATGACCCAAATTGGTTTTCAATGATTTCAACATAATTTCTCATTTTCTTTTTCCCACAATACACACAACAGATTATGAATAAAATACTATCAACAACAATGTGATTACTGAAAAGCGTTTAAAGGGTATATTATTTTTGTTTTTGCTATTCTTTTTGACCTTCGAATATATCCCACCAAGGATATACAGCCAAATTCCTGTGTTTAAAGTCACTTGAAAGTAGTTTCTGTTCTGTGTATTATGCCAGCAAACTCAATACACAGTTAGATTCATTGATTTCATTTCCCTTTCACTTTTTGGGACTTTTTAAAAAAATTTAAAATATTTATGAGGTTGCAAATTTGAATCTACACATCAAGATATACTCAGAGAAGTCTGGCCTTCTAGTTCCTTCTAACCCATTACTTCCCTATAGATAGCCATTAGCAAAATTTATTGTTCATGCTTCCATTTTTTAGTATAAGCAAATATGTATAAATAGTCATATCCTTTTCTTCCTTCTTAGATATAAATGTTAGCACAGTGGAGCTAATAGAAAGAATTGTACTGTCATATAGACTTACATGAATAAGTGGTCTTACCCAGATTTACTAATAATTTCAAGGATATAAACAATCAGAACATTCAGATGAATCACAGAGAAATCTACTCCATCCTAAGTGGTTACCTTGGTTCTTCCTTTCTGCTTTGAGCACCTCCTCTGGCCAGTAATAAATAAAGTCTTTAAATTAGGTTTGTGGGTGCCCTCACATAGTAAGAGGAGGGTTGTTTAAGTTATAAAACATCTCCATTTCATATTTAGATTGGTGAAAGGCTTATGTCATATTTTCCTGGGAGTCATGCCTTATAAATTCATAGATTCTAAGGATAATCTTGCTAAGAGAATTCCACAGATAAGGACACTCCTGCTAACAAATATCTTTAGCCTAAAGAAGTAATTTATCAGCATATTTACAAGAAGATTCGACTGGGACATCTGTCTTTTTTTCTTTCCCAGAGAATGTTCCCTTGGTAAATGGGGAGAAACAGATCACAGGCCAGCAGCTTTAGTAAGGGGTAAGAATTCCCTCTACAAAATAGCTCAACAATGACCATACAGCTTCATAGGTCTTTTAAATTTCTTTTACTCTTTTTCCTCCTTTATCTGCAGTTATTTGAACTTTTCTATAATGCATTGATGAAAGCATTTTACTTGAATATATAATTTTTCTAAAGCTAAATTCACTGCTTGCTCTGGCCAATTAGTTTCCATAAGTATTACATCTTTTGGGAGATTTAATTCAGCTTACCAAAATATTTTCTCATCCTGGGGAACCATTGTTTACATAAATCTTGCTTTTTTGTTTAATTGTATAGATAAACTTACAAATTCTTTGTTACACCATATAGCTTTAGAAGAGAGATTAAAATAGTTTAACACCCTATATATCAGTTAATATTACAGGATCATTCTATTCCTTCCCTACAGAAATGACTTCTTCTCATATACCACATTTCTCATTATAGAGATGATGACTAGAGTCCATTGTTCAATAAATTCTGGATCCCATTTGGTTTGTTCCAGATGTTGTAGTACAGGTTTTTATGTGTCATTATGTGACATTACCCCTGCTAGGGAAGACATAGGTTGCTACTGTATCTGAACCTGCATACCTGCTGGTTTCAAGAACCCAGGTAGCTAGCTCTGGAATCTGATTAAGCATCTACCTTAGCATTCCAGTCTCCTTTGTGAGCTGGTAGCTGGATTTTTTTTGTGAACATCCACATGACCCTCTTTAATTCTTCTTAATTCCCACAGAGATTTCCTTAGTTGATGTCACATAAGGGTATTTTCAATCATCTAGTGATCTAGGACCCATTTGCCATTGACTACAGCCCAAAGTCTGGAAGTATCCAAATGCTCCTCTGAGATCGTGAGCCAAATTCTTCTCCCACTGCTAAATTAGCAGCTCTCTACTCTGCCAGATTTGTAGACTTGCCTGTTCTTTCTCCCCTCAAAGTTTTTTCTATCGGTAAGGCACATACCCACCAATTTCCAAACAGTAACATGGCCCTTAGGTCAGTAACTCCCATCAGAGAAGTAGGCAGCTGCTTGGTCTTGGCTGGGAAAGAATCACAGGGCTTGAACCACAGAGCAACGTGGGGAAGGGAGATCCTTGAAGGGCTCTCTCATTGGCTCTATGAGCAACTTGCTCATGCACTCCCCCTGAACTTCTGATCTTAGTACCCTCTTTTGTATAGCATGTCCTCTTGGTCAGCTTTGCCATGAGCCTTGCTGTGCTGACCCTTCCCTATTCAATGTCTCTCTGATATAATTCAAGGCATGATGGATATCTTGCCTCAATTACTTGATGCCCTTCTGTGGTGGGGGCAGTTTTGACCAATACCCAGTAACAAGCTAGCAACTGTCTTTCAAATAGACTTTAATGAGCAGCTGCCTCAGTTAGTTTGCAAGTCCAAATCCAATAGGTCCTTGCCGAGTAGCCCTGTTTGATTTCTCCTGAAGGCCTCACGTCTGCACATATTCTAGGAGGCAGATATTCTTATATAATCTGAGCAGTTGGATCATGAGGTTTTAGTGGGCTCCCTGTGCCACCATCCTCTGTAAATCTTTTAACACTTATTTCTCTTCAAGACCCCACTAACAGTTTTCTTATAGGAGCAATGTGATTTTGCCAAAACTCAAATAGCTCTCCTAACTGTGAGTTTCTTGCTTTTTGGAAGGGTCTGTTAGAAACAGTATCTTATTTGTCACAGTTTGAGGAATGTCTCTGGTTGCTCCAGGAATTTCTCAGATTGGGCTGGACTTGAATTATAGCTGAATTTATCAGCCATCCTCTATTTGTCATAAAGTTGACTATGATCTTTAACTCCTCTTGACCTTCTTCCTCTGAGTCACTTAACGTGATAGCCTCTGTGTAGTACACTAACTTGCCCTTAGTGCTTATTAAGTTCAAGCCCTGACTCACTAGATTATGATAGTATGCCAGAAAATTTATATATTGCTGTGGCAATACAGTAAATTTACACTGATTTCCATTCCGTGAAAATGCAAAGTGTGTCTGGCAAGATTCTGAATTTGGGATTGAAAAGAAGGCATTATTAGGTAGATGCATAATGGTGTACCAGGCCCCCTTGTACACCTGTTGCACTTCCTATGTGGTCTTCACCATGTTAGGTGTAGCTGAAGCAGTCAGAGGAACCACCTCATTTGATCCTTGACAGTCTATTGTTTATCTCAGGAATGTTCTGCCTTATATAGTAGCTAGGACTGTTAAAAAGGGAGTTAGTGGGAATCAAAACTCCTACCTCAGCCATTTTCTTAATTAGGACAGTGATCTATTGTTACCCTCATGGAATTCTGTATTGCTTAATGTTTACTACTGAGGAAGATTTAGGCAATTCCTAAAGTTCTCATTTAGCATAGCCAATTAAAACTGGGTGAAAGGTGGACTTAGACAATATCCCCTGTAAAAAAGAGCAGAGGCAACATACCCCATGTTTTCAGCTACAGAACTTAACACCAAAGGGGGGCTATATTTTAGTCAATAAATGTCTTCATTTCATATTCAGGTTATTACATTAAGTGACATTTTCTAAGGAACCATACCCCATAAATCCAAATCTAGATTTTGTTTGTTTGTTTATTTTTATCATAAGCAATCTTAAACCAACCAAATACATCTCGCAAAAAGCATTCTATAGGTAAAGAATCTCCTGCTAGCAAATATCATTAATTTACCAGATTTGTCATGATTGGGTTTACAAGGAGATTTGACTGGGTCACTTTCTTTTTACCCAGGACATCCCCATATAAAAGAAGAAAATAGATTGCTGTTCTGCTGTTTTAACTATTTACTTCACAAATACTTTTGTATTTTTGCCAATATATCTTTGGAATATATTCCTAGGAATGGTATTTTCTAAGTCAAAGAGCAAATGCATATACAATTTTGCTAGCAAGTACAAAATTACCCTCCAGAGGGAAATTTGCATTTCCTCCATCCAAGTCTGATAGTTCCTGTTATCTCACAGCTTCTCCAACAGAGTATGTTATCACACTTTCAAGATTTTGCTGTTCTGATAGGTGAGAAATGGTATCTCAGATAATTGCATTTACCTTATTATAAGCTTGTTAGACATCATCTTGCTCATATATCAGAATTTGGCAATGTTGGTCATTTCCTCTTAGATATCCTTCACTTGTCTCAGGGATATCACTTTCTCAGTTCTCCTAATTCTTCTTGGCTAGTTCCTTCTCTTTTCAAACTTTAAAAATAGAATTTGCCAAGGCTCAATCTTTAGACCTCTTCTTTCTATATATATTCACTACCTTGGTCACTTCAGTTAATATTGGATTTAAAATACAATATATGTGCTAATGATTTCCAAATGTATAGCTTCATCCTCCTAATGTGTGCCTGAACATATATACCTCTTGCTATTGCCACTAAGTGGTCTAATGAGCATCTCATGTTTACATGTGCAAAACAGAACTCTTTTCAGCCACCATTCCTGATGTTCCCCAAGTCAATCTCATCTCAAATGGCAAGTCTTCCTGTAGTTCATGACAAAAATTTCTTTCTCGTTTGACCCAAATCCAATCCAATGATAAATCCATTGTCTCCACTTTTGAAATATATCCAGAATCTCACCACTTCTTAACACCTTCATTACTACCACTTTAGCCCAAACCACTATCGTCTTCCCTGGATTATTGTAGTAGTCTTTGAACTGGTCTCCCTGCTTCTCCCCTTTCCCTATCCCCCCGCCCCCAAGTCTATTCTCTGCACAGAAGCCAGAATCTGCTTTTTAAAAGTAGCATTGTTGAGGTAAAATTTACATAAAATAAAATGTATTCCTTTTAAAGTACAGTTTGATCATTCTGAAATATCTCCTGTGCCTGTCTGTAGTCAATCCCTGCTCCCATCCTCAAAACCAAGCAATAACGAATCTGTTTTCTGTCCCTATAGTTTTGCCTTCTCTAGAAATTTTATATAATTATAATCATGTCCTATGATTCCAGTCTTTTGTGTCCAGAGTCTGTCATTGGCATGATGTTTTTGCATGTATCAGTAGTTTGTTCCTTTTTATTGCTTAGTAGTATTCCATTGTATGGATTTACTACAATTTACTTATTGATTCCTCTGTTGATGGACATTTGGGTTGCTTCCAGTTTCTGGCTATTTTGCTTAAAGCTGCTATGAACATTTGTCTACAAGTATTTTTGCAAACATTAGTTTTTATTTCTCTTTGGTAAATATCTAAGAGCAAAATTACTGGATCATATGGTAACTGTATATTTAGCCTCTAAGAAAATGATGAATTATTTGCAAAGTGGGTTCACCATTTTATAGTACCAACAAAGCATGAGAGTTCTAGTTCCACATTCTTGATATTGTTAACCTTTTAAATTTTAGACCTTCAAGTATGGGCATGCTGGTTTCTCAATGTGGTTCTAATTTGTATTTCTTGGCCAACCAATGATTTTGAGTATCTTTTTATGTGTTTATTGTCCATTCATACATTTTCTTTTGTAAAGTGTCTATTCAAATATTTTGCCCATTTTTGTTTGTCTTTTTATAATTGAGCTGTTTTTTAAAGTATATTCTGGATACAAGTTCTTAACAAATACATGTATTGCAAATATTTTCTCCCAGTCTATGGCTTGGCTTGCCTTTTCATTTTCTTAAATGCTTCTTTCAAAGAGTCGATGTTTTGTAACTTCTACTCTTTGAATTCATGATATAATGTACAACTAGAATACATTCTTTTATTCTTCTACACACAATACATTATTTTTATTTTTGCTTGAATTAGTCAATTATATTTTATAAAAATTTAAAAAGGAGAAAAGTACCTATGTTTACCATTTCTAACATTCTTCATTTCTTTGAAATTCAAGTTTCTTTTTCATCTGGCATCATTTTTTTTCTGCCTTAAGAACTTCCTTTAATATTTACTAGAGTATAGGTCTGCTGGGAGAATTTCTCAGAATGTTTTTGTCTGATGAGTTTTTATTTTATTTTAATTTTTGGAAGATAGTTTCACTGGGCATAGAATTCCAGGTTGACTTTTTCTTTCAGTATGATGAAGATGTAATGCCATTGCCTTCTCTTTTGCGTAGTTTCTGATGAAGTATGCTATGTTCTTATCTTCTTTCCTTTGTTTGTAATGTGTCTTTTAAAATTTGGTCACTCACTTTCATGATTTTCTTTTTATCACTGAGCTTTGGCAATTCTATTTATGATGTGCCATGGCATGGATTTCTTGCTATTTATCTTAACTGGTGTTTTTTTGAGCCTCTTGGATCTCTGAATTTATAGTTTTAATAACATTTGGAAAGCTTTTAGCCATTAATTTTTAACATACTTTTTCTGTGTCCTCTCTTCAATCAAGACTGCTTGATTTAGACACATGGGTCTTTGAGATTCTATTCATTTTTTTTCCCATTCTTTTTCTCTGTATGCTTTATTTTGGAGAGTTACTATTGCTATGTCTTCACATTCACTGAACATTTCATCTGCATTGTTTGATCTGCTGTCAAACCCATCAGGTTAAATTTTTATCCCAGATATTGTAGTAGTTACCTGTTGATGCACATAAAATTACTCCCAAAATTAGCATCTTAAAACAACATTTATTATCTCACAATTCCTGTGGGTTAGGAATTTGGGAAAGACTTAACTGGGTGGTTCTCACTCAAGTTCTCTCATGAGATTGTGTCCAGCTGTTGACGGCAGTCTCATCAGAAGGCCTGACTGGAGGAGGATCTGTTTCCAAGCTCACTCAACTGACTGTTGACCCTCAGTTCCACACCACATGGGCCTCTCCATAGGGCTGCCTCATGACTTGGCTGCTAGCTTCCCCCAGAGCAAACAGTCTAAGAGAGTAAGAGAGCAAGTGTGCACACCCAAGAAGCTGCAGTCTTTTTATAACCTACCATGAGAAGTGACATCCCATTACTCTAGCAGATTGATCCTTTTGAGGCTTTTTAAAGCTCTTCCTGTGCTGAGTTCTGGAAATTCCTTCCAGGCCAAAAGCCAGGGTAGTTATTCGCTCACTTTGTTTCCCTTTTCTTGTACTGCTTGTTGTTTAATATCTGACATAGTGACTTCATGTATTTTATCCAATTTTT
Source organism: Tapirus indicus (assembly GCA_031878705.1). Taxonomy (NCBI): domain Eukaryota; kingdom Metazoa; phylum Chordata; class Mammalia; order Perissodactyla; family Tapiridae; genus Tapirus; species Tapirus indicus. Next base: position 134,127,321 of record CM062919.1, on the reverse strand, counting down.
CTAATTGTTTCTGGTGTTCCATAGCAAGTCTTGTAGCAATTACCCCTCCATAGGTAGAAGTAGAAGTTCAGAGACTATGTTTTATAATGTTAGATCATGCCACACCTCTGCTTGGTACTACGAATGGCTTGCCCTGTCAATCATTGGCCACAATCATTTCTCTCTCAAACTTCATGTGTAGCTAGTCTTCTTCTCATATTTTCCATTCCAACTTCATCAGCTCTGCTGTCCCCTAAATATACCTAGCACAGTCCTGCTGCAAGGTCTTTGCTCTTGCTCTTAACTCTATCTAGAACATACATTCCCCAGATATCTATGAAACTAATTTCCTCATTTGAATTTAAATTTCTGCTTAAATGTTACTTATCACATAGGCTTTCTGATTATATCATATAAAATAGCAAGTTACTTCTTGTTCATTCTTTATTTTACTTACTCTGATTTATTTTTATTAATAGGACTTATCACCACCTGGCATATTAAATATTTATTTGTTTATTGTATATGTATTCCCCTCATTAGAATATAAGCTCCAAGTGAGATATTCCCCAGAACCATGCCTGGGGAATATCTCACAGACACACAGTAGGAACTTGACACATATTTGTTGAATAATTGAATATGTAGCAGATATAAATTTTGCTTTTATAACATGGGTGAAAAAATATTACATTTCTTTATTTATCTACAATAGTTAATCTATTCCTAGGTCACACCTGCCTGGCTGATAGGAAACTCGGTATCAATTGCATTTCAAGGGTCTTCTCACACTTTCTTGGATGTTTTAAGACTTCTACGAGTCTTGCTTAGTGCAGAAGCAAGTGTCCTCTATTCTTCCATCTACATTGATTATCATTAACATTTTGATAGTATAAGCCAAGATGTTCCCTTGAACTCATGACCCTACTGCTTCCTATCCAAGCTTGGACACAAAAATCTTTTATTCTCTTTGTGGTCAGCCTCCTTGAATTTTCATTCCACCCACTAAAAGACTCAGTCATAGGGCTCCACATGGGAGTGGGACATGGGTCTCCACCTCCATCCAAAATCCTCTAATTCCCTTAAACCTCTGTCTGTAGTTTTCATTTAAAAACTCTCCAAACCCTCCATCTTCCTACAGCTTGGCCACTGAAATGCTTCTGAGCCTAGTCTTACCTCCTTTCCATACACAGGCACACACATGCACACATATACAAATACAATTGGAGGTGTTGGTTGAATTCTAGGTTCCTGGGAACTTCGGCTTTAGGCCCTACAGTGCAAGAGTGAAGAAGTTCAGACGGATACCATATAGCCTGCCAAATTCTGGTTAGTGGGGAAGGACATTACCACATAACAAAAGTCATACTAAAGGCTAATGTCTGATTGCAAGTTAAGAGTTGCTGAAATGCTTCTTCTAGACTTATGCAAATAATGAGAAGATAAACAGAGAGTTTCTCTCCATTAATAACATTCTCATGATATTTTAAGAGAACAAACAACCTTAAAAGAAGTAAGCATTGCTGGTATTGACCGTAAGTGGCCTTCTCAGAGGTAGGCTATGTGATATTGGTCTTGCCACCTTGTTCTGGCCATATATTACCACACTGATCTCTCACCATTATCAATAAATGAATGCAACTAAGGACAGTAAATATTATTTGTCATAAACTTTCTAGTAAATAGTGAAACTTAATGCCTTAAACTTGATGAGATCTATAAAGGTATAAATAATGTACAAAATGTATTTTCATTTTAAGTTTTTAAAAATGAAGTCAATCCTGATCCTAAGTCTTCTTGCAGCATGCCGTGGAGGCCCTGCATGCTGCTCTTTACCAAATAGGTATTTGACTCATTTTTATCATTTTTTGTTTGCCACTAGTTTGCAGTATTGTCTTCCATCCTTTCACTCTGAGTCTGTGTTTGTCTTTAGAGCTGAGATGTGTTTCCTGGAAGCAGCATATTGTTGGATCTTGGTTTTTAATCCATCCCACCACTTTGTGTCTTTTGATTGGAGAATTCAATCCATTTATATTTAGGGTAATTATTGATATATGAGGACTTAATATTTCTATTTTATTGCTCATTTTCTGGTTCTTTTGCATTTCCTTCATTTTTTGTCCCATGTATTTCAGACTGTCAATTCAGTTTGGTAGTTCTGTATGATGATTCTCTTAGCTTTCTTTTTATTTGTCATATGTGATTCTGTTCTGGTTATTTGTTTAATGGTCACCATGAGGTTTTTATAAAAGATCTCGTGGATGAGATAGTCCATTTTCTGATGCTTCTTGTTTCCTTAGACTAAGTCAATTCAATCCCCTGCCTCTTCCCCTTCTAATTTTTGTCACTACTTATTCCATCTTCTGTTGTGAGTATGTGTTTAAAGTGATGAGTTTATATTCATTCTTGGTGTTTTCCTTCCCTTAATCTTGATTTTTATAATTAAGTGTTTGCTAACGTATTCTGATAGAGAGATGCAATTTTTCTGGTTTAGTCTCCTTATTTTTCTCCTTGCTCAAAACTTTGTACCCCCTTTCTCTCTCTCTCTGTTTTTTTTTTCCAGGTGTAAGGGCCTTCTTGAACATTTCTTGTAGTGGGGGTCTTGTGGCAATGAACTCCCCTAGCTTTTGTTTATCAGGGAGAGTTATTATTTCTCCATCATATTTGAAGGATATTTTTGCTGGATAGAGTATCTTGGCTGAAGGTTTTTGTCTTTTGGGATTTTGAATATATCATTCCAGTCTCTCCTAGCCTGTAGAGTTTCTGTGGAGAAATCAGCTGAGAGCATGATGGGGATTCCCTTGTGTGTTATTTTGTTCTTTTATTTAGCTGGCCTTAATATTTTTCTTTGTCATTGACTTTTGCCAGTTTTGCTGCTATATACTGTGGAGTTGGTCTTTTCCTGTTTATATATTTAGGTGATCTGTTGACTTCATTCAGTTATTTCCAGCTCTTTCTCCAGGTTTGGGAAGTTCTCAGCTATTATTTCTTTGAACAAACTCTATGCTCCTTTTTCTCTTTCTTCTCCTTCTGGAATACCTGTTATCCTTATGTTATATATCCTAATTGAGTCTGATATTTCTCAAAGAACTTCTTCATTTCTTTTTAGTCTTAGTTCTCTCTCCTCCTCTATCTGGAGCATTTCTGCATGGCTATCCTCGATAATGCTAATTCTTTCCTCCATATTATCAGTTCTGCTCTTTAAAGACTCCAGGTTTTCCTTTATCTCATCCATTGTGTTTTTCATCTTCAAGATTTCTGATTGGTTTTTCTTTATGGTTTCAATCTCTTTTGTGAAGAAATTCCTGAATTAATTGAATTGTCTCTCTGAGTATTCTTGTAATTCATTGAGTTTTTTTATGATAGCTATTTTGAATTCTCTGTCATTTAGATTATAGATTTCTGTGCCTTCAGGGTTGATTTCTGGGTGTTCATCATTTTCCTTTTGATCTGGAGATTTAAGATACTTTTGCATATAGCCTGAGTTTTTTGCCTTATTATTTCTCATGGTGAGGATATCTAGTTGCAGTTTCCACTTTCCGCCACTGGGTGGAGGTCATGAGCTGTGTGTTCTGAGCCAGATGCGATCCCTGGGGCGGGGGGGGGGGGGGGGATATGGGGGGAGGGGATCTCTCTTTTGCCTGCCCAATCCTGTGGGGCTTTTTCTTCCCTTGCTATCTGCTCTCCTGGGGTGCTTAGATATTGAGTGCACTCCCACAACAGCTCCATCATTGCTTCCCTGTGGGAATTTCTCAACAGTCTGTGAAAGCACCTAAGCACTTGGAGGGCAATAGTTTTCCCACAGAGGGCCTCTCCTCCCCTCTCTCTGTCTGTGATCTGCGCTGACCAGTGTTGCTGATCAAATGAGGAGAGGGAGTAAATCTCCTTACCTCTCCCTTTGTCCTCTGGGCTTCCCGTGCCTCCATCTTCAGATGTGCAGCTGCCTGGGTCTCTTAGAAGTCTTTTGTGGTGAATGATTGTCCTCTGTTGGTATGCAAATGATGTTTTTGTTGTGTGTTAGGGGCTGAGATTCAAAGGGGAAAAGTTCACTCCTCCATGATGCTGATGTCACAGTCCCATTTTTATCATATTTTAATCCTGCAGAGAAGTGACTGTTAGGGAGGGTCATAGTTCTTCTTGTCCTATGACACTTTTACTTGACAACCTAAGTGCCCATCAAGGGGCGAATGGATAAAGACGATGTGGTATATATACACAATGGAATGCTACTCAGTCATAAGAAATGATGAAATCCAGTCATTTGTGACAACATGGATGGACCTTGAGGGTATTATGCTAGGCGAGATAAGTCAGAGGGAGAAGGTCAAATACCATATGATCTCACTCATAAGTAGAAGATAAAAACAACAACAAACAAACACATAGAGACAGAGCTTGGATTGATGGTTACCAGAGGGGAAGTGGGGAGCGGGAGGGTGAAAGGGCTGATTAGGCACGTGTGTGTGGTGATGGATTGTAATTAGTCTTTCTGTGGTGAACATGATGTAATCTATGCAGAAATAGAAGTATAATGATGTACACCTGAAATTTATTTAATGTTATAAATCAATGTTACTGCACTAAAGGAAAAAGAAAATTTTGCTTGAGTATTTTTTTTTCATTATGTGTTTATAATAAAATTGCTGCAGTAAAATTTCTATTAGATATCATAGAGAAATGAAATATATTGGTTATACTGGTCAATATTTCTAATTATTAGAGTTTCAAATAAGTAAAGTTTTATCGTGAAAGGATTATATTTAAATGGTTGTCGAGTGGGGTAAACTTTTTCAGAAGCCCCATAGAACCTTCTAAAAGAATTTCATTTCAAAAGATGAGAAAGAAAGCTGGATGCCAGAGGCCCTTTTGCTAGTGAATACTTAGCAGAACAATTCAGAACTGTTGAAGAATGTTCAGCGTCAAACCTTGTGTTTCACCAGACATCTAGATTGGTGTGGGTAAATCAGAGAGGTTTGATATTTTGCAAAAAAACTCTACATTAAAGTCCAGTAGTGTGAGTCAAACTGGAGCACATTTATTACTCCTGATTTTATTTAAAACCATGTGTAGACTCAGAAAGAAAAAGCAAGTATGTGACCTGCAAAGAAAAACCTTTCACCTAGGAGCCTAGAATATTTTAAAGTTATCTTGTATTTTTTGTGATCTTGGGAATCCTTCAGAAATATTTTGCATGTTAAAGGTGGTCAACTAATAATTACAAATTGGCTTCAGAAGAGTAAGCAAGAATGAGTGGGCATCATAACTCAGATGCATTTGTGTGCAAATTATAACAGTTCCTTCTTTCTTTCCTCTTCCTTAATTACAAAGGATAAAGTTTCAAATCTTGAATAGGCTTTTAGTATTGAATGTATTCTATCCAAGTGTGAAAATATGTCTCTGTTCTCTAAATACTTTTTTACAAAAAATTTTTACCATATTATAACCTCACTCCGACTCAGATTCACATGGGACAGAAAAATTGATTGGGTGCTTTAGAATGACTTTATTCATCCTCTGCATATAAAGCATAGGCTGAAAGACTTCTAGAAGTTCATGATAACTTCCATTCTTCATGGATTAATAAGTTTTAAAGTCTTTTATCTTCCTACTTTTCATTCTTTAGCAGGTGTTTTCTTTTTATTATTAATCTGCCTCTTTTGCTTTAAATTATATATTTTTAAGTTTTCTTGCGTTAATCTTGAACTTTTCATCTAAGATTTTCTAAGAAACTACAAAAATCAAGACACAAGTATTGACATAATTTTAATTGTAATTTTTTATTGGTTACCCAAAGACTTGGAAGCAGCCTTGAAAATTATTTACAAAAATCACCATGCCTATTTACAAAAGTAAGCTATGATAAGGGAATATTTGCACCAAAATGAGCACTCTTAAATTTATTTTACAAGCATAAATAAATAAGTGTTAGATACCATACTATATGCAGGGTAATGTACTATAAAATTCTTGGTATATATTCGGTACCCTGTCAAAAATACTATTCATATCTATTGAACACCTACTACTTGCCAAGCACTTTATATGCATTTTATCATTTAATTCCTCATAAAAACCTTATCAGATAGGTATTATCACTATCCCTATTTTATGGATGAGGAAACTGATGTGCAAAGAAGTTACATAATTTGCCCAAGGTCAAAGAACTGATAAACATAATGAATAAAATATTAATACCAGACTATGTATATAGTTTACCTGAAATTCACTTCTCAGGAACTGAATTTGTTCATTGTGAAAGAAAATTTTAAATACCCAGGTGTCTAGTTTTTGTAAAGCCATCTCATAACACCGTAGGAGAGACCCACACATTTCAATTGCCTATAATGTGGGGACACATGATTGTGAAGTAAGTGAAATTATCAGTCCAGTCTAGGTTCCACCACAGGTGCCAGCAGTCCTGCTGGGCCACCAGAGTCTGTCCCCATCCTGGCTCTTGTGGGCACTACATGGTAACAATTGTTTGTGTCAATGTAATTATTAGGGGTGAGTCTTCTGGTCTTGTGACTTTTGGGACATCTAAACAGTGGCAGTGTCTCCGGCGATCTCCTGGTTAATTGGCACCCTTTCCCTGGCCTGATCAAGGGAGACTGGCCACAAGAATACTGGGGAAATGGGAACCACTTTCTGCCTCACTGATTTCCCAGACGGAGTTGCCCGAATATCCCATCTTCTTTGTTTCCTCCTCTCCTCCATGTCATTGCCCCATTTCCCCTCTTTCTCTCCCATATGTAGCAGAACATGAAACTTTAGTCTGCTTCCATTTGAGCAGGGAGGGTGGCTATGGAGAGGAGAAAAACCAACAGCCATTCTGACTGTACTCAAATTTACTTTGGGGATTGAGTGTTAAGGCAAGGTTTTTCCGTTCTTGAAAATTAGGAAACAAAAAGTTAGTCTTCCTTTAATACAAAATATTGAATTTGAAATAATCATGATATTTGCTAATACATTTTCTCTTATGTAGTCTTAATATATTTTCAAACTTTAACAAGTCCTAATTTATATTACTATTACACATTTTTAACTGACTCACTTGAATAGGGGAAAGGGAAAAGCTTACTGTCTTGGAGAACATTTTTTTCATTTCTGCATAACCCACATTTAACTTCTAAAACATTAATTACATTTGCAGTGAGGCAAACAGAAAGTGTTAGAAGGGCAGTCAAACCTCATGTATTAGGGATAACTTGATGGCCTTTGAGAGTGCAGAGAGTGCATAATTATGCTGTGCATTGCATGTTATTTTTCATTAATGCCTTTGAAGCAGCTCTAACAATGCAGAACAGCTGCTTGTACCTCCTTTGCACTTTGCCTCTCTCTCCCCTCCAATTGACCCCATGTCTCAGGTCATAAAGTATTTCACTGTCTATTATTGCAAAAGTTTTTTGACTGGTAATCCCAATGGGATAGGTCAATTTCAGTGACTCTCAGTTGTACCTCTTGAAACTTATAACAGCATAGTAGCCCTGTGCCTATAGCTGAGGAAATAATAGAATTTTAAATAGTTATCCAACAATTTGGTCCAGAAATATAACTATGTATACCAAAACAAATCTATCCCGATTTAATGCAGGGTGATATATGCTTTTATATATGTAGCAGAAGTCTTTGTTAAAACGTGCAAATATACATATGAATTTAAGTAACTTGGACAGTTATCTCAGCTGAACACTGCCAGTTTGCTAGAATTATTTTTTTATAATTATTATACACTTATAATTTAAACCTTGGATGTTGGACTCTCACCATCAGTAATCCCTGAAATGGCATTTAGAACCATTTGATCATGATGTTTTTCTAGGACATTGTTTCTTACTGCTTTTTGCCACTAGATGGAAGAAGCAGGTTAACAAAATGATATTTTTGGTGCTTCATTCAACTCTACCCAGAAACAACCACAAGACTGTGTTTAAAATAATGACAGTCTCAGCATTCTTTTATTTATGTATTTTTACTGCAGTGTTCCTTTTCATATGAATACTGGATCTAAGAACTGTATTTTTGGGGGGTATTTTTTGTAGAGATTAATTTTTTAAAAATTATTTTAAAGTACTGGAATTTTCAAAAGTAACCAAGAAAGAAAACAATTGCCAGCTAGAAGAAGAGAAGTAAGAATGATTTTAAAATATTGGTAACACGTATGCCACACAGTAATTCTTCACATGCATTATTGTCTAAGGAAGCACACAGCCACATAAACATCAAACCTCATTCATTTAATTATTCCTTAGTGCCACAAATGCTTACTGAGTAATTGACACATTGAAGACAGTAGACTAGGTGCTGAAGAACACACAAGGGATAACTTAGGTACAGCAATTGTTTATAAGATTTTTGCATTCTACAAGAGAGCTAAGCAAGAGGTAAGCCATATTCATTTATGCATACATTTAGAATAAGGTAAAGAAATGGATACATATCAGATACAGTTGCAATATTTTGGACATACAGGCTGGATGAGGAGGGTGGGTTTGGAGTATCACTTTCATCTGAGGGGATCAGGGCTCACTTCATGAAGAAACAAATTAAAATGGATCCTTGAAGTGGGAGGGGCAGAGAATGGCATTCCAGTGATAGAGGCAGAATGAGCAGAGGCACAGAGGCAGGAAATAGCAATTTAAAGAAATGTTTAAAGATGAATGGACAGTATATTTTAAAAAACAATTTAAAAGTTTGTATAGAGAGAACATTGTAATTTGTATTTTTTAAGTAAATGATAGAGACAGGAAGTATCCTTGCTAGCTAAAGAACTATGTAGGGGAGAAGAGTGGGCATTCTGGAAAAGTGAAGTGTCAGCTTGGAAACAGAGATCACTCCAGATGAAATAATCTGGAAATGGGAATACTAGCACCCATCTGATGCCAGTGTTTTATCAAATGTAGGCTTACTGTGCATGTGGGTCTATAAATTGATGGGAAGACTCCATAAGAGAATGATAAATTCTGACTTATGAAGGCAGCTTTTTGCAGCTTCTATTCCCCTTCACCACTCTTACACATGTTAGAAAGGAGACGCACATGGTAAACAGTGTCATTTGACTCCAAGGAACCAGTATTTAACCTTTAAGACAGCACATAGTACCACCTACCTTCGTACCTAGTAGTCTCTCGTGTGAATGATCAAAGAATTCTATTCTAGTCGCTAAAGGTAATGAGCTTGAACCCTGATATTATGAGCGGCTATAAAATTACCCAGCTTTTAAATCCAACCACAGAATTTGATTTTATGACCTCCTATGGAGCTGTAGCTACAGGTTAACTAAAGGTTATGAAGTAATATTTCCTTTTTATGGTTCTGAATTCACTGCCTTGTAATTTCAGAGATCACCGTGTTCTACTGGGGGACTAGCTTTATAGTGTTATAATTTTGCATAGCTCAATGAGGATCTTGTAGCTTTTTCTTTTTCAAATTCAGAGTCTATATTATTCCTATAATATAATTTGTATCTAGTTCATCACTATTTAAATTGCTAGAAATGTGATGTAGGAGACCTTATATAATTTTAAGCCTTATTTTCTATTTTGCTTATAAGTAAGGTTTAATTAAAACTTAAAATAAAATATTGTTTTGTGTCTTAATGGGAGTAAAAATGCTGTGCATTAAATCCTATTTAGATTTGGTATATGTGTGATAGTACATAGGATTACGGGATTACTAGAATATACATATGTGTTTATATGTATACTTTATATATTTATAATTTCAAATTAATAAATTCAGGTTACAAATAGCCTCATTGTTTTATTCTACAAAACATCTTTGTATCAATAGCTACATATATGCCTATTTTCCTGAATTCAAAATAGTAATCCTAGTGATTTTAATACACATGTAAAATATTAGCCTCGTTTAGATCTCATCAGGTAAAGCTAATTTATTTTGCTGATATTTCATATACTTTATAAAACTTAAGCTGATCCCCCTACAAGGAGAATGACATCAATCTGATTTTATAACTTTTCTGCTTATCAATTAAAAATATTTAAAAAATATTGTAACTCAGTAGTGGTATTAGATATGAAAAAATGTAACTTCAAACATATTTATTAGAAGGATAAAAAATGGCTATAGCAGGGCCGGCCTGGTGGCACAGTGGTTTAGTTCGAGCTTGGCAGCTCGGGGTTCGCCCGTTCGGATCCCAGGCGCCTGCCAATGCACTGCTTGTCAGCCACGCCGTGGCGGCATCCCATATAAAGTAGAGGAAGATGGGCACGGATGTTAGCCCAGGGCCAGTCTTCCTCAGCAAAAAGAGGAGGATTAGAAATGGACGTTAGCTCAGGGCTGGTCTTCCTCCGAAAATAAAAGAAAAAAAAAATGGCTATAGCAGCCTACATAAATTACCGGCTTTCTTTTAGGGCTGTGTCTCCATAGGCAAGGTAGAGAATAGAGGTACTTATTTGAAAAAAGCTGGGCAAAAATTTTAAGCCCAGTACTTGGAGAAGTGCTATAGCAAGGAGTTTTTACCCAGACTGTGTATTCACATTGATTCTATTGACTCAACATAACTGAGTGACTCTTTGCCCTTATAGATGCAGGTAGAAAATCTAAAAATGAAATTCTCTAATTTGATACAACCTAGTCCTAACTTTAATGAAGCTTGATTTCCTATTATTATCACTTGAAAATCATTGGTGATTTTCCTGTAGAGGCTTTTTTAAAAGAAATCTATCAAGAAAAGTTTCTAGTGCTAAACAAAACATGTCTAAGAGTATTATCTACTCTTTTATTGACTTTTACAAGTTTATTTCTTCCAGTTTAGAAAAATTTAGTTTTGCCTTTCAGGAGTCATAGCATTTTTTGTCAAATAACATCTCTCTGTTACTGTAAGTGATATAATATTCCTTTGTGGGGACCTGATTAAAAAAAACAAAACAGAACTCACCTGGCCAAATTTTGTTTTATGTAGTGCTGGCATCAAATTGTATTTCACAAATTTAAGAGAAAGCAGTCTTCAAGCAGTTGAGAGTTCGGTAAACAGCAAGCATCATAATTACATCATCAGTTGAGCATAAGGATATCTAAAACTGTTATGTATGGTGTTGTGGGGTATTTTTTTGTTTTTGTATTTAAGCTTTTCTTTATATACAAAGTGCGTTTGATAAAACAGATATCTCACTTAAGAAGGTTAAACTAGAGAATGTCTGAATACTAAAATAAAAGATACATGCTTATTTACACATATTAATTTTATTCTGTTCCCTAAATTTTCTTGTTGGCGTTCATATTTCTAAACTGTATAACAAAACAACTACAATTTCTTACAAAATTAGGATTATTTTGACATTTTGACTTTTTGCTAAAGGTGATATTTTTACTGGAATTTGCAAGTTGGCAGAAGAATGCCTTTGACCATTCTGGGATATTAGAAAGAACATTATTTATAAAGAAAGAAAGAAAGAAAAAAACCTCTCAACATGTTACATTTAAGAAATGACTCCAACTCTTTTCTAAGCAAAAGAGCTAGACATAATTTGAGAATATTTAGGAGCAAAAGAACAATCATACCGCTGAACATATGAAGTTTTAAACTTTTGTGCAGATAGGTGTTTTTTTTCTTTTACGATGGGATAATTTTCTAAATGGCTGTTTAAACCTATAGCATTCAATGCTTACAGTAATTTATTCTTGGCTCTAAATTTTGCTTTCTCTCCTTTAGTCAGAATCACTGGTTAATTTTCTTTACATAGTGAGAAATGGATAATTGAGAAGACATGAATGTATCTAGCACTGGGAGACGCAAGAAATATCATGCTGTAGAGAGGGAATAAAGAGTTCCATTGTTACCGAACTGAGTTCAATTCTATTCTTTAAGATCCTCTTCTCCACAGACATTTCACAAGAGTCATTTGAAGTAAAGAATATAACTTGGAAAAATAAAAGTTTACCAGTGTAGGGGCCGCCCGGTGGCGCAGCGGTTTAGTCCGCGCTTGGCAGCCCGGGGTTCGCGAGTTCGGATCCCAGGCGCCCGCGGACGCGCACTGCCTGTTAGCCATGCCGTGGCGGCGTCCCATATAAAGTGGAGGAAGATGGGCACGGATGTTAGCTCAGGGCCAGTCTTCCTCAGCAAAAAGGGGAAGATTGGCAACAGATGTTAGCTCAGGGCTGGTCTTCCCCACAAAAAAAAAAAAAAAAAAAAGTTTACCAGTGTATTTAGGGGAAATTGAGATAGAAAAATAAATTTTAAATAAGACTTCAATTTTCTTAGAGTATTTTTTTCTTCTGTACATCCTACAGAGCGATTTTCTAAAACATAAGCCTTGTCAGTAAATTCTCTGCTTAAAACCCTGCAGTAGTTCCAAGTGGCTTCAGCGTAAACTCTACTGTTATCTCCAGGATCTGCACCCTCTTCCACCAGCATCACTGCTCTCCCCATACCCCCTCGCCTCCCACCATGCACCTTATGCTCTGTTTATGTCTGACTCGCACCTCCTTTCAGCTTTCACACGGTTCTGTACTTTTGTACATGCTATTTTCTCCATTAATAACACACTTGTTTCCTTTCCCGTTCTGTTCCTACACATCTTTCAACTGTAACTTCTGTGAAGTCTTTGTGGACAGTCTCCACTCTTACACGTCTCACCGTCAGGACTGCAGGCTCTCTGCTCTGTGCTCCCGTACTTCTATTAGAGCACTTTTCAGTTTTCCCACATCTTGTTCACAGTTCTCTTTTCCACTAGACTGTGAGTCGCCTGAGGGCAAGGGAAATGTCTTGCTTTTGTAGTTGTAACATCTAGCACAGAAAAGGCAGATGGTGGTTACGCAAGAAATGTTTGTTTTAATTAACTTATAAACATTTAATATATACCTAGGTAAGAACAACATTCTATACATTTTGGGAAAATACATAGAAGTCAGCAGCTAGCGTGGAATGTGAACAATAAATGCTGAGTAATTGAGTCATTATTTTCAGTTCTCAAAAAACTTGAAATTAAAGTAGGCAAAATAAACATCCAGAATAAACTATCCAAAGTAGTGATATTCAATACACGTATTTTCCTTTCTTGCACAGATCAAATCCCAGGAGGTATTTTCTGACTACTACAACCTATATTATCTCCCTGTTTCTATTACTTTTTTGTTTTATCCAATCAAGTTCTAAATCTATGCTTCACTGAACTGTGCATTAGTTTGTAGATGTGCATTTTATCTTTCTTTCTCATTATAAAGATTATACATTCTTTTAGGGCAGGATTACGTCCTCTACTTCTTTGAATTTTCTCTGCATGGCCTGGTGAGAGGCTGCACATATAGTAAGTATGTCCTTAAAAATTATTTGTAGAATGAATAAAAGCAAATTCACATCATTAAACATTGTAAATAGTGCATAAATAAATGTACCTGTGTCTTAAGTCACAAAAAGCAATTCCTCAAAATATTTTTGTATGTATTTTGCTATGGGTGAATACCAAACAAAAACGTTTTACTGCAATTAATAGAATTCCTTAAAATGTAATGGGGTATTGATTGCCTTTTGGATATTAGTAAAAAATCTTATTTCAGTTTAATTTGATCAAGACCACGGGAGCAAGAAACACGTAGCTTTACCTATATCATGGTATTTGCTCTTCTGTCTCATTTTGATAGTTGGAATATAGAATTACCATGACTTGGGACAGTTTACCAGTGCTGCACAGGCCTAGGACTCTCAAGTTTAAATTTGGGGTTCAAAGCTTAGTGATGGAAGTGAATGTTCCTTTCTCTGATGATCCCCCAGCACCGCCAGGGAAGCAGGACAGCCTTCTGGACTCTCAGAGTAGGAAGGTGAGAAACTTTCTATTTTAAGTGCCAACGCTGAAAGAAATAAAGAGCACATGTTATGACATATGACAATGCTTTCTTACAATATCTGTTCATCGTCTCAGAGTTTCCAGATACCTCATGCTACTCATCCTGAGCATCTGAAAATTCAGTGACATGGAAAGCTGGGGTCAAAAGCTGCGTGACCTGGAATTGAGGTTTAGGCACTTAAGAAAATTATCTATGAAACAGTATTAATTAGCAATTCATGTGAAAATGTTAGTCCAAGTAATAAATATAGATAGTTGTTTTATTTCAGGTGTTGAGTGGTATTTGCAAAGCATGCATCATTGAATTTTAATTGACAGTGTTCTCTGAGTTGTAGGAACAACAAATTAAGACTTCACCATTTTAAAATTTTACAGTAGTTTTGTGATACTTATTTCTAAAAAATTTAGCTATATATCTTGAGAAAGATTTTTCATCCAGTAATTTAATGTTTTTGTAATTTATAGATTTCATTGAATAATTTAGGGAAAATAAGGTGACCTCTTCATGGAATCACAGTATATTGGAACTCTGCCTTTGAGGGATCCAGTAGTCTAGCTACCTTAAGCATACGTGTGTCTACATCTGAGGCCTCTTGACTCCAAATCCAGAACCTTCCAATATATGCTGGTATCCTGTTTAAAAAATTCATTTCTTAAGCTACTAGAATTTAATGAGTAGAAATTTTTTCTCTAGAATCTCTCTTGAAACCATATTTACAACTTTGTTGTAGACGTGAAAGCCTAAATATATTCTTTCTTTATCCCCAGATGTTCACACCTAAATCTGAACTTGTCCTTGTACAAAATCACTTTTATTTTTGACTTTCCAGATTCTGCCAAATTATTCTCCAAGTTACCAGCCTTGAAATCCTGGTGTCGTCACTGATCTCTTCATTTTTTTTCCCCCACAAACATTTTCATATCATGTTGATTCTTCTTTAGGGATGTACCTTGAAAAATGTCCCTTCATTTCCATCCTCAGCTTCTGAGGACTACTTCTTGGGGACTGTCTACACTATTAAAAGATTTCAGATAGTGTTCCTGCTGCCAATGTCTCCCTGATCCTGCTTATTTCACACACAATGACCTGGCTGGTGGTCCCAAAACACCACTTCGATTTTGTCACTCCATTATTTTCAAGATTAGTAGCTCCATTTTGCTTGCAAGGTTAAGCCCAAAATTGTTAGACTGCTATTCAAGGCTGCTCCCCAAACCATGTTCAATTACTATCCTTCCGGAAACTTCTGCTGGTACTCAAAGCCAGGTTGTCTGATTTTAAAACTAGAATTTAAAAAATTCCTTACTAGAGTAATTAGCATAGATAGATTAGTTTGTATTATCTTTTTAAAAAAATTCTTTTGAAATTCTCTTTTTATTTATTTATATCCCTCAAGTCTGTTCATTGAGGTTAGTTTTGAAAAATATACTGAGGGAAAAAAAAGGTTCCAAAGAAAAAAGTTTGGAAAAAACTGCAAACTCTGTCCCTTGCAGAGTCACTATGAATATTAGTATATTAGTAACTCCCAAATCCTTCAGAGGAGAAATCTGTTTCATATTATTAACCCAACATATCACAAACGTGTTTGTCCACTGTACTTTTTTTTTACATAATAGTAATACTAATAACAACAACGGTAGCAGCCATTTGTTGAGTTCTTACTATCTGCCAGACACTGCTGTAAAAACTGCATACATTAGTCCTTTGATGTAGATACCATTTTTATCTCTATTTCACGCATTAGGAAACTGAGATACAATGGAGTTAAGAAATTTGCCCAAGGTCTCGTAAGTGGGTTAGGCACAGTTTGAACTCAACTTCTATTCTAAGCTGCCTACTATCTGTAGAAATTCTGTGGGATTAATGTTTCAAGGAATTAATGTTTCACTTTGGGAAACAACTGGAACAGCATATTTTGTATAGACAACAGATAAATTGCTTTAACTTTTAATATTCACAAGGTTCCAAGAATGTTACTTTGAATTTTCTAAAATAGTTTGTGGTAATATTGAATATAAAACTTTCCTTTTAAAAACAAGGTACTAGGTTTCCCTTCTTCAGAATGTATCTCTTTACAAATGTTCACTTTCTAGACTCTTTCCGGATTAAATTTCTCAATATGATGATTATGTTTTATTTGCACTTGAATCATTTTGTTTTTTGAACAGCAAGACTAACCATTACCTTGAGGTGGAACTCCCCCGCTAAGTTCTCTTTTAATGCATACTAAAGGCTGCTTGCTGTTTTAGGCTAGCTTTCCAAACAGTTTTTGAGAATCATTAAGCTCTCAAACATTATATTTGGTTTGCAAAATATGCATTAGTCCCACCTATATTATTGTAGACATCATACAAAGTTAGAAGGCTGACCCACTTCCTGATTTAAATTCACCATAACTGGTGCCTTTTCTTGAAACTGGTCTCATAGATCTCAAAACTGTAGAGAGCTTCTAGTGTAGTTATGATACCCAATGTTTTTTAGGATTTTTAGGACCCTAATTTAACTCCACTAAATAAGTCCTATACACGCATACACACACACACACACACACACACATACACAGACATGCACTCCTTATGCTTTATAGACTTTTTCTTTGAGTTAGCAAGCAAAATTTAGAAGATAATTTCCTAATGAGCTGAGTTCTGAGTTCCAAACCCTTTGTTTTAAACTTTAAAATTTAAAGAGATCTATTCAGCTCTGTCCAGGACATCATCTGCTTATACATAAAGACCACACAAGAGTGTAGACTCTTCTGACCCTCACTGTACTGGACAAACAATAGTGGTATCTATAGAGATGCTCAGTCAAGGAGTATGGTTTGGAGATGCATTGCATGGCTATAGCTTTAAAGAAAGAAAGAATACTTTAGTCATTTTGGATAGTTAAGTACAATTGAGCATATTATCACATTGTTATAGAAAATAAGTAGAAGCAATCAGCATTAGATTATTTCGGTCTCAAGTCTCAGGTTCCCAGTCAGATAATTTGCTTTCTATTGCATTCCTCTCCCTTAAAGGAGAAAGGGTAAGTGTCAGAAGGAACCACCATGCTGTTCTTGGCTTTGGCCCTACTAACGTTGCTAAAATGCTTCATCAGTTTGCATGTGTACACCTGAATTTTTGTGCATCTATCAGGCCATTCTGATTCTCATTTCTTTCATTGAAGCAAAGTGTGAGATCATAAAATGAGCCAATCGTTGAGGCGTTTCAAAGCACTGCATTGTTGTTGCCAAGTCATGCTGGTGAAATTTAGGGTCTGCTTATTGTAACATCAGTTGTTTTAGATAACAATAGTAACAATAAAGACTAACACTCATGTAATGCTTACGTTGGGTCAAATACTATTCTAAACACTTTTCACATTTCAAATCCTCTAACCACGCCGTAATCCATTTTACAAGTGAGGAAACGTATCTCTGTTGAATAACTTGACCAAGATCTCACAGCTAGTAAGTGGCAGAGCTAAATTGGAATCCAGGCAGTCTGGCTTCAGAGTCCATGCTCTTGAATTCCCATGCTCTATTGCCTCTGTTGATAACTTAATAATCATTATATTAACTTGAGTTCCTAAGATAATTTCCTCAAAATGAATCAGTTATTTTCTTCATACTTATTTTAATCATGTGGAAATTGACATCTCAGAGGAGAATAGTTTCAATGAGTAAAACCCAAATGTTTTGCAGTTTTAATCATATACATGCCTAAAACATTAAAAACAGAAAGCAAAAAATAGTGCCCAGAGTTGAAGATCTTGAATATTCATAAGACTTGAAATATTTTGATTTTTAAACTTATAGTGTACCACTACATATTTTGTAATTAAGTAAAATCCAAAGTCTCCTGTATTCATCAGAATTCTTTTAATTATAAATGAAAGAAGTACAACTCAAGGAAATTTGAGCAGAAACAGGGAATTGTTGGCTTGGGGCCTTAAGAAGATCAGAGGTGGACTGGCTGGCCTGCCTCAACCTTGCCTCAAAGATTTAGAATGATGTCAACGGGTATTTCTCTCTTGCTCTTTTATCTTCTCACACCCCCATGTTTTACACCCCCCCCCCATTCATCTCTACACCTCTTCCACATCTCTGTGCGTCTTTCTTAATTTATTCCTTCTTCCCGTAGAGAGAGACTTCCTTTATGTGGTTGTGGTGAGAGAAATAACTCAGGCAGTTGAAAATTTACACCTATTCTAGCTTAGCCACCTCAGAGGAAACAGATTTCCTCTTCACATGTCAGTATATAAGGAGGCTGTGACACTGTAATTGGCAGCCCTGCCAGAATTACATGGTTGGAAGGGTGAGGAGAAGTTCTCCAAAGGGAGTGAGGGTTCTGAGAAAAAGGGAGAAGGAAAATCTGGCAGAGAGAAATGACTGGCATCTATTATACCTCCTCGTCTCCAGTACAGTCATTATGTAATTCTTAAATATAAATCCTTGTGGATTATTCAAGTTCTTCATGTTTTCTTTCTTATTTTCCATCTGGAATCCTGCCTTTGACAAATCATCTGGAATACTGGATGGAAAAACAAGTGTGCATCAGCTATTTTGCCATACACCAGGAATTGCTAAAATATGTTGTAGGGAGATAAGATTGAATTTATTAGCATTTTAATTTCTTCTCTTAGAAGCATTTGTCTTGTGTAGTCCGGAGATAAATAAGAAAATCAAGAGTTTACCATTTTGGATTTTTCAAGTTCTTATGTGCTAAGACTTTCTGAGTAAGTAGTAGGTATACTTAATTAACTCACCACATTTATTGGCAAGTTGAAGATTTTATTATTGAGTTATATATAAAGGTAGGCATTTTACTGTAAGTACTTATTGCCTATATAATATAACTTAGCTTGTCTTTCTAAGGCAGGATCCTGGAAGGGACTAGATTATCTTGATATGTTAGAAGAAGTTCTGCTTCATTTAATATTAATAGAGCATTCTTTCATGTAGTTTCTAATTCTTGAAATAAATGTCTATACTAAAGAAAATGAAATCTTTTTTATGTAAAAATATGTTTTGATTACTGATTCATTTATTTAAAACACTTTATTTTTTTTGAGTGCCTACTATGCTCCAGGGCACTGTTTTTGGCACTGGAGATATAGTAATAAAAAAAATAGGCAAAAAGTTCTTTCCTGATGGAAAAATATGATTGACTTATAAATAATATTTATTGAGGACTTACTATATGCCAGGCTATGCTAAGCATATTACACAAATTATCTTATTCAGTCTTTACCTGGGAAGGAAATATTATTATTTTGCCCATTTTACAGGTGAGGACACTGATGTGTAAGAAACTGAGGTATACTCATCCCTGGCAGAGCAGGGCATCAAACACAGATTCATCTGACCTGGAACCCATACTCTGAAACAGTGCTGTGTTGCTTCCAGTGCTCAGAGTATTGGCAGGTACAGAGTAGAATCTCAAGAAATGATCACTGAACAGATGTATTTCTGAGCCCCACCTATAACAATGGCATTGTGTTAGGCACTAGAGACAGTACAAAGATGAGTGTGACATAGTCCTTTATTTACTTTAATTAAACTTATTAATAAGCTGGAGGGAGCTATTAACTAAGATGTTTGTAATGTGACAGAATCTAGGGCAGATAGAAATATAAGTATGGCAAAAGTCAACAGACAGCGTGTTGTAAATTAGGATAGTAAATTACTCCATGATTGTAGCATGAATCAATCAAGCAGTCTAAAACTGCTACTATAAATGATGAATGAAAGGAATTTTCAATTCCAATCAAATTATTCTCAAAGCCATGAAACATAATTTTATTTCTATACTCTGATTCTAGAGCTTGCCCTCTAGATTTTCAAACATATTTGTTTGAAAGATGTTGTGGTTATTTTTTGTTTTTTAAAAAGGGTGAAACTTGGTGTTGTATAAAAATGACAATTAAAGCAAATTTTTTCTAGTTACTCAGATGTATTTCCTGGTAACCTACTCCTTGGTTATAAATTACTTAGTTCTAAACGTTGCCTTTTCTTTACTCCTTCCTCTTTGCCTCATTCTCTCCAGCTCTTTTGTCCTGCCTCCCACTTTCTATCCCTCCTCCCAACTTTCCTTTTCCTGTCTGGCGTAGAATTGTAGAATGTTTGGGCTGGAAGAAACTTTAAGGGCCACCTATTCCAAGCTTTTATTCAGCTCAGAAATCTCTCCTTCCATCTTGTTGGTGGAACACATTATCCAGCCTTTGTTTGAAAAGATCTAGTCTTAGAAGTGCAATAGCTTCTAAAGAATGCCATTGTTAGAAAGTGATTTCCTCTATTGAATTGAAACTCACTTCTATATACCTGCTAGATGTTGTTCCTAGTTTTGCCTTTTAAATTAATAAAAACAAGTTTTATTTCTCATCTATGTGATAAGTTTGGCCAAAACCTAATCACAGGGCCACATCTAGCTGCAAGGGAGGCTGGGAAATGTCACCTCTAGCCAGGCAGTCACAGATCAGCTAAGCCCAATGGTATCTATTGTTAAAAGGTAGCAGGGGAGAATAGATCCTGATGGACAATGAGCAGTAATGCTGCATGTAGAAAACAGGAAAACAAGTGAACATAAGCATCATTTCTCTGTTCTTTTATGTGGTGCGCAGTCAGCTGCAGCCACAGAGGAGACACAGGAGAGGCTTGGGAAAACAAAGCTTATAATACTAGTAGGTCCTAGAAATAGGAGGCATGCCACGTCATGAAGGGCCACATGGGAAAGCACTAGCATGGGTCAGGAGGCAGAAGGGGCAGGAGCTAGGGGAGTGCCTAGGCCACCGCCTTTATTGGAGTTTCTGAGAGAAAGGCAAGTCAGGGCAGGGTAAACAGTTTAGGATTGACTAGTTTGAATAATTTTGGCAGGCTCTAAGCTCTAAGCATGGTCCCTAGCTGCCTGGTACCTGGCCCGAGGATGAGGATGATTAAAGCAGAGAATATTGCCTCCTGGGGTGTATGGCCAAATAGGGGAGGCATGGCTCTGGATTGGTTAGTTTACATATCAAGGATGTGCTCCCTGCTGGGCCCTTTTCTATCTCTACGAATTGGCTAGGTGGGGAGTCGGGGAGTGGTGGTGGCAGTCTCTCCCCAGCCAGAAAGGTTTTTTAAGATGTCAACACATAGTAATATACAGCAAATAAAAAATATAAACAACACACATCACTGTGAGAATTTAAAATTTTAGTTCAAACAGTGCTAAATTAAGCAGCATTATTTTTTGTCCACTATTACAAATGAACTAAGCATGATAAGTAATAAGATTTAAAGAAATAAAGTATTAAAATTCTGTAATTTAATTTGTTTATGTTACCAACTTTGAAAACCACTAATTTAATTTTAATAACATCAATATTGGGAATCTGAATTCTTAAGAGATACTACTAAGATGTTCATTCCTTAACATTTTTGATGAGGCAGTTTAGCTTCTGACCTTGTGAATATGACATTGGGCAAGTATGTACTTAATGCATACTTTGGTTAAAATGCACACATCTCTTGTGTGAAAGGCAGTAAATTGACTGTGGGTTGGGTAAATGCTGGTACATCGCCATCCCTGACTATTTTGTGAGCAGAATACTTTAGCATATTATGTACAGTGTGTTGAATATTATTAACATGAATCCAAACAGCTGGTCCTGAAACTGATGTTCTTTTATCTGGCAATTCACTTCCCCCGTTAATAGAAACAGAGCTGAAAATTTACATGAACTTTAGATTTATGGACAATGTTTACATATCTTTAATGGTAGGTTTTTTAAAAGTTGGAGAAATTTATATAATCTCCCAGTGGAAAAAGACTAACCTCTTCCTTTTAATTATGTAAATGCGAGTACTCTGTGTCCCACCTTCTTAGCTTCCATCAGTTAAGGAGCCGGCAGTTTTCTGAGAATGAGCTACAGGAAAGCCATGAATAAGATTAGATAAAAATTAAAATTGGATGACATTTTAATTTGAAAATGCCTGAACTGTCGGCCTAATTTCAACTCTCTCATCATGATTCTCTTTTGGTTTGCTTAGGCATGGACGGCACCAAGTCCCACTGCTGTCCGACAGTGTTGCATTTGCAGTGAGTCCTACAGATCTTTACTCAATCAAATCGACCTTTGTTTTATAACAACTGTATTTTTAAATGTTTTTAGGAATTTGAATATTTATATACTTGATGTTTAATCTTCATTTTTTTTTTCTCCAAAGTTATGGGAAAAGGAAGTAAACTAAGAGAGTTCAAGGGCTTGAGTAGGGCTGATGTGCATGAGGCTATTTTTTTTTTAATGAGTCACTGGTTTAGATGGTTTATGGGTGGGTCATGACCAAGGCCTGTTGCATTATTGTGTTCCTGCACATTGGATTTAATAATGATGACTGCTCTTCTGGGGACAGAGTTTCTACTCAGCTCCCTAATAGGAACACCAGAGAATAGCATGTACTCAGTAGGAAAATCTTATATAAACTGAGAACACTTTCAACAATGAAGAAGTAGATATTTAAAAAAAGAGTGAAATATTTCAGAACAACTGAAAAGTATAGAAAATAATGACAACCACCACTTAGATTTAACATTCACTACCTAGACTTGACAGATATTAAAAAATAAATCATTATAGACACACCCAATGCCCATCTCTTATCCCCTTCCTTCCCTTTCCTCCTTTCCTCTTTCCACCTTTTCCAGTTTTTTTTGACTTTTGCTATGCTATAGTTGGTCTGTATGATTTCCAAAGTATTTTCTTACTTTTTTGAACAAGCACATATCCATAAAAACTGTTATATTTTGTAAATTTGAAAGCTTTATGAAATGATATATTCTTCTTAATAAATTGGGAAGAGCCAATTACAAAACAACTAAGATGTTTTTGTAAATGACAGAATCTAGGGCAGATTATATATATATACATGTGGCAAAAGTCAAATATTTTGCAGTCATGCATTTTGCAATGGTTCACTTATTTTAATTGCTGCATTTTATTTTAATATACAAAATTCATATGTTCCTCAGTTGGTGGACAATCAGCTTGTTTCCAGAAACTTTTTAAAAATAATTTTATTATTTTTAAAATGCACATGGTTTAAAAATCAACTGAAGGGCCTATGACTAGATATGGTATTCCGGTCCCATTATTCCTCACTCCAGTCTTGTTCCCATGGGCAACTGCTTTCAAGAGTTTTAGCTGTTTTTTCTGGTTTTCATATTTAAAGTACTAGGTCTGTCTTTTGGTGGTTATTTTCAATCATTAAGAAGAGAAGACACAATGGTATGATGTATCTTTTTTCTACTAGAAATACATTAAGACATAAACTTTCTGTTGTCAAAGCTATCTCAGTCAAAGAGTGTGTGCTAAGAAGGCCAAGATTAGAAATTTGACGTATATATATATGTTGGTGTTTGTGTGTTCCATGATTATAGGTTACAACCAATAACTTTTGTCAGCTTTTCATGTGTGTATTCTATTGGTTTCAAACTTTTCAGAAAATAGAGATGCAAGGGAAAAACCAGAAGCCTTTTGTAAAGTTGCTGACAGTGGTAGAAATATAGGATTTAGAAGCTGAAATAATGACCTGTCCATAGAAAGTATAACAAACTGATGAGTTCTTTTCTAACTCTAGAAACAAAATTCTCAGCAAGGGACCACCCATAGGAATAGATGGTCTAATCACTGGAATTTACAAAGGATTGCACGCTCTATTAGGAAGGCTTATTTTACTTTGTTTTGACACTTTTGGGGGGAAGGGGAAATAACAAAGAAGTGACTCAAGGTCTTTTGGCTATTTTGTTTATGAAAAAGTCATGGAAGACTTTCTGAATTGGAAAACATTATTGATCTTACATTGTAAAATATTTCCAAGACTATTATTTCAAAGTGGTAGTGAGTAGAAAAATTAATAAGGCCTAAGTGTTGGCAATAAAAAAAGAAATAAGGTAGGAAGATAATAATTTTTTTTTCCAATGGTAAAAGAATAATTTATTGTCTGTCACTTCTTTTCCTCTGGATCATGCCAAATATAGCCCTATTTTTAAAAAAATTTATTTTATTGTGGTAAGAACAAAAACCATGAGATCTACCCTCTTAAATTTTTAAGTGTGCAATACATTATGGTTGACTATAAGTACAGTGTTGTACAGCATCTCTAGGGCTTATTCATTTTGCTTAACTGAAATTTTATGTCTATTGATTAGTAACTCCCCATTTCCTAGCTCCCAGCAACCACCATTCCATTCTTTGATTCCATGAATTTGACTATTTTAGATACCTCATGTAAGTGGAATCATACAATATTTGTCTTTCTGTGACTAGCTTATTATTTCACTTAGCATAATGTCCTCAAAATTCATCCATGTTGTCACATATTGCAGAATTCCCTTCTTTTTTAAAGTCCGAATGGTATTCCAATGTATGTTTATACCACATTTTCTTTATCCATTCATGGAGGATAAAAATCTTAAGAGAAATAGCAAGACGTTCTAAAGATTGACTTATCTATTGAATCTTCTATATCACCACCATCCAATAGGAATTTCTGTAATGATGGAAAATGTTCTGTATATACTCTGTCCAAAATGGTAGCCACTAGCCACATGTGGCTTTTTAGCACTTGAAATATGGCTATTGCAACTGAGAAACTGAATTTTAACTTTTATTTAATTTTAATTAATTTAAATTTAAATTGCCAGGTGTGGCTAATGGTTACCATGTTAGACAGTGGAGTTATAGAGAAAGTATCACATAAATAGAGGCAGGGCATCTTCTTCTTTTTTCTTTTAAATATAATTGTGCTTTTCAACCTTTAATGTGTTTGAGAAGATATACATTTAACTAGCATTCTGACAGTGAAAGTGGAAAGGAGAGAAAAGTTGTAAAAAGAATGTAGTAAAGAACCAATGTGTGCACTGTTTGAGAACTCCTCAGTATAAAACATACTGCTGGCTTAATACCATTAAATTACATATATATAATATGGTAAAAACAAAAAATTTAACGTATTCACACTAAGCTACGTAAAATAAAGATATACTGCTAAATTAATACTCTTAAATAGTGTGCGTATATACTTATATTACAGATACATAAAATATACTTGATAAAAAAGAATAAATGTATTAAAGTCAACTCTAAAAGATGTGGGTATCATAATATTAAAGAAAATTAAGGAGTAATTTCAAATTGTGGTGATCTTATACACATTTATACTATCTGTCAATAAAGATGAATTCAGAGTAATTAAGATAGAGAAAGGAACAGAGGGAATGACAGTGGGAAGACTCATTAAAAAAACTCACGAGTCTCTTGGGAAACAGGATACTGCTTGATAAAAATGTGAAGAGAGGATAGAAGAAGGAGCAAAACAATTCTTGAATTCTATGCTTTTGAGTATTTTGCATTAGGATGAATCAGAATTGACAGATGCCTGCTTTCACTAATGAGAATTTAATTTTTTGGTGCAGTGTTCTAATAATGAAAATGTGTTCACAACTGATACTCTTATAAAGTAAAAGAATTGAGATAGAATTTTTTACAAGGTAGATGATGAACATTGGAGTCAAATGGATGTGGATTCAGACTCCAGCTCTGTTGCTTACTTGCTGTGTGACTTGCTGATACTCAGTTTCCTTATCTGTGAATTGGAGAGGATAAAAATATTCAGTTCAAATATTTTTGGAGATGATGAAATGAAATAATGAATGTCAGGCACTATACTAATATTTAATAGATAGAGTGTGCCCTCAAATGGTAGTTAACATTAACTATTGATGAAAACATTTATAAATTAGAGGAAATAAAGTATTTCAAATTCCATGTGGCATTTCAAGTATGGTGATGAAAATTTGACTTAGAAAATGCTTATGAAAAGGAGATACTATTCAAATACAGACAGATGGAGGTATGGAAAATTCCCAAGGGAAAAGTGTGAAATTTATGAATTTGAAGTAAGGAGATTATTAAAGAAGATGTGAAAATTTTATTATAATTTGAAATCTCAGGAGGAAGGTGATTGAAGATGCTGCTTAAAAAAATGAAGATTTATGGAGTGGGAACAAGGCCTGAGTTGATGGGAAGTAGAAATGGAGAAAGTGCTTGGTTATAGAATGCCCAGATGCTCTTAGGCGTTCCGGGAACAAGCAAAGATAAAATAATCCATCATGATCACTGAGGTCCTACATACAAAAAGGGTAAATTCCATAAAAGACTTTTCTTAAGGCTTTTTCCACACTATCATTTCCCAGCCGTGAAAGGAGAAATTTTTAAGAAGTGGCAAGAAATCAGAAATCAATAAGATACTTATATGTGCTTTATATCTACTGTTTTCTTAAATGTGTTTATTTCTTAAACTCTTGTATTTTGGTTTTTATCTATTGAAGTTATCTTGGTCAATGGATTTTATGGAAATTTCTCATTCTTCTTGATTTCTATGCAGCAGTGTGACATTGATGATCATTCCTTTCCTCTTGAGATTCTTTTCAGGATTCTCCTAGTTCTGTGCTTAGTCTTGTTTTTTTCTCTGCTTCTGGTCCTTTAAATATGTCTTCTTTTTGGTTTTGCTTCAGGTCACTTTTCTTTACATTCTCCACTCTCACCATTTGATCCTCTCCCATGCTTTCAACCTTCATTTCTATTCAGATTTCTCCACATCCTTGTATGTAGGCCTAAGTTCTCTCCAGAGCTAACTTTAGTCCTACACGCCTAATGTTTCCTGGATACATTCACCTGGTGTCCTGCCAGCAACTCAAACTTAACATTTCTGAAACTAACTTATCAATTCCCAGGTTTTCTTTGTGCTTTCCCTATTTCTAAAATTGCACCATTGTTTTCTAAATCAGGCAGACAAGAAACTTTTGCCATCTTTGATTCTTCCATCTCTCTTGTCCAATCAATTGCCATGTCTTGTAACTTTTCAGAATTTTGGTATGAAGCAGGCTGTGAAGCAGTGTGCATGACCACTGCATGGATTTACTATGTATTGAACCAATTAGCAAATAGTGATTAGAAGGTCTGCTAGAACTCTAGACATTCCCTGATGGTAGGTCAGTCATGGAAGGGAGTGAATATTGGAAATAAAGCCTGGCTGGACTGTTAAGGTAGGAAGTGATGGAAGATGGAGAGAGGAAATGGCCTTGGGCCCAGGCAACTGGTCATTCACATCGTCTCCCACCTCTTGAGAACTGCACTGCTTGAGCCTTGTCTCTCAGAGTAGGTCGTCTGCTGTGTAGCTGTGTTAAAGTTCTGTGGATAGCAAGTCTCTGTAATTGTCTTTGAATATCCTAACAGACTTCCAGTCCTATTTAGATATGAATGAGACAAGACAAAATACTTTAGTTAAAAATTGCATGGGGGCGGGCCTGGTGGCGTAGTGGTTAAGTTCACGCACTCCACTTCGGTGGCCTGGGGTTAGCGGGTTCGGATCCGGGGCGCAAACCTACATACTACTCATCAAGCCATGCTGTGGTGGCATCCCATTTACAAAATAGAGGACAATGGGCACAGATGTTAGCTCAGGGACAATCTTCCTCAAGTGAAAAAGAGGAAGATTGGCAACAGATGTTAGCTCAGGGACAACCTTCCTCACCAAAAAAAAAAAAAAATTGCAGATACAATTTCTTTAATTTGCTATTTTTTTCTGCTATAAAACATTTGAAAGATATAATAGAATGGAAGTGATTTGAAGAGCAAACTGGGCCTTGTGAGTGGCCCAGAATCATGTGTAGTGGAGTGTTGTGTTTTGTCACCTCCCTGCTTTTTAGAACTAGAGGCTACATTTTGTCAGCTGCTTTCCTAAACTATGCTTCCTGGCATCTCAAGGTTAAGTTCTGGTCATTTATTTTTTGAACTCCCTCCCCTTCCCTAATGGATTGATAACAATATAGTAAGGCCCATTTATGCTATATCTTTTTTTTTAAGTAAAGCAAATGGATTTTTGCATCTTGCCTTACTGACAAGTTTGCAAATTGCCAATCTTTGCTCTTTTCTCTCCCTCCCAATTTTTCATGGTGGTAATTAAGGACTGTAAATTTCACTTTATCATTTGTGTTAGGAATAGTAGCATAAATCATAGTAATAGCACCGTTTATTTCAGTAATGCCAGCCTGCCTGCAAATCACTTGTAAATTGGTTCCATGGATGTACCTCTATCAAATTAATCAAAAAACCACCTGCATACATTTCCTGAGCTTATTTCAAAGGCTTAGTAACAGTGAGGAAGAAAGACCATAGCTAACCTTTCCATTTTTATTTATTTGTAAGTTCTGAATGGCTCATGCATATGTTTTCATTTTGAACCCTGGCCAACATCTAACTGAGCATTTTATGTAATGCCTTTTTTTTAAAAACATAGGTTGGGATTTGTGCCCTAAATAATACTCCTATAAGATGGTGCTACTATGGTCTCTACACAGTAACAGTAATGTTTGATTGGACATAAAATTATATACCTTTTAAAAGGTTGTGAGAAGTAGTGCTTTTGTGCTGAAAGAAGACTTTTCAAGTGAGTATAATAGTTTTCAATATTGGAAAGTTAGGCAAGAGTCACTTATGTTTGTCCCCAGGACAATCTATGTGCTGTTCTGAATATGAAGGAAAAAAGAGAATCTTTCTTTATGTGCTTTCCTCATGTGCCTGCTTGTGCTCCCTGGAGCAATAGCTAAGACAACTCTAGTTCATGTGAGGCTAGCCCCAGTGCACTGTTTAGATAACACCTTAAGTCTATTCTGGATTTGGTGTCTCCTTTAGTGGATTTCCTGTTGTACAATACTCACGTCCAGCTTACCTCTGGCCTATTGGTACTACCCTAGGAGGAAGAAGGGGAATTTAAATATAGTAATGCCTTACTCTTAGTCTTACCCTGAGTCAGACATTCTTAGGGGAAAAAATACAGGTCATTTATTTTAATTTTACATTTGGATATACAAAAGAGACAGATCAAGTTCTAAGACTCACATAATAAAACGTAATAATAAACACAATATATAACTTTATATTTTTATGTGTACTTTCCTACTATTTCTGTTTCTGGTTTATAAATTGGTTTTGAGAAATAATTTTCTGTATGTGGATTCAATATTTCAACGGATTTTATTCATTGCAGAATCTTCGAGGTTAGCAAAAGAAATCAGAAATAAGTATGGGGGCTTAACTTTCATAAACAGCTTTCTTTTGCATCTAATTAAGAAGATAATGACAAGTTTACTTTAAATTCTTAATAGTTATATCTAGTTTTAGTCTCTGTGTATTCTCCACTGTAGTCCCTCTACTATTTAATAGTCTATATTGAAGACTTCATACTTGTGAAGTTGGAATAGTCTTTTAAGCAAATCTGCTCACTATTTTTACTCTCCCTCTCCCAGGATGAACTTGTAAGTAATTGGCAATAAGTTACTTTGAAGAATTTCTTTTATTAGAAAAAGAAGAGACAAAAGCAATAGATTGACTTGAATCTTGCTATTCTCTAAAGAAATTAGCCTAAATATTTTATTTCTGTGTAGCAAAATCAGAGAGCCCCAGAGTGAGTTTGATACATTTTGAAATACTGTTAAGTAATTATTTCAGTAACCATTTTATAATTTAGTCCTGAGTATATATGCAATAATTCTCATGGAGAAAAAGCTTTGGAAAGCAATGGATTAAAATGTCAGGATATTAAATAGAGGTTTAAATAAAGAGTGACAATTCTAATTATTGTGGACTCTTCCATGTGTGGAAGAAGCTAGTGTTGAAAATGTCTGAAAGGACACCCACAGAATAAATAAATATTGGTTTACATATAGATCCATATATGAATAAATATATTTGTAAGTGTGATTGTAAATATGTATAAGATTAAAGCATGTTTTCATTGTCTAGTGTTGCAGTAATCCATTTTACCATATTAGTGTGGGAGAGAATAAATGAAAATTACTTTAGCCACAGGGAATTTTTTTAGCCTATTGAGTTTACTCTATTCATGAGACTTTAAAATATTTTAGTGTTACTTCTTAAACAAAGATAAAAGCAATAAAATTAAATGCTGAAAGCCATCACATTTCATTTAACAATAAACTGTGATGAACTGATAATCAAGTTCTCAAAGATGGTGGAATAAATGATCTTTCTTTCTACTCCTTTCACCTCTATTCTCCTCTAAAATAAATCATTTCCGGACTGTCAACTAGCATGAGAAATTTCTAGCTAAAGACCTTTCTTTCTCTAAGGCCCTGAAAAGAGAGGCTTAGAGTGAAAAGTGCCATAACTACAATAGTGAGTGCATTCTACCAAGAATAAATAAAAATTGCAGAGCCCGACAGTGAAGAATACAGAGAGGAATTCAAGTGACTAAACCTCAAATAAAGGATTATCCTTGTTTGTGAGGAATCTATTCCAGTAAGAAATCGATCTAGGAACCTCTGCATACAAAGCAGCTGGGCAGTTTTTTGAGCTACAGGAAAACTGCAGCCGAGACTAGTAATCCTAACTGGGCAGTGATCTGCCAACAGGTCTTCAGGCCCCAGCAGTGGACATCTGCCTTGGCCTTTTTCTGTACAGTTACTGGGCCCCGAATCTATTTATTCAGAGAGTAGCTGTCTTAAATCAATGACACTCACACTGTCATTAAAATAAATTTGGTACTATATTTTTTACAGCTCTGTTAACTTTACCATTTGACTTTCTACTGTGTAAAAGGGGGAAAATGAGAACTGTGAGTATATTGTTTGTTAAGTGGTTGCCAACTGGATTAAAATCCCATCAACAGTAGTGAAGGTAACAGAAACAAAGTGACAGATTTAACACTGCTGCCTATTTAAGTGTCAAATTGAGTTAAGTGTTCTGCTGAGTTCTTAAAATGGTTTGGCTCCCTGATATAGAGTATCAGGCAAAATCAACACTGAGAATTGGAGCATGGTTTTGTCTTAATATCTGGAAAAGGTATGTGCCCTGGAGTATCAAGCAAATTGCTACTGAAAGTGGCATGTTAAAAAAATGGGTTTGATTAATGAAAACAAAATTAGTTATTTAAATATACTTCTTCGGCAGAAATGAATTCATTCTTTCATTCCTTAGTTTATAAAACTTGCACTGAGTGCCTTTTATGGGCCTGACTCTGTGTTAGGGGCAGAGGATACAAAGTCAAATAATATGTGGTCTCTGCTGTCTTGGAGATTTCCTTTCAATGAAATGTATTCACTTTTTCAAAATGTTTTGTTAATTTAATGCTGATTCAATTTCTTACAAAAAAGTTTTCTCCAAATTTTTTAGTATATGTTTTCTTTATATCTACTTTAAATATCTCTGGTCCTGTTTTGGAATACAAAAACAAAAGCAAAACAAAACAATAAACATCATTAAGCCATACTTCTACACTAGGAGTCCACAAAGTAAGGAAACCTCCTTAGCACTGAAAGGAAGAAAAAATATTTTCCTTCTATGTTAAGGACTGTACCTTTTCTCTTAGGGTGGTTCTTTGGGTGAGAAGTTCACTGATACTCTTATGCCACCTACAAAATCTGCCACAATGTTAGTAAGCTAATAGATTTCACGTTTTTAGCTGTAGGTATACAGTTCTATAGGACATTTTTATACAGGTTTAAATAAGAAGAATTTCATCTCTAAACAAGAGACATTGCAATCCTTCCCAAATTGTAAATATTATTGTTCGAAGAAAGAGCATAGACAGACTATTAAAATGCGTTAAAGTCATCCACGTCAACTTTCAACTTTTCTGGCTCAGGTTTATCTGTGTTTAATATTATAAGTTCTACTCTGATAGAACACTCTTAACATTACAATGGAGTTTGATAAATATAGGGGTTCACAGACTGATTCATTTATTCAGCAAATATTTTGTGAGCACTTACCATGTGCATGGTATCGTTCTTGTGGCTGGAGTTATAAGCATGAACAAGATAGTCAAAGCTCCCACCTTCAAGGACCTCACATCTCAGGGAAAGTCCAGACTAGCAGGGTGCAGGTGGGGAAAATCATAATGATTCTGTCTCACAAAACGAACTATTTGTCTTCAGGATGTGAAACATTGTGGTGTAGGACTCAAAAACTCATACTTTTACTCCTTTAACTGATACCTAGTGTGCATCTACTATGTGCAAGGCACTGTTTAGGCATTGGATTTTCCCTTAACATTCAGATTCAGGAGATCTTGAATGGATCCCAGAAATTTGTATTTTTATAAATACTTTGGGTGAGTTTACAATCAGACAAATTTTTTGAAGTGACTACTTTAATCAATTCCATTTGAATACAAATGATCGTAGCTGGGTTTGTAACAAGAACTATGTGGCAGAAAACTCACAGTGGGAAGCAACAGCAAGCACACTATGATGATGCCTTCTGTTATGTGTTGCTGATTGACGGAAGACTGTGGTGATTTTAATCAGGCAAATTGATAGCCAAGATGGTGTTTGAGGGGGAACACTGAAGAGCTTCACTTATATTCTTGCTGGAATGAAAATCCAACCTACTCAAAAAGAAACTGTGCAGGAGTGCCTCAGTTAGAGCCAAAGCTTTTCTCAAAAAAGCAACTCTGGTTCTATTCAAATGCTTAAATAAGCACTTCTTTGGATTTATAGAATTATTCAACATAAGTCTTGAAGAGATTGGCCTGGCATATTTTTGAGGGCCAGATTTTAATGCAGCTCCTGAATGGTGTTTAATTTTTTCCAATTAAAAAAATTAAACCATGCGCAATTTAGTAGGAGAAAGTGGAGTAGGGTTTGAGAGGGTAGGCAGGAGGCTGATGATGCTGCAGTATGGGGAAAACAGGGAGCCCTCCTTTGTGATAATACGTAAATGGTGCATTAGTCCCCTCCTGCAGCTACTATATGGAATCTTTTGCCTCACCTCTCAGAGCAAAATTTGAAGAATTTAGCAGCAGAATATCCAAATGTTGGGAGGTGGAGGAAAGGATTGGGGGAAAAGAGCACAGAAATAGCTACCTCAATCTATGACTAGTGCATTTACAATTTTTCTTAGGATCTTGCCTGCTGCTTAATAAAACAGGAAGGTCACTTGACAGAGTCACTTTGGGAAGCAAGAAGAATGATACTGTGAAAAATTAAGGGTGTTAAATCAACCACAGTTATAGAGTTCCTTGTGAATAGATACTTCAGTGATACTCATTTATTCATTCATTACTTGGCCTCTTGCTCATTAGTCATTCAACACATGTTAAGTATGCTGGACAATGGGGACATGCTGGTGTACAAGGTAGTCTCATCTTTGACCCCTTAGAATTGTATTATTCTCAAGCAGAAGGGAATAGCAGATGACAAATAAAAAGGTTATTCAGCTGGATAGTGATTTACCACTATAGTCTGAGTTCTGAACATTAACCAGTTTTTCCGCAGTGCTTTCAGCAAATCAAAAACCTACATCCATGGGCCAGCCTGGTGGCATGAGGGTTAAGTTTGCACGCTCTGCTTCAGCAGCCCGGGGTTCGCAGGTTCGAATCCCAGGCGTGGACCTAGTCACTGCTCATCAAGCTATGCTGTGACAGGCGTCCTACGTATAAAGTAGAAGAAGATGGGCATGGATGTTAGCCCAGGGCCAATATTCCTCAGGAAAAAGAGGATTGGTGACAGATGTTAGCTCAGGGCTAATCTTCCTCATTAAACAAAACAAAACAACCCCTACATCCTGTTCTTCTCTTGGTAAATGGGTAAAGGGATTCGAGATGTTTCCCTTGGGTGTCTGCTGATACTCAAGAGTCTCTTCTATAAATGTAGCTAGAATATAAGCTCCATGATGGCAGGGACTTTGTTTTGTTGACCACAGATGCCCAGTTTGAAAAGTGTCTGCCACGTGGCAAGCACTTAATAAATACCTGTTGAATGACAGTCCAGAGCTTGATAAAGTCAGGAATTAATTTAAGTTTCTTGATACAGAAGCAAGTGGAATGAGGAGAGGAATAAGGGTGTTCTATTTAGATCCTAACACCTGTTGGAGCTCGATGGGCTTAGATCTTTTACAAATATCTTTTCGTGAAAACTGTTTTCGGAAAAATGACACCACAAACAATTAATGCTTGGTTCTTCTGATACACTTATCATCTTAAAATGAATTTAGAAATTCTAGCCATAATGGAGAACTCTGTGAATTCCTGTTTTGGAAGGAGGTTAAGGAAATAACTCAGGTTTGTGTTGGCAGCAGGATAGTATGTCAGATTCCAGTTATTTGACGATGGGCCCTCTATTTAAAAAAAAAGAAATTCTAAAAGGGAGATAACTATTGGCAGCTCAATGGAGTTCCACTGAATGAGCTTCCGAGCTTCCCTGGGTAAAATTCCTCACATACTTCCTTCTCTAGATGCAGAATAGACTGTTAGGGAAAATGACTATGATTGGCAAATTGTGTTTTATCAGAGGCCCTAGATTTTAGTTTATGTATCTCTTCGCAGAAGTTGTCAATTGTCCCGTGGACAACATTGTTACAGCAGTTTCCTGGACAGTTTTTTAAAATTAAGTTGTCTTGATGTCTGAGGGAGGGAGTTGGAAGAGCAGAGAAGGTAATTTGGCTCTCAATCACCACTGTTTTCCAAATGGGTAATTCTTAGAATGTGGTTGTCAGTGATTCTGGCTGACTTCAGTTAATATTAGATTCTTCATTAGAGTTGACAGGATCTGCTCTGGGAGCAGGGGAGGAAATTCTATGGAGATACAATCTGCATAAAAAAAGGAATCCAATATTCTCTGTTTGGGGCATGGATGGTTTCCAAAACCTATCTCTTTTTGCCTTATTCCTGTTAAAAGATTACATTAATAAGCATTAATAAGAAGATGAACAGTTTATGAAGGTAGAAACTGATATTGGCAAAAAAAAATTTACTAAAAAATACAAGATTGATAAAATAGTAAAATAATTGTTGATGAATGAATAAGACCAGTATAATAAATATAATTAGCTTCTGGAGTCATGAGAAAGAATAAAATGATTAATTCAAGCAGGTAGGGCCATATAAGGTCCATTAGAGATTGTCTCCGTGATTCAGGTCAGGTTCCTTGGACTAAGGTGGCTGCTTAACAGGTTGCCAGGGTCTGGGTTTGCCTGCCAGGGGTCAGCATAGATATTAACAATGATAACGTGATGGCTAATGAGCAAACAAGGCAGTTTCAGTTGCTTTTCCTTAGAGCTCCAAGCATGAAGAACCATCGCCTAGGTCAGCAGTATCATTACGCCTTTTAAAAATTAGTCATTTGCACAAGTTGAATCTGACATTTTATATGTTTTATAGCAGACCACAAATACCTTTAACTTTTTATAAATTGTAAAACTATGAATGAAGTGAATACTTAATGATGTTACTAATGGATCTTCAACCTAGGAACCATGACTGACAAGCTTGCCTTACAAAGCAATTATATAATTTTTGTTTAATTTGAACCTTGGTTTTATTTGTTTAATGCATTAAATCTGCCAATTGAAAATTATACTGTTTTGATTATTTTCCCCTAACTATGAAAGAAAGAGCTGAGTTTACAATTTAAAGTCAAAATTGCCTGGAACCAGTGAGAATGGGATTGCATTTCTTCCTTGGGGATATTTTCCACCTGGTATTGATAAAATGAATTCATATGCAATTCATGGGTTGGGGATTAGAAGAATTTATGAAGCCCTTTATTCAATACTGTATGAGGAGACTGAGGACAGACAAGGGCCTAATTTGTAAGTATCCAACAATAATTTGATTGCATATTTACTTTTGGCTTTTAGCTACAATGGGTCATGATAGACAGAAAAGAGCTGTAAGAACTCCTTAAGTTTTTTAACATCCAAGAAAGATCTTCATTTTTTTTCTTTTAAGTTTGTATGTCCAAACTTTCTTTTTATTGATGTCTTAATAGCTTATAACATTCTGAAGTTTTAGTTGTACATTATTGTTTGTCAGTCACCATATAAATGCTTCCCCTTCACCCCTTGTGCCCATTCCTCCTCCCCCTTGCCCCTGGTAACCAACACAGTTCTCTCTGACCATGTGTTAGTTTATATTCCACATTATGAGTGAAATCATGCAGTGTTTGTCTTTCTCTCTCTGGCTTTTTTCACTTAACATAATGCTCTCCAGGTCCATCCATGTTGTTGTGAATGGAAGAATTTTGTCTTTTTTTATGGCTGAGTAGTATTCCATTGTATATATATACCACATCTTCTTTATCCACTCATCTGTCATGGGACACTTGGGTTGCTTCTACTTTTTGGCTACAGTGAATAATGCTGCAATAAACATAGGGATGCATAAGCCTCTTTGGATTGTTGATTTCAGGTTTGTTGGATAGATACCCAATAGTGGGATAGCTGGATCCTAAAGTATTTCTATTTTTAATTTTTGAGGAATCTCCATACTGTTTTCCATAGAGGTTGCACCAATTTGCATTCCCACCAGCAGGGGATTAGGGATCCTGTTTCTCTGCAACTTCTCCAACATTTGTTGTATTTTGTCTTGGTGATTATGGCCAATCTAATGGGTATAAGGTGATGTCTTAGTGTAGTTTTGATTTGCGTTTCCCTGATGATTAGTGATGCTGAACATCTTTTACATGCCTGTTGGCCATCTGTATATCTTCCTTGGAAAAATGATATGTTCATGTTCTCTGCCCAGTTTTTGATTGGGTTGCTTGGTTTTTTTTGTTGTTGTTGTTCCATTGTGTGAGTTCTTTATATATTTTGGAGATTAACCCCTTGTTGGATATATAATTTGCAAATGTTTTCTCCCAGCTAGTGGGTTGTCTATTCATTTTGATCCTGGTTTCATTTGCCTTGTAGAAGCTCTTTAATCTGATGAAGTCCCACTTGTTTATTTTTTCTTTTCTTTCCCTTGTCCGAGTAGACATGGAATCTGAAAAGATCCCTTTATGACCGATGTCAAATCATGTACTACCTATATTTTCTTCCAGGAGTTTTATAGTTTCAGGTCTCGCTTTCAGGTCTTTGATCCATTTTGAGTTAATTTTTGTGTATGGTGATAGAAAATGGTCTACTTTCATTCTTTTGCAGGTGGCTGTCCAATTTTCCCAGCACCATTTATTGAAGAGACATTCCTTTCTCCATTGTATGTTCTTAGCTCCTTTGTCGAAGATTAGCTGTGCATAGATATGTGGTTTTATTTCTGGGCTTTCAATTCTGTTCCATTGATCTGTGTGTCTATTTTCATACCAGTACCATGCTGTTTTGATTACTATAACCTTGTAGTATATTTTGAAGTCAGGGATTGTGACGCCTCCAACTTTGTTCTCTTTTTTTCAGAATTGCTTTAGCTATTCAGGGTCTTTTGTTGCCCCATATGAATTTTAGTATTCTTTGTTCTATTTCCATGAAGAATGTCATTGGGATTCTGCTTGGGATTGTATTGACTCTGTAGATTGCTTTATGCCTGAACCACACAATTAACAATGTGTAAGTTTATTATGCAGATTTAAGTCCTTGCCTTCTGTTCTGACAAGTTTCTAGGTAAGGCCACTCCCCCCCACCCCTTCCGGGTACAGGGAAGAAGATACCTTTACTAGTGGAGATTTTCTTTTAGGTAGTGTGGACATTTTAACTGTGTTTATTCTTCCAATCCATGTGCCTGGGATATTTTTCCATTTCTTTATGTCTTCATGGATTTCTTTCAATAGCATCTTACAGTTTTCATTATATAGGTCTTTCACCTCCTTGGTTAAATTTACTCCCAGATATTTTGTTGTTGTTGCAATTGTAAATGGGATTGTCTTTTTGAGTTCTCTTTCTGTTAGTTCATTCTTGGCATATAGAAATAAAACTGATTTTTGTGAGTTGATTTTATACCCCGCGATTTTGCTGTAGTTTTTGATTATTTCTAGTAGTTTTCCAATGGATTCTGTAGGATTTTCTGTATATAAGATCATGTCATCTGCAAATAGTGAAAGTTTAACTCCTTTGTGGCCTATTTGGAGTCCTTTTATTCCTTTTTCTTGCCTAACTGCTCTGGCCAAAACCTCCAGTACTACGTTGAATAAGGGTGGTGAGAGTGGGCACCCTTGTCTTGGTCCTGTTCTCAGAGGAATGGCTTTCAGTTTTTCCCTGTTGAGTATGATGTTGGCTGTGGGTTTGTCATATATCGCCTTTATTATGTTGAGGTACTTTCCTTCTATACCCATTTTGTTAAGAGTTTTTATCATAAATAGATGTTGGATCTTGTCAAATTCCTACTCTGCATCTATTGAGAGGATCATGTGGTTTTTATTCTTCGTTTTGTTAATGTGGTGTTTCACATTGATTGATTTGTGGATGTTGAACCATCCCTGTGTCCCAGGTATAAATCCCACTTGGTCATGGTGTATGATCTTTTTGATGTATTGCTGTATTCAGTTTGCCAATATTTTGTTGAGGATTTTTGCATCTATGTTCATTAGTGATATTGGCCTGTAGTTTTCCTTTTTTTTGTATTGTCCCTCTCTGGCTTTGGTGTCAGGGTGATGTTGGCCTTGTAGCATGTGTTAGGAAGTGTTCCATCTTCCTCTATTTTTTGGAAAAGTTTGAGAAGGATAGGTATTAAGTCTTCCTTGAATTTTTGGTAAAATTCTCCGGAGAAGCCATCTGATCCTGGACTTTTATTTTTTGGGAAATTTTTGATTACTGTTTCAATCTCTTTACTTGTGATTGGTATATTCAGGTTCTCTATTTTTTCTTGATTCAGTTTTGGTAGGTTGTATGAGTCTAGGAACTTATCTATTTCTTCTAGCTTGTCCAATTTGTTGGCATATAGTTTTTCATAATATTCTCTTATAATCCTTTGTATTTCTGTGGTGTCTGTTGTAATCTCTCCTCTTTCATCTCTAATTTTATTTATTTGAGCCTTCTCTCTTTTTTTGTGTGTGAGTCTAGCTAAGGGTTTGTCAGTTTTTTTTATCTTCTCAAAGAAACAACTCTTTGTTTCATTGATCCTTTCTACTGCTTTTTATGTTTCAATTTCATTTATTTCTACTCTAATTTTTATTATTTCCCTCCTGCTGACTTTGAGCTTTGGTTGTTGTTCTTTTTCTAGTTCTGTTAGATGTAGTTTAAGGTTGCTTATTTGGGATTTTTCTTGTTTCTTGAGGTGGGCCTGTTTTGCTATGAGTTTCCCTCTTAGGACTGCTTTTGCTGCATCCCATATGAGTCGGTATGGTGTATTTTCATTTTCATTTGTCTCCAGATATTTTTAACTTTCTCCATTAATCTCATTCATGATCCATTAGTTGTTTAATAGCTTGTTGTTTAGTCTTCACATCTCTGTCACTTTCCCAGTTTTTTTCTTGTAGTTGATTTCTGTTTTATAGCCTTATGGTCAGAAAAGATGCTCGTTATAATTTCAATCTTCTTGAATTTATAGAGGCTTTCCTTGTTTCCCAACATAAGATCTATTCTTGAGAATGTTCCATGTGCACTTGAGAAGAATGTGTAATCTGCTGTTTTTGGGTGGAGTGCTCTGTGTATATCTATTAAATCCATCTTGTTTAGTATTTTGTTTATGTCTGCTATTTCCCTATTGACTTTTGTCTGGATGATCTATCCATTGATGTGAGGGGGGTGTTAAGGTCCCCTACTATTATTGTGTTGTTGTTGATATCTTCTTTTAGGTTTGTTAATAGTTGCTTTATGTACTTTGGTGCTCCTTTGTTGGGAGCATATATATTATAAGTGTTATATCTTCTTGGTGGAGTGTCCCTTTTATCATTATATACTGCCCCTTTCTGTCTCTCATTACCCTTTTTATCTTGAAGTCTGCTTTGTCTAAGTATGGCCACACCTGCTTTTTTTGTTTGCCATTAGCTTGGAGTATTGTCTTTCATCCTTTTGCTCTGAGCCTGTGTTTGTCTTTAGAGCTGAGATGTGTTTCCTGGAGGCAGCATATTGTTGGATCTTGTTTTTTAATCCATCCCGCCACTCTGTCTCTTTTGATTGGAGAATTCAATCCATTGACATTTAGAGTGATTATTCATGAGTGTGGGTTTAGTGTTGCTACTTTATTGCTCATTTCCCAGATCTTTTGCATTTGCTTTTTTCTTGTCTCATGTGATTCGGACTACCAATTCAGTTTGGTAGTTCTGTATGATGGTTTTCTTAGTTTTCTCTTTATTTATTGTATGTGTCTCTGCTCTGAATATTAGTTTATGGGGTTACCATGGGGTTTGTATAAAAATTCTCATAGCTGAGATAGTCCATTTTCTGGTGTCCTCTTACTTCCTCTAAGTCGATTCCATCCCTTTCCTCTTCCCCTTCTAAGTTTTTGTTGTGACAACTTATTCCATCTTGTGTTGTGATTTTGTGTTTATAGTGATGAGGTTATGTTTATTTTTGCTGTTTTCCTTCCCTTGATCTTTAATGTCATAATTCAGTGTTTGCTAACCTATTCTGGTAGAGAGCTGCAGTTTATCTCATTTTTGTCTACCTATTTTCTCCTTGCTCAAAGCTTTGTATCCCCTTTCTCTCTCTCTCTCTCTCTTTTTTTTTTTTTTTCAGGCATAAGGACCTTCTTGAGCATTTCTCACAGTGGAGGTCTTGTGGCAATGAACTCCCTTAGCTTTTGTTTATCTGGAATAGTTATTATTTCTCCATCATATCTGAAGGATATTTTCACTGGATAGAGTATTCTTGGCTGAAAGTTTTTATCTTTCAGAATTTTGAATATATCATTCCACTCTCTCCTGGCCTGTAGAGTTTCTGATGAAAAATCTGCTGAGAGCCTGATTGGAATTCCTTTGTAAGTTATCTTTTGTTCTCTTGCTGCCTTTAATATTCTTTCTTTGTCATTAACTTTTGTCAGCTTTACTACTATTTGCCTTGGGGATGGACTTTTTTGTTGATATATTTAGGAGATCTATTGATTTCATTCACTTGTATTTCCAGCTCCTTCCCCAGGTTTGGGAAGTTTTCATCTATCATTTCTTTGAACAAGCTCTCTGCTCCTTTCCCCCATCCCTTCTCCCTCTGGAATACCTATAATTCTTAAGTTGCATTTCTTAATTAAGTTGGATATTTCTCAGAGATTTTCTTCATTTCTTTTTAGTCTTAGCTCTGTCTCCTCCTCCATCTGAAGCCTTTCCACATTGCTATCCTCAATAATACTAATTCTTTCCTCCATATTGTCAGCTCTGTTCTTTAAAGATTTCAGATTTTTCTTTATCTCCTCTATTGTGTTTTTCATCTTCAACAATTCTGTTTGGTTTTTATGGTTTCAATCTCCTTTGTGAAGAAGATCCTAATTTCCTTGAATTGTTTATCCATATTTATTGTAATTCATTGAGCTTTTTTATGACAGCTATTTTGAATTCTCTGTCGCTTAGGTTATAAATTTCTGTGTCTTCCAGGTTCATTTCTGGATGCTTGTGATTTTCCTTCTGGTCTGGAGATTTAATGTATCTTTGTATTGTGCTTGAGGGTGTGTTTTTATTTTTATTTTTCCTCATTCTGAAGATGTCTGGATTCCACTTGCCACCACTGGGTGGGGGTCAATAACTGTGTGTTCCAAAACCATTAAGATGTGTGGGTGTTCTGGCCAGAATGAAGTGTTGCTGGTCTGATGCGTGGCTGGCCTGGACCTCCACAGGGGCAGGGCATTGCGCACCAGCCACTGGGCTGAAACACCATGGGGGCGGGGTGTCACATGCCAGCCACTGGGCTGGATCTCCACTGGGATGGATCCCTGCACACCTCTGCCAGGCTGCAGCACTGCTGGGCTTGGGTGCCCAGGTGTTGTGTACTGGCCATGGAGCTGTAACTCCACAGGGGTGGAGAGTTGTACACCCCCTCGGGGTTGGATCCCTGCTGGGTTGGGTCCCTGTGCACCTCTCCAGGGCTGAAGCACTGGTGGGCTTGGGTGCTGAGCTCACGTGCTGAGCTTGGACACTGAGCTTGGGCACTGAGGGAGGGTGAGGGGCACTCACTTTCACCTCCCTGTCCCAGGGGCTTCTCGTTCTCCCCTTGCTGTCAGCTCTCCTGGAGTATTAGTTTGGCGAGGACACCCCCACAACTGTTCCGTTCCTTCCATTTAGGGGTTCCCTGCTGTCTGGGAACTTGGAGAGTGAAGATTTTCCCACCGAAGGTCACCCATCCCTCTCCTACCTGAGAGCCGGGCAGTCTCAGTCTCAGGGCCACTGCTGTTGGGGAAGGAGGGAGCCGTCCTTACCTGCTACCTCTTCCCCTAGGGTTTTCAGCACCTCCACGGTCAGATGTAAGGCTGTATGGGTCTTCCAGATGTCCTATGTGTAGTTTGAAAGACCTCCGTTGATGTATGGATAACCTTTTTCTTGTATCTTAGTGGGGGAGAGTTTAGGGGAAAAGCTCACTCCACCATGATGTTGACGTCACTTTATGTCCAAGATCTTCATTTTTGAATGAAGTAATAGGAATGTTTGCAGTAATAGGAATAAGTAGCTCTATTCACAAATAAGTGAGATTTTTATCAAATTTATTCCAAAACATTTTCCAGCTTATACTATATGAGCTAATTAGAATTGAAAATGCCAAGGGACAATTGTAAATTATTTAAAAAATTTAAAATATAGGATCAAATCTGCAAAGTAACCTTTCTTATATATTTACATTATTTTCTTAACCCTCCATAACTCCAATCAAAAATCCAAATGTTATTTACCTTTTGCAACTACCCTTATGTATTATATTTTATGAATAGTTGAGATTTTTGGTTTGATACCAGCTCATTTCAGATACTACATATTTTTGGGGAGATGCTTTAAGCAGTCATCATTTTTTTCACAGTGCTTAATATTAAAAAAATTACATATACATATAAAATTATAAATATATTAGTGTATAAACTACATATGCATATAGTTTTTTGTATCCTTTATGTATAGCACAGGTGAATTATTTTCAGCATATTTGTTTGAATACTTTTTATACTTGAACAACTCTATCATTTGGATCAACTCCCACCTTACTGGAAATGAATCTACATAGCAGCCAATTTGAATTAACTTCCTTCAGGCTGAACTAGGCAATGTACAGGACTACATTGTTTCTATTTGCTTTTATGAATAATAGTAGTAACATTGCCACTGGTAGTGAAAGCTCACATACTTTGACAATCTATAGCTAAAGCTCATTTTACAAGAGTATTGTACGAATGAAGGTACTAAATTAGTATACAATACTTCTGTGTGAATTGAGTCAATGTGTTTTCTAGTAATCAGGGACTCACAGAAACTATCAATAGGACACGAGAGGATACCTTTATTACTACATGGTGAACTTTAGATTTGGATCATCTTGACATGTCTTAAAATGTGAATTCAAGAAACTGCTCATATAAACTTTTTTAGGTGTGATTTGAATTAAGAAAAAGAAATATACATACATATATATATATATATATATATATATATATATATATATACACACACACACACACATAAAGGAGAAATTACAACAGACACCATAGAAATACAAAGGATTGTAAGAGAATATTATGAAAAACTATATGCCAACAAATTGAATAATCTAGACGAAATGGACAAATTCTTAGAATCGTACAACTTTCCAAAACTGAATCAAGAAGAAAGAGAGAATCTGAATAGTCTGATCATTAGTAAGAAGATCAAAAAAATAATAAAAAACCTCCCAAAAAACAAAGATCCAGAACCAGACGACTTCCCTGGTGAACTCTACCAAACATTCAAAGAAGATTTAATACCATGCTTCTCAAACTTTTCCAAAAACTTGAAGAGGAGGAGATGCTTCCTAACTCATTCTGAAGCTAACATTACTCTGGTAGCAAAACCAGAAAAGGAAAACACAAAAAAAGAAAGTTACAGACCAATATCACTGATGAACATAGATGCAAAAATCCTCAAGAGAATATTAGCAAATCAAATACAGCAATACTTTAAAAGGATCATAAACCATGATCAAGTGGTACTTATTTTATTCCAGGGATGCAAGGATGGTCAACATCCACAAATCAATCAAAGTGATATACCACATTAATAAAATGAAGAATAAAAATCACATGATCATCTCAATATATGCAGAGAAAGTGTTTGACAAGATACAGCATCCATTTATGATAAAAACTCTGAATAAAATGGGCAGAGAAGGAAATTACCTCAACATAATAGAGGCCATATATAACAAACCCACAGCTAACATCATACTCAGTGGTGAAAAACTGAAAGCTATCCCTCTAAGAACAGGAACAAGACAAGGATGACCACTTTTGCCACTTTTATTTAACATAGTATTGGAAGTCCTAGCCAGGGCAATTAGGCAGGAAAAAAAATAAAATGGATCCCAATTGGAAAGGAAGAAGTAAAGCTGTCACTATTTGCAGATGACATGACTTTATATATGGAAAACCCTAAAGAATCCACCAAAAAACTATCAGAAATAATAAACAAATACAGTAAAGTACAAAATCAACATACAAAAATCAGTTGCATTTCTATACACTAACAATGAACTAGCAGAAAGAGAAATCAAGAATACATTCCCATTTACAATCACAACAAAAAGAATAAAATACCTAGGAATACCTTTAACCAAAGAGGTGAAAGTCTTGTACACTGAAAACTATAAAACAGTGTTGAAAGAAATCAAAGAAGACATGAAGA
Source organism: Tapirus indicus (assembly GCA_031878705.1). Taxonomy (NCBI): domain Eukaryota; kingdom Metazoa; phylum Chordata; class Mammalia; order Perissodactyla; family Tapiridae; genus Tapirus; species Tapirus indicus. The sequence continues at coordinate 134,083,006 of CM062919.1, read as the reverse complement.
AAGGGAAAGATATTCCATGTTCATGGATTGGAAAATTAATATAGTTAAAATGTTCATACTTCCTAAAGAAATCTATAGATTCAGTGCAATCCCTATTAAAGTCCCAAAGACATTTTTCATGGAAATAGAACAAAGAATCCTAAAACTTGTATGGAACAACAAAAGACCGCAAATAGCCAAAACAATCTTGAGAAAAAAGTACAAAGATCAGAGTATCAAAAAAAAAAAAAAAAAAAAAGAACTGAAATCAGGGTAACAGAAAAAAGAGCTGAAATCAGAGTATCAAAGTATTCTGCAAAATATACTGATTTCAAAATATACTATGAAGCTATAGTAGTCAAAGCAGCATGGTACTGGCACAAAAACAGACACACAGATCAATGGAACAGAACTGAAAGCCCAGAAATAAAGCCACACATCTATGGACAGTTAATTTTCAACAAAGAAGCCAAGAACTTACAATGGAGAAAGGAAAGTTTGTTCAATAAATTGTATTGGGAAAACTGGACAGCCATGTGCAAAAGAATGAAAGTAGACCATTATCTTACACCATTACATCTGACCTCAAAATAGATTAAAGACTTGAATGTAAGACCTGAAACCATGAAACTCCTAGAAGAAAACATAGGCAGTATGCTCTTCAACATTGGTCTTAGCAGTATCTTTTTGAATATCATTTCTCCTCAGGCAAGGGAAAGAAAATAAAAAATAAACAAATGGGACTACATCAAACTAAAAAGCTTCTGCGCAGCAAAGGAAACCATTAACAAAATGAAAAGACAACCTAACAATTGGGAGAAGATACTTGCATATCATATATCTGATAAGGAGTTAATATCCAAAATATATAAAGAACTCATACAACTCAACAACAAAAAAAACTAACGACCTCATTAAAAATGGGCAGAGGATCTGAACAGACATTTTTCCAAAGAAGATATACAGATAACCAACAGGCACAAGAAAAGATGTTCAACATCACTAATTATTAGGGAAATGCAAATCAAAACTACAGTGAGATATTACCTCATGCCTGTCAGAATGACTATTCTTAAAAAGACAAGAAATAACAAGAGTTGGAGAGGATGTGGAGAAAAGGGAACACTTGTACGCTGCTGGTGGGAATGCAAACTGATGCAACCACTATGGAAAACAGTATGGAGATTCCTCAAAAAATTAAGAGTAGAACTACCACATCCTCTGGCTATTCCACTTCTGGGTATTTATCCAAAGAACATGAATTTGAAAAGATATACGCACTCCTATGTTAATTGCAGCATTATTTCACAATAGACAAGACTTGGAAACAACCTAAGTGCCCGTCATCAGATGAATGGATAAAGAAGATGTGAGATATATATATATATATATATATATATATATAAATATAAATATATATACATATTAAACCTTTCAATCTGAAGTGGATTATGGGAGATGACTGGCAGCAGCTAGACTCAGAGCTGTGGAGGGAGCTTTGCTGTGATCCTTTACTTTCTGACAACATGGGCTATAACTCTATAAATAAAGGCATTTTGAAATAGAACTCCATGTAACCCCACCTTTTGGCCTCAGCTGAATAGCTAAAGTCTTTGCTACCAACTATAAGTGTTCCAACAAAATGCCCAAAATAAATCATTTAATTGAACATGACTTTTACTCTTTTTTTTTTTTTTTACCACATAATGATTCTTTTAATAAATGGTAGAAGAAAGTAAGTGCTTCTTTCCCATCAACTCATCCTTCCTGGCAAGTTTTCTGCTCCCTGAAATAGATCTTCAGAAAATTGGGAAAGAGCATGCAATGTTTCTCTTAAAATGCCAGTGATTCATTGCATAGTGCTGAGATCTGAGCTAGAAAAATGAGCTGCTGCAAATTTTGCCCTAGGGACATTTCAGTGCTTTGCAAATACATGAAGGTGAATATTATAGCTTCTACTCAATGTTACAGTTCAATGTATTATCTAATTCTTAAATATGACACTTTACTTGGTATGGATGGCATACAGGTCATCTGTCAGAATAAATGCTAAGGTAACTTGAAAGACCGTGAATAATATTGGTCTAGGGGACTGGAGTAAGTACATTAGGCATTATATTATTGGGCACTTGTAGGATTCAAAAATGTCTTGTATGTTGGAGATGTATTTAGTCTTCTTTCTCCAGCTACCAACACTTTAACTGACTCTTTTAGGAACCAGTTTATTTATGGTGGCAACAATAGTCGATTTTGAGGCCATCAATTTAAAGATAGAGTGTTTCTTTTCACATCAGCCTTTGAATTGAAGTGGCCAGAAAGAGAACAGGATAATAAACCAAGCAGTAGTCACACAAAACTGTTGGGCAAAGATTCTTATATTGCCCTGGAGAGAAGTGGAATCTGATCTTGAGAAATTTGCCTGTCTTCTTGCCTGCCTGTCTGAAAACAGTTTAGATTATTTATAAATTGAATCCTTGTTTAGTTAAAACCTGTTCTAAATAACACAGTGTAGTTCTAATCTCGTGGCAACATCGTAATTAGTTCTGGGAACTGCAGAAAGTGAGTATTCTTAACCAAAAAAATAAGCAATGACAATGGGAAACAAACAAACCTCGAGAGAATTTATTGAGTAACAACTTCACTTGGAAACTTATATGAAGTACTCAAGTCCTGAAAGAATGAATAAAAAAATAAATTCCATTATTTATGAGCACTTATTATGGTAAGTCAGTACTGTTATAAATATTAAAACAAACTAACACTTCAGATTGAGGTTTGAAAACATACTATAGTTTATATATGGTGAAATTTAAATGTGAAATTATCCCCTCCAGACCACCATCCTTCCTTCCTAGCTGGAGTGAAATAGCCTATTCTTAAGTTCTGATTCATCCAAGTCTGGTTTTCAGGTGTTTTGATGATTAAATGTATCTGGTGAGAGGCCATTAGTTTCATACAAAGGTTAATTTTTAGGGCTGCCTTGTCATACACTTCTGTAAATGGAAGTTTGGGAACTTGAAATGAAAGAGTGTATAAAGTTTTCTTTGCTGAGTGTTATTAACTGAGGGACTCTGGATTAATTTAGCAGCCAGGTCTGTTCTTTCAGCCATAAACCGTGCTGTCAGAGAACTTAATTACACTTTAAGTGGGATGCAAATGAGTTGTGACACTACATCATTTCACATGAAAGGTTCATTACTTACATTAACGTGCACAATGCTTGCTCCTAAACCTAGACCTCATTACAATATTCCTGGGATTATTTCTTTTTAAACATAGCTAAATGCAAGTAGGGTTTTAACTTTTAATAGCCTGTTTTTTTCTTAATATTTAAGACTACAAATGTTCACTTATTAAATGATTGTGAATTGAACTACTGGATCATGGATATATTAAGGCTGGCAGGAAAAAAAGTTCTACCACGTGTCTGCTCAATAGCGCATTTTCAGTACCAAACTATTCTTTAAAGTAACTTTATGTGAATGACTTCTTTAGCATTGTTATTTGTGACTTGAAACAGGAAATTTAACAAGCTTTAAAATCAACAGTCTAAGGAATTTTATCCCAGTTTTAATACATTTTCTGAGCAACAGTTGGGTGAGGAAATATATACATGTAAACAATACATAATATGTTTCATATTGATTGAAACCTTGAGTGATAGGGATAAATCAGTCATGACTGTCTGACAAGATGTTAGGACAAATACAAAAATATATTTGGCTCCATTTTAAAGAAATTGTTAAATGGTCCTGGAATTCTAAGGGGAGAGAGAGTTCAATTTAAATTTACCCCTCTATTCTTTGATGTGGTAATGAGAGAGTTTTATCGAAATTTGATTGTTTCTCTTTAACATAATCAGTCTTCATAATCAATCAGGAGTGTTTGACAGTCATTCTCAAGGATATAGGTAGTAGGAAAAACAACAGTAGTGAACTTTTATTTGATACATTATGCTCTTGGCAAAGTCCTAAGCACTTTACTTATATTAGCTCATTTAATACACAAAAACCCTTTGAGACAGGTACTCTATCCCCATTTTACAAATGACAAAACTGAGAAAGAGAGAGGTTAAGCAAGTTACTCAGTTGTAAAATGAGTGTGAAAGCCAGGATTCAAACCTACTCAGTCTATTTTTAAAGCCCCTGCTTTTAACCACTATGGCATACTGCCTAAGTTGTACAAGGGATTTTTATGTTTATTAAGTATAATAGAAAAATTTTTCTTAATAAGAGAATGGTGAGATCCAAGGAGATCATAGTGGAGAACAGACTTTCATTCTGTTAACTGAGGAACATGATGTTTTAGTGCTCTCATACTATGTTTATTCAAGTAAGTTCCTAGAGATTAGTGTCAAAGTTTAATTTAATTATAGTATGCCAACCCCTAGATGCTGTTTAATTTTATGTCACAAGTCTACCTTTTTTTTCCCCAATGAGTAACTCATAGTAAAAATAGACTTTGATATCAACTGGAAAAGATTTGGAAGGGTGAAATATAGTCTCCAATTGCAAAATTATAAGTAAGTTAAAATTATATAATGCACTGAGCTGCTTCACTACAATTTAATACACTGAAGTTGTAGTTCATTAATTAGTACTTTGGTGTTTCAAAGAATTATATAATTTTTAAACCCAAGTTTACCTCCTTATATCATAAGATAACCATCCATCTTTTAAATTTAGAAAATCTTTTCCTAAATTGAGGATAACATATATGCAATGAAACTTATATTCCTTATTGTACCAATCATCAATTTATTGCCTTTCAGCTTCAAATCCACCCTTCATTGCCTGCTCTGTGATAATGGAACTGGATCCTGTAATCATTTCTCATTTCAGCAAGCACAATGTTAAACTAAGATGGTAGAGGGCAGTGGAGAGACATTGTAGGAGGAAGGAGTTTCTCTTTCTGTTTCTAGTGTTTTCTGTTTGTCTTTTATTTGCTTCTACTGCATGGCTTCCAACGATGCATGGAGGGAGGGGAGCATCCACTTGCACTCTGTCCTAACTGTGCTCCCAGAACACACAGTTTCTTGGTGAGCTTCCATTCCTGACTGTGACCAAGTGGCCACCTCACTGCCAATGTGAACCCTATGTCCCCTGACTGAAATATACATGAAAATGTATATGAAGTTGGTGAAGAATATTAGCACATTAGAGATGGAAGAAACCTTAGAAGTCATCTAGTCTAAACCCTCCTTTCTGTAGGAATCCAAAGAGGTTTATTCCATGTGTTGTCACACCTTTTATGTAGCATGTAACACTCTTAAATCTTTCCCTTCAGTGTTTATATTTTAAATAATGACACTATTTATAGTTATTTAAAACAATCAATTTGAATAGCAAAGGAGCTTTTATTTATCTTGAAATTCAGTGAGTATTTATTGACTTTCTACAAATTCTCAAAGTATTTCATGGGATATAAGAATAAAAAAGATAGAGACTCTTATTTTCTAAGCTAAAACAAAATTTAAAATGCTGATGAAGAAATAAGCCAAGATAGAATATGATAAGGACCACAATAGTTATGCAGAAAGATTGGAGATCACATTTGGGGCAATAAAGAGTGCTTTCATGAAGATGATAGACATATAAAGAGGCTTTGAGGGATGTGTAGGGTTTGAAAGTCAGATCTGAGGAGTGGGGAATAAGGGCACATGGATAGTTTAAAGCATAAGCAAAGGTTCAGAGGCAGAAAACATTTTCATATTTGGATGGAAAATCCCCTCCAGTTTGCCTTACTGTGGCATAGGCTAGGCTTGGGAGAATAGTGGGAAAACTTGGCAAAATAACTGAACTGACATTTTGAATTCTTGTAGATCATGACACATGATGTTCCAATAAAAATCAAGAAAATGTAGGATGAGTTGAGTAAATGAGTTAATCATAATTCATATTCATATAAATTTAAATACATTAATAAATTACATGAGTTAAATAATAGCTCTTTGAAAGCAACCAAATTTTTCATCTTTGGCCTCTGGAAAAAAGAGCTTTAAAAAGAACTAAAACCATTTTGAGTGTGACATTAATATAAAGACTTCTCACTGAATCATATATGACAGATTTGGTTTCATTTTTAGTAATCTTAAAATTATCTTCTCCATCATTGAGTTGAATATTAAACATTAAATATCCAATATTGACATATTAAAACAAGTTAAAGAGCTTCATTTTCTGGATAGTGGAGATTAGATAACCCAAACGGTCTTCAGTTTTTAAAAACCTAGAAATACTACATAAAACATAACTATCCATTTAAATGCTCATAAGAGAATTTGGAAAATCCCGAGGGAGATAAATGATGAGGAAACAAAACCCCAGAGCAAAAGCTGATGTGGCAGCTACCTTGGGAGGTGTGGATGGGAGTAGGCATTGGTTCCATCTCTCAATTATCAAAAATTGGAATTTAATGGCCTTGTGGGGTCAGGAAATGATGCTGTGGATCCATATGAGTCAGGGAGTTAAAATGAAATACAAAATAAAATGAAAAACTATTGAAGAGTTGTAATACCAGTGAATAGGTCAAGGGTGAACTGGAAAAATATCCATCCACAGGCACAGAGGGCCACCTAAGCAACTTACCTGTCTTAGTCTGAGCTAGAAGTTGGGGTAGCAGAATTTTCCTCTGAGAATTTACAAATATGTGCCTACCTTCACATTCTTTTGGAGCTCAATTTTATACTATCTAGGTGGTTTATACATGGAGAAATTAACCTAAAACATGATTGCAGCTTGTAATACCTCTGGGAACACTGGGTAGAAGCAACCACAAGTAACCCTAGAAGCCAGGCTTCATAGAACTTAGAGCATTTTAATGGTGGGTAGGATTTTTTTTTTTTTTGAAGGAAGGTAGAGATGCAGATTGACTTCAGACTTTGTTAAGTGAATTGGTTATTCATATGGAAATAAAAATAAATCCATAGATTACAACATAAACAACAATCAATTCCAGACAAATGAAAGACCCAAACGTGAAATGTGAAACTAAACTCCTTTCAGAAGAGAATATAGAAAAAATATTTTTGACCTTATGTTATGGATAGATTTCAGAAACAACACCCAGAAAGCATAAAAAAGAGTGATTAATTTAAATTAAAAAATTTCCGTGTATCATGAAACACTGTAAACACTGTTGGTGAGAGTATAAATTAGTACAACTACTTTGGAGAGTAATTGGAGACACGTAGTAAACTTGAAGATATGCATAACCTTAAAACTCAATAATTCCATTCCTACATATATAATCTAGGGACACTTCCTTATGTATGTAGATATATATAAGAATGTTTATTCAAACATTGTTTTAAAAATTGGAAGCAAATGTCTATCCATAGGAGAATTAATAAGTAAATTTTCTCACATTAATTCATTAGAATAGAACAATTAAAATTATGAGTTATAGTTAAACTCTCAATGTAGATTATCTCAAAAATATATATATAGCCTAAGTACAGTATGCTACTATTTTATAAAGAAAGGAAACATGCAAGATGACACTTACTGTATACATATACAGAGTTTATATGGTAAAATTATAAGAACATGATTGGAAATGATAAATAAATTTAGGATAATGGCTATTTTGAGAGAGAGAGGGAGAGGAATAGAACTTTTTCTTAAATTGGTCATGTTAAAAAATAATTAAAGAAGGCAATCAGCCTTGTCAGGGGTGAGAAGGAACAAGAAAATAAGTATAGAGCCCAGAGTTGTCTTGGCATTTGGGGACTGGCTGACTGCATATGTGTTGTTTCTGGTCAAACAAAGCATTTACAGGGACATGAAGGTGACCTAATTTTCAGTTTGCTGACTTGGCCCTTGGGCAAGAGCGGCTCCATCTTGGGCCTAGAAAGTTATTCCAACAGACGGTAGATGTTTATTATATCTATACTTTTTAATATGGCAGAAATATTTCATAATATTAATTAAGACAACTAATGACAGCTTAATTAATAAAATTTTAATATCAAGTAAAAAATTATCACACTGACCTGTGCACAACAATTTTTCCAATATCCTTTATGAGTGTGATTTTTAAATCTATGTAAATCGAAAGATTAATATTAAAATAAACAGATTATTAAAATAGATATAGATAAAATCTTTTAATATTTTATTTTATTTTTTTGTGAGGAAGACCAGCCCTGAGCTAACATCCATTGCCAATCCTCCTCTTTTTGCTGAGGAAGACTGGCCCTGGGCTAACACCCATACCCATCCTCCTCTATTTTATATGTGATGCCGCCACAGCATGGCTGACAAGCCGTGAATTGGCGGGCGCCCGGGATCCCGGCCGGCGAATCTCAGGTTGCCAAAGTGGGAACTAAACCGCTGCGCCACGGGGCGGGCCCTCTTTGAATATTTTAAACAGATAATATCATAGCTTAATATCCCATGGAAATTATGATATTTTGAAAATAAAATTTTTGGAGTTAGGAGAATTTTTAGAATTAATGTCTCAGTTTTTTCACTTTATTTTTTTTGATGGATGATAAAAGCCCTTGGTGCACAAAGATTAAATAATTTACTGAGACCACTCTGTAAAATATTCAGAATCCAATTCTTTTTTGTGTGTGTGAGGAAGACCAGCCCTGAGCTAACATCCACTGCCAATCCCCCTCTTTTTGCTGAGGAAGACCGGCCCTAAGCTAACATCTGTGCCCATCTTCCTCTACTTTATATGGGACGCCGCCACAGCATGGCTGGATAAGTGGTGCTTAGGTCCAGGCTGGGGATCCGAACCTGTGAACCCCAGGCTGCCGAAGTGGAGCACGTGAACTTAACCACTGCACCACCGGGCTGGCTCCTCAGAATCCAATTCTTTTGTTCTCTCATCTAAGGGTTAGCTATCAATGCTTTAGACGTCCCTCTTACTAGATTACATGTTTTAAAATAAAAAACAACCTGAAACTATATTGATGGTTATCTTTAATAATACATTCTTCCTTTAATTTTTTTCTCCATTTCATGCATGTACAGTTCTAAATTTTAGGGTGTTACAAAATTATAAAGCGCAGCCAATAATGGTAAATGCACTAGAGTGGCAGTCTTTCGTCTTTCAGAACTTTAATTTTGTACATCTACAGAACATAGATAACAATGGCTCATTAACCATGAAATCTGGACAATTTGTCAAAAAGATATCAATGTTGCAAAGCCCCATTTGACTCAGCAGTCTAGTACTCCCCACCAGCTCCCTACCTAAAAACTAACTAATAATCTGCCACTCTAGCAGTGACCTGAGTACAGGTCTTTCTCTCCATTGGAGAAGAACACTAGGAGGAAAGTTTCTTAAATGTTTTGTTCTTATTTCAGAACCTCAGCAAAACCTCTTGTCTGGTGATTTTCTGATCGATTATTGTAAGACCGACAATCTCACCTCCCTCGAGGGCAAGGAAAAGGCGCACCAGGATTCCAGGCCTGAAAAATGGCACATACACAATCATCACAGTCCCACCATCAGCCTTTAATCTGTTCCCTGCCTCTTTCAATGTTTGGGAATCCTGTTTTAAAGTAATTTTCTCTTATAGCAAGAATATTTGGTTCCCTATACAATGGTTTTTCCTAAAATAAGATTTTAGAAAGCAAATTTTTGGGGAAATGTTAGTAGGAATTTCCTAAGCCCTTGACTACTTTTGCGCAAGTCTATTAAAAAGTCTGCCTGAATAAAAGTTGTTTTGGCAAAGGACATGGCAAACCTCCATTTGTGGTATAGCATTAACAAAGTATCTCTAGAGCTGAGAATGTTGTTGGTTTTTTTCTTTTAAATGACCGCCCAAATGTTTACAGCCCCGTGCATGCACTAAGATGAAAAATCAGTGCAATTGAAGACAAAAAAATAATGGTTTAAAACAGTTTGGAAGAAAAGAAAGTATCCCAATAAATCACTTGTCATTGTGGATAATAGAATACTGCATCATATTCTATCAGTTAGAATAAAGGTTAAAACACTGCGCTTGCTCTCTAAACTCTTTGATCTCACTGGCATATGCAATAGTGGATTCCATCATGACTGCCTTTTTGGTAATGGAAACACTTCTCTTTCCTGTAATTGTTTATAATTTCTGAAAACTTTTAGGGAATGCCATCTGCTTTAATAAGAATAAATTCTCTGCTGAATGTGTTGAGAGAGAGCAATAATAGGAAGAGAGAAGGAAATTTCTTTTCCCAGCAAGCATAAAATGCTGACAGAATGCTTCACAAATTATTTAAAGCATTTTGCATTAAAAAAAAGGAGTTTCAAAAAGACAGGTTGTCTTGCTCTGAAAAAAATGGTGGGTTTAAAATGCAAAGGTATAGCATTGAAACTTAATTCGAAAACCTTGAGATATTCGATCTAGACCAGGATCAGCAGCAATTTATCACTCAATCCAAATGTTAGTCCTTCTGAGGTTCATCTCCTGACTCTGATCACCTCTCAATCTCTTTTACTTTGGAAAAATTCTGAAGATCTTATTTAAATACAAATTGTACATGTGCATCATTTAAGGAATTGAAGTATGCTGCCAGGTTTACTACAAAAATAGTCTCCATACGTGCTTCCCACCATTCCCTCCACTCCAGAGGGACCGCTTTCCCCTTAGCTGATTGTTTAACCCGATTTATATTTATCTTGTAGTTGGTTAGATATTTAATGATTACATGATTATAACCATGTAAATGCTGTTCAGAGAGTCAAGTTAGGTAGTAAACTGTTTATGTTAATTTTCCTATGTAATTTATGGTTTTCCAGGAAAAAGATAGTTCTCTCATTTGTTCTCTCTCTTCTATATGCCTTTCATTAATTAAACCTCAAATTCTCTGCAGTTTGCCTAAATCTCCTCTTTAGATGTTCAGATGTATCAGGCATTCTATCAAATTAATCTTTTTGGAGTCATCTCTGCTAGAACTTGCTCCCATCTGGGCTGTTTTCCCTCCACATCTGGGGTACAGTTGACGTTCTGGGATTTATTTACCATCATGCTGGGGATCCCTTCACCTTCTCTCCTTGGTTTGATCTCCTATTTTTTTTATCCCAGATCTTCCCCATTGTTGGTTTGCATTCTCATTTTGTAGACTACATCCTGGATTAGTTTTCACAGAAAGTAAATAGTTTGTCACTTTACATGTCTAAAAGTGTTTTTATTCTATCCTGAAATATCAGTTAAGCCTTTCAAATTTTATCGAGGTAAAATTTATATATAGCAAGTTGCAGAAGTCTTAAATGTACTGTTTGATGACTCTTTACATATGTGTATACCTGTATACACCACCCAAATGAAGATATAGAACATTTCCATCAGTCAAAAAGGTTTCTTAGTGCCCCATGCTAGTCAATATGCACTCCTCAGGGGTTACCACTATTCTGACTACCATGACATAGATTGATTTTGCCTTCTTAAACCTCATAAAAATGGAATCATATAGTTTGTACTTTTTTGCATTTATTTTTTTTCACTCCATATGTTTTTGAGATTCATCCATATTATTGTGTTTACCAATAGTTTTTCATTTTTTTGCTACTTAATATTACATTGTATGAATAGATCACAAAATATTGTCTTATGTTTTCTTTTAGCAAGTAGAAGCTTTTAAAAAAAACATTTTACATTTAACATTTAGGTCTATCACCTAGTTAAAATTAATTTTTTAAATATAGTGTAAAATACAAATCAAGGTTCATTTTTTTCCCCATCTGTTCCCACCCGAATTTGCAGCATTCTTTTGTGAGAAAAACATCATGTGCCCCACTGAATTGCAGTGACATCTTTGAGTAAATCAGATGACTGTATATGTGTGGGTCTCTTTCTGAACTCTGTTCTGTTCTGTTTACCTATATGCCTATCCTTGGACCATTAACACCGCCTTGATTGCTGTAGATCTATAGAAAATTTTGATATCTGGAAGATATCTGAATTCAGCTTAATTCTTCAAGATTGCCTTGGCTATTCAAGGTCCTCTGCATTTTTATATAAATTTAAAATCCACTTCCCAATGTAGAAAAACCAAAACCAAGTGCCACCCCCCCAAAAAAAACACATTAAACAGCCAGGGATTGTAATTGAGATTGAATCAAATCTATAGATCATTTTGGGTGAGATCTGCCGTTTTAGAAGTATTGACTCTTCTAATCCACAAAAGTGTCATTCCATTTATTTAGATGTTCTTTAATTTCTCTCATTGATGTCTGTAGTTCTCAATATAGAGATCTTGTACAACTTCCGTTGGATTTACTTCTAGATATCTTATATTTATTGATGCTTCTGGAAATGGTATTTAAAAAATTTTTATTTGCCAATTGTTTGTTGCTAGTATATAAAATATAATTAATTTTTGTATGTTAAACTTGTATCCAGTGACCTTGCTCAATGTTCTTATCAGTTGAAATAGTTTGTAGATTATTTTGGAATTTTTTACATATACAAAAATACTGTTTGCAAATAATGTCAGTTTTACTTCTTCTATTCTCATATGTTATATCTTTTATATGTTTTGCTCGTTTTATTGTAGTGGCTTGGATCTCCTCAACAGTGCTGGATAGAGTGGTGATGGTGGACATTCTTGTTCTTGCTCTGCTTGTTCTCAGGGGGAATATGTTCAGTACTTCACAATTAAGTGTAGTATTAGCTGCAAGTTTTTCTTTGATGCTCTTTATTGGATTGAGAAAGATCTTTGTATTGCTAGTTTGCTAAGAGTTTTTATCATGAATAGATGTTGAATTTTATCAATGGCTTTTTCTAAGTCTACTGATATATTTATATTGTTTTTCTCCTTTATTCTGTTGATGTGGTAATTTACATTGATTGTGTTTCAAATGTTAAACTAATCTTGCATTCTGGGAATAAACTCTACTTGGTGTTGATGTCTTATCCTGTTGATATATTGCTGGATTTGATTTGCTAATATTTCATTTAGGATTTTTTAACCTATGAGAAATATTGGCCCATAATTTTCATTTCTTGTAGTATCTTTGTTAGATTTTGGTATCAGGGTTACACAAACTTGACATTTAGATAGTAGTTTGGTTGGTTATGGAATACTAAGTTGGAAATAATTTCCTTTAAAAATTTGAAGTATTGCTCTGCTGTCTTCTAATGTTTAATGTGCTCTTGAGAAGAATAATATCATTATGATTTATACTGTAGCCTATGAGATCTTCATATATTTCTGATAATTTAAAATTTCACTACACTGTGCTTTATGTGTCTCTGTTTTCATCATGGTGCTGGGAAGTAGGGTGTATTTTTAATTCCCAAACTCAGATCCTTCAGTTGTGGGAAATTTTCATGAATGATTTCATCAATGGTGTAGTAGGCTGAAAGGTGTCTCACACTGAAGGTGTCCAATCCTAATCTCTGGAATCTGTGAATGTTATCTTATATGGCAAAAAGGATTTTGCAGATGTGGTTAAGTATCTTGAGATAGGAAGATGATCCTGGATTATCTGGGTGGGCCTGATGTAATCATAATGGTTCTTATAAGAGGGATGCAAAAGAAGTCAGAGTCAGAGAGAAGGCCATGTGATGACAGAAGCTGAGATGAGAGTAATGTACTTTGAGGATAGAGGAAGGGAACCATATGCCAAGGAATAGGAGTGGTTGCTACAAGCTGGAAAAGGTGAAGAAATGAATTCTTCCCTAAGATGAATTCTTCATAAGGAAGCAGCTCTGCCAACACCTTGATGTTAGCCCAGTGAAACTGATTTTAGTCTTCTAGCCTCCAGAACTGAAAGAGAATAAATCTGTGTTGCTTTAAGCCACCAAGTTTGTGGTACTTTGTTACAGCAGCCATAAGAAACTAATACAAATGTTTTTTTTCCTCATTTTTCTGTTATTTCTTTATGGAACTCCTATTCTATTATAACTTCTTGACCACACCAGCAATTTTCTTATGTTTATTTCATCTCTTTCTCTTTTTGCCCAACTTTCTAGAACATTTCCTAAATTTCTCTAAATTATCTTTTTGAATTTTTCATTTCTACCATAAAGTTCTAATTTTCCAGGAATTTACCCCTGTTTTTGTTCTCAGAATGTTCTTTTTTTTTAAACTGCTGTCCTGTTCTTGTTCGTGGTTGTAGTATTTTATTTATTTTATCCCTAAGGGTATTAATGGTAATTTTCTTTGGGGTTTTATTCTCCTTGCAAAATCTTCTCCAACTTTTATTAACTTTGTGTTTTGATTTTTGCCTTTCATAGTATAAACTCTCTTTTGTTCTTTTGTAATACTTGGTTGTCTGCTCACACTTAAGTGTTGACAACTAAAGAGCGAAATGGAAGCACTGAACATGTGGGTGGAGCTTTACTCAACTTTCTGAAGTACATAGTTCTGCCAGTTCTTACTAAGCCTTTTGGGATGATGTTACATAAATTGGCTTGGTTCTTGGACACTCTCAGTACTGGATGAGACTCTGGTGGTTTTTTTTTCCAGCTTGCTAAATTATTTACCATTTGTCCAATGTTTTCCACCTTCCAAAGTGGTATGCTCTTTTCTTCTCTTCTTGTCACACTCCTGTTCTGCCTAACCTTATGAGTTATATTTTTAAATAAAAATATTTGTGTTCTTATTTTAGTGTGGATTATGGATGAACTGAAAGTAGATGAATGTGTTCAACCTGCTGTTTTGGCCAGAAGTACTAAGGCTTCCATTCTTTAGCCTAATCCTTAAAATTGATGCCCTTCAGGTGCCATCCTCATTGTTTTTTCTTTTCATTCTACATACTCCTGTTTCTTTATTTTATCCATTCCTGTGAGTTCACATATCATAAATTGACCAATGACTTTCAACTTTATATCTCTATTTCCTATTTCTTTCCTGAATTTTCAGAGCTTTACTTCCAGTACGAGGTTATCAATCAGTAGTTGGATCTTCTACATATTCTTCAAACTAAATGTTTCCAAAATTGACCTCATTATTCTTCTACAACCTTATTGTACCTTCCCTACACACAAGCTTGCTGTTCTTTTTGTGTTTCCTCTTTTATTGGCATCACTAACCACCTAAGATTTAAAACTGGGAATCATCCTTAACTCTCTCTTCTCCCTTACGTCCTACATCCAGTTAGTTACCAAGTCCTGCAAAATTTATTTTTTAATATCTTTCACTATACTTCACTCATCTCTCACACGTTATCAGTCATCCTGCCTTATTTCAGACTTTCAATGTCTATTATATAGACTTTCACAGTAACTTAACTTGATACCTTCCTCTGATCTCTCTAAACCTCCAATCTATTGATACAAATTAATCACTCAACAAATGTTTTATTGAGTACCTAAATCTGTGCCAGGTATTGTATGCCCTGAAGATACCACTGGGAAAAAGACTTGGTTATTCTTTGTGTTAGTGGAGAGATTATTTTACTGGGAAAATATCACATTTGTGGGAAATTATAAAATAGGATGCTAAGTGTTATAATAGGAGAAAAATACAGAGTATTAAAGAGCTATATAGGAAGGCAATCTAACTTACACTTGGGAACAATTGGAAAGACTTCCTAGAAGAAGATCATGTATATAGAGACCACAGAATTAGGGAGTATGTTCCATACAGAAGATACAGCCCCTGCCAAAAGCTCAGAAGTGGTGGGCACATTTGATGGACTAAGAAAAGAAGTTCAATATGGCTGAAGTGGAGAGTGAGAAGAAAATGGGATGAAGTAAAGCTGGAGAAGTAATCAAGAGCCAGATCACTCTCAGCACCTTCTAAACAAATTTTAGAAGATTGGGAATTTCTTTTAAGAAAAGTAGGAGACAAAGAGGAAACTTGATGATTTACTTTGCATTTTAGAAAAATTTATCTTTCTGTGGGAAATGGATTGAAATTGATCAAGTTTGAAAAGGGAGACCAGTTTTAATAATCCAGTTGGGAGGTGATGGCCTGAAATAGAGGTAAGGAAGTGGAGAGTGAGAAAAGTATTTAGCCTTGCAGGATATTAGAAGGTAGGTTTGGGAGGGTAAAAGATTAGGAGGAATTAAGAAACATAGAAATGACAGGTTTGAAGGAATGGTTCAATGATGAGTTAAATTTTGATCATGTTGAGTTTGAAGTGCCTGTGGGATATCCAAGTGAAGATATACAGAAATCTAATCATATAATCTCAGGCATAAACACACTCCATAGTTCCCTACTATGTTCAACATAAAACCAAATCCCTTTGCATGGTACACAGAGTCCTTTCCATTCTCACCCCATCACATCTGTCTGGCTTCATCTCTTTTTTTTTGGTGAGGAAGATTGGCCCTGAGCTAACATCTGTGCCAGTCTTCTTCTATTTTGTATGTGGGTTGCCACTACAGCATGGCTTGATGAGTGGTGTATGTCTGTGCCTGGGATCTGAACCCGTGAGCTTTGGGCTGCTGAAGCAGAGAGCACTGAACCCAACCATTATGCTACCGGGCCGGCCCCTGGCTTCATCTCTTAATGACAACTCTTAGACCTCTTCAGCTACGTATTCACACCCTGTCATGCCTCTTTGTCTTTAAATATACTGTTGCATATTTGACCCACACCACATCAACAATTTTGTGAAATTTAGCTTCATCATTTTCTGCAACACAGATCCCTCCCACCAAGTATTTGTGAGGATGGTAGCCTTAAATGAAGATTGTAGGGTGTTACAGAGAGATCATATTACACAGTACTCAGATTTCTGTTGACTCATTGGTTGCTCCCTCCTCTCTCACCTATTAGATCTATGCTGTCCAATACACTGCCACTGGTCACCTGTGGTGGCTCTTCAGCACTTGAAATGTTACTAGTTTGAGATCAGATGTGCTGTAAGTGTAAAATACACACTAGATTTTGAAGACTTCGAAACAAACCCATAAAATATCTCGGTAATAATTTTAAAAATATTGCTGTATTGAAATGGCAATGTTTTGGATATATTGAGTTAAATATAATTTATCATTAAAATTAATTTCACCCTTTTAAAAATTTTCCTTTTTAAAAATGTGGCTACCAGAAACTTAAAAATTATATATGTGGTTTAAATTATATTTCTATTGGACAGTGCTGTCCTAGACCTCTCTCCTAAACTGTCAAATTCTCCTTCCTCTCTTATGGAAAGCAGTTTAACTCTTGAGGTTGTATTTAAACTTGTCTACTCAATCCCATCAAGTACTTTCATTTTATAGGCTCTCCTTAGGAGGAAGTTTTTATTATATATACCAAAAACAAAAAATTCAAAACCCAAAACATTCATATTTCTACTTTAGTACTCACTATGTTGTAGCGTGATTATTTTTAAAATTTCTCCTTCCCCCACTAGGCTGTGAACAAAGAGCATATCTTATTCATCTTTTCATTCCCAATACTTAACACAGCAGCAAGCACATAGTAGGTACTAAGAAATGTTTGTTAAATGACAGAATTGGATTCTTTATTATCTGAAAAGAAAATATTAGCTGAATTTGAAAATTACATTCATGGCAATTGGTTTGGTGTAAATTAAGGATACAGTCATGCATCGTTTAATGACAGGGATACATTCTAAGAAATGTGTTGTTAGGAGATTTCATCATTGTGCAAACATCATAAGTGTGCTTACACAAACCTAGATGATACAGCCTACTACACACCTAGGCTAAATGGTACTAATCCTGTGGGACCACCATTGTATATGTGGTCCATCACTGACTGAAACATCGTTATGTGGCACATGACTATAGCAGTAAACACATCTTGATATACCTGTATCTCTCCATTTTCCCTTGACCTTACAGATTGATTTAATAGTGATACTTTAAGCTGTTCGTTGCATCTTTCTTACAAAGTCTGTGCTAATATCATTCTCCTCTAGACATATAAGTAGAAGCAGAGAAGCAATTTAAATCAATAAAGCTAACAAATAAAATACAAGCTGGAGAAGTGGAACCTGTCACTTAAGAACATGTGGGGTGACGGGTGTATTGACAGTTTCTGGCAACTAAGTAGATTGAGTATTGATAGCAGAAGTCATTATGAAATGAAGAGTTACTTGAGATTGTGTTTACATAAAGTTGTTACAGCAAGTAGGTATTGTAAACACCACTGCAGTGTTGTCCTTGAATCTGTTAGGCCAGGGTTTTATAGCATATTGCAATTACTGACTGCAAATATAATTTCTTTAATGCATATTTTAAAGTTTGAAATGCACTTGCTGACTTCACACAACAGTAGCCCCCTAATGACAGAAACTTTGCCTGTACTTCAGAGAAAATTTCAAGAGAGTCCAAGCATAAAGTGGTATGGTGAAATATGATAATACAAATTGAGCCAGATTTCCCCAGTGGTTTAGGTATACCTTGATTTCAAATTTAAAACTTTTGGAAGTTGCATTCACTTTTTAAGGCCACACATTCACTAATCTCAAGAGGTACCTCATTATTTCTGTCCATGGAAGACTCCAGGTTCTAAGGGAAGAAATATGAATAAGAATGGGGCAAATATTAGTTTACATTTTTGACAATTAATGTCATCCTGAAACCCTCTGATATTTCAGCTAGGGTGTGTGTATCTTTCTTCTAGAATAAGGGGTGCATACTTAGCATGCAGTAGCCACGCTGCAGGTAAATGGATGATATAATGTGCCTGGGAATCATTGCAGGCCATGACACAGAAGGCTGCAAGAGTACCAGACATGCTTTACCATATGCCCGCAATGTCTACATTTTCTCTTCCTGAAACTTGGTCTCTAAGAGGAACAGAGCAATCTTAAGCCTTGGCATCCCCCTCCCCCTCATCAGTGTTTAGGTAGTACTTGGAACATTTTAAGCATGCTAAATAAATGTATGAATAAAAATTTTAAAAACTAGTTTACAATGTCCCTGTTTCTGTAAGTGCCTGAGCAAGAAACACTTTGGATTTTGTCAAAACCAGTAAATTTACCAGAAGTAGAAGAGAGAACACGACTATTATATCTTATCTCTTTTTCACTGGTCCCAAAGCATCAAAAAACCAGCCAAGGAATGAATTTTCCTAACAGTTTAGAGAAGTCTTAGTATAGGCTGAGATGCATGGAGAATTTATTGCAATGTTACATTTTAGTATACTGTTAAACGAAAGTTGAGAAAGCAAAGTTTGCCTTAATAAAATTTTCTCAAATGAAACTCAGCAACCCCTTCACTCGCTTTTTAAAAAGTCTTCAGTGAAGAGATAAATTGTACCACAGCACAATGGCTTCCTTGTTAATTTCGAGGATTGGGAAAATCACTATCCTGATGTGTCATTCATTCCTGGAGATTACAAATCTAAACAGGTTCAAACTAAGACCAGTCTATGCAAGGGAAAAACTATTGATGACATGGGAAAAATACTCTAGTCATATACATACCTATCCATTTAATCTACTGATTCTCCACCTTTTGTTTTCTTCTTTTTATCTGAATAAATAGAACTAAGCAACTAATTTATTGCCTGGCAACTGCTAATATTTTATATTTCTCTGCTAGTTCGGCCAGCACATTTCTATGTGCTTTTTGACTAGAAAGTCTATATAATAATAGTAATATGGTAATGAATATCGAAATTTCAAATTGCAGTACAGTTTTTTAAAATACTATATTGCATGGAGAGAGAGAGACAGAGAAGAAAAATAGCCAATAGGCAGTTTAAATGATAAGCTGACTTTGTATAACAATGGCCACCAGAAAAATATCGCAAAAATATGGAAATTGGCCAGTGCAGCAAACCTGACTATCATTTATCATACAATGAGAAAGCAGAGTAGGAGGGAATAGTAATTTCATTCTAATGCTTCTCTAACTCAAAAGTCATTTTCCATTAAGAAAAGTTTTTGGGTGTTCACAATATTCATTCTCCCTGAAATTAACGAACTCTTTAGTCCTTAAACTTTTTAATTTTCTCTGTTCTAGTTGATCACTTTTGTGGTTGTGATCCAGCAAAAGCCCAGAGTAAACATTTCTTCCAAAGTATTTATCTACAGGCATACTAGAGTGGGAAACAGAGCAAGCTGGTAGACTAAGCATAACCATGGGAGCCAGAAGCCTCACTGGTTTTCCAGAGCAATTCACATAATCCTCTCCACTCCTTGAAACAATACTTACCTATAGTGCCATACTCTCAGTTAAACTGAATGGTTATAGTTTAGGATTATTTCTCCTTCATAGATCCTAACTGAATCTTTTTTATTTAAATAATGTGATTCAGTCACATCACACAGTCAAATAATCCTCATGTTTTCGGCAGTGCTGCAGCACTATGTTGCACACTGATTAATATTCATAAAAGTCTCAAGATTTAGGATTAGAAATAGAAAATCAGATGAAGAAACTATGACTTCTCAAGGTAGGTGATAAGGATAAATAGAATTACGATTTCAGTCCCTGTGCATCAGAAGTGGAGATCAGAAGACCAAATCTCCATGAAGTTCAAAGCAACTGCACAGGAAGCAATCAACTGAAAAATAATTAAGATGGTGGTCTGAGAAGCACCATGTTTCAGAAACGCAGATAGGAATTTAAATGGCTCAAGCCATGGTGATGGACTTTGTGGGGAGGATGGAAATTGGTGTGAAGTAAGAGATTTTGGCTAAGAGTTAATGTAATGATCTTAAAAAATGAAATATAATTGAAATGTCTCCAAGTCAAGTAAAAGACAATAGCAATTTTGTTTTAGTGGCAACCCAGATGGGGTGGGTGTAGTTGTCTTTACTTTTTTGGCCTCTGGCATTTTTTTTCCAGTTCTCTTTTCTGGCTTTAAATAGAAAAGATAAAAACCTGATCTGTCTTCAAAGAAAAAAAGGTCAGTGATGAGCTCAGCAAAGAACTTTAATCTCTGATGCAAAAGAAGTCCTACCAAACACAAGGAGCTTGACTTGACGGCTTTCCAGAATAGAATACATTCACAAATAAGTCTCTAAAGAGAAAGGCAACCTTTGTGTGAGTTGTTTTATGATAACTAAACCCAATGGAATTAAGGCAGGAATCAAGAGGTAGGGAATCTAAATGATTGTCCAATATCACTGTGCTGAGATCACTAACATGTGAAACAAAGGAGACGCTGATCTGCTACATAATCCTGGAGGAAGAGAGAGCTCAGCCAGAGTTAGAAATATATTCAGGAGGTCTGAAATTCATCAGACATTCTAGTCTGATCTATATCTAGTGAGCATTACTGCTACACAAAATAATAACCTCCTCTCCCGTCTCCCGACCCGGTGATCACTATGCCTTCATCGTGTTTTGTTATTTCCTTATAGCACTAATCTCCATTTAGTGCCCTCTACACTTACTTGCTGGTTTGTTTACTGACATCTTCTATATACTAAGATGTAAGTTCAGTGAAGGCAAGGACCTTGTCTTATCACTGCTGAATCTCTTACATATGGTAGGTAAATGTTTGTTGAATAAGTAAATCGATTATGTTTGGCTTAGCGAGATGTCTGGAATGTGGCTCAAATGTATATTTTGAAAACTAAATATGATTATCTTAACAGTTATTCTGTATAAACATCTATAAGAATATATATCTGGAGGTTAAGTGATGCCTAAAGATAGTATTCAAGTATGAAAATTTAAGGTCATTTTAGTAGAGAGCATCAAAGTGAAATTGCAAATAGGCAGGGACATGAGATGTCACACATTTTAAACTATTTTAGGCACAGAAAATAATGAATGCTATTTCTAAACAAATAGCTCCAATTATAAATTATATTGCATGGTGTTTTACTTTTAGGCAGAGCCCATGGATTATGGAGACTGAGGAAGTACACCTGAGAAATGAAGTTTATTTATCTGCTTTGACTCTATTTTTAGCAAAAATAATCATAGTGATGGTTTTGTTACCTTATTCAGCTTGCTTTAGGTACGTGAAATAACTTTTCAGAAATGTGTTTGAAAAGAAAGAAGTATGGCAATTGTTAGTTCTCTTTATCATAATGAATCAGGGCAAAGGTTATAATAAGAGTGCAAAATAGAACATGAACAGCAATTTTTTAGACAGAAGTTATTCTTTAGAAAGCTAATTTTAAGTGAGTTCTGTCAAATTTAATAAAAGTGGTTCTTCTTGATCAAACCATTTTGAGGTGTAGTTCAGAAGATTATATATAATTAAACTTGCCAGTTAAAATGTATGATGACTTTAAAGCAGTATAGTTTTTCCACAGGATGAAAAATAAAAATAAAAAATATAGCAATATCTTTGGAAATCTTCCCAGTAACCAATTGTACATAGGTGAAAGGCAAACTATAGCCCCAGGCAAATTGTCTATTCTATTTTATAGACAGGTGAGTGAAGCACTGAAGTGTTAAACTACAAATTATTACTAAAGTCATAAATACAATTCAACTGCTTTGATTTTCCAAGAAACTTATAAGTATTTCAAAAGATTAATTTAACCCCTTTATTATGTCTGATTCCCAACCCCCCTCCACCAGCTACATGGGGGTAGTTGGGATGCATTAGTTACCAAGAGACACAGAAGCAGGATGGCTCCAGAGAGAGTAATACATTTATGAGGAGAAAAGTCTGAGGGTTATTCCAGACAAATTGTATGAGCTGACAGGAGGAGCAAATGTGGGGATAAAAGTAGGAGGCAAAGCAAGAGGTCAGGAGTTGGAGAAATACCATGACAATTTGGGAAGAAGTGGTGCAAAGGAAGATTGCGATGATGGAGTCTAGGAGGTTGGTTACCAATAGGGCAGAAGTTCTTACAGCTTATTCTTAAAGATGCTGGTCTCATGTGCATAGGTGGGTATTGAGTTAAATATGGGTACCAATTCTAGATATTGGGTTTTGAGCCAGATGCTGTGATTGGATGAGACTTTTAGGGGTCTTGAGAGGAGGTGAGCAAATTTTGCACATGCAAGGAATGTAGATAATTGTGACCAGAATGTAGACAGCAGAACAAATTCTTTGCAGCTCCCCTCTTCCAGATATGGAGTATATTTCCCCATCCCTTGAATCTGGGTTGGCCTTGTATCTTTCTTTGACTGACATACACTGCAGAAGTAATGCTGTGTGAGTTTCAAAACCTAGAACTCAAGAGGTTTTGAAGCTTCTACCTTCACATTCTTAGAATGCTGCTTGGAGTTTGCCATGTAAGAAAGTCTGTCTAACTTGTTAGAAGATGAGAGGCCGTGTGAAGGAGAACTAAGGCATCCCAGTTGACAGCTAGTACCAACTGCCAGATATCTGAGTGGGGCCATCTTAGATATTCCATGCCTGCTGATCCTGCTTGCTAAATACAGCTGAATGAATGAGCCTAGACAAAACCAGCAGAAAATCTGCCTAGCCAGCCCATAGATTTGTAAGAAATAACAAATCATTGCTATTTCAAGTCACAGAGCAATAGTTAACTTAAACAGATAGGTCACATTGAGTTTGTTCATTCTTGTTTATTTGCCTGTCCATCCATCCATCCATCCATCCATCCATCCCACATTTCTTGAATGTCTACAATGTACAAGATTCTGAGGACACAAAGGATCCAGGCAGACATATGACCTCTTTTCATTTCTGTTTATGTTGCACTTTTCAAGGCAATTAGAGCTCTGCAGGTAGTGAGTGAGAAGGAAGACATCAGAAAATTTCTGTTTTAAAGGGCTGAGACTAGGCCTTGATGGTAAGAAGATGGAAAAGTTACTATTTCCAGGTTGCAGTTTTCTGTTCCCAGGGACTTAAGTTCCTCTTTGGAAAAAACTGATTCTTTGCTTTGGAGAAAAAAAGCTACCCCCCCCCCCCAACCCACCCAAATCCCAAAGCATCAAAACTCCAAAACACTGTAATAGGTCTTTTAGATGCAGGAAGTAAATAATTATCCATCAATTGTTTTGGAAAAAAGACTATGGAATAACTTGAGTATAGATATTCTAAACTAAAAAGATAAGTGTTCTGTTTAAGGTTATATAAATTGAGTATATGTTTTATCATTATTAAGTTTTTGAAAATCATTTGGGTTTTGAGGGGTAGAGGGATGAAGATAGAGAGAATTGTTTCTTTCTTTATATGAAGACTTGGAAAGCTTTCTGAATAAGTGTCATTGCTTGGTCCCGGAAAGACATGTGCTTGCTCTTCTTTACGCAACTGCTGATGGGATATTAAGTAGAAATTCTGAAGACTGCAGGAAGATCACACAGGCCTGTTCTCCCCTAGGGCCAGAGAGAGTTCTGTTTAAAGAGAAGGGATTGGGTGGGCTCCGTTTGACTAGGGGAACAGATTATGGGGGGTCTCATAGAGTTATTGGGCACAGTTGAACATCCAGACTTGGAGGAACACACTGTGTATTTAGGGAATTACCCAGTTGACAATCACGGACCAAATGATTGTCATGATAAAATGACAAATGATACTCCTCCTGCGTATAGATATTGGTATCTCCCCTAGAGAAAGTGGACATTTACTCTAAAAAAAAATCTGGTTCTGGGAAAGCACACAGGAATTTAAAAGGCAGGCATGAGGCTGGAGTAGAGGGGGATTCTCTTCCCGTTGACAGGACCTAAGCTCTGGGTAGAGCAGACATACGTGAAGACACTCTTCTTATGGGACTGGGCTGGTTGCTATGGAAGTACCCCACAGCAACCCAGGAGAAGCAGTCACATTTACCCTTCTGCTATTCCCTAACTCTTAAGAAGTCTTTTCAAAACCGCAGTCTTGTTTTAGTTGAGCTATGGAAATTAAGAGTAGGGTATGTGCTCATGATCTTTGCCATTTCCCGACTCTAGAACCTGGGTAAACCACTTTTCTTCCGTGAACCTCAGTTTTATTGTTTTTCAAAATAGGGATAATACATAACTCAGGGTTATTATATGGATCAAATGAAATAACTTGTTCCAAAGGTACTCTGAAACTCCAAAGAACCATGAAAATATAAGAAATTATAATAATCCTTATATTAGGTTGTAGTCCTTATAAATCGTCTTGATTCTGACCCAACCTTTTTTGAAATCACATCTTATGCAGTAGAGGTTTGCACTTATATTGAAAATAAGTTCCATGAGTCAGTACTCAGAATCAAATGTTCTATAGCAGAACTAGTCATAATGCAACTTTAAAGTTTAAATAGCTCAGAACACCAAGGAGATAGAGCAGTAAAATGGTGGCAGAATTCTTTGCTTCTCTACAGTCAAAGTTCTTTTGGGGAAAAAGGAGAGAATTCTTAAGTAGAGTAATGCTGCCAAAGAATTACTTTCTGACCACGGTTTTGTCTCTTAAGAGTCTATCATTAACAGCAGAGGAACCCAATGAGGTCTTTTTCTCTTAAAAAAATGGCCAAACCTTCAGATTAATTAAGTGACATGCAATTAATAATGTGTTGGCACTCTTACCAGAGCTGTGGAAAGTCTGAGTTCTGTCAGATTTTGAATAGTAATGACTTATCTTGGGGACAAATCATTAGAGAACCTAATTTATTGGGGGAATCAATCAAGTAAATATATCTTTTCCCCTTGTCTTAGTCCATTAGGGCTGCTCTAACAAAAAACCACTGACTAGGTAGCTTCTAAACAACAGAAATTTATCTCTCTTTGCAGTTATGTGTGCTCACTTGGATTCTGTCCTCAGTAGCAGCCAAGTGCCTGGAGACGGGTACCAGCCTGCTCTCCCCTTGGCAGTGCTGTGGTTGGCCTACGATGCCTTCCATTCTTCTGGCCAGGTGCTTACGGCTTGCTAGCTACAGTAGTGATGATCTTCTGCGCCTTTTGCATTGTTGTATTCCTTTGTCTTTATTGTTGTTTTGTTTCAACAGTTCAATTACATAAAATAGAGAATGCTCTGTTAGTTAAATGTTGAAGCACCAAAAATTTCTGTGGAAGTTACATTTTGGATTTAGGAGGACTCATCCCTGAGGGATTTTTCAGGAACAAATTATCCTCCCAAGGCTGAAGAAAGGAAGGAAGAGGCAAAACTATACCATAATAATGGCAATTCCCCCCAATAATTATGTAAATTCAACTTAATTACCAATGAGTTTCTTGAAGAACTGGAAAAATATTTTAAAGCTCATATGGAAGAATCAATATATGTTTGTTGCCAAGATATTATTTTGGGGAAAAAAGGATAGTTAAATTGTACCTATAAGATATTTAAATTATTAAATTATACTAATCAATCAAATCAGTACAATGTTGGCATAGGAATAGCCAAATGGATAAATGAAACAGAATAGAAAACTCCAAAATAGATCCAAGTATATATAATAACTTAAAATATAAAAAGTATTTTAATCTATGTGAAAAGGAGGGTGTTAGTATAATTGTATATACAAAAGGAAGAAAATAAAGGGAGAAGTAAATTTCAGATGGGTTAATAATCTAAAACTTAAAATGAAACTATAGAAAATACTTTTAAAATAAGATATTATCTATAAAACCTCAAGGTGAGGATATGCTTAAGCAATAAAGGAAACCCAGAAGCCATAAGGAGATAACTAAAATTTTTTTAAAATAATTAAACACAAAGAATTCTGCTTGGCGTAAAACTCCATAAACAAAGTCAAGAAACAAACTATGTTCTAGAAGAAAATATGTACAAAACTCATGGCTGACAAAGAGTTATATTCCTAATATACAAAATACTTTTCTACAAAACAACAAATCCTGCCATAGAAAAGTGAGCAAAGAATATAAAGGCAGTGTAAAGAAGAAGAAATGCAATTCACCAAGACAGAAATGCTCAACTTCACAATAATAAGAAAAGTGGAAAGCAAAATAACCAGATATAATTTTTCCCTCATTATTGTTGCGAACATTTAAGACTGTAGCCTCTGGTGCTAATGAGGATGCAGAGCCCAGGCAATCTCGTACACTCGTGATGGGAGTTTGAATTGCTTCTTTATCTGCCAGTTGCTGTTAAAATATTAATTGTGCATAGTCTTTGACTCAGCAATTCTAATTCTAGAAATTCATTGCATGGAAATAAAATTGCAAACATGAAAGTATATACATAGGAGAGTGTGTACCGCAGGATTGTTTGTAACACCAAGGTAACTGGAAACATCCTGAATGGCTATTAGTAAAGTAATGATTAAGTATATTAAGGTACATCCATATGACAGATGATTCTGCAGTTATTAAAGAGGAGTTAGAGTATTTGTACTGACCTGAAAATCTAAGATATATTATTAAGTGAAAGAAATGCAAGTGTGGGCAATACGTATAATATGATCCTATTTTCATAGAAAGATAAACCCCTATAAATGTGTATATATGTTCATATGTGTATGCATATATATATTCACACACACACACACATTTGGCATGCTATCTTCACCAGGATTTTCTGGTTTCTAAGCAGACCTTTTGCACAGAAACAACTTCAGGACTTGGAAAGCCCAGTATGAAGTGTCCATCTAAGGTATGAACAAATTTGAGAGGTTATGGGGTTCAAAGTAGGTGCTCATTATAATTTTAATAACCTTCTGATATAGCATTCAAATAGGCAGCATTCTAATTGGAGGTAGGAATGAAATATATAGAGAAAGGTCCTCTTCTCAAAAAACTAACAGTGGGGAAATACACAAATACACAGACAATTTTAATTTATTGTGATAAAAGTCATTGAAAAGTAAAAGCATTGAGTGCCATAGGCACATAAAGAAGGTCATCAACTGATTATTTTGTGGATCAAGACAGGATCAGGAGAATCAACAACAAATTTTATGATCAAGAGATGAGTGAGGTTCAAATAAGTCAAAAGGAACAGCTGGGAAATGGATTTCTGGATGGTTTAAAGAGAAAATATATTCTAAAAGACTGTGGATATTGAGACCTCCAAAGAATACTTAGTGGAGATTTTCTCCTACCTCTTTTTCTGCTTTGTCTGTGCAAATTTCTCTTATGAGACTCCAGCTGACCCTTCCTAACCTACTTAGCAGAAAAGATGCAACCTGCTCCAGTGGCTGTGGAGAAAGAAGGGCAGTGAGGAGAGTAGGTATGGAAGGAATTTGTTATAATCTGTCAACCTCGCTGTTGATCTGGCCAGAGTTGCCAGCCGTGGCGCTATCTGCTAGAGTTTGATCATTGCCTGAATCACGGGTAACCCTGTGAACACATGGTGCCAGTTGTGATAAGACACTTTGCTTTCTCCTCTAGTCTGAACCTCCCTACCCCTTAGGTCTGTCTTAATGGAAGAGCGGATTAGTGTCAGGTTCCTGCTGCTCCAACTAGCCCGTCTTCAGAAATAATACTTTCACTCCATTTTGAACTTTTTATCTCTACCATACCGTCAGTTTAAATACGTATGCAAGTCAAGTTTGGTATATGATTATATTTGTGGCACAATCTCGAGAATCTGAGTTTATTTATCTGAGAACTTTATTTCAAAAATAAAAACTAGCTTTTTACAGCTTCTTTATACTTATAAGCACTTTATGTATACATTATCTTATTTAATCCTCCTGACAAGTCCATGAAATTATTTATTAAAGAAAAAACAAAGGCTGATTTTACAGCATATAGAAGGGAAAAATAGCCAGAAAGGAAAGTTTTATTAAAGAAAAATTATTTTCTGAGTTGAATATCACTTTTGTGCATTAGTTTTTGAGGAGGTTATAGGGTATATGGGGAATTTCGGTATCTTGTGGAAATATGTTACAGATCCTGAAAATTGGCGCATGCATTCATTGGGTATGCAGGTTTGGGGTGTGCCAATGTATATTTTATAGACACATTTCTCACAATTTAGCTGTGCACATGTGTTAGCAAACAGGTTCTGTTATGCGGCCAATATACTAAAAGGTTTGCTTTTCTCATGCCTACTAAAATCAGCATTAAGATATCAGTTTTCTTTCTGTAATAAACGGGACAGATGGTATATTAGAATTATGGACTCTGCCCCTTCTCGTACCTTGTGCTTAATGGGATGGAGGCTAATTATCAGATTAGGACAAGGACTGGCCCCTTTCCACACTCATTCAGTGTGGGTCCATTTATGGAAGCTAGTGCAGTTGGCAGAGCTGTAGGAAGAGTTCTCTGGGCAGATGACAGCCAAGAGTCTGATTACATTTTAGACTAATTTATAGTGAAGGGAACTGCCTTATCCACACTTTTGGTCTAGTCTAGTGTACTAATTCCATAGACCTTAATAATTGCTCATTTTCCTAGTCTGTTTGGATGATGTAGACCACTTTGTTTACAAGGTAAATTTGACTTCGATGTTTATGGCAAACCAAGCTTGTACAGTTTTAAAATTTGTGAGTCATCAGTCTTGTATTCTTCAAAAAATTCTGAAGTCTTCCAGTAACGTCTAATTGGTCTCCCATTTGGGTATTTTCTAATTCATTTACACAGTGATGTCATTGCCTCCCATTTGTATATTCCTATTGTGTATTGTCTGTGCTGTAATGGCATCTCTTAGCTAATTCTACCCGGTTTGTTTTCTGAGTCAGGCCTCTCATCTATAGAGGGATCTTTAATTGGCTGACTCATTCGCTCTGTTGATTCTTTCTTATGATGGTTTATTTTTTATCCCTTTTTCTTGTCAAGTAATTATTAGATATTTTTGAATATTTTTTAAAGGAGTAGAAAGACTGTTAGCATTAACTTGTACCACGCACACTTATTTTCCCACTGACAGTGACTTAATTTCTGTAGAGGAGTCTGCTTGTGAGACCTATCTTTCTTTCTTCCAAAGGTGAAACAATTTGCTTCAAAATGGTGACAGTTGTCCCAAGGATTAGAAAATTTTATTTTAGAAGATTTATAAACCATCATCAATGAGTAACCTTTAGTGACATATTTATTATACTTAATTCAGTTCAACCAACATTTAAAGATTATCTGTTGTGCCATACATTTTGCTAGAAACTAAGATTACAGATAAATTAGACTGTCCCTGGTATAAAAGATATTATAATCCAGCTGGGGGAGAGAAGACATAAATTCTGATCTGGAGCATGGACTACCTAGACCTCACATGTTAAGAATTCCTTTAATATATAAAAAAGGTCTATTCTTTTTTATTGGGCATTTAGAATATACCTTTTACCAGAGTGTCTGAGGATCGGTGTACGGTTTTTTGTTAAAACGTGAAATGGCTGGTCATATATCCATTACTTTGTCTTAAGTGTAGATACGTATTGTTCCTATATCAGATGTTATCTATAGAATAAAGAGTTTGTGCAATTATTACATCATATATTGTTGATCAAAAGTATGTATTCAAGGTCAGAGCAGGCACTTTCTTCCCCAAGTTATTCAGTCACATCCTTAGTGTTTACCACACTGACATCGTGCAGTCTGCACCTTGCTATACGTGACGTTGAACCTCAGTGCTCTTGCTGCGTGTTCATGGCTGAGAAGTAGCTTGTGCTTTCCCTGGGGGCTGTAAGAACTGTTTTCCTTTTCTTTACATGCCAGTCAAAGGCGCCTGTTCCGGCAGTGAACAGCATAAAGGCAGAAGTTTAGCAAATTTAAAAGCCTTAGAACCCTCCAATTTAGGATGTTTTCTAGGGAAAAGATGAATCCATGCCTACAGCTTTTTTATTACCCTCTTTTATGGTCACTAGCAAATGGAATTTCAGCCTGCGCTGTCTCCTTTAGAGAACTTGTTCACTAAAAAGGGATTTGAATTTATAGTAATTCAATATATTCAATGCAGATCAATTTGCCATTAATTATTTGGATTGTTATAGCAATAAAGATTTTCATGACAAACTATTTTTCTATTGTCTTTCACAGTGTGGAAATTAAACATGCTATTTTAATGGGGTTTCTTCTGAATTTGGCATTTTGCTGATGAAACTCTCATTTTAAAGTGTGACTTCTACTTCCAAATAAATAACCAATAGATATTGTATCTGTGATCTAATAACTATTGACAGCTGCAAATATTTTAAATTTCCAAAGATTTTTCTATTAAAGTTGGTTTCAAATACAGACAGTCCCAAGACTTTTTTCTAGGGCTATCACAACCGTCCAGCTTGGGCTGTTCTTGTCATCACAATTTCCTGGAGATGGCAGCAAAGTACACAGAAGCAAGGGGACCAACCATCACACATAAATAAGTGGCGAGATGAATGGCTCTGAGCAATTCTGGGGATGACTGACAAAATGCATTGGCCTTTTTGGCTCTCAAATGACAGGGCAGGTAAATAGAGAGCTGATGTATATTAATTTGATTTTTAATTATATTCGATAGCTTCCAAAAAGTCCTTTACAAACTGCGGGCTTTATTTTATTCCTCACCTGTAGTCAAGTCCATGGCTCTCCTGTCTCCCTGCTTGTCTGTTGCCCTTGTTTGTTTCGTAGTAAAAGTATTGAGAGAGTTCCTGAGCAAACATTTTTTGAAGCCTTTATTTTATGTACCAATCTACAACATTTGTTATCCCTACTTCATTTTCATACAGCTATTTCTAATCTTGTAGCACACTGCATTTCAATCCCTCTAGGTTGTCAGATTTTCAGAATCTATAATGGGATGATTAACTGGCAAGGCGATGCAGAGGCTAATAACAGATTGCAAAGGACATCATATTAGACATTGTAAAAGCCCTCTTTATTCCAAAGTGTACATCCAATAATGCCCCAGCAGACATGAGTAATGAGCATCGTACTCAGAATAACAGGGACCCTATTGTTTTGGATTTTGTGCAGAGATGTTATTAAAATGAAAAAGAGAGAACTTCTTTCTACTGAATTGCAACTGTTGGTTTCAATGCTAAACTTGTTTGTCAAAATGCTTTTGCCTGGAATCAGAGAAAGCTTATATAAGACCAAAATTTTTCATAAGTTGGTTGAGTACTATAAGAAATTTCGCTTTGGAGGAAGCTCAGTGACGGATTTTAAAATGTAAATATCCAGTGTTTTTCAGCTAAAATGAATAGCTATCTTTTGAGAGTATTTTTGAAGTAAATTTTACTTTTAAAATGAGAGAAAAAAGAACACTCTCGATGATGAGTAAAGATTTCTGACATCAGATCTTGAACATAAAGTTAAAAATAAATAAAAGAATGTTTACTTCCTCAGACAATAGATAAATAATATGAAATGATTAAACTATTGTTTTTGGTCAGATTGTCTAGTTAGTCCAATACATTTTGGTGCAATGAGAACTTGCTTTTTAACTGGAAATATACCAGAAGTATTATCCTGTACTTATATGCTATAGAAAGTTCTGAAACATTATTTACATTTAAACAGTTGATGAGCTAAATACAAATCATTTCCATCTATTCACTTGAGGGAGACAACTTGGGATAAGGTAAAGGAGCTCTAAAAGTAGGGCCTGGAGCTTGGCTTCAAATTTGGGTGCTGTGTTTTTTGTGCCTCTAACCCAAAGATACCTTTTTGTTGGGTGAGGGCTTGTCTACACACCACCTGAACTTGGTGTTTCTTCATCATGATGTAATGAAGCAAATTAACAGACTTGAACAGACACATAAACCGGAACCTAGAATGGTAAAATAGAAAGACATATTTAAAGGTGTGCCTAGCCATAGTATAAATGATGTTATTTAAAAAAAAATTAACTAGTTTTAGTATTTCCCTTTCCCATTCCTACTCTATGGAAAAAAGTCCCAGGAAAGATCTTTTGAAAGGCCCAAATTTCCATTCTCTTACTCTAGACATATTTTTGTTTCAGAATCTTTGAGAAGGGGATAGATAGAAGGAGAGCTTATAATGGAGAGGCAAAAGTGGCCAAGTTTAAAGGTGACAGGGGTGGGGAATGTTGAAAGTTCCCGAGACTAAGAGCAGGACTGGGAGTTTGTGACCCTGCTTGTATACCACATCTTTGGTGGGGGCTGCTGCAGATTCTTGCAATAGTAGTAATGGAACAAAAGCTCTTCTTTCTTGCAGAATTGCCAAGTACCACTCTATAACAGTACTGTGGTTTATGATTATTAACAAATTTAATGCTTACAACAAGTCCTTTTTGGTAGACTCTGGTATTGGTGTATTCTAATAATTTTACACATCTTAGGTACAGACAAGTTAAATAACGTGCTCAAGTCAAAAAGTGAGTAGATTTGAATATAATGGTCTGAGCCTGCGTCCTTAATGACTGGACACTTGCACAGTGGCCTGAAAGTTGTCTGTATCTTTCTGTGTACAAGTCTGTGGGCAATGGAATGACTTTCTAAGGGCTAGAGTACCAGTTCTCGACAGCAGCATGAAGGAAAAGAAGAAGGAACTGCAATGTTTGGAATCACTGTGGACCAAGGACCAGATCCATTCCCGATTTTCTGGCATAATGTGAGCCTATGACCCTAATATCCAATGGAGAGGAAAATAACCCTGATAATGACTGGGATTGGATTCCCTGCCAGCTAGGTAGATAGGAGCTTACAGCTGAATATGTCCAAGCCATATATCTAACTGGGTTCTTTACATCTTTATTTGGCTGTCTAATAGTCATTTCAAGCTAAATATGTACAAAACTGGGCTCTCAATTTTCCCATTGTCATACTGTGACTTATAATAAGAAACATATATTTGGTCATTGGTCTTTATCCCCATTTCTGGCACACAGCTCCTAAAACCCTTGGAATTTCCTAAGTTATGAGTGAGGTAAAGGTCTTTTTTTATGTGAATGAGGTGAGTTTTGGAGAGCACCTAAGGGTGGGGGCTGGTTGCCAGGAGAACCAACCATGTGATTAGAGGGTTGGAACTTTCAGTCTCACATCTCCCACCCCTGGGGAGGGGAGAGGACTGGAGACTGAGTTCAATCACCAAAGGCCAGTGATTTAATCAGGCAGGCTTATGTAATGGAGCCTCTATAAAAACCCAAAAGCATAGGTTTCAAAGAGCTTCCAGGTTGGTGAACATGTGGAGATTTGGGGAGAGGGTGCACCTGGAGAGGGCATGGAAGCTTTGCGCCCCTTCCCACATACCTTGCCCTATGCAACTCTTCTGTCTGGCTGTTCCTGAATTATATCTTTTTATAATAAATCAATGATGGAAATAAAATATTTCTATAAGTTCTGTGAGCTGCTCTAGCAAATTAATTGAACCCAAGGAAGGAAGGGGTGAGGGGAACCTCTGATTTATAGGCAGTCTATCAGAAGCACTGGTAACAACCTGGGCTTGTGACTGGCATCTGAAATTGAGTGGGGAGTAGTCTTGCAGGACTGAACCCTTAACCTGTGGAATCTGATGCTACCTCCAGGTAGGTAGTGTCAGAGCTGAGTTAAATTATAGGACACCGAGCTGGTGTCCCAAGAATTGCTTGGTGGTATGTGGGGAAGGCCCACACACCACAGCACATCCTGGAATTGATGATCAGGACATTTAATCAATCAGGCATGTCAACTGATATGATATCTCTCATATCAGTTCTTCTTACAGTCTTTTCCATCTCAGTTATGACAACTCCATTTTTCCAGTTGTTCAGCCCAAAACCTCAGAGTAATCCTTGATGCATCTCTTTCATTCACGCTCTAAATCTAGTTTTTTGTCCTTTTGACTCTCGTCTATCAGAATTTGACCATTTCTCCCTGCCCCCACTGACACCACCCTGGACCAAACCACCATCATTTCTGGATTATTGCAGTAGCCCTTGGACTGGTTCCCTGATTCTGCTCTTACCCTCCTTTAGTTTATTTTCAATGTAGAGGCCAGACTGATCCTGTAGAGCATATGTCAGATTATGTCACCCTTCTGTTCAGAATATTTCAATGCCTTCCCCTTTCAGTTAGAAAGTCTTAATCATGACCTACAAACCCTAGGGCATCTGGCTCCTCATTTTCCCTCTGATTATTACTGCCATTCTCATCCTTTTCTCTCAGCTCCCACCACACCAGCCTTCTTGCTTCTACTTGCAGTCCCAGGGCCTTTGAACTTGCTGTCCCCTTTTTGTAGAATGCTCTTCTTCCAGATATTTGCATGGCTAATTGATCTCACTTCCTTTTCATCTTAACTAAAAGTCACCTTTTCAGTGAGGCCTTCCCTGTCTACCCTGTCCAAAATATAATCTCCTCATACTCTCAAGAATTCACATCCCCTTCCCTGCTTTATTTCTCTCCTTGGAACACAACGCTATCTAATATATCTTTTATTTATCATGTGCATTTTCTATGTTCTCACCAGAATGTTAGCCCACAAGCATTATTGTCTTTTTAATCACTGATTTATACCTAGCCAAGTGTCTGGAACACAATAGGTATTCAATAAATGCTTTCAGAATCCATGAATTTATAGAACTAAAAGAATGTGATATAACTTGCACCTTAGGGATGTACAAAAAATTCATACTCATTTCAACAATGTTTGGATAATAGTGGGTGCTAGTTAAATTTTTATCTACTTTTACCAGCAGGCTGATAAATAAATAAATTAGCAGTATAGCCTGCCAATTATGTTTCCAAGGCATTTGGAAACGTAAAACATGTGATGTAAAAATAAAGATGATTCATCACTTGATCTGTCAGTTTGACATAAGACACATAGGATACTATCTGTATATTGCTATTATTATTTTATCTATCTATTTACTAATTTAAATTCATTTGAGCTGGTGTCCAGTTAGGTGATGACTCCATTGATTACTCACCTTCTGTTGGTTACTCTATCATCTATGCTGACGTATTTCATTTCCACATGTTCATTGGGTAGATGAGACCAGTGGCTGAGGGACTGGTACATTGGATTTGTGTGGATCTCTCCAGGGTTATTGTTTATCTTCCTCCTCAGGAATTCTTTTTCTATTGTGGAATTGAATATCCTTATTTCCTTCCTAACACATATATGAATGCCTTTTATGGTCCAAAAGTGTACACTAACATACAAAAACATCTAAGATAAAGTGGCTGCCCCCAAGGAACCTATATTTCTGGCTTAACTATGCTCAATTTATTATTAACTCTGCATTCATTGAGAAAATGGAAAGTTTGTGATTGCCATGGACTCAAATCTTTCCTGGAGGAGGCATCTATAAACAACAAAAAGGACCTCATAGAAAGAGATAAGGGATTTCAAAAGACAGAAGTCTGAAAGTAGAAGAGTCACAAGCTTAGATGGTCAGGAAAAGGGACCTAATCGTTATGTCAGTGCATGGAGGTAAGTAGGAGGTAACAATTTAAATTGAAAAGTGGACTTTAGTTTGTTTAATTTAGAAACACACATCTGGGTGCATATTCTCTTGATGCTGATATTCATGATGGAAACATCCATCCATTGCCTAGGCAGAAATGAAAACTGGAAGAGTAATGACTAACTCTGTAACAGAATCTTAAACATGCAATTTCTGACTTTTTTTTTTGTTGCTATCTGCCGTCAAGTAGGCTCTGACTCCTAGAGATCCTATGGATGAGTGATGAGTTAATAAAAATATTAATTGGCTTCCCTTCAGGAGCTGTTGACTTCTTAAAAATGTAAATTAAAAGAAGTAGAGGTAAAGGATCCCTCTGCCTCCAATTTAAAATAAAAAAAAGAGGCCTGGTGGTATGCAGAGTAATAATGTTCACATTCTAATCCCTAGAACCTGTGAGTATGTTACTTTATATGGCAAAAGGGACTCTACAGATGTGATTAAGTCAAGGACCTTGAGATGGGGAGATTATCCTGGATTACCTGGACGCGCCCAACGTAATCACAAGGGTCCTTGTAAGTATGAGGCAGGATGGTTGGAGGAGATGCAGAGGTTGGAGTGGCTGTGGCCATAAACCAAGGAATGGGGGCCACCTCTATTAGCTGGAAAAGGCAAGGAAACATTCTTCCCTAGAACTTCAGAAGGAATGCAGCTCTATTGGCCTATTTCAGACTTCTGAACTCCATGACTGTAAGATAATGAATTTGTATTGTTTTAAGCCACTAATATTGTGGTAATTTATTAGCAGCAGTGATAGGAAACTAATATAGGCCTTGAAAGCAGATTCTTAGAATTGTTGAGTGATCGCATCAAGCTAATTTCCCCAATTTTATTTGTATTTTCCTTCCATATGGTTTTCATAGACTTAATAAAGTAAATACTATAGCTCTTCTGATTAGTGATACCAAGTGGCTGTGATATCAATAATTATCTGGATCTATGAAGTACCTTTTACTCCTAGAAAAAGCTGAATATATTAGGTATATGTTTTGAATGACCATATAGTCTTTGTTCAAAGGATACCTATTTAACCTCTGTCCAGGTGGCTGATAAATAATAAATAAGCAGTGTAGCTTGCCAATTAAGCTTCCAAGGCATTTAAAATACAAGAAGTAAAAAGAGAGAGAGCAGGCTTCTTTCAAGTCTTGCAATTTTCAGAAGGTTTAAAGCACCAATCTTTTTAGGCCTCATTCTTGTGAGAAAGAGTATAACAAAACCAGGAAAAATGGAGCGGTTTGAATCCGTTTTTGAGTCAGAGTCTAGAATAAGAATGGACAAACAGTGTGAAATCTTTGTACTATTTTTACAAGTCATTCTCATTAAAGTCTGAAGACTGTAAACTCATTGGGCTCCTTCTAGGATAATGTCCCCCCTACTGTTATATTTCTTCCAGTGAAACCCATCTGTGAGCTTTTGCAGGATGTTCATGACGTGCATTTAAATTGCCTGTTGTGTTCCAGAAACCTCTTCTTCCTGCAAACAAGTGGTGACCTCTGCTCTATGTTCATTCAAAGGACAGACACTGTACATCATCCTAGGCAGGCAGCCAAATGATGGCCACATTCTGTTCAATGCAGAAATACACATTTTCATTAAACCAAGATAATTACAAAAAGTAGCATAGAGGAATATGAGTAATTCCATCAGTAATTACAGCAATTATATCCTTAATTGCCATGCCACCTCCAGTGTCACATTATATATATGTACTGTCATTTTACAGAGAAAACACTCATACGTTTTATATTAAAGATGTACCTGGTTACATCAGGTACGTCTAGTGGTTAAAAGATAATTGAGGTAGTATTGTTTCATGCTTGCAATGATCAAAGCAAAATGCACTGTATTGTCCTCATCATTGTCGTTACTGAGTGCTTTTTCGAGGCACTCAAGAAACATAGAGAAATAAAAACTAGTATACTAGAAACCATCGTTTCATACAGTTTCCTTCCTAAATGACTGAAAAACACTTTCTCAAATTTCCTAATAAAGAGAAAAATACCTGCCGTTAGGTGTTTCTTCAATTCTGTTCCTAGAGCATATGCTTATAGTTAGCCTACTAAAATTTTAAATATTTGTCTCTAGATTTGACTTTCTAGTCTCCCATTTCTTTACTAGTGTATCAGAAACAAATCTTTATGCTCCCCCAGTGTTCTTGGAGTGGAAAGCCGAGCAAGGCTGCATTACTTTCATCTGCCTACTGAGCTGGTATCTCTTCCTCAGCCTGTAGCCTAGTGTCAGTGTAAGGAAAAGACTTGAGCTTCATCTGTCCTCTTGCTCAGCTATTAGGAGTGACTTTGGGCTTGACTTCCTTGCTGCTAAGCTTTCTGGTAAATGTCAGCCCTCAGAGATGTGATATAGTTCATCCCAGTGAGGCAGGAGTGGAGCTGAGCTGGATGGGGAGCATGATCTCTTTTGCATCCCACTAAGGCAGATTTTCATAGCATTCGCTTTTTTGATTCAAAATTTTGTATTTGATTGGGATTATTTTGTAATCTCACAATAAAAGACACTCTCATGTTTGTATTTGTTCCCCTGTCTACCTATCCTCACCCAACTGAGTGGTCTCAAGTTGCCTTGATGGCGGCAAGGCCAGGGAGAGAGTTCTGGCAATAACATGTCCAAACTGCCAACCACCACATGGGGAGAATATGTGTTACTCTTCCCTCAACCTGGGGTTTCACTTTATGCAGCAATAGCTGCTGGTAGAACAAGTGAAGTTACGTGAATTCACAAATATCTTGTGTATTTACATTAAAGACTAGGACCACGTCAGTTTGACCTACAATGGCTCTATGCAGCTTAGAAATTCTCCCAGGCAAAATCACAATTTGATCACAATGTACAACTGAGATGAGCCTCTTGTGGGAGCATCCTTTATCCAATGCACAAATCTCCCCAGGCACCTCCTAAGCCCTTCCCTTAAGGTGAATATAGCTGGAACATATGTTCTTCTGTCCCTGATTATTACTCTCTACTCACGTTGCTTGTGGCTTTCCTCATTATGACACTCCTAACATGGCTAAGTTTCAGCTGTATTCTTGGATGATAGCATCTCCCTTTTGAGTTTTTAGAAACACAACATCTTGCAGATTCCTTCAGAACAGATTCCTGTTCTTCCCCAATATCTTGCTGATCTCTGCCACTTACTTGCTATGCATCTTGACCAAACAACTAAAACTCTCCCCATCTTAATTTCCTCCTCTGCACAAATAAGGATAATAATGCCTATGTCATAGGTTCATTGTGAGGGTTTAATGAATTAAAATTCATTAAGTGCTTAGATGATGTCTGACATATAGTTAGTGCTCAATAAATCTTAGCTATCTTTTCACCATAATTAATTACCCTGAATTCACTAAACTTGTACATTCTATTTTTCTTAAACCCTTTACTTCCTAGACACAATATATCTTTTCTGATCAAGATTTCTTATCAATTCAAGCATGGCTGTTGAGCCCATTTTAAAGCCCTAAACAAGTGCTTTTCAGAGATCTGCAGTATTTAAATGCTTAGCTTTTGTAGTAGACAGTCAGGTACAAATTTGTTTTTGCCTATTAGCTCCATGATCCTGAGTAAATTACTTAATCTCTCTAAGCCTCAGTTTCCTCATCTGTAAAATGGCGGAGATGATAGAAAATGTGCCCTCATATGGTTACCCTGAGGATAAAATGAGAAAAATTCATTGAAGGTAGTTACCTAAAAAGTTTCCTAGTATGTAACAAATGTTCAGTGAGTATCTAAGTATATTATTAGTTTGCAATTAGATTATAGATGACACTTTATGTCTTGAGACTTGGACAATATAGATTTGATCCTTTATATTTTGCATGTGGTTATTTTTCTTTCCTTTTCCTTTTTATTGAGGTAAAAGTTACAAACAGCAAAATGCACAAATCTTAAAAGTACAGGCCAAGGAGTTTAGACAAGTGTGACCAACAACTCAAACAAGATATGGAATATTTCCATCATCCCAGAAAGTTCTATTGAGCCTCCTTCCAGTTAATCTCTATGCTCTGATAGGCAACCACTGCTCTGATTTCTAGTACCATTGATTAGTTTTGCCTGTTCTTGAACTTCGTTTGTATGGTGGGAAAATAGAGTGTGTATTCTTTTCTATTTAGCTTCTTTCACTCAATATGATGTTTTTGAGGTTTATTTATGTTGTTGCATGTATCAGTAGTTCATTTTAAAAAGTTGCTGATTAGTATTCCATTATATGATATACCACATTTTGTTTATTCATTTTCCTGTTGATGATATATGGGTTGTTTTCACTTTTTTGGCTATTATTAATAAAGATGTCATGAACATTTCTGTACAAGTCTTTGTGTGGGTATGTTTTTGTTTTTCTTCGGTAAATATCTAAGAATTGAATAGGTCATAGGGTAGGTGTAAATACAGTACATTTTTTATATGTTGATCTTATATCCTTACTTTGCTAAATTTACTTATTAGTTGTAGTAGTGGCTTTTCTGTAGATTCCTGGTGATTTTCTACATCCACAATCATTTAGTATTCAAATAAAATAGTTTTATTTCCTCCTTCCTAATCTTGATGCCCTTCTCCATTCAATTCCAATTGATGATTTTTATGATTAACTGAACTCAATTTACCTGAGGAAAGGAAATGTTCGACGTCTGATTATTTCTATTGCTTATCAATCTAAAAAGAATTTTGAGGGGCCTGTCTGATTAGGTCTACAGAATCTTCAGGAATATTTTACTGAAAGAAAAATCCTTAAGGTTGTGAAAATCTAGAAATATGAGTTCTATCGATGCTGCTCTTAACTACTTCCTGAGGGTGAACGTGAGTAACCATTTGTTCTGTGGACAGTTGGGAGTAGAGATATCTTATTAGTCTGATTTCCAATGTTAGGATTTTATGTTACTACAAAACTTTGTTGAACTTCACAGCTTTCATATCATTAGACCTCCCTGTCTTTCTGCAGGTGTTATTAACCTTATTTCAGACTGAAGAAAATTTCGCAGAACATGCTGAAATAAATCAGCAGTGCTGCAAAGAAAAAGATTGATAAGAATTTCTATCCAGGTCTACTCCCTCTTTTGCCAGATACTATGGGTTATCTAAATTAATCCAAACAATGACTTTCCCCCACAGAAAAAGGAAATTACAACTTTAAATCAACCCATCATATTTTCTGCCTATGTGCTTGAGCTCCAGTGGAGAAGTTTCCTCGGGTGCTCTTTCATTATCTTAGGCAAATAAGCAGCAGGGGCTTCTGTGTAAATATGCAAATGCACACTCTGAATTAAGGCATATTGTTTGCTCAGTTAATATGTGCTTTGGAGGAGGCATTATTTGCTTATAAAGCTCTGAAATCCCTTTGTAGATACATCATCTTGGGCTGACAGCTTCGAGAGGTGGAAGTTGATGGAGCACTTACTCTAGCAGTCTGCTTGAAGTGCCATTGGTGCGGCTGGTGGGGAGGGGGTTGCTGATGGGTGATACTTCTTTCTGTCACCCCAGCAATGGAACAACCAGAAATAGCAGACAGCATGTGAAGAGACGATGATAGAGTATGAGGGATACACAGAATGAAAATTACCCAGAATATGGCAGGCCTTCTCCCTGAATAATTGAGAACTTGCTGGAACAGTCACTCACAGAGAGGCACAAAGTGGGGATCTTTCTGTGGGTGCACTTACAGGAATAACTCCCCATATTCCGAAGAGAGAGAATATGTGAAGGGAAAATCTATTGCTTACATTATGTCCCTATCCAACTCAGAGTTTCCAAGAGAATGACAGGGAAGAGAGAGCTGTTGGTTTTTTGCTGAACTATGGCCATCTGGCTATTACAACTACAGACAATTAGACATAATCACAACTCCCTTTCTCCTCTCTTCTAGAAGTTGGCATGCTGAAATTTGGGCTTGTGGCCTTGTATTTGGAAGCTCAGCAGGTGTATTCTGAGTCCTTCCATGTAAAAAAAATGTGACCTTAGAGTAGCACTGCATATATTCAACCCAGATTAATGATCTCTAGGTAAGAAAAACTTGGCCATATTCAGTTAAATGTCATCTTGGCCTAAGTTAGGAGCACTAGAGTTTTCTTTTAATGACAAGCGACTTTAAATCAAGAAGTGCTTGGACAAAAGTGCTATTGCAGGTTGTTTCCTGGAGATATGTATCTTATGGCTAATAGCACCATTATGTGAGTGGTGCAAACATATCTTTTAGTCTCAAGCTTCCTTTTACTTCTGCCTCTGGTGAAAACTCAAGAATACAGAGGTTATCATAACAAGACAGTAGTAGTTTGAATAAAAAGTTAAGGGTAAAACAGAGTAAGCTTACTTTGATGAATTTGCTAAGAAAAATATATCTGACTTCGGCACTTTTTTTTTCTGGACAATTTGTTTGAGAGGAAGTTACAGAATCAAAAGTTTTGAAAAGTGTGACACACCAAGTGAATTCATAAGCCAACTTTCTCTGCAAAACAAAGCTCAAAGGCACAGAAGCACAAAGCAAGGTTTCAGTGGCTGCTACAAACTCACTCCCTTGAAGTTGTCCTATTGCTTTTATAAGCTAAATTGCAGCATAGCCAATGGGCAGATAGAAGCAGGTGGGGTCCCACTGTGGACATATTCCATCTGCAGGCCATTAGGAGTCTGCTCCAGTTGTCCTGTGTCATTCTCATTAAACACTAATCAAAAGGCTGGGCTCATCTTTTTTGCAGTGCTCCCTATTTCTTTTAATGCACCTGCAAATGAAATGGGCTTAATGGACTGAGGCTTTGACTGATTCTCATAGCTCGGCTGCATGGTCACTAGTTGCTTCTCTTGGTAATTTACAAGGTTTCCTGCTGTATGATAAAACACAGGTGCTCAGGCTGTCATCCAGAGCAATGATTTATTAGCTTTAGTGGTACCACAGACCTCAGGCAGCAGGCGCTAAATCAAGAGAATATATACTGAAATAATATGTTTTCCAATGATGACCCATGGAGACTCTTTAGCTGTTCATGCCCTTTACCCACTGCTGTTGGTTTTGCCATTTCTCCTCATTATTTTAAAGCCCACAGGATTCACTTCCTGTCTTAATTTCTCACCTGCCAGGATGGCCTCATCACCAGCTTTATTGCTATAGATTTCTAGTTGATCCCTCACACCACCAAAGAGTTCCAGCTAATGAGTAGGACAAAGGGAACCTCAGGGGATTATTCAGCCCTCAGGGACACTTGGAATTTCTATTCTAGGCTTTACTTTGATATGGTTGCCAGACAGTAAAAGCTAACATTGTCCTTTTAAAAAACTCTACTTTGAGGTTAAATATGTCTGGATGTTCTTTTGGAACATTTCATCTACTGAATATTTCTTCATGGAAATTTGTTAAGAGGTCATGCCTTCCTATTTTTGTGACAGTGACTATCAATCAAAGTGACTTCTTGTTGATTATCAGAGAGCCCTATGAACAGATCAGAGAAATCTTTAATTACTATGAAACGCCTGCCAAACATGGGCTCAGGGAAGAATCACTCAGTCAGTCAAAGTGGAAGCCTGGTGTGGACTCTGAATTTTAATAGGAGGACAGATCAGAGATGTAAAGGGAATCCTACTAGGTAAGAAAGTGAATACCGGGAGCAAAATGTCCAAAATCATACTGAAAACTGCAAAAAGCAGGATAAGAACAGAAAGGTCAATGATGTAAAATATTAAGTAAGATAACAAAAATGAATGTTAGTTATATACAACAGATAAAAAAATCCAGAACTTTGCCCTAAATAGGCAAATACAGAGAGATCCAAAGCTTTAGCCAAAGCCACGTGGAGTTAGCGATTGTTACCTGGCGTGTGTAAGCTGTGGGATGACAGATGCAGGGCAGGGATGACAGAGCAGTGGAAGCAGGGAGGTGTGAGGACGTTCACAACTGAGGATCCCGGGATTTGCCAACTCCAAAGTGAGGTAGCTGAGTGATAAATGTGGTGAGGATGGCGTCCGCTCAGGGGATTTCTGAGTACCCTCAAAGGCAACGGCTATCCAATTTGTTAAAAAGAAGTGGAAATATGTATGATACCCTGAGGTGATATTCAAAATGTTCAACAACTGTTAAGGCAGGGCCCTGATCATTCAGAGTGGACGCCAGCCATGCCTGGAGCAGGATCGTGGATGCCTCTGCTGGGACAGGTATTAGGCTCCGGAATCCTGGGAGAGGGCTGAGCAGCAGGACTGTGAGGATCTCAGAGGGTTTCAGAGCAGTGGCTTCCTACAAACCACTAAGAAAAGGTTTCTATACGTTGACAACCTCTTCAGCTGAACCAGCGCATACTGGTTGATGTTCAGTCCTGTCAAATTTTTCTTTCATGAAGGTTAATTCATGATGTTGCAGAAAATCTCCCTTTTATCTTTGCCTCTTAAATTATATAATGAGAGAAAGCAAGAACTGAGACATTTAAGAGCAAATAATCATTGTGAGGCAATGACTTTCCTCTTCCAACTCCCTACGTGTCCAGCAAAAAAGCAGCACGAGTGCTGTGGCAGCAGTCAGAAATGGCCCTCTGGCATTCCCCACCATGGCTCGTCTTTCACAACCAACCCTGAAGTGAACTACCTTTCTTGCTCCTTTCGGTTGGTTTTAGATTGAAGATCAATTCTGCTATTATATCAGATATGTCAACTTCTCAATTTTCTTAAACACTAACAAACACCATCTTCACTATATTTGAGAAAGGAA
The DNA here is from genome assembly GCA_031878705.1 of Tapirus indicus. Classification (NCBI taxonomy): domain Eukaryota; kingdom Metazoa; phylum Chordata; class Mammalia; order Perissodactyla; family Tapiridae; genus Tapirus; species Tapirus indicus. Next base: position 134,038,393 of record CM062919.1, on the reverse strand, counting down.
ACTGGCTAAAAGAGTTAGAAGGGAACATGAGAAGCAATTTACACTATTTTCTAATAGGAATTGTACAGAAAAGGCACTCACAAATATTTGTTGAATAAGTAAATGGGTAAACGAGGAGTGGAATTATACCTTCTACAATCAGAAAGAATATCTATCATCATCTAGCTTATGTTACTCTTAGTATTGTAAAATCAATATAAATAAGTTGTCAGAAGTATAAGCAATACAGAAATGGCCTTCCATTTTTTCTTGACTGCATGGTTTTCCATTGAATAGAAGAAATATGATTGTATGACCTGTTTCTTACCTGATAGACATTTGAATTATTTCTAATTTTCAACCTTCTCAACAATTCTACAATGTTCATCTTTTTGAACCTATTCAAGTATTTCTATAAGATAAATTCTGGGAGAGGAATTGAGGTGAGAAATGTATACACATTTAAAATTGCAATACATATTGCCAAATCACTCTCAAAAAAGTTATACTAATTTATACTCTAACCAAAAGTTAATGAGAGTACTTGTTTCTCCACATTCTCAACAAATACTGGTGATACTATTTTTAAAAACTGCAATCTTTGAGGTGAAGAATTATACCTCTCTATTGTTTAATTTAAAATTTTCCAGCTATTGGTGAAGTTGAGCATCTTTTCATATGTTTTTTCCAAGCATTTCGAGCTTATATTTTTTGACATTTTTCAATTTTGGTGCTTGCATCATTTTTCTTATTGATTTGTAAGACCATTTTGTATATTAGAGAAATCAACCTTTTATCTGTGATCTGTGTTGCATTTTTACTTGTTTGTTTTTAATTTTGGTTATGTCATATTGTATCATATTTTGTGATATGGAAGTTTATAATTTTCATATTATTAAATTTATCATTTTTTTCTTTACGGTTTTCGTGTCATGTTTAGAAAATCTTTCCTCACTACAAGATTAGTGTAAAATGTGATTATATTTCTTCTAGTCCTTCCATGTTTTCATGATCTTACATTTAAGTCTTTATTCCTTCAAGAATTTTCTAATTTATATTTAAAGACTTCCAGAGAAAGATATTCTATAGCCTTTCTGGTTAACACATTCCAATCATTAGCCCCTAGAATGCTTTAGAAGAATCTTCCTTAGAAACATAGAATTTTAAAGCTAAAGAAAAAGTCTTTGTTATTTTAAAAATAAAGGAACTAAGATCTTGAGAGGTTAATAAACATACCGACTTAGAGGCACAGGAGAGAGTGGATCCCACATCTCTGATTTCTGGTTTAGGAACATTTTCCCTGTGTAATGCTGACATTTAAAATGTTTAAATAAATCCTTCAGACCAAAGTTCAAATGCCACCTTCCTGGTTTGTGTCTTCAGAGGGAACATATTTCGTTCTTTGTATGTCCATGAAAACCAAGACTATATTAATTTCTGTTTGGCCATTTTCATCCCCACATTAAGTGAGTGGGTATAGATATTATACATTTCAGAACTATGCATAAGTATGAGGAAAGAGAGTGTAGTGGAAAAAAATACAGAATCCCCAGAGTGTTTGATCACGACCACTATTAGTGACCTCTGACTGTGATAATTTAGTTTTGGGAAATATCAATGATCTCTTAGGAAGAAGCAAAAAACTTTTCAGACTAATATTTTGAATCATTAGTCATTTGAGAAAGAAGCAAATGGGCAGTAAAGTGTAATGTTTGCATTTACTAAATAGTATATTCAATTACATAAAACTTCACTGTTAAATGGGTTGTGTTAGAATCAATATTTGGTTTCTGCTACTTTCGTGTGTAAACGGGCACAAATATGTTATAAATTTGTACATGCCTAGCAATCTGTTTTCTCACCCACTGTGCCCTCTCCCCTCAATCTCTGTGGAACTCCTGGCCCTACCCTGCCTGTCTAGGGCTTCAGCCATCTGCTTTCCTTTGCTCTGTGATAGTCATGCCTTCTGGTTTCGGCCTGCCTGCTGGATTTCTGACCTGTGTTTGCCTGATCTCTGGGCGCTGTGAGGCTCTGCTTTCCCTCTGTCTGCCTAATTCCTAACTCGCTGCTCTGGCCTGCCCTTTGACTTGCGGTCCTTCTGGACTCCTGCCTGCTGCCTGCCTTTATGGCTAACTCACGGTTTAGCTCATCACTTCTCACTTGGGTGAATTCCTGGCTCTCCCAGTTTCAGTTTCACCACCCTAACTGCATTTCTATTACAGTCCACAATTCTAGCATTAATATCTAGGATTCAAGACCATTTCTTTTTTTACTTTTTTCTTTGCAGAGGAGAGTATATAACATAAACACAACTTCACCAACCTCACTAAGGTACGAGGACATTTGGGGACGGAGGGGCAAGTCACACACAGATAATTCACAGGAACACTTTCAAGTTGTTTCTTTAGTTAGGCATAGACTTGAGATGCATCAATATGATTCTTTGTGGTTTCCTTTCTTTAAGATTTTCCCTGACTCTTGGGAGGATTGTCCTTTTAAAACAAATTTTATTCTAATTTCTCCAGAAATCTCAGGATCACTGGTTTCTTTAGATATTATTCCAAGTTCCAAGAGAAGTCATCTTGGTACCAAGTCAAAACAGTTCTTTCTGAATCAGTCTGACTCATGCCTCTGTCAGTGCTATGAGCATTCTGCCCACAGAAAAATCTCTGAAGAGGCAGTGTCCTCTCTGCGTCTTTCAGCAAGCTGAGGTGCAACCTCAAATTCTTCTTATATGTCCTGTCTCTTCTCAGTTCTTATTTCATCCCTTTTTGAACTCACAAGTCCTTAAAGGCTCTAGGTTTCCTTACAACTTTGGTCATAGCACCGTAAACTTCCTAAGTAATGTGAAGTTTCAGAATCTCCAGGCATTCTAGCTAATTAAAAACCTTCTTTTGCTTCCCACATGCCACAGACTCTTCGTTAGAATGTTACTAATTACTAATGTTACTCATTTTCTTCATCTCTAATGTGACAACTACAACAATAACAATAATGTTGAACATGTACTGAGCAGTCATTAAACACTAGCTTTTATTATTATGTTTGCTGTCTCCACGATTGTTTGTTTTCTAAGGAGATGAGCTAAATCTAAAATAAAATGTTTGTTTTTGCATAACATGTCTTTTCCTTGAGTTAAGTAGTCCATTCAAAACGTATTATACACATGACATAAAAAACTTCAGAGGAGGGAAAACTTAAAAATTAAAACATAAGATTATTATGAATAAGTTATTGTAAATGGACATTAGTTGTATAATGCCCATTATTGCTAATTTTAGATGTGTAAAATACCATTGCTATCCTATTTGTTCACACGTTGGGTTCATTTTTTGTTTTTATGAATGTAAGGGTTTTTATAGGTTCCCTCATAACTTCAGTTCCCTCACCCTGATTTCTTTTAAGGTTTAAGTTTTTCAGTCTTTGAAAAGGTAGAATATCTCTGAACAGCTCAGGGAGGCCTATGCCCTCTGTCGCTGAGACTTGTTTTAGGATGCTAGCACACTTCAGAAGTGAATTTTCCAGCCACGAGGATTTTCAGGGTCATTCATTGTAATGCAGAGACCAGTCTGTGACAGAGGTGATAGGGGAAGAAAAGTCTAGTCTGGGGTGCTGGAGGAGAGGGCCTGGTAAGGGGATCAGGCTGTAGCTGCTGAGTTCAACTCATTGCATTATTGATCCCAGAGGAAAACTGGATAAAAGCCAAGACAGAAGTCCAGTGAGGCAGATCTGTTTAAACACCACACATAATGAGACTGAAATAGAGTGACTGCAGCCCAGGGGGCTAGATTCCTTCCAGACTGACTTTTCAGTAGGAAGGGGGCAGCAATCTGTATCCAGACACTCACTTCGACTAGAGCTCACTGGTTACAAGTCTCTGCAGAGCAGAGCAAAGTTCTTCAAAGCTGGATTTCAGTCTTGATCCATTTAGAGTCTTGGACAAGTATTTTCTCTGTGCTTCAATTTCCTAACCTACATAATAAGCATAACCATACCTATCTCTTGTGAAATTAAATTTGGCAGCATTGCAATTAAATTTGGTAATGTATGAAAAACACTTTGGACAGTGACTGGCACATAGTAAGTACTCAATAAATGATAGATACTATTATTATTGTCGTTGTCATTTTTATTGCTATTTAAGGTTGAAGCTGAGGGCTAGGCAGAGGCAAGCAAGAAGCCGTACACAGATACTTTTAGGAGTGAGGTTTTGCCATTCCCACTCTACAGAAAAATTCAATCTAGTGGTATTTTAACCTTTAAAAGTAGAACTTCCCTAAGGTGGGATAAGCAGTGCCCTTATCAATATCAGAGAACCTTTCTAAGTTTTTACATTAGATCTGCTTCCTAAAAGCTCAATGATGTTGGCAAAGGATATATAAGGTGGCGATGTTCTATAAAGTGCTTCTGGCCTCTTAATTCAATAAAAACCAGTTACATCCCTGCTCATTTGATCCTAGACCCAGAATGGAAGAGTTCTATCTGGCAGCTACAAGGGCTGAGCATTGTAGAGCCTGTGGGGAGAAGTAAAATAAACCTCAGATTCTTTTAGTAACTGCTGCACATACATAATTTCCTTCTCTTTTATTTAATGTTAACTGACAGAGTGAGGTATGGTATGCAAGATCTGTAAGAAATTGCCCTCAAAGATCTTCTACTCTTGTAGGAAGAGAAGATATATACAAATGTTCCAGAAAAAAATGATTACCTCTGCCCTCCACCCGCCGGTATGGCTGGAGATAAAGTGGTAGGCATAAATAGAAGACTTTTGCAGGGAATAGAGAAGTCTAATGAGCATTTTGTTAGGCTGTAGTCAAAGGACATTGGAACTAGCATTGTAATTATTCTTCTTCTTATATTTATTGTTACTTAGGACTGAAGCAGAAAGGCCAGGCAGAGGCAAGCAAGAAACTGATACATTATGACTTTCAGAGTGAGGAAATAGTCCATACTAATTCCCCCCTGGGAAATATATAGGGGGAAGAAACCAGCGAAGGGTGACTGTGAGGGCAATCACGCCCAGGACTCCCTGCTGAGTCTGTCTCTGCTTTAAAAGGCTGGACGGCAATGAGTCACATAGAATCAGGAGCGTGGGGTTTTGGAGACAGTGCTAAGCAACTGACTGGCAGAGAGTCCATGGGGGCCATAGCCAGCAGGTGTTAGGCGAGATCTGGAAATGCAGGCTGTGTGGTGTGAAACATATGAGGTGAATCATTTTCCTGTTCTTTCTGTGAATCCATAAATAAAATCGACATTATTCACTACCAGTGCTTTTGGAATTGGGTATTTTGGGGGGAATTGTAAGGGTAGATAGAGAAGAGTACTGAATCTGACCTCAGGTGAACATGGGATGTAAGTGGAGGCTGCCCGGAGGATCCCAGGACATACTTGGATTACAGCTCACTAACCATAATAAAGCATAAGATTGATAATTTTTATAAAAGAAGTAAAAAGGAACATTACCAGAGGTCTGAGTAGTGAAAAGTTACTTCTAGCCTAGGAGCAGTGAGAGGAGGGAAAAAGAATGAGGAAAGCTTTGCAAAAGAGTTAATTGGATTGGGCTTTGGGAGATGGCATATTGGACACTGTGGCTAATTCCCTAGTGGCCACTCTACCCTGATGATTTGTGCTCCTATTGTGGAAATGCTATGCCCTTTGTCAAGGATTAGTTCAGAGATGGACAGGCCCATGCTAATTTGGACCAGTAAGACTGGTGAAGTGTGTTGGGGCTTTTGGGAGGAAGTGACTCTCTTTTTGCTACTGGATGAGAACAAGGAAACTTTTAGCCTCAATTGCTACTGCCAGTACTCCTGCGACCACAGGAAAAACCAGTCTTCCCATGAAACCACAACAGAGGAGAGCAGACTTGAGGGATAGAAAGAGCCTGCTTCCCCGGTGACAATGATACAGAAGGGTAGGACCTGAATATATGGAGTTACAGAAATTCTGTAGACTTATGAGCAAAGGCATGAAGATGAGAAAGTTTAAAGTATGTGTGGAGAGCAGCCAGGAATTCACCAATAATCCTCTCCACACCTACCAGCCCTGTTTGTCCAGCATCTGAAAACAGTGTATAACAACTTCAACAGTGTGTTTATTATTGCTTTTGAGCTTTACAAATTTGAACATGATAGGAAAAATCAATTGTTTGGTAGGTAATCGCTTTCCTTAATGGCTACTTGATTTTGACATGTTTTAAGAAATTGCTGTATCAGTAGTTGTGTTTGAGTTTCCACCGCAATCTCTTAGTCACCTACTCTTTGCCACAGCAAGGTGTTGTGGGAAGAGCTTTGGAGAGAGTTACCTGTGGCTTTGAATCTCACCTTTTGGTTGTGTGATAGCTAACTTTTGAACTGTGTTTTCTCTTACTATACCCTAAGAATCTTTTTTGTTAAAATAAATGAAATCCTATTCATGTTCTAATGTTATTGCAGTCCTTGAAATCAAGACTTGACCTAGTGGAACAATGGTCCCTCTTCCAGGATTTTCAGGGAGAGATGACTCTGAGAAAAGAGTCTATTATATCACAGGATAAGGAGATTGTTACTTGGTACTCTGGTCAAATTCCACTTGGAATATTTGTAATCTACCTTGTTAAAATTTCTATAATTTTAAAAACTTAACTATTTTCAGGTAGTTATGTAATTTTTCATGATTTCTTATTTTTTGTTTTACTGAATGGTTTTCAGCTGACTGGAATGTAAGTTCAATGAACAGAGGAATTTTGGGGGGGTTTGTTCACTCTTGTATAACTAATACCCGGAAATGCTAGAAGAAGAGTCAGCTTTCAATAAATATTTGCAGTATGAATAAATTAATTACTCAGCATTATTACATACCACATGAGAGCTAGATATTTTTTCATGTGGGGAAGAATGAATTCTTCATCACTACATTTTATTAATTGAATTTAATTTTCCATTGGAAATTTATTTTCTAGATGATAAATGATCATAAGAAGTACTTCAAATTAAACTATGTGAACTTTTGTTTATTAAATTTTAAAATAAATTTAGATTTTGAAAACAACACTATAATCCATACATATAGAACATCTCCATTGTTAAGAAGATGCAGATGAATAGCTTGGTTTAAGTAATCCTGTCCATTTTGATGAGGTGACTTTTGATGTTTTAGTGTAGAACAGAATAAAAAGTAGAAAAATTGTTTACTTCTGCTTCCTACGCTTAATCTAGACATACTTAATCTCATTGGCTGCTGTTGTCACCCTGATATTCAGAGTCAAAAGTTTCAAAGATGAGGAAAAGGTCAATTTAGCAAAATGAAGCCTCTCCTCCACTTGTCCCACCAACTGAAAAAAAAATAAAACAAGAAAAAAAAATTAACAGCAAAAAGAAAAAATTAACTAATCCTCCAATGGCAAGTTAACGGAAATAAAAATATTTGAAATAATAAATGTCTCCAGATACCTAGATTTACACTTTGTTTGCCTTGCTATAAATCAATGGCTGCTATAAGTAAGAGCAGGTGTAAATGACTGTGACAGCACTGTATGGATAGCGAAGGCATATGTCTTGATGGGAAACAAGGGAAAAGGAACATAATGAGATTCAACTGAGAGGGATTTGGGACTTAGCTCCTCTTCAAGTTGGAGTGAAACCAGATTCATAGCAGTAGAAGGACTCCATAAACATAATTCACTGGAATGAGAGGGTGATAAAAGGCCTTTTTTCTTGCCTTTTGCAGGGATAAATTACACCCGAAGCTACAGAAATGTTCCTTTCCAGCTTCAGATTAAGTGTGCTTGTATAATAAACATTTCCGTAACATTCAGCTTCTTTAACCTAGACAGCTCAATTAGGGCTGAACGATAAAATACAACTTCCATGCACTTTGTGAGCACTTAATGTGACTGAGGGCCTGTTAGCAAGAAATCTTGCAGAAAATAGGTCTTGTCAAGTGTTTAAGGAAATTGATTGGCATTGTGTTTAACACACACATATATATGTATAAATATGTGTATATATATTCTTTTAGATTCTGTGTAATTTAATTATATTGATGTATTTTAGTCTCCTTTCTGTGTGAAAATCTTTTATTCCTTATCTCTCCTATTTGCTTGAAAACCATGGGGGGACTTGGGAAATTGGTACATGTAGGCAGAGATGTTTAAAGAAGTCAGGAACTCTGAAGACTTGCAGAGTATGGAGGAAGCCTTAACTCAAATCTTGAAATTGTCATGAATGGAAGGTAAAACCAGCAATCCCCTTGACTTGGAGTTGTGTGGCTTGATTAATTTGCATATTTCTTTTCTGGAGGGAAGTAAATATCAGGCCTCTTGAGAGACTGGCTGAGAAAAAGACCTCAGATGGATGTGTGGTCTGCAAGGAGCACTGTGTACTGGAGACAGTCAACAATCTGCCTGATCACTCATCTGCATATTAGGATTAGAAGCTCCTTCCAGACTGTCATTCTAGCCTTTGTGTGGCCCCATTACAGTGTCATAAATATTGTCATGATTATCTACCAAATAAAGCTTTAATTTCTTAGACTATCTTTCAGGGACATCTGAGACTAGCCTTACTGTAATTTACCCCACATTATAGTCAGGTTTCTATTGTTATGTGTGTAGAGTCCCTGTTCTAGGCCAGCGGCTTTCATGTGATTTATTTATTTATAATTGGAACTTATGTTCTACCACACTACTTCATGCCTCCAACTTTCATGGCAAACCAGTCTTTACTGTCCCTTGTTTCTCCACCTTACTCCTGTCATTCCCTCTGTGCCCTCTACAAGGTGTGGCTCTGCTTCTCCAGTTGTTTTAAGCCCTTTTGCTGCACCTTCTCAGGTGGACTCTCCATGTGAATCCTTCCTTGGTCCTCCAGCGAGGAAAAGTCTCCCCTCCAACTCCTTTCTTGCTTCATTTTTACTTCTCTTATGACACATCAATTTCTACTTGTATTATTGTTATTTTTGTACCTGTCTCCTCTCCCTTGAGGGCAGAACTGGTGACAGATTCTGTCATGCTTGGGTACTAGGGTTGTATATTCACCTCTTATTTTTCCGTTTAAATTGAGCATATTTATAAACAAGTCCAGCTTTCTGAGAATGCACGCAATAGTTTTTTTTAAATACATATAAATACCTTGTATACATATAATTCAAGTACCTGTAATAAGGTTGTAAGGAAGACCTGGACAATGATGAATAATTCAGAATACCAAAACAGAGTTCCACTTGTAGAGGAAAAGGATCACAGTGTCTTCCTGAAAAAAATTGTTACTTCTAGCTTAAAAGAGAAATCTTATAGACTAAATAGAGAAAGTTCAGAGAACATCAAAAAGTAAAAAGATTAATTTTTAATGTTATGTGATGTGTCTTGAAGGAGATAATTCAGATGTCAGTTGCACCTTTTCTTTACTAGACTGGTTTATCGTCATGGTGAGGAGGAGATGGGAGAAAGCCCTGAGCTTTTCAAAGGGCTTATTTACCAGCGTTCCGATGGCATAAGATAAGTGGGACTTCAGGGAATTCTTTATTTGCACTTCTAATTGTTTCCTTAAATGAGTCCATAAAAATTCATTCAGAAAACTGCAGCAGGTTTAAGGAGATAAAATAAGACCTCAGATGGCTGTTAGTAATACAAATAACTTTAAGTGTTTTTGCAAATTGCATGTCAGCCATAATGAACAATATGATGTTTATTTTGGTGCGGATGGATACCCTCGGTAAGCAGTCTCTCCCAGCTATCAACGGTTCCTTTCATAACGTCGTCGTAATTGAAGCATTTTGCCCTGAGTCAGACAGATGGGTGTACAGCAAGTGTTGACTACCATTTATGCCGATATCGTTTGCAGACACCAGCTCCACCTTGTCCTGTGAGCCCTGGCTGTCCCCTCGGTGAAAGGACCCACACAAACATTGGAGCTTGAATCAGTCTCCATCCACTAACAATTCTGCCAGACTGCAGCAATTTTGGCATTGCCTAATTCACATGCAGTGCGATTGTGGGGAGATTTTGAACAAATATTGATTGGTGAGAAGCAGACGAGTGTCCTGATTACCATTTTTAGTATTCCTTTTTCTCACAGTTTAAAAATTGTCTACCCTCTTCAGAAGAAATAAATAAGACATGGAAATGTTGCTTTATTGTGTGAGAAGCTAGACAAATATTTTCTTTTCTACTGCGGAATGTTTTCTGGCGCTTGTCAAAATTTCTTGTGTGCTTTGTGAATCTACACTCATACCCCACAGCAGTGCTTGCTTTGTGATAGCACTGAGCTTGCACTTGGTATCAATAAAAGCAATATTTGGAGACTTATTGAAATGGATTTAAAAGCCAGTCAATTAGTCTGGTAATTAATCTGCCAGCCCTCTTCTCCTGCCCGACCGTTGCAACGCTCACCATAAACTACGACTGAACCAGCAACAACCCTTTTCTGATGAGGCATGGCTTAATGATAATGATTTTATCTCTTCTATGGATGTTTTGTGCCTACACTCAATCATCTTGATGGCTTTGTTTTTGCCATAAACATCAAATGGCACTATATTGGGAACATTATGTAACAATTAAGCACATTTTAATTTGTCTGACAATTATGGAGACATAGTGGTATCATGGAAACAGACCGCTTCACTGCCATATTAAAGATGCTGAGTGTAATATTTTTTTTCTGTGTATGACTTATAAACAGAGATGCTGCTTCCCTCAGTTAAGAGGGTGTTTGGCTGCAAATAATAGAAAACCCTGCCATAGTGTTTGAACATGCTCTGTCCTTCTTAGTGTGTAGAATGACAGAAACTTTGGTTGCAAGCTGATTGTTGCATGCCCAGATACCTGTCTGGGTCCCAGGCAGGAAGAAGGAAGAAAGAAGCAGAGAGGGCCAGTGTCTGCATCAGAAAATCATAACTTCCCAGAATTTTCAGTTTATACCCTTTTAACCATTTAGATACCCCTGGCTGTAGTGAAATCTGGGCATACTGCACCAAGTCAGATCTTGATTCTGCATCAGGTGAGTAGAGGATAATGAGATTGAGTCAATAATATCAGTCATACTGCTTAAATATGATTTTAAAATAAAGAGTTGAATACTTTTTGATAGTTGCTTTTCCACGTGTAGAATCTCACTCTGCTGGGCTGAATATTCCTGGAGAGTGGGCTGGGTTGGGAAGAGTTGGAGAGAACTAGAAAACTGGGACAGATTGATGCTTTTAGTTCCTAGATCATTTTGGCTTAGAAGCCAAGGAAACAGAGAAAAGTCTTCCAGTGACTGAAATATGACTCCTTATTTTCATCCTTCTTTCTGTTTTATGCACTCTAGACTTATCCTTGATATGGGGAAGCTTATAAAAATTGCCACTCTGTTGTTCATGACCTGCCCTATGAAGACAAATATTTTGAGAAGACAGAACGTGTTCAGGTAAGAAAAGCCTAGACTAACACTTCCTGGAAAAGAAAGGAGTATAATGAGAAAAAAACATGAAATGCTGACAAATATGACCCGTCAGGAAATTGATGTTTATAAACCTTTGCCTGGTTTTATTTTCAATATTTATGATTTTGCTAAGATTACAGAGTCCTTGACATTTTACTGTATCCTCCGTAGTTTCTAAGGGAAAGGCAGGTAAGTGATCAATTGCTTTAGGTAAAAGTCCTTCATTGGTGTCAAAACAGATTTTCACAATTTTATTTTCTGACAATTACATAAATTAATCCAGTAAATCCAACAAAGCCTACCAAGATTTGTCTGGATTTGTCATGAACATTAAAATGTCATCAGCATACATGGTAATTTATACTGCCTATGATTAGTGGTAATCCTTCCCATCTCCTGTGAGAATCTAATAACCGGAGCTCATGGCTTTAATGCTAAAATAAACAGCAGAGGATCTGAGCAACATCTCTTCTTTGTAGCTTTTGGAAGTGGTCTGGTGTGTGTAGAATATTTTCATGTTGCACTTTTTTTTTTTTTCCTGAAGAATATCAACTGCTTATTCCTATTCCCAATCAAAGTGTTTTAATACATTGCAGAACACATCATTTCATTTGGGGAGTTATACATCTGGTGTTCAATAAAATGGTAATTAGAGTTCGTATGGTAAATATTTAGAATGCTCATATCTCCTCATATAAACCCATAACTGTAATCTTGACACATAATATTTTAAGCCACTATTAACTAAATTACTAGTTTTGTCACTATAACATGGAGATAACAATAGTGACAGGACTGCCACTAGCTCTAACAGGACTATGTTTGAAATTAAAAAAAAAAAAAAGATGTTCCTAGGTAGATGGAGATTGTGGCATACAGTTAGCAAGCAAAATGGGCTACCGTTTAGTCCCTGACTTGCCTCCTTATGCAGAGCAGGAACTGCACACGATGTGAGTCTACCCTCATAGTAAGATTCTACTGAATGAATATAAATGGCGTACCTCTGGAAGAGTTCTATTAGGTGCCAGTGCATCTGGATAACCACACTGAAGGGACAGTATTGTGTGGAGAAGGTCAATCATCTGTTTATTTGCTGTGTAAAACCATACAGATGTTTTGATATTGGAAAATCTATTTAAGTCCTTTTTCTTTTTATGAACTATACCGAAAAAAATTAATTCTTGATCAGTCTTATGTCAGGCACTTTCTATATCATAATCTCATTTATATTCACAACAAACCTCATTTTATAAATAATGAAACCTAAGCTTAGAGAGGTGGGCAGGTGAGGGCTAACCAGCAGGTCTGGGCTGCTCAAACCCTGCACATATCCTAAGTCTGCTGGCTCCTGGGAGATGACCTCTGAGCCTTTGGAGAATCCTACTTGCTACAAGTGTCTTTGTAGGCCTGAGGCCTTGGGCCACACCGGGTAGTTTATGCCAACAATGTGATTTTTGTTGAATACCTGTTTTTGTGTCCCTGATGATTTGGGCCATTCTGTGTCAATTTGACCTCTGGGAGGCTGTGGTCTGAGTAGCTGAGGTTAGTCACACAGGTGTGGCATCTAATGTGATTGATCCTCAGTTAAATCTCTGGACACCAAGGCTTTGGTCAGTTTCCCTGGTTGGTAACACTTCATATGTTTTGCCACACATTTTTGATGGGAGAATTAAGCATGGTCCATGTTACTCCATTGAGGAGAGGACAAATGGAAGTTCGGACCTGGTTTCTCTTGGAGTCCTCCCCGTGCACTTTCCCTTTGCTGATTTTAATCTGTACTCTCTCCCTGTAATAAAACAGATATAAGTATAACAGCTTTTCTGAGTTCTGTGAGTCCTTTAGGAAATCATTGAGCCTGAGGGTGGTCTTGTGTCAACCTCTTGACACAAGGGGTTATGTGACTTGTCTAGGTCATGTAGATAATTGTGGCAGATCAAGAATTTGAACAGATACTTTTGGCTCTGAATCAAGTGTTCTATTTGTGCTGATTATCTGTGGAAACTCAACATTGCCCCCATTTTATATTCTCCCTTCTATCTTCTATTGAGGAGCATTTCTGCAATATTTAGAAGGTAGGTGAAAAAGAGGTACCATATTTTTAGTCCTGTGGCAGTGGCAGGAAAACTCATGGGCTTCAGCAGACATGACAATTTACAGTGACCTTCAGGCTTTTTTCTACAAGTCCTTGTCTTTGTGGTGGAGGTGCATAAATTTCTTGTTTGTGGTTTTGTACAGTTTCTTTAACTTCTTAACTTTCTCAAAGCCAATAACAAAGCTTAAATCTAGTGGTGGCCTTCCCTGACATTTATTCTTTCAGCATTTCCAATGGTTTAGTAGTCATCTATTAACCTGTATTAAATCCATTCCTATTTGAAATACCTAGATTGTATCTATTTTCCTAATTAAACATTGAAGGAGTATTTGGTACCAGAAGTGGTTCCAGAAAACAAACTACAAGCTAGGATTGTAACCACTGAGAGAAGAGAAACAAATGAGATGACCTTTGATTACCTAACTGACATTTAGTTAGACTGACCTTTTACTTAGCCCGATCAAGACAGAAAAAAAGAGAAAATATAAATTATGAATGGCAGAAATGGAATTGAAAGAGTGGGTATCACTACAGATTCCATAGAATATAAAAGAACAATAAGGGGATGTTATGAACATCTTTATTCCAGTAAATTTAATGATCCAATAAATTCTGTGAAGAAATACAAGTACTAAATTGTCTTAAGAAGAAATAGAAAATCTAAATAGTCCTATATCTATTAAAAATTGAATTCATAGTTAAAATTTTCTTTGTTTTCCACAAAGAAAACTTAAGACTTAGATATTAAGGAAAATTCTATCAAACATTTGGAGAAGAAATAAAACAAATCTTACACTAATTATTTCAGAAAATAGAAGAGGAAACACCTCCCAGTCCCCTTTATAATACCAATATTAACCTGGTACAAAAACTAAGCAAGTATATTATGAGAAACTAAAATTAAGGATTAATATCTCCCATGAATGTAGATACAAAAATACCCAACAAAATAATAGCAAATCCAATCCAGCAATATAAAGAAGTTGATAATAAATCATGACCAAGTGGAGTTTATCTCAGGAATGCAATAGTTTAAAAAAAGTCAATCAGTGAATTCACCATATCAACAGAGTAAAGGAGAAAATACATATGATCATCTTGATATATGCGGAAAAATAATTTGACATACTACTTCAACCACCATACATGGTAAAAAACTCCCATCAGTTTAGGAATAATGGGGACTTCCTCAAATGGTTAAAGGAAACCTATGAAAACTTACAGTTAACTTGACCCTTAATAGTGAAAGACTGAATGCTTCCCCATTGATAAACAGCAACATGTTACAGATGTCCACTCTTACTGTCACTTTTATATAAAATTGTACTAGAGGATCTAGCCCGTGTGTTAAAATTAGAAAAAGTAATCAAAACTATATAGATTGGGAAGGAACAAGTGAAACTTTCTGTATTCATGTGTGACATAATAGTGAATTACAAAAATTTAAAATTGTTAGAGTGAATATGTGAATTTAGCAAGGTCTCCGGATACAAGGCCAGTATGTAAAAGTCAGTTGTATTTTTATGTATTTGTAACAAAAAATTGGAAATGAGAATTAAAAGTATCATCTACAATAGCAGCAAAATATGAACTATCTAGGAATAACTTTAGCAAAATGTATGCAAGACCTGTGTACGGAAAACTACAAGACAAGGATACCCACTTTTACCACTGCTATTCAATATTGTACTGGAAGTTCTAGCCAGAGCAATTAGGCAAGAAAAATAAATAAAAGGAAACCAAATTGGAAAGAACAAGTAAACATACACTTATTAACAGATGACATAATTCTATATTTAGAAAATCCTAAAGAATCCACAGAAATGCTATTAGAACTAAACTAATTTCAGCAAAGTTGCAGGGCACAAGATCAACACACAAAAATGAGTTGTATTTCCATCACTGCAATGAACAGTCCAGAAAGGAACTTAAGAAAATGATTCCATTTACAATAGCATCAAAAAAATAAAATACTTAGGAATAAATGTAATCAAACAGGTGTAAGACTTTTACACGGAAAACTTCAAAAAATTGCTGAAATAAATTAAAGAAAGCTTGAATAAATGGAAGGACAGCCTTTGTTCATGGATTGGAAAACTTTAATATTATTAAAATTGCAGTATTCCCCAAAGCATTCTACAGATGCAATCCAATCCTTGTCAAAATCTCAATGGCCTTTTTTGCAGAAATGGAAAAGCCAATCCTAAAATTTGTATGACATTGCAAGGACCTCAAGTCGCTTTTTTTAATAATCTAATCCAAGATACTTTGGTTCTCTCATTCCATGTTGTGCTGGTCTGCTATATTGGTGACATCATGCTGATTAGACCTGGGAAACAGGAAGAAAGAAATAACTTAAATGTGTCAGAAGCCCTCATAAAATTTCAAGGAACCCACACATGGTTGAAGGTTCTAGGTAGGGTTTTAGTAGTCTGGGAATATTGACATATCTCATTTAAAGTGAAAGATAAATTGCTGCATCTTGCATCCTCCTCTATCAAGAATAAAGCAGACTACCCTTTAGATTAGCAAGGCAATATATATCATATCTGAGTAACCACTTTTAGAGTGACTCATAAGGGTGCCAGTTTTGAGTGGGGCCAATAGCAAAAGAAGGCTTTAGAGATACTTCAGGGTGTGATGAAATCTGCTCTACCACTTTAGTCTTGTGACGCAGTGGATCCAACTGTGTTAAAGCGTCTGCAGCAGTTATGTATGCTGTAAGGGAGTCTCTGCAATCCCCAGAACTGCACCACAGATCCTTAAGGTTCTGAAGCAAAGCTATACCCTTTTCACAATTATTCTCTTTTTGAGATAAATCTTTGTTTGATATTGGGCCCTGACCGTGGAAAAAGTGACATGTGACCCAAGCTGCCTGTTGTGAACTGGGTGTTAACTGAATCACCAAGCAATGACGGGATGTGCAACAATATTCTGTCAAGTGAAGGTTCATTTATGCCGTATCAGGCTCTGGCAACCCTAAAGACACATAAGGGTCAAGAGCAAGTGCTTAAAATCTCCATAGCACTTACTCTTGCTGCCTTGACATCTCTCACTCAACCCACACCTGTGCCTCATGGGGTGCACCCTATTATTACCTGACTTAGGAAGAAAAAATTCAGGCCTGGTTTAGGGATCATTTTTTCATTATATGCAAGCACTAGCCAGAATTCAATGCTGTAGCATTATACTCTAATTTAGGAGTGGTTTGGGAAAGACAATGGGGAGGAAGAAAAGGAAAAGAAGGTAAGTGGACCTAGGACAGAGATTTGTGGAACTCCAACACTGTGAAGAGAAGAGGCAAGCAAAGGACAATTGGGGTGGACGCTTGCTAACTGAATAGTAACTCCATATTATATTCTGTCTTATGTTAGCAAATGATAACTATGTAGCATGTACTATCACTAATTATCCTAGTCTTATAATATGTAATTATATAATTGCATATGATGTACTGTTGATTCAGACTAATAAACTGCATGTGATAAATATTCTTGCCACTGTAATTGTTCCTTTATGAGTTAAGCATTCTGATTTAGAGTCAGAAACTTCAGATTCCACCTCTGCCACTTACTAGCTATGTGTCTTGCCAGTTGATTAACCTCTTTAAACTTCAGTTTCATTGTATATAGAATAGATATACTAATACCTCATCTAAGGATTAGAAGAGTTAATAGCTAATATGTATAGGCCACATTGACAGGTACACAACAAATACTTTGAAAATGGGTTAACTATTATGATTGTGTTATTGTTGTTGTTACTGTGTTATCTTTAGAATCTTGTGGTCGCTCCAGTTTGTATTCTGTTCCCGGGAATCACTATATTGTTGTCTACTCCTCTCTCCTGACATCTGTTGTCTGGACTTCAGCAATGGCAGGTTTGCCACATCCCCACTTCCTCCTTCTTTTTATTCTCCCTTTAGCAACCTTCTTAACACATACATTGAATCAACATTTTCAACGGCTTGCATTTTCGCTTAACCTCCTGAGTTACCCTCTCTCATCATCTTAATTACTCGTTTATTTGTTTCTCTGTCTTTCCACTCACATGTGAGCTCCATTAGGGCAGGAATCTTCTTTGTCATGTTCACTGCTGTATCTCCAGATTTAGCAAAATGCCTGGCACATATTAGGAGCTTCATAATTACCTTTTGAGTATATGAATGATTATTGCCACCACTTGGAACCCCAGAGGGCAAGGACTGTTTTGTTAATCACTGTACTGCTACCATCTAGCACACTGACCAGCACGCAGTAACTACTCAACATACAGCCGCTGAATGACACAATGCATGAGTAAATGAATGATAAATTAATCAAAAATGATTCTCCAGTCTTAGCATCTCCAATAGGTAAGACTACATCCTTCATTGCAAAATATGAGTATATCAGCACATTGGAAAATAAAAAACACCAGAAGTACTTAAAATCATTGCGTCAAACATGTAAAATATGAAATCAGTGTGTTCTAACTGTGAGCTGTTTGAGAGCAGAGAAAGCTTTTGCCCTTTCCATCACTGTATTCCAGCTCCTGGCACACAATCACATATGATTGTCCCTCTTCAGATGATCTGTAAGTAAAGAGAAAATATAATTATTATCACAGCACAATGTTAGACATGTTTCCTCCAAAAATGCCTTTGAA
This sequence comes from Tapirus indicus, assembly GCA_031878705.1. NCBI lineage: Eukaryota > Metazoa > Chordata > Mammalia > Perissodactyla > Tapiridae > Tapirus > Tapirus indicus. The sequence goes on along the minus strand of CM062919.1, from coordinate 134,020,276 downwards.
CCAGTTGCTTCTGAGCAATCAGGAGATACATTGACCCACATTTCTGGGCAGAGTACTTTCTTCCTTCTCACCTGTGACAGTCATTTAAATGATGTGATTCTTCGACAGACCAGACAAACAGACACGGGGACTTAATCAAAGAGCTCTCAGCTGGAACACTTGACTTGCAACACATATTCCTACACCTAATGGGGATTAGCTTATTTTTAAAATAAATTTCTAGTGTGAAAGGTAACGTTCAAATTAAAAAACACACATGTGTAGATCTAGATTAAGTCCCTTACCAATTCAGACTTCCTGACGTCTATTGGGGCTATTGTAACCCACGTTTCTCGGTTTGATTTAATAGAAGGCCACAATCTCACGTGTGAGAATTTATCTTACACCCCTCTCAGGGGCACAGGTTCTTTCCTCTCAGAGTGAAGTTCGGGAGTCCTCTGGGATTTCTCTGACTTAAAAGGCTTGAGTGTGTTAAAACTTTATAGCTACTGCTGGAATTTTGGGATTCTCTGAGATTTGAGTCTCCGAGTTTAGACCCCATGTCTAAGAATATTTTCCTTGTTAGAAGAAGAACATGGTCCTAGACCTCCCTGCAGTGACAGGTGTGTTCTGAGGATTAATGGTAATGTTTAAAAATACAGAGTTCTGTAGATGAAATATGCTTCTTTGGTTCAAAACATTAGTGACCCAGCTCTGAGTCTTTTCCGTAATAAAAATCAAATCAAATGTGTTTACCAGAACAGTGCTTCCAGTGTGAATGTTACCCACATGTTTTTATATATCTAGCATGTGCATAGCTTATTGAAATATCGGGATGAAAATGATGCACTTGAAATTTAATAACATTTAGTTTACCAAGTACTTTATCACAGTCCTGGCATAAAAGATCTCAAATTCTATTTGGTAGATTTAGCAATAAAACTGTAGCAATAGAACTAAATCTTCTAGATAATTTAGTCCTCTCATATCACTCTGCCCTCCTGGTGGAAATTGCATCCTTCCTTGGCAAATTTCTTACTCAACTCTAAGACCCATCTATATGATAATAACCACCTGAAGTCCTCAACTTGACACACCCTTTCTGTGCCTCACCTGTGTTCTTTTAATTTGTTCCTGCTGGTGTTTTCTGCATTGATTCAGTGTTCAGATGCACCACAGAAGATTGTGTTTCCTTAGACTCTGAAAATAGAGTCACTTTTTTTTTTTTTTGCGAGGAAGATCGGCCCCTAGCTAACATCTGTTGCCAATCTTTCTCTTTTTGCCAAGGAAGATTGTCTCTGAGCTAACAACCGTGTCCATCTTCCTCTTTTTTGTATGTGGGATGACACCACAGTGTGGCTTGATGAGCGGTGCTTCGGTCTGTGCCTGGGATTCCAACCTGTGAATCCCAGGCAGCCTAAGTGAAGTGCGCGAACTTAACCACTATGCCACCAGGCTGGCCCCAAGAGTCACCTTTTTTTTGATGTTTAGCAAAGCATCATGTATGCAAACAGGGAAGTTATTAGCATCTTACAGATTACAAATTAGGCACAGCTGGAGACTGTATCAATTTCCTCAGGCTAATTAGTATAAAGAAGCAGTAGTTTACTAATAGTGCTGAACTTTGTCCACTGTTGAATAAGTTTAGTGTTAAAAATGTTCTAGAACCATTTTGTTCATATTCTATGTGTTACCTGGAGGATAGAGTAGGAGATTTTTATGGTCTGAAAGAACTCTAGTACCTTTTAAAGTGTGAAATATTTTAGGGTAGGAGAGTCAAGCTCTATGAGCACTATTTTGATGGACATTTCAGTCATTAGATAAGAAAAATATATATGTGAATAAATAGTAAAAGAATGTAAATGTACATAAACAAGAAAATAAGTATTTAACAAAGAAGCTGTCATCTTTGATGGAAGTAAGTCAAAAGAGAAATCAAAATCTCATTTCAAGTTTTTGAAAAGATAGCCAATGGTTGATTTTTGTCAGATGTTGATTTAACAAGGTCTTTGGTTAGCTTTTAATAAAATGTTTGTGTTGTATCTGTAAAATAGTTTATCTCACTGAATATTATTATCATACTTAGTAATATTATCAAATATTTATTGCGTTTCTTGCATAATAATTGGCACATAGTAAGAATTAAACAAAGTCTCGAATTCATTAAATTATATTGAAGAAAATTAATTTTTAATATAGAAAGATAGCACTGAGGTTCTTTTAGAGCTAAATGCAAACAATACATCTAAAATTAAAATCTGGCTAACCTGTTTATTCTAGACCACGTGCTATTCAGAATGGTCATATTTTGGATCCAAATATTACCTGTTTTTCTCTATTACTTCAGTCTTGTTGGTGACCTTAACCCAGGTGTGGAGAATGGACTTAGGAGCTTGAGTTAGACACTCCTGGGTACCTGGTTACAGTACCTGCCCTGATAGTCATAGGAGTTGGTAAAACCTCAGGGAGGAAGACCCCTCAAAAATCTAACGTACTTCCCTTCCCTGGGATTTCTCAGAGTGTCTTCCAAAGAACTCAAAGTCCTCCTGAGTTGTTCCAGAAAAAAAAAGAAAAGATTCTATATTCAAATAGATTTGTGCAGTGTTGTCTACTGTAGCTTTCTCCTGGTGAGTCATAATGTATATTAGCATAGTAAAGCTCTAAGTGCCAAACAATATGTATATTTAACGCAACATATCTTAAAATATATTTGACTGTGGAGCCTTTATTCAAATAAGTCCGATTAATATCCCAAGGATCTAACATCCTCTTCAGCATATTTTGGGCAATGCTGTGTTAAGGTGCTATCGATAATTTACGTTAATTGTGAAAGGAAGATGAAGCAAAAGAGAACATGAAGATTTTGGACATTAGAAAAAGTTATAGGGGGTGGCTTTGAGGGAGGAAAAGAAGGAAAATGGGAATCTATGGGGGTGACAGAGGCCAACTTCACAATTCTTCAAGTGGTAGTCTGCCTGTGGTTTCATTATCGACAAGTTACCATATGCAAGTGTTAGGGATCTCTTTTGACGCAGGGACTATTGGCCGTAGTAATTCAGAAGTAAAATTCATTTGAACCAAAGGGCAAAGATGGTTAGAATAGTTTCATTTGTAACACAAAATCTAAATGGAAATGAAAACATAAAGAAAAGTAATAAAATCACAACATTGGAGGAGGCCTTAAAAGATTCTATTCCATTTTGGATATTCTTTATTTAAAACAAAACACATCCAATTACTTTGTTGATAAGTTTTCCCAATTTTCGTGACTGTTATGTCATTAGATTTTTTATGATATCGAATCCAAATCACTTTCTTACAATTTGAGCCTGTCCCCTGATGTCTTGCATTTTTGTGCATGGTGGTTTACTGTCACTTAACAGAATTTTGTCATCTTTTATCTGAATTCTTTAAGCCCTTCTTGTCTTTATAAAGAGGGATTTAAAATGTGTTCCAAAGCTAGATTTCTGACATGGAAAAAATGGCAGCAATATCTTCTTCATTTCTACTCGAGTGTTTTCAGAGCCTCCCACATAAAACAAGAGACAACTATACCTAAGTGCTTATTTGCTGGGAAGAGGACAAAAGAGATTTTCAGTAATGTATTTGAGAAAGAGTTGGGATTTCTTTATATTTGGCACCTGGAAACACAAAGACTGTTTATGTGAGGATAAGTTACTGACTTAATAACTGCCCAGGTAAATAAAATTAGACAGCGTGTGGATTTTTCAATTCTTTTTCAAGTCAAGTCTCTGGTAAAAAAGAGGGACTTTGTTGTCAGGTGGTGCTTCAAGGACAGAAAAAGTGCCTTAGAGAGCAGGCACAGGTGCTCAGAGGGGATTCTGGATTGAGACTTTGCCCCCAGAGTGCTTTTGAACACCATGAAGAATGCATTCATCCACCTTCAGTTCAATAATTAATGTCACTATTCCCACAGCTACTCTTAGAATAACAAATACGGGCAACTCAAGACTTCAAAGGGATTTCATTTAAGATGCTTCATTTCATGGCATATTTTGGCCTTGATGGGTATATTGTTATAAGTCTTATAGTGACACAAAGGGGAGATAGTTATTTAAAAATTAGGGGAATTTTTATGACCTCCACAAAAGAAAAGATAGTTGACTATTTGGCGGAATATTTTACTAAATTTTTATTTATTGTAAAAAGGAAAGCAAAGTATTCAAACGATTGGTGTAGCACTACGGAACTGAGCTCTAATTGGAAGCCACATGATTATTTGCACTTGACATGGAAGGTGACTTTGTCTTTAGAACTCTGGAGTTGTTTCATGCAGAGCTTGATGCTCTTGAAAGGGACTTCCGTCCATAATCTCTCCTGAATTCTAAGGAAATTCTGAAATTGAAGCAACTCCATGGAGAAAAGAAAACACACACACACACACCCCAAATGCAAAAGCTGTCTCATTTTCCTAGGGCTTTGAAGAACATCCCATTGTGGCTTGCTGTCGTGGAGGGGAGAGCTGGCCTCTGGTATTTTTCTCTGGAGTTCTACTCAATGGTGGCCATTTCTAACCGGCATCTTGCATGTGCTTTCCTTTGTATATAAAGAATATTTTACTTTGTCTATAAAGGGTACAGTTATCAGATGTGGCATGTGCCAGGCATGATTTTCTACCACTTAGTAAATTTTCTACCATATTCTCAAATTTATTTTCCATATGAAAATTAATTTTAATACTATAATTATATTTGTAACTTGATTTTGTATTTATTCATCATCTTATTCATTGATGCACAGGATATAAGTTCTAAAAGAGGCCTTTGAGATCATGTGCTCTAAACTCCCATTTTTTTATCACCGTGGTAAAGTTATTTATTTGCCTTGGGTCACATGATAGTTTATTGAAAGAGTGACAATTAGAATATAGACAACCTGAAATCGTATATGATCACAAACTGTTGGAATGCCTATTCTGAACTTAAGAAAATTTCACAATTAGCTGATTCTAATACTCCAGCCCAGTGTTGGGCACATGGTAAGCTCTCAGTCAATATTTGTGGACTGAATTAATAAATAATAGATAGCTGATTTAAATCATGATTTTTGTGTACTTGTGTGTTTTATTTAATATTCGAAATAATCTTTACCCATTTTTTTTTGGCATAAATTAATAAACTCACTTTCTGTATAAATCCATAAATATAACCTCTTCTACGTGGAGACAAAGATATCAATCACAGCCTTTTCTTTACTCAAATAAATTACTTCTCAAGTGTCCATTATACCTATGCTGGCCAATTGGGCGAGACATAATCACTTATAAGTATAGAAAACAGCCTTCTCTGAGATGGAAGATAATATCCTTTATGCTTTTGGAGGTGTCTGCAAATGGAAAGATGAAAAGTGCCAGCTAGTTCTTCTTTGATATTTAAAATGTTGTCTAGGCATCAACCTTTTTACATGCATCTCAAATAAAGATAATAAGAAAACCAGTTTTTAATCAGAAGTTTATACATTTGGTTCAAAAAAGTTTATAGAAGCTTTTTTTTCTGTTTCTGCAATTATAGTCTTAATGCTTATATGGCAAAGTCACCAGTGGAACACTGACATCTATGATATAGACAGGCTTCTTTGGTAGTTAATAATGAGATGTTACAAAAAATAGAAAGCTTTATTTTACTTGTTTATTTGCATATGTGTCCTATATACCCATCAAAAATACAGCATTCATTATTTAAATAAAATCTAGCTGAACTGATACAAGTAAGAGGGTGGAATCGTCTTTGTGTTAGCATCTTTATGAGGACATTTATGAGAGATGGATAATTAAAAGTGTATTGATTTCAATAATATCTTAATGGAATGTAATCAATCTTTCAAAATTTGTATCATTCCTGATTCTTAAAATCTTAGTTCTAGGTATCAAGATTATTCATTAAATAATCTGCTATTCCTCTTTGCTTTTAAAATTTGAAAATGACATAATTAACTTCTCTCTCAAAACTGCATTTATTGTTTCTCAGACCCCTTCTTTATGACATCCTCAGCATCATCAACTTTAAAACCGAGATGCGCCATCTCGTGTTTAATTTGCTATTGCTCAGTTGGTTGTGAATACTGTTACCGCTTTCAAGTCCTTCATGCCTTACTCCGCTGTTCTCTCTCATTTTCACATAAACTGGTGTGAGAGCTGAAATAGATCCTGCTATGTGGAAAGAGTCAATTAGTTCACACTTTGATCTAATAAGATAGGCTCTATCCTTGGATAGGATTTATGGGCATGACAGTAAAGTCTCTCACTCTATCCCAGTAGAATCCTCCCAGTTCAACAAGCTGTTAGGCATTTGGAAATCTTTTCTGATTTTCTATATATGGCTTCTCAGCCTAGCTTTCCAGACTTCTATGGTGTAAATTATCCTTTTAAAATCTAAAATGCGTTTGAGATATTTTTGAAAATTGTTCTCAATATAGACAGTGTTTAATTGAAGATGGAACTGTAGTTCAAATGCATTCTCCTGAATTGTCATCAGGTGTCTAAAACAGCAGGCAGTAGACTATCTTCTTTTCAGCTAAGCACCTATTAAAGCTACTGGCTGTATTTGTTCTAACACCAGCCAGTTAGAATGAAGCCATTCCAGACTGACTTATCAATCACATACACTACAATTTTCACCTACTCTTTCCATGTGGTAAGCTCATTGCAGTTTCTTTCTAAAAATTAGCCAGCATGTCTATTTTTAACTCTCAAGTTCCTTGAGCATCTCTGAGGTACTTAGTGGACAAACATATAGAACAACACAGTTCCTAATTTATAGAGAAGTTATATTCCTAAAGTTTAAATTAATTTAAAATAATGGCACTCATTTCCCAAAACACAATACTATACTTGTTGCTTAGGTTCCTTTTGCAGTCTTCAAGTCTTTATCCTTATAATTTACCATAACACATACCTGGTACATAGTAGATGCTAAATAAAATTTGTGGCATGAATGACTGAATGTAATGCTAACCCTGTAAAACCTAATCACAACGTAGAAAATCATTTCTCTGAGACAATGCTTTCAGAGTTCTACTGTGCAGTGATGCCAGCTACAAACTTTTCTGTAATGCACTGGAGTAAGAACTCCTTATCAAGTTCCCCCACTTGTGAATAGGAAGGTCTTGGGCTCAAGTAGGTCCGTCTTCCTGGGAGCCATTGTAAGTCCTGCATGGCTTGCTCTCCCTTTCTTTTCTTTGCTTGTTCCATGAATTTGTTTTTCTGTTTCCCTGGGCCCCTATAGTTTCACATATTTTTATTTAAATTACTATTCTGAAATAAGGGGAAAAAATCCTATTTCTTGAGGGGTTTTCTTCTTTGTTTTTCTCTTCCTTCCTTGTGCTAATAACAAGAAAGTAAAGTATGCCAAACACTTAAAAAGAAAGAAAACAACATTAAAAAGCCCGCCAAATTTCATTCTCTATTTACTCTTTATATTTTCTCTTCTAGTTGTTCACAATAAGGAAATAGAGTTTTATATAAATTCTAAAAGACAGAGATATTTTCACTCTCAAAGGACAATTAAAAGATCTTTCTATTTAGGATGTTTGTGGTTAGGCTTCCTTGGGCCAGAGTCCACCAGAAGGGTGGACTAAGCCTTCATGGGTCTTAAGCAGAGTTTGTCAGTTAACTTTGGCCAAATTGATGTTGATTAAAAACCACTCTGAAGCTCAGGGACAGGCAACAGTAAACAATTCTCTCTTGCTCCTGCATCTGAGATTTGGCTGGGGTTCAGCTGTTGGAGACTGGGCTTGACAACAGGCTGGAAAGGAGGTTTAGGTCTGCTCCTGAGGTTAGTGGGCTACTCAAGGCATGTTCTTCTCATGCCTATGGCAGAGTGTAAGAGGACAAACCCAGCTGCATAAACACATCTCAAGCCTCTGCTTGTTAATATCCTGTTGGCTAAAGAAAATCACGTGACCTGGCCCCAAGTCAAAGACCAGGAAGTAAGCTCCCTATCTTGCAGGAAAAACTGCGAAGTCACATGGCAAAGGATAGATGCAAGGAAAGGTGTAGAATTGAGAATAACAATGCAATCAACCACCCAGGACTAGATGGAGAACGTATGCAAGCCTCAGGGAGGCTAAAAATTTGGTATCTTTTAAAACCAATGTTCTTTAAATAATTATTTAGTATTTATTTAGTAGAGGTGGAGAGAAAAGGAATGTCTTTTGGAACAAATTGTGCAAAGAAACATTTACTCAGTAATTTCCTTTTGCTTGCCAAACTAGTGTCAAAATTTTGGGGGGAAAGAGACAAAACCAGTGTAATAGTTAAGAGAGCAGGTTCTGAGCAAAGTTGCCTAGATTTAAGTACCATCTCTCCCCTTACTAGCTATGTGATGTAGGCCAATTCATTTCTTCTCAAGTTAGATATAATTATTATTAATATGCTGCAGTTCTCTCTTCAGCTTTCTTTTTCTACATGCCAAGCCAGACAACTTTTTAGGAGGCAAATAATTTAAAATTTAGGCAATAAAATAAATTGCATCTCAATAAATGTGCATAACTCAATTTTTGGAATTTCAGTTGATTGCAACTGACTTTCATCTGCCTACACCTTCAAATGTTCATTAAGAAATACTCATTAGAGCTAGATCTGCAGTAGAGACGGGTGTTTACTTGAGGGAGTTATAAACTTGCAGTAGATGATGAATTTAAAATTTGACCATTTGTTCCAATGTTATTTTAACACCTTTACAGATTGGCCCCTCAGGCAGCTGTTGGCATGACTGTCCTCTTATTCCTGCTCTGGTTCTTTTGGTCCCAGACAAGGGCAGAGAACTGGACTGGTTCAAGAAACTGACCAGTCAGGGAGGATACTGAGTGCTGCTCTATGAGAGATTCCGAAACATCACTGGTCATATAAGGACATGTATTTTACTGAGTTGGAAGGGATATGTTTATAAGCTGCTTGCAGTGGGAGGTGAAATTGCAAAAGGCATATTTGAATAATGAAGCTAAATTATTCTATAAGAGAGCTTGGTTAATATAGGGACTTTTAATTTTTTGTGTGAGATACGAATATTTGGGACCAGGGTTGAATTGCTAGGGACAGTAGAAGAAGCTGACCGTGTTCTCAAGGGAAAGCAGAGGAAGCCCACGGTGGCTGCAATGTTCTCTCTTTTAAAAGGTGGTTAAATATTTAAATAGATTTTGTTGAAAGCAACACCAAATTTTTAAGCCTTTCTGAGTCATCCATGTGTCTTCATTTATCTCTAATATGTGGCTTACCTTTCCCCTTTTCATGTCAGATCTGCTGAATTGGTCTTGGGCCAAGGGGAAAATTAGGATATGGAAGCTACGGTGGGGGTTGCCTTATTAAGCCTTTATTAAATGGCTATTATGTACTAAATATTCTTCTAGACACTAAAGAGTAACAAATAAACAGTTCCTATTTTCAACAAACTAATAGTTTACTAGTAGAGTTTATCACATAAACCAATTATTTCCATACAATATGACAAATTTATCATTTATTGAAAACAGCACCTGGCTAAAATATGCATGTCTACTACACCTCCTTCCATCATTTTGGTAATAATCACTTAGACAATCTATCCACACCCTGGCCAGTCAGTGCCTTGACTTCCTCGCCTCCAGTGATCTTGTCCTCATCACCCACTTCAGGGTCATACCTTAGACAATATTATTCCCAACACCAAAATATCCGTTTCAAGCATCCCATGTGAAACCATTACTTACTATCTTTTAGCTCACTTTCCCTACCACTCCCTCTTCATTTGTTCTTGACTCTATCAGGACCTTCAATCTGTTGACCCACCCCCACATCCACACCACTTTTTCACAGTTCATTTATTCCCACCCTCACACACCTATGTCCTCACTTCTCTCCTTGTCTAGCTTAGAGTCAATGGCCTTTATTCACTCCCTTGCATACACCCTCAACTCTCTGCTTTTCTCTTACCTGTCAAAACTCTACCCTATTTAAATACAACTCTACTTTATTTCATGTTTGGAATCAAATAGCTGAATGTGGCTGGACGGAAATACCCAACTATGTTTACTGATCTCTTTAAATTTCTGACCACAAATCTCAAGTGAGCACTCAACCCTGCAGGGCAATCCTACTATATTTCTCTAGTAAATTCACTTTCCTTCTCTCTGAAATGACTATTTTACACTTTATTCTTTCTTTTTAAACTTCTAGCACTTCTTATCTCATCCTTATTCTCAGCTAATGACAGGAATGCTCAGATGAGAACTGTTTTCACTTCCCATCACCACATCTGCCTTCATCTTTACTCTTGTCTGCTCTCCCTCTAGTTTCCATAGATAAACTGTCCCTGCTTCTCCCTGCAGCCTGCTCCTTCACTTCTGCACTGGACCTTCCATTCCCCCTTACTTCCTGGCATTCTCTGCCACTGCAATATCTCACTACTCATCTGCTTCATCAACTTTTCCTTTTCAACTGAGTCATTCCCATCAGCTTATAAATGTGGTGCAATTGTTTCCCTCTTTAAAAGGGAAATCCTTCCTTGACTTTATTTTCCCTTTCTGCTACCACTGTTTCTCTGCTCCACTTACAGTACAATTCCTTGACAAAGTTGCCTAGACTTGCTGTGTCCATTTCTTCTCCTCTCATTCTTTTTAAAAAATGGTACTTCAATCTCTGTTTGCTCCCCGTCCCTCTGCTGAAACTGCTCTTGCCATCCCTGACCTCCATCTTGCCGAAGCCAGTGTCAGTTATATGTGTTCATCTCTTCAACCTCTCAGCAGCATTGCAACACTTTACTTGGCTTCTGACTTCAGAAGATACCCAAGATTTCCCTCGATTTCACTGGTTGCTTCTTCTCAGCTTTCCTTACTGACTTCTCCATTTTCTGATTTCTTGACCTTCCTTTTTTGACCAGATGCTCCCTCTAGATGCTTTCATCCAGTCTCTGTCATTTAGTACAAGTATAGGCTGATAACTCATAAATTTATATCTCTGGCTCCAATTTCTCCCCTGAGTTGCAGACTTGGATATTCAACTGTCCAGTTGACTCTGCTTTGATGTCAAATAGGTGCCTCAAATGTGGCATGTCGAAAAGAGAACCCTTGATTTTTTGCTAGCCTCCCTGCTTGTTCTCAATTGTTTTCTTTTCAACTAATGTTTCCACATTTTCCCAGTTGCTGAGGCCTAGGAGTCACTCCTCTGGCATATTTAATCACTTAAAAAGGCCTGTTGGCACTTGCTCACTCTAAAAATCGTTCTCAATCCAGCTACTTTTCCCTACTTGCACTGCTAACACCATTGTCCAAGCCACCTTCTTTTCTTTTTTGAATTATTGGAATCTTCATCTATCCTGTTTTTCTGCTTTTACTCGTGCCCTGGCTCCATCCATTCTCCACAGAGCCATCAGAGGGATCTTTCAAAATGTTAACAGGACTATGTCGTTCTCCTTCTTAAAATCCTTCAGCATTGTAAGTATGAAGATTCATGCAGGTGATTAAGAACTGTAATCAATGAGCCCAAGATCTTCATCTATATCCAATTTTGGTGAAAGAGTGTATGTTTATATTTTAAATTATAATTATATGTTTAGTGTATGTACAGTAATTTTTATGAATCTGTTCTTAACAAATTTTTAAACTAATTGTGTATGGATTACCTTGAAGAAGAGGATTTCTATTTTTTTTTTCTGTAGTTCCAACTTGATTGGGAGAAGGGCATTTCCTCATCTAATCAGTTGATTAATCTCTTTGAAAATAGCTATATAATATTTCATTGTATGCTGGGACATGATTGAACCTTCTGTTGTTGGGCATTTTGGCTGTTTCTACATGTTACTATAAAAAAATAAGGATGTTATGAATGTCTTTGTGCATAAACTGTAGTCAATATGTATAATTAGTGGGTCAAAGACTGTACACATTTTAAAGTCCTTCAATATATATTTCTGGGGCTTTGTTTAGAAGCCTTGTAGAAAAGGATTGGTCCAAGGTTGAAGAGTCCGTATGAGATCAGAAAATTGTGGGCTGCTTGATATCATTCTCTGACCTAGATTTTTCTTACTGTTTCCCTGAATTCTCCCTACTTTTGTACCAGTGTTCTTTGGAGAGAAGGCTATGATGTGATGAACAGTATTTCAAAGATTTTTATAGGATTCTGGGAGCAAAGGGGGTTCTGCTTGATAGCCTCATTACATTGGTGCTGGGAGGTAGCTGTTGAAGCGTGAGGGAAGAGGGGAGGGAGGAGGGCAAAAGGGGTGATTCGCACATGTGTATGGTGATGGATGGTAATTAGTCTGGGTGGTGAACATGATTTAATCTACACAGAAATTGAAATATAATGACGTACACCTGAAATTTATATAATGTTATAAACCAATGTTACCTCAATAAGAGAAGAAAGTCAAGTTGAAGCATGGAACAGAGAAGTGGGGGAGAGGGTGTATTGAATCTGTAATAGGAGTGTCACTGGTTTAGTTTAGGCTTAACACTTGGGGTCCAGGGATCTGCGTCAGTGTCCAGATGGGAAGAGAAAGTGATTGGCACCTGTTGCCTGCAAGGAAAATTGTATAGAACTGGGTCTGTTCTCTGGCCTTCCTTTGTTGAACAGAACTTGAGAACATGATTGGTGAGATGAGTGCCAGTGAGGCTGAGTTGGTCTATACAATAAAGAGCCTTTCTGGGTAGGGCAGGGGAGAGAAGAGAAGAGAGCTGGATTGGAAAGGGCCACGGAAAGACAATGGAGAAGCCGCTATGTTTGGAAAAGTTGGAAAGATTATAAGTTTTTCCATATCTCACAAATGTTTCTAAGAGGCTGAAATAAAGGTCTAAATTCCTTTAATTTTTTTCAGTTGTTAGGCTCTTATTTATTTGGATAAGACTCCATGCTGTGACTTGCTTCCAGGCAGAGAGTAAGTTGGCCTGGATTAATGTGGGATACCATTATGATCGGCAATATTTATCCTGGCAACTTTGAGTGGGGCAGAAATTCAAGCAGTGGCTGTTCTGTTATTGTCATTGTATGTTCAGGTTGATGTGACCTAGGGAAATGTGGTTATACTTAGAATTACTGAAATTTACAAACTGTTAAAAGAGGTATGAATACCATATGGATAAAAGAGTATATTTTGTGTTTTCAATTTACATTATATCACAAACCACACTATTTTTTAAATTGAACATTTTGATGAATGTGTGTATTTATGAATGCCAAGAAAAATAACAGTGATTTTATAACAGGTTCTAATTAAAAGTCAGCTAATAGCACAACATTCAGAATTATGACCTACTTGACCAGATAGAGTTCTGAAAGCTTGAGAAAAAAAATTAATGGGTATCAGGGAAAAAAAAAATCACAGTAGATGAATAGGCTATGAGCCAAACACTTTATTATTTTAATGATGATTGCAATTAATTGTAATTATTTTTTGAGGAAATAAGTATCTTGAAAAATGCTTATTTAATTTACTGCCATGGGAAAAAGACTTTCCTTTTAAGTAGGAATGCAAATTTTTAAAATAAGTAACACAGTGCATCATAGTTTCATAGCAAATTAACAATTAAAAAATGGGAACTTTGGAATTTCTTGAATATATCCTGTTTACTGTGCCTCAGTGACATTAAATGTATCTGAAATGATGTGATGCAAATAAACCCAAGGCATGATTAGAGTTTTAAGTATTGAATTGCAGACCCAGGTGACTTGTTTTTTCTAAGATGCAAATAAAAAGAGCATGACCTTGAAACCTCCATCACCTTGTATATCCAAACAGTCCAAATGAGTTGCGATGAGTCTGCTTTTAATACCTTGGAACAACTGGTTTTAGAAATGTCATGATTGGAGATTTTATGGTGTCACTTAATGTGAAATAAAACATGAAGGGATTTCAGGGGAAACTTGTCTATTTGTGGATGTGACAGCAGGCCTAGCTCGGCTGTGCAGTAGGTGAAGGCCTGGGGCCTTCGTGGTCCACCTTGTCATGTAGCACTTGTCTGCCACTCTTGATCTTCGCTTTCCCTCTCAGAAATGCATTCTCCTGAATTCACATTTGGTTAAACTTAACAAGTATTTATTGTTGCTTTAAATTCTGTTTGGAACGAGACAGAATATTAAACATATCCATTTATGTTAAAAATATACATGAGATTCTATGAAGGACACTAATGAAATAAGGTACAGGGACCAGCCATCAAGGAACACAAAAATTAATTGGGAGACAAGATATAGAAACGTGAAAAAGTCAAATAACAAATAAAGTTCTATATTGTTGAGTGGAAAAATGAATGTTACGTGTGAATGTTCTTGTAGGAATCCGGAGGTGGGAGAATGTGTTCTAGTATGACATGGTTAGGAAAAGTTGGTATTTGTGTTGAGCACTAAAGCTTGGGCGGGATTTCTATCAGACGTGAAAAAGGGGAGTGGCTTTGCAGAAATGGGGAATGGTACATGAGTAGAGCTGATAAGGCAGGAGTCTTTTCCTCCTGGATGCACAGAGGAGACGGCTAATGCTATAAATACATTGATGTTAATGTGCTTCTGAAACGATTTCAGGGAGATGTTTGTTGCTGAGTTTGTTTTCCTATCTAATAGTAATATCTTAAAGATGGAAATGTCATGCCAGAAGGAAAGGGAGACAGCCAAAATAATGTGAAGAGCAGTTTCCTGAGAATTAGGAGGTCTGTTTTAGTCCTTATGCTGTCTGTCAATTCACTTTTGTTAAAGCGACTTAACATGAGTTATTTTATTTCTTCTCATTTGTGAAATGAAGTTGTTGGGCAGGATGCTGTTTGAGGGCCCTTCCAACTCTAGGATTCCAGGGGTTGGTACTATAGTAGGCTGGGGAAAGGGGTTTCTGGACAAAAGGACTTTTAGACACCTTTTAATTCGTGCTGTCCAGGTGACCTCTTATTATGTGTGATGAGATAGAACTGTTTATCTCACACTCTAGAAAGAGTGGATGTCCTGCAGGCCATTGCGTTTTGCACTTTCAGGCTAACTAGACTATTAAGTTTAGAAAGCTGATCTAAGATTTCCCTTTTGGTTATTCTGCAAGAAGAATGAGGTTACTTTTACTTTTTTATAGGAGAAACTTCTGAGAATAAAATGGCTTTAATGTTTTATGGGGTCAAACAATTCTGAGCAGCCCAGAGTGCATTATTCTTATCATGGCTTAGCAGGTGTCCTTGAGTCAGAAGACTCTCTAAATATTTAATGTGAAGCTCACAAGACTTGTCTGTCTTTTCCTCGTGGACCAGTTGCGTCCTTAGTATTTATTAAGAAATATGCATATATTCAGATTTATAAAACTTCATTATCTAAATCTGGTTAGATTTAGATAGTGTCATGTTACTGTCAGCATCAACTAACATTTATTGAGCACCCACTGCTTCTCTGGAGTTGTATTCTGCATTGGGGATTCTGCATATTAAGGTCTTTTTTCCTCAAGGACTCTGAAATCGTCCTTTTAAGGTTAGAAATAGGAACTGAAACTTGGGATAATAGTAAAATCCAATGATATAATAGGCTATTGCAAGGTTTACATTATTTTATCATCATTTGGTACACTGTATTCATCTACATATATACAATTGTCTTATTATATATTCAATTTCTTCTCCTGTTATTTAAATGTGGCAGCTGTAACTAATTTGGATATCAACCACCTGCTGTGTTGTGCACATCTCTCTAAAACTTTATTCTACAATCTGGAATATATCTAAAAATATTCAGAAGTAAATATATCATCATTAACCTGTCATATACAGTGATAGTCTCACAGAAATAAAAATTGAAAGCCAACTGTATCGATTGTGAGATAGAAGCCCTGAATTAGCCCCAAATTCTGCATCTGACCTAGAAGGACGTCTTGGAGGCAGAGCAGTATCATGGGAAGCTGGGAGTAATTTCTTTTGCATTTCTTTTTGTGTTGTCACCCAGAATGCGGTGTTGTGAAGAAATTGTTTCCAATCAGGTTGGTAGCGTCCATCAGAATGAGGCCAAACATCTAGGATTCTGCTCCTTCCCCAGCAGAGGGTGTAGTATGGAAATGAATGAGTCACACATCCTCTATGCTGTACACATTTGAGATGTAACTATATGGCACTAAGACTATTTCTAATACCAAGAGTGGTAAAATTTTACAAATGACTTTAATAAAATCATTTTCTATGGGTCAGTGATGAATACTCCACCAGCCAAATCCAATTGCCTTTTATTTGTTACAGTTTTTATCCTTATTGAAATTACTTTTTTTGAAGCTTTCAACACTTTTGGCCTTTCTTCCATTTTAAAACAAAAATTTCCCTTCTTTGTTAGAATAAATGAACTCTGCTACGTACTATAAACACTAGAAAATACAGCTGAAAAAAATGAAAAAGGAAATTGATCCATAATGTTACCACTCAGAGAGAGAGCCACTCTTAGCAACAGTATATATAGCCCAGTCTTTTCTCTCCAAGCATATGTATGGTTAAAAAAATGGGATTGTGCTATAAATACATTTTAAAATTAATTTTCTCATTTAATGATATGGTCCATACCATTTTCCATGTTATCAAATATTTGTGATAGGTAAAGCTTGAACAGCTCCAAATCAGATCTGTGCAAAAAATGAGAGTATTTCATAACTGCACAGACCCTCTTGATTCTAAGCCTCCTTTTTTTGGCTCAGCAGCAGAAAATGTAGTGAGTTTTCAAGCTATTCTTGTCTTTTCCAATTTAAAACTCAGACTCTTTTTGGAAGTCAAATTCAAGTACTACAATCTCAGGTATTGTTCAAAGTTTGCACTCCAAATTTCTTTTTCTTCTCAAGAGTTTTTCCTCCCTTGTCCTTTCTCCTTCTAATTCACGGGCTTGTGTTCCCCTGAAGTGTCAGGGAAGGGTGGGGAGTCTGTGAAAGTTAAGCCTGGAATGGGTGGTGAGTAGGATGGGCATCTCATCCACAAGTTCCCTCTCTGCTGCTTCTTGTCACTAGTGTCTGTGCCTGGTTTGGTCCCTGGCTCTGGGGATGCTTGCTCCAGCCACAGCCCAGAGCCAATAGGGTAGGGGAGGCCTCCACTGATCTACAGATGAAATGGTTCTTGTCCTTTTGCTGTCTCTGTACAGGTGCTGATGACTCTTTTGTCACTGAAGGACCTGCTGGGATCTTAGAGCACATGACAACATCTAAGGCTGCCTGCCTGGGCCCCTGTGAGGCTTCAGAAGTATCATGACTGTTACTCCCTCCCCCTCCCTGCCACCTCAGATTTGTCCTCCCCACCAAGATTTATGCTGTTTGGGGTCCTCTTGCTCTTAGGCAGTCTTTTGGGGTGGAGGTTGGCAAGTTGGCGGATGCTTCCAGCCAACTTCAGTAGCTTGCTCTGGGTCCACAAAAATCTGTATCTTTTCATCCTGTTATGCTTCTCTGTATCTCTTGGGATCAGCTTCTATATTCTTCAGCTTCTTGGGGGACATACTGGGGGGTGAGGCTAGGATGAAGAGAGAAGGACAATGTGCTCACCACGTAGTTTCCAAATGCTGGTCTCCATTTTTTTCCTCTACTATTCTTCATCCCCCTCCTGTCCCCCATTTTATCTCTTGTCTTGAAAAAAGACTTATAAACCAGTTTTGTCTCTTTGTGGTAGCTGGACAATGGGCAAAGTTGGATACTGAGGTAGAAACTCCTCTGAATTTAGCCTTCTCAGCTGTCCACAGTGGGGACGGATCAGCAGAAATGAAAAGAGAATCTGTCCATGTTTCAGTTTATAGCAACAAAGAAATTCTTTTGTGATTATTTGGCATGATTTTAATTGCTGCATGGTGTTCTATTCTATGTATGTGCCATTATTTATTTCACAAATTCTTCTTTTTTACTTCCTATGACCCCCCCTCACCACATTTTTTATTATAAACAAAAATAACATATTGAACTGTTTGGTTTTTAATTCAAGTGCTAAAAGTCATGCCTCCCTCTATTTTTAAAATTGTCTTCTAATTGTTCAAAAATCTCTACTTTTTAAGAGTCTTTCCTTGTTTCTTTTCTCTCCTGATCACAAAATTGGTTCTTGGTCTTTCTCTAATTTCCTTTCTTCATGGTCTCTCTTTCGGAAATCCTGTCTAGACTGATGGCTTCAGCTCTCACTTCTAGTCATCTGACTCCTGAATTTTTGTCTCCAGTCTTGGGCACTCTCCTAAGAACTAATCCCATATTTAAAACTACTTGCTTAACATCTTTACCTGAGGGTCTTTCTGGCATCTTTAACTCAAGATATTAGGACTGAACTAATTGTCTTTGATATTGTTGTTTGATAAAGAATGGCATTACGCTAACAATACAACACGGGGAAATGATTGGTGTCTAGGTATGTAACTAGACCTACCCAGTAAGGACAGGGGCTGTGTGACCCAGGATGTTTTGACACTGTTTCAACCCCACTGTTTTGACCCAGTAGACTTTTCTTTTCTCTATTTCATCAATGCCAAACAGTTAGTATACACAGTGAACTAAATGATGAAAAGGATAAAATTAGATTATCAACTGAATAGGCCAAAGCTGGAAAATGGAGCAACCTTGGAGTTATCTGAGAGAACCATAATAATTAACAAATCACACCATTGAATCCTTAGCATGTAAAATAATATCTGGAACATAAGAGGTAATCAGTAGATATTTTTGACTTAATCAGTAAATGAATGTACAAAACTTAAAACTGACCATAGCTGAAAAGGAACATTTGTTTTTGACAAATAAATGATTGTCTTAGTCCATTTTTGGCTGCATCAACAAAAATACCATAAACTGTGTGGTTTATAAATAACAGAAATTTATTTCTCACAGTTCTGGAGTCTGAGAAGTCCAAGATCAAGGTGCTAGGACGGTCAGGTTGTGGTTAAGTCTCTCTTCCTGGTTGGTTCATAGCCAGTGCCTTCTCCCTGTGTCTTCACATGGAAGAAGGGGCAAGGGAGCTCTCTAGGGCCTCTTTTATAAGTGTGTTAATCTCATCCATGATGGCTGCACCCTCATGACCTAATCACCTCCTAAAGGCCTTTCATCCTGATACCATCACACTGGCAGTTAGGATTTCAACATATGAATTTTGGGGACAGAAATATTCAGAACATAGCATTCCACCTCTGGCTCCCCCAAATTTATGTCCTTCTAACATGCAAAATACATTCATTTCATCCCAATAGCTTCAAAAGTCTTAACTAGTTCCAGTCAACTCAAAAGGGTAAAGTATGAAGTCTAATTTAAGTATCATCTAAATCAGATATGAGTGAGACTCAAGGTATGATTTATTCTGATGCAAAATTCCTCTCTAGCTGTGAACCTGTGAAATCAAACAAGTTATGTGCTTCCAAAATACAATGGCGGGACAGGCATAGGGTAAACATTCCCATTCCAAAAGAGAGAAATTGGAAAGAAAGGGGTAACAGGTCCCAAGCAAGTCCAAAACCCAACAGGGCAAACAACATCAAATCTTAAGGCTTAAGAATAATCTTCTCTGACTGGATGGTCTGCCCACCAGGGTCACTAGGGCAGGGGTCCCACCTTCCAAACACACTGGGGCATCCCCACTATCATGGCTTTGCTAAGCAAAACCCACATGGCTCTCACAGGTTGGAGTTTTGTGTGTGCGGCTCTCCCAGGATGGAATCATACACTGGTGCCTCTACTGGTCTGGGTTGAGGGGCAGCTCTGCCCCCATGGCTTTGATGGACATTGTTCTAGCCGGGGCTTTCTGCAGTGGCCTCACCCTTGCTGTGGCCTTCTGCGTGGGTCGCATGGCTACAGCTCTGGGTGGCTCCATCCTTCAAAAGTATGGAAGTAGCCATACTCCCATTGCTTTGCTGGGTAGAAATAGGGCTCCTATGATGTTAAGCTCCTAAGTCTGGCCTGCTGAAGTGCAGTCAACGGCCCTCCCCTTTTGAAACTGAGGAGGCAGCCTTGATGATCTCTGAATCCTCTTTGCTGTCTTTCTTCCTTTGCCTTGAAGAATATTGCACCTTTGCAGCTGAATAGCTCTGTGGTCCCGCCCTGTAAAATCTAAGAAGTCTGACAATCTTCCTTTTTTCCTTCCCATCTGCTTCCCCTTCAGTTCAAATAGGCTGTTTTCCTGCTGGGGTGGTTGATTAAGTCCATGGTTCACACCATACTAATGACCTTATCAAAGGGTCTCTTGGCTCCACCCTTGGTGTTCTCTTCTGAACATGTTTTCTCATTTTCTGCAACATAAATGGGCTGAGAATTTTCTGAATTTTTAAGTTCTGCTTCCCTTTGGGTTAACAATTCTGTCTTTAAGTCATTTCTCTTTTCTCACATTTCACTATAAGCATTCAAGAGAAACCAAGCTGCACCTTCAACACTGCTTAGAAATAGCTTCAGCCAAATATCCAGTTTCATTGCTCCCAGGTTCTACCTTCCACAAAACACTAGCACACAATCATAATTCAGATAAATTCTTTGCCGTTTTATAACAAGGATCGCCTTCCCTCTAGTTACTGATAACAAGTTCCTCATTTCTGTCTTAGACCTTGTCAGAATGGGCTTTATCGTCCATATTTCTACAAACATTCTGTTCATGACCACTTAGGTATTTTCTAAGAAGATTGTGGCTTCTCTATAGCTTTCCTCTTCTTCTGAGCCCTCACCAGATTCTCCTTTAACAGTTCGTTCATGGCAATATGATGTGCCAGCCTGGTCAGGTTCTCGTAAAGGCCCTCTTCATGATCATAGAAGTGGGTGTCTGAGATTGCATGTAGGATTATATCAAAGAAGTGAGAGGCTAAGGCATTGAAGGCTCATTTACATGGATATTAGAATCACAAGAATTGAAGGCATAACGTAGTTGAATATGACAGAAAGCCAGGAGCAAAAAATGTTCAAGGAAGAAGAGGAGTGACTGCTGCCACTTGAGATTCAGATGTATTCTGATTATTGAATGCAGAGCTGGGCATTTCTAAAGTGGAGGGGAATGAATGTTCTGAAAGCAGAATGAGGGACATGAAAGACATCTACTCCATCTCCTGCACTATAAAGGAGAAAAAACAGTCACTACTTGAGAGGGCTGCAGAAGAAGCAGCATTCTCAAGGGAGATCTGTTTCCTTCAGATCAAGACAGAGAAATTTTGAGAGAAAAGGGTATAGAGGATTTGACAGTGGCTAACTGTGAATTTCAGAAGACAATGGAAGGGTTCAGGACTTGGGCAGATGAGGACAGAAAAGGACTGTGACAGGCCATGGAAGGATTAGCATGCAAGATACATAAAGTGGGTGAAGGGCATTAAAAGATCAGTACCAACGATCTCAAGATGAGGCAAGGCAATTTGTGAAGCTGTGTTGGAGAATGGGGAGGGTGGAGGAACTGTCAAGTTCTGAGATGTTTCTTTGGTCCTTACTAATGGAGCTGTGATGGTGGGTGAGGTTCATACTTCTATGATCAGATGGGTCTCAGAGGCTTTCTTATGATTTCTACTGAATGAGATGACAGGTGTGGAGTCCAGGAAAGAGGACTCTACTGAACTTTATGAAACCCCTCATGATCAGTCAAAACTCATGTTTTTAGAAAACTGTTTTTTAATTTTTAAAACATCAAACTTATAATAAAAGTGATCTTTTGTCTCCTCAAGGACCTCCCAAGTGCGCTATAGAAGCAATATTGCTGCTTGGATTCAACTATATTTAAGAAGGCCATTAAAATTTTACTGGTTTCAATAAAGAAATGAAATATGGTGTCTATAATGAACATTTGTTGAGGATGACGGTGATTTACATTGAGAATTATGTGAGAATAAGGTGTATGGTTCTTGTGTTTTTATCTATAACATTATGGTTATTTTATCACCATGAGTTGGCACACTATTTAAGGAGGCATATTGTCTTCATTTTATAGATGAAGAGTCTGTGGTTCAGAGAAGTTAAGTAAGTTAAAGTCAGGATTTGAACCTAACTTTGTTTTGGTCCAGGCACTGACAACTGGGCATGTGTTCCTGCTTGTACAGTGGTTTCATATAAATTACCTCATTTGCATAGATAAAAGTTTAGTTTAGTTTTATTAATGCTTCTCAAAGTTCCCCTGAATGTCAGAATTCATTTCAGCCAACAAAACTTGCTCTAAATTTATTTAGAGTTATATAGTACTGATCTTTGGAATCCACATGTCCTTTTTGTTGTTCTGCAAATGAGCAGGTTAAAGGAACATAAACTCCTGTCCACCAGAAATCTCTTTGTTTTCTTAGGAAAACCAGCTGCCATGAAAACTTGATAAAAAGGAACTTCAAATGAAGACTAGAGTAAATAAACCTCTTTGGATTTGGGCATGATTTCTCTTAAGTCTATGTTTATTTTTTTGACTAAACATTATCATATTTGATGATACATGCAAAAAAATACATACAATGTACATATAAACTATGTAAGCAAATTAACAAAACAAAATCAGCCTACTTCCCCAGCTTTGAGCTGGGTACCGCTGAAGCTCACGGAGCGTTCCTCCCAAGCCTCTCCTCCTGCCTTCCTCTCAGAGGAAAACGTTATTCCGACTTGGTGCTTATCATTTCCTTGTTTTAAAGACAATGCATCCCTAGAAAATATATTGTTTATTTTTTCTTGTCTTTGAACTTTACAAGAATGGTATTATACAGTATCTGGTTTTGTGCATCCTGTGTTTTTTCCTTCATTATCTTTTCTAGATTTATTTGTTTTTCCTTTTGATAGTTTGTTTCAAACTATATAATATCGTATAATATATAGTATATAAATATATGTATATTAGTGTAATGTTGAATAAAATGATGCAAGTGGATAATTTGCCTTGTACTTACTTCCTTACTTTATTTACTTCTTTTTCTTTCTTTCTTTCTTTTTTTTTTGCTGAAGAAGATTTGCCCTGAGCTAATATCCATTGCCAATCTTCCTCTTGATTAGCCCTGAGCTAACATCTCTGCCGGTCTTCCTCTATTTTGTATGTGGGTTGCCACCACAGCGTGGCTTGATGAGTGGTGTAAGTCCACACCCAGGATCTGAACCCACAAACCCAGGCTGCTGAAGTGGAGCACTCCAAACTTAACTACTACGCCATTGGGCCTGCCCCTCTAATCTATTTTATTTTTCTCCCAGCTTCATCAAAATGTAATTGACAAAACTGTATATATTTAAAGTGTACAATGTGTTGATTTGATATACATACACATTGTGAAGTGATTAATCCTCGTACTTACTTTAAAAAGGAATATTTCTAATGTTTCTCCATTTAGATTGATTTTTACTCGACACTGTTAAACAGTTTTTTTTGTTTTTTTTTTTTGTGAGGAAGACCAGCCCTGAGCTGACACCCGTTGCCAATCCTCCTCTTTTTGCTGAGGAAGACTGACCCTGGGCTAACATCTGTGCCCATCTTCCTCTACTTTACATGGGACGCTGCCACGGCATGGCTGACAAGCAGTGCATCGGCGGGCACCCAGGATCCAAACCTGTGAACCCCGGGCTGCCAAGTGTGAACTAAACTGCTGCGCCACCAGCCCGGCCCTCAAGACACTCTTACTTGAATTAAGTTCTTTTTTATCCCAAGTTTCTAAGAGTATGTTTTTAAAAAAATTATGAACTGTTTTGAATTTTATCAAATTGCTTTCTATATCTATTGAGATGACAATATGGTTTTCTCTTTTAATAAGTAAATGTGGTCTCTTACATTCATAGCTTTTCTACTGTTAAACTTTCTTCCTATTTCTGGGAAAAAGTAATTTAGTCTTGATGTATTATTTTTTAAATACTATGGTATTCTGTTTCCCAATATTCTGGTTAGTAATCTTTCTTCTCTATTTATTTGTGAGGTTGGACTAAAGTTTTTCTCTTTCTGTCTTTGTCTGGCTTTGGTATTAGGATTATACTAACCTCACAAATGAGTTATCTATGTGTTACCTCTTTTTCTATTCTCTGGAAGAGTTCATAAAATTTTAGAATAAATTGCTCCTTGAAAATTTAATAAAATTCATTAATTAAACTGTCTGGGCCTGCCAGTTTCTTTGTATGAAAAAAATTAACTCCTGATTTAATTTCTTTATAATTATGGAACTATTAAGCCTTTTAATTTATACTTGAGTTGTTTTTGGTAAGTTATATTTTCTTGGAATTTAGTCATTTTATATAAGTTTTCAAATTTGTTGGCATAAGTTTTTTGTTGTGCTTTTTGTCTTTTTTATTTCTATCATGTCTGTGGTAAATCTTCCTTTTTATTTCTATTATTGTTTTTGTCTTTTTTATTTTTATCAGTCAGATCACTGAAGTTTGTCTATTTTAATAGTCTTTTCAAATGATTAATTTTAAAATTTCTATGTTGGAATAAACTTATACTTTCAAAAGAGTGGCAATAATAGCACAGAGAACATTTGCTTTTTTATCACTCCCCTCCCCTGACACACACACAGACACAAACATGCACAATTTATTTTTTCTGAACCATATGTAGAAAGTTTGCATATATCATGCCTATTTAATTAATACATTAGTTAACTTTCCTAGGAACAAAGGTATTCTGTTCCATGACCACAGTACAGTTATTCAATTCAGGAGATTTGATATAATACTTCAATTTAATCTATCGTCCACATTCCATCTGTAGAACTTTTAAATTTGACTATCATATTTTTTATTTGATAATTTCTGTTTTGTTCTTTTAAAAACTATTCGGTCATTGCTGATTATTCATTTTTAAAAACAGCCTTATTGAGGTATGATTTCCATTCTGTAAAATTCATCCAATGTGAATGTGCAGTTTGATGATTTTTAGGAAACAAATACTGTTGTGCAATTATCACCACAATCCAATTTTAGAACATTTCTATCAACTCGAAAAATTCCTTCATGCCCATCTGGAGTCAGTCCCTACTCCCACACCTAGTTCTAGGCAACCACTGTCCTACTTTGTGTCTATGGTTTTGCCTTTCCTAGAAATTTCTTAAAAGTGGAATCATGCAATGTGCAGTTTTTTGTATCTGGCTTCTTTAATGTAGCATGGTGTTTTGGAGTTCATTTATCTTGTTGCATGCATCAGTAGTTTTTTCTCTTTTATTGCTGAGTAATAGTCCGTTGTTTGGATGTACCATATATTTTTTAATCCATTCATCAGTAGATGGACGTTTCAGTTGTTTGCAGTTTTTGCTTATTATTAATAATGCTCCTATGAATATTCACATACAAGCCTTTATGTGGGCATATATTTTCATTTCTCTTTGGTGGATAGCTAGGTATGGAATTCCTGGGTTATATGGTAAGTTTATGTTTAACTTTTTAAGAAACTGCCAAATAATTTTCCAAAGTGGTTGTATTATTTTACCTTCCCATTGGCAATATATAAAGGTTTCAGTTCTTCCACATCCTTGTCAACATTTGGTATTGTCAGTCTTGCAATTTTAGCTCTTCTAGTGGATGTGCAGTGGTTTATATTCTCATTTCCCTAATGACTAATTGTGTTGAGCATCTTTTCATGTTCTTATTTGTCATTCATATATTTTTTTGTGTGTGAAATGTCTGTTTAAATCTTTTTTTCCCTATTTTTGAAAGTTGGATTGCTTGCCTTTTTATTATTGAGTAGCAAGTGTTCTTTTTATAAGTTTATTTTATCAGATATATTGTTTGCATATATTTTCTCATGGTTTGTGGCCAGTTTTTTCTTTTCCTTAATAGTTTCTTTTGAAGAGCAAAAGCTTTTAATTTTGATGAAACCTAATTTATCAACATTTTCTTATCTATATAATGCTTTTACTGTCATATCTAAGAGATCTTTGTCTAACCCAAGGAAAAAAATTCTTCTAGAAATTTCTAGAAGTTTTATAATTTTAGATCTTACATGTAGGTGTATAACCCATTTTGAGTTAATTTTTGTGTGTGGTATGAAGTTAGAGTTTAAATTCTTTTTTTATATGCATATCAAATTATCTCAGCACCATTTATTGAATAGTTTACCCTTTGCACCACTTGGAACCTTTGTTGAAAATCAACAAACCATAAATGTGAGGCTTGTTTCTGAACTCTTTTCTGTTCCATTGATCTGTATCATTGTACTTATGGCAATACCACACTATTTTGATTAGTTATTCGTTTTTCATTCCATGTTTTATATATTTAAATATTCCACCTTTTATATCTTTAGTTTATATTAGTTATCACATATTCCAATATCTGAAGTCCTTTTGTGTCCAAGAAAATTTTTTGTTGTTTCTGCTGATTCTAAATCATAGCATTTGTTTCCTTGTGGGTTTAGTGGTATTTGTGAGCTCATGTTTGGGCGAACTTCATCTGTGGGAATCCTGAGGGCCTTAGTTGGGAATTCCTTTATCCACAGAAAATTTATATTTGCTTCTGACAGAGCCGGGGCTGTGATATCAACCGGAGACCAGGGCCAGGACTAGGGTGAGGCAAAAGAGGCTGTCTAGGGTAAAAAATTTAAGGAGGCACTCACTTTCGGTCATGTAAGTGTGCCTTCTTAAATTGCACCCTAGGTGTCTCTTGCCTCACCCTAGCTCCATCCCTGCTAGAGATCACTTTAATCCATTTTGAAGTTCTTTGTTTACTGTGGATGTCAGGTTCATCTTGCTTCTCATGCCAGTGGCCCCAAGACTCAGTCTCCTGAGACTTCTTTAATCCCCATCCAGGCTCTTGACTCAATGCAAGAGTCTCAAGTTTAGTTGCCCTCTCAAGCAAGGGACCCCAAAGCTCAGTTTCCTGATGTCAGTGACACATAAGAATTTATATTTTTGGGCAACTTGGTTTTCCGATTGCTTATAGCTCATTTCCATTCAGCTCAATGTTCTCTTTTTGTTCTCTGGTTTAGATTCCCCTTGTGTTATCATAAATCATCAGTGCATTGAAAAATAAGTTATTTACCCAGGGTTAAATTTTATTTTAGTGAGAGAAGCCCTCAAAATACATAACCTACGGTATGTTTGAAATACAGTCATTCCTCAGCATCTGCCCAGGATTGGTTCCAGGAACCCCCGTGGACACCAAAATCCGAGGATGCTCCAGTCCCTTACATAAAATGGCGTGGTACAATAAATATAGTCAGAGGGCCCTCTGTATCCGTGGAATTCACACCTGAGGATACAAAGGGTCAACTGTAGTGCTACCTAATTTCTTTAAAGACCATTATTTTTATGTTATTCATAACTAGAAAAATATACCTTAACATTTTTAAAAGCGGAATTCAGTTTTTTTCAGAATGATTAGTAGATAAAAAATGTGGACAATAGGCTGAGTAATAAATATTTGCCAAATGATTGGTGTGACCTTAAATAGAATAATTTTTATTTCAACTCCTTTCGGTCCTCAAAATAGTATTTTAAAGTGCTTGGTGGGGGGCCGCCTGGTGGCGCAGCGGTTTAGTCCGCGCTTGGCAGCCCGGGGTTTGCCGGTTCGGATCCCGGGCGCCCGCCGACGCACAGCCTGTCAGCCATGCTGTGGCAGCGTCCCATATAAAGTGGAGGAAGATGGGCACGGATGTTAGCCCAGGGCCAGTCTTCCTCAGCAAAAAGAGGAGGATTAGCAACGGATGTTAGCTCAGGGCTGGTCTTCCTCGCAAAAAAAATAAATAAATAAAGTGCTTGGTGATTTTCTCCCTTGACTGCTGTTAAGCCCCTGCTAAGCAGGTGAGCCTGACCATGCTCAGAGAATGCTGATTTGCTTTCTTTTTCTTTCTTTTTTTTTTTTTTTAATTGATGTCTTAGTTTATAACACTGTGGGGTTTTAGTTGTACATTTTTGTTTGTCCGTCACCTTGTGGATGTAACCCTTCACCCCTTGTGCCCCCCCCTTCCCCTTGGTAACCACCAATCAGTTCTCTCTGTCCGTGTGTTCACTTATATTCCATATATGAGTGAGTTCATGCAGTGTCTGTCCTTCTCTCTCTGGCTTATTTCACTTAACATAATACCCTCTAGGTCCTTCCATGTTGTTGCAAATGGGACAATTGTGTCTTTTCTTATGGCTGAGTAGTATTCCATTGTATGTATATACCACATCTTCTTGAACCAATCATCAGTCGAGGGACACTTGGGTTGCTTCCACTTCTTGGCTATAGTGAATAATGCTGCAATGAACATAGGGGTGCATACGCCTCTTGTGATGGTTGATTTCACGTCCATTGGGTAGATGCCCAAGAGTGGTATTGCTCCATACTGTTTTCCATAGAGGCTGCACCAGTTTGCATTCCCACCAGCAGTGAATGAGGGTCCCCGTTTCTTCACAACCTCTCCAGCATTTGTTGTTACTTGTCTTTGTGATTATAGCCATTCTAACCGGTGTAAGGTGATATCTCAGTGTAGTTTTGATTTGCATTTCCCTGATGATTAGTGATGTTGAACATCTTTTCATGTGTCTATTGGCCATCTGGATCTCTTCCTTGGACAAATGTCTGTTCATATCCTCTGCCCATTTTTTGATCGGGTTGTTTGTTTGTTGCTCAGTTGTATGAGATCTTTATATATTACTGAGATTAATCCCTTGTCAGACAAACGATTTGCGAATATTTTCTCCCAGCTGGTGGGTTGTTTATTCATTTTGATCCTGGTTTCATTTGCCTTGTAGAAGCTCTTTAGTCTGATGAGGTCCCACTTGTTTATTTTTTCTTTTGTTTCCCTTGTCTGGGTAGACATGGAATCGGAAAGGATCCCTTTATGTCCAATCTCAATTAGTGTACTGCCTATATTTTCTTTCAGGAGTTTTATAGTTTCAGGTCTCACTTTCAGGTCTTTGATCCATTTTGAATTGATTTTTGTATATGGCGATAGGAGATGGTCTACTTTCATTCTTTTGCATGTTGCTGTCCAATTTTCCCAGCACCATTTATTGAAGAGACTTCCCTCTCTCCATTGTATGTTCTTTGCTCCTTTGTCGAAGATTAGCTGTCCATAGGTGTGTGGTTTTATTTCTGGGCTTTCAATTCTGTTCCATTGATCTGTGTGTCTATTCTTGTACCAGTACCATGCTGTTTTGATTACTGTAGCTTTATAGTATATTTTGAAATCAGGGATTGTGATGCCTCCAGCTTTGTTCTTTTTTTTCAGAATTGCTTTAGCTATTCAGGCTCTTTTGTTGCCCCATACGAATTTCAGTAGTTTTTGTTCTATTACCGTGAAGAATGACATTGGGATTCTGATTGGGATTGCATTGAATCTGTAGATTGCTTTAGGTAGAATGGACATTTTAACTATATTTATTCTTCCAATCCATGTGCATGGAATATTTTTCCATTTCTTTATGTCCTCCTCGATTTCTTTCAATAGTGTCTTATAGTTTTCATTGTATAGGTCTTTGACCTCCTTGGTTAAATTTATTCCCAGATATTTTATTCTCTTTGTTGCAATTGTAAATGGGATTGTCTTTTTGAGTTCTCTTTCTGTTGTTTCTTCATTAGTGTATAGAAATGCAATTGATTTTTGTATGTTGATTTTATACCCTGCCACTTTACTGTAGTTGTTGATTGTTTCTAGTAGTTTTCCGATGGAATTTTTTGGGTTTTCTATGTATAGGATCATGTCGTCTGCAAATAGTGAGAGTTTCACTTCTTCATTGCCTATTTGGAGTCCTTTTATTCCTTTTTCTTGCCTAATTGCTCTGGCCAGAACTTCCAGTACTATGTTGAATAAGAGCGGTGAGAGTGGGCACCCTTGTCTTGTTCCTGTCCTCAAAGGAATGGCTTTCAGTTTTTCCCCGTTGAGTAGGATGTTAGCTGTAGGTTTGTCATATATGGCCCTTATTATGTTGAGGTACTTTCCTTTTATACCCATTTTGTTGAGAGTTTTTATCATAAATGGATGCTGGATCTTGTCAAATGCCTTCTCTGCATCGATTGAGATGATCATGTGGTTTTTATTCTTCATTTTGTTAATGTGGTGTATCACGTTGATTGATTTGCGGATGTTGAACCATCCCTGTGTCCCTGGTATAAATCCCACTTGATCGTGGTGTATGATCTTTTTGATGTATTGCTGTATTCGGTTTGCCAATATTTTGTTGAGGATTTTTGTGTCTATGTTCATCAGTGATATTGGCCTGTAGTTTTCCTTCTTTGTATTGTCCTTGTCTGGCTTTGGTATCAGCATGATGTCGGCCTCATAGAATGTGTTGGGAAGTATTCCATCTTCCTCTATTTTTTGGAATAGTTTGAGAAGGATAGGTGCTAAATCTTCTTTGAACGTTTGATAAAATTCTCCAGGGAAGCCATCTGGTCCTGGGCTTTTATTTTTTGGGAGGTTTTTGATTACTGTTTCAATCTCTTTACTAGTCATTGGTCTGTTCAGATTCTCTATTTCTTCTTGATTCAGTTTTGGGAGGTTGTACGCGTCCAAGAATTTGTCCATTTCCTCTAGGTTGTCCAATTTGTTGGCGTAAAGTTTTTCATAGTATTCGCTAATAATCCCTTGTATTTCTGTGGTGTCTGTTGTAATTTCTCCTCTTTCATTTCTAATTTTATTTATTTGAGTCTTCTCCCTTTTTTTCTTAGTGAGTCTGGCTAAGGGTTTGTCAATTTTATTTATCTTCTCAAAGAACCAGCTCTTTGTTTCATTGATCCTTTCTACTGTTTTTTTGCTTTCAATTTCATTTATTTCTGCTCTGATTTTTATTATTTCCCTCCTTTTGCTGATTCGGGGCTTTGTCTGATCTTCTTTTTCTAATTCTGTTAGGTGCAATTTAAGATTATTTATTTGGGATTTTTCTTGTTTGTTAAGGTGAGCTTGTATTGCTATGAATTTCCCTCTCAGGACTGCTTTTGCCACATCCCATATGAGTTGGTATGGTGTATTTTCCTTTTCATTTGTCTCCAGATAGCTTTTGATTTCTCCTTTAATTTCATCAACGACCCATTGGTTGTTCAGTAGCATGTTGTTTAGTCTCCACATCTTTGTCCCTTTCCTAGTTTTTTCCTTGCCGTTGATTTCTAGTTTCACAGTATTATGATCAGAAAAGATGCTTGTAATGATTTCAATCTTCTTAAATTTATAGAGGTTTGCCTTGTTTCCTAATATATGGTCTATCCTTGAGAATGTTCCATGTGCACTTGAGAAGAATGTGTACTCTGCTTTTTTTGGGTGGAGTGCTCTGTATAAATCTATTAAATCCATTGCGTCTAGTTTCTCGTTTAAGTCCATTATTTCCTTATTGACTTTTTGTCTGGATGATCTATCTATTGATGTAAGGGGGGTATTAAGATCCCCTACTATTATTGTGTTATTGTTAATATCTCCTTTAAGGTTTTTTAGCTGTTGTTTTATGAACTTTGGTGCTCCTGTGTTGGGTGCATAGATATTTATAAGTGTTATGTCTTCTTGGTGAAGTATCCCTTTTATCATTATATATTGCCCTTCTTTGTCTCTCATTACCTTTTTTATCTTGAAGTCTACTTTGTCTGATATAAGTATGGCTACTCCTGCTTTCTTTTGTTTGCCATTAGCTTGCAGTATTGTTTTCCATCCTTTTATTTTGAGTCTGTGTTTGTCTTTAGAGCTGAGATGTGTTTCCTGGAGGCAGCAGATTGTTGGATCTTGGTTTTTAATCCATCCTGCCACTCTGTGTCTTTTTATTGGAGAATTCAATCCATTTACATTTAGAGTGATTATTGATATTTGAGGGTTTAATGTTGCTATTTTATTGTTCATCTTCTTGTTCTTTTGCATTTCCTTCATTTCTTGTCCCTTGTGTTTTGGACTGCAAATTCAATTTGGTATTTCTGCATGCTCATTCTCTTGGTTTTCTCTTTATTTGTCATGTGTGGTTCTCTTCTGGTTGTTTGTTTAGTGGTTACCGTGCAGTTTATATAAGTGATCTCCTGGATAAGAAAGTACATTTTCGGATGCCTCCTTTTTCCTGAGGCTGGGTCGATTCAATCCCTTACCTCTTCCCCTCCTTATTTGTTATCTCTTTATTCCAGATTGTGTCATGAATGTGTGTTTCCAGTGATGAGTTTGAATTAATTTTTGATGTTTTCCAACTGTATTTTGTTCTGGTTTAGTCTCCTTGCTTTTCTCCTTGCTGAAATCTTTGTATCCCCTTTCTCATTTCTTTTTTTTCAGGCCTAAGGGCCTTCTTGAGCATTTCTTGTAGTGGGAGTCTTGTGGTGACTAACTCTCTTAGCTTTTGTTTATCAGGGAGAGTTATTGTTTCTCCATCGTATTTGAAGGATTTTTTGCTGGGTAAAGTATTCTCGGCTGAAGGTTTTTGTCTTTCATGATTTTGAATATATCATTCCAGTCTCTCCTGGCCTGTAGAGTTTCTGTCGAGAAATCAGCTGAGAGCCGGATGGGGTTTCCTTTGTATGTTATTTTGTTTTTTTGTTTAGCTGCCTTCAATATTATTTCCTTGTCATGGGTATTCTTCAAGTTTGCTACTATGTGGCGAGATGATTTTTTATTCCTGTTTATATATTTAGGTGATCTATTGATTTCATTCACTGTTATTTCCCTCTCGTTCCCTAGGTTGGGGAAGTTCTCAGCTATTATTTCTTTGAACAAACTCTCTGCTCCTTTTTCTCTTTCTTCTCCTTCTGGAATACCTATTATCCTTATGTTGCTTTTCCTCATTGAGTCTGATATTTCTTGAAGAATTTCTTCATTTCTTTTTAGTCTTAGCTCTCTCTCCTCCTCTATCTGGAGCATTTCTGCGTGGCTATCCTCAATAGTGCTAATTCATTCCTCCATATTGTCAGTTCTGCTCTTTAAAGACTCCATTTTTTCCACTATCTTGTTGATTTTGTTTTTCATCTCCAATAATTCTGATTGGTTTTTCTTTAGGGTTTCAATCTCTTTTGTGACATAATCCCTGAATTCATTGATTTGTTTCTGTGTGTTCTCTTGTATTTCATTGAGTTTGTTTATGATAGCTATTTTGAATTCTCTGTCATTCAGGTTATCAAATTCTGTGCCTTCAGGGTTGGTTTCTGGGTGTTTGTCATTTTCCTTTTGGTCCATAGCCCTGGCAAATTGTCGCAAGGATCCGACGGGGACATCCTTATTTTTTCCCCTCATAATTTGGTCCTGCAGTTTCCCCCTGCTGCCACTAGATGGAGATCGCGAGCGGTTTGCTCTGAGGCGGCTGCAGCCCCCGGAGGGATTATGCTGAAACGCCGGGTGTGTGGGGGGAGGGGTCCTCTCTTTCTCCTGCTTGACCCTGGGGTTTCCTTTCTGGCTCTCTTAGGGTGTTTGCTACACCCCCTAAACAGTCTGTCGTCGCTTCCCAGTGGGGATCTCGTGACAGTCTGTGAGAGCACCTGGATGGCGATAGTTTTCCCCCCTGTGGGCCGCCCCTCTCCCCTCTGTCTGTGAACCGCGCTGTCTTTGCCGATCGATCGATTGGGGAGGGGGAGTACAACCTCCTACCTCTCCTCCCGTCCTCCTGGGCTTCCCGCGCCTCCACCGTCCGATGTATGGCGGCAGGGGTTTCTCAGAAGTCCTTCGTAGTGTTTGATTGAGCTCTGTTGGAATGTGAATGATGTTTTTATTGTGTCGTAGGGGGCAGAGATTCAAAGAGGGAATCTCACTCCGCCATGATGCTGACGTCACTCTGATTTGCTTTCTTAAGGTGCTTTGCTCACAAGCAGGGTTTCTGGATGTGGTGTATGCTCTGAAGCCCAAGAAAAATGAAATGTGAAGCCTTTCAAGGTAGAACAGAGTTACAATTTCCCACTAAACCTATGGTGAATAAATACTCTAATTATTCAATGTTCTACTTCAGTGATAGCAGGAATGAGAAACAGTTCATTTAATTAAGAAACCAAAGTATTTTTGTTGGAATATCTAAACTTTTGTTAGAGAATAACAGTAGGAAGAAACTTAAAATGATCTTTTGTTATTTAAAGAGCAAAAACAAAATCAATTGGCCTGAGTTCCAGTTCCATCTAGCAACAGCATAGGCTCTCTCTGGGCCCCAGTGTCCTTCCCTATTGAAAGAGGCATTGGAGCAGAAAGTGATTAGCTGGGGATATTATGTATAGCCTATTCTACTGGCGCCGTGAAGCTGGAGACAGATAGGCCTGGCTGGAATCAAAGTTCTGCCACTGTTAGTTGGGTGAGCTTGGATTAGGTACCCAGCTTGGCTAGCCTTAGCTTCTACATAAGAAAATGGAGATAATAACAACTTTATCTCATTAGGTTGTTTTGAGGATTAAGTGAAATATTGCATGAAAAGTGCTTAACAGAGTGGTCGATGTAGAGCAGGTGCCAAATAAATACAGTTGATATTGTTATGTTGTTCTCTGCCTGGTTCAGGGAATTTGTGGATCTTCATGCCCCCTTTGATGTAGTGCTATGTGTCTTATAATTGAGTGAGAGAAATAAGATACCTATAAAATTTTTTGGAGTAGCTGAAATTTGAACACTTCATCCATGATGTTACGTTGCAACGGCTGCGTTGTGGAATAATTTTCATAGTTTAATTCTAGTGCATGTCATCTGCCATTCAAACTAAACCAATCAAATTATCACAATTCAGAAGGAAAACTTCAACAATTTGGTCAGCATTTTTTCCTTATGTAGACATAGCCAGGTGTTGGTTTTAAATGATTGATATAACCAACTCCATTTTAATCATATTCTTCACCTTGTTATTTAAATGAAAAATTATTGTACATCTCGGTGTACTGTGTTCCTGGTGTGTTGAAGCCCTATGACCAGGATGATGTGAGTGTTGGCCTTCCGTCCATTTCCCAACACCACTCGGTGGCTGTCATAACGTAATTCGTTTAGCTTGGTCACTTATGTTCATTTCTGATTTCCATGAATGTTGATAGAAACATTTCAGAAAAATGTTCTGATAGGAAAAGGGCTAGAATACTGATTTTGATATCTCTAGGACTTGGATAGAGGGTGGTTTTCTCCTAAAGGGGTGGGTAAATGCAAAAAAGATTTATATACATATGTATCATATATATATGTATATATACATATATAAATCTATCCATCTGATGCATGAAGCTGTTTTTGGAACAATCAGCTTGAAGCTATCAAGAGACTTTTTTGATTGCCAGGTAATTGACTTCACTTGTGGGCCAGGCCAAATTGCATTAATTGAGTTGATCACAAATAATAGTCTCAAGCACCACTACATCATGTGAATAATTACCTCAGGTACACAATGCTATAATTAAGACTCTAGTTCTAAATCACACTCATTCAATTTGTTCTTGCTTGCCAAGTGAAGCATCTCAAGTGGCTTAAACTTAGCAGCAACACTGTAGGGTTGTTACTGTAGGGTTGAAAGAGGACACATCCTGCTGGCCTATAGGATGATTACAGAGTGCAGCCTTAAAAGGTGGGCAGATCAAGCACCTTAGCGAGGTGCAGAATGATGCATCGACAGGAGGCAAAACTTAGTGCTGTGACTGAGCAGTCTCTGAAGCCAATTCCTAAAAAGTACCGGGAGCTTCCATTTTCACCCCAAATTTTGATGGCTTTTAAAACACCTAGTAGATCTTGGACATTTTCGCATACAGACTCCAATGGTTTCTTTCAATGATAAAAGACGCAGAGAAGTATGTTCCTTGGGTGAAGGGTGGGAGTTCCCTTGTAGTCTCTCCACTTCTCTCTCTACGTCGCACCGCCTTCCTCTGCCAGCGTGTGGTGGACTGGACAGTGCCCTGGATTCTGCTCAGAGGAGCTAGGTTGTTACTGGGCTCCTCTACTGACCAGCTAAGTGATGCGGGTGAGCAATGTAGCCCTTTTGAGCCTTGGCTCCTTATGTAGAAAAGGGGATTGTTAGAATTATTTTGTAAAAAATGATATAGTTGGGACTAGTGTGAGGACAGTATAAAATAATGAATGTGAAATGTCCTGTGCAATTAATATTCTAAAAATATGACTATAATTTTATCTTTGTCCAATTAATTTACTTCTCTACCCACTCCCGGGCTACTCCTCCCCTTGATTTTGGCCCTGCTGCCCCAACCCTGCTTCTTTGCGGCCATCCCAGGATTCACTCCTCATCCCTGGTTGTTCTCTTAGACCTGACTGATCCTACCCTGGCCTGATATTTACTGATTGGCTCTTGGTTTCTTACTCTGGAAGGGTAATTTTGCTATTTACATATGGCTTTTTATGCCCCTTTAAGCTCTGGCCTTGTCAAATGTTGTTGCTTAATTTTTTCAGGTAGTAATTGTAGCATCCTCCCAACTGGATCCTATGGCCCCATCTCCTAGGTAATAATCTTTGTGTTTCCCTTAATGATGTGAACTATTTGCTCAGGCTTTCAAGAAAAATCAGTGTCTCTGAGGGTTTCCCTCTAGAGTTCTGTTTCTTAAATGGACCACCTTTACCAGAATCACCTGGGGACTAAAACAGATGCAGACTCCCATGTCCTACCCAGACCTAATGTGTCAGATTCCTGGGACCTGAAGTCTAGGTGTCTGTCTTTTGAAGAAGAATTTCTGATGATGCTTATGCACACTGAAGTGCTTTTCTGCCACTTCTCCTTCTCTCACCAAAATCCCTAGACCTTGTGCTTGCCTTCTCTAACAACAACAGTAATAACACACATTGATTGCTTACTATATGCCAAAAACTACTCTAAATGCTTTTACATTTATTATTTTATCCTTAAAACAAACTTACAAGGTATGTATTATTATTCCCATTTTTCAGATTAGTAAACTGAAGTAACACCACTAGTATCAGAGCTGGGATTCAATACCAAGCTGGTTTAATGTTAGATGCTATATTTTGAATTACTACACTACCATTGTCTCTGTATTTGGAACTTGAATTTGCTTCTTCTCTGTGGGCTTCTTGGATTTGATATAGCCATGCCAATCTGCTGACCACCATGATAGCACCCCTTTCCTGCCCAGAATCCTGTTCTAGATCAGCCCTCCTAACTGGGCTTCTTTCTCTTAGCTTGTTTCCTCCTTCTTTGTTTAGGTATAATTCAGGTTCTTGTTGAGATCACCTCATCCTTTGAGACAAATCAAATTGGCTTAAACACTCTAACCCTCATACTGTGGAAGGGGTAATTGAAGGCTCTACCCATATTTCTGGAATTCATTGGGGCTTGTATTCTTATGATCATGTTCCATATGTGTTCCTGAGAACTCTCAATCTCATTCATGTCACTTCCTGTAGTAGTTCTATTGGCTCTGAGCTGATCCATCCATGGAACTTAGGCCCCTTTCCTTGATTTTTCCCAAATACCATTCTTGGAAGGCATTGTGTGTGTGTATGTGTGTGTGTAGGAACTTCCTGAGTTTGGAATGGTAAAGGGGATTACATGGAATTAACTTAAAATTTGATGTTAGGTTTCCTATTCCTAGAAGGATTCCTATTCCTACTGAAAGGAATTTTTCAATTTTCAAACTTCTCTATAGGTCTATGATGTTGTCCATGTTTCTGAGCCTTAGTCTTTGCTTCACTTTCCCCTTCTCTAACCTTCTCCATTCCAAAATTCCAAGAGATGTCACGAGGTAGAAGAGGATTAATTGCAGGATGAGTATTATGAACAGCAAGTGTTATATGAATACAGATTTCATTGTCAGGTCCAGTGGCCAAGAAGACCTCATTGAGAAGGATGGATATATTAAGATCCACCCTAGCAGAAGTATATACTTCTCAGTGACCTAGTTTGGGTATTCCATTGTTCTTAATGTAACATTGGGTGCACATGCTTTTAACCTCCAACAAATAGGTATTCTGGGACCCCTCTAGTCCTGTCTCCCCAACATGGGGGGAAATACTCATGGAGAGGCCTTTGCAGGCGATATGAAGGCAAAGGAGGTGGACTGGGAATCACTCCTACTAAAATGGAAAGTAGGTGAGGTCACTTGGAAGCAGTTCAAAATACCTATTCATGGAGATTGAACAGTTTACTGGCATAGGTCCTGGGTACAGACAGTGTCCTTTCTTCTCACCTGGTCAGCTAACAAGGATGGATCTAACACTTCTAGCAGGTTGTCTCCATTTCCTCGTTTCCTATGGGTTCCTTAGCTAACTCCATTTTGGTTTCTGTTCCCAATAAAGCCACCAAAACTATCTTTATTAAAGTCACAAATGACCTTTGTAACTTTACTTCCAGTGGAAAATGAGTTTTCTTCTTTGCTTTTGACCTCTTACCAATTTTTGGTACAGTTAACCACTCTGTCCTTTCCATTTTTAAAATTTTTAACACCTCTGTACAATGAAATTCATCCATTTTAAGTGTACATTTTGTTGAGCTTTGTTAAATGTACACCGCCATGAAAGGACCACAACAATCAAGTTTTAGACCAAAACTATCATCCCCAAAGTTAGCTTTTGCTCCTTATTGCACCCACCTGACCCCAGGCAATCACTAATCTACTTTCTGTCACTACTTTTGCCATTTCTAAGATTTCATATAAATGGAATCTGGGCCCTTTCACTTAGCATGATGTTTTGAAATTCATTCATATGGTTGCGTGTATTAGTAATTCATTCTTTTTTATTGCTGAGTAATTGTCTGTTTGGATATACCACATTTTGTGTATCTAGTTGATGGACATTTGTATTATTTCCACTTTTTGACTATACTGAATAATCCTGCTATAAACATTCATGTAAAAGTCGTTGTGCAGGCATACATTTTCATTTCTCTTGGGTAGATACCTAGGAGGGGAACCGCGGGTCATGTAATGCATTTTCCACTTTTTAAGAAACTACCAAACTGGTTTAAAAAGTGACTGTACCACTTGCATTACCATCAACAAAGTATGAGGACTCCAGTTTCTGCACAACATCAGCAACACTTTTAATTTTAGTCATTCTAGTGGATGAGTAGTGAGCGGTATCTCATTGTGGTTTAAATTTATATTTCCCTGAAGACCAGTGATGCTTAGCTTGTCATGTGCTGGTCATTCATGTATTTTCTTTTGTGAAGTGTTTAAATCTTTTGCACATTTAAACAATCAAGATATTTATTTTCTGATTATTGAATTGTAAGAGTTAAAAAAATATATATATGTATTCTGAATGCAAGTCCTGATATATATTTTACTAATGAAGTCTCTCAATTTGTGGCTTATCTTTTCATTTTACTAATGGAGACCTATGAACTAAAGTGTTTAATTTTGGTGAAGTCCAATTTGTCAACTTATTATTTTTTTATGATCAGTATTTTTTAATGTGCTATCTAAGGAATATTTGCCTGACTCAATGTCACAAAAGTTTCTCCAAAGTCTCCTCTTAGGTTTTCTTCTAGAATTTACAGTTTTAGCTCTTATACTTAGGTCTATGATCCATTTTGAATTAATATTTGTGTATGATATGAGGAATGAGTCAAGGTATTTTTAGAATATGGATATACAGTTATTCTAGAACTATCTACTGAAAAGACTATCCTTTTCCCATAGAATTATCTAGATAGCTGTAAAAAGTCAATTGACCACATAAATGTGAGTATATTTCTGCACTCTATGCATCCTATCCTTTTGTCAGTTCCATACTTTCTTGATTACTGTAGTTTTAGTGTCTTGAAATCAGGTTGTGTATGTTCTCTGACTTTGTTTTTCTTTGATAAAATTGTTTTGATTATTCTAGATCCTTTTCATTATCATATACATTTTAGAATTGACTTGCCAATTTCTCCCAAAGCCTATTGGAATTTTCAGTCCAATTGCACTTTATCTATACCTCAATTTGGAGGAGAATTGTCTCTTAACAGCATTGAGTCTCTTAATCAATCAACATGGTGTCTCCATTTTTAAAGGTGTTTTAAAACTTTTCTCAGCACTGTTTTTAGCTTTTATTTTCAGGTATTACCATTTGTTAAGTATTTTATTTTTTATTGTAAATTTTTGTTAGTATTCTATTTTATTGTGGATGGAATTTTTAAAAATTTCACATTCAGATTGGTTGTTGTTAATATGTAGAGATGCAATTGGTTTTTCTATATTGATCTATTATCCTGTGACCATGACACATCTACATTCTTTTTTTTTTTTTTTATTTTCTTGTAGATTCTCTAGGATTATCTATATATAGGACCATGTTGTCTACAAAAAAGGAATGTTTTGCTTTTTTTTTTCCCCTAATTTGTGTGTCATTTCCTTTTCTTGTCTTATTGCACTAGCTAGGATCTTTAGTACGATATTGAATAAAAGTATGGAGAGCAGAGATGCCTTTGCCTTGTTCTTGTCATATTAGTCTAAAAGCATTCTAGTTAAATATGATGTTAGCTGTAGGATTTTTCATAAATGCTCTTTATTAGACTGAGAAAGTTCCCTACCCTTCTTAGTTTTCTAAGAATTTTTATTGTGAATGGATACTATATTTTGCTGGATTTAATTTGCTAATATTTTGTTAAGGATATTTACATCCATTTTAATGAAGGATATCATAGTTTTCCTTTGTTATGATGTCTTTGTCAGAGTAATAATGGACTAATAAAATGAATTCGAATTTCCTTCTTCTTGTCTATTTTCTGAATGATTTTGTGTTGGATTGGCATTATTTCTTCCTTAAATATTTGGTAGAATGAATCAGTGAAGTCATTTGGGCCTGATGCTTTCTTTAAAGAAGGACTTTTTAAAGTTACCAATTCAATTTCTTTACTTGATATGGGCCTATTCAGGATTTTTATCTTTTCTCAGGTGAACATTAGTAGCGTGTAATATTGATTTGTTACAACATTAGCAACATTATTCTTTCAAGGAATCTATTTTATTTACATTGTCAGATTTATTCATGCAACATTGTTCATAATATTCTCATAATCATTTTGATTTCTGTAAAGTCAGTAGTGGTGTTGCCTTTCTCACTCCAGATGTTGCTAATTTGAATCTTCTTTTTTGTTCTTGTTCAGTCTAGCTAAATGTTTATTCATTTTATCGATATTTTTAAAAATCCAGCTTTTAGTTTCATTGATTTTTCTCTATTGCTTGTCTTTTTTATATTTTGCTGATTTCCGTATTTTTACCATTCTTCTAGTTGATTTGGGTTTAATTTGATCTTCTATCTCTCTCTCGCGCTCTCTTTTAGCTTCTTAAGATAGAAGCTTTGATAATTGATTTGGAGCCTTTCTTCTTTTTTAGTATAGGTGTTTAGTGCTATAAAGTTTCCTTTAGGCACTGCCTTAGATACATCTTACAAATTTTGTTATGTGTGTTTTCAATTTGATTCATTCAGTTTAAAATATTTTCTAACTTTCCTTGTGATTTCTTCTTTGATCCACAGGTGATTTTGAAGTATATTCTTTAATTTCCACACATTTGGAATTTTTCCAAATTTCTTTTTGTGATTGATTTCTAATTAAATTTCATTTTTGTCAGAAAACATACTCAGTGTGATTTCAATGCTTTTAAATTATTGAGCCCTATTTATTGCCAACATATGATTTATCCTGGTGAATATCCTATTTGCACTTGAAAAGAATGTGTTTTCTGCTGTTGTTGGGTGCATTGTTCTATAGATGTCAATTAGGTCAAGTTGTTTGGTAGTGTTTTTCAATTCTTTTACATCCTTTATATATACAAACTGTGTATGGGTTGAGGAATGCATTTAAAGGCACAACATATTCACCAATCTCTTTAGGTTTTTAACGTATGCTAGGCTTTCTGGAGGTCTCCTCCATTCATGCTTAGTATAGAAGTTATCTAGGGATGTTGGAGGAGTTTTTTATCTTTGCACTCCTAAGCTCTTTCACTTCTGAAATATCCCAGTTAAATTTTTAACTGCTCTCTTGCCTGCTCTGAACTGAGTCTGCCACCACTGACAAATAAAGCTTAGGTTTTCACAGTCAGCTGGGTGGGATTGGAATGGTCCCTGGCAAGAAAGCCATCAACTCACAGTTGAGTAATGGTTCCACGGGTAAACAATTCTGAGATTGTTCCTTGCCTTTGGTTCTTTTCCAGTGCCCTGAAATTGCTGTTTAAAATTTTTTTTCCATTTTAATACTTGATTTGTGTGAATGGAAATATCCAGCCTTCTCATGCCACCATTATCAGAAGTAGATCTCTACTTCTTCCCTTAGAAACATTCTTTTTCTTTGCTGCCACAACCCTGAACATCTTGTTACCTTTCTGGCTACTCTTGCTTCATATTTCCTTTAAATATTAGAATGTCTTGGAATTTAGGAGAAACCACTTTTTAAAAAAGGCAAAGATTCTTTTCTTGCTTCACACCTTTCTCTTAGGGATCTCATTGATTTCCACAGCTTTAATTGCCACTATATGCTACTTCTAAAATCAATATCTCCAGCCTAGACTTTTCCTTTGAGCTCCAGACCCTTATACTTATCAATATATCCTTTATCTTCACTTAGCTCTTTTGTTGGCACCTCAGATACAAGTCCAAAATAGAATGCAATCTTTTCTCCCTCACCTGCTGGTCCTCCAGGATTCCTTACCTTGCTAATACTGCTATCATCCATCATATTCTTGGTATGTCCTTATTATATCCATTCCTCTCCCTACGCCTTCATAAATAGCCATTCACCAAGTTCTGTCAATTTCATCTTCTAAATATCTCTGAATAAGGCCACATTTTTTCATTTCCATTGTCACCATAGGAATCTAAACCATCATCTCTTTCTTGAACTACTTCAGAGCATCCTTATTTTTCTCTTTAGATATTTTGATTCATCTTTTAAACACATAAATCTTATAATCCTTACCTGAAAACATTTTTATGTCGTTCTCATGGTTTTAGGATAAACAGCAAAATACTCAACATGGTCTGTATGACCCTGCATGATCTGGTCCTTCCTGGCCACTCCAGGCTCATGTCACACCACGCTCTGCTTCACTCTCTGCCCTTCAGTCTATAAGGACATTTTTTCAATTCCTCAAACACTCACCTTCCCTGACTCCCTGAGACCATCCTATTATATGCTTTCATGTACACTGTATCTCTTCATGGCTCTTATCACATTGACCATGTAGTTATTTGTTTAATGTTTTCCCTGCTGATATGTAGGCTCCATACCCAAGGACCTGTGTCTGTTTTGTTCACCACAGTATCAACAATATCTATTGGAATATCAAGCACAAATTAGGATCTCAATAAAATTTGTTTAATGAATGAATGCAAAGGAATACAATTTTGTACTTATTGGCCTTATTGCATTTGTGTACTATTTCTGATTCACTGTATAGCCACTAAGATTAGAAAATCACAAAATTATGCAATCAGGCTAGTCCAAATATTATAGATGTAAAACAGGGTAAACCAACCCAGAGTCTTCCCTCCTCTAAACAGGCTCCTGACTGCGGATAGGTATCTCTCCCCAGCTCAGCTCCTCACCTTTCCTTATCTCTTTATGATGTTTTATGATTCTTAGTTGGGGCTGGGTAGGAGGTTATTGGAGTTGTGGAAATAACTCTCACTATTTGGAAACTTTTGCCAGATATTTCTTGACAACTTTCCTTAAGGTTTTTGTTCTGTTTAGACACAATGCAATTTTTATTCTGTTCAATATGAAGTTTCTCCCTTTAAGACTTAGTATATGTTATCTACTAAATAGTTAAAACATGCAAGTGCTGACAGCAGCAAATTCCACTTACTAGCTGTGTGCCCTTTAGCAAGTTTCTGAACTTTTCCACTGTTTTCTCACTCATAAGGTGGTGTAAATGATAGCACCTACTACAGAGAGAATAAAGTGCTTAGAATAATGTTTGACACTTATTAAGTACTTAATAAATATTTACGTATATCTAGTATCTGGCTTTCTAGTTAGTTTCTCTTGCCATACATCACACTTTTCCTCCCAAATTATAGGACCTATTTGTCATGTAATTGTACAGAATCAGAAATCTAGGGGGACAGGAATCCGTATCTTGTTCCCTTGACTAGATTATACATTCCCTGAAAGTGGGGACCATGCTCTATCACAGTGCCTAGCATATAAAAAGTATTCAGTAAATATATGCTAATGAGCTTTCTTTAAAAATATTATCTAATTCCCACTTTCCTTTCAAACTCTCTCTCCCTTAATTAGTTTAATTTAGTGTATTTGTTCTATCCCATCAGAAACCCCCAAATTAGTTTGCATTAATGTCAGAGATCATACCTTTTAATTAGCACTAATTAAGGCAATTAGTTACCATTAATAAACAAGGAAAACATGGAATAAGCTAACTCTGGACATATGGACTCTTTAAAGTCTTCTGGCTGCTGGGCCTTGCTGAAAGTCCACTTATTAAAATGTTTAAAATATCAAGGGCCATGAGACTGCGTTGGTATCAAAGCAAGGCCAAAGAAAACAAAAAGAAACATGGAAAAAAGAGATGTCGTCTTCAAATAGGATGACCAGCTGCTGTGGATACCTTTCAATCAGTTGGAGTTATGAACCAACC
This sequence comes from Tapirus indicus, assembly GCA_031878705.1. NCBI lineage: Eukaryota > Metazoa > Chordata > Mammalia > Perissodactyla > Tapiridae > Tapirus > Tapirus indicus. The sequence continues at coordinate 133,976,087 of CM062919.1, read as the reverse complement.
GCACAGCATACAGTTGAGTAGAGGTGAAGAAAATTAGGTCAATCGATTGAACTATTTTAACAGGCTAGTCAGAGTGCAAGAAAAAAAAAAAAGAGCTTAACTTGGTATACTGGCATCTGTTGGATAGGAAGCTGAAGTCAAGTGTGCTTTTTTTGTCATTTAGCTGATCCACATTTGATGAATTTGAAGGAAATTTTCTGTCTCACTCTAATTGGTTGGTGTCATATAGATAGGACCTATCTTATTTTATTGCCACTTTTCACTTCTTTCCCCAGCTGGAAGCACTCACAGCTGAGGCTGGAACAAGGCATAATAAAGAGGCTTTGCTTGGTTCTCTGTGGTCTTCGCATCTTCAGTTCTCCACGGGGGAGCAGTGCTGATTGAGAAAGAAAGGGACTTATGGAATCAAAGAGAGGGACATTGGCATCTGTCAGAATCACACCTCCTTAGTCTGCTTTAATCAGGGCCAAGAGCTCATGGGAGATGAGAACAATTTCCCATCTCGTTTTTCCTTGTATGGTATTTATCATGTTTTCTTTCTGAAATGAAGAAAAAAATCTCCTTTTCCTTTGTAATTCAAATCTGAAAAGTTACTTTTATTTTCCAATTTTTCTTGAACTCTATTTCCAAGACTTAAATGAGTTGTGTTTTTTAAAAAAATTCTACATCCCCCTCCCCATGGCCATTCAATTTTCCCTTCCACTCTTTTTAAATACATTCCCAGAGAATGTGATAAGCCTGGTCAAAAAGTCGATACTTGTAGTCACTAACTTCAAGTAAATCATGGAAGATTAACTTTATCTTTCTATAAAAGATGGAATAGTGTGTGAAATGGGCAATTTGAATATTTTCAGGAAAGAGGATTCCTGCCTTCCTTGATTGCTTTAAGCCAATTGGAGAGATAAAAAACACTGAACACTTGCTCCCCCCAGCTCTTCTACTAGGCACTCTCTTCTTTGTAGAACTCACATTGACAACATAATGAACGCACAGCACAGCTGTCAAAGGAAATGTTTGAGCACTTGTGAAATTACAGGCTGCTGTCGAAATGACTTAAGCATGCCATTACCTCTTGCTGCATTTAGAACAAATAAGCCACCTGCCCTTTAGGTATTATCTGATCTGTTTGAATAGACTGTTATATAGACGCGCGTAGAAGACTCCAAACATTCTTTCCTCCAATTCCGCTCAAAGAACTGCAGCTTCAGCATCTCATACTTCCTTCTCTCAGTGCTTTCCTCTCCGACTCAGCCTTCGCATACCGTGTATAAACAGTCACCCGTCTGTCTCCTGTGTTGAAGACTCATTTTTGTGATTGCAGTTACCTAGCCTTGGGCCGCTGTATCTGTGAGCTATGCTAGTCTGACTTCAAACCTATGCACCCTCTTACCTCTAAAGCAAATTGTTTGATCATGAATCCACTGCACATCTAAAAGCCCTCTCCTTTCAGACATGGCTTGAGTTTCAGAAATGTTCTACGATTGCATCATCCATCTGAAGAGGATAAATGAACTGAGATACCATGGCTGAATTACCATAGCTATTGTCTCCTCAGCAAGGAAGAGCCTCTTAGGTTTGTGCCCTCAGGAGCACTACTCTTGCCTTTTCTGTGCTCTTGGCCAGCACCGTGGTTGAAGGGCACTTAGTGCTTCCTGCACCAGTCAAGGTCCCGGCAAGACACCACTGACACAGTGAAAGTGGGTAGGTGGAGGAAAACTGGATAAAGTGTTTATTTACTCAGGTATGGGCAGGGTGTGGGGAAACCTCAGGGCTACTGGGTGGCTACTGTTACCCCTGCTGGGCCTGAAGGGATGAGAGAGAGCTTCTCCTGAACCTTAGAGAGAGGAAGGTGTGCATGGAGCAGGCCAGCTAACAAGGAGCCGTGACCTTCCATCCCGAAAGGACAAAACCAGCACAAAGTAACCTCGCAGGGAGGGACCTGAGGAAATATACACCTCCAGCTCGCTCTCCTGCTTCCCGCATTTCTGGTGGGTCCTCACCTTTGGCTGAACTTAGTAGAAAGGAGTTGGTGATGTAGTTAGTCTCTCAGGTGAGAGAGCAGATGGAGAATCATGGAGAGTGGCCCTAAGGTCAAGTGGGGGATATCCAGCTCACTTTCTGAGGAGAATAAATATCTAATGGTTCTAATGATTTCTAATGGTTTGTTTCTTAGTCACCTCCCCCAATTCCCATTTATCCTTTAAACCGCAGCCAAAGTATTATTCTTAAAGTGAAGCTGATTCTATCACATCCTTACTGAAAGATCTTTAATGGCTCATTCCATAGGACACAAGGTCCAAATTCTTTATCATGGATTCAAGGCCACACAAACCTTCTTTCCAACTAACTTTTGAGCCTTTGCCAATCACCTCCCTTCTACTCCAATCTATTTCTTTAACCTGATAATGTCCCCAACTTTGCCCTTACCCCGTTCCTTTATTCACTCTCTTCCCCTCATCTAGATTGCTCTTAACTCTTGGTTACTTCTTCCTTCTTCTTAAGATAAATCTCAGACATCACGTCTCTAAGAAGCTGCCTTCTGTCATCCTAGTCAGAAATAATCCTTCTCTCCAATATGCTGTCATAGCATTTTCGTTTGTTTATTTTTTTCGTTATAACATTATAACACATTCTATCTTACGTCTAATTGTGGATATGTCTGCACATGTCTCTTCGTAGATATGAACCGTATGACACTCACTCTGAGGCTCTGGGTCTGATTAGAAAGAACCCCCTTTCACACAGAATTATACTGGGTTGGGATATGCCAGGAGTGGCCAGAGATAGGTGGAATTCATGGGTGAATCCAGGTCGTGTCTGAGTAGGTAGAAAGAGAGAAGAGTAGAGGTGCCATTTTAGTCTTAGGAGTGAATGAAGATCTGCATACAGGGGGGAAAAAGCCAAAAGGGCATCAGCTATTTGAACAGTTCTGGAAGCAGTGAGTGTTAGTGAATGAATACAACTCCCTGACCATGAAGAGAGCTGTGATGTCCAGAACTGCGCTTGGGGTTCTGGTCATTTGGAGGATCATCTCTCTGGCTGGCTGTAATGAAAAGAGTAGGGTCAGTTCACAAACATGAGTCTTTTGGAGGCAGGGGCCATGTTTTATTCATTTTTGTTATTAGCTCTCTCTCCTCTTCCTATGCCCCCTTAACATAGCGTCTGAAACTTAGCAGGTACATTGAATATGTTTGTTGAATTGACTGGAAGTCAACAGATTTTATTTACATAAAAATATTGTATGGAATTTGAAAAGATATGTGTGTACATAATGATGATATTCTAAGAACAGTTAAAAGATAGCTTGTTGTAACTATTTTTTAAAAGTGCACCTTTTGTACTTTCAGAATTCCATAGTTCAGTGCTGCCCGAAACAAAATTGCCTGGGTTGGGTCCTGATGAAAACATCAGTTTCTGAACCCCAAGCTATGCTTCTGAATCAGAATTTAAGATGATTTCTATAAACACTAAAGCTTGTGAATCTTTGCTCTGGACCACTGATGGCACATTAGAATCACTTGAAGAGATTTAAAAATATTGATTCCTGAGTCTTCCCTCTCTCCTCTCTATTGAGACTGACTTAAGGGGTCTGGAGTGGAATCCCCAGCACCTGCAATCCTCAAGCTGTCTGCAGTAACAGCACACCTTGTATGGGCCTCGGAGGCTACCACATTGATTGATAGGTTAGCAATAGATCATCCTAATCTAAAGGACAGACTGACATGCTGGGGAAAGCAAACAGGGTGATAGGAAAACATCATGGCCTCGTCACTAAGGGTGAGGGCTCTGGAATCTGAAGCCTGGGTCCCCATATTGTCTCTGCCACTTATGAGCTCTGTGCTGGCAGAGGTCTCTGTGTGCCTTCTGAGTATCAAAATAATGCATACCTCAGAGGGTTGTTCTAAGGATTCAAATAAGGTAACATAAATAACTTACTATAAATAAAGTATTCAAACAGAGTCTGTCATGCAGTAAGGGCTCAATAAATGTTAACTGTTGTTATTATCATCAGTAATTACAGGAAAGAATTATGGTTTCCAAATATGGTAACAGGAAGATCTAGCATAATAAATGGTGTCAAAAAAATTAGAGACTCAGTGGCCAGAAATTAGAACAAGGAGTGGAGGTTGCTGGGATTTTGATTAGGATCATAATACAGAAGAAAGAACATTTTAACAACTAGAGCCCTCTAAACTCAGGAATGAATGGCTGAATAAGGTAGTGAATTTTCATTCCCTGAAAATATTTCAAATTAAGTTAATTGACCATTTATTTGGAACTTTGTAGAGAAAAATTCAGGTAGAAGGTAGTGATTTGGACTATAAATATAATTGATTAAACCTGAAAACTTTTTAAACTCTAAAAGCACCAAAGTGAAAATTATTTATTATTACTATCATAATTACCTCTAAGATCTAGCTCTTAGAGTCCATAATCCTGTGGTTTTATCTTAGTTTTCAAAATCACTTAGGTCACTTTTCTCCAAATCTTGTTGGAGGACGTGGTCAAGAGTAATCACTAAAGGATGAAGATACATAGATGGTTTGAAGGCTTCCATTTGTTGTGAAATGTCACTGTAGCCACGTTTGAACAGATGTGAGTGGGTGCTACATAAGACATTCCAAAGGATGCTCAGAAACTTTATTCTGTTAGAATTAATGCTTTTTAGTGTAATGATCTATTTTCAACATGAAATTCAAAGAACAAAGCTCATTTATATGGCAATAAGCCACTTTATCGGAGCACTGGAGATGTTAACTAAATAATGTATTAGATGCAGCCCCCTTGGGTCCCAGCTCTTAGACATAGCTATGGCTTTCACCACAGTTTCTTTATCTGAAGTCCTAAATATAAGCAGAACTACATTAGACATCTAGTATTTGTTTGAAAAGGATGGATAGAGTAAAGGGAAAAATTATACAGGAATGGACTTATGTGTGTGCTTGTGCATGTGTAATTTTATGAATATATTATTGCTATGGGTTGCATTATGTCCCCCTCAAAATTCATATGTTGAAGCCCAACTCCCAATGTGATGATATTTGGAGATGGGGCCTTTGGGAGGTAAGTAGGGTTAGATGATGTCATGAGGGTGGGGTCCTCTTGTGGGATTAGTTCCTCTTGGTTTATAAATTGGCCCCTGTCCATGGAGGGCAAGGAGAGACTGAAGAAAGAGGCAGACCACTCCAGATTGGTAGGTGGCAGTTTTAATAAGCAAGGCAACTTAGATGTGAGGCTTGTCTTGGGCAGCAACAAGGTCAATAGATCTCCACACCTACCCACCAGAATATTAAAAGTTTATATAGAGGCCTTAATGGGGTTCAGTCACATATTCAGTCCAGATGGTCTCAACAACATATTATTCTCTCAAGGTTGTATCCTTGAAACTGGTTCCAACTGTGGGAACGGTGAGCAGAATTACATTCCAAGGACAGGGAGGGGGTAAGGAGCCTCTGATTGCCCGGGTCCAGCTTGAGATTCAATCAGTGCTCACATCCTCTTGATGATCTCCTCCAACAGTGCCCTTATAAGAAGAGGAATAGAGAAATCTTTCTTTTTCTTTCTACATGCGTGCACAAAGAACAGGTCATGTGAGCACATAGGGAGATGATAGCTGCTTACAAGCCAAGAGGAGGCCTTAGAATGAAACCCACTTTGCTGGCACCTTGATCTTGGACTTCCCAACCTTCAGATCTGTGAGAGATAAATTTCCATTGTTTAAACCACTTCATCTGCAGTGTTTTATTGTGGCAGCCCAGGCTGACTAAAGCAATTATCATCTGGTTTACAGATTACAAAGTAATTTGTATTCATTTATTCATTCAATGATCATTACTTGAGTACCAAGTATGCACAAGGCCCTGAAAGATTGAAAGATGGATAAATCATACCTTCTCCCCTCCAGAAATTTGTAGTGGTGTATGAATAATGTAAAGCTGAATAGAGTAAGTGAGGATCTGTGGAAGGTGTACCCAGTTTAACCCTGACTGAGGGATGATTTTCCTGGAAGCTTTCATGGAGACTATAGCATTTGACCCAAGACTATAAGGAAGAATAAATTTTTTTAAAGGTAGAGAAGATGAAGAGAGAGGCTGTTCCAGAGTGGGAAGGAAGACCTATAGGATTGAAAATGTGTAGCACTTTTAGAAAACCAGTGATAGAGAACTCCTATAGAGAAAGATGTGATCTAAACTGAGAAGCCTCACTTATTTCTGCAACTTGACCAGCAAGCCCACTGTCTAGTGAGAATATGAGTGGTAAAGAAATAAAATAATTTTTTGGAGTGAACCTGATCTTTTGGGAAACTGATAAAAATATTATTAATATAGAATTAAATTAATTTGCTTCCAATTTAAAGAGCTACTATGTCTAAGAGAAATCCAGCTTTTTAATGGTAGGAAGACTTAGACTTGCCTCAAACTCACATTCATGTCTTTACAAACAAAATTTGAATATAAAGGATGAGCTACAAATCCCAACAATGAGGTAGCTCATATATATATGAGCTATATATATATATATATATATATATACACACACACACACACACAGATGGCTCTTCTAGGTAGAATATTTGTAGAGGATGAGTGAGGCACGTTATGTCACAAGCTTCATTTGGGAAGATTGAAACGCAGATATTGCAAGCTAGTGTCAGGGTAGAGGTCAGGATAAGGGAGAGTTAGGGAAATCTTGTCAGAACACAGATAAGTTCAGTCAAATGTTTCTCATGCTCTCACGCCAACTTCTGCCAAGTCAGTTGTCCCTCTCCCTGTACTCCCAAAGTAGTCTGTCATTCTTCTGATAAGGCACTTTCAACATTGTTCTCTGTTTGTTTGCCTTGTCTGTTTCGCCAGTTAGATCGTGAGCACCTTGACGTTGGGACAGTAGCAGTTATTTTGTAGTTCCAGGGCCTAACATGGTACCTGGCAGATATTATTTTACTTAAATATTTGCTGAATGGTGGATAAATGAATGATATGGCATAGCTGAAAGTTTGCAAAGCAAAAATAAAAGACTGATAATACAGGATTATTGAATAGAATTGGGAGTAGGAGTGGTGACTCTTGGGACTTGAGAAATTGCAGAACATGGATAAGGCTGCAGGTAAACCTTAAATTGATTTAGTATGTTTCAAGGTGTAGAGCTCTCACTGAGGGAAGGAGGAAGAATCATTAACATAACCATTCTCACTATCCAAATAGTGGAGCAAGCAGGATGGAAAAGACAAGAACACAATAAGCACTCAAAACTGGTGTTTGGTTAAACATAATAGAGACATATTTAAGGTGTAACTTTACAGTGTGAAGACTGATTTCCATAAACTACATTGGAAAATATTATCATTAAGTCATAGAAACTTGATACACAATTTTCTAGTAAACTCCCTGTTTTCTTGATGATTCATGTCTGAGGATCGGGAGATGCTCTGAAAGTAAGGACCAACAATGAAGAAGCCAAGAAGTGCTCACTTAGCCACCACCGACCAGTTTTGTGACGGGCTCCTGGGGACACATACCCAGCTGTTTGTATATTACAGTCCTTCAAGGATACTGATAGACTGAAGTTTTATTCCCATGAAAAGGGCTTTATTCTATCACCTATTGCTGCATCATATCGCATGCTGAGAACAATCTGCATATGTCAGTTGCCATTTTCCAATTATTTCCCAGAACTTTTTTCCTTCTGTATCTGTTGAGACAAAAATCAAAGTTTAAAAAACATGCAGAATTCATAGCTCATAGTAAAACAGACTGTAAAATGCTGAGAACTTGAACCTTTTATCTGGCCTGTCAGGAAAAGCCCTCCAATTCTAATTTGAATTAGGCCAGAGATGCACAGAATTATTTGAGTAGCTGCTGGTTAATGAGCTGTGGTTTACAGGTTGAGCCTCTGCATGCTTCCCCTGGAGTACATTGCATGCTAAGTAACCCACTCTCATTATAACCTCAGCCCAAGGAGCAGCCCATTTGGAGGCGACGTAATGATGTGATGTTATATATCACAAAAATTAGAGAGACTGCGAGAATGCGTAGGTCATCTTGACTCTCCCCTGCCAGGGCAGGCTTGTTCTCCACACTGTTTCCTTGAGTGCTTTTGTCTAGTCCAGTTTTAAATGACCTGGGCAATGGAGCTCAAACCTCTTCCCTTGAGAGGCCATTTGGCAGTCTAATAGGCTTTGCTGTTAGCAGACTCTTCCTTGATGTTCAGTCTTTTTCCTTTGCTCAATTTCATCTCATTACTGCTGTTATTCCACTTTTGTGCACCCCAAACAATCCCTCTCTCTCCTTCATGTTTAACCTTTCCCTCCGCTTTTAATGTTTCCCCGACACCTCTCAGTCATTGCCTGGCCGCAAAATGTTTGCCACAGTCTTTTAAAACTTTCTGCTAGTCCTCCATCCACATTTGTAACTCCCTATGGAGTTCTTCCCTCTTTGATCAAAACTTTCCTGATTTGTCAGGGCCGGGAACAGTATACAGTATTTCATACTAGATGATGCTCCTAAGGGCAACATTGGGGCGTTCTTCCCCTGCTCCGTGACAGATGTGTTTGTGTACACAGCCTAAAATTACACTGCTTCTCTTTGCTGCCAAACCGCAGTGAGAAAGTTGAGGTCTGATATACTATCGGGGCTCACACTCTGTTGAACTAGAGAGAAGAGTTACTCCCCTGGCACCGGTGACTGGGCACGAGCATTTGGCCATTTTTCTTTTCAAAAGTCCACTTTAGGCTCTTGGCTTGATTAAAGTTTGATTAAGGATTGAAGAGAAAAGCAAATTGCCCCAATAACAACATTAAAAATAATGATACCTTGTACTCTGAAGCAGAGCATTTATTATTTTTTTTACCCTATAATTGCAGTGTGATGATGGTAAAGTGAATAAGCTCTAATTTTACCTGTTCTTCTTCATAAAAGGAATGAAGCACAAGGTGTTGGAAAAGATATTCTTTTCTTAAAAATGTTGCAGTTTCCCAGTTTGATGGGACCAGTAAATGAGAGAAAAAGAAATGAGAAGTTATGAAACCTCACCTTCCTTTTGCTCCTCAAAGATGAGTTCACGCACACGTACAGGTCAGACTCCAGCTGAAAAGATTCTCTGAAATACTTTGCTGAACTTAAATTACATTTCATGGAATGCAAATATAGGTTCAATAAAATAATATTTGTTACAACAGAATTTCACAGATATTGTGTGAATGTGTTAGTTATCTGTACTATTTACTCCAGTAATCATAACATAAGGAGGCAAAAGTTATTTATTTTTTGTTATTTGTGATTTCACTTTGCCTTGAAGTACATTTGACCTCATTTGTTCACTATGAGTCAATGTATTTTGGAGGTTGCATCCTGGATTGTTTCCTTCATAATCTGCAATGATGTGGCACCCTGTGAAATAATGATTAGGAGAAATTGTATTCTTTTTATCTTCCTAATTTACCTTAGGTGACCATACAGGTAGGTGAATATGGGGTTGGCACATTAATCCTCTGCAGAGCTGTGCCTTAGTAAGACATGTTACAACCCAGAAAGTTTGACTGATTGTGAAAGCTGTCCATGTACCAGCCTACATTTTTTGATCTGCGGTAAAAAATGTATTGAAAATGTGATTCAAGTATGACCCTGGGTTATGCTGCTATGTAGCATTTTGACCAATAATGTGATATTGAGGTCCACTGGTATGTGCTGGTCACTCTTGGGTTTGAGGGAAAAGGATAAGCTTTAAACTCTACCCGCAAGGAGATTCAAATTTCTTGTTAGAGATAAGACTAATACATAGAAAATTAGAAAACTATCAATAGTAGTAAATCTAATGTTCTGTAAACTCATGCTTTTAAGTGATATAGGAAAGCCTGAAATTGCAATTGTTGGTGAGGAAAGGGAGAGATCTTGGGACACAGGCCTAAAGTCTATAACGAGTATTTATTGAATGCTTGCCACCTGCCAGGAATAGTGCTAAGAACTACAGATGGATTATCTCTTTTAATCTTCACTAAAAACAATCCCACATTTTACTAATGAGTCTCACAAAGGTTAAGTAACTTAACTAAATTCACTATAGATATTAAGTAGTGGAGTTGAGATTCATATTCGGGGATTCTTCAATGCAGAGCTTATGGTATTAATTGCTATAAAACAAGGGTTTGAACTGGGCCTTGAAGTAGGGATATTATTAGCAATTCGAGTGAGGATTTTATGGTATTACTTGGCATCTGACCAAGGAATCTCATAATGCTTGACTTCTTCCTCAAGCCCACAGCTACTTCTTTTCTCATAAGATCCCAAGGGAGAAATACACACGAGAACTAATGGCACATGGTAAATGAAGTCCCACTCTACCTACAGTGTGGCCTAGCCCAAATGGGGCTCTTCTTCCGTCTATTCCCAAATCTTAACCCCACCTGGACACAAAGAACGTCAGATTTCCTGACGACACTCGTGGCAAGAAGAGAGAGAAGATGGCTAGGTTTATCCAAGGATACAAGTCCTGGATCAGCCTAATGCTGTGGGCCACAAGGTATTGGAGACTGCCAGAGAGAAAGCCACACCCACATATGTGAGCCACTAAGGCCCTGTCACCCCAAACACTGATTGTGGCCCAATTATAATCATGGAATCTGATTCCACTCAGATTAATATTGGAGAGAGAGAAAGGACATAGAGAGCTTTCCCCTCCTCATTACTCATGGTAGTAAAGAGGAAGAGAAGGAAGCAGGCATCCAACAATGGGGGAGAAGTGTGAACATCGACTACATTAGAGATAGGAGAGTCTTTCATTTTCTGAATAGATGAAGTTCTAAGGGCCACTGGGTCATCTGAATGGAAATGTCATATAGATGACTGGACCTACATAGGTGAGGAGCCAGGGCTTGAGGTGTAGGTTTGGAAGTCATTTGCTTAAAGACATCAGGAAAGAGCAGAGGGCAAATAGACAGAATCTTCAAGAGAATTCACTGAAAAGGGGTCATTAGTAGGAAGATAGTTCAGCAAAAGGAATACAGGAAAAATGGCAGTAGAAGGTGGTGGGGTGGATAGAGACAGAGAAGTAACTCAAAAAGAAGAGAATTTCAAGAAGTGGACCCTAATTATCTTTACAAAACAGTTTAGAGAGGCCTGGAGGGATGTAGTTCCAAAAGGACTTTTAATCAAAAGGGAGTTAATAATGACCTTTGAGAGCGCCGTTTCAGTAGAATGGAGGGAATGGACATTCAAATTATGGGAGTCTGGGAGAGAGTATTAATAAAAAATAGAAGTAGAAGTTATAGAATACATATATCTCAATTATTTAGGAAAAGTAAGATAGCTGTAAGGCTAAAGATTATTTTTATTGTGTGCAAAAGAGGTAGGGGAAAGCAAAATGGTGAACTGATAATGAGTTGCAGTTGTAGTTATCACTGCCTGATATTTTCTTGTTAGTTTGCTTGTTGATTGAGCAATTTATTGTCTGTCATTTCCAACTAGAACATAAGGTTCAGCAGAATGGGAGCCTTGTCCACCATGATCAAGTGATCAAGGGGAACACTTCCACTGTAGTGTAAGCTCCATGAAACCTCCTCTCTTTTTTCTTTGCTTGATCCCTGATGCCCTAAACAATGCCCATCACACTGTAAGTGCTCAATAAATATTTGTTGAATAAGTGGATAAACTAGTGAATCAGTTCCCAGTGTCTACATTAGTGCTTAGCACACGGTGGGTGCTCAAATACCCACATTTATTGTTGAATTAATTAATGGTGAATAAGAGATGAATAAGGATTGAGAGGCAGCAGTGGGACCCAGCTGACGCTACGTGGCATATCTTTGTAGTGGATCAGGTAGCACGTTCTGCATCTTCCTCTAGGAGTACTTAGTGGCCCAAGGTAGTGGCACAATGTTATTAATAAGAACAAAAATGTTAACATCTTTTGTGACTCCACTATGTTCCAGTTACTGCTCTGAGTGCTGTCTGTGTTGAAGCTTGTTTATTCCTCACGGCAGCCATATGAGGAGCACCCTTATCATCCTCGTGGTACAAGGAAGAAGCACAGAGAGGTGTAGCAGAAATGATGGTCGTGATGAATCGAGATTGGGAATTACAACTCTTGTGACAGATTAGGGGTGATGAATTCCAATGTGGTGGTGAAGACAACATTCAAACAGCTTCTGAAGTTCAACCTGGTATGGAGCTCAGTGTCGTCAGGAGGAGACGGGCATTCACAAGTAGGGGAGAGGGAGTGATGACGGATGGCTCAGTGAGAATGATGGAATCAGAATGTCAGACTCAAAATGTATCTTAGAGATTATTTAGCAGAATTCCCTTATCTTACAAAAACACCTTATTTTGACTAAGTGAAAATTTACATTTCCTTAAATTAAGAATGTAGGCCACAAATAGCAGTACCTGTAATTTTGTCAGAAACCACAGCTATTTTCAGATGTTTATGATTATAGCAGATATTATGAAGTACCATTTACAATCATCTCTACTTCAAAATTACAGTCTTTATTAGACCTGCCAGTATTAGACTTGCCATTTTATTGATTGAGTTAATAAAGAAGCACAGATATTACTGTATCACAATTTTGTTTTTTAAATATTTGATAACTGTATTTCGGTGTAATTAGTTTTCTTTATATTTTTAAATTTTATTTTATACATTAAAATCCATTCTTCTGAGAAGGGATTCATAGGCTTCATCAGATTGTCAAAGGGGTCTATGGTCCAAAGTGATTACCCCTGTTATAAGGAAATGGAGGCCTAGAGGCCTTACAGGACCAAAGGTCCTATAGCTAATTAGTGTCAGCACTGAAGCCAGAACTCAGATCTCCTAGCTTCTAATCCAGTCAGGTTCTCATCACTACCATGCTGGTGCATTTTGATGTGGAGGAGAATGAGAAGTTCTGCTTGCAGAAATGGAGTAGTTACAAGGATATTATAGACTGAATGTTTGTGTCCCCCTAAAATTCATATGTTGAAATCCTACCCCTAGTGTGATGGTATTAGGAGGTGGGAACTTTTGGGAGGTAATTAGGTCATGAGGGTGGAGCCCTCATGGATGGGATTAGTGTCCTCATAAAAGAGACCCAGAGAGCTCCCTTGCCCCTTTCTGCTATGTGAGGAAACACCAAGAAGACAGCAGTCTATGAACCAGGAAGCAGACCCTCCTCACCAGCCTCCAAATCTGTAGGTGCCTTGATCTTGGACTTCCCAGCCTCCAGAACTGTGAGAAATAAATGGTTTTTGTTTAAGCCACCCAGTCTTTGGTATTTTTGTGATAGCGGCCTGAACAGACAAAGACAGAGGGCAAGTGGAATGGTTGGAGATGGGCAACTGGGCTCCTTGCTTATTTCATCTCCTTCTCCAACTCTCTTTCACACACATGTTGGGTAAAGAAAGAGTAAATCTTTCTGTCTAGTGTGGAGGAGAGCATTTTGTGAGCAGCCTCTATCTGGGAAATTGTGTCCAATATTAGCTGATTTATCTTACTTTTTATTCTACTATCAATTCCCAGCTTATCTGCTCATTCTCACCAGAACTTGGGTCAGGACGCAGTCTATCTTAGATGTTGACATTATTTTTCTACTGTGTTACACTTTCTTAAATCTACCAAACTTTCCAGAGATGTTTTAAGATTATAACTTTCTCACTTTGCACACTGTCTCCCAGGGAAGCTTCCCAATCTTCTTTGTCTTGATGGAGAAGAAGGGACCTGGATGCTCCAAGGGAAGGAGAATCAGGTGATAGGAAGCAAGGAAGTGTTAAAAGGAGGGAGGAGAAAGGAAAGAGTGACTGGGGACATTGGCCTCCAATATAAAAGGAATTTAATAGGGCACAACCAAAGGGTCTAGGTGACAAGCCTTAGGTGAGTATTAGGTTTAGGGTGTAGTGGCATCGTTGAGAGATTGTTTCAGGAAAGTTTTTATGAAGAATGGTGGAGGGGAAAACTCTGGGGAGCACTTCCATGAACAGGTGAGCATGATGGATGGGTCAAACGCACCGAAGGAAGGCCGGAGGAAAGAACTAACCTTGACCTGGTGCCCACCATGTGGCAGATATTGTAGATACTCAACATATTATCTTATCTAATCTTTAGCTGTGTGGGATAGTTGTGATCCCCATTTTACACATGAGGAAAATTAGACACATGAAATCAAATAACTGATTTGCCTTGTGTTACAAAGCTGGAAATTGAAATTTCAACTCAAGCTTAATTTATTCCAAGTCCCTTGTGTTTTTCTCAGTGCCTTGATGCTTTCCAAAGAATAAGGAAGTGTTTGGAGGACTAGGAAATGGGACTAAATAATAGGAGATGCGTCTGGGCGTGCATGCATAGATTGGTAATCCAGTCTGGGAAGTCTGCCCAAGAAAGAGGCAGAGAGAGGCATTAGAGGCGTTACTTTTCCTTTCAAGTGCCTGTTATTGACTACTTCCCCATGTGACATATGGGTTTCTTTTGGAATGAAAATGACTACATTTCTGTATTATAGTAACACAATATAACAGCTCTCTAAATCGGATGCTAATAAAATAACAATGCATTGCACAACATCTTTGCTTCTGGAGATTTTTATTGTAGTATCCTGCGAAGAGTGAACTTTGTTTGAACTGCAATGAGCAAAGTATTCAGGAAACAGATTTTTTGTATATAGCACATAAGAATAAACTTGCCTCACCCCAAACTTGCAGTATCACCTAAGCCCGAGGAGACATTGTCTCATTGCTAGAAATGATATGTAGCCTTTGGACAGACAGGGGCCAAAACAGGAAGGTGTCATTCCATGGAAACAGAAGACACTGGCTGGAACTACTTGAAAAATATTAAAAATTTAGTACTTTTAGGGGAAACAAATCCATTTGCCATTTCTGAAAAAGCAAAAATTTTAAAATTATCTCTGAGATTTTTCTCTCATCTGGTTAATTTTGCAGAAAATAACAGATTTCCTAAGTGAGATTCTAATATTTTTATGCCATATTCTATCAGGAAAGCAAATTTCCTTAATAAAAATAAAAAGCCAAAAATGGTATATTTTTTATATGTCACTTTTCCTCTGTTAATCAACAGTTAAAATGTTAAGGAAGTAGAAATAAAAATTTACAGGATGAGAAATTTATTTAATGAGTCAAATTAATAATTCCACTTCATCAGAAATGCTTCTTGTAATCTTTCATTCATTTGTTATGAACAGTAAAAATAATCAGTAGAGTAAAACTTTAGTCATGCAAAGCTTTTCTTGCACATGTCTATGTGAAATGAGAATCAACAATTTAATACTGTTAAGTGATTTTAAGTTTACGTGTGTGTGTGTGTGTGTGACCTTTCTTTCTCTCAAACATCTCAAAACAGGGTATATTTTTCCGCATTAGGTACTTGGGCAAATCGAAATATCACCAGTGCTACAGTAAAACAAATTTTCTTTTTTTCTTTCTTCTTGGATGAATATTTGGCTCTCCTGTTCATTCTTCTTTCTTATTTGTTTGTTTGCTTATATGCGTCAAATAACTAAAGGTATAGAAAAACAATATTTTCTGCTTGTCACAATTTTTCTAGGATGCCACGTTCTGTGAGAGTCCTGGCTTATTAATGTACCTGACTTTTCCAGCATTTATCACAAATGTAAATGAACAGTCTGTGGTGCAGCCTGTTTTCAGGACTGCTCTGATGATCATGTTGCTATGGTGATAACAGAGCATACAGGTTCATGAGACAGTATTAGTAATGCAGCAGCTTGAAACTTAATCAGCACATTGCGATTTCTCCCCCATATTTCAATATCACTTCGGCAAATTGAATTCCAGGCAGTTGTCAGTCCAATGTATTCCCTGTGGTTTCTCCTCTGCAAAATTGCCTCTTTATTCTATACACTGATGATCATGGAGTAATTGAAATCTGCAGCTGTTTGTCATGCTATTTATACAACTGTGTCTTGTAGCCAGCAACCTTTGTATGGTGTGCACTGCAGGTAACACTTAGATCTAGAAACCTTTTTTTGGTTGAACAAGTGAATGATTGTTTTCCCCAAATACTCCTGATTTTGGATACTTTATGTGATACCTTGTTTTGTGGGGGAAAGTTCAGCCAAGGTTTAATCACAGTCCATTTTGGCAGCATGACTGGGCTCTGCATTCTTTGCTTCCAATGATTGTGAGACAACTGGAGTGTTGAGAAAAAGAGCTCACTCCCCAGGGAAGGTGCCCCCCTGATTTCCCAACAATCCACTCTCCAGTCATGTCAGAAACCGGACTCTCCAGCTTCTAGTGGCCCTGAAACATTTGCAACAATGGACGTGAAAACCCAATTCAGTGTGGAAAAGAAAGCAACGATCCGGGGCATGTGGCATGGCTCAGGCATGGAATAATGCTTTTCTTTAGGTTGCTTTGTAACTTGGGATCTTAAGCCCTTTGCTCTTTCCCGGTGAACTGTTCCATTATCAAGTCTCCCCATAGCCCTTTTAGGGTTGTTCTGAGGGTCACTACATGATTTTTTTCTCAATGTGAACTCCAGGGTAACATAAACTGAGTTTTATTAGGAGCCCAGCAGGTGGAAAGTGTCCCTTCTCTTCTCTTTCCTATAACATGTGCTGACATAAGTGGGAAGCTGTTGCCTTCCTCTTCCCAGCTGAAGGTAGATGATTTCATTTTATATGTTCCTCCCACCAAAAAAATTGGGCATGAAAGCATGGTAAGGGAACAGAGGATTTCCTGTTTTTATAAAATAAAACAGTGAAATGACTGGGGAAGAAAGGGTCATTAGAGATTCAGGAGGAATTTGGTCTTTCCCGTCTCCCCATGCCCCATCAATAGTTTTCTCTACCACCTTCTGTCCCTTTCCCACCGCTGACTGAGGACCACAATTACCTGCTTTCCAGTTAAGCCCCTTCCCTGCTGTGCACATTCTTCTTTTTTCTTCCCTCCAGCCCCGACACCGACACCTTCTCCTCCCTCTTGCTGTTGTGGTATTCAGATACTGACATTGTCTAGGGGTTCTTTGTACAGTTTAAAAGTTACTGGAGGTCAATCTGTGAACAATCTTTTTGTTGTTGTGGAATACCAACTGGGTATAGAAAAAGAAAGAAAGTTGCGAGAGAGCTCTTGATGGAATAATCAGCAACAAACATAGATTGCATCTCTATATTGCATAGCTAATGCGAATATGAGAGCTAAGTTTTGCACTGTTTTGAAATATCATTTTTAAAGAATTTATTGAGAAAGTTGCCCAGCAACTTGACAGTGTTTTTACTTAGCGAGTTATTACCTTCTGGCCAGTTATGTGTGTGACATGATACTGACCTCTCCACGACAGATGGCTTTATACGTTCACAGAAGAGCCAATGACAAAGCTGAAATTTAGTGGATTTTGGTGAAGTGATGGTAGCTGGTGATCTTGGGAATCTCTCTTTAGCGTCACTTAGATTTATCCTTTCTTTGTTTCCCTCAAGGTTTCATAAGTGTTTCCCCTCCTCGGTTCCCTTAGATGACACTTGAGTTCAAATGCCAATGAAACAAATTTCAAGGGCAAAGCTGTGACTAGAGCAGAGGGTATGAAATTAAGAGGACACCCAAATTTAAAATAATGTTTAAGCATATTGATACATTTACATGTTTATAGCACATGTGCTCCTTAAGCACTACAGGAACAACTGATCTTAATACCCACTTAGCAAGAATGACTGGCTAAACAGGAGGCTACCAGATGGTTCAGCATTGTTAATAACGCCCATCTGACAGCTGCATCATGAATCACGAAGCGGCAGATTTTAAGGCTCGAGGTGGCAAAATTAAAACAAGAGATTGTTTAAAATTTTTATTTAAAAAAAAGAAGAATGCCAAACACTCTCTTCTGTTATATACTCATTGTTACTCAGTTATACAGAATTTGCTGTAACATGACTTGCTGGAAAAAAACCAAAGTTGTTTAAAAATATCGTGCCATGAGATTTTTTTCTTTTCGTTTGAATTTTTTTTATTGAGTTTTTTCTTTTTCAAATTTTTTCTTTTTTGGGGGGCGGGGAGTGCTAGGATTATCTATAAGCAAAACTATACATTGATGATACTAGGGAGCCTGTAGGGTTACCATCTTGGGTTTGAGGGGTTTTGTTTTTTATGACCCCAAGTAACTCTTTTCTACCATAGAAAGAATCACGTGGTTTTCCAAGTTTGAGACTTTTCTAGGTTCCACTATGAGGAAGCTCCAGGGTTTCTTAATGAGGAAATCTGGGAAGCCTGCATGAACTGGACTTCTTAGAGGAAATCCCACTATTCTTTCTCTTTAGGGATTGACTAGAACAGGAGTGAATAAATTGATTCCCTAGTCCACCTTGGATCGCAGATTTATTGAATTGGTTTAAACTTATTCATGCTTCTTAAAATTATTTTCGGTTGTCTCATGGGTATGTACCAAAACATTGCCTGGTCAAAGCGGCCCGTGGGTTTTAATTTACATGTGGGCCCAAATCACGTTTCTCTGAGCCGCTACCCATTCCACCCATGTGGAACTTGCCCCCTCCAAGTTTCCCAGGCTCATTCCCTAAATGAGTATCTCACACGTGTACACAAATACATCCCATATGCTCGTCTATTTCCAGGTCATTGAGGCCTCTGGGAGACTGACCTGAGTTACTGCTAACAGTGCTCACTTTTCTGTCCAGGGTGCTGTCTTCACATAGTCCCAAAGCTCCAGTCCTCAGAGTGCAAAGGTGGGAAGAATTATTTTCTTTTCAGCATTATGCTATGTCTGGTCACTTAGGCTTTAAGGCAGCTCTATTAGTGCCAAATTTAGATATTAATTGCAACTTTTGTGTTCTCATCATGTATTATCGCTTTTTTTTGTCTTACAAAAGCTTTAATGAATTGTTTCATTAGTGCCAGTCCCTCAGCCCCTCACCAGCTTCTCATGAAATTCATCTGTCAGAAATGGACCTCACCCCATAGGTATTCAAATCTGCTTCAAGCAGCCAGAGAGGGGGAATTTTCAACACTCCATCTCTGTCTCCTAAAGCAACCTGATCTGCCTGATGTGATTCATCTTATCCCCAATACGACCTTTTTTCTTGAACTCTCTTCCATGCTAACTAGGTCAGGGAATATATTCTCCGTGGAACCACAGTAACTTGCATACCTCAAGTCCACAGTAGGTGCTTTGCTTCATATTTTGCACAATTAAAAGGCTTTTAGAATGAGTAGTGTTTCCTAAGAATTGCCTGTTCCAAAGGTAAATTCAAGCTTCTTGCACAATGGAGAGCTGCTCAAACCTTTGATTTGCAGTTTTTCCAGGTTCTACCTTCTATCAGACACCGGATCTGAGGCTTTAAGTCACAGCTTGAGCTCTTGGAAGTCTGTGCTTCCCCATCCTTCAGCAGGATCTGCAAGAAAGTTGCATCTCCCAAGCATATGTCCTAGGAATGGAATCTCAGTCCTGAGATGTAGGAAGATCCAGGTATCTCTACCTTTCTTACTTCTGTGTGTGTATGTCTGTGTGTGTCTGTGTGCATATTTTTCCCAGATGAGTCAGGGACAATGTCATCGCTAGGGCAAGTGCTGCTAATTCTGTGTTCACAGCAGCACAGAGAGCAGTCTGTACATACTGGTCACGAGGTTATATAGAATAGACTGACAATCCCAATTATACTCCCAGGACATTAGGTTTCACCTTTGGGACTCAGGTGCAGTGTGGACTTGTGTGACACTGGCACCATTCATTTACTCATTCATTAATTCACTGAATACATTTATTATACTTTGTACCAGCTTCTTGTGAGTATAGTCACGAGCAAAATAGTCAAAAATCCCTGTTCTCATGGAGCTTATAGTCTGGTCAGAGGAGATAGACAATAAACAGGATAAGTAAGTAAATTTTGTAGCATGTTATTTGATCATAAGTGCGAAGGAGAAAAAGAAAGCAGGGATGGGAATAGGTAGTACTGTACTGGGGGTGGGTTGCAATTTTAAATGTGTGATCAAGAAGGACTACACTGAGAAGATGACACCAGAGCAAAGATCTGAAGAAGGTGAGTAGTGAAAGTATCTGAGAGAAGAAGAATCCACATGGAGGGACAGGAAGGGTGAAGGCTCTGATGTGGGAGTATGCCTGGCACGTAGAAGAGGTTAGTGTGACTGGTGCCAGGTGAGTGTGTGAAAGATTAGTGGGGGAGGTGATTGGAAAGCTAACTATGGGGTGAGGTGGTAGAGGGATTCCTGCAGGACTCCAGCTTTTACTGTGAGTGAGGTGGAAAGTGACTGGAAGAATGGAGTTGCATTTCCTGAGATAGGGGAGACTGTAGGAGAGGCAGATTTGGGATGGGGATTGGTGATCAGGAACTTGGCTCTGGTCATGTTAAGTTTGAGGTCTAACCTTAACTTTTAGAGCTCCATGCAGAGCTGCTGAACAGGCAGTTGTACACACAGATCTGGAGTTTGGGGGAGAGAGCAGAACTAGAGACGTAAAGTGGGAGTCATCATGCAAATGGTGTTTAGAGCCATACGGTAGGTGAAATTTACAAAGGCAGGATTAAGGCCCCTGGCGTCAGTGTTGACAGATTTAAAGTGAAACCAGCAGCTTGGCTGGACATTTTCTTCCAGCCCTGTTTACCTAGGGCATGTGGGCCCAGGGTTCACGGGACAGTATGACAAAGCCAGAGGGAGCAATGGAGGATAGGATGTGCAAAGAAATGATTATAACAAAGGATCATGGAATTTATCTGGTACGGAGGGTAATGGGGATATAAAGGCTCGATTCAAGGAAAGTGGTAGGATCAATGGATTCTATGTCCTGGTCCGGTAGAAGAGTTATAGGAGCTGGAAAGATAGGAGGGGATCAGGGTGCTTCAACAAAGGCCATGGAAGAGTTGGAGTTATGTGTAATGACAGAATTAATGGTTATCATTTCATGATGGGCCATGATCCATTTCAACTGTTGTGTACAGTTAGCCCTGAGCTAACATCCATTGCCAATCCTCCTCTTTTTGCTGAGGAAGATTGGCCCTGGGCTAACATCTATGCCTATCCTCCTCTACTTTACATGTGGAACGCCTGCCACAGCATGGCTTGACAAGCGGTGTGTCCGAACCCACGAATCCTGGGCTGCTGAAGAGGAGTGCGTGAACTTAACTGCTATGCTACTGGGCTGGCCCCAAATGCATTTCTTAATTTAGAGCAAGGTCAACAAGTTTAGGTCAACAAACACTTTAGGGTTTGTTTATGGGAGTGAGTAGCTGAGGAAAAGTTCGTTGGAGGTGTTTACATGTCCTGAAGAGTTTAGGAAAAAAACAGCCAATCTCTGAGCTTCTTGTGTGCAGTGGAAGCTAATACCCCAGCATGCCCAAACCAAACAATGACACGCTTATAGGGGACTCTGTTGTCAAATTTGCATGTCTTCTTCAAAACTAAATATCTTTAAACTTGTTCCTTTTTCTGTCTTTTACGAGTATAGATTCCTTTAACAATTACATAAAAAGCTAACCTTTTTTAATGATCCCTTTATATTCAATGTATACATCTATATACATATGCATATACACTTATATATATGTACATACATATATAATATGTAATTGAATATAAAAGAAATATATATATATATATACACATGTATAACCTCATCCAAATAGATATATCCTACTTAGATTGTGTTTCAAAACTCCATTTTTATCAAAATTATTTTAAATTTAAAACCATATGTCCATTAAGAGTATTATCATTTGTTGGTTGGCTTTTCAAGCCAATATATGAAATCCGATAGACCTAGAATACGAGTGAAACAAACTCATAATTACTTCTAAGTCCCTTTGACACCTGAGAAGTGGGAAGTGGTGGTTGTTGGTGGGGTTGGTTTTAGGCCAGGTGAAGCTTCTGGTAGGAGGGTGGGTGTATTTGTTTCCTAGGGCTGCCATAACAAAGTACCACAGAGTAGATTGGCTTAAAACAACAGAAATTTATTCTTGTAACATACTGGAAGCTGGAAGTCCAAAATCGAGGTGTTGGCGGAGCCATGCTCCCTTTGAGACTGGGTAGAATCCTTCCTTGTCTCTTCCTAGCTCTAGTGGTGGCTGTCAGTCCTTGGTGTTCTTGGCTTGCAGCTGCATCACTCCATTCTCTGCCTCTGTTGTTACGTGACTCTCTCTGCATGCCTGCATTTCATAAGGATGTTAGTCACATTGGATTGAGGACCCATTTTACTACAGTATGATCTCATCTTAACTAATTACATCTGCAAATGATCCTATTTCCGAATAAAGTCACATTCTGAGATACTGGGAGTTAGGACTTCAACATATCTTTTTGAGGGACACAATTGAACCCGTAACAGTGAGCGGTTGGGAAGCCACGGGAGGGCTCTAACCAGCAGAAGCCTAGTGTAGAGGGTTGGGGGCTCCCTTGGCTGGTGCATTATTGGCAGGACCTAGAGAGCACTAGCTGTTTGGATGTGCAGATCACTGATAAGTCAAGTAAGTCCTGGATGCTTCTATTTGAAAGGTCACTGTTACCCTGGGTGGAAATAAACAAATAAGAGAATCTTATATTTAAAGGAGTTATATTCTCAATCTATAAAATTTTCATTTGAACTGTGTTCTAAAAGGCCTAATTCGTCCTCTAAGGATCTAACAATATCACCATCAGAGCGAACTGTGATGTTAGGGAAAGAAGATGATGGCATCAGTGAGAAATAGGCAAAAAATGAGGGGCATTATGTAACACCTCGTGAACTACAGAATGAGGTGAGGAAGACTATTGATTGTGAGCCAAAGTCCATTCTCAGCACACAGCTCCCAGGCAATGGACGGGAGTGTATGAGTGGCTAAGAGCAGGGGTGAGCTTTGAAGCAAATAGCTTTTTCTACAAATGTTCTTTTCTTTCCAAGCTCACTTCAGTGCAGATGTGTCTCCCGAATAAGTAAATTTCAAGGACCAATTTATAATCTTAGAGCCATTCTGTGGATGCTGAACTAGTCATTGTGAGCTGCAAATTTGGGGGTCAGAAGACACCAAGGATTATGATTCAGGCAGCGGAACAGAAGGATTAACATTAAGGCAGCTTTTATTCTTTATTGGTTTCTTAGAGAAATGTTCCTTCATGTAAAAGGACCCCTGAGGTCCCAGTTTATTTCTTTCTTTTCCTTTAACAGGTAAAATAATAAACTGGATTAAAATCAGAAGTAATATCACATGTTGACATCACATTATTATTTTTAGCAGGCTTCTTAAATAGTTGAACATGCTCAGGGAAAAAAATTAAAACAGTAAGAAATGTGCATACTGAAAAGGCAGTCTCCTTCTCACCACAAAAGGACATGTTCCTGTTTTCTCTTCTTAAGAAATATGGCAAGATGTTCCCATCTGCTGGTGCCTTTGTTTATGAAGTTACCACTCCTGGTTCCCAGCCAGTAGAACTAGTGTGATGAGTTGCTTTTCCAGTACAAGAACATGGTTTGCTGATAATCGGACTCTTTTCCCTTTGGTGGCCAATATCGAGGGGTTAAAAGACGATGGTCAGGGTGAGGAGCAGCATCTGTGAGCTGATCGCCTCTGGCAGCTGCATATTGTACCTAGAAACTCCGGGGAACCAAATGCAGAAAAGCTGAACCCAACTGAAATAGGAATGGGAGAATCATCTGGGATGCGAGATTTATTTTCCTTATTAGCAAAGAGAAAGAATGGGCCTGAGGGGTTATTCTTATGTGGATGGAACTTAAAAAGCTAGTGATGCAGATAGTCCTCATTAAAATGCCACCTGCGTGCTTCAGTCCTCGTGGGACAATGACCAGAACCAAGGAAGGGTCAAGCCTGCTCAGGAGATTCTAGAAGGCATCAATTATTCCTATGCAACCCCGGCATCCAGTTTCTGGTTTAACACGTTGAAACTTGCTAAGGGTTTTTGCTCTTGCTGTGCAGACCCCAATGAAAACGTATTATAAAAGGTTATTGCAGCCAGGTCTATGCAAGTCCTGTCGATTGAGAGGGAAGAAAATGCAAGTAGACATTATAAAAGATTACTTTCTATGCTGCTAATGATCACTTTTGGTTTCAGTTTTCCTGAACGCTCAGGAAAGAAAGAGAGCTTGCAGGAAAGGAATTTGTCGCAAAAGAATAATTGCCCAGTACATTACACAGCACAGTAGGGTTATAATGAGTATGAGAAAGTGCAATATCCAACCAACACTTAGAGTTACAGTAATAGTTTGATTCAACTTCTTATACAGAATGCTGAGCAACCAGATAGTTTTGCCCAAAGGATCAGACTGCAATTGTTTTGAAAGTTTCTTGGGGGAAATGCAATTAGTGACAAGATTTAATAAAACCAAAACAACTAAATGTGATGAGATGAGCCCCCATTCTTTTGTTCTTTCTGTGTAATGCAAGAAAATAGCAAGAAAATGATTACATTATAACTAAATGAATTAAACAAAGCTCCAAAACATAAATTAGAATTTAACTATGCCATTAAAAACTAATTTAATTTGCAAGCCATCATTACTAGATAATAAAGACCCATTGCAAAATGTACAACAATATCTTGTGAACATGTGAAAAAACCCAAGTAATAAATCTCATTGAGCAGATGAGTTTCTGTTACATTAGCAGATAAAAATGCTGAATGGATGTTTCAGTATATGATGAAAACTAGCAAGTAATGGAAGAAGTGGTTTGCTTAATTTTTTTTGCCATAAATGGTTTTATAGTTAAAGGAAGCCCTGAGGGAAAGTTAGAGAAGCACGCGCAGTGTATGGATTTGGTGCAATAAAATCTGCTTTCAAACCAAGATGAAGAAAAGGCATTTAAATATTTTGTTTGTCAACATATGAAATATATTGTAGTCCACTTCATTCAAGTGCCAACAATATCTTGTTTTAGCTAATTGAAAATCTGATGGAAAATTCAGGCTATTCCCTATAATATAGCTTATCAAGTTGTACTGGAAATAACAAGGCATACATACAAAATTCAAGAGATGCAAATAAAAAATTTGTTTAGTTCTGGGGTTACTATTTTAAAACTTCCTAAGAAAGTATCATTAACATTTCCTTATCGGATTAGAATATAATGCAAATGAGTTTCAGGAAACTAATTTTACTGGAAATGAGTTTTAAATGTATGTTCTCTAATAAAATAGCTAATGATAAATATTTTTCCTCCCTACCTGTATTGTTGTTGCTGGCAGAGCCAAGTCTGAACCTGCAGGTGGAATCCAGGACCCTCTTACTGATGGTCATCATGGATTTCTGCCAGCAGATGGCAGTATAACCCTGCCTTTTTAGTCCGGCCTTTGCCAGCATTTAAAATTATTATAACAATTTTTATGGCATCATAGCATTAGTATAGGGTAGAGATGAAAACCTATGTGTTTCCTGGTTGTGTCATTCCCTTTGAAGCTGTGCAGTGACTGTGTAGTGATCTGCATCTGAAGGACTTGACAGACGCTTCCACATAATGATGTTCCCATGTAGATTTTCACAAATGGTCACATGCTAAATTATGTGGCAATGATTTTATTAAATTGCTTGGTGATTTGCTGTAGCTGGACATGCTATTGTTATGGACTGAATGTTTGTGTCTCCTTCCCTCCATTCATATGTTGAAGCCCTAACCCCCAATGTGATGGTATTAGGAAGTGAGGCCTTTGGGAGGTAATTAGGTTTAGGAGACGTCATGAGAGTGGAGCCCCCATGATTGGATTACTGTCCTTATAAGAAGAGGAAGAGACACCAGAGTTGTCTCTCTACCACCTGAGGGTACAGCAGGAAGGTGGCTATCTGCCCTTGACCTTGGACTTCTAGCCTCTATAACTGTGAGAAATAAATGTCTGTTGTTTAAACCACCCAGTCTATTGTATTTTGTAATAGCATCCTGAACTGACTGAGACATTCATTTATGTTTTACATTCTGTTATGAAATCTTAATGTTTAAAAGGGTTAACATTTAGCTTAAATGTCATCTCATCTGTGCAGGGGTCCCTAAATTACCCCACTGAGCTGACATTCCTGTTTACAGGCCTAGAGACTTACTGCTTTGTGATTTGTCTGTATGTATCTGCTTCCTCACTACACTGTAAGCTTCTCAAGGACAAGTGTCACATTGTAGAATGTAACTTTGTAGTTCTTGAACCCCTGGCATTCCACCCAGTGTTGGGCATTTTGTTGTTACTCAAAAGGATTTGTTGAACTGACTCGAGTCTTATCTGAAGGCTCACAAGAAGTGAACTTTTGTATATTGCTCCATTTTACAGAGCAGCTAAATGATGTATTTAAGGGAAAGCCAGGAATTCTTGCCTTACAAAACGAAGCCAAAGACTCTTAACTTTAATTTTGCTGAGCATACACATGAGAAACTTTACCGACTGTAGTAATTAATAGAAAATGATATATTGAGTTGCATTGCCCGACTCTGAAATGGGGCCACTTTCTAACATAGCAACTTTCTTACAGTTCATTACCAAGAATGAAAAATTTTAAATCTAATGAAATGGCAGGGGAGACAGAATGTCAATACTAAGGTGAAATGAACCTTTAAATGCAGAATTATCAATAAATGTATTATTGATTTGGGGAGAGTAGTCATAGATACAGTCATTTATTTGTGAAACCACTTACTTTTTATAAATGATTTATTTTAGAAGAAGTGAGGAAAGACTATATTTCATTTCAAAATTCTGGATGCAAAGAGATGAAATAATTATCCAAATGACCCTTATGTGGGCTACATTTCCTTTATTTATATTACTTTTAATGTCATAGAATTGTTTATTATATTATGTACTAAGTGACGTCTTAAAATTTCTGAGTTGAAAGACTCCATCTATAAACTATTATTAATCTGAAAACATTTACTGAGCCCCTGGGACTTTTAGCTGGAGAACATTTTCTTCCACGACTCAAGTGGACTTGTCTTCACAACTGGATTTACTGGTTTCGCATGGCAAAGAGAAACGTCAGTGCTGGGCTTCTCCATCCCTCTCTGCAGTCGCATCTTGCTAGTGCCAAATCCAGGGCCCTCTTATCTTTAGAGGCGATGGATTCTTCCAGGCAGAGGATTTTCCTGTCAACACTTGGGCAGACAGTGTGGATCACTGCGCCCAGGGTGAGTGGGCTTAGATGGGGTTGTGATTACTCAGTGTCAGGCGGTGCTTTCATTCACACCCTCCTAGGTTTTAGCCTTGGCATGATAATAATAATTATCATTCTTAGTTATGAGTACAGGTCTTGGGAGCAGATAAATCAAATTCCATGTCATAGGTCTGGTGATCTGAGGAACAGTGACTCTAGTCAGTTGTGACTCATGTCATTAGGACAGTAATGGGACAGTACTCCCTGATTCCTCTGCCTTTTACAGAGAAACAATCATACTTGCTACTTCAATAAAAACCAAATGAATAGGACCATCTTCAGAGGCCCTCTCCCACTGCTGCTGATCTTCTGTGTTCAGGAGGTAGAGGGTGGGTTGGAAATAATCGTGTACTGTGTTGGAAAGAATTTTCTCTTATTCTGGCCTTCTTAGTGGTAAAGGTCATCCTCAGCAGGAGTGGTTGTTAATCTAGAGGCTCCTACTTGTTTTTTTCCACCACATTAATTTACACTAAAGAAGTGAACTTGGCATTCATTCGTTCCTAATAGTGGAATTCTGCATCCAGGAGGTGGTATTTAGCAGCAGGTTCTGCTATTTCTTCTTCATCCTGGTGGTACATTGGGATTGCTTCTCACAGAGTTAAATTGTAGTAGGGAAACCCGAAAAGAAAGCTCAAAGGTGCTGTCTTGTAGGGAACATAATGCACAGTTATAGCAAACAGAGCTCGATAAAATACCAGCAGCAGGGAGCACAGTTATTTATTGCTTCAAGGGAAAATCAAGCAAAACAGCTACAAATTGTTTAAAGTATGTTCCCCTCCATTTTTCTTGAGTTTCGGTCTCTTTGGGGTTGAAACAGAAAAGATCTTTCTTATTTCCTAAGCCAAGATTTGCCTTCCTTGGTGTGCAGTGCCTTTCTTGGCTTCAAGTGAAGGAACGGGCTTAAAGCAAACTTTGAGAGCAATTACCTCAGAACCATTACAGAACATGTGTGAAAAGCCAAGTGTGCACCTCCTGGTGAATACACCTGCAGGAGCCATGGCGTGGGAGCTATCTCACTATAGTCCTGTATCACATTTCTGCTTTCCACTGTGCCTCGGGGCATCAGTCAGAATCCTGGGAATGCCCTCTCTTATTTCATGGACAATATTAAAGAGTTAGATGAGTTGAATTCTAAGTCAAGGGTAAAAACCTTTCAGAGAAGTGCCTGGTCACGTGGAGAACCTCTAATTTCTGTCTTCTCCAAAATTCTGTAGTGGATTTCCATCATTTCGGATCCACACGGCATCATTACCTCATTATATGAGACAGTGACAGGATTACACATAGGCACAACCCCCTGGTAAAGAGCTCTGCATCTCATGGATTGTCTAAAAATACTCCATGCTTCACTGACATGGCCGCCTTCAAAGATCTCTAATAACTAAGAGGAGGTTGCCTCTACTAGGCTGAAGATGCGACCACAATGTCGTGAGATAATGTGGAAATGCCCATGTTCAGTGATTGCAGCAGATGACCACAGCTTGTCATTGAAGCATCTATTACTCTGGTAACGTGTTCTACAATCTTCAGTCTGTTATTCTCATAGAGTATAAGGTCAACTAGAGTATAATTATTGAAAATAGAGAATAAAGGGAAATCTAGTTAATGATATGGACTGGCGATGTATAGAGACAAAATAATTAAACATAAAATTTATATGTCTACAGGCTGCTGGGGATTATATCAGTAAACACAGCATGCTGCTGATATTACACATTTGCAATTAATCCTCAAATAAATGTCAAGAAGTAGAAAAGCAAAGATGCAGAAGTGCTACTCCAAGTCCAATTAGAGACCAGCTGCTAAAAAATATATTGGGTTAGAACCATAAGACCTAGCCAAGACATGGGAACAAACCATTGAGGTGCAGGTGCTGCTATTTAACAAAATCAGTAATGCAACACATTGGTTTGTTTAGCTTTCTTAAGTAGAAACTGGATAAAATATTTTCCAGAAATGAATGAGTAAGAATGTGGTGATAACCCTTATCAAAACATTGAGAATGCCTTCCTAAAATAACACAGCTAGTAAATGGCAGAGGAGTTCAGGCAAATGCAGAAAGTGAGTTTTACTCAGCAAAAGCCAGTTATGATGTTTCTGAACAAAATGTTTTCACACGAATTAACTGTTGGATATCTTATCAATCTGGACAACTGCCGGGCTTTGATATCGGTGTCTTTTTATAGTGTTTATATGTTTCAATTCTACATTATTATGTGTGTTTGGTTAGTAAGGCCCGTTCTTTTATTATATAAATTGCCCACAGATTATTATTTTATTGACTCCACAAGTATTCATTGAGTATATGCTTGAGACTGCTGGGGTTACAAGAATGTTTAGAACTTGGTCCCTGTTTTCAAGGAGTTTAGAGCTTAGTAGAGATAAAAAAAGATGCTTATAAATAACAAATAATTCAAAGAAGTTCATAGTTAGTGCCAAAAGTTTGATCCAGTCGGCTTTAGGCAGCTCCATTTAAAACTGGAAGCCACAGACTGGATGGTCAGCCGCATGCCAGTAGTTTGACCTCAGCAGGTTGTATAACTTCTCTCAGTCAAATTTCATGTATTTAAAATGGATGTTGTAATATTTTTGTGAACGTCAATTGATATATAAAAACGTGCTCTGTAGTGCACTTTGCTACACTCTGAGCTACAGTTGGGATTCAGATGAGGACGATGTTGCATGTGGTTGAGAAACTTCATGAAGAGAAGTATTTAATTGGCAGCCTTGAATAGAAGGTTGGATTTCAAAAGCTAGAAGTAGGGGAGGGACAGCTCAGCCTAAAGAAACAAAGCTACACAAAGCAGGAAAAAATGAGATTAAAAAAAATTGTGGTAAAATATACATAACCTAAATTTATCATTTTAGCCATTTTTAAGTGTACAGTTCAGTGGCATTAAGCACATTCATGTTGTTGTGTAACCTTCACTACCATCCATCTCTATCTTTCTTCAGCTATCTTTTTCATCTTGCAAAATTGAAATTCTGCATTCATTAAATAATAACTCTTTGTTGGAGGAGGTCATCGAGAGGATATGATCACCAGTTGACCCATAAGCTGGACGCAGGCAACGGGAGGTTCCTTACCCCCTCTCCTGTCCTTGGAATGTATGTTCTGCCCACTGTTCCCACAGTGAGAGCTGTTTTCAAGAACACAGCCTTGAGAGAGCAATGTGTTGTTGAGAGCATCTGGACTGTATATGTGACTGAACCCAGTTAAGGCCTCTATATAAACTTTTAAGATTCTGGTGGACAGGTACAGAAATCTATTCTTCTTGCCACCGCCCAATGCAAACCTCATATGTAAGTTCCCTTGCTTGTTAAACCTCCCACCTACCAATCTGAAGTGGTCTGCCTCTTCCTTTGGTCTCTCCTTGTCCTCCATGTATGGGGGCCAGTTTCAAATTT
This sequence comes from Tapirus indicus, assembly GCA_031878705.1. Taxonomy (NCBI): domain Eukaryota; kingdom Metazoa; phylum Chordata; class Mammalia; order Perissodactyla; family Tapiridae; genus Tapirus; species Tapirus indicus. The sequence continues at coordinate 133,945,610 of CM062919.1, read as the reverse complement.
TACGTGGAAAATTCCCGAGGTTGCAAACTAACACTCCTTATTCCCTCTTCCCTCCGGTTCGTGGCAACCACCAGCAACCATCATTCCACTTTCTGTCTCTATGAATTTGACTACTCTACATATGTCAAATAAAGTAGAATCCTACAATATTTTTCCTTTTGTGACTGGTTTATTTCATTTAGCATAATGTCTTCAAGGTTCAACCATGTTGTAGCATGTGTCAGAATTTCCTTGCTTTTGAAGGCTGATTAATATTCCATTGCATGTATGTATATACCACTTTTATCTATTTATCTGTTGAGGGACACTTGGGTTTCTTTCCCCTTATGACTATTGTGAATAATGTTGCTATGAACATGTGTGTACAAATCTCTCTTCAAGACTCTGCTTTCAATTCTTTTGAGTTTATATCTAGAAGCAGAATTGCTGGATCATATGGTGATTCTATTTAATTTTTTGAGGGACCACTTGTTTTCCACAGTGGCTGCACCATTTTACATTTCCACCAGCAGTACACAAGTTCCACCAACTTGTCCACATCCTTGTTAACCCTTGCTATTTTCTTTTTTTTCTTTTCAATAATAGCCATCTTAATGGGTGTGAAGTGGTATTTAATTGTAGTTTCAATTTGCATTTCCCTAATGATTAGTGATGTTGAACATCTTTTCATGTGCTTATTGGCTCTTTGTATATCTTCTTTGGAGAAACATCTATTCAAATCTTTTGTCCATTTTTTGACCAGTTTGCTTTTGTGTTGTTGAGTTGGAGGGGTTCTTTATATATTCTGGATATTAAACTTTTATCAGATATATAATTTGCAAATATTTATCATATTTTGTAGCTTGCTTTCACTCTGTTGATAGTGTCCTTTAATACATCAAAGATTTTAATTTTGTTGTAATCCAACTTATCTATTTTTCTTTTGTTACCTGTGCTTTTGGTGTCATATTCAAAAAATCATTGCCAAATCCATCATCATGAAGTTTTTGCTGTTTTCTTCTAAGAGTTTTATAGTTTTAGCTCTTTGATCCATTTTGATTTAATTTTTGTATGTGGTATAAGGTAAGGGTCCAACTCCATTCTTTTGCATAGGTATTCAGTTTTTGCAACACCATTTGTTGAACAGACTGTCCTTTCCCCAATGAATGAAACGTTTTTGAAGAATGGAACATGCACAGAATAGTTAAGGATCTAGTCAAAGAGTAAGCTGACAAGTTTGTTTGTGGTCATATTCTAGGCTGAATGTTGGGCTCAGTAGTTTGGACTTAATTTAGTAGAGACTAAGGTGTCATTGATTAGGGTTGTAGGTTAGGAAAATAAATCTGTTGGCCAGTGTAGGATGGGTTAGAGTGGGAGGGAGTGTGTAATGTGTGTTTGGAAGCAAAAGAAAATATTGTAAAAATGTTTTCTTTTTTTTGTTAACACCCATCATGTCTAGTATAGAAACTCTTAAAAACGTTGTTGATTGACACTTTCATATTTCTATGATCTATAAAGCACTGTTAGTGAATTTTACACTCTAAATTATTTTTCTCATCCAAAATTTGATTGCTCATAATTTAGAATGTGGAATATACAGAGGGGCAAGAAGAGAAAAAACCCAAAACACCATTAATCCCATAATTTAGACGTTATTGCTGCTGATATTGGCTGCTTGCAAGTTCAATTTTATAAACATATGCATTTTACATAACAAGGAACAATATTGAGTGTGAAGTTTTCCTTTTTTAAATTTCACTTAGCATTGTTCTATAAGCACATTCCCTTGCCATTTTAATGAGTTTTAAAGTGTGTTTAAGTAGTAGGTATTGCAAAGGGAGGCAGGAGAGCTGATTCTAATCTCAGCAATATCACTGACTTGCTCTATGGCCTCTACCCAGATGGTCAGCCAGTCATGACCTCGCTGTCACTGCCTGCTAAATTGGATAATACCTGCTACCTATTCCCTGGGGGTGTGATGAAGAGCCACCAGGTAATGCCTGGGAATTGCTTTTTCTTTCCTGTAAGGAAGGTGCTATGTATGTACAGATCACTATATCACATTGGGCCCCTGCTGAGCCCATGGTAGAGAGAGGGCAGGACCACTTTCTTCCCTTCTCCATCATCAGCCCTTGCATCCTATCTCTGTGAACTTATGGGCCTGCTTTCTATATGGAGGGCTTATCACATAGACACACAGCTGCATTGTGTTTCTGCAACTACAGAAAATATTTATGGCTTAGAAAGCACGTCGTTTTCGATGATTTGGTTAGTGTGTTATGAACACACAGACATTATCAGGAGCATCCAGTAGCATCTCAGTATTCTACCTTCGTCTATTCCTCTAGTTATATTTATCATCGTTCTTTAAATCTGAGGTGGCTGCTGCCGCCTCTGCTGACAGTGTTTCTATCTGTGCGAATAAGTGTGACTGTGTGACCTGCTGTCCTTGATACACTCCCTAACTGTGTCATTTGTCTGCTCATTGCAGGGCTGGCATCTGTTAGTGTATCTCCTTTTGCCACAGAATGGAATGGACAAGATGATCGTTTCTTCCTCTTCTTCTGGTTACAGAATTCCAGGATTATCTATCACATTTGCCCACAAACTATGCCTATAATTATATGACTATCTAGTATTCAGAGAGTAGATTTCTTTGGGGAAGTTGACTACATTATTCATTTTGTGCAACCAGGGTTCTTGTGTTCTCCGCAAACTTTTTTCCACTCTGAGTCCACATATTGCTCAGTTTTCCACAGATGGTAACTGAATGATTTCTTTGTAGTCTTTGTGAAATTAGAAGGCAATAGATAGGGCAGCCTTCTTCTAACAGCTTCGTACATTGAGCGCTTGCAGTAGACAGCATCTTTAGAACCATTTTTGTCATCCTTTAAATAGTCCGTGGTATAAGAATCACATATGTGCATTTTATAGATGAGGGTGCATAGGTCTAAGGTATCTAAGACTTGCCCTGTAGAAATGGCTGAATCTAGATGCTAACCCATGGCTCCCAGCGCCAGCCCAGTTCTCTATGCACTGCAGAAAAAGAAGAGGTAAATGATTCTCCAAGCAGAGCGATAAGAAACAAGAAATCAAAATAAGAATTTAGGATGGGTGTATTTTACTCTGGCACTCTTGTCTTTCCTCTGGTTTGTGTGATGTTAGTCAGCAGAGACTCTTACCTTTTCAGTGTGTATATTGTTTAGCATCTGAAACAGCGCTCTGGACACTCAGCAGAGGCTTGTGGTCTTATTCTGTTCTCCAGATCAAACAGTGAACTGTTTGTTTTTGCCACAGAGGCCTTTTAAAATCCTACATGTGTAGACAAAGCCTCAAGCATCTAGAGAAATCTGTCCAAGGATCAAGAATATTTGAAAAAGCATTTCTGAATAGCAGTCTTTACTCTTTATTTCTGTTATACTTCATCTGTGCATTCCGAAATGCACTCCCAGCCCAGTTTTATTAATCCTTCCACCTCTAACATGAGGAAGGAAGCGCACCTTTTATCTCCATTTTACAGATGTACAGACTGAGTGACGGGCTGTATCGAGGGAGGCTTTTAGGTGTTCTGACATACAGGATCTAATAATGAGAGCGCAGGTCCTCTTGTACCCTTATGCTTGATGTGATTTTCAATTTGCTTTCTCATGGAGAGGGCATTTTCATCCTTTATTTTTCGATGATAGTTTCAAATTTCATTTGCACCACCAGACCTGTAAATTCTTTTATTCTGTAGAAGGCCAGGTCAGGGTGACATCTCTCTCTTTTTTGGGAGGGGGTGGGGAAGGATAATGTATTAAACAGGAAGACCTGAACCAAAGTGAATCATTTTCTTTGCTTTTAACTCTGCTTAGTTTATCGTATGCTGAAGGCTTAGATTTAGATTTAAAAGGACTGGCAATAATATCTATGATAGTGCCATTTAACATTGCAATACAATACCTAACTTATTTTTATCTCCTAGTGCTGCTTATAAACACATAAATATAGATAAATCAATCTTAGAAAATTAATTGGAAATCAGAAAATATATTCACCAAGTTTTTTTTTTTTCCCCTTAACTATGCTCAGGGAAACTAAGAATGACTCTCTATTTTCCATGTACAAAGCTATAGGTAATTAGTATAACAAACTGGGTTTTCCTGGCCATTATGCTATGGAATGTGGTTCTTGTCTATGTTGATTTTTTTTAAAATAACGGATAATCACAGCTTAACAGGAGCTGTGTGATGTGCTCGATGACCTAACTATAAAGAAGGCCTGTCTGCTAGTTCTGTGCCTTGTTCAGTAAATGCATGCTGAAGGGACGAATGAGTGAATGAGTGAATGAGTAGATAAACTGAGTTGGACAAAGAAAGCTAATAGAAATAAACTGGACATTGGAGAACAATTCATGCGATGTTTGTTAGAAGATCAATAGGGGCAGCCACCAAGGCTACATTAACTGACCTAAGGAAAGTCAGGTGGAAAAAGCTATAAACTAGGAGATGAGGTTTAAGAGTAAATTTCTGGTGAGAGAAAATAATCTTGAGAAATGGCAAAGTCACTGAGTCTGGCAGGCCAGGCACAACTCTCCGGGATTCATCTGCTCGATGAATGAATACACACTGACTGTCTGTTCTGTGCCAAGCACAGTGCTCGCGGCCAAGCCTACAAAAGTCAATACAGTGATGGCTTCTGTCTTAGGTGCAATTCAAATGGAGGACACAGACTGGAGATCTAATGATATCAATGTAATATTATTACCAATATTGTACAAATATCTGTGAGATTTGTCAAAATACATATAAAGGGAGTGATCAATTTTGCTTTGCAGAGTTACAGAAGGTTTTACAGAGAAAGGAACAGGAAAGCTTTTTGTTTTGTTTTTCTTTCATTTTTTAGTTTTCCATTTGTAGGCAGCCTACCGTGAAGAACCTTGATGGGCTCTCCACGTCCAGCATCTTTAACCTCACAGCTCTGCTATTCCCACTTTATAAACAAGACAATTGAGGCCCCAGGAGTCAAATAAGGTGCCCCAAATTACCCAGATAGTGAGCGCATCAAACCCAGTTCTGTGCAGCTCCAAAGCGCATGCTCCTGCCATTTTGTCACAGCGGGGCGGGCCTCCAGGGATCAGGAGGAATTCATGAGGCAGGTACGGAGCAGGAGGAGGGAATTCTGGGCCACAGGCAGGGAGGGAGGGAGTGAGGAAGGCATTCAAGAACATGGGAACTTGGGGGATATGAGTGTCTCCTTGGATTAGAAGTAGGGGCTGTGCTGTGTGCATGGCTGTCTAAGAACACTGCAGCCGATAAAAGGATTTTAATGTCGCTTCCAGGCTTGAGATTTTTTAATAGTTAAGAAATTATCACTGGCCTCAAGAGGCTTATTAAATCTTTCTTTAATTTGCCAAATATTTTTAAGCGCTTACTATTTGCCAGGCTGTATTCTAGGTGCTGGTGATACAGCAGTGAGCAACATGGAAAAATTCCCTGCTCTATGGAGCTTACATATAGAAGGAAACAGATGCCAGACAAAGGCATGAACAAACAAACAAACAATACTAGATAGTGATAATTACTATGAAGAAAAAGGCAGAGAAAGAGGATAAAAACGAATGGGGTGGGTTACGTGTGAAAGTCATGGCAGGCCTCTACATTGTTTATGGGTTGTCTCTGTCTTGTTTATAGGTTGATATTTAAGCAATATTATCTGATGGGGGAAATCAGATACGTATGTAAGCAACCACAGAATGAGACAGTATGTGATAAATACTGAAAAGGACACAATTGATTTTTAAGAAAGAAATTAACATTTGTTGAGTATGCTCATGTGTTGGACAACACTCACAACATGCTTAAAAGGCATTATCTGTCCCAGTTTTACATATGAAAAAACTGAGAATCAGAGAGGTAAGGTAACTTTTCTAGTGGTACACAGCCTGGATTCAAACAGATTTGTCTGAATTTATGACCTGTGCTCTGCCCCACTCAAAGGATTCTAAGAGCCTTCTTCTCCTGGGAGGAAGATGGGAAGAGTAAAGGAGAATTTCTGGGTAGGGGATGGTGGAGTTGGGCTTCACAGGATAAGTGGGATTTTGATATAGGAAAATGAGAACAATGAATGGGAATGGTACACCCAAAGCAAAAGAAAGCAGAAGGGAAAAATGCAGCGTTTGCATAAAAGTAAGTTGGTTGAAACCCAGGCTGAACGGGCCTACTGGGAGAGATATGGCTAGAAACGGGACCAGACTTCAGAACAAACAGAAATGGGACAGATGTGCAGGACCTGGAGAGAGGAGTCTGTCCTTTATTTAGTAGGCAATGGAGAGCCACTGAAGGTGTTCCCCAAGAGAGAGCTGCTTATCCATAGAAAGAATAAACCCTTTTGAGGGGCTCTTACAGTTCTCTGTTTCTCTGATTATTTTACTAAACTCACCAGACTGAGCAGCTTATTGTCAATAAGTATTATCCACACTTGGTCACTTCAAGATTAGGTCTAGCATTACCCCGAATCAATGTTACCTCAGGGAAAGGTACTTGGACATAGCTTTGCATGAAAACTTCAGGTGTGCCAATTCTCAGTTGATTCCTTGAGAAATGGCTTTGTCCCAGATGTCACACTGCTAGATGGATAGAGTGAGTTGGATGAACTCCACCTGGCTGATCCAGCCACCAACAAATCGTCGAGATGCCGACAGGAGGTGGAGATAGAGGCTAGAAGTGCTGGCATTATAGCAAGCAGTCAGGGAGATGTTATTCACAGAGAAGAAAGAGCATGACTAAACTCACCTTTGCTCCCAGTTGGAGAGCAGATTACATTCTTTACAGCAACCTGATGACTCAGGCCACCCGCAGCGGAGGGAAAATAGGCTGGAGCGAGCTCTTTAAGGAAGAGCTCCATGGTATCATGAGAAACCGATACATGCCAACATGGTGCCATGCAGGGTCAGACTCCGAGAGTCCTTTGGGCATTTTTGGTGGCCTATTATGTAATCTGCCCTTTTTGTGCTTTCTGTCTATATTTTTTTCCCCTGTGTATTTTACATCCCAGTCTCTGTATATCAAGCTGCTATATGCCAAAGGCGACAGCCAAAATGTGTTTGAAAATCATCTTTCAGTTATATTTTTCATTCAGAGATATGGTTTTACAATAAATCCCAATGCAAGGGTTCAGTCTATGAATGGGCTTTGGAGAGAGATCTGTGAACTCTTGAAATTGCAAATTTTTGTATTTATATGCATTTTCAGGGGTGCAGTCATGAAACTTTAAAAGATTCTGTTACCCTGTTAAGGTCAAAACCCCTTTACTTCTCTTGGAATTGTCTGTCTTCCTTCCTTCCTTCCCCTTCCTTCCTCACTATCTCCTTTCTTCCCTTCCCTTCAACTTGCTAATCAACTTGCTAATTACTTTCTAGCTGACTTCTCGATTTTCTGTAGTTCTTCTCTCACTCAAGTCTGCTACTCTTCTTTTTCTCCATGTGGTATAGAGTGGGAAGTTTGGAAAACAGTGAAGGCAGGAGAATGGAAAGAAGTGAGAGTAAGTAAAAGTTACAGGAAATCAGACAGTTGTGGGTCAGATTTGGGCACCAAAGTATTGGTTGTCACTTCTTTTCTCCCACACTTTTCGTCCTTACCTCTTTTGGTAAAGGTAGTTACAATGTTTACAAAAAACGCAACAACAACAAAGGAAAATAGCAATCAGATGGCCTAGTACAGGCCTAAATACTGCTCCATACAAAATTAACCAAGGATAAATTGACACCACATACTAATTTATGATTTAGGGTTTGAAATGGAAAGTTTTCCTATTTGACATAAAGGTTAGGATTTCAAGTGGGTCAAAAGAAATGATGTTTGAAACAGATCTGAAGCAACCAATGACTAGAAGACAGAAATTGAGTAAAAGGAAGAAAAATCTTGGTAAAAAAGACTCTAGTTATTTGGGTTTAATATTACAATATATGTTACTCTTACAAAACATACATAAAGTCAAAATTCCTCTAGAATTGTTCTCTAATTTCATGGAATATAAGGAATTGCAGTGCGTTTTTCTATTTGCAGCATCTGGGTACATTAGTATTATTGTAACTTGAAAATTGCATTTCAAATTTGAATTATTATAAATGGGGAAAAGGAAACTAGTTAGGATTAAACAGACCTAGTTTTGAATCCTGACTTTGACAGTTACTATCGTTTTGCTGTGGACAATTTACTTAAGCTCTTTGGGCCTTAATTTCTTTATATATGAAATAGGACTAAAAATGTTTAATCCACAAAGTTAGTGTGAAATTCAAATCAAATGATTTGTACTTGGCATATGATAGATGCTCAATAAATGTTTGCTCACAACACAAAGACAGACCCGAAGCAAAACAAACACAAACATTTTAAAATTAGTAAAGTAAACCATCTTTTGTATAAAATGGTATTTTTCCCAATAATCCAGAATTTGGACCTTATCCCTCTGTTTTAACACTAAGTATGTATAGTGGTCAACTATGTTTTCCTTTCCAACTGAACATATAAGTGGTTTCAGACTGTCTCTGTACTGCTTTAGCTATTTTTTTTTCTTTCTATTTTTTCCCTCTTTCAACTAGCAAAGAAGAAATAGTCAAAGGGAAGGGAATCACAATCACAAATGTCCACGCTTTGGTCTCCTTTTCTAGCTTTACTCATCCTCCTGCCTGCCACATGGTGAGTTCAAAAAATGTTTGTTGTTGTCGTTATTACTCCATTCTTCCATGCAGCAAGAGCAGGAAGATAAGAAGTCTCTAAGAAAGGGTTAAAGACCCTACATCTGCTTTACCTCTAATTGGAATAAAGTGTTTCTCCTGACACTCAAATGGAGGGTTAAACTCCCCCTCCCTTTTCTTCCTCTGATGTGGGTTATTTTTCATGCAGTAGATTATTCAGTCATTAAACACTTCACACTTGGCTCCCCTTAGCTGGACCCCTACACACACTTTAAAAGAAGCATTAGATAATAGCTTCTATTAAAATTGCTTCAATCAGTCTTTTCTTAAAGGGCCATTATCCATTGAACAGAACAAAATATTTTGAACAAAATTTAAATCAAATTTATTTGCATAGAGATTTTAATTTTCTTATTAATGGCTAAAGAATATGTGTGGCTTTAGATACCCAAGTACCTCAGGAATTACTGTAAGAGAATTCTGATGATGGGACAGTTCTGGAGAAACAGCTCTTCAAACAGCAGTGACTATAAGAGACATGTACAGGGCTGACCTGCTTATCAATCAGAGCCAATGTGAAGACACCAGTATCAGAGGCTGTGTGGCACAAATTCATCCATCCTTCCTCTCCTGCCCCCCATTTATTTCATATTTCTTTTGACATTTTTGACTATAATTTTCCGAATCCCATTCTGTGGGAATGAGAACGTTCAAAGTTGCCATCTACTTCTCAGTTGAGATCTTTTTGTTTTCAGTATTTGTTTATAATTATAAATTTGAGGAAGGTTGAAATCCTCTTCTCCTCCATTTTACTTTCTGTCAGTGGCAGTACTTTCCATGGTGTTACATATTAATTGCATTCATAATAGTAGTTTTATCATCCTGAGGAATTAATCTAGCTTGCTGGACTCAATACTCAACCTTCTTATTGGTTCTTTTATTTATCTCAAGAGTGGAGACACAGTATCCCCCAGTACTACCAATATTTTTTGTCATTTGGCCCTTTGCATGGAATTATAGCCAAGGTTACAAGTGTTCTGTTCCTAAATATTTGCAAAAATAAAAGATAGTGCCACACTGAACATGTGGGGAAACAATTTGATAACTACGGCCCATCAAAGGTTCAGTTTCTTTTTCTTATGTACTTAACTTTAGATTAACTTTATTTAGACTTTCCCCAAATTGCAAAGCACAAAGCACTTTTCAGACCATAATTCTAGCCTACGCAAGTCACTGTTAGTTTTATTGTTTTCCTACCTTGTATTGGCTAAATTTCTCCACTTTATAGCATCAGCACATTTCATCACCTTACTGTATTTTTCTTCTTTTAGGTCGGCAACGTAACTAAAATCAATACTAATGCTGTTCCTTATGACACGCCACAAGTCACTTCCCTCCATTTGGCACTGCTGCCCTCACAAACACCTTTGGCTTCAATATCCTGTCCCGGTCATTATCCACTTCAGCAACTTGTTTCTTCTGGTTCACAGTGTGTCTTCTACACTGCACATCGCTCAAAGGAAAGCAGGATTTCTTTTAAAGAGACTCTCATGTCTAGCATCCAAGATTCTTTTTAAACTGGATATAAGTATCTTTGAGAAAGCAGTGGTCATTCAATAGCATGTTACTTCTCAAGGGGAAAAACCCTCAACTGTATTTCAACAGGAGGGTAAATAACTATGGGACAAAATTCAGGAATGGGAGACAGATTACATAGATACTAGACTAGTCCCTGATTCACCCTTTGCCCCTGGTGACCCCAGGAAAGATACTTAAACATTTGTTTGTTTGACTTTATACTAGAATCCCCATCAAGATTGCATTCGGTTGCTGTACAATAACAATGCAATGAGAACATCATCTATAAAGAGGGAGATTTAATGCTTACTATGAGAGAGTGAGAAGGAAGAACTTCAATCCTCCCTTAGAAAAGAAATTTCACAGACCTTTATCATAAAATATTACTAGGTCTAAGACCCTGGAAAAGCCTGACCATCTAATTTAGACCCAGAAATTTTATAATAACATTCTGAAGCTGACTCAAGAGTTCAATTAATTCTCTCACAGGTCATACTTAGTGAATAGAAACTTAAAGAAGTAGATTATATTACTTTTTTCTATTTCTGTAAATGTTTCTAAAGAGTTAAAGAATAAAATACTCTAGAGTTTCTAAAGACCCAATGCTCCCATGTCACTGATAATATTGTAAATTTTCAATACTCTGTGCTCTAGATTTCATGATTTTTAAAAGCAGTCTATTTTCATGTGATATTTTGAGTGTGGTTTATATACAACCTTGCACACTTCATTTGCCATAAAGAACAATATCCATTGTGCAAAATTATATCATGTCTGTAGATTGTCATTTTGCTCTGATTTCATCAAAATCAAAGTGTTGAATGACTAATTACTTTTGCATTTAAAAAAATCACAGTGGTTGCTGCAATTTCAGCCTGAAATTGTTTAGCTAGCAGATAATTTTGTGGTATGTGTACAGCATTGACTAAGGCAAATTCTTTGGTTAATTCTGATGAAAAAAAGACATCACATGAATCCTGAAGGCAATGAATTAGAAATACAAAAATAACACAAATGACTGAGGGATGAGAGGAGAGTGAAGAAGGAAGAAAGGTAATATTTATGTGACTCGTGGGCACATCACACTGCACTTCCCCCCTTAGTTAGACATGGGCTGGATTAGGGTCTGTCTACCCCTAATCATTTTTGCTGTTTTAATGAATGTCAAATTACCACAATCCCCTAAGATTTCAGTTAGGAAGAACTTCTGATGAGTCTTTTACCTTGTTTTCTTTCAATGCAGCAGAATTATAATGAAGAAATTAAATCATTCTTCATAGACAATAGAAATACGGTCCCAAAAGCTTTTATAATTTGATGTCCTCTTGGCAACAGCATTAACTGACTTTCAGATTTGTATTTATTATTTTGGAAGATTGCTTTTTTCGGATAAAAATAAGGTTCTGAAATAACGATGTCCTTAAGATGAATAAAAATCCCTATATCTTTGTACTACTCAATTATTTATGACTCAATCTCATGGAACTATCCAGGCGCAATGATATGCTTGTTTACAATTAATAAAAAGCTGAAAGAGACTTCATTTTTATATAAAAAAATATTCATTGAATGCCTATTATGTTGCAGGAATTCTGGTAAGTGCCAAGGATATAATTGAACAGGACAAATATCTGCTTTTATAAAGCCTGTGTTATAGTGGGGGATTCAGAAATATAAACAAGCAGTTATATAACAGCATGACAAAAGCTGTGATAAGGGAATTAGGTAAAGTCTCCATGGGAGTACCAAGGAAGGGTATGACTCAACCTGGATCTGGATGCAGGGAAAGCTCCCTGCAAGAGGTAAGTGATAAGCTGAAACTTGAAGGAAGACTAGGAAGAGAACAGTGGTCTAGCAATAAACACATTAAAGGATTTAAGGGTATGGAGTAGAAATAGCAGGTGTAACTCGGTAGGACTGAGTCATGGTAATGGTAATGGTGTTGATGGTAGAGAAAGGGTGGGACAGACTGGTGGACAAGATCTACACGTATTGTAAGACACGTCAGGAAGACTGAATTTTATCCTGATGCGAGGAACTGATACTGAAAGGTTTAAAGGGGAAAATAGTGTAATCAGATTTATTCTTGAAAGATCAGCGAAATCATTAAACAATATGTAGCAAGAAGCTGAGTTTTCAGTATCTCCAGTCAATATATGTATCTCCAAACAGTATATGTATGGATTTATGTTTAGATTCAATATAAATGGACTTCTGTTTTTAGCAGGAAGGCAATCCAGATTCTTTGATAGACCTACTGGCTAAAAACAACTGAAAATCTCCCACATTATTATATTATTGATATTCTGGCAAGGAATTAAGAAATTCTCAGAGGCAAAACCTAACAGAAAGTGAGAACTCAAGACATATAACTGGAGCAGTGAGGCCAGCTCTGAGAGTATTTGCTCAATCCAAGTGACTGGGTCTTTAGTTTTTATTTACCCACAAGGCATGGAAAATGGGATAAAAAGCCTAGGGCCTGCTAAACGTGGTGATTTAGGAAAGAGACCCCATTTAAAATGGCACCTCAAGGCCCTATACCCTCAGGGTAAGGATGAAATAAAAACTAGAAATAATACTCTTTGCCTTGCTGTTCTTATCACAGCAAAGGAAACCACTTTCCTCAAAGTTTGACACTGATTTGAAGGAAAAAAGATCTCTTTAGAATTTGTAGCCACAGGACAGTCCTCAGGTAGATTTGAAGTGGTGTGAGATTGGTATGTTTAAGATTGTGGAAAAGCAATTGCAAATCCTCTCTGGAGGAATCCATCTTCAACTCAGTTCTCAAATAATTCCCATAAATGTCTTAAAAAATATGAGCTCACAGCCCAAATTCCAAAAAGCGCAAAGAAACAAATCAAGAAAGTGAGAGCTGTATGATATAATGGATGGTAGTATCAAGTTCAGAAAGCCTTCAGATATTGATAGTATTAGAGAAAGGACAGAAAACAAGCCTATTTAGTGTGTTTAAAGAAATAAAATATATTTTAAAGTGAATAAGGAGCAAGCTACTAAAAATAACTAAGCAGATTGAGAAAAATAGAATTTCTAGAAATGGAAAATGCAGTTTTTTAAATTTAAAACTCAATGAACGGGTTTAACAGGAGATTGGAAATAGCCTAAGAGAAAATTAGTGAATTGTCAGACACAGCTGAAGAAACTATGCAGAATAGGGTGCCAAGAGACAACGAAAAACATGAAAGAGAGGTTAAAGGATAGAATACAGAGCGAGGAGGTACAGCACACGTCTAGTCAAAGTTCCAGAAGGATAGAAGACAGACAATGGGGGAGATAAAATATTTCAAGAAATAATGACTATACATTCCCCAGAATTGATAAGAGATACCAATACTCAAATCCTGGAAGCCTAGTGAATCTATCCAAGAATGGTGAATAAAAGAAAATCTGTATCTAGATTCATCATCATAAAACTGAAGAATCAAAAATAAGAATATTTTAATTCAGTATAAAAAGTTTATGATAAATTTTATCCATATTGACATCGTAACTTTTTATTTAGACATTTTCCCATTTTCCCATAGTAGTTAATTGTAACTAATTTCCTAATCCGAAGAACAACTTGGGTAAAAGTTTGGCTCTACTCCATTCATTTATTTACCCATATTTATTTATCATTTTATTTTAGATTGTGCCTAATTTTTAACCACATGACTGTCTGGTAATATAACTAGGATTAGGGGCTCCTAGAGTGAAAAGAGTTCGTAAAGGTCATTTAGTCCAGTTCTTCTTTTTAAAATGATAAAATAGAAGTAATGCTTTCCTACATTGTAGGGCCACTTAATAGTTGCAGACTCATGTCTCAAAGAAATCATTCTAAGTGACTAATTACTGATTGGTGCTATTCCCCTTCTTTAGTCTGATAAAGGGAAAGACCACAGTTTAAATAACACTGCCAAGACTCACATGACAGGTAAAATGTTCTTTGCTTGAAACAGTGTTGGTAAAACTGAAGTAAAATTGGAGTCTTTTAAAATAGGAATTTCAAGGACACAGCGGGAAGAAGTATTGCTTTTTGGCTCAAAGTTACAAATTGCATTTTAATTATCCAGTAAGTAATGACATTCAGTGTAGGGATTGCTGTTAAAATTCAGAGAAACTCCTTTCCCCAGGACTGCTGAGAACAGAAAGAAGGTACTTTCTCTTCCAAAGGGAAGGATGCTTTTAAGAGATACAGTTTGTTCCATGTGGACTACATTCTATTTCTAAATTAAACCTACATTCTAAATTAAACAATTGTATGAATTGTATGTCCAGAACAATTAGTAACATACTCTAGTAATTCCTTCTTCTTTCTGTACCTGGCCTGAATATTAATGGAAATATCAATACCCTATTTTCTTAGCCTCCCACCTCCATAAGCTCTATACACCTAATAATGTCTCCAAATTTAGCTTCTTTTTTTATAGCTATAGTTCTTCTAGTTTTCATAATTTTCTAGGCTATTTTAATTTAATATAAATTAAACATCTTCACAACTTCATTTAGGTGAATGACAAAAATTTTTTGAAAAAGGAAATGTGTTTGGGGGCCGGCCCCGTGGCCTAGCAGTTAAGTTCGTGCACTCCACTTAGGCGGCCCAGGGTTGGCAGGTTTGGATCCTGGGTGTAGACGGACGCACTGCTTGTCAAGCCATGCTGTGGCGGCATCCCATATAAAGTAGAGGAAGATGAGCATGGCTGTTAGGCCAGGGCCAACCTTCCTCAGCAAAAAGAGGAGGATTGGCAAAGGATGTTAGCTCAGGGCTAATCTTCCTCACAAAAAAAAAAGGAAATGTGTTTTATTCTATAAGACAAATTATGGTGTAAGGGAGAAGTGTCATTAAGGTATAGAAAGAAACAGGCACACTCATTCTGGGTCCAGATATCTAAGGAAAACCCTCATGTGGTCCTTTGAGCGTCAGAGCAAAGTCATTTCACACAATTATAGGTACTCACACCAACTTGTGTGTACCTGTCAGTAACTCAGGGAAGTGTCTTGCTGGGTGAGAACTACTTTTCGTAAACTTCCACATTTATTTGTCCCCACCAAGTCAATGCTTTTGTTAGAATAAAGAGTGAGTAAAAGTGACTTCTGCTCACCAAATGAATAGGAAAAGTACTGGCAATGCAGGATGATAATTAAGATAATTTCCCTGCTTGTTGAGTTGATAGCTGGCTTTATGACTTCTCCCTCTAGATGGCAGTGGCACTCTTTCATTCTGAGACTTGCCTTTTTTTTTTTTTTTTTTTTTTTAAAGTCTGTTCTCTCTCACTCTCCTAGATAGTTGTTCTCAGTTCTGCTGGGTGAAGATTTAAACAATGCTTTGATGCTGTAGGATGTTGGTGTTCACAAATCAGGTCTATCCTTTTATTTTTTCTAAAAATATAATATACTGCTTTTTCAAAGTCAATTAACACTTAGGGCAAATGAAATGAGGAAAGCAAAAGGTCACTTTCTAAAGGGCTGCCTTGAAACCTTTCAGTATTATTCCGGTTTCATCCGGGAATCGCAAATCATTGGGAAAAGAAAGGAAATAATAATTAGTTCATTTTGTTTCTTAATAACATCTAATAAGATGGCTTAATATGGCTTTTCTGCTTTATTTCCTAGCAAGGCCTCTGGTGAGCTCAGAGTGCTGGCTGGAAATTTCTGTGTCTTGCAGTCATGAAGGCAATTGGGATGCTTTTGGGACAATTTATGCGTTGGGAGAATGCTGATGGAATCACTAAAATTTCTGGATTGCAATGTGGTTGAATATTTTATAAAAGAAAATTGTCCAGACTGTGGCATGGCAAAAGATAGGGAGGTGATAGTCAAAATGGCAAAACTTATAGGACTCTCTTTTCAATACAGTCAGCATCAACTGCTGCCCCAAAACAATGCTAAGTGAACTGCACTTCAAGAGTGAGTAAAAGAATGCTGCACAGAGTATGGAGATAGTCCATGTTCTGACCTCGGATTCGCTTGGAAATCATTGCTTGAGTATCAAGATAATTCCCAAATGAGCGTCTCAGAATATAACAGCTCAAGGTTTTAATAACTTACTTGAATTTCATTTAGAAAACAAGCCTGGACACCCCCAAACCAAAAAGCAGATATTAAAAAATAACCGAACACATTGCAAATGAGATTATTAACAAATTGACGGTTGGCAATATGCCAGTTTGGACAGGCCAACTCCGAGCTCCCAGCTATGCGTTGCTTACACCTCTCACATCGTGCCTCGCAGTGAAGATTGTAGTCACAGTTCTTTTCTGTCTTTTTATTTTAATATAGAAAGGCCTTCGCTTGGTTTAATAACCTTTTCCTTCTTGAATAGAGAGTTTCTGTTTGCAATCACATGAATAGAAAAAGACCTGCTCCAGAAACTCTGGGAGATTATTTCATGCCTAGCTACAAAAACAAGGTTTTGAAAGAGCAGAAGGGATGGAATAACTACATAATGAGCAAATTCTTGTGAGGTAGATTATTACTCAGGATTTTTGAACTGATCTTTTAAAAAAGCAAATAATAATAATTACAGTCCTGCAAATACTTGTGCCTGGTGGGAGACAACAGTAGCTTTGCTGGAAATACCACCAGGCGCCTGCACTTGGTTCTCCTCCCACCTTGCAGCCTGAAACATTATAAACCCAGGAAAAAAACCTGCATTCACTCAACGGGTAATGTCTCTTTACTTTGATTCTGTGTACATTTCCCACTGTACAGGGATGGACATGATAATGTGTTCCTTTTCACCTTCATAGGTCAGAGTAAAGTTTGAGGTTTCAGGTAAATTATAAAGTAGCAGAAGCGTTGATCCAAACTATGATGTTTCATCATTAGAAATGCTTCTGTTGGTGTGTGAGTGCCATCTGAACTTCCATGGTCAAAACCAGCAATCAGGGAATTGAAATTAATTGAAGGAGCAAAGGAGAGGGTGAGTGCCAGCTTGTTCACAGGTCAGAGTGTCTCTTTCTAGTTCTAATATTCCCATTAGAATCTTCTGCTTCACTAAGCCTGGGCCTTTGACATTCTCCACCGCTCCTTTTTACATCTGATAGGACCAACTTGATTCCCATTCTTGAAAACTTTACTAATGACAAATATCTCCTTTTGCATTCAGTTGAAGATTTTAGCAGCATTTTGGGAGAGAAGTTTAAATTCAGAGCTGGTTAGAACAGCTAGGAAGGTCTGATAGGAGGGAAAAGAGTGGGGAGGAGGAATTTTTTTACCAGCATGAGAAACTCTCAGCAAGGGAAGTGGTGGTTGATCTGAGGGCAGCAGCTTACCCTGCTCTTGACTCATTCCTGGTCTGACCGCTCTCTCTCTCTCTGCTGTCATGAAGAACTTCTGTGTCTGTCTTCCCCTCAGCTCCCACATCAGCACATTCAGTACATGTGACACAAGATTGTCACCAGAATCAGCCTGGGCCTCCCCTTGTCAAAAGGACCGTCAGCACCTGACCCCCCTCTTCCCAAGCGACTCAGTCTCTGGTAGGTGTTACAAGCTAAAATTGAGTTTTGTGGCAGCTGCTTCTGGAACCTCTGAGACAGTGCTGCCTGCCTGGAACTCGGGGAACAACGAGGAAGCTGCCCATTGTGGTCCTGTGCCAGCGCCTGCTCCTCCCTCTGGAGAATGTAGCCGCTTGCAAAGAAGTTGTTTTATCTTACATGAAAAAAAATGTTTTCTTTTTCTTGCTTGTTTACCCAGTGTTCACCGTTTAAAAATAATGCAGCATCTTCGTTAAGGGGTAAACTTACAAAACATTACTCCTACTTGCATTTTTCTCTAGGTGCCAACACACTTCAGCAAGCTTTCAGACAACAGTCACCTAGCAACAATTTATTCATACATTAAATGATTTCAAACTCTCACATTTCCCTCCACGGGAGCTGTATGTTTCACCTTTTCTCTCCCTCTTCCAGCTCAAGGGAAGAGCAACCAAGAAAGAGAAAGTATATTCAGTTTCATCATAAAATATCAGTTTTAAACTCTTGCTTTTAAATGTGTAAATGTTTTCTGTAATAGTTTGTTAATCCATTTGTGACTTTTTATTTAAGTAGCCAAGTATTAGTTGGGATTAGATTTCACTGCAAGTGACAGAAATACCAAAAGATAGTGAGCTTAACCAGAAAGAAATGGAAATGCAGGCAGTCCTGGGTTGGTATGGTGGCACTGGGCTCACTGAGAATCCAGGCTCATGGTTTCTGATTCATCTGCCATCCTCAATATGCAAGGTCTATTTCTTTGTCTGAGGTGGCTGTTGGAAGTCCAGTCATTTTTATACTCATTTCAGATATCGGGAAGAAGAAAAGAGAAATAAAAAGGCATACTCCCTCACTTTAAGGTTACTGCTCACGAGTTTCACAAATTGTTTCTGCCTACATTCCACTGGCCGGAACTTAGTCACAGGGTCACAAGTAGCTTCAATACAGTCTTTATTTAGTGCCTTCATGTGACCAACTAATATTTAGGGGTTCTATCACTGGAAAAAGGGGAAGATCGATATTGAAGAACAATCTCTGCAACAGGTCAAATATTATAATTGAGATAAACTGCAGAATTTATGTTTCATCACTAGCTCTTTTGTTCTTCCAGAAGAAGAAATATTTTCTTCTCTTCTCGAGAGGACTAGATGACAGAGATGAAAATGTAAACATGATCTGAGTTGTAATTGTTAGCAGGTTTTGAAAACATTCTAGTGGATTATACAGAGGCTTAAACAATATTGAAGCAATATTGCACTGATCAATAATATTGGATTTTGATTATGCTACTTGTCACCGTGAGGAATTCAGAGTAAGGTCCATTTTGGTGCCTATCCAAGAGCATTTTCCTTTAATATCTTACTAAAAGAATTTCCTATGAGCTGTGTGTCACGGCATGGAGACAAGGTTATAGAGTACGAATCATAAAAAGAAAGCTTGTCTAAGCTGAGGAATGTGTGCTGAAAAGTATCTGGGGTTTACGGAAATGTTGAAGACTTTTAATAATACACTTGGGTTGAGGATTTAAAGCTTACCTCTAGAATGTGGCTTGGCATCTAGGTCTTTACCAGCTGCCTGTTTCCTGGGTTAGCACGGCCACCTCCTCATTGATTGAATACTTTCCACTGGTTAGATCTACACAATTAAACCATATGTTAGTATATGGATCCTTGTTCTTCACTCCAGGGATGCTGATTTATTGGTGTGGAGTAGGTCCAGACAGTGATATTTTTTAGATGTTCCTCAGGTAATTCCGGCACTCAACCAGGCTTGAGGACTAGTAGACTAGGTGTCTCCACATCAGACTCATGTGAATCCATGCAGTAATCTCTTAGGGAGCACCGTCAAACAGGATACTAAGGCCGCGGATAATTTTCTTATCTTTGAAAGGGGACTCCCGGTCACCCAGCGAATAATTATCATTTCATGTCTGTGTTTTCGCAGATTCGGTAGTAGATAAAAGCAAAGACTCGGAGTCACGTCTGTCTGTGTCCAAAACTCAGTCCTGCCAATCAGTGGTATGTAATTGGGACTAGTCACTCAATCTTCATATGGTTTCCTTGCCTTACCTGAGATAGGGTTTGTGTGGTGATTAAATGAGTGATTTGAGTAAAATGCTTAGTGAACTGCCTAACATAATCCAAGAGCTATTCAAATAATTTTATTTGTGTGTGAGGAAGACCAGCCCTGAGCTAACATCCGTTCCAATCCTCCTCTTTTTGCTGAGGAATATTGGCCCTGGGCTAACAGCCGTGCCCATCTTCCTCCAGTTTATATGGGACGCCGCCACAGCGTGGCTTGATACGCAGCATGTAGGTCCACACCCGGGATCCAAACCTGCAAACCCTGGGCTGCTGAAGCGGAGTGTGTGAACTCAACTGCTACACCACTAGGCCAGCCCCTAAAATAATTTTTATTATCCCATAATTATATTTTATAGTATGTCTTTAAAATTGATAGGACAGATATCATTAGTATACTTTGGTAATTAAATAATTCTAGGTAAGTTAAATACCTTACTCTGGGTAGTTTGATTAATCATATTTGTTGAGTTTCTCCATTGTGGAGGTCCTGACTGCTCTAGGCCCTATGAGAACATAAAATGCACATGTAATATCCAGTACCATTAGGGAGGCAGGTCATGTGTAGAAATATAGGCAGTGTATTTGTAGCAGAGATTGCATATTAACCACAAAGTCTGTTTCTCCATGTTCCGTTTTTGAGCATAACAGAATACTTCTAAATTTCTCTTGCAGTTGTTGTGGTCAGATGACTTAGCTCTTGCAATTGGAATGTGAGTAGAAATGACATGTGTCACTTCTGGGTCTGGACCTTAATTTAATCAGTATACCTTCCAGTTCCCATTTGATGGAACCTACATGTGGCAGAGTCCCAGCTTTGACCATGTAGAAAATAATGTCCTGAGGAATGGTAGAGCAAAAAAATGGAAGAATTCTGTGTCTTGAATGACAATCCTAATGTGAGCTGCCCTAGGTGGTTGTACAAGAAATTAATGAACTTTGTTCTTAAAGTGGCCAAATTCGTGCATTTCTTTGATAGGAATGCATAGCCTTCACCCTGATGGGTACTATTTACTAAGCCCCAGATTAGTTGCACATTCTACAGACAAGGATTCTGCAGAACAGTGGTTCTCAAAGTGAGTTCTCAAGGCAGCAGAATCAGCAACAGCAACAGCTGTGAATTTGTTAGAAATGCAAAATCTCAGGCCCCACCCCAGAACTTCTGAATCAGAAACTTGGGGTGGGGCTCAGAGGTCAGTGTTTTAACACACTCTCCAGATTATTAGGAAACAGACTTAAGTTTGAGAACCACTATTGTGGGGGAAGAGGAGGTTAAGAAAGGGTAGGAGAGTAGAGGGAATAGACTAGAAGTGCTTTAAAAGAATGGACATTGGAAATAGAATGCCTGAATTTGAATCCTGGCTCTGCTACTTACTCTTTGGATGACCTCAGGCTAGTCAGCCTCTCTATTCCTCAGTTTATTTATCTGTAGAATGAGGATAATAACTGTACAATAATCATAGGATTGTTGTGAGGATTAAATGGGCCCTTATGCATAAAGTGTTTCTAACAGTGCCTGGCATGTAATGAGTGTTAGCTGTAACTGTTATTTAAGCAACAAAGTATTGAAGAGTGGAGAATTGATCTGCATGAACAAAGGTGTAGAGGTGGGTCACATCATTTGTCTATGGAAAACAATAGGTTTGAGATTTATTAAATAATTTAATACATATTTATTCCCCCGCTTCATCACTTCAAGAATGTTAACTCAACGATTTTTTTTTTTGTAGAATTCTTCCTAATGTTCACTGGAATCTGTTTCCCTGTTCTAGTCCTAACTCTCCAAAGTTGCATAGAATGAATCTGATTCTTCTACATCAACAATCATTCTTTTGGAATGATAGTGATTACTCCAGAGGAATCAGTCTATTTGTAATAACAATGGTCCAGCCTTATTCTTTTTTAAAAATGCTCCCACATAATAGTTACAACTTCGCTCTCTACTAGCCATTTCTCCACACTCAATCAGCTTTATAATTGCTTTTTTCCTTCCAGATCTCAAAGCCTGGCCACATTATTCAAGTATGTCCCTAAGACTGGAGACTTTGTGGTCTCTTAGCTAGATTTTAGCATTGAGGTTCTGGGTAGGATGGGCCACATTCCGTCTGATATCTTTGAAGAGTATGTAACAGAGTCATTACCCTGCAAGGACCACCTTTTTCTGTTTCCTAGCTCTGCTGCCCTCTTATGGACAGCTGTCAAGTCAAAGCCAAATTCCCAGTATGGACTCATTTTCTCTCATTATCAATGGTCCCTACCGCATAGCACAGCTGTAACTGTACTATAAGCAAGTCATAGAGTACTGTATCAATAATCAATTAAAAGTCCCATTTAACTCCCAGACAATAGTACAAGCCATCTTGTCTTCTCCTTCATATCACACCCAAGTCCTGGTTGGTTTCTTTCCATTTCAAGATGTTACCCATCCAAAAAGGAAAAAAAAAAAAAAAAACAAAAAACCTTTCCCTTGACCCCACATCCTTCCTCCAGCTACCACTCCTCTATATAGCAAAATTTCTCCAAAGGGTTATTTGCTATAGTTCCTCATCTCTCATACTTTTTGGTATAAAAAAGCCAAACATATTTATTGAGCATTAGCTCTATGTAAGACACTATGTTAGGTGCTGGGATGAGTAAAGAGGAAGAAAACACAGATCATATATTAAGGGGTTTAAACATGGGTTTTCTGACCCCTAACTTTGACTTAGACTCCACTGTCTTAAAGTGATCTAATATCCATAATTCTAGCCAATTTCTAGTCAATTTCAAAATGTGGTTTTCAGTTGTTCCCATATTCATCAGAAAACACACCAGGAGGTCAGAGTTACAAAGCACTAAGGCATTTATCTGCTTATCTATCTGATTTTAATGTTCTATAAAAGCTACTTTTTATTGAAAAATCTGTACTTTTACATCAAGTGATGATTTGACATTAATGCATATACTTCTTCAGAAGTAATCAAAAAACTGAAGTTTCTTTATCAAAGTACCCGATTGCACTTTAAACTTATTTTTCCATGGTATGGCATGAACTGAGAATACTTCTTATGATTTAGGAACAATGATGCACTTCTATATTCCACCCTATTCTATATATAGTAAGTTCAGGCTTACAAGCACAGTAATCACAGAAGAGACATTCCAAGGTTTGGTATGAAGCACAGTTTATTATTGCTGCTGGGAAGACATATTTCAACGTTAAGACACCCTTGCTAATTTATTTTAGACTAAAACATCAGCAAATGTACACAGAAGAGACCATAGGATTTTCATTTCCTAAGCAAAATTTAGTCAAATATTAGAATTTTTGCTCTGTTCTGATATTGCTTTTAGAACCAGGAGAAACTGTTTTCCTATGAGATTCATGCTTTTTCTTATTAGAAGCTCAACATCTGTTCCTCTGTGGCTGAAAGAGAATGTGGCTAATGGATTAAAATAAAAAAAAAGAAGAAAAATCAACAACAACTTCAGATCTCAGCAATTAGAATGTAGGCCTCTGTGACTTGGCATCCTTAGAACATACAATCTGAAATAGGGTAGAAGAAAAAAGGTTTAGGTGAAGATCAGAAAAAATTCAGAAGAAATAACAATTCAACATATTCAAAAGAACAAAACTATTCAGAAGAAATAAAAATCTCCTGAGTAGTAGAGGACACACCTGCAATCAGACTAAACCAAGCATAGAAATCTATACTGAGAAGTACTCCTGACCAGTAGAAAAATGCATACTATGACCCCCCAAATTATTTTCCCATTATTAATATGAGTTCTACATAATTTTTAGACATCTAAAAATCTATCTAGTTTAAGATGCATGTAACTACTTCGAGAAAAATTTGAGTACTTACTGTAAGCATTCACTGTTGCTCTTTTCTTCTTTTTGTGATTAAAAACTACACACAAAAAAATCAAATGTATTTTTAATTTTTTTCTCTTTCTCCTCTAAGTGTACTTGAACCATGATGAATATAATGCACTGTTATTTGAAATACAAAATATGGAATGAAAACTAAATGTTTGTCTTTGTGGAGAAGGAATTTCTTTCAACCTGGTATGTCATGGCTTCCTCCTACAAATAAGCCATCGTTACAAATGCTGAGAAAAGTATCAATTAATTATCTACCTACATGCAGGGGTACAAGAGGCACTGAGCAGATAGATTTACACAGTTGCAGCTAATCTGTCCTCTTGGCAAATGTAGGTAACTGAAAGCTTATCCTCTTCTTTTTGTTTTTTTATGAGAAAAAAGTTTCAGGTGAAATTCACTGTTTGGTAGGAAGCCCAGTCACCTCTGTGCTGATATTTTCCTGATTTATTTTCTTTAAGGAATAACAGTGCAAGCTCCTGAGTTTGGTTAATTCAGGCTTTGCTTTTCAATTAATTTAGGATTTCAGGCACAGCGTAATTCCTGTATGAACAACCCAGTGTTACCAATCAAAACAAAAATCTCTTCCTGAACCCTGCTACTTTGCTAAGTTGAAAATGCAAGGGTTATGACTTACTTCCTGCTATGTTCTTAGTCAGACTAGAAGGTCCTTAAAACATTGCCTGTGTTAAATTAACCAGCCTTAGATTTACCACCTTCTGATTACTACTGCTTATAGCTCAGTTCCTACCCAAATGGGGGTATTCACCCAGGGATCTCATGGTCGGTCTGGTCTCTGGTTCTCAAATGGCTTCCTTTACTGTCCATTAAAATTCTAACTCCCCCTCATGGCCCATTCCAAAAGCCACCTTCTCCACGAAGCTCCTCCTGATCCTGACTACTGTGAGCCGTCTAGTCTGCTTTGTCTCCTTAGTGCCTTCATCATAGTCTGTCGGTTGTATTTACTTGAGTCTTCCCCTTCTCCCCAGCAGATTATACTTGAGGTAGAGACTGGGGCTTATTCATATTTCCTGTGGCATCTAGTGCAGTGCTGTGCACAGACTCTGTATGACATTGGACTCATTCTCAAAGAACAACGAGGACAGGCTTTATTTCAGGCACTGGGTGGGCACAATGAAAGACTATATATTATTATCCTCAAAAATGGTCAAACTGGTTAGAACTTTTGAAAAGATAACTATTTCATGAGGAAGAATTTAAGAGAAATCAAATGAGAGACACTAAACATTTTAAGTATTCACAAAGTGGAAGCGTTGTGTGTGTGGTTGGGTATGAGTGTCAAAGAAAACTTCAAGGATAAAATGCCAGCTAGAACACAAGGATGCTAGGGACAAAGATGGGAATTGATGGGAGTGCCAGAATTCCATGCAACAAAGATTTAAGGAGCAAAAATCAAGGTGGATGACCAAGCATATTCAAAGCTCTTACAGGCTTGGGGATAAGCTAAGGCCCTCAATGCCAGTCAGAAATCATTGCAAAGTAGAGTGTTAGGGAAGTTTATTGGTGTGTAAGATGTTTTCAGGGAGGTGAGGCTTGTTATGTCAATATGTTACCCACGTGGTGCAGTCCTTCTAACACACATACAGGGCAGTTCTCCATGTAAAGAATAACATTTTTTTGCATTTGTACTATAGAAATGTTCACAAAGGATTCATTGCTTTATAAGAGACTTATAAAATTATTTTAAGAACAGTGAGCACGTCCGGTGAGTATAAAATTATTTTTCTTCGACTTTTACAAGACTCTTTCAGAAACACAACATGAGTGTGATGCCAGGCACATCTGTGTGCTGGTAGCGTGCCAATGTATTTTGGGTTTATAAGGAAGAGTATCCTGAACAAAAGCTCTTGCACTATTTCATTTAGATTTCAAGTCTTCCTCAGGTCCTAACCTTCGAAGATCTCAAAAGTGAATGTTCTAAGCTGCATAGAAATAGGACAAAATGTAGAAACTTAAAAGTAGATTTTTTTCTTGAAAAAATGCTGCAATGACTTCTTAACTTCCTTGAGATGTATGAGATTCACGAGGCCCACTCAGCCATCTGTTTTGCTTGATTTCAGACCATTTCCATCTTTTTCAGGGACACAGAGGCAAATAACGTATGTGCATATGTGTGCACACGCATGTGTGAGCAAGCACGCACACACACACACACACATGCACGCAGTTTAGGTTGTGTTCTCCATATCAAGTTTTGGAAACTGTTCTTTTCTTGGGGTTTTGTATAACCAGTTATTCAGCAGTAATATTTGCTTTAAAGTTACTGTTATTTTTAAAATACAGAAACTTTTTCCAATCTTTTTTTGTCTTTTAACAGCCAAAAGCAGCTTGGGTGATTATAGCAAACTTTCCAAGTCAATGTTGCTAAGTGTCCTTTTCATGGTAGCAGGATTATTTAGTTTTTATTTTTATACAGTATTCAAAAGCTTTTGGGGGATTTTATTGAAAGAGTTCTCATTAAGAATGACGAGATTTGTGTCCAAATATGTATGATGAGAGTGTTGTGGTTTGAGTCGTGTCCCCCCAAAGGATATGTTGAAGTCCTGACTCCCTCATAGCACTCAGAATGTGGCTTAATTTGGACATAGAGTCTTTGTAGATGTAATCAGGTCAAGATGTGGTCATTAGGGTATCATTATAAGAAGAGGAGAGGGGACACAGAAAGACACAAAGAGGGACGAAGGTCATGTGAGGACAGGGAGAGTGCCATGTAGAGTCATAGGCAGAGACTGGAGTCATGCCTTTGCAAGCCCAGCCACGCTACAGGTTGCCAGCAAATGCCAGAAGAACATATTCCTCCCTGGATCCTTCAGAGAGATCGTGGTCTTGCCAACACCTTGATTTTGGACTTCTAGCCTCCAGAACTGTGAGAGAATAAATTTCTGCTCTTTTAAGCCATCCCAGTTTGTGGCACTTTGTTATGGCAGCCCTAGGAACCCAATACAGAGAGCGATTACAGTTCAGCTCTGAAAGTCGATGAATCTAAGAATGCCACAGAGGACGGGATTTTCACCTGTAACAACTGAGAAGAGCACAAGTAACCCTTCCCATCTAGGGACCAATCACACCACTGATTCTTTTTTGCCATGGTCTAAAGTCTAAAGGGGGATCGTCAAATCACAACACTAGCTAACATTTACTGATTGCTTATGAGGTGCCAGGTCCTGTTCTAAGCACTTTATACGTATCATCCGGTTTAATCCTACAACTACCTGTGTGAAGTAGTTTTATCCCATTTTACAGATGAAGAAATTGAACAACAGATTGGTTAAAGAACTTACCCAAAGTTACAGAGCTCAAAAGCTGTGGTTTGAACCCAGACAATTTGGCTTCAGAGCCTGCCCTCCCACCAAGTGTTCACCTCCTTTTTTACTCTTGCCAGAATCCCATGGCTTTATGCTGTTCTGGAGGAGTGGAATTAGGAAGAAGGAAATCAATGTTGATAGAGTCCCCTTGTAAGTGAGTGACATGCTCAGATATGTTATCCTGTTTTGTTACTTAATCTTCACAGCAACTCTTCAAGGAAGTTATTATTTGTGAAGCTTACAGATAAAGAAACTTGTCCTATAGTTTGTAAATGGTTCCAGGATTGGAGTCTGAATCTAATGGATGGCATTTGTTCAGTGCCTACTCTGTGCTAGGTACTTTATGTATATCTTCTCTTTGACCTTCACAACAATCTTGTAAGGTAGTTGTCCCTGGGAGCCATGGGAATGAGGTATCAGGAATGAACAAAAAATATTGAGCGGGATTCAGCCTGTGGAAGGTGGGCTAGCTCTGGGTTGCTGTGCTATACTGTAAGAAAGAGAAGCATCTGCCCATGGGATGAGTAGGATGTAGATGAATCCATTGCACGGAATTTGCTTTGGCTAGAGAGAGGGTCTGAAAACAGTGAGAAAAAGAGCATTGGCTTAGGGTCATGCTATCTGCATAAATGGAGGGAAGCTGTCTATAGGCAGGAAAAATATATCATTAGGAAGGAAACATCACATATGAGGTTGGGCTATTTTCTGGTTGTGGAGGGAAAGTTCCCATCGACACATCTGGAACTCAATGTTTGATCCTGAGGTAGAAACCACTGGCTTTTTTGTAAGTCCCTTCATATGTCTAAGTTAGATCGTCCATTGTTTGACCCAGGTGGGAGCTGCTCATGCACAGCTTCCGTGGTGTCTAGTGAGTATTCATGACTATAAAATTTTCTAAGATTCTTTGAGTCAGACTGACTTCTGCCTATTTTTAAATTACTCCCAGGACCCCTAAATGCATGGCTGTTGAAA
Organism: Tapirus indicus; assembly: GCA_031878705.1. Taxonomy (NCBI): domain Eukaryota; kingdom Metazoa; phylum Chordata; class Mammalia; order Perissodactyla; family Tapiridae; genus Tapirus; species Tapirus indicus. Next base: position 133,917,663 of record CM062919.1, on the reverse strand, counting down.
AAGTTTCCTGGTATCAGTGACAAGTACAACTCCCATTTCCCAGGTGTGGATCTGAGACTTAGAGAGGTCCAGTATTTTGCCCGAGGTTAGATAGCTAATAAATGGCATAATTTGAAGCTAGGGTTTGAAATCAAGTCTATTGATGATTAACCCATATATCAGAGTAGAGCAACACTCCCTCTTGCTTGTACGATTTTTATTTCAGCAGTTTCTTCTGTTACTCAAACTTTATGTGCAGCTATTCCAGCAAACCTGTGTAATGGAGAAGAGCATCAAATGTTGGCCAGTCTATATTTAGGAACTATTTTTGCTGCCACTCATCCTTAAACTATTGCAAAATTTTTCTAAACATTTTCCACTCCTCAACTTTCTTCTCTTCACAGAAAATTGTCAGAAAAATATTGTTAGAAACAGATCAGATCGCAAAAACTTGTAGTGGCTCACTATTGCCAATAATAATTGTTCCTGGCTTCTGGGCCCAGGAGACTCAGGTTTGGAATGTTTTCAACATGCAGGTGCTCATGTTTCACCCTGGACAGATGCTTTGAAGCTGAGTATCTAGCAGACAGGTTATGCACATGGAGAGAATTTTTTAGTTATAAAGGATTCCATGTACATGAGACTCTCCCCATCCCTCATAAAAAAAATCTCAGCAGCAAAGGGCATACCATGAAAATCGAAAGTCCACGTCTCCCCATCAAAATCATTTCCAGGCCTCAGGAGCAACTTCTTACTGGTGCAACTTTAGTTCTTTTTGGAACTAGCTCCATAATGCTGGATAATGGCTTTCATAAGAAAATGCTTCATGAATGAATCTGAGTCACACCAAAGATTGCCACACACTGATTATAGAAAGAGGACCAAACTCATTGAGCTCACATTCCAAGTTCTTCATAAGTTCTTTAGCTATGTCTTTCTCTGGGTCTGATGTTCCAGGCACAGGCATTTTCAAGATCCCAGTGTCTTCTGACATCGTTCTCTCGGACTGGTATGTCCTAACCTCCATTCTCTGACTATTATTATTATTATTTTTATCCCTCATGCACTCGCTTCAAATGCAATTCTTCTATGTACGTGTCATCTAATTTGTTTTCCTATTGTTTTTTTCTTGTCATTTTCATTGATACTTCCAGACCACTGATTTTATTCTGCTCAGAACTATTCAAATGACATTGCACGGTATGCTCATTTAACTCCGCAGAATCAAACTGCAGACCTTCAGAAGACAGAAAGAGAGAGAGGAAGAGCAAGAAGATGAGTAGTTGTTTCTGGAGATGGAATCAGTTCTCCCACTTCTTCTTATCATATTGGTCCTTTAAAGTGAAGGTTGACTACTCAATTTGCACATTACTTGCTGACTTTAGAGCCCCACTCCCCCAGCAAGATACTATCCTAGTTAATTAGTTGTTTGCATGTATCACTGCAACCTTATTTTATCCATATTTGACTACTTGCACACAATGCACTATTATGCTTTCTAAGCACGTTATTCCCTATTTCTTCTTATTACTTGAGAAAGGGAGTAACCACTAAGTATAGCTTAGTGGTTAAGGTTCCAGGCTCTACAGTTGAATCTCAGGGTTTGAATCTCAGCTGTACCACATCCTTGGGTAGAATGACACATACTCTAGTTTATCCAGGACAGCCTCTTTTACACCTACCTTCCTCCAGTTAGTGCCTACTCACTCGCAGAAATGTTCTGGTTTAGGTGATAAACTATATAATCATACTACCTTAGAGTGACTTACTTAATCTCTTTAAGCCTCAGCTTTTTTACCTGTAAAATTTGGAAAATGGTAACATTTACTTAAAGTCTTCTTTCTAAAACACTAAGAACAGAATTTTGCACATAGTAAACTTTCAAGAAGTGTTAGCCATGTTTCTTTATTGCTTTGTTTTCACATGGAGTGTAGTGTAAGTCATGCAGTCTAAAACTTCTTCACCAGTATTCAGGGCTGTGGCTTACTCATACAATTCCCGTTTCTCACAGGATTTACTTTCATTTCTCAGAAAATTGTTGTATTATACAAATTTTGTTAGAACAAGACACTTCATTGCCACGTGTCAAAAGTTGTTATATTTATATACATATGTATAGAAACACATATACATGTATCTATCTATCTATAGATATATAGATGCACATACAAACATGAGTTTATAAGGTCTTAATATGAATGCCTCCTGCCCCCTTAGATAGGGTGCCCTCATGCACTACAGAACACGTGCAATTTCACATAGTGGTCTGCAATATTCAATAATCTAAAGAATAGGGGTAACAGGATATAATCAATCTTTTATGTCTTTATCAGCTCAACTTTCAAATGTTTTTAACAGCTAAAGAGATTGAAGAAATCAGAGTCAATATTACTTACATCTAATGAAATACTAACTAGTTTCTGGGTTTAATAAGCTTAGGGTTGAAAGCACATTTTAGGAACACTCTATAAATAATACAAAGCAGAGAAAAAGGCAGTGATTAATTAGGTCACAGATTCATTAACATAAAACTTCATATGAAATTTATAGATTTCTAAGCAACTTATTAGACCTCAGTAAGTGGTTGAGAATCTGAGCTATAAGAAATGAAACTCAAATAAATAGCCACCAGGATCAGAACAAATGGCCTTTGCTTTAGAAACTTTGCTCTGCATGCCTTCAGAGTTGAGGCGGAAGCCATCTAGAGTGCAGTCTCATTCCTAAGCCTCTGAGAGGCATGTCATTACCCTTTCCACTTTGAGAGAGGAGCCTGTCAATCAAGCAAGCTTATTTTGCAGGTCTTGGAGGGAAAGAATAACACATTAAGTTTGACTCTCTCTTATTCTTGGTAACACTTGATCTCAAGTGCCCATTAACCAGCACGTGTAACGTGGGCTGAATTATGAAAGCATTCTTGCAGGAGACCAAGCTTTTGCATCAACTAGCCACTGCCATTAGTTTACAAGAACGAGTCTCTGATCACACCCCAACATAGATGAAGTCTCCTGTCTGGGACCCACACAAAGCCCATCCTAGTGAAGGATCAGAGGAAAGTCCTTTGTTTTTTGGTTCTCTCACGTCACCTGTCCTATCTTAAGAAGTCAGTGGGCTTCACTTCCTCTTTTTTATAATGACATAGGTGACATTTCATCCTGGGATTCAGATCTTAATTTTTAGTTCCCTTTTTCATGTCATGATAAAAAATTCTGGGGAATATATAGTGTCAGCTTCCTTTCAGATTCGTCATTTCAATATTTTCATCTGCTACAACTGTTTAATTAGGAGAGGCTCCTTTTGGTAGGCTTCTTTTGTATAACTTTAATGAAACTGAAGAGCATGAAATGTGGTTTCCCTGCTTTTAAATGAAGCTACTTTTATAGAAATAAGATGAGAAATGGAGAAATTGTTGAAGTCACAGTGCATGAAATTAAGGGAGCCCAAACTGTATTGGCAATACTGCTTTTTTTTTTTCCTCTTAAGTTGATGTTTTGAGGACCAATGTTGTGGTTGCTAACAAACAGGGCTGATGCTGTTTTCTTTTTTATTTTTCTTCAAGTTCATAGACTTCTGACAGACATGCCCTTAAGGATTCAATTTGTTGTTGTTTAGGAAAATTGTATGAAGCAAACTATATGTGATAGAGGACTATTTTCAAACAACACAAAAGCAAATTAATGATGGCGTCTAGTTATGAGATAAAACCTGAAATTGTGCAGGATTTCATGTAAAGCAGGACTCAATGTGTAGAACTGAAACAGAATAATTACAGAAAATTTCAAGCAACTTGTGCTACAGTCATAAGCCATGTATTTGGAGACCCCACCAAACCAATAAAGTGTTAGTTACGTTGGTATTCTAGTCATCATCAAACTTTCTGTCATACTCTTCTGTCTGTACAAATACAAAGGGAAGAGATGAAGCAACACTTTTCTCATACATTAATCAATGGAACAACCACTTTGGAAATTCAAATGCCAAATTCAGGGAGTCTGCATTCCCTCTCTATACAATTTAGACTAACTTGATTATAGGCAATTTTTTTGGCAGGTTTTGGAACTGATTTTAAGTGCCACTTTCAAATTATGATGATATTGAGTGACATTTTCCTGTTGATCTAGAACAGGTGATTAGTACTCTTATAACAAAGAGGCATTAAGTCCCCCCAAGTTTAAGGGAGAACCTCTAAGAGCCTGCAACTGGGGACAGAAAACTCCATCAGAGATTATTAGCTTATAACCCAACCTTCACAGGAGTGCCCTCCCATCCCCATCCCAGACTGTGTAAAGGAAAATCAAGGAGGCAAAGAGAGCAAGAGAAGCCTTGTGGGCTCGTGATTCAGTGCTGCAAAGTTTTCCTCCTCTCCTCATGGGATAGCTGGGCTTTTGTTAGCTTCTACCTCATCCATCTTATAATATGGTTGGGGAAATATGACCAGACCTAGCTTCACTTTTTCAGAGAACTGAGAGACTAGAGAGACTAGAGAATAGAGAGACTCCCCAGGGCCTCCTGATAAACTCTGAAAAACAACTCCTCAGTCAGCCCTTGGACTTCTGATGTTCAAGGTGCATAGATGACCATTCACAGTTGGCCAGGAGAGCGTGGACAAGCAACAAGGAGGAGGCTACGTCATGAACGGTTTGTTAAGAGAACTTTGCAACTTCTTTCTGTCTCTCCTCCACCTACTCCAACCCCAAAGAAGTAAAGCCTTGAAAAGAGAAATAATAAATCTCCCCCTCCTCCTCCACTCCAAGATGCTGAGTAAGAGTGAGAGCTGACTTCACCCTGCTCTCCACACTCAAGCTTCTCGAGCCTCAGACCTGGCCTCGGCCAGGGGACGCTGAGGCAGAGATGAAATTTAGGTGGGATATGAGAGAAATTTTAAACTGGAGAGTGTTCTAATAACTGAGAGTAAACTGAAATGCAAGAAACTTTCTATAAGGTTGGACAAAACAAGATTGAAAGCAATGATTGGGAAAAAAAAGTAGTTTATTCCCTAAAAGTCAGTTAAATTAGTTTCTATTTTGTTGCTTTGATGACTTTTGATCTCTTTCTGTAATTTTCTTTTGATTTTAGGACAAAACCACTGAGGCAATCCCTCTTAAAATGACTAAAATTAAGCAAATAAAACAAATGCTGACTTTTTTTCATAACCAAAAACCTCTAATGTTTCATACATTTAATGCCACATTAAAAATATTCCCCAAGAGAAGAGATTTCTGGAAAAAGAGAACAACAAAGAGAACAAAAATCCCCCACAGAACTATGACATTGTTCTGCCTTCTCCATTTTTATCAATCATTTAAACAGTGCAAAGCCAAGTAAGTAGTGTTATAGTTGGTTATCTTTCTAGAATGATTAATTTCCTCTTTTAACTCTGGGTAATAAAGTTTCTATCTTTCTTATCTCTTTGTCCCAGGTTGGATTTTTCAAGAAGCAGGCTCTGTGGTGGAGATTTGTGTGTGGGAGGTGCTGTCTGAATCAACAGCTGTGAGGGAGTGCAGGAAGCAGGAATGACTACAGAGAGAAGCTGAGCTGGGATGCAGTCATAGCAGACTAATGGCTCTCTAGAGTTGTCCTGAAGTGGCGCAGGGGGCTGGGACTTTATTCCTTTCTGCGGAGACTAGTCTTAGATGCAAGATGCCCTCAGGGAGGGGATGTGACCTGACTCAGCTGAGAACGTTGGCTGCCCATACTCCCAGCAGTGGTGCACTGGTAAACCAGCTCTCTTTGAAAAAGAAAACACACAAATACACACACACACCCACACCCACAAACCCCCCATTTGTAGTGTTTGCCTATTTCTATAGTGTAAAGAGTCCCATCACAGCTGATTTCAAACTACTATTATGATGCCACCAAACAATATTTGGGAAGAAAGGCTCACAACTGGCTCTCACGAAGTGGTGAGAGCTGGCTCCAGCACATCACTGATTCACTCCTTAGGGGAAGGATCTTAGTGGTGCACCAAGGCATCCTCCACTTCTTTTCATGTAAAGAAATACTTTTAAAACTTTAAAAAATTTCGGCTACATTGGGCACACCATAATAAATACTTGCAAATTTCAACTCAGTGAAATTAAATCACCCGGAGTGAGAAGTCATTTATATCCTCTGATATCCCCTCAGCCTATTCTTATTTGGCAGTCTCGGGCTCTGCACCAACAACATCTGCTGGCAATTTATTCTCTGTTATCTTCTGCCTACTACTTAACCTACTGGATCAAACAATTCTGTGTTCACTGTTCCCTATCCACCTGTAAGTTGGAGTGTTCACTTGTAAAAATTTAAATGTAACTTTAGAAAATTTTTCATACTCTGATTGGAATGTCTTTAAAAAGATTTCAAATATATAATAATCATTTCCTCCAATCCACTGCTGCCTTCATCCAATTTATAATTTATCTGCCTATGATTTCAGCCTGATTGACTTTCTGAAGCCTTAGGAAGGGTGAACAATATAAAAGGACTGTTGAGCGAAATGGAGAAGTGCTGAGTGATGGTGCAGTCTGTCGATATTTTGCTTTTCTGGAACCAATGGAGGTTGCTGACCCTAGGGCATTGTTTGCTTTTCTCACAGGTTCATCAGAGATCAGCCTGTCTTCTATCTGGGACTCTCTCTTCCCTTGTCCACTGTGGAACTGAATGTAGTAATATAACTTCTCTCATTCTTGTCTCTAATCTAAGAAAAGATTGTGTGCTTGCCATGTAGGAGATGTACAATACATACATATTGTTTTGTTGGTTGAGATTGTATTACTCTAACAACTAAAGGAAAGCAAACAGGGCCCGTGAAATAAGACACAAGAGGAATTTTCAAAACAATAAGGTATTTTCAGTCTGTGTAATAATAGTTATCTCTACTATTCACTGAGGTGTAAAATAGATCCCAGTTTGATTTTTCAACCATTTAATTTCTTAGTTTGTTTTCTATGAATTGGTGGTTTTCTTTATTTCTGGTTCCCTAAATATCCATGTACATGTCTTACCGTCTTCTTGTGTCTCAGGGATATAGTCCAAAGCCCCATCCATTATTGCACCAGATCAAAGTTGAGGAACTCTGGGTGGTGATGGATAGTTCTCTTTAATAGGTCCAGATGAAGTTCTTTGCATCTGGTGACTGTAAACCAATAGACAAATTATGAGCCTAAAATATAACTGCAATTCAAAACTCCCATTCATAAAATGGAAGAGCTGGAGACACAGCAGTCTTTAGTTATTACAAAGACTTTCTGCCCTGGCAGTAGAGTGCGGTCTGGAGTTAGCCCATCCGCTTTCTGGCAGAGCTCCCTTGTCCATTTTCCTCTATGCACCCCAGCTTTATCCTCCGTAAGAGTCTCACTTGTCAGTTTTCCTCGATCTGAAGTGGGTATTGAAAAATAAAGATTTTGCAGTCTGTTTCTGGCTGAAGCAGGCCTGGGGCCTAGAGTGTTACCAGACTTGTAATTTCTTTGGTAATAAAATTTCTTAAAAAACTTAGGCCTTCAATCTATTTGCTTCCAGTCATTTCTATTGACAGATAACCTTAAAATAAAGATTTTTTTTTTCTAGATGTAGTCCTTATGCTATGGATTCTCTTTTATTTACTGGCATCTCTGCTCAGTGCATCCCCCATTCTCCAGTTAGACGTGAGTTGGAAGATAACGCTCTTTAACTGATTGCTGTACTGGATGCATCTCATGTCAAGAAATCTTTACAGGAGGTATTTAAGAGAGGCATCAGGTAATAGACATGTTCTGCTATTCTTAGGTGTAGAACCAGTCCAGTTTGTGTGTCCAATCCTCTGAATCTCCAAATATCTGAATTCTCAGGTGATTTAGATTTCAGACTGCAGGCAGAGTGTCTCACAGAGCAGAATTTTAGCTCTTTCCATGTTGGCTTTCAAACTGGCAAATTCTCGCCTGAGTTTTTCTCTTTCTTAGGTATCTTATTATAAGTGGCAAGGAGCAACGAATCTCCAAATTTCTGGTTGTTTCCCCCACTTACTCTAGAGCTACAGGCTCCTTGGGCCTGCTCTCTGAGTTAACACAGGTGAGTTTTGCTAAATGCTGTATCAGTCATGACAAGGGGTACGGAAGGCCAGGAGGCAGTATCTAGTTCTTCACTGCCCACTGCCGATTTCTAAACCAGTTTAGAAATATATTTTAAGTTTTGTTACTTAGTATTTTGCTTCCAGTTGCTAATTTCTGTATTAATTAAGCTAAACCAAGGTGAAGGTAATGTTGCTATAACAAAGAGATCCCTAAATATGACTCACTCCGGGCTGAGTGTAAGTAAGTATTAGTCTGGCTGGTCCAGCTCTTAGGGTAGTTCTGCTATTCAAGATACTGATAGACCTAGATTTCTTCCATTTTGTTGTTCCACCAACACCCACAAATGCCTACTTTTATGGAAGAGAAAGAGAATGGATTTGGGGGAACTAATTAGTAGTTTGCCAAAATCTGTAGCAAGTATGCCCAAAATGATTCAAGTAAGATTAATTAGAAATTGCTACAGTGTGCCATCAATCTCATTGTACTCTGTTTCACAAATAATAAGACTCTTACGCTATTCTTCACAAGTGCCTTTTTTCCCTTTATTGTTTTATTGAGGTCACATTGGTTTATAACATTGTGTAAATTTCAGGTGTACATCATTATATTTTGGCTTCTGTATAGGCTGCTTTGTGTTCACCACCAAAAGTCTAGTTTCCATCTGTCATCATACACATATGCCCCTTTACCACTTTCGCCCTCCCCCCACCCCCTTCCCCCTCTGGTAACCACCGATCTGTTCTCCTTATCAATGTGTTTGTTTGTTCATTTGTCTTCCACATATGAGTGAAATCATATAGTATTTCTTTTTCTCTAACTTATTTCACTTAGCATAATACCCTCAAGGTCCACCCATGTTGTTGCAAATGGCACGATTTCATCTTTTTTATGGCTGGGTAGTATTCCATTGTGTATATATATATATATATTATATATATATATATAATATATATATATACCACTTCTTCTTTATCCATTCATCTGTTGATGGGCACTTGGGTTGCTTCCATGTCTTAGCTATTGTGAATAATGCTGCAATGAACATAGGAGTACATATATCGTTTCAAATTAATGTTTTCATGTTCTTTGGAGAAAAGGGAACCCTCATACACTGCTGGTGGGAATGCAAACTGGTGCAGCTACTATGGAAAACAGTATGGAGATTTCTCAAAAGATTAAAAATAGAAATACCATATGATCCAGCTGTTCCACAAGTGCCTTTTGACTGGAAGCACGAAGTCATCAATTGTTTCTCAACTGGAGGAAAGTCCAGGCCCCTTACGGGTCATTTGTGGGGATGTTTTGGGTAGTTGTAATGTCTGAGGACTATTACTAGCATATAATGCCCAAGAGGCAAGGGTTATGACCTCAAAATTAAGCATTGTCCCACCCTAAAAGTGTGAAAAACTAAATTTCTTAATCCACAGCCCTCCCCTCATTTTCAGATCATTAGTGTCAGAACTGAGACAAGAATATAGATTTTCTGACTATCTGTTAGGCTCACTTTCTAAAATTCAATCTCTAAAGAATAGTCTTGGTGCAAATTATACTTTTTTTTTTTTTAAATGTGCTCTTCATCCCCACCTGTTCTGCAGCAGCAGCAGCAACTACCTGTATAATTCTGTCTTCTCCTATCATATTTGAATAGTGAAAAATCTGTTAAAAATAGAATGGCAGTTGTAGGGGAAGGAAATAAAAATCTAAATACAGTATCTCTATATGCATATGTAAATAGGGACATAAATAGACAAATATAGACTATGACTATAAAGCAGTAAGACATTATTTTCATATGAGGTTTGTGGAATCAATCTCGTTGCTTTACATTCAGGCCTGTGGATAAGAACGTGCTTTGCTTTTCCTACTTAAATAAAGAATGTTCTGGAGCAAAGTGTGGAGGCATTGGGATGGGAGTGACCAAGCCCCTGGGCAATGAGCAGAAGCCTATGGATTGAGTGTCAGGACAGAGTCTTGATGCCTAGGAGGCTGGGACCAAGACACCAAGGGAAGGAGAAAAAGCAAGGGAGGGACCCTGAGTCAGGAAGATCTCAGGAACCAGAGCGGGAGTGAGCTAGCAGCAGGCTCACATGCAGGCAAGTGGGCAGGGAAAGAAGCCGGGCGGCACCAGGGAGAGAAGGCCTCAGCACTGAATGACCCCGTGCGGCCCGAGGATGCTGCTGTAAACCATGTAACAGCAACAGCAAAATAAAGTAGAGACAAAACACAGCACTGTCAACAACAATACTAAATACCATAACAGGATTCCCAGGGAAAGCCACTGTGTCGCCTGGAAGGGAGAATGAAATAAGGGAATGGTAAACATGTTATCTTGATTGGAGGCACAAAAGTTGGATATAAGAGCAAATTGTGATGTATTTATCTTAACCTGTTGAGTATGCAAAAGAGCATATTGTGACTGCAAGTCCAACAGTGCCACTGAGGATGGACAATATACCATTTGACTTAGTATTTCTGTATCCTTCCCTTACATGTGTAGTTTAAACTGTGAAAAAACATTAAAAATAGCGATGGCAGTTTTTAGAGAAGAAAATATAAAACTAAATATATTATGTAATATGCATAAATAGGACTATAAACACAGAAATATGGAAGAAGACCCTGCCACTGATGACAGAGTCTGCACGGGGAGAGGGTGCAAAGATGCATCCTCTTCTGTAGCTCCCTGAGCTGTTTCTTTTTATTTGGGTGTTGCTGAGCGGGTTGAGGATGTGTCAGCTTGCTCGCTCTTTTTTAGAGTCTGAGGCTGTCAGGTTCTGGAGCTTCTCTAGTTCCCTATAATGCTCTGATTTCAAACAGTTTCATATGTGGTTAAAAAAAGAGTGTAAGTAACTTGTATTTGCCTCCTTAGAAACCTGTCCCATCTTTACTGTTGTACAGTTGCTACTAACTGGCATTTTCAAATCTGGTTCCAGGAAATGTCACTTGTGTGGACTTTCTTTATCTACTCCTTTTCTCAGAAACCTAGTTCAGTTGGACTCTTTCCAACTTCTGTCTTTTCTCTGTAATATACCCTCCCATTCCCAGGCACATAGAATTTTACTTTTGTTTTTGAAGATAGCTTCAGTTTAATGACTTGCTTAGTGGGTGTGTTTGAAAGATGAGCTGGCTAGCCGCTCACCAGCCCACATACCAAACTTCTCCCTGGTTTGTGTTGTCTAATCTGGAGGTCAAGAGTGTAGAATGGGAGGAAGTGGGAGATCAGTAATGCAAGATCGTTCTTTTTCCTTCCCCCTATTGCCTAAATTTCTTGCTACCCTGAACTGCAGAGCCACAGTTGGCTTATGACAGCCAGGGTGGCAATAGCATGTCACTGAACTCACGTCCATCTCATTCTTGAGTCTTCTATGCCTCGGCTGGTTAGGTCATTCAAGTATTTCTTTACCCTCCTCTGGCTGGATTCCAGCCTGCACTGTGGCAAGTGATCTCTCTGGCTACTGAGAGAGAAGCAAGAGAGAGGATCTTGGAAAGTTAGAGCTTTAAGGGAACGTAAGGACCATCTGCTTCACCTCTCATTGCAGGCTGGGAAAATGAACCTCGTGCAACACTAGCTGGGGAGGCTGAGGGCAGAGTTAGTGCTGGAGCTCAGGTCTCCTCCTGGTCTATTTCCAATAGGCCGTGAATATTTCTTGCCATTGGCAGGAGACTGCACAATGGTATCCAAGTATTTGTTCTATAAATTGACACTTCTCAGGGTGCTTTATTCTTTATGTTCTATATAATAACACTGTCGCTAGCAGCAATTTTCTGCCACCACACAGTTAGCAAACAGAGGAATGAAAAATCTCTATCTCCTCCTTTTCTTTTCCTTTCTGTTTTGTGACTTTTCTCCAAGGAAGACCTGAACTGAAAGTAAAAAGAGGAGGGAAATTTGAATTCCTCTTCTTTGCCTTGTGTAATTTTTGTATTTGAAAAAATAATGGTATCCTTGTTTCAATTTCCTGAGAGGACAGTGAATTCCTTTGCCCGTGTTGGAAATCTCCTTCTCTTCTCTTCATATCAGTATCTTCTCAGATGTAATCTTGACGTGCAAAATGTTGTTTGACTGCCTCAGCTAATATTTTGCATAGCTACATGCCACTGTAACTGGAGTCATGGAAATCATTCCTCACAGATGGCCATGTCCCCTTCTCTTTGTGACGGTGTCTCAGCTAAAGCATTTTCAGGTGTGTGTTTCCTGGTGGGTGCTTGGGCTTGTGACTGCCATATGGTGTTAAGAGCAGCATCTGCGTGATATCTTCTGGATAATAAGTACCTGAAAAGCATTTGTTAGGGATTTGTGGGAACCCCAGAGGTCTGTGTATGCAGTCATAGTGTGACATGCTCTTCATTTGCCCATTTATTTGTGCTTTTTTCATTTAGCGGATATTTAGGGAGTTCCTACTGTGGGCTGGGTGCTGGGGTTGTTACTCTGAATCCTTGCTCTCCACAAGCTCTGAGTCTAGCTGGGGAGATGGATAAAAATGTGAATTATTACATAACATGGTGTGATAGTCACTCTGAAAAAAGGCATATTGAAAGGATCATAGAGGAAGCACAGAATGATGCAATGATCTTTGGGGGCAGAGAAGTCTCCTGGGCATTGTGATGCTTGAGTGAGTGTTTGAGGATAGGTAGGTATGGGCCAGGTAGTTGGGGAAGGAAAGAAGCCGCAGGCAGAGGAGGGAGCATGTGCAATGGCACAGAGGAGTGAGGAAATATGTCCTCTTTGGAAACTGCAAAATTTTAGAAATTGCAAAACCCCAGTTATGGCATAGGGGGGCTATGTGAGAGATAAGACTGGAAAAGCAATGGAGGCCCAGAGCATAGTCAGGCTTCTCAGCCAAACTTGTACTTTATACTTTACTGTGAACTTAATGAAGCTATTGAAGCATCATGTAATCAGATTTATAGATTGGAAAACTGACCTGGGCAAAAGGGTGGGTTTGGGGGGAGGTTGTGAGACTGAAGGCAGAGAGATGGGTTAAGAATCAATTGTAGTAGTTTACACAGAAATGTTGGTGGCTTGAAACAAGGCTGTTACAGTTGGGGATCGACAGAAGGGGCCCAGAGCTGTTGTAGTGTTAGAATTGGTAGGACTAGGTAAATGGCTGAATGTGGAGGAGGAAGCAGACTAGAATGTCATTCATTACCTGAATTGGTGCCATTTACTGTGACAGGAAGTGAAGGGGCAGGTTATCTGATGTGGGTGAGGTTGGGATTGGGGAACACGGAGTGAAATGCCTTTGGTACATGTAAGTGTTTCTGTCTAGGAGGCAGTGAAGCACATAGGTCTGTGGCTCAGCAGAGAATTAGACCAGAGATAGAGACTTGTTGGTCACTGGCAGAGTTTTGGTGGCTGAAAATCTGCATATGAATAGGGTAACCAGGAAGAGAAGCTAAATAAAATAGTAGGTACAAATCAGGCTTCCTGGATTCAAATCCCGGCTCTACCATTTATGGGCTGTGTAACTCTGGGCAAGTTACCTCACCTCGCCACACCATGGTTTCCTTATCTGTAAAATGGGAATGATCATCCTAACTACCTTGTGCATCATGTGAAGTTCTTAGTCAAGTGCCTGGTACCTTGTAAGTACCAATGAATATTAGCAACTATTATTGATATTATTAACTTGAGAGTCTAAGGTGGGAGCTGAAAGAGGATTGTAGATGAGGGATTGTAACATTTCAGAGAGAAGCAGAGTGAGGGGAATATCAGGAGAGCAGGGGGTAAACCATGAGCAACTTAGAACTGAGGAGGCATTTCAGAAGTGAGTGGCCAACAATGTCTAATAGTACTGTCAAGTCAAGAAACAGTAGGTTTGGCAAACGGTGGATACTTTTCAAGGACAAACACATTAGAGGGCGGAAACAGAAGGCAGACCCTAGCGGACTTAAAAGTAAATGGAAGATAAGACGATGGAGACTAGAGTATAGAACACTGTTTTAATAAATTTGTCTATAAAAATAAAGAGCATCTCAGTATCTAGAGGATGTTTTGAAGAAGAGAGAGGGCTTTTGTAAAGTTGGGAGGATACTGGCATGTTCATAAACTGAAGGAAAAGAAACATATGCAGGATGGTGAGACCTGGTTAAAACTCAAGGTTCATCTCTGACTCCTATGCCAGACAAAGTATGTTTAGTCCTGAACTCCAAGGTCAAGCAAGAAAAGAGGAAGAGAACTAACTTTAGCTCGTTTCCAGGCATTGTGCAAGGTACTTTTCATTCAATCTCTTATTAAATCTTCATGGAGACTTGGCAGGAGAGTTCTGTATTAATAATTCCTATTTTCCACCCAAAGAAACTAAGACTTACAGGGAGTGGGTAATGCACCCAAGGTCACAAGTAAAAGTTGGGATTTGACCGTGCTCTGTTGCTTTCAAAGCCAGTGTTGTGTCTCCTGAGCTATTCGGTGGTTTCATTCACACAATATATTTTTGGAGAGCACATAGTTGTTATGATGAGTGGTTGTAGCAGATAGTGTCAGTACTCTGCCCACAACCCCTTGGATCCCTTCACCATTTTCCTGCATACTGGCTCTCACTGTTTTCTTTCCCCCCAGTCAGCACCTGTACCTCTTTGCTGGAAGGCTATCTCTGGGCTGTAACAAAGTACTTTCATGTGCAGAGAGTAGGAAATTCCTGGAAAATTAGGTTCTCTACTGTCACTCCATACTCCTAGCCCTTAAGCAATGCTCAGTGGATGCCATGGTATAATACCCAGCTCTCTGGTCCCTGATATAACAACTCTGAGGTGTGACTTACACTGTCACCAGATTTCCTCCAGGGAATTCAGCTAGTTACCCTCTATGGTATTTTGCTTGATATCATGTCCTCACTTGACCTCTGTATTAGTTTCCTATTGCTGTTGTAACAAATCATCACAATTTTAATGACTTAAAACAACAAGAATTTCTAATTTTATAGTTCTGCAGAAGTCCTGTATGGGTCTTGCTAGGCTAAAAGGGGTTGGCAGGACTGTGCTCCTTTTTGTAGGCTCTATGAAAATGTTTGTTCTTGCAGAAATTCAGTTCTATGTGGTTGAGATCCTATTTCCTTGCTGGCTGTCAGCTGGGCCCCACCCTTAGGTCCTAGAGGCCTCTCTCTGGTCGTTGTACATAGTCCCGATCATTTAAGAGCCAGCATGGGGCATCAGACCCTTCTCATGCTGCCATCTCCCTGGCCTACTCTTCTGCCTCCCTCTTTCACATTTAAGAACTCTTGTGATTAGATTGGGCCCATCCGTATAATCCAGGATAATCTCCCTATTTTATGATCAGCTGATTGGTAACTCTAATTCTTTCTGTAAACTTACTTCCCTTTTGCCATAGAGGGCAACATATTCATAAGTTCTGGGTATTAGGAGGTGGACGTCTTTTGGGGGCGGTGCTATTCTGCCTCCCACAACCGCCTCTTCTGTGGTCCCACTTCCCCACTCCCCCTACTGTTTTTTTCTGGAAACAGTTCCTAATAAATCATTCACAAGAATCTTTGCCTCAGGGTCTGCTTTTGGGGAATTCAACCTGAGACAATGATGAATGCTCTGAATTCAAAAATCGTTTTGATTCGTGTATTGAGAATGGCTGGCGGGGAGCTTAGGCCACCACTCCAAGTACAGGCAGACAATGACCACTGCTGTGCCTGTGTACAGACTTGCTGGGCTCATTGGCTTTCTGGCAGTCAGACAGGAACAACAGGGCAGACCTTGCTAATGAGATTCTCCCCACTCACCTGAAATCCTCTGCACATCATCAACATGGCACCCTCGGCAACCTTGCCTGCCAGAAGGTCTCTGTGCGTGGTGTTTATAAAAACAAGCATGCAGCTCTGCTGTAACTGTCAAAGGCAGCAGCTCATTAGTTAGCAACAGATACCAGCCAAGCCTGGCCCAGCCCTGGTGCTATGTGGCGAGGCATAGAAAATAAACATGCCACCTAGTTCAGGGTTAGTATGCAAAACAGGAGGGGGAAAAATGGAAGCTTGACAGCTTGTCATGGTGATTATTAACTGTCTTCCAGAGTCCTGTGGGCTCCAATCTCCACGTACACACTTAGCCAGTCAGGGTTCTATACCAACTCTTTATCTTGTGCTCCTCTTGTGTACATCACTTGGATCGGTTTCATCATGTGCCAAACTCCTTGTCCTCTAGTACACAGATGCTCTCTGGCCACACCCACCTCAGCAGGATCCCTAGTGACGGTGGCACATATATTTAAACCTAGGACATTTTCTGATGTGTTAGCCAGGTAGATTGCAGTCTCTGCCAGGTGACAAAAGAAGGAGGAGGCTCAAACAGAGCACACCCTGCTGAGCAGAGTTTACATCTGATCCTTGAAAATACCACTTCAGAAACCATTAGTTGGAAGGCCGCGACTGAAGGAGGCCTCTGTGTTTGTGGTTGTGATGCGTGCCCCGCGCTTACTTTTCCTTTGCCTTCACTTCCTTTCTTTCACCAAACCGAAAGGTCCAATTTATACTTCCACTTCCCTTTACAGCACAATCTTCACTCTCTGAAATTTACACCTACATTCCAGTCTCTACGTGACAGCTATGTTCATAATGCCACCCATGAAAAGGCTTTTATGATCTTGAATTTTATACTTCTCAACACTTTTTACCACTACTTTCAAAATATACATTCTTAATATCCCAACAAAGGGGAGCAGATTAAAAAGAGAAACACCATAAAATAATTCAGTGAAGACCTAATAAAGGATGCAATCAATCAAAGGAATGACAGTCGCAGTTTCTTTTAACCTCAAATCTAATGGTTTCTTTTTCTAGTACAAAAGTGCTCCATTAACAGTGTGAGTCTTTTATTTAGGTAATTCACACGAGTGGTTGCCAGATGCAGTTTATTTTCAGGAGGGCACACTTCTAGAAGCAGCACACTGAGCGGAGACAGCATTATCTCCATCTAACGTACTCTCTAATGACCTTTCAGAGTGAAAATAGCAATGAAATCCTAAAACTGAAACCGTCAAAATCAGATCCAAGTAGGACTTCACATTTAAAATGATGGTCGGATGGCAGGGCTGGTCTGTAGAGAGTTGTGGAGTGATTCTTTGCCTCACCATCCATCCTCAATGCACAGCCTTGGTTTGCCAGGGCCTCCCCTGCGCCCTGCAGCTGCCCTTCTATCAACCTGGCCTGCCTCTGGTTTCATATCTGTTCTGACTCCCTCACTTCAATCAAACTCACCTGTCTGAGCCCTCTTCCCCTCAAATGCTTCTTTTTGACACAGGTACTCCAATCAACTAATGTTTGCTAATATATTCACCTTGTACAGTGATTGATAAGTTTCTACTCTGAATGTCCATTAGTAAAGGACACCTTCCAAACATGATGCCTTTAGCCTAGAGAAGTGGCCACACTGGTGTCAAGGGGACTGGAAGTAAATGGACTTGGTTTCAGAGAGACTTGGGTTGGGATCCAGACTTGCTATGCATTAGCTAGTGCTTTGGATACCTTATCCATGTCCTAGGAGACTTATGTCCTATTTTGATGAAAGTATGGATAATAGTGCCTAAATTTTATTCCTTCTTTTAAAAATATAGAGAGAGTATTTATTATTTTTAATGGTTAAATAAAAAGAGGTAGATTTAAATATCTAATACAATGTCTGTCTTGGTAATATCCCTAAAAAATTATTAAAAAAATAGTGAAAATTTCTGGAAAGACAGTTTTGAATATGTGTAACTTTTATTCTTCTCCTTCAATTCATATCATCAGTTAGTTTCTTATTCCACTGAACAAAGTGGGGGTGGCTTTGTGTGACGTTCATCCAAAGTGCTTTAGAAGATGTTTGGGGACATCGAGTTCTGATTCTAATGAAACACAATAGACTATCCCACCCTGGGAGAAGTCCATCTAATGTTGAGAAGGTAGGCAAATGCCTTAAATTAAAGGCGACTACTTGTTATGAGTGGATGAATGAATCGCTTCTTAGATTAATCACCTTGGGGACACAAAGATTTGGGAGTAGGAACTCTGTTCTAGGAGTAGGGCAACCAGAATTTAAGCCTTGGGTACATTACTTGATAATTACATGCCCTAAGAAAAATCATTTAAACTCCCCATGCCTCAACTTTTGTATTTGTAAAGTGTTTGGGATTTAGCAGGTTATCGCTAAGATTGTTTCCAGGTCTAAAATTCTCTGCAAACTGTGTTCTCATAACTTCCTTCAACATCTCTTCACAGGAGCTGCCATCCCACAGACTCCATTTGGGTCAAGCCTTGATAAAATCCTTGTAAGCACTGTGACTCCTTTCCACATTTCATTTGGCTAAATTTCTCCCTTTTTTCTTCTTTTACCTTCTCTCACTCTCTCTATTAAATCTCTTTTGTTGGACAGGACCTGAAAATATGAGTTTGGACAGAAATGAGGTATGAACCTTACATGTTGTTCACTTGAATGTGACAGTCGTTGAGCAAATCAAAATAAAGCTAAGTTGAGTTAGTTTGGGAAGGACATTTCTTTCTATTATTATACTTGCCCTTTTTTATGGGTGGGGGTGGGGCGGTTACTTTATTGCTGTTTGTATCGGCATAAAGGGAGCACAGAATGTTATACATTAACATCCACAGGTTTTCTGAGGTTAGTTAGTCGTGGATAGCATGGAAAACATAAGGTAAAATGAATTTTAAAATGAGAAAGTGTGTGTGCTCCTGTGTGTATGTGTGTGTGTATATTTGCTGACGTGTGATTTGGATGACTCACTGAGAAGGTAGGTTAATGCATTCACTGAATTTTTCAGTTGTTTAAAGCATAATCTACTCTCTTGCCTTATGACAGACTAAAAGGGCTTCCCAAACAGTCACATAAAAAATAAAATAAAATACACCAAACTGTGTTGTCCTTGAACCTCTCTTCATAACACTTGTTTAAAATTAATATACTTGAAAAGAATAACCCACCTATCTGTGGCACCCAGTGGCTTAGAGCTATATATAATACATATTAATAAATGAGGAGAATGTGGTTCCTGCCACACTCATTTTGTTTTCGTCCTCCTGATGGGGTTCATGCTGTCAGAGGCTTCTTTTCAGATAATGAAAGGCAACACAAGACATACACATGCATTCCTTCCTCACCTCAGTCCTCTGTCCTGTCATCTCTGAGCAACAGAACCTTCCATTAGTGTTCATTTTAATAAGCCAATTTCTTTAGGTTTGTAAGTGACAATATTTAAATTAGTGGGGATCCATGCCAGTTTTTCAAAGGGGGGTATCTAATGTTACTCTCTCACAATTAGGTTTTAATTAGTAAGGTCATTGCTAATTTTAAGAGAATGCAGCAGGGTACTCTTTCTTTCCCTTCGTATTTTAGTAATATCTGGTTGATAATGGAATAATGTGTTTTATCAGGATGTGCCTAGATAATGTCAATAATGTCAACAAGAAAGTAAGCCAGAGCTAATCCTTCCAGTACTTACACATAGATTTCCTCTCTCATTATAATTCTGCCCTGCATGTGTGTCCTGCTTCTGTGACTTATGGATACATATCAAGAAGACTTTGTAAAGTTTTTTTTTTTAATTCATGTTTTCATTTTCACTCCATTTAAATAGTTTAGAAGTGTTCAGAAAGAAGAAATAAAGCTTGGTACTAAGTTTGAGCAAAAGTTGCAGGGAGTGGGGGGAACCCAAGTTTGTTTAATAAAGACAACCCATTTCCAACGAGGGACTCAGTGAGAGGGTAAGTCAAACCAAGGCTGTTGCTGGGGTGATGCTGGCCATCTAAGTTCTTTCTGTAGATTCGAGGGTGGTTAGTGGGAGCACTGAAGTTTGCATTTGTCCTCTACAGTCCATGGAGCATTCTGTCCTCCCAGCTGCTTCTAGAGCATCTGACCATCAATATTGTTACACCACACATGCTATTGTTGGTGACTTTCCAAATCTCTTTGTCCACAGCCCTGCATCCTGTGGAGAAGGCTTTTGAATTAGATGCTCAGATTGAGCTGAGGGGATGGTATATATCATTATAAACCCCCTTTCTAAAAGCTCAGCTTTGAGTTCTGAGAGTTGACAAACTACCATGGGCAGGCCAGCTGCTCTAACAAATAGAGTAAAAATCTAAAAGTTCAAAAGAAGTTTATTTCTTTCTCATAGAACAGTCCAGGCAGGTTTTCCCAATTTTATGCTTCTTTCATAAGCATCCCATAAAACCAACTTCACATAAAAATCCTACTTATGCGTGATAAGTTATATTTTAAAAAAATCTTGGGGCCAGCCCAGGGTATAGTGGTTAAGTTTGCCACTCTGCTTCAGCAGCCTGGGGTTTGCAGGTTCAGATCCTGGGCACAGACCTACGCACCGCTTATCAAGTCATGCTGTGGTGGGCATCCCACATACAAAGTAGAGGAAGACAGAGGTCAAGATAGCAGCATACGCAGGCTCTGAACTCACCTCTTCCCAAAGACACAACAGATTTACGAGAAATCGTGGAAAAGTTACACTCAGAGAGAACTGGAAACTGGATAAGAGGAACCCCTGCAACAAACGACAGTCCTGACTGAGGTGGAAGAGGCAGAAGTTCCCTTCTGGAGAGAAAAAACATGACCTTCACAAGCCACAACACTTCACAGCTTCCCAGGAGCAATCCAAAGGTATGCAGCCTTCACTGGAGGAGGGGGGACCTAAGCCACTGCTCATTGCTGATATAAGCATTTTTTGGACCCAGCACAACTGAGACGAGTGTCATAATATGTGGCTTTGCTGGCTACTAACAACATTTTCTGGGAATACTCCCAGAAAATCTGGGACACAAAGAAATTAAAGCTGCTCTTAAAGGCCCCATGCACAAATTCACCTGTTTTGGAAAGCAACTTAAAATCACCAGAAAGAGAGGCACACAGTCCTTTGGTGAAAAGAGACTCACCTGATAGGCTCTGGGTGTATCTTGGTGAGAGGTGAGAACTCACAAGGGATTGGGACATTGGTGGCGGCCATTGTTGTGACCTGGTGTGGGCATGCTGACACAGACACTGGCAGACACCATTGAAGTTCTCTCGTAACATGCTAGCCCAGGGTCTGCCCCACCCACTAGAGCACCAATTTAATCCACTCAGCCAAGGAAAGCAGCCTGCGCTAAGGACTGGCCCCACACAACAACAAGCCCTTGGGCAAGTTGTGGGCCTGCTTAAGAGAGCTGCCTGGATTCTCTGCAGCCTGGTAAGTGAGTCCATCTCTGTGGGGCAGGGCGAGCCTGAGGAGCAGGTGGAGAGTGTGGGGCCCCTGCCTTGGAGCAACTGGGTCCATTTTAGGGGGTCAGGGTGTGCACACAGGGCAGGACTGTGTTGACTATGTGTGAGGCCCCATGGGTGGTGGGGCTTCTCAGCTGCAGAAGACTTGTGCCTCTCAAACAGCCACATAGGGGATCAGCCCTACCCTCCAAAGCCTGAAACAATTGGGTGCTCCTGTGCCTGGGGCCAGCCCCACCCAGGTGCAGCCCTCCAAGAGTTGACAAGAGCCTAATTGGCTGGAGGCTTATAGTAATTGTAAGCCCCTGAGACCAACAACAAGCCATGCTGGGAGCCTACTCACTTAATAGAAAAACTGCAATAGGAATGTGCTATTAGACCTTGCAGTCAACTGTGCTGGGGCTCCCCACACCTGGTAAAGAGACTGAAAGGCCTACAACAACCACATGCAGCTGAGCATTACAACCAGCCAGCCAGGGGGACAGCTCAGCCTCACTGGGTACCTATGGCAAGAGCAACCCTGCCACAACAGAAGGACACATGTAGCCCACATGGAGGACACTCCTGGAACATTTGGAACTGGTGACAAGAGGGAAGCACACTGCTGGGCCTCATAAGACATCACTTACATAAGGTCACCTCTCCAAGATCAGGAGATGTAGCTGACCTACCTAATACATAGAAACAAGCACAGAGAAAGAGGCAAAATAAGGAGGCAAAGGAATACTTTCCAAGTAAGGGAACAGGACAAAACCCCAGAAAAGGAACTAAATGAAACAGAAATGAGCAATCTACCTGATGGAGAGTTCAAATAAAGAGTCATAAATATGCTCACCGATCTTGGGAGAAGAATGATTGAAGTCAGTGAGAATGTCAACAAAGAAATGGAAGACATGAAAAAGCACCAATCAGAAATGAAGAATACAATACAGGAAATGAAAAATTCACTAGAGGGACTTAAAAGCAGAGTGGAGGTCACAGAGAACAGATTAGCGAGCTGGACAAAAGACTAGAGTAAATCACCCAAGCTGAACAGATAAAAGAAAAATGAATTAAAAAGAGTGAGGGCAGTCTAAGGGACCTCTGGGACCACATCAAGCACATTAACATTTGTGTTATAGATGTCCCAGAAGGAGAAGAGAGAGACAAAGGGGCAGAGAATCTATTTAAAGAAATAATAGCTGAAAACTTCCCTAACCTAAGGAAGGAAGCAGACATACAGGTATAGGAAGCACTGAGAGCACCAAACAAGATAAACCCAAAGAGGCCCACATCAAGACACCTCATAATTAAAATGTCCAGAATTAAAGATAAAGAGAGAATCCTAAAAGCCTCAAGAGAAAGAAAAGTTACATACAAAGGAAACCCCATAAGGCTATCAGCTGACTTGTCTGCAGAAACCTTACAGACTAGAAGAGAGTGGCACAACATATTTAAAGTGCTAAAAGGAAAAAAAAATGACATCCTAGAATACTCTACCTGGCAAGGTTATCATTCAGAATGAAGGAGAGGTAAAGAGTTTCCCAGACAAGCAAAAATTAAAGGAGTTTATCACCAAGAAACGAGTGCTATAGGAAATGCTAAAGGGACTTACTTAAGGTGGAAAGAGAAGACCACAAATAGGAAAAAATTATCTATTTCCACAATAAGAGGGTAATGGATACAAATGCACACACACAAAAAACCAGACATGATTTCAAAAAAAATAAAATGTGGGAGGAGGAGAGTAAAAGATTAGAGCAATTATTAACAGACATAACAGGAGAAATAGACTGTAACACAATAATTGTAAGGAACTTTAATACTCCACTTACACCAATGGATAGATCATTCAAACAGATCAACAAGGAAACATTGGCCTTAAACAACACATTAGATCAGATGGACTTAGTAGATATATACGGAAAATTCCATCCAAAAACTGAAGAATACACATTCTTTTCAAATGCACATGGCACATTCTCCAGCATTGATCACACATTAGGCCACAAAACAAGTCTTCATAAATTTAAGAAAATTGAAATAATACCAAGTATCTTTTCTGACCACAAAGGTATGAAATTAGAAATTGACTATAGGAAGAAAATCAGAAAACCACAAATATGTGGAGATTAAACAAAATGCTACTGAATAACGATTGGGTCAACAAAGAAATCAAAGGAGAAATCAAAAAAATACCTGGAGACAAATGAAAATGAAAATACGACATGCCAGAATTTATAGGATACAGCAAAAGCAGTTCTAAGAGGAAAGTTTATAGCACTACAAGCCTATGTCAACAAACAAGAAAAATCTCAAATAAACAATCTAACAGTTCTCTGAAAGGAACTTGAAAAAGAAGAACAAAGCCCCAAATAAAAATCAGAGCAGAAACAAATGAAATAGAGACTAAAAAAAAAAAAAAGATAAAAATAAAACCAAGAGTTAGTTCTTTGAAAAAATAAATAAAATTGATAAACCTTTAGTGAGACTCACCAAGAAAAAAAAAGAGAAGGCTCAAATAAGTAAAATCAGAAATGAAAGAGGAGAAATTACAACGGACACCTCAGAAATGCAAAAGATTATAAGAAAATACTATGAAAAACTATATGCCAACAATTTGGACAATCTTGAAACAATGGATAAATTCTTAGAATCATACAACCTTCCAAAACTGAATCAAGAAGAGATAGACAATTTGAATAGACCAATTATCAGTAAGGAGATCAAAACAGTAAGCAAAAACCTCCCCCAAAATAAAAGTCCAGGACCAGATGGCTTCCCTGGTGAATTCTACCAAATATTCAAAGGAGACTTAATAAATATCCTTCTCAAACTCTTCCAAAAAATTGAAGAGGAGGAGAAGCTTCTATGAAGCCAACATTACCCTGATACCATAACCAGACAAGACAGCGCAAAAAAAGAAAACTACTCGCCAATATCACTGAGGAACATCGATGCAAAAATCCTCAACAAAATACTAACTAATCAAATACAACAATACATTAAAAAGATCATACACCATGATCAAGTGGGATTCATCCCAGGGATGCAGGGATGGTTCAACATCCACAAATCAATTGATGTGATACAACACGTTAATAAAATGAAGAATAAAAATCACTTGATCATCTCAGTCAACACAGAGAAAGCATTTGACAAGATACAGCATCCATTTATGATAAAAACTCTGAATAAAATGGGTATAGAAGGAAGTACCTCAACATAATAAAGGCCATATATGACAAACCCACACCTAATATCATCCTCAATGGTAAAAACCTGAAAGCTATCCATCTAAGAACAGGAACCAGACAAGGATGCCCACTTTCACCGCTCCTATTTAACATAGTACTGGAAGTCCTGGCCAGAGCAATTAGGCAAGAAAAAGAAATAAAAGGGATCCAAATAGGAAAAGAAGAAGTGAAACTGTCACTATTTGCAGATGACATGATTTTATATATAGAAAACCCTAAAGAATCCACCAAAAGACTTCTAGAAATAATAAATGAATATGGTAAAGTTTCAGGATATGAAATCAACATACAAAAATCAGTTCCGTTTCTATACACTAACAATGAAGTAGCAGAAAGAGAAACTAAGACTACAATCCCATTGACAATTGCAACAAAAAGAATAAAATACCTAGGAATAAACTTAACCAAAGAGGTGAGAGATCTGTACACTGAAAACTATAAAACATTGTTGAAAGAAACTGAAGACACAAAGAAATGGAAAGATATTCCATGCTCTTGGATTGGAAGAATTAGCATAGTTAAAATGTCCATACTTCCTAAAGCAATCTATAGATTCAGTGCAATCCCTGTCAAAGTTCCAACAACATTTTTCACAGAAATATAACAAAAAATACTAAAATTTATATGGAACAACAAAAGACCCCAAATAGCTAAAGGAATCCTGAGAAAAAAGAACAAAGCCAGAGGAATCACACTCTCTGATTTCAAAATATACTACAAAACTATAGTAACCAAAACAGCATGGTGCTGGCACAAAAACAGACACACAGATCAATAGAATAGAATCGAGAGCCCAGAAATAAACCCACACATCTATGGACAGCTAATTTTCAACAAGGGAGCCAAGAACATACAATGGAGAAAGGAAAATCTCTTCAACAAATGGTGTTGGGAAAACTGGACAGCCACATGCAAAAAAATGAAAGTAGACCATTTTCTTACACCATACACAAAAATTAACTCAAAAGGGATTAAAGACTTGAATGTAAGACCTGAAACCATGAAATTTCTAGAGGAAAACATAGGGAGTATGCTCTTCAACATTGGTCTTAGCAACGTATTTTCAAGTACCGTGTCTGACTGGGCAAGGGAAACAATAGAAAAAATAAATAAATGGGACTACATCAAACTAAAATCTTCTGCACAGCAAAGGAAATCATCAACAAAATGAAATGACAACCTAACAATTGGGAGAAGATATTTGCAAACCATATATCTGATAAGGGGTTAATCTCCAAAATATATAAAGAACTGATACATCTCAACAACAACAAAACTAACAACCCAATTAAAAAATGGGCAAAAGATCTGAACAGACATTTTTTCAAAGAAGATATACAGATGGTCAAGAGGCACATGAAAAGATGTTCAACATCATTAACTATGGGAAAAATGCAAAGCAAAACAACAATGAGCTATCACCTCATGCCTGTCAGAATGGCAATAATTAACAAGACAGGAAACAACAGGTGTTGGAGAGGGTGTGGAGAGAAGGGAACTCTCATACACTGCTGGTGGGAGTGCAAACTGGTGTAGCCACTGTGGAAAACCGTATGGAGATTCCTAAAAAAATTAAAAACAGAACTACCATACAGTCCTGTTATTCCACTGCTGGCTATTTATCCAAAGAACTTGAAAACACCAATATGTAAAGATACATGCACCCTGTGTTCATTGCAGCATTGTTCACAATAGCCAAGACTTGAAAGCAACCTATGGGCCCATCAAGGGACAAATGGATAAAGAAGATGTGGTATATATACACAATGGAATACCACTCAGCCATAAGAAATGATGAAATCCAGCCATTTGTGACAACATGGATGGACATTGAGGGTATTATGCTAAGTGAAATAAGTCAGAAGGAGAAGGTCAAAAACTATGTGATCTCACTCATAAGTAGAAGATAAAAATAACAACAAACACATAGAGACAGAGATAGGATTGGTTGTTACCAGAGGGGAAGGGGGGAGGGAGGTGGGTGAAAGGGATGATTAGGCACATGTTTGTGGAGGTGGATTGTAATTAGTACTTGAGTGGTGAACATGATGTAATCTATGCAGAAATAGAAGTATAATAATGTACACCTGAAATTTATAGTTATAAATCAATGTTACTGCAATAAAAATAAAATAAAGTAGAGAAAGATGGTCACAGATGTTAGCCCAAGGCCAATCTTCCTAAGCAGAAAAAAAAAATCTTTTCCAGTCTACTTCCATATATACCCCTTTCTTTGCAAGTCCACAAAACACTTTGATCTAAGACGTTTGAATTTAATTGCTGTGTTTTTGTGTTTAAAAAAAATTGAAGCCTTGATTTGACTTGTAGTCCATCGCTATGGGCTGCTGTGAAAAAGGCAGGCAGTATAGTCTGGACTCCAGCTCTCAGAATTGGGCAGGTTAGAATTGGAAGGCACCTCACAGACCTTCTCATCCTGGAGGACAGGCAGTGAGTATTACTGAAAAACAAGCTTGTGACTGTAAATTAAAGAATCATTCTGAGATCTGAGTAAATTTTCTATTGGTTTTTAATGCATGTTTTCTTACTTGGAGTATAATCATTGTTACTGAGGTGATTTTTGAAAATGACTGAAAAAGCCTGTGTGTGTTGGGATTTAGCTGGATGAGTGATATTCCTATATCACAGTGTCATGGAGATGGCCAGCTGTTGAACAGATTATGTCAATGAAATTATTTCTTATTGAGTTCCATTCTTCTGGCATCTTCTGCGGCTTCTCCTGGCTGTGTAACTTAGAGGAAGTAGAAAGATGATGATGTTTTGTCACAAAAGAAGGCCAGCATAGAATTTCAACTCAATACTAACAACTTCCACTTTGACAGTGTCATTCAGCCTTCACTGAAAACTCTCTAATTAACTCAAGCTCCACTGAAATCTGACTTGTATTATTTGGTGTTTGTTTATGGTTAATTATTTTGCCTTCCAGACCTATGTTGTTGAAATATCAAATGCACATTTGTAAGTAATGTTGGCAACTTTTCTTCTTTTACGACTGCTAACGTCCTTTCCCAGGATAAGAAGCCACATCTTGCTATTCTTCAGGAATGCTATCATTTTCTCCAAAGAAGGACTGAATGCTGTTAACAAAACCTGACTAAAAACTCTGGCAGGAAAAAGCGTGAGAAAAGCAGAAAGCAAAACCACTGTGTCTCCCATGGTGGGCTTTCACACTGCTCCCACAGAGCTACTGAACGCCTCCTGAAACTGATCGATTTTATCTATAAAATAGGTGAAAAATGTAAGCCAGCAAGATAAACCCTGAATTCTTCCTGAGTCAAAAAAGCAATAAGAAGATATAAGTAGGGCTTTTATTTGAAGGAACAGAAACACATGAGATAGTATCCAGTGACAAAGCTGGACTCCAACATGGGTTGAATGCCAATGTCAGCCCTGTTGAGAAAGCACTTAATATTGTCATCTATATAAAGGGAGTTTATGTTTACAAGGCAGTCTGGCAAGCTGTCTCTTTTCCCTCTATAGCCCTATCAAGATCTCTGTGGTAGTGAATAATTCAAGTCAACAAATATTTATTGAATAACTATTATGAAAAAAATCACTGTGTGAGATTCTCCAAGGTTTAAAAAAATAAGCAAGACATAAATCATGGTAGCAAGGAATTATAAACTTAAGAAGAATAAGATAGGTAAGCAAATAATATAACAAGGCATAGTATATATCCTTAGACTCTATACAAGCATATACTGATGGACATTGACAGGGATTAAAGATATTTTATGGAGTTAAATTACACATCAACTCCTAAAGGGCAAAGGCTGTGTTTTATGCTCTGTATAACATTAAGTACTCAACACAGATAACATATTTTGTAAGTTTTTAAATTGCTGAGGTTGTGTCCATTGGATGTTCATTAGCAACTGTTACACCAAGAAATCACTGGAAAACAGAAGTATCTCATGTAAACTGTTGGATTTGCTCCAGTGAAGAATGCCTCTAGCCATTATTTCCCAGATTTGGTTCTAGGGCAATTTTAGGTACTTAAAATATCTTCAAAGGATTATAAAAAAGTTACTTCTGTTTAGGGATCTTGATGATTTCCTTATGAAGATTATAGTGGACTGAATTCCAGCTGCAAGGATGGAGTCAGATTAGAATTTTTGAGTCCTTTGAGACAGTGATATTCCCAAGACTGGGTGGGTATTGAAGAAATGGCAAGAGTTGGGTATTTGCATCCCAACCTCAGCCTGACTGCAATTAGAGGTCGTAGTGCATGATGGGGGGGAATAATAATCTTCACTGGGCCATTGGAACCAGGGATACTTGGGTTACTTCTACTTTTCCAATTATTCTAGCAGCTTCTCCCCATGTGATTTTGCATTTTCAGTTCTTCTGAATGAATCTTTAAAGTTCTACTGGAAATACATTTCTCAGGGGCCAATAGAGCTGGGCTTATGAAATACCCAGAAGAGGTGGATGGAAGGTTTCATACTTTAGTTTTAAGGCTGTAAGTTATTTGAGTGCAAGAACTGAACTTTATATTGTACTAACATTCTCAACAGCACAATTCAATAAATATTTATGTTGACTCAAAATGTCAAATGTAGGGGATACTTCTGCTTTAGGTATCAAGTCTAAGAAATGACAACATTTTGCTCCACTTTTTAATTGAACTTTTTATTTATTTTTGTTTGTTCATTTATTTACTGCTCAAACAGCCAGTAGATGTTATGCTTTTGACAGAATCAATGTATTGCATCAGATAAACTTTGGAATATGTGTAAGTCTATTTTCCTCACATACTATGTCCTACTAAGCTAGTGAGAAAGGGAGACAGCACAATGGTATAATATGGCATCAAGTTCAAATTACAGAATTCAAACTTAAAATATTAAAATATATTACAATATATGTCAGGTTGAATCAGGTTGTGCTTATAGCTTGCTAATAAATCACATTTTCCACTTGCTGCTCTTATTTTAAGAACTAGCAATTGGAAACTAGAGGCATAAAAGGATAGGCTTGGAATGAATTTTAAGGAATAATCTAGTTCATTTTTCTGCCATTGGCAGATTTTGGCTAACCTCTTCCTTAGGGGGGAGAATCTCTCCTATTTGAAAATAACCTGCTGGGAAGGAAATTCTAGCATTCCCTATAATGCCATTTATGATCCACAGAAACAACTTGTTTCCTTCAAAAATAAATAGTTTGCTCAGTTATTTTGTTTCTGGCAATGCCTATTTCAAGAATAATAAATTCCAGTATAAGTGCCACTTTTTTTTTTTAAGGTTTTAGTAGAATATATTAGATGGAGAGAAATACGTACTCATCAGTGAAGAAAAAGTTTTTTCTTCCAGATCAAGGTTAACTCTAATAAGAAATTAGAAAGTCCATTACTAATGCCTTTGCATTAAAGCTCACTTCCTCTTGAGTGAACCTGAAGGATGTTCTTGCATATCAATGTCGTACCAAAGGCTTTCATTATCTCTGCAGTTTTGTTTATTCAAATATTTTCCCCACATGTGATTTCTTCATGTATCAACTAAATAGATGCAAATACATGTCTTTTAAGAAGCCTATAAATCTTTATTTAATGAAGGTGCCCTTCAGCGCAACGGACCTATTTGGGGAATGTTCAAAGATGGGTTTACTTTCACTAATGTTTTTTATTTTAGTTCTAATCAGAGATGACAAAGTACAGATCAAATAGAAAACAAAATTTCTCCTT
The DNA here is from genome assembly GCA_031878705.1 of Tapirus indicus. Lineage (NCBI taxonomy): Eukaryota > Metazoa > Chordata > Mammalia > Perissodactyla > Tapiridae > Tapirus > Tapirus indicus. The sequence continues at coordinate 133,887,520 of CM062919.1, read as the reverse complement.
TTTGATATTATTCAAGACTCTTCATCTTCATGGTGCTCCAGAGAGCTGATTCTTCTCAACACAGCAGGACTCAGGCCTATGTGGAGAAAATAGTTAGCATCACCTGATATTGGTGACCTGGGAGAACTGCATGAGTTAAGCAGAGAAAAGAGTTGTTATTTGGTTAGCTGGTTGTATAATTTAAATCATTAACCACATAAGCATGGCAATGTGCTGTGACTAAAAAGCAAACAATTCATCCCTGTCAAAAAAATGTAGCTTTTTTTCTTCTAGCTGTGAAATTAACTATCAATTCATATGCAATCCTAGATAAAAAATGGTGGTGAACCAGATGCACTGGTGCATGAGAATGGAAGTAATTGTTTGTGGTTTTCATGAGAAGATTGCCAGTTTGCAGCATTTAAATTACACACAAACTGCTTTTTACATCTCTAATTGTAGCTCTGTTGTTTTCAGGGAGGGTTGAATTGACATTGACAAACACAGACTTAGAAAGAATACAAAGACATGAAAACAGCACTAAATTTGCCCCAAAAATGATTCAGTGAATAATGCTGCAATGTTCTATTTATTCCTTGATATGCCAAAATTTTCTTTTTTCCCTTAAGGAGCAATGTTGACTTTGGTAAGTTAATGAGAAGCAGTAACTGCAGACATGTTGAGTAAACCAAGCACATGACTTTTGTGAATTATTGTATGCCTCCTGCTCTTTTTTTTTTTAAGACTTAGTTAAATTTAATGTAATCCTTTGCCTGTTCCTTTTCTTTAACTCTTCAAATTCTCCATTTACCTTCAGCATTTAATTCAACGGTGCCAGCTTTTCCCCATTCAAATCTTGCTATAATAACATCTTTAGCTCTGGGGAAGGGTTAAAAACAAGGTCCTATTAATATTCTACTCATCACTTTTTGCTTTAATCCCTGACTTTTCTGTAAAATAAGGCCACTAACCTCTTGGGCCTAAGGAATGAAAAGCTGGCTTATCAGAGAAACAAAACAAGGAAACAAAAAGATAATTTAGATTTTGGATTTGTAAAGCCAATTGAGTGTGTGGTGTTAATTCTAGTGTACAGACAGCTGCAAGAAAAAAACCAACCTCCAAATCTACAATTCAGTATTGGTTTCTTTGGAAAAATACTTTTGGTTCTTAAAGGGTCATACTGAGTTAAAAATACAGCTATGAAGATAAACAATAGCTTAGCAAGAGGGAATTCAAGGTACATATGTTGGGGAAAAGAGCCATGTTAAAAGCAGAAAACAAATGAAAAAAAACTTTAAAGACCTTCTACATTTGGGCAATGCTACAAGGAAAATTGCCTACATTTTGCTCGGCACAGCCTTTTGAAAGTTCATGCAGTGAGAATAATTAGCAGAAGCCATTTATGTGTGCACTTCCAGAAGAGCTGGTCTCCATGCTCACTTGCAGAGGACTGTGCCAAGGCGAGAGTTGTTCTTTACCTTTAAAACTCAAAGGAAAGTGAGGAGCTCTTTTTTCTGTAATGTTTGTGCCCTGAAGAAAGTAGAGATATGGGATACTGACACAGCAAGCTGACTTGATGCCTCTCCAAGGTGATGTGCCAATTGCTGGTTCCCTTTCATTTGCATCTTGATCCAAAGTGTGGCCTGCAGGACCCTGACCATCGAGAGATTGACTTCTTCATCCAGTCTTATTCATACTTTCTATCTCATTTGTTGTTCTCACTTGACCACGGTCTTCAAATACAGTACTCAATGGGATACCATGTGAAGTATGGAGCAAGCTTAATTTGAGTAGGACCAAAGAGTGGAAAGTATAGAATGACAAGTTTTAGCTCAATAAAAGAGACTTTTCTTATAGGCTGAACAATTTAAAACTGGAATGGGCTGCCTTGAGAAGTGTAGAATCTCCATGGGTACAGGTGCAGAAACAGGCGGGATGGCCAACTGTCAGGGAGATTTACAGGAAATTGAGTGGGAGGACAGACTAAATGACCTATAAAGTTCCTTTCCCTTCCAACACATCTTTATTTTGGTTTATTTTAAAATTCATGCTTAGCTTTTGCTTTCTTGGCTTTGGGTCAGCTACTATTCTTGGTTCTCTAGGAGCTGTGGAGTCCTGTGCATTGCATGTGGTAGAGGTGGTGGTGTTACAGAACCAGATTTGTTTTTGCCCATCGCACAGAAAGCCAAACACCTAGACAATGAGATTGCAGCAGAGAGAGGGTTTAATCACAAGACAGCCAAGTGAGGAAACAGAATGAATCTCAAATCTGCCTCCCCAAAAATGGGGACTCAGGGATATTTATGGGCTGGGGGGCAAGGTGGTCTGAAATGTAGAGATAGATGATTGGAGGTGAGGTAATTGATGACCCATGCAAGTGTAGTCAGACTTCATGCCTCTTCATAGGATGCATGTTCACAAACTGGCAGCATTAGCATGACCTGAGGGTGGAATTTTTAGCCTCTTGACATCAAAAGGTCACTTATTGGACATCTGTGTGGGCCTGGTTGATCGGGTGGTGGTCTCAACCAGCCTGAAGTGGACAAGGGGTTCTCATTCCTGACAAATAGCTCAAACATCCATTGCCATGGTGACCCAGGCTCCAGGGAAATTTTGTCTGTAGGAACCTAGTGGGAGTCAGATAGCATATTGCCTAAACAGCACAGTTAACAATGGACAGGGGAACAATTAAAAGCTATAATCAGTAATTGCAAAAAGAAAAAAAAACAACTTTAGTTTCTAGCTACTTAATCATCAATGATTAACTGCTGGTTTTGGTGGTGCAGTATCAGCAACATAGAATTTTCATAAAAGTTACGTTCCCTTTGTTGTCATCATCCCCTCTTTTTCATGTGTTATGCCAGTAGAGTGGCCACCAAGGCTTTGGCAATGCATTTGAAGAAATTCACACCAATATCCCTAGAAACTTAAATTTTCTTTTACTTTTTGGAAATGTCTATTGCCTGCCAGTCTCACATATAGTTTAGACTAAACCAGAAGGAACTGTAAATTACAGCACTAAAATTAAATTGGAATTTATTCCACGAAGCAATTATTATGACCTCTATAGTTACCTGAAAATTCACTCTCTCCATCCCCAACAGAGGATTTTTTAAAGTCAATCTGTTCTTCAAACATGATGATAATTCTACTAACCCCCGACTGAAAGACAGGTGATCTCAATTTATTTTCCAGTAGCCCAAGTCTTTTGTTGTTATTATTTAGCTTATGTTTTTATGTGAAAGATTTGGGCTGAGTCACCTAAACTCTGTTGCCTTGGTCTCTTTGTGGCCACTGACACATGTGATGAGAATATTTATAAACATTATTTGTGATTTCCTGTTTTCTTCTCAAAACCTTTCCTCTAGTCAAGCACAGATATCTACTTTGACTCTGGGGAGAAGTAGGATTGTTTCATGGGAATGGAAATAATAAGAAGCAATCAGTTTGTCATCTTTTTTTTTTTAAACTTCCCAAACAAGCTTTTGAGAATCAAAAGAGAAAACCCTAAGGGTAGCAGGTTACAGTGTTTAGAACATAACAATGGATTTGGAAAAATAGAATCATTCTATTCTTCCTCTCCCCCTACTGTGTGACATACACAGCTGGTGGGGGGTGGGGAGGTGGGCAAGGAGGAAAGATGATTGAGTATGACCTGAGAGGAAGTCTATAGTAGGAGAGGAGAGGATTTGGGGAGGCTTTTTGAAGAAGAGCAGGCCAGGTTAGGAGACTTTTATGAGTCAACCTTGAAAGGCAAGCAGTATCACCTCCACTGAATTCTACTGGTTAAGGCAGTTATAAAGATTCACTCAGGTTCAAGATGAGGGAACATAGATCTCAGTTCTTGATGGAGGAATGTCAATGCCAACTATAAAGGCATATGGGATACAACATATATTGTTGTAGCCTTTAACCAAAAATACCATCTGCTAGATTGGCTTAGCGTATCCACAGTACTCCAGATCCATAGAGGACATGGTGGATTCTAACAGTGCACAATTCCCAAAGAAAGACAACAAAAAGCTGAAAACTGTTCAATGTTTTATAATAAACTTCTTGCCTGTTTTGGATAAAGTGACATTTTTCCTGAAATAAAGAGAAACTTTCATAAAAAATGACTTTCAATTTCATAGAGATGTAATTAATTTTTCTTGTAATGTAATAGAGATATTATACATTGTCATGATTTATATCTACCAATTTTATCTCAAGATGCTTTGTTATGTTTTTCTACTTTTCCTATTTTTCTCATTTAAATTAATACTTTTTGATATCTTGGATGGGTGAATACCCTCAAACTTTTAAGTAACATTCTTAGGCTATAAAGTGAGATTCATGTTTTATATATTGAATTTTAATGTCTATATGATATATACATAAATGATTAAGCTGTAGTATCTTGAAATTACCTCAGTGGAAGAAAAGTAACTATTTTTATCTTTTCTCTCTTTTTTCTGTATCAGTTAGGCTGCTTTACGCTGTGATTCCTCTTAATGGCTTAACAAATGTGGATATCTATTACCCTACTAATAAGAATTCAAGAAATGGGACTTCTCAGGGTGTAGTAGGTCAGGGCTCTGGCGCTATATCTTGGAGGGGCTCTTAGCTCTGCCTCCTCACTGTGCTGGCTTTATGCTCAGCTCAGTAGCAGCATTTCTACTAGTCCGCAGAAGTTCTAGGCTTTACACCTACAGACAGCAATGAAAAGCACAAAGAGATGACCTCTTCTGATGTTTCCTTCTTAGGAATGAGAAACTTTTCCAGGAGATCTCTTCTCACTCATATATCTTTGGCTAGAATGGAGTCACAAGCCCACCTCAAAGAACCACTGGCAAAAGAATAGGACCAGCTTGATGGGTTTCCACCAAAGAAGATTTAACTCTGAAAGCTGGGATAGGGCCATGTTTCCTGAATCAAGTGTTGGCAAACAGTGGCTGTGGGTCAAATTCAGCCTTTTGCCTGTTTTTATAAATAAAGTTTTATTGGGTTATAGCCATGTACATTCTTTTACTTATTGTCGATGGCTGTTTTCACACTAAAACTGTTGAGTTGAGTAGTTGCAACGGATACCATGTCACCTGCAAAGCAGAAAATATTCACTATCTGTCCCTTTATAGGAAAAGTTTGCTAATGCTTGTCTTAAATCATAGAACAAAATTGAGGTTCTGTCATCAAGGAAAAAGAGAGGATGGGACAGGATAGGATAGACAACATGTTCTGCTAAACTTTGTACTTAATTTTCTGAAAAGTATCTTATGCTAATTTCCACAAACCTTATAGATATTATTACATTTATACTGTGACAGTTTATGCTATTACTTTATGTCAGTGGTCCTGTAAGGTTATTAAGGTTATTGTGTATCTGTAAATAATTTAAAGGTTTTCCTATGCTCTGAATTTTATTATATAATCTGCTGTAATAGGTTAAGATTGTACCTTTTCCCTTTGTTTTATCGAGTAGCCACAAAGCCCTACTGACCTCTAATCCTATCAGTAATCAGATCACATTTTCTACTCAATACTCTAGTTGGCCAAAATTTACGGAATGAATTAACTAGAATGAAACTTCACGAAGGGCCTAGTCTATTTAAATATTAGTGAGGTTTTTTTTTTTCTTCAGATTTTATTTTTAGAGCAGTTTTGGGTTTACAATAAAATTGAGAGGATGATAACAGAGATTTCCCATATACCCTCTGCTCCCACATATGCATAGCCTCCCCCATTATCAACATCAGTCACCAGAATAGTACATTTTTAATCAAGGATGAACCTACATTGACACATTATAATCATCCACAGTCCATAGTTTACCTAAGGGTTCACTTTTGGTGTACATTCAATGGATTTGGACTAATGTATAATGACATATATCCATCATTATAATATTGTGCAGAGTATTTTCACTGCCCTAAAAATCCTCTTTGCTCTGTCTGTTCATCTACCCCATCTTCCACCCCTGGAAACCACTGTTACTTTTATTGTCTCCATAATTTTGCCTTTTCCAGAATGTCATATAGTTGGAATCATATAGTATGTAGCCCTCTCAGATTGGCTTCCTTCACATAGTAATATGTATTTAGGGTTCCTTCACGTCTTTTCATGGCTTGATAGCTCATTTCTTTTTAGGGTTGAATGGTATTCCATTGTCTGGATATACCACAGTTTATTTATCCATTTATCTACTGAAGGACATTTTGGCTGCTTTTAAGTTTTGGCCATTATGAATAAAGCTGCTATAAACATCTGTGTGCAGGTTTTTTGCATAGACATAAGTTTTCAGTGATTTGGGTAATACCAAGGAGTGAGAGTGCAGGATCATATGGTAGGAGTATGTAGTTTTGTAAGAAACTGCCAAACTGTCTTCCAGAGTGGCTGCACCATTTTGCATTCCCACCAGCACTGAATGAGAGATCCTGTTGCTGACATCCTTGCCAGCATTTGGTGTTGTCAGTGTTCTGGATTTTGGTCATTCTAATAGGTGTGGAATGGTATCTCATTTTAATTTGCATTTCCCTGATGACATATGATATGGAGCATCTTTTCATGTATTTATTTGTCATCTTTATATCTTCTTTGGCTAGATGTCTGTCAAAAAGTCTTTGGCCCATTTTCAATCAAGTTTTTTTTTTTCTTATTATTGAGTTTTAAGGATTATTTGTATATTTTGGATACCAGTTCTTCATTAGATGTGTCTTTTGCAAATATTTTCTCCAAGTTTGCACCTGTCTTCTAAATCTTTTAATATTGCCTATCACAAAACAGAAGTTTTTAAATTTAATGAAGTCCAGCTTATCAATTATTTCTTTCATGGATCAGATCTTCTGTGTGGTACCTAAAAAGGCATCACCAAGGTCATCTAGGTTTTCTCCTATGCTATCTTCTAGGAGTTTTATGCTTTATATGTAGGTCAATTATCCATTTTGAGTTAATTTTTGAGTTGAAGGATATAAGGTCTGGATTTAGATTCATTTTTTTGCATTTAGATGCCCACGTGTTCCAGCACCATTTGTTGAAGAGACTACTGCCTTTTCTCCTTTGTCAAATATCAGTTGACTATATTTATATGGGTCTATTTCTGGGCTCTTTATTTTGTTCCATTGATCTAATTGTCTATTTTTCCATCAGTAACACATTGTCTTGATTACTATAGCTTTATAGCAAGTATTGAAGTCAGGTAGTATCAGTTCTCCAACTTTGTTCTTCTTCAACATTGTGTTGGCTATTCTGGTTCTTTTGCCTTTCCATTTAAACTTTGGAATCAGTTTGGTAACATCACTAAAATAAATTTCTGAGATTTTGCTTGGGATTGCATTGGATCTATAAATCAAGTTGGGAAGAACTGACATCTTGACATTATTGAGTCTTCCCATCCATGAACATGAAACATCTCTCCATTTATTTAGTTGTTCATTGATTTCATTTATCAGAATTTTGTAGTTTTTCTCATATAGATCTTATATATATTTTGCCAGATTTATACATAAGTATGACATTTTGGGGGCTGCTAATGTAAATGGTATTGTGTTTTAAATGTCAAATTCCACTTGTTCATTGTTGGTATATAGGAAAGCAATTAACTTTTGTATATTAATCTTGTATCCTGCAACATTGCTATAATTGCTTATTAGTTCTGGGAATTTTTTGTCAATTCTTTTAGATTTCCTCCATAGACAACCTTGTCATCTGCAAATAAAGACAGTTTTTTATCTTCCTTTACAATCTGTATACATTTTCTTTTCTTTTCCTGCTTTATTGCATTAGCAAGGACTTTCAGTATAAAGTTGAAAAGTAGTGAGTGGGGACATCCTTACCTTGAAATCCTGGGAAATCTTCTAGTTTTTTACCATTAAGTATGATGTTAACTGTAGGTTTTTTTGTAGACAGCCTTTATCAAGTTTAGAAAATTACCCTCTATTCTTGGTTTACTGAGAGTTTTTATCATAAATGGGTGCTGGATTTTGTCAAATGCTTTTTCTGCATCTATTCATATGATCATATGATTTTTCTTTTTCAGTCTGTTGATGTGCTGGATTACATTAATTGATCTTCAAGTGTTGAACTAGCTTCTCATACCTGGGATAAGTCCCACTTGGTTGTGGTGTATAATTCTTTTTACACTTTTTTTGGATTTTGGAGTTTATACTTTTTTTTGCTAATATTTTGTAGAGGATTTTTGCATGTATGTTCAAGAGAGATATTGGTTTGTAGTTTTCTTTTCTTGTAATATCTTTGGTTTTCGTATTAGGGTGATGCTGGCCTAGTAGAATGAATTAGAAAGTATTCTCTTTGCTTCTCTCCTCTTGAAGAGGTTGTAGAGAATTGGTATAATTTCTTCCTTGAATATTTGGTGGACTTCACTAGTGAACCTATCTGTGCATGGTGCTTTCTATTTTGGAAGGTTATTAATTATTGATTCTATTTATTTAACATATGTAGGCCTATTCAGATTATCTCTTTCTTGTGTGAATTTTAGCAGATTGTTTCTTTCAATGAATTGGTCCATCTCATCTAGGTTATCAAATTTGTGGGCATAGAGTTGTTTATAGTGTTCTTTTATTATCCTTTTAATGTCAATGGCATCTGTAGTGATGTCCCCTCTTTCACTTCTGATATTAACAGTTGGTGTCCTCTCTCTCTCCTTTTTTTAGTTAGTCTGGCTTATCAATTTGTTGGTATTTTCAAAGAACTATCTTTTAGTTTCTTTGATTTTTCTCTACTGATTTACTGTTTTTAATTTCATTGATTTCTGCTCTATTTCTTATTTCTTTTCTTCTGCTTACTTTGGATTTAATTTGCTCTTCTATTTCTAGTTTCCTAAGGTGAAAACCTGTATAATTAATTTTAGATGTTTCTTCTTTTCTAATATATGCATTCAATGCTATAAAATCCCCTGTAAGCACTGCTTTTGATGCAACTCACAAATTTTGTTAAGTTGTGTTTTCATTTTTATTTAGTTCAAAATATTTTTTAATTTCCCTTGGGAAATTCTTGAGATTTTTTTTCTTCGACTCATGTGTTATTTAGAAATGTGTTGTTTAATCTCCATGTTTTGGGGGATTTTCCAGTTGTCCTTCTGTTATTGATTTCTAGTTGAATTCCTTTGTGCTCTGAGAGCAGATATTGTATAGTTTCTATTCTTTTAAATTTGTTAAGGTGTGTTTTATGGCCGAGAATGCATTAATGTGGATTTTATTTCAATTCACAGGTCAATTTCAATCTAAGCAAAGACCAGTGCTGATAAGTCATAATTATTATCTGAGAAAGTCTGTGTGCTTAGGGGTCCCCTAGGGTCCACTGTGGGTTTGTGTAGTGGAGGAGGCATTGATTTAGGCATGTGTTCCAAATTGGAATTTTCAGAATAGAGAATGTGAAATCTACCTGCTATTAAAGGATGAAGTGGCTATAAGCAATCTAGAAAGCCTGCTTACTAGGAAATACTGCCTTGAATACATTGGTCAAAAATTTAATTATGAGAAACAATATTAGTTGCTGGAAGATACACAGTCTTGTTATATATTCTTCAGGGACCTACATATTTAAAATTACATCCTTCACTCAAGTCTGAACATCCAAGAACTATATGCTTGGGTCATATAATTTTGACTTTTCTTACAGTTGTTTTTACCAAAGAATTCTTTGGTGTTATGCCCTTGTTTGGTACTGAGAAATGCTGTAAGAAATAGCCACATGAAAATCCCCATTGCACAAATTGTAAGGATGTTGTTGAAAATAGCATCAGTTCCACCACTCTGATAGCTGTATGAATTCCAGCATGAAATTCAGCATGAAAACTGTATCTTTCCTCAGTACTTGGAGTGTTTTTAAACTTATGGTTGATGAGAATTTTTTTCAGTATCCTATTTTTGTATATAATTATATATGGACTTCAGGTAAAACATATCAGACCAACAGGGAACATTTGGTTGAAACAGAGGTGGCAGCTGGACATACCCACTCCATTTGTCATTGGAGCCCTGAGACAGTTTTGGGGGAAATCTTAGGTTCTGTTGAACTAGTCTGGAACCTACCCACAACTTATTGCATTCCCACTTGGCTTCACACACCAAGAAGCCTACAGACAAATTTGTAGTCCAGCTTTAGATCGCTTGCATTGCTTGACCTAATGATTCTACCCCCACCGTTCCTTTCCTCTGAGTTCTATACCTTTAACAACAACAGCAACGTCTTATAATGTAAGAAAAAAATTACTTCTAGAAAATTCTTCAAATCCTTTTTAGAAAGGGTAAGGTATAATTTGATCATTATAAATATTTCTAGGTTTGCGACCAAGAGTTTCACCAAGGATCTATAATAAGCTCATTATATAATTGTTTTATGCAGCATAATAAGCCCACTGTCAGATTCTTCCTGTAATATTCTACACTGCACAGGTAAACACACAGATTAACACCTATATTTTAAAAGTGTTTGCTGGCCTCCCTGTCACCTGAAGGCACAGCTGATAAAAGGTGAGAATTGTAGGTGTAGACTTCACTTTATAAAAGTTGTTCCTTTTTCTTGCATGGAGTTTTTTTCTTTTCCACCTTGAGAATCAGAAATTGTATTCATCCTAGCTCCTTTCATTCTCATGAAGCTAGCTGAAATCCTAGCTGGTAACATGCCCCATCCTTCCCCCTGTTAGCTTTTATCACAACAGAGTGGCAGACCTTTCAAGGGGCTTTCTCAAAACCTCTCTGGGGTTTTGCTCCTGCTCTTATAAAGACTCTCGACTTTTGTGAAAGCATTCGGAATGTGTATCATGCAAACCACCAGACACAAAATCTCTTAGACTCTTCTATGTGGCATTTCTATAATGCTTATATCTGTAAAAACCCAGGTCTCTTTGGAATCAATTGAAAATATGAAATGTTTTTAAACTTTTTTTAAAAGAAACGATATGCAGATATCTCAGCAAATCCAGCTGTCTCTGGTATATACTCAGTGGGGGAGGTTCCAATAAGGTGTCTCTGAGTAATCGCTGGAATTGGAAATAAAATGTGTGTGGGGGGCAGATGTTACCTCATCAGCATCCTTTCCTCCTGTCAGATACCCTCCTTTATCTTTACAACCAGGCATTCCAATGTGGGTCCAGGAATATTTCCATGTGTTGGTAGCATTACCTCTCCTTCTGCTTCTAGTTCAGGTGGCTTAAACATTTCTGGGTGTGTAAAATGAAATAACAAAAACAGGTTCTTCATTCTCAGATTTGATATTCTCTCTGATAGAATGACTGTATTCAGAGAGTGACAGTTAAAAGATAGATTGAACCTGGGCAAATAGATAATATGAAAGATAATAGATTCCAGTTCACTTTCATTTCAACACACTCCCAGAATAGCGACATTATTTGAATAAAAAATAGTGTTAGGATTAGCTGCTTTAATTGGGACAGTGACAAACCAGAAAGTGTCTAAAGGACAGAGTTCAGGATGGGGAAAATATTATAGGAAAATACAATGTGAGAAAAAGGTGAAGGAACTAAGAATTTTTACCAAGGGAACAGATAAAGTGTGTGTGTTTGTGTGCTCTGTGTCTGTGTATGTGTGTGCGTGTGCATGTACTGATATGCAGGGGTGATGGAGAGAAAATTTTGAGCACTATCAGATGGAAGAAATAGAAAATAAATCATTAGATGAAGACTCTATTTGTGGCTTCAGAGGCTGCAATATACATATAAGAACTTTCTTTAGCAATTAGTTGATAGCAGGTGGAATACTCTCACTTGGAAAGGCATGGTTCTCTGTCATTGAATTTACAGTCACTGATAAATTTCCAGTAATTGTTAGACCTTTCTTAGAGGTGCTGTGGAAGGCATCCTGCATACAGGTTGGCTTAGAGAACTCAAACTGAAAGCCTCCCCAACTCTGAGCTATCACAATTCTCTAATTTTAATTCAGATTGACATTTCTATTTTCCTAATTTCACCTGGCCAGAGTAGTGCAGATCCTAAAATAGGCATGGCCGTGATGCTCTACCTAATGTGTTCTTAGGTATCATAATAGAATTATGACTGTTCTTTGCCTTCTTGGTGATCCAAGGGGTTTCAGACAGCTGGAAACCTCTTTCTTCCATCAGAGAAGAACTAAACATTCCGACTTGTGGCACCTCTTTCAAGACGGTGTGCCACAGCATTCTTTCTGTGCCTAATTCTTGCATTAGCCAACTTTTTTCTCGTCATGGGCTTCATAGCAGTTTCCATGGTTTTCTCAAATTAACTGTTTCCCTAACCATCTAAATTACTTTCACTGGAATGGTTCAGGGGATGGAGAGAACAAGATCCCATACATTTTAAATGTGAATATTATTATCAGTTGCTCTTAAAGTTTGGAAATTTCCTTCCCTATCTTCTACTTTATCAGACCACACATTGCTGCCACATTGCCTGTTTTTTAAAGAATACATACTAAAAGGCACACTCCAGACAAATCTTTGCTGTTATTTAGGACATCCAACCCCATGTATCAGTGTAGCTTCAAGATGGTCCACTCAAATTAGGATAATTCAAGGAAGGTTTAATAAAGATCCTTTTTGCAAAGGTGTGGGAAAGGTGTACAGGAAAGTACAATGGGTAGTGCACTACTCAGGGACCAGTACAGTGGATCCAGGTCTGAAGGGAGGAGTCATGCAGAGATAGCTGTCTTGGGAGAAGCTTTGACCTTAGGTTGAAGCTGAGAGCCAGTCTGAGGTAACCCAGCAGGGAACCAGAACAAATACCTGACTCCGTGATCTGGTCTCCCTCTCCTGCAGAATCCCCCATTTTATATATTGTAGCCTCTGAAGCCACAAGTAGAGTTTGCACCTAACGATAACTCTTCTACTTCTTCCATTTGATAGCGCTCAACATTCTCCCTTTGATGTTATCCATATAGTCAGGCTCCTGGAGCAGAGCAGACCTGGTGAAGGGTGAAACGTGGATCCAAAGGGGCAAATGGCAGGTTTCTGGCACCCAACATTTGCCTGCTCTGACAGCATGGATGGAACCTTAGAGAGGCCTTGATTCCAATTTTTAGTCTTCTCCCAGAATGCTTAGAGAAGACCATTTTGGACCGCTTTCTCTTGAACCTTTTGTTTTAAATGCCTTCTGAGACAGTATCACATGAGTAACATGAAGGGAAAGAACTGAGAGGAAGAAAATAACCCTATCAAGCTCACCAAAAGTTTCACTCTCCACCTGGCGGCCCTAAGTGGCACCTTTTATCTCCTTGCTGACCTCTGTTGTGACAGTTTCATTTTTCCTAGGGGTAAAGTAGAAGGCTGTCTTCAGTTTTTCCCTTGTCTTTGGATTGAAGACTCTCAGGGGGAAGAACACATAGCGATTCTGAAATTCTCAGGGAAACTTACTGTTCTAAAATTGTGCTAAGAACATAGACCTGAAAACAGTGCTAGAGCATGAACATACATCTCCTTCTACTGGCTTTAATGCTACATTGTCCCTTGTGGACGATTAGCCATCTTCTTCCCTTTGTATTCTTATTAGGGAATCATCATTTTGAAGAGGTGTTGGCTAACATTACTACCTCTGTTTGATATCACAGCCGGCGTTTGACATTTGTGTCTTTCTCACATATTGTTGAGTGAGAAGTCAGAATATTCAGCTCAGCAAACCCAGAGCAACAATTTGGTCTGTAATGTCACATAAAATGCCATGCTGAAAGTCATATCAGGATTTTGAAAATAGAAGTGTTTAGCATAATTTTTTTTGTAGATCTTAGAGAAACTATGACTGTTTTTGAAAACTTGATGGGAATTAGTTGTTTAATAAAAATAAAGGTAGTAGGCTGGGAAAGATATTTGATAAAAGCACATTGCAGGTGACATAAAACACCTAAGCACCACTCTCTTCTCTTTTTCTGTTAGCCCTGCCCAGTATAACTAGAAAAGTAATGTTCTAAGGATGGCATTAATCTTCTCTTGGTCTTGGTAGAGTTGGGTGAAATAATAATAATTTGCATGCATCAATGTGTATATTACTGGTACAAAATCAGAAGTTGTACCTTGCAACATGATACAGAAAAAAAATCATGCTTGATTTGATATTTTTAAAAAGATTTAAATAGGTCTCTGGCAAACTATTTTTCTACTTTTTAACCTAGATCTGAGGTTGGCAAACTTTTATGGAAAGAACCAGATAGTAAATATTTTAGACTTTGCAGGCCAGATGGTCTCTGTCACAACTACTCAACTCTGTCATTGTAGTGCAAAAGCCACTGTATACAGTACATAAATAAGTGGACATGGCTGTGTCCCACTTAAACTTTGTTTACAAAAACAGGCTTGGGCCGGACTCGGCCTGCTGTGGACTCTTGACCTAGAGGTAGACATTTTTTGTCTATTATTTCTCAATTTTATATACTAATGACCTTGATAAAGTTGGATAAAAACTAGATACTTTATTAGAATTATGAAGCCCTTCACAAGAATTCAGAATGTTAGGAGATCATGACTTTTCTAGCACTGACCACCATGAGAGAAGGATACCCCAGTAGATGCTATCATATTTTAAAGATCCCCTGGAACATCTGATGATTTAGTGGTTTCAAAACAAAACATTAAATGTTCTTATCATACACATACACAGACACATGCACAAAAATAATAATAAATAAAGAGGGCAGGAGGAAACTTTTGGAAGTGACAGATATGTGTATGGCATAGATGGTGGTGATGGTTTCACAGGTGTATACTTATTTCCAAGCTCATCAAGTTGTATACTTTAAATATGTACAGATTTTGTATGTCAATAATACCTCAACAAATGGGTTAAAAACAAGACCCAAGGGTTTGTTCCAGAGAAGAAAAAAATGAACAAACAAAAGTCCCAAATGTGCTCAAATAATGTATCAATGTGATCCAGCCATTGAGCACACAGAGACATGCATTTCACTTATACGAAACTGATCCATCAGAGGACAAAGAAGCTGTACTAAATATTAGTAGGGGGAATTTTTCTTTAACTTGAGAAGAATGGATTTAGTCAATCATGAGTTGAAAATAAGGTATGATTTTTCTGCAGTTACTGAATCTCTTGTTTTTCTTGCCTTTGTTAACACCCTTCAGCTAGAGATCACCAGGAACACATCTATAGTTGAAAAAGTTTGGTTTATCATTAATTGTAGTTAGAGACAATACACGTCATGGGGACTGACCACGGCAACCTTAACATTTCCTTCAGCTTGACTAAAGTTTAGACAAGTTTATTCATGATTATAGGCCCCTGACTTCCCTTTCCTTAGAGCATTTACTTTGGAAAACTTGCTATTGTAAATTCTTTCTCTACCCTTTGAGATGTAAATCTTCTCCCAGCCTCTTGCCAGTTTTATAACCAGAAATGTCCTTCTCAAGGCCTGTGAGTCATCTCTTTGAAATGGAATCATCAAGGAAGATAGTGTCCCTGTCTCCAGGTCTCTGTGAGAGGGTAGAAGCCTAACTTCATAAGCACTAATTAGCAAACAAAGATGGTCTAATTACATTGGCCAACCTCCGGCTAATGTCATCCAGTAGCTTTCCACCCACTTACCCTGGGCTTAAAAACTCACCCACTTTTTGTTTCAGGGGAGTTGGGTTAAATATCTCTCCTATTGCAATAGTCTTGAATAAAGTCTTCCTTGCCAGTCACAATTTTTCTTTGATAGAAACTATGGGTGTCCCAAAAGAGGGAATTAGGACTTACGGGATTTGTGCTTTGGTTGGGTAATTTTGTGGAGGCTTTAAGGAAGTGGGAGCTCACTCTGTCAGCAAGCAGGGAAATTCTATGAATGAGTATCTAAGTAATCTTATTTATAGGGAGGTGGACTAGAGTGAGGGCAAAGCTGTAACTGGTAAAGAAGTAGAAGTCATTTAATGAGAAGAGATGTTTCATGGGTTGCACAGTGACTTTGCTTTTGTCTCACTTTTTATCACAGTCTCAGAGTGACGTTGTCTGATGTTGATGTTCTCTGAGACTACTTATGTCCAACAGGAGAACAAAATGACCTGATTGTGAGCATCAGACCAGCTTGTAATAACACTGAGGCCTACCTGTGAAGTCTGAACAGCTCCCAGATGTGGAAAGCTGCTTTTTTTCTTTTTCATTTTGTTACACAAGAAGAGAAATATTGCTGCTGCAAATGTGAAAGTTTTAAAGGCTTAGGACAAAGTAATGGTTTGGGAACTCATATTTTCAGAAGATCAGAAGGGTCCATTCACACATATATACACAAACACATAATACTCTCTTGTTCTCATAATAACAATAGTATCTGATGAACTATAGTTTTGACGAATTAGGAAAAAGCTTTACCTTAAGTACTGGTATGAATAAAATGCCCTCAAGGAATTATAAGATCAGGGCTATTTTATCTATGCTTACCTTATACTCTTGATCAATCAGTGTTCTTTGAGGTTGATAACTAGCTAGTTTAGGATTTGTCTTATCTTGAAATGAAGGTCTTATAATAAGTAAATATCCCTTGAGCTCACCTGTTTTTGCTGAGTTAAACAATCACTCTTACCAACAAGTCTTTGCTGGAGGTGAGATGAAGCTCTCCTGGTTGAATGACGTGCCAGAGACTGGATTGTGAGCTGACCATATTGAACCTGCAAGACCCGTTCTTGCTTGGTGAGAATTGATTTGGTCAATTGACTTTAGCAGGCTTACTTTGATCTTGGTGGAATTTACTTCTTAGCCTAGCGGATCTTCTATTCATTGTGTAAAAGACACCCAGTGCCTTTTACTCTGTGAATGGAAGATCACATCCATCTAAATGAACAAGATTCATTTATTCATCCTAAAATATTTACTGAGCATCTCCTATATAACAGTCACTGTCCTAGATATTGGTAAACATTAGTTAACAAAACAGACTCTCGTGGATCTTAGCATTTATGGAGACAGGCAATAAACAAACAAATCAATAAATAATGTGACACATTGTGAATGAAAACAACAGAATTGGAAATAATATATTGGAAGAGAGGTGTATAGAATTGGTTTTCTCTGAGGAGCTGAAATTAAGTGGAGACCTTAAAGTTGAGAAAGGATTAGTTATGCAAAGATGGAGGTGACGAACCAGCTCCTTCCTTTCTCTCTTCTTCGTAACTGATCCATCAACATAGATTTAACTAATAGCCTGATGCCATTGCTTTGTTTTATTTATACAACATTTGCTTGTTTGGCTGGGTCTGCAACCCTCATTAAATTTTGTTCTTTTATGTTACATTTACAGTTACATTTTATTGATATAGTTACTGTTACAGTTTGACCTGTAATGTCTCACAAAGAGATGTCGCCTTAAGTTGCGAAGGCAGGATACTTAACCTGTCTTACTTTTGGAATTCAATTAGTTTTCTATGGTGTTTAAGGACAGTTTTCTTTTCATCAGAGTTTCTGACAGTGAGAAGCAGCAGCTTGTATTTCTAGGTTTGATATATAGGTTAAGTTCTAGCAGCTTATCACATTTTTATATAGATCAATACAGCTGGGAAAAGCATGAAACCATGGTTTCTGGTCAGTTGAAATCTTTTTGTCATTTCCAATGTCCTGTTGACAAGTTCATGGCCTGTCTAGGGAGTGAGAGAGAGAGAGAGAGAGAGAGAGCTCCTCTTTTTGTCTCTATTGCAGTTTCTATAAGTCGCATGACCATGTTTCATTTCCCTTTTATTCTAAATCTTGATATCAGTTAACATTCATCCTCTCCCTCACTTTGCACATCCAAATAGTCACTGAATTTGTTCACTCACTTTGATTTTGCTCTTTTTTCTATCTTGATATTTCTATCTTGAGTACCTGTTACTCTAGGTCTATGCTGTCCAATAGGATAGTAATTAGCCATATGTGGTTATTTAAATTTAAATTCAATAAAATTAAATGAAATTTAAAAAATTGCTAAGTTGCAGTAGCTACCTTTTAAGTGCTTAGAAGAGACATGTCGCTAGTGGCTACCATATTGGTAGAACATTTCCATCACTGCAGGAAGTTCTATCAGACAGTGCTGCCTCAGACTATGACAATAGCCTCTCTGCTTCCAAAATTGTATGAGTTCTCAAGCAAAGTCAGTCTCGTCTTATTCTATTCCTTGTTGCCAAAGTCAGTCTTCTTAAAGTCCTGATCTAGCTGTTTTGCTTCCTTGATCAAAAATCTTCAAGGGATTTCTTACTAACTTCTGAATTAAATTCAAACGGCTAGCCCTGACATTCCTAATGCTCTAAGATCTAATCCCATTCTCCATTCATGCAACTAGTAAATATGGTTTTAAATGATGACACTCTGTTCTGGCAAAGGGAACAGTGAAACTGATATTCTCAAGTGTTGCTGGTAAATTGACGTCTTTCTAGAAATAAACATGGTAACAGCTATAAGACACGTAAAAGGAGTATAACATTTACTTCACTAGTTTCATTTCTGTTAATCTAATATTCAAAAACTAGCTAAAGATGTGGTCAAAGATATGTGCAGAAAGGATTTCATCACAGCTTAATATTTGGGAAAAATTGGAAATACTCTAAATGCTCAACCAATAGGGAAATGCTTAAATCAATTATGCTGTCGCTATACCAGTGAGCCTCAATTTTGTAAACTTGATACCACAAAAATCTTTATAGCTTCGTTTACTGCCACTCCATTCATTTGTCCATTACTTCTTTACTTCAGGCACATCAAATACTTTTATGGTAAACCTTCATTTTTTTTTGTATAAGCTGTTCTGTCTGCTTGGAATGTTTTCTCAGTCCAGATCACCAAATGTCTACTGATGCTTTAAAACCAGCTCAGATTTCATCTCCTTCATGAATTTTTCTTGGACTTTCTCCATCAGAGATGATAGTTCTTTTCTTTATGCTTCCATGGCACTTGTATAGCATTTATAATATTATATTTGCAGTTCATAGCTTATCTGTTTCTCTCTCCCAGTCTCTCACTAAATGTAAAATCTTAAAAGCTGGAATAGTGTTTTTTATTTACCGTTTTTTTTTTAGTATAGGACATAGTACCTGGCCCATTTTTGATACTAAATAATGTTCCTGAATAAGTGAATGCAGGGAAAAATAAATGCAACTGTAATCATTAATATCCAGAGGGATTCAATGAACACTGTAAGACCACCCCCCCCCCCGCTTTTTTTAAATGATCGTTTTGCGGAAATGAATGTGGGAAAAGAGGAGATAACCATAGAAATGAACTGGAGGAATGTTAAAGGTTTAATTTTGTATTATTGTTAATGTTAATCCTCTTCAGGCTGTGTAAACTTTGTTCAGTTAAGCAAATACACCACAACACAAAGATTTTGTATTTGCTGGGAAATTCACAGTTGCAAATGCCTGTGTATTTTCAGTGTCCTTAGGAACCTTAGCAAATAACTAACAGATTTGCATTTTCCTTCCACCTAGAGTGAAAGGTCTCTAGGTCCCTGACTGAACAATGACATTAAATAAATACTTATAATACAGGCATAGAGTTAGTAGAAGGGATTTTGGCTGATCTTTGATTTTGAAATAGATTATTCGCAGATACTGTAGCCCAGTAAAGAGAAGAGAATTAAAATTACGTTTATAATTATATTTGTACTCCATATGCACTGTTAACATAAGGTTTTATAAATCATGACTTTTATATATTAGGCAGGTCATGTAATTTTGAAACAAACAGTCAAGTGCAAATGACACAAACTCATGTAGTGGAAAAAACAAAAAGAATCCTGCAATGTAACCACTAGTAGCTTTAAAAAAATTACACTGAAAAATTCATGCATAGTATTTTACCACCAAATCACCCCATTTTACACCATATGTTTAGGGAACACTAAATTCTTCAAACTTTTCTATTTTGGTTGCTCCATAAATAAATAATGAAAGAAAGTCAATAAATCCAAATCTCCCTTCCACATATTTATTTATATAAACTTATACTTTCAAGAATTTACATAATAATTTATATGGGGAAATGCTCTGCAGGGATTTTTGTCATCAATCCTTGTCAGAGCACTTTGACTTTAGTGAAATTTATGAATTTTGTTTTACATATGGTATAAAAAGGTACAGGAAGATGGTGGTTTCCTGAAAGTGACAAATCAAGATAGTAGAAAGCTAAATGGAAAAAATTCTTGATTTCCACTTGAAAAAAGGACGTTTGAATATCAGCGTTATCAAAGCCAGCAGTGTTATCAGCAAGCACGGTACAAAGGAGGTGATATGGTCCGTGGGGCCCTGGAATGAGAGTAGATGTGAGCAGAGTTTAATGAAAGGATGGTCTGACTATTGTTTTATAATCTTTACTCCATAGAAAAAATACTGATTGCCTATTTCTGATTTTTAATTAGTTTTTAGTTATTTAATTGTTTTAAGTGTATTATTTTGAATAAAATGTAAGTAGGCAATTTCTGATTTATTTTATTCCTTAAAATGGGTTATCCAATCTTGGGTATAAAACCATTCAGTTTCTGTTCCCAAATAACTGGCATCAGCTTACACGTGGTGGCAGTAAAACCTGAAAGATGAAGAAAATCTCTTGACTGGCTTCTTAAAAGCCTAGTTAAGAAGTAGCTCCAGCCTCCAATATCGGGGAGTAAGAATGTCACCACAGGTTGCCACAGAGGCTTTGTCCCAATTACACACAAAACTGAAGAGCAGGAAGCTTTTGAGTTTCCCTTCAAATGGGAGCATGTGGGCCTATTGGGTCATGGTGCTGGAGAACGTATACGTGTGGCGGGGAAAAGCTGCTGCAGAGTTTGCTGTGAGTAAGTTCAGTAATTGTACTCACTGGCACACGAGTCTCCCAGAGGCACAGTGATTCCCTGAGGGAGACCAGTGGGTTCCTGGGAGAGTTAGAGTATTTCAGAATTTTCTAGTGAATTGATGTTGTATCGTTTTGGCCCACTTTAGAAAATAATACAGTATATTTTTGCCTCTAAATACATTTGATTTTCATTACATTTTCTAGGCCTAGATCCTAGAACTAGGTGACAATTTACCTCAGCAAGAGTCCTCTATTTCCTTTTATGCATTGGTTCTTTGGAAAGAGGGAAAATCACTTTGCTGACAAAGTAATTTCTAAAACTTGTCTAAACTGCATTTACCGATGCAACCAGGTTATTCTCATCTCTAAAAATCTCCTCCAATTTTGCTCTTACTATTAAATTATTTCTTTCTTTTATAACCCTCATCTAGTCTGCACGGTTTATGTTATCTGCATTATCTTCTGATGATCTGCTTGTTTTCTTTCAAGAAACAAACCTATTCTTTTTGTTCCCTTTGTCTGGTCCTTTAAACTTACACTAAATGTCTTCTTTGCTATTTATACACTTAAAACGAGTGATTTCTCACTCTTTATAGATGCAAACCATCTTCTAAGAAGTCTAGCTTCATAGTTAAAGCAAACAAAAAGCCCTCATTCAATCAACTATATATGGCTTACCATTCTGATCAGTTTCTTAATGTGACCCTAATTAACTGCAGGAAACATTTTCACTCAGGTTTCTTAGATTTTTTTTTTCTTTTTTATCTGGGAAGGAAAAAAAAAAAACGTCCTCAGTTTGAGTGTAAGCTCAGGACCATGCCTGTAATGGTGGAAGGGGCGGCAGGACAGGACATTATTACACATGATATGCTGACTGGTCAAGTACACACAGGGAATCCAAACAAATGATCCTTTAACCGGGCTGGGGGAAGTGGGATCCATGTGGGAGTTCTAGAATGACCCCTCCATTCTTTAGAATTCCCCCCAGTTCCTTAGAGTGTAATGGTCCTTCAGTCTTGGGCTGAGGGCTCCCGATATGACGTTTCAGGGTGGGTTGGAAACCCATTTAGTTCCTTTAACCACTGTTCTCTTGCTTCCAGACTTCTCTGGTGCTGGTTGTCTGTGACTCAATATATCTGATTCCTCTATGGATAAGCCTACGAGTGTGGGGAACGAGCTTGGACTACAATGACTGAGTGTCTAGAAGTCATCAGTACATTCACACTGCAACATTGCCTGCTTCCCAAAAGACCGCCACGTGTGAATTAAACAATGGCTCTGTCTCTCTCTTGTCATTATGAATTGATCGGTTCTACCACATCAACTTTGCTATTGATATGTGCCCAGCTTCAAAAGGGGAAAAGGGAGAAAAAAAGAAATCTTATTTATAACCCTTTCCTCCTGTAGAGATATCTTTTGAGCCCTTGAAAGTGGAACTGGCCATTTTCATGTTAATAGATAGAGAAGCCCGCTGAATAAATTTAAGGAGTATATGATATCACTTCCCTGCTCAAAACCCTCTGATGGCTTTCTATCACACAGACAATGAAATCTAGTCTTCACCACAATCTGCATGACCAAACACAATCATGTCCCCAACTTCCTTTCCAATCTCACTTCTCATCACACTTCCTTGAACTTTCTTCTCTGGCTCTGTTAGCCCAATTGCTGTTCCTTGAATATATCAAATGTGATGCTGTCTCAGAGTCTCTGTACTCGCTATGCCCTCTGCTTGCAACACTTTTCCTCCAAATGTTAACCTCACATCTCTAGTCAACTGTCACCACCCAAGAGAGGCATTCCTGACCACTCTATTTAAGATGGCAGGCTCATACAACTTTTATTTCCTCATCGTTGAGGTTATATTGTATAAATCATCAGTGCAGAGACTATTCTATTCACACTGCCACATCCTTAACCCCTAGAGCAATATCTTTCTCATAGGAATCAGCCAATAAATATCAACTAATTTTGTTTTTATTAATGGGTCACTGTATTGGCTACTACTGTGCCTCGTCAATGGGCTATACTGCAGTTGGTACTGCCTCAGAAATGCCACCTCTTTCTCCTGAGAATGATGATGGAATGATGACTTGGATACTTATGGAAGCTATAAAGAGTAGATTTTATTAGAGCATGGTTCTTGTGATCCAAGATGGTAGAGAATATTAAGGCATAATATGACACATGGGGTAATTCATTCAGGAAAAACCATCAAGGTGACACGTCTTCAGTCAATTATCTCCTATGATCCACTGAAATAAGTTTGTATTGATATTTTGTCTTTAATAACAAAGTCATCTGAAACACGGGTGACATACCATAGTGAAAGGTTTCTTTACCTCCTCTAGTCAGGAATGAGTAATTCCCAGGATGAATAACTTTCCATCCTAGAATGATGTTACAGGGAAAAAATTATTTACTTTTGTTTGGGGCTCCCTGCCTTCATCTGTTCTGACCAAGAGACAGGTTTAAGAGTCAGTTACTATGCAAGTCTTCCAACTATTTTATTGAGGATCAAAAAGTTTAAGATTACTACATATCATACTCAAATGGATCCACAACCAGAGAAATTTAGTAACATTTATTTAAAAATTGACAGAGACTTCTGTAATAGAAAAAAGCTTGTAAAGCTGGGTCATGGATTTCCTAGTCCGTACATACAACGACTTCTCTTTTCTTCACATTTGGATGGGAGGTCTAGATGGCCATTAGCATCTACTTTATGTAAGAGGAAAAAAAGGCAGGCAGGGATGGCTGCTATAAACATAACATTCCCAAACAGAAAAAAATGTTCTCACGTCCAGCTAAAGTAATAGGAATTGCAGACTGGAAGTTGCTTTGTCAAGGATGACCTCCTTTGGGCATATTTCTCCTGCATTATTATGCTTACAGAATCTCCATCTTTTTCCTTGGCTGGAGTTGCAGTACCACAAGGCCTTTCTGGTACCATGGCTATGCTCATGCAATGGTAGTAGGTAGGAAAAAAAAAAGGTTTCTTGCACCACAAAAGTTTTCAAGGATTTAAACACATCAAAATTTCTTTTGAGCTTCTGATACAAAGTTAACTTACTTAAATACAAGTTACAAATAGTATAACTGACTTGAAAAGAAATACTGTATCTTGTATCCCTTTCCATTGTAAGAAATTTCTTCTTTGACTATAAATTTCATCTCAATAACAACATTAAATTGCCATGTGTGGATTTCAATTAGATCCCAATTTTGACTAATAAGTATGGCTTTTTATATATTTGAGTAAAAAAACCAACTCTTTATTTCTGTGAATTACAATCTGCACTGCATCTCAGCAGGTCCAGCATTGTTTTGGTCTTTTTCCTTCAGTTGCAACTGAAATCCATATTCTTAAGGTTAGGAACACAAAGCCTGCAATCAGCTCATTAGTGGATTGGGTCATTATGCTCAAATTATACATTAATTTTACCTGAAGTACTTGGAACTAAGTAACAAAAAAAGGCCTCAATATCTGCTGCCTTAAAGGTTATTGAATTCTTAAATTATTGCAACTGGTTACTCAAATCATAGCAACAGCATCTCAACTAGACCTTTTTGCCTCCAGCCTTTCTCTTCTCTCTCTTTCATTAGCTTGTCACCAAAATTATTTCTCTAAGTCACAGATTGGCTTATGAGTCTTCCTATTTGGAAATTTGGGATGATGTCTTCTAACTTACAGAATTAAGTTCAGACACCTTTGCTTAGGGTTCAGGGCTATTTATAATGTCAAATCAACCTACCTTTTTAACCCATCTCCTCCATGCACTTAGCTCCTCCTACACCCTGACAACCAACAAGCCATCTTTTCTAGTCATACACACACTTTCATGTCTCTAGAATTCATGTTTCATGGTTGTCACTGTCTGAAATGAACTTCCTTCCCTTCTTAGTTTGGTTAAACCCAACTCAACCAATATGTCATCTCCTCCAGGCAGCTCACTCCCGCCCTCCACTCCTTCCCTTACCTCAGAAAGAAGTTATGATTATCTTCTCCAATATTCAGCATAAAGAGAGGGGTGTTACTGAAAAGTAATAATAAAGTAAATTTCTTCCCTCTGTACCAGTTAAGCTGTTGGACCTATAATATTTAAGCATGTTCTATTTATTTTAAACTGAAAAACCTTCATCAAATGACATATGTGTAAAATCTGTGCTCTGTTATTTATTCTTATAGAACACATCCGACAGGATTGTGTTTGTCAGCTGGGCTATTAGCCCTGTGAACTGCATAAACTGCGATGCCTACCAGTTCATAAAGAGGATATGCATGCAGAATACTCAGGACTTTTTTGCTAAGCTGGCCTACTTGTCCTGACTTCCTTGGAAGAGGACCCTAACTGCAGCCTGCTTTCACAGACCCATTCTCGTCTGCCCATCTGCCAGTGTAGAGGACATTAAGTGTGATATGTGCTCTGACAGAGGAAGCAACAAGATAAGTGGGATGGTTTTTAGGAAGTTAGGGAAAGCTTCCAGAAGGAAGGATCATTACTTGAGACTTGAAGTAGGAGTTGGTTTAGGAGTTAGTCAGTGAAAAAGTTAGGCAACAGAATGGAGCGAATCTCAGAGAGATGAAGGAGACCTGGAGATGAAAGACACTGGAGAAGCAAAATGAATTCAGTATGAGGGGAGCATTGAGTGTGCCCCCTGCGTGTGCATGGGTGTGTGCATGTGTGCTGTGTCAGCTTCCCATGGGGAGAGAAGATGAGAACAGCACAGGTCAAATGTTCTGAGGAAGTTCAGTTCAATAGTCAAATACCTTTTATAAAACTAGCTTATATATTTACATTACTGTTTTCCTTACCTAGTTATTTTTAAAGTTCTGTCAAATAATTAACACTTATTGAGGGCCTACTGTGTGCAAAGCACATTAAGTACTGTGGGGAACAAAAAGAATTTTGAGGTCTGATGATAATGTAAGAGAGATAAACTGCATACAAATAATTAACATACCAGGTAGAAAGCAATAAGAGCCATATGAGAGATAAAAACAAAATGCTAAGAGAGTTCAGAGGAGGGAGAATTCACACATTTGTGTGTGGCTGACCTATTTTTACTAACACTATGATAATCTTAGCTATGCAGCTCATCTCAACCAAGATGATGTTAATTTTGCAACTTTGACCTTCTGCAGGGACAGGCTCTATAAAAACATCCTATTTATAATACAAACTTGGTCCAGCTACTGAGCGTCTGCAGGCTGACAGTCTAAAGGCATCAAAGCTGGAGAGCTTCAGTGGTTTAAGCTCTAGATGAGTGGAGGTAACAGAAATGGAGGCTTAACATGAACTAAACTTGGGGCTGTACTTGTTAAGTGTGAGTCAGTGTGGAGTTTTAATTGCTGGTAATGGGCAAAGGGAAAAATTAAGAGAAAATCAGAAAGTATTATTAATGTAAAAACAGTAGACTTTTTTCTGAGTACAGTTGCTAATGCTCTGCCCATGGAGGAAATAAGTTTAATTTGTGAAAAGACATCTTTCCCTTCACTGTAAGACACCTTCGATGTACCTCCTCTGAGTGGACACACCAAACTATGGTAGCCCGATCTTAGACCTGTGTGCTGGTGGTGATCTGCCTCAGCTTTCCCAGGGACGTGCAGCATTAGCTCCACTAGCTGATGAGCCTAAATTTGCCAGGCCTGGTAAATGGATGTCCCAATGCACCAGATGAAAAGGTTAGAATTAGTTCGTCTACTCTGAGTCCAGTTTTGTGTTCATTGAACTGTGATCACTTCTTTTTGACCCTGCTGAACTTGCCTGGCCTCTAAGACTGGATTTCACATCTTTCCATCTTTAAGCAGCTTGTGCTACCCTGTCAGCAGAAATAATTATTACTTTCCATCCCCTGGAAATAAGAGTCGTCAGAGCCAACCTCTTGTACTTAATTCTGAGCCCTCAACAAACATTTTAAAAAGGCAAGTGTAGCAAATGCAAGATAGTGGAAAAGCTCCAGACTTAGAGTTGGAATCCTGATTTCATTGCTTAATAATTATGTCATTAGGGCAGATCGGTGAACCTCTTTGAGTTTCTATTTAATCATCTACAAAATGGATTATTCCGGGATTAAATGTGAAATATAAACATAGGACTTAAATGCTGTACAAGATAAGTTATCATTTATGGAAGGTCAACAGCTCTTTGATATTGAGAAATGCCTTTGCTTTTTTCCTGCAATCTTATGAACATGGACATTTATTATAGCCATTCAATCTATACGTCAAAGTGAGGACTCCTTTCTTCTGGAAGTGCAGTTGGAGACACCTCTATAGAGTGGAGATGATTGTGATTTTATCTACCTTTTCAAGGGTATATACTTGCAAGCTCACTAAAGAAGTAGTCATCTTGTTAAATTCAGTCAGCTGAAAGTGAACCTTATATTCCCTTTCTAAATGTTATATTATTCCATTGAATTCATTTTCATACATTTCACGTAGAACATGGACATTTAAGTGAAAGAACATTTCAGAAAAAAGAAAAAAGGACAGGACAGTAATTACAACCAAACTCTCCTTGTGCTGACAGCAGCCCACTCACTTATTAAGTCAATGTAGTCAAGTTAACACAGCACTATCACACTTGATTGAAATCTTGGCCAAGTCTGACAGATGTTCTCTACTCATTGTCAATCTCAAGTATGTTTTAATGAGTTTCAAGTGGCTGGAGCTCCCCTCTGCAGACGCCACTGTTGCAGAGATTGTGAACAGATTCTTCCGGGCAATGAGTTTTGTATTTAATAAGTGGTGCGTGGTAGGTAACGAACAGGAATCATTGCTGGGAATGCAGTCACAACTCTAGAAACAGCTGCTCTCAGTCTGTAGTTCATGAGCCTCCTTCAAATCAGTTAAATTCAGAATAGTGCCCAAAGCTCGTCTGTGTGTATAAAGTCTCTGATCTTAAAAGGTGATGAGTATTTCAAAACCTCAATCTCTTTGGAGATTTAAGACAATCCCCACTTTAAGAGACTCACTAAAGCCATAGAAACATTTTAAAAATTGCTTTGGTATTTTTTACCATTGTTGCTCAGTGAAATTGCAATGTCTAAGGGTTAGAGAGAGAGAGACACAAAGCTTACAAAGTTATTCCTATTTACTTGTATGTATTTCAAGTAGTTCAGGATAAGGTTTTAGATGCTTTTTTTAAAAAACAGATTTCAGAGAAATAGTTTATTTCCACTGGTTTATAGATATGCTCTTTTCACTTTAGAAATTATTACTTGCATAGAGAAAAACCATGAAGATAATATTTTCTTTGGTCCATCTCTATCTCAGACAAAATGGTTTATATATTTTGTATACTATGCCATAAAAATGAATATTGCTCAGCTGCTGTGGAATATTAGTTTTTTCCACACCAGGATAAATCTACTTCTTATTACTAGTCTCTCCAGTTTAAATGTAAAAGTTCATTTTTTCCTTTCCTCATTCTTTTTTATACATCAGATATAACCTTTTAATGATCTAAAGTGTTGTTACATAGTGGTCTGAGTTGAACAATAATTGCTAGGAAATTTCTTTGGTCTTGTGATGCAGGAATTAAGAGCAGAGAATCTTTTGAGAAAGGTGCAAACCTCGCTGTAAGTCAGAGGTAGACGTGTTGAAGTCCTAATTTCATTCATCTAACACATTGTCTAAGGTAAGTGAAACTTGCAAATATTAAGGTAATGCTTTGTCAGACTTTTGATATTTACAACTTTTCATGCTTCATGCTTGATTTAAGACCCAGAGTCCGTCAGAAAGCCAGATGGCAAGTTAGGACATCTCCGATACATTAATATTTAGCTACTGCAAGGTAGAGAAGAATTCCCTGGCTTCTGAAAGAGGAGGTATGGGGTGGAGCAAAACACCACTGCCTCGAATGTGTGTTGGAGAGGGATGACGGTGAGAGTTTCTGTGAGAAGATGGTTTCTTAAAAAATATTTACTTATTATTATCAGTCAGGTTTCTACAGCTCCATACCCAGAGTTTCCAGAGCCAGGCTGCTGCATTCAGCAATTAGTTTGTGCCAGAGAGAAAATGAGCAGTGAGAGAACTCTCTGGGCTGAAATGCGGTGTGTGACATACACAGTGGAATCCGAAAGAACTGCTTGTTAGTTAAAAATTAGTCGTGGGCTGGCTCCAGGGTGGGTGAGTAGTAACTTTAGATTATTCATTTTCATCTTTCTTTGGGCAGCCTTACCCTTCTCTCAGGCATGGCATGCCCTCTGGGGAATTGTTAATGGCGCTGCCGAAAGTATACAACATTTAGATGGAACACCAACTGAGAAAAGAATTCTTTGTGGCTTGGAGAGGCAATCAGTAAGGTGGGTATGGAGGCTGGGAGGGGATATTCTCTCCCAAACAGAAGGGCAGTAAGGGGTGAGGTTGCTCCTTATAGGCTGATTACTGAGCCCAAAGATGGTGGGTTGATTGAAGGTGTGTAAATCAACAGAATCTGTTAATCTAGGAGAGCACATTTGTGTGTGCTCATTCAAATGCAAAGCTGAAAGGTGGCTTAGATCAACTGCAATATTTAAAGTTATTGTTTACCAAAGCAACATTCCAGAGTCCTTGGCATTCTTATAAATTGTGAGCAGGATACATGGGCTGAAATATTCAACCTCTAAAAAAGTGCAGCTTTGAAGCTGTAAAAAGCCACTAACTGCCTTAGCTGATTATATAGCAGGCTCTTTAGACCGCCAATCTCTCGGCAGGCATCTCTGCCTCACGTTTTTCTATTTATTTTTGCTGAAACTCTACCACGGATTTTAAGTTAAAAGAAAAAATAAACATGCTAGCATTTGTTAAGAAGAATCTGGAAACTCTCTGATACGCAACGTGAGCTGAGAAACACCGGTGACAGTTTATTATATAGCGCCAGCTGTAACTACTTCAGCTGGAGAGCACTTTATATTCTTCTTCTTGAAGGCAGTAATTGGTAAGTATATTTTCTGTCTGTGATCAATAGCTTTTATATTCAATGTTATATTTCTAAACAAAAAGAAATATTATATTGAATATAAAAGCTATTGATCATAGGGAGCAAATGTCTTTTCCACATGCCACTCCACATGACTGAATAATACCAAAATTCTATAGTGCTGCCAATGTGACAAACGCCTCTATCATTAATTGGTTCTTCAGTCTTTGAGAACCAAGAAAGAAAAGAAATCTTTTCACCAAATCTCCAATGAAACCATGACTTGTATATAAAAATGACATAATGGATATGATATAAACCAGAAAATATGATTTCAAGATTTTCTAGAAGTAATGATGAGTTTTCACACACATATATATGTGTGTGTGTAAGTACATGTATCTGAGTATGTGTGTGTAGGTATATATATATATAGACTCTCATGGAACCATGCTTCCCTGGTCTTCTCTATGACTGATGAATTGAACTTCCCCATTACATCTATATATATATTTATACACCATCTCATTCAGTCATATTTATAACACACACGCATATTTATGCTGACCTATGCTCCCTTATCACCTGGTCTTGTACATGTCTAAGGGTAAAGATTTCCAAAGTAACTGATTCTTGTCAACAATATGGCCTCTGAGCTGAGTTGAAGTTTTTCCTCTGTAAAATCAAATTCGTTTATGTTATAGCATTATTTTTAGCTTAGTATCACTGGCCAATGTGTATAGTTGGGGCACCTAGCTGAGCTGGTAAATGAGATGCAGTCCGCCTTCAACTTGCAGAGCTCAAAGCTTTCCACTTTGAGGAAAGAACTCTTTTTTTCACCTATATAAAAGATACCATCTGCTATCTGACCCATGGTAGAGATGTGTTTTCATAAGAGGGGCAAAACATCGTTGTATAGGCTGGCAGTGACCTTCCTTGGACCATGATCTATGAATTTAGCTGATGAATTAGGCCCTAGCATTTTTCATAAAATTTATACTTCATAAAAATAATGATTTGTGGTGGTCAAGATTCAGACAAAATTGATTATTTTCAAACTGAGGAAATACTTTGAAAATGTGATTTTTTGTAAACTGTAGCTAAGCTGATAAGAGGTGAGATTCAGACTTCATCAGGAAGGAATGGAGTAACCAAGAAGCTTTGAATTAGGAATTTAAAATATAATGCAATCAATTTTAAATCATAGATTTCATCATTCTTTTAAATGGCTGTATACCATCAATATTTAATCTCTGGTCTTTAGTCTTAATATACAAAATAAGGGGGAAAACTTAAACAGATAGCCTCACTTTTGTACTTTGTTTTACATATGGAGTCCTGAACTAAATGAAGGTCCTCAGAAACTGCTAATAGCTGATGGGTGATGAGCTGGCCATCCTGAAAATTTCCCCATGAAGAGGATTTTTATTTCTGGGTCCACAGTCTCAAAGGTTCAGTGGAGTCACGGGGGACTGAACAAGAAGATATGTCAAATAACCTCCCACAGCTGAAAGCAGGTCCCTCTAGGGGGGTTACAGAAGAGAGAAGACAGCTCTGAATGTACTTGGCACATGAATAGAAGAATTCAGGCTCCAAAAGAGACCACCTGCTACCCTTTATAGGTGCTAAGAAATGCCAAAATTAAAAGTACAAGAAATGTGAGACTGTAAATAGGGAAAGAAAAAGAATGGCAGTGAACTTTCAGAATAGACAAGTAGTCTGCACTGGTTGCTATTAAAAATATACATCCACAGTCAGAGAAACATTCTCCCAAATTATACAGGGATGCTCTAGTGCTCTGGGGTAATGCTTTTAACTTATAATGAGGTATTGTTAAAAATATTCACTTTTTGTGGGAATGGGTCTGTGGGTTCACTCATCAGAACATGCACTGCTTTTGTGTGTGTGTATTTGTGTGTCTGTGTGTGTTGGAGAGAAATTCATTTCTTTCATAGTGTTTCATTCCCTAGGGGAAGTCACATAAGGAGAGTTGTTTGTTGTATGAAAGAGTATTTTTATACAGTATTAAATCCAGGAGTTTATTATTTTGGGGACAGACTCACATTTCAGGGCAAGACCAGCATGCACCTTAGTGTATTCTGTCCTTTTCCTGGCAGAAACATCCTGTAGAGATCTCCAAATAGCAATTCTCTCAAGTCATAGTACCAGAAAGTATCTTACTCTCAGCAGAAAGGCATTTTTTCTAAAACACGCTCTGAGCTGTAAGAGTCAACTGTAAATCTTAACTCTTCTAGTGCTCAGGGACGGTACTGAGGGGGTTTGTTGATGTTGAGCAGAAGAGCTAAGTAGAAAGTTGTACATTAAATTTTTTTTAAATGTTATATTTTAAAATGGGTTTTTTTTTTTTACATAGTTAGGACTGCTATTCATGGATCGGGTACTAATACATATATATAATACACCATAAATTCCTCTATTCCAATGTAATAATCCTAAAAACATTATTGGGACAAGCAGAATAGAAAGAAAATCAATAAGCTAATTAATTAACGAACTGGTTGAATCCATGGCAATTTATAATTCCTTGTACAGACATAATCTGGCATGGATACATCAGTCACAGCAAATTTTGTAACTGCCAACTGCATCATAAATATCACACATATACACCGTGTCTTTTAAATTTCTGGAATTTTCAGGTTTTGTACTTCTTAATATAATTTAAAAGGCAATTGTTATTGATTATAATATGCACAAAGCAAAGCTTTTGCAAGCATTTTAGGGAGATAATTTAATCCACACGACCAGTGTTGGGTAAAAGTAGATCAGGATCCTTTAAAAACAAATGGCACTTTCAATTTAGATAAATATATTCCTTCTAATATTTAAACCTGAAAGCTTTCTTAGTTGCAATACGCTATTTGTGATGACTTGGATTGTCACACCTGAGGATGAAACATACTTAACATGTTAGTTGTGTCTCAAATGAAAAGCACTCTTTCTTTTCTGCTCTGTAGAAAATGGAGTCTTAAGTCATCAGGCTAAATGATTCCACATGCTATGGACTGACTCCTAACATTTCTCATACTATGACTCTTGTCGAAAGCTAGTGACCTGCTTTGCATCTGAATATATGTAGTCAATGTACATATACTGATGTTAGAAATAAGAATGAATGGTTTTTGTAAGTACAGTTGCAAGAACATTCCATCTAAAATGCTGAAAACTCTGGTTTAATATATGAAAATGAAGCAGCCCAGAAAAGATTTTTTTTATATGTTCCAGGCTTCATGCTGCAGCCTTTCATCAAAAAGGTGAGATGACAGACAGCAGATGGATTTATCTTTTACTTAGCTGCAAAACTACAAATCAGTTTCATATAAACAGATCTCTCAGCCAAATATAGCTTGACAGTAATTCTATAAGATTCATCATGTCAAGGAAAGTGATTATGTCTGATGACATGAAATAATGTAAAAGTAGGATATATCACATGATTTCAATATATTAGGCTAGATAATCCATTAAATATAACATTTTTAATGAAAATGCTTTTCTGTGTACCAATGATTTCAGTACTCATTTACTCTTTCAAATGTTAAATAATTCTTATATCTTTCAATTTTTTACCCAGAATAATTTGAAAGCATTACTAAAACAGTTTTCA
This sequence comes from Tapirus indicus, assembly GCA_031878705.1. Classification (NCBI taxonomy): domain Eukaryota; kingdom Metazoa; phylum Chordata; class Mammalia; order Perissodactyla; family Tapiridae; genus Tapirus; species Tapirus indicus. The sequence continues at coordinate 133,854,300 of CM062919.1, read as the reverse complement.
GGTGGCAAGCAATATTAAATGTTTTTAAATTTTTAGAAACATCAGAGGTCAGTGTAAGGTTTTAAAAATACTTTTATTTTACTTATTAGACTCACATTTGTACATTGAAACTACATACAGGACTTAGGTAATTATATTTCTTAGAAGAGGAGAAACAAGACGTGATATGCATAAAGCACTTGATCAATTGTAGTCTAAAGCTTCTCTTCTCGGTAATATTTGGAGGCAAACCCAAACCAACTCCAGAACAGTGATGGAGAGAGATTCTGTGCGTTACAGCAAGGCTCTCAGGCTGTACTTAATCCTGGTATAATGACATCTGGCCAACATTCTAAGATGAAATTTTCAACAAATGCTGGCAACTAACACAATTCATTATGGTTTCTCCTGATAAAGGATGTGGGCAAAAATTGCTTTGGCTCTAAAAAAGCTTTCACTTCATTATGAGACTGGATCAATCACCATCCACAGAAGATACTCATTGGGCTACTTCTTTTGCAGCCGTTATGCGCTTTGTTATCAGGGCCTGTTGAAGGCACTAAGAAATTGTTTCTATTAGGCAGGCATTATGGCTAGGCTCCTCTAAGCTACATTTGCTTTTAAGTGTATTTCTTTAGTAAAGAGATGGAGCAATCAGTCTGAGCTGAGCCCAGTGTGAGATCACCTGCTTATTCCAATAAAAGCAATGCCATTTAGATGGCATTTTATTTGCATTCCTGCACAAAAAGACATGAAAATATATTTTTCCATTAAACTGAGAAAGGGGAGTCAAGTTACTCTGTGATCACTATGCATTTGAGACAAGCGGAGAGGTGAAATTTCACCTCCTTCACCTCTCTCCTTTTCTTTTTAACCTCTCTCCTCATAAGGAAAATGTAAATGCTGCTATAGGTTGAGGTTGTACTATAAACTAAAGCTTGAAACCATATCTTCCTGCTTCATCATTTCAAGTCTTTTCCACTGATTTTGTGTCTGCATTTTTGGGAACACACAAGAAGAGAATTAGATAAAACTTGAAATAAAGTTTTTCAGACATTGAAATGGCTTTTAAGAACCGCCTCACCAAAGACAAATTGATGTATAAGCATTATTTTGCATTTTACACTCCTGGTAAACACAATATATTGTAGCAGATTCCTTTGGACAATTAAATTTTTACTGTTTTCCTCTCTCCTGAGTCCTCTAGAAAAAAAATTGCAGATCTTATGTTACCCAGAGTGTCAATTCATCCCTTCAGTCAGATTCCCTTTCTCTAAGAAAAATTCAAAAACTACCTGGTCTACCATTTCCTAGGTAGTTTATTCTGAATATGCCTAAAGAAAAGCATATAAATTAGAATATGAATATGTTCAAGGGTTCTCACATGGTAAACAAGTGTGAATTATTGCAAATGAAAGAGATATTTGAGAACAAGCATGCTGCAATGATTGAGAGTGACAACTAAAAATTTCCAAAATAGAACTTCTGAACCACCGCAAATATCCAGCATGGGATTTTGCTCAGCCACATCTCCACCAGCAAAATAAGAGAGGTGATTTACCATCAATTGTCAAGTTGCTTAGTATTTCACAACTGCTAAGGCACCAAAGCATTATTGGATAGGCTTATCATTATTCAACCTTCTTTAAACAGCTTAGGTAGATAGTAAAGAATTAGCTAGAATATGTAGCTGGAAAACTTTTTGAAAGTGGATAATTCTGAACTCTCCCATAATGCCATATTAGTGCTATGAGAGAGTCTTGTCGGAAAGTATATGTTGATGGTTAGTAGCATTTATGAGCTTCTATATGGGCCCTGACTAGAATAGCATTTTACATGTTTGGTATAAGTAAATACCAGTTTCACTGTCATCTCTATTAGTTCTTGAGAAAAATTAATTGACATTGTTATCAAACACTTCCAAAGTTTTGCTAAATGGTTAAAGAAGAAAAAAGAGTAGGTCACAGAGCTTACATGTTTATACTAATTTAGGTACCATCAGCTGCTATGATAAATGAATCCTAAAGTGTTTTAATGGCTCAAAAATTTAGAGGTAGTTCTAGTTTGTTGAGGTGTTTTGCTCCGCACAGTCATTCACAGATTCAGGCTGGTAGAAGCTCTGCCATCTTCAGCTTGAAGCTTTAAGGTTATCTCATGTATTAGCACCCAGCAGGTAGTAGGGAAAAGAATATGGATGGCTTTAATGAGCCAGGCCTGGAAGTGTGAAGTTTACTTCCACTCATATTTTGTTGGCTAACACTGTCACATGGTCGCAGCTAATTGTAAGTGAAGCTGGGAACAGTAAACTAAATGTGTGTCCAGGATGAATAGGTGAACAGTCATCTGGTCTAGGCAATGATATTGCACTGTATTCATAGGACCATGGTGGGAAAAATAGAACTTTGTTCATCTGGATGCTACAGAGATCACCACAAAACTAGGTCACGAGATGGGAATTTTAAGAATAAAACTTCTGGGATTGGGACAAAAAGGTGGAATTGGATCTGGATTAAAAATTGCTGAAGCAAAGCTTGAATTTAATGATTGGCCACCAGCCTGCTCCTCTTCTCATTCTCCTTTCTTCTTCTCCCCTCCACTTTGCATCTCTTTGGAGAACTGAAAATTATATCACTAGCTATAAATACTTTCGAATCTGATTCAGTCAATGTTTAGGTATTTTCAGCAATAGTACTAAAACTTTAAAAATATTTATTTATAATGATATATTAATATAAAGGCCCTTATTAAAATTGAAATATTATACAGAATCTCAGTGTGCACACCATGCTAAATTGGACCTGTTTTGGTTGAAGTAGCTTTTGGGACCCAGCATCTCTCCCATTCAGCCTGCTCTAAGCCCATTTCCTACCCCTTGTCAGACCTCAAAGCATCTCTAAGACAGAGTTGGATCAGCTGTTCTACTTGAATATCACCAAGAGTCATATGTTGACAGCCAATTTTTGTGTGCTTAATCCAGAATTCAGCTGCCATTATGTCTCTAAGTTTTCCAGCCTGTTTGGGTCATTCTTTTGTGTGATGTTTAAATAAAAATGATTCAATCCCTTGTCCACCTCAACTTCATCTATGGTATACTAATCAATATTTTCAAAGAATCTCAGACAGAATCCATTTTTTCTAATCACTTCTTATTCCAATTTGTTGGATCTGATGAATTCTCCATTAATCTTTTTCATTTCTAATCTTTTCATTTCTATCTGTTCTGAGTTGATCCAAATGGGCAATATAGCACCTATGCCACAATTTTCATCTTGAAATTCACAAAAGACAATTGTGTAAATAGACTTTTACTGAAGATGAGGGGTCATTCTGGAAGGAGACTGTGTGTTTCATCAGAGCGCAATAAAGAGACAATTTATTCTGAACATTAACCATCCCTATCCTTAAATGTGTCCAAACTACTTCCAGGAACTTCCCACTGGCTGTTTCTCCTCCTCATGTCCCAGCCTCCTGCCATTTTCCTGGGCCTTCTCCCCTCTTCTCTTCATATGGCTTCTGCTTTTCCAGGTTCCCAAGACTGTTGTCACCCTCTCTTTATAGGGCAGCTAGTGGAAACTCAAATTTGCCCTGTCTTCATTTTGCAGAGTTTTCTTTGTCTCATTCACAGTCTATTCTAGTCAGGCCAAGGAAGCTGTCTGTTCATATATAAAATAGCCCTTTAGGGCTATTATTTGCTAAACAACACATTTTTTTACCTAAAGAATTTTTCCACCAGCTTTTAAAAAACACTCTGCCCCTTCACCCCAGGCTTGTATAAAAAGAAGCTTATGGCTGTAGGCTCTTCCCTTTTGGAACTCATGATTAAAGAAAGATGTCTTGGAATGAACACACAGTGGGACCTGTATTCAGAGACAAAGAAATTAGAGAAATTAAGACAATAAAGCCCATGTCTGGATCTCAGCAGAGACAATAAATATATATGGGTATCATCCTCCACTAGTATTACCTACCTTCTTTCTCTAATTTCACTGTGTATACTATCTCTTGGGTTTCAAACTTTCTTCGCACTCTTATCCTTTGAATGAATTAGTGCATTGTGGTAAATAAAGGGGTGGGTTGCTCCTTAAATATGTTAGGCAGGAATCTTGACCGGCTGTTTAAAAAGAAAAACTCTTCCTTATATATAACATGATTTTTATGATCTCACTACGGTCACATTTCTTTCTCTATTATCGCTCTCTTGGCTCTCCATCTGATTTCCATAATGTATGTTCATAGTGCACATGTTTATTACAACAGATTGCTAAGTTAACTTATCATGGCTTTTCTGCGTTTATATTTTCTCTCGATTTAAAATTTTAAGAGACACCAAGGCAAATTTGACAGTTACCTAATAAAGCTGAAATTCTGTCTACAATTGGAGTATCCTGGGACCCTGAGTGCCTTTGGCTCTGTGAACGCATGCTGTATGCTAGTGTTGCATTGATCAGAGTGAGTCTGCCTGCAGAGAGCCCTGGGCATGCTCTGGGCCATGAAACTTAAGGGGAGTGAGGGACGGTGTAATCATTGTGAGAGCAGCTTAGATACGATCGATCGATGCCCGTGACACCAACAATGAACCTCTCTCTAGAGGGGCAGATTGCAGTTAAGTCAAGCAAGTGTAAGTGTGACCGGGTGGAACTTCAATTTTTCTTTAAGTAAAGAAACTAGTCCAGAGGTCACAGCTGATGAATGATCAACTGCACCATTCTTTGGGGTGTCTGCAAAGATGGGCTAGTATTTATGAAAACCTATGGATAATTTCATAAAATGTCTCTCTTAATTCTAAATATACATCTTTCCTGTGGGCTATTAGAGAAGAGAAATTAATTTAAAAGAAATCTGGCATGCTGCAATCAAATATTGGGAACAAGTGCCCTCAAAAATCTCTCTTGAAAGTGAAATGCTGATGGTCCAATGGGTTTGTGGCAGAAGGAACCTTTAGAAGTGACACAGTGTAGATTCTCCCATGGTACTTGAACGAATGCTGGTAGTCATTTCAACCTATGGATGGGACATCTCAGTGATGAGGAGCTTACCTACTTGCAAGACTATCACAATTTAATTACTTGGAAACTGTACTGGGCTGAAATTTGTCTTCCTATTACTTATAGCTTTAGTCTTAGTTCTAATGTTTGAAGCTACCATGCAGTTCATTCTAATCTTTCTTCTGAAATCTTTCAAATATTTGAAGGCAGCTTTTAAGTTCCTGCTCTATCTTCACATTTCCAGTCTTTGTTAATTCTAATATTCCTCAAGTGATATAATTTGTGGAACCTTCATTATTTTTGTTGATGTCTTCTGGATAACTCCAGTATGTCAGTATCTTTTAAAAATGTAGAGCCTAGGACAAAATGCAGCGTTCTGGATTTGAAGGGAAAAATTCACAGTACAATGGAAGTACACCTTTCCTTTTCTGATGTTGAGATTTATCTACAACTCAAGGTAATATGAGCTATTTTAGCAGCCAGATCCCATTATTATCTTATGATGAAGACTTTTTAAACAAGAACTGCTGTTATATTAGGTCTCTCTTACTTTGAAATTGTACAGTTGACTTTTTGAGCCATTATTCAGTCTTATACCCATCAAGCTGCCTATTGTTACTTACAATCCACTCTTATAACCCAACAAGAATTTGTAAATTTATCATCAATAAATGCATCCATCCCTTAAGTTAGAGTCGCCTATACCCATAGAGTTAATAGATATGGCTATCCATTTAGTAAAAGTGCCTCATGTGACTTAATCAGATCACTAATAAAAATTGGAACAGGGCAGGGTGAAGTGTATGTCTCAGCTAGCACTCTACCTGGAGGCTGATATCAATAGAGTAATTTATTGTTTGGATACAGTTCATGCAGCTATCAATCCCCTGAACTCTACTATCACCCAGCCTCCAATTCTCCTAGAGAATCATAGGAAAATTGGTCATATTTCTTTCTGAAATGCATATCTACTCTGTGTAGGTTATTCTTCTTTACTAATGTATGGATTGCATTGCAAAGGAAATGAAATTGGTGTGATTCGCTCTCAGTGGAGCCATTGTAGCTGCGAGTAATTAGTTTCACCTGAAAAATGCCCACAAAATATCTATTTAAAGGTTTATTCTCAAAATTTTTCAGAGACGGATAAAAGGAAGCAGGAAGGTGGCAGAGGCAAGGGCACTTAGTAGAAAGGGCCACAAGAAGTTGGATCTACATAAAGAACTCAATTCTAATTCTCACTGGTAGGATAAGATTAACATATATTTTATGTTTTAGCTCAAGCTGCTGTAACAAATTACCATGGACTGGGTGGCTTAAACAACAAATGTTTATTTCTCACAATTCTGGAGGCTGGAAAATCCAAGGTCAAGGTGCTGGCAGATACAGTGCCTGGTGAGGGTCTGCTTCCTGGTTTGCCAATTGCTGTCTTCTTGTTGCATCCTCACATGGTGGAGAGCAGAGAGAGACAGCAAGCTCTCCTATCTCTTCTTATAAGGGCACTAATCCCATTCATGAGGGCTCCACCCTCATTACCTAATTACCTCTTAAAGGTTCTAATACATTCGCACTGGGGGTTAAGATTTCAACGTGTAAATTTGGGGGGGCACAAACATTTAGTCCAAAACATCTTGTTTCAATAAGATTGGTTCTAGAAGGAAGCCTGACATTGATGGATTCATTGCTGAGTTCACCTGTGTGGAGTAGGAGTATAATGAAAAGTCAGAGCAGGGAGCAGGGAGATGCAGGCAAAGGCTGATAGAGCATAGAATGCTGTAATTTCCAAAATCCACTTTCTCTCACTTTTGAAAATTGGAGAGATTTTTTTACTATTATCAATTTTTCTGGATCTTAACCCACTGTCTAGATATTTGCCAATAGATATTCCACAATTACACATGGATGTTCTTCCACTGCCCTTGCATACATTTCATTTGTGCTTGAGACTTAAAGGTAATATAAAGCAACTTGGCTTTGTCTTACTATTTTCTCGTCTACTTTAGACTCCTGTCCCCTGGTAACCAAGTCTGTTCTATCATTTCCAATTTGAGGATCACTCTTTTTATTAAAGAAGTGGAAGTAAAATAGAAATTGAATAGCTTTGCTTTTTCTCTGCCTCTGGTTATGATTATATCATATATCTCATACTCTGAGGCTGTACTTTCCCTTTTTCCAAGCACTTAAATAAAGCAAATGTTCACTGTGTGCTAACTCTGTAGCAGATATGGAGCTGAATGTTTTATTTACATTATTTTATTCAGTCCTCAAAAACCCAGTGTAGAAGTATTGTGATTTTCATTTTACAAATGCAGAAACTATAAATAAGGGAAATTAGGTAAATTTGCCAAGGCTACACAGTTAAACAAGCAAGAAAGCCAGGCTTAGAATCAAGTCTGTCTGTCTTAAAATCTTGTTCTTATAAGCAATAAATTCTGTGATGTCATTTTAGAATTTTTAGCATTTTATTTTAAAGCCTCAGTGTAAGGTTTTTGACATCCTAAATGTATTCTTAATCTTTTCCCCTCAGGTTTGTGATAATGTGTTTTGTCTGTTTTTGTCTATGAGACTTTCCTTCCATTTTTTACATGCCTTTTAAAAATCCAAGTTCATTGTGTTGATCTATCTATAGCTACATTGGTTTATTTTGATAATTCCCTGTGTTCCTTTATTTAGATTGTATTTTCAGGATTTTTTTTAAAAAGCAGCTCATTGCACTTGAATCACACATCTAAACTTTAAGAATTGAAATCCTTTGTAAATGAGTTTAGGTCACAAAGCAAATGTACACTCAGCTGGATCCAGTCCCCACTGGTCCACTCTAGTGTTTTCATCAACAGGATGCTGCATGGGAGTGGACGCCATTCTAAAGGCATCAAGGAAGCAACGCAGGGCCTGTGACTGATTGCCCCAAAGGCTGCAGACTGCATGTACTGTGGTCACATACAGTGTTGCACACATCTATACACACTTGTCACTCAGAATCACCTATTTAAATGTATTGGTTTAAATACATCAGCAGGGGTGACGCTGGTGTAGTGAAATAATTATCTGGTTAATTCTGACCCCTGAAAGTATTAGCTAGGAGAGAATTGTTTAAAGGGGGTGACAGATTGTGCTTTATTTTTTCAGATTAGAATTTTGAATTGGTGGTTACCAGATTGTTACTTAGACCTCATTACTAGACTTTTCCAGCAGTGTTGCCTAGACAGAATTTAGGTTCCTTGGCAATCTAACCATTAAAAAAATTGTTTTGTAAATTAAAAAAAAAAATTTGCTATTTTTAGAAGATAGCCTGACTCTCAAAATTATAATTTTTTTCATTTATATTAAAGTTTTCTACTGGGAAAAGAATGCAATTTTGCAAATGTAATCAATAGATAGACTAACTTACTACTCTAACTTCTTTGTTTATATTTAGAGTTTTTGACCTCTCTCCCTTTTGAATGCATTCAGTAGTTATTAATTAGACACAAATGTATTAATTTTCTAATTTTTCCACAATTGCCCTCACAGTTTCTCTTTGGGAAACCCATATATCTAGAGGTAGCTTTTTCAAGCACTGAAAGATGTGTAGCACTTTACTTCCTTCATATCCGAGTATCAACTCTCTATATAAAATGTGACTTAAGACATGGAAATGGGATTGAAGTGAAGCTCCTGCCTAGGCTGTCACTTGACCATCTGACTCTGAAACAGGAACAGTGACACTACTTACCTCCCATGGTTTGGTGAGGAGGATATGAGAACTCCTTACAGGTGATAAAACAATAAAGACATTAGTTATCAAAAATTTGGCCTTGGATTCTGAGCACACTTGATTGCCACTTTAGTCCCATGAAAATTGTGCTGTGTCTTTCTCACTGCCCACGTGCAGTTTCTGAAAATCCCTTGCTCTGATGTAACTCAGTCGAGAGCATCATCTTCCCGGTCAGGTATAGAAAGTCATCCACAAAGGAGCTTCTCGTTGACAGAGTGTGTCTCCTATGTAAATCAGCACATCTTGTTCATTAACACAGCTCAGGATAATCAGGCCACAGAGCCAAGAGCGTGTTGGAAGAGGTCCAGGATGTTCCAAATCCAGATAGATGGAAGCAGATTGGGATATGTCTGGAAACCAGAGTCTGCCTGCTAAATACTACCTGACTTCCCTGCAATCTCTGATTAGGAAAAATAATAGACATTCCCACCCCCCACCCCCAGCCCCCCTTCAAAGAACTCTCAGATGAAGTCAAAAGAATCATCACCTCTGGCTTTAAATAGATCATAGGAACACTCTCAAATAACCAATGCTGCATGCAATTTATTTTCTCTTACCCTCTGTTCTTCTGAATGACACCACTTGGCAGGAGGTTTTGCCACTTTCAGAAGGTTCAGGGCCTGAGTGGGTAGCAGGCTGCCTCAGTGGAGATTTATCATGTAGAATAATTCATTGAGCCATATGTTCCAATGAATATACACAGAATGTTGTAAATACATCCACTGAATTTCTCATTTGCTACCAGAGGGAATCCATCTTTCACATTTTCCAGCAGAGTACTTGACTGCAGATGTTAGAAAATATTTTGCTTTAAGTTTTGTTCTGACTGGTCCCTCTGGTATGATTTACCTGGTTTTTATTTTCCGCTAAAGTCTAAGCTCTGTGTGAATATTTCATTTAGAAATGCCATCAGCACCCTTGGGTATTCTCAGGCTGATTATTTCCACCAGAGTAATCTCTCCTGGCATTTGCCTATCGTAACAGAGTGACGACGTCTCATACACCACCTGTTTAGGCACTTGTTCCCAGGCGATACAGGCAATGATTTGATTATAACCCTGAATTCAGGCAGCATAACAAGATGTTCTTCTAATTGTTAGAAGTCTGATGCAGATTCGTTCTTGCTCGGATAGTCCAGTCCATGTGCCCCTTCTGTTTTCACCTTCTAGGCCAAGTGTGGTTGTTCCCTCTGAATGACATTAACATCAGTTGCTTTAGCTAGATCTCTACTGAGTGTCAGCTGTGATCAAACTCAGGGTCTAAATTTTGATTAGTGACCAGGAGGAGAGGGAGTTAATATTGGAGTATGGGTACTTTTAAATGAGTTTTTCCTAGATAGGGTTGGGAATTTTTGAGGCAAGCATAATAAAACAGTCTGGAACTGGGAAGAAATAGAGTTAAGAAGGAGGTAGGAAGGACCAAGGAATAATTGTGCTCCCTCTATTTTGTAGGGGATCCTAAAGATAGTTTGTGAGCCACTGCAGATTATTTCCTTCTGCCTTTGTCATATGTGTTTATAGTTAGTTGCCAAAGCATGAATTTGGATGTCAAGACAATTTTGAGACCTTAAAAATGGAGAACCATCCTTATTACTTGGTTGTCTCTCTAGTATAAGTTATTCTAATCTCCTCCACTTCTACAACCTACTTCATCCATCAAATGCTACTCCATTTTCCATTCAGGTTAAAAGAGGATAAGTGGAGAAAGATAAAGAAGAATGAAAAATAGGTAAGTAAACTATTAATGAGTACCACGGAGAAAATAAGCCAATTACCTTCTTTTTTATTTTTATTATGGAACCTCAGAGATCTCTTAAAACCTGTTGACCTTCTTCAAACGCCGAGAGCTGCCAATGCTTTTGAGGAGATTGGATTCATTTCTAAGTATAGGGAAAGGAGACAGTACAGGTCGAGTGTAAACTGGTTTTGGTTGGAAGGATACCAACTTACATGTGAAACGTAATTTAGGTATTTGATTATTCATACCTCATTTCTACCTGTAAGCATGTAGGGAAAACTAAATAACAGAATTAGGAACTAAATTGCTCTTAAGTAGGTATCAGTTATAATTTTCTAATATAGTTAATAAAATGTGCCTTTTAATTTTTCACTCTTCCTACTTCCTTCAGTTGTCTAATAAAGGAGCATTCCCTCTCATTCATATGTCCCCTGCAGTGATTTGTTAATAACCCAGGCAAAAAAACGCTTGCCATTGGTTTACTACAATTGTGTGAAAGAAGCTAGTGACAGCAGACACAGCTGCTACCAAAAAAGACAGTTTGTTGGCAGCCTGACAGCTGTTGACTGTTTGAGTGTTTAAGTACCAAGGCCCTGAATGCCCTGCAGTAATCCTATAGAAATACTGGAAGCTCTCCAAGTTTAAGACACCAAGGATGTGACTGTCATGCCTGCTTGTGCCTTCTTTTATCAAATGTAGCTTTATCTTATCAAGTTAATGTCATTTCTGAGGCAGAAAAGAGGAACAAAAAAGAATGTGCCTTCCAGAAAACCAAATTCAAAATGGCACCTGGCTCTCTGGTACCCTGATTGTCCATAGAGCTTTGTTGCAATTAATGATACAAGATCAAGAACCTGGAATTCATTTTTAAAATTCTGGTGCTACTGTCATTTAAACCAGTTGTAAATGTGCTTTCATCTCCATCTTGAAAATGCCCAGTGCTCAGCATAGTAAAAATCCAATAAAAAAACATTGTAAAACTTGTTTTGTCTTAGAATTTCACAAATTATCAGTATAGAAATGTTATATTATTAAATAAGAAATTTTATAATTTGCCAAATTAAGAGGAAAATAAGAAAAGATGAGATTCTGCTTTAGAGTTTGAGACCTAAAATTAAGGAATTTATAGATATATCTATAGGTCTTTCTATACTTATATACAGTAATGGGAAATAATATATGTGCATGTCTATAATGTGAGTCTGGTTTACCAATCCCCTGTCATTAGGTTATGAGTAAAATCTTTAGCCAGGAGTTGCTAGAATAATATCTTTGTCCTGATTCTGCATCATCCTTTAGTTTCTTGCTGTGTCTCAAGCTGAATCAGGCTTTTTCATGTTGTGCTGGTTTCTTGTAGAACAGAGTGCTACACTAATTGAAAAGAATTTTTAGTTTATTTGCATGCAATTGGTTAATGTTCGGTCTCTAGGACACATCAACTTCCACTGCACTAGCTATTTCTGTGTCTATTTGTTACTACACATAATTGCACGATGCTGGAGAGACAGCTCTTTATGTGCTCTTCAAAATGCATGTAAATGCCTCCAGAAAAAAAATGTTTACTGCAGCTGCAATGGGAGGAATATTTTTTCAGCCTCCCTGATGTTAGGAGAAAATAAGAATAACTTCTGATTAGATTTCTACCTGGGAGACTTTACTTCATTACTCAAAGACTTGCCTCTCTGATGGTTCTCACAATCAAATATCACACCACCTCTCCATGTAGGACCTGGAGTTAAGACAGATTTTCTTGTTGCATCTTCAGGATTTTGATGCATAATTTAATTCCTGTTGCATGTGAGTTATATGGAGTACTACAACAAGCATTGTTGGGTAGCTTGGTAGCTCTTGGAAGCTAGTTTTTGAAGCATTAATAGGATTTAAAGAGGTTGGAGTGTTAAAAAGAAGAATTTATAGGCCCATAAAATCTTTCCTGAAAAAGCTCATAGGAGATAAGTATAGGAGATGATTGTTAAGCGGACAGCAATTCATGTTGGCTGAAGTATATGTACTTGACAGGGTTGGAAAGAGAAAGAGATAGGATGCCAGATGGGCCTGTGTCATGAAGGGCCTGATTCTGGACTTCATTCAGTAAGTTGAGGATCCATTCAGAGCTATGCTAATAAGATTCATTTGGTAGTGGTGTAAGCAATGGATGTGAACGGGAGAGGGACTCCAGCCTATCCCTGCTCCCAGAGAAGGAGGCATCAGTTAGAGTTTTCTGTAAATTACATGAGAGATAGTAGGAGTCTAAGGGAGGATGGTGACACTAGGGATAGAAAGTAGGGGATAAATATAAGAGGAAATAGGGAGATCTCATTTAAAAAGTTTACCATTTACCCATATTCACACAGTTTCCAGAATCAGTGATGGAGAATTTTAATATAAACCTGAAGTTTTCCACTTGTGTTATTGTGGTAGAGTTATTTCCAAAACTAGGCAAGAGAACAGTGTGAGGATTCAAGGACAGAGAGAAATAAATTTGCTTTTAAAACGCATTGTATTTGAAGTTCCAAGGAAAACATCTAGATGGAAATGTCAGGCTGGCAGCTGGAAATGTTTGTCTAGGGCTTGAGGAAGAGAACAGAGTTGGAGGTATAGATTTGGAAATGGACAGTGTGGGAGTGAATGGGATTTTCAGGGAGAGAAACTATTGCTACACATATGAGCTATTCATTGGCTTTGATGGTCCTTTAAAGAGCACGTCTTGTAGGATTAGGTCACCATGGTTGGTCAATGCCTCAATAAGTAAGGCATTAATAAGTAAGCACATGAATAGTGTGGGAAAGAGGAAGGGAACATATGGCCATCTTTTACCGATGGAACCAAATATCTTGGTTTAAAAGACCTCACTAAATTATTAAAAAATAGTATCCACAGTTTTCTTGACATTTTTTTTTTGTTTGTCTGCTTTCGTGCTTGTTTTTGTATTGTATTTGGTTTTAAGATGAAGAAGATTCTGCTGGAAATATTTAAACAATTTTTTTTCATTCTATGTGAAGCATGTGGCTCTACACAAACTCCTCAAATACTTATTTTCAACCATTATGTAGATCTGGATTATATTCAACTGCTATACTTGCTGAATTAAGAAATTTTAGTAGTGTAAACTGAATTGCAACACAGAGTTCATATTTTAGAGTAATTTTTACATTTTTTCATATGAGTATAGATAAAATTTAGATATTAAAAAGATAAATAGATGATGAAATATTTGGTAACTGCCTAATATTCACTCTGTTTGATCATTTAAATCCCTCAAAGTGTTGAAAAGCATGAGGTATGTTACAAAAGAAACTTTCAGGTATTCAGAAGTTAATGTTTTCTTCAAAAATTAAGTTAATTTTCTCAGCTTCATTGAAGTATAATTGACAAATAAAATTGTATATATTTAAAGTGTACAATGTGGTGATTTGATATACATATATGTTGTGAAATGATTACCACAATCAGGTTAATTAGCATATCCATCACCTCACATAGTTACCATTTCTTTCTTTTCTTTTGTGGTGAGAATGCTTAAGATCTACTCTCTTAGCAAATTTCAAGTATACGATGCAGTATTATTAACTATAGTCACCATGCTGTACATTAGATTCCCAGAACTTATTCATCTTGTAACTGAAGGCTTGAACCCTTTGACCAACATCTCCCCATTTTCTCCACCCCTCAGCCCTTGGTAACCACCATTCTACTCTCTGTTTCTATGAGTTTGACTTCTTTTTATTTTTGATTGCACATAAAAAAGAGATCATACAGTATTTGTCTTTCTCATTTCACTTAGCATAATGTCCTCTAGGTTCATCCACGTTGTTGCAAATGACAGGATTTCCTTCTTCCTTAAAACTGAATATTATTCCATTGTGTGTGTGTGTGTGTGTGTGTGTGTGTGTGTGTATGTTATATATATATATACTATTCTATATATATATATATACACCACATCTTCTTTATCCATTCATCTATTGACAGACACTTAGGTTATTTCCATATCTTAGCTATTGTGAATAATTCTGAAATGAACATGGTAGTAGAGATATCTCTTTGAGATACTGATTTTATTTCCTTTGAATAAATACCCAGAAGTGGGATTGCTGGGTCATATGGTATTTCTATTTTTAACTTTTGAGAAGCCTCCATACTGTTTTCCATAGTGGCTGTTTACTTTCCCACCAGCAGTGTACAAATGTTCCCTTTTCTCCACATTCTTGCCATCACTTGTTATTTCTTGTCTTTTTGATAAAAGACATCCTAACAGGTGTTATGTGATAATGATTTGTTATTTTTAATTGTAAGACTTTGTTGAGGCTTGATTTCAGGGAATGAATCTAATAATCCACATTTTCTCATTTCAGGAGAGGCAGATTTGTGCAAGACCCAACTTTTTAAAATAACTGACTTTGCAGAGCTACTCAGTGCAAAAGCAAAATTCTGTCTAAACTTTTCCAGCTAAATAGCTGGCATTAAATACAGCTAGACTGGCATTTCCGTATTTAGCCACTAAACTAAATTGAGATGTGAGGCTTCATAAAATGGTAAAACCTAAACAAAACAAAATGAAACAAACAAACAAACAAAAAAACATTCGTTACTGCAAAACTTTGTGTCATTCTTGACAGTTGTTAAAAATCCCCAAGCTTTGGGAAATTAATACTGTAGCTCTTTTTCTCCCCTGAGCAAGGGCCCTTTGGATAAGCATTTGTGTTCTGTGTTGAATAAAAACCAAACACAAAGCTGATGTAAATAAGAGTGGAGAGTTACACTTCTGCAGTCCCACTGTTGGGTGTCTGTTCTTGTCTGTTGGCGTATGCTTAGCAACCACTTATATTTAGGTGGTAGTCGTATGTAATATCCTCAAGGAAAGTTTTGATTGCTACTAAGAGGAAGGAATGGTAATTGTGTAAGTGACTCTTCAAAGGCTCAGAACTGAACTAACATGCAAAAGGTGTTAGGGGTTGTGACATACTGATGCTAACCTCATATGTTAGTAATATTAAGCCTCCTGGTCTGACTGGTTCACACTACATCCTTCTAAGTTTCTTCTCAGCTTTCCATTCTAAGCCACGGTGTAAATGGAAAGTTGCTTTTAAAAAGACTTATAGCACAATACTGTGCTTTCCACCCATGAAGCAATCTGTGAATGTACACAAAGGTTATCAAGGGGCTTCACAAATAGATTCTTGCAGGAAAAGTCCTATTTTAAGCAGAATTACTACTTAAGTCAGGAAAGCTCACTAAATACTGGGACTTATCTGGACTTTTATTTTTCTACTGTAGTATCTGTGACTAGAAACTTTCAAACATTATAAAAATAACAATTGTTCAGAGATATTAAGAATAGCATTATTAATCCAGATATTATATAGCGTCATAATTTTAGTTTTATTGTTACATTTTTAATCTGGACTACTTTGTCATATATTCTAATGCATAGATGAAAATAGGCATCACAATTATATAAATAATCAAATGTCTATGTTATTATTCTTTGTAAGGGAGGGAAAAGATATGTTTACATCTTCAAAAATCATTCAGGATTCAATGTAGTGAATACAGACTTTTATCTTATTTGACGGAAAACCTTTCCATTTTCTGTGCTCTTATTGAAAGGGACTAAGTAGAAAATACAATATTACACATTAGGAACTCTGCTAATACGTAATACTCATGCTGCATTATTGACTTGCCAATATTTAAAATAACACTATGCTCAACCACTTTTGAATTACTAATATTTGCAGTAAAGTATAAAGGAAAAGAATTTACCATTTTATAATGCAATATTATTAATTTTTCAAATTCTCTCTGATATTAATAGCACTAGGGTAAATAATGAAATAAATTAAATCTCAACCTTTCAGTAATTTGAATTAAGCAACATAATCTGTTGGCTTTGTGGCAAAAAGTTTATACTTCATATTTTCTCACTTGATATTTAAATTTAAAACTCACTTTGGCCACTGCCTTAGCTTGGCTCCCCAGAAAGCAGAGTATGAGACATCAAGCAGAGCCCAGCATGTAGATAGTTTATTGAGTAAATGACCCCAGGGAGCAGGAGGGAGGGGCAAGAAGAGTGAAACAGGGAAGGGGGAACAACACAAGGATGATTATCAGCTTGGCCACAAGGAGGTGTGACATTCTTCTAAACCCATAGGACTTTCTGAGGGGCTTACGTATGATGTGTGTCTCAGATCTCTCTGTCCAGGAAATCAAAGGGGAAAGTGTTTATCTGTTGGTTCCCATTCCCCATTAGTCAAGGGGGAGTTCATGGACAGAGATTAATTCTCTTACATTTCTGGATTGGACATGTGTGAGTGCCAGTGTGTTCCCCTTGGTCTTCCTGAGCCTTGGCATCAAAAGAGCCCTGGAACAGGAAACAAGAGGTGTGTGGTGCTTCAGGTGGGTGCGGTCAGGTGGCACTGGCAGGGAGCAGGTAGAAGCCTGCTTGGAACTGACCTCTAAGGCAGGGGCTGGACTCTGAGGTAAACCCAGTAGAATTTAAGTGGTGTATAAGAGGTGGTAAGCAGTGTATAAGAGATGTTTAGTAACAGCAGTTTAGATCCTATATCTGGTATTGTGGCTTCATAACCTGCTTGAGTTGCATACATAAAAATCTCGTGAAGATGTACACGTGAACCGTTTTACCATATTCTCATATTCTCTCTGTTGCCTCTTCCCTAAAGGTGGGTAATTTCGCTCCTGACTCTCCTCCTCTTTTGTTTATGGCACTGGCCTAGCTATAAATCTCAGTGTCATCATGGTCTCTCTCTTCTCCTCCAGCTCCCGTATACATCTAGTCACCACGTCTTGAAGATTTAAAGTGCAAAATATTATCCAAATCTATCCTCTCCTGACTATCTCTATTAACATGGCTCTCATTAGTGGCTGATTATTTGGGGCATCTTTCTTTTTTGTTTATGATGGTCTTGGGCAATTAGCCATATAAAATCATTTATACTCTCTTAGCAAGCCTCAACAACTCACTATGATTAGTGGGGAAAGTAAAACCTGTTATAGAGATTTAATTGAATAACATGATTATTAGAATATGAAGCAATCTGTTGGGTTATGGGAAACCAGCAGGGTTGGAGAAGAGGAATGAAACAAAGGGCATGGATGATGATTCTTATCACAGTATTTCAAGAGATTTGCAAAGGTATACACTTCATGTTTCTCTCCTCCAGTGAAACCAGGGACCATGTATTTCCTATATGTGAAATTTTCATTTCAATGTATTGATTACCAAACATTCAAATGATTGGCAAGTAACTCTTGAGAACTAAGATATTTAGAGTATATGAAGAGATCAACATGAAAATTGTGGTATATACCTATTGCATTTTGAGTAAATCAGGTGGAAATACGTAAAACATTCTTTAAGAAAAATTCTGCGTATATTATTGGGGATAAGATTAGTGCCCATTCTGTAGGGTTATTCTGAGGATTAAATGATTAAATGAGTTAATACATGCAAAGTACCTAGAACAGTACATAGTGTATATTCAATAAATGTTTATTATTATGTCACTTTTCCTATTTTAGCTAAATATTTAAGATTTTCTCAAGTTTTATTTCATTGGTCAAGAACATAAATATTTGAAAGCTAACCATGTGAATCTTGAAAAGATCTTCATCTTTTTCCTTCAAATGTGTAACTTGTCTAAAGTAGTACTTTGCCTTGTGTATGTGTGTTCGTGTGGGTGTCTGTATGTGTGATGGTGGGTGCTTACAGAATTATTTACTATTTAATTAACAAAACTATAGAGGAATTGCCCTACTTTTTGCATTTCAGAACCTAAAACTGTTAGCTATAGCAAGTGCTCAATTCACTGTGGTCATTCAAATGACTAAATTATGAAGCAAGATTCTTAACTGGGGGGCATAGACATTCTTTTTCCTTCTGTACCTTTTTTTATTGGAATACTGTACACCTAAGTTATGAGGAATTCTCTTTACATTTTCTAATTTGTTGATATAATTATTTTCTGATCAAACATAATGCTGGTTGAAACAGCATTAGGCCAATTCCAAAACAGCCTCCTTAACACTTTGTAGAAAAAATTTTGTGGTAGTTGCAGTAGAAAGAAGGAATGATCCAACTCATTGCCTGGGCGGTTGTTTTCTTGAGAAAACCAGGAACCTACCTGCGCACCAGGATGTAGCTCAAGTCATCCATTATATTGAAGGTGAGTTGCTTTCAGTTTCCTCTGGCTGGAAGCCTCAGAGGGAGAGGAGTCGTAGTCACGCTTGTGGCTCAGTACCACTTCCGCGGTTTTTTCATTGGAACGGGAATCTAATACAATGGAAATGTCAATCAATGCACACCTAGGTCCAAAAAGCTTCCCTTAGAAATCAGATAACAGCAAATGCTTCAGTGTAGCAGGCTTTTTTACTTACCAGCTGACTGCAAAGGGGGATCACCAAGGGTTTTTGTAAATGAAAAATCTCACGCCCTTAATGCATCCAGGCAGGGGATAATTCTGAAGTGGAAATTAACAGAACCATATGAAACATCACAAAAGATTGTCAGATGCCACACAGGTAGCACCGGGGAACATAATGTGTCTCTCACCACTGACTGTACTACCTCCTGCCTGTTCATTCAACACACGAGCCCAAACAAATACATCCATGCTTCTCTAAGAGGAAGAGGTTTCTGTTTCCTTCTTTTCCAATGTGTACAATATCAGTAAAAAGTGAGTAATTGCTAGGAGAAAAATACAAAATAAAATTGTCATTAGTACATTTCTGATAATGACATTAACTTAAAGACTTTCAATAAAAATTTGGAGCAGTTCAGGGCAGTGTGGCTTCACAGTGGTGACTGGGGAGTCCCCACATTGGTCCCATTACTGTTAACAGGATTCGTGAGTGTTATTCTATACAGAGTATTTTGACAATTTACCCCACAGAGTCTTGCACATTGTGGAGACAGGAGGTCATTGGTAAAACAGAATTTGGAAATGAAAGTTATTGTGAAGCAATCCATATTCTGATAGGGAAGCAACTTGGGAGCAAAATGATATTCTGGACTGCAGAAATGTGGATGATCAAATGGATCTTTGATCTCTTAGATATCTTGGGCTTGATCATTATCAGGCAGTATTTAATATTGCCCACCAGACTGAGGTTTAAGCCCCGTAGAGGAAAGAACAAGCAAAGAATAGCATAGCATGCTTTTCTTGAGATGCAGGATAGAGTAAGAACTATATGTTTGCTAGTCTGATTAAGATTTAAAGTTAAGAGCTATAACCAAAATGAATTTTTAATAAAAACCCATTAAAAGCAAACAAAAAAACAGTAAAAGAAAAAAGATGGTGAAAGAAAACCACTTCAAATTTCAATTTTAGGTTATTTTAGATTTCTTATAAGATACTTGAAGCTTTAACCATGGCTTAAAATCAATTCCAACTATATTATTTACTGTATCAGTATTTAATTTCAAAGCACTTTTATTCAAATGTTGGACTCTTCCTGCTTGTAAATTATCAAATGTTCTCTTTGTAATCTTTGCTTTTCTATGTCAGAGCCCATGCATCTCCCAAATTAATTGGTTACTTTTGATAAAAATAATCTGTACTGGGTTGCCTCTCCCCCAAATTTATGTTCACCAGGAACTGTGAATGTGACCTTGTTTGGAAATAGGGTATTTGCAGTTCTAATCAAGTTAAGATGAGGCTATACTGGATTAGGATGGATCCTAAATCCAATGTGACTGGTGTCCTTATAAGAAGAGGGAAATCTGGACACAGAAACCAGACACACAAAGAGGAGACAGCCATATGAAGACTGAAGCGGATTAGAGAGATGCATATGGAAAGCAGGGACACTAAAGATCACCAGCAATCACCAGAAACTGGGAGGGAGGCATAGAACAAATTCTGTCTCAGAGCCCCCCAAAAGGAGCCACCCTCCCTACACATGATTTCAGACTTCTGGCCTCTAGAACTGTGAAGGAATAAATATCTGTTGTTTCTTTTTTTTTTTTTTTGCTTTTTTCTCCCCAAAGCCCCAGTAGATAGTTGTATGCATACTTGTGCATCTTTCTAGTTGCTCTTGTGGGACACCATCTCAGCATGGCTTGACAAGCAGTCCATCAGTCCGCGCTGAGGATTCAAACCAGCGAACCCTGGGCTGCCAGAGCACAACGTGCAAACTTAACCGCTACACCACTCGGCCGGCCCCAGATTCCTATTGTTTTAAGCCAACCAGTTTGTGGTACTTGGTATGGCAGTCTTAGGAAATTAATACATAATCATAGTTTGTAACTTAGTGGGGGAAGTTTGTGCTTTCCATCTTTTTCTTCTTGCTGAAAATATTTCAATCTAAATTGTGACTGCAGACATACTCGGCTTTGGTTCTTTGAGCTGGATTTCCAATATAATTCCTACTCTGAAAGTCGGAAGAGAAATGAATGCCACTTCCTCAAGGACCCTGGAAGAGTAGAGAGTGAAACACACATCTTAAGTTAAGCCGGAGGATACAAAGAGAAGTATGAACCACACAGCCTTGGAATCAGGCTTTGAAGGGAAGAGAAGCTTTTGTGCAGCCACCACATGCCCTGGTCCTGCTGCCTGGGACCTTCCTCTGCCTCTCAGTCTTCAGCACTAAGCTTAAGTGTTGTCACCATTTTACCATCTGAGACCAATGGATCCTTTTTACTTTTTACCTTTTAGTTCATGTAACAAATATAGAAGGAAGAATAAAGCAACAGTGAAAACAACTTTGTGAAATTTTAATAACTAAATAGGGCAAACCCAAAATTTTATTCCCTATTTCTGGCTTTTGATGTATATAAGCCTGAAATGGATATTGCCCTCTGATGAAACTAATGCTTATCAATTGTCACACATGTACCTGGAACATATCTATCTTGTAAATACTGATTTCAGATTTCAAGTACATTTCTGGTAGATCTTAGGTTATCATTATATCTGGTTCTCCTTCTTGCGCTTGCATCATCAAAATGTATTACTTGAAGAACTTTTTGAAATTCTGACAGTGTATACTTTTGCTGAAGATGGTCATCTTCTTGTTCCCTAATTGCAGAACATTTTCATTTTTAGATTTATGAACACAAATTACAATGACAAATTCATTTTTTTCCATTTTAGATAATTTAGTTTCTTCTATTTACTTTTGTGTGCATATATGTCTTCAGCATTTGTCCACCCATGAACCATAAGATCACAAAAGATAAAAGGATATTGTCACCTGTTCTTTTAGCAAGATGAGATGGTTCAAGTTCTTGTTCCAAATATTATACGATTAAGTCCTTTCTGTTAAATGAGTGAGTGGATAAGAATACGGTATTTATTTCTCTTTTTTCCTTAAAAAATATTGTTCAATCATTGGTTTTGAATTTGAGAAAATTCATATAGGATATCATCATCTGAAGACTCATAGTCTGAGATGTCACTTACACCATCAGTTTCATCATCATCATTCTAGTCTAGAGCCGCTGTTTGTCGCTTTACATTCATCTTCTGATTCATCTAATAATTATGAATCATCATCTTCTGTCAATATTCTCCTCTTGCCAGTATGAGCAGAAAATAAAATTTTTGCATTCTCAACTGAGTTCAGTGAAAGCTAAAAGCACAACAAAGATTGTGCCTCCAGTTTTCTCTTTTCTTAAAAGATGATAATGGAACACTTTGGTTTATTCAATGTGAAAGCTGATGCAGCGATAGTGATGATATGTTTTGCTATTGCATCATCCTTCTAGATGACTCCATCATTTTTCTGTTTTCTTATTATTTTGATCTTTCTTAGCATTGTTGAGAATCATCGATGACAACAGATGAAACAATTCGTAGAATGATGAAATAGCAAATTATTTCAAGATAAAAAAGCATCTTAGATTTATAAAAATGTTGAATGGGCCCATATAGTAATTGTGAGATAGAATGGATTTATTCCGTTACAAAAAGTAAATTTTATTTTTGTTCTTTGCAAGACTTTTAATAAAGAATAAAATAATAAATGTTATGGAATATCAATCCTTACAAATAGTTAGAACTTCTCATGAAAAAAATGCAAAAACTGAAATTGGGTCCAGTGGACCCTGATGCTATACCAAGGGTTAAGGGAATGAAGATAAGGGATCACTAGATACATGTTTCAATAGATGGCAAAATAGGGGTTAAAATTCTTTTCCTTAAGAAGATTACCTTAAATAGTCCAGAAAAAAAAAAAAAGATTCTCCATGATATGTTCTTATGTCATCATGCACTTCTCCTTAGTAGCACCAATTATAGTTAATTTTGGCTAATTAATTATTTGGCTAATGGTTATGTACTCCATCTGTCTATAAACTACATGAGGGTAGGAACTTTATCATGGGTCCATGCTGATATTTTCAACTACCAGCACAGATCCTAGCTCATCCAAATTGCCCAGGAAGTACTGGTTAGTGAATAATAGGAAAAATTCTAAAGGCCATTTTGTTCACCTATCCAAACGACAGGTCATATGGTCAGTCTGCACTTGTCATCTTCAGTAAAAGGAACTTTATTATTTGTTTTCAAGACAATCCTTTGTATTTCAGAGAGTTCAGACTGTTATAAAGTTAGGCCACATAGCTCTGGAGTTCTGGAGACAGACTACTGGGCTTAAATCCCCTCTATGCCCCTCGCTAGTGTGACTTTGGGCAAGCTATGTAATCTTTATATGCCTCAGGCTCCTTGACTTTAAATTAGAGATAATATTAGCGCTTTCTCATAGGATTGTTGTAAGGATTGAATGACTTATACCGAGTACTTACAACTGTGTCTGACCCTCAGTAGGCATTATATTAGCATTTACTGCTCTTATTATCATCAAGTTTGTTATCATATTGACCTGAAATCTGACCACCCAATACTTCTACTCATTGATTCTCACTCTTCCCTAGAGCCTGCCAAAACCAGTGTCTCCAACATGGTGGCCATCCTACCACTCTTTCTTCTCTCCCTTAAGCTGAATATCTTCATTGCTTCAGCGTTCCTCATAATGTTAGTGTTTTCTCTCACCACATGACTCTGGTCACCTGAGTCTGAATGCTTAACTATAATTTTTCTGCCTTCTTCTCAAAATCCAGTGTCTAGCACTGAATGCAGTACTCCAGGAACAGTCTAACCAGCCTAGAATGGAGCCATTTCCTCCTTTGACCGAAACATTTTTGTTCTATCACCAAAGCTTGGGATAACATCATCTATTTTGGCAGACACAGCCATTGTTGAATTTTACTAAAGTTACATTTTTTCTTTCACATGGCTGCCAAGATATATATATTCCACATTCTAAGCTCTCATAGTTTTTAAGTAGGTTATTTTACATCTAATAATGAAAATTATATATGTTTACTGCTTAAAATTTAAATTTTTTCACACAGATTATCTTTTTTAATATCAAAATAAACTCATATGGTAGAAGTTATTGTAATTTCTATTTATGGATGAGGGAACTGGGATAAAGAAAGATCAGGTAACTTTCCCAGGATAACATAGCCAAGCGGACAGAACTGTCACTATTAACAAAAATAACTTTATTTCTTTACCCTATGACATTATCTTTCTATAAATAATAATTATTATAATTCATGTTTAGATTTGGCCTTTGGCTAGATTGGCTATCCCTTCCAGCTTTATCTCATCAACTTCCCATCGATGTCCTCATCTTACATATTATTAAAATATTGAACTAATTAGGACGTGGTCCATGAGTATTGCCTGGTGAGCATCCTTTTAAACATCTCCTGCCAAATGGGCAAGTGCCTGTTAATTCCTAGCCTTTGCGATGGCCATTGAAGAAGTCCACCTAAATGTTCTCTTTTCTAACCCTTTCGCTCCATTTTGCCCACAGGAATATTTTGTGCAACTGTTAAATATCTGTTGAAATCCAGAAACTTTATATCTTAAGAATTTCTCTAACCTTTGAGAATGGCAAGCTTGCCAAAAAATAAAATAAAACAAAATAAATCAATGTCTAGTCTTACTAAATCCAAGCCAACTTCTTATAATCAAATATTACATGTTTTAGCCCTCAAAAATATTTTTAATGGTCATCTCAAGAATCATTTGTAGTGCCTCATCAGTTTATAATGTGTAAATCACTTTCTTCCCCCTTTTTTTATTTAACAATCTGAACTAATTTTGTCCATCTCTAGTCTTATAGCTTCTTCCCCATTCTCTGTTCAAATTTTTAAGGGTTTCATGTGAATAACCCATAAATATCCTGCCAAGAAATCATCCAGGCCAGAAGCTATAGACCCATTTAGATCTTTGACTTAAACTCCCTTTGACAATGCTTTGCAAAATGATTTCCACTCTGAGACTACTCTGTCTACTAGAGCAGTTGGGAGTATAATACAAGATGGACAGTTCTTTAACAAAAAATTGAGTGTCTAATTTGTGTTCAGCATTGTCCTTATTTAGACAAGACTTAGTTCTTGATCTCTAGGAGTTCTCAATCTATGGAAGTATAGTCTAATATTTGTCTAGTACTTTGTGTTGTACCGAGAAGTTTAGCATACATTTCCTCAATTAATTCTGCTTTCTTTGCCATCTCTCCCTCCTTCTCCTCCCCCTCCTCCTCTTTTTCTCCTCCTCTTCCTTCTCCTTCTCTTTCTTCTTCTGCTCCTCCTCCTCCTCCTCCTGCTTTTCCACCTTCTACTTCTTCTTCTCTCATTTCCTTACTTTGGCATTACTGCTTCCTTTTATTTTTTTCACATTTAGAACACAGCTTAAGTTGTTCTTTTCTTGTGTCCTTAGAATTTTCCTTAAACATAAGCTCATTTCGTTCTTGTCTATATTAGTTTTTTATTGCTGCTGTAACAAATTACCACAAACTTTGTGACTTAAAATAGAACAAGTTTGTTACCTTATAGTTCTGTAGTCTAGAAGTCCAACACTGGCCTCACTGAGCTTAGATCAAGCTGTAGGCAGGCCTGCATTCCTTTTTTCGAGGATCTAGGGGAGAATTCTTGTCTCTCCCAGCTTCCTGAGGCTGCTCACAGTTTTTGGCATTTTCTCTTACTCCATCTTCAAAGCCAACAATGGCAGACTGAGTGCTGTTCACATCACATCTCGTTGGCCTTTCTTCTGCAGCCACATATCACTGTGATCACAGCAGGGAAAGGGTCTCTGCCTCTAATGATTCATGTGATTAGATTGAGTCTGTCTTGATAATCCAGGATTATATTCCCATCTCAGTGTAATCACATCTGCAAAGTTCCTTTTGCCATGTAAGGTTAGCATTATCACAGGTTCCAGGGATTAATGTATGGACCTTTTGGAGACCATTATTCTGCCTAAAACATAGTCTAACTAGCAGGTCTGCCTTCCTGTCTTGGTTATGCCTTACTTCCTTTTGTATATTTTATAAATATCTGATCACATCGAAGAAGAGCAACTTGTGAAGGTCTTGTGATTTCTTGAGGCACCTTCAACTTTTCTTCAGAACTGAGCTAACATGCTCTTACTTAATTGAAATCTTGACTCTGAATCCCTTGAACTTTTTTGAAATATCTTTTTATGTAGAATCTCAGGCTATTGTCCTAATATCTTTCAAACTATTTGTAGTCTCCATTTCAGAATGCTCAGAAATTTGTGGCAATAATATTTCTCCTCTTTCCTACACCTAAATACAGTCAACCTTGGAAAATGAATTCTCATAGATTCACTCAGATTGTGCTTAAACTAATTGGGAATGTACAATTGCATTTATACACACTTTTCTGAACAGATATATGTAGTGGTAATCTATGCAGTGGTAAGAAATGTTTGTAGTATGGAGATATTGTTTGGATCTTTCTTTTTTCCTGTGGTAAAAGCTTGTGAATAGACATTAGGCCATGTGGTCTGATTTGTAACAGTTCTTGTATTGGCCTCGATTAGTTGCCAGCTTATTAAAGAAAGTTATGCTACAGGCTGCTTTGTCTCTGTGGACCTAAAATGTTATGTTCACCCTTTTTGTGCATATGCCATTAAATTCAACATCCCCAAATATTATGTGTACATTATTATTTTTTAAATATACACCATTAAATCCCATATCTCAAAGAAATTTTTCTCTGGGGTCCATTTCTATTTTACTCATCCCTCTATTCTCATTTTCTATACTACCTTGTCATATCCCTTAAATTAGCTAGTATCTTTTTACATATTCACATCACACTTTTGCAAGGTAGATAAAAGAAATTGCTCTCAAGTGATGGGATTTTTACTTGCTGTGTTTCAGCTTAAAACATACTTTTCCCCCACAAAAACTAGTTTTATAAACATTTGCAAAGCTGGCTGCATAAAGGAAATTGCTGACACAACTTAACTGCATCTATAATCGTGCAAATGATATGACTGCATGGGGAGAGCGAAGAAGATAGAAGCAAAAATTGGGCTATATTTTCAAGTTCAGTCTCAGTATGAAAAAAGAGACTAATGCCGTTTAGTTATAATTTGAAGTATTTGGAATATTTCTACTTTGTAGACACTTGGCCAGAGGGCTCCAAATAAAGATATGTTTCTTATGGACCAAATGGTGCTCTGTGTTATATGCCAGTAGATTCAGGTTCTCTAATGGTTTGGAAAGAGACAGAACATGCTGTGATCTGGAAAAATTCACCTAACCTTCAGATTTTTCTTTCTTCCTTTTTTTTTCAAATATAGAAGAAATATTATAGTGCCTTTCTTTCTGGTGCTGGAAGGCCCATTATAACGTCTGCAAATTATATATATTTTTGGACTATTGTATTAAACTATTAAATCTGCTTTTGTCAGACCTCTTTATTCTGTTTTTAACATCAAATCTATGGGCATGAACCGTTTCTGCGGCTCCAGATATTTGTCTCTATTTGTGCAATTTCCTTAAGTTAGGATCATAGTTCTTTTGAGTAGCTGTTTAAATCAGATAGTTTTGCTTATTAAATTACTGCTTGAGTGCATAATATTCCTTTCTTTCCCTTCAGTGTGTATGGAAGGCTTTGTGTTGGTTGGATCTGTCATCCCGATTAGACAGAACACATCAACCCCAGGCTTGCCTGTTACCACTTACCCACTGTGTGATTTTGGACAAATCATTTACCACTTCTAAGCCTCAGTTGTTAGGTCTCCAAAGTAATGAGGTGAAACCCAATTATCTCTGACCTAATCTAACCGCCGAGATCAATATGCTGGGTTTCTAAGATTCTGGTAATATAGTATAACTGATACTTATTGAATATGTAATTGTGTGCCAGGCACTCTTCTAAGTACTTTACCTGTTTGAATGCCTTTAGTCTTTTTACAAACTATAAGGTGGATACTTTTTTCTATTTCATGGGTAAGGAAAATGAGGCATAGAAAGGTTAAGGAACTAGCTATAGGTCACACAGCTAGAAAGTGGCAGAGCTGAGATTTAAATGCAGGATTCAGCTCCTGAGCTCACTTGCTTAGTGATTATATCAGGATCCTTTTTTTTTGGTAGATGGGTACTCTTCCTGTGGGAGCCAGCCTTGGACAAATCACAAAGTAGACCATGTTACTTCTAGTCCAGAGGACATTTCCCTTCCTCCTCCAAGTTTCTCAAATGCGTCATGCTGCTCCCTGCCCTCCAGAGCTTGCCATTCTGAAACTTCTCCACGTGCAGAGGATGCATCCACTTCCTATGTTCCCAGGTTTGAGTACTCTGTTCCTTTGGAATTCTGCTTTATGTTGAAAAACTAATGAGATAATGAGATTTAAAGCAAGGACAAAACATGTTTAATGGGGAGGATATTTGGAAGAAAAATATTTTTATTTAAATCTAAAATTTGAATATATGAGTGGCTACCTATGAGATTAGGCATATGACTGACCCACTTCTGGGAACTCTTGACACACACCTGTAAATTACAGGGTTTTTCATGTCCCTTTCTGCTGTCCAGTAAAACCAGAAATTGATGCCAAATTTTTGCCTCTTTTAAAACATCCTGAGTTTTCCTGGAGTGTTTTAAATTTCATCTGGATCTTTGGGGCTGCATATATGTCACTTGAATACAGGAGAGTGTGTTTTTAAAAATTCATTTCTTAGAGTCATAATTAGAAATCAAGCTAAAAAATTAAGACACTTCAATTGGAAGTAACAATATCTTTGTAAAAAGCCAATAAGGACATTTTCATTACAGTTGCTTTACTGAACTAAGACCTAAGAAGGGTTATAACTTTTTTTAAAATTTTGACACACTTTTAGTCTTTGAGCCTTGCTAGTTGCAAGCTCACTGAAACAGAGCATTAATTTTTAAAATCTTGCAAAAGTGTTTGATTTACACCATCCTTGTTTTGCCAAGTTGTGGCTAGATAATCCTTTAGAGACAATTTGAAGTCTTCGAACAAGCCTATTTTGAGAACATGTATAAACAATTTATTTATGTGTGATTGTAACGTCCACAGTATTTTCTGTTCCTTTGCTCTTAATTTTTCCAGAGGATTATAGCCGATGCTTTAGACTTTCAGAGGAAAGTCAGGTTGTTTTCTTCTCTCTATTGCCATTAGGAAGAACACCAACAAAAAGCTATTTGTTATACCATATTTAGGCAGTTGCATTTATACACTCAAAAATTAGTTTACTTTGGGACAGTTATGGATGAAGTAATAGTGGCATTACTTAAACTGTGACGAGTAAAAGCTCTTGATCCACAGTAGAAATAAAAATTGAAGTGCTTCTTTAGTACCTGTGCTCAACTTCAATCTTGGCGCTATTCACACTCCTCATGGTGCTCGTCTCCTTGTCTCTCTCCATGTTACACCTTTCACTGGGAGCTCCTCAAGACAGGCACTCTCTTTACAATGGGAGTATCTGCCATTCTAAGCACAGAGCCTAGGACAACACAAGGTACTCATTCAATGTGTTTTGGATGAATGAATGAATAAATGAATGAATTTTCGGCCATTCCAATTAGTAAGTCATGTTTATTTTTCTAGCAAACCATAGCTACCACACTATGGGTGGGCAGTGCAAGATATACTTGTAATCTCCGTGCGTGTATGTGTGAAGAGGTAAAGCAAAAAGTAATTTCTAAGAAATTAGAAAGTGAGGACATGATTTTATATATACTAGTAAAATCTTGCTTTAGTTTTTTTTTAATAACTTTTGAGTATTTTTAGCAATTACAGAAAAATCAATCTTCGAGGACTTCTTGTGTCCTTGGGAGGTATAGCTAAAAAATCAATACCAATTAACTCTAAAGATGTGGTTCCAGTGGTTCTGTTGTAGTTAAGGTACTCAGGAAGAAAGGCATCCTTGATAGGCCAAGGGGCTGATACCTCACTAACACACCTACATCTTGAAATTTCTATGTTTTTGATTTAGCCTAACTTAGTCTAAGTGGACTAAGCCTAACTTAGT
Source organism: Tapirus indicus (assembly GCA_031878705.1). NCBI lineage: Eukaryota > Metazoa > Chordata > Mammalia > Perissodactyla > Tapiridae > Tapirus > Tapirus indicus. Next base: position 133,824,504 of record CM062919.1, on the reverse strand, counting down.
CATCTTGGATGAGCTTTGTCCTTCCTAGCAGTAAGTCATTTATTACAAAAGGAAGGAGCAGTTTAGGTAGTTTGTTTTTTTTGTTTTATTTTTCAGAGAAGAGGCATTAAATATTCATGTCATAAATTTATTTACAAACATACCTAGTATGCTGAGTTCAAGAGTTTGGTCTATTTTTCAGAGAGATTGCACCTTTTAAAATGCTCCTCTTCAATAATAGCCATTCTGACAGGCACGAGGTGATATCTCATTGTGGTTTTGATTTGCATTTCCCTAATTAGTGATGTTGAGCATCTTTTCATGTGCCCATTGGCCATCTGTATATCTTTTTATGAAAAATATCTGTTCAGTCCTCTACCCATTTTTCGATTGTTTTTGTTGTTGTTGTTGAGTTGTATGAGTTCTTTATATATTTTGGACATTAATTCCTTATCAGATATATGATTTGCAAATATCTTCTCCCAATTGGTAGGTTGTCTTTTTGTTTTGTTGATGGTTTCTTTTGCCATGCAGAAGCTTTTTTGCTTGATGTAAAAAGACAAGAAATAACAAATGTTGGAGAGGATGTGGAGAAAAGGGAACCCTCATACACTGCTGCTGGGAATGTAAACTGGTGCAGCCACCATGGAAAAGAGTATTGAGAGCCCTAAAAAATTAAAAATAGAACTACTGTATGATCCAGCTATTCCACTTCTGGGTATTTATCCAAAGAACATGAAACACTAATTAGAAAAGATATATGCACCTCAATGTTCTTTGCAGGATTATTCACAATAGCCAGGACTTGGAAACAACCCAAGTGACCACCAATGGATGAATGGATAAAGAAGATGTGGTATATATATATACACAATGGAATACTACTCAGCCATAAAAAAGATGAAATCTTGCCATTTGCTACAACCTGATGGACCTGGAGGGTATTATGCTAAGCAAAATAAGTCAGACAGAGAAAGCCAAATACCATATGATTTCATTCATATGTGGAAGATAAAACAACAACAATAACAACAAACAAACACATAGATACAGAGAGCAGATTAGTAGTTACCAAAGGATAAGCAGGATGGGGGGGATGGAGAAAGGGTAAAGGGGCACATGTGTGTGGTGATGGATGGCAACTAGACTTTTGGTGGCGAGCATGATGTAGTCTATACAGAAGTTGAAATATAATGATGTACTTGTGAAATTTATATAATGTTGTAAACCAGTGTTACCTCAATAAAAAAACACTCTTCTTCAAATCTGTTTCATGGATGAATGAAAATGTCCTTATTTCTTAAGCAGTTGGTGTCTTACTCTAAAGAAAGATGCAGCAAATCCAGATCCAAAGTATACAGTCATCATAATTAGTAACACCACTTGTTTTCCACTAGACATGGCAAATTCTTCCCTGGACCTTCCTCATAGTGCCTCCTATGGACGACAGAGGTTGTGAACCTCTGGATGCTAATATAGCACTATTGGAAGCTCTGAGAAAGACACAGAGACCAAGGGCAGAAGAAATGATGGCACGGTGCCAAGTCCTCCTTTTCTTCATGGCCTTGTTGCCCTCTGTGCAGAAGATGTTCAACTTGTTTTATAAATTCTTATTTAGTTTTTTTTTAAAATAGAGATAGTCCTTGCTAGTATTAAAAGTTCAATAGGGCTAATGGCTGTTGTGGAACAAAGAATGGCATGATGAGTAGAGGGAAACCTAATACATCTTATTGACAATCCTCCAACAATTTCATGATGTTTTTCGATAGTATGTATCATCTTTAAAACTTAGCTTGTAATTGTCTTTAGTTTTGATACTTGTCTTTCTCTACTTCTAAACAATGACCTCTTTGAAGGCAGAGTCCTCCTCATCTCTGTATCACTAGTATTTGTCACAGTGCCCAACACAGAGCCTGATTGATTGAAAGGATGCCTGAGGTAAGATAGGACAAGGATATAGTTCCTATTGACAAATGGCTTAAAATGAAACTTAACTTTTGTCTAACACAGTTATCTCTGATCATGTGATTATGGGTGCTGATAAGTATGCAGGGCTAGCAATGATCGATGCTGCACTTTGTGATAAAATTTAGATTCCTTCAGGTCATTTTAAGGTGAAGTCTACAAAATTAAAGAGTTCTTAGCCTGGTATATTCCAGACAAATTATTTATCATTGACCAATGACTCTTGGTTACTTCCATGGAAATGTAGTTCAGCTTGAGAAGTTTTGCCGAGTAGACTGGCATGTGCTACTCTTCTTTCATCTTAATTAATATTATAGTAAATTCTAGCCCATAGATCACAGCTTCAAGTTCACTTGCTTTCATGCAAGTAAATTTTTTAACTACTGTGTTAGCCCAATGCTTATAAAATAGCCACTGACAACTAATGAAATTACAACAGAGATATCTCAGCCATTTACCACCTAATTTTTTTTTAGTGGATACTGTAATCTTATTTAGTTTTTGGTAAAGGACAACCTGGGTCCCATGCATTTCTTTCTGAAAAAAAAATTCATGAAGAAGTGGGTGTAGGAAGACTTCTATAATTAAAACTTTTGGTATAAATGACTCCAAATCAGGGCATGGGAATATAATACTGTATGAGCTGATTATTTATCTGTGGTTTCTCAACATCACTCCTATCATACTTTTCTCTGTCTGTCCTAGCATGGCTCAAATCTTGAATCTACATATTCCAGGCTCCCTTGCCAGCTGGCTTGCTGCTATGTTCTGTCAGTAGGAGATATTGTTAGAAAATCAGAATGCTAGAAATTGGGAAAACTTCCTGTTTTGGACTTCAATGACATTGCAGTTATTGGCAGTCCCTGGAATTTTCTGTAGCAGCAGAAAAGGTGTGGTTATTCTGGACTCCATTAACCTGGATAGAAAAAGTACCTTTTCAGCAGTTCCTACCCAGGTCCAGGTGGCACATATTTGACAGATCTGGAACTGACTGCAACGGCATCTCCAAAGTGGAGTGGTAGGTGCAGGCTAGTGGGTTCCAGCCTGAAGGTGTTACCAGGCCCTGATTTCCCCTCTTCTCCTTTTTTTCCTTCCAACATAACTGATTCCCTATATTAACTTCTCTCTGTTTGATGTACTTGGAGTGAATTATGTTTTCTTATGCAGACAATATTCTTTTAGATTTCTATTCATGGAAGAAAAAATTACCAAATACCAAAGTGTACAAATGTGTACAAAGACATGTATAAGCATGGCTGGATTTGTGTTTGTTTTTGGGAATGAATTCCCAAAACATGCTGTTGAGTCACACATAATGTAAAAGCAAAGCCCAGATGTAGTTGTAGTATTTCCTGATACTCTCAATGATAATACCTAACTTTTCTCATTGGATTGTGAACTTTTGGGGGATGAGAATTGTGCTTTATTTATTTTTGTATTCCCAGAAATTAACTTAGTGGCACAGTGACATTCTTTCCTCTTTCTTATCCATTCTCAGGCTATAGCCAGTGCTGTATACAAAGAGTACATCTCCTCTTTACTACTTAGAATCATTCAGTGCCCCCTCACTGCCCTTAGGATGAAATCCAAGTTCTTCAGTGTGGAGTGCTTGGATCTTTAAATTTTGATCATTGTTTACCTTTCCAACTTCCTCTCTTGCCTCTTGATCAGACTTTTCAACTTTTTTTCCACCTGGACTCAACAACTTGCCGTTCTGCTGAAGTTCCACAGTGCATCTCACTTCTGGGTGTTGTCATGTAGATGGCCTCTTAAATCTGAGCACTCTCTTCTCTCATTTCATCCCTATCTTCCAGCTTTTTAATCATTGGTTTTTTTTTTTTTTTTCATACTTTCCCATGTCTTCCAGTCTGGCTTAGAAACCTTTCTAAATACTCCCAATGCATCATTCCCTACCTTACCAAAGTATTTAACATACTGTGTTGCTATTGCCTGCTTAATTACATCACAGCATCTTCAGTAGGACTTCTTTTATGCAGGGATATCAGCCAAATTTCTAAAGTTGAAGAAAATAGGTACACCTGCATTCTAAAGATACCAGAAATCTGTTTCCAAGCTTATCATGCTTTCTAAACTTTTCTGCAATCCTCATCATCATCCCCACTAACCCAATATGTATAAAGAGGAGTTTAGAAATTCCAGAGGAATTGGTTGGAACAGGAACGTCAATGAGAGATAGTGCAATGCAGATCCAGAGGATGTGCTTTGGATTTTCATCTCTTATTTGGGAGAGAGGAAAGAGGGCAGTCTTTCTCTCTGTAGGCCAATTAAAAAGATGTGATAGTTGATTTTATGTGTCTACTTGGCTGGCCATGGTGCCAGGTATGTGGTCAGACATCATTCTGGATGTCTTTGTGAGGGTTTTTGAATGAGATTAACATTTAAATTGGTGGACTTTGAATGAAGCAGATTGTCCTCCAAAATGTGGTGGGCCTCACCCAATGAGTTGAGGGTCTAAGTAGAAGAAAAGACTGATCTCCCCCAAGCAAGAGGACATTCTGCCATTACACAGCCTTCAGACTTGAGCTGCGGCATCGGCTCTGCTGGGTCTCTAGCCTGTCGGCCTTTGGACTGGAATTGCAGCAACATCATTACTGGGTCTCCAGTCCACCAGTCCACCCTGCAGATTTTGGACTTGACAGCCTCCATAATTGCATGAGGCAATTACTTAAAGTAAAACATACACATATATAAATATTCACACACAGGCAAAACTCATTTTATTGTGCTTTGCTTTGTTGTGCTTCACAGATATTGCATTTTTTACAAGACCCTTCATCTGCAAAAAGATTATGACTTGGTGAAGGCTCAGATGATGGTTAGCATTATTTAGCAATAAAGTATTTTTAAATTAATGTATGTACATTGTTCTTTTAGACGTAATGCTACTGCACACTTAGTAGACTACAGTAGAGTGTAAACGTAACTTTTACATGCACTGGAAAACCAAAAAATTCATATGACTCACTTTATTGTGATAGTTGCTTTATTGCAGTGGTTTGGAACCAAACTCATAATATCTCCGAGATATGCCTGAATATAGCCTTTAGGTTCTGTTTCTCTGGAGAACCCTCACTAATACAGAGGGCTATCAAGAGTTTGGGTGTATCTGTAAGTATAGAAGACTGACATTTCATTCATTGTCTAAATATTTGCCAAGTTTCGCTTATAAACTCACCCCAAAAGCAATGGAGTGGAGCACAGTGAGAGAGTTATTGGGTGAGGATGTCACATGGTTCTTGGATATTTAGGTAATGTAAAACTAACAGCCCAATGCTTACTGCTTGCCTGGAGCATTCTGAAGGCCTGATGTTGGCTGGAGCAGCTCACTATGGCAAAAGGAGGAGACAGGGCAGCCGTGCTGCAGTGCGACGTCCCTCCATTTGGTGTGGCAAGGATGCGTGAGGTTCCTATGGCCATGTAGACACCGTGGAGAAGAGCCAGGCTTGAGAGCCATCTTGATGGTACCGTTCCCGAGAGAGCATACTGATGGGATAAGGGGATCCAAACAGTAAGACATGATGTGATACATTGTCAGGGCACAGATCCTCCTGTGGTCACTCAACCTCCACTTGTGCTGCTCAAAATGCCTGTCACACAAAATGCCTCCCACACAGGGGTAAATTACAACAGTGTCATGTGAAACATTTGTTTCCTTTCCTCTTTTTACTCTCACAAACTGAATAAGCCATGAAGAGAAGGAGGAAAATACCCTCCACCCCCATGGTAGCTCCCTAAGCGAAGGTCAGGCCTGTCTCAGTTGTAGGATGGGAGGATAACTGGTTTGTATTTGATGCTGTGAGGTTACCCCACTGTGAAGTTGGGGGGCACAGTCCACACAAGACTACGTTCACTTTTGGTACCAATCGCAAATTTAAGGGTTTTCCCAAACCACCCTCAGTTTCAATAATTCCTTAGAAGAATTCTCGGAAAGCTGCTATAGTCACAATTATAGTTTCTTCCAGCTGAAGAATACAGATCAGAATCAGTGAAGAGAAAAACTGAATAGGGAAGAGGAAAAGTACCAAAAGTGGAGCTTCTGCTATCCTCTTCCCATGGAGTCACGGACAGCGTTACTTATTTGGCATCAATGTGTGACAGTACATGTGGAGTGTTGCCAACCAAGGAAGCTCACCTGAGCCTTATTGTTCAGAATTTAATTGGAGCTTCGTGGTTGACTGCCCACAAGGCTGATCATCAGTCTCCATCTCCTCTGGAGGTAGAGAGGATACAGTGTGGCCCAAAGTTCCCTTCATAAATCACAATGTTAGATGGTCTGATGGCCACGGCCCCCAGGTAAACAAAGATACTCTTCCCAGAGATCCCTTCCCAGATGAGGCAAAGGCCAGACCTCTCTTCGGGTAAGGTTATATTCTTTGTTTTACAGATGTGAATTTTGATTAAGAATTTCTGGTTACTGAAAGGGACTTGTAGATAGAACATGTTTGAATGAAGGCATTTCTTGAAAGCAGTTTTTAAGTCTATTGAATTTAGGCTTAATAATCCAGTTAGGCATGTACATCTCAACTGTAAGTGAGCTCTGTGAAAATAAGGATGATACCTTTCTTGTCCTCCCAGCCTAGCACAGAAGCTATTAGTATAGGCCCTGAAGAAATATTTGCCTAATGAATGGATGAATGAAGATTTATTGCAAAACACTAGCCCACCACTACAGAGCTGTACTGGTATGACATGTATACACCTGAGGATCATGATAGAGTTATGAGATGGGTCAGAGCCTCAGTGATAAGGTCATCAATTCCTGTCTAAGTAGAATAAAGAGAGAGAAGAATCTGGTATTCCACTCATCACCTCATCAGTCTTCCGGAGGTTGCAAAAATATCCAGGAGTTACTGTAGACAAAGAACAGCTGCTTGTAAATTTCAAATGCAGCCTTTGTCTCTCCATTTTGTTTAAAATAATTTATGACCAGGGTCAAGCAGTTAATTACATGGGGTTCATGTCCTGAAAACTTCATAAGGTGGGTAATAATGCTCTGGAAGGATTCTTTCAGGATGGCTATAAGCCAGTATCTGTGTGGGTGTGTCATGACAAATACATTCCAGAAGTGTATAACAGTTCACCATTAGTTTCAATACTGACATATATGATGACTGATTCTAAAGGTTGAACAAAGGAGATATTTTATAACTAAGATTCATGAATAATGCCTTTTCTTTGAAGTAAACTTTTGATTCTAGAATAGTTTTAAATTTACAGAAAAGTTGTGAAGATTGTACAGAGAGTTCCCATATACCCCCACATCCAATTTCCCATATACCCCCACATCCAATTTCCCTTATTATTAAGATCTTAGATTAGTATGTTACACTTGTCACCATTAATGAACCAATGTTGATATATTAGTATTAATTAAAGTCCATACTTTATTCAGATTTCCTTAGTTTTTACCTGATGTTCTTTTTTGGTTCCAGGATCCCATCAAGGATCTCCCATTCATTTAATCATTAAGTCTCTGTAGACTTCCCTTGTTTCTCAGACTTTCTTTTTTTTTTTCATGGCCTTGACAGTCTGAAGAGTATCATGCAATTATTTCGTAGAGTGTCCCTCAATTGGGGTTTGTCTGATGTTTTCTCATAATTAAACTGGGGATATGCATTTTTGGGAGGAAGACCACAGAGCTTAAGTGATATGTTCATCACATCATATAAAGGGTACATGCCATTAGTATGACTAATCACTGTTGACCTTGTTAACCTTGAACACGTGGCTAAGTTAGTGCTTGTCAAGTTTCTCCGTGTAGTTACTCTTCTTCCCACCTGCATTTCCACATTGTCCTCTTTGAAAGAAAGTCACTATGTGCGTTGCACACCCAAGGAGTGGAGAGTTATGTTCCACCTTTTATTATTATTATTTTTTTGTGTGAGGAATATTAGCCCTGAGCTAATATCTGTGCCCATCTTCCTCTACTTAATGTGTGGGATGCCTGCCACAGCATGGCTTGATAAGTGGTGTGTAGGTCCATGCCCAGGATCCAAATCTGCAAACCCTGAGCTGTCAAAGTGGAGCACGGAGACTTAACCACCATGCCACTGGGCTGGCCTGGCTCCACCTTTTTGAGGGTGAAGTATTACACATGTGGAACTTTGAGTTCATTGACACTATTGGATCCATGGGCTTGTGGCTCACATTGTCTCTCAATGGTCAAAGTTCACTTTATGGGGTGTTGATTCCCTTACACTTCTAAATTATGTTTCACTTCCCCTTTGGGAAGTCAGGGAGATTTCATGCCATGCATTATGGCTCTTCAGTTGAGCCCAGAACTGGTGCAAGTAAATAAATTCTCCTCGGATTCATTCAGATTGGACTTGGACACTGCAGCTGCTCTGCTTCCTGCCAAGTGGTGGGTGGATGATGCAGGCCAGGCCAGAACCCAGTTCTAGTTATTCCAGTGTCTATCTCCTGATGTGGTGGTAGCTAGGACTTTCCACTGAGCAAGTATCAGAGGATAGAGGTTGCAGGTGGGGATGAGGAAATCTCTGGAGACAGAGAAATTAGATCTCATACAACACTGAAATAGAAAACTATTGAGAAAATGAGTCAATGCAGAAACTATAATAACAAGGAATTTTGTTTCCTTTCTATCTCTTTCAATACTAAGTCTTTCTTTCCTAAATTATAACATTTGCTATTTCCTGCATGCTTATTGTGTGCCAGGTATTATGCTACATCTTTTACACATGTTATCTCATTTCATTTTTACAACACTGTTAAGAGAGCTGCTACTATTGCCCACATTCTAAATAGGATGCAGTTAAGACTTAGTGGGATGAAGGAACTTGCCCAGAATTACATCGCTAGGAAGCAGTGGAGTTAGGGGAAGTTCCAGCCTAGCTAGTGGGCTTCTAGGTAGTCTTTATGACAGAGATATGAGCAGTGCATAGTGGTTCTTACAGACATTGTTCGCCTTTTTCAGTTTTCATCTTTGCCTTAGTACAAGAACCAACCTAGAGGGGCCGGCTTGGTGGTGTAATGGTTAAGTTTGTGCCCTCCGCTTCAGCTGCACTGGGGTTGGGAGTTTGGATCCCGGGTGCGGACCTACATGCTTCTCATCAAGCTGTGCTGTGGCGGTGTCCCACATACAAAACGGAGGAAGATTGGCACAGATGTTAGCTCAGGGGCATTCTTCTTCAAGCAAGAAAAGGAAGATTGGCAATAGATGTTAGCTCAGGGACAATCTTCCTCAACAACAACAAAAGAAGACAAAAGAACCTACCTAGAAAGTCTTAAGGTAATTTATGGTAAGGTAAAATTAAGATAACAGTACAACTTACATCATAGGGCTGTGATAATTAAATAAAATTGATCCAAGAGAAAAGCTTAGTTTATTTCTGATACATAGTAAGACCTCAATACCAGTTAGCTATTACCACTATTATTATTGACATTATTATTACTGTTAAAATTGGACATTCTTTTTACAAAAAAACTAACCACAATACATTGAATAGAAGACAAAGGGCACTCAGAAAGATTGATTCTTCTTGCACTCAGTGATTGAAAGAAGTAAGTTATAGATATTCCAGTCCTAACAGAGGATATCATCTTGACCTGCCTATTCCCTCCCTCGTCACTCCTAACCTTCCTCTATTTTTCTCCTGAATCCTCAACCTGCTTGACTCTATTTCACAGGGTCCTGTCCTCTGGCTTTGAGCTTTGTCTCTGTTCCTATCTTAAGACCTGCTTTCTGGGCTCTTACTGTTTGAATGAACTTGGAGACTCGATTCTGATCCCTTTGGCACATCAGAACGTACCCTGGCTCTTGCCTTGGTCCTCTTCTCTCGAGGTTTCTCCTATGCATTCAGTGCATTACAGATTGTTTTTTCCCGCTATAATCCTGACCTGAGCAGAGAAAGAGTCCCTCAGTCACTTCACAGGCACTTACTGTACACTTACATTTTGACCAGCAGCTTCTAGACTCTGAGCCTTGTGCTAAGCACTTCAGAGGGGCCTTCCTATTTTGCCAAGTGATTAAACAAGTTTTAGAAAAAAATCGTAGTTCTTGCAAGGAATTTTGAGTTTAGAACTATGCAGGCCCTGCTTGGTGATCTCTGCAGGCACATATCTTGGGCCCCCAATTGGGTTGTCAAATTTAGCAAATAAAAATACAGGACTCACAATTCAATTTGAATTTCAGATAAATGAAGATTTCTTAAAAGTATGAACTATGTCCCAAATATTGCTTGAAATATACTTATACTAAGAATTTTTTTGTTGTTTACCTGAAATTCAAATTTAACCAGAGTCCTGTGTTTTATTTGGCAACCTTACCACATAATAGCACCTCCTGTCACATGTGTCACTAGAGACAATCATTTAGGTCTCTGTTGCCTGACAGCAGTTGAGAAATAGTCATTCCTTCTATAATTTATCATTATCCTGATCTTGACTTTCTATCTCCTTAGGGTGGAACTATCCTAGGGTGACTTTACATCTTTTATTGTGTGGGAGAGTCTCACTTTATTTCTGTTGTCTTGACATAATTGCTAACAATCCTTTTTTACTTTCAGAAGTGTTTTGGTTTGGATTATAAATTATATGTTTACTGATACCTCATTCCATCCTTGATTTCCTGCTGACCCTACTAGTAAGTAAATTTTTAGCTTCTTTCCCTCAAAGCCACACTAATCTCCAGAAGGTGCCACCATTTTGAATAACCCTTATTTCAATTCTACAAAGCACCAGGTCACACTATGCTGCTTAAGTTAACATAGACAAATAATTGACTCCTGAACAACCATTATTAGTTACAGTAACTTTCTGTACTTGTCACCATGTGTAAAGAGAATGGGAGAGCTGAACAAATATTTGATGAATTCAGTAAATATGAGTGATTAACACAGATAAGTCAGATGAAAAATATGTAAATGCTATTTGTTTGAAAGTATTTAGGTAATTTCCACTTTCCTTCATAAATACATGATGAGGATGATGTCTGTATATGATACAAAGCAACCACTGATTAGACTACATTTTTAGAATGTTTGTGCAGAAGTAAAATAATTTTCTTTATATTGCCTCAGGTCACTATTTCCATTTCACAGTGTCTACCAAACACAATTCTTGTATCAAACAATAAAATATTTAAAGAATAAAGTTGCATTTTTGTTCCTATGAAATGTCAAATAACTTGAATGATTGATTTTTCCACTTGATTTGTCCATTTATGTTTTATATTCAGATGTGTGTGGGTTTGAGAGGAGTCTTACAGACATACACTTTTATCCCAGCTGAAGGCCTCCATCTCCTTGTTGGAACATTAATTGTGTGAATTCAGTGATGGTAGGGTGGGGGCCTCACTGGGGCACAGGTGACATGTCAGAGAAAAGAAGGGGAAGGGGGTCACACCTGGAGACATTTAAACTTGTATTTCGTGAGATAACGTGTGTACGTATCACGGGGTGTACCTGCATGTACACATATATGTGAGCAGCAGTGGCTAAGTATGTGCATTTATTTGTATCTGTGTGTGTGAGTGTGTATATGTACTGCGTGGTCTGATATAGTACAGATATTAGTGTAAATGAGTGTGCTGACATTGCAAATGTGTGTGGGTTGTGCGTGAATGGGTATTACATGGGGACTGTGTGGGGGAGAGTGTGTGTCGGGGGTGAGGATCTGGGTGCACTACTGTGTGAACATCAAGTGCTTCATGGATCGTGTGCAGTGTGTCAAATGTAGCAGTGGATTAGGGGCACGAGGGATCACAGCCAGGCCAGGAGAAAGCCCACCTCAGGGAATCTGGACAAGGTCAGAAATACAGGAAGGTTGGAGGGCAGTCCTGAGCTGAGGGGGACTTTGGTACAATGCCAGCATGTAACAATATGCTGCTAAGTCAGAATGATCCTTATCCATTCTTTCATAAGCATCACATGAGTAGAGCTGGGGACATCAGAAACCAAAATAACTGTCTCTATCTTTTAACAAAATAATGAGGGACTAGTGCTACTATTAGTTAACCTGATTTTTTTTACATGTATTAAATTCATATAAGCCAAAATAGGAAGAGTGTTCAAAACAGAAAGAAAAAGAGCATTTCTCAGGAAGAATTAATATCATAAGAAGATTTACTTCGAAATGTGTCTTTCACTTAAATATTAAAAAGTTATTTAGAACTTACTAGAGGAAAACAAATATGTCATTATATTTCCTTTATGTTAACTCATCCAATATAAATAAATGAAATGCATTATTATATCTTAGCGACCATGATTAGATTTTATTTTTAGATAGTAAAATAATAGTTGTCTTATTAAATCTAAATCAAAGGCTCTTTTGGAAAGCTTAATTTGAAATATTGCTGTTAATTTCATCAGTATTTTAATGACCTCCAAGAAAAACTGCTAGTGTTTTATGAATATTTAGAAATGATGTAGATATTTCTAGAATAAAAATGAAAATAAAAAGAAAAAAAATGTAATGTCATAGTTCCTGCATTAGTGGGAGAAAGCATCAGTAAGAAAATTTCAGGTGAACTCAGTCTTATGAGGAGCACACATTAAGATCACGCTGACTGTAGTGTGTGAATGAATAGGAGGGGTTCAAGGTAGGAGCAGAGAGATCAAGTTATAAACATTAAGAATGTCCAGTCTTTTTGTATATCAGTTACACTCAATAAAGCTGTTAAAAAAAAAAACCACTTTAAAAAAAGGCTATTGCAGTAATTCTAGTGAGAGATGGTTTTGTCTTGAACCAGAAAGATTGTGGAAATGAAGATGATAGAGAATGATTGGATTCGAGAAATATCTTAGAGGTAGAATATACAGGTGTTGTTGAGCGATTGGGTGAGGTGGGAAAGTGTAGGGAATGCTGAAGAATCAAGAACGACTTCTAGATTTATGGAATGAACAACAGAAGGATGCTGGTACCATTCGTGTAGAAGAGGAAGCCTAGAGGAGGAACATATTTCTGGAGGGAGGAAGCAAGAGTTCACTTTTGGACATGGTAGATTTGCCATCTCTCTGATACAGCCAACAAAGTTGTTGTTTGGCTTGAAGATACACATTTGGAAGTCTTCAGCATGTACATGGTTTTTTACATCATGGGGACTGATGTAAAAGAAACCTAGGGAGAAGATGCAGAGGGAGGGGAGAAAGGAGCCAAAACAAAATTGCGAGGAGAGATGTTGTTGGGAAAGGAGAGATGGATAAAAGAGAAAGCAGTCAGGGTGGTTTGGGGAAACCCTAGAGAGTACAGTGAGAAAAGAGAAGTCAAGAGGTTGGAGGGTTTCAAAATCCAGAAATCCATCTTTGGCAGTCTTGTGAGATAAGGATGAGCTATGTGAATCCTTTGGATTCAGGAATTTGGAGATATTGATAAACTTACCACTACCAGAGTTGGTGGATAGGTTTCGCTGGAAGCCAGGTTGGAAGGGGTGAAGTGTGGATTTGAGGAGAGGAGGAGAGTATTGTGCACATATAGATCATGGTAAGTGCTGTCATGGCCATGCAGCAGAAGCATGGAGAAGGTCTGACAATTCATGGAAGGCTGCACAGCAGAGACGACAGAAATGCTCCATGTCAATAAAATGGTCTAGCTTACTGCTTTATGTCCTGGAAATATATTCATTTAAAGCATATTTATGTGAAGTTCTGAAATATGTTACATATCCCCATGTCTTCTGACACAGAGGATACAGAACACAGTGCAACTTTTGGTCACGATGACCATCTGTTTCTTTTCTTTAATATGATTGGGGTCTTCAGAGTTCATGAAGGACACCTAACTCTTATCCTAAATGGCTTCTAATGTTTATGCTTTAGGTTTCCTGTATGTGTGTACATGTGTGTACACATGTCGGGTGTGTGTGTGTGTGTGTGTGTGTGAGACAGAGAGAGATAGAGAGGGAAATGCAAACTAGGATTCAAATCCAGGTTTGTCAGTCTTCAAAACTCATGCCCTTTTCACTATGCCAATCCATCTCTCTAGTAATCAGATTTATTCATTTCATAAATATTTTTGATTACCTTCTAAAATAACAAGACAATCATGACAGGGAACCTCGATAAAACGCTTGCTTATGTAGGCAGGTAATGTTTTAAGTACCTTATATGTAGTGTCTCATTTAATCCTCACAACAATCATATGAAGTCCCATTTATCAGTTGGGGCAACTGAGACCTGGATTGTTTATATACATGTGTAGAGGTTCCACATCTAGAGAGTGGTGAAATCAGGTTTCCAACTGTGCAATCTGGCTCTAGGTCTCTTTACTCCAGGATACTTCTAAGAAGGAATATTTAGACAGGCAGAGGGAAAAGGAAACACAGAAAGAAAGTTGTTATTTTTGGGGTTTACTAATCTGGAGGAGGGAAGCAAAGAGGCTGCAGAGGGAGACGATGGCATTTCATCATTGGCCCTTCAAGCTCTGTTCAGGAGTTTGGATTTTAATCCAAGCAATGGCAGTGCCTTGCTGAGTCTGAGCAGTGAGTGAGTGGATGATATTTGCTTCTAATCTGCATCAAGCATAACAAGTCAGCAGGCTCTACAGAAGGATGATGTGCATAAGCTTGGTCAACAACTCTGATGGACACAGAGGCTTTCATTGCCTTCATCTTGGTTGTTAGACTCTCTCACTGCATGATGTGTTGACTAAAATGACTAATTACGATCCAAGAATACCAGGTAAAGCTACAAACTCAAAAGTAGTTAATAATGATAATCAGAAACTTGAAGGGAGAAAAGTGAAAGAAATCCCCACACAAAGTCAGCTGAAGTCATATTTTACAAAGTTTTTTTTTTTTAATTCCTATTAGGTTCTAAATAAGCATTTTATGAATGTGTTCAAATGCAATTTCTTCAGTGAAAACTTCTTGCATTAGTTGCTACATCCCATATTTTCCCATAACAATCCATTTGACCTCCATTTAACCAGTTAATATCTTGTGTTATCATTTATCCATTTACGAGTATATCACAGTTTGTTTCAGTTTGGTTCAGCAAAGATTTATGTCGCACTCTCAGTGAAGAAGTCACTGTGCTAAGCATCCCCTTATCATATGCCAAGTGACTTAGAGGCCTATGATCAACATTTAGTTATTGTGAAGGAGAAACTCAAATCTTTTAAATTTATCTAGCAAGACTCAACAAGGTTCATAAAGACAATACAGTTATGAAGAAATGCATATTTAAAAGAGCAATTATATCTTGATCTTTAAAAGAGCAAATCCCTGAATTTTAAAAAGGAAGACACGTTTTAACATTATATTCTGCCAGATATATCCTGTCAGTAAACTGATTGCCAGATAAGTCCTCCTACCATCACAAAATTGGCAAGGAAGAAAAATGTGTCTGTAATGTTGATTGTCTTCTCCTGGAAGGTGTGGTTATATCTCTGACGTAGGTGACGTAGAAGTTCTGGCTACCTGATTATAACACTCTGAAGAAGAAGAGACTTGTCTACTTACCAAGTTAAAGTGAAGCATATTGACCCTTCAGGTACAAGGCTTGACATTTCAAATGCAGGCCTAGAAGATGTTTATGGAAATAAGTACTCTGAGGATTGGACTATCTTAATAAAGGATAATCATTACAGAATAAATAGAGACAAGAAGGGATTACTGACCAATCTGCCAGTGGTTCTCAAGAGTGATTCACTGATGTGAAAAAAAGTAATCCTGAAGACATAGAATCAACTCAAGATGTTGTAGAGTAATTGTGCCATTGCCACATTCATTCAGAAACAATTCTACAGAGACTGAAGAAACTAAGTGGTCAAAATTCTGAGTTTTTATTTCAGTTGTATTAAGTTGTCTCATAAAGGTATGATCTGTGTATAAAGTACATAAAAACCATCTTCTGTGGAATGGAACTTTGTTTCAGATCATGAGTGGGGGAGATTTCATTTTAGGCAGAATCCTTGAGATTGGAATTTTGGATTCCAATTCAATCTACATGGTTTTAAATTATGGATATTGATAATATAACAGATTATTTTAGGTAATTATTCTATTACAGAAGTGACTTTTAAAATTTTAATATACTCTTAGTGCCAACTTTTCACATGAATGAATAAACTTTACTGGTAGCTGGAGCTTAACTTTTAAATTTCCCAAGTTTACAAGTTTTAAACAATATTGATGAATAGATTTAGATTAAAATAATTTGTTTTTTCATTTTTAAACAGAAGGCTCTGAACATAAAACAGCTTTTAGAAATGATTCAGAAACACTGTTATGAGCATTCACTATTATGTTGGGTTATAATACTCAGCAATATCATAATGTGTTTTCAGAGTTTTTATCTCCCCATTTGCTGACATACCATGGGTTATCAATATAACCTTCTATCATTATGTTTTTCTCTAGGAAAATCTCATTCCCTTTCTATTTTAATCTCATAAGTCCACTGAAGTCTAGATATCAGAGAACCAATAGTATTGAGAATTTTGTCTTAAGAAAAAAGTGACTGAGTGGGAGGAGGTCAGGATTCCACGATTGGATACCAATAAACAAAGGACTCTTTTGCAACTCTAGGACTTGCGACACTCTCTTAGTGTTTCTAGATTCCTTTCCCCACTATATTCCAGAGGTGTAAGACCTAGAAGTCAGTTTTCTGGATAATCAGGGTATCAGTAGATAGTTAATAATCAGATAGCCAAAATTACTGTGAGAGGTGTCCTACACCTCTTTTAATTTAAAAGGCAAGTTACACTTGTGTCTTTAAGAGACTTTAAAGTTTTTACTTTAACATTTCTAGGATATTGATTAGATGCTTGAAAAAGACTAGGAAAAATAATACAGGTTAGGCGAATTGCTGTGTGCAGCTTCATAAGTGATGAACAAAAACAAATTAGGCATTTTCACCCATCTTTGGGCAGATGGTGAATGGCAACAGCAGAGATTTCAAATATAGATGTAGCACATATATATTGCAAACAGCTGTAATAGCTAAAATACATGCCAGAAGACTTAATCATTCTGGATTTTTTTTCCAATACATGCTAGCATTCAAAAATAGACTTCTCTTTTCTATAATTGCTATAGAATTCTTTGAAATAGGCAAATGCATCTATGATATAGGAACTTGGCTGTGTGCTGATTAGGCTGTATTTTCAAGGCTCCTTGACAACGGGTTGATTAGCAAAATTCTCATGAGTTATGATTTGGCATACATAACTCATGACCAGTGTGACTTCTTGTTTTTGCTACTGAGTTGACTGAATCTGCTATTTTGTTATGTGTAGACTTTGCCAATACCAAATATCTGGAGGAAAACTAAAAAGCTGAATTAACTGCAGATTTTAATATTTGTGGATCTGTCATTAGGTAGAATGGACAGCTAAGATTTTAAGAATATATATATATTCTTTACTGATGACATTTTTACATTATAATTTGAGATTTTTAAAAAAAATTTCTGAGTATGTGTCTCTTATTTGAAAGGATCCTTGTTTTGTTTGGAATGGAAGAAATAGAAAAGAGTTTCTCCACAGAGATAGGAAAAAAGTAATGTATATTACTTAAAAAATTCTGGAAAAAAATTACCAATAAACAAAGTCACCACTAAAGTTCTTAGACTCCAGATATTGTTAGCTTTTCTGGAGTCTTCTCTGTAACTTAGTCATAATAGAAGAGGGTTCCTAGTAGATCAACTGATATCCATTTGGCAGCTGAATACGAGAGAAGACACATGGGTTGGAGTCCATGGACTGATTTAGTCCTGTCTGACATGTGTGACCTTGTATGAACATCACCAAGTATCCTCATCAGTGAATTGGGGATGATGATAATAACTCAGGAAGGATCAAAAGAGATGATGGGTGTCAAGTGAGTTTGTAAACTCTAAAGTGATGTTCAAATACTGCCTTATATATTACTTAGAGGATGTAAGTCACTATCATTTCCCATTTCTCTCAGTTTGCTGACATTTCAAGTAGATAAGAACTCTGGCTGGATACTGGGGACATTCCCTTTTCTTCCCGTTGCAAATAATTTCTTCTTCTTCTACTCACTCCATGACTATTGCTTTTCTCTCCACATTCTTCTTTCCTATTTTACATCCCTTCTCCATATCCCAGGCATTGCATAATCAGTACCATCTTCATCATCTCAACAACCTCAAGACTTTAGGAAAACTTTAGGTAGCTTTTAATCATCAAGAAGCGAGGGACTCATTTCAGGGTGGATACGAAGATAAAAGGTCAAACATTAGTAAGAATAGATTCTGTTTGTTCTAAACCCAGCATTGCAAGGCCTATAGTCCATGCGTCCTACTGATACAAATTAAATTTTATGAGGTAATTATTATTTAAACAACACAACTTTACTGTGTAGTATTGCTTCAGATCGACAAATGACTTAATAATCCAACAGGACAGACCTAAAGGGAATAGTGCTGAAGAAAATGGAACTTATTAAATATATTGGAATTTTAAATGTAGAGTCATTTCTCCCATAATGTAGTATGCATGTTCTTAAAAATAACTATATTATGGAATTTCATGCAATAAAGATAACATTGGGGTGGAACTCAAATTCTATATAGTCTTATAAGAAATAGACTTAATAAAAACATAAACTCCTACCACATCTTACTTACTTGAAGCATCTGACTTAGATTTCAAACAAGTATAATAATATTACAGTAAACATAGATAAGCATTGCAATTTATTTTGAGAAAAAAACATTGTTTGCTTGGTCTGAATAAATGTGATGAAATGTGGCATTTGAGGTATCTTGAAGAAATGGAAGGAAGATCATCATTATTATTATTAAGGCAAAGATTGTGTCATTAGAGTTGACACAGATGGCTGTTGCTTGTGCCTGCAAATGAGACTGGATACTGCACAGTGGTTTTCTGTGGCAGGATTATGGCTTGTAACCTCAATCCTCCATAAGCACACTTCAGTTCCCTTAGAACAAGTGATAACTGTGGTGTATCCATCTCTTGTTTCAGTGATTCTCCTACTCTCATCTTTGATGGTGCACACCATGGATCCCCCTAGGCCTGTTCCTTTGGATCTGTCACATGCTCCCACATTCTTTCAGAAGGTTTTATTATTTCAACTTCTCAATATCTAAGTTTTTCCAATCTTTATCACATTTGGATTGTTTATTTAATATTTTTAACAGGAAAAGTACATAAACTCAGGAGTATAGAATGATAGACACTTATAGGCTATACATATGGGTAAATAGACTAAGAAAGAAGATGAGGTATATGAATGTTTTGTGTATTCCTCTGCAGGTCAGTATGTTCATCTGGATAGTGTTTTTCCCTTTCACCCAGTGTTACTTGGAGCAGAAAGCATAGCCACCTTGTGAAAAATGAGTATAAGCTACCTTGGTTTTCTGTTTTGCTAGTTTCAATCCCCTATTTATCATCAGAATATTAACAAATGCAATCATTACAAATAAGCATTAAAACAGAAAGAAAAACAATACCATTTTCTTAAGCATAACATTCCCCAAGAGATTGGTTGTAGGAAGTCTATGCATCATTTAAGAAGTTAGAATAAAATATTTCATTTGATAATTCACTTATCAACCACTTCCCCCTCTCTCCTGCAGAAGATGAGATAAAAATCCTCTCTGATAAGACAAGGAGGCAAGAAAGTTAGTTATGGTTGAGGGTTCTAGAAAATCTGTGCCCTGATATTCCTTACCCTCCTGGTAAACTCTTTTTTGTGTGTGTGAGGAAGACTAGCCCTGAGCTAACATTCGTTGTCAATCCTCCTCTTTTTGCTGAGGAAGACTGGCCCTGGGCTAACATCCGTGCCCATCTTCCTCTACTTTATATGGGATGCCGCCACAGCATGTCTTGACAAGCGGTGCATCAGTCCGTGCCCGGGATCTGAACCTGTGGATCCAAAAATAATAATGAATCTGCGTCCCTATTTCCATTTAGAAACCTAGAGGCATCATGGCATGGGAGCAAGAGGGTAGAGTGTCTGCAGGTGACTCAGGTAGCCCCATCATATCCTGTGACCTTAAATAGTTACAGAAGAACAGCTAAATATACATAGGCTCCTGGGAAGGTGCAATGGAGTGAGAGGCAGTAGATCTGAAGTGGATGCATGGCTGTGATGGGGTCTTGGTGGTGGATGGATACACGGACCTTATGGCCAGGGAGTTGATGGGGATGCAGGTATCTCAGTTGATGCTGATTTGGAGGGGTCACAACAGCAGACATCCAGGTGGGACAATGCTTATATTTCAGTGGATGCTATGCAGACAAACAATGACAGGGGATGAGCTGCCTCTCCCTATTGTTATTTATTCATTCCAAAAACATTTGTTGAGTTCTAGGCACTGTGAGAAAGAGCCTGGACCTACATAAGCCTTCAGATGTCATCCTAGAGAGAAAGAATTAACTTTCTGCCACGCAGCATACTATATATTACACCTATTTATTTTATATTATCTGTCCTTTTCATTAGAATATGTGCTACAAGAAAGTAGGAATCTTTAACCATTCCTGTTGCTTATAACAAAATCTAGCACATAGCAGGAACCCAATAAATGCTCAACGAAACAAGTGAATGACTCAGGAATGATGAGACTGTACAGAGACATAAATTATAGAAACATAAAAATACTTCTCTTGTATATCTGAGTTGATAGCTGAAAAATTACTATCTGCTGTAGAGTGAAATTAAATCATTAAATCATAAATCTTTATGCATCTAAAGTAAGGCAGGGCCAGTGAATTAAGACAGAAAACTTTTCTATGTCTATGTCTACCTAGTTCTGGGAAACAATGCACCTTATATACTTCATGAACAGATAATAATAATAGTAATGATAGCAACACCAACAACTATCTTAACTGTCTTTCCAAAGTCAACTAAATATTTATCTCATACATATAGAAACCTCTGGAATGATATCTTTGTTTGGTGGTAGAGGTGGGAAGAATATGTGTGTGTAACAGTTCAGTGAGGAGGGAGCATAATTGGTATGTGTGGTCTTGACTTTGTTATCTAGATCTCTGCTGCCCATTATAATGGTTGCCAGCCGTATGTGGCTATTGAGCACTTTACAGGTATCTAATCCAAATGGAAATATGCTCTAAGTGTAAAATACACACTAGAGTTCAAAGACTTAGTACAAGAATGTAAAATATCTCAATAATTTTTAAAATATCGATTACATGTTGAAATGATAATATTTGGATATATTGGTTTAAATAAATATATTGTTAAAAATAATTTCATCTGTTTATACTTTTGACTACTAAAAATTTTAAATTGTATATGTGGCTTGCATTATATTTCTGTTGGCATTGAATAGAACTGGTCCAGACCATTTTGCTCAGACACATTCTCTAGTTTCATCTCTATACCATGGACAGAAATATATTTCTGTCACTTGGCCTGATGCTGTTCCTCCAATTTGGCTTTCTCTGGCACTGAGGAATAAAGAGCCTCTGTGGACATATCATTTAATTTTTCCAGATAAGCTCTAATTACTTCAGGAGTCCACCGTTTCTAAATTACACTTCAAAGAAAAAATGAATTGAATGACTAAGACTCCATTTTATAGCTAGGAATTATACATGGTTCTTTATTCTTTAAGTTACTTATTTTCATGCTGGCAGACATCCATTCTCTGTCACTGTATTAAACATAAAGTTATGTTTAACTTTAAAGCAATGAACTCACCTAAAGACAGGTGCTTGCTTTTTCCTTTGCATTTTTTGCAAAACTTCTATTTCAGAGAGAATCATTCATGGGTTGGGTATATTATGATTAATATGGAAGATACTTCCACATGGGTTTCAATGGCAACAGTAAGCAAATAGGGGTGCGATATGAAGATAGGACTAGAAATACCACAGGAAGCATAAATAATCCAGACGTTTATAAAAGAAAAATATTATTAATCATTGCAGGTAGGGCAGAAGCTTAACTTCTTGAATGGCTGAACTGCCATCAGACACTGAACTCTGTGTCTGATGCTGTCTATCCAGAGTTAGTTGAAAGGATAATTTCAAGAATTACACGGCTAACACAGACATTTAAAAATTCTATTTAGGAAAAGGGAATTATGTCACGCAGGTCACCTAGACACGCAGAGTACACTAATCAAATCACTTAGATGATTACTGTAATTTCCACATCTTTGAATTTATGTAGTGAAAGTTGTACAATAAGAAAAGTATATTGGGAGAGAATTATCTGGTGAAACATGTTCATTTTAGTGAAGATGAAAACTAAAGAGGTGAGGTTCAAAGTTGCACAACAACTAAATGGAAACCTAGAGTAAAACAGAGGATTTCTGGTCCTGAGATTATTCCTCAGTAGAATCTGAAGGCAGGAAGAAAGTTTCAGATGTCTTGGAGCAGTGTTAGAAAGATTAATTTCTTGTCCATTCTTATTTTTCTCTCTGGCCACCAATATGATGGTATCTACAACTAGAAACATTTCTGAAAATTAAAAGAAAATTTATTTTGCAAGGAGCAGTCTCTGTTCATTGTACCTCCCATCAGTTCCTGCCTCCATTACAAGAAGTATGGGAACCAAATTGGTGTCATATAGATGTGATGATGTCAGTTTCTTCAGTGCCTATTGCACAACCCAACCAAGTCTTGAATTCCGAATTTCATTAGCAATATTCACGTGGTTGACTTTGTTTTTTTTACTTCTTAACCAGTGGTCACTCTCTGAGTGACAGAGATTGTTTTCATATTGCTTCATTAATAATTTCTAGTTTTCCTTTAATACACACAGAAATCTTACAATTTTCTCAAGTCATTGAAATGACTGATAATGGCTATTATCATTCTATTTATCCATGTGGGAACTTTTTTAGTTTTAATCCTTATGATTCTGAGTATTAATATTTTCTCATAAGACTACTCTTTTGGTTTAATTTTCTATATGGCTTCATAGTTCTCCTTCTTCATTTTCCTTCCCTGCTCCTAGGAGTCAGTGTATTTGTTGTCATTGTCACTGGACTTAGCAAAGGGAAGGAATAGAATCTTCTTTTTTGGAGAGTCTCCTAATTTGCCTTAATGATTGCTCCTAGAACAAGGTAATTCATATTTAGTTATGTTTACCAAATATACTAAGTGCCTATTATATGCAAGACACTGTGTTTGCTCATGGGAAGGTATAAATGTGAATGATGCTATCAAAAATGACAGATTTATGATGAAAATAACAATCTGCATTTTCCTTGCAGAGGCTAAAAAACGGTAACTCCTGTATTTCTATTCCCTTTTTTCAGATATTCAAGCAATTCTCCTAGAATCCAAAGTGAATAGTGTTTTGAATTTAAAAATATCTTATATTTTTTGTGCATTAATACTTAAAATTTCTTTAATACACTCACACCCACACACATTCCCCCACCCCACTTTTGAAATTGCAATTAGTAAAGAATGCTGAGCATTCCAATAGCTTACACTAAGGTAAACCATTGCAGCTAAGTGTTTGTTTTATACTTTATACAACAAGCAAGAATGAATAAAAGAAAGCATGGAAATTTAAGATAACACTTTAAAATATGTGATTTATCTTAAGAAGTCACCACAAAGACTGAGCATGCTATTCGGGAATTATTCAATGCTTTCATCCCAGAAGTAATTTGCTCTTTTTAAATATAAGAAGACATTTTAATTTGCAACCAGGTCTGAACATGTTGTCTTTTTTTTTAAATCACCACCATTCCCTGCAGCTGAAAGATTGAAGATGGGGAAGAGCAATTCTTATGTTGCCTTTTTTTAAGTGAAGGATGCATTGAGGTAGTTTAGCAACTGAGCTTACATGTGGAGTGAAGTTTTCCATCTCCATCCTGAATTTCCATTTTACCCCTGTTAAGTAAATCCAAAATGGTATAGAGTTATCAATAAGCAAAAATTAAAATAAGAGTTTTCTAGTTTTGCTTCTTAACTGCATACATATCTATCTATCTACTACCTATCTATCTGGTATTTACCTGATACATGTTTTATTGAACTGTTAGATTTGTAGAGGAAATACTACATAGCATATTTATAAATTAAGTTTTTGGCTAGGGCTGTATCTGTTTATAGATTATAGTTTATGCTGAATGCTCAGCAAGGACATTTCATATTCTTACACAGCAAGTGTGGCAGGGTCTATGATTCCGCCCCATGGGGAATATGTTTTAGTTCAGACTTCAATTAGGCAGTTCTGTTCTGGACCCAGAATATAATATTTCCCATCTTCACCTCCAGGGCAAAATGAATAACAAGGATTTCATCGAGGAAAGTAGGCAGGACATGCAGGATGTCTAACCTAGGCTTAGAAAGCTGCAAGGTCATTCAGTGGGCACAAGTAACAAGCAGCAGTCATTTTTGAGTGGAAAGAAGGGAACCAAAGTCTCCTTAGACATAAAATTGGTAAAAATTCAGAACTTAAAGTGAAATATAAGCAATTATCTTTAGAAAAAAGGATTTTTGTTAAAGTAATAAGGTCAGTGATATATTAGTAAAATGACATACTAGTGTAGATAAAGGTGGGACAACATGATTGAGGAACAAAGCGAAAATTTAAAAGTATAAGTAGAAGAATCCAGACCAAATCAAAAGAAAGACTATTCTTTAGCTGAATTAAGGAGTCATTAGGTCTCTATGAACAGAGATAGGGTATTTATTTTATAACTCCATATTCATTACATCGAGTATTATGTAGTTATGCTAAAGTTAAGTGGTTAAATGTATAGTCAACTACACATAGTTTTCATCTTATGAAAGGATTTCAACCACTCCTGTACCTCCATAAAATCCTGAATCAACCGCCCTTTAGAGATGGAGTGGGCCCAAATGACTATACCAATTTCCAACAGATGGCCAGTTAGGTCTGAGTTACTGAGATAACTTATAGCTTTTAGCACTGAGTCCCATTTATTATTTCCTTCTAACCTTTAAGGAGCCAATCAAATTAAATATTTGACATTTATTGGATGGCAGCAATCAAAACAGGAAAGGGGAGAGAGCCCTTCTGGGATCCAGAGATATGGTACCTCTTAGAGCAGAGAAACGTCTTTAGATTTGAGACAAGGAAACAGCAAACAGACTGGAACAAATTCGTCTTTGACTAGTTGTGGTTACCTGACCGGCCTAGGTTTCATCATAATTTTCCAGGAGAAAATATGTGAGAGTAGAAAAGAGTCTTATTTTAGTATCAAGGGAAGCTCCCACCTGTTTGTTTTTCTGTGGTTGGCTTCAAACTGCTCAGCTCCTCACCTGGGCCCTGTGTGTAGAAATGAGGAAAGTGTCAAATTGGCCACTTCATCCATTTACCCTTATATGAAGCACTTTGACTCTGTCCCTTTGGATATGTTTATCTGCTTTATGTTTATCTGATGAAATTACTTGACCTTTTTCATGTTGACCTAATGCAGACCCTTGCATTTTTCCCCTCCTCCCCAACACACGATTTTACCCAGACAGAACAACCTGACGCTTATTGTATCCAGGAAGGACCTCTGGGTTGGCTTTATCTCCTAGTCCATTCACCTAACCTGAGGCAGGCCAAAACATGTAACGTTTGCCTGATGTTTGACCAATAAAATTATTTCATTCATTTTTTCTGATTAGATAATTGATGCACAATGTACACATTTCAAAAGGCACAAAAATGTGTACCCTGAAAAGCATGTCTTTCTCTCATTCCCATAGCCCAGTTGCCCATATTCCCCCTACAAGGGCAGTTTCTGCTATAGACTGATATGTCATTGACATCAGCTTCCTGTGTAAATTTCTGGAGTCTATCTGTCTATCTATCTATCTTTCTATCTATCTATCTATGTATCTATCATCTATCTTTCTATCTATGGTAGCATTTTCTACATACTGGTCTGCAACTTGTTTTTGTTTAACTTAACAGTATGTCTTGCAAATTATTCCTTATTAGTTTATAAAGAGGCCTCATTCTTTTAATGGACAAAGTATTCTTTTGTGTAGATACGCTTTAAAATATTTATTCGATTTCCTATTGATGCTGATTTGTGTTGCTCCGATATTTTGCATTATAAATAATGCAGCAATGGATATTTTTGCACATGTGTCCTGTAGCTTTTGTTCCCCTAGCTGTAAAATGAGAAAATCAGTATGTTTCCACTATCTTCTACCGTATTTTTAATTCTTCTAGCTTTTGTTATTTTTAACATTTCCCCATACTGGATTTATAATACTTATATAATACTCTGTAATAACACCTACATTTTTTCTTGTCTTAGTCTTATATTTAAATGGACTTCGTGCTCATCATCAGTCCTTTTGTCATTGTTTCTTCACTCATTTCTTAGTTGGCTGAAGTTGGTCTTTCAATAGTTTCTTCAAGAAGGCATCTTGAGAACTATATCTTCTGAGGTATTGTACATTTAGTGTTATTTATATGTTACTTTTATACTCGAATAACAGAATGAACGGTAATTAAATTCTTGGATCACACTCTGCCAATCTCCTTGAAAATTTGTTGCTCCACTGCATGTTAGCATTGGATGTTGCCATACAGAAGGTAGTCTGACACCAGCCTTCCTTATTTCTGATTTAAGTGACTTGATCTTTTATCTTGGATGCCTGAAGAATTCTTTCTTTATCTTTGATATCCAGTAAATTTATGTCTTAGTGTTACTCTTTATCATTTATTTATTTGTTTATTTTTGTTTGGACAGGGTGTACTCTTTGAATCTATAAGTTTAAATGTCCTTTCCTTTCAGGAAAGCTTCCTGAATTTTATTTTTGTATATTCTGTTCAGTTTATCATTTAACATTTTTTCTTTGGGGACTCCAACTATTTAAATGTTGTATATCTTTTGCTGTTTCTCCACGTGTATCATTTTTTATCATCCTTTTTACTATTTCTTAATCTTTACCTCCCATGTCTTTTCCTATGCTTTCACAACTGTCTATATCCTCCTGCTGCTCCCAAAGGGGACTTCATTTCTGTGATAAGCTTAGTTTTTGTTCTATTCTTTTCTTAAATTGTGCCAGCTTATAGTTTTTCTCTTTAGTTATTAATTAAAAATATATATGAAACACTTGGTATGTGCCAGGCACTATTCTAGGGGCTCATGATAGAGCAGTATTAAAGGGCAAAAATTCCCCCTCTCATAGAGCTTATAAGACAGTTGGTTTTTATGCCTCTGCTGTGATTCTGTTTTATATAAGTGATTAATTCATTGAATTTCTATAAAAATTAATCCAATATTAATCCACAAAAAAATTATTCTTTTGAGTACAATTTTTCTGCTGTTTTTCCTCTTTCTTTTTTTACTTTTCAGTAGTACAATCATATATAAATGTCTACTTTGAGTCCTTCATTGCTCTTATTCTAATGACATGAATTTCTTCTAGATCAATTATTCACATAATTTTTTAGGGGGCACTGAAAGAGATGTCAGATCCATGTTCTAGTCCAGGCTCAGCAAACTATAGCTTATAGTTCCAATATAGCCCGTAGCCTTTTTTTGTACAGTCTGTGAACCAAGAAAGTGTTTTACTTTTTTTTTTTTTTTTGCTGAGGAAGATTAGCCCTGAGCTAATATCTGTGCCAACCTTCCTCTACTTTATATGTGGGTCACCACCACAGTGTGGCTGAGGAGTGGTGTAGGTCTGTGCCCAGGATCCAAGCCCACGAACCCCAGCTGCTGAAGGGGAAATGCACTGAACTTAACTATTATGCTTCAGGGCCAGCCTGTGTTTTACATTTTTAATGGATTGTAAAAGAGGAAAAAGAAGAAGGAGGAGGAGGGTGGGGGAGGTGGAGGAGGTTACAGAGACTGTATGTGGTCCACAAAGCATAGAATATTCCTTATCTGGTCCTTTACAGAAAAAGTTTGCCAATCCCCGTTTCATGCTAATAGCAATTCTTTTTAATGAAACAAAATAATGTGTTAATGAGTTTGTTAGCCTTTATTTATTTCAGGAAATTGAGATAAGCACTGCAAAGGAGCCCTCACCAATCTTTCTCCTCTAACTTGCCTCACAAACAGTCTGCTTTCTTCAAGTATGGCCGTTCATGTGTGTGTGCGTGTGTGTGTGTGGGTATGATTTATCATTTAGCTCTCTCTTTCTTGCTTCTAGAGACAATGATGTCAAACGTGGTTAAGGAAATATTTTGCTACCAGTACATATACCATTTTCATTTATACAAGTGAAGTATTGTTGATCTTGTTCAGAAGTTGCTTGCTTTGGAGAATAGTGGTCTGATGCCTTTCTTTGAGACCTGCAGCTATGGGTGTATTCTCACGGATTGTTCATACACTTCTTTTGTATTTTGTCTACATTTTGCAGATTTCACTCACATACTGTGATTTGACTTACAGACATCAAATCAAAGGTAGACATTGGTTTCCTATTTCTTATTCTCTTAGTTGTATTTATATGATTGTTCAAAGGAGAAGAGCAAAACATTACATTAGTCCCATATTTAAAAGTGAAATGTCTATAAACATAGTATATCTTTATTTTGGAATATGTTGCCAGAAAACTTTCAGGAATAAAGATAGTGAAGTAAAATAGTAAATATGATAGAAATGTAAGTGTAAGTTGTCACTATTGTGAATGAACAATGAATTCTTATCAGACTGCCTCATAAATGTCCAACAAGCACACAGTGCTATTGTGATTGCACACCATGGCAAATCCATCAAAGCCCTGGGTAGTTGGTTAATTAAACTCCACATCATGATTTAAGCAACCAGAAGAATAACTGGAAAATATGCAAATGACCTGAATATTCTAAAGATCAGAGATAAAGTGACTTGTTCTATAAATCAGCAAGCCATCAGTGCCTACTCTGTGTAAGGCACTGTGTTAGATGCTAGTTTATTCCAGTACTTACTATCAAGCAGATCATTACCTTCTACTCTACTAAAGGCAAGAGGAAATGGTTTCAACTAGGGATGTAATTGATACAAAATGAATCCATTGAAGTGAGAAGTAAAAAAAAAAAACATACAGGAAAACTAGCTATTTGAAATGATGAAGGCCATGGGAGTAAATAAGATAGTGAAACTATAATGACTATTAACTTTTCTTCTAAGGCTCTTGACATGTAGGGAGAAAAAATAGGATAATGAGATGAGTCCATTTGAAAGTGTAAATAAAAAAAAGAATGAAATTAAATTCATATTGGAAATTTGTTTTAGTTTTCTTCACACATATCAACCTACACAGTGAAGTTAAAATCCTTTAAATTTCACATGGTGGATCTCTTAGCTTAGTTTTCAACATGTTTCCAAAATTAAAAAATAAGTTTGTTCTATGTTCTCTCTCCCACCCTCATTTTCACCAAAGACATGCATTCTTAAAAAATTTGCATAGTAACATTTACTTTCTTTTTTGCTCCATGACGGAATATAATTAAAAGGGTGAAAGGCACAGAGCTGATGGTGCATAATGCACTAATTCATAACAGTGTATTAGCATTCTGATTAAAATAAAATACCTAATGAAACTGGAGAAAGATTTCATCCTCACCCTTTTCATTATATGTATGGCGAGTTCTGAGACGCAGGCAACGTTACAGCGGAGGGGCTATTGTAAATGAACGCTGCTTAGGAAGCTATTCAACGCGAGTCTTTAAACAGCTGTTCCCAAGCTTCATTAAGACTCATTACGAGTTGTCATGTAATGGAGAACTTATATTTTTTGATGATCTCTGCATACCAGTAAAGATGAAAGTATGTCTTAAGGCAGAACTAAAAAGAACAGAAGTTGGTACATATTAAAAATAGATTACTAAAATGCCCTAGTTAGCTGGCACAGACCTTAAAAGCTCAGAACAATCATTCAGATTTAAAGGGAAAGATAAAAAGTGACTAAACTCACTGAGCTTTTAATACATCAACTGTTATATTTTAGGGAAAAAAAACCTATTCTTTTATATGAAAGGTACCTGGGGGCCCCAAAGATTGATCTGCACCTCTCATGATGGGAATTCAGAGCTGGCATGGTCACACCTGAGAAAGGCATCCTGATGGCTTTTCTAATTGTTTCCTTGGCTTCAAGTACAGGTAGAGTCACATCTTCCCCCCATGCGTCACACCCCAGACACCTTTCTCACATCACACAAAGGGAAAGGTTATCTTAATTCTTGGTCAAAGCATGAGGATCGTTGAAACAGCTAGCTCTTTCTCAATGGAAACCTCTAGAGTGAATATATACCCAGAATGGACTTGGGGAGATGCGTGTGGGGGAGCAGGGGATCAAAATTGGTGTGAAGTTAGCTGTCTTTATAGAGCAAGCGCACTGGTTTTTACTTCGATTGTCAATAAAAGAAGCAAAGATTTTTTACTTTTATTTGTGAGGAAGACCAGCCCTGAGCTAACATCCGCTGCCAATCCTCCTCTTTTTGCTGAGGAAGACCGGCCCTGCGCTAACATCCGTGCCCATCTTCCTCTACTTTATATGGGACGCCGCCACGGCGTGGCTGACAGGCAGTGCGTCGGCGGGTGCCCGGGATCCGAACCCGCAAACCAGGGCTGCCAAGCGCAAACTAAACTGCTGTGCCATCTGGCCGACCCCAAGAAGCAAAGGTTTTTTAAGGGATGTTTTTATTTGTATTTTATGAAAGGTAAGAAAACACCAAGTATCCATATCAAATATTAATATTACTATTAATTTGGGTGGTATTGTGTGGATGATGGAGATGAATGATGGTGACTTTAGCACCTCAAACCACTGCCTAGAGCTGCCACTCTTCCATCAAATGTAGCCCTTTCTCACAACAAGCACAGTCACCAGGAGCAATCTTGTTGGGCTACCTTTGTATCTAGGTCTCCATGGCTCAATGTCACTCACAGCCCTCATCCCCACACCCACTCACACTCATCCAGAACTCTATATCCCTTAGAAAAATTGAGAAAATGCCAAGCAAATGGGTTTGCTCTTGACTAGTTGTTTTCTTTTGTGATGAGGAGATAATATGTAGCAGGCACATTGCACATTTTCCAGTAGCAAGCGAAAGAGCAGATTGCCATGAAGTTCAAGACCAGTTGGAACTGCTCAGAGAAAATCTTCCTTTATGACAGAAAGCCAGATGTGAAAGTTATAGGAAGGGTGCTTTGGGAGCTAACGAATACAATTGCGTGTAGCCACAAATGCTACGAAAAGCTCAGGATGAGGGGCACCATCTAACACAGCTTGCAGGGGCAGAGTAAGAAAAAACCAGATCTATGTGCCCAGCAATGTAGGAAAAGTACAATGTCTCTTTTACTCAAGATTAGTGTAAAAGGGAGAGAGCTGGTGTCACGTGGGGAAAAGGCTGGCTTCCAGCAAAAGAACAAGAGAATAAAGGAAGAGCAGGTCAAGAGAAAAGAACATTTTGCTTTGTTCTTGAAATGTGCTCAGATTGGAACCATTTTGTTTCTAAACATTTTTCCAAGGTAGCTAATTAGCTTTGTCAGTCAATTGTTGCAAACCAGATTACTGACCGGCTTCATATTTGATAGTCTTTACACCGACATCTTGATATTGCCAGTAGGAGTGTTAACAATTTGGAGACATGAGGAGAATTCAAGGGGCATTTATTAGCATTGGTTGCCAATTTAATGTCCTGAGGAGTTATCCAGATAGCATATGAGCTTCCTGTTGGAAAATTCAAATTGCTGTTGAGACTGCTTACAGATTAATTTGAAGTGGCAAATGGCAATATTATTGTTTAGGATGCCCTACTTAATCCCAGTATTGTAAATATAATATTCCCCCTCACAACAGGCATTCTCTTCTTTCTATCCTCTCAGCACCTCAGAATTTGGATAATATCTGCAGTTTCAAACGAGACTTTCATATCTATTATTTCTCACCTCTGTGAGGAAGATAGGGCCCAAATTACAATCCTCATTTTATAGATGAGGATACAGTTCAAGGAGGCTACAGGAACTGGTCAGGCCATGAAGGTAGTTAGTGGCTGACCTGGGACTTTAACACAGGTGTCCTGAAATCTAATTTTGAAAGCATGTTCTCTCCACGACAACTCATCGCCACACACCCAATTACAGAAGAGGAGAGTCCTCGGAAAGGGATGAACTGTTTTTGGTCATTCTGTTTTCTAGGATTCCTGGGAAGATATTGAGATCAAACCTAGACTGATGGTGATTAATTCTTGCCAATCAAGCAGATATATTTCAGAAGTTCTTGCAGCCTTGTTTTAGGGAGGGGGTAGTTGTGTTTTCTTTTTTCAGTTGTTTCTATTTTAAAGAAATTGCCTGTTGAAATACAGTGCTTTTAATAATAATGCAAAGTCTGTATGACTAGCTCAATATGTGAAAAAATGGCAGGCAATTTAACTTGGCTGTGTCGACTCTGGTTCTGTCTGGTAATGGATAGTACCACCTTAGTTTTATGCTGCATTTCTCAACGTTGCTAAGGATTTAACAAACTGTGCATGGCTATGTGAACGACCTGTTCTCCCCATGAAAGATGGTAAGCACGCTGTGATGACAATACCATGCAATCAGTTTTCAGGACGGTTCTTCTCTATTCCTAATGCAGCTACTAAAACAAGAATGGAATAAAACAGAAAGAGCTTTGTTAAAATAAAATGGGACTCAGATGCTAAGAAGTCACGGTCTTCCATTATATACTTTTTGCAAGCTTATCCCTAAAGGTTAACATACAAAATTTTTGCTGCTTTGAATAAGGAGCAGTTGAAATGACTTATCTTTCTTATGTATCATGCCTGAATTTTCTCTGATGCAAGTGAGCAATTATTTTTGCCATGCTTTTCCTTGCAACCTTTATTTCTCCACAGGACAAGTTCTTTATTTTATTTTCCATGTAATTCAAACTTCCATTTGATAATCCTAAGGTCAGAAGGAGATGGAATTCAGATAAACATCTCCTAAATATCGTCAGTCACGGGCCATTCATTGGAATAGGTTTTATTTCCTCTCTGTATTATTTGACTTACTGTCAAAGGTGCAATTTGTTCTCTGTGGTTTTTTTTCTTCAATTTAGTGTATTCTCAGTATTACACAGTATGTTAATTTGAAATATGAGTACCACAGGGTATGGCAGGAACCACAGAACTTAGTGTGAATGAATTTCGAGTCTTAGGCGGGTGAATCAGACCAACCTCTGCCAAGATGTGTTCAGTAGAACATTAATCCTGTAGTATGAAGAGAGTGGGCAGGAGTGGGCCGGAGGAAGGATGTTTAAGAAATGCTATATGCCTCTCTTTGGAATTTGTAATGCACATTAGCATATTAATAGCCTTGAGAATTCCCACAGTAGACAATTTTGTTTAACTTTGTTTTATCCAATATTTCTCAAATTTATTTCATTTAATCACAAATATTTCATTGAGCTTCTGTTGTAGGCCAAACTTTCTTTGAGAAAAAGCATGTAAAAAACCTTGCCCGTATGGAGCTCACATCGCAGTGGAGGACACAGAAAATAAACAAATAAATAAGTAAAATCAGTCAAATGGTGCAAAGTGCTATGGAGATAAAAAAGAGAGAGAGGGTGAAGGAGGGGGATAGAGATGGAAAAGTTGAATATTTATTTGACCACCGAATCTGTATTGTACATGAGTAATACTTATTAAGGCCTGTGGAACTAGAGTTTTCTACAGAAAACACATTGAGAACCGCTGATTTGGACCCTCAGTCAGGAAGCGTGGGCAGCTCACATTCTAGATTCATGTTTCATCTTTCTTTACAGAAATTTCTTTATTTTCTTTAATAAATAAATAAATAAATAAATTTCTTTATTTCTTTAGAAATTTCTTTACAGATTTCTTTTAAAAGTACCCTACATTCCAGATGTATTTTTCTGAATTTGACTAACAATACCTGTAATATGTGAGCTCGTGCTTATATAGTACTTAACATTTTTTAAACAAGCTTTGTCCTTTTAGGAAATTAAGTAGATAGCCAAAAATCAGATTAATAACGACTAGATGTCGGTGTTATTATTGGGTAACAGAGATGATCTGAAATCTCCTTGGCAGGCTTGGTTGACCTAGATAATTTACTGCATAAGTAGATATTAAAAAATACCTTCCCAACTTATTGAAATATAACTGCATAACTTTCACAAGCAGTTCCCAGATGCTAAAGACAAATATAATTTGGAACAAGATTGAAAGAAACATAAGAATGTAGTATTATACCTATTAATCAAGCTAAACTGTTCATTGAAACACATTTTGTGATACTTCCTCAATGTTAGTTAATATATTTAAGAAATCTCTGTTGAGCAACAATTGTGTCAGGTACTCGAGCAGACACCATGAAGGGCAAAATTAATAAGCTAATACCCCTCAAAGCAAGGAGAGTTACCAATACAACGAGGCACAGTCAATATATTTTTAGAGACACACATAAAGCAGAGGGACGAGGATGGAGGTGGAGGGTGACATAAGCAGCTTTACAGACAATTCAGTGGCAATAGGGCGGAGTGACGTGCAGGGAGACAAGTCTGGGGGCATGATGCCTTAGGAGACTTTTGCAACAGTTCAGGTAAGATGTAAAGAGGCTGGCAAATATTTATACAGACTTACTTCCCAGAGAAATTAGAAACCATCAGATAGTGACTTCTTGAATTTCCATCATCAAATCTGCAAAAGTACCTGCATATTGACTAATTTTTCCTCTTTTTTTTTTGCCCTGTGGCATAGATACCTCTTTTTCTATGTAAATCTAATGTGTCTGCCTGTCCTCTAGCTCCCATACCTGCCATCTTGACAAGGGCCTTGTGGCATTGAGTATTCTGAACCTTCACTATCTTCCTCTTTCTCAAGTTCCTTTCCATCAGAATTTACATATGCTCTATTATTGCCGATCTTAAAAAAGAACTACCCAATCTATCAATCCACCAACCAGCGAACTTCCACTCTTCCCGCAAAACTTTTGTGGTTGCCACCTTAAAGGAATTGATTACACTTGCCACTCACTCACTCCTCAACTGGCAGCAGTCTGCCTATGTCCACACAAACTGTTCCCTCCAATGGTTACAAAGACCTCCATGTCCCCCAATTCAGTGATACTATCATCCTTTACTTTGTTTGATGGTTTCATAGCATCTGTCGCTTTTAAACATTTCTTACTATTTGGAACATCATCTTTCCACGACAACACATTTTCCTAGTTTGTCTATTACCACTATTCGTTAGATAATTCATTGCCTTCTCTTCCTCTCAGATATTAATGTAGTTTAGATCCTCCCCTGTTCTCACTCTCTGCACTTTCCACAGGTAATGCTTTCCTACTTCCGTGGCTATCTATTTTTATTTATATGCCAAAGACTTCGAAGTCTGCTTCCAGTCCAGTTATCCCTTATTCTTCTCTGAGCATCTTCAAATCCAATGTATTAAAAATTATATCATTTTTCTCTTAAAATTTGCTTCTTCTCCAATATATTTTAACTTTCACGTTTCTCAGACTGGAGAGTTTGAGACGTTTGACAATGTCTTTGATTTTCTTCTTCTTCTGTCACTACATCCAATAAATTCACATATACTTAAACTTACTGAGTGCCTACTATGTCCCAAGTGCTCAGGATATGGTAGGAGACAAAACATGCAGATCCCTGGCTTTGTAGAGCTTACAGTTGACTTGGAGAAGCAGATAACAAATATGGCAATAAATCATAGCTAATGAGTTGAGATAGATATTTTGAAAGACATACTGTGAATAAAAGTATTGAGGACCTAGCATTAAACAAGGTGTCCAGGAAAGCGATATTTAAACAGAGACCTCAAGGCTAGAATAAATCAGTTATGAGAAAACTGAAGAAAGAGTGTTTCAGGTAGAAGGAAAAACATATGTAAAGGTATTGAGGTGAGAAAGAGTTTGCCAGAAGGCCAATATAAAAACGTAAATCTGTTTGCATCTCTCTGTACTTAAGCCTCTAGATACTTAATGTGGCTAATAAAGCTTTTCTGAATTGTGCCCCTGACTTGTCCTGGCCCCACCTCTTGCTCTGGCACTTCAATTTTGTTGTTCATGTTGCATGGACTTCCTTTGGTTCCCCAATATGTGAAGCTCTCTCTGACTTCGAACCCTCTGTAAGTTCTTTCCTTCACTGCTGAGAATGACCTCATTGCACTTTCTCCTTTATCTGGCTAGTTTAGGCTCATTCTTCAGGCCTTCTCAAGGGAGCCTTACTTGACTTGCAGGCCCACTCCCATTTCCTGGGAAGGGATGGTCCCACATAAGCCCCTATACTCCTCTTTAGTAACTAGCTTTGCTTTTGTTTAGAGTCAATCTTCCATGCTAGACAATAGATTCCCTGAGGACAGGGACCCTGTCTGCATTTTTTAACTCTTTATCCTCCGTGCCTAGTACTATTCCTGTCATATTATAAGCACTCAATAAATAGTGTTGCATAAATGAATGAATGAGTAAAATGAATGAATGATTGGATATTGAAAGAGAGGTAGACGTCAGGGGTCATAGCCAGCTTTCCAATGCCCTGTGATCATCCACAGATGCCACCTATATTGACGGACAGGTTTATGTAGGAAAGATATTGGAATCAGTTTGAGAAATTCTAGATTTAAATTTAGGGGTCACAATCTTTATCTGTAATATTCCCATTAAAACAAAACAAAAACTTCTTTGACTCCCACATCCTCCCTCAGCTCCCATCTCATTTCTACTGCTCTGCTTATGGAAAAACTCCTCAAGATAGATGACTGTAGTTTTCTCCACTTCTGTTGTTCCAGTAACCCATTTCAATGAGGCTTTTGTCTCCACCACTCAGTGGGACCTGCTCTCATAAATGTCTCTGATAGCCTACTTGTTGCCAACCCAATGGCCATACACCTTACTTAGCAGCATTGACATTTCATCCTTTCTTCTTTCTGGAAACACTTTCTTCTTTGGCCTTTTTCTCAGTTCTCCCCACACCTCGCTGCTCTTCACTCGTTTGCCGGATTTACCTCCACTTCCCAAACATCAAATATTGGGGGACCCCAGGGCTCAGGTCCTCAACTCCTCCTATCTATGTGTTCTTTTCTAACCTCAGGGCTTTACAAAGCATCTGTTCCCTGTTGAGTCCCAGTTTGATGTGTGTAGCCCTGATCTCGATCCTGAACCTCAGACTTGCCTATTCAATTTTCAACTCGACATCTGCACTTGGATGCTAATTAGACATCTCAAGTGTAACACATCAAAAACTGAACTTTTGAATTTCCTCTGAAATCTGCTCCTCCAGACGTCATTCTCATTTTGTAAATGCAATTCATTCTGCTGGTTGCTTAATCCATACATCTTAAAGTCAATCTTGACTCCTGTCTTGTTCTCACATCCCACATTCATTCCATCTATCCAGTCTTAACTGCTCTGATTCTGAAATGTGTCTAGGACTCAGCCACTCCTCACCACCTCCACCCTGGCAAAGTAGGCTAACTGGTCCCCTGATTCTATCCATGTCCCACAAAGCCTGTTTCTGCACAGCACCCAGAATAATTTTTTACAAGAGTTTGCCAGATCGTATTACCACTGTTTTCAAAATCCTCCAATGACTTTTTATCTCATTCTGTTCTTACCATGGCCTTTAAGGCCCTGCATGATCTTTCCCCAGTCCACCTCTCTGACTTTATCTCATTCTGTTTTCCTTCTTGGGAAAATGTACTCCAGCCATATTGACTTTGCTTTCCTCCAATACTTCAGGACAGCTCCTTCTTCAAACCCTTTGCATGGTCTGCTCTTTTGCCATGGACACTCTTTCTCCAGATGTTTGAACATGGCTCACTCCTTCCTTTAAGTCTCTTATGTCTTCCTTTAGGTCTTCAAGTGTTACTTTTTCTGAGAGTCCTTCAATTAATACCTCATCAAAAATAGAATCTTTCCTCACTCTCTGTCCTACCCACCTCAACTTCATAGCACTTATTGTCACTTGACACGTTATATATTTCTTTCTTTATTTTAGATAGTAGGCACATAAATGAATTCAATCAGAATTCTGGCTAGAATTTAGCCTTATGGTCCAAATTCAGAAGACCTATTCTGTTTCCTTCTACTTGACTCAACAAGGCAAAAAACGGAAAGCCTTTTCGTGATATGTATCCTGTCCTTCAGACGGCATGTTGACTCTCGGGATAAATGATTATGAAATACAGTTATGTGGGCCCTCTTTTGCTGAACATTTAGGCTGTTTTTCCTTGTCTCTTCTGTGCTTTTTCCCTAGGTTACCTGATTATTCATACTAATTTTACCTGATGGGCACATTCCTCTTGTTCTTTCAGCTCAGGTCTTCCTTAAAGTTCACTTTGCATAAAGAAAGAGCAGGAACATGTCAGTAACTTAGTTTTCTAAGCCAGTCTGATTCTTATAGCAAAATTCTGAAAGGGTTTACCTCGCTTTTTTAACATTATAACATTTTCAAAACAACATAACATAGCAAAAATAATTTGTAAAGAGTTGCACAGTCATTTCCCAACACCTCTCAGCACCGTGTGCCAGCTGGTGCTCTCAGGGTGAATGGCTGGGTAATGGCTCAGTTCCCAGGGAGAAGGAAATGAATATCTAAGCAACTTTTTTGTTTCGCTTTTCAGTGCTGATTAAATTCCCTTAAGGCAGACTCTTTGTTTTGTTCAAGGTTTTTTTTGCTGGGCCTAGGATTGTGCCTTGCATTTTGTGGATATGCTAAAAATAAATACATTTTGAATTAAATGAGCGAATAAATGAATAAAAATAAGTAAAAGGAGTTCACATAAATAGAGAAGCAAGATAGTTTTCTGGAAGGAGCCTTAGATAGGACGTGTGAGATACAGATTTTAAACCTTGGTCAGGATAAGCAAACCACAGCCTCCATTCACTTATTCATAAAATGGGGATAATGATACCTGATCGGACTGTTGTAAGGATTAAGGGAAATAACACAAAATATGTGACATATACTGAGTATTAGATAAAAGTAGTTTTTTTTTTATCAGTCTCCACCAAAACTTCCTTTCTTCTTCTTTGCGTCATTACATTGATTTGGATCTTTCTAGATAAGTAAACTTGGGCAAATCATACTTCTTTACCACTCAGTTTCTTCCTTTGTTACAAGGGATCCTAACACCTGAATGCTTCTTTGAGGATCAAATGAGAATGTGCATAGTAAAAATCCTGAAGCCTAATAACCATTCTGGAGCTTATACATTATTATTATTTGGTGGAATTGCTGTATTTCCATTATTGCATAAATAACAATATGATGTGGTGTGTGTTGGTCACACATATGCTCCAGGTTCCTTGAGAAAATCAACTCAGTTTGGCATATTCCCAAGCTTTGCCCACTTTTGCAAACCACTCTTTCCTTACTGCCCCCATCCATTCCCTCAACATCCATGTCAAAGAAGGAACAGCTCTGATCTGGATCAAGGTCAAAAAAGAGGTCTCAAGAATACTTAATTATGTAACAGTATTAAGAAGTGGAATATTTATTAGGAAGAGTAATGGGATTAAAAATGGAACTGAATGGGAATAATTATTTTCTTGGTCCATTTCTTCTTTGGTCATTTCATAGTTTCTCATCCTTAGCACTACTGATATTTTGGGCCCAATAATTCTTTGTTGAGGTTGGGGGTTGTCTTTTGCATTGTAGGATGTTTAGTGACAACCCTGGCCTCTACCTATTAAATGCCCATAGCACCCTCCCAGTTGTGCTGACCAAAAATGTCTTCAGATGTTACCAAATATTCCCGGGGTGGGATTGGAGTGATGGTGGTGGTGACTAGCGCCCAGTTAAGAACACTAACTTACTGGAAGAATAGGATGGACTAAAAGGAGCTTCCCAATTAAAGGGTTTCCTCCCAACCTTAGAAAAACAAGGTGGTTTAGGCCAGACCCCAGGATAACATCAGTAGAGGGCTTTCTGATATTAAGTCATTTTCTAGCACTTTCTCCTCCCTAGGGGCAATAAATTAAATGTCGGCTTAGGATGGGGTGACTTTGCTTCCAGTTTTCTGAAAGTGGTACTGTTTACAGTTAATATCTTGGTGTAATTATTAATAATGCCCCCTTTTATTCTCAAAAGTGTCCCTGTTTGGACAATAAATTACACGGTCACCTAAGCCTATGTAGTGACCCCTATTCTAGATGCTGAGAATTCAGTGGTAAAAATATACAAAGTCCACTCTTTCCCATTTGCGAAAACATTACAAGTGGGGAAGAAGAAAATAAATAAATGTAGTGTGTAGATGTGTGGATATAGATCAGACTTCTCATGACTCTCTCTAATCCAGACTTAAGTTAAAGGAGCAAAACCTTCAGTCTGGTTTTCTTTTCATATCATACAAGTAAATCTCCTAAGCAAATCTGGGTTTTGTGTAACCTTAAGATTATGCAATGGAGGGTGAGGTACAATTAAAAATAATACAAAATTATGAATAATAATTAGATGAGAAGCCCTAAAGCTTAAGCTTTATTAGCTTCATGGTTAATCCATTTCTGGGGTCAGAGATCATCAAGGGACAGGGGCAGAGGCTTAGTTGGAAAAGAGTGAGAACTTTCCTGGAGGGTTTGCATCTCCTCCAGCAACCAGTGAGAGTGGTGGGCCTGTCGAGAAGATGGAGCATCCTGAGACATTACTAACACTCTGATATAACACTGAGTATTTACAATTTCTTGTGGCTGGCTTACACTACCCCTGCTCCTCAGTTACCTACAGCATTTTATTGTGGATCAGCAATTGGATGCCATTTTGTGAGACAGTCCACAAAGGAAGCCTTGATAAATAGGTGACTTTTGAGGAGCCATTAAAGTTTCTAATGATAGCTGACAGGTAATTAGCCTGAAAAATATTCGAACCAAGTGGCTTGAGCAATTAAGACTGTCCAGTAAAAGTAAAGAATGCCTCATTTGATAAGAAAAGTGTAGGTTCCATGCAGTTTATTCCACTAAATGAGCCTCTCCATTGTAAGCAGATTCAGAAGTTCTTTGTTCTTTCTCTTAAACCCCATAGCTTCACACTGTGGTTCTATTTGAAATCTGTCAGCTGAGGTATTAACTGTAAACCAGTCTTATCTTTTCAAAAGGATTGGATCAAAGTAGTTTAGTTTTCATCTGAGATTAACAGGGAAAATGGCCTGGGGCTGTCCCTCTGTAATGAGAACTTTCCCTAGTGGCCAGCACTAAAGACATCCAGTGATGTGTTGACTTCATGTTTATCACCAGAAATTCCAATCTCTAAATATATATATATATAAAATCATACCTCTTTAGAAGAGTGATGTAAGAGTTGGTAATATAATTCAGTATTTCATTTATGAAAAGAGCTTAATAAGAGCTCAATATTTCTTCAAACCAGGTCAAAATCAAGGGTAGTGACTCAGGTCATACATCCTTAAACATCAAACTCTGCTCCAAAGAAGCAATGCATCATGGAAATGGACAGTTCATGTTATGACAGGCTGTGCCCCTAGATATTAAACTGGGAAAGAGACAAATCAAATTTAGATATTTGTATAAAGTTTGAATAATGGAATTTGCCTATGAGTTCTAAATTAATATTTCAGTTACTAAACCAGAACTACAGTCTTTCTTTCCACATTAATTTTTTTCCTTATATTATCAACAAAGGTGAAAAAATACAAGTAGTTTTTGATATGAGTTTTTCCGTAATGAAAGTATGTCCTTTACTATGCAAGGGAGATGAGTTGTTTGTGCGTATCTTTTTTCTGTTCAAAAACTTGGAGAAGATGGGTCTTTATTTTTACTTGCTAGATTGTTTTGCTCTGATGTTTCTGTTAGCATTTGTTTTACTCTATCTTCAAATATATTAACTAATATATATTAATGTATACATAAATATATGTAAACATATAAACATATTAATATAACATATGTAGACTTTTGGAAATATCTTGTACTAGTGCAAGTATCAGTTTCATTATTATACTGTGCATATATATCTGAATGAGAAATTGATCTGAAAATTGGATATAATTAGAATAGTTGCTCCTAGGGGTGTCAATCAGTTTGCCTAGATGGGGAAAAAAAAAACAGTTTGGAATTTCTTTGAAAAAGTTTTTTAAAAAAATTGCGAGCAAAGCTTGTATATATATATAAAATAACAATTTATGGGCAGAAATTACTTCTATATTTACTGATTGTTTCACAATTCTTCAGAGAATTAAAATATCATATAGTGGTGCCAAGTATAGAGTTTGCATTTGGTTCTATATTTTGACATAAATTTTCCTAAAATAAAGAAAGTGAGGGGGCCGCCCGGTGGCACAGCGGTTTAGTCCGCGCTTGGCAGCCCGGGGTTCGCAGGTTCGGATCCCTGGCGCCCGCCAACGCACTGCCTGTCAGCCATGCCGTGGCGTCGTCCCATATAAAGTGGAGGAAGATGGGCACGGATGTTAGCCCAGGGCCAGTCTTCCTCAGCAAAAAGAGGAGGGTTAGCAACGGATGTTAGCTCAGGGCTGGTCTTCCTCACAAAAAAAAAAAAAAAAGTGAATACTACTCTCCACAAATTTAATATCTATATTGAATTTTGAGAGTGTCAGTATAATTAGGATTACCAGGTGATTTAGATGTGAAAACACATTTTTAAAAATTGGATTTATTACATAATAAGATATTTTTATTATTAAAGCAAAATTATTAGGAGAAAGCAACATATTAAAAAATAAGAGCTTTTATTAAATAAATTACTTTTTACACATAAAACTTTTTGAGGTAGACTGTTAGTTCCTTCCCTATACCTATTCTTCCCTTTCTCTTTGTAACAGAATCCCAGAGACAGTAGTTCCCCCTTATCCATAGTTTCCCTTTTTGTGGTTTTGGTTACCCGGGTCAACCACAATTTGAAAATATTAAATGGAAAATTCCACAAATAAACAGCCCATAAATTTTAAATTGCATCCTGTTCTGAGTAGAATGATGAAATCTCATGCCCATGCTTCTCCATACCCCCCACAATGTGAATCATCATTTTGTCCAGCGTATTCACACTGTATACACTGCCTGCCCGATAGTCACTTAGTAGCCACTTAAGTTATCAGGTGGACTGTCACGGTATCACAGTGTTTGTCCTCAAACTACCCTTATTTTACTCAATAATGGACCCAAGGCACAAGAGTAGCGATTCTGGCAATTCTGATATGCCAAAGAGAAGTCAAAAAGTGCTTCCTTGAAGTGAAAAGGTGAAAGTTCTTGACTTAATAGGAAAGAAAAAAAATCGTACGCTAAGGTTGCTAAGATCTACAGCAACTTTTACTACTGTATATTGTTATAATTTT
This sequence comes from Tapirus indicus, assembly GCA_031878705.1. Lineage (NCBI taxonomy): Eukaryota > Metazoa > Chordata > Mammalia > Perissodactyla > Tapiridae > Tapirus > Tapirus indicus. The sequence goes on along the minus strand of CM062919.1, from coordinate 133,781,420 downwards.
TCTATTTATTATTGGGTAATGTTGTTAATATCTTACTGTGCCTAATTTATAAATTAAACTGTATCATAGGTATGTATATATAGGAAAAAACATAGCACATAAGGGGTTTGGTATTATCTGTGATTTCGGGGATCCACTAGGGATCTCAGAATGTGTTCCCCGTGAATACGGAGGGACTACTGTACTAAGGTGGACACAAACACATAGCTAAATAGACTCCATTTCCCACAGCCCCTTACAGCTGGTTATGACTGAGTTCTTGCCAATGAGGTGTAAATAAAGTGTTATATGGTGCTTCTGGAAAATGTTTTTAAAAAGGGGGGGTCATGCCCCTTTTCTACCCTTTGACCAACTCGTTCTCTGGCATATAAATGTGATAATTGGTGTACTAGGAGCCACATTGGTTGATAACGCCGAAGGCCACATCTCAGAAATGGCACAGAAGTAAGCTTGAAGGGGCTCAGGGTGCGTATTGACTTTATGGAATTGCTCTCCTTACCTCAAACTATAACATCTGGAATTCTTTTGTATATGAGAGAAATAAATCTGTATTTTGTTTGAGCCACTGTTATTATTATTATTTTTTTAATGTGGCCAAACTTCATCCCAAATGATACACAATATAATCAGTTAAATCACGTTTGAAAAGAATATTTAGTGGCATGGGAAAATGCTGGTGATATGGTAAGTAAAATAAACTAATTTGTTAATTAACCAGTAAACCAAGCTGCTGACAGTTTTTATCATTTTTACTTTCTTCTTTATATTCTTCTGTATTTTTAAAATTTTCTAAAATAAATATGTGTAAGTAACATTGTGAAGAACATCTTTGTATGCAAAATTTATGTACATCATTGCTCACTTCCTTATAAAAATGTAGTTGATTGGGAAGTTTAGGGTTAAAAAGATTTTTGTACATATTAGCAGATCGGTGTCTACAATGGTTGTTTTAATCTACTTTGCCCTGAAGCCAGCACTATGAAGAGAGTGCTTATTTCCTTGCTTCATAACAAAACACAGAGTTTATCTTGAAATGTTAAAAAAATTGACTACATACACATGGTATTTCACTTTTGTTTTGATTGACAATTTCCTTTTATTGCTCTATAAAAATTATTGGGGAACAATTAATCTGAACTAGATATGTGGAAGAAATAGAGGAATTTCTTTAAAAAAGGATGATTTCAAGGTTTTTGGCCTGAGCAATTTGGAAAGATAAAATCTGCTCTGATGGGGAAGACTAAGGGAAAGGATCCTCCAAACTAAACTTTGGATGGATATCCATAATTTAGTCTTAAGTATGTTAAAAATAAGATGTCTGTTAGAAATCCAAGCGGAAAGATTGCCGGGGTAGTTGGATATATGAATTTGGAATTCAGGAGAGAGATTTGAGCGAAAGATATAAATCTGGGATTCATCTGCTTATAGATGATAGTTAAAATCACGAGGTGGACGAGATCATCATGTCAATGAACACATAAAGAGAAGAGACAAGAAAAAATGAGGCAAGAGAAAAATTAAGAGGTGTGGTCTCCTGGAGGTCACATGAAGGATTTGCATTAGGAAGGACGGCGTGACACACTATGTCCAATGTTGCTGATAGGACAGATAAAATGAGGACAGGGAGTTGGCAGATGTATTTAGCATGTGGAAGTCATCTACACCTTAATGAGAGTGGTTTGGTGAGGGATGAGGACTAAATCCTGATAGCAGTGGGTTTAAGAGAAAGTTGGAGAGGAAACTTGGAAAGAGTGAATATAGATTACTCTTTCGTGGAGTTTTGCTGTTAACAAGAGGAGCGAAATGGGGCAGTAGTTGGCATAGAAAGTGAGGTCAAGAGAAAATATTTCTTCGTTTCATTTTAATATGGAAAACATAATGTATTTTTATGCTAGTAGCAATGATCCAGGAAAAGACAGAAAAATTGATGCGGGAGATAGAGGAGAGAAGTGCTGGGACCATGTCTTTGGAGAGGATGTAATCAAGTATGCTTGTGGAGAGGCCGGCTTTAGGAAAGAACAGAGTTCACTTATAGCAAAAGGTAGAAAGGCAGGTTAAATGGGTGCAGATCCTCGTAGGTGGGTAGACGGAGGGGTGCTTGTTAGTAGAAGATCCTCACTGATTGCTTTCATTTTTTTCAGCGAGTTGGGAAGCAAGGTCATCAGCGGAGAGTGAGGGCGGGCAAGGAAGTGTTTGAAGTCTGAGGGAACAGGATCTTTGTGAAATATTTGCTCATGATCGTGGGACGTGAACGGACCAGGGAAGCACAATGTGAATGACAAGCAGCAAGGAGTCATCTGAGGTTTGTGGTCGTGAATTTAAAGCGGAGCCGGTCAGCATGGTTGTGTGCTTTTCTCCGGTCACTTTCAGCTGCAGGCATGAAGTAGGCTGACATTTGGATTTAGCCCGGATTGTGGTTTAGCCAAAGGAGTATGAGGAAGGAAGAAATCACCAAGACAATTTTGTGAGAATTCAAGGAGATGAATATAGTGAATGTCTGTGGAATTTCCACAGAGTAAGGAGAGAAGGAGGCATATGCAGTGGGTGAGATAAAAAGAATCAACAAATTGGAAACCCCGTTTGGATAGAAAGATTTGCAGGAGTCAGGATACTAAAGAGAATGAATTGGGAAGAGGGGATGGTCGCCTCAGATATAACCACGGGAGTGAGTGACCAAGATCAGGTGGGAGACAAGACAATTAGAGGAGTTCAAGGAACTGAGAAAAAAAGCAAACTTTGAAGCTTGATTGTTTTACAATTTCATAAATTTTTAATTTTACAAAGATAAAATTAGAAACTTTTTTAATATTGTGGCATATGATTAAAGAGGTAAGGTTGGAAATTTCTGTTAGCAACTGTTTAGGAAAAGGAATAGGTTATCTGGATTGGTTTTTTTCTGGAAATGAAGAGTTGGAAAGTGACCACTTTAATTAATTTTGAGGTTACTTTGAATTAGTTGAACCACAGGAAACTGCCAGTATTCAACTATGTTTAACGAATAAAAATGGCAATTTCATATGGTTTAACCTGATATAAGTAAATGTATGCATACAGTTATGCATATGCATGAATATGGCAAAATTAAAATTACTGAAACAGAAGTAAAAAAAAAATAACCAGGTCTGAGATTTTGTTTGTAGGAATAGGCTTCCTAAAAGAGAAACATTATGAGAATCTCCTTTAAGGAGAAGAAAAATTAAGGCAGAGCAGGCAGATGAGAAATGGCTTTCATTTTATATCTTTACAGTCTTCCTCTTTAGGCTCATTCTCAACAGACTCATTAATCTACTCAGGGTTTATTTTTGACCCTTAGTACAGTTTTACTCACTTATTTTCTCACTTTACCTCCTTATATGTCTTATAAGGTTTATGTATATTTTATAGGTTTTGTTTCTTTTTTGTATAGTTTGTTACTGGGATCTCCTTTTCTGTTGCGGTTTCTAGTTATTGGGGAGTGTGTAGGACATGTGGTAAACAAGAGAGCTGTTGCTTTTGCAAGTTGGTATTGTATCAGGCCATGTTATAGAACTCTCATTAATTTTATTATATATTTTTGTTCATATACATGGACTTTCTAGGAATATAATTATACTATTTATAAGTAATGAGAACTATTTCTTTATTTTCTTTTGTTTTTACACACAGGGGAGTAGACACATATATTTAATTGGCCATTTTCCTCATTGAGTTTTTTTTTCATTTCCAGATATGGACCAAGCAAATTTGAGTCCATCTGGAGGTAAATCCTGTGTTCAAGGAGACTGAAAACCAGAGTTAATGTATAAGAATAGGAAAACCAAAACAGAAAGCTAAGTTGAGAAGATCCAGGAGTCAGAGAGTGATCAGAATCAGGTTCCAAGACACTTAGTTAGAGTTATCAACAGTCAAAATCAAGGAGCAGAAAATTCAAGTCAAGATTTAGGAATGTATGGGGCCTGGCCCAGTGGCATAGCGGTTAAGTTTGTGCGCTCTGTTTCCGTGGACGGAGGTTTGCCGGTTTGTATCCTAGCCATGGCCTGACGCACCGCTCATCAAGCCATGCTGAGGCGGTGTCCCACCTGGAGCAACTAGAAGGATGTACAACTGTGGCATACAACTGTCTACTGGGGCTTTGGGGAGAAAAAAGGAAAAAAAGAGGAAGACTGGCAACAGATGTTAGCTCAGGGCCAATTTTCCTCAAAAAAAAAAAAAGATTTAGGAATGCTGCAGTTGCTCTTTTTCTGTGACAGAATGTTTAGTTTGAAAGGTAGATATGAGGCAATCAGAGATTAGAATGTACTAGCTGGGAACGGAGGTATGCTAGAATCATGACAATGGAACCTTATAAGGGGTAAAGAAGGTAACGGTCCAACTGAAACTTCCAGATTGCTCCCTACCTTTTTGGGATTTTGTGGGATGTCCTTTTGCCCTAGTCATCTTATGGGCTCTGAGCAAACTGTGTATGAAAGTGTTGGTTTTTCCCTTTCCAAAACTGTGAAGAGTTGGCACAGAGAGCCTGCCCAGCATCGCTGTTGAATGGCTAAGCCTTGGATATAATAATTTAATAGTAAGCAAAGTAGAAACCCTCTAAATTAACTTCTTATCACTGTTCCTTATCATTTTGTATAAAAATGTGAAATAAATCTTGACCTCCCCCCCCAGAAAAGATATGGATTTTTTTTTTTGAGGAGTGGAGTTATATTACTACTCATTGTCTTCCTTACTTCCAGAATATCATATGGTGTTTATCAACTGCCAGCTCTAAATGTAACTCAAGAACCTGTGACTATAAATACTAGCCTAAGAAAATTTACAATAGTCCTATTACTATATATTAATTACATAATTTAGAAGGTTTTATTTTATACCTATTATCCATACATTTATGTCTATTTATTACAAGCATAGAGATAGGGTAGGCCATATTAATTGTTCAGAAGAAGAAAAAATTCTTACACATGGATAAAATGAGAGGAGTGAAGTGGTATCAGCCATCCTAATTAAACTAACATAAATGAGTATAAAGAAAGTGTGAAATACTAAGGGTGTATTTTTAGACATGGTAGCATAGTCAAAGAGACTTGGGGAAAAGTGTTACCGGCCCCATTACATATGAAACCAGAGAATAGTTTCTGTCACCATTGACAGAATAAGAAACATGTTGGGTAAATCCAGCTGCCTAAAAAATTTAAAAGAAGGGAACTGATGAATAGAGAGGATGATCAATGAAAAACTATTATATTGAGTAGATGGTTCACTAGTGTGTAATAAATAGAGTGAGAATAATAAAAATATTGATATTCCATATTACCAGGAATACAACTAAAACAGACAATGATCTGAAATAGAAAACAATAGAGAGAATAATGAGCAGCATACACAGACAGAGCTTCATGTTCTATTTTATTGCAAAGATGAATTGTAAATGAAATGTTAGTAAAAATAAAAGGGAAGTGACTGAAACGTATTGATATTGTAGAATGTAAAATTGCAAGTATAGTTTAATGAAAATGAAATTCTAGAGAAAAGTTTATGATGTTCACACATTAAGCACTGATTCATCATCATTAACTCTGGTGTGATAAACACCACCATGAGAAATTGTGATTCATCCATTATTTTAAAGCTTTGGAGAAAAGGTCTTATTTGTACGTCAAGTGCGTAATACGGATCAGCATGTAATTGTCGCCAGTAAAAGAAAATTTAGGGTCAGTTGTAACGAATAAGCCAAGTTCTAACATTGACCTTTAACACATTGTTTTCTTTGGCTTATTCAAGAAAATCTGTAGACCATACAGTTGAGTGTAGAGGGGAATTCATTCTTTTATCAAGAAGCTTTAAAATATTTAGTGCTTTAAGGTCAGAGCCGGGGTCAAAATTAATGAATAATTTGCAAGTTTAGCAGTTGTATTCAAAGATTCAAATTTCTTTTCAAAAGATAAAATTGAAATGATCAACACCTACGAATAATTAGCTTTTTCTACAACATGGTAGTTGTCAGAACTCTCATATATTGGTAAATAACTGTTTCCGATTTTGACAAAGTGATGTATACATAAGTGGTCATGCATTGCAGTTCAATTCTCCAAGAATTTGTCTACAGGGCAGATGGTAAAGTCTTCTCTCTTCCCTGTCAAATGCATTATAGAATTATAGTTAGCTAGATCATATTCAGTGCAGAAATGCTTTTTTTGTTGTTTTTAGTTTATACTTTTCTTTAAATTTCATCAGTGCTGGGAAGGACGCTTTTTTGTAGTGATAAAAATGAAATATATGAGGCAAAATCTCCCAGAACTTTATTAAAGAGAAGGATCTCATGTTTTCTGCTGGTCACTTGTTGCTACCAATGAAGGAATGAGAGGGTACTTTCTCCTCTAGCACTGGGCCACAGTCCTGAAATGTGGACATTTCAGCGTGTGAACTACATTCTGAAGTCCCAGCTTCTCTCTGCTAATGTCACCACAGTGAATATGTATCCTGTCCAACAAATTTTTAACGATCACAAACGCAGACATGTTCGGCAATCAGAGATATATGAGGAATCTCATGACAACGAGAAAAGAGGTAGGAAAATGGTAAGCACATAATTGAAAAAGGCAAATCATAAAACTCGATGTTACCAAACTCCTCTGAAAGTTTTAGTAAGCATTTCATCTCATACCAATGAAGGTGGGTACACTAAAACAACAACAACAACAAAACGGAAAACAAGTGTTAGTGAGGATGTGGAGAGGTTGGAACACTTGTGCGCTGTTGGTGGGAATGAAAAATGGTGCAGCTGCTATGGAAAGCAGTATAGCAATACTCTAAAAATTAAAAATAGAATTACCATGTGATCCAGCGTTCCACTTCTGGGTATATTCCAAAATAACTGAAGGCAGAGATTTGAAGAGATATTTATTTACCCATGTTTACAGCAGCATTATTCACAATAGCCAAAAGATGGAAGCAGCCCAAGTGTTATTGTCAGATGAATGAAAAAAACCAAACATGATATATACATATAATTCAGTGTTATTCAGCTTTAATAAGGAAGGAAATTCTGACACATGCTATAACCTGGATGAATCTTGAGGACGTTATGCTAAGTGAAATAAGCCAGTCACAAAAGAACAAATACTATATATTCCACTTATGTGAGGTACCTAGAGTAGTCAAATTCATAGACAGAAAGCAGAATGGTGGTTTTCATGGGCTGGGGAAGAGGGGAATGTGGAGTTGTTTAATGGCTAGAGAGTTTCAGTTTTGCAAGATAAAAAGAATTCTGGAGATTGCTTGTACCACAATGTGAATGTAATTAACACTACTGAACTGTACACTTAAAAATGGTTAAGATGGTAAATTTTATAGTCAGTGTATTTTGCAATACTTAAAATTTTTTCAAATGCAATGGGTTTTCATAGTTACCACTAGCACAAGCATAAACACACCAGTACATAGATGCATTATACTATTACAAACAGTTCACACTCACCAAAGGTGAGACAAAGAACCTGAATTTACAATTTGATCACTCAGACTCTGAAAGTGGTTGTGTGTGACTAAGCTGGACTCTTCCGTTTGGTTCACCGATGTTATCAATTATCAAGTAATGACTTATAGCAGTCTCTATAAAATAAATTCCATTTCATAATTAATCTATTTTGTTAGGATCAATTTGTATTATAAAGAATTACTCTATAGGAGAAATATTTTGGCTGAAGTAATTATGTATTTGAGTTTTCATTTCAATAATAATTAAAATGTTTATATAAGAATATTTGGGTATGTGGATGGCTGCTTTGTAAGCAAGCACTCCACTCTGATTTCAGTCCCAGCATTTGCTTTCATGTTGGTGATTACACTGGGACTCGGTGGTTATCTGAAGTTATAGCATTTTCACTTTCATGAATTAGAGGATGTAGTGGCTGCCACTAAATTGATATATTCTAAAACTAAAAAGCTAATATTCTACATCTACTATTGCATTCATGTGGAATTATTTTTACCAGTTATTTAAAAACCTTATTTTTTTGCAATAACTTACAGTTGGCAGTCATTTTCATAGACTATGGCTTGATTTTTAAGTTACTCAGTCAATTCAGACTTTCATTTAATATGACAAAAATAGTATAGTGTAACAGAGAAATTGTAACGGACTAATGAGAAAAGAAGAGAGGTAAATTTGATCTAAGAATGATGCATTTGAGCCACAGGAAGTCCAAAGATCTCAACGAAGAATTTTATAAAAGAAGGTTTCACATTAGTTTAAATAGTGAAAAGCAGTGGAAGAATAACTGGAGAAGTATTAGTTATGCTGAGCTCAGAAGACCTGCTCCTCATTATTTGTACTATATTGGCATTGTGTGAATTCTGTCTTTGTGGGTCGTAACTTGTATCATGTTCATTAGTAGTCAGTGTAATAGTACATTTCCAATGCAGAATTTTTGAGATGATATTTTAAATTTGTTTTCAGAATCATGGTGTACATTTTGGTGTAGAGTCACAGATGGGTTCGTCACAATATTGGATTAGATATAAAAAATCTCATTGTTTGGTTTCAGCAAAACAATATTGTCCAAAATATTAAACTAGTACTATTAATTTAAATTTTATTAGATGCGTTATTGTTTGTATTTGACTTTCATATTTTTATCTATGAGCTACAAACACTAGAAATTTATTGCTGGCTTTATGTTTACATTCATTTAGGAAACATTAGAATAAACATACCAAGTTAATACTGGCGTTCTGCCAGAAATATTACTTTTAAAGAATGCGTTCATTTGTACATGAACTAGGATACAATGGAATATTGTAATCCTTAATGTTAGGGAATGTGGTCCCTGTGTCTTTTGTGTTTTTGTAACGTAAAGTTACTTTGTCTTTGGGAATCACAGTGAACTGATTCATCTACAGTCATATTGTATGATTCTTAGAAGAAAGACAGAGAAAGTTATAACAATATGAAAATAGATAACACAATTACATACATAGAAAAGACTACTAGGATTTCAGCCAATCAATGTATGATTAAAAGATTCATCTACAATAAAAGGCATAAGGTGTTTGATAAAATACTTCTTTGCATTTAGAAGTGACATTCTAAGAGAATCAATGATACGCTCTTTTTCTTTATTTTGCATTTAAATTATTTGGACAAAAGGTTTCTCCCAAACTGTTAGCCATTTTAAAAGCTTTGGAATGAGCTTAAATATTTTGAACAGATCTAGATTGCAAAATAGGTCTTCAATTTTTGCAGCCAAAAATAAAAGATGGAGGCCAAAGGGTAAAGGACAATATCGCTTAGACTTTAAATGGAAAGAGAACAGAGACAAAGAGAAAATGATCTGGTATTATCTGCTCACATCAATGGCAGTAATTAAGCTTTGCAGTATCATTAGATATGATGACAATAATTTATAGCCTTTCATGGTATTTCACATGCTAGGCATACAGAAGCACATGCTAGCAGGACCCTTAATATTTCTCATTGTTATTTTTTTCTATGGAAATAATGACATTCAATTGTCATGAATTGGGGAGATACACAACACAAATTTGGATTCTTATCTCCAAAGGAGAAAAGATGGAGGTTTTATGCCTTTTAACCATCTGCAAAATGTATGGCAGCAGTAAAATGCTAAGAAGATATTGAAGTGAATATTACTAAGAGTATAGTATTTAAATTTATAAGAGTTAATTTGGCATTATATTAAACGTTGAGTTAATGTTCTTACCAGGCTAATAACTGAACTGTGAACGTATTATACCATAGTGTCAAACTGAACCAAAATATTCCAGGTTTTGATTGTGGGAAATCAGTCATTAATCAGTTCCAATTTTCTAATGCTGTGGTTAGTGAAGAGGAAAACCCCTGTGTGGATACTTTGGAAATGCAGTCTCCACGACCGGAAATGAGAAATGTCTTAAATAGTTAAATATTGAATTTAAATCAATATGATGGTCAGCTCAATGGATAACCATATTTATTTTCTCTCTTGAAATTTCAATTAAATTGAAGATCTGAGTTTTATTTGGTGTTCAAGGCATATTTACAGAGAGCATTATAATAGTTAAATTAGAATTTTTGCTTGATTGTTGAGCCGAATCTTCAAATGCCCAAGTTGATCATAGTGAAAGGCAATTGTAGCTTCAAACTTGATTTTTTTGGTGAGGAAGACTAGCCTTCAGCTAACATCTGTTGCCAATCCTCCTCTTTTTGCTGAGGAAGACTGGGCCTGGGCTAACATCCGTGCCCATCTTCCTCTACTTTATATGGGACGCCGCCACAGCATGGCTGATAAGCAGTATGTAGGTCCACACCTGGATCTGAACCCATGAACCCCAGGCTGCTGAAGCGGAGCACGCAAACTTAATTGCTGCAACACTGGGCCCACCCCTCAAACTTGATTTTTGAATTCAAATGACAACATAGACAAATTCCTTAGCATAGTGCTATGCAATTTTGAAAAGTTACCAGACACCGGTTTTTGAGGAATCGCTTTGGAAAATTGATTCACTAATCTCAAATGACATGAAACAAGGTTGCAGGGTCTTATACATTTCATAGGATTCAAATATATTGTAGAAGTTATAAAAGGTAATGTCACTAATTTTATCTTCCTTAACAGATAACCAGAGTGCAACCTGCCCTTGTATTATGCTCAGTGAGATTTTTGTTCATCCCATCCAATGGTTTTTGTTTTCTGGCTATAATTCTAATTCTGGGAATCTTCTTGAATTTTAATTTAGAAAGCTAGTACAGATGTAGAAAAGCTGATTTATGCCTTATAATAATATAATATAATATAAACACTATAATAATAAAATTAACACTACTCATTCTTATAATAGTATAATTGTATAATCTTATAATAATAATATAAACATTACTTTTAGCCACATTTCGAGGTTTCTCTCTTACACTGATAACTTCTCTCAAAACTTGTAATTAAGTGCCGTGAAATCTCCTTTTCCCAGTTACTCACTGAGCTGACAATTGGACTCTTTCAAAATAAAGCTTTAACTTCGTGGAAGTTAGTCATAAACAGGTCTAGTACATCCAATAGTGGCTTTTAAATGAGGAATCTAATCTCTAGAGCAGCACGTGCACCTGCTAAATATATAAGGAAATAGATTGAAAATGTGAAACAAGAATCAGAAATACACCTACTTATCTCTATCTGATTGGGCCTTCCAGACTTTGCAAAATAAAATCTTTTCTCCTCAAACGGCTTTTACTTTGCTCAAGAAACAAATTGCATCCCCACTTCTGATGCCATGCGATCTGATGCATTTCAGCTAATTCTTGATATGGTAAACCTAAAAATAAAGAGCCAAAATGAAAGGCAGAGAGGCATTTATTTTGGGATCAACGAATTGCAACTTGGGGTACACAGATTCTGATAGCAACCCAAATAATGTCCCGCTAGGGAGTAAGAGGCAGGGGCTTTTAAAGGCAAAAGAGGGAGGTTTGCATTACAAAGAATGTTAACTGGGGCTGATGGCAGAGAGCAATTCTTGGCTAAACATAATTAATTGCTAAGGCTGGCTAGAGGGAGGCAAAAGTTCTCAGAATATTTGTGTCATGACTCAGTTCAAAATTTCATGTTCTCCCTGATGAGGACATGCATAAGACCCATTTCCTTAATGGCTTCCTGCCTCCATTTTAAAGCCTTTAGGCATTGGTGACCCCATTTTGTTTCACATTTCACAATATCTCAGAAACTAAACATATAAGGTGAATATTATCCATGAATTCCTTTGTCTTGTTCCCAGTTAAACCTTTCAATATTTTCTCATTAAACTAAAATTGTTGGGGATAATCAGTGTAGTGCTGGGAGTCTTGATACCAATCTGGATTCCAATGATGGTTGTCATGATGGGTAGACTAAATGGAGATATTTGGGGGGAATGTCAGCAGGGTTTGGGGATTGATTGGATGTGGGATGTGAGGTAGACAGCTATTCAGTGCTGAGAAAGAACAGTGCCATTTAGTGAGATGGAGGACACAAACGGAGAACAGAGGAATAGGCACCGTGGGAGGAGGAGGAGTTCAAATTTAACCTATTCGATTGGGTGTGCCTCTGCTACCTTCAAGTGGAGATTTCATAGGCAGCGTGATATATAGGCTTGGGATTTTAAGAAAGGAGTCTTGGCCAGAGGAACAAATTTGGGATTTGTGAGTATAGAAAGGAACTGAGGTTCCAAATTGTGGGAGAGATTGACCAAGTACAGTGTGTAGCAGGGGAAAAAACATTCCAAAGAACATCATCATTAAACTAATAGGTAGAGGAAGATAAGCATCACAAAAAACCTGAAGAGAAAAGGCCTGAGAGGTAGGCTATCCACTGTCTATGGAGGAAACATTGTCCAGCTCAAAGCCCTTGCCAGTCAGCCTCACCTTAACTTTCTGAAACTTTTTCTGGAAACAGTTTCCTGTTCACTCTTCACTCCAATAAGATAAACTCTTTGTTGTTTCCCTCACGTACCATGCACTTACTTTCTTTCTTTTTTATTGTAGTTAAAAAAAAAAACAACCAACAACACATAACATGAGATCTACCCTCTTAGCAGATTTTTAAATGTACAGTACAGTATTGTTAACTATATGAATATTGTTGTACAGCAGATCTCTGGAACTTTTTATCATGCATGACTAAAATTCTATACCCATGGGACAGCGACTCTGTGTTCCCTCCCCCTGCCCTTGAGCCCTCGGCAACCACCAGTAAGTAGCCTACTTTCTACTTCTATGAATTTGACTACTTCAGATACTTACATAAGTGGAATCATACAGCATTTGTTTTTCTGAGGCTGGCTTATTTTACTTAGCATAATGTCCTCAAGGTTCATCCATGTTGTAGCATATGACAGGATTTCTTTCCTTTTTAAGGCCAAATAATATTCCATTGTATGGATTTACCACATTTTCTTTATTCCTTCATTCATCAATGGACATTAATGTTGTTTCTACCTCTTGGCTATTGTGAATAATGCTGCAACGACCATAGAAGGGCAAATATCTCTTCAAGATCCCATTTTCAGTTCTTTTGAATAAATAGAAGTGAGATTGCAAGATCATATGGTAGTTCTATTTTTAATTTTTTAAGGAAGTTCCATACTCTTTTCCATAGGAACTGCACCATTTTACATTCCCACCTAAAGTGCACAAGTGTTCCAATTTCTCCACATCCTAGCCAACTTACTTTCAATTTTTTTTTTCTTTTTATAATGGCCATTCTAACAGGCGTGAGGAGGTATCTCATTGTGGTTTTGATTTGTGTTTCCCTGATGATTAGTGACGTTGAGCATCTTTAAATATACCTGTTGGCCATTTGTATGTCTTCTTTGGAGAAACGTTTATTCAAGTCCTTTGCCCATTGTTTAATTAGGGCATTTGGTTTTTTGCTATTGAGTCATACAAATTCCTTTTACATTTTATATATTAACCCATTATCAGATATATGGTTTGAAAATATTTTCTCCTGTTCCATAGCTTGCTTTGTCACTCTATTGATTGTTTCCTTTTCTTTGAGGATTTTTGTGTATGGGGTAAGATAAAGGCCCAATTGCATTCTTTTGCATATGAATAGTTTTTCTACACCATTTGTTGAGCAGACTATCCTTTCCCCATTGATTCGTTTTGGCACCCTTGTCAAAATTCATTCAATGATGTATGTGTCAGTTTATTTCTGGGCTCTATATTTGGTTCCATTGGTCTATATGTCTGTCTTCATGCCATTACAATACTGTTTTGATTACTGTAGCTTTGTAATATCTTTTGAAGTCAAGAAGTATGTAACCTCCAGCTTTGTGCTTCCTTCTCAAGATTGTCTTGGCTATTTGAAGTTCTTGTGGTTCTAAATGAATTTTAGAATTGTATTTTTCTGTTTCTGCAAAAAATGCTACTGGGGTTTTGATAGAGACTGCATTGAATCTGTTGATTGTCTTGGGTAGTATGGACATTTTAATGATATTAAGTCTTCCAATCCATGAACATGGGGTATCTTTCCATTTATTTGTGTCTTCTTTAATTTCTTTCAGAAATATTTTGTAGTTTTCAGTATACAAACTTTTTGCTTCCTTACATTTATTCCTAAGTATTTTATTCTTTTAGATGATATTATAAACGGGGTTGCTTTCTTAGTTTCCTTTTTGGATTGTTTATTAAGGCCTGACCAAGTACTATTTTCACCTTACTAAAAGAAGAGATTCCACAGTTTAATGATGCAACCAGAGTCTTTACTTTCAATATATTAAACCATAGGTGAAACAGAGAGGATTTAGGTACCTTTAATAGAGATGAAAGCAATATAGATTGCTTTAACATTATTATTAAATGACTTTTATTTACCTTTAAAAACAATCAAAAGCAGTTTGATTGAATTATATAGGGCTCTCACAGACCGCAAATTGACTCAAGAAATAGGCTCAATTTATTTATGACTGAATTTCCATGATCAGGTAAATTTGGTTTACACCAATAAGAGTGAGGAGAGCATGAGCGAGGAAAAGAAGAGAGAGAGAGCACGCACAAGAAAGGAGATATACGATAGTAAATATGTTCCCAGTTAGAAGAGTAGGAGATTATAAGACTACTAGGAACAATTATACACCAACAAATTGGATAACCTAGAAAAAACCCCATAAATTCCTAGAAACATACAACCTATCAAGACCAAATCATGAAGAAACAGAAAACCTGAACAGACCTATAATTAAGGAGATTGAATTTGTTTCTTCCAACAAAGAAAAGCCCAGGTTCAGATGACTTTACAAGAGAGTTCTACCAAACATTTAAAGACGAATTAAATCCAATCCTTCTCAAACTCTTCTGAAAAATTGAAGATCAGGAAACACTTTCAAATTCATTTTATGAGGCGAGCATTACCCTGCTACCAAAGCCAGAAAAAGACACTACAAGAAAAGAAAGCTATAGGCCAATATCCCTGATGAATATAGATGTGAAAATTCTCAACAAGATACTGGTAGACTGAATTCAACAGCACGTTAAAAACATCATACACCATGACCAAGTGGGATTTATCCCTGGGATGCAAGAATGGCTCAACATAGGAATATCAATAAGTATGATACAATACATTAATAGACCAAAGGATAAAAACCACATGATCTGTCTCAATAGATGCTGAAAAAGCATTTGACAAAATTCAACGTGTTGAATATTCAATAGTCAATTTTAAATATTTGAAAACAAATTTTCCAGAATATCTGCATATGATCAATCTATAACACTTGCCTCATTGCCAATTCTTTTTTTTTTTTTGTGAGGAAGACCAGCCCTGAGCTAACATCCGTTGCTAATCTTCCTCTTTTTGCTGAGGAAGACTGGCCCTGGGCTAACATCCGTGCCCATCTTCCTCCACTTTATATGGGACGCCGCCACGGCATGGCTGACAAGCAGTGCGTCGGCGGGCACCCAGGATCCAAACCGGCGAACCCCGGGCTGCCAAGCGCGGACTAAACCGCTGTGCCACTCGGGCCGGCCCCTCATTGCCGATTCTTGATAGCTCGAGAACTCTCTGAGGGCCAAGGCCTTACAGTATTCTCAACTGTAAAATAAAATAATATCTGCCTCATGGTGTTATTATGACTATCAAAAGAGACAGTATGTGTAGGGATTTAGCTTGGCATATATCAAGGGCTCAACATATAGTAGATAGTAATAATGATGATGATTTGCTCTGTGTAATCTCAGGACTTCAAAGATTTTCAGTAAGTTTATGGATTTAAATGGCGAAAAGTTCAAAAATAGTTGATCTGTGGGATCAATCATAGTAATCCATTCACTATTGGAAACACAATAGAGTTTTCATAAAACTTAGAACTTGAGGTATTAATATTCTTTAAGGCTTTTTGTTACCTACCCAAAGATTTATAACTTTTTCTCCACTAACTCTCCCATATTGAAGAAGTTTTTCATTTTTCAGGCAGCTACCTCTTCAATAAACTCCAGGCATAGGATTAAAATGAGTGCTACTGAAGAAATAGATAGAGATGAAAATGTAGCTAGCTCAAAAAGTTACTCAAAATACTCATAAAGTCAGTATCCTTATCTGAAGTTATTTTCCAAGGGAGTGAAAAGGAAACCATTTAGATATTTCTATAACATTTTGCTTCCAACCTGGCAGGTTGTATTACTTGTAGATTTTTCTATATAATGATACATTCATATTTAATAAAAGAAAAATATGAAAGAAAAAGAAAAGTTTAGGAAGCACCAAAGTATTTTGAGTGTGTTCGTTTTCAATTCCATGTAATCCAGACGGTGTTTGTGTAATGTTTCTTAGTTGTATATTTTTCTCCCTTGTTATTAGTGACGATTCTCACCATTACTCAGGCTATGTGAATTAGCACACAGTCATGGTGGGTTGATTCTTTCTTAGGTTATTTATTATCAGATGGTGTGCTTGAGCTGCTGACTATTTAAGTTGAAAAATTGTATTTCCAAAACATGCAAGGCAATTTAACAAAAAAGAAAAATGTTTTTTTTTCCTTTTTAATTTACCACCAATTTAGACTCCAAGTATTATCTCGAAAAATATCTCTTAAACCAAATTTTTACTGGCTGTTAGAGCTGATGGACCTGCCTCTCTAGCTGGGATGTTAAAATTAGAAAAAATTGAAGCCAATTTGCCTTGACGGCTTTGAAGGGATAAATCTGATAAAAGCCTTTTAGCAGAGAAGAATATTCTTTGACAAAGAACATTTAGCTTATATGGTTTTATAAGTTACTGGTGGAAATTAGGAAAAAAGGAAGAGAGTGTACTACTCAGACTTTATTCTGGCTCCGTGGTCCCCAGACTCTCCTGGAAGAGTTGCTTATGACAACGTGTGTTTGTCCTGGTGAATCTGCTATTACTGCAACTGAGCACAAGCCTCAGGCACTTGGTTGTTAACTAAACTGAAGAAAAGCCACTGTGACTCCTACTGTAATCACTGGAATATGGAGCAAAATGAACTGCAGCCAATTCAAGATGAGCCATAAGAAAAAGCAATTTATGCAGAAGAAGAGGCCTGCTGTGGTTTAGGGGTTGATGCATGTTCCCACATACTGGAAGGAGGCTGTCCCCGGTCCATCTAAAGAAAATGGAATGAGGTTCTGAAAATGGGGTCTATGACCCACATCTCCGTGCAACACAAAACAAGCCAGCCTCAGAAACCAGCTTTTTGGGTAATTTTATGCTTTACTTTGTTCTTTTCTTTTTTTTTTCTTTTTAGCCACAATGAATATGCATTATTCTAAGAAAGAAGATAGGGAGAGGGGTTCTTATTATGCCGATAGGCTTTTATACCTGAGAACAAGTTTTATCTGGCAAATGACATACATTTAGCAAATGCATGCCATTTGGAAAGATCCTCCTTCTATTTACTTGTTATTTTTATGCCACTCTCTTTCCTCAGCAGACACACATACACAGTAGCAATAACTTCTAAACTTAATAATATATGTTGGGAATGGTAGAGAAAGGGTATACCCAGGGGGTCATAAATATCGCTAACCTTGAAATTCATGAAACTCTTGACATTGTTTAGAAGAAGCATAGATAAGAGAATGTGACTATAGCATGGAAGAATGCTGGTTGTGAGCAGCAAGCATTTCTATTTATTATCAAATCATTTTAAAAGCTGTGGCAGGTTTGAGATCCTCTCTGTGACCTTTCCATAGTCTGTGAGGTTCACTTGGATTCTTCTTAGAATTCAACTGAGATTTAGCATCTTTGTTCAAGTGCCTCTGTTATCTGATGAATGAAGCGTGAGGTGGTGACAATACAGAAATTACTCAAAAACTCTATGAAGTGGAAAGTTTCCTTCACTATATGATCACTAAAAAATCAAACAGGACTATGGTCTTCCTGTTTAAAATGCTTCATTGGCTAAACAGTGCTTTTTAATAAACTCCAAACTCTTTACTACATCCTACAAAGCTAGATCCTTGATTTACTCTTCAACTTCATCAAGGGTTTCCTCCTTACATATTATCCTTCAGATACTAGGACCTTGTATTAGTCAGACTGTCATAACAAAATACCATAGAGTGGGGACCTTAAACAACAGGCATTTATTTTCTCACAGTTCTGGGGAGTGGAAGAATGAGATCAGGGTGACCAACATTGTTGGGTTTTGATGAGAGCTCTCTTCCCGGCTTGCAGATGGCTGCCTTCTCACTGTCCTCAACTTGTGGAGAGAAAGAGAGAGATCTCTTTCTTCCTCTTCTTATAAGGCCACAGTCTTATAGGATTAGGGCCCCACTCTTAGGAACTCATTTAACTTGAGTTACTTCCTAAAGACCCTATCTCCAGCTACAATCATATTAGGAATTAGGTCTTCTACATATGAATTTTAGGGGGACACAATTTCATCCATAGTATTTTACCCCTAGCCTCCCCAAATCCATGTCCTTATCACATAAAATGTATCCATTCCATCCCAACAGCCCCCAAAGTCTTAGCACATTCTAGCATCAACTCTAAAATATAAAGTCCAAAGTTTTGTCTAAATATCATCTAAATCAGATGTGGTGAGATTCAAGGTGTGGTTCATCCTGAGGCAAAATTCCTCTCCAGCTGTGAACCTGTGAAGCCAGACAAGTTATATATTTACAATATACAATGGTGGCACAGGCATAGGATAGACATTCCTGTTCCAAAAGGGAGAAGTTGGAAAGAAGAAAGGAGTAACAGGACCCAAGCAAGTCTAAATCCTAGCAAGACAAATTCCATTAGATCTTAAGGCTTGAGAATAATCTTCTTTGGTTCAAAGTTCTGCCCTCCAGGCCCACTGGGGTAGCAGCATCACCTTCCTGGCTCTGCAGGGTGGCCCTACCATTTCAGCTCTCTGCAAGGGCCCCTGCCTCTTTGGTCTCTGAGAGGGCCCCACCCCTTTAGCTTTCTGCCAGGGCCCTGACCACACAGCTCTCTGCCAGGGCAACCCCACCTCTGAGGCACTGGGCAGGGTCATCTCGGCTTTGTGGGAACCTGAAACTCTTTGAAACTGAAGAGGAGGAAACAACCTTGCCCCTGAACCTGTGGTGGGAGTGGCAGTCCTGATGATCTTTCCATTGCCTTTGGAATTATTTTTCATTTTCCTTGAAGAATAGCACATGTTTATAGTTGAATAACTCTATGGTCTGCTGTTGTAGAATCCAAGAAGTCTGACAATCTTCCTTCATTCCATCCCACTTTCTCTGTCCCCTTTAGTTCAAGCTGGCAGTGTCTTTCCTGGTATAATCTCATGTCTATTCCTGGTTTCTGCTTTAATGGTTGATTAAGTCCATGGGTTGTGCCCATGATATCTTTATCAAATGGTCATTCAGCCACACCATTAGTGTTCTCTTGAGAACAAGCTTTCTAATTTTTTTATAATTTTGATAGACTGAGACTTTCTAAGTCTTCAAGTTCTGGTTCCTTTTGCTTACCAATTCCTTCAATTTGTCTCTCTCCTTTTGCATTTTACTCTAGGCAGTCAGGAGGAACCAAACCGCTTGTTCAACACTTTGCTTAGAAATACCCAATTCTATTGCTCACAAGTTCTACCTTCCACAAAACAGCAGAACCAGTCTGAGTTTTTGTCGCTTTATAACGAGGACTACCTTTCCTTCAGTTCCCAATAAGATGTTCTTCATTTCCATCTGAGATCTCACTGGAATCACCTTAAACATCCATGTACCTAGCATGCACCTCAAAACTCTCCCAGCCTCTATCCATTACCCAGTTCCAAAGTGACTTCCACTTGTTTAGGTATTTTTTACAGCAGCATCCCATTTCTTGGAATCAAAATCTGTATTAATCAACTTGGGCTGTCACAACAAAATACAATAGCCTAAGTGACTTAAGCAACAGAAATTAATTTTTTCACAGTTCTGGAGGCTGGAAGTCTGAGGTCAGGGTTCCAGTATGGTCAGGATCTGGTGAGAGCCCTCTTCCTGGCTTTCATACAGCCTTCTTCTGGCTGTGTCCTTGCACAGTACAGACAGAGATCTCTTTCTCTTCTTCTTATAAGGCCACCCATCCTATTGATTTAGGGCCCCATTGTTATGACCTCATTTAACGTTAATTACCTCTTAGAGACTCTATTTCCAGATTTAGTCACATTGGGAGTGAGGGCTTCAACATATGAATTTTGAGAGGACACAATTCAGTCTATAGTGACTCTCTTTAAGTTCCCCACTTTGGGATCACCACATGTACCCTTTTTTCTGCCTGGAACACTAGTTTCCCAGTTCTTTGCAGAGCTGACTCCTCATTGTTCAAAGTTTATGTGTCTTTCCATTTCTGGGAATTTATCCTTAAACCCTTCAGTCTAAGGGAGGTTACCTGCCACTCATTAGTCATTCTCTGTGAACTTACTATGTGTGTTTCCTTCAGAACACTCATTGTAATTAGGATTTGTTTCCTGTTTGCTTCATTTTTACCTTTCTCTTTTACCTATTATGAGGGTAGAAACTTTATTTCATTCACCATATTATTTTTGGCATAGCGCTTGGCAGTAATTGGCTTTAATAGATTTTTATTGAACTTATCAATGAACACTTAATAAAACTTGAGTACATATTTCATCTTGCAGTCATGTTAGAGTACTCTTTTAATAGAACCTGTTGGATTCCGTGTTCCCAAGTGCTAATAACTAGTCTTTCTGGTACAGTGAGTCACCTTTGAAAGAAAGTGAAAAGATATAATAGGTGCTAGAGAGTGGAAGGGTGCCTAGACTCCTTCAGATCTGGGTTAGCTTCATCACTGTGGAGAGTGCCTACATGTGTTTAGCCTTCTCTTTTAAGTATACAATAAATAAAATAAAATTTAGTTTTAGTCTCAAGATAATTAGGGCACCCACCTAAGGTACTTAACTTCACAATAGGAGATGATCTATTGGAAATTGGATATAGGGATAATGGTTATCCATGTTGATTTTTGATTTGATATTTCAAAATTACTAACTAAAGAGTCTTTATCCTTCAAGATGTGTTCAATTTCATATAACAGAAAATCCAAGAAATAGTGTCTTAAATCATAAAGCTCTTTATTGTTTACATAATAAGAAATTCAGAAGCAGGAACTCTCAAGGTTGGCCTCAAGCTGCAGTAACATAATCATGAACAATCTCTTTCTATCTTTCTGCCTCATCTCATTTAATGTGTTGGCTTTTGTTTTTCATGTTTGTTACTATTGTCACAAGATGGCTGACACAGCTTCTGGGATCACATTTGTTTAGGGAAGAAGAAAGAGGTGACACCAACAGTTTCCTTCTTACATCTGTCCTTCAGCTAAAATGAAGATAAAAAGTCCTTCTCAGAGCTTCACAGAAGATTTTCACTTAAGTTGCATTGACTAGGCTGTGTCACATGACTGCATTTAGCTGCAAAGAAGCCTGACAAAGAAAGGAGGATATGAACAAAATTGGATTTATCTTGACAGGCTTAAACAAATAATGATTCAACTCCTGGGCTATGGGAGAGGACTAACTCCCCTGAGAAGAAAGTCTTTCTGCCTACTATTGATCACAAAATAGGGGTTCTGGTGACAAGGAAGCGGGGAAGAAATAGTGAAGGGATTTTTCACCTGCTAAGAACCCAGTCATTTATAGATTAGGAGAAACAATAGTAGTAATTATTCAGGACTAAGAAAATATTATTATTTTTTTAAATTTCAAGAACAAATGGTTCAGAGTTAACATTATATAGATGGACTTTTTGAGGACTGATCATTGAGTAGAAAACTTGAACAAGACTAGACAGTCAAATAAGTAAAAGACATTTGCATTCTTTTAATTTACTTTAAACATTAAATAAATGTAGAATGCATTTTATATCATATGTAGTCACTATTTGCATTTGAATTGAGATCTTAATATTCTATTTTACATATATAGCCCTTTTTGTTTATGCATTCATCTGTTGATGGGCATTTGGGTTGCTTCTACCTTTTGGCTATTGCGAATACTGCTGCTATGAATGTGGATATACAAATTTCTCTTCAAGTCCCTGATTTCAGTTCTTTTGGGTATGTACCCAGAAATGGAATTGCTGGATCATATGGTAATCCTATCTTTAATTTTTTGAGGAACTGCCAGACGATTTTCCATAATGGCTGTACCACTGTACATTTCCATCAAGAGAACACAAGGTTTCCAATTTCTCCATATCTTCAACAAGTTAATTTCTATTTTTATTTTTTGTTGTAGCCATCCTAGTGGGTATAAGGTAGTACCTCATTGTGGTTTTGATTTGCACATTCCTAATCATTAGTGATGTTAAGCATCTTTTCATGTGTTTAGTAGCCACTCATATATCTTTTTTGGAGAAATATCTTTTCAAGTCATTTGCCCTTTTTCATTTTTTTTTGGTGAGGAAGAATTGGCCCTGAGCTAACACCTGTTGCCAATCTTCCTCTTTTTGCTTGAGGAAGAGTGGCACTGAGCTAACATCTGTTCCCATCTTCCTCTATTTTGTATGTGGGATGCTGCCTCAGCATGGTTTGATGAGTGGTGTAGGTCCACGTCCAGGATCTGAACCTGTGAATCCTAGGTTGCCAAGGCAGAGAGCACTGAACTTAACCATTGTGCCACTGGGCCAGACCCAATTTGCCCATTTTTCAGGTTTTTTTTTTTTTTTTTGTAGTTGAGTTGTAAGAATTCTTTACATATTCTGAATATTAACCAAGAATCAGATATGTGATTAGCAAATATTTTCTCATTCTGTGGGTTGCCTTTTTGCTCTATTGATTGTGTCCTTCAATGCCCAGAAATTTTCAATTTTGATGTAGTCCAATTTATCTATTTTTTTCTTTTGATGTCATATCAGAGAAATCATTGCCAAATCCAATATCATGAAGTTTTTGCTTATGTTTTCTTCTAAGAGTTTTATAGTTTCAGCTTTTAAATTTAGATCTTTGATGCTTTTGCATGTGGAATTGAGTACACATCTTTTTAATAACCAGCTAATAAAATAGAAAATATATAGAAAGCTTTTGGACTGTATTTTGAAATATAATGGTTGTCTTCACACTTGTGTGATTGCCTGAGTTTCATGTAGAACTAATCACCTTTTTTGTGAAATAATTTTTATTTGAAAGAATGACTGATAGGAAAACTTGCATTATTCATACTAAGGTATCAGCAGAGATTTTCTTGAAAATAAATGAGGTGATCTTGCCACTTGAATGTAAATAACTGGCAACAATCTCTTGCCGGTGATACGATTCAAACTTTGACATGAAATAATAACTTTTGGAAAATTTAAGTATCTGACATCCATGAATGTGACAACTTTCCAGCTTGGCTTTTCTGATGAGAATAGTAGTGATATTAACAAATGTGGTTTTTTGATATTGCATGATGAAATGTGTCAATACATGGAAGATCTCCTTTACTTAATAAAGCAATATTTCCCAAATGGCCAACATTTAAATGGTGTTACAAAATTATGCATGAATAAAAATTCCATTTAAAGTGCAAATTAGACCAATGGATTTTAATGTAACAAAATACAAAAATTCAGTGATGGAGGTTCAGATTCCACATTGCAGCTAATCTTTAAGAACTATCATTTGTTGAGTTTTGGTGTAGTATCAAAGAAGAATATCTATAATTATCTGAAAAGACTATCAAAATATTCCTCCCATTTATAACTACATATCTATGTAAGGCTGAATTTTCATCTTGTGCTTAAACCACAGTAACATAATACAACAGATTGAAAGCAGAAGCAGATATAAGAATCTAGCCATCTTGCGTTAAACAAGACACTGAAGAGATATGGGAAAATTAAAACAATGACAATAGGATGCCAATGTTTCCATGCCCTCTTAGTGGACAGAGATAAGAAATGCATAATATTCTTACATATAAATATCTGACCAGTATTTATCTATAATATTTCTGTATGTATCTGTGCTATTGTCTGAATGTTTGTATCTCTCCAAAATTCATGTGTTGGAATCATAACATCCAATGTGATGGTGTTAGAATATGGGGCCTTTGGGAGGTGAGTAGCTCATGAAGGTGGAACCCTCATGAATGGAATCATTACTCTTATAAAAGAGGCGCCACAGAGCTCCCTAGCCCTTCTACCATGGGAAGATTTGAGGAGAAGTCTGTCACCCAGAAGAATCCTCATCTGACCATTCTGGCACTCTAATCTTGGACATCCAGCCCCGAGAACTGTGAGAAATAAATTTCTATTGTAAGATTTCCAGTCTGTGGTATTTTGTTAAAGTAGCCCAAATAGACTAAAACAATCTGTAATATATGTGTACTATAAAATCCTGAGTTTATACCAATACTTAGTATTCTATTCCAGTACCTCAGAGCTCTTTCCAGCCTTCTCTCTTTCCATGTTTATAAATATCTTTCTGCCAATGAGAACCTTGACTCCCTTATCCTCCCTTATTTGCTCAGTGTAACCTCTCTCTCAACCACACTGGCTATGTCCTCTTTATAACCTTGTCTACCAAGAAAGTTCAGTGGTCCTCTCTGAGTTTCCCTCTGGTGAGAGAAACAGGCAATAAATGAGCAAATAAAATATCGTTTTAGATAGTTACAAGTATGGTGAAATAAAACAAGGGAATGTGATAAAAAGTATAAACATTAAATAGGTGATGAGGTAAGCCCTTTCTGGGGGGGATGACTTTGGCCTAGAACCCCAGTTTTGACAAAGAGCCAACCTCATGAATATTGGGGTTTCTGTCAGTGGGGAAGTGTTTTCAGCAAAAGGATGAAATTAACTGAAAGGCTGAGGCAAAAAGAGTTTGTGGGTATATCAGTTAGGAATACCTAGTCTACAAGTAACAGAAAACTTGACTAAATAGCTTAATCAAACCTAGATTTACTTCTTGACATTACACAAAGTTTGGAGTAGACAGAGTTTAGCAATGATTTGGAGGCTTAATGTTATCAGGACCATGTCTCTGGGATTCTTTTGAGCAGCAGTATGCTGGAGGAGCCTGTGAGAGCCAATTGTTAAATTTTCAGGAATTTGTGAGTTGGTCGTGAGAAAAGCATTATTAAAAATTAAATTTTATGAACAATTAGATTACTTTAAAAAAGGTAATAAATGCTCAAAACTCATCACTTAATTATTTTACTACATTTCACTATTATCTATGCACTTAAGGTTATTTATATCCATTGTAACTGTGTGGAGGAAATACTATATAATGGTATGCTTATTGCACATATTTTCTATCTTGACGTTAAATGATGTCATTGTTGGCTTTAGATAGAACATGGTGGGGGTATTTGCACCAAGGAAATTAGCAAATGCTACATATAAGCCCCCCCCCCACCTCCTGTATGAAAAACCAGGTGTTAAAACATTTAATAACACATGATTGTTCTTGAGGCTTTTTCTTTATGGTGGCAAAGTGTCTGCTGCAGCTCCAGTTCTGACTTCCAAAAGGTCAAAGACAAGGTGAAGGGTTGGGGTGGGGCTGGAATGGGAGAGAGAGATGGTGGGGGAAATGTGATTCCTGGATAAGAAAACAAAAGCAGAAGCGTCACAGTCCATTTGTAGCTGGATGATGTTAGGGAGGAGAGGGCTGCAAGTGTGGGTTGGCTAGACCATTCAGGGACCGCCCAGTGTTTGAGGAATGCAGAAGGCTCTGTGACTGAAGCACAGGGAATAAGGAAATAATGGTAGAATGATACAGATGGAGAGGTAAGACCAACGTGATTAGAGAGTAGATGATATTTTGTAACCTGCCCTCCCACCTAATACATAACAGATCTTTTTATGTTATTAATTATTCTCTACAACACAATTTCTAAGACTTCAGAGTATTTTGTTATTAAATTCTTTCCCTAAAGGGAATTCAATTAATGACTTAGAATATCTTAATATGATTTAGTGTGCAGTATTTACCAGTCATTTCAACAACCCAGACCACATTTACTTGTGTTTCATGGGAAAAAGAGAGGGACAGAAGATAATCTCGTTAAATGTAGAAACTGGAAGTATTGTCAGGGGAAAAAATTGCCATTTTCAGGTTTTGATTATGGTATTCACTTGGTGGAGGATAAGGAAAAAATTAGGAAATAAAAGACAATTTTGACACCTTAGCCTTAAGCTTCTGCATTAAAATAAGAGGAAAATAATGTTCCTATATCAAGGGAAATAGGTTACAAGCTGAAGCATGCAAACCTCTTCACACAATCAAATGTACTGCTGAAAAGGAATTAATGGTATTCTCCTTATTTTCATTGAAATAAGGTTAGAGACTCCAGCTCTGGTAAAAATTTAGCAACTGAAAGCTCAAGTGAATTAATTGAACTTTCCTGGGAAGGGGAATTCTAGTTATTGCTTTTTTATTTTTCCGAACTTGTTGCTGTTAAACTACAATAGGCACTTAAAGGCTGTGAAAGCGTTGGCTGTGGCACTAAAGTTCCCTAGGCTGCTCAGTTCCCGGATGAACGAGCTCTCCGATTTAGCCACATTTAGAAGCTGCAGACTATCAATTTCAGAACTCTTCGTTTCCAAAAAAAGAATGAAAGTAAAGAAAGGTTTTAACGTGGAAAATATGTGGCATTTTTGTTTCAGAGTACATTTTTTCCCTTTCCTTTAAGATTCGTTTAAGAATTGAACGCTGTCAAACCTGTCAAGATATTTTCTTGCCTAGCGGAAGACTGATCTTAAATGCAAACCAGGTAAATAACAGGGCATCAAAAATCAAAATGGAAGGAAATGTTGCTAATCTCTTTCCATCGAGGAAGAGTGCACTTCAAATTAAGGAATCGGGTTTTTTTCCCACCTTTTCAATGAGATGTCAAAGCAGGGCAGGCTCCTCTTATCAGACAAAAAATGCGCTGGAATTCAAGATTTTCTCCCCTGTTGTCACCAAGAAGTAGCCTGAAATAAATGCTCTATTTTAAAAAGAAATTTGACTGATGGCTCCTGTTTGCCTTTCAAATTATCATTTCATTTTTATTTCCTCTAGCTCAGGCTTTTCATTCAGAGAGCTACATGTCTGGTCAGAAACGGAGGCTTAAAGTGGAATCAAATAGTAAAAGAATGATAGAGAAAGTTCTCCCGTACATATCATTCCAAATGCCAGAATTACAGATGATGTCTTAACCTGTGACATGCTATTCTGTTCTTACATTTTTTGATGTCAGGAATTCTAAAAATAATAAAAGTGTGAGAAGCATAGGTATTGTTTCCTGAGAGAGCCTCTTTCCATCTATCTGGTTGCGCTCCAAAGAACACGAGGAACCCAGGAGCTTCTGCCTGTTTGAAAAGCATCTTGACATTTTTCTTAAAAGGAAAAGGTTGGCTACATTTTGAATTCCTCACCTGACTTCTCCAAATGATGTATTGGATGCTTATAATGTGTCAGTTATTTTTCCAAGCTCTTTATTAGTATTGTCTTGTTTAATCTTCACAATCACCTTTGAGATAGTAATATTATCTCCTTTCATAGATGAAGAGATTGGGACCCGAAGAGATGTGGTACAGCGGCACAGCCAGTAAGCAGTGGAATTACAGAAGAGCCCATTCCTTTAATCGTTACGATGAATTGTTTCCCAGCACAAAACATATGGGTAAAATGATAGTAAAAAGACAGCTGTTCTACAATAAACAGAATATACTTTACCTCTCACTTTCTGAGAACTTTGTTCATAACTCAGTGTAGAGAGGCAGAGGGGAAGATGGGTGGGGCCAGATATCCATGTTGTGGATTTGTGTGTTCTTTCCAGGGTCAGACTAGAGAAGATGCAAAGCTGATATAGGAAGGAAACTGAGGAGAAAACCAGGAAAAATAATGGACTGCCTCAATTTTAATGGCCACAGCATTTGAAAACCACCCACAGGTAATTTTCAAAATGCCTATATCATGGAGACAGCAATAACTATGAGTAGGTGTTATCTGTGGATGCTGGTATCTAAAAATTTCAAAACCACTCATCACTCAGTTCTAGAATCCAAAAACCCTGGAAATCTTCTGTCGAGAAATGAGGTGACTCTAGTTAGTTTGGATTTCTTATAACCTAGAGGTTGTATATTTTGAACTGGTTTAATCAGAGTCAAACTGAACCCTAAGGAAGTTTTGCATGCCAGAGTATATTCCTGGAAATAACTCCTTGAATTCTAAGACAGACTGGAGACCAACCACTTTTCAGATTAGGAAGAAGGCATGGCCTTTATTTGGCCATAAAGGCAAATTAGGGTAGGTTTACTGGAAGAAATGGATATAGAACATAATAAATGAGTTGAAATTTCTGACCTGACTCTAGAGATGACTGTTGTGAAAGTAGATGAGGCAATTTCTTGGGAAGCATCCTCTGGTAGTATATTGATCAGATTTTGACAGCATATTTGACAGACTTTGGCATACCAAAATACTGCCATGTTGTCTTATTTTTTTGAATGGTCTAAGTTTATAAATATTTAATCTATTTTTTACATTTATGTATGATTTTCCTCACAGTAACTAAAGGTTCTTTACCAGTATAAGAAGTAAAATTATAGATTACTTGTATTTGCTATGGAAACTTGTTAGAAGTGAGATTTTTGTATATATATATATATATATATATATATAATTAGATGGAAAATAAAAAGAATTACAGTTGAAAAACATTTTTATTATTAATTAATTGGATGGTTCACAGCAGATAGATATGAGGCTTCTCAAAGAATAGTGAAGTTTTCCAAGGGAAAGAATGATGAAGAAATAACTATAGGAATTTTACTGAAGGAAAGGGAGTATTGGTTATTTTAACCTGTATAGCAACTTCTCATTACTTGGATATATGCAGTACTAAGAGAGATGTTTAATGAGCTGGCTCCCCCATTGGATATGTTCTGATGTCTTGTGTGACATGAGACCAGGGAGTGGGTAACTCTTTTATGAAATCAGTCATGAAATATTTATGAACATTCAGAAAAAAATAAAATGGACTTAAATGTCAACCAAAATATTAAAAAGTAGTATTTTTTTTTTTTTACCATTAATCTTTGTGGAAAGTTTATCTTCTTTCAACTGTAACTGCTTTACTTCTAGTAATTCTTCAATACCATAGTTCCTCTATCTTTTGCAAATTCTCCAGAAAAATAATTGTTGAATGCATCTTATTGATTTGCATGTAGTCAAAAATTATAAAAATTTAGTAAGACAAATTGAAATAATTATAAAATATGAATAAAGTCTTATTTTAAGCAAAAAATTGAAATTCTGCAAATCTCTCAATTTAAAAATATTGAAAATCCATAATTTGAACGTTGGCATTCTGAGGAAACTGTAAACTATGTTTATGCTTTTGCCACATGGCAGAAATATTTTCAAACTGTGTTTATGTGTATCAAGATGTCTATGAGTGTCTTTGCTATTTGCTATTTTTAAAGCAAAACTATTATAATTTAAAAGCATTTTCAAAATATGCTATATAACAAGGTCATAAAAAAACAGCTATTAAATGATGGTATTAGCTCAAGTGCTGACAATTTTTTTCTGAAAAATAAATAACTGCAATAAAAAAGACATGGTGAATTATTATTACTGTGAATGTATTATTATTTATTAATATGTTGTGCTTTAAAAGTATACTTAAAAGCAAAAATATTCTATAATGGCTGCAGATTTGTGATCCTTTAAACAATCCTCCTACTTTATATACTCTTTTGGGAAATTTTTCAGGGGTTAGTTAGTGAATTTAAATGATCATTCAGATAAAATGCAACTGATCTTAACTTATTTAAACCAAGAACTGATACTATAATGTGCAGAATACTGGGCATTCACATTAGGGTGTACATAGTTACAATTTAAGGTAAAATCCTGAAATTTCATTAAAACCGTATTTAAGATGGTCTAAAACTTTGCTTAACAGTGACCAAAGTAAAAGCTTAATCAATCCCTGGGAAGTAATATAGGACAACCATAGTTGAATTATATCAACCATAATTCATTCCAGGCTTGGGCTGGCACCTTTCTCTCCGAAACACATGGCCAAGTAGAAGAGAGTAAATTTCCGTTAGAAAGGAAAATCAGGAAATGAGTGGACAACAAGCAGTGTCTCTTTGAAAGAGCAAAGTATATGTACTATTGGGGTTGTTGAGAAATTGCCTTAATATCACTGAAGCTTCTATTTCTCATTCTCAAACACACACACATACACAGAGTTTATGCATATTGTACATATTAACAAAAGGTAATTTTTTCATACTCTTTAGGTGGGTTCATACATCCATTGTTGTTCTCAAACATATTGACACGACCAAATTTGGGATTTATTCAATGGTGGACTAGTTGTGCAGGTTCTGCTTTCTCAATGGTGAAGGAACTCTTGTCCTTTAGTGGTATTATGACTCTTTCTCAACTCCAAATATTTGCATAAAGATCTCATCTGATACTCCAGTGTTAGAGTTACAAGAGTCTTGACACAAATTTGACTATTTGAATTTTTTCAACTTTATCCCTAGTTTTCCTCAGACTGAATATAAAGGTAGAAAGATTCCATTTTAGGACAATATCTGACTTGTTTTCTGCGTTCATCTGTTCTGATAAGACCTCACTGGATGTGTTTCACTCCAATGCACTGTTAAAATAGTGTCAATTTTATTTCATGCTTCACACAACTGACTCTATTTTATAGGTGGAGTTTTCTCTGGAATGGTTGAACTACTATTTGGCGTCATACAGGGTGAAATTCCAGACCCATGCTGTCCCGTGTGCCTGAGCCTCCACTAGAGACAGTCGTGCTGAGCCATAATTTCCACTAACATTGTTGGCTTGATGACATGCAGGGTTACTTTTTCATTCTAACGGACCTGGAGGAGGGGGAAAGAGAAGCAATTTTTGGTTTGATGAGGTGCCTAGCTGACACTTAGCCCTGGATTTCTAAAATGTCCTGAAGCTAAATTCAGAAGAAATGGAGTTGATTTTTGGTAGGTCCCTGCTGCCTTTCGAATGGCACTTTATCCGCTGCTATTGGTTTTGATAGGACTATTATATAACCTGTTATTATTAAGTTCTATAACCTTGGGCTGTCTGTGATTGTGAACTTTTTCTTGATAACTGGTTCAGATACTTTTTACTATTTTGGTTCTGGGGCAGACTCAGAATAATAGTATCCATAAGGTTCTGCTTTATCAATTTGCACTAATTGCTTTGAATTGCAATTAAAATTTACTTGGAATAGGAGAGGCTTGCACATTCCTAAATGTCCAGTTAATAACATTTATTAATGGTTAAAATGTCATAGGATGCCAAGAGCAAACAAGAAGAAGATGAATACCTTCTCTCCTGGTAACATTTTCTTCACCTTCCTGTCCTATCATATAGATTAATGTGTTGTTTTGGGAAAGGCTGAAATTGGATAATACTCTGAAAGGCTGAGTTGAGGGGAAAAGGGTTTCTTGGAACTCATATGTCTTCATAAAAAATGTTGACTTTCAAGACAGGCTGAGGTGTAGCACTGTCTGTTTTGTGGATGGCTCGTAGGCTGCAAGAGGACAATAGAGTCTCCAAGGTTACTCCAATCCAGACTGATCTTTGCTTTCTTTTAAGTTGCCCTAGAATCACAGCTACACAGGCAGTGGTAACAGAGGAGTCACAATGTGATATGGAAAATAGAGCTGAAATTTGAGTAATACAAATTAAGTAAGAAATATACATATTGAGCACAAAATGTCTACAATTCCTCTTGCCTTGTTAGTGAAGAGCTTGGAGTACGTGGGAAATGAAATAGGTCTTAATATGTGTCATGGTAGCCTGACAAAGTTTGTTACAACTGAGTTATAGAGTCACAATGAACTAAAAAAGTTGACAACACATTGAATAATGGCAATATATTCTCACTTAAATGGAGAGTCAAGTGGTAATAACAACAAATGAAGGAACAAAGAAGACTAAAGCTGACCTATGTGAACCTTGGAAGGGAAACTATGACTTCTATCTTGTGCTGGAAAGTTCCAATGAGCAAATAGAATAAATGTTCAGGGCTAAAGCATACAAGTCTGAAAAGGGTTGGTGGCAAAAAAATGACTGGATAGCTACCTATCATTTTAGAAAGCTTGGTAAGTAAATACTATTTCAACCAGAGTTAGACATTTTAAAGGAGGAAGGAGAATCAACTAGAATTAGGATATTTTGATGGAAGAAGGAAAACCATACTAAAGATGAAAGTATTCTATAAGAGAAATCTGGCTGCATAGGACACTTTATTTAAGATCTAATAGTGTTGGTATAACATTGTATGTGTCTATCTGTTCATTGGGACGCCTTTAGGTACAAGTAATATAAATGCCAATTTAAATTGATTTTTAAAATAAGGACATTTATTGCCTCACAAAATTGGTAGCCCAGTGTTAGGTCTTAGCAATTGTCTTAATTAGTGGCATAACTCAGTTTTACCTCTTAGATGTTCTTTAATCTTTAAGAAGGAAGAAAGATGGATTTAGTTAATCTGGCCTTATATTCATGCATAGGACAGCCCATAGAAAGAAAAGCTGTTTCCTCTCAAAATCAAAGCATGGTTTCTAAGAAGTCTCTGGAAAATTTCCTTTCAAGTCACATTGGACATCATTGTGTTGCATAAGCCCCCAAAATAGGTGCAAGATGGGATTAACATGAAATCAATCAGATCTACCCTAGACCTGAATTCCCTGGGCTCACATGTGAGAGACAATAAATAAACAGATTTGTAGTAATTTGGAGCAGTTAGATTCTGCTGTGATAACAAACAACTCTAAAATCTCAGGAGCTTAAAGCAATAAATTTTTTTCATTTGCTATCTCCATATTATTTTGATGTCCTCACTCTGGGAGTCAGGCTGTAAGAGCATTTCCTATCTGGAAGAGTCTATAGTGAACTACATTGGCTTGCTCTTTAAATAAAATTTATTCACATATAAACTACATGAAATAAAATTCATCCATTTAATGTGTTAAATGAAATGAGTTCGTGTCTAAATCAATGAAATTACTGCTGTGATCAAGACAGAAAACACTTTCATCAAACCCTCTTGACCATTTGCAGCCTCTCTCTCCTTCCACTCCCTGTCCCAGGCAGCAAACAGATCTGTTTTTGTTACTATAGATTAATTTGAATTTTCTAGAATTTTATATAAATGCAATCACACAGAATGCATTTTTTTTGTGTCTGGCTCTTTCATTTATCAAAATGATTTTGAAGTTCACCCATGTTGTTGTGTGTATCAGTAGTTAATTCCTTTTTATGCTTAGTACTGTTCCATTGTATTGATGCACTGCATTTTATTTTTCCTCTCACCTTTGAGTAATTTTCTGCCTTTGTCTATTTGGAATAAAGCTGTTATGAACATTCATGTGCAAGTCTTTGTATGGATGTATGTTTTCTTTTCTCTTACATAAGTATAATTTTGTTTTAAACATTCATATGTATTTAAAGGAAATTAAGAGTAAAATATAGTTTTGTATTTACCCAGATATTTATTGTTTCTGATGCTTTTGATTTCTTCTTGATCCAAGTTTTCCTCTGGTATGATTTCTCTTCAGCCTAAAGAACATCCTATAGTACTTTTTTCTTTTTTGGTGCAGTTTTGTTAGTTATGAATCTTAGTTTTATTTCACATAAAAATATATCTATTTGTCTCTCATTCATTAAGGAAATTTTTCATGGAATTCTAGGGGTTCAGATTTTTTTTTTGTCATTACTCTGAGGATACTACTCCACTCTTTTCAGGCTTCCATAGTTTCTGATGAAAAGTCCATAATAATTTACAGCATTGACCCCTGTATGTAATGTGTTGATTTTCTCTGACTGCTTGGAAGATTTTCTCTTTATTTTTGTTTTTCAGTAGTTGAAAGAGCCTGGGTGTGGTTTTCTTTGTATGTACCTGGTTTGGTGTTAGTGAACTTCTTCAAGAGGTAAATTTATGTCTTTCACCAAATTTTGAGAGTTTTCCACCATTGTTTGTTCAAATATATTTTTTATTCCTGTTTTTATCTCTCCTCTCTTTCTGTAACTTGAATTACATGCATTCAGACTTTGTAAATATTGTCCCACAAGTCTCTGAAGTTCTGTTTATTTTTTCTCTATTTTCTTTCAACTGGATATTTTCTGATGATCTGCCTTCATCTTACAGTGTTATTTTCCTCTGTATTCTTTATTCTGCTCTTAGACTCATCCATTGATTTTTTTCTTTTAATTTTAGATCCTATACGATTTAGTTATGGAATTTGGTTTATTTTTATATTTTCTGTTTCTTGTTGAGAGTCCCCATCTTTCTATTCATTAGAAGTGCATATTCCTTTATCCTATTGGATACAGTGGTCATAGTTATAAGAGCTGCTTTAAAGACTTTCTACGATGATTTCAATCTTTGGAGCATGTCCAGGTTGGTCTCTGTTGGTTTTCTTTTTCCTTAAGAATGGGCCGTGTTTTCTTTTTCATTCTTCATATTTCAAGTAATTTTTCATTGTTTCCTTAGTATTGCAAATGCTATGCTGTGGAGACTGGATTCTGTTATATTGCTCCCAAAGTGTTGATGTTTTTATCAGAAGATAATTTTCCTTACTCAATAAGACAGTTCTGTCTTGTTTATGATGAGTTGCAGTGCAAATTTTAGTCTCTTATTTTAGATTTAAATGTAAGCGATCTGAGTCTGTGCTGATCATGATGGTTCAAAGTTTAGACAAAGGCTTGGATCAAGTTTATTCTTAGAACCTAGAGCTTCCCTTATTTGTTTCTCTTCTTTCCTGGATTTCTCTTGTACTTTTCATTGGTTATGGTTGCTCTAGGTTCTGTCCTCTGGATTTTCAGGCCAGAAAGATGGTGAGTTTTCTCAGAATTTTAGCTTCCTTGCATTTTGCCTTGACTGTGGTGTGCCCTCAGTGTAAAGACACAAAAATGGGGACATACCTGTAGTCCTTTCTTTTAAGTTTTGATTAAAATTTGTCTGTTTTTTTTTTTTTTAAATTTGTCTGTTTTTTTCTATCCCCCAGAGCTTTCAGTTAATTTTTTAAAAAACATTTTGTCCAGTGTTTATAGTTGTTATATACGGGAAAGTAGGTCTTTAGGATCTTACTCCACCATACTAGAATAAGAAATCTGTTCTGACTTTTAAAGTTTCTGCTTGAAAGTAACACAAGTGACTTCTGCTCACATTTCTTTGACTAGATGAAGCCATATGACCACACATATCTTCAACAGGGCAGAGATTGTAATCCTACAGTGTGTCCACAGATGAGGGGTTTTGAATATTTGTAAATAATCTTGAAGTCTACACTCTGCCACATCTCAGAAGTAAGGAAAAGAGAAATGCACACACAACTATTACTTAAGAGATCCGCTTCATGGCATGCCCTACAAAATGGTAAACGAACTGGATTCAGAATAAATTGGGAAAAGATTAGATATGACAGTCAAGGATACTTTAATCCTTATGTGTGAAGTTTCAATTTTGTATAAATAAAACACATTCATGTACTATTTGTGTAGTGAGATCATAAATTTTTAAAGAGATGAATTTGAATACTTGGCGGAAGGATCAAAAGGCAAATGGCTGGCAGCATTATTTTCTTTTTTTACACTATGCCTATCTTGGATTTTAGGATTAGCAATATCTTCCTACTCTTCAGGCTGCTAGTGCAAGAAATAGTTGATAAACAAGGGAAATAATCTCTAAATGGTTATGGTAATTGTTATAAAATAAATTTTTATTTCAGCAGACGTTTTTAAGGCCTTTATTTAGAAGTTAAGCTTCAGTGAATTTAACTAAGATATACTGCAGATGTAATTTAGAAATTATTAGTTTAATCAAGTATAAAGGCCAAAGTTTAATTGCCTAGTAGTTATTAAATAACTTATTTGGGTTTCCAAAGAATAATATAAATAATATTCAGTAATTTATAAACCACATAATATTTAAATCAATAAATATTTATCTTAAGAAATATTTATACCTTAATAAGACATATTCAAAATCTATAGTTAGAAATATACATGCAATTATCAGATAAGACAAATTTAGTTCATTAGTCTCATATATATTTCACTAATATAACTCTTTATCAAGTAGAAAAAATCAGTAAATTTACAATACCAGATTTGTCCATATTAAATAAAAATCAACTAGTTTATTTTTGTAAGAAGATATTGTTCTTAAACAATTTTTAATGTGTTCCATTAAAATGTCAATGATCCTCAGTTCAACTAAAAGGAAAATTGTCTCAGTTCAAATTAATAAATTTAATGTATAGTTTCCCAATTTCAACATATTTATCTATTTCAATAAATCCGAATGAAAAATCCATTGCATAAGTTAAATCTCAGGCTGAAGTTTTTCTGCTCTGAGGTTTTCAAATTTTGCCAATTATATAGGTATGACATAGGATCTCATTTATTATTTGCATTATTTTAATGTCTAGTGATATCGTCTACCTTTTTCTATCTTTATTGGTAAATGGAGTTTTATGAATTATCTGGTCTCATCTTTTGTCCATTTTTCTATTGAGTTTGTTTATTGCTTAATGATTTGTAAGGATTCTTTGTATCTTCTGGGTATTAATAATTTTTTAGTTATCCGTATTGCTATTATTTTCTTCATCTGTGGCATGTCGTTTTACTTTATGCTCTTTGATAAAGACATTTTATCATTTTATTACAGTCAATTTAATTCAGTATACTTTTCCTTCATATATTGATTCTTCTATGCCTTATTAATGACGTTTTTTAGAAGTTTTATCTATAACTTTTCTAAATTTCTAAAAGTTTTTATTTCCCATTTTGTTGTTTAATACACCCATGATTTATTTTTTTGTGGGCTCTGAGTAAAGGGTCTACTCTTTTCTGTTTGGATAAGCAATTGTGTGAGCAACATTTCTTGAGTACGTACATCCTTACTTGTCCCCTGACCTTGGATAACACCTCACTGCATACCAAGTGCCTATATCTTTCATATATTAACACTTTTGAAATTTTCTCTTTTTTACCATTTTCTCTTATTTAATTTTTGGAAATGATTTTGAGGGAAAATGTATCTCCTGGTATTTATACTCTTGTGTAATACTCTTCCCTTGAGTGTGGGCTGTATTTAATAACTTATAGTGAATAGAATGCAGCAGAGACTATTAGGTTAAAAAAAGTCAGTGGCTTCTCTCATGGGCACTCTTTCTCACTCTCCCTCAGATCCCTCACTCAAGGAGAAATAATCTGTATGTTGTGGGCAGCCTTCTGGAGAGGCCCTTGGCAAAGAACTGATGTCTCCAGCCAATAGGCAGTGATGGTCTCAAAGTGAGCTTGGAGGTGGGATCTTCCTCCAGTTGAGCCATGAGATGACTGCAGCTCCAACCTACACTTTGATTGTAGCCATTAAGAGACCCTGAGACTGAGGCACCCAGTTAAACCAAAGAAACTGTGAGAATGTGAATGTTTGGTATTTTAAGCTGCTAAATTTTGAGGTAATTTGTTACCCAACAAATATAATGAATAGAACTCCCATCCTTCTTTACTTACAACTACAACCTTGATATTCAAAGTGTAGCCTATGGATCAGAAGCATCTAGGAATTTTTTGAAATGCAGAATCTCAGGCCCTTCTCAAGACCTACTAAATTAGAATCTGAATTTTAACAAATTCCCCAGGTGATTTTTAGACTAATTAAAATTGAGATGTTCTAGTCTAGAAAAAATTGTTCTTCTCAACAGAGGTAAGGGATAGTTATCCAAAAATTGCTGATAAATAACGGACAGGACTATTGGTGATATATGAAATTTCTCAGAAAAGAAGAAATAAGATCCGGTAAAAACATACTACAGAACAATTTTCCTGAGAGTATGAGAATCTCACATCATTAATTCCTAGCCACATGGAATTTGAACTTTGAAATGCAAAGTAGAAACAGTGATGAAATCATTGGTTTACTTCCATAAGAAGTGAACTTTGACATGATAAATGATAGAGAGGCAAAAACAATAGGAAAGCTTTTGAAGATGTCGAGAAAAACTTTTTCTCAGGGATTTGAGAAACTCTATTTGTTTATCTTTGAGATTTGAAAAATGAATTACGAGTGAAATAAGTCATGACAACATAAACACACACAAAGAGGATGATATCTTTTCTGGGACATATTTGTGTTTGTAAATGCCAGGTATTTGTCATAAATTAGATAGATTTTGATTCTTGATTTGAATTTGAGTCCCTGTTGGACTATTTTACCGCAACAGCCAACATTTTCAATATGTTATATCTCCTTACGCCATGAACTCCAAACCCTTACTCTCCAAGGATGTTGTGCTGTGTATTTTTCTTAACAGCGACCTAACAATTTGGAGGTCTTTTTGATGTATGCCTTTTCTTAGTTCAGAAAAATTGCCTACTGTGGGAACTAAGTGAATAATTTGCTCAAATGTAGGCCTTAGAAAGCTGAAGTTTAATAATTACCACCTCAATGTCTATGAATTTGAAAAATAATATAAATATTTGTATATTTGTTCTCCATTTAATTGTAAGTTTTTTAAGAAAAAATGTATGTTTTAAAATAATTTATTGAAGAAATATGCTGTCTAATAAGATGGGGTTAAACAACTTATGTTACACCATTCAGTGGAGGACTAAGCCACTAATAAATGATGTTGAAGAACTGTTAATGATATGGAAAGATGTTCAAGACATTACAAAGCATTTTGTAAACCAGAATACATGGTTCAATACCACTGTGTAAAATATATATAAAAGTTTTTCACGATGTTCTTAGCAGGTCTTATGTCTGTGTTATGGGATTATGGATGCTTTTACATTTCTATCTGTACTTTCTGATTGTTTTCATTGAATTTATATTTTAAAATAAATTTTAATTTCTATGTTTTCTGTGTTTCTACATTTTATAGTAGTGTGTAAATTATGACTCTGTGACAAAGCATAAGCTTAATTTTGTATATTGTTTTGCAGTTTTAAAGTATTATTCTATTTAGTTATCAAAATATCATAATTTCTCCTCTAAGATGGACTGTTTTTTCCCCATTGAGGTTCACTTACTTTATTATGTAGCTTTATAAATATAGAATAAACTTGATGATGAGCATTTGTTGACCATCTGAAGATTTGTTTGTTGTGATGATTTTCACACAAGGAAGAAGGTGTCATATAACAAAACTATGCAATTAGTATACTGTCACAAATGCATTCTCCTTTGTGAAATATGCAGGGATATTAAGTAGCCACTTGACTGCAAGTTGTAGACCTTTGACCTTTTCCAGCATGGAAGGGGCAGAGAGATGTCCTCATTGTAATAAGCGATGCTGTGGACACAAGTTTGCTTTCCTTGATTGCCATGCTTTTGCCCCCACTGTCACCCATGGATTTTCTGGATACTTCACATTTTGTCACGTTATCACATGTAAGATTGAGACAAGATTGGAATTAAGACAATAGACTCATATTCATGGGATTAACTGGTTTACCATGTACCCCATCACTGAGAAGCATCCTGCCTTAAAGTTCCACTGCCTTTTGTTTTCTAGTGTAAGGTGAGTTCCGTGGGTAGAATCCATGACACACAGTAAAAATTAATGGAATACTCCAGACTCTCTCCAGACAGAATTACTGAGGCCTCAGAGTCCTCTAGAATGAAAAGTTAGATTAATCCATCCTGTAAAGAAGTCTGACTAGCAGAAAGACAGGCTGAAGTTAAAGGGAGAGGGAATGGGTCGTGGAGAAGGGAAGCTTAAACACCAATGCTGGGTTCAGTATCAGTTGCAAAGCAAAATAATTGTATCATCTATTTGAATGTATTCCTTGGTGTGTCATGTACACATTCGTATTTTAAACTATTTTTCTCTTCTTCCCTATCCCTCTTTCTGACTATTTTAGATAAGATGTCCTGGTGGAAGTGAATTTTAAAATCTCATTCCCAGGTGCAAGAATATCAAGATAGGTTTGTAACAGAAGAAGACGCTGAATGGAGATTGCCCAGGGATCCTGGACTTGGAACTCGATGCAGAAACTGATGTGGTCTTTAGAGAGAGTGTGTTTTTGGTTGTACTCGGGATAGCTTCATTACGTTAAGTGGGATCACTTTTTTAAAATATTGTTTTGTTTTCGAAGAAGGATGTTGCTGTTAAGCAGCAAAAGGAATGGACTTTGTTGGACAACTTTTTTTTTTTTTTGGCTGCTCAATGTTCCAACCTATGTTCAGGGCATTCCTCCACCTCATGGGTTTGGTTGGAGGCAGTGAAGGCCTCTTACTATACAAGCCAAAAAAACCCCACCAAAAAACCCTCCATATACTATTCTATCCTGCTCCCAGCTAAGCACGAGCATGTAACCCAGCCTTAGTCAATCAGATGCAACCATTCTGAATTTCGAAGCAAGAGCTACTGTAAAAGACAATGACAACGACAACTGAAAAACAAACAAATGAACAAAAAAACCAACCAATCAACCAACCAAACAAACAAAAAACGACTGCAGAGACTCCTTTCATGTCACAGCAGATACTGCAGGCAGCGCAGTGACTGGTGCCTGCAGGGTCAGAGGTGCAGACAGAGTCATCCTGGGCCCATGGAGGTGGTACAAGCTCAACACTTAGTGCTCGGTGCTGGTGGCAGTGATGTCCTCACTAGGATACTTCTGTGCCATTTTTTAGGGCATTGTCTCTCCTTGCCTTTCACCTAATATCCTTCACCTAGTTCTTCACCCAATATCCTTGCAAAAATTGTCTTTCTTTTTTTTTTTTTTGAAGCAATCACAAATTAACAACAAAAAAAAACTTTTAAAAATTGTACAGAATTTATTTTCCCTGCACAATTTGAGGAAATAGACATTTTTCTAAATGGCCACAATACAATGATCAAATTATGAAACTAACATTGATATATCACTAACATTGATATATCACTACTGCCCACTACTTATTCCCCATTTAAGTTTCACCAGTTCCGATCCTTTATAGAAAAAGAATCCCATCCAGATTCCCACGGTGCATTTGTTTGCCATTTCTCTTCCATTGCCTTCAATCTGAAACAGTTCTTCAGTCTTTTCTTAATTTTCATGACTTTGACACTTTTCAACAAACTAGTTATTTTGTAGAAATGCCCCCAATATCAATTTGTCTGATGTTGCTCTATGATTAGATTCAGGTTATGGGTATTTCTCAGGATATCATAGACATGATGCTATGTTTCCTCATTGCGTCCTAGTCAGTGGCATACAATTTCAATGTGTTTTATTACCGGTGAGGTTAACTTTGATCTCTTGAGGAAATTTATGTCTGCCAGGTGTTATGAAGTTAGTCTTCTACCTTTTGAAATAAGTAAGTACTTAAGGGCATAATACTTTGAGACCTTGTGAATAAATGAGAACTTATGAATAACATGAGACCGTCAAACTCTCATTTTATTCATTTATGTATTAAATTTAATATGGACATATGGATTCTTATTTTATTTGATGAGTTTTAAGCCTTTACCATTATTCATTTTGACAGCCAAGTTGTCTCTGATATGGCCACTGGGAGCCTTTTCAATAATGATGGTGTATGATTCCCTAATTATTTAAGCATTTCCCTCCTTTCTGGCATAACAAAGTATTTCAGGCTCATCAGGTACTTAGCCTGCTCCAACCTTGGAATTAGCCCTTTCTCCAAGAAGCACTCATTCCATTTAGTGAGAATGGTATTTAGACATCAATATTTGGGGACTAGGTGTGTTCACTGCTATTGTCATGTTGCTGCTAACAGGCAGAGAGAAACCTGGCTCCTATTATTCTTCATATATTAATTTTTAAAATCAATCTCCATATATCTAACCAACCTCCTGTGACTGTCACAACATCCCATTCCCTAGTCACAGTGCAGAACCTGCACCTCCTCACTGTGCTTGGATTCTAGCACCCCATCCTGAGCTCAATAGATGCCGTCTACATTTTGCTTAGTCTCCAAAACCACACACTGGGATACCAGCCCACGCATGGACTCTCCTCTCCTTACTCAGGCTCTAAACCCTGCATTAGGTTGATTTTGACACCCTTCACCACTCCTATGTGGACACTCTTCTCATCTTACTCACACTTGTGTACCTCACACGGGTCACCCCTGCAGGGCAGCCCTCCTTACCCTGCTTATGCCAGAGGTCCAACTCTCCTCCACACAGATGCTCTCCTCACTCCACTCAGGTTACAGACCCCACACTGCTGCTCTCCTAGGCCCATGCCCACCTCACCCCATTTTGACACCCTGCACCACACCCCCTTGCTCAGCATCAAGCAATGGCTTGTCTACTGAATGTCTAGGAAGAAAAAGAAAGAAAAGAGGCAAAGGCAAAGGAAGAGACAATACACTTTTAGTAAATTACTCTCTTGTTAAATCAACCAGAGCTAATTTTTGTACTTTGATGCTAAGAAACCTGACTAAGACACACTGTAATAAAAAACTTCCATTCAGGGAAGGCCTTTTGTTGAAAATTTATACAGCTGCTGAAGAAACAAGCCAACTATCTATACTATATTCTGTTCTAAAATTCACCTACTATTTTATAAGAAATGAACACTCAGTGAAAAACAGATATTTGAAGACATACAATAACATGATAAAACAGACAGAGCTAGACAGAAAAGTGACCCCAGAGGAAACAAAGTGCAAGAAAAAGAAGAGAACATAAAAAATTTTTAATCTAATTTGTGACTGTGGAGACAGTTGAGAGGATATTGTATATGTAAAACCAGAACAAGCTCCTATGAGAAATAGGAAGGAAGGAAGAGAGGGAGGGATGGGGGGAGGAAGGAAAGGCCACCTCCTGGGGCTTTACCCAGAACAGAGACCTCTGTTCTCTGATCAGCTAAACTTTTCTGGAATTCTTATATTCTTATTATTTTCTTCCACCCAGTAGAGATATGGGGCAATGATCAAGTCCTCCCTTCAGACCAAGCACACATTCTCTCTTTATATATAATACATGTATATATATTTTTACATCTATAATCTTTGTACATAAAGATGATGGACCTAGTGTTAAAGAATACAAACTTTGGAGCCTGGAGCCTGATTGCCTGAGTTTGAATCTGTGCTCTGCCTGTGGTACCTGTGTGACCTAGGCAAGTTACTTAACCTCTCACTGTGACTTGGCTTCCTTGTCTGTGAAATGGGATGAACACAGGATTGCAAGGAAGATTAAATGGCAATATCGGTAAAGCACCCAGATGAGTGCCTAGCATGTGGTGAGTTCTTCTTTAGTGTTACAGCAACATTAATTTATTTATGTATTTTATGTATACATCTGCTACTAAACATTTGCTCTGCATATTTACAATTATATATACAATAGAACTTCTTAAACGATATACTAAAAATTCAGTACCAAATTGAGTTCTAATATTTTATTCCTGCATGCCGGAGACCATTTTGCACAAGCCCTGGGAGGAGTGTCATTTGCCCATCAGTGACCAAGAGCATCAACATACAGGAGTCTTTGAGATAGTCACCACCAAGGGATTCTGGAAGTTGAATAGGAACAGGTTAAAACTGCAGACAAGAACTCTACACCACAAGTATAAACCACCAGTATCAAGGAAGACCCGGACCTGGATTAGTTTCTTTATGCTAACATATTTCTGGTCAGGAGAGGGACAAAATGTCAGGCTTGACTCACCTTGGACATATAGGTGGACATAAGAAGAGGGCCTGGCAGTAATAAGGAGTGAAGGGGTGGAAAAGATGGAACTTCTGGTAAGAGAAACTTGACCGACGTACCTGTTGCCTCCCACGTGGCAGAAACTGTGCTAAGTGATGTCTCACATGTTATCTCTTTGGACACTCACAGCAACCCTGTGAGATGGGTTTTATTTTTCCCATTTGTACGGGTGAGGAAGTTTAAATTTTTTTCGTAGATGGCACAACTCATAGAGATCTGTGCTAAAGATACGGTTTGAACTCAACTTTCCTAACTAGTCCACCAATACTTTCATCACACCCAACACTAAACTTATTTTGTTATTACATTAGAGTAATGTTATCTCTGACTCTGACTCTTTCTCTTTCACACACACACACACTTATAAGCTATGGTTTCATTGAGCACTTAACCATTGTTTAAATTTTTTACTTTTTGTCATTTCTAGTAAAGACAATGGTGGATATATGATGGTTTTATAATTAATTGTTATTGATGGATTGACAGAATTTGTGGTGTCTGTTTCCCTTGCTATTCACTTGAAACCATCTGATGTCTCAACATTCAGTGCAATCAACTTGGAGTTAGAAAGTATTGGCTCTCAGCCTTATTTTGGGACTTTGTCCTGTCAGGAAATCATAAAAATCTCTTTTTCTCTCTCTCTCACACACACTAATTTTAGTTGAGATTTTTGAGACAAAAAAACCTGGGCTGTTAATGGAAAAGAGTATTAGAAATAGATTTAAATTACATTTGTTTAATTTATCATCTCTCTCGCAAAGAATCCTTGAATTCTTTTGGTTTCAAATGATGGTTGCCTGCTTAAGGGAAGGGCTGATCAGGCAGGAGGAAGACATGAGGAGGTACGTTGTTCTTTTATATTTTATATTATTATTCTTTCATAATTTGAGATTACTATGGTGATTATTAACTTGTCAGTCAAGTAAAAATTGTTTTTCATGTTTCTCTTCTGCATGTCAAAGTGCATTGCTAATTTATAAGCATTAAACTACTGTAATCTGTTCTTCCACCTACACAGTGTCAATAAGATTTCATTTCTGG
Source organism: Tapirus indicus (assembly GCA_031878705.1). Classification (NCBI taxonomy): domain Eukaryota; kingdom Metazoa; phylum Chordata; class Mammalia; order Perissodactyla; family Tapiridae; genus Tapirus; species Tapirus indicus. Next base: position 133,736,797 of record CM062919.1, on the reverse strand, counting down.
CCTTGCAAATGGAAAGCGCAGCCACACTAATTGGTTGGATGAAACAGCAGCTCCAATACCTCGGGTATTCGGTCAAACTCTTTTCATTTCACTAAAGGTCAGGAAGATGTACACACATGCAAATGTGTTTTTCACATTGGGAAAATAGGTTAAAGTGATGCGGTAGTGAGAAAAGTTGAGTATTGACAGTCTAATAAAAAGTTACTAGTAAATATTTCATATGACCTTCAAACAATAGCCATATTAACAGGATTTGGGGCTGTGATTAATGTCTTCATAATCCATTTGATCATCTTTAATGTAATTTCTTCTCATAGAAGAAATGAAAATTTTAGGGGGAAAAAAAGCTATATGCATAAGTGCCTATGTGAACATGTGCCAAATTCAATGTTTGTTTTCATTTCTTTTAACTTGATTTACTTAGTTGACTTTTAAGTTGACATACAATCTTAATGCTTACCTGAAACTAATCGATCATAACCTCCCTGAATATTTGTAGCTAAGAAACAACCATAGTGGAAGGGATTATTGATTCTCAATATTCATGTTGCTTTAAAAAATTTATTTATTAATGTGGACATTTCTAAAGTGCTTGTGCAATGCTATATGTTTGCTTTCTTTGGAGATTTAGTGCTGCATATTTCAACACATTATTTCACATACTAGAAATCACATTTCTTTTATAACAGATGGTTTAGCATCTTGACTCCAGTAATGACCAGGCCTCACGTTTCAGAAACTGCAAACCTTGTTGCTTCTTCACTCAGCCCTTCTGATGTGTCTACCCAAGTAAACAGAGCTATACGAAGAGCAAGGGACAGAGAGAAAATTCTTTCCTGAGCCCGACAGGCAATCAGTTTATACCCCGAAGCATGAAATTTGATTGCTCATATTATTTGAACTTCTATACCTAAAACAGTTAGCTCTCACAAAGTCAACCAGGCCTTTGTAAACATGCAGCTCTAGAATTGGACTTGGAATCCTCTAGTTGCAACAAGATTCATTTCCAGTCTTCATCCTTTGCAAGATGACATTACATACTTTGAGATTTTTTTCTGAACTGAGATCTGGCCTTTAGAGGTGGCCACTGCTCCTTCCTCAGAAATCAAGCATAGAACTAAAAAAATAAAAATTCTAGATAAAATTTCAAAAAGCCCCTGAAAATTAATGCAAGGCAAAGATATTTTGGGGTGATTTAATAGACAGATTTTTTTTCTCCTCTGCTTTCCTGCTTACTTGTCACAAACACGCAAAAGCTGATCTACCAAAGACCTCCATATTTCCAAATCATCAAACTACGTTCACACATAAGTCACCACCTCCACCCCCAACAACCAACTCCATCAAAATGCCCTGTCAATGACCTGCATGTTGCTAAATCAAATGATTTGTGTTATGTTCTCATCCTATATGACCTCTCAGCAGTACTCAGCTCAGTCATCCACATTATCCAATTTGGAACACTGCCCTCCCTCTCTTGGCTTCCTCTGCATCACATCATCCTGATTTTCTTAGCACCTTTCTGACTACTCATTCTCCAGTTCCTTCTCTTATCCTATTCCTAACTTAAAAATTGTACAGCTCCTCAACTTAGTACCAGGTCCATGTATATTTTTGCCAATAAATTCTCCCCATAAGTAATCCCATCTCCATGTTTATGACTCTTGAATTTATACGGCCAGCCTAAATCTTTCACCTGGTTCCAAAACTGTCTCTGATTGTCTACTTGACATCTTTACATTCAAGTGTATTCCAAGTATTTAAAATTTAATATATCCAAAACCACACTCTTAATTTCTCCCCCATACCTCCACCCCACACCTATGTTATCCCCCACTTGCTTTTCCCCGTCCTGAGGGTTTACTACATGTCGCGGTATAGTGCTAAAAATTTCAATATATTGGGAAATAGTAATGAATAAGATGGATATCATCCTCCCCCTCAGAAACTCATACTCCAAAGGGAGACAAACAAAACCAAACACAGGAAAACACAGCTATTTTGCTACAGTTCACAATAATTTCCATAAAGAAAAATTAGAGAATTGAAGTAGTAGTAAATTCTATTGCGTATTATTTAAAAATGGGGAAGCCTTCTTCACTCCTAATTTTTTTTTCTTTTATGTAACTCCTGGCCTCTTTCTACCCTCCCTCACTCCGCCCAGAAGTGATTGTTGAGTATAGTCAGAGTTTGCACAGCTCAGCTCCTTCCTTTTTCCCTTTGTCTTGGGAGTGTACTTGACTATGCCAAGCAAGTGCTTGTGCCACAGTGTTTAGAACTAGGTTCTGTGCCTATGGGGAAAACCTGCAGTTATTTAACCCCTTCCTCTCCTCCTTCCCTCTTGAGATACTACCTGTCCTCAGAGAGTGTGTTCTCACGATAGCTCACTTCCTTCCTTTTAATTTTAAAGGTTTCCCTCCTGTTCTTCTAGATGACAAACTGATCCTTCAGGGGTTTGGGAAAGCTTTCAGATTTGTGACTTATAACCTCAAATACCTCAACATCTGGACTAGGGGTTGGCAAACTATGGCCCATGGCTTAAATTTGGCCATAGCTTGTTTTAGTTTTTTAGGGTGTACAAAAAACATGGATGAATATGCAACAGAGACTGTATGTGGGTTTTCAAAGCCTAAAACATTTACAGTCTGGTCCTTTACAGAAAAAATTTTCCAACTCCTAATCTAGATCATGGAGCCCAGAATCTTGAGAAATAAATTGGTAATATAATTTTGGAACAGTAAAATACATATGGATAAAATTAGGCTTCTGCTAAAGCCAAGGTGGGTGACTTTGAACTTTGGTGATGTTTTACTAAAGACAAACCATGCTGATTTTGGCATTGACAGTTTCTAGAGACTTATATTGGCTAATGTAGCCAGTTTTTACAGATATGCAGTTAGCTATTACCTCTTGAAGTGAGATCAAATGAGCCTTAGATTACATGGCATTTGTTATGTTTGAAGGTCACAGCAATTTAGAGTGTTTTTGTTTTGTTTTGTTTTTGCATAGAGAAATTGTTTATATAAAGGGAGAGACCTGGTCATCATCAAAGATTTAGGACTCAGAAAAATATTTGGTCCTCAGTGAAGGAGTAAGGCTCAAAAAGAGCTTTGGGTGAGAAAGTGCTTATCCGAATGCCACAAGGGCAGAGCTCATCTTTAGTGGAAGTTTGAACCTTTGGAAAGCCACAAGCCACAGGTAGCTTCAGGGAGGCTGAAGGCTTTAGCAGAGGTGTGGCCCCTCCTGGCCTTGGTGAACAGACTCAGCACAAGCTGATGGCACTAGGGGTGGGCCTTTATTAGACACCAGTGGCTGCAGCTTGATCTACTTGCATTCTTGGGTTATGGGTGGAACTCAGTGGCTGCTGAGAGGGCTGTGGAGCCTTTAGTAAGGAGGAACATGTGAGGCAGATTCAACTTTAAGGAAAAGATAGTCTTTCCAGAGATAGCCTTTTTGACATTAGAGTCCTGAACTATATTTGCTGCTTTTACTGTGTTCCCAACAAAGTCTTTAGGTGGAAAGTTTCAACGCAATGGCATCTAAATCCTACGAGGTTGTGAAGGTCTACCTTTAAATAGTTATTTCCAGGCCTATGTAGATGCAGCAGATAAGTTGTTTTAATTTTTATTGTTCTTTGTGCCTTTTTGACCTGCTTTCCTAGCTAAGAGACAGAACTATGAAAAGATTGAACTTGAATTCAAGTGGCTTCTCCAAATTTCAAAAGACATGTATTCTCACATTGGATTTGGATTTGTTGACCACACATGAGAGGAGGCTTCCAAAGGGGGCAGTTTCCAGGGGTCTAAGCAATTCCATAGTGAGTGGCAGTGGGAATGTACCAGTAACACTGGACTGAAGATATTTGCTTGTAGGGGATTGCGGAGGTTATGTCACAAGACAGAATTCGTACTCAATTCACTAACTAAATTAAAGGACAAATGGAAATTAAGATGCCTGGAATAAAATGAATGAGAAAGAAAGGTGCCTCAGATAAGATCTGATGACTAGGGCTGCCATCACTGCAAATTTCTAAACTTCGTAAGAATGAAGAAATTATGCCTTAATTGCACCCTCCTCCCACACACCCTTTGGAAGAAAGAGTTTAAATAGATGTACATCTCCCAACTTTGGCAGAGACATAGTGCCAAAATTAATCTTTTGTGGAAATTTCTCCCATTTGAGTTTAAATTCCTAGGTCATAGGTTCTGGACAACTGCATCCTGGTGAGGCTGAAACCAAGATATTCTCCCTCTTTCTCTCTCTCTCTCCCCACCTCTCTCTTCCCTCCCTCTCTCTCTCACGCTTAGGTAACATGGAGTTTGTAATAGCTTTGGCAGTACTAAGCTCTGGGATCAGGGAGTGTCATTCCATCTGGGATAACTGTCCTAGGACTTGGGGACTAGCTTGTTATTTTTATTTGGTGGCTGTGGAATTCCATTAACTCTCAGACTCTTTAAACACCAGGCTCAAAAGAGAAGTCAAGAATACAATCCCATTTATAATTGTAACAAAAAGAATAAAATATCTAGGAATAAACTTAATCAAAGAGGTGAAAGATCTATAAACTGAAAACCATAAGACATTATTGAAAGAAATTGAAAGAGACATAAAGAAATGGAAAGATATTCCATGCTCATGGGTCAGAAAAATAAACATAGCTAAAATGTCCATACTACTTAAAGCAATCTACAGAGTCAATGCAATCCCGATCAGAATCCTAACTACATTCTTCACAGAAATAGAACAAAGAATCCTAAAATTTATATGGAACAACAAGAGAACTCGAATAGCCAAAAATATCCTGAGCAAAAAAAATAAAGCTGGAGGAATCACAATCTCTGACTTCAAAATATACTACGAAGGCATAGTAATCAGAACAGCATGGTACTGGCACAAAAACAGACATGCAGATCAATGGAACAGAATTGAAAGCCCAGAAATAAAACCACACATCTATGGAGAGTTAATCTTCAACAAAGGAGCTAAGAACAGACAGTGGAGAAAAGAAAGTCTCTTCAATAAATGGTGCTGTGAAAACTGGACAGCCACATGCAAAAGAATGAAAGTAGACTGTTATCTAACACCACACACAAAAATTAACTCAGAATGGATTAAAGACTTGTATGTAAGACCTGAAACTGTAAAGCTCCTAGAAGAAAATATAGGCAGTGTGCTATTTGACATGGGTCTTATCAGCATCTTTTTGAATACCATGTCTACTCAGGCAGGTGAAACAAAATAAAAAAGTAACAAATTAGACTACATCAGATCAAAAAGCTTCTGCAAGGCAAAGGAAACCATGAACAAAATGGAAAGAAAACCCACCAACTGGGAGAAAATATTTGCAAATCGTATATCTGACAAGGGGTTAATCTCCAAAATGTATAAAGAACACATATAACTCAACAACAAAAAAACAAACAACTCAATCAAAAAATGGGCAGAGGACATGAACAAACACTTTTCCAAAGAAGATGTACAGATGGCCATCAGACACATGAAATGATGTTCAACATCACTAATTATTAGGGAAATGCAAATCAAAACTACAATGAGATATCACCTTACACTGGTCGGAATGGCTATAATTACCAAGATGAAAAACAACAAATGTTGGGGAGGATGTGGAGAAAAGGGAACCCTGATGCACTGCTGGTGAGAATGCAAACTGGTGCAGCCACTATGGAAAACAGTATGGAGATTTCTCAAATTATAAAAATAGAAATACCATATGATCCAGCTATCCCACTACTGAGTATTTATCCAAAGAACTTGAAATCAATGATCCAAAGAGATTTATGCACCCCTATGTTCACTGCAGCATTATTCACAATAGCCAAGAAATGGAAGCAACTCTGAATGGATAAAGAAGATGTGGTATATATATATATATATACACAGTGGAATACTACTCAGCCATAAAAAAAAGACAAAATCGTCCCATTTGCAGCAACATGTATGGTCCTTGAGGGTATGATGTTAAGTGAAATGAGACAGACAAAAAAGACAAATACTGCATGTTTTCACTCATATGTGGAAGATAAATAAATACATGGATAAAGAGAACAGATTAGTAGTTACCAGAGGGGAAGGGGACTGGAGGTGGGCAAAAGGGGTAAAGGGACACATATGTAAGGTGATGGACAAAAATTAGGCTACCGGTGGTGAGCATGATGAAGTCTATTCAGAAATTGATAAATAATAATGTACACCCCAAAATACACAGTGTTATAAACCATTATAATCTCAACAAAATTACTAAAAAGAAAAAGAGAGCCTTGGCTCTGAATTAACTTGACCTCTGAGGTCTTCCTCCATTCTCAGGAAGCCCAGCTTCACACAAGCATGAAGATGTCTCTGTTGGAGACTGAGTAGAACAAGAAATTGGGAAGCACGAATTTTGTGTTTTATTATTTTTTAAACTTTAGACACAAAGACAAAAGAACGGATGTGGCATGTCTACTCCAGAGAGGTTGTCTGTTTCTTATTCTTTGCTGGGTGATAGGTCATTGCTGCCAACCTAGGATCTCTTCCATCACTTAACCTCCCTCCTTAGGATAAGCAGCTTGATACGTGAAATTCAGTCGTAAGTGAAACACCATTTTTTAAGGAAGTCCTGGCTTATTCAGTGGCTATCTTTGTTTCTAGGTTAGTTTTCCATTCCCCACTCTTTTTTCGAACTTCAGCTCTTTTTTTTCTTTCAGTTTTTTATCCCTAAGATTTCTCTTACTTTCTGTGAGCCAAAAATGCATGAAAAATATGCTTTATCCATATTTTATACAGTGTGAGTCATCATGGTATTTTATCAACTAGATTATCCCAAACAAAAGTCTCTCCAATATTTTCTTGACAATTCCAGCAGAGAAATATTTTTGAAACAAACTCTGAATATTTTTCTCTTCTTTTTAAAAATCCTATAATGATATATCAGCATTTTAAAAATAAAATCCATACTCCTTAATGAGCCATTAGAGAGTGAAAACTGTTCTCTACCTGTTTCTCCAAACAAATCATCATTGGTTCCCTGTAACCATCAAGTTCTGGCCACACGGGCCTCATTTTAATTGTTCAGGCACTTGTTGGTTCTTTCTGGTATATCGGGTCTGGACTTACATGGCACTCTTTCGATGCCTCCCCTGAGCACCATACCTGGATAAGTCCTCTCACTGTGTGTTTGCTTCAAAGCAACACACAATTTGCAATCATAAGTTTATGTTTGCAATTACTTTCTTAATACTAATCTCTTCTACTCAGTTGCAAGTTCCTTGAGGGCAGGAGCATGTTTATTTTAACTTAATAATCATCACTCTGTATGTGACCTGGCAAATAGAATTCAATAAATTCAACAATTATTTTTTGAATGAATGAACACGTGGAAAAATGAAAATTTCTGACTTATTACAAATAATTTTCTCCAAGATTTTAACCAAAACATAAAACAAAATCTAAGAACTAGTATATCCAAGTTCAAAATTTTTATAAAGAGACTTGAGTGGTTTTTGAGTTGTCTGATAATGATAATTACCAAAAGCATTCATTAGGCTTCTGTTTTACTTTCTTTCACTTCTGAGCAATATGAAAAATGAATTGGTGTAGTTTCTGACCCCAAAGGGATCAGTAAATGATGACACTGAGGAATGTATAGTAAAGGTTGTAATGAAGAGTTATTTCTGTTCCACTCTTATTCAAGCATGTGTTCCAATGATGCAATGACTCTTCTTTCATCTGCCTCTCTAGTTTCCTTTCTTTTTCTTTTTCTTTTTGTGAGGAAGATTAGCCCTGAGCTAACACCTGTTGCCAATCCTCCTCTTTTTGCTGAGGAAGATTGGCCCTGGGCTAATATACATGCCCTTCTTCCTGTACTTTATATGTAGGATGCCTGCCATGGCATGAGTTGATAAGTGGTGTGTAGGTCCGCACCCAGGATCCGAATCTGTGAACCCCTGGCCGCTGAAGTGGAGCTCATGAACTTAACCACTATGCCACCAGACTGGCTACTCCTTTTTTTTTTTTTCTATAACACTTTCTGGCACTCTTGCCTGAGCACAAATTTCCCTAGAACATAGAAATGCATTTAGACTCAACCTAGTTTTTACATTTCAGAATGATGCCTAAAAAGGAGAGAGAAGAATAAGAAATGGAGAAGAAACATTTAAAAATAGTAGAGTTACATGTAGTATGAGCTGTAGTATGAGTTACATGTGCTGAGCCCTCTTCGGGGCTGGAGAAAAATACTCTTTACTCAAAATTCTAACATTTGCAAGAGACTACTTAAACCAGAGCATGGATTAGTGCATATTTTCAAAGGGAATCTATTTCCAGTCCGGATCAGAAACTTTTTTCTGACAATGTGCAATTACCTTATCCAACTCTATTTTCAACTATTGTCCAATCCCCAATGCGTTCAAATCAATTTCAAACCTTTCACAATATCCCATGATTTAATTAAACAAAACAGCCTAGTTGTATCAGAAAGTTACTTCTCTCTAAATTTTCAACAAATCAATATTGTTACTAAATATTTAGATTTCTTTGGGCACCTTTTCAGGGAAATTCTTGGATAGTGAATGAGCTGCCAGGTTTTTCTGTCACCTAGCTCTTCAGAATTGCGCTGTTAATTTATCAAAGAACTTCTGGCTGCCCAAATATTATCTTTCAAAAAAATATATTAGTTTCATTATTTATTAACTTGTAATCTCTTGAGTCACTTCCTTTTAGACGTTTTAGCTTAGTAGTCTTCAAATATTTGTTGCTCACATACTGCTTAAAAGAATTGTGAAAAATATTAATAACTAAAATTCTTTATTATATCTCTAAGTAATTTCAAAATGTACAGATTTTGGAAGCAATTTATGTGTTTACATTTTTAAGTAAAATGGTGAATTATTCTTTTCAATATCTCCAATGGAATCTAAATATCATAGTGATTTGATACTACATCACCTATGTGAAAATACATGAACAAGCTCTGCTTATATAATCAAACACTTACATCATCTTTTTGTTCCTTTACCCCATTTTCATTCCACTTCTCTTAGAATTTGTCCTAACTTATTTTTAAAATAAATGCTATTTATTACTAGAAAAAGACAGAGGACGGCATCAATTCTTGTGCTATTTTCACATTTCTACATGAAAGCACTGAGAAATTTTTGTTACATATAAATAGATGGATATGGAAACGGTTTTCCAATAACCATCTCACTTAATTCTCTGAATCCTTTTTGTGTTACCAAAATCACCTAGTGATCTATCATCAGAAAAGTGTTTTATGATTGTTTAACAACCTGATTAGGTCTTCCTTCATTCTTTTTGGCAAAAAAAAAAAAAAAAGGAAAGAAAATAATTACTTTTGCAAAAGAATTTTTGTATGCTTATTAGTTATATAATAAAACATATCAAATGATTTAATCATAACTTTGACTTTTTCACTTAGAGGCCATTTTTTAACCTGATATATTCAGAAAGAGAAAAATGATTAATTTTAATATAACTTTGCCTATATAATATTTTGGATAAAATGCTGTCATATTACCACACTCATTGAACATACTCTCATAAAAACCTTGGACCTTCAGAGTTAGCTTATTCAATGTTTGGGAAATGTTTGTCATAGAACCTAATTGGCAAAGCCAGTTGTCATTGTCAACTCAATCAGCCAAGTCAGACTTACTTCCTGTCAGAAAACGTTCGGCTTTGTTTTTCAATTCAGTAAATATGTTAATATATTTTACTGTGACAATCATCTTACTTCTGAATTCCAAGATAGTTAAAGAATGGATCCTTTACATGAGTTTGCTTCCTAAATGAAATAAAACACATCACCTTCGATATTTCTTACTGATAATAATTTCTTTGCTAGCTGGGAACTCAACACCAAGAGCATGGCAGTTTTTGACAAGAGTGAAGGGAAGGGGAGGTAAGGTCATTAAATGAAAATTTTTGTTAGCTCCAATACTCCTTAATATAGCTGAATTCAGAACGCTCTAACACAGTGCTTCACAGAAGACAAGGAAAGACAAAAAGCACTATTGAGGTTTATGATGTCTTCATTAAAAAAGCTTAAGGGTTGACACCATATTTCAATTGTCCTTTTTTTTGATACTTCAAAGGACTTACACTCAGGAGCAAAACATCATAAGATGGAAGTAGTGTGAAAGAAGAGCCACTGAGGATGGGGTGGTAACAGTGGTGTGCTAGTAAAAATTTAACAACTGGCTCCCTAAGAAAGAAACCATGTGTGTATATACACACATAAGTTATCATAAATTTTACTGATATAAAGAATGTGTAGCATACAATTTACAGATAATAAAAAAATATACAATACTCTTCATTATAAATTCCACAAAGGGAATTGATTCTTACAGGATGGTTTTGCTGATTTTTGCCAATCTCTTACATCTATAGTCAATCCTTGATTGCAATTGATAAATGAGTGTAGTTATGACATGAAGGTTGATTGATAATTTGTTTACAATAACAAGAAAGATGACAGTGAAATAACAAAGATGTGTCAGAACTTGACTTGTTTGTCAATGACACGAGTGATTTCTTAGCTGAATCAGGTCATAGTTTTCAATGCTGAGAAGAATATTTCCTCAATTTTTTGTACTATGCACAATATAATGGACACTTCTAAATTTTATCTGAATAATTAATATCTTCTCCTTCACTCTCTTAAGTGTAGCTAATCAACAAACAATAAACCAAGCCCTCCTTTGCAGTATTTGTTGATTGACAGTGATTTCAAGCTACCAAGGGGATGTCACTGCATGTGGAGTCTGGAAGAGATGTGTAGCAGAACACCACAACATAATATTTCCAACAAATAGATACAGTATATGTAAATAATCTCAAAAACATAGATAATAGCAAAAATGTACAATTAAAGGGATGTGATAAGTTTTGAGTATTTGCTATCTTTGGCTTTCAATACAATTTCTTTGTAAGTTTATATTACCTAATTTTTGGTAGCAGCTGTGTTTAACAACTGGTTTGCAAAATTTCTGAAAACTTAACAATTGGTTCTCATGAGCCTGTATGAACCAGTTCCAGTCCACCACTGGGGAAAGGTAAGAGAAACAGCATGGTTCTTTGACTACAGTTATGCTCTCAAGAAGAATCATTGTAGGAAAGAGGACACATGGAAGTTGAAGATCTAGAAATTGCTTCTCTTTATTTTCTTAGGAAATTATTTAGATCCCTCAATTAATAATTTTCAGTCATACTCTTCCATACAGTTTTTTAGATGGTATTTTCTTTTTCCTGCAGTGCCTTTTCACTGACACTGAAAATGATGTTTCTCTTTATTCAAGGCAAGGACAATCCTGATTTATTGTTACCAATTCAGTTGTGGTAGATTGAATTAATTGTTTCAATTCTTCATGTCCCTGTAGTGGTATTCTACACCACCACCTATAGTTAGACATTGGGTTTGACCATTTGTGTAGGATATGGAGATGGGCCACTCCAATCTCCCCTCAAATAGGGACTCTTGCTCACCCCAGCTGCCGGGAGTGCTGTCAATTGACAGACTTCAGCTGACAGCCCATGAGGGGATTGCTTTGGCTATAGAGACTTCTTGCCTAAGTTTATGCCTCTCCAAGGATGACTCAAATGCAAAGACTGGTTGGAGGTAAAAGGGTTTAGACATTTTGCCAGAACATGGAACAATTTGATGAGCCATTTCAACTCCAGGTATCTCTGCAAGGTCTGTGAGGTTGAATGAATCTATCTACCTGCCTCATAACTCAATTTCTCCCACTGCTCAATCCTGCTTTCTCCTCCTTTCTTCCGTAAGTGTTAATCCCAAGAGCACTTCATGATAAACAACCTGAACAATAAACTGTCTCAGAGTTTGCTTTCTGGAGAACCAAAAATGCAACAACTGATGCCAGGAGTGACTTGGAGAAACAGGCAATAATATAGGATTTGGAGGTTGAATTAGCACCCAGCTGCAAATGATGATCCTATCACTGGTGGCAGGTGGGACACAGATAGCATGTGGCACAAGTGGTGGTCCAATTGTAAAAATTTCGAAGGTGATGAATTTGGGCTCATATACCTGCTAAGAGAAAGCATTAGCTAGTACAGTGTATCAAGCATTTGAAAAGTTGAAAAAAATAATATCCATAAGAATAATGGGATTGAATGTTTGTTGCTAAGCTATACTGAAACTCTAGAAAAAGATTAGAGGCTGAGATGGATTAACTGGAAATTGAAAGCCAAGTGAAAGTCAGAGGGTTTCCTTGGTAGCTTACAAAGAAGACCTTATTTCCTCCAGTGAGAGAGCAGAGAAAGGTATAAACTAGGACAGGACATAATTGGCACAGTATCTGGGCTCCAAGGAAGGTTAAATGCCTAGTTAAGTGAGCTCAGCTATGTCAAGGTCAGGCCCTATTTGGGAAAGAATGAGACCCTGACACTGGGATGAGGACATCTGGGATGATGTTCTCAAAATTCTTTTTTGGAATTGCCAAGTTCCTTTACACCTTCTAAAGCTTACTGTTAAGAATTTGCATCCTCTGCAATCTTAGTGTTCTCAACAAGTCAACATATGCCTTTCTCAGGATCTCCCTCCACTTCTCCTTTTGGCCACTAGGCCTATAAGTAGGGTTAAGTTGCATCATAACCCAGCTGTGACCTACTAGACCTTACAAGAGAAAAGACAGACTGTACCCTAAAGGAGGTGCAAGTTGTGGCCAGTATGAACCTTCAGTAACCAGGGGAGGACACATCAAACTGGATTCTGAGAGTCCTTGATCAAGTGGGCCAGGACTTAGGTTGGATAAAGGGTAGCATTTGATTTGGGGAAACTCTCCTGAGGTATAGACTTGACACAATGTAAAAGTTGGTAAATTGGATCTCATCAAAATGAAGAACTTTGCTCTGTGAAAGGCCCCATTAAAAGGATGAAAAGACAAGTTGCAGATGGGGAGAAAATATTTGCAAACCACATTTTCAACAGAGGATATGTATCTAGAATAAAAAAAGACAAAGCAACAAAAATGAACTCTCAAAACTCAGTGGTAAAATCCAAACTATCAAGCTAGAAAGTGGGCAAAGACTTGAACAAACATTTTGTGGGAGAAGACATAAAGATTGCAAACAGGCATGTGAAAAGATGTTCAACATCATTAGCCATCAGGGAAATGTTTTTTCAGACCACAATGACCACATATCTATTTAGAATGGCCAAAAAAAGTGACAACACCAAATGCTGGTGAACATGTGGAGAAATTAGATCACTTATACATTACTGGTGGGGATGTAAAGTGGTACATTTCAGAAAACAATTTGGCTGTTTCTTATAAAGCTAAACATGCAGTTACTATATGACCCATCAGTTTTATTCCTGAGAATTTATCTCACAGAAATGAAAATTTATGTTCACATGAAAATCCGTACATAGATGTGTTTAGCAGCTTTATTTGTAATAGCCCAAACCAGAATCAGTCCAGATGTCCTTCAACAGTAAATAGTTAAACAAACTGTAGTATATATATATATATATATACTATACCCAGCAAAAAAAACCCCACAAAAAACAAAAGCCAATCCTAAAAGGTCACATGATGTTTGATTCAACTTATTTAATATTTTGAAATGACAAATTGGAGGAGAGATTAGCAGTTGCCAAGGTTAGGGACCAGGGGTAGAGTGGGGTGAGGGGAAGGAGGTGGGTGGGGTTATAAAAGGTCAACAGGTTGGATTTTTGTGATGATGGAACCCTTTCATCTTGACTTTGGCCATAGATACACAAACCTACACCTATGATAAAATTGAATAAAACTAAACACACACACAAATGTGTACAAGCAAAATGGGAAAACTGAATAAGATTGGTCCTTGTATCAATGTTAATATCCTGATTATTTATATTATCCTATAAATTTGAAAATATTACTATTGGTGGAAACTGAGTAAAGTGTACATGGATCTCTATTATTTCTTACAACTGCATGTGAATATATAATATGCTCCATAAAAATTATAATTAAAACATTATGATCCATTAGTGTTTCACCCAGGATTGCAAGTGTGATTAAAGATTAGAAAAAATGTTAATGTAATTCACTATATTAAAAGATTAAAGGGAGGCCAGCCCCAGTGGTTTAGTGGTTAAGATCAGCACGCTCCACTTCAGCAGCCCAGGTTTGGTTCCCAGGCACCGACCTACACTGCTCTGTTAGCAGCCATGCTGTGCTGGAGGCCCACAAACTAAAAAATAGAGGAAGATTGGCATGGATGTTAGCTCCGTGAGTGAGAGTGAATCTTCCTCAGCAAAAAGAAAAAAAGATTAAAAGGGAAGGATTCTGAGATCTTTTCAAAATATACAAAAACTTTTATTATATATTTCTAATACTAAGTTCATATTAAAATAAATAAGCAAAACCTAAAAACAAACTTACCTCTGGTAAAGCTAAGAATAGAAGAAAACCTCCTAACCTGATGATAAAGTATATACGTAGTCATCCATAGCAAGTATCTCACCCAATAATGAAATACTAGAAACATAGCCACTGAAGCAGACAACATCAACGTTACTACTTCTCCTCAATATTGTTCTCGAGATCCAATCCAATGCTAAGAAAATAAACATTAATAAGATTTAAAAATAATGAAAATAAGACATAAAACCATCGTTATTTGCAGCCAGTGTGACTGCCTAAGGAAAATAATATCCAACACAATCAACTAAAATCGATTAGACCTATAAAAGAAAGGTGGTCAGAGTACAGATAAACTTAGAAAAATCCACAGCTTTTCTATTTAGTGGAATTAACCAATCAGGAAATATAAGAGGAAAAAATACTACATCCAGAATAGCAACAAAAACTATAAAGACTTTGACATCAAACCTTGTAATCTCAGATCCCTGTGCCCAATGCACAGTAGAAGCCAATCTCTACACTGGAGGTAGAGAAAGGTTTATTCCAATTGGCCAAAACAAGAAGGTGGGAGAATAGGTTCTCTCAGATCCACCCTAACAAAAGAAGAAAGCAGGGGCTCTTCACAGGGCCAAGGGGCTTAGGAGGAGGAGTTTTGAGGAGATAAAAGGGAAGTCCATGTTTCTTTCACTTTAGATAAGACCTTAAGCAACCAGACTTCTTAGCACCAGCGGCGGCTGGGGCTGGTTATTTGGTGGTCACGGCTTCCCTAAAGGCATTCTTTTTCCTCTGCAAAACAAGCTCAAAAATCCTTGTGACCCCTGAGTCACCCCTTTGGTTAGACAAGAAAACAACAAGTTAGCAAGCCATAATTATGCATGGGCTGTGAAGCAAGCATTTGGACTCAACAAATACATCTAACAGGAACTAAGATTATTTATTAACTTCTTTTCACTTGTGTCTGTGTTGGAAACAAGGTCGGAGCGTAACCATGTTCTTATGGAAGGTTTACAGTAACGCTCAGCTAACCCACTTCTACTTGAGAATAAACTTAACAAGAAGTGTGGAAGACCTATGGGAATCAAACCTATTCAAGGACCTGAACTAATGGAAAGACATTCTATGTTCTTGGATGAAATGCAGTTCTGAATTGATGGAGAGATTACTAACTTACTAAATTCCGTGCCCCCAAGCCTAGTGTGCTAGGCATCCTTTCTGCCTGTTGTAGGAGTGGGGGGCATAGGTGAGATGTGCTTTATTCCCAGGTGCTTTCATCACTGTGAGTGAATTAAATACCTCTCAGGCTCCATCTGTTACAGGGACTACTTCTGCTTTGCTACACTTCTTTGATTGAATCTCCGAGCCACCCAAAGGAAGCTCAGCATTAATAGAACCTTTCAGACAAGGTACATTACATTCACAGCCTGGCCGTTGGGTTGGCTGCCAACCCCAAAGTTTAGGTAGTTTCCTTCGCCCCGCTTCTTTCTGTCTAATCCCAAGCTTCTTTCTCTTCTCTACCACTCAAGTGCTGGCTATTCTTCATTTGCCCCTCAATTTTCTCTTCTTCCATCTTGTTCTGTGTCCTCAGAGGTTGACCTTTACAGATTACATCACCATTGAAATGATCAGAGGGCTGGAGGAAAGAAAGTCAGGGTATTTATTCCCCTGCTGATTTTTCCCCATGAAGCCAAAATTCCTTTCAAAAGGCTCTCTCTTAGAGCTACAAGTCTCATCAGCCTCTGGCAACTGCTCCCTCCCTTTATCTGTTCAAACCTAAAGACGGTAACTATTGCATAGACAGGATTTTTAACCATCCCTGTAAGTTTTCCTTAATGTTGCCCATGCTCTTGTTAATAGCTTCTTTATTAAAGTTTCTTCAGCACTTAAAGTAGCAGGAATACTAGTCCTTTGACTTTGATTCTTAAAATCTCTTTCCTGTTAAAGACAAGCCATATTCATAACGTAAGTAATGCAACAATTCTTCTCTAATTACCACAATCGCAGAAATACTAAAGATACCAGATATTTCTTTAGCCTTTGGTTAAGAAGAAATGGTATTTTAGGATTGATAGCAATGCTGATAAGATGGGTTTTAAATCTAATTACTTACACCTATAAAATCGGTATTAACAGTTGTGAACTTGGAAAATTCCCTTAAGAAAATCCTCAGTGTATTCAGCATTGTATTTTCTATGGCTTTTCAATTATTTTATCTCCTACTAAGTACTAGGCCACATTATTTTTGTGTCTTCTATCTTAAGATTGTAATTCGTTTTGGGGTATGTTTATCACAGCACTTTGTCCATTGTATATGTTCAATTGACTATTAGTTTAACAATTTGATTGAAAGACAAAGTCATGCGTAAGGTAATTGAAGCTGTGGTTCATTGTAGCTGATTTGATCCTCTTTTTGGTAGTGTACACTTATTCAGCAAACATTTATTGAGTGTTTATTTTGTGTTAGAAACGTTTTACAGACAAGATTTTCATGCAACAAAAATTTATGGTGGACGAAAGTCTCCGTTTTTATAGCAAAAACCAAAAATGCAAAACATATGTTTTTTAAGAGTTGCTCTCCTTTGCCTTTTAATGCACAGCAAAGCACACTCTTATGCTGTTTCTATGGAAAAATGCATTCTAAGTATTAACCAACTTTCAAGTGGATGCTTGGCTTTCAGTCTGTTTAAATTGAAAACTGTTTCTATGTGACCCCTTTTAACATTTAGAAGAAGATGCTCTGAAGGCTTATAAATCTAGGTTAAGAATCAGAACGATGAAAAAGGTAATTTAATCCTTGCCTTAAATCACTTTTGGCATTTCTCTTTTCTTGCAAATGATAAGAATAAACAAATGGAGACTTAGAAATTAATTAAATATAGATCATTATACCAAACAAGATTTATCCATTACCCTAAATTTTAAATCAGGAAAAAAAATTACATTGAATGGTACCTATCCGGGATTGAAGCAAAACAACAATGGGATGGATGCTTACTGACTTGTCATTTTTGGGAGTTGATGGGCTTTAGTAGGTGATGGTACCTCTGCTAAATGATGATGTCATGCATTATTACGTCAGGGAGAGATCATCAGTTCCCAGAAATGCTGACCATCTGTCTTCAAATATGTTCAGAGTATCACTCATAATGCAAAATCTTCTTTCCAGACTCCTTAACTTGATGACTGTTTCCATTTTTAAGTTTAGCTGGGTAAAGTATTTTTGTTCTTGTAAGATGAGTCATTTGTCAAATCCTGGAATAGCTTTTGTCAGAAAATTTTCAAAGTAATTATTAATATATGATAATAATGTCTTTTTATTTAGTTTTTTTAATTGTTCAATGCTTTCTTCACCTTTATGATTCTATTTTAAAACAAAGAGTTATGAGTCCTGTAATAATTGGAGATTTTTTTGCATCCAGTCTATCTGCTCTCCTTTGCAGAGACTTTGGAAGACAGACAGTGTAGTTTCCATCATTTTGTTTCTTGTGGAAGAGTGAGAGAGTGGCCCAATGGGTCCTTTTCCAACTCTGAAATCTTCATATTCCCAAAGGGAATGGTGTACTTGGCCATTTGCTCTGCCACTTTTCCAACATCTATCACTGTCGTTCAGAAGCCTCACCTGCCATCCTTCTGAGAATGTGTGCTGCTTCTTGAAAAGCTGTCATGTTGATTACTCTTATTTTTAGATCTAGAGTGTGTTTGTTTCTGTTTGTTTTACAGGCAAGCAGCATATAGACTGGCTATAGTTTTTCAGCCAGACTTTATTCACGGGGTTTGCCATTCCGTGCTAATGCTAGAGAATACCTCCTGTGCATAAAAATCCTTGCACTGTAGGTAAGACTATATCTGTGAACTATGCTTTAAAACTCAGGTTTTAGAACAGACCTCTTGAGGCATTATTTACAATTAATCAATACTCCTGTGTTCAGGATGCGTTTAGTAATAAATTACTGTGTTAGTTGATTCTTAGATTGTTTGTGAACATTTATTTGTTTCTAATAGGCACAGATAAATCTCAGAAAATACACTCTATTGGACAGCTAGTACATTTGATTTGCAGATATTTGAGTCACAAAGTATAACTTCAATTTGGAAGAGAAACAATCGATAGAATAATTCGTTTTCTACACACATCTCGGTTACTAGATGTTAAGCCTGTCTGGAAACTCTTCTGTAGGGGACAATGTCATTTTCTTGCAAACACCTATTTTGTCCCTTGCCCAGTGTGAAGCCCAATGCCTAGCCCCAGTGTGTAGCAGTTAAGTGATTTGAACGAAACTAACTCAACCCCTGATTGGTAATTCATGTCTCTGGACAGTGATTAGTTCAGTGATGAGCATGTGACTCAGTTCTAAGCCGAAGAGGGCAAGGTGTTCTTCTGACTAGAGGGCTTCCTTCAAGGATGTCCCAATTAACATAAACCTCAGCACCTGTATTTTATAGGTGTGAGAAGCAAATATATATTCCCCATCCAGGACCACTGTCATACAACCTGCATAAATGGACTACATTGTGAATGGTGCTCTCTACAGTTATGCAGTGAACAGTGAGCATAATCATACCCAGAAGTCTTGATTAAGCCCTGGCTGCTGCTGGTGGCAATCTTTAGACAGTGAGAGAAGCCAGTCTGAGGACAAAACTGACATGAGAGTAGAACTTAGAGAATTACAGAACAAGGGAGTCATGTGTTGACAAATCATTTTGTAATAATGGCGCCGTGATATTCATGTTATTAAAGTTGATATGTATTAAATCTTATTTTTATTCAATTTATCTGAAGAAGTGATAAGTTGAAGAACTTGAAAGGAAGGCAATTTCAGGAAAAATTTTCACCATAAAAGCTGTTAGTTATTACAAAATATCACTAAACTAAGAAAAATTATGAAAATAGTTGAGTTTAGAATCAGCATGTTTTCTTCTAATTAAATGCTCCAAATTGAGCGAGTACTTCTATGAAGAAAAAGGCAATTAGCGTTGTTCATTTTCTTCTCCTCTCCTTATGTTTTTTATTTTGAAAAGGTTCATAATGTTTATGTTCTCCTCACCACAATTCTGATGCTTTTGGTCTTTGTTCTACATGTAAACAGATTTACTACTTACCACCATTCCCTTTCCCGTGGATTCTCCATCCCTGACTTCTTATTTGAGTCACCTTGTGATCAGCTGCATGTCATTGTTGAGTACTATTTTTATCAAGGAGGGCTCGTCACATTTATATTCTATACATTTGCCATTGTAGAGAATATATGTTCCCCAATTTATTAAATGACAACTTAAGTAGGTATACTTTTCTTAGGTAACATTTTCTTCCCCTTGCAATTTCATAAACACTACTTCAGTTTTTACTGGCATGGACTGTTCCTGAAGAAGTCTCAAGCTGACCTCATTTTCCACCTTATAAGTGACTTTTAAAAAAAATTTTATTGCTGAATTTCTATAATTTAACTGTGATTTATTTCTATCCAATCATTCTAAATCCAATTTTCCAAATAAAACATATTTCTTTTAGTTTGCAGATGTAAGTCTTGCTATCTTTCTACACTTTGGTGTCATTTTCCTGCATTATAGCTGTGAATGCTTTTCTATTCTTTTGTTTGTTTGTTTGGAGTCTCTACTCAAGGGACACAAATTACCTTTCTGCTTTTTCTTCCTTACTCCATCCTTCTTATCCATCATCATAGCTCTAGTTGTTTTAATCTCATTGCCTCTGTCTCTATGTTCATTTGATTACCTTAAGCCTTTTATACAATATTAATTTTATTTAATTTTAGCCATGTCTTTTCTGATTCTTGCTATTTAGAATTTGCTTATTGTGTTAGAAATTGTGTTTTACTTCTCGATTTATTTTTTTAGCTCTGCCACACTCCCTTGCTTTTTATTTTGTTGTTATATCATCTCATCTTTGAACTATTATTTCTTCTCTTACCTTTAAAAACTTAAGTGAATTTCTTTACTAAAGTCTTTTATAGTGCAAAGTGTTGGTAGGAAATCAACAATGCTCCCTGGGTTATGTGTTCTACTGAAATTATTTTTCTTTAGTATATTTGTATAGTTTTTACATCACTTCTTTTCATCTTGCTCATGATAAATTTAAGTAGCTCCGTCCAGATCCTGTTGTCCTGATATAGTGCAAACTAATTCTATCTGACACCTGAAGTCCTTCTGACATAAATGAGTTTATCTTTCAGCAAATTTTTACTCTCTCCCTCGTCCACAAGAGGAGAATAATTTCCTGCCTTACTGATTGTGAACTTCACCATGTGACATTGATTTTGGACTTCATATTCTATGGCTGATAGAATCTGAACAAAGATATCATGAACAGAGGCTTTAAATGTGCTTGCATGATGACTTGTCCTCCCGATTACCACTTTCTGCCGTGAGAGGAACATGCTCTGTATAGCTGCCAGTCCCAGAATGAGGAGATATGTGGAGCAGAATTAAATTCAATCCCCATCCTTGAGTCAACCCAAGACTCTCCCAGCTAAGCCCAGGAGAATCACAGCCATTTCATAGACTCATGGGGGAGAAAAATAAATATCTTTTGTAGTCCCTGAGATCATGGGGTTGTTTGTTATTTAGCATTATTGCCACAAAAATTGACTAATACATCTTCCCACTTTATTTGGCAACAGATTTTTCCCCCTCAAGTTGAATGCTTTCAGTGTATTTTTCGAAGAACTATGACTATGATGGTGGGAAGGGGGATAGTTTAGCTGAGGCCAAGACAGACAGAGGTAAGAGACATGTTCTGTGCTCTTCTGAGAGCCCATTAAATGCCCTATATTAGAAAGATATTCTGTTCCAATGGCTTCAACAACTTCTCCCTGTTAGTACAGCACCCTGGAGGATGATAATTCTTGATGGCCCTTTCTACTGACCTGTGTTCACGAGACAGTCCTGTCTTGATATTTAGGAGCTTTTACTTTTGAGAGTTTTCTCTGACCTTTCCAGGGCTTCTTAATAATTGCCTTTATTTGCTTGCCTTCAAGTTGGAGATATCAACACAAATTCTTAGACCATTCCTGAGGCACACCTTCTTTCCCTATCATTATCTCTGGGGAAAGAGGGTTAAAAGCCATACCATGCCACCTGCCTCAAGACACATCTGGCTGTTCTGTTTTGCCTTTTGTTTCTCCTCATACTTATGAAATGAGCCTATATGGTTGTTACAGAAAAATTTTGTCAGTTTATTTTTTATTATTTATTCATTTGTTTATTTAATGTATGTTCCTCTTATTAGGCAATGGGGATGGGAACCTCCTGATCCTACTTTATTCTACAATCCTAACCCGGAATTCATTTGTGTATTGTGTAGAAACGCCACATGGAAGACAACCAGCTCATAGACATAAGTTCAGAATGCATTTTTGTGTAGGAAGTACATTGCCTATTTTTAAAAAACTCTAGCTGAGAAGAGTTTTTTTCTAAAAATGTATTCTAGTATATTATATATCACAATGTATTTTGGTTCAATTTGAAACAATACTTCTTTTAGTACTACAAAATAAATTGAGAGGAGATCAGCTCTATATAAAGGTAAAGAGATAAATATTGGCACTTACATGGCCAGATGAAGACATGGAAAAATACCACGGTTTTGATGTTTTTGATTTCATACTGTATATTTCACATATTGACTAATAGGAAATCAGTTAAAAGTCAATAAAATGAGGTATTTCTTTAAAATTTGTCATGACTGTATTACACTAGACCTAAAAATAAATATTTAAAGTTGCTCATGCCACTTTATTTAGATGAGTCCACTAATTAATACTTCCTGTCAGCTAACTTTTGATATTATAATACAATATGTTATTTTTGCTTGATTTAAACCTGACCCAATTTATTAAGGAGGTATGCTAGTGCGTGACCTAGGAGTTTTCAAATACTTCATTAGGAATGAACTTAGTATTTTTTATATGTAATGCATCAGCAAATAGAGAAAATGGTTTAGCAGAAGCATCTTTCATCTAAAACTGGTAAAGGGATCTGTATCAATATTTGCTGAAATTAGCATCTAGTGGATTAGGTTATGTATTATACAACGATAATATTTATTTTAGAAATTGGTCTTCTTTGCAAAGTCAAGCTTTAATGGGGAGTAAGGGAGGAAGAAGTGATTGTAATGCATATCAATTTTATTAGTTCTCTTGCATTATCCCAAAGAATTTATATCTTTAAAAAAAAATAAAATTTTTCAGCAAAATGCAGGCACTCAAACCAAGTGAAAGTGATCTAAGTCACCAGTTATCCTTCTTATAACGTGGGATGGAAGCAAATAAGCATGAATAGAGGAAAACCACCTCTTTTTGTTGGCTGGCATAGGGTCATTTAGTGTTTAAATCAACTTTAATTATTGGCAAGCTGAATTGTTTGTCAGTGGTTTGCCTGTAGCAACAAAAATGGCAGATTTAACAGTGTTGTGAAAATACCGTAGCACAATGTTATCTTCAGTCCTGAGTATTGCCTGGAAGTGCAATTTAGGTTGATTTACTCACGACCATTTACTAAATCAATGGCAACGAAGGTTTCAAATTCTTGGCTTTTGAATTTCTTTTTGTTGCTTCAACTTTCTGAACTATGCTCTCTCAAAAGCTATTAATTTACTATACATCTTTGTGATTTCTTTTTTAGCAATGGGAAAGGTGGTGTGTTTATGTTATAATTACTGAGTATCTTGCCTAGGATTGGTAGAGACCAAATATTGTAAGCGAATTCTCTATGTTAGCAGACATAGTATATATTCTGGTTCATGTTTTGAATTGAGTTTACATATATTCCTTTTAGGTCAAACAGAGAACACTATATGAATTATTCTAGAGCATTAGAAAATTTTTCAAATTATTTAGATATCTGATACAAAAAATTAAAAGTATATGTTTTGTTCCAAGACTTTCTAAACACACTATTTGATCCAAGTTCAAGGGATAACTCACAAGTGAAAATAAACCTCTACTTAAAAGCCGACCTGTCTCTTCTTAACAGACAGTCTTGAGGGGTGCTCACAGAGTGGAGCTGTCACGGCACTGGGTTAACTGTGACATTTTGAAATGATTGTGGTTGTAGAACTTCCTGCAGGCAGTTGCTGCTTGCTTTGTTAAATTGCACACATTTTTCAGTCAAACATTTTCCTGGCTGCATCAAAGGTATTGAGTAACTGTGTTAACCTTGGTGTGTTGGCAATAGGAGATCAAGTAAAAAGTCAATAAATGTCTCCCTCAACCCTGATAAACTCCAAGGGCACAGACAGAGGTGTTTATGAGCTGTGGGGGACAATTTGGTCAAGTATACGTTTCACATCAAATTACGTATTGCCATTTCAGTGTTAGCAGAACATATTTTAAGTCACTTCTTTGACAGAACATATTGGTTGGCATTGCGTAGGCTTCTGTGTTTTTATGAGACAGATGGCAATTACCCATTTTCCTGCACTGTTATCTTTTAGCTTTAAGTATCACATTTACTGGTGAGCTGGACTTTGCTCAATTTTTTTTCCATTTTGAGCCATCTTACCTTACAATGTCTCTTTATAAAGAATCATTAAGTTGGGTGCCTATGAAATTATGACGTTAAATGGTGCAAGAAGGAAAAGACTGTTTAAAAATGGGTTCACATTTGTGATGGAGCTCCTTTCTTTGAACTGATTGTTCCTATTTCCCTTCTGCTTTGGGAATGTTTTAGAAGGATGTTCATGTTATACAAATGCAAGTATATCCTAACTAGAAAAAACTCTCCACGTTATTTTACATTTTCAAAAGTAAAAAAACAAACAAAAAAAAACATTAAAAATATTGCTTAGGATTTTGCTTACATTCGTGCCCCTCTACTGAAAAGTATGCTCTCTTACACAGAAATTATGAAGAATATAAACATTAAAGTCTCTATTATTTTAAAACTTAAATATTGGTCAAAATATTTCCTTCTAGAAATGAAAGTTCAAATCTACGACCCTTTGAAGTAAATATTCAAGCTGGCATATTTTAAAATGAAGTAAAATATAAAGGGTTAAAGAACTCATGATTCACCTCTTTTTCTCAAGTTCTTCTAACACAAAGGAAGAAAAACGATTTTAAATTTTGTCATCATAGTTTTGTACTTTGGTTATACAGACTGACATGTAGTAAGTAAGTAATAATTATCAGGAGAAAATAAAAGGGAAATTATTTAATTTATTGAAATATATTTAATTCAAAGCAAAGCAATTTTGAAAATTTAGTTAGTGATTCTGGAATATATTTAAATTGTTCTCCGGATTTCTGATAGTGGCAGATTACAATACAATCTGACTTTCTTGTTTCTTTTAAATGTAGCATGTTTGTAATAATAAAACTTGTATGACTATGTGATGAAATTACCACTGCTTTAGAAAGGGTATCAACAGGTTGTGCAGTCTGGTTTCTAGATAAGATTATATCTAGCTAGCCTGGGTTGCAGACAATCTTTATTCTAGAATTCGTAGCCTCTTTTAGAGCCCTAATCAATTTCCTAAGGAGTTTCACAATTTCTTCCTTGAATCTAGCTCAGAACTGTTACCTCTCTGAGTTATTCTACTACCACGGCCTCCACTTCATGTCCCAATCACATCCTTATCTGTTCCATTATCTTTTGATCATTGTAATATTGTTGAAACTGTGTCAGTAAGGCCACAAATAACTTCCTGTTTGCCAAAACTCACTGCCTTTCCCTGATTCTTGTCCTTCTGTACCTTTGCACCCTGTGATACTGTTGACTGTTCTCTTCTTTCCATTCCCTCCTCCTTTGGCCTCAGTGACACAGGTTTCTCCTGCTGGGATTGCATCTTTTAAGTCTCCTCCAGGGAGATCTCATCCATCACCACGATTTCAACTCTCGCTATATGCTCTTGATGCCAGAATTTTTATCTCTATTGCTGATATCTCTCTTGAATTTCAGATCTTTAGTTCCAGTGCTTAGTCGATGGATGTGGGGTCTTGATCATCCCTCAAGCATCTCAGTCTTTACATGCTCTCACTCCTGATTTGCCATTTCACTACTCTTCACTTTTACCTCAGGCATTCATCATCCTCCCACCCCCAACATTTAACCTGGAGGCCAGAAAGCTCTTTTCATCTCCTCTCTCTTTTGCTAGCAGTACTACCCACAATCAATCAGTCATCATGTCTATCAGGAATGTTTTTCAAATGTTTCTCAAATCTATCTTCCCCTTTGCATGCATTTTTACAATTACATATTCCCCCGTGCTTGTTATAACTGCTGGGTAATTGATCTTTCTACTTTCCATATTTCTCTTACTCTAATTTAAACTCCACAATAACTGAACATTTTGACCTTTCTAAAGAATCCAAATGTGTCACTTTCCTGACAAAAAATTTTGGCCACTCCTTGTCTTCAAGAAAAAGTCTTCTTCCTGGTATTCGAGCGTCTACGCAATCTGTCTTTATATATCTAACTAGGGTTATCTCCCAATACTCTTCTCCAAACTCCATGTCTCATCTCCAACTTTTATACATTTTAAACATTTCATTCACAATATTTTGTTTGGAGTGGCATATATTTACCTAGTTTATTGAGAACTCACAACTCTTTGGGATATAAATATGAAATAGCTTTATAGAGTTATTTTTTTCCCTCAGGCATGCTCTCCATTTTTCTCTACAAACCATCCTTTCTCTAGAGGTGTCACCTTCTTAAATTACACTGACTTCCTTCTGAAACTGGAGGTAATTTCAGTTTTCAAACTGAAATTTTGATTTCTGAAGTCTGATTTCATCTTAAGTCTCAATTATGATTCAAAGTTCTTCCATCCCTCAAAATAAGATAAGGCCTTAACCCTAGTGACTTGCAGGGGAAGGCGAAGATTGGTTTGTGGTCCGCTTTTCATACACCTATCCCTCTCTGCTTCCTCTTTGCACTGGCTCCTCCAATGTGGGATGGAAGAGCAAGAGGGAAAAGGCAGACATCCTCCTGCTTGCTTAGAAGTTCTTGGGCTCTCCTTATTTGGCTCAAGTCTATGAGATGCTGGTAGCAGATGATGGCTTCAGCCTCCCCCCTTAATGAGGGTCTAAGAAGAACTCTTCATGCCTCGACAGATCCTTGGAAGGTTTGGCCAAATTTTCTGGTTGACTTCCAGCTGTTAGCATCATCACCACACATTCTTCTGATATGTGAGCTTCTTTCTTTAACTGTTCTAGTGATCTCAATACAGTCTTCCCTCCAGGGTCATTTCTCAGGCTTGTCGGCATCTCTGAGAAGCAGAATTTCAAGGGAGAGTGGCCTGGTTTATTCATTGCTTGGCAGTTTTCCCCTCTACCACCTCTCTCCATTTATTTCTTCCCCTGCTTAGATAGTAGAGGGAGATTAGCATGAAGCCCAGATGTTCCCCAGTTGGCTAATAAGGAAACAAAAAGCTTGTATCCATTTCTTATGTGGCCAGAGCAAGGTTGGCAAACACATGGACATCCCCAAAGTTCACAAGTTAGAGTCCCTTTCTCTAGGCCTTTGATAGCCTTTTTTTTTTTTTTATGAACACTACTCCCCTAAAAGGGGACCTCTTATTTCCTAATCCTGCACTTCCTATTATGGTAGCCACTAGCTACGTGTGGCTGTTGAGTACTTGAAATCTGATTGGTATGAATTGACATGTACTGTAAGTGTAAAACACATATCAGATTTCAAAGACAGAACAAGAAGAAGAATATACATTTTCTGGGTTTAAAATATTTATTATATGTTAAAATATTTTTATTATGTTGTTTTAGATACTATGTTATTGAAATTAATTCCACCTATTTCTTTTTACCTTTATTAACGTGACTATGAGAAAATCTCGAGTTACATATGTGGCTCACATTATATTTCTATTGGATAATGTTCATATAGGGAATAGGAAATATCAATTAAACCCTACAGGAAGCTACTATGGATTCTGAAAATTTAGGACGTGGATACTTAGCATCTTTTGTTTTCAGTTTTTGATCTTTACTCACAAATCAGAGATCACAGGAATGATCCCACCAAAAGTAACATGGAAATTTGTTCTTTTTAAGATCTATTGACAAGTTTCCCTCTTTTCATACAATTCAGTCCTGAAAACATGGGTCAAAAATTAATTTGATTGGCATATTGGGCCAACTATTTATACCACCTAGGATGTAGTATTAGATGAAAGTCAAAAGATATTTTTCAACTTGCAGTCTTAATGAACATTGAAGAGGACAGGAAAACATATATCATAATGGAAAGCAACCAATGTTAAGGTTAGAAATCAATGTATTATTAGTAGGTTTTGTGGTAAATTTTAATGAAATGGTACAAGTTGTTTTCATCATGTCTGTCAGTATTATGAAATATTGCAATTTTTCTTTAATCTAAAAATATATTCTATCCTACAATTACGGTTGACTTCAGGTTGAGCTCTACCTACTGCACTAAAAAGCATTGTTTAAATCTACTTATGTGGATGGGGTGATAGGTTATATAACTAAATGGAATGCCCATGTTTCCTCTTTTTAAGTTAAAATGAAAACATGCTAAACATTTATAATTATAAATTATCATTAACTGTAGAATTATATGAATTTATCTCTTTAGAAAGCCATACCATACAGAATTGCTATAAGAACAGCAAACTCTATCAAGGTAACCTCTACTTCCTTATTATAGTCATTATGAAATATTTAAACACTTAAAATGAAGTTGTCCTGTTCCTTCTGCTGAGATGTCATATCTTCTGGTGAAAGAAATGTCTAAAAATATTCTCCTTCTCCATCTAATTGAGTGTATATGAGAGTATGTCATAATTGGTATTCTGATTGCACTCAGATTCCTCATCATACCCATTTTTGTTTCAATACTGTCATTATCATAGTTTTACATTATCATACTTAAAGCACTTATGATACATGCAGAGAAAGTTGTAAAAAGATGAGACTTGTGATTGTGAATCTTAGAAAAAATATACACGAGGGTTTCTGAGAAGGACATTTAACCATGAAATAATCAAAATAGAAATAACTAACGGTAATAAGTGACAATCCAAACAAGGAATGTAAAGATGATCTTCTAAATCCAATATGGAAAAATTTGAAATTTTAACATTGTTGATCTAATCTTGTTATCTATCTGACACTAGTGGAAAGGTCTTATGTTTTTAAATTTCAACTAAATTTCAGACAGGAGGCAAGAAGAGTAAGAAAAGTTTCAGGTTTTAGTTTTTTGTTTTTATCCTGAAGAAATTTATACTATAATAGGAGATTCTTTGAAAAAAAATGAAGCACATGATTGAGGTGTCTCTTTCACTCCTTTTCAGCTGCTATTTTGAGCTGCTAACTGCTGACCGCCACACACTGCTTAACATTAAGTCATTTCTATTTAAAATGAATATTTCTAGGAGAGCTAAAATTGCTTTAAAATATATGTAATTTAAAAAGTAAGTACATAGATTTTATTCATGATAATGCAGATATACGTGTAACAATTATACACACATATACTTATATATGAACATTCTTCAAAACAAAAAATACATTATTCTGATCATTCTGAAAAGTAATCCAAAAATTGTTAATAAAACAAAGCGCCATAGGTTTAAGGAAATTGAGCATTAGTTTAATCTGGATAAACAGGGTAAAATATTGTGATAGAGAATCAGAGAGACTGAAATACAAAGAAAATAAATAAAATGATATTGCGTGACCTTTTAATATCTGTAACAGGATCATAAAACATCAGACAGACCAAAGGCTTATAAAACCTCTGAGGTTTGTAGACATCTGGGACTGAGATCTCCATGATTATTACACACCATCTTCAACTTCCTACTACTTACCAAAGAAATATCCTGATTGTTTTTTATGTCCTTGGTAAACTTAAAATGATACCTCTTCTTGAGGCTTGTTAAATAGTGAAAAAAATGATAATTTATGCTGTAGTTTAGCCTTCTCTCAGAAAAATCTCTAAAATGGGATAAAATACTCATTTGGGAGAAATACTGATGATGTTTTTTCAAGATAGATGATTTATTAGATTTTTATGTTTATTTCCATCCTTCACTTCAACAATTTTGTGTCTCAGGTTGATGATCCTTCAAAAGTGGTGACAAAGATGCAGACTCCTGTTCATGTGTACCTGGATAGGAGGGGGTGCAGTTATAGATTGGATATCAGAATTATCTTTGTAGGAAACAGATTTGATATTAATCCTTCATAGTTAAAAAACAAACAAACTCTTCACTGTTATAGCCCAAAGTAAGAGTGCAGAATCTCTCATGGCAGCAGCTCAGGGATCAGACTTCCAGAATCTGTATTTTAAAATATTCTCCATTCATCCATTGATGGGCACTTAGGTTGCTTCCAAGTCTTGGCTATTGTGAATACTGCAGTGAATATAAGGGCACACATCTTTTCAAATTAGTGTTTTTATGTTCTTTGGATAAATACCCAGAAGTGGAATAGCTGGGTCACATGGTATCTCTATTTTTAACTTTTTGAGAAATCTCCATAGTGTTTTCCATAGTGGCTGCACCAATTTATATTCCCACCAGTAGTGCATGAGGGCTCCTTTTTCTCTCTATCCTCTTCAACACTTATTTCTTGTTGGAATACTACTCAGCCACAAAAAAGACAAAATTATGCCATTTGCAACAACATGGATGGACCTTGAGGGTGTTATGCTAAGTAAAATAAGTCAGGTGGAGAAAGACAATTACCATATGACTTCACTCAAATGTGGAAGATAAACAAACAAACACATAGATACAGAGAACAGATTGGTTGTTACCAGAGGAAAAGGCGGTGGGGGAAGGGAAAAAGGGATAAAGGGGCACATATGTATGGTGACAGATGGAAACTAAACTTTTGGTGGTGAACATGATGCAGTCTATACAGAAGTGGAAATAAATGATTTATACCTGAAATTTATATAATGTTATAAACCAATGTGACCTAAATAAAATAAATGCTCCCCAGGTAAAACTCATGTAACCAGTTGAAACTGGTCCTCAATCCACATTGAGAAATCAGTCCTATAGGTACTTTACATTCTAGTCTTATTTTAAAAAGTGGCTCATTAGACATTTACATACCTAAGATTTTGCTTTCTGTCTTGGCATTTATGAGTATATCTTAATATACTACATTATCATTGTCGGTGACAATGATAATTGTCAAAAAAAAGCTGATGTTTATATTTTTAGTTTTTATGTATTGTGTGATAATCTCCTCATGCTTGATAGAATATACCCTCTTGTTTCTGGAAAGCTTTGAAATCAACCAGTCTCATTTATGTACTTGAAACTATTTATAAACAAATAATAGCTTCTGTATTTAAAGAGATCTCATCATTTCCAACCTGTAAATATTAATAATCCTTTTCCTCTTCGCTGTCCCCACTGCTATTTCCTAGATAATTCTAATAATCTTCTAATAAACCCCCTTGCCTCCAGTATTTCATTATTTATTATAGGTGATTCATAAAGTGTCTTCCTAGAAGGGTTGGGGAAAGGGGACTGATCCTTTTTGCTGAGTAAAAGATTCCTCCTTTATTGCCTGGCACTCATAACGCTTAATGATATAAATTCAACTTACTTTATTAGCCCCATGTCTCAGCATTCAATTCTCCCAACTCAACGTACTCAGACTTCCATGCTTTTATTCACACTGTTCCTACTGTCTGGCAAGTTCTTCCTTCTAGTTTCTTTCTACTTAAGATTTACTGAATCTTAAATGTTATGTCTTCTGTGAAAGTGTCTTTTGATACTACCAGAAAGAACTTTCTCTTAACTCCCATATAGTATTTTGAAAATACATAGAGTTTTAAGTAATCACTTTATATTGTGGTTATTAATTTATATGTATTATGTGACCCAGAACTGGGCATCCCCTGTAGTAGAATGATTGCTTGGGTCTTAGGTAAAATACAAATAAAGGCAAAAATTTTATAGACTCCGTGATGTCCACTATGCCCTGTGATTATACAGCACCATGGTCTAAGTCTTGTTTGAAGAAGTTCATTTCACAAAAATTTCATTTGGCCCAGTACTACAATGCAGGCTCCATTCTTCTCCCAGTTTCACACTTCCCCTTCATTGTAATTGATCCAGTTATTTCCAAGGGAAACTTAAGGTGAATCTATTCCTTTTTGTATAGCCCTAGATGTCATCACCTTCCTTGCCATTTACTTAACTTTCACGCAGACTGAAATATAACGATTTGAAGACATTGAAATACCTATTAAACATGTGATTCAGGGCAAGTTATCTCTAGTTTTACACCAGAAGGTACTAAATCCTATGGAATGTGTAAATAAAGACTACCGTTGATGTATTCTAAGGCAATATCTACAAAGGGAAAGGTCTAAAAAAAAGAAAGCAAGCTATTATGCCAATACAAAGTCCTTTTTGGTAGAGGTAAGAGTCAAAGGGTTTTTCTTCCATCTGAGTTCCCTAAAAATCTGTTAAAATATGAGGACTGCAAATGATTTACATTATGTTAAAGAGTTAATATTAGGTTTCTCATTTCTGAATACCTTGAGGAGAGGAAATATGGGGTATTTATCTTTGAGTACTCCCAAAGGTATAATTCCTAAAAGACCTAAGTCAGGCTTTTCATAAATAAATGTTTACTGAATGAGTGTATTCCTAAAAAAAAATCCCAGTTTTAATTTTATCTATTTATTACAAAATATTTGACTTATTACATAATATTATTGTATGCTCACATTCCTCAAATTATATCAGAAATCACTGAAGGAGATTAGAAGGCTGTAAATCATTCGAAAATGATTTACGATTTTTGCTTCCAATAGTAGTGAGATGGATAATGTGGATCAACTCTTCTAGTAAAAATAAAAATTCTGAAAAAATTTGTAAGATATCTTAAAATCATTGAAGTTGTGAGAAGGTAGTGAAAAGCTCAACAAAATAAAAGTAGCAACTTGGCAGGCATGACTAAACACAAAAGAGGAGGGAAAGAAGAAAATGTTAGGAATACAAAAGGGAAAATATAGGCATAGAGCAAATTTAAGATATTAGAATATACTACATCAACTTATACCAATACATTTGAAAACCAAGGAAGAGGGAAAAATTTGTAGAAAGGTATAAATTAACAAAATTTAAGAATCTAAATAAATTAATAACTATTGAAGAAACCAACATGGTCATTAAATACCTACCATCACTTTTCAGCCCTACCCCCTGCCAAATGTATCAACCTCTTTGTGCTTAGACACTTATTCTTCTGACTACGTGGAACTCTATTCCACATGGTCTTAATGGACTTCACAGTTCAAGTCTAAGCTCAAACATCCTTAAATAAAGAACTCTCATCTGGCTATAACTTCTAATGTTATACTGTCTCTGTTGTCAGGTCTCTCTTTATTGAGATAATGCTTGATTTTCTTCACAAACTTTTGATGTTATCTAAAGTTATGTTAATTTTTAAATTTGTTTCTTTACTTGGATATCATGTCTTGCTGTACTACAAATAGTGTTACAAAAGCAAGGACTTCATTAATCTTTTCCACTACTTCATCACTAAGACTTTTATCCCCAGAGAATACCTGGCACATTCTAAGCACACAATAAATATTTATTTATTGAATGAATTTCAATTAAAGTAGGAAATAAAATGAGGATCTTTGATAAAATTGCCATTATGCAGCATTATAGTGAAGAGTCTAGCCAATGAAATAACACTATAAACAGTAACAGTAGATGTAAATATTGGGAAAGACTGGATAAAAATCATTATTTGCATGTTATTATTGTCACTAGGAAAAACACAGAAAAAATTAATCCACAGCTATGGAATCTGATAAGAGAGTTTGTCAAGATGGAAAAAGTCAACACACACACAAAATCAAATTTTCTTTTCTAGTAACAATAATAAATTCAGAAATACAATGGAAAAGCATGGCATTCTCAATAGTAACAAATGTTCTAAATTACCTAAGCGTAAGGCTAACAAGAAGTGTACAAGAATTTTACGGAAAAACCTGAAAACCTTTACTGATGGCTGTAAAAAGTCCTAAATAAATGGAGAGATATTCTATTATTATAGCTAGAATGACTCACTATTTTAAGAATCTTCACATTAATTTGTAAGGTTAATTCAATTCCAAGAAAAGTAAGAATAGTATTCTTCACAGCACTTGAAAACTGATTCTAAAATTCATGTGAATAATAAATATGCAACACTAGCCAAATTAACTAAACAAACAAACTTAATGGTGATTGGTAAGCGTGCCCTACTAAAATCTAAATATTTTGTAAAACCATATAGTTGTAGTGTCTTGATGCAACAGTACACAAATATGACTCTAGAAACAACCCACCAAAATCTATGGATGACTAAACAATGAAGACAATCTCTGAAATTAATGAAGAAATAATGAAGATAGACTTTCAAAGAAGTGAAGAAATATAGACTAGTCTATAAATAATATTGGGGTTACTATCCAGTATATAAAAAGTATTCATGCAGGAAATTATGAATAACCCAATAGAAAATTGCAGAAAAATATAACAAAATACACACAAGGATAATGACAAAGGGCAATATATGAAATTAAGCACAATTTACACAATAACCAAGGAAATGCAAATTGAAACAACAAACAATGAGCATGATTCTTCTGCTTGATATTCACTGCTTTTGGCAACCTTTCCTCCCGTTTTGTGGTTTGGAGTTTTAGATAGCTCCTCCTTTCACCAAAGTTCAATATGCACTTTTTCTAATCCTCCTTGTAGATTTGAGAAGATTTCTAAAAGTGCAAGAGAAATTGCCAAACTTACTCCACCATTTTAAATTGGGAAATTGACACATTCTTTATCTTTTAAAATTGATAATTAAATATTAATTACTTCAATTATTAAAAGAAAATTAAAAAGCTGATTTATCAGTTAAGAATTATGTTTAGGTAAAAATTGACTGAAGATTTGGTAGCCTTAATTTGAAAGTAAACTAGACTATAAATATGAAAGTTAATTGTGGTTTCATTTGTGCAATTCGTAAAAATGTTACTTCTCTAGAATTTTAAATAACTCTTTTAGATCATATTAAGTTATAATCTAGAAAAAGAAATGCATTTATAATAAAAAATTAGCTTAGTACTTCAATGTACAAAACTGTTTTAGGGCAAATATGAAGTTTATCTTTGGGGTTATTAATTATCTGTGTTATTATATTTTAACTCAGATTTTTGCACACACTGAACAATATGGATCATCTATCGTCTCAAAGAATGCACAGAGGACCAATTATGGGTGTGTCAGAGTATCCATAGAACGTTAACTTTCCTTTTAGTAGTAGCAAGGGAGCAAACAAACAGTGATTAAGATGTCAGGTAGTAATTGCATTTGTCTCCAAATAAACGATCAAGTCTCAATAAATATTTAAAACAAGTAGTCTTTCTGAAAATGCAGTAGTTAGGGAGCTGTGATTAAAAATTTTGAGTCATTATTAGATTATTTTTTATTGTGGTAAAAAACACAGAACGTGAAGTCTACCCTCTTAATTTTTTAAATACATTGTACGGTATATATAAATATGGTAGACTGCACATTGTTGTACAGCAAGTCTCTAGAAGTTTTTCATTTTGCATGATTGAAACTCTATACCGATGGAACAACTCCCCATTTCTCCCTCTCTTCAGGTCCTGGCAACCACCATTCTATTTTCTGCTTTTAAGAGTCTGGTACTTTAGATACCTCGGGTGAGTGGAATCATGCAGTATTTCTAACTTCTGTGGCTGTCTTATTAAATTTAGCATAATGTCCCTATAGTTTGTCCATAGTTTGTCACATATATCAGGATTTCCTTCTTTTTAAGGCTGACAAATATTTCATTGCGTGTATAAATGACATTTTCTTTATCCATCCATCTATTGATGGACATTTAGATTGTTTTCACCTCTTGGCTCTTGTGAATAAGGCTTCGGTGAACATGGGAGTACAAATATCTCCTGATTTCAATTCTTTAGTGTAAATACCAAGAATCAGGATTGCTGGATCATATGGTAATTCTATTTTTAATTTTTTGAGGAACCTCCATACTGTTTTCCCTAATGGCTGCCCAATTTTCCATTCCCATCAACAATGCACAAGGGCTCTAATTTCTCCACATCCTTACCAACATTTGTTATTTTCTATTTTTTTTATAATGACCATCCTAATAAGTGTGATGTAATATCTCATTGTGGTTTTTATTTGCATTTACCTAACGATTAATGATATTGAACATCTTTTCATATACCTGTTGATCATTTGAATGTCTTTGGAGAAATGCCTATTCACATCCTTTGCCCATTTTTTAATCAGATTATGTATTTTATTTTATTTTTTTGCTAATGAGTTATGGGAGTTTCTTACATATTTTGGATCTTGAGCCCTTAGATATATGGTTTGCAAATATTTTCTCCCATTTCCTAGTTACCTTTCATTCTACAGATTGTTTCCTTAGCTATGCAGAAGCTTTTTAGTTTGATGTAGTCTTGCTTGTCTAGTTTTGCTTCTGTTGCCTGTGCTTATGGTGTCGTATCCAAGAAATCATTGCCAAGACCAATGTTATGAAGATTTTCGCCTCTGTTTTCTTCTAGGAGTTTTGCAGTTTCAGGTCTTACATTTAAATCTTTAATCCATTTTGAATTTATTTTTTGTATGGAGAGAGACAAGGGTCCAATTCCATTTTTTTATGTGTAGATATCCAGTTTTCCCAACACCATTTGTTGAAGAGATTATCTTTTTCCCATTATGTAGTCTTCACACCCTTGTCAAAGATCATTTGATCCTATAAGTGTCTGTTGATTTTTAAGCTCTCTATTCTTTTCCATTGATCTATATGTCTACCTTTATGCCAGTACCACACTGTTTCGATTACTGTTGCTTTGTAATATGTTTTGAAGTCAGAAAGTTTGAGGCCTCTAGTTTTGCTCTTCTTTCTCAAGGTTGTTTTGATGATTCAGGTTTTTTTGTGGTTTCATTTAAACTTTAGAATTGTTCTTTCTATTTCTGAAAAAAAATGCCATTGGGATTTTGATAGGGATTCTATTGAATCTGTAGATCACATTGGGTGGTATGGACATTTTAACAATATTAAGTCTACTAATCCATAAAAATGGATGTCTTTTCATTGTTTTGTAATTTTTAAACTTCTTTCAGCAATGTTTGGTAGTTTTCAGTGTACAAGTTTTTTGCCTCCTTGGTTAAGTTTACTCTTAAGTATTTTATTCTTTTTGATGTTATTATAAATGGGATTGTTTTCTTAATTTCCTTTTCAGATTGTTGTTCTTAGTGTATGGGAAAATAGCTGATTTTTGCATATTGATTTTGTATCCTGCAACTTTGCTGAATTCAATTATTAGTTCTAACAGTTTTGTTTTTGTTTTTTTTTTTTTTGTACAGTCTTAAGGGTTTTCTGTAAATAAGATCATGTCATTTGTAAACAGATAATTTTACTTTGCCCTTCCCAATTTGGATGCCTTGCTTTGTTTTTCTTGTCTAATTATGCTAGCTAGGATTTCCAGAGCTATGTTGAATAAAAGTGGTGAGAATGGGCATCCTTGCCTTGTTCCTGATCTTAGAGGAAACACTTTCACCATTGAGTATGATTTTAGCTGTTAACTTTTCATGTATGGCCCTTATTATGTTGAGGCAATTACCTTCTATTCCTAGTTTATTGATTGTTTTTATCATGAAAGTGTGTTGAATTTCATCAAATGATTTTTCTACATCTAATTAAGATGATCATGTGATTTTTATCCTTCATTCTGTAATGTGGTATGTTACATTGGTTGATTTTCATATGTCAAAGCATTGTTGTTTCCCAGGGATAAATCCCACTTGGTCATGATGTATAATCCTTTTAATGTGCTGTTGGATTTGGGTTTTGCTATTATTTTGTTGAGGATTTTTGCATCTATATCTATCAAGGATATTGGCTTGTAATTTTCTTTTCTTGTAGTATCTTTTTCTGGCTTTAGCATCAGGGTAATGTCCTCTTCAATATTTTGGAAGAGTTTGAGAAGGATTGGCACTAATTCTTCTTTAAACGTTTGGTAGAATTCTCCAGTGGAGCCATCTGTTTCTAGGCTTTTCCTTGTTAGGAAGTTTTGTTTACTGATTCAGTCTCCTTACTAGTTATGTGTCTGTTCAGACATTTTTTTTTCATGATTTGGTCTTGCTAGTTTGTATGTTCCTAGGAAATTATTTCTTCTAGGTTGTCCAATTTGTTGTTGAGTAATTGTTCATAGTAATCTCTTATGATCTTTTTTATTTTTGTGACATCAGTTGTAATGTCTCTTTTTTCATTTCTAATTTTATTTATTTGAGACTTCTCTTTTTCTTTGTCTAGCTAAAGGTTTGTCAATTTTGTTAATCTTATCACAAAACTAGCTCTTAGTTTTGTTGATTTATTTTGGTTTTCTATTCTTTATTTCTTTTATTTCTGCTCTAATATTTACTATTTCCTTCCTTCTGATAATTTTAGGCTTGACTTCTTTTTGTTATCTATTTAGTTGAGGTGTAGAATTAGGTTGTTTATTTGAGATTCTTTTTAATGTAGGCATTTACCTGAACTTCCCTCTTACATAAATTTCCTTCCTATTACTGCTTTTGCTGCATCCCATAAGATTTGGCCTGTGTTATTTTCAATTTCATTTGTTTCAATATTTTCTAATTTCCCTTTGGTTTTCTTCTTTGACCCACTGCAGGTCAAGCAGAATGAGCTAGAGAGGAAATAGGCTAGATCAATGATACTGTGTATATCTGTGTGTGTGTGTATGTGGGAATGGACCCAAGACTTATAGTGAACCGTGTTACATTCATTTCACTGATTTTGCAGAAATCAACCAGACATAGTCTATTCAACATAAATTATTATCCAATATGAAATCATCTAATCCATCTGCAGTAAATCTCCCTAATATGCACAGTACTTACATATCTATTCCTTTGGAATGGTGACAATCACACTGTACCTTAATATCTAGAAAGGTACTTGTAAATTTTCTTGTAGGATGGACACTCTCTCTGTCTTGCTTATGAGGTAACCACTGTACATTCAATCCAGTATTAGAAATCCTCATTACACTGAAGCAACAGGCAATCAATCAATAAACCAATGAACCAATCAACCAAGCTTATCATATTGGCTTGGGTGATTCATTTTGAATATCAAAGAGATATTGGATTGCTGCTAATAATATATCAGGAATGTCAGTACTTGGAACACAGGTGATTCTCTGGAGTACCTTGTGTTACTTTCATGTCATACAAAATAGGGAACATCATCACCAGAAACTTGGTAATGAGTTCTCCTCAAAGGTCGGAGACATGCTCCACGAGGCCCCTTCTCCAAGCTTCTGCATTCAGATAACTTTAACTTCTTCCCTTTGTCTCTCAATCCTAAGGAGAGTAGCTGCTTCCTGCACATATTATCTAAATCTGACCTCAGTAATTTTTTACTCTTTTAGTCCTGAATACCTGTTTATACAACTATCTATAAAAAATTGTTTCTGTTAAAATAAGTAAAGTAAATTGTTTTTAATTTTAATAGATACTGGTTGTTACAATCAGTTACACAGAAGGTTATGTTCAGTTTTCTACTATGCAGATCTGTCTATTTTCCTTTCAATTCTATCATTTTTTGTATTGACTCAATGTAATTTTGCTCATATACATTTAGAGTTATTGTTTATATTCTTTATTATTCTACTTTCAAACTTTCTGTATCTTTATATATGAGAACTTTAAAAATTTTTAATTTTTATTATTTTCTCTCATTTCAATTAGTGTTGAGAAAAGAAAGAGGTAAACGTGGTTA
Source organism: Tapirus indicus (assembly GCA_031878705.1). Classification (NCBI taxonomy): domain Eukaryota; kingdom Metazoa; phylum Chordata; class Mammalia; order Perissodactyla; family Tapiridae; genus Tapirus; species Tapirus indicus. The sequence continues at coordinate 133,697,604 of CM062919.1, read as the reverse complement.
CTCGTGTTCCATCTTAAAGGCAAATCCCAACTTAATTTGTTTTAATGCAGCTTTTTTTCCCATATACAATTAAAGCAATGATCAAGATTCTATAGTTCTTGGAAGAAAATTTAATTGCATTACAGATCCATTTTATTTTGTAATTTACCATTTTTTAACTTTGTAATTTATTGTTAGGTAAAATACTGTGGTTATGAATACATAAACCTTTTAATGATTGATTCTTCTAACTAAAGTTTCTGAAGTAATAGTATTTTTTATCTTGGAAATAGATTATGTTCTTGTTTCAGGAATAAAGGGAGAACTAACAATCAAGAGCCTGGGAACTGGATTATTCTCATAAAGATTCTTATATGAGGTTCATTGGTCAAGAATTCCATCTGTTGTTTTATAAACTGAATGAACAGGAAGAGATGTTTAAAAATAATAAGAAGAATTTAAGCTTAAGTATAAACATTGCATTTTACTTAATTTTTATATTTCATTGTATATTTCCTTTGTAAACTTAAATTACACATTAAACATTGCCAATGACATTCTATTTTTAAAATAATAATGATTTTCCTTTTAAAGATAGAATATAAGTGTTTCTATCAGTTAGATAATTGGATTTTAGTTTCCACCTCCGGGCATGGGCAAGGGTTTGATACTTTTTTTTTTTTTTTTCAATTTTACGTAGAGAAGAGTGCAGCTCCATGAAAAGTGATAACAAAAATAATAGTGCAGTGCTCGTTGAGAGGAAGCCTTTTCTTTTTCAGAAATCAATAGGAAAAGAGAGTGATTGTATTTTTCACCCGAGGCAAATCACCATTACAGAACAGAAGAGCGCTCATCTAGTAGGGGCAGCACTGACACATACTTCCATCAGCCACTATTCAAGGTTAGGAGCAGTACCCAATGCTGGGGAGAGGCTAATTAAATTAAATCTGTGGGAAAGTGGCAAGATGACTGAGTGTGCTCTGAGTGCTCCAAAGCCTTTCCCTTTCCCCTCTGTGTTCAGCCTTGCCCAGTCTCTTCTCTTTAGCATTTCAGTCACATACTTAATACCTGGTATGTGATACCTGGTTCCTTTTGGTCTTCTTTTTAAGCTGCAATGTGAATATTTGGCTTGTTCTATGATGGATGAGTGCAGCAGGAAAGATATGTAATTGCTTTGACTGTGCGGCAGTAAATGAATACTCCCTTTAGAAACTCAGCTTGCTTCATTTAGACCCAAACATGCTAGGCTGATGCAGATTATCAATTCACAGCATATGAGACAAGTGAATATCTATCTCTTTTATGTTCTGTTTTTAATGTAATAGCAAACTAACATCTGTTGTTCTGAGCATCACAAATCTGTTCTTTTCAATGTAAAGGTTTGCTGAGCATTGATATTTTACTAAGAATAGGATGTGTGTGGCTACGCCATATTTTTATGTCAAATTCAAATGTTCTTTGGAAAGGTCATTGTGTGTGTGACCTACTGAGCTGTATTACTATGATAGATGTCGTTACAAAGTAAAACCAGTATCAGTATCATTTAACTGATAATGTTCCAGGGAGTGGGTAAAGGAATAGAGATGAGAAGAAAGGTGACTGGTTTTTAAGGGATAATCCTGTATTGTCAATAATGTCTCATACATTCTTTGAGTCTGTTCTTTCCAGAGCACTTTTGTTCCAGATAAGAAACGCTACTCAACACTCTGTGAATGAATATCTTCTGTGGTAGTATTGGGTGTATCTGTGAGCCTTTTCTAGTTATCAAGATAGACCCATGAATGAAAAATAATATTAAGATCTTACACTGAACCATGGAATCATAGGGCTGCAAGGTTTCTAAGCACAGTAAAGAAATATTAGAATCGATATAACAGGAAAAATCAAGAGTTTAAAAATTTTCACTTTAACATGACTAATATTATTTTTAAGAGGAAGGTAGCTCATTTGTTTAGACAGTGTTGTAAATAAATCTACATAAGGTACACCCATTGATTTATATTTCTGATGGAAAATTGTGTTTGCAGTGCATACCTTCATGTTTTGCTGGCCTTAACGTTGCTGGCTGCAAAAAGGACAAGGTGAAAAGGTGTGATTCGGGGACACATAGCATCACATTTAGAAAATCCAACTCAACATGCATCTTCTGCATCATCCATGTGTTATCTTTTTAAAAAATCAAAATAATAGACAAAAATCCAACACGTCTGAAAATAAAATAACACAATAATAATAATTCCATTATTCTTGGTTCCAATATTGTATCTCAACTGAAAACTCTCAAATTTGAAGCCCATTTAAGACAGAACATAACTTTGAAAGGCACAATAAATGATCCATTTTTTATTTGTAAGAAAAAAACTATTACTCAATAGGAATTTTAAAAAATAGACTCTCTCATTAGTTATAATGCCTGAAGATGTGGCTTTGGGTATTATGTCCTGCTGTCAGTCCATTTTCAACTCTACAATTCAATAGCTTTTTGCAAAAAATTCTCTTTTATCTAACAGCTTACGTGTAGAGTACACATATGTGTACATACTCCTATACTCAGGAGAATTGTAAATCATAAACTTTACAAAGAATTTGGAGAGTTAACCTAAACAACAAAAAGTTGAAATTTTCATTCTTTGATTTAATCAATAAAAATGAAGCACCTGTTATGTCATGGTATAAAATAATAGTAATAAAAAAAAGTCAAGAATTTGGCACTGCATTACTGAGGCGTCCAAAGCGATCAAGCATTCCTGTTGAGAATGATTGGACCTATAAAAGAGCAGCTGGGGACATTTGAAGTGGCGATTTCTATTTTGTGCAACCCTAGCCTGGGATGTGAGCAGCAGCATGAAATAGTAAAAGGATGTTTAAATCAAGCCAGGATGCTCAAAAAGCTATCAAAAAGACACTTTTATACAAAATGGGTATTTTAATACAACTAAAGATACAGCTGTTTGGATGAGATATTTACAATTTCAGTATTCACTTATTATTAAAAAAATTGAAATACAATATTTAGATTAGTTTTATTTACATTGATTTTGAAATATGTAATTAGTGTATATTACACTGATTTATGTTTTAAAGATGGCCCACTTGAAAATAGAAACTGTAGCACTGTATAAATTAATGTTTATTCAATTGACAAGTGCTCTATTTGAACAGGAGATCTTCTTCATCTGGAGTAAATGACTCTTGGTTGGGAGGGGAGGAGGAAGGAGCAAGGGAATCTTTAAGTTTAATTTTAAACATAGTTTACCTACAGATAGTGGTAGAAATTAATGCCCATTGTGGTAATTCAGTTTGAAGAATACATCAAGGTTCTTAGAAGTTATTTCTGTGCATTCTTTTAAAAATGCAAAACCAAATTTAGCAAAATACCAGAAAGAATATTTTTCCATTAGGGTACTCAAACTCTACTCTATTTGCTCAGTATCTAAATGTTTGGCATACTGAGAATCCAGGTTGCCATCTGGAACTTATATGATCATTTAATAAGTATTCCTATAGCTATTTTGAAATGTGTAGTTCTTTTTTCTTCAGTGTGAGCTAAATATTGTGTATAAATGATTTTATTAGCTCTAACTCTGCTTTTATAAGTGATAAACTAAAAAAAAAAAAAAATCGGGTAATGAAAAACTTTCCCCAAACCTTGAATTATATACAATTAATATCTAATTTGCCAAAACTTTAGCTATAATGTACTCAATAACAGTTTTATACACCTGATTTCAAAGTGGAGTAAATTCTCAATTACTTGAAATTGTTTCTTCCATTACCCAGCTTATTGGTATTATTATGGAGTAATTGTATAAAGCTATAATTATTTTATGAACTATGAGGTAGAAGATGAGGATAAATTGAAATGTCTTTTCAATTTTTCAAGATTCTCTCTTCTTCTATTAATTATTGTTTGCATTGGGAATCTGAAAGCATCCTAATCTGTATGTATCATTCTATGATTCAGAGGTTTTTAACCTGCTCTCCATCATGACATTGAATATATCTGACTGATGAACTTGTAAACTGGGGTTGAGGGCAATTCTCCAGAGCAGAATCTATAACATCAGTCCCTTTTTGTCCCATTAAAGAAATGAAATTGAATGCAACCAAGGGAGGGTGATGTATAAGAATAACCTTGAGCCATGCTAAAACAATGTTTTATAGTAAATTATCTCAGAAATTTTGACACTTTTTGTATTATTAGGGACAGGTTATTTATGGCATACCATTGCATTATGACACTGGATGAGAAGTTCTAATAAAACTGTCCATGGTTTTTCCTTTGACATTCTTATGTCACTTTTGATTCTTGGCTGCTATGGTTTGGCTGTGATATGTATTCTAATTTAAAATAATGGTCAGACATACATTGGGAATGGCCTGGTCAGCCAGAATATGCTGCTGTCAGAATACTTCAGCTAAAAGATTCCTTTTTATTGTCCATTAAGATAACATTTAATTTGCTGTGGCTTTTCTTTTCTGAAGGTTGCCCAAGATTCCTCCAAAAGTGAACACGCATCTCAAAGATCTATTATTCACAGAAAGAATTTAAATACTACCAAATTTATAGAGTAACGACAATTGAATTGAATAAGTACTAAGAACTCTTGACTGTGAGAGAGTCATAGTCGATTGTAAGTAAGCATAATATAAGGTGTGACACAAAGTGTGTGTTGGAGGAGGTCATTGAGAAGACATGACTGCCAGTTGACCTAAGAACTGGACCTGGGCAATTGGAGGATCCTCACTCCCTCCCCTGCCCTTGGAATGTATATTTCACCCACCATTCTCACACTAGGAACTGTTTCAAGGACACACACTTGAGAGGATAATATGTTGCTGAGACCATCTGGACTGAATACATGACAGCACCCATTTAAGGCCTCTGTATAAACTTTTAAGATTCTGGTGGGCAGGTGTGGAGATTTACTTGTCTTGCAGCCCCCTAAGGCACGTGATTTTTTTCCTATTTTCAATTTCATTGATTTCAGCTATAATTTTTATTATCTTTTTTTCTGCTTCCTTCAAGCTTAAATTGCTTTTCTTTCTCTAGTGTCCTATGATGGAAGCTTAGGTTATTAACTTTAAATTGATTTAATTTCTAATATATGCATCTAATGCTATAAGTTTCACTCTAAGCAATGTTTTTTGCTGTATCCTACATTTTTTTATTGTAGTAAAATACGCAACATGGAATTTATCATTTTAATAATTTTTAAGTGTATAATTCAGTAAGCCCTGGTCGTCTAGTGGTTAAGATTTGACAGTCTCACCACAAAAGCCTGGGTTCATTTCCTGGTCAGGGAACCACACCGCCCATTATCAGTTGTCATTCTGTGGTGGCTGTGTGTTGCTCTGATGCTGAAAGCTGTGCCACTGGTATTTCAAATACCAGCAGGTCACCCATGGTGGACAGGTTTGAGCAGATCTTCCAGACTAAGGCAGACTAGGAAGAAGGAGCTGGTCACCCGCTTCCAAAAACATTGGCCATGAAAACCTTATGAATAGCAGTGGAGCGTTGTCTGAGATAGCCCTGGAAGGTGAGAGAATGGCGCCAAAAACATGGGCAGGGTTCCACTCTGCTGTACACAGGGTTGCTAGGAGATAGAATTGACTTGAAGGCACTAACAGCAAAGTGTATAATTCAGCGACGTTAAGTACATTCACATTGTTGTGTAACCAACACTACTCTAACTTCAGAGTTTTTCTTCATCTCAAACTGAAACTTTGGAACCGTTAGACAATAACCCCCCTTATCCCCTCCTCCAGCCCCTGGAAACCACAATTCTATTTTTCCTCCCTAGGAATTTTACTCTTCTAGGTACCTCATATAAGTGGAATTGTACAATTTTAATTCTTTTGTGTCTGGCTTATTTGACTTAGCATAATGTTTTGTTCAAGGTTCATCCATTTTGTAGCTTACATCAGAATTTCATTCCTTTTTAAGAGTGAATAATATTTCATTGTATGTTTATACCACATTTTGTTTATCCATTCATCTGTAGAGGGACATTTGGGCTGTTTCCACCTTTTGGCTGTTGAGAATAATGCTAACGTGAACAGTGCACAAATATCTGTTTGAGCCCTTACTTTTAATTTCTTTGGGTATATACCTAGAATTGGAATTGCTGGTCCATATGGTAATTTTATGTTTAATTTTTTACAGAACTGCCATACTCTTTCCACAGTAGGTATATCATTTTACATTCACACCAGCAATGTACAAGAGTTCCAATATCTCCACATCCTAACACGTGTTTTTTGATAACAGCCGTCCTAATGCATCCTATCTCATTGTGGTTTTGATTTGCATTTCCCTAATAATTAGTGATGTTGAACATCTTTTCATGTGCTATTGGCTGTTTGTATATCTTCTTTGGGAAATATCTATTCAAGTCCTTTTCCTGTTTTTCAATTGGATTGTTTTTTGTTGTTCTTGTTGAGTTTTGGGAGTTATTTATAAATTCTGAATATTAATCCATTATTGGACATATGATTTGAAAATATATTTTCCCATTCTGTGGGCCATCTTTTTACTTTGTTGATAGTGTATTTGGTGCATAAAAGTTTTTAATTTTGATGAAGTCCAATTTACCTATTTTTGCTTTTGTTGCTTATGCTTTTGGTGTCACATCCAAAATCATTGCTAAATCCAATGTCAGGGAGTTTTCTTCCTATACTTTCTTCTAAGATTCACTGTTCATTTTTCCTCATTCTATTTTATTTTTGCTCCTCAAACTCAGTCATTTCAAATGACCTATCTTTAGGTTTGCTGATGTTTTCTTCTGCCTGTTTGAGTCTACTATTGAATCTCTACAATGAATTTTTCAATTCAGTTATTATATTTTTCAGTTGAAGAATTTCTTTTTGGTTCTTTTTTTAAAATAATTTCTATCTTTTGTGGATATTCTCATTTTGTTCATATATCATTTTCCTGATTTTTTTTTAGTTCTTTGTCTATGTTTTACCTTAGCTCTTTGAGTATATTTAAGACATTTGTTTTAAAGTCTTTGTCTAGTAAGTCTGATGTATGTGTTTCTTTAAGAATGGTTTCTGGAGGATTATTTTGTTTCCTTGAATTGGCCATGTTACCTTTTATGCCTTAAGATCTTTTGTTCAAAACTGGGCATTTAAAAAATAGTCACCTCTTATAGACTTTGAAAATTGGTGAAGAAGACTTTTACTAATTATTAGGCCCCCAAGCCTTGAGATCAGCCCAGAGTGAAGACTTCAGGTTTTCTGAGATCTTTTTTGGACATATATCCCATCTAGGCCTGTGTGTGCTTCCTGCCCCCACCCCAACTGCTTTCAAATGTCTTCATCTGCCAAAGAGTCTCCCTCCAGTTTCTTTTGGGGCCTTAGATATTCTATTGCATTCCTCTGCCCATAATCTCTTGCACTCAAACATCCATGAATCTCTAGTCCCCCTGTGGTTTTTATGTGTTGAGGTGCCCTTCACTGCCTTCCATGGATTCCAGCCTGAGATCCAATCTATGCTGCCATTTCCTGTCTAAGCTCCAAGTCAGGTGGACAGAAGTCAGACCATCAGGCACCCTGTAGATAGACCAGAATGCTTTAAACAAGTTCTGCTCCACTCCTTCCATCCTGAGGAGGGAACCAGGAGTTGGGCCACTTCCTCTTGACTGTGCCACACCATGCCAGGGAGGGGGTGGAGCAAGGTCAAGCAAAAATGTCACAAAAGTTCCTATCCTTTTGAATGTGGCTTTTTTAAAAATTGGATATTCACACACTTACTTTAGATCTTTGATTGGTTCCAAGTGCTCCTATAAAGTTATTTTAGTGAGTTGGTAGTTTATTTGACATCTCTATGGGGGAATAATTACCTGGAGCTTTCTCTTCTGCCATCTTGCTGACATCACTCCTGATGAGGATTTTTTGGGTTTTGGTTTTGGTATTCATCCTCTTTGGTGTTCCTTAAGCTTTTTTGATCTGTAGTTTTGTGGTTTTCATTAATTTTGGAAACTTTTGGCCATTATCATTTCAAATATTTCTTGTGTTCTGTTCTCTTCTGTAATTCTGCTTAGGTGTATGTGCATCTTTTGAAATTGTCCCATAGTTCTTGGGTGCTCTATTTTGTTTTGTTCCTTTTTTTGTCTTTGCATTTCAGTTGAGGAAAGCTTCTGTTGACTTATCTTCAAGTTCATTGAAACTTTTCTCTGTTATGTTGTATACTTTTTCACATTTTTGAAATCTATTTGTGTGTATTAATTCATTCATATAAATGAAAGAAATCACTATCTAATTCCAAGAAGAAAAAATCCTATTATGATTATAAGTGGAGTTGATATTGGAAACATCTAATGAGGTTTTGCTCTATCTGATTCTCAGGGAAGTTAGTTAAATTCTCCAACTAAGATACTGAATTAGTCTATTTGCCCTTAGTTTTATCAAGTTTGCATTATACTTTAAAAGCTCAATTATTAGGTATACTCACATTTAGAAGTGTTATGTCTTCCTAGTAAATTGAACCTTTTGTGTTTATATAGGTATGTTTTTTATCATGAGCAATGTTTTTTGCCTTAAAGTCTATTTTGTACTATGTACATATAACTATCAGGTTTTTATGGTTTTTAAGTGCCTCATTGCAGTTAATCTTTTTATTTTGAATTTTTCAATATTCCTATTTTTTGCATCCCTTTATGGTAAACAGTATATGGTTGAATTTTTAAAAATCCATTTATCTTTTAACTGAACTGAAGCATTTAGTCTGATCATTTGTATCATAATTACTAATATAATTGGATTTAGTTTGACCATCTTATTTTATATTCTTGTCTCAGATTTTTACATTTTCTCTCTTATTTTTGTCTTAGTTGGATATATTATTTTTATTTTATTTTATTCTTTTTCTGTACTTTTTGTAGAGGTTACCCTAGAAATTTTTACATGCATACCCATCAATATCTGTACCCTCCTCCCAAACAATACACCACTACATACCTTACAATCTGATTGGTGTGTATGTGTTTTAGTTTGTTCTTATCTTTTTCTGTCTTGACAAGATATTATTATTATTGTGCTATGAAGTCAATGTTCTCACCTTATTATTTTTACTTCAAAGATAGAGTAGATAGAGTATTTGGAATATACCCTAAGGCCATTTTATTGAAAACATTTTGATAATTTTATAGGATTATTGCAATAAAATAAAGGTCCAGAATAAGAGTGTTATGAAAAATAATATATAAAAATATGAGTTCAATTTAGAGGAAAAATCATTGACTAGTTAACAAGTCGTGCTGATACAACTGACCATAAGAGAAAAAATTAAAGTGGAAACTTCCTGTTTAAACTAGAGTTGAAAAAAGCACATCTTAACCAAGACTAAAAACCTACAAACTATATGGGAAAGAAAACATATGATGAGTCTGTCAAAGGTGTTTTTCATTTCTGTTGCTGTACTTTTGATTTCTAGATTTCCTTTTGATTCTTAGGGCTACCATATCTCTGCTTACATTACCAATCTGTTCTTGCATGTTGTACACTTTCTCTATTAAAGCCGTTGTCATATTAAATATAGTTTCTAAAAAATTCTCAGTCTGATAATTCCAATATGATGATTGCTCTGTCTCTTCATGTTGATTCTTTCCTGCCATTTTGCATGACTTGTAATTTTTGATGAAAGCAGGATATAATGTATTGGGGAATAGGTACTGAGATAAAAACCCTTTAATGTCACATTTATGTTTATCAGTCTAGGACTTGGGCTATATTTTATATTTATTTTAACTATAGGAACCAGGCTTCAAATTCAAAAACAGGTGTCCTTGCTTTTATCCCTACTCTTGGTTACGGTGCTTTCCTATACACTGCTCCTAGACAGAGTCTACATCTTATAGCCTTTTCAGCTTTAATCTACTGTTATTTCCCTTCTGATTTGCTCTCGTCTTCAAACTGTCTCCTATCACTAAACCAGATGGGCTACCAGGTATGGATGAAATTTTGGGTTCCTTGCAAAGAAAACTGGTGTCAAACTTTCTCCTCCATGAGTGGTGTAATTGATCAGTGAGGAAAATAATGAAAGGTAGCAGATTCCTTCATCAGCTGGATATTGAGATATCTTTGAACATCAGGCAATGTTTGGAATCCATTTGTTTGAGGTCTAGGTCTTTCTCACTCTCTGTAATAGATTCCTATATTAAATGGCCCCCAATAATCTTGCCTCTGGAATTCACCCCTGTGTTGGGAGTCTCTAAGACAACCCTCAGGCTTGATGATTTGCTTTAAGGACTCACAGAAACTGTTATACTTGTGGTTGCAGTTTATTACTGTGAGAGGATACAGATTAAAATCAGCAAAGGAAAAAAAGGTGTATGAGGCAAAGACCAGGAGAAACCATGTGTAATCTTATAGGTATCTTCACTAGTGGAGTGGCACACATATGCTAATTTCTCCCAGATACAGTGTGTGACAACACATATGAAGTGTTGACAACCAGGGAAGCTCACCTGAGCCTTGGTGTCCAGTGTTTCTACTGGAGGTCACTTGCATAGGCATGCAGTACTTGTGTGACTGATCTCAGCTTCTCAAATTCCAGCCTTCCAAAGCAAAAACAGGCCTTCTCCATAAATAATATTTGTTAGCATAAACTATCTGATCAAACTAGCCCATGGCCTCAGGCATAGAAAAACAGTTGTTCACCAATAAAGGCATTATTAGCACAAATTATCTCATCAAAGTGGTACCCTGTGATATAAGGCCTCAGGCATACAAAAACACTCATATTAGGCAGAATATTCCAAGGGCTCAGAATTCTTCTCCCAAGGGCTGATCCTAAAGATACACCTTTCTTGGGAATGCACAGGGTTTATGAACCCCAGGTCTGCTGAGTTAACCCTTTTCCTGCACAATGCCTTTACATAGTTCCTTCTCATATTGACTCTGTGGTTGGCCCTGTGACTTGCTTTGGCCAATGGGACATCAGCAACTAAGACATAAGCAGTGGGCTTGATAAGTGCTTGTGCTTGCTTTCTCAGAATGCTGCTGCTATGTTAAGAAGCCAATAAAGAAACATATGGAGAGAAATTTTCAGCAATTCCATCTATCCGAACTGAGCTTAGTCAACCCACCACATTATGAGAAATAATGACTTGCTTTTGTTTGAAGCCACTAGGCTTTGGAGTAGTTTGTTACATAGCAAAAGATAACTGATACACAAATTGATTCCAGAAGGGAGCTGATTCATTGGACTAAGTTTACTCTGTGATGGCCATGAATCTGAGCTCTAACTACTCTCAAACTTTGTGTCACACTTTTATTATTAAAAGTCTCCTCAGCCTGCACCGGGTCAGTGAGATAGAGAATCTGGCTTCTGCAGTAGGGAGAAGTGGCCATTTCCTCTCACTCGTATCCCAAGGGAGATCAGGGAAGAAGGTGTTGCTACCAAACAGTCAAAAAAAGAAATATGTCCACTACAGAAGATGATGACACACAGTGGTATGATGAGACCATCGCATCCCTTCAAACCTGAAGTCCACTTGAGACGATCCAGGAAACGATAATGGTGTTTCAACCTTGTTCATAAACAATAGTGTGACACGTGTTGACCATATATGTTTCCTTCTTGGACTTGATGGGGATATCAAAGATGTGAGTGTGAGAATACAAGGAAACATTTTTACAGAATGTAAGACTCAGGTGATTATAATTCCCAAATCTTTTGTGATTAACATTTGATATACCTTCTACTATTAAATAACATTGTGTCTTTTTTAGGTACAGAAGCTTAGCCACATTGGAAATTTTAAAGAGATTGTTAAAGAAAAGGAAACATTTAGAGAGGCACTGAGGAGGGTTTGGATTTCTTGGGTGTATATGGCAGGAGTAGTAGTGCTGACTTACTTTACCTCTAGTCATTGCAGTGTTACATGCAGCAGGCTGGAGACGGATATTCACCTTAATGTCTCATATACATCTTATATCTAACAATCTGTAAAAAGGCAGAGAAGAGGAAAAGAAAACACTTTTCTAATTCTTTTTTCCTTCTATTGAGCATTTCCTGGAATATCTAATAAATTGAATCCAGAACTTTTAATTTGTAGAATTCTGTGGTGCCTTTGGAATGAAAAGGAAAAGATGAGGCCAAATCTTAGTATAAAGCCAAAACAGTTTTGTACATGAATAATACATGGGAAAAAAACCATGGCAAATGAGCAAGTAACTATCAAGGGGAATGTGTCAAAGTTGTTCCAGAACACTGTAGGAGACATCATCAGATATTAAGAGAATTATATCACTAGGTGCTCTGAGGAGACATATTAATGGGCTATGGAATCATTACCAAATTCTGAAATACATTTAACTCCCAATTTGTGATAATGAAAAAAAATTGACACAATTTCAACAGTCATATTTTTGTATATCCCTAGTTATGAGAGTAAGACTAATACTTGGAGCACGGAATTTTTTAGGGTTAGAGTGTCAGATTGGTGTAAGGGTATTACCATATATCCATGCTAATTAGAGTAAGCAAGAAATGACTTTTGTCAGTGTGTAGAGATTTCACAACTTTAACAGTGTGTTTTACAGTGATTTCTGAAGTCTTTGCTAACTTTCATGCTAAATGGAGAGGATGGTTTGTGATATGATATGCCTAGAGTTGCTAGCAAATTTGGTTGATGAGATTATTTTTGGCTTAATTAAATTAAATTAACACAAGAGAATTGGCTCCTTCAGATCTTTGGTTGTCTGATGTTGGTGTAAATTATATCCTTTAGATAAGTGATCATTATGTATGGATAGACACATATGCAATACTTTTATATTTCAGAATATATTAGACTTAGATAAAGTGTTTTTGTTAATTTTTAAATTTATTCTAACACAGGATACATTTCTGTAAAATGTCTACCAAATAATAGCTTGCGATTTCGTATAAATATAAACAACCTACTTGTAGATTTTGATCCATTCATTATAAGCCTGATTTAGTAACAGCAATTATTGTTTAGAGTTAAGTTTCCTTGAGTGATGAAATAATTTGTTCTAAGATTTCAAAATTAACCCTTTTATCCATATCTTTGATAATTCAAAGGAGACAAAGAAAATAGAGGATTTTAATATTTAAAAAAATAAATTTGATATGGATAGACTCTAAAAAATTTTTTTTAAATGTTCAAATATCAGTTTCCAAAGACAATATTCTCAATAGAAAAAGAGCTCTACAGATATAAAATAAAATCATTGGACTCATTTTTAGGCCAGCAGCCCAAAAAGGCTAGTTAAACTTCAAATAATAGGTTTTTAAAATCCATTAGAGACAAAAACACAAATGAATTGAAATTCAGGAAGTGAGGAGCCCTTTATAGGAAAGAAAGAAACCATAGCTACTCTCATTCTTTGGCAGAAAAGATGAGGAATATACCATAGACCAGGAAATGAGATACTGGTCAAAATTCTAATCTACTTTTAATGATGGCATGTAGGATCATTTGAAAGATTAGACTCTCTAGTGGCAGAGCAAGTGTCCACCCTCTGACATTTCTTTCCTACAGATCCTTACTGAGAATCAAAAGAAGGTAACAGAAAAGGAGAACTGAGTAGGTCTAAGGTAGCTACCATCCTAAATCAGGGAGAAAAAGGAGAGCTGAGAGAAATCCCCTGAAACACTCAGAGACTCAACTACCAAACACTGGAAGACTGGAGAATAGCTGGGAGAAACCCCGTCAAGGCACTTGAGGCCTTTCAAAAGTATAGGACTACTGTCTCAGACAACTTAGGTAGATAGCAGGACTGAAAGACTCAGAAAGCAGGGAGCCTGGCTGGAGAAGAACAGTGATTTCTCTGCTATCCAAGAAGCAGCCAGCCAGACTGGAACACAAGTTGAGGGTGACTATAGCTGGTGGCTGAGCTTCGAAGTGTGGGTAAATCTTTGTAATCTTACAAGTGCTGAGATCCAAGTCCCTGATGAGAGAAAAATCCTGATCTTGCTCTAAAAATGTTTGAAGTCCATGGTGAACTGAATCAAACTAAAATTTTAAAAAGCTTAGACACAGCCCCATTCTAGAACAAATTGATTCATATTTCCCATTACGGTGACTGCACTGACAAAAGAAAGTCTGCTCTGTTGTGGAAGGAAAAAATTATTTACTTCAGTCTCCACTGGTACTTAATAAAAATGTCTGGCATACTAAAAGAAGATCACAACACATAAAGAACAAAGGAAAGAATGAAAGGAAGGAAGGAAAAAGAGAGAGAAAGAAAGAAGAAAGAAAGGAAGAGAAAGAAGAAGGAAGGAAGGAAAGAATGTGACTCAAGGTCAAGAAAGGTAATAGTCAATAGAAGCAGACTAAGGGATGGCTCAAACATTAGAATTATCTGACAGGGATATTTAAATGAATTATGCTAAAAATGCTAAAAAATCTAAAGGGAAAAGTGGAACAATTTCATAAAGAGAATCTGTAGCAGAGACTTAGTCTAAAGGAAATGGAAATCTCCAATAGCCAAATGCAAAAGCTAGAAACAAAAAAAAATACAATTTTAGAAATGGAATAATTATTAAATGTGTTTAACAGCATACTGAGCATAGCAAATCAACAATTAGTGAAACAGAAAACAGGCCAATAGAAAGTATACAAATTGAAAAGTGAAGAAGGAAAAAAACAAGTGAAAAGAAACAAAATATTCAAGACTTATGTGGCAATAAGAAATAGTCTAATATATGTATTGCTGGACTCTAGAGGGAAAAAGAAATCTCTGAAGAAATAATGATAGAGAAATTTCAAAATTTGGTAAACGATATCAACTCACAGCCCAAGAAGCTCAGCAAACCCCAAGCAGAGCAAATACAAACAATGACAACAACAAAAACACCTAAGCGCATTACAATCAAGCCGCTGAAAACCATAAAGAAACTTCAAAAACAATCAGAGAAAAAAAGATACAGTACATACTTGGAGAAATGAAAGGAAATGATAATGAAATTTCCCCATAAATAAAGAAGATCAGATGACAAAGAAACCATACCTTCAGAGTATTGAAAGAAAAAGCTGTCAATCTAAATTTTATGTTTGGCAGAAATATTCTTCAAAAATGGAGGAAAAATTAAGACATTCTTAGAGAGACAAGAGCTGAGAGTGTTCACCAGCTCACTACAAGAAATGCTGTCAAAAAAGTTCTTTAGGCTAAAGGATAATAAATGATACCAGATGGGATTCCAGATCTCTAATAAGAAATGAACATCAGACCAAGGAAATATCTGGGTAGGTCAATGTAAAAGACATTTTTAGTACGTTTGCAAATCTTTCTCTCTCTCTCTCCCACCCCTTCTGTCTCTCCCTCTGTGAGTGTATGTAATTACATTTTTTAAAAAGACTATTGACGACTTAAAGCAAAAATAATAATAAGGTAGTGTGGGGTTTACAGCATATGTGGCAGTAAAACATAAGACAAAAGAAGTACAAAGGAAAAGGATGAGTAATTAAAATTAGTCATCCTTCAGTATCTGTGCGGGATTAGTTCCTGGACTCCCCCAGATACCAAAACCGGCAGAAGCTCAAGTGGCTTCGTTGTCCCTAGGTATCCGCGAGTTCCCCATCTGCAGAACGTAGTACACAATCCAGTTGGCTGAATCTGTGGATGTGGAATCCGCGGATTTGGAGGATCAACGGTAAACGGTTTTAAGACTCTTAACCCTGTTTGTAAAATAGTATAATATTTCAAAGTTCTCTGTAAATCTTATGAGATAGGAATCAGTGAGCTGGATGTTAATAGGAGTGCTCTTCACATTGTCACATGAGGAAGGAAGGGGCTGAAACAGGACTAGGGAGAGGGAGAAGATCCGTGATGAATGACCAATAACAGCCTCCATCTACCTCATGGGTGTTTGGAGCTGGCATGGTCCTCAGATTTGTTCCGAGTTGGCATGAGGGAGCCAGGTCTTTCACCCTGGCGGTGAGTGGTCATTAAATGTTGACTGTCCCTGAAAGGAAATATGAGCTTTGAAGAGGTAGTTTTCTTCAGCTGAAGTGATCCCAAAGATGACTGACTCCTGAGAGTCATCTTACAGCTGCACTTCCAACGGTTGGGGCAAGTCCTTCATTCCTGATGGCAGATCCTGTTTGTGCAACACAACATCCACTAAGTTATGTATGTATGTGTTTGTGTGGACATGGAGAACTTGGAAGAACATCGAAGTATATCCACGAGGATCTTTATATTGTCATTTAAGAGGTTGGAATTGGGGGTATGTGGGTGGAAATATTAATCTTATCTTTATATATCTTTCCATTATTTAATCTTTTTACAGATGTAACTTCTACCAATATTTCTTAAAATTTGTAAAGACTCACAAAGTAGTGTTTTAATTTCAGCATTCTTTTGCATTTGATGCTGAATATATTTCCTTGAAGACAATGGTTACCATCATACCAGTCAGAATTTAAAGGAAAATAAGAATATTTCTTTAGTAAGTTTATTGAATCTGAAAGATTTTCTTATCTACATTCAGTACATCAGATTTTTTTCTCATTTTTAAAACTGTGAGTGAGAGAAAATGCTATTCTTGCTACTTTCATTGCCAACCAATGATAAGTCTCTTTAAGCAGAAAGCCAATTAGTAATTATTCTTATTCTGTGGTTAGATGTAAGAGTGTTTTCACATTGAAAAACAAAAAAGAAAAGAAAGCTTACTGCACTGTTAGCCAATAATAGGTTTTTTTTCTTTGGCTCAAGGTAGTTCCTGATCATATTCTCAGTACTTACTTGAGTTTAGATTTATAGCTTTGTGCATTTCACTTCTTTTAAACATCAGTAAATCTGAATTGGGGGATTTTAAAGGTTCATGGAGAATACTAGTCATAGTCCAAGAAGGACAACTGAAGCAGACACCAAGAGGACAGCATGATTTTATCTGTCAAAGGTATGTTAGTATTCTTCTGTTTTCCTCAATTTAAAAAGAATTATGATGGGCAAATGTAGAAACAACTTGGTTTTAGAGCCAATAGTTTACTATTTTGAAGGGAAATTTGATAAGAGAATAAGTGTGATGCCTGTGGAAGGATTTATGAACAAGATCGTGTACAAATATTTCTCTAATTCAAGGGATTGTTTGTATGTTGATAAGGCAACTTATAATCCTACTCAGTATTACTAAAGTCCAAGCATTTATTAGCCATAATTTCTCTTACCTAACAGTGGCAGATGTTCAAAACCTATAAATGTAAAAACCTCATTCAAAACCTATAAATGTAAGCTATTTTTAAAATCATAGATATGCTGCAAAGTAGTTATTTAAAGTGCAACCAACATCACATCAGTAGATTTTGAGATATTTTATTTTAACCTTTAAAAGGTAATGGAACTCTGTATTTTCTGTGGCAAATTACCACCACCATATACCACCTTGAATGCAATATTGATTATATCACCTAAAAATATCTTCTGTCTGAGGTTTAAGTTACTGACTTGAGCATCTTATTGGTCTGATAATTGCATTTCAATTCGCTTTGGGAAACCATGCCTGGATTAATTGAGTCATTATAGTTAAAGTTGGTAATAAACAATAATAGGAAATATTTGTCTGTTCAAGTGCTGTTATTGCCTTTAACCATTCTGAATTATTAAACCATCCAAATCAATACTGCTCACTTATTTTTAATAATGAGTTCAATGACATAAAAGTAAATAGTTTCAGGAAATGACTTTCTTTTTGAAATCCAGCACATGTTGCTATGTACAGAGAGTGCAGAGTGAACTTGCAGCAGCTTTTGGCAGTTTTAAAATTATTGTTAATTAACTTTTCTACTCAGATTCCTACAAGCTCAACAGTAGTTGATGAGTTATCTTGCTACAGCCAATAAATCCTGAAGTAATTTCATAAACATAGTTATTTAACCTAAATTGGATTCTCCATCTATCGAGACAAATCAATTTTTAAATGCCATATTATTGTGAGTTTTAATAATACTGCTTTATACTTATATTGGTTTACACTTAAAGAACTTAACATTTATGCATTCTAATATTTCTGCAGAGAGTGTACTAAAATAGGAATATTATTAATAATAACATGTATAGAATGAACACTTAAAAATATATTTATTTACCAAAACTTATATGTAAAATGATATACTGTGGTTTTTGAAGTAAAGAAAAGTGAACTATGAATCAGGAGCTCTCAGCTGTAGTTTCAACCCCACCACCTATAATTTGCATGGATTCCAACAAGTCATATAATTTACTGAGACTCAGTTTATGCCTTGGCAAATGGAAATAATACACCAAATTCTTGTAAAGATAGAGTTGAGGTATCAGAGGTGCCTTGTAAAGTATACAGGATTTTACAAACACAGAGGATTATTCTTATTGTTTTTCTTTTTCATTAATTCAAATTTGTTTACTTCACAGTCTGTATTTCTGTATAGCTATATTTAATATGACTATTATAGTTCCAAATTTGTTTCCAAGGTTATCATGGATTGTATATAATTTTTTCATAATTTAATATTTAATATGACTTGCTTCAGGGATTTCTATATTTGTAAATAAGATGTAGAAAATGATCCCTTAGATAGTAAAGTATGCAAAGATGGTCCCAGGTTAGAAAAAACCTTTTCTGGGTTAAAACTTGAATATTTGATTCTGAAAAAAATTTCAGTAATGATTCACTTCTTATTAGCTTAACCAATATGTAAATAAACCTTTGGTTAAAGGAATATGTGCTTAAAATACATTTTCTAACAGGATAAAGAAAGTAAAATTCTACTGAAAGACTAATTTACTATTTTCTGGGAAAAAAAAGAAACGGAGATAGGAGAGAGATTGATGTATTTTGTTCCTGGATAGCTGTTTATTGTGCTAAGCATGACTAAATAATTCATTCATTCATTTATTAATGCAGCCCTGTATTGACTGTGTGTTATATGTTCATTACTAGGTGCTGGCTCTGCAAGAATGGGAAAACACAGTTCTGCTCTTAGATACTCCCAGTATAGTGCGGGAAGCCAACTTGTTAGAGATGATTACAACAATGTGTTATGCGCCATAATAGGCACACGTCTGAAATGTTAAAGACACATCAAGGAAAAGTGTAATTGAGAATGTTGGGAAGGCTTCCCAGAGGATAGATATTTGGATCCAGTATTAGTTGGTAGGTTTTACATAAAGCCTTCTATTTTTATCTCTGTTCTCAATTTTTTTCCATTGAGGGAGATTTCACTGCTATACTTTATTTGTCTAAACCCATATTACTATTTTTAATACTCTGCTTACACTATGTCATGGAATTTTAGGTGATGCAAAGATACACCAGTTGCACATTATCAGTTTACAGAGAGTTGGATAGATGCTATAGCCCCAGAGCTGTTCCTGAAAGATGGAGGGCCAGAAAAATGGGCATTCTGACTTTAGTCCAGAGTGCTACCCCTCCTCACACATCTATTTTCATATTATGTTCTTAATTCCATCCAAATTCAGAAAGCATATGAAAGTCATACGTGAATATAATTTATGTTTTTATTTTATATATCTGTTATTTGTATCCAGGTTCAAATCTACTTTTGGTGACCAAAAGTTGAAGAAAGATTTTCAGAGAGAGAAAGAGAAGGGCAGTCAGGAAGAGGAAGGAAGAGGGAGGGAAGAAAGGAAAGGGAGAGGGAAGGGATGGGGAGAGAGGTGGAAGGAGAAGGGGAGAGAAAGAGAGAGGGGGGAAATGGTTACATTATTCACTATAGGTAACAAAGCAATTCACTGGATGCAGAATATTGAAAAAAAGAGAAATCCTGTGATTATATGGGGAAATATAATTTATGTTGTTGGATTTGTAAAGGTTGCTCATGAAGAGAATTATTTCAGCTCATCTTGAAGTGTCAAATGCCTACTCCGAACCAAAATATGATTACATTCCCAAGGTCTTAAGGAGACAGGAATCTATGAAATAGAAAATGTAAAACTAATTTGTGTGAAATTTTGGTGCTGGTGAGAACTTTACCAATAGTTTAAGACATATGTAAGTTGTTTTGTGTCCCAACACTGGCTTTTTCTCGGAGGTTATCCACCTTTCTGTCCCGATGGCACTTACACTGATTTCTGAGGTCAGTGTCAGAGCAGATTCCTTTTATGCCCTGGTTCTTTATTTCACAGCAGTTATACTTGGCCATTTAATAATGCTTCAGTTGAAAGAAGAATATTAACAACTTTTCACTAATTCTATGCATCTTGTAGAGCCCTAATAATGACCTCTTGATACCCAGCTGGGAAATGACTGGGTAACCCCATTATCAGGCCCCTACTCAATGGGGTTTTCCAGGCTTGGTTTTATTCCTTTTGCTTGCCTTTCAACTGCTAATATTTCTGCCTTAGGGTGATAATTTTAGGTCATGAAAATATCAATATTTAGCCATTATGATCTTTTTTAGTTTGTTTTATTCTCTTGAAGGTGGTGTGGTATAGTGGAGTCAAGCAATGGACTTGGATTCAAATTCCAGTTTTTTCTCCACATCAAAATTAGTTACTTCTAGGTCCTTCTATTGTGAATTTTCTTTTGAAATCATTATTGCTACCGGATCCATGTTCACTGTTGACAATTATAGATTTATCTTTCACTAGGTGTTTTTAGATTGTGTCAGTTTTATTTTGTGCTGATTATTTCCTACCATGGCTAATTACTCCGTACATCAGTTTTTCTCATTTTCCCTGTCATTTGTTAAGACTCATTTTTTTCTCTATAGCATAGTATACCAGGTAATGACTTAGGTAATTTGTTGTTTTGTGTTGGAAAGGATAGGCCAATAATATTCATTATCAATTAGTTCAACTGAGTTTGTATTGAGCAAATTGTGAGACATTCCTCTCAGATATTTTAGATTGTTCTATCATCCATGTTGCTAATCCAATTCTTCCATATATTTTTGGTGACTTAGTGAATTAATAGTTAAAATTGATTGAGCATTATTGTCTTCATGTTAGACCTTGTGCTAAGTGTTTCCATGCATTATCTCACTTAGTTCTCATCATGACCCTGTAAGAGTTCCCCTCTTGTAGATAAGAAACTGAGGCAGAATGAGGTTAAACAATCTGCTCATTGTCACAGGCTCATAGGGTGTGGACCTAGAGCTGGAACTGAGGCAGTGTGAATCTGGGATCAGTCTCTTCACTCTTCTCTGTATTACCACATTAGCAGAGGGAAAGACCATGTGCAAATGGTAGAATCAAAGAGGTGTTTTTTCAGTGTATGTATAAAGTAAAATGGTTACACATTATACATGCTGTTTTATAGTCTGTTTTTATCCTCTACTTAGAAATCTATCTAAACATTTTTTTTGGCAGTAGGGTAAATACTCTGCTCAAACATGATATAATAATGATGTCACAAAATATCATAGTATGAATAAACCATAATTTATTTAACCATTCTTTACTTTCAAATATTTATGTTGCTTTTAATTTTCAACATCATAGAGAGATTCATCTCCATATTGATGCACAGATGTCTTAATCAGCTTGGACTGCTATAACAAAATAGTATAAACTGGATGGCTTATAAACAACAGAAAGTCTGGAAGTCCAAGATCAGGGTGCCAGCAAGGTCAGATTCTGGTGAGAGCCCCTTCTGGATTGCAGACTGCCATCTTATTGCATCCTCACATGGAGAGCAGAGAGGGGAAGCAAGCTCTCTTACGGCTCTTGTAAGGGCACAGATCTGATTCATGAGAGATCTACCCTCATGACCTCGTATAATCCTAATCACCTCCCAAAGTCCCCACCTCCTAATACCATCACATGGGAGGCAAAGGGGTAGGGTTTCAACATATGAATGGGGGGTGGACAAACATTCAATCTATAATAATAAATATTTCTTTCAGATACATTTTTAGACAGAGAATTTGGGGACCAAAGAGTTTGAGCATGATCTCTCATAAGTCACTTAACACTTCAGTGAAGGAAACACTCTATGGTGACTCCCTCCCCCCAATAGTCACACCCTTGCATAATCTTCTCCTCAAATACAGGTGAACCTGTGACTTATTCTAGGCAATAAATTTGGCAAAGGTGATGGGTAATCCCCTCCTTGATTAGATAGCATTACATGGCAAAGATTTTTTTTTTTTCAGATATAATTTATGTCCCAAATCCTTTGCTTTTGCTCTTGAGTTAATCTAAAGAAAAATTCTCCTGCATGGGTCTGACTTAATCCAGTGAAAGCTCTTAAAAGAGAGTCTTAGGCCCTCCCTGTGTTCAGAGATGCTTTCCTGTTGACCATGATTAAGGAAGCCCCCGTGAGTTCTATTGCTGCAAGAAGGTGACTCTGCCAGCAACGTGAATGAGCTTGGTAGCAGATTCTTCCCCACTCAAGCCTCCATGTTAGAGCATAGTCCAGCCAACACCTGGATTGCAGCCTTGTAAGACCCTGAGCAGAGGACCCATCTAATCCATGCCTGGATTCCTGACACATGGAAGCTGTGAGATCAATGTGTGTTATTTTAAGCCATTAAGTTTGCAGAGCCAATGATGTAAGTCCCAGTCAGAGTCTGAAGGCCTGAGAACTAGAGGATCTGATAGTGTAAGTTCTGGTCTTAGTGCAGGAGAAGACCGATGTCCCAGCTCAACAGTCAGAAAGAGTGAATTCTTCCTTCCCCCACATTTTCATTTTATTTGGCCCTCCATGGTTTGGATGGTGCTCACCCACATTGGGAAGGACAATCTGCTTTACTTGGTCTACTTATTCAAATGCTAATCTCATCCTGAAACACCCTTGAGAAACAGGCAGAAATAACGTCTAGTCAAATATCTGAGCACCCTATGTCCTGGTCAAGTTGGCACACAATATTAACCATCACAGAACAGATCCAAAAATGGAGCAAGATAGGAGTCCAAGAGGCAAGGTATTCTGCAGAAGAGAGCAGGAAATCAAAGGGAGAAAAACAAACTTGGTGATGGCAAATGGACATTTAGTAGGGATTTTTTTCAGAAGAGGTACTTTAGATTCCTTATTGTAAATTCTCACCAGTAATATCTTTAGCTCAATTTACACTGTTCACTCATTGTTTTAGAATAATTGTAACCTTTGGACTAAGTCTAAGAGGTATAGAGTTTTTGTTCAAATCTGACATGGGATTACTGTCAGAGACAACTGATAACTAGATAATACACACTGAAAAATATTACTCATGTTCATAGCTCCATGATGTAGATTCTTGTTCTGGCTTGTTTGGTGTCAACTCGGTTAAGTTGGGTTCATGTCCCCGTGTCTCTTTTCCTGTTTAGTTTTGGTTAGAGTTGGGTGAAGGAGGAACTTGGATGAGACTTGGAGGATGGAAGTGTAGGAAGCAGCCATTACTCACAGATGGTCGTTACGGTCAGATATTGTTAAGGTCAGAAACAGAAGTGCCCAGTGAGTTCCAGCTTGTTTCTCCTTTTTCTTGCATCAAGCTTAGCTTCTGGACAGATAGCCCTGCTGGCCAACAGTGTCACTAGATCCAGACCAGACACTTGACTATGGACACTCAGAGGCAGTAGCTGCTATATAGAGGCCATGGCTTCTCATAGATCTCTCCAGAAGCTCCTACTACATAGTCCTACTTTAGTGGTTGAACAGGCTTGGCCTCTTGGATTCTCCAGCACCCTCTGACTTGTGCATTGTGCCAGTGCTTGAGACTAGTTAGTGACTCTCCTTGATTCTCCAACTCCCACTTCCAGATGTTCATTTACCCAGCCTGCCCTGACCCCAACCCCAGGATCGTGTAAAAGGCTCATAGTAGTGCTGCTTTCTTGACCTAGCACTGACTGATAAACATGGTTATGTTATTATTATTTTTTATACTGAGCCTCAAAGAGGTTGATTGATTTGCCCAAAGTTTCACAACTTGTAAGTGGCAGAACAGGGATTTTACCTAGGCTGGTCTGACTAGAAAGCAGGGATCCTGAATTCAAATGGCCTCAGAGGACAGGAGGTAAGGTAAGAGAATGACACAAGCTTGGAGTAAGAAATATTTCTCAGAAAAAAACAATTGGCGTCTTCTAGTATATAGCTCTGTAAAGCATGTACTCAAATTTCATTGAGAACCAAAGCCTTAAATTACCCATCTAAAACACTTGCTTTCAGTTTAGGTCAATGAGTTCAGCCTTCTCCAATAAAAACACATGAATATAAGTGACACTTAAAGTACTGAAAGACCCCTGGAGACTTTTTGCACTAAAAGAGACTGCTTAAAAATTAAAACCAAACCTCTGTCTTTTATTGATTGATCATCCTGGTGTGTATAGATGTGGACCTGTGTTCAGCTCTAGATGATTTTTACTATGTAGAATTTCTGGCTTAGTTTGGTCTAATTTTCTGACATTTCAGAAGATACCAATGGTCTGAATTTTCAAATAAGATTTCCCAAATTGATTTTTTTGCTGTTAATAATAATAAAAAAAAAGTACAGAGATAGGAAAACCTTCCAAGCAGTTTAGGTTATTTATGGTAGGGAATGTCCCTATCACTTTTAACAGTGTTCAACATTTAGTATATGCTTGTGGCTGAGCATTTTTAAGACTGGAGAAATATGGTAATGTGTTATATGTTAACCAGATCATAAATACTTTTGGCTAAAATATTCTTGTATATGAAAACTGAAAGACATAAACTTGCTGAATCACTTTTACTGAGTTTTTCTAGATGTTAATTAGGTAACTTCCAGGGCAAGGAATGGGGAAATGGAACAAAAGTTCTCCACGGCACCCAATCTATTAACTATTGTCATTATCATACTAACGTGTCTTAATTTATCCCCACTATTAGTCCCAAGTATACATCATTCATGGATTCATTTTGGTATTTTTATTCTTATAATCACATGTTGAAAAAATATAGTAGTTAATCAATTAGTATCATCATTCTTCTTTTTTCTCTCCAAAGTCCCAGTACGTAGTTGTATATCATAGTTGTAGATCTTTGTAGTTCTTCTATGTGGGTCGCCACCTCAGCATGGCTTGATGAGTGGTAAGCCCAGGATCTGAACTGGCGAACTTAACCACTATGCAACCGGGCCTGCCCTGAAGTTAGCATTTTTTATTCCACTTTCAATAAGATAATTAACACCAGCCAGTGATTACTAAAGTTGTAAATATATTTTTAAAAAATAGCCTTGATAGAGTTATAGACTTACTCTAGGAATATTTTTTATAAAATGTTTTCTTTAAAAGTGCTAATATGAAAATGACTGAAAGCAGCCAATTGGTGCTCATTTATCATCAGTTTCTCTCTATGCTTACTTGGCTAAAAGTTAAAAATTCCTCCTCCTCTATATTTTGGGAATGACCAATATGAAGGCTATGTGATAGTCAGCATTGCAGCTGTTGGTATCCATTAGGAGGCATCTGAGTGGAACAAATGAATACAGTTGCAAGTGATTTGTAAATAATTTTCAGAGCATATAGCATTTTTTCTGCATGTAATTTCATATCACTTATATAACAAGATTGCAAAATCTAAAAGCATAGTTTTTTGTTTGATTCTGAAGTCAATTTTTAAAATTTAATTTTTTAGCATTTTGTCATCAAAACTTTGCATCCAGATTTCAGCCTCAGCTCTGACATGTAGGGAGCTTGAAAATTGTCCCTCCTATCCCTACAGGAACAAAAAAGTTGAACAGACTGAAAATCAATGGCTTTTCTTGGACCCATGAGAGGATTGAACTTTCAGGGCAAATCATCACCCCAAAATCTAGAGAGACAGGCAAATACAGACAGTCCCAGCTGAGATCAACTTAGCTGGAGCAGAAGACACTGGAGACGTAAATTGATGGGAACACTTAAATGGCAATTTTGACAAATTGCTAGAGGCTAACTGGAGATTAGCATGGCAGTGGGAGACTCCCGGAAGCCATAGTTATGAAGAGTCTCACTTTTGGAGCTTTACCTCCAGGAACCCCACCAGGTTCCCAGATTGATGATCTGAGAAAGGTCCATTTGTGTCTCTGGCCGTGGGAGGGAAAGAGTTACCATTGTGATTATTCTCCATAATAAAGATTCATTTTCCAGGAAGAAAGACTTGACCAGAGCCTTGTTGAAGGAAAAACAACCTCCAATCTGTAATATCCAATGAAATTATCCTTCAAAAGAGGGAGAAATAAAGACTTTCTGAGACGAATTAAAACTGAGGTAATTTATCACCATCAGACCTGCGTTGCAGGAAATGTTAAAAGAAGTTTTTCAGGCAGAAGGGCCATGATATAAGTCAGAAACAAGGATCTACATAAAAAAAAAAAAAGAAAAAAAAGAAGAGCACCAGAAAAGAAACAGGTAAAATAATTTATTTTTTTATTCTTAATTGATCTAAAAGATAACTGTTCAAAGCAGTAATAGCAACAATGTATTGGGTGATTATAGTATTGGATAAGTGAAATGAATGACAGCAATGCCATAAGGGACAAGAGGGAAGAACTGAATATATCTGCACTCATGTGAAGTGGATCAGTGTTATCTGAAGGTACACTTAGATAAGTTAAAAATTTATATTGTAAACTCTGGAACAACTGCTCAAAGTTTTTAAAAAAGAAATATAACTGATCCACTAATAGAGGAGATAAAATAGAAGCATATAAAATGTTCAGTTAAAATCACAGAAGGCAGAAAAAGAAGGCTCTGGTAATGACTAGACCACAGTTACAAGAATGATTTATATTAATCCAAATATATCAATAATCACTTTAAATGTGATTGGTCTAAATATACCAATAAAAGGCAGAGACTGTCAGAGTAGATAAAAAAATAAAACCCAACTACATGTTGTCTACAAGAAACGCACTTTAAATATGAAGACTCTGATCAGTTAAAAGTAAAGGGATGGAGAAAGATATACCGTACTAAGACTAATCAAAACAAAGCTGGAGAAGCTATATCAGTTTCAAAGCCGACTTCAGAGCAACAAAAATTATCAGGGACAAAAGAGGGGTACTGCATAATGATAAAGGGAGCAATTCTCCAGGAACACTTAACAATCCTAAACATGTATGCACCTAACAACAAAGAATCAAACTATGTGATGTAAAAACTGATGGAATTCCTAAGGAGAAATAGACAAATCCACTCTTATAGCTGGAGACTTCAACACCTCCTGGTGGTAGTTGATAGGTCAAGCAGGCAGAAAATCAATAAGAATGTAGTTGACCTGAACAATATTACCAATCAACTTGATATAATTGATAATTATAGTACATTCCATTCAACATCAGCAGAATACATGTACTTTTCAAGCTCACAAAGAACATTGACCAAGATAGACCACGTTCTGGGCCATATTAAACAGCTTAACAGATTTTAAAGAATAGAAGTCATATGCAGTAAGTTATCAGACTACAATAGAATTAAACTAGAAGTAAAAACCAGGAAGGTACCACACTTAGTATCCAGATTTTGGTTTTTAAAACATTACTCCAATAAAAGGAAATAAAGCTTCTTGGAAAAATGACTGACTCTATGACTGAGATGGAGAATATTTGAGGTAAGCTTGGAGCATCTTGCAGTGACAGAAAGTAAGGAAGTGCTAAAACAATACCACCACCACAATGGTGGGGATGTGTCAAAGCGACACAGGAGCCAACTGAAAGAGCTCTCAATGGCCAAGGCTGGAACAATTTGATAAAATAAGTAAAGTAGTACTGGGTTATAGCCCAAAGTCTAAAATAAATATTCATTGAGGCCATGGTGACAGAAACAAATAATTGAAAAAATAAATTAATGGAGAATAGACAAATATTCAATGGAAATAATTCCAAATAATTTATGTAGATACTTCACCCTTAAGCGTAACTGGTAGTTCTACTTAAGAATTGCACTTAAACTCCCAGTTTTCGGTACAGATTTCACTTTTCCTACTTTCTTCTGCCTGGCATCCTTTAGTGTGGACCCTGTCTAGGTCGAGAATATAAATCTCTGATTTCTTTGGGGGCTGATGATCAGTGTAGTGGCCTGACACAATACGCTGGGAGTGAGAACTTGGGGGTCTGACTGCTCCTTTTATAGTTATTAAAAAGGAAAAAGAGAAAAGAAAGCCTCCCTCTTTCCAGCTCCAACATCAACACTGCCTTGATCCCATAAGGCCTATAATTCTGAGTCTTTCTAGAGCTCTGTGGTGACAAATGTGTTCTTTCATCATTGGTATTTCCGCTGACATTTGGGTGTGATTTTCCTCCTCTCTGTTCATACTTCCTTCCACTTATAGTTCTTATGTATTGTGATTCAGGGTTACAGATGTCTCTTGTTCTTACCAATGATAAAGTTTCTCTTTCTGTGTTTTGTTCTTATTGTTTTAGAAGTGACTTTTGAGAAAAGGATACAGAAATATCTCTACTTTGACATCTTGAAGCTGGAAGTCCACAGTTGGTTTCTAAAGGGTCATTGTTATTTGATGACTAATCTCTTTTGACAAAGCTATAAAAGCAGGCCAACTATCCTGATAACATTCTACCACAACATTCGTCAATAATGAAAATGGCCTTTCCAGCAAAGACAATCATTGTGTGACATTTTCAAAGCATTTACATATCCTTAAGGAAAATATGAAATATTTTGTACCTTTCAAACTCTGCTGTCCAGGGGGCACCACCATATTACTTTTTTATCCCGTAAGTGTCTATATGAGAGCATGGTCTCCTCTAAAATAAATATATCTCCATTTAAGTTAAAGGGAAAATACAGACCCAGATTTAGGTAATAATATAGAAAGTTCAAAATTAAGTCAACAGTTGTTCAAAATTTACTCCTGTATACATGAGAGAGAGTGAATCATAGAGATTGCTATCCAAAAGGTGCAGAATCTAAGCTTTTCTTATTTAATTTAAAAAAGAGCTGAATTAGACAAAAGGCATTCAAGTACTCCTGAATAAGCACAAAATCATCAGCATTACTAACTTTCCTGCCATGTTATTATATGTGAGTTATAATTCTTATTAAAATAGAGGAAAGAAGCCTTCCTTCTTTCCTTTCTTCCCTCTGTCCTTTCTGCCTATGTTCATTCATCATATATTTGTTGCCAACTATTTACCTGTACTGTTCTATGTTCTGGGAATTAATCAGTGAACAAAATAGATGAAAATATTTGCCTTCATGGTGTCTTTGTTCAAGCGGAGAGGATGATAATTGGTAACTCTTATGCAGTGTTTACTGTGAGCCAGGTATGGTTCATTGTTCATTATGCACATTAACTCACCTGGTCCTCCAAAATCAGATAGGAACTAGTAATATGTTTGACAGATAGGGAAATCACAGCACAGAGAAATTAAGTAACTTGGCTAAGTTACGCAGCTAGTAACTCATAGCACTGGACTTGAACCCAGGCCATCTGGTAGTCAGAGGCACTAACCTTAACTAGTAGACACACTGTTTATCTATGGTCTGAGTGCTGGTTTGACAACATACTAGAATCAGTCAGTTATCAGTTGTAGCTACAATTATCTTCATTTTTCCCTTCATTATTTCACCAATAATATATGGTCTCTGCAAAAAACTAGAAAACATAGAAAAGTCATAGGAAAAAGTCATAATCTCGGATCCTACCCCTTGAAGATAGTTGCTATAACACATATGTAGATGTATACATGTGTACGCACGTGTGTGCATAGCTGTGTATGTATTTATGTATTGCTCAATATGTAAGGTTTTGCAATCTTTGTTTTCACTTATGTCATTACTTTAAGCTGACAGTAATTTGTTATATAGACACATGCCCAGATCTTAACACAAAGAATGTATTTAATAAAAATGAAATACAAGTACCATAAGTTCTTTAGCCAAATCTCTGTTGTTGGATTTTATTTTTTCTATCATAAAAAAAAACGGAGGGAAAATGTCTAGTTTTCCTTTGCTAAGATAAATACTTAGAAGTAGAATTGTTGGAGAAAGAATAAAAGTAGCTAATTTTTTGAAAGATTTTGATTCATATTGCCAAATTATTCTCCAGTAAGGTTTTATTTACCAATGATATAAATATGTTCTTATATTCTCACAGCCAATTAATCCCAGATATTAATTTTCTTTTTAATATTTGCCAATCTGAGAGAAAATATAGTATCTCAGGATATGGATTATTTTCATTGGACTTTCTTAGTAACCAAATAGTAACGTTTATTTTGGCTTTTTTTTGATAGACTTTTTTTTTCCTACCCTATTTCAGGCTTATTTTTTGAGAATTTATTTATTTTTGCTTGCTTTCCATTATTCCTAGAATTTCTTCTTACCTATGTAAGCTTACTATGTTTGCTTTTTAAATGGATATATTAAAGTTTGTAAGGAAGATCTGTTGTGGTTGTTTAGAATTGTAGAAAACTAAAGTTAATCAACTGTCATCTTACCACTTCTTTCAGCCTAGATTTTGTGAAGTCTTTATGTGACGAAATGACAATCCATTATCAATGTTAATCACCTTATTGGACCATTTCCTTATCAAATTTATTTAATAAACCACCCATTTGCAAATGAGATTTTAAAATACCAGAGCCACTATTCCCTAAATGATGCAGTCGTCTCGTGTAAATTTATTCTTCTTATCTAATTGGGGAAATTTTGAAATAATAAAAGCTTTTATTAATAATGACATTTATTAATGGACTTCTGCCGAATATGCTCATAAAATGATTATGTTTTTTCTTGTACTCACACTAATTTTAATTTTTTATTCCTGGTTTTATCTATTTTGTCAAAATAGGTCCAAAATGCTCCCAATTTCCTTAAAGAAAAGTAATAGCTACAAAAATTTTTATTTTAATCAAAAATACATTACTAAATATCCTGTGGATTGTTTAAAAATAGGTAGACATTATGACAGAGCATGATATCATATGATAGATATGATAACAGTAACAGTAATAAGTAAACAAAATATGCCCTTTTCCCAAACAAAACAAAAACAAAAATATTTAACAGGTTACCTTAAGTTTCTGGAAACAGTGCTTTTACCTGGGCAAGGCTCCTCAGTATGTGATCGGGTAGGTTTTCCTTTTTGTTGAGCAAGCCTGAGCTCTCTGCCTCTACCTTAGTATCTAAAGGAGAAAGAAAGAAAAGAAAGAAGAAGCCATGAACCCGCTGTTCTCTGTAAGCCTGCACCCCCACCCACTGTCTTTCTCCCCATTAGGACTGTAAAGGCCCTTTGGGAGGCACCATTTGCCCTCGAGTCCTGCCTCTTCTTTTAGACTCTCAATACTCGTGCACCTTTTGTGTTCATAACTCTGGCTGATACACAATTTTCAGGATGAATAGTAGCCATTGTAGGACCAAGTCACCCCCCACCTCTATTCAATATGAAGTGATGTCTGGAGTTATGCCAGCTCTTCAGCCGCAGACCTGGCCTCACCTGCCCTGCCCCTGCTGCCTTTCAGTTAGTATCCATGAAACTTCCCCAACTGTCCACATCAAATTCAGGGTAAAGCACTAAACAAAGCCAATCTTTTCTTAAAGAGTTGTCTATCTTTAACAAACACTTAAGAAACTTCATTCTTCCTTTAGACTCTTCTTTCTTGTCCTAAAGTGAGTAAAATTTGTGATTGGGGAGAGAATTAGTAACGCCTGGAAAAGTCTGCTCATGTCACTTAGAGTCGCAGAGCAAGATCTCTATACCTTGATGAAGGTTAGTTTGCCTCTTTGTGGTTTGACACAACTGCACAATTAGGCCATAACTTGTCAGCCCAGACTTCTGTGTGACTTTCTTTTTAGCAGCTGTGTGTAAACTTTTAGCAGTTTTTTGTACACTAAAAGACTAGTTTACCTCCCTGGCCAAATGAAAACTAAGAATAGGAAGAGTTATTTAAAGATTGAGTTTATTTTGTTATTGGAGATTATTATTTTTTAATACATATAGAAGAATGTTTTAATCTAGTGATCTAGGAACAAAATCTTACCATTAATGGGATAGCTGAATATTGCAATGATATTTGTAATAGCGTTATGGCTTCTTGGTAGAAAAAAAAATTTCTGCCCTGTTTCATTCAATTGGATAGCATTATCATGTCTCATAAAGCTGTCAAGTTAATCTGAATCATAGATGTTTGACAGGCAAATAAAGATGAAAATCATTGTTCCAAAAATTGGGGATTATAGATCTCCTACAGAAATATACATGTTCAATTTAATAGTGATAATCCTTCAATTTAGATGAGCAGCATTATCTGCCTTGATAATTTTTTTTAATATCAAGGGCAGGATTTTATCTCCCACATCAAAAATAGTCTGAAAAATTATTACTTGGGGACCCTATGCACACTGTAAAAGTAAAAGCAATGATCTAGCATTTTTTTTCTTAGAGATATGAAAGTGGAATTAGAAACTATGCCTTTATAGGTTAAAAATAATCTCTTGAAGCTTATTTTCAATCAAATTTTATAGCAAATTCAAACCACTTTGTCTCTTAAGGGAATTCATCACGATGGTTATTTCTCCACTAAACCTGTTCTTTTAAATCTCTAAGAAATGGCAGAACAATTTATTACATTAAGAATGTTTACTGAAAGATTTTTATGAAGACTTGACCTTTAACTACAGCTTTCATATGCAGGCCTTGTGACTATTTTATTTCATAACATAAGAAAAAATATAAAGAAAAGTAATGAGCAAATATAATCAAGTATGCTACAGCATTTATTAATCAGGTTTGCTAATAGCTTTCATTTTTATATTTTGATGATAAAATTAAATTGTTTGTATAAAATGTAATATGAAGGATCCAATATGGGTTCTTATTTCAGTGAGGGTTGGAAATTGCTCAGCAATTTTTCTTTTTTTTTTAAGAGATTGTTAATTTTTATTTATTTAACTAAGGCTAGAATTGTGAAAGAAGAAAGAAAGGAAAGAAAGAAAGAGAAATAGAAACAGAGGGAGGGAAGGAGGAAGGATGGAAGGAAGGAAAGAAGGAAGACCTTCATTTTGTATACTTAGCCAACTTTTATCGCAAGATCCTATGTGCCATATTTTGTGCTTGAAATCATTCCACTTGGGCAAAGTCACGTAGCCAATAGGCGTGGCAAGATCCAAAACCCCTTCTCTTTACATTACTACCCTGCCTAACTGGTAACATTAAAATTTGTATAGAAATCATGTGTCAACAACAGGGAATGGTAAGCAAGAACTGTAGAAAAATTGGGGTCACAGAGACAAATTCGCTGTACTCATTCAACAGAGTCAAAGGAAATAGGCAAGATTATACACTTATTCTACATTTCTTCTTTCTTTTTTAGAGATGAGTAAATGTTCATTAACAAGAACAGTCACTGTATAGTCAAAAAACAACGTTTGTAGTTGCCTTTAGCAATAACTGCAAGTATCCACTATTACGGTTAATGAAAAGAATTAATATTCTTTCATTAAAAAACTATCATGTCAATATCCCTATTGAGTTAGTTTAAGGGAATGAATCAAGCACATAATCTCTGAAATTGGCAAATTCCAAATTTTTGAAGGCATAATTTAAATAATCAATGAAGCAACTTTTAAACATTTTATTTTATTGTGGTAAGAATACTTAACATGAGGTTTGCCCTCTTAACACATTTTTAGGTATACGATATAGTATTGCTAACTATAGGCATAATGTTGTACAGCAGATCTTTAGAACTTATTTTCATCTTGCATAATTGAGACTTTATCCCCATTGATAGCAACTCCATGTTTTCCATTTCCCCCAGCCCCAGGCATCTACTATTCTACTTTCTGATTCTATGAGTTTGACTATTTTCAATACCTCATGTAAGTGGAATCATACAGTATTTGTCCTTCTGTGACTGGCTTATCTCACTTAACGTACTGTCTTCAAAGTTCATCCATGTTGTTGCATATTTCAGAATTCCTTCTTTTGGGGGATGAATAACATTACGTTGCGTGTATATAACACATTTTCTTTATCCATTCATCTGTGGATGGACATTTATGTTGTTTCATATCTTGGCTATTGTGAATAATGCTGCAGTGAACACAGGAATGCAGATATCTCTTCAAAATCCTGATTTCAATTATTTTGGATATATACCCAGAAGTGGGATTGCAGGATCATGTGGTAGTTGTATTTTTAATTTTTGAGGAAACTCCATATTGTTTAAGATAGTGGCTGCACCGTTTTACATTCCCAACTACAGTGTTACAAGGGTTCCGATTTCTCCACATCCTTACCAACACTTGTTGTCTTTTAATTTTTTTTTTGATAGTAGCCAGCCTGACACCTGTGCAGTGATATCTCATTGTGGTTTTGATTTGCATTTTCCTGATAATAAGTGATGCTGAGCATGTTTTCATATACCTGTTGGCCATTTGTACATCTTCATTGGGGAAATGTCTATTCTAGCCTTTAGATCTTTTAAAAATCAAGTTTGAGGTCTTAAATTTAGGAATTAAATCTCTTTGAGTTGAATTTTCTGTATGGTCTAAGACATGGGTCCAACTTCATTCTTTTGCATGTAAATATTCAGCTTCCTCAACACCATTTGTTAAAGAGACTATCCTTTCTCCATTGTGCATTCTTGTCACCCTTGTCAAGGATCAGTTGACTATATACAAATGGGTTTATTTCTGAGCTCTGTATTCTGTTTCATTGGTCTATATGTCTGTTTTTATGACAGTACCATACAGTTTTGATTACTGCAGCTTTGTAAAATATTTCAAAATCAGGATGTGTGAGGCCTCCAGCTTTCTTCTTTCTCAAGATTGTTTTGGTGATTTGTGGTCTCATGCGGTTCCATATAAATTTTATTGTTGTTTTTCCTATTTCTGTAAAAAATGCCAATGGAATTTTGATAGGAATGGCACTGAATCTGTCGGTTACTTTGGATAGTATGGACATTTTAACAATATTAAGTCTTCCAATCCATGAATATGGAATGTCTTTCCATTTCTTTGTGTCTTCTTTAATTTCTTTCATCAATATTTTATAGTTGACCCCCTTAGCTAAGTTTATTCCTAAGTATATAATTATTTTTGGTGGTATTTTAAGTAGGATTGTCTTCTTAATTTCCTTTTCATTAGTTTGTTTATGGTGTATATAAACACACTGATTTTGGTATGCTGATTTTTGTGTCCTGCAACTTAATTAGTTTATTAGTTCTAATAGTCTTTTCTTGGTGAAGTCTTTATAATTCTATATATATAAGATCATGTTATCTGCAAACAGGGACAATTTTGCTTCTTCTTTTCCAATTTGGATGCTTTTTATTTCTTTTTCTTGCCTCATTACTCTTTACTAGGACTTCCAGTACTATACTGGAAAGAAATGGTGAGAATGAGAATCCTTGCCTTGTTGCTGATCTAAGAGGAGAAGCTTTCAGTTTGACACTGTTGTTGAGTATATTAGCTGTGGGCTTCCCATATATGGCCTTCATTATGTTGAGGTAATCTCCTTCTACTTCTTGTTTGTAGAGAGTTTTTATCATGAAAGGGTGTTAAATTTTGCCAAGTGCATTTTCTGCATCTAATTGAGATGATTGTATGATATCTGTCCTTCATTCTGTTAATGTGGTGTATCACATTAATTGATTTTCATGTGTTAAAATATCCTTGCATCCCAGGAATAAATTCCACTTGGTCATGGTGCATGATCCTTTTAATGTGCTGCTGAATTCAGTTTGCTAATGTTTTGTTGAAGATTTTTGCATCTGTATCCATCAGGGATATTGACCTGTAGTTTTCTTTTTTAGTAGTGTTTTTGGCTTTGGTATCAGGATAATGCTGTCCTCATAAAATGAGTTTGGATGTGTTCCCTCCTCTTCAAATTTTTGGAAGAGTTTGAGGATTGGCATTAATTCTTCCTTGAATGCCTGGTAGAATTCACTAGTGAAGCCACCTAGTCCTAGACTTTTTCTGAACCTCTTCGGGATATATTTGTTTGCTGATTCCATCTCCTTACTAATTATGGGTCTGTTCAGACTTTCTATTTCTTCATAATTCAGTATTTGGTATGTTGTATGTTTCTAGGAATTCATCCATTTCTTCTAGGTTATTCAATTTGTTGATGAGTAGTTGTTCATAGTAATCTCTTAGGATCCTATTTATTTCTGTGGCATCAGTTGTCATGCTTTCACTTTCATTTCTGATTTTACTTGTTTGAGTCTTTTGTCTTTTTTCTCAGTTGCTTTAGCTAAAGATTTGTCAATTTTGTTTATCTTTTCAAAAAACCAACTCTTAGTTTTCTTATTTTTTTCTGCTGATTTTCTCTTCTCTATTTTATTTATTTTTGGCTGAGCATCTTTTTTTTCAACATTTCATATAATTTTTTTCTTGGATATCAAACTCAGTAATTAAAGAATAAATACTACTGCTTCTAGAGGCATTGTTTTAATTATTGCTTTAATAATTTGCAAGTATAAATTTCAGTGGTAATTAATTGTTTTTAATCCCAACCCTGCTCAGAATAAAATTAATATTTTGTGGAAATATGTAAATTTTAAAGGCTTCAGTGAAAAAGATTGGCTCACTACAGAAATGCAGAACAGAGAGATAGAGGATCTTTGAATATTAGTTCCTGTTATTCTTATATTTTAATTGTAAAATATATGCTAAAAATTCTATAATATATTTACACATTGCATATCTTTTACAAAGTATAAAAGGATCACCAAACATAATTTTAAAAACTATTCTTTAAAATAATATATAACTTATGTGCATATATCCTTTTATAGTTTTGAAGACTGCTCTTAAGGATGTTGTCTCATCTGAATCACACAACCATGTTTAATGGAACAAGCAGGTATCATTATACCTATTATTCAGACTATAAATCTGACTCAGAGAGTTAAAATAATATATTTATTTTCAATGTCACACAGCAAGTAGTTAATGGGTCTGTGGCTTGAAACAGATTTCTCAACTTTTATTTTTTATTTATTTATTTTTTTTGTGAGGAAGACCAGCCCTGAGCTAACATCCATTGCTAATCCTCCTCTTTTTGCTGAGGAAGACTGGCCCTGGGCTAACATCCATGCCCATCTTCCTCTACTTTATATGGGACGCTGCCACGGCACAGCTGACAAGCAGTGTATCGGCAGGCGCCCAGTATCTGAACCGGCGAACCCTGGGCTGCCAAGCATGAACTAAATCACTATGCCACCAGGCTGGCCCCTCAACTTTTAGATAAAGATCTTTTTTAAATGTTTCCACAGACACCTCACTGTGTATTTATTTATTTATCTTTTTTGTTGAGAAAGATTCACCTTGAGCTAACATCTGTGGTCAATCTTACTCTGTTTTGTATGCAGGTTGCTGCCACAGCATGGCTGACAAGTAGTGTAGGTCCACGCCAGGGAACTGAACCTGCAAACCCAGGCTGCCTAAGCAGAGCATGCTGAACTTAACCACTAGGCCACCAGGTTAGCCCCACTGTGTATTTATTTTGAGAACACTAATAAACTTGATTATGTAAGGATAACATTTATAATGCTATACATTTTGATCTATAATAAGCTATCTTATGAAATTCAATTCAACATTATAGATTGTCTTCTATGTGCCTGGCATTTTTCTGTTCCCAGATAAACCCATGTAGCTGAAACATCAGCTCTTATCTCAAGAAGCAGACAGTAGTAGAGGCAGGTAAATGCATGATGTAGTATGATGCAGAGAGCTAGCCAGTAATTAATGAATATACAAGAAACCCAGAAGAAGAGGTAAGAGAGTTCAACTTTTCCTGGGTTGAGCCAACTTCATGGAGGATAGGACATTGGAACTGGAATTTGAAGGACCTCATTTCCCATTACACATAATGTGAAAACAGCAAGTTGCCCAGCTTGGTAAAATGAAAACCAAATGAAATTCAGCTAGCAAAACTTTTTCCCCTGGTTTCCACTCCATTTGGCTCCTTCTTTTATATTCACTTTATTGGTTGGTAATAAAACCAGCCACCCACTCTCTGAAATAGAAACCAGCCCTACTGATTCTTTCTTTGGCACATTCTTACATCAGTACACTCTCCTCTTTCCTATGGCCATATCATCTCTCAGCCAAACCATTGCAAAGCTCTGTTAGCTAATCTCCTAAGTACTAAGTACTAAGGACTTCCTGAATAAATCCCAAGTTGGTCTTTATAATAAATCAATAAATTTTTCTTAATGTTTAGACTTAGAAAAGTGTTCAGTTATTTGGGAGCAGGGGGTAAAGTTCAGATTTGGGTGAGTACACTAGAATTTAAGTTACTAGAGAGAGGGCCTTGTCAGTCTTGTTCAGTCTCCCATCTCTACCACTTAGCACAGTTCAAGGCAGTTTATATTAATTATTGAATATGTTAATGTAATTATACAAATATTATAATTTATGTACTAATATTTATAAATAATATATAATAAAAACTATTGAGTGCAGATCATCATGCTAGTTGCTTTACATTAGCATTTTCATTATATTTAAATATTTACATTATCTTTAATCTATATATTTATATTATTCTTAATCTCTAGAATGTTGCCAGAGGATATTTAGGTCTTTATTTTATGAGTGCAATAACTGAGACTTAGAGAGGTTAAAAAACTTGCCAATTGTCATGTAGTTGATAAGTGGCAGAACTGAGATTCAAAACAAGATTTGTTTGCCTCTAAAATCTGTATTCTTTCCTTTATAACATTCTGCCTTCTTTTTCTGTCTCTTATGGGTCCCATCTGACTATCCTTATTTATTAAGGTACCAAAAGGTCTTATTCATAAAATTTATCACCCTTTTGTCAGAGGAAGCTTCCTGTGTACATATTACCCTGCCCTCCCCTACTTCTCACTCTAAATATATTGGGGCTATTTTAAATGATTGAAAACACTTTCAAAAGCTTTAGAAAGAAGCAGTGGATTTAGAGACAATTTCTCTGCCTGTGCATCACTATTTTATCTCCATGGATTTTATAATTGAAATAAACAAGCAAGCTCTGACAAAATTTGTCCCCTCAAAGAATTTACTGTTTTTACAGTAATTGTATTTTTATAATGTTTTAACAGATTAGGAATTCCTCTCCATTGGGCTTAATGAATTAACCCTACTAGCTTATGGCTTCACATTGGCACACATTAGAAATGTACCTATGCTTGTGATGAATCCTCCCAGGATTAGATCAAATTTTAACAACATTATGTAAATAAAAACTAAAGGGCTAATAATTTCTCCAAGGATGAGTTAGGATGGGAACTGGCTACTCATCACAAACATCTGAGTAATCAGATTTTAGTAATTGTGGTTTTTTATTGTTGTCATATTATTTATTGTTTTGTCTTTTATTTTTGTTTTCCATTTTATTACTTTGGGTCTTTATATTTTAAAGACTGTCTTTTAAATTCTGGCATGTAAGAAGCTTGGGGTCGCCACTCCATCTTAAAAATAAAGAGCTGAACAAACTGAAAAGTCAACAACTTCTCTTAAAGAAAGGTCTTTAAGAATTCTTTCTGTCTTCTTAAAGATAAATGAGGTCAAAAGGCAAACTGCTGCCCTCCAAGTTGAAGAGACAGACAGGCAAATACAGAGAATCACAACTTACTGGAGTAGAACATGAGCAGAAACTGCCATGGGAACCAGAGCAGGGTTAGGAAAACCTGAATTGTAATTGACAAATTGCTGGAGCTCATTGTGGACAACTCAGAGTTAAAAACTCTAAGGGCACCTAGTCAGACAGGAGCCGCCATATCTTTGTGAGTTTTATCTCCAGAAGCTCAACCTGATTCTCATGGTAAATATCAGAGAAAAATCTTCTCCTGCTTCTGGCAGGGAGAAGGTAAAAGGAACCATTTTGAAATAATACCTGAGCATTCTGTTCTTCTTAATAAGGTCTCCCTTCAGGAGAAACTACTCACCAGAGCCTAACCTTCTGGGTTTTTTCAGAGCCTAACTGACCTGGAAGAAGGGAAATACCCAACTCCACCTCACTCTAGCCATCCTGTACCACCTAAGGGGGAGGAAAAAAACTGAGAATTATTTGTGAAGTTCAAGGTCTAGAGGCATAAGCTCACTCAAAGACTGAGACTTAATCATAGGATTGAGGAATGCTTTCCCTACCCCTATTACATTACTAAAGGACTATTTTCAGCAGTTCCTTTTACCCAGTACATCATGTACGGCTATCAAGAAAAATTGCAAGGCATCCTGAAAGATATCAAGCATAGATTGAAGAGACTCATATATTGTAGTGATGTTGGAATTATCAGATAGGGAATTTAAAACATCTACAATTAATGTGCTAAGGATTCTAATGGATAAAGTAGAAAGCATGCAAGAGCAGATGGGTAATGTAAGGAGAAGGATGGAAATCTTAAGAAAGAGCCCAAAAGAAATGCTAGCGATTAAAAAATTGTAATAGAAATGAAGAATGCTTTTGATAGGTTTATTAGTAGCCTGAAAATGGCTTAGGAAAGAATTTCTGAGTTTGAGCCTATTTTTATAAAAAACCCAAAACTGAAAAGTGAAGAGAAGAAAGACTGGAAAAAAAAAAAAAAAACAACACAATAAAATATCCAAGAACTATGGAACAACTACAAAGGTATAATATATGCATGATAAGAATACCAGAAGGAGAAGAAAGAGAGAAAAGAATAGAAGAAATATTTGAAATAATAATGTCTAAGAATTTTCTCCCAATTAATATCAGATACCAAACCACAGATCCAGAAAGGTCAAAGAACCCCATGTAGGATAAATGCCAAAATACACTACATCTAGATATATCATATTCAAATTACAGAAAATCAAAGATAAAGAAAAAATCCTGAAAGAAGCCAGAGGAAAAAGCCACCTTACCTATAGAAGAGCAAAGATAAGAATTACATCTGACCTCTCCTCAGAAACCATGCAAGCAAGAAGAGAGTGGTGTGCAATATTTAAAGTGTTGAGAGAAAAACACCTACCAGTATAAATTTCTGTAATCTGTGAAATTATCCTTCAAGGTGAAGGAGAAATAAAGATTTTATCAGGCAAACAAAAATTGAGGGAATTTATTGTCGGTAGACATGCATTGCATAAATGTTAAAAGAAGTTCATTAAGAAGAAGGAAAATGATATAGTTCAGCAACTCAGATCTGCAAGAAAAAAAGAAGAGCATTGAAGAAGGAATAAGTGAAGGTAAAATAAAAAGTTTTATTTTTCTTATATTTAATTGATCTGACATAATAGTTTTTTTTCAAAATAATAATTTCAACAATGTATTCAATTGTGTA
The DNA here is from genome assembly GCA_031878705.1 of Tapirus indicus. NCBI lineage: Eukaryota > Metazoa > Chordata > Mammalia > Perissodactyla > Tapiridae > Tapirus > Tapirus indicus. The sequence continues at coordinate 133,656,532 of CM062919.1, read as the reverse complement.
TGCTTATACATATACATGTGCTTATGTATGTTTATGTGTAAATGAAGTGAATGAGAGCAATGACATAGGGATGAGAGGGAGGAAGTAGGATTATTTTGTTATTATAAGGTGCTCGTTATATGAAAGTGGATTTGGATTAGCTGTACATGTATATTGTAAACTCTAGGGAAAACACTAAAAAAGTAAAAAAAAGAAGTATAACTGATATGCTAAGAAAGGAGAGAAAATGGAACCATAAAAATTGTTCAGTTACTTTTCCTGCCACAAAAGGTAGAAAAAGAGTGGAAGACAAAAATAATAATGAATAACATGGGCAAATAGACATTTTCTATTTATGATAGAAAACACTAACAAATATGGTAGATATTAATCCAACTATATTAATAATCACTTTTAATGTCAATGGTGTAAGCACCCCAAATAAAAGACAGAGATTGTCAGAGTGGATCACAAACAAGATCCAACTATATGTTTTCTACAAGAAACCCACTTTAAATATAAAGACACATATAGATTAAAAGTAAATGGATGGAGAAAGATATACCATGCTAACACTAATCAAATGAGAGCAAGAGTAGTTATATTGATTTCAGACTAAGCAGACATCAGACCAAGGAAAGTCATCAGGGATAAAGAGGAGCAACACGTAGTGTAGAGTGGTCAGTTCTCCAAGAAGACATAACAATACTTAATATGTATGCACCTAATGACAGAGCTTCGAAATGCATGAGGCAGAAACTGATAGAAGTGCAAGGAGAAAAGATGAATCCATTCTTATAGTTGGAGACTTCAATACCCCTCTATCAGAAGTGGACAGATCCAGAAGGCAGAAAATCATTAAGAACATAGTTGAAATCAATAACACCATCAATGAACTGTATATAATTGACATTTATTGACAATTTTATCTAACAATAGCAGAATACTCATTATTCTCAGCTCATATGGAGCATTCACCAAGATAGACCACATTCTGTGCCATAAAACATACATCAGCAAATTTAAAAGAGTAAAAATTATACAGTGTCTGCTCTCAGACCACACGGAATTAAACTAGAAAACAATAACATAAAGATAACTGAAAAATTCCAATATACATGGAGATTAAACAACTCATTTCTAAATAACACATGGATCAAAGAAGAAACCTCAAGAGAAATTTAAAAAATATTTTAACTAAAAGTGAAAACACAACTTCAATATTTGGGGGACTGCTAATAGGCAATTATACCAAGCAGTGAAAGCAGAGCTTAGAGGGAATTTTATGGAATTGAATGAATATATTAAAAAATAAGAAAGATCTAAAATCAATAATCTAACATTCTACCTTAGGAAAGTAGCTAAAGAAGAGTAAATTAAATCCAAAGTAAGCATAAGAAAAGAAATAATAAGAATTAGAATAGAAATCCATGAAACTGAAAACAGGAAATCAATAGAGAAAATGAGAGAAACCAAAAACTGGTTATTTGAAAATGTCAATAAAATTGATAAGCCAGGCCAACTAAGAAAAAAAGAGACATGATGATAAATACTAATATTGGAAATGAAAAAAGGAACATCATTACAGATCCAATGGAAATTCAAAGGATAATAAAGGAGTACTATGAACAACTTTCTACCCACAAATTTGATAACCTAGATGAAGTAGGCCAATTCCTTGAAAGACACAATCTGCCAAACTCACACAAGAAGAACTAGGCAATCCTAATAGGTCTATATCTATTAAAGAAATCAAATCAATAATTAATAACCTTGAATAGCAGAAAACACCAAGCCCAGATAGGTTCACTGATGAATGCTACTATACATTTAAGGAAGAAATTTTACCTATTCTCTACAATTTCTTTCAGAAGATATAAGCAGAGGAAATAATTCCTATCTCATTCTGTGAAGCCAGCATTGCTCTAATACGAAAACCAGACAAAGACATTATAAGAAAAGAAAATGATAGACCAATACCTCTCATGAACACAGATGTAAAAGTCCTCAATGAAATACTAGCAAATCAAATCCAACAATATAGAAAAAGAATTATACAGAAATGATCAACAAAGTGAAAAGGCAATCTATGGAATGGGAGAAAATATTTGCAATTCTCTATATCTGATAAAGGGTTAATATCCAAAATATGTAAGGAACTCATCCAATTTAGTAGCAAAAAAATAATCCAATTAACAATTGGATGGAGGACCAGAATAGAAATTTTTCCAAAGAAGATGTACAAATGGTCCAGAGATGTATGAAATAGTGCTCAATATCACTCATTATCAGGGAAAGCAAATGAAAACCACAATGAGATATCACCTCACACCTGTTAGGCTGGATATGATCAAAATGACAAGAGAGAACAAGTACTGTCAAAGACGTGAAGAAAAGGGAACCTTTGTGCACTGCTGGTGGGGATGTAGTTTGGTTCAGCCACTATGTAAAACAGTGTGGAGGTTCCTCAAAAAATTAAAAATAGAACTACAATATAATCCAGCAATCACACTTCTGGATATATTTCTGAAGGAAATTAAATCACTGTCTCAAAGAGATATCTGCACCCCTCATGTTCAGTGCAGCATTATTTGTATTAGCCAAACATGGAAACAACCTGAGTGTGTCTTGATAGGTGAATAGATAGAGAAAATGTGATGTATATATCACAATGGAATGGAATATTATTCAGCCATAAAAAAGAAAGAAATTCTGCTATTTGCAACAACATGGATAGATTTGAGGGCATTATGTTAAGTGAAATAAGTCAGACAGAGAAAGACAAATACTGTATAATCTCACTTTTATATGAAATCTTTAAAAAAAGTTAAATTCATAGAAACAGAGTAGATTGGTGGTTGCCAGGGGCAGGGCATGGGGGAAATGGGTGAAGGTGGTCAAAAGGTGCATATTTCAGTTATAAGATGAATAAGTTCTGGAGATATAATGTACAGCACCACGACTATAGCTAAAAATATTTTATCGTATACTTGAAAGTTGCTAAGAGTAGATCTTAAAAGTTCTCACCACACACACACAGACAAAAGATAACTATGTGAGGTGATGGATGTGTTAACTCAGCTTACTATGGTAATCATTTCACAGTATGAAATCAGCAGGGAGGTTGGTGTCAAGATGATGGTGTAGGTGGACTCTGAGCTTACCTTATCCCACAGACACAACAAATTTATAGCTACCCTTGGAAAAATTACCTCTGAGAGAGAACTTAAAACTGGACAAAAAGAACTCCCACAATAAGAGACAATTCTGACTGAGATGGAAGAGTCAGAAATTCCTTTCTGGAGAGGAAAACACACCTTCACAAGCCATAGCACTTCATGGCTGCCCAGGAGCAATCCAAAGGTACACATCGTTCCTTGGAGGAGTGGGGGCCTGAGCAGGGGAGTGTTACTGCTATAACCATCTTTTGGTCCCAGCACAACCAAGATGAGTGTCATAGTGTCTGGCTTTGCTGGCTGCTTATAGCAGTAGGGAATATCCCCAGAAAAGCTATAGGACATAAGGAAAGAAAAGCCAGCTCTTAAAGACCCATGCATAAATTCACCCATTTCAGAAAACAACACAAAATCACCAGAAAGAAAGAAGCACAGTCCTTTGGTGAAAAGAGACTCACCTCATAGGCTCTGGGTGCATCTTGGTGAGAGGTGAGACCTCTCCAGGGACTAAGACATTGGTGGCAGCCATTACTGTGACCCAGCATAAGTGTGCTGATGCAGACGCTGGCAGACACGAGTGGAGTTCTTCCCCTGGCCTGTTAGCCCAAGTATCTGCCCCACCCACTAGAGCACTGATTTAATCCAGCTCAGCCAAGGCAGGCAGCCTTCCCTAGGGACTAGTCCCACCCAACAGCAAGCCCTCAGGCAACTGGTATGCCTGCATAGACTGGGTGCCTGGATCACTTGCATCTGGGCCTGTGGGTCCAGCTCTGTGGAGGCGGGCATGTGCAAGTAGCAGGTTGAGTATGTGGGGCCTCTGCAGTGGGGCAACTGGGTCCACTTCAGGGGGTTGGGGGACACACATGGGGCAGGCCTATGTTGACAGGGTATGTGACCCTATGGGTGGTGGGTCTTGTCAGCTGCAGAAAACTTGTGCTTCTCAAATAGCCATGTAGGAGATTGGCCCCACCTTCCAAAGCCTGAAGCAATTAGGTGCTCTTGTGCCTCGGGCCAGCCCCACTCAGCTGCAATCTTGAAAGAGCTGACAAGAGCCTTGTAGGCAGTAGACCTACAGCAATTGTAAGCCCCTGAGTCTAACAACCAGACATGCTGGGGGCCTACTCACTTAACAGAAAAACTGCAATAGGAATGTGCTATGAGACATTGCAGCTGACTCTGCTGGGGCCAGCCCCCACACCCAATAAAGTGACCGAAGTGTCCATAGCAGTCACACACAGCTGAGCAATACAACCAGCCATCCAGGGGGACAGCCCAGCCTTCCTGGGCACCTGCAGCAAAAGCAACCCTGCCACAGCAGAAGGACATCTGTCCCACACAAGGGTCACTCTTGGAACATTTGGAACTGGTGACGAGAGGGAAGCATATGGATGGGCCTCATGAGACATCTCTTACATAAGACCACTTCTCCAAGATCAAGAGACGTAGCTGACCTACCTAATACATAGGTATAAGCACAGAGAAAAAGGCAAAATGAGGAGGCAAAGGAACACATTCCAGGTAAGGGAACAGGAAAAACCCCAGAAAAAGAACTAAATGAAACAGAAATTAGCAGTCTATTGACAAAGAGTTCAAAGAGTCATAAGGATGCTCACTGATCTTGGGAGAAGAATGGATGACCTCAGTGAGAATTTCAACAAAGGATTGGGAAATGTAAAAAGGAACCAATCAAAAATGAAGAATACAATACTAGAAATGAAAAATTCACTAGAAGGACTCAAAACCAGAGTAGATGATACAGACGAATGGATCAGTGAGCTGGACAAAAGACTAGAGGAAATCACCCAAGCTGAACAGCTAAAAGAAAAAAGAATTAAAAAGAATGAGGTCCTCTGTGACATCAAGTGCACCAAAATCCATGTCATCAGTGTCCCAGAAGGAGAAGAGAGAGACAAAGGGGCAGAGAACCTATTTGAGGAAATAATAGCTGAAAACTTTCCTAATGTAAGGAAGGAAACAAACATCCAGATACAGAAAGCACAGAAAGCACCAAACAAGATAAACCCAAAGAGGCCCACACCAAGGCACATCATAATTAAAATGTTCAGAATTAAAGATAAAGAGAGAATCCTAAAAGCAGCAAGAGAAAGGCAATAAATTATGTACAAAGGAAACTCCATGAGGCTATCAGCTGACTTCTCAGGAGAAAACTTACAGGTTGGAAGAAAGTGGCACATATATTTAAAGTGCTAAAAGGAAAAAACCTACAGCAAAGATTTCTCTACCTGGCAAGGTTATCATTCAGAATGGAAGGAGAGAGAAAGAGTTTCCCAGACAAGCAAAAATTAAAGGGGTTTATCACCAAGAAACCAGTCCTGCAAGAAATCTTAAAGGGACTTATTTAAGGGGGAAAGAGAAGACCACAAATAGGAAAAAATTATCTGCTTCCATGATAAGAGGGTAACAGATACACACACACACAAAAAGAAGTTAGATATGATATCAAAAACATAAAATGTGGGAGGAGGGGAGTAAAAAAGTAGAGCTTTTAGAAAGAGGTCAAACTAAAGAGACCATCAATTAATTTAGATTGCTATATACATAGGTTATTATATATGAACCTCATGGTAACCACAAAACAGAACCCATAATAAATACAAAAAAAAAATCTAAGAGAAAAGAACCCAAACATAATACTAAGGAATGCCATCAAACCATCAGGGAAGATAGCAAGAGAAGAAGAAAGGAACAGAGAAGAACTACTAAAATACCCAGAAAAAAGTAACAAAAGGGCAATAAGTACATACTTATGAATAGCTACTTTAAATTTCAATGGGCTAAAGGTTCCAAGCAAGAGGCATGGGAGGCCAGCCCAGTGGTGCAGTGGTTAAGTTCACATGCTCTGCATCAGAGGCCTGGGGTTCACAGGTTCAGATCCTGGGTGTGGACCTACACACTGCTTGTCAAGCCATGCTGTGGCAGCGTCCCATATAAAGTAGAGGAAGATGGGCATGGATGTTAGCCCAGGGCCAATCTTCCTCAGCAAAAAAGAGGAGGATTGACAATGGATGTTAGCTCAGAGCTAGTCTTCCTAACACACACAAACACACACACACAAAGGCATGGGGTGGCTGATTGAATAAAAAACAAGACCCATATGTATGCTGCATACAAGAGACACACTTCAGACCTAAAGACACTCACAAACTGAAAGGATGGAAAAAGATACTCCATGCAAATAGCAATGAAAAGAAACCTGGGTGTAGCAATACTCATATCAGACAAAATAGACTTTAAAACAAAATCTGTAACAAGAGACAAGGAAGGACACCACATAATGATCAAGGGAACAATACATCAAGAGGATATAACACTTGTAAATATCTATGCACCCAACATAGGAGCACCTAAATATGTAAAGCAGTTATTAAGAGACATAAAAGGAGAAATAGACAGCAACACAATAATAGTAGGGGACTTTAACAATCCACTTACACCAATGGATAGATCATTCAAACAGAAGGAAACATTGGCCTTAAATGACACACTAGATCAGATGGGTTTAGTAGATGTATACAGAACATTCCACCCAAAAACCAAAGAATACACATTCTTTTCAAATGCACACGGAATATTCTCCAGGACTGATCACATATTAGGCCACAAAACAAGTCTCCGTAAATTTAAGAAGATTGAAATAATACCAAGCATCTTGTCTGACCACAGTGGTATGAAACTAGAAATCAACTCTAGGGGAAAAATCAGAAAAGTCACAAATAGGTGAAGATTAAACAAAATGCTACTGGATAACAATTGGGTCAATGAAGAAATCAAAGATGAAATAATAATACCTGGAGACAAATGAAAATGAAAATACGACATGCCAGAATTTATGGGATACAACAAAAGTGGTTCTAAGAGGGAAGTTTATAGCAATACAAGCCTATCTCAACAAACAAGAAGGATCTCAAATAAACAACCTAACAGTGCACCTAAAGGAACTGGGAAAAGAAGAATAAACAAAGCCCCAAATCAGCAGAAGGGGGAGAATAATAAAAATCAGAGCAGAAATCAATGAAATAGAGACCAAAAAAAAAAAAAATAGCCAATAGAAAAAAAATCAATGAAACCAAGAGCTGGTTCTTTGTATAGATAAACAAAATTGACAACCTTTAGCTACACTCAACAAGAAAAAAAGAGAGAAGACTCAAATAAATAAAATCAAAAATGAAAGAGGAGAATTTACAACAGACACCTCAGAAATACAAAAGATTGTAAGAGAACAATGTGAAAAGCTATATGCCAACAAATTGGATAATCTAGAAGAAATGGATAGATTCTTAGAATCATACAACCTTCCAAGACTGAATCAAGAAGAAATAGAGAATTTGAATAGACCAATCACCAGGAAAGAGATCAAAAGAGTAATAAAAAACCTCCCCCAAAATAAAAGTCCAGGACCAGACGGCTTCCCTGGTGAATTCTACCCAACATTCAAAGGAGACTTAATACCTATCCTTCTCAAACTCTTCCAAAAAATTAAAGAAGAGGGGAAGCTTCCTAACTCATTCTATGAAGCCAACATTACCCTGATACCAAAACCAAACAAGAACAACACAGAAAAGAAAATTACAAGCCAATATCACTGATGAATATTAATGCAAAAAGCCCCAACAAAATACTAGCAAATTGAATACAGCAATACATTAAAAAGATCATACACCATGATCAAGTGGGATTTATTCCAGGGATGCAGGGATGGTTCAACATCTGCAAGTCAATCAATGTGATACACCAAATTAACAAATTGAAGAATAAAAACCACATGACATCTCAATAGATGCAGAGAAAGCATTTGGCAAGATATAGCATCCATTTATGATAAAATCTCTGAATAAAATGGGTATAGAATGAAAGTACTTCAACATATTAAAGGGCATATATGACAAACCCACAGCTAATATCATTCTCAATGGTGAAAAACTGAAAAGCTATCCCTGCAAGAACATGAACCAGACAAGGATGCCCACTTTCACCTCTCCTATTTAACATAGCATTGGAAGTCCTAGTCAGAGCAGTCAGGCAGAAGAAGAAATAAAAGGGATCCAAATTGGAAAGGAAGAAATGAAACTGTCAGTATTTGCAGATTACATGATTTTATATGCAGAAAACCTTAAAGACCACCAAAAATCTTCTAGAAATAATAAATGAATATGGCAAAGTTGCAGGATACAAAATCAACATACAAAAATCAGTTTCATTTCTATACACTAACAGCAAAGTAGCAGAAAGAGAAATTAAAAGTACAATCCCGTTTACAATTGCAACAATAAGAATAAAATACCTAGGAATAAACTTAACCACAGAGGTGAAAGATCTCTACAATGAAACTATAAAACATTGTTGAAAGGAATTGAAGAAGACACAAAGAAATGGAAAGATATTCTGTGCTCTTGGATTGGAAGAATTAACATAGTTAAAATGTCCATACTTCATAAAGCAATCTATGGATTCAATGCAATCCCTGTTAAAGTCCCAATAATAATTTTCACAGAAATAGAACAAAGAATCCTAAAATTTATATGGGACAACAAAAGATCCCAAATAGCCAAAGGAATCCTGAGAAAAAAGAACAAAGCTGGAAGTATCACATTCCCTGATTTCAAAATATACTATAAAGTTAGAGTAACCAGAACAGCATGGTACTGGCACAAAAACAGACACACAGATTAATGGAATAGAATTGAGAGCACAGAAATAAACCCACACATCTATGGACAGCTAATTTTCTACAAGGGAGCCAAGAACATACAACAGAGAAAGGAAAGTCTCTTCAGTAAATGGTGTTCAGAAAACTGGACAGCTACATGCAAAAGAATGATGTAGATCATTATCTTACACCATACACAAAAATTAACTCAAAATGGATTAATTACTTGAATGTTAGACCTGAAACTATGACACTTCTAGAAGAAAACACAGGCAGTATGCTCTGCGACATCAGTCTTAGTAACATATTTTCAAGTACTATGTCTGACTGGGCAAGGGAAACAATAGAAAAAATAAACACATGTGGCTACATCAAACTAAAAACTTCTGCACAGCAAAGGAAACCATCTCCAAAACGAAAAGACAGCCTATCAATTGGAAGAAGATATTTCCAAACCAAAAATCTGATAAGGCATTAATGTCCAAAATGTATAAAGAACTCATACATCTCAACAACAAAAAACCTAACAACCCAATTAAAAAATGGGCAAAAGATCTGAACAGACATTTCTCCAAAGAAGATATACAGATGGCCAACAGGCATATGAAAAGATGTACAACATCATTAACTATCAGGGAAATGCAAATCAAAACTACAATGAGATATCACCTCACTCCTGTCAGAATGGCTATAATTAAGAAGACAGGAAACAACAAATGTTGGAGAGGATGTGGAGAGAAGGGAACTCTCATACACTGCTGGTGGGAGTGCAAACTGGTGCAGCCACTATGAAAAACAGTATGGAGATTCCTCAAGAAATTAAGAATAGAACTACCACATGAACCAGCTATTCCACTGCTGGATATTTATCCAAAGAACGTGCAAACACAAATATGTAAAGATACATGCACTCCTCTGTTCATTGCAGCATTATTCACAATAGCCAAGACTTGGAAGCAACCTAAGTGCCCATCAAGGGACAAATGGATAAAGAAGATATGGTGTATATGCACAATGGAATACTACTCAGCCATAACAAATGATGAAATCTGGCCATTTGTGACAACATGGATGGAACTTGCTAAGTGAAATAAGTCAGAGGGAGAAAGTCAAATACCATATGATCTCACTCATAAGTAGAAGATAAAAACAACAAAACACAAACACATGGAGACAGAGATTGGATTGGTAACCAGAGGGGAAGGGGAGAGGGAGGGATGATTAGGCACATGTGTGTGGTGATGGATTGTAATTAGTATTTGGGTGGTGAACATGATGTAATCCATACAGAAATCAAAATATAATGATGTACACCTGAAATTTATACAATGTTACAAACCAATGTTACCACAATAACAAAAAAATCAGCACATTGTACCCTTTATACTTACGAATAATTATATGTCAATTGCATCTCAATAAATCTAGAAAAAATTAAAAAAAATTGATTTACCTAAATGTTTACTTAGGTCTGCTTGGAATACTGTTTCCTTAACTCTTTGATAGAACATGTGCATAGCATTTCTCCTACCTCTTCACCCACTCTTTCTCAGCCATCTTACAGGGTTCTTTTTCCTTTACTATCTCTTAAATTTTGGACTTCCTTATCAGGAGAGCTCCTGTGTCCATATCTCCTCTTATTCTGTAGTTTGACCTTCGATGCTTTCATCTAACACTCAATTTCAAGATTTATCTACATTCTGGCATTGAGCTCTGGATCTATATATTCAAGTTCTTTTCAAATATGATCGCCTAGATGCCCCACATACACTAAAATTTAATACGTCAAAAGATGGACTTTTTGTATTTGCCTATCTCAACTCCAAATTTTTTTCTGCATTGTTCCCCATCTTAGCGAATGATCACACTCAATTGTCCAAATGAGAAACTACTTGTTGTCCTTAATTCTCCATCTTTGTTCATCTTGATTGTCTCTTACATATGTGTTGAATTCATCTAATTCTCTACGCTCTCACTTCCAGTGTCCTAGTTCAGACAACCTGAAACTCCAGCCTCAATTACTACCAGTGATTCTAACTCATCTCTTCCCTGTTGGTTCATCCTCTGTATTATAGCTGTAATTATATTCCTAAAATATAAATAAGATTGTGTCACTCAACTTAAAATCATTGGTTCATTCCCCATTACCAATAAGATAATATCCAAACTCTTTTAACACAATTTAAATATCTCTTCCTCCTTGGAACCATGCCTACTTTTTTAGCCTCATCCCTTACCACTTCCCTCCCCAACTGTATGCCCCAGCAATATTATTTTACTTTCATTAAAAAGATCACCTCATTTACGATTTCACTGTCTCCTCTAAGTCTTTCCCAACCATCCAAGTGTGGATTAGGTGTTAGGTTCCTCCATAGAACTCTGCATTTCCTTCTTTGTGGCCTTTATTACATTCAATTTTAATTCGCTGTTCACTTGTACGCATCCTCACTTGGCTACAAAGTTTCTGTGAAGGAGCACCCATTGTCTGCCATGCACTCCCTTGTATTCCCAGCACTTTATATTGAGAAGGCACAGCATATACCATAGTGAATGAATGAATGAACTTGTTTTGGAGACTTTGCATAAGGATGCAAGGGGAGGAGAGAACTCAGCAGAAAAAGAAATAACATTTATTTAACACACATCATTAGGCTAAATGTTTTAAAATGTATTACTACTTTTAAACTCAAAAATTAAAAACAGATATGATCAAACTAATGTTCAGAAAGGTTAACTAACTTGCTCAAGAACACATAGGTAGCAATTGGCAGAACTAGGATTTGAACTCTAAACATTATAGTGTTTTCTACTCTATGTTATTTTTTCATTCATGCCAGAAGCTTTGGAAATAATTAAAGAGAGGTGGGAGGCAACATGGATTTCTTTGGCAGGAATCCATTTAAGAATCTTGAGACATCTTGGTGAGTCTACGATGAATTGTTGGTGTCTTGACACTTCCTGAAACTCACATATTGCTATTATTCCAGATCCCATGTCAGCAACATGATTTGTTTTATTATTTGATCAGTTATGGTCTTATCGTTAAGTATGCTGAACTCAGTTCAGAGATATTTATGAATTTATCATTGAAGACCATCTATCCTAGGGGCATATGAATAAATACAATGATACCTAGTGAGAGTAAGAGAAAAGCATTGAAGATATTGATCATTATCCTGAAAAAGCTGAGAATTCTGTGGTGCCAAAGAAGAGAGGGTCCTGCCATACAATACTAGCTGCAAATCTTCTTTAACTAAAATAGTGAAAAGTCATTTTCATAACAAACTTATTATATATAATGCATTGTTCTCTGTGCTTTACATTTATTACTCAACTCTACCAACTACCTAGTGAGTAGTCATTATCCTTCATTTTTATTTAGGAATCTGAGTCACAGAAATTGCCCGAGATCACATAAATAATAAGTAGTTGAGTTAAAATTTGAACCCAGGCAGTCTAGTTCTGAAGTCAGTCATTATAACCGTGGTGCTGGGCTTTAGAATGGTGTCTTTAAGTATCTTTTCCTGTGATACTTTGAATATAAATTTTATTTTTAGAAGCTGTTGCTGTTTGCAATTAGTTACACTTGTTTTCACCCCTGCTAAGGATCACCACTAGGAAAGATGTGTTGTCAACAGTGTTTCCATTCTCTTGGATGATAGCAAGATGAAATTTGTTTCTAAGTAAAGAAGGTAACATTTCTAAGTCATTTAGCTTCTTTTTGTGCCCTACATATTTTTATGTATATATCTCCATAACCAGTGATCAAGATGACCTTAATGGTCCCTCAGCTTGAGTAAACTTTAGGTAGGTTTCTTTCTGACTCTAAGCCCCTGAACTCTCTTTTCTTAGATCATTTTCTTTAGACACCTTCTAGTTGTAAATGTTTTCTCGGCCCCTTTGAGATATAAATCTTTCAAAAAGCCTCTTTCCAGTTTTACACCCCAGATATACCTTTCTCAAGGATCTGAAAAACATCTCTTTGAAATGTCATCAAAGGAGATGCCATCCCCATCTCCCAGTCTCTATTGGATGGTGGGAGCCTAACTTTGGCAGATGTCTTGCTGCAAGTTGGTAACATTATCTCCTGTCAAAAAAGTAAGAGAAGTTTCCTTTCTCTTTGGGTAAAGCCAACTAGCAAACACAGATGGCCTATGATCTCCTTTTCAGTCCAGCCTTCAAAAGCTCTACTGCCCTTTGTTTTAGTGGGATTCAGTTCAGACTTAATTCTGGCCTCTCTCACCTGTTGCTATAGGCTTGAGTGAAGTCTTCTTCACCTGTTTAACTTTTTCTGTTGCAATTTTTGTTTTGACATCATGTCTGTAGAAGCACATGACAAAATCAAGGTTTATATGTTGACGTTAAAGATCAGTCTTTCCTAGGTCTTAGTTTCTTAATCCTTTACAAACATTCAAAACTGCAAGACTTTGGTGAAGATCAGTTTACTATTTTTATATTTTTTGAAAAAAGAAAAGGAAATTGAGCCTCAAAACCAGTCTTTTGTGAGCAGTTTAACATCAAATGGAAAAACCTTCTGGAGAAGAAAGTAAATTTCCCCCATTTTTTGTTGTGAGATCAAGATATTACATCTCTTTATAAAAGTTAAGAAGGTAAAGATCTTAAAATATGTATGTGTGTTACAATATTATTGGGGGGTGGGGGCTGGAGGAATTTTAACCATAAGGATGATATAAACAATATTACCATTGTTTATAACTGCCTATGATCATTTAGATATTCTTAACGTAACCAAAAGAGAGAGGTGTTAGCTATTCTGATTGCTGCTTTTGTTTTATTGGCAAACTCTCCAGTGGTTTCCATTGAAGATTGACTGGAAACAACTTTTTTCCTCTGGAAGTTTTCACTTATACTGTAATTTATTTGGCATTTTCATAGTTATCTGGGATTGTTTTCTTCAAAAATAAAAAGGGCAGTATGTTCAAGTACGACATGTTTTATTTTTTCATCCAATGTTAAAAAAAACCCCAATACAATATTTGCATATTTTTCAAATTGCTTTGTGTGCTTTCTGAAGCAGTGCTAAGCAGATCAGCCCATTTATCTGAGGAGGAAATGATATCCTAAAGTACATTGAGAAACCTCACTTGTTAATTAGCTTCTTAGTGTTCTTGTGCCTCTATACGAAAACAAAAACAAAAACCTACAAAATACAAAAAGACCATAAATCAATTAATCAAGTTAATGGCTTCCTTTGGGACACTCAAGCAAATTTTAAAACTGCTTTTAAGTATAAAAATTAAAAATTGAATACTCTGGGAAGAAAACATATATCATTTGAGCAGAGTAGTTAACTGATTTGGGGAGAAAAAAATAACGGAGGGAATTCAACACAGCATATTTGATCAAATATTTTTCATGTATCTGCTCTCTGGGGATAAATATTAAGTGAAATTTTGTTTTCCCATAATTCTCATCAACTCTAAAAATAGGCATTATTTGGCTTAACTTTTTTAACCCAGGAGTAATTCCTTTTCAAGTTATATTTGTCAAAGCTAAATGAAATCTAGCTTAAAATGCAATATATAAACACCATGAGGTGGCCACTTCTGATTGAGCATTTTTGTTCCTTTTCTGGAATTGCTAAGTCTGAGTAGAGAACATAATAAGGATGTGTTAACGCTTCCATTAACTTTAGTACCATACCATAGGGACTTTAATCATTAATTCAAAAAGTAGGCATTTCAGACAAAAAATAATCTCCTTTTGGAGAAAAGTCCTTTCAATCCTCCAAGCATTTTTGATGTGGGTACTTACTAGAGCTTCTACCTGAAAGTGGTACTCAGGAGGGATTCTCTGCCAGAGCCACCAGGGTTAGATCAAAGGCATCAACATCAACAGATTTCTCTTCATGCTCGCTCTGTCTGACAGTTTAGATTAGAAATATCTACCAGCTGTTCTGTTTCCTACCTTTCTTGGTTTTGGTAAGGAGACAAATATAACAGATTTATCAACATTTTTTTCTATAGCTAAAATGTCAGTCAGCTTTCCAAATACAAAACAACAACAAGAAAAACACTTGCTTTTAAAAAAGTCAGGACTTCAAGCCACACTGCACTTGATTTTTTAATAATGAGACCACCCACAAAATTAAACATACATATAAGCTACTTTTCCTTTTGGATGAATACAAGAAGAGAAAAAAAATACAGTGATTCTTATTAAAATTGCAGAACATATAAGTATCATCAGAAAAAGAAGAAACAAACAAAAAGAAAAATGCAGCTCGTGGCTACTTTGTAGATGAAATATAATCTGGCAGAGGAAGGGGCTGAGGGGAAACAGGAAAAGGCATTTATTGACTGCTTGAAAATTTGTTTTCTGTGTGACCTTAGCCATTTCCCGCAACCTGGATAGTTTTTCATTTCCTATTTTTAAAATAAAAATAATATTTGCCCTTCCTATCTGAAAGAACTCAAAGGAGGAATGAAAAAGGTTTGCATATTGTAAAACATAGTACAAATGTAGAAGATTACTACTTTTGAACTCATTGAATCTGTAATTTATAAAATAACCATTGAGTTTTGAAATATTTTTCACTCTTTCACGTATTTAACATGGATTGTGGAGCTTAGTTGAGTCCAGTAGAATATTGATTTGGAACTCTTGGGAGAGTCCAGGTGGTTTTTACTCATTGTAATTGGTCTCTGGTTTCACTGTCTGACTCACCACTCTTCCCCTGTTTTTCTCTTTCTTGCTAAGTTCATTGCAACCAGTGACAAAGTGCCAGAGACTGAGGGCCCTTCTGTCTTTCCAGCCAAGAATGCAGTGGAGACATCTGAATTAGGGTCTGATTTGCCATCATTACCAAGGGATGTAGAATGGGGGGAAGAGAGGGCGACAGTGAAATCTTTATTTTGACCATACATTGGATCTGTCTCTTCCTGACAGTGGAAAACTGACCTCTGTAAGTGACGCTAGCATACAGGCTGCTCTTGAGAACAACCATATCTCTGGATAGCTGCATGTGCTTTGTGCTCATTATTTACCCTTAGAATGTGCCTGAATGAGATCTGGAATGCTATGGACATGTTTTCATTCAGAGGACATACCCAGGATGAATCACCCAATCCTCTAAATTCTTAGTTGGAAGCTCTCCTTGTGGGGAAGGCATTGGGGCTGTGGGTGTGAGTGGTCGCTTGTAGTTTCTCTGGCATATGGAGAAAACCTCTCTGGAAGATGCAAGGGGGTCTGGACACTGTATGGGAGATGTAGTCAAGACTAATGTGTCAGGCTAGTTGTTGATTTTTGCTACCAGTCACCATGACTTCCCAGATGGTTTTGCCCCTTTGCCTCTGGCCTAATCCACACCAGAGAGCACGTACCTTAAAACAGAAAAGACACAGCCAACACATGCCTAGAAGAGGACAGTGAGGCAAGGGGTAGTCCTAGGAGAGGAGTGGTTGGGTCATTCAGCTGAATGGTGTATCATTGTCTCCCACTCTGCATTATTCTCAGCCCCAATCATATTGATGTGGTGTGTTATGGTGAACACAGCCATTCTCTCTAGGAGACTTTATCCACTTTCCAGAAGCACAACAGCAATTGTTTTCTCACTAAGAGAAGCCATTGCAAATCTGGAAGACAATCCCTCCCTTAGTCTCCAGGAAACTTCTCTATAGAAGGCCCCTGCATTCAGATGATGTTCTAAAGTCCTCGGACAATAATCCAGGAAGAAAATTTCAATTATCTTAATATCTCTGAATTATTTCAATTATCTAACCAATCTCTCAAATAAGACAGAGCTTCAAGAATGTACAGACACATTAATCAGACATCCCAGAATGACAGCATTAGAAGAGACTTTAGTCCAAGTCTTCTAAAACAAAGAGTAATCCTTTAAAACAGCACCATTGGCAAAACATTATCCAGACTTGAACATCCACAATAGCAGGAAGCGTATTTGCTCACAGGCTTTTCCGTGTGAGAGAATGCACCCAGGTTTGCGGGTAAAAAAGACTTGTTCCCAGCTCTGCCCTTTACTAACTGTGTGAACGCAGGCTGGGTCTTTTACCTTTGGCTTCCTGGAAGAGAAAATATCTTTTTTATTGCACTAATCTAAGCATGAGGTGAGCCACTGTGAATCAAGCATCAAAGAACTGCTTAATAATTGATAGATTTCTTCCCACCCCTTTCATGGTTGGAATCTGCCTTCTGCCTTAAGTACTACCACAAACTATGTGACCTCGAGAAAAGTACTTAACCTCTCTGGGTCTCAACTTCTTTGGATGTAAAATGAGAACCTTGGAATGATTGATTCTAAGGTCTCTCCAAGGACATTTTTCACTAAAATATGAAACATCAGGGTAGATTTCTGAAGACATTACCTTCACTTTTGTTCCCTTATAGCCATCTGTTATCATAGACTCGGCTGGGCTAGACATAATTACTTTTTCCCAGTGGAGTCAAGAAACAAACTAAATGGCAGTGTCCTTGAATAATTTATTTGACTCATAGAATTAGTACATTATCATTGTTGCTATGGAAGATGTAATTTACATTTTGAAAGGGTATTTTACTTCTTTTATCTCTGAATGTATTTTAATCCTTTTACTAGTTAGAAGACGTGACTCCATTATTTTATGTCAATACTTCCCATATCCTGTGACTGGGGTGGGGTCAGTTATTATCTGCAATGTCTGATGAGGTTAATGCACTGGGACTCTCAGTGCCTACATTTAGTTAATGAATTTGAAGCAGAGTCTCCAGAGTGAGCATACCTACCAGTACCTTATCATTTCCGAAGCTTTTGTTTGCTTTCTGTTGAATGATTTGTAGAATGATAGTTTATATATACACAGAGTTTAATAATGTAGTAGAGTAAGTGTCAGATTTGAGACTATGTGCTGTGGAAAGAATAGATATTCTGTGATCAGACACAGATTTAAATCCGGACTTTACCACTTATTAGCACTTGATCCTGGCTTGTCACTATACTTGTCTGAAGTTTAGTTTCTTTTCCTACAAAATGAGAACACTATTGACCTCCAAGCTGGTTGTGATATTAAATGAGAAATTATTTGTCAAAGTACCTTTTAAATATTTCTCTATGCCAATGTAATGACGTATTTTGATTAGTAAGATTATTCAATTGCTATAGATCAATTCCAGGGAACATTCGCCTGGAGAGAGTTCTAAGGCAAGAGAAGGTGCGTAAGGTATGTATGTTATTGGAGAACCATTGGACATGAACATCAGTAGCTGGAAGTTAGAATAAATTCCCTGGAGTTAGTACAGAAATGGCAAAGAAAGCCAACAGAGGTTAAGAGAAAATGCTGAGGGAGTGTGTGAGAAACTCATTTTTACAACTTTGAATCCCTAAAATAGCAAATATATGTGATCAATATGGTTATTTACCAATATTTTGATTCTGCTCATTCCAGAAACATTGTAGATTTGCACTTCTCTGCTCCTTTGAAATCAAGTGTGGCCACGTGACTGGCTTTAGCCAAGGATGTGTGTATGGTTGTGACATGCATTTACATACCAAATGGTGGTCACTCCCTCAACCTACTCCCCAAAATGAGGATTGTGTGCAGCAGGGTCCCCAGTTAACATATGAAAGTCATGAAAAATGAGTAAGGAATAAATTTGTGTTGTCTGAAAACATTTTATGGGTTTTTTTTGTTAGTTCAACATAACCTAGAATCTCCTGACATAGAATAAGTTAAGATAATTAACTTATCCAGAGGAGAATCTCTGCTCTTTCCTTCAAATGAGAAGCCAAAAGCAATTGTTGAGGTGGATCTTAGTCTGGGAAAGTAGCAGGGGAGTGTGAACATGATATAGAATTGCCCTCTTCAGAGAAATGGCTAGTCCAGGGGACTGTGCTGTGTGTCTCTGGAAGGATCAGTGGCCCAGGTCCTGCCCACTGCCTACTAATCACTCCTGTTTCTATTGTCCCATTTCTATCCTATCAGAGGTCATACAAGGGTGGTTATTATACGTGGTAATATGCTTAAGAGGAACCTCACAATCCTTTGAAGACTATACTTAATACATAGCTAGGGATGTATTAAGGAATATAGAGAAGTTGTGTTTAGGTGTTTTCATGTTGGTTAGACAGACAAGATCATACAGCAATGCATAAGGGGGAAAGTGGTAGCTTTCATTTATTATCTCCTTATACATAGACTTCAAGAACTTTCCATCCTACATTATCTTACCCTATCTCTCCAGTCTTATTTCATGCTATGCTTACCCTTGTTCCCTGTTTTTACTTTTCTTCCCCCAGTGAATGTCAGTGCATCCTTCTACTATCAACTCAGTTGTCACTTTTCAGATGCCTTGCATGACCTCTCTGAGTGCATCAAATAATCATATTAACTACTCTCATAACTGTGTGCATCTTTTCTTTGCAGCACTTACCATGATTGTTATTTTTACATTTAGTTTCGTAATTGCCTGATTAGTGATCGTCTCTCTTACAAATCTATAAGCTACATTGGGGGAGGAGGCTTTAATCTGTATTCACTCACCTTTGTATGATCCGACACTAGCACGATGCTTCACACGTGGTAGCACTCCACAGATATTCGTTAAATGAATGATGGGTGCAAGTTACCGTGGTGGTCATCTAACATACTCATCTTTTTTCAACCATTCAAAAGCCTGAGAGATAGTTAGCTATGTCTTCATTTTCAAAATGAGGATTGGTTAAAAGATTTGCTTCAAATCACACACTTGCAAGATGGTGGAGCCGGATCTTAAATCCATGTTTATCTGACTTCAAAGCCTGTGGTCTTTCCATTACATGCCTCTGCCTCACCAGCGACTAAAAGAAATGCTTTAATTTTGAGGGAGTTAATAATGCATGGGACCTGAATTGAATATAATTTTATGCTGTTCTGCTCTAGAAGAATTTTTTATTATCCAGCTGTAGCTTTGTGCCTTCATCTCTTATCAAGAAGAGGTAATTATCTTCATTAGTAGGCAACCCCCTTACTCCCATATAAATTTGATGCAGTTGGTAAAACTCTATTTTCTTTACTCCGTGTTCCCTGTGAACTACTATCTTCCAAGCTGTCAAAGTGTGCAACCAGATGGCCACCTATTATTCACTCTTTAAGTTCCTCTGCAGCAATGCATCATCAGGTCCATCAGCAAATAGTAACATATGAAAACATATTGTCTCATCTTTAGTATCTCCAAATGTCACTTCCACATTTGTTATTCCACTCTTGTTCCTAATTAAAGAAAGCTCATTTCCAATTCTCCTGACTTATATCTACCATTTCAATAATGCCCTTTATGTTTGTCCTAGAATATTCGTCATTGCCTTGTTAATGCGGTTGTTTTCCAATAAAATGTTAACTAACAAAGTCCTTTCTTGACTTTTCTATAGTCTGGATTACTTATTTCTAGTTGGTGTCATCTTCTATCTTATGCTATGATTCCACCCTGGGCTCATATACGGTGACATCTGCCATCTGAAACTTGATAGGTGTTCTTACCTTTTTAAGCTCTTTATCACACTTTATCCCTCTACTTCTGCTGCCTGTCTGAGTGGTATCTTTGCTGCAGCTCCCAGTACTGTCCGTTTTCCATCTTACTTCTCTCGTCTGTTTATCTCACATACTCAGCCTGCCCCACTCTTTGCTCAGGTTCACTGAGGTCTAATACCTTTCATGTCATTCATTTTGCTCTCACATTTACTGAGCTTCTTAAGAAGATCAGCTCGTCTCTGTGATTTAATATCTAGTTCTTAATTTTATACCTAAAAGAGAATACTCAAAGAAAATCATTCTTACCTTCTCTGCTCTGTTTGAAAGGCATTTGATCCTATCATAGTGACATTGATTTGCATTTGAATTTGTTGCCATTTAAAATAAATTAAAATTTTGTCTTAGCTTATAATCAGATTACACTAGCAGCACGAATCCACCTGACTAAGAAATCTGGAGAGCGCCATTTGATGGATAATAGGTCAACTCAAATAATATCACTTTGAATGTGTTTTGTAGTGCTGGTACTGGTATTTCTGTGATAATGATGCTATTTCTAAAAATTAAAGGATTTGATCATGAGAAAAATTCCTTTAATAGGAACATTAAATTCTAGGGAGTATGTGGGGTTTTTTTCAAGAGTAGATGGCAAGAAGTAGCATGTATTTGCTTTTAGTGCTCAAAAAATGGGATGGGAGATGAAGCACCGAGCTCCAGTGTGTCCTTATTATTTTTCCCACAGGCCTGCTTATGAGGCAATCAGTGTCACAATATGGGACATTAAAAAATCTGATGTTCTATTTAAGTCTCAGAAATTAGTTGATTTAAATGCCACATGGAAGTTAAGTTTCTTTACAGGTATGAAATCAGGTCAAAATATATTCAAGTTAGGACTACTGAGAATTAGGAGATGGACCTAAATATATTTTATCTATCATTTCTATGTAAACACTTTAGTGGAAAGCTTACTTCTAGGGAAAATAAGTGTATTTGCTAAGGATATTTGTATAATAGAAATAAAAGTCACTGATGAACTCACATAAAGATGAGATAATCTTGTTAAATATGACTTTGGTCAATACAGATTTAGCAGAATAATACTTGAGGACTTTTTAAGTGGAAAAGTAGTAACATACTGAATTCTCCTAATGAACTATATTCATATAAAACACTGTCACTGTTTCCTGTGTTGGACAGCACAAGGTGGAAGTCAATCACAATACAAATCAAATGTGAGTTCCACGTTTCAAAACTGGACAATGATAAAGTAGAGAATACAGAGAAAGATGGCCAAGATGGTACAGAATTTGGAAAGTATTTATTCGTTCATGTCATAAATTCATCTAGTTCCCTGCCAGATAGTGAGGATACAGTGACAAATATCACAAACCTGGCCTCTACCTTATAGAAAAAATGAGAAGACAAACAATTGAGAATCACAATGAAGTGACTAATGACATGGGAGAGAAAGCAGAGAAAATGAGAACATACAGAAAGGAGCTTAGTCAAGTTTAGGATCAGAAGAGATGGTGTGTGGAAGGAGCAGGGAGTGAAAGAAAAGGCATAAATTATTCTCTGCAGAAAGCTTAGCAGATCCGAGGAAGCATGATGCTAGGAGGAACTGAAAGTTAGTCAGGAAGTTTTGTAAATTCAAAGGAGAAGAGGAGGAAAGATAAAATAGAAACAGTAATGGGGCCAGATCCTGAAAGTGCTATGAACCAGGCACTGGAGCTTGCATTTAATCCTAGAAACAATAGGACAGCCCTTGGCATTGCGCAGCTCCAGTGAGTGATGCTCACACTGTAGTCTAACTAAATAACAACCTGCAGAGTGGTGTAGTGCATAACCTGTGTGACTATCTGCGTTGGCCCCAAATGGGAGGTGCTTTCATAGTTGAAAGCAGAAGAGAGATGTAATTGGGTTTGGGTTTGTAATTATATAAGAAAACTCTGGCTTTTATATGGAATATAGATTCACTAATTCACTCACAAATAAACCTTTATTTTATAGGTATTATGTGCCTGCTACTGTTCCATTTAATATAGAATTCAGCAGTTAATAAGATAGTCAGGGCCCCATAAATGTGGAGCTTCCATTCTAGGATGAGGGAGATAGAAAAAAATATTTCATCACCAACAAAATAGTTTCAAATGCTGGTAAGTTTTATGAACAAAAGGAGATACCATCTGAACTTAGGTTTGAAAGATCCAAAGGAGTTAGCCATGCAAACATCTGGAGACACAAGACATTGGGTTCAGGGAAAAAAAAGAAGATGAGAGTGACTAAAGCATAGCATGTGAAAGAGAAAGCAGAACAAGCTGAAGTCAAAGAGGTAGGAAGGGGTCCAGCCACATAGGGGATCGTGGGGATGGTTGCAAGAACTGGGTGTGTGGACACGTACAAGAGAATACAAATTGAAAGAATATATATGTTCAAACATGTGGGGATTCACATTAAAAGGGAGTTAAAACTAGTTCTATGGTGCCACACTCACAAATTAGGTGTAATGTGTGGTTGTTAAAAGAGGGAAGATTTTGGTTCCACAAATTGTCCAAGCACGAACGGAACTGCCTGTTACTTGAGATATTTATGCAGTCAATAGAAGGAACTTCTGCTCCGTGTGAAAGACATGGCTAGTTTGCCTCTAAAGTCTTTATCCGCTGTAAATGCATTTAGTTCATTTGGGGAAAATAAGGTGCACAAAGGTTTCCTAAATTCAATATCAAGAGCCTTTGTCAACTATGGTTATTGACATATGTAGTTTCAGTGTACAGAGGAGATGATAATGAGGAGGGCCACGGTTTCTGTCTTTCTGAATCCCTATGTTTTGAAACACATGGGCTGTAGGCTTTGCTGTATGATTGCTTCCAGGTAACATAATTCTATCTTGTTTTCATAGAGACTTGAAAATGTAGCATTTTTTCTACAAAAATACTATTTTAAATAGGATAATCATGCTTTAGAACAGAGAAAAACCAACCAATTTTCCACATTCCTAAATAAACACTGAGCAATTTTTGTCTTTTCTTTTGTATTTTGAAGCTTATTTTTTATTCTGTTTTTCCAGATTAAACACATAGTCTTTACACTTTCAATATGTTCAAGAGGGGGCATCATAATCTTTCCAAGATTACATTTATCATACAGCTAGTAATACATTGTTTAGTTGGAGTGACATAGAAGTAATGTTTGGAGTCATTACATGGTTTGGCCATAGATGATTATTTGAAGCAATGGGTGCAAAGGGAGAAGGATTAGCTGATATGTACTAAATATCTTCTATGGGCATCCTTCAATACCTTTCCACTGATCTTAGGATAAAGACAATAGTTTTTTTGTCTTGGCTTGACCAATCCCACCTGTATTGACCTCATGGTCTCTCCAGCATTTTCTCCTGCAAAGTAAAGAAAACATCAGTTCCACATTAGTTGAATTACTTGTTTTCTTCAAGTATATACACTAATGTATTTACTTTAAGTTTTTGGCAAGAGTTTTCTAAAATATGAAGATCTAAACATTTAAATCTTTTAATCTACCTTCTGTCTCAGTGCAGCAGGTAATGGAAGTGGACTCATCTTAATATCCATTGATTACAGAACCTTCAGGATCCTAAGGAGTGGGGGCTAGGGGGCATTCATAGGTAGACTCCCATCGCCTGAGGACACTTGTCAGTGCATTAATGTGGTGCTCTGAAAAGTATGCTTTTCCCACTTAAAATGTTGTCTTCTATAAAAAGGCCTTTCTATAGAAACAGTGCATTTTGAGGTAACACAAAAATAGTTCTTTTAGAAGGAGTAGGTTCCTTAAGAATTTTGTGAACAGTAGAATTTCTTTAGGACTGATAGATTGATTTTAATCATTCTAGCTTTCTGCTTTTGTGACTCCTACTGCTCCATTTTTCAGAATTCACTTACTTTTACATTAGCCTGTGTCCATTTGGTACAAGATGAGGATAACATTCTTTTGCCAGATCATCAACTTTTAAAGGATTCCTCTTCACTAATAAAATGAAGTCAAGGATTATATCAATCAGCCAAGTAATTGGAGCAAAGACTGAACTTTCTCTATGCTATTTTAAAAGATGTTTAGAGCTGGACTGCAACTTTGCATTAGAACTGTAAACAATGGGCTCGTGGCTTTGGTAAAGCACACTTTGTATTTCCTTTCACGGGCTGACAGTGGTCAGGAGAACCTCTTCCTACCTAAGTGAAATATTGTCCCAAAGTTTACAAAGTTAATCTTGTGCATTGAACTATTTTAAAGGAGCTCCCTCGTTTAAAAATCAACACAACAGAGGCCAGCCTGGTGACGTAGTGGTTAAGTTAGCATGCTCTGCTTCTGGCAGCCCAGTGTTCGCAGGCCTGGATCCCCGGTGCGGACCCACATACCGCTTGTTAAGCCATGCTGTGGCAGTGTCCCATATAAAGTAGAGGAAGATAGGCATGGCCGTTAGCCCAGAGCCAATCTTCCTCAGCAAAAAGAGGAGGATTGGATATAATGGATATAATATCAATGGATATTAGCTCAGGGCTAATATTCCCCACCAAAAACAAACAAACAAACAAAAAATCAACAAAACAAAACAAAAAAACAAACAAAACCTGAAACACTACAGGAAAACAAAACATTTGAACCCAATCCTTTTATAGGCATAAGCAATGGCTAATTTATAAGATTTAAACATTTACCTTGATTTCTTTACCTTGACATTTAGATTTTAGTTTCTTATGCTTTATTAAAATAGTGCTGATTGCATTGATGTTTTAGCTCCATGTGCTGTCATTTATACATTTTCCTTCCAACGTTGCTTTGAAATTTTTAGATTATAGGATAAAAGAGGGCAGGGGTAATAACTTTTATATAATATGCAGCTTGTGATATGAATTGATTATGGATAACAGCTATAAATGTTTTTTCATTTCCTTGAATAGTTGAGGCTTGAATATAATCTTCACTGTCCTTGAGAAAGTTTTCAAAAGGATTTTCATCTCTGTAAAGTGAATGAGTCTGTATTTGCCCATAAAACTCCTCTCTTTGTGAAAAATTTCAGCTTTTAAAAATTAAATCATGGAAGAAGTTTGCATAGATTCATGCTCCCTGTGCTAAAATTATGTTAGAAATGAAAAGTGCCTGAAAACAGAGATAATACAATGCAAATTGGTCTTTGTGTGTCATTAACCTGACATCTATGATGTGCCTTGCTCAATTTCAATATTTAATAAGTGCCCAATTTCTTAAGTATGAATCAAAATTAGAAACAATAACAAGTAAGTTACTTTTCAATCAATAGACATGTCCTCACTGATTTAAGAATAGTAATTGTGTGTAGCACATTAACTGAGTGGCCTAGAGCAATTTTATAATAATCTTCTAAGAGCTTAGGAAAAAAAAATCGACACTTTATTACCTTTAACACACTGTAGTTACTGCTTCTCTTAATTCATGTTAGTGAGCTGTCAATAAATTTCACTCCATTAGATGCTGAATTTAATTAGCTCCAGGGTCACAATTTATGTGATTTCTAAGTTGTGTGCTATTTATGTCTAGTAAATGCTACCAATAGCAACATAAATATATTTAATCTATAGCCAGTAGTGGACAATTATTTCAATATTCATTCCTTGGATATTAAGCATTCAATAGTGCTGTTTCTGATTATTTTCTCGACTCCTCTGCAATGTTATGTGGGAACAGGACTGCCTACATAATTTGTGATTTCTAATGCAAAATGAAAACACAGTGCCCCAGAATTTTAAGACAACAACAGCAGAGCATGTGGGCAGGGCCCTTTTGAGGTTGGTATGGTGTGGGACTGTACAGGTTATGCAATCATGAAACCAACCCTTTGTGAGAGTGTAAAAATTTTAAACTTAAAACAATCTCTAGGGGCTGGCCCCCATGGCATAGTGGTTAAGTTCCATGCTCTGCTTCGGTGGCCCAGGTTTGTGGGTGCGGATCCCGGGAGTGGAACTACACCATTTGTCAGCCATGTGGCGACCCACATACAAAATAGAGGAAGATTGGCAACAGATGTTAGCTCAGGGTGAAACTTTCTCACCAAAAAACCCCAAAAAACTCTAACGTGTAAAAATTATATTCTTGGTGAATGTATAGATGAATAAATAAGGGTAACCAGAGATTGGCCTACTATTAATAAAGGCAAAATATCTTCATTCTCTTTGACTTTCAGCAAAAGTGACATAGGTTTATGATGTAACCATAACACTCCATAGGAAAATATAACAATAATATAATATAATATAATATAATAATTTATCCTTTGATCAAGGGTTTGGTCTGAAGAGCTAAATCCTTGACTAGTGGATTCCAGTTCCAGGCATTATTTTTTTAATTTCCACATTCTGTTCTGAATCAAGAGCCTATCCAAGGTAATTGAGCTTTTCTTTGGAATTGCAAGGTGGTGAGAAATTCCGGTTGTTTACCTGTTCTGCATTCTTCTGTCCTTTCTTGGTATCTGAATACTCACAAGGTACTATGCTGAAAAGCTATGTTTACATCTTCCTTAAAGACATGTGTGACTGATACATTTAAGTAAAATTCCTTTGCTCTTCCCTTTGGTCTCTGTAACAACTGTGAAGGCTGAAGTTTCTGCGGTTATCTTTGAGCCAGGCAGCAACCTTGAGAATGATGACACAATTTATGGTGGAACCGAAAACAAAATAATCCTGCTTTCTTGATGATGTTGAAAAGACTCAACCAGTCCAGGATCACCT
The DNA here is from genome assembly GCA_031878705.1 of Tapirus indicus. Taxonomy (NCBI): domain Eukaryota; kingdom Metazoa; phylum Chordata; class Mammalia; order Perissodactyla; family Tapiridae; genus Tapirus; species Tapirus indicus. The sequence continues at coordinate 133,629,513 of CM062919.1, read as the reverse complement.
GCGTGAATGAATAACACCCTCATTTGTTGAAATCTCTGCAACCTACTTTGTTAGTTGCAGCACAATTTTAATTTGATACAAATCTGATACAGGAGACAACTTTCTCTTCTTTTTAAAATTTTTGAATATCCCACTTTTGCTGTGGTAATAACAGATTAATTCAAAGAATTTATGTAATAACATAAAGCACAGAAAAATTATTAAAGACAAAACAAACAAAACTCCACTTCGTTGTGTTAGAATGGCTTTTAAAATCTGGTCAGTTGCTTCATTTGCTTGTTCTGTACAATTGATTGGGGTTTTTATTTATTTTTTTGTGTGTGCTTAGCTGTCGATTTTCTTGGTTTCTTGTAACCTGTTACAAATTACTCTAGTATTTTATTCATTCATCGAAGCAGTGTGCCATGCTGACACAAAAACAATAAGATATGACATCTTCCCTTAAATGACTCATAGCTTAAAGAGAGATCAAATTCATAAAAATATAATTTAAAATACAACCTGGTAAGAGATCAAATAGAAGGGAAAAATAATATTGGTCTCCAATTACACTAAGGCAAATGTCTGCCTGGCTTCTAGGAAATTTAGGAGGGCTAGCAAATATTCCCTCTGAGAGAAATACCTTGCAACTTCTGGAATTTGATGTCCCTTAGTCCCACTGCTAAATAGATAAAACTTTGTTTCTTAACTTTTTCCACTTTAAGAATAAGAATGTTAGATTATATTCATACATACTTTTCCCCTAGATAAAAATCTACGGGTAAGATTTAGATTTTAAAAATTGAACTCCTGATTTTTTTTAAAGATTGAATTGCTTTATTTCAAGAGAAAGGGAAGAGCAAAGGAATTTTACTTAAAATGTATCAGTCACACATGTGTTCAAGGAGAAGGGTCCATAAATATTAGTAACGTGCACTTTCTTGAGTTAAATCTATATATTACACCTGCCAGAAGGTGACATTAGCTTTTAAGTCACTATGCCTAGGGAGTATTTGGTTGCACTCTAAATTTCATACTTAGTGTTTCTGCCATTCATTCATTTTCAATATTTTAGTGGAGTTGTGTCTAGCTGAGATAATACATTTCTTTCTCAACAGGATTCTGTAGCAGACTGCTGAAAAGTATAATTTCACATACGTATGATTAGAAAAAAAAGGGCAGAAAGCAAAGCTGCATTTGATAAGAGAGTAGACCAGTGCAGGCTTCACAATAAATAGAGGATGTAGCCTTTATCAGTAGATTAAACTTCAATAAGTACTACCCTCTTAATTTAAAAAAGTAAGAGATTCACAATTTCAAAACATTTCTAGATGCATGAAATATCTAAAAGCAAGTCAAATACTACAACCTACTCAGAGCTTCAAACTCAAAAATACAGTAGACAAACTAAAATAACATATAAATCTTAACCTATACTCAGAATACCTAAAGTGTTATAAAAAAACTTTTTTGTGATTATGTCTATGTGTATATACACATGTGTGCACATGCATACACTTTATACACATGCTGGAAAACACAGCAAAATGCAAAAAAGGAAAATTAAAAAACAAGTGGTCATTTATCTTTATATGACCTAGAAATAAAATTCTGTAAATGATCTACCATTTTTAGTGGATCAGTATAAATACATCCTTATAAATATATATGTTTACAACACCATGATCCAGTTATATATAGCTTAACACTGACAAAAGTTGTATAATTCAGTTCTTTCTTTTTTTAACACTTTGGCACAGTTCGAGGAACAAAAGTGTGCATACAATCTGAACATATACTCTTTTTTTCCCCTACTCCCAGCCCAATCTATTTGCTTCTCCTCAGCTTCATGGAAGTTTGTGCCTTAAGGTAGATGAGTTTAGGCAAGTGAGGCCTGGATTTTATTGCAGTTACACCAACAGAACTGACAACTGGAGGCCTTGAGAGAAGTATGGAAGATGGAGCATCATGGGAACTTATTGGTTCTCAGAGAATCATAGAAACCATAATGACTTCAGCCTTGTATGAATATATCTGGTTTCTCTGGGCACAAAGCCAATGGACAGCTGGGCCAAGCCTTCCCAGACCCAAGGCATAGATTATTTTGGAAGACCAGGGTGGTTTCTTTGGGGGTTTCAGGAAAGCCTGGCCATCTGTCTTTTTACTCACTGTTGGCCCATAAGGGAGGTGGTTGTTTTTGTCTCCCAGCCCCTGTGCGACTCCTGTTACTTGGTAACAACAATCAGACCTGAACCCTGGGAGCTCAGCCTGATGAATTACAACCCGTCTAAACTGACCAGCACTCAGAAAGAATGATCTGTCTGATCAGAATGACATTTTCCCAGAAAAACATAGATGATGCATGAGATGGACAGCCACTTGAGTAAAATATAGTAACAGAAGTACATAAGGAAAGGAAAGTTCCATGCCAAAAGTAAAATGGAATAAAATAATTTTTTTTTAGAATGAAAACTGTGATTTGTCATCCAAACAGTTTAATAGATGATTTGATGATATCATAGTCACTTGAGATCTAAATAAATAGTCTGTCAAATAAAGTGCAAGAAATTGCTCAAAGATAAAGGCAAATTACATAAAGGTAGAAATCGTGAGAAAAAAAATGACATAGAAGATAGATCCTGGCAATCTAAGTGAATAACAATTAACATAGTTCCAGAAAAAAAAAAAGGAGTAAATCTTAGAAGCAATAACAAAGAAATGATAGAAGAAAAGCTTCCTGAGATAAAGAGAGATCTGAGACTCAATAATTGAAGATGTTCACCAACTTTCAGACTGGACTGAAGAGAAACAGTAGACACTTACATATAACCTGCTAAATTTCTTGCATGTTAAGGAGAAAGAAAAACATTTGAGCTTCCAGGCAAATAGAAAAAATAACTTAGACTGGCATTGGCCTTCTCATTGCAAACCTGGAAGGTGGAATACTAAGAAGAGGATCTATGAACCGCTGAGTGTAAAAGTCTGCAATCCAAGAATCCTTATATGCTAACTTGCCAGGAGGAAAAATTAAAGATGTGTCGTAGCTCAAAAAATACATGTATATAACTCGTCTGAATAAATTATTCAAGGAAGAGACTTTGAGCCAACTGAAAAAATGTGAACTAAAACAAAGGCCTCAAAATGGAAGAAGAGAGAAAACAGTGACAACTAATCTTTTTCTCTCACCCTCTTTTAATAATTAAGGCTAGGTAAATAGGATACACTAAGAATATGTAATATCTGCCTTAAATAAGGACTCATAACAAAAGGGTTATACAATGAGAGACCTTCCAATATTGGTATATGCTTAGAAGCACTAAACAATCTTACCAGATCTATGCATTGAGAATGGCTTGCAGGTTTGGGAGGGGAGTGGTAAGAATATCCTACCCCATTTTTAGAGATGAGACTGGGGAAAAGGGCAGAAGAGAGGCGAAGTTAAAATGGTCTAAGGGTTTTATCATAATGTGATGAGAAGGAAAAGAAAGGCTTGGTGGGCAAAACAATTTATCTTGAGAGAAATGGTGGGTATTTTGTATTTAATGAACAATTGTAGAATATGTTTTATTATTAGGTCAGGGAGAAATAATTTTTAAAAGGAGGGTGAAAATTCATACTTAGGAAAAAATAGAATGAATAGCAGTGAATTAAAAAAGAAAAGAAAAAGAAAACAACGATGTAAAATAAATAAGAAACACCAAGTGAAGATATAAGGATTAAATTCAAGTGCATATAAATATCTCAGTGCATGAAATAATTTCATTACACTTCAGATATTTCAAATTCCTGAGATATGTTTATCAAGTTTTACTACAATCTGAAAACTGATAAAATATTTTTGGAATTATTATGGAATCAGAGAAAAATGCACCTTAACTGATATTATAGAAAATAAATATTCTAATGGTTTGTCATTAGTATATTTATGTGTCCATATATATCAATGATTCTATTCTAGAATCTTGGCTTTTGGGGGCAATTATTCAAAATGATTGGTTGCTTATTAACATTGTAAAGATATAAATGACTTGATCCTGGATTGCTGAGAAAGTTCTTTATTAATATTAACAGTATTGCACTATTTAAAAAGTCATCAGTGGTTTTTTGTTTTCTTTCTAAGGCATATGATAAAAACAAAATAAATCTTTATTGAAGCAACTTAAGATCTATTGGTTTGGCCAAGAAAAAATACAATTGAAAATTATTTTTCATCATAAATGGAAATAAATAAATTTTACTTTTTAGACAAAATTTTATCAAAAGTTCAGGAATATTGTATGTACAAATTTGTACCTATTTGTAACTTCAAAGCAGATTTCCATAAACTTATCAATACTTAGATGTAAAAACAGGATAGAGTATGAATCTTTTTGTACTGTTGAGTTCAAGTTGTAAAACTTTGAAAATCACTTGGAAAATAGTTCCTTTGACATTAATATTAGCCTGTATCCTGGAGATATTTAATGGGGCAATAAAAACAAGCAAACAAAACAAAATGTGTAATGAAAGGAGTAGAAACTGCAAAAACAAAATTCTTAATTCAGCCACAATAATTTAACTCGTGAAGTTTCACTCTGACCTAGTGCTGTCGGTGCTAGAGGGATCTAGAGGATCCCATAGAAGCATATTCTTTGGAATTTGTTTCCTTCCCAGTTGACAACAAAACATGATTCAAAGTCTGGGAGTTATAGTAATGCCACTTTATATTTGTTTACATCTTCACTATTTATAGAGCATTTTTATATACTTGATTTTCATAATAATCTTATCAAGTAAGGTTAACAATCAGTAGCCTCATTTACAAGGAAAGAAACTGAGGAGTGGAGACTTCATCATTTGTCACACTCAGTGACAAAATCAGGACCTACACCCCAGGTGTTCTGAATTCTTGTAGTGTGTGTTACCCACACTGATTTGATTTGATCTTGAATATGAGAGAGAAGATCAATTGTTTTTCTATCTGCTTGTATTAATTTACGTTTCATTCAGATTTTATGCAAACACACTTTTAAACACTCATCTCTCATTTTTTTAAAAAATTTATTTATTCAAACCCTTTCACATATTATTTTAACACAGTTTTTATAGAGTTCAAGACTAGTCATCAGTTTGGTAAGGACATTTCATTGGCTAACTGAATGGTTTTGTTGTTTGTTTTTGTAAGTGAAGGAGCAGGTTATGTATCACAAATTTATCAGAAGGGAAAAAAGAGGTAAGTTGTAAATATAAACAGCTTAACATGAGATGCAAACAGAGAGAAAGTGACAACAATGTAGAAGGCACATATGACATCTTAATATCTTCCTTGAGGTATTTATGTTATTTTCCTGTATTTCAATTCCTGAAACAGAATTACTCATATAGCAATATTTTATCAACAGTAATTATGTCCCCAAATTACTGACATATCAAGCATTTTGTCCAAATTCTGCACACAGAAATACTGGTCCCTTTACAGCAGGTCTCGCCATAGTGAAATTATCATTACAGAGTCAGTACTATATTCAAAGTAGGTCTGTCCAACCACCACCAGTCAACACCTTTGAAAGGAATTTTTAAAAAACTGTTTATGATTTTAAGTCAGATTTGCATTTTACCACCCAAATATCACCTGTGGAAATGTACATCGATCCATATTATTGAACCAACATAAAATACTTATTAAAAGAAATGGAATATAAGCTATTTCTTAAAACAAGCACTTCTCTGTCTGCAGCAAACAGGACACTCATTTTCTAAAGACCCATCTTCTCTGAGCAACATAAATTGGGATAGACCAAAATATCTCCTCTACTTATAATCTGATCTGAGTAGCAAAAAAGATTTTATAGATTTTTAACTGCTAATCTCCAAAGACAGGAAATGGTTAGATGATAATGTGGTTACAAATTCTACTCCCCTAAGAATCTATAAATGTCTCAGTAATTAAAAGAAAACAATCCACCTCTACCTTCAATAACATAGTATTTTTACAGCCAATCCTTGTCCAATATTAAATTAAAAACTGAAATCCAGAGTGTGCTAGAGACACAAAGGACATTTAATACACATAGCTTCTACGAAACAGACAAACACAGTGGCAATTTATTATTTATTTTATTTTTTTAAATTAATTAATTTTTTTTTTGTGGGGAAGACCAGCCCTGAGCTAACATCTGTTGCCAATCCTCCCCTTTTTGCTGAGGAAGACTGGCCCTGGGCTAACATCGTGCCCATCTTCCTCTGCTTTATATGGGACACCGCCACGGCGTGGCTGACAGGCAGTGTGTCGGCGGGCGCTCGGGATCCGAACTCGCGAACCCCGGGCCGCCAAGCGTGGACTAAACCGCTGCGCCACCAGGCGGCCCCCACAGTGGCAATTTAAAGTCAACTTTATGTATGTGGGTTAGAAATGAAGAAATGTAAATATTCTGTGTTTTATTTGCATCCATTTGAAAATCAGAAATGGAACCTCATAAATTTCATATTAAATGATATAAAAATATCGTAAGTTAGAGGACATACTTTAAATGCTGTGTTATGCTCCAAAAGTGAAATTCACTGAAGCTAACAAAATGAATAGAGTTAATGCCCCAGGTATTAAACTGGAAATGCTCAATCTGTAGATATTTAAACTCTAAATAGCCCATGATATTTTCTACAGAGTATGTAAGCAAGTTTCTAAATTTGGCAGCAGTATTGAGTTCACTTAATTTTCTCCTGAATTTCAAACAGACCTCCAGAGCTGAGGGGACTATGCATTTCCCTAGAAATTCAAGATGTCAATCATATGAAAGTCACTGCTTCTTGAAGAATGTCAGCTGTATCGCCACTTCTTCCCACGTCGGTGTCTTTTTTTTTCCTCCACTTCAGCCACTGGAGTTATGTCAGAGAAGCTTTGATTAACAGCCAGATGAGTTGCCACTGACTGCTACTGGGTGCAGCAGGGAATAGAGGAGCCTTTATCTCTGACACTACTGGTCTAATATCTTCCCATCCGTGATGCCTGATAAAACAACTGCACAGTTATACACTGTCCTCATGGGGCACAAAACAAAGGCCACCTGAACGATGGCCTGAATGGAGTGGACCATCTCTACTCTGCTCCTGGGGAGCTCTCATTTCCAAAATCCATTTCACCTCACAATATTACACAATCTGGATTTATTAAACAGTAAGTATTAAACCAGGTTAGAGATTGCAAATTAATATATTCCATGTAGAATTGTATTATCACTTTCACGCGATCTTAATTTTCTTCTCTTGCTCCCCCCTTTATTTAATCTCTGCCATTCTCCTCATAAACTCCTCATTGTCTATTGTCTCTCCTCATCAAGCTTTTCTTTCAACATAGATCAGTGAGGAAGGCTACTGCCATCTTGGGGGACAAGTGGTGCCTAGTTTCTCCGGTAACAATGCCCTTTCAAATCCTTCATCATACCCTGCTTCTTGGCTATATTAGCATTATTTAGCAGAGTACCTTTGAGATTCACTAAAACGCTATCCCTGGGGCCCTTATCCTCTGTCTTGAGGTGAAGCTATTTCATAAAGAAGTCTTTTCAATTCTTCAGTTTCAAAATCATCTTTTAAATGGGGCTCGGATTTTTTTTGATTTGAATTCAATTCTATAATAAAGAAAGTTACTTTCATTTTTAAAAACCGTGGAGAGTAAGTCCCAATGGAAAAAAAAAATCCTCTCATTTGGTTTAAGACGGATGAATAATAAAAAGAGAAAAAGATAACCAGATTGTTAAAATTTGACTGCAAGGAGAAGATAATTTCAACTCGAGAGCTGTCAGCACAGAGCAGAGGAAGGATGATAAAATAGGGATCAGAGATACTCCAGGCAAGTGAGAGTTTTGAATGAATATCTAATAATGGTGAAGCACCTGTGGACATTTTGAGAACATTAAGAAGGTGGTATCTAAAAGCATCTTTCTTCATACTTTGTATTCTGTGGAATTTGAATATATTACTAAATCATAGTCATTTATATGGATGTTCAAATATTCTTCATTTATCACTAAAGCAACACAAAAAATTGAAATAGACCAAATGAGAGGAAGGGACACACATATGCAAAGAACTGTTTTTATGTTATATTAAAATATATTTATATACAAACAAATAATTTTACATGTAAGTGCTATCACGTCATACACGCTTTTTAGATGTCTTTTTCTTTTTCTTTTTCCATCATCTCTTGTTTCCTTCTCAGCCATATCATCTCTCCCCACTACCATGTCAACAATCTATTATGTATTTGTAAAATATGATATACTTATAATCTCCTTTTTTCTTAGAAGATTTTTATTGTTCATTTTTTACATTAAAGCTAAAATCCATCAAGAAATTTTCTCTATTCATGGTCTAAGATGAGGACTCAGTTTTATTTTCCTCCAGATAGATAGAATTTATACCAGCTCAATTATATAACCTTTTCACAATTTCCCTTTTCACAATGAACAGAATGGCCACCTTGGACAAATACTCAATTCTTATGTATACTGGGATCTATTTCTACATTATCTTGTGTTCTAGTCACCTGCTTGCTAATCTTCCTCCAACTAATGGTGCATTAGTTTTCTATTGCTTCTGTATCAAATGACCACAAACTTGGTGAATTAAACAATCCAGAGATGTTATCTAAAACTTCCGTAGGGCAAAAATCTGACGTGGATCTCATGAGGTAAAATCAAAATGTTGGCTGAACTGTGTTTCTTTCTGGAGGTTCTGGGGGAAAATCTATTTCCTTGCCTTTTCCAGTTTCTAGAAGCTGCCTACATTCTTTTGTTCATGGAATTCCTTCCTCTACCTTCCAAACCAGCAACAGTGGATTAAATCATTCTCATGTTGTCATCTCTCTGGTTCTCTGCAGCCTGAATGGCTCTCCACTTGATTTTCTACCTCATCTGAAAGATGGTTTTAAGGTATTTGTAATTAGATTTGGTCCACCTGGGTAGGCCACGGTAATCTCTCTATCTCAAGGTCCTTAACTTTAATCACATCTGCAAAATCATTTTTGCCATGTAATGTAATATATTCACTGGTTCTGTAGATTGGGGTGTGGACATCTTTGGGGGCCACTATTCTGCCTACCACAAGTGACTTTGGGTTAAGTTCTGATATTTGGTAAGCCTAGTCTCTGACCTGCCCTATCACTGTTCTTTTTCATGCTCTTCTTGCTATTGCTCAGAAATTATTCTTTAACTTAGGCTTTAAGAATGTTTAACAGATCTGGGAAAAACAGTTATAGTTTTAGAATTGCACTAACTATTGGAAACTTATCTGCACATTTCCCACATTTTGTGGACAACATAAAATGCCATGTTTGTGCATTTTTGGCCTTAGTAACTATAAGCAGAAGAAAATCTTTGCACTTTATTATGATTCCAAATCAATCGGGGGGTAATAAGAAAAAGGAAAAAACATGTGTGTAATTATAATCTTAAGTTTTAATTAAAATGTGGAGTAATTTTTTTATTGTAAATTCTCAAGGTCTTTACTCATCCTTTCCGAGGCAAAAGTGGAGAATGGGACTATGCACACAAAGCATTCTACAGCCATACATATTCTTCTCTGAATGAAGTGAGCCATGCTGGATTTCAGCTGACAGCTATCTTTTTGTGTGTGTGTGTGAAGAATTAGCTGATATTTTTCTGTCACTGAAAATTCTGTGCAACTATGAGAAGTACATTTATTTATTGATTGAAAGAATAGATTGGAACAGGAAAGAGCCTAGTTTTCTTAATAGGATAGTATTATTTGTACCCACACACATATATGTATATATACACATATTGAAGCAGGATCTTTTTTAATCCAAGTGGACAAGAATCCAGAGCTTGGTTAGGAAGTGTATTGGTTACCTTGTTAGTCCTGCTGCAGACCCCCTGGCCTCATCTATCTCTTATTTCAGGCACCGCTGCTGACTAGTTCTGGGTGGGCTCTGACAGCTTGTTGCAGGTTCAACTAGTTTCAGGCTTGTGCCTCTCAGGGGCAATTGTGCAACCTCCAAATTCAAGGTGATTATTACTTTGTGTGGTGAATCATTGACCAATGAGGAAAGGGAGCTGATGGATAAATGTTTCCCCTTTCTCCCCTCAAATGAGTGACACACTCACCTGAGGGGAGAAGTTCTCCAGGCCACTTCATGACTGCCCTTAATGTTCTTATCTGCCTTTACACATGACAATCTTTCTGGATAGAATTTTCTGATTTTACCAGGGCATTCTTGCCTAAACATGATTTGGTGTGCATTCCTTGGCTTACTTTAATCAAAATCACTTTGGATCATGTCTTCTCTTCAAGCATTCTGATACCTCAACTCTTAACATTTTCCAGAATTCACTATCTAAGGGAAGAGTCTCCTAAAGGTCTTCACATTCCCTGCAAGTTCATCAAAATGCCCATAAGACAGAAAATGTACAGAAAGCTCACTTAAAGGTTTAATGGGAATGCTTTCAGAAGTTCATGGGAAAGAGGTTTTACATTTGTGAATCTTTCTTAATCAAAATCCAGAGAGTTTATTGATTCCAAACTAAATTTCCAAGATGTTTACTCTAAAACTGATGTATAAAATCCTGCCTAGTACCTGGTCTTCTTAAGTGTTATTTTCTCCTATTTAAAACTCCTGATGTGAAATAAAGACTCCCAGAGTCTATCATCATCATTTGCTTCCTGGTAGACTTGATTTCCTCAGGTTTCCGAATGTTTCTAACCACTAAGTGAAGTCTTTAGGTGTGTCTTCCCTTAGGACATAATCAGGCTATCGAATGCATCACATATTACTGCTTTAAAGAGATTCCTCTGAACCAACATGACCGTGCCTCGCAGAGCACTTACCTGAGAGAGCCTCGGCGCTCATTATTCCTGAAACACTGAGTAAATGTGTATTTAATATGGATTCTATTTTTCCAATCTGAAAAAAATTGAGTAGCCACAATCATTTTGTTAATGCTAGCATTCATAAATAGTTTAGACTCCAAAGTGAATCTGTATAACTATTTCTCATCACCATCTGCAAACAATTGCAGTGCATTCACAGGGAGACGTTTTATAGGCACTAACAGGGTTTCAGAGATTTGGTTAGACATGCCCTCAAGGAACTCGTAGGAGTTTACCATCTATGAAATCGCCTTTTCCAATTGCCTGGAAATACCAGGTACTTTGATTTCGAATCCCTCCATTTAATTTAAGCTTAAAAGACATCAAAAAGAAGAAAATAAGTAAAATATTTTAGAATATTTGGAAATTTAGAAATCGTAGCTTGTAAAAAGTAAATCATTTAAAGGTTTTGATTGGATGAAATGTCTACTAATTCCAAAGAGATTTTGGAGAATTCTCATTGCTTCGAATTCTACATTACTTATTTTGGGGGAGCGGGACTTATTCACCATCTTGCAGATATAAATTAATTCCTTGCATTAACATGATTTCTACACGTGCATCTGCTTGTTCATTTATTCAGCAAATACTTAGTGAGTTTCTGCTATGGACCAGATGTTGTGCAAAATGCCAAGGATACAAGAGTGAACAAGGCAGAGATGGTCCCTGCTTTCCTAGAACTTACATTCTATTGGTGGGAAATTACAATGGAAAAGTAAACAAATACGAAAAGTAATTACAAATTGTACAAAGCAAATAAAAAGGGATGTTGTTAGCAAATACTCATGGCTATATTTCAGATAAGGTTGTCAGGAAAAGTTCACCAGGGAGGTGATATTTAGGCTGAAAACGATAGGTAAATCAGAAAGAGACGGCCAAATTCTGAGGAAACATTCCAGGAGAGGCAGGGAAACATTAACTGACTTGTAGGACCTCCCCAGGCTGCAGTGCAGGAGGTGGGATCAGTGTTAAGAAGTTACACTGAAGATGGAAGCAGAGATGAAAGCATACAGAGCCTGGAGGCCGTGGTAAGGCATTTCCATTTAATCTAAATGCAATGGGAAACCAATGAGAATTCTGAGCAGAATTTAGATTAATAGCTATAATATGACCAGTTGCATCGTTCTCTAAAGAGGAGCCTCAGCTCAGTGTAGTGACCTCTTTTAAAGTATGTGCGGAGCAAAAGAAGGTTTGAGAAGGTCGATGTGATAGATTCATAGTTGGCCAATAGCAGAAAGATCACTGGGTAATGAAACCAGCCAGGATCACGTGACTCTAGGTCTGGGGACATGAACCCAATCTGGAGAAAAAGAAAGTCCCCCCAAAAATACTAGCGAGGATGCTGTGTTGCTCAAAGCCCATCCTTGAAGAAAGGAGCAGCTGGTGGAATTTAATTTCGTTTGGAAGTGTATATATTAAAAATTCTGTGTTTGCGGTGAAAGAAATTAATTGGTGAGGAAAATAGAACCACTAAGAAAGGTGCTTTTTTTTTTAAGAATAGTTATAGGAAGAGTGAACTCCCAGTTGGCCTGAGAGTAAAGTAGGGTGACACTAAGAAAAGAAGATAAGCACACTTTAAACGGGAGACAGATGGCTATGTGGTGCCTATTCCAATGTAATTTACAGTTTGAGAATCCTTACATTGCATTGTAATAGCTCTTTCAATCAAACTGTGTGTAATAATTGAAAATATAATGTGAAGAATGTGTAAAATAAAAGGAAGAGTTCATACTCCATTCCCAAGGTTACAATCTAGAGATCTTGGAGAGTAGGATTGTGTAAACCAGGGAAACTTCTATTTGAAGATACTTCTAAAGTGTTTACCATGGAAACAATGGTTTAAAAAGGAAGATTGTGGGGCCGCCCGGTGGCGCAGCGGTTTAGTCCGCGCTTGGCAGCCCGGGGTTCGCGAGTTCGGATCCCGGGCGCCCGCCGACGCACTGCCTGTCAGCCATGCCGTGGCGGCGTCCCATATAAAGTGGAGGAAGATGGGCACGATGTTAGCCCAGGGCCAGTCTTCCTCAGCAAAAAGGGGAGGATTGGCGACGGATGTTAGCTCAGGGCTGGTCTTCCCCACAAAAAAAAAAAACAAAAAAAAAAAAAAAAATAAAAAGGAAGATTGTATAATAATTTGCTTGATTAACAGACATTTGATCCTGTCTTATGGACATTTTGGACAGGACCAAATATCAAGGACATTTTGGTGTAGACCAAATGTCTGATGGACGTTTTGGACCCAGACCAAATGCCCTGCAAGGATTTGCTTCTGTGCATCAAAATCCACAACATCAAAGTCCATCAAAATCGTTAACCGTCTCTTCTAAGTAATGACCAAACAAGTGGAAGCAAGAAGGCCAGCCTCTGAGAAGAAACCTCAGGGGCATTGGGTGCAGGCTGGAGAGAGGCCGGGGACGTTACAAGTAGGGGGGGGCACAATGAAGAAAAGCGTAAAGAAAAAATTTAAAAGGAGGTAATTCTAAGACAGTACAATAGAAAATTAATGCAGGAAAACACAGACACATCCCAAATGGAGGAAGATCTATGTAAGTGATTATGCAAATGAAGTGAAAGGGGTTAGAGGTTGAGGTTTCTTACAAGTGAAAATACCCAAAGGCATTATCTCATGTCAGTCTGGGGTTCATTACTAGAAAATGATTAGAATCAATGCCATGAAGTCAAGAGGTACCCTAATGGAGAATTTGGCTTATGAAAAACAATAACAGAATTAATGAAGGGGCTTTAACCTTTAAGTTCAATACATATTTAATTCTGTTTGTCTGGGCAAAACTTAAATATAAGAGAAGTAATTTATTGTTAAAGCCATGTAAAGTGCAATGATTATTATGCTAATAAGACTGGATAAGTAAAATCTCTTGCTTTATAAATGTCATAGATTAAAAATGGATCGTGCTAATAATTAAGGCAATGTCAATTTTATGATTTTAACACAGATCATTTTACTCCAGCATTAATTGTCCTTTTTAATTTAACCATTTTATTTTAATTATGGGGAGTCATATATAATTATTTTGAACTTCACAAAATTATTCACGTGTACAATAGTTTAAAGCCTTACGCAAGATATTTAAAAGACATGAATCTTTTCACAATGCCAGTTGAAGGTTTTTCTAAAGGAATGGACAGTTTCAAATTATATAAGAGGACAATTTGCTTTAACAGTTGCTGCTTTTGGTCTTCTATCTTGAAATGAAGGCTGTTCATGTGTAAGTGGCTCTCATATTTTGAATCAATTATCTCTGGTATTTGCAATTAGCGTTCTGGTCACTTTTTAGTTGCTCTCAAGTCTAAAATGTTCAGAGTAGACAGGAGAAATTAACTCATTTGTGACCTTTAACATGAATACTGTGTATTTCCAAGATTTTACAGATTATCTTTGAAAGTAATTTAATACTGTAAGTGAACTGGGTGCAGAAAGTTGGGTTGTGTGTGCAGTGTTTTGAGGGAGATGGATATTTTATAATAGATTAAAAGTTTTCCTAATTTTGCTACCTAAATATTTTATGAATCACTTCCCCCTCCTCACATTCTCTTTACCTAGACTAGAACTATCCTAATTCAGGTCCAGATTCTCTTTTTTCACACTCCTATCCCCCTGTTTCTCTCATCCATTTGTGCCTGGATATTACTTACTTGTCCTTCAATATCCATCACGGTATAACTTCTTCAAGTATGTCTTTCTAAACTCTCTTTTCATTTTTGTGTATTCCCACTAATGAAACCCTATTTGATGGTGTTATCTAACCTTCAGGGAAGGTTAAGATTGGCCTAACCTTAAGATAAGGTTAGATTGGATAAACCTTGTCAATGATTGTTTTAGAAGAGAATGTGCCACTTAATTGTGACCAATAAGACAGGAGGAAAAGTCTGCTGGAGACTTTCTAGGGAAGATTTCTTTGGAGGGAGAAAAGGAAGAGAAAAGAACAGCCCTTCTTCGAATGCCAGACTTGTCATGTCAAGATGTGATCACTGGATCTGCTGCAGGATGAAACCAACTTAGGAAAGGAAGTTGCTAAAAGAATCACAAAGAAGCTGAGTTGGAGTTTTAGTTTGCAGAGCCTAGAGCCTGCCCTACTGATAAGCTTCTTGTCATTTGACATAATCAGTCTCCTTTCTATTTCAGCCATTTGAGTTATTTAAATCACTTCTAACTGCTATACATAGAAGTGCCTACAGCTGTAATAGGTGGCATTACTGGTGAGAGAAACTTTGGACATGGAATGATATGTTCTGTTTCCTTTTCTTTAAAATACTGTCCATACTCACACCAAAGGATAGCTGGGGATGAAGAGAGGGTATCATCAACTACCAGATTTGATAGAAATCTAGCCAGATATGAGAGGAAAGCAACAGTGGAGGTTTGGGGTAACTGAAAAAAGTGGTATGGCTTCCTCATGCTATTTCCTGATTTTTCAAAATGTGACTTGGAGAAACAAGTATATTATTTTTCTATTGCTGTTAACAAATTACCACGCACTTAGTGGCTTAAAACAATACACATTTATTATCACATAGTTTCTGTGGGCCAAGAGTCTGGGCACAGCTTACCTGATCCTCTGTCATGGTCTCACAAGGCTACAGTAAGATGTTGGCCAGGGCTGCATTCTCATGTGGCATCTTGACTGGGGAGAATCCATTTCCGAGTTCATTCAGGTTGTTGGCAGAATTCATTTCCTTGAGGCTCTGTGACTGAGAGCCCCGACTTCTTGTTGGTTGTCGCTGGAGGCTGCCCTCATGTCTTACAGGTCATGTCCAGTCCCCTGCCACGTGGCCCTCTTTGTGGACAGTTCACATAATACTACTTCTTCAAGGCCAGCAGGAGAGTCTCTCTTGTGTGTATTAGCAGGACAGAGTCTTATAAACATATCATAACCTTAAGGACATTATGCTAAGTGAAATAAGCTAGAGAGAGAAGACAAACACTGCATAGAATTGCTTATATGTGGAATCTAAAAAAAGTCAAACTCATAGAAAGAGAGTAGAAAAGTGGTTGCCGGTGGGGGTTGCGGTGGAGGAAATAGAGAAAGGTTGGTCAAAGGCTACAAACTTTCAGCTATAAGATGAATAAGGTCTGAGGATTTATGTACAACATGGTGACCACAGTTGTAACACAATATTGTATAACTGAAATTTGCTAAGAGAGTAGAACTTAAAAATTCTCACCAAAAAAAAAAAAAAAAAGATAAAAAACGAGGAGATGGATATGATAATTAACTAGTTGAGGGGGATCCTTTCACAATGTGTACATAAATCAAATCACCACAATGTACACTTTAAATATCTTACAATTTTATCTGTCAATTATACTTCAGTAAAGCAGGAAGAAAAACACACTTATTATAACCTAATCATGAGAATTTTGCTACATTCCGTTAGAAGCAAGTTACCAGTTCCAGCCACTCTCAAGAAGAGGAAACTATTCTGAGTGTGACACTAGAGAATGGAGATCATCAGGCCACCTTGCAATTCTGCCTATCATAATGAGATTAATCAATAGATTAGTGAACACTATGTCTAACATTGGCTGGAATCAAACTGAATGTCATTCTCTAGCATTGGGAATTGGATTAGAGTAATGGTGAGTAAACTGCTTTATGTGACTATTCTTTACATATATTACACAAATTATTGATAAAGGTTATGACTATATAATAAAAAACTGTGCCTTTAAGCAAAAGTTGGGTGTAATAATGCTGAATATTTTCAACGATGTTTCTGTTTTATAAGTATGCCTTTATACCTCTCAAAACAAAGGGAAAGATAACAACTCCATCCCTAAAATTCCTGAGAGATTAACTCTGCTGCTATGCTGACCTGATTCTGTCTCATTTAGCCTCTTTCCCTTACTGAAACAATTATTTTTATAACATGATATTCAATGAGGAAACTTCTTTAAATTGAGACTCTGATGTTATAGCAAAGAGAATATTTTGAAATGGTGAGAATTAATGAGACAAAGTACAAAGATAACTCTATGGACCTAACACAACATTATTTATGTAACGTTGAGGGACTGGGTTTGTATTGAGGTTTTAAATGGCAGAGAGAGCCTAGAGAAGTAGTTTTTACTTCTGTTTCTGCTAAACATCCTATCTAGTGATAAGCCCATTTTAACTAACAGAGCTTAATATTGAATTTTTGTGGGTCTCATATTTAAAGAGAACCAAAGTGAATTCAGATATGCAAAATGCTTTTGAATATAACCTTTTCTCAAGTGTGGACAAGCATTAGATGTACACGATGACTTTGTTAAATGGTTTTATGAGGAAATATGCTTATCCTAGGCTTATTAACAAAAATAATAAAAACAAAACTCCAACATAACAAAAATCAGGTAACACTTATTAAGCCTGAGCTCTGATTTTGTGCTGGAAACTCTGGGTTCTAATAAGAAAGCCGTGTGCCATATCTCATTTAATCCTCACACTAACCTTATAGGATAGGTTCTATTACTCCAATATTTGCATGAAGAAACAGAAGAGAATAGGAGTTAGATAACCTACTGAAGGATGCATGGTTGTTGTCATATTCCAGACTAACTCAGGCAATCTGACTCCAAAACTCACAAGCTGAACTACTGGGCTACAGTGCTTTCAAAGAATGGAGATAATTTTGCTTGGGATGGTTCTATCTATTGTGAATAAGGGACAAGTTAATACAAATATGAAGGTATCTCTTCCTTTAGGTGGTAGATAAGACTCTTTAATAACTTGGAATATTTGATTTGTAGATCATCAGGGGTGTGTTGTCCATAAACTTGAAATATCTGAAAGGTCTCAGGAAAATGCACATCAGGAATTTTTCTTTTTCTGTATTAATGGAGATGGTGGGATACTTAGGTTTATGTTGATGGAAAGAGATGTAAATGCAAGTAGACTGGAGAATAATGGAAGTGATATTTAATGTGAAAGGGACTAATTTAGACTCTGTTTTTGAAGGTTTCCCTTCAGAATCTGCGCTGGACTTGCACATTGACTAGTGCTATGGAGTGAAAGAAACATACCATGAAATGAATAAAATAGAAGATTCTGTGAGCCAGGTTTTCTCTCCTTCTTCTCTATACTCTCAAAATTAATCACCTATAGATTAAGAGGGATTCTTATTGTCAACAATAAATTAAATATTTCCAAAACTGAAGTTGGATAGGAAAATCTTCCAAAGAGCATTTTCAATACGGTTTAGAGAAAATCTCCTTTTGGGTGAATTTTTCACTTTTCATTGAATTGCCTTGTCATAATGTAGACATTGTTTAAAAGTGAAAATAAAAATGCATTTAGTGACCTCTGAAGGGTGTTGGGAAAATGCACTACCATTTTGTAAATAGCTTTCAATATGAAATGTGATAGGTATTTCAGAATTGTCCAAAAAGCAATATTCAAACTTCAAGCAAGGTTAAAAAAAGTCTATACTATTGAGAGAGCCCCCCAAACTATAGGAAACTGACAGTTTCTATACAGTTTTGCTGTCTAGAAAAAAAAAAGTCAATGTGAATAAGGAAATTTTCCCACTACCAGTAGAGACATTTAAGGACAGAGGATTAGAAATGCATAAAGTTACTCAAAGATATTTACTAATCTTAATACTTAATTTTCAGTATTTTCCATTTCTTTTCAGAATCTTTGTAACTGACTTTGTTTTATCAATAAATCTAAACTGTAATAATTAGGCCCTTTGATTACTGAAATACAGCCAAATAGCCCTTAAATTTTTAAATGCAAAAGGAACTTATTTTAATGGGCTAAATAGTGCAAATTGGTTTTTAATGTACTGTATGTTGATGAATCTAATGAAAAGGGTTGTCAAAGTAGAGTCATATCCAATGGTGTTTTTTAGTCCACAGCCATTTACTATTGACAAATCATGATGTTGCCTATTTATGTTGAAGGGAAGTGAAATGAACGTTGTCAAATTTACTTTCCTAAACCCTCTAAGTGCCAAAGTGCTGCTTCCTCGTGAGACTGTTATATAATTGGTGGCCCAGGTTTATCACTGTTTCTCTCCTAACTCTAACAAAGCTATTTCAACTTCTGTATAAACATAATCCTTCCTGCTTTAATATGAGGGGGGAAAAAAGTCTTCTAAGGACAGGCTCAGTATTTTTCCTTTGGTGTTAAAAATGTAGCAATTATTGGAACAAACAAAAGGACGAACAATATCAGTTGATTAAATGAGTTTCCTTTTTAAGTTAACGAAATCTGTTTCCATCGAGGGACATCTGAAAGAAATAAACAGCTTTTGAATAAGAGCAGAGCAAATTCTCTCTCATTACGTAATTAGGTCAGTGGAGATCTACTCTTTGTTTTGGGACTCATACGGATTCTGGGGTACATGAATACTCCCCAGGTCTGTCAGTATTTAACGTGGTTTTAGGTACACGGCCTCAAACTTTGAAATCCCTTTTTCTGACCACAGCCTTTTATCTGCCCACTCAATCAGCCCCTTACTTCTTTTGAATGCCTTTTTTGATCATCCTTTTGTAGAGTCTCCCACTGCTTATTTGTCCCCTAAACCACATCCCAGTCTTTTTAATTCTGCACTCACGAGTACCTTAAAATTCTACCAAGTTGTCTGCTTTTCATGGTAGATCCATCATTTTCTGCTCTGTTACCTTAGTCAAATTAATTAATTATTCAGTCTCCCAGTTTATCTGCTAGGTGAGAATTACAAAAGACCTCCCTCTTAGGCTTGCTGTGAGGATTAAATGAGATTACACATGTTAACAGTGTAGAGCAGTGCCTAGAACAGGCTGCTAGATACATATTGACATTATTTCATTCCATAACTCTTGACAAGTCACAGACTTGGATAAATTCCACTGCCCATTTTCTTATTAGTTATAAATCACTGAGTATTGCTGCAATGTGATCTTGTACTTTAGCTCTATTGCAAGTCATCGTTAAAATGTATATTATTGTTACGTATTTTTATGTAGAATGACTATAAATCATAATATTTATCATCCAAAACTGGGGTACATTTGGGCAGAAAAGTAGGTGCTATTAGCAATTAGACTGGTTCTATCTTGGACGCAGTGTCACCCTATTGTTATTTTAGCAACACTGGGTGAAAAATATGCTCTATGTTCTTTTTTTGTAACTTCTTGTAACTCTCTATTTCTTTTCCGTTTACATTAAATAGAGTGTGGGCAATATGGCTGCTTAGGCTGAGTGGATGGGTAATTGCAATGTAAGTGAAATAGTTCATAATGATCACATTGGTGGTGAAATTGCCAAAGAGAGTTTGTTAGTGGTATCTTACCTACACTGCCCTGTTGAATGTTCTTCTATAACATGATCTTCATAGAGGTCTAGTCCATAATACATGCTGTTTACCTATCCATGTTCTCCCTGATGTGTCAGTGATAAAGGCCATCGCTGATTTCAGAATGTGGTCTCAATCACTCCACAATCACTATATTGATATCCAATTTGTCTGCCCACTTACTTACATCTTAACCTCCCACTGACTTGCATCTTTAATCCTCCCACTTCTCCAGCCATTTCTCCTTAACTTACAAGCATATTCAAGTTTGCTCTGTCTTAAAAAGGTATTCAAATTGTTATTCCTTGTTTTTCTACCATCTAGTCTCACACTCGGGAAGTGTTGTCCATGTTCACTGTCTTCACTACTTCATTCTTCTCTTACTGCTTGACTGTTTACAAACCGGCTGCAGACCTTAATACCTTAGACTAGTTCAAATTCCTCAGTTTTCATCCTACTCAACATTTACTGAACACTTGATGTGGATGTTGATCATTCACTGCATGGGAAAGACTCGCCTCACCTCATCTTTGGATTATGTGACTTTGAATTTACTTTTCTACTCTTACCTACATTTTTTTCCCCTAGTTACATCTTCCATTCTTTGACATTCAAAGCTTGTCATTCTCCTGTGTGTTGATTCTCTTAGTGAGTTCAACCACTTCAGTGATTGATAACTATCATCTTCATTCAAGTGAATCCAGTTCTATATTTCTTGTTTCATCTCTCCATTGAGCTCCAAACTACTGAGATGTTCTGGTACCTCCTATTCAGCCAATTCATGATGGCTTTTCTAAACCTCATCCTCTTGCTTTTGTATTCACATTCATATCATCACTTTTTAGTTAGTCATTCAGTCTCTCAACTTCAATCATTGTTAATTCTTCCCATTACTCACTGCATCCCATTGTTTTGATTACCAAATTATTCATTTATTATCCCTCCATGCAACAACTATTTATTATTTCTTTTTTTTAATGAGTGATACAATGACAAATAAGGAAAAAATTCTGGACTCATGGAACTTTGAATCTAGTGGGGAAAAGACAGATAATAGATAAATTAATATATAAAAGCTAATTTTGAATAGTGAAACTTACTACAAAGAAATTAAGACAAGTAAATATGTTAGAGAGTGACTGGAATGATAATTTAGATATCAGGGAACATTTCATTAAGTAGCTGACTTTGGTAGCTAAGATCCAAACGATTCAAGAGAGGCAGGCATGTGAAGATCAGAGGGAAGAGTAGTATTTCAAGGAGAATGCAAAGTGTAAAGTCCCTAAGTTGGACCAGACTTAATGCATTGTAGCAGCAGGAGAGTGAGTTTGGCTAAAGCCTAGCAAGCCAGGGGTAGAGTGTCAAAGAAGTTTGTGATATGGACAGGGCTGAAGCCAGGTAACATCTTTTAGGTCTGAATTAAAAGACTTATAGGCAAAGAGGTGTCATGATCTCATTTATGCTTTTAAAAGATGACTCTGGGTTCTGATACAGAGAACGGACTACAAGCTAATGAAGAAGCTAGGAGGTTTTTAAAGTAGCCTGATTGATATCTGATAGTGGAATGGCTTGGAGTGGTAACAATGGAGATGAATTTGAGGTATGTTTTACAATTAGTGTTGACAGCCTTTAATGATAGATGAGGAAGAAGGACATGTGTAATGGGCTCAGTGATGGTGACTTTTACTGAGATGAGGAAGACTAGGGAAGCAAAGGATATGAGTGTTGATTAAGAGTTCAAATTTTAGATAATTACTAGGTATAAAAATGTTAATGCTAAGTAGGCAGTTAACTTAGTCTACGGCTCCATGGAAAGTTCAGGCATAGGGAAGAGGGAAGTGTGGTGTCATGGAAGCCAAGAGAATAGTGTTTCCTGTGAGTCCAATGCTGTTAATAAGTCAAGTAAATTAGGTAGGAACAGATCTCTATCATTGTATTGGACAACATAGAAGTGAAATACTACTTTCCTGTTTCAGTACGGTGCTGGCCATAGATGCCTAATTGTAATGGGTAAATGTAGCATAAGTACCTGACATTAAGCTTTTGATTGCTGAGGCATCCATTTCGGATATCCTTCACAAATAAAGATATTGCCAGCTGTACAACATAGCTACTAGTAAAACAACTAGGTAAGAAGCCACACTGCCTCACTTATGGAATTCCCCTTTTAGAAAGCCCTGGATAACCTGGAAAACTGACTGTTCAAATGACCCTACTTTTCCCTTCTCATGCCCTAATTCTTGCTCTTATGTCTTAAAATCACCAATAAAGAATAAACCCACGAAACCCTAGGCACTCCACCCTCAGATCCCAATAAAGACAGAATCCCAGATCCACTGTCTCTCTCTCTTTTTTTCTACCTGAGTCCTTGCTGTGTGGCTGTTGGGCGTGCCATGTACCCTTTGAGACTTGTGAGTAATAAATCATTTTTTTCCAACATTCCCTGATGGTTGTTGCTAAGGTGTGTCTTGCAATCATAATAAGAACAACAAGGGCTATCCAGCCACAACATTGGCTCTGGTTGGGGACATGTCTGTGGGGGTTGGCCACAAGTAATAAAGGCCCACATACATGCCCCCCCCCCGCATTTCTAGCTGATACAATCATTATTGATAGACTGGGGCTGACAGAAAAATAGTAACAAAAGACTGTAGACAGAAAGTGGAAACTAGAGATTTTATACCCAAATGGTTCTGCATATCATTTCCTCTTTCTGCTTACCATTACTATTTCCTCTGCTCTAATTCATGCTCTCTTGTTTATCGTTTGAAACTTTTGAATAATCTCTGGACTACTTTCTGATTTATGTAGGTTATGTCTCTCCTCTACAGAATGGCTCTCCATTGACTGGAGTCATCTTCTTAAAGTGTGGCAGACTATCAATTGTCCAAAGGAGATTTGATAATTTTCTATGAATATAAAAGATGAAACCTTTTGTTCACATGCATTTCATACATTTGAAATTTGAGATTAACTATTTTTCACAGAAATTCTATTACATTGAGAATAATTACTAAGTTTTTAATAATGAACTACAAGTACTGTGCTGGACAGTTGGTCTAGGCTAACATTCATTTAACAGGCAGTAATGTGTCTTGACTAAGGTATTTTCATATAAATTGCATTTTATTAATTAAATTTGTTACATTTGCATTTTTATTGTAACTGGAATATTGCTTTCTTGTATCCCCAACTCACAGAAAAGGATCAATAGCTCAAAAGTCACTCACAAAAGCATGAAGGTGGTGAAAAAATAGGATCAAAAATACTACAACACAGAACAGAGTCATAAATATGAACATTGACTAGGACTTGTGTTAAAATATAGAATGTGAATTTGTTTGTTCTCAGAATAAAACTTCTGAGCATGTAATGATTTCAGAAGGCAGCGGCAAGAGAAAATTGCAAACAGGAATTTCAGAGATCATCTTAAATTAGATTTGTTAAACTGGTGACCATTTATACTGAGTTGCAACCTAAACTGCTTTGAACTTTTGGCCGATGGTTTCTTGGAGGCTTCACAGTGTATGTGCCATTTTAAAAGAAAGCAAGGTGATCTCTGTGGTAAAAAGATTGGATTTCACCTGTACAGGATGAAAAATCACCATTTTCTGTGTGAAATTAATTAATTAGTTCAAACAGGAAAGAAGAAAGAAAAACTCAGCTATCAAAGTTTAGCATTCAAAGTTTTAGTCTTTATAATAAAAAAATACAAGTCATGCCATTTTTTAAGAGTTCCACAAACCAGTTAGTGATAGATATCATCATGTGAGGGAAAGCAGAACAAACTGTGGGGAAAATGCACTTATCAACTGACATGGCATGTCTTTGCAAAATACCACAAGTATGTACTGTGGAGGGACTGTCACCCT
Organism: Tapirus indicus; assembly: GCA_031878705.1. Lineage (NCBI taxonomy): Eukaryota > Metazoa > Chordata > Mammalia > Perissodactyla > Tapiridae > Tapirus > Tapirus indicus. The sequence goes on along the minus strand of CM062919.1, from coordinate 133,605,517 downwards.
TCAATATACGTGCCATCATTATGTTGTTTACCTGTGGAAGGAACACTGATGTGTAAAGTGCCAACCAACATTTGGCCTATGCATATGAGAGAGACAAGTGCTCAACATGCTTTGTTTTGCTATTCATCGAAAAACCATGATACAGGAGAAGAGGTTGTTCATTTAATTTAAGACTATTTTAGGCACTGAATGGAGGTGGCTATACTGCAGTGACAATTTATATACCATTTTATTCTCCAGATATTTATGACACTAAAAAAAATGCCTACTGATCTTAATCCACTGTTGAATAAAACAGAGAAAATTGTAAATAAGATCAAATTATGATTATGTCATCTGTATGTTTTTAGTGTGCTCCCTGAAAAAAAATGGCTATCAAGTCATGACTTTCCTTTTCTATCCTGCTGAACCCAGACTGTAAAAGGTGTAATGATTTTGAAATGGGATTAGGAAACAAAGAACACTTATTCATGACACTGAAAATGTCTCTGAAGACCATTCTTGACATTTCAAGTATTTTACTCAGTGACTTATTTCAATGATAAATTTAACAAATTTGGTAAACCTGGGGTAGCCAGAACCCATCATTTGATGGCCACTATTTGTCAATTTAAAACATTTAAGATAAATAGAAAGATTTCTTAAGAAGAAATGTATTATTCAATTGGCTAGCTTACCAAGACTTTAATTCCTTCAGAACACTTATTTTCTTTACTTAGATGAAAGAAATCAATGACATATATTTTAATGTATATATATATATATGTATATTTTAAGTCATACGTGCCTAGATGTTGTAAAAGTGCCTAAATGCATCCAAAGAATGATTTGGGCACTTATTGTCACAATCTAAATTGAATCATTCAAGATTTGATTGTGATATTTTTCAACTTAGAATCTCATGGAGCACTGAAAATAGAACTAGTTTGGAAATAGTCCATAAATTCTATCCAAATATCTGGTAGACAGCTGACAGAACCACCAAGAACTAGCTGCTATTCCCAGTAAATGCCATTTATTTATCAGAGTGAAAGACCAGAGAGATATTCATTTCCATTAATACAGGCAACTATTAGACTGAAGCATATGAAGTCAGTGCTGTTCGACTGTTTTGGACTGACAAAAAAATGAAAATTTCATATGGCTCAACTTAATAGATAATGAAAACCTTCTGCTTCAAAACATTTAGAAATATTGGGCAAAACACAATAAAATACTTGAAAATACATACTTTAAGAAGAGAGGATGGAAAATCTTGAGAAGCTGTGAAGTAAAAGAAAGCTGATGATGTGCATGAAAAGTGAGCTGAAGCTATGGTTTCTAGGGGAGTGTTTGTTGATGTAGGTCACCAGAATGCTCAGTTTTCCACATTCCCACAAGAACAGGGCACAGGGTTTGGTTAGGAAGAGAGTTAGCTGAGACAGCATCAAGTCGGAACTCTTGAGCTTCCACGTCTAGGCTCTCAGAGGAAAACAACAAAAGCTTCTGAGATTGTAACCAAATATTTGCCTTCATAAAGTTTTGGGCTTCCAATTTATAGCACCAGAGAGGTCAAGGACATCTAAAGCCAACAAATTCATTCTCTGTTATTAGTGACCTAGCACTAGCAGAAGCAAATGTGGATGCTATCTGGAGCAAAGCACTCAATCCAGGTTCTCACAGCAAAAGCTCTCCTGAAAAGGAATTCACACCCCCAAATTACATAAAATAAGCCATGATAAATAAGAATTAGCAGAGTCAACAGATAGCAAAATTAAACATAGAATTATCAGATATGAAATTATAAGATATAAAATGTAAACATATTTAAATGTTCAAGAAATGAAATGTTTGGTTGAAAATACAAGTAAGAAACAAGACGCTGTAAAAATAATAAGAACAAAATTTAAAATAAACCCAGAGAGCTTATGGTAATGAAAAATGTAATCATGAGAAAAAATTTAATAGAAGAGTTAAATGGCAAATAGATATAGCTGTTGAAAAGGTGCAAATGGAAACAAGAGTTGAATAAATTACTCAGAATGAAGCACAAAGACTTAAAGTGATAAAATAGAATAAAAGCAATCTTAAGAAACAAGGAAAAGAGAATGAGAGAGGCCAACATATTTCTAGTTAACAAAAAAGAGTGAACATAGAGAGTAAAAAGAGATAATATGAAGGGCATAACTCCTGCATATTTTCTGGAATTGAAGAAAATCTTGATTTCTCATGTTCATGAATCATGGTGACTCTCAGAACAAATAAAACAAAATCCACATCTAGACACACTTTAATGAAGTACAGAGCATTCAAGAAAAAGTTGTTTAAAAGCAGTCACACATAAAATATTATTTACAAAGAATGAAAATTAGTACACTTATTAACACAAACAATAGGAACAGATGACAATGAAAAAGAATTAAAATACTGAGAGAACATAACTGGCAACTTAAAATTTTATATCTAGTAATTAGCTGAATTTTATATCCAGATAAACATTTATTAAGGAAATAGTAAAGAACATTCTAGAAAAACAAATACCATGTGTCATGAGTGCAAACAAACTCTCACCAAACTGTATGCTAACTTTTATACTATGGGAAGAATGAAACTGTGTTCAGAAAGAAGGAATGGGATGTAAATAGAAATGATGAACGAAGAAACAGGAAATAGTGGGTGATGTAAGCAAATATTTTGGGGTAAATAATAACAATGATGATGATGAATAATTTGACTGATTTGCAGAAGTGTCTTACATCCCACCTCTCCATGGCATCTTTAATCTGCCAAAAATGAATAAAGATAAAGATTAACATTAGTAGATGCCTTGGTTTGGGATCCCAAAGAAGCAAGCCCTGGGACAAGGATTTGGGGTTGGCTAGTTGGTTGGGAGTTAATTCTAGAAAACGAGAGTAGATAATTGGCAAATTTAGATAGGGAAAAGAAGGAGACAATAAAGGATGCATTAACAACTAAGGTACTACTGTGGGCAACTGGAAGTTAATCCTTCTGAGGAAGTACAAGAAACAATGTATAGAATACACATCTCAGATTTTTTTAAACTGAAGTGTAAGGAAGTCGAGGTATTTATACACCAACTCCTATCAGTCACTGGTTGAGGACTGCTAGAGTTGGGGACATTAATTCCCTAGAACTTCTGGGTGTCTGCCCCAAATACAGGCAGAACAAGTTCCCCTGGACAGAGAAAGCCCTTAGCAAAGAAATGCAGGTGCTGGAAGTTTTAAGCAGACATTAAAATGATAAAGGTTGGCGGATGTGAGTGAAGTCCCGAAAATACTGCTACACCATGGAATTTTTTTTTTTTTTTTTGCTTGAGGAAGATTAGCCCTGAGATAATATCCATGCCAATCTTCCTTTACTTTGTATGTGGGATGCCTCCATAGCATGGCTGATGAGTGGAGTAGGTTTGCGCCAGGGATCCGAACCCATGAACCCAGGCCGCAGAAGCGGAGCACACAGAACTTTAACCACTTGGTCTCGGGGCTGACCGCTTAATTTTTAAACCAGAGTCCTCTCTTCTTTCTAGCTTCTGTCATATATCTAATGGATTCATCTTTCCTTAGAATCTAAGCTCTTCTTTCCCCTCCACTCACTGAGGATTAAACTATTTTCTTTGGATTTTCTGAAAGCAAAAAATTACAGTCAAACCATCTTTTACTTAAATAGGAGGAGATTTATGCATTTTTCCAAAGGATATTTTACCATGTGTTTGCCTAAAGGAAAAGCTGAGAGGAAGTCCCTCTCTCCCTCCTACCATTCTCTACAATCAGCCTGAATCCAACACCTAACACTAACTGGAGCAGTATGTGGTCAAAAAGGAAACTCAGATGTTAGTGTTCTCATAGTAAGGTGACATACAAAGATATCATCCACAACTCTGGGAATTCCAAACAACTAATTTTATGGATTAGTTTTATGTCAGCTTCAGAACTGGGAGAAAGCTACACACAATGATTCTTCGCCACTCACATATTGGTTAGGCTGAGCATGTGATAAGAAGAAAGAAAGTCTGGTGAAGTCAGCTATAAAGTGGACTTCAGTCAAAAAGAAAAATCTGGATTGGAGGCTGGTTTGGAACCCCATTGAGCATCACAATCAAGGCTTGGGATAAAACAGACAAGTAGTAGTATATGTTTCTTCCAAGAAACACTATGTTAGATTAAGGATGCACCATTTTACCTATTTTCTGCTAAGATACCCCTTCCTTGTCTCAGGCTAAGATTCAAGAATGTTTCCCTCTTTTAAAAGTTCATTTCCAACACTTCCAGGATAAGATGTGCCATCCTGTATGTTCAGCAAGTCAAGTGCTAATTGTGTGTTTGTGTGTGTGTGCGCGTGCGTGTGTGTCTTAGTCACAAATCTTTCAGTGGCAAGTGACAAAATGGCACCCAAATTAAAGAGACCAAAAGGAAATCTATCATCTCATAAAATTGGTTGCAGGGGAGGTTGTCCAAGGAGTCAACCTTACTTAGGCACCACTGGGTTTGGGGTTTCAAACAATGTTATGAGTCTACTCCTCTCACTTTTCTCAGTGGAAATAATCAGAACTGATTATTTCTGATGCTTTCCTCAGAGGTGGCTTCTTTCTCAGGCAGTCTCCTCTCATGTTGTGGCAAAGATATCAGGCCAGTGCTAGGTCTAGGCTTCCATTATCCTTACATCAACTCTCCTAGAGAAAAGAAATACAGCCTTTTTCCCAACTGTTGAAGCAAAAGTCCAGGGGAGGACACTGGTGCTTCAGCATGTCTGCACCTCTTAGCCACCAATGTGGCCGGGGGAAGGCAATCTCTGATCACTGAAGACTGGCTCATCTGCCTAGCCTTGTGTTGGTGATGAAAGGATTTCCCACAAGGAAGAACTGTTCAGTTAGCCATAGAAAGGTGAAAGGAAAGTGTAATGGAAAGCCAGTAATTTTGTGTTGCTTAGAAGATAAAGGGTATGCATGTGAAGGTAAATATTTGAAATTGGAATTTTGGGCTAATATAGAAGGACATGTCTTTATCAGAGTTTAATATGAGCAAACAAAAAGCATACCCAATCTTTTCAGCATTGTATCGTTCTGTATACTTAGTGGGAGGTTCTTGTTCCAGTAAATTTTGCATATAATCAAATCTCATTTATTTCTCCTGAAGTTAATTGAAACAGAAACATACATCATCATTACGACACCTATAGAAAATAATTTCTATAACACACATTATTGATTAAATTTTCTAAAGCTGCTTTTACACCTTAAAGCTGAATACAAAGATAATTCTGACAACGACGGAAATAAAATCCTTTTGAAGCAATTTCACGTGGTCACACGTATTGTTTAGTTGTAATGGGATTCTGTTAATATTGATATATTTCTATAAATTGCCTCTCAGTTCAAATGATCAAAAGAAAATAGAAGGGAAACATAGCTATCTAGCAGTTTATTAGCATATAAAAATTGTATTTGAGAACAGAAGGAGAGAGAAATGTGCTATTTTCTTACCATTTCAATTCCTTTGGGCTCTGCAAACTTGGGTATTACACACCTAACTAGATTAACTTTAATTCATGCATCTCTGATTTGTTATTTTTCTGTACAATAATTAATAAAAACATTATTTTACACATATACACATACTTCTATGATGGTACACTTTTAACACATATATATGTGTATACACACACACACACATTTTCCATGCATGTGTTGAATGTTATAACACAGTCTTAACCCAGGAGAGCTGGTGTAGCAGGCCAGTGCTATCCTTTTGGCCAGCGAGCTGGTGTAGCATGGCCAGTGCTGCACATGCTTTCAGCCAATAGCACTCTTCTGGACATTGAACTGAGAGTATTCTCTGATACATTATTTTTCCACTGCAGCTCTCTGCCATTTATTTTGTTCTCTGAAAAATGTCCCTGACCCAAAATGCCATTACATAAAGAAATAAAATAAAATATAAATTTGATAGTGCAAATCTGTCCAAAGATGTAAAGGAAAAGTTTGACTGAGGTTTAAGGTGAGTTAAAGAGATAATGTAGTCTACTGGGGATGAAACGCAGTGTCAATCTGTGCTTGATGGCAATCATTTGGCATTATAAAGAGAGTCATAAGCATCAGTATAGATTCATGAATAAAATAACAATTATTTAAATTGGAGATGGAAGAAATGCCGGGGTGTGTTGTGATTTTAAGATATTTGGAGAGAAAAAAAAAATTTCAGGGATCAGCTCAGTGGTATAGTGGTTGAGTCTGTGCATTCTGCTTCAGCAGCCCATGGTTTGCACGTTCGAATCACAGGCACAGACTGATGCACCACTCATCTAGCCATGCTATGGTGGAGTCCCACATGCAAAATAGAGGACGGTGGACACAGATGTTAGCTCAGAGCCAATCTTCCTTAGCAAAAAGAGGAAGATTGGCAACAGATGTTAGCTCAGGGCCAATCTTCCTCACCAAAAAAAAAAAAAAAGTTCTAATATCTGGGAGATACCACCACAAGAAAACCAACAGTGCCATGGCATTGAATCAAGCATTTCCAGGAAAGTTTCCCTCTGCCAATCAGCCCAAACCAGATTGTTCTTATTTATTTACATGGAATTGCTCTGAGTGTTCAGAGTTTCATGAATTAAAAAATAAGGAAGATTGAGGAACAATTATTTCCATATACCAGGATATAAAACCACAATTCAGAGTAACTTTTCTTGCTTATAAATGAACAAATACACAAAAAATGATTTCTTAATAATAATAATTTACATTATTAGTATATATTTTATATATGACATGCAATGCCTTATTCCACTACTAAGTGTATAAATTATTTTTTGTGAAGCACTTGATCTTTTCAAAACATTAAAGCAGAATTCTTTTTACAGAAATGCTATTCGTGAATACCTTGTTAAAATGACCATTCGCCTCATTTTTCTTTAATATATTCTTTACAGAAGCTTTGCTGGGAGCAAAGTAAACCTATAAATGACATTTTTTATAATAGTATTAATTACAGTCACACTCTATCTTGGTTTAATGTAGCTATAGAAATTCTTTTCAGTGGCAGCAAAAGAGGAAAGAAATGAAACCAGGGCTCTGTGGTCTGCAGTTCCTTTTCTCCTTTCAATTTTTATGAAAAGGAAGTATCAGTTTAATCATAGCTTCGTTATTTATCCTTAATCAAGCACAACTGTAATTTCTAATTATTATTCATCTTAATTATTAAGGAAATTATATTGGAAGAGTTTCTATAATATGTATAGACTGCTCTTAAACTGTCCAATATAATTACTAATGAAAAAGAGCCACAGTGAAATGTTACTTCACAAGTTTTTTGAGTTAACATTCACACTAGGGGGATGCTGTGGATCATTGGCATTAACTAATGATGACCTGAGATCAAAGACAGAGCCCCATGGAGCTCCAGCTTTCAAGGTAGCATAATAAGTCTGAAATGTCAAATGAAATCTTCCAAAAATGAAATTTAAACTATAATAATGGCCCATCAAAACTGTCAAGCTAGCTATCCAAGTGATATATATGAGATTGATGATTTCAAAAGCTCTAGGAAAGTGAAATAGTTCTAGACAAATGGCCAAAAGCAAATTTTCAAGTCCAATTACAAAAAAGTAAACTTTACCAAAGCTGTCATGTACTGTGGCTTGCCTTGTGCTGTGCCAACAATACACAAAGTAACTGACCTTACCAAAAGACAGAACAAAACGAAAGATTAGTGGACAAAACTTTGTACTACTTCTGGGGCCGGCCGGTGGCGTAGCGGTTAAGTTCACTCGCTCCTATTTGGTGGCCTGGGGTTCACAGGCTGGAATCCCGGGCACAGAATGATGCACTGCTTGTCAAGCCATGCTGTGCTGGCATCCCATATAAAGTAGAGGAAGATGGGCACGGATGTTATCTCAGGGCCAATCTTCCTCAGTAAAAAGAAGAGGACTGGCAACGGATGTTAGCTCAGGGCTGGTCGTCCTCACATGCAAAAAAATTTTGTACTATTTCTAAGCAGCAATTTTAGTCAAGAAACTATAATTCTCCTATCTTCTATATGCCTACTTCTAAAACTCAAAATCTTGGCGTCTAGAGTAGAGCACACCGCTGCTGAAAGTATGAAAGCACAAAGGTACAGATTTGGCATCCAGTAGAGAATGACATGCCAGGAGAGCACACAAAGCTGCGCTGATGGCAAATCCCTGATTATGTAAAATTAATTAGTATAATTCTGATCAGAACAATCCTTTCTCTGTAACAGTTTGTTGGAATTAATAATAATAAGACAAAAAAAATTTCTTAACGTATGTCTCCAACTCTACTGCAAGTATTAAAAATAGAGCTGTGAAATCTTCCTGTGAGTTGAGCATTCACTGCTTCACTTCTGAGAGAGAAGAGAAGGCAAAAGACAAGCTTATGGAAGACATTTAATTAAAGTCAGAAAGAACATTAAAATAGAAAAATTAGCTCAGTGAAAAATCTCTTTTCATTTCCACTAAATCAGAAACAATTTAAACACTGAAATGGAAACTGGAAGAAAAGAAAAAAAAAACTTCCTTAACTGGTCTGGACGTTTCCATTGTGCTTCAGGAATTCTGACTCTGGTACTCTATTGAACCTACTTGTTTCAATTATTTGTTTATTTGTTCTTTCATTCATATATTGATTGATTGATTGATGTATTCTTTCATCCATTCATTCATACACTCATTTATTTGGTATTTTCTATTTGTTAGGCACTGGGCTACATTGAATATGCAAAAGTGTATGTGGTATGGTGTCTGCCTCTAAAGTACTTAAAGAGACAGATAAATGCATTAGTATGTATAATAAAATGTGATACAATTTAATATGTTAAAGAGGAGAGCAGAAGTATTAAAATCTACCTATGCCTGTGTGGTAGACGTGGTCAAATAAGCTTTCAAAGAGGGGATTTATTTGAGCTATTTCTCACGACAGTTTGAAATTTACCAGAGAATCTACAAAATCTATACTTAAACAGGAAGAATATTTAGAGGAACATTGACATTTGCAGATGATTAGAAATGACAAATTTGAGGCTTATTTTCTATTATGTTTCATATAATTGCATATTTCAAGCAATAGGTAGTCAGATTTATGTGTAATGAACAAGTCGAAAAGCAATGGAATAATAATTCTTAAGGAAACAGTGATAATATCTAAAATTATGTCAGTCTTGACCACAAGGCCAGTAATATGAGTGTAGTAGGTTACTAAAAGGGCATCAAACTTCCTCCATAGTTATTTAATAATTACTAAGCAGGATGTGTTAAATGAGAGGGTAATAGTCTCTGACTTATTAATACAACTGTGTGGGTTTATATCTTCTAAGTACGCTCAGCTTACTCACATGGGGCTAAAACACTGAATGGAAATCCTGAGAAGAGGGCTTTCCGCCAGAGGAGATTCTGGAAGATAATGATGACCTATGAGATGTCACTACATGGTGTAATGGGATGGCATGAAATTGAATTCATAGGAGAAATGCTTCTGCTTAGGACAGAAAAAGTGTGCAAAATTCTAAGGCACTGGGAAAAGTTAAATTAGATTCTTGACCATTATTCTTCAGACTTGATATGGAGAAGGATCTTAAAATATTTTATTTTTCTGGTTCATTGAGTACTTTTACTTTTTATTTTATTATATTTTTTTCTGGTACTCAGCAGAAGCTTCATTTCACCAATGGATCCATTTTATAGCTGAACTACTGTATTATCAACATATCATTGGGTCTTCATTTAAAACATGGAAGCAAAAATATGTATAAGAGTGTTTATTTGTCAAAGATGCATTTCACATTTGTATCTCTTGCTCTATAAATAAGTACTTTCAATGGCACTTTTCAGTTGTCACTAACAGGAAACAGATTGAATCTGGATTAGTATGACAAGAAAAAAAAGATTTTTAGGCAAAAAATTTGGTTAAATATTACCTTAGTTGAATTTCCCCCAAAGCAAAGACTTTTTTTTAGTGGCAAACATTATCCCAGGAAGCAGAAGTGAGGAATAGAGAGGGGGTAAAACCAGGAAGGAGGGAAAGCCAAAGAAAGATGGGTTCTCAAGTTGTCTCCGCTAATAGGTTCCCTTGGGACCTTGTGAGACACCTTATGGAACATGTCTCAGAAGTTTCCACTCAGGTGAAGAAAGGGGAATGTTTATTTATTGGTCCTTATCATTCATTGTTCACTAGTAGTACATTTCCGGGTCAGGCACGTGTGTGAGTGCAAAGTGGGTTCCTGTGGGCGTCCCACACTGTGTTTCAGAGAAGCCAAGGATGGAAGAGTGATGTTGGTGGTTCAGACCTGAGTCAAGGCTGGTGGCACCTGGGAAAAATAGTTGAAGCCTGGGCAGGACTAGTGACAATAACAATGAAATAAGAAGGCCAAGAGGTTTGGAATTGGTATACGAGGTGCCTAATACAAATCTTGTGTGCTCTTTAACATAGAAGGAAAATTGTTTGCAAAAACTAAATGGGCAAATTAAAAAATGCTACAAAACAGATTTTGTAGTTCAATATAGCAGATAAATTTGGCAGAGCTCTAAACTCTGACCATGTCCTGTCATTTTCAATAAATTCCAATGACCGCTTCCTCCCTACCCGGTTCTTAAAGAGGAAACCCAAATTCTTTCATCTTTACCAACATTTCTCAAATATTTGATCTAGGGAGTGCTTTCTACTCTTAAAAATGATTGAAGATCCGAAAGTGCTTTTGTTGCTATAGGCTGTATATACTCAAATTTACCATATTTAGAAATTAAAACAGAAATTGTACACTAGATTGAATACATTTAAAAATAAAAACAATAAACATATTACAAGTTAACGATGATAATGTTTTTATGAAAAATAGCGTATTTCCCCAAACAACAAAAAAATGAGAAGAGTCTCATTGTTCTACAGTCTCTTTACAAATTTGTTTAATGTCTGGATTTATAGAAGACAGCTCGTTTCTCATATCTGCTCTGCGTTCAATCAGTTGAGGTACCACATGTTATGTACCCTCTAGAAAAAGCCGCTGTACACTCGAGAGAATGAAAGCAAAAAAGGCAAATGACATCTTAATATTATTATGAAAATTGTATTGTCCTTGCAGATTCCCTGCAATAATCTCAAGCACTCCCAGAGGTTTTGGATGCCACTTTGAGAAACGCTGGTCTATAAAATTACATATGGCCCAATCTACCTAGTATGATTTTTGACCATTTCATAGTAAGTCTTATGATCTTGCTGTTGTGAACATTACCATTGTCCAAACACAGCTTCTAGACCCCCTGCATCCAAGCTTTCCACCCACCTTTCTCTCCCCGCATCTTCCTGTACACTGCTGGTGCTACTCTAAATCCTTTCATTCCCTTCGGGAAACTTCCACAATACTTTTATTTAGCAAGCATCATTTTATTCTTGCCTAGTATCTATTTATGTTTTGCCCCCTTATTGCTTTACATTAAAGGCTCCACATCCTCTAACTGATGCTTGTGCATTGTAGGTTGGTCAATAAATATCTGTTGAAAATATCATATGACTTTTTACTGTGTCATTTGCCTGTCTTACAGTTTATAGCATATGGACCAACAAACCTTAGCATTTCTCATCTATGCATTTTATTACTGATGAATTTACCATTATAGATTGAGGATTCAGAAACTTGTAAAAGACGACTCACGTGTATGAGTAAGTACATCGTGCTTGACGAAAGATGTAGCTGGACTGCACATCTCTTTTGTCCTTAAACCTATCCAATTATTGTTTTATACTACTTAGACTAGACAATTTTGTTTGACAGAGGTAAGTGAGGACTGAAAAAGGGAGCCTACTGAATGCAAAGGCAATACTTGCCATTTGTAATTAAGTCTCTCTCACCAGTTGTCACAGAAGGCTGACCTTGGGATTTTGCAGGAGACTCAAATCCCATTGAACAAGTGAATGAGAGCATCTAATTTATACACTGTGGTCCTGCTCATGCACAGTATGGCTAAGACTGTGATGGGCTTTGTCAGGTAATTGGTAATTGATTGGTATAAACTGGGGGCTACCTTGCAACGTAGATTTCCAGGTTTTCCTTACTCTTTGAATAACTAAATTAGCTGAATTTAAAAGGAAGACCACTCTATTGCCTCATAATTCACAAATTGCCTAAGCATGACCGTTTAAATGCTTCTATCTATAAGACTTAATATTTTCTTCCTTCTCATGGTCAAGTCCTACAACCCTAGATATAGTCATAATAAGACAGATAGGCAATGTATTTGTATATATTCTCCCTGTCTGACTGAAAGAGACCAGTGTTAAAATGGAAATGCCCTTTAATCAAGCACTTGCCAAACTGACTAGTTTGACATACTTAAATGCAATGAGCTTGTAGGTGCCCATATTTTCCACAAGTAATTCTCGCCGCCTGCACATGACTCCTCCTTACATTCTCTTTACAGAGACGGTGCATTTCAGTGAATCTGGAACTAGTTAATTTCAAAGCTGTAATGCACAGCAAAGGAATATCCTTTAAAATAAATGGATTAGTTAGATTAAATGACAATTCAATAGAAAAGGAACTTTTAAATTCCATTTGAACACCAGATAAAAGTTGCAAATTCATCTGTAGAGAAAGACCTTACTGACTTCAACTACTCACAGAGAGTGGCAGATAAGAAAAGATACCTCAGTGTTATTTTGGTTAATGTGTTTGTTCGTGTAGGTGTAAGCATTTGATGCTACAGCTTAGGCACTTGGATCCTCTCAGGTCGTCTTATGAAATTTCTTCTCTCAAAATATTGATAGACTCACCAAAAGGGATTGTTTTACTCATTTTAAAATACCTCTGATGGAAAGTAGGACTCCTTTGTGGCTAGATCCACCAGTTGAGAGAAATATAAGCACTGTTTCATCATTGTCTCTGACTTTCAATAGGTTAAATATTTCTATGTCCCACTTTTGCTTTTTTAGCTTACTCTCTCTAATATGCCATCTCCCACAATTCAAGTATCTTAATAAAACATTTGATCCATTTATCCACCACTTTTCACTGTCTCTCATCTTCTTTGTACACCTTCCCAGCTTTAAACCCATGGTCAACCACGACAATTACTCCTCTGCACATACCGTCAACTCCCCTGTCCCTCTCTTACTTGGTCTTACCTTCCTGGCCAAACCACAACCAGGTTTAGCTGAATCCAACTCTTTACTTTCTCTGTGCTTGCCCCTGCACAACAGATACACACATATATCTCAATTTAAATTAATAGTAATTTGCCTCAAGAGGTGCTTAAAGCTTTGCAGTAATCACTTCTGTATTTCCCAAGTCACTTCCCATTCCTACTCTCCTAAATAGCTATTTCATGTCTTCTCTCTCCTCAATTCTTCCAATACTTTCTCCATCATCCTTAGTCTCAGATTTTGCCTTGTAATTCACTGAGAAAATGGAAGTTGTCAGAAGAGAACTTTCACCAAGATAGCGGCACACCTACCATATCTATGCCCATATTCTTTACCTTTCTTTTGATACTATAGATGAGCTGTATGTACTCCTAACACCTAGAACTACTCTTGTGCACTAGATATCAGCCTTTCTTGTCCAATTGTAATTCTCCCCTCTCTTATGTCATCCTCAAATTTCATTCTCTATTGGATCACTTCTATTAGCACACCAACACGCCGTTATTTCTCTTATTTGAAAAGAACCTTTGCTTGATTACACTTTTATCTCCAAGTAATACCCTATTTATCTCCTACAATTGACAGTAAAGCTGCTCAAGAGTTTCCTAATCTCTCCTTTTCCTTTCTCTCTTGGACCAACCAATCTTTTTTTTTTCCCCCATCTGACTCGACTGAAAGAACTTAGTCAAGGTCAGCAGTAACCTCGGTATTACTAAAACCAATGGCTAATTCTCACTCCTTATCCGATTTTATTCATCAACAACATTTGCCCTAGCTAATCCTTCTCTCCTCCTTGAAACACTTATCCTCCCTTTCTCTTTATTCTTCGCGTATCTTGCCAACTCTTGGTTTTCATTCTTCTTTACTAGTCTTGGAGGCTCTGTCCATGCACTTTCTCTTCTATCTATACTTGTTCCCTTGGTGATTTCATCCTGTCCTCGGATTTTAAATCCCAAATCTGCACCCATGAATCCAAAATACATATCCCTATCACTACTGCTCCTGAAAGGGAACTGCACGGTATTGTTTGCTGGTGATTAGGAATTCATAACATTAAGACAGATATAACATGATTGGTTTTTACTCCCTTCCTCCTACATATGTTTATATAGTTCAGAGTTATCATTGTTAATGCACTGTTATTTTTTTCCATTTCAACTCTAGGGCACTGATGATTCTTTTTTTTTATTTTTCCCTGGAAATCTGACTCAAGGAAGGGAAGATATAGTGTGTATGTGGGAGGAGAACAGAGGGAGTAAAAGAGAGAGAAATGAAAGGAGCTTCTTGATCAAGCTTAGAAACTAAACAATTGAACTGGTCAAAAAAAAAAAAGAGAGATCTGACATATTTTTTGACCAATGATTTCATATAGTCATGGTTGCTAGGGAGAAACACATCTACAGAATATTCTAAAAGGATATGAAAGAATACAAATTTATGAAATTTCAACATTACTAAACGTATTCATACAGACAGATTTGTTAAACACCAATAGGAAAGAGACCATTTAATTATGATAAACTGCTCATATCTTTAATTTATATTTTACAAAGTAGTAACAATATATGGTATTTTACATTCTTATGGAAAAAAGATATTAGTTTATGTTCTTATATTTTCCATAGCTGCTGTTGTGGCCTTTGGACTTTCCATCACAGATTCTGATGGTTTTAATTTCTTTTTGAGGAGAGGGGATTTACTTTAAGACATAGTGAATGAACCTATCCTCTAGGCTGCTCCCCTTCCCTACTTTACTCTGCTTATGATGACAAGTTGAATTGCTCTGGCCTCCTTTCCTAGCCTCCTGTCATTGACAGCCATTCATGCAACCAGTGAGCCTCTTCTCGGGCTTCTGCCATCTTCACCAGCCCAGATACTTCCTCAACACTACTGTTCCAGCACCAATGCTAATTCCAGTACTGTAGCCTTCACCAACTCTACTGCTGCCTTTGTCAACCTGCCCCTCGTGCTGTCTTTGGATTCTTTCAGGTATCTACCAAATTCCTATGAGCCGAGAAACAGGGGATCCCAAAGTCACACCTTTTCTATTCTCCTCACCATTTCTCCCCTATGAGTGGGAAAGGGCTGAAATTGGTAAATAAGTGATTTGCCCAAAACAAATCCTTGGCTGCCATTCTCAACATTTTCAACCTAGAAGAAAGGGTACAAAGCAGATCACCCTACGAAGACTCAAAACTAATTTTTAGTCACTCTTCAAATACTAGAGATTTTCCCCAAACTCCTCTCACTGCAAAAATAAAGTCTTTCCTCTAATTCTGTTTTCTTCTATAATTATCCTGGGTTTATAACCCCAGTTTCCCTTGGCACATACCCATTACTTGGATTTATTCCTTCAAGTGTCCCAATGTCCAGAGTGTGTCTGGATATCAGGTTTGTTTAAGGTAAGTAGTAAAATACCTTTCCAGTCTGCGTAGATTAAAAAAGTGTATATTGAGTTTGGGTTCAAAGAAATCTGATTATATTCCAGATGTACTATTTATTAGCTACATATAGTTGAGCAATTTTTAAAGCCTCTATGATATTCCAATTCAGCATCTGCAAAATATCCCCAAAAGTGGATATTAAGGCCAATCTTGTAGAAACGTTGTAACGATTACATAAAAATTACATAGCCAGCACTTGGCAAATGGTAATCATTGTAATTAATTATTTTGAAACCAAGTGAAGTGACATAATAATAATGAAAGTAAAATTAATTAATTGTTACTAAATCATTGTTGTGTATTTTAAAATTAGATATTTGCCTTTATTCAGACTTGATTCTCAGTCTTTTCCAGTGAGGCTGATTTTGTCGAACTTCACCTTGACAGATGTTCAATTTGGTTTCTTCTTCCTCTGTTTCAGGGTAGCAATATACCCTTTTTTGTGTTACTAATAAAAATTTGGATTAGGGGCATAATATTCAAAACTTTACACTAAAACTTGTTAGCCTTTTATTTTCTTATATAGGAAAATTTCTCGTATTTTAAATATGATGTTATCTTTTGTAACACATTTTGTGTCTCTAAAAGTAATGCATATTATTGGAGAAGTTTAAAAAATTACATAAATGCACAAAGAAGAACATAAAAACCAGCCACAAACCAACTAAACAGAGGCAATCAGTTAAGAATTTGACATATAAACATCTGGGAAAAATGTATAAATGTATACATACTATTTTGTACTCACCCATTTTTTCCCAAACTAGTTAATAAAGGGTGATACATCATCTTAGGAGAAAACTTCCATGGCATCATTTTAATAAATACACGATATTCATAAAATGGATGTATGGTAATTTATTTAAGCACCCTCATATTGCAAGATTGGCTATTCTCCACTTTTGTTATAATAAACAATGCTACAACGAACATTATATGCATAAATCTTTATGCACATCCTTAATCATTTCTTTAGGATAAATTACTAGAAACAAAATTGCTGCATCAGAGGATATGCGTGTTTTATTTACTTGCTGTAACCTAGTTTTTATCAAAAGTAATAAATGCACTTTGGAAAAAGTCAGTACTGAAACATAAAAAAAATGAAGAGTAAAAGTCTGCTTTCACCTGGTAGCACACTTTAGATATAATACTATTAACACACTTTCTCTTTTTTATAAATCTTTATTGATAGTCAGCATATTTAAATATACACATTTATCCTTGTTAATACATACAAGCTCATAATATATGTTCTCTTTCATATCCTTATTTTTTGCCTTGATGTATTTAAGAAATATTTACTTAGTTTTGCCTCTTTCATTTTACCTATTGCACAGTATTTCATAACATGGGTGTATAATGTTTTATTTGACCAATCCTCTCTTGATAAAAATTTAGGTTATTTGTGCCTTTATAAACAATCTTGTGATAGATATCCTTGTACAATTTTCTTTGTAAACTTTTGAAAATATATTTACAGAAAGGATTTCTAAAAGCAAAACTAAGTAAAATAATGTATAGTTTAAAATTTGGTAGTGTAAATAAGTATTTTGTGGATTATTAATATTCAAATCAGTACTGATATTTTCTTGAAGTATTTCTGAGATTAGATGTAAATAAAACAATACATTTTGAAGTGAAAAATTATCTTCTCAGAATATTAGACAGTTTAGTGTTCTTTTCACATGACTAACACATTCCCACTTTGGGACTTCAAAGAAATAATTCTAAAATTTAATAGTAAACAGATATCTTCACTTTCAATTAAAAATGTTAAAAAATACCATTCTTTTTCAGGGATTATTGGATTTACAAATTATGCTGTGCTATTTAATGATTTAATGCTACAGCATCACACTTGTTTACCAACTACCACTTTCTGTTTACATTTACATTATATAAACTACTGTAGAAATCAAGAAACGATCTGGTTAATTTTGTCCATCCATTTAACAAATATTTAATGAGTGTCTACTCTATGCAATGCCCCATTCTGGTTGTTGGGAATGTAACAATGGATCAATCAAACAAAAATATCTACCTTCATGGTGTTTACATTCTAATAGGAGAAAATAAATTAAACAAATAAAGTACAGATTATGAAAAACAGCAATTCATGCCAAGAAAACAAAACAAGGCAGAGAAGGAGAATAGGGAGTGATGGGTGGGAGGTGGTGCAATTCTAAGTAAAAGACTTGGAGAAAGCCTAACTTAGAAGGGATTTTTGGCAGAGACATCTGAAGGAGGTGGAACAGTTTGATTAACCAAGCTAAGTGTGATGGTCAATTTTAGGTGTCAACTTGGCTAGGCTACAATCCCCAGTTATTCAATCAAACATAATTAAGAGGTTACCATGACAGTATTTCATGGATGAGGTTAAAGTCCATAATCAGTTAAGTCTCAGTAAGGGAGATTAGAAAATATGAAAGACCTCAAGTACAGAGGTGAGGCATCTCTGAAGAATAAAAAAATTCTCTCTGTGGACAGCCGCTTCACCTCATGCCTGAGAGTTCCAATCTGCCTTTCCTGATAGCACAGCCTGCAGATTTTGAACTTTCCTAACCAGCCCTCACAATAAGCCCCTACTTCATAATAACTCTCTTAATATATATCTCCTACTGGTTCTAGTTCTGTGGTCAAAACTGGAGAGATATACTAAGTACACTGGATAATTCAGAAATATCTTTTAATTTGATGCTATGGAATACATAATGGCCAAATCATATATATGGCTTGGAATGATTATGTCTAACAGCACAATGAACTTTGGATGAGTCCTAACCCTGGACAGCTTGTATTTTATCCGAGTATCTTTCTGGACATTCTCAACAATTGATAGAACAACTAGACAGACAAACAGCAAGTATACAGAAGAACTAAATAACACCATCAACCAACAGGATCTAACCAACATTTATAAAATACCCAGCAACAGCAGAATATACATTATTTTCAAGTTCCCATGGAACATATATCAAAACAGACCACATCCTGGGCCATAATACAAATCTCAACATATTTAATAGAATTTAAATCATACAGAAGGTCTTCTCCAACCATAGTGGAATCAAACTAGCAATCAATAACAGATAGATAGCAGGAACATTTCCAAACATTTGGAAACACATTTCTAAATAAACCATGGATTAAAGAGGATGTCTCAAGAAAATTTTCTCAAGAAAATCCAGAAACACATTGAACTGAATGAAAATCCAACATATAAAAATTTGTGGATACAACTAGAACAGTGCTAAGAAGGAAATTATAGTACTAGATGCCGACATTAGAAAAGAGGAAAAGTCAAATCAATAATCAATGTTTCCACCTAAAGAACCAAGAAAAATAAGAACAAGATAAATCCAAAGCAAATAGAAAGGAGATAATGATAAAAGCAGAAATCAATAAAATTGAAAACAGAAAAACAATAGAGAAAAATCAATGAAAGAAAAAAATGGTTCTTTGAAAACACCAATAAAATTTACAAGCAAAAATGATGAAGAAATAAACAGAGAAGACACAAAACATCTAAATCAAGAATGAAACAAGGGATATATGTAGGCATCAAAAGGATAATGAAGGAATACTATGAAAAACTCTATATACATGAATTTGACAACTTAGATTAAATTGATGTATTCTACCAAAACCCAAATTTCCATACTTTACACACTATAAAAAGAAAATTTGAGGGGCCAACCCAGTGGCATAGTGGTTAAGTTTGTGTTCTCTGCTTCCGGGCCTGGGGTTCATGGGTTCATATCCCAGATGTGGACATACACACTGCTTGTCAAACCATTCTGTGGCAGACATCCCACATATAAAAGAGGAAGAAGGGCATGGATGTTAGTCCAGGGCCAATCTTCCTTGGTAAAAATAAGAGGATTGGCAACAGATGTTAGCTCAAGGCTAATCTTCCTCACACACACACAAAAAAGAAAATTTGAAAAGTCCGACAGCGATTAAGGAAGTTGAATTTACAATAAAACATCTGGAAAGAGAAAACTCTAGACCCAGATGGCTTCACTGGACAATTGTATCAAACAATGAAAGAATCAACACCAATTCTACACAATCTCTTCCAGGAAATAGAAGAGTAGAAAACAATTCCCAATTTACTTTATCAAGTTAATACTACTCTAATACAAAAACCCAATAAAGGAGAAAAAAACCTACACACTAATATTTCTCATGAAGATATACATAAAAATCTTCAAAACATATTAGCAAATTTAACTCAGCCATATACAAAAATAATTATAAACTTTTACTGAGTGGCATTTATGCTACAGATGCAAGGCTGTTTCAATATTTGAAACTCAATTTATATAATCTTCCAGATTTGCAAGATAAAGAAGAAAAATTACATGATCATATCATCAATGCAGAAAAACATCTGACAAAATTCAACACTCATTCATAATAAAAAATAAATCTCAGAAAAATAGGAATAGATGGGAATTTCCTCAACTTGATAAAGAACATAAACAAAAAAGCCTAGCTCTAACATTATACTTAATGGTGAAAGACTGAATGCTTTCCTCCTAAGAAGAGAGAAGGCAGGTTGCCCGGTATCATCACTCTTATTCAACTTAGTGTTGGAACTTCTAACCATCGCAATAAGGCAGGAAAAGGAAATGAAAGGCATACATTAGAATGAAAGAAATAGAACTGTTCTTATTTTCATATAACATGATTGTCTACATAAAAATTCCCAACAAATCTATACAAAAACCTCTTAGAACTATTAAGTGAGTTAAGCAGGGTCACAGGACAGAAAATAAACACATAAAAATCAATTATATGTCTAAATACAACCAATTAACATATGGACACTGAAAATAAAAACAAAATACCATTTATAATCACTAAATATATGAAATAGGTGAAATCTAACAGAACACATATATGGTTTATAAGTTGAAAACTTCAAAGCACAGAAGAAAGCTATTTAAAAAGATTTAGGTAAATGGAGAGATATACTCTGTTTATGGATTAAAAGACTCAATATAGTAAAGATATCAATTTTCCCCCCAAATGATACATTGATTTAATGCATTTCCTATACAAGTCCCAGCAGGATATTTTGGCAAGGTTATTTAAGATTTTATATGGAAATCCAAAGGAACTAGAAGAGCTAAACCGATTTTGAAAATGAATTATAAAGTGAGAGAAATCTGTCCACCTGATTTCAAGATTTATTATACAGCTAATCAAGACTGTGGTATTAGCAGAGGGATAGACACATAGATCGATGAGAACCAAGAGAAAACCCAGAAATAGATCCACACATGTCTTTAAGTGATAGTTGACAAAGGTGCAAAAGCAATCTAATAAATTAAAGATATCTCTTTCAAAACATGGTGCTAAAGCAATTGTACATCTATAGGTTAAAAAAACAAAGACCTCTAACTAAATCTTACACCTTATATAGAAAGATTAACTCAAAATGGATCATGAACTTAACATATAAGATGCGAAACTATACAACTTAAAAAAAAAACAGGAACAAATTTGGGGAATCTAGAACTAGGCACTTGTCACCATAAACATGATCTGTAAAAAGAAAAATGGTGAATTGGACTTCAAAATTAAAATTCTTTTCTCTGCAAAAAACTGTTAGGAGCATGAAAAGATTAGCTACAGACTGTGAGAAAATATTTGCAAACCACATATTCAACAATAAACTTGTATCTAGACTATATAATGAACTCTCAAAACTTAGTTAAAAATCAAACAACCTATTTAGAAAATGGGGAAAGACATAAACGTTGCACTGAAGAGGATATACAGATAGCAAATTAATGCAAGAAAAGATGCTCAACGTCACTAGCCATTAGGGAAATGCAGTTTAAAACCACAGTGAGATATCACATACATATTAGAATGGCTAAGAGAAAAAATGATGACAACATCAAATACTGGTGAGGATGTGGAGAAACTGGATCACCACTCAACCTTACTGGTGAGAATGCAAAATGGAACAGCTACACTCTGGATACCAGCCAGGCAGTTTCTTTAAAAACTAACCCTGCAACTTCCATATGACCCAGCAATTGCAATTGTGGGCGTTTATCCCAGATAAATGAAAACTTACGTTCTCACAAAAAAAACCTCTGCACAAATGCTAATAGTACCTTTATTCGTAACAGCCAAAAAACTGGAAACAACCCAAATGGGTGAATAAGTAACCAGACTGTAATACATTCAGCAATAAACAGGAACGAACTGTTGATAAAATACTACTTCAGTGAATCTTCAGAGAGTTTTGCTAAGTGAAATAAACCAATCCCAAAAGGTTATGTACAAAATGATTATATTTATACAACACTTGGGAATGACAAAATTATAGAAATGGAGAACAGATTAGTGGTTGGCAGGAATTAAGGAGACTGAGGTGGGTGGTGGGCTTGGTGCGAGGGAAGTGAGTGTGGCTATAAAAGGGCAACATGAGAGATCCCTGCAGTGAAGGAATGTTCTGTGTCTTGACAGTTTCAACAGTTTCAGTATCCTGGTTATGACACTGTACTGTATGATATTGTACTATGCAACATGTTACCACTGGGAGGAAATGTGTAAAGATAAATCGGATCTCTCTCTTACAACTACAATTTACAATTTACAGCGATCTCAATCTACAATGATTGCAAAATAAAAAAGTTTGATTTTTATAAAAATTAAATTCGCAACATTAATGTCCTATATAATATCACTTCTAAATGTACTGTTTTCATGAGTGCTAAAAATACTAGTTTTCGCAAATTATATAGATATTTTTCTCTGTTTCAGCCTATCCTTTAGTAATGAACACTTGAATCTGGCACTACTATTTTCTGCTTATTTAAACCTACCCATTCATTTGTTAAATATTATTTTGCTATTCCCATTGCTTCCAACAATATAAATTAATTTTTTCAGGCAGGATTTTTAGTCCTCATTATTATTTCTTAAAACTAAATTATGTTAAGTAATGCTTTCCTTGAATATATTTTCTGAAATTTCTTAATTCCAATATAAACTACAAAAATAATAATAGCAGAGAAAATCTGAATAATTAAAATTATTTTGTCCATAAATAGTAAAATAAGGAAAGTATAATGTAGCAAATATATCTTGAGCATTTTCTAATATGAAAACAAAATTAAAATACTTTGAACAAAAAACTTTTTTGAATGTTTAATGGGATACTCATGAACTCTTGTAGTGACTTTGGGTAGTTTGTGAAACAATTTTAATTAAAGAAACTTCCTTATGGGGAATCACATCATTCACAAAAAATCTGAAATATATATTTAAGACTTCTTAAGCATATACTAATTCAAGCCTATTATGTAAGAACAATAAAAATAATAGTTACACTGGTATCAGTACAGTTTGTATAAAAGGAAGTTTGCCTACGGTTTTCACAGAAATAGTCATATGAACTTTGGCAAACATTATTTTGCAAATGCCACTCTTAAGAACAGTACCACTAGCAGTAACCTGACATTTATAGCTATTCTAAATAATGCAACAAAAGCATTTTCAAGGTTCATGTGAATCTTTTCATATGCACACTTTGCAGTTCTCTTCAATAATTTAGCTTGTTTGGACACATCTTACTGAATCATGTTTTTTGAATTGAAAATATACATTATCTTGTGAGTCAGTCAAGCATTTGCAAAAAGTCATACTCTTGGTTCTCTGCTTTACCTGACCCTTTTTTGATTTTGTTTGGTCTTTCCTGCTAGTCTTGATCAGATATTAGATCCTTGGTAGGTAATCATATTTGTGGACAACTTTTGTCTATTAGATATCTGCTCAGTTAACCAAAGTAATTGTGTAGAGTTTGGTTGAATTGGCTGAGAATTTGAGGTCCTCAAAGTTTGAATATTAATTCAGAATATTTCCCTAAATAAACTAGTCTCTTTCTTGGAACCTGGATTCTGACTCCCTGCACATTCTGTATTCCTGATTCACTTGACTATGAATCACACAGTTTCTCATTCTCTTCCTAGTTTGATGGACTCTGCCCATTAGTTTCCATCCTAGGCAAATACTAATTCCTACAATGGCCTGATGCATGTTGTCTGAGAATACAGAGAACTGAAAACTTAAAATAATAGGTAAAATATGGGAAATACTATCATGTGCAACTATGGATCACTATTAAAAATATTGAGAAAATAATTGCTCACATATCATAAAATACCTAGTTCTGTTTGAGCCAGAATGAATTATCCTGATTAAATTTTAACAAAATGTGGTTGTTTTGATGAAGTTTCTTAAAACTAAGATTGTAAACAAAGTCATAGCACTTACATAGTATTTATTTTGGTAAAGGAGAAAATTTTAGAGTCAGACAGACGGGTTTTCATAGCTCCACTCTCTCTCATGCAATAGCTACAGAAACTTGGGCAATTTTCTTAACCTCTAAGGTGGAGTAATGCTCCTAAGGCAATGCTAAGCACACGGTAAATTCTCAACAAATGATAGTTTTTACTACTATTATTATAACTGCTGGTACAACCACTGGTATTATGACCAGTACTCCATTCACTACTACTTAGACTAGAGGAAGGAGAAAGAATAAAACTACAGAAATGCAAAAGATAATTGATGAACACAGTTTTGTGGTGGGAGGAGTTAGTTAGCCGTTCCTCATTTCCTGTTGATATTTTATGATTCAAAAGATTACAATGCCCTTTCATCAGATATTGTTAATCATTTAGCCCAATTTTGGGGGCACTTTCATTGCTCCAGCTCAGTTCTCACAGTAGATATGTTTTTCTTGGGCCATGACAGTTCAAATAGTTAGCAGTTAATGTCGGTCTGCGTTGAAGGAAATTCCTGTGATTTGGATGGCATTAGTTTAGTAGACAGTATCTTTCTTGCAACATGAAACGATGTGGAAAAAGTTTATTTTGCCAAAATTCAGTGAAGGGAAGAATTTCAAGTGTCATCTACCGCTTAAAAATATTTGTTTTTGGAAAGAACAGTAGCATTTAAATTCGTAGTCAGTAAAAGACAGTGGATAGTTGTAATAATATTATGTTAATTCTTGTACAAAAATCATAAATATTCTGTGTATATTTGGGTGTGCAATTCCAGATAAACTTTGATCTTTTTCAAAATCAAAATTTTTTAACTTCTGGGGTCGCCTGGTGGCACAGCGGTTTAGTCTGCGCTTGGCAGCCTGGGGTTCGCGGTTCGGATCCCAGACGCCTGCTGATGCACTGCTTGTCAGCCACGCTGTGGCAGCGTCCCATATAAAGTAGAGGGAGATGGGCATGGATGTTAGCCCAGGACCAGTCTTCCTCAGCAAAAAGAGGAGGATTGGCAACGGATGTTAGCTCAGGGCTGGTCTTCCTCACAAAAAAAAAAAAAATTTAACTTCCAAAATATTATTGCCACAAGCTGATTCTGTCTATTGAAGAATATTCATACCTACATAGAATTTTATTCTATTTACAGAACTTACTGAATAAACATTTGTTGAATAACTATTAAATTTGAATTGCTATACAAAATGCAGTTCTGTGTACAATGCCATAAGGTAAAGATGATTGTTATGCAATCTGCTCTCCTTTTCTGCCACCGTATGAAGCAGAATTCACTCTGTACAATTTTATTAACATATATTTTTGTCCCCATGTTCCCAAAGTTAGAATTTAAACAAACCATTCCAAAAATAAAATTCTGCAAAACATATTTTGCATGTGACAGAAAGAGATGACTGAAATACTATAAAGCTATTGCAATGGCTTTATCTACCAAATGGAAGGTTTGATTACCAAGACTTTTGAAGGCTATGAGTTCTTCATGGTGTATCTGCCTCCAAGCTGTATGTTATTGCCCAGAAAGAAGCCACAAATAACTAGCAACATGACTATCAGGGTGTGAAATGTCAAATTAAATTTCACAATTCATTCAACAATTTCAGCATTTCTGGGGAAAGAGAATTAAAGAACAAAGCAATAGGCAATTTTTATGTCTGGAGGTAATCTGTTTCATGTTTGCAAAACAAGTATGCTTCTCTGTGCAATTCAAACATTGAAAGAAAAATTTAAATATTTAGAAAACATGTTTGTGCAGATCAATACCAACTTTTAGAATATTGTATATCTCAATTTAAGAATTATTTTCACATTCTCTCCAGTGAATATAACTATTTAAAATATGACATTCCTAATTATATCTAAATCTTTTAAAATTGAAAGCAATGTTGACATTTGATGCAATATACTTATTTGAGATGGCTTAGAATAGATGACATATAGGTAATTGAATCACTGAAATAACAATGACAGATAAAAAGATACATAGCAAGGAGGAGGAGATTCATTATTGTAATCTCTAAAATTAGTCTGTCATTGACCAATATAATAAAAAGTACATTTTATGGAGTTTTTAAAAGAAAACGTAGGAGTATGTTTTATGTCTCTTTATTGAATCATTCAGTTCAAGACTCTATAAATATCAAGACTCTATAAATATCAAAAGTTTGGGGCCGCCTGGTGGTGCAACGGTTTAGTCTACGCTTTGGCCGGCTCGATCCCTGGATCCGGCCGATGCTCTGCTTGTCAGCCCTGCGGTGGCGGCGTCCCATATAAAGTAGAGGAAGACGGGCAAGGATGATAGCCCAGGGCCAGTCTTCCTCAGCAAAAAGAGAAGGATTGGCAACGCATATTAGCTCAGGGCTGGTCTTCCCCACCAAAAAAAAAAAAAAGTTTAATGCCAATTACAACTTAATGAACATATAATTAGTGGGGAGCTAAAGTAATTTGGGTCTGGTCATCCAACTTTCTAAGCTAGTACAGAAATTTTGCTCTCTGGTTCAGTGTTCTTCAGACATAATTACATATAAAGATCACCTGGAATGCTTGTTTAGGTGCAAATGCCTGAAGCCTGGATCCTGCCCCAAGATATTTGATTTAGTAAGGACCAGAAATATATTGAATTCAATATATTGAATATATTCAATTCAATATATTGAATTTCAAGATCTAAGATGTCACCAATTATAAGATGCATCTTTCAGTACTTCTAAGAAAGAAAAAGTAATAATGTCAATTATACAATCTCGCTGATTGTAAAATGCATCTTAATTTTAGAGACATTAAAATGTGTTCATCTTGGAATTGCAATACCATACCACTTATCTCTACCAAGCTTTGACATCATCTGGACAGCAGTTGATTTAAGGTTAAACTCCCTAATAAATCTCTGGTTCAACCAACAAAACATTTTATTTGTACCTTGCACTCTGTGCCAAGGGTTTTGATAGACATCTGTTCCTGTTATCTTTTGCTGCATTAAAAAAACACCCCAAAACTCAGAATGTTTAAACAATAATTTATTATTATTATATTACTTGGTTCTGTGACTTGTTTGGGCTCAGATGGGTAATTCTGACTTGGAACGTCTCATGCAGTTATAGTCAAATGCTGGCTGGAGCTGCATCAAAATAAGGCTCAACTGAGTTGGACTTCCAAGATTGCTCATTCACAAGTCGGGCAGTTGATGCTGGCTATTGGCTTAAAACTCAGCTGAGCATTTCAACTGGAGTACCTTCACTGGCCACTTCATGGGGCCTGGGCTTCATTGCATGGGTCTAGTTTTCTGAGAGGAGCATTCCACCAGTGAGTATTCCAAGAGGCTCAGTTTGAAGCTGCTTCTTCTGACCCAGCCTCTGGTCACTATGACCATAGCATCACCTCCTCTGCATTCTGTTGGTCAAGAGTGAATCACAGTCAGCTTACAGTCAAAGGGAGAGGTCTACATAAGGGTGTGACTACCAGGAAGTGTGGATCATTGGGGCACCATCTTTGGAGACTAGCTAATAGAACCTCTATATATTATCTAATTCAGTCTTCAGTACAAATTCTAGAAGATACTGTGCTAGCCAAATAAAGTTGGTTCTTTTGATAACTCACAGAAATTAATACATTTCAAGAACAGCAAGACCTTTATATAGTCTATTGGCTTAACCACTGATGAATTAGTTCTTTAAAAGTTTGCTCTTTCTGTAGTGACTTGCTTAAAGAGAATGTTTGCTTTTTCAGCCCATTTGATCAGTGAAACATCTTGAATGCAGAAAATTCATTCTGGGCTCCCCATAATTCCTCCAACCTCATGCCATACATTCCCACTCCTTCTTTACTTCACCCTCCCCCTCCTCTCTCCCCATACAGCTAGAACCAATGGGAAAAAAAAAAAAAACCAAAGATCATTTTAAAATTAAATCAGCATGCTTGATTGGGAAACCATAAAACATACCTAAACAGCATATCAACCAATTATTGCTGAGCTACCATGTGCCAGTAATATGCTAAGTGCTTTATGCTTCCTATCTAATTGAATTTCCACAAAAACCAGTGAGGCATGTGTTATTATTTATTATTATCCTAATTTTCATGAGGAAGTTGAGGTTAAGAGAAGCAAGGAACTCTCCAAAAACATGTGTTAGAGAATTATATCAGATGGTGTCTACATGGAAACTTATCTGTATTTTTGAGATTTGGCTCAGTTGATGCTGAACTATTATTTCTCCTAGTAATTATTCAGAATTTTCAGTTACTTCCTAAGGCAGTTCTTTTTTTTTTTTTATAGATAGATATTTAGGTTTATTCATAGAAAAAATGAAATCCTTCATGAAAGGTGGTCTCACAAAGAGAAACTGGAACGTGATCTGTGTATAACTAAATTGCAAAAGTGAATTTTCTTTTTTTTTTTTACCATTTTTTTTATTGATGTCTTAATAGTTTATAACACTGTGGGGTTTTAGTTGTACATTTTTGCTTGTCCGTCACCTTGTGGATGTAACCCTTCACCCCTTGTGCCTCCCCACCCCCCTTCCCCTTGGTAACCACCAATCAGTTCTCTCTGTCCGTGTGTTCACTTATATTCCATATATGAGTGAGTTCATGCAGTGTCTGTCCTTCTCTCTCTGGCTTATTTCACTTAACATAATACCCTCTAGGTCCTTCCATGTTGTTGCAAATGGGACAATTGTGTCTTTTCTTATGGCTGAGTAGTATTCCATTGTATGTATATACCACATCTTCTTTAACCAGTCGTCAGTCGAGGGACACTTGGGTTGCTTCCACTTCTTGGCTATAGTGAATAATGGTGCAATGAACATAGGGGTGCATACGCCTCTTGTGATGGTTGATTTCATGTCCATTGGGTAGATGCCCAAGAGTGGGATTGCTGGATCATACGGTATTTCTATTTTTAATTTTTTGAGGACTCTCCATACTGTTTTCCATAGAGGCTGCACCAGTTTGCATTCCGACCAGCAGTGAATGAGGGTCACCACTTCTCCACAACCTCTCCAGCATTTGCTGTTATTTGTCTTTGTAATTATAGCCATTCTAACCGGTGTAAGGTGATATCTTAGTGTAGTTTTGATTTGCATTTCCCTGATGATTAGTGATGTTGAACATCTTTTCATGTGTCTATTGGCCATCTGGATCTCTTCCTTGGAAAAATGTCTGTTCATATCCTCTGCCCATTTTTTGATTGGGTTGTTTGTTTTTTTGTTGCTCAGATGTATGAGATCTTTATATATTACTGAGATTAATCCCTTGTTGGACAAATGATTTGCAAATATTTTCTCCCAGCTGGTGGGTTGTTTATTCATTTTGGTCCTGGTTTCATTTGCCTTGTAGAAGCTCTTTAGTCTGATGAGGTCCCACTTGTTTATTTTTTCGTTTGTTTCCCTTGTCTGGGTAGACATGGAATCTGAAAGGATCCCTTTATGTCCAATCTCAATTAGTGTACTGCCTACATTTTCTTCCAGGAGTTTTATAGTTTCAGATCTCACTTTCAGGTCTTTGATCCATTTTGAATTGATTTTTGTATATGGCGATAGGAGATGGTCTACTTTCATTCTTTTGCATGTTGCTGTCTAATTTTCCCAGCACCATTTATTGAAGAGACTTCCCTCTCTCCATTGTATGTTCTTTGCTCCTTTGTTGAAGATTAGCTGTCCATAGGTGTGTGGTTTTATTTCTGGGCTTTCAATTCTGTTCCATTGATCTGTGTGTCTATTCTTGTACCAGTACCATGCTGTTTTGATTACTGTAGCTTTATAGTATATTTTGAAATCAGGGATTGTGATGCCTCCAGCTTTGTTCTTTTTTTTCAGAATTGCTTTAGCTATTCGGGCTCTTTTGTTGCCCCATGGGAATTTCAGTAGTTTTTGTTCTATTACCGTGAAGAATGACATTGGGATTCTGATTGGGATTGCATTGAATCTGTAGATTGCTTTAGGTAGAATGGACATTTTAACTATATTTATTCTTCCAATCCATGTGCATGGAATATTTTTCCATTTCTTTATGTCCTCCTCGATTTCTTTCAATAGTGTCTTATAGTTTTCATTGTATAGGTCTTTGACCTCCTTGGTTAAATTTATTCCCAGATATTTTATTCTCTTTGTTGTAATTGTAAATGGGATTGTCTTTTTGAGTTCTCTTTCTGTTGTTTCATCGTTAGTGTATAGAAATGCAATTGATTTTTGTAAGTTGATTTTATACCCTGCCACTTTACTGTAGTTGTTGATTGTTTCTAGTAGTTTTCCGATGGAATTTTTTGGGTTTTCTATGTATAAGATCATGTTGTCTGCAAATAGTGAGAGTTTCACTTCTTCATTGCCTATTTGGAGTCCTTTTATTCCTTTTTCTTGCCTAATTGCTCTGGCAAGAACTTCCAGTACTATGTTGAATAAGAGCGGTGAGAGTGGGCACCCTTGTCTTGTTCCTGTCCTCAAAGGAATGGCTTTCAGTTTTTCCCTGTTGAGTAGGATGTTTGCTGTAGGTTTGTCATATATGGCCCTTATTATGTTGAGGTACTTTCCTTCTATACCCATTTTGTTGAGAGTTTTTATCATAAGTGGATGCTGGATCTTGTCAAATGCCTTCTCTGCATCGATTGAGATGATCATGTGGTTTTTATTCTTCATTTTGTTAATGTGGTGTATCACGTTGATTGATTTGCGGATGTTGAACCATCCCTGTGTCCCTGGTATAAATCCCACTTGATCGTGGTGTATGATCTTTTTGATGTATTGCTGTATTCAGTTTGCCAATATTTTGTTGAGGATTTTGTGTCTGTGATCATCAGTGATATTGGCCTGTAGTTTTCCTTCTTTGTATTGTCCTTGTCTGGCTTTGGTATCAGGATGATGTCGGCCTCATAGAATGTGTTGGGAAATATTCCATCTTCCTCTATTTTTTGGAATAGTTTGAGAAGGATAGGTGCTAAATCTTCTTTGAACATTTGAATTCTCCAGGGAAGCCATCTGGTCCTGGGCTTTTATTTTTTGGGAGGTTTTTGATTACTGTTTCAATCTCTTTACTTGTGATTGGTCTGTTCAGATTCTCTATTTCTTCTTGATTCAGTTTTGGGAGGTTGTACCCGTCCAAGAATTTGTCCATTACCTTTAGGTTGTCCAATTTGTTGGCATAAAGTTTTTCATAGTATTCCCTTATAATCCCTTGTATTTCTGTGGTGTCTGATGTAATTTCTCCTCTTTCATTTCTAATTTTTTTAATTTGAGTCTTCCTTTTTTTCTTAGTGAGTCTGGCTAAGGGTTTGTCAATTTTATTTATCTTCTCAAAGAACCAGCTCTTTGTTTCATTGATCCTTTCTACTGTTTTTTTGGTTTCAATTTCATTTATTTCTGCTCTGATTTTTATTATTTCCCTCCTTCTGCTGATTCAGGGCTTTGTCTGCTCTTCTTTTTCCAATTCTGTTAGGTGCAATTTAAGGTTATTTATTTGGGATTATTCTTGTTTGTTAAGGTGAGCTTGTATTGCTACGAGTTTCCCTCTCAGGACTGCTTTTGCTGCATCCCATGAGTTGGTATGGTGTATTTTCCTTTTCATTTGTCTCCAGATAGCTTTTGATTTCTCCTTTAATTTCATCAATGACCCATTGGTTGTTCAGTAGCATGTTGTTTAGTCTCCACATCTTTGTCCCTTTCCTAGTTTTTTCCTTGCAGTTGATTTCTAGTTTCACAGCATTATGATCAGAAAAGATGCTTGTTATAATTTCAATCTTCTTAAATTTATAGAGGTTTGCCTTGTTTCCTAATATATGGTCTATCCTTGAGAATGTTCCATGTGCACTTGAGAAGAATGTGTACTCTGCTTCTTTTGCGTGGAGTGCTCTGTATATATCTATTAAGTCCATTGCATCTAGTTTTTCATTTAAGTCCATTATTTCCTTATTGACTTTTTGTCTGGATGCTCTATCTATTGATGTAAGGGGGGTGTTAAGATCCCCTACTATTATTGTGTTATTGTTAATATCTCCTTTAAGGTTTTTTAGCAGTTGTTTTATGTACTTTGGTGCTCCTGTGTTGGGTGCATAGATATTTATAAGTGTTATGTCTTCTTGGTGAAGTGTCCCTTTTATCATTATATATTGCCCTTCTTTGTCTCTCATCACCTTTTTTATCTTGAAGTCTACTTTGTCTGATATAAGTATGGCTACTCCTGCTTTCTTTTGTTTGCCATTAGCTTGGAGTATTGTTTTCTATCCTTTCATTTTGAGTCTGTGTTTGTCTTTAGAGCTGAGATGTGTTTCCTGGAGGCAGCAGATTGTTGGATCTTGGTTTTTAATCCATCCTGCCACTCTGTGTCTTTTTATTGGAGAATTCAATCCATTTACATTTAGAGTGATTATTGATACATGAGGGTTTAATGTTGCTATTTTATTGTTCATCTTCTGGTTCTTTTGCATTTCCTTCGTTTCTTGTCCCTTGTGTTTTGGACTGCAAATTCAATTTGGTATTTCTGCATGCTCATTCTCTTAGTTTTCTCTTTATTTGTCATGTGTGGTTCTCTTCTGGTTATTTATTTAGTGGTTACCGTGCAGTTTATATAAGCGATCTCTTGGATAAGAAAGTACATTTTCGGATGCCTCCTTTTTCCTGAGGCTGGGTCGATTCCATCCCTTACCTCTTCCCCTCCTTATTTGTTATCTCTTTATTCCAGATTGTGTCATGAATGTGTGTTTCCAGTGATGAGCTTGAATTAATTTTTGATGTTATCCAACTGTATTTTGTTCTGGTTTAGTCTCCTTGCTTTTCTCCTTGCTGAAATCTTTGTATCCCCTTTCTCATTTGTTTTTTTTCAGGCCTAAGGGCCTTCTTGAGCATTTCTTGTAGTGGGAGTCTTGTGGTGACGAACTCTCTTAGCTTTTGTTTATCAGGGAGAGTTATTATTTCTCCATCATATTTGAAGTATATTTTTGCTGGATAAAGTATTCTCGGCTGAAGGTTTTTGTCTTTCATGATTTTGAATATATCATTCCAGTCTCTCCTAGCCTGTAGAGTTTCTGTCGAGAAATCAGCTGAGAGCCTGATGGGGTTTCCTTTGTATGTTATTTTGTTTTTTTGTTTAGCTGCCTTCAATATTATTTCCTTGTCACGGGTATTCTTCAAGTTTGCTACTATGTGGCGAGATGATTTTTTATTCCTGTTTATATATTTAGGTGATCTATTGATTTCATTCACTGTTATTTCCCTCTCGTTCCCTAGGTTGGGGAAGTTCTCAGCTATTATTTCTTTGAACAGACTCTCTGCTCCTTTTTCTCTTTCTTCTCCTTCTGGAATACCTATTATGCTTATGTTGCTTTTCCTCATTGAGTCGGATATTTCTCGAAGAATTTCTTCATTTCTTTTTAGTCTTAGCTCTCTCTCCTCCTCTATCTGGAGCATTTCTGCGTGGCTATCCTCAATAGTGCTAATTCGTTCCTCCATATTGTCAGTTCTGCTCTTTAAAGACTCCATTTTTTCCACTATCTCGTTGATTTTGTTTTTCATCTCCAATAATTCTGATTGGTTTTTCTTTATGGTTTCAATCTCTTTTGTGACAAAATCCCTGAATTCGTTGATTTGTTTCTGTGTTTTCTCTTGTATTTCATTGAGTTTGTTTATGATAGCTATTTTGAATTCTCTCTCATTCAGGTTATCAAATTCTGTGCCTTCACGGTTGGTTTCTGGGTGTTTGTCATTTTCTTTTTGGTCTGTAGCCATGACAAATTGTTGCAAGGATCCGACGGGGACGGCTTTATTATTTTTTCCCCTCATGATAAAGTTGGTCCTGCAGTTTCCCCCTGCTGCCACTAGATGGAGATCGCGAGTGGTTTGCTCTGAGGCGGCTGCAGCCCCCGGAGGGATTATGCTGAAATGCCGGGTGTGTGGGGGGAGGGGTCCTCTCTCTCTCCTGCTTGACCCGGGGGTTTCTTTTCTGGCTCTCTTAGGGTGTTTGCTACACCCTCTAAACAGTCCGTCGTCACTTCCCAGTGGGGATCTCGCGACAGTGTGAGAGCACCTGGATGGCGATAGTTTTCCCCGCTGTGGGCCGCCCCTCCCCCCTCTGTCTGCGAACCGCGCTGTCTTTGCCGATCGATTGGGGAGGGGGAGTACAACTTCTTACCTCTCCTCCCGTCCTTTTGGGCTTCCTGTGCCTCCACTGTCCGATGTATGGCAGCAGGGGTTTCTTAGAAGTCCTTCGTAGTGTTTGATTGAGCTATGTTGGAATGTGAATGATGTTTTCGTTGTGTCGTAGGGGGCAGAGATTCAAAGAGGGAATCTCACTCCGCCATGATGCTGATGTCACTCCGGCAGTTCTTGATTTATGATAATAAACTGCTATTGTCAGATCAGAGGAGGAGACTTGTCTTCCCATTGCTGCTGTGGCAGAGAAAATGTATGCAGCTCCTCTCAGTGCCATGTCAGATTGTCTAAATAATCTTAAAAGAGGAGGTAGAATTTAGCTTTGTTTTGTATTGCTTAAGTACAGATTTTGATATGCTAATATTCCATTCTTACCCATTCTGACACTTGTAGTAATATAATGTTATAATATTAGAAGCAATATTACATGTCAATATAATGGGATTTATGGTGAAATCTAAGAGCTTATCCCAAAGGTAATACTATCTAGAAAATCAAAGACTAATCAGTAAATTAATGGCACAAGGTCTTATACTAGGTTTTTTCTGAACTTTTCCTACATTTGCTTGCTTCTCATGGCAGCTTTTACAGCTTTTGCAGGTGTAAGAAAAGTGATGTTGAGTTTGGATGGAATATCTTGCAAAGAGTTGAGTGTGTGACTTTAGGATAAGAAAGAGTTGGCCTTTTTAAGCAATTTGCTGGAGATGAGCTCAGTTCTTCTCTGGACAGTGTCATTTTGTCTCCCATCTAAGATGAACCTCTTCACACATTGGTCAATACAGGTCAATCAGGTGATCAAGCACAGTGCTCTCTTTCTTTGTGATAACCCATAAGCTCTTGTCACGTCCCCAGTATTGTTTTAGGTCCTGAGGGAAAACATATCCAGACCCAATCTAAAAAGTAACTGATGAGATTTGCAGCTGGCTTAGAACTATGAGATGTTTACCCATCCTCATTCAGTAAATACTATTTCTATGCGTAGCCATCGTGTGTGAGCAACGATCACCTCCGCCATCAAATGGTCTTGCCATCTAGGGAAAATACAGATGAGTAAGCAATCAAATTATGGGAGGGTAAGTACCCTGTGATATGGAAAGTTGGAAGCACTAGGAAAACACAAAGCATTGGTACCACCCCCAGCATTTGAGGTCTGGAGAAACCTTCCCAGAGGAAGTTACTTCTAAAGCACAAACCTGCAGGAAAATTAAGAATTTATCCTGATGAAAGGGGTTAGCAGGGAGAAGAGTATTCTAGCCAGAGGAACCAGTTTATGCAAAGACACACCTGTGAGTGAGGGAGAGTATGGTGGACTCCAAAAGCTGAGAGATGGTCAGCCCAGCTGTACCATGCAAAGTGTGGGATGAGGGTGGGAGTTAGCTTGGAGTTATTAGCAAGGGCCACATCATGCAGCTATGCTATGTATTTTGAACTTTATCGTGAAGGCAAGGAGTGTCAAAGAAGCTCTTTTTAAGTGAGGGGAGAACAAAAGTATCTTTGCAATGAATAAATAAATGAAGCCCTCAAAAGTTAACTTGGAAAGTAGCATGGTAGATGGGGAGGAAGACAATGACTGAAGGTAAAGTGACCTTGGAAAATGCTTTCTGACCATTTAACTGATGACTCAAGTGAGTGCTTAAGGAGTAGAGTTATTCCTTTGTTTGTTAATTTAGCAGAAATTTATCATGTACCTACTCTACGTTAAATTCTTTTTAGGTCTCTAGGAGGTATAGCAGTCGACAAACCAGACAACATCTTTGCCGTTTTGCAGATTATATACAGAAGTGAATATAGTTCTGGTACTATTTATGCTATAAGAAAAATAGAGCATGATAAGGAGATGAAGAATGAGGGGACAAAGATGTTCCTATTTGTTACAGGGTGATAAGGTACATGTACATATCCCATTCATCTCTTTTCTCTGGATGCTTCTGTCTAAGAAAACAAATTGTATTGTTTGTTTATCCATTCATTCAATATTGGTGTAGTGCCTCTGTATATTAGGCACCCTGGGAGGCTCTGTGTCCTGGCAGTTTTAGAGGCAGGGAAGATCGATCAAGCAGTACTTTATAGACCATGTTAAGGGTTGAAGGTTAGGATGTTTCTCCTATGGACAATGAAAGCCATCGTAGTGTTTTAATTACAAATTCCATGTGATCAGATTTGTATTTTTAAAAGAGCATTCTAGCTGCAGGGAGAAGAATGAATTGATTAATGGATCTGGATTGGGTTCTCTTCAACTAAAGGGAAAAGAACAGATTTTGCCTTGCTTAGCTATTATAATGATGGCTAAATTTCTTTCCACTCAAGGACAAGTAATAATTTTTACTATGAATGAAGGATTTTCTTCTCACAAGGAGAAAAAAATTGCTTGAGCTAAAATAGAATCTCATATTTTTTAAATTTATCACTCTATAATTTGAATTTCTGACGTTTGTTTTCAGACCCATAAACAAATTTTTTATGAATACACTTTTTCCTCTTGAGTGCTGAACTTACGTTTTTATGAAGGCTAAAATGTGAATGTGTGAACCACTTAAACTTAACAAAGAAATCCTAATGTGTCCTTATCTACTGATTGGGGACCTTTTGTCTCTAAGAGAGAGTAATATTGTCATTATCTATGGCACTTGATAAGCCGAAAGCACTCATTTTATTGTGAAAATACACCAGACACACTTTTGTTTCCACAGCTGAACACCTTTCTTATTAACATTTTATACAAGTGGAGCATTAAAATATTTGTTTGTATAACATTATGTAAGGAACCATCTTAATACTATTTTGGCCACATTAAAAATGCCTTATGTGTCATGTTGCTCAGATGACATGTTTATGAATAAGTTTTCAAAGCTCCATATGCACAAATATGAAACATGAAGTCTTCCTCCAAATATTAAGAACACAACACACATTCTACATTTTCTGGTTTAACATGCTAACATTTTTCTGCATCTCCATATTCCAAGATTTGCAAATGAGATAATTCTGTTGCAGTATGCCGCCAAGTGTAAACAGCTGGCTCTCTTTGGCAAGCAGAATATCATCTGAACATTTAATGCAGCCCTTCCTCTGGGATGCCTTTCATCATCAGAATTTAGGGAGGGACAGTTGCTTGGCGTGTTTCAAATGTACTAATCTCTAAAGCCTTACAGCCCATGGATTCTCTTGAAAACTATAATAATAAGGGACATAGCAAGAACAAGATATTAATATTAAGCATTGTGAATGAAACCTAATGGACCTATAAGAGGGACATTTCAGGGAAACACTGAAATTTTAAATAAATAGTTTAATATAGTGATACCATCTTAAATTATTTCCAAATGGATTGAAATTCATTCAGTGGAGTTTTGAGGAGCCACAGTGTATCCGAATACACAGTGGGAGTTAGAAAGTGTGTCACTATTGATATGATGTAAAACATAAATAAAATTACCAAATATTTCCCTCTGGATCCCAGCAATCCACATATGGAGCATATTTTTGTCATTCTTCCACAAGTGGAAACAACATCCATTGGCTTACATTCTTCAAGTTACAAGTAACAACACAAAAAATAAGAAATCAGGATTAAGTTGGGAAAGAAATTATGTGAACAAATGCAAGACTAAGAAGAGAAGTCAGTGTTGACTCCCTCTCATTGTGTCCTGGAGATGGTGCATAACACTTGGCTTCGGTTTTGCTTGTCTCTTGGTTATTCCAAGGTCTAGGCCAGTGCTGAGCAATACACTTTCTGTAATGATGAAAATGGTCTATGTCTGTGCTATAGAGTATGGTGGCCCCTAGTTATCTGTGACTATTGAACACATGAAATGTGGCTCCTGCAACTGAGGAAATGTATTTTAAATTTTGTTTACCTTAAATTAATGAAAATAAAGTTAAATGGAAACGTGGCTATTGGCTATCACATT
The DNA here is from genome assembly GCA_031878705.1 of Tapirus indicus. Lineage (NCBI taxonomy): Eukaryota > Metazoa > Chordata > Mammalia > Perissodactyla > Tapiridae > Tapirus > Tapirus indicus. The sequence continues at coordinate 133,567,570 of CM062919.1, read as the reverse complement.
GGACACATACGTCTAGGTCATGAGAAGGACCTTTCGCTCTGTTACCATAGGACATAGGACAGTAATTCAGAGCTGGTCCTACAGCCACTCCAGCCCGTACTTCACAGAAAGGTTGAGACCTGCACAAAGCAGTAGTTCCAGACTCCATTGCCTGTTATCTCAGGACAGGTGACAAACTGTCTTAGAAGACTCCAGAGAACCATTTGTCATTCTAAAAGCTCATTCAAAAGTGGTGATAGCCTAGAAGAGGAGAATATTTTAGCTACCCGAATGAGCAATAATCATTATCCTAACTGAAAATTAAATGTTTCACAGTGAAGATGTGGTTAGAGTAAAGAAGCTTATTGTTGATGTTATAGGTATTACTTTACGTTGTCTTAAAATGTTTGTTTTTATACTGATGGTTATGAATTATTTATCTTACTGTAAAGAACTAATAACTTTGAGCCTCCTACATTTATTTTAACCTTAAAGGGTAAACCTATATGGCAAAGTAATTTTTATTTATTATTTTAATAGTTCTTTCCACTTCAAAGTAACTTAAGTGGAAATTACCTATCTGAAATGTAGATTATGAAAATAGAACAAATAAAGAAACAGCAAAAACAAAAAACTGTACAAGAGAGACAAGATTCTCTTACAAATCAAATTGCTGAATTGCACTTGAGATATTTTTCAATATTAAAACTAACCTAAGATAAAAGCTGATATTTACTGGGTATGTACTATATGCCTGACACTATGAGCCACTTATATGGCTTATGTCCTTTAATAAATCTACAACATAGGTGTTATCATTATTTCCATTTTTCAGATGAGGGTGCTGGGACCTAAAGATATGAAGTAATGCCCCTAAATTCACATAGCAGGTAAGTGGAGTGACCAGAATTTGGATCTAGGTTTGCACAAATCCATTTTTAACCCAACTAAATGAAAATTTCAGAAGATCTAAAATGATTTCATTTGGTGTTATAAGTTGTTGGAATGAAAATTTTCTGTAGACAAAGAATGACTTTTCCCAAGAAAACAAACTGGCCTCAGAAAACCTGAATTCAAATACATATACATTTATACATATTATTACACATCTTAATGTTAATAAGTAATACTATTTGTTGCATGTATAATTTGAGCATAACATCAAATCTGTGACACTGAAATCAATTATATTACTGCGATTCTGATACTGGAAAATCTGAAGAGTACGAGAGAGGGTTTGGGCTGCTGCTGTCATTTAAGGCTCTGATTTGCCTCAGAGAGCTGGAGGGCACTGTGTGTCCACTTGCCAACTTGGCCAGGTGCATGACTACATCTCTGAAATCTATGTAGAACTACTTCCAGAGGAACTGAAAAAATGTTTCCTCTATTCCTTTTGACAAGAAGTCATTACCAGTAGCCTTTGGGGGAGAGTTGTGGAAGCTTCATGAAAAGTACAAGGCTATTATTTACTTTCGATACTCCAAGCCTGGGTCTGAAGGAACAGATAATAAGAACTTTTGCTTGTGAAGAGCAAGTCTCATTGTGACTCTCAGCCAATTTTGAAAATACAGAACTGAGGTCAGAACATGGGTTTTATTGCAGATGTTCTCGTTTTTCATCTACTTGGGGTTTTTATTCTGCTGGTAACATTGGCCTTAGTGTAATACACATATAATATTATCACCGTAATGTCTTTTTTTTTTTTTTTACTTTAATACTATTCTAGTGAGGGTTCACTGCTGGTTATATCATGATTAGAATATAACATTAGAAGGAATTTGGCATTATATATTTGAGACAGGGTTAAGGAGAAAATGTAGAATCGTTTTTACCTACCTGTGAACATTTATAGAGCACATTTTTTTGTAACTTTTCTGTCTGACAAAGGGAGGCAAATGACGCCGTGTTATTGGTATATTGAAAATTGCTCTAGACTTTGGTTCATTTCACATGGGTTCTGGTTTTAGGGTTCAGTTTGGGTCTGCTACCTGCTAGCCAAATAATTTTGGGTAAATTACTTAACCTGAGTGTCTGTTTACCTCCCGATAAATAGGAATACTAAATTATCTTTGTGGTAAAGATCAAATGAAACACTAAATTTGAAAGTCAACTGTAAAAACGGAAATGTGAAAGAGCATTATTTTATGACTTAATGATATGAGAGTAGTGTTTAAATTTCATAAAGAAATGCTTAAATTTGGCGTTTTTGTTTCAAAAATTTATTTTTTTAGTCCTTCTCACCATTGAGGATGTGAACATGCCTGTGTGTCTGACTTCTTCAACTCTGAACACATTTACTGCAGATATTAAGAGAAGGGTAAGTTATTTAACATTATGCTGATTTATTTCAACAGTTGAGGACCGCAAAATTGAATTTCATGAAAATTTCAACCTAAGACCTGTTTCACACAGATTATTACACAAAAGTATAATTTTGATGGTTATGTCATTAGTGATTTTGTCCATGATCTTTATCTGAATGATTAGCAAGAGAGGGGGTTACAAATATCTGTAGGTTTACATCAATATTTATTTTACATCTTATTATCTTAACACACATTCAAAATACAGGGACTAATCAGATCAATATCACATATAAAGGTGTTCAATGAGTATCTTTAGCATTACAAGTGGAAATTTGGAGGCTCTCAAAAGGCTGCAAAGGAGCTTGAAAAACTTCCATTTGCTTGTGTACCAACACCAATTATAAATCTGAAAGTGGCTTGACTTAATAGTATGGGACATTATAGAAGATGTAGGTGGTAAGTACGTATGTGGTGGTAAGTTCCACCCCCACTCCTTTACTCCAAAAACTTAGAAGTAGGGAAACTCAGCTTGCTTAAAAGCAGAGGTCGAATGATCCTTATGTTATAGATAGTCTTGACTGAATGGATTAATTGAAGAGGGAAAAGTGCCAAAATAAATTCTGGAGGAGAGAGAGAGAGAGAGAAAGAAACTCTAAGTAGTTAAAGAGTCCTTCTGTCCACTTGTATATCCTTGTAGGAGAGTTAGAAGTACTAGCTCCCAGACTATGATACAATAAGCCATATGAATTATATAGCTAACTCTCCTTATTTTGATTCCCTTCTTTTCAAGATGTACCCCCATGAGAAGACTCTGCCTGAAAGCCTTATGTACTGGTCTAGTAGTTGAGATCACCTGGAATCCTAGCTTATGCCTTCTGTCACTTGTAAGTATCATTTTAGGAGGCATCCTCAGCTTTAGGGCACTGGAGAGATCTAGTTTCAGCAAAATTCAAAACCAACATCCGGACATGGTGAAATTACCAAGTTAATATCACTCTGTGAGGGCCTCTTGATGAGTAGTCATTTGACCTTTCTAGGACTACCTTAACTTGTTCATATGCTTTTGAAAAACATCCACGTAAGTCACATGCCATTTTCATACAAATCTAATACGTGTGTGTGTGTGTGTGTGTGTCTGTGTGTGTGATAAGTGACACCTCAGATTGCTAAGGTTCTCTCCTCATTCATATTTGTGCTACATTTCTTGAGGGTAAGTTCCAACATTTATTTTGCCCTCTCCATTCTCAATTACCTAAATTTGGCTTTCTCCCTCTCCATGATATGGGTATGTTCTTATTATCCTTTCAATGCCCTCCACTCAACCAGAAAATTTGTACTGAATGAGCATCACTTCAATGCTATCCTATCAATTATGTTCAAAGACTTTAGTATTGATGATCTGATTTAACTTAAATATGCATTTCAGCACAGGGTGAGATGTAGGACGGGGAGGAGAACATCACTAAAATATTCAAAATGTTTGTGCATTCTTTGTAGGAGGACAGAGCATGCATTGCAGACAATTACTTGAGTCTTTGGTTTGATGAATTATTTTTCTATCAGTTTTGGTCATTTTCTCAAGTCATGTCTTTTTTAGTTATTTATATTTTGATCAGTTAATTACTGGATTATGTGTTACAGATACCTAGGTGGCAGAATCTAAGGAAAGGTTGCATTCTTGAAATTCCAATGGAAACCTAAGGTTAGTTTGGGATTTGCTTTGTGTGTGTGTGTGTGTGTGTGTATTTCTTATGTAACCTGATTCTATGTCATAAATTTAGCTATTACTTTTATATTGATAAAACAAATCTATATATTTTAATCTATGAAACTTGGACATAATTTTATATCATGTACATAACTCTATGTTGGAATTTTAGTTTTCAGATATAACTCTTCATAGATTTTGTACTTCTTGAGGACAGGAACCTCGTCTTACTCATCATTGTATCCTTTGCACTCAGCATAGTATCTAGAAGATAAATCAACACCTGTTTACTGAATGAATTGACAGTCATTTCTACCACAGCTCCTTTTCTGTTCTCAAAATCAACCTGATTAATCTGGATCCTTCCTTTAATTGAAAAATTGATAATCTCCTCCAAATCCCCCATCATCATTCAATGAACAAGAGACATCTTTGCTGCTAAGAAATTCCCATTTGGCTGGCCAAGACAGACATGTAACGTTCAGGATGGGCATTGGTGAAGACACTGTGATAGAGTTGGAACAGAATACAGTGCGTCAACAAAGGAGGGACTGCATGGCTCTCCTGGGGGGAAGACAGCAAAGAGAGGAAAACCTCCAAACAGGAGGTGATGCTGGAGCTTGAATTTGAAAGCTGACATGTTTGCCCATTGAGCAAGGTGGTGCTCGTCATGAGAAGGGTAATCCAAGAACTGTAATTACTGTGTTCTGACTGGAGCAGAGGGCATGAGGTCAGTCTCACGAGAAATGAAGTACTAAGAGGGAGGCATGGACCAGACCCTGAAGGGCCTTGCATTCCGTGGAAAACAAAATTTGTTTTGTCACTGTCTGGAAATTCTCCATGTCATCTTTAATCTTTCCTTTGATATCTTCTATCTTCTAGTGATTTGATAAACCCTGTTTTAACAAGCTTTGTAATGGTTTCTTATTTTTCTTTTCACTATTATTACTTTCCTGGTCATGCATTCATTCTCTCACTCAACCAATATTTTTTAGTGCTTTTTATGTGCCCAGTGCTGTGCTAGGCTGCAGGGAAACAGTGGTAAAGAAAGCACAAAATAGCTGCCTTCATTAAGTTTATACCCCAGCAAGGAAGATAACTAATACGCAATTTGCCTTAAAGTGTCAAGAAGTGATAAGACCTGTGAATCAAAGTAGAGTGTGGCAAAGGAATATCGAGTTATGGAGGATGCCTCGCTAGACAGGGTGATCAGGCAGTCTTTGCTGAGAAGCTGATGTTTCAGTTGAGACTTGGATGAATTCATGAGCCAGCCGTGAGAGGACTGGAGAAAAGGAGTTCCAGAAAGAGGGAATGACTAAAGCTAAGATGCTCTCGCGGGGAAGAGTGTGGCTTATTAAAGATGAACCTTAGCATCTCTCACAATTATTTAAAGTCCAATACATTCCTTATTTGATCATAATCGTAGTGATTCTGCTTCCTTGTTCAAACCCTGACAGAGACATGTATATGTGGCAGAGCAGTCTGTGTTCTTGTCTGCCACCCTCACACGGGCATGAAAAACCTGAGCTTCCCATTCGATATCTTCCTAATGCTTATTTAGAATATATACTGAGCATCTTAAGAAATGTGAGACTAAAAGTTTGGAAAAACTATAAATACCAAATTTAGCTCTCCCATGGACATAATTCAATTAATCAGCGTTTTCCATAGAATATGCTGTAATGTTGTCCTGACTGAAAAGCATTTCTTCAGCTTGAATGTATTTGAAATACAGTTAACCATTGTTAACATTGCATTGTGCAATACGGAATACAGTGGATTACATTTATTGAGGAATCTCTAGAAGTGAAATATTTCTATCAACTTTATAATCAAGCTTCAGTCATTACTAGGAGAATTAAATAAAGCTTTATAAAAATATCTTAGCCTTTAAAGGGATACCTCTCTGTTATCTTTAGAACTGTTCTTTGATTAATTTAAGAAAGGCAAAATATTTCACCCATGCATCATTTTTCCACTTTGGAATATTATTATCTTTCTATGAACACAGCCATATTTTTGGACTGGCAGCTGTAAATATTTTTTAAATTCATTTTTGAGAATGGTATTTGTCATGGTTAGGAGAAGTTCCCTCTTAAGATTCAGCAGCCCATCTTGCAAATGATACAGTATTTCTTAAGAGCTTTACCTTATCAAACATTGTTAAAATGTAAATAAAATAAATAAAATGGAATTTGGATCCACAAGGTGCCTCTAACAGGTTTTCCTCCTTGATGTGGAGCTAATATGAACTGCATCTAACCAGTTGATTTCATAAGATAGCAGAGACTGACAGTTATTATCCAGTGCTATTTGCCGCGGTTCTATCTTATTTTAAATCCAGAGTGAATGGACAATACCAATACCTATGGATTACGTGTTAAAAGGGATTTATGAATTATGGATGAACTGGGACAGTTACTGGTATTTAAAGACATCATATTTCACATTGAATATTAATAAGAATGAAAGACCAGAATATAGTTACCAAAAAAAAAATTTCAAAACAGGATAATTTGTTTAAACCATGAGGTATAAGATTAAATGTTAAAAGAAATTCAAGTTAATTCATTTAGTGACAATTTCTATAACAATAAAGACTAGAGATAAGAATTTACCATCAAAGGCCTTTTATTATTATTCAGTTAGGATAAATCTAATCTGGACATTAAATAAAAAGATAGTTTAAAAAATTGTCCTATATTCTGAGCGTCTATTGTCTTATTGTTTGGTTTTATATGATTACTAAAAGGAAGACCATGTGACCATATGAAATGTAATCGAACATAATTTAAAGTTTTAATTTTAAACGTTCAAGTCACTCATAAGAAAATAGGAAAACGTTTTTATTCAACACTTGTGAGATGATATCACAAATTGTTACTTTTACTGTCTGTGCTATTTAAGATAGTGCACAGTGGAGGGTGCTAGGGCTCTGCCTGTTAGGATTAGGGTCCTATCTCCCAAATTTGCATAATCCAAAAAAGGAATTTATTCATTCTCTTAAATTGTAAAGAATTAGATCAAGCTTACCAACCCATACGAAAATATTAATATCCAGTCATGGATTACCGTGTAATGAGAAATAAAAGAGAAATACCAAAAAGGCTAGAACATGTGTGCTGACTGAAAAGCACATTGTATTCCCAGTGGGAATGTTATTTATTATTTATTCATCAAATGTGTTCTGATGTCTGATTTATAGCAGACATTTTGCAAGACAGGGGGATGAAAAGTGAAATAGGGCATAGTCTCCACCAACAAGGAGCTTATTGACTAGTTAGAAAGACAGCCAAGCAAAAACAATTATAGCAGTGTGAAGGAAAGAGGATTCCAAATCCAAATAAGGATCTGGAAGGGCTTCCCTGAGGGGGTGAAATAAGGTAAAATAGAAAGTAAGTAGAAGTTTGCTGGTTGAAGAAAATAATTAGGCCGTCCTAAACGCTCTTGTTTCCGCCTCTATGGGATGAAAGGGTACTAAATCAATGTGAGAGCTCTAAGCATGAAGGCAGGGATTGCCAAGGAGTGAGAATGCTCTGCCTGCTCACTCTAACCATAGATTTCTCTCTACATGGGATCCTATCCATCTTTATGTAACTGAGTTCTATTTTATACCATATATTTAATTATTCACTCATCCAACAAATTCGTTGAGCCTCTGCTGCATGCCAGGAACTAAACTAGGCATGGAACACTGATCAGTGAACAAAACAAAATCACTAAGACCATCTAAAATCTAAGACCATCACAAGGCTTAGAATCTACCTAAAAAAAGTACCCTTCCTTGACCCACGTACTCCGTTAGATACCTTCTCATTTCTCCCTCAAACTTACTGATATTTCTACAACAGTTTCTACTGCTTCTTCTCATTGTTTTTGCATTTACTCTAAATCTTTCCACTCCGCTCCTCATTCATTTCTTGATGATGTCGTAACAATCTCCATGTGTCATAGCCAGCGGTCACACCTCCATTCTCATGTTATTCAAACTCTCAGCAGATTTAGACACTCTTCTCCACTCCTTCCTCTTTAATACTCCTTCTTTCTTTGGCTTCAAAGACAGATTCTCCTACTGCTTTCATGTCATCAATTGCTCCTTCACCTCCTTTACTAGTCCTGCCTTGTCTGACCTCCAAATGTTGTAGGGCCCCAGGCTCAGTCCTGGATTCACCCTTCATCTTTTCTCCCAACCATCCTTCCTTTTTTTCTTTTCTCTTCTCTTCTCTCCTCACCCCTCCTCTCCTCCTGTCTGTCTCTGAGGAGTGTGTGGTCCTCATTTTTGAAGCCACTGATTTAGAGATGTAGAAAACAATTTAAAAGGGAGAATGTCAGGATTAGATTTACATTTTAAAAAGATTATTTAGCAATCTCCTAAATGGTCTTCTTAGTGTATATTTGTGATTAGACAGAGTAGAGATGGTTGAGTGGTCTTAATCATGAAAATAGAGATATGACGTCCTAGTGCCTGGATATATTTGTACCAATTGCTCTGGGAACCCTTCTCACTGGAACGTGTGCAAAGTAAAGTGACAAATTATTTTGCCTGGGTTCCTTCCCTCTATACATTGCACGTTATACACCTTTATGTTAAAAGGAGACTACAATTAATAACATTAGAGCTTATCTTGGTCCACCTATATTCTCTTCATAAGGATGGTAACCCTGAGGCATCTTGGTCTCCGTGAAGCGGGCATAGAAATGTCATAGTCCCGTTACATTACAAGCCTTTTTTATTGAGTGATGATTTATAATAATGCTAACCTGATTTTAAAGTATTATTTTATTTTGTTGTTGTTAGTGCCACAGAGTTGATTCTACTCCTAGCGACCCCGTGGACAGCAGAGCGGAACCCTGACCTATCTTTTTGCACCATCCTCTCACCTTCTGGCGCTATATCAGGCAATGCTGTGCTGCTACTCATAGGGTTTTTATGGCTAATTTTTAGGGGAGTGGGTGGCCAGGTCCTTCTTCCTAATCTATCTTAGTCTGTAAACTCTGCTACAAACTGTCCACCATGAGTGGCCCTACTGGTATTTCAAATACTGGTGGCATAGCTTTCAGCATCAGAACAGCATGTAGCTGCCACAGTATGACAACTGACAGAGGGGTGGTGTGGTTTCCTGACTGGGAAACAAACCCAGGCTGTCACAGGGAGCCCTGCATCTTAACCACTAGACCTCCAAGACCGGCTTATTTTTATTATTATTATTTTCTAGTCCTCTTAATAGGTCCTGAGAATATTTTGGAAATGCTCATCATCCTATGCATAACTAATTATCTAAACTTAATGTTCTTATAGCATAATATTTATTTTAAGTCATCCACACCACTGTCAGTGCATAAATTTGGGTATGTGGTAGTTTTTCCCGGGTTTCTAGACAGAAATCTCCGATAAATAGTGCCATCTTTAGTATAAGATGAAATAAAAACAATAGCAAATAATTTCTAAACATTGATTGCATTGTTCTAAGTGTTTTACTGTATAAATTTATTTAACCCTCATAAGAACTCCACAGAGAAGTTAAACAACTTGATTATGTCACAGAGCTAGCAAGGCCCACAGTCTGTCTGCTGAGCCTCTGTTCTTAATCATCAAGCTACACTATAAATGTAGATTTATACCATTAGAACAGTTCCAAATCTCTGACTTAAGGACTGAACATACTGTTGTGGTCTTCTCTTATTAATATTATACCTGATGAGGATAAATCGGGTTTTGAGGCAGGTAGGCCTAAGTGATGGGAGGAAACTCTACAAAGGAATTTATCCCCTACCCCCCATTTATCTGAAATCCTTCACAGCTCACTTCCAGTGCTGGACCATCCCTGACTGCTACAATTTGGACACTAGAGAAGGATAAGTGGTGGTGTATTTAGCTATACAATTATAGAGGATAAAATATAACCAGCTTTGGGTGAATCTGATCAATATTTATAGCTAAAATTGGATAATTTATCCCCTCCTAAATAAATGCACATCAATGAAGATTTATTCATAAAATATATGAATAATTATTTCAACTCTACTTTTTAAAATGTCTTTATGTAAAGAGACATAAAAAGTGGCATTGAAAGTAGAAATAATTAACTTGAGTCAATTACTTCACTGACTCCAATAAGGGCAAAATAGAGTCAAAATAATAAATTAGTTGATTGCAGCTTTGCCTATATGACATTATCATCACATTTACCCTTTGGGAATCAATTGATCTTTTTTCCTTGCTTTTGAAGATGCCAAAATTTTCTTCCCAAATAAAACTCTAAAAGTGTCCTTCTCTTGGCTCTCCATCCTCTTTGGTTCTATTGCTGCATGTCTTGGTCTATCCCCCTTGTGTTATACTCTTCATTTGAGTTTTCCATTATAAGTTGATAAAGGACCTGTTAGGATCTGTCATTGATCATGCTTCCTTACTTATATGTCCTGCTGTAGGGCTCATATGTTTATTTTGCTAGTAATAATAATGAGATAACTCAGCAGTGTGCAGGAAAGAAAATAGTTTTATGTTGTAGCTCAAATGTAAATCTTTGGAGTTATAGTTTAAAGTTAAGCTGTAGCTGGTTTGTGGTGGGGGAGGAGGAGGGTGCATAGGTGGAGAGATAAGGGGAGGATGGAAGAACCAGATTAAAGGAAAGTAAATAAGAAGAGAGCAAAAGGCTACGGTGAAAGAGGGGCTTTGTTTGTTCTTCTCCATAAAGACAGAAAGTTTACAAGGTAAGACTTGTGGCGGAGTGACTGAGACAAACCTCAGCCTCAGTGAGAGAGGACTTTGGACCTTCAGCTGATCTGACTCCTGTAACAAGGTGAGGTGAGAATGGAGCGAGGCAAGTTTTCCTATCAGAGACGAGGAGACTGAGGAATGAAGGGGAGCAGGGTCCCATATTGCAAACATGCTTTTCGGGTGGAGTGGAACTCCAGCCTTTTCAGTGGGAATGGGATGATGAGTGAGTGGAACAGGCAAGAGTTAAAAAAGAAATGATGGTCAAGGGAGGAAACTCATTTTTCTACCTCATCCAATACTGGTTGCTGTGAAATATAACTTTTCCTTGTAGTAACCTATTGCTTTTGGAACAAAGGATGAATTACACGTAAAACAAGTAAGAAAAGAAACCTACAGAATACATATTTGGTAGTGAGAGATGCTCAAGAAAAACAACGGAATGTAGCCATAAAGACAGAAAAACACACGAGTGGCCAAAGAAACTGTCAGGGAAGCTAGCAGAGGGGCGAGAACAGAACTAACATTGATGCGTCACTTATGTGCATTCAGTATTATACAAAGTGGTATCATTTATTTGGTTTTATTTTATCCTGAGAATATCTCTGTGAAGCTTCTTGTTATTATCCCAATTTTTAGATATGCCAGCAACTTGTTTGTGACCATATTATTTTTAAAAAGATTGAAATGGAATTCTTACTCTAGTCTGGCTGATCTCAAAGCTCATATTCTTTCTGTTTACTACTTCTTGTGGCATTCTTTTTAAAATCAAAGCGTCATGCTTATCCGGAGAATAATTCCACTCTTTGAGATTCATGTTCTCCAAACTTTTTATATTGTACACCAGCATAGGTTAAAACAATTTTGAGCCTTCACTTCCATTGTCTTTATCATCTATTCTTTTATAAAGTATGTACGTGTACAACTTTATAAAAATAGAACATGCACGATGAAACATATACAAAACTTAAAATGGATGAATTAAAAATAAATGTAATTAGAAGTGCTAATATTTCCTGCTTGTATCCCAAATGGTTTCCTCATTCAGCCCCCAAGGTAAGCGGATCCTACTCTGGACAGCACTGTTCTGTCACCAATACCACTGCCTGTAAAGCATGCATTTGGGTTATATAAATATAGCAAAATCTCAGTATTTATTTAAGCCTCTTCAGCAGATTACAATAAAGATGAATCCCTTATGGTGAATAGCATGTATTCTGGTTTGATATAACACACAATTAACTAAGGGACATTGCTTCATGACCTATTCCCTGTTGCGAGGAGATTCCACCTGCAGCATGTTATTTTCTAAGAAGTCTTAGTAGAGCCGTATGCACTACTGAAGTGGGATTTAATGAAAGATACAATGTAGAGGGTATTTGTTATTCCTGAATCTTCGAAAGACCCTAACTGCTCATTTTATGATGGGTCTTTCTTCTTCCCTTATCCCACAAAGGGATAAGGTTTCAGGTGATGTATTCCTGCCTAGAGTAGATAATTGGCTCCTTTCCCTCTCTCTGACTTTTTTTTTCCAAATTGTTGGGAGGAGTGGAAGGTGAAATCAAGTCCAGTGAGTTAGGGGACCAGAGATGTGATAAGCAGAGACTGCAGCTGTAATTACAGAGTCACTGTGTGGAGCCTTATAAGAGGCTGTCCTCACTGTGAAGCCTTCTGTTTTGTCAATACTTTTACATCAATACTTGGCAGTCAGTTCTGCTGCTTTAGGGTTTCAGCATATAAAACAGACAAAGTCACTAATATCAAATTGGAGATACTTTGCATTTGCAGTTGACAAATCCTATTTGAGAAATATGCATGAGCCTGAGGATTAGATCAAGCTTTTAACATTTACATTTTTTTTTTCCAGTGGGGAAGTCTCTGATCCTCTCCTAATTTACCTGTTGTTGATTTCCTGAATCTTTTTAAATCCCTTGCAACTGAGGATGGTCTCTCCATCAGAGAAGCAATTAACCAAATACCTGACTAGAGTGTATGTGGCATCTGTTATAAAAGTATAAAAGGTTAACTTAAATCCCAACACACAAAGGAGATGTCAGACCAGAACAAATCAGTATGGAGAATTACCTGGAAGGGATACAAGGTTAAGGTGGAGCATCTGTACAGTTAAGAGGATGTTTATGACTAGTGGAATTTGTTTTTCAAACGAAAAGACTGGAAGGTTAGAAATGACATGTCTATTATGAATCAACATAATTCATATTCTGCAGCTTTAACTTGACAAAAGATAATGTACCTTATTTTTCCCTATGCAACTCCAAATCCAAAGACTTGCAGAGGTGTCAACTTTCATCTCACCTAAGTGCTCAGGCTTTTTTTTTTTAAAGAAAAAGAGAACAATTTTAAAAAGATCATGCATTGCCTGAGTTACGTGCATTAGTAAGCAGATAACAGAACTAATTTGTCTTTATATATAGATAGGCCCCCTTCAACCAATTATTGTAGGATGGAATAATGAAATTCATTAAAATATTATAAATATAAATCTAATATTTATGAATTAAGTAGGCTGAGGTGTTACAATTTTAGGTGGAATTATGTAGTGAGTTAAAGATGACCATAAATTCTTTGACACCCCTCCCACTGAGAAGAGGGTTTAGGTCCCCTCCACTTGAATCTTGGTGGGCTCTGTTAATGCCTTACCAGTAAAACATGGCAGAAGTGATGCTGTGCCAATTTCTGGGCCAAGGCTTTAAGAGACTGGTAGCTTCCACTTCCTATCTTTTAGAATCTTTGCTGTTAGAACCCTAAGTTACTGTGCAAGTCCAACTAGCCCTCTGAAAAGACTGTGTGGTAGAGAGGCTCTGGGATTACATACAGCAATAGAGAGGCTCAGTTGAATTCAGCCTTGCTGAATGAAATAAGTCAGACAGAGAAAGACAAATACTATATGATTTCACTTACACATGGAATCTAAAAAACAAAATGAACAAACAAAGCAAAACAGAAACAGACACAAAGGAGAGAAGAGTGGGCGGATGGGCAAAATAGGTGAACTGGATTAAGATGTACAAACTTCTATTTATAAAATAAATAAGTCACAAGGATGTAATACACAGCATAGGGAATATAGTTGTAATAACTTTGTATGGTGACAGATGGGTACTAGACTTGTCATGGTGATCATTTTGTAATGTGTATAAATGCCGAATCACTAATGTTGTACACCTGAAACTAACATAATATTGTATGTCGACTATACTTCAAAAAAAAAGTTACTTCCACAAAAAAAAAAAAAAGATTTATTAACGGACTTTGTTAATCCTGAAACAATATTCCTAAGTTCCTCCCCAGAAGGCACAGAGAAACTGGCAGAGGCGAGTTTCCATTTTTATCATTCTCTTATTTCCTATTTCTCTGTGAATAAAGGCAAAAAAATGAAAGGACACTTTTCAGATACTACATGGTCCCAGGATTGGATTAAGAAGTCAGACTCTCGTGAATCCAATATCTTATCTAGTATCAAGCATTACTGATAATTTCCAGGATACACCAGTCAAGAGGCTCAGATGAAGAAAAGAGGGCTCTGGGACTTTGAGGGTGGTTCTTCAGGTCCTTTCTTCTTCATCAGACGTGCATCTTTGGCCCAGAATAATAGAGGAGATCTCCCAATGATACTTGGTGAGTTATTACCTCACACAGCAGGAAGAGTATTTAAATTATGAACATCTTCATTTTATACCCTAGAGTTTTGTGTAGCTTATGTGACATTCTCCAGGAAGTCAGGCCTCATAAATCCATAGATCTTGGGTTTATTTACTAAAAATAACTCTCAACCAATAACCTTCTGCTAATGGCTTTCTATATAAAAGGACTGTTTCTTCTAGAAAATATCATTTGTCTATTTACCTAGAGGTCCAGTTGACAAGAGGATTAAGCAAGGTCACCTCCCTTTATTTCCTTCTCTGAGAGAAAGGAAGTAACTCTGTTAAAGTGAGTGCCTTGATCATAGGCCAGTAGCTCTAATGTCTCTCTATCTCTCGCTCACTCTCTCTCTCTCTCACACACATACCCTCTCTTCTGTCTGTCATTCTCCCTCTTCTCTCTCTCACTTCAAGCACATGTGTATCTCACTTTATTTCCTATAACTCTCTTTAGTGTCCATTAGCTCACTCTTTACTCACAACCACTCTGTTAAATATTTAAGGCAGAATCATTGTTTATACTTTAGAAGTGAAAAGATATTTGCATTTTGAGGGATTTCATTACATTTTTGGAAACTGACAGCAATGTAACAGGCAATCACTGAGCACCTCCACGGCACCAAGTGTTGCTCTGGATACTGGAGATTTAATCTGAAATCTCACTGGAACACCCCAGTTCTCCTTTTTAAGATTATTCAAATATTACAGTGTTTGTATGTTGTTTTTCTCCCTTTCCCCTTTGCCAGTTGCTCTCTGGGCCTCTTCTCAGATCTACCTCTCTGGTGATTTCTAGTTGAAATTTACTTTTATTTGGTGGGAGGAGGTCATTAAAATGAACCTAATGTCTGCTGGTCATTGTATTAACAATATTCATTTTAATAATTAAAAAGAGAGCTAATGCATGTTATAAAGCACTTGATTTGAGACAGATCCTGTTCAAAATATATTTTAACTAATCTGAATACTAGATTTACTATCATCATCGCTATTTTGGAGATGAGGAAACTGAGGTATTGAGATATTATTTAAAGTTTAAGTGGCAGAGTAAGGAAGTTGGGTAACAAAATCTATAGTCCTAACGGTAATAATACATCATCTCTCTACAATATACCTCCTCTCATCTGACGCAACAAAACTGATTTGCCTCAATAAAATTTGACATTTCAATGAACTGTTTTTGAGACGTGGTTCATATAGTATGCTGCATTATTCTCCAGTCTTCATTCCCTCCTCTTATAGAATTAAACAACTTTGTTTTTAGATATGTGAGTTTTCAGTAGCTTCTAGAAGAGGGAGCGGAGTGTATTTCTCCACCCCATTAATGTTACACTTGGCCGTGTAACTTGGTTTGGCCAATGAAATGTAGGTAGAAGTGGCACTATTATGGTTTCCACAGGGGCTTTAAAAGGCATCAGACATTTCTGCTTGCTACTGTCTTGCGTTTCTGCCACTGTAATGAGAAGATTCCCTGTGTAACTACTGGTTCCAGACTGATGTTGGGTATGTGTCACAGATCTGAACCCAACCCTCAGCTTGGAGCCAGGACCCGATAATGTGTAACCTAAAACAGAGGTACTCAAAAGAATCCACTTTAGATCAGCCAAAACCATAGTGGACCTGCAGACCCATAAGAAACAGTAAATGCTTTTTTTCTTTTAAGTTCTTGGTTTTGCAATATTATTTTAACAATACCTGACAAATACCTTCAATAAGAGATATATCAGGTACTACTCAAAGAGCTATAAAGATCCTTAATACAATTGCTATTTGTTCCACACAAAACAAGAAGCTTTGGAATTATGAATAATATTGTTGACATTAGGAGAAATTGAGAATACAAATCACCTAATGTCTATCAATTTAATGAGGAAGTGATGGAAAATTTCATGTATTTTCCCTTATGTCAAATCATGACTCTGACAGCCATTTCAAACAAATCTAGTACCGACAATTTCTAAAAATCAACAAATGTTTTGGAAATCTTTAGAATAATTTAATGAAAAATCAGCACTATAATGTTTATCACTTTGACAGTGTTTGGTAATATAGTTTAATTTTATTTAGAGAATGAAGTGAATACAATTTTAAAGTTTTTGATTTATATATAAATTTATGTTACCAAACTGGTTGTTAAATGTTTTGAATATTGCTCTTGAATATACATAAATGGGAGATGGCTTTTCCTTGGGAGAGTTCACCAGGTAACTAGGAAGATGGATATTGAAAGATAAAATTAAGCAAAGTGAGAGCGAGCATAGTGGCAAAGATATTATATGAAACTAACTCATAACACATATCTGAGCTCTGAATGGAACTGTCCTAACCTACAACCTGCTTTATCACAGCAATTTTATTCTATTGAGGTCAGGATGTCATTTTTGTGTTGAGAAATTTGTGAACAGATGACTGAAACTTTCCTTTTGGGTTATCTCGGTCTCATTTTCCTGTTTTTCTGCCTGATTGGCAGGAGTGGATGGAGTTTTTGTGAATCCAAAACTTATAAAATTTGGGAATTCTTTTTAAGAAAAGGTACATTCATTTTTGAGTATAAAATTAGTTTTGAAAATGAAAATCTGTTTAAAACAGAAAATAAATTACAGCAAATTAGAGCAGCTTTGGAGCTTCTGATCCCTTGGGAGATCTACCATCAGAACTCACATTGAAGAGCTTGCCAGTTGTGCTCTGCCATTCTTACCCTCCTAGAATACCTGACAACTCCCAGTAATTCTCACTACTCTCGGGGGCTGTGCAGAGGGGGAAGAGAACTTGCTTTATGATAAGTCTCTTTCTGTTGATTAGCAGCACTCTTTCTTAATTTCCATATTCTTTTTTAATCAAAATTTATTTTTCACCTGTCCTACCTTCATTCTGCAAACTTCTATTAAGTTTACTACATGCTTCAAGTGTAATAATCAATGCTGTATTCACAGGTACATTTGACATACCTCCTGCCCTCAAGAAGTTTACAGTCTAAGAGAAACTTCCATGGAAGTGAAAAATTATAATGTAATTAGTACTATAGTAGAAACATGATATGAATGTTAGACCTAGAGCATAAAGGAAATAATAGACAATTAGGTCTAGGGAAACAGGAAAGACTTTGTGAAGGTGGTGAAGCTTGGGCTGAATTGTGAAAGATGGGGAAGTTGTTGGTAGGCAGAGAACAGTCAGAAAGGCATGTGAGGCAGAGCCATGGCTCAGATATAAAGGAGTGGTCAAAAGCACAAGAAGCCCAGCACAGTTTTAGACATTAATAAAAAATAGTTACTTAGCATGGCTAGGATGAAGGACATGAGGGGGGTCGTGGATCTCATGATGCTATGATGACCCCTAAGGAGCCCACACCTACTGCATAGAAAGTGTGGAAATGCTGATGTATCACAAACAGAAGGTTGATGTGATTGTATTGCATTTTAGAAAGACAAGTTTGGCGGTGATAGGGAGAGGGAATTTGTGAGATGAAATCTGGAAAGGAAAGTGGAAAGAACAATTAGGAGATTGTTTTGTAGTTGAAGTTTTGATCCCAGCCAGTTTTGATACTGCTGCTTGACTTATGACAATGTAAACTTGACAGTAAAGGAGAATAGTTTGCTAGGAGATATAGTTCTTTGAATGTAATATCAAATGGTTTTAAAACTATTTCTTGATTCTAAGTAAAACAAAATTATTTTATCTTTTGATTAATGTTCAAAAGTGATGGAAAACCACTTACAAACAAAATCTAGATGTGCAAAAGTGATTGTAATGTTTTTCTGAAAGAAAATTCTTAAAATGTTGTGAGACTGACCCTTCTTCAATGTCCATGAGGCTTAAATGATTGTGAAAACATGGTCAAATTGAAAGGCCATGTTGCCTTCCAGTTGTCCAATGTACACTGAGTTGATTTTTTAGTTTTTTGTTTTTTGGTGAGGAAGATTCACCCTGAGCTAACATCTGTTGCCAATCCTCCTCTACTTTATGGGATGCCGCCGCAGCATGCTTGATGAGCAGTGGGTAGGTCTGTGCCTGGGATCCGAACCTGGGAACTCTGGGATGCCAAAATGGAGAGTGCGAATTTAACCACTATGCCACCAGGCCAGCCCCTACACCAAGTTGATTTTTATTCTTTATGCCAAGGAACTAGATAGATGAAAAGGATGAGATGTCAACAGGGGGGAGGGAGGGAGATGGGGAAAGATGAGAAGGGGAGGGAAGGACCATGGGTGGGTGGAAACTCAATGGAAGTATCCAGGACAAGTGCATGATAGGAATTCAATGGTTTAAGTAAAAGGGATAATAGGTCATTAGGGAGGGACATGAAATTCCAAAAGAGCAGAGGAATATAATGTTATAAATATGCTGGAGAAGGCAAAAGTTCCATCATTTAAAACATGGGAGAAAAATCAGTAAGCCTTTTCATGTTCAATAATGAAATATGTGACCTTGAAGAGCAGACCAAGCCTTGTTTCCCACTGACATACTTGGTAAACATTTATTCAATGTCAATTTATTATCTTTGGTCATCTTTAAATGATACAGATACATGCAAGGAAACAAGTTCTTGAAGTAATCTTTAAATCCACTGAGAGCTATTGGACTAATGTCTGAAATTGATCAAGACATCTCCCACTTCCACCCTCTTTGATTCCTGGTTTATCACAAATCACAACTACAAACATTTGCTTTAAGGTTAATCACTGGCTCTACACCATTCATCTCTGATGATGCATTTTGCACATGTCCTACTGCTTGACCTTAGTGCTTTCCTTTGGAAGGGCTTCTAACATTTACTCTTTGATCCCACCTAGATTCTGCTTTAGCCCTACTGAACTGACCAGCGGGGCTTCCTTTCCAGGTAAGGGCAGTAAATACAATGCACAAATAGAGAGGAACTTACAGAGGGTAAGAAGATAGGAGAAAAGCAGAGAGATTTTCAGAAAGAAAGAATAAACAAGATGTTCCTGCACTCAAAATAACTTGTACTTGAGTGGAGGATAGGTATAACTAACGGTGGACAATGTAAAAATGGCAAAAAGTGAAAACATTGAGTATTGTCTGAACTCTGACCTAGGATATTAACATTTTGGTAAGAAGGGCCTCTTTTAGAATGCAGAGACACAGAATGTATTTTCTCCAGTCTGGGAGCAAGAGGGAGGGCTGGATGGGGAAAGTCATGGCTAAATGCTGTTCCAGCAGCATGGCTGAAAGCAGAACCATTCTCTTTAGTCTAAAGGAAGAGATGAGCTCAGTGTCCATTATCTTTTATATAACAAGATATTAGAGCATGTTGTGGTGTCCTGGAAAAAGCAAAGACTTTGGTTGATTCCAAGGTCTGCAGCTTATTCTGTGACTTTGGGTAAACCACTCAACTGTTCTGAAGTTCAGATATTTTTTCATCTGAAAAAATGAAAATTGAATAATTATTAGGATAAAATGTGATGAGATAATGTATGTTAGCATGTAGGAGAATTGAATAAATGAACAAGTAAGTCTTATCTTCCCATCAAAAGTATACATTTGCAAATAAATGGTCTGGTCTTTCTTCACACCTGGATAAACTTCTGTCAATATTGAGAGAGGCAAATTTTATGACATCTTTTAGGCCATCAACTTGGCTTATATTGTACCTAATCTGACTCCATTTAGGCATGGACATAATACTAATTTGTATAACGGACTGTATGGAGTACATGGTAGCGAAATTTTATTTGAAATATCATATGTATTGAGTTGGTTATTTTATCCCGCCCTACTTTACATCAACTAAGGTGATTGATACCTGTATTTTTGCATGATATTTTGGATGTCATCCTTCTTAAGTTTTTTATTTGTGGTAGACAATACTTAATACTTATCTTCCTTTTGCTAGATATTTCTAATTAAATTTTAGAAAGTTCTTTAACTTATACAATCAAATTTGCAGCAATTATACATTATAAAGCATTCTAAGGCAATCTTTGTATATAAATATATGAAATGTGTTTTGGTTGATTGAATAAAAATGAAATAAATTTCTTAATTGTTCTTATTTGACAGTCTTACATATGGAGAAAGAAGGAGAGCTAGGTATTGAAATACTCTTTTCTGGTATGCCTGATATTTGTCTATAAAATGTTTCTCTAACTCAGAGCTCTATAAAACAAATTTAAAAATTTGTTGAGACACTGACTCCAGAGGATGAAATGGAAAATATTTGTAGGTTACTATGCCTAAAATTAACTAAGAATTATTAAGCATTGATCATACCAGGGATTTTACATCTATTATTTTATCCTCACAAAGGCTTCTAGGGTAGGTATTCTTCATCGTTCCCATTAGACAACTGAAGCTCGGAGAGCTTGAGCTTGGTAGATTTTCCAGTCATGTGTCTTCAGGATCTGTAAGGTTAAGACAGAGGAAGATTCTATGGATTTGCCTTTAAATATAAACAACATTCCCAAATCTAGCTTCACTTGTCAATTTTTTTTCCCTGAGGAAGATTTGCTCTGAGCTAACATCTGTTGCCAATCTTCCTCCTTTTGCTTGAGGAAGATTTGCCCTGAATTAACATTTGTGTCAATCTTCCTCTATTTTGTATGTGGGTCACTGCCACAACATGGCCGCCAATGAGTGGTGTACATCTGCACCTGGGAACTGAACCCAGGCGGCAGAAGCAGAGTGCACTGAACTTAATCACTAGACCATGGGGCCAGCCCCACACTTGCCAATTTTTTATCTACATCTGACTCTTGAGTCTGTTTCTGAACCTAAGCCATTTGTTCTTTAAAAATATAATTTAAATCACATTGAACTCCTGCTTCAAAGCCTCTGATGGTTTTCCACTGAAATTAGAATAAAACCCATGTTTCTTAACACGGCCTACAAGATTAGCCAGCATCTCTCTTTACTACCTCTCTAAGCTTTACATACAGTATTCTCTTTCTTGCCACAATGGCCTTATTTTAAATATACACAGCTCATTGTTGTTTCAAGACCTTTGCAATTGCTATTCTCTCTTCCCAGAATGTTCTTACTCTAGACCTTTACAGATGCTCACTGTTTTTCACCATTCACTTCTCTGATGAAATATCATCTCCACAGAGAGGGTGTAAGACAGTCATTCCTTACAATCTTAGCCAAAGTAACCTCTCCTCCCTTCACTCCAATATCCTCTATCCATTATATAAATTTTTCTTCATAGTGCCTACTACAATTTAAAATTATCCTATGTGTTTGTTCATATGTTTATCATTTGTCTTTTCCAGCTTTACTAAGCCAATGATTTTATCTGTTTTGTTATTGATTCTGTCACCAGTACCTACAACACACACACACAAAATGCATATTAAATGAATGAACAGAAAAAATTTGATGTGACACTAAATAAATATGTTCAGAAACACTTTAATTCTTGAACTCACTTGGCCTTAAAATTGCAAACAACCTAAAAAGACGCACTTAGCTTAGAAAACGTTTTGAATTTAGATGCCTCATGTCACATGTTCATTAAGCCCATGTCTGAGCTCTTCCAGGAGTGGAGAATGCATTAACTCCCAATGTAAAGCAAACGGTGTAAACCTTGTGGTGGTCTGGCTGCTAGAAAATTCTTCCTCAGATTGAGTTGAAATGTATATGCCTTTTTAGCCCATACCCATGGATGAGACTACCCACTGTGTCCACAGAAGTCTTAAAGTCTCAATTATTTGATAAATGGTATAATATACATTACAAGTCTTATGTTCTACAAGATAAGACATCATAAGTACATTTAACTTATTTTTTATATGATATCCTTTCATTACTTTTTATGTTCCTTCCTGGATATGTCCCATTTTGACTATATGTCTCCTACATTGTGGGACATGGAATTTGGAGTCAACATGATTATCCTGCAGCCTGCTGGTAAATGTTCAACAGGTGGCTCTCTGAGTATAGTTCTGACATGAATGTAGGTTGATATGTTGGTGTACTTTAATGAGTAAGATGAAAGTGAAACAACAAAGACCTAAGCCTTTGTTCTCTTGTCAATGACACGAGGGATTTCTTTGCTGAATTGGATAATGGTTTTTGAGCATTGGAAGTATATTCCTCAAATTTTTGAGTTATTCAGAATGTAACAGCTATAGACGCAGACACACTTTTAAGTTTCATCATAATGCAACAGCTAGGGACAGGGCAAACTTTTAAATTTAATCTGCTTTATGAACACTTTCTCCTCACTTTCTTAACTTTAAACAATCCACAAAGTACACAAAAATGACATGACTTTATGTAGTATTTTCTGATTTCTCTGTTGTAAATATTCCCACCATGGTCAATATCAAGGTACCAATGCGACATTACTGAATGCAAAGTTGGGAAGACACACACAGGTGCACCATTTCTGTAGTATTTCCACTCTAAAGATTGATTGAAATAAATAACCCTAAGAGTATAGATGATAAAAAATTTAATAAAATATTTAGGAAAAGATGAGCATTTATTACCTCTGTTTGAATAGAAGTTTATGTAATTTAATGTTTAATAATGGCTCTGTTTAGCAACTGGTTCACAAAATTCCTGAAAGTTACCAGTCAGATTTTGTTAACTCTTAGGAGCTGGCTGTAGCCCACCATTGTTGTCTGAACCAACCCGCATTCCAAAGCCCTTGCTTCCTAGCCACTTTTTACCCGGGGGAGGCCATGTCACTCAGTTCTGGTCCATGAAACACAAATGAAAGTCAACTGTGATGTTCCTGGGAGAGTTTTTGCTTTTCTGGTAATGGGGGTCTGCTCTTTTTCTTTCCTTTTCCATCCTGCTAGAAAATTGATACAATTGCTGTAGCTGCAACAGCCTTGTTACTTTGAGGAAAGTGCAAGTTCTTTGCAAAAACAGTGGCCAGACCATGTTGTACTGATGAAGTGTCAGCAACCACTTATCTAGACTTCTTGCCATGAGAAGAAATGTGTTCAATTATTGTGATCAGCTTTCTGTCGTTTGAAGGAAAAATCATTCCTAATGGTACAAGACAAATCCATTACTCTAGGTGTTTTGGCCAGTCTTGACTTATTGTTCATCCAGAGTCTAGATATTGCATATTAATTAAGACAAACAAAAATTGGGTTCATTTTTTTTTGATAGCCTAATCCAAATTTTGAATAACTGGACTGGCCAAGGTTTATTTGTTTCAGTCTATCTGATCATTTATTCTGGAAATGAACTGTGTTATGGTATATGTTGAGGCTGTGTGCAAAGATGTCTTTTTCTCATGCTCACTCTTACTTCAGCTGCTTTGTAGGATACATGAAATCATGTGTGCTAAGCTGTTTTGAGAAGACCTTTCCTGAAATTCTAGCTTATCATCAGAGAAAGATATTTCTATAAATATAGCCAAGTTATAAATTTCTCCAAAAAATCTGATTTTTCACAGCAGTTTAGAACTAAGATATTACAATGTTAGAGAAAGATTGAAAGTCTTCATTGTATGGAATGCTGAAAGTAACAGATCCTGAAATATGCACCTTGCTGAACTCAGGACATAGAGCTGAGAGCATACTGAAGACCCTGCTCTTTCAGACTTGGGAGTTATCAGTATATATTATGCCTTAACAAAACGGTGAAACTGTGGCTTGTTTTATGGCCGTACTTGGATCATGACATAGGTCTGTATTAGCTATTTTTTGTAGCATTCATTGAAGTCCTACAAGAAAGGGGCAAACTTATATTGAAGGTAAAGAAGGCTAAGCTTTATGTTCGAAAGTAGATGGTGAACAAATTATGACTTTTTTAAATGCTAAGATAGACTTTATGCCAAAATGATTGAGATTAAATGGAAATTTTAACAACAGAAAAACCTAAGATTTTATACCTCAAACCAGAGTTAATGTGATCAGGGTCAGAGCTGGGGGAGTTAGCAGGAGACAGGGTTGGACATAAGAAAGCTGTATGTCACCTCCCTTTACCATAGCCCACCTACAAGCACTCCTGTTAAAGCCATCTCTAGCTGAATAAGTCTTCTCTCACTGTGAAGATGTAATTGATACAAAGCAAGGTGCAAGGAAGAGATAATCAGTCCCTTCCCACTCAGAGATATTGGAGTCTTTTTCAATATGGATGCCATTAAACTGATGTCAGAGGTGAAGAAGTCCAATGCCAAAGGTCAGATAATCCTAGACTCAAAGGGAATCTCTGGACAATGTATCTGGCTGTGGAAATGAGGGGAAGGAAATATACTGGGATCATAACTGGGTATTTTAAGAGAACTTCTGATAAAGACAGTCAAAGCCTGGTTGAAAATTTGCTATGACTGTTCAGATGCTAAGGCAATATCCAGACCTCCAAAATTTATACCACAGGAGGAGGATTGATAAAACTGTACATCCCTCAAAAGGATAAACCTCTATATTGCAATCGCAGTTCTGGCCGTATCAGACAGTGAACAAGGGAGATACTCCCAGAGGGCTAGACCAGAAGTTACTTATTTGCTGTCCAAGGCGTTCCTGCCCCTGCTGGGCTATCACAACCCAACAAAGTGTTATATGTGCACCGTAAGAATGACGACTTTGTGTTTCTTCCCATCTTCCATTTTCCAAATGGATGCTTTCATGATATTTATCTTAATCTCTCCAAGGTTGTATATTATATGGGTTTGATACAGAGAATTAGTCTTTTATCCACAGACTGCTGGACCATGAATTTGGATTCTATGAGTCAAGGATTTGATACCTGTTCATGTTGACATGCAACCATGAAAACAACAGGGAGATATACTTAAGCATGCAAGAAATCAGAGAGTACAGAATCTTTGAGATCTTCTCTTTGGAAAATAAAGACTTCAGGATGGTAAAATCCAGTCAACCAAAAGATAAATCAAAATATAAAAAATTCAAAGAAGTTGTGTTGAAAGTGAGGACTTGTCTGAGCATTGAAATGCTCAAATAAAGAATAAACATATGCACAACAGCTGAGATGAGTCATATAAAAGTTGTAAACCCACACAGAAAAAAATGATAACATAAAAAATAAAGTGGGGATGGGGATATTGCAAATCTGAGGAAATCTAAGACTAATTTCCTCACTCTTTAGAGTAGAGCATTAAAAGCATTGTTATTACATACTTAGTATATCCAACAACTTAATATTTTAAATAAAGTTTCCTTCTAACTTTTGAAGAATCTTATAGTATCTAACATCTCTTATGTTGAAGAAACATAATATTCTATTACAAATATATATCACATTTTCTTTATTCATTCATCTGTTGTTGATGAACATGTAGGTTGTTTCCATGTCTTGGCTACTGCAAATAATGCTGCAATGAACATAGAGGTGCAGGTATAACTAAGCATATTTTTATCACAGTATCTAAGAATATAATTAGACAGAGAAAGACAAATACTGTATTATCTCACTTTTATGTGAAATCTTAAACAGATTCATAGAAACAAAAAACAGATTGGTGATTGCCAGGGGTAGGGGGGCAAGGGTGGGCAAAATGAGTGAAGGTGGTCAAAAGGTACGAACTTCCTGTTATAAGATGAGTAAGTTCTGAGGATGTAATGTACAGCATGGTGACTATAGTTAACAATACTGTATCGTATATTTGAAAGTTGCTAAAAGAGTAGATTTTAAAAATTCTCACCACATGCACACAAAAAATTGTAACTACCTGAGAGGAATGTTTTAACTAATCTTATTGTGGTAATCATTTTGCAACATATACATATATAAAATCACTATGTTGTATATGTTAAATGTATACAATGTTATATGCCAATTATATCTCAATAAAGCTGGAAAAAAAACACTTAAAATGTGCTCAGTTAGACATTTGTATAATTTATAATTTTAGGACATAATACAGAATTGGGATTTAACCCTGGGGAAGAAATACATTACTAGATAATTTTGAGTGGGAAAGAAAGCAAGCAGGCAAGCTGAGTGATAACAATGGGGGTTTCAGACAGGAAGGTGGTGAGACTTAGGGTATACCTTGAAGGAAGGAAGGAAGAAAGAGCCTACAGCTATCAGTTACAAAGGAGAGAGAATAATCAAGAATGGCTCCTTATTATTTTTTTTTTGTATTTTCCTGAGGAACTATGTGCCTTTTACTGAGATATTAATAATGAATGCTAACATTTATGAAGCCTTTAATATATATATTGACTCGTTTCAATCTCACATTAACTCTATAGGTTGGTAGTTTTATTATTCCAATTTCCCAGATAGAAAACTTAGGAACAGAGAAGTAAATAGCTAGCCACTAGATCATAGGACCAGTAGTAACTAGCACAGCCAGAATTTGAACACTTGCAATTTCTTAACCACCATGCTTTTAAACAGAACTGTATGGAAGAGAAGACTGGATATAAAAGTTCAAGTTGCATAGTAATGCTGAGATGGCTATTAAACATGAAGGATAATAAAGGAATTAATTAGGAAATATTTAGATATTCCCATTTGGTATAGACAATTTGTAGCAGAATAGCATTATGTGTTTCTTCTTTGGCATCCCTTTGCCTACCATTTTGGAGCTTCCAACTGCCTCCAACACTTGGCAATCAACATGCATTTTCTTTACCCTAGGGCAAAAACTGTGAATAAAGAATGCATTATTTCAGGCCATACCACTCTCAAGAAAAGGAGAGATTCCTTCATATTTTGGATCTTTGTGTCATGGTTTGGTTATATCAACAACTATAATTCATATCTTTACATAGTACTTTATTTAGCTTTACAAAGCGCATTGTTTGTATCATTTTTAATTCTCATGTTAACTTTACGATGTATATAGTGCAGGTATTATTATTCTCATTTTGGAAGTGAATCTACTTATCCTCAAATAGGTTGTGACTTACCCAATATTAAAATAATAATCAACTGCAAAGATGAGATTGTAATTAAAATTTCTTTAGCTCATATTGTCGTCTTTTCCTAGGGTTTAGGCACAACATTAGAACTGAGAGTTACATCTGAATCTTTTATGTCCAGGTGGTAGCACCATGACTCAATATAATTTAAATGTGCAAGAGGGTATCTTAACACATACTTCCATATAGTTTAGGGACACACCTGATGATACTGATTGAGTTTGCGGTTGGTTTTAGATGTATATGAAAAAGATAGGGGTATCTAGACTTCATCCTTGGTCAACACTGTACCACACCCATAAGATTCTCAGTAAGAAGAAATGGCCAAGTGTTTGGAAAAACTAGGCCTATTTACCTGGTTTAATTCCAAACTTCATGAAACTTTCATCCTTGGTGAAGTGGGCTGGACTATGGCAAGCATTGAACTTACTTTTCCTTTCTTTGTTTTTAAGCCAACAGTTCACACAATTTCCTCCCAGTAATGCATCATGTCCTTACTCACGGCATTTCCATGGTCATATTCAGATATTAAAGTTCACTCACTGTGGTACAGGACAGTGTTGCTCAAATTTTTAAGCCTATTTCCTCTTTTGATAAACTTAAACACTTTCCAATAAACAGTACTCTTTCACCTTGGACTCTGGAGATTATGAAAAGAATCACCACTAACCCTCCCATTGGAAATCACTGACCTGTACTACATGCAGCCTTCTTCTGCACTTGGGCTCACTACGCATTCCTATCTCTTATCATCTTGTCATGGCAATGGGGAGAAGAGGCGGGGTAAGAATCTAAAGGAGAAAAGAGGTAAGTGAAATCATTTTTTCTCTCCAAAGCCTACAGAAGGGATGGCTTAATCCATTGATCCCACCTGTAAGCATCCCCACAATGAGGATCTCTCTCAAGACACAGACAGCCCTGCTCTCCTTGTGCACCTGTTACAGGGAAATAAGCAATTCAAAAGGGATCTTAATGCTCTTGAAGCAGAATGCAAAACTCAAGTATGTAAAGAGAAAGCAGGCTATATAGAGAAAAGTACATTTAATGCTGAGAGTTAACACATGAAAACTGCACACCTTGGTTCCTTGGCACCAACTGATGTCCTTGACCCAGATGGTAACTTATTCTCCTTGGGCTTGGAGAAGATTGGAACAAGCAAGTTGTGAGATTAACAGTGGGAAAAATAAAGCAACCTCAAAACACTATTCTCTTTGCTCTTTAATTTTAAAATGCTAAGCTTTTAAATGGTTAAAAAAAAACTAGTTATAAACATGTATTGCCTTATTGCTTGCATCTTTCCTTGGGGTACATTCTGTTCTTCATTTCCCTACTTGTTCTCAGGTCTGCAGTTTTGCAAAGCAATTCACTGCAGAGATCCCTGGGTTAAGTAGTAAGGGAAATCATTCTGGCTTAAGCACGTTAAGTTTGGATGAGGGCACAGAATTCTAGAAGAAATTGAAACTTAGAATTGTGCTTAATTGGCTTTAACCCTTCAACACATTGTGGAGAAGTACATTGGGTAATAATATATACTGCTGCACTATGCAGATGTTAAAATGTAAAATCCTTTAAATGCAAACAGCACTTGTCACTCCATCAACTATTCAAATTGTCAGAGATGTATCAGCCAACCCTAAATACCCTCTGCAGGCAATCTGGAACCAGCGTGCTGTTTAATAACCGGCATTTAACAAGAAATAACATGTAGATGTGGTGTGTGGTTTAAAACATTGTGTTAAGCGTCATTAAAACTCAGTCTCCTAAGAGCCTTATTAAAAGAGTCCTTTCCTTACCATAATAAAACATTTCTCTGTGACTGTTTCGATCTAGCTGCTAACAATACAAACAAAATGCCTCTTAATTTAGCATCCCACTAGAGAGCCATTGTGATTGTAGAACTGTAAAGGCAGGGAGAAAAAAACAACCCTAAACTACCCTTCCCAAATCCCACCTAATCAGTGAAACTGAAGCACTAGGAGCCTTTGATTTTAGGATTTATTTTTACAGGGTTTTTTTTTTTTTCTTTCTTCCCTTATACTCTATGCGTGGTTATTATTTGGGGCTGTGCCTTTGTTCAGGACTGGAAGGAAAGGTTGCTGATGACTTAGAAACGGGCCCTGATTCATGGGGTCAGCAACCTGCAGTCACTGGATGGGCTGATACAGTTCTCAAGACAATGCATACATGAAACTTCTCCTGTAAGAACTCACGTGCTCTTGATGCTACTCTTTATTTGAAAAGAAAAAGAAATTTACTTGCCCTGCAATTAGTCTGAAGTCCTCCCATCCTGTTAGTACAAGAGAAAATACATGCATAATTGTGTCAATTAATAGAGATAATAATTCAAATCTTCTATGACAGAAACACAGAAGAATTCAATTCTGTTTCAGATCTTCCTCCCTTGGAAATGTGTATGCCACTTTTCTTTGTACAACCATCCCCACAGCTTCATAGACGGCTACAGAGGGAACAAAATTGACAAATTACAATAATATTTTGATAGAAGATGCTAACAAATTAGATTTAGGAAGATGTCGTTTTAATATTTTTGTCTACTGAATGGCTCTTCTAAACTTCATTATTTAAAGTGACTCAGTGGAAGTACACAGGATTTAAGTGACCAGTTGATTGAAATTGACTTTTCCTTTTCTTTGAAATGACTACCAAGGAAGGAGAAATTGTTTTATCTCATTTTTAGCTAATCTTACCTACAAGATTGAGACAAGATGCTAAGCATAATACTTTTATTTTCACTCATGCTGTTTATCCAAATGCTGGTGGAAGAAGTATTTGTACCCCAGATTCTCTAAATTTCCCTGTAACATAAAATAACTCTCCAAGGTTTGGAGAAGTTCATGGTATTTGTCACTAAAATATACCGAAATTTAGGAATATAATATTTGAGATTCAACAAAACATATTCATCACACTTTTTAGTTAACAGAGGATGATTTACTTCTAAGATATGTTTGAATAGTTAGAAATATTTGATATTCCTCACAATCATCAAAATTGTCTCTAGTTGGGATATATACTTGTTTTTTTTTATACTGTTTTAGTAATATGAACCATAAATATTATTCTGAATATTAGTTAGTAGGCCAGACACTCTAATGAGATTACTCTTGTAAATTTTCTCTGGTAACGTTTAGGTTGAAGCATATGAAATTGCCATTTCATAGTCCAAAAATGGACCACAATTGGCAGTTTCATATGAGTCAGTTGTCTCCTTCTGAGATTAAAGGGAATTACAAATTCATTTTAATACCAGTTGTTCTGAATATAAAGATCAAAGTTCAGACAGTCTTTCCTCAGGAAAGGATGACTCCAGCACATATGTGTTGCTATAATACATTCTTCCCAAAGACTCAAAGGAAGGGACCTGTAAAAGCTTTATCAATGAGTCAAACATTTCTTTAAACCAGTTCAGCTTGAAATTACATGCTGATGGTAATGAGAGAGATAGGAGATTGAATTCTTTACTTGTGAGGGTGACATGTCAAGAGTGCCCAATGTCCATTGGAGGAGAGTGTTGTCTTCTCATTCTCTATCTTATCTCCGAATAGGTAGTACTGTGAATTCACTACCTTTTCACCACGTTAAAATTCACTCAGAGACCAATAAAATCTGCCAGGTGATTCCCAGGTGGCCCTCTAGGGACAGAGCCATTAGTGAAGTGCACAATATAATTACTGTATAGACTGTGAAATCCATTCACACCAGTATGATATGAGATATTACCTGCACCCAACTGTGGTTTTCTCTTGAAATCTTTCCATATCATGTTCCTATGTGGCATTTTCCTTGTATACCACTTCCTCTTCTCAGATACTATGTGTTTTAGCAATTCAGAGAAGTTACACAATATTCTATCTCAATAGAAAATATATCATCTAAAGTTAGCCCATAAGAAAGGTCTTATGTAATTCACAGATTTAATATAAATTAGATTATTATGTTTTAACTCATAAATAAGATATCACATAGAGATTATGATAGTTTTTCAGAAATGGAGAAGCTTGCACTATAACTTGCTATACTATCAGGTATTGATGCACAATAAAAAAAGATATTTATGCTAAAATGTGAATTTCCATTCATTTAAAACCAATTTTTTGAATGCCTACTCAGAGGCTATACTAGGCATTAGGAATCCAAAAATGCAAAGATATAGACTTTGCCTTCAAATTTCTTATTGCATGATGAGTGGACTGAAAAACAAACAAAAGCACCAACAAGAAGTGCAAAGGTCAGTGGGACCACAAGAGAAGTACCTTTGTTTACCCAGAAAATACTTTTTACTTGTTGAGACTTGAAGACTAGGAAGATGTCCTCCAGGCGAAGAGGCAACATGAACAACAAACACAGACTTACAGAGTTTTGAAGGAGCTTGGAACATTTGGGTAAGTAGTGAGGTCTAGATTATACAGAGCAGTACATGCTGTACAAAGGAATATAAATTTCAGCCTTGCTGGTGATGGAAGGCAACTGAAGAATTTTGAGCAAATGAGTAAGATGGTGAGTTTGTGTGATTGATCTCTTAGATGGCAGTGTTGCTAGGTAGATTGAACAGTAGTGAGACCAAGGGATGAGGTGTGACTCTGATAGCCCAGTAGAGAGATGATAAATGTCCAAACCAGTGCACCTAATGTCTGATGAAGATGAGAAGATGGATAAGAGAGATATTTAGTGAATGGCGTTAGGTGGACTTAATAGCTGATTGAATATAAAAAGCAAAGAGAATAGGAAAACAGATTTAGGATGATGTCTGGCTTGAGCCTCATATTTGTTTCAATTATCATCTGTATCCTGAAAACCATCTAATATATTTCCCCAGCTCATCCATCTAAATTCTCCATTTTTCTTTCTGATATCTACTTTGAACTCATCGTGACCAATTGTTCTCTTGCTCCCAGAGGTGCTCCCCATTTATTGTACCATACCTCAACACATGGCACCATTATTTATTTACCTATTAGCTCAAGCTGTAAAACTGCTTGTCAGGCTTACATTTCTTTCTTCATCACTCCTCACATCCAATAAATTACCTAGTCCCATTGATCTTCCTTATGAATATTTTCTCAAATCTCTCCACTTCTCTTCATTCCCACTGCCATGAATTTCCACCCATCACCTTCTGCCACAAGTCTAAGATACCAAAATTTCTTGTACTGAAATAGCTTTTTAATTTTTTCCCCCACTCTCACCTTCCTTCTCTCTTGCTCTTCAATTCATACTTCACACTGAAGCCAAGTGATCTTTCAGAAAAATAACTAGACATATATGAAATCATTAACATTCACTGTTCAACTTTGGTCTCCACCATCATCTGAAGCCAAATCTCACGCCATTTGCTACCTCCTCCATACACACAACTTTTATGACTCAGCTACACTGGCATCTCTTTTTTCCTTCAGCAAATTCATATATATTTGTCTTTCTTTCTGAAATGCTCCTTCTTTTCTCCCACCTCTTAACATGAGTAACTCTTATTCATGTTTCTCAAGTCAGCTTAGGTATTACTTCCTCCAGACTAGGGTCAGACCCTAGTAATAAGTTTACATAATGCTCTAAATCATTTTGTTGTATCAGTGAATAAATACTCTTAATAAGGAATAATGCAAGAGTATGAAATTGGAGTATGATTTTTCAGACTGGGATGATCACAAGTGAAGGGATAAAGTTGAATGGAGGGAAGGGTAATTAGCATTTAAGAGGTAAAGGATCTATGGGGTTAGTTGGTTACATGGGTCAGATACAACAAAATTAAAGGACTTCAAGATAACAACAAGCATTGGAGTGGTGAGCAATGTGGTAAACTAGGTATCAAAGTCAGTGAAGAATGTGTAGATATTCAATAGAGAGTGGAAAAGGTTGCTTGTAAGGACATTAAAGAAGGAGAAATTTTTGAAGAACAGTGTGATTCAATGACCTGGAAACAGCAAGGAATGCCAGGAGAATGAAAGTATGATATTGGCTTTGTGGGATTTATTTAATATGGGAAAATATCAGGGAGTTAGACGTATGGGCTAACATGCGGATGAAAATAATAGACAAGAAAGATATGAAAGATGGTTATTCTTGGCGAATGGCAATGGATGACAGTAGAAGAAACAGAATTTCTCATTTTAAAGTTCCTGAACAGAATTTGGATTAAAATTGTTCTGATGAAAAAACTGACACAGCCTCTATATGATTGGGGAGGTAGTACTTATATCCTGCCATTGAGTCTCAATTGCACTGGAAGAATAAAAGTTAAACAAGTCTCTATGTCTAAAAAGTAGGGCATAAGACAAGTGATGTTAAATATTGCTTGGAGCAGGAGTCTGCAAACTATAGCCTGTGGGCTGAATCTGGCCCTATAGATGTTTTTGAACCCTATAGATGAACCCTAAGCTAAGAAAGTTTTTCATTTTTTTGTATGGTTTAAAAATATTAGAAGAAGAATAACATTATATTTACTGCATTGTAATGTGCCATGCACTGTTCTAAATCTTTGCATTTATTAGCTCATTTAATCTTTACAACAACTCTGTAAAGTAGGTACTATAATTTATTTTTAGATGAAGAAATTGAAACTTTGAGATGGGTTAAATAAGTAATCATAGATAATACAGTCAATGAATGGTTCAAGTGGAATTGAAACTCAGAGAGTCTTACCATAGAACCTGTGTTTTAACTTGCTTTTCCATATGAAGTTACCCAACACTACGAGGGCAGTCTGCAAGTGTGAACAAGAGAGATGCAGGAAAAACATTCTGGTGCAGTCCCAGGATGAATTTCAGAGAAGAAAGGAAAGAATCTGTAGAAGAATGAGACTGTTTCTACCATGATGATGGAGAATTAACTTAGAATCCTAATTAATGGAAATGTTTCCCCTCTCCAGGAAAGCATTCCATTCTTCTCATTAGTATTGTTACAAAAATTTTGCTCAGCTATTATTGTTGTTACTATCATCATCATTATTATTATAATATTTTGAATTACATCAATTGAAAATTTGTGGAAGTTTGTTTTTCTCTCTTGTTTTATAAATACCTTGATTTTATCTCTTGGCTTACGAAACCTAACATATTCACTATCATCTCGCCCTTTACAGAAAAAGTTTAACAGCTTCTGACTTAGAATAATAATCTGCAAGTTACTCAATCTCAACTGAAAAATAGGATAAACCTGGAATATATGAGACCATGTCTACCATCAACATCTGATAAGATCAATTGAATGTTTTTGTATCTTGTCATACTTAGACTTCTCTAACCAGTCTTTGATCCATTTTTCTATCACTCCTAGTTTCTCACTGATTGGAGGAACCAAACCAGAACATCTCACGGAGCAGGGAATTTGCTTTCTCCATAGGGGATTTTGCCAATGGAAAGTACATCTGTTTGAGGTTTCTTTGTTAGCTTGTTCCTCTGTCAAAGCCAATATAAATTGTCCCCTGTGCCTATACTCACTTCATTTCTGCCAAAAATTACCAGATGTTAGTTGTGTTACTGAGAAAGGAAGATGGACAAAATCCAAATCCCAGATCAGCTATCTCCTGCCAATGCTCACCTTAATTTCTATGGGATACATATATGCAGCAAATTCCTTGTGTAAAGCATCTCACATTGATGATTTCAGTATCAATCAAATGTTATCCCAGGATGTACATGCTGTTACATTTGTACATAATAAGGAGGCCTAACATAATATCTTTATTGCTTCCAAAACCAAGATTATAATTTTATATTATTCTTAGTTAAATTTTTAATTTATTACATATCTATATGTCTAAGAGAAAATGAGCTTGATGTTATTGATGTAAATGGCAAATGCTATCAAACCTAGACAATTAATTCCTAGTCCAAAAGAGTCAGAATGCCTAGGAGAGAAAGCTGTGTAGAGCCCATCACCCTGAAGGACCAGTCAAGGGATACAGCTAGCCAAAGGCAAGCTCCCAGGAGAGAAGTGGGAAAATAAATTTCCTAAAATAGTTCCCCTTTCTTCCCCAAATCACTCTCCAGAGATCTCCATTGACAGACCTCATAGCCAGAGGGTGCCAGGTGAGAAGCAGGGTAGGAAAGAGTAGGGATTAAATTTGAAGGGACCAATAAAAGATATTCCTCATTACTTCCCTTTCCGCATGCAGTCAATAAATACTCACCAGTGTTTATGTGATCATCCTTCACTAGATCCGTGTATACTACCGTAAACGAAGTTCATTCATGGTCTAGTCCAGGGGTCATTCTGGTGGGTAGAGTATGGAATGAAAGAGTTAGATGAAGAAGTGTTAGTACCAATAGGTACAAAACATATGTGGACTAAATAAACAGTTTAAGATCACAAATGAAGCATTGTTCTCTTTTATTTTTATTTTCACAACAGATGGTTGAATGAAAACTCCAATAAACTCAGACTACTGATTTAATAATGGAATATTATCAGTAAAGCTCATTTAGAATATGTAACTAGATTTCATTCTTGGTTATATACGCAAATACCTTCTAAAAAATAACAGCTTAATTTTGGTTCAATAGTCATTTCAAGACTTTGAACCTCTAAATTTTTGTGTTGTGGTAGACTATGAAAGCAATATACATTTATAAGTTGAAAATTATCCAGTCTAAAGTTGTTTCTAGGAAAATAAATAATACTGCCATTGGAGAGAAGGGAAGTTCCCATAGAAAACCTATTACACTGAGGTATAACTCAAGAAAAACCAGTAATCATCAATTTTTGTTATGTATTAAAGTTAATGTAATAAATTTGATACCTCAAATACTACCACTAAAACTGCCATATCAATAACAATAATAATAATACCCTATAAAAATATAAAGAGCCTAATCAGAGAAAAAACTCTATCTTTTGTTGCTGTTACAGCAGGTTTCAGATTCTTAAGAGAAAGGATTTAAGTTGCAACTCACTTCAGTCTGCCATTTGTCTCAAGGATGATTCTGTAGACTAGAGACCAGTAATTAATTTATTAGATATTTACCTTCTTGTTTTAAGGACTTTATCATTTTGATACTGGCTCAACAAAAGGTTGACATAAGGGAAGCCATATTGTAAAAAAAAATAAATGGTGTTTTGAATGACTCCTGGTTAACTAACCCAGCTGGATATGCACCCTCCAGGAGCTCTATATGCTCTGTAGGTTTTATGGCCTCTGCTTGTGTAAGTACCTCCCAGCAGCAATAAGTTGATAACTTTGTTCTTAGGAATGTGATAACCCTGGACAGAGAGTCTATGCTGATAGCCATCATCAATGACAAGTGAAAGATCTCGTGTGGTGACTCTCAGTCTGAAACACCAGAGGGTCAACATTCCTAACCCCCTCCCCTACAACCCACTGGCCTATATAACTGCTCCAAGATTCTGTTCCCCCTTAAGATATTTCTTTAGGACACTAGTCCACCATCTTCCAATTTGCTAGCTTATTATTTTAATAAGTGCCCTTTCTCTGCCACCACCTTGTCTCTTGATGATTGGCTTTTGACTTGTGGTGAGCAGATCACACCCTTTGTGTGGTAACAATGCCCCTAAGATTATGTAGTCTTTCCATAGTGAGATCAAATGAGAGACTCTCATGTCCTGCTTGTGGTCAGCTAAAATCCCCATAAATTTTTTTCATGAATTTATTTGAAGCTAAATCTCTCTTAAATGTATTTTTTAAAAAATCTTCAAGTGCAGGTACATTGCATATCAATATAACTATGTTACATTGATTTGCTTTTGTTTTGTTTTGAGTCATTTGTTCTGGTTTATGATACACTTTATTCACATTAATTCTACCATCTGGCATATTAACTATTCTTCCCTTTTTGTGTTCTGATCACAATTTTGATGATGATAAACTCAATACAGAGTCTGTGGTGTGTCAGTAGAGACATTCCTACAGGCTGACAGAGATTAATTAAGCAGCATCAGCTCCGAATTTATGTAACTGCATGGTTTTGAACCTTTTTATTTTTTTATTTCTCTTCAATGCATATTCTTAAATATTTATGGAGCCCTGACTACATGAAAGAAACTGGCCAGGAGATGGGAATACAAAATGAAAAAGCCTGACTACCACACAGGCTAGTCAGGAAAAGTGCCACATTTGCAACTTACTATGGTTAACGTGGTAAGAAATATGGAAACTGCACAGAAATGACGATGCCTAGAAGGTCCAACAAGAAAAGTACATGGATGGTTTAGGGGCCCAAGGTGTATGGCTAATTTTCCTTGTTGATTACTGTGTGTCAGGAACTGTTCTGAATGCTTCATAGGTTAGTTCGTCTAATCCTCACAGTATTACAAGACCCTTGGAGATGGGTCTCAAGGTCATATATTGTAGAGTCTGGATTTGAATACTGTTATACACTCACTAGAGCCTGTGTTCTTTGGGGCCAAATTTGAATAGCCATAAATATCAAATTGAGTGATTAATTTATTCTTGCTAGCAATAGGGAAGTATCAAAAGGTGACTTTAGAGGGAAAATAACTCATGCAGTTACATATTTAAGAAAGATGATTCTAGAGTCAGTTTGAAAAGTGGAATGGATTAGGACATTGAAGGAGGCTAGAAAAATGGAGTTTTTGACTTCTGAATTGAGGGGAGGAGGGACTGAGCTGGGCAAGGCTTTACTCTGATCAGATCTACCTCCACACTCGTCATTCCACTTATAAGTGGGGTCACAGGAACTCCTTCAAAAGCATTCCCTCTATTCACCTCTTATCTCAGGGAATCTCCTCTAGTTGCTACACACTAAAGCTACTTGCTCTCCGCTATTTTTGCAGATCTGCCACTTTTGATTTCGTGCTTGCTCACGACAACTTGCACTGTTACTTAATATCTTGGACTTTACTAAAATACAGATTTGATTTCCTAAAGTCGTAGCTCATCCTTTCCCACTTTTGCACCAGCTTTATTTCCTGGGAATCCTAATCTGAGTCTGAACTTGGCCAGGACACTTAAATGGAGTAGAAGGGATGTTTCAATAAGAAACTGAGCCTCAGGGTAGGTTTTGAAGCATCTCTCTTTCCCTGCCCACCTCTTATCAGTCTCAGGTCCAATGAGTTTTACTTCTACAACATATATTGAAAGATCTGGGTCAATAACACTTGGGTTTAACTAGGAATAGCATAGTCCTCTGTTATGCCTATCATAAACATCTCCTAGAAATTTTCCATGAGGTTTACCTCTGTGACAAATTTGCAGTCTCTCACGGAATGGGAGTAGTTAATAATGTATTGACTATTCTACTTGTACATATTCATGCATATGACACTGGATGTGGCAATGTGTATATTGTGACTAAAGGCCTCACCCGGGCTAGCAGCCATCACACAGAGAAATTTGTTTCATTAACACCTTCTGCCTTAACAAGCCGTGTTAACATATGGAAGCATCTATTGAAACCGGCCTACTGATGTGAGATGCAAGATTTTTGAAATTTAAACATTTGTACAGATATATGAACACACATTCAACAGCTGTAATCGGCATTGCTCTTGTTTAACCAAATGATTTTGTGGATAAAAGCATAAAAAGAATCACAATTCATGATGAGATGAGCCCTCATTCTGTGTAAGTGTCATTAGCTCCAGCCTATAACAACTAATTATTCTGGTCACTACAATAACGCAGTTTGTCACACAGTTGGATTAGCCAGAGGTATTAGCACTAATTTGAGAAAGCTTTATGAAAGAAGTGACTTTGTAAAAGTAGGTAAGAAAATGTAGTGGAGAAGTAGAAGGGAAGTCCTGTACACAAGTAGAGAGTCAGAATTTGATATAATTGTCTCAGGATTTGTGATGCCCCCCTAAGGTACATGCAGGGGAAAAAACAAAAAACAATTATAGTAGAGAAAATATGTAAATACAAAGGTATATTTGAGGGAGGTTAGGGTAAAATCAACTTAGCGTTTATGATTAGGAATTTCTGTTTAGTTTGAAAGATAAATGGGAGTCAGTATAGGAGTCAAAGTGAATGAATTGATTGTAGTATAGAAATCAGTAGTGCAGGAGTTTACTATAGTCCAACAGCTTTAGCTATAGTTCAATCATAGAGTGGTTAGGAATGAAACCAAATATATGATGGAAAGAATTAAAAAGAAATGCATAGATGCAAGACATACCTGGGGGAGAAAAGGTTAAAATAAGTGAGTCACAATCCTTTGAAACTGTGAGCACTTTAACAGTGTTAATAATGGAACAGACTTTAGGGAAGGAAAGAAATTTTGCATTTGGGAGTGGGGGAATAATTTCTGTATAGAAATATCAGGTTTTAGATATTGGCGTGCAAGTAGAAATATTTCTAAGGGACCGAAAATTTTAAAAAATCAAATAAAAGGTCAAGTCTCCATCAGTAGAAACATTCAGAAAATCTGGATATTATTGGCTGACCAGCAGATGGACCAGATGCTGCAAATTTAGTTTTCCATCTGTGTAGCTTTTCCAGTTTTACTGTTAACATTGGCTCCTTTCAAGAGTTCCTGGTGTGCATGTGTGTGTGTGTATTAGTTTCCATGCACGCACACATATGCTATTCCCGCCTTCTTGCTGCTCTTTGTCTGTTTGTGGTGCTGGGCATCAGCATTAGAAAGTGGGCAACAGCAGGTTGAGTGCAAAATGAAAAGTGTAAAAACAAGTAGCAGACTCAATGATGTGGTGAGATCTGGAAGACCAGGGGATTAAGGGGAAAGAGTAACTGCTTTTTTCCAATAATTGCTTAAAAGTTGTAATGGAGTAAGATATAACCATTTGACATATGATTGAGATAAAAAAAAAATAACCACCAATCTTAGAAAAATTGTTAGGCCCCAGTAACCACCCCATGACACCCTGCCCCCACTCAAAAGTCCTCATGGGATAATGAAAGCTGAGCCTAAAAGCGTAGGCTCAGACTTTGCAGATGGAAACAGTCTTAGATGAATCACGACAATCTCAAGAAGCAAGCAGAAGCAGAGAGAGATAGTGAATAAATGACTTAAAGATTTCAGATGCTTAAAGAAATACACATCTGAAATGTCTGTAGGTGAAAATATTACTTGAAAGAAATGCCAATTCTTGCTACTTAGGCTTTAGCATAAATACAATTTATTTTATATGTCCAACTAAAGGAATAACACATAAGAGGAAGCAGAATTTTTAGAAGTGAAAGGGATGAAAGAAGCTCAGCACCTGAAAATCTTGAGATTCCATAGTCTGTAAAAACATATTGTGAATTCAGGAAACCATTTTAACCCTAGTTAGAACAGAATAGAAACATTAACTCTAGAGAAAGGAGTTGTACCCCTTAACTGAAAGCCTCAAATAAGAGGTAATTACCCAAGTTCATTATTTTTCTTTTAGTGCTATTTTCGTTATCCTAATTCCATATCAAACAAAGTGATTCATGATAATTTAGAAAATTTATTTTTCTGTTTTCCATTCTGGACCTTTTGGGGTAGTTGTTCCTCTTTTAGAGAGCTCTCTGTTCTCTTATTCAGAGCCTCTTTTCAGCTTCTTATTTGATTTTTCTTAAAAAAATATTGACGTGTTTTCTTTAACACATTTTTATTTTCACTTTGATACATTTTTTTGTTAATAATAATCCTGTGAAATGATTTCCTAAGTGAAAGCTGCACAGTCTCTGAGTGAGTCAGCTTCCAAGATGACTAATGGGAAGTCCTTTTTTATGTCTACCCATTATTTTTATGTCTGCCCATTATTTTCCAGGCATAGGCTCTCACCCTTCTTGGAAACTTCCCTCAGATCAATTCCCAGGTCTCATTTCAAAGTCCCTCACCCCCTTCCGAACTTGTCTGCCCTCCTTTTACTCTTAGAGAAACGCTTCTTTCTCTTTTCTAGTTTCCTTCAGAGCAACTCGCACTTTCATTTCTTCTCAAACTCAATTTTCCTCTAGTTCTTTCATGATGGTCTTGAAGTGTCATCAAATCTACATCTGAATCATTAGCAATTGGAAATGACTTTGACTTTCTTTGAGGGTTTCAAAATTAAACTTCAGGAAGAGAGGAGAGCATTCTCATTTCACTCTCCTACTATGACAAATAAAATTAAACAGCAAGCTTTCAATATTAGAACAAGCCAAACATTCTAATCCTGCCACATAGTCAATGAAAAATGTTTATGAGGTGATTAATGGCTTATCCCTGATCACTTTCCATCACAGTGGGTGGAAAACCTTTCTTTCAGCTTGACGTGGACCTGTGATGCAGTTCTGTCCTGAAGAGGAGGAAAGTCATCTGGTGGTGATGGTGGCAGGTGAAGGGTTTCTGGGATGTCTCTTTCATTCTTTGTAAAATGACTGAATGAGAGTGAATGTGGATGTGATAGCTGGAGGTGCAGCAATCTCTCTATGACCATGAGGCAACAGGCATGCAGATGAAAATCCATACACTAAGGATGGTGAAGAAAAAAGATGAAGGCCCTGGACAGGTGGATGGAATCTTGGAGCAGCTGGACTACCACTAGCAACTGCTTATCTTCTTACATTTCTTTTCGTGTGAGAGGAATTTCTTTGATCCATTATTTGTCTGGTATTCCTGTTACTTGCAATCAAAACTAATCCTCACACACTGTTCAAAGCTTCATCCTCATGAGTACCTGCTCTGGAGTCACTACCGTAACCAAGCCAGGTGTGTTCATTACAAAGGAGGACTCTTGTCCAATATGTGGCTCTGACTCTCAGTATCTCTTGGGGAGAAAAGCTTGTTTAATTTCAGCTGCATCTCCGGTTCAGACACAAATTTATGGTGTTGGAAAGAGGAAAAGGTATTGAACGTTGGCAGGGCACTATCTTTTCCTCCACTCTACTTGAATAAAACCACTTTCTACCTATGGCTAAAATCAGTGATGCAAATTGGCTTCTTTTGTCTCAATTACCAGTTCAGGAGACACGTTTAGACACATGTGAATCCCTACTTTGTCCAAATTGGGATGTCCCTTGTTTTTGTTATATTTATACAGCTTATTTAATTAAATGTATCTGCAGTGGCAGTATGTTCTTCAACAAGTCTCAAGTAGTGATGGAGACAAGTCCACCTCTTTTATTAGCAGAGATTGAGCTAGCCATAGACCTCTATCTATATTTTGTCAATCCTAGATCTTTAACTTACCATCACAGGACGTGTGATTTCTTTTCCTTCTATCACTAGCTGTTTTACACTCTTAGGTGTTCAGACTGTTGGCAAAAACTTTTCTTACAGATTATCGTTGCTGTTCTGCTTTAGTTTATTTCCTTTTCCACTTTGATCCATTTTGTAAAGTCTCCCAAAGGTTTTCTTCTCATTTAAAGCTTACTGATAACTTTAAAGTTATCCTCATCTTGAAAATATTTCTTCCTAGTATTACAAGACCATCACTTAAGCAAAATGTGCCAGACATAATATATATTGCAAATATTATAATTTGAGTTCAGGTTATTTATTTTAGACATAATATGGCTGACATTATTAACAATATACAGGATTTCATATATTTTTAGAATATTTAAACATCCAGTTCATATGAGTCTGATTTTTGTGTCCTTAAAATTGTTTTACTTTTCTTTATGTTAATGTAGTGGAGGCATTTCTACATCAGAGAGGGGAAAGGAGGGAAGATCACTCCCACCTCCCTCTGCGTTTGGAACATCTGAGTCATTTCCATGGCACTCCTGGTGTTTGTCTGGCTCAATAAGTTTTTGAATAGACAGGACTCTTATTTGGCTTTATTTTCTCCATAACGTCTGCTTGGTAAAAAGTTTTAAAACTTAAATAACTTTCTCAATGGACAGTCTGTTGGTAAGGTAAAATGGATAATTCATACAGGATGTTTCTATTTCCAAAGTAGTTAGAGCAGAGCAACGTGGAGAAGAGGTGGTACCTTTAAGGTCTAGATACAACATCCAACCAGTAAGTAGATAAACAATAATCATGAAGAGAGTTTAACCTTTTTTTTCCAGAAAAAGAAGTTGTCACGTGCTACAGCTTGGGTTATTATATTGGGCTCCATGTGAAAATTTTGCCACAGTTGCTGACTGGGGTTTTGTGAGTCATGAAATCTGTGTTCACATCTCAGCTCTATAACTTGAGGAACACAGAATGTTGGAAAGTCACCGCATCTCCTGTTCTCCCTTCTGCAAAGTGAGTGGTTAGCTTCAGATACTCTCCAAGTCTCCTTCAAACTCTAACAATTTTATTCTAGTTTAAAAACAGCCCAAATGTTCATAAAATATTCTGGAACTGTCAGTACGTGAGTAATCAGACTTTTAAGTGAACAAAATAAGTAATTTTTGGATATTTACACTGAACACTTAACAAGCATTTTATTCCTCTCAAAATGCATATTTATTTTTAGTTTAAGCATTGAGGTGTAGATTTAAGTGTTGTTGGCATGAATGCTCTGGCCATTTTTATAAAAGAATGATACTCTTGGGAGATTAAAAATTCTAAGATGCAAAAAATACTGAGAAATGTAAATTATATTTTAGTGAACCAACTGATTTTGCAATTGTCAAATGCATTATATTCACATTCACAATAGATTTCATTAGAGATTCTTAGCATATTTTTTACCATATGATTAAAACCTTTATAATGTTTGAAGACATCTCTCCTAAAGGAACAAATGCAATAGAAACAGATGTAGAAGTCAAATAAGATAATATAGATGAAAAAATTTTAAATTATAAAGTGTTATATTCCTATAAAGGAGTATTACAATTAGGTTTGATCCTGTTACTAAAATTGTGTAAATTGTTTCTAGATAATTTAAAAAAGTCAAAATCACCAATTTGACGTCATACTAATTTTTATTCTTGTTTTGTATTTCAGTGTCGCCTCAAGTTAGAAGTCCATGCTTCACAGCAGCTGATTTTACTAACACGTTCATCTGGACGAGGGAATAGCAAAGCTGACCAATTTTTGTGATGCAAACTTTTGTGGGTTTTTTAGGCCACTTCTTGGTGAGGTGTTAGCCCTCAATGTAAGATAATGAAATCCGTGTGCTAGCATGAGTGTAATGGGTAGGAGTGGAAATTGAACTTGCACTCTAAGGATAATGGAATGGGAATTTGAAGAATTACCCCAGGGGACAAAGAGGATAGCACTGTCACATTATGGTCATTTAGCTGGATCAGACTCGCTAATGGCAGAGACTGAGTCCTCTGAAGAAAAGGCGCTCTTCAGCAATGTCGGGTCAAGAGGGCAGTTGAGTCAGTTCAGAACCTGCCATCCATAGATTTATTGGCTTGTCCTGTTAGGCCTGTAGACTGCCCATAGCAGCATCCTCTTCTCTCCAGGTGAATGTGTAAAGGAGCTCAGAAGATCTTCCAAGTAACTCCTGGGTGCCTCTTTTGTAAACACCAAGTCTTGACAGTGACAAGAAGAAAAGTAAGCACCCCGGTATTGAGTAGGTTTTGGACTCTTCTTTTGTGATGGGAAAAAAACAAAACAAAACAAAACATAACAGGAGTACAACTAATTGTTACTTATTATGACGACATAAGTTCATTTCAATGGTCATTGAATCAATTAATCTACCAGTCTAACAAATATTGAGTCTTAAAAAATATGCATAACTTACAGAGGAAAAATAAAACAAGTAAAGTATAATAATGAAATTAGAAAAACGAATATGTTTTATAGGTGAGCTATTTTATTTCAAAAGTTATTTTGAATTCCTCTCCTAGTTACTTGTATAAAAAATATTTTATTTTATCTCTCCAAGAAGCAAGCTACTTGTGCTCTCCCTTTCTGGCCCATCATTCCAGACTTGGTTGAACTTTTTT
This sequence comes from Tapirus indicus, assembly GCA_031878705.1. Taxonomy (NCBI): domain Eukaryota; kingdom Metazoa; phylum Chordata; class Mammalia; order Perissodactyla; family Tapiridae; genus Tapirus; species Tapirus indicus. Next base: position 133,522,648 of record CM062919.1, on the reverse strand, counting down.
TGGATGTGGGCAGCAGCTTTTACACTGTGCGTGGCTGAGGGGTTAGGATGTAAGGGATGATGAAAGGTAAGCTGTACTTGGTAAGTTGCATTATTTCTCTGTAATTCTGGCGGTATAATGATGTGCCCTAGGTCAGTCTGCTCCCTGTGAACAGAGGGTAGAATGAAATTCAAGGAGGCCATAGAAAAATCAGCATTAGAATACTGATCCCCCGGAGTTACACTCGGTTGCGTGGTTCACTGAGCCGTGTTGCTTTCGAAGTGGTTCTGAACCCATCCTAGTGTCCTGCGGGTATTTTAGATATCTGCCAACCAAGCCTGTAAAGGTGGTTTGTGTGGACATAACCTTAACTATCTGAACTTTTACTTTTTTTAAACCAGATAATTTTTAATAACATAATGAACATCTGCTAAATACAAACTTAGCAATTCCCTATAAAAACAAATCTCATGACAAAGAAAAGAAAGGGATGGATAAAATATGACCTGTACATGACTTGAAGGTTTATAGCCTAATTTTCATTGGGACCACTATCTGATCTCCTTTAGCTAATGCAGATTTTTTTGTGTTTGTTTCTGCATTGCAAGTCAGAGGTCATCTTTATGTTGCTGTAAGAGGTTTTTAATAGAGAAATTATTAATAGAATATTTACCTGAAGTCTGGACTTGATATTCAGTCCTTTCCAAATAAACAAATTTCAAAATGGAAATGACTGTTACCTTTGTTTTCAGTGACAGACAACCTTGACAATTTGTAGAGGACTTAATGCTGCTTAGTGGTGCTTCATTTTCTGTTGGTCAATGCCATTGGCTTGAGAAAATATCTGAAAACAGAGATCTCAGTTCATTGCAGCTTTTTTCCAATTTTCCCACAAAGTTCTCCATCTTTATTTCATTAAAACCAATTAGGCATATTGCACTGGCAGAGATTAATACTGCCAAATGTCAATGATGTGTCTGCTTTGGAAAAGCTATTGAGCTGCAGAGTAAATAGCAATACAATAAAAACACCCTGACATCCTCCTTGTAGGAAAGCAGAGAGCTGTAAGATGGCAGGAAGAGTAAAGAAGGGGATAATAATGGTTGATCACTAAATTGATTTTAGTAGTTTATGTTCCCAGAAAATCAGTTGAATATACACACAGACAACAAAGCAAATGGAGAAGAAAAGATGGAAGGTCATAGCTGGTGGGTAACCTTTGACATAAGTGGATACTGTCAGCAATGCTCTCAAGAATGTGCTGAAAAGGAAATAGTGAACTTTCTTTATGGCTCAAAATATCATTAATTAGCAGCATTCTTGAAAAGTCTTGCTGTCCTCCAGGCATGTGGACTGTGTTGTTCATCTCTAAAATCTAGTTTCTATAAGAAACCTCTCACTATGCAGCAAAACATTAGATATAACAGAAATATTTTTCTTAGTTGGAAACCAAGGTAACTGCCTGGATCAGCGATCAGCAAACTATGTCCAGGAGACCAAATCTGACCCACCACCTGTTTTTGTAAAGCCCTCGTGCTGAGAATGATTTTTTTTTACATTTTTAAAAGGCTGAAAAATTAAAAGTAGAATAATATTCTCTGATGTGTGAAAATTACTAGAAACTCAAATTTCAGTGTCCATAAAGAAAGTTTTATTGGAAAACAGCCATACCTGTTCATTTCTGTGTTGTCCACAGCTGCTTTTACACCACAACTATGATGGCAGAGATGAGTAATTGCCGCAGGCACCATGTGGACTGCCAATGCTGAAACATTTACTATGTGGCCCTTAACAGAGAAAGTTTGTGGATCCTTGGGATAGACAATTATCTAAGAATAAGTTTGAGGCCTGATGTTTAACGTTGAATATTTTTTTTTTTCCTTTCTGTATTCACCAATTTTCCAACATAAGGCGAGGAAGAAAGTTTGTGGGAAGATAAGAGGAAAGAAAATTGCAAAAGTTGAGTTTTATATAAGAATTGAAAATTACTCTGTGTGTTAATATTTGTCAAGATTCTCCAGAGAAACAGAACCAATGTTAGATCAATCTGTCTATCTATCATCTATCTATCAAGGAGAGAGTTACTTTAAGGAATTGGCTCACAAAATCATGGGGGCCAGCATGTCTGAAATTCGCAGGTCAGGCCAGCAACCTAGAAATTCCAGCAAGAGTTTATGTTGCAGTTTTGAGAATGAAGACAGTCTGGAGGCAGAACGTATTCATTTTCTTTTTCAGGGACCTCAGTCTTTTGTCTTAAGGCCTTCAACTGGTTGAATGACTCCCACCCACAATATGGAAAGTGATCTGCTTTACTCAGTCTACTGATGTAAATGTTAATCCCACCTAAAAAATACTTTCATGGCAACATCCACACTGATGTTTGACCAAACAACTAGGCACCATGGCCTAGTAGTATTGACACAAAATTCACTATTACACTCTGGAATGATGTAAATGAGATCAGTGAGGGTACTTCTCAGGGACTCTGGTGAATAGCTTTTCTCTTTAAGTAGAGGCAAATTGAGTCTCTGTGCCTCATTTTCAGGTTGGAAAAACAATAAGTTGTTTAAGGAAAGAAGGAAGGAAGAAAATTTGGAAATGAGTTTTAACTTATAATTTAGACCAGTTAACCAATTCATGTTTTCATAAAGGTAAGAACACAAATAAGAGCCTGGAAAACTTTATCCTTCACTTTTCAGGACCACATACACGTTTGTCAAGACCGTATTCCCGCATGTCCTTTATTATCCCACACATATGCTGTGATAAGAGATATAAAAGTTATCCTGGTGAATTAGTTTGCTAGGGCTACCATGACAAAGTACCACAGACTGAGTGGCTTAAGCAATAGAAATTTATTTTTTCACAGTTTCAGAGTCTAGAAGTCCAAGATCAAGGTATCCACGGGATTGGCTTCTTCTGAGATCTCCCTCTTTGGCTTGCAGATGGCCGCCTTCTTTCTCACTGCGTCCTCACATGGTCTTCCCTAGGTCAGGGTGTTGTCTGTGTCCAAATCTCTTCGTCTCATAAGGGCACCAGCTGTATTGCATTACAACCCATTCAAAAGACCTCATTTTACCTTAATTATCTTTTCAAAGGCCCTAACTCCAAATACAGTCATATTCCGAGGATTTCACATATGAGTGGGGAGGTGGGAAGCACAATTCAGCCCATCACGTCTGGCAGATATTCAATGACTGAATATTTTCTATCCACAATGAAAATTAATAGATTTGATCTATTTTTAAACTTAAAACGTTTCTGTTGATATAATGTTGTCTTGAAATAATATATACATACAGAAAAGTGAACAAATTATAAGTGTACAGCTTGATGAATTATTAAAAACAAACACATCTTTGACAAGAAATAGATTATTATCAGAATTCCAGTCCTCCCTCTCTCTCCTCTCCTAATTACTACTCTCATCTCTTTCCAAAGTTAACTACTATCTTGTCTTGTTTCTGAATTTTATATGAATATGGTGTATTCTTTTATGTCTGACTTCACTCACTCAACATTATGTTCATAAGATTTATTCTTCTTGTATGTATGACAGTTCATTCTTATTATGGTAAAATATTTTCATATGAATATACCACGATTTATTTATCCTGTTTTTGGTTATCGCTATTATGAATCATGCTGCTATGAATATTTATATAAATCACTTTAAAACACTTTTAAACTGTAACTATGTCAAATTACTTTTTGTTAAAAGAATAAGGAAAAACACATTTTACTGTATGCTTTATCTTTGAAAATACCATATTTTATTTATTCATCCTGTTTACAATTTTTATTTGTTTTGGTTTGGTTTTGACACTATGTCTCAGGCATCGTGCCAAGGGTGATTGTAGATACACTGCTGAGCACCCTGTAAACTTCTTTGCAGAATAGTGGAGTATAATCGGCTGGGACAGTGGTTTTCAGTGGGGTCCTGAGACCAGCTGCTCTCCATCAGCATGAACTGGGAACTTGTTAGAAATGCAAATTCTCAGATTACTGAAGTGTAAACACCGGGAGTGGGATTCATAAATCTCTAATTTAACAAGCCCTCCAGATGATTCTGGGGCTTGGTAAAGTTTGAGAACCACTCTGGTGGAAGATGGGAAGGCAAAAATTAACATAAAATGTGTAGTTTTTTTTTCTAGAATCCAGGGGAGTAAATGGTAGGGTCACTTAACTCAGCATGAGGTGAGCAGAGGAGGCTTCCCAGAGGGAGCCATTTGTCATCAATTTTTAATAAAGACAGAAGCCTTCTGTCAGGCGACCTTAGCAATTTTTATCATAAGTAGTAACAACATTTACCTGTGTGCTTTTCACTTCTTTCAAGCTTGTCTGAAAACCTGTCACCACCTGGTAGGCAAAAGTCAACTATATTGTAGCATATATTACACAACTCAGCAGTACGGGAGCAGCCGCAGGTTCAATGCTTTTACAGTTATATTCTTGCTGACGCTATGATTTCCCCAATTCCAAACTCTCTTTGCTGGATCTATGATATATGCACATTTTGCCTTCTTGCCTATCTAGAAATGAGACAAATAGTCTAACTCCTTTCTAGCAAAGCAGTATAGCATGATCAAGAATAGAATAGACTTGGTTGGGGGGGGGGTTGCCTGGATTCAGGTTATGGTTTTTTGCTTCTTAACTGTGTGGCTGTGGACAGCCTGCTTAACCCCACTACATCTCAGTTTTCTTCATTAAAAAACGGGGATGCTAGTAATACCTAACTTGTAGGGTTAGAATAAGGATCAAGGGAATTAATTACTCAGAAAACATTTAGACCGGTGTTTGGCATACTAAGAGAGCTCAATAATTGCTAGATTTTAGGTTTTTCTTAGTGGAATTCACAGTCCTGTTTCTTTTTTATCAATATCGTTCCATTCCAGCAAAATTTCAGTGTGACAACAACCCATTTTAAATAAACCAGTGAGTGTTTTTTTGATTACCGGTGACTTCAATAGATGGACTGTTGTAATTTATCTTATTATGGTAAGATGATTATTCTATTCCACAACATGAAGCACACTGCAATTATACGAACGGTTATATACACATCTAATATATAGTTCCAGACTCAAAATGCAAATAGATTTTCCCATTATCCAGGATCGTAAACTGAGGACCTTCGGCAATATGCACTTCCCTGCAACCTGTTATGGGTCCTATTGAAAGATGTTGAACATCAATGTATATACACGTGTAAATCAATACATTTAAAGATGCTACACTTTCTAGACTAAGATTAAAACCCCAGTAGAACAAACACTGAGAAAGGAGTAGAGATAATTTTCTTCTGGATTATCTGGGATTTAGGAATCATGATTTTTTTTCCTCCTTTTAAGCTCCCAGGGCCTTTGTGATACCTAGGTCAGCTCCAGGAGCTTTATTTCTTTGTTATCTTCCGGGATCAAATTATTCTAACCTCTTTCTATCCTTTTCAAAACTGCTACTGCTCACTCTGTCCTTTGGGGATCCCTCACCTCAGTGACTGACTATAGAGTGGGACACCAATCTCCCAAGAGCAAAAGCTCTTTACTATCTTGTAAAAGAAATGCATAGACATATTTCATTTAAAGAATTTTTACTTTTTTTTTAAACTATGGGAGTTCTCAGTCAGAAACATATGGCAGACAAAAAGAGAAACTTGTAAAGTCTTCACAGTTATTGACTTCGGCTATATAGTCATTACATCCCTTGTGAAATAAGTAGTAGTACTCTTGGTTTTAATATATGGGTCTTCAAGCATTTAGGAGCTACTCAGGTTTATGGCATATAGTAATTTTTACATTTTGAAACATGAATTTTCACTGGAAGACTGCAAGACTTTTATAAACAGAAAACCCAACTAAGACAGGCTGTGACTTCTCAAATTCCAAACCTTCTTTGCTGGATCTATGATATATTCCAGGTTTTGTCTTCTTGTCCATCTAGACATGAGAAAAATAGTCAAACTTTCTTTAAAAAAAACATTATCACATGGTTCATAATAGCACAGGCTCTGAAGATGGATACTTGGGCTCACATCCCAGCTTTTTGTTTCCTTTAAAAAAAAAAAAAAGGTATTTATTTTTTTATATAAATTGTTTCAGCCATTTCTCTTGTTAGCTTCCTCTAGATGGCTCCCTGCTCAGGCTCCCCAGGGCAAATCTAGGCGTTCCCATGTGGTTACAGCAGTTCCAAACCTCACATACTCATAAAAAGTCAATCAGAGAAAGTTCAGTTCCCAGCCACACTTAAAGAGTTAGATTATTAACATCATTCTCCCTTAACCAAAAGATGTGCACTCAAAGGATATGACAGGCTGATGTGCACAACTCATAGCCCTTTCCTGGACATGGGAGTCCAGGTAAACCATGCAAAACACACACTGGGGAGATGAACACCCAGAGGAAAATTTGAGGTCTTGTTATAAGGAAGAAGTAGAAGAGCTTCAGGGTAGCAAATAGAGGTTTACATAAGGGTCGGAGAGCCTCTTAGATTGTGAACGGTGGACAGCCTGCATCCATGCCTCAGCCCAGCTCTGTGACCCCCACCATCTCCACACATGCGGTTCTTCTTGTTGAGTGATAGAAACTCCTTCCTGCTGGAATATAATCCTCAACAGAAAGCTAAATACCTGTGCTAGGTATGTGAAGAAAAAGGAAGAGAGGCCGGGAAAGTGAAAGAGCTCACATACTTGGAAATAAAGATCTCAGAATTCTCTGCTATGAATATCAAGGATCAACTTTATTTACTTCTTTTATTTCTCTAGTTGGAAGCATCTTCTTTCTGAACTTCTTCTAAAATCAGAGTATGTAGACAACTTTCCAGCAAAAGCAGTTAGGACAAATAGCTCAAGCCCAGTTTTCTCTAGAGGGCATCTGCCTTTCCAAAAATATTTGAACAGCGTTAAAACCCAGTAGAACTTGATCCAAACAGAACGTTTATACTAATTCTTTGATTTTGTGCTGGCTGATTTTATTTTATTTTATTTTTAGGTGGTGGAACAAAATATCTCTCGTGTGTTTTGGTCTGTCTAACCACTATGTCAGGTACTATCCAAGCTTTTTTTCCTAACTTACTACCTGAAAATCCATCTCCCCAAGCCACCCTTAAGAATGCTGCCAAAATTATCTTTACAAAAATTCCAAATATGTGTCCAATAATAAAATACAAAATCCCTTGTCTGGTTGCCAAAGTCACTTCACTCTAGTCTTCTGGATTCCCTTTTAATGTATTTTGCATCTTAAATTTCACCAACACTTAGTCAGTATTTGTTTAGCCTGCCTTGCACTTTTATGACTCCACAAATCTAACTGTGCCATTTCTTTAGTTTGAAATGTTCCTTTTCTTCCTCCACTTCTGTCTGTCCTTTACGACTCGTTGCCCGGCAATCTCTTACTTGAGGTGATTTTTTTTTTAATCTCCTAGTCAGAAGTCATTTCCTCCAGGGAGTTCACTAGTACCTCTATTACAGATGGCATGTGTCACACATGGCATTGGAATTGTGTCAAAGTCAGCATCCTCATCACACTGCCAGCTGGGTAACTGGAGAGCAGAACAATTGAAAGCACAGACTTGGGAATTTGGGGAATTATGTGCCACATTCTAAACTTGACACTAACTAGTTGTATGACCTAAGGTAAGTCAACTTAACCTTTCAGTTTCCCCATCTGTACAAGGGCAGAGCACAATGGCTTCTGGGCCCGGTCATATAATTGCAACCACCTTCTTTCAAACCTCCCTGAACAAGTCACGGAAGATGACTTTAGCACCATGCATACTAAACACTTTAAAATACTACAGGCCAATTTTATTTTTTTGTAAGGTTGGGGGAGGGAGACAGTGATTAAAAGAAGGAGAAAGTTAATCTTCTAAATGGCTGTGATGTTGAAGTCCTCCTCGTCAGGGCTTGGCTGTGGTGGATACATTTTTGCCTGGCTTGGCTTGTTCTTAAGCAGAGTTATGTAGGTTGTCAGGTAACCATATTATTTATCATCAAAATTCAGACACATTGAGAGTGAAGGGGATGCTATTAATGATTTCCCTGGTACAACAGGCTTAAACAAGATTGGCCCAGACAAACCTTCCCTGTGCATGCTGGGAGGCTAAGTCAGCACCTGAAAAATAACGGTGTATCCTGTAGCAGGACACTCCCTGAATGGGAACCCAGCCTCTTATAGTTAGCGTTCCTTCTGAGGCTTACATCAAACCAGAGCAGCCATCTCAGAGCAAGGCGGCTTCTCCATGTCCCCCTTTCCTCAAGGCTCATATCAGGACGGAGGAGTTGAGGGAGTCATAACTCCTCACAGGTTTATTTCCTCTAAAGACCAAGTCAGAGAATATGAAGTCTAATTTCTGTTAATCTGATTTAGGAATACAAATTTAATAGCACAAATTAAAATGTTTCACTCTCCAAGATCATACTGGCCAGAATGTCTATGTATACTATGTTATTTTCTAATATCTAATGTTAGACTATCCTAAGCAGGATTTGAATATTTCTTAAAAATGGAGATAATAAGCCCCATTTCAAAAGGAGAAGATTGAGATCATAAATTTCAATAGATGTGTTATTAAAACATGTAAATATGTGGTTTATTAATGATTTTTATCTTTTTCGTTAAAGATGCTGTTGATTACTCTCAGTACATGTAGCAATAGAAGCTCTACATGTTGGAGCTCTCCAAGTATTTTTCCTGGACATACTTTGCTCCTCCAAGTAAACTCTCTCCCTCAGTAGTGTCTTTCAGTTCCATGATTTAAACACCATCTATAAGCTAAGATTTCCGAATGCTAATTTTTAAGCCCTACCTCAAATAACTAAACGCTTTCTTGCCGTCTCCACGTGGATATGTAATATACATTTTTCCAACTTAATATCCAAAATAAGTTCTTGTTTTCCTCACGCTGCATAGCTTTTTTCCTATCCTATTCAAATCTCAGTAAACGTCTCCACCATCCACCCAATAGCTCATGCCAAAAACCTAGGAATAAACCTTAGTGTTACCCCTTTCCCTCATCTATTCACACCCTTTAAAAGTATCAGTTTACCTACAAAATCAGTCTTTAAACCATTCACTTGTCCTCATATCCAGCACCATTATATAATTTTATTACCTAGAACACTGCAATTGTCTTTTAAGTCCTACCTCCCAACACACACAAACCATTCTTCTCAATTATTCTTTTTTGAAAAATACCAGATCATGTTGCCTAAAACATCCCCTGAACTCCTTTTACAAAACTTATATGACCCCATATTGTGCACTTACTCAATACATTCAAGACATGCTGTCTCCGTCTCTTCCTTGCGCATGCTTTTCCTCCCGCTCTTCCCTTCCTCCTGACTTTGCTCCTACTATTGCTGTTTCTCAGAACATTTCTCCCCTGAGTCTTTGCAGCGTTCATTGTTTCTTACCCTTTGTGTTTGGGCTTAGAGGTCACCTCTTTGGAGAAATCTTCCCTGACCACTTCATCCTTCCTCAGTTGTTCTGTTAAATTTTTGGTATTTATCCACTTATATGTGTGATACATACAAATTTCTATATAATACATATAAATAAATATATATATATATACATATATCTGTTTTCTTGTTTATAATCTGTCTTCCACCATGAGAATGTGATCACAAAAGGACCATGTCTATATTCAATTCTATATCCCTAACCATGGCTCAGTGCCTGGCTCATAGGAGCTCAATAAATACTTGTTGAACTGTTTAATGAATATTCATTTAAATAACTTAAATAAAATATGATAGCAAGAATTAGACCACAAGTGGATTTATTTGGGGAGTAAAGCAAAAGGAAACCCATTTTTACTCTGCCCTCTTAGTACCAGAATAGAAGACCAGAGTCTAACAGCATATATTCTCTGATACTTTGTGAAAGGGCCAAGTGTTTACATAAGCACTTCTTGTGTACTGAAAAAAAATGAAACCAAATGTAAGTGAAGAAGGTATTAAAATACAAGCCAGTAAGTGTTGTGTACAAACTTTATAAAGTGGTTTAGTTTGAATAAACTTATCACAAGATCAGCAGATAGTTGGCAAAGCAATATTTCCTGAACAATTAAAGAAAGGCATTCAAGATAATACTTACTTGCCTAAGCAGGTTTTTAATGCATAATAATTTGGTTTGTTTTGGAGGAAGCTGCTTTTTAGAAGACTTATTTGTTATAGTTCAAAATGCATATTTAATTCTATTTTATCACTTTTCCCTCAGCCCCCTACTTCTACAAATGACAATTCTGTTTTTCTAAGTTTTATAAATTTCATAGTTGGGAGGAATCGCATATGTGTCTACATATCTGTGTGACAGAAGTGTTCTGCTTCATGATTTATGGTATATAAGATTATCCCTGATCAGTTTCCAGAACATAATTATCAAAGTCCCCATCTGTAGGTAAAAGTAGATTTAGTCTCAGAATCTGTCTTGTCCCTCACATTGGGTCTAACCACCTCCCATTCAAAAGTGTAAGGATCTCCTGTTTTACTTAGACATGTCTTGAGCTCAAAGCATCAACTCTTGTCTGGGTCTATTTCTGTTCACTGCCTATAGCAATGTCAGGCTGGCTGCTGGTCCAAACTGAGCACTCCAAATATGAAGCACTCAAACTAGGGTGGCATTTTTGCCAAAGTAGCAGCTACATGTGGTAGGGCAGCATATTGTACCAGTGGTAGTGAACCTTAGAAGGTAAGCAGACTCCATCTCCATATTAGGCTCAATAGAGTAGACCTCAACCATATTGGCCAAAGATATTTAGGTTAAAATAATTTTGATTTTCTCACTCAGTCACCTCCACAAGGTGTTAGGTCCCTCCAGGATGGCCAACAAAGGACATGTCTGGAATCAATACAAGATGGTAGAGTTTCAGATTTCAGTAGAGCACTGCTATCAGCCACACACTGCTTATACAGTGAGATGGATCAGGATGTTGGTAATAGCTGAGTTGTTCCAACTGAACGCACACTTGGCAAATGGGTGAATTTTGGCTCAAGGGGGGATAAATCTCAGAATCAGATTTGTCAATTAAAACATGAAACCCTTTCAAAAGAGTGTAACATAGCAACTTGAGTATATCCTTTGCCTATGTGGGCCTAGAACAATGAACTTAATAGGCCTTAGACCTAAAGGTCACGGGCTTCGGCAATCAGTTCTTTTAGTTATAACTTCAGTCACTTCCCAGAATGCAGGTTAATCCAAGGAGGGTGGGTCACATGACCACATATTTCCTTTCCTTTTGATTCAATTCTAGAACAAGCCAAATAGTTCTCTTCAGTGTTTTGCTCTTCCCTGATCTGAGCCTTGACGTATGGCCACATGATTTCATGATAAATGATCTCTCCATTGCTGCATTCCAGAAAGAAGTGCTGGACATATCATGGCTCCTTCTCTTTCAGGAGAGCTGATACAAGTCAATCCACATTCCTGCCACCACCAGCTCTCTATACCAAGAGGGGAAATAACTTTGGCAAACACTATATGCAAACAGACACACAGAAATAAAATATTACACTATATTCTTATTCCAAGAAAATAGAACCTGCCCACTTATGTTTGACAAATTAGCAGGGCTTCTGAAAAAATATCTTTTGGAGGACAAATATCTGATTCAACTAATTAAAACACAATAATATGCATGATAAAACATAACAACTACAAATGTTTATGGGCCTAATAAAAGAGCCTCAAAAAACATGAATAAGAGTAAAATATAGACAGTTCCACAAAGGCAGTAAAAGATTTCAACAACCCTTTTTTCAGCACTCACAGAACAACTCAAGACAGCATGGTATTGGTCTAAAGAAAGACAAATAAATCAATGGAACAGGATAGAGCGTCTAGAAAAAGACCCACATATATTTGATAAATTGATTTTTGACAAAGTTGTCAAGGCAATTCAATAGGTAAAGTTGAAATTCTTTCCAACTGGACATACTCCTGGGGGAGCAGGGAAGGAAATATTAATGCTTATCTTGCACCATACTCAAAAATATAACTTGAGGGGCCAGCCTGATGGCATAGTGGTTAAGTTTGCATGGTCCGCTTTGGCGGCCCAGGGTTCGTGGGGTCTAATTCCAAGCACGGATCTACAGCACTCATCAAGCTACACTGTGGTGGTGACATAGATATACCACAGAGGAAGATTGCCATGGATGTTAGCTCAGGGCCAGTCTTCCTCACCAAAATAAAATAAAATAAAATAACTTGAAAGGTAAAAGCTAAACTATAAAACTTCTAGAATAAAACATAAAATAAAATCTTTGCCTTGGAATAGGCAATGACTTCTTAGATAGGGCACAAAAAAACATGAACAATAAAAGAAACAGATACATTGGACTTAATCAAAATTCAAATCTTTTGCTCTTTAAACGCTGACATTAAAAAAACTAAATAGCAAGCAGCATACATGAAAATACTCCCCCAACATATCATTCCCCAAATATATAGCCAAACATGTATCTGACAAAGGATTTGTTTCTAGTATATATAAAGAACTCTTACAAATCAACAATAGGAACACAAAGATTTGAGTAGACACTTCAAAAGAGAAGATATACAAATAGCCAACAAACATATGAAAAAAGCTTAACATCATTAGCCATCAGGAAAATACAGTTTGAAATAACAAGAAGAAACTCACAAGAGTACACACATATCAGAATGGTCAAAATTAAGAAGACTGAAAAAACCAAGTGCCCAGAGGATGTGGAGCAATCAGAACTGAAACTTTGGACTACTCTTTGGCATTTCCATAAAATGTGAAACATGACACAACCAGACAAAACAGCCATACACTTCCTAGGTATTCATCCAAGAGAAATGGACACACATGTCCACACAAAGACTCATGTTCAGATGGTGATAGTAGCTTTACTAGTAATAGGCAAAAACTGTAAATAACTTAAATGTCCATCAACAGGTAAAACACGTGTGGTATATCCAAACACTGGAATACTACTCAGTAATAAAAAAAGATCAAAATACTGATAATTACAACAAAAGTAATAGATCTAAACTCACTATGCTGAGTGACAGAAACCAGACAAAAAGAGCACACACTATGTGATTCCCTTTATATATAATTCTGGAAAATGCAAACGTGTTTAGAATGACTAACATCTGATCAATTGTTTCCTTTGGACATGACAGAGGAGAAGGAAGGATGGACTGCAAAAGGACATAATCTATTTTTGGAAACGTTGAGAATGTTTTGTATCTCGATTGTGCAGATAGTTTCAGTGGTGTACCCACCAAAACTCATCTAATTGTACACTTTAAATATTTGCAGATTACAGTGCATAAGTTATGCCTCAATGAAGTTGATTTAAAGATAGCAGTGTTGAGATTTAAATTCATAATTTTCTGTATCCAAAATAGCCTTGTTAACCATATTTAATTCTTTCTTTCTGTATGTGTATGCAACTTCATGATTCAAGCTCAGAGTTTTGCTGATGTGGCAAAACCACGCCAATGTGCTCGTTCCCAATGTCTCCAGGCTAGAGTTACTTCTGCAGTCTCCAGCTAGCCATCAGTGTGCTATGAAATGCCAGAACTGTTACTGTATGAGAATATGTGAGGCTGGCATTATCCCAGGCTACTTAACATATTTCCATTTTCATCATTGTGTACCTACCAATAAGCCATTCAAGATTCCATGATGGAGTGGGACAGGAAATAAACTAATTTAGGTGTATATTACCATCTTCTGCCTCTGCTCTCCATCATTGTGATCCCAAGGCTAATAGTGTCTTCCCATGTCCCTTGTTCCTTATTTTAAAAGGCATTCTTTTACATAATATAGTCCTGTATTATAGTTTGGTGAAATATAAGTAGTTTATATCTTGACAGAGATAATAGATCCTTGGACTTGTGGGAAGTCATTTACATGGTTGCTGGTTGTATATATATTTTTAGACTTGCCCTTTAATGAAAAATGTTGTGGTTGGTTTTCTTTCAAGTGTCTATTTGTTCTATGATTTAAAAATGCAAAGATAATAATTTTATTTTAGTTACTGGAACTAGGGTTTAGCAATGAAGCTTTTCTTTCTTCCTTTTCACAGAAAAATGATCAATAGAGTTTTTCATGTGGCTAAAGAAGACAGAGAGTAGAAGCAAGGTGCTGACTATTACCCTGGCAACACAACATTTGTATTTATTCATTTATTGAATTTTCCACCAGATATTTTCAACGTAGAATGTTGAAAACGCTTGGATTTTTTTTCTTGGTTTTATTTATATCACATTTACATGTGTTTAAATTTAACTCTGTGTTTTTTCACAAAGGACTGAATTGCTCTTTTGTTGACTATTAAAAATTGTTTTGAGGGTTTAAACCCATTCTTTTTCTTGTAATCCTTACAACTTTTAAAAACAGTACATCTAGGAAGGGGTATTTTTCTGGTTACCTGATTTTGTTAGGGTATGTAAACTTACAATTCTGAAAAAAAAATTCCCAAATCTTGGGTTTTTCTCAACTCTTCTTTCCTCATTATTTGCTTTTAATTTTTAAAATTAATTTCCATAGCTTCAGTTCTGATTTTGACTCTCTCTTTAGTTGGCTTTGTCTGTTGTCTCCTTAACCAAGTTTGTGTCCAGCTTCGTGTCCAGCTTTGGCCTGGGAGGCACCCTAGTGTGGTGAAAGGAATAAGGATCGTGGACTAACAAAGAAGTGAACATGTTATCTAGCTGCACTACATCCTAGTTGTGACCATAGGTGAGCTGTTTAATTATACTGAGACATACGCATCACGTGGGCTAGCAGTAGCTAAATTACATTGTGGTTTTGAGATGAGGAAGAGGCTCTAAGGGTAAAGCACTTCAGATAAGTACCGAATCCTTGTGCTTGAAGCTGCATTCTTCCCAGCTCCCCTGACCCTGATCCCCAACCCGGGCATCTGCATTCATCCATTGTCAGTGGTTCCAAAGGACACCCTTCCTGAGGTTTGGCTGACTTTTAGGTATTAAAATGCTCTCAGTTATTACATTGCAATTAACTTGCTGTCCTGCATTTACCTGTGCTAATTATTTATTATCCACAATATGAAGTTGACCTTAGTGAGGGTCACAGTCCTTATCCAATCCCCTTGTTATTTTCTTTTTTTCAGCTGTAGTAATCAGGAATTCCATATTGAACTTCCAACATTTAACTGATGTTCCAGAGTCATTATTCACTTTCTATTACATTTGTTTGAATGATCGAAAATGCGATTAGAAACTGAGAGAATAATATTCATAATACTGATTGAGCAATTCTTCAAAGAACATCATGTATAGTCTACATACTGCATTAATTCCTGAATTATTAAGGTTTTAACTTTAATAATTATCATTATTGTGCCATAAAGAATAATATTTGGCAAGAAATGTAATAAACGAGGCTGAATGTGAGGACTTAGTTCAGCTTTATGGGGCAGTATTCTCTAAGAGTTGTCATAATTATTTGATTCAATATCATGTGTTATCATTGTTAAATATATTCAATAATTTTACTTTGCACTCTAGTTCCTGGTTTCACTATAAATGTTTAGTAGGCAAATGAGACTATAAACACAAATCCAAACTAAAAATTCTGAAACACGTATTTAAACATACATTCCCACCCATGACACGGTATTCCTTAATTCATTATTACTATAGCCAATATCTTAAAAAACATTCACAGTTTAAATTTAGTGACTGCATGAACTGCTAAATTTATGAGACCTGATTTTCATGAAAAGTGTCTAAGATAATTCAAAGTAATGTATATTTTTTTAAAATAATGATGATGAGGAAGCATCACAAATTTTACCAATCCCAGCGTACCTCGGAGAGATAGACTT
Organism: Tapirus indicus; assembly: GCA_031878705.1. Classification (NCBI taxonomy): domain Eukaryota; kingdom Metazoa; phylum Chordata; class Mammalia; order Perissodactyla; family Tapiridae; genus Tapirus; species Tapirus indicus. The sequence continues at coordinate 133,506,849 of CM062919.1, read as the reverse complement.
ACTTGCCTGTTTTGTTTGGGGAGAAAAAAATAAAGGTAAAAAGGAAAGAAGGCCAGATGAATACTTTTGCTGCAATTAGTGGTGATGCATGTAGTGAACTGCTAAGTATCCATGACTAATCGAGACAGACAGGGCTGTCCCCTGCTAATCACAAAAGATATTAGCCTGTCCATAGGAGAAAGGAGTGATTATATCAAAAAGAACAGTCAGCTATTACCAGGGCAAACTGTCAGGAGTGTCTGTGAGTGATAAGACAAAAGGGCAGAGATGAAATTAAAAGCGGTATTAACTATCATTAAATAAGAAGGCATTTTTATGTACTCATGTATTGAGTTGAAAGATGTTTTGTTTTCTTTTACTAGATGTAGTTTTTGAAGGAACATGCTACTTTATTGAGTTATGAAATTCATTGTCATAAAAAATTAATCATGGTAATTTTTTCTTAAAAGCACTCAAAAGTTTATAATTATTTCATATTTCTTAAATAATCTTTAAGTGCTAATTACAGCCCAATATCAAATTAAGTGCAGAACAAAGGATGAAGCCAAATGAAGCAGGTGGGTTGAATTTTGGTGGTATGGTAATGCAGTTCTGTTTGTTTGCAGTCTGCCATTGTTTATGTAAACACACTGTTAAGTTTATAATTCAGAAATGATTCTTTTCTGCCAAACACAGGTTTACCTTCTAAGTTTTGTGGTTGTTGCTGAGGCTTCTGTTTGGATACTGTCTCTGGATTCAGTAAATACTTTTTTTGGGAATTAGCAGTTGGACACCAACTTTTCTTTATGGGCTGTCAATGAATCATCTCTGTTCTCTCATTATTGGAGTCTTTGGAAATTTCCTTCTTTTCCAAATCATTTCATAAGTCTAAATAATCAAAGAATAGCACAAAATTTCATGAATGTTCAATTGTTTATAAAGAAATATTTTCAAATTTTAGAGCTCTAATAACCAAATATAACTAGTGAAAAACATATGTTGCAGAGTAAAAAAACTCAAAAGAATTTTGAGAGAAATCTTTTTATTCCTTTCTGTGGAATGCACACACAACAGCTTCAATAGAACAGCACATACAGTCAATGCAAATAATAATGTTGAAACATACATGCATCATCAGACATTGTTGTAAGTACTTTTACATATATTAACTAACTGAACTCTGACGTCAGCACTATGGTAGCTTCTGTGTTTATTCTTGTTTTATACAGGTGGGAACTGAGACACAAGTTCAAGTACTTTCTTAAGATCACAAAGCTAACATGATAGAACAAGAGTTTAAATCTATATAGTCCAGCTCCAAAGTCCATAAGTTTCATTACCATAGTATTTTTCCTCTCAGGGCAAAGCAGTTACAAAGTTCTGTGACCAGAACTTTGATTCAATAGAATAGGGTAAGCTTGATTTAGATTGCTATGGAATAAGGAGAAGAAATGGGTATATTCTTAGATTTTTTTTGTTTTGTTTTCTTTCAATAATTTCTGTAACTCATCTCCAAAGAGAGGACTCCAGAGTCCAGGCATAGATTTTCAGTTGCCTGATACAACTTTAAGTCTTATTAATCCACAAAGGGATTAATATAAATTGAGAGGCTCAAGTAGCTCACCAAAATTTCTTTTGAGTCTTTACTTAACTGACTTACTGCATTTATTCAATTCTAAGACACCATCAATTTTAGAACAATTTCTGGGTGTAGAGGGGATTTAACTGAAATACTAGGAACTCACTGAATGTAAGACACAAGCAAATTTTGGAAATGAGGAAACAGTACTGCTAATCAATCAATATCACACATCATTATAGCTTGTCAATGAGGTGCTGACTCTTGGGGGTTATCCATGACTGTGACAAAAACCATTTTGGAGAGGGTGGGGCAAAAAGGAATAATATAAACTTCCCTGAGATTGGCTATTGAAAACTTGAACTTACAAAAGTTTATTTTTCCATCCCCAAAGGACGTTTCTTTTTTCCTTAGCCTGAAGAAACCCTACCCTATGTTCTTAAGTGTCCAGAACACAGGCTTTCTGGAATAGATGCAGGAGGCCTTGCTCTCTTGGTGACCAGTATCTTCGGACTGTGTCTTCACCTTGCCTTTCATAAATCTGAGCCAGTGACCACAGTTAGCCTCAAAATGTTCTCCTATAGGCAACACTGCATTGACATCTGAAAGTCCCAAATGACCATATGCTTCAAGTAAGGTCCTGCTAATCCTGATCCTGCTAAGACCTCAATTGGCCACTAATATTACAAGACTATCCATTACTATCTGTTCCCCCTCCCACAGAGTGAACTGCACTGAAAGATGACCCTGGTAGAGCCCTATGCTCTGGGGTCCTGGAGTTGTTGCATGAAGTTCTTTTCTCCCCTAAGTAAACATGAGACATATTTTAACCTCTCTGAACAAAGCCAATGACATGTTATCTTCTACACATTTTTTAAAATGGTGCTATTGTCTTCCAAAAATTTAATCCTTCCTACTCTTCCAATCAGGGTTATAGGTACCCTAGGTGCCCAAGGAGACACTCTCATTGCTCTTGGAGGACATCTTCATCCATAAATAAGCCTGTTCTACATGGTCTTCACTAAGATTTGCTCTCTTAACTGGATATACACTCAGGGTTTCCTAGACTTTGGATTACATTTCATTTGACATTCAGATGGTTTTCCTCCTTACTAACCTACTTCTACAAGCTAGATTATCTTTTCTAGCTGAGACATGTTTCTAAGAAGTTTTTATGTATTATTTAATCTAGTATTTTTAACATCCATAGAAGTAAATTATTATGAATATCAGCATTTTACAGGTAAGGAAACTGAAATATAGACGGGTTAAATAATTTACCCATACCCATCAGTTGGCTGTAAAGTCCAGTTTTGAATTCAGACAATTAGGTATAGAGTTTGCGCCCTCAACCACCAAGCCATGCTACTGTGAGAAGGGAAGGTGGATATATAATTGGGATCAGGGAATTGAGGTAGTTCACTTCTGATGATTTCAAAATCCTCTATGATTCCAATGTAGCAGAAGGTTCAGTAGGACAGAGGATTGTGAAAGACATGTGAAGAGAGTGGCAAACATTTGGTCAGAGACTTCCTATTGGTGTGGTTTTTCCCATCAGTGCTCAGAAAACCGCAAACTATATTAAAGAATGACATGGTGCAAGAGGGTTGAGGATATTGAAGAAAAGTAGTTCAGGTGAGTAGAAATTTAGGGTGAGTAAAGAAGAGAAGCTTCGAGATGACCGTTGGAATGGAATACCGCAGAGTGAGAGTTATTTCTTTGTGTGAATGATGATATTCTGTTCATGCTTAGTTAGAGTCAGATATGTAAATCTTGGAGAATCCAAGGCTGTGGAGAGTAGAGTCTGAGTATTCTGATCCAGGATGTTTGTGGATAAAGGAAAAGGTAAATGATGTTTTAGCTGGTTTGAATCTTGAAGGAGGATGGGTTTGTGAGAGGAGTTGTAATTTGTGGTATAGATGTCACACATTGGGAAGCCAAGATTTCACCTCCAGGTTCCAGCCAGAATATGGGCCCAGAACAGTCAGTCAATGGGGATCCTTCAGATAAGTTGGTCAGGGACAGAATGATAATTCCAGCTGTGATAACGTGTCTTTCTGCCAGAAAGATGTTTCGGGTCTTGCCCTTGAATTGATTTGCCAACTAAATCTTCTCTGAATTTAGTGGCAGGCTATTATGCACATCTGATAAGACTGTGCTTGTTTATGGTTTGAAAGAGATGGGAAAATTGCACAATGATTCCTATGACAAGATTTTAAACACAGAGAAAATTGTCAAGATCAACCTAATACAAGGCTTTTCTTTATTGCTTATACATTCTTCTGCCAAAATCAAGGACTGAAAGAGAAGTTTTGTCTTCTTCAGACTGAATTTTTCCACTTTTACTACTTCAACAACATTCTTCTTAACTATTTCTTTATAGCTTAAAACCTCTCTGAATATATTATAAGGAGTCAATGGGCACTAGCTATATGAAATAGTTGTGCAAAATAATTACAAAATCTAGGATGTTCCCAGAGTCAGTTCATTTGCTTCACTTCCAACAGACTCATGTTTCCGTACCAAGCAGAGTTTTGGTCTCCTACTCTGATTTCCTAAATATAGCTCACATGCTTCCATTTCTCTCCATCCCAGTTGTTACTCCTTTTGCTCAAGCCACCATGCTCCCTTGTCTGGAATGCTGCAATAGCTTCCTAATTATTTTCCCTAATTTTCATCTTATCCACTCTCCCACTTTTTCCAGACTGCAGCTAATGTCATCTTTCTAACACAGGAATGCAGTATCTCTAGCTAAAGTTTTTAAATTCTTCCCTATTTTGCTTAGTAAAAAAGTCCAGGGCCTTTCTTGATCTCTCTCTCTAGTCTTTTATCTCAGCACAAGTGTCCTTGATTCTAGGACTTTGATTAGAAAACTGTTCTTCCCCTCTTCTCCATCCTGTTTCCTGCCACCTAGCTGATTCCTGATTCCTCCTTCAAGTTTCAGTTTGGATGTCATTTCCTTTAAGAAGACATTGTTTTCTTTAGACTAATTTAGGTATTCTTCCTTTGTGCTCTCAAGCAACCTGCAAATATTTCTCTCTTATTTAAAATGTGCAAAAGATCTTGAAATCACTTGCTTCTTTGAACCCAGCATCAGCTCCTTGGGGTCCATGTCCACATTTTGTTCATGATTGTATCTCTGGTGTTGAGCCCGATGCATGGCACAGAGTAGGTGATCACACGTTTTCAGTAAATTGAAAGTGATTTCACATTACTTCATGGCAATTTTTCTCAGTTCTCTTGAATAAAGAAGACACACAACATCAATTTTAGATGGTTTTCTAGACATAAAGCCTGGGTTTATCCTGAAATAACCCTGAGACAGTCTGATATATTAAGCTGATTTCTGTCTCCCTCAATCAGAAATTTTCCTGATCCAGCTCTTTAGAGACATTCTGCCTATCTTAAATGTCTACAGTGTGTTTCTCACTCATTCAGAAATGTCCCCGAACCAGCTCTCCAGAGATATCCAGCGTGTCTTTAAACCATCTTTCTCTTTCGTTTAGCTCCCCTTATCCTTGGGTTTCACCTTCTGACTCATCATGCTTTTCTCTTGCTCACACACCCACATCCATATGGACTGAAACTTTCTCTAAATAGTGCTCTTTGTTTTGGTCAAAATCTAGGCCATCAAAAATTCCACATGTAAATCCCTTTAGGTAACATATTTACAAACAGATGTAAAGTAAAAGCGTTTATCCGAATACATATATATTTGAGAAGAGACATGTAATCTCAGGATTGGCAGTTATAGAAAATGTCGTGTATGATTAAGCAGTAGACACTGCAGGCAGAGAAAGCAGAAAGTCTATAGCTGCCATTTCAGGATACCTTAAAATTTAGCAGGCATCCCAAAGCATCAATGCAATTTTACCAAAGGTAAGTCAAATTCAAAGCAAATGATTACAAAATTTCAGATGTCTTTGAATTGTATTTTTATTTTAAACACTGATTTAACAAGTTTTTTAAAAATGAAATTATGTAGACTCTATACACACTGATTCATAGACAGGTCTATACTGATGCAGTTGTAAGTGAGACAAGTAAGAAGTAAGGTTATAATTTTATACAGGGAGATTTTCTTTTCATCAGTAGCATTGGTATCTCTTTACTTCCCCCAAGACAGCCCTTGGGTAAGTGACATTTCAAGAAGTCACCAGAAGACAGATAACAGCATCTGATTACTTTAGGGTTAATTGTTCGCAACATGGTTGTACTAGTGACATTGTTTATGGTGTTCAATTAAATGCCAATTTAATGATACTCCACATTTAAACAGCACTGCTGAGCTTTTATGTAGTTTCAGCCCAGAGGATTGACCAGCTGTCCACCTTTGCTGACCCACCACATGCTTTTCCTTCTATCTTTCAAGGATGCAGGTAATTGCTAGTCCTAAAGGAGATTCGAACAAGCTATTGTCTAGCTGTATCCATGATGCCTTTCTTAATAGGAGATAAATGGGCAGTCTTCATAGTGCCAAGTACCCAACAGAAAATTGGGTTTGGGCATTAATATGGTAGGAATTTTGTTTCATGAAGCCTTGGCTGGATATTCCACTCTAAATTTGCAGCTTTTTATTATACCTTACATTTTGAGAGGAATGATGGCCGCATTACCACCCACTAAGCAGCTGCAGGGTTATCTCTTCCACCCAACCAATTCACTTGGGCTTTTGGAAATAGGGTTTTCAGACCTGAAAAATATTCTTATTCCAGGAGTGAGAGCAAAGAAACTGACCAAGTGCTAATATTCAGATACGATGAGACTGCCAGCCTCCGATAATTTGCATCTAGAGAAACCAATTTGAACCAAAGTGCTGCTACTGAAATGTGTCTTTCACTAATAGACTTCTATAAATATATGATGTTTTGCTCATTCAAATCTCCTCAGGTGAAAGAAAATGAACTTAAGGTCATTTTCTCCCCACTGCCTCACTAGCTACTTGTTTAGATATGTAGTAGAGACGACCTCCAATGGGAATGTATCTTGCAGATATCAATCCCATCCCCCTCCTTCCCTTCAAACAAATACAGTGGACAGGAGCTTACCATATGCCGAGCCTGTGGTTTTTCCTGATGATACAGACATGCAAGAGATAGTCTCCATCTCGGAGGACTTCACAGTCTAGTGTGAAAGAGAAATAAACAGAAAAATACAATGTAGTGTGAATGTGACTATGAGGAAAGTGATATTGCATTGGCAATACAAAAGAAAGAGACATTCTCGTCAAAGCAACACAGGAAAAAAAGAAGTAAAGAAATCACATACAGAAAAAAAATGGATTGAAACACCAATCTGAGGTGATTTCAGCTCTTGGCTCATATAACTCCATCATCAGCTCCTAGAATACAAGTTTTTAAATATACCACACATCATCTACGAGGAAAATTTATGTGAAAGCATAGTATTAACTTGTGCAACCTGAGCATTACATATCTCATTTGAACTCCTTAATACAGCAAACAGCAACATCTGACATATAGCAATTGGAAACATCCTATATAATTAATCAGTAATTATTATTAATGGAAGGTGATCAAATGTTTTTTATTAAGAAATTTTTTTATTCAGAACCTGTATCTATATCTATATCTATATATGGAGAAACAGAGACGGACAGAGACAGAGAGTCATATATCATATATCAGATATTAATACTATAGGAGACCTCTCAAGGAATCCTATTTTATGGCAAAGCAATTTTGAGAAATTCTATTTTAACTAAATTATAAGAAGAGACAAACTATGCTTCAACATACTGATTTATCATGGGTACACCTTTGTTTTCTATCACTTCTAGCTATTCAAGTGAGAATTTAATTAAATGTTTCTTACTTGAATAAATAATCTGATCAAATGAGATTAGCAATGGCTGGTAACTGGAGGAGACTGTCTGGTGATTGATGGCTCTGCAAATGCAATGCTGAATCTTACCTTACCTTATATCTGACTCTCGCGTAGTGTTTGATTTCAAGCAAAGCCAGTCTGAATCAGAATTCTGAATTAGAAATTTTGGGGTGGAGCATAGTAAACTGGTGATTTTTCCTCTAGGATTTCAGGTCAATTATTAGAATTAATAATATTTCTTAATTTGTGAAACATTGCCATCATAACTCCATGTAAAGTTTTTTCCTTGCTTAATTTTATTTTACCCCAATTCCTGTTTCCAATCTCTTCTTTGGTAACCATCTAACTAGGTCAATTTAGTTCTTTGAATTTGCACGTATCCTTGAAGAATGTCCTGTGTTTTTGACTTTACTATTCTTATCTTTTTTTGTTAAATACATGTTATTATATAAGCAATATTGTCCTCTTTCTCTAATATTATCCTCTTTCTTACTTGTTTCACTCAACACTAGTTTTTATACATATTCATATAGTTGTACGTAGCTCATTTATTCTAACTGATCTGTAGTTCCCACTATGTATAGCCAAAAATGTGATTTTTGTATCTTGAGAATTTGCCTACTTAATTTCACTAAATATTGTCCTACTGTTCTTCAGAAGGTCTGTGATGATTTGCACTCCCAGCAGAAGTGCATAGTGAGTTCCATCAACCCATTACTTGCAAAAGAAGAACTTTTAGCCCAAAACTTATGCAAATTTATGTAGAAGTAAATCCCATAGTGCGTATTATATGACATAAAATTTAAACAAAACAACGTGGCATATCTTGTGTTCACTAGATTCTCAATAAATATTTGTTGACTAAATTGAATTAAGTGCAGTGGACTTCTGTCTCTGTCACTTATGAGTTGTATTACCTTGGACAAATTCCTGAATCTCTTAGTTCTCTCATCTGTAAAATGAATATAATGCACTTATTGGATTGTTGGAAAGATTAAATGAGACAGTACTTGAGAAGATTTAGTCAAATATTCAGAAATAATAAACATTAGTTATTATTTTTCTTCTTATTATTGTTATTCAGTGGTGTTATAGAGGTGTTTCACTACTGTAAAGTAGTGAAATTAAGCAAGTTTTGAAACAGAAGGTAAACCCACACAACATCTATTATCTCTCCATTACAGTGTTCCCAGGAAAGCATCCTTGGTTTTTAAAGACTTCAACTTCATTGAATGCTTGTAACTCTCAATACATTTTTAGCTGAAGTTCACACAGGAAATTTCATATTCATATGTGGAAAACAAAATACAACCATTTTGAGAAAACAAGTTGCATGAAAGTGTTTAAGTTACATTTCAAATACAATTAGTAGAACATGACAATCTCATGAAAATATTTTGAAAAGAGCAGCATGTGTTGACTAAGGAGTCAGGCATGTATTGGGGATATAAAAATAGCTCTAAGGGCCAGCATCCTGCTCATCGTGAACCATTCTCTGCCCATGTACTTGTCCTAATGGTGTTTCCAGAGTGCCTTTCAAAGTTAATCCTCAGTTTAACCTAGATTCATATGAGTCTCCCTGAAATTAAGAAAGTATTAGAGAAGGAAACCATGCAAAAGAAAACCAATAAGTAAAAAATCACAGTACACAATACACAAAAACAACTCTTTGTACTATCCATATCAATTATTTGGTAATCAGGGAACAATGTTTTAATTGTTTTACATCCAAGCACGCTTATATAGGAGTTTTCTGTTTCATCGACATTTAGGAAATAAGTTGGATGTTTTACTAAAGTGGATCTAAGTTTTGTAGGAGCTGTAGCTTATATTTGGGAGGGGTCCTCTTTAACTAAAAGAATACAAAATGATCCAACACTTATTAGTGTAACAAGCATTCATTCCTAAGCTCCCTTCCAAGATCTTGAATGGGACTCATGCAAGTGAGGGGCTCTGAAGGTTCATCAGCTTCATCATAAATCAACCTCTGGGAATTGGGATTAATGTGTAATGCATCATACTCTTTCCCCTTTTCACAAAATAAGATATTCGTTCTCAGCATTTTGGCACAGAACGTCTGATTTTTCAGGAACATTGACTGATATTAAGCAGAAAATTCCAGTTTTAAGATAAACCGTGAAGAAGAAAAATAACATGAATTGAATGGGAAGAAAAAAAACAAGCAATTGTAGCCAAAACTTCACCTTTAGTTTTTTGGTACTTGGTGCAGTAAGTCTCTACCAATTCTTTTTATTTGGACTCATTTGCTATGACTAAGTGTATCCACCCTTGGATTCTCAATTTAATTGAACTGATTGTACTTGTAAGAGACAATTACAAGGCAATTATATGTTTATTTCCCATTGTTCTTAAAATACACTCTGTGGAGTGTTGCCCTGCCCCTGGATGAAGACTCATGCAGATTCCATGACTTTTTTTCATCATTATCAGGTGATAAAATTTCTCTAGTTCTTTTGAGTCATAATTCAAAAATTAAAATGTCCAGTCCTAAGTAAAATAAAAATTTCAAAGGTGAGTTCCAGTTTATCTTCTCCTTTCTCACTTAGCCCCTCTGCTCCTTTTCCTATCTCACCATGGGTATTTTGTGTCTCTTCCAAAATTTGAGCAGGGGCCAGAAGAATAGATAAAGGAAGCAGAAAAGTTCTGAGCTGACTGATACTAGTGTGATGATCTAGTAATGATTTTTTCTCTTCCCTTCCTGAGGTTTTCTCAATTGCATTTCCCTGAAGAAAGTGAATGAATCTCTCTCCTGCTTGGTCTCTCACTCCTTTCTCATCCTTATGCCTCCCTCAGCTTCTTTTTTTCTCTAGGTTTCTGTCCTTCAAAGAAGCTATATCAAACAGGATCTGAGATGATCCCATGCTGGCTCTACAATCTGGTCCATGGAAACAATCATGTTTTCTCCGCCCCATGGACTCTGCTTCCTCACCATTGCAACTGTCTGTGTTCTACTTCAAAGCAGGAAGTCAGCCCACTTTCTGCCCTGTATATTTCCCAGGCAAAAGTCAGAAAGCAGACTACTGCGTCCCCAAACTCTAAGGGCACATCTAAATTTCTCCGGATGGCAAAGAATGAAGCACCCTCCAACCCTCCCCCTTATGGAATAAAATGTTTGAATCTTACACGTCCTTTACCTGTTAAAGGATCAGTATCTCTCCATGAGGCATTTTTGCCCTTTTGTTTCAGATTAGGGCTAAATGCCAATGGCATATATCATACTATGCAGAAGACACTAGTCTCATAATATCTATGTAACTATGATTAACATTGGTTAAGGAAAAATAACTAAGGACATTACAAACTAAAGCCTTTAATAGACTTTTAAATAGATGACTACGTGCACCATGATACAAACAGAGGAAGAGCCACTGCAAATGCTATGTCTTATTTATTTATCATACAAAGACTAGAAGCTGCTATGCTGAAAATATCTAGATTTGCAACATGTGTTTTATTTCTTCATATCTTATGGATGTTTTGGATAAAGTACTTAGATAATCAAAACAGATTTCAAATGAGTTTCCAGTTCAGGATAAACATGTTTCAAAGAAGATGGTAAGAAACAAGACATGTAAATTCTAAAACTGTTTACCAACATTGAGGATATAACTATAGGGGAGAGAATAAAGTTAACCTGTTAGAATAAAGTTAACCACTTTGGCTTACTATAAAACTTAAGTGTATATTAAGGACAGTTGCATCAACTATTTTGAATGACATGATTATTGACATTTTAATTATGTGTATCTGTGTATATATACACATACTTAAGACCCCTTTCTAGTAATACCACAGCAGAAGGGTCAACAAGCTGAGGAAATAAATTGACAATCAAAAATCCTAGAAAAATGAAAAGGAGGGGGTTGGAAAAGAAGACTGGATTACAGATAATGTTAGAAGATATTTTTTCCTCCTCAAAATTTATTAGGATCCACTACTTCTATGACAGAAACTATAAATAAAGTTGCTTTGCAAATTATTTATTTATTTATTCTCTTTTTGTAGGTAAACATTGAAATTTTAAAGTTGCATAAGGATAAATTAGAGATAGTTTACAAAAAATGTCTTATTTTTCCCAGAAGGAAAACTGTACATTTTTATACAACAGTGATTCTTTTATTCCAGTGCATTCTGTCCAGTATGGTAAGCATAGAATAGATAAGTTTCATTTATTAAATACTAGTTATTTATTGTTATGTTTATAACAGCTGGCTGTTTTATTAATAGTGGAGTTATGACAGGAATTTCTACTTTCAAATGAATCTTTTGGCAATAAAATAAAAATAATAATGATAATTCAGATTGTGGGTCTGGATGGATCAGGTAAAAATGCTACAGGTTTAGAACTTACTACCTGTATATGAAGATACTTTTATTCTGACTCTCATGTAGACCTTTAATATGGTTAAAAACTTTCTGGTGGCATTGGGTCCATGCTATCTATACACTGCTAATGAGTCCTACTTTACCTAAGTTATGTTAATACTGTGCTAAAGGAGGGTTTTTTTTTTAGTTTTTCCAACCCTGGTGTCTGCTGTGCTGTTTGAGAAATGAAAATCTTCAACAAAATCAAGAAAATCACGTTTGGTACTTGTTTAAATGGCTGTTTCGCATTATGTTGAAAACTCAAGCTTAACTCTTCAATGAGCACATTTCCTGCCTTTCACATTGATCCTTGGGTGCATATAACACAATACAGAGATGCAAGTGATACACTTGCTGATTTATTTGAGGGATTTTCCTCAATTAGTGCTATGTAGAGTTATAACAATACACCTTGATGACTTTTGTATTGGCATTTGGGTTAGTATAATTGATAAATCCCAGTCTGCTTACTTTCCAAGATCACTACTCAGCATGCTTTAATTCACTGGCTTATAGCATTTAAAAACTCGGGGCTATTTGAAATATAAGAATAAAGTTAAAGGATTGAGACTCTAAAGTTCAACCATGAAATTTAGATCTATTCTCTAGAGAGAATATTAATTTGGGGGATAGTTTAGAAAAAATCTTTCATTTTACAGGTGAGAAAATTGAGGTAGTACAGACAGAACCAATAGGTGATTGTTGTCAGGATGACTAGTTGTGAGTGACCATCACCGAACACAAACATCATACCCACCACTAATCCAGGGCTGTGTCAACAACACTGAATCCAAGCATGAAGAGATGAGAGAGAAATATGCTTCCCAATCTTAAATCACCTGAAATTTACTGAAAACAAGCATAAACTAATACTGCCTTAGGCCTGCTACTTTCATTCTTATTCATAAATAACACTTCACACATAGTAAATGCTTGATAAATATTTGTTGAAATGAATTAAATTTATTCAAGGATGAATATAGAGTCACACATCTTTCCAAGGCTTCGCTACATTGTATCAATTCATGAATTTCACTAGCTCTGTTGTTCTACCTACTCAGTAGCAGTCTGTCCTTAAACTCTGTTCATTCTGAAAGACCCCAGGGCAGGTGGTCTCCCATGTGCTCAAGAAAATGTCATCTCGTGTTGTTTTGCTCTGAGTCAAGAAGCCCCACTTATATCTCTGCTCTCTGTACCCATCATTTGAATACTGCCCCACTGAGCTATGACATCCCACAGTGGTGGCTGCCTTGTCCTACCAAATGCCAAAACACTCTATGATTAGGGATGGAGGTGGGGAGAATGACTCTCTCTCCACATTTCTGTGACTTTCGTTTTTCGGGGGCCTGAAGAAGCACAGCTAGGTCTCACAAGCTAGTAAGTAGAGAAGCTATTTTAAAGTTAATCTAGCTCCAGTCTCTGCTACTGCCCTAAAACTGTGTGGAGTGTGGCAATGATGTTCCATCCTCTACATCCTCCTCCACTCAAAAATGTCTTTCTTCCATGTTCAGTCAAACAAACAAAATCTGCACATAAGTTTCTTGAATAGGTTGTTTCTGGGGGAATGGATTGGGAAAGGGCTTCCTGTAGCTTTACTTTCTAGAAGTGTCCTAGCTGTGCTCCAGAATCCAATCCAACTCATTGCAATAAAATAGCAAGATTTTTCATTCTGTGATATATATATTTTATATTTTTTCTTTCTATTTTTATACTTATTGATCTAAGACATAAGGTCTTGTTTTGAGAAACTACACAGCACTATTCAATCGTTCATGATTCTACACAGTACATTTCTTTTGGGATAATGCTGCATTATAAACAACTCTAAAATCTCTGTGGCTTAAGACACTATTTCTTGTTCCTGGGTTTGCAGGTCATCTGTGGCACTGCTGGACTCTGCTGGGCTCAGATGGGGTCAGCTGCGATTGGATCCAGGCTTTAAGTTGTATTCAGACATGCTCAACGTTTCTTCTTATTCCAGGACAAGTGGCTCTACCAGGTATATTCTCATAGCAGATGACAAAGGTACAAGCAGCAAGAAAAAACATTGAAGTATATTCAATGGCTCTGCCTGCATCAGATTCATTAACATCCCATTAACCACGGTGAGTCACATGGCTTAGCCCAAAGTTAGCAGGGTAAGGAGGGGCATTCCCTTTACTCTACTGGGAAGCACTGAAGAGTTATGATACAAAAGATTTGGAGGTAATCCTATTACGGCGGGGGCGGGGGGGGGGGCCTGAAAAGGTGGACCAATAATCCATTTTACTACAGTTAGAAATAATGTACTTGAGTATTAGGGAGAGAGGACTGTAATCTCAAGTGTGTAAATTTAAAAGAGCCTTTAAAAAATTAAAAGTACAGGCTACACTATTTGTTGCTTAGATAACAGAGTATGTCACATCTTGGATGAAGATTCCCTCGTTCCACTTTGCGGGCACCCCTGACACCCAGCAGTCTGAGAATGAAGCAGAAACATTTAACATGTGAATTAGAAGCAGGAGAGGACATTATGGTTCAGCAAGCATGAGAGGACATTATAGTTCAGCAAGTATGGGTAACAGCAGGAAATACCCCGTTTTAAGGCGTGATGACTTAATGAGACAGATTGAAGAAGCAGGAAAATGGTAGACCCAATGGCAAGTGAGAGAACTGGTTCTAGTACATACACAGACATAGTAGTTGAGAAGATAATTCAGGGGAGGAATTTTACTGCTACTACAGGCTATTTTCATCTAAACTAGTGTGTATGGAGGAATTACAGCTTATGTTGTTTTTGCTATTATTTAGTGCCGTTATTATTCATATATTAGTGTTTTACCTTCAATGATATGACAGAATAGTGAACTTTGACAATTCTTCTGTTCATGAAAGTAATATGATTACCCAGCTTGATGCTCTTTGCTTAGGCGAAGATAAAGAAAACAAAATTGGACCTATCTTAAGAAAACAAAGATGAATGATAGGTTATTAGATCAATGAAAAATTGTTGCCATTTGGATAAGAATATGCCCAATGGACAAAAATTCTCTTGGCACTTCCAAGATTTTATGTCTCCATAATATGCTACATAAGTACTAGAATTTATTTATTGCTCTCAAATTAGAAGAAAATAAGTTACCCCATCAGTATCATAGAATTATATTCTAACACTTTTCATCACCTGAGGGACATTCCACAAGCTGTGAAATTCTCAATAAAATTGTAAACCTCATTGAATTATCTCACACTGAGTTGAATATCAATAAAACTACAATTTCATTGGCAAGTGCTGGCCAGCAAAAATGGGAATTGCATTGATTTACATTATCATAGTTTAATATCCTTTAGCAGACATTGTCCCCTAGGTTCACTCCTCAAATAACTTTCTTCTAACTTTAAACCTATCCTTTCTGTGGGACTTTCTTTCTTAGGAATCTTGTCTATCCCCATGCTGTAAGCATCAGTGAATCCTGAAATTGCATCTCTAGGCCTGCACTGCAGTCTCCTTAACAAACTGCCTTGGATATCCTGTAGGGAACTGAAACTTGGCAGGTTAAAAAGTAAATCTATTCATTCCCTTTCCTCAGTATTTTCCAAAACATGTTATTCCTCTTGACTTTTTCGTTTCTGTAAATAGGTCTAGTGTATTAAACTTGAAGCTATTATGCTTCTCCCACTTTCTTTATGTTTAATCAATGCAAATTCTGTCTACAGTAAATCAATATTTTATTCCCACATTTCCATTTGTAGTCCATTTCCTCTACGGTAGAGCCTCTTAATTCTTGAGTTCTTTGAATAATCCTTTCAAATGTAATTCTCAGGTTTACTTCTCTTGCCTTCTTAATTCATCTGTAATACTCCTGCTGATTAACCTTTCTATGGTGCAGTCCCTCTGCTACTCCAAACTGTCTATTTGGGGTCCACTTAAAACACCATTCACTTCATTATGATTTTTTCTCCTGTCATAATCATATACAGTCTCTTGGCCATGTGAATTCTTTTTTGTACATTTTATCCCTCATATATTCTCACCTATGATTAATCCTTTTTGAAATGTGATCAGTTTTGTGTTTATTCTCCCATTTTCCCCCCACCAGGCACAAAATGGAGTGTCTTCTGATCCCAAGAGTGGTGAGTTACTTGTCTTTCTATCCCAGGCTATAATTTGCACATAAAAGGTAAATGGTAAATACTTACTAAATTTAATCAGCAACTGGACTCAGGTTCTGTTATTTTCTAGCAAAAGCAAATATATCTTTCTTCCAATGGTTATGCAATTAAAGAATTACCTAGAATCACATCTATACCTGGGAACACAAATGCCCACAAATAACTATTGGTACTTTTTGCTTTGATTTATTGGAAAGCATTTTTTTCCCCCAAAGTGAGAAAGACATTAATCTCCTCTGTTAGGACAAAATGCCTGTTAAAAATATTGAAGGTTGTTTTCACTGAAGATCTGGAATATTGGATCAGAAGCTCCTGCTATTGACAGAGTAGGCATAAGTGCCTTCCATAGAGTAGATGTATATATCTTTTGAATAAATTAATTTGTATGACTATCGATATTGAAAAGGATGTATTTTTGGTAAAATTAAATAAGGCATTCCAGTTTGTCTTCAAATTCAGTAAAACCTTGATTTGCAGAAAAAAGCAGAGAGATGTATAATGTATATGCCCAATCATTCTTTAGCTAAGTATCTTTCACATTTGCTGTTTTCTATTTCTTTTTATTACTCAGTCTAACTCAACTTGTACTGTTTCTCCCATGGTAGTCAGAGTTGAACATGTGCTGAATCTTGCAAGCATATCTGCATGAAAACAAAAATAAGTATGGTTCATTTGAGATGATCTCTTATATTTTCTTGACTATTTTTTGGGTTGCATGATTCTAGTAGTACGTGCTTTCCCTCAGCTTCTGTTTCATGAACTGACATTAAATAAACCATGAAAGTCTGGTACTAAAATAGACAATTCAGCAATTAAAGAGACAGGAAATGGAGATAGTATATTTACTTTAACACTGCCTCCATTATTATAAACCTCCTAACAGCAGTAATAAAATATTTTAGCAAGAGTTTTCCAGATGCGATAGGAATTTAATTTTCTTCTCAGAAAGGGGAGCTTGTTCATAACTCACCAGAGAAGATTGGGCTTATAAGTTATTCAGTTCTTCTTATTGTAATAAAATTGGGGCACAGAGTAATTTATTTTCTCTTTCACTGCAGTAGATACACATAAAGCTAAGTAACTGAAGTAAAAATTAATATGTGTGAGTTACAAATTGTTACTTTGGGAAATACAAAGTCTTAGTGGTTTCAATATTACAGATCAGAATATCTCTGTTTGCACCTTCAGCACGTAAAGGGCTTTGCTGATGGACGTATGTGAGCAGGCAGTGTGTGGACAGGTATGCTGGGTCACAGAAAGCAACTTTTATCTATGCTACATTCACACCAGTAGTGAAGCTAAACACCCCATTCACGTGAGATATGCTTTTCAGGGAATCATCCTACATCTTTGCTTTACTGACTGTGTAAGCCATTTAGTGCTGCCTAGTGCAGGGGATTTGAAAGGTTTGGGTCACATTGTCCTAAAAGAATAATTTTTGCCCATGTTGTCCAATTTTAGTCACAGAACTGCAGCAGATATTTGGGAAACATAATTTCTATATAGCCATTTCCATTAACATCAAGTTTAGCATGAGTGATGTTGTTGCACATGTAGAGTTTAACTATGTTCTTTAAAGTATTCTTTTTCTTATTATGGAAGTAATTCATGGATTTAGAACCCTGGGAAATTTTTGCAAATACATAGAAGGAAACAACATTTCTCATCCCATTGATAACATTGCAATGTGTTTTATTTCATCACTTTTACTAGGCATGTGCATACAAATATATATATGATCATATATGTATGCATGGAATCTTGCATTTCAATATATGTATATATACATAGATGTGTACTTGTACATATGTATGCATTTGAATTTTAAATTTTTCATGTTACATTGTTATTGGAAATTTTCCCATGTCATTAATTGTGAAAAAGCATTACATTAATGGCTGGATAACAGTCCAATGATTTGGCTGTGTTTTTCTGACTTTGTGTATACCTTCTATCTAGATCTTCTTCTTTCTAGGCCTCCATCACATTGTACTAACTAGGTTGATCTCCTACATCTATGACCAATTTTTGTTTCCCTCTCCTCACACTTTGAGCACTACCCAGAATGTGGTACTCAGTCTTCTCTCTGGCCTTTCGCACTTGAGGAATTCATTCATTCTGAAGACTTCAGTAACTAATGCCATGTAACTTGAATCTGTTTTTGTTCACACATATCTCATCTCTTACTATTGGGAAAGACCCTGGAATGATGGAAGACGCCATATGATTTTTCCCTTATTCTATACACTTAATACAATACTATTAGCACTGCTGTTACTGTTACTAGTGATGCTCACTGGCCATTGAGTATATATGCCAAGTATGCAAAGTACTTTCTTTATATTCATCTAAATTATTCTTCACAAAAATTCTATGAGATGGGCATCGTTATTCTTACTTCACAAATAAATAATGTGAGTTCCCAGGGTGCTAAGTATTTTGCCAAGGTCTATATGACCCTAAAGAGCAGATATAACCTGTGATACTATCCAGCCTCATCCTGAACCATATACTGCACACAGAGAATAACCATATTTAAAATAACTCCTTTGTAAGTGAGTTTTTTTTCCTTAATAACTAATCCAAAATTCAATATAGAGCTTAACCATAGAGTTCAACAACGGTCCTGAGAGAAAGCAATTCAGAATTTGAACCTGAAATGTGAGATAATAGATAATTCCCCTGTTAAACCTGTCTAGTTCCTGAATCCCTCACCTAAGTGCATCCTTTTCCAATTTGCAAAGCATGTTTTCATTATCCCATCCTATTCTTTCTTGCCCTCCTCAGCCAGTGCTCCTGGATAATGGATGTGGGGTTGGGCAGAAAGGATTTTGTTGATGAGTGAACCACACAGTCAGAGATCTACAGACAAGTAGAACTGTAGGGCTCAGCATTGTTGGTCATATAAATTCATTCCAGGAAAAATTTTCTGTATTGGGCTATTTGGCTCCCCATTCACTTCCTCTGTTTACTTCTTATGACTCCAGGATGCCTCTCTCTTTCTTCTTCCACCTCTGTTATTACTTTTACTAAGATTTACTTCCTGAATAATGTGGTCCCACAGTCATTCTCCTGATTGAGAAAGAGCCTCATGGCTTTTTGAAGTTTTCTAGGCAAGTTTCCTCGACCAGAAGGAACAAAGAAACTGTTAGCAGCAAAGAAACAACACAAATTTAATTAAAAAAAAAAAGACGTGGCCTAAATTCTCCTGTAGGAGTGAGGAAGTCCTAGGTCTATAGGCCCAAGGCAGTGTGGTGAGTTGTTGAGAGCATGGACTTCGAGTCCAGACCTGGATTTCAGTCCCAGCTCTGCCACTTGGCCAAGTGGTTTAACCTTCCAGAGACTCAATTCCCTCATGTTTAAAATGGGAAAGCTGTAAAATTCAGCCATATTTCATAGTATAGTCTGCAACTAACATCTTCTTTGTTTTGTAGCAATGAGAAAAAGAGGAAAGGGAAAAAGAAGGAAGCCTGGACAGTAACTGACTGGATTACCCCTGACCTACTCAGCCAGCTGGGGCTGCTGTCAGGAACCCATGCGGGGTCAGTAACTGCTTCCAGTCACTGTCAATAAATATATGCAGTTAGACTGATTTCAAGTTTATTAGCCAAAGATAATTATTACATTTAAAATAAAAAGTGTATTAAAACTGTCATTAACCTTGTCAAATTGCTAAATTTTAAAAATGCTGGTCCAATTTTCACTTCAAAAATCAGGTTATTTCCTTGATCCTTCCCCAGATTCTTTCTCTTCATTGCTGGTTGCTGAACTGCATATTACCTTTTTAATTCTGCATCTTTGTTTCATAGCATACCCTCATTTGCATTTCTAAAATCAGATGTTCCTTTCATATAACACAGTATCCTAATTAAAATATTAAAAGATGCTTTTTGAATGAAGAGAATTTACATTGCCATAAAAAATGTTCAGAGTGATGCAGGACGTCTCCTTTTTATATTTCAATGACACTTTCTCTCTAAACTATTTCTATTTATGGAGTTAACCCTCTCAGCCTTTAGGGTAGACTAAAACTGTGGAAGAGGAATAGGCAGCAAAAAATTGTGGCAGAAAGAAAATGTGAAATTCACAGTAAAATTTTGAAAAAAAATTAACATACTTATTTTCTAATTAACTCCCACCAAGGTGTCTTATTTTCTTGATTGATTGACGGATTGATTTGGCCTTCACATGCAGAGTAGAGCTAATCAAATTTTTGGTTCACAGCTCATTGGTCTCCTCAGTCTGTGGAAATGCATCCTCTTGTTTCATTTTACTTTTCCTTCCTTCCCTCATCTCCATTCTCATCCTACTCGTGCTGAGATGTTTGAAGTAAACCCTTAAAATTTTCCTTTATATCTATATGTTTATATGTATTTTAATTTAACTAAATGATGCCTTAGGCTGTTTCCTAGTCTCCTTACTCAACACTATGATTTTGAGGTCTGGATATTATTGCTGAATGTGCCTCTAGTTTGTTGCTTTTTAGCAACATTCAATTCATTGTTCTCATCATTACTCCAGGGATAGACATGGAGTTGTCCTCAACTTCCTTCACCCACCTACAATACCATGATAAACATCCTGGCAGAACATGTGAACTTCAAAGTTCAAGTACTAGGTCACAGGATGTACACACCCTTAATTTTTCTAAGACCTTCAATACAGCTTCACAAAAGGGCTGAACCAGTACGGTCACTCTAGAATTCTTATTTTCCCCACTTCTTCAGAAGCATGTACTGTCATTCTTCACTTTTATTTCCATTATTTTAATGGGAATAAGTGATAACACATCAATTTATTTTCCAGTTCCAAGACAGTTCCAGAGGAGACTACATGGTTGGAATCTGGACTCTACCACTCACACACTGTGTGACCTCAGGCAAGTTTATTAATCTCTTTGGCCTTCAGATCTTCATTAGTGAAGGAGAAACAACACTAGCACAGAACTCATATTGGGGCTGTGAAAATTATTTGAACAACAATAAATAAAAACAAATAAACAATAAATAAAACTGTGTCTGGCTAATTACAAGCCCTATTTAAGTGTCACTACCATTTTTAGCTTATGTATCAAAATGGAAACTCCATGAGGGCAAATTTCTGTTTATTTATGTACTATTTTAATCCCAGTGCCTATAATAGTGTTTTTACATGATGAAGTACATTGGTGCTGTTGAATCTTTATTGCATTCCTGAAAAACACTGAGCTTAATCATATTGTATTATTTTTAATACATTGAGGGATTGAGTTTTTCTGATGTTTTTTCTGCATTACAGTGGTAAAAACCTAGAAAATCACCCACCAAAGGCTATGTGGCAAAAAGAGAAAAGCATAAATTAAATCCTCCATTCCCACCCTCTCATGGTAATCAGCTCTTCTCTGCCTGGGGACACTTGGTCACAACTCTCCCCCAAGGATTTTTTATAGCCTTTACCCTGGTTTTTCAGAGCTTTCTTCCTAATTCTGTAGCATTTCTAATGTTGGGCTATGGGAGGATGTCAGAGGCCTAGGCTAGTTTTCTCCTTCTTTTCTTAACTTATCCGATTTACAAATGACCAAATGCTGAAAGGAATCACCTATTCATTCAGTGAAAGAATTATGATTCAAAAAATATACTGACTCAAATGAAGCAGTCAAAATTCAATTTAATTTAAAAGATAAGAGATTACATTTACAATCAACATTTCTGTCGTCAATCAATGGAATATGCAAAAATTAAAGGTACTTTAGGTTAAATTATCAGTAGTATTTAGTTGACCGATTGGTCTATTATGAAATAATGCAATGTGGCTTCCAAAAAAATATTTGGGGGATATATGCTTCTGGTAGACTAGATATTTTGATAGAAATTTCTGTATCAGAAAACTAAATACAAAATAAAATAGTTTTTTGATCCAATGATGATGTACAAACATAAGGGAGGTCTCTATAGACCCTGCAAATTCAAATTCTTCTTCCTTCTTCTCCTCCTTATTCTCCTCTTTATCATTATCATCTGTGAGCTTGT
Organism: Tapirus indicus; assembly: GCA_031878705.1. Taxonomy (NCBI): domain Eukaryota; kingdom Metazoa; phylum Chordata; class Mammalia; order Perissodactyla; family Tapiridae; genus Tapirus; species Tapirus indicus. Next base: position 133,484,898 of record CM062919.1, on the reverse strand, counting down.
GTCTGAGTTGAAACAGAGAGCAGCGAGGTATGTGAAGAGATGGGATTGTTCTGGGAACAGATGCCAAAAGCAGTTCTGCATTGGAGCACTGGTCCTCAGGCTAGTAGCAAGGTTTTGAGCTGAGTTTGGAGTGTCTACATTGATCTGGACCCTTAAATGGGATTGAAGAGTTCCAGATCAGAGGCAACTTATATATTCTAGAAGGTGTAAATCTTCTCTAGCAGAAAGCATCACCAGTTAGATTCATAAGATTCCTACAATTAAGATCAATAATGAGCTCGTAGAGATGACCAAGCATACAAGAAGGGAAGTTACCACAAGTACATGTTGGCAGAAACAATTAACATAGTCAGATATCCCCCCACATGCATCCCAGGCTTCAGATATTGGAACTTTCAGACAAAAGCTATAAAATAGTTATAATTAAAATTTTTTTAAATGGATAAAACAAAACATATGAATAAGAAATAAGTGACTATTAAGGATAATTAGGCATATTTGAAAAAGAAACAAATAGAACTTCCAGAAATAAAAATATAATTGCTAAAAAATAAAAACTTTGTGTACAGATTTATGGGGATCCCACATAGCTGAATGGAGAATAGTTGAGAAAATATATCTTAATGAATTATTTAGAATTCAGTGCAGCTATAATAGCTTTGGAAATATGAGAGAGAAATAAGAAAAAGACTACAATGAGAAGATCTAATCAGAGTTCCAGAAAGAAAGGATAGAGGTAATAGAAAAGAGGCACTATTTTTAAGAATAATGACTAGAAATTTTCAGAACTGATGAAACACATGAATGTACAGATTTAAAAAGCATCAGCAATGAAGCTTTGTTCACAAGACTGTGGTATGCGTAAAGTAAGTTCTGGAAACTTTGCAATGTGAAATAGACAAAGACATGGCAATGATACTATTCAAGAAGGAAATAATAATTACATTCAATAATAGAGAAAAACTTACTGGCAACTGGACTATCAGTAAATTTAAGGAAAGAGCTGTCCATCTGAAATTCTTCTGGGAGACTGCCTATGATATTTTTTGGTAAAAAATATGATCAGCAGGCCTCTGGAACCCTGGCACTGTAAGACTGCATGATGGAAGAAAGTTATAGGGTGTCAGCAAGATGGTAGACTAAGAGGCACCTGATTTTCCCTCCTCTGACAGATGTACCGAATAAACAGCTACACACGGATCAATTGCCTCTGAGAAAAATCCAAAAACTAGTCAAGACACTCCTACTGTGACTGAGGAAATACCCACATGAAAATTAGTCTGGGGGCCAGCCTGTGGCCTAGTGGTTAAGTTCTGTGAGTTCTGCTTCGGTGGCCTACATTTGGTTCCCAGGCATGGACCTACATCACTCATCTGCAGCCATGCTAAGGTGGTGACCCACATACAAAATAGAGGGAGATTGGCACAGATGTTAGCTCAAGGCAAATCTTCCTCAGTGGGGAAAAAAAAAGTAGGAAAAACTGAGACACATTCACACTATAAGCCCCATTGCTGGCACAGTGCCATACAATCTGGAGAGAACCCCCCCAACTCCCAGTTTATCCCTGAGAAGTGCAGACTTTGCATCACTTATCCAGTGCCCTGATTTTCATGGCTACCACTGGAGCGACTGACTCCCAAATCACCATGCTCCAAGCCAAAGGGGCTCAGCTTTTGAGAGTCCCCCAGGATGAGAGAAAATGAAGAAGCAGTTTTAAACAGACAAGCAAGCACTTCCCACAACTATCCCTCTTGGCTCAGCACAGAGGAAGAAAGCAACAATATCCAGCTCCAAGTTCCTCCATGGAAGGGGTTTGGCTGCACACTTTTCCAGCTGCTGCCTGAAGTTCAGCCTTCTAATTACCCTACATCTGGGAGCTGACTGGGATCCAGAAGACTGAACGACTTTGTGGGCACTTTCCATGCCTTCTCCCCACAGGCTCATTCCAGTGATAAAATTAAATCTCCAACTTCTTCCTGGAAGGAGCTTGTTCACATATTTAGCACCCCAGCTTTTATGGCTGCCACCCAAGATGCTGGGTCCCAAATCACCAGTTCTGAGAGCCCATGGGGCTTGCCATTTGTGATTTCTCCAGGACCACTGAAAACAGAGGCAGTTTGAATGGACATATGGGAACTTTGTTGTCCCTGTGGACTCAGCACAGGGGGCACAGGCAAAAATGTCCCACTCCAAGATTCTCCCCAGAAGGGATTTGGCAATATATTTTCCCAGCTGCTGCTTGGGAGGTCTGGCCTCTAATTAGCCTATACCTAGGAACTGATCGGGCAAGCAAAGGAGTTGTATCCAAAATATAGGCAGAACTCTTAAAAGTCAACAGTGAAACAAACAACCTGATTAACAAATACACAAAGGGTCTGAATAGAAACCTCACCAAAGAAGATATGCTGATGGGAAATAAGTATATAGAAAGTGATGCTCAATATCATATGTCATCAAGGAGTAGCAAATTAAAACAGCAATGACATGTAACTGCACATCTATTAGAGTGGCAAAAATCCAAAAAACTGGCAAGACCAAATGGTGGTGAGGATGTGGAGCAAGGGGAACTCTCGTTCATTGCTGGTGGGAATGAAAAATGGTACCGTAATTTGGAAGACAGTTTGGCAGTTTCTTACGAAGATAAACATAGTCTTACCATATGAAGCCTCAATCTCATTCCTAGGTATTTACTCAATGGGTTTGAAAACTTATATCCACACATAAACATGCAAATAAATGCTCATGGCAGTTTTATTCATAACTGCCCAATGCTGGAAGCAACCAAAATGTCCTTCAATAAGTTGAATGGAAAAACAAATTGCATACATCCATACAACGAGGTATCATTTAGCAAAAAAAAAAGATGAGCTATCAAACCGCAAAAAGACATAGAAGAACCTAAAAGAATATTACTAAGTTAAAAAAAAAAGCTAGTTGGAAAAGACTGAATACAGATTGATTACACCTGTATAACAACCGGTTGGCAGGGTTTTAGGGGGAGATAGAGTAGGATTAACAGGTGAAGCACAGGGGATTTTTAGGGTAGTGAAATTATTCTCTGTGTGTATTCTGTAGAAAGTACTCATTCTAAAGATGAGTGCATGACATGTATTTGTCATAGAACTGTACAACATCTAGAGTGAACCTTAATGTAAACTATGAACTTTAGTTAATAATAATGTATCAATATCAGTTCATTAATTGTAACAAATGTATCACACTAATGCAGGATGTTAATAATAGGGGAAATTGTGTCGATGGTGGGAGAGGTATATAGGAACTCTCTGTATTGTCTACTCAATTTTTCTGTAAATCTAAAACTGTTCTAAAAATCTGTTAATTAAAAAATGTTATGCCGTATGAAAATAATAATGTTCAACTAATTTTGATCCATGAAAACAGCATTTTTATATGATTTTACTTTATATTATCTACACAAAATACTTGTGTTAGGTACTGGAATGATTTGGTTTGACATTTGAATTTATATCAAACACAGCTCTAAAGTATAGTTGAATATGATTATTGTATTTGCTCAAACCAATACTCAAAAATTGGAAATAAATTTTATGATCTGTATCTAATTATATTTCTCTCTATATATTACATGGTTTCCAGATTTTCATTAATATTAATGCCATATATACACAGCCTTAAAGAAGAATTAGGACTAGATACAAGATCTTCTCAAATTAATAAAATACAGATATTTATCTTGTTAATAGTTTTTAGTAATTTAACAATCCAATTAATTTTTACTATGATGATGGCTCTTATTTTACTGAAGATTTGTTTGACTTCTCTGTGATGATGAGGTAACAGCCCAATAAAGAGTGCTGAGTAACTATGGTGCCCTCTTTTCTCACTTCTTCCCATCACTTGTTTCTGGAGTACTTCCTTCCTGATTTTAGTTTTCAGATACTGTCCTAACTTCAGAATTCACTTTAGCCATTTATTTCCCACTACTGTTTCTTAATAAGGAAGGTGCAATATAGAAAGCCATAGAGAGTCAAACAAAAAGGTAAAATCTCCGTATTATACAAAGGATATGACCGCAGCTCAAGTGAATTCTATGCAAGACAAGGAGAAGCCCATTTACATACCAGTCTCAGCTATGATTTTCCCACTTATATGCAGATAAAGCAACATTTCTGAAGAGACAAAATAACGCATTCATTTTTTTTCAGCATGATTCCATGATTTTAAAGCACATAGAATTGTATTGTAGTTTTCACCTGAATATCTGTCATTGCTTGAGTAATGCCAAGTGGTGCACAACTAGATTAGGCATCTTTTACATAGCTATATACGATGAGCCTAAATATACTCACATCACTATGATCGATTTTGTTGAATGAACTTATAACATCAGATTTATGATTATATGGAAGTTAAGGGGTTATTTTTTTTTCTGGCAAGAAATATTGATTGATATGTAAGCATTTTTTAATTAATTTGTTTGTTTCATCAGTCATTAAAAGTAAGTTACTCAATGCATACTATGCAGAAGGCAAAAATCGCAGGGGAAAATATAGATAGAGTACGTTTTGTAATTATACAATTCTCATTTGGAAAGTTATTGTTTATGTTTTGCAATTTGAATTAGAAATTGGTCTTTAAAATATTTAAATACATCCAGTATTTGAGGAAAGTTTCAATATTCTAAAAAGTGAATCATGCACATTTTCTATACTAAATATCACAAATAGAAGTGATAAAAAGAACTGTTATTAAAGAAGTTGTGTCATAAATAAATACATACAACTGACAAGTCATAACATTCTTCAGAGGAAAATGAAAAGGAGCAATGTGAATAGTAGATGCTAACCATGTTGAGAGAGAGAGAAACTGAGATCAGATGTAAAAAGGGTCAAAAGATTTTGATTTTGGCATCTAGGAGTTATTTTAATGTTCTTCTGGCTACTTCTCTTGTTGCATCCTGTCCTGCTGCATAAAATCAGCATACATGCATGCATACTTTACCCAGCGCCTAACTTAGCTCTACTGGAAACTCTTCCTATGTAAATACCTATCCTTTATTCCATCATAAATACCTTTAAGTATTGTCTTTCTACCTAAGTTAACTTAGATCCTCTTATTGTTATTTTGTTATTCCAATCTTTAATTTATTTATCATTTGAAACATACAAAAAAATAGAAAGAAGAAAACAAGATCCTTTCTATATAGTCTTATTCCTCAACACAATCAATTAGATTGCTTAACATCTATTTTTAAAATTTAATTTAAATGCATTTATGAGTTTTTCCTCTTAGGAGCCTTCCTTGGGTCTCTGATTTAAACTCATTTCTAAATAGTGGTTTCTGAGGCAGCTTGTAATTTCTCCTTCTAGGACTTAAAACATTTTGCTTTAAATATCTGTTTAATTATTTGCATCCATTCAACCTCCCACCCCTGCCCTCACCCTGACAGTATGTAGACTCTAAAAAAAGCAAAGACTCTTTCTGTCTTATCTACCACTGTATCGCTAGCAACTAACAAAGCACTGTGCACACAGTAGGGTGAATAAATATTTGTTCCATAGATGAGTAATGATCATAAAAGTGTGTATCCTCCTTTTGCAATTAACATAACATAATAAGTATTTCTCCATATTACAGTATTTACTTTTAAGTATTTTTATGTGGTTCACCATCTGTTCATTGCGTAAAAATCAATTTTAAGATTGTTGGACTCTTTGACTTATGTTTATCACCACTATAAACCAAGGTTCTTAGCAGTGCAATTTCCCTCATCAATTCCCACTGTATTCTACTTCCTCTTCACTTCTATAAACTGCAACCAAATCTTTGTTACAAAAAGACAGGAGCTAAGTCCTAATTCAAAGACTAATGAGCGTGGCAAAGCTAATGAGAAAAATCCTAAAACCTCCTCTGTGGTTCTTTATGCCTGTTGGCTTATTTTATAATTTAATGACATCACAGTAAGCACGAAAGATCTTCCTCCTTCTTTTTAAGCAGTGTGGCCTCTGTTACTCCAGTTAAATTTAAAATTCACTTTCTGATTCTAATCACTACCCTTTACATAAAAGCATTGAACAGACCATGAAGAAATTTTCTCTCTTTAAATTTCTTGTTTTAATATCTGGTGATGATCACTTATTCATTCACTAATATGATTACTATGACTAGCTATAGTATTATGTGAGGTAGTGAGGCCCAGTTTAGTGAGATGAGCAGCCACATAAACCAAAATTTACTACACACTTCAAGATGAGAGCTATTAACAATAATATGTAAAGTATGTAAAGATAAGGGATCTTTATTTTCTGTGTGTGGGCTTTCATTTTAGGAAATTGTATCTGGCAAGCTTCTGCAACAGGTAGCCATGGTCTAAGACTTAGAGAAAAATGTACTTGATGGGTAAGGTAAGATTTATCATATTTTAAAAATAATTTTTATATTAAAGTACATAGCAGTGACACCATCCTTTTCTGAAAGTGATACAAAATATTCAAGCAAGTTCATTTTGTTTAGTTTAGATAGGGGAGAATTTGAACTGACAATTAGAAATCTATATTCTTAATATATAAAAATGTCCACACTAAGTTATCAACATGAAAAGTGTGCAGATCTATATAAGCATTTCCTCTTGACTCATTTTTTGAAAGCTGTTTGGAAGCTTAATAAATTGCCAAGCAACAATCAATTACATATCAGAAAGGGACTTCTGTACATCTTGGAGAAGACTAAGGCTTGGAATGTCATCATTGTGAAAACGTGACTCAGTTTAAAATATGTTTTTTTGTAGTAGAATGATATCTCTTTCAGTTGGGAGTTCTGGGTCTTTTATGCAAATATTGTTACCTGAGTAGATCTGAAATTTCCTTTTAGAATCATCTTCAAAGTAAGGACAGATCAAAGTGCAGGATCTTAGATCGAAACAAGTAATGCCTTTCTAAAAACTCTTATTTTTGCTTTAGTTCAGAGCAAGTTAATAAATGCTATTCTTTCAACATCATTATAAGGAAGCAAAATTTAACATTGGCCCTCTCATTTGCCTACCCTGAAGAGCAAGAGGGCTTTGTGAAACAATAGAAAAGTAGGAAACTGTGTTGTTTCACACACTGAGGGAAATTAGCAGCGAGCTAGTGCTATAAAAGTAATAAAGGCACACAATGGAAACACTTGTAAAACCTTTGTGTGCACTTCTGTCTTAGCACTTATCATTGGACTGGGATAATACGCTTATGTTTTGTTTTCTTTTCTGTATAATAAACCTCTAAAGGAAAGGACAATCTCTTGTTTATCCTTGTTTCATTAGCACCTAGAACAAATATGTGCCTTGCAATAGCTCCTTCATAAGTGCTGAAATAACTGATAATAGTAATAATAATAATAATAATAAGCCCTTCAACAATGGAGTGTTTTTGAATAATGATGTCATGGACAAAAATAGAACTTTGCTTGTGATTAGTTTTGTCATATGTAAAATCTAAAAGGACCTGTAAATGGATTAATCAAATAATATTTGCTCTGCAGTATTTTTCCATCCATTTAACCAAGTGTATATATTTTACTCGAGAGTATAAAAACAGATCAAAATGACACTATCACATTAAAGGTATGAAGATTACTTTAACCTTTCATTTCCTCTAAAAATGCAGTCTTGTTTCACCAAATAAGAAAATTAATAAATTAAAATGTCATTTACAGTACCTTAAATGAATTACACAAAGCTCCAAATAAAACAGATGTCTTCATATGAACACACATTCTATTTTTACATTATTTGTAAAGAATTTAAACAAAATAATGGGATTACTGATATTTCATGTGGACTAAAAGGAACCATTAGATTTGTTATACAAAAATCTGCTATATTTTCATGGCAATTTTAACAATTATTAAGAAATATTATAGCAATTAATAAGCCAAACATATTACACATCAGTATGACTTGAAAAATATTTTACAGACTGTTAATACCATTTAAAAAATTGATATTTCACTCCCTCTCAATGTTCATAAGACCATTGTCTCATGAGATGTCCCTTGGAAGTAACAAGCTAAGCAAAACAAAACAAAAAACTATCAATGATTAAATAAGTATGGGGTATGCCGAGAAAACAAAGTTTAAAAAATTTATCACAGCACTGCACAAATCCTAGAATATTGCTACAGTCAATTTTGAATGTCTACATGGATGCTATAGTGAGGTGCATTTTGCAGAGATATTTGGTTATGCAGGTACTTGGGCTTTTTTGAGAGGAACACAATAGCCCTCCCCAGAACAAATGTTCTGTGGCACACACTTTGAAAAATTCTGGGCTATCAATTGGCATCCACCAGACAGCAGTATTGTGTCTTTGAAACAATGAAATGTAATTGAATTGCTGTTTGGTAAGCTTGAATTCAGTATATGAACACATGGTTCTCCATGAATGACTCTCATTTGTTCACAAAGATAATGAATAGGGAAAAAAGTGTTTCAAGAAGTTTAGTTGCAAAAGGAAATAAAGAAATAGTCTGTTAGAAGAAGGAAAATACATATTGAAGGAGGTTGAAATGGGAAGGATCTTGTTGGGAGTGAGCTGTGGAATCTGTAGAAAAAGGAAGACTGACTGAGTATAAATCCCTGAGACCGGAGGTAAAGATTGACTTCCAAATACAGATTGGAGAAGTAGAACTGAATAAGAGAAGAGACACTTGATCTAACGTAGCCTAAAAGAAGGAGGAAAGGATACGGACAGACACAAGTCTATTTACAATAGATGGTTTCAGGTTTCTCTGTGAAATGGGATCAGTAGTAAATTGTGAACTTGAAGTTTCTTTGTTGGAATTTTGGGGAATCTTCAGAGCAGGCATTAGAGGAGATAGAGAGTTGGAATGGTCCATGGTTACAACATCTGACTACAGCTATTTGAGTAGAATGCAATTGTAGCCGAGGTCTGAAAAAATTGAATACAATACAACACAATAAAAAGAGAAATGTGTGTGCCGTGCAATACAACACAATAAAAAGAGAAATGTGTGTGCCGTGTGTGTGTTTGTATGTGTATATGTGTGTGGTTATATGTCAAAGTACTTCAGAGAAGTGCTATTTAATGGAAAGAAACTGGGTGGGCTTGACCTCATGAAATTAGATTCTTTTCCGGTCCTTCCACTGTGTTGTTAAAAAACATTACACAAGTGATCTACTCTCTCTGACCTTCAGTGTCTTCAACTTAAAAACAAGGGAAGCCACTCAGATAAGTTCTTAAAATTTAATGGGCATATGAGTCACCTGGGAGATCTTATTAAAATGTTATTTTTGATTCAGTCAGTTTGGAACAGGGCCTGAGTGTATTTCTAACTAGCTCCCGGATGATGATGCTGCTGAACCAGGGAATGTACTTCGACTTGCAGAGACTAAATAATCTGATTACTAAGAGTCTAGATTTATACGTAACTGTTAATACACTGAGAGCAAGCATATCTACTTCTCAGGCTACCGAGGTGTACTCTCTGTTTAGTTTGGAGACTTTATCAATATATTTCATACTAATATATAACAATAAATGTCCGCATATTCATGGTAGAGTTAAAACTGTGTGATATTCAGGTAATTCGTAGGTGAATACTACAATATAGTCAATATAACAACATACATGAAAACATATGTGAACTACCTATTATAAAAATATTTTCAAAAAAGATATCTCTTCTTCTCCACTCTTTTCTTTTTCTAGATGCCTAAGACTAGAACTTAGTGGTAAGAGGACTAAGCCCCAAGTTGTCACAACTTATTTACGACATGTAGAATCTGTGGATAATTGAGAGTTGACGTTATAGAATCACAATGGTGTGGAAGGTTCTGCATTGAAATTGTTCCCTTGCTTTCTTCCTTGTAGGAATAGAATAAACTAGTCCTGGAATCAGATTGTTTGGCCTGAGAATATTATTAATATCATTTCAAATTAAGGCTTGTCAGGTAAATACTAAAAATATCAATTCACTATAAATTAAATGCTGCTTATATTCAATTCAGTTAACATGTGTCAAAAATATACTTTTTGATTTCCAATGAGAAAAAAAAAATCACAGTTTTCATTTTATGAATAAGTCCATACAAATGTAGGAGTAGAGATCAGATGTCAGTTTATTGCCAGATGTGTATTTATGTCTATATCTACGTTAATATTGGCATCTTTCATATCTATGTCTACATATTGGCATCCACCTTAATATTTTACCTATGTCTGTATCTCACAAGAGTTTCCTGAGGCCCCATGAGTCTGAGGCCTCGTGTTAGCAGCAACAGGCAAAATGTTCCTGGCTCCTGATTCCACCCACAAAATGGAGTAACTCAGCCTTCGGCAAAAGTACCTCAGTTATTCCTGGGATTTCCCATGGTTTCTCAAAGGCATGGACAGTCTCTTCATGCTCTTGTGCTCGGGCCCTTTTCTCACTGGTTGTTCTCTGAATAGCTGGTTGAGGACAGTATCTTTCCAATACTTTGACCATCAGCACTCTCAGAGAAGGTGAATGTCTAGTCAAGACAGCAGGTTCTTTGTGCTCCCAAAGATGCAAAGCCTCAACCAAGGAAAATAAAAATGTGGTTATCTAAGAAAATAACCATTGTGAGACTGATACCAAAACTAAGTTGTCAAAGCATACAAAACACATTTTATTCACATACTCGTTAATTAAAAGGGTATCCAAGTTTGTGGTACTCAGGATCAGTTCTAAATTCAGAAATTCAAGAGAGGTGAGGTAGAATGATATGAAAAGGGTCATAAAACCATAGAAATAATAGCTCTGTAGGTGTTGGCAAAATAAAATCCATTTATATGCTCTCCAAAATGAAAAGATCTTTAAGAGAGTCAGGTGTTTGTGAAGCTCTTAGGGAAAATGAAAATGTGTTTGTAAGATTTGTAGTTTGAGGTTATTGGGAACTCTGAGGAGCAGGAGAGAATGTGGGCATATGGGATTGAGCAAAAGACCTTAGATGGTAAAAAAGAACTTATTAAGTACCTGCTGTGATGCATTAGCTGGAAAATTAGCTCTATTGGTTATGGCATGATGCTAATGAGCCCAAGGTTGAGTGTTCCCAATTGACTTCCGGGTCAGTTAGGTGTGTTCCTCAGTGGCCTCTGATTACAAGAAGGGTTTGGCAAGCCATTTACATGTGCTGCTTGGGCTCAGGGTAGACAGCGATGGTGGGAAATCTAGGTACCCATCATTTCTACTGGATGTGTACTCTTAAGTCATATACATTCCAGTGCCTATAACAGCAACATTTGGGAGATATATATGTGTATATATACTATACATATATATATATAGTTGTGAACAAAAGCAAAATTACTTCTCTTAATAGTTATTTTATTTATATTTTCCTTTGATGTTAGTGTTGGAGAATGCTGTGGTGAGATTTCAATAAAGCATTTTGGTATTATGTATAAGAGGTCATACAAGTGTTCATTTGCTTTAACTTAAGAATCTCGCTTCTAAAAATTTAACTTGGAAAATAATTTGACATCTAAAAAATGTTATATCTATATAAATTTATTGTAGAGTTGATTATGTCAGGCAAAATTGAATGCAAGCTAAATGAAATGTCACATCACAGAAGAATGCCTTTTTCAGTTTTAGAACACTACTGCATAGGATATTATGCATGAATAAAATAAAATATAATTATAGCAATTGAAGGAGAATATAGGAAAAACTTATGCGAGAATGCTAGAAGAAAAAAAGCAGCATGAAGTGTTAAGTACATTATGAATACAAGTTTTGAATATTTTAATATGAATACAACTATTTGAATACACACACACACAGAAACAAAAAATATAAGAAGCTAATGGAGTTCAAATTGTGGCAGGCAGTTTATTCTATAGATTATTGCTTGGATATGTAAATTCTGTAGTCACACAGGCATGGTTTGGAATTTGGGCTCTTCCATTTGCTAGCTATATGATCACAAATAAATTATTTCAACATTATGTACCTCAGTTTGCTTATCTGTAATTCTGGGATAATAAAATGATTAATTCTAAGGAATTATTCTATTATTCTTAATCTATTGAGTATTATTAATTATTACCCTACGAGACAATTTTAGCCTCAGAAGAACCTTTGACTATTGAATGAGATGATTTACGCAAAGGCTCTGATCATATACCGATACTAATGTATATCTGTTATTAGAACAATGATAATAGTAATTATCCTTTCTGCCATTAATGATTATGTATTTTTCCAGCTTTCACTCTTTAATTTTAATAATGAGGCAGCAGATATGGAAATGCTTACCCTTTGTCAGGTAGGGGTCAAAAGCCTACACTTCAGAATCGAGCATACTTAGATTTGAAACCAGCTCTGTAATTTACTCATTTTGTAATATTGGGAATGTTATCCATCTTCTCTGTAGGTCCCTTCATCTGTGAACAACCCTCTCATGGGGTTCTTGCACAAATTCGAATAAGATGATGCTTGTAAAGCACTTGGAAATTATTCAGCAAATAGCAATTATTTAACCCAAACTTTATAACAATTCCATAAGACAGTTATATATAAGATGAACCTTATATATTACAGTTGAGGAAACAGATTCAGAGAGTGAAGAAGCTACGCCAGCCGCACTGCCAACAAGAGACTGAGCCAGGATTTTAACTTCTATTTGTCTGAACTCACAGACTGTTCATAATTTGCACAGTATACTGTGGCTATTGCTGACTATGTATAAATAGCCATTGCTATAGCCACATCAATTTGAGGAAAAAATAATAGTAAATGGAGGGTTGGAATTATAGCCTTCTTGAACTCAGGCCTATGGGGAGGGTATTCTTGGGGACGGGGTGGGGAGTGGAAATGCCTGGGTTTTCACAATTGCCCTCCTCTTTTCATTCTCACTAGGACCCCTGGGTCTCGGGCTGCAGTGTCACCTATTGTCCTGGCTCTTCCACCAGCACAGGTGCTGCAGTGATCGGTTCCCCTCATCATGATGTCTCTGTCATGTACTCCCCTCACTTCTCTCCAATCACATCTGTATGGCCGTGTTTGGGGTAAGGGACTCAGAGATATCTGCTCAGCTTGATACTGAATGACTTACATGCTCCATTGTTCCTTCCCCAGCCCAGGAGGAGCGGACTGTTCAGATTCCTTGTCCCTTTCCCGTGGTGGAAGTCCTCACCCCACCCTCCTGGGGGTGTAAGTCTCCTGAGGGTCTGAGAGTTAGGAAAAAGGGATGCTCAAAGATATGCCACTACTAATTGGTATCACGGCCACAAGGAGAGACCATTTCACTACCTGCCTCTGCAAGCTGACTTTGGGTAAGAAAATGATAGAATAAAGAGCAGCCCTTTGTAACGTAGCATAAAAAGACACATGACATTTAAATCAAAATGTTGTTAGTGTCTTCACTTGTTTCAATAAATGTTAAGCAGAAGTATGTTTATTCAGATAATTTCTCCACAGTCAAATGTTTTCCCTTTATATTCAGCCTTCCATACCTTTTTCCATTTGGAATTGCGTCAGTCACTTTTACAGCTGAAGGCAGCGATGTGCTGACAGAAGGTGAAGGCCACACGATCTAGTTTCTGATTAAGTTTGCTATTTGCTGCTCTAAAAGTTTTGGATAAATTATTTTCTTTTAAAATTGGGAGTGAAGGCCTCATAAAGATTAATCTCAGGTAATAATACTGTGGGGATGCAGAGTACCAGAGATGAGCAGTACTTAGACCATGTCATCTTAGCTGGAGAAGGAATGGTTTTCTTACTGGGGAGGTGAGTATGTTCTTGATGTCTGTGAACCTGTGCTTGGAACTTCCTTCTTGCTGTGATTTCATGAACCAAATGGAATGATTTTCCCTTTTTCCTTTCATCCATGAAAGTTTTTTTTTTTTTCTTTTCTTTTCTGCTTATAATTTTTCCTTCTTTTCCTTAGTTGGTTCCCACCTCTGTTTCTAGATTACATTCCCTCCACTGTAGAGTCCATAACTATAAAAATGTCCAAACCTTCATTCCTATCTCTGAATTCTCCCTTGAGGGACAGTGTCAAATCTTCAAATACCAACCATATATTACTTGAGTACCTTATTGTCACCTGATACTTAACATTGTCAAAACAAAATTCATTAATTTCCCTCCACATCAACTTTCTTGGTGATTTTATGTGATCACCATTCTATCCATGGATGCAAAATCTCTATACCTTCTAGGATCATATTTCTTGTTTTTCCTCATCAAATTCAATAAATTATTGATTTCCATTTTTTATAATGTCTTTGAGATTTGTATCTTCCTCTTAGAATAGTTGGAGAGTTATATTTAACAACTATACATATTACTATCACAAACTTATATTTGAATGTTGTGATAACCGGCCTCTAAGATGGTTGGCAATGATCTCCACCTCCTGATATTCATGTTCTTGTGTAATTTGTTCCCACATTGTATTAGACTAAGTCTGAGTAGTAAATAGAACTCTGAAGAATTGATAGTATGTTACTTCTGAGATTTGGTTATGGAAGACACTGCATCTTGGCTATGCCCTTTTTCTTGCCCTTTCCTCCTTGTTCATTTCTGGCATGTCATAAGAACCCTATAGAGAGGTACATGTGGCAAGTTGCTGAGATCACTGTCCAAAAGCCAGTGAGGAACCGAGGCCTACTGCCAACAGTCAAATGAGTGAGCTTGGAAGTAGATTCCTCAGGCCCAGTCAAGCCTTTTGATAACTGTAGCCCCAGTGGATAGCTTGTTTGCAGCTTCATATGAGATTCACCATCAGAGACATGTAGTTAAACTTCTTCCAAATCCCTAACCTGCAGAAACTGTGAGATGATAAATGTTGGTTTAACCTAAGTTTCAGGGTAAATTGTTATATACCGATCCATAACTAACACAATGACTTTCTAATATAAATAGCATATTTGTACAATTAAATTGTCTTGAAAAATTAAAGAATCGAGAGGGTTCCAGGAGAACTCGTCTGGAGTCATGCATTTCTGGGGAGAGAAATCTGTCCACACGTCCCCCCCCCCCCCCCGCCGCCGAGTGGAGAGAGGGCTTAGTGGCCTTAGGAGCATGGATAGTCTCTACCCATGAGGCTCTGTTGGAAAACATAACAGCTTAGAGTCGGAAGAGATGTTAAAAGTTATCTAAGTTCACCCAAAGCAGCCATCTCCTCTGCAATCTTTTGGCAGGTGACTGAAAGGATCTGAAAGGAAAAGAAGAGACTCGCTTAGGATGTTCGAAACTTATACGAGAGTTGTAGTGAGGACCCAAGTAGCAGCTCAAGTTCTGATGAGACTGAGGAAGAACTTGCTTCTTTACCTCTTAATATCTCAATTATAAAATATTAATTGTCAAGCCTAAACCTATCCAGATGATAAATTTGGCAAAGCTACTGGCACAATGTGTGGAATAGTTGGTATACAGGATGTTTTTAACTCTAAAAACAAAGTATTCTTGCATTGTTTCATGTTCAAGAATATATTCCTCAAACTCCAAGAGTTTGGGCCAGTCTTCAGAAAACAACTAGTGTCCATCAAAGAAAGCAAGAGTTCCATAGAAACAGACTTAGCTACTAAACTAGCAGCATATGCTCAATGTCATGCCATGTAGAATCAAGTGAGAACTGAAGGAGCATCAGTCTTCACGGAAATTTTGATGAGATAACAATATCTGTAGCAGTAGCGTTATGAAAGTTGTTACTGGCTTTAAACATGCCCCCACAGGAGCTGCTGAGGAAATAGCTCAGAAAGTGTGAGAATAGATGTTCCCATGTAGACTTCAGCCTACCTACCACAGTCTTCTGGACTTCTGTAATTGTGAAATTTCCAAATGTTAATGTTCTACTAAGATATGAATCATTGGAAATTAACTGAAGTCTCGACTTCTGATATATGTGGTTCTGACTTTCATCATGTTGGTTGATATGCTGATAGTGGGGATCATCTTGTGTACCCTAGAACTATTTAAAGTAAATATACAGATAGGAAAGATTTTCTAGTGGAATGACTTCCTGGTGCCAAATGCTTCTGCCTGACTTTTCAAAAAAAGGTTCAGAAACAGTCTTTGAATGAAAAAAGTGGTTGACAAGGCATATTATGTCAAACATGTGTAGCAATGGCAGAAAGTGTAACTAGAGAAAGATTTACACTCATGCAAAAATAAAGCGAAGCTAAAACTGGAACCACGAGTATGGCCCATTAATTCATCATTTTGGTTGATCCTGAGGTTGATGCCATTGATTCAACAGATATGATATTAAAAAAAATAGGATGGACATTTTAATACAATTATTCGCTAAGATAGAAGGAGTAGAGCAGAGTGGGGAATGGTTCAAAGAATGAATGATATTGGAAAAGATACACTCATTGAATCTTTCTACAATATCTGTTGCAACCATTAGAAAGGTGCTGGTTGATGATTCCTTATGACTGGGATCAATAGTCTGATTGGTTTTGTTATTATGCAACTTAACCTTCTATTTCTTCTCTTGGCTTCTGTGATGTTAATGTAATTGAACTTATTCCACTCAGAAATTATACAAAACTTTCTTTTGAATTTTTTGAACAATTTTAGTGAAACTGGTTCCATCATAGAACCATTAAAATAGTTTTAAAATGGAAGTTTCAAACCATAGATATCACGTGGAAATAACATTAGAAGATGTAGATCTTTATGAAGCCACATTTAGTATGGGTAGCCACAGTAATTTGAATTACTTGTCTCTTGAAGATATATTATGATGGATGGGAAGACAGTTATGATCAGTGGGTAGAAGGTGAGGCATGTAGAATGGTACCAGTTAACTGGATATCAGCTACAGCCTTAAGAAAGGCACAGATTCATCAAAACAGAAAACAGAAGTCTCAATCCCAGCAACGCAAGAAATATGAGAAAAAAGTTACATTGCATCTGATGAGTTGCTATTTGGAGAGGATTATAATTTTGATCCAAGGCATATCTGATCAGTAAAGCAATGGCTCTCTCAACTTCTACATTTAGCAAGACCCATCAGCTGGCTCAGAAACCTTGAGAAGGAAATTTTCCATAAAACAAATTTATAACCAATCCAAATGTACCACAGCACTTTTCTGCTGGGAAACTGTACTAAACATAAAGGATGCATCATTCCCAGATTTGTCAAGTGTGTGGAGCAACTATTTCAGTCAACATGGCAGAAGGGTCATTGTATAAAGGTGGACAATTTTGTTCTATATTTGAGGTTTTTGGAAAAATTTTGTAGTATTTTCTGAGTTTAGGATTTATATGCATTGTTAACAAGAACTGAAATTTCCACTATTTGGTAAGATTAAAGTATCTGTAACTGGATTAAAGGAAATGATAGAAGAGTGGAGTTGTAAATGTATAGGAACTGCAGAAACAAATGAGGATTTTGGTACAGTTTGAATATTTGAAGGCTTGAGAAGTTAAGTCAGTGGCTGACCCACTGGCGTAGTGGTTAAGTTGGCACACTTTGCTTTGGTGGTCAGGCTTCGTGAGTTTGGATCCTGGGCGTGGACCTACACCACTCCTCAAGCCATGCTGTGGTAGTGACCCACATACAAAATGGAGGAAGATTGGCAACAGATGCTAGCTCAGGGCCAATCTTCCTCACCAAAAAAAAAATAGAATCTATGTCAGTCATATTGTTTGTGTTCTTTCTTGTAGAAATATGCAACAATATCATCATGGTTATTTCATCACCTGATAATGAAAGGCATAATTAATTTTGAGTTAACAAACTCAAGCATTACTGCAGCAGGTTTACAGAAATATTTTTAATTTCTGATTTTTTATTGGGAGTTCTGTATGAAACTGGCAAATACTGTTGTATGTTATATATATGCATATGTTATACTTTGTAAAAATCAAAATCACCCTAACACTAAATATTTAACTAGAATGGTTGAAAAAATTTTATTCATGGGATTGCATTCTCCATGTTGAAGAGCAGGGGAGATAAAATGTTGTCCTTAGTTGATTTTACTTTTCTTACTGAAAAATATACCCCCTTCCCTTGGAAAAGAGATTCTATTGTTTTCTGGCATTTCTTTGAGTCTCTGAGATGATACTTGTTATAACTGCATACCAAAATAGATGTTCTGAATTTCCAGGAGAATCAAATTAAAAGCTGTTTAAAGGTAAAATAATTCCAGATTTCAAAACCATTCCAGTGCTACTTTAAGTATCCCAGATTCGTTCGAATTCTAATTTGCAAGTGAAATTCTTGATTTTCTTAAAATTCAGCATATGGTGGAGATGTCTTTCATTGTCTTCAATAATAATTTTAACAATGATCACCAACTTAGATGATTTTAAACACTCTCTTCCAAAAAATAAATAAATAAAAAGGAGATAAGGGTAAATGATGAAAGGTTTACTTTTTCTATTTTTTAAAAACTTTCTAAAGAGTTGTGACTGAATAAGAGAGTTTCAGCTTTTTCCAGTGAGGTCCAGAAACTGAATTGTCAGAAATTAACTGCATATGTTCTGGAAGTGCTGCAGGATCTTAGTCTGGCCTCTTCAAATGGTAATATTGATCATTTCCTCTGGAATATAGGTAGAGATAATCAGAAATTAATTAAAATGATTAACCTCTGCATTCCTTCAGCCAATGAATAACTTTAAAAGATAGCAATAGAAAGGTCCAGAAGACCATTTTAGGTAAGATTTTTGTTTGAGGTTAAAAATACAAAACGTTTAAACTAGCAATTTACTAATCTAAAATATTGCCCTATTTTTGGATACAATAGCATTGATAATATTCACAGGCTTACTTCATTTTATTCAAGAGGCATTAATAATATAAACTTGCTACTAGAAGTAAAATCTGTTATTCCATAATGGAAGAGCATATAGAACCATATGTCTTTGGAGTCATAAATATAGACAAAATCAGTCCAAGTTATTTTTCACATGTTTTCATTAAGACATGTAACTTCAGTGATACATTAATGGATACATATCCCAAACCAGTGGTTCTCAACGTTTGACCCCTATATCAATTGCATAAGCAGCACCTGAAATTTGTTACAAATGCAATGTAAATTTTACAGACCCCACCCTAGATCTACTGAATTAGAAACTCACAGGATCTGAGCCAGCAATCTGGGTTTTAACCTGACCTGCAAGTGATTCTAATCCCTGTTTAAGATAGAGAAACACTGTCATAAACCACCATTGCTGAGAGGGACCTCCATCATTAAACATGTATTCTCACACTTCCCAGATCTTAAATGTTGATGAATCGTTCCATGAAACTCAAAGTAAATAAGATTTCCAAAGCAAAGATTGTAATAACTTTTGTTTTCAGCCTCAATGAATTAAACCCAAATCATGAATTCCGTGATTCAGGCATAAGAATCCAGTTGTAGGAGGACTCTCTGTGGAAGTGGAGAAATCAGGAGGGATATGATTTGATCCCAATAAGTTCTGGTGATTAGTTCTTTGAATTGTTCACAAGTAGACATGTTTTATTAGCTTCCAATTCTAAAGCAAAATGAGGCATTGATTGTTTTAAAATTTCCCACACAACTATGAAATATATATCAGTAACACCACTGCAAAGAGTTTTCCTTATTTGAGTCCTTGAAAAACAGTTAGGGGGTAAGGACTTTCTAATGTAAAAATGCAATCTGAAGTTCTGTCCATTTTGAGAACTCTTTAACTCCTACTGATAATGAATAGAAAATAGCAGTGCATAGGACTTTTATGTCTTAGCTGTAACTCCAATTGTACAATTTAACCGTCCAATTTCTTCTTTATGGGTCAAAATGGATTACTTACCTTGGATGTCTTTATTTTTTCTTGTTGATGTATTGTGTGTGTGTGTGTGTGTGTGTTTGAGGGGAGGGGTACGGAAGAAAGAGGAGTTTAAACTCCTTATCTCTTTTTTGGTCTGCATGAGGAAAACTAAAGCTGTTACCAATTTATTATCCTATCAATAGCCACTTCCATCAATATTTGTATTATGATGCTATATATTTTATAATAATCCATTAATATGGAAACTTATTTTTAACACTTTTTAAAATATAGATTTTTCAACTGAGTCTCTTCCTTTAATTTTTATTTAATCATTGTCAGAGTAAATTTCATTATTTGTATATTTTTGAATACATAGATCAACATCTCTACAGATTTAATATTTTGGTTTTTGATAAATTGTATGATTATTGAAAAAGTATTTAATTCTCACATGAAATAGATATAGATAGATATAGGTATATATCATCAAATTGTTCTCTGGAAAAACTAGTAGTGTAATCTCTAACTACTGTATATTTATATAATTTTATATATATTTACATAATATATTACATAATATAAAACATTTACAGTACTTATATATGTAATTAAGTTAGAATGAAAAATGGAAATGTATGCAGCCAACTCCTACAAAAATGTAATACGCTATGAAAAATCTTTAAACGCTAATTATTTTAAACTACATAATTAAATATCTTTAAAACTATCAACAGCATAAAGCAATTTGTTAAATAAAACTATTTAGCCTGTGACCTCACCTAAACTTACACACTACTCAGCAAATCACGAATTAGCATCCTTCATGAGGAAGAGCCTGAGGTAAGCAACCGCAACCACTCATGAAGCAACAATTCACACCGACGAGTGTCCTTCAAAATCACCTGGGGGATTTAGATACACACAGGTACCTGGAGTCCACTCCAGAGCTCCTGAAGAAGAAGTGTCAAGATGTAAAATTCAAAACATTTTGTTTTACTTCATGGTAAGAACTTTTCATTTGAAAACAAATAATCTAGGCAATACTTGATCCATCGGAAACCTGAGAAAATAGAATCTACGATATGCTGCTGTTCTAGATGTTTTGCTGTTCTGGGCCTTGCCTGGGAGAACCCTTACAGCTAGTGTTTCCATTTTCTCCACTCATTCTCCAACTCTTTAATCCATTCTGCTCTCTGCCCTTCCAGGCACCCCCAGATGTCTGCCAGTTGCCCTTTCCCAACTTACGGCACGTTGGTAGTTTCCTTCTCTCTTCTGTTCTATTTCTTAAGTTATTTATTAGTTTAATGGCCCTTTGTTTGTGAGCAGAAGCAGAAATGTGCTTAGTCTATCATATTTAATCAAAATTAGAGTTAAGGAGACTGATCCAATGGGAGCCATTTTAACCTAGAAAACCTCATTTTCTTTTCTTTGGGGGAAGAAGGTTTTCTTCTCATATAAGTTTGATGGTTGCTTTTGTTCTCATTGACCAGGTCACCTAACAAAGAACACAGATTATTTCTAGTTGGATTATTCTAGTTTGTCCTCTATGCACATGTTCTACTTTTAACTTGGTTTAATCTTTTGTGTTTTGTATTCAAAGAAGAGTTTTTAGATTGTTCTCAAGTTTCCCTCCATTCCTCTCTTCAGATTGCCCACAGTGTCAGTCCTGCCTCTGGCTGCCTACAGTGTAAACATTACTTCGCTGTTTCTGGTCTCCTGTATTCTGCCTCATGTCTTACCCAGCACTCTTCCCACTCCAGCCTATTTTTAAGATGTTCTGCCCACAAGTTCTAGAAATTGTATGTTTTTTTAACATTTCAGTTGGTGGTTCAGTCTAATATTCTTCAAATTTCTATGACAAATAGTTTCCAGAGGTATTCCCATCTTTGGGGTAACATTTCTTACCTTTGTTCTACATTTCTTCAACAAATGCCTTTGTTTCTCTCTATTCATTATTAGTAAAGAGGAGATTGCCATGCCAGCCATTTACCAACAGACAAGATCACTAACTCTTGACAATACTCACAGTAGTCTTTCATATATATCTATTTCCCTTTCCAAATTTTTATTAGAGGTCAGGTTGCCCTGCATAATTCTTAGTACAATGTATTTGGTCTAATTAATACAATTAGTGGGCTTTTTTTTTTAAGTTTGAGATCAGACGGAAAACAAGCAAAAGAACACAAAGAATATTAAAAACAAACAAATAAAAGCCAAAGCTTAGTTTTCTGACAGTTTGAAGTTTTGGTTAATGAGAAAAACTCTATCAGAGTCCCTTTTATCTTTCCCTCTACCTATAGTACTTTGTTGAGATTATACCTCCTAGGATACAACGTAAGCCCACTTGTTTTTGTGGTATCATGAGCATCACTACAGTCAAATCGATATGAAAGTTTGAATGGGTATTTTGAGTAGTACATTGGCCACATAGCTAAGATGACTAATGCACAGACTTTGATTAGTGGAGTTTCTGGTTCCTTGAACCAGGGGGCAGATGAGACCATGGCACTGCCTATTTTGGTGGCATTGGCAAGGTAGGGATGTGGGAAAGGAGATATTTTTCTTAGCTTTTGTAGAAGTGTTATGCTTCTGGTGGCAAATTTGATAACTCTGAATTGTCACTCTATTCAAATCCATAGTTCTTTTTGTTAAGAGAGTTTTTCTTTCATTTCGGATATAGATTAATTGTTGCCTCAGAACCTTAGGATTCCTCAGAATCTAAACCCTGACAACCGCTGACACTATGAGTGCTCTGTTTAATTCTATGTGGTTGGAATTGGAGCACCCAGAAGTGTAGCCAATGCATTGAAACTGTCTGAAGCAGACTGCATGTTTGGTTGGGAATTTTTATAATAAGTTATCTTTTTAAATAACAGCCATGCCAGTATTCATTTATTCCAATTCTTTGATTCTGCGGTGATTACTTTCTGTGTAAGATGTCTTTCAGTTCCAAAAGATAATACTCTCTTGAACCTATTTTGCTGGCTGAGGGGAAAAAGTTTTCCTTCTCTTAAACCAACTACTAAGGGGACTCCTTAAACCCCTCCTTTAACCAGCTCACTTTATCTGTGCTAGAAGCAGAGTTCACTATTGCTGTGGCTATAGCAAGAAAGGATTTTGATTATGTGATTTAAAGAAATTTTATCCATATACAGGTGTCCATAGCTTGCAAGATTATTGAATTTCTAAAGTGATATCATATTCTTTTTGTTTCTCATTAGTTCTTCACTGTTTCAGTTACCTGCTGTCACCATAGTACTCTGTAAGAAACAACTGCAGAACCTCAGTAGCATATACAGCAATAAACATCTGTTGCTTACATCCCTCAGATGGTTGGTTAGAAGACTGCTGATCTTGGCTGGACTCTTTCACGGGTGGCATCTGTTGGCTGTTGGCCAATCGAGGCTGACCTTGGCTGGGCTTGCTCATACATGTGCAGGTCAGCTGGCTCACTCATGTGTCTAATTGGCTGTGATTCACACATCTCATCTTCCTCTTAGGAACAGTGGGTTAGCCTAAGCTTACCTTTTTTTTTAATGACAATGGCAGATGGCAAGAGAAAATATCCCAAAAGTTCAAGCTCACTTCATGCCTCTGCTTGTATTGCATCTGCTAAAACGTTAGCCAAAGCAAACACACGGCCATTTAAGAGCTGAGTGGGAGGCCGCTCCCAAGTTACCTGGCAAATCCCTGGACATAGGAAGGGTGAAGAATCAGGCTATTAATGCATTCAATTACTACATTCACTGCACACATGGGAGGAAGGCATTTAAGGAGATAGACATTGCAAGTCCAAATAGTATAAAAATTTTCAGAAAAAAATTGTTATTGTAGTATTATCCCTTGGAAGTCTTCTCCTAAGCCTGAAGTCAAAAGTTCTGAGTGCAGTTGGTATAGAAGTATATTCAAGCAAAGACTGCCACTTTCACTAATTGCTTTCCATTAGGAAATGAAAATTATCTAAGTTTTTGTGTGAGTTCTGTTTTCAGAAGAAAGTATGTGTAGTTTGTTTTTTCTTTAAAAAATGTTACAAACCTAGACTGCTAATGGGTGCAGGGTTTTATTTGAGGATGATGAAAATGTTCTGAAATTAGATAGAAGTAATGGCTACACAACTCTGTGAATATACTAAAACCCACTGAATTGTATACATAAAAGGCTGAATTTTAAGGCAGGTGAATTAATCTTCATAAAGCTATATTATTTAAAATATTTAAAATTTGAATGTCTTTAATGTTATTGTACATATAAATAGGAAATTATGTATACATATTTAATTTTCAACTTTTGTTTTGGTGCTTACATTTACGAACAATAAAGGAAAAATTTTAGTAGTTATTTTTTTTCTGTGTAGAATTTTAAAATGCTTTCTTAAAGCTGATTTTGGTATAATTCTCAGTTAAATGCAAGGTAAAAACCTTAAAATAAAACTAAATAAAAAATGTAAATCAAAGCCCAGAAAAACATAAAACACTATTTTAAAAAAGGATCTTGTTATTATAGTAGGTAAACAGGTATAAGTTTATGATTTGTAAAGTATCAAATATACTGTTAAAATATTTATCTATTATCTAGGCTTATTCCCTCCCTGAGTTACTTTACCATAAATCACTAAGAACATAATCACATTTTTATACAAAACATAATACAAGAACTCTATGAAGTGCATATTAAATACCAAGTACAGGTACTGGGAGAGGGCGGGACTATATTGAATAAAACAAGGTCTCTGCCTTCAAAATGAAAGAAAATTTTAATATCTGGATTTTAGCTGAATTGTTTCTTGAATTTATTTTTGTTATTTTCCTGGATTGTTTTCACAATGAGCCATTTAATTAGAAAAGATGCTCTTTATGGATTTTTTGACGTTATAGCATAAAAGAAATGTCTACATTCTTACATTTTGATGCTAATATTATACCTTAAATTTCTCAAAAAAAAATTGTTGGTGTGACATTATCATAGGGACTTTGTCATCTCCACAGGTAAAAAGTACTTGAGCAAGTTTTTGGTACTTAAAATGATGGTCCTATTGTATGAGTCTTCCATTAGTGAGAAGCATATACACTAAATATGCCAAATTAAATAAGGCTTTGGGGACACAAGAATCATTTTTTAAAGTGTTATGAGTATAAATGAGGCTAATAAGTCTCTTTCTTCTTCTCAGATGTTGTTTAGCAAAAATAAAGGCTCAGATGTGCTAGGTTGAACCAGATGGCATTGCCATTTTGTAGGCCCTAAATGATCAAATACTGACAATTTTGTTTGCTTCAAACAAATGAAAGCAATACTGATAGAGTACATGTTGAGATACACAAAGACATAATGTCATTTCCTCACAAAACTGTATTTTGTCCTCTATAGTAAGAAGATATTAAGTAAACCCCCAAATTGGTTGGCATTAAATTTCATTATGATTTAATCCCTCAAGATGACTGGTTCCTGGATACAGAATCAGCATTTCTATTCTTCTATATCTCTGTGATTTTGTTGCTGACAATAATGTAGAGTTTTTTTTTAAGACAATTTATTTGCTGCAGTCAAAACCTGTGCCGTTCTAAATGCTTTTCACTGGATTACTAACTAATCCACCTTCAGATTCCCTCTCAAAATTAATCTAAACTTGAAAAGAGGTTGGAGAAGCAAACAGAGGGCAGAATGTTGTGTTTAATATGAAAATTTTTCTTGAAAAGAATGTTTTAGTGAGAATCATTGAAAAGTGCTGTGAGTGTCATTGAAGTTTATCGAGCTTTGGAATAGATCATCACAAGATAAACTGGCTTCAGACATGGGGCTTCCACATCATTTACAAGTATCTTAATTTCTTTTTCATTAGTTTTTTAAATCTATATAATATCAGTCATAATATCGTATCCTTAGCTTCAGTAGAACTATTGTTGAAATTAAATATGTAATATTCATAAACACTGTTTGCAAAATTAAAAAATCCAATAAATTTTAATAACTATTATTTTTGTATTAATTTAAAATTGCAAAAACGCAAGCACCCAAAAAATTTAACAAAAATAATCTATGTCCCAATAGCATTTTAAAGAGGTAGTTATATTACACTAACAAAGAGCAAAGAAAATGGCTCTATTTTTAAAACACTAACGTAATGTAGTACATTTATAATGATACTACCATCTAGAAATTCTTCCTCCTAGATTTTACATTTTCATATCTTCCTGAAAGAAAGCTCATTCGACTGTCCATTTTCAAATTTATGTATAATCTAAAACACTACCATAGCCTGAAATCTCTCTTCTCTTCAATTAACTAAATTAATTTTATTGTATCACAAAGTGTGAATTGACCTTTGCCATTTGCATTAATAGAAAGTATGCTCATACAGTAAGTTGTCCTCCAAGAACTATAATCTGTGTATTAGATATAGAACCATTTATTGTATTAGTTCAGATGCCTGTAGCTGCATACATGACTCAAACTGACTGAATAAGAGAACGTTTATTATCTAATATAACAATAATGTGCCATTAGTCCAGGACAGTTTGGCACATTGGTTTAACGATGTTCTCAAAGACCTGAGGTTCTTTTCTCCTCTCTTCTCTACCATACTCAGTTTGATTTTATGCTCATAGCTGCAAGAAGACTGTAGTAGGTTCAGATGAAATATTAAGATATGAAAATATCCAGGTGAAGAAAGAGACTATCTCTTTCCATGTTTTCTAGGGAGAACAGAAGCTCCTTATAGGATTTTTGCTCACTGCTTATTTGCCAGGATAGAGTTGTGTGCAAATCACTGCCAAGCGGAATAGGATTGCCATATTGGCTGAGGTAAGTCATTTAGGGTGGGAAGGATGTTGGAAAGTCAACCACAAAAATCACCTTAATTGTGCACTATTTCCTTAATCTCATATAAAGGATCATCATATGCATAAATCTTAACATAAAAATACAGGGTTCTGAGGTGCTTATTTTTTAATAGTTAGAGGCAAGAGGAAATCTCGCACTCCAGATTAGCACCTAAGTAGCATCCAACAGATAAAAAACAAAAAGAAAACAAAATGAGATTTTTATTTATTTCCTCCCACCTCCTGTAGTTGTTAATTATGCATGCTTCTGTTTTCTCCACTGGGTGATCTCTTCATGTCAGAAAAGACATTGAGTTATTGGTGTCCCACAAAAACTTGCAAGGGAAAGATGTTGATCATCTTGTTGGTCAAAATATGTTCATTTCATTTAATTTCAGAATTTGCAAGTAAGAGTAGTTGAAAACCTCAGCTTATGTACTCAAAATTTTAGTATCTCACTATCACATATAAACAGATGAAAAAGAATCACCAGACATTTGAAGAAAGCTTATAACATGAAGAGTGTCTTAACAAAGAAAGGGAAAATAGGGAATTTGGAGGAAATAGAGACTATTGAGTAAGCAGAAATCTCCGAGAGAAAATTTAAAAGTATTGCAGGTATGAAACAAAATAGGATCCTATAATAAAGAAAATATTTAAAGAACAGAATTACCTCTGTGTGTGTGTATAAAGATATAGTTGATGAAAATTTCTGGGAAGTTTAAAGTACAAAAGACAAGTAAATATATAAGAAAAAAATATACCAAGGTTAGAGGATCAATCCGGAATACCAATAACCCAGCAGGAGTTCCAGAAAAATATAACAGAAAAAATGAAAGTGAAAGTTATATTTATAACAATTAGGCAAATTTTCCACAACTGAATCATAGTTTCCAGAAGGGTCCAGAGAGTACCCACAGCAGTGATTAAAAAAAAACACCTATACCAAAACCAGTCATCTTAAAATTTCACAACAGCAAGTATAAAGCGAAGATCCTAAATTCTTAGCAAGGGTCACCTGCAAAGAAATAGGTCACCTGCAAAGCATCATGATACAGAGTGTCCTTAGACTTCTCACTGGAAGCAAGAAGAATGTGGGATAATGACTTTAAAATTCTGAAACAAGAGGGTGTATATCCAGCCAGACTACAATTATGTGTGAAGGTTGTAGAAAAAGATTTTCAGATATTCAAGGTTTTAATGCTTATACAATATCCGCAGGAAGCTACTGGAGTTTGTGCTCTGCGTAGCTCAGTGAGAAAAACAAGAAAGAGAAAGAATAGGGACACTGGAAAGAGGGCATTCCCACAGGAGTGAAAGAGATTTCCAAGTTGATGGACAAAGGAAGGAAGTCCCAAGACGACCACTAAGCAATGAGTCTAGAGAGCCAGTGGTTCAGACTGGAGCTGGAGGACAGAGGACCTCAGAAGGAATACCTCCAAGAGAAGGTTAAATTGAATGTGAATGTGTTTAGGTCCTTTGAGAAGATATTTAGAGATTGTTTGAGGATGAACTAGTGATAGTCATCCATGAAAGGTGACCAAATGAAAAAATTAACTCCAGGGCAACAAAGAGTTGAGCAAAATATGAAATGTAATTTTAATATACTACATGGAATATTCCACATGGCTTAAGTATGAGTAATATTTACTTAGTCACAATAAAAGCAAATATTGACTATTCGGTTAACCACTATAAACTAAAAATCTGACTTATGTAATTCTATTGGAAGAAAGTATATATGTGTGTGTATATGTATACATATACACATGTTTATGCATGTGTTTATGGATATGTGTTTGGCAGGGAGACAGCAGGATAAGAAAGCCCATTCTTTCTTTTTTCCATTTTGGGAGGTCCATAGATACTGTTCATTACTGAATAATCAAGAAAAAACAGGATACACATGTGATTTAGAAAACAGAGGTAAATAGAGGAAACAGCTAAAATGTTCAGTGTGGTAGCTCTGGGGACTGACAATCTGGGATATGGAAAAGTAAAACAAGAGATTGTTGTTTTGGTGCAAGAGTCATAGAACTATTGAACTCTTTTCACGATAAGTGGTAGAACTTTGATAAAATAAAAACTAAAGAAACAAATCAGTAGGTAGAATACTCATGAAAACGAAAGACAAGCTTATATTTAGTAGCCCCCAAGTGAAAATGTGAATGACTGTGGAAGCAGTCTTTTTTTTAATTTGTTAATTCTTCTCTACCTATAAAAAAGCATGCCGCGTGATGTATAATCTCTTCAAAAATTAATAATATGATATGTAAAGGAAGAAAAGAAAACCAAGGACTACCATGATATATAATCACCCCCCCACACACACACACAAATATATACGTGGTTTAAATGAAATGATGCCTGGAATATAGGCACGAGATTTTAGGCACAAAGTAGACAATAATTATATATGGAATACCTTGAAGAAAATGTCATATAATGAAGTTCTCTCCTTCTATCTCAATGTTATTTCCTTATGAATACACAGTTCAGAAGTAGGAAATAAATATTGAAATTAATACTTCTTCAAAAATTTATAGTGGGCACCTGCCTTTCTTTTAAATTTTCTGATAAATAGAAATAAATTATGTGTCATCTTAATGATTTGATAATTGATGATTCTGAAAATTAACATTTTCAAATTTTAATATTTTTTGCAATAAAGACATTCCATTATTTAAATATTATTTGTATTCTACCAGGGGAGTTTGTAAATAGAACATGTATCTATCCCAGGATAGCAACTACCTAGTAAATAGGTCCAGATGTTTAGGATAACAACTTTCCACCTGCATGTGTTTAGGACTCCTTCGCCTTCTCTCTCTCTCCCTCCCACCAAGTTCCCTTCTGTCACATCTTATTGAAATTAGCAGATGTGGATTAACTAGAGGCTTCAACAGCTTTTTAAACATTGAACAATTACAGATTTTATCAGCATGGTGATAAATAGTTATCAAGTCTTTTACTCAGAACTCCATTGGGTACTAGAAAACATTTAAATAAGCTTATGATTCTCATATTAAAATTCACTGAGTTTTCAAAGAATAGTTCTAATGACAGCCACAAAGAAATTTGGGGGAAGGGAACAGATTTTTCTGGTAAAATAGATAGTCCAATCTAAACACAATTGCTGCATTTGAACCCAAGTAGAGTTGGAGAGATGGGGAGGCCTAGTTTCCTAAGTGAGGGACATAAAGGTGGCACTTGAAGGTGAAATAGGTGCCCTGTGTAATATAAGGAGCATGTCTTTAGGGAAGCCTGCCCTGTCCAGATAAAGGGAACTCCAGTAATATCTTGAATGTACCCAAGGGTTGATCTATTCTTACGCAGATGCAGTATGCATGGTTCTGTATTTCAAGCTCCCTTCCATGCATGATGCTGGCTCCAGTGCCAAGCTAGCGAGGGAGAGAAAAATGACTACGCTATATGTCCAATTGATTCTGCCTCTCTTGTAGAGTGTGTCAAATAAATTGCATTTTTCCTGAGCCCATTTAGATGGAGTATTACCCTGCTGTGTTCCTTTGGATCCTGTACAGATTTCTGATTGCTGAATTGTAACACTAATCATAATAATTATCTATGTAATAAGTTCACAATATGAATTGTTACAGATGGTCACATTTTCTATCACAGAGCAATCAAGCTTATTTGTACCATCTACTTGCTCCGAGATAAAACAAAAGGCAACATGTAAGTTTCTGTATGTTCATCACACATTTTAAGTGGCAATTTAGGTCTCGTACATCAGAGAAAATGAGAGAAGATAAGAGCGAGTGCTAAAGAACTTTTCAGTAAAAGCATATTTGGATTTTGCTATTAGTTTTACAGATATTATCATTATATATCCAATTAAATACTAAAGATTTGTGGGTTTTTTTCACAGCAAGCAATTTCTTTTTTCCTATCTAGAATCTGAAATTCATTTTGACAAAAGAGGACATGCAAATGAATTATTATCCAAACAAAATAATAATATAATTATTGAAATAGAATGTAGAGCATATTTATGACCTTCAAAAAATGGTCTTTAGGATTGGCTGCAGTTGGAAGCTGTTTACTCTCTGTCACTTTAACAGTTGCTATATGGTGCTTTAATTAATGAGCCAAATCTGGTCACCATTTATAGGTGGTGTCAACTGAAGAGATACTTTGCTGATACTGATGCTTTGCTGAAGGGAGACTTTGTTTTCATATTCTTGTTGCTGATTCTGAAACTTAGCCCCCTTTGCTTACCAATGTTTTCTACTAGTATGCCAAAAAAAATTCATTAGAGCAAAGGGGAAATTACTTTTCCTCTGACTTTTATTTAATATTTCATCTAAACCAAAGGAGACTTTTGCTTTATGAGGGTTAATGCACAGAACCTTCTTGAAAAGACTAGCAACCTCAATTGATTGTCCTCTGTGGTCTATCTTGTATCTATTGATGACCAAATAGAAGCACATATTCATATGCATCCATTCATCTATAAAGGTGATTATATCCTGTTTCTCTGCTCTTTGAGTTCCTTTTTGGTTTATTAATGGTTTAATGTTTAGCCATTAAAATTTTATACTGATTCATCCAGAAATAAAAAAAAGAAACATGATTTTTACTTAGTAACTTCATATCATAGTCACTGTTATATGTTGTACTATTTGCACTGTATTCTCAGTATTGAAGTAGTTACTAGAAGTGTCAAGAGTGAGATTATCTAACAACTCTTTAATTACACATATGACAATAAATTTTAAACTGAATGTCACAAACCCATTTGACTAGACACACAGCAGTTGTGTTAACTGAGAGGTGAAGGATTCTGACTATTCTTCAGAAAAACAATACATACAGGGTGGACCTTTTTCTTTGGGCATATCTGATAGTTTATCCTCTTCACATTAATATCTACATGATAAATTTCCTGAAGCTAATGCAATCTTTAGCTCTTTTTTGAGCTACAATTCTCATTTGTTTGTATTTCCTGAAAACTTGATTTCCTCTTTGTTATAAAGAATAGATCTTTAAATTTTCTAACTTTCTAATTTGCGAACCAAAGGAACGAAACTGTTCTGGGACAGACAGAAGACATCAATTAATTCATTTAAACTCTAATAAAAAATAACAAAGGTAACAAACATCATGTTCCTTTTGATGACTGGCAGATAGTTAACTGAATGATTTAAAAATGTTCCAATACAAATAAATAATTCACACTTAATATTATTTTCATTAGATATTAAAGGCTGCATAGTGCAGTAAAACTTGTATAAATATGCACAGAGATTTCCATAACTATGTTCTTTATCTCTGACTCCCAAAGATATGCCTTCTTCCAAGACCACACTGTTATATAAATGATTTTTAGTCTAGCCTACATGTTTCTTTTGGTAGTTTTCAAGAGTGAAAGTTACAATAGCTAACATTTATTTTGTGCTTATTCAGCCACGTATTGTAGTAAGTGCTCTGTATGGATCATCATATTTAATTTTCACAACTTCATGAAGAAGGTACAAATATCACTCCCATTTTCAGTTCTGAAAACTAAGGTTTAGTGGAATTACTTAATTTACCCTGCCTAAGTCACAAAGCTGGGCCTAAACACTTATCTTTCTCATTCTAGAGTGAGAGAGCTTAAACATGGCTATTTTCAAGAAAAGTATTCAGGGGTATAGAGGGTATGGACATACAAAATAGCCTATAAATATCTTTTCTTACAAAATATTACTTCCAGATTCTAGGTGTTAAATCATCATTTTCTCAAGTTAAAATTATTACTGACATGCAAACATAGAACGCATGTCAAAGATTTATTAACTCACTAATGATTGAACTAGTAAAAGGGTAAATCTGTTTCAAAGATTATTTTAAGGAACCAGGTATTTACGGGCATTTGAAAAGTTAGAACTGGTTAATGCTCAACAGAGCAATAAAAAACAAAAATTGGAGGTTTTCTTTCCTAATGGACATTATTTACATCTTTACCAGACAATAACAAGTTAATGTGTAACTTCCAGAGTATAAGTCCTTAATTAATAGTAAAAGCCCCAAAAAAGTATATTCTCCTAGATGATGAAATCATCCTTGAGTTAGCTTGATGAATAATGTTTCTGCACTCTCTTGGCCTTATTTGCACGTTTTCAGTAATTTTTCTTTACACAGTTATCAAACCTAATTCCTGACACCTTGCTTGTGGCTCTGACGTCATTCACACTCTGAGACTCCCTTGTCACTCAATCTTTCCATTTAAGCCCTCCTCACTCCCTGATAGTCTATCATTTCCAATGAAGTATGAGTGGATTTTTCTTTAGCATATTTCTTTAGCGTATTTCTTTAGCACTCTGAGAGTTCTTTTAATCTGAGACTTCTTTTGTAAAAAAATCTGGGAAATTTATATCCATTATTAACTCAAATAATTATTACTCTTCATTTTTATTTCTTCTGCTTTTGAAATAAATAAATCTTATTTTCCAACGTACTTTTTCTTCTAGCTTCCCTATCTCTTAGCTTACCTTATCTTTTAATCTTTTGTATTTTTTTGTTATTTTTTTCTTTGAGAAATTTCCTTGATCTGATTTTCCAATTTGCTAACATATTCCTCACCTGTATCTATATGATTATTTAATTCCACCTACGTTTATTTTACTATTATATATATATTCTATTTATTTTGTATATTTCCTTATCTTTGTTTCGTCTTGATAATTTCGCCCCTTTTATCTTTCAGTTTGTTATTTGACTAATTTTAAATCTTAAAATTAAATATGTTCTAATACTCCTTCTAGCAGAATCAGTAGCTGTCTTTCTCAAATGTCTTGTTATTTGTACCTGTGAGTTCATTTTCCCTTCGGAATATAAGCTTCTCTGTCTTTCATTGCTTTGGAGGAAAGCCAGACTAAGTGTCAACTCCTATGTGCTAAAGGGATTTCGAGGGAGGGGGAATAAGTGAGTCCCAAAGTGGAAAGTCCCAGGGAGTTTGGAGATGGTATGGGGAAGTAGCTGTCCAAATTTATTCTCTGTCTCTTTTTTGTCAGGGCTTCTGTGCTATTCTGATTTTATTCTCGAGGACGCCTGTATTAGTACTCATTAGTCATAGGTGTGGAGCAGGCACTCTGTCCCAAGACAGTTTTATGGGAGAAACTGAAACGGAGCTCCCATGGATCTCTCCTAGTTTTACTCTCACAGGCTGCCTCCTGCCCAGCCCGGAGCACCGCCTCACACATACCAGTTTAAACTTCTCTCTGTCACCACAAGATTGCTTACATTATACTTCTAGTTGTTTGATTTATTTTTACTTTTATCATTAAAGTCACATAAAATTTGAAATAATACTTTTTATTGAACATACACAATTTTACAACAGGACACAGGCACTATAAAGTGAAAAACACATAGTTCAGATGTGAATACTTCATTGTCAAGTTTCTATGAAATGAAATAATACTTCTATTAATGGAAATGCTCCATACTCTATATATATACATTTGTTTGCAGTCTTTTAAATGTGTTTCACGGAGGAAAAGGAAAACCTAAATATCTTTCAATCTTGATTTTTTTTATCATGGCTGTAACTGAATTATCACTTGGAAATGCTCTATTTTACAAGGCAAAGAAATGTAGCAAAAATCTTTAACATTTATTTCGACCTAGTTGAAAGATGGCACGGAAATCTAGGCCTTTCATCTCTTCTTGAATGATTTCTTATTCAAACTCAGCTGGAGTTCTGAGAGCAAAACATTCTGCTTTCTTGGATCTTCAGTCGAGGGAACCTTTAATTCACTCTGCTTCATAATAAATCTGGAGAGAGCCAGCTATGACACAATATGTGACGGCGTGCCCTACTTGAATAGTGCATGGCTTTCAATTCTGCAATAACGTATGTTCTCTCTTCATTGATTTATTTCAGGCAAAATATACGTAAATCATTAGGCTAAAGATATGTCCCCTCATTGATTTTGCATATATCTAAGCTATTGTAAGCAATTTTAGGCTGAAAATATTTCTTTGCTGTTTGTGAAGATTGTGAGCAACTGAGCTACTTGGCTATTGATATGCAGGGTTCAGAGTTCAGGTTTGGTGTATTAATTATTTTCCAAGGTAGTCTTATACGTTTAGACTAAAAGTTTGTATGTTTTTTCTTTTGTGTTTAAGTTTTAGAACACACACAGTATGTAGTCATCTGAAAAACTGACAAAAGTACTCATGACATTTCTCTTGTAAAGAATAATACTTTAAAGTAAAATTTTAATTTGAAGAGAAACTCTACATCTTAGGACATGGCAGAAAGAGAGAGCAGTAACATGATTCCATGGAAAAAAGTTGGGGAATGAATTTCACTTGACATGTGAGATGATTACTACTGACTTCAGGAAGAATTGATTCTTGCTGTCCATAGGATAATAATCACTGTGTGTCTGGATGGTGCACTGTAGAGTTACTGGTTCATCGGAAATACTGACATGAATCTTTGATCTATTTATAATAGCACCGGATGTTTTCTTATATCAACTTTAGCAGAGGTAAAAAAGGATGGGAATGAAAATGGTTTAATGCACAGGTGCTTCCACTACCATTGTACTTTTGTGTTTCGGGTTATAATGCAGGTCCTTAACACAAATCCCATTTTTCACATAATGTAATAACAATACTGCTGTTACATAGTGATTGGTATTACAAAATGTGCTGTGAGATAAATGCTGTTATTATGAAAATCCTATTAGCGAGTCCCTATGTACTGTACATGCAGGGCAGATTTATTAACATTCACTCTGTAGTCACTTTCCTGAAAACAATTTTACCAGCTATGAAATACTATGCAATAATGCCATTAATAAATGTATCTAATTGCAGTATATAAAAGTGAAATGTTGAATAGCTTGAAATGGCTTCTGTGAATGGTGAGATTATTTCAAGTAGATGCATTGAGCAACGAATGCACTATGTTCCCCCTTTTTTATACTGCCACATGCCAAGTAATAGATCATTAAAGAACATAGTCAGACAGTTTGGCTAATGAGAAAATGTGGGTTCTCTTACAAAAAGCTGTCAGTAGATGGCAATGTGACTATTTTATAAGGCACTTTTATTCCATATGGAACTAAAAACTTGAGATCACTCACATTTGCTACCTAAATTACTGTAATTTTTCCCCAAAAAAGGGCTCCAAGAGCCATTTTAAACTATTCTTTGAATAATTGATAGTTACAAATGAAAAGCCAAGCCTAGAATTTCCAAAGTGATCAAAGCTGTTTTAATTTTCCATTGGTCATGGTTGAATAAAAATAATGTTACAAACTATACCATCAATAACTAGGGATTGCAGAGCCCCCATTTCAAAGTAAAGCACTTTTAGAAAATCCATTTATACCCTCACTTAGGCACTGTGACCAGCTATGGCCCACTGGTACACTATTTATTACAAGACTCAGAGGAATAATATTGCATTGAAATTTTTATTTCATTTTGTTTTCATCTTTTCTTTTACCCTTTCAATCTCTACTTATCCAAATAAGTCACCTCCGTCGTATTTAGTGATGTTTTATACACATACTCACATGTACATATATTATATACATGTGCAAGTTATAAAAACCAAAAAAGAATAATATATTCTGTATAGAAATTTTGGGACTTGAGTTTTGGCTAATGTGGAAGTCCTAAGAAAAGGAAAAATGTGTTGAAAGTCTTGAACAATTCTACTACAAGATACAAAGATGTTATTCAGTGCTACAGAAGTATTTAATCATATTGGGTCTTAAACTTGTGATTCCATTTTAGAGTGTACGAGGGGTAAAAATGAAGATATATTATGAGGTGTAGGAGTCTATGAATGCCCAGTGTGGTAGAACGGATAGACATTGGTCAGTTAAAAAATATGATTACTTGTCATAGTCTAACCTGTGGGGAAGTCAATTACGTAGTCTGGGTTACCATTTTATCGATAAGGTGAATGGAAGTAAATTGTCAGTATATAACATTTCTTCAGCTAGGATTAGTGATTGAAAGTCTAGCCTCACTCTGACCCAGCTTTGATCAGCAAGGCACATCAAAATGGGATAAATCCAATCCTGAGGATCCTATTCAGTCCAGAATCACTAAGACCTGATTAGAGGCCACCCCAAATGAACTATAAATTCAATTCACATCTTGGAAGTTGGGATTTTCAGGGGCTGGCTACTATTTTCCCATAACTTCTTAAAAGAATTCTTGAATGTGGCAATGGAAAGTCCATAAACCACAAAGGATGCTTGGATCTGTATTTAGATATATAATTTAAAGAATAATTTTGCAGTGTTTAAAAGTAAGGATAGCACCCCTTGTAGAAATATACAATATAATATTTACATATATTAAAGAATTAAGAGAGATAATCAACTTGTTTTGAAGTTTTGATTTTATAATTTGAAAAAAAAATCAGAAGTTCTCTCTTATGATGTATTTTAGATAAACCTTAGCAGTTTGTATTTTAAGGACAAATACAAATTAAAAATAAAAGGCTGAATTCTCACTGCTGAAATGGGGGAAGACGTTTCCCTCCTCTTCTTTTTCTCAGAGCAGTTACCTTAGAAACCTTGTAACTGTAGTATTTTCTCATCTATTTGAAATGTATATAAATCCTTTTGAAGACTAAATAGGCCATTTGTCAGTTGGCCCTTTGTCAGCTTTATGACCCAGGGAAGTCTTTCTCAAAAACCTATAAGCCATCTCTCTGAATCACTAACATCAAGGAAGATAGTACTGCTTTCTCTCAGTTTCTGTGAGAGGTCAGGAGCCTAAATTCATGGTGGTCATCTTGCTCCAAGATGCAAAACTACCTCTGGTCACAAAGGTGAGAAGTCTGTTTTACTTCCAGGTAAAGCTAGGTAGCTAACACAAATGGTCACCCCCATTACCAGGTTGAGTTAGGATGAATTATGTGTGACAAATGGTGTTGTCAAGTCCTCTTACTTGAGGACTAGTTATTGTTTATATTGATAATGTGGATGTAATGCATCTATCTGCTTGGCTATATAAAAGAGTGAGATTTCTTTTGGTTTTCACAATCTCTTAGCTGATTTCCTGAGACACTCACTACATTCTGGTGTAATGCTTATTCAACAATAAAAAGGTTTTCTTTCTCTACAACTTTTGTGGAGAAGATTTCTAGGTTGGGAGAAGATTTTGTTTTTAATTATATTTCCCCAACAGTATTTAACCAGAATTCAGATTTGATTTCCTTGCTTTGGATTTTCTTCCTACCAACTCAATTCAACCTTAAATATTGCTCTGGGCAAGAGTCAGATTCCTATACTAGTTACCAAATCCTATTGATATAGTTGTAATTTATCTTCATGATTGTTCATTTTTCATTGAAGATAATTGTGTGCCTTATAGCATGCCACTTTCTTTCGAAGAAAGCAATCAAGCAAGACATAAAGAAGAAAACTATCAGGGAAAATTTAATATTTTTAAAAATAAGGAAGCAAATCCTTTAGATGAGTTTCCATTTTTAAAAAATCCATGAAGTTGTATGTGAAATGTTTTAATCAATAAAAATAGCTTTGCTTGGTGACATTTGTAGCTAAAACAGTGTTAAAAAGAGGTGTAAAACTAATAAAATACTTGTCAGAGTTCTATGATTCCCTTCATGAAGGAAATGATATTTATCATTAAGAAGGATTTATGCATATTTCCTATTGAAGTAGAATCTTTTTTTGAAGAGAAACATAAGAAGCCAGAGACTTTGGATTTCCTTTGGAAGTAGACAAATTAAAATAATTGAGATCTATATATTTTAAAGTATCTTTCCTTCAAATACCCTTGAAGTTGTTCTTTAATCAATAGTTTCATTAGACGTTTCTCCATCTGCCATCAGCACATACATATGTGAGTGAGAAAACCTGTTCTGGGAAGTGATACTTTAATAAATATTTTTAAATCAAGTGTCTGGGTAGAAGGTTATATACCTTCAATTTTGCAAGATTTTCTTAAAGACTAAAATACAAAAACATATTTTTCCCTTATAAATAGCAATTTTCTGCCTTTTAAAAACATAGATGATTTTTTCTTACTATACTAGAGAGGCTTAGAATAATAACCATAATATATCCATAAAGCTTTTCTAAGTTTTATCATTCTTGCTTTGTTTTTGTTATAAAACTATATACAGCAACATAAAATGAAGCCCATTGACCCACCCTCAGTTCTTTAATAGAGTTTGGAAATCAATCTTAAAGCATAGATTTGATTCTTCAAGAAGAGGGAGTTGAAAGAATAGCATATATAATCCGAGTATTCTTAATATCTGAACTCTTTGCTATCCAGGCCTTCTAAATTATTAGGTGTTGAAGGTTAGATTGGATATCATTCAAAATGCAATTTTCCTTGGACTGGCAATAATATTATAGACTGGCCTAAGACCTCAAAGTCATAAGTTATTATCAATCTGTCTTCAGAAGAGATGTTATTTCATAAAAATCTTTAAGGTTAAAGGAAGAGACTCAACTTGCATTAAACATCTTTTACCTCCATTGTTTGAGGAGCAGTATACAGCAAATTTTCTATACTTATTTATTCTGGAAAATTCCATGATGAATCGATTGGGAAACTTATTACTTTTCGGACATTGACATTTAAACACCGATTTACACCAACTGTATTTTCTGCATGCAATCAAGCTTCATTGGTATCTTTAGTGTTCGAAGTATTACCAGGTATATCAGAGTGCTAAACAAGACTGTGTCAGATTCTGTTGTTGAGAATAAAAACTTCTTCATTTCTCAATATACTTACTCTGATTTATTTAGAATTTTAGATGTAGTCTTCATATCATGCTGAAGAGTAAATATTTGAAGGCTAGATGAAATTATAGTCCTACAGAGTTGGAAGGGTCCTTAGAAACTTTTAGTTGGCTTCTTTTTTCAGTCTGAGCTACATTATCTTAGAGATGTGAGAATAATTCCAAGAGTATTTTCAAGAGTAACAATCTGTTTTAACATATAGCAACCCTAAGTCTAAGGAAACTGTTCACAAAACCAAATCTGTTACTTAAGAAAATGGTTTTCACTTATTCTCTCTTAGATGGAATAGAGTTTACCAAAAGTTTCTTTGATATAGTCTGAAACAGTTAATAAATTACAGCCCTCAACTTGTGATTTTCCTATTCGAATAGTAAATTATTTTTTTCTCCAATTTTAGCCATTGG
Organism: Tapirus indicus; assembly: GCA_031878705.1. Classification (NCBI taxonomy): domain Eukaryota; kingdom Metazoa; phylum Chordata; class Mammalia; order Perissodactyla; family Tapiridae; genus Tapirus; species Tapirus indicus. The sequence goes on along the minus strand of CM062919.1, from coordinate 133,445,214 downwards.
AAGGTACATATGTTTATTTTTCAAGGCATATCTTGATTTTGAAATAATATCTTAGTTTCTCACCAAATTCAGATAGGTATATTACATTTCTAGGGAAGTCATTTAAAAATTTTTTTAATTTTCTTTTTTACCTTAAAGAGTCTTTTTTTAAAAGAAATAAAATTAATACTTGCTTCACTGTTTAATTTTTTTCAGAAAATTAAGTGTACTCCAGTACTTAGATGTTTATTTTGAAATTCTGTAAATTAAAATATTCTTTGGGAACAAAGTATTTTTCATTTAGTAAGAATTAGATCTACATATTTAATAACTATTACTTTTAAATGCATAATTATCATAAGACTTCAGATATTTAATAATTATTTACCCTGATTCACACCCAGATTGATAGTAAAATCATTCTTTTTCAGTAACATCTTCAACTAGATTTTATGTTCTGATCTTATGGAGGCCAACTGGGTTTTGTAAGTCATCAGCATGCTATAAATGGTGAAATAATTATTTATTTAGGGTTAACTAACTTTAATAGCAGCTATAGCAAAATGAAAAGGAAATGGGATTGATCAAACTAAAAAATGATTAGTATTTTTATGTGCTGTGAACTCCAAGCAACGATTGTGGAGATTACTTAAAGCCAATGCTGTTGGCTTCTGAGGTTGCTATAATTCTTCCAGTGCTCCACTGGGAAGGGTTTTAAACTGCTTTTTAAAATTGTTTTCTTTCTTATGCATCTAAAATAACAACTGGTGGTCAATACCAATGGCTAGGTCCCTACTATTCCCAAAGCTTAGGAGTAATTAAACATGATTTTATCCTTTTCCAACATTGGATAGGAAAGGTGCTCACATACAGGTATTTGTTTTGAGAGAAAGTAACTGATTAATAGTGCACAACGGGCTAGTAGTCGCTTCTTAGCAAACAAGGAAGTACTGGAATGGAACACCTTAAATAAAAGAAGAAAACGGCATGGTCTTGGAAATTATTTACTATTTCTATATCTGAAATGTACATTGATTTTTTAAATATATGCATGAGTATAAATACCATAACATTATTCATATTCATATCTGAATCAGATATTCATTTCACACCTAATATTTACATTATGAATTCATTATTACTGTTGCAATTTACATTATTCATTTTAAAGGTCATTGTATGTGTATTGTTAGATCTTTTTATAGCTTCTATTCTGCATTTGTGAATGCAAATTTATATAGAAAATAGAAAACATTCTACCTTACTGGTACCCAACTGTAGCAAATTTGCACTGTAAAATTTGAAGAAAATTAGCTAAGATTTTGTCCAGAACAAATATCTTTAATGACATTGTTTCATTAAAAGTATCGTAAGTCCACAACACTACAGTTCCACAATGCTGACATCTAAAAGTCTAAAAATCACAAAAAATTTTTGAAACTAATTTTTAATAAAACCTTTCCAAAACTGATATCACTATTTATAGCATTTATTTCTCTTAGAGTGGGTATTCATACAGTTCAGTATAAATATATTAAGGTGTGACTACTGTGTGGGATGCCAACCTTGCTGTGAGAATTATACAGTACACAATATATACATCAAATTAACCTTACAAAATATGACAAATTCCAAATTACGAGGCACACTTAGCCCCAAAGGTTTTAGATAAAGAGTTGAGACTTGTTTTGTTTAAACCAAGGTGAGATTTTAAACTATTCTATTCTGAAGGTGTATAACAAATTATTTGTACACTATCAATTTGTTATTGAGGGTCATATAGAAAAATATTAAAGCTGATAGGTACTTAGAAATCATGCACTTCAATCATGCACCCTCTTTTGTAACAAAGAAATTGATAGCCAAGAAAGTAAATTATTTGTTTAAAATCATACAGCCAATAAGTGAATGATAGAAGGGCTGACTCCAACTCTCTGTGCTATTATCACCTCCTGTAAAGAAAAAATAAAAAGTGGAGGGAAAAAACTTACTGTGGCAGCAGAAGAAGAAAAATGTGGTGAAATCTTGCAGTTAAATGAGGGAAATGATGCTGGAACAATTGGATATCCATATGGAAAAATGGACTTTGACCCCTACCTCACATCATACACAAAAATCAATTCAAGATGAATCATCGTCCTAAATGAGAAAAGCAAATCAATAAAGCTTTAATAAGAAAACATAAGGGATTGTCTTTCTTACCTTGCTATAGACACAGATTTCTTAAGTAGGGTAGAAAAAGCACTAGCCATAAAAGGAAAACAAAAGATAACTTGGACTTCTAGAAAAAGCAAACAGTCTTCTTCTTATCAAAAGACACAATAAAGAGAGGAAATTGCAAAATGCAGAATAGAAAAAAAAAAAAAACAGATGTCCACAATTTTCTGATGAATATATCAGGAATATATAATGAACTACCAGAAATCAAGAAGAAAGATAAACCACCCTATTAAAACACACACACACGGTTGAATTCACTTCACAAGAGAAGGTGTCCAGAACAACAATGGCCAAAGAAAAGAAGCCCGGTAATATTAATCATCAGGGATGTGCAAATTAAGCCAAAATGAGATAGCACTACACCCATCCAAACTGAGAAAACTAGAAAGACAGATAACACCAAGTTTCGCCAAGCTTGTGGAGAAACTGGAACATTCCCTCACTCTGGAGGGAGTGTAAATAGGTACAATCACTTTGGAACACTGTTTGGCAATATTTACTAACCCTAAATATGCACAGAGAAATCTCACAGGTGTTATAGTGAATGGAAAAAAAAAAAAGCCAAGACAAAAGGGAACCTACTGTATGGTTTCAGTTATATGAAGTTCAAGACTTGGCAAAGTTAATCAATTATAATAAAATTTAGAATAGTGGTTGCCCTGGAGGACTGGGAAGGGACCCATGGGCACTTTATCGGGTAATGGAAAAATTCCATATCTTGGTCTGGGTGTTGGTAAAGCAGGTATATGTATACTCAAATTCCTTCTCGAGCTGCACACTAAAAATTAGTCACTTAAAACAGTATGTTCATGAGGTACCTAAATAAAAGGATGAAAAAAATGCAGTGGAACCTAACTGGGTAAGTTCATTTCAATTTGAAGAGCTAGAACACAATTCACAAAAACAATAGTACTTGGACTAAGCATTTGCTCAATAAACAATCATTACGTTTCCTCTATTTGCTAGCCGTTGGTTAGATACTAATACCTGGAAGATAACAAGTTGTTACCGTCAAGGAACTTAGACTGATGGTCACACGTGCTGAGTAGAATGACTAAATAAAAGAGAAAAGATGATTCCAAGCTAGAAAAATGTGTTGTCGTAGTGAAGTGTGCAAGTGCATGAATTATTTACAAGATGAAAATGTTCAGTGTGATGGAGTATAGGTTTCATTGAATATATGATAATCCCAACTCCAAGTTTCTCTACCTGTATACAAATATTTCCATTGTCCTTCTTTGTCTGTCTGTCTTTCTGTTTTTCTTTCTCTCTCTCTCTCTTTCTTGCCTTAATTCTTTTAGTTACTCTTTTTTTTCTTCTTTCACTAAATTTGCATTGATCCCCAACTCATACAATTTATATACTCTAATGGGCCCATTATATTAGTGTTGTAATTATATATCATCTATATACGTATAGCTACATATGGCTATATCACCAGAAAGAGAGATTCAACGGGATCCTAAGTCCTTAAATAAGCAAGAAATCACAAACCGCTGACTGAGTTTCCAAGAGTGATATGCAAAAGGACATTCTGATCTCCAGTGTAAACTCTTACCCTATTGAATCAGTCTGGGATGGACACTATGCGTCCTGCGAGGATTATTTTTAACGCTCTAGCTTGAGTCATTGGTCTTTTTCCCCCAAGCCCACCCCCTAATTCTGATCTCAAGGAAAAAGAAGTGTTTTTCGTTGAGGTCTAGAACAAAGCTGGTGCATTGATTCAACCCCAGGCCTGCACAGGGCAGGAAAAGCCTTAGAATCACAGAGCAGCACAGCCTAGTAGTTGCCATCATAACTTTGAAGATGGAAATATTTGGATTCTAAGGTCAACTCTGCCTCATGTTTGACCTTGAGCAAGTTGTTTAACCTCCCGACCTTCAACTTCTCCTTTTATAGATAATGAATAATACTTATCGAGTGCTTACTATATGCCAACCATTGTTTAAAGCATTCTATAAGTATTCATTCATTTAATGCACAAAGCAACGGAATTAAAAGGACATTATTATTGTCATCATTTTACAGATGAGGAAACTAAAGAAAAGACAGCTTAAGTAACTTGTTTGAGGTCGCATAACTTGTAAGTGACTTACAGACTGTTTTTGAGACCTAGTTTGGGTCCAGAGTCCACATGCTTCTGACTACTATGAAATACTGCTTTACGATAACTAGCATTAAAGATAATAATAGTACCTACTCCTGGAGGTATTTCAAAAATACATTTAATTAGCATATGTAAAGTCTCTTTAGAAAGTTCCCAGCATATAGTAAATATTCAGTACAGGTTAGTAATCATTGTTATTTTGTTGACCGAGGAAGAAGTCACTACAATTTAAACAGCAGGTATTTATTTGATCAATTAGAATTGCAACTTGGGAGGCACAGATCCAGGCAGAAACCAAAAATGTGCCCCAAGGAAGGCAAGGGTTTATACAGACAAAAAGAGATAAATCACACAGGTTGTTCCACAAGATGTGTCATTGGTGCTAGCAACAACTGCTATTCTTTGGCTACGTGTGATTTGTTGCAAAGGCCATTTCCAAAGCATAAAGTTCTTATCTACAGGAGTAAGCATTTTTCTATTGGAGTAAGCATTTTTCTTAAAGGAAGGTGAAGGTAACAAGAGTGAGGCACAGTTCAAAAGTCACATTCCACCTGAGTGGAGATGTACTGTACATGCATAAGCTACACTTTCTTAATGGCCTCCTAGCTCCATTTTAGAAGCCCCCAAATATGTTACTCCATTTTGTTATTGCTGTCCACATTTTCCCCTTTTGATCAAGATCTTTCAGCAGAAAGCATCATAGATAAACCATTCGACACATATATGGGTATTGATATTTTCTCCATTACCAGGAAGGCTCACTCCTGAGAAGTCATGTCCCATGTAGGGGGTAAAGCGAGATGCTTAACCATCAGTAATAGTAATGCAGTCGGAGGCTTTGGCCACGTCTGGCCAATAAGGAAGCAGTCAGGAAATTAGTCTGAGGCACAGTCTTTATCTGGAAAAATTATCAAGTCCTTTGCTTGCTCAGAGTTGCAAGGTTGGTGGATCATCTCAAGTCACTGAGCAATCATCACCCTGGCAGTAGAGACAGACATACAGCATTGTGAAATGCAAATCATTAGCAGTTTAAAGGTGGCAAAGATTGAACAAATCAGAACAATAATAATAAGTAAGGCTTGGAACCCTGATCTCAAAAAAGCTCTGAACCCAGAGGGTAACCAAACAAATAGGTCAAAATGGTCTAGGAGGCCAGTGAGATGATGTATGCAGTTGAGGAGATTTATATTATCTTTTATGATTTTTAGCTTTGTTTTATGTGACCAGAATCATTTACATGAAAGCAACATTATTCTCCCAAAAGTGTGCAAGTACCCTCTTGTTGAGCAGTTAGGATATCAAGAGCCCTTTGATTTTGAAGGACAACTTCTGCCAGATTGCCTATTTGACTCTGTTGATATTCAGTAGCTTGCTGAGTGGTATCGAAAGTTGAAGCCATCATGAGGAAGAGGTTACCAACGGCCTTTTCAAGGTCACTTATCCCATAAGTGGGAAATAATGCTCTGTCAAAGTCATATCCTATTCCTGTTTTGGCGACAATTGGATCGTATATAGGAAGTCCCTGAAAGTCATAGTTTCTTTTGACTCTCTTGAGTTGATATGAGAATGAACCAAGATTTGGGATATGAGCAGTAGAAGGAAGATTTTTTTCTAATGGTATCATTTGGGGCAAGTGTTACTGTTCCATATCATCCTTTCCAGATCATCCTTTCCAGAAAATGAGGAGAGGGGAAAAAATATTGGAGTCACACAGAAAAAAGTCTCTGGTGTTTTCAAGAGATATGGCATAAGTAGGTTCATGCACCCACATTCTTTTGTTAGGTTCAAAGGAGGAAATCTCATGGTCAGAAATGTAATTGTTCTCACAGGGGACATGTAATCAGAACTAGTAGTGTTGTGTGAATGATTATAGCAACAACAAAGCTTTCTATTAATTTGGAGAGGAAGATGAAATGGATTTTGGCCAGCTGAATTTTGCTGAGGGTCCTTAAGGCTATTACAGTTTTTATTTAATTTCCACCATTCTCCTGATTTTTGATCTATACTCCAATAAGTGACCGTTAAGGGGAGTATGAATTGCCATTTCCATTATTGGGGGAGTGCCCCCACCATAGAGACACATCAAGAGATATAACATCATAATGATTTTCTGAACCCCAGCGAGGTATGAATTCAAGGCCACAGAATCATAGAAAAGGGTGAAATTACAAATATTAAGTGGTAAGTAACTCGAAGTTTTCTCAGCGCCATTTATATTTTCAATACACAAGGAAAGATTATGGGTGAGTACCCAAACTTGGGTAAGAGAGACACAGCAATGAGCTAGAGGTATCCAATGAAATGAGGTAATATCTGGGGCTTGTTTTCCAAAGGTCAGCTGATAGCTAGTTTTAAAAATGCCATAGGAAAGCTGCAGGTCTTTTCTGGTTAGATTCCTCAAACCTCCTAAGGATGGAGGCTATGCTACCACTTCAGGAATATTGTGGGTGTGGTTTGCCCTCATGCATATCTAGCAATTGGTAAGGTTGGCACTCTTAGCCAGTTTCTGTAGGGTTGAGAAGAAAGGATGAGATGAGTTGATGCAAGTTAGCCTGCAGCTTATGGTAATAAGCATCATTAAGGAAGCTCTCATCCAGATTCCAGACATTTTGTTACTAATTAATTAGTGATTTAATTAAACAATTTTAGATGGTTATTATGAAAAGATTATTATAATTAACATCTTTATGATTAATTTTTAGTCTATTTGATATGAAATGTAGTGGAGGTGAAAATAAGGAGTGAAGTATTGAGGTGGGTAAGGACAGTAGGGAAGTGATTAAACAATATTTAAAAGGCAATCTAAAATACGAGGAAGGTGATCTGTATCACGTAACAGTATTAGGATTGCTATTATACCCAGGAGTATGATTATTGTAACAATTATAAAGTAGGTACATGATTTGTGAATTACAAGGGTTTAGAAGAGGAAGTTATGAGTCAGACAGATGCCTAAAATTTGTTGGCTATATCTTGAATTTCTAAAGATAGGAGGCGTTCTCAATAAACTAAGTTTAGAAATAGAAGTATTAGGAGGGTAACAAGGGCAGTGTTTAGTACACCGAGCATTCAGGTGGAAAGGAATGAGATTAGAAATGCAGGTCTGGTCCTATGTATTGGGATTCACAGTCTACATCAGATGTCATCTGCTTCTCATCCAGGTGATTGTTGTTCTGGGGCAAGTTTTGATAACTTTATTTTAAGATCACCAACAGGGTTATAAGTCCAGTCAGGGGTGGTAGATGTGAGAACCTTTTTTAAATGAGAAACATGAATTCATGAGTCAATACCTTTTAACTTTGCAACACAAGGATTAGTTAGCAATATCTGATATGGTCCCTTCCAGTGAGGCTGGAGGGAATCCTTATAGAGGTGCTTTTTCCAATAAACCATATCTCATGTGGTGTTCCATGCCTTCGTCTCCTGGGAACATGCTCTGAAAAGATTGTTCTAGCAGTCTTTTGTTTGTTTGGAGGGCTCGTATTAAGTCCTGAGATACGTCATTATGTCATCTTTGAGTAGACTGGGTTTATAGGCCCCTTGGTCCAGTCTCATTAGTCTCCTAGTAATAATTTCAAAAGATGAAAGTTTAGGGGCAGGCCTGGTAGCATAGTGGTTAAGTTTGCACACTCCACTTTGGTGTCCCAGGATTCACAGGTTTGGATCCTGGGTGCAGACCTACACATTGTTCATCAAACCATGCTGTGGCAGTTTCCCATAGACAAAATAGAGGAAGATTGGCACAGATATTAACTCAGTGACAATCTTCCTCACCAAAAAAAAAAGGGTGAAAGTTCATATTTCCTGAAAGGAGTGGATCTGAGATTTAACAGTACCAATGTGAGAGCTTTTGGCCATGGCAGATGGAAAGATTCCATAAGCTTTGCCAATTGCATTTTTATAATGTTATTGGTTTGTTCCGCAAGTCCAGAGAATTGAGGATGATAGGAACGGTGAAAATGTTGCATTATTAGGCAAACACGACAAATAGATTGAATGGGTCCCTTGGTCACTGTGAAGTTCTGAGGGTATTCCCCAATTAGCGACAATTTTTTCCAACAATAGCTTTTCTACTGCCGAGGCTGTAGCTCTACAACATGGGAAAGTTTCAACCCAATGGGAAACGTGCAAACCATTACTAAAACATACTTGTACCCTTGAGATGGTGGCCACTGGATTTTATCCAGTTTTCCAAGGTTATGTTTCGGACAAATTTGACGTTTATTATAGACATGAGAAGCTACTTTAGGTGAACGTTTCCAATAGTATTGCTTTCCCCAAAGCATCGTTTTATCTGAACTCCAATGGGTCAAGTCATGTATATAGCCAATGATTTGTTCCTGGAGGCAGTCAGGGAAGACTGGTTAGTTGTTAGGGCCGTATCTAAGGTTGGTTTTGGTGTTAAATTGGGAGCCTTATTCAGTCCAATAATTTTTCTTTCATTCAGAGGCTAATCTGGGGGCCTCCTGAAGGATATATTTAAAGTCTTCTATTACTGCTTTGAGTAGAGGTGATAAGGAGTGTTCTAAGACCGTTTTTTCTTTCTTTTGGAGGGCTGCCTATTTAGTAGCTGATCAGCCAAATACTTCCCTTTGGCTTCCTCTCTATCTGCCATGGAATGTCCAGGAGTCTTTATAATACCTAAGGATTTAGGCTTTTGAATAGTGTCTAAAAGTTCCAAAACCTGTTTGCTGTTTTTAATCTTTTGCCCTGAGGAGGTAAGAAATCCTCTCTGTTTCCAAAGCATGCCAAAATTGTGAACTACTATGAAGGCATAGAGGCTGCCCATATAGACATTAGCAATTTTACCTACAGCCAAAAGGCAGCCTATATAGTTAGTGCTCTTAGTTCAGCCTGTTGGGCTGAAGCGGCTATTGGTAATGGCCCAGCTTCAATAGTCTGTGTTAGGGAGACAACGGCATTTCTGGCTCAGTATGTTCCCGTTTCATCTTTAAGATAAGAACCATCAGTAAACCAGATCAGATCTGCATTGTCCAGCAGAGTGTCTTGTAATTCTGGTCCAGAAACTAGAAGTTAGTCTGTCAGAGAATTGAAGTCATGAGGCATTTCATCAGCAGGCAGGGGTAGCAGAGTGGGGGTGTTTAGAGAGTGACAGTGGGTGATAGTAACATTAAATAGTGACAGTAGTAGAATTTCATAGGAGGTTAGTCTGCTAGAGGGTAGATGTTGAATAGGATGGGAGTTAAGGAGGGCTTACACTGAATGGGGAACATATACAGTAAGTGGAGAACCCATGATTTTTTCTTCTACGCTTTCTAAAATAGGCCAGTGTTGGTCTCCATGTTTGTTGGGTTAAAACACCCAGTGCGTTTCGTTCTCTTTCATGTACGAAGAGAAAGAATGGTAAACCATAATTGGGATGTCCTAATGCTGGAGAATCTAGGAGGCTTTGTTTAATTTTAATAAGGGCTTCCTGGCCTTCTTTGGTCCATGTGAGGCTCTGAGGTTGATCAGTTTTAAGGAGAGAATACAGTGGTTGTGCTAGGGCTGAAAAGACAGGTTCCAATTTCTGCAGTATCTGGCTAGTCCTAAGAACCCTTATAGTTGTCGTTTGGTTTGGGAGCAAGGAAAGGGCAAGATTACCTGGATTCTGTCAGGGCCAATAAGTAACCCTTGTGTTGAAATGAGGTGTCTGAGGTATTTAACTTGAGGCAAACAGAATTATAGTTTTTCTTGATACCTTATGTCCCCTTTTGGCCAGCTCCTTTAAGAAATGCAATCTATCTTCATAGGTGCCTCCTTGGAAAAGGAACAAAGAAGGAGATCATCTACACATTGTAATAAAGAAGAGCCTTGGGAAAATTTAATATCTTAAATGTCAGCCTTTAAAATCTGATAAAAATAAGTGGTGCTTTCAGTGTACCCCTGTGTGATAACAGTCTGGGTACACTGTTGTTTTTCCCAGGTAAAGGTGAATAGGAACTGGCTTTCGGGGTCTTTGGGGTCAAGCGGTATGCTAAAGAAGGCTCTACAAAGGTCTATGATAGTGAGGGTTTGGCTGCTAGGAGGAGTGGCGGAGAGCAGAGTGTGTGGATCAGGCACTACAGGGTGTCGGGAACAACAATATTATTTAGTGCCCCGGGATCCTGAGCAAACCTCCATCCCCTCCCATGGGGTTTTTGAACAGGGAGGACAGGAGGAATACACGAGCTAGTACAAGGGATAATCAATCCCTCTGTAAATAGTCTTCAAGTATGGGTTTTATGCCTTTGATCGCCTCGGGGTTCAAGGGGCATTGCTCTATGTTAGGTAAGGGTTTCCTTCCACTTATTTGGATTTTAATGGGCAGTGCAGAATATATGCACCCAATATCCGTGGTGGAATTCTTTGACCAGAGGGATTCAGGAGCAGTGTCTAGGAGAGGGTCTGAATTATGAGTCTGTAGAGAAAGGATGTGGATAGATATTAAGATGTTGGGACCTTCTTGAGGATCTACATTTGGGGTTCAAGACTTAAAAATATTTCTCGCCTTTGAGAGAAAAAAATCTGTGCCTGATGTGCCTCAAAAAAAAAAAAAACCTTGTCCTAGTAGATGGATGGGAGCTGAAGAAACTAAAAGGAAAGGATGACACTCCTGAATGGGCCCTAGTTGGAATGAAATAGGAAGGGCCTTAAAAACTATCATATGGTGATTAGAAATCCCAACCATTTGAATAGTTTGAGTATTCTGAGGGAGGGGACAAGAGAAGCTAGTGGGGTTTAAAATGGAATAGGTGGCCCCTGTGTCTATAAAGGGCTTGGTAAACTTCTCCCAATGGTGAGATCAATTTCCCCCAAGATATTAGTTGGAGGAAGGAAAAAATCCCCTGTAGGCCCTTGGAGCATCCCTATTATGAAGATGAATGAAAGGAGTTTTTAGATGGTTGTTATGAAATTGAAGAGGATGGTTATCTCTTCCTTGAGTCAATCCTTTTAATTTCAAGCAATCCTTTTAAAAAGGTTTTTTGCAGTAATAACATAAACTGCTTGGAGCAGAATTAGGATGTTGGAAAGGGAGTGTATGTTGATTAGTGGTCAACTGCTGAGGCTGGAGTTTCATAATCTGTGCAGCCTTCTTTTATTACTTTTCTGGATAGTTCAGGCTGGCTGAATAGCCAGATTAACTAGGTCAGGAGTTTGTATAGTTTGCCAATTTAGACGGGGGTTTGTTTTATTAGTAGCGACAGTTCTTTAAGCCATTGACAAAAGAGGAGTTAAATATAGTGTCAGTGGCTGGATTGATGGCAGCAATGTCAGAGTTTTCAACAAAATAGTCTCTAGTCTGTTATTGTAGTTGAGAACAGATTCATCAGGCTTTTGGATGAATTGTTGGACTTTTTTCCAGTCTATAGGTTTTGGGAAAGCTTGAGGAATAGCCTCACAGAGTCTGCTCCCTAATTTAAGTGCCTCAGTTCTATCAGTGGCCCTTTATTTGGGAAAATTCCTCTAGGAGGTTATCCCATTTGGCCAGCTGCCTCCGGTTCTGGCCTGACCTTTGCCAACCAGCATTATAATTAGTTTCTATAGATCAGAGAAACCAGGGTCATAACTTTGGATCACAATGTTAAATTCTTCAGCAAACTCATGGGGATGTTCATTAGCCTTGGGAAATTCCCTAGCTATGGCCCGTAATTCAGCTTTTGACCAGAGGTAAAGGAGGTTTGGGTGACTCCTGTTCCCCTGGGTTTAATTTTAAATGGAGCAGTAAGAACAGGACGTTCAAAGGGGCTTTGGAGGGGGGCATAGATTCTCTGGGGTCTTGGGGGTAAAAAGAGAGTTCAGCCAGGGAAGGGCATAAAAGACGAGGAGTCAAAGAAGGCGGAGCAGAAGGAGAGCAAGGAGTTTGAGGAGGGGGGCTGTTTGTGAAGCTTTGGCCCATTTTTCTAGTTTTAAAAGTTTCTTAGAGAGATCTGATTTAGCTTCTGAAAGTTTTGGGTTAACTGCCTGAAGGGAAGCACCTCTTTCAGCGTTTCTCTTCAAGGCATCTAGGTACCAATTCAAATAGGCTTCCTGTTCATTTTGCCTAGTTTTGTAAATTTTTTCTAATTGTGTCCATAAATAAACTAATTTTGGAATATCAATTTTCCCTATCTTGGCCAATTAAATTTTAAATCATCCTGGGTAATATGAGTCCATCCAGGTAAAAATTTACAAGAGGGACCATATTCTTTAAACATAAATCTATGTGGAGTTCCCAAAGGAGGCTGATCATTTGTGATTGTTCTAGAACAACTGTTCCCCATAATTGGCTGTTCTTGGATGACCAAGGCAGGAGGGTATGTGTTTTGGATCAGATGTGTGCTGCTTGTGAGGACCACTTCCCAGAGTGTCACCAATGGGCTGTTGGTCTCTCTCTTAGGTGTCCCAGAAAATCCTAGACACCAGGCAGTGTCAGGTTGCTAAGGTACTAGGATAATCAGTCCTGTACGTGTGCTTCCCAGACAAGCTTATGGAGTTCCTTATGACCCACGAGTGGGGTATGTTCTTTGGTGGGGAGGCCCTGTGAGACTACTGCATGTCACAGAGTCCCAATACTTCTTCTGGGTTTCTAGTCACTTAGAAACACCCCAAAGGGGGCCAGAAGGAGCAATGTCTCTTATCGTCCAAGTCAGAGGACTCTCATTCAGAGAGGAGAAGCTAGGGGGTCTGTGTTGGTTATCAAGAATTTGAAATCAAGCCGAATTTCAAACTGTAAGAGAAAGTGGCCACTTTAATAAAGCAAAAAAACTACTAGAACTACAATACCATTCATCAAGAAAAGTCCTTAAACCCGAATCCTCTCCCTAGTTACAGCAAGGATCGAATCCTCCTCTCCAAAGGAGTGAGGACAGAAAAGAAATCCTTGAACCCAGATCCTCCACCTAGTTAAGACGAAGTTGAAATCCTTCCCTCCAAAGGAATGAGGATAGAATTGCTTAGTCTGCCCAAATAAAATCTGGTCTGAACCTCAACTATAAGAAAAATAGGTGGTTTGGATCCAGGAGAACTTACAGTTGGAACTCTGAAGCTCTCCAGTGGAAATGCTAAAGAACAAGGGTCTCTTGGAGGTATCTTCCATGTGTCCACGGCAGTGCCAGGGGTCAGGGGCCAGTTGCTCTTGATCCTGATGACTACGCCAAAAAATGTCAACAGAGGAAAAAGTCAGTACAATTTAAACAGCAGATATCTATTTGGGCAATTAGAATTGCAATTCAGGAGGCACAGATCCAGGCAGAACCCCAAAATGTGCCCCAAGGAAGACAAAGAAAGCAAGGGTTTATAAAGACAAAAAGAGATAAATCACGCACGTTGCTTTGCAAGATGCACAAGTGGTGCTAGCAACAACTATTTTCCTTGGCTACGTGTGGTTGGTTGCTGGGGCCATCTCTAAGAAAAAAAGTTATCTCTGGGAGTGATCATTTTTCTATAGGAGTAAACATTTTTCCTAAAGGAAGGTCAAGACAACAACAGTGAAGCACAGTTCAAAAGTCACATTCCATCTGTGTAGTGACGTGGTGTATGTGCATAAGTTCCACTTCCTTAATGGCCTCCTAGCTCCATTTTAGAAGCACCAACATATGACATATGTTACTTTGTTTTCTTATCACTGTCTACAATTTTTAAACGCAAAAATAATAATATCAGTTTGTAGTGAGGATTAAATAAATTGACGCATGCAAATTACTTAGATGCATGCAACTGAAAATGCTCACATTTTACTCATTATTATTTTACCAGCTGTAAAAGACAGAGTGTTCAAAAAAAGTTTAAAAGATGGAATCCACCTGCAAGTCGTTTCCAGTCTCAGGCAGCAGCAGGAGCGAGGCTCACTTCTGCCAGCCGGGAAGTGGCAGCAAAGAAAAACACAAAAAAGAGGGAATGCAAATTGAGCCCATTCTGTGAATACAGGAGTAATGAATCTTTCACTAGTATCTGAAGCATTTACCCTCCAGCACTATGGCCTCATAGTGCCCTTGATCCATATCATTATTATTATTCTTGGAGTGGTTAGAGGGTCAGGGGCATTAAGCCCCTCTAGTTGAAATGTATCACCAACAGGAGAGAATACAGAGAAATTATCTTTACAGTTTTACATGCAGAAGACACTGTGGGAGCACATTTTCCACTATTGTCAAGTTCAGTTATTCTAGCCTCAAGTATGTCCTTTACCTTCAATTCCAGTGTTGAGAAACTTTCTGGCTCAAGACGGAGCCACTCCTGTTTGGGGTCCCATATCGGCAAACCAAAGCTCAGATAATTTTCTCCACCCTGTAGATGCTCCACTTGACCAGAACTGCAGTATATCCAGTCAGCCAATCCCCAAATGTCAAGTCAACTCTGGGCTTTCTCACCCCAAACAAGGTTGATTATCTGGCCCCTGCCAATTAGATATTTTCTATTTGTCTCTTTCTTGTTCTTTATTCTGTGAGAAGATTTCAATCTAAAATGAAACCATAAGATATGAAATGGAGATTCTCACTCATGTGATCTCAGAATAATGGACTTAAGAACTGAGAGACTAATTTCCTGTAAATGCCTGATTTGTATAAGACCAAGACTTCTCTCTTGACCATTGAACATCCATCAAGACTCTCTCCCCATCCTCAAGCCAATGAACTTACTGCTTCGACTCTGGCTGGACCCCCCTACTCTTTGCACTCCTTGCTCATAAATACAGACCACTCCAAACCCTCAACGGACTTGCCTGTAGCTTGCTACAGCATATATTTCTTGAACTGCAATTCCTCTGCTATTCCCGAATGAACTCAATTTCTGGCAATTTGAACTTGCCTCAGTTTACCTCTTTATTTAGGCAGACAATTCTTTATTCTATAAAAGCTTCTTGCCTTCCATCCCATTTTGCAGTTCTCCAATAGGAGACTGTCCACTTCATGAATTGTAAAATAAGGTTTGCTTGTATGACCTAAATTGTCTTCTTTAATCATTTTTAAACAGATTTTGGTTAGGAGAAATGGAGGAGGAATAGAATCCTAAGCTGACTACTAATGGCCTACAGGACAAGGAGATGCACATTTGAAGTGCCCGCTGAACCCTTCAAGCTGAGTTTCTCTTGTCGTTACTGAGGGCCAGGGGTAAGTTCCTCTTGGATTTGAGCTCCACTCTCTTGTGTGCAGCTCTCTGATGCAAACAAATTTTATTAAAAAAAATATATATATATATATACACACACATATATATATAAATATGTGTGTATGTATATTATTCCCAGAAAGGAGAAAGTTTCTGAGGCCCGAGAAAGTTTAGGTGTTTATTATGATTCTCAGAAAGGTTCTGGGTTCCAGAAACTCTCCAGAGTTTGTTAAAGTTCTCAGAAATGTTCTGGGATTCCTGAAGAGTTCTGGAGTTTGTTAAAATTCCCAGAAAGGTTCTGGGATCTTGGAATGTTCTAGGATTTGTTAAAGTTCCTAGAAAGGTTCTGGGGTCCCAGAGAGGTTCCAGGATAGTTATATTGAGAGTCCACAATGGGTAGCAGCTATTAGGGGATTCACAAAGCCTCGAGGTAAGTCCACAGCATAAACCCCTGGGGATCTGGGGAAAATTAATTAAGACAAGAGATTCAGACTGTTTTGACCATCAAAATCTAAATCTAAGTAGGTACAAGTCAGACTATTAAAAGCCATCAGGGCGTCCACCACTATAAATAAATTTTCTCAAGAAAGGAATAATAGGTCTATTGCTAATGGGAATTTCAGAAGCCAGAGCCGCAAAACTGGTGGGCGCAGGTCAAGCACTTAAGTGTTGTTAGGGCTCTTGCCACCTAACTCTAAGTCGCCCCTGCTGGGGTAAGTTGGTCATAGAACGGGTTAGATTGACACTAGGTCACCCATCAAACTCAAGGACTTTTCTGTGCAATGAGGTACACTGTAAAACACCACAAAATCCTCAACTCAGCAGCACATCCCTCTTATGTATTAATTTGGCTACAAGAGACCTAAGGCTTAGCTAAGGAAATGGGATCCTCAAGTTTCGAAGAATTGAGCATACCACTTCTGGCACACCTGTTTATTTTAAGAACTGTGGTCCTGGAAGCTATAGATATGTACAAAAATGACAAAATCTTTACTAAGATAACCTAGAATTACAATGGCCATTATGGGAAACATTCCAATTAGACAAGATTGTTCATTTAAGAAATGCAGTTGAATGCAAGGGTTCTCAAATCAAACAGAATGGGATACCTATTTTAATTGGCATGCAGAAGGCTCCAGAAGTCTTAAAAATTCTAAAATAGCTTTGTTGAATGATTCATTACAAAAGGCTAATGAAAAATTAAAGACACAGGAGGTACCTAAAACAAAAGGCTATGAGACTGACATGACTCCTACAACTGCCCTCTATCCTCCTTTACTGAGGACTCAGGCTACTAATCCTCTATCTGCATTGCCTTTCTGCTCTGAAGAGACTACAAGACCCTAAACAAAAGTCAAAGCTTTACACACCAACTCAAAACACCCCCATATCTACCCTTCTTATGGTGCCCATATGGGTCCCTCTCAGGGTTGATGGGACTCTGAGGGATTCTCTGGTAAACTGCTACCAGTTATTCCCTTAAACAACCAAGGAGAAACTAAACTTAAAATTAATAGAAAACCTTGCCAAATTCTGGTAGGTGCCAGGGCTACACTCTCTATTTTAAACCCCACTCACTTGGGGGCCTGTAGATGGGATCCTGGGAAAACTGGCAGAAGTCAAGGAAGGGTGAGAATTCTTAATAGAGTCAGCTCTCCCAGAACTCTGTGAATACTACACTGAGACCCAAAGAAGCTGTGATAACGGAGAGTCACACTAAGACTAATATTTTTGATCAAACCTCTAGAATGGTCAAGAGGATGATCAAAAGGGGGAACTGTTGAAATAACTTTCTAGGCTCAAGATGGATCCACTCCTGCCTGGGGTGCCATGTCAGCAAACCAAAACTCAGATAAAACTCATTTGCAAATGAGTTTTGTAACACACCAAAAGTCATTTACATTGTCCCCGAAAATGCAATGCTTGACCAGAAATGCAGTATATTCAGTCAGCTAATTCCCAAATGCCAAGCCAACTATGGGCTTTCTCACCCCAAATGAGGTTGACTATGTGACCCCAGCCAATCAGATATTTTCTGTTTGTCACTTCCTTATTCTTTATTCTTTATCCTATAAAAGCTTCTTGCCTTCTACCCCATTCTGCAGTTCTCCAAAAGGAGGCTATTTACTTCATGAAGTATTAAATAAAGTTTATATCACCTAAATTGTCTTCTTTCATCATTGTTTAATACCAGTAGCCAAGTTAAATAAAAGGAAATGAATTTAGTTTAACATGAATCTACTTTATATTATGGGTATTACCTGGAACATTTACATGATTTCATTAAGTATTACACATTTTGCTAAATTTGAGAGAAAGAAATTCCAAGCCTGAAGAGAATAAATTAATTTTTTTTCTGAGGTCTAGAATCTGACAGTGCCAATTGAAATAAAGTAAGATGACAGAGCAAATCAGAAGTACCTGTGGGGAAAAATATCTTTTTTGGTAGATTCTTCAAGTTATTTTGGAATAAGATCAGGCAAAGTATTTACCTGTAATATGTTGATTTTTATTTTGAGGTTTCAGATTCATTCAAAACCACAGCAATTCACAAGTAACACACACAGAGAGAAATACATAATCCTCTTGATAGTTAAAGCTTTATGAAACAAACTCAAGAAAAATATGTTATTAGACTTCCCAAATAACCTTAAGAAATTTAATTTATTATTCTTCTGCAGCTATGTAGCAAGTTGTTATAAATCTGGTATGAAATAAAAAAAAAATAATGTTGTCCTTTGTAATCTTAATCTCCTTCTTACATTCCCTGCTTTCATTCATGTTACCATATCTACCTAGGCAACTAGACCAGGAATACAGAAGTACTTCCATTTCTGAAATCATAAGTATCTTGCAAAATGCATACTTTGAAATAGGTCCTCACTAAATGGTTATTAAATGAATGAATAAATGAATAGGAGATCACCCAAATTTATTATGAAACTAAAGACTAGAGGAGGAGAATTTGGGAATTTTTTTAAATTGCGCTAAGAATTTGGGAATAAACAGATCCACAAGAAAATTCTTTCTTCCTCAGTTGTGTAGTTAAAACAGATAATGTATGTAAACCAATGGATATTCTAGTCCCCTACCACAGCCTTCCCTTTTAAAAATGCCTCACTCAGCCAAGTACTGTGACGTGACACCAAGATGAATTTAATGACATTTTGTAATGTACTTGCAATAAAAATACATTCTTTTGATGAAGAAACATTAGGTAAGAGGTGCTTAGAGGAGAAGGCACGGACTTTCCAAACAAGCCCAAACTAATATGGCATACAGCAGTGAGGACATTACTAGTCTGCATAGGGTAAGAAAGTACATTTATATTTCTCCTCCTTTCTATTGGAACTAAACTTATTAAATTATATAAGTCTTCAGATAACTTAGGTATTTTAACAAAATTCATTCTGCTATAATCAACTGTTATTCTTTGTTGTTTAATTAGAAGGTACTTCTGACACATCTAATCCAAATCTCTCATTTAAATACCAGCAGTAAAAGCTTTAATGCCAATCATGCAGAAACTACATGGATATGACAAATTCTTCTTAATTATCATATTAACATATTAAAAGCACAATTTTATGGCCAAGAAATTTAATAAGATGAGCCAATTTATACTTGTGTAAACAAATACCATAGGAACTACATTAAAAATTAAACATCACCAAAATCATTCCTGTTAGTAAAGTTACTTCCCCCGCACATGAACTAAAAACTTTTATGTTCTTTTCTCCTACCAAATGTTTATTATTGTTCATAGATATAAATTAGTTAATTCCTGTCATTTAAAACTCTTAATTAAATTTTAAGATACTTTCTTCTTTTAAAATTTAATATAAAGTGGTAAAAATAAAGATATATACAAAGAGAAAAATAATCAGCAATAATATTACAATTTTAATGAGTTTTCTTGGCTCTCATGTAAAAAATATCATGGAATGAAGTAATTTATATCAAAACAGCAATACTTTCCCCCATCATTTATTTAATCAGTTACATTTGTGTCCCAATAATCCAATCTTGAGTCACTTTTCTAATTTATTTATGTAATTAAGGAGTTTAAAATTTTTCTAGTGATTATGTCAATACCCGTCACTTCATGAGTTGTGAGGTGATTTGCTTACATGAAAAGAAAGTTGATGAGTCAACGATATGTCATTATAATAAAGCCCTAATTATACACCGTATACTTATACTCTTTTGAAAAACTTTCGGAATCCCTAGTAGAGTTCAGATTTAAAAGAAAAGAAGATTTTCTATAGAAGGAACTCTTTTGTTTCCAGATTGCCTTCTACAGACTTGATTTTAAATTTCTACTCTCTATAGTACCGTACTATTTTTTTTTTAAGTAGAAAAGCAAATGAATGCTATTATTCTTAATTATTTAGATTGGCTCAGTTTGGAAGCTATTTCTTAGGATTCAATTAGATGATTTGAGAAGTTATTTTAACTCTTAGTTTTTAGACCTATATTAAAAGGCAGGATTTTCCCTCTCCATCCCCGTTATATTAGGCTTGCAAAGCATAGAGATAATAGAATAAAATTTTGATAAATAGAGGTCAGAATCTAATTCTGGTTCATTCTGTAAGAAAGGCATATATCGGGTGTTAGTTTGAAAGTTAGGATGATTTTAAACAGTGAATAACATCTAACATTGAACGGTGGTTTGGAGTTATCCATGTCAGTGCCAACTCTTACATGCAAAACACTTCAAAGTATTTATTCTGTTTTTAAGTAACTTGGCTCATTGTATTTTAGTAATATGGAAATACCTCTCAATCTTCCACGATCAGGGAGCAGTTGAGGTGCTGATAGCATTGCTTTCTCAAAATCATTACCTAATATGATCATCTATTTACTATATAACATTCAAACAAGTAAAAAAATCTGAAATAAAAATGAAGACTAACAAAGAAATGTATTACAATACTTCCCATAGAAATACAAGTGACTATGGAATAAGCACTGTGGAATTCATGTTGCTATTTATTTTCTCAAAATATTGACCTGATTCAAAGGAGAAACTACTAGTTGAATGGAGAAACAGAAATTTCAGGTAGCTTCAGTTTCCCAGGACATAGCAGCTGGCTGCCATGTGGTTTTACTGTATTCTGCATGCTGGAACAAAGGCTTTCCTGCTGATTTTTCCATTGTCCTATATATTGGTTTCCTGATCTCTCACAAAATTAGTACCAAAGATTGGTGAAAAATTGGTGATGACAGCTTGTCAAGAAGTATTGTGGATTGCTTTATTGAACTCTATCATTCACCTTTTGTTTATTTGCAAATCGTGGGGGTTGATTTTGAAGTGTATGCCAATTAGCTTTATTTGGTCCACGGCACAGCCTAAAAGAGACGCCTTGCCGGAAAACATTGCTTTTAGAATGGATTCTGTAAGAGAGTGGCAGTGGAATTAAGTAAATCACTAGTTATTATTACTAGGAAAAAAGAAGCAACTCAGATGTCACACCCTGCAGTTCTGAATTATTACCACATGCTAAGATTTTATATCAATCAGGTTCCCAGTAGGGAATGGATTGCATTGTCAAGTTGGGAATTTGAAGAGAGTTTAGTAAAAGTATTTACAAAGATGTTGCAAGGTATAGCAAAATCAAAGGGGACCGTATAGTAATATGGGGCACTGTTATTACCCTTAAACCTGAAAAATAAAGGGAAGATAAAGTTACAGGAATCAGGAGAGGTGACACCTTGACAAGATCTGTGATAATCATTAATTGAAGTACACAATGGGGCAGCAAAAACTCTATAAAGAGCTGCAGGGATGGGTACCAGGATCTTCCTCTCTCCAGTCTCTTACTGGTGCTCCTCTTGACTGGACTTAGCTGGTAGCCAGACAGCAAGGAAGTTTATTACTGCACTGCCATTGAGCAAAGGCAGGGTTTGGAAGGTTGGGAGAGCAGAAGGCATAGGAGATTGTCCAGTACAATCTATATACAGTCGTTTATGATGGTTGAAAAATTTGACAGCTAAATAATTTTGCACTGGTTAAAATTGTTTCTGTTTTTTTAACCAATTTCCATAGCCTTCAATGCAAATATAATACGTTTTGATTTACAAGACAACTTGGAATATATTTTTATATTAATCCCTTAAACTTCCTGTGGGATAAAAATCAAGTAATGCTGACTTCATTTTACAAAGGATTCAACAGCCTAGCTAGCAGAAGATATGTAGCTAGGAAGTGGTAGATCTTGGGTTCAAACTCACCTCTACTTTCAAGCCCAGTATCGTTTCCATTAATTTAAAATATTTGGGGGTGTTTATTTTCTTCCCATAAACAAAGTAAATAATTAATTTTTTTGACAACCTTAAGCATTTGCCCTCAATCAATCAACTATTTGGTACATAAACTCAAGCAATCATTTTGGTTGAACTATTTGACACATAATTGACTATTAATCAATTAAGCTGATGCCTTATAAACTCAGTTTTAACAGTGTTAAATGAAAAGACAAAAGTAGTCTTGAATCCAAAAGAGACTCCTTCATCTTCTTGTATAATACTAGGGAATTTATCTCTGAAATATAGTTTAATATAATCATTATAATTATCATTACATTTTGGGGAGAGCAATTTAATTGTATATTTGTTCAGACTTTGTCTTCATAATACCTAAGTGCTCTAGTACTAAGTAAGGCAGAATCCTTCACTGGGTTGATTAAAATATAATGGCAGAGAGATGGTTTACCATTTCTAGCTGTCCTTGGTTAAAGCTATTCTTTTATAGTCATCATCGCTGCATAAGTGTTCTGACTATGCAGTCCCACAATATAATGACCCAGTGTGACATAGTAGATGGATCCCTTGGTTACATGTAAGAGCTGGATCCAGTCTCAGCTCTAGAACTAGCAAGTTATGAAAGAGTGTTAGCTTCTCAATCTAAAAAACATACTTCTTGAAAAATCTGGAGTGGAGTTTCATCGTCTAAAAATAATCTTCTACCTCAACTCTTCTTTCATTTTAAAATTGTTTCCTTGAGTGAAACTATTAAATTCATGTAAATCTGACAAGTGCTTCTTGTGTGTTGTTTAAAAACAAGTAAAACAAAATTTAGTCCTAATCCCTACAATGAGAATTAGGGTCTGATAATAATTAGTTTCTTTGTTCTGTGTTAATTAAAATGTACACTTTCATTGGTAGCAGTAGTCTAAAGGACTGCTAATTTAGTTTCTTTACATTTTTTTCATTAACTTTAACATATTTACATGGAAGAAAAACTATATAGTGGCAAAGTAGAAGCCTAATATTTCAGTTTGGTGTGAGTAAATGTATGCAGCTCTATATGTCTTGGTAATTTAGAATAAATGTATTATATTAGGTTTCATATAATCAAAAAGGCAGAATAGTGTTTAAAGTTTAATTTAAATACTAACTTTTATTGTGTTAATTTTAGTAAGACATAGAAACAGCATTAATAATTTAAAAATATATTATATTGCTTATGAAACACTTTAAGCACTTTTAAATTGAGTTGGATTTCTAGTGGAGTGTTGACCAAGAAATCATCCTCTAAACACTTCTTAAAAAAATAGTTCAGGGGCCCGGCCCAGCGGTGCAGCTGTTTAGTTCGCGCTTGGCAGCCCTGGGTTCGCTGGTTCGGATCCCGGGCGCCCACCGACGCACTGCTTGTCAGCCGTGCCGTGGCGGCGTCCCATATAAAGTGGAGGAAGATGGGCACGGATGTTAGCCCAGGGCCAGTCTTCCTCAGCAAAAAGAGGAAGATTAGCAATGGATGTTAGCTCAGGGCTGGTCTTCCTCACACGAACAAAACAAAAATAGCTTAGCATCTAATACATTTGGTGTTAAAAACATTTTGCAAAAATATTTACTGATTTTGTTAATATGTAAAATTTAGTTTCATGTAAATATCAAGAGTATTGAATTTAGTTTGCAGGATTGTTTTTAATTATTTCTAGCTAGGTCACTCTTTAGAGAGTAATTATCCATGTAGATATTATAGAGATTGGGGAGCATTTGAAGGAAAGAAAGGTGAATGAAGTTTCATTTCTACTTCGGCCTATGGGACTTGCTCTCTGTGGGGAAATGGAGCTATCCTAGCTGTCCAAACCCATCATTTCTCATTTGGTTCATATCTTTACAGAGAAATCTCATTCTAAGACTTGAATTATGTTTTCAAAACCATGTCTAAGAAACGTTCACTCTAGATATCCCAAATGCATGGCTTAAGACTCCTGTGTTTTTTCTCTATATCTCCATTAAACTGCTCTTTTAATTATCCCCCTAGCACATGCTTCAAGTCAGGCTTTCTTTCATAGTATTCTTTCTGGTTAGAGCACTTCCACACCCTTACTCACCCTTAAAACACAGTTAATTATGTTTTTCTTTCAAAAATTTTCCTGCAATATGCTGGCCCCATCTTACCTTCCATTTTCTGATTTACCCTTCAACTCAGAAGATAATTATTAGAAAATTGTCATATTTGTTTTAGAGTCATCCTTAAAGTTCCACGAGTGCATGGATTTTGTCTAATTTGCCAGCATTCAGAATAGTCCTTGCTACTAATTGAATATATTTTTTAAATGAATAAGTATCTCTTTTCCTTGAGGCTGTGCTCTGTTCTCTGTAGAGATATTTTCTTTTACACCCTATAGAGTTATTAGGCTTGAGAGCTTCAGAGAAATACTAGGTGGTTTAACTCTCTAAGTTGACCAGAAATAAATTTTCCTGAGGGTGTTTAAGATTATGAAATATGTGAAGTAGCTGTAAACCTGAATAGTCTTTCAAGAAAAAAAAAGAAAGGGGGAAAAAAGCCACACTCACAATTAATATGGGTCCAGGAACACCACGGATTACATTGTAGTATGGAGCAGACAGTTGTCGTATTTCTAATTATCTTTTTGAAATTCACCAAACTTGAAAATGCATGCTTAACATACCCACATAACTCTTTGACTTTACAGATAGAATACTTGGTACAGCATTTATTCTTTTTTCTCATGGATTTCACACCCTTGCAACAAACCTAGGGACAAGTGCTAAGTCATTTGATTTATTTAACTCTCAGTTTCTTTGCTTTAGGATTATAAATCAGACTCTTATTGTCACTTTAATGCAGAAAGGGTTCTTTTGTGTTCATAATATAGATCAAGATGTGATTTAAGTCGAATTTTGTCAAGGTAACTCCTTTTTAAACTATGAGAAGAGACTTGGCTGTAGCCCAAAACTAATGGGAGTCATATTTTATAATAAAAAGCAATATGTTAGTAATAGAGGCTTTGCAGCTTCTTGCAGTCTCCACAAGCACAAATTCTTGTCAACTTTCACAGCTAATGCATTTTTTGTCAAGCCATAAGCACTTTAAAAAAGGCTCTTCTTAATATTGTGGAAGACAGAAATTCTAATTTTCCAAAGGAAGCAGTGAAAATAGAGATCTTAGCCTGCAGGAATAAGATATAAGATGCCTGACTATCAAAGGAATCTCATTTTGAAAGGAGAGACCATCACAAAGTAGACTAGTGTGACTATAAAATTGAACAAACTTTCAAATTGAACATAAAGGGGTGTCATATTGCCAGTACGTTCCCTCTTCCCCACATTTTGTAGAGATCCTTCAACTGATCAAATGTAAAAAGATGACAAGATGTAATTTATATTGTTCACATCGACTACCTAATGACTCCTGTGAGAAATGAAAGCTAATTTCACTTGTGTTTGCATATACTGCAGACACTTGTCACACACTGCTCATAGCTCTTGTAAGACTACTTGTCTGTGATATAGAGTTAGATATTGAAGTGAAACTATAACAAAAGTTTCAGGAAGGTTAGTTGTATAAACTTTTAACTTCTGTGACTGCCACTGTGAGAAAGCCAAGACAGACTGTGGAGAAAAAAGACCCAGCTTGAGCAATTAAGTCAAGTGGGGGAAATTCACTTTAAAAATACTGATTACATGACAAAGTCATCTTCCTAGGGAAGCAAGTCAGTTTTATTTATTCAGTTTATAAATTATATGAGAAAGAAAGGCTAATTCAATTTACAACTTTAACTTATGGAAACTCACTTTATTCTTCAATTTTTACATAGTATGTGAGATTTCCCAAACTCTCATTTGTCTGTGCACTTCCTGAGTTTTCAGAGAGTTTCAACGGGTCAAGGACATTCGTGTAGCTTTTTAATATTTAGTTTTGAATTATGCAAATCCACTATGTTCACGTTGTTACCTTGTCTTCATGTTTTCCTCCTTTGTGGGGATGTCACAGATGGAGGCGAATAGCGTTCTTTGATGTCAGTGTGACTTTCTTCAAGAAGCATCATCAGTGGCTTAGTAGATGTGACCTTTTTCCTTTGCTCTTTTGTGATCTCAAATAAAGTCATCATGTCACAGATGCCTTTCTTTTTATTTTCTCCTTGAATGGTGTGATGATAGTGTTTTTTATTTACATGACCAAATTCCAAACAGCAATTAAGCTGCTTTGGACATTGTAATAAAATCTTTCACTTAGTCTCTCTCATTTTGTTCTTCACAAATTGGTTTGCAAGGTGATTGAAGTATTTTTAATCTATTTTCCAGATAAAAACCCTGTGGTTCACAAAATTTAAGTCAATAGTACAGTCAGAATATAAATATAGGTCTTGTAACTCTAGGGGGCTTTTCCTCCTTACAAAGTTACCTCAAATTATTTTAAAGACAAAGTCACCAACTTTTCTTAGGATCATGAATTTAAAACTTTATTTTAACTTTTCACCTTACTTTTTCTTGAGCACATCCACAGAGTCATATAAAAGAAAAATTGTTTTAGACAAAGAATCTTTTACTAGTATTCTAATAAGAGGCACTTAGTTTCATCCACTAACAATCTGTTACTAGGACACATAGTATCACTTTTATAGTCCTAGATTGTTATATTCAGTGTCTTAATTAGGTCATTCCTATTGGAATTAATTTGCTTATATTATCTACTGATTTAAAATTATTTAGTTGCTATATTTTATAATTCTTCAGACTTTTAAATTAATTGTTTTTCTTCTTGAAATCAGCGCCTATTATTAAAATTCATTACTTTTTTGGAAAAGAAGGTTGCTCTTTTTGATCCTAGGTATATGCTAAAAATGGAGAATTGTGTGAATCATTCAATTTAGTAAAGTGAAAGAATATCATTCATCTCAATTCTATGTCTTGATTTAACATGTCTTAACTTGTATTTGTTGTTCATTAATATTCTCATTAAATCCACTCACAAGGATTCATCTCTCATCTATTCCCAAGGATTCAACTACCAGAGATAGGCTGAGAACACTTCAGTTTCCATCTCCAATCTAGAACCTGTCCTGAGCTACAAATTATATATCCAATGCCCCACTAGATCTCTCTACTTAGATGTCTTAAAGACAGCTTAAACTGACAGACGCATGACCCCTCCCTATACTCTCCAATGAGCCCCTCCTCCAGTGTTTTCAATCCCATTCAATGATAACGCTATATATCTTCTTGCTGAAGCCAGTAATTTTGGAATCACCCTTGACTCCTCTCACGTCCTTGCTCCTCCTTCAGTCTAACACCAACTTTTATTGATCCAAACCCCTCTGCATTCTGTCACTTTCTCTTTACCACTATTGCCATTGCTATACATCAGAGAACCACTGCCCTTTATTGCTGAAACTAATGATAGAGACTCTTGGCCATTCTCCCTAATTCCTATTGCCATTTACAAAAAGTTACAGTTGCTTAATATGAATAGCAAGTCCCTGGAAAGTATTGTCTCTGCCCACCTCTTGAAGTTCATCTCTCATTCCTCTCTACTTCCATGTCTATCTACACTTCAGACAAAGGGGACTTATTTCAATTGGTCCTACACACACTTTCTCTTTTCACATCCAGGCATTAAAACAGGAAATTGCTTCTTCCTGGGGCTCCTCTTCCCGATTACTACATCTTCACACGCATCAGTTTATGTTATCCTATGTGTATTAACTAAGATGTCACTTCCTTTGCTAATCTCCCCAGAGCAGATTGGGTGCCTCAGTAAATGGTCTCTCTGCACCTCCTTTCATGACTCTCAGCAAAGTTGTAATTATGAGTTTATTGCATATCTTTCCCCTAGAATTTAAATTTCATTAGGGCATAGACCATTTTATTTACTCTGCTGAATTCTTGTATCTATCATAGTTCTCTGAACAGGGAACGTATGCGATGAGCATATGAGTATTTATTGAATAAATGAATATCATTTTGATTCTTGATTATCTGCCCACTATACTATCCATTTCTGGAAGCATTGTGCCATCTGCTTTGTGGACAAATATATACTTACACATTTATATTCAAGTCCTAGTTTGCCAAATAAAATCCAGTCAAGGCCAAAAACTTTTCTTTACCTTGGGACAATTAGTCAATTAGTAGCCTTTTTTTGATCCTGCCGTTCAGTCGGTGGGAAATATGACTTTCAAGAATTGGGATTCTTATCTGGAAGGGAAATTTTATTTCCTTAGTAGTTAAACTTAGCCTTTAAAAATTATTTGCTAAATATTGTTAAAATTCATGAAAATGAATTGGACAGGCTATGTAAGCCTAAAACTTAAAGATTTCAGAATCCAAATCACAAATTTTAAATCTCATAGATTGAAGTCATACCTAAATAACCCACCCCTATTCCCCTTATTTTTTGTGACAGCAGACCTATGTAAGATTCTTGTATCCAGAACAAGTCAGAGATGATTCCATTTGAAAGTTTTAATTGCACTCTATGGGGACGTTGGTCTTGTGTGAACTAAATAAGAATGTACATTTTCATATAATGGAATTATGCTTTGATATTTTCTGTAATTTTGTCAAATATAACCTGCATTCTAATTTCCATTCTGTCTCAAAGCTACATTCCACTGCTAATTAGAAATCATCTTAACATCTTTGGGTGCCACATAATGTTCAGAAAAGAGAGTGCTATTAACCATTTCCTCTCAAAATTATGTGTGACATAACCACTGCCTTTTGCTACCCTCATAGACTGTGGAGCACATGCAATGGATTTGAACTCATAACCGTTCTGACTCTGACAAAGCAAGTGGCCATGGGAGAGGGAGGATTCTTCACCAGATTAAGTTTTAAGCAGTACTAATTTAAAGGAGTGGCAGTGTCTAGGGAACTCTCAATGTCAAAGTTCTAGAGGATTTCCTTGAGATGACAAACATTTTTAAATGATTAAATTTTCAAATTAGAAAACGCATCAATGTGGCAAAGCTTACTAACTTTCCCCAGTATCCATTCTCACACTATCCCCCTCCACATTTGTTTTAGTAGGGTCCATGGAAGTCCAGCTGGAGACTACATTTCCCAGCTTTCTTGTCTGTTTCCACATGACTAAGCTCTCATTAATGAAAATAAACAGCCATCATACAGACAAGTCCCATGCCAATTCCTTAAGAGAACACTGCTTCCTCTGTATTTCTTCTCCTCCTCCTTTGTTGGAGTTGATAGAGTAAGCCAGCTTTGAAATGTAGATGGGGACAAATAGAGTAACAGAGTAAAAAGTCACAAGAAACCTGGGTCCTTAGAACATCTATGGAGAAGATGGTCCACCTAGACTGGGATTGAAAAATGAGGAGAAATAGTTTGAAGTGAAACCTGTATCTTTATACCTTTTTCATAATCTTCTTTTTTGTTTACTAAATAATACTATTAAAATATAAATGCATATGCATATATATGTAAGCATAACTTCATATATGTGCATTTGAAAATCTGCTGACACACAGCTAAATAATGTGGTTTGTGTTAAATTAAAAGGCAGAAGAAAAATTTTACAATTTTTTGCTACAGTAAAAACGTGATATGATTATGTAAGGGATTATTGAGGAAAGTAGACTTGAATTTTTTTCAAGCTGATTACTTATTTTCTTTTTTTGATGGAAAATGCTTGAATATAAACTACTTTGTTGTAGAAAATATAAATAGATTAATAAATTACTAACTCTAAAAATTTATTGACTGTTCTCTTTTATATAGGATTGTATAGCCCTCAAATAGGTGGAGAGTAGATGATGCCTTTCTCTAAATGCCTAGGCTTGATGAAGTTATTTTTAGTCTCTTTCTAGACTCTAAATAAAACTTTATTTAAAAACATGAAGATGATATATATGCCTAAGAATCGTTTAATAACATTAACCCAAATTTTAGCTCTAACTCCAGATCTCCCAATAAGCAATATTAACTATTATATCAATATATATATGACTTATTTAAGTTTCCTTTTCTTTACATTTTCAAAATTTTTGTGGTTGTTACATGTTAATTTTTGCATAGAACTAACTTCGATAGTGTTCATAGTAACAGTTATTCAATTAAATTGTCTTTTGTCCCAAAATGCTATATAGTGTCTTGGGCTTCCTCTCTTTTAATCCTGCTCTTCATTATTAATATGTAATTTAAGAGTCTGTGGGTAAGCCCTCCATTAGTCATTCCTAGAACACCACAAAGTCATATACAAGAATAGACGTTACTTTAACGTCTTACTAACCTGAGGTGCTTCTTAAGATGTCTTATGTTTAACAACTTTAAAAGGCAAAATTTAATTTCTGATTTTGTAGAGTTAATGTAAGCACAATGATCTAAATTTGGATTTCCAAATTAGCATCATTACCAGAAAGTCTGAATGCCCACAAGATGGGCTGGTGACAACTTGATTGTGTTCAGACACTTCCCAAATTATGTCCTGTGTTTGAAAACTTGGCCAAGTGAGATTGACACAAGCTTCTCAGGGAACAGAAGGCAGATCACATTTGGGCCTGCCAATTCTTGACAGGCTTGCTTTAACTTTGTCTCCCTGAAGTTCTTTGTCTTATAGTCTCTCTCCACTGAAATTGTGACACAAAGGTTATGACAAGCATGTGAAAATAGCTAGTGACTTATTAATGTCTGCGATGACTTGAGCATCACAGAGTAGCAGAGTGTGCCTTCAGTGAACACCCTTCTTTCCTTCCATATATTGCAGCCAATCTCTTGAGCTGTCCTGAAGTGTCACATTCCTTCAGTGAAATAAGATCAGTGCATTAATATGCTCCTCCACCTCGAAGCTCATAGTTACTTGTCACATTAATATTTTGTTTAAACCAACTTTCCCTGCAATATAATAACGCAAACTACTCAATTCCTGAAATCCTATTGCAGGTTCTTTCCAGCATTCAATTTACACATATATTGAAGTAATGGACATTCTTAACAAACAAGAGTGTTCACTTATTTATATTCTTCCAAATGGAATTGAAAAAACTGTATTGAAACAGGTTTTTTACGAAGTGGATCTAATAGTTAAGCTCTTTCACAAAACCTTTAAAAAAATCTCTATTCGGTTTTGGGATATGATTGCCTTTATTCTTCTATCCTTAGTTATTTTGTTTTGTTTTAATAACACTGTCATTTTTATTGGTTTAAATTTGAGTACGGATATGCAAAGGCTGTCCTTGCAGAGCTATAGCTTATTTTGTTTTTCCTTCCTCCAGAAACTTGGAACATGGCTTGTCAATAACAATAATAACACGGACTTTTGGGAACAAGTCTGTCATTGCACACAATGATGGTTTTGAATGTAGAAGATAAATGAAGGGAATTTGGGGGAACAACTTAACATTCCTAGAGCAAAACAATTCTTATTTATCTTTGAAGAAAATAGAAGAGAGCTAATAAAATGACTTCTTCACACCTTCTTCTTTATTTTTATGTTTTTGGCTCCTCACTGTTCTTTCAAAAGTGTTCATCTACCTGATAAAATACAATTTGACTCTCAGTATTCTTTCCAAAATAGAACTTTTGTCCAATATTGCCATTTTTTTACATCTATGTTCCTAATAAGAATTTTGGTTGTAACTGTGAAATAGATTAAGAGAACAAATCATTTATGCAAAGCTTATATTTCACTCAAGTTAATAAAACAAATTGATCATGCAATGTTCAATATATAGTTATTGATGAAAATAGTAATAATATTTAAATTTATTGATTACCATTCTTACCATGCAGAAGGTATTATCCTAAGTGCTTTATATATGCTATTTCTTTTTAGCCTTTCAGCAAACCCTAATAGAGGTTTTATTAGTCCAACTTTATAGATGAAGAAACTAATTCTTTCAGAGATCTAATAACTTGTTTACTATATAAAGTAATTACTTAATAGGAGGTTAACATTCCAATATTACAGAGCAATCCAGATGTGTGATCATCTTTATGCTTGCTGAGCACCCATGCGACTCATAAGCAACTGAAAACTTTCACCCTCCCTTAAAGTCTGTCATATCACAAAAGTCTGATGATTTCTTGTTCCAAACCAAGAAAATAGGATAGGTTTGACTTCTGTAGTAAATATATACTAATCTGACTTCTTGTCTTTGTAAAATTTTGTATTTTAACTGAAATTAGTGTTGTCTTCTAAAGAAATGGTATACCTTTTTTTTTTGCTGAGAAAGATTCACCCTGAGCTAACATCTATTGCCAATCTTCTCCACTTCCCACCCCACCCCAAAGCCCCAGTACATGGTCGCATATCCTAACTGTAAGAATCCTTACCGTTCTTCTATGTGAGCCACTGCCACAGCATGGCAACTGACCAACGAGTGGTGTGGTGCTGTGACCTTGAAACAAATCCGGGCGACTGAATTGGTGAAAGCGCCGAACTTGAACCACTAGGCCATCAGGGCTGGCTCAAGAAACGATGTATCTTAAATATTAAGTTCATGCAATCAAAGATCTGTTGCAATACCAATGAGTGAATCAAGTAATGCTTCCACATACTTTGTGTCCTGTGAACTTCCTAACATCACACAAAGTAGGAAGGACACACACACACACCCACACGCACATACACATGCACTTTGAGGCTCTGAGAGATCAGGTGGCTCAGTCCTAAAGTCTGTCTCCTGGCTCATTGCTTCCTGTACACACACATTTTTCCCTTGAAATCTTAAACAACTACAGTTTTTTGTGCTACTTGTATCTAAGAAGTAACATTGTTGAAACTTTTAATTTTACAAAAGGACTAACTAATATTCGTAAAAATAATGGGACTTGTTCAAAGTTTGGAATTTTTATTTTATTGTGCTGCCAACTATTTGTTTGGTCCCCTGCAAATCACTTCAATCCTCCAAATTTCAATGCATGATCTGTCAAATAAGGGGCTGGTTATGAACTTTGTATTCTCTTGGAATGTCACTGTGTATAGTGCAGTATGTTTCCAGGCCGGTGGTGGCAGAGCCAAAACAAGAACCGAACTCATGGCTCCATTCCTATTGTTCTCATCACTCATGTTCTTCATTTGAATTCGTGTACATGCAGCACAGAAATAGGCTGGTGGATCCCAACTCCAGGTGAACACAGAATTTATGTACAGATATTTCTGTATACACAGAGGTGTGGGAGGAGAAGGGACAGTGCTGTGAAAACCACTGGGCTTCTAAGTAAGGTTTTAATACTTTGACGATAGAGAACCTCAGATTAATATATTATCCACAAACTGAAATGTTAGTACATTATTTAGTGTGGTCCTTAATGGTAGTATTTAATTGAAACAGAATTGCAGAAGAGTAATCAACATTTAACTGTTCCTAAAACGTGTGCTTTGCTTTGAATATGAATTGAGTCCCTTTGTCCTCTGTATAAACTGTTCCACAAAATGAACATTCACCTTCCATTTGGCACTTTGTTGTGGTTTATTTGTGGTCCACCCACATATGGAAGATCACTGTCTCTTTTCATTTTCTTTAAATCACTGTCATGTGCCAATATCCTGCTGGCTAGATACCAAAGTATGTGTGTGATCAACAGAGAGTTTCTTAGTCAACTGACTAATGGTCTGGAGACAAACAAATCCAGACTGAGTGACCTTGAACAAGTCTCTGTTTATTTAATTACAGGCCTCTTGAGAGGTTTAAATGAAATCACACACACACTCATGAAATCACACACACACACTCACACATACACACACACAATTATCCCTGTGCATGGAACACAGTAAGCACTCAGTAAATGTTGGCTATGTTTTTTTTATTTTTTACATAAAGACTAGATTGTCTTTGTGGATGCTTCAATAATTGAGACAAATATTAAACATTGTTATAATTTGTGATATTTTGCCATTAACATAAGTCAAACTAGCTTTTAAAATGAAACAGGAAACTGAAAATTCTCTTTGGGAAACCAAACACATTAAAAAAGAAGGCATACACATTAGATAGTAAGCCTATCAGAAATCAGTGACAGAGTTTTAGAATTACTATCTGATTAATTCACAGATCATTCATATTTTTCAGTAAGAAGTTAGCATTAAGGTATACATAATGAAAGCTCCCCTACACCACTGATTTCCACCGATTTTGACATCAGGATCCACCTTCCTTAGTGGACTTGACCCTCAGCGCATTTGTCAAAGTATTTGCTGTGCAATGACCATGCATCCGTGTCTTGGATAGACGTAAGATTTCCACTGACTTGGAAATATCAAAAAATCTTATATTCAAGCACTTCTGTAATTTCTTAGAACTATTTCTTAGAAAACTTGTACTAAAGTTTTACAACTTTTCTTATGAGTGTATATTGCTGTAAAGTGTATAAAATGTTTACATGAATTGCCCATATAATCCCACAGACAGCACAGAGGATTTTATTATATTCTTTTAAAATTTAATGTAACTAACATTCATGAAAAGACATGAAGTGATTCAGTCAGGTCTTGCTAGCAGGTGCTAGAACAAAGCCTAGCACTTGCTGGCTTCAAATTCTCTGTGTATTTTATCTACATCTTGCTGACTCCTAAAAGGATCTAGAGTATAAATAGGATGCCCAACAGTCACTGAGAAGTTCAGGATGTTTATAAGACAAAAATAGGGCTTTGATTTATGACTCAATCCTTTAATGGCTCTTTATTCAAATTTTACATGATCCCTCTTCTATTGTCAGATAACATGTACCATGAGAACTCTCAGTTTGGTTAGCCAGATGGTAGAGCCAGGAGACAAGGGAAGACCAAGTAGATTAAGTATGGAGCTAGAGGCAGGCATACGATTAGAATGCAAAGCCTCCATTCTCCATCCATGTTTCTGATGCTGGGTTACTCTTTCCAAATGTTTTACACAGTTGCCAAAAAATCTGCATAGAAATAATATTCATTTGTGCTTGTAGCATTCATTAGTTACCCTGAATTTTCTCTGAATATCAAATACACGCCCAAGTGAGATGAGATACAAAAGCAGCAGGCAATGCAATCCAATTATCCAAGGAATATTGCCAGCCCTCAGCGTAGCAGCCGAGTGGCTAAACCTCAGGGCCCTTATACATGTGTCTCTAATTGCTTATATTTTGGAGTTTGGGGTGGTTATCAGCTTTAAAAAACCTAGTAAATTGCTTAAAACAACAATTAGCTTTGTAAAATCTTATATGCATTTGTATTTTGAACATAGATCTTACCTATCTTAGTCTGAATGTCTCCATTGTAACAATCCTTATTTGGCTTATCCTGTGATTCCCTGTGCATGACCTCATATCTAATCACCCACACATTCCTTCTACTTATACTTCCATATCCTGTTTTCTTCCTTGGTGATTCTAGCCAGCTTACATTTATTCCTTAAGTGACAGCATCCCTCAACATATTTTTCATTGTTTACTGATTCATTTATTCAACTGAGCTACAGGGTGTCAGTGAACTGACTGAAAGATGACACATAGAATGCTGGCAGGCAGACATGGAAAAACTGGAGGGAATATGGGCAGGCATTCTAGATTGTTCAATTGAGGAGATCTATGTTCCCCAATCAATATTCTTTGCTTTAAAATTGCTCCTGGATTTATACATAGTGACACTACCCAGAGCCGTATATTTCCATCTGTGCTTATAATTGCAATTTTGATTTTTTATTTGGATTATAAACCTATCCCAGCTGGGTTTTCTTCTGTGGCTTCATACTGGATGGCAGAAATGAGATCTATTTAATATTATAAGCATATTGCAGCTTAAAAGTACTTTTGCATTTCACCCTCAGGCAGGTGGTTTCATTTACATTTGAAAAATAAGGAATTGGAGGTTATTGATTATAACATGTCATGCAGTGCCAGCCAAGTTCATTCGATTCTACATACTGCAAATCTTAGCTTTTCCTCAACAGGTTGTCTAAGGTTATTAAGAAGATAGCTTTTTAAAATTATTGCCAGTCAGATTTGCTTCTAATAAGACTCAAGCTCTATGCTGGCTGCTGAGTAAATGCAGGTGTTCTAGATGCCCTTGCAGCCAGTAGAAACTTGGTTTATAGTTTGATAGTAATTAGTGCCATTTTCCAAATGGTCCAGTTCTTCTGGGCATGTGTCAGGATTTCACTTCCTATCTCCCTCGTCTTTGGTGCGTGTGACCAGTTCTGTCCAATAACTTGTAAGCGCAAGTGTCACCTCGGATTGAGTTTTTGTCATTGTGAGATTAGTCAGTATTTTTTTTCTCCCTGCTATTAAACCCAGCGATGCTCCAGGAAGGGGCTATTCCATCAGCCTGGTTCTGAGAGTGAGGGCCAGGACAACATAAAGACCCCACAGTGCGTACATGATGGGTATTCGGTGTGAGAAGAGAAGACATTTTGTTTTTTAGGTTACTGAAGTATGGAAGGTTGTTGATGACTGCTGTATAACCTCAGTTATCCTGATTGAGCCAGAAAGAAAACTTTCTAACTGAATTGCAAACTTTATTTCAAAGGTTCTTCTTGATGATTAGAAATCTCTCTCTCTCTAAATATATAAATATTTTTCACATATATAAAAATATATGTATATACATATATAAAATACATATATATATATACACACACACACTCATACACAATACTTGATACATTAAAGCAAATAACCCAGGCATCTGAGTTTGGTGTCATCTATGAAATCTATCTTCAGGCCAGTGCTCTATGAGCTACTATTGACTCCTAGAGAAGGAAGGGCTATAAGCAGAGACAGAAAGACAAGTTTTTACACAAAATCTGTGGCACATCAGCAGATGGCCACAATGAACCAATAAAATAGAGTATCCTATTTTGAATACTTTATGCACTTATCTCTACCCCTTAACACTCTTCATAAATTCCAAGGTAAATTGTATTTAATGAAATCATTGTTCAGGTGAGCAACATTATCATTTATTCCCAGTCCTCCATAGTTAGATCCATTTTTCAAATAATTCACAAAATAAATAGTTGTAAATAAAACAAATATTATTACTTTTCTTATTAAGATATCAAACATCTAAAAAGGTATTTTAAATCAATTAGTAAGGGAAAAAAGACGGGTATGAGAAATTATTTGGGATAAAATGACTAACATGTAATGAAGTAGACAATGTAAGCTCAGCCCCTCACCATGTAAGAAGGCAGAGAAAACTATTTTTCTATGACTTACTCTCACTTTCTCTCTCCTGAAAACTTGTAGATAAAAATAGACAACTGTTGGAAACTCAAATTTTCTCTTTAATGGGATAAGTTTTGAGGTATGACAAGAAGACTAAAGGAGGGATGTTGGAATATCAATTAGAAGGCAAGGGTGATTATATGAATCTTTGAAATACATCTAAAATATTGATACTGGTGCTTGAGTCCTACTCAAATTCTGAGTCACAATAGACCTGGACTATAATATCTAGACCCATCTCAACGTTTTAAAGTTGGAGGTTTCTTTTCTTTTCATTATTGAGAAGACTGCTGGTTGCAAAGAGGAGTGTGTGTTCTTCTTGGAACTATAGTGAAAATAAGGTAATGCAAATGCTCATGAATGGAGAGACCTGTGCACATGTCTATTATGCTCCTGCTAGGTACTGTATATGCACTATTTCATTTAAATCTCAAAGTTATCCTGAAAATTGATACTATTCCTTCCATTGTTTGACATCCCTCAGCTAATAAATAGAGGGCCACAATTCCTTGTCATTTCTTTCTGACTACAAAAGCTATCCTCTTTCCACTAGGAGGGCCCAAATAATAACGATTTGTTATCAAAATAGCATATCTTTCATTTAACTACTAAGAATTGAACTTGTCTCTGAAGGCAACATTTCCAGTTTTATTTTAAAGATTTAAGAATATTAGAAATTTATAAAAGTTTACTGCCTTCATGATACATATATTTTGTAACTAAAGTACCCAATAAAGTAACTGAGCTAATATGAGCAATAGTGTCCAGTAGGTGAGTTTAAATCACCAGGCAGACGAGTGGTAATGTGCACTGTGCCTCCTGTCAGCCAAGCCGTAAATGATTGTGTGCCACTCCTAAACTCCATAAGTTCAAAAAGGAAACTCAGAGTCCGTTTTTCACAAAATACCCAGCCTTCTTTCTCATAAAAGACTCTAGGGAAGCTTACACATTAAAATCCATATTAGTAAGGGGAGTAAAAGTGATTTGGCTAGCAGCATACAAAACTGGGGACATCTGAAAGATTCATAGCTCTGCCCTGTCAACTGAAAAGCATCCAACTCATTTTCCTTCATGCTGTGAATGGGAGTAACTGCAGTGGAGGCTATTCCTGTGGCTGTCACCAAATGACTTGTCCCATGGTG
Source organism: Tapirus indicus (assembly GCA_031878705.1). Lineage (NCBI taxonomy): Eukaryota > Metazoa > Chordata > Mammalia > Perissodactyla > Tapiridae > Tapirus > Tapirus indicus. The sequence goes on along the minus strand of CM062919.1, from coordinate 133,407,282 downwards.
TAAGCGAGGGATGGCACAGGATGTCATACCTCCAAGTAAAATTAAAATAAAATGCGATAAAAATATAAGTAAAGGACCTTTTTATCCACCGTGAAATTTTAAGTAGTTGAGTTTTATCCCCAGACAGGTTTGAAATCAACCTGGTGAAATTCTAATTTATTAGTACCGGAAATAGCATTTGGCTTAAGTTTTCAATACCCTGACTTAATCCCTACCAGATTTTTCTGCACTCATGTTGTGGAGTTGTATGCTAGAACAGTAAGTGACAAGTGAATGAGGCCTCCCTCCCTTTTTCTGGCCCGAGTAGCATCACCATTAAATAAGTAAAACAAATTGCATCAGTGAAACAAAAAGTATCCATTTTGTTGTTGTTGTTCAACCTATTTTCTTAGTTTCTTTAAGTCTATCTCTTATGGTAATAATATTTAAAGAAAAAAGTCACATATAAATTTATTGAAATGATTAAATAGAGAGGTTTTCCATTTTAATGAAGCTAAGCTCCCAGAAGTGAGGTATTCTAGTCACTTTTCACAATGTTTTTCTAATGTCACTAATTTCCCTTCACTGTAATGGGATTTTGTGTCATTGACATTCTCATGAGATTTTTATAATATAAATCCATAGACATGATGTTACAATGTCAAATGAAATAAGCTAGCAAGTCTATGGAGATATATGTCAATGATGCAAATATTTCTAACCTGTAGGAGTAGCAATATGTCAAAATGATGGCAAATAGTACCAGGGGATCTGGGGACACTATTTTCTGGAGCGAAAACACTGCAAAAAAGAATGTCAATGCAATTCTATTGAGACACTGATCAGATTATCAAGACTATAATAAAAGAAAGATTGCTAGTGTTTGTGATCATCTAAATTATTTTTTCTATATTTGGGGAGTTGATATTTTTATATACCCCATTTCAAAGCTGTAAAGAGCTTCTCATATCTTAAAAGAAAATTTCTGACCTTATAACTGTCCAAACCAAGAGGAAGGGAGGCAGTCCTGGGACTTTAACATCAAGAAGGCATACATGTTGTTACTCTGTGCCTAATCTGAATCTGATCACCACCTATTGAAATAATCATTAATATTCTTTGCTTCCGTGCTATTTTTTAGGGATGGTTCAACGTTGACAAAATCTGCGTTTGACATAGATATGTTCATAAAACTTCTGAAATATGACTTTTTAAAATGAGGCATGACCTTAATCAGATAAATGGAGGAAAGGGGGAAAAAAGCATCATCCATACTTTATTTAATTCTTTAAGTGTATTCAAGATAATGCCATAAGGAGAATAATTTGACCTTACTGGGTAAAGCACTTTATTATAAATAGATATTTTGGGTGTCACTCATTGAAGTTCCTGCCCATGGATGGAGTCCAAAATAAAATATTGAAATTCATGATTTTGAATTATGTGAGCTATTCAATCATTACTGCTGGAGCACCAGACCTAAGAGTAATTTCCAGCAATAGAGTTATTGGAGTGATACTGAAGTGGCCGAGAGAGCTGTCCTGGAACACCACTTGAAGAAATAATCCAAAAAATATCATAGCCCCTCAGGAGGAAGAGGAGCTTATATACACAAACACATGTATCCAACCCTTCAAATAGCTCAAAATACTTTGAAGTATGTTTTGTCTTCTTTTATCATAAAATTCTTGTGACAGAGATAAGGGCAAGAATTGTTCTATTTTTGCATAGGGAAATGAACACAAGGTTTAGTCCTAGTTCTTTCTGACAATGTATGTAAGCTGAATCATGTAGAATTTAGTTACCTGTGTCTAAAATATCCCAATTTTTACTTATTTCAGGGTAGTTTGAATATGCACATAAAATGAGACATTTGTCTTTAATAGTCTACTTTCTTAATACTATATTTCTCCACATATCAAATTGGAATAATTCTAGTTTTTAACTCTCCATTTCGTTTCTAGCATAAAATTCCATTTCTGGAGAAGTGACACTAACATCATGACTTATTCTAAAGCTACAGTAATCAAGACAGTGTGGTATTAGAGAAAGAATAGACAAATAGATCAATACAATAGAATAGAAAGCCCAGAAATAGACCCACATAAATATAGTCAGTTGATGTTTGGCAGAGGAGCAAAGGCAATGCAGTGGAGCAAAGATAGTCTTTTCAACAAATGACACTGGAGCAACTGGGCATCCACATGCAAAAAAGTGAATCTAGACACAGACCTTACACCCTTTACAAAAACTAACTCAGAATGGATCATAGACCTAAATGTAAAATACTAAACTACAGTTTCATAGAAGATAACATAGGGGAAAACCTAGATGATCTTGGGTATGGTGATGACTTTTTAGACATAACACCAAAGACACAATCCATAAAAGAGATAATTGATAGGCTGGACTTCTACAAAATTGAAAACTTCTGCTCTGTGAATGACAATGTCAAGAAATGAGAAGACAAGCCACAGATTAGGAGAAAATATTTGCATAGGATACATCTAATAATGGACTGTCATCCAAAATATACAAAGGACTCTTAAAACTCAATAAGAACTCAAGTTAAAAAATAGGCAGAAGACCTTAATAGACACCTCATCAAAGGTATACAAATAGAAAATAAGCACATATAAAGGTGCTCCAGGTTATATGTCATCAGGGTGATGCAAATTAAAGTAACAATGAGATAGCACTACACACCTTTTAGAATGGCTATAATCCAAAACCCTGACAACACCAAATGCTGGCAAGCTTGTGGAGGAACAGGAACTCTCATTCATTGCTGGCATGACTGCAGAATATTACAGACACTTTGGAAGAGAGCGTGGTAGTTTCTAATGCAACTAAACATACCCCTACCACATGATCCAGCAGTCACACTGTGAATTAGTCAGGGTTCTCCAGAGAAACAGAATCAATAGGAGATAGAAAGATATAAACATAGATGATATAGATATAGATAGATACAGATATATAAAAGGAGATTTATTATAGAAATTGTCTAACACAATTTCGGAGACCAAGAAGATCCAGGATCTGTAATCTGCAAGCAGGAGCACCAGGAAAGTGGGAGGTGTAATTCAAAGTCCAAAGGCCTGAGAATCAGAGGCCCATGCCGTTAAGTCCTGGTCTGAGTCCAAAGGCATGAGAACGAGGAGCTCCAATGTCTGAAGGCAGCAGTAGATGAATGTTTTAGCTCAAGCAGAGAGAATTCACCCTTTCTCCACCTTTTTTGTTCCACTCAGACCCTGAAGGGATTGTGTGATGTCCACTCACATTGGTGAAGGAGATCTTTACTCAGTCTACTGATTCAAATGCAATCTCTTCCAGAGACACCCTCACAGACGCACCCAGAAATAGTGTTTTACCAGCTATCTGGGCATCTCTTAGCCTGGTCAGGATGACACCTAAAATAAGCCATCATATACTCCTTAGTATTTACCCAAAGGAGTTGACAACTTACGTCCACACAAAAACCTACACATGAATGTTTATTGCAGCTTTATTCATAATTGCCCAAACTTGGAAGCAACCAAAGAGTCCTTCAGTTAAGTGAAAAGAGAAATGAACTGTGGTATATCCAGACAACGTAATATTATTCAGCGCTAAAAAGAAGTGAGCTATCAAGCCATGCAAAGACATGGAGGCAATTTAAATGTATATTACTAAGTGAAAGAAGTCAATCTGAAAAGTTTACATACCATGTGATTCCAACTTCGTGACATTCTGGAAAGGACAAACCTATGAAGAATGTAAAAAGATCAATGGTTGCCAGGAGTTAAGAGAGAGTGAGAGATGAATAGGTGGACCACACAGGGTTTATAGGGCAGTTAAACAATTCTGTATGATACCATAATGATGTATCCACATCATTATACACTTGTCCAAACCCACAGAATGCACACCAACAGTGAATGCTAATGTAAAACTATAAACTTTGGGTGATAATGACGTGTCAATGTAGGTTCATCAGTTGTAACAAATGTACCGCTCTGATGGGGGATGTTGATAATAGGGGAGGCTTTGCATAATTGGAGGCAACGGTTAAATGGGAAATTTTTGTCCCCTCTGCTCAATTGTGTTAGGAACCTAAAACTACTCTAAAACATAAGATCTATTAAAAAAATTCCATTTCAAGTAAATAGCCTGCTGTAAACCAGTACACATTTACTTTTATTCAATATTTATTATGTTCCAGGTAATTTTGTTTCTTCAATAGTGTTCTTTAAAATTATAAACATTGTTTTATAGATATGAAATATAAGACTTGGAGATGATGATTTAATTGCCAAAGTCAAGCATGCATAATGGAGAATGTTCAAGGTGTGAGTCAAGAACGTGTTGAACTCCCCAGCCTTTGCCCTTCAAGGAGGCTCCTTGTTGCACCATCTATCCATCCATCCATCCAGTAAACAACCTTTTTAGTGAGCAAAAATTGTATTCAATTTGCCATGATTAATTGCACTTTGTTCAGAGAATGAACAAATAATTCCTGGGTTTCTTGTCTTCTTTTTACCACTCGGCAAGCTCTGCCATAAAGTTTGGGCAATGATTAAGCATAATTGGAGTGGCTGTATCTTTTGTAGTATTTTTATATTTAACAGTTAACCCATACATAAGTGCATGAATACAGAGAGGTTGTTAGGCGTAGCATACAGTGTCATTTCTTATTCTACCTCATTTTTTTCCTGAAGTATTTTTTGTCTTGGATAGGAATTTAAGCCTGGACATTATATATTTGTAAATGGAAATTTTTCCTAATAAAAATATGTTAAACTCTTTACCTTAAAGTGGGATCATTTGATTCATTGTTTAGAATAAACTATGATCACTTTGATTTCCAACATGTGCTGTTACATGACAAAAGGTTCTTTTAAACTAAAACAGTGAGCGATTTTAAGAAAAAGATTGTTCATGTAAATAATTTGCCTTGTTTTGATCTACTTTTTGTTTTCCATAAATCCAAGTTAATAGGGGTAGTACTCAAAGTAGAGAGATAATTTTAAGATTTATATTGAAATATTTTTGTGAAAATGGTAGATTTTGCAACTGCTATCATTTTATGGAATCATCCTTTATAGGATTTTATGTGAGCTTATCAGAAATAAAAAGCATATATGAATGCAGAGTGTGTGCACTTCTGCTTGCAAGGAATTGAGTAAACTTTTATAGTCATGTTTGGTTTACCTATAAAGTGAAAGCAAAACTAAAGACACCGCCTCATGACTCCATTTGAAATTTTGAAGTAGACGTTATCTATCAGAGGCTTTATTCAGGGTTTTAAATACCAAAAAACTATCCAATAACAAATACACTTTCTTTCTATTTGATAAAATATATTATTTGTTGATTTGAATGGTGTGGATCTGTTAATTCATTTTACTTTGTAGCTGCTCCTGAGTGTCAGAACTTTCATTTCTTGAAATGCTCCTTTTTTATGAATCTGTTTTAAAACTTTTGAGGAAAATCAGTAACCATCTCCTCACCCATTCATTTCTCATTAATCCTAGCACTTATCTAAAATTATAACCTTTATAACAACCATTTTCAGCAAATCCCACAAATCAATCCTCCCTCTTTGCTTCTGTTTTCTGGTATTCAAGTGGCCTCTTCCCCTTTCCAGAAAGCTTCCTGCTGTTGCTTCCAGAGCTCTTACTAGGCTGGTCTTCAGACTTGTCTTCTCTAACTTGCCTGTTCCCTTTACCAAGGAAATGAATTTTGCTTAACCTGTTCCAAGAACAGGGCCCAGTGCAAAATGAAAATCTAGACAACTTATTCAGAAATTATTATTCATTTTATGAAGGTGGAAGCAGAGCATAAACCAAGTACAAGGCCCTTCTAAGTGTGGGGTCCTGTGCAACTGCATATGCCATGTGTCCATAAAAGGGGCCATCACCTAGTCCCTTGGCTATTACACCCCAGAACTTCCATTCCTTTTTGGTATATCCTTACCCTTACTATATCTCTCATTTGTACACTCTGATTCCCTTTATTGCTCCTCACAGTGTTGCCCCAGAGACTTGAGCTTCAGAGAATCTTACAAGCTGTCTTCCTATTTTCCCAGAAGGAAGGTCAAAAAGAGCAAATACTTGGGAATTTTTTTAGAATAATTTTAAATCATAAAGGGAAATCATAAAGCATCGTATAAGATATGATTGAGATTGTCTTATTTGATAACTGAAGTAGTAAAAGAATTCTACTATCAAATATTATATCATGACTTAGTTTTGTTGACTCAATGTATGATTCTTTACTTAAAGTATGTATCTTTTCAGAGCTTGGTTACATACATGTGAAATTAATTCATTTGACAACAGTGACTTTGAATGTGATGGGAGCGCTTCCAGAGACAATTTTTTAAAAATCAGAATGCTCAAATATTAATCTTTGTTATCACCATTAACAGGGCAGCTCTCTTCTCTAAGTGTTACACCTGGGGCCAGCCTGCGGCATAGTGGTTAACTTTGCGTGCTCTGTTTTGGTGGCCTGGGGTTTGCAGGCCTGGATCCCGGGAGCAGACTTACACACCTCTCTTCAAGCCATGCTATAGTGGCATCCCATATACAAAATAGAGGAAGATGGGCACAGATGTTAGCTTAGGGACAATCTTCCTCAAGCAAAAAGAGGAAGATTGGCAACAGATGTTAGTTCAGGGCCAATCCGCCTCACACAGACACACACACACACACACACACACAAACACACTATATATATGTGTGTGTGTGTGTATATATATATATATATATATATATATATATAGGTGTGACACCTTTTTCAGGATTAGAGAGTTTTCAGCTGCCCCTCCTTTTTCTGATCTGTGTCCTGGTATCTTCTGGGAATGATCTTCTTCACTATCCCCTTTCTAAGCTGGTTTGGCTTTTCATGTTTCAGAGGGAATGGTAATTAATCTGATAACCCATTAGGTGGTCTGAGGGTACCACATCATCTACTTTGTTTCCCTCATGAAATAAATTGCATTTGCTTTCTTTATGCTGACTCTACAGATGATACAACTACTTCTAGTTTACTGGTTCTGTCACAGGGATACTTCAAAGAGTGACAATTACTAATTTTGTCCCAGTTGGAAAGGAAGGTTTGGTGAATAGTATTGGTGGTTATGAAGAACATTTTCCCCAAAGTAAAGTTGTATACTTAGTTGGCTAATTTATTTGTGCTTAGGCCCCCTACTGGCTCTACAAGAGTTGAAAACACTGAATATAAAAATCTAGTAATTTGCTACCCTGTCTCTTATGCTAGGAGAATGGCAGCAACAGCTTATAGTAGCACTGACAAAACCAATTTATTCTGTATTTCCACTTAAAAAGAATTTTAGATCTCATTTCTCTATTCAGAATTCTTAGTTCTTGTCAATGATCATCCTATCTTAAACAAAAAGGGATCTGATTAAAACAATCTAATACTTCAGCTAAAAGACAGAAGACTAAGAAATATCTAGAAGAGTAAGATATCAGTAATTAGTGTAGAATGTAATGTTGTGTGCTGAGAGCTATAGAAATTTAGTTGTATAACAATTCATTAAATGTTGAAATGTACTTAACAAATAACCATATTGCATTTGATAGATCAATATAGATTTTGGCTCCGGATACTTCATTATATAATTAATTATTCTTGGACTCACTTTTTGTAATACTATTTTCTCATAGAATGTAAACTTTTAATGGGAGAGGAATAGCCTTCTATTTATAACAAATAATATAGTATATCCTATTTTACATTATCAATTATAACTATCCATTGCTAATTATGCTTATTATGACTTTTATTGTTTATGTTTTCATGAGTGCTTATGACTATTTTTCTTTAGTTATTTCATTGTGACTTGTATGCCTTCCACATAGAGTCACATGAAATATATAACTAAGCCGATTTTCAAAAATTTCAAATCATATGCTACTTTTATCTGAATAGTTTAGATGGAACTGTGTGTGTGTATGTTTTGGACTGAATTATTTTAACAATTCCCTCAGTTCTTTATTTGTTGTACTGTTGTGTGTGAACAAATATAGTTCAAAATTTGAAGGTGCGCTTGAACTTCTATAAGATAAATATTCATATTTTTTGGTACATAGTGCATTAAAAAAATCATTAAATATATGTGAATACATTAATATAGTAAAACCCATACACAAATGATGATAAATTTAAAAGTATATAAATATCAGAGTGGAGAGCTATGACTATACAGCAAATAACAAGAATAAGTTAATTACTGCATCTGAACTTAATTTTGAACTCCACAAACTAAAATCCATCTAGAAATACTTGATCATGGAATAAAGCAAATGTTTATGTGGTTGTTTTTTTCTTAGTTTGCTTTTCGTGGGGCAAACCTATAGAATAGATTTGGATGTTAATAGACGTACATATCTAAATACAGTTATGAAAGTTTTTAATAAAAATATTTACCTACATTTAGTTCGATTGACACACTGTATTTGAGCACTTTATTAGTACCCCAACTAAGAATCAAGCTAATTTTATTGAGTGATTTTATAATCCTTTATATCTGATCAAATGGTATCACTGAAAATGTATTTGCTGAATTTAAAACATCCTAATGAAATGTGTAGCCATAAGAAATACCATTACTCCCATAGGTTTAAGATGTTCTAATTTTTTTGTGAGAACACCTTAGAATTTAAAACCATGTTATTTTAATAAAACTTGTTATAAATGATACTCTTTGTAATTAATTTGAAGTGCCTTGATGATTCAAAAAATGTCATAAAGTTCTTAACAATTATCATTCTGCTTTAAATATTTTAATGTATTGTTGCTCTTATCCTTAAAGGACACAACATGATATGAAATGTTGCTAAGAAAAATTAAATTCGAGCGTCTCCAATGTACAACTTCCATTTAAAGATTGAATAAAGATGGGCTTCATAGCCATCATTTATTGAATAGGCCTATAAATAACATTAGGAAAAATCCAATTACTTATAAAAGTTATTTCTTCACATTAGCTGCTTTTATATTTATATTTTGAATGATGCAGCTAAGAGGTGGTGAAAAATATTTATAATAGCAGGTCATCAGGATAAAATAGGGACAATGTAGTATAATCACTTTATTTATATTTTTGAAATGTGCTTAATGGAAAGGATGACTAACTGCCTTGCTTCAAAATTAAATTTTATCGCCTTGAGTGAAAGATTTGAGTATTAGCATAACATTCTATTTATGTGAGTTATGCTGTAGTTTCATCATTTTTTACATTACAGTGCAGGGAATGCTACTGATTTATTGTTGCATTTTTAAAGGGCAATGCTATGCTGAAACCAGAGACTGAAGGAAGCTAAAAATCATATTTGTCAAAAACTCAGCCTTGACATAGTTTATGATCACTGACTATTTGCCCTATTTATAGGGTTGTATTTAAAAGGAAGCTAATCTAGCAAGATCAAATATGATTGATGTTTTCCTATTTATTATTTTCCAATATTTCATTTTTTGGTGTTAAGATGGTTGTAAGATACAAGACATATGAAGTTACGTGTAAGTTAAAGAATGCATAGTGCTTTCCATTTTCATTAACTCCTTTGAAGAGAATTATTTTCTGAATATTCAGCTTGGGTCTTATCAACATCCAGAATAATTTTTAATAATCAGAGTAATTTTTAAAATATCAAATGAATTATGAATACCCTCTTCAGCTATGCAAGTGAGATGTTAAATGGTTGTATGAGGATTTGAATGCTATGGTCTGGTATATAAGGTAATTATCATCAGTGTGAAAAACATTCCTGCTTATAAATTATAAGAATTTGAGAACTTAAAACTTTTACAAGATTATTTCTCAGTTGAACTATAGGAAGCAAAATCTAACTGACAACTTCTTTTAGCCAAGCATCTGGAAAAATTGGGAGTGAACCTATATGTTACTATTCAAAACCTTAAAAGTATGAATATACTTGCAGTCTACATTAAAATTAATTTCTTAATTCAAACTCTTAGACTCATAGAAGGCAAGAATAATAGCTATATTTTCCTTAGTTTTTAAACATATGTTTATCAGTAAATTTTAATTCTTATTGAAAACTTTAACGTAAACAACAATAATGTGTTATTTTGATATATCTACAAATAAATTACACTTCTTTGATATTCCATACATCAGAATTTAATTATCCAAGGTATGTGCAGAGCAAGATGATATAGGAAGTGACTTGAGTATTTAAGCCATTAGGTGAGGAGGCAGAACCATCCATTAAAAGGCAGCACTATGCAAATAGATCTAATGATTGTAACGTTTGAGATTAATGTGGATGGGAATGTCTGATTTACCACATCCATTTAGGCTGATTGGACTGGCTATAGTAAATTGTACTTACCAGAGTTGTCATTCCATGGAACTTTTGTCCCATCATTTGGGTCAAGAATGACAACTAAGCCAAGATATGCTTTCTAATTTCATAGATACCTTAGATATTATACTCCAACTTGGAAAAAAGGATTTTGTATTTGTTGTGGGAAAATTCAAGTGGTTAGTGTTTCTAGACCTCAAATGAGCTAAGAATAAAAAACACTGAATTAGCAAAGCTCAATCTATAATTACTACTTACACCAGGCAAGGAAAATATTTTATTGCAACTGACCTGAATAATAGAGTGGGATGGAAGGAAGGAACCCTATTTATTTGAGACACCAAGTGAAAATTATGAAACACAAAGGGGAAAAGGCAGTTTCATTGAGAATAAAATATTCATGTTGATAACTTACATAAAACAAAAGATGGAGTGTTTTCTGCAGGGAAATTACTTTCTTTGATGAGCTCCATTTATGCATGATGGAGTTTTAAATTTTTGAAAACCCCCTTGGTTATTTTTTTTCCTTTCAATTCTTGTGGTTTTAATTTCAGACATAAACAGATGTAAAATTTTCTTGTTAAAAGCTTCTTCCTCTGTTTAAAGTCGAATTTATGGCATAGAAAAAAACAGAATGCCTTCTTACAATGACAGTGATTAGGAAATCAATATTTAAGGCATCAGTTTTGTGAATTGCACGGTGAGTAGTGGCTCCATTCATTTTGAAACTACCCAATGATAAAATATATCTTCATTTATTTTGCTCATTTTTAACACTGTTTTGTTTGAAGTATATTCTTGAGAGATGCTGAGTATTATATCTGCTAACTAGCAGCTTGAGTTTAGAAGCAATTTCATTTGAGTGAAATTCACTATATAATGACTTTGTTTTGAATGACCTGCAAGTTTCATGTTAAGGTTCCAATATTTACTTCTTGAGGATAGAAAGCTATTGGTTTTACTTGCTAATTTAATGTGGGAGGCATTTTAGAAGCTGAACTGGCAAGTAAGTATTTGAATCTTACATATTGCCTATCACCCTAATCAAAAGAGAAGGGAAAATAGAACATATCTCATCTCCAGAGATTTGGATTCCAATGGTAGAACATCAGACTAGATGGGAAAATAAATGTGTTGGTCTTGGTGTGTAAACTTATTTGTGCACCACAGAGTTATCACGCAATCTGACACTATTTGAAGGAGATTCTTAGTATCAGCCACATAAAGGGCTGGGACAAGAATGGGCAGGAGAATGAATGCTTACAAGTTGATGTACATCAGCAAAGTGTTCACAGTGCCTGCTTGCATGAAATTGCCTGGTCCATTAAGAGCAAATCTTTAGGGAAATGTACTTAGTAAAATAACCATAAACAAAGCTCTATGGAATCACCAAGTGTGGTAAATAGATACCTGCATGGGCAGAATGTCTGTTATTAAAATGAAGAGACTCTGCATTTGCTGCCTACATCAAAATAGGTTTCAAATCTCTCTCAGTGGCCCAATTCTGCACTCCTGGACAGCAGGAATCTAGTTCATACATCTAGCAAAATCTAGCAATTGCAATATGTTTTGCAAGCTCAGAAAATGCTGAACAAATAAATGATTACACACGTACACAATTACTTGTATGTATATATACAACATAGACACATACACACATTTTTGAACCCTCATGTAGAGTTAGATCATTGAAAAGCATGTGGATTCATAAAAGAATAATGGTTAAGAAATCAAGGGTTTTGAATGTCTTTTCCTGTAAATTTGAGACAATGGTTTTGCCAAACTGGTGTACATTTGACAAATATTTATTGATCGTTAGTTTTTGGAGATTCCAAGTCAAATGCGACCCATTTATACCTTTGAGAAGCTCACAGCTAGCTGAGGTAGACAGGGAAGTCAATCAACATTTTTATAGCTTAAAATGATAAGCATAAGGTAAGAACTAGTTGTTATGTGAGTGTACTTTACCCAGTCTAAGAAGAAGAGGAAGGTCTTGGAGATGGTGATGTGGCGCTGAATTCTGAAGAGTAAGTGAGTGAAAGCTGTGATGGGGAATGGGGACATAAGGTGAACAAGACATGGGAATATGAGAAAAACTGAACTTAAACATAAGAGGATGTACAAAAAGTTCCATATTCCTGATACAAGGCAGCTCAGTGGGTGGAGAGAGCAGTGATCAGTTGTCAGAGGTGGGATTGGGTCTTGGCTCTGTTCAACCATACTTTGGTGGTCTCTGCAAGCACTTAACTTTTAAGTTTCATTTCTTTATCAGTACAATGTGTTTAGTAATACATTGCCTTCTAGGGATGTTGTGAAGATATGTTTTGTACATGGTACATAGAGAGTAGGGATTGAATAAATAGTATTCAGGTTACAATTATCAACAATGACCTTAACCAGCGGTTCCCAATCTGGCTAGATATTGGAATTACCTAAGGAATTTTCAAACGTGCTGATGTCTGTGTCTCACCCTCACAGATTCTGATTAAACTTGACATGGCATAGTCTAGATATCAGACTAAGGGAGAATACAGGAAAATCTGAGAAATAATAAGAATCAATAACAAAAGGGGAAATAATTCTGAAAGTATAATCTCCAGAGAAAGCTATATTAGAGTCTACCAATATACTAAGGGATAGATTTTCTTTATTCACACAAAAGAGAGATTGCCACTCTTAGGTACGGCTGAGAAGCATTTCCAGGCTTCACCTGTTCCAGAATAGTAAACTTTTTTGGGGCTAACCAACAAAGGCAGAGTTTCTGCATTCTGGAAGTCTCTTCTGATTTGGAGTGCATCAGTTCTCTGCTGTATATCATGGTAGAATAAGTTATAGGTTTTAATTCCTCGGAATGGTATAGAAGGAGCATGGAAGAGGTGATGAGAGAATCTAATAGTATTGAGGGTAAAGATTCTTAGAGCTTTTTAAAGTACTACACTTTAGTCTATTAATTAAATAGAGTCTCCAAAGAGACTGAGGCCTTGCTTTGAAGATGTGAAATACAGTAAAAGCAATCCTGCCCAAGCCTTTAACCACAGGTTTGATGACCAACAACGATATTTTTAACTATGTCAGGAGAGAAAGAAATAGCCTGAGTTACAGCAAAAAGAATTTAAAATACATACTGAAGAAATTGATGAGCTCAATTTGAATCTTAAAATGATTTACTTCTTTTTTTTTTCAGTTTATCATCAATAATCCTTGATATTCTATGCTGTTTACCAGAGAAGAGATTGTGTGGCAGAATTACATTCTCTAATATTGAACATCAAAGAAAAACCAAAAGAAGCAAAATTCCTTTTAATAGATTTGGATTCCTCAGGTCCAAAGCTTATTTTTTACATGAAGAACAACTATGCTGATATTTTGACTATGTAAATAAAATACAATATGCTATGCCGTTGTGATTGTTATATGAGACCTGCAGATAAATGAATTATTTTACCCATGGATTGTTTTTCCCATGAAAATACTTCAGGCTAAATGGAAAATAATTATATTTATTTCCTCCCCATGAAAGTCTTTTGATATTACAGAAATATTTCCCTGTGAAATATATAATTCCTGAAATATTTCCTACCTAAAATCACTCTAGTTTCTTTGTGCCATTCTTGGGATAGAAATACCTTAATTCTCATCGTCATCAAAAGAGATTTTATTAAAGATCTTCTTTAATTCAATGCCATGATCAGCAGCATCTATGAAGTACTTTAGGAATAGAAATTAAAGACCAGACTATAATTAGGGCTTATAAGGGTAATCATTGGTGATATGTATCCATTTTTGCTCTTTTTCAGTCAAACTCACATACTTGCAAACTTGTCTGGGCATGTAGTTTTTATCTTTGTCCTCAGCATTTACAAAGTCCCATTACAGTTTGACATTTGCTTCAACCACTCAAGTGGACTGCTTTTGTGGTTGTTGTTAAACACACTAACTATTTTCATGTAACAAATCTAATGATGACTTCTCAGTTCTCATCTTATTCGACTTCTCATCGGCATTTGATGCAGTTGAGAGTCCTTTATTGAGACATTCTCTTTGTTGATGTCCACTGGTCATCAGCAATACACCTGTGGTTGAACAAATTGGGCTTTTGAACACTTGATGCAAGAAGGGAGACTGTGTACCAGGGGAACTGTGAGCATCTTAATAAGAGTGTGCTAGGAAGTTCTTGGTATAGGTTGTGGGCTTGTGTTAGATGATTTGGAAGAAGTTTGAAGGAAGCGGAATCTGTTCTGGACTGGGTGCTTGCAGGAAGCAATGAGATTCTATGGCTGTGTATCTTAATAATTTTTATTTAGTAGGTAGAAAGAATAGAGTGAGGCTAAGGCTATAATCAGTGAAGAAGCAGCAGGTCACTCCTGTTCATAAGGTGCAGGGAAGTTTGGAAAGATTTGTAGTTTTCACAGTGTTCTCGTATTTGTCTGTGTTCAGACGATAACAGAGACCTCTTTTTGGTTTTGTCTCACTCCATCATGGTTACACGGTGATCTTGTCTCAAGCTAGTGTTCTGTGAAAGTGTGCACTTTCAGCAGGAAAACATTACGGCCTAGCTCTGTGCCAGGCCAGCTCCAGGTGACGGTGGTCAGGGCTGCCTTTTTCTTCCTTATTATCATGGTACCATATTCTCTTCTATTTCTCTCTACCTCTTTGCCTGCTGCTTTTCAGTTATCCTAATAGTATTTTCTTCATCTATATGATCTTCAACTCATAGAATTTCCCGGGCTTTATATCTGAATGATTTTGTGTGTGTGTGAGGAAGACCAGCCCTGAGCTAACATCTGTTGCCAATCCTCTTCCTTTTTGCTGAGGAAGACTGGCCCTGGGCTAACATCCATGCCCATCTTCCTCCACTTTATATGGGATGCTGCCACAGCATGGCTTGACAAGTAGTGCGTCTGTCCATGCCCGGGATCCGAACCTGTGAACCCCAAGCTGCCGACGCGGAGTGCGCAAACTTAACTGCCATGCCACAGGCCTGGCCCCTGAATGATCTTTTATATTCTTCTACACTTCATACACAACTTCATTTATTTTTATCACTAATTGCTAGCTGATTTCTTCAGACTGAAGACTATGCTATGCCTAAAAAATGGGTTAGAACACTACAGCCTGTAGGTCAAATACAACCCAAAGCCTGTTCTTGCCCAGGATATGAGATGGCTTTCATATGTTTAAATGGTTGGAAAAAATACAAAGATGAATAATATTTCATGACATAAAAATTATGTAAAATTCAAGTTCAGTGTTCATAGATAAAATCTTATTGGAATCCTGGCATGTTCATGTGTTTAGGTATTTTTCATGTCTGCTTTCCTGCTGCAAGAGGAACATTGAGTAGTTGCAACAGAGAAAAGCCAAAATTATTTACTAGCTGTGCTTTATAGAAAAAGTTTGCCTACCTCTCCTCTAAAATCATATTTTCAGCTGACATTTGACATTTTCACTGGAATATTTTAGTCATCTTAAAATATTTAAAACAGAAATCTTGTTCATCTCCATTCCATACCATAAATCTATATCTTTCCTACTCTGTCCATCTTAATATATGGGGCCACTGGCTACACAGTTACTCAAACCAGAAACCACAGTCATCCTTCATTCTTAGCTTTCTTCTACCCCATATTTCTAATCCTTCTGAGAAATCCATTGTTTCTACTTCCTAACTATATCTCAGATAGGTCAGTCAGTCTCTATTTCTTCTGCCACCATTCTATATCATACGATCACCATCTTGTGTCTTGTCTACTATTGATTTCCTACTTATGTGACTAGGTAAGTACCTACTCCATGATATTTTCTATCATTACATCTGGACTGTCTTCTTTATAGCAAACACTATAATTTTTAATGTAAATATTTGGATTTAAATACTCTATATTGATTTACCTACCATCTATCCAAAGAACTAGGCTCTAAGAAGGTGAATTTATGGCTCCTAGTTCATCAATGGGTATAAACACTTTGAACAGTGACTGGTATGGAGTAGAAAATCAATAAGTATTTGTTTTTAACCAGTGTCTGACTTACTTAAAGACCACAGTGGTAGAGGTACAATTATCCTTCACACACACACACACACACACACACACAGAGTCCATTTCTAAGAGAAGATAATATATAAAGTAATGCATATTCCATTGATGTATATGTTCGTCAGTGGAATATGCATCACTTTAAACTTGAACCACATCTATACCTTGAACCACATCTATACCAGAGGCATTTTGCTCTGGGAAGGAAGAGATGATATTGACTTTATCTTGATTTTAAGAATTAGATCTTAACAGTTTCTGTTGGTGGTGGTGGTAATGGTGGTGATGATGATCTTTTTCCTGGTGAACAAAACAAAACAGAGGCCAGCCCTGTAGCCTAGTAGTTCAGTTCAGCGTGCTCTGCTTCAGTGGCCTGGGCTTGGTGCCCAGGTTTGGACCTACACCACTCATTGGTGGCCATGCTGTGGCGGCAACCCACATACAAAATAGAGGAAGATTGGCACAGTTGTTAGCTCAGGGTGAATCTTCCTCAAGCAAAAAGGGGAAGATTGGCAACAAATGTAAGCTTCGAGTGAATCTTCTTCAGCAAAAAACAAACAATTCACATACATCACTGTGGTGACCTAAGAGCTATCTCAAAATGTACTAGTCATCTACTTGATAATTTGTTGTCAAGCATCTGTGTACCTCATTTTATACAGGAAAGAACTGTCTAATTATTTTTATGTGGATTTTAAGTAGGAACTTAGAAACTCTTCCATAGCAATACTAAGATTAGGATGTAGACTAACTGTGTATAAGCAATGTTTTTGTGTGTTTAGCAATTGGGAAACACTGCTGAATGGATGAGTTAGGTTTTAGGTAGAACTAACGTGGTGAAATGGCCATAGGATATGGGATGAAGGTCATTTGAGAACAGATTTTGTAAAGTAGTAGGGAAAGAGGCCAGATCGCAGGGCTTTGCAGATAAATTACCTGATAAGAAAAGAAGGCAGTGAATTAGCAGCAAAGACATGAATAAAACTGAAATGGTAGACAGACGGAGAATCAAATACAGCAGGAGAGGAGAGGGAGAGTTCATTTTATTTGAAGGCAGAAGAAAAGAAAGTAACTAAAGTAACAAATCCTAAATTTGGCAGAGAGTGAGGAAAACATAAGAACCATATCACTGAGAAGCTTAAGTGACTTCCCAAGTTTTGAATAATAATTTCGATTTCAAAAAATATTTTTACATAATTTATATCATATGACCCTCACAAACACTGTGTGACTCTGAGTGAAGTGAGACAGGTGGTTCTATTCCCATTTCACAGATTAGGAAACAGAAGCTCAGTGCCTAGGGTCATGCAGTGGGTAAGTAACATAAGGGGGAACAGAAGTGTTCTCACTCCTACGTTTTTATACTTTCTACTACACCATGTTGTCAGTGTGGTGTTAATCTTTAAACAGGAGGAGATCAAAATCTTCTGTGAGGAGGAGAAGCATTTAAGGCAATGATCCAAAAGAAGTCGTCTCTTTTCCCACCAATCACTTAAACTATTTTTGCATTTAAGTGAATTTCAGCAGGCCAGGGATATAGAAAGAAATGACTGTCATGAAGGAGCATGGATGGCTTTCATTTATTTTTTAAATTACTGGATGTATACCACTTACCAAGTGTTGGAGACATAACAGTGAGTAAATATAGCCATGATCCCATGAAGCTCATTCTCTTGGAAAGGATAGGTTTTCAGTCAAGTAACAAAAATAAATATTTGAGTACAAACTCAAATATGAAGGCAAAGTCAATAGAAAGATTTTACATTGGGCCTTATTGAGACTGTACAGCTGGGAGATATGAGCTTAATGAGAGGATGACAATTGATTTAAACTCTAAAGGAGAAATAGGAGTGAAATATCTGAGAGGGAGCCATACAGGAGCCTTGAGGAAGGCTCTTACATGTGCGGAAGTGAAAGGATCGAGCATGACTGGAAAAATTTTACTTCGCTAATGTCGTGTGCCCTGAATTATAACCAACGTAGTAGAATTCTCTCTTTGTTTCAAATAGTTATGTAATGATATTGAGCTATATAATTCTGCTTCAATATTTTTCTCAAGTGATGGCTTAAAAATAGAGAACAAAATAATTGTTACAAAGTGTTGGTTTTTGATGGAAATATACATATATATTCTTGTAAAGGTCTCCAATAATGTTTTGCACATGAAAAGCAGTCATGAAATAATGATTTACTAATTCTTTCTACATATATTTATTGAAAATCTAGTAAGTATGATGCATACACCTTTCTGGATGCTACTGTAATTTTCTTATCTTCTAATGTTTAACCAAAGAATGGCCAGGGCGGGCTTTAAAGGAATTCTTCTTGCCTTGAAAAAGCCGTTACCATATGTGTTTGATGTACTTAGAATCTCTAGATTTATGCTGTCTCTTTTGCCTTGCCTCAGGTAGGGCAGGACAAAACCATTCTTGCAGTGCTGTAGTGATGAAAATGTTCTATATCTGTGTTGTCCCCTATGGCAGTCATTAGCTACATGTGGCTATTGAGCACTTGGAATGTGGCTAGTACAACTGAGAATTGAATTTCTTATTTCATTTAATTTTAGTTAATTTTAATTTAAAAAGCTACATGTGGCTGGTAGCAACTGTATGGTACAGCGACACTTCAGAGGGATTCAGGAAAAGACTGTGAGTTCCCACCACAATACTTTTGATACATTTGACATGAACTTGATATTTCTTGTATCTTGTGGCCTGGATATAATTGAAAGAGATGTTTTCTTGGTATAAAGGAGAACTTATCTTAAGGTAAAAAATATAGGTGTGAACAGAAGCTCATTTTCCCAACTCACTTGGGGAATAACAACTGAACTTGTTTATATCAAAAAATCTGCCAAAACATGTAGCTAGAATTGCACACAAAGTGATTTTTTTCAAGGACCCAAAAGAGTAAACGATTTTCTTTATGCTTGCCATTTGGATAACAGCCACTTACAAAGAAACCATAAAAATAAATGAAATAAAATTACTTTTACAATAAACACTCAGAAAAATCTAGTGGTCATATAAAGAAGACAAATGGGAGATTAATGTGGGTCAGCTAACTCATTTCTCTCCATCATATACAATATTTAGAGTTTCTATGAGACATCATCCTTTCTCTCTAAAATATTCATACATGAACTTGAATGCATATAAGTGAATGCGTTCATTCAAAAGATAGAAGAGTATATAGAGTGAAAAGTGTATTTTTATTCCATGTCTGTACCATAGCCATCTCATACTACTGTTTCAAGATTGTGTTACTATCAATTTTTTCTTTTTTTGCAAAATTTCAGAGATATTTTATTTAATCCTTCAACATATTTACTGAGTGCCTATTATACACCAGGCATTGTTCTAAGCTCTGGTTTATTGTAGTGGAAGTAAAAAACAGAATGAAAAATTCCTTAAAGAAATCACATTCTAAGGGAAGGAAACAGGCAATAAGCAAAACAAATCAGTAAAATACATGGTATGTTAAATAATGATAAGTGCCACAGATTTTTTTAGGAGGATTTTAAAAGAGGGGAAGCCGTTGAAGGAGGAAAGACAATAAAGAGTGCCTCAGTTGGGGAAGGAGTTGACATTTTAAATAGGATGAGCAGAAAAGGACTTTTAGAGCTTTATTTTCATCAAAGAGTTGAAGGAAATAAGAGAGCAAGACGTGTTTAGGCAGAGAACTGCATGTGCAAAGACCCAAGGTAGGAGCTTGTCCAGCATCCTTTAGGAAAGCATCTTTGCAATGTGATTGGGTCAGTGATCACAAGGCAGAGGCTTTTTGTGTCAAGTAATGAATATACCAATCTACTGATGAATTATAGTTATAATATTCCAGGTGTTGTATATATGTTTTTTCCCATCAAACATTTTGAGTCTTTAGTTTTGGAATAAGGTTTCATCTCTCTAGTATAGTGATCCTCCCTTATCTGTGGGTGATGCATTCCAAGACCCCTAGTGGTTGCCTGAAAACACAGATAGTACTGAACCCTATATATACAATATATACTATGTTTTTTCCTATACGTACATATCTATGATAAAGTTTAATTTATAAATTTAGGCACTGTAAGAGATTAACAACAATAACTTCTCTTTGGCATATATGAATTGCCAGCTTCCCTACTCTTGCCCTTTGGGGCCATTATTAAGTAAAATAAGGGTCACTTGAACACAAGCTCTGCAATGCTGAGACAGTCCATCCCATAACCAAGTTGTCTACTAAGTGACTAACAGGTGGGGAATGTGTACACCATGGATCCACTGGACAAAGGGATGAATCATATCCTGGGTGGGACAGAGTGGGAAGGTGCAAGATTTCATCACCCTACTCAGAACATGTGCAATTTAAAACTTATGAATTATTTATTTCTGGAATTTTCCATTTAGTATTTTTGAACCGTGGTTGACCACGGGTAACAGAAACCACAGAAAGGGAAACTGCAGATAAGGAGAGACTACTGTACCTATCATCTCTATTAACTACACATTAACTTCTAATAAAATAATGATATGTTAGGCTCAGTCTCATTATTTCTTTTATGGAATATATTATGTAATATCTACAGAAATAACTAAGCTGGTTTCTTCTCCAATGTTCTTTTCAAAGGCCAAGTTCATTTTGTAGTATCAGATTCTGTCCTCTGGTTGAGGATATAAGACAGATTGTTTTGTACTGAATATAGTTACATAAAGAATAATCAAAACATTAATTTATTTGATTATACTGACATTATTGCCTGTTATTATTTTTATAGAAAAAATAAAAGTCTTATGGAAGAGAACATTTCACTAATTTGGTTTATTAATGAGAGTATCAAAGTCTAGGGATGTAAAATGATTTGCCCAAATCTCACATGCATGATGATAATTACAGCTAGCATTATCGTGTTCATAATATGTAATAGCCTTTATGCTAAATAGTTTACAGGCATGATGTAACTGTAATCCTCCCAACAACTCTGAGAAGTAGCCATTATCACTATTTTACTAATGAAAAAACTGAGGGAAATAAGTAATTTCTTCAAAGTCACACAGTGGGTGAATGGTCCAACTGGGACCCTATTGAGATCTTTATAGATACAGAGCCAGGAATGCCTTATTGGAAACAGGTGAGGCAGAGAGGAATCCTGGGAAGAGAGTAAGCTTTCACTTTGGTCGGATGTTGGATTGAATTTCACCTCTTCCTAAGAGCTGAGTATTTGGGGGCAACCTACATAACTTTTTCAATATGTTTCCAGTTGTGAAAATTGAGGAACCAAATTACAGCTCCATTGATGCTTATAGAGACCTTGACTTTATCCATCATGAGTAAAAGTTAGAAACCATCAAGCTTCCTAATTTAATTTGTGAGTATCCTCTCATAGCGTAAATAAAAAAACTATTCACAGGAGATGAAAACCTTTACCTGACTAAAAAGAACATAGATCATTATATTAAAAAATAGGATTTGTAACTTTAATTGAAAGTTTAGTACAATATCAACAGAAAATCCAAGTATCCACTTATTTGAAGGTTAAAAGAGTATATTGAAATTAATAAGGTGCTCATTATTTTGCCCCATATTATCTGATTACTTTTCACTTCTTTCTTTTTACATACATTTAAAATTTTAATTGTGTTCAATGAAAGAAATCCACATTAATAGCATGAATCATTATGTATCTACATTGTAAACCGCAAAAGTAACAATTTTGTTTGCACGTGCACAGCTATAAACTCCAAGTTCATAATAGTCACTCAATATTTGTACTACATGTAATTTGATATTTTTTAATTTAAAATATTTGTTTTATAGGGTAAAATAGCTCTCAATAGGCTATTAATCTGAAGTCATTACTGATTTTTATTGTGGTTACCAAGAAGCAAAGTTTCAGTTACCTTGATTGCTGTATTTTGCCAAACATCTGTTTTTTTTTTTAACCTGTTATTTTATATTTGGAAATGATATGATTTATCCACTGTGAATAGGAAAACTTCAAGTTATTTTTACATTATTAGCAATGAATTTACAATAAGCATTCAACCTCCCACACCAAGACCCCTGGTGATCAATTGAATGCATTTACCGGGTCACCAGCTGAGATTACAGGGTGTAATCTGTGGCTGGGGATCAGAGATTTCTCTGTGTAAATTTAATTTACCCTTACGGGGATCAAAAGCTCATTAACACCCCATTCTTTCCAACTGAGCTAAAAGCTTGAAGCAATTAGTATTTGAAAGATATTTCCTTTCATTAACATTTTTTTTTCAGGATGTAATCTGTATTGGTTCCATTTTAGGTATTGACACGGTGTATTTTAAATTAGAAATGCACGGACTGTATCTTTTGGTGTTTTGCTGTTGTTGTTATTGTTTTGGTTTACTATTCCATAACATGTATTTATACAGCAACTTAAAACAACCACAGAAAAATAGCATCTAGGTGCTCATTTCAGCTGCTTTCCAAATGAAGTGGCTAATAACTTTCAAGAGACCCAGATTATTCCTGCATGGGAGAAAAAGTGAGAAAACGTTTTTAATGATTAACATAAGAGAGTTTGCCACTTTTCAGTGGGGAAGACACAGCCTATGAGCTGCTTTAGCCTGAAGGGTGTTGATTAGTTACACAAATGTGTTAAAAATAAAGCTCCTAGCAATGTTAAGCACGACTAGAGAATGAATAAGCACAGCTTTTTATATATTTCATCTAAGACATTATGTTATTCTTATCAATTACTATATGCAAGTAGAATGCAAATCTGTGTGATTACAGTTTCTTTTATATCTAAGCATTATCCATAAAGAAAATATTTATGAACAGAAAGAGATGATAAATGTTTGTGGAAAACAACCAAAGGTTTTTCTTTTGTTTTAGAACGCTGATATAATTTGGAACTACGATATATTACTAAGTCTCTTTATTATAATAGCTTGTTGACAAATGATATTGTGAATGGATAATCTGTAATACTACAAACCACAGATTAGGGAGAATTTTGTGTAATAAGTTAGAATCATTCTTTCATCCATATCCCTCCTTGGTAGTACATCTAGTGCTTGGGGGGGGGGGGGTCTATCAACTCTTTTGGCCCAATAATGCAACTTGGAGGACTTGAGAGTGATAGTGAAAAAGATAGCAAATAAAACTACAGTTTCAGGTCTTATGTTCAAGTCTTTTATCCATTTTGAGTTGCTTTTCGTGTCTGATGTAAGATAGGGGTCCAGTTTCATTCTTTTGCATTTAGCTATGCAGTGTTCCCAATGCCACGGATTCAAGAGACTATCCTTTCCTCGTTATATATTCTTGTCTCCTTTGTTGATAATTAATTGACCATATATGCACAGGTTTGTTTCTGGACTCTCTATTCTGTCCCATTGACGTATGGATCTATTTTTATGCCAATACCAAACTGTTTTGATTACTATAGCTATGTAATATAGTTTGAAATCAGGAAGTGTGATGCATCCAGCTTTGGTCTTCTTTCTCAAGATTGCTTTGGCTATTGGGGTCTTTTGTGATTCCATACAAATTTTAGGATTGTTTTTTTCTGTCTGTGAAAAGTACAATTACAATTTAGATAGAAATTGCATTGAACCTGTAGATTGCTTTGGGTAGTATGGACACTCTAACCACGTTATTTCTTCAATCTATGAAACTGAGACATGAAGAAATTAAGTAACTTGACCTCAGTCACACAACTGTTAGGTGGCAGAGTGGAGTTCTGATCCTGCTCACTAGGGTGCCAGATCCCTTGCTCTTAAATCACTCTGTGATCCTTCCTTGTAAACAGAAAATTATGAAAAGGGGAATATGCAAAATCTTGAGAAGATCAGAAAATCTGAGTAGGGGATTTCAGAAAGTAGATTGTAGAGCAGAAAGCAAACTTTCTTACAATGGGAGTCTTTGACCAAGGAAAAGCTGTTGATCATATAATTGAAAAAGGTGTGGATGGCCTTAAACTGCAAGAACGTTTAGGATCATTAATTAAATTGGGAG
This sequence comes from Tapirus indicus, assembly GCA_031878705.1. NCBI lineage: Eukaryota > Metazoa > Chordata > Mammalia > Perissodactyla > Tapiridae > Tapirus > Tapirus indicus. Next base: position 133,382,951 of record CM062919.1, on the reverse strand, counting down.
CAAACTAGTGACATCATAGAGATGCTCAGAAAAGTTGCTAAGACCTAAAGTGAGTTTATTTTCATGATGTGAGGAAGCAACCTTCAGAAATGACTACCTTCTGCCTTGTTCTAAGTTAGCGTGAATTCACGTTTCTATCTAAGACAGACCTTACTTCACCTTACTTCATCCATCTCCTCTATTCAAACATCCAGGAAGACATATAATAACTCCCAGTTCTTCCTTTTATGACTCATGCTTTCAATATATTAGTTTGGGAATCCCACTGAATAAAATTAAATGTTGTTAGGAAATTAGAAAATCTATGAGTTAGCCACAACCTTGTGGCACAATTTAGAAGAAATTTTACAGCTACAATTTTTTGAAGCTAGACACTGATCTAAATGCCTCACAGGCACTATCTCATTTACTTCTCACAATAAACTAATTTATAAAGAAGTTACTACTATATACCCATTTTAGAGATGAGAAAATGGATATTTTGGAAGATTGTTATTCACCCACAGTTACAAACTAGTTATTGGCAGGATTGAGATTAGAGTCTTATAAACTGCTTTATGATAACAACTAAAATTAAATTTACTTATTTTTACAAACTATATTCTTCAAAATATAATCTATGTGTTTTTAATGCAGAAACTTGACTGTAGGCTTATTTTAACGCTGGAGCATTAAGTCCCAAGAATTTACATATTTTAAATAAAAGTATTTAGCATATGTATAGTTTTTACACGAAGGAAGCGGAAATTAACTTTGATCCACATAAGGTTATTTAAAATATAATTTTAATCTGATTATTTGGAATAATTTTCTGCTACTGATCGTTTTTCCCTTTTGAATAAAGTAAAACGTATGCATGATATAGGGAAGAAAACTATTTTTAAAAACTAGGCAATATTTTATATTAATTGATCTGTAAGAGCTCTATTTTACTTCTTTACCACTTATTAGACCTGTCTTCAAATAAATTTAGAGATATTTGAAGTCAAAAATTTCACAATACCTACACGTGGTAAATATGCAATAAATACATGCTAATGGATTAATTGATTACATATGATCTATTAGCATAAACATTGTGTGCCAAGTGATTACCTAAGGAATTTTAGAAATCAGTGAATATTTTTATTTCATAGGACAAACCTTCACCATATCCTACTATATCATTGTATCTTGCGTTATTCATTCTGCTAATCACTATGGTTGCAAAGATGAGAAAGATACAAGAATCCCAGAATATAGTAGGAGATACAAACCAGCAATCATATCACAGAGGTACGTATGAAGTTCCGAGGGAAGATGTTGAAGAGAGTGTCTAAGCATCTAACGCAGTGAAGGCCATGAAAAGCCTTACAGAAGAGGTAGTGCATTTGAAGTTGACTAGGAATTTGGCAAGGGCAGATGAGACTGAAGGATATGTATGTTTTCAATAGTTGATTATCGTGTGTATGTGGAAAGTTATGTGGGGGGCTGGAACATTGTGGAAGGTGGAATAATGATCTCCCAAAATACACGGGTTCTAATTCCTGAAACCTGTGAATGATAACTTATATAGCAAAAGGGACTTTACAGATGTCCTTAAGTTAAAGATCTTGAGATGGGGGAAATTATCCTGGTGAGCCTAAATGTGATCAGAACTGTCCTATTAAAAGGGAGGCAGAGGGAGATTTGACTACAAAAGAGGAGAAAGTGATGTGATGCTGGAAGCAGTGACTGAAGGATGTGTTTGAAGGTGGAGAAGGAGCACAAGCCAAGGAATACAGGCCACTTGATGTTGAAAAAGGCAAGTAATGGATTTTCCTTTTAAAGGCTCTGGAAGGAATCAGCCCTGCTGATAACTTGACTTTAGCCCAATGTATCTGATTTCAGACTTCTGATCTCCAGAACTGTAAGGTAATGAATTTGTGTTGTTTTATACCAATAAGTTTGTTATTTGTTACAGCAACAGTAGGAAACTAATACAAGCATGAACTCTTACCCTTAAATGCCTCCTTTGAATCACAAACCCTTGACATTAATCCCTGAGGTTATCTTAACCTCATTCATTGGTATCATAAATTTGATTGATGTTATTATTCAGATGCTCACCTCATTTATTTTATGATTGATATGCATTAAATTCCCTTCTCTTTGTTCCTAGTCCAACCTAACTTAGAGTTAAAAATGTACATCTCCATGCTGCAGGAAAGACCACATGGCCCAGAGTTCTTCCTTTGGAAAACCACTGAATTCACACATAATACTGTAATCATTTATTTCTGAGATCGTAATGAGTCAAATGCTTAGATTTGAATTTCAAAAATATAACTTTAGCATCAAGTCAAAAAAATAAAATAGTGAATGAGAAATGGCAGGAGGGCCAGCCAGGAAGAGACTAGGTTGCATATAGGAAAGGTTTGCCCTGTGTGGTAGCAGTAGGGATGCAGATAAAGACATGCTCCAAAGATATTTTGGGTCCAGAATCAACAGTCTATGATTATTATTAGATTATTGAGATGTTGGAGTCAAAGATAAGTCTGAAATGTATAACTTGGTCAAATGAATCATGTGGTAACTGAGCTAGGAAACAGGTGTACAGTTTTGAATATAGTTAGTTTTAGGTTTCTGTTGGACATCTATGTGATTGATACTTACAAATGAAAGTGGAATGCAGTAGAGATGCCAATGTGCCAATACGAATTTTGGAGGTAAGTGAAGCCACCGCCCCCGGAGGTCTTTGGGAACAGCACGCTTCCAAACAGCATGGAAGGAAAAGAAAGAGTTTCAATTCCAGAATCCTAGGAGGTATAAACATTGAAAACTCTGAGTATAGAAGAAGGTCCCATGAAAGAGATTGAAAAAAGAAATCTAAAGAGGAGGAGCATACAGAAATGGTGATGTTGAATCCAAAGGAAGAATTCCAGAGATATTTGTCCACTCTTGCACATCAGAAGGAAAGATAATAAAAGATAAGTGATCGCAAAGCTGTGTTGACATTCTAGAAGAGATTATAATTCATAAATCTGTAGATGTTTTCCCCTAAGATTTGAGTTAATGAGATAAAAAATAGGATGCAATGGGAATATGTTGGTCAAAAAGTATATGAACTTGCAGGAATCTATGGAATGCTTACTGTACCTGTCCTTTTTCACTTCAGAATATTTATTCTAAATTTTATATTTTTATAATGATTTAATAGTAAGTGCGTTTAAAGCTCCCCCTCAATTTTTATGAGGTTTAAAAATAACTATATTAATTCTTTGTATATTTTTTTAAAAATTCAGCCGTTTGAGTTCATAGTTTTCATGAGGATTGATGGGATCTTATAAATAAAATGTTATTATGGTTTCTGGTTAGAGTCTAGGAATTTTTACTCCCTGGAAAATTAAATTAGAAGAGATGGAACATATTTATATATAGTAGAAACAAGGATACCAGTTGACCTGTGAAATGTGAAGTTTCCAACGCAATCATGAAGAAAAGGACATTTCGTGAGGAAAATGTTATCTACCTTTGAGTGCCCTTTTCACTTTGGTCACAGTGTCACTGTGGTCATTGCTCCCGAGTGGTAAGATTATTAATCTCCATTTTGATAAAAATATGTAACCAGAGCCAAATTTATATGAAACCAGAAGCTACTCCAAAATTCGTATTTTCCTACTCCATATTTCAGAAATAAAGAGACTCTTCAGTTGGATCAAAAATGACTGTTTTCCCTAAGTTTTATTCACATATAAAGTTTAATTTCATTGAACCCTCCTTTTGAACTAAAGATAGTTTTTCTTACTAACCATAAGTCACTCTAACTTGAGCTGTTATAAAATATTAAATCAATTTTAATTAATTTCCCTTAAGGGTATAAAAATGAGATATTTCTTTTTACATTTTTAACATATTTATCACAGCAAGCTTTATATATCCATGTGTAATGGACTTGGATCTTGTTTCCAATATTGAATCGCAGAGCTCTGAGTAGCAAACTTTTCTCAACACCATTTCTCTCCTGACCAATGATTTGGGCAGCAGCAACCTTGGGTTCAATTAGGGCCCTATGGTGATTCTCTGGGGATTTCATAATTTTTCTATTAAGGCTCTTTGGATGCCCAAATGGCTGATTAAGTGACTTTGGTGTCTCCTTTCTGAAGATATTCAAATACATACTTTACTGATTTCAAGAATATTGATGGATCCTAATAGAGTGGTGGGGGCGGGGAGTGAATGAAGATCATCTCTCTCTGGCTTCCAAGAAAGCTGTAAGGAGATTTTTGGTTTCCTTCCCTGACTCACTTTCTGGTAAGATGATGTACTCCGAATGGTGATGGGTCTGTCCCCACCTATGATGGGGAGGGTTGGCCACTGGTTTGTTGTGATGGCTGCTCTCATCTGATGTCATAGATTCTGTCCTCTATGAGGTCACTGGGGAGATAATATAGCCCAGCTATTAACACCTCAGACTTTGATGTCAAACAGATCTCTTCAAATCCAGGATTTGCCAGTAACTACTCATGTAAATTTGGGGCAAAAAATTATATTTTGTGAACATCAGTTTTGCCATTTGTAAATGAGGATGATAGTAGTTATGCATGAGTAGTTTTGAAGTTTAGGTAACATAGTGAAACTAAAATGCTTAACACAGTGCCTGGGGCACAGCAGGCATTTAATAGGTAACAGCTATTCAAATTATTATATAATTCTATGTATGTTATATATGTTATTATACAGAAAATTATATACTACTACTAATTTATGGAAATGTAGATCTGACACTTTGATCATGGAGGAAGCCTCCTATATTTCTATGATATTTTTAACCTTCTAAGCCCAATGCATGGCATATCTTAGGACTAAAAACATGTAAACACTATTGTGATTAGGTCAGTCGACTATTTTAATTCTACTTTCATAGCACATACTATAGTGTTCTGAAACACCACTTTATTTAATGCCAACCCTGGGAATGATTGTAGCAGTTTAAAAAAGAAAGATGAAAAGGCAAATAAAAACTGTGCTGGCATCTTTAAGTTCATATCATCTGCTGAGGTCTACAGATAATTGAGCAATGTCTGCATGCCAGAAAAGGCTGCAGGCATTAATACCATGCTCAGTATTTCATGAATGAAGTCGACATTGAAAATGATCACTTGAAATTAAAATCCCTTAATGTAATAGCACAGCATGGCCACCATGGTTATCAGTTACTAAGGGAATTGACAATCTGCCCTGGCGAAAGAGGGAAGAAAACATTATTGAGCACTTAAAATGAGTTATGTATTTTCATATTATAATATCTCAATTAATTTAACTGTTGAAAACTGTTATTTGATATTTTACTCAGTATTAGATGAGGTAGCAGAAAATCATAGAAGTTAGTGAACTTATCCAAAATTGGACATGCCAATGAATAGTATAGTTGGAATTCTCCAGGTGTAATATTTCAGGTTGTATACATTAGAAAAATCACATAACCCAGCTGAAAATATAAATTGCTTATGATTCATTCTATATGCAGAAAATATTTGTCGTCAGTCCATGACTTAGAAAATAAAATTGAATTTTTGGATATTAAAGATGGAAGGTGTCTTGGGGGGGAGATACAATCTCTCAAATCTCTTTTCTTTTTTTCCATTTTGTGATTTACTTTAAAGGCATTAAGACAATAGGATTTTAAGATATTTATCAGATTTCTAAATGAAGTCTCAAGTCTCATGAAATAACAAGGCCTTAGAAACTGTAAAAGGCATTACTAAATAAAATTCCATAGTAATTAGTAGTCTAATAAAATTATGCTCCCAATTTTGGATATTCTAAGCGAGTGATTAAATTTTCTTGGCATTAAATAGTCTACTTAGAGGTTTATGTTCCAAGAGACAAACTTTTAATTTCAATTCTTCCTCTAACTCCAACTTGATGACTCTGGAAATTTTTATCACTGCTGCCCCTGCTTCTCTACTGATAAAATGTTAATAATGATGTCCTATCTCACCAACAGAATAAATTAGTAAAATATAGCAAAAATTCTTGTGAAAGTTAAGTTTTTTAAAAGTAAAGTTTGGGGTGTTAATATAGTCTAAACTTGCTGAATTTAAAATTTCATGAAACTTTTTTTTTGAAAAGCTATTGTGGATAATGTAAAGTATTTCACTGAAGCAGTAATGTCATTTAAATACTCAGTGATGGTATTAAAAGACTTAGCATCGCTTCACTACTGTTCCTTGTTCAGTAAAAGGATGAACATATTTCCTTTATTTTTTAGTACTCTTTAAAAAAAAAGCACTACTCACAAGTCGAATTTTTTTTTAAAGCTAAAGGAAAAAATCCTAATGGAAAAGTAAAATCTCAACTTCTTGGCCTGAAACCATGTAACACTGTTTTTCAGATGGGAAAAGAGGAAGCGAGAAAAATGTGATGAACCCTTAATACTATAAGCTCCTCTAACTGAAATGTGGTGGTAATTGCTTTTTATTTTTTTTGTAACATCTCCTGGAAATGGTAATGCTTTCAAGTGAGGATCAAAGAGAATGACCTACATAAGAACTAGATTGCAACATGTAGTTACATTTTTCATCCTTTGTAATATGCTTCTTGCATCCATACTTCTAATAAGAAATACAGCATAATGCTCATCATTTTTTTAAAATGAGTTGTCACTAAGGTCAGATGGGATACTTGGAAACTAGAAAAAAAAATATGATTTGGACCAAGGTGTTAATGCCAGTGCATCAGTAGATGGATCACTCTTTACATACTACCCTTGTACATTTAAAGGAAATAAAACCAAAAATTCAGAAATATACATATACTTGTGTATGTATATATTTTGTATATTTCTGCATTTTGTGTATGTATATATCACTGAATTTTGTATGTATATGTATACATATATTTATATGTATATGTATATCTATACACACAAAATATATGTATATGTGTATATATATGCACACACACATTACACACATATCTGTTTCTGATGCAATGTATCTGTGTGTGTGTGTGTGTATCATCAGAAATAGGCAATTCATCTATGTTTTCCTACCCAAAAGATTCATTAAAAACAAAAGTTTCAATATAAAGAGAGGCAATAAAATGATACTGTTTTTAAGCTTATACACGCTTTAATTCACAAAATTTTGTTGTTGTTTTTCCAGCTCTAAATTTCACTAGTCGGGAAGTTTACCTCAAAATATGTGGTTACTGGGAATTTTTCACAAGGAAAGCTATCTCTTGCCAACCCATCACAAGGCCAAAGTTATGTCATTACTGTTATGACCCCTAATGTTCAAATTTTCCTGGAGTAGTAGAACCTTAAGATATTATTAGCTAATCTAATGCATCAGGTCTTTTCAGTGATGAAGGTTGACAGAGGAGACCAGAGTTCTAGGGAAAGCTTCAGTGTCTAGAAATTGGTAGGGGATTTCAGTAGTACCCGGAAAAAGGCAAACCACTTAATTCACACATTTTCCCAGGGGCTGTCCTTTTTTAATCCTCCTTCCACCAATAAATTAAAAAATAACCAACACTATAATGTTCCTTACAAAGTGATGGTGGTCATCCTCGGATATCATTTGTAAATGTCCTTGATACCAGCAGGTGAAAGAAAAACTAGTAATGGCCCTGGCAAGCAAACACATTGAAAATAGTCACATTTGTTTTGACTGAAAATGAATCCTGTCCTACAGAGATATCAGAAGTGGAATTTTACAGTTATAGCATCACCTTCCTTCAGAGAGTAAAATTAATTTCTGCATAGAATCTAGATGTAGCCTTCCAGAGTCAGTTCAGAGAGGCCAGAAGGAGCTGACGGATGCCTGCCAACATTCACTTAACAATTTTGGGACGAGCATAAAGGGCTATAAGGATCCAAAAGGAAATAGAAATGGATTAGTCAATATGCCTGCAATAAGAGGAAATGCTTCAATAAAAAGAGAGCTGCATTTTATTTTTACATAACAGATTTGTCTATTCCATAGAGAGCTTGATATATATTTCTTGAGTATCTGTTTATTGAATCTTATTTGTCTTATAATCATGATAAAATTTGATATGTATTTCTATTAAAAGAATCAACCTCAGAATGACAAACCACTTAGATAACTTAATGAAATGCCTATCTGATAGGAGAATAGTTTCAAATAAAACACTTTATAAATAAAATGTTGAAGAAAATTTACTTGCAATTGGAACTAGTCTTAAATTTTCAAGAGAAACTCATCACCTCATGGAACAGAACAGCCTGAATTGAGGCCTTCAGCTTCTATTAACATCTTTCTATAAGACTCTACTACTCCAAACTCTGCTCAGGTTTGTACCTTAGTGAAAGTGATACTTTTAGAAATGAACGAATGAATTCAGACTAAACCCAGGGGACGACGAAAACATACAGTTTCTCCAAACTGAAAATGCTCAAGCAAATGTGCTTCACATTACAAAAATTATCTATTCAAGAACCTGAAAATTCTGCATGTGCATAATATATAGTGCAAAAGTTCCTTGGTTTATTTATTCGACTTTAAAAAGGAAGAATATAAAAACTAATAGGAAAAAATCTTACCAAAAATTAATGAATCAGAATCAAATAAAGGGATGCTCAATAAATGTGGATTGAATAAATTATTAATTTTTAAATATTTTAATATCCATGAATTCCATATTTAGAACACTCTAAGGAATTTCTATGTGTAATATATGGTGTATATTAATGCTTACTCTAATTAAAATAAGACCAGGAGTTTTCTGTGATGAAATCTGTCAAATATAAATAAAAGAAGTGTTAGAATTTCTTGTATGCCTTTTGTACCCATAGGACATTTCTTTTTTACCTGGAGTTTCTTTTATATGAAGGGTCGTTAGTTTGCATCTGAAAGAAAATTTCTAAATTGAGATAAGGGTACAGATTTGCTGTTTTCATTTTTGATGCTTCATGTTTTAATTTTAGTGGACAGTGGGAATATTTTTCATGTACCATGTTTGCCAAGAAAAAGCGCAATATTCTTTATGTAGACACTAAAATTGTGGCTAAGGAGCTAGAAATCGGCAACTTCTGTGAGAAAAAGCAGAACAAGAAATAGTCATCCAGTTAAATAGCTCTCTTCAGACAGGACTGTACAGATGAAGAAATTACCCTTGGGAATTAGGTTTGGGATTTGGGGGAAGATCATGTGTTAGGTGATTTATACTTATTCCTTTCCTTTAGGAGATGCTCTGGGAAGAGGAATCTCAGTATCTTTTTTTGGACATAATAGGTATTTTCACTTGCGTAGAAATGGAAGTCATATTTTCTCACAAGCGCAGAAAGCCTATTTGTTTTGTGAATTGTGTGTCTGGATTCTAGAACAGAATATTAAGGCTAGAACAGATCTTAGATATCACAGAGGTTAGCCTTCTCGTTTTACAGAGAGAAAACTGAGTTTCAGAGAGATTTGACCACATCCATGATGACTCCGATTTGTAAAGGATATAACCCACAAACAAAAGATGAATTATAGATAATTCATGTTCAGATATACCATTTAAAAAATGCTTTTATTGCTCTGTTGCTCCTCTGGAAACACCTAGTGTGATCTTAAGAATTTAATTTGAAACCTCATCTCTCCTTCCCTATCTGTCCATGTAGACAATGGTCACAACTGAAATGGTGTAAATGATAAATGATATCGAATACTGCATAGGCTATTTTAAATTATGGGACTATAATTCCACAAAAGGTTGTTATAATAAAAAAATGGTTTATGTGGCCAACAGAATGCTTATATGTAATATTATAGTCTCATAATTCAAAATATGGGTAATTGTTATTTGATGTAACACAAGAGTTCAAGAATAAAAATCTTGTCTATTATTTATTATTCAGTTTTAGGCTCATAAAATTGCCTAAAAGAAGGGATTTGCCTCCTACCAAGCCAGCATGATTACAGGTGATGTTAGTCACTTGGGATATTCAAGTTGCCCTTTACAGCATATATATCAGCAGTCTCCTTAGCAGTGAAAGTTGATAGTTTTCTTTTCAAAACTCGTGTGTGCATATATATTCACTTCAGGCATACAGATGTACATTTTATCCCATGATCAGAGCTGGAATCTGAGAAAGGCTGTTCTTTCTCCATGAGCTCTAAGGACTAAGTTTGAGATTCTCATTCCTAAATAGGAAATATTTTACCAAGTATGTGTCAAGCTTATGTATCTAGTTATTTCTAAGTTTGGTTGGTTGTTTATTTGCTTTACTTAAGAAAATCCTGGGCCTAGAGGAAAGTTTCTAGTATTTTTTTCACTTAACTCTTTAAAATCTGAAAGTCTAGAGTTATCACCAATTAGGCCAAACTGTAGTCACTCCAACTAGCCCACTGACACCTTGGAATAGTTGAGGAGAAGGAAAGCCCTGGGTATACTGCTCAGCCGTCCTTCTCTCAGCCAAGGACCTTGTAACTCCAGGGTCTGAGCGTGAACATTCCAGTGTCCACCCTGATCGATGGAAATAGTGCATAAAAGCTCTCACTGTTGCCTAGAACATGATTCTATCGTACATTTTTAAAGATTGCATTTGTGTTCAGTAGCATATTGTATATGCATATGTAACTTTTTTCATTATTTCTGGAGAAATTATATTGGAAAGTACTATATTGGGATTTAAAAATAAAAGCGTCAATTTGTTTTCTTTCTATCTTCTTCCCTCTCTTTACATGTGTGTCCTACTATATAAATTACTAATCATTTAGTGTTAATATTAATCTAATGTAGTTAGTAAAGTAATTTATATACATGCATTTAACTTTTGTGTCATGATGATCAAAGCAAAAGGCACTTTAATTTGTAATATGCAGATAGGATACAAACTCACTACGATATTACATTTCTGATCAATCACCCCACATAATAGGAAGCCCCAGTTGAAAATATAACAAGCCTTTAATGTCTACTTCTTCTTTTGATTTTTAATTTAAAGAAATACAGTCTAAAATAAGGCACCACATGTCAGATTCATTCTTTTTCCCTGAAAAATTACATATTCTAGACAATCATTCATAACCGAGTTTCCTCTTGAGGAAGGAACAATGACAATCTACAAGCCCCACATTTTAAATATTTCAGTTTCTTTTATCCCATTGTGTTAAAGAAGGTAATATAATCAGCCAACAAATTTTCTTTCTTTTCCTTGTTAGCATTGCCCAAATTTCAGATTATTTTTCATGATTCAATCTGAGTTTAACTTTTATTTTTTAAGATAGAAATATATTTAATCAAGGCAGATTTCTTTAATTTTCTTTTTGAAATATTTTTATAGGGTAATCATAGGGTAGTGTGTGAGTGCACGTTTGTACACACACATACACACACATCCATAGTTAGTAGAAAGAGAAAGCACAACTAAGATCATCTTGATCTTCTTTCTAGGTTGATATATAAAGAAAGAGAACCTCATAGGGGTTAAATGAATTGTACATGTTTTGAAGCACTGTTAGACACATAATTAGAGTCCCAGTTTCCAAATGTCCCCTTGTCTAACAAGCAACTGTGAAGATTCCAAAGGCACAAAATTGAAACAGCTGTCAGTCAACCACAATGAATGGAATTATGCCAAAGACTTGAAAGAACCCTTCTGAGTATTAGAAAATGGTCAACATATCTGGTTCTCCATTGAAGTATTCTGACATGTTTTTTATGTTGGGTAGCATAAAAAACACATCAAGATTTTTTTAAAGGTTCTTCATCAAGCCTCTAATGCTTCAGCACCTTGTAAAATGCATCCAAGTGCTAAACACACCATCCATTCATCCAAGGTTCTATAGATACTTAAAATTGTAGAGATCATGCCTAATAGCCTGCTTGTACTCTCAGCTGATATACTATAGCTTCTAGGAGTTCTGTGGGTAGTTCTCTAGGAATATTATGTCTGGCTGCCTTTTATCTGAATTTATTATGTCTAGCAGTACTGTGCAGAAGTCCATAAAGTAGTAGATAACTACTACACTTCTGAGATATATATACCTCCTGGGGTATCCACCAGCTGGAATTTCTCCAGATTTTACTTTGACATAAAATGGCCTCAATTGGTTGGGTCTGGCCTCTGAATTGTGGCTGTCTTGGCAGTCTACAAGCATTGCAATTTGGTGAACAAATCACATACAAGGGAAGTTTAAAATGGCATTGAATTAAAGCAGGATTAATATTAGTATAAAGGCAGTTGGGGAGTGGGGCTATAAAAGTCCTTCAGATTTTTCACTTTAACAACCTATTTTCAAGGATGGCAAGCCAAGCTGATAAACTTGTCCCTAAACTAAAACTTGGAGAGTTATTATACGTGTCAGGCTGGAAACGACATTTATTGGCTGCCTTTGAAAATATCAACCTGGCCCTCCAATGATAAAAGGGCGCAGCACACAGAGTTGGTACGTCTTAGAGGGTTGTTTTTTTAAATTAGAGAGTGTGGATCTACTTTGCTGATGAAATTCTGAGATATAAAAACAAAGAAAAAAATGGTAGAGTTTCCTAATTTATTACAAAATAAAAAATGCACACATATCAGAGTATTGGAGAGTAAAGGTGTTACATATTTTTAAAATTCTTTAAAGTGTGTTGGTATACTGGTGGGTTTGTACATATGTGTATTATATATTAATTTTAATAGATCTAAATTAAAATAGTATCAAATGGATCAAAGGATCAATGATACACTTTTAGACAAGTCTCTGACATAAACTTTCTGTTAACCTAGAATTGGTGAGAACATAAATATCTTGAGACAGAAAGAAGATAATATTGTCAGTGGATTTCAAAAGAGTCTCAGGAAACTTTGACTAAATATATTTTCTGAAGTTACTTCTCTTAAAACCAGTTTCTTGCAATGCTGTGCAGTAATGATTGTTGGAAAATTCTTCTCTATGTTCAGTTGAAATTGTATCCTTAGCCCTCCTTCACCTTAGGAGTAGCACAAAATGGCTTTGCTTGTCCCCTACCACCGTTTTGTAATTGCTCTTTTCAAGTTTGAGATCTACTGGTCCTTCCAGTAAAGGTGAGGAGAAGGGAAAAATTGACATTTGCTGATATTTGGGAGCAAATGGACATTTGCCTCCCAGTGGACATCCAGTTTGGAATGCTGATTTTACAACTCAGTAGGAAGTCACTAAACTTTAGAATGACCATGGTAACTTAGAAAATAGATCCTATTTAGAACAGCCACTCTGCTACACATTAACATTGTGCTCTTGCTTAGGCTATTTAACTGCAGCCCCTGTTCCCTGATCTGTGAAATGGGGTTCCTCATAATTCATGATAGATATTTTGTAAGAGCAAAAGAAATAATGAATGTAAATTAGTAGCAGAGACTCTTACAAAATATGAACCCGATATAAGTTAATGATGAAGTATTATTTTTATTCTAAAATAATTGTGTAAATTCCTATGAATACAGTTATGGATAAAATTCCACGAAAAATGTAAATTCTGCTACTGGTTAATTCTACTGGGTTTTTTTTTTGAGAAATTAGATTATTTTACAAGTGAGATTATACATAAACCACATTGAAATTACTTTAATTGTTTGAAAGGTAACATTTAATTGAAGGGAAGTATATTTAGATTGTTATATGAAAAACTAAGGAAATGCATGTAAGAATGCCTTTGTTAATTCAGAGGACCTTCAGATGGACTGAGGAACTTAACCAATACAGAGTCAAATACTCATTAATGTCTTACTGTGTTCTCTGTCTGGAACAGTATGAAGTAAGAACTGATTCTACTAAAGCACAGAGGACTTTGCTTACTTGTTCAAAGTTATTACACAGCTGTTATGTGTGAAGTGAGACTTCATTTAACTTGATAACCCATGTATTCCAGTTGCTCTGGCTACATTATAAAGCACTCCAAAACTTTAATAGCTTAAAACAGTGATGACATTTATTTTGCTCAAGAGTCTGCAGTTGGGGCTTGGCTTGGCTGGTATAGTCTGCCTCTGCTCTACATGGTGTCAGATGGAGCAGCTTGAAGACAAGGTCAACTCAGGGTCAGTTGCAGCAGCTGGAATCAACTGAAGCCTTGCTCACTCTCAAGCCTGGTGCCTGCACTGTGAAGACTCAAGTAGCTAGGGCCCTCAGACATGTCTTTCTATCCCTAGACAGGGAATGAATCTCTCCATTTGGACTCATTGATGTAAATGTTGCTGCTTCCCTTCTCCAGAGATGTGCCCTCAGGTGACACTTCACCACGATGGCTGAGTGAGTCAGGGGTACAAGGCTGTCCCTGTTGCCTCAAGGGGTATGACTCTGTGATGTGTTTATCCTCCAGAGCCCTTCCCTTGAGAATCAAACCAAGGCTGGACCAAAGTTGAGAACACATCCTTGCTTGTTCCCTTCTCCTTCCCTATATGACTTTTTACAGGTTTCTCCAAATGAGCACTCCCTCAATTAATTACATGCTCCTAATCCCCTGTCCTAGAAAATCCAGCCTAAGGCACAGGGTGAAAGTACATGTAAAAAAATCAAGAAAAATTCCTTATTAGAATAAATAAAGAAGTAGACATTTCTCATTGGTAGTTTTTTGGGAATATTGTATTGACTCTTCCTTAAAATTAATTAGTTTGGTCTAGAGCTATAGTTCTTGGGATTTTCCAAGGTTCCATTAGAGCCTGCTCTTCACAATGTGTGACATTGCTTTTATTGAGATCTGTGTACAAAAACCCCAGGTGCCTGATTATCTCTTATACAGCTCGTCCATGTAAATTAACTTGCATTTTATTCTAGCCTCCCTTTTCACACATAAAGCACAGGACACAGTTTTTAAGAAAAACTCCCTTACCTGTCTCAGCAGCATCGACAGTCGTTATCAGAGATTCACACTAAGCAAGAATTTAGACAAGAATTTCTGTGGATTCTGTGCCTTTACCTTTAAAGTAGAGGCTAAATATATATTATTGCACAATATCAAATAATATTGGATGCTTCAAATGAAATTTTAAACAAAAACTGAAGAATTTAGAAAAGTAAGTTTTCTACATGTGCAATAGATACATTATCTGCATTAATAGACTCTAGAAAATATGTGTCAGAAAGAACAGGCAAGAAGAAGAGCAAAGTTGAGAGTCAACATAAATTTAAATAATAGTATATAATTCCATCTATGTTTTACTGTGGGGAGATTTTTAAGTAGATGAACATTTTCTTGAAAGGTCTCCTACCTACTGACTCCTTTGATGCTCTTGTTCATTCTAATGCTTACATTTGCCAGGGTCAAGAGCCAGTCACTCCTCCAACCCCATGATGCTGCACACGTTCATAGCAAGAAATCCCAAGAAAGCACCAGCCTACTGAATCTACTTGTTTCATCAAGCATTGTTGTTTCAAAAGAACTATTCTCTGCTAGTTGTTAGATAAAGATGTATTTTGTGTGAAATGTATTTTAAACCTCACTTTTCTTCAGAGAGTGAAAACAAAGGAAGAAAACTGGTGATTAACGACATCCACAAAAATTGAATGACAGTATCTTAATCCTTCGGGTTATACTCATATTCTGAGACAGTAGTTTCTTAACTCACAAAATGGATTTCATCAATGACAGTATTTTAAATCTCCCAGTTATGTTTGCACTTTGAAAGAATCTTTTCTTAACACATAAAGTGGACTAAATCAAGAATTTTACTGGGCCAAAATTTTTTTTATGAAAGAGCTCCTACATTTTTTTGTTTATAGTTTTGTTTAAAGATAGAAATATTTGGGGGAAAATATGCTGTGAAAGTCACAGAGTGCAAACGTTTTTTTGCTGTTTTAAAATAAACACAACAAACAAAAATAAGTGAAAATTAAACCTATAACCCACATACATAAAAAGAAGAGACTCATAATTTAACGTTAAAAGGATGGTTTGGGAGCAGGAATTTTGACCATTAAGAAAAGCCCCTTTTATACCGCTCCAAAAATAATCCAGTAAATGGACAAGATTCCAGAAATTAGAAGTAAAAGGGCTAGTGGTGAGGGTAGGAAAACCAGAATAAAAGGTACAACAAGTTTCTTTAGGCCAGTGGAGGGGTGGGATTAGATCCACAGTGAATATGGAGCATTTTGACAATTCTGGTGATGTTTTTGATTGCCCCAACTGTGGGGTGGGGCACTACCTGTATCTGGTGGGGAGAGACCAGGGATTCTGTTAAACTTCCTTCCAGGCACAAGATAGCCCACTGCAACAAAGAATTCTCTGGCCAAAATATAAATAGTGCCTAAGTTGAGAAACCTATTCTAGGCTTATGCCTGTCTCTCCCACCAACAGAAGCATTATGACCAAGGAGAATTATTATAGTCAGAGAAATAAAAGTCATTAATATTTGCCTACTGCTTTTGTTAACTTAGCCACACACCAAATTAGATCCTGAACTACGGGGGCATTCACATATGGGATCCTCAGTGTGGGCTGAGTGATTCCAAAAACAGACATCAATTGTATTATACATTTGGCCAAGTTCTGTTTATTACATTGCTGTGTTCCAGTGGGGGACGACTTGCCCCATCATTTCTATTCTAGGGGAGACATTTCAGGGTAGCCAATTGTATAGCTGTAAAAGCCTCAGGGTGGCCCTTTGGAGGGTGGCAATGTGACTAGACCAATACATTTCCTCCCAGGTTAGCTTTGCCTCTGGGCTTTTCATTACTGTGTCTGTCTCCTGTAAGGTGGGTATGTGTACATTTTTTAAGGATCACCCGGAAGAGTAAAGTTGCATGGCAATTTCTCTCATTTATTTCCTAAATTTTTATTAATGATGGTCTTGGTTGGCCCAGCAATTTTTGTAATAGCTGTAAACAAGTAGTTGTCAATTTGAGAGGAGAAACTCCCGTGCAGAGAGGAGTTAGATTTCCTCAAGCAATCAAATATATGTTTCATAAGAATTGTCTTTGTTGTAACACTCAAGAGCTATGATTGTTTACTGTAGGCAGACTGGTGCAGTTGTTGTAGAACCCGCTCCCACTGAGGGTTGTGTAAAACTTGTGGTTAGTATTGTGAGAAGGTTAGGTTAGGGAAGAATTCCCAAGATGTTGTAGTTCCTGATTTTTTCAGACATGCCCTGGCCCAGGTACTATTATGTTATATACATTGCCTTCCTTGTACAGATTGATAAGTGGCCAGGGAGGAGGTGCATGGTAAAATGCCTGTGGCCGCTTTGTTAGTGCAATGTCTTTCCACCTCAATAAATGAGGCTTATACTGGAGGGGGAGAGAGATCATTATAATTCATAGGAAAAGAGGCCAATGTTTGTAACATTGCTGGCAAGGTTTATATTTATCATGACCCCAGGGATTAGGAAGAATTATAATTTTATCTCTATAATCCTGTATTATTTGTTGGTATTGACTGTGGATTACAGAATTTTTCATTTGATTGCACCAGTCATGAGCATCCTGGTTATAATATTGGTACATACAATCTCTGGGCATTCCTTAAATGAGACTTGACATGTTGTGGCCCTTTGCTGTACTTGTTTGTTGGCACTAGTTGATGATAGTGGATTATGTCTGATTTGAAGTGAGAGTTAGCCCACAGAGTTTAGAAGGCATTTAGGAAACACACACTGTATCTTCAGAATTTGCGGGAATAGGTGTTGCTGGTAGTGGTAAACATAGGAGGAAGTGTGCTAGCCTCAGTGCAGATGTATGTGGTCATGTTAATAGGAATGACCAACCTGATCAGCCAACAGCATGGCTGTCATTGTTCCCAGTCTGACCCATTTTGTGTGTCTCCATGTGACATGCCTGTAGTGTATTGCTTCTAGACCTACCTCATCAGTAGTAGGATATAAATTACCAGGGCTAGAGTGACCCACCAATGGATGTGTAGTCAACACTGGTGAGGGTGAGGACTTCTCAGGTAAGTAAGGGCACAGCAACAGAGTAGGCGTTAACGTTAGAGATCATCTGTGGCCCGCAGTAGAGGATCCAATTGTCCCCAGGTATTGCCAAAATGCGGTTACGCAGTCCAGAGGTGACTAGTTCCATTTCCTGGGTGTTGGGAGCAGGTCCAGGTTTGTTCCATAGTGCCTTTAGTTGAGAAAATTATGTGGGCAGTGGATGAGGACAGCTCCCTCTCCAGATAGTGGTGGGTGGTTTGTTTGGCTTATGCTGGATGAGAAGAGGATGCAAGTTGAAGGTGGTCCCAGAGTTGGTGGTCCACAACAGCTTCTTGTCAAGATCAAGGGGGAAGTGGCTAGGCTCTGGACTTTCTGTGAGGGAGAAAGGAAGGGGAAAAGTAACAGGTGGTTGTTCCTTTCCTAAGGGCAGCAATGTTAGGGCTCCTGCATCTGTGAAAACTGGTAACTGGATGTGTCTGGTGTGTGTATAAACACCAGAGAGGTTGCAGTATCTCTATTTGTGGTCTCTTCATTTAGTGTCCATTTAAATATGGTGTTGTGTCATGGGTGTGTGTGTGGATGTGGATTTAATGTAATCACAATTATTAGCAGTATTTTTGACCATTTGGGGAACAATGTGGCCTCCAAGTTCTCTCAATAGCCCTTGTTTTAAAAGCTCATTATATCTTTCTGTGATGCCTACTACTGCAGCATGATAGCATAGACTAAAAAAAAAATCCAAGCTATTTTATTTTGTAATGCCAATTATTGTATTTACTTTGTGGCAAAGTGGGAGCCTTGATCTGATTGTGTAACTTGTGGCACTCTCGAAGGCTATACAGCTGTTGTGTTAACCCCTCAGTATTAGCAGAGGTTGACACTTTGCAAGAGCAAGCTAACAGAAGAGTTTGTGGGTATCCACCATTGTTAAATCAAATTTAATGACTCCTATCGCTGCAGGGAGAGGCGCAGTGAAATCAATTTCCCAGTTCTGAGGTGGCACTTCTCCTCTATACGTTTCTCCTCCTATGAAGTAAGCCTAGTCTATATTTCTGGCGTGTGGTACAGTTCCTAATGGTTTTGCATAAAATGTCTCTCTGCTGGGTAGCCTCTTCTATGAACAACCCATTTTTATAACCTCATGATGCCCCAAAGCCTTGAGCTCTCACATACTGACCAATAGAAGGCGTAGGGTGGTTCTCCTCAAAGCTTGGAGGATTCTCTCTCTTTCAAGAGACTTTCCTGCTTTAGTGCTTTGGTTAGTTTGTCAGCTTCAGCTTTGTGTCGTGCCTCTTATGTGTCCTGTATGGTGTGAGCCAAGATGTGGGCCGAGTGAGAGCCAATATAGCTATTTTTTCTCACATCAATTTACCCAGTTATTTCAGTCTTGTATTTTCCAGCCCTGATTTTGCCAACCAAATAGTGTCAACCAAGTAGTTTGCTCATTAACCACCAACTGGAAGTCAGTAAAAATACGAATCTTCGGAAAGTGTTTATCTAGGGCATACTCTATTTCTAGGAGCATTGTACACAGTTCAGCCCACTGAGCACTTTGATCTATTCCCTGTAACGGAAATCGGAGTGTTTGAATAAGGGTGATAGGCTGTGGTTGTCCATTGTCTGGCTCCCTTGTACCCCATGCTCGCTCTACTCTTAAAGAAAGACCATTGCTTTTCTTGTTTTGAGAGTGCTGACCATCCTCCCTCTGGTCCCCATTGAGCAAGAAGCAGAGGCATTTCAGGGGGTTTTGGCAAACTAACCTCAATGGCAGGGTATGTCGCTATTTCCTCAAGAAGTTGTGAAACTCCAGTAGGGCCCAGTTTAGCTAGATCCTGTATACATCATTTCCATCTTATTAATGAGGCCTCTGTTGCTGACCCATTTTTCCAGGGAGTTTTTCCGTTACCCACTGCATAATAGGAATCTCAGCCCATAGGGTAATTGGCTCTGCCCAGTAAGGGCTTTGGCTTTGACAATGCCCAATACACTACCACGTGTTGCTTCTCTCCTGGTAAATTTGGGCTGAGTCTGGGAGCCGCTTTCACCAAAAGCCCATAAGTAAGCATTTTCCTGTCCTTTTGGCTCCTAGAAGCACCTTTTGGGGTAGTCAGAAACTCTAACTGTAAATCCTGTCTTCAAGACACTAGTGGGAGAGCAGAAAGAAATATCTTCCTTTAGTTCATCTAGGGTGTGTTGTCAATAGGTCCCCACTAAAAAGCGAAAGACTTATGGAGGATTTGCTAAATAGGGGCCTTCAAATTTTAGAAGTGAAGAGTGGTTTGGTAGCAGAGTCCAAATATTCCTGCCAAATGTTGTGAGAGGCTGAACAGCTAGGAGCTTATCTTTTACTTGATTGGGAATAGATTGCCCTTCTGAATTTCAAATGTATCCCCCAAATTTAAAAGACTAGAAAAGCCTTATCCCTTAAGCAGGTGTTCCATGTCCTCTCAGTGAGGTGTTTACTCATGGCTGTGGTGCCCTGTGAGGCAGAGTCATAGTGAGGTCCAGTGAGGAAGATGTCATCAATATAGTGCCAAAGCCAAGTTTTTGGTGGGAGTGTGGGTTGGGTGTCTAGGTCTTATCAGCAAATCCCATGTGCAATTGCTGAGTTATTTAAGTATCCCATAGACAATCGGGAAAAGGAGTACTGTTGACCCTAAAAAGTGAAGGCAGGCTGTGATTGACTGCCTTGCAACATTTTTACTGAATAGAATGTGTTAGCCAAGTCTATAACTCCAAGTCATTGACCCATGTTCTTTTGAATGTTATCCATTAAGGCGAGAATATTTGGTAGAGGTGCTTCAATAAAGGGAACAGCGTGGTTTAACTGTCTATATTTTATACTTATCCTCCTTTCATTAGCAGTAGCCTTAAACACAGGCCATACCAGGGGATTTAAAGGAACCAGTACCCCTTCTTTAAGCTGTAGTAAACAGTTTCTAATCCTTTAGTGCCTCGTGTTAGCTGACACTGTGGCATATTTATCACCTCACTGTAAAGGAAGGTTAGCTGGTTCCCACTGGGAGGTCCCCACCAATATTATAAAGCCTTAGGCTTGTTCCAGGAGGTCACCTATTGACTGAGGAGGTCCATTCCAATAATGGGAAAGGGATAGTGGAGGCAGAAAGGGCAGAAACAACCAGGACAGAAGCATCTTTTAAAAAAACTGGGCCAATTTTAATAGCTAAGCAGGTAATTACCCATTTAATTAGTATTCCTCCTAAGACACAAGACTGCCATGTCCTGGGGGCAGTGAGGGATCTTCAAAGCATAAGTGCTTCCTGGGATTAGGGAGATTTGAGCACTCGTGTCCAACAGAGGCAGCCAGCGTTGCTTCATTTTTGGAGCCCAAACTACAGTTAATGTGGTAAAAGGGTGATTATCTGCTGGAAGGGGCCACTTCAGAGACCTCTGGATCCCTATATGGGGGTGGGTCCCTGCCACTGGCAAAGATCAAGGACAGGAGCTGAAGGCAGGGCTATCTCTGAGGGAGACACCTGCTATGGATTGTGATATAACTCTATTAAATATTGTCATTATTCTACCAATTTACCAAAGATTATCCAATTTGGGAATCCCTTGTCCCTTAGGGTACAACATAACGCCTTCTTGTTCATCTTGTGTTCATGCTTAAAAGAGGGCCTGGATGATTTGTTTGTCCTGGAGGTGGAGATAGGAGCTTTGCTGTTGATAATAATTTTGATGTAGGCCAGGTGGGATATTGTTTGTAGAATTAAT
This sequence comes from Tapirus indicus, assembly GCA_031878705.1. Taxonomy (NCBI): domain Eukaryota; kingdom Metazoa; phylum Chordata; class Mammalia; order Perissodactyla; family Tapiridae; genus Tapirus; species Tapirus indicus. The sequence continues at coordinate 133,361,413 of CM062919.1, read as the reverse complement.
AGTTGATACTAGCTCTGAGTTTCTTTTTCATGAGTTTCTATTAAATCCTGGGAGGCTCTGGTTTCTTGAATTATTTTATCATTAGCCATCACAGCCAGTGAAGAGGACTTACACCTGTCAGGAGCCTCCCTGAGAAACAATTGTGTGGACTCAGGACTCCATTCAGCCTCATCTGGACTTGCCAAATCATTATCAATTGCCTGACAAGCCCAGTCGAACATCCCCATCTGACAGAGGTCTTTGGCCTTGTCTAACATTTTCCATTGATAGTCAGCCCAGGCTATCATGAAACATAAAGTAGGATAGGCTGACCTTCAAGCCTTGAAAGTTGACATCCAAAAGGTCTATGTAAGCAGGCGTCCACAACCTCCTCTGGTGGTCACTCCCACCGTGCACACTAATTGTGTGGGATCCTTTACTAGGGACATCATTTTTCCACCCCGTACTATGGCAGCCAATTGTTTAATTTCAGCCCTGGGTAGATAGAACTCATCCCTGCCAGATACATCCTATACAGCCAGACAGCCACTTTTTCATTCGGTTCTGGGTAGGTTCTTCAGGAGAGACTAGGCCTCAGGCAAAAGAGAGGGCATATTTTCTTCTCCATATGAGAAATGGACCCTCCTTCTTGAACATTCTTGTCTTTTCTCTCTTTATTATTTTGCTGGTGGTCACCAGCAAAGCTAAGAGTAGATTATCCTCATGAGGATCATGGTTGTCTTGTGCTGGCTTTTACTCTAGAGGGCATCAGTCCTTTTTTCTGGGGCCCTTTCCTCCCTTGAGTCTACTTAGAGAGGAAAGGGGAACAACTCTACTGGGGGGTAGAGGAGGGGAAGGAGGAAAGAGGGAAAGAGAGTGGTTGTTTGCTAAGCAGTAATGCAGTCTTCCTTAAAACCCAGGGATGAATTGGTAAAGTGTTCTTTAAGCCCTGGGAAGAGTGAATATTTGAACAAAACTGAGATTCTTAGAATAAAGAAGAATGTTAGGTTGAGAAGACCACTTAAGGTGGAAAACATCAGCATCTTTCACATTAGCAAAATGACCCTACAATATCCAGTAAATCTAAGACCGTGTTAAAAACTTAGAGAGTTGTCAATAAGCTATCTGTCAAAGAAACAATAAACCCAGGTGACTTAGCGGACAAATTATTTGAAATCCTTAAAGAACAGATTTCAGAGACAGAAAGAAAAGTTTCTGGCTTCCTTTTTTATAAGCCATCACAATACTGAGAGAAAAATCTTCCAAAGATAGCAAAATAGCTATGTAGCTAAGTAGACTACTATTATTTATGCGTATCATTGGAAAATTACTTAACAAAACTTTATAAATAGAATTATATAGCACATCAATAGGGTAACATACTATGATAAAGTAGATTATAACAGCCATGCGTGGATGGTTCAATATTACGAAATCTGTAAATATAAGCCAAGCATGTTATTAATTCAAAGGGCAGAAATACCTGATTAGTTTAATGGATGCCAGCATTGGAAAGGGAAGGTAGGGTTAGTTATCTTTATTTGCAGAGGACATGATGGTAAAACTGGGTAGCACAAAAAAATTAAATTTAAAAATACATGGTACAATGAGAAAATTTAGTAAGGCAACTGATTATAAATTAGTATACAGTCATGTGTCACATAATGACGTTTTAGTCAATGATGGACCACATATATGAGTGGTCCCGTAAGATTAGTACCATATAGCCTAGATGTGTAGTAGGCTATACCATCTATGTTTGTGTAAGTACACTCTATGATGTTCTCACAACGACATAATCACCTAACAATGCATCTCTCAGAATGTATCCCTGTCATTAAATGATGCATGACTGTATAAAAATCAATAGCTTGTCTTAAACAAAGACTAACCATTTAGGATATACTCTACAAGAAATAAGAAGGAACATAAAAAAGACATGAAAAAATGGAAAGCTATACTTTGTTTTTCATAAGAAGATTCAGTATATTTAAAAAATGTATACTATCTAAATTACTGGATAAATCAATATGCCCACAGTCAATGCAACTAAAAATTTTTTGTGGTGCTGTGATTTTAATAAAATGATTCTTAATACACCAAACAAGTATTAATTAGTAATACTAAACAAGTATTAAAAGAAAAATGATGAGAGAACTAACCTCACAGACAGTAGAGTATGGTGGAAAGAATATAGTGATCAAAACAGCATGGAACTGGCAAAGAGTGGACGTTCTCTGAAAAAGGGAGCAAGAGTTAACTAGGTGAATGTGAGGGGTGCTTAGAAAGAAAAGAGCAGGACTAACCAGTGACATGAATGCAGGGAATGTGGCTGAAGAGGTGGGAACCAGGATATGCAGTACAGTGGGGACACTGTTGAAAGTCTTATCCTAATGAAACCACTGAGATATTTTAACCAGGGATGTGATAGAATCAGAATTTGCTTTGAAAAGATCATAGCCACAGTATCACTAAATATACGAAATAAACATGGGTAAACCAAGACAAAAATTGACATGAGGAAATCCCAGAAGTCTAAAAGGATAGTATATTTTTGAATAATTGTTTATCAGAGAAAAGTCCTGCTATTGCATTCAAATAAGGAATATGTTAATTGAGCAGAGAATCTTTTATTTCTCAATGTCTTTGGAAGTCCCTTTATTGCTTTTTGGCATTTGACGTAGTGGAAAAGTTTTGTAATATATAATTTTTTTCACGTGTTGATAATCTGTGTTGTTCTTTTAAACATGGATGCTTGTAGTATTTGACTTCAGACTCATAATGTAAAATTTTTACCAAAATATATCCAGTAAAGATATACCTTCTTATCCATCTTTCCAAATACATGTTAAACAAGGGTTTTCAGACTTAGACTTTAGATTAGAAAACTTTTATTATTTTACAATATTATTTCTTCTCTATAGCTAGTTTTTTATTTTTTTAATCTGTGGACAATCTGCCTCTATAATTATTAAATATAATAATTATGTTTAAGTATTTTATTTGTTTCATATTTTTCCTGTTCTCTTACTTTTGGGCTTCCTACTATTTAGATTTTCTACAGTTTATAGTCTGCCACTTACTATCAAAAATGTGATTTAACTTTTGTTTACTTTGGTTTTCATTTTAATGGAGTCATTCCTTGACTTAATTTGTTATACACCTATTGCCTTCTCTTTTACAGAGAACACAAAACATTTTTATTAGTCTCTTTAGAAAAATGTTTTTAGATGAGTAGTTTATTCCAAATATTTGGGTCATTACTTGTTTCTCTGTAGCAGTATTTTTTCCATGAGCACTATGTTAAGTACTGTCTATTTCTCTATTTCTACATCCTATATGTCTTACAAAAGTATTCTTTTTGGATTTTCTGGCACTTCTAGCAGCGAGTGTTTGGCCACATCCAATCAAATGAATGGATGACAGAATTAGTCATATGCTTAAAGGTAAAAGAGAAAAAGCAACAAGGCTGTATGCAATAGTCACAAGATTGTATATAAATATTTTATAAAAAAATAATAGAAATAATCATTATTTTGTTGAGTAGATTTAAGTCATTATTTGAGAAGTCACTATTAAGAAGTAGAGTAAGTCATTATTTAAGAAGAACCACGTGACAAAGACTCTCTCCTTGACTAAACTTCAGTCAGCCTTCTCTGAACGCTCTTCTTGATGAAACCTTGACCTTGGCTCCCATTGTTGCTGTGGCTGCATAGCCCAGTTTTAACAAAAATCCTGTTAAATGAGTTTTTACAGGAATCTCGCTATCCTTGATGTCTCCTCTCAGTAATTTTCCCTCCACTGTCCCCCTCACTGCTCCTTGGCTATAAATCTTCACTCGTCCTTGCTGTATTCAGAATGGAGCCCTGTTTTATAATGGGGTCTCTTTTCCCCTATTGCAATATTTTCTGAAAAAAACCTGTTTTTACTGCTTTAAGTACTGCCCACCTCTAGTTTTCTTTAATGGTAGAGTTCAATAAGATATAATATGCAAGGATATATTGAATTTTGAGACAAAATGCTAAAAGAATAAGAAATAAAAGTGGAGAATTTTTAAAAAATGGAATTAGGTATGCTTTTCTCATGGAAAAAAAATGACTTAAAGGGCAAAATAGTACAGACCAGAACAGCGGGGCTCCAGCTGCAACATCCTCCAGAAAACCTTGCCTTATTAAGCTAATTGGTTTCTGTTTGCTTCCTCGCTGGCCCCCAGGTGCTTTCTGCTCTGCTCTGTAGGCAGTCCCAGTTTTTCCAGGAGGATATGAGTGTATTACTCAGTGTGTAGTAAATACTCAGTAAAAGGTAGCTTCCTAACTGCCTGAAGCTGGATTGACTTTCACAACAAAGCTGTAGAATTGCTAAAAAGGGAATACAGCCAGGTGGACCACTGGCTCCTTACAGCCTTGGAGATCTTTTATTGGCTGTGCAGTGTGAGAGTGGCCAATCTGAATTAACAAAGGGAAATGAGAAACGTCCTATTTCATATTAAGAGTATCAAAAGCAAACATCTTTCCCAAGATGCCTTTACACACATTTATACCATGATATGCACTACCTCCATTGCAAATATAATTTTAATGATAATTATTTGATAATAATTTAAATTGTTTTTTAATAGTAATAATAAAGGATGGATGAATGTGTATTTTATTACCAATTGTAAACTTACTATTTTTTAAATTGATTGAGCATTATGTTAAACTTCATGACTTAAAAAAAGTGTTGTTTTGGAGAGTTCATTGACACTCAAAAAATAATCTCCATAGAATTAGTTTTGTGAACAGGATTGTTTGAATGAAGGTTAATTGCTCACGTGACAAAGAAAAAGTTTTGAGTATTACACAGTTTATTTTGGTTCTTATACATAGACTGCATAATGTAGAATTGATATTGTACAAAAATATGATTTTTGAGATGAGAGTTTATAAATATATAGATTTTAATGTTGACTTATCTGGAGGATCTTTCTAAACCATCATCAATTTTTCCATCTTCTTAGGAACCTATAAAGTTCTACTGCATAAGCTAAGTGCCCAGGAGTTCATTTCACACAGTTGGGCAATAGTATATTTACTCTCTGTCAAAACATATTCTTTAATCATGAATGTCTTTCATTTTGATTTTTTATGTTTATAGTGGCTGAGATTAAAAAATAATTTATGATTGAAAATTTTATGTAATAGATTTTTAGGTCGCCTAGCTACTTGACATGATATTCCAAAAATGTTATTCTATATTTAAGTACTATAAACACCATCTAGATAGAAGTCTGCTTAAATTAGAAACAGATTGTTTGACATTTGGTTGTTCTTTATTCCAATAAAAGTGATGCATAGAAAAAAGTCTAGCTTTTGAAAAAATTTTGGCAAGTGAGCCTAGAAAAAATGTTGATTTTGTTCAAGGTGTGGCCAACCTTAAATAATAGACAAAAGAGCTGGGACTGATAATAGAAATAGCAAGAGGTTACTTCATTTCACCAATGCTTATAAAAAAGATCAATTTTCACACCAATACTTACTGAACAAAAACTAATTGTTCCACACACTCTATTTACTATAGGAAGAGACCACAGGATTCCAGTGTTCCTGAAAGTGGGGTCTTAATGGCTCTATATTATTTAATAATAAGATAGCAAACAGATTTTGGTGCAAGGTCAATTTTTGGAAATGCCAAAGAAACTAGAGTTAAGCTAAATAAATAAATCATGTTCAATACCTTGGTTGAGTTTAACCAAATTTATTCAGCTGATTGAAAAGATTGCTGGAGAAATTGTAGGTAAGGTTTCCAAAATGTAATTGGGAATGTCAAAACGAATCATAACAAAATGTACAACCGTGTAGATTTATGCTTTACACCAGACATTCCTAATGCATGAGAGAGTTACACAGAAAAAGCTTTCAGCGTCAGTTATGAAATTGTGTGATAGAGGAAAATTCATTTCTCTATTCCTTTATGATAAAACATTCTAATGGCTCCAGCTATATGAGAGCATTTTTAATACAAAGGCCATGAATTATATGAACCATGCATGATATTTGAGTGGAAAAAAGTAATTTTCAATATCGTAATACTATGCGGTATTGCTTAGAACAGAGAGTCCCAATAGAAATATAATGTGAGACCTACATGCAGTGTAAAATTTTCTAGCAGCCACATACAAAAGAGTAAAGAGAAACAGGTGAAATTACTTGTAACAACATATTTTATTTAAACCAAAATATCCAAAACATTATCTTTTCAGCATTGATCAATATAAAAATTATTGAGATATTTTTGCATTGTTTCTGTACTTATAAGTCTGGTATAACACATCTCAGTTTAGACTGGCTGTATTTCAAGCACTCAACACCACATATTGGACAATGCAGGCTTAGAAAAAATGCCGATTTTATCTCTTCACTTGATTTCAGTGCATAATTGTCCTCATAAATTTATGTGTATCTATTATCTTATTAAACAGTAATTAAAATTAGAAATTTAGTCATATGGCTAGGCTATCTCTCATAAAACTTGGATATTGATTCATGAAAATCAACATTTTTCAACTGAAAATGCTTCATTTGTTTATAATAGCTGAGAACTGAAAGGCATAATCTTTAAGTATCACTTTATATTAATGGATTAGCAATAATATAAAAAGATTTCCCCTCCTGTGTTTATTGGGTGTCTTAATATTTCTTTAATGTATAAAATGGATATATGGTCATTTTCTATATCCATATATCAACATTTCATGAGAGAGATGCTTGTGATTGAAATTTCATGAATACATGTGTATCTCCTCTATTTTCAAAATTCTGTAGGATCCATGCTCTCAGGAACACTAAAACAATATCATTTACCCGCCCATTCTCTGTCACAATCTTATCTTACTGAATGACACTTTAATCCTTTATCTTGTCTGTCACCACTCATCATGAGATAATGAGCTGACTGCTCCCTGAATAGGCAGCCTGAACTAAGAGAGAACACGGAATATTCACTAGTGAGAAAAGTGGATAACGGGTATGTTCAAGAGATGGGCAATACTTAGGGACAAAGTAAATGTGGGGGGTCAAGTACTCTGTCCATCAGGGCAATGTCTGCCTGCTCAGACAGGCTATGAAGGCAGGAGGGAGAGATCAGTTCATGAGGATGACTTACTCAGATCACTTTAGGGAGCACTAATCAACTGGTTTGGTTAAAAAACCCAAAATTAAATAGTTACCCTTGATACAAGTAAAGGAAACTTGAGATAGCTAATAGCAAATACTTCACCACATAATTAAGGTTCATGGGTCAAATTTATAAACAAGGTAATTTGATTGATAAGCAATGATATAAGTTCTTATATTTAAAAGTTCAAAATCACCACAAACCCATGGTTTTTTTACTTTATATCAACATGTTCATTTTGTCCCAATAGTGCAGACATGTCTGCAGTTAACCATTTTAATTGCCATTTTAAGTTTTAAATGTCATAATGGACCACATTATTAGAAAATTGAAGCATTCTATTCTTTTAAGTTTCATTAAGCACAAACACTTCCAGTCATAGTTGTAATATATAGGTCAAGAATTGGTACCCTTATTTCAAAAGTGATAATTTTTCTTCTCTGTTATCTATTGCTAAAGCAGAATGAAGTGAAAGTTAGTTAGTTTCAGCCCTTGAAAAATAAGCCCGATGACTTGAAAAAGTCATTGATAATGCTCTATCTAAATAAGAAAATGTTATGGTAATAACATATTAAAAAGTGCATTAAAAGAATGTAAATATTAACGATTCATTGTCATCAATTGCAATCAGTGGAATTAAAATATAAAACATGAATTAAAGATAATTTTATTATGAAGCAACACTACGTATTTATTTGTTTCACAAATTTAATAGTCTTTGATACACATTTGTAACAAGTTCCGTGAAGCAGAACTCCCATGTAGAAAAATAACTAAAATCAGCTAGTAGGTATTGACTAGACTAGTAGTATATTCATAAAAGTCAAGACTAATTTATCCATCCCATGACTAAAAGACTTGCAGCTTAGCTTCTAAATGAAAAAAACCAAAAAACAAAAGAACCTCAGAGTGACTATTTTAACTATATATAATGTTTTAATCTTGTGTTTATATAATGTTCCCAATTTCACTAGGTCTTTGGAGACCCATAAGTCTTACCAGTAAAGAGCCCAGAGGCTCACAACATGAAATGACTTAGGGAATACCAAAAAGCATTGACCTAGAAGAGACATTTGAAATCATCTAATGTAGAGCCTTTATTTTGTGGATAATTTGTGGTGATTTTGTCAAATAACATGCCTTTAGACTCATGAGGTCTGCATTCACTTTTTTCCGTTAAAAGAGAGTTCTACACTTCCTTTGGGAAATTTTCCTCCTACAATCAACACACGTGTTTTTGGTGGCCAAAGTCTACCTCTTCCCACCTCCAGAAAAGGGAGTTAATTGGCTTAAGCCAGCTTCCTGGTCAGAGTGACTTAATCAGGCAGAAGTACAACTTGTGAGAGCAAGAGCCAGAGTCTGTTGTCCTACTTACTGTTGAGGGGAAAAGCCCTCTCTTTTTCCACTGGGCTTGAGATTATCAAGATCTGAGATCTGAAGTTCTTGTGGTCATCTTTCAAATAGATAAGGGAGAACTAGCTTGAGAAGAAAGATGACACGAGTTGTTCTAACTACTAGTTATTATCTGTCCAACCACTGCTCCAAGAGGAGCCCCTGATACTGCTGTCCTGAAACCAATCCTATATCTGAACTTTATAATTAGGGGAAAAAAATTAATTCTGTTTTTACTCAATACAGTTTTGATTTTGTTTTCCATCACTTTCAATTGCAAGAGTTTTAGTTATTTTAGATATTAAAAATTACAAATCTTTTTAAGGTCAAGGTCTTAAAATGGCCCACAATTAAATTGATGTTGGAGATTAGCATAGGGGCCAGCATCTTGTCTACTGGCCTTCGGTTTATTGTTCTTGCCTCCATAAAATGTTGTATCCCTTGATTATCTAAGATACTTCTGGAGTGTGGAATGTTGGCCACATGGAGGGGATCTCATCATGGCATCCGGGTGCTGAGGTTTAGTGTAGTTTACCTGTTGACAGTACCTTCACTAAATGGGAAAGACATTCATGTCACTCCATAATGATGTTCAAAATATATTTTTTAGATTATCTGGAATAAAAATAAAGAATATGAGGAGAGCAATAACAATCTAAGGAACAAAAGACAAATAAGTTCAGAAAGTGTGGTCAATTTTATCAGAGTTCAAACTATTTCCTTTCCCTCTGTGAGATAACACTTCCCAGTATCTCCTTCCTGCAAGAAGATTACACATAGCATCTACAATCAGTTGATTTATATAAAGGAGATTATCCTGGATAATCTGAGTGGACCCAATCCAATCAGTTACAAGTCCTTAAGAACAGAACTGAGGTTTCCCTAAGGAAGAAGAAATTCTGCCTGTGGACTTCTGTGTCAGATCTTGCTCAAGAAATTACAGCTTTTCCAGCCCGCTCTTCCTGATAGCCTCCCCTCCACTCTTAGAGTTCGGATTTGCCTAACCAGCACAATAAATTTGTCTCTGTCTCTCTCTTTATCTCCTACTGAATCTGTTTCTCTGGAGGAACCCCAACTGACATGGTTTCAGGCAGAAGTTTAAAGGACCGGCAGTGAGTGGTGCTCATATCTCTTTTCCTTCTTCCACAAGTTCAACTATGTTGCAAAACAAAACCAAAAACTGACCAACCAACCATCCAAAAAGCATGAAGCAGAGACTTAGAGATTCAGGCAACCTGCAATAGATACACAGAATGAGAACAAAATAAATTTTAATCTTGACAAACTACCGAGATTTGGGGGTTGCTTGTTATTACATCATATTTTAGCTTAAGCTGACTGACTCAGAAAATGAGGTAGAATATGTCCAAAACTGAACTCCTCTATCTTCTCTGAAAAAATCTTTAATACTTACAGTTTCCTTTGTATCAGTTAATGTTAATGAGGAGTCTGCCTCCTGGCCAAAAACTTGTGTGTGATCTTTCATGCCCCATGATAGACAATTACAAAAGCTTGACCTGGCAGGACTTATCAGGGAAAATTTCCCTCCCCACCCTAGACTGGGGGCACTGCCTGTGCACTGCAGTCTCAGAAGGGAGTTGCAATCCAGGACTCAGCCTCCCCTGGTGGCCCGTGCTCTTACACATATTCCTAACCTAGGTGTCTGTAAACAAACAAGCAGAAAATAATGAGACTGTCCTGGATTATGACTTAGAAGCCCATAGTTGTTGCTGTGTTCTAAATACTTCCTGTGTATCTAGTATCCCCCACGCTACCACACGTTATGCCAGTATTTGACTCCCCCAGTTAAGACTCATACCATTCTCAAGGCATTTTCGCTGTCAGCTTCTCTTCTGCAGCTATCTACCGGATTAAATCCTAGAAGTTCTTTATTTCTTTTCCTGAAAGCCATACTAGATTGCAGATTAATTTGATAAACCAATCACAGAGAATGGCTTATAAAGCATAATGTATCACTTGTAATAGATCATGTTTAATTTTCACAGATTTTTCATTGTCTAACTCAAAGGATGCCTTGTGCAACAGTGTTTGTCAGCAATGCAGGGCCAGATGGGGCATGTTACTAAGAACAAAGATCTTTCAGGTCATAACTCATAAGCAAGTTATACATACGATGAGGTATGGATGAGCAAATATCATGAATGATCACATACTTTTCCTCAAATTATAGGGATATACTTGGCATTTTGGATTACTTTTCAGTGAACAATTTAATAGAGCTCAATGGACACTTTAATATTAATATATGAATGATGGGAATGCAACCCTGTATGTGAGACTATTTTATATTTTATTCATAATACACACGTACATACACACATATAAGAAGTTATAAAATATAAAAAGATATATACCCTATTTATTTTAATTACTAGGTGATAATAATTTGACAATAAGTTCAGAAATGTTAGTTTGGCCAAATTGAAAGATGGAAGAAGTTAAGATGAAATTAACTCCATATCTCTACTTCCAATTTAAAAAGAAAATTTCAGTACTTTTAATTTAGTCACTTGTGGTTTAAATTAGTATATTTTAAAATTTGGCAACTTGAAAAAAACTATGATTTGTATTAAAATTGTGAAGACCTGTAGAATGACTTGGACAATCGGATCGGATCTTGTCTGTTGTATTGTAATCTATAATACATGAAGAGACTAAAAATTCATTTCAATAAAAAAAGAAAAGAATTTAGTTTACCCAGACTCTACTTCGTCCCATATCGGAGTATTTATACAGATGTTAAACATTAGGGTTTCCATTATGTTGATTGATTCGAGTCATCTTAGGAATATTCCTCTCCATAGATGTCAGAACAATGAGTTTTTTAAAAGCTGTTGCTTTGAGTGATGATCATCAAGAGAAGGAAAATGACATTTCTAGGAGAATTTTAGCATTTCTATAAAATGTAAGATTAGCTCGTGGTGGTGAAAAGAAATATATAATAACATAAAACATATGAAATCCTTATAATGAGGTTTCTAATACTTGATCACAGGAAAAAAAATAGATAATGAGAGATTTTTAGGGTATTTTATGTATTTAAGAAAAAAAATGTTTCTCGGTGCTGCTGTAGTCTTCAAAATGCAGTGAAGGTCACTGCGGTAGGAAATGTCTCTGCTGATTTAGATAAATGTGGCTTCATTCCAATATATTCTGTTTTTCCTTTTATCCAATTGAAAACTTACCACAGGTTTTTACTGCAGGCTGTCAGACAGAGCACAAATATTTTATAAACCATAGTGGGCTTATTAAGTTGGCACCAATTTTAGCCTTTAGGGCAGTTTATTTCATGATTTAAAATGCTTCCCCCCTCCTTTCTTTAATATGGAATACACAATACAGATGTTCTTGTTTTGAAAACCTAATGTTAATGATACCTCCCCTTCCACGTGCTGGGGTTAGTACACAAATCTGAGGTTATAGACCATATTGTAGGAGCGAAGGTGGATCTGGAGATGTGCTGTTGATGAGTAATTTACATTAAAAAATACCCCAAATATATTGCCCTTTTAAAAATTTGATGATTCTAATGTTTAATTTATGCCATGCAGTCTGCTTGCCGTAATAAAATAAAAAAGGAAAAGTCAGACATAAAAATCACATAACGCAAAAAGTTTAGACCTTAAAAGTCCTTTTTTGGAGGGTTACTCTAAGCCAGACACTGTTAGATAACTTAAAATACACTCCATCTTTAATCTGTATGAGAATCCTATATGTGAGGGATTATTATTTTTACTATTTTACAGACGAGGAAAATTAAGTAACTTTCCCAAAGCCTCATATCTGATGAGTATCAAAGGGAGATCCAAACCTGGATACAATGGTTCCAGAGTCTAAAGTCTTAACCCCTGAACCACTAGTCATTTGGATAAAATGCAAATGAAGAGATAAAATAAAATTAGTAATAGAAAGTTGGAGGCAAAGGACTGAAGAAGAAGGATGCACTGATCAGTAAAACCTAGATTAAAAATAAAATGTACAAAGAAGTAGAGAATATGCAAAACAAGCTTAGAAATTACAAAAATATGGCAACTCATAACAACAGCATTTACATTTTATTTGAATAAGATCACAAAAAAAGAAATAGACTGTGTTAAGAGAGTGAAACTATTTTAAAGGAAAAACAGTTTAGTAAGATAGCAATGTGAAGTATACATCTTAACACACTGACCTAGTTCAGAAGGAAAAATGATTGCACTTTGGTCAGGATTCCAATTTTCTGCCTGGTTCCTTCTTACTTGTGCACGCGTGCATTCCTTCAACATATCTTGAGTGCTTCCATGCCGTAGGCACGGATACAAGCACTGGGGATTCAGAGGCAAACAAAGCAGACCCAGGCCCCTATCCTCACGGAGCTTATTGTGTTGTTATTGTTGAGGGAGACAGATAAACACATTTGTAAGTAAAACAAAGTGTATTAGATATGTGCTGTGGGGAGAAGGAAAGCAGAGGAGGACGGGGAATGCAGGGAGACTGCAGTTCTAAGGAAGGTGATCAGGGAAGATCTCACCAAGTAGGTGGTATTTCAGGAAAGAACTGGAGAAGCCAGTTGTATATCTGCGAAAAGAATATTTCAATGGTAAAGAGCTGGGGATGTAACTTCCACGAGCCTGGGTGCGTCTAAAGTACTTCAAAGAAAGCAAAGAGGCTAATATGATTAAAGCAGCAAAGAGGCCGTGTCAGTCTCCTCTGGCTGCTGTAACAAATCGCCACAAATGTGGTGGCTTACAACAACTGAAATTCATTCTCACACAGTTCTGGAGGCCAGAATTCTGAAATCAAGGTGTTGGATCTCTCTCTGGATACTTTAGAGGACATTCCATTCCCTGGTCTTTCAGATTCTGGTGGCTGCAGGTGTTCCTGGGTTTGTGGCCACATCACTCCAATCTCTGTCTCTGTCTTCACGTTGCCTCTTCTTCAGTGTGTCTCTCAAGCTCCCTCTGGCTCTCTCTATAAGGATACATATGACTGTGTTTATGGCCCACCCGGGTAATCCAGGTTAGGTACATCCTCTCATGACTCAACTTTTTCACCTCTTTTGCCCTGTAAGGTAAACATTTAACAGGTTCCGGTGATTTGAGCTGTATACTTTTGGGGGAGGGGCACTTTCCAGCCTCCCACAGAGGCCAAGTCTAAAAGCAGAGTGAGTGAGGAGAGAGTGAGGGGAGGATGGGATGGGGGACAGAGGTTGTAGACAACATGATTACATTAGCTTTTACTCTGAGTGAGATGGAGCCACTGGGTGACTTTCATCAGGTAACTGATATCATCTGAGTGATATTTTTAAAGGAACACTTTTGGTCCTGTGGTGAGAACAGATCAAGGAGGACAAGAATGGAAGTGGGTGACCAGTTTGGAATTCTATTGCACTTATTTGGATGACAGATGTGTGCTGGATTAGAGGGAGCTGGGAAGTGATAGTGGTACCGAACCAAGTGGGCTTACCTCCTGGTGAGTTAAATAAGACTCGACACCAGTGGAAGTTGTCTCACAAGGTAAAGTCTATTTGCAGCAAATAGGAGGCCATGAGGAATAATTTCCTCCATTTCCTCGCCAAAGTCATGGCTTCCTGAACAAAGGGAAGCAGGAACTTTTATTTTGGTTGGGAAATGAATATTCAAAAGGGAGAGGCAGGTGCACAGCAGATTAAAGTAATGAGGCTTAATCTCTTGAAGAGATCTTCGCATTAAACTTAAGGCAAGGTCATTGGCGTAGCTCTTGTAGGGAGGCTTGGTCAGCTTCAGGGTGGTTGCTGACTATGTCTCCTTAACATAAAAAAAAAACTTGGAAAAACAGTTAAATACTTCCAAACCCACTCTTGAGTTCCTTGGGGCACTAGTCGGTGACAATAGAAGTAGTTAGAATGGTTAGATCTAGACATTATTTGAAGGAAGTTCTGACTTCTTAAGGACTCTGAACTTTGAAACTGGAGCACAATTTTGTAGGACGTCCCTGAGAGCAATGATTCCTGGGAAAATATCCTCACCATGGAGAGGAGCAAGATCAGAGAGGCTTTGGTCTTTTCCCAGTGGTGCCAGCAACCCAAGCTCTTACATCTAATAATGTACGTGAAGGCTCTTGAACTCAAACCTGGTATCTGGCTTCTCACTGGATAATCTAGTAGAAATCATGTGCTCTGTCATGTCTATAGATCAAGCTAGTAAATGAACATTTAGCTTTGAGTGAACCTAACGGATCCAGAGGTCCAAGTCATTTGTGAAAATAAAAAAGAATCCAGCGAGCTTGAGGAATGGGGTTGATTAGAACCTTAGCGATAAATATGGAGCATCATTGGAGCCTTTCTTTTAGCATAAAATGCTGCCAGCGTGGGGAAAATAAACGCTGTAGGGCAAACTTGCCAACTGGTGGCATGTTGGTAGAATTCAGCCCACAGATTTGTTATGTTTGCACAACAAAATGTTTAAATTTGTTGTCAACATTTAAAAATTGGGCATTTTCACGTAAAAATCAAAGTTCTCATGTAGAAATTTTGTATTTACAGCTTGAGAAATGGGAAAACTGAGCAATAGTCGCTCATATGCCTATATAACACTAAGCTATTGGAGTCTTGCAAAAGTATCTCCCATTTAGAAAACCCCCACACTCACTTCCCTTTGTCCTTTTCCTTAATGAACCTACAGAGCTCTCTGCCCTCCTTTTCCAATCTGGCTGCTTAGGAAGGCTCACTGTGGGATGTCCCTTCTTCTTCATCCTGAGAATTTTGCTCACCTTTGCTATATACCTCATTTCTAGTATTCCAACACATACTGTTTCCCAGTTTATTTCTTCATTTGGTGGAGCATATTTGCAATAGTTGGAGAAAAAAACTAGAGAGTTTAGAGGTGGCACAGTCCACCACCCTCACTTTTGACCCCAATTACAGGTTCAGAAGTTTTACAAAACCACCCTCAATGTTGATAATTTGCCAGAAGGACTCACAAAAGTCACTGAAAGCTGCTTCACTTATGGATACAATCTATACAGGGAAAGAAAACAGATAAAGATCAACCAAGAGAAGAAGCACATAGAGAGGTTCAGGAAAGTACCAAATGCAGAACTTCCTCACCCTCTCCTTGTGGAGTCAGGATGTATTCCTTTCCAGACATCAATGTGTGACAATATGCATGACCTATTGTCAACCAGAGAAGCTGCCCTGAGCCTTGGTGTTCATTTTCTTTGGGGTTCCATTACCTTTTTGGGGGTTACCATTCCATTATGGCATGGATGATGGATTGGCTGCCCATGTGGCTGATAGCAGGTTGATTGACATCATATGACCCAAACCCCTCATCCTACATTGCATTATTTGTTTTTCTGGTATGGCCAGCCCCCACCTTAAGGTATGGCCAGCTCCCACCCTAAGGTATGGCCAGCTCCTATCCTGAATCACTTTGTTAAACTGTCTGGCATGATCCAAGGCCACCAGGTAAACAAAAACATTCCTATTAGGCATAAAATTCCAAGGACAAAGGCCAGACCATTTCTCTGAGCAAGGCCAAATTCTCTACTATGCACTATTCTACAGCAACTTCTTAAGAATGGTACTTGAGATTCAAAACATATACAGAAAGTCATTAAAATGTACGATGATTGTGATGGAGTTCAGGGCGGGTCCCCCCAAGATGTGTCACTCTGGTATATGGATTATTTTGAGCTGAAGACAATAAAGGCTCAGAAGACACGGAAAGAAACTTTGACCTCCCCCTCCACTAACCGCCTAAAAAAATTTAAGATAGAAGGCCTGTCCCCAGGACAGGCCATCAACATGGATAACTCTGGGTATGGATAGACTGGAAGGGTCCTTGCTAAGCCCATTCTTATCAAAGCTCTGAAAACCAAGTAAAAGTAGAAGTTATCCTTTGTAAGAGACACTCACATTTATAAGAGAAATTTCCATTTGCAAAGGTATCTCCCTCTCTGTACCAGGAAGAAGGGGGGATGACCTTGTCTCTAGAAACTCTTATCAGTGAGGAAGGAAAGGACTTAAATCTGTGTATTTACCTTACTCTTGTTTACTGTGCTTTTCTGGTAATCTCCCACCTCCAATGTCCTCCTTTGTCTTTAGCTGAAGATAGTATTTAAGATGAGAACCTCCGCCATTTTGACAAGTTACCCAGTTATTCCCGGGTCTTTCCCATGTATACACATTATAAAGCTTTGTGTGATTTTCTCCTGTTACTCTGTCTCATGTCAATTTAATTCACACCCCAAGCAGAAGGACCCAGAGTGGATAGAAGATAGTCTTCCTCCCCTACAATTGCTCATTTGTCAGGGTAAAGCATTTTACCCTCTCCCTCCACCCAGTTTAAGCCAACATACATTTTTCACTCAGAAGGCATTACTCCAGCTTTTAATGATGTTTTAAGAATTCTGATACTATTCTGACTCTTGATCAATTGTAAATTACTTACTTTTGCTCTCTGGTGCTTTTAAAATTTTCTCTGCATCCCTATTATTTTGAAATTTCACAATCATGAGCCCTGGAGTGAGTCTATTTTTATTCATTATATTAGGATTTGGTTGGCCTTTTTAACTTGAAGCCTCAGGTTCTTATGTTTTGGAACATTTACTTGCATTATTTTCTTGATAATTATACCTCACCATATTCTTTTTTTCTCTTTTTATAACTCCTATTTTTCAGGAAATGAACTGCTTGAATTGATCATGTAATGTTAGCTTTTTTCCTTATATTTTTGTCTCTCTATTTTTTGTGGCTTTTGGGGGGGAAGGTTTTCATTCAATTCCTCCATAACAAGTTTTTTTTTTTTAATTTCTACTATCATAGGTTAAATTCAGGAGTGTGTTGTCCATTTTCTGAATATTCCTTTTATAACATTCTTGTTTTGTATACTCTTATGCTGTCTTCTCTTTACATTAAAAGATATTAAATTTAGAATTTTTGAAATTTTTTTCTTCCTCTTTGCATTATCTTTTAAGCTTTTTGTTATTGTTAATTTATATTGGCCTTATGATTTCTGTAAGTGGCTTTCCTCAAATAAGGACATTTCTTGCGGTTTATTCATATTTGCTATTGAAGCATTAATGTGGTTATTGGAAACTCTGTGTGAGTAGGTGGTGTTTTTGACTGGTGGACCTCCCTGCAAGGGTGATCAGAGAGGAATCTGGCTTTTTTTAAGGAAAACTCTAATTTTTCATGGGCTTTTTTCTTGGGCAGAAAAGTTGCAAAAGTATGGGAGTTCTTCAAACCCCTATTAGGAGTGTAGTCCTGGTTCTTAATGTTTGAGGGGATTCAGCATACAAATTTTAATATTTTCTGGTTGAAAATATTTATGACCACACTCCATGATGCTGAGTTTCTCCAAAATAACAAACTGTGGTTCAACTTTTCCAGGGGGTAAACTTCCAGTCTTTTACCTAATGTAGAAGGTGTAATTGCCTGTTTCTTGGTCCTGAGGGGAGACATCTGAGAATGTAACTGTTGTCATGTAAACTTTCCAACAGTCTTTCCTCTAATCAGTTCCAGGCACACTTCCTGCCTTTCGAGGTACCCAATTTCTCTAAATCCTGAGGCTTTGCAGGACTCTGCAGGATGAATCAGCCTGATTGTTGCCTTCTCCCACTGCAGGCTTAGGTTTCAGTGTTTCTCCTATAACTAGTCTAATTATCCATCAACTTTTCAGCTTACAAAATGCAGTTGTCAGCTTTTATCTGCTATAGTATCCTATCTTGTTCTCTTTTCCCTTGTGGGTTTGCATTAGTTTTTTAATCTCTTTACTGCCATTTTAATGGGGTTTCAGCAGATTCTGAAGAAACGTTTGTGTGTTCAGCTTCCCATGCAAGACCAGAAGTTTAAATCAACTACTGACCAATGTAATGAGCAAGCCCCAACTAAAATGTGACCGTAGTATTACCACATCTGAGTTTACTCCTTCTATTCAAAGAATAGATTAATAAATCACATTTCAATTGCATACTGTAGGGTTGTGTATGTAATATGGAATAATTCTTAAAGTTACAGCAGATTTATTCTGCATAATGTGGGGGTATTTATTTTACAGGTACTTATGCGCGTATATTTATTTTAGAGCCTCACACACATATATCTCCTCATACATATCCACTTACACATATATTCATCCAATTGTTATTACAAATCACATTTATTGAGTGCTTCCAATGACTCAGGTCTGGAACTAACGGCCTGGGAGTGCAGAGATTGATAAGATGTAATTTTTTCCTTCAAAGAGATCACAATTTACTGGGTTTCCTATGTGTGTAGAAATAATTTGTGCACTAGAAATTCAGGTATCAAACAAGCTTTACACTTCAGAACACAGCAGAGAATCAGAATGTAAACAATGAAAAGCTTTTGTAAACTACGGTGATCCTCATATTGTTCACAAATTACAGCTTGAATGTTGTCGTGGGGGATCAGAATTGGCCACCTCAAGATGTGTCTCTCTCTACCTTGCTCTGAAGGAGTCTTTGACCTTCACCCCCCCAGCTCTCTAAAGGGACTTGGGATGGGCCTTCACCTTGGATGACTCTGGGTATCGATACACTGGGAGGGTCTTAGCTACGCCCATTCCTACCAAAGTTCTCTTTACCATACATTTACATTTATAAGGGAAATCTCCGTTTGTAGAAGTATCTCCTTCTCTGTACTTGGAAGAGGGGTTGATGACCTCATCTCCAGAAACTTGTCAATGTGGAGGGTGAGGCCTTAAATCTGCATAACCTTACTGTGCTTTTCTTGTAATCCCTCATGGCTGACACTCCCAACTCCCTCCAAAATCGTTTGTCTATATAAAAGAAGAAACTCCATTATTTTGTCGAGAGACACTCCCTGGTCTCTCCCATGTATACATGCTTTATAAAGCTTTGTTTGATTTTCTCCTGCTATTTGGCCTCATGTCAATTTAATTTGTGGCCCAGCCAGAAGGGACCCAGAGTTGGTAGAGAATGCTCTTTCTCCCCATCACTGTATTCATAGGAATTTTCTCTAGGATCTTACAGGGATTGCATTTGCACATATTATAGGCTTAATTCTAAGAAGTTTAGTTGTATGATTTCCCAGAATGACTAATATTTAAAGTAGCAAATAACAAATGTAGACTGCAGCTAAGAGGGGAGGAAAATGGCATTAGGCTGAAATGATGCCTGGCTCTGAAGGCGTATCTACAACAAACAGTACCAGTGGAGCTACAAGTCTAGGTATAATCCTGCTTCTGCTGCCTGTTAACAAGGTAGCCTTGGATGAGTCACATTAACTTTCTAGGCCTCAGTTTCTTATCCGTGAGCTAGGAAAATGATTGTGTTGACTTTCTGGAGTTGTTGGAAGGATTAAATAAAATAATACGGGGGCCAGCCCAGTAGCGCAGTGGTTAAGTTCACACTCCACTTTGGCAGTCCAGGGTTCGTGGGTTCGGATCCTGGGTGCGGACCTACACACTGCTTGTCAAGCCATGCTGTGGTGGCATCCCATATAAAGTAGAGGAAGATGGGCATGAAAGTTAGCTCAGAACCAATTTTCCTCAGCAAAAATAAATAAATAAAGTAATACATGTAAAACACGTGGAAACTAATAATAGCACAATTAATATTAAGTATTCTTCATTATTATTATGAGAGCATGACTAACTGGGATGATTCAGCATGGCTCAACATAGATTCCAAGACCCTTCAATTCAACTGTATAGCATAGTACAGTATCTGGGAAGCATATAGTCAGATCTAATCCACAAAACAGAAATTTCTCTGAGTATTTAAAACACAGTGAGTTGCATGCAAAGAATGGTTTACATGGTTACAGAAGTTAAACAGAAAAAGAGACATTGAGGTGCAATAATTAACAAGCAGAAAAGATTATCCCTACCTGGGGAATCCTTCTCAAACTTCATAGTGATAGAGGAACCCATTATACCAGTGTGGTGCTCCAACAAGTCTATGCTGTTTGGCCTGTTTTATAACACTTTCACTGCACTTACTACCCTCAATCCTCAAGTTTAGTCAAATACATCAGTGGCATTATTAAGACTCAATTGGCAAAGCTTATAGAGACCCTTCAATTGTCTTGGCCAAAAGCATTGCATTCGTCCTTTTAAATCTCAAGTTCACTCCTTTTGGAACTCGTAAACTCTCACACTTTGAGATAGTCACAGGATGCCCAATGCACCCAGCCCCTACCTCTTTTGATCTGCAGCTGATAAAGGAGATATACTTCAATATTATAAAGGCCTAATTGCTTTTATCAAAAATAACCATGTTTTGGTAAAGCAACCTTTTAATAGCACATTCCAGGGAGACAAAGACCTTATGAATCACACCTTTCACCCTGGAGATTTAGTCTATTGGAAAAGACACCTCTAGAAAGCCTCTCTTCAACCTCACTGGAAAGACCCCTATCAGATACTGCCAACTAACTCTCGTGCCACCGAATTCCAGGGAATAGATTCTTGGATTCACGTGACACATCTAAAGAAAGCACCAAATCCTGACTGAACCTGCACACTATCTGCTAACGTGGAGGTAAAGAAGGTAACCAGATTTGGAGTAGATGTCTTCTGATGAAATAGCTTTCCCAAGATGTCCAGACCAGGCCTATTAGAAGTACACAGACTTAAATGGGAAAAATCTGAGAGATCTCCCTCCTACCCCACCTTGTTACTCAAATGTGACCTCAGCAAGTTTCCAATCTGTTCACTTTCCCTCAGACATGGCAAATGACAATCCGGGAAGACATTTCCTGGCATCAAGGGACAAAAGATCACTGAATCCAGAAAAACTTGACTCTTGATCAGTGATGTTTTCAGAGAAAGATCTTAGTCAAAAGGAGAAATGTGAAAATTAATAAACAGAAATCTCATTTAAAATGGAGTTGGGGGGACAGAAGAGGAAACTCTCATGTACATGTCACTCAATGCACACTACAGACCCCAACAGAAGAAGATGTACATTGCATCTCTGACAGGAAGTGATACTACTTACTACCCCAGCGGAATGAAGAAATCCTTCCTTGCCTAGCAACAGCTCAGCCAATGAAAGATGACCATGATTCAGTCAATGAAAAGCCATTACACTTCAAATTCCCAGTCTTCTCCATGGACTCTTCATTTACAACAGCCCCTCCCAACTTCATAAAAGAATGTTTCTCCAGACTTTGCTTGCAGTTCACCATAGGCCACACATCCTGAATTGCAATTTGCTATTCCTGAATAAACCCGTTCTACTGGTAAAATAACTGGCTGCTTATTTGTTTTGGGTCAACAGAGGCAACCCAGACCTCAGCCCCAGCAGAAAGCCCCATCCCTCCTTTGTGGGAAAGACCCAGGCAGAAAAAGCAGAGCTGTCAGAACTAAGGAGCCTGAGTAATCCATACAGGCAGCCCAAATAAGACAGATGGGCAAAATCTCAGTGGGTGAGGGAGAGATGCCCTGGTTTCTTCCTTTTTCCACCACCCAGTCCCACTGACCTCAGAATCTGGGAGATCCAGCCCATGGTCATCCATCTGCCCCACACTACAGAGCAGAGCAGGAGCCAGCCGGCAATGGATGTGCAGGCAAACAGGCCCAGACCAACACTCACAACATGACTGTGTTATCCACACTAAATAGAGGACTCCTGAAACTATTGAATATTCAGACTCAAAAGTTACCCCCAAAACTCAGCGCTTACAACAATAATTTTTCAATTTTGCAGGAATCTTGGCAAACTGAAGTTTAGTACTCCATTTAAGTTATAGAGAGCTGAGGATGTGTGCTTGTGTATGTAGGAGGAGAGAGAGAGAGAGAATGACAGAGATGGAGAGAGAAAGAAGAGCAAGTGAACACTTCCCAGACTGCAGCAGGAGTCTTTTCTGTGTTGCTATAGCACATCATACCCTTATCTTTGTGTCCAAAGCCTTGTATTGAACTTATCCTTTTTGAGTCTTCCCTTGCCTTCCCCTAGAATTAAACTAGTATATTAGAGAGTGGGAATCTTTTGTTATTGATTCAATTATTATAGTGTCTGATGCATCATCTGCCACATAGCAGATATTTAATAAATATTTGTTGCACAGAACTGAGAAACTAAAAATGACTAGACCACCTTTTCAAATTCTTTATTCACAAGTTACTGGAGAATAAAAAATAATGGAGTTGCAGAATGTCAGTTCTTAGAAAGCAGGAAAAGCGAAATTGGAAGGTAACTACTTGGCTTTAACACTGCTGGGTATTTTATTATAATTCCTTAGTAGGAGATTCTGGAATTAGTTCATACTTTGCTGTGAAAACTTAAACGGAATTTTTTTCTTCTATTAAGATTAAATAGATCATTCATTATTCTAAACTTTGGTTTTTTTTGGTGTTCTTTTTTTTCTTTTTTCTGCTATTTTTATTTATTTAATTGTGGTAACATTGGTTTGTAACATTTCATAGTATTTTGATTTCTGTGTAGACTACATCATGTTCACCACCCAAAGACTAATTACCATCCATCACCGTATACATGTGCCCTATTACCCCTTATTATTTTTTAATATATTAATTCTTGTATGTGACAAGGGAAATAAATCAGAATATTGATAAACAAAATATCCCCTGTGTTTAGAGAAATCATATTCAAGTGTAAGCCGGCAGATGTGGGTTCCGGGTGTGAGCCTGTTTTAGCTGTGACATCTGTCACCATGCTGATTGCCAGGTTGAAGGCAATTGATCCGAATGATTATAGAAGGTATTTATTTTCTTCCTCACTAATGCATGCATGTCCCCCTGGAAGCTGTATTATATGAAAAGAAGCTGTATTAAAGAAAAAGAGATTTTTCTTTGAATGAGGGATGTATTTATGACACTGTATTTCTTTCAAAGAAATTTGTTCTGCTTGTTAAGATGGTCCTATGTAAATAAACATTAATTTCTTCAAACAAAAAATTAAAATAAATACTACAATTTTGCCAAATTTGAAATCACTTCTGAACCAGGTTGTTCTAAGCGTACTGTTTAGGAGTAACCACTTTTTGTATTTTGCTTCCATGTTGTCAAATACAAACTAAACTATTCAGGAAGCACTACCTCCCACTTGCTTCAGTGGTGGCAATTGAGAAGAAAGGATGAAAGCCATCTACGAGGTGTGTGCATCTTTCAGCCTCTTTGCTCTTAGTTTCCAGTTTTTGTCTTCAAACAACTCACAGTCCACAGTCAACATGGAGGTAGAAGGCACAGTGGGGCTGTTGACTTTCAGTCCCTTTTACTTTTTACAACTGTATTGCTGACTGTGCATTTTTAAAAAGGTCTTAAACTGGTAACTGACAAAGTTATTTATAAAATAGTAAGACTTTGATGTTCTTGTTTTCTTCCCTCTGAAGTGTGCAGTGGCAGTGAAAGATCATGTAGACTGAACGACCTTCCCAAGGGTAATTTTTATTAGTCTTGCCTTTCACAGATGTTTTTTCTAAGCTTTATATGTGCAGGTAACTCCAGAGACAAGCTTCCTGTAAAGAGACTTTCCTTTGTGGCCACACACTCATAATTCTTGTAAAATGAAACCAATGAAAGGTGGCTTAAAAGATCACCACCTCTTTGCTATGAAATAACTCTTTATTTAATTATATCAAACAAAAATTAAAAAACTCTGGTCAGTAATTGATGACTAGAAGTATTTTGTATTTATTGATAACAGTAAAATGCTATCATATAATTTGTCATGGGAAATTCAAGCTTTTAATTACCTTGTAAGGAAAACAAATAAAGTAACCATATAATAGTGACCATAAAATAAGCTAGCCATTTTTTGAAATCTGAAAATGAAAATTTATTTAAAAATAAGGTATTTCTGGAATCTTTGGGGGATATTTCCATGTCCCAAATCTTTCCTGCATGTTGATTTCTACCTTAGTCTTTTTTCCGACTTTGGACTTCTGGACATTGGTTACTGCTCCTTCCAGGGGGACTGGCCCTGAAGTTCCTGACCTGGGCTTTCCTTTTCCTGTCTCATCCCTAGTGTGGACAAATGTCCTCCACTAATTCCTCTGAGACCAGGCTATAACTTTGACAATAATATACTGAAGGTTTGCAAATGATGGAAGAGGAATGCAATACAAAAGACCTTGCGTGCATCTTCAATGGATTAACATGGGGAAAAAGGGCACTCAAATGCAAGATACATCTATACAGGGTATTGGGCTGACTTTTTTTTTTTCCCCTGAGGAAGATTTGCCCTGAGCTAACATCTGTTGCCAATCTTCCTCATTTTTTTTCCTTTTGGTTGAACGAGATTGGCCCTGAGCTAGCGTCTGTGCCATCTTCCCCTACTTTGTATATGGGACGCCGCCACATCGTGAGTGGTGTAGGTTGGTGCCCAGGATCTGAACTTGCAAACCTGGGCCACTGAAGTGGAGCACACTGAGCTTGAACCACTAGGCCACCGGGCCGGCCCCTGACATATTTTTTTAAAACTAACTTGCCAGGGAGATTCATTGAAAAACAGTTTGCTTTTACCCTCACCCCCAGATAGGTTTGCAGCTTGTTGCTTTTGTTGGGTGTCTTGACCACCTGTAGACACAGCCTCCGAGTTTTCCATTTCAGCCGTAAGATGCCTAAGGTGGGGCTACATCACTGCACTGAACACTTTCAAATTTTTTTCTGAACTGCTTGCAACAACACAAGACAAGCATTCTCTGGAAACCTACTGCTTTTATGTGAGAAACTGACCAAACTCAGGAACAGAGAAAACATAGCACGAAAAGAATTATTACCTTTATTAATTATTCCTGTGGCTATATTGATTGTAAATACTATTTATATAGAAAAGTTTCTATTTAATAGTAATTACCAGCTTTCTGGCTATTTGTTAAAGTATTTAAAAATAATTTATATGAATTTTGATTTCTTCACTTTGTCTCTTTAGCCTAACAACCTGAAAAGAAATGTAACAAGTATAATGAATTTATACCTAATTTGCAATTGATTGGAGTCCATAGTTGTAGACACTTACTCCCAGGAATTCTCCCTATTTTTGAAAAAAAATTGAGCCTTGGCCATAGATATAAGAAGGGAAAGTTACAATAGAGAAAAAAAATATATAAAAATACCATCATAATTCCTTATTTAAATGTAATAAAGTAAAAAAAAACACAGAATACATACACACATATAAATGCCCAGTTTAAAATTTATCCTAAATATTCCCAAATACATCTAGGCTTATAATGCTTGCAATTTCAGTTTTTAAAAATAAAGTCAATATTTCCAGAATTGATTCTATATTTTAAAAATTGCCTTAGTGACTTTGATATAATGCACTCAAGGTGATTTCTAACAATTAATTTTACTGTTATAGGTATTCAAATTTTTGACACGTAAAAATGAAAAAATACGTATTTTAAAATAAAGTTAATATAGGAGTTTTGTTCTTGAATTTAAGTTTGGCTGCCATTCAAGAAATAGCAAAAATAAAAAAGTAGCAACTACAAAAAACATGTTAAATAAATTGGCTGTGATTTTACAAAGAAAATTCAAACACAGTTTAGCATTCTATCTAGTAAAATTCCAAAGAATACTATGTGAGCATTTTGTTTCAACTTAACTAAATACATTTTTATGATTATATTCATAGGTCATTTTAAGAAAAAAGATTGGGCTCTCAGTTCAGATTTCCAATCCCTTGTGTCTTTTGGACAGTGCCATCAAAAGACCATCATCTGAAAGAGGATATTTTAAAATTTCCATTTGAATTCCCTGCAATATTAATTCCCAGGTTAGTAATGCACGGGTATTTGAGAATAGCCACGCTCAATTAGCCAATATGTACTGAATACACAATTCACACCTCATGCCAATCCCACCCACAACATACTCACTGACAAATGACAAGGGTCGTCAGAATGTTCTAGGATCTTGCCAAAATCCTAAATTCATATTTGAGATGGAAATTAATAGTGACTAGCTGGCTTCCTGTATATTCTTGGGAGAGTAATTAACCATAATTAAATACACAACTTTTGTGTTTAATTTTTGCATGCACCCTGAGCACTCATCACAAAGTTGTGCATGTGGGTGGTTGCAGCAGTTTCAAGCAAATCAAGGAATAGTTGTCTGCTCTTTGAGATTTTCCCAATCCCCACATCCCTGAGTGAATGTCGTATATTTCAGTTGGCCTATACTTTTGACAGATCATTTTAAACATACTCTCCAAATTTAGTATAGTTTTCATATGATCTGGTAAAAATAGTGGTAAACATTCAGAAACTAAATTCATATGTAAATGTATTATTACTATGAACCAATATATTTATTCCAATACTTCTCCTAACTATATTATATCTAATTTTAATAGAATATCTGTACAGATTTGATGTTTCATTTCATATTCTGACCTTATATGATGTTATAGAATATAATAAGTATTAGCATTAAAATTTAATTATTTTTAATGCACTTAATCAATATATATGTGTGTGTGTATCTATATCTATGTCTATATCTTAAATATTTTTAAAAATAAAATTTCCATCTAAATCTTATTCAAGATTCAACAAAAAGGTTGGCAAAATTTAAAATCTGTCTGATTCTTTAATATAAAACCTCATTTTTAAATATGCTATTGAGTGGTTATTGATGAAGTAGGGTGTAGTTATACAATGTCAAAATATAAATGTAACAGCTATAGCCTAGCTCACTGACAGAATTTCAGGTAGCTTTTGTGTTTTCACTTTATAAAAGAGACCTGAAAAATTAATGAGCTAATTTTTTTAGCAGATGACCAGTTGTAGAAACTATAAGAAAGCAAAAATGATGATATGGAAGTGCTACTTTTGAAACATGCCCTCAAAGTTCTATACACACACGCACACACACACACATCTGATTTTTTACTGGTTTATGTGAATTGAGAGAGACAATCTAAATTGTGGAGTGCAAGTATTCTCACTTGGAAAGAAAAAAAATCAGGAAAAAATAAATGCTATGAAATTAACTGTGGCGGTATTTCTGCATTATCACCTATTTTGTCCAGCAACTTTTTCATTAAATGATACAGGCATCCAATGTATTTTCAAGTCTTCATGTGAGCATCCCTGTCCAGAGTTACCCCATGTTGTCAATTGTGTTTTACCATATTATTTTTTTATTTTTCCAGAACGGCTTGGGACTCATTGAAATTGAAGATATTTTGCCACCATATTTTTTCTCAGATTAGGTTTTGTGTCTATGTTTTCATTGGAAACTACAAACCGAACTTCGGGGGAGTAATGCTAAAAATTGGGCAAGAACAAGAGTAGAAAAAGTAGAAACACCCCATATTCAGCAGAATACTATTTTAGGACAGAGGACTCAGGAAAATTTTGAGTCCAGTTGAAATTGCAAGGAGGATTAAAATGGCAATAAGTGCATATAATTAACCAAGCTGGAATTTGTTCAGGATATCAGGGCCAGGAGCTTTTTAAATTATTCAGTTAATGGGCCTGTTCATGCCAAAATAGCCACCCTACACTGAGTCTGGAAGCCCATTTTTCAGAAGTATGCCCTCCTTCGTGCACTCTAAAACCACGTGGAAGTTAACTGCTTATCTAATGCCTCCATTTTTGTGCCAAGATTCCAGTTTCACTCACAAAATTAGGTACATGCAGAGAATTTGGGGAATTAGTTTAACAGTAGGTAAACCAGTTCTGGTTCATTGAAATGATTTGTATATACAGATCAAGAACATGGAATCTTCATCTTTAAGGTCATGTCTGGCTTTAAAACATAAGTAAGTATGTTTAATATAAGTAAGTAACATCTTACCTAAAGGAGTCCTGAACAGATGGTGCACATTACTACTGTTTTTAATAATCTACCCAGTAACGATATCATAATAACTTTAACTTATACCTTTTCTTCCTCCGAAGATGATTTAGGTTATTTTATTAGTCAGTCATTCAGATATTTCCAAATACGCTTGGATCCAATTTCTAGTCAATTTGCTGAGTTTTTCACATTTTATTTTTATGACTTGATATCCTTTAACTAACTGAAATTCTTCCACTTAGATAATTCCTGATGAAAAAAGATTTACATGAATTATGAAATGCTTCCACTTTACTATAAGTCATGAATGCCCCCAAATTTTAAAGAAACTCATATAAATTTTACTCAAGCCCGGCAGTACAAACAAATGTGTGTTGACTATAGACTCCTCCAGGGAATTATGGGAAGTATAAGGTAGTTTGTTTCAATTTCTCCTTATTATTGCACTGGCTCTGAAGTGACTGATGCAAGACAAGTGTTCAATTCTTCACTTGTTTCTCCTTCCCTCTGGCATTGCCTCCTCTCTCTTTTCTACAATCTATATCTAACTTCCACTACAGACTCGGGAAGATATATCTACATTTATAAAAACAAGTTTGTCTTCCTTAAAACATAACATAAACACTAAGTTAGGTAAATGCATTTAGAAGCCTTAATGTTAATGCAACTAGAAAAGCTAAAATCTGATAGTATTAACAAGTGTTTTTATTATAGGCTGTTTGATTCAAATAAAAGAGGTTTCTATTGAGGATTAAAATTTCTACTTCATATATTTTTCTTCAATTACTTAACTTTAAATGTGATGCAATTTATGAATAGCTAGATGAATGTTAGAAAATAGTTGAAATATGCTTTTCATTTCTGGGCTTAATATTTTAAGAAGATCATTGACAAGTTGAAAATGTTTCAAACTGGCATGACAAAGATGGTGAGGTTCCAAAAACAAAATTATATTAATAAAGAGGTTTTCTGGATTTATTTTTCTCTGAGATAAAACAAAAAAACCCTTAGTGTTTTTACCTATTTTACCTCTCTTAATGTTCAGAATGAGCCTTTAAATGGGAACAAGAATTTTAAAAAGCTGAGGAAAATGATACTCAGATGATGTCATATGTATTCATAAATAGAAGAACCAGAAATTCACACCAGGTTTATTGGACTAAGAATCACTGACATTTTTAAGATACCATCGTAATTCTGTAGAAGGAAATAGCTCATTTTCATTTTCTCTGGAAAGCTGAAGTAGAATCAGTTAATCTACAATATGAACACAAATTTGGGGTCCATACACAGAACTATGCGATGAAGAGCTATGGTGACCATAAAATAAGAGATAAGGTCAAGAATCCTGATTGTTTTTTTTTTAAAGTCTTCCTAATGGACTAAGTCAGCTAACATGAATACTTCCCAAACTAAATTCATGAAGCACTTTTCCAGAACATATCAACGGTTAGGTAAGAGATAAGAACAAAACAAAACAGCACAAAACATTTGATTAGATAAAATAATCAAAGGAATTTTAATCCATAAAGTGCCAAACATTTTTAAGTAAACTAATGGCTGCGCAGGTGTTTTGGACGCATTAGAGAATGCTGCATTCCAACTCGCCCTTTCTGGTGAAGATCCAAGATATTAACATAAATTTTTCTCTCAGCAAAACATATTTCAGATGTGAGAAAACCAATACTACCATATTTTCTAATACAAATTCTTTTGCTACACAAAACCATGTGAATGGGCTGGCAAAGAAAACATAGTAAACTGTAGATTTTGCTTCAGCATTTTTAAGAATGCCACAATTAAAGACATTTGCTTTCCAAATCTTCAAGGAAAATTTATTTTCTAGGAAGATGCTCCATGCTTAACTTATGGCTTTATACATACTTGGTACTATGGTCGATGCCTGCAGCTAAGCATGTCCTCATGTTAGAAGAACAGCTGCAGAATTTAACAGGCAGGCGTGAGTTGCGTTGATCCTTATAGCTGATTATAGTAGGGCTGTATCAGCTCTCCTTATCCTTTTTGAATTTTTAATAATCTGAATAAGTAGACACGTGGCAGAGAACCAGCCTTCCTTCACAGCAAATCTTTGGAGAGCCAAAGTATTAATGCCAGAAAGGGAAAAATTAGAGGCATGTTTAGTGGGCTATTATTAATTATAATCAATTGATCACAAGTAAACCTTTCTTTTGTACTATCATATTCGGGACAAAAAGTTAGAAAACCTGGAAGAAAAGATGATAAGATGCATAAATTCCTCAAATTTCTTCAACCAAGGCCACAAAATTAGTATCTCAAAATCCACACACAAAGAGAATGGCTTTTAATTCAATGTTCATCAAAAATCCTTCCCCACTAAAGTTTACCTTCATTAAATAAATAACTACCCAAGCCAGTGATGATGATTGCTTAGCTTATTCCAAAGCTAGTGTGCTGCTGACACAACCAAGGGGACCAAATTTTAACCATAGCGTTGTTTAAATTAAATAATAAAGAATAAATGGTAGAGTATGGGGTTCAATTTTCAAACACGTATTTAAGAAAAATAATTTTTTTTCCACTCAGAATATTTCCGTACAAATTTTTCTAGTTTCATTATTTATTTTTTTGAGAACAGGTATTCATTGTCATAACTCTAGCCTCTAGAATGTATTAAAAATGTTTGTTGAAAGCATTTTTAATTTCAGGTACAAAATGTACCATTGCTTTTAAAATTTGAAAGTCAGAATTTTCTTTTTTGTTAAATTGTTGGTTGCAATCCAACAGTAATTGCAGGAAACTTTAATTGCACCAACAAAAATCACTACAAATTTGCCAATTTTTTTTCTTTAATGTTAAAACCTGAATTTCTTTTATATACATTTTTTTTTTAAGGTTTCAGATTCAGAATTTGAGAAATGAAGCTTGGTGAAAGCTAATTTTAGAATTTTCTTCTTTGAATAGAAATGTAATATGCTAGTTACTAACCTATTAAAAGTTAAATGCATAAAACACAAGCAGAGATACAAAAACATAGGATTAGGTGTTTGTAGTAATATAGAACTCTGAGAAATTTTAAAATTCCTTTAACACAATATCTTCCAACTTCTATCCTCAACATAACATAATATCCCCACAAAAAGTCCAAACCCACAACCTTAAATAATTTGTAGCTTGGAGATAATGGAGAGGTTGTTGGGGGGAGTGGTGTTCAAGAATTGTGAAACTGTGAGATTTACTTACATGATACCAAGTTAGCCTGCTGCAGTTTCATAGAGTTCAGCAGAAGACAAGAGACTACTGGGTCAGAGACAAGTCCATTTTTACTCACCTCACAGTAGAAAGCAGGAACTGCACATTCACATCAGTTCCTTTTGCCTTGCAAATCCCGTGGGATGATGCAGACGAGGGCCCAGTTGGATGTTGCATACACAGTGGGGCTGTGTCGTAGCTGAGACACTCTAAGCTAAGGAAGCCCTAATCTTTTACACATGGCTACGAGCAAACTTGCCCAGTGTTTGTTCTGAAGGAAGACACTATCTTTATTAACAAATCAGCACTGTGCCCAGGTGGCAGGCACTGTATGTTCTGAATCTCTTTGCTATACAAACATCGGTACAAAGGTAGCTGGAACAAAAGATATGCAGAAATGTGAGATCCCCGTGGATAGCTAGCTTCCAACAGTGTGCTAGAAACATATACCTAGAATTTTATTTTTTTCAATACCAAAACACTCCCTACTTGGATCAAACAAGAAAGCGGGGCCTTTGACTTGACTTCCACATCTTTTTCTCCTCACTCATCTATTCATCAGTCTTGTTTACTCTAGAGATCAAATATCTTTCAATACTGTTCACTTTTTTTTACTTCCATTGTTATTGCCCTAATTTAGTTCACTGTGATCAGTAAGTTGGTTTCTTGCCAAAGTCACATTACAGGTTTGTCAGGCCCAAGTCCTGTTCAACACTAGTGCCTTCTTTATAAATACAGTCACAATGATCTTTCTAAGATGCAAATCTGATGAGGTCATTCGCTTCCAGAAAAGTCTTTATAAGTTGCCCTGGCCTTTAGGAAACAATCTGTATTTCTTTAAATGTCTTACAATGTACTGAGTCTATTTTTTCCTTCAATGTCTTCTCATCACACCCCTCACACACACTTTATGTTGCAGCTCTACCGAAGTACGTGCTTAATGTTTCAGGACTGTGCACATCCTGTTCCTTCTTCCTGGGATATACGACTTAGACTGTTATTCCCTTTAAGGCTGATTAATGCCTGCTCATTCTTCATGGCTCAATTTATATGTCATTCCTTCCAAAAGGCCTGTTTGACTCCTCCCAGTCCAGATTATGCAATTCCATATTTCTCTTTTAACATCTCTTATCACACAGTATTTAAATTGCCTGTTAACTTGTTTTTATATTCCACCGGGCAATAAGCTGTATGGTGATAAGTACCCAGGACCCGCACAGACTGGCATATGGTACTCATTCATGAACGCTTACTGAATACATGAATGGATGAATGAATGAATGAATGACTATGTAATGGGATGCTTACTTTGATGTTAGAAATGTACTCCAGGAAAGACAGGAACCAATTAGAATCAATCCTATTGTTGGACACTACTTTTAATTTCCTTCTTTCTTTAGTTTTCCTGTGATCACCTACACATGACATTGTTCTGACCTTACTGGTATACACAATCATGTTCCTTTACAAAGAGGATTTTAAATGTCAGCCAACTCTGACTTAGAATTTTATTCACTAAAAAAAAAGCGTTGGGAAAATACGACAGGTGGCTCTGTGTTGAGGATTAGAGTACACCAGGGACTGAAATGAAGCTACCGATCTCATTAGCTGTCTTCTGAGCTGCCGAATTCCACCCAGGTCCCCACGGTGAAAGGCTAATAATTAATTCAATTTACTATCTATTCTGTGGAAAGCTGCAAAGGTTAAGATTATGGAGGACCGATGAGGGCAATCTTTTATACTGTTTAAATTGCTGTTTAAATTTGAATTAGATTCAAACGGTGACAGTTTGAAACCGACACAGTTTAATTCATTTATCACATTCCAAAACCTGCCTACCTGAGCTAGCTCTAAAGTATGTCTTAAATAAGCAGTCAGTGCACCTACGCATCCTTTTTTATTATTTGCTTGGAATTTAAATATGAGCAGGAATCGCTAGCCTTGTTAACTTTCGTCTTCACTTTCTATTGTTTCAGCTTTTTCTACTATGGCTTCCCCCACTCTCCATGATATAAATTTATTTTATTGATAATATAACTCATACTCCCAGGAAAACTAGATAATACAACAATCATAACAACAACAACTAACATTTATATAGTGTTTATGATTTACCAGGAGATAGAGAGATACAGATATATCTATATATGCTCGTGTAATCCCCTCAACAATCCTGCCAGGTAGCTGTTATTATCATTCATATTTTAGAGATGAATAAACTGAAGCTCAGAGAGTGACATTTCTAAGATTATACAACTAGCAAATGATAGAACTGCCTTTCAAAATCAGTAACAGAAATATTTGCCTAAATTCACCCATATTTGCTTCCTTGGAATTCTAGCACTCCTCAGATCCCTCCAAGTCATTCTGTAAATTCTGAGGGAATCTGGTGTTCTGCCTATCGACTTGCACTTGGTTACTCTATGGCAGGCGCCATTTCTCTGGCACCCTTCTGTTCTCTGGCCTTCTGGTGATGGCTGTTGCTACGGCACTTTTGTTCCCCGAAAGCAGGAGGTCTGCAGGTGCCTGCCTCCTTCATCACATCTGCCACAGCCAGTGCCTGACAAACACTGGCTTAAGTCTGCTGGGGGCATCAGTGCTAAACCAAGGGCACTGGGGACTGCATGCAGGGAGATTTCCTGCTGCAGCCAAAAGGTGATCCTGTTGATCCTGGTGACACTGTACACCTTTCTTTTGATTTTCGCTCAAGATACTCTTGCAGGTCATGATGTTTGGGCTTAGCAAGGACTCAAAACGCAGGAATTAAGTATGTGAGAGAAAAATAAAATGCTCTACTCAGTATCCTCTCTTCATTTATTTTACTAAGGATATATACCTCAATTCTCCTTCTCTTGGGGTTACTTTAATTTCCAGAACATTGTTCACTCATATACCTAAGTAAGACCCAAGGGGTAGTTCCCTCACTTATGTTACAAATGCACAGAATTTGAACATACTTAGGCTTAAGCCCAGACATTTGCACTGTAAGTTGCTTATTATTTTCTCCATCAATGCTATTATCTCTCAAGTATCTTGAAAGCAGACTTCGTCTAGGATATTTTTCTCCAAAAATGGTAAGACTGCCTCATTGAATTGACAATGTTCAATTCCTGAACGGCAGGTCACCAGGTAGAATGTCTGCTATCGGAGAAGGCAGGGCTCTTGCACCTGTGAACAGTGAGAGATATCAATCTTTCTTCCTTTACAGTAATCAATGCTGCTTCATTTTTGCAAAATAAAGAAGCAGTGAAATCACTGTTTCTTTCTCTTTGGGTCAATGAAGTGTTATCTAAATCAATGGAAATTTTCTATGCTTCAAATGGGCCTATATGCTTTTGAAAGGCAGGAGGTAGGGGAAGAATTTATATTATCAATCTAAACATGTAGTGAAGAATGATGGCATCTATAGGGGATCTAATGCAAAATTGGCAGGAGAACTAAAGGACTAGTAGACTTATCTGGCTACATTGTTGAGTAATTTATGTCTTCAGCATGGCTTTAAAGGAAGAAAGAACTGCAGCATAGAGAAATGGATACCATTCTGTGTTTGTGAGAAAGCAAAACCATGAAGTATCCGAAAGGATGATATCTAATTGGCTGCCAAAAAGATAGCAAATAAAACAGAATGCAGGATTCTACGGCCGGCACTCATGCCGCTGATACCTTTGAATATGATCATTTGTTGATTTTTGTTTTTATGTGTACTTGAAATCCTAAAACCTATTATGAACAGGAGCACCAAAGAGGAAGAACAGGTTTTGTAACATTTTCAATGTTCCTTTATTTGATGAAAGAGAGAGCTACAGAATTTAAAATGTGGAAAATATTAATTTTCTTTTTCTTTTTCCAATTTATGTATTATTGATTAAATACATTTAGATTTTATTTATTATTTTAATATAATTTTTAAAATATTAGCTTTCTTTCTAGACTGCAATGTTCATTCATCACTTACTGAAATATGCTTCTGTGACTAACTTCTTTTGCTCAGTATGACTTCTGTGAGATTCATCCCTATCGATGTATATCGCCCTAATTCATTCTTTTTTATTGCTATGTAGTAATTCCTTGTATAAATATATAATAATTAATTTGTCTATTCTTCTGTTGATGGACATTTGAATTATTTACAGCTTCAGGATATTGTGAATAAAGCTATTATAAATATTTTTGTAAATATCTTCTTTGTACACATGCACTTATTTCTGTTGTGTATATTCCTCTGAGTGGAATTGCTGGATGTAATGCATGTACATTTAACTTTAGTGGATAATGACAAATGCTTTTTCAAAGTGGTTAAACTGATTTACACTCAATAAACAGTGTTTGAGAATTCCAGATGGTCCACTCCTTGTCACCAACAGAATTGTCAGCTTTTTGGTTTAAAGTATATAGGGGCCAGACCAGTGGCGCAGCGGTTTGTTTTGCACTTTGGCAGCCCGGTGTTCGCAGGTTCGGATCCCAGGCGCCTGCTGATGCACTGCTTGTCAGTCACGCCCTGGTGGCGTCCCATATAAAGTAGAGGAGGATGGGCATGGATGTTAGCCCAGGGCCAGTCTTCCTCAGCAAAAAGAGGAGGATTGGCAATGGATGTTAGCTCAGGGCTGGTCTTCCTCACAAAAAATAAACAAATAAATAAGTGTATATGCACTGATATTTCATTGTAGTTTTGGTTTACATGTTTTTCATGACTTATTTCTTGAGTTATGAAACAGAAAATGCCCTGAAGGAAAAATCAGAAGTAAATGCTGGGCTGTCCTTTTTGCTCAGATACAGTCTCTTGCATTCTGGCTGCTTTGATTGTTCTTCCATGTCTTTCAACTGTTGTTCTTTTGTAGTTCCTCTTTTATGGTTGTTTTTGTTGGAATGGTTAAACTAATATAGTCTCTTCCATCGTGGCCTGTGGTGGAGGTTTGGCATGTTTTGGAGGGTTTGCAGCAGAGGCCTAATTGTAATTTTAACACTGATTTAAAACTATAACTGGATGTTAGAACAAGGTTCCTTGACTTTGAACCAGGTGGAGATATGATGTATATTAAAATACCAAAGTTTATTGGAAATATAGACTCCACACAAGTTTTGTAGAATTTCCAAATGACAAAGGAGAATCTATTTCACAATTTCTAAACTCTTGGTTATGTAAAGGAAACAAAAAGGGCAAGGAAGGGGGATATTGGTGAATAGATTCATTTGGAGAGAGACTCATTAGTATATGGAATCTCCTCTCTTCCTCTTGGAGGACATTTGATGGAGTGTTGCCCTATATCTAACGTAGGTGTCACCAGGGCGAATGGGGCTTCAGAAAGAGACCACGTGGGGCTTTGAAACGTGTTTTATGTAGCTGGGAGACAGACAAAGAATGGAATTACAGCTGAGAAAGCTGACACAGAATGTGGATTGAGTAATGACCTGGCAAATGTAGAGGGTCAGGAGACTAGATGTTTTAAGTAGATCCAAGAGAATGATGGCGGGGTTGGCTTGTAGTTCTAGAGTTTATATCAGGGTAAATTT
The DNA here is from genome assembly GCA_031878705.1 of Tapirus indicus. Taxonomy (NCBI): domain Eukaryota; kingdom Metazoa; phylum Chordata; class Mammalia; order Perissodactyla; family Tapiridae; genus Tapirus; species Tapirus indicus. Next base: position 133,324,400 of record CM062919.1, on the reverse strand, counting down.
ATAAGGGTAAGGTTTATCTAGAGCATATCAGGTAAGAGTTCATCAGAACAGAGTTTATCAGATAAGTCTATCAGGTTGATAAGTGTTTCCTATGTCCAGATAGGAACCTTGTGGGAAAGAGGAACAATGTGGAGTAATCCTGAATCCTGTCCATTAAGACTGAGTGCAGATTCAAGGGACAAACCAGCAGAAAGAGATTGGAGCCCTACTATTGTATACCCAGTGGCTAAGATAGATGTCACAACTACCAGGAATAGTGGCAAATCCCGTGAGGACTGCAGAAGGGAGCCTGATGCAAGCCACAGGCAGGGAGCTCCAGAGTCTCTCTGATAAAAAGAATCTGCTTTAGTCATCCTCCAAGAACAACGAGCAAGAATCCCAGAGGCCAAGTGAGAAGTGCCCTATCCTCTGCCTCTCCTTTCCCCAACCCTATTAGAGCAGAGACACAGCTGTTAGAGAGTGAGGAGGGGGATGACAGAGAGAAGAATAACTTCCAGCTTCTTCTCAGTTGCTGGCTTACAATGTAAACGTTTCAAGCTGGAACAGGGCAGAAAAACTGATGTGAAGGTTGCGGTTTTATTTTGTATATGGAACTAGATATTATTATGTGGGACTAGAAGATATTCAAGACAGTGTTCATGATAAAAATGATGTGCAACCATGTTTAAAACCACAGTAGTAACCGTTTTGTCAGAGATTTATCCAGAGGCAAGATAAATTTTCTCACGCTGAAAAGATGACATCAGACAAAAAGTTGTGTGTATATATGTCTGTGTGTGATTACTTGCTATCTGCATGTTATCCATGTTCAACAAACTGGTCATAATTTAATCACTCTGACCACCCTATGCTTCAATTTGGACATTTTTCTAGTCACTTGTCTTCCAGTTTGTTAACTCTCTCTTTAGCAGATTCTCATTTGCTATTCTACCCTTAATTTCAGTTATTGTATTGTTTAATTTTACAACTTTTATTCTTTTTCAAAAAAAATAGATTCTAGTGATCTGGTGAAATTCATCATGTTATCATATTTTTCCTACATGTTAATTACAGTTATTTTCAAGTCTGTGGCTGATAGCTCCAACCTCTGGAACATTTGTGGATCTGTTTTGAAACATTTAGTTTTTATTTTGTTCCCATTTCTTTTTTTAAATAACCTTTTTTTTTTTTTATTTTAGAGTAAAGAAAAGTCATGAAGATAGTACAGAGAGTTCCCATATATCCCACACCCGGTTTCCCCTGTTAGTAACATCTTACATTAGTATGGCTGATTCATCTGTCACACAGAATGGTCAATATTCATGCAATTATTAACTAAAGTACCTATTTTGTTCAGATTTTCTTAGTTTATACCGTATGTCCTTTTTCTGTACAGAAAATATTTAGTTGTCATGTCTCCTTAGGCTCCTCTTTACTGTGACATTTTCCCAAACTCTCCTTGTTTTTGATGCCCTTGACCGTTTTGAAGAATGCCAGTCAGGTATAATGTAGGATTTCACTATGTTGAAATTTCTTTGTTATTTTTCTCATAGTTAGACTGAAGTTACAGAAAAGAACATATTAATAAAATGCCATTCTCATCACATCATAACAAGGGTATAAGCTACCAACATGACATTACTGTTGATGTTAATCTTGATCACCTGGTTGAGGTAGTGATTGATGAGTTTCTCCAATGTAAAGTTATACTTTTTTTTCCTCTTTTTATACTAATTCTTTGGAAATAAGTCACTTTGTGCAGCTTACCTTTAAGAGGTAGGGACGTATATTCCAGCTCCTTGAGGACAAAGTATCTATCTACACAGATTATTTGGAATTTTTCCACATAAGACTTCTGTTTATTCCCCTATTTATTTATTAACTCAATCATTCATTTTACTATTCATTTATTTTCTTGCCCAAATTGTTCCAGATTTGGCCATTGGGAGCTCTTTCAGTTGACTCCTCTGTCTTTGAGATGCCTCATCCCCTCCTTCCTTTTCTTTTTAGCACTTCCTCACTTTCTATCATTACAAGATGCTCCAGGATCCTCTCGTATATTCCCTGACCTAGTCCTAGAGTTGGTCAAATGTCTAAGGAGTCTTGATCCTTTTAATTGGTATTAAAAACCGACATCTGGATGTAGGGTCTGCTCATTGCTAGTGGATTATGATTGCTTTTAGGCCCACTCAACAGATAGAACAAGAATTCACTAACCAGTGTCCTATGTCCTATTTCTTTTCATGCTTAATAACTTTTTTTAGCAATTCCTGGACATTTTATAATAAAAAAAAAAATGTAGAGCCCCTGAGTTTTCTTCCAACAGAGAAAATATTTTAAAAACCATAATAATAATAAAACTTTTTTAACTATTAGCAAGCAGATAGATTAGGGGATTATCATATTAATTCAATCAGGGACTGGACAGATTCAAGATCGGATTTCATGTTTCACAAGGCTTAGTCTAATTTTGACATCCTCTTACAAATAGAATCCTACAGAGAACCTGGGGTATATGTGGGCCCACTTCATGGGTGGAATCTGAACTTCTCTGCTTAGCACCTTAGACTGCCAAGGATCACTTAGCTTCTCAGTCACCTTAGTTGCTGCTTTCTGCTTAGTTTGTACTTCTAGTTGCAAGTGGAGAACTACAACAGGTCTCAGTTACTTCTTTGAGCTGCTGTTACTCCAAGATCTTGTCCCCTCAAATCCAGCTTTTGAAGCCCTAAAATCCAATTATTGTTTTTCAAGCTCTGTGAGACTTCGAAAATCTCTGCTTGGCTACAACTGTCAGTTAAGAATTCTCCTTGGGGCCTTTCACACTCTTGTCCCATGCTGCTTAAAAAAAGGGGCGAATGCCTGGAGGAAAAATATGATGTAGAATGCCAGGATCATCTCACTGAGTTTCCCTTGTCTTCATAATCTTGGTCGTTCAAGTCCTAGCCTTAATAGCTCTCTGATACCTTCAAACAGATATAAATATATAGATTTCTTTATCTACGTTTTTTCATTTGGTCTTTGAGGGAAGTTTGGTCTGCTGTAGCTCAAAGCCAAAAGGAGAAGTTTCAGGGTCTTTTCTTGATAATGATATGATATCTGATCTTGGGAAACTGAAGATTTCTTTTGATTGTTACTTTTTAAAAAAACTGGACCTGGAATCTTGAATTCTTTATCCCTTTGACAAAGTAAAAGTCATCTGAAAGAAAATGTATTTAATTTCAAACCTCATGATTAATATATGAACATTAATTTCAGTCATATGTTCTGAATAGTCTTAGTAATTGAATTATTTTATAGATAATCACAATGAGATTCTAATGATTAAGTTTTTAAATATTTTAAGTTTTAAAGATTTTTTAAAATATATTTTTGCTGAGAACTAAGAATATAATAACTCCTTTTTTTAAATTTTTGCTAAGTAAATGAACATGTTATGTATTTTTTGTAAGATTTAATCAAAGATTGAACACTATTTGAAAGAGAGCCATGGCCTCATATTCTCCCGGGAGTAAACCAATATTTTCATTAATAAAAGATCTGCTATATCATATTATCTCTGGGTTGTTGAATCAAGTAAAGATTAACCTCAACTCGTATGATCGATTCAAGGAAACAAACTGTATATGCTATTATAGCTAAAAAGGTTAAATGAAATGCCAGTCAGTTATTAGGGAATTTCAGTACTTGGTTGATTTTGAATGCTCCAATACTGTAAATAACACTTGGACTGAACTTTCAGAATGGCAGCATTTTGCAGAACATAAACTAAATCTTTGCAATGGCTCTGAAAAGTTCAATGATAATATCATTCTCAGGTCCATGAACATAAGTGGTCATAGTGGTGAGATAATTTTGTTTTAGTTAATTTCTTTTTCTCTGTTACTTAAAATTTTTTTCTCTGTTATTTATAAAAAATTTTAATATTATATATTATTATAGCTTATGTTGGCTTTAAGATTAGGGGAATACATCTATTCCTATATATATAATTCTTTTGAATTTTTTTGTGTCAACATTATACATATTTGGAATTCTTACATAACTTGCGTTAGAAGTAAAGACTAATAAAGATATTTCAAATATACATACAAATGACTATTTTAAAAAAATGTATATTTAAATGTATATTTAAAATTGGGTATTAAAGATAATAATAAAGTGTAATACAATACCAACTTAGTTTCTAATTCTCATTTCCTTTTACTGCATCAGTGAATGGCTTTAGGGATCTCACATTGTAACTTTCCAAAAAAAATTTGGCTTATACCAATTACAATGAAAATTCATAAACTTCCTATACTCTATCACATTTATACTTACTTATTCTTTCTTGAGGTCTTATTACATGCACATATAAAATCACTCTTACCTGCCTAACCATATACACATGAAAGTAGAAACAAAGTTATAAAGAAACTAGTGCAAATACACTCTAATTTTCAATTCCTCTGGATCCCAACTTACCTAATATTTTTGTGGGATGAACTAAGTGTAGATTTTTGTATCTGTCCTACTTTTCTTTCTTAACCTATTTACAAAACATTTAAAAAAACAAGATCTTATTTTGTCACATAATTATTTTCTTTCATTCACTGCAACTACAATAAGCAATTTTCCCCACTTTTTTTAAATCAACATTATATGTTGCAATCAGTGTGTGATCAGCAAGGCATAACCATTATTAGCAAGAATTCAAATGTTTAGACGCTCTTACACTAGTAAAAGTGTATTATCTAAGTTATAAAAAGTGGATCTAGTCTAATTAATTGATATTTATTTATTCATCAATTTACAAACTGTGTATTTATTTGAACTCTTAAACAAATTCGAAATATAAAATTCTAGAATGCAGACATGTATCTTTTTCCTTCTTCCAGATCCTCTGCTTACCCAAGGCTCCTCAGAGCACAGTTCAGAGAGGTAATACCATCCATATTTTATCTTAGAATCAATGTTTAAAATGCATTCCATTATGACAATAGAAAATAGATATGAATTTCTCTATTTGACTTCCAGTTCCTTGAAAAGTAGAGACTATCAACGTCTTAAGTGTTTTATGCTTATCACCTAGAAGAGCGACTGGCATATATACTTTGTAGATGCATAAATAAAACTTATACTATACATCATAGATTTTACAAGACAAACAGATCCTAGAGGTCATCTAAGAAGAATTAAGAATTCCCTTATCAAAGATAGGTACAATCCAAGACCATACTATTTGTTGACAGAAGTTTGTTGACAGAGTCATCCCAGATATCTCGGCTTTTGTCTAGAACTCTTTTCTGACTATGAAATTGCATTTTCAATATGGTGAACCTCTTAACATACTTTAATCACGGTACATTCAGCTTTATGGAGACTGAGTGATCTTTTGGCATATTTACACAAAAAATCATGCAACAATCACAACCTCATCAGTAGCTCAGATTTTATTGGTTTTCTATTGCTTGGTAGAGATACAAAGATTTTTCTCCCCAAGTTCTCTTTAATCTTTTGCCTTTTGCTGTGGTCTTGGGAGTCCCTTCAGAGTGTAACGTGGAGATCAAGTTCTTTTCTTCGCTCTGTTTAGTCCTCCTATGGGGGCCAGATTTTACTGACATATGTTTAGCACCAATTTTTAATTGGTGTCGAACGTGTGTGGTTCTACAATTGAAAAAGTGTCGTCTATAACGCAGGTGGCATTGTACAGAATGATGTCGTCAGTATTGATTTAAGAGGAGAAGTCATTGTATCAGAGTTTTCAGTAAAAAGCAATTGGTCAAGCCAGTACTAAATGCCATCTTCAAAGATGTCTTGAGTAATAACCTTACATTTAAACCGAAGGTTTCCTCTGCATTATTGCATTGTGCCTTCTCATTTAGTTAAGGTATTTTTAAAGAAAACGAAAAAAGTTTTTGCCGTGGGTACTTGCTAAGCACTAAATTCACTGAGGAAAATTTTTTTCTACTAACACAAATTTTCTCAGCTGGCATGTGAATTTGGTGGATATAATAGTAGTCAGCTTTCTTAGAGAAATAGCACAGCAGTCTGTTCTTGGGTTCCTATTTTAGGGACAGTTTAGAATAGTCACTTGCTACAATTTTCTTATAGAAAAAAACCTTTATATTCTGGAAACCCGCTTCAGTTTTCTGATTTAGAATTATCCCCATTAAACAGTTTGAAGCTATTGTTTCAGCCATGATTTCCATGGATTCTAAGTTAACCAAAATCTGTGAATTTTTATATACGCCAAATTTGGGTAGCTATTGACGCCTGGCAAAACTTCCTCATTGCCTTTTGCTTGTTATCACCCCGATTGACATTACATGAGAGGTCTCTCCTTTTCCCCACTTCTCCCAATGGCCCCTAACTTGCTCTGGTTTGTCTTTTCTTCCATTACACTTATCACATTTAACCTAATTTTACTTACTCTTTTTGGTTCTTGTTTATTGTCTATCTTCCCTACAGCAATGTAAGCTCTGTGAAAACAGGAATCCTTGTACATTTAATTCAGCCATTTATCCCCAATGCCTAGAACAGTTTCAGGCACATAGAAGGCATTTGCTCAGTCCCATTGAAATGAATCTGTTCATTCATGCAAGCGTGAACAATGAAAATACAAAGAAAATTTCTTCCAAAGACAATAATTTGGTAAGCAACAAGTATGTGGTTATCTGTACACTATTTCTGAGGAAGAAATGACAGTTAAATGTGCTGTTACTCTTAAAGAGTTTACTAAGATTCATACTAAATGAAAAAACAACACAAATCATTCTAATATGGTTCAAAAATAAAGCTTCAAAGTCAAGAGAGTTTCCAAATTCTTCTGACGGAAGCATCAAGAAAGTTTTACTGTGGGGCACCCAAGCACAGCCCTGAGGGGAAGCCTCAGTAGGGCTCATTCTCTGTCACCAGTTTCTGTATGAAGTTCAGGAATCCTCAGAGTCCTTGATCCTCTTCTGGAGTGGTAATGACCTTCTCCCTGTCTACCTTTGTACAGCCAGTATACAATAGCAATTGTGGTTTTGAAATCTTTTTTTTTTTTTTTTTTTGCTGAGGAAGATTTGCCCTGAGCTAGAACTTATGCCAGTCTTCCTCTATTTTGTATGTGGGTTGCTGCCACATCCTGGCGACTGATGAGTAATGTACGTCTGCCCCTGGGAACCAAACCCAGGCCACTGGAGTGGAGCACACTGAACTTAACCACTAGGCCACAGGGCCAGCCCCTTGGAATCTTCTTTTGGTTCACTTTTTCATTTATTAAAATAGACATGTCATTTTACCTGTGGGTCATTGGATGTTTAAATACTGTGATTCCTACTAATATGAATCTTCACTATTATTATTCAAACTCTTAGATTTCTTGAGATTTATTTAAAAGGGCTATATTTATATCTAATTCATACCTATATATACTATATTTATTTATATATATATTATATATGTATATAAGTGTATTCATATATTATATATGTATATACATATATAGATACATATTTATAAAAATATAGAAAATTATGAAAATACTTCATCTATAAAATATATCATATATGCATAACACATAAATATGTCACATATTATAAGATGGAGAGAGGAAGAGAGAGAGAAATCAGGAGCCTACGATCCTGTCCTTTGAAAAGCATCCGTGTCTGGGGGCGAGAGAGCTAGTCCCATGAAGAACAGCATGCCAGGAGAACAACTCTGTTCAGCTATGTAGTGGGGTAGATTAGACCACATGGAGAACTCTTTCTATCTATGTTAGAAAGAAGCTAGGGTCTAGAACAAAAGCAGGCTGAATGATTTGATTGATGTCAGCTATTTCTCTAAGCTCACAAGCTAAAATAAGCATGGAAATGTGGTTCTAGTAGGAAAGACAGACACTTAAAAGTCTACAGGGTAAAGTCAAGCAAAAGCACAAGAGACCTAGCAGACCAGAGAGAGCTCCTCCATGTCTGAGCATTCTTGCCTAGGCATCTCCTGAGCAGAAGTGCAGTCTGGTTGTCCATCTGACTGTCCCAGGTGCATGGGAGAGAGAATGAGCAGAGGGAGAAATAAGTGACACAAAGACAGAGAGGTGATTGTGCTTTCATGAAGTAGCAATAGTCCTAGGTCCTGTTTATGTCTCCAGACCCTAGGGAATAGGAAGGTCAAACAATAGCCATCATCCTACAGGTTCTGAACCCTAATCTATGTCCTTGATCCTGAAAGATATGGTGCAGTCCTTGTCCTTGAAGATAAAGTGGAAGGGGCAGCAGAACAGGTTGCCCTAAGAAGCCCTGTTTCACTGGAGCCTGATATTGACAATAAAAATTGAAAAAATATAAATACATAATAGAATTCCAAGTTATAAGATAAAATACAGGCGGAAAAGTTGACGTTAAATCTTCAAAGGAAAAAACCTCAAAGGGAATAAATTGAGAATGAAAGTTAAACAGCAAAATCCTTTGTTTAGTTTTTGGGCAACAAAAATTCCATTTACACTGTAAATAAACACAAAGATATTTCATATCTTTCTCACGTTATGGAAATACATTTTATAAAAGGAAATAGCCTATCTTTACACATTAACAGAGTATATATTTTAGCTTATGTTGAAGAAAACAATTACTTTACAAATGAGTCTGCTAATCTGCAAACTTCCAGAATGCATTGTCTAGCTAAGAGCAGAGAAAAGTCAGGGCTTTAAAAATGTGGTGGGAGGAAAGTGAATACTAGAGGACCGCCCTCTCTGAGTCTGCTTTTTCTTTAATGCTCTTTCACTTGCTGCTTCTTTTTGCATAGGTTCTTCTTGTTCTTGGAATGGCAAGATTTGAATGCAGATTGTGACCCTAGAGGAAATACACAGACAACACATGTAATGAAATTTCTTCAAATAATTGTGGCTTTAACATATATATGCTAACACAAATTAACAAGAACAAATGACTCATTATCTATTACCTAATATTTTTAGGCCTTGTGTGTTTTTTTTCTTGACATTGAGCAGGGTTTATCAGCTATTTTGCACATTGAGAAGCTTAATATTTCAACAGATGTTATCTACATATATTTTGTACACATCATCTTTAATGTTTTATTCATTGTTGGTAACTTATTATACTGGATCCATTTCTGATCAGTTGTTTACATAAACTAAAAAGAGATTGAAATATGCAATTTGTTTCCTTAGTGAAGTGTACTAACTAAAGTTTTATTGACTTGAAAACGTATACATACCTCTTTAAATACATAATTTTATCATCAGAAATTGAATCATGGATTTTGGGGATTAGGGTTCAGTTTTCCCTTACCTGCTTTATGGAATGAGAAAAATAATTCAAAATATGAACCATGAAAATGTACATTGTTCATTGCATATATGTAACATGTTTGATTACTTCTTCTGGGGCTTATTTTATCTTCAATGTGATAAAATAGTTTTTCCCTTAAATACATTTCAATTTCTAATGGAGGAGGAATAATTTTTGCACTGCTCTTCTGACTTTAGTTCTGATATTAGGAGGTAGAGAAATGCTACTTAGGGAAGCTCAATATTTGGAAAGTATATTTTTAAGATGATTTTCAGATGGGAGAAAGGGGAATTAAACAATTATAGACTCTATGCTATCATATTGATTCTGATTCATACGTGAGTGTGGTAGGCAGCCTCTCAGATGATCCTACTAATCTCTACCTTCTGGTATTCATGACCTTGTGTAAAGCCCTCTCCTTGAGTAACTGCTTCCGACCAATAGAATACAGCAACATTGAAGGGACATCATCTCCATAACCAGGCTACAAAAGCTTGTGACTTCTGTCTTGCTCGCTGAATCTCTCTATTGCCTTCTTGGCTTGAATGCTCTGATGCAGTAAGCTGCCATCTTAGAGAAGCTCATGTGGAAAGAAACTGAACATGACCTCTGGCCAACAGATTGCAAGGAACTGAAGCTCTCGGTCTAACAACCCAAGAGGAACCGTGTCCTGCCAACGATGACATGAACTTGGAAAAGAATCTTTCTTGAATCCCGAATCCCAGAAACACTTTGATTGTAGCCTGTGAAATACTCTGGAGTAAAGGATCTAATAAGTGGTGCCTGGATTCGTGACCCACAAGAACTATTGTTTTAAGCTATTACGTTTTGGAGTAATTTGTTAGGTAGTAATAGGTAATTAACATCCTGAGATATAAATATATTTCTTTATTTTGCCTGTAACATATAGGAGACAACAGAATACTCATGATAGTTTATGTAAAATCATTTTTTACAATCTATAATTAATGGGAAGAAAACATGGAAGTTTGTGATGCTTAAATTCCATAATACCATGCTTAACGTGTTATTTTTATGCATGTGCTCATATACCAATATAATTTGCATTATTTTAGAATGCATTATATATGACAATTGAAGTGTGCATATTATTTTAGAATAATCCCATCTTATCTACATTTAGTCGAGGTTGTTTAATAGTGCATAATATTTAAAGAAACAGCTATTATAAATCTCATATTTTATAAAGTCTTAATGTCAAAATTCATACCATATGGTTTAAAAAAGAATTAGCATGGATTAATGACTAGCTTCCAAAATAAACCCAAGATCAATTCATTTTACCGTAACATTACTTTCTCTATTTAGGAATATTTTGCTTAGTTCCAAGATAATTCACTTGTATTCTGAATACAGATTTGAAGGCTTGAAACCTTTGTCATGACATGTGATGAATCCAAACATGTGCTTGCTGCTTTGCTGAAACAGAAGAAACAGCATATATAGCAATGGTATTTAAGATGCGCAGCTTACATTTGATTCTCCGTGACAACCAAGCGACAATGACAGATCCAAATGTAATCTTGACTTAGAGCGTCAATTAGGAAAATGGCAAAGGCCTTTCCAACATTATAAATTACTCTGTGAATGCCAGTAACGAAAGCTCTCACTACCAGTAATTTTGCATGATTACAGATTGGACAAAAGATAGCTGATGAGGGTGAAACCTTGTATTTATGAAGCTAAGAAATATTTCTCATTAGATGCACGACTTGAGCATGATCCCAACAGCCTCTGTGGCTCTAAAATACACCTATGCCAAACAAATAGCGGATTTAAGCCACGTTTTGTTGTCTTTAGATGACAGTAATAGTATTATTTCTGAGATATTACTATCCAAGTTCCTAACATTCACATAGCAGGTTATTTTCCAAGAAAAGACATATGCATGTCTTGATTATTAGTTATATCAGTTACTATGACAAATGATTCATTTTCTGTTTATTACAAAATAGTTGCCTCTTCAGAATGTCTTAGAATGTAGTGTCAGTACTATACTCTGTTAGCTTTAGACTTTCAGGAAAAAATGCACAGCTTACATTTTACTCTGTGTGACAAAGTGGCAATCCCTTATAATTAAATGTGTAAAGAATTTTATGTTACCTTTAAAATATAGTACATTTCTGGACTCCCTACTGCTTGTGGTATGATATATTGTTTGTTGACACATGTGTTAAAAGTATCAGTCATCTCCAAAATAGTTGTACTGTGAGTTTATCACCATCTGACCTTTCCACCGTTGGTTCTTGAGCCTGATCTTTAAACATGGAAAAATTTAACGATTAGTGAGAATTCAATAGTTCCACTTTCTTTGGATTCATAAAATTTAAAGTTAAAAAACACTTTAAAGTTTACAAAGTTCAAGGCCTACATTTTCGACCTAAGGAAACAAGAGCTCAGAAAAGATAAGTAACTTCTTTGAGGTCAGTAAATTGGAAACTTCAATAATGTCATAAAAAGTCAAGGTCCATTAATAGACCAAAATGTCATCTTGAAAGAGAGTTAACCTCATAAATAATTTCTGTCCTACCCTCTCTGAATATTTAGTACTCTGAGTGAGTATTCAGTTAAAAAAAAAAAAAAAGAGAGAGAGAGAGAGAGAAACCACTGTAGATATTTCCAGCAGAGAGGGGTTTAACTCAGGGAATTGATTATAAAGTTGTTGGAAAGTGCTGGAAGGGCCACTGATGAAGGAAGATATTGCCAAACAGAGAATTAACTGGCTTTTCCTGTCCTTCTGTGCTTCCAAACTCCCACCAGTTCCCCCCATTGCGGAAACTTGAAGATATATGACAAAAAAGTCTGGAAAACGTAGTTTGCAGACTTCAGCCCAAGAGACACAAAAGTAGTTATAAAAGTTGATTGCAGAGCTGACAGTTAATAGACAGGGATGATATAGTTGGAAAGAAGTACTTCTGATTTCTGCAAAAGTAATGCATGTTCTCTGTTCTATGGTATTTCCAAAGGAATATCAACATTTTTTTATGATTTTCCTCAGTGGTCAAGTTAGGAAAAAGAAAAAGGGATTGGGTTAATTAATTTTCAGCTCATATCCAAATAAAGAAATTATATTTCCAGCCAAATGAAGTACATATAAATATTCCTTCCGCTTATGAATGCTACCAGAGCCTACCCCTTATATACTGTGAAGAGATGCTCAGAGTAGAAATAAATGGAGAGTTTTCTCTGTGCTACCAGGATATAGTTGAGCCCCCATGTAGAGCTTATTTTTTGGCTATGTACCAACCTTGAAGCAGGTCTCAGATCTTCTTCATATTTCTACCAAGTAAAATCTACTCAGCAAGTGATCGAGGTAGCGATGATATTTTTAGCAAAAATGACCTAAGAGAGATTAAGGAGATGTCCCCTTCAAAATTTAAATTAGACATTTCTTTTAAGCCTTTCTTCTTAAATAATAGTCCATCGGTCGTCCCCTTTTCTATACATCTTCTAACACCTCTTTCCTGTCTCTTCAGAGTTATTTCGGACTTCAAGCCTTTAAAGTATACTCACTAGCAGGCACACAGGTCCTTTAGGTCCAGTTTCTCCCAGAAGTACATGGTTGTGGTTCAGATTCCCCAGGAAGAAGAGTCTTGAGAAGTAGATTTTTTTTCTACGGAGAAGTACAAAGTTGACTGGAGACTGTTTTGGGGATCAACATTTGTAGGAGAGTGAAAGAAGCAGGAGTAAGAAGAGGTGGAAGTTGGACTCAGATGCAGTCACAACAAAGGCTTGTCTGTCTCAAAAGGAGCTCTGGACCCAGCATAATCCTTCCTGAATTGGTGTAAAGGAGCTGAGCTTCTATACATCTCACATGGACCAGTCATTGGATGCAGCTGCCCCACAAAGGTGGCGTGGCTTTGGATGAGGGACCTTTCTTCAGCCAACAGCAATCACCAGGAGGAGTATTCAGCTGTGAAATATCAGCCTGTAACACTATCAGTATATGGGGAGATGGGGGTTTTTGTCCTGAAGGAGAGTTCTGGCCATGCACCACAGTGTCCAGTGCTAGATGGAGGTGGAGGTAGATTCTCCCATATACTGATAAGAAAAATGGGAATTTTAAACATATTGTTCCAGTGAGTAAATATTTTTAGCTCTTACAAAATCTAACACATTCTCTCTGAGATGATGCTAATGAGAAGACTTAAAACAACAATTACTTGCATCCCTGTCTCTTCTCGTGTCCCTTTACCAACTTGGGCACAAGTCATCATTGATCTACCCCATTGGAGGCCTCATTACTTAGCTCGCTTTGCTTATTTAAATACTGAGTAAATTCCTTGCTCTCCCTTCTGGGGCACCTTCTCTACCCTATTCTAGGCAGATGGGAGCTGTTCTGTGTCAGTGAAATATTCAAGGCTTTTCTTGGAACTTAAAGAATAAATAACTCTTGATGGCCAGAGTCAGCAACATTGGAATGCAAAGGTGCCCAGGTGAACTGGAGGAATTCATAGCCTAGTTTTCTTCCAGAGCTCCTCCAAATAGAAATAGGCTTCACTCCTTTGTCCCTGACCCCGAAACAAAGACACAACATTGTCATCAGAGTGTGCAGCATCCAGAGTCATTGACTTCTGTAAGGGAGGGAAAGAGTTCATCTACTGTCCCCCTACCCTTCTCCACTCCGGTAGCCAGGACAACTCAAAATACAGCACCTCTATTCTTAGTTATTTCCTCATTGGGCAGTCAGGATAAGGATCCCATCAACAGTGAAATATAAGATTCTCATCTCAGTCTTGAGAAAACAGACTCATGGAGCATTGGGTGTTCCTTTGATATATTTTTTTCTGAATTTCTCAGATACTTCTGAGGACTTTTCTGGGCTTAGTGGTAAGTGTAGCTTCCAGATATTATTTGGGGCAGTTATTTACACTAAAAGTGAATTAGTGATCTTTGACTTTGAATGACCCCAAGCTTGCTAGCCATCTAATCAGAGGTGGGGAAGCTGACTGCCCTGAGATGATAGGACCTTGCTTGTCAGGAAGACAACCTCAGCAGCTCTCTAACATGAAATGAGACATCCAGTCCAAACTTTTCTGCTCAGCTTTGCTCTCTAAGAGCTGCTAGTGCTGTCTTTTACTTTTGAACCTCAAAAATAGCTCTACTAATGCTCAGAATCTGAGGGCTTACTTCTGTCCACAGAAAAATCTAGGCTTCTTCAGAAAGACTCTGTCACGCATCAATGTGTGAGAGGCTTGTGTAACCTGCCATGATTTTCCATGTCCTGCCCTGCTTCACCTTATCTTATGGCTCCTTATAAAAAATCTCTCATGACTGAACATATATGTCTAAGTCTTTTCTCCTTGATGTTGATATCTGGTAAGAAACCTGGCATACAAGTCCCTGAACTGTTCTCATTATGGAAAACACATTCAAGTGCTATCAGTCACAGTGACATACACGTTTGTGAATTTGAGAACATAGATAATCCTAAGGATGACCCCTGAAAAAATATATCCATTGTCGTTGCTTCTCCCTCTGAGTCCTGCCACCTCTCTCGTTCATTGGCATGATCTCCCCACAACTTAGTCTTTCTCTCTAATCTCTGGTACATTTCTTTTTTACTTTTTTACTATGGCACAGAGTTTCCATCATAGGTTCCACAATCATAAGAGCTAACTACACAATCCTATGTTAGCAGATGAAGAAAACATAGGTCCTGGAATCAACTGCCTCTTGAGAGGAACACTCAAAATCTTCAGAAATATTGAATCTTTCAAAGCAGAGTTGAAGACCAGTGTTCAGCCTGTGACTTCATGGGAGCTTTTCGATACTTCCAAGTCAGCTCACATAATGCTCTGTAAAACATCACATCTTAAGCAGGGCATTCCCTGTCCTCCACAGCAGCAATATGCCAATTCAGAGTCACCTCCTTAGCTTTCTTATGACATTGAAATCAAATACAAAGGACCATTGTTCAGTCCAGAATCCCACGTGGAGGTTTAATAGTCACAGTAAGAGAGGTATCCCAGTTAGTTAAAGTGATCTAAAGCAAAATGACACTGAATGCTGCCTATTAATTTGTGGATTTTAGTTGTGATCCTAATCAGTAGTCCAGACATGACAGTCCACGCAAAGGCAGCCTCTATTTTTGCCCTATTCCAACTCTGAAGCACAACCCTGATGTTCTTGGATTACCCCAAATGCAAACTTCTGCACAAACCATTAGTGAGCTACATGGTTTATACTGAAGTATATTATGAGAAAACTTAGTTTGCATTGAGCAGCTCATAAAATTTCATTCCTAAACATACACTCACACACACACAATAAATCAGGCTTTTTTCCAAAAATTATGTCAATGGTTTCTAATGGCAGAGACTTACTCTCTTTCTCTTCACTTTCCATCAAATTTTCAGCAACTAAAATCTCCCTTTTTTTTTTTATGTACAGCGTTTAGCTCAATCTCAAATTTATGATACCATTTTTTACCTACCATTTTCTGGAACTCCAGCCTCCCAGCTTCCAAGGAAGCTTATTAAAGTATTAAATACTTATTACTTATTCACTTATTATTAAAGGAATCTTATAAAATCTTTACCCAACACAACTAGGTCTAATTTCAGGAGGTGGGATTGGATGGATTATTCTCCTGGCAACAACAAAAAACAAAATTGTCTTTTAATATTATATCAAAGGTAAGCAGCAAGAGACATTGTACAAACAGACATTTTCTGCTGTAGAGAAAGAAAATATCCTTTAGCAATAAAATAATATTAAATTTAAGAGATCTATGTTTTTACTATATTGACATACCATAATCCTAATTACCTTACCTCAAAACGACATGAGGAGATAAAAGACACAGGACACACGTTCAAAGGAGTGTCATGAACAAAGGAGAAACACAGGGAACAACAACTGTGACTTAGACTTACTTTAGATATTACTACTCATTTAAATGTGTATACAATTAGATTGAGCAACAAGGAGGAATGTTTTACTCAACTCTGTAAAACTATCAGTTTGTACTTTGTGAGAATTTGAACATATTTACCTTTTTGGGAGGCAGTTAAAATTTAATGTTTCTTTTTGCAAGGCTACCTATCAAAATGCAATTTCCTTTTTTTTTAATATGGACAATTTGCAGTTTTGTTTTTGCTCTAAATAAGAAGGCAGTGTAGTATATGTGACTCACTATTATAACCACAATGACTTTAAAATTTGACCTCTTTATATTTCACATCTCTTTGCTTCTCAGCTTAAGTTTCTTTTGAATGCAGCTCTAGTCTGATCAATAGATACCCAAATGATTTTCTTTAAAAATACTTTAAGCAATACTTTATCACATTGCCTATTGTGTCATCTCTGCCTTTCATTTTTATTAATCAAAATTTAAAACTTGAAAAGTATTACTCAGATTCATAAAAATGAAATGAAATGTGTGTGTGTGTGATGTGTGGATTGTATATATATATATATTTATATGTGTGTATATGTGTATATAAACCAGATATTATATCCATGTGTATGTGTGAATATGTATGTATATATATTTGTTACCTTAAAGACAACTTCTACGTATAAAAAATTGAGATCTCATCTACAAGAACGCATTTTCATATACTTCTCATTTATATTTTAAGGAATCCTTGGTTCTAATCATCATGGTTTGTCCTTGCTTGAGTCTTGACAGTTCACAGACTATTTCTACTGTGTCATCAAAGAGATTTTTGTAAAGCACAAAGTTGTCATGTGTACCCTTTATATCACAAATGCTCCGGGATAGAAATCCAAACTTTGTAGTTTATCCACAAAGCAGGGAATCTCTGCTGTTTTCATGGGATTGACCTCAAGCTTCCCTAGCCATGTAATAGCACTTTGATTTTCCTCTGTGATTTGCCCCTTCTGCAATGTAGACTGTCTTTTGGGGATGAAAATCCTGCAAGATAGTAAACCAAACTGTATGGTGTACCCCCAAAGGAGGGAATCTGTAGTTTTCATCTGACCACCATTAATCTCCACTTACCTGGTAATGGCACTTTGATTTTTCTCTTGTAATTGTCCCTTCCACAATGCATGCAGCCTTCTTGGAGTCAGAACGAGGTTGGCCATGTGACTCACATTGATCAGAGCACTCTCTATAAATTTTGAGAGAAACGAATGGAAAAGAGTTGAAGCTATTGACTCCAGCTTCCCAGACTGTTCTTTAGTTCTGGCTACCTCTTATCCCTGGTTGAATCCTTTCACCTTATCTTAAACTTTTTTAGAGGATTAGGTCCCCAGCTTTTACTTTGATTCTGAGAGAGACAGCGTATGGTTCCAATTAGTTTTGCTGTTGTTTTTGCATAAGTAAGAGAGTCAGTTGCTATTTCTTATAATCAAAGGATGCTCATTAATTTAGGGCTCATGATGGGCATTTTGCTTATGTCTCTTGCTCTATTTCTGACCACTCAAGGTCAGCTCTTACCCATTGCCATGCCTTGTCATTGGCTAATTCTGTGAGGTCAATGTTTCTGTGATTATTGTTTTGATGGTTACAGTACGCCCTGAAGCAGGAGTATTTTTTACCCAAGGTCTTCACTCTCACTGTGAAATAGACATTTAACAAGCAATTTCTTTAAGTGTAATTTTTCTATTGTTTTCTTTTTAAATTCAACATCTATCTGGATTATTTGAAAGACAGGAGTCAACCCTTCTCCCCATCAGCTTTTCTTCAGGTCCAGCCTGCTAATTAAAGTTATTTTAATGATGTTTCTTAAGACTTGTTTATTTCAAAGACATTAAGAATATTAGATTGCAGTATTTTTGTTCAGGTCATTTTATTTCCTTGGAAATACAAAAATTCTTGGATTTTGGACAGGCATCTTTTAATTTCAGTTGGCTTGCAACCCCACTTTTAGTGAGCTGAATAAACGTTTGTCCTGAAATTCTGCACTGCTCAATCTGTTATTAATGCACAGCTGAGGGGTCCCTAGGCTGTACAGAGCCGTGAACTCATACTACCAAGTGCTTAAGTTAAAATGCTTTAAGCATCCCTTGCCCTCCAGTCTCCTCTCTCTCTTTCCACATTCTATATTCCTGTCCCCATTTTGAATGAAGACTGTGAAAAAATAGACACTTGACATTGACTTTACCCTCTGTCCAAATTCAGTGCTTGAAGAAACGTGTCTGAGAGTATGCTGGTCAACTTTTCATTGACGTTTGAAATCCACTAGACACTACAGTATTCCCAAGAGGAGCTCAGCCATTGGGGCTAAAATCTAATTTGGCTGTCCCAAAATGTAGAATAAATTTGGCAATTAAAAAAAAATAGAGATCTTTAACCCTTTGGTTAGCAATAATATTGTCTCCAAATAGCAATCATCCTTTCTGAGGCATATGCAATAGGACCCTGGAGGAAGTCCACATAATCCTTGAAAGAAATAAATGTAACTAGTATAATAATGCTGGAGGGAAATATAGAATTCTATGAGGTCACATAACAGAGTGGGTATATGTGTCTTTGGAGGACCAATGGAGGATAAAAATAAGAGCATGAACACTAGTAAAAGTAAAGTCTCCATTCTTCTGGGATATCAGAGAGGCTGAAATTCCTCATGTATGTCTCTGGTGGAGAGGAAACTTGATCGGCATCTCATCTAGATGGTATATGGCTCCTGGACCCTGGAAGCACAAAAGACAGAACAACCACGGGGCAGGCCCAGAAATGGTAGAAGAAAAAAATAGTGGCTCTGCTTAGGAAGACCTGAGAGTATATCTAGATTCTCTGAAGACTCAGCACATATCATGCAGGCTTAGGAAACCTGGAGACTGGAAATCGAAGTAAGTAACTCCCAAAGTTTCACATACAATGTTGAAAACAGTAATAATGCTGCCAGGGTTGTTATGTGTGAATAGGTTTTGAATTAATAAAACTTCCCAAGAATTCTGTGACTACCTCTTTCTATTTTGATATGTGTGATACTGATCTTTTGATTTTGTTCTTGTTAATTAAGCTTTTGTAATTCCTTGCCATGATGCCAGATTAAAAAATTATATATGAAATATATTTGAGGGGCCAGTCTGGTGGTGTAGTGGTTAAGTTCGCTCACTCTGCTTCGGCCGCCAGGGGTTCATGGGTTCAGATCCCAGGCATGGACATACACACTGCTCACCAAGCCATGTTGTGTCAGCATCCCACATATAAAATAGAGGAAGACTGGCACAGATGTTAGCTCAGGGACGACATTCCTCACCAAAAAAAAATAATAATAATAAAATAAATATATTTGAAAGTTATCTGATATCAAAGTTGCTTTTTCTAATGAAAACCCTTCCATAGGGTAGAGTATCTCTAAGAAATTTAAAATTCTATGAAATCCCAATTTTTTAAAACTTTCAGCATGCTCTCTCTGCCATAATAGAAGATACTAGAGAGAAAGGACCATTTGAACTGCCACTTACCTCTGCTATAATGAACAATTAATACACTGCTGAACATATCAGAAGCTCTTCATAAGTATTTGATAAACTGAGCCTACTTAAATGGAATGGAATAAGAAGTTGGAACAGTATCTCAGTTTAACAATAAGTTTATCCACATATTTAAACTGTATGCAATATTCCAGGCCCTTTGGTAAGTGCTGGAAATTCAAATATAGAAACAGGATTTCTACTCCTAATATAGATAATTTCTCAATATCTATTGGGAAAGATAGATTTAAGAAAGAACAAATAATAATACTTTGCCAAATACAATAAAAATTATGTTTAAGAAAGAAAGGTTGTATAGAGGAAGTCTGTTTTAGGGAAAGATGGGGTTAGAAAAGGCTTTATAGGGTAAGGAAGCATTATGAAGAAAGAACTGTCTTTACATAGTCAATAGTAGGGCGAGGACATCTTGGATGGAAAGAAGAATTTATTCAGAAACAAATGAGCAAAATGGGTCTTTTATGCTAGAATAAGGAACTTGATTTGGGCCATCCAGAATTGAAAGCTATTAAACTGTGGACTTAAGGGCAGGGAAGGCTGTCTTTTCCATTAATTCCTAGAGTCCAGAACAGTGTGTGGCACATAGATGAACTAGAGATTTTTGTTTATTTATTTTTATTTATTTATTTTTTTTTTAGTGACTGAAGAAATGAATAGGTGGCTAGAACAAGTGTTTTTATTAGAATGATACCATTAGATATGTATCTTTAAGTCAATCTATTTGATGGTAAAGTATAATATATAGTAGGAAGATTTAAACCTGGGAACAGGGAAAATGGATAAAAAGCTAATGAAATAGTTCTTGTGAGATATAAGATTATGGATTAAGGTAATGTCAGTGAGGTAGCCAAAAGAGCACAGATTTGTGACCTATTGAAGAACTAAAGAAATGATAGTTGGTAATTTGTTGGAAGTGGGGTCATAGGGAGAAGGGGAAACAGAGGGCAATTCATATTTTCTGACCTAAATGAATAAATCATTGGGGATATCATCAACTGAAGTAGAGATTGCAAAGAGTTTAGATCATGTATTGAGATGAGTAGTACTTGCTATATTTGAACTCAAAACTGAGTATTTATTTTGTCAGTCTGAATGGAAATTAGAAATTGACATTTATTCTGCTAGCTCCTGAAGATCTCCACTTGTGTCTGCATGTGTCAATATGCAAGTGGCAACATGGCCATTTTAAATCCTAATAAACTATGACTTAACTTAGTAGTTTCATGTATATGGGACTGGACATCCATCTGCAGAGACAAGCTGGGTTTTTCAAAAATTGACAAATGCCTCACCAGGTCAAGAAATGTACCCTCTAAACTTATGATACCGGCTCAACACAACGTTGACATAAGGGAAGCTATATATTGTAGAAAAGAAACATACTGTAACTTTGAGTGACCTCTGACTAACCCAGCTGGATTTGCACCCTCCAGGAGATTAACTGCTCTGTAGATTTTATGACCCCTGCTTGTGCATGTACCTCCCAGCTGCGATAAGATGATAACTTTGTTCTCTTGAGTTCCTTGGGAATGTGATGACCCCCGAAACAGAGAGTTCATGCTCATAGCCATTATCAATGGAAACTAAAAGATCTGGTGTGGCGACTCGCAGTCTGTAGCACCCGAGGGTCAACATTCCTAACCCTCCCCCGTAACCCACCAGCCTATATAACTGCTGTAAGATTTTGTGCCCCCTTAAGATGGTTGTTTTGGACATGAGTCAGCCATCTTCCCTCTTGCTAGCAAGTTGTAATAAATGCCCTTTCTTATCCATCATCTCGTCTCTTGAAGACTGGCTTTTGTCTTGCAGTAAGTAGATCATGCCCTTTGTGCGGTAACATTTATACACAAAATTAACTAAACAAGCTCTTTCCAAATATGATAGAAATAATTAGGTATTAATTCCTTGCACTGATTTCTGATTTGTGCATTTCCTTTCGCATTCAAGGCAGTTCCTTTAGGAGTTCAGCAATTCTACACCAGAGATGCTCTTGGCCAGTTTCTCTCTGTGTTGCTTCTCTGTGCTTTGAACTGCTCTGTAATTTCAGTGAAGGTACAAGCCTATAAACAACTTTAGAGTTCTTCTGTCAAGAGTTTGAAACCATTGTGAGAATTCACGGGGAAGATGAGGAAAGGACACAAAAGATTCAATAAAAGGATTAGAAGACAAAGTCTAGTAAAAAAATGTTAAGTACTTTGAACAGGCAGGGGTAACTTCAGATAACTTAGAAATGCAGTGCTGGGGAATCAGAAGTGTTATTCAGACAATACGAAAAAGAGGCTGCCACTAAAGCTCTGGCAGTTATTTTCTTTGCTTTTACAAGGATTTGCTTAGATTCTTTTTTATGCTAACATTATAATATCACATTAAAAACATTAGTCACACTTTATGGAAGCATTTGTGGATAAAATATAGAGAAATTATTCTAATTTATGTAGACATTTATAGCTAAAAACAAAAAAAAAGGAATCAGTTACTAAAGAAGCACAATGCAAAGCTGCATAACTTAAATTTGCATTATAATTTTCAATAAACATGAATTTTTGCATAGGAATAGACTTTGAATCAGTAGCAATTATATTTTATTTTTGCATATTTGTATGAGAAATAGCATAATAAACTTAGATCTTAAAATTTCTATGAATAACAACTCAAGTTTGTGTGCTATTACAGAATGGTAATAATCATATCAATGACAACAAAAAACAGAATTTGATCTGGCAATAAACTTACCACAATGAGCTTGCTGCATTTAGAAGACATGCTTCTGATATTTAGGGAGTCTCCTTGTTGTCAAAGCACTAAGTATTTGAAAAACTGATACCATTACCCTTCCTACCTTACATAAATCCACAGACTTGTGTATTGAATTGATTGTTAATAGAATGTATAGTCATAAGGGGGAAGAAACTTTACCTTAGATTTTTCTCTTATTTTTCTATAGCAATAAGAATTTTGTTTGCTTATTGTTCACATTTCAGGCCCATCTGTATATCTGATGGATGGTAAGGGTACTGCCCCTTAGAAAAATGTTAATATGCACAATATTTTGCTTAAGATTTAAGAGAGATTATAGAACCCCCTGAAGCCTATCCATAGAGCCCAGATCAAGAATTTTTAAATCACAAATCTTCCTTTGCAGATTAGAATTCCCTCCTCATCAGCTTATTTCTCTCTTCTCAATCACTTTCAGATATCTCTTCCAGAACAGTCTTGTTTTATAGCCGTATTGTGGGAGTGTTTATTCAGGTGGGATTTGAAATTGTATGTCCAATCATGATGTGTTAGTTCATATCATTTCATAGAATCCTGTGAGATCAAACTTTGTTTTGAAGATGACATAATAAAAATTTCCACACATTCACTGTGGATGACTCTGAGAGATAAAGACTCCAGGAGTGCTGAGTGATGGGGGTCCTCCACGAGTTACTTCGAGGAGACTTACCTCCGGGAGATAGACCAGGTTCTCACGGTAAATATCAGAGAAAAATCCCCTTATGCCTCTGGTTGGGGGATTAGAAAGGAAGCATTTTGAAATATGTCAGAACACTCTGTTATTCCCAACATGGCCTGCCCTCAGGAGAAACTAGTTAACCAAAGCCTAACCTGCTGGAATATTTTCAGAGCTAAGTGTCCTAGAGAAAGGGAAATACCCGAACCCAGTCACATCTAGCTATCTTTTTCCACATGAGGGGGGAGGAAAAAACTGAGAAACACTTGTGAAGTTCATAGTCCAGAGGTACAGGCTCACTAAAAGACTAAGGCCCAATCCTGGAACTATAGAATGCTTCCCCTTCCCAACGCCTCACCACTACATTGCTAAAGGTCTATTTACAGCAGTTCCTTTTATCCAGTTCATCATGTCCAGCTCTCAAGGAAAAATTACAAGGCGTGTCAAAAGGCAAAAAACATAATTCGAAGAGACGAAGCTAGCATCAGAACTCAACATGGCAGAGGTGTTGAAATTATCAGACTGGGAATTAAAACAACTATGATTAATGTGTTAAAGGGTCTAATGGATAAAGTAGACAGCATGCAAGAGCAGATGGGCAATGTAAGCAAAGAGAAGGAAATCTAAGGAAGAATAAAGAAGATATGCTGGAGATCAAAAACACGGTAACAGAAATGAAGAACTCCTTTGATGGGCTTCTTAGTAGACTAGACATGGCTGAGAACAGAATCTCTGAGCTAGAGGATATATCAATAGAAACTTCCAAAATTGAAAAGCAAGGAGAACAAAGACTGAAAAAAACAGAACTGAGTATCCAAGGACTGTGGGACAACATGGCAAAGGGACTTTGCAGATGTGATTGAGTTAAGGATCCTGAGATGGGGAGGTTATCCTGTATTCTCTGGGTGAGCCCAGTTAGAGGGAGGAAGGAGAGTGAGAGCGAGACTGAGAGAAGGAGATGTGAAGATGGAAGCAGAGGTAGCGTGTGTGTGTGCATGTGCGTGTGTGCGTGTGTGTGTGTGTGTGCATGTAAGAGAGAGATAGGAGAGACAGGGAGGGAGGAAAGGAGATTGGAAGATGCTACAATACTGTCTTTGAAGATAGAGAGAGAGATGGGCCACTAACCTAGTAACCAAGGAATGTAAGTGGTTTCTAGAAGCTGAAAAAGGCAGGGAAATGGATTCTTCCCTCAAAGTGTCCAGAAAGAAACATCCCTGCCAACACCTTGACTTTAGCCCAGTGAGACTGGTTTTGGACTCCAGAACTGGAAGAGAATAAATTTGTGTTGTTTAGATCACCAAGTGTGCGATAATTTGTTTTGGCAGCATTGCAACACTAACACACTGACTCAATATTGATTTGACCAGGGGTGGAGAGGGGAAGCAATATATTTATGCAGATATATTGCAATTACAGGATGTTGTAAAAACAAAACAAAATAAACTACAAACAATACTTGTGGCAGCATAGAGTATGAAACTAATGGCCTGCAAGAATAAGAACAAGCTCAAAGAAGGAACGACATTTGAATTTATTCCTAAAAAGTGTCTAATAAATACGTGGCAAAGCATTCTGGGTAAATGAGATCACTTAATTGAAGGATGGGCCCATGAAAGTGTGCACAGTACATGGGAAAAAGCAAAAGTTCCTAGAAATATTTAAAAAAAAAAAGTGTGTGTGTATGCGTGTATCTGACAGAAAGGCGAAAAGGTAGGAGTGGTTGGATTGAGACCAGAGAATTAAGTTGGTGAGAACTTTCTAAGGATTTTGAATTATATAGTAAAGAGATTGAACATTATTATTTGGGCAATAAGAAAAACATCAAGTTTCTTAATCTAATATTTATTTTTATCAAAGTATCTTCTGTCCACAGTTTAAAATGATAATAATTAAAAAATCATGTTCCTTTGCCCTACTCTTTCCCATCTGAGTTCTGCTGCTTCTTTTTTTTTTTTTTTGGTGAGCAAGATTGGCCCTGAGCTAACATCTGTGCCAATCTTCCTCTATATTATGTGTGGGTTGCTGCCACAACATGGTTTGATGAGTGGTATAGTCTGAACCCAGGATCTGAACCCATGAACCTCGGCCACCAAAGCGGAGAGGGCCAAACTTAACCACTACACCACCAGGCTGCCCCAGAGTCTTGCTTTTTAGAGTCAATCGCTTCTGCCTTTTTATTTTCTTCCTATATTTACCTCAGTAATTCTAAATAACGCATTTATGCTGCTGATTTATATTTTTCAACATAAATTTTCATATCTTCATAAAAGGGAATATGAAGATTCAGTTCTTACACACATCCCTCCTCCTGCAATGCTCCCCCTGTAATTAAATTATGATTTTCAGAAATTAATAGTCAGTGTTTATATTGTATGACTTAGTATATATCATTTATAACCGAACCACTGTTTCCAAATATGTGTTTTTTCTTTTTTGAAAGTTTTTTTGTTGTCCATAAACTCTCTACCTAACATTTACTCAGCTTCAAACATTCTGACTAAAACAAAAAACTATAAAACTCCTTTCATGGGATGGCATACCAGTTCCTCTTTTTTTTCTCCTGGGAGACATCCTTCCTGAAGGCCTCTGACTTTCTGCTACCATCTGGACTGGCTGAGCTTTTCTTTGTAATACATTTGTGACTTTATATTTTATCACACAAACTAGGACATCTTTGAGAGTGAATGATGTATTATTAAAAGTACATCGGTACAGGTGTAAACCAAGACTGCCTGGAACTAGCTAGATTCCCTCTATGTCTTGTCTTTTTGCTCTCCTGTACCAGTATTGCATCTCTTCCTTTTTTTTTGGTATTTTCATTTGTTTTTATTTGGCCTGTTCTCCAGTGTCCTCTGAGAATAGTGCTTGAGAAAGTACTTCATATTGTGATTTGCCCTGGTATAGTGTTAGAGGTAGGAAGTCATTTTCAATCAGAATTCTGAAGACATTGCTTCATACTTTCTGGGTTTCAGTGTTGATGGTGAGCCATTGGATACCCTAGTCTTTGTATTAACCTATTTTTCTCTTTCAGGAAGACTTGTGTGTCTTTTGCCTTTGATATTGTTAAATGTCATTGTAAGTAAACAATCTAGAGTCTTTACAGGCTTTTTACTAATACATAGTACAGTCATGTGTCACTTAACAACAGAAATGCATTCTAAGAAATGCATTGTTTGGCGATTTCATCATCATGCGAGAATCACAGAGTGTACTTACACAAACCTAGATGGTGTAGCCTACTACACACCTAGGCTGTATGGTACTAATCTTATGGGACCACTGTTGTACATGCAGTCCATTTTAACTTAAATGTTGTTATGCAGCGTATGACTGTACTCCTAAATATCATTATGGTATGGTTTATTGCGATTATTTTTCCAATTAATTATGCTAGGTACAAGGTGGAACCTTACAGTACCAAATACTGTACTACTTATTGTATTTTTTATATAATTCTGGTTTTTCCAATCAAGTAAATTACCTCATCTTATTTGTTTTTGACCTACCAATACTTTGATATATTGCCATAAACCGACATTTTGTTTTCAACCCTTTGTCATTATCACCTCTCCAAATTCTCTTTTTGATTGTGGGTTTATACTTTTTTTTAGCTCACTTGCTGTCATTTTAGAAGATTTTGAGTGAGGAATAGAGATTAGCAATTGTGTTCAAGCTGCCCTTTTAAACAAAACTTTAATTACTATTATTTTTTAATTTAATTTTTTTAATAAAAATGATCTTTGAGACATTATGAAGCTAGACTAAATTAGGAAAGGATTAGAACCACAAAAACTGTTTTACTAGCTCAGGAACAAGGTGATGAGAAGCTACAATGGCAGTAGTGATGAAGAATTGATTCAGAAATTGTTTCACTATAGCTGACAGGAAGGAGTTGAAGCTAATAATAGCTCCGAAGCAGAACGAAGGATTATATTAGTTCTAGATGAATACGTTAGTTCTTGATGATAAATTGATAATGGCCTTTCTCTCTCTCTCTTTTTTGTGTGAGGAAGATGGGCCCTGAGCTAACATCTGTGCCCATCTTCCTATTTTTTGTATGTGGGACGCCGCCACAGCATGGCTTGATGAGTGGTGCCTCAGTCTGTGCCTGGGATTCAACCCCGCTAACTCCAGGCCGCCAAAGCAGAGTGCATGAGCTTAACCACTACACCACTGGGCCGGCCCTGATTATGGACTTTTGAAACTCCTACTTTCTCTCTCTTTTACCTTTCCTTACTAATTAAGTAGATAATTCTATAGTACCTAAGCATAATTGTTTTTATATAATATGTGAAAATATAGGATAACTGGAGTGACTGTCATTCATTCACTAATAAAATCCCTATAATGTACTATAAGCAATTCTAGAAGAGTTGCTTATAGAATTCTAGAAGAGTTGTAGATATCTAGGAGATATCTCTCAGCCTCATTCCTTCCCCATTTTCTAAAGTTAAAAAACTTCTTAAGGATTCAATATTTTTACGCAAAACTTGAGATACCCCTTAAGTTATTTCAATTTGCCTATTTAGAATTTTTTTTAAAGAAGTGAATTTCCTATTAATGTTCATATTGACTTGAGAGACCAGAGATCTATCAGCCACCCATCCCACAGCTTGCTCTCTCTCCTCCTTCCTCTTCATCATCTCCTCTCTCTCCTTTTCATTTATTTATCTTCTTTGTGGATTTTCTTTCAAAAATATTATGAGCAAGTACAGTTATAAAGAGGTAGAGTGAAGGTAAAATACTTTCATTTATATAGGGAAATTTGGCCTCGATGGAATCTATTACAAAAACATACTATCCAAAACTTTAGTCTTCATTCTGCAAATTCCTTGATGAAGACAGTGTGGAAAACTTCTAGCTGTTCCCTGAGTTTGACTCTTGTTTTGACAGATTGGTTGCATTTCTCAGAATTCCTTTTCCTTAAATTTCTGGGTTAGAGTTGGACACAATTACACGTTGCACAATTATACATTGAGGATACAAGAGCCGTGAATATCTAACAGACTTTTAGGTAGGGATAATAAAGGCAGACACAGAAGAGCCCAGCAGGTCAAAGCTCGCCTTACTTTCCTCTGTTCTGCTTCCAGTTCTTCCTTTTCACTACTAGCCTCACTGACCAACAGCCACCTCAGTTCCACTGCCACACACTTGGCTCTGGACCTACAGGGACAACAGTTTTCCATAGACTTCTCTGCCAACTGTCCTTAATGGTCCATGCCTCACTTCCCAGATTTCCCTTCAAGGTCCTACCTGTCCACTCATGCGTAGGCTTCAGGAGGGGGATTTTAACTTTTCTCTGATGTTCTAACTCCCCTCCTAGAACTTTACTTACCTACCTCCTCTCACAATTGTGTAAGGTCTACTTTCTGTTATGAATCCTTATTTTAGAGTAATCAAAATGATTCTGCTTTTCTGATATTACCCTAACTGATACCTTCAACCAAGTCCATTTTTTTCTTCTTTTATATTACTAAAGTTTTAGCTGGGCATGCAGTTAGTTGCCTGCTAGAGACTATATTTCTTTATAACCTCACTTACAACTAGGCCCTGTAACTAAATGTCGTTATGGGCAAACATGTATGCAATTTCTCTTTTATTTACTTGGAAAAGTTTATTTGGTCTCCACATTCTCTTTCTTCTGTCCAACGAGATGGAATATGACATATGGTGACCCAACCTTACCATGTAAATGAGGGCCATTGTTAGAGGATAGCAGAGCATCAAGAAAGAATGGACCCAGATCACTGAATGATCTCTGGAGCCAAACTATGCTGCCAGCCTGGATATCTCCCCTCTGGCATGTTATGTGAGCATAAATAAAATTATATCCTATTTAAGTTGTATTATGGATTCCCTTAGTGAAGAAACATAGCCATACACTAAATGTTACGGGCAATATCACTAAACCCTAGTATTTTTATGACCTTTCTGTGGAGCCTTTCAGATATTCTCTCACTGCTACATTTCCTCCTGAGCCCCTACTCTGTGAGTGCACGAGCATGTGCATACACACACACACAGACACACAAACTTACAGATAAACCCACACATATACCAAGGGTTGAGGGACAAGCCTAAGATCACAGACTCAGGCTGAGGTTATATTGGAACCAGATAGGCACGGACCAGACATTTAGCCTAAAGTCTTTGTCTACTGTTTCCTAATAAAATAAGCTATTTTGAGCAAAAATTTAAGTTTCTCCAGGAATGCTCATCCTGCACAGAGCTTCCCTGGTTGAACTGAAGCTAGGCTAGTATTATGATCAATTTTTTAAATTAGTGTACTTTTAAAATAGTCTACATGTGTTTATTACTTAGTTTTTATAACTGTGGTCATACACCTGTTCGTTGCTCATTTGTATTTGATTTAAAGTTTAGAAGAGCCACTTGTTTGCAGGGAAAGAAGAATGTCAATTCAAATTTGGGTTAAGACAAAGTTTCACAGATGACAAACTGGTTGGCAGCAATTTTAGCAACAGAAAGTACATCCTAGAGCAAGAGAGAACTGCCACCTCTATCGTTAGTATGAACACTCCGTGGATGCACAGCCTATAGATATAGTAGCAAGAAAAAATAAATGAAGGATGTAATCTCAAAAAATAAAGAGCAGGGTTATGTGGGAAACCAGTAGTTACATCAAACAAATACGTGGCAACAATAGTTATATGAGTTGAAGTAATATGCAAAAAATCTAGATTATTTCTAATCATGCCAAAAGGTTCAGTAGTCATAAGGTATGCCTGTTTATGATGGGAAAGCCATGTGTGACATAGAATTGATGCTTGTAAAAAGACAAGAATAAGATAAGACTTTGAAGCAAGTCCACAAAGCATGAGACACAATATACTTCAGATTAAATAGACTTGAAACACTAGAATGCACCAAGTGATTAAAATAATTAAAATGGAGCAATTGAGATGTAAAGACGAAAGTGAAAGCAGTGTAGCATTCATTCTCCCAGTCACGGATGCATAGCAGTCTCTGTCCTGAGAGAGAAGGAACTTTGTGCCAAGCCTTCACCCAGGGCTGCTTAGCAACCACCTCTTCTAGGGAGGGCAGTGCATAAGCTAATCTCTTCGGTAAGCATTTGTAGCTATTAATTTAATTAGCAAAGGCAGCGTAGCATGAATGATCCTGGTGCACTGGCAAAATATTAATGACGATTTTGAAATTCTAACCTTGAATAGGCACATTGGAGATCATTCCCTTGTCATAGTGGGCCAGGGGAAACTCATTAAAAAAAAAGTAATGCAGAAAACTTTCTCCTTCACAATCAGGTTATTTGTATATCAGGAAGAGAGTACCATTTAAATTTTCCTCTCTCTTCTCATTGCACAGAAACTTATTGTCTGGCTTTGAAAGTGGAGATGGAAAGAGGTTTTTCTAACTGTAAAGTTCCATGAATCCCAAATACCCCCTCAATATCCTAGTTTTAGTTGTACTATTCCTTAGAAGACCCATAGTTGACCAACATAACTGTCTTCAAGGCAAACTGTATCGAACACCTTTCAAAGGTTATTAATGCTCCTCTTGTTAGCTAGCTAGTAGGGTAACTGTTCAGTGATAATGAGAAATGTTCTATGGCTTTGTCTCCAAGGTTGTGTGTTCCGTCTCCTCAAGGCTCCTGCCCAGACCTCTCCAATTCAATTTAATAAAAGACAGTTGCGTTTCAGATGTTTCAGAAAGTCAAGTTCCACCAAAGGCAGCATTTGAACATCACCTAGCATTTGATGTTCTTTCTAACAACTTTTTCCTCTGGCAAAATGCTTTAATGGGGTACAGGGTCTTGACCTCACGGAAAACATTGTGTGATAAAACTTAAATGTTTTCTCAACTCTAATGAAGATATACTAGCAAAAAAACTTTTAAACTCCAAAATCCTTCTTTTGCTCCTCTTTTATTCTTTCCTAATTGAAGAGTGGAATTCAACAATATTCTAGTTTCTGCAAAGAAAACCAGTCATCTGCTCATTTTTTTCTCTGGCTACTACTGTGAGAATGATGCCCTTCCGTTTTATAAGAGGATCTAAAGTTCGAAATTAGTTCTGTAGGATACTTGTGAACTGATTATGAACAAGGTCAAGGGTGTTAAACGCCTGGAGAAAAATCTTAAGTCAAAAGGAAAGGAAAAAAACAACCATTACAGTAGCAGAGATGGTTATTTAAAACCATAAAGTCAACGCATTAACTCTGAAAATGTAACTTTTCCATGGACAGGAAGGAAATGTGGATGTGTGTTTGTGTGTTTATGTGTGTTCTAATTCCTAACTCTATGAGTATGTTTAAATAGGATATACAATTTTAAGAATAGAGTTATTTGACTGGAACTAATTCACCTACTTTCAATTCTTTGCTTACCCACGATATATAAGACAAGAATCAGAGGCATAGAGGCAAACAACTCAGTGTTTTTCAAGCATCCACTGGCCAAAAAAAGAAAATCAAATCAACTGATTTTTTGAAATTATGAATCCAAAATAAAATACTTATCTAGAGATGTATTTGCCCAACCATTTAATAAGTTACCCCCCAAAGTGTGTTCTTGGACCAGTAACATCAGTAGCTCCTGGGAAATCGCTGAAATGCAAATTATTTGACCCCCTCCCATACCTAAGGAATCAGAAATTTTGGGGGTAGGGCTTGGTAATTTGTGTTTTAAGAAACTCTCCAGGTAATTCTGATGCAGTGCTTTGATCTGTTGTGTGATATATTCGATACATCTCTCCAATAAAAAATTATTTTCCCTAATATCCTGGCATTTATTATAAATATAGTAACACTGTTACTTCAGATAGATTATATATAAAATATTTTTAAAAATATTGTTCTTATTTTCTTTTTGTATAAATGGGAATTTTTTTAAATCACAAAGTCTCCACAAATTCACAAGATAGTAGAAAGAATTATTTTAAAAAAGGACAGAAAAATTAACACTCAGAGATAATCACAAATATCATTTTGTTAAAGAATGTTCTAGATGCATGTCTATGTGTGTATTAATCTATGCATGTATGATTATGATTCGTGGAAGTTTTTTGGGGGGAAGCTTTTATTAATTTTTTTGCCAAAATATGAATTAGATATTCTTTTAGTAAACTTTTGCTAGGTTATGTGTAAACTCAAGAAATCTCAAAATCTCTGCAGCATACAATAATAAACATTCATTTATTTTTTTCTTGAATTATGTGAATGCTACAGGGTCTTTGTGACTGGCCTCAATTCCATGAACCTCCTTATATTAGGACCCAGACAGAAGGATCAGCCCCTATCCAGAATGTGCTAGTCTCCTGCTCCAGAGCAGAAACACAGACTGAACCAAACAACACATGTGAAACTTTTGCTCAGAAGAGTCACACCTAATCCCATTCCACTGGGCAAAGCAAGTCACAAGGCAACGGCTGAGAATGGAGCCAGGAAGGACTCTCCACCACGGGAAAAGTGCTGCAGTCACAGGGCAAGAGTCTGAGGTGTAAGACCCTTAGATGAAGGGAGTTGATTCTTCGGAAGAATAACACAATCTGCCACAGGTATTTGTCCCCTTCCTGTTACTCCCGCAGAACTAATGCCACTATTGCCTGTGTTCTCTGCATTTCAGCTGTTATGCAAACATCATTTCCATTCCTTCACCACCCTATTTTCCTTTCCTCACGACTTTCACTCAAGCTGCTTCCACTGACTGAACTGCTTTTTCCTCCTCTTCATCATCAAATCACTGCTGTCTCCTCTGAGACCTTCTTTATCCCAAGCCCACGCCACATCCTCCAGTTACAACACGCTCTTAGATTTTACTTCCATCATGCAGCTCTTACAATAACCAGTAGTGATTATATTCAATGGTGATTATTGATTTGATGTTTTACTCCAAAAGCAGTTTCAAAGCTCCATAAAGATAGGGACATGGCTGATTTTTCTCTCCACTGTATTTCTAAACAAGGTCTGGGATACAGTAGTAGCCCCATAAATAGTAGCTGAAAGATCGAATGAATATTTCTATTTTTTATCTTTTGCCGTATTTCTATTTCTTCTTTTTTATGATAATTTGAGAGATATACAACCTATTTGTTTTATTCTTTATTTTATAGCTTTAAATAAAACAATCAAATCTATATCTATTAATTTATTAGTGTCATAGCTGAAGCACTATTTTTTATTCCTTATGTGAAAAATAAGAGAAGTTGTACCCTTATACTTCCTCTTCCAATGATCTTTCCAGATTTTTCTTAGTCTGTTTTGTGATGTTTGTCTCAGTCCAGTTTGTTATTTTTATCCCATGGTATTTTTCTGGGGCGGGAGGTGAGGAAGATTGTCCCTGAGCTAACATCTGTGCCAACCTTCCTCTATTTTATATGTGGGCCACCACTACAGCATGGCTTGATGAGCAGTGTAGGTCTGTGCCTGGGATTTGAACCCATGAACCCCCGGCCACTGAAGCAGAGCGTGCCAAACTTAACCACTATGACACTGGGCAAGTCCCTATTCCATGGTATTTTATTCAAGAACTTTGAAATCTACATTCTGCATTATACAGATGATTTCTAAAGATTTTTAGATTTAGTTCTTTGTTTATAGACAATTGAAATTTATATTAATCCCTGCCCCCATTTGTGTCTTCTTTGTTTTGAGGTATCTCTGGGTTAGTGCTGGGTTGTGTTAAAAAATAGGGTTTTGTGGGAAGGGTATGTGTAGGCTAGAACTCCCAAGTTCTCACATTTATGAGAATGTCTTTACATTAATGGTACAAGTGAACCATAACATTATTGGTATAGAACAGAATTGAGGCATATTTTTTTCACTCAAATTCTCTACACATTTATCCTGGGTTCTATTTTTTTGTATTTTTTAAATCTGTTGTTAAAATGCTTTATATATTTAAGGTTAATGCAGAGGTCTTTATTTAAAATCTCAGCCTCCATTTCTAATGCCTGACTTGTTGCTATAGGGTGAATTCTCAGGACACATATTTAATGCAAAACTTCCCTTCTGTTCATCTGAGTTATCAATTATTTAAAACTGCTCTTAGAATAAAGACCAAAATCTTCCACATGGCCTACACATGATCTGATCCCGAACTGCCCCTTCTGCTCAAATTTGCCAAAAGCAAGTATAAACATTTCTGTCCCCAGTTGCTTAAACAAAAGGAGGTATAGTACTTTTAATCAAGAAATTTCTATACTAGGAATACTATTTTCATGAGGCCAAACTACAGACTAAGAAGTTCAATAAGATTGAAATTCCCTGAACTAATATTCCTCGTCTCTCATTGCCACTCTTTCAACATTAGTCTGGGCACAACCGTCAGCATTCAAGAAAGAGAGTCAAGGGTTGTTGTTCCTGTTGAGACGACATGTGAATCAAATCCTAACCTCAGTGGCTCCAACCAATATCTTTTATGCATGAATTTTATACTTTCTGTAAAACTAGCAGCTGCCACTCAAAATCGTTCTTCTTTCTTCCTACCTATTGTGCAGTCTGGGATATTGCTGAATTACTTAGTAACTGGCAAGCAAGAAAGAAGCAGTGAAGCCATCTGGGGACTGGGTTTCAGAGAGCTTCAGGAAGCCTGGGGGTGGCTGCTAATGTCTCAGCATTAGTTAATGTCACCATTGTAATGGGAACTAGCAGCATAGCGGGAGTTTGAGATGACACATATCCAAGTATAGAGAGGCTAGAGAAATGGAAATGTAGTCCTGCTTCTCAACTTCTGCTGAAATATCCCTCTCTGTCTATTTTAAAGTGAATTTACCTACTAATATTTCTTTACTCATTTTTCTATAGTAATTGACAAAAATCTAGTTTTGTGTTTGTCATAGACAAGGCAAAGAGTTAATTTTTCTGTTTTCCTTATCAATAGATGTAGACTACTTTAAGCATCCCATTATAACTTTACATCTGGAAACAAATGCTATTTTTCTGAATACAAAGGTACATTACTAAGGGAAAGGCCCAGGTAGATGCGGTGTCCTTGATATTCAATAACATGAATATCGTGTGTGTGTATGTATGTTTGTGTGTGTGTATGGGTGTGCATGCATGTCATTAATAAAAACAGTTGTGCCAATTAAGTATCAGAAAACTTGACTCAAGTGGCGAAAATGACAAGGACATTTTTATCTCACATAACCCAAAGTCTGGAAGTAGGTTAGTTCCAGGCTCTAGCCCTACTTATCTGCTCTTCTCTCAGCTCTTCCCTCATTGGTATGCAAGTTTGTTGTTTTTTTTCCCTCAGACTGCCTTTTCTCATGGTCCTAAGATGGCTATTAGCAGAAAACAAGGCAATGAGCTTTCTTGTTCACTTCTAGTAGAAGTGAAGAATCTGTCTCAGAACTATAGAATTCAAAATCCTTTCATTCGATCTGACTGAACCAACTTAGGTGAAGTGCTCATTCAATAACAATCATCAGAAAATAATATGCACTGATTAGTGTAAGCCAAGATTCCTTAATCAATCCTTGACAAAAGAGCTGGGATGTCCATGATTGATTTAAACTAATACATGTCCACCCCTGGAGATGGATATGGGATCAGCTTCTCCTGAGTGACCTGGGCTACTAGGGAGTGGGTGGCTCCTGCAGGAAACTGCAGTTTTAGGGGAGATTGGTCACTATGAAGACAATAGGCAGCATCTTCTCAAATGTATATTAAGAGGAAGTGTATGTCTTATTTGAGGAAACTTCTGAAACCAACCAGATGAGAAGTTTATTTTCTAATATCTCATAGAATATAGAATAATGGTTACGAACTCAGTCTGTGAAATGGCATGATTCTCAATCCTAAATTTAAATCCTTTGCTCACTTGCTGAATGTGTGGCCAAGTTACCCTTCTGTAAAATGGGGAAACAATACTACTTACCACATAGGATTTTTTCCTTTCAGTAATTATTTAAGTGAGGTAATTCATGAGTTTGGCAATAAAAATCGACTTTATTTTTTACTACTAATTTTCCTCAAATTTCAAGAATGTCATTTGAATAAGTCGTTTCTTCATCATGTTCTATCAGTTTTCCTAGAACACTTTTAACCCACAGATTCCACTCTTCTCTCATTTTCGGAAATGCTCTTCCTCCTTCTATTTTACATTTAAATTTTTTGTTTTATTTGCTCTGGTTTTTTCTTCAGAGACATAATAATCATCTTTATGTTGTACTCATTGATAGGTCTTCCAAATCTGTCATGTTCCTTCTACTCATTCATATTTTTATCACTTCTTTTTGCACTTACTGTGATTTTCTTAGCCAACTGATTTGGTTTTGTGTGTTGTCAGTTTCACTCCTTGCTGTTTCTAATATGTTGTTTGGTTGAGAAAAGTATTGTCTCCCTTGTCCATTTCTTTCCTGACAGCTTCTTTGAAATTTCCTTCACACTTAGAGCCTCATTTCTTTAAATCTATGTTCTTTATTATTTTTTGACATCGCTAAGTAGTGGCTACAGTTGGTTTTGGATTTGGTCTTGGATTTGGTCATTTCCAAAATGACCTCTTTATCTGCATTTTGCATAAGCAGCCCTCTCTTCATTTTTTATTTGCTTATTTATTTATTCTATATTCTTGCATTAAATTCGTCCCATTTTTTTTCTCTTTGCCCATTTATCTTTGATTGGAGGTAATCTGGGTCTGCTCTTGGCTCCTTAAAATAATAGGAATGAACGATCCTTGACCTTACTTTGCTGTATAATCTTTAAAACCTGCTCTTGAGGTTGGGGGTTTGGGAACTAGATGTGTGTAGTTGTTATTCTTTTCTTAACCCTACACCAGGCACTACCCTACCTACTCTCATGCATTTCTAATCTTGTTAAACTTTTCCTATAGCACACACTTCAGGATGAAATAGTCATTATGGTGGGAATTCCTAATGGATAGATTTGTATTCAGGTGGTTATCTTACTATTTACTAATTTTTATTTTGTGTTTGTTTGCTGATGCCATCTCATCTGACATGATTACACTTTGGAGATTATTCCCTGTCCTTATCCTATTTTCTGCTAGGACAAAGTGGGAAAATGTTGACTTTTAGTAGTTCTTCTCATCCAAGCATTAGGATGTTACTTATTTGCAGTAAATATAAAGGATAGTTTGGAAACATTTAGAGTTTTTCTCCAGAGTGCACTCTTATTTCACTTATTCCCAATTTATTCAAGATGTGATGTATCAGTAAGGAATGTTCAGCAGGAAATAACAGTGTACTGATGAACAATAGCATAAACAAATTGGAGTTTCTTACTATTATTACTTAATGACAAGTAGTTCAGAGGCAAAGTTAGTAAATCTGCTAAATGGTGTAATGGCTGACATCTCTTCATTCACTTCGTCTTTCACTCATGACTAGAAAGATGACATTGAAATTTCAATGGGAAAATAGAAGAATAGTCTCAGGAGAAACTGAATGGCCCAAAAGAATAGACCCATAGGTATTGAACTTTTATGAGCTACTCATGAAATTCCTAGACATCTGACCAATAATGAAAAAATTAACAAACTCACTTTGCACACAAAGAATTTTCTAGTACCTCACTCTTAAAAATGAGATATCACTGGATATGTGAGGAAAAATCTATAATATAAGAGAAAAAAAATCAATATAAAAATTGGTATTTCTGAAAGTGGCTGGTAGCTATATGGAGTTCAGTTATTCTAATTTGCTAGCTTGTGTATAGATATTAACACACTCATCTGTACACATTATACATTTTACACTGAAAAACCTGTTTGAAAAGAGACAGTTTGGAGGCATGAAGAAGAGAGAAAGGACAACATGAGCACACTTTCTTTTCTGTATTAGTAGAAGTGTTTCATGGCCAAACTTAACAGGCAGTGAGACTGTAAGGGGTAGTTAGTAGCGTTTTCATCTTCTATGCTGCAGGCAGGTGAGGGAGAAGAGGGTTGGGTCTACTACCAGTGCACATCTGATTTCCAACTTACATTCACTCCAGGTTTTCAAGTCTGTGATCAAGCAAAAACAGATTGCTTAACATCTCCTGAATCTCTGTAAACTTAGTTCCAGATCATGTCCTCACTAACTCTGCCTCTTTGCCTAGAATATCCTTCACAGCTTTCTCTACCTGTGGAAATTGTACTCAGTCTTCAAGACTCAGCTGACATGTCAACCCCTCCATGAACACTTCTAGTCTTACTCATTACTCTTGGTTATTTTCTTTCTTCCTACTTTGAGCTATTATTGCATTTTTAAATGTTTCAAAATGTTTTATGTTCTAATATGTATTAAGGCGTTTTCTCTACTTTTATTATCATTCTCATTAGATTGCAAGATCCGTAAAGTCAATCTTTTTTTCTGCTTATCTCTTCCAAAGCAACTTGCAAAGTTCTTGGCACATAGTAAATGCTCTATTTTTGTTTGTTTGCTTCAAAAAAACATTGTTCAATGGGCTGCATCTTATTCAACTAGAAATT
Organism: Tapirus indicus; assembly: GCA_031878705.1. NCBI lineage: Eukaryota > Metazoa > Chordata > Mammalia > Perissodactyla > Tapiridae > Tapirus > Tapirus indicus. The sequence continues at coordinate 133,285,859 of CM062919.1, read as the reverse complement.
TGATTTATATTTAAAAACACTTCTTTGGAAAGAAATGAAAGAATAAAGTATATATTATAGTTTGTAATGCTTCTGCGAAGACAGGTTAAATTTAGACACTTTTATTCATATTTTTTTTCCTTAAAAATACGAGTAGAAGTCTATCGTTGCATAATTCCAGGCACTTCAATTAGTGAAGAGACTCTTTAAGAGAGTGGATGGTTTACAAGAGGAAACATCAATTTGGTTTGTCTTTTTTTGCTCAGTCTCAGAGTGGCTGTGCTTTTTCAGGTGGATGGCCTGCTGAACAGGGTTTCATAGAGCTCACCAACACAGAAGTCAGTGACGGTAGGTAGTGACTGCATCCACAGATGATAAATAATGCCAGACTCCATGCTACCTCCATGCTACTTTTATATGTCTTTTTTGGAGCACAGACTAACCTTTAAAGCTGTAAGTCACAATTCCCGCTGTCTACTGTGCTGCCAGCAATAGGATGGGTTCCCTGTGTCCAGCTGAGCAGACCAAAATTCTCAATTTCAGAGGAAAGAGAAGGGGATTCTTGCCTTAATGCTGCATTCTGCTTCCCCCTCTCCCCTTTAATATCTTATACGTAGTTACATCTTGGAGTTCTGTGGCTTGTTACACATTGCTGAACATTCAATGCCCAGGTTAAGGTAAACACAATCCTTTATAATTCTTTCCCAATCCCTTTTGATTAAGTACTGCTCCACGACTCTGTCTAAGTGAGAGCAGAGGAGCCCGTAAAGCTGCTTCAGCCTAATTGTTGTTGGCATTCTTTTTCACTTGGGGCTTCCATGACATGTTTCTCTTTGACTTTTTTAGCAGAAAAACTGCCTTGAATTCACACACACTGTGTAGGAATGTTTGCATCAGTTTGAGAGTCTGGATGTTTCCCCTTAAGTTAACTCCTAAAAAGGAAACAAGAATCAGTCATGGGAATACTTGGTGAGGATCACAAAGCCCCAGATGCCATCATAACAATTTTTAAATGTTACAGGCCACTTCTGAGAATATATACAAATTCATATGTATATAACTTATAATTCACATATATTATAATAAATTATAATATATTTTGTATATGTTTTTATATATTTAAGTATTTTAAAGATATGTAGAATACATTTTTATATACTTTCATATAGGATGAAACAAAATTTCAACATTTGTATTGAAATTAGATCTACAGTATCAAGTATATATGATCCGAAGTTTTCGTTTTGTTTTGCTTTGTTTAAACGATTTATAAATTGTTTATAAATCCAATAATTTAAATAAGTTCCCTATTTGAAAATATCTAAGAAACATTTTCAGCAAAATGGATAAAAGATCTCAATCTAAAATGTATGCACTCCACAAAAGTAAGAAAATATTCCGGTAGCATGACGCAATATTAACCAAGAACACGCCCTTCTTCCAATTCAAGTTTCTGTTAGGCTCAGTCAATCAGAAAAATGCTAGAAGAGCAGAACTTTCTACATAATAAAGAATGCATTAAGGAGTGTCTTTGGTCTACTTAACTATAAATTGTACTAACTATGGAAGTATGTAAGAAAATGTAGCTGGTTTTTTGTTAACATTTTGCTGGCAATTCTAGCACTATACATAAAAATGCTTGCGATAATTTTAGCACTCGCTGTATCTAAAGGTGTAGTTTAGCTCTTAAAATATCCTATTACCCATTAACAGAACCAAATCAGTAGCTGTATACAATTTTACTTAAAACAATGATTCAAAATGCCTATTGAATCAAAAAGCAATTTATATTTACACCTTCTAACTACGAGCCTCTTTATTTAGAACATTATGCAAAATTGATATTCTCTATTTTTCCTGCAAATATAGTCACCTAAAAAATACAATATTCACTCTAAAAATACAATATTCACTAAAAAAATACAGTATTCACTCACTGTAAGCCTGATTTTTCAGCTCTACTTAGAAAAGTACTTCTTCAAAAAATGTCAATGACTTTCTGAAGTATACTTTTTAAAACAATTATTCATATAGATAAAAAAATATGCCCTGTCATCACCAGTCTATGAAGAGATCATAAGGTGTATTTCCTTTCAATACTTAAATTACGATGGCTCACCTCCATTTGTCCATATCGAACTTGAACTTTCGTCAACACTCCTTAGCAGCAGATGCTCAATCCTCTGCTCAGATGTTAGCACTGTTCCCGGACCAGAGCCTTCTTCCTGTAGTTTTCCCCTAGTGTCATACTCAGGTTTTGGGGATCAGCCAAGTGCTTTCACCCGACAAGCCAGAAGAGCTTCAATGTTTAGCAGTGAGGTTTTTAATCTCTTTTAGAAAGCCTTCTCCGGGGGCCAAAGTCAGTTCCAGGAGCACTGGATGACAATTGCCTCTGGATTTTGCCACCTCACAGAAACTAAATTCTCCTTACCTCAAACTACTAGTGAACAGAACTCCTAGGAGCTGGTTCATCTTTCTTTTTAAATTTTAAATGAAAAATGTGATGATGTAGTTTTTGGCTTTGGGGGGTTTTTTTGAGTGTATGGGAGACAAAATCCAGTTTAAGAAGTATCTAAAAATATTAATTTTGCAGAGATATCTCTAACATTCAAAGGCACCTGATGTTCTTTTTGAAATAATGAGAGAGAGATGCTTTCAGTAAAGCTTTGACCCTAGATTTATTTCTTCACAGTATCAGACCAACTAGGATAAATCAGTATTGGAAAATGACTTTATTGCTACTGGAATGTGTTCAAATACTGGTGTAATGTAGGCACTTACTTTCAAAGATAATGATTTGTCTTAACACTTTAAATAAAATCTTTAACTTATGTTTTTTTATCTTTGAATGATAATGCAAAGACTTTTTAAAATATTGCAAATAACTGAAATGTGAGAGGTCTACGTGACAAAAGTCAAGAATCTCAACTCAATTTGGCAGAAAAAGTAAATAGATAATGATAATTCTTTTAATGAGGAAAGTTAAATTGAAAATACACTTAAATATGATGGATTACATATCTAAGGGGCATTGGTAATCATGAAAAATATGATTATAGGGAAAAAGATATCTTGGTGTTTTGGCTTTTGTTGATTTTGGAAGTTGTGGTTATATGTGTGTACTTCATTTTCATCATATTGAGTTAAATCAAAATCAGCTTAAAAATCGATTTGTTTAGGTTACTTTCTCTCATGTAAAAAAAGATGCTCTTTTAGGAGTAATTTTATTTTTAAATAATTTCAAACTTACAGAAAAATTTTTAGTATACAAAACTCCTGTATATCTTTCAACTATATTCCTCAATTATTAAATTTACCACTTTTACATTATCATTCTCTCTTTCTCTGTTTCTGTCTCTCCCTCTATCCCCACCTACTGTCTCTCTGTCTCTGTCCCGGTGTCTCTCTGTTTCTTCTTGACATCCCTAAAACTGTTCCTCAGATATTTAGATATATTGACAGAAGAAAGAGATAGAGAGATTTGGGAAGAAAGAGATTCCTCTAACTCTAAGTACTTTAGTGTATATTTGGTAAGAATAAGGAAATGTTCTTATATAACTACAGTCAAATTGTCAACATCAGAAAATTAACATTGATGTAATATTGCTATCTACTGTGCAAACCATATTCAGATTTCACCATATTATCTCAACAATGACTTTCATAGCAAATAATAATCGTTGTTATTATTCTAGTCTAGGAACATGGAGTACATTTATCTGTCATGTCTCTTTAGTATAGTTTATCTTGGAACAGGGCAGCTATTCAGTAGAATGTCTCATAATTTGGCTATTTCTAATGTTTCTCATGATTAAATTCAGATTATTTGGTTTGAGAGAGCAATATCACAAAAGTAATGTCAAGTCTTTCTCAGTGTATCATATCAGGAAGCACATAGTATTGGTTTGTCCCAGTACAGGTTATGATAATTTTAATCACCTTAGGTAAGGTGGTGTCTGCTGGGTTTGAAAAGCTTCAATACTTACTTATTTTAGTGCACAGACTTGATGTTTATGTGTGCTTTGCAAAAAGATTTTAATAATTGGTCTTTTATATTGCCTCACTGGTCAAGTATAACCAAATGAAAAATTAAGACTATAAAATCTCATTATTATAATTCAAGATAAACCACAAAAATATATGATTCTCATTCAGCTATTTTTTTTGGTAATCCAGCTTTCTGAAAATTGAGAATTTTTTTCTTCCATTTAGTGGTCAAACTAGTTGTTTGTCATTCCAGAGTAAAGTTCATTTTATGGAACATTTTCTTCATTGACTTGCCTGCTGTCTATCTGAAAACGTGCATATTATAACCAATATACAAACAAATACAATCATAAGTGTAACAATAAAGAAACTTAATGTTTGTCTTTCATTTAACTTTTTAGATACATTTTATTTATTAGAGCAGTTTTGGTTTCACAGCATAATTGAACAGAACATACTGAGATTTCCCATATACCCTCTGCCCACACACATGCACAGACTGCCCAGTTATCAACATCTCCCACCAGATTGGTATATTTGTCACAACTGAGGAACCTACATTGACACATCATTATCACTCAGAGTCCATTGTTTATATTAGGGTCCACTCAGTGTTGTACATTTTATGGGTTTGGACAAATCTATAATGACATATATTCATCATTTTAGTATAATATAGAGTAGTTTTACTTGCCCTAAAAATCCTCTGTGCTCTAACCCCTGGCAACCACTGATCTTTTGACTGTCTCCTTAGGTTTGCCGTTTCTGGAATGTCGTAGAGTTAGAATCATACAGTATATAGCCTTTCCAGCTTGGCTTCTTTCCCTTAAAATATGCATTTAAGTTTTCTCCATGTCTTTTCATGGCTTAATAGTTCATTTTCTCTTTAGTGCCAAATAATATTTCATTATACACTTACCGTAGTTTATCTATTCACCTAACTGAAGGACATCTTGGGCTCTTCAACGCTTTGGCAATTATCAATAAAGCTGCTACAAACATCCATGTGCAGGATGGATGTGTGTGGAAATATGTTTTCAAATCCTTGGGGTAAAAACCAAGGAGTGTTGGGGCCGGCCTGGTGGCATAGCGGTTGGGTTCGCACTTTCCACTTCGGCTGCCTGGGGTTCACAGGTTTGGACCCCAGGCGCGGACAGACACACCACTTGTGAAGCCATGCTGTGGCGGCGTCCCATATAAAGTAGAGGAAGATGGGCACGGATGTTAGCCCAGGGCCAGTCTTCCTCAGCAAAAAGAGGAGGATTGGCAATGGATGTTAGCTCAGGGCTGGTCTTCCTCACACACACACACACACACACACACACACAAACACCAAAGAGTGTGAATGCTGGATGGTAATGGTAAGAGTATGTTTAGTTGTGTAAGAAACCACCAGACTGTCTTCCAGAGTGGCTGTACTATCAAGCATTTTCACCAGCAATGACTGAGAGTTCATGTTGCTCTACATCCTTGTCAGTATTCCTGATTTTGGCCATTTAAAAAGGTGCATAGTGGTATTTTATTGCTTTAATTTTCATTCCCTAATGACATCTGATGTGGAGCATCTTTTCATATGCTTATTTCCCACCTGTGTATCTTCTTTGGTGAGGTGCCTGCTAAGGCTTTGGCCCATTTTTTAACCAGTTTGTTTGTCTTCTTATTGTTGAGTTTTAGGAGTTCTTTGTATATTTTAGACAACAATTCTTTATCTGAAAAATCTTTTGCAAATATTTCCTCCTAATCTGTGGCTAGTCTTTGCATTCTCATGACAGAATCTTTCATAGAGCAGAAATTTTTAATTTTGATGAAGTTCAACTTATCAAATTTTTCTTTCAGAGATCATGCCTTTGAGTTGCAGCTAAAAAGTCATCACCATACCCAATGTCACCTAGATTTTCTCCTATGTTATCTTTTAGGATTTTTAGAGTTTTGTATTTTACATTTAGGTCCCTCATCCATTTTTAGATAATTTTTGTGAGAGGTGTAAGCAGTATGTCTACATTCACTTTTTTTAATGTGTGGATACCCAGTTTTTCCAGCACCATTTGTTTAAAAGATTATCTTTTCTCTGTTGTATTTCCTTTGCTCCTTTGTCAAAGATCAATTGACTATATTTATGTGGGTCTGTGTCTGGGCTCTCTATTCTGTTTCATTGATCTGTTTGTCTGTCCTTTCTCTAATATCATACTGTCTTGATTACTGTAGCTTTAGAGTAAGCCTTGAAGTTGAATAGTGTTAGTCCTTTGATTTTGTTCTTCTTCAATATTGTGTCAGCTATTCTGGGACTTTTGCATCTCCATATAAACTTTAGAATCAGTTTGTTGATGCCCACAAATCCATTTGCTGAGATTTTGATTGGAATTACATGGAATTGATAGATCAAGTTGGAAATACTGACAATATTGAGTCTTCCTATCCATTAATGTAGACTATTTTTCCATTTATTTAGTTCTTTGATTTTGTTCCTCAGAGTTTTGTAGTTCTGCTCCTATAGACCTTGTATTTTGTTACAATTATACCTAAGGATTATGTTTGGAGGGTGCTAGTGTCAATGTCATTGTGTTTTTAATTTCAAATTCCACTTGTTCATCATTGGTACATAGGAAAGCAATTGAGTTTTGTACATTAACCTTATATCCTGCAACCCTGCTATAATTGTTTACTAGTTCCAGGAGTTTTTTGATTGATTCTTTCAGATTTTCTACATAGATGATTGTGTCATTTGCAATCAAAGACAGTTTTATTTCTTCCTTCCCAATTGTGTACATCTTTCATTTCCTTTTCTTGTCTTATTGCAATATCTAGAATTCCAGTATGATGTTGAAAAGCAATGGTGAGAAATGCCTTCTATTATATCTTAGTGGGAAAGCTTCCAGTGTCTCATCATTAAGTATGATGTTAGCAATAGATTTTTGTGGATTTTTTTATCAAGTTATAGAAATACTCCTCTATTCATTGTCAGATTTTGTCAGATGCTTTTTCTGCATCTATTGATATGATTGTGTGATTTTTCTTCTTTAGCTTGTTGATGTGGTGGATTATATTAATTTATTTTCAAATATTGAACCAGCCTTGAATATCTGAGACAAATCCTATTTGGTTGTGATGTATATTTATTTTCATACATTGTTGGATTTGATTTGCTAAAATTTTGTTGAGGATCTTGCTTAATTTTTAATCTCTCTTTAAAAAAAATTATTATGGAGCTAGATCATTTATTCACTTGTTTAGCCCCTGGATTTAAACTTGAGCAGGCCCTAGATCTTCTCTGGTTACTTTTAAGTAATAAAAGCTCCTATGATTACTTCAAATCACAAAACAGTCTGATCCCATTAGTTTAAATGTTTGTTACTCTGTAGTATACACCACTATTCACAAGGGTTAAAGATGAGTCTTTTCTGCTCTGATGGCTTTCACCATGAATTGTCTGAAGTCAAGAAAGAGATAGGAATCCATGGTGTGATGCTTCTCTCCTTACTCACCCATCACTTTTACTTCTTGACTCCATATTACTAGCTTCCATTTCTAACTTTACAAAGCTTATATCACAGAGCAGTTGGAGCAGGGTTTGAACTAGTTGGTGAGGAACAAGCAGAGCAGAAAAGTTTTTATTCAATGGGCATTGTGGTAGTGGTCTAGCATTAGTGCTCTCAAATCTTGGAAATATTTACAGCTTATTATATGAGTCATGGATATTTTCATGAGTTCTTTGGAAACATCGATTATGAAGATTTTCTGTTAGTGTCTATCATTTTAATCATGATTATTTTAAAATCTCTATTTCTTCTAATATCTGTGCCATATTTGAATCCGGTTCTATCTCTTGGCAGTATGTTGTTTATCTTGCTTTTGTGTATGCCTTGTAAGTTGTTTTGAAAACCAGACATCTAGTTTAGGATAGTAGAGACGGAGATAAATAGTTTTTGTGTGTGTGTGTGAGGAAGATTAGCCCTGAGCTAACATCCATTACCAAGCCTCCTCTTTTTGGCCCTGGGCTAACATCTGTGCCCATCTTCCTCTACTTTGTATGGGACACCACCACAGCATGGCTTGACAAGTGTTGCATCTGTCTGCCCCCAGGATCCGAACCTGTGAACTCTGGGCTGCTGAAGTGGAGTGTACAAACTTAACTGCTAAGCCACCAGGCTGGCCCCTGAAATAAATAGTTTTATTGCTTAAAATGGTGTGCATTTCCTTCTAGTAGATCTTTAATTTGATATTTTGAGTTGATCTAGTCAAGAGCTGCTGTATTGTTACCTTGCCATGCTAGTTGCTCCTAGTCACGTGCCATACACAAATGTTAACTGTTGCTGGAGCAGGATAATATAATCCCAGACCTGGAATTACTTCCATGAGTTTTCAAATGCAGTATCTCTGAAAATGAAAAATTCTCAAGGGGAAACCACCTGAGCAATCAAAAGAAGAAACAATAACCAATAAAACATCCCCCGAGGGACTCTAAATATTTTATTATCAGACACAGTCTTTAAAATAACTATGTTTGCTCTGTTCACAGGAATAAAATATAATTTTGACAGGGGATTGGAAAAGAAAGCCAAAAAAGGGAACGAAACACATTTGAAAAACAAAAAATATAGTAATTCCAAAACTAAAAAGACAAAAACAAAAAAAAATAAAAACCCAATGGAACACACTAGTAGCAATGAGCACACCTAGTACCCAGATTTTGGTTTCTAATATCATTTTCCAATAAAAGGAACCAGGACACCATGGAGAAATGGCTATTCTAGGACTGGGGCAGGAAAAATACAAGATTTTCCTGGATCACCTTATAGTGCCAGGAAATAGGGAGGGGAAAAAAAAACAAGCAAACACAATGATGGGGGTATGTGAACCAAATGCAAGGAACCACACAGGAATCAAATGAAAAAGGTACCAATGACCAAAACTGGAGCAATTTGAGCAAAAACAAAAAAATAAAATAGTATTTGATTAAAACCCAATTTATAAAATAAAATTACTCCATACTGATACAAATATGTGATTGAATAAATAAATAAGTAAGTAGTGGGGGGAGAAATCTCCCACTCAGCATTCTGAATAATTCATGTGGTAACTCTGCACTAAAGGAAGGGTTGAATAATTCTTCAATCCTTCAGTATAGGTTGCACATAGTGACTTCCTTCCAAAGAGAATAGTATAGACAGGGGGCAAACAAAAATAACTTTATAGCAGAGAAATCTGACAATCACTACTTCAGCTAGTTGGTCTATGTCAACATTAACAGTCATAAATTATGTTAATCGTGTGTACCCTTGATATAATGAAATAAACATGGAACTTTACCTATGTGATATTCCCCCCTAAAACCTAAAACCCTAGTCTTATCATAACAAATTCCAATCATCAGACATATTTTACAGGGACATCCTACAATATACCTGAACAGTAGTCTTCAAAACTGTCAAGGTTATCAAAAACAAGGAAAATCTGAGAAACTATCACAGCCAAGAGTAACCTGAGGACATAAGATGACTAAATACAATGTGGTTTCCTGCATGGTTTCTTGGAACAGAAAAGGGCATTAGATGAAAACTAAGGAAATGTCAATAAACAATAGACTTTAGTTAATAGTAATGTGTCAATATTGGTTTATTAATTGTAACAAATGCACTACATTAACATAAGATGTTAATAAAAAGGGAAGTTCTGTAAATATAAAACTATTCTAACAAATAAAGTCTATTGATTTTTTTTTTCTAAACCTCAGTGGATAGAGACAATAACAGATTCAATATGTCTGAAAAGAGAATAAGTGAACTAGAAGACAGAGTTGAAGAAAATATCCAGAATAAAGCACAGAGAGACAAAAGAATGGAAAATATGGAGGACACAGAGAGATGTCTGAACATAAATGTAATCAGATCCCCAGGAGAAGGGCAGAGAAAGGAAATAAAAGCAGCGAATGATGAGAAATGGTTAATTTTTCAAGCCTGATATATAATATCAAGACACAGATTTAAAAATTACTATTAACCCAAATCAGTTTAAATATAAAGAAAATTAGACCACAAAAAATCACAGTAAAATTGTTGAAAAGAGAAAATAGCAGTAGTACTCAGAAGGGTGGATGATAAGCATATCTTGAAAGGAGTGAGAAATAGATTGAGCAGACTTCTCAACAGAAATATTAGAAACTAAAAGATAATACACTGATATCTTCTAAGTGTTTAAAAAATCCGTTGCCAACCTAGAATTCTATACCTAATAAAAGTGTCTTTTTAAGAATAAAAGCAAAATGCAGATTTTCTTACAATAAAAACTGAGAAAATTTGCACCAGCTGGTCCTCCTCAAGTAAATTGTTGTATATTTCTCAGGCAGAAGAAACGCGATCCCAGATGAAAGGTTTAATACAAATGAAGTAATGAAAAGAGTAAAAATTAAGGTAAATAAAAATGGATATTGACAGGAAGGGTGTCCCAAAATTCTTAGAACATTTAAAGTTACTTAAGCTATTTAAACTCATAACTGCACTTAGACAAGTGGGGCACACTGATGTATCATCTTGTGATTTAACAGTAACAGCAATTAAGTGAAAGAGAAGTCTTGGTGATGGTCAATATATCAACTAATATTTGACTTTTATAAGTGAAGATGTAGTAACGATTCTGGCATGAGTTTTGATGTTTGACCACTGACAGGATTAGTGTTCACTCTTCCCTTCCCTCTCACCACACATCTGGTGTTTTAGATAAGGAAACCCACAGGGACCTCTTGATCCCTCTGCACTGTGAGAAGTTTGAGCTCCTCAGCCCTAGACATATGCAGACCCTTCTCTAGCCCCCTCTCTTAGCTATGTTCATGTTTAATTGGTTCAAAATATGATCACTTCCCTTCATTCTTTTTTTTCAGATATTAATATTCAAAAATAAATTGTTTTAGTCTTTTAATAAGGTAATTTTGTTATTTTAAGGAAATGATAGTAACTAAGTCTATTTAGCTGGACCCTAACTGTGTATATATGTGTGTTAGTGTGTGTATGCATGCTTGATCAGCATGATTATACCAAATAAAGGAGAAAACTCTACTCAAAGAATTTTAAACTGCTGAAATCAAACAGATGAATAATGTTCCAGTTCTGAAAAATAATGACTAATATAATATAAATAATATTACTATCTTTTTCTTTTAAGTTTAGATGTGTAGTATTATAAGGAATGGAAAGGCCAATCAAGCAAATATGAGCCACAGAAATAGACTGTGTGTGTGTGTGTGTGTGTGTGTGTGTGTGAGTGTGTATGTTCAGATGAAGATTTTAAATACCTTGGAAAAGTTCAATAAATTGAAGGACATCATTTTATACTAAAAAACAGTATACATTATTAAATATAATTATGGAAACTGGAAAATCTCTTTGTTCTTCAAATCTTCCACCTGGAGGAAAGTTGGGTGCCTGTCTCGGTTCCAACAATGGCTGTACAGTCCTGGTAGCAGCTCTATGTGCACCTGGTCGTGGAGAACCGTCAAAACCATCAACCAGCGAACATTTTTACTCCTACTCATCCTATTCTTCTGTTTAATCTTTTAACTATTTTTATTCTTATGAGAGTAATAAATGTATGTAGTCTAATAAGTCACCTACCGCTACAAGGCTATAATAAAACATTAGAACTCTCATGCCCCCTTTACCCCATTCTCAGTCTGCCTCCTGACAAATGTTTTCACCTTTTTTGAAGTTTTGTTTATTTCCATATTTGAAAATTACATATTTTACTGCTATTTTTTGAAGTGTCAACTTCAGACATTTTCTCATTTTATGAAAGGTAAAGAATTATCACTCAATTGCTATTCTTGCTCCCTTCCTATGTCCTTCTAAATTAATGTTATGATGTTTTATTAAATCAATATTTCTGCATCATGATAAACTATGGAAATATTGTGTTTACCATGATTGCATTTCCTTTCCTCTCTTCCTGTAGATAATATTGCTTTAAAAAAATCATGTATTTTCAGATACATGCATCACATAATTTCCTAAATTTTAGACTGTTGCAGAGCCATCATGCTGAGAAAGCTCTTCACTCTGTACTAGACTTCTCTTGGCATTCGCCTCTGGTAAATACACTATTTGCTGGATCCCACATCTTTTTCTCTTCTTTAAATTTAATTTATCACACTTAGGAAACATATTTTCTAGTTGCTTCTTTTATTTTTGGTGAGGAAGATTGGACCTGAGCTAACATGTTGCCAATCTTCCTCTTTTTGCTTGAGGAAGATAGTTACTGAGCTAACATCTGTGTCAATCTTCCTGGATGTTTTGTATGTGAGATGCCACCATAGCATGGCTTGAAGCATGGTATGTAGGTCTGCACCTGGGATCCGAACCTGCAAACCCCAGGCTGGTAAAGCAGAACACACAAACTTAATCACTACACCACCTGGCCAGCCCTTCTAGTTGTTTCTTGAGATAAGGTGTAAGGTCGGTTAATTTTTATCACTTTGAAAATTCCTTTCTTTTGTGCTCTCTCCTCATAGTTTACCAAGTTTCAGAATTTCTAGGTTAAAATTATTTTTCTCAGAATTTTGACTGCTTTGTTTCATTGTCTTCAAACTTCCAGTGCTAGAGAATTCTAATGTCATTTATATCCCAGTTCCTTTCTATGTAACAGATTGTTTTATTCATTTTTAACAAAACTTTAGAATTTTTCTTTATCCCTGGTTTTCTAAAATTTAGTTAAAAGGTGCACTTTGTGGGCCTGTTTTAATTCATTTTTTTTCTAGGTTTTGGTGAGTTATTTCATTCAATTTCTGAAAATATTTTTGAATAATTTCTTGGGTAAATTCCTCTCCTTTATTCATTCTTTGTCTGGATTCTTATTAATTGTGTATTAAATGTCTTAGATTAATCCTCAACATTTTCTTTCAATTATCCATCTCTTCCTTTTAGTTCCAGTTTTTTGGAGGTTTTCTCAACTTTACCTTCTATTGTTTCTATCATCTTTTTTATTATAATATGTATTTTATTTGTGCAAACTCTTCTTCTCTGACGTCACATTTTTAATTGCATCCTTTTCTATTTCAGAGAATGCAACATCTACTCAGCAGTGGTGATGAACAAGTTAACTTCTTCTTGTCATTCTCTACATCAGACATTCTGTTAAATCATTCACCATTCACTTAAAAAAAATTAGTAGACTATTTTTAGAGCGGTTTAGTTTCACAGTAGAACAGAGTGGAAAGCACAGAGAGTTTCCATATACTCCCTCCCCTCCCTGCACGGTTTCCTATTATTAGCATCTTACATTAGCATGGTACATTTGTTATAATTGCTGAATCAACACTGACATGTCATTATCAACCAAAGTCCCTAGTTTACATTAGAGTTATGTTGGCTTTGTATATTCTCTGAGTTTGAAAGATGTATAATAACAAGTATCCACCTTGTTGGTATCATACAGAATAGTTTCACAGCCCTAAAAGTCCCCTGGGCTCCACCTGTTTGACCCTCTTTCTCCCTGAAATTCCTGAGAACTACTGATCTTTTTACTGCCTCAATAGTTTTGCCTTTTTCAGAGTATCATAGAGTTGGAATCACATACTATGTAGACTTTTAAGATTGGCTTCTTTCACTTCAAAATATGCATGTAAGTTTTCTCTGTGTTTTTTCTGGCTTGACAGCTAATTTATTTTTAGGTCTGAGTAACATTCCATCGTATGAATGTACCATAGTTTATCCATTCACCCATTGAAGGACAGCTTGGTTGCTTGTAAATTTTGGCAATTATGAATAAAGCTGCTATGAACATTCATGTGTAGGTTTTTGTGTGGACACAGATTCTCAACCCATGTTAGTAACTACCAAGGAGCATGATTGCTAGACTGTTTGGTAAGAGTATGTTTACCTTTCAAAGAAGCTGCCAAACTGACTTCCAAAGTTGCTGTACCATTTTTCATTCTCATCTGCGATGAAGGAGAGTTGCTGTTACTCCATGCCCTCACCAGCATTTGATGTTGTCAGCCTTTAGGATTTTAGCCATTCTATTGTGGCATCTCATTGTTTTTTAAATTTGCAATTCCCCAATGATGTCTGATATTGAATATCTTTTCATATGCTTAGCTGCAAACTTTATATCTTCTTTAGTAAGATAGTTCAGATCTTTTTCCCATTTTTCAGTTGAGTTTTTTGTTTTCTTATCATTGAGTTTTAAGAATTCTTTGTAGATTTTGGATAAGAATCCTTTATCAGATATGTCTTTTGCAAATATTTTCTCTCAGTCTGTGGCTTGTCCTCTCATTCTCTTGACAGCGTCTTCTGCACAATAGCTCCATCCACTCTTCAGCATCCAAAAATATGACCTCCTCCATTTTCTTTGATAGTGTGCTATAAATATATAGTTACATACACATACATATATATAGAGAGAGATAGCATTTACCATATACTATATGTATTGCTATATATATGTATATATGAATATATGTATAGTTTTATTTATGTTATCTTATTTAATCCTTGGTCCTGATAACCCAGTCTAAAATTCATCACCTTCCCCTCATCATTTATCACAATATTGCATTTTTTGCCCTATTTTCTTTATAATATTTATCACTTCCAATTCACTTTTCCTTACCACTGTATCAGCTCCCATGAGAGCAGAGACTTTGTTTCTCTTGCACATATAAGAGTATCTGCCACATTTGGTCATTCAATACGTATTTGTTGGATTGGTGAATGTAGAGACAGTTTTCCAACTTCACATACTATTATATAATTTTATGAGAGTTGTCCTTTTTTTCTTTGTCTTCTGAAATTGTGATGTGTCATTTTATAATCTAATCTAAATATAAGTTAAATATTACTAATTATTAAATCAAAACTGGGTACCAATTTTATCACTGATGATATATTAAAAATTACAAACACTAGACTTTTATTGAAAGAAAAATATTATTTATGTTTATTTAACAAACATATTGTGCAAGGAAATAGGATAAGGGTAAGGGGGATTCATAATATAATCAGGCATATTACCTTTATTATTAAGAAGCTCATGGGTATAGAGAAATAATGATACATGCACATAAATAGCTAGAATATAAAGCAAAACATTTGTATCATAATCTGATGATACAAAAAATGTAATGGCTTTCAGAAATAACAGTCTTTACCTCCACAGATGACTTGTACTTGATAAATTTCATTAAAATTTGTGCTTGCTAAATAAATATGCTGCACTTCACAATTCTCACTCTGTTTCACTGTTTTAAATTTGAATACAATTTAAAACTCTAAGAGGTTTACATTGATTGACAGAATTGAACCTGAGTTCTTTTTTTTTGTATTTATAATTATTGTGCTATTACTTATTTGGAATGTAGTGTGTTTGTTCAAGAATATTAGTATCATTATGCAAAAAGCAAGCTTGACCGTACTGAATGAGTGTAAGTGTGTTCTTGAAAATGAACACATTTAGTTATGTCCAGAGTGCACTGGCTGACTACAGAACTGGAAGTTATTGAATGAATTTATGTACAGAAAGTGATGTTCATTGCAGGATAAGTAAAAAGCTCTAATTTGAAGCTTACATACATGTTATTAAAACTCAACCACAATTTCAGCAACTGTTTGGAATTTAGACCAGCAAAAGCTTTGGTTTACATTTTTCAGGAAGGAGTATTTTATTTCAGACATCATTTAGAATTGCTTGAGTGATAATAAATAGCAGACAGACTTTCCTTGAGTTTTATTGTTTAATAATTCCCTACAGATAATACACCCGCCATTTCTCACCATCCCCTATCCCATGTTGCATACATCCAGTATAGACTGCTCTCATCATCTGCCCTTAGTATGCCGTTAGGTTAGGTGAGGAGCAGAAGAACAGGCAACATTATGGAATTATTTTGCAAACATTAAAATCTAGTAGGGGGAATGGTCAGATTGAGGCATAAAGCATTGCTATGTTACCACTAGGCATAGAGAGGTAATGAAAGCTTTTGAGCAGTGAAGTCACTGTTGGACAGAAAGATAATAGAGAAAAAACTAGATGTGGAGAGTCTGAAAGGAACTAAAGTATGAAAGATGAGTAGAAATGATGACAAACTAAAATATTAATACTATGAATAGACAAAAAATTAAGATATTGATACTGGGAATAAATAGAAGTTCATTAATATAAGGTAGAAGAAGACAGATATGGACTATATATAAATACATAATGACATTTGATATAACATTACTTCCCTTTTTCATAGAGTTACTTGGTTGATTGATGAGACAAATATGTTGAAGTCTGTGAATCTGTACTTCAACAGGACATTTGGCATTTCTCATGATGGCTTTCTGAGTCAGACAGAAAACTGAAGCAGAGCCACATCTCCTTAGAACCAACTTTGACTATGAAGAGTAATTACTTGCTAAAATAAAATGGTAAAAGTATTCCAAAACAGTAATATCAGAAAAATATTAGTGTAATCATACTTGTATCTTAGACGTTTAATAATAAAAGTGTTCTAAGGAAAGATAGATCTCCATAATATGAAGCTTGCAAAAAACCTAATTCTTTTTTGGGGCTGGCCCCATGGCCTATGGTTAAGTTCCGTGCACTCTGCTTCAG
This sequence comes from Tapirus indicus, assembly GCA_031878705.1. Classification (NCBI taxonomy): domain Eukaryota; kingdom Metazoa; phylum Chordata; class Mammalia; order Perissodactyla; family Tapiridae; genus Tapirus; species Tapirus indicus. The sequence continues at coordinate 133,269,314 of CM062919.1, read as the reverse complement.
TGCCTGGGTTTGGCTCCCGGTCACAGACCTACACCACTCCTCAGCAGCCATGTTGTGGTGGCAACGCACATACAAAACAGAGAAAGATTGGCACGCATGTTAGCTCAGGGTGAATCTTCCTCAGCAAAAATACATAAATAAATAAATTAATACTTTTTGGTATAAACCCAAACATTGTAGTTGTGAAAGAAAATGTGAAGATATCTAGAAATTCTGAGGGGTTGTCAATAAATTATCTAATGATCTCACAATGAAAATATGTGGTACAGCAAAAATCAAACTTAGATGACCTGTAGGAAGAGTGACATTAATTCTAAAGCCTGAGATGAACTGAGACTTGACAAAATGGTCAGAAATAAAAGTGAATATTTTTCCTTCTGTCTCCTAACCTCGATTCTGCCTAGTATGTAATCTTTTGGGCTACGTGTTTGTTCAGGAATGATCTAATCTCTATAGCTAAGGGAAATTATTCCCTGCCAATGCACAAACACATCAATTCATGCTTATGACAGATTTCAATAACTCCAGGGAAGAGTAGAGTTGCATGTTACTGACATTATCATTAGTCATTCAGAAATGGCTCAGCCAAGAGTTTTATTATCTAAGATTACACAAATAGACTAGTGACCTGATATCTTGTCCAAATCAAACTGCATGTAGCTCATTCTTCATAATACCATGCCCTTCTGTTTCTATCCCCATCTTGGCTACTATAGCTGGCAGATTTCAGCTATTTAACTTGTTCATGTAATTTCTCATTCAACACTCATGTATGTGGATTCAAGATGTTTGGAAATTCTTTTACTTTTGTCTCTTAATGTATTCATTTATTTGTAATGTTCATGTGACCATCAGATTTACTGAACATGTATTTTATGCAAAACCTTGGTTCAGTGCTTTGCAATATTCAGATGAATAATAATGGAGATTTTAAAATCAGGAGATTTTCAAATAAGGAGATTTAAGTATATTTGAAGTGAAAGGTATGCACAGATAATATTACAGTTCCAGGTGGACAGTGATAAGATCCATAAGAGAGGTATAGACAATTTGATATGGGAGTTCAGAAGTAAAAGAGACAATTTTTGAAATATAATATACAATATTTGAGAATAAAAATTTATTTTACATTTTGTCTTTAGTGTAGGAGGGAGATTCAAAACAAATTGATGATTATCTCTTTATCACCTTTAAACTTTTGATAAAAATACCTACATTTTGAGGATTGGTATTTAAAAATTACTAAGAAGTAGATGAACACAGTTAATGAAAAAAATTTGCTTTAATGAAATGGAATCTTTATTCTTGTACCTTTTAGGAGCTTAATTTGAAAAAGAACCTTAACATGATTTATTTGGTAGCCATATTGATTCATGGGTTTAGATCACTTTATATGCATTGGTAATGCATTTTAAAATATTCAAAATTAGCAATTAATTCCTAATTGTGAACCCAATGAATACCACTCCTCAATTTTTATGTGATTTGTCTTTTTAATTTTTAATGTTGATTACATTCTTCTTCAAATTCCTTCCTGTATTGATTTCCATTTTATCACAAATTTTTATTTCTCTCCCACCTCACTAACATTTCTTCTTGTCATGTTGTCCTGGAATTTCTGTCTCTTTATATCCCAAAGATACAGAGCGTCTTGAATTTTCCAGCCTCATCACCCTCTTCTTGCTCTCAACTCTCCCTAGATGCTTCCATTGATTTTGGATTTATGAATACTACTGATGCTGATGACTCCTAAATCTTATATCCAACATAGACCTTGCTCTTGAACTACAAATTTATGTAGCAATTGTCTATGCAAATGGACCACAGGGATCTCAAACTCAGTATGTCCAAAAAGAAACCTACCTTTTGCACTTTATAAATCTACTCCTCGCAGAGAATTTCAAGTCTCTATTAATGGCCTCACAATATCATCAATAGCCTAAAGTAGAAAACAGGATTTCATCCAAAATCATCCTCTAACTTTCCACATTCACTTGCTCACCAACTTTGTTGGTATTACCTCCTACATATTCTTTAAATCAGTTCTATCTTCTTTCTCTCCAACGACTCTACCTCTGGATAGTAACAACAAGTTCTGTGGCTCTATCATAATCTGTGACCAGTCTTTGTTTTATGGCCATAACCAAATACTCTTTCAAGACTAGAAATCTTATGTCACATCCATACCCAAGCCCAGTCTAAAACCTTCAGGCTAAAGCCTCATTCCTTTTGCCTGGCATACAGAATCCTCCAGATGTATATCCAGGCAATACTTATGCATCCTCGTTCCTTATACCTTATGTCACATTTATACTGAATTACAAGCAGTTACCTTGATGCACTGTGTTGTGACGCACTGTGTTATGCTACTGAGCTTCTCTTTTTGCCTGACGCAGTGCCTTTTCCCCTTATCTATCTAGCAAACGCCTTCTCATCATAGGACAGCCTGTCTCCTGAAGCCACCTCCCTTATTCTTTCTGTCAGATTTCACTTCTTTTATTATTGCTCCCCTTATGTACTGTCTGCATGCTATTCATACTGCATTTATTACAACTATCCTGTGAATAGAGGTTTCCCCAGTATTTGCTCCTCAGAGTTTAGCACTGTGTCTGGTGTACAGTAGGATCTCATTTATAGTTGCTTAAACATATGAATGATTAATTCTATTGGATCATTTTTTCTTAATTAAATGAGCTAATAAAACAGTCTTTGAGATTTAATAAGGATCACTTCCCCTAGAGTGAAAGCTAAAGCAGATAAATACGCTGATGGAAGTAGTTAACTAAATAAAATCAAAAGAGGAAAGAATGGAGAAAGAGGAAAGGCTGTAAAGAGAATGGTGAAAAGCCAATAAAAAGTGTCTGCCACAATGGCATTATTTTGGTAATGATTTCTCAGTGATGACAAATATTGAATATTTATGACATTGAAATTATAAAAAAAGTGGGACACCACATTTATTATATACATACATACACATATACAAGTGCGTACGTAACACACATCTATTGGGCGTTCCTATATTTTATAATACATTATGTCATATAAAATTATTCTTTTTGTTCAAATTTATGTCAGCTGTTTCCCACTACTAGAGAAAATAGACTTCTAAATAAAGAGAATGTGGGAAGGAGGGAGGCAATAATATCCTGGTGGTGATTTAGTGGCTGAGCCAGCTGATAGCTATTCAGCAAGAGAACGACTCTTGAAGAGGATTGTGAATTAAGCTGGCTGAAACTCAACAGTTCTGGAAAAAAAAACAACACAGATTTAGCCAAGAGGAAGTAAAGGACTGAGTACTGTTAAAGACTTAATGAAACAGATGGCCCATTGTTTTGCAATGGAGCCACTACAATCAAATCTGTTTTTAACCCATTTTAAAGACTTGTGTATTGATGTTTCAAAAAGTAGACTCTAATCCTAGAGAATCCATCAAGTCATAACATTTCTGTCCTGAACAGCTGAGTGATAGTGGTGAACTGAAATATTGCTTAAAAGAATGAATTTGCAAAGGGATCTGTATTTATTTTTTTAATCTGAGATACTTTAATTTGTGTCTTGGATATATTTCTTCATGAAAGAATGGAAGAGCAGAGTAGGAAAATGTAACATTAATTAGTGGTCATCAACTTCTATGTTGGTAAAATTGAAATAACCACAAATTATGAGATCCTCAATAATAGAATAAACACGGTTATTCAATGACATATCATTTTATAACTAATTTACCATATGTAAACTAGCAAAAGTAGTACCCAATTCCAACTTACACTCCATTCACAGGGAGGAGATATACCCTCAGTTTGAATAAGACCATCATGCTGGGGACATTTGTTTGCTGCAATTAGAAATACATCGACAGCTCTTTCTCGCTCCAGATATTCTTGCTGTGTTTCTAACCTTTCTTTTCACCTGCTTTCAAATTTTGTTTTCAAGACAAGGTTTGTAATATTTAATCACCTATTGTTGAATTATTGATATTAAATATGCTGTTTATTTATTCATTCAGCCTTTTCCCCTGAAACATGTAGTAGAGTCGAACACTAGCCTCTTCCTTTGCCATGAATACCCACCAATTTTTCTCTGTGAATAGCGCAAAATAGTTGATTATTTGTCACTTTTAGTTAAAAGGAACAGCGTCTTTAGAAAGTGGGGTACTGACATAGTGTTGATGATGGAATTGCTTCCCTATTCACTGCTCTATGTCTCTCTTCTTGTTATCCAGCATTTTCTTGAAGGGGTCTTCTGTACTCATTATCAGCAGATTCTCAAGTGCCATTCTTTATTCTGAACTATCTTGATTTTGTCTCAGCCACTGTTTTGAATTTATCTTACTTAGTTCTTCAATTTATTTAATTGCCGAAAACAAATGTTTCTTTTCGGATCTCATCCTGCTTAAAATCTCTGCTGTGTTTCTATTAGTCCCCGGCTTTTTGTGTCTCTCAAGTGGCAAGTACTGTAGCTCCATTTGAAGGGTCAGCTCGTCACCTTCCCTGAGCCAGCCAATTACCTCCAGCCCCTGCGCTGTTTATCATCAGTTTCAGCTCTCCAGTCTTTGAGGTCCAGCCTCGCTGCTGTGGATCCGGTTTTTTGCTCTGAGTTCTAAGCAGATATGAACTTGCCAAATTCCAGTTTTTTGAACTGTTTTACCTGTCTGAGAGGCACAGATCCCTGTCCAGCTCCCCCTAGTCAAGAGCTGTTAGGATTAGCATCATAAACTCTTGCCAGCCTTTACTTTAATCTACATAAGAATCCCTTTGAGATGGCTGTTTAAAATGCAGATTCATAAACCCTTATGAATTGGGAGTCTGAAAGTGATAAGGCCAATAAATCTACATTTTAACAAGTATCTTCCTGTGATTGTGACTTGCTGGTCTTGGAAGCTACTCAGAAAACAAACAAGTTAGTGATGAGACAATAACTAGGATGTTTTCTAAAACTATGACATTTATAGCTGCTTGATATTGAGCATCATCTACCATCTTTATTTCTTGCTGTTATCCCTCATTTGAAAATGTATACATTCTTATGTTAAAACATGCCTAAATAGGGACTGGCCCTGTGGGGTAGCAGTTAAATTCGTTCCTGTGCTCTGCTTCTGGCAGCCCGGGGTTTGCAGGCCTGGATCCCGGTCATGGACCGACACACCGCTTGTCAAGCCATGCTGTGGTGGCATCCCATATACAGTAGAGAAAGATGGGCATGGATGTTAGGCCAGGGCCAGTCTTCCTCAACAAAAAGAGGCGGATTGGCAACAGATGTTAGCTCAGGGCTAATCTTCCTCACACACACACAAAAAATGCCTGAATCAAGTTTGCTATCCTTTTGCTAATTTTTTGTCCTGTCCTATTGCATCATGTAAAATATTTTGAGCTGGAGGTTGTCTGCCTATAAGTGGCTTCAACAATGAGGATATTTATTAACCCTAATGACACAATGTCAGAGGGTTGCAGTATTACGGTTAGTTTGATGACTCAATAATGTTATCAAGGACCTAAATTCTTCTGTCCTTTTTGCTATGTCATCATAAGTGTACTGATATTCACCTGCAGGCTTGACCCCTTAGAAGTACGAAATAGGAAATCACACACAGTTAAAACAGCTGTCACAGCTTTGGGTATCATGTCTTCAAACAATTATGTCCAAATGCAGGAAAGAGGAGAAGAAACTTTTCATCATGTTTCTCTCTCCCTTTATCTGGGAGAATTCATTTTTTTTTTTTTTTTTTTGCAAAAGACTTCTTCATATGACTGAATGTCCAAAAGCATTCTACATGCTGACCTCATCTTAATCAGTGTAAGGATATCAGGATCAGTATATACAGCAGGATCTCAGGCTACAGAAGGATCCCAGGCTCTCTGAGCAAAATTATCCACAAATCAAAAACAAAACAAAACAATATTCTATTCATCTGATTATTTTATGAGCGGATAAGTAACATTTAAAATTGATATGTTGTTATAAGTTATTTTAATTAAATATGTATATATATATAAATTAACAAACTAAATATGATATTTTCCAGTATTATCTAAAACCCTGGACTTGATACATTGAAGCTGGACAACAAAGATTTTGTTTTTGTTTTTTGCTGGGAAAGATTCTTTCTGAGCTAACATCTGTTGCTAATCTTCCTCTCTCTTTTATTTTTCCTCCCCAAAGCCCCAGTACATAGTTGTATACTCTAGTTGTAATTCCTTCTAGTTCCTCTATGTGAGCCACCACCACAGCATGACTACCGACAGATGAGCGGTGTGGTTCCGCTCCTGGGAACTGAACCCAGGCCACTGAAGCTGAATGTGCCGAACTTTAACTGCTAGGTCCATCAGGGCTGGCTCCCAACAAAGTTTTCAATGGATCTTCTCAGTGGCCAAATGGAATCCACTTATATTTGATATTGACAAATGGTCAAGATTGTTATATGTGTTATGTGTGATATATCATTTATATTGGAAGTCTTTTTGAATTGACATATTGGTTATACTTAGATACTTCCTGATAAAACTCTTTATGTGTATACATAACCAACCTTCTCCCCTAGGTCTCTTCCTACTCTTCTTGTTGATTCATATCTATTAATAATCTCACACGTGTTGTCGATTTTCAAAGGTTTTGTTTTCAGTCCTCTTTGCTTCCTGGTTAGACATGACCATTCTAGGAATTTCATTTAATTACATTATTCAACTGCTAAACAAAACTATGGAGAAGATTCAGAAATCTGTTACTCTAGCTTTGATCTTTCTTTCATGTTTCCGCCTACTGACAATACTAAATATAATTAGTATTTATCCAAAGCAGGGACTATTTTTCCATCCCAGTGCTCTCACCTAAATCTGCTTCTTTTGTCTGGTTTAATCCTATGACTATGGTTCTTCAATCACTATTGTTGTCTAAAATAACATTTTTGGCAAACTCATTCTAGTTAGATTATACTGTACTAGTTAATGTGGGTAAAGAAAAATGAAAAAGACATTATCAGTGCCATCAGTATCTCTAAGACTTAAAAAGGATATAAGCTATGCCAGAGATAATTATAAGAACAGTTATTCATTCAACTGTTTGGAGTTATCATCAATGCTTCTCTTTCTGTTGTATCCTGCATACACAGAATTAGCAAATCCTTTTGACTCCACATAGAAAATAAAACTATTTCTCAGGACCTCTACCGCTACAAGGTAGAAACCACCATCATCTTTAACAGGTGGTTTTGTAACTGATTCTTAACTAGTCTGGCTGTCTTAATCATACAAAGACACACACATACACACTTTTCCCTACAGCAACTAGAGTGAACCTCTGCTCAAAATCCAGTGATCTCCATTCTTTCTCAGAATAAAAGCAAGAGTCCTTACAGTGGCCTGAAGACCTTACGTGAACTTCACCTCCACTCTCTTCTCAGACTCAACTCCTAACAAACTCAGCCTTGATTTGCTCTCTCTAGTATCCACACAGGGCATCTGGCATCAGGGCCTTCACAGGGCCATTTTCTCTGTGTGGAATGCCCTTTCCCTATACATCCTCGAGGCTTTCTTCCTCAATTCCTTTAGGTTTTTGTTCAAAAGATATCTTAACAAGAAGCTTTCTATGACCTCCATATTTGGAATAGTGCAATCCATCTCCAGTACTTTTAAGTGCTCTGCCACTTGTATTTTTTCCTTTGTAGTTACCTGGTGATCTATCTATCAATCCAGCTATCTATCTATCTATCTATCTACCTGTCTATCATCTATCTAATGTCTCCCCATAAAAAATAGAAGCTCCATGAGAGTGGGGAGTTTTTCTATTCCTTCATTACTGTATTTCTAGTGTGTAACATAACGCCTAACATATAAAAAGTGCTCAATAAATATTTATTAAGTGAATCAATAAATAAATACTATGGAATATACAAATAATTTCTAAAATTGGGTGGGGGAAGGAAAGTGGAGTAAAGGGAATTGATATTTTACGAATTCCCACTCAAGTATACATATCGTTCTTTGCATAATGTTACAGCATATGCCAATCTTGACGATATGGCAACATCAAATATAAAGTGATTTCTATTTTCCCATTGAAAAGATCCATTAAATAGTTTTTTGGCTGACTTGAATGTATAAATTCCAGAATTTTGATAACATTGAAAAAATATATCATATTTAATTTGTTTGTTTATAACAATTAAAATAACAGAATGTATTAATTTTAAATAGTACTTTTCTTGCAATACTTGAAAATATTTTATTCAAGTACTTATACTCCTCTTTGACATTAATGTCATCAGCTAACACAGTCCCTGTCTCCTAGTCTCCTTCATCTAAATTGTTTAAGACAAATCATGTGTGATGCAAGATATTGCAACCCCAATTAACAAGTTCCCATAGTACTGAAATTAGGAGAATGATTTTCCTTTTAATACTTTTTTCTTATAGATATAATTGTGATATTCACAGTGTAACAACTTATTGTATAGTTGCCCAATAATCTTTTACAAGCTTTTGTCTTTTCTCTCTCTTTAAAGATGATAAGGATAACTTCCAATTATGAGAGCACATACCCAGGAAGGATGACCAAATCTGTTTTGTTGTTGTTGTTTTGCTCTTGTTTGACTAATAACGTCAGGTCACCTCTGTAAGTATCCTGATCTAGAGATAACTGTCTTGCTTAATATATATCTTTCTTAAAAAAAAAAGACACTCTATAAAACAAAAGTCTGTAAGAGCTTGAAGTGAGGTGCTGTACATTTTCCAAGGGCTAATTTTCAAGAAAAAAAACTCACACAGTGTTTGCACGTATGTAATCATCTGTCTCATTTAATAAATATAGCTTCTCTGAGTTGGGTATTGTGGACTCCATGAGTGGAAAGAAAGAGAGGGTAGATTTCTGCTGTAGGATTTCAGAAGTGTCTTGAGGAAAGTGGATAAAAGGTGAGATGTAGATATGATTTAGATAAAGGAAATGATGGACTGGGTCATTCCAGGTGGAAGGAGAGGGATATGTAAAAGCATGGCTTTAGAGAGAGGTGTAGGCTAAGAGTGGAAGAAATGAAAGCCCTCTTCATCACACACTAGTACTTCTGGTTTGGCCAGAACTTCAGTATTACAAAGGCTGAAAAGGGCACGTGATTTTATGATGCAAGACTTGCCTATCTTGATAAGAAGATTGGTCTTTAATCCATAGTGAGGAGATACTGCAAATTTCTACAAAGTGAGGATGATTGTGGCTCTATCATATTTCTGCTATTTACCCATGGATTACATCATTTAATCATTATAATAATCCTGAGAGAAACATACTATTTTCATTTGACAGATGAGAAACAGCCAATATTATAGAAATAAAATAGTGCTCCCAAGTCACATTTTAAAATAGACCTGAAATTCCTTCTCTCTTATGTTTTGAGTTGTCTTCTATCTCTACGTTAACAAGAGAACAGTGTGTAGAACAGTTTGGAAGGGAAGAGACTAAAAAGAGGAGCAGGGAGATGAGCTGGGAAGGTATTGAAGTAGCCTAGGTTAGAGGCAATGAGAGTTTTAATGCAAACGAAGGAGTGAGCATAAGGGAACTTTATATCTGTAATTAACAGAGGTGAACAATTTATCTGCTGTTAAATTTAGTTTTAAAGAATATTGGAAAATATTGGTGACAAGAGATATTTGATGATATAGTTTCAATATAATAAGAAAAGTACGAGATTATTAACCCTAATATTAACCTCATTTAAAGTTGTTAAGTGGACCTGCTATTTACCTTAGACACATAAAAAAACAAAGTTAGGTAGAATTTTATGTTAAGAGTAATAACAATGTGAGCATCACTGGATTTCCTCTCTGTTGTTCACTCATTGGAAACATAACACCAATTTTCATATAAACAATATTCTAAGGTATGTTTTTTTATTATCAGCAATGTAATAACATCAATTAGCAGTTTATTTCAAAAGTTCCTTTCATCCAAAGAACTCAAAGTTATCATAAATATTAATTACATTTAAAAGTTTCTGAGGGGTAGATTCATTTATATAAACTTCTCTGATAGAATCACTTACAATAATGGTGTTAAATAACAATATTCCTGCCACTCAGACATTTTGAAAAACAGGATTAACATAAGTCTTGACAAAATGGAAGCTGATAGAGAATTTTATTTTATGGCGTAGTTTTTTCATTGTCCACACATTCTTCATAAACTCATCTCTAAATTACAATGACATTCTCAAAAAATACATACCAGGGATCAGAGAGGCAGATTTTCACTGTAGCTAATGAAGTGTAAGCTTTTGGATCCCTCACTTGCACATCCACTTCCATGGCCCTGGGAGGTGTCCTAGAAATGTGCTGTCCACGAGGTCTCAGGCATATGATACTCAAGTCCATAGATGTATGTGGAAGATGAAACTACCTTGATATTACTTCCTGGGTAAATGAGTTCATATTTGTGGCCCTGATTTGAGAAAAGAAGTTTACACTCCTCACTTGTGACATTAGCAAGTATACATTCCAGCCAAAAATATCAAACAATAGTTTGCTCATAAGAGCAATTTCAGGGAGCATTATATAGGGAGGTAAAACAAGGAAGCAATGAATTTCCCAATATACTTGGAAAAATGTTTTTCTTCTTGAAAAAATAGTTTTAAGCTCCGTATGTTATATTGCTGAACTCTGATTTAATTTTGGAGTAAAAGCAATATCAGAGAAAATATTGTGATTCTTTTTGCAGCTAAACTGTATATCTGCTAGTTACCAGTTTCCAAACTAATACAAATTTTATAAGAGCAGGATGAACAGGATGAACCAAGGAATCAAGGCCTATGCTCCTTTGTAGAGGAAAAATCAACAGTAGTAGATAATCTATAATCCTGTGCAACATAAACATTGTATCTGTGAAATGAGAAGAGAGTACTAGACTTCACTGCCCTCCCCACATGCTCTGCAGATTGGGCAAGAGATCTTTCTCTTCCTAGTCAAAGGTGATTGGACCAGGGAATGACACCTGATTCTGGCAAAGGAACAGGAACTTGCAAGAAGTGTCCCAAATAAATTGAGAATTTGAACCAGGAAGCATAGAAATTACAAACACATGATAGACAAAGAAGAACTGTTCAATAGAAATTTCTAGGATGATGGAATGTGGCTGTCGAACAATTGAAATGTGGCTAGTGGGACAGATAAACTGAATTTTTATTTTTATTAAATTTAATTAATTTGAATTTAAATAGCCATGTGTGGCTAGTGCCTACCTTAGTAGACAGCAAAGATCTGGAAGGTCACAGCAGTAGTCAGGGCATGTAGCCCTGTTGTGCTAGGTGTACACTGAGTAAAAGGGGCCAATTGTGGGAGAATGCTACTCATATGAAGAAAAAAAATTAAAGAACAGAGGAACCATGTGGTCCTGGAGAGACAGAGAACATAATCTTGATTTCTGATTTTTAGTTCCTGTTTTGCATGGGACCGAACTCTTCTTTTCCCTATCATTGAATTTGGTCAGAAATCTGTCCTCTCCCAGTAAACCACATTTATACTTCAAAATAATTTATGTGAATTACTTTCAAGCAGACTTGACTTGGAGAACGAATCATACAACAAATGATAAAATGTCTCCAGAATCCCAGAGAAGCCACAGAAACAATCCCAGCCCAGCATTCCTGACACGGATCTATGGAGTAACCTGTTTTATTTCCAGTATGATGTAGTCAATAGAGCTTGAGTTCACATGTTGCATAGATCTGGGCTGATATCCCAGCTCAGTCATTGTGTGAATTTGGGAAAATTGTTCGATGTCTGTTAACACCACTTTATCATCTCTAAAATGGGATGGAGAATGGTAAATAATGGTACCAACTTCACAAGGATGTGGGTATTAGTAATAATCATGCATAGGCAGAATCTGTGATGGTGACTGGCACACGGTAACTAGTTTTCTTTTTCTCTCTTACCTGCTGCCCATGTCCAGAGCCTGCCATGCTAAGCTGCTCAGCCTGTCATGTTAAGGTGAGATCACTGGTCATGGTTCTTTTCACACGTACTGTCATCTTTGTGAGAGGAGACGAAAGGGAGATGGGGTAATTTTTAATATTCATATTGTAGAGAATAACAAGATTTAGAAGCTGTGTATAAAAATCTTCACTTAGATTGTGTTTTGTTGCCTAATTATTAGTGAAAGGCAATACCACTGAAACATTGAAACAAGATGTCATAATTAAGTTTAAATTATCCAGAAGATTCCATAGCAATCTCAAAAATATGGTTGTTTCTGATGTATTGCTATCTCCTTATCTAGACTTTGGTGAAACTAAATAAATAAATTCATGAAAGAGAAATATTCATATATAGGAACATATCTTCCTTGGGCAAGATACAATCTTTCTGAAAATGAAAAGAATCACATTAGAAATTATAATATGTTACTTTTATTCCAATCTTAAGCATGTTTGAGACAACAGAAAAATCCAATTTCTACCAAAATGTTCTCTAGGCTGTCATTTGCATACAACTGCAATGTATATGTGCTATGTATAGAAAAAAATATTGGACTGTCAAGATGAGAAATGGAAATTCTAAATACATCCCTGTTTATACATTGGTCATATTATCAATTAGATGAGTGAAATGCAGTTTGCATCTTTCTTTTAAGAGTTTTATATAAGTAATCTACACTATTGCAATCAGTTGCTGTAACTATAGCCTAATGTGGCTGGGCCTCAGTCTATTACTTTTACTCCAGGCACCGCTACCTCATCTTGATATGGAATATGAGGTTAGGCGTTTTAATGTTTGTTTAATTTAATAGAAGCAATTCCTGCACTTATTTTTTAAATGCATTTTAATTTTTTTCATATGTCTAGAGGCTAAACAAATCATAATTTAAGAGGCAAACTGGCCATTATTTTTAATTGAAATAAAAACATCACAATTTATATTTTGTGTAGACTTGCGTCTAGGTCTAAAATAACAGAATTAAAAGAAAAGCATATATCTAACAGTGACCTGCACATCTCCCAAAATCCATGTAATCAAATGAGAATTGTTTTTTCCTCTAAACTTCCTCGTCCTCCCTCTAGTATTCTTTAGCTAGATAATAAGATGTCATCACTTGTTCCCTAAGACAGTAAGTAGGAATCATCTTCAAATTCTTTCTTTTACCTATAACTTCTTTGCTTCTAATCCATAATCAGCTCCAGTCTATTATCTTTTTCAATGTCTGTCAACTTGCTTCCACTTCTCCATCACCTCTGCTCTTCCTCTAGATTAGGTACTCACTGCATCTCACTTTGAGGATCAAATAGTCACTTCAGTCCATTCTCCACACTATAACTAGAATGATTTCTATAAAATATAAATCCAGTGCTGTTACTGCTCTGCCTACAAACCAACCTAGATCTGTGTCTACATACTGTGGCTTCCCTACTCTTATAATGGAACAAATGTTTCCTTTCTTAGATCTAATCTAAACCCCCTTCCACTGAGCTCTGGATGTCTTACCATCTCAGGACATTTTCCTGCCACGTTTCTAAAATTGAAGAATTCCCTTGATTCCATATCCTCCTCTAACTACTCCTCTACTTTTATTGTTCTCCTACTGTAGAACATTCTTTTGAAATTTGGATCTGACCTCATTGTCTCCACTTCTTCACTCATCACTCAATTTCTATCTCTCTAACCAATCCATTGAAATTGCTTTTGTCAAGATCACGAATAACTTTTGTGTTGCCAAGTCCAATGACACTTCTCTGACTGTACCTTCTTTGACATCTCAGCAGCATTTTTCTTGCCTTACTTTCTGCTCTTGGATTTTATGTCATCAACCAGTCCTGATATTTTGCCTCACTAACTACTTAGTCTCTTTCACAAGTTCCTTCCCCTAAGACTTTAAATTCAGGCATATTTCAGCATTGTTCCTGCACCCTCTTTTCTATATATGCTTATTTCTTAGGGTTCTCCTCCAGTACCATATCTTTAAATATACTGTGGCCAAATTTAAATCTATAGTACTAATATTCCCATAAACATAAGACATATCCAACCATGTCATCTCCAAAATAGACAGATAAAGATAACTTTAAACCTAACATATTCAAAATAGAATTTTGAGTTCTGTCTCCTATTTTGGGTTTCCTCCATTACAGTAGATGATATCACTGATCATACAGTTACACCCAAAACCCGGGGGTTATTCTTGATTACTGTTTCTCCATCCAGTATATCAACATGCCCCTCTGAATTACTCCATTTTCATCATTTCCACTCATGACTTTGAAAATAGGCAAGGAAAACACTGAAAAAAATTGCATCTCATTAAAATTACAAATGTCCATTCATCAAACTAATAAGAGAAAGAAAAGACAAGCCACTGTGTAACTGACAAAGCACTCATCTATGAGATGTAAAGAGTGCCTATCAATGAACATATGAACAGTGGATATATATAATATCTTTATTGCTTTGTAATTCCATTATAATAACATAATAATATGAGAAATGATAACTCTTACAGCTCACTTACTAGTACAAGGCAATTTGCATTTCTTCAATATCATTTAAACCTCACAAAGTTTTGATTAAAGGAGCTATCACTATTGTCGCATTTTTATAGATGGAAAAACTGAGTTTTAGAAAACATAAGTAAATTAATAAAAATCATACAGCTTGGGGCTTGGATTTGTGTTTGAAATGGTCTAGCCTTAGAACTCAAGGACTTGTTAGGTCATGATACTCTTTTGACTTCTTTTAATTATTCTGGATCTGTACCTTCACAGAAGCGGGTTATCAAATTTCCTTTTCCTATTATTTTTGTTGCTTCAAACTTCCATATTTTGCCTGAGATATTGATCAGCACTCTCACTGACAAAATGTCTAGATCAATTTAGAAATTGGTAACCTGGGTTTGATTTTTTTTAAATAATGTCAGCCTTTGGTTTCCTTCTGGGTTGACTTCAGGACATGACTTTTATTACAGATGAGTCAAATTTCCCATTAATGTTGAGATGGCCTCCATGTTGGAACCCAGTGAGCTTTTGATTCAAATTTTCAATACATATTCTAAGTGTATAGACTGTGAGGACAAACTCAGGAAAACATCATGTTATATTTTACATATATTGTGAACAAAATTTCTAGGGATGATAATAATTCCAGTTGATCTTCACTGTGAGGAAAATTAGAATAATGGAATAGACAGTCTTACCATGTTTAGAAAGCATAATACTAAGAGAAGTATTTTAGACAAAGTGTAGATAATCTACAAACATACAAATTAAATGAAATGAGCATGACGAGATGCCACCCATGCTACCTCCGTGGCATGCACACACTCACGGAGCCACATAAAACACTTCTCTCCTGCCCTGGTCTCTATCTCAATGAATGGCACCATTCAATTGCCAAGGGCAAAAATGTGGGCACGCTGTAGATTCACTCCCATACTCAGATGGTCACTAAGGACTCCATTCTCCACTTACTCTCTCTCATAAATTTCTCTTTTGTCATTCTGACTGTTTTTTCCCCCCTTAGTTCAGGGCTTACTTATTTC
Organism: Tapirus indicus; assembly: GCA_031878705.1. NCBI lineage: Eukaryota > Metazoa > Chordata > Mammalia > Perissodactyla > Tapiridae > Tapirus > Tapirus indicus. Next base: position 133,253,807 of record CM062919.1, on the reverse strand, counting down.
TTGTTGAACCCTTGCAATACTCCTCATTGTCTCCTGATCACAGAATTTCTCTTTTTGAGTTTTACTCACCATACTCTAGCCTACTCATCTATCTAAAATGCTTATCTGGGCAGATAGAGCCAGAGATAATGAAGATCAATGGGAGGAGGGGCAGGATAAATTCTACCAAAGAAATATTTCTTAGAATATGGGGAGGTAATGTACCCAAATTTCTGAAGTGTAAGAAATAAGCTCAGTACTGAGAATGAAATAAAAAGTCAGAATTTAAGGACTAATGATTGAGGAGAGGATTTAGAATGGCTCCAGTACTGATTTTTTAAAGAAAATTTTTCTGTAATGCTGTAAGATCAAAATAGAAAAAAAAGTCCTCACATTGAGGCATTCCTAATAAATTGTGTAATAGTTTCAGAATCAATAGCTTTAAGAATTATTTTTCTAAGTTTCCATGTAACTGATTAACTACATTTCTGTCCTTTAAATCTACTGCAGTTGGATTTTTGGTTTTGATGACATTGTAAAGATTTTTACTAATATTTTGCCTACTTCTTTTAAATATTTTACCTTTAACTCATTCACCTCACAGATATTATCATTTGTTATGAAAAGTTGTGGTTGTGCAAACAGCATATCTTTAAGAAAATGACTTAAAATGCTTTTTGGACATTATTAGTTTAATCTAATTATCTGGTGGATTTTTCATTGAAATATTCAGAGTTTTTTGAAGTTAATAAAGTGTTGCAATTGACAGAATTTTTTAAATAGAATAGTCTCTCCCTAAAGTTTCCTAACATTTTTAACTTTGAATAGACATTCTGTCTCTAACATGAGGCCATCAATGCCTTAATGATGTCTCCTCATGATTTTCAGAATGCATACACGTTAGGGGCTGGCCCGGTGGAGTAGTAGTTAAGTTTGCACACTCTACTTTGATGGGCCGAGGTTTGCAGGTTTGGATCCTGGGCACGGACCAACACACCACTTGTCAAGCCATGCTGTGGTAGCGTCCCATATAAAGTAGAAGAAGATGGGCATGGATGTTAGCCCAGGGCCAATCTTCCTCAGCAAAAAGAGGAGGCTTGGCAATGGATGTTAGCTCAAGGCTAAGCTTCCTCAGAAAAAACAAACAACAAAAAACCTGAATGCATACACATTAAATGGAATCCATAGGCCACTTTAAAGCATCTCTTTATACCTGAAAAGTACTTGGCACAGTAACAGGTTTAAAAATTTCCAACAAAATGATTCAGTTGCCCAATATGTTGCTGCAGAATAACTTGTGGGTTAGCTTGAAGTTTTTACAGGCTGCCAACTTCAGATTTTCCCTATAGGCCTCCAGTCTTTCCTCGCTGAAAATTTACTTTTGTGGTCAAAGCACTTTTTCCTTTGAGGTAGATGTGGCTTCCAGTGGATGCAGTAATGCCTCCTTTTGTACTGTGGCCCATTCAGAATGTAAATACCAGTCCTACCTCAGAAGGAACTTGAGGGACAGGTTGTGTTTTGGGGAATCACATAAGGATGATGTATATGATATCAAGCACTTCAGCCTTCTATGTGGTCAGCCTCCAGCCCTTTCATAATTCTCTAGGGTAGCCCTCAGTGCATGACAATCAGAGCAGGGACAGCTCTCACTGGTCCCGTCTCTGAGCGCTGTTCTCTCTCATTGTCTCTTTCCTCCTAAGACCCAGTCAGTACCATTAAAAAAACATTTTTTTTTATTTTAAAAAAGTGCTTTTTATTTTTTAAACTTTGGAGAAATGGTTAATAAATTGAATCCTCTCTTTCTCTCCCTCTCTAGCACTTAACATTTCTCTACATGCTGACCTAATTTCCAGTTGCTGTCACCTGTGACTCTGGCTCTCTCTGGCTTCCAGAGTCCTCTCCACTCATGCGTATGCAGCAGGACCAGAGTTCTGGGCAAGTGACATCCCTTAGGACAATTTTCAACCAATAGCTGGTAGGAGTTACTGGATAAATACCCGCAAAGAATAAAGATATTTTCTCTGTTCCTCAGGTACAGTTTTTTGTGTCCACTTTTCTCTGCATATTTCTTAACTTTGCTTCTCTCTGCTGAACAGATTTCTCAGTTTTACAAGACTACATTTTCTCTCCAATAAATTTATCCTGTGTAAGTATATACAGGATCCCATATAGTCATATTATTGACTTCATCCCTGATTCTACATGACCACTAGATTCTAGTGCCTTCCACATTCTAACTGGCTAAATGGCTCAGATAGGGTGTCCTGATTATAGATTTTCAAGATAATTCAATGTAATCAACTTAGCTTATGAATTAATTCACTGCCAGTGAAGTATCCATCTAGATCCAATTATCCAAAACCTGGGAGTTGTGGTGTAATAATACGATCATAACAAATATCTTTCAATGAGATTGCAGAAGTTATATTCTTAGAGGCTGATTGGATCAAGAAGCAATCATTGGCATGTCTAATATACCCATGGAGAAATAATATTCCATAAGGTAAACTTTCTAGGGAATACTTAGGCTTTTCCTAACCAGCATCTAGATACTACTGAAAAGACTGAGTCATCAGGTTTAAGTATCTATATACACATGGTGTGAATTTTGGTCCAAGATGTACAAGAAGTAACAAATGTCTTTATTATTCTCTAATAGCATCCTCTTCAGCAAACACACAGACACACATAGTCTGCTGAAATCATAAAAATGTTTAGTGTCGTTTATTTCGAGTAATCCCCTAGCAATCCTAGATTTATGTTAACATCCCATCAGAGAGATATTTATTGTTCTCTTTCCATGGCCTTTCCCTAGTTCAAGGATTTCTGCTGTTCCCATGCTATCCTTGGGGCATAGGAATCTTTTCCAAGCCTAAGAATCCTAATGGCTAAAAATCTCACCTCCTTAGAAGTGCAAAAATCCATTTCTTTTTAGGATTTGTCTCCTATATAGAGTATTATTGGGCTTAAAACCTACATCCAAGCTGCTCTAGAATGCATAGAGCGGTTTACATTCCCCAGCTCAAGGATATTAAGAGAGAGAGATAAGTGAGGTACTTGCCTTGGGCACAAAATTTAATGGGACAACAAAAATCTCAGTAATCAAGATTAATAATATTTAATGCAACTTTTAAAAATCAAAATTAAAGCAAAAATGCATGTCAAACAAAGTATGAAAGTTTTAAATAAAGACAGGATAAGTATTACTGATTTTTCCTTTTGCCACAGGTTCAAATATGGCTCAGAATAGTGCGGTTGGCCACATCCCTTTCCTAAGTCAATGAAGCACTGAACATGCTATTTATTTACACAGAGGAGAAAGGAAAGAAGGAACTACATGTGTTAACTCTCAAAATATTATCCAGAGAAATATGGAGGAGTTGCTCTTTGGAGAATAATCTGTCAAGAACAGAAGCCTGAATGCACATATTTGGAATGTAATTCTCTTGAAATTCCCTGTTAGGATGAACCACTTGCTAAAATATCTAATACCAACTTTTGAAGCCTGATGAAAAGCTTGAAACCTCACATTCTTTGTGTTCATGATGCCTCAGGTAGGCTGAGAACATGGTGGCTTGGAGACTCGCTATACCCTCAGAGCCTAGAAAGAAGTCCACTGTTCCCAATGATGTGGTAGAAGGTGGGGGGCAGCAAGCTGGCCCATATACTTCTTTGCTGAGCAATGAGGGGAGATTCACATCACGTGTCTTTTGGACATCCCAGATTTTCTTCAACCTAGCAGCCCTTGCGGTAAGATACAAAATGAGCTAAGGATGACTTCCTTCAAAAACTTCCAAAGAATAGAGTGGGGTCCCTCCTTCTCAAGCCTGAACAAAGTTGTACCAGCTTTCCACACTATTTGGCATTGCTTTCTAGATTAGTTATCAAACAAACTAATAAATAAACAAAGAACCTCTTCCCTACATTACACCCCATAAAATGAATGAGTTTTCAATTTCTAAAAATAATTCAGCACTGTTTACTTACTATGCAGTATTTTCTGGATTAAGTTTCCTTATCATTGAGGAACTGACAGCAGCTAAAATTATCTAATACCTTGCTATTCAAAATGAGGTTATGAGACCAGAGGAATCAGTATTAACTACCAGGAATGCAGAGTCTCAGACCCTTTCCTACTCCTAGTGAATCAGAATTTGCATTTAACGAGAATCCTAGATGATTCGTATGCACATAAAAGTCTGAGAAATGCTGATACAATGCAGCCTGTTTTTCTTTTCCTCCAGTTTATATTTATCTTGTTCTACATTCTTTAGTGTTGCTTTGAGGCCCAATTCTTGCTTTTAGTTTCTTATTATTTACTCCACATCTTTTCCTTGATTTTGTTCTAAGTAAAATATTTTAAAACATAGATTTTCAGCATTTAAGTTCTACAAAATACCATCTCCCCACTCCACTCCACTCTGCAGAGTGCTTTTTAGATAATAGGTCTAAATCTGAGCCATTTGTATAACTGGTTACTCCAGAATTTGCAGACTCTGTGGAGTCATGAATTTTTCTGTGGATGTTGTGATGAGGTAATGCTTTTTGCTACCCCTGGGGAAAATTACTTTGCACATGAAGCATAAGCTGATAAGAATCCTCCAAGAGGTAAGAAAAAATGATGTCTGGAGCCAGTTCATACTGGCTCAAGAGAGCCAATTGTATGCCAAATTCATTGACATCCTTGTGTAGCTTGAAATTACACTTGGTGGAGGTATTTACAATTTATACCATAGAAATTGGCAAAAGCTACAAATCAGGGCTTTTTGGTTTTGGCATATATTGTTGGAGTATAAACATCCCAAGTTCTCCTAAGTCATCATAATAAACATTTCCCTTGCAACAGCAGTTTATCCCATTCTCATTGATTTATTTCCTTTACAATATTGCCTGGAATTAATCTACAAAGATAAAGGAAGATTTCAAAATTCTAATCTCAAACAATATTATGTGGTGAATAGGTAGACGTTAAAAAAATGTCATGCATGATCAGTAGATTGTTCAAAATAACAAATTAACAAATAGTGAAATAAGTAAACATATTTATCTTTTTTTTCTCTAAAGCCCTTGCTTTTTTTTTTACATAAGTCAAGATATGACATGAGACAGGCCCATAGGACTTTGATGTTAGTGAGTATATTTCCTGTTCACGCCACGGAAAAACGTTTGCCAGGATAAGTTCCTCAGCAATAAAAATAAAATAAGAGCTAACACTTAAAGAGTATTTGCTATGAGCCAGGTATTATTTTAAACATGTCATAGGTATTAATTCACTTAATCCTTATGAAAATCCAAAAAAGGTGAATACCTGCATTTTACAAATGGAGTTAAAACTGGAGCAAGACCTGACAAGCGGTGCATAGTTGATTTGGGAACTGAACCCAGGTCATCTCACATTACTGCCATCAGAAATAGCTCCTTGGCTGGAGAGGTCACCAGGCCCAACTCCACATTGTGTAATCAGGAGGCTGTATGTTTTAGGTAAATGAGATTTCAAGACGGCTTCTCTTTATAAAGCTTCTGTAGTTTTGACGTATAAAGTATAAATTCTCTTATTGATATGTTATAGTCTGACTTCTCCACCTTCTTTTCCTCTTTTAAAGACCAAAAGCTCTCCTAATCCATAGCTCGAATATTTCCTTGTCTAGTTTCATGTTATGCAAAAATGTTTTCCTAAATTTTTTGATTTTGAAATAAAAACATGCCCATTAGTCACACAATTATTAATAATAACTTTAATTTTGTAGAATGAATTCTCTTCACTTTTTTTCAGTAAAGCCTCATTCAGCAGAACATTTGTCTTGAGAAATATAAAGACACTTCAATATTAGGCCATATGTAGCCAGAAACGAATTCTGATGAAAGAAAGGCAATATACATATATTATCCTGCAAGAAAACATTCCATTAACTATAGACAGCTGACCTTCACTGTGCACAAAGTGATTGATAATGTAGGCTGTTTTTGCAAAAGAAATTCTAAGAGAGGCAACAGTTGTCTAGATCTCTGTAGTGGTTTGGAGTCATTTTATAATTGAGCATTAGATTTATGAAGTCAATAACATCAACAATGCGTTCTGATTTTATCTTAATTGGATGCAATTAAACCTAGGTGTTCTCTTCATAAAATTAAAGATCTGAAGCACAACAATATCAAAGACACCAGCGTTCTTTGCTTTACTAGATGAAACAAGTTGAATTTTTATGCACTGTTGGGATTTCTGCATATTTATGGAGGTAAATGCTAGGAAATGGATCATACACTCCTTGATTTTTCCTTCTCTGGGTTTACATTAAAAAAGTTTATATACATATATATATATATGTATATATAAGCTGAGAATTCAGTTTTTCATTCATTCATTCATTTAACAAATATACTTTGAGAACTAGTAGGTGCCAGGCACCAGTCTAGGCTCTAGGGATACCCTGGTGAACATTCATGGACTTTCTTGACATTTGGGGAAGATTGAAAATGAACGTATAGATTAATAAAATATAACATGGAATATATTCTATATATAGTCTCTCTATATACATACTATATATATTTACATATGCACACACACTATATATAGTACATATTGTATCTATAGTTCCTGCTTTGGGACTCCATGGTGAAAGAGTATAGGAATAAAAAGAAAATTCAACTGGAAAGTGCTGGAGGGGAAAGAGTCAAATTCCAGTTAAAATTAGGAGATAAAATAAATGTGTTTGTGAAGAGGTTGATAGAATTGAGATATTTGTTTATCAAGGAAGAAGTTTTCCGTAAAGAACAATGAACACATTCTAGAATAAAATAAACAATGGACTATGCAATGAGGGACAAGCAAACAGAGAGCACTAGGGGGCTGAGTGCTATAGAGGAAAAAACATCACCAGATTGATGGGACTTGTAGGTGGCTTAATATAATCCTCACAACAATTCTATCAATAGACAATAGGATGCCTATGTGTAAGTAACTTTCCTAGGAAAGCAGGGTCTGGGATTCAACCTAAGTCTATGTAATTGTGGGACACAGTATAATATAATTTTTAAATGGGGTAACTTTAGATTCAAACTAAATTCTGGCTCCACCATTTACTTGGTATAAAAATTGATCAGCTTTCTTAATCTCTCTATACCAAAGTTTCATTATCTGTAAAATGGGGAAATAATAGCATTTACTACAGGAAGCCTTTGCAAGGATTGAATTGGTAATTTATTTTCTTGGTTGAGGAGAATGTCTGGAATGTAATAAGGGCTTAATTGAATTTAGTTGATAATCTTTCCATTAGTTATAATCTTGGCCCTACATATGTCTTTTAGTAGCATGAGGAAAGGAATTCATGACATAGAAAAAAAATCATGCTCAACTACTAGAGAGGGGCTACTACAGCTGGCTCTGCCTGGATTTTTCTCAAGTACATGTTCAGGAAGAGAGACTGCTGATATAATTTGTCAGAGTCTAAATGGACAGTTATTAAATGGGTTGGTTTACTGTGGATTGAAAAATGAACACCTGTGAGGTCTTCCAGTGCAATGGAATGCATTTTCCCCTTCCACGTGGTAGGAAGACCAGGCAAGGCCTGGGTCTTTAGGTAAAAGAACTATCTTAATCTTTTCCCTTTCTATATCCCTTTTGCATACAGCTTGATACATGGCCGTGTAAGGTGTAGGCCATTTTGTCCACAACTGTCCACAAAAGTTCTGTTTTTTTACTTCTTTGCCCATATGCACCAAGGCAGTATGTTGATCTAGATTTGGGCTCAAGAGGAGGTGGATACTGTGCAGCTAGCTTGGGGCCATGTATTTCAGCTCAGCCTTGACATAGCAGCTGCTCGTGTAACCTTCACTCCTGTCCTAATATTCTTCCCTGTGTGTTGAGCACACTCAGAGACTCTACGAAGGTGATGAGATGCAGGCAAGGCTTTACCTACCATCCCCAGGCTCCCACTGACCTCCTCTAAATGTGATATATGATTCCCCATTGTTGGCTGACCCTGTCGAATTTCATTTTCTTTCTCTTTCAGAATGCCTCAACTAAGTAAGCAAATTATTGTTAAGGGAAAAAGAGTTTTCCAAGAACATTTATGTATGTGTTGAAATTTTAATTGAACAAACTTCCATTAAAATAATATAGTTTTAAATAAAGAAATCACAGCTTATCGTTATTTATAAAAAAGTGTCAAATATACTTTTATTTGTTATTAATAACACAAAAACAAGGAAATACTTTAATTTCTAATTTTAGTGGGAAACTAAAATTTTTAATGTCTTAACATATAATCACTTATTGAACAAAATTATGCAACAGTTTTGTAGTGTTTTAATAAATAATAAATTGTACAGTTATAATTCTTTTCTTAAACATGTGATTTACTTACCATCCAATATGTGTCAGTTTTTTAAAAAATGTATAGCTACAGGGTTTTTTTTTTTTAAGTATTAGATGAGGGAAGTTAGGTTTGTCTATAAGTTTTCCTTGACTTTCTTTTGTCTCCTCAAAGATTAAAATACAAATACCTTTTTATGCATCATCGTCAGAAACAGAACTATTATCATTAGCAATTATATTTAAGATAATCTTCAGATCCCACTCTTTTCAATTTGTAACACAAATTCTACACATACCCTCCAAATCACCACCCTTGAGAAAATCTTCTATAGCTCTATCTGCCTCAAAAACGTACAGCTCCTTCCTCAGAACCACTTATGCTAACCAGACTATTAGCACCTGCTGAATCGCCTCTCCATCAGTCATCAATCATCAGCAATCAGGCAGCACTTGATAATTAGTTGAGAGAGGGAAAAACACTTCAAAGAACTAAAAATATTTTCCACGGTGACTTTGTGCGTAAAATAATTATTTTCCCTCCATTAATCTACTTACATATCTCTGTGCAATAGGGAAACTTAAAAATGTCATGCACATGCATCGATATAATTCAATGTCTGATATGCTTGTTTGCTCACAGTTACTAGGAAAGCAATGCATGACAGATGCAGATGATTGTAAGGTTTTATATATGTAATGTGAGTTTTCATTTTATACATATCACCTTTATCACCTTTCTTTATAAAAGAAGAATTTAAGAAACGAAAAAGAGGCACATAGGCACAAAGTAGCTAAGAGCTATTCTGTGCTCAGTGCCAAGAACTGCACTAATACAGTTACATATAGAGTTGTAACTAATACAGTTACATATGTTAACTCATTGAATCCTCACAAACATCTTATGAAGAAGGTACTATTTTTATCTCCACTTTACAGAGGAAATCTGAGACAGGGAGAGATTAAGTGACCTGCCCAAGATGATACAATTGGTAAGTGGCATGGCTGAGATTCCAGCCCAGACAGTTTGGCTCCAGATTCCATATTCTTGACCACAGGGGACAGATAAGATATAAAAATACATGAAATGATAGACACACAACAGGCAAATCAATGGGAAACACAATGTGCCTATTGTTTTGGTGAATATCCCCAGTTCTAAGCCTTATATGTATTTTTACAAAGCATCATATATGGAGATGACCTCTAACAGTAAAATAAAAACAACAACAATAAAGATAGTAATGCTAAACACAGCCATAGCTAAGAATTATTGAATGTTACTATGTGCAAGACACTATACAGTACAATTCTTTACACATTTCATCTCCCATGACAGGTTACAGGCCCCAACTCAGATGCCAAGGCTATATTCTTAATCACTGATCATTACTTACAGGAGAAGACAAACTAATTGCCTTCAAGTCACCACTTTTCAAAAATTGCCAAAAACTAGGGGAAACATTTCGGGTATGACTAGCTAAAATATTATTTCACAATCTTTCATATTTCTGCTGGGATGTATCTGTTTCTATGTTGAGAAAATAGAAACTTTTTTCTATTTGCTCTGCCCCAAAAAGTATCTTTACAGAGTGCCAAAAATATAGAGAAGGTTTTGGAACAAGAATATTTATGCTTGACTTTTGTCCACACTTCACTAGCAATTTTAATTGCTACATTTATTTATGCACAAGCAGATATATCAACTCTGCATTTGACAACTGTAGAATCCATCGCATCTACTGGATGAGAATATATAAGTTTATGTGAGGTGTGAATTAGATACGATATAATGAATATATATATTTCACTTCACTGGCTCCCATGACATTAGAAAAGTCGAGCATGTATTTTAAATATCTACCCTAAGATTTTAATAAACTTAATTTGCCCAGCAGCTGTGCAGGCATGTCTAATGTGGCTATTTGTTTCTGCAGCACAGTATCTTTTACATAGAGATGCAAATGAAAAGAAAGCAGAAGCTTGGAAAAACATATACATGCATTTCACATTCATATTTCATGAATTATTTTTTACTTTCCTGCAGTTATAGCTTAATTGAGTAATCATTCCATTCTTTGTAAATTAACACTATCTGTCATATTCTTTTGTGACCAGTGATTATTTCTTTTATTCATAAATAAACACAAATATGCTAAGACAATGAAATAAAATATTGAGATGGGAGAAAGAAACAAGGAATAAAGGTGCCATAGCATGCTGATACTTTTTTATTTTTTGAATCACCACTTATTTTTAGAAGAAGAGATTTTGAAAATAAAAGCTCTTTAAATATTTAGGCTTGTAAGTTTTTCTGAGTAGAAACCATTTTCATAACTAGAACTGTAAAAGTGAAAATATTGCTTATTTTTGTTTTGTTTTCTGAGATATGAATCATTTATTTTTTTATCCTTAAATATATGTGTCTGTAATTATACTGATCTAGATGCTAATTCTCTTTCCTGATGTATTTACATGCAGAGAAGATGCAAAATAAAATGTTAAAGCAGGGCTTAAGGAGAAAAGGTGGAAAGAAAGAGAAAAGAAGAAAAGAAAGACAGGAGGGGAAAAAGATCATGAAGTCTTACAAGTCAAATGCTACACCTCATTCATATATATATAAACATATATGACTATCTTATACCTCATTCATATATATATATACACATACATATCCACTATATATATATATCTGGTAGCAAGAAAAGCATTTAAAAATGGTAAAAGAGTGTATAAAACTTAATTCCATAATTATCAACAAACCTTACCAGATTTGTTATAAAGCTAGCTCAGACAGAGATCTAGCAGAGTTAAGAAGGGAAGAAAAAAGAAAAATGAGAAAGTAAGAGAAAATCAGAAGAAGCACAGCCAAAAGACACGTGCAGAAAGTGAGAACTGGAGAACCGCTAAGATTGGGGTAGAAATAAAGAGATACAGATGTTCTGAAAGATAGATGAACCCGGGGAAACAGAGGAGTAAAATGTCAGTATTGAAAGCACATATGCACTTGTGTCTGACAGGTTCATCCGCAAGTGTGTGATGTTTCACGATGTATTTATCTGAGCATTAGTGTTCAAGTGTAATAATCATTGTGGGGACCATAATTGGCCACCTCAAGCACTGAAGGAGGCTTTGACCTTCCCCGCCCTCACTAACTGTCTGAAGGGATTTGGGATGGAAGGCCTGTCCCAGGGACAGGCTGTCATCATGGATAACTCTGGGTATGGATAGACTGGGAGAGTCTTTGCTAGGCCCATTCTTAGCAAAGTTCTGTTTACCATACATTTACATTTGTGGGGGAAATCTCCATTTGCAAAGATATCTCCCTCTCTGTACCAGGAAAAAGAGGGGACAACTTTATCTCTAGAAACTTATCAGTGCGGAAGGCAAGGACTTAAATCTGCATACTCTTGTTCACTCTGCTTTTTCTTCTAATCCTTCATGGCTGACACCCCCAAACCCCCAAATCTTCCTTTATCTATATAAGAGGAGAACCTCTGGCATTCTGGCGAGAGATACTCAGTTTCCCCTTCTCTCCCATGTATACATGTTATAAAGCTTTGTTTGATTCTCTCCTGCTATTCAGCCTTATGTCAATTTAATTTGTAGCCCAGCCAGAAAGAACCCTGAGTGGGTAGAGAATGCTCTTTCTCCCCTTCAATATCAAGTCTTCTAATGGGTTATTGTGAGAATTAAATGATATAAATATCTGAGAGTGCCCAATGCAGAGCTTATTTTAAGATACATTATAAAATTATTTCGTGTTATTGATTAACAGAAATGGAAAAATAATGCTTAAAGCCATATTTAGAGAAGAAAGAAAATTAAAAGATGAAGACATAAAAAAAAAATCAGAGAGTTAGACATGTGTATAAAGAGGAAGAGACACAAAGTTAATTGTAACTCAAGGGATACAGCCTTCAAATCACAGAAAATTAGTATCATTTAACTTTGTGGATGTTACCTCAGAAAGAGCAAATTATCCTGACTGGATTTTGGGAATACAGAATCATGATGTTTGTTAAAGCTCTGAAAGGCCAAGATCAAAGTCATTTTCATTTTATTCGCTTTAGTTAAAGGAAATAGGGTCTTTCAGAGTAAAAGAACAAGTCAACTTTGCAGGAATTTGCCAGGAAAACTTCCTGTTCTCGCACCTGTGACCAGAAGTAGTTGACCATTCAGAAAATTTATCCCTTTCTTCCTGTCAATGGAAAAATACTAACATTCTCTGCTTTGAGAATTAGAACGTGTGCTTTCAGTTCTCCCCAAAAATGAAAATAATGTTTCAAAGAGAAATCTTCAAGCCACTTCCACCCAAAGCTTTTAAAGTAATTTTTCACTTGCACAATTACAAATTGTGACCTCATTTTTCAATTCCTGTCGTACAATTCGGATTAAATTAAGCAGAGACCTGAATTGAGTTCAGCATTCACAAGTTCTCCTCCCTCCATTTTAAAAGTCTGAAATTTTAGTGTTTTTCGAATTTATCATTAGTTCAAATATAATCTCCAAATTTCAGGCCAGAAACTATATAAGTAAATTAATTAAAAAGTAAGAAAAATTCTTAAATGGTGTCATGAAACGAATAGATGATGAGTAAACTTGCTTTGATGCTATCTATTGAAATATCATATAAATGTGGAAGCGTAGGCATTTTGACCTACAAAACATTGCATTTAAATATATGAGTGAGTATATAGAACCTAATTAAGAACTGACTTCATTAAAGAAAGGTGATAATTTATTGAGAAGCATTTTGATTTAGCTATTCAGTTATAAGCTAGAGTTATGCTTTATCAGAATCCCTTTTTCAGGTGATATAAGAAGGTTAGATGAAAGGGAGTAGTAAGTATTTACTCAGATTATTCTTGCAAATGATGCTGTATTAATTATCCAAACTGAATGACATGGATAATTCATTTCATTTTTCTATTCAATATGCATGTTTTTCAAAATGCCTCAATTGTACTGGGTATTTGGCAATAACACCCAATCACTAATTATTTCCTGAAAGGTTCATTTTATTTACATGCAAGTTGGCTGCATGGAAACATTCAAAACAGTCCAACTATGTAACTAATATCTGCATAGGGCTTCCCTGGTTTTAAATTGCTTTCACAATACATTATTCATTTGCACATCTCAGCAAACCAATGAGATAAATATTAATAATCCTTTTTTTGTGATAAAACTTTATATCAGAGTAATATAAGGGACTTTTTCAGAAACTAGGCAGAGGGGCAAGGACGTACCCCACTCATGATTTTAAATCCTGTGTTATTTCCATTGTACTATGCTGTTTGATATAGTGATTTAGATCCTAGATTCTGGCCCCTTATTGCCTGGCTTCAAATTCTTCCTTCATTTGCCAGCTGTTTAACATTGAGCAAGTTAATTAATCTCTCTGAGTCTTAGTTTCCTCATCTGCAACATAGAAATGATAATAATAATATATTCTTACAGGGCTAGCTATATAATTCTCAGGATCCTTTACAAAATGAAAATGCTAGGCCCTGTGTTCAACAAGCAGGAAAAAAAGTTTCGTTAGAGGTGTTAAAATATAACACTTTTTCCTTTTAGTCTGTCTCTTTTGACTGGTCATGGTGTTTGTTATTTCTTATTTATTATCACTGTAAGAAAAGAAAAATTGAAATTTCAGATTATTAGCACAAATTATATCATTCCTCTTTATATTAAGCAATGTCAGTTTTATATACAAATATGAGAACAATTAACCTGTATATGGAATCACTGATATTACACAATTGCTGTTTCACAGCTCATATATGCATGTGTATTTTGCTCTTATCAGAAGAGTGGAACCCGGCACACAACCAACTACCCGTTTTTATTTTACTTTTCGATACTTCTGCAGTGGTTCTACCAACACTCTCTAGCTATAGCTTACTGATAAGTAAGGACAGACAAAAGGAAAAATGGTCTGCCCTATCTTTCTACATCATCCTTTTAGCATAAATGGTTAATTAATACAGGGAAAAGATATGAATAAGAAAGAGTATGGAGAAGCCATTTTGGTTTGAACCTGATTTGGCCTGAATTTTATTTGAACCAAAGAAGCCTGACTTATGGCCTGTCAAACATACCTTGCACATCTGCTTTTTAAGGGAAAGAATGTACTCTTTGAAGATAGGGATCAATGCCTCCCTCCTATGACGCCAAGAACAGGTTGAACTTCTGTGCATGTACAAATCTGTAACAAACATCTCCTTGAACCCTTAAAGGAATCTCCCTCTGTCATGCTTGGTGAGTGCATCTTTGTTTTGAAATGGTATATAACTGTGCTGGAAATCATTCTTCTCTGGAGCACTTTCTTCCCTTGTGAAGGCTGTGATTCCTGGGCGGTAGTCCTCAGTAAGGTTCAAATAAAACTCTCTTCTTTTTTTTTTACAGTAGAATGATTATTGATTATTTGCGTTGACAGTTACCTGCTTGTTCATGTTTCTTGAAATGGCATTGCCTTCTCTCTGTGTTCAAAATAAGTTTTGGTTTGAAGAGAAAACATGGCTCCTTGGAGCTAACTGCCTCTGCTCACTCACTGGTTGCTGTAACATACTTACCTTGTACTTGCTTTTAGTCTCTCTGACGTCCCATGCCATTGTGGGTCCACTGGACCCACATACACTCTCGGGGCATTGTAAATGGTGTCTGCACATAAGGTGGCAAGGAATGGGACATACATATTGCATGTACCTTCTTGGCTCTTGTGCATGCATGCTTCATTGTCCCATCAGACTTCACTGAAAAACACATGTTCCTTGATAAAATTATTTACAGTATCAAAATGCTGACCACAGATCATTAAACCAAGCACAGGCCCTTCTGAGCATGAAGCTCTGTGCAACTGCACAGGTCACACCTCCATGAAGCTGGTCCTGACTGCCTTGAAGTGTTGCTGGAAGGAATTCATGAGTTAGTATATGTAGATTATCTAGAAGAGTTCTTCATTCTTGGTCAACGCTTACCAAATGTTAACTTATTATTATTAAGTAAACAGAGGTAAACCATTACGCTATTATATTAAGGATACCTCAATTTAGAAAATAAATTTATATTATCTAGAGAAACTCAGATGAGATTGGTGACCTCAGATTGCACGTACAATAAAAAATAACTCTGTACCTCTGTAAAAGGTATAGGAGCCACTGAATCAGGAATCTGATCAGGGTTCAGCCGCACGGGTTTGGCAATACTAAAAGAGCAGCAGAGCCACTTTAAGAAAACATTCTAGATTAGAGTAAAATAGTCTAGCATGGAGGTTGAAATCATTTGCTTATGAGATAGACAAACCTATGTTCTTAATCTGCATAATCTTCGTTACATCCTGTGTAGTCTCGGGCCTCAGTGTCATCAGCTGTAAAATGCTAATAATAATTAAACATACCTAAAATTTGTGTTGAGAATTAAATCAGGTAATACATATAAGCCATTTATTCAGTTACTGATATGATTATCATCATCATCATCACTGTATTTAAAATCTGATAACAATTTAACTAACATCCTTACTGTAAACGACATTGTACTGAGAGAAGAAAGAGGGCAATTAAAAATAAGTAAAAACATACAGGGATATAAATTTTTAATTTATCTTTTGTTCAAATTTTTAATTTTTATCTTTCATTCAAAAAATTTAGTAGCTACAGAGAGATAAGCAATAAACGCAATTATATTGTTTCCAAAATCCAAATGCAATAAACGCAATTATATTGTTTCCAAAGTATTGTTTCCAAAGTGTGCTCAGGCCCGTGCATTCTCCTTGTGAGCAGTGCCCACACTGTACTGGCTTTGTCAAGGTAACACAGCCAACTCAGTGCCATCGCAATGCAAAGACTTATCCTGCTCTAAAGACTTCACTAATGACTGACAAAGGTAATTCATGCTCCAGAGATTACAGCAAGTTGTAGGAAAAAAACTTCAAAAAAAACCCACTTTGATTTCATGTATCTCTTTTGGAATACATATAATCTCATCTAAATTCATTGATAATATTTTAACTATTCCTCCAAAAGAGAGACAAAACAAAGTATTGAAATTATTTGACTTTTTTGCTTCTCAAAGTTTTTTGGGGGCGTTTTGTATACAATGCCATGTTTTCATTTTCTTTTATTCACCAGCCATACATATTGTTTCTCTACTTCAAACCTAGATCTGTATTTTGATATTCTCCTCTGGAACCTTCCATCTGATCTGATTTCTCTCAACCTTTCCCTTAATCATGTGATGTTCTCATTTTGAAATGCTAATGTTCAGCTTTATATAGCAGTTGGCTGAGAACCTGTAACAATTCCTTTTGGCCCATGGTAAACATTTTAGGGATTTTTTTAAAGGTCCCTCACTTAACAGCTTAATAAAGTCTGATACAGAAACAAACACATAATAGTTTAAAATACTATTTCTTTTTTTTGTTGTTTTATATTGTTCATCAGCTATTTAGAAACTTTTCTCCTGGATTCCAACAATTTTTATGTACAATCATATTACTATCCCCAAATAAGAACCAATTAAATCAATCAACTAATAAATATTTTAAATAGTTGATATTTTAACAAACATTCTGTTGAAATAAGTTTCTAGGTCCAAGATGGAGTCGCTCCAGCTCAGGGTGCCAAATTAGCAAATCAAAACTTAAATAACTCTTGTGTCCTTATAAATGCTGGGCAGAAACACAGTATATCCAGTCAGCCAATCCTAACACCAAGCCAACTCTGGGCCCTCTCACCCCAAACAAGGTTGACTTTATGGCCTTAACCAATCAGATACTTTCTACCTTTCTCTTCCTTGTTCTTTATTCTTTATCCCATAAAAGCTTTCTGCCTTCTGCTGTATTTTGCCGTTCTCCGAAAGGAGACTGTCCATTTCATGAAGTGTTAAATGAAGCTTATTTGTATCACCTAAATTGTTGTCATCTTTAATTATTTTTTAACAATTTTAAAATTTATAAACCTATGAAATGTTTAGTGTAGTTATAAGTTTATGTGTATTTATTAGTTTATTCTCAAGGAGGAGTTAGAAATTTTGGAGCACCCAAGTCTTTTACTATATCATGGTAGCATATAGAACATCTTAATAGAAAAGCAGTATTCATCATTCCATCAGAATTTACTTCATTTATTTATTCAAATCTTGTTTCTAGAACATCTTCTCTGTTTCTAGTATTTTAGTGGAAACTGTGTGCTTAGCGGTGAACAAATCAGAAATGTTTTTTCTTTATAATGCTGATTTAGAATTGACTCATTTGTTTGTTTTATAACCATACTTAGGTTATTTGCGTTAACTCATCATAAGCCTTTTTATTCAACATTAATCATATAGATCATTTTAAAATATGTGCATAAACTTTTTTTTTTTTTGGTAATCCATTTCAACTGTAAAATTCATTAGGGCAAAACTTTCCAAATCTTTGTCCCAAGACTGACACTCAAACTGTACATTTTAGAAACCAGTAACAAAAGAAAAAAAAAAAAAAAAACAGCAACACTGCCCAATGCTTAATCTATTAATTTAAATTTCTTATTCTTAATTGTGTGTGGTCTATTTCACATCTCCTTATTAAAATGACCTTCCTTTTATGGAATGCATAGTGATATACATAGTACATTTGCATATGTATAAATTAAACATACTTTTACTCCATTAATGAAAAGAATTTTCCTTGAAATTCGTGGCAAATAGGAAAGATAGTAGTTATTTCACTAAGAATGAAATAAATAGCTCTGCAAAGTAGAAATGAGATTATAAATTGAAAAATCAACCTCTAGTTTATAGGTACATTTTGCGTCATTACGTAAGGACAAGTGAGATATTTTGAGGTACTAACTCAAATTAATATTCAAACCCTAATAACTTAAGTCAGTTTTACTGATACATTTACTCAAACCAATGTTCTCTTAAAATAATGATAATGAGGATACTAGCAGGCCAGTCATATTTAATTAGGCATATGGCCCTGATGGCCTACTTGGGAGTCTGAATACTGGCATGTTTGGTTGGCACCGAAAGATATGAGGTACAGCCAAGCCCTTTTCATACACATGAAAGTGTCACATTCATGATCTCTACACTGTCTGCTGGATATTACTGAGATGAAAAATAGAGCAAGGTTAAATGTTTTTCTCTCAAATTAACAGAACATTAAGTCAAACAAAAGCTCTAATTACCCCTTGAAACAACGTCATTAGAAGGATTTATGCAAAAGTACAAAATATTCTATTTCAAGTAAAATGTTGACATACCTATCACTGTGAAAGTTTACCATGATGCCTGCTAATACATCACTATTTTAGAAATTTGAACAATCATCTAAAACTTTTCTCATACAGATATACTCTATTTCTGCATTTTTGTGATTCTAGGGAAATCTTTCTGGCAAGGGTTAGGGTGATGAGGACAGAGTGAAGAGGGACTTCCCTCCAGGACCTGGTCATTATAAACATTGTAAATTTCATAACCAAATCATATGAGAGCCCTCCAATTTTTTTTCAAATTCTTCAAACATTATTTTTCTATGCTTTTCTCCTGCTTCCAATGACTTCGATCAGATATGTTATTATATCAGTATGACTCAGATTTTTATTTTAAGCCCATTTACTCACTTCCCCTTAAAAAATATCTTATATACTAGCAAACTGGCCTCAATGTTGCTCCCAAAACATAGCCACACATATCCCATTTGTACTTATTTTCCCCCTAATTTCTCTTCCAGGTACCGTTTCCACAGGGTGGGAAGCAATGGAATATAGTGGCCTAGAGTGAGACTCTATTACTTACCAACTGTGTGGTGTGTCAAATTGTCTATGCCTCAGTATCTTTGTGTATAAATTATAATATGAAAGTTACAGTGAAGAATCAGTGCTACAATATAAGTAAATCAGACAAAGCAGCTCCTCACACACAGGAAGCACTCCAAAAGTTCAGCAATTACTGTCCATCAACATCCTACTTATCCTTCAAGCCTCCCACGAACACCGCTTTCCAGGACCGCCAGTGATTATTCTCCCTGTGTTCCAAATGCCACTCAGCTTTAGTTCCC
Source organism: Tapirus indicus (assembly GCA_031878705.1). Classification (NCBI taxonomy): domain Eukaryota; kingdom Metazoa; phylum Chordata; class Mammalia; order Perissodactyla; family Tapiridae; genus Tapirus; species Tapirus indicus. Next base: position 133,234,464 of record CM062919.1, on the reverse strand, counting down.
CCTTGGTTCTGATATTCAACCTTGTATTTTTGTCCTAATCTTTTCTCCTTAATAGACAGGAACTTCCTCAGGGTAGAGCTGGAGTCTTCTTTCTTTATAAAAATCTACGGTATACTTACATGAGAAATATATGGTAACACCAGATAAACCCAGGAGATCCAAATGACAAGGCTATGAAATTAAACTGCCATTGCAACCACAGCCCACAAAAGTAGATCAAAATCTGTGTGCTAAACCTGAATATGGTGACTGCCTCCACATGTAGACTGAATGTCTGTGTCTCCCAAAATTCTTATGTTAAATTCTAATGCCCAAAGTAATGTTATATGGCAGCGGGGCCTCTGGGAGGTGATTAGGTCATGAGGGTGGAGCCCTCATGAATGGGATTAGTGCCCTTACAAAAGAGAACTCAGAGAGCTCCCTTGCCCTTTCTGCCATGTGAAGACACAGTGAACAATATATAAGAGGAAAAGTTGATAAATTAGATATCATCAAAATTAAAAACTTAAGCTCTGCAAAAGCCCATGTGAAGAGAGTAAAAATTCAAGCTACAGATTGGGAGAAAAATGTTTGAAAATCTCGTATCTGACAAAAAACTAGTTTCTAGAATAATATAAAAAGCTATCATAACTCAATAGGAAAAAATATCCAATTAGAATGTGGGCAAACGAGACACAGACATTTCAGTGTCAAGGATCTGCAGGTGACAAATAAGCACATGAAAACAACGTTCAGAATCATTAGCCATCAGGGAGATGCAAATGAAGATCACAATGAAATATCACTACATGCCTATGAATAGCTAAAATAAAAAATAGTGACAATATCAAATTGGTAAGGATTTGGAGAAAGTAAATCACTTATGTGTTGCTGGTGGGAGTGTAAAATGGGACAGCCACTGTAGAAAATAGTTTGACATTTTTGTATAAAACTAAACAAGCAACAACCATATGACACCATATGAGCAACTGCACTCATTTATTGAAAAAAATGAAAACTTACAATCACTCAAAAATCTGTACATGAATGTTAACAGCATTATTTGTAATTTTTGTTTTATTTGTAATAGCCAAAAATGGGAATCATCTCAGATGTCCTTCAACAGCTGAGTGTTAAACAAACTGTGGGACATACAGAGGACTGAACACTATGCAGCAGAAAAAAGGAATGGGCTATTGATGCATGCAATGACTTGCATGCATATTCAGGGAATTATTCTAAGTGAAAAAAATTGACCCCAATGATATATACCATATAATTCCATTTATATAAGTTTTTGAAATGATAAAATTTTATAGATAAAAGAATAGTGTTTGCCAGAAGTTAAGTATGAGGTGAGTGAGAGGAGAAGGGAGATGGGTGCAATGTGAGGTATCTGGTGGTGACGAAACTGTTCAGTATCTTGACTGTGGTGATATATAGTCACTCATCGCTTAACGATGGGGATACATTTTGAGAAATGTGTCATGAGGTGATTTTGTTGTGTGAACATCATAGAGTGTACTCACACAAACCTAGATGATATAGCCTACTACACACTTAGACTATATAGTACTAATCTTATGGGCCCACTGCTGTATATGCAGTCCATCATTGACTGAAATGTCATTATGCCAGGCATGACTGTATACACAAACTTACATATGTGAAAAATTGTGTAGAACTAAACTTACACACACACACACACACAAAAGTACGAGTAAAACTAGAGAAATCTGAATAGATTTGTGGATCATATCAATGTCAATATAATGTTGGTGATATTCCACAATTACCACAAAATTTTACCATTAGATGAAACGGAAAACTATACATGGGATGTCTCTGTATTATTTCTTATAACTGCATGTGAATCTACAATAATCTCAACAAAAATTTTAATTTAAAAAGTTAAAAGCAAATTGGGGAGTCAGAGCACTATATTTATTAGGTGTCTTGGAATTCAAATATTTATTCTTAACACTTTTATATAAAGATTATTCCTAGAAGGTGATAGAATATTATATTTTGCTATGATTTACATTACTAGAAATACCTTAACATTTACCTCATCAAGGATAATTCCTATAGTAAACTATAGACTGTAACCATTAATGATTTTCTGCATTCCATGAGTTCCCCGATACGCATTATCTCAACCTAGTTGTGGAATTTTATTTTCCTGATTCCAACAAGCAACATGGCATGTTTACAAATTAGTGCAAAATGTATTTATCAATAAAAACATGTGAAGTTAATTGACCTTTCACAGAAGACAGAGAAAACACAATTTGATTTACCTTAATTCCTAATTTTGCCTCTTGCAAAATGTGACTCAGAAATCTAAGACTATTTCATATAATTAGTATTTTTGCAATTTTTTATCTGAAGCAATTAAAACCTCATTTACAACTAATAAATACTGGAGTCTATTGTGGGGGATCAGAATTGGCCACCTCAAGATGTGTCTCTCTCCACCTTGCTCTGAAGGAGTCTTTGACCTTCACCCCACCCCCAAAGCTCTAAAGGCATTTGGGATGGTAGGCCTGTCCCTGGGATGCGCCTTCACCTTGGATGACTCTGGATATCGATAGACTGGGAGGGTCTTTGCTACAACCATTCCTATCAAAGTTTTGTTTACCAAACAAAACATTTGTAAGGGAAATCTCCATTTGTAAAGGTATCGCCTTCTCTGTACTGGCAAGAGGGGTGGATGACTTCATCTCTAGAAACTCGTTCATGTGGAAGGTGAGGCCTTAAATCTGCATAATAACCTTACTGCACTTTTCTTGTAATCCCTCATGGCTAACACTCCCAACTCCATGGCCCCAAAATCCTCCTTTGTCTATATAAGAGGAGAATCTCCACCATTTTGTTGAGAGAAACTCCCTGGTCTCTCTCATGTATGCATGTTATAAAGATTTGTTTGATTTTCTCCTGCTATTTGGCCTCATGTCAATTTAATTTGTAGCCCAGCCAGAAAAGCCCCAGAGTGGGTAGAGAATGCTCTTTCTCCCCATCACTATCATATAATGGCCCTCAAAGGTTATCTTAGGGAAAATCTGTAAACTGAATTTGCCAATGATATATAACACTAATACAACCACTTTATAAATTTGAAATACTGGTAAGAACATTCAGTACAATATACGTATATTTACATACGTACATATGCATTTGTATATTCTTGTTTCCTTGGAAAGTTATTTTGATCTTCAACTTAAATTTGCAGCTTCTTAATAAAGGGTTTAAAAATAGATGTTGCCCTGGCGCCTTTAGCCTCTTCATTTATATATTCATTTTTCCCTGTTTAACCTGTGTACTTAACCAATTTTGTGTTTTTCTACTCACAGCTCCTAGTTTGTTCCCTTAGTGTGGTGACAAAATTTAAGTCTTATACTCTCTTTACAGTCTCAATTGCATTCACAGAGCATACAGCTGAGTGATCAGAATATACTGAAACAGAAAAAAAAAATGCCATTTGTTGCAAAATGCTGTGATTATGTGAGTATTTGTTCTGCCTACAAAGAACTGCTTTGATAAACTTTTTTGCAGAGCTTTTGAACTTATGTATTTTGCTTTGGAGTCCTGAATTCAGCTCTGGGGGATGCTAAACTAAAATGTAGATTCGAACAAATTAAAATGGAACTAGTCCTGTATCACGAAAAGAAGAGTTGAAGGTACTGACAGTGTTTTACCCAATGGAGAGAAGGCATCATGGAGGTTGACCATCCGTCCCAGTTTCCTTGGTATAGTCCAGATTATACCTGTTACCATAGCATCATTTTTAATACTACTCCTTTTGCATACAAAAGTTTCTCAGCTTTGGCAACAAATTATATGGCAACCCTACTTATAAGGTACAAAATAACTGCCTTTAGTTGCTTGAAAGATTGTCATATGGAGAAGGCATAAATCTAAAAACCCACCTTTTGAATCAGTATAAGAAAGATAGATTAAAATTTGGAAATAGCCTCTCTTCAAAAGAGGAGAAACTATTGGTATTTAAATATAGAAGAATGACAACTGATCAGGTTTTGTCAAGGAATTTCAAGCATCAGATGAATGATTGGATTAAAAGATACGTTTTTCTTACAAATTTTACAGTCTCTGAATAATAAATACAACAAAATAAGAATAACACCATTTCTTGAATGTTATCTAATTCTTCCTTGTATTTTAACATTTAATTATTTCCCTAAATTTATAAGAGACAGTACCATTATCCACTCTTTCTCCCATTTTTAATGAATAAACTGAAGTTTAGTGTGTTTAAGTAACTTGCCCAAAGTCCCTATCAATTTTGTAGCAGTACTGTGTTCAAATCCTGGCATTCTGGTTCTCAGAACTATACTATTGCCCATGTTTATCATCATTAATATGGTCAAAATAATAACACACATATTTATAATATTAATACTCTCTATTGAGTACCCACTATATCCAGGTACTCTGGTAAACACTTTTCACATCTTCTTACAGGAAACCTGTGAAGTACTGGTCAGTACTCTTTTGCATGCAGGTGATGAAATCCAATTCAATTTGGTTTAAAATGCCAGGTGTGTAGCTCACAACTGAAAGTCCAGGTATGATGCTAGCCCTGAGACTATTGGATCCAGGTGCTTGTCACATATCCATATTTCTCTTCTCATCGCTAGGCTCCATTTGACTCTGTTTTGGCTTAATTCTTAGGCAGGCTTTCTCCAGGTATGGCAGAAAAGCTCTGACAATTCTAAGTTTATGTCATCCTCACAGGTAACAAGATAGGGAAGGGACACATACTGTCCCTGCTGTGGGTTAGCATTTGCTCCTGGACAATTGTGGTACACGTTTGTAAGATAATCTGATTGGCTGACCAGGAACGTGAACACCATTCAAGGATGTTGAGGGGACAGAATTGACAAGTCCACTAGAATCCCATGGATGCAATTTCTAAAAGGAAACAAAGAATGTCGATATCAGAAGGGAAAGATATGTTGGATTGGCCAAAAAATATATACCACATAAATATTAGATGGAAAAATAATTATCACGCCTGTTGTATTGGCCCTAAGTTGTTTGCCCAATGCAGTGATGAGTTTTGAACATAGGATTTTCGGATTTTGTAATTCCTATATCCACCTTGTATCTAGCAAGATAGACGTTTTTTAATATTTATAACTTCTAGTTAAAATTTTCACACACGAATTCCTCTATTTTTCCTATTATACATTTATAGAGTTACTATATTAATGGAAATAAAATACTGTATATTCAGATTACTTAAATGGATAATTTACTTCCTAAATCTTTAGCTCTAAAAATCCTCTTAGGGAATAAAGTAATTCAGATTAACTGAACAAGCCCTCCCCCCAAAACAAAACAAGAAACCCACGATGTCTGGAACACAAATTGATTTAATTTTTGAGGATGGCAATAGTTACAGCTGGTCAAATAATTGATCATTAATCAATTTTCTATATGTCATGTGAATAGTTTAGAAGCATTGTTCTCAAATTGCACACTTATTTGAGTTCATCAGCATATTGAATAAATATCTTTTATATGGTCTCTCTTATTTTAAGTAAGCACTTGCAACAAATTGTCTTCGTTTTTATCAAGCAAACAATGGCCTTCATATTTCTAATCATTTTTGAAAATCATTGGAAATTATTCCTTCTATCTTTAATAAAATATAGACCGGAAAGTTTACTTGCAGTATGGGGAGATTTGGGGAGTGAAATGCAAGTAAATCCCTTCCAAAGGAATTTAATTCCTTCTCCTTTCTGGGAGAGAAATCCTGTCCTAATTCTAATGCTGTTCTGTTAAATCTAGTGATGGGAAAATTAAGATTATAATTTAAAGGCAGAAAGTATTTCATTCATATATATATATATATAATATCGGGTAGGGAGTTTTGAGGTGTATATATCAAGAAAAGGACAATAGACCCCACAATTTAATTTCCAGAATGAACCCTGAGGGTGAAAACAATCTTGTCTGACTGTCCTTGCCAAAAAAACCCAGTAAATTAATTGATGAAAAAGTTGTACAGTAAGAGAAAGAAAAATAAAATGACATGCTAAAATTAGAATGAAAAGGTCAGTGTAAATCTCAAGTTACACATTTCAACATTTAGAACCTACATTTGATTGACTTTCAAGTGACTCCCAGTGAAATTCTTGAGATTAATGGATCTTATCTTTTTTATGAATAAAATGCTTAGATGTAGATATAGATTAAGTAAATCTTTCTGGACTATTATATACCTGAAAAAATCTTCAAATGGAAAATCTTTCAAAACAAATAATTTGATTCAAAAGCTCCAGACTTATCATCAAAGATATCCCTTTTTTCTTAGAAATTAATTAATTTCCTATTGATTCAGTGTTTTTAGAGACAAATCACCTTAGTTAAAAGCATGAGAACAAAACATTATTCTGCCCCTCTGGAAATGTATTTTAGCGTTGTAATATATATTTTACACGTGTATTTTCTGATTTTAATGCTCACCTGTATACAATGCAGTTTCACAAAGTGTGTGGTACACATGATTGCTGCGTGACACTCGGGACTGCCTCTTCAAGTCCCCTGATTTTGAATTGCATGTAGTATTGGACACTCTACTTTCAACAAAATGTGGAGGATCTTGAGTGCATTCAAAAACAAAATCTATGGCAGTGAGGATCAGTTACAGGCTCAAATTTTAAAAGGTAACAGCAATATAAAAAAATCAAGAGATAGGAAGTTGAGTGGTAAATAAATTTGAGGGGATTGAAGTTACTTTATCTAGAAAAGAGAAAGTGCAGAGTGATTCTTTGCAACATTGCTATTTGGGTTTCTATCATCAAATTCCTGACGACATTGGTTCGAAAAGTTGATTTGATTTATTCACTCATATCTTCTGCAAAGCATCTCAGTAGATGATCTTGCATCCTATGTTTTTCTATATGGATATGTAGCTTACTGGAAGAAGCATCAGTTTTCTTTGCCAAAGGTGATACTTTTACCTGTGCTCTTAAATCCATCATCAGCTGCTTCTCCCCAAAGATAACACTTGATTTTCCATCAAATGCTATTTTAGTTTTGAACTTTTATTTTAAATGACTGTATCTTATCCAAAGATCTTTATCTTATGTGACATCCATTAACACAGCCATGTGATTTTTCCAAGTTAACAATAACATGCTAGTTTTTTTCCTGCAGTTTGCATGAAACTATCAAACTTTCTTTTTCAAAGACAACATACGCAGGGGTGTTTATTACTCCACCAAAATAGATCTGATATTTTGGTACCCATAATTCTCCGTCTGTATGCCAGATGCTTAAAGCCACGTGGCACTGCTCATATTTAAACAAATAAATGTGAAATATACAAGATGGGTAAAGGGCAGTATTAATGTTTTACACGTGTGCCACCAATACTCAGTACTATATTAATCTTCCCTGATATTTTAAATATCATTTGAAAAAGGAATGCTGTAATACCAGGGAGTAGATACAGAAAATGAATCAACATATTTAACTATTCAGTACAAATTTCATACATAATGACATTGGACGTCTTTTTTAAGCAAAGAACAGATACTTTATGTTGACACGAAACACAAAATGTAAAAGATCATTGAATGGTGACACATTTTATATGAAGAATTGCCTTCTTGATCTCAATGAGATTTTTTTTGTTGTTATTTATTGGAATGTGTTAAATTAGATAAAAGAAAGATTTTGATAAATTCAATTTTAAAATTTGTGGTGAGAATAAAATCTTAAATCAAATCTATATGTATGTAGGTGATGCAACTTAAAATCATAACTATATATCTTTTTTTTATCATTTTGTTCCATCTGAGTGTTGAAATTTTCTTATGTCCTCTTTGTTGATATCTGGTCATAAGGATAATTGTTAGTCTAGGCTGTTTATCCTATATATTTTCTGTATACATTTACTACTCTCTTAATTATGTTTGTCTTTATTACATCAACATTACACTATTTAAATAATTTCTTAAATGGTTTCTCTCCCTATAGATTTCTTCCTTTTAGAGGATTCCTCTAGGATACTTGTTTATCCTAAAATATTACCATTTTTTCTTGCCTCTTGTTTTAATTAACCTTCAGTGATTTCCTGTTTTCTAGAGATAAAAATCAAACAGTTTAGCCTAGCTTCCATATTGCACCAGATAATGGACAACAAAGTTTCCTAATCCTATTTCTTACCATATCCTCAAATTACAGGCTACTCAGTATGTTTAGGGTTTCTCTTGTTCCTCGTTTTGCTTTCAGCGTTCAAAACATGGAAGACACCATCACCTGTCTTCTCAGGCTGCACTAAACTTCTATAATGTTTGTCAATACTCAACCAATGTTCATCAATATTCAGGTTTAAAGTGGTAAGTTAAAAGAATGAAGACAAATTTATTGGTTATTCCCTTTTTCTATATGGAAAAGCTACATACACACATATGGAAAAGTTATGCACACGAAAGCACATACGTATGGAGGACATATACACAAATCTATGGATCTCTGGCTAAAATAATGACAGGTGGATGTTACATTTTAAAAAATGTTGCAAGTCTTCTTTATTAATTATGTAATATAGAATCAGAGATTAAAACAGAATATATGAAAATGTAGAGAAACTGAAAAGCCTCTGAAAGGGTCTTTCCAAAACTCCTACCCCTTTACAGCTGTAATTAATCCAGTAATGAATTATGTGCTTTACAGGAAAATCTGTGTTCTTGAAAGTTATTTTTGTTCTTGAACTGTAATTTAAATCCTCTCTTGTTCATTTTTTCATGTACAAATCTAGTCTCCCCAAATAGATTGTTAGGTCCTTGGGGAAGGTCACTTTTTCTTAAGTTATTATGAACACTTAAAAATAACTCGTAGAGCACCCTACATAAAGTAGAGACTCAATAAATACTTTTTGTTTGATACAATTTGACCTTGTTATTATTTTCTATGAGGATTCAGCTACTAGAGTATTTAGAGTTCTACCTTTTAATGTATTGGACAGATAGTCAAAACATTATCTCACTTTTGCATGTCACAATAGGAAATATGTCAATATATCTCTGAGATTTTAGGAAATGTCCTCTGGATTACAGATTTATTAAATCCAGAAGCTGATTGTACCAATCATCATTTCTAACAAATATTGCTTCCCTAGCTTAATTCTCAAGTTCTTCTAATAGTTAAAAAGGGGCTAATACATGCTTTTTTAAATTTTAGTGAGAAACATAAGTAGTGTATTTTTTTATGATGCATAAATTAAGACAGTGAATAGAAGAGTGAAGAAATGTCAATATTCATATAACTTTATAATCGATGATACTTCTAATAGTAGTGAATTTTTAGTTTGTCCTTTGGAAGTTTTTGGCTACAAGTACAAAGTAGCACATGCAAACCAGTTGAAACCAAATAAATGAAAAACAGATGTTCAGAGATGGGACACAAATTTTGGAAGACTTAACAGCGCAGGTCACAAAAATCAAATAAAGCATTTCTCCCTCAGGGCCAGTTTCATTTTATCATCTTTCTCTCATGGCTGAGATAGAAGCTTCGCTAGGGCTACTATATTAATTGCCCAATCCTGAGTGTCTAGAATGGTGCCTGGTTCACTGTTCGTTGTCATTATTCATTACATGCACTAATGCAGTATTCGTTGAATGGATAGAGACAGATGAATCTTGTATCCTCTCCACAGGATCCCAGGGCCAGAAAGCAGAGACAGTCTTTCCTGCTCATTCTAATTGAAAAACACAGAAGGACAGCTACTTGCCTTGCCCTGTTCACCTTCTTACTCCTGAGGTCAGGAAGGGCTATAAGAAACTTGACTCAGGGAGAGCTGCTGGGAAGACATATCAGAAGTACAGAGAACTATTGTAAAGTACTTGTAGCTGTGTCTCTGTCTTTTTAAGTGTCTGTTCGATAGCAAAAATCAACACAAAAGGCTCAGATGGAAGTACAATGTATAGGTAATGCAGTTTTTCCTGAGGAAAAGCACGAGCTGCAATCTTCCAGCAGGGGAAAGTTAATTCCAATTCATTTGAATATTGTTTTCCATACCATCTCTTTGAATCCCTAAACTTCTGAAAAAACTATTGAAGTCCTCTCCTTCAGTACTTCTAAACATTCCTCAAAGTTTCAGGAAATTTTGATGAAATGGTACAGGAAGTACTATTTCAAGTCACGCAGCAGATACCTAATGATAAATCGAAGCTACAATTTAAAACCTCAAATATATTATTTGGTTTCGAGTGGCTTTACTTGCAATGTATCAAAATATGGATGATCTTTTTAATACTAACACCAGGCTACAGAAATAGGGACCCAAACTGGAAAGCTAGAGAGCAGGTAGTCTTGCTTTAGGAATAACATAAGCAGAAAAGATAAAGACTTCAATTCCGTCTCTTAAAAACTATCATTCCAAAATGAAAGTGTATCCGTTTTCCAAATCTTTCTTCCTACTCTTCCCCTACCTTCAACTTCCTAAACATTAATTACTACTGAAAAAATCTTTTGTGGCTATCCACAGAATGATTTAGAAATGAGCGTTATTTTGTTGCTGTTACTGAGTCTCTACTTGTTATAAATATGACAAACTCTTATTATTCCATCAAAAAAATCATAAATTACTCTTCACACATTATAATGCTGTTCTGCATTGTTCTTAATGAAGGTCGAGCCTGAGAGATAACATGCTATTCTTGGCTGAAGTCTAGCTATTTTGTATGCATTATACATTTGACGAGAACACAGCTTCAGAAAAAGTAATTCATTTACATAGAAAATGTTTTGCTATAAGCAAACCAAAGCATGCCTGCATCCAAATATAGAGATGTGTTGGTGGATTGAGAGTTTTATTTTACGGAGAATATACATCTGCATATAAGTGTCTATACGTAGTTATTCTCTCAAGCACAGATGATGAAGATAAAGTGTATTTTGTAACTGAGGGTATTTGTTTGCCTGTCATCCTCACTTGATCTTTTCCACTTTTATTTTAATTTTTTGTGTGTTTCATAGTTATCGTTTAGTTGATCAGTACTTAACAAGGACACTATACTTAGCAATCTATAAGTATTGTCTCATTTAAGCCTCATAAAAAAATGAAAAATGAGTTTTTCCCTGTTTTACTTTTGAAGGAACTGACGTTCTGAGTTTCTATAAGTTTTTAAGTGGCAAAGACAAGCTAAATCAAATACACCCCAATGCTGTGAACCAAAATCCTGGCCTTTCTAACCCAGAAGGAAGGGGTAAGAAGGGTGGGCCCAAATTTCTTTGTCCTTTTTGAAATTAAATGACCAGAAATTATGCACGTAATTTACAGACTTACTATGCTTTATTTAAATTTTATATCACATTTGGGGGGTATATGAAGAAGCATGCTTTAAATAATACACAACTTCTGTGGTGAAACTATGGACTAGAATGAATTGCTTTTATACTTTTAGATTATGTTCATACATGTAGAAGAAATCTGACAGTTGAATAATTTTCCTATTAATCTAATCAATGTACAAAGCAAATCTGTAAAGAAACATTAAAATCCTTCAAAGTTAGAACTGATACGGATAGTTAAATTAAATCATTTTTCATTTTAGCTTTAGAAAGCAGCCTAAATCGGGGTGGAATTTATAAATTGAATTCTCTTTGAGTGAGTACAGATACCTGAGGCCAGTTCTTATATTTCATTCCATACCAGTAGATCTTGCTCACAACTCCTTAAATTTGTTGTCTTTCTTGATTCGTTTTGACTTTCAAAACTGAGCTTGATTTACTTCAGTGTGTTCTCAAAGAGCATGGAAAGGAGAAATAGCTTTCTTTTAACTTTTATTCATTATGGCCAATTGAAACTACATAATCAGTCAATTGCTACCTGATCCATGACCACCAACATTGATTGGCTTATATCTTTTAGAGAGAGAGAAAAAAAGGCAACTCTAGAAAGTTTAGATGAGGTGATTTAGGGAAAAATTGTTGAGAATAATAGGTCTGATTTCTCTACTCAGCCCGGGCACATGTGCCTTTGCAACTCTGAGAGCTATGACAGTCATCAATATTTCAGAGCTTATCCAGGAATCACGAATGAAAAGATGCAAGTTACTTTTAATAAAGAAAATTGTAAATATTATTAGTGGTGCATTCTATTCAATTTTGTACACTCCTGTCTATACCTTAATTGGGACACATTAGAGCATCTGTGAGAGAGGAAACAAGTTGAAAATAATGTGTCTGAGAGAGAATAGTGGGAGAGGATGCTCCCACTTTTTGCTGCAGACCTAAGGAGCCCAAAATCCTGAGAAGTAAGAATAGAGTGAGAGAGGCAAAAAAAGAGAGGGATCCAGCGAGCATTTTTCTGAGGTTTGGAACAGGAATTAACACTTTTAGTGTGGTACACACATTTTAATCAGCTAATCTATGACTTTTACAGACTCAGTATGGGAAATTAAAGGAAGCAAATGGGGGTCTGGATTGAGGAATCTGTTTCCAATTTAATTTTGGCTCAGGCTCAGATGGGAATACTTTGGAGAGATATTGAGGATTTTGAGAACATTTCTTACCTTCGTATGCTCAGGATTCCCATAAGACTCACATTGCGTTTACTTATACTGCCTTGGTTTCACAGGAAATCCACACAGAGAGACAGATATTCAAGCTATATTCTAATTTTATCAAATAGGAGTAAAAACGTATATCGTCTAAATACATTAAAATTCCTTTTATCTTTAGAAATTAGTTCATAAAATTGTACCTGTAATCCTCTATGTCTGGTAAAGAGGATATATCGCCCTTATTTTCATTCATCCACTATTCCACAATTTTTTTTTGAAATGCTCCTGGGCAAGATATCTTTCAATACACACTCCTTCCAAACAGGGAGACCATAAATAAATTCAAGTGCATTTTGTACAAACCTATAGCCAAACTAGGTAAAAAATCACCTCAAAGTTTAACAATTTTATTTTTGATCTTGCCAAATTTATCATCTGGACAATGAATTACCAGGTGCACATGGAGGCCATTATTGACACGTTCATCTAATTTCTTTTTCTCCTGCAATCCAAACTACAAAAAATAAAATGCTGATCGCTCTTCTGTTTGCAGCTGTCCTGAGATTGATTACCGGAGCTCTTGCATCCAGCTTCATCTCCACTGGCAGGCCTAGGGGTGAGATCCCTTTCCAATTCTTTGAAATGCTCTGACAGAATCTATCTTCTAGTTTTATGTCCACAAACCCCTTTTCATGGTCCCTTATTTCATCCCGCTGCTGAATATTTCATTTTAAAAATAATGGAAGTGTGTGCTTTTAGCCTCATCTAGTCAAGTGTTCTCTGGCTGTTCTTTTTGCAGCAAAGCAAAAGTAATGCATTCCCTGGCAGTAAGAGGAGTGTTTTTCTTTCTTTTTATGTCATCACTTCCGCTTAGATCTGAGAATATTGAATGATCGCACTCCCTCACATTTGATTTATTAATGATTCCGTCTTATAAACACATACATGAGTAAATCGTGGGTATTAAATATATGTACACAGAAATAAGGACTATATCTTTGAAAGAAAGATAGATCTTATTGTACACTCATTAGGTAAAGCTCCATTAAGAAGTATTCTGATATTTCCCCATTTCCCATTTCTCTGCGAGGGAGGTGAGTAGAGGTCACATGCAATGATACAAGCCTGGGCTGAAGTAGGTTCTCTGGATTTCAATCCTGGCTCTGCTACTTATTTGCCGTGTGACCTTGAGTAAGTTATTTCAATTTTCTCTCTCTCAATTCCTTCATTTGTAAAACTGAGAAAACTACCAATATCCAAAGGTTAGAGTGAAGAGTAAATTAAGGAGTTAAAGTACCAAAGGCAGTCCTTGGCATCTAGTAAGCATTGAATAAATGTTAGATACTATGCCTGTAGTATTGATAAGCTTCCAACAAATAAATGCTGATTTCTGAAGAATTGATTTATGATTTGATGTCCCCAAAGGAAATGTACCATGCATGAAGAATATGTTTGTTCTGTTCATTCCTGTTCTTTTGGCATCTAGAACAATGCTTAGACACAATTGGAATTTAATATATGTTTTGTGATTGATTGAATGAAACAAGTGAATGAGGAATGATTATCTGGAAGAGAGTATATTTATATATTTAGTATATATGGATAATTTGTATGTTTTTATGAAAAATAAAGTCATTAATGTAGCTATTTAATAATTGATTAGCTAATTTACTTTGAAAACTTGAGGACAGGCAATATTGAACAAAGAAAATTTAAGGACAGGCAACTAGGTGTTAGTTAAAGAAATCTAAACATCTGGGGGGATTTTAGGATCTGAGGACATGTAATACTGTGGAAAGGACACTTAAGCAAGTGCCAGAGGCCTGCAATCCTGCTCTACCTCTGCTGTGAAATCTTCGTTAATGCATTTAACAGCGCTGAGACTCTGTTTTCTAATTAAATAATCTGCTGATTTCACTGGGTTGCTGAAACTAGGATATAATTGCAATATTTCTAATTGATTTCTGATGAACGAGAATGAAAGAACTCCTTTTTCTTTCCTACTTACACAGCTTGTCAACAAATTTACAGTGTCCCTCCCCACTCTGAAAGTCTCAGAAGATTGTGTAAATCACTTCTCAGCTGGGATTATCCACCCATTAAAATCTACATTAAGACAGTCTTGAATTCCTATTCCATGCCCTTTTCTATAAGAAAAGCCTAAAGTCCTTCCCAGACATTCTACAGATTCCTCAAACTGTCCTGTTTTTCAATCACTTCTTGCTCATTCTGCATCCTTGTCTCCACTCATGCATCTTGCAGCTGTTGCTTTGTTTTGCAGTGTCAACCTGAATATGGTCACAGCTCCTTTCTTTGAATTTTCCCCAAAAGCTTAAACACATGAGGCTTTTGTGAGATTCTTCAAGATTTTAAAGGAGTTAGAAGCTGCAAGTTGTTTAATGTTGAATATTTGATATTGTTGTGCTTAAAAAATTCTTTGTATCTTTTATGTGGCTCCGTGAATCCCTTTCAGCTGTCCTATTTTCCCCATCTCAAATCCCTTTCTGTAATGCCCATAGGTGTAATTACTTCTTTGGAGTCTTTTCTCCTGCTACTCCTTCCCTGAAAACCAGTTCCCTTCTACTTTAAGCTCCTTATCAAGACATTTTCCTAAAAATAACAGTTTTTCTCCCTAAAATATTTTCTTACTGACAATAATTTTGAGCCTACAAAATTTAGTCAAGCATATTCGCTTTTCTGTGCCTATGAGATATGAGAAAAAGTGATGTATTCAACCTCCTTGTCTTGCCTTAAAGTAAATGGCTGTGATTTCTCCTCTGTTACCTTTTCTCCTTCCTGCATTTTCGTTGACAGCTGTGGTGGTCATCTGTCTTAGATGTCATAAACAAGGGATGCCATACAATAAGATAGGAGGATCTTGAACCCTGATGCTTTGGAAAAGTAGAACCACATACCATATAAGCTTGGACTTTCTTATGAAAAAGGAATAGGCTTCTATTTTAGTTGACGTCTTATTAAGATGGGTCTTTGCTACCTGTAGTGAACTTATATCTTAATTAATAAATTAATCATTTTCCTGAGAGCAGGGCATTTGAAACACAAAAGCCAGGATGATATTCATTGACTATTTGCTCTTGCAATCGCTACATTTCTTCTTTAGAGCAATTAACCAAGAATTACCAGTTGTTTGACTGACTTTGGCAACAGAGGGAGAGGGAAAAGACAAGAGAGAAAATTCCAAGAAAACGGTTGCATAATACGTTTCAATATGATATTGCCATGCTGCCAGGAATGGAGCACCTACATTGAAATCTGAAAAGATTGTCATAGACTCTTCTGTAAGTAGAAAGTAGCTCAACCTCTCTGCTTGGGGACGCCTCTTTTACCAGCAATAACACATGCTATTTAGAGATATTTAATTTCAAGAATTAAATTAAGAAAATTAAAAGATGACAAAAATAACGATTGAAAAACATTCTCCTATTTCACCAAACAAAGGTAGGAAAGCTTTACTGAATTTGATTGGTTTCAGACGTCGAGTTGCATATGATACATGTTATGTATCCTATATATAATATATATAAATATATACATTATATATATATATACACACATATATATAATTTATGGTTTAGGGATGTTTTCTCTATATCTTGATTTACTATGTATGTTCCTATTACTGTGATTCAATTTTAATTTCTGTTTCTATTATTTTGATTTTATAGTATTCATAGCTCTAATCCTTTATTGGATATCTGTTCTTTGATCTCATTTTTTAAATAATCACTCTCTTTTCATCTTTTTTTCATTCTCTCACATTTTGAAATTTTTTCAGGTTTGTTCTCCAGGTCACTGAGTATTCCAGAAGGATTAATTTGGTTCGATTGTGCTTCAAAGTAAATTTTAATTATGAGTTTAAATTTTGTGTTTCCTATGTTCTCCTCTTACTTCCGTCACTTAACTTTCTAATACTCATCTCAACATATTATTTCCTTATGGCTTCCTATTCTACGTCAACAGAGGCTGTGTCATCTTGCAACTTTTTTATACTCAACTTGCCTCTTGAAATTTTCTTAGTTATTTTAGTATATCAACATACACATAATTTTAAATAAGTATATGTTTTATGTTTTTCTCAAAAAAATCTATGACTTGGCAGACTACCTGTTCCTTTGAAAAGCATTCCTCTTCTGTCACCACTTTCTTCATCAACTATTCCTCACAGTGAAGCAAGTCAAGAGAAATTAGAGGGTAGTGGCTCCTCATGACTCAAATCTATACTCTTCAATTCCCATGATTTCTACAAGGTTTTATGTGTGGATCTGTTTTTTTAGTTTCTGCAGATTTGGATAGCTTTTACTCCAAATGGTTCCTTATCCTTTACTCTCTGGTTTTCTAAGCGTGTCATAGTGTTTAGCTGTCAGCTGAAAGCAAACATCTTAGAAGTATGTTTTTCCTATACCATGATTTTTATTTTCCTTTTTGAATAACAAGAACACTCTCCATGACACACATTTGACAAAACATGATGCCTAAAGTGTAGCCTCCCTTCTAACTGCCCACTTTAATGTTGTCACGTTTATCTTCCCAGATCTAGTCTTGATGAGCAGATTGATACAACCCATTGTTTATGATGATTGATTGTCAGTTATCTTTGATTGATCTCTAGGGCTCCTTCAGTATCTTCTGCTTTAACTATATGGTTACCCTGCTAAACTAGAAAGATTAATTATAATTCTCAAATAAGAATATTTCTGTACACCAGAGATTACTAGGCCCACTTGTTTGCTGCCTCTCATGTTGTTCTGTATTCACTACTCCTAGTAGACTGTTCATCACTGAATATCCTTGAATGTCCTGGAATCATGCAAGGATGTGGATATCTCTTTGCTTTTTAAAATTTCAGGTAGCAAGAATTACATTGTTGGACTACTATAAAGGGGGGTTAACAAATAAATGTATAAACGTGGTTCTAGCTGGCTCAGGAGATAAAGTTTTCATTTGCCAAAAAATGACATCAAACAAGTTTTCTGCAACATTAAACATTAGGACACAATGAAACAATATCAACAAAATACGAAGGGAAGAAGTTGGGCCTCAAGATATCTAGAATGAGCACATGGAATTTCTGTTTAAAGGCAATTGAAAGTCACTCTCTGATATGTGACTCAGATAATACATCGCTTGTATGTTCTTCGTGAGGAAATTTCTGGAAAACATACAAAAATCAATGTTTAAAGAATGGAAAAATAAGGGGCCGGCCTGGTGGTGTAGTGGTTAAGTTTGCCTGCTCCACTTTGGTGGCCTGGGATTCACAGGTTCAGATCCCAGGCACAGACCTATGCACTGCTTGTCAAACTGTGCTGTGGTGGGATCCCATATACAAAAAATAGAAGAGGATTGGCACAGATGTTAGCTCAGGAACAATTTTCCTCAAGCAAAAAGAGGCAGATTGGCAACAGATGTTAGCTCAGGGCTAGTCTTCCTCACCAAGGGAAAAAAAAAGAATGGAAAAATAAAAATATAAACTCAAAGGTGAATAGTAATGACCAAATATTAAGTCTAAAGAATTTAAAAATTTTACATTAAATGCAAATGACAAAACTGTTATAAAAATGTACAATGATACTTTAAAAGAAAATGATAAAAACGTATTGAATGAACGACCCATGGTTAACTTGATGAATTTGGGCATATTTATGTAGAATAGAGAGCATGGGGGAAGGGCAGGGGAAGGATTTGGAGAAGCTGAAGGACAAAGTATTTGGGGAGCAGGAGGGGCTGTGGTCTGGGCTGCTGTCAGAAGTCAACAAGATGAGCCAGCAGATCAGACACAAGTGTGCAATCTACAGCAACGCCTGCCCTACACCCAACTTCAGAACATAGAAATGTTCATTTCTACCTTCCAAATCTCATACAAATTTATCTTGTGGATAAATACAAGGAAGGTAATTTTTCTGGAACAATACAAGGAAGATAATTTTTCAAAAAATACTTGCAGCTTAGCTAAGTTGGCACAGTACAAAGCCAACAATTTACACATACGTATCTATTTTAATCATATTTAACTTCCAGAAGAGACAACGGCAAATTTCACCTTACACATGAAATAATTAATAAGCCACATACAGTCAAAAACATGCTAACCTCCATTGAACGAAAACATAAAGACCCTCGATCCATCTTTGGTTGTTCATTTCTTTTCTTGCTTAATCCCATTTGACTTTGGCATGCTGTAGCATAAATACAGAAATACAAGTTTAACTACCATTAATTCATCTTATGTTAATGGTAGGTGAATTGTGAACAGAAAAAAAATTAATAATACATACTTAAAAATATTAACTCGAAATAAGGAAGAAATATTCTTAATTAGTACAACTTAGTTTCTGCAATTTTTAAAGCCACTTCTGTAGGTAGTTATATGGGAAAGCCAGTAAGAAAAGTTGCTATCCCATGATAGAAGCACTTCCTTCTTCCAGTAGCCACTCCATTTTCCCTTTGAATTCAGCAAACAGTGGGCTCATTGTGTTTCCTTGCCTGTGGAGTGACCTGAAGGGTTTAGGCTAAGATTCCCAGATAAAGTACAGGACACTTTGTTAAATTTGAATTCCTGATAAATAATTAAGTATTTTTTATTATAAAAATATATAAAATATTGCATGAGACATACTTAAACTTTAAAAAGTTATTTATCTGAAATTCAATTTTAACCTGCAACCCTGTAATTTATTTGGTAAATCTGGAAACCGTGGCTTGGGCCATTTGTAGTTCCATTTGTATTAGGTTTGTTGTAGTTTCCATTGGCTTTATTATAGAATATGGAAGGTTGAAGAAGTTCACCAGGGGTTCTCTTGCAACCCAGGCATTCTCCTCTTTATACTCATTGTGACTTGACAACTCAATTTCTCCATGATAAACAGGATCAATTCCCTCTATCCTTAATAGCAGGATTCAACCCCCCCCTTCTTTGACTGCTGATTTACTGACATGAGAATTTCAATGATTCCAGTTGACAGACTCAACTTCTAGTTTAATGGAACCACTTTTATTTTGCCTAATGGAAACATTCATCCTTTGGGAACTAAGAACTGTGGATGAACAGAACCCAAAATTGTGGGGACTAGAAACAAAAATTCACTAGTGGGTCACAAAGGGTAATAACGAGAGATGCTAGCCGTATTTCCACCCCTGATTCCTATATTCATAAACCTGGCTTTGGGAGCAACGGTACCATATATAGGTCACCAATATAGAGCAATGACCGCATCCTGAAAGACATTAATCAATGCTGCAAATTACTGCTACTCAACTAGAATTGTAATTGTGTTTTTAAAAGGCCATTCTATCTTCCTATCAGCCAATCTGCTTAAGAGTGATTAGGAACACGGTGAATTCCATGAGCATGAGTCATTGGCACATTGTACCACAAAATGAATCCTTGGATAAAAGCAATGCTGTGTAAAACAACATGGTGATGAGTAAGACATTTACATATTGTGTTTTTTGGCAGAAGCATTACAGGCAGGAAAGGCAAATTCATGACCACAGAAATTTTCTATTCAAATAAGAAAAGGTGTTATCCCTCCCAGGTTTGAAGAGGCCCAAGAAAACCAACATGCCACCAGGTCCTGGCTGATCCCGCAAGGGAATGGTGTCATATTGGGTGTTCAGGGGGTTTCTGCTGTTGTCAGTTTGGGGACTAAGCAGCTGTTGTAGCCATATACATATTTGTGTGTGAAAGTCTATGTTGCTTAGCCCATGCTAAACCTTCATCCCTTCTGCCATGATCACTTTGCCCATGACTTAATAATTAAGGACAGAGGTGTCTGGAGACAGAAGTTTCCTGAAAGTTCCCATCTTGTCCATCTGCTTATTAAGATCCTCACCTGCTAAATTCCCTCTTTAATGAGCATTTGTTTGGGAGACAAATATTTTCACACTCTGGGCCCATTTGAAGAGGTCTATTTGCATACCTATTCCCAGACTAACTTTTCTCCAATCATCTAATTATCCAACTCTGCTCCTTCCAAGTCCCTGATCATCCTGCCAAAGCATTAGCAACAGTTCATGAATCACTTAGGTCTACATCTCTAGCTCTCTTCATTTCAAGGGAAAATGAGCAATCAAGTACATTACTTAAAATTCTGTCCACTGGCTAGATTTCTCTTCACTACTGTCTTCCAAGCCACTACGATTGCCATGAAGTGGGGCTGTAGATTTATAGGCATCCATTCAGATGGTGAAAGCATATCCAGCAGAACCATTTGTAGATCAGACGTGACTGTTTTCTTCCTCAAACAACTGGTCATAGGGCATTCCCAGGAGACCATATGTGTTGTCTGAGAGAGAGGGCAATGTAGCAGAAATATTCATGGGTATCTGGGCCACTTACTCATGAAACTTATATCTTCAGGACCTGCTTAAGCCTGCTATCATATTCCATTAGAAGTTGGAATGCAATCGTACATGACAAATTTTGGTGTGGCCATAAAGTCATTTATGGCTACTTGGTGACTCAGTGGTTCATGGTCAAATACTCAGTCTCTGCTAGAGCCCAATAGATAGCCAAAAGATGTTTCTCAAAAGGAGAATAATTACCTATAAAGGCTAGCATAGTTCTGATCCAACATAAAGGTCTGTGCTTCAATTCACCTATGATGGCCTGCCATACACATTTCTATCTGACACTAACATTAGAGCACCATAAGATCATATGGTTGTAAAACACAAGAGGTAGACCAGCTTTTAAGGTGTTTTGGACTTAATGAAAAACCTTTTCTTATTTTGGGCCCTACTAAAAACTGCAGTTTTACTTGTAACTGGTAAAAGTAGCACACCCAAAGAAGGTATATGTTGCCTCAAAATTCCAAAAAAGACCAATAGTTATTATGGTTCTTTCTTAGTGGTAAGTGGTAAGAAGGGCCAGATGCAGCAATTTTTCCTTCATCTTAGATTACATTGACATGTCCCAGATCCCTGAAACCATAGAAATTTCACTGAAGTGGTAGGCACCTGAAATTTTATGGGATTTACTTTCTACCAATTGGCTCATATACATCTTAGCACGATGTCTAAAGTAGTTGCTGCTTTGTGCTCACCAGATTCAACTGCATGAAACCATCGAGGTAATGGACTGGTATGATATCTTGTGGGAGGAAAAGGTGATCAATTCCTTGTAGACTAGGTTATGGCATGGAAGTAGGAAACTAAGATGGTCTTGAAGCAGGAGTGTGTAGGTATATTGCTGGCCATGTTGGCTTAAAGAAAACAATTTCAGGAGGTCTTTATTAATAGATATAGAAAAAAATGGCTTGGCCAGATCAAGAGCTATATATCAGGCTATGTGCATGCACACACACACACACACACACACACACACACACACACACACACATATCTCAAATATCCAGAACACACATCTAGAATAACAATGGCAACCACATTGATAAGTTTATGATAATCTACTACCCTTCTCCAAATGCATCTGTCTTCTGCACAGGCCAAATAGGCAAGTTGAATGGGCATATAGCGCTAATCAACACTCCTGAATTTGTCAAGCCTTAGATGGTAGCACAGATCTCTGATATTCTTCTAAGGACATGACATTGCTCTTGGTTTACTATTTTGATAAGTAGAGGCTTTCACTTGGCCTTTCCTACCATAACAACCTTTATTCCATAGGTCATGCAACCAATGTAGGAATTCTGCCATTTGCTAAATATGTCTCTTTCAACTAAGCATTCTAGAACTGGTGAAATAATCACTCATCATCCATGGACAATGATAATTACTCAGAAAATATAGGCAATGTATATATTTTCATTCCTTCTGTTCCTTTATTCTCTAAGCTACTTTTGTCTTAACCATCAAAGTGAGAATTTGTATCTTGATTATATTGAGAGTTACATTACCAAGTGTTAAATATGCAAACCAAAACATATTAAGTTTTACTTAAGTTATGTATAGAGCTACTGCCTTAAAATTTTTACCAACATATTGACACAATCCTATAAATGACATGCTAGGATATTTACATTTAATAGGCTTAAATATCATTCTATTATATGCCTTCAATTTATAGTGATACTACTTTCAACTAATGTTTGAGCATCATTCAACTAGTTTTTTCATTTGAAGTAAAATTAAAAGCAGACAATGAATATAGACGTTAATTTTTGTTCTAAGATACTATTGTTAGTTAATTTAAAGTCCTTTCCTTCATCATTGCTAACTGCTGTAGTCTGACATCCATTTTCTAAATGAAATGTGACTTTGATGGATAAACTCAATTAAAGCTCAGGCATTAGATAAGTTAAACAGAAAATTGGACTGATCTTTACCAATCTACCTTTAAAAATACAACAAGTATTTCAAAGTGAAGCAGTCATAAATTATACTGAAAATATATGTTAGTAAAATTGGATTGAAATCCAAGTCAATTACTATGTAAATTTCTATTGCTTAGAAAGTAACGTTTGTTTCCCCCATTTGTGTTGTATCTTACAGATACGTTTAATAAACAAAGTCAAAGAAATACCTGTTGTCTCCCACTTGCCAAAAAATTTCTATTTTATGATACTTAATTTTGTTAAGATACCTAGTTTTAAGACTAACAATATAGGTTTGGTCACAATCTGAGAAGCCTTACAAGTAATTATATTTAATTATCTTTAATATTTTAAAAAATAATTTACTGAGTGTCTTGCCTATGAAAACCTCTAATCTTAGCATTGATGTTCCACTCATTTGTGTATTTAATCATTAAACTAATATTCATACCTTCTCTATAAGACACAAGAAATTGGGCTTGGTTATACAGTTAAGCAAAACCTGTAGAGAGACATGTAAAGAAATATTTTGTTTGGATGTGATAAATCCTCTACTAGACATATACACAGGATGTAAAAGAAATATAGAGACAAAGGTATCTAACATAACCAGGGAAATTGGGGACATCATTGAACCACACCATTTTCAATATGGAAGAACCTTTAGATATTAACGTTCAATTCCATTATTTTGAGGTAAAAATAGTGAAGAGAATTTGATTTGTCTTTTTTTCCAGCACCAATATAGGCAAGGAGACAATCTTTGTAGTAACTAAGAATTTGTATTTGAGAATCTGACAAATCTGAATTCAAAGGGCTGAATTCTATCCTGGAATTAACATATACCTGAGCCCTGCATTCAGTTTCCTCATCTGCCAAATGGGGACAATAATAATTTACTACCTCATGGTGTTTTGTTGTGAGCATTACATGAAACAAGACATTTAACAGGGGGACCATCATATAACCTCATAGGGTTGTTGTCAGGATTAAATAGTTAATTGTCAGGCACTTATAACAATGTCTGGTCTTATGAGGGTCTAGATAGTTACAAGCTATTCCTACTACTTTTCCTACTATTAGTGTTGGAATTATACTTTGTTATATTATAATCTATATTTCTGTTTCATTGCAATTTCATGTAGAAAGTATGGCATCCATTGCCTTAGAGAAGAATATTAGGACAGCAAAAATTTTTAAAGTCTTTTTGAATTTAAAACATCTGGATTTTCAGAGCTCCTTGAAGAAATGGCTAAGTCTAGAGCTGGAGTAGGGAATATACAAGATGAGCCTGGAGCATTTTATAGTGCCAGAAAGTGAGAAAATGCTCAAAAAAGAAAAACTCAACAAAAATTGAGTGGTAGATTTCAAAAGGACACACAAACCAACAGGAAAGTGCTCCCAATGACCAAAGCTGGAACAATGTGAGAAAAAAAAAAAATGGTGTAGTATTCTATTGTAACCCACACTATTAAATAAATATCCATGATTTCATACGAATATAAATAAATAAATGGAGGCTAAGAGGTAAATCTGTGCAGAATAAAGTTTATGTAGATATTCTGACCTCAAGGAGGGTGAGAATAACTCCCCACTCCCTAAGTGAGGGCTGTGCATAGTGACTTCTTTCCAAAGATTACACTATGGAAAGAAAGAAAAAACAGCAACTTTACAGTGAAGAAACATAATTAACCGTAGTTCTCCAGGTAAGCAAGATTAACATCAACAGTGATAAGTCTTGTTAGTAGTATGTGCCCTTGATGTTGTGTGATGAAAATGGAACTTTAGCTCTGTGGTCTCCCTCCTAAAACACAAACCCTGGTTGAATGATTAGAACAAATCAGACAAATCCCAGATGTGGGACATTCTATGAAATATCTGCACCGTACTCCTTAAAACTGAAAAGGTCATCAAAAACAAGGAAAATCTAAAACTGTCAGAACCAAGAGGTGCAAAAGGAAACATGATGACTAGTAAATACAGTGTATTTTCCTGGATGGAATCCTGGAGCAGAAGAAATACATTTGGTAAAAACTAAAGAAATCTGAATAAATTATGGCATTTAGTGGGTAAAAATGTATCAGTATTGGTTTATTAGTTGTGAGAAATTTTAACAATAGGGGAAAGTGTATGTGGAGTAGGTGGGAATTCTCTATACAATGTTGACAACTTTTCTGTAAATCTAAAGCTATTCAAAAATAAAAAGTTTATTTAAAAATAAAAGTCTAATTTTTCACTTTTAAGCCTAGGCCTAGAGATAACTCAGGGCATAAACAATAAGTTTGGAAGATTTTTGTTTGGTCAAACGTGAGGTTTCCTGCTATTTGCACTAGATACATTTTTCCAAACTAGGTGAGAAGAGAAATCATAAAAGAGAGAGGAGAGCTTTAAAATTCTGGGTTACTTACAGCCTTTGGCAAATCCACATCTCTGTCTACTCCATGTATACGATTTTGCAGTTAAATGGTACTGGAGAAAACATACAATGATGCTGATAAACTTTATGTTAACTCTATGAATATCAGCTTCGGTTGGCTTCTTAATGCTACTTGGAATGCTACTATCTTCCTCAAGCCATTAACTTTTCTTCTCCGTATGACTATTTCTCACCTTCTCCTCTGCCCTCAAGTCTCCAACACATCTTCCCCTATCCTTTTTCTTGGCTGATGACCTTGCTTCTTGTTTTACTGAAAAATTCAAAGTAATCAAAAGAGAACTTCCACAAGTTCCACAGCAAATCTACCCACCTAATTGTATAAGTTTTTGTATAATCTTCTTTTTCTTCTCTTGATATGAATGCAATATCTGCCCTTCAATTTTTGTCGTACATCCCTTTTTCTTCCATCAATGTAGAGAGACGGCTCAACTCAAGCCAATATCTCTCCTTCCTTTCTTCTATTTCTGCACCATTGACATTTGTTTGTTTGTTTACTATGAGACTTTCTTCAGAAATATACCAACATGCTTTTATCTTGGAGAAAAAGTAAAGTCTCTCAATCCTGCTTTCCTCTTCAGATACTGCACCATTTTTTCCCCTCGCTTTTGTAGAAAAATCCTGTGAAAGTGTTGCTGCTCTTCCTCTCTCCATTTTCTGTCCTCCCATTTCCACATGAACCCATACTGGGCAAGCTGTCATTAACACAACTCCAGGGAGACTACTTTTGTCAAGGTTACCAATGGCTATTTCTCCCTGTTTATTTTACTTGACTGAGCAGCAACACTAAAGAGTTGATTATCCCCCTTCTCCTTGAAATAATTTCTTCACTTCTAGAAAACCACAGGCTCTTGACTTTCCACTTAATTCTTTGGCAGCACCCTCTCAGTCCAGTGTTCTGTTTCATCCTCATATCCCAGATCTCTTAACTTTATATTGCCTCAGTGTCTAGTCAGTGTTTCTCTGTGATTTCATTTTACAACAAATCATTCCATGATGTCTTTGATTCTCATGGCTTTACACCCCATAAGTTCTTAATGTGCTAATAACTCCGAAATGTGTATCTGTCTCCAGACCTCTTCTCTGGTTTCTGGTCTCATATACCCAAAAGCTGACTCAATATATTCACTGGGATGATTAATAGAGATCTTAAAGTTAACTTGTCCCAAACTGAGCTCTTATTTTTCAAAAAAATTCACTCTCAGAAGTTTCACAAATTTCTCTTATTGGCCACTCTATTCTTCTAGTTATTTAGGCTTTCATTCTGAGAATCTTACTTGACTCTACTCTTTCTCTTATACACTACATCAAATTCTCTCTGTCCCATGTTTAAAAAATACCTGGACTCAGAAAACTTCTTACCATGTCCTCTTCTACTACCCTGGTATGAGCCACAATTCCTTTTCATCTGAATTTCTGTAGTATTTCCTATTTGTTCCTTTACTCATCTTTTGTCCATACACAATTTGTCATTCTTGATTTTGTACTGACATAAACTTAATTATGTTACTACTTTGACAAAAATCCTCCAATGGCTTCAAATCTGGTGTCTTTGTTTGCAATAATTTTCCCCTAGATATCTACACGGTCTTGCTCACACAACTCCTCTGATATTTCCTTTCTTTTGGTATCAACTTCTCCATAAGATTTCTTCATAGACTCTCTTTAAAATTTCCAACACTTCATCAACATATCCTATCTCCATGTCAGTTGTCTTTCTCTTACCTTAGTACCCATTACCATTTATTATTCTATATAATTTACTAACTTATACATTTTTAAAAATCTTTCTCCTGCCACCAACCCCCCTGCCCCAAACCAGAATGTAAATTTAGAAAGTTAGGGATTTACTCTGTTTGATTTGTTTTGGTTCCTTCTAAATACCCAGCTCCACCAGTAGCACCTGATTATAGTAGTCACATGAAAATAATTATTGAATGTTAAATGACAGCATCTTTCTCTTCTTCCTCTTCCTTGTGGAAGATCCATCTTAGATAAGGCCTATACTCATACTTATTTCACTGCTTATTTTTGATATAAAATTGATCCTTGGCATTAATTTCTTGGTGTTCACTCTCCTTTTTTTGGTTTTAGAGTGCCTTTTGGCTGATCTAAAATAATTTTGCTTATGATGCAGATTTTCTCCAACTTTGGCCACATCTTCTTGGAATTTAATATAGTCACAAACTGTAGGCTTTATCAAACTACAGTTTAAGAAATCTAGTTGAAAGTTTTCTAGTTGAAAAGTTTTCCTTTGTTTAATATTCTTGCATTTGTGGAAGCTGGGGTTTTATAAGATATAAAACTAAATAATTTCTTCTAGATTTCTGAAGACAACTGCCTTTTAAGGAGAGTGTAATAAAAGAAGTGTTAAAGTTTTTTGCACAAGGGAGGATTATTATAATATACTTAAAATCACCCGAAGTTTCTAAAGTGAAAAAACTATTTTATATTTGTTCAACAGCAAAACCAAGTAATGAGAATAAGCTAATGATGGTTTTAAATTTGAAGTCATAGATCATATTTCTAATAATTTTTCATGTAGAGTACTTATTACAGCGTAAAATAAGAATATTGCTTATTGAGTGATTATCAAATGGCTGCAAAATGTTAACTCTCTCCAGATCTATTATGTCAGCATTGATGAGTCATATATATTTTGATAATTATTTACTTATGAATTGTTTATTTGTGAAATAATACTATATTTTTATATCTTTGATTGAAAAATAAACTAATTTTAAAATCATGAAAATTCAAAGGTGAAATGGGTGGAATAGTAGTTATATAGGAGCAGCTTGACAGCAGCCCATTCATGGAGGCACAAAGAAAACACAGTTGAATACACGATAATTCCTCCTTTGAAAGAAAACTATTACTGATCTCAGTTATTATGTTATAGGGACTCTATTTTGTCAAATCATCTCATTTTCTAGATGACAGAGCTATTGGCAAAGTAGCTGCTGGGATACCAATTTTATATTATTGAGCATTGCAATATATTTTAGATTCATGTGCTCAAGATTTTCTAAATTTACATTTAATTTTTTCCTTACTTGTTCAGTTGCCATAAAAATAATTGAAGGAAACGTGTTTTAAAGGGTGGCTTATCTTTTTATTTTGATAGATTTTCCATTACATTCACATCAGAAAAGAAATCTCTGATGAGAGCATTTTGAAAATTTTTGGACATGACAACAGTGAAAGAAAGAAATACAGGGAGATTGTGTTATGTAGTCATCTGGTAATCAAATATAAACCGCTGCTTAATTTCTTTTTAAAATTTTCTTTAGATCTTAATTTCAGATTAAATTTGAAAAACAATACATTTAACTATAGTAGTATGACATTGTTCATAGCTTTTTTAGATCTCCTAAATATATAATAATTTTCTTTCTAAATGCCTGATATTTGTTAAAGCTTATGTTAGACTATAAGCACTTTGAGGCCATGACCTTTTGTTTTATTTTTTGCCATTCTATATTTAGAACTTAGACAGATGCTTGACAAGTATATGAAATCATTAAACAGTTATTAAATGCATGAATAATGAAACCTAATTTATAGATCCAATTAACAGTATTTTGTCAATGATATAAATAATTATATTGGCATAATCAATTCTATAATAGATGCCCTTATATGCCTTTACCTGTTTAAGAATATATCTATTTAATAAAGGAGTGTTCTATTTTGTAAGGCATTTATGTATGTAAAAATGTTTTTACACATTGGTGAAGTGCCAATATCAATTTCACCAAGTATTTATCAAGCATCTACCATGTGTCCAGAAGAGAGCCTATTAGTTCTTTGTGGTGTCTGCGTGACAACCCCAGGGGAGAAGAAGCAGAAAACTCAATATCTTGATAAGTAGATCTATGTATTACCTAAACAAAGATGTTTCTCCACTCTGTAAATCTACTTTTTCTTCATTCAACATTTATTGATTGTCTAACATGTGTCAGGTACTTGGTTGAGTGATATTTTATTTTATCTATTCTAACTTCCAGTTGTTGTTTTTTTTTCAGAAACACATCAAGCTCACTAAATAAGCAAACAAAATACAGAAATTGCTGGCTGCATGAACTTTTCCATTTTTTCATTTATTGGACTAATAATTAGTAAACAATATCACTACTATATATCAGATATTGTTTTAGGCACCAGAGATATATCAATAAACTAAAGAGATAAAGATTCTGCTGTGGCATATATTTCATTGTAGTAGGAAATAAATACATTAAACAATAAATGGGTACATTGTACATAATGTCAGAAGAGGATAAATGTTTTGGAGAAAAGAAAAGGTCAGAATTTCTGCTTCTGCTAAAGGCAGGTTGAATAATGCTGAAGGACCCCTTCCACTGAGAGCAACTAGAATATTTGGACATGATATTTGTTTAAAAACAGGCTTGAAGACATGTGAAAACTAAATAGAGCAATGAAAACTTATGAGGCTAAAATCCAAGAGGAGAAGGAAATTCAGAACAGAACTCCATATTTAGTTCAACTTTTTTCTAGAAGTATCTAGAGGAGATAGCCAAGAAACCAAAAACCTGAGCAAATCTTTCATCAGCCTTGCAAGGCAGGGGAATACAAACTGCAATTTAGGGGCCAGCCTGGTGGCATAGCGGTTCAGTTATTGCTTTCCACTTCGGCAGCCTGGGTTCACTGGTTCAGATCCTGGGCATGGACCTACTCACCACTCATCAAGCCATGCTGGGACAGCATTCCATATAGAAAATCTACGGCTCTACAACTATGTACTAGGGCATTGGGGAGAAAAAGAAAAAAGAGGAAGACTGGCAACAGATGTTAGTGCAGGGCCAATCTTCCTCAAAAAAAGAAAGAAAGAAAGAAAGAAATTGGAATTCTGGGCCTTCCTAAGAGTGGAAGTTGTCTTAAAGCTCCAAAGGTGTTATCCCTAACAGTTAGACTCTGAGGCCAAGCCTAGGTTTAAATATGGTTAAAGGTGGTCCCGAATTGTTAAAAGTGTCTGAAATTTTGACAAATGCAAAATATCTCTCTGGAGAAAGAAACCATCAAATGTCTCAAATTTCTTCTAAGTTATTTTCATAAGATTTCTGACTCTTGATGTAAAATAATCAGACATACCAGGTCACAAGTCAACATGACAGAAAAAATAAGAGAAAATAAAAACAGATTCAAAGAGGATCCAGACAACAGCATTATAGGATACAGACTTTAAAACAACTGTGCTAAGGCCAGCCCGGTGGCGCAGTGGTTTAGTTCGTGCTTTGGCAGCCCAGGGATTCGCAGGTTCGGATCCTGGGCTCCTGCTGACACACTGCCTGTCAGCCATGCCGTGGTGGCGTCCCATACAAAGTAGAGGAAGATGGGCACGGATGTTAGCGCAGGGCCAGTCTTCCTCAGCAAAAAGAGGAGGATTAGCAACGGATGTTAGCTCAGGGCTGGTCTTCCTCACACATAAAAAATTAATAAATAAAATGACTGTGCTAAATATGTTCTTAAAAAGACATAATTGAAATTTTGTCAGAGTCCTAAAGACGGAAATACTAAAGATTTATAACTGGAGCACCCTACATTTAATATTAATAACTGAAGGGATAGGTTTGATAGCTATTTTAGTCCATTCGGGCTGCTGTAACAAATGACCACAGACTGAGTGGCTTAAACAACAAACAATTGTTTCTGGAGGTTGGAAAGGCCAAGATAAAGGTGCTGTCAGATTGGGTATCTGGTGAGGGCTTGCTTCTTTATTCACAGACAACTGTCCTCGCACTGTGTTCTCACATGACAGAAGGGGTGAGAGAGCTCTCTGATCCTCTTTTATAAAGGCACTAATCCCATTTATGAAGAGTCCACCCTCATGACCTAATCACCCACCAAAGGCCCTACTTCCTATATTGGGGGTTGGGATTTCCACACATGAATTTGGGGGGGACACAAATGTTCAGTCTATAGCAATAGCATAATTAATTGCAGCTAAAGAAAGAATTAGTGAACTGGAGGAGTAATTAGAAAAAAATTCAAAATGAAGTACAGAAAAACAAAATGATGGAAAATGCAGAAGAAATATAGAGAATAGACTGAGAAGTTCTAACAGAACTGAAAATTGATTTCCAGAAAAGTGTATAAAAGAATGAGACAGATGCAATATTGAAGGCACAATACAGAAGAATTTTTAGCAATTATGAAATACAAAAAGTCTCAAATTTAATCCTTCCAAAGAAGGAACAATAAAAAAGTTCACACCTAGACACATAGCAAAACTGCTGAAAAATAAAGGAAAAGAGAACATCAATTAAAAAGTCAGAAAAAAGAGACATGTTACTATCTGTATAAAAAAGTTAGACAAGCAGCTGACTTCTCAACAATAACAGCAAAAACAACAATAAAAAATACGAAAGCAAACAAAATGAAATAATATCTTCAATAAGTTGAATTAAAAGCTGACAAGGTTTCTATAATTAGTGAAAAAATATTCAAGAATGAAGACAAATAAAGTTTTTTGTGGTTAAAAATGTAAAGGGAATTATCTATTAGCGGGTACACTAAGGAAAGGCATAAGGTGTTCTGAGGACAAAGGAAAAACAAATCCAGATGGAAGCCAAACATAGACAAAAAATATCAATAAGAACAAAAAATAAGTATGTGGATAAATCTGAATAAATATTGACAAAAACTATTAAACTGTTACCTGAGGCTACAAATATGTATATTAAAAAATAACATATGATTGTGATTTGTATGGGAAAGAGTGAATTTGAAACATTCTAATCTCTCACATTGTGCCAGAAATGATAAAAGCAGGAATTTAGAGTAGACTTTAATAAGTCAAGAATGCATGCTCTCATATTTAGGGTAATCAATTAAAGAATGTATAGTTATCACAATAAAAGAAGTAAAAATGAAGTAATTAAAAAATCATGGAAAAAGAGATAAAGGAAAACATATGGCTGGACAAAGAGAAAGCAACAGAAAGATTGTGGACTTAAAACCAAATATATCAGTTATTACTTTAAATAAACTTGGATTATATGCTAAGTATAAAACACAATGATTGATTGGATAAAAAGCATAGTCAAAAACATGCTCCTTATAAAAAGCAACTCTAAACATGAAGATATAGAAGATAAAAAATAAAAGGATGGAAAAAGATAGAGCCTCAAAATATTCACCAAGTAAAGGCACACAAATCTATAATAATATCAGATATTTTTTTCTTTCATGTAGTTTCTCCAAACTATAAAATTAGATTAATTAATCTTTCAAATCTCACAATTATCATACTTGACGAAAATCCTTTTACCCCTCAATCCATTTTCCTTTCAAGATTTAATAATTGTTTTCTTTGTTAATTTACTTATTTGAATCAAAAAGAGACTATTTTATCAAAATTATCATGGTTATAACCTCTTTCATGATCAGATTATTTTCAACATAACTATTAAAGTAGAATATTGCATTGTACTAACATTAAGAGAGAATTCTGTGTTTGTTGTATACAGAAGCATAAACAGGTTGGTTTACTTTTTTTCACTTTATTAATGACAAATTTTAAGACTCAGATTTTATATACATTGTGAAATTCAAAATTAGCTATGAAAACACTGGACTGATGAAGTCAGAGTTCAGGTTATGTTCATGGTTGCTGCCCATTTAAAGAATATACCAGTAGCATAGAAACAAAAATGCCCCACCTCCAAATACATTGGGGATTAGGTTTCAACATTTGAATTTTGGAGATTCACAAACATTCAATCAATAACAATGGTGATGTTGAGGAAATGGAAAATGTGTCTTAGTCAGGTAGAGAATGTCTGTGGGATTCTTTCTAATATTCTTGTGGTTGGTGTTACGAAGGCCAGGAGTGGGTAGGCTAGCTTGGACCTGTCAGCATGGTTAGTTACATTAGTATTTTTTATTCCAGTTGTTACATAAATTAATTTTGGGTGATATATTTAAATCTCTTATTCTTAATCCATTAACCAACACATCCACTGATTTCTGTTATACTATTTTTTTTAATTTCACCATTTTATTATATTTTGTTTCTGTACTTCTTTTCAATATTATGCTATTGATCACTCCAAGTGCTAAAATTTGTAAACAATATTGAGCTATGACTGTGTTAATATTGTTATGATTGAACACCTAAGCAAAGGAAATGTAATTATATGTCACCAAATCTGTGCTACTTGAAAGTATGTTTCAAGTATTTGAGGTAAGTGAAGCCTCTTTATTTATATTTTATAAGTTGATTAGAATAAAGTTATTCTTCAGACTGTTTTATAAGTAGACCAATGTCTAATCACTCTTCTCATATTGACAAAAAATAGCATAGAACCTCATATCATTAATATAGCTTAATTTTTTAATTCTATGCTTGGTGAAATGAATTATAATTTAATTTAATGCATTTCTCATAAAATTCTGTCTTCCTATTTTAATTACTTCTGATTTTTTAAAAAAATGTACCACACTTACAAATTGGAGACTCTTCAATTATATCTCTAGGATGATTCCAATATTGAATCTCTTATCTTTATTACATTGTATCCCATTTTCATTTTATTGAGAACATTCTAAGGAAATCAATCTTTATTCATTTTCTTACTTCTCAGATGTATAGAAAAATATTTGTTGAATAGCTTCTTTTTCTCTCATTATTTATTTTGAGTTCATATTAGATTACAATTTTGAATTCCTAATTCGGAATCTTCTTTCCCCAGAACTGTAAGGCATACTTTTATTGCCTTTGTGGCTTGTCAATGCAAATTGTAATACCAATCTTATTTCCTTTCTTATTAAGTAAGCTGTTCTTTTTTTTAATTAATTGTTTTTCATTTATTGTGGATACTACTCTGTAGAAAGCTTTTGGCCTTCAATTGGCAAAGGAAAATGTTTTGTTTCCTTTTTTTCTTTCTTATTTTCTCCTTTTCCTTGTTTCTTTTAGTTCCTATTAAAATGTGTTTTAGGCACTTGGTAAACTTTTTCCATTCTCGAGCTGTTTACTTAATGCTCCAAAGTTTGATTGTGTTGTCACAGCTTATTGCAATTTTCCCTACATCCTTCCAGGTTGTATTTCCCTAGGACTCAATCTAGACAATTGGCATCAACCTTCTCGGCAGTTTTCTCCAGATATTCCTCTATCTGTTTTCTTTACCTGTCAATATAATTTTACTTATTTTCAGTTTTCCAGAAGTCCATTGATATCTCTGGCCCACTAATGGCTTGCTCTTTTGTTATTAGTGTGGTCAAAGATTTTCCTTTTTCCTGAAGCAGAATGGGGGGATTTGTCTGTAATTCATAGACTATTTTATTTACATAATTGTATCTATGTAATGGTAGATTGTACCACACAGAACAGATAAAAATACCTTTAAAATATGCCCATAGAATCAAAAACAAAATTGTCAATTCAATAAATGAGGAAATATTGAAATAAGAGTACCAGGTATTCTTTGGGTTATTTTCATAATAGTGTAATATAACTGTGGCATTAATTTAGCAATTCTAGCAAAGAAAGATAATTCAGGGACTATGATGAGACATTATTTATTGTTAAATTTCTTGTATTGTCTGTGTCTCTAAGAAAGAAACCTAAACTGTGGTTATAAAATTAAACGATATTTTGGCAATTGGATGTCTTCAAATGTAGAATGATAAAGTAGCAGTCTGTTCCTACTAAGCTGCAGGGACACTGTTAGAGGAAGTCTTTTTGTTTTCTTGTAGGTTCAGTGAGAGATTTGAGTAAAGTTACTCATTATTAATGATACCCAGGGGACAGATATTTGATGTGAATGAGAGTGTATGTGTGTGTATGTGTCTATGTGTAAGTGTGTGAGCTGAGTTT
Organism: Tapirus indicus; assembly: GCA_031878705.1. Classification (NCBI taxonomy): domain Eukaryota; kingdom Metazoa; phylum Chordata; class Mammalia; order Perissodactyla; family Tapiridae; genus Tapirus; species Tapirus indicus. Next base: position 133,199,376 of record CM062919.1, on the reverse strand, counting down.
GAGAGTTTAGAATTTCTTTAATTTACAGAAAGAAACTCCAATAATTAAATGGTAAAATAACCTCTTGTTTCTTTATCCAAGCAATATGAAATATTTGGTTTAAGTACTTAATTTTTGTATTTTTCATTGATATGAACTAATTATTTGACGAATGTGCCAACTCATCCAGTCATCCTGGTTTTGTATATGTGAGAAATTGGTGTAGATGACAGGAACCAGAGGCCCATTTCTTTCTTTACAGACACAACATTTTCCTATTATATGCTTAGTCAATAGACTTACTGAAATAACAGTAAAGTTCAGTTCACTCTTTGGGAAACTCTAAGTCTATCCAAGTTTACATTTCCTACATTGCATTACAGGCCAGAAAAGCTTGTCTTTCCTTGCTCTACAGTTAAACAAGCAGAGAGAAGAAAAGGCAGCTCAATATGTGGGGAGCCCCGTGTGACAGCCTCCTCCCCTACAGGGAGATTGCCTGCACACCACGATGCCATCTCCACTGACTGAAGAAGGATAAATTTATCTCAGGCTGAAAAACAAAACAAAACAAAATAAATTTTAAAATTAATACACTACAATCTTTGTAAGAGATAATCAAGAACAAGCCTTCATAGGCTTATATGACTATCTGATAAAAATAAAATTTTCATCATCAAGTAAAGAGGGTTAATAAAAAATTGAAAGGAAGAAGCAATAAAGGCAAAATATGCATAGAACACTCTAACAAAAAAAAAATCCCAAAGATTAGGTTTTCTTATTTTTCTTCTGTTATAATACCTACACCAATGAGAAAACTAAACTTCTTCATGCGTCAATCTTCAATTCAATGTGGAAAATTGTGAAAACACCCTTCAAGTATTTTAAAATTGAGTCTGAATTAATAACACAAGCTGATAAAATGTAAATATGCATAAATATATGTATTCATATGTGACACACATACATATAGGCATGTACAAAAGCATCTTTTCTTCTTATCTTAATGACTCCAAGTGTTTGCAGTTTCTTTAGTGTATTTGGTATATCAATGAAATTAATCTAATCAATTACAGTTAATCGTACTGAACTGTCTTATAATTTTTACTCTATTTACTCCTATGAATAGTGATGTATAATTTATTTCTGTTGCTATCAGAAACAAAAGGCATTGTGTTATAAAGTGTTCAATTGCCTCATTAATCATGCCCTTTTATAAAATGCTGCTTTTGCAGTTACAGAACTAGACAGAATAAATTAGCCCCTAACAAATTATACAACAAAATAGATATAGTGGATGTGACAGATAAAGTTTAAACTTTAACAAAGAACACATTGAAACCATTTTCATGCAATGTTTTAAGATTCATCAATCCCAACTGGGTCAGTCTTTATTATTTGAGTGTGTGTGTGATATAGATTGGTGGTATAATTAATAAGTTCTACTCTGCTACTATATTAAATATACATTTTCTTTTATAAAAATTTTCTTGGGGCCAGCCCAGTGGCATAGTGGGTAAGTTCATGTGCTCTACTTCGGTGTCCTGGGATTCACAGGTTTGGATCCTGGGCATGGACCTATGCATCGCTTATCAAGCTATGCTGTGGAGTCATTCCACGTACAAAGTAGAAGATGGGCACGGATGTTAGCCCGGGGCCTACCTTCCTCAGCAAAAGGAGGAGGATTGACAACCAAAGTTAGCTCAGGGCTAATCTTCTTCACAAAACAAACAAACAAAATTTCTTGTCAGAATGACAAGTGCAACTGAAAATTCATAGATAGAAGTGTGTATAGTCATTATTGAGTAAATATATTGCATAAACTGATGTGTATATGTAATTCTTATAAAGATGAACTTCCCAGTATTGACACGCTATCACATTAAAATAAACCCTAACCTATTAAAAAGTTCTTTTAAATCAACTTTAACTTTGCCATTAGTTTTTCTAAGTGGCAAAGGGCAATTGTACTTCTGACACCATACAATTTTTTCTAAAATCTTCTCTTTCTTGGTGATTTGATTAAAAATGTAAATTCTGGAGTCAGATATCTGGATCTGCTTATTGTGGTGATCATTTCACAATATATACAAATATCAAATCATTATGTTGTGTACCTGAAACTAATGTAATGTTATATATCAATTATATCTCAATATAATTTAAAAAAGATGTCTGGATTTGATTGCTAATTTCTCCACTTAGAATTCTCTATTCCACCAAGGTAAGTAGTTTTGACCTTGAGCACTTTATGTAACTTCTTTGTGCATCCAATTCGTTATGTGAAAAATAGTAATAAATATACCTGTATTTTAGGATTGTTCTGCAAATTAAATGACTTCTAGTATTAAAAATACTTAGAACCAAGACTAGTAAGCATTCCATTAATGTTGGTCACTATTAGTCTCTCACATGCTGCCATCAGTTGAATGTGAACTTGATCTTTTCTCTCTTCCCTTATTCCCATTTTTCCATTTTTGAAACTATATTTTTCCTTTTCTGTAAATCTTTGTCCTCTCCTATATCTATCCCCTCTCTGTCTCTCTGTCTGTCACTGAGCTTGCCTGATAACTTCCCAACTCTCCAACTTACTAGACTCCACCAAATAAAGTGTCAGGAATCTATCAGGCAAAGACTGAATTTTTCTTAACTGGCAGATTGAGAGGCCAAGTTCTGTATAATTGTAACTAGAAGATTCAAAATTATAGGGAAAAAGAGAATATCAATTTTCATTAAAGTAAACTATTCTTATGTTAAAAGTATGACATATCTTGAGAATTGCATCACTTTGAAGGACAGCCCTTCTTGATCACTTTGCTGCATAGTGAATTTTCCCAAAGGTCACATACAAGCTAGATGTACAATTCATTCAACTTAATTTTCTTGGAATGTAAATAAATTTAGGTACTTTCTATTCTCTTAATTACTTGTACAAGGTGTCCTTATGTTAGAAACTTAAAAGACATTATGAAAGAAATGTTTTTGAATTATGGGAAAATCCAATTTTAGACCATATAAATTGGTAAGCAATTAAAATAAAGTAGCTTATTACTAACACATCATAGACATCATTTTTAAAGGATTATGAAGGAATCAAAGATAAACGTACTGGGTTAAAGGATTACATTAAAAATATGAAATGCATTACCATATGAAGTGCACTTATCTTTTCTCCAAATCCTTACACTATAACTATCAGAAGGGCTTAAAAATACATGATAACACTCAAAAATGCATTCATAATTTAACTTAACATAATCAGAACTTGAATTGGCAAATATTCAATTTTACTTCTAAGAAATTTTAATTATTAACTTTAACAGAGTTTTAAAACTGTGGAACAATTTTCTATCTTAGGAAAAATATCAGGTAATCAGCTCCCAGTTATCTGAGTAAAAAGTAAGTTACAAAGTCTTTTGTTTCCCAATAAGTATTTCATGTTGCAGAAGGGTAGTAATTTAGGTGAAAATATAAAGACCTATAAGAAAAGAAAATGGTCTCTAATATTGACTTTGCCAAATTTAAAAGTACAACCTGAGCTAAGTTAGCCTTCTGTGTCTCAATTTCATTGTTTGGAAAATGAAGGATTTGGTCTACTGATTCTGAAACTTTCCATTCTCTTAGAAATAAGTGAGTTCTATTACAAGCTCAATTACCTCATTATCTTTGATCCAAAGAAAGTGTGATTAGAAAATATATTAAGAGCTTTGAGTTGATTTAGATTGGGTCTGTGATTAATTTCTCAACTTACCATAGTATCTAGAACAAAGCAGAATACAGAAAGTCTTGTGAAGTAGGCATGAGGAATGGGAAAGCTCTGAGTTGTGCCTTTCAGTATATTTACAGATAATGTTAAGTGCTGAAGATCCAAAGATAAAGAAGATATAGCTTTTCCCTAGGAAGACTTAAAGACTAATAGCTCCTCTTTCTTCAGTCCTTCCTATGCTGTTTATCATAATGGTTTGAACTAGGAATATCTGTGAGCCAAGACAGATATTCTGATTAGCCTAGAGGCTGAAATGATTTATTAAAAATAAACTTGAAAACTAGTCCTGGTTATGGTTTGATTCAATCAAAATAGTTTCCTGGAAAGTGTCAACATTGTTTTTTATTCAAATTTTACCTTGAGACAATTTTAAATTTACAGATGATGATGATATTGTTTGAAACGCCCACCCATCAGAAAAAAATGTGAACAAATACAAATATAGAAACCCTCCCTATAGTCATAGTAAGATTTATATTTTATTTAGGAGAGTAGATTAGTAGAAGACACCCAAGATCTTTCTTTAATTTTAGTCACTGTTAACCACCCAGGAGAGATAAAGCACCTATCCATGAGAAAAAAAATGAGGTCAGAAATTATTAGTACCTCCATTTTTGGCTGGTGACAGGGGCCTTAGTCAAAGGATAGAGAAGACCTAAGATTTTCCAGATGGATGAGCTCACCATGTCCATGCAAAATAATCTTGTACTTTGATATTTTACAGGGAGTTTATTGAACTTGAATCCTACAATAAGAACTAGATAAGGGCTAGATAAGGCAAGTAGGGGGTTTCCATTTGAGACAGAAGAAACTGCCTATCAGAAATTCATAGCTGGACCAAAGCCCTGATGTGAATATAGCTTAAAAATATAGGTCAAAAACAAAATGTCAGGACTAGAACTAAATATTTGACTGAAGATTTAAAAGAGACTGAGGCAATAATTGATTCAATTAAGGGATGAGATAGCAGATCTTGATATAGCATATAGACATAACATATCAAATGTTACCTCTTCTCCTATAAAAGAAAAGAATTCTAGGATAAGTAAAGATTTAGAATCCTTTTGAAGTGATGAAGACAAATCTGGTCTGTGTAATAAAAACTGTCAATTAAAGGACAAAGAAGAAAAGAAAATGGAAGAGAATATTACAAAAATTAGGAAACAATAGCTTCTAAATTTATCTCAAAGTAAAGAAAATAAAGGCACACTAAGAAAAGATTTCCTAGCATATGAAGTATTTTGGTCTTAAAAGAAAATTCTAAAGCATAGAATGAAGCAAATCACTAGTCAGAATTCAAGGGGAATTTTAGTGCATTTAATATTCTTGCAATTGTCATTAAATTCAGAGGGCTTTGAGGGTATGTGAAGTTGTAAAAAGTCCTTCTAAGATCTTTAGGAAAAGCAGCTTAATTAACTGTGTGGAATGGTAATATTTGGCCAAAGAAGACATGGATACCTACTTCGGAAAACATTGGCCATGAAAACCCTGTGAATGGCAGCAGAGCATTGTCTGATATAGTGATGGAAGGTGAGAGGATGGCGCAAAAAGATGGGACAGAGTTCCCTTCTGCTGAACACAGGGTCACTAGGAGTGGGAATGGACTCCCTGGCACTAGTAACAACAATATTTGGCTAATTATCAAGGTTCTTTGGAGCTTGAAATTTGGGAGACTAAGGACATGAGTTCAATCTTTCAAGGAATTTGTAACCGTGTTCAGTGGTCAAAGTCTTTCCTAGTCATACTCAAGGCATCTCTCTGATTCATGCCACTCATCTCAGAGGATTGAACAAGGGAATGTAAATGAATCACTGCTATGGGAAGTTAAAGATAATGGAGCCAGGAACACCCTGGTGGCCTTATAAAGGCAATGACTACCTAAGAGGAAATGCCCAGTAATTTTTCAAAGCAAATCTTTCTTTCATTTTTAGTTTTGTTTTGGTTTTGTTTCTGTGTGCAAAGGTCTCTTTTATTATTGTTTTTTTTTTTTTTTGGTCATTCCACAGCAAAATTTGCCATAATCAGTCTATTCAATGTGCCTATATGTTCTAGAAGCAAATAGAATCTGAAGTGAAAAGGACAGATAATTCACATTATCTAGAATATTCCTTATGTCATCCCATTGTGGGAATCTCCAACACAAATTTAGTGGAAAGACACTGTTGCCTGAAATCTCCAGTGAGGCAAGATAGGGGTTTACAAGAGAATTTTGATTCTTGTTATTTTGCATTAGTCAAATCACAGACTCAGTTCTTTAATTATGCGATGAAAACTGCTTTTTTGCCCTTTTACTTGAGTTGAAATAACTGTAGTTTGAAAGACGTACAAAAGTAATTATTATAAGTAATAAAAAAAAATCTCACTAATTGTCTTTGGGTAGAGAATCCCCTTCATATTAATTTACATTTCAAATTATAGTGACTTCTTAATATTAATAATAATTTAAAGCAAAATGTGGAATGAGCATTACTCCACCTATAATACATCATGTATGATTATGTAATCATTAGCATATGGTATTATAGATAGAAAAGTCATTTAAATTTTTTAAGATCAAAAGGTCACACACTGATTTTCCAATCTTGTGGAAAAATAATGACATCACAAATTGCATATTATCATGTTATTAGACAATATTGCATATCACTATGTAGAATATCAGAGTATCAGAGATCCACCTACATGAATCTGAAAATATCTTTCCTCATGTTCCTAAACTATCTTTATAAATTACAATATTTCAGAACATTGAGATAAATAAGAGATTTTGTCTGTTTGTTTAGGAATTAGACATCTTAGATAATCAAAGATTTGTAGAATATCAGAGTATCAGAGATCCACCTACATGAATCTGAAAATATCTTTCCTCATGTTCCTAAACTATCTTTATAAATTACAATATTTCAGAACATTGAGATAAATAAGAGATTTTGTCTGTTTGTTTAGGAATTAGACATCTTAGATAATCAAAGATTTGTAGAATATCAGAGTATCAGAGATCCACCTACATGAATCTGAAAATATCTTTCCTCATGTTCCTAAACTATCTTTATAAATTACAATATTTCAGAACATTGAGATAAATAAGAGATTTTGTCTGTTTGTTTAGGAATTAGACATCTTAGATAATCAAAGATTTGCTCAAAGCCATTCCCAACACAGCCCCATCAAATAGCTTTTTAATGTGTTTTTGTATTTATCAGAAAGATTCAAGTTTTGCTATGGTCTGTTGAGCTGACTGAATTTAAATCTTGAAGCCCTGTGGGTTCCCCTCTGGAAAAGAAAAATGAATTCAGTATCATACTTCCCTTGAAATCCAGCCCTTGTGTCTAATAGCTTTAAAATTAACAATGAGCCCAGGGGAGTCATTTAGTGCTGCTCTGAATGTTAAAGCAGGAAAAGTCTTTTGATTTGAATCTCAGGAATCTTAAAAATTTGGTTTTATCTTAATATGAATCCAAGACTTTATTTTTAATTTGATAAATGTTGTTTAAGGCACAGTGCCATTTCTTGTCAACTACTTCTTCCAGATGGTATACAATAAGAAACAAAATTTCTCTGCCTGAAAAACAAAGACCTGAATGGAAAACTTATTTCTTCAATGTCTTTTTCTTAAAGAGGAAATATTGGGTCATGTGAAGTTGACTCAGTCGGATAATCCATATCTGTAAATACTCATCCCAGATCAGCCACAACTTGGATGCTCTAACTCCTATCCTGGCAATCCCGACTTATTTCTGTGTATGAAGTGAACCTGAATAGTATTATTTTTGTTAAAATTGAATGGCTATCACATTGTTTACTAACAGTTAGGTTATGGCACTGGATTTCATGTGTTACTTACATTATCCTGCTTAAAATTCATAACACAATGAGGTAGGTATAGTTTTCCCCATTTCACTTGTAAGGAAATTAGAACTAAAAGTATTTAGGTAACTGTTCAATGACTGATAATAATTTGGAACCTGTCCTATAACTGTAAAGTGAAATGAGCTATATCTTCATCTCTGAATGGTTATAAGGGTAAAATAATATACTATATACAAAGTGAGTATATGGTATATCTACAGCTCTATTAAAATGAGTCCAATTTATATTTAGGCACTATTCTTACTAAAAATTTAAATCAAACTTTCATGCACAACTTCCACATAAATCATAAGATATCAAACTCAGATTTTCTTGAAAAATATTACTTGAAGGTATAGCATGATTAGCATCAGAGTCTTTCTGACTTTGAAATTCCTTTTACCTTCAAGTAATATTTTTCAAGAAAATCTGAGTTTGATATCTTATGATTTATGTGGAAGTTGTGCATGAAAGTTTGATTTAAATTTTTAGTAAGAATAGTGCCTAAATATAAATTGGACTCATTTTAATAGAGCTGTAGATTCCAGGTCAAGATAGTGGTGTCGGTAGACTCTGAACTCACCTCCTCCCACAGACACAGCAGATTTACAACAAATCTTGGAAAAATTATTCTCAGAGAGAACTGAAAACTGTGTAAGAGGAACCCCTGCAACAAATGACAGTCCTAACTGAGGTGGAAGAGGTACAAATTCCTTTCTGGAGAGAAAACATGCCACCTTCAGAACCCACAAAGCTTCACAGCTATCTGGGAGCAATCCAAAGGTATGCAGACTTCCCTGGAGGAGCGGGGGACCTGAGCCAGGGAGCATTGTCGCTATTGGCATTTTTTGGACCCAGCCCAACCAAGATAAGTGTCATAATATCTGGCTTTCCTGGCTACTAACAACAGTGGGGAATATCCCCAGAAAAGCTGGGACACAAAGAAATTAAAACTGCTCTTAAAGGGCCCACACACAAATTCACCCATTTTGGAAAGCAACCTAAAATCACCAGAAAGAAATGCGCACAGTCCTTTGGTGAAAAGAGGCTCACCTGATAGGCTCTGGGTGCATCTCGGTGAGAGGTGAGACCTCCCGAGGGACTGGGACACTGGTGGTGGCCATTGTTGTGACTTGGAATGGGCATGCTGACACAGACACTGGCAGATGTCGTTAGAGTTCTCCCTGTGACATTCTAGCCCAGGGTCTGCTCCACCCTCTAGAGCACCAATTTAATCCACCTCAGCCAAGTAAAGCAGCCTGCCCTAGGGACTGACCCCACACAACAACAAGCCCTCAGGCAACTTGTGGGCCTGCTTAAGAGAGTTGCCTTGATTCTCTACAGCCTGGCAAGTAGGTCCACCTCTGTGGGGCAGAACAAGCCCAAAGAGCAGGTGGAGAGTGTGGGGGTCCCTTCCTGGGAGTGACTGGATCCACAGTAGAGGGTTGGGACATGCTCACAGGGCAGGACTGTGTTGACTATGTGTGAGGCTAAATGGGCAGCAGGGCTTCCCATCTGCAGAAGGCTTGTGCTTCACAAACAGCCACATAGGGGATCAACCCCACCCTCCAGAGCCTGAAACAAGTGGGTGATCCTGTGCCTGGGGCAAGCCCCACCCTGCTGCAACCCTCTGAGAGCTGACAAGACCCTAATAGGCTGAGGCTTATAGCAATAGGAAGCACCTGAGCCTAACAACCAGCCATGCTGGGGGCCTACTCATCTAGTAGAATAACTGCAACAGGAAGGTGCTATTAGACCTTGCAGTCAACTGTGCTGGGGCTCGCCACACCCAGTGAAGAGACTGAAGGGCCTACAACAACCACACATAGCTGAGCATTACAACCAGTCAGCCAGGGGACAGCTCAGCCTCCCTGGGCACCTACGGCAAGAACAACCCTGCCACAACAGAAGGATACAAGTAGCCCACACAGGGGTCATTCCTGGAACATTTGGAACTGGTGATGAGAGGAAAGCACACTGCTGGGCCTCATAAGGTATCACTTACATAAGATCACCTCTTCAAGATTACAAGACATACTGACCTACCTAATACATAGAAACAAGCACAGAGAAAGAGGCAAAGTGAGGAGGCAAAGGAATACTTTCCAAGTAAGGGAACAGGACAACCCCCCAGAAAAGGGACTAAATGAAACAGAAATGAGCAATCTACCTGACAGAGAGTTCAAACAAAGAGTTGTAAATATGCTTACTGATCTTAGGAGAAGAACGGATAAATTCAGTGAGAATGTCGACAAAGAAAAGGAAGATATAAAAAAGAACCAATCAGAAATGAAGAATACAATACTGGAAGTGAAAAATTCACTAAAGGGACTTAAAAGCAGGGTAGAGGATACAGAAGAACAGATAGTGAGCTGGACAAAAGACTGCAGGAAATCACCCAAGCCAAACAGATAAAAGAAAAAAGAATTAAAAAGAGTGAGGACAGTCTAAGGGGTCTCTGGGACAACATCAAATGCACTAACATCTGTGTTATAGATGTTCCAGAAGGAGAAGAGAGAGACAGGGCAGAGAATCTATTTGAAGAGGTAAAAGCTGAAAACTTCCCTAACCTAAGGAAGGAAGCAAACATCCAGGTACAGGAAGCACTGAGAGCACCAAACAAGACAAATCCAAAGAGGCCCACACTAAGACACATCACAATTAAAATGTCCAGAATTAAAGGTAAAGAGAGAATCCTAAAAGCCACAAGGGAAAGACAACAAATTACATACAAAGGATCATTACATACACAAAATTAACTCAAAATGGATTTTTTTTTTTTTTTTTTTTTTTGTGAGGAAGACCAGCCCTGAGCTAACATCTGTAGCTAATCCTCCTCTTTTTTTTTGCTGAGGAAGACTGGCCCTGGGCTAACATCGTGCCCATCTTCCTCTACTTTATATGGGACGCCGCCACGGCGTGGCTGACAGGCAGTGCGTCGGCGGGCGCACGGGATCCGAACCGGCGAACCCCGGGCTGCCAAGCGCGGACTAAACCGCTGCGCCACCGGGCCGGCCCCTCAAAATGGATTTTTAATCCATTGAATGTAAGACCTGAAACCATGAAACTTCTAGAAGAAAACATAGGGAATATGCTCTCCAACATTGGTCTTACCAACATATTTTCAAATAGAAAAAATAAAAAATAAATAAACAAATGGTACTACATCAAACTAAAAAGCTTCTGCACAGCAAAGGAAACCATCAACAAAATGAAAAGAGACAACCTAACAATTGGGAAAAGATATTTGCAAACCATAGATCTGATAAGGGGTTAATCTCCAAAATCTATAAAGAACTCATACATCTCAACAACAACAAAAACCCTAACAACCCAATTAAAAAATGGGCAAAAGACCTGAACAGACATTTCTTCAAAGAAGATATACAGATGGGCAACAGGCACATGAAAAGATGTTCAACATCCTTAACTATCAGGGAAATGCAAGTCAAAACTACAATGATATATCACCTCACGCCTGTCAGAATGGCTATAATTAATAAGACAAGAAACAGCAAGTGTTGGTGGGAGTGCAAACTGGTGCAGTCACTATGGAAAACACTATGGAGATTCCTCAAAAAATTAAGAATAGAACTACCATACAACCCATGTATTCCACTGCTGGATATTTATCCAAAGAACATGAAAACACCAATATGTAAATGTACATGCACCCCTGTGTTCATTGCAGCATTGTTCACACTGCCAAAACTTGGAAGCAACCTAAGTGCCCATCAAGGCACAAAAGGATAAAGAAGATGTGGTATATATACACAATGGAACACTACTCAGCCATAAGAAATGATGAAATCCAGCCATTTGTGACAACATGGGTGGACATTGAGGGTATTATGCTAAGTGAAATAAGTCAGAGGGAGAAGGTCAAACACTGTATGATCTCACTCATAAGTAGAAGATAAAAATAACAACAAACAAATAAGAGAGACAGAGATTGGATTGGTGGATACCAGAGGGGAAGGGGTAGTGAGGGAGGCGAAAGGGATGATTAGGCACATGTGAGTGGTGATGGATTATAATTAGTATTTGGGTGGTGAACATGATGTAATCTATGCAGAAATAGAAGTATAATGATCTATACCTGAAACTTATACAATGTTATAAACCAATGTTGCTGCAAAAAAAAAAAATTAATTAAAATAAAAATAAAGCAAAAGTCTATAGTACTGTCTTATTGAAAAAAAACTTCAAAGAAGTTTTACAATTAGATTTATCTGTAGTAAAATATACTTTTCCTGAATTTCAAAAAACTTAAGATTGACACCTAAACTACTAAGTATGACCTAATGAATTCTTAGTGAACTACAAACTTTGCAAGTCAAAATGTGCTCTGATTCTTTTTATTTAATATCAACCATAATTAAATGTTCAAATCATGAATATTAAAAACATCTTTAAAAAGAAATGACTTTTCTAAAATAGAATACCACTTGAATCATGCTGATGACCCAAAATAGTCTACCTTTTTTTTTTAAATGGAAGTTGATTGATTTTCACTGACAAATAAAAATTACCACATGCTGATCTGAATAGGTAATGAACACAGGCATTTATTTAAGAAGGATCAACTGCCCTTTTTGTATCTTAAGTTTCTTTGGGCATGTGTTTTAATTGAAATCTTCCCACTTCTTGTTAACTGCCTCCACTTCCATACCACCAACATCTCTTACAGGGCTTTACACACACACACATACACCGCAGAAACGTGTGCGTACAATATTGATAAACTGAATAGAATGTTCAATTTCCTCTCTTTTCTCCATGTGAGAATCAATAAAAAGTGATGTACAAAATTCCTTTTCATACCTAAGTTATATACTTGAAATAGTCTAAATTTTTTTATATCGGTCAGGGTTCTTCAGAGAAATGGAACCAATATTATATATATATATATAAGAACCATTGTGTACTTCCAGTCCAAGTCCAAACGCCTGAGAATAAAAGCTAATGATGTAGTTCCAGTCTAAACACCAGCATGCTTGTGACCTAAAAAGAGCTGACGTCCCCACTCTTATGGCCAGAAAACAGCAGTGTCCTAGCTCATGCTGTCAGACAGCAGGAATTTCCTCTTACTCAGCCTGTTTGCTCTCTTCAGGTCTTCAGTTGTTTGGATGAGGCCCACCCACATTAGAAACTGAAATCTGCTTTATTCAGTCTACTGATTCAAATGCTAATCTCATCCAGAAACACTCTTACAGACACACTCAGAATAATGTTTGGTCAAATGTTTCTGAGCACCTTTGGCCTAGTTAAGTTGACACGTAAAATTAACCATCACAATTTTTTAAATTGTTTTTGATTAAACTTTTTATTTTGAAATTATTGTAAGTTCACATGCAGCATTAAGAAATAATAGAGAGAAATCCCAGAGATTTCATATAGAGAAACTGGCCTTTACCCAGTTTCCCCCAATGGTGACATATTGCAAAACTATAGTACAGTATCACAATCAGGATATTGACACTGATACATTGAAGATAAAGAACATTTCCACTGAAACAAAGATCCTTCATGTTAATTTTAAGCCAAACCTACTTCCTTTCACCCCACCACACCTCCTGGAGCCTCTAGCAAATGCTAATCTGTTCCCTATTTCTAAAATTTTCTCATTTTAAGAATGTTGTATAAATTGAATCATATAGTATGTAACCTTTTGCTTTAGCTTTATCACTTAGCGTAATTCTTTGGAAATTCAATGAGTTTGTTGCATGTATCAATGGTTCATTCTTCATTCCTTTTGGTCTTTTGGCAGAGTAGTATTCTTGCTATGGTCCTAGCACAGTTCATTCATCCATTGAAAGAGATCAGGATTGTTTCAAGCTTTGCCTATTGAACATAAAGTTGATATAAATACTTGTATCCAGGTTTTTTGTGTGTGTGAACAAAAATTTTCATATCTTTGAGATAAGTGCCCAGGAATGTAATTGCTGGGACATATGGTAGTTGCATGTTTAGTTTTGTTTTTTTTTTAAGGAAACTTCTAAATTGTTTTCCACAGCAGTTGTGCCATTTTATATCCCCACCAGCAATGTGTGAATGATCAAGTTTCTCTGTATCTTAGCCAGAAAATGGTCTTGTCACTATTTCTATTTTAGCAATTCTGATAGGTGTGTACTGATGTCTCATTGTGGTTTTAATATGAATTTCCCTAATAGCTAGTGATGTTTAACATCTTTTCCTGAGCTTATATGCTATCTGCATACTTTCCTTGGTGAAACATCTCTTTATTTCTTTTACTCATGTTCTAATCTGAATTGTAAGAATTCCTTATATATTCTAAATATTAATATTTTATTGGATACGTGATTTATAAATATTTATGCCAGTCTGTAGCTTATCTGTTCATCCTCTTAACAGGATACCTTACAGAGCAAAAGTTTGTAATTAGATAAAATCCAATTTATCAATTTTTCCTTTTTTTGTGTCACACCCAAGAACTCTTTGTGTAGCCCCAGATCCTGAAAATTTTCTCCTATGAATTTTTTTCCCAAAATATGTTTAGCTGTATATTTTGCAATTAAGTTTTTAAATGATTTGTTTTGAGTCAATTTTTATATAAAGTATGAGGTTTAGGTTGCGATTCATTCTTTGTTAAATAGAATTTATTTTCAAGGGACAGGAAGTGTTTTATAGTCCTACAATTAGGTCTCAGTCCTTAGTGAGCTTATGCCTCTGGGCTGTGACCCTTATTAGAGTTTTTCAGTTTTTTTTCTCCCTCTTTACGTGGGACAGGATGGCTAGAGCAGACTGGAGTTGGGTGTTTCCTTTCCCTCAGGTTGGACATTTAGAGTGGGCTGATTTGGGTACTTGCCTTCCCCGGGTCAGTAGGGCTTTGATAATACCCCAGCAGGTTAGGCTATGGTTAAATAGTTTCCTCTGGAGGCTGACCTTGTTAAGACAGAGAGCTTGGATATACTTCAAAATGGTTATTTTTCCCCTCTCCTGCTGGAAGCAGGAGTAAGTTTTCTTCTGATATTTACTGTGGGAATCTGGTCAAGTTCTTGGAGGTAAATCTCACGTTATTGTGGGGTCCTACCCATGACTGGTTACACCTGTAATTTTTAACTCTCAGCATTGTCTGCACTGAGCTGCCAGCAATTCCTCCATTACAGTTAAGGTTTTCCCACCAAAGCAGTGGTTCCCATGAGGTTTCCATTTGTGAATCTCTGTTTGGGTAAGCCATGACTCCCTGTATTCACCTGTCTTCCTTTCCAAACTTGAGGACAGTGGTTTGCCTAGTGTCCTCACCTCTTTTATGGTTCCATGAAGGGTTGTTAACTTTTCAGCCTGTTCAGTTTTAACTTGTTGTTAGGATGCAGTGGGATTCCAAGATCCTTACATGTGGAACAAGAAATCAGAAGTCCTGGTATTGTATTTTAAAATCAGTGTCCAAATTTTCATTGCTAGCATGTAGATGTACAATTAATTTCTGTGTTTATCTTGTTTTCTGCCACCTTAATGAAGAGAAATTTCCAGAATTAAATGTGTACATTAGAAAAGAGTAAAAGTCACAGATCAGTAATTAATTATTAGTTCTATAAGTTTTGTTTTGATTTGTTTTGTAGATATCTTGGGATGTTCTATGTAGATAATCAAGTCATCTGAAAATGGGGACAATTTTGTTTCTTTCATTCCAATATGGATGCATTTTATTCCATTCTCGCCTTATTGCACTGGCTAGAAATTACATTGAAATAAGAGTGGGGAGAATGGACACATGTTTTGTTACTGATCTTAGGGGAAATCATTCAGTATTTCACATTTAAGTGTACGTTAGCAGGAGAAGCAGGTGTTTGTTATTTTATTTATTTATTTTTTTTGTGGGGAAGACCAGCCCTGAGCTAACATCTGTGGCCAGTCTTCCCCTTTTTGCTGAGGAAGACTGGCCTGGGCTAACATCGTGCCCATCTTCCTCTACATTATATGGGACGCCGCCACGGCATGGCTGACAAGCAGTGCGTCGGCGGGCGCCCGGGATCCGAACTCGCGAACCCCGGGCTGCCAAGCGCGGACTAAATCGCTGCACCACCGGGCGGCCCCCCAGGTGTTTGTTATTAAGTTGAGGAGTTTTCCTTTTATTTCTATTTTTCAGACCTTTTTGTTGTTGTTATCATAAGTAGGTGTAGAATTTTGTCAATTGATGCTTTTTTGCTTCAATTGATACGACCATGTTATTTTTCTTAATTTAGCCTGTTAACTTGGTGGATTACATAGATTGAGTTTCGTATGTAAAACCAGGCTTGCATCCCTGGACTAAACCTCACTTGGCCATAGTGCATATTTCTTTTTATATATTGTTGAATTCTACTTGCTAATATTCTAAGAATTTTTATATATTTATGAGGAATATTTGAAGGTAGTTTTCTTATTTTGTGCTGTTTGTCTGGTTTTGGTATCAGGGTACTATCAGCTCACTAAACAAATTGAGGAGTGTTTTCTGGGAAACATTGTATAGAATTGGTGTTAATTCTTCTTTAGAAATTGGGTGAAATTCTCCAGTGAAATCAATTGGACTTAGAAATTTCCTTTTTGGAAGTTTTAGAATTACAAATTTAATTTTCTTAGTACTTATAGGGCTATGCAAATCATAGGTTTCATATTAGGTGTGTTGTGATAGCTTAGATTTTTTGAGAAATTGGTCCATTGGAAGTTGTGAAATTTGTGTATGTATAGTTGCTCATAGTATTCCCTTATTATCCTTTTGATGTCTACAGAGCTATTCCTTATTTCATTACTGATGCTGATAATTTGTGTTTACTCTTTTTTTCTTTTCCAGTCTACGTAGAATTTTGTCAATTTCATTGATCTTTCAATCAAACAGCCCTTTATTCCATTGACTTTCTCTATTGTTTTTTCATGCTCAATTTCATTTATTTATGATGTTATCTTTATTATTTCCCTTTTCTGGCTGCTTTAAATTTGTTTTGTTCTTTTCTAGGTTCTCATGATAAGATCTTAGATCACTGATTTGATATCTTTTTTTCTAATGTATAAATTTAGTGTTATAAATTTTCCTCTCAGCACTGCTTTAGCTGTGCCCCCTCTAAATTTTAATATTTTTATACAGTTCAATGTAGTTTTGGATTACTGTTGATATTTCCTCTTTAACTCATGGGTTACTTAGTAATGTGTTATTTAGGTTTTAAGTATTTGGAAATTTTTCTCTTGTTTTTTTGTTATTGGTTTTTAATTTGATTCCATTGTGGTCAGAAAACATTCTCTGTATAATTTCAATTCTACTAAATTTTTTGAGGTTTGCTTTGTGACCCAGGGTATTGTTTATATTGGTGTATTATATGTGGGTCCTTGAAAAGATGTGTAATCTGATGTCAAGTGGAGTAGTCTATGAATGTTGATTGTATCCTATTGGTTAACAGCATTTTTTAGTTGTTATATATCCTTGCTGACTTTCTGTCTAGTTGTCCTTTCAATCGTTGAGAGAGGTTGCTGTACAGGTCTACAACTGCAATTGTGAATTTGTCTATTTCTTCTGTCAGTTTTATCACTTTTGGCTTAACATATTTGCAGTTATGTTATTTGGTGCATGCACACATAGAATTACTGTGTCTTCTTAGGGGATTTACCCTTTTATCATTATATAATGTCCTTCTCTGTCCCTCAAAACTTTCTTTGTTCTAATGTCTGCATTATCTGATATTAAAAAGCCACTCATTTATTTTAACTAATGTTTGTATGATATAAATATATTTCTAAATATGTTATATAGATATAATATTATATAAATATATATTTATTTCTCTATTCTTTTACTTTCAACCTGTCTATATTGTTATATTTGAAGTGAGTTTTTTTTAGACATCATATAGTTGGGCCATGTTTATTGATTCAGTCTGCCAAGGTCTGTCTGTTAATTGATATCTTAAGACCATTTATGGTAATTATCAATATGTTAGCACTGGAGTCTGACATTTTATTATTTGTTTTAGATTTGTTTTCTTTCATCTCTTTTCTTTTATTACCTTTCTGTGGGCTACTTGAATATTCTTTTAGAATTTCATCTTGATTTATTTATAATGTTTTGAATACCTCTCTTTTTATATTTTTTATGTGGCTGCTCTAGATATTACATTATATATACATAACTTATCACAGTCTACTGATGTCATCATTTTACCAGGATATTTTTACTAGTCATAGAATTCTGTTCTGACAGTTCTTTCCTTTCATCATCTGAAAAGTATTGCACCATTTCTTTCTGGCTTCCATGATTTCTGGTGAGAAATCCCCTGTGATTGTAATTGATTTTTTTCCCATATAGGTAATATGCTCATTTTCTCTAGCAGTTTTCAAAAAAATTTTCTTTGTCTTTAGTTTTCAGCAGTTTAATTATGATGTGTTTGGGTATGGATTTGTTTGAGTTTACCTTGTTTGGGATTTGTTCACTTTCAGAAGGCTTTCTATTTTTTCATTTGTTTCCAGTATGTTTATAATTTCCCCTTGAAGCAATTTTTTTGGGGGGGGGGGTGAGGAACATTGGCCCTGAGCTAGCATCTGCACCAATCTTCCTCTATTTTTTGTATATGGGACGCATCCACAGCATGGCTTGGTGAGCAGTGTGTAGGTCCACACCCAGGATCTGAACACGTGAACCCCAGGCCACCAAAGTGGAGTGCATGAACTTAACTACTACACCACTGGGCCAGGCTCACCTTGAAGCAAGTTTTGATGGCTGCTTTAAATTCTTTGTCAAATAATTGTAATATCTCTGTCATCCCAGTGCTGTCATCTGTTGATTTTCTTTTTTCATTCAACTAGATTTTCCTGGTTCTTGGTATAATGAATGATTTACAGTTGAAGCCTAGACATTTTCTTATTATTTGATGAGATTTTGGTTCTGATTTAGAGCTTACTTTATGTGACTCTCTGACACTGCTCAGGCAAGGGGAATGTGTGTACTGCCTCATATTGCTAGGTGGAAGTACAAGTCCTGGCTCCTCATGCAGCCATTTAACACCTACGCATAGGAGCTCCTTATTTCAGTTGGGCAAGGTTGGTAGTCTCAGCTTCCCAGGGGGTCTCCAGTGACAACATGGTGGCAGTGGCTTCATTATCAATGGGCAACAGTGAACGTCCCAGCTTCCTACTTAGTGTTCTCTAATACCATCTCAGTGAGGGTGTTAGGGTGCCTAGTTTCAGCATCCTGAGGATGAAAATCTAGGTTGCCTATTAGTTCTTTGATGGTGCATATGGACATGGGACCACATTTTTTTCTGTGGTGTTTGGCTGGAGAACATGAGTTATTGTCAAAAAGTTTTCTGTCTTTCCAGGCTGTTCCTTCTCTGGTCATTTGGCTAGAGACAGCAGGCTTTTGTTGGGTGTTTTTTTGTCTATGCCTGTTGATATTTCTGGATTTCTGCCTTCTTTTACTCCAAGTCTGAGATATTTGAAGCAAAAAGAAAACCCAGACAGTTATAACCATGTTTGTTTCACAGATCATGAGGTCCCTAGAAGGTCTACTTTTTTCCACCTTACAGAGGTTTTTCTTTTTAAAATATTTGTTTTATATATAATGCCCATGAAATTTAGTTGTACTTAGTGAAAGAAATATGGAAAAATATATCTACTCCATCTTTCTGGAAGCAGAAGTCTGCCCTAACATTTTTATTTTTTAAAAATACTGAGATCAAAGGATCAAATTATGGAATGAGACATTTATGTACACAAGAGGGAAATATTCTGAAAATGAACAATAGCTCTGATAGAGCCATCTCTCTCAATCTCTCTCACTCTGTCTCTTTCCATATCTATGGCTGTGCCATGTATAGCTATAGATATATCATTTGCCATTCTTTATCCATATTTATTTTTATTCCCAAACCACCATACTTATCTCCACACCCACACCTATACTTATATTCATAGCAATACCCTATCATTAATATTTACAGTATATAGGACAAAGGAGACTGCTAACTCTAATTTATTTTATATGTGGATTATTTCATATATCTTTGCTTTAGATATGAAACCAATGTAAAGCCAGTTCATTTTGGAATATGAAATACACCAAAGGTTATATATAAATTTGAATTTCTCAGTTATTAGTTATTTACATTCTCAACAAATATTTATTAACATCCATTTGGACAAGAAACTCTGCTATGAATTGGATATCAGTGGTAGGCAAGAGAAATGTGGTCTTATTGCAATGAGATATACATGTTATTATATGTATCTTTCATATCCTTTACCCTATGCACTTACCCACCTATACTTTCCTGCATAAGTACACACACACAGACACTCAGTGACACAATCCAGGTGGAAAAAAATGTGCTAGTGGCACAGTCTGTTATTTTCCAAGGCTAGAAAGTAGTTAAGTTGAAATGACAATTTTCACAGGTTGACTAAAGAGCTAATTAATACTGTCAACTTGATCTCTTCTGAAATATTTCTTATCTTCTGACTCTGGATCTCTCCTGTTTACCTTAGTCTCATTTCAGGAATAGAGTGTGTTCCAAAATATCTTCAAATTTTCAGTGACACAGTAGAAATTCAACTGAAGGCTCCAGACATTTCTAATGGAAATGAAATTGCTAACTCATGCTCTCTCTGTCTCTCTCCTTGATTCCCTAGTGATATGGGGCTGTAAAATGAAGCATGTTAAAAATAATTTTTTCTTAGTAGTGTATAATATTTAATTGTGTAAGTAATATTTTGTTCTTTCATAAGGAACATTTTGAAATACACTTTATAGTCTAAACACTTCTCTAATTCAAAAGTCGGCCAAATAGATTATATGCTCCTCTAAGACAGAGGTTATCTTCCATTCACTATTTTATCACCAGCTCCAATCATTGTGACTCAGGCTTATTAGGGACAGCTGAGTCAAGAACTGAATGGCAAGAAGGAGTTAGCCAAGATCTTGTGGCAGAGAGTTCCAACTGCACAAATGTCAAGGGCATAAGACAGAGCATGGTGAGCCAGAGCCAAATGTGTAATATAAGGACTGAGAGGAAGAGATTGTAGAAAGGAAGAGCCTAGGAATGAGCCCTGGAGTGTTTCAATATTTGCAAAAAATGCATTGAGCACATGATAGCTTCTCAACAAATCTATACGAATTAACACATTTACTTAAGAAGTCACTAGAGAAACTTGATTTACTTTTGAATCACTCTGTTTATATATGTAATAGTAAACTAAAATATAGAAGCAATCAGTCAGCCCCAAATTATACTGGCATGTATAGCATCAAGTTTAAATATTGCATGTTTGTTTTTTAATAATATTTAAAGTCTTCAATTATATTCATAACTTGTTTCAAAAGGAATAATAGTTAATGTGTACTTTGAAGTCCTCCTTTTCTGATTTCTTGTATGTTTTTGTATAAATATAAGTGATGCCTTTAGTCTGTGTTGGGGATGGCACCAGTGGAACAGCATTGACAAAGCCCGGTGCTGTGGTCTTTATTATGTCTCTTAGTGATCCTTCCATTTGTTGACTGGTGGGGATGGGGCATAGGGCTGCATCCATATCTTTCTGTTGTACGCTGCTATTGCTCTCCTCATCAGGGGAGCTGGGAAGAGACAGATTTCTGCCTGAAAGTCTGTCTGACCTGCTGCATGAGTCCAAGAAAAAAGAGGTGTTTGTTGTCACAGTGGTCACAGATGGTCATGGAATTCCAAGATGAGGGAGATAGGGAAGGGCCATTACTTGTTGGAATCTATATTTAAACAAAAAATAGTGCTAGAGAAACTGTAAAACATTAATATGTTACTAAAATTAAATGGCGTATTTGTAGTTCTTAATCTCAGTTGTAACCTGAAAATACCAACTTTTCACCCTCCCAGGCCTCTGAGTCCTGCTGTTCCCCCTTTGATACACTCCAGGTACAGTTTCAATGCCTATGGCTTCTCACAGAGTGACTTGGAAGCTTTGTAAACCCCTCAAGATCTTGTGATATTTTTAATCAAAAAATGACACTTGTGCCTCTGAATTAGCAACCCACTGGCATTCTCTCAAATTTCTTGAATGGTTGCTGATAATTCTCAGAATTATAATCTGTCTGGTGAAGATTTAGATTATCAATAGCTATTCTTTGATGGCTTTTTTGTTCTTGTTAATTTTTTAAACATTTTGTTTCCTATATAACAACCATGTTGAAACAAGGACTACCTAAAGGTGAGTAGTTTAATACATATTGAATAAAGCTTGGGGGTCCCAGGCCCACAATACTGTTGAAGCTGAAATATCTAATTCCTAATGAGTAGGTTGGAGTCACTAATTGATGGGAGTTTATGGTTACAGCTGTACTGGTTCAGTTTCCCAGTGTCTTGGATGTGTCCTGTCACCTATCTAACTTCTTATTCTAGGCCATTTGTGACCATTGAAAAATACTTTTAGAAAGGAAAAGACAAGAACTGCCCTATTTTTTTGCAATGCTGGGCTAAATAGGAATGAAAACATATGCTGTTTGTTTTGTCTCTTGTTTGTGTTTGTGCTTTAATTTTCTTCAAAATAACCTGAAGTTTTATGTCACTTTGTTCTGCTATGAAATGACACTTTATGAGAACTTATTTAAAAAAATAGACACCAGATCTCTACACCATGAATGTAATTGATAAAAAAATTAGTTGTAGAGTTAGAAATTAAAACTACAGACACGCATATTTTCATTGCCAGGAGTTTTCATCCCCTCAGGCTCTTTTTTTCTTATGTGAAAGTACTGCTAATAAATCTGTGATTTTTATTTTTTCATTTTTTTCCTCTTCCCCGACCATGGTGTCCCAGACTCAGACCTCCAACCTGCCTCTCAAAAATCCCAGGTAATCAGTGATTTTTAAATATACCAGGTCTTCAAGAAGGAGAAGAGAAACAAGGTCTCCCTTTAGACAGAAGTTATCTAAATAAGGGTGCTCAAGAAAGATAGTGTCTATGACTATTTTCTGATGATCTAGAATCCAGGAAAATAGCTTTATCATATTCTGTCATTCCTTCCAATGTACACTTGAAAAGTGTCTTGAAACTCCTCCTTAAAGCATTGTTAATCTGGCACTTTGAAGATGTTGGTGGACTGCAATATTCAGGGTGATTTTTACTATGAAATCACGACATCATGAAATGAGATTTTGTGGAATGCTTCTGATCTCAAAGCTCCATAATGAATTTGGGTTGAAAATTGAGGAAAACGTTGACAAGGAGGATCAAGATTAAGAAATATTAACATTTTCCAACCATAAAAAAATTATAATCCAACTCTAGGGGAGGAAGACAATTCCTCTACCTTCTACTTCCTTCTGGCTGGTCTAAGAGAACATTGACATGAGATAGAATAACAGGAGAAAATCAAACAAAGCTTTATAACATGTATACATGGGAGAGACCCAGGAAAGCTGAGTAACTTGCCAGAATGGGTAAAGCTGCCACCTTAAATAGCATTTTTAGCTAAAGATTAAGGAGGATGTCGGGGGTAGTGGTTTGGGGCTTCAAAGGGGCAGAAGGCAATTTACATGGAGATGAAAATGCAAATGTTTGTTAAACAAGTGTTTGCTGGCCCAGCTCTAGACAATGTTATCTTATGGTATTAGCTCCGTCCTGGAGCAGGTCTTCTCTCCTAAATTCTTTTAGGCAGTTAGGGGGAAGGTCAAGTTTCTTTTAGAGTCTTTAGTTTTTAAAAACAATCAAGCCAAAGAGATACATTTTGAGGTGGCCAATTCGGATCCCCCACACTACCTATAGGGATATCCAAACTTCTCTATATAAACGAAAATAAGCAAAAGCTTACAAAATAGTTTTTGTATTCCTTGCCCACCCCAATGTGTATTCACAGAGTCTGTCCACAGCTACAGAACTCTGCCATTCAAGTTAAAATATAATTATGTGTCTGGCATGAAAATGGAGGCAAATTTGAGGATTTCTATCTGTCACCCTCAGCTTCTGTGTTCAAGCAGAAAAATCAATGTCTTCAGAAAGCGGAAGCAGGGTTTTGCTCCTCAATTGAAATGAGACTACTCTACAGTCAAAAAATAATCAGAGAGTAAAAGGATCAGAACTACTTTGAATTATCTTGGGAAGAAAAATTCTGCTATTACAAGATTTTTAAATAAGATTATTTTTCCAACATCATGTGCATCATTATTCTACTCCACAATTCAATGAGAAGATGATTAGTGATAACTCATACACCAAACTCTGGGCAACAACATGGAGTAGTTTTAAAATACATCTTTTATTCCTATAATACTGCTTTGGAGCCAATGCCAAAACTTGAAACAAGCATGGAAAGCACTTTTCATTATTCAGTGGGAATATTTCCAGTGTTAGAGGAGAATTATAGTAACAGATTAAGGATGGTTTCAGTAAAAATCACTGTGGCAGCTTGGTTCAGGAAGAACGAGCTTGCTTCATAATCCCGTATTATGTCAGGTTTGTGACACTGAGTACTTGAAAAAACTGGGGTACTTTTTGCATTTTGCACGGAACCATTTTCATAAGTGGGTTTCTTGAGTAGTTCTGTTAAATCTGTATTTAGACAGAGAGGTAACACAAAGGAAGACTTACATAAAAATGGAGATTACTTTTAGTTACACTCTAATCATCACAATGTAAAGATTTGATGTTAATTTCAAATTTTAAGAACATGTAAAAATATTGTAATTTCTCCCTTGCCCCAACAAATATTACTTTGCAATATGTTTTTCATTCTAACTTTCCTTACAATAAATGGCATTTATGTCCTTATCAAAAAAGATGATTGTATGTGATAGAGTTCAGGGCAGGAGCCCCCAAGATGCACCACTCTGGTATGCGGAGTTATTTTGAGCTGAAGACAATAAAGGCTCAGAAAAATCATGAAGGACATTTGACTTTCCCCCAAACTGCCTAAAAGAATTTAAGATAAAGAGTCTTGTCCTGGGGATAACTCTGGCTATTGACAGACTGGGATGGTCCTTGCTTTGCCCATTCTTATCAAAGTTCTGTTTACCAAACATTTACATTTGTAAGGGAAATCTCCATTTATAAAGGTATTTCCTTCTCTGTCCTGGGGTGGGGGAAGTGTGGGATGATCTCATCTCTAGAAACTTGCCAATGAGGAAGGCAGAGGGTGAGGCCTTAAATCTGCATAATAACATTACTCTTGTTTACTGTGCTTTTTTGCTAATCTCCCATAGGTGACTCCCCCACCCCCAACATCCTCCTCTGTCTTTACCTGAAGATAGTATTTAAAATGAGAACCTCTGTCATTTTGTCAAGATACTCACTTTTCCTGGGTCTTTCTCATGTGTACATGTTATTAAACTTTGTTTTATTTTTTCCAGTTAACCTGCCTTTTAAATTATTTGGCCAGCCACAAGAACCTTAAGGGAAAGAGCAGGGAGAATTCTCCCTCTTCCCCAACATATGAATTACAATTGAATGCTAATAAAAGATCACCTCATGAAATGTAAATTATTCTTTAGAGAAGCGAGCCTAGTAGTTGTGGATGAGCCATTTAAACTTATAAATACATTTTAAATTGCAAATGTAAACTATCAGAAGGAATGATGTAAAATGTAAACTATCAGAAGGAATGATGTAAAAAAGGAATGATGTAAAAATGTAAACTATCAGAAGGAAACACCTGTAAGTTTTCAAACAGGCATCCACTGATTTTTAACCAAATCAATAAATTTTCACAGGACAATGAATTTGCACCATCCAATCAAAACAAATAAGGACTATCTTCTTGTTATCATAAAAGCAATAAAAAAGGCTTGCACTGCATTCTTCCCTTAATTTTTTTTTCACTCTGCTCCATAAAGATAACAAAGTGCTGCATTTTCCAAGAACATATTGTTTTACTCCATATGTTTTTCATCACTGAAGTCTAGAAAGTCTTATTTTTTAATTTGCTGATGGAATTCATCAGAGTTAGTTGAAATGTTGTGGGAAGATAATGGCAATGGATGCAAAAGCAAAGAGGAATGTGTGATATGAATTAATGGTGCTTTTATGGCACTTTTCTTTGTATTCATGGCTGGGCTTATCTGATGAGTAAGTAACTTATGGATATGTCAAAGCTGGGGAGGAGAATGTGGTTAAAGTCATCTGATTAGAGACACTTGTGTAAGAAAGATGGCATCAACCTCTGTGATTAACTGTTATTAAATCCTTATATATGAATATCATTTTTTAAATTGCTGACGTTGTCTTCAGTTCCTTGGCCTCAGTGTCAGCTAAGCAAAGTTTTTATTCATGTCTGCCACTAACAAGCTATATGCCTCAAAGACATTCTCTATGATGAAATTTATGAGTCTTCATGTTTTCCCCTGTGAGAAGAAAGCTTTAAGTTTTCTTCCATCTTTAAGGCTCTGTGATTCTAGTTATTCTAGTGGATGGTGATCCAGGCCACCAAAGTCCAGTACACACAAGTCCTGATTACAAGTGTTGACTGCCCTGTCTGGTGTCATGAAGATGTGACACACATAAAAGGTAGAACTGATCTGATTCCAATGTGGCGCTCTAAATCGGAAAGCTTAGACAGCTGTCCATGGTGGAGTTTGGAGTGAAGCTTCACACTACCAAATTTGAGATAATTTCCCACTAACCTTTGCCCTGAACCAGAAAAGATATCATTAATAGTGAACGTGATAAAATAATTCTTTCCTGAAACACATAATTGACACACAAGCGTGGATCAGCCTAGGGCATCTTGAATACTTTGTCTCTGAGGCATGAGTCATTCAAGACTAAGTATCATGGATGGGCAATAATGAAACTTGGTCTTTGGGAAGGTAAGAAAAGATGGGAAGAAGCAACCTAAAATGCTGGGTCATCCTATAGACAGAGTTCAGCCTAAGACAAGACATGTTTCTGTGTAGAGCCTCTCAGCCTGGCCAAGAAATAGAACAGAAATGACCATGAACAAAATCTTGTCTAAATTTGAAAAAATATATATTGGATGCAAACGTGGCTATTTTTCACTCATTATGTCCTAGCACAGACTTGCTCTGGGCCACAAGTAGGCCTTAATTTATAGCCTGGAGAAAATTGCTTATAAATATAAATTAAATGAATATATGGTGGCATTTAGGAAATAAGTTAGATGATCATTCTGCATTTTTACATACCATGTCAGTAATGTTTAAAATCTACTGTGAATTGTGCCATTATTTCAGGAAAGAATAGCAAAGTTTAGTATATTTTAAATTCATCAAAAGAAAGAAAAATTTTTTCTATTTCAACCAAGTTTGGCAGTATAATTAAGTCAGTCAGATTGAATTAAAACAGCTAAATTAGCTTGAAGCCCTTTCTGCCATCCACTGTAAGTCTGCAATTTTTAATTAATATTTAAAATGCAGTTTGCTTGTAGTTGATATTTAATTTATAGCTATAAACAAAATATGTAAGCTTATGGTAATTTGAATATTTTCCCCATGAAAGATTCTTTTGGCCTTAAAATGATAGAAAATGAATACAAATACAATTTAGCTCTTTTGTAATTAAAATAAATGTTTCACTTTCTTGTTTTACTTTTCAGTAAATTAAAACTCAATATACCATAAACCCAAGTAACTGGGCTATTAATAGTCTTTAAAATATAGCTCACAAACTATGAAGTCTGAGCTAAATAGTTGCCAATTTCCCAAGCATCCCTTTTGAAATTCTAGGATAATTCCATATCATATTGTGTAATCAATTATGAATAAAATGATGGGCCCTTAGAGGAATATAAATTCATCAGGGTACATGCAGTATACAATCTGGTCCTTGTTTCTTTGACAAAAAGGTCTATGACTTATTTAGATGCTTATTATAAAAACTTCATTGAAAGCAATATGCAAAATTTTATATTGAAATCAACATTTAGTGTATATATTTTAAAGGAAACATGACATCTCATCATATCATAATTTTATATGAATAGCCTAAATTTCTTATGTATGTAGGAATAAAGAATGATTTTTGAAGAAAATAAATATAATGTCTTGAATTTTAAAAAATTGCAGAAAAATCAAATGCTCAAAATCAAACTGAAAAATGAGCTTATGAATATATTATTGATTTGTTTTGCTATTGGAACCTGTGAAATGTAAAATAAAAATGTGTGTAGATCTTGCAAGTTTGACCTAATGGACAGCCTTTAGAAAACACCAAGCAACCTATGTTTTTCATCAAAGGTTCACAGAAAAATCCTTCAAGTCTTTAGATGTTTTTCCAACTGTACATACTCTAGAATTTAAGAAGCACAGATGTACAGAGATCCAAAAGATATCCCCTGTGCTGAATTGGCATAGCTACCTACATTTTAAAAAAACTTAAATCTTGATAAACGTATATCATAACTATTTCTATGCCAGGAACAAATAGAATGAATGTGCATCTTTTTCACTTGTTTTAATATTTTGACCATTTCTGTAGGTAAATCTATTCAAAAATTAAACACCTTCCAAGATTATATGTGATAATTTCCTAATGAAATTCTCACCCAAGTCAGAGTAGTGATAAATAATGCAAGCTAAAATCATTGCCTTTGAGATTAGGAAAATGTTTCTACATCCAAAAATGTGTTCTGAGCATCCACAAATTTTAAAATTAGAAATGTTTAATGAATTACCTGTGGCAACAATTATTTATAATCTTCTGCCTAGGACTTTTATATTTTCCTGTAATAATAATGCTAAAAAAATCTATATAAACTGCATATTTTCAATTGTGAAAAATATAGGGATAGAAAAACATCAATAATATATATCAATATAATGATAGTACTTAACTCTAAAATGTGACAATATTTATGATGGTTATCACCTTTTTAAGTTTAGTGTTTTCCAATGTCATTTAATAAACATGTATTGTTTTAATAAAAATGAAAACTGCCCATTATTTTGAAAACAAAAACCTCAGTTTTTACACTTGTATGTGTAAAACATGCTCATAATTATTACAGAAAATACACAGAACCAAAAATTGGAAGGAAGTACACTATAAGACTAAAAGTAGCTATTTCTGAGCATTGGACTTCTAGGTTATGTCCTTCCTTCTACTTTTTTTTTTACTTTTCAATTTTATCGAGCATAATGATGGCCAAAATAGCATTTATTTTTAAAATTCTGGATTGTCTCCAATATGATTGCAATGAAAGAAGTAGTAATTAAATAACAGAGACTTTTAGATCTGTTTGCATTTGGTCTTTAATCTCTGTTAAGGGGATATATATGTATCAGGGAAATCCTTTATTCAGCATCCAAAAGAAAAAAAATTATGAGTGTAAAAAGTTTTTATTTTTAAAATGCAGGTGCAAGTTTTTGGTAACCCAAAGCATACGCATTTTAAAGTTTTAGATTTTTTGGGGGGGGGGGCGTGGGGAGGAAGATTGGCCCTGAGCTAACATCTGTGCCCATCTTCCTCTATTTCGTATGTCAGAGGCTGCCACAGCATGGGCTTGGTGAGCAGTGCATAGGTCCACACCCAGGATCCAAACCCGCAAACCCTGGGCCACCGAAGCGGAACACACGAACCCAACCACTATGCCACTGAGCTGGCCCCAACCTTTTAGTTTTTTTTTTTTTTGTGGGGAAGACCAGCCCTGAGCTAACATCCGTCGCCAATCCTCCCCTTTTTGCTGAGGAAGACTGGCCCTGGGCTAACATCGTGCCCATCTTCCTCTACTTTATATGGGACGCCGCCACGGCATGGCTGACAGGCAGTGCGTCGGCGGGCGCCCGGGATCCGAACTCGCGAACCCCGGGCTGCCAAGCGCGGACTAAACCGCTGTGCCACCGGGCGGCCCCCAACCTTTTAGTTTTTGAACTCCTTTATTGATGATGTCACAGTTGACTAAAAATGCTGTTAAAAAAAAATTGTTGGTTATCCAGAGGTTGAATTAATTGAATAATATCCTGAAATAAATTTTAAATAAAAACCCTTAAGAAAAAACTTTATAATGAAAAATCGATTCAAAGTATAGTGGTATATTTTATAAGTGTAATTCACTAAACATAATTCAGTCTCTTTGTTGGCTGAGAATTTCACAATGCCAGAGTCATTGTGAATGTCAGCTTGATCATAGAGTCATAACTGCAAATGTAGTGAGAAATAGAACTGCACACTGTGTATTAACTTTAACTCAACACTTTCTGTAGTAAACACAGGTCTCCTCACCATTCCACAAACATTGTTAATTATTTCTACTTCAAGCATTCCCTGGAAGTGAAGCAATTTCTCACATTCCCATCACCCATTATAATCCTACACATTCTTACATTGATCATTTCAAGTGTCTCCTCCTCAGAAAAAGCTATCCATGACCACACCAAGGTATGATGTTGACTTTTTCTTTGAAACCCTCTACTTTTTCTTTAAAAATTTTGTGGTCAGTGGGCTTCAATTGCTTCATTATTTACTAAATATAATGTTTAAACAAATGGAATCTATTCTGTTGTAAATGGAAGAGGTATTGGTTCTTGTATATCTGAGACAGGATGATAACCATACCAGGTCCCCCAGACTTATATGACTATATTTTATCTAATGAGGATCTAGTGAGAAAAGAAATAAATCCCCTTTCTTTCTTATTTTTATAAGTAGGAATAACTATTTATATTCATCTACAAAAAAAATGTTTTTCTTCTATTTAAATCAAAAATAAGTCCAGTAAGTTCTTAAATAAAAAATATTAAATAATATATGAACAATGTCTTCAAGATTATTTTATAAAGCTTCTAAGAAGGTTGTTAAAATAGAAAGATTTTATGTTTTATTATTTCTTTTCTTTTTAATTAGTTGACTCTCTATAAGTGTGTTGAAGGGAATGTTAAATTTTGCCGAAGCAATTCTGCAATGAGTGAGATAATATGCTTCAGGAAGTGTTATTTCTGTTTTTTTAACAATTTCATACAGACTTAATTCACTCCTGAGCCCGTTGAAGTAGCATTCGGGCACATTAACTGAACTTTTCACCTTGGAGAGCAAAATTTTGAGTGCAATTTTCTGCTGGTGTTTTCTGGGTCTAAATATTTATCTACAAGGAAACATATAAATATATCTATAAAATGAATTGACAAATATAAAATTACTAAAACATACTCATCTTAACAAAGTATACACTGAGGGTATCTGGCAAGTGAGGGGGTTACTTTAAATATGCTGATCAACGGAAGGCTTTCTGAAAAAGTGGCATTTGAGCAAAATCCTTAAGACTGTGAGAGAGCCAAGCAAGTGTAAATCCAGGAAAAAGCAGAGGGAATAGCCGACACGTGGGCTCAGAAGCCTGAACAGCCTTCCAGTGGTTAAGGAACACAAGAGATCTACTGGAACCTTTGCGTTCAAGACAGAGGACAAGAGGACTTTGGGAATCTAAGCAGAGTCCTGATCACAAAGTGCTCTGTAGGTCACAGTTAGGAATTTGAATTTTTATTCAAAGCATAATGGGAAGAAATAAGAAGTTTTAACTAGTTCTGCTATGGGTGAGGAGGATGGAGGTAGCGGTCAGTAGTTATCAGAGTTATGTTTTCAAAGGGCTACACTAAACAATGGATGGTAGTGAACTTACAGAAGAGAGAGCTATAAAACTTGGAAATGGTTAGACTGATATTATAAGATAGTTAATATTTTACTAAAAAATTCTGTAATAACAGCAAACATTATATAGCACTTATGTGTGAGATCTTGTTGTCAATACTTTCCATTTATTAACTCATCCAGGTTTTACAATAGTTATGTGAAGCATCCCAGTTTTACCGGTGAAAGAATTAAGGCACAGAGAGGTTAAGGAACTTGCCCAAGGTTACACTGCTAGTATGTGATGGAATCAGGAATTGGAACTGTAATACTTAATTTCAGATTTAATTGTATGATACAATTTTTTTAAGATTTATTTTCCTCCTAAGCATGTTAGATTCTAAAATGTTAGGAGGCAAAGAATGGCTTTTCATTCCTTCTGTATACAGCTGCTTAGTTACAGTTCACTATTTAAGGTACTAAACTAGATAGACCACGTGAATAATAAGGACCATGAACTTTTCTTTTCCCGTATTTCCAAAATTTGGGAACCAAAATTAAGAGCTTAATAAATATTGTTAATTGATTGGTTGAATTTTCAGTAAGCCAATATACCTTAGAAACTTCTGATAGATATACAGAGATTTGGATAATTCAAAATACAATTTTGATATTAGTTTTTTTACTTGCTTTTTCCCTTGATATTAAATGAGTAAGTTAAGTATACTTGAATTTAGTTTATTATTTTACATATAGAGAATTAATTCCTACAGCTAGGGCTATCCCAATTTTATAGATGAGAAATTGAAAAATAGTCTAAGAGACCTGCCTGAAGTTTTGAAGACACAGCACCATGGTCAAAAGCAACAGTTCAGAAATGTGGGTGAGAATATGCAGATAAAGAAACTTTTATACATGTGGGCATTGAATTTTTACAATCACTTTGAAGAGAAGTTAGAAATAACCATGAAATTGAAAATATGCATATTCTTAACAAGCAATTCCGTGTATATTACATATATATGTGTGTTTGTGTGTGTATACGTACATATAATAAGAATCATATTTTCTAGAGAAAATTTTGATCATGAAGAAAAAACATTCATTGCTGTATTGTTGACAATATACAAAATTAGAAACAGTCTAAATGACCACCAATCTGGGAATGGATACAAAATTGTAATTGAATCATACAATAGAATAATTTACAGCAGTTAAAATGGATGGGTTGTATCTATATGTGTTAACATGGATAGATCTGGAAAGAACAATGTTGAGTATAATAAGATTATTGTAAAAAGATACATAAATTAAGATAACCTATATTTAATATTAAATTACCCCAAATGATAATATATCATATTTAAAATAAAGTAAATATGGAAAAAGTGAACAGAAAATATGGACATCAATGTCTTCAACTTCAGGATAATGGTGACCACTGGGAAAGGTGAAGAGAACGAGATAAGATTAACCATATCTGTATCATTTATTTCTTTACAAAAAACAAATAGTATGAGAAAAATATTAACATGTTAAAATGAATAGAGATATATATAGGTATAAAATTATACTATAAACATGCAGTTTTACTGTGTTTGCAATAACATATCACAAATAAAAATCCTTCCATCTTTCCCAAATTAACTGAAAATGTCAATTTGATGACTTGATAAATATATTTAAAGGGTTATGGACATGCCTAACACTAAAATCTGGTTTTGATATTTTTTTATTTAGTTTTCTCTTTTTCAAAAGTAATACATGTTTGCTATTTTATATGTAGATTTATAGAAAACCCGTGATTCAGAAGTTCACACTGGAAAACATGTTGGTACTGTATGTGGTAGACAATGTATAAGGCCTGTAAGAGACATTTTTAAGGAGTATTATATTCACGAAATGAGTTATGCCCAAAGTATTTACCCAGTCCTAAAAGTCCATGATGCCATAATTACCCTCACATGCAAGCACTTAGAATGTCAAAATCCTATTGAAAATAGAAGGCCATTTTCTTTGACAAATTCCAATTTTGGAGAAACTGGATTTTCTCCATTTTACTTCTCCTTTGTCCCTAAACTATTTCATTCTAATCAGTACCAGCCCCAACCAGGCAGCCTTGCCTCCCTCTTTCTTTTGTTTATTATTATGTTTTATTGAGGTATAATTAACAAATAAAATTGTAAGATATTTAAAATACACAATGTAACAATTTGATATGTGTATACCTTGTGAAAGGATACCCACCATCAAGTTAATTAACACATCCATCACCTCACATATTTACCTTTTTGGGGAGGGGGAAAACATTTAGTTCTTACTCTCTTAGCAAATTTCAAATAACCATACAGTGTCATCAACTGTAGTCACATTAAATACTCAGACCTCAATCATTTTATAGCCGAAAGTTTGGACCCTTTTACCAACATATCTCTCTAAAAAAGAGGATAAAAATAGATTACCAAAACATAATAATACTGTAATATCATCATAGTAAATGCTTATTAAGCAATCAAATGAAGTATATTTTCTCACGCCAGCCTTATAACTTCCCTATAAAGTAGATATTCTTGCTAGTAATACAGATAAAGAATCCAAGGCTTAGAGACATTAAGTGACTTGACCAAGTTCACATATCTAGGAAGCACCAGAGTGGTTGCAAACCTAAAGCCATCTGATTTCAGAGTCATCATCCTTACCAACTGTGCTGCACTGCTACACAAGCAGAAGCCTCCTGAGATTGTTTGGTTCCTTCACGATACGTGCAATTAATATGTCATCAAAGTATATTTCTTGGCCCTCTGTGTCCAACACAACTCAAATCCTGTTCGTGTCTATATTCTTAGTAACCCATCCAAAAGAAATATATAAGAAAATTTAAAATTTTTCTTATATATCAGGTTAATGCCAATGAAAATTTAATTTTGAGAGGACATGAAAACCGAATAATACATCTGAACAGTTGGATTTAATTAATATTCACATAATACCCATTTTAAAAGGAGGGACCAAATGGAATAGACTTTCTCAATATAATTAACCTTTAAAAGTATACTTTTTATTTATTTCTGAATAGTTGCAAGATATAAAAATGTCTATGTTGCTTGTAGTAAAATCCATTTTTAAAACGCAGCTATTTACATTGCACCATTATATTAGAGATATTTTAGAGGGATCAAAGGACATAAATGAAGATTAAAAGTTTATTCAAAATAAATATAAAGATTTTTATATCTTCATATAAAAAGGTGGGTGATTTAGAAATATATATATAAATTCTAATGTTAATGTTTATTTTCATTACTTATTAAAAGCCTCACACTATCAGAATAAGTCATTAATTATTCATAATAATTTGTTTTACTATTCACACATAAATATAAATCATACTGCACTGCAATTAGCTTCCTATTCATAGTTATATATAATATAATTAAATATCATAATTAAAATGTAGCTATTACATGTATATCTGAAGTATATCATATTTAGATTCTTACAAAAGTAAATTTTTCAGGAAATAATACTGTTTATAGCTATATAAAATAATATGAAGATAATTTAACCTTTAAAATATTATTGTTAAAGATACAGTATGATAAATTTCTGCTGCTTCCCTGCAGTCAATCTGTTCCGTTTGTTTTGCTTTATATTTATTTTTAGACCTTTTTTCATCAGAAGGAGATTTGTGATGAAGCATTATTTATTTCCTCTCGTCTGGCAGTTCAATTTACAGGTAGAACGCTTAGATTGGCACATTTCTCTTTCCTTCCCTTGTTCTCATTAGCAGGGAGTCTTAATCTCCTCTTTCCTGTGCTTTTCTGAGTAATCACACTATATCACTATCCCAGTGGGATCCAAACAAAGATTGAGTAGAAAATTAGGATCACAACCAAGTAGGTTTAAGAATAAGTTCATAATAATGAAAAATCAATAGAACATACAAGGAGGCATTTTAAAATCAGTTTGATGCTTGTTTGTGTGGTGTTTATGTTACAATTGCCATGATTTCACTACTTTTGAGTTGAAATCTATGACAATATAGTCTTTTCTCTCACTATAAAGCATCTTCTATTGGCTCTATAAGTCCCCAAAGTAGATTTTGATCCTCTTGAACCATTCAGTAGTATTTTTTATGATCATAAAGAGATCTACTATGCTTATAAATGAATCTATTTGTGTACAAAGAACTGTAGTGACCTGTTTTGAGTTATGTAATTGCTTTTCATTCTTCTTGCCTTTATTCATATAGACATAGGTAAAATAATAATTTGGGGAAGGTGAGTTTTCATCTCAGTCAGGCTGATGTTAAAGGCCCTGGAGATTCCAGGGCAGCCACGTGGAGAGACTGGTGAAATACCTGAGCAACAGCATCCTGATCTGCTGCCAGAGTAGGTGATGATATCCAGGAGGTGCCCAGGTGGGTGCGAAAGAAGGTGCAGACTAGATTAAGGAGAACGGAAAGCGCAGCTCACGCAAGCGTTTCACAGCTTAGTCATCCAGGAAGGTAAGAACCCTTTTATAACTCAACTTGGATAATGCAAAGCCTTCCAAGAAAAATCAAAGTTGTAGCTGATAAAATGACCGTTGAGCTACCGTTTAAGGTTCCAAAGACTGAGAACATTACAAGAACCTCAGGACAGGGAAAATTGAAACCAAACAGTCCAGACAGTAAGGAATAAGAGCACTGTGGGCTTGCAGAAGAGGCATCAAAGATTTTGAAGCAATAAAACTGCAATTTTGATTATGATCAAGTATGGGCAGCACTAATTAACAGTTGTATCCAGTTCCCCAGGATGGACAGTAATGTATTAACAGATTAAATCCCTACCAAACATTTGTTAATATTTGAATGAATATTGGCAATATGGCAAGCAGTGAACTATTTTCTTGTGTTGTTTTATTTGATTCTCAAAACAATTCTGGTAGAATATGGAATCTCTAATAAAAAAAAAATTGGAAACATACTCAGAGAAACAAAAAAAAACTAGTAAATTGTCGAGTAATGAGCCCATTCTCAAAGTCATTAGATTATATTGCCTGTAAGTGTAATAGAATCCACATCAAATCCCTCTCAACGTACTGTATGTGACTTGGGTAGTAAATAATATATAGTCCTGATTGTAGAGTGACAATACAGTTCTTGATTTGTTGTCATCTTGATAAAATTCTAAGTTTAAAAAAACTCTCAGACATTGTTTTATATCTATATATTTATCAAGACCTACAACTTGGCTAGCTTTTCTCTACCTAGAAATAAGAGCCAAAATTCTGTGGCCTAGAGTGGGAAAACCTGACAAATAGGCCTGCCCTGTGATATTTTCGTTCATTCACTCATTCATTTGTGAAACAGGCTAATGATATAAAATATTGTGAGCCATTAAAACATGGTTCTTCTTGTCATGGATATTACAGAATTTTGATTTAATTTGATAAAATTTAATTACATCTGGGTGTTCAGTAAATCTTACCAGCACATTACCATTTTCATGCAGATTGAAAGCACAATTCATTCAAAATAAAATCTTACTTTATATTTAGCAGATGTATCAAATGCAGGTGGGAGAAGCAAATATGCAGAGATTGTAGAGCTTAGAAAAGAATTTGCTGTGAGGAGAACTAAAAGGTGTAACTTATTACAAATGAGATTCCCTAAAGCCACCTG
This sequence comes from Tapirus indicus, assembly GCA_031878705.1. NCBI lineage: Eukaryota > Metazoa > Chordata > Mammalia > Perissodactyla > Tapiridae > Tapirus > Tapirus indicus. The sequence goes on along the minus strand of CM062919.1, from coordinate 133,162,660 downwards.
GACAGTGCATCATTGCACAGTATTAGGTACATGTTGGAGAGACACTGAAGGACAGTAGATTGAAGGGCTGAGAAGTTTCCACTGTGACTCTCTCATGTCTTTATCCCTTGCAGCTGCTCCTCGCTATGCACATTTGCCCTTGACATTTGGTCGCTAACTCCCTTGCCTTTCTTCTGGATAAAATCCAGATTGTCCAAACAACAAATGCTGCTTGCAAGATAATACCTCTATTCCCAAAACTAACTGAATTTTGGCTGAACTTTGAACCTCCTGCTAAAGCTCTATACAATATTCTGCCCTCAGGCCCTAAGTTAGAACATTCCTTAGGAGCCTTCTCATCTCAGCATTTTTGGGGGGGAGGGGGTAGGAAGATTAGCCCTGGGTGAACATCTGTTGCCAATCCTCCTCTTTTTGCTGAGGAAGATTGGCCCTGGGCCAACATCTGTGCCCATCTTCCTCTACTTTATATGGGACACTGCCACAGCATGGCTTGATAAGCCGTGAGTATGTCTGCACCTGGGATCCAAACCCGCCAACCCCGGGCTGTGGAAGTGGAGTGTGCAAACTCAACCACAATGCCATTGGGCCAGCACCGTATCTCAGCATTTTTTGATATTCTGACTGGTTTTCTTCTCTGATACTCATTAAGGAGACCTGTGCATTGCCTGAAAAGAGAAATCTAAAATATTTATTGCTGACTATTATTTATAGATAAGAGTTGGAGTCATTCTCTTGTTATAGCACATGCTTTTTGTTCCCCCTCTCTTCTTATTTTTCCCCATGGCATTTAGAGCAGTAGTTCTCAACCAAGTGGGAGTCTCTTCCCCAAGGGACATTTGGCAGTATCTGGAGACATTTTTTGTTGTCACATCTGGGAAGGGGCAGTGCTCCTGGCTTCTGTGGATAGAGTCCAAGGATGCTGCTATGCATCCTACAATGCACAAGACAGCCCTCCATAACGAAGAATTATTCAGTTCAAAATGTCAATAGTTCTGATGTTGAGACATTTAGATTTAGAGAAAGTAGTTCAGTTACTAGATAAGAAATACAATTATTAGCAAATATTTAAAGCCCAAAGATTTAAAAATTCTATTTAGGATAAAAATTTATCTAAAGGTGGTTTGGTATTCAATCTTCCTTTTCTCCCATAGTAAAAACACAGTAGATCTTTAAAACCATGCATTTTAAAATAGGTTCCTAGCATTGAAAGAAATTTTAGCATTCTCAAAACTGTTACTTATTTCTATTTCATTTAGCCTGTCTCTATAATTAACTCCACTTTTTTCCAAATTTGTGAGATTGACACTAATAGCATGACTTATATGTGCTGATTAAATTGTCTCCTAATTAGAAAAGGCTAAAAATAGTGCTAAAAATTCATTTTGCATAGTTAAACATTTTTAAATAACAAAACTGATTTTCTTGTTCAATTTAAAAATGATTACTTTTCCTTTTGATTGCATTTGTAGGTTCAAACTTTCAAAATTGTTTGTATTAATATGTATTAACATTAGACCCTTAAGAAGACAATCTTTCATTTCACACATGTACAATATTACTCCTATTTTTGGCATCTATATTAAAGTTTCTGACTAAAAGCAAAATTGACCATTAAACATTTTTTAATTATCAACTTGTGAATATCTAATTTGGCACAGTTTAAAAATGTGGAAGTGATGCATATCTAAAAGTCCCATCAACGAAGAAAGGGAAGTAATACTTTAAACTAAAATTTTATATTCAAATTTGAGAAAATTAACACTAGTTTAAGAATAATATACATTATATAGAAAATTTAGTCAAAGTCAAGAATGACATGGCAAGATCTCTGAAAAATTAGAATTCTTCTGCAGAATATTATCCTAGTTCTAGATTTTAATAAAAATAAAATTGTCATTCTTTCATCTCTGTAGTTCCAATGTTTTTCACTAACTGGACCAGTCCAACAAACACAAATTTATGTAATATAAGAAGCTTCTAAGCCAGAATGAATTGAAATCCCTCTAATCTAATATCTCAAAAATTTTCTTCAAAGAATTGTGTATATGTGTGTGTGTATATAGATCTTGCCCTCAAAATAGAGCAGATAAGTGTGTGTCAGTGTGTATGTGTGTGCACATGTGCCCTCTTAATGTCTATCACTGTCATATTGCAGAGTGACCTTATGTCAACGTGAAAAATGGTGGGATGGAGAAGCAGTGACTAGGACTCTTGGGAAAAAATAGAGTGTGAGAAATGGAATAGTCTCAATATCCATGTTTAAGATTTGCTCATAGCTCTTAAACTGAGCCTATTTGGTATGACAGATGGGTAACATGGATCCTGGTTTTTCCCTAAGTCTCATGGTTAAGAGTTCTGTGAAGATGTCACTTAATGAGTCACTACTTCATGGATGGTGTTTACCCAGGGCAGGATAGTGATAGTGGCCCATCCATGCTGCAGGCAATAAGGGGTGCCTATATTTGTGGAAATGTGGAAGTTTTAAAACAATAATAAAGCCAACTAAATGTTTGGTCTGCTTTTTATTATCACCATGTACTGGCGATTCTGAATAATGTTGTGATAAAATATTTCTCCCCTTGGATGGACTATTCCCACTGTTAGCCACCCTTTGTGGTAGGTCATTGCTCATGGATAACTTTCCTAACCACCTAGATTAGATCAGATACTCTTATCATCCAGTTTCTTACAACCCTACACTTCATCTTAATGCTTCCCACAATTAAAATAAGTAATTATGTATTTGATTAAGCATATGATGTCTTTCCCTCTCTATATTATCATCTTTAAGAAAGCAAAACCTTTGGGGCAGGCCCAGTGGTGTAGCAGTTAAGTTCACACGTTCTGCTTCTGTAGCCTAGGGTTCACCAGTTCGGATCCTGGGCACAGACCTACTCACTGCTTAACAAGCCATGATGAGGTGGCATCCCATATAGAAGAACTACAACTCTACAGCTGTGATACACAACTATGTACTGGGGCTTTGGGGAGAAAAAAGAAAAAAAAAAAGAGGAAGATTGGCAACAGATGTTAGTCCAGGGCAAATCTTTCAAAAAAAAAAAAAAGAAAGAAAGCGAAACCTTTGTCATGTTTTTCATTGTATCCAATGTATTTCATATTCTGAGTCTCACATATTTAAGTTCTCAGTGAATACTTATGAAATGAATGCATGAATGATATTGATAAAGAATGAATAAATTAATGAATGAATAAAACATAACACCTAATTTAAACATTCCTGAAAATTTTCAAGAATTGTGTCTAGAGTTTAAAACCCTGAATCATAACTATCACTAGTCTAAGCATCTCTAATGGATTGGCTAATTCATTCTCAATAAACGTTTTTTTAGCTGAGACACTGTCAAATGAACATGACTAAACAATGTTCGAAGATACAATGATCTTTACAATTTTTCCTGTAAATAAAGGTGAGATAATCTGACCACTGTGTTTTCTAAAAAAATTCTATTGAAGATATCAAAGAGAAATTACTTTGGTAATATTGCTTGATAAAGACTTACCATATTTTTAAGAATTATTTTTATTCATCTTATTAACTTTTAAATGATCCGTACTTACAGAGTGCTACTGCATCTATAACTGCTTCCTTTCTGGATTACAATCAGCTATATCTTCAGTTTATTAGGTACTATGTCTTCAAACACAAGTAATAGACACTAACAATATTTAATATATATTTTTCATATAACTGTAAGTCTTGAGGTATGGGAAGAGCAAGGTTGATGATATTGTATTTAATATCCATGCTTTTTCCAATTCCCTGATCAGGCATCTTTTTGGCATTGCCCCTGAGGTGGTTCTCTTCATGGTTGCCAAATAACTATAGAACTTTCCAATGTGACCTCACAGCAAGCTTCACAAGAAAATCTTTTCAGAACCCTCAAAATCAACTTCCCAGGCCAGACCCAGTGGCCTAGTGGTTAAATTTGTCCCACTCTGCTTCAGGGGCCCAAGTTCGATTCCCAGGCACAGACCTACACCACTCATCAGTCAGTGGCAATTCTGTGGCCATGACTCACATACAAAGAGAGGAAGATTGGCACCAGATATTAGCTCAGGGCGAATCTTCCTCAGGAAAAAAAAAAATCAGCTTCCTTTCAAATTTTATTGGCTAGAATTGAGTCAGATATCCACCCTTAAGCCAAGCACTGGCAAAAAAAGAATGTCATCGTTGTCATTGTAACTGACCTAGGCTGATCAGGGTCTCTTTAGAGTTGTAATCTGAAGTCACCTACCCCTAACTCATGTGGCAAATGAATGAATTTCTGAAAAAAATGTATTGCTTTTAGCAAGATAGTAATGTTAAGGGCCTTCACAAGCAGGCAATAAAAGTTTTTGCCAAACTAAATATCTTGCAAATCATTCTTACTGAACAAATTATATGAAGTGTTACCAGTGCATTGGGTTCTTGTTGTCCCTCAGGATAGAAATCAAGAGAGACAACAAATGGGGGTAGAAAAGTAAAAGTTTATTAGCGTGTGCACAAGGGAAGCACAAGGGAGGAGATGTGGAAAGGGAAGTGGCAGGTGGCTGGCTTGGTAGAGAGTGGGTTTGTGGGGCTTTTTATTAGGTAAAAGCTGGGGAGGAGTGCCTTGTCATGACAGAGGCAGGATTTTCCTTGCGCTTGTGCTGTTGTTTGACATGCCACCACATGTGTTGCATGTATCATTAGCATGCTAGCTCTTCACCACTGGGTGTGATTTTTACTATGATAATGTGGCAAAGGTCACCTTCAGTCAACACCTGGGTGACAGGGTGCATGCATAAGCCCAGGAAAGTTCTGAGGCTACAGAATGTGGATCTTGTTGCTCTCTGTCTGATTCTCCTAGCTTGCTGGTTGGTTAGGGGCCTTGTCTTGTTAGGCCAGGGGCCTTGCAGATGACCATGTCTCGTTAGGCTGGTTCCTGTCTCATTCTCCCTGAGAAATTTTATCCTCCTTAAGGAGCACGGATGAAGGTTTCTTTTCTGAAGCTACTTCTTGCTGATAGGAGGCATTGAGAAGGGGACTCTATTTTCAGGAGGAGTAAAAATCTTTTTTGGCTTGTTGCAGGATCTGGTAGGAATGAGAATGAGGACCAGGAGCATCAGCCATTGGAAGTGGAGGGAATCCTTGCATGACCAACAGTTTAACATTGAATTTTAGGAGCCTAGAGGACACAAACTTGACAAGAAGCTTAAAAAGACAGACCACTAAAGTTAATAGGAGTAGGATGATTACAAGGGATACCAAGAAATTATCAGGTGAAGGATAGAAGGGCACCCTTGATCAGTGACCATGCCCAACTGGGGTCTGTTCCTTGGTTATATCAGTGAAGCCAGGATGCTGGTCCAGAGATATACTGGATGTTGGTCTCAACCTTCCCTGAGTTATTAACATAAGTCATTTTGAGTGAAAAAAAAGAAAAACAAGTTTAATGGTGGAAGCAAATTATAAACCAGTTTCTGAGCCCAGGGAGCAGCCAACCAAAAAGATTTATAGATGTCAGAGTGGAGGCCTCTTTTGTAGTTTGAAATGTCTCTGATAATGTCATTGAGTGTTCAGATATCTTTCTGAGTAGCTTACACAAAAATAGGCATGAATCTTTCCTAAGTTTATAGAAAGTTGTCCAGCTTCAGTTTGCAGGACTTCAGAAAAAGGGCAGGTTCAGTTCTCAATGATTCCAAATGAAAATAATGGAAAAAAAATTGAAAACATTAGTTTAGAGATGTGTAGCCAGATATTTCAGGAGGCTGGAATTCAGAATCTAGTCCAGTTAACAGATATAAAAGACAATTATCAGAACTAGAACCTAATATCCATGAATGTGTATTAAAGTTTCTGTTGAAAAATAATTTTTCTCTCTAAAGTCACCCTTATTTTTACCAAACATAACCAATTAAGACTCATTGATTTGTAAAATAAGTCTAGTTTCAATAAGCTTGGCCCAATTGTTTATATGAGTATAGCAAGAATAGCAATTGATTATACAGTCTCTTTCAAATTTCCTTTGCTGGAACTTTTTATAAGGAATATCAGATTGAACTTTAAAGGCCTCTTGAGGCCAGGAAAAGCAAGCTAAGGATTTGTCATCAGATTCTGCCTGCAACACCTATAGATTTGGGTGAATTCCTCTTTTCACTCGAGGTTCCCCAAAATATTCTGAGGATCCTTGCCCCTGTCAGGGAAGTGGCCTTCTTCACTCACCTGGTAAGGTTGCTGAACAATGTAAGTAAGGTACCAGGCCAATATTTCCAGGTGACTTTATTCCATAAAGTCAAGCTTTGTTCCTCAAAAACTGTCTTGTATCTGAGTCTACATTTCTCTCAAATATGACATTCCAGCCAAAGCCTTGGTAATATAACCAATGTTTCTAATTGTGTCCTGTTACAAGGAGAACAGATTCTTATTGAACTCATGCAAATAACAGTATTCCCATTAAAACAATACTCACTCATTAAGAGTTGCCAAATTCTGGAGGGATCAGGTAGGGAGAAATAAAATAAATGTTTCAATTCTGCTTACAGAGGCATAATTTTACCAAATTCCTATGTCATAGTTTGCTTAAGGAAAAGAGAAAAAGATTTCCTAAATCTGAAATTAACACATCAAAAAAAAAGCAATATCTCAAATGAAAAGTCATATAAACTATAATCATCCTAATCAGTTGATTCAGTCCTGTGTAATTGATTCTTGATCTTAGTCTTAAGTTAGCCATTTCATGAAGCCATCAGTTTCTCTGGTAGAGTTCTGTAATTTCTTACCCAGTTCAGTTTTATGATCTGAAACTTTATCAGAAGTCTGTATTCTAGAGTAATTGTCAGAGTCCATTTCATGAATCTCTCTGAAGATGAAATACATTTGCAAAAGCAGAATAAAACAACTATCTGTAAATGACCAAAGACTCAAAAGGGGCAATTGACAAAGACATTTGGCTATTTCTGTGGCATATAACACTACAAGATAATAACTAGAATTATGGCTGACAACCAGGACAGAGCAAAATTTTAGGAATGTTATATATTTTTTAAAACATTTATATCAGTAACATTTACCCACATAACACCACCCAAGAAAGTTTATAATCACTTATTTGACAATGCTTCCCATGTAATTTAATGTGCCAAATAAATCTAACTAGTTTAGTACCTTCTTCTTTACAGGAAGAGAGAGAACAAATTTCTTTGAGTAGTCCCAGGAGTCCTCTGAAAATTCTCAAAGAAAATTTTTTTCCTTCAGGTCAAAAGAAAGACTTCACTTAGGATTTGAATGAGGGGGGCAGGAAGCTTGTCAAAAATATCAAAGGATTTTAAAACACTTGGTCAAATAGAAAACAATGCTCACCATGAAACAATGCTTAGTTATCCATTCAATCAAAGTGACAGTGGAAACAGTCAAGGGCAAACAGAGATATAAAACAGTGAAAAAGTTAACATTAATAGAGAGACCTCAGTCTTTCTGAACATAAGACAATTTTTTAACAAAACATATATTTTCTATCTTTTAGGTAGACTTACTCAAAGATAAAGAAAAACCTTTTACAACCTCTTTATCAAGAGCAGACTAAAAGTTTAAGAAAATTTTCCCTTTTAAGAGAAAGAACAAATTTTAATTTTTGAAACAGCTTACTTTTTATGTTAAAATTCATTCACTTAATTAGATTTATTTCAATCTTAGCCAACTTGACCATGCATAAAACTCTTTTTGAGGATTTCTCTTCCAAAAAACCTTCCATATATTCTTGTTGAATTCAGAATTTGTCCTATGCTTTCCATTGTTTTCCTGCTAGTACTTTGGGACAAATTTATTTTTCTTAACAAAACAAAAAGATTTTTATTCTTTATACCTTCTTTACTTTCTTTGAGTACATACATCTTGCTTTCTTTGAATATAAAGTCATTTTCCTTATTAATTTTTAGTAGCTTTAATTACATATATTAATTAGAATTTTTAACCCTTACAGACCTTAGTGAACCTAAAAAGTAAGCAATTATGAACTGTCTTTTTCGTTAACATTCTATGGCTTGGCAAATTTATAAATACTTTTCATAATTTCTAGAAACATGCTACTTCATTGTATATCTTAATAAAAATAGAAGACATATTTACTAGTAGACCCAAACTTCTTTTAGTTTCTTTGAAATAAGAAGCTAAAAGGAGATAAACTTAGACATGTTTAGTGATAATATTTCAGTATTTTATCTTATTTGAAGAATGACCCAGATATTCAATGAAGTTTTCATCATTCAGTTTTGCCTAGCAAAACTTCAACGTTTCAAGTTACAAGAGAGATTTTGTAAGTTATCTTAAATATACATGCCATACCATGTAAAAAGTTCACCAAACACCTTTATCTTTTTCATGTCTATTTAGTTTACTTGTTCCCAATAATTATTAGATTGTCTACAAAACTTCATGAGACATTAGACAAAACTAGCCATCATTTAAAGTTATTATTTTTTTCTAACCAGTTTTGTAATAGAGATAACATTAGTTTATATGACCAATAAACATGGAATAAAGGCTGCATGTCTGCATCATATCCAATGCTAATAACTCTGAGGGCATGTTCATTTTAATCAAAGCAACAATTTTAAATAGGCTTTCAGTTACCAAACATGAATTTATATCATTAACTTGAATGACATTTTGGTTAGTTTCTATTACATTTAGAAATAATTTAGGTAAGTGCTTACTTTAAACCAATTGAATAGAGCTCTTTAGAAATTATGCCATCCAGAGGTAAAATATCACACATATATAACATACATATGGACGCATACACAGACTCTCCACAGCTATCATTTTAAAATTACTGCCATGAATCAGGTACAGTAATACAAAGCTCCCTGGTTTTGAACCCAAATTTTGTTTTAAGCCTTTTTTACTAATATTTGTGGAGAAGACACTCAAGATGCTAGATTTTTGGCAAGGGTGCTCTTATGGCTATTTTTCTTTCCTTTTCCCTTTCTTTTTTAATTCAGTCCTAGGAATTAGTGATGGGCTAGATAGTCCCTGGAGGGTTTGCAAGCTCTTTGAGATAAGGGAAATGCGTGGAACCTGAACTGCCTCTAGAGCTGCTTTTCCAGTCTTGCAAGGATTTTTTTCTAAGGAGAATTGCTCTTGATTTCTCAGAAATTAGGTTATAATTTAAATGACATTGTAGGTTGATCTACCTGTCTAAATACATCACAAAGGCACAAAGAAACCACTCAAGTTTTCTCCAAGATGGAGTTTCGGGGGCATAACCCATCCGATGGAAAATGTTTCCAATTATTAAAATGCACCTGAGGGGTGAGTCTCTGGAGACACTTGGGGCATTCCCCATTGTGGTAAAGCCAGTGTCCAACTGATGACAACCTGGAGAAGGGTGCAGAGCCCTACTGCGGGTGTGTCAATATAGTTATAAGATTTATTCAAGCCCCACTTAGCCCAGGTGCTTAGACCCTGAGCCAGCACAAGGCAAGCCAGGGAGGCAAGAGGCAAAGCCTGGAGTGGGCCAGGGGCCAGGGTTCCCAACGTTGGGGTTGACAGCTAAGTCCCTGTCAAAAAGCTTTCAAGTTTTCAATTTTTACAGAAGGTCCAGGTTCTGCTCAGGTCAACCTCAACATGGTGGCAACAGAGGACATGATGAATGAGACAGACAAAGAAAGGAAAGAGGTGATCAGACCTCACCCTCACAGCCTCTTTCCAAGGGTTATCAAGATAAGGGTCACACAAACAACAGTTCCTGTGCTGGGGCACACAGCCATGGCAGGACAGTTTACAGAATAAATTACAGGTCTCTTGTCCCCATAACTGACTCAGTAGGTGCCTAAAGCACTCAACAGGCTCTTGACAGGAGACAAAAGAGGGTTTCAGATTGTCAGTCAGAGGACTGACCCAAGGATCAACGTGGAATCACTCCATGTGCCCAGAAACCAGAGGAGAGCTGCCAGGGGTGGAAAGCAGACTCTCCAAAACCAGAGACCTCAGCTTGGTCAGTCAAAGGACTGACCTGGTGTCATCCTGGGATCACTCCAGGTGCCCAGACAGATTTACAGAAACCAGAAAGCAGGGCTGCTAAGAGAGGAGAACTCCCTTGGGGTCACTGAGATGACCAGGCCCAGGAACCAGAAAACTAACAGACACCAGACTGTCAGAGTAATGACTGACCCAGGGACTCACAGTGCCCCTGAAACTGATGAGGAGAGGGAGAGTTCTCCCAAACGAGAGGAGAGAAAATTCTCCTAAAGAGGATGGGGGGAGAGAGAGAGAAGGAAAAGAGGGAGACTTTAAGAAAGTTGTTCAGACTGAGGAGCATTGGCTCCCAGGCCTCAACCTGATTTACTGAATGCTGGAGTCTGAGACAAAGGTTTGGCCATGGCTGCTCGTGTCTGTGTTTGGGCAGCCAGGCTGGTCTGGCACTGGGCCTGTCCAATCTTTGACTGAGATGCAAGAAAGTCCCAGCTGGGGTGCCAGAAATGTTACCAGTGCACTGAGTTCTTGTTGTCCCTCAGGATAGAAATCAAGAGAGACAACAAATAGGAGTAGGAAAGTAAGAGTTTATTAGCTTGTGCACAGGAGAGGCACAAGGGAGCCAGTGCAGAAAGGAAGGGGCAGGTGACCTGTTCATTAGGGAGCAGGATTCTGAGGCTCTTATCAGGCAAAAGTTGGGGAGGAGTGCCTTGTCATGGCATGTAGAGGAGGAGTTTTTCTTGTGCTTGTGCTGTTGGTCGACATTTCATCACACATGTGTTGCATGTGTCATTAGCATGCTAGCTCTCCACCCTGGGTGTGATTTTTACTATGGTAATGGGGCTAAGGCCACCTTCAGACAACTCCTGGGTGCTAAGCTACAGGCATAAGTCAGGGAAAGTCCAGAGGGTGTGGAATGTGGATCTTGGTGGTCTCTATCTGATTCTTCTAGCTTTCTGACAGGTTAGGGGCCTTATCTTGCTAGGCCAGAGGCCTTGTGGATGACCTTATCTCTTTGGGCTGGTTCCTGTCTCAAAAGGAGCTTAGAGATTGTTATTTATACATTGTAAATCAATGACATAAATCTTCATTTGCATCTTGACTTTGCACTTTAGTATAGTACCTTACTCTCACCGTTTAGTTGATATTGTGAAGTCAATATCATCCATGTCTATCATAGAAGGTTTTGAAACTGTGCAATGTGATTGAAGAGCATAGAAATAACTTTAAAGCCTTTACATACAAAAAGAAAAACTATTTGCCATTTAAAAAAGGACCATTGAACCATTTCTTCTCATTTTGATGGACTTTAATATATTTTATTGTGAAATATTTTTAAAGATTTTCAATGCTCTTTTACAATTAGGTTTTGGAAAGATAATGTTTATGTTTTAGAAATGGGTTTTTGGAATGAGGGTGCTCTTCGATAGAATGATGCATCTCTGGGCCTTGTTTGGCTGCATAATTCAGTCCCCTTCATGGTAATGGTCTTTCTACTAAGTGATAGGTTTCACATTTCACTAGTGGAGAATTTATTATGCTTTTCCTAAAAGCCCCACTTCCTCTGATATTTAAAAATCATCTTACTTAAAAAATTAAACAGAAATATATTTTGTATTTACCAGTTATTTAAATGCATGATGTTTAAAATGTCCATTAATACATAACAATGTACGTTCATTTCTCTACAGTGATGCTTCTCAAAGCAGAGAAATATTATCCAATATGAAGCCATTAAACAAGAGGTTTATTGCAAAACATAGAAAGTGCTATAGAAAACAAACTTTTCTGGAGTGCCGGAAGTACCCCAGAAGCCTAAAATATTCCGGGATCAAAAACAGAACACTATGGTTTGTTAGGGTATATATAAACCCTACTTCCTGGTTCTAACCAATGGAGAGTAGAGAGGATTCTCAGTGGGTAAAAGGATTGTCTTTATTAATAATTGTAAATAAATGTCCAATAATTCTCCAAATTTGTGGACACCAGATGATGATTTGTTTCATTCCCTCAACTCACACTCCCTGCATGAATACAGCCAAGGATCCAAGTGGGGATCATGTTCTTGATTTACAACCAAAGAAACAGGAAAAAGAGGATCTGCTTATAAAGAGCGGCCCAACCTAATGTGCTTATTATAAGGGGGATGCCAGAACTATTGACCTATGGGAACCTGGGCCCTGAGTCAAACAGCAGAGATGAGAAAGGAGGCTGCGCGTTGTGTACAAAAGGTGATCTTTAAAATGTTAATTTATTTCAATAGCTTAATCACTCCCAATTCCAAGAGGAAGAGTAGGAAAGGTGAAGAGACAGGAGTAGTCTCTCCTGAGCACTGCTTCCAAATATTGGCAGATTGTCCTTTTCTCTTCAGGCAGGAACATGAGGACAGGAGACTCAATCCCACATTCCTAGATCATTAGTAAAGAGCATTGTATAGCTTTAAGGTACAATAAAAATGAGAAATGCATTTTAGATTTAAATACTTACACTGCAAAATAAGCATTCATTTTATTTGAAGGAATTGTGATGTCTTCCTACGCAGTGATGTGGAGAAAGGGCAATGCAGATGCTGTTCTGAACTAGTAATTTTATTTTGGAAAGCTTAAACCTTAGCTTAGGTCCGTGTAGGATAAGATCCAATGTGAATTTGATACCAGCTCAACACAAGGTTGACACAAGGGAAGACATATTGTTGAAAAAAAAAAAAAAAAACCCATATTGTAACTTTGAATGACGTCTGATTAACTAACCCAGCTAGATATGCACCCTCCAGGAGAAATATATGCTCTGTAGATTTTTATGGCCCCTCCAAGCTGCAATGTGAATAACTTTGTTATTTTGAGTTCCTTAGGAGTGTGATGACCCCTGGGCAGAGGGTCTGTGCTGATAGCCATCATCAATGACAACTGAAAGATCAGGGTGTAGGGCTTCGCTCTGGTCTCTGATGCATGTCCAGTAAAACCAAAGATTATCAGGAACTAAGACCAGGTGTCTGTCTCCACTCTGAGACCAGATGCCTCTCCCACCCAGAGACCAGCTCCCTATATAACTGGCCTGTAGTCTTTGTTCTGTAAGATGGTTCTTTTGGATGTTAGTTGGCCATCTTCCCCCTTGCTAGTGTGGGGGATCAGAATTGGCCACCCCAAAATGTGTCTCTTTGCCTTGATTATTTTTAAGAACAAACGACTCTGAAAGAAACTTTGGCCTTCCCCCTAACTGCCTAAAAGAATTTAAGATAAAGGCCTATTCCGGAAAGGAGATAATCCATGAGATAACTATAGTATAATGTAAAATAGTTGTGACAAGAAAGGCACCAGCAAGAGCATCTTACTTAAATTCTGTCTCTCAGGCCTCATTCTCTATAGGTGGCCCAGTAAAAAAGTTGTCTAACAAACATTTGTTTTTCCATTTCCATGTGAATTGCCTTCCTCCCCTTTGAAGTCCTAAACCACCCCCCAACATCCTCCTTTGTCTTTAGCTGAAAATGCTATTTAAGATGACAACCTCAGCCAGAATGCTGAGTTACCCAGTTTTCCTGGGTCTCTCCCATGTATACATGTTATAAAGCTTTGTTTGATTTTCTCCTGTTATTCTGTCTCATGTCATTTTAATTCATAGCCCAGCCAGAAGGACCCAGAAAGGGTGGAGGATATGTCTTCCTTTCTCTCCTACCACCTTGCCTCTTAATTATTGGCATGTCTTGGTGTGGGCAGACAACCCCCTCCCTTGGGTGGTAACAAATTTTATGACAAAAGAAAAATTTCTTTTAAAATTTATTTATTTATTTGTGAGGAAGACCAGCCCTGAGCTAACATCCGTTGCCAATCCTCCTCTTTTTTGCTGAGGAAGACTGGCCCTGGGCTAACATCCGTGCCCATCTTCCTCCACTTTATACAGGACGCTGCCACAGCATGGCTGACAAGAGGTGTGTCAACAGGCACCCAGGATCCAAACTCTCGAACCATGGGCCACCAAAGTGCAAACTAAACTGCTGTGCCACTGGGCTGGCCCCTTTTTAAATTTAAAAAGTAAAATATATTAAGGAGCAGCTTATTAAAAACCAACTGAGTTTGATTAGACAGACTCTCAGTCTGAAGTAGAGTAACAGCAATAGAAAGTTTGATCTGAAAGAGATTAGAAATTAGTATATCTGATTCTTTTATTCAAAAAGCAGACAGCTTAGTCTCAGGAAGTTTAAATGCCTTGCCTAATGTCATGACAGTGGAACAAATGATAGCCAAACTGCTCTGCTGTGGTGGCTTATCCACCATATTTTCTTATTAGGCTCGGATTTTTAACACTGAAAAAACTATAGTTGGAAAAATAGCTGTTTAAAGAGTGAAATTCGATGTTCTTCTCCTTCAAGACTTGAGATATAATGTCTTATAATAACATAATTTGGGGTTTTTTTGTGGCTTTTATGTTTTATCATAATTGACATACTATACTTTTTACAATACTTTCTCAAGCACTTTGTAACTAGTGTGCTTCACTCTCTGTATTAGATTATATGATGTTTTTAAAAATTCCTAACATTTTTTTTCCATAGTATATGATTTTCTCAGTAAGAAATTGCTTGCATTATTTTTTTTCCTAGAAAATAATCTCTGACTTTGATCTGTTGTCAGATGAGCATCTCCTCTTGATGTTATCGCATCAAGTGATGTAGCGATAATGACAAAGATCTGGAAATAGAAATAGCAATCTCTTAATAAATCTGACTGTAGGATAAACCTGAATTATTGCATTTCAAGAAAATTTATTTAGACTTAGCTATTCTATGCCAAGTAAAGTTAGTTATGGGGAGGGTAAGTATCAGATCACAAAAAGAAGCTGAAATATTGAAAGGCCAAAGTCTAAGATGCACAAATCACATTATAATCTCTCCTGGTCAAACTTTGTAGGGAGGTCTCTATTAGGTTGAACTCTATTTCACATTTTACAAAAGACAACAATAAAGGAAATGTGTCTAAATGTGTCTAAATGTGTCTAGGACTAGTAGAGTGAAGAAAATTACATCAAATGAGGAATAATTTTGCTAAGGAAAAGATAAATGTGAGTTAGATAGTTGCCTTCAAGTGCTTGAAGGGTGAATGTGTGCAAGAAAGATTAGGTTTCCTCAGTCAGTATAACACTAGACAGAGGAACTAAGAGAAAAGTGGACAAAAGAATCAAGCCAATTTTGCCCTTGTAGGAAAAAGAATTGTATAGTAAGTAGAACTATCAATGAAAAAAATCAATTCACTTTGCAGGTGGCAAACTCATAGTCCTTGCCCACTATCCTGGGCTGGAGGACTACGTCAGATGGAAAAGTTGATTCCACAATCTTCACACTTTTCCCAGTACTATTTCTATGATGCTATCTTTATTTTTTTGTTTTTATTTTTTGCCGGGAAAGATTTGCTCTGAGCTAACCATCTGTTGCCAATCTTCCTCTTTCTTTCGTTTCCTCCCCAAACCCTAGAACATAGTTGTATATTCTAGTTGTAAGTCCTTCTAGTTCTTCTATGCTAGCCACCACAGCATGGCTACTGACAGACCAGTGGTGTGGTTCTGTGCCTGGGAACTGGGCCAAAGCAGAGCACAGTGAACTTTAACTGCTGGGCCATCTACAATGCTACCTTTAGTAGCAGTTTCAGGATGATGAATAACCATCCCCTGAAAAAATGAAAGGGTATGTCTCACCAAAGAGGGAGGGGAGGTAAAAGCTTACTTTTGTATTTTATTCTTTCACTCATAATCAACTACATTGTATCTCCCCAAGGCTTAAAACAACATAATAAAATCAAGCTAAAGGTTTATCCCCCATAGTCTCTAATCATAAACTCTATAGTGCTCCATGTAAAATGAAAGAACAACTTAAAAGGGACAGAGCTTGGAATGTCCTTTGAGCATGTACTTTCAGGAAGGGAAGGTGGGAATTAAAATAAGAAAAAAAAAAATAAAACCCCAAAAAAGAAATGCCACTCTTCATTTGTCCATTCCTCCTTGTTCTTTCTTCTTGCCCTTTCTTCCCATGTTCAACCTAAAACCATGTAAGCAGCAGCCTTTTAAATAGAAACCTTGTGCAATAGCACAGATATACTCTGTGTAGTGAAGCCTAAAGTAAAAAGAAGACTTCTCTAAATTGAACTCAAGACAATAGCCCCCTGTATCCATGGGGGATATGTTCCAAGGCCCTCAGTGGATGCCTGAAACCATAGATAGTACCAAACCCCATACCAAGTCTGATACATTGAAAATAGATCTGATAATCCACCCAGATGGCTACTAAATAACTAACAGACAGGTAGCGTACACAGCATGGATACCATGGACAAAGAGTTGATTTATATCCTGAGCAAGAAGGAGCGGGATGGCATGAGATTTCATCATGTTACTCAGAACAGCATACAATTTAAAACTTATGAATTAAATGGAATTTTCCATTAATATTTTCAAACCGTGGTTGGCCGCAGGTGACTGAAACCATGGAAAGGGAAACCACGGATAAGGGGGACAACTGATACTTATAAAAACAGATAAAGGTTGCTTCTCTGGCTTTGTAACCATTCAAGAAAGGCTGTGGCTTGGTGAGAAGGAAACTTGCAATTGTATGAGCCTAGTGCTTCTCCTTCAAGAAGCAACCTACCATTAGTCCTAATGCTGTGTTACAGGAACAGACAAAAGCCGGTGAATTAAACTTTCAGGCCACTAAAGCACCAAAATATTGCCTCCCACAAATGGCTGTAATTTGGGGCTTGTCATTTTTGTTTTTTGTATAATCCTCAGTTTCTTAATATTAAAAAAAATGAGCATAAACATAGTATCTATTGGATAGCATTGTTATGAGGACTAAATACGATACTATGTGTCAAATGCTTAGCAAAGAACTTCTCATATAGTAAGTACAAAATAATTTTTACTTTTATATGACTCATTAAAAATATTCTGTCACCTTCATGAAATAAAATGTTTAAATCTAAATGTATAACTTTACTTTTCTTCCAAATAAATTATACATGTTTATTGATGGTTATCCCTGCCTGATTTGGGTAATATTTAGATCTAACATACTAGTTATATTATTCAAAATTGTTCTATTGTTCCCATTTGATGGTCCTGCCATATATAAAGTCATCCAAGTAACAGAAATATTCAAAAGTACATGTGCAAAGATGTTCTATGTTATTCTGCTGCTTTTCTCTCCAAGTTGCTATTCTTTCATTATTCAACACTTGTTAGGTATGGTCATAAAACTGGCTATAAATTATTGTACCCACATTATAATTCAGTTCATTCACATTTTTCATCTTTTCCAAAGGGAATAGTGAAATATTTTAGGAAGTATTTAGTACAATTATTTACTGAGTCTGTATATAGTTTGTCACAGCCTATTTTTAATGAAACTGGAAAAATTTGTTAATTTCTGCTTGTTTCTTTTTACAATTGTTCACACTAGGTATTTAAAAATTCATTTGATAATATATCCAGAGAACAATAAGTCTGTAGTTTCTATAATACTATTTATGTATTTTTCAAAATAATTTCTTAGGGAAAAAACTTGTGGAATATTATTATGAAGTGATTTAATTTTTGTTCCCTGCACCCTTCAAACCTATTTAATAGGCTTGTACTTCTCTAACGAAAATATAGACCAATTCCCAGCCACTCTCAAGTACTAAGTGTTCCTCTTCAGTAATTGATAAGCCGTGGTTCTGCCTGGAACTGCTGATGAGGGAAAGGCTTGATTGGATTCCTTTTCTTTTCCATTCTGGTGCTTTTACTTTTTGTACCCCAGCTTGTTAACAAAATTTCTGACCTTTTCTGGGAAGGTCCAAGGAATAGGAAGGAGAGGACAAAGTAGGTTGAAGGTTTCCACTTGATTCACACGGTCTAATCCAGTGATCTATTCCCTAGTCCTGACAGATGATTAAAGCTGCCTCTCTCTCCTCACTTGCTTTTGAGGGATCTTTGCTGACCTGCCCTTATCTTTGGAGCTCTCAACTGCATTTCCACTGAAGCATGTGGTATGCTGTCACCAGATGGTTGCCCTGGCCTTCATTAACCTTTGATCATCCACCAATATTTCCATCTACCTCTTCTGCTGTGCGTCACTCTTAGAAGGTTTTGTTAAAAATAAATAAAATATGAGATAAGTTCCAAGGCTGAATAATGGTCTATGTGTTCAAATTGAGTCAACTAAATTCCTAAATGAAAAAAAATTAAAAGATCCAGACCTACAATATAAATTTGTAAATTATAACCCCCAACATTTAAGAAAAGACCACAAATGTTTATATGGAAAGTAACATGACACCCACAAAGGAACGATAACAAAACTGGCCTCAGATTTGTTGTCAGCATCCCTAGAAAACATGTTTAAGATGTGGGAGATGCAGGATGAAAGGAGACTTGATCTCTGTATGACTGTTTGGGGAAAAGCTGCCCACTCTTTATATGAGCAAGAAAGAAACTGTGCCACAGATGAGACATAGACATTTATCATTTATAGCTGGTATTACTGTAGCAGGGCTAGCAAAGAGTCAGTAGCACCAGCCTTTTGATCTCATTCTCTAATATTGGGACCAAGCTTTGGGTGACCATTCTTCAAGATTCAGCTATAAAGTCCTGTGGAGTGGTGACTCCTGACGTAGAACTATGTAGCTCCACTGAAGAACAGGACTGACAGTACTTCCAAAGTGCAATTGTTGTTGGAGTCATTCCAAGTGGCTCATTCACAATCCTCTCCCTTCAACCTTTCCAACAATGTAAAGTACTTAATTCCCTCTGTTCAATTCCCTCCTGCTTAATAAAACTAGACTTTTTCTTTTTGAGCATTCTTCAGTAAACTCAGTTCTCATAGTTTTCAGCTTTCACAATGAACTTAAATATACACAAAGAATAAAGAAAATTGGGATAGCATAACAGAATATTAATGTTAGTTATGAAAGAAAAGTAAAAGAGTTGGCAGATTGAAAGGTGGAAAAATACGAGATGTGGACAAATGGAGATATGCAACATATTAGGTTATTATAACTTGTTAAAAACAAATCAGATTTCAAGTCTTTATCTCACAAAAGCTCATTTGTCGATCACTTCCCAGTCCAATGTGGATTAGTAGAAAGCTCCATTTTCTACAGTCATTCAGAGCCCCTGCCTATTTCCTTATTTTGGCTACAGTCTCCTCAGTATCCTCTGTAGTGTGACCAATTGTCTTGGTTTGCCCAGGACTTAGGAGGGTTCCTGGGTCACAGAATTTCAGTGCTGATACTGAAACCTTCCCAGGGACACCAGGAGATTGTTCATGCTGGTCCTCAGAATCCTCTCCACTCAATATGTGGAAGGAGAAAGAGAAGCAGAGCCACGCATGGGAGGTTTCATGGTCTGGGTCTGGAAATGACCCACATCACTTCTGTTAACATTTCATCATACTCCTTACCGCAAGTAAAGCTGAAAAATATAATCTAATGTTGCCTAGCAGGAATAAGAAAATAAGAACATTGGAGGACAGAAGCAGAGTCTGAGAAATCTAGTCTTCTTTTCACCAAAATTGGGTTCATATTTTCCCACACATAGAACACATACATCTCCTCCTCATTGGGAGAATCCAAAGCCCCAACAAATCACTGTATCCAGCAAAAAATCCAAGATTTCTGGATGATGGACATCAGGTCCTAATATGATCTCTTGATAACTTGTGAATTAAAAGGACAAATTATCTTCTCCACTATATAATAAATCAGGCAGTGACAGGATAACAGTAAGAGAAATTGGATGGAGACAGTCAAAAGGTACAAAATTCCAGTTATAAGAGAAATAAGTACTGGAAATGTAATGTACAACATGATGACTATAGTTAACTGCTGTATGGTATATTTGAAAGTTGTTAAGAGAGTAGATCCTAAGAGTTCTCATCACAAGGAAAAAAGCATTTTTTTTCTTTTCCCTAAAAACAAAATAATGGAAATTTGCTTTCAGTAATAATTCATAAGAATTTGGTAATTCCTTTCTTAGGAATCATGAATGCTCCCTACACATGGAACTAACTGGAGATCCTTGATGAAATTTGAATTTATGGGAAACTGAAAGGTTGTTGATTTTTGTTCATTTTGTTTTTCATGTGTGTGTGCTTTTGTTTTTTAAGGCATTGTATGAGTTTGCTAAGGCTGCTGTAACAAAGTACTACAAACTGGGTGGATTAAGTAGCAGAGATTTATTGTCTCACAGTTCTGGAGGCTAGAAGTCTGACGCAAAGGTGTTGGCAGGGTTGATTCCTCCTGGGATTAGTGAGGGAGACTCTGTTCCATGCCTCTTGTTTAGCTTTGTCTGGTTTGATGGCAATCTTTGATGTTCCTCAGCTTGTAGATGTTTACCTTCATCTTCACATGATGTTATTCCTGTGTGTGTCTCTGTGTTCAAATTTTCCCTCTTGGTAAGGGCACCAGTCTCACTGGAAGAGGGGCCCATCCTATTACAGTATGACCTCATCTTAACTAATTACCTATGCAATGACCTTATTTCCAAATAATGTCACATTGTGAAGTACTGTGAGTTAAAACATATGAATTTGGGGAGGATGCAATTCAACCCATAACAGGTATGAATAGGCAACAGGCAACTTTTTTTTCACACTTAGGCTTATGGTATCTTTAGAAATTAATTTCTCTGAAAAGTAGTACAGTTCTAATCTTTTTTACTTCCAATTCATTCTATGTGCCAGTAACCACACCTAAAGTGTCTTCTACACATAATTCTCAAGCCTGATTTATGTCTTTGCTTTCTCACCTCTAAAAATCTCCTTTAACTTAATGAAGTCTACTGTGAGATTTCCAGCTTAGGTGGAGAGGCTGCTGTCTTCATCTGATCTTTGCTGCAACACTTAGTTTTAACAGATCCTGTGGCTCAAAGGCTGTTTAAACTCTTATTTCATACTTTCAGGGTATAGAACCTGTCAGCTTTTCAAATCCTTCAGGGTCCCACCGTCTCAATTCTATTTTATTTCATTTGTGTTTGCAAGCCAGTCAGTCTTTTTCCTGCATTTTTTTTTCTTTCTGATGAAACATTACTAAAGTCAGCTAGTCATAACCAACATACACTATTATTATGGTTCTTTCCAAACATTTCCCCTTGAGCTGGTAGACATGCAATCTGTCTTACAACTTATCGTGGGCTATAGTTTTTCCAAACATTTGGCTAACAAGGCTCTCCAATGCACCAGTTTCCTTTGACCCTTTCCTTTCCACCAGTCACTGAATGTTTTTGTTTGGTAGTACTGAACTTTAAGTTACAGTATCTACGTTGGTCAGAGTAGGCTAAATGCTGAAACAATAATCCACCTGGCATAAGGACTTGCTTTGACCAACAGAATGTCATGGCAATGACATTGCATGAGTGCAGATCCCAGCCTTTATGGGGCCTTGAGTTTCCTTTCTCACTTTTTTAAAACTCTGAGATCACCATGCTGTGAAGAAATCCTGTCGAGCCTATTGGGGTATGAAAGGCCACAGTGAGGAAAACTGAGGCACCCCAACAGACAGCATACACCAAGGCTTCAGACATGTCAGTGGAGTCATCGAGAAACTTCTACCACTGCCCGTGTACCAGCTGAGTGAAGCTGTGTTAATGAACCCCAGTGGGAAAAGCAGAACCAACCAATAAATCCACAAAATTTGAAAAATATTATTGCCGGTTTAAACCACTAAATTTGGAATAGTTTTCTGTACAGTGATAGATAACTAGAATATATTCAAATGTGATAAATTGAGATAAAGTATTGTAATCTCTAGGCAACCAGTAAAGGAGAGTAAGAATAATTAACTACCAAGTAGACAATCTCAGTACATCAAACATGTAATACACCTAACAAACAGTTTTTTAAAGAATGTGTAAATCTAATTTTTAAGATTCCAAATATTATTGGCCTGCTATAATAAAAAAAAATCTCTTTAGCATAGAACTGTGTTTCTTTTGTTACTGTGTGGATTAATTCCAAATTCTAAAATGAGTCACTATCAGAAAACAATGGAGCTTGCACAATTATCCATTACTCTTAACTTTTCAAAGGACATATTTTATTTGATGAGCAACATATGGACTTTCTGGGTTCTTTTCCAACATCTACCTTGTATTAGTTCTAAATAATAGAAGATCATATAAGTGAGACGATAATATAAGGAAGACGTGTGTGTTGGCATTTCAAATTTATATGCCATACATAAGAGCAAATGGATGATAAGGTTAAAGAAACTTTTAAGATATTTTATTATCATACATTTTTATAGAGAAAACCAAAAAAATGACAACCTCATTTAAACTGATAATTGGCTATGAAGAAAGTAGAAAAATTTTTTAAGACTTTAAAATTGATCATCACTCTCCCTACTTCCCATTTACATTGTGTTGCCTAAAATTTCATCTCATCTTGTTTAAGGGAATGGTTGGAAATATGAAATATGACATAATTATATGTAGTTAGCCTTTCTCTACTGGCACCTTCCTGGTCATAGAATATTGATTTTTGTTTTTCCTGTTAGTTTTTGTGTTTTTTTTGTTTGTTTTTGACAGCCTTTGAGAGGTAATAAGACTTTAGAACTCTTTGAATTTGATAATTCTTAGGGAGATGAGGAAGAATCTTTGTGTGATTTTTGAGGGAAGTAATTACAGAAGAACATTTGAATTTGACAGTAAAAGAAATGATATTGAAGAACCCCGACTTTAGTTGGATTTTTTTTATACAACCACGAACACATGCTATGTCTATATAAGCCAAATGCTTCTCATACCCCTCCTGTTTGGTTTGTTTACAAGAAGATTGAAGATAAAAGACTTTAAAAACTTTGACAACTAATCAGAATTCTTTGTTATAGAGAATGTTCGAAAGTAAAGATAAAATTCTTGGTTTCAAAGTGTGGACACATGATAAAGTGTATTGGAAAATGTATGCCACTGCATAAAGAAAAATGTCATGCAACACTTTTTATATACGACTTGGACAAATAATTTTAATTATTTACTTTTTTTTGTTTAGGTTTAATAAAATATTGGCACTATTGATACATGAAAAGTTGGAAAATATTTACTTTAACAGATTTCCAAAACTTGAAATAATTGTTATTGGCATTGATTCATTTGAATTTCAGGAAACAATAGAATCTTAGATTTGGAAATTCAGTTTAAATTATCTCCTCTAATCCCTATATTTTAAAAGTGTGTATTTGAGGCCTGTTGGAGAGATTATGTGATCTACGCTAGATCACAAAGTGTTTCTTTAGTGTCCATCAAATATGTAGTTTCATTTTCAGAAATGCCTGGAAGCAGAAGAAGCAACGTATTAGAAGTTCATAAAACAACATGTGGATCAAGCTTCCATGTGACAAATTTCCTAACAGCTGGGAGGTTTGTTAAGGAACTTCTGCTGGGAGCCTCAGATACTGAATTCAAAGTAAGTCACACATCCCATTCAAAAAACAATCTAAATATGAATAATTTGCTCTAGAGAACAGGACCTAGAAGAGAAATTCACTCTTACCTGCTATTGTCAATAGTACATTGATGCATATTCCATTCATAAGGGAAATTTGATTTATTGACTTATGTACCTTGATATTATGTTATTCTTTTAGCAGGTAGCACTTATTCCCAAGATAATTCTAAAATAAAAACCATTAAGAACTTGCTAATTAATTATGCTTGGAATTAAAAAGATCCATTATCCCTAATTTATGTTCATTTGACCTAAGTTCCCATTTTCTTACAGATACATTGAAAATTAAAACTTAGAGAAATAGATTTCCAGCTCTTGATTACATTAAATTCAAAGCTCACTCAATTTGTGATGTTTCGTTTAAATGGCAAATCTTGACTTGATTTGAATAAATAATCTCATTCATTATTAGGGCTATTTTGTTCTCTTCTACCTTTTATTTTATCAGTTTGACAAGTCCTTCTTTTCATTGTCTATTTTGTGATTCTATGGGAATTGTTCAATCTGGCATTTAGAAATAATCCATAAACATTTTCTCTCTCAAAAATCTCCACCTAAATGTGCATGTCTTACCTATCAGGCATGCTGCTTATATTTTCTTTTTGAAGGCTTCTCTTGTTTTTATTCTTTTTAATAGCAGAGACAATATATTACTCATTTCTATCACTTGTTATTATTTGACATATATTCATTTCTTTAGCAAGCATTTATTAAGCAATGAATGTCTTGCCACAGGTATATATATGAACTGTGTATTCATTTATGTGCTCATTTATTTACTGAGTTCTGCAAGATTTCAAAGAATTCAACAGAGAAATACAGAAGAGTGAAATAAAAGCATACAGATATATGCTGTAATATCTAAAATGATCTGGCCTTTGATTGCTTCTCGGGGATGATTTTTTACCACTCTTTCTTGCTTACTTCAGACACATTGGCCTTGTTTCTGGATCTCTCCAAGCATCAAATTCATCTGCTCAGAGAGGCCTTCTCTGAGGACTCTAGAACAGCATTCACCTCTTTCATTCTGTATCCCCTTATCCTGCTTTACTTTACTTCAGAGTATGTATCACTGACTTGATGTTGTATTTACATTTATGTATTCATTTTTTCTTCCTTTTACAATGTAAGGTTCACAAAGGAGAAAATTTCCCTGTTGTGTTTATTTCTGTATCGTCAATAGCCAGAATAATGACTAGTATGGAAAATGAAAACATTTGGTAGATAGTTATTGAATAAATGAAAGAAAAAATGGGATTTTCTATCCCAGTTAATGAGTCAGGAAAAACCCTAAATTTACATTAAGGTGAGGAAAACAAGGAGTTAGCCAGATGATTAAGCAAACCAAGAAGATAAGATGTAAAGAGTAGAGGCAACAAAACTATTTCCTAACTTTTGCATAAAAAATTGACCTTATCAAAATGTCTCCTGTCTTGTCAACCCTAGAAATGTTTGTAAATGACAGTGTCAGAGACAAGAAAAGGGTATTTGTCTTCCCCAACTACTAACCAAAGTTCATTCATAACAATGTTTGAATTAAGGATTTTAATAATAATAGAAATATAGATATTTCTATAGGAATTCTCTCAAGTAGATAATTATAACACTTGAATGAAACACATATATCTGTATCGTACATTTTTAGGGTTATCAGTAACATGGGACTATCTTATGCAAAATATGATTTGAAAATTCATGAAGTAAGACAGGTCCATAATTGCTTATCCTCAGTCACGAAATTCAGAAAAGTATATACACCTAGAGTTTATTGTTTTTGTTTGTATGTTTAGATGACACCAAAATTCATCTGGAGGACCTGACATGTGTAGATGTGAGAATGTTGTGTGAACATTCATAATTTTTAGTTCAGAAATGTTAACGTGTTTGATTATGTGATGCTGTGGGGGAGGCATACTTCACAATGTGTGGTTAAAAACATAAGTTCTTCCTAAATTTGGAAAAAGTTCTGAATTTTGGTTTCAAGGGTATCAAATAAGAGATTGTGTACCAGTATAAGCATAAAACACAAATTAAATCTCTAAATTTTGACTTCCTATGCAATTAAAAAGAAAACTAAAAATTTTCAACAGTATGACATATGGATAATAGTTACATTAGGATCACATAAAATAGAGGACAAAAGCACTACAGCACAAAAAGAAATTGAAAGTTAATAGGAAATTTAAAAATGTATTAAGAGGAATGGGTAGTAAATATATAAAACATTTAACTGCACTAATAATGAAAATTAAACTAAGATGCTGTATTTTACCATTGACCTGTCAAATTAGAATAGATTTTCTATTTTAAACATAGGCAGTAAGCCACCTCAAATTTGTACTGAAGGGGTGAATTAGTGTGGCATTTCTGGAAAACATTTTGGGAATATATATGTCAAAAATCTTAAAACTGTTCATCCCCTTTTATTTGAAGGAGTAATGCACTTCCAAAATGACCTCAGGTCGTCATCAACAACTCAATTGAAGGCTTATGCACAAAGAAATGCTCTTCATCATTACGTATAACAAAAACCTAAAACAACAAATTCACACAGTAGGGGTTTGTTAAATGTGCCATAGTGTAATCATGTGATCTATCATAATGCATGTTTAAAATGATGATTTGAAGAATTTTAATAATATATTAACTAAAAAATGCAAGCTACAGAACTTTATATAGAGAAATAGTTGTAATATATTAGGTTGAAACAAAAAAACTACCATTTTCATATGTCAAAAATGATCTTATATTGGCAATTTTATATAGTTCACTTTAATATTTAAATAAGAAAATACTGCAAGGAGGTATTTGCAAGACTGCAAAATGCTGTTAGTGGTTTTTTCTACCGGTGGAATTTGGAATATTTTCATTTACTCGTGTTTTCAGCAGTTTCAAGTTTATGAAGTGAGTGTACAATTACTATTTCCAGCCAAATATTATCTTAAGGAAAGATTTTGAAAAAAGTGTGGTGTTTGACTTCACTTAATAGGCTTGTGTACAAGACTGGCTGTTAGCAAGTAGCTAATTTCCTCCTAAATGTTTTCCATTTAATTAGAATAAATAATCAATAGACAAATGACAGTGTTTCGGTTATAAGCTTCTTGGAGACAATAATAAGTGAGACAGATTTAATTAAATATCATCTTATTCATCCTTTATACCAGAGTCATTATTTAAAATATATGTACATAGAAGATAATCTTAAGGAAAAAAAAAACACAAGAATTGACTTATAAGTTACCATTCAGATTAATCCTAAAGAGTTTTTAGTTACTGCTCCGTAATTGTATAAATTTTAGCTGAAAGGGGTCTTGGACATAATGTCCAAAGGCCTATTGATGTACCTATAATAAACCATTTATATGTAATGATTATTATTAATAATTAATATGTATATAATTATTAATCCCATTCACACATCTTTAGTGCCTACTCTGGTCTAAGAGTTTGTCTAAGAACTGAAGATTCAAAGGTTAACAAGACAGGTCTTTGGATTCCTTGAGCAAAAATACAGAGGAGAAGACCAATAGAAACCATCAAACAGACCACTAATCAGATAATTATGAATATATAATGAGGGTTATAAAGACAACGAACAAGGAATTGAGATAGAAAATAATAGTTGCTACCTTAGCTAGGGTGTGAACAAAAGGTTTCTCTGAGGAGATGACATTTAAGACAGGTAATTTGAGACTCAGAAATCAGGAACAAATTTTACAATGTGGTCTGTCACTTAGCAGCTAAGTCAGGATGCAATCCCAGTTTCTTGACTCAAATTAATTTATATTTAAAAATAAATTTACTTTTATTTTTTGTTATTGAAACTCAAAGTGGACAATATCAGAGTAGAGCATCTAATGTTCTATGAGGCTATTATCAATTCAACACAAGTCAATACTGGGGCATAGAGATTCAAGGAAAGAGAATTTAACTAATTCTGGTTAATTCTTCTAGTGAGTAAATAGAGAACCTAGCAAGTCTGTATAGTGCTATTTGTAGTGAAGTTGTTAAGATGTTTCAGACTCATGGCTGACAGAGTTCGATGACTTATTTAACCAAATGAAAATTCCTTTGGTAATATTAAGACATTTAGTCTATCTTTCAATTTAGGCTACTTTTTTTGCATTTCAAATAATGTTACCAAGGCCCTTAATTTCAGAAATTCTCTTGATATAAAGTTCAAAGCTAAACGTTTGGTTCCATTATCTTGAAACTAGAAATGTATGATTTTCATTTGGATTTTCCATAGGCAATTTTTTTCTAATAGAGCAACAAAGAAATTATGAAAGGAAAGATTATGAAAGGAATATTTCTATTGTCATGTATTTCCTTTTATTGCTCTTCTGTAATAATACCTCTCCCTGCACTCCTTTTGCTTTCTCTCTTTATAGCAATTCTATTAGAGGCAATTCAATAAGATGACTTTAAGCTAGGCAGGTTAGGTAAAAAAAAATTTACTCTCTTCTTATAGTAGCTGTGCACCTTGATGGTTTGTATTTTCGCCATAAATTCTCAAGGATGATCTTCCATAATGCCCATCATGACCATTAACGCACTAGGTGTAGAGTAACTGAGAGAGAGAAATCAGAAAGCTAACAAAAGATTGGATTAGGTACAAAAGCTTCATTTCATCGTATCAGGAAAAATAGTACCCTCAAGAAATTCAAAACATACTCCAAGCAGAGTTGTCTATATTTGTAGCACACCTCCTTGTTTTCTCAGAGGGCAGATCAGTTATTTTAATTTTTTTCAAAGGAGAGAAGAAATGCAGACTGGAGAATAAGTTTTGGAACATGAATAACAGTACCAAAATAAAGTCATACATATTTAAGATGACTTATATTAGTGATGTTTGCTCATATGCATTGTATATAACACTAATGCAAGACTGATTTCTTTCCTCATGAGTCCTACATTCCCAGAGTGGGATTATTGCTTCATTAAATTATTTGAAGTTTGTCAAATACCATATACAATGGCATCATAACCAAAAGTAGTATCTCAGGGCTGGGGAGAAGTGAAGGGGAACACTAGTATGATTCATTCTTAGAAGTAGGTAATGCATTGAGATGCATCATGCATACATCTATTAGAGAGGTGGAATTACTCCACATAGAATAAAGAACCTCTCGAAGAGGAGCGTAATGTAACACATACCGAACTTTATAGCTAGGTGGCTAGAGTTAAGACTTGGCTGATGTTTCCATTATCAACTTTATTTTTCTGGAACTTATAATTCAGCTCTAACCAATGGACTCAGAAGAAAAATCTCTATCTAGGAAACTTTGGGAGAGGTAAAAATTTAAATACATTCAGATAAATTGGATTTAAAGGCAGATTCCCAAATAGAAATGAACTATATTTTAATTGTTTATGAGAGAGTAGGTCAAACCCAATATGGCGGATTTGATTCCAAAACTGAACAGACTGATGACTCCAACTCTGCTTATGGTTGCTCTCTAGTTAGTTTACTAGCAAACCAGGAAACAGAGTAAAGGGTGTAGTCAAGAAAATAACTGGCATAAGTTGGTACAGCTTCCTGAAACATCTTTATGTTGGTACACTGATGTTTGGTGGTCAATCCAATGTAAGCAGGGTGAAACACCTTCCAGGCCAGAGGAATTCAGGGTCAAATAGGCTGTGGGAGGAAAGAAGCTGAGACTGAAGCTTCCATCTTCTAACACAGCACTCTTCATATGCAGCCTCTAGGCACAAGTCACGTGTGGGTAAGTAAATTCAAAGAGGTCACAATTAAATAAAATTAAAGATTCAATTCCTCAGTTTCAGTAATGGCATTTCAAGTGCTCCATATCTATCATTAGTTAACAAACCATTTGGCCAGCATACATAGGACATTCCCATCATTGCAGAAAGTTCTATTGGACAGTACTGGTCTAACATGTAAGACAATTCTCGCTATGCCACAGGAACTTCTTCCTGTGTTCTGTTTCTTATTGGGTTATTAGGTCTTCAGTAGGACTGGCCATGGCCTACCATAGACAGTTGTGAAGATATAACACCAATGAATATATCAAATCTACACATATTGTTTAAAATTTTTGTTGGAAGCACATGCCTTTTTTTCCTTTGTGAGTTAGAGGGTAAAGTCATTCTACTAGTGATCCGGAATAATAAAAACAGTAAAAGACTTAGGAGACTGGTGAAGGTTAAAAAGAGCCAGCATGGGGAGTACAAGGGAGGTGACCCAGAAATGTTAAAAAAAAATGCTGAGTAACACAGGGGTTCAAACAGATAGGTATAGATCATTTATTTTACATGAATTGCCTCAATTTCTGATATAAAAGCCATATTTTAGGGGTATTATACTTTATTTGGCATTAGCTTTCTCACTCTTGGGATTTTGCAAAAATAAATTCTGCCTATTATTGAGAATCTTACATATGCAAGAACACTTGAATTATGTTCATAAATGAGACAGCATAGAAAAAGCATTATAAAGGGCATTAAATATGCAGATTGTGATAGAGCAAATAATGCCCCTCCAAAAATATTCACACCCTTATAGCTGGAACCTGTAAATATGTTATAATATGTGACAAAAGGGACTTTGCAGACCTTGTTACAGACCTAAAACAAGGATTTATCCTGGGTTATATGAGTGGGTCCAGTCTCATCAATTAAGTCTCTAAAAGCAGGGAAATTTCGGGGCCTGCCCAATGGTGTAGCAGTTAAGTTCACGCACTCCACTTTGGCGGCCCAGGGTTCGCAGATTCAGATCCCAGGTGCAAACTGACGCACCACTTGTCAGCCATGCTGTGGCCGCATCCCATATAAAGTAGAGGAAGATGGACATGGATGTTAGCCCAGGGCCAGTCTTCCTCAGCAACAGGAGGAGGATTGGCAATGGATGCTAGCTCAGGGCTAATCTTCACACACAAACAAAAAAAAGCAGAGAAATTTCTCCAGTTGGAGTCAGAAGAAATGCAACAGAAAAGGTAAGCAGGAGAGATGAGACAGAGGGGAGGTCAGGAAGATTAGAAGTGTGAGAAGGACTTGATGGGCGATTGTTGGCTTTGAAGATGGAGAATGAGGCCATGAGCCAAGAATTAAGGGTGGCATCTAGAAGCTGAGAACAATCTCTAGCCAACATCTGGCAAGGAAATAGGCACCTGGGTCCTACAAGCACATGGAACTGAACTCTGTCAGAAAGCTGAGTAAGCCTGGAAGTGGATTCTGCCATAGAACCTCCAGATAGGAGCCCAAGCTGGTCAATATCTTGATTATAGCTCCATGAGACGAAAAGCAGTGTACCTAGACAAGCCTACTGGACTTCTGACCTAGAGAACTGTGAGATAATAAATACATATTGTTTTAAGCTGCTAAACTTAATTTCTTAAGACAACAACAAAAAGTTAATACAGATTGAGATATGAAAGCATGGAGTCCACCGATCTTTTTCTCTTGAGTCCCCTCAAGCATGGCAACCCTCCCAATTCATCAAGGAAGAAGAAAGAGGGAGAAAAGTATGGAATTCTCCTGTTTTTAGTTGTCCACCTTCTTATTTGTAAATTCTTCATCTCCTATAACCACTTTTATATTCTCACTAAACTTGAAGGATTCAGTTCTATTTTATCTCCTGTCCAAATATAACCTTCTTCAGAAACATTAGTGAGCAAGTATAATTTTCCTAATATTTTATAGGAGAATGAGTACTATACCCATTTGAGTACGCTTTTAATCAATTCCCTCCCCACATGTGCCTGCCCATCAGTCTGTCTTCAGCCAGCTGCCAATCCAGATTCTTCTTTGACCTCCTACACACCCCACTCATCCTCCCTGGTTCCAGGACTTCCTGCTCTTCTATCTTCCACAGATCTCTCCGTGTCTTCTTTCTAACTTGCGGCTATTCATCTGTTTCACTTTTTCCTTTTAAAATAGCATATTATAAGAGAAACTGAAGGACTAGACACTGAAGAACTGAGAATTTTCCTTTGTGGCCCTCATATGTCCTTGTTCTCCACAGCTTTTTCTCCCCACCCCCTCTTGAACATGACTTTGACCCTTAACTGTTCCTCTGCACCCCTCTTGATAAATTCAGATTACCCCCAAATTGGCTGTAAATCTACAAACATATTTCTTTTGTTCCTGAATCTTGCTTAATCCCTTTTGGCAAAAGGTCTGTAAAACATTCTGTTCTCCTTCATAATCAGACTGAGCCAATAAGCATAAATCAGGATGATACTAGGCACACTGAATGTATGGATACCTGGCTGCTCACACATTCATTCAAGAATCATGGCTAAAACCCTCTATTTGACTAGCTTAATAAGCAGAAATTCCAAGATTGATTTTAACAATGGAAAATGCAATATCATTAATTTACATTAAAAAATAAATTGCTTGCTAGCATAGTATAAGTGGCAGAAAGCCTAATCATGTGCAGGTATGATGCCAAAGGCTCATCTTGCAGTCAGGATATTATCAAATGGTAGGTAGAGCAAATGTTAATCTTTATTCTTTTTTGCTGAGGAAAATTCACCCTGAGCTAACAACCATTGCCAATCTTCCTCTTTTTGCTTGAGGAAGATTTGCCCTGAGCTAACACCTGTGCCAATCTTTCTCTATTTTGCATGTGTGTCACCAACACAGCATGGCTGCTAACAAGTGGTGTAGGTCCATTCCCAGGAACCAAACCTGGGCCCCTGAAGTGGAGTGTGCCAAACTTAACCACTAGGCCATGGGGCCAGTCCCAAACATTAATCTTTAGATGGATAAGAAGATTTGTTAAAGAGTTGATTTGTTCTATATGACTCTGCAGATAAAAAATAAAAAAAGAGAAACACTATAAAGATAAGTTCTTGATTTTAAGATTCAGGATGTAGAAATTCATTTTGCAAAGGAGTGAACTTAGTTTTGTGAATATTCAGAAAAATGTTGGATGACCGTCCTTCTAAAATATTAGTGAATTGCAGACTTCCACTAGCAATTAGGCAAGTGCCCTTCTCACCACAGTCAGCAGCATTTAGTTGATTATCATTGACAGTTTAATAGCCGAATAAAGCTTTCTCTGCTGAAAGGGCCAAGGACCAATGGCAC
Source organism: Tapirus indicus (assembly GCA_031878705.1). Taxonomy (NCBI): domain Eukaryota; kingdom Metazoa; phylum Chordata; class Mammalia; order Perissodactyla; family Tapiridae; genus Tapirus; species Tapirus indicus. The sequence continues at coordinate 133,130,183 of CM062919.1, read as the reverse complement.
CCCAGTAGTAATGAGCACATCTAACACCCAAATCTTGGTTTTAAGATTTCAGACTCCAGACCAAGATGGCAACATAGGAGGCTCCTGAATTTCCTTCCTCCCATGGACACACCAAATATACAGCTACACATGGAGCAACTTCCTTTGAGAGAAATCCAGAAACTAGTTGAGTGACTCCCACACATGAAGTGACTGAGAAAATACCCACATAGAAATGAATAGGAAAGGCTAGGATACACTCTCATCATAAACCCCAACCCTAGGACAGCACCATACAATCAGGAAGGAACCCCAACTCATAGCTTCTTTCTCAGGAGCAAAGAGTTTGGACCTCACATATAGCACACCAATTTTTTTTTTTTTAGTGAAGAAGATTAGCCCTGAGCTAACATCCATTGCCAATCTTCCTCTTTTTGCTGAGGAAGATTGGCCCTGAGCTAACATCTGTAGCACCCCAACTTTTAAAGTTGGCATCTAAGGGATGGGCCCTCAAATTGCCTAGCTCTGATAGCCAATGGGGCTTGTGTTCACGAGTCTCACAGGACTATAGCAAACAAGGAAGCAATTGTTAATGGACATGAAAACACTTGCTCCAGCTATGTCTCAGGGCTCAGTGCAGAGGAAGCAGGCAAAAATTCCCATCTCCCTGTCTTTCTCTAGAAGACATTTGACTGCCTACGTTATAAGCTTTTGCCTCTGAATCTGGCTTCTAGTTAGCATGCATCTAGGTGCTGACTGCAATCTTCCCTGGAGCTGGAAAGAGCTGGTGGGCACTTCCCCCACTTTTTGCCTACAGCTTGCTCCAACAATACAACCAAGTTGCTAGTATCTCCCTGGGAAGAGTTTGTCCACACATCGAATGCCCCAGCTTTTACAGCTGCCACCCGAGGGTCAGGCCCCCAAATCACCTAGCCTTGATAGACAATGGGGCTTGCATTCACGATGCCACAAGAGTATAGCAAAGAAATAAACAGTTTTTAAATGGGTACAGGAGTACCCGCTGTGGCTGTACACCCAAGCTCAGTGCAGCGGGAGCAGGCAAAAATGCCCATCTTTCAGTTTCTTCCTGGAAAAAAGGGTTTGAATGCATACGTTCCCAACTGCTTCTGGAGAATCCAGCTTCTAATCAGCCTGCATCTAAGTGAAGACTATGGTACTCAACAGTACATTAAAGGGATCATGCACCATGATCAAATGGGATTTATCTACAAATTAATATCTGCAAATCAATGTGATACACTACATTAACAAAATGAAGGATAAACATCATACAATCATCTCAACAGGTGTAGAAAAAGCATTAGACAAAATTCAGCATCCATACATGATAAAAACTCTCAACACATTGGGTATAGAAGGAATGTACCTCAACATAATAAAGGCCATATATGAGAAGCCCACATCTAATATCATACTCAACTGCGAAATGCTAAAAACTTTTCCTCTAAGATCAGTAATAAGACAAGGATGCCCATTCTAGTCACTTTTGTTCTACAGTGAAAAGTAAATAAAAGCATCTGAGTTGGAAAAGAAGAAGTAAAATTGTCTCAGTTTAGATAGAAAACCCTAAAGACTCTGCCAAAAAACTGTTAGAACTAATAAATAAATTCACTTTAGTTTCAGGGCACAAAATCAATACACAAAAATCAGTTGCATTTCTATACACTAACAACAAACTATTAGAAAAAGAAATTTTTTTAAATCCCATTTACCACAGAATCAAACAGAATAAAATAGTTAGAAATAAATTTAATCAAGGAGATGAAAGATCTGCGCACTGAAAACTATAAAACGCTGATGAAAGAAAGTGAATAAGACACAAATAAATGAGAAGACAATCCATGCTCATGGATTGGAAGAATTAATATTGTTAAAATGTCCAGACTATCCAAAGTCATCTACATATTTGATGCAATCTCTATCAAAATTCCAATGGCATTTTTCACAGTAGACAAAACAATCCTAAAATTTGTGGGGAACCATAAAAGATCTCAAATAGCTAAAGCAATATTGAGAAAAAAGAGCAAAGTTGGAAGAATCACACCTCTTGATTTCAAACTATGTTACAAAACTTTAGTAATCAAAACAATATCGTATTGGCATAGAAACAGACACATAGATCAATGGAACAGAATAGAGAGCCCAGAAATAAACCCATGCATGTACAGTAAATTAATTTTTGACAAAGAAACCAAGAATATGCAATGGGGAAAGAATGGTCTCCAATAAATTATGTTGGGAAAACTGAATCTTCACATGCAAAAAAGTTAAATTTGACCCCTATCTTACATTGTACAAAAAACTCAACTTATGATGGATTAAAGACTTAAACCTAAGACCTGAAGCTGTAAAACCCCTAGAAGAAAACATAGAGGGTAATCTCCTTGACATCAGTCTTGGCAACAATTTCTTATATTTGACATCAAAAGCAAAGGCAACAAAACAAAAAATAAACAAGAACTACATCAAACTAAAAAGGTTCTTCTCAGCAAAGGAAACCATCAATAAATGAAAAGGCAACCTACAAAGTGGGAGAAAATATTTGCAAACCACATATCCGATAAAGGGTTAATATCCAAAATATACAAGAAATTCATAATTCAATAGCAAGAAAACCAAATAACCCAATTTCAAAATGGGCAGATGACCAGAGTAGACATTTTTCCAAAGACAACATCCGAATGGCCAATAGGTGCATAAAAAGGTTCTCAGCATCACCAACCATCATGGAAATGCGAATCAAAACCACAATGAGATATCACCTCACACCTGCGACAATGGCTATTACTAAAATGACAAGAGAGAAATGCTGGTGAGAATATGGAGAAAAAGGAACGTTGTACACCGTTGATGGGAATGTAAGCTAGTACAGCCACTATGGGAAACAGTGTGGAGGTTGTTCAAAAATTAAAAATAGAACTACCATAAGATTCAGCAATCCCACTTTTAGGTATATATCCAAAGGAAACAAAAACAGGATATTGAGAAGATGTATACACTCTCATTTTCATTGTAGCATTATTCACAATAGCCAAGGTATGGAATGTAAGCAACGTGACTGTCCATTGATGGATGAATGGATAAAGAAAATGCGCTATATATGTATGAATATTTATATATAGTAGAATATTATTCAGCCTTAAAAAAGTAGGAAATCTGCAATTTTTGAAAACATGGATAAAACTGGAGGGCATTATGCTGAGTGAGATAAACTGGACAGAGAAGGACTAATACTGCATGGTATCACTTATATGTGGAATCTAATAATAATAACAATAATAATAAAATTTGAATAGAATGGTGGTTACCTGGGACTGAGGGGTATAGGAAATAGGGAGAGATTGGTAAAAGGGTTACAAACTTTCAGTTAGAAGATTAATAAATTTTCAGAATCTAAGCTATAACATAGTGATTGTAGTTGATAACACTGTATTGTATAATTTGAATTTGTTAAGAGATTAGAATTTAAGTGTTCTCACCAGGAAAAAAAAAGATCAATATGTAAGGTGGTGGATGTGTTAATTAACGCAATGGTGAGAACCCTTTCACAATTTATATTAAATCATTGTGTTGTATACTTTTAAAGATATTATAATTATATTTGTCAATTATACCTTAATGAAGCTGAACAAATATTATTGAATCACTAAGTTAGGTAATAAATAATCTTTTAATAGCCATCTATATCCAAATTTCAGCTATTGTGTTCCTGTCATGTGATGAACTCAAGACATATTTTCACTTACAGCTTCTAATGTATTTCCTTTGAGAATTTTAACACATCTTTTGCCTATGAATTAAACATTTACATGTATATAATTTGGGGGAGGATTATTCTGTTCAGGAAGTTGTTGTTTTCATTTGCTACATGCATTTCAAAATGAGACCTGTACTACCAACCATATTCATTTTCAGGAAATGATTTATGAATAAACATTACTTAAGAGACAGACAAAGATAGGTGACAGTACAAGACCTGATTCTGTAAAATATTTTTATATCTTCTCTTGTTTTACAAGAGATTAGAAAAGAAAAATCTTTTGAAGCTCTATAATGTTTAAATTATATAGTGCATTTTTCTCAGAGGGTGAGTGGACTATAACTTGTTTACAATAGTTCTCAATTCTGGGATAAATATTGCCTCTGATTTTCAGGCTAGGTGAGGAGGATGGGGGTCCATTTTCCATGCACATTTTACTGAATAGAATTGACTACAGTAGATGAAACACATTTACCAAGAATATATGATTATTCCAGCTTAGATTCTATATACATGCCTTCAATTAGACCTCCCCTCAGTAGAAAATAACTTTGGACACTTAATTTCACTGCATCCACTATTCCCATTATGTTCAACTTGACATTATGCTTTCCCCTCCAGTAATTACTAATTTAATTCTGAAACCAAAATTTCTATTGCTTTGCTCATACTGTTTTCCTCACCCAGAATGCCTGTTCCCATCCTCTGTTTTTCTTTTTCTACTTTAATTACTTCTTTGCTCCCTGAAGCCCTTTTAAGCAATGTCCATGACCTAAAAATCACATAGTTAAATATCTTTTTTGCCTGTTTAAGGACACTTCTTGTGCTGGTAGGTTAACTCCAAGATTTGGTTTTCTCCTTGAATCTATGCCTTATTTCCTCTACTTAATTACAGGTCTGTTTTTGTTTGTTTGTTTCCCAGTGCCTATAGGTTTTATTTCAATTTATTCCTCCACAAGGATAAGTACCTGCCTTGTGCATGTGGACCCTCAGTAAATATTTGTGGATTAATTGATTTTCATCTTTTTTTAAGTAAAAAAAAAAAGTAAGAATTCGAATACAAGGAATTCATCAAGATCAGAATGTCTGTAGGAGGGGTTGGTTGACGGGGGAATTTGCCACAGTCCAGGCTCAAGACACCAGCTTGCCTGGGTGGAAATTGAATCTTGTCTGGATCCCAGATTTATCAAGAATCTGGTTGATGGATTCACTCTGATTAAACTGAGAAGAGGCAGGGATATACGAACAAAATTGAAATTATTAATTTGGATTGAGAAATAAATATGTTAGATGGATCAGATATTTGACTCTTTTCTGTGGCATCTCCTCTCCTAGAGTGTATGCAGTGCATCCCGCAATAGTGTCCTTTTCACGTGCTACAGTTGCTGAATGAGCCTCTGTATTACTGACACAGTCTATCTTTAGCTGAGTCAATATTCTATCTCCTCAACTCTAAGCTACTAGGTTTGTAAGAGACACCAAAGATTTATTAATACCTCTTTTGGAGTGGAAAATAAATAAAAAAGGAAAGGAAAAGGAAGAGAGACATGAAATATATGTTCTAATTTAAAATCACACCCAGCTTGTAATAAAATAAAACTTGGGAGAAAAATGTTTTGTTTCAGTCTAAGGCAAACATTGATCATTAATCAAGTTTCTCTCAATTCTTGTTGCTCTGGTAGTAATACTTAAAAAAAAAAAATAACAGAAACTGCATATGTCTTCTTTTCACGTCCCACGGTTTAACTCAAATAAGACAGCCATATTTTCTTTCAGCTTTTGGGGGCATCTGACTATAGAGCCCCATTTGTTACTTAACTTTAGCTGATATGACCACAGATATAATTGTACGTAGTCTTAAATGATAAATTATTATTATTGTCTATTGTCACCAATAGTCCTTCTCTATACCGAAGTTTTATAATGTTTGAATAAAGCATTTTATATTCTCCATGTAATGAAAGAGATTTCACATTGAAAGTGTGCATTTTTGAATCTGCACAGCAGTCCTGCATGTCCAGCCAGTGTGTTAAGACTCTGATTCTCTGCTCACTTAACCAGAGAAGAGCATACTTCACATCACTATCGCTGCGTGATTGTCCCATTTGAACACTTCGCCTGGAGAATCTAGTTTACTATATTTAACTTAGCAGGTATTTTTAAAAATTTTCCCTTACTATTTAATAGAGATTTTAAACTGCAACTACTATATATTGGGTTAAAGAAAGCACTGGGTTTAGAATTAATTTACTTTAATTTAAATACTATCTCTTCAATAATGATACTGTTACATATAAAACCTAAGTAAATGGCCCTTCTGGCCCTGATTGCCAAATATAAGAAAATATACTCCGCTTTACATCATATTGTAGTAGACTCTGTTAAATAACATTAAGGACATTAATTTTTCATGTTCTATATAGTAGTGTCAGAATATAAAATTCTAGTTTTCAACACAATTTAAAGAACTGGATCAATTGAAAAGAGATTGACACCATCACTCTATTTCCCCCTCTTGACAGTTGTCATTACTGTTAGATAACATATGTACTTTTCCACTTCCTTGCATTGTCAGCATTCATGCTTCTGCAGATGAAAAGGAAATTTCTACAGTCAGTGTTCTGAGAGGGTTTTCAAAATTATGTATACATAAAAAAACCTGCTTTCTCAGTATTAAGGGACAAGAGCACACTGATCTGTTATTTATCCAATCAAGGCATTTTTAGTTTTCCCATTCCAAATTGTTTTCTAGTCTCTGTTCTTTGCTCTGTACTTAAGAAGTATAGGCTGTGTATACTTAGTAGGAAGGCTTAGTATATATTTGCAAATTTACTAAGCTTTCTACTTCTATGCAATTTTTTTGCTTTCTTTTAAACATCAGGAAGTAGTGTGAAAATAATGAAAATCTCAAAAAGCTTTTCAACTGTTACATAATAAAACTACTTTTCTCCATCTATACATCATACCGGTTAAGTAAATAAAACAGATTTAAAAAAAAATCTGAATGTAGATGCTGTTTCTGTGACTTCCTAGCTGTGTAAACACAGTGAGATTATGTAACCTTCCTGAGACTATATAAATTTGGAATAATAACTTACATTTATCTTCACAGATAATTGTTGAAATATTTTTCAAAATCTAAAGATATGTACAAATTCAAGGTAAATATTTTTGTTATGGTTTTCTCTGTTCAATAGAGTTGATGCCATTTCTTGTTCTACTAGGAACTTTTTGCATCTCTATATTTATTTTTCACGTGTTAAGAATTTTGCAGTGACATGTTACTAAAGTGTGTTTCCTGGCAGTGCAAAGAAAGTCTGGTGTTTGATCTTCGTCAAGGGTGTTCTGAGGATCAGTCTAGATTCAAGGCAGTGCTGTGGCAGATATATAAATGTTCTTTTCATCGACGACTTTATTAACAGACCTGTCCTACAGGTTTGTCTCTAAAACATTTGAATCCCTCTTTAATCAGCAAAACAAAATGTCAATAGTTTAGTCGTCTGTCATAGAATTCAATACTGGATTGACTTTGAATCATTACTTGCCAACAGCTTAACTGAGTCACCTGATGTTTTGCTCCACCGCATGGTAATGACACATTTCTTTGGCTCTCTCCTGACTGAAAACAGTGAGCAGTGTGAAGGGACCATTTTATTTCAGTTCTGTGAGAAATGCTTTCCTCATCACCACTCTCTAATATACATGCAAGTCAGATTAAAACCTAGGTCACTCCTAGGGAGAAATAAGCAGAAAGGAGAGAGAGTCTGTCCTTTACAATTATCTGATTAACATTCAAAACATCTCTTTGAGTTGGGTGTTGGTATACCCATTTTACAGATGAGGAAATTAAGCCTTTAGGATATTAAAAAACTTGCACACAGCATATGGGCCGTGATAGGCAGAATGGCCCCCAAAGATGCCCATGCCCTCATCCTTGGAACCTGTGAATATGTTACATTACATGGCTAAAGGGACTTTGCAGATGTAATTAAGGTCACAGACCTTAAAACATGGAGATTATCCTGAATTATCCCCATAGGCACAAACCAAACATAGGAACCTTTAAAAGCAAAAAAATGTTCTCTGGCTGGAGGCAGGAGAGACAAAACAGAAAGAGAAGTCAGATTTGTAGCGTGTATCGCTGTATCATGGCCCTCACATACGCTTATTGATGGCATTTAGCATATTCTCTACTGTACTGCAATTATTAATTTCCATAATTTTATCTTTATTTCTAAAATGAAAATGATTTAATGGAAAAGAGAACACCTTATTCAAAACTTTATGATCTGTAGGGTTAGCAAAATTTTCAGATTCAATAGATGCAAATATTTGTGTAAAAGTGTTCTACCCTCACTTTTGCAAAGAGTCGGTATAACAAATATCCATTTGAATGTACTAACCATGTTTTTGCAATACATATTTAGAAATATTATTATCAATTAATAATAGTTATATATATATATATATATGTAGAGAGAGAGAGAGAGATAGAAGAGAGAGAGAAGGGAGAATGAGCATGAAGCTTCTGGATCAGAGAAACAGCTTATGACTCACAGAGTAGCATCTTGTGTCAGATCCCCATGTTCTAAATCCCCACAGGGCAACATGAATGAGGATGAAATTTCACCTGCACATTCAGTTGGTTTACATTACAGGAGAGCAACCCCAAAATTATGTGACTAAGAGCTTATGTAGGTGCTGCTGGCACATCTGTCCTCTTCCTCCCAATATTTCTGGAGAGAAAGACTTAATCACTCTTTAATGTAAACAAATCCTCTCCGAGGAGGGGAGGGGAAAGTCTTTATCCTTATTTATTCTACTGGAATGGAAGCAAATGTCTCTGGGTAGATATCTTTAAACCTAGCTTCCCAGGCCTTTGCTATTCAAACATTTCCCTTGATTAGAAGTCTTGGACCATGCAAATCATGAAATATTCATAGAAAATCCTCTCTCAACACACAGTCATCCCGAAAATTAGTAAACAAGCCCAATTATTGCTTGCAAAACTAATCAGGTCACCATATCTATTTTACACGCCCTCCAAATTGTTTTTCTAGTTCAAATACTCTTCCAAATCTCCATGTCTAAGTTTAATATTTGCTCTAGATTTTTAGCATACTAATTTTATACACCACAACCCCGCAATAATGTGATAACTGAAATAAAAAATTAATCACATGAAATAAAAGTTTGCATTACTGCTGGTTTTAGGGAAAGATTTCAAAACTCAACTGCTGGGAGTTCTGAGGGCCATCCTGTACTATTCAAATCCACCCTAGTTGCAGCTACACTTTGGTCCTTCCTGGAATTGGTATCTACTCCTAGTTAAATATTGGTGTGGATGCTTATGGGTCCTATGACTGGCCAGGAACTCTAGGAAGTAATTCCAAGGGTCTCCCTGGTGGTGGATACCTGTCTTTTATGGCCATTGTCTGACGCTTTAGGGCTAGGAGCAAACAGGGTTAGTGACAAGCAGAATCATCTCTAGAGTTTCTGAGACAGTAAATTTCCTCGCCCTTGAGAATCTCTCTTCTAGTCCCAGAACTCTCAAATGTAAACGAAACTAAGAACTTCAACCTGCCTGAATCAATCAGGCTATCCAGAGAAACAGAAATTATATATGTATGTGTGTGTGTGTGTGTGTGTGTGTGTATGTATACATATACATACATATATAGGGGCGATAAACGTATATATATATATGTGTATATATTATGTATACATATACACATATATTATATATATATTAATATACATTTATACATACATATATGTGTACATACACACACACACATATATGTAGAGGGGGAGAGAGAGTGATTGATTTCAAGGAATTGGATTGTATGACTGGGGGGGCTGGAAAGTCAGAAATCTATAGGCCAGGTCGGCTGGCTGGAAACTTTTGAGCAGGAACTGATATCATAGTCCTGAGAAAGAATTTCTTCTTCCTCATGGAAACCTCAACTCTGCTTAAGGCTTTCAACTGATTGGAAAAGGCCCACCCATATTATCAAAAACAATCTCCTTTACCTAAAGTCGATTGATTGTAGATTTTTTTTTTTTTTTTTTTGTGGGGAAGACCAGCCCTGAGCTAACGTCCGTCGCCAATCCTCCCCTTTTTGCTGAGGAAGACTGGCCCTGGGCTAACATCCGTGCCCATCTTCCTCCACTTTATATGGGACGCCGCCACAGCATGGCTGACGAGCAGTGCGTCGGCGGGCGCCCGGGATCCGAACTCGCGAACCCCGAGCTGCCAAACGCGGACTAAACCGCTGCGCCACCGGGCGGCCCCTGATTGTAGATTTTAACCATATCTCCAGGATACCTTCACAGAAACACCTGGCTTCATGTTTGACTGAATAACTGAGTACAGTGGCCTAGCCAAACTGACACCTAAAAGTAACAATCACATAAGTTTGTGAATGCAGTCTAGGTAGAAGGCCTAAGTGAATGTTAATTCAGTTAATTCTCTGTATTGTGATGTTATGCAGTATTTTTTGGTTTGTACTGTTAAAAACAGTGGCAACAACCTGATTCCAAATAGGGGGCTATATTTGCGGTTGATCCTGTTGTGGCCCAGTATGTCCTTTCCCTCTCTATGTGCTTCCACACTTAGGATCATGGGATAGATACCATCAAAAAAATTCTGCCTTTGCCAAACAAGGAACATAAAAATTTGAGATTGAGCTCCATTAAAAAATGAATACTCATTATTTATAAACTGTACATTCATAAATGCAATTCAACATAATGGCAAGTAGTGACAAATGTACATATACCTAATATTTTTGGAGTGTAGTCAAGATGAGTAAAAGTTGGGGACTAATCCTTACTATTTATTTGGACAAAAGGTTATACTTTTTTTAATATTATTTTTCTTTCATTAATAAATAACATAGTTTTTAAAATGGAAAGGTCAGAATTTTCAGTCATTCAAAAACTTTGAACGTGAAAGCTTCCTACTAGAGGTGACACAATATTTTTCTTGCATAAATTTTTTCATATGATTTATGTATTTAAAACACAAGAGAAGGCCATTTTATTAGCACATACTCCACTTTTACTTCATATTCTAAATCATAGTATTTGTTCCACAAAAGAGTTGATAAAGCTTAAATTAATGCTCTATTTTATATATTCTGTAGGCTTTCTTTTTCTTTATACTGCTAATTTTAATAATTCAAATATAATCTCTCCATTTATAACAGTCTTTTACTTCCTTAATATTATTAACTGTTAGAAGTAGTCAGCTTGTCAAAGATTTAGTAAATTTTTCATTTTATAATTTTATCTAAAGCTTAATTATTGACCATAAAATTAAATATATTTCATCTCCTAGAAATAGTTCACAGCATGGTTAGAATGTATATATATTTAAATAGTGATATACTATCACTGTATGAAGGTTGCAATTTATAATAACCATACAAAAGCTGATAAAGTATAAAGACCAATTTTATTTTCCTATATTTTATTAGATAAACAATCAAACTTTAACATAAATTTTGGAAAAAAAAAAAAGACTAGGATTCTCCCTTCTGGAGAAAGTACAGCTCAGAACAATACAGATAAATGAGATTTTAAATATCAATTACCTTTCGATATAGTCCTTCATTGTAAAAAGCTTTACAACACTGTTCTCCTCACCCCCAAAATGAGGTTATATTAAAAATGCTGATGCAACAAATTTTTCAAAAATGTTGATGGACTCCTGTGTTATACAAGAAATTTCCCAATGGTGTTTAATTCAGTAAAATGACTGAAAAAGCCCCCCAAACTGCAATGATGGTATCCCTTCAGTGGGTGCCCTTCACCTCTTCTTGAGCTCTGAGAATCCTTCTGTTAAGCAACAAATGGCAAGAATGTACACTTGGCTGCTGTGTGTCATGTGAGTGACAGCAAACATTTCACCACCTGTTTTCTTGATTGCTTTTTGTGTTGTAGAAAACAGCACCTGGGAGTACAATAAAAAGATTATCTGTCCTATGATTAGATTGTGTTTTAAATTTCTAGAATTATTAATCCATTGGCAAGTCTCTACGTAGATCTAATCTCCTAATTTGCACTCCACTCATAAATAAAGTTGGTGAAAGGAGGATGGATGGTCACAGCAGAAAGAAGAAAAAGAAGAATCTATGTCTGGTAAATCCGCCTGATTTCCCCCATGCTTAGTTCTGAATAACTCCTCTTTTCAAATTCAGAATACCTGGAATATGTGTCCATTTTTGTAATGTAGATGTATAAGTTTAATGCTATCCTCACTTCATAAAGTCTAGAGAGTTAACAAATTATCATCATCTTGGGTCATATTTCCCAGTGGTACATCCTGAGATGAAGATTCCTGTGTAAGTGATTTATGCAGAAGTACTTCTAGAAGAAACCAGAAAGGAGTGTAGGACACATGACAGGCCAGTTACACAAGAGTAGTGTATCAGTTAACGTTTGCGGTAAAACAAACCACATGAAAATCTGTGAATTTAAAACAAAAATCACGTATTGGCCCATAATATGGAGGGTTAGAAATCTGGGCTGAGCTCAGCTGAGTGGTCGTTTTGCTGGGCTCCACTAGCTGACAGGTTTGCTGTGGTCTGATTGGACTAGGATGCACTTACTCACATGTCTGATGGTTGGTTCTAGCTCTTGAGTGTGGGGCTTTGGCCATATGTCTCCAGCAGACTAGTCCAGCTTTCCTCACATAACGATGGTTGTAAGGTCCTTGTGAGGAACAAGAGAGTGCAAGCCACAAAGCACAAGCACTTTTCATGCTTCTGTCTGCATCATATCTGCTAATGTCCCATTGTTCAAAGCAAGTTACATAGTGGAGCCAGAGTCAATGCATGTAGACATTATCTAAGGGCATGGAAACAGGGAGGAACAAATCATTCCAATTCACTCTTGAAACAATCTACTAGGTAAAATCACAAGCAAAGAGCCATAAAGCTAAAAGAAAACCTGGAATGGCAGGTATATATTAGAGTTATCCTCTCCTGATGCAAGGGAACTGGGATTTCAATTTTCTGTGTTAGTTAAGTATTAGCCCAGGAGAATAGCTCCGATCCTTGCAGCTATCACCTAGTACTCGCAAAGTGGGTCCTCAGGCACTAGATCTTGTAAGTGAAAGCGCACATGAGATGCAGAGAGGGCTATGGAGGGGCAAAGGGGGCAAGGGGTGCAGAGAGCGAAGAGACACCTGCAGGAATCTGGACTGACAGAGCACCAACATTGTCTGCTACAGTATCCACTTCCATTGCTCAGATCCAGTAATGTCGATGCATTCATGGATTAATTGATGCAGAGTCTTCAAGACAGTGGTTTTCTGGGGGAAGCATACAAAAGAAGGGATTAGCAGGACGAGTCCCACAAATGGTCCTTAGCGTAACTTATGTTCAGCATCTCTTTTCTCTACAACCCAGTCTAGATCACCCTTTCCCTCAGCTAGCCCTTCTACAGATCCAGATGACTTGTCTGTGGCATGATCTAGTCCTTCATACTTCTAGAGGATATGAGCTCCTGATTATTTTTCTTTAGTCAGGTTGTGATTGTTGTAACGTCATTTGTAGTTAAAACTGGGCATGCAAATATGGATAGAGGTCTCTGAATTATGAAGATATTCTTCCCTTCTTCCCTTATGTAGCATTAAACCTATCTCCTCAAGAGCATCAATGTCAATTATTCCTGCCAGTATGGCAACTCCTTTGTTTGTCTGTTAATTTCTACAAGTTTGGGGCACAATATGATAAGGTGGCAGCTGTAGCTTTTGGCTCAATAGGACTTTATAGCATCTCCTGGTGGAAACATCCTCTCTTTTGGAACCAAGATCTCTAGACCTAAAGGACCATCGATGTGAAAATCAGAAGCATAAATTCCTCAAGTGAGTCACTGGGAGACAATGAGTAGGACCACTCCTGGTTCCCAGACCCACATGGTCCACGTGTCATTGACACAGGTCCTATGGTGGTTGGTTCAGGGTATATGTCACATCTTGAAGGTCAGAATCCCATTCACACACAAGATTATCCTCAAGATGGTGCCTTAGCTATACATTTAGGAGCCTATTTTAGCACTCTAAGAGGATGCATCTTCTGGTGATGCTGCATATGGTAATACCAGTGAAGCCCGTGGCACAGTGCCCATTGTTGTTCCTCTCTTATCTTAAGTTGATCCCTTTTATCCAAGCAAACCTATGCAAAATCTCTTGTTGGTAAATCACACAGTCTGTGAGCCTAACAGATATTGATGTGACCAAGATGGTGTGAGTAAAACCACTAAGTTTCCTTAAAAAAAACCCTGGTCCATTCAGCATTGCCAAGATCCTTGTAGGAAAATTATTTGGACTGGTTGCAGATTATAGTAATTAAATCTATTTTACCTTTGACTTTAAGTACTGCTACCTGGCTTCTGCTTTTCCAGCATCCTATCGTCTTTTTGACACTGAGTCTGGTCGTATAACAGCATCTCTTACTCTCAGTCCCAGCTGAAAAATAACAGCTACTACTGGGCTTCTCTATGATGCATTCCTATCACCATTCAAAATAGAGACCTCTGGCTCTCTCAAGGATCATAATATCAGAGGAAGTAGTGGTGTTTTTGGGTCTTATATAACAGATTTACTCTACCAAGTCCACTTCTGTGTGCTTTGAGAATCTCTTCTCCACATTCTGCCAAGGAAAATCTGACATCTCCTGTTTGTTTAATACAAACCATCATTTTTTTCTGAGATTCATGGAGCCATTCAAGGAGCATATCAGGATCTGATCCAGGTGCCTGTTCCTGGGTGTTAAATCCTTAGTCATGGGAAAGTGTTCCCATATCAAAAACTCTCCATTATTCAACTTCACAGTCTGCTCCTATCAGACTAGGTCCCTCAAGATCTCTCCCAGGCATGATTCCACAGTTCCTATTGGTATATAATAGCTTTGTCCTGCAGCTCCTCTCGTGTTGGATCCCTTTCGGCTCTTAGCAGGAGCAACATCCCTTCAGTTGTGCCATGCTGAGACATGTTGAGGAGGGCACTGTTATCTTGTACCAAGGGGGAAGCAGACCAATTCTATATGTCTAGAATGCTGAGGGGAACTTAGGGATTCATTTTTTTTAAGCACATCCCCTCAAATGTCCCCATCCCAAGTGTCAGGAGACTTGGGTCACAAAGCCAGTCCTTTCGGAAGTTCTTCTATCTTGTAATTGGTCATTGGCTTGGTCTACAAAATCATCTGCCCTTGGGCTGCATGAGGTGAGGATATCTTTCTATTAACGTGTTCTGACTTTTATACAATGCTTTAAATTGCTGATTGAATGACTTGAGGTTGCCATTTTATTTCTTCAATTCATCAATAGAATTCAACAAATATCATTTTCTCAGATTTTATAATTACTATTACCCCCCCATATATCTCAAACGCCAGAGATAGCATATGAGTCAGTGCATCCATTTCTACCTCTATCGCATCCAACAAGCAAAAGTCTTACCATCATTGTCCCTGTTGCCATCTAGCCTGTGAGTCATCCTACTTCAGAAATTCATCTTTAGGATCTGCTTTCCAGGATCATGACTGGCATTTATACAGATTGAGTTTCCCAGAAACTGACTCAAGATAAATAATCATGTGTGAATGATGTATTAAGAAAGTGCTCCCAGACTCTGGATTGTAAGTATAGCTCAGAGTTTCCCCACACTGAGTCAAAGATGCTGGACTTTTATACTTCAAAATGTATTGCCTGCCAAGAGGGACAAAAACTACCAGATAGTTTTAGTTCTTTAGTGTGGGTAAAATTATTCTGGTGCATCAAAGGTAGTCCTCAAAACAGAGCTTTCAGCTAGTGACTGTTGAAAGAAATAGAGAACCAAAGCCTAGGTAAAAAGGATAGGGATGAGCTGGGTGGTGGGCTAGGAGTGCACAGTGTGAGAAAAATGGATTCTTATTCCCCAGTAATGTCTTAAAGAATGAAAGGTCCTGTCCTGTAGTCCCAATGGGAATTTATAAGTACTCGTTTATAGAAATAAAATTTTAATTACTTTTTAGATAAAATTGATCTACAAGAGTAGTGTATCTAGTGCTGCAGTAATCTGTTTACATAGCAATTGAATAATCTGAAAAATTTTATAAACTATTAAGTACTATAGAACTGCAAGTTTTTATAATACTACTAATGAATATTTCTTAATTCATTACAAACATTTCTGTCGGTTGACACAGTTACTTAACCGTGATTTTTTAAATCGATTCTAAAGGAAAATGTGTGTTGCAAATTTCCAACCAATAATTTAAGAAATAATATTAACTCAACCCACTGTGTTACACTCCCTTGCTGTGAGAGAACGCATCCTCCTCTTGACCTTCAGTGCTTCCAGTTAATGGATTTAAAATTGTTGGTACAACAGATTCTGAATCCTTTTCACTAATTGAATCTAATTTTTAATGGATCTTCAAAAGATGTTTCATGTGTTATTTTACAATATCTGTACAGAATACTTTATGAAATTCATAACTCAGTTTGAGCACCTTAAAACTGTTTGATTATTTTCCCTTACCTCCAATGACAAATATCAAGGACAAATGTATTCAAATAATATCACTTGATGGTGTTGATGTTTTCAATATACGTTATATGCTTACTTTTTGAGAGACACATAATCAATACCACAATGAGACAGACCATGACTGAGAAATGTCGAAAGTAGGATAGGGGAAAGAGCATGACCTTAAAAATTAAACAGCAAATTGTCTGCACCCTTTGACCATATTTGCAAAATGAAAAAATAATACAATGCCACAGAGTTGTTTAGAGGAGTTATTGAGCAATCTATACAGAGACAGGGCATGATAACTGACATATGTGATACTCTCAGCATATGGATTTTCTTGTTGATTTAAGGCCTCTACAAGCTACTCACTACCCCAAGCTATAGTAGTCTGAGTTCACCATCAACAAAAAGGCTTTACTCTCCCAATACAAAGAAGGAATGGCGTACAGCACGACATTGGCAGAGCTTTTAGCTTTTAGTCTTCTAGCACAACACCATTTTTTGTTATCATATGTTGAGGTCCTTTTTTCATTATTTCTCCCAGAAGAAGACATAATAAAATGTGATGATCTGAGAAAATGTGGGATCACATGTTTCAGAATTATCTAGAATGTTGCAATAATAAGCAAACGAGTGTCTTGTCATGGATTGCCTATGACACTTAACAAACCTCCTGTCATTTCCTGACGTATTTTCCATTCTCTCTCTCCACCTTTCTCTCTCTCACCAAGATCTGTATTATTTTTCTATTTCTGTTTAATAAATTGCCACCAAGTTAGTGGGTTCATTACCAATACCTATTTATTATCTCACGGTCCTGGTAGCTCAGAAGGCTAGGTGTTGATCAGCTGGGTTCTCTGAGTAGAGGCTCAGAGTTGGACACATCTCATCCTCAATGTGTCCTTGGCCAGGCTGCATTCTTATCTGGAAGCTCTGGGGGAGAAACTGCTAACCAGCTCATTTAGGCATTAACATTCAACAACGTTTATAATTTTTATTATTTAGTTTCTTGAGGTTTTCAGGCTGAATTTCTCATTTCCTTGCTGGTTGTCAGCTGGAGGCACCACTCTCAGCTCCTAAAAGCTGCCCACATTTCTTTTTATCTTTAAAACCAGCAACCTAGAAGCCCCCGCATGTTGAATCCCTCTCATGCTTCCAACCTCTCTTATTTCGAATCATAATCTGTTTAATGGGATGAGATTCTGTGCTGTGGGCTTGCTTCCAAGAGATTTGGGAATATTCTAAGTAATATATAGTGTTAATTAAAAGAAGAGATTTATAGTCATGCAGTCCTGAGTTTGAATCCTGTCTGTGTGATACTGGGTAAGCTTCTGTGGCTCAGTTTCCTCAGTCGTAAAAGTGGAAAAATACTATATTTCATTAAATCTAAGATTCTAACATTTGTTTTACTACTAAAAAAGAAAGAAAGAAAAAAATCATTAGTAAAATTTGAGATGCACCCCAAATTCTGAGATAATAGAATGTCAAAAACTACATTATGAATCAATGAAAAGAAATAATGCTATTCCTTAGCCTGAGGAATAATTTACTATGCATATAAACTTCTCGACGCTGTATTTGGTGCATAGTATTAGACTTAGTTAAATCATAGCTGTTACTGTTTTTGTTATGAGTCTGGTTGCTACTTCCTTGGCCTAAGACAGATCATTTCCTCAAGAAGAGAAGGGAACATGCCACTTTATCTTCTTTGCAGTTCTACAGTGACCACTGTGGTTGGTAAGATTTTGAAATGAGATGGAGCCAGGCTCCCACCATGATAGAGATTAGAAGTGAAAGAAAAGGCAGTGACCTTAGAAGTTAGCCTTGTAACTTTTGGGTTGATTCTCCAAACATGCTGCCTCTGTCTCCTCAAGAGGAAGGCATGTGCTTTCTTTCTGCAGAGCTGTAGACACATGCACCTTCCAGAGCTCTGCAGTGGCCTAACCCTCTGCCTCATCAAGGGTGAGTTTTAACTGAGTCACGGTCATTGCTTTAAAGGATTCATCCTCTTCATGTGTTACAAATGGCCACAGGAGCTTTGTTATCTAGTGACCACAGGGCAGGCCACCAATTAGAAGCATAATTATGTAATGTTTAGCAATCTCTTAGATGACCTGGGATTAGTATGTTAAGCCTCATTAAAAAAAAAAAAAAAGAATGCTATAGAACTGGAGATCTATGTTACTAAAATTGTTTGAGAAAAAACTGTAGATATTATATACATAGCTAGATCAATGACTAATTCCTCATTAAGTGTCCATGAGTGTATGTGTGTGCATACTACACATGTTAAATGGCAAATTAAAAATAAATCAACCTCGTTTATTTCTTTTGTGACTTCACAATTTAAACATGGAAACTTAATTTAAACTCCATTCCTATGATTCTCATCACATCATACAGGAATTATAGAGGTAGAATGCAATAGTATATTGCACAGAAAAAGAAATAATTTGTTTTAGCTTCTCTTTCTTGCTATAAGTAAAACTCTTACAGTATATAATTTTCTTTTCTGCCTAAATAGGTAAAGTCATGAGTCTCAAAATATATGCCTTAATTGTGAGTTGAGATGTGCCTTTTTATTTTTTTGCCCCCTATGAGATACTTAGGACAGTTCTACTCATTATTTTATTCAAATTATTTTTTCGAAGTGGGTTCAAACAGATGGCGGGCAAATGGGAATGTTGGCCATTGCCTCTACCACATTTGGGTGTAGAGGATTTCAGGCACAAATTTGTGACTCATCTTATTCAATGGAAGATGATTAAACCAGAATATTTTGACCTTTTCCATCTTATTGAGCACAATCACTGATTCCAGACCTCACAAAACAGAGAAGACCTCATTTCTTGGATGTGTGCCTCTATGCCCAGCCACTCTGGCAGCATTTGCCTGGATTCTGGATTTGTGACTAAGACAAACTTGAGTGAAGCTTTTAGAGATGCTATTTACCTTTCCCCTACCCTGCCTCTACTTCTTCTAAAATATTGCATTTTCTTATTTTTTTATCAGGAAGTTTAGTGCTGAATCCAATGTTAAAGTACTCTATCATTTTTCGAAAATACTAGATATTATAATATTTTTCTACTGGTTTTCAGCTGAATTCAGATCTACAAAGTAAATTGCATAACTTTGCATCAAATCAAAGGACAGATGTCTTTTTGTTGTTCTTACTTCTGCTTTGATTCCTTTTCCACCAGGAAAGGTAGCCCACTAAACTCACTTTTGACAAGCTTTGGGAACAACTTCATAACCACTCAAGTTGTATCAAAACAAAGAAAGCATTCTGCATACAATATGCTCTTTTAAATGAATTTGATCACAGAAAATAAACCTGACAGAAAATCTCTCAGCAATTACCTCCAGGACATCAATTACTATTTAAGATCTTAACTGTACAGTGAGTTCCTTTAGTTCTACCAAAAGTGGCTGTTGACACTTAGATCATCATTGTTAGGTTATTTATTCTTTAGATGATGACTTTTCTTCTTACTATTAAAATTCTGTAAACAATGAAAATATATTACCGAAAATATTGATATGATTTCAAATAATATAATATTAACGGTGGGCATCACTGAATTGAAGTTTATACAACAATATCTTACCTCCTCTACTTCTTATGCTTTGCATGCTATATGTATTTGACAGTGAGAGAACTGAGATATGTACTTTATTTTTGTAGAGCCTCAATATGTATCTGTCAATGATTAGGTGGCTTAAAATGGATAACTTTTACTGAGATGTCACTGTATTTTTTTTAGACTGATTTTGGCTATCAAACAAACAACTGGCTTTATTTGAAAACATTCTATTGTTTCAATAAAACCTGCTTTTAGATATGACACATTATTGATTGCCTTAAAAAAAAGCAGGTTTTGTGTCTAAGAGTTTCAAGGAAGTCTTGGTACTTTTATTCCCTGAAAAAAATTTTAAAAATCTATAAAACAGTTAATCTGTTGTGTTAAGTTCCCATTTAATGAAACAAAGAAGTTTTGCTTATTTCAAAAATGTCAACACATTCAAACAATGTTGAAAATAATACAAATATATCATTTTAATAGCCATTCCTATAATAAGGAAAAACATATTCACATCAGAGTTATTGGAATGATCCCCTAAACCTATGCCTTTCCTAACAATTTCTCTAGCTAGAATAAAAACAAACAGAAATATAGTCCCTAACCATCAACTTTTAAATCTTGAAACTTAAGCAGAAATTCAGGACTCAGAAAGACATGTCAAGAAAAAAGAAATAAAGATATTTAATAAACTAAACAGTTACCTTTAGACAAAACCTATGAAATCATCCAGTCCATATTACTTAAAAAGTGTAGTAATTGAACAAAAGCAAAGACATGCCCAGATCCCAGATTTGAGCTTGCTAAACCAGCCTCCCTCAAAACGTTCCTAGGCTACCCACAAATCACTAAGGTTATACACAGTTTCTGGCAAACTAGGCTTAATGTCACTGTGTCTACCATTCCATAAACATCTGAGAATATAAAGTGAGAATAGTGCCCATTAAAGGATAACTACACTTCTACACCAAAAAATATAAAAACACATAAAAGCATTACATCATTTAGGAAAATTAGGCTTTATTACTAGAAATAAATTGCAGATTTATGTTACATCGTATCATATTTCAAGCTCCATGAAGGCAGGATTTTTTTTTTTTTTTTTTTTGGTATGTTATGTTGACAGCTGCTTCTCTAGCACCCAGAGCAGTGTCTGGCATGGAGTGATGCACCATAAATGTCAGAGGCTGTTAGGGATAAAATGTTATGTGGCATTGCCTTGCAACAAGTTCGAGGACCATGGTTCCCAACTACGTCAGAAACTAGGTTATGACCATTTCTTCTGTGAACACAGGAAGAACGTTTCCTGGTAAAACGGTCATGAGAACATTGGTGACTGACTCTTCCTTTGCCAAATTGTCTTTGAAAAGATCAGACTACTTCCTAATGGGACACTACTCTCAGGAAGTGAATATTTTTATGTTTCTGCATAAGTAGGTTTTCCAAACAGTTTACTGGGACCTGGGTCAAAGCACAAGCCTTGAACATTACTGAATAGGTAGGGAGAGCCCATCTGGAGAACTGTGCTTATCCAGAGGTATTTCTTTACATTTCAATCAGGGATGAGACCCAGATCCACAGACATGTTGTTCTAGGGATTGGAAACTCTGAGAAGCTCCTCTTATCTTCCCTATGAAGACATTTACAGTCCTGTGTCACTTAACGAAGGGACACATTCTGCATCGTTAGGCGATGTCATCATGTAAATATCATAGTGTACACTTACACACACCTAGGCTATATGGTACAGCCTATTGCTCCTAGGCTACAAACCTGTACAGCATGTTACTGTACTGAATACTGTAGGCAACTGTAACACAATGGTGAGTATTTGTGTATCTAAACATATCTAGACGTAGAAAAAGTACAGTAAGAATACAGCATAAAAGATAGAAACTGGTACACCTGTATAGGGCACTTACCATGAATGGAGCTTGCAGGACTGGAAGTTTTTCTGGGTGAGTCAGTGAGTGGTGAGTGAATGTGAAGGCCTGGGACATTACTGTACAGTCCTGTGGGCTTTATAAACTGTACACTTAGGCTACACTAAATTTGTAAAAAAAATATTTTTCTTTCTTCAATAACAAATTAACCTTAGCTTACGGTCACCTTTTTACTTTATAAACGTTTTCATTTTTTTCCTTGACTCTTTTGTAATAACACTTAGCTTAAAACCTAAACACATTGTACAGCTATACAAAATATTTTCTTTCTTTAAATCTTTATTCTATAAGCTTTTATCTATTTTTAAAACTTTTTATGTTTTTCACTCTTTAAACTTTTCTGTTAAAAACTAGGACACAAACACACACATTAGCCTAGGCCTACCCAGAATCAAGATCATCAATATCACTGTCTTCTACGTCCACATCTTGTCCCACTGGAAGGTCTTCAGGAACAATAACAGGCATGGAGCTATAATCTTCTATGATAACAATGCCTTCTTCTGGAACACCTCCTGAAGGACCTGCCTGAGGATCTTCTTGAGGAGGGGTCACTCTTTTCAGGAATATGTCCATGGTGGTTTGCTTGATTTGTTTCATTTTTTTCATCATAGATTTGCTTGTAAGCAGATAATGCACCACGAATATTTCTCTCTGTTAATGAAAACCTTTTGGTTTTGGGGTCCATGTCTTCAACCTTTTTAAGGAGCTCATTGAGGTCTGCAAAATCTTCTGCTAAATGTTTCACTGTGAGTTTTCTTGGGGCTCGTCTTCTGCAATTTCCTTTTCTTTGCTTCTTCTTCAGCCATGCATTCCTGTTCTAGTCCCAACAACTCTTCATTCATCAGTTCCTCAGGAACCACCCCTAGAATCTCCTCCATGTCATCTTCATCCACATCCAGGTTAAAATTGTTTGCCATCTGAACCAAATCCTTTGAAGTCATGGATGAACCTCTTGAAAAGCTTCTTCCAGATGCCGTTCACTTTGTTCTTGTTCTTCAAGACTATAGCTGTGGTGGAATGGGACATGCCTGACTGGCGAGCAATAACCATTACCAGTTTTCCACCTTTATAGTCCTTAACCACTTTTAATTTTGTTTCCAGGTCAATCACTCAACATGGCGTGTTCCTGGCCACATTAGCAATGGATTTCATATGCTTAGGGGTCATGGTGAACAAAACCACCGAGATTAAATCAAGCACAAAGGGAAATGATGCCATCAAGAGATGCAGTAAATATGAGATATATGAGACTGCTGCCAGAGTAACACAGCCTACTATTTTAGACTAAACTGTTATTTATAACTAGAAAGAGTACACTCTAAAATAATGATAAAAAGTATAGTAGTAAATACATAAACCAGTAACACAGTCATTTATTATCATTATCAAGTATTATGTACTGCACATCATTGTGTGTGTTATACTTTTACAGGACTGGCAGTGCAGTGGGTTTGTTTACACCAGCGTCACTACAAACACGTGAGTAATGCATTGAGCTATGATGTTACAATGGCTACGACGTCACTAGGCGATAGGAATTTTTCAGCTCCATCATAATCTTATGGGACCACATTGTATATGCTGTTTGTCCCTGACCAAAATGTCATAATGCAGCACATGACTATATTTACATTCCAAAGGTTAATATACCAGCTTCTTTTCCCTTTTTTCTTCCTGAGGAAAAATTTGTTTATATTAGGAAGCAAAGGTTTCTGTCCTCTCAGGAGTGGAGGTGGGGTGGGCAGCTATATTCTTACACACTCTCAGATGCAGAGTTCAGGGTTTCTCCCCTGTGGTGTAACCCACATATGTGTGAGGTAGTCAATCTGGCTCTCCCCACATCACACCAGAACTGGGACATTTAGGTCAAAGAAAATGATGTGGTTCTTACTCTAAGTAATAACTGATCTTTCCCTGTCCCAGAAATCTTGTGTCTACTTTCAGAATGATAAGAATAAATACGGATGTTAAAAACTTATCAGCTACTGCATTATCCCTGACAATATAGCTGTGTTTGACGTACACATGCAAACATTTTTGGGGCATGTTTATAGATATCTTCGCAATAGAACTGGGCTAATTGCAAGGTGGATGGAGGGAATCTGACCCTCATGCTTCATGCTGACCCATCCTCCCACACTCCTGTTTTTCCTTCCCCATAGGTATTTTTCCTGAGAAGGAGCAGAGGGCCAGGCCAGCAAGTGGAAGGGGGCCAGTGACACTCCCTACCTGGCAAAAACAAAGGCTATATGTGGGGGCAAGGAGAAGTACCACATTTGCATCCGTTCCCTCCTCAGTCTGGATGTATATCAGGAGAGAGCTCCAGGGTTTGCAACTTGCACGAATCTTCCTCCAAACAGAGGTGTGGACTGGATAGAAATTGTACTTTTTTTTTTGGTAATTTATTCATACACTCAGCAAAGAAATTATATTAATCATGTTTTTATTTTCTGTGTATTATGATGTTATGATGTCTTAAAAAAACCTTTCTGGGTGAGGAGAGACTGCTCCTCCTAGAGCTAGCCAATTCTTAGAGATGGCAAAGAGCCCAGCCAGGAGCATGTCTAACATGCAAACTAACCAATCCTGAGCTATATCTCCTCTATCAGGCTTACACCCCAGAAGGCACTATTCCTCTGCCTTAATCATCCCAGGGCCAGGTACCACTCAACTAGGGACCACTCCTATAGGCCAAAGCCCACTGAAATTTTTCAGACTAGCCAATCCTAAACTGTTCACCTTGCCCTGCCTTGTGTTTCAATGAAAACTCCAATAAAGGCCACTGGACGAATCTCTCCCCTCACTTCTGCTTCTGCTTCCTGACAAAAACCTAACGTTCCTTCTGTGGCCCTCCATGACTTGTATCTGGGGGAACTGTGAGTAACATTAAACTTTTATTTCAATGGCATTGACCTCTCCATGTCATCACTCAGTCACCTTTATAAATTAAGACCCAGACACAGAGCAGAAATACCCGTATGCTATGGCTACTATAACTGAGACTACCTCTTCTGTTTTCCAGGTCATAGGATATTCATCTAGTTATATAACTTTTCCTTTCTTATCTGTGGTTTTCCTATGAGATTTCTAAGTTGGGATCTTCCTTCCTTCTTTCCTTTCTTCCTTCCTTCCCCTTCCTTTTTTTTTTTCTAAGTATTAGTTTGGGTTTGCTGGGCCATTTGAATCTGAGGATTGGTGTCCCTCTTAAATCATGGAAATTCTCTGCCTTCTTCCCTTGTTTCCATCTGGCACTCAGATTGAACATATGCTGTGCGCTCTCTATGCCAGGTCTTTTAAACTCTGCTTCTTATTACCTATCTCTTTCTCTGTGTCTGCCTACTTTTGCTAGACTGATTCCATCAAAATTACTTGTAGAAAGCCTAACAACTGTGCACAAAATAATCTAGTGAAGTCATGATGAAAACATCAACATCAAAATTCAGTTCTCTTTCTTCAACATCCCTTTATTTTTCCTATAAAAGAAAGTGGTTCAGTCAGCTCCTGGATATACTTATCAAATCTGGAACACAATCATCTCAAGTTTCATCAAAATTCTGAGCAGGCTAGAACTTGTTAATCAATCCAGTCCATCCATTTTGAGGTCTTCAAAATGCGCTGGGAGTGTTGCCAGGGTAGTGACAGTATGTGGCCAACTTTGGCACTCTAGACACAAATTTGGGGATGGGGGCGGGTGGAGGACTGACTAGTTTCTAATCCAATCCCTGCCTTTCTCCCTGGGATCTTGCTGGTTGGAGATAAGATTCAGGAGCTGGAAACATATTATCATCTGGTGTCTGACCTCTACATTCTCATCATATCCCTACTGTGATTTTTCTCTAACTGTCCTCACTAACAGAATTCGGGCAACTTAAGTTTGTTCAGTAACTCTTTGCCATAAATTCTGCTGCACTGACTCAATTCAGGAGTATATACTTCTCCAAGATTGCCTTTGCCACCCCCTTAGATTGTCATGTGCAAAAATCTCTCCTCTATTCAGACAATTTCTCATCTCCCCATTGGCAAATGGTTATCCCGTTAACATGTGCACCGTATATTAGTCAGAGTAGCCAACACAAGCAGGCACAATAAACAAACCCTGAAATCTCAGTGGCTTAGCAGATTTACGTATTCATAAAGTCTGATGTAGGCCTTTGTGTACAAAGTTGGAGCCGTGTGACTGATTCTGGCTGACTAAGAGGCAGGTTGTGTATGCTATTTCTGGGCAAAAGAGATTAAGAGCTACTAGGCAAGCTCCATCTCTTTCTTACAGTTTCAGGGAAAATTTAGAAGCCAGAAATTCCAGATGAATATCTCAGACTATGAAGACTTCTCACTCTATAATATATTTGTATATTTTTATGGCCCAATTTTTCCATATTCTTCTCTAGTTTCAGAAAAGAAACTTCTACCCCATAGTTTCAAATCTTACTTTATCATGTTTTGCACAATAGCAATCTAGTACCTAGAAAATCCAGTTTAAATTTTTGGAGCAGGGAAAAAACTCAGAAGTTCTAGCATATCCATCACCAAACTTCTTTTCTAAACAAGATTATAAATTGCAAGGGTGAAGATCCACAGACAGCCAGGGGAAAATTCATTTCCAGAATATAATTTCCTGAAATAGTTTTTTTTAGTCTTCAATTTAATGAACTCATATAATGTGAAGCCTAAATTCCTGTCTGACACATCTATTCCCATGCTATACTTTCCTGTAGGTATTGCAGTTTTGGTCTAATCAATATCCACTATGTCCTTTTGACTTTAAGATACTATTAGTTAAATCATGAATAATGCTTCTAAATTCTTAGTAGTTAAAAAAATCCAGCTCAGTCATTTTACCGCATGTGGTTGGATATTCCTCCCTTATTGCAGTCATGGTCACGTGTTTGCTCATCCCTGGAGTGGCCACTATGCCTATCCACAGCTTCACTAAGGGGGCAAGAAAAAAGAGTTGCCCATTATTTGCATGAGTGTAGTTTGGTGCAAAGACACAAGAGGATCTCTGGGGTTAATCTTTACTACGTTATCAAAGGGTTTGGAGAAAATTGACTAAGGAAGCATTTCCTGATTGATGAAAAAAATGACTCACTTATGCTCTCCTACCCTGCTGGAAGGCTACACAGTACATTATGTGGTACTTAATAAAAATAAAATGAAAATGAAAAATTTTTAAATTTTAGATTTTTTTTTTTATATTTACAAAATTTTTATTAGATGGATAGGGTTCAATACCAAGACAGTCCTGAAACTGCTTACAACATTTTATTCTCTGTTAAATATGATGGTTTCTCATTATACTGACTTGGTTGAAATTACCTTCATTGAAATCACGATATGCAGAAATAAGTGAGAAATTAATACTGAATGGAAAACACAAAATGCAAATGTCGATTTTCCAATATTAGTATCTTTTATCTAATCAAAGACCACTCCCACTTTAAAATTGCCTACTTAGGTGTTTCTCTTACATTTGGAAACATTCATCCCGGATGCTGCTCAGTGGTAGAGCATTTGACTGCAAATTTTAGATATTTTTAACAAACTTTGATGAAAATGTTTAAAACTCATATTTCTTTCATCTGAAATGCTCAGGAAATAAGACTCCTTCAACATATTTTTGAGATATCTGCTCAAGGAATAACTCATACTGTTAAAAATATTCTTTATGATTAGTAGAAGGTAGTATAGGACAGTAATTCAAAACAAACATAAGAAAAAACACAAATAGATTCCAAAGCCTGACTACTTTAAGGTTGCCCGGAGGTAATCTTGGTGCTGCTGTGTGGTAGCCATGTGTCCCTGAATGCTTTCTTTAAGCTTTTCCTCAGTTTCCTCATCCATAAAATGAGGATGGTAGTAATATCAACCTTATAGGGTTGTTTAAAAGATTAAGCAAGTTAATATATATTAAGCTATCTAGCACTATGCTTGGCATATTATATGTCAAAGTATTTGTTTATTATAAATTAGACAAAATAAGAACTGTTAATTTTTATTAAAGCTTTGTTTTTCTGATCAAGAAAGATTTGTTTTAATTAATACTACATACCATAAGTTAATTATTGCTGGTAAAGCAAAAATCATAAAATATCTGTAATTCTAGGTGTTTCTACATTATTTTTTACCAAGGTGTTTCTACATTTAATGACTAGACTGGATGTTTCCATGGGCACTATTCTGTTTGCTTGCATAGATTATTCTGTTTCCATATGTGTGTTCATATCTAAACACACTTTTTGACTCAAAATTTCCCAGTTTTTACAAATTAGTTAGGCTTTGCTATATACATAATTACATATTCAGAGACAACAATAAGTGAGATTCTTTATGAACCAGAAATACACACACTCCTTATTAAGTGAAGATAAGTGTGTAGTTTGTGAAGAAATCTGTCTTTGCAATCACAATGTAAGGGGGAAATTTTATCTTAACAGAATTAGATGAAACTAGGCATATTTACAAGGATGAATCTGTCTCTCAAATTGATGTCTGTAAATTGCATTTCTGACCACCATTAGATGCGATAAACTTATTTTTACTAGACACCCACCTCAAAATATACATTACTTTAAAAATGAATGAACAATTTAATTTTTCAGTTAGAATAAATTAATGACTTTATATAACAGAGGTAGGCAAACTACTGCCAATATTCCAAATATGGCCTGCTGCCTATTTTTGTAAAGTTGTATTGCAACATAGATGAGTTCATTCCTTTGCACATCAGCTATGGCTGTTTTTGCACTAGAATATGAATAGTGACCAGATGGCATGCCCAGTGGAAAATATTTACTATCTGGCCTTTTACTGAAAAAGTTTGCTAAACCAGGTTACAGAATACTATATTCGTTTTACAGAATTTAAGAACTTATGTTTAACACATTTTCAAATGATTAAAATGCTATTTTCAATAACAAATAATTGGAAAATTCTGTTGTTATAATACTTCAAGAAAGAGAGTTGTCACTATTTCAAAAGAGGCACTGAAAGAGAATTTTATTTTCCATTAGCATGTGATATGTTACAAACACTGTATAAAAACATATATTTCAAAAGTAAAAAAAGGTTTTGTGAGGTCATTCTATTTCATATCAGTATAAAGCTTTTTATGTAAACTATAAGGTTTCAGATATGCATATATGCAAACAACTTTAAGCACACATATAGATACACATTATGGTCTTCAGGTTGCTTCTGTGTGTATGTGTGTGTGTGTGTGTGTGAGTGTGTATGGCACAGTTATGTTCATACATGTGTAAAAAGTACTTATTCTCTTCCTATGTGCCATATGAATCAAGTATCTGTGATTTTAATCTCCTCGTGAACTCTTGTTCATATTTCTTTAGTCATGTAACAGCATTTTAACAAAACAATGAGGAGCCTTAAGCCATGTTTGGGATAGGTTGTATGTGACTATCTGGTTGTCTTCCCAACATCCCTTTCACCATGTTCATCAGCCACACTATTTGTCTGACTAAAATAGGATCTCATCGTCAACCCCTAGCCACAGAAAACCCACCCCTCCCCCTTGCTACAGTGTGATCAGCTCAGGTAACCCATGCCTACACTAACCAGCATATGGCATTTCCCTGGATAAAATGATATGTTCAACAATGGGCATTTGAGTCCATTTGAGTCCATAAGAAATGAGGGGAGGTTTTCTGGAGAGACATTGGAAAAAATTTCTCTCCTCTCCTGAAATAGCTACAAGAATCTAACATTTTCCTGTTCCAGAAAGTGTGGTATGCAGATGGGAAGCTGGGAACTACTGTAGTTACCCAGAGGATGTCTAGAATTAGTAGGAAGCTAACAGTAGGGAACGTAGAGAGGGGTGAAGCGGGTGAGAAGTCCTAGCTAAAATAAGTAGATTTCTACTTCATTAAAAATCAGTAGATTTGTTCATTAAAAGAGAACTGAAAAATTTTCCTGCCTGTTCATCTTAAAGTTAAGAAAATCAGCAAATACACATTTTTATTTGACAGTTTGAGTTTGGTTTCCTGTTACTTCTACATCAAAGACTCTTAACAGACACAGACATGTTATATTTCCATTCTCCAGCATAATTCAAGATTCATTAGCTTCTTCATTCATTTCTTTAAAGAGATCTTCACAAACTGTATATCATAGACATAAACAGATGATTAGATTTTAAACATGATTTTCATAGTCCTGTTTTATATTGTAAGACAGCAGTACCTATCATGGTGCCCAGTGCTGCCATATTATGATGAGTAAGAAATATTTAGCCAAAAACTATGTTGTAGTTTTGGTTCATAAACTCCATGACCTTCAGTAATAAACTTAAATTTAGTCTTGTACAGGTGCATTGGCAAAAATGTAATGCAATGAAATAGAAACTATAGATGTATAAATACTTTAGGAAGCATTTAGCATTTGTTAATCCTGCATTTTTAGAAAATCAATGTATCACTGACCGGAGTTCTTTGGAAATGAAATAAGATCCTGTTCATCTATGGACTGTGCCCAGAACAGTGGTCTGTAGCCTGTTTGAAGAGGAAATATGTCACTTCTAGCTCAGACTGGCAGTGGATTAAATCTGATCGGTTTGATTTTGCTCCTTCCCGGACCCTGTGAAAAATGAGAGGAAAAACTCCACCCCATGTATTAAAGAAAAGATATATTAAAAAGAAATGATTACATACATCAAGAATATAACATATTTAAGCTGTAGAGAGGCAATGTTGACAATTCCAGGTGGCTTCCCTGGTCTTTCCCAGCACGCTCCCCCTTCTCCTTCACTGCCTTCTCCATCCCTGACTTCAATGACTTACTCCCAGTTAGAGGGCATCATGCCCTTCTGCTTTCTAAGTGTTAAATACTTTTGAGTTAAGGGCTTTCCAATCCTAGAGTATTTACATTTTAATAAGGAACTACTGAAGATTGAAAAACCTTTAGGACTGAAAGGAAAACAATTCTAATATTGCAAGGTGAGGCACTTGCAATTTAATTCACAGTAAAACAAAAC
This sequence comes from Tapirus indicus, assembly GCA_031878705.1. NCBI lineage: Eukaryota > Metazoa > Chordata > Mammalia > Perissodactyla > Tapiridae > Tapirus > Tapirus indicus. Next base: position 133,099,384 of record CM062919.1, on the reverse strand, counting down.
TCACGATGTGGTTAGGTCCATAATTTAACCTTGTGCAATGCCAATCCTGTTTGAGTAAAAGGAAAATGAGTGACTTGATAATACTTCAAAGTTGCTTTTATTTCAGTCTCTGTAAGTGGCCTAGATCAAGTCTTGGAAAAATTTTCTTCCCCAAACCATTTTATTAAAATTTCATTCCAGCCAAGTTTTCCATACTAAATTACAAATTCATCAACCCAGGAACTAACAACCATGTATCAGCACAGAGTAAATCATGCTCTCATTTTCTCCCTGGTGCCTGAGTGCATAGACTGGTGCCCTGTCACTAATCTGTTCAAATACCACAATAAGTAAACTGGTGATACGTACCTGGGGGCAGACTTGTCTTTCAAATAGAGATGACTAATTGTCTGGAAGGAGCAATACCTGCTATTATCTTCTCTGAAAAATATCTAGAGCACTAAATAATTCAAATATAAATGCTTTGCTTTTGCTTGGTCTAGTCTTTAAAAATGACATGCTTTTATAAGTTCCATTAAGGTTTAGGGGGATGAAACAGATGACAAGTACCAAAGAGGAACTAAAAACGTTATAGAAAGAGAAACAGAAATCCAAGTGAGTACTATAAATTAAAGAATTGTACTTTTAAAAGGAATGAAGATGAATAGCAATAATAAATAGGGATATAAGTAGAAAAGGTAAACTATAAAGTGTTTTGTAAAGATTGTATATAAGCTGAAGATAAAAATATTTAATTATAACATAGAGCAATTATATTTGTGAAAGATATGAATTAATTTCAATGCTTAAACAATGAAAAATGATACTGAATGTGCTTAAATGAGGGAGATCCAATTATTGTTCATATGATGGATTTTGTGAAGATAATATCATACAAGATCCAGATATGACAGCAATTCCACTGGAAAAACCAGTTCATATTTATTTTCTCTAAATCCAGGATTGCTGAAGATTATGAACAGTTAAGAGTGATGTTTAGAGAAATTTAAATAAAGGAATCATTTGGATGTAAAGAAAGGTAAAATTTCCCTTAATAACTAATGAGGACCCACCAAGGAAGCACAGTAGAGCAATTCTGGTGGGATTGACCTCATCCAAGTACAAGATACAGATGGCTTCAGAAAACTGTAAGATACTCTCAGTGCCTTTCCATGGAACTAGGATGAGACTTTTTTCATGGAAAGCTATAAAAATAATTGTACAGTGACTTTTCATTTTTCTACCTAAGACAATGAGACATCACAAAATATCTGTAGAATTTGTAAAACGAATGTAGAACCAAGACTACAAAACTAAGAGAGATTTCTGATCATTTTCTAAACTTAACCCGTTTTACATGCTCACCTGCTAAAATTGCAGAAACTTATTTTTCTTACCACATTGTATAATTTGTGGTCACCAGTTAAATCAGATGTTTTTAAATATAGTTTAGTATTTCTAAGCAATTCCAAACAGTGAAAATAAATTACTTCAATTAATGTTCATATGAAAAGCTTTTTACTTTTGCAAATATTTTTGATTATTTAAATGAGCTTATAGCTTGATTTTTATTATTTTAAAATTCTAAGGAAAATTACAGTGAACAATAAGTAGCCACCGTTTTTGTCCTGAGCCCTTATAGACAAACTGTATCATGTCAAACTTTAGAATTCTTTCATTATGAAAGGCAGCTAATACCATTTTCATCTAGGTATTTCTTTTTCATGAATTTTTTTTTGTGTGTGAGGAAGACTAGCTCTGTGCTAACATCCGTTGCCAATCCTCCTCTTTTTGCTGAGGAAGACTGGCCCTGGGCTAACATCTGTGCCCATCTTCCTCTACTTTATATGGGACGCCGCCACAGCATGGCTTGACAAGTGCTGCATCTGTCCGTGCCCGGGATCCGAATCCATGAACCCCAGGCCGCCAAAGTGGAGCGCACGAACTTAACATCTACACCACCTGACTGGCCCCTCCTTTTATGACTCTTATAGCCAATAACATTTGCCAATTTTACTAGAGAAACAGTATTGTGTATTACAGGATATCTGTTACTTTATTTAAGTGAACTGTGATACAAAAGAATTCCTCACCTGACATTTGATTTAAAATCCTGGGTTCAATTATATTACTGACCCCATGACAGTGTCCTGAGCCAATCCACTATTTAATTAAAATTCTGTGCTGGCCAGATCCTCTGTCAGTGTCTGCAATACCATCAGGTTCTTGAAAATCAGCCAGATTGAGAAAGAGAACTTTGTCTTAGTTTAACTATGGTGCATATCTAACTGGATTTTAGCTATTTGCTTGTTCCCTGAGTGCCTTATAAAACTTGTCCAGTGGGGAAGCAATGATTTCATCTTGTTCTCCATTAGATCTGTTCTACCTGCTATGGAAACTAACACATAGGAGGTTCCCAAGAAATCTTTGTTACATAAATGAAGTATTTTTCCCCAATATAGTAAAAGATAAAAGAAGAAAGGCAAACTTTCTATGAAAACATCCGCAGACATTTTCAACCGCATGCATGCCAGACAGGTCAGGAGCAAGAGAACCACAAAAATGCTAAGTAAACAGACTACAAACATGTTACATGCATGAAGGTCACTTTAATGGCACCCGTAAAAAAAAAAAGAATACATTTTCAGAGTTAAATTTTAAACTTAGATAGAATTGAGGAGGTGCATACAGGCAGGTTCGACATTGTTGATAATGTTTAATTCTTAATTTGGATGATGGGTTCATGGTTTAATTTATTTTGCATAATTTACATATATGCAGCTTAAATTATTTTATATGTGCATAATAGTAAAGATAATCTTTTAAAGAATAATATAAAATATTCTAATCTTTTATGCCATAAAAGGGTTAATTATACCAAAAGCACATAAGCAGCGTACCCATATAGACCAGAAAATTTTCGAATCAGGGAGACAGTCATTGTCAGAAGGTGGCAGTGTAGCACTTTCTTTTCCAAATGAAATAGTTTTAAAAATACCAAAATATATCCCTTTCCAGATGCAGGCCTCAGGGCCATTTCAGTCCTGCAACTTCCTTCTCATTGCTGGGGATGTCTCATCAGGAGATTAACTGTTTAAAATGCAATGCTAATGTGAAAGTTTTAATTGGGAAATCCTGTGCAAGTTAAATTAATCTTAAGTACTTTTATCTAGAATTCCTGTTTCCTTTCTATGATGTTTGCATTTCCAAATGCTGCACACTACTTCCATCTGGAGAAAACAAATTGTATATGGGATAACAGTGCATTTAATATTTTAGATATATATTAAAATACTGTTCAAGTTTCTTTTGCAATCATTTAATGCATAGCTTTAGTATAAACAAAATCTACAACCTTAGCTATTTATTTTGAAGTAGCAATCTTTGGAAAACATTAAAACATAATTGACTGTGGAAAATAAATCCACACGGAAAAGAATGAGAAGTCAAATTTGGTTCCCTATAAGGTAAAGAATGGGAGATATCTGGTGGTAACATTTATCAGAAAGAAAAACGACTTCTGCCTTTATCTCGGACTCAAAATTGCATATTAATAGAAAACAATCAGGAAAAAGCAAGACTTTATAATGGAGTAATATCATGTCATAATATTTATTAAAGTGATTAGCTTTGTTGAAAATGTATATGTACACATAGACATGAATAGGGATTGCAATTTCTAACTTTTAGTTATCTTTTTAATGTATTTATTGTATGTACACATTTGAAAAACAGATCACTGTTCAACCAATGGGCACATTAATTTTTAAAACTGTAAAAGCAATGTTGTTTTAGGATGGCTTTAGCCATTCTGATCTCAAGGATATATATTTTACAATTTTATAAGTATAATTTTATTGGCATTAAGAATATAAAACATTTCATAAAATAACAATAATTTAATCACACTCGTATTTCTGTTTGTTAAAATTTGCAGTCACAAAAGATTTCCATTTAAATTGTTAAGGTAAGTCATGAACTTTTAAAAAAAATATAAATTGCATGGAGCATAAAAGTAGACTTGCAAAATGTTCGTACTGGTCATATCCTACATATTCTTCTATAATAGATGACAGTGGAGGGATACTACTTTTGTTTTACTTTGTTTATCTTTATTTCTCATTATAGTTCTATTAATAGGCCATTTTTATGGAGATGATCAAAGATAACATATAGTCCCTCCCCTCTACAAGTAATGTTTATGAAGTAATTAGCAAACAGAACAAAACAACAAATAATTATGCACTAGTCTTAGTGCTACCCACGGGACATGTTAGGAGACATGAGAACAACAGAAAAATGAATCAGGAGAGGCATATACATGAGTTATGAATCTTCAATTTCAACATTAGTAAAGTTCTTCTTATTAATGCAAAATACGCCTCTTATGTAGCTGGAAGTCTCTTTTACACTATTCTACATTTGATTAGTTGTTTGAACACTACTTATGCTTTGGGTGATAGTTATTCCCTTGAAGGTCTGAGACCAAAAATCATAAAATTCATTTCTAGAGATGATGATTTCATTTGAACTAGAAGCAACCAGCACTCTGCTTTCATCTTTGCTCTTCCAGGGTCTCTTGTCAGATGTGATGCTCTTCATTTTTTCTGGCCTAGCAGGACATGCTGCATCAACTATGGTGACATCAATATGCAAGGTGTAGCCCAGCATCTAGTGATTCATGACAAACAAGACAGCAAATTCTGTCTTCCAAGAGATTCTCTAAACTGGCCCAGATTTTCTGATCTGAGATAGCCTCGTCCACTCTAAGCCAGAAAGCTTGCAAAAAGCTTCTTCTAACGTCTCTGTTACAGATGCCACCTGCCACCTCCCAGGAATCATTCAAGAGTTCCATACATTACTTTTTCCACTCATACTGATTTGTAAGACCATTTTCCAGAAGCACAATCTGCATCACAGAACAATGGATAATTTAAAGGCATTTGCAATGCTCATTTTCAACAGCGAAGTTTAATTTGTTCTTTTTCTTGACATTTTGGAGTACTGGTCTAAAGAAAATAGGGTGAAATGTTCTCTTAGCAAACATGAGCAATTTCAGAGTAAGATTTCATCCCTTGGTGATGAAAATATTATATTTATGCCTAAATGCCATCTGTTCATAGACTTATTGACTCACAGTTCTCGAGAGGCAATCATAGATCTATGAAATGCCCCTGAGTGCGAGATTTTGTCAACTGCTACAGTTGCCAGGTTTGAGGAAGCCCAGAGTCAGACCCCTCACTGACAGCACTGCTGCACACACTGAGGGGCATTAATTTATCCAGTTAAGGTCAATATTACTTATGCTCAACATTTGGAATACAGCTGTATCTTAAGAATCATATCGATAATAAAGTTTCTCATACATTTTGAGTTTTTGCTCCAAAATTATACATAGATATAATGCTAAGAAATCATAAGAAACCTCTTCAGTAACTTTACAACACATTTGCATTGTAATGTGGCTCAGATCTTCTTCTCTTCCTTTTCTTTGAATGATTTTGAATTGTGAATCTACTATTCCCATACTAAGCGCAGAATTAGGCTACAGTGAATTTTTAAGGAGCACTGTCACATTTTCATTTTGGAGGTGAGGTTTGGTTTATAATACCTAGAATGATGGTTCTTTCCCCAATAGTTTTGGTAGAACGGCTCATGTAAAAGGCTTATTAGAATGGCCTCCATTTAGAAAAATATTGTATTTATTAGTGGTTGTTTTAAATAATCTTTCTTTGAAAGAAGTGCATCCTTTCTTGTTACTTATTTCATAGACATCTGAAGATGAAATTCAGTCATATAATGAGTAAACTTGCATTATGAACTCACACATGTACTTTTTTTCTCTCTCAAGTACTAAAGGTGTTTTTTTTTTTTTTTTTACTAAACGTATTCTAGATTCTGGCTTCGAGAGAATGAAAATTAAGATCTATGTCTCTTTTGAAAATCTTTTGGATATGTGATAATGCTTGCAAAAATACTCTTTAACTTCCATGATTTTTCAACATTGCTTTAATATTAGGAAATATTTTTGTGTTATTTTGAAATACATTTATATTTCCTGTTAATTTCTGAAAATGATTCCGATGAAATTATTGTTGAGATCATTTTATAACCACAGGGTATTTCAATCCAATTTTTAAATTATAGACTGACTTTGGGTTTAGTCATATTTGTGTAAAGTTTCAGTCTGAAATAATATCAAGATGAGTGGAACGATTCTGATCTCAAGCAGAGTCATGAATTTCAGACTAAGGCTTTATGACCACTGTGGTAGGCTGAATAATGTTCTCCTAAAGATGTCTGAATCCTAACCTCCAGAACCTGTGAGTACGCTACATGACATGGCAAAGATGTGACTAAGTTAAAGACCTTGAGGTAGGAGATCATTCTGGATCATTCAGGTAGGCCCAGCATTATCACAAAAGTTTGTATAAGAGGGAAGCAGGAAGATTAGAGTCAGAGAAGGAGATGTCATGAGGGAAACAGAGATTTGCAATGATGCTGCTTGGAACCAGTGAAGGTAGGGTGGCTTTTCTAAGTTGGAAAAGATAAGAAAACAAATTCCCCTTTTTAAAATCCCCCCCTTTTTTTAGAGCTTCCAGAAGGAACAGAGTCCTGCTAGTACCTTGATTTTAGCCTACTGAGAATCATTGTGGACTACAGACCTTCAGAAATTTAATATAATAAATTTGTGTTGCTATGAATCACTACATTTGTGATAACTTGTTACAGCAGCAATAGGAAACTAAAACAATCACCTTCAAATTCAATTTCATGAATGACATTTAGCCATATAGTGCCTTTTCCTCTTTTCCCTTCCTGTACATATTTTAACCTACTACTAAGTTCAGAGAATAAATCATTCTGTAACTGTTATGGCTGACAGGATTGTAGACTTGGAACCATGTATGCTGCTTGTCTATCAGCAACAAAGTGACAGATAAATTAAAATGTCAACAGTCACTAATAACTGTGTAATTATAATGTAATTTTGCCCATTACATTTATAGGCAAAATTCCCTCAGTTGCCCATGACATATTAAAGATATTGCATATTAACAGAGGAGGGGATGTAGTTGAATCGGTTTTTTAATCTGTAGAAATATGTTAAGCTTTCCAAAAGGTAATGGATGAACAAACATCTCATCTGATACTCTTCCCTTACCTCTGTCTCCAAAAGGGAAGACCAACAAGCAGAACCCTTCAAACATACAAAGTCACATATTGACCCTGTCCAGGTAATGCTCCTCCGCTTTGACCATTGTGGACAGTCAATCCCTTGTTTACAAAAACTATTTCCCTTCTGTTGGAAGGTTCTTTCCTTTCTCCACACCATGACTACAGAAGTTCAGGACTGCTCCTCTTATAAAAACAATTCATCAAATAAATTGGAAATTATGTAAAATAGCAAAGGTAATCATATGATTTAGCTCGGGAGAACATATGGTAGCAGAAGATATATAAGTGAATCCAGTAATAGTAAGATGAAGCAAATATCTTTAAGGTTAAATATTTATAAGATATTGCCATTTCCTAGGGGATTCTCCAAAGTTTCATGTTTTGTTTTGATTTTGATTTTATTCTCCTAACCTTTTACTATTTCTAATATAGACATATAAAATGATGTTAGGAACATTACAATGTAAGGTTAAACCAATTTGGATATTACTTCTTGGCTATTCCTAACCTGAACTTTTATAGTTTTAAATGCTAAACAACATTATGGGACTACAGCCTTAGTTATTTTAATAATTCACCCTTAGGGCCCAGCTATCTCTGTGAGAATATCCCGCAACCCCCATCACAACAAAAATCTAAAATACAGAAATAAAAAGGTAAATTCTACTTTTCATCTCTGGTGTTGTATTCAAGTTCTGGAATTTGCCTACGCTATGAAGATCTTACTATGAGACCTTACTGTTCTGATGAACTCATGCATCCAACCACCTACTTGCCATTTCCATTTGGATTTTTAATAAATACATCAAAGTTAATAAGATAAAACAGGACATTTAGTTTTTCTCTCAGATCTGCTTCTCTCCCACTCTTCATCATCCCAGCAAATGTCACCACTATTCACCTGATTGCTCAGGCCAAAATCCTAAGATTTATTATTGATGCTTCCTTTTTATCACACTCTACATCCTACATATTAGCAAGTCCTCTTGGGTTAACCTAATAACGCAGTTACTTATCACCTCCCCCCTGTCCCTGTAGTTCAAGCCACCGTAGTGTCTCACCTAGACTATGATAGTAACCTCCCCTCTTCCACACTCCTCCTGTACAAGGATTTGTCAACATAACAGTCAGTATGATATTCTTGCAAATTTAAATCATATGGTGTCACACCCCTGTTTACAACTCTTAAATGAATTCTGATCACTCAAAGTCAAATTTATATGTCTAACATGGCCTAATGGGCCTATATGATCTGGCTTTCATGTACTTCTCCAACATTTCCTACCTCACTCTCTTTCATTTAGCCCTACTTTCCCTCTTCTTATTCCTCATTTCCTCTTTAAGGCGTTTGCTACTGCTGATTCTCCTACTAGGAATCCTATTCTAGCTGAGATTTACATGATATTTCCCCCTCCCTCAATTAATTTTTTGATTGATAGACATTTCTTCAGAGAAAACTTCCCTCACCACCCACTCTAAAATATCTACTGCACTTAGAGTACTTTTATATGTAATCTGGCTTCCCTGTAAGAACAGAAAGACTATAAGGGCAGGGATTTTACATATTTCAACTCTGCATTTCAGCACCAGGGTCAATGTCCAGTCTGGAAGGCACACAGTAATTATGTGGTAGAAAATAAGGAAAATTTATATTTAATAATTAAGTTATAGAATTTGTGTAATTTTCCTAATAATTTTTAAATCTAGTCTAATTTTATTCTACATTTCTTTTTGCCTCAGAGATATGTTCCTTGAGTAGAATTATACAACAGAAGGGAGTGGTATAAACAAAATACCCTTTTATGATGCTGGAAATGTATTCCATTTTGAATAAATGCATTAATATGAGAATTGGTATCTTGAGAGTATGATTATTCATAGATGAACTGATAAAATTGTGAGTTTGGAATTGCAGAGTTGATAAGTAGACCTAATTAACTACTAAGGGTCTAGCCTGAGTAGCAAATTATCTTCCAAACACTAGGGATTTGAACTAAACTGAGAGAAAATAGGTGAAGATAGTTCTTACAGTATAGTTGAACAAATGGATGTTATATATTTCAATATTGGTATATATACATAATGTATATATACTGTTACATATGGTATATATATATATAGTGTTATAAGAATAATGACTGTCTTTGTCAAGTTTAAGTCACAATAAGATAATGTCTGATCATAGAAAAATATCCACTTTTATTCATCACTATAAAAAGAGCAGGCAGCTATGTCTCTAATATGGAAATGAAAAATTACTTCGGAAAAAACAGTTGGATTAGAGGATTGTATTAGAGTTTGCATTTTTAAAATCATTTTTTGGCTTAGCTCTAACTCAATTCAACTTCAAATTCTCAACTATTTTATATTGATACTTCCAGTCACTTAATTAAAATAACAAGTGCAGAAAATTACATTTAATGTCTCAAATCAATGAATGGTAAATGCTCCCAAAGTGCAAATATTCATAAGTTCAAAACCTATTTTTATGAATAATAACAAATCAACTTTATACAAAGCAGTTGGACATTAAAATTTTCATGGTCATTGAAAACAGACTTGGCATATCTGTGTTGTGAATATCTAATAATGAACTATTATTTATTACTTAGCTTCATTACTATGCATATTGGAGAGATCTAAGGTTACCTCAGACAAACCTATTTACCGTAAATTGACTGACAGGTTACTAGGGCAACTTTCCATTTTATTTTATCCTTTTTCATTGGAAGCATTCTGAAGTCCAGAACAGATAACCATTTGATTGTCAAGACTTGTTCTCATACAACTCATACCTCTGTTCTCTCATTCAGTTATATTCCCTTCCTGGTTTATTTGAAAATATATAGGTTTAGAGTCATTTAAGAATTTTGATCAGCAAACCCTCTATGTAACAATGCATTTACTAGGCACCAGAGTGGGACACTTAGAGAAATGTGAAGAGACAAAACAAAATATTCTGTAGTAAGAAGCGAGAAAGGAATCTGGAAATTTCTAAAATAAGTCACAAATAGATATAGAAATATAATCAGTTTACAAGACATGTGTTTAAATAAAACCAGCATCCATATCTTTTGCTGCCCTGTATGAAAGGCAGCATATTATATTGGTTGAGAGACCACGGTTTAAATTCTGGCTATACCCAGGGTTTAAATTCTGACGCTACCAAATAATGTCTTGGGCTAATCTACCCCTGTTCTTTAGTTTCCTCATCTACAAAAGGGAGTTAATAACCATCCCTACTTTATGGTTATTATTGTTTTAATTATATTAATGTATACAAACCTCCAGTAGTTTTACCTGACTCAGCATTGTGGCATTGTTATTTTCTACTGAGTCAAATTAATCACACTTGAACAACTTTTAAAAACCATGCCTCAAGAGGTGTCAAACGATTAAATATTTTTCTGTTATAAGGACTGAGAATTGTTCACTGCAGAGAATAAAGTACCACTTTTGCATATATTACACAAACATTTTATGCTTCATGAAAGCACAATAAATTTTCTTGCTGATTACTCATGTAATCTAAGGAGCTCCTGCTGTTTTATAGAGTCTTATTAATTTCATTCAAGTAGTAAAATTAGCACCTGTAGAGAGCCCTTTAAGATTTCTTAACTTTTATCATATTAGTAATAACCTACTTCATTTATCATAGAACAGTTGTTTTTCTCTGTCTCCCTGTCTATTTAGCTTTGGTGTTCTTTGTATTAAAATTTTTTTTTTCCAAAAAAAAAACAACATTGAATACAGAATAATATGGCAAGGAACTTTGGCCTTCAATTCAATCAGATTTAAATAAATCAGTCTCTTAAGTTAGCTAAGCATTCCAGACTTAAAAAGAAGGAAATTTCCCTTTCTTTTGGTGAATAGCAGACTTGGACACAACTTAACACAATTATGGAATAATTTACTGAATAGTACAGTACCGGTCTGACTGAGTTAATGAACTCTCTTTTGGCCACCATATGAAAGAAACTGAGGCACTACAAAACATTGTTCAGTGTCTCTTTTGGAATTATTTCATATTCAATGCATTTATATTTGTTAGGTTGCACACATATTTGAAATGAGCCAAAATATTCTGAGACTTCTTTGTTCCTTATTGAATGCTACATTCCAACACAGGAAGAGTTGCAGCAAAGACATGAAGATGGATTCAGTGGTGCAGTCTGAGTCGATGGGGCACATTGAAGAAAGGTTCAGGAATTAATGAATTTGGGTGGCAACTGGTTTTCAGGGCAGAGAAGAAAACATACTCTTACCAAATTCCTATTGCCAGACCATATGCTGGATGATTTCTGTAAGGTTTCTCTTTCTTCCTCATCCTGAATATCATAGAGTCTCAAGAACATGGCTTAGTTTGCTCTGCTGCTTCTTCTTCAAAGGCAGTATTCAAACAAAGGCAGCCTGAAGCCTAAGCTCATGTTTTTTCTCTTAAAATAACATATTGTTTCTAGAGAAGAAGGGAATTGCCTCAGAGAAAGCTAATAGGGAGTTAGATTTTATGTAGACTCTCAAATAGAGTTGCCTTGTTTTCTCTTCTTTCTCTCCTCCCTTTCTCTCTACCCTCCCATCTTTTTACCTTGTTTTGTGTTTTTATTTGATTTCAGTTGAACTCCCTTATTTCTTTTTTTTTGCAATTATTTTATTGAGGTCATAATGGTTTATAACATTGTGTCATTTCAGGTGTACATTATTATTTATCAGTATCTGTATAGACTGCATCATGCTGACCACCAATAGTCTAATTTTTGTCCCTCACAATATATATGTGCTCCTTTACCCTTTTTGTCCACCCCCCAACCCCCTTCTCCTCTGGTAATCACTAATCTGTTCTCTTTATCCATGTGTTTGTTCATCTTCCACACATAAGTGAAATCATGTGGTGTTTGTCTTTCTCTGTCTGGCTTATTTTGCTTAACATCATACCCTCAAGGTCCATCCATGTTGTTGCAAATGGAACGATTTTGTCTTTTTTGTGGCTGAGTAGTATTCCATTGTATATATATATGTGTGTGTGTGTATATATATATATATAAATATATATATAAAATATATATATATTACATCTTCTTTATCCATTCATCATTGATGGGCACTTGGGTTGCTTCCATGTTTTGGCTATTGTGAATGATGCTGCAATGAACATAGAGGTACATAAGTTTCTGAATTGTTGATTTCAAGTTCTTTGGATAAATACCCAGTGGTGGGATAGCTGGATTGTATGGTATTTCTATTTTTAGGTTTTTGCAAATTCTCTATACTGTTTTCCATAGTGGCTGCACCAGTTTGCATTCCCACCAGCAGAGCAAACTTCCTCATTTCTTTATGCTGAAGTGGTGAAGTGTTGTGAATACAGAATATACCCAAAGTTTTAAAACTGAGAAATATACAATAAAGCATGGAATCTGGAGTCAGAATTCCTAGGTTTAAATTCCAGCCTTAGTTTTTATTACCTTCATGAACTTGGGCACAGTATAGCATCTCTTCACAAATATTTTACTATAAGATGAAGATAATGAGAATGACTACTTAATAGCACTGTGTTAGAATTAATGAGTTAATATACTCCAAAATTTAGTATAGAATTTGCCATTTACTAAGTGCAATATAATACATAATATTTCATAAAACAAACTATTTCTTATTGCTTTTCCTACTCCAGATTATCCCCCATCATCCCTTAATTTTTTAATAGCATCACAGATGTTCTAAATCAACTTCTCTAAGAAATACTTTCAGAAAATTGATCTCCATCCTTCTTTTCTATCATTCTCAATTTGTCCCTTGAGGAGACATATTATGCATTATGCTTACTCTATTTCCTTTATTGGTTTGGCAGTGAAGTTCATTCTCATTGAGGGAATTTCTGTCTCACAGGTTATGTATATCCTTTTTAATACTTTTCCAATCATCTCCTTGCTCGTGCTAGAAATTTCTCTTTCTTCAGCTTTTCACTTGCCTTTAAGACATATATATTCAGTAGACAACTGGGTAGAGATTTCTGGAGTTTGGAATAGAGGTCTCTACAAAAGATGTAGTTTTAGGAGACACAGGCAGGTAATTGGAAACAGAAACGATACTGGTGGATAGAGTAAACACGATGGTGAAATAAGAGTTCTAGACTGAGTAGCCAAACATGTAAAAGCCTGAGAAGTCAGATTGGTAGATGGAAATTCATGAGACATTTTTTAGATATACACTTACAAATGATGCTGAGAGGTTAGGCAATATGAGAGTAAAGAAAATCTGTTACATTTACTGACAGTCTTTGTCTCCCCATTACAGTCTGAGCTCCCACTGTGGGTTTAGAGTGTAGGTAAAAGAATTGGCCTAAGACAAGGGGAATGACTTCTCCTTCACTGCAACTTGAGACATGTAGTAACACGTGACCACCAACTATTGTGGTTTTATGACTTCTGTTTACTCTGAGAAGCAGAAAGGAATTGAAAGGCAGCGTTTGAAAACAGTGCAGAAGGTTTGAAATTCAGATCGAGAAAGAGAGATTAAGATTAGAGTAACAAGGGATCTAAATAGTAAGGACAAAGGATCTGTTGAGATTAACAGTTGTCATGAAGGATCAGTGGTGGTTCTAACCTTGAGCTTGAATGTTCTCTAGCATCATCAGTCCAATTGCTGACCAAGAGAAGTGAAGAGTTTCCTTCATTCAGGGAAGAAAGGCGCTAAATTTGTATGGCTTAGGTTAATGGGCGACTATAGTTAATAATGCTGTATTGTGTATTGTGAGAGTAAATCTTAAAAGTTCTCATCACAGGAATAAAAATAATTCTGACCCATGTATGGTGATGGATGTTAACCAGACTTATTGTGATGATCATTTTGCAATATATACGACTATTGAATCATTATGTTGTATGCCTGAAAGTAATATAATGTTGTATGTCAATTATATCTTAAAAAAAGAATAATGGAGAAAAGAATCGTGATATAATGTAAATAAAGGTCAATTTACATTTTTCATTCTTAACTTTTCCTCTTCCAATTATTTGCATTGAAACAGTATTGTTCCCTATATTTTTAATTTATATTTTATATCAACTATAGGTTGCATTGGTAATTTTTTGAATAGTTTTCAGCTAGTGTTGCTGTATAATAAAATATCTCTTAATGGTGTAAAAGAACTATTTTATAATATACGTGAACTCTGTAAGTTAAGAATTTAACCAGGGAACTGTAAAAGAAAATTTGCACTGAACACTTGTTAAAAGTGGCAAGGAAGACTTTCTTCAAGACTATTACAATAGGATTCTAGACTATTGCCATAGAGAAGAGAGATTAAACTCAATTTCACTGAGACAAAAGGCAGAAGGGTTTTTAAATGCTGGGGAAACCCAATGGAAAAGTACTGGAGGACATTGGACGGAGGTTGGTCAATGTGATTAGGCCATCAGTGTTCGCTAATTGTAATTCATTGAAGTTAGAGAGATAGTAGTAATATCTCCTTTAATAATACTTCTGAAAGGGATGGCTCCCAGGTCCTTGATAAAGACATTCCTGGGTTGTAGAAGATTTACTTCTCAAAGGGCCAGAGGAAGAATTTATAATTATCTAAAGTAAATGCTCTAAGAAAAAGGAGGCCAGGGGCCTAGAGTCAGGAAGAAGCCTATCTAAAGTTTAGTCAAGCTGAGGAGAAATTTAAGGCCTTCTTGGTCAGCAAGAGGGTGAGCTTAATTATTTGGTTTGCACAAATAATGTGGATATAAGCATTCAGGCATAAGCATACGTTGAAATCTCTTTCGGGAAAGCAGAACACTAGGTGGTAAACACATATGAGTAGAAGTCAGTAGGCAGAGAACCCCACGTCTTTTTGATAATATGTATAATCCATATCATAATAGAGATCATCTGCTAAAAACCTGTATAATAATAAAGTACCGTATATTAATTTCTTTTCAGTTGTGCAGGTTTTACATTCTACGCAGGATACTGTAGGAGAATCCAACTCTTAGGTCACAACAAACATCACTTTATAAGAAGCCATACGGGCAGGTAAGATTTGGTGTGTATCCCACAGGTGTGCTAACAATTCAAATTCTATATATTTTGATAAATTTTCACATATTTGTAAATGTTCTAAATTTACAAGCAACCACGATTTTAAATTTTCAAAAATGTCAAAGTATTCTTAAAAATGGATGCATAGGAGTTTAAATTTATACTCTTTTTCAATCAGTTTTACGGTCAGATTTTGAGTCAGGTTAAATTTAGCCACAGACTTTCCAATCGCTGATGCAGTTATATGTAAAGAGTGAATTATTGCACAGCATGAATGAGATGAAAGCTTGAGCACATTCCCTAGTTTCCGTGGTGTCGTGGTGGAATGGATGCTCATAATTGCTCTTGATGGAAGTCAATGGTTTAGCAATGCACGAACCAGAAGTGATGATGGAAAGAACTACTAACAGAAACTTAAAATTTTTGTAGATAATTAATATCCTTTTTGTTGTTCAATTTCTTTGCATGTGCAATTTTGCTTTGGTCTGGATAATCTAATGAGCCACATGTTTTGCTGCTGTTGGCAAAAACAGACTTGAGATATAGTACTTCAAGAGCTCAAAATAAGAAAAAAATATAAATTCTGTATCTGATTAAAATATACTTGAGTAGAAACTTCCCCCAGAAAATCTCAAGCATGTGAGATATCATGAAATTGTGACCATGGGGGAGAAAATAGATCTTGTTACTTTATCAAGGACACAAATTATCTTTCTTGTTATTTTACAAAGTGATCAATTTTAACCAGATTAAGTTTGCACATCAGGTAGGCTGTCCTTATCATTTTGTAGAATGAAAACTGCATAGGACTTAAACTATGTCTAAATATGTGAAATAATCTCACTGAATTGGCATTTTAGTTATTTTGACCCTTAATCACAAATGTCAGAATAATCTGATTTCACCAAAAATATCCAGATAGCCATATAATAATACATGTATGTGTATATATCATCTTTCCATCTGCACACCTATATATTAATGTAATATTTTATACAGGTTCTACAAAAAATCAATATCACGTTATTTCTCTAGACAAAACTTTACATTCACTTATGATGAGTGAAGTGGAGGGAAAAAAAACTATGAAACTCACTAAAAAATAATATAGCCAAATTGAGCTGTGGAAAATAGTGTTGGAGATAAATTAGCTTAATAATTGAGTTTTTCCAATTCCATTGCATACAAATGCATAATTTGTGAATTACTAAGGGAGGATCTATGTACACAAGGTAGAGTAAATAGTCACTGGATTAAAAACAAGACACAAACTAGAAAATCTCAGATATTAAAATAGTTCATTGAGACTTGAATTTAGAAGTCTCTATACTAAGAAGATTAGCTGTCTAATTCTCAATACTATTAACTTAATGTCGTGTTGTATAGATTTAGTGTTAGATGCACTGATAGTTAAGTGATGTCTTTTAAGTCATCCCAATCCCTGGTCTCAGTTCTCTTTCTACTCTTACTTCTCACTATACTCCTTTGCCCCCTTCTCCTCCCATTCTTCCTCCTCCTCCATTGTCTCCTTTTTTTCTCTTCTTATTCAAAAAGTGAACATAATGTCATGTGTATATATTATGAGAAAATCTGATCACCTTAGCAGTAGTCAAATCAAGTATAATTAAAATTTTCAATTTTGCTTAAACTTGCCTGAGAAATGATGAACACATTTCACTTTAATTACATCAACATTGTATATATCATCTTTAGGGGCACTAAAATAGTTTTAAAATCAAATTAACCTTAATGCAACCTAAAATAAAGCATGCTTATCCTAATGATTTCTTGTAATAAATGGTTTTAAATAAACTAACCAATAAACATTTAAAAGATGCATTTAGAAGCAATTAACATATATTTTTCCTGGCCAGATATAACTCAAACATTTTCCTATCCTAAAACAGCAATATTGCATGACACATTTTCAAATTTTAATCAAAAGTGAAAACACAAAAGTTAATATATTCCTAAATACCATATTGGGTGCTATATCATAGTGAGTCTGGCAAAGGTTTGAGTTAATGCCAACTTGCTCATCAACTAGAAGAAAAAGAGGACAGAACGCTCAGGGAACTCAATATAATGCATTGCTTATCAAGCACACTGAGTAATAATTTAGTAGCTGCAAAGAATAAATACATTTCTCTGGTTCTTTATCATACAACAGTAATTTCAGCCTTGTAGGTAATGTGTCTTTGGGTTCCATCTACATATGATGTGTCACAGGTAGAATTAAAGTCTATGCAGTTAATAAAAGTTTCCCCATCAAAAATAAAAGCACTTTCTCACAACAAGGAGAAAAAGCTGACCCCACTGAAAAATAAATAAATAAATAAATAAAATAAAAGCAAGTCTCCCTCACCTGAATTATCCAGAAAGTGGATGCGAAATATTTTGTTCTTGCATTGTGTAAAAGTTTACATCTCTTTTCTTATCAGAAGGTGTTTACAAATATGTTAATCCTGTCTGAATTACCAATATATTCCAGGATATAAAAAATATTTTCAGAATACTAAATTACTCAGAATATAAAATAAAAAATATATATATATAGACAAAAATTACTTAAGAAATAATCAGTAACTTTTTATCTCCTCATTGTTTAAATCTTTAAATCTGTTTTCTCGCATTGTTTTCTATATGCATTACTTTTGATTACATTTTGGGTTTCACGAATTAAGTAATTAATTTTTATTTGGAGGGAGAAAGTGCTGGTTGTCTCTGCTTTCAATGCAATAGACCATTTATTCCTCAATGGAAATATGTAAACATAATTTAATAAATTTATGGACCTGAATCTTTGGGTGAGCAAATTTATTCCACAAAGTAAATTATCCCTCTAGTTTATAGAATAATATGGGTAGAGAGGGAATTAAAGACTCCATAAAATGTCTTACTTGTGGTGTTCTTTGCTGCTAGAAGTGCTTCCATTTGTCAAAGTAAAGATTTAGGTCATCTCTTTTGCACACCTGCTAGCATCCTAGTAATGAACAATAATCTAAGAAGTCAATCCTAACATGTCAGTGCTCTGTAAAGAAAATGGTGTTCTGTTTGGATTATGTTATGATGCCTGAATAAGGAAAAGCACACAGGCTTTCTCCAGTGGTATTTGTTTCTCAAGTTCTACTAATTAATTTCCTCCTCAGTGGAGAAAACCCTATTAACACATTCAGTTGGGATGTTATGCTAAGTGAATTTAAACATGACAAATAATAATTTATTCAGTGAGATAAACATACAAAGTGCAGCATTAAAAAAATAGATATTCAGCATTTTCTTTTGTACTTCTGGATTTGGGCATACATGAAATATGTTATTCCCTAAAAGATTTGAAGTAGAAGTCAGAATTACCAACATCATGGCCTTCAAGATATCACCCTCTTCTGATGAACTCATTAATGGATTTCCTTAACGTCCTTTTAAAACAGTGAAAAATGATAATAATAGACCCTAAAAAATAAAACCCATTCATCACTATGCTGACAATGTTTCCTCTGTTGTTACATAATTAAATACGACACTATTTATTTCATTCATTGTTATTGTTATTGTTTATCAATGACAAAATGATATATTGAAACAAATTTTCTTTACTTTCTAAATAAATTTTAATACACATTTAAGAATCTTAATTCCATCAATTTTCCAGGAGACCATTGAAAATACACGAACACATGTATATGAGAAAATGTGAACAAATTAACAAACCTGTTGGTAAGTATCAATTCCCTAATTTGTAATCATGTTAGCAACAATGCAAAAGAAGGAAATTTCATTAATTTAAAACACTTGCCCTTTGGATCTCACCTTTCCTGGGGTGCCTAGCCTCTACTAGCACTAACTTTATTTTATGTCATAGTGAGAAAGACTTCTTCACCCCGGTACTATTGTTCTTATTCTTCCATATAATAGTGGCCGCTTACCTGATGTTTAACTGAAAAGTGTTGGTAAACCAGTTCTTCCCAAAGTGCCCCAGAATTTGCGCAGATTGTTCATTGGGAAGATGTCGTTTTCTTGCTTGAAAAAAAGGATGATCAAAAATAAATTCATAATTGACTGAGTTGTTTGAGATTAAAACAGCCTCTTTTCGTAAAAGCCTCAGATAAATTATAGAGTCTAGACCGTGCCTGGGATTAATATTTCAGCCAACGTTAGAAATCAGAGTTGGGTTTTGATTTTTAATGGCTTGTAACACAGGAATGTCCGCATCTTCTCTGACAAATACATGCTCCTTGTAGGATACTTAAGGGAGACATAAGGCAGAGAGAAAACAAATGGGAAACAAGGTACTGTTTTATTATCTTTGAGGTGTCATTATTTTTGTGGGAAGAATTCAATGCAGGACTTTATAAAGCTGAGTTGAGCATGAGCCTAAGGCCAAAGGCTCAAGCATAGCCTTAAACCACAAAAGCCACAATCCAAATTTAAAGTCAGCAATAAAGACAACTTTCAAACTTTGTTTTTCCTGCCCAGTATTTTTCTCCCTTTATTGATGTTTAAGATTGATTGCACGAACGTTCCCAATTTTTCAGGAACTCATCCATTCGTCCCCTTTGCACTATGTCTTTGCAGCTCCTCCCATCAAGAAGCAAAGTCTATTTCTACATTCTTGAACCTGGGCTGGCCTGGCCAATAGAATGCAGTAGATCTGAAGATCAGAACAAGCCATTTCTGAACCTAGACCTCGAGGCTTGTGTGGTTCCCACACTCTCTTTTGAACCACTGTCTCTGCCATGAGAATAAGTTCAGGCTGTCCTATTGGAGGATGATCTCATCACGGATCTACAACATGAAGCAGAGCCAAGTCATAACACCCAAGGCCATTTCACATGACCCAGCCCCGCTCCACCCAACAGATAACTGCAGACATAAGAACAAGCAGTTGAGATCAGCTGAATCCAACTGAGATCAGCAAAATCAACTAGATGTTCATAGCCTTGTAATAAATAAGAAATATTTGTTTGATGACACTAAAAGTATTTTATGATACTAAAAGTGTTTTATGACACTAAAGTGTTTCATTACAGAGAAAGAACTAAATGATACAACTGAATGCTTAATTCCTCATTCCTTTGAACTACTTATCACATATGACATGGCTGAGGCTACTCTGCGTGACCTCTAGTGAGATGGTGTGCATAAAATCTGGGCCTGTCAAGCACAGCAGTTCAAGACCCACTCGACATGTTTGTTTTAGGAATGGGCCAAAGCTGGACCGGCATTTACCAGAGACCTTTCACAACAATTTTTAGAAAAGTCTTTCTCTTTTTATTGAGCTGATTAACCAAATTGAGAATGGCAATCTAAGAAACAAAGAGGCAGTGTATCCATGACAGAACCCTCAGAACCTCACTGGGACTTTGGACTTGCTGTATCTGAAATTGAAACAGGCATCTTGCTGGGCTGTGGCTCCCTCTTGAATTCTTTCCTGCAGAAGCCCAAGAACTCATTCCTGCGCTCTGGGCCCCATCAGGGCCCTTTGCACTCTGAGTCCTGCAACAAAACCAGTACTTTTTGATTGCATAAGCCAATTAATTCTTTAAAAAAAAAAAAAAACATTTTAACTGAAGCAAGTATTATTTGGGTTTTCATTACAATAAATCATTTCTGAGGATTTTATCACCACCCAGCTAGTCACATGGGAGAAGGAATTTCAAGAGACTGCCACAGATGTACTGTGGTCAGCCAGTACCTCAACAGCAGGTAACAAAGTGAAGAAGGAACAGAAAGCAGACACATGCATCTTTTAAGACATAGTCCCTCGTTTCCAAGTGAACATGTCCCAAGCCATTTCTTTGAATTTAAGCTATCATATTGTAAATCCCACTTTCCTTTGCAGCGGGAGCTGAGATTGTAAGTAAAAGGATAAGAAATTCAGTTATGACAAAATTAAGCAAAGACTGAAAGTATTAACCCCTCCACCTCCCACCCTTATTACCAGGCACTGAAGTTGAAATGATCAAATTGTATAAATCTTTCATTGGCAAACAAAGTATATCTCAGGATTCTATTTTCCATTATAGTACCTTCTAGAATGGAATAAGAAGAAATGTCAGACTGATAATTTTCTAGATTGCTTACAGTTATAACTATGCCATTCTGTTTTCTTGGGTGCCTTCATTTGTTTGAGTGTGAATGCATTCAGGGAGATAGCATCTTATATTTAAACCTTGTCAACTGTCAAACATCACATTGTAAATGACCCTCTCTATTTTAAGATTATTTGACAAAATTTGCCTATATAAAGTATCTTTAAAAATCTGATGCTCAACTTTTCCCAAATAGAATATATTATGTCTTACTTGAAATTTTGCGTGAAATGATCAGTTGAAAGTAGTCAGGAAATATGAAACACAGGAAATGTTTAATTTTCCAAGAGTCTTTGGTTATAATAGCTATTATAAACTCAGGAGTGTGACAGTTGATAAGTTTGGCACAAATGGTGCTATTAGAAAAATATGTTTTGATGACAGTAAAGCTTTTTATGTTCAGAAAGGAAATGCACAAACTAGTAAACTTAACCATGGAGAAATATGATGTGAAGTTGACTCACCACTGCCAGTGTTTGTTTAGTGTGAATCCGGAATCCTACTAATTTGCTCAATATAAATGAATGCTGGAAAGGTAGGCTGTTTGTCCAGAAATATTTTGAATAAAATACAGAGCAAAATATTGCATGCTCCTGAACTCAGCCACGCTGAACATGTTTCTTAAAGATATGACTTGTGACGAGGATCCAGCCTCTGAGCTTGCACTGCAGATGTAGGTTACAGTCTGTCTGTATTCAGCATGTTTTGCCTCTACATGTCATGGACGCAAGAGAGTGGAAACCAAGA
Source organism: Tapirus indicus (assembly GCA_031878705.1). NCBI lineage: Eukaryota > Metazoa > Chordata > Mammalia > Perissodactyla > Tapiridae > Tapirus > Tapirus indicus. Next base: position 133,077,368 of record CM062919.1, on the reverse strand, counting down.
GTAGGCTTACATTAATTCATGACTGTCATGAAATAAACAGTCAATTAGATTAACACAGACTGAAATCTTCTCAAATGTGGGCTAATTTCCCTTTCTCTATCTTACTTTAACACTCTGGATGTTTAGTACCCATCCATTCCTAGAAATGAATGTAAGTGAATAAAATACATGAAATTGTGTTAAATGAAGATCCACTAATTACACAGTTGTTAGTTTTTCATTTCATACTCCTTACTGTAAGCTTTACTCCAATTTTTACTTTCATTTTCATGTCTATTTTAAAAAATACATCATTAAGAAGAGAAAGAAATGTGTCTTTCTGAAAGGCAAGGAGGGAGGGCATTACTTTAAGTGGAAATTAAACTGGTATTCAGCATATTTCCATTTTCAATTCAGCATTCATTATTCTCTGATACATACGCTTGTCAGATCTCAACAGTGAACAATAGAGCATACTGTAGTGTTGGAATTGTAATTGGCAGAAAAAAATTGAATGAAAGAACAAATACAACAACAGAAAGAATAAAAGCTAGAGAGAGAAAAGGAAGGAGGAAGGAAGGGTCTAAAGTGTTGATAATCTAGACACCCTCTTTGGTCACGGAAATAAATAATGAAAATGTTATTTGCTGGATTAAAATTACACTGAACCAGTACTTGGATTTTCTTCAGTATATGCTCTTTTCCATTGTTTCTGAGATGGTACCTGTTTTATGGCATGTTAAATTTGGAAATGTTTAATTATAATGATATGTTAATGTGGCTTAAATTTTTAATATAGTTTAATATTTTCAAAATATCTGTTCCCAGATTATTATATTTGTTTCATTATAACATAATGAAAAATTTATGTAGTATGCATTTTTGATAGATTTTACAAAAACACAATGATGATCCTGAGAAATCTAACGATAGAGGCAGAAGAGGCCCCATCTCATATCTTCACTAGGGCAGCACCCATTAAATCTCACGGCTTTCTTAGATGTTGTCCAGCTAAAATTCTCACAGAACTTGGTGAAGTTTTAAGAAATATAGACCAATGAATATTTAAAGCAAGTTACTTAAAAGTTATAAAAATATTCTTAAAATTTTGAGTCAGAAGCAATTGACAGTAATGCCTTCTTCACCAGTTTATGAATTCTAGCCAAAATTATCATGGAATTTTGGATAATAAGCATGCAGATTAGTATTGAGTTATAGTTACCCCATTCTTCATGAAGTTTCTATAAGCTTTAGCGATAAGTAATAGAATCCGCCTATGGAAGTGATTTTCACATGCTATATATAGTACAGCCTATACCTGTGTTTGCACTGACATATGTACGTGTGTCTGGGGACATAGAGTAATTCACCATTATCCCTGTCAATGGGTGTAACTGTTACTAAAAGTATTTTTTTCATGCATCCTTATAATGTGAAGACATTACATATTAAAACTGGATAGTTATGAGAATCAAAACTAACATACAAAAAAGTTAAGCCAGAAAAACATTCTTTTTAATACTAATTTAAACACAATTTGTTAAAAAGTTTTGGGAGTGTTAGCACCGAGGTTTTAAATTTCAGCCATTATAATTCGTTCCTGATATGAATCATTTTCTAAATTAATTTATTAATTACAACAGTTAAATGTAATTATTCTACCTATTCAAGATTTTTATTATTACTTTTTAACACCAAGATAAATTCAGTGGAGGGTAATTAACATGACAATAATTCAGCACACATTTTCTGATCTGCTTGGTATTACAATATGCTCTCTAGAGTCCCAGCTTCCATATTAATCAGTCATTCACGAACTTACCTCCCTGTTCAGCGAGGCTTTCCAGAAGCAATTTAAAGGATAATATTTTTTTTCCAAGAGGAATTGGCAGAGGAGATGTCCTTGTTCTAATTTCTACTTTGGCATTAATAAAAGCATTAAATAAATTAAGGGGAAAAAGAGAAAAGCAGAAGAAAAAAGTTTATGAAATAATCCTGGGTACTAAACATACACACACACAAAATAAAAATCAAACATTTACATTAGAAAAGAACAGACTCAGGAATCACATGTCTTACTGAGCAAGAAGCCGCAAGTGAAAGGCAGATGCCTTTATTACACACCTTTTCCCAAAAATGTCAGTGCACTGCTGAGAACATTACGTCCAATTAGCGCTACCCTGGGCCCCCTGTGATCACATTCAGTGATCTATTAAGCGAGAGCTGGAAAAGCACAACATAGTCACGAATGCCTTTTTCTTAGAGGCTTTATCTGCTCATAATTACATGTCTGAGTTTGTAGAAACATTTCAAAATCACTCTTCTTTGTATTCCTCCTCTGCCCCAGTTGTATTTTTAATAAAAACAGATTGTACAAGCTTTGCTTCAGAAGAAATGTATACTCAAAGTATAGAAATGGAATTCTAGAGAGAGGTTTTTTAAACATTTGGGGGTTATAACTATCCATGAATCTGATGAAACAATGGGCACTAGTCCTACGAAAGTGTTAGTGTCCAAATGTTCTTTTTAAATGCAGATTATTTCATGGGATCTTATGTTTGTACTCTAAGCTAAGACGACACGCTCTGTCATTTTTAATAGATCATTTTTCCCCTATTAAATTTTGCAAGCATAGTGACTGATAAAGACAAATAGAAACATCGAATGTTCTATTTCTTTAACAATTGACAAAAATTGTTAACATGTTCTGTGAAAGAAACAATTTTGTTTTTCTGTTTAATTCAAATTCACTGGGAAGAATAAGGGGACTGCGTGCCTGGTCATGCACAACTCTTTATATGCACGTCTTCCTAGCCACCTGGATTGCAATATATGAAAAAGACTTATAGCAGGCACTAAATTGTCACAACTCTGTTCAGACACACTTGTCCCAAGCCGTTCTTTATACTGCATTCTGACTACTTCCTAATAGCCAGGTTTTCCTCTTGCTGTAAATTGACTTGGATGAAGTTTTGCCTCTCATGTAAAGGAGATATAAAGACTACCTCAATCTTAAAATGATTCAGGGGGTTTAGCATACATGATACCTTCTTGAAAAATATATTTGTCTTATAAATCCAACTGAATATGAGATGAATAAAAATAAATAATTCAAGAGCTGAGTAACTGAGTATTAAATTTCTTTTTTGATGGGTACTCAATCCATTTTTGTATAGAACTAAAACCAAACAATGAATATACTAAACGTAAAAAATTTAAAGTCATAATGCTATTAACACAAATTGGGAGCTTGTGAGAAGTAGAAATGTCAGCACTAACATCTTTAAACTTTTCCAGCAAGGAGCCATAAATAAATTGCCTAAAATTAAAAAACCAAGAAATAGAGATTTAAAAGGAATACATACATTTACAAAGGAAAGTGTCAGAATATCTACACATTAGAAGGGACAAAATGATCAACATTAAAATACGAAAGCATTCATAAAGAAGATTGTAAAAGAGAAAAGGAAGTAGCATGGTAACCAAATATCAAAGTTACATGTTCAATATTATAAAATTAAATATAATTACATAAGTAATACTAAAGAAGCCTGACATAATAAATATAAATGTGAGAAGTGATTTATTGAAATAAAATTCTTCATTTTTCTCTCCTTTTTTGATCACATTGTTGTGGTTATTTTAAAGTATATGGCTGCACTGATATCTGAGCCAGCTTTAGCTACGTTTCTACGTTCTATTTAACTTTTCTTTTTGATTATTTGGTTATATATTGAAACATGCTTTGTAAGCTTGATTGAATATGGCATATATGAAACTTTGTGTTGAATCTGGATAATATTATGGTTCTCCACAGACATTTAAGGGTTTTTTTGTTGTTTATTTTTTCTGGCAGACAGAGCGATTTCAGCGGATCACTTTGACTAGCTTTGTTTCAGACTTGCTTGGGGCTTCTCTATGTCATTTTTGTCTTTACTCCAATGGTGTGGTCCTTCCATACACAATGTGGAGCTTCTGGGGTTTCACAGCAAAGCCTGGGTTGTTCATAAATGCCCTTCTACTTTGGAAGACCTTGACCTCCATCCACTGCCTCACCTGTATTGTGTAGCAGCAAAAATACCTGCTCAGATCTTAGCCTGCCCGAGTCCACTTTCTGCTGGGTTTCCTGGAGTTTCAATCTACATATGAATGGCATTGTACTTGACATAAGCTTCAGAAAGAAAGTTTAAATGGATTTGTGGCTCACTTCTTTGTGGTTCCCTGCTTTTCAGGATTTTGCCTCTCATCTCCCAGGTGTTTTGGCACACACCACAAACACCAATCTCCATCTCCACAACTAACGAGGTTCTTACTTTAAGAACCTTCTGCTTAAACTTTATTCTCTTCTGCAATGAACTAGCAAATACACCCAGGGAAAAGACCAGAGTGAGTGTGAGTTTCACGTGGTTATTTGTCCCCTCTGTTAAAGATCATAGTCTCTCTTTCTCTCTTTTTTTTAATCGAGGTCATATAGGCTACAAATAACACTGTGTAAATTTCAAGTGTACATTATCATAATTGAGCTTCTGTATAGACTGCAACATGTTCACCACCAATAGTCTGGTTTTAATCCATCACCATACATATGTGCCCCTTTATCCCTTTTGCCCTCCCCCACACCCTTCTCCACTGGTAACTGCTAGTCTGTTCTCTTTATCCAAGAGTTTATTTATCTTCCACATATGAGTGAAATCATACAGTGTTTGTGCTTGTCTTCCTCTGTCTCGCTTATTTCGCTTAGCATAATACATTCAAGATCCATCCATATTGTCCCAAATTGCATGATTTTGCCTTTTTTGATGGCTAAATAGTACTCCATTGTTTGTATGTACTACATCTTCTTTATCCACTCATCTGTTGGTGGGCACTTGGGTCACTTCCTCATCTTAGCTATTGCAAATAATGTTGCAATGAACATAGGGATTCATACATCTCTTTGAATTGTTGGCTTTATGTTCGTTGTATAAATACCCAGTAGGGGATAGCTGGATCATATGGTATTTCTATTTTTAATTTTTTGAGAAATCTCCATACTGTTTTCCACAATGGATGCACCAGTTTGCATTCCCACCAGCAGTGTATAAGGGTTCCCTTTTCTCCATATCCTTTCCAACACTTATTATTTCTTGTCTTGTTAATTATAGCCATTCTGACAAATGTAAGGTGTTATCTCATTGTGGTTTTGATTTGCATTTCCCCAATAATTAGTGATCTTGAACTTCTTTTCATGTGTCTGCTGGCCATCAGTATGTCTTCCTTGGAAAAATGTCTGTTCATATCCTCTGCCCATTTTTTGATAAGGTTGTTTGGTTTTTGTTGTTGAGTTGTATGAGTTCTTTGTATATTTTGGAAATTAACCTCTTGTCCGATATATGATTTATAAATATTTTCTCCCAGTTGGTGGGCCATCTTTTCATTTGTTTATGATTTCCTTTGCCTTGCAGAAGCTTTTTAGTCTGATGTAGTCCCATTTGTTTATTTTTTCTTTTGTTTCCCTTGCCTGAGTAGACATGGTGTTTGAAAAGATGCTGCTAAGACCAATGTCAAAGAGTGTACTGTCTATGTTTTCTTCTAGGAGTTTTTTGGTTTCAGGTCTTACATTCAAGTCTTTAATCCATTTTGAGTTAATATTTGTGTATGATATAAGATAATGGTCTACTATCATTCTTGTGCACGTGGCTGTCCAGTTTTCCCAGCACCATTTATTGAACAGACTTCCTTTCTCCATTGTATGTTCTTGGCTCCTTTGTTGCAGATTAGCTGTTCACAGATGCGTGGTTTTATTTCTGGGCTTTCAATTCTGTTCCATTGATCTGAGTGCCTGTTTTTCTGTTAGTATCATGCTGTTTTCATTACTATAGCTTTGTAGTGTATTTTGAAATTAGGGAGTGTTATACCTCCAGCTTTCTTTAGTCTCCACATATTCGTGACTTTCCCAGCTTTTTTCTTGTAGTTGATTTCAAGTTTCATAGCACTGTGGTTGGAAAAGATGCTTGATAGGATTTCAATTTTCTTAAATTTATTGAGACTTGCCTTGTTCCCCAACATATGGTCTATCCTTAAGAATGTTTCATGTGCACCTGAGAAGAATATGCATTCTGCTCTTTTTGGATGGAATGTTCTATACATATCTATTAAGTCCATCTGGCCCAGTATTTCATTTAAGGACATTTTCCTCATTGACTTTGTGTCTGGATGATCTATCCATTAATGTAAATGGGGGGTTGAGGTCCCCTACTATTATTGTATTGCTGTCAATTTCTCCCTTTAGGTCTCTTAACAGTTGCTTTATATACTTTGATGCTCCTGTGTCAGTTGCATATATATTAATATGTGTTATGTCTTCTTGTTGGAATGTCCCTTTTATCATTATATAATGCCTCTTTTTGTCTCTCATTATCTTTTTTATCTTGAAGTCTGCTATTTCTGATATGTGTCACCTGCTTACTTTTGCTTGCCGTTGCTTGGAGTATCTTCTTCCATCCTTTTACTCTGAGCCTATGTTTGTCTTTAGAGCTGAGATGTATTTCCTGGAGGTAGTGTATTGTTTGGTCTTGTTTTTTAATCTATCCAGACATTCTGTGTCTTTTGATTGGTGAGTCCAATCCATTTACATTTAGATTGATTATTGATATATGAGGGTTTAGTACTGCCATTTTATCTTTTGTTTTCTGACTGTTCTATATTTCCATTATTTCTTTTTCCTTGTATTTCTGTCTGCCATTTCCATTTGGTAGCTTTCTGTGATATTTTTCTCAGTTTTCTCTTTTTATGATTTCTGACTCTGGTCCGATTTTTCTTTTGTGGTTACCCTGATGTTTGTATAAAAGATCTTGTAGATGAGATAGTTCTTTTTCTGATAGCCTCTTATCTCCATTAGCCTATGCAGGTTCCATCCCTTTCCTCTTGGCTTTCTATGTTTTGTTGTCACAAGTAATTCTTTTTGTGTTGTGAGTTTGTGACCAAATTGAAGTGTTTATAGTTATCTTTATGCTTTCTTTCCCTTTATCCTTTATGTTATAATTGTTTTCTAACCTATTCTGATTGAGAGCAATTTTCTGATTTTTGTCTGTTTATTTATTTCCTTGCTCAAGTCTTTGTAAACCTTTGCCTTTTTGTTTCAGGTAGGAGGGGTCCCTTCAATATTTCTTTTAGGGCAGGTATAGTGGCAATGAACTTCCTTGGCTTTTGTTTGTCTAGGAAAGTTTTTATTTCTCTCTCATATCTGAAGGCTAATTTCCCCAGATAGAATATTCTTGGCTGATAGTTTTTGCCCCTCAGTATTTTGAATATATCATTCCACTTTCTCCTAGCCTGTAAGTTTTCTACTGAGAAATCTGCTGAAAGCCTGGTGGGGTTCCTTTATATGTTATTTTTTTCTGTCTTGCTGTCCTTAATATATTTTCTTTGTCATTGACTTTTGACAGGTTAATATTATGTACATTGGAGAAGGTCTTTTTGGATTCATGTAATTAGGAGTTCTTTCAGTTTCCTGTTCTTGCATGTCCAGTTCCTTCCCCTGGTGTGGGAAGTTCTCAACTATTATTTCTTTGAATAAGATCTCTGCTCCTTTCTTCCTCTCTTCTCCCTCAGGGATAACTATGGACCTTATGTTACTTTTCCTAATCAAGTCAGATATTTCTTGTAGAATTTCTTCATTTTTTTAAAGTCTTAGTTCTCTCTCCTCCACCTGAATCATTTCTATGTTTCTATCTTCAAGCTCACTAATTCTTTCTTTCATAAGTTCTACTCTATATGTAATGATTTCTACATTATTTTTTATGTAATTAATTGTGCTCTTTATGTCCAGAATATCTGTTTGATTTTTTTTTTTTTTAGAACTTCAATGTCTTTGGTGAAGTATTCCTTCTCTTCATTAATTTTATTCCTGAGCTCATTGAACTGTCTTTCTGAGTTTTCTTGTAATGCATTGAGTTTCTTTATGACAGCTACTTTGAATGCTCTGTCAGTTAGATTGTAATCTTCTGTGACTTCAGGTTTGGTTTATGAGGAGTTGTCATTTTCCTTCTGTTCTGTCATGTTACTGTAGTTCTTCGTGGTGTTTGATGAATTGATCCTCTGTCAGCACACTTGTGGTAGTAATCACCTTCTCTTATTTGGGTGTGGCTTCGGTTACTTTGGTTCTGGTTGCCTGGTCTCATGTTCCTCCACTGGCTCTCCACAGGCTCAGTTGCTGTTATCCTGTGCACCACCTGCTTTCTGTTCTCCAGTAGTCTGGGGGTGCTGCTTGTACCCCTGCCAGGGGTGATGAGTTCACAGGTGTCACTGTCACTGGTGAGGGTTTGGGGACCCAGGGACTTGTATGCAGCCCCCACTGTCAGTGGAGTTGGTGTCAGGGGTGCTGCCACTGAGGGCTGGGTGCTCCTGCCCTACCCTGCCTGTTCTACTGACTGTTGCAGGGCAGGGCTGCTGCCATGCTGCCTCTGCTGCCCCATGGGCATTTGTGCTCACATGGGGCTGCTATCAGCAGCTGCTTCCACCCCCTGGGCATTTGTGTGCACATGCAACCACAGCTGCCACTCAGGTGTTCAGGTGCATGGGGCTGGGCTGTCCTCACCTCCACTCACAGGCCACTGCTTTAGGATCTGTGTCCTAGATTGTTGCCACTGGAGGGGTGGGGGCTGCTCCCCTAGTTTCACTGCTCTGCAAGGGTCTAGTCCACCCACCTTCAGAGGTATAGCTCCCTGGATCTCTGAGGCAGCCCATTGTGTTCCGTAAAGTATCCTCTCTTGATCAATGGATGTCTCTTTGGTTGTAATTTAGAGAGAAGAGGCAAAGGGAACCCCTCACTCTACCATGATGCTGACATTGATCATAGTCTCTTAAGCCCTGTCTGTGATGCTTTCTCTCAAATAATAATCAAATGCATTTTACTTCCATAATTGCTGAAAGAAGAAATCTGAAATGCACTATTTTTTGTTTATTTATTAGCACAATTTCTTTTGATTTATCAGGTTAGTTCTTTTTCTTATTTTAAAACTTAGTTCATATATTTTACCCTTTTGGCATATTAATAAAATTGTTGAAATGTATAATTTTTTTGAACTTGAGCCACAACTAGATATTTACATATATTCTTGTTATGCTAATTTATGATTCTCTAGAATCTCTGAAATTGGAAATAGTGACAACTGGAACAGCCACCTGGGAATCAGAGATGGAAGCTATATATTGAGGAAAATAAAAATTCTCTATATTATTTGTTTATATCTGGAATGTTACAAGAGAAGGGAATAGACAAATCTAGTTGACGCTTGTGTATTTGGGGGGTCTCTTTGTTACAGCAGCTTATCTTTTATCCAAAGTCATGCAAGACTTGCTATATTATTTTATCTGTTCAATGACTACTATTTCTACTACCAGTATATTATAGGGCCAAGATCATAAAGCTAGTTAATATTCATTCTCTCTTCATCTTCTAGCATAACATCTTACATAGAGAAGTTGTATTATGGGGAGATTTACATCAGCAGACCATATATTCATAATAGTTTGTGGAGATTAAATAAATCTATTCTTGCATGCTTAGATATTAGTCTTTAGATGTTAGAGATAGATAAGATGTAGATGCAGCTATAGATTCAGTATTAAGAACAAGGTCGACAATTTGAGAGCTGGTTGAATTATTTTTGAAAAGAAAGAAATATTACTAGCAGCAATGTTACAAAATAGTTATTTCTGTAAACTATTTTTTAGCATTACAAAATTGAAACAAATGCAGCTTTGCAGATATAACTGAAAGATCTGATATATTCCATGCCATGGGTAAATATACAATTAATGTTATTCAGAAGCTTAGAGTATAGTGTAAATTAAATTACTGTATCATACAGAAATAAGGGATTTACTTGTCAATCACAGTTAATAATTTCTAACCATGATTCAGATACATTTCCTAATTAGAATACATATATTTTTCAGGATTTTTTGGTGTGATTCTGTGTATTTGCCAAGTTTACATTGTTTTCTACATTTCAACCTAAGAATACATGTCTGTAAAGTGCTAAATAAAAGAAACAAAAATAGGATTAAGTTATAGTAGTTCACATTCTGAAAGTGTGCACTAACTTTATTTTCATGACAGTCAACCCAAGTATACATGCTAATTATAATGCACTAATCATTTTACCTAAGGAAATAGAGCTGTTAAAATATTCAAAATGATAAAAACAAAGTTTCATTTGCACTGAGTTTTTACCAGGAGAAATTTGACAGAAGAACATTTTCTGGGCAATCAATCATGGTTGTCTGCAATGATATTAATCACCTCATGGGCCAGGTTGTTTGTCTTCTCATCATCTTTGAGGCTTACATATTTAAAAACATTCTGCCAAGATGCTCTTCATGTAAATGAACCATATGTTAGAAGCTTACAATGTTGCAAAGGTGTTGTTAAGACTTGTTCAAGGTAGAAAGTTTTGCTCATTATGCTTGTATTTATTATTTAAGGAAAACTTACTCTAACTAGGCCCTTTATAGGACAGTCCAAACGTTCAAAGTTTGGAAAGTGAAAATAGCATTGACATGTTGTCATTGCAACTTCTTTCTTACACATGGTTTGTCAAGGCACGGATATGACAAAGAATTATTTCACTGGGATTTTTTCCTAGTTCTCAGATGGAATAATTATATCAAATGCATGCTAGCTGTATTTGGTTTTCCTTCTGGAAAAATCTGATATCTATTCAGTATTTGTCATTAGATAACTTGATATTATTTTTACTATTATCAAGTGATTGTTTCATCTACAAACTGGTTTTTACATGTTTTATTATTCACTTTTCATTTATATAATGAAATATTTTGATATGATTTCCAAAATAATATTGGGGATTCTTTTCTTAGAAAATAGTTGAATATCACCATTCAGTTCTGGTAACATCTGGCTCATAGAGCAACTGGTGACTGAAAATCAGCAATTATCCATTTATTCCCTGTATTTATAAATGAGAGACTGTATTAGGTGATATATAGTTGCTAACATAAATGATATGGTTCAGCTCATGATCAATAAAGTCAGTACAATTTAGTGCTAATTTCTAAATAATTATTAGGCAAAATGAACATATCAAATATAATTTCTAAAACAGGAATATACATATAAAACTCCATAAGAAGGTATTTGGTATAAAAGCAAACATTAATTACAAATTTAAATTTCATGATCTTTTAGCAAGGAATGGGGAGATGGACAGCTAGATAGAAATTATGTCTCTATTATCTATTTGTGTCTATGTTCAAGATGTATATTAGTCTGTAATTTTTCTTGCTTTTGATATTCTTGTCTGGTTTTGGAATCAAGGTAATACTGGTTTCACAGAACAAGCTGAGAAGTATTTATTTCCATTCTAATTTCTGAAAGAGTTTGTATAGGATTAATACAATTTTCTTCCTTACATGTTTGATGGAGCTAACCAGTGAACACATGTAGGGCTGGAATTTTCTTTGTGGGAAGATTTTTTAGTTACAAGTATCATTTCTCTAGTAACTAATGTAATTCAGATTTCTATTCATTTTTTGTCAATTTTTATAATTTGCATCTACTAAGCAATTTATATTTGTCACCAAGGTTGTAGTATTTATTGGAATAGCATTTTTCTATGTTGTCTTTCTTTTATCTTCATTAGTCTATTCAGGTATTTAGCAATTTTAGATCTTTTTAAAGAACTAACTTTTGGCTTCACTGATTTTCTCTATTGTTAATCTGCTTTCTATTTCATTTGCTGTGGCTCTTTATTTTCTTTTTAATTTGTGAACATTATCTTTATTAATTACCATATAACCATCTGAGGTAAGTATTCCCCCCACCTGGTATATCTACTTTTAAACTTTTATTGAGATATAATTGACATATAACATTATATTAGTTTCCAATGTACAACACAATGATTTGAAATTTGTATACATTGTGAAATGATCACCACAATAAATCTAGTTACCATCTGTCACCATACAAAGTTACAGAATTTTTCTTTCTTATGATGAGAACTCTTAAGATTTATTCTCTTAGCAATTTTCAAATATGCAATAGAGTATTATTAACTATAGTCACAATGTTGTACATTACATCTCCATGACTTATTTATTTTATAACTGAAAGCTTGTACCTCCTGACCCCCTTCACCCATTTCACCCACCATACGACCCCCCCTCCCCTCTGGCAACCACCAATCTGTTCTCTGTATTTATGAGTTTTGTTTTGTTTGTTCTCTTGGTTTGTTTTAGATTCCACATGTAACTAGAATCATATATTTGTCTTTATCTCTGACTTATTTCACTCAGTGTAATACCCTCATGGTTCATCCATGTTGTCGCAAATGGCAAGATGTCATTCTCTTTATGGCTGAGTAGTATTCCATTGTATTTTTATACCACATCTTCTTTGTCCATTCATCCTTGGACGGACACTTAGATTGTCTCCATATCTTGGGTACTGTAAATAATGTTGCAATGAACATAAATGTGCATATATTTTTTCAAATTAGTGTTTTTGTTTTCTTTGGATAAATACCCAGAAGTGGATTCACAGGATCATGCAGTAGTTCTATTTTTAATTTTTTTGAGGAATTTCCATACTGTTTTCCATAGATGCGGCACCAATTGACATTCCCAGTAACAGCACACAAGTGTTCCCTTTCCTCTACATCCTTGCCAGCACTTGTTATTTCTGGCATTTTTGGTAATAGCCATGCTAACAGATGTGAGGTGATATTTCATTGTGATTTTGATTTGTATTTCCCTAATGGATAGTGATGTTGAAGATTGTTTCATGTACCTGTTGGCCATCTGTATGTCTTCTTTGGAAAAATATCTATTCAGATTTTCTGCACATTTTTTAATGAGATTTTTTTTTATTATTTAGTTTTGTGAGTTATATATTTTGGATATTAACCCCTCATCAGATATATGATTTGCAAATATCTTCTTCCATTCAGAAGGTTGTCTTTTTGTTTTGTTGAAGCTTTTGTTTTGCTGTGAAGCTTTTTAGTTTGATGTAGTCCCACTTGTTTATTTTTGCTTTTGTTTCACTTGCTTTTGGAATCAGATCCAAAAAATCATCACCAAGACTGATGCCAAGGAGCTTACTGCCTGTGGATGTTTCTAAGAGTTTTATGGTTTCAGGTCTTACATTCAAGTCTTTACTCCATTTTAAGTTAATTTTTGTGCATGGTGTAAGATAGTAGTCTAATTTTATTCCTTTGCATGGGGCTGTCCAGTCATCCCAACATGATTTATTGAAGAGACAGCCCTTTCTCCATTGTATATTCTTGCCTCCTTTGTCATAAATTAATTTACTGTATATGCGTGAGTTTATTTCTGAGCTCTCTAGTCTGTTCCATTGATCTATGTGTCCATTTTTAATGTAAATACCATACTGTTTTAATTACTATAGCTTTGAAATATAGTTTAAAATCATGGACCATGATGCCTCCAACTTTGTTTTTCTTTCTCAAGATTGCTTTGGCTATTCAGGATTTTTTATGTCTCCATGCAATTTTAGGACTGTTTGTTCTATTTCTGTGAAAAGTGTTTCTAGGAATTTATCCATTTCTTCTAGGTTGTCCAACTTGTTGGTCTGTAATTGTTTATAGTAGTCTCTTAAGATCCTTTGTATTTCTTTGGTATCAGTTGTAACTTTTCCTCTTTTATTGCTAATTTTATTTATTTGCATCCTCTTTTTATCTTAGTGAGCTTAGCTAAATATTCCTCAATTTTGTTTATTTTTTCAGAGAAACAGCTCTTAGTTTCATTGATCTTTTCTATTATCTTTTAACCTCTATTTCATTTATTTCCATTCTGATCTGTATTATTTCCTTCCTTCTACTAACTTTGCCCTGTTCTCATGTTTTTAGTTCCTTTAGGTGTAAAGTTAGATTGTTTATTTGAGATTTTTCTTGCTTCTTGAGTAGCGCTGTGTTGCTATGAACTTCCCTCTTAGAACTGCTTTTGCTGCATCCCATGGGTTTTGGTATGTTGTATTTTCATTTTCATTTGTCTCAAGGTATTTTTGGATTTCACCTTTGATTTCTTTATCGACCCATTGGTTACTCAGTGGCATATTGTTTAATCTCCCCAAAAAGTGATTTTTCCACTTTTCATCTTGTAATTGATTCCCAGTTTCATAGCATTGTGGTTGGAAAAGATGCTTGATATCAATCTTCTTAAATTTATTGAGACTTGTTTTGTAGCCTAACATACGATCTATCCTGGAGAATGTCCCATGTGCACTTGAGAAGAATGTATATTTTGCTGCTTTTGGATGGAATGTTCTGTATATATCTATTAAGTTCATCTGGTCTAATGTATCATTTAAGGCTGATGTTTCCTTATTGATATTCTGTCTGGATGATCTATCCATTGACGTAAGTAAAGTGCTAAAGTCCCCTTCTATTATTGCATTGCTGTCAATTTTTCCCTTGATGTCTATTAATAATTGCTTATATACTTTGGTGTTCCTATATTGGGTGCATGAATATTTATAAATGTTATATCTTCTTGTTGGATTGGCCTCTTTATCACTGTGTAATGTTAATCATTGTCTTTTACTATAGTCTTTGTTTTACAATCTATTTTGTCTAAGTATAGCCACCCCAGCTTTATTTTGGTTTCCATTTGCATGAAACATTTTTTTCCACCCATTCACTTTCAGTCTGTGAGCGTCCTTATCTCTGAAGTGAGTCTCTTGTAGGCAGCATATATTTGGGTCTTGTTTTTTTATCCATTCAGCCACTCTATATCTTTTGATTGGAGAATTTAGTACATTTACCTTTAAAGTAATTATTGATAGGTATGTACTTACTGGCATTTTGTTAATTGTATTTTTGATTGTTTTGCAGTTTCTCTCTGTTTCTTTTTTGTTCTCTTCTCTTCTGGTTTGATGACTTTCTTTAGTGGTATGCTTAAATTTCTTGCTCATTATCTTTTGTGTATCTACTATAGATTTTTCATGAGGCTCCCATATGACCGTCTATATATAACCATCTGTTTTAAGTTGCTAGCAAGTTAAATTTGAATGCATTCTAAAACTCTATATTTCTAATCCATCTTGCACATGTTATGTTTTGAATGTCACCTTTTACATCTTTTTATTTTGTGTGTCCTGTAAGTAATTATTGTAGTTATAGTTATTTTTACCACTTTTATCTTTTAACCTTTATTCTAGCTTTATAAGTAATTTGTCCACTACCTTTACTATATATTTACCTTTACCAGTGAAATTTTTACTTTCATATATTTTCTTGTTCTTAGTGCTTTTTCTTTTTAATTTAAAGAAATCTCTTTAACATTTCTTGTAAGGCTGTTTTAATGGTGATGAACTCCATTATCTTTTGCTTGTCTGGATGACTGTTTATCTATCCTTCAATTCTGAGTGATAATATTGCCAGGTAGAGTATTCTTGGTTAGAAGCTTTTTCCTTTCAGCACTTTGAATATATGATACTACTCCATTCTGGCCTGCAAAATTTCTGCTGAGAAATCTACTGATAGTCTTATGGGAGTTCCCTTGTATGTAATAGTTGTTTTTCTCTTGATGCCTTTAAGATTCTCTCTTTATCTTCAACTTTTGACATTTTAATTATAATGTGTCTTGGTGTGGATCTCTTTGGGGGTCATCTTATTTGGAACTCTCTGGGCTTCCTTGATATGGATGTCTGTTTCCTTAGAGATTAGGGAAGTTTTCAGCCATTATTTCTTCAAATAAGTTTTCTGCCTCTTTGTCTCTCTCTTTCCTTTTCCACCCCCTGTAATGCAAATGATATTCTGCTTGATGTTGCCACATAGATTCCTTAAGCTATCTTCACTTTTTAAATTCTTTTTTTCTTTTTGCTGCTCTATTTAGGTGGGTTAAATGGCCCTGTCTTCCAGATCACTGATTCTCTTTTTTTTTCATCTTGCTTCAGCTTGTCTGTTATTGAACCCCTCTAGTGTATTTTTTTAGTTCAGTTATTGTATTCTTCAGCTCTATGACTTCTATTTGGTACTTTCTTATATTTTTAATCTTTTTGTTGAAGTTCTCACTGTGTTCATCCATTCTTCCCCCAAGTTCAGTGATCATCTTTATGACCATTACTTTGAACTCTTTTTCAAGTAAATTACTTATCTCCATTTCATTAAGATTTTTTTCCTGCGGCTTTATCTTGTTCTTTTATTTGGAACATATTCCTCTATTTTCTCATTTTGCTTCACTTTCCATATTTCTTTCTTTATATTAGGTGAAACAGCTACTTCTCCCAGTCTTGAAGGAGTAGCCTTGTGTAGGAGATGAAACATCGTTTAACCTTGCCCTAGCTCTTGGTTGTCTCTTGAACCTTTGTGACTGTCTAAGCAGCCTGATTTATTCTTGATAGGTCCCAGTTTTGAGGGTGTGCCAAGATCTGTCTGTATTCCAAAGGGAGAAATTTCATTTAACACTTAGTTTAAGGCTGATTGAAAGTCAGACCCTCAGGCACCAGCTTTTATAGTATGCAAATATATACTGTCATGTGGGACCACAATTGTAAACCCTGCTGGCCTCCAGACCAGGCAATCTGGAGGTGACAGTTGCAGAAATTAGGGATGCAGATGAGTGCATAAGCTCCTTTCTGGGCGATATTTCATAAGCTGTAGTGACGCCAAGGGAGAGCACAAAGATGATGCCCTCTAGCCTACATTCCCTGAGAACATCTCCGTAGCCTCTGGATAAATGGTAAACATGAAGCCTGCCCCTCAGGCTGAAGCTTCAGACAAGTAAATAGACATTTTTAACAGGAATACTGGGGCTGTGTTTCAGTCTGATGTCTGTACAGTGCCCTGGGGATGATAGCCTGCCAAAAACTGTCTCTCTGATTGTTTCAGTCCTATAGAGCTCAGAGACACAAGCTCCCCTGGTCACCAGAGGCAGGCGCTCAAGGGGCATCCCTTGTGTGGACTGTGTATGCCTTCAAGCTTTTGTGGGGCCACTGGAGAGCATAGGGCCTAGCAATGTAGAGTCAGAGTGCAAAAATGGCACCCACCAGTGCCTCCATCTCCTAAGAGAGAGTCCCAATCAGCCCTTGCCCCTCCAGCAGATGCATATGAATCTCCTTCATGTATTCTAGGTGCTTTTCAAACTACTGCTTTTGCATGGGGTCCTGGGATGAGTGAGTCATTGTGTGAGCCCTTTAAGAACAGAATCTCAGTTCCCTACAGCCCTCTGGTTCTCCTGGACATAAGCCCCATTGGTTTTCAAAGTCAGACATTTTAGGGGCTTGTATCTTTCATGCAGGTCCCGAGGGTTGGGATGCCTGATGTGGGGCAAATCCCTTGCTCCTCAGAAGGAAGCTTTGTATTTGTGAGATTGTTCCAAATTGTGGGTCATTGCACCAGAAGTGGGAGTTTTGGCAAGACCATGTCTCTGCCTCTCCTAGTATCTTGATGTGACTCTTTTATCCTTTGTTGTGGAGGAGCTCTTCAGCTAGTTTTCAGGTCTTTTTCAGAGGGAATTGTTCCATATGCAGATTTGGTGTGCTCATGGGATGAGGTGAGTTCAGTATCTTCCTATGCCACCATCTTGAACTGTCCTCCCCACCCCTGGAAGTAAGTTGGCTCTTTATTATTTTATCACCTAATGTGGTAGATCAAAACTTGTCATATTTGGTAAGATTTTGGTCATTATTTATCCAAATATTTTATGCTTCTTCTCTTTCTGGGACTTGTTATAAGACTTAATGCTTGGAAGATGGGTGAACAGGAGGAATTCAAAGAAAAATTCCTAGTTTTCTGATACTACAAACAGGGAGAGAAAGAGACAGGATGCTCTTAGAGTAACTTGGGGTGAATGAATATTTTCTGACCTAAGGGAATTTCAGCGGGAGTAGAAACCTGTGATCATGGAGAGTAAGTTAGAAAGGAGCATAACGACAATGAAGATTTTGGCTTGTGCAATTGCATACCGTTTGGTGTTGTTATTGTGTGCTTTACACTGTTTTTAGAGAGAAACAGCAAATTTTGTCTCTTTATATTTCCTTAGTGATCTTCTCAGGAAGTAAAGTGTATGTGATCGAACTTAAAAAGTATTTAAAGATAACAATGAAGTGGATCGAAAAAAGGATCGCTGAACTGCTATATGTCTGACTGATTGACAAATTTTGATCACATTTTTCCCTTTATTTCTGGACTATTTCACTCACATTAATCTCTCTTAATATTTGCTATAAATCAGTTTGAATGTCATCCTTATAATTACATGAAAATTTCTAAGAATAAATAATATTTTGAGCATATGATGCTTGAAAAGTAATCCTAAAATCTGCTTTATGGAAATATAAAATATCTTCTATTACATAAGTACAGTAAAGAAAAAAGAGCTATTTCTAACCTAAAGAAGATGAACATGCACATTATAAACCTGATGCTAAAAACTTCAAAAGAAGTTAATCTTGGAAACATTGTCTATGCTCTCTTTTTCTTTGTTGGTTTTATCCTGTGTCATTGTCACACCCTATCTTTATCCTTTCCTCTTTCTGTTTCCCTTGTATACTCAAATACACATTTTAGCTTGAATAGATTTGTGAAGAATTGGTTTCTAGTGAGTTTGTTGCTTGGAGAAAAGTTGAGATTTTGAAAAGGAAATGTAAACTTTGCCAGCCCAGCTTGACAAGTCTATTATATTTCATATTTAGAAGAAATGATTCATAAGATTCCTCAGATTCTCAGGACTAGGCTCTCTGTTCAGCAGAAACTCAGCTTCAGGGCATCAATTTGTCAGTGGGATTTTTCTCACTGCAAGTAACATAGATGTTTCCATAGAGTGAAATTTTAAGTTATGAAAACAATAGGCACAACCTACTGCTATTACTTCTTCTATCAGTATTGCCATCTAATAATAAAATAATTAACATGTATTGACAATTTATTATGCACTACGCAATGGTGTAATCATTTTTCATGTATTAACTCAGTTAATTCTCACACAAACAATAAGAAATAAATAACATACACATACCTATTTTATACCTGAAAAAAGTGAGGTGCCTGAAGTGTAAGCGACTTACCCAAAGTTACACAGTAAGTGACAGCATTCAGGTTTGAAGTCAGGTTTGGGCTCTAAAGTTCAGTCTGCAAAGAAACATTATGGCCAGTTTTATCCTCCAACAAATAAGTACCATCATTAAAGGCTTAGTGGCTGCCTGAATTAATTGTGGCAATATTTCTACGGATAACATTTGCTTTTTCAGGTTGCTGCTACGTAACATGTATAAATTTCAGGGAATATTCAGTAGAAATATTAATTAGTACCAGTGATTGTACTTAAAATTGAAATGCATATTTCTGATTATTGATCTAAATAAAGTAGAATATTAAGCTTCACATGGATTATGTGAACCAGTGATGTGTGACTTGTATAACTGCACATTAATGGGTATATTTAAGATTCAGTTTGTTGACGACATATATTTTATAAGAAAGCATTATCTCATTTTTTATAACTGAATAACTTATCTTCTGTGGTTCATTAGTAAATAGTTAATTTTTTTTTTTTTTTTTAGATTTTTTTTTTTTTTTTTCGTGAGGAAGACCAGCCCTGAGCTAACATCCGTCGCCAATCCTCCCCTTTTTGCTGAGGAAGACTGGCCCTGGGCTAACATCCGTGCTCATCTTCCTCCACTTTATATGGGACGCCGCCATGGCATGGCTGACAAGCAGTGTGTCGGCGGGCGCCCGGGATCCGAACCAGCGAACCCCGGGCTGCCAAGCACGGATGACACCACTGCGCCACCGGGCCGGCCCCAGTAAATAGTTAATTTTAAACACAATCCATTTGCTTTATCTATTAAATAGCTGCAATAAGCAAATTTGACATACTACTTTACATCATATCTTCATTTAACTGAACTTGAATATCCAGCATAAGGATTATGAAGCATTTGCTTTAAATGAGGGGCATAAAATCAATGGTTCATCTCATTTAAAAAAAGACATTTAAGCATACCCTTATAAAATACATATATGTAGAAGAATGAGATCCCAAAGTAGGAGCAGTCAAATGTCTGCCAGAGCCACGGTGAGCCTGGTAGTCAAAAGTTCTACAGAGCCTAAGTGATAATAAGAATGGCTTAACCAGTAGGATATTCATGATGTCCCAAGTACTGAATTATACTGGCAGCTTATTAAGATCTTAATGGATTTTTATAATTTGAAATAAACAAAACAGGATAAAACACTCTAGGTCTGTTGAACATCCTCTCTACTTTACCCACAGTAGAATGTTACTATTTCTCTCTGATTTTCCAGACCTAACCTAGCTCACAGACTCAGAACCCCTTGAACTCTAAAACACACTAAGAAATGTGTATTGTAGGCCTTTCTCCTTTCCGTTCCAAAAGGGACTTCTAGTTCATTATCATGATGAATAAATGCTGTGGAAAGGGAAATACCCAGAGTTTTCAGGAATTACTGATATCATCTCTGAAGTGACACTAATTATTTGGGCCCCAATTACCACTGTGTTTTGAAAACAAAACGAATAGAATCAATAAATGCATGCTTAAAGACCCTTTAGTGCCCTCATCTGAGATTGTGACTTCTATTGGAATACCAATTCTCATCAAAATATACCTACACCACACTTGAAGCTGTAAAGGGCAGTGAGGATGGATCTTCTGGAGGAAAAAAGACATATAAGATAGTTTATCCAAGCAATTTTTAAAAGGAATATGTTCAGATAAAATATGAAATCGTAAGAGAGAAATAGATAAGCAGAAAAGATTTAAAAATTAAAAAAATCATTTTGCTCAATCAATATACATAAATTTGAAAAACTTGGGCAAACTGGAAAATTTTCTGTGAAATTAATTTAACAAAATAGACCATAGAAGAAATGGCCTATGTAAGATTTATTTAAAACAAAACAAAGAAAGTTGTTCAAGAGATTCTCTAAAGAGTAAAATGCATACAGCGTAAACCATTTTATAAAAAGATTCCTTTAAAGAAGAGCTGACTTAAATGCTACTTAAACTGTTCCAAGCCATGAAAGAAAAACTAACTCATTTTTTAAAAGCAAGTATATATATATATATATATTTTTTTTTTATGAGGAAGACCAGCCCTGAGCTAACATTCGTTGCCAATCCTCCTCTTTTTGCTGAGGAAGATTGGCCCTGGGCTAACAACCGTGCCCATCTTCCTCCACTTTTATATGGGACGCCGCCACAGCATGGCTGACCAGCACTGCGTCCGCGGGCGCCCGGGATCCGAACCGGAGAACCCCGGGCTGCCAAGCGCGAACCAAGCCGCTGCGCCACCAGGCCAGCCCCCTAAAAGCAAGTATATTTTTGAAAGCAAAACCTGACAAATATTACCCAAATAAATACAATTACAATCTTAATTATGAATACTGTAGTGATCTCCTAAATATATTTCTACCCAGAGACTATGAATGTGACTTCATTTGGAAAAAGGACCTTTGCACGATCTTTGTAAAGCGACACCTTGCTTTACTTCAGTTTCTTTCCGTTTTCTTTTATAAAATAGGAACAAAATGGATCTACCTTATAAGATTGTTATGATGATTAACTATAAAGTGTTTTGAATAGAGGTAGGTACTATACAGACGTTTCTTTGTATTATTCTTGTATGTTTTCCTTAAAAATATAAAAATATTGACTATATAAATATGTTACTAATATTTCAACATTCTAGAATTTGTATAACAAATACTTCTTGGTTATGATGTATTATCCTTTTAATCAAGTGACGAATTCTGCTCTTAATATGTTACTTGGAATATTTACATCAATAATTATACTAGTTACCTAAGGCTGCTATAACAAATTACCACAAACTGGGTGACTTACAATCACAGAAATGTCTTCTTTCACAGGTCAGGAGGCCAGAAGTCTGAAATCAAGGTATTGGCCTGACCACACTCCCTCTAGAGCATCTAAGGGAGATTCCATTCCTCCCCTCTTCCAGCTGGTGGTTCAAGGTGTTCCTTGGCTTGCAGTTAAGGATCTTGATATGAGATCATCTTGGATTATCTGAATCCTCCCCATATCCTTATAAGAGAAAGGAATATGAATATTTAAGACACAGAGGTGAAAACAGAAGAGGAAGTTACAAGCCAAGGAACACCTTGAACCACCAGCTGGAAGAGGGAAGGAATGGAATCTCCCTTAGATGCTCTAGAGGGAGTGTGGTCAGGCCAATACCTTGATTTCAGACTTCTGGCCTCCTGACCTGTGAAAGAAGACATTTCTGTGATTGTAAGTCACCCAGTTTGTGGTAATTTGTTATAGCAGCCTTAGGTAACTAGTATAATTATTGATGTAAATATTCCAAGTAACATATTAAGAGCAGAATTCGTCACTTGATTAAAAGGATAATACATCATAACCAAGAAGTATTTGTTATACAAATTCTAGAATGTTGAAATATTAGTAACATATTTATATAGTCAATATTTTTATATTTTTAAGGAAAACATATAAGAATAATACAAAGAAACGTCTGTATAGTACCTACCTCTATTCAAAACACTTTATAGTTAATCATCATAACAATCTTATAAGGTAGATCCATTTTGTTCCTATTTTATGAAAGAAACTGAAGCAAAGCAAGGTGTCGCTTTACAAAGATCGTGTAGCCAGTAGATGGTGAAGTGGGACTTTGAATCCAAAGTGGCTGGCTGCAAAGTCCCTGTATTTCGACACAATGGTATTATCCTCTCCAGGGATGCTGAAATGGGATTTGACCAAATTAAATAATCAATCTTGCTTAAAACAGTTGATTTATCAAGATTAGATACATAGTTAATTAGCATGAGAAAATGAATCAGTTTCAACCCCTAAACCAGGATAATCCTGAAAATGGAAATAACAGTCATTCCTATTATAGGCAGGAGTAAACAAGGACATCAAGTATTCCTAACAGCAACATATTATCGTTATACTAGACATGCTTAAAAACACAATAAGGCAAGATAAAGATAAAGAAATATGAAATATTAAAATTTTCTGAGATATATATATATATGTATGGTGTTTTTTCCTAATTCCCATTTTCATTCTCACTCTTTCCAAATACAGTCAGTACAAGAAGAACATGGCACATTGCAGCGTGTTTGCACTGCTGTCATGACAAGAGTAAGATGAACCATGAACACAGTTTTAGAGCTTAAGTATGACTAAATGGATTATATATCATAAATGAGATTATATTGCCCAAGCCCTTCTCCTGGTTGCCATGAAAATGAGTCCCTCTCTTCATGTTAATAAAATTATAGTTAAAAATAGTCACATGGCAACGAGTAAAGAACATTCAAGGACAGAGCATAGATGATTTATTTCTACTTTAGGGAAGAAGAGCTGGGGAGATATTTATGTAGCAGAATAAAAGACTAAATCAGAGGAAAATGTTGGGTTTTGAATAAATGTGTTAAATAAGCCATCTAGTCTTCACATTAAATAAAAGGAAATGGACTGAGCCAGAATGCGCTGGGGTTTTGTGCACTCTGCAAACCTATAATAGAGCCACCAACTTTGGTTGTGGTTGGTAGACATAAACAAGTGTGTGTGGGTGTACATTGCCTCACCTGCCCTAAGGGACACCACTACTATATGGAAGAAAACACTAAAGCAAATAAAACAGAGAAAAAAATGGGTTACCTGCTCACAACCTGACTGAGTCCTCCACATGCATGCAGACCTCTCGTTACTTGGTTATCCACTGATAGTAGGAAGTGAAGGGACATGTCAGTTACTCTCAGTCTCAAAGTTAGTCCCAACTTTAGTTTAGACCATACTGACGAGAAGATGGGGTCTCTTGCAGTAGCTTATCCCAGGCTACTAATTTTGCCAGGTTGCTGCGTTGTGTTATTTTGTCTAGTCCATCATAATTTAGAGAAGATGGTCATCATTAGACTTGTGCATTCCAAGATGACATCATATAAAAAAATGACCTAGATTATTTCATTTTCTTCATAGCCTAAATACAATGGTAAAAATATACTAATTGAAAGATCGACTAAAATGAAGATTTAAAAAATCAAATAACTTTTAATTAGTCTGCAAAATATTTATACATTTTATTGAGATGGCGTTTCTTAGGAGGTTATTTCCACGGACATAGGTCTACATACCATATTCTCCTAGGAGAGTAAAGAATTGTTGTGTCTGAAATGAGAGATTTTTTTAATCAGAAACACAAAAATAGTTTGCTCAATTTCAGCATGAAAGCAGTTCCAGGACTTTTCCATTGAGACCTTCAATTTCAACTGAATGTTTTCCTGATAAATTTCCGAACAAGCCAATGGCATTCTGTAAGCATCCAATATAACAGGGAGAACAAGGTAACTGAATGTATACAGTATTTATTGTAATCTAAGTTACAATAGCAAACACTGTTACTTCTTCACTCTTCTGAATATTTAGGCATAAAATCAAGTATGTTGTTGTGGTAGCCAGTGACATCATTAGTGGATTCTGAATGATTAATCCTCTCCATACAACCTGATTATTATAACATGGCCCTGTATTGTATATGCATGTGGTGCTTTCTCACAAATTCCAACTAGGCAGTAAAGGAAGTGTATAATGGATGATTTATATGATGCGAGCAATGTATAATTGTGTTGAATAATATGCAATATACACTACAGAATTCTTTTAAATAATGCACAATTATTGG
The DNA here is from genome assembly GCA_031878705.1 of Tapirus indicus. Classification (NCBI taxonomy): domain Eukaryota; kingdom Metazoa; phylum Chordata; class Mammalia; order Perissodactyla; family Tapiridae; genus Tapirus; species Tapirus indicus. The sequence continues at coordinate 133,052,724 of CM062919.1, read as the reverse complement.
ATGATATTTTCAGCATATTTTTATAACTCGTATTAGGATATTAGTCCTTTTATTGTGCTATTTATTGATTCAGGAGACTTAAGAGAAGTCCCAGATTTTATATACAGTTTTTCTTTAGTTGTGTAGTTAGGCATTAATTATAACTCACATTTTTATAATGTATTAAACACAAAGTTATTGATATCCTTAAACCTGTAGGGGTACAAAATATCTTTCTACAGTTAATTCATGCATATGTTATAGTAGTATATATTGTGTTTATTCTTATTCTTGCAATGTAAGTGAAGGTATCTTAGATTTTGTAGTGGCCACTTTTAGATTAGTAGAAGTTGCTGTTCACATATAAGGGAAAAATGTTTAGATAAAAGCAGTAAATAAATGGCAATTGTCCCTGGCACAATCTTACTTTGGAAAACAAAATCTAGGTTATATACCATTACAAATAGATAAATAAATGAGGGACAAAGGAATTTTACTATAGGAAATCAAGTGCTGTTTTATGAAAAGCAGTGCAATAGAACTATTGGATTGTTTTATTAATTCATTCAAAAAATATGTATTTGGTGTCTTCCTTGTGCTCAGACTGAGGTAGGTGCTGGGGATACAATGATATGTACACATACATCCTTACAGAGAAACTGCAAAACTAAATAAGCAACTATAGTCAGATGATGAAGTACAATGATAGGATCCATTCAGGGTGCTACGGCGGGACATCTCACATTGGAGGAGGATTCTTTCCAATGAATATGGAGAAAGAATTTGAGATACAATCTTTAAAATTATGGAAAATATGTTGGAACTTCTCATAGCAATGTGAAATCTTTTAAATGTTTTGAACAGATGCCTAATAGTGTGTTTTCATTCAGAAAGATCATTGTGAATGAAGTGTTCATGGTGGGTGGAAGAGGGACAAGACTCATGGCAGAGAAACCATTTAGGGGCCTCTGCAGTAATTCATTCAACATGTACACAATATGTGCCTTCTTTGTGTTTGATAGTGTGCTTTATCACTGAGTACAGAGTTGAACAGGATCTAGGACATTCCCTCAGAAGCTTACACTATGTCAACACAAGAAACTTTAAGCCAAAATGAAAACACGAATATATAACTGGGTTACATCACTAAGTAGTAACCAAACACTCTCTCTGATGTTCTTCTATCTCTCACACACGTAACACAATGATATTTTCCCTCCCTCCGACCACACCAGAGGGTGGAAAACAAGGTCAGAATTCACTGCAAAGTTTTAGACCAAGAAACAGGCTTTTGTCTGATTGTTTTTGCCTGGGACAGGCTAGTTATGTTCAAGCTTGGACAAAAAGAAAGAAAAACAAACAAAAACAAAAGAAAAAGAGAGAGCAGACAGATGATAAAGTAAGAACCGTCTCCCAAAGAGAAAGCAGAAGCAGAGTGGAAAAGACTGAAGGACCAATGGTCCTCCAGTGTGTCTCCAATTCCTCCCCCAAACTCCGCATCAATGATGTAATGTGTCACTTAAAACAACCCACCATTCAACAGTGCTGGAAACTTGTAAGCCTCTGTGAACACAGGGTAGCAATTTAAAAAGTATGAGTGAAGTTTCTGGACAATAACATCTCTGACTGAGATGTTCCAAGCATGAACCTGTAGGGGATTTTCCTATGAGCAGAACCCTGGTATATCCTCTGTTGCTTTTATTTAAATACATTGTAAAAAAAATTGTGAAAAGCACTACAAAGGAAAAGAACAAAGTACTTGGAAAGATAATATCTGGAGGGAGGCATTTTATTCATATATGTTGATATATATTGGAGAGTCAAGAAATGTAGATGAGTAACATAAGAAGAATATTCAGGTGACATTTAGAGGCAAGAGATTTTTGAAGCAGAAGGCACACAATGAGAAACTTCACTGATATTGGAAAACATTTAGTAGTTTTAAGAAACTGAAATAAGGTTGATGGGGCTGGTAGTTAGTGAGTCAGAGGAAGAAACAAATGAAGAATTATATTTGAGAACATATAAGGGTCAAATTCAAGAGCTGGAATTTTCCTCTAAGTGCAATGACTAAGAATTGTGAAGGTCTGAGATTACATCCTTCCTTTAAGCTAACAAGTGAGACTGCTGCAGTTTGATGGAAGCTGGCGGAAGATATGAAACTCCTGAATCTGAGACAAAAGACTATTACTTCTAGCACAGCAGGCAGTATTTGCTTCACTTTTCCTTGGCTGTCGAGTCCCACAGGAGCAATGCAGAAGCAGGCCAGGTGGATGCTGCCCACACAGGGGTTTGTGTCACAGCTAAGGACCCCCAAGTTTAGGAAACCCCAAGTCTGTAAGGAGGCTGCTAACAACCCTGACTCATCTTTTCTGCAGACATTATCTTTTTTATTCTGGACAGAAAATAAATCTTCCTTGTCCTTCAGAGGAAGACACTTTCTCTATCTTCCAAGGATGTTTGCTACACACACATCCTTGAGAAGATAATCAGGAACAAAAAGTAATAGGAGAGTTGCATAAATGTCACAGAGAATTGTCTCTTGACACACTGCAAGCTATTTTAATTGATTGAGATATCAAAGACAATATGTATATTTTTAAGTGAGTGTTTTGTGTTCTGTGTGAAAGGATTAGATTATTAGGGGACAAAAGTGGTGATGGGGGCCAGCTGGTGGCATAGTGGTTGAGTTCACACACTCTGATTAGGAGGGCCAGTGTTTGTGAGTTTGGATCCTGGGCACAGACCTACACACTGCTCATCAAGCTATGCTGTGGCAGCGTCCCACATACAAAAAAGAGGAAGATTGGCAACAGATGTTAGCTCAGGGCCCATCTTCCTCAGCAAAAAAAATAATTAATTAATTGATTTAAAAAGCAGTGATGAAGAGATCAGTTTGGAGGTTACTGAGCTCCGTGGGAATAGTGATTGTGACAGTTGCATGTAACCTGGGGAGAAGATGATGGCAGTTTATCAAGGTAAGTGGCAGTGAGAATTTAGCCTTAATAAGACCACACATAGGTCACTGATCTGGAAAACCTGGAGAGGGTACTTAAATTGACTAAGAAAGAGATACAGGAACAAAGGTGGATTTAAAAGAATGTGGGTGTGGGGAAATGAGACTCATGAATTCAGCTTTAATAGTAAAATGATTAAAGTGTTTTACATGCATATGCTTTTTCTAAATGTCACTGAGCATATGAAACAAAACACGGTCATCTTGTTTTCAAACAGACCAGTTTTTCACTTAAAAATCATCCTGTTTGAGAATTACAATGTGGTTAAAACTCCCAAATAATCAAATGCTCCTTTCAAACTTTCTTTTTTATGTCTGTTACTTAGAATAGATAATCTTTAAAACTGTGTAGTTGATTTAAAATTTAAAATGGTGAAATGGAACCATGTAGAAATAACTCAAAGAGTAATTATTATTTGCAGAAGAATGTTTGTAGAGGTTATGGAAGTTAAAATTTCCAAAAATTTAGGTCTTCATCCTATTAAGATACTGCATTAGTAGAACTTAGGGTAGATTTTTATTTATTTTTTGTATGCCATAGATATTCTTTAGTGTTTACCTAGACAAGGAAAAATTTTTCCATAATTGCAATTACCCCATTAAATATTATAAGGTCAACTAAAGTCCCAATATCCCTAAAAGTATGGAATTAAATGTTGTCAAAAGCTTTAAGAGAATTTCCAGCATAGAATGGTAAGCTTGTCACATCCTATTCATAATGTAGCAAGATTAAATTGTGTATTATCATCTAATGGGGAAAAAAAGGAAAAAAAGAAGAAAGTTTAAAATAGAAAAGTCTCTCGTTATCCCTGTTTTTCCTTGACTCTTGTTCGTCTAGGACATCTGAAGATATTTAGTTTCATTGTTCTCTGAGTAGCTCATGAATATTTCAGTTCCAAATGGTTGAATGTTCTTTTTACTAGTCCATTTAAATTGCAGCACAAATATATTTTTTATGTGTGTTGCTGGGAGACTTGGTGATTTAGGGATATTTACTTTTTTTTTTTAACAATGAAACAGTAGACTGTATACGGACTATAACAGTTATGTTTATTTAGATTGCAGTAGAATGGATATATTGCATGTTTTCTTTAACGTTTAATAATGAAATAGCTATTTTATTTTAGTAATCATATGGAATAATAGTTTTCAGACATTCAAAGCGTTAGTGCACATAAAAAGAGGTTGAATTAGATCATTCTTTACTTTCTACTAAAAGAGATTTCCTTTGTGTCTCTTCACAACAGTTTTTTCAAAGGGTTGAAAGGGCATATGAAGTGTTCCCTCATTATTACACTCACTTGGACTTTTGTGTGAAATACACCACAAATAGAGATGGCCTCGAAGCCCTGGCTCTAAGGATATGAAAAAAATTTGATCTGACTGAAAGTATTTAATAAATATTTATAGCACATTTTTGTACACAGAAACCCTGATTCTCACATATCTTTATTTAAGTAAGATAATCCTGGGTGAATAAGAGGAAACAGATATTATGATGTCATGTTAATGTACACAGAACATTGCAGAATTAATCAAAACCCTCTAAGGATTTTTAAAAGCTAATCATATTGATGTACTTTTAAACCCAGGTCCAAAATGCATAGCGAAATGCATCTTACTTTCCAACACGACATTTTTAAACATGAAGAAGGAAAAATTAAACACTGACAAAAAGTACATTCAAATCTGGAGTTATTAAATAAATGAAACTAGTAAAATATCACAAGAAACAGAATAGAAAGAACAAATTAAAACATAGAAATGAGAAAAATATATACATATATGATAATGTAGGCTGTGTTGCTATCAGATTTTTCTCCAAGCAGAGTACTTTTCTATGATTGATCCACATGATCATCCACATGGAATTGACATGACATGCCTACTGGTTACCTAGGGACAAGAGAAATAGTATTATCTTTTGTTATTTAAAGAAAACTATGTGAAACTTTTAGCCTCAGGCTATAGGATTAAAAGGAAATAACTTTACAGCAGTTACAAAAGTAGTTTAAAAATGTCATTTCTTTTTTAAGAATTCAAAGAGTACAAATTGATGATTACTTTTATATAATTTATTATATTAGTCAGTTTGCAAGAGAACAATGAGTCTAAAAGAAAAATTATTCTGGCAGAAGAAAGGAAAAACAAGTTTCTTGGCTATATGAGATGCTTCTTGGCACAGTGTTCTTAACTTAGGGTTTTGGTCAGAAGACCCAAGAATCATACTGGTAGAGACTCAGTTCCAGCTGCTGATTCAATATATGCATGAGGTTTATTCTTGCAGGGTGTGCTGTAGTATAAACATCGGTTGCTCCTCTCTCATGGCTTGAGAATGTGTGTCGCAAATACACCACTTTGTTCTAGTATTAATGCTTGAGAAATGTTAAAGGGACAAAATTTTTAAATCTTGCATAACTTTTATGCATTCAATAATTGGTGCTCTCAGGGGCCGGCCCAGTGGTGCAGCGGTTTAGCTTACGCTCGGCAGCCCGGGGTTTGCCAGTTCGGATCCCTGGCACCCGCCGACACACTGCTTGTCAGCCATGCCGTGCTGGTGTCCCATATAAAGTAGAGAAAGATGCGCACGGATGTTAGCCCAGGGCCAGTCTTCCTCGGCAAAAAGGGGAGGATTGGCAACGGATGTTAGCTCAGGGCTGGTCTTTCTCACAAATAAAATATGTTAAAAAATAATAATAATTGGTCCTCCAGGACCTTTAGTGTATAAATTTTAATTTTTTTAAATGCTAGAGAAAATACAGTAATGCAATTTTAATACCTAATTAATTTGGACTACCGTTTTTCATACAACTCTACAGAGGATAAGATATAAAAGATGTAAGATCAGCTGGTAAAAACTCAGTCTACTAAAAGAAGTCAAAAGTAAGAATGATGATCTGGCTACATGACAGAAGTGCGAGGATCCACTTAAAATCTGCAGATTATAAATACAGAAGGATGATATAATAGTTTCCCACAGCAAATGCTTGTTATATGATTCCCTTTTATGACTCTTGATTCAGAAAAACAACCTGTTGTTTTTCCTCAGGTTGGTAACTTCTTTAGTTAGAAAATGTGTTGACTGGTATAATTCAAGTCTTATGTTACTGAGACAGTTTTCCCAGACATAATTTCCTAGGTGATGATTTTGTGAGCCTCAGAGACCAGAAATTCATCTTGACATTGAGAAGCATGCATAATTACTAAATTCTCAATTCCATTTTTCAAAGCAGACATATATACATGCCCACTTAATTAAAGAGCAATACTATCTCACCCCACCAAAAACAGTTGGCCTAAAAATCATGCAATAATTTATATCATCTCTGTTGAACAGAATAAAGGACCATGCAGTTTTTAATATATGCATGAATAAGCTCCTTTTTGCAGGGAGGATTAAAAAAAATTGTAAAGACAAACCATAGATGTGTAAAAGAGCGTGAGTGTGAGATTGTTACTGGCAATTACATCAGATGTCTCTGAAGAGTGTCCAGGCATGTGTGAAGAAAAGAATATTAGTCTTTCCTCATTTCCTTTGCTAGCATCAACAGCAGGCTGCATATTTTCAGATAATTATGGATTGCATGATGAAGGAAACAGGCATATTTTTTGATAGAAAATGAGATGAAGGTGCCAACAAAGTCTGGAAGAGACTGTAATGTAACGTGACTGCTGTCAGGAGCACAACTACCTGAAATCAAATACACTGGCTACCGACAAAGCTGGAAAAGTGAAAAATGTAGATGCAAGACATAGAAGAGCTTTCTAAAGTGTCTGCCTTTGTATATGAGTACATTGCTTCAAGGAAGGGCTGTGCGCTAACCTGTGTGTCCAAAGCAAATAATACGCATCGTGTCATAAGAAGACAACCAATACTGTGTTTCAAGTGATTTCAAAGAATAAAAATATTTGATCTTTATCATAAAACCATGTGACAGTTATTATTATTATTATTCCACAGAAGAAGCAGGGATACAGAGATGAAGTGATGGTAAGGTGACTTTATGTGGAAGATCCAGGGCCAAAACTGGATCTTTTTCTACCCATGTACTTCACTGCTTTTTCCAGCACAGTTTCAAATATAAATTAGAATGATTTTATTTATTAATGTTTAGAATTATTTACAAAAAGTAAATTATTTTAAAAATTCTCTGGAGTTTATACATTAACAATTATGAAAGCTATTTCATTTAGGAAGATTTAGTAAATACTGTTAAGTATAAATAGTCAAAAGTAAACATTAAAGAGAATGTAATTTGAGAAGAGAATTAATATTATAAATACTTATGGGAAGGGTAAACATGTTAAAGAAAAAGTTTAAAAAAGCTATGTGGTAATTATAGATGGGGAAGGAATTGCTCAAGTTTGGTTACTGGAGCAATGTTTTTTTTTTTAAGTTATTATAGCAATCTAGCCACAAGGTTATAAAAATCGAAGCACTATGAAAAAGTCTCAAATGTAAAGAATGCAAAATTATACGTAACATTCCTTAAAGGTAACCACTTTGGGCCTTGTTTCTATTTAGCTATTCTAGTCCGTTCTTTATAACTCTAAACAATACATTCATACTCAAGGGTAATATTCAATATTCTTAGCAACCAGTACAGTAAAAGCACATCCCTGTCTGAACGAATGCTCACTAGGCCTGAAGTTATGCCAATATTTGTCTCCTGAGTACCAGCTCTGTTTATATCTCTAGTTTAATTTACCATATAAAAACATTTTCTAGGAACCTCTATGAATAAATAAAAGTAATTTAGTTCATAAATGACCTTTTTTCCTTCATCTGTTCTCCTTTCCATTTTATTTATGACCTTTTCATCAGTTAACTTTAGATTTTATTGAGTTTTTCACAGTAGGATGATATATCAGCAAATATCTTAAGGATGCCAGGAAATAAGTGAATTCTCTGATCACGCTCTCTCTCTGTATATATATATATACGTGTAATATATATATATATATATATATATATATAATAGTTTCTTTATTAATTACCTTATTTAGGTTTTCTTTAGTCATCTCTACATTCATCTGATCTGTCATGGACTAAATCACCTACCAGCGATATGTTTCTCATCTCTTGTTTTCTGAGAATTTTATTCCATCAATGTAGATGCTCTGTTATCCGTTATATATTTTCTGACATTATAATATATATAAACCAAATATTTCCTGTGAACTGAATACTTTCTCATTGTAAAAACCTTCTATGAATGATTTTTTGTCCTGATTAAAAACCTGTCTGATACTAAAATTGCAATCTCTGTGTTATGACTTTGGTCAACATTTGTTTTAACTTTTCTGAATCCTTTGTTTAAAATGCATCTTGTAGTAATAAAAAGTAACATTCACCATGCTTCCACTCTCAGAAAACAGAGTAGACATCTTTTTCACATTCCTCCCACTAAGTACAACTAAAAACCCTTTAAATTATATATAAACTAAACATAAGAACACTGTGAAAGTTGGAGGGAAGCCTGACTGGCTAAGGACCTTGGATGCAGATCCAAGGAACTACACGTTGGTGAGTTACCTGGGTTTTCTTATCGACTCATATATCCCAGACTTAGAGCTGAAGAATTCAAGAAGCTGGAAATTTCAATCAGATCAGACAAAAGAAAAAGGCTTTCGACCCCCAGACTATAAAATCTAATGTTTTCCTGGCGCTACAGTTATTGTACTATTGCATGTTCTAACTTCATTTTCAGAACTGGAGCACAAATCAATTCTCAGCAAAAATAAAACATGCTTTTTTTTTTTTTTTTTTTGTGGGGAAGACCAGCCCTGAGCTAACATCTGTTGCCAATCCTCCCCTTTTTGTTGAGGAAGACTGGCCCTGGGCTAACATCCGTGCCCATCTTCCTCCACTTTATATGGGACACCGCCACGGCATGGCTGACATGCAGTGCGTCTGCGGGCGCCTGGGATCCGAACTCACGAACCCCGGGCTGCCAAGCGTGGACTAAACCGCTGCGCCACCGGCTGGCCCCAAAACAGGCATTTTAAAGTTTTAGATTGTTAGGATTCTTGTTCTAATTTCATAATGGAAGGAAATCTTTGAAATAGATTGATTTTTTTCTTAGAAAATTTAAATCCTTCTCAGAGAGGTATAGATCAGGAATTCTATTATGAATCATTATGAACAATAGAGTGGATTATTTGTTCTTCTGAATAAACATGTAGCCCTCGTTGTGCATAAACACATTTTTTTCTTTATTCTTTCTGCCTGGCTATAGTAATCTAAAATTTGGTTGTTGATATGGTATGACAGTATTGTTACCAGAAATGCAAACCATTAAACGTCAGTTACCACAAAAGCACAATTCACATTTGGCCTTCTGATAACCATAATCATATGTACTTGGACTATCTACTATATGCAGAGCACAGTTCTAGATTTGGTAGAGAATATAGAAGAAAAATAAGGTAGCATTCTTTTCCTTTTGTTCTGAGGATGCTTAAAATCTTATTTCCATATTATACCAACAGATGTCAAAATAATGGAGAAAAATATTTTAAAAGTACATACTGTGTTTTATCACCTGGTAGCTTCCAATTTTTTGTGCATCTCCATCAAAAAATATTTAGCATGCATATTTATGCGTTTACAAGGTCTGTGTGTGTACAATTATATTAACATATTATGTGTTTCATAAAAGACCTACAAAGTAGAAATGGAAAAGATAATACGAAAATACAATAAATTGTAAAATATATATATATTTTGCTTATTAAGGCACTTCATGAAGTAGATCCTTATAGCGTATAATCTTCCTGATTCTTTTGAACTTGGGAGTCATATTTCAAGTAGGTTTGGTAATATTTTGTCAGTCTTGTCAGATCTCGTTTTTAATCTTTAAATATGATTAAAGAAGAGTACAAGCATATCTTCTTGTGGTTTGCTTTTGTATTTCTTATTAGTATTATCTTCAACATTATGTCCTTAAAGTACATATTAACTGCAATACGTTTCAATTCCCTGAAAGAGAATAATAGCTGAAGGACCCCACATTCAACCCCTCCACATGGTGGAGCTCCCATTCCTCTCTTGGGATTTATCACGTACCACATGAGATGCACAGCAAAGGAGCATCTGACATGTGGCAGCTGTGTAGCACAAGAAAATATGCAAAATTTTATTTCCTTTATTTTTTAATAAGATACATATAAATTCTACTTCTAATATTTCTTTTCTGTATCTAGCATGTTACTTTTGCAACCAGTGAAATAAATGGTCACCATTTTGGAAAACAATGACATGGACTACAAATGAAAGAGGAACAGACAGAAAAGAGAAATAAATTCTGGCAAAATAGGGAAAATCTTTGTGAAGGACAGGATGACAGAGCTGCAAAAAAAATTGGTATAAATTAAAAACTGGTGAGAAATGGAACAGTACTTGAGGACCATTTAGCAATTAGCACCACAGGTATGAGCCAAAGGCATGGAATAGAACGGCCTGAGCAAAGAAGAGATTTTTGTTATGAGATTGTATTACTCACAATGACAAGTGGCCCAGTGGCTTTGTTTGTTTGTTTGTTCATTCTTTTCTTTAAACTTTATATTTTTTATAGCAGTTTTAGGTTCACAGAAAAATTGAGGGAAAGGTACAGAGATTTCCCATATATCCCCTGCTCCCGCACATGCATAGCCTTCCTCATTATCAACATCCCCCAGCAGAGTGGTACATTTTTTACAATTGACGAACATACATTGGCACATCATAATCACCCAAAATCCATGGTTTACATTATTGTTCACTCTTGGTGTTGTACATTCTGTGGTTTAGATAAATGTATAAAGACATGTATTCATCACTAGGGTAACAATTGTTTTCCATGCCCTAAAAATACCCTGTGCTCTGCCTGTTCACGCTTCCCCACCTCTTTCAACTTCTGGCAACCTATGATCTTATTGTCTCCATAGTTTTGCCTTTTCCAGAACATCATATTGTTGGAATCATACACTATGTAGCCTTTTCAGATCGGCTTCTTTCACTTAGTAATATGAATTGAAGCTTCTTCTACATCTTTTCATGGCTTGATGGCTCATTTCTTTTTAGTGCTCAATAATATTTCATTGTCTGGATGTACCACAGTTTATTTAGCCATTCACCTACTGAAGAGCATCCTGATTGCTTCCAAGTTTTGGCAATTATGAACAAAGTTGCTATAAACATCTGTGCACGGGTTTTTGTGTGGACATAGGTTTTCAACCCCTTTGGGTAAATACCAAGGAGTGCGATTGCTGACATGGTAAGTGTGTGTTTAATTTGTAGGAAACTGCCAAACTGTCTTCCCAGGTGTCTGTACCATTTTGCACTCTCACCAGCAGTGACGGAGAGCTCCCATTGCTCCACATCCATATGAGAGTTTGGTGGTGTTGGTGTTCCAGTTTTGGGCCATTCTAATAAGGAGGTAGTGGTATATCGTTTTTTTAAATTTGCATTTCTCCATAACATATGTTGTGAAGCACCTTTTAATATGATTATTTACTCTCTGTACAACTTCTTTGGTGAGGTGTCTATTAAGGTCTTTGGCCCATTTTTTAAATTGGATTGCTTGTTTTCTTACTGTTGAGTTTTAAGTGTTCTTTGTATATTTTGGATAACAGTTCTTTATCAGAGGTGTCTTTGCAAATCTTTTTTCCCAGTCTGTGGTTTGTGTTCTCATTCCCAAGACATTGTCTTTCACAGGGTAGAATTTTTAAATTTTGATGAATCCAGCTTATCAATTATTTCTTTCATGGATTGTGCCTTCAGTGTGGTAAGAATAAAGTCATTGCCACACTCAAGGGCATCTAGGTTTTCTCCTATGTTATCTTCTAGGAGTTTTATAGTTTTACATTTTACATTTAGGCTTGTGATCCAGTTGTCAATTTTTGTGAAGAGTGTAAGGTCTGTGTCTAGATTCACTTTTTTTGCATGTCCAATTATCCCAGCACCATTTGTTGAAAAGACTTTCGCTCCATTGCATTGCCTTTGCTCCTTTGCCAATGTCAGGTATGTATGTGGGTCTAATTCTGGGCTCTCTATTCTGTTCCATTGATCCATTTGAATGTTCTTTCACCAATATTGCACTGTCTTGATTACTGTAGCTTTAGAATAAGTCTTGAAGTTGGGTAGTGTCAGTTACCCAATTTTGTTCTTTTCCTTCAATATTGCCTGGGCTATTCTGTGTATTTTGCCTCTCCATATAAACTTTAGAATCAGTTGGTTGATATCCATAAAGAAACTTTTGGGATTTTGATTGAGATTTCATTGAATATATAGATCAAGTTGGGATTAGCTGATATCTTGTCAATATTGTCTTCTTATCTGTGAACATGGAATATCATTTCATCTATTTAGTTCTTCTTTGATTTTATTAATTTGAGTTTTGTAGTTTTCCTCATATAAGTCTTGTACATACCTTGTTAGATTTAACTTAAGTATTTCATTTTTTGGAGTACTAATGTAAATGGTATTGTGTTTTTAATTTCAAATTTCAGTTGCTTGTTGTTGATATGCAGGAAAGTGTTTGACTTTTGTATATTAACATTGTATCCTTCAATCTTGCATAATCAGCTATTAGTTTCAGGTTTTTTGTCAGTTCTTTTGGATTTGAACTGGATTTGAATTCAATGGATTATGCCATCTTTGAACACAGATAGTTTTATTTCTTCCTTCTGATTCTGTATGCCTTTTACTTCATTTTCTTATCTTATTTAATTTGCTACAATTTCCAGTACAATGTTAAAAAGGGATGGTGGGAAGGAACATCCTTGCCTTGTAACTGATCTGAGTGGAAAAGCTTTGAGTTTCTCACCATGAAGTATGATATTAACTGTAGGTTTTTTGTAGATTTTCTTTGTCAAGTAGAGGAAATTCCCCTCTGTTCCTAGTTTCCTAAGGGTTTTTTTTTTTTTTTTTTTTTTACCATGAATAGATATTTCTCAGTGTTTTTTCAAAACAAAATGCATTTCTCACATAAAATCCATTCTAGGTTCAAGTGTCTCTCCAATGTAGCTGTCCTCCATGTGGTGACTCAGGATTTAGTTTCATTCTTGCACGATCTAAAATCAACAAATAGTATGATGATAATCATTTTGAGAGAAAAGACTATCGGGAATTGAACACCTCTTAAATATCTATTTCTGAAAATTATATTTAAATTAAAGGAAGTTGCTTATTCATGCTTATCTTCAAAGGGACAGAGGAGTGTAAGAATCCATGTCTCCAAATAATGAGAAAATCCAGAAATGTTGGTGAATAATAGTAATGTCTGAAGTAAAATTTGTATTAAAATAATGGTAGATTCAGTTTTGGAACTTCATAAAAATAGATGAGAATGAATAAAGATATAGTAACAAAAAACAACAAACAGTATTGGAACAGAGATCTATAATTCTCCTCACCAAGGCAGGGAACCATTGCAATTGACGTGACAATGAAAGGGATGTGGGGACGTTTTACAGTAATGGAAAAAGATAAGACGATATTCACCATTTGCAGCTGTTAGCTTTCTTAATTGCAAAGATTTATTCTATACTTTTTGAAGAGTATTCTTTAGTTAGAATTTAGCTATGGAGACTGTACTGAGCAAGTTTAGATTCTGGTGAAAAAAAATTGACCAGAAGCAATCCAATACTTATAGTTAGGGCAGTCATATTAACTGGAGAATGTTTGCAATTTCTTATTATTAACTAATACAATTCTTGAATTCATTATTCATTTTTTAATTTTATATTTTGATGAAATAGTAACCACAGTAAATCTTATGTAAAATAATTCCTACATGTTTATTAATGGCAATACTCTGTAAGAAGGCGACCATCCTGAAGGCCATAATATTAGATATTACTTGCAGATATTAAGCTTGAAGATGAACACTGACAATAAATCTGTATGAATTGGAGATGAATCTAATCAGGTTTTTAAAAGATTTTTAATATCTGTCAACTAAAATGACAAATGATTTAGAGATTCAATGCAACTAAAGTGACATCAGCTGACAGCTGAGAACATAAGACTAAGAGGAAGTAAAAAAGCTCCACACCTACAGATAAATTTAACAGAAGGTATTTCGAGCTGGAGCATTTTTGAGCACACACTGTGCAACTAGACAGGACTGTTATTTGGTGTGAGAAGTATTACACTTCAAATAAATTTAAGAGGTCATAAACAGAATAAGAACATATTGCTTAGAAGCTATACCTATTATTTAGTGTTAATACCAAAAGCTGTGAAAGTCTGACATGCTGATTCCTATTTTCATATTAGAAATCAGCTCAACAGAACTGATACCTTTTTTGGAACTTTACAGCCTTCAACTATCCATTTCTAAATCAACAAACACTGATGAAACATTTTCAAAATGCACATATATGTTGTATAATACAACAACTGTGATCATATGAAGCAGGACTTATTCCTCAAATTGTTAAAAGTCACACGGACATCACATACACACGAAAATAAATGTTAATGTTTTAATTAGAGCTTTGTCATCCCATATTTTGTTTTCTCTTCAACAATTTTTTTTTCTTTTTTTTCTTGTGAGGAAGACCAGCCCTGAGCTAACATCCGTTGCCAATCCTCCCCTTTTTGCTGAGGAAGACCGGCCCTGGGCTAACATCGTGCCCATCTTCCTCTACTTTATATGGGACGCCGCCACGGCAGGGCTGACAGGCAGCGCGTCGGCGGGCGCCCGGGATCCGAACCAGCGAACCCCTGGCTGCCAAGCGCGGACTAAACCGCTGCGCCACCGGGTGGCCCCCTCTCTTCAACAATTTTAATTAATCTGTTATACATTTTTATTTGAATTACAATTAATAAAAGAAATTTGATGCCAAAGAACCCCTTAGTACATAAATGATGTGTAAGTCTAAACAGTAGATATTTAAGGTAACCAGTTAGGTCAATTAGTTGGAATTGAAAGTGTTACTATTGGAAGTGCTAACTCTGGTGGTTAATTACTCAGGCTAGCCCACAGAGCAATTTCTGATCTAGGCATCTTTATTTCTGTATTCCTTTTTGGCTCCTGGTGGGTGGATGATCTTTTTTTTTAATCCATTTTTATGTAAGTTTATGGAACACAATTTAGAAAATACAGAGAAAAGCAAAACTAAAAAAGAATCAATAATTCCACCACCCAAAGAAGAAAATCACAGTTAACATTTTGGAGTATAACTTTCCACTTTTCAGTCAATATGTAGTTTAGTTTGCCTTTTTTCTTTTTTGTATTGTCTGTATAAAATTTAAACCTTAAATTTTTTTGTTGAGGTACATTTGACATATATTAGTTTCAGTTGTATAACAATAATACAATATGTGTATATATTGTGAAATGATCACCACAGTAAATCAAGTTAACATCCATCATCATCCATAGTTACAGATTTTTTTTTTCTTGTGATGAGGACTTTTAAGATCTGCCAGAAAATTCTTTACAACTTTCACCAAAGCCAGAAAGAACGTCAATTTGGCAGAAGTTGAACCTTGAAGGTATTCCCTGATTTTCAAACCACAAATTCTAGTCTAGATTATGTTTTTGACAGATCTGTCTCTTAGAATTTTCTATACCTCTAGCTATCTCTGTGCCTTAGGACTTTCATATTTGGATCTACTTATTTATTATTGTCACCTTTTCCAAGTACAATATCTGGACTATCTGAATTATTTTATTTTCCTTTACTCAGGCTTGTATAGTCATGGGCTTAACAGAATGTATATACATTCCATATATATATGTATTATATATATATATATAAATATATATATAATACATATATATATATATATGTATTATATATTTTTATCCCAAACAAGAAACAAACATAAATACCCACAGTATTTGAGAAAGATAGAGAAAAGAATGTGTACCTTGAGAAAATACCTTCCACTGAAGAACAAAATATAATAGTTTTTACTGTCAAGGCAAAATAGATACATGTGAAAAATAAGGTAATAAATCATACACCTGGAGGGGAGCTTTGGGTTCACGTATTCCACTTCATTTCGCAGACGATGAGACTGAGACGTGTTTTTTCTGAGCTAGTCAAGCAGCCAGTTGGTGGTAGACTTGGGGCTGCAGTGCTAAGCTTTTTTTGATTGTTTGTTTGAAGCAATGGGATTGAAGAATAAATTTTTGGATTTTCCCGAGATTATCTTGGCCTTTAGCTGATAATTTCTTATTTGGTACATCATGATATAAAAGGATTTTATCCTTGACGTTGGCATTTTAGACCCTACTAATAAGTGATAATATTGAGGAAACAAGATGGTTCTTTTTCTGCCCCATTTCATAGGCCAAGGCAGATCGTATGATTCCATGACTCAAAAATTATGTCAGTCATTTCAGAACTAAAGCACAACTTTAAGAAAGAATGTGAGATTCTTTGAATTTACTGTCTTAATCAGGCTAGACTAGCAAATAGGAAAACATGACTTATTTACAAATTCTATTAACATATAATAATACTAGATAATGAAAGAAAAAAAAAACATCATCAACAAATCGTGGTGCATATACGCATTATATTTCCGTTATGAAGTTCTGCGAACTCCGAACCTCATGTTATGGGCTATGATAAAATCGATTTTGCGTTTCAGAAAAGCACTCTGATAGATTAAAAGGGGGCAAACTAGGGCTGGTCCGGTGGCATAATAGTTAGGTTTGTGTGCTCCACTTCAGCAGCCCAGGGTTCAGAGGTTTGGACTCCAGGCATGGACCTATGCACTGCTTATCAAGCCAAGCTGTGGCAGGCATCCCACATATAATGTAGAAGAAGGTGGGTATGGATGTTAGCCCAGGGCCAGTCTTTCTCAGCAAAAAGAGGAGGGTTGGCAACAGATGTTAGCTCAGGGCTAATTTTCCCCACCAGAAAAAAAAAAGGCGGAGAAGGCAAACTAATGGCTGGATTACCGGTTATAGGCTTCTGAAATAACATAGGCAAGAAATGAAATGAACCTGAGCTAAGGCAATAGCAGTGGGGGTGAAAAAAGTAGGATTAATATTAAAATGATGTAGAATTGAGTAGTGATGTAGAAATTGGATAATTGGGCCTACCACTCAAGAGAGTCCCAGCTAAAAGGTGCAGGCTTGTGAGTGATACATGTGGAGATAGCAGTGCATGGGAATGGGTGAGAATTCCTAGAAGTAAGTGCAAATAATAGATAATACTAAATAAAAATAGGCAAAATCATAAGAGGAAAAAAAAAATAAATAGGAAAAGAGAGAGAAGAATCAAAGGAAGATGCCACCAGAGTAAAGAGTTATAAGGAAGGAGGTGACGATGTCAGCTGTTGTTGACACTATGAGATCTCAGGCATTATCTCTCCAGCCCTGCCATTTTCTGCTGCTAGAATGTGTCATAATTCTTCATTTTAAAATCCATCCTATCTTCTTTCATACAACACATCTTTAACTCCTTAGGATTTGTCTCAGCCATTCTATTGTGTTATCTTTGAGTAATTTTTATAATCTCCATTTTCCTTTTCTGTAAAATATGATTACTTTATAGTGGGAAAATACAAATACTTATCAGCAGATTGTTGTCAGGATTACAGGAAATAATGCACATAAAAAGTTCTTTGCAATGTCTGGAACCTGGAGAGCTCTGAAAAGTCCATGGCTATTTAAATGATTTACTCAGTTCACCATTTCAAATGCTAACCTCTTCCGCAAACATTCTCCCAAACACAGCCAGAGATAATGTTTTACCAGCCATCTGGGCATCCCTCAGCCCAGTCAAGTTGACACATAAAATTAACCATCACATTTCCTTTACTTTTTAAAGCAGGTTTAGTTTTGTTATCTTAACATAATTTTAACAGCTACTTTGAAGTCTTGGTCTGTTAAATCCAACATCTGTTTGCTCTCAAAGCCATTTTCCCTTGCCTGCTTTTTTTCCAGTCAATGGGTCACTTTTTTCTGTTACTTTGCATGTCTTGTAATTTTTTATTTAAAACTAGACATTTTAGGAAATATATTGTAGTAACTCTGATGTTGCCACTACCCTTGGGGATTGTTATTACTTTTCACTTGTTATTTGTTTAGTGACTGGCTGGATTATTGTAGTGAAGTCTATTTCCAGTGTGTTGTGAAGCCTCCAACATTGTTCACCAGATGGCACAGTCTTGGACTTGAGAACGGTCACCCTGGGGTGACAGAGGTTTTCATAGGGTTCTCTTTGGTAAGATCTTACTCTTACCACACTCTGCTGTTGTTATGCTCCCCTACCTGGTGACTGATTGTTCTATTTTTTTAAAATAGTGCTCTGGGGAATATTTTGCTCCAAAGACAAAGTCAACTAAAATCAGGCTTCTTTATAAGGACATTTTTTGATGTCAGTCAATGTTTGAGATTTGTTGTAACCCCAGGAGGGTTCTTCTTAGCTCTGTCTTTCCCTGGATCTCTCTGATAAACTATTTAGCCTATGGTTTAGCTTATATCTCTAATGAAGTTAAAAATCTCACCTTAACTTCTTTGCTGCAAAACTTCCATTGTTTTTTGAGAACACCCTTTGTCTTGAAATTTGCTACACTGTGCTTTGGTTAAACTCAGTTATTTGGGGAAAAGCTTCATAGCTGTGTCAAGGGTCCCGCCTCTCCCCTGCACAAAACTTCTGAGTTATGGCTGGCTCTGTATCTGGGTTTGGGGACAGTGATGTGCTTCACTCAAAGAGAGAGGCCTGCCTAAAGAGCTGGGCAGTGGGTGAGGGACAGTAGCATCTGATCTTCTTAGCTTGCCTCTCCCAGGATATACATACACACGCAAATCATTTGACCTAGAAATCCTACCAGAGGGAATAACTTATGAAAAAAAATTAGGATAAACGTCTAACTGTAAAACTACTGGGTGTGCATTTTATAACTGACTAAACATTATAAAATTGCTTTCTGTAAGTGTTAAATATATTAACATATCCAAAAATGGATAAGAAGTGACCATTTTCTCACACTCCCACCAACTTTAATATAAAGCTTTAAAATGTTTACAGTATGGTTTATGAAAAATGGCATGTCTCAGTCTGAAAAACTAAAATTTAATGATGGGTGAGGGTGAACATCTTTACAAATATTTATTTTCATTTTGTGACTTCCTCCTGGAAACTTCTTTTTTATATCATTGTCCTATAAAATTACTAGAAGATAAAATCAAAGACATTTCTTAAAACTTAGGACAAAATGAAATTGTAATAGAAGGCCCTCTTTCTCTTTCTTTCTGTCTGTGTGTGTATGTGTGTGTGTGTGTGTGTGTGTGTATATATTACTTTATATATTTAACTTTATTATTTATATTAGAGTTATTTCAGGGAGGCCCTTTTAGGTTTAGAGAAAAACTTAACGGAAAGTGCAGAGAATTCCTATATCCATCCACGACCCCCCCACCTCCAGTTACTTCTATTAACATCTTGCATTTATGTAGTACATTTGTTACAACTGGTGAGCCAATATTTATACATTATTATTAACCAAAGTCCATATTTTACATTACAGTTCACTCTTTGTCATTCATTCTATGATTTTTGACAAATGTTTAATGACATGTGTTCACCATTACAATATTATACAGAATAGTTTCACTGCTTTAAAAGTCCCCATGCTTTGCCTATTCATCCCTCCAACCTCCCCCAAACTTCTGGCAACTACTTACCATTTACTGTTTCCATATTTTTGTCTTTTCCAGAATGTTATGTAGTTGGAATCATACCATATGAAGGTTTTTCAGATTGGCTTCTTTCACTTAGTCATACGCATCTAAGTCTCCCCTATGTCTTTTCACGGCTTCATAGCTCATTTATTTTTAGTACTGAATAATATTCCACTGTCTGGATATACCCCATTTATTTATTCATTCACCTACTCAAGAACGTCTTGGTTGCTTCCAATTTTTAGCCATTATAAATAAAGCTACAGTAAATATTTGAGTGCTGGTTTTATGTGAATATAAGTTCCCGACTCATCTGGGTAAATACCAAGGAGCACGATTGCTGGACCTTTTGGTAAGAATATACTTAATTTTGTAAGAAACTGCCAAACTGTCTTCCAAAGTGGCTTACCATTTTGCACTCCCACCTGCAATGAGTGAGAGTTCCTGTTGCTCCACATTCTCATCAGCATTTGGTGTTGTCAGCGTTTTGAATTTTAGCCACTCTATTATGTGTGTAGTGGTTTCTCACTGTTGCTTTAATTTGTTATTTCCTAATGACGTGTGATGTGGAACATCTTTTCGAATGCTATTTGCCACATAGCATATCTTCTTTGCTGAGGTGTCTGTTCAGATCTTTTGCTCAATTTCTAATTGGGTTATTTTTGCACTACTGAGTTTTAAGAGTTATTTGTATATTTTGGAGACCAATCTTTTATCAGATATGTGTCCTGTAAATATTTACTCCCAGTCAGTAGCTTGCTTTTGCAGAGCAGAAGATTTTAATTTTAATGACATCCAATTTATCAATTTTTTTCTTTCATGGATCCAGCATTTGGTGTGTTTATTGGAATTCATAGCCAAACCTAAGGTCATCTAGATAGTCTTTTTTTTTTTTTCCCTCAGGAAGATTCATCCTGAGCTAATATCTGTTGCCAATCCTCTTTTTTTGGCTTGAAGAAGATTAGTTCTGGGCTAACATCTATGCCAATCTTCCTTCATTTTGTATGTGGGTCACTGTCACAGCATGGCTGATGAGTGGGGTCCATGCCTAGGATCTGAACCTGCAAACCCAAGCCGCTGAGGCAGAGCATGCTGAATTTGACCACTATGCCAGGGGGCTGGCCCCCTAGATAGTTTTATACATATGGTTTCTAAAGAATTTTTTTTCCTTTAATTATTCCTCTTCTTCTTGCTTTTAAGGATGCAATATCTTCAATATGTCTCTGAGGATTCTAATTTCATAGGTATTTTTTTTTAAGTTATCTTCTACTCCCTAGTTGTCTCTGATTACTTCAGGGTTAGTTTCTCCATTTCAGTGTTTGTCTTTTGTGTTTCTTGTGTTCCAAACCAAAGTGATACATCCTGAATATTAATTCATCTTTAGGGAATGAACAATTAGGTAGAATTTCACAATACAGTCAAAGGGAATTTCCTATGCTGCCATAAACTGTTTTCCCAAAATTTCTTCCTCTTGGCTGGGAAACTTCATGACAACAAAAGCGGGGTGTGATAGCCCACCTGTTTTATTTGAATGTATTCAGGCAGGGAGCTGACTGTTTGTTAGATTGCCTCCCTCTCCCATAAGTTTGAATTCCTGGTGCCAGGTAGAAATGAAATAATTTGTGGAATAGCTGTTGTGTACAGAAATCTTTAATTAATACTTACTGTTTCAGTCCCATACCTAATTCTTCACCTCCATACTTAACTTCAAACTGGTCATCTCACAAGACTTCAGCAAAGAGCATTCACTACCAATTCTGCTGCTTCCATTGCCAGTCCATCTTCACCCCCAGCTGCCACCCAAGTCCTGATGTGTAACTCTGACATTCTGTTACATTTCCTCTGCTGAAGTGCTCCTATCCCCCTTGTACTCTATGCCACACGTACAGTGGGAATTTAGGATAGCATTTGAGTGTTGGTGTGCATCCCACTATCTTGACCTGGAAGCCTAAGGATTTTAAAATATTCTTTATGTCTTAGAAATTGTAAAGTTCCCACATGAAAATAAAAAGAAAGAAAAACAAGTGCCAAGAAAGTATTGCTGAGTTAGTATAATCACTGTGGGATTTCACAGACTTTGGTTTATATGTGACATTAAGATATAAACTATTGAAACAAAGAATGACATAAAGGCTCTATTGGGCAGTAGATTTCACTCTCAAAACAAGTATAACTAAAGTTATAAATTATTTAAAGTACTGCTGAGAAGACAGAAATGAAAATAGTTTCTTAAATCATATTTTTTTAAAATTTATTTAGAAGTAGAAAATAACAGATTAAAACAGTAAAGCCTGTGGTAAAAGCACTATTTGACAATGTGTATTAATCCTCATACATAGTTAGACATACAAGTAAGTGATTTAATTACAATTACTTTTTTGGAGGTAGTTTTGAAAAACTCTAAATTGGTCATAGATTTCTTAAAATTTTTATTTTAACACTAAACACATGCATACCTAAAATTATATTGATTAATTAATACTACAGTAGTTCCACCTTATCCGTGGGGGATACTTTCCAAGACCCACAGTGTATGCCTGAAACCATGGATGGTATCAAACCCTATATATACCATGTTTTTTCCTAAACATACATACCTATGATAAAGTTTAATTTATAAATTAGGCACAGTAAGAGATTAACAACAATAACTAATAATAAAATAGAGGACATATAACAATATACTGTTATAAAAGTAGATCTTAGCAACCTCAGTATACAATTTTTTTTTCTTTTCTTAAGTGGAGAACTTTCACCTTTCAGTTTCACATTTCACTTTACAGCTTCCCTTTGGCATATCTGAATTGCCAGCATCACTACCCCTGTGATTTGAGGCCATTATTAAGTAAAATAAGGGTTACTTGAACACAAGCACTGCGATACTTCAACAGTCGATCTGATAACCGAGAGGGCTACTAAGTGACTAACGAGCAGGTAATGTACACAGCGTATACACTATCTGTATATCTCCTGGACAAAGGGATGATTCACGTCCCAGGCAGGATGGAGCAGGATGGCATGAGATTTCAACACACTACTTAAAACTTATGAATTGTTTATTTCTGGAATTTTCCACTTAATATTTTCAGACCACGATTGACCACAGGTAACTGAAATCACAAAAGTGAAACCATGGATAAGGGCAGAACTACTACATTGTGTATTTACTCAATACAACATCAGTGTTTTTTTCTGGAAGCTGGGGAGTTCTTAGCAATAGCACTTAGTACTTTGTGAATGTCACCTTAGATCTTGCTTTACTACTGTTATGTACTTTGCTAGTTCTTTAATCTCAACTTCTGTTTCTCTGTAAAGGAGAAGTAAATATACATGTGAAGAAGAAATGAATAAATAAGAAGGAACAACTGTAAGAAAATTTCCTGCAGAACTACTAGAGGTAAGACTATTATGGCTGTAGCCTAAAACTCTTTTAACTAACATGCCCACCATTGCAGAAAGCTGCTAATTCAGAATGAGAGGAATCTAGATGAGAAGCAGCCTCTCTCTCTCTCTCTTTCTCTACAAACACACACATACATAATCTGGATTCAACATTTGGACCCTATCTGTTTTCTGTTATCTGTAGCAAGTTATCTTAAGCTCTTTGAGATTTGCTGTAAATAAGAATAACAATACTGTCCATGAGACTTTTTTGGGAGGACTGAATTACCCTGCAAAACCACGAATAGTACAGAGAATATAGAGGTACCTGTTATTATTATTATCTTTCAACGAGTAGTTATCAAATGCTGGCAAAATGTCCTAGTCCTATCCAATATCCAGTAGATATAGTAATAAACAGAAATAGACAAAACTACCTCCCTTATAAAACTTACATTGTACTAGGGGGAGAACGATAAACAAAACTATAAGTAAAATAAATAGTATGTCAGAAGGTGACAGTTTCTACAGAACAAAGTAAGTAGGAGAGAAAAACAGGGGTGTACGTGTATGTGTATGGATGCAATGTTAAATAGGGCAGTCCCACTGAATAGAAATTTGGGGAAAGATATGACAAAAATGAGGTAGCTAGACAACTGAATATTTAGGGAGCAAGTGATCCATTCAGAGGGATCAGAATGTTCTAAAAGACCCTGAGGCTTGAATGGGCCCAGTGTGCTCAAGGAACAAAGAGGAGGCCAATTGGCTAGGATAGATGTGGGGAGAAAGTGGTAGCAGATAAGCCAATGGATGTTGTACAAAGCTAGATCATTCTGGGCTTTGTTCTTTTACTTCAAGTGAAATAAGAAGACATTGGAGATACCAATTTGATTGGAGACTTGAGTGAAATAGGAAGATTTGGTGACGAGAGGAGTGACATGCACTGTGTCTTAGTATGATCATTCTGACTACCTGTTGCATGTACAATAGATTAGAGAGGGTGGAGGTATGTGTGCCCCGGG
Source organism: Tapirus indicus (assembly GCA_031878705.1). Classification (NCBI taxonomy): domain Eukaryota; kingdom Metazoa; phylum Chordata; class Mammalia; order Perissodactyla; family Tapiridae; genus Tapirus; species Tapirus indicus. Next base: position 133,028,689 of record CM062919.1, on the reverse strand, counting down.
CAGAAATAGGAACCAACTGCAGTAATCCATGTGAAAGATGATAGGTGCTTGGATTAGGGTAGCAATGAAGATTGTGATGAGAAGCAGTCAGAGTCTCGATAGATGATGAAAGCATACCTGAGAGGATTTGCTCATGTATGTGGCATGTGGGAGAAAGATGGGTACAAGGGTTTGGGCCTAAGAAACTGAAAGGAAGGAGCAGATACTTACTGAGATGTGAATGACTGTGAGAGGAGCAGGCTTGGGACTGGGGGAAATCAAGAACTCAATTGTAGATAGCTGATGAGATATACATTTAGATACCCCAAAATGGTGTCAACTGAGCAGTTAGGTGTTTATTACTTGAGTACAAAATAGGTGTGGATTATAGATGGAAATATGAGAGTCAGGAGCATATAGGTAGTATTTAAAGTAATGAGTTTGGATGAGAGCACCAAGAGAGAGAAGAGGGAGAAGCCATAAGTGTGAGAACTCAATTCTGAGACCCTTAAATGATTAGCAATATTTTCTATTAGAAGGAACCAGCAAAAGAAACAGATAAGTGAGCTGAGAGAGCAGGGAAACTGGGAGTGTGTGCTGTTCCAGAGGTGAATGAAGAACCTGTCTTTGGTAGGACCGGGTGATAGACTGTGTGTATCAAATGTTGTTGCTGATTAAGACAGCATAAGGACTGTCATCACGGGATCAACCACTGGGTAGAATCACTGATCACTGGATTTCTCAGAGTAAAGGTCTTTGGTGTCCTCAGCTTAGCAGTTTTGGTGGAGTGGTGAGTGTGAAAGTCACATTGGAATGGGTTCAGGAGGGAAAGAGAGAAGAAAACTGGAGCAATCCTCAATGTTTACTGTAAAAGAGGAGGGAAGCAGTGGGGGTGTAGCTTGAAATGACTGTGAAATTAAGAAGAATTTTAATTCTTTTATTAGGAGAAGTAATGACATGGTTGTATGCTGAGGGGAAAGATTCAGTAGAGAGGAAAAAATTATGTAGGAGAGAAAGGAGGGATGGCCTTAAGAGGGGGCATGCATAGGAAGTAGTGCTTGAGTGGAGAAGTTGACCTCAAATAAGAGCAAATTTAGTCCATCTACGGGAATAGCATGGCAGACACAGTGAATGCATGATACAGCTAAGTGGATTAGTGCAGTGCTTGAAGTGTGTGGATGCTCTCCTCTAATTGTTCCTGTTTTCTCATTGAAATAAGAAGCAAAGTCATTAACCCAGAGTGATGATGGGGAAAGAGGTGGGTGGTTGGAGGAAAAAGCATTGTAAAGCACTTCCAGGAATGCCTGGCAGATGGTGGAGTAACATCATTTTATTATTGTTGCTGTTCTTGTTATTACTACTATTGCTACTGCTATTACTCCTCCTCCTCTTACTACTACTACTATTACTACTACTATTACTCTTACTACTATTATAACTGTATATTTTCAAACCAAGACCTCCTGAAAACAATGTTTTAGCCAAAAATAATGGCTTTAATCAATGATATTCCAGATAGTATGGCAAATATTAGTGGGGAGGTATTCGGGGGACAGTTGGATCTGACTGCATCTCTGAAATAGTGCCCATTCGGGACGCACTTCTCTTCCTTTCTTTTGTCAGCCAACCAACTACTGTTCTTTTCAGCTGCCAAAAACCTACCTCGGTCACCTTAAACTGTTTCTTCAAGAATAAGTTCTACTATACACATTCAAATTGCAGGCAAGTTTCTCACAATTGAAAAAATATTCAATATAAATTCAAATTGCTCTTTCTTTAAAAAGATGTATACTAGTCTAAAAGCAGTTGGAAAAGCAATTACTGTAACATAAATTATATTTATGTTTTTTATTAATATCAACTCTATTTACAAAGTGTTATATTCACTCTAAACAAAAACTTGGAAATGTGTACTTACACATGTAAATATAACCATACTTTTATATAATAGCTTAAAATACTACACTTGATTTTCCTTTGCCTGTGTAGAATATCAGTCACACATTTACCCCTTTTGTCCAGAAAGGATAAAAAACAATTTTCTTTGGCTTCAATAGTTCTTTCTGCAAGTAATTTGTATGTGTGTCTAGAGAGCAGAGACTCTAGACAATTGTATCGGTGAATAGAATTGAGTGAATTCGGTGTTTAAAACGTCCCTGGTCCCTGGATTTTAGCAGTTCTGTCACTTTCTCCCACATTTAGGTTGACGTGGGCAGGGAGTGACTCATGTCTATTTCTTCATCGTTCTTGTTTTATTGCGCATATGATGTGCTGAACCTGATTGCGTAGATTTACTATTAGACAATTTATCTTTTTAAAATGCTAGGTTGAGACAGGAATAAGTTGTTGACCAATGTTTAATAAACATTCATGGTTTTCAATTAGTATTAGAATATACAATTTATCTTCTGCTCCTCTTCCTATAAGTGTTTGTAGATTTCAACATTCTCCAGTCCCATCTAAAATCTGTACAGGACATATGCTCTGCCCCTCAGTCTGAAGGAGGTGGTTATGAGCACTCTCACCCACTGGAAATGCCTCTACAAAGAATTTCTTATGAGGTTTAAGAAATTCTCATGCCTGGTATCCTTTTGCAGTTTGATCCATGGACCATATTCAAGCACCTGTCACTCTAAGTTCCTTCCTCACCAATGTGGGTCTTCAGCATAGATGAAGTGGATAGCTTACTTCCATGGCTACAAAAGGTACACAGCACATGCTATAGCTATGGAAAACATGGAACAGTGGCAAAATTTGTGGACTCAAGATATCATGACTAGGAAAAATAGCATAGTGAAGAACATTGTTGTTATATTAAAAGCCAAAAAAATTTACAGAGTCATTACCCAGAATCAGGGAAATTTCACATTCATTTTGTTAGTGCTGGCTGGCTTGCACGTTTCAAAAGGTGATATGGTATGGAAAATGTTAAATTTGCAAGGCAAGGCAGGTTCTACAGGTCTAGTAGCTGCAGAAGACTTTTAATAATACCTGCTAAGTATTATACAGACAAAGGGTAATTTGGAAAAGCACATTTTCAACACCGATGAGACTGGCTTGTTTTCCAACAACACTGCAAGTAAACATATACAATACAAATGGCATTTTGGTTGATGAAAATGTTGAAACTAGAGGCTCATAACCCTGTATTTCTCCTAGGAGCAATGTTCAGTATTCATTAATTCAGTGTTTGAGGCAGCTTTGCACAACAGAACTAATGCAAACAATGATTGACTATATATACCAACATATAAGCCAGTATGAGATCGCTGAGCAGTGTGTGTTTCATTTTGCCTGAGATAGCATCAAGGATGATTCTGAGAAGTTTTATTCCAGTATATTCAGCTTTCATACATTTAGTTTGATTGTTTTGTGATGTATCAATTTGGCTAGGCCAGACCACAAACCACAGAATTCTCTTTCTAGTATGTTTCTGGTTAGAGTGTGCAACCAGGAAGATTGTCTCGCTAGTTGGATGGCTGAAGGAGGCAGCAGTCATTTTGAAGCACACACATACCTTCCCCCAGTTATTCAATCAAACATTAGTTTAGGTGCTGCTGAGAAGGGACTTCGAAGATGTCATTAAAACCACAAATCAGTTGATTTTAGTTATTCAAAAGGGAGATTATCCCAGGTGGGCTGGCTTAATTAGGAGGTAGCCCTTCAAAGAAGGGCTAAAATCAGGGACTCCACGCAATGCAAGTGTGATACTGTGATTAAATACAGTCTTTGTTGCCCTTTCTGGTACAGAGTTCCAGTCTTTGTTGCCCTTTCTGGCACAGAGCTACTAAAATTCTTGGAATTTCTTACGATGAGAGTGATAAAGGTGTCTTGCATTGTGTTAATGAGGGGAGTTTTGGACCCCACCTAAGGATGGGGATTGGTTGCCAGGAGAACCAACCATGTGATTAGAGGGTTGGAAATTTCAGTCCCACCCCCCTGACCTCTGCGGAAGGGAGAGGAGCTGGAGATTGAGTTCAATGACTAATGGCCAATGATTAAATCAATCATGCCTATGTAATGAAGCCCCATAAAAACTCAAAAGGAGGGGATTCAGAGAGTTTCTAGGTTGGTGAACACATGGACATTTGGGGAGAGTGGTGCTCCTGGAGAGGACATAGAAGCTCTAAGCCCTTTACCCATACCTGGCCCTATGCATCTCTTCCATCTGGATATTCCTGAGTTATATCCTCTTAAAATAAACTGATGACCTAGTAATTAAAAGGTTTCTCCAAGTTCTGTGAGCTGCTCTAGCAAATTAATCAAACCCAAGCAGGGGTCATTGGAACCTTCAATCTATAGCCTCAACTTTCGATTGATCTCTGAAGTGGAAGGAGAGGCAGTCTTGTAGGATCTGTATGTGTGGGATCTGATGCTATCTCCAGGTAGATGACGTCAGAATTGAGTTGTACTTCAGGACACCTAGGTGGTGTGGGAGAATTGTTTGGATGTATGGGGGAAAACTCCCCACGATTTGAAACTGGTGATCAGAATCGTAGTTGGTGATCAGAACCCTTAAGAGTGAAAGGAGATTGTAAAATATTTCTACATCCTGGTACCTCAACAATCACTTCCTTGTCGCAGATCTGGTGACTCACTTCATTGAGCTACATGAAGCAGCAGCTGGGCCTGCAACTGTTCTTGCTTCCCTTGAATTATTCTTTCCTGATCTTCTGTCTGGGAACTTTGGGCTTGCTTAGCTACAATTGTACAAGCTAATGTCCTGCAATAAATCTCTCTCTCATCTACAACTGTATCTATGTCTATAATCTCCTATTCATTCTACTTCCTCTGGTTGCACACTGACTGAAATAAATTCTTTACCAAATTATTCTTTTCCTTTTTTCTCTATGCTCTTGACTGCAACTCCTAATTCTTATTCATGCCCTTGTTCCCTATCCAGCTTGACACAGAATCTAATATTTTTTCTTCTGTCCTCTTTTTTCTTCCTTCCTTCTTTCCTCCCTCCTCCCTCGTCCTTCCTTCTTTCTTTCTCTCCTTCCCTTCTTCCTTCTATTATGTTACACAACTGACTGATTTTTCTTGTCCTCAGCACACTTAATCATAAATAAGTATTCAGATAACAACTCTTTGACTTGGTAGCTACAAGGTAGAGAATGGTAAATTAATCTTGAAAATGTGTAAGATTTTTGTAGGAAAACAATGGGGCTGGAAAGAATAGTTAAGATGGCATTTCAGGCATTTTTTAAGTCATAAAATCATGAAATATAGCATGATGCATTTGAAGGTACTCTGTTATGTCTGGAACAATAAAAGTGTTAAAGAGAATAGAGGAATATGAAACTGGGAAATAGACAGAGGTAGATCAAAAAAGACGTTGAATACCAGATGTGAAAGAGACATTGTTATGCATTTAACAGTCTCACTTTATTTTACCTTTTGTAACTACTGAAGAAGACTATATTTCCCAGCCTCTTCTCTAGGAAACTGGGATTAGATTCAATCCAAATAATTTTATGTAGCAGTGATTTAAAAGTCACATATGTTACACATGACATGTGTCACATTAAAGTGATATAAAACAGTCACTTCTGGGCTTAAGCAGTTAAAGACAAGTGTGCTTTTCTCGAGCTCTTTATTCTACTTCTATAGTGACCTTGGAGGGCACCAAGTATCCATATTGTATAGTTACAGGTGAAGGCATGTACATGACCCATGTTGCATTTGTATGAATGAAAAATGAACATTCTATCTGGTTAATCTAGTGAGATTTGGGATTAATTTTTAAAACAAGACAGCCCACGGGCTGGCCTGGTGGCATAATGGTTAAGTTCGCATGCTCCACTTCAGTGGCACAGGGTTCGCAGGTTTGGATCCTGGGCAGGGACCGACATACCACTCATCAAGCCATGCTGTGGTGGCATCCCACATACAAAATAGAGGAAGATGGGCACAGATGTTAGCTCAGGGCCAATCTTCCTCAGCAAAAAAGAAGAAGACTGGCAATGGATGCTAGCTCATGGCCAATTTCCCTCACCAAAAAAAGAAAAAATCCAAAAATAAAACAAAAAAACAAGACAGCCCAGCCTATTTTGGCTAACGGTCCATGAAGAAATGTTTGTATTTTATCATGTGACACATTAGAATCAATTAAAGGATCTTAAGGAGAAATACAGCATGAGCCACTGCATAATCTTTGGGTCATTCTGAATTTCTATAAAACAGTAATTGCAATTCTATCCCTTCTCCTTCTACTGATGCAAGAGTATCATTACACCCTAGTCCAGAGCTGCTAGTATGGAGGAGACTTTGCAAATGTATCAGATTGAAAATGTGGAGCTCTTGGGGGCCGCCCGGTGGCGCAGCGGTTTAGTCCGCGCTTGGCAGCCCGGGGTTCGCGAGTTCGGATCCCAGGCGCCCGCGGACGCGCACTGCCTGTCAGCCATGCCGTGGCGGCGTCCCATATAAAGTGGAGGAAGATGGGCACGCATGGATGTTAGCTCAGGGCCAGTCTTCCTCAGCAAAAAAAGGGGAAGATTGGCAACAGATGTTAGCTCAGGGCTGGTCTTCCCCACAAAAAAAAAAAAAAAAAAAAAATGTGGAGCTCTGTTAGAAGGCTGGTTGAGAAATGGCAACATTTGAATTATAACTGCAGAAATAGAGACAGAGGGAAGGAAACACATTGAGAGACGTGTGGGGACAGAATTGGAGACCTTTTCTTAAAGTGGATGAGAAATTTAAGAGAAAATGTTTCCCTGGTTTATACAGGAATAGACTACCAACAGAACAATTTAACATGTTTAAAACTGATGTCCTTGTATTCACCATTTAACAAAATCCATATAAAACCTCATTTCTGTTCATACACAAAGGCAAATCATACACCATGACTTTCCGATGGTGATTGTCTAGCCCAGGCATGATGGGCTTTCAGGGTGTGAGAGGAAGACCCAAATGGGGGAGCTATGGTGTCTCTACTCTCTGCTTCAATCAGACTCACACCTCCACACTTGTTTTATATATTGAAGTTCCGTGTAAGTTTTTTCTTCCTCTACTTTCTCTGTAAGTTGGGAGAATCATTTCTCAGTGTATAACATTTGCCTCACTGGTGAAAACTAGGAGAAATTTGCTCTGTGCTGGAGAATTTTTTGCCTGGCAGTATTCACCGATCAACTAGGGGCTCTGGACAGATCATTACTGTGTTTGCTTTTAGTCCTCTCCCAGGATGTTTTTCTGTTCTTTTTGAGCAACTCAGAATAGAAGGCTTCTATATTACTACTTAACTTCATAATCTCCGGACCAGAGTTTATCATATGTTCCAACTTGTAAAGTTACAGATCCCAAGGGATTCATCAGAACTTCACACACAGAAGGACCACTAGAATCTAACCCTGACAACAACTGACATGCTCCTGGCATGAGCAGATCAAGTAGGACCCCCAAAGAGGTTAAAATGAACAAACACGCATATAAACAAACTGCTGTTTGGTTAAATGCTCCCTTTACAGCACCTAATACACCTAAGTAAATACTTCCTAAATCAACATTCCTTTGGCCAATATTGATTGGGTATCGTTTCTGTGCCAGGCATGGTGCAGGGTATGGGGATTCAAAAGTGATGCAAAGAACACAGGGGCTCATCACCTTTGTGAAGAGTACAATATAGTAACTGTTATAAAGAAATGATAAATGCTACAGAAATGCTGTTGAGAGATATCATGTAAACTTTCCCAGGTAAGAAGATATTTGATCCAAAATGTGAAGGTTGAATAGGAGTTCACAAGATGAAATGGCATAGGGAAAAGGCAATCTAATCAGATGGAATATATGTGAGAATTTGTAGGGTATTAAAAAGGAAATAAAAAATCCTCGGAACCAAAGATTGAGCGCTGAGTATAAATTTTACTGCCCAGCAGAGAAAATCTGATCCAACACACTCTCTATGATAAAGCACTGGAGAAAATTAGGTAGGTTTTTAAAAACTATTTAAAGGTTTCAAAACTTCAAACATTTCTGTTCCACATCAGGTAAGTAAAGTTTCAATACCACTGATTGGCTGGCAATAATTAGACTAATTATTAGGCATTATAGAAGGATTGGACCTTCACTGTGTCCATGAAGGCCCCAGTCCTGGATCATGGAGTCTGGTTGCTGCAGTTGCTATTTCAAGTATCTTTTAGGGACTGCCGTGTCCCCCACTGTCATTTTACCAGAAGTCTGGCCAAGATGGCCATGTCAGGGTTTTTTAGGGTTGGAGAAGTGCATGAGAAAGCAGAATATCATATTGCGACTATACAAGAATGAATGGACGCTGATTAGTAGCATTTATGATAACAGCAAAGGAGCGTATGCAGTGATTTGGGTATTAAATGTAAAAGTATGACAGTTCTTATACTTTGAACTGCAGTATTAGGGAAAATCTCCTCAGAAGTGCTCAGCATTAAAAGCATTTGGGAATTCTGATTAAGAATGACTAGTTTATAATTTAAATATTGTATTTAATAAGGCAGCCATTTTTATCAAATATTTAAGTACATTATTTTCATTAAAAATTAAATAAGACTTTTGGGATATGTATACTATTTAAACTAATCACTAATATTACAAATTATCTCAATAGCTCCTCGACATATATAATTTGATTTAGTATTCACACTGGTGTTATCAACTAGATATTGTATTCTTATTTGTATATATTAAAAAAATTAAAATAATTAAGGTTATCAGGAAGCGACAAAACCAGAAATACTGCATCATTTTATTCTCAAGTACAGAGTTTTATTCACTCTTCCATAAACCTTTATCAACTGGAATGAAATTTGAAATGTAGTCTTTCTCAATGAAGCTTTTAAGAAATTATTATATCTAGAACGAAATATTGTTTATGCTTTATTTGAGATTACTGATGCTAATTCCAATGTCTAACTATCATCATTTTTTCCAACTTATTTATTTCTATAATTAGTAAAAAGAGTTACCTGGAATATCAGTTTGGAGCCAATATATACCTTGTCTAAATATTCAGATTTAAATATCTCCTGCCAATTGATTTTTTAGAGGCAATAAATAGTCACTTCTAGTGGCAATTTATGGACACTGCAACTCATTTAATAGACTTACTGCTTGAAATAAAGCAAAAGGACAGATACAACTTAAGGGGAAAAGAGAATTGAAATGGGAGATGTATTTGGCATTGCTAGGAGTCAAGATAATAAAATCTTAAAGTGTGATTTAAATAACAGCTTCAGAGAGTTAAAAAAAATTCAACCTGCTAATCAAATATCTCATGATAGTTAGTGAGCCTGACAGAATAATTAGTCATGAAGTACATGCTTTAAACTTTAATCATAGGCCTGGAATTGAAAGTAAACATTCTTACGAGCAACTCACTATTAACATTAGGCATTTGCAAACTAGGTGCACTGCGTGGAAAAAGCTATTCATAGATGCTCATGCTCACATCATGGTTAAGTTCATGTAGGTCTCTTCTCTTCACACTTCCACAGCCTCTACCCCAGCAGAGATGTAATTAGCACATGCCTTCAGTTGAAGAAAAATTTAAAGATCCATTAACAATTGTTAAATTTTTAATTAGACTTCAAGCCACTGGAATGGAAAGATTGGAAGTGGAACTGTAATCCTAAGGTTGAAAGCCATGACTGTTTTATTATCTCCATAACTTCATGAGAATTTTAAGAAAGAGTTGAGCCAATTCTCTAGTGAGTACATGTATATCTGTAGGAAGGGTGATTTCAACCGTTTTTTTTTTTTGCAGTATTTAAAATTTTATGTTAACTTCTTCATTTGTTTGTATTTGATTATGAATTTTTTAGTCTTTGGACATTTATGAAAGCCACAAATTATTATTCTTCATTGTAATTCCCTTGTTATTTTCTAAATCTGAGTGTTATAGATGAAATTTTTTTTTTTTTTTTTTTTGTGAGGAAGACCAGCCCTGAGCTAACATCCGTTGCTAATCTTCCTCTTTTTGCTGAGGAAGACTGGCCCTGGGCTAACATCCGTGCCCATCTTCCTCTACTTTATATGGGACGCCGCCACGGCATGACTGACAAGCAGTGCGTCGGCGGGCGCCTGGGATCCGAACCGGCGAACCCCGGGCTGCCAAGCGCGAACTAAACCGCTGCACCACCGGGCGGCCCCCTAGATGAAATATTTTAATCAATTTTATAAGAATTTGTTGATTTTTACATGCTCAATGGCTTTTATGAATAAGACATACATAATTTGGATATTTTAAATAGTAATAGGATATGATACACATTTTCAGAATTTCTTATACTATTGGCCATGTTGAAATTTACCTGAGCCCTGTGCTCCTTGAAAACTACGGTAACTAAGATATTCCTGCCCTTTTGAGTTCCAGGAAATGATTTACTACAAAGAACTACCCTTCCCCAGGGGGGTTAGATAAGACTTGAGGGTGATATCCTTGTTACCAATGACAAGGCCAGGCACAGACCCTCCAAATTCCCATTCTGACTACAGAGAAAAACTTCCCTGATCAAAAGTCAAGCCCTCTGCTCATCCCACTCCCTAACACCTGGTCTTCCTAGCCTGGCTTACTCCTCTGTATAAAACAAAAGCTTGTTCTTTCTGACTGCGGTCACTCTTGCGGATCTTATGGTCAGAATGGTCCTCCCATAATAGTAATCTTTGGAAGAAAGTCTTCCATCCAGATTTGTTTTGTTTGACAATTTTCTGGTGTTGAGACTTGGGTGGAGTGCTGACTGCCCCTGGCACCCCACTGTCTTCTCATAGTATTTATGCCAGCTTTTTGGACACTGTATGTCCTTTCCTGATTGGGAAAATCAGGATTCATGGTGGTGGGTCACATTCTAATCCAGTGCTCCAGATGCCTTGTCCGTAGAAGCACATAAGGAGTTACTTTGATTCTTCGGGCCAAAGAGACTTTTTCAGCCCTTCTGTGAGGCCTTTTCTGTTTTTCCTTTAGTGACGACAGAGCGAGGATGTTCCCTCAGCTCCTGGATTGAGGTTTGCACTTGGGGGTGAGAGGTGAGCCACTTTAGCTCCCGGGATGCAGCTTCTACAAGGGCGTATAGGAATGGAACTTTTTCCCATCTCCTTTAAGATCATATCTCTGACTTAATTATCTAATCCTGTGGGTAACATTCAGTGTATCGGCATCCTCTCTCCATTCCTCCTGTGGACTACATGCTTTGCCATTATGGCACTAATTCAGTTCAATATATTCAAAAATGGCAGTATTTTATTAAAGATCATTTAGAACTTCAATGACCTCTTGGGAAACTTGGCATCTCCCCTAACTGGGTCCTCTGAGACCTCTCTCTTACCATTACCTCCACTCCTCCTTCCTCCTTTTTACCACCTTTGACCTTCCCTTCATCTCCTTTGAATCCTTGGTCTGTTTCCTTCAACATCCCTCCCTCTTCCTCTACTCCTCTATCCACCCTGCCAATCTTTTCCTTTTCTCTGGGCCCATGAAATCCTTATAGTTACTTAAGCTTCATGCCCCCTGCCCCTGTCAGGAGCTCCTGACATGCTCAGGGACCCTAAGAGCACTCACCTAAGGATTAAAACGCTGATTAGAAATATGCTAAATATTTTATCCACTTAGATGGTCTTCGGTGATATCCAAATGGCTGTTTGGTTTCTCCTCTGTCACTCTCCCAGAACTAAGTCCACAGCCTTCATAAGATTACATATCAAGGCAAAAGAAACCTTAAAGATATTCACAAATATTGGTCGAGACACTTTAGCCCTCATATTGACTAAATAACCACAACTTGTCTCATCTGCTAAAAACACAATCTTGGTAAAATGTACTGGTGGGGCAAGGAGGGAAGCCAGAGGCTTTATACAAGGGAGTGAGATTTGCATTTCTGTGTTTATGCCTGACTCATGGCTAGATTTTAAAATTGAACTATACATTTTCCATTTGTGTCTGAATGTTTATAAATGTGCATGTGTATATTTATGTACATATGTATATGTATAATATTTTACTACTCTCAGATGGTATCATCAAATTATTATAAATAAACATTTCCTTAAAGGAGCTCTATTCTTATTGGCTTAGTGATAAATAAACACTTACATAAATGAAATCTTCCCATAATTCTCAGATATGGAGAAAATTGAACTTCTAATACTTTCAAAAGTATTTTTATAGAAACTAACCCAAAGATTTTAACTGTATGTTTTTTGCCTCTTATTTTTATAGTACATATCTGGGTCTGTTAATGAACACGTTCGTTTTTGCCAAATTGAGAAGTTGTACTATAAGAAAGTATACAGCTATAAAAAGTTGTGAGATGATTATTTGTAAACTCTGCTTGTCTGCTACAAAATATTTGTGTATGACAGACAGTTCACAATTATCCACCTGATAGTTTTCTCTGTGAAATAGAAGTTACTCTAGTTAAAAGTTATAATCAATATATGTAAATGAGAGTCTACTGGGAGAAATAATAGCAGAAAGAAACAGCTTTAGCATGTAGGGTATACAGGATGTGTTTTTGTTAAGGAAAAGAGTAGTTTTGTCCTAAAGTAAAATGACTGCTTGTTCCAGAATAGATATTGAAAGTTGTAAAAGGTTTGCAGAAAAGGAGTTTTATTGTAGCTGGCTAAAGATTTTATCAGTTTATTTATAAAAAAGAACTTTAGTATCAAATATTATACTGATGAAAAACTAGAATTTGATTTTCTCTCTGTTAAAGTGATAGTTTCTTGGATTATTAGTGTGCTCTTAATGAGAGTTTTAAAAAGTTTTTTCTTTATCTTCTGATTAATCTGCCTTGAAGGAAATGATTCTGTGTCTTGTCAGAAAAACTTCTCGTGCTTTATGTTGCCTTTATCATGGCCTTGATTATTCAAGAGAACCGAGTCTGTACACCTTTGAAAGAACTAAGGTTCTTTATGTCATATCACCTCCTGTGTTTACCTTTAAAATCTTTATGGGCCCTTTGTTTAATAGGTGGCCAGGTATTTTCTCACTAATCTGTGATCCTATTTAATCAAGTGTTCAAATGTCTTTACAACTTGACATTTTTTGCCTTCCCCTTCTCCTTTAGGGGAGATCTCCTTCACCCCTAAAGGAGATCTTTTGCACCTAAAACTGCCTTTGAGATTTCCCAGAGGCCCCTGGAGAATCACAAAAGAATTGTTTTTTCATCCTATATAAAGAGAGGTGCTATAAATAATTAAGTTACTTGCTATGTTATGAGTTGTATGGGAAGTGTTGTCAAATCAGAAGAGACGCTTAGCATTCCCTAGGTTAAATTTGTTGTATGGGGATTTCAGAAATTGTGTGATGTTCTCTCTGTAGAGATTGTCAATGCCTTGCAGTCTATGGTGTGTTTCTACTTGTCAGAGTCCTACTGCTGTTTTGCCTGCTATTAGACAACAAGATTCATACTTTCAGTTATTTTTTTTTAATGTTAACTTACTTAGTCTCAATTTTACTCCTTTAATTTGAATTAAGTATGTTTTAGGCCAGTGGTTATTGATTGGAGATTCACATCACTTAATTTAACAATATACAGATCTTGAGGACCTACTCCAAACTTAACGAATCTTTTTACTTGACAATGTTGACATATTCTTTATCTATTCTAGCCATATGCTTGTTATATTCATGGCACATTAAATCTTAGAATTATTATTTTTTATACCTGAAGATTTTTTCTCCATAAAGATTATATTCACCCATTTTTATAAATTAGATATAATGTCCACTCTTATTTGAAAATAGGGTTAATTATGTTTATGGATATTGTCTAAACCTTTTTGGATTGATTTTATTTTGTTTTGAATGCCTCAAAAATTTCCTTGTCAGTTGCGTTATTTTTGTAATGAACTCTCAGCAGATCTTCTACTTCTGAAATTGTCAATAACTTAATGACAGCCATTTCTAGTTTTTTGTCATATACAGAAAGATTTTTCTTTTACTCTGATGGTTACCTGGAAGTGCTTGCAAATCAGATACAGACCAGAATGTTTCATTTTTTAATAAAGAATGACTTGTCTCAAAGATCTATGGAAAATGAATACGCCAGGTAGTCCTGGGCACAAGGTTCTGGTGGCATTGTGTAAATAACTTCAAGATCATACCACTGGATTGAGTCCGGATTTCAGAACTCTAGTGGAGAGCAGATGGATTCATGGGATTGCTAGCTCAATACTGAGTGGAATAAGAATTAATTACATAGGACTGAATTAACTGATGAAGAATGATTATAGGTTTTGTTTGGAATATTGCTGATGCTTAAATGTTCTATTTTCTGAATTAAAAAAAACTTTCTCTTAAATTATATACTTATGACAATTTTTAGACTATGCTTTTGTAAAGAGAAAGTTAATATTTACATTTTTATCCCTGTCCGACCCTCCAGAATTCAGCAACTCGTATTTTTATGGCAATAGAGTTATTTGTAAAGGTTAAATGAGAGTCTCTCCTTCTTTGTTAATTGGAGATAATTGGAAATGTTGGTTATACAACCAAGGCTTTGACTGAAATTTCACTTGCGAATGATGCTCATTTAATTAGATATGACCAGACAGTTTTAAGGAAACAAAGTTGATTTTTATGGAGCCAGTGCTTACAAAGCCCCCTTGGTAAAACTGGCCTGGTGTCTGGCTTACAGGGTTCCCAGTCTTACCAGTGAAATAAGGAAGAACATTTCCTGGCAAGCCTAGGAATCTTAGGATATTTTGGTGACCTCAGGAAAGGAGAAATTCACCCAAATTTATAGGTACTGCAGGTGAAATCTGATTGCAAATTCTTGGCTTAGCTTCCTAACCTCAAGAGACTTTTAAAAGTTCAATCTGATATTTCTTCTGAAAAATTCCAGCAAAGCAAACTTTAAGAGGCTTATATAAGAAATTACCATTCTTGCTAAACCTATTTAAATAATCAGGCCAAATATAATGAGATTGGTCTTATTTTGTGATCAGGAATAATTTTTCTTTCATTATTTTTGATCAAGGGAAAGGAGGGGTGGCAGTAGAGAGAAATTTTGTGTTTCAATAGAAAACTATAGCATGTCCTTCCAGGTTATTCTATTCTGGTCTTGTTTATTGTCTTGGGCTGTTTTTGCTACTCTTTGTGAATTGCAGGTAACTGATAGATATGCAAACTCTGTCTTTTCTGGTAGAGATTCAAATAAGTTTTCCTTTCACTTGGAAAAAACAGTTTTGTTACCCACCTGTAATTTGGATTGGATCCTGTCACCTTGCACAAATTGGCAACACAACAAAACTTTTACTTCTTCTAGTGTCCTTCAGTATCTGACTACCATTCTCCAAACTATTTCCCATTTTCTCCCTCCTTGTTGGATTTGTCATTATAGACAACTAATAAACCTGAGTATCTATATCCTTAATGGTCCCTCCAGAGCATCACCTGACTGCAAAGAGAAACATTCCTGGATCAACTGTCCAGTCACAACACCTGCTCATCAGACTCCCCGCACCTTGTTATTCTCAGCCTTATTTACTCCTCCTTATTAAAGAGCAGGGCCATTTCTTTCTGACATTGGAGACTCTTGCAGGTCTTATGTTGAAGCATTCTCCTTATTGCAGTAGTCTTTTTGAATTAAGTCTCTTCTTACATGAGTCTTAATTTATTTTTTATTTGGCACTAACTTCCACTATATTCCTCTCACCTGGAATTGTCTTTTCTTCCACTCTCCCACAGTTGAAATCCTCCTCATATTTAAAACTGAAATCAAAAGACACATTATGCCCAAAGCTTTCTCTGATCTCCCAGTCAGAATTAATTGCATGTTATTATATTTGAACTTGTATTTATCACGTATTCTTTCTCCTTTTGTAAGAATTGTTTACCAGGTTTTGTGCCAAATTAAATTCTTCTGTTTTTAAAACCAGGGAATCTACATTAGTCACTTTCTTTTTTATAGTCTTTTGAAAAAGATAGATATTCAATATTCTTTTAAAGGGATATTGTTTTTTCTGTGTATTAATATATACCAGAGTTATCACCATCCCCTGGTACTCCATGGGTATGGTGGTGTGTTAGACACAATTTTGAGCCATCTATATCCACTAATTTTTTACATATATTTGGAAAACAATAATTTCTTTACTCTACAGGACTTTAGAATTCATATAAGTGATCATATAATTCCTTGTATAGGTGCCCTTTCTCTTTACCTGAATATGTTCAAGTTAGTTTTTGTCTCTGAACATGTAAACACTATTTAGCATTTTAAATTGTAAATATAAGATTGTAAGTTATTTGATTCCTGTCAAAAATTTTTGACATATTCTAGGTAATACATCAACACAAAGCAGGTGATTTTTAACTATGATACAGTATGTGTCTATAAATGTTTCTTGGTTCATCCATGCCCATTTATATTATGTGACATGAAATCTGAGTAAGAAAAAAACAACTGGCTTAGGATGAGTTCCTGTCTACAATGATCATATCATTTACTAATATCTCCTAGGAAAAATTGCTTATTCCTTCCCCATGTGTTTCTTATATTTGTTGATCAGTTTCTCTTCTATTTGTAAGTTCAGCACTGTGCCAAATTATGAGACTTATTGTTTCAGACTTTAGTTGGTTTTGCTGCTAGAACCATCCTTGATGTCTCAGTTATCAAGCAACAAAATCCCTGCCTCATTCCTATATGCTTGAGTATCTATTTCCTGAAGAAATGTAAGAATAGGCAGGAATGGGATTAAAGGGAGCATTTGCAAAATAAAGCAGTCGTGGGTGGTATCAAGTTTATGCATAGTCCCAACACTGGGGATGTCCGACTTAGCTTTCAGGATATATTAGTTAGTGTTCAGACAAGTTGCTATAACAAAGAGACCCTAAAATATATTAGCAAAAATAATATAGAAACATATCCATCTTTCACATAAAAGAACAGAAGTAGTAGATCCAGAGTTGGTAGAGAGACTCTCATCTCTGTGTTCAAAGTATCTATTTCATAGGCAGCTATTTCACACTATCTTCAGGCCACTGGTAGAAGAAAAATTGAGAAAGCACTCATATATTCCTCGAAGGCATGCCCTAGAAGTGGACATCATTTCTTCTCATATTCCATGGGTGAGAAAATAACATATATGTTCACAGTAGGCTGCATAAGAGGCTGGGAACTGTAGTCTCTAGGCGTGCCCAAGTCTGTGTTATACAGGGGAGGGACAAATATTAGCACACAATTATGGGTCTCAGCCCTAAAGCCAAAAACTCAGAGATAAAGAACTTGTGGTGATTTAAATCAGTATGGAGTAGTTATGCCTACAAATAATCTATGTATTTTAAGCTCCAATTTAGCCTAGAATTCACAGGAAAGGATATGACAAGAGAAAGCTAAAATACATGATAGAGTAGGAACACCTTGATCTGCCTTGGTGTGATTATTTGACTCTTCAGGAGATCCTGGGGAAATATCCAGAGTAGCCTAAATCACTGAACTTTGAAGTGAGTGAGTTAAAAACACACACAGAACAAACCAAACTCAAGAGACTTCTGGTTTCACAGTACTATTTCTGACTAGACCTCCAGGCTTCCATCAGCCACCAGAGACCTAGCACTTCAAACTGAGACTGGATCATTCGGGAATTACTTAACATGTTAAAAGACAAAACTATGATTACATTTGAGTCAAGATGGTTTGTTCTTACGTTTGCAAAAACTCCACCAGAAAGATGGAAATAAAAAAATGTATTACAGGTAAGGCAGAACAATAATCTTCTAATTTGTTTGTTTAAAATGAGCATAATTTTCAAAGTCCGAAAACTATGCTATTACTTAACATTGTGGCTATATTATCCATTGAGGTATAATCTTTCCTTTGGCTTTACTGTCATTCTATCATAAAATGTTGAAGTTAATCATATCCTCAGATTTTGAGAATTACAATATGAAATGTTATAATTTTCCCCCAACTCTGACTAAACCCAAGTTTTATTCATTTAATTAAAACTAAAATTATGCTCAATTATTCTTTCATTTTATATTACCTGTTTTAGTAATGATCATGACTCACCACTCTTCTTGTCTTCTAGAATATTTCTATTTATGATTACATCAATAAAATGTCAAAATAATCCATTTGGTTAGGATATAAAGTAAGTTTGTAGAAGTTATTGAAAGGTTATGAATAAAATGTTTAACTTTCTGCAAATTATTTTGAAGTTTTCTGGAGTATATATACAGATATTAATTTTTCAAAATTTGAAGTATTAATTTGAAGAAAATCAGTGGGCTTCTGATGTCTGATAAAGTGGTAACTAGCACATGCTTTTGAGTTTCTCCCATATAATCCACTCCAGAAACGTTGCAGAAGCAATAGAGAAGCATAGATTTGAAGGATTAATAGTAAAGAATGAGAAACCTGGGAGATCATAGGCTTCCGCGAATTAGTGAGTGAGCGAGTGAGGGAATGAGAAGCAGAGAGAGTAGCATGTGGGTTTACAGCATCCTGGGAGAAAGGTGAATTGCAGCAGGAGGCTAGAATGAGAGAGTTTTGAAATTCTGACCTTAGAACCAAGTTATTTTGGGAATGCCATTGCTTGCCATCACCACAGAAATCTCTAGCAATATCCTGGTCCTAAGAATTGGCCATGATGGCCTGAATTGCTAATGGATTAGGTGTGGAACAAGGTAGGAAGTTCGTTGTTGCAAGTCTACCTTCTCCAAACAAAAGACTGGTGATATGCCACTTAGGTAGAAAGTTTTTTCTGAGTACTTCTTTTTGTAAGAGTAATTTTTTTAGAATAAATTGCTTATTGTCTCCCAGGATCCATTCAAACTTTCTTCCCTTTAGTAATAAAACCATCTGAATTTTAGGAGGGCAGAAGTCTGCCCAAATAGATAATGTATTTTCCAGCTCCCCTTGAAATTAGATATAGCCATGTAATGCAATTCTGGTCCATGGGCTACAAGTGGAACGATGTTTACAACTTCTCGATTATATCTTTAAAAAGCAAAATGTCTTGTCCTTCCCACGTCCCCTTTTCTTGCTGGCATAGAAATTGCAACACCTATAGCAGTCAGCTTGGACCCAGAACCACATTTTATCTTGAGTTTTTCAATGACTTTGTGGTGAAAATATCCTACTAGCTCTAGACAACTTCTCTTTGGACTGTTAAGTGAGAGAGAAACAAAATTCTATTGCATTTAAGGCATTGTAATTGTGAGTCTCCTTAATATAGAAACTTAACTTTAATCCCAAGTAATTCAGGATATAAAGAAGAATCCACACCAGGGAGTGGTATGATAGAATGGCAAGACATGGCCCTAATCAAAAGATTTCTAAGGTTCCTGAGATTCTTGAGCTTGGGGTTTATTTCCTAAATGACCCTTTGTCTCACCAGGAAGGAAACAACTGTGACGTGCCTCTTGTGGTACAATTACCAAAAAGTGAAAGCGATACCTTCAGAGGACCATGAACTCACAAGTCAAAATAATCATTTATCTGAAGAGAAGAACCCACTATACAGAAAAATTAACAAATGTAACACATGGTGCTAAATTTTTGGAACGGAAAGAATAGGATTTAAATTAATTGTAATAAATTTTTTGGAAGTTTTTTTTTTTTTAATGGAAGAATATTAGTAATTAAAAAAAAAAACCCAGAAAACAAAGTAACAAAGTGGAAATTTTTCATATGGTGGATGAGATAAAATGCTGGTTAGAAACAGTTACAGAATGAGTAGATGATCTGGAAAATCATATTCAGAAAATTTTACAGAAGGCAATAGGAAAAAGATAATGAAATAAATATTAAGAAACTGGAAGAATAGATGTAGAATTGCCAACATTTAGACATAAAATACCAAAATGAGAGCAAATGTTTCCAGAAATAAAAATACAGTTAAAAAGTTTAAAATCTCATAGTGGAACAACTTATAGAAAGCCAAACTTGCTAGTTAAAGGAAATCTATATCTACACGTTATATTTGAAATTTAAGTCTGTCAAAGACAACAAATTCTAGAAACTTCCAAAGTGAAAGTGTTTGCACATTTTTCAGAAAAATAGAAAGAAATAGTTAAAAGTAACCATTCAGTCTATGAAATTTGTGTAGTCTCAAACCAGATAAAGATAATATGAAAAGGAAAATTATAGATCCATTTCTCTTATGAATACAGATGAGAAAACTCTAGATAAAACAATACTTATGTGAATCCAGCAGTGTACTAAAATTAATGCATCATAATCATATGAGATTTATTCCAAAAAGTCTTTACTGATTCAACATAAAAATTTTGGCATCATAATTCATCACATTAATGAACTAAAGAAGAAAAAGTATATATATCACAGATGTAAATTAAGCATTTGGTAAAGATCAATGCTTTCTAAAAGAAATTAACAAACAATATAAAGAAGGAAGCTTTCCTAATATGAAAAAGGTTATGTATCAAATACCTATATAGACACATTGCATTTAAGTACAAGAGGTAGACAGAAATTCTCCTTAGCATGGCCATCCCTTAACATAGTACTGAATGTCCTGGCTATGCTATAAGAATACAGTCAGGCACCTCGTAATGACATTGCAGTCAACAATGGACCGAATGTATGATGGTGGCCCCATAAAATTAGTGCCATATAGCCTAAGTGTATAGTAGGTATGCCACATAGGTATGTGTAAGTACACTCTATGATGTTCGCACAATGATGAAATCACCTAATGATGCATTTCTTGGAACATATCCCTGTCCTTAAGTAAAGCATGACTGTAACGGAAGGGAGGGAGGGAGAAAGAGAGATAGACAAATATGGAGAGACAGAAAAAAAGAGAGTGAAGGAAGAAAAGGAAAGAAAGGAATTAGAGTGTAAGGATTGAAAGGGATTAGATAAAAATGTCGTTATTTGCAAGTGATATAGTCATCTACATAGAAAAAATTCACAGCGTCAGAAGCTACTAGAACTGATAAGATAGTTAAGTAAGTTTGCTAGTCTCAAGAAGAATATATAAAAATCAGGAACATTTCTCTACATTGACAATCTACTAGAATATAAAATAAAATACTATATGTAAGTCCTCAAAACTACAAAAATTACTTAGGAGTTTATAAGAAAAGAATTTGTAATATCTTTATGGACAAAATTTTAAAAATCTAGTAACTAAGGGATTAAAAACAAGCTTTGAATTAAAAAAAATTTCAAGTTGTTATCTTGGATAGCATCATATTAATGCAAAGTTTCTCTAAAACTATGAATTCCTTGCAATCCCAACCAAAATTCCTGCCAATTATTTGAAAAGTTTGTTGAAATTATTTGTAAAATAAAGTCTTAGAATTAGCTAAGTCATATATGAAGGAACCAAAATTGAAGCGGGCTATTGTTGTTAGTGCCACTGAGTGCATTCCAACTCCTAGTGACCTGCTGTACAGCAGAGTGAAACCCTGCCTCGTCTTTTTGCACCATCCTCTCACCTTCTGGTGCTAAATGGACAATGATCCACTGCTATTTATAGTTTTCATGGCCAACTTTTTTGGAAGTGGATGGCCAGGTCATTCTTCCTAGTCTTAGTCCAGAAGCTCTGCTGAAACCTGTCCACCATGGGTGACCCTGCTGTTTGACATACCAGTGGCATAACTTTCAGTATCACAGCAACAAACAGCCACCACCGTATGACAACCAACAGATGGGTGGTTCCCTGACCACCAAACAAACCTGAGCAGTGGTGAAGCACTGAATCTTAACCTCTAGACCACCAGGGCAGCCTTAAAAAGACGGGTATTTGTACTATAATTCCATACTGGTATAAATAATATGATTTTGATCCCCAAACAAAAAAAAATGCAATGAAATTGAAAGTTCGGAGACAGACCCTTCTATATATGGAAACAATATACAATAAAATAGATATCTTAAAGTAGTGGGAAATGGGCACTTATATGTAGTTCCCTGAATAAAATATAAAATTGAAGACCACAATTTACAAGGTGACGTGTAAAGAAAATAAAAGGTAATGAAGGAAAATATCCTTTGAATTAGAGTTGGGAAGGTTATCTTAAAACAGAATTACAAATTTTCTCTTATGTTAACCTTATTCACTAGAAAAAATCATGTCCTGTAAGGGTAGCCCAAACACTGCATGTTTTAACTTCAGTGCAAATTCGTTGTAACTTTCTTTCCTTTCTGAACTCAAAAAGTTTCCTACTTTCTCCAAATAACCCAAATAGAATTTGTTGAAACTCTGAAGTCTAATTATACTCATGAAACATATCACTCATTTGGCATTTTCAGCAGTCCTCCTTGTATTCATCCAAGTATTCATTTATTCAGTATGTATGCCTCAGTGGAAATGTTTGGATTTGTGGGTTCAAACAGGACCAAAGAGAAATATCATAATATGGATCTAAAATGATGTCCTCATATTTGGGAATTTTTGCAAGAGCTTTATAGAAATATAATTGACATATAATAAACTACACATAGGGCAAGTAGACAGTTTGATAGGTTTTGACATATATATACAACTGTGAAATCAACCTGACAATTAAAGTAATAAATATAGCCATCCTCACTAAAAGTTTTCTCTTACAACCTTATAACTCTTCCCTCTCACCGCCCCAGCCCAGCTCCCCCCCTCTCCCCACAAAGCCTTTTCCTAAGCAACCACTGATCTGCTTTCTGTAGCTACAGGTTTGTCTTCATTATCTGGAATGCATATATAAATGGAATCATCCAGAATAAACTCTTTTATGTGGTTTTTTTTATTCAGCGTAATTATTTTGAGATTCATCCATGTTTTTTCATTTATTAGTATTCACTCATTTTTATTACTGAGTAGTATTCCAAAATATTGATGTACCATATATGGCTTTTTAAAAATCAGCTTCTGTAATTTCTGAACCAGTGAATTTGTCCATTTCATCTAACTTGTAGAACTTGTGGACATACAGTCTTTCATTATTATTTTTCAATGTGTGTAGCGTCTGTTGAGATACCCCTCCTATTTAAATTCCTGATATTGATAATTTGTGTCAGTGACTAAACTTTGAATCCTTTTGTATCTGTAGTTCCCAGGTGTTAGTATCCTTTTACCCTAGACACCCTGGTTTTTAGGAATCTGGTAAACATTTAGCCGAATTGTTCTTACCAGCTTATATGTTGCCAGGGGTGTGACTTGCAGAAGGAAGTGGTCATGTTCTGTCTCTCCATAGATTTCAGGCTAGTTTGTTTTGTAACCTCAATCCTTCAATAGATTCAAGAAAATTTATATTTTTGTGGATTACCTGTTTTTATTCTTTTTATTAGGTTGAGAATGACTCTGTTTCAAGCTTTTTACATCCTAAATTGAAGGTGTGGGCTTGCTTTTTTTTGGCTTGCTTTTAACTTAGTTTTAACCTTTACTCTTAAAATGGAATCAACCAGGAGGAAGGGTGTTGGAGAAATAATTTTCCAACATTTCTCATGTAAACTCAAATTTTAGATTGTCTTTTGGAGTAAAATAGGCTCTTCATTGTCTATAAGGTTATTTCTGAGTTGCGAAAATTTTCTCTATGTTTCTTCCCTGTATTACCATGTTTTTCTCCTGTATTCCCCCATTCAATTTTGACTGACACAATAAGA
Source organism: Tapirus indicus (assembly GCA_031878705.1). Taxonomy (NCBI): domain Eukaryota; kingdom Metazoa; phylum Chordata; class Mammalia; order Perissodactyla; family Tapiridae; genus Tapirus; species Tapirus indicus. The sequence goes on along the minus strand of CM062919.1, from coordinate 133,005,182 downwards.
CAAATAGAAAGTGCAAGGATATTTTTTTCTTGCATCTTTAATGGAAACCTTAGCAGCAGACAGTAACTGTTCCAGTTCTGTCAAATAGATGCAGTGACATTGCTTTTTGATAGCTATAATTTTTTTATTTTTAATAAAAAATCAAATTATATTTGCTTCAATATCCTCTAGTTTGTTATAGGTTATTTTCAAAATCAAAGTGTCGTGTAGGGAAAATAAAGGGCAAACACATTTTTGTTCTTTATTCTCTAACTATATTTTAAGACATATAGGCATTATGTTTAAGTATTTGACTAATAACCTATTTCTAAAGAAAATGTATTCATAGTATTTCCACCCCAAAATTAAATCAGGTTGGCCAGTATGACACTTACTGTTAGTACTGAAGTTTTTGTTTTTGTAATCGAGAATGAGAATCGATGATGAGAGTTGTTTCATGGTCTGTTGCTCTATATGAATTATAGTAAGAAATAACTCACAGCAACAGATTTATGCCCAAAGAATCTATCTAATTCTTAAAATGCAGCCCCTTTGTAATAAGTTATCTGTCCTTTTTGGTCCTTTGTTTTCTTGTCTGAACAATGGAAATAAAATATGCCATGGGTTTCTGAGATGCAATAACACTCATGTAGGAGCTTTTAGCCTTATTAAATATTTGAAGGCAGTGGAAAGCAATTGAAGGCTTTTAAACAAGGCCTTAAAGACCAACTTAGCTTCGCCAAGAATGTATTATAGGGTTAGCACTCATTAGGAGGTATTGAAATATTTCATAGTTTGTATCTTTAAAACAATTTGAGCTTTAAGTAACCTTAACCCATATTCTAAGATATATCCATTAAGGCGTTATGATTATTGCTATTCATTGTACATAATAAACATGTATAATTTTGTGAGTATTTATATAAGTACTGAGTATGATCTCCCTTACCCACTTGGCCTATTAGTATGTTCACATTAATTGCTCAGGGATTAAACTTCCTATATTAACAATGTTTCCTGTTAGGCTGCCTTTCTAGAATTGTCTAAGTATCCCTAGGATTTATTCAATTTAGGAGTTTGGACCAACTTCCATACATCAGGGAGAGAGAGAATTAGAAAATCTAATGTATCCACAAAAAAAGATCCTGGCTAATACCGAAAATATTTGTGGCAGATGGTTTAAATTTGCTCACTCAATATCCATTACAATATATTTCCATTTTACCTTTTTTATCAGAGTGTCCAAGAACTAAAAACTACATTTCTTGATCTAATTTCAACTAAAGTACAGGCAACTCACTTAATTCCTGGAAATGCAATCATGCAAGTAAGAAGTAAACCCAAACAATCCCATTTACAATAGCAACAAAAAGAATAAAATACTTAGGAAGAAATTTAATCAAGGAGGTGAAAGTTCTATACACTAAAAACTTTAAGACATTGATGAAAGAAATTGAAGATGACATAAGGAAATGGAAAGATATCCCATGTTTATTGGAAGAATTAATATTCTTAAAGTGTCCATTCTTCCCAAAGCAATCTACATATTCAATGCAATCACTATCAAAATTCTAATGGTATATTTCACAGAAATAGAACATTCTAAAATTCGTGCAGAACCACAAGAACCCTAAATAGCTAAAGTAACCTTGAAAAAGAAGAGTAAAACTGGAAGCATTACTCTTCCTGTTTTCAAACTATATTACAAAGCTGTAGTAATCAAAACAGTAGTTAAGATATAGAAACAACCTAAGTTTCCATAGATAGATAAATGGATAACGAAAATGTGGTGTGTGTGTGTATCTATATATACACAAACACAGTGGAACATTATTCAGCCATGAGAAAGAAAGAAATTTTACCATTTGCAACAACATGGATGAACTTGGAGGACACTATGTTAAGCAAAATAAGCTAGACACAGAAAGACAAACACACATGATTTCACTTATATGTAAAACCTAAAAAAAAAGGTCATAGAAACAGAAAGTGGAATGGTGGTTACTAGAGGCTGGGGGAGTGGGGGATAAAGGGAGCTATTGATCAAAGATTTGATCAGTTATAAGATTAATATGTTCTAGAAACCTAATGTACAGCATGGTGACTATAGTTAATAATAGTAATGTATTATATACTTCGAATTTGCTAGGAGAGAAAATCTCATATATTCTCAACATGCAAATAGTAACTATGGGAGATGATGGATGTATTAGTTCATAGTAATCATTTCATAATGTATCATATATCAAAACATCACAGTGAATACCTTACGTATATATTTTTTTGACAAATAAAAATTGTATATATTTTTTAAAAGTAAGCCCAACGGCTAAGGAGTCTGTTTCTTCTACTTGACTTTTATTAACAAATTAAGGTGTTAAGACTTGGCATTTAAAAAGCCTCTTTATTCATATAGAAATCTGAGGCCTGGAATTATGATCAGCTAAGGAAGCATGATGAAGCAAACCATTTCTGAAAAGAAGCTGTTTTATAATGCCGTAATAGAAGATAATTAAATAATTAACTTCCCCATCAATATGGCGGCAGGAGAGGGGCTGTTGGATACCATTGGTTGACTTGCACTGTCAGAGGCATTTGTGTCTTTACTAGAGTAGACCAGTGGTGTGTTGGGAATTTTTTCTAGCTCTTTTGTCTAGGTTTTATGGTTATTCTGGAGACTGCAATTTATGTAATATCCCATATAAAATTATTTTGTAGATAAAAAGAGTAGTCCCTGATGTCTGAAACTGAAACAGTGACTGATATGATGATTGGTACCAGTATTGAAAGCAAGGCTTGGTTGTGAAGGATATGAGAAAAGTGACCTGGCTGATTCTAATACTAGGGGGCTCAGAGAAAGAAAAAGACAACTTCAGAATATTAAACTCTCAAGTAAACTCAGGGTCAGGAAACCAGGGAAATTTTTTTCCCTTTTAGCCATAGAACTTACGTCCTTGAAAATCTGACTTGTAGTTTTGTCTTGCATGTTCCTGAAGTGTAGCATATGTTGAATTCAAAGCCTCATCAAGCCTCCTAAATACAAATAAAGACATTGATTGTTGTAGAGTAGGATTTCAAAATTTAAGATGGACCCACTTAGTGCAATTGGAGGAAATCTATTCTAAGGTGACTTTCTGTGTCTAATCAAACAAGTAGCTGTGAAATTCTTGTGCTAAAACCTATTTCAATTTCTACCTCACTCAGAAAGCTACTAAATAAAATATAAAGTGAAAACATATTTTTAAAATTGTACCTCTATGCATCCTAATTTTATTAGTTTGAGGTCTTTGTACTCAAAATATTAATGAGAACACATCTAAGTGATAATATTTTACTCAGAAACCTATACCTTTAATTGCACAAACTAATTTTATTTGTTTCAAAATTTACTTCAGATGTTAAAATGATATATTCACACAGGGATAGATGAGTAATAAAGTCAGTATTCAAAATGCCAAGTTAATATAAATGTTTCATTAATTAATTCAAAGGAATGCAAATATTAGTTCTTAAATCAGAGCTTTTTACTTATATATAGTTACAATAAAACAAATGGAAGTAATAAGATTATTTTACAAATAAACTCTATAATTCAACCAAAATATTTCTTAGTTTAGAGGCAAGAACTTTGATTGGGGATCAGGATTTCATAAATAAATCTTGGAAACTCAGTTATATTTTACACTACTGAAAACATTTCCTGTTTTCCAAGCATTAACTCAACCCTTTAATGTATTTTCCAAATTAGCAGTACAAACCAGAGTGTCCTTTTCAAACATATTTCTAATTGTGTCATTTCCATGCTTAAAACTCTTCAATAACTTTCTGTTATTCTTAAGATGACAACTAAAATTCTTCCTATAGACTACAAGGTCATGCATGACCTGAATCCAGCTTACCTATCTAGACTCGTCTTTCACTGTTGTCCCCTGCTCTAAACTGCTGCTCTGCTGATATTTCCCTTTGTCCAGGCCTGTAGGCCCCAACCTCCATGGGGACTTTGTGTAAGGATGTCCTGAAATCCCTTCCCCTCCCCAACCTAGGTCACCTATACTCACCCTTCATTTTCTCAGAAGAGCCTTCCCTGAAGTTTCAGGCTAATTTGTATTTCTCTGTTACATGCTCTCATAGCATCATGTTTTTTGTTTTGCAGCACTTATTTTATGTCTGTGATGTTTGATAAAGCCTCTCTCTCCAATTATACTCTAAGTTCCAAGAATATAGAAATCTGTCTTTGTGTTGTTGGTAATCATTATAAACTCAATGCCCATAGTTATATCTGTACATAGTTGGTACTTATTTAATGTTTTTCTGCATAAAGAAATGAATCCTAGCATCATCAATTTATGTACGTATTTTAGTGTTATAAATAGTCTTTTTTTCTAATTATATAGTAAGTATGGTGTCATTTGCTAATTCAGATGGTGTCCTATGAACACATTACACCGTGATATTTTTGTTCTCCTATGTTCTGCCTACCATCTCCATAGCTCCTAGAAAAGGTTTAGCCCAATTACTGTTGTCATTCGATTTGTTCATTCACAGATATGAATCAAAAATCTAGAACTATCACACAATTAATGAGGATATCTTGTGGGACTAATCTGAAAAAGAGCCCACTGACGGGGTGACTGTATGTAAAAGAGAAAGTGGATGAATTCAATCTTTTTTAAACTAAATAGCAACCAAGTTGAGAGAAAAGAAATTCAGTTTATTAGTTAATAAATGTTTATTGAGCTTTTAGTATATTCTTTTCATTGAGGATACAGTGGTGAAGAAAATCTATGTCAGCTACAGAATTTAGTTTATTCTCATAAGCAAAATTTGATACGGAGTCTTCATGTAGAATTAAAAGTTAAGTCATATTAAAATGTTCAGCAGATTGATGAAGGAAAAGAAGCTCTAGATGGAAGTAAATGTGTATTGCAGTTACAAGTCATATGCTCAGTACCATTAAACAATTGTTTAAGTTTAAACATTCCAAATATTTAAACAAAGTTTTAACATTGTTTAAGAATTCCACAAACTTGCATTTGTGGAAAGAATAAGTAAAATTATAAGAAATACAAAGGTCAGAGAAAAGAAAATCTGTATCAGGAGTGCCTTGGAAATTAGGACGGTCAGAAGGAGAACAAAGAACTTGGGCCCCAAGCAAAGAAATTACAAGATAATTTGCACCCCAGATATCTATGTTTCAGGAAAAGAGTTTTAGGTTAATAAAGACAAGTAGTTTCAGAGAATGAAGGGAGATTGGAAATTGAGAAGTTAAATTATAATGATTTGAAATGTTAAAGATTTCACATATACGTATATATAACCTCCCTGTAAATCCTCACATCTGAACGCTGTGGATGCTAAGAATTAGCAAAGAAAGAGTAGAAACTTTCATTAATAAATTAAAGGTGATGATTTGGAGCCCTATAATTCTAACACAGAAAGACTGCAAAATTATACAACTGTGCAAAGGTGGACCAAATCTAGGAGCCTATTGAGAGTTGCCTTCACAAAATGGCATGTAGGAAGTCAATATCAAAACGTTATTTTTTAACTTCTATAAATATATAACTAAGATGAAGACAGATCTGAGAGAGAAAGATCAGGAAAAGTAGTTAAGAATACTTTTATATGCTTCAAGTTTCTTAGTTTCAGATAACAGAATGCTCTCTAGCTGGTTTAAGCACAACTGGATTTTATAGGATAATAGTTATCTTACAGAATTTCTAGGAAGCTAGGGATCAAGTTTCCATGCTATAGAGTCAGGAACAAATGGAACCAGGGGCAATGCTTAACTGCACAGAGAAACTTTTGCCATGATGCTAAAGATGCCACCTGCTAGAAACCAGTCATCAGGATTCTGCTACCACAGCCCCAGGAGAATGGAAAGTCTCTCTCACAAGACCCATTCTCTCTGGGAGCAGTTGCCTCTTCACTTTGTACTGATTTCTTGAAATTAGGTAACATATCCACATGATTACTGCAAGTAAATTTGGAAAATTTAATTTGTAGCTTTCCAGCATTTACAGTACAAGAAGACATGCTGGAAAGGGGTTGGGATGGGTATGAAAAGACCCAAATTTGGATTTTCCATAACTTGGCATTGTTTGGTTCTATTCATCAGGACCCCAACATTATAGAAAGGAATCCAGTATGCAATGTATTATGAAAGGCATTCCAAAAAAATCTCTAGAGTTAGGACTCTAAGGTAAGTGACATAAGTTAGAGGTTGCCCAAGGAGGTCCATTATAGATAAGTCTGCCTTTTTCTGTTTCTCTCAATGGCTGTGTATAGAAAGCAGGGAGGTTAGGGGTGGGGCAGGGTGGAATGTAAAATTGGTGTATTTAAATAACGGATGATTTTAGTGTGCTCAGAGAACAAATGGCAAAGAGTAGTTTTTTAAAAAATTATTTAGCTCATAAACACAAGAGGAATAGGGTGGCTAAATGCCCAGGATTTTGATTAAAGAACAATATGCAGATCAGTGGGCCTCAAAGAGCTGATGAAGGCAAAGCTCACAGGATTTTTATTACCTCCTTGGGGGTTTTTAATTAGCATGAATCAGCAAACTCTATCTGGAATGAAAGCCTGGGAAGACGATAATTCAGGAAGATACAAGGGACACAGAGTTTGTGAATCCAATTTATGTATACCAATTTAAATTTAAGGTGGGAGAGGCAAATACTGATTGTATGTGGGAGGACAATCAACTGAACAGGTGCTGAAGATCAATCGAGGTAATACTTATCATGGATTTGGCTAGCTTGTTAATTATATATCAGTAGGTAATAGGATAAGTCAATAACTTTAATTTCATATAAGAATGTTCTAGAAAGGCTAGCTTGCAAACCTAATATTCCTTGGAGTCTTACTGTTTTTTATTGAGCCCAGTATAAACTATAAATCCAAATTATACTAGGAATAGCAGCCTACACAGATATGCTAGCAGAGAACCTTGATAAACCTATAATTATCTTAACTATAGCAAATGGATTCACTCGTTCAAGAAATAGTTAATGACTGACATTCTAGGCACTATGTTACAACAGCAAGCAAAACAATGTCCCCGCTATCCTGGCATTATTTTCTAGAGCTGGGAGACAGAAAACAAATACATAAATATATAATGTCAGATGGCAATACGTGCTATAAAAGAAATAAGACATGGTATGAGGAGTAGAGATTGGAGTGGGGTGCAGGAGGATTGGTATTTCACATAAGGTTTTCAGGAAAAACCTTGCTGCTAAAGGACACTGGGGTAGAGGCCTGAGAATGTGAGAGAATAAAATACACAGATGTCTAAGGGAAGAGAATTTTCAGTAGAAGAAAAATCGGGGCTAAGGAGCTGAAACAGAAGCATGCTTTTCATGGATCAATAAGGAAGGATGCTTATGTGGCCAGAGTAGAGAAGGAGAGGGAAGAAAGGAAGTTGAGAACTAGCAGAAGGCTGGGTCAAGATCTCAGAGGCCATGGCAAAGGCCTTAAATTTTCCGAGTGTAATGGAAAGATTTGGGCTGAGAATTAAACATGATATGACATATTTTGCTTTTTAAATAACAGATCTTCTTGAAGGGCAAACTATCTAAGATGCATTTATTTTTAGAATATTTTATCCCCACATGTAAAAAAATTGTAAAAATATTTTAAGATTTATTTTATGAAAGTATTAAATTTATCTATTAAACATATGAAAGTTATTTTGCTTATTCTTTTTAACAGTGATATATTAACTTAAATATGAAAATGGTGTTTAATATGCTTGTGACTAGTAGAGAAAGGGAAAATTTCCATAAATCTTAAAAAAATTTAACCAACACTATCACATTTGATTCTGATTTAATACCATTTAGAGCCTGACAAGTTGTGGTAAATATTGGTCATATGGTAAAAATAAATGCAATATGCCTTTGCAAGTCTCAAATTGTCTTATATGCAAGAAGGATTGGGAATGGAAAACAATACGACAACGACGAATATATGTGGTATTAATTAGAATGGGATGGAACCAAACTGGTTTCTATTAAAAATGCAGTCTGTGGGAACACAGTTCTGAAGCAGGTTCCAGTTTTAGCAATATATCCTATTTGCAGCTGGAACACACTAATTGTATTTTGTCCTCCTTTTCCAACTGTGCAAGTTTGTCTTTTTCATCCACTGATTGTTCATCAAATTGGAATATGATCTGCCTCATTGACACATCCCACCATTTACAATTTGCTTTCTTTAACTTACTATGTGCCGAAGCACTTCTTGTTTAAACAAACATTTGCTGAAGGCAAATACATGCAGAAGGGTGCAAAAATTCCAAGTTTAAAGATTTGATGCATTTTTGCAAAGGAAACCCACCCATGTAACCGCCACCTAGATGAAGATAGAGAATCAGTGGTACTTAAGCACATGGTCTGGAATTTTGAATTTGATGAAATGTAGTGCATCGAAGCAGGGGCTCTGATAAGCATCATAGAACCTGAAAGGATAGCACTTATCTGCTTGTTTCAAACCACTTTAAAGATTAAAACACATAACATCACTAACATAGAAGGTGCAAGCAAACGAATAGAGGTGGTGGGTCCAAGGTCCTTGGAATTTCATAGAAGTAGTGCAAGTGTCTTTTAATAAAAGTTAAACTAATATTGTAATATCTAAAAGAACAAATTTTTGAAAAGTGTAAGGTGAACCTTTCTGTTATTTTCTTCACATTACTACCTCAGTACATAAGATAGGAATTTTTTTCAATAACTTTCCTACTTCGGGAAAGTATCTGTGAGGCTCACCATTCCTCCATGCAGGAGATTTAGTGACTTTTCATGATAAGCTCCCACAGGAGCAGATGTGGGAGCTTATCATGCATTAGATAGTGTTATACTTGGGGTGAGGCTTCAAAAAGCAGCTTGATGGACCATCTGCACCTTACAGAGTATTAGGTTGTGAGTTCCCAAGGATAAAGATGTTTTGCTGGTATAGAATATTCTAACTTATTTTCAGTGGAAAACAGGTACCCGTTGGAGACAGAAGGCTTAAGTATTGTATACATTGAGGTTAAATATGAATAAACTTCTGCTTGCAGCCTCCAAAAGAAAGAAAGTAGAAAACTGTATGGAGTAACCATGGAAACTGGCCAAATAATAAAATGTAAGTGCAATGAGTTTCACAGTTCTTTCTTAAAGAGAAACCTGGCAATGTCCTCCAAGAGATGGTCAGGACTAAATAAACCATGCCTCACCTTCCTATTTTCATGGTACACTTGTCCCCTCGACAGTCTCTGCATCAATTGCCCTGACTCATCCTTCCATTCCTTTGTCGTCTTCACTCAAATTTTTTCATGGTGCCATCTGAAACTCCTGCTCCATTATCAAAAATACATTCCACCTTCAGTTTCTTCAATGATTACTTCCTCCTTCTTCCATTCTTAGCAGAAACTAGCTTTCCCTGCAGCACCATCAAGTAGTGACTGCTCTTTCTCTAACTTTCCACCTGTTCCACTGTCTAGAAGTGGGACTCACATCTTCTTCACTCTGAGAGCCACCACCAGGCAACTAAGTCTCTGCTAACTTATAAACAAGCAGACCAATGAACAAAACAAACGAATGTGAACATACACAGAAACTTGGTTTAGGTTTGCCTACTGCAATCTCTTCATTGTGACTGTCATTTATAAGTATCCTGATTATGCCTCCTCCTCTGCATAGGAGGATCGTGAGTCATGTAATTGTTTTGGCCCATGCAACACTTTGACCGCATCATCTCCAAATGTCCCCTATCCTCTTCTCCAACAGCTCTTTCCCATAGCCATTTGACATTCAGCGGAAGCTGCTCTACTTTCCAATAACTTAGAAATCCTACTCGGTGAATTAACTCTTATTTTTTCCAGTTTATTCATTAAATATGCTAATTTGTAAACCTCATGAGTACTCTAATATTCCCAAATCTTTGTGCTCATTTGCAGACTGCCTTTAAAATTTAGACTCCATGCGCTATGCTTTTTTTACCATTCTCTCGTATTACTTTAATCCCTTGTGATCCTTAATCTCTTTACTCTATTTGTCCATAAAAATTATACCTGAAGACAAATCAAATTTTTTCTACCTAACCGAGATAATCACAAAACTGGAATAATTGGTTTTAGTATAAATTCGTGGTCACTAAATTCAAAACTTCTCTTCAGGCTGCCAAATGTTTTTATTCTGTTTACTTCCTCATCCCCTGAAATAACTATTTCACTGTCAATCCTCTCAAATCTCTGATTACTTCCCACATCCCACTGCTGACCTTCAACAAAATAACTTTGTATCCTACTTAACAGAAAACCCCTAGAGCTTCTTCAATATTTCTGTTTTCAAAATCACAGTTTATCCTCCCATCCTGATACAAAGTGGGAGTTTTCTCTTCTGAGGTCAATTCCTCCAACCATGTTTGTCATCTCTTCTCCTGTAGACACATGTATGCTTAATCGTTCCTCAATACTTCTCTTTTCTCATCCTCTTCCTTTGTACTAGTGCCTTTCCTTCAACATGACCAAATCTTCATGTCTAATAACACTTCCCAGTGACCTCACTATTTTCTATTATATTTTCAATATTTTGAAAACATTATTTCTATAATCTATTCCTATTTCTTAGTCTTTTACTTGTTTTTCAACTGACTCCAACTTGTACCAGTCCATATCCCCAGAAGTGCACTTGTCATGTCACCACTAGAGTCCACGTTGCCAAACCCAATAGGTGGTTTCCAACAATCAATTTTGTAGGTCTCTTTAGAACCACTCTACTTATCCCTTTGTTTCTGAAACACCAATCATTCCTTGTATTTCTCCTATACATCTGACTGCTTCTTCTCAGGCTCATTTGCCAACTCCTCTTCTTTCTCTATTTTTCAATAGTTTACTCAGTTTATGTTGTTTCTTTAGTCAATGGCACACATCCCTATGGCTTCAGTTATAACGTGTATATTTATAATTCTCAAATCTCTATGTCAGTCACAACTTTTCCTTCTCACCTCCAAATATGTATAACAATATTAAAAACAACTAACACCTAATATGCAGCACGCACTGTTCACAGTAATTTTTTATATATTCTCACAATATCCAATGAGGTAGATATACTGAGTATTCTCATTATATATATAATAAAACTGAAGCATTGAGTGTGGATACAAATTGCCCAAGGTTAAATAGCTAGAGTGGTGGGATGAAATTCAAATAATCCAATTAGGCTCAAAAACCCATGTGCTTACATGCCTCACTGCACTACCTCTCCACCTGCTTAGTCAATATTCTCATTTGGATGTCTCCAGGGACTGTACACTCAAGATGTCCAGTGTTGGGTTCCTGTACCTTTCAAATATTATTCCTTTTCTAATTTTTGTAATCCCAGTAAATTGCATCTCTTATCTAGCAGATTAGAAAATACAAAAAATATCCCTGGATTCTTCACATATTCCTTCCCTGATCACTTCGTATTCATTAATCCTACAAGTTTTACTGATTTTAGAGCAATTCCATTGCTTACAACTTTTTAATTCCTTAAATTCAAAGGATCTTTATATGGTCAACAATTCATCCCCTTTATTGATATCAGACAATGTCCCTGATGTCAGATTCTCTATAAGCTTAGGTTTCTGGGTAAATATATAGAATAGAGACCCCTCTCCCTATTCCTAAGGTAAAATTTGACCAGGTAGAACTAAATTTGAACTGTATAAAAGCTATTCAGATGTTTTTGTTATTGTTACTGTAACATACGCCTAATCAAATCTGATTAATATCCTGTATTCCCCCTCAGTAGTTTGCACACTTGAAATTGTTTGGTTGTTTGTAAATATCTATTTAAAAATCTCTCTTGCTGGTAGACCATAGCTTGATGGAAAAAGAGCTCTTATTAATCTAATTCACCACTGTACTCAGTGCCTAACTTAGTAGATGGCCTATAGTAAAAATAATAAACAGGGTGTGTACATATAGTGTATCACATTATATTGTACATACAAATGTGTATGTGTATGCACACAGACCCTTGCCTCATTAATCTTACAGTCAAAGAGAAAATCCACCTAAGTGAACAATAGTAATATAAACTGTGATATAGCTACCATCTACCACAGGGGAAATGCAATATAATACTGGAACTCATAGAAACAGATGATAAACCAGTAAACTGAAGTCTCATTATGTGGGTATTTAACTTATAAGTTGGATTCAAATCTAATATATTTTAATTCACAAAAGAACAAACATGCCTATTAATTTTCATGAAGTTAAAGACACTTGATAGTAAAATGGAATGAAACATACACTGCAGACAAGCATCAATACATTAAAACTTTCCATTTCACCCATTCACTTTTAAGTGTTTTGTACTATTAAGACAGATTATTTAAAGTGTTCAGTCACCTATTTGTATATTTGCCTTTTTTTAAAACCCTTCAATGTAGCCAAGCAGTTTCCAAAATTGCATATGCATATAAATTATTATACAAAGTTGTATTGTACAAAGTTGTGTTAACACTGATCGTAGGCAATTAAGAAAATCTGAAGTATAATTTTTACTCCATTTTATTTATTTATTTACTTTGGTGAGTGAGTTTAGTGCTCAGCTAATATTTGTTGCCAATCCTCCTCTTTTTGCTGAGGAAGACTGGCCCTGAGTTAACATCTGTGCCCACCTTCCTCTATTTTATGTGGGATGCCACCACAGCATGGCTTGATAAGCGGTGCGTAGGTCCGTGCCTGGGATCCGAACCTGCGAACCCTGGGCCGCCAAAGCAGAGCACATTAACCTAAACACTATGCCACCTGACCAGCCCCACTCTATGTTATTTTTAACTTACTCTTTCACTTGAGAACCTAAGTAAGACGGAACTCTACAATGCTAAGGGAAGGGCACATAGAGAAACTGATAGTTCAGCTAATATCTAAAAAAATAGTTGGCAAGGTGACAACAGCATACATGAAAGCCTAGAGGAAAGGGAGAGGTTGATTTTGTTGAGAAATTTAGAAAATATGTCTGTGATTCAAAATGTAAATACGTGTGGGAGGTAAGGAGGAAGGGATAGAAATTAGGTTGAAGAGACATACGTAGATGAAGGATTTATAATCTATACTAAGAAATTTTGTTTAAAGGGGATGGAAAATCACTGGAAAGTTTTAAACCATGAAATAGCTTTTTCATGATTTGTATACACATTGCTTAATATGACAGATATGATCTTTGATCTAACAAACTTAATGGTCTAGTGAAACTCAAAAAGCAAGATCATAGTTCCATTACAAAAGGATCATTTTAGATGATTTATAGGGTTTACAAGTGTACAGTGGATTTTTCCAGCTGCTGCATGACATGCACTTTTGCAATAACCTGAATATCAAAGTAGACGTAAGAATCCAGCTGATCCTATTAAGCCAGAAATTATTTGCAAAATAATTTGCAAAAATGTATAACTGCTATTCTTATCACTAACGTTTTTTTTATGAAAGTTATTTCCCATAAAAATGTAATTTGTTAATATGTAATTGTTTTATTGTTATTTTTAATGAATTGATAACTATTTTTAAAATTCTCAGTCAACATCAAGTACAGTAGATATAAATAGATATAATTCACATAAACGAAAGTATTTTGGTGTCCTCAATAATTGTTAAGAGTTGCAAGGGTTCATGAAACCAAGACTTTTGAGATCTACTCTTCTATTGGATAGAGATTTTAAGTTTACAATGTTTTTTCATTTTTTATCATTATCTGTGTCTTTTTTTCTTTTTGGTAGCCTATGTAACAAATGATACCTAATTAGAGATGGGAAAAGTATTTTTCTTTACATGAGATTTCCAAAATACAGAAAAATTTTAAACAAATTTTCTTTCCATTTTAGGGAGTCTGTGCTATCTGCTCAATATACGTTGTACATTTTTAGCCAACCAAAAATAAAACTCTTTCTAGAATTAAAAAAAAAATGTTTAATGCATTGCTAGCTTCATAGAACATCTATTGTCTTACTGTTTTACGCAAAGATTTTTTCCTATGGAAGAAATTACATAGATATCCAGAAAATTATACCTTCACGTAAAGATTTTCTAACAGTTAATATTATTGAAATAATAACCCTACCCATTATAGAAATATATATTAGAGATCTCTATACGCAGGAAAATTCACATCATGAGGAATGTTTAAGTCAACTGGGAGAAGTAAGAAAAAATTTAAAGAAAAAATGGAGGGGAAGAAACGGATAATCATTAATGTGCATATGTATTGGTGTATAGTGGTTCATTTGACCCAATTGCCTTTCCCATTCCTTCACTTGCCTCCACTGTTTCCTCACTGAGTAATTTATCAGTAATTATGTTCTAGAAGACTGGGACAGAGTCTGTGAAAGTCTTAACACTTGAAGTTGCATGATATTCTCTTTCAACTTAAAGTTTGGAGAGACAACCTTAACTCAAGTCTGTGTGTGAAAAGCTCAGATTGCAGGATAAGTATACTTAGAAAGGGCATGTATGGGCCAGCCAAAGAGCTTTGGAAACAGCCTGAGTTCAGAGACTGAAGCAAAGAATTGGGATTATTTCCGTAATTCACAGGCAATTACTAAACACTTCCTAGGTATTTCAGACCATGAAAAAAATTCCCTGAATACTAATATTTCCTATAGTTTGAGAGGCAGAAAGATAGAGTGGGAAAATCTTGGGTTTTTATTCTAATAGACTTGACAACTGACTAAAATTCTGTCACTTAGTAGGTGGGTAAATGTAGCTAATTTATCTACATATGTTTATCTGATTTCTCATCATGAAAATTAATATAATATTGCCTTTCAGAGAGCTGGTGAGTTTGAATGATAACATGTATGAATATGCTAGAACAGTCTATGGCACATGGTAGGTGTCTAATAAATAACTACTTTTTCTGATTTTTATAATAAAACAGTCTTATATTAAATGTCCAAGAACATGAGGTTTCTCATGTTCTTTGGAAACATTGTTGGAATGTTTGGAAACACTGGAAATGTTGTCAGAATGTTTGAAAACTTTGGAAGCATTGTTTTTAATTCAAATTAGAAGTTCCCCTCTATATTAAAATTTGGTGCTAGTCTTATTAACAGATTATTTTTTAAAAATATCTCCTCCATCACTCATTTTCTCTGATTGCTCTATCAAAGTTTATAGAGTGATCTAGTTTTTAATCTAACAAAGTTTTAATATCTGATGAAAATATAATAGACATTAAAAATTATGCTTTCCTTTATACACGAGAAGGGGCATATTTCATGATGGAGTTTTGCTAGAAATAAGATTTCTTTTATGAAATATCTCACTTTAGAAACAAAGGCTATTTAGGCAAACTTCCTTCAAATGTTCCTTAATATATTATATATATGTGTGTGTATTTATATATATATATATATATATAATTTTGACTAATTTTCTTAGTTCACTGTTCTCTACTGCCTTGAAACTCTTAGATAAGTAAATGATTAGTTAGTTTAATTTTCATGATTAAGCACGATAAATTCCTTTTTTATTAGTGTATTTAGCAATGTTCAACTTGGGCTATTTCTTTATTCAAGTTTTGGATTTATAGCCACACTTACAAATTTGTTGGTTAAAGCACATTTGCTCAAAATGTGACCCTGAATCAATTTGTGTCTTGTACAATTTGGCTTTGTGCTAACACAAAGAAAAACTGATTGTTTTAAAACTATATTTATTTAAATCTTAAAGACAGCACAATTATTAATACAACAAAGGGACCTAGAAGAAAATAATAAGGTATAGAAAAGTGATTCTGAGGTCTTTATTTTACATTTTTTGTTTCATTTTGTGATTTTATGATGCACACCAGTATGTGTGTGTGTGTATATACACACACACAATTTAGACCAGATTGCCTAAACAGACACATCTCCAGAAGTTTGAGATGGCATATGAGGAGTTCAGTCAAGCCAGAGAATAAACATGGAACATATTTCTGGAGGTTCAATTTATTGCAAAGCTCTTGGGGTAAATATTTTATCATTTCAAAAACTATGGTTATATTATTGTGCATAGTGAAAGGTCTTATGAATTTTTAAGCTAAACGCAAACATGAAAAAAAATAAACCTTCACTTTCCAAGGGCTCCTTTGGACTAAGGCCTAATATTTCTTCAATGTTAGGAGCATATCAAAAGAAGTCTGAGAAACATCACCGTAAACTATTATTGTGATTTTATGTTCCTCGTTACAAATAGTTAATGATTTTATCGATTCTATTGAGAGAATGTTCTGATGAAAAAGTTTTGTTTCACTTAATTTTCAGGGTTACACATTCACTCAGCTTGGCATACGTGAGCTCTAAAACATGGCTTTATGATAATTTTCTGGCCTTAATTTCCATGATGCCACCAAAACTATCCCATTCTTCAATGAAATTTAACTCTTGAATGTACCCATATAATCATAGATAATTAAAAACCTGGAATGCAAATAGCAGGTCTTAAATTACAAATGCCAAAAAAGTAAGCTTTGAGGGATAAAGGCATGTTCTCAATGACATAAATCAAATTGATAGTGGAGCCAGATCTAGAATCCAGGTCTTCTGTCATTCATAGTTTCTTACTCTATGCCATGTTACCCCACTCATTAAAAGGCCCCCTACTCTCCTTAACCTGGGATGTCCTTTTCTCTTTCTGACTGTTATAATCCTACTCGTATTTCAAGATAATTATCATGAAAGCTTTTTTTAATCAAGTACTTTCTGATGAGTTTAATTAATTTTTTTTATTATGCAAAGGGAATAGCTACCTTAAACTTTAGCTCTTCAAAGTATTGCTCATTTGTAAAATTATACAAATGCATTTACTTTTCTAATTTATTAATATTTTGATTAGAATCATCTAAATGTTCTCAACAGTATAAATGAATGCAAGTTAGGCAAATTGATCATTTGGGAGAAAATGCATTTTCAATCACTCTGATTTTAGATGAAGCATTTCTACAAAATTTTCAAAACTGAAGTGTTTAAAAAATTAGTGCAGCTTTTAGTTATTACATATAATCCCAATTATTTGTCCTTTTACCCTTTCCTGAGAAAACAGAAGCCTTTTCAAATAAGAATGTAATGGAAATGAGACAAATCCTACATTTCTTAATAGGTGTTTTCCACTTAGAGTAGTCATAATTTCAAATTACTTCTAACAAGCTCTCCTGATAAAGATACACCCAATTTAAGCATAGAAAGTGGCACTAACAGAAGCACAGAATGATTGAAATTGTTTTAGAGACTGCAAATCAAGTCGTTTTACTTTCATTGTCAAGTATGGTTTCTTTAGTGTAAATCAAAGAAATTTCTGGGTTACTTTAATTGGTAGAATATGGTCATCATCAAAAGTTTCTTTTCCAAGGGCATTATATAATGTGATTGAAAAATGACTAATAGGTAATGTGAGAATTTTTAATTAGGTGCCTTCTGCCATCTCTAAGACTCTACAGAAGGAAATTTAAGTAAAAGAATTTCAATGAAGAAAATAATGTTTTTCTTAGAGGCCCATGATTTATTCCTCCTCCACTATCTTTCCATGGCTCCTTTTCACCCCTGCAGTTAATTAGAGGTACTTCAAATTTAATTGCCTTTTCAGGAGTTGTGCAACTCATCACTCTGCAATATTTTGGTCCTGAACCCTAACTTCTGTGTACTCTATCACTGATGACCTCTTTGACCATTCCGTGCGGTTCTCTTTCCAGGTGCTGGTTTGATGGCAGCATCGTTTGACCTCTCAAGGGGCCTTTCACCCAGCTGAGAAAAAATTTACAACTATTTGGCAAGCTTCAATCCCTCACGGCTGATTATCCTTGCTCTGTGTCTGGGGTGGCAGGCCCTGGCATGTTAATAGTACTAATTATGAAATGAAGGGATGTGACGTAAAGATGGAGTAACTTTAAAATTCTACTTTACATTGGATATCCAAATCATTATCCCTGGGAGAGAGAAGACATGTCCCATTGTCCTTTGTTATTAATTTTGTATAAATGATTCAGATTTATTTTGCACTTTTCTAAAAATAATTTTTATTGAAGTATAACTGACATATAAAATTATATTGGTTTCAGATGTACAACAAAATGATTCAATATTTGTATACATTGCAAAATGTTCATCACGATAATTCTAGTTACCATCTGTCACCATACAAAGTTAACTTTTAGGATTGACTCTTAGTGTGCTCTACAATATTATTGACTTTAGTCACCAAGCTGTACACTACATCCTGTGACTTATTTATTTTATAACTGTAGGTTTATACCCCTTGATCCTCCCCTTCACCAGTTTTGCCCACTCCCCAACCCCGTTCCCCTCTGCACTTAATGGGATGTGGACTCAGGATGTGATGAGATGTTCATAGATACTACAAAGTTGAAACTATGGTTGAATTCTGCTATTTGGTGAGTCTGACAAATGAATGAATGAAGTTGCCTGCATTTTGGGGAGGGACTTACTGGAAAGAGATGCTATTGACAGCATGAAGTTCCAAATCACACTCACTTCAATATCTACAAGGTAGTGACAGCATGTAACCACTGGAGATGTGATAGAATTCTGACCTTGCTTCTTGCACAGGATCACTGAGGTCCTGAATGCCTAAACTGAATATGTACATTGTTCCTACATTACCATATGTACTGTATTGAATAAGTAATTCCAGCAATTGTGCTTGTTATTTTTTTAATACTTCTCTCAGGTGATGGATGAGAGGTTTTACATGTGAGGGAACAGATAATCTATTTATTTTCATTGTTCTGATTTACTTTCACATAATTTGAGTAGCTTAGGACACTAATAAAAGGGAAAAAAAGAGTTTCAGCTTGTATAATTTTTTTCAAAAAATCTGGGAATATATTAGAGAGATAGAATAAGAGAACATTAAAGTTGTAAAGGACCCGATACAGCACAATGAGTGGAATGTTACAGATCTTCAGAAGATAATTTTTGAAGTGATTCTATAATCTAGCAAACGCTTCTGATATTAGATATTTATTTAAAAATATGTGTCTAAACTGACCTTGTTATTCTCTAAAATAATTTATACTTAAAATGTTGAGAGACATGATTATTACCACAAAAGTTCACAGTGTTATGTATGTTATACTACATAATTTTTCTCTGCATACAGTTGTTATATATGGCTATTCACTGACAACACATGTGAATTGGAAATGACTATGATTAATAGGTTAAGGGCTCTAACGGAAAAGTGGACAATATTCAAGAACAGATCCATCATGTAAGCAAAGAGATGGAAATTCTGAGAGAGAACCAATGGGAAATGCTAGAAATCAAAAAGAGTGTAACAGAAAGAAAAAATGCCTTTGATGGACCCACAAGTGACTGAACATTGCTGAGGAGTCAGTGAGCTTAAAGATATGCCAACAGAAACTTCATAAAGGGAAGTACACATTTTACTTGACTTCTACCATACTATAATTTACATATCTTTTAAAGCATTAAAACTTGATTCATTTTCCTGTGCTTAAAGCCATCACAATTTTTCTTTGCCCAATTAATTTGGGGAAACATTGATATTTACCTGGGGAAATATTAAAAATGACTTATTTTTCTTGAAATATTTCAAAATAAGCATGCAAGTTCCCTATTTTTTTCTCATGAAATTTTTTTTGTCAATCACTTAATTAATTTAACTAGGTCACACTAATAAATGGCAGATCTGTAATTAAAACTCAGGTCTCACTGACTTCACAGTTTCATGTGTTAATCACTGCAGTATGTAAAAATAATTCAACATTAAAGATGTGACTTCAAATAAACTGTAAAACTCATATAAAAATTTTGGAAATTTATTTAAAATTTCTATAACCTAGTTTTCTCATGTCTTAAAATAAGATAAGAGTATCACTTATCTCAGGGTTGTCATAGCTAAAGGAGTTAATGTATAAAAGTCACTTAAACATCACTTAGCATGTAGTAAGCACTCAATGCATGCTGAATATTAGTCTGTGGCAGAGAAAGATGTCACCATTACACGTTGGGAAATTGAGATAGGATGTAATTTGGATGTCTATACAGAATTTGTGAATGGAGAAATTTTGTGAAAGTTGACGTTCATATAATGATGGACATCCAGACATTCTAGGACATGCCAAACATGTGGATGGATAGACCTGACCTGAATCCATGTAGAGTAGTGCAGTGGTTAGAGACCCAGGCTTTCTGGCCCCACTTTTTACTGGTGAGGTGACCTGAACAAGCTGTTCAATCAGTGCCTTCTCTGAAAGGGAAGATGGCATAGTGATGAAAGAAGTAGTTTCTGGAGCCATGTAATCTGGTTCAAATATTGACACCACCTTACTTACTAGCTTTGAGACCATGGGCAAGGTACTTCATCTCTCTGTGCTTCAGTCCTCCTGTTGTTAAAGAGAAGATAACAATATTATGTATGTCGTAGGGTTGTTATATGATTTAAATAATTTAAAATATTTAAAGCTGGACTACCAGTTTCACCTCCCACAGGTATAGGACTTGAAGTGGTCAGACCCATCCTTACAGCAAGATAAAAGCTGAAAAGATTGAAAATCAATGACTTTTCTTGAACCCATCAGAGAACTGAGGTTGTAAGCTAAACTACCACCCCAAAATTCGGAGAAACAGGTGAATCCAAAGTCATAGCTGAGGTCTCCTTACCTGGAGCAGAAGCCACTGGTACCTTGAACTGGTAGAAATGCTTAAACGGTAATTTTGACAAGTTGTTGAGGCTGCATGTGGATTAGCATGAGAGTGAGAAACTTCTGGCCTGTCACAGTCTTAATTGAGGCCCCCACTTTCATGGACTTAACTTCCAAGAACCAGGAGGTGAATAGTCAAGAAAGAAAACGTCTTATTTGTGGTAGGGGTAGGGCAAAGGAACCGTGTGGAATATGCGCAGAGTGCCTTCCACATCGAGGGGAAATGACCTCCCCAGAGGCTGATCTCATCTGGGGGAAGGGCATTTCCCCAACTCCAGCTCCTCCTGTCCTTCCAGTCTCCCCAAAAGTGGTAGAAGGGTGTAGAAACACTTGTGAAGGTTACAGCTCAGGGACACAGGCCCACTGAGAGACTGAGATGTAATCATAATATTATAGACTGCTGTCCTGCCCCTACACCCTACCACCATATCAGCAAGACTCCGGTGTAATAATGGATTACAGCAGAGAGAGCTACAAAGCTCTCCTAAGGAGAAATTCTTGGGGAAACTGAAAGAAAACAAGAACACTAGAGGAATTGAAACCTCTGGCACCTACAACTGGAGCAAACATTAAACACAGCTAAACTCCTAGCCACATTTACTTAACACCTCACATTAAGGCCTTTTACCTCAGTTCCTATTACCTGACACATAATGTCAGCATTAAATTAAAAATTACAAGGCATGCTAAAAGGAAAGAAAAAACACCTTCTGAAGACACAAAGCAAGAGTCAGAACCAGACTCAGATATGACATAGATTTGAGGATTACCAGACTGTGAATTTAAAATAGCCGTGATTAATATATTAAGGACTCCAAAAGAAAAAATAGGCAATATGGAAGAACATTATGAGGGACGGGGGTGAGATCGGGAATACTCTGAGATGCCTGCACTACTGTGAATTACTACTGTGTTATTTAAAAGTGGACTTAAATTAGTTGTGAATGTGTATTGCAACTCTATGGCAAGCACTAAAAAATAAAAATATTTATAGCCTTCAAAACAGTTTCTGACAAACAGTAAGTACTACGTAAGTTTTGCTATTAATTGTATAATAGAGACAATAAGAGTTCTTAACATATAGAGTAGTTTTATAGACTAAATAAGATTTCCTATAAATATACATATATACACACACTATTGGTTCTGTTTCTCTGGAGAACTCTGACCAATATATTGGTCTTGACTGGTGAAGTTCACTACCCACTTTCTTTTCCGACTCCTGGTGGTTTTCCTGGACTCCAGGAGTTTAAGTCTTTGAACTTCTTCACTTCCATTTACTACAGTAAAAATTCATCTTAATTAAACTGACAGATATATGACTAGTAATGTATCTATAATAAAATTATAGATTGCCATGGAATTTAAGAAATATAAAATAATGAAGAAGTTCATATAGGAAAGATATAAACTGCCTCAATGTTAATTTGTATATTTTAAGTAAATACTTGTATATTTTGAAAGTGTGGTCATGCTGGTTTTTGTCTCTGTTTCTGGTTCCTGCTGTGTGCCTGACCACCATTGCATGAAATGGAAATGGTGAGGATGCCTATCTTTTACATGTTCCGTGAAGCATGCAGTTTTATTTTGCTCTCAGTAGATATCATAATACAAACAATCCTAATCTTTGAAAAAAAAATCAGGCCTAGCTCTTTGAAACTAAGTGAAACTTCCAGGAAAGATAAGTGAGAGCCTCTGTTCTCCTTATCTCCAGAGATCTCGTGAGTTCACGGCGATAAGGGCAGCGCTCACTCCTCCTTCAGCCCTCTCATCAGAGTTGTGTCATCAGCTGTAGGCTGTGCTCACATGGACCTTAATCTTTGAGTCCTCATCAGTTTCTTCCTTTCTGATTTGCTCTTCTCCCTGCTCTTTTCAACCATCTTGATAGTGTCTGTTATTTCCACTATCTCCATATGATTTGTTTGCTATTCCATGGTATTCAACTCACTGCGTATACCAATTTGTTTTCTTTGTTAAATGAAAATCAAAATAGCTGTTTTTTAAATGAACACCTACTGTGGTCCAAATTTGTGTTTGGACCTGTCAGATATTTTGAAAAAATATATAGGTTCTCTTCCTACTATTGAATAAAGGCAAGAGCAAATCCTTTCTCCTTTCCAGCTCTAGGGACTTTGCTTGGACTGGAGGAGCTGAAATCCTCCAACTCCCTCTGTCCTATTTTCACAGTGATTATAGGGTGAAATCTTATGAAAGAGTTTCATCTTGCTTCCAGGTTAACTTAAAAATAAAGAAATAAAAATATTATTATAAAGATTCTAATGAATCTTTAGATGAGACGGATCAACCATAGACAGATGATCTTTATGTAGTATTTTTTATTTTCTGCTGCTTATGTACTACTTACTCCCTGAGGCACAATCTGAAAGTGAGACAAGAACTCAAGAAATATCTCCTTACCAAACATGTCAAGGGTTATCTCTGTTGTAGGTCAAGATAACTTCCATACATTATGTTGTAAATAGAAGAGAATTTTTCATCCTCATTAAGAAGTGGGACTGTGCTGCTTCTGAAAGGTGATCTCAGTTCATGAGTGTGGTTTTCTCACGTGTTGTTATGTGTGGGTTTGCTCCAGCGGTTATCCTTTGGATACTCAGAGAAACTAGGTAAGGGAATCTTTCTATGAGATGACTAATTATTTGATGTTCTTTTCCTTGGGTTATAAGAACAGTTGTAAGAAATAAGTCATTTCAAATGTTTTTGTTTTCAATGCTCTAAGTTCCTTCAGTTAAAAGGAGAGACAGGAGAGTCTTGGGAGGAGATCAAGCGAGGTATTAAAAGAGAATGTCATGCCACACAGTCACTGTTCCACGTGTACTGGATGTTAGCGACATACTTTATTTCATATTCTCCTGTCTAGTTATTTTTCTTAGGCAGAACCATGTAGCACAGTGGCTGATTCTGGAGGATAACTTTTAACCCAAGCACATAAATCAGAGTCCATTTTCTCAGTTCAAGTTGGCATCTCAAATTCTCTTGCCCCTTACTCGCACAGTATCTTCTCATATTGGAACCTGCATTTACCCAAGAATAATCAATCTCTTCTTTGAGGACTACTTTTATAAAATAGGGCACAAGCAACCTTTGTTAAGAAACTAAAAACACAAGTTCTTATTATATACTTCACTCAGGGTAATGGATGCCATTTTTCACGCATTACTATAACCCAAAAGACCTCTCAGTGGAGCCATTGGAGGACAAAGGGAATCATTTAACTTTGATAAAAACAACAATAATGCTAATATTCTCTTATTTCTTACTATAGTTAAATGAAAATAAAATGCAGGTAAAATTATTTTTTACATGTGCCTTCTGAGTCACTTCTAACGCAAATCAGAAAAAAAAATGGAACTAAAATTTTATAGAGAAAAAGTGAAATGATTTTTCATAGTGGAGGAATAATCAATAAAGTAGCTGAAGTCAACTAAAAGCACAACTTGGACTCCTACATCCAAATATCCTATTCTGTGTGAGGGTGCGTATGAGTGTGTGTGTGCATGCGTGTGTAGAAGTAACGTCCGAGAGGGCCACATCATAATGTTATTATATGGTTTTTAATAGAAGTTGAGATTGTCAAGGGGTATGAAAAATACCTATTTACCAGTAGTCATTTTCAATTGTGCTGTATCAAGATGAATGTGTTAAATAAAGCTTAAATGAATTTCTTCCATTTCAAGTATCAACATTAATCTTACTTTTTGGATCTGATGGAAAGAATAAAAATGTTTCAATACTTTGGAAGGTGAGCACAGCACTATGGAGGAAAAAGGCTATTAAAATGAATAATGTCTGCAAAAACATCTCATTTAAAGACAGGGCAGACGTTGAGGGTTTTCTAATAGACTTAGTAAAGGAAAATTAAATAACAAGGACCATTTATTATTAGTGTAAATGTGCAAAATATCATTCATATTGCTTTATATTCCCTAAATTTGGAGATACTTTTAAAATATTTATCTTTATAGAGCATACAACCAAACAAATATCGTGTACCTCTAACATGCTTTTCTTAACTCTATCAACTTTGTAAATTCTTCACCACAGGAGTTTTCTTTTAGGACACTGATCCTTGTAATTTGGGATGGGATGAATTTAGGGGCTGTATTAAGCCTAAAGCATGTTGGAATCGTCCTTAGACAAATGTTTCTATCATTTAAGAATGGCTTATTAAAACCATTTGCACATGCAGATGCAGGTTCTTTAAAAAAATAGTTTTTATCAGAATCTAACATTTTGTGGCTAATTCCTAATTAACATCATTTCAGAATATTTACATGTTTGAAACATTTCCAGTCTAGAAACTTCTGCTTCAGACATTGGTGGGCTTCCATGTTTCTTATCAACATTCTTGACAAGACTACCAGGAAAAACTGGAAAAAATATGTATGTGTGTTAAGTCTTCAAAAACTAGTGTGTATTTCACTCTCAGAGCACATTTCACTTCAACTGTTTTCCATGTACTTAGCAGCCATATGTGTATACTGTGGCCATATGTGGCTACTGTATGAGACAGCACAACATTTAAGGCATTGTCACTTCTAAAGTTTCTGCAGAAAAGTCTGAGATCTTGCGCACAAAGTGGCTGCTGATAGTCTGAGAAGTGAGCAGTGCTTTCAGAGGTTTGTCTTTCAGAAAGCCTTCATGTGGAAATCTTGTAGGAATAAAGGAGGAAATGGAGTTCAGGCTGGTCTAGAAGGGAGGCCTGATAAACACCCAGGAGTGCCAATTGGAACCCCCAAAGGTATAAGAGTAAATTATGAATAGTCATACTCTCTAAAAGCCCAGCTACTAATCAAATCAATCTTTGACTGCAGTAAGATAACACTATCTTACATGCATGCCAGAAACAAAATAAAAGTTTTCAGGTAGCAACTTACATTAAAGAGAGGCTCAATTTTAATATTCTGCATTCAAGTAAAAATAATTAGGCTTACAAAAAGATGAGAGTGGACTCAAACTCATAGCATATATGCAAAGATACAATAGACACAAGACAACTTACGTAAAATAGAAATATAAGACCTATACATTTTGGAATTTAAATATACTGATTAATATGTTTAAAACTTAAGTGACAAGATTGATAATTTCAGCAAGAATGCTTAAATCTGGAAAGATAACCAAGCAAGAAATCTGGAAGTTAAAAATACACTATATGAAAGCTTGTACTCAATAGGGATTTAATAATACATTAGACATCACTGAAGAGAGAATTGTGACTTGGAAAATATATCAGAAGAAAATATCTAAACTGAACCACAGGGAGAAAAAAAGTGTTGCAAAATATTAAAAAAACAGCATAATATTGTATGAACATGATCCCAAGGTTTGTAATAAATGTAATTGGAGTTCTATAAAGTAAAGAGACAATGGTTGGGACAAAGTACTATCTACAAAGATAATAGCTGAGAAGTCTCCAATATTGCCGAAAGAAATAAAACACAATTTCAACAGGCTATATTTATTCCAAGCAGAATAAATTTAAAGAAATCCACACCTGAGACTATCAGAGTAAAAATTCTGAAAAGTGAAGATAAAGAAAAAGTCTTGTAAGTAGACTGAGAAAAAATACATATTGCCTTTAAGGATCAACAGTAAAATAGACGTGATTTCTAAACAAAACCAAAAATAATAAAAATACCATTAGACAAAATGTAGAAAAACAACATAAAAGTGAAACTAGGATTCACTGTGCAACAATATACTTTAAAAACAAGTAAAAACATTAAGATACTTTTTAAAAGATATAATCTATCACAATTAAAACAGGATTAAAGGAGTTCCGGAAGACAGAATTGTCCCTATGGCAGATAAAAGATGAAGGAATGAACATTAAGAGACAAGGCAAATTTGTGGATAGAACTAACAAATTGTGACTATACAAAATCATAAAAATAATGTCTCATGGAGTTTAAAATGTATACAAGGAATTAAAATACAATATGATAGTGGGATAAAAGGCAGAAAAGGAAAAATTTAAAGTGTTTTAAGATTCTTGCATATACTGAAAGTGATTATAAAGTGCTAATTTATATAGATTTTAATAAGTGGGGCAAATGTTTTAATCTCTAAGATAATATTAAACAGACTAAGAAAATATGTAATTAACACGGTAATGAGGGTAAAAATGTAATAATAAAAAAGAATTTATCCAAAAGAAGGCAAGAAATGAGAAATCAATATAAAACAGGTGGAGAAAATAGAAAACAGAAAAAAAATGATAGATTTCAATGAAAAAATACAGAAATGAAGTCAAATGCAAAGACTAAATCTATCAATTAAATGACTGAGATCATCATATTTATTTATAAAATATACAGGTATGTATACCTTACCCAAAATCCACCCTAAATATGAGGCTAAAGAAAGGTTGAAAGTAAAAGTATGAGTGTATATAATACGAATGATACATTAGTGTACACTTATATGGATATAAAACATTGGCAGAATTAAAAAGAGGAATTGAATTTCAAAACTGTGGTAGAAGATTTTATCATATATCCTTTAGTAATTGATAGAACAGAAAAAAAATATCAATAAAGATTGAAGAGTTAAGTAACAGAATTAACAAATTTGACCTAAATGAGATGGAATATCTCCAAGAATTAGAGAATACACATTCTTATCAAGGATATATAAATTATACAACAGGTCATGTACTGAGTCTCAATGAATTTTGAGGAATTGAAGTCATACAGAGAATAAGTTCACAGTATAATGGAACTAAGCTGGAAATCAGTAATAGATGGACACAGTTTAAAAAATCCTATATATTTTTAAACAATTATGAGTCAAAGGAGAAATCACAGTGGGATTAAATATATTTTGAACTATATATAAATGATAAAATATGGCCTAATAAAACTTGTAATTTGTAGCTAAACCTAGGTTTATACTAAGCATTTAAAAATTGTAGAAAAATTGAACAAATAACGTTTTGATTTTCTATTACTGCTACAAAGTACTAAATACTAAATAGTTTAAACAGCACAAATCCTTTATCTCCTAATCCAGTAGGTAGGAAATCTGGGCAGGCGTTAACTGGATTTTCTGCTCAGGGTCTCCCGAGGCTGAAAATTAACCTTGGTCTCATCTGAGTTTTGGGGTCTTCTTCCAAGATCGTTGGTTATTGGAAGAATTCAGTTCCTTTAGATAGGTCTGAGGTCCTCAGCTCCTAGATGCTAACCACAATTTCTTGCAAAGTGGCCCTCTCTACAACGTAATAGTTTGCTTTCTTCCATGCCAGCAAGAGAAAGTCTCTCCGTCATTTCACATTTTTTAAAATGGCTTATCTAATAGATCAGGTCTTTCTAGAATAATCCCCCTTTTAAGTAACTCAGAGTCAGCTGATTAGTAACCTAATCATAGGAGTGATGTACCCTCATAATTCTCTTGTCTTACCACATCACACTTCTCCTACCTACACTCAAGCAACAAGGATTATACATGGCCTGTACATCTGGGATAGCCATCTTAAAATTCTGCCTACTGTAAATAATAAGAAGATATGTACTATCAACATATTTATTCTAATATATTCTAAAATTTAGGTGAAATATAAAGAAATATAATGTCTTAGAAAACATAATTTGCCAAAAATAATTAAAGAAATTAAAAAATGGAAACATTCCTATAACTTAAAGTAAAAGGTTTGGTAATTATTTTTTAATTCCCACAATAAAAAAGTCACAGTCCAGATAAAATTACTATTAATTCTTTCAAATATTTAGAAAGAAATAACATTCTCACAGAAACTATTTTAAAAGAAATAGAAAATATGTTCCAAAGGATATTTTCCATGCCAACAAAAGCCTGAACTAAAATAAAAATAAGATTATCAAAATAGAAGACAACTGCATGAAAATTTCATTCATGAGTATAGATACAAAATTACTTAAAATATGAGCAAATCAAATTCGTCTATACATAAAGTAGATGACACATCATGACTGATATAGACTAAATGTGTCCCCCCAAAATTCATGTTGAAACCTAATCCCCAATGTGATGGTATTTGGAGGTGAGCCCTTTAGGAGGTGATTAGTCATGAGGTCAGATCCCTCAGGAATGAGATTACTATTCTTATAAGAGAAGCCCAGAGAGTACCCTTGCCCCTTTCTGCCATGTGTGAATACAGCAAGAAGATGCCACTCTATGAATCAGGAAGCAATCCTTCACCAGACACCAATTCTGCTGGCACCCTGTTCTTGGACTTCCTAGCCTCTAGAACTGTGACAAATAACTTCTGTTGTTTATAAGCCACCCAATCTATGATATTTTGTTATAGTGTCCCAAATGGACTAAGGCAATGACTAAGTTGGGGCTAATTTCTGGAATGAAAGATTCTTTATTATCTGAAAATCAACCAGTACAATCCCACATTGCTTCATTAATTCAAAAGGAGTAAAACAATACAATTATCACCATGGATCAGGACAGCAAATGCATACACCCACCGTCCATTCACAATGCAAAATCATAGCGAACAAGAAATAGAAGGTGTCTTAGGTCAGGTTCCCTAGAAGGATCTAGAATCCCTGAGAAAGGGATTCATGTGCATATGCTTTATAGAAAATCTTTTCCTCCAGGACATCCTGTAAGGGAGAGATAAATGAAGGCTAGGGTAAGGGCAAAGCAGAAATGAGATTTCTGACAAAGCTTTGCTTTAGTGTCATTCACAGGTAGCTTCTGGAGTATAAACAGCAAAACCAATTTTTCTCCCTTGAAACAAGATGGCTGGGCTTTAATCTTTATGTCGTCCAGTTGTCTGCCACCAAAGGGAGTAAAACCTCCCATTTCTCAAGGCCAGCCAGCTCCTTTAGCCAAATGCAATGCTCTGGAGAAGACTGCAGGATTTAGGCATTAGCCCCAATACCCATAGCAGCAAAAAGACTGTTTGGACCATGTACTAACCCTTTATTCTAGCAAGGGAATATCCTTAGTGTGATAAAATGTGTCTAAAAAAATCTTCAGTAAACATTAATAGACATTATTATAAGTTATAAACAAATATTATAAGTTTTCACTTTGGGATCGAAAAGAGGTCAATAATGCACCATCACCATATCTTCTATATTGTACAAGAATTCTTAGGTAGTTAATTGAGGTCAAAAATTAATTTTAATTTTTGTTGTAGTTGTAGAGCTGTTTAAAGTTGGGCATAAGTTTGTTACAGGTGCCAAATGTTATATTCTTTTTCTAAAGTACACTTCAGAGGAATTATATTCTAAAGTAATACACAAACAGAAAATTTGTTGGAAAAATTACTATCAAACTTCCTAATTGGAATTTAAAATAAACAGATTTAGTATGATTTTGGAAAATTTATAACAAGAAAATGAAAATACCTCAGAAATTGAATATATATATATTATATATATACATATTTCTCTAAAGTTTATAAATGGTGAGAAAGAAAAATATGAATTGAAATCTATTATATCTATCATTTACTATGGACTAATTCAAACAAATAAACAAAGTATTTTTTTGACAGTTTTATTTTCAATGAAGTTTTATTAGATTTTATAAAGTATAGCAAAACAACTTTACTATAATTTTTAAAACTTAGGGACATTTGAGAAAGAAGCACCTCTCATTCAAATTCATACTGAAATATATCAACCTATTTTTACATTTTTAGCTTTCTTGTTAAAACATGCTTAGCACATATAATACTAAACTAAACCACCAGATTGAAATGAATATTGGATTAAGCACAGATTCATGTTCAAAATTTTTCACTAACTAAACTGAGGGAGTTCTGACAATATATAGGATTAAATTTCAAGTAATATCTGAAATTTCTTGGATCACTGAAAAATGATATACTGGAAGGCTGAGTTACAGAATATATTCAAATAACACAGAATAGTTGATTAAATGAAATTTCAGATTTCTTTTTATAGTTATGTTATATGTGTATCCATATATATGTATGCATGCATGTATATATATATATATATGTAAATGTACATAACTGCATACCAAAACATAGATGTATCTATAACACACACACATATACACGGAGGGAAATGGTTGGATTTTGCTTCCAGTTGTTTATCTCAAAAATTTTTAAGAACACATAATACAAATATTCAGTGGGGACAGTTTGAGCAGAAGAAAATTGAAGAAGATACAATTAACTACAACAGCAGTTTTCTATTGCTGCTGTAACAAATTACCACAAACTTAGTGGTTTAAACCAACACACATTTATTATCTTACATTTCTGCAGATCAGATGTCAGAAATCTGTTTCAAATGGCTGAAATCAAGTGTGATACACGCCCATTCCATCTGGAGGCATTAGGGTCTAATTTATTTTCTTGCCTTTCTTGCCTTCTAGCTTTAGAGGCCTCCTGTATTCCCTGGCTTATGTCCCCTTAGTCCATCTTCAAATTCAGCAACATAGCATTTGCTCTTCTCTCTGATCTTTGCTTCCATCCTTCTATCTCTCTCTCTGTCTCTCTGTTCCCATCATCATATCACCTTCCATGTCTGTGATCATCCTGCCTCCCTCTTAGAGGGAGCCTTGTGATTACATTGGTTCCACCTACAACCTAGGATAATCTCCCTATCTCAAAATCTTTAATTTAATCACACTTTCAAAGTCTTTTGGCTGTGTATGATAATATATTCACAGGTTAGGGGGTTAGGATGTAAATACCTTTAAGGGACTGTTATTTAGTCTACCACAGCTATACTGTAAATATGTCAAAGAATAAAAATAATGTCAAATCTGAGAGATATAAAATTAGTCCTATGAGAAAAAGAAACTTTCACATTTTGTTGCAAGAAATAAATGAAGTCCCTGACAAATGATGTGTTTTCTGTACAAACTCTTAATGTCAATTTGCTTAGAATGATGGAAATCTTTATAATGGTATTTTTACACTCATGATGAATAAATCCAAATAAATAAATCCAAAACTTAAAAAATGAAATTAATTCACCTGGGTAAGGGAATTAAAAATGTGAAACATCTATAGATTCAATACAAGCCCAATCAAAATCCCAGCAAATAATTTTGTGGATATCAACAAACTGATGTGAAATTTATATGGAAATAAAAGTCCCAGAATAGCCAACACAATGCTGAAGGAGAATAAAGTCTGAGGACTGACACTGCCTGACATTAAGACTTATTATAAAGCTACAGTAATGTAGACGGTGTGATATTGGCAAAAGAACAGACAAATAGATCAATGGAAAATAACAGAGAGACCAGAAAGAGACCCAGACAAATATACCCAACTAATCTTTGACAAAGGGAGCAAAGACAATACATTGGAGAAAGGCTAGTCTGCAGCAAATAGTGTTGAACAACTGGACACTGACATGTACAAAAATGAATCTAGACATAGACCTAAAACTTTTCACAAAAATTAACTTAAAGTGAACCACAGACCTAAATGTAAAATGCAAAACTATCGAACTTCTAGCAGATAACGTAGGAGAAAATAGGTGACATTGAATTTAGCAATGACTTTTTAGATACAACACCAAAAGTAGGATTTTTTTTTTTTTTTTTTTTTTTTTTGTGGGGAAGACCAGCCCTGAGCTAACAACCGTTGCCCATCCTCCCCTTTTTGCTGAGGAAGACTGGCCCTGGGCTAACATCCGTGCCCATCTTCCTCCACTTTATATGGGACGCCGCCACGGCATGGCTGACAGGCAGTGCGTCGGGCGGGCGCCTGGGATCCGAACTCGCGAACCCTGGGCTGCCAAGCGCGGACTAAACCGCTGCGCCACCGGGCGGCCCCCAAAAGTAGGATTTTTGAAAGAAAAATTGATAAGCTGGACTTTATTAAAGTTAAAAACTTCTGCTCTGTGAAAGACACTGTTAAGAGAATGAAAGACAAGCCACACCCTGAGAGAAAATATTTACAACAGACATATATGATAAAGCACTGTTACCAAAATATGCAAAGATCTCTCAAAACTCAACAGTAAGAAAACAAACAACTCAGTTAAAAAGGGGGCATAAGACGTAAACAGACACCTCACCAAAAAGGATATACAGATGGCAAATACACATATGAAAAGATATTCCACATGACAAGTCATCAAAGAAATGCAAATTAGAATACCCATGAGATACCACTGCACACCTATTAGAATGGCCAAAATCCAGAGCACTGACGATACGAAATGCGGGCAAGGATGTGGAGCGACAGGAAGTCTCGTTAATTGTTGATGGGAATACAAAATGGTAAGCCACTCTGGAAAACAGTTTGGCAGTTTCTTACAAATCTAAACATGCTCTTACCATGTGATCCAGCAATTGTCCTCCTTTGCATTTACTCTAATGAGTTGAAATTGTATGTACACACTAAAGCCTGCAAGTGAATGTTTATAGCAATTATATTCATAATTGCCAATACTTGGAAGCAACTAAGATATCCTTCAATAAATGAATGGATAATACACTGTGATACATACAGACAATAAAATATTATTCAGTGATAAAAAGAAATGAGCTACCAAGCCATGAAAAGACATGAAGAAATCTTAAATTCATACAGCTAAGAGAAAGAAGTAATTCTGAAAAGGCTACATACTTAGGACTCCAACTATATGATATTCTCGTAAAGGTGAAATTTTATAGAGTAAAAAAGATCGGTGATTACCAGAATTTTGGGGACAGGCAGAGAGGGATGATTAGGTGGAGCTCAGGGAAAGTTTAGGCACTGAAACTATCCTCTGTGATGCTATAATGGTGGACACTTGTCATTAACGCATTTATCAAAACCCATAGTGATACAAAGAGTGAACCCAGACTGAACCCTAATGTAAACTATAGACTTTAGTTAATAATAATATATCAGTATTGGCTCATTGATTTTAACAATTGTACCACACTAATGAGAGATGTTAATAATAGGGGAAATTCTGTGTCTGTGGGGATAAAGGGGTATATGAGAACTCTTGTACATTCTTCTCATGTTCTCTGTGAACCTAAAACTTCTCTAAAGAATACATTCTACTAACAAAAGGTGAAACATGTAGAGGTAGCCTTAAATGTATTTTAAAAATTTAGATTCCCAATTTTCCTTTTTATTTGTTTTTTTCTTCTTTTGATGCCTATGAACAGCAGGGTCTCTTGGTTTTCCAGGGCCAACTGCCAATGTGTGTGATTAAGTCCTCCCTGCCTCCTCTGGGACATTGCCTAGTTGATTATTTTAGCTTCTCTATTAAGTTTGCATTTTCTCTTCAGCCACCATTTCCTTCCTTAGTATCCATGAACATAAGCAGATATGTTTCCCAGAGTTTTATCTTCACATTCTACTTATTGGACACTTTCTTGAAAAGGCTCACATGTCATTTCAAATTTAGCATGTATTTGAGAAGATAAATACCTTTCCCTCAAAAAGCTCAATCTCACTTCCCTATTTATCCACTATTATATATCCTAAAGTCAGACGTTGCCAAATCAAGCTGAATTTTCCCTGTCCTTTCTCCAAGTAGCCAATCAGGACACTTAGTTTACTGTTTTTCAAGATGTCTCTCAATCAATTTTTCCCATTTCTCATTGTCACTGTCTTGCCTATTAACTCATTACTCCATGCCTGGATCGCTGAAATGGTTTTCTGAATAGTCTTCTGACTTTCAATCTTTTCCATTCCTATGTATATTTCAGAGAGCACCTAGATCAATCTTTAATAACAGACTAGTCTAACATGCTTCTTAAATTTTATCAGTGTCCCATCTCTAATATGGTCGTAGAGATCAAGTGAATCAAAATTTCCCCAAACATGTCAAGTGTATTCTTAAAATATGCAATTTGTGCTATTTTTATTCTGAAATGCTCACCTTACTCTTGATAATCTCCAAGTGCGAGAAAAACATAAAGTGCCATTTGGTCAAAATTGAACTTCAGATGATTTATTTTTATTGCTGATATTTACATTTTCTTTCTCAATCAATGTGTAGATTTTTCCCCTTAATTCAGTTCACCAGATTTTTTTCATTCCTTTTAGACTTGGTTGTAAACTTTTTCATTAACATGTCTTCATCCTGAGTGCATGTTGACATAAGTTTAAGATGAATTCTTCCTCTACACATACTTTTATATATTCTAATTTTGCAACTTCAGTCAGTCTAAAATTACTGACTAGGCAGTTGATTTCGGCCTTTTTCATGTCAAATAAATGAAGGAAGTTTTCGAGGGAAATCAGTAGGTTAATAAACTTTCAAAAGGGGTCACAGAATTTAAAAAATCAAGAAATTATATTTTCAATCGAGTGGATAGTAAAATTGAAAATTCTGCAGCTAAACTACATGTTAAAAAATAGAAGGTGGCTCATGTTGTAAAGAGCATTTTAGTCTGCAGACTTGTTCAAAAATTGTGGTGAACTTTTATACACTATAGCAGTTTCTTTTTGAAATGATGAGAAACTTCTTTTAGAAATTAACCTTTAAGGAATTGATGTACATTCTGTTTTAAGAGTTTTTGATTATAGCTGAAAGAGTATGTAATGTAGCTTCCCATAAATGGTATTGCTTCATAAGACAACATAGCTGCCCAGAAATGTCATTTTTGAAAAAAAAAAAAAATTAACCTTAGCAAATATTTGGGAAATAATATGTCTTTCAAGCAGTGAAATCTCTTTAAGTTTCAGGTTTTGTAGTACCAGCTGGGGGAAGGGCAAATGCATTTATCTTAATGATATTTAAATGGAGAAGTAATTTTGTAAATCTTTAATTATCTGAGTAACATATGGGTTATCAGTAAATACTATTTTACATGGGATCAAAATCATCTAAATAAAATATTTCCCTTATGTCTTCTCACCTATATTCTAATAACAGCTGAATTTTCAGTGGGACATCATAGTCTAGGGATGCCAGTGATGACCTACACGAGGAAGGAAGTGGAGAGCAGGGACTAGACCAGCTTCACGTAGAGAGGAATAAGTAGTGGAGGAAGCCAGACAGCATTAAGTAGCTCTAGGGTGGCAAACAGGTAGAGTTTTTATTTAAGTGGGTTGATCATAGGTAAGGGAGAGTGTTGGAAGACAATGCTCCCTTAATGAAAGCTGTCAGAAAGGCAAAAGAGCTCCAGGCACCAGTTTCTCCTGTAAGAGTAAGAGCATGACTAGGCACTGAGGAGGAAACTCAGTAGGAAAAAAGGATTTAGACTGAAGCATGAGGACTAACCTTTATTTATTGCCTGCTGTGGGCTAAGTACTGGCCTATGTATTTTGCAAAAGTTAGTTTAGTTATTTAGTCAACAATGCAATGATTTATTTAGTCATATTTTTGTGAAATATTAAAAAGCTCACACAGGAAAATGGTAGACTGTGGATATTCAGTTTAGTACTACTGTCCAATTTCAAAGAACATTTTCTTAACTACTCTACTGACTCCCTAATTTTGACGATTAGGCTACAAGACAGAGTTTTATCATGAACATAGCTAAGGCCATCCGTGGTGGTGAAGTCTACCATCAATGAGTAAAACTCTAAAAGAGAGCAAGCAGTAAAGCTGAATTGCTGATTAAGCCATTAGGTTACTGTGCTAAAATTCTGTCCCCAGACTGAACTTAAAGACTGGTCTCAGTTTCCATAGTGGCTAACCATTTCTGTGAAACTAATATCATTATCCAATCTTTTGTCAGCTCTTTCTTGGTAAGTTGATTGGCTTTACTTTTTTGTGTGTGAGGAAGATTGGCCCCAAGCTAACATCTGTGCCAGACTTCCTCTATTTCGTATGTGGAACACTGCCATAGCATGGCTTAACAAGTGGTGCATAGGCCAGCGTCCAGGATCCAAACCCAGGAACCCCGGTCCTCCATAGCGGAGAGCACAAACTTAACCACTATGTCACCGGGCCGGCCCCTGGCTTTACTTTATTATCCAGTTTTCTAAGTAATTTTTTTTTTTTAATCTCATTTGCATTTAACTCCAAAAAGTATATTTCTTCAATATATAGGTGTATATAATTTATATTAATGAATGTAAACTTAAGTCCTAATTGTGCCATCTTAGTTTACGGCATTTTCTGTTTTTATTTCTAATATTTTATTACAGGTTGATCTTTTCTAAGTTTTCCATTGGTAGCTTGAGAGTTGTATGGTGGTAACCATTACAACCTCAATGGTGTTTAAAACTCTCCAATGACTCCTCCACTCAAAGTCATATAAAATTATTCAATTATACTTCCTTTCAACTCATGTACTTTCTATCCAACTTCTGATAGTTTTGCTAATAAACATTGTGATTTCTCCAACTCATTATAGTAACCGTATGATTTTTCTTTATTTGCATCATTTTATAACTATGTTTCTCACTGTTATATCAAATGTGTTCTAATTTTCAAATGAAACCAGAGCTCACTACCAGCTCACATGAATTTAGTCCCTAAAAATAGGATATGAAATATCCTGTCAGGCACAGGGGAAGTTCCATAAAATAAATGATTGTCCAGCCTAAAGTATCAGTAGTGCCTCTAATCAGAAACCTTCACCTAGGTAGACCACCTCCAGCCTCTGGCCATCATGTTGAGCTCTGCTCATGTCTGAGACTTTCAAGTTACATGTTTTCCAAAAGCCCTTATTAAGGGATCTTTGGGAAGTCACAGGGACTGCACATCACTGACAAGATTATTTTGTTATCTTTCTACGATAGGATGATCTGAGGATGATGACGCCAAAGGATTATACTTATAGATTTGGTACAGAAGTTCTTTCTACCCAAAGCTCCCATACTTATGTAATAGACATCTCTCTCTAGGCCAAGTCTAGAGGGGGAAATTTATGAAACATTCAGATGGCTGTTGCTCTATATTTTCTTCTTCTTCCTTCCAAATTTCCTTGGTTTCAAAATTAATAAGCCTTTCTTTTGCTTTCTTAATATCCTATTAACCCTCATGTGGAACCCTATTAACCCTTAAGACCTCATCTTATTGTAAGCCTTGACAATGAACAGAAAAACCTTCTGTATACAATTTTGTCCTGTCTAATATAGTGATCACTAGCCACATGTGACTATTTAAAATAAAAATAATTAAAATTAAAGTTAGTTTTTCAGGTGCATTAACAACATTTCAAGTGCTCAATAGCCATATGTGACTAGTGGCTACCATATTGGATGGCACAGATATGGAATATTTCTCATCACTGTAGAAAAGTTCAATTACATAGCACTGCTGTAGACAGAACAATAGAATTGTCTACCATAGAGTAGATGTTGCCTTGATAAAGAGACCTTATACTGCCTCTGGCAATAAATCTCATGGCTTGATTTAAGTGGTGAAAGGTTATGAGGGGGGATGATTTAATCAAGAAAATACATCACTTTAATATATGCAAACAATGTTATCCTTGACATATAACAGAAAATCCTACAAATCATTACTTAATTCCTAACAATCCTTATAAATGCAGTAAAATATTTTGTAATGGAGAATAATTGAATAGATAAAATTCTTTAAAATATGTACTAAATATGTCCTCTCCAATATGAAGAGAAGTGAGGTAAGGGGTGCAGAAAGGTTGCCTGGTGGATAGAGTGGGTGAACCAACATAGAAAGCAGGAAGTCCCAGTGGAGAAATATCCCTTCCTATCGAACAAATGTAATAATAAACTTTCACTGGCTGGCGATGACAACTTCCAATATTCAACATTTCTTTCCTACTTGATTTCCTAAAAGAAGCATTGAAAATAAGAGAAGATACTTGGAATTATAGCACAAAGCTAAATTCCTAGAACAACAACTAGGAAATAAAGGAAGAGCAAAGAAATGTGAAATAAGGCAGGAATCACTGAGGGAAAGTGATTCCTAAGAAAAGACATTTGGGCAGTGCCACGATGTCCCAGATAACACATTAATAGTGCCATATCTGAAACTGATAAGTCTTACTCATGTTTTATTTATTCATTCACAGGCCAGAAGGACAAGTGAAACAGCTGCTAGGTAGCAGTATTTAAATCTGTTAATAAAAGTCCACAAAGACTAATGAGCTCTTATCAAAGAGAAAGCTTGAAACTCAAAGACAGCTGCCATGTAAACAAGATATACATTTAATGCATTAAGTAGTATGGGAATATTAGCAAAATTAAACAAAACATGAGCAGGAAATAAATTGTACTGAGGCTGAGCTATTGATCTCCTCCCATCTACTCATGTAGCAGACAAGTGGCTACAATTACCCGCCTCACAAATTACATGTTAAAAGAAAGTCACTCAGGGCACAAATGAGGCTGGCAAGTAGTCAAGGAGAATTCTTCCCATTATGGATGGATGGATAAATGATGTATATAGAGCTACTCATATCAATCATAGGCAGGCCACTATGACAAAAAAATTTCTACAGAAAAAAGTAAAGAAACAAACTAGAAAGGACACTGAGTAATCTTTTTGGTAGATTCTAAAGTCTCACAATTTTTCCCTATATATGAGAAACATTATTTCTACATTATGAACTTAAAACAAACCAGACACAATTAGAAATTTTGTAATGATGTAACAATAAAATAAACAATTTTAGTGCCCTGCTAATTCTAGTACTTTTACACTAATGTTAACCAATATCCCAAGGTCCAAGTTACTTAAGGTAACATTTTATCACAGTATAGTGGATAAAAACCCATACTTCAAAAAATCATGATAATTTCAAAATTGTCTAAGCAGATAAACCATTGTTAGTTCAAACTAAATAATATAACCCATTAAGCCACAGTGAATCACAAATATGCTGAAAACAAAAGAACAAGGGGAGCTGTGGCACTACTAATTTGTGGCACTAAAGCCGTGGCATTTTATGTTAAGTGTGTTGGCCAGTTGTCTCTCTAACCAAATTTCTAAAGTCTAGCTATCATTCATCTCATTGATTTTGTTGGACTAAAAGGAATCTCCTGCTCTCCCTCTTTGAATTTCTGACTTTCTGGAGTGCTGTAGCGAATAATTCAAAACACCTATATGATTTCTTTCGTTGTCAGAACCAGCACCCTAATAAACAATAACTCCCAGAATGCCACACTTCTATCCTTTTTCCTTCTCAACCTCTTGCAACTACTCATATCGCATCCTAGCTGTAATGTGCTACCATCTGTCTGCTTGTGCCCTAAACTTGATGTTTTTGAGTACTAACACTTGTGGACATGGACTAAATGTAGAAATGTAGGCATTGGTGGGATAGAGCTTGAGGGGGGAGATTGATACAGCTCAGCCAACTCAGAAAACAATTTATATATTATTAAGGAAAAGAGATTACTGAAATTTCTGAGTTAGGAATTAACAGTAGAGATGAGATACACTGCTTTCCTGACTTTCTCTTTCATTAAAAGATATCTTTTCACGTTTTTAATTCTTTTCATGAATAGTAAAATTCTGAATCTGGAGAATTATTGATGGCTATTCCAGGTTTCCAGGGTTTTTTTTCAATAATGCATGTCTTTGTGTATTTTCATACACATTTCAGTTTAAAGGAGGTGGCAAAGTCAGGTCCCAATTTGGCATCTTAATTTGGATGCCCCAATGTTCGCATACAACTCTTGCTTTGCTGAAATCATTTGTAATATGTGATACACTGACCACTCCTTCTTTGTCTAGCAGTTTCCCACTCTTGATTTTCCTCATCTCTGTCTGTTCCTTCACAGATTCTTCATGCCTTCTCCCTTGAAATAACTGGTCACCAGAGACTCATCTTTCTTCTAGCCACTGTCACGAGATAGCTCACACATGTAGCTACAACTGTAGCGATAATTCATGACAATATGCCATTGATCCCCTTAATTATGTCTCAGGCCAATGCATGCCTCATAAACTCCAAAACCCTATAGTCAGTTATATAATGGGGTATCCTTATGTGGATAGTGGACATAAATTGGAACTTATTATTTTTTCTTAGCCCTCCAATTTACTTTTATTCCCTTCATTTTCCTAACATAGTCAGCATTATAATTATCCATTCAGTGTACCAAATCCCTAATTTGTGAATTAATCTTAAAAAAATTTTTTATCAAAACATTTATGTTCAGTTGTACACCAAGATTTGATGGTGCTACTTGTTCAGTATCTCTCAAATATACCTCCTCTTCTTTATCCTCACTCTTCATGTTTTAGTTCAGATCATCAATATTTCTTTCCTCTCTTACCAGAACTGCTTCCTAGATGACTTTCTAGCTTTTAGACTGGCAGTACAACAATCCATTTTTTATCTTGCTGGTCGGAATGGTCTCTCTAAAACAAACTGTTTTCAAGACTGTAAAGGCATTCTGTTTTTTTTCTGTTGGCTTCAGGAGAAAATCTAGCTCATTGACATAACAAACGAGGGTGTAATGACCTCTTTAGTGACAGTTCCTCCACTCCTTACGTGAATGGTTAGGCTCTCTTATGCTTCTCTGCTTTTGTCTCTGGTCCAGACATGCTCATAATCCTTTCTACCTGCCTAATGCTTTCAAAGAAAACCAGAGTAAGACAGAAATTAAAGTAGAGAAGGCAAATTTTTTGAGGACTATTGCACTAGGGGAAAATAGACCCCATTATAGAACTGGGCTCCATTTCAAACACAACAGGAACAGGCGTGAATTTACAGCCAAGAAACAAGGGGGCCAGTTATGAAAAATTATTAAGAGGAGAAATCAAATCTGGAGGGCAGAGTGGGGGATTCTGGCTGAACTCTTAACAGGATTCCTTCTGAAGGTATACTGGGGTGATCAGATACCAAGGCTGGGGAGTGAGAAATTTTACACACAAATCAAAGGTGATTAGTTATCAAAGGTAGGGGGATTCTTGTTAGACTGAGTTAGCAGAGTTCTTGCTAAAACTGTATTTTACAAGAAAATGCACGAATGGGCCTAGGAGAAGTTTCAGGATGCTGACTAAAATTTGGTCAAGCAAAGAATGTTTGTCAATGCCTACTCATTATACAAGACTGATCTTGAGTAACATTTCTTTTGTGAAATTTTCCTTGACTATTGTCTCATAAGGGCCAGTGCATGTTTCTATTAAAGCACACATTATACTACATTGCAAAATAGTCTTTTGTAAACATTTCTTTAATCTTTTTCTGCAGCTAAACTCTCAGTTCTTTAGAGCCTTAATTTTACTGGGTTCTCAATGCCAGGCATGGCATCTGACACATAGTAGTTGCTCTGTGCATTTTTTTTCAGCAAAAATGAAATGAATGATATTTAAATTTATATGAATGATAGCATATAGTTTTCATTAAGTAATTTTTGACAGAAATATGATGAAGGTAGGAATTCAGAAAAATCAGAAAAAGAAAACAATATTTGCTGAAAGCAAGTAACTTCTAAGTCACAATTTTACACATAGCTCCTCTGCCTGAATAACTTAAATATATGAGTAAGGATTTGTCTGTTATTGGTAATGTAATTTTACAAATTTGTATATTATGACATAATTCATGTTTCAACAGTTTGTGATAAAAATCTAGCATTTAGTAGCGACAATGCTAATGAAATATATTAAAGTCAGATATTTAAAATCGGTGGTTAAGTGTTTACTACTTAGTAGATTTTCTTACCTGCTGCTTCTTACAAATCTGCTGATGATTTGCAGTGCTAGGAAAGATCTCGACATATCTTTACACAGGGAGCCAGATGGCCTTCCACCATGACCTTTGCCCAATGCTATTAGCATCCAAGGGAGCTGAGAAGCTCTGGCTCATTATCCACAACCAGATGTTTTCTACTTCTCTATCACTATTGCTAAGTAGCAGTTAATGTCTCACACTATGGGTATTTGCTTGAACCTATGATCCATGAAATGCTGCCTCTTAAAATACAAATACCACCCACTAGCACAAACTTCTCCC
The DNA here is from genome assembly GCA_031878705.1 of Tapirus indicus. Classification (NCBI taxonomy): domain Eukaryota; kingdom Metazoa; phylum Chordata; class Mammalia; order Perissodactyla; family Tapiridae; genus Tapirus; species Tapirus indicus. The sequence continues at coordinate 132,962,700 of CM062919.1, read as the reverse complement.
TATGCATTTGTAACTCAATCATTCTTCTTTATTAGAAATCCTGCTATAATCTTAGAGACATTTTATTTAATATTTTTCTAGCTTTCCCAGCTGGCAGCAAGTAAGGATATTCTAGCCTAAAAAAAAAATAAAGTTATACGTTTGAATAATCCAGAAATTACTTCTGAATATTTATTGTTCCAGATAAATTATCACAATGTAATAACTCTATAAACACCACACAAACATTTAATTACCTCATCACTTTCCAGAAAGCCTGATACTAAGAAGGGGAGTGAAAGCTATTCCAGTTACCAGAAAACTCTATGCCCTGACAGATTTAATAGTTTTTCTCTGAGCTTGGCTAATGAAAGTCAATCTTTCATAGTCTAATCTATTCTGGGTGAACTGAGATAACTGAAATCATAGATAGACTTAAATTTGGAGGAACAAAGTATGCTGATCTACTCAGGGCATAGGGTGTGGTGCATATTTGGTGCATATTTATCTTACTTTGTGCCAAGCTAGGCAATATATGAAATATTATGTCTGGTGTGATTTTTCCAGGGTTGTCTTTTAGTTGTAAAGGACTTTCACAGTATCTACTCATCTATAATGACAGAAAAAACAGAAGGAAGGCTGAGTGTCTCTTACTATTAATAAAGTGATTCATATAATAGGATCCATAAAATGGAGGCCACCTGAGTGACCTGGTCCACATTAAAATCTAAACTTAAGTCAGCCTGCACTTACAGGAAACACCTGTCAAAGAAACCTAATATACACCAATCACAATCCTCCAACTCACTTTACCTGGCTTACCTTACCCAAAAAACAGGACCTGCTTGCCTTCTAAGGAAATCCCTGACTTCCTAGCCAATCATGCCCTGTTTCTGCATTGCCTCTTCCAATATCCTATAAAACTCGTTCTTGCCCCAAATCCCTCGGTAAAAATACTCCACTGCTTGTGAGGCACTGTACTCCCTAGTCCATGGATTGTTTTCCCTTGAATAAAGGGCATCAAACTCATTACTAAATTGTTTTAGTTTTGTCATTTGACATTATTAAAAACTTTATCAAAGACTGTTGCGACATTTAATTGGAAAGATGTGCCACAAAACTAGCCCTTCTTTGTAAAAATATTGCACTATTTAGTGGTCTATAGGCTGTTGATCTGTCAACATTTATTTATTCATTCAATTTGGTATTTGTTATACGTCGGGCGTTCTATGATAAACTGTGAATGTATTGGTAAGCATTAGAGGTAAAATGCCTTTTATGGAGAATTGAGCAACTGTGTTTTGATTAAAAGGATCTCTTCCTTGTTTTCATTATTCTCTTCACTAAATTATGGGGCTACAATCTTCAATAATTAAAGTTATGTTTTCTTCCATTGACTATCATAAATATCTTAAATCAAATTTTGACTGCATGATGAGATTACATGCCTTCTTTTCCCTTTGGAATTATTTGTCATAATAATTTTAAATTTAACTTTTCATATAATAATACAGATGGATAAAAGGAGAGCCCATAGATAGAAGTGTCAATATCCCATATCAAGCACATTTAATAAAACGTATCTGGGAAGATGTAGTTCCAAATCGGGGCTAATGGCTTATTGAGGAAATATAATTGAGGCTGGATTTTATACCCTTAATTCCTAAACTGGGAGACTTTGCAAAATGCAACTTTGTAATCATATACAGAGATATTGCCCTCAATGTGATTTGTCCCATAATTGAGCCCTGCTAGAAATGCTGTTTGAATATGGTTCACTTTTGATTGTATAAGAATGGAATTCTTTAGAGTAAAAAGGATGTTGATATCATAGAACATTTTTTTCCTGACTTTTAGGCCAAATATTAATTTGCTTCTTATGTGGTAAAACTGTGATCATCCCTAAGCAAAGTAAACCATGTGTATTAACCCAGATCTTCTAGAAGCAGAGCCCAGAGTCAAAATTTAAAGTGTTAATACTTTGTTGGTAAGTGAAATGCTAGGATGGTAAGGGTGAGGAGAAAAGAAGTAAGGAAATATATGCAGCAATATGGTGCCATAACCTTACCCGCCTGGCTACTGCTTCAGTGTGAGCCACCAAAAGGCACAGGTAGCTGTTCCTCAGGAATATTTGCCCAGCAGGTGAGCTGATCTGTAAAGTTTGTAAGGAGAAAATACACCTAGCAGTGTTCGATGGAGAAGAAAGGCAGGGATAGGGAGGAGGTACACCAGCCCCTGTCCTCCCTGATCTCTCTTTTGCAGTAGTCAAAGGGCAACGTAGGAAGCTAAGATTCCAGATTACGTCATCTTGCCCTTCAGAGTTTGGACAAAAAGCCAAGCTGCATAGCCTGCAGTAGGACATTTTATCCAAATCTAAAGATGGCTGAGTGATTTGTTTCATGTGGGCACTAAGGAAGAAAAAGGAGGAAGCAGGTGATAGAGGGAATCTGAGAATGTGCACAATATGTGTGTCAATAAGCATTCTTCCTTGGTATTTCCATAGTACATAATTCTAATGGCTAAAGGCTACATACAATAGGTCTTAGCTATTAATATGCCTATTTCTCAAACTAGACTTCGGGGTCCTTGAAAACCTGTATTGTTCCTATTGTTGCTTCATCCATTTAGCATATTGCCTAAAACATAATAGGTACAGAGTAAACAATTGTTGAATTAATGGTTGGTTATATGAGGTGGAGAGAAAAGAGAGAGAGTAATTCTCACTCAAGGAGTACTTTAAGTAGTGGTAGAATCCAGCTATTGTGTTTAAGAACAGAAGTGAGAGAACATTAATTCCTCATGCCTTAGGGCAGATGTTTAGTGCCAGTTTATCTCCACTATAAAGGATTGTCTTTCTTCACAGTATTTTCTCCCTACTACTTTATTCAAGATAGACACCAAATGGAATATAGAGGATAAAATTGTCAAAAGCCTATTTATCACCACTTGTGGAATTTGGGTAGAGTTCTGGAGTGCCCTTGAAAGCAAAGAAAGGATTCAGACTCTATTCAGATTCTATTTAGTGAGCTAGACTAATATCCGTGTCCTCTAATTAGAACTATATAAATAATCTATTTATGAAAAACCAGCCAACCAACAAACATTCTATATCTACCGCAAGAAAACCACATACTAGGTTCAAGGATGAACATTAAAAAGAAATAGTATGTAGTATTCCTGTATTCCTTAATAACTCTCCCTTCTATTTGTGGGTTATCTATACAAATTTTAGGAGACTAAGAGCCAGTGAAGATGGACCTATTTTAGAGCATAGATTAAATAAAGAAGACTGAATAAGAGCAAGGGGTGATTTTAAAAGCATATTATTTATGACTAAACCCTGTGTCCATCTGCCTATTGATAGCTCCACTTACATATCTAATAAATACCTCCAACTTAACATGTTGGTTACTTGCAGCCAAACCTAATCCTAAATTATATAAACCTCAACATAATATGGAAGATAGAATTTCATAATCAGACTTCTTATTTAACATATTTAATTTTATTAAAAATAAAACCACATTTTTCTTGTCTTTCTAACTTTGCCACAGGTAGATAAACACTTTATCATAGTCCATAACACTCTTTACTTTTGTAAATTATTAAATTAATCCAGCCTTAATATTTACTATTGAGAAGACAGTTCCTTAAAGTGTATGTGTGATGTGTTAAAAAATTACATACCAGTGAGATATAAACTGGAATGGAAACGTGGCCTCCTAACATTTAGTTTACTTTTTCTTGCAAATTAGAGAGAATGAATTGTAATTTCAGGTAAGCTATGAATCAGTACATTCTTTCTTGCTGGTGTGTTGTTATTGTGTTTGTTGTTAATATTCTCTATACTCTATTAAATTCCTTCCTTTTTTACTTGTTCTTTTTCTTTCCTCTCCTGTAACACTTCCCTTTTTTTTTTTTCTGTCATCTCTTGAATCAGAGACCTTTAGGCTTTTAGCTCATAACAGATATTCCTTGAGGTAATAAAGAAACAATAGTTGAAATGTTTAATGGAAACCTTCAGTGTTTGTAAGAATAGTACAAATCGTATTTGTATACTGAAGCAAATTCCAAGAAAATACTCTATTGTTAGGAAGTGAATCAAAATAATAAAACTCTTCCATGCAAACTGTGTGAAAAGTCTAAAACAATCAGTTCCACAACAGGCTAACATTTAGTACATTGATCTAAGATTCATCATTTGATATTTCCCCATGGCTACGAAAGTTTAGGAGTGGGAAACAATTTTCAGATTACCTCGATGAAAAAAGTACCCAAACAACTTACTTAGCGTTTAGCATAAAAAGAAAATTGCTATTGATGGGCATCCATAGACTGATAATGGACAGTTGCATTGCCCCATGAAAGACATTTTGTGTTGAAAAGAGAAATAGTTCCCAATGGAGATATGAGTGTGATGTAGGTGGAAGAGATTCCTTTCCCTTTCTACCATTTTGCTACTAAGCACTAGCTCTCAAGCATATCTTTATCTTTTTCTACCCACTCTGGGCACAATTGCTCTTTTCTTCATGGTTGCTACATGTGGTTGGACTATTATGAACTCCTTCTCACTATGTTGCATTTATCTGTTTTGTATGACTATTGGCATTAGGGTGCAATAGTTCTATTTATTCAACTATCCATTTTTAATTTTCAGGGAATCAATAAATAAAACTCAGAGAATCTGAAAGCCACCAATTACTGGAACATACTCTGTCCCTTTGTCTGAATGCTGATCTTTGTCAGTCTAATAAGCTCTGACATAAACATTCATACTGTGTTTCCCATCCATGCTTTTGTATAGGAATTTTATACATAAGATGATCCTTTATGCATTTAAAGAAGTAAGACTTTTATATATTCAGAAACTCTTCTGATACATGCAGAAAGGTCACAAAGGACGTTAAAAGATAATTTTCAAAGAAAAGGTAAAGTCATGACTTGCATACAGTATAATAATGAACACATTAACTAATTTATTTTACTCATATAATATGAGGGAATAGGTGGATGTTATAACCAACTCGAAGAAAAAGTCAAAGCAGCACACATTTATATGGAGTAAAGGAACGTTGATGAATTGCAAGTGGGGAGTTGAAACTCGATCCTATTTTCATGCCCTTTGCTCCAGATCATTGATACAATGCAAAAAACATCAAAACAGTATTTTCTGGAAAATATTTTTGCCAGCCTGAGAGGATTATCGACTCGTAAAAGTTCACAGGGCAGGACTGGTGTATTGGAAAAAAAGAAAGGAAATGTGACAGTGATAGAAGGCAAGGGGGAAACTGGGAATCCTCTAGCATGTCTATTTTCATCCTTTTACAAATCCTGTATTTACTTGAATAAGGTTGATATTATTATTCCCCTTTTGCACAAGAGAGTAAAAGAAATTGATTATTAACGACATTAATGCAGTCTGCCTTCAGAACTAGACACTATGCAATACTGTCCCTAAAGAAGAATGCTTAGAAAGAAAATAAACCTGTATTGAGAATCTGCCTACCATCACAGCCACCCCACTGCCCCCAATAAGGACCATTATGGCTATGAGTTTGACCACACACACACACTCACACAAAAACACCCTAATATCCTCCACTGTTCCAGGAAATAGCTGGCCACAGAAAATTCTCCACCCCTAACAGTGAACAATCTTCCTCTTTTGAAGTAGCCCCAAACTGCTCACTTGGCCCCTTGCAGCCGACCAAGGACTGCCAAGGGTAACTGAAGAAAGTTGTCTTCAATTCCAAGACTCCTAACTTAATAGAACACTTGCCAAACAGAGACTTAGTGTTTCATCTTTTCTCTCTATAAAACATAAATCTCCTCTCCCTGCTGAAACTGAAGTGCTGGCAGCTGAGTTCCCTTGTCTTGATTTTATGAATAAACAGCCTTTTAAAATTTTGTCTCAGGCTTACTTTTACTTTGACAGAACATAAAGAGATTTTTTGTTGCCTGACCGATATGGGAATGTTTTATGAAAAGAGCTTCTTTTCTTAGAGTCTTCATGGAATAGCCATTTTCTACCTGGTTCATTGTAAAAAAAAAAACAAATGAAAAGATATTTTGTGAAAAGTTTGCTGGAAATTTTTTCTACTTAATCCCCTTCTACTGTGAAGTAATATCTTTACAGGGAAGTCCAAAGATCACCTAGTGGATGAGGTAGAGACATCGATGACATGGCAAGAAAATGAGCATCTGGTCAAGGACTGATCTCTTCCACATATTGCATGGATACAATTGTTATACCAAAGAGGAGAAATTTCTTGGGTTAACCTATAACCCAAACCAGAGATGTCAAAATCTATTATTGAAAATTGGAAGTGCTGCTGTGGACTTCAATGAGGAAAAATTCTGATCTCTTTGGCATCCCTTCATAGGAAATAAGCAAACAAAAGACAAACAAAACCCACTAACACATTATTAAAAAAAAAAACAACAGAGGGTAAAACTTTTTAGGAGTCAAAAGAATGAACAATTATTTAGACGGAAACTCTAAAATTAGGGTAAAATGCAGTGACTGAACAATTCACATTTCATAAATCATATTCAATCCACTCTAAGACAAGATATTTCCCTTTAGAACTTTCCTTATTATTTATTCTTCACATAATTTTAAATGTTAAACAATAGTTCTGAAATCAACAGCTTAAATTTTAAAGTAAACTTTCCTTGTTTCCTTATTTTATGGGACTTTCTTTGTTAAGTATCTATTTGGTTATTTCAGACCTTCACGATTCCTCTAATACAAAAGAGCTTCTGAATCATTTCTATTCCACCAAAGCATGTATTGTAGGAAAGCTTGCAGCAATTGAAATTGCATGATTTTTTTGTCCTACTCATTAATCCACGGACAGTCTAACTTAATACTTTAAAAAGAATTATGAATGTATTTTTGGCTTACATTTGTATGCTAATAACAGCAAGCTATGAAATCAGAATTAGCATAAAATACTCAATTAAAATAAGTGTGACAGTAACGTGATAACTTAGAAGTTAAATTCAGATCATTTCTAATAGATGAAATAGGAACTAATTATCTGCTTTCTACTCAACAATGCTTAAATAGTGGTGCTAGCATTAGCAAAAGTCACAGTGTGGAGGGTAAGAATGTCTTCTGAATTTTACAGAAGAAAATAATCAATTAGTTACTCTTTATAAAACACTATTTTGGGATTTCTGTTGTTGTACTTCTCTAAAAGAAAGCTGGGGGGGAAAGATTCCTTTCAGGTGAATAGATCAGAACTTGACAAATGATTAAGTGTCTAATTCACTTGATTTAACATTTTAAATTATAGCACAAAAGCATAATCTTCATTTGATTCAGGGTTTTTCCCCCCAAATGCTCAAAAAGTAAGAGAAAGTTGTAAAATATTTTTACTTTGGTACCAGACTAAGAGATACAAGGTGATAGATTGTTGTCAGTAGAGTTTGAAATTATGTTTCTCTCCAATAATTATAAAAGTAAACAAGATAGCTAAGCCATTTTTGCTATAATTTAAGAAAATTGGAGTAGCCGCATACTTGTACACATGTATTAACTGTTCTTTGAATCTATTAACAAAAGAGAAAATTTCATGCAAATTTCTACTAGAATAAAATGCATTCAATTCCAGTAATTCAGAATTTGAACCAACTCAGTCAATATTTGGCTGAAATTTATATTTTCAGATTGTTGGACATGGTTATTTACCTTAAAATGGTGAATTTTCTTCAAATACTTCAGTTTTGCAAAAATCCATATTAACCTATATTATGCATGTAAATAATTGCTATCAAATCATTAAAGCAAATCTAATAATCTTTACTAGGGTTTTCTAGTACAATGACTGTATAATCATAAAAATAACAAAATCAAATTGAAACATTAGTAATGCATGTCTGCAGTAACACATTCTTGCTTTTTGCTAGAGCATTCCTCATGGATATGAACATTACATAGCTGCATTTGCTACAATTCAAAAAGAAAAAACTGTGATTCAAAAATATAAAATATTAAGTAATTACCTGTTCATGAAAATAACATAAACAATCAATAAAGGGAACATTTGATACTATTTTTATTTCTAAACTCTACTTATCATATTTTATGAGTTTAGTTTACAAATCATTTTTTAAATGGTTTTCTGATGATGCTCTGATTCTCTGCTGTTTCCCAGAAAAAGATATTATACGTCATGTTAATATCTACATTAAAAAGCGTAACAGATATTAATATTATGTTTTATTTTTAGACACTATTTCTAATTATTGGTATTCTTCAGCAAACTACCCATTTCTTTCACATACTGGACCTGAATAATTCACATGTATCTTGCTAACCAATATTTAAATGATGATTCCATGTTGAATACCAGATCATCCCCCAAAACACTCTTTGTTAAAGGATACTGTCAGCAATGGTAGGTGTGATGATTATTCTTTGAAAAATATATGATCTGCTAATTCTGTTGAGAATGGAAGACATGTAAATATGTTATTGTCTTAAATTTTTATTTTGCTACACTGAAATTTCTTCTGCTATTCACTGGAAAATACTTTTATAGATATATTAAAGAGTTTCTCTCTCTGAAAATATTTATTTAGCAATCATATTGCTTACAAAATTATACTGCTTCTAAAAAGAAGTTCACCTGATTCCATTTCCTCTCAATTACTTATACATTTAACAAATATATTATTACCCATAGACAATGGGTAGACAATTCTAGGAGTTGAATTGATAAAAATATATATTTTTGAAATCAACATCATTTACACAGAAATTTCTATCAAAATTTATTTTCTTGTCTCAAGTATATAAAAATTATTTTTAATATTGTACACAAAGATGTATACATTATTAATTTTTTTGCTAAAAACTCTTATCAGATAGGGCAAGGGTCAATTTTGACTTAGCTAAGGTTACATATCATAAATTTCATATAATTTGTCTCAATTAATTAATTTATTTCATAATTACAACCTATTGAAAAATTACCCAATTATATTTATTCATTATAACCCATGTTTGTCATCTTAATCCTAGAATATACTGATAAGGATTATTGTACTTTACTAAGTATCTGATTAGAAATGAATATATTCAATTATTTGTGCATTCAGTCATTCAACATTTTTTTTCATTTAAAGCATGTTTTGAAACCAATTTTGTATCAAGTACTTTGCTTTGCTCTGGGGGACAAAGAAATGGAACAGGCATGATCATTTTCATGAAGTCATTTGTAATCTAACAAGTTAAGACAAATAAAGTTTGTCAGAGTTAACAAAATATAGAGATGAGTGGGAAAACAAGAGAGACAGTGGTCAGTTCAAGTAGAAGGGACCATAGAAATTGTTTCTTTAAGAAGTAGATATGTGTTAAGTAATCAGGAAATCAAGGTTGTGGGAAGATGTTTATATTGGAAATGAAGGAAGGATAAAGTCTGAAATAGGCTGGGATGTTCAAACTATTTAAAATATATTGTTATTATTCAGCATAGACTATTAAGTGTGCAAAAGACAATAAAAAATATAAAAGATGAGGAGAAGCATGAAGAAAAGATTGGAGGGGCATGAAGATGTCAGATAATGGTGGCCAGAAATGGCCAATATTGACCAGAAAATTGACAGCATGTTTGGGATACCTAGGCTTTGAGGGACTTGAAATCATGGAATAGTTCTTATATCATAATATTATGACTTTGATAGTTTCTTCCAGTTGATAGTAGAAAGGAGCTAGATAAAAACAGATACAATATGAAGAAGGCATAAACAGAGCCGTCTGTTTCCAGCCAAGATGGAGTAAAATGACTAGATTTATCTTTCTGCTTTAAACAAGTAAATACAGGATAAAGAATATAAAACTATTTTTTTCCCAAATATTGGATAACAGCCAACAGAGGAATTGATCAATGATAGTGGGTAAAACAAATGAAAGGAGCCCTGGAATTGCTCTAGGATACTGTCTACAGAGTTTCCACATTCTAGCACATGGAGGAGGAGTCCAAGTGAAGCCCAGAAGTTGGCCTAAGTTGATGATAAAGTTGAGATTTCAGGGAGGACATGAAATCTAGTGTTTGCCAGACAGAGAAAAGACAAGGAAGACCTCTACTGATCAAGAGCAACAGGAATCCACAGAAGCTGGAAAAGTCAAGAAAATGGATCCTCTCTTAACCCCTCCAGAAAGGAATGCAGCTTTCCTGATGCTTTGATTTCAGCCCAGTAATATTCATGAGAGATTTCTGACCTCTAGAACCCTAAGATAATAAGTTCGTGTTGTTTTAAGTGACTAAGTTACAGCATCAATAGGAAACTAATGCTAAAGGCTAACATTATCTGAATTCAAGACCTATTATAGAGCTACAGTAATCAATGTAGAATAGTATTGGCATCAAAACAGACAAACTGATCAATGAAACAAAGTTATTCATGAAATAGACCCACACTTATATGGATAACTGACTTTAACAAAAGTTGTAAGACATTTCATTGATGGACAAACAGTGTTTTCAACAAATTGTGCTGAAACATTTGGATATCCAGATGGAAAGGAAGTGAAGTAACTTATCAAATTGTATACTTTAAATATATGCAGTTCATTATATGTCAATTATCTCTCAATGAGGCTATCAATTTTTTTTTTTAATTTTGCCCCCAGTGACTCTCTAATTTCTCCTAGTCTGCTATCAGTGTTTACTTTATTAGTTGGTTAGCTGTATTAACTCGGCTATACTTCCTCTTTCCTCTGTCTGGAATGTTTTTCCTCTAAGATAGTTGCTTGTCTTGGTCTGTCACTTTATGTAGATTTTCTGGTCAAATGGCATCTGCAAAAAGAGCCTGTCCTTGCCCAACAGGCCACTGTGTCTGGAGCAGAATGTCAAATGTGGAACAAGATAGAAATATATTAGAGAGAGAGCAGGGACTAGTTGTTGCAGGTTCTTGTTATCACTTCAAGGTCTTTTGTTTTTCCTTGTAGTGAAATGAGCCATTAGAGGATTTAACTGGTGGCTTTTTATCTCAGTCTCAGGAAAAAACCATGTTACTGACATAAATTTTAATAAGATCATTCTAACTGCCACATTGAGTAGGATTATAGGTGGACAAGGATGGAAGCAGGAGACTAGTTAGAGATGATGGTGATTGGAACAAGCTGTTAGCTTTATCTGTATTAATTTTCTGGTGGTATGAATAACTCACCTCTCCAAATATCAACTACTTAATACAGTAGCATACAGGAGAGCTAGTTGGTGCTGACTAAACCTCAAAGACTCCTCTCTTCAACACAATATCTTATAGCCTGTTATTTGTCAAGAATCTCTACCAAAATATTTTATTCAAAATAGCTTAAATAAAGATAAAATCAGCTTAATTTAAAGAATTTTACATATTTGAGCATATAAGCATGGGTTGATTTTGTTTCCATTGTTTTTGGACTATAATGTCTTTGTTCATTTGCTTACATTATTTTAGCTAGTGACAGCAGTGTCTAATATGTAAACAGATATAGGTAGACGTGTATGTTGGTCTGATGGCATGTGCTTAACAGTGAATTGTGGGTGGTGTCCATATTTATTTATGATATTTCTGTCACTGATTTTTTTAATGTAAAACTGAGCTAGCTGGACACATGGTCTCTTCTATGCTCTAGGGACCACATGTCGAAAATTCAAGACAATTGGATTTTGAAGAACATCTTTTGTGATAACTAGCAAGAGCTAGTTGAAAGATTTTCTCTCAAAATTGTTTTAGAGAACTCAATATGAACGATTTCCTATAACTGATTTAAGCTCTTTACAAATTCAACTTCATAATTTTATGTTCATCACATTAGAGAAAATTAATTTTGAAAAAAATAATAAAAATAAGATAAGAATTTGATACTTATTTTTTTCACCCAATTGCTTTTATCTAATAATATACAAATGTTTCTCCCTATCTTGAATTCACCATTCTACTAGAAGCCAATCTAAGGTTATCGAACCATTATGGTAGCCTCTAATATGGCCCCTAATGATTCTTGCTTCTTGGCAGTCAAATCCTTGCATGTGGACTGGACCTAGTGACTTACTTTTAACAAATAGAATACTGCAAAACCAATGGGATGTCACTCCAAGATTAGGTTACAAAGAGAATGTGGCTTCTTTCTTGTGCTTCCTTGTCAGTTTTTTCTAAGGGGAGCTACCTGACACGTTGTGAGTTGGCCTAAGTAGTCTCACATGGCAGGGAAATGAAAGTCGCCTCCAGACACTAGTCAGCAAGAAGTTGGGTTCCATAGTTCAATAGCCCACATGGAACTGAATCCTGCTAGCACTATGTGAAATATTGGAAGCCGATCCTCCTCTAGTTGAGCCTTGAGATGATTACAGTCTCAGTCAACGTGTTGACTACAGCCTTGTGACTACGGTAAGCCAGAGGACCGACACAAACAATGTCCAGACCTACAGAAATGGTGCAAAAACACAAATTTGTTATTTTAAACTGCTAAGTCTCAAGGTAACTCTTTTGCACAGCAATTTATAACTGATACACTCTCCAGTTTGCCATGGGATTTAGCACAATTAAAATTCCTTCTTCATCTAAGGTGTACCTGCTTATAGCATAATATGGGGTTCCAACAATTGTCTGAGTATTTCTTTCTTAAATTATTATTTTAAAAACATAAATCTTTTGAGCTGTCTTCAATTTCACCTAAGCTTAAAAAGATAATTGAACGCAGATGTAAAATTCTCCTGGACATTATTGATTATTATAGTTCCAGTATTAGGCAGGTCAATCTTGTTATAACAAACAAATACAACAACAGAAAATATAATAAAATGTAGAGGTCATAGGGATCATAGATATGATTATTTTATTATAGCTAGAGTGCAGGTTAGCAGGAGATATTTTCTTTTGTAATTATACCATTATCTGGATGCTAGTATCTTGTACCCTTTGTTCAAAAGCTTCTCTATGTACTAAATATAATAGTTAATTTAAAAGGACACTACTTTTCATACCAAAGGCTCTAGTTAAAATATGTTAGCCTCTCTATTTGCGTGCTTTAAACTGCCAAACACTTTCCTAAACTTGTGCCTCACAGGACATTAAACCTCCTTTCTCACTGCTTGGTTGTGCATTACCAGCATCTCTGAATTTGGTATTTGGCTAATAGCTCTATTACCTTTCATGCTGAGTCCAAAGCTTTACCTCCCTCAATCTTTACTTTTGCCAACTGGAAAATTTTCCATCGTCAAGAAAACCCACTGTGCTATGTGCTTAGGGAATGGGCCCTCTCTTGCTGACTGACAGCTATTCAATAGAGAAAAGAGCCACAGAGAGATGCCGATACGTATTAAGCTCACTGAAGAGAATAAGCTTTGTATTTCAAAATGTCACTTTTCTTAGAGTTCAGTGGGAGTGAGTAGCTATAATAAGGTAATTTCTAGAGGGAACCATACTGTAGTTCATTGTATAAATAATTGATTTGATCAGCTGAAATTATTGTGCCTAGTCCTGAATGACCTTTCAGATGAATTGCTGGGTTTTCACTACAAAAGCAACCAGACCTTATAGTAAGACGTCAAAAAAACCCATATACAGTAGTTTTCTATAAAAAGAAAGGATATTTACATGGCATTATTTCCTTAGAATAACTAAAATATGATCAGTTGTTTCCCTGTATACAAGTAGAGACAGCATATCTTGAGTTTTATTCCTATATTCAAGGTCAAAAACTAACACTGAATTTTTTCAACCATGTCTTATATAAGAATGTTTTAAGGAATATTTAAAAAGATAAAACAGGGAAACAAAACATAAATGTGATTACACAACCGGGAAAGGATTTCTTTCTACAAGAGGCAGACTTCTGTGATATCTTAAGAGAATACTTTCTATTAGAGAATTAACAAACATATTTGAAATTCTACACAATGATAGACTTTAATATCTCACCATTGTCACATCCCTTACTTTCTTCATGTCTCAATCCTTATTATAATGTATCATTGATGTCTGTTCAAATAGGATATGTATTCTCTTTCTGCTCAGAAATTTTACATAATTATTCACATTATGTCTTTCCTTCATATGCTCCTTTAACACATTTGCTTCTTTTAAATTATAGAACATTATTGCTCATTGTTCTCATTCATTATCCATTCCCAGTTCCCTTAATCCCCATTTCATACTTCCACTCTCCATATATAACCGTGATCCATAGTTTGTTGTACATTTTCCCAGACCTTTTTGAATGCATACTAAGTATATATCTGTATCTATCTATATTCATATGTATTCAAATATATATTCATATGAACATATTCAATCATATATATATTCATAGTTACCTATATACATGTTTACATATATATTCATTTTAACACAAAAGGGATGATTCTGTGCATACTAGTCAGAATTAGTAACTATCATTTAAATACTTCTTAAACATATTTTTCTCTTTTTATAATATAGTTTTTAATTATGACAGTTATATATGTGCAAAGTAAAACTTCTTACAGTATAATAGAGTGAAAATATAACTTGACTACCCCTAGACTTCTGTGCCAAAACCCAGAAATTCCTCTTCCAAAATTTTTAAATATTTCTCCCCTAGTATTTCATTGGTGGTTGCAGTGATTTTAGTGGTTTCCGAGCTATGGATTTTTCATTAATTTTTTTAAGCGTTCTACCCACATCCTAAAGTATTAAGCATTCATAGTTAAAATAAGGCTGTAAAAGGCACACTTACAGAACTGAAGTGGTCTGATTCTAGTAGACAAAATGTGGATCTAGCTGTTGAATGATTGGGAATTCTTACCACGTAATTACAGTTCAATATAAGCCTATTTCCCACCATCCTGATCATGTAAAAGTGTAAGTCTACTTTATTCAATACTATGGCTTTTGCTTGCCCTTTTGGGCTCCAGCAGCTCCAAGAGTTGGCTATGATTGAGGGCTCCAATATTTTGGTAAAATCAAGAATAGAATTATCCAGTGTCAGAATGCCAGGAAGTTTCCACGGACATATCTTTGGCATTATCTATGGAAAAATGGTTCTTTTGTCAATTCTTACTTGCCTGGTCCAAATTTTTGACTTTATCTGAAAATGAGTCTACCATTTGAGTTTGAGAAATGGAACGCATCCTGCACGGTTTACTATTACTTATTATTCCTCACTGTGGGGGAGTGACATTTAGCCAGGCACAATCTGAACATGAGCCCCTTTCTAAGATTTGCTTCTGTTTTAAATAATAGTTCTTTAAATTCTCCACAAATACAACCTGACCTAACTTAATTCAACACTCATTTTAAGACAACACGCTCTATCTATACCAGTAATCTAGCATTGACTCTGATGAATAAAGTACTTCTCTAATTGCAGATCTTTAAATAGGCTGCTCCCTGTTCAGAGGGCTCCCCATTTGGCCATTTCCTTTCACATGGCTAAATGTGTTGCATTTTAGCCTCCAATTATGAGGTCAAATCTGAATCTATACCAAACCCCTCCCCTGACCCCTTGCTGGCTAAAAAAAAAAAAAAAATCTCAAACTATTCATGTGAACTAGAAGCTCTGTGAAGTGAGAGTCATCACTATATAGCCTCTGCCTGGCACAGTGTCTTTCCTATACTAGGTGCTCCATAAATATTTGTTGGTTGAAGATAGGAAATGAAAGTTGAAAGGGGGAAATAACAAAGAAAGAAATACAACCAGATATTAGAGCATGTAATTACAACAGTGAGAGACTGAACGTACAAATAAGCAATGGCCAGATGATCTATGACAATGGAACTCTGACCCAGAAGCTCAGGAAGCCAAATCACAGCCTCTACAACAATGTGCTCACAACAATCAGGACTCGGTCAACAGCTGGCATAGTCGATATTTTGCCCCCATTTTCAATTAAGAAAAAACAGAGAAAGCTAAGTATGCATTTTTCCCCCTGCCAAAAACCTCCAGTCAGAACCTTCCTGAAGCCTTCCTTTTTTTCCACTGTAAAGCTTTTTCACTCCTCACCTCCCTTTGAGTCTCTGCCAAAGTCAAGTGACGGTAGCTGACTCCCTTGCTACAGCAATCTCTCAAGAAATAGCCTGCTTGTTCTTATTTGGTAGGCCTTCTTTTATTTCCACAACAGGTATAAGTGTAATGAATAATTCTTTAGGAATATAAAATATTGGAACATGACCTACTTTAATACACCAGATTAGAGCTATGTATGCTGTGACCAGAAGGATAAGTTAGCAGAAATTTGTTTTTAAATTCCACATTGAAGAATTCATGATGACTGCCTGGTAGTATGCAAATATTTGAGTAATTGTTATTTTAATGTTTAAAAAATAATGTTATTAAACAGTAAAAAATGATTTCCTCCGTTAATACTTTTCTAGGCTTTTAGTTCAGTTGTGGTGGTCACGGTCTAAATAATAAATAGCTCCTGCTATTTTAAAAGTTCCGCTCAAAGTTTATTATTATAGTATTCATGTGTCATACGCTGTTTAATTTTATAAACGTTTAACATTTGTAAATGTGTTCAGTTTATAAAGCAAAGTTAATGCATCCCCAATATAGCCAGTTGCTAATAATTTTTATAAATTCATTCAACAAACTTTCATACATGGACGCTTTTCAGGAAATTCATACTCTAATGAGGAAGATAAGATCTGCATGAAAAATGCATGCATGATAAATTCTATTAATGGAGGTATAAACTATCTGTACAACTTGAGTTAATATAATACTTTCTGATAGAACAATTAAATAAGAAATCATGAATGATGTGGCATTTAACCTGTTGCCTTAAAAATAAGTATTTTTAAGTAGGTTAGTAGAGCCTGAGTGGAAGGATGTAACAGAAAAGCATACAACCAAAAACAAAATCACAAAGATAGGAAATAAGCACTCAGAAGAGCTCTGAGTGAATGTGTGCAGAGAAGTGAGGAGGCTGTTTCACTAGAATATAGGTCTCCTAAAGGGAAAAGTATAGATAAAAGCCTGGAAACACAGGTCAGATTCAGATTATAAAGGTAAGCACTTATGAATTTTTTAATAGGCTGAGCAGGCAGATTGCAGAGTTGGTCGTTCAACTCTATTCTACTGCTGTTGGAACTTGTACTCCTTCATGTTAGAGGTTATAAAGCTAAAGACTCCATTTCCCAGACTCACTTTTGGTTCAGTTCCAACTTTGACCTAGCTTTTCCTAAGCAGAAATAGCCACATACATTTAGACGGTTGTTGGTTCACAACCTCAGGGTTACTGGGAGAAATCTGAAACTGGCCCCTGGGGTCAAGAAGAGACCAAGAAAGACGCAGAGAACTCCAGATTGGTAGGTGGCAGGTTTCATAAGCAAGGGAACTTACTTACGAGGCTTGTCTTGGGTGGCTACAAGACAAGGAGATCTCCGCATCCCGCCACCAGAATCTTAAGAGTTTTTACAGAGGCTTTAACAGGGTTCAGCCACAAAGCAACTTGTTAGTCTCTCAAGGCTGCGATTGCCTGGGTCTAGCTCGTGGGTCACCCAGCGGTCACGTCCTTTCAATGACTTCCACCAGCATTCCACCCCTCATGACCAGCTCTTACAATCTTACATTTCCCCTCTTCTGCAATGTGCCCTGAGTAAGGTCAGCAAGGGGTTTCACTAGCATGGAGGTGGCTCATCGGGTGGCTCTCTGGCTGCACTAGAGGCAGATACCACAGCAACAATATAGGCACGTGTAAGAGAAAACACAGATTAAGATAATGATTCCCAAAATAAATAATTTTTTTCACTAAGAGCCACGTTGTCTGAACCATTGACTTACTAGGTCCCCTAGGCTGGGAGTCTGATCACTCAGGATGTTCACTTGTGTCCTGTGATTTAATAACGATGTTCTGTTAGCAGGCTCATCAGGTATAAACACGCAGCATTCTGCTTGGATAATGGCACAGGCACCTCCTCATAAGGCAGTAATAGTGCCCAAGACCATCTTATTTTGGAGGATAGCTTTTTTTATTAGAGATTTTTCAGTGTCCAGTAAAGACAGGCTTTGGTGGCTGTCATTTAAGACTTGCTGGGTGGATTTAGTAAGGGTGTCTACGTGTGCTATAATGTCCTTCAGGCCAATGGAGGCAACAAAGATGGTGGCCGAATGATCATATCATGGAAACAGAATGTGCCTATCTGGCTTTAAGGAGACAGAAATTGGCAACTTTTGTTGCCATGGGACAGATTCTCCCCTGTGCCCAGGGAAAACTCAGGGTATAGTGGCCCAACCACCCAGGTGAAAGCCACAGCTGAAGATTTGTGCCACACAACCATTGGGTCCCATTTGGGGCTACCCAATAAATACCTGGGCAATGGACCAGTCAGTGCCAAACCAGCCGCTATCCTTTAATGTGACAGAATGACTGCACAGTTGTGGTAATATCCATCTCACATACTTGCTACAATTGGGTTGGTTCTGTTCAGAGTAGTTTTTCTGTTCCCAAAATAAGGGTGTAAGTTTTCAAATGTCTATAAACCTGGGTAAGCCACATGAACTCATCCCAAGTCTGAGTGTAGCCACCTGTGGCTCTAATGGTAGTGTTTTTAGGACCCTTCGGTCAGCAGGTTGATGGACTGCCTGTGTAGTTTGATTGACAGAAAAAGAATACCCATGCCCAGCATTATTGATAGTACATACCACAGGCCGGGTTTTTGGATAAGTGTTGGTAATATTAGATGAATTAAGAGTACTAGTTCTAGCTTGTTCTTCTTTAATATACTGCTTTAGCACCTTCCAATCCCCTCCCTGAAGTGGTGATACACACCACGACAATCCTGATGAGCTAGAGAGGAGCAGCTGCCCACATATCCAACAGGTGGATTGATTCTTTTGCCAGGCATACAAGTGGGCCCACTGTAGAAAGATATTTCCATTAGGTGCCCATCCTGTGACCAGACATGAGAGGAGCAGCAGAAATCAAAGGCTGAAAAAGATATTTAATAGGAACTTGTATGGGAAAGTCTTCCTCTTCTATAAGAATTACTCTTGTGACCTGAACCTTAGATGTTAATGTGGCTGCAGCCTTAGGAAATTGAGCTGGTTGTGCATCTCACACACAGTGGCTGGGGGAGGCAGCACTATCAGGCACGAGGAGATGGACTGGGAGCAGGATATTCCAGACCAGGAATCCTATCTTTTGCCCTCTTTCAATGGCACATGTTCCATTCAAAGTATAGTACGTTTCAGCAGGTCTGGCTTATCTCAGGACAATGGGATCCCAGTGGAGATCAAGTAGTTCCCCCTCACCCAGGGATGCAAAGTAACTCACCCATCCCAGTGGGATATTCCATTGCAAATTCCAGCAGATAAAGCTTCTCCCAGGCATGATGGGACTTGGTGTTCTCAGCATCATAGCATGTCGATCCATGGTGAGAGTGGGGACAATGGCCCTCTCCTGTGACTTCCATACCTTCAGGATATTGGGTGTCTTGGCAGGGGTCCCAGCTGGCATATGGGGCCAAAGGCCTTCCTGGTTGATCATTCAAATGTATTAAAGCCTGGGATAGTACTTTAGTTCACCAGGCCAAGGTAGTTTACCTGTTAGTAATTTAATCTGCTGCTTTACCATTCTATTATTCCCTTCTACCAATCCCACTGCCTATGGGTTATAGGGGAGATGGAACTTCCATTCAATGTCTGTCATATTCTTTTGTCCAGTCTTGCATATCATGACCATAAAATGCGACCCCCCCATCACTGTCTATTTAATGAGGGTATCCATATATAGTACTCAGTTTCTCTAATCCCCTAATGGTGACAACCTTGTTTACGCAGTGACAGGGCAAAGCTTCGGTTAGGCCAGATTCGATGTTCACACAAACCAAGGCATATTTGGAACCCTTACTCTGAGGGAGGGGCCGATATAATCAACTTGCCAATTTCTCACTGGTTGGGAACTCCCATGGATGGCCGCAGACTCCTTTGGGAATTTCCTTGGGCATTGTTTAGAACAGACAGGACATACGGTTTTTTCATCAACCAACTCACTGTATTTCAAGGGCAACCCAACATCCTTGGCAATATGCCATCCCACCTGGGCACTATAGTGGCTGCTCTTCCTATGCATCCCATCTGTTGTATCCACTGAAGGGCCAGTTGCTAGGCTTGTATCTGGCCTAGAGCATCAGCTTCTTGATTGCCAGGGGGTGTCAGTGCCTTATGAGCCAGGATACGGAAAACAGTGAAGACTGCTCCAGGCTCTTCCAGGCAAACCCAAAGGTCTTTCCACATATACTGACCCCACAAGGGCTCATTCATAATCATCCGTCCCTTAGCTTCCCATAGTCCAAGCCATAGGATTAATTAGCCCGACTATCAGTGCCAGGGCTCATGAGTGACCACCAGCCAAACAGCTCTGAGTTTGGCCCACTGCTCCTGTGATTCATTCCTGTTTCCATCCTGTTAGTGTCAGTGTTGGGCCAAATAGAAACCGCAGTCTGTGTGGGCAGGTCGCCCTGACTAGACCCATCTGTATACCAGGCATCAGTGGAAATTTCCCACATTCCCCCTATATAGGCTGCAGGGGCCACCATAGGAATTGGGACAGGGGATCTGGAGGATCTACATACCCTACAAGGCCTAGTAGTGTGTGCATTTTTAGAGACAGGGTGCTTCTCTGCTGCAAATAGGCGTGTCACTTAAGTCAATGTGGGAGTTTGAGCCATGGCAGAGGTGGGTCAATGGAACATATTCTCAATCCATCCCTTCATAGGAAGGGGAGTTCTTACCAGGACGTGCTGTTTCCTCATGACAGGCTCTACCTGGAGGAGCATGGTGTGCACTGCTGGGAGCTGTTGCTCTATGGCTTACTGCAAAATAACTACTGAATACTATCTTCATTTTTCACCTTCTTTCGTAAAAGCAAAAATCCTCTTCAAATTTCTTTCAGTTAGTGAAAACAGGTACTAATGTTGGTCTTTTGTAAAAACAAGGTTGCTTAAAGTGAACTTTCCGATAGCAAGGGAAGCCTGTATTGGAGAGACAAAAGCTTGTATTCTCATGTGGGAGAACACCCAATTTGCAGTGTCAAAGGAAACTTCCTGACCATAACTGTTTGCCCTCCATAACCACCAATCGCACTGAGGGGGGCAGAAAACTTCTGAGAGTTACCATATAATAGAGTACATCGGGCTCTAGTAGCAACCATAGCCGTCACCTTTTGTTTATTTCTGGGGGACCAGTGAATAGTGAACTCAACGTGGGGTCTCTCGCCCCAAATGACCCTCACCTGCAGGCAGTGTTGTCCTGCATCCTATGTTGGGGTTGTGGGAGGCACCCACCCAGAACTGGACTGTATTCCTGAGGCCTATGCTGGAGGAGGTGGGGCACTAGAGGTGGTAGGGCAGGTCTGAACTCTTGTTCGGGTTTTAGGGTTTTCCACAGGCTGACCAACACAGTGTTCGGTTATTGGTCTATCTTTTCAGGTGGGATCCTGGGGATAAGGAGGGCAAACCATATTTGCTTCTGGGTTACTTTTACTGGACCCTTTACAGTCAATTAGGATAGCCTTTGGCTTCTCGAGTTCCCTCTCTGTCTCGCATCTTTCCCATAATGCACACCCAATCCTGGGATTTGTAGTTTTCCCCCAGATTGGCAATGGACTGCCTAACATCATGAATGTCTTGTCCCAGACTGGGTTCAGCATGAACATCAGTGTACCATGTCAGGTAGTGGGGTCAGACTGGAGTATCTTGTCTTTCATTCCTATAGTGAATGTGGGCCAATCGGGGCCTTCAGAGATGGAGGCATAGTTGGCCTATCTCATTCCCTACTCCTTAAGAATTTGTCATGCCTCCTCTATAGATTTCCAGGGTCCCACACACCCAGGAAAATCCCCCTCACTGGGCCAAGGTTCCTTGCAGGATAGAATAATCCAATCTATAAGGGAGTGAGTACCTTGAATTGCCTGAATGCTATACAGACACTGCAAGGGGGCAAGGTGTGTGGTGATGTTGCTCATTTTTTTTGCCTCCTGTTGAATCAGAGAAATACCATCATCCCCTATATCCCATAGCCACACTAATCTTGCCTGCATGTTTTCCCTGGCCTTTTGTTGGAACCTGGCAGCTGTCAATAAGCTCAGTGGATATATATTTTCCCATCATGAATGCTTCCTGAATTGGGGGCTGCCCCACTGTCTGGGGTGGTTGTTGGTGTGCTTTTGCTTTCCTTTGTATTCAGGGTCAGATGGAATGTGGTGCTTTGTGTGTTTCACTGTCAATCACCACAACATCCTCCTCTTCACTCTCACCACTTTCCCAGGGTCTCCACCTCTTAGCATCCCAATCAGGCTATGTCACAAGTGCTTGGACCTCAATCAGCAGCAGCTTGCACCCTCCTACTTTTGCAAAATAGCACACTAGGTTTTCCAACTTATTATCTTGCTCTCCCACCTTGTCTGCCAGCTAGCAGAGTAGTAGACAACTGCGTGTCCTTCTCTCACCTCAACTCTACTTCCAACTTTCTAACTCGAGTTTCAACCTCTAGCTGGGTATCAGTGGCCAGCCGAATTGCCCATAGTAGAGGCCAGCCCACTGCAGCAACCACTTGTTTCCCTCTTTGCCACATGCAGTATGCGCAGTTCCTCAAACAAATGCATTAAACCAGCTGGCATTTTCAGGGTATCCCCATACTCGCGCAGTGGTCCACGAGTATCTAACATACAGGCTATCCCTCTCCACGTAAATCTCAGTGGCCAGCCCAGGATTTCCCCCAGGGCTGCCTCTTTCCCAATACCCATTTCTTTGGTCTCCCCAGGTGAAATGTGAAACTGGCCTCCATTCATGGAGGGCAAGGAGAGATCAAAGAAAGAGGCAGACCACTCCAGATTGGTAGGTGACAGTTTTAATAAGCATGGGAACTTACAGATGAGGCTTATCTTGGGCAGTCACAAGATGAGTAGATCTCTGCCTCAACCCACCAGAATCTTAAGAGTTTGTATAGAGGCTGTAATAGGGTTCAGTCACTTATACAGTTCAATTGTCTCAATAACACATTACTCTCTCAAGGCTGCATCCTTGAAGTAGCTCCTAGTACAGGAACAGTGGGTGAAACATACATTCCAAGGACAGGAAGGGGATGCGGAGCCACCGATTACCTGGGTCTAGCTCATAGGTCAACTGGCAGTCACGTCCTCTTGATGACCTCCTCCAACAAGAGTGGAAATGGGATAGAGTCAGATATCCTCTCTTTCTGCTGGTAAGCTCATGTGTGGAGACATCTGATTTTTTTCTCCTCAGTGATACAAGAGATCCCAATGTATTCTTCTGGTTCTGTGGCTGTGAAAGGCGTAGCATGGATTACCTACTTTGCTACCATTGATCAAGGCTGAGATAGTATGACCTTGAACTAGCAGCTGAGGGAGTGGTTTTGATTTCCTAATTTTCAGATAATGAGAGAGACACCAGATTCCTAGTGGACAAGTTTTGTAGTGTTGTTTTAAGAATATTTTCTGGGAGTTTGATTCACCTTCCATCAATTGTAAGTACTTTGTGTTAAACACGTTTCAGTTTCAATAGCTAGAGGAGTTTCTGTTATAGGCAATAGCATGCTATGTGATACACATAAAAAACAGATGTTTTTACTTTTCTACTCATTCTAGACCAATGGTTCACAATTGTAGATGGTTTTGCCTCTGAAGAGGACATTTGGCAAAGCCTGGAGATATATTTGAGTTGTCACATCTGGGAAATCTGCTAGTGGCATCTAGTGGGTAGAGTTCAGGGATACTGCTAATTATATGATGCACAGGATAGCCCACCCCTGCCACTCCCTGCAAATTAATTATCTGACCCAAAATGTCAATAGTACTGAGACTGATACACCCTGACCTAGATGAATTTCTAGGATTTGGACAGTTAGTGTGGAAAGAAGAGTAGCATGCAAGAAATGTCAGAACTAAAATTGATGATGAAATTAACATGAAATATTCAAGCAGAACAGGTTTTGGAAAGGGTATAATGAATTAAATTAAGATGCACTTCATGTTTTATGTTTAATTCATAAAATAAATTTATATACAGAGCTTTTCATGTGTCACACACTTGTTTAGTACATTATAATTATTAACTTATTTAATTCTCACAATTCTGTGGGATAGACATTATTATCTACAAATAAGCTAACTGCTATATCAAACCACCCCCAAATATCAGTGGTTTACTCAATTAAGGTTTATTTTCACTTATGTCAGAGTCCAATGTGAGTTAGCAGAAACCAGGTTCATTTCATCAAAAGTCTTCTCCATATCTTTTAGAGAAAAGGCCATTCCCAGTGTGCCCTGTTTTGATTCCTTAGCCAAATAATCACAGGCACATTAAAATGGTTACTTTATTCTATTAAGATGTGTGGTTTGTTATTCATTAATGGACCACTGGAACATTTATTCCAGGAAGATAAGATTGGTTTAGCATTTAAAATCAATCAATATAATTCACCATATTGACAGACTAGGGAAAAAAATATATATAATCATCTCAATTCACGCAGAAAACATGTTGAAAATATTCAACATGTTTTCCATGAAAAAACATTTAGCAAACTAGAAATAGAAGTAAATTTCTAAATTCTAAATAGAAATAAATTTTCTAAACAGTATTTATGGAAAATCCACAGTTATCATACTCAAAGGTGAAAGCTTGAATAATTTTTCACACAAAGTCAGAAGCAATGCAAGGATGTGTGCTCCCACCATTTCTATGCAATTGTTTACTGGAGGCGCTGGCTGGTGCAATAAGGTAAGAAAAGTAACAAAGATCGAAAAGAGAGCAATGAAACCTATTTTACGTGAGGATGTTGTGGTTGTTCACATATAACCATACACAAGGTATAAAAGAACTACCAGATCTTATAAATCAATATTAAAAAATCATTGAATTTCTATATACTTGTATTTCTATACAGTTTTAAATTTAAAAAGCAATTTAAAACTAAAAGTTTAAATATTTGCTCTGTTTACAATAACAGAAAACCATGTGAGACCTTCACACTGAACAGTACAACATTTTGGGGGAGAAATTCATTTTGGGAGAGAAATGAAAAGCTATACTGTGTTCATATATCAAAAGATTCAATAGTATTATGTCAATTTTGCCCAAATAAATCCATGTAATGAAAATAATCTCTATAAAAAGCTCCTCAATATATTAAAAATCTGATTCTAAAGTTCATATGGAAATGCAAAAAAAAAAAAAAAAAAGAAACAAACCTAATAGTCAAACTAATTTGGAAAAAGAACAAATATGAATAGTTACACTACCAGAGTTCAATATTTAATGTGAAGTTACAGTAATCAACACGAGGTGGTATTGGTATAAGGATAGAAATAATTTTCATTGAAACAGAATAGATGGTCCACAAATAGAGCCACACATATTTGGTCTCTGAGAAATGCGTCTAGTTAATTCAGTGGGGAAATAAACATTTTTAAATCCAGAATTTTCAGTCTATAATTCTTAGAAATCATACCTGGAGGACACAATCCATGGTTATATTTTTATTTAATTACTGTTTTAATCTCATTACCCCAAGATGAAGCTTTCTTGTCTCCATGCTCACCTTCACATGTCAATTTACACTTCCAAATAGAAAACAATATAATGTAGATTTAATTATTTGGCTCTCCATTTAATTATTTATAGTCTTGAGTTCTAAAGTTCTAAACCTTTGATTCATCCAAGGTCTCATCTCAAATACTTTGAAGCGTCTTTTAAAGAGAACTCCAAAAATGTCTTTGCATCTCTGTCTAGCTATACGTAATTTACCTGTCAGGCAAGCAAGATCTAGTAGATGATGCAAATATTACAGCAATTAGAATTTTTAAAGGGAAAAGTTTACTCTGTAGGTTTTTACCAATGCATGAAAACAGTATTCTAGATTAGTTACATAAAATTTTGAAATTCCCCTCATCTTTGAAATATCATTTTCTCTTTATTTTTGACCCACTGATATATTGGTATTCTGTGTGTGTTTGATCTACGTATTCTATGACGTAGTTTTACTCGATCCTAAAAGCAAGCTAAACTCAATAGTTAATGCTGATTCTATCTATGAGGCAAGTCCTTTAAAAATAATCATTAACATCTTGACAGCTTAGCGATGGATTCTACTCAGAACAGAAATGATAAAAACATAATTATTTGTTTTGGGATAAATAAGGTAATTTTTCAGTGAAGAAAAGTTGAGAAAACAGTGTTTTCAGGAGACAGATATGCTGTGTAATATTAGGGAATAATAAGTGAACTTTCTGGTTGGCCAAGACGGTTGTTTTGTTCTATATTAAGACACCGTTAATATAATAGAATATTTTCAAAAAACAATAGTCTCCTGCTTGCAAGATAATTGCCAATATGATACAAAAGCACTTATTGAAAATAAGTATCATGCTAAAACCAAGATGATTTTCAAAACATGGGATGAAGTTCTCATTTACAGACTTTATTTTTATAATAAAAGAATGTTATATCACAAGATAATATGATCCTGTATGAAGCAGGTGGTTAAGGAGCAAATAAATTACTGGCAGATTTCTAATTATCATACACTTTTCGTCTTTCACGATAAACAACAGATGTGCGTTTATGAAAATACATTATAGTAAAATCAGGTCAATAGAGTCTAAATGAAAAAGGCTTAATTTATCTGTACTCCCATTTAAATTCTATGGGATGGCCTATTTAAAAGAGCCAGCATTTAATGTAACATGAGTTCATGAGGAGATTTATTTAAATGGACCAATGAATACCTTTTTCATTAATTGTTCAAATAGAAAGGAAGATAATTATAGAGTGCAAATAGACATGGGAGAAAATAACCAATCAAAACAAAACATATTAGAACAGATGCAAAAAGAGAATATTCCAAAATAATGGGCAGCTGAATCAAATAACCCCATTTCCTAAATATTGATGGTGTGCCACTATAGTGAAGTCTTTTGCTATTTAAATTTCTTTCTAATATTTAGTGATGTTAAAATTTATTTTGTATCATTAATTCTCTGAATTTCAAAACTTTTGAAAAAGAATGAAAATAATATCTATTTTTAAGTGCAAATAAAGTAACCAAAATAATCTGAGCATTGAAATATTTCCCCTATGTAAGTTGGTAAAATTAAAAGGATGAATTCGGAGTTCAAAGATGGGTTACAGATTCATTTCTGCCCTTTACTATCTGTGAAATACAGCAATATTTTAAATAGCTGTGTTTTCAAAAGCTAACTAGGTATAATTTCCAACCCTATAATGTGCTATGAAAAGGAAATAATATTTAAATCATCTCAGGCCTTAATTCATTCTTCTGCATCATTTATACACTCTTCATGTGCTTTAAAGAACTGCATTGATGTTATCAAAATATATAGTATTATTTAATGCGTTGAATTGCTCAGTTACTAAAGATTAACGTACGTCATATTTTTATGTACACTTTTAATTGTTCTGTCTCCATTTTTCCAAGTAGTATTTTCTATGCGTTACCTAATCTTTTCCTCTTATTTGAATTAAACTATCACACTGTTGCAATCTAGTACTGGTACAATTCAATGAAAGAAGCTATTTGATATAGTCTTCCCTCTAAGAATATTATATATATATATAATAGATATAAAATTCCTTCTATCTTCTATTGGTCAAAGCAGACACAAGCTCTCCCAGACTTAAGTTAAGGGTATTTTCAGTCAGAAACTGTGAGAGGTCTGAGATGTTACCCACATGTGACATAAATGAGCCAAAGATGATCCCTGTATAATGGCCCCATGTTTATTTCATAGCAGGCTGGGACCCATTGGCTCAAAAACCTGTTCCAAACTCAAGATTTTACACATCTGGTTGTTTTAAATATAGCCCAGGTAAACAGATATTTTAGACATTTTGAAACTGCCTAGTTTGCATACCCCATTAAACTATGCCCAAGATCTGCTAGCCATAAATGTGATAGACCCTTGTGCTATGAACCCTGGGTCCAAACTACTGTTGCCCCTCAGTGTTCTCTGACCCAGACTCTCCATCATGCTGTTAAGAGAAATCACGTAGGCAGGTGACAGCCTTCTCTGATTTCTTTCCCTCTTGGAAGTTCTCTTGCCTTCCTCCCTTTCTGGGTAGTGGCCCCCATGCTATGGCCTCTGGAAGGTCTCATGCTGAGAGACCCTGCCCCCATGCAAACCTGTCAAAACACCACTCAAACGAAGCTTGTTGTGTGCTACTGCCACCTTGTGGTAATATAATTTTCCTTGATCAGCTCTCAAATCCCTCAAACTCACTATGTTTATGTGCAAACAAGCATGCCACAATGTGTGTGTGTGTGTGCGTGTGTGTGTGTTGGCAAGAGACAGAAGGCTTTCTGGAGCAGAGAAACAAACAGGTGATTCCTCATAGCAAAATGCAGCAGCCAGAGCCCAAACCCTACAGAGCAATATGAAAGCAAAACGTTAGCTGCACATGAAGTAGATTTGAGTCACAAGGGAGGAACCCAAAATTGAGATTCAGAGATTATACGAGGGTTGCTGGTACACGTACCCATCTCCTCTCCAGAAAGAGAGATATTAGTTATTAAGCAAATCTATTTGTGGGGAGTATAGGAAGGTGGGTTCTTACCCTGGAATATAAGCAAATGTCTCCAGGAAAGAGAAAGAAAGGGCATCATGTCTCTAAATCTCTCAGGAGGTTTCTATTTTCAGACTCTCTACAGCTTCCAAGGCTGTTCGTTATGCAAACATCCTTGCAGTGCACTTTGTTCACGAGGCCTGGCCCATGCAGAACATGAAAATATTTAAGAAGAATTGTCCTAAAGAGGGTAGAGACCCACCTCTTGAGAAGGGGGCCCGGCAGGGAGAGCTTGTCTCTATTCCATGGTGTCTAAGTTCTCAGCTAAGATGACACAAAGGGCTTTGGATGAGTCCTTTGCCTTTGGGTTGTGATCACCTAGAGACTTCTTCACTCATGTGTCTAGTGCATGGAATATGATAGTTTGAAAGGTTTGCTCACCTTGTATTGTTGACTGGAGCTCCTACACATGGCTTCTCCATCTCTATTGGACTTGTAGGCTCATGGGTCTAAGAGAGAGCATCTCGGTAGAGAGTTTGCCTCAAGCAAAAGTTTCAAGAGAACCAGTTGGAAGCTGCATGACTTTTCATAACCAACTGTATAAATCACATAGAATCACTTCTGCTAAACTCAGTTGGTTGAAGCCATCACAAGACTGACTAATATACTACAGCAGGGGATATAGACCTCACTTGCCAATGGAAGGAGTGCCAAAGAGTTAGGGCCATGTTTTCAAACTGCCACAATCTTGAAAGATATTGGGAGCATATCTCAAAGGGAGCATGTGAACAAAGTCCAAAGGTATATAGGCAAAACTAGGCAAAATCACAAGGTGTGTCAATTAGTTGTAGTCTCATCTGACAAGAGAACAGGATTAGGGTTGAAACATTGGGAAATAAAATAATAAAAGTAGTTTGGGCAAGTGATCAATATTCCTGAATGCCAGGAAGAGTAGTTGTGTTTCTTTTTTAGGAAATAGAATTTGATATATTGAAAATTAATTTAGTTATTATAGGAAAAATGCAAACTTTGTTAGATTATGCTTATTTTATTCTTCACTTATTTACTCATTTATTTTTATTAGGTATCCAGATTTAACATAACCTTTACATTATCTCTCTCGATCTTGTCATGCCTGGGCTTTTAATAAATTTTAAGATAATTAAAATTATATCTCATAGCTAAAAAGAAAATTTTGAAGAAAATAATATGCTGTAGCTTATGTATCTGTTCAGAAAAATTGTAAGTAGTCAACTCAGAGGGATAAAATTATAATTGACCATTTATGCATAATTTAATTGCCTGATAATTCAAAAGACCAAGGAAAGTTGTTCTTATTCCAGGGCATTCATAGATAAATAATTTATAATAAAGTTCCCAGTCAAGAAAGGGATGAACTAACATATTTTGGTGCCAGAAACCAAGTCAGACTCCACTTAAAAGTACGAATTTAACTTTAAAACCTATCCCACATATTACTTCCCTCATTTTAAAAATTGAGAAAATAACCTTATACACAAAAATTTTTAGGGAATTGCACTTGGTCTCAATGCCAGTAAATGTTAGAACCAGAATTCATACTCAGGCCCCTCTAGGCTAGAGTCTGAGCTTTTCCCCACACCATTTGTCTATCTGGTACATATCATTCCATAATTCGGTTACCTCACATTATTTCTTTTGTATTTTGGTTTGTATTGCCACAAATCAAGTCCAAGCTATAGAGTTAGTGGGTGAACTTCTCAGTTCAAGGAAATAGAAATTATCTTGCTCTTTCTTATTCTAAGAAGTTATATTCTTTAGAAAAATTTCATCTTTTGAAAATACAAACTGAGCATAGGATGATCTAATTTCTCCAAAATATCTTCCTATATACATCAGTTCTTTATAGACAAGACAGGAATATTTTCAAATAGAAGTATAAAATATATGTATTTGACGTATATTCAGAGATTTTAAAGAAATTTAGTAATAAAGAATTTCTATTTTGGAACATTTACTTCAGAGAGGAAGGTTAGAGAGAGAAATTCACATAAGCGTGAAGTTTCAGACAGAAATAAAAATAGCCACAATAAAAATTTTTAAATGATAAAGTCAATAAGATCCACTCTTACTGGGACCTTATCCTTCAATTAAGTTTGTTGATAGCTCCTCATTATAATTTTTATAGTCAACTTTCTTGCTCTTTTTTCTCTTTTCTCCTGTCTCTATGGTAAAGACGCCAATGCCTATAAGTGCCCAGAGAAACTGTTAAAAAAATTTACTCTTTTACTTCTTGGCCATAAAATAGGAAGTACAATATATTCATGTAGATAAATAGACACATCTGATTTCCTTATTCATGAAGTTGATGCAGTCCCAGGTCAGGATATATTTTGCTGTATTACAAAGGACACTTTCTCCTGTGATTGCAGAATGATCCATTAGGGCAAAATGCTTCACGTCCTTGTGCATTCTTCCATTACTTGGAGTCCATTGATGTTGGAGTGTAACTCAGTATCACTCAGCCTAAGTGCAGACACATGGAAAGAATGTATACGATGGTTCGGTGAAAATGAAAAAAAAAGATGAATGATCTTTGCAATCCTAGGGAAATGTAACAATAGGATTAACAAATATAAAAATGGTAAGAGAAATTAAGTTGATCAGGATCTCAGCAAAATCATCGTGTTTAGGGACTAGACTGGGAAAGAAAATGCATATGAATTCTGCAAATGAATTGGAGAAAAAATACCCCAACCCTCAGGATCCACTTTGCATATGTGAGAAGACACCGCTTGAGAGAAGGATTATATTTTCTCTTCTACCTCCACTATTGTACCTGTAGAAAGGTTAGATAAGTAAGTATATACACAAACGACTGGAAGAGATGAAAGAAAGTGCATACTTTTTACATATGTTAATAAAACATTTCACAGAAATCTGATTAGGAAACTGCAGAGTTTAACATGGTACATTGATAAATACAATTCTTGCAGATTTTAGAGGCAAAATGACTCATCTCTTTCTTCTCTCTTTTAGGAAAAATAAAAGACATTTTTCAACTTCTTCTTCATGGTGCTAAAAGAAAACCACTTAAAAAGAGTGAAATCCATGAAGAGAGAATTATATGGAGGTGGATGAGACACAATGTATTAGTTTATGTTATTAGCTTTCGAAGTTTTTCATTTTATTTTAAACTACACGATCAACAATATAAGCAGTGGCAGTTTTCAGCCCTAATTTTTATCTCAAGCATAGATTTCACTAACTTCTCTAAGTAAGGCTGAGGAGGCTTTCTCATTTGGTGATAAATACATGCCCATTAACAAAAAGTAACAGCTTCTACCATAATTATGAAATATTTGTACTCAGGTATAACATCTAAAAGTTTTCAGATTATTCATCTTTTAGTAACTGAAATATTGGCTAGTAAAAATCTCAAATAAAGCTCTTCCAACAGGTAAAAAATATAAAAACAATTTTTGATAAGTCCTTATATATGAAAAAATAATGAAATTAAAATTATATGGCCACATTTCACTTTCTATAAATATTTTAATAAGCTATAAGTAGCATATGCATAAGACACTTGAAGAATATATGAGTATACAAATATTTGAGTATTACAAATCTAGTAATTACATGCATTTATTAGTTCTTAAATAAATCTACATCTCTTCATTCCCACTGTTACTTGTCTAGTCCAGACGGTCATCTTCTCTGGCCTGGAATATTACAATAGTTTCTAGTAATGAACACTTTTGATCTATTTACCATACCACAGAGTAAGTTTTTTTAAAAATGATATGCAGTGACCTCAGTCTCTGGTCGCTTGCTTAAAAACATTTACCGGCTTCCTATTGGCTTCTGGATTAAGTGTGTAAACTCCTTGTAGCATGAATTGCAAGTTCTTCATGGTCCAATACTTGGTTGTCTCTCCAGGATACTTCTCTCTTTGTTCTACTCTTCCCACTCGATAGTCCAGTTTCATGAGCATACCTGCTATTCTTGGTGTGTTCAACATACCAATGGTACCTGATACTTTGGCGTCTTCATCTAGCTAAATTCTCCTCATTCTTGAAGCTTCAATTTAGACATCGTTTCTCTAGAAAGCCTCCAGGATCCCTCTCACCCCCTCTGGATTGGGATTCTTCCTCTGGCTGCCATGGCACTTTAATTGCTTGTAGACTTGTCCATATTTTACTGAATTGTGAGCCCTTGGAGGCTTGGGACCATGTCTGTCACATACCCCACACTCATATTGGGCCATGGCATAACATAATGAAACTACCTCTCATGCTGTAGCTGCTCAGAGACAACTACTGAAGTTGCATGTACAAAAATACAAACATTCCTCTTTTTTTTTTTTTTTTTTTTTTTTTCAGTTTAAAGAGATTACATTCTGGAATGTCCACTTTATCTGCATCTTAAAATGTAAATTTTTTTCCTTGAAAATTTAAATGTTAAGTGTCCTGCAAACAAAAGCCATTTAAGAAATTTCTCTGGTTTCCTACATGATTCCCATTCCAATCTTGAACAAGAATAGGTGCTCAGCTTTTGACCAAATTAAATATTAAAAATATATATCTATAAATCATATCTGTCCTCACCCTGAAAGTACTTATTGTATTTTACATGGTTTTATTGTTGACTTCACATCTTTATCTTTTTCAGTATTTTTCTTTTTTTACATGCCAAAGCTTTGAA
This sequence comes from Tapirus indicus, assembly GCA_031878705.1. Classification (NCBI taxonomy): domain Eukaryota; kingdom Metazoa; phylum Chordata; class Mammalia; order Perissodactyla; family Tapiridae; genus Tapirus; species Tapirus indicus. Next base: position 132,929,511 of record CM062919.1, on the reverse strand, counting down.
TTGTTTTGCTGTGTTTAAAAAGACAATTTTACACAGAGCAGAATAGTTCTTCATTTATTGTCATATTAATTAATTCCTTCACATGAATTTATTTTTAGGTGTATTGGATTAATGATTCTCTGCTGGCTCATGTATTTGTTAAGATACAGAAATAATTTATGGAGTATACAGGGTTTCATAATGATAACCAAGAATTAATAATGAAATTAACTCTAAGCAATTCTATAGCAATAAAAAATGGAGAATGTTTATAAAAATATATGAACTCATAAATAGTGTAAATTTTACTTTTAGTGTAGTGGGACCCATGTTTTTAAATAATGTGATTGGTGAGATGAAGAATATGAAGTTTAAGGGAAATTTCATATTTTCTTAGGAACTTTCTGATGGAACTTGTTATCCTTTTTGATTATAAACATCACCCACCTAAATAACTGTTATTTTGCTATAACATTTGTACAAATTCATCAAATGACTTCGCCAGATGACCTCTAATCTAAACATTTATACAATTATGATAAAAGGCAATAAACTGCATTTTCAAGATTATTCAGATGAAATATTATTTGGCTATAATAGATCAAATATATAAAAGAACTATGTCACTTTGCAATGATTCTTGAATTTAAAGATAAATGGAATGAATTATAAAGCAATTTACTTAGAGGACTAACTCAAAAGAGCTGAAATTGGTACCTGACTTATCTAGGTAATTAGTTAAATTGGAAGAGGAATTCTAGCAGAAATTAAGGTCTAGATGTTAGCATATTTTAGCATACTAGGGAATATGAAAATATATTCCGAGTTTTGCCCACAATCTTCACTGTAATTTACCAGATGAAAACTAGTCTAAAATGAAAAGTAAGTCTAATTGCATGGTAAATATTAGAAAATAACAGTGTATTTCTATGATGTCAGATAGTAAAACAAAGTTTCCAGAAGGAAACAAACAAAAAAGTAACATATAGGTGGAAATGCAAGTATAAAAATGAAGAGTGGAAATATATGGCTCTTAAAGTATGCTAAAATAAACCCAATAAGTAAGAATTTTAATTAAAAATAAATTATGCTCCTTCATATCTCAGTTGCCTATGCTAATTATATTTACTCTTGCTGGTAAATCTTTGCCTGGCCATTGCTAGATCTGAAAAGGGACTTTGGTGAGTAGTCTTGTATGTTAATCAAAATATCTTCCCCTACACATATCGTCTAATTTAGGAGTCATTTGGAGATGTCTCTTAATTTTCAGTTGTCTGATGAATGTGATACATATATATATATATATATATATACACACACACACACACATCTATATGACTTTACAATTTAAAGTATTCTAACCCTATTAAATAACTCTTATTAATATAACTGCTATTAAATAGGAGGGATGCAGGTGAATATTTCTATTTTACACATAAGGACATTTAAGTTTTCTGAGTCCGAATTCCATTCTTTCAAATGCTTAATGCTAATGTTGTCTCTCTTAGTCAAATGTTGATTAATTTCTTTATACATTAGGAATTATTTTTAATTGAACAGGTTTTTATTATCTATACAAGTGAATTCTTTGCATAGGTATCTTTAGTGATGAACCGTTTCTCACTCATTCTATATGTAAATATATGTAAATATAAGTATAAACATAAATACATAGGTACATATGTATGTGTATACACATGTGTTATATGCATGCATACATACATATTCAAATTCCAGTACATCAAGGGAAAAAACAAAAGTAAAGCAAATATTAGTATTTTTCCTGAAATACCTCTTGCTGTTATTTGCAGTTTGGGAAGCAACACATTGGAGGTTATGGAGTAATGTTTGCATATTTATGCATGAAACATTAAAAATTGGAATTGTCATTTTTGCTTTTATAAAGGAATTGTATATATCTATTCATTTCTTGGAGGAAGTTTGTCTCTTTTTACACAACATAGTTTATTGTAAGCAGTAGTAATGATACATATAATGATCAATTATATTTCACTCTCCCTCTTTGTTTATATTCTCATGAAAATTGAAATACGCAATCCCAAGAATTGTGTACGTATGGCATATGGTATTCAATAAAGAGAGAGCAAATACGTTTTTAAATTACTCACCCATGACTTTTGCAGCTCTGCTTTATGAATACATTTATAAATCAAAGGTCCTATTTCTTAAGATGATGAATAGCAAATGTTTATTTAAACCCTGGGCTATTTACCAACACATACATCAAAAGTTGAGCATTACACAATTATAGAAGATGACTTTCATAACTGCACAAAACCAAAGAACCATTTCTTTACTGCTGATATGCAAATTGCAAGGAAAAGTATAAAACAATATATGAATATCAAAAATAATAATCACTTTTGGTTTATTCTGAATTTTTGAAAATAAAAGTTTTAAAACACTTATATACATTTATATTTTCTTGTTTAAGCCAAAATACAGTTAGTTTTATTTTACACTTGTATATTAACAATGTTCTGAAAGGCTCCAAAACTACTTACTGTCTTATGGACGGTTTCATTTCTTGATTAAATTAATCAGTGTTCCTCCAGTCTTGTTTACTCAATTAACTTGCTTAACAAACCTATTTTAATTGATAATGCAAAGACTAAACTTCAGTGTAGTTTGTGACTGAAACTCTGCATATGTGGATTTTACTGTCTAGATGTTACATTACATAAACTGTAACATTATGTGGTACTTAGATGTGAGACTGAACTATCATAACTCTAAAAATTAAACAATAATTTCAGTACCAATTCACTACATTCATTTTATATATTAAATTATATATTATATATTATTATATATTGAAATTCAATTCCATCATTATTTATGAAGAGTCTCTTATGTAATGTTACTCTTCTAGAACAATAGTGAATAAAACAGTTATTTTGCTCCAAAGTTATTGGAGCTTACATTCTAGTAAAATTGAAATATAATGTAAGAAGTAACTGTAGTGGATTAAATATTTTTGCAAATTCTCTGTCACTCCTCCCCATAGAAGGATGAAGCCTATTTCTTGACCTCTGAATCTGGATAAGCCCTGTAACTTGTTTTACCCAAGGCGATTCAGGGGAAGTGTCATTGTGTAACTTCTAATTCTGGACCAAAAGGTATCTGTAGCTTCCATCTTTGCTGTTAGGTATAAATCTTCTTGGAACCCAACTGCCTTGCTGGGGGAAAGCCTTATCCAAGAGAAGAGGTTGAGGGAGATCACAGAGACACTCCGGTGGAAAGACCCAGTCGAGCTCCCAACTGACAGTCAATAATTGCCAGTTTTCTGGGGAATTCACCTTAAACGTTCCAGCTAGTTGAGCCTCCAGAAGATAGAAGCTCCAGCCAACACCATATAGAACTAAACAACACCTTGTCAACACCTAGAATCATAAGAAATAATGAGCACTTGTTTCTGTGTTAAACCAGGACATTCTGGGGTGCAAAGGAAAATTGAAACAGAAGGCATATTTAAAGTTTTAAATTATGTTTCTTAGAAGATAAAAAGTAAGTGCTAATTATAAAAATAATACAGTGTCTTTTCTTCCCAACAAAGTTTGAAAAGTTGTTAAAATACATTACACCCAGGCCTTCAATATTTTTCACAAGAAAACCAAAAGCAACCACTCAAGATAATTTTGCATAGCAATACATTTACTCAGGAGATTATTATTAACTCACATAAATGCAGAGATCAGAGAATTGGCATTTACCTGGATTTGGGACAAGCAGATAGGTGACAAATGTGCTAGTTACAGAAGAATTAAAATGACGGGGTATGATGCTCATAAAAAGTAAAGCCCATCTTATTAGCATACACATTTTTGAAGTGAAATTTAATAAATTGATATGGTCAATATATAGGTTTCTCATGTGTTTAGCTGGTAAAATCTATTTCCAATAAATTCAGAATGTATTGATAAAATGAATTTATATTCCTGTAGATCTCAGAGCACAAACCATAGGCCAGGAATTCCCAATCCTGCTTGCTTAATAAAGGCATCTGGGAAATAATCAATAACAGCCCTATCTGAATCCCACTCAGACCAAGCAATTCAGAATTTCTGAGTATGGGTCTTCAGCAGTTATTTTTTTAAAGCCTGCTAGTTAATTTTAATATGTAGTCATAGTTGTGAACCACTACCCTAGTCATCTATGATTCTACAAGTAAAATGTTGCTCAATGAATTCCACTAAAGTATTCAGCCAGACTCTCTAGAATCATCTCTCTTGTCATATTCTCAATTTACAAAGTAATACTTGTATAAAAAAGAGTTAGCAATGATAACGCTGCATAATTAACGACCCCCAAATGTGGAGCTCTTAGCACACGGTTTTTGCTTTCTTGCTCACTAGTCTGTGAGTCGTCTGTGGCTTTGAGGTGCCCTGTGGGGTCAGCTTGAATTTTCTTCAGACTCCAGACCACAGGTTATGTTCAAGACTTCCCCACATATCTCTTATTCCATGACCTGTGCTGAAGAGTCAATGGCTCCTTATGTCATAGGCTTCTTGTGATGGATGGCAGAAGAGACCAAGGGCTGGCAGAACTCGCCATGTGATTTAAGTCTTGTGCTCAGAAATGGTGCTCTGTCATGTCTATCCTCATTTCATTGGGCAAACGACTCTCATGAACAAATTCAATGGTCTAGGAGGCAAGAACGTATACCCCACTCACAGGGAAGACATGACAGAGGCAGGGAACAGAAGAGAGGTTTGGAATAAATACTACTTCTTACCACAGTGCTCAAGAATATACTAACAACATGGTGCACGTGTAGCATCTAGAAAAAGCAATGCAGAAATCATTGTATTTTGCAAGCAGCTTTCTATGTCTCTGTCAAGGCTACTGATAGCTTTTTTGTATTTAACATAGATTTGGCTAAAGTTAGCTTACTATGTAATGTTGGCTGAATAGGAGAAAATTTTGATTCATTTTTTTAAATAATTGAATACAGGGTCTTAAATAAGCTTTTATTTTTCATGCTTTATGTTGGCACTTGAATTGCAATGTAAAAATATGTATTTTATATACTTTTTGGTATGGTATTGAAGATTTTGAAAATGCAAGTATCCCCGTGAAATAAATGTAATATTAATTCATGAAATGTGTTTATAAGCATACATTTTATAATTTCTGTTGAAAAAGCTGATCATATTTTAGTCATCTATATGTTATTGTTCTGCATAGTTGTCAAAATTTTGAAGAGTTTCTTGACATCCTAATGTAGAAGCGTGTATATAAAAAAATCTTGCTGCCATATTTCTATTAGAGTGAGGAATATCGGGCATAGTTCTGTATTAAACAGAGAAATTGGAATCTAAGTCTTCAGGAACAGTTTTTTTAAATTATATATCAGGGGTTAATCAATTTATCTGTCCTGATGTATCCATTCCCTCTTTAAATGTGTCAGGAAGTTACTGTTCTAAGCCCCCATTGATGTTGTTTCAAAGGGTCACCACAAAAACAAATTCTTATACCAATTTAAAAAAATGATACTGAGAGTTTAATTACAAAATATGATGACTGTGAAATTCTAAAAAATCATTCAACTGGATGTTCTCTTTTTCAAAAAATAACTATCACTCAAACAAGGGTTCCATCAATTTCAACTCTGTTCAGCTTTATCTGTTTAGACCTACTGAAGAAAACAAAAATCTAGTTATATTCTAATTCCCAATTCCCTTGATAAATTTATAATTCAAATATCAACAAAGTTAACATAATTTGAAGTGGTCAGCAAAGAGGTTATTACTAATTATTATTAATGATCTACAAGTAACTTGCAAGAAATCACATCACATAAATTAAAAAAAGGATTAACAAGTGAACAGACTAAGGGAACATTGAAGGCCACTAAAGTTTTATGTGCACTTTAGTGGCCATATTTTTCAATCCTGATACTGATTTGGCACTGAATACTAAATTAAAATAGGAGATAAATTTAAATAAACACATATTCGATAAGGAATGTTACCAGGTAGAAAGAGTTCATTTTTATAAAATGAACATCTGGAACAGCAAAAATCCATGACTAAATTATAGTTTGTGAGCTATAACTTATGTTGAAAAGTAAAGTAGGCTCATGGCCAAAAAAGATATTAGGGCATAAGTTCATGTACATAGTTGAGATGGTGGCTTTATTATAATAATGTCTTGCATTTATATAGCACATTACAGTGACTAAAGTATATTCACATGCATTATTTTGAGGGTCACTTGGTAAGACTTCAAAATATCAAGGTGACATAGATTTGGTAGAGTTATTCAAATTTGATAAATCACCCACCTAAGTTAAGAAAGTTAGATAAATTATTCAAAATTAGACTATAGTTAAGTGTGAGAACATGAATCTAAGACAGACATCACGATGTAGGTCTAGCATTCTTATCACTATTTTAAAGATGTTAGATATTTATTGCATATCTAAAGCCACCAGTTTTGGTTCAGTATTTTTTATCATATAACAATCCTATGGGAAATTTATCTTTAACAAATTAGAAAAAGAAATATCAGAACGTAAATAACTTGTCAACAATTGAAAACAACTTCAATTTGAAGGTATCTTGCTCTTTTTCACTGAGTCTTCCTTTGTGCCCAAGATCTAGAGTTTAAAAATTACTATAGGAACATAAAATATGGAAGCAGCAGGCAAGGTATAATGCAAACTTTCCCTTTATTCCTTTCCTTTTATTGTCTCTTTCTTTTCTCATTTTTCTTCTACGTACTTTTCATTTTTATTTTCCTTTTCTTTCTTTTGCTTTCCCTTTTTCTCATTTATTGGTAAAACTATTTAAAAATTTAAATCTCCCATAGGAAGAATTGCTATGTTGAATAGGAGTAGTCAGCTAGTACAGTTGACAGATCTCCCTGAAGCAACTTCTGAGGCTTCCTTGTAAACCACTGAAAATAAAAATATCTGCCAAAGAGACCTGTTGTACTACAATTGCTTCACTATATAGTTTAGCTGGGAAATATAGCAAACAAAGTTTACAGACATAGTAATCTGGCATACCATGAATAGTAGATTTAGGGGCAGAGCTGGATGAAATGATTAAGAAAGGGCATTTAAAAATATAATTCCTAATAACAGATCAGAACAAATGGCTGGAGAAGGTTCAAGCCTTGTCTAAAATCATATGGAGAAAGGAGCTCATGAACACTATCCCAGCCTCAGCTTTAGGGACAGATTTTAGGTAGATGGCTCATCTTAATAAAACTTTCTTATGGCATATAATGACAATATCAAAAGCATTATATGTGGATGTCATTGCAAAACTAAAGATCTATATTTAGATATTTTATTATATTTAGACTAAATGGCTATACTATTTCCTAGGATCTTGAAGTCATCTTCCAGATCCTCTTTTCTAACCATCCAACAATCTCAGAGAGACTATGTAGGGAATAATATGTGGCATTTTAGGAACTGTCCTGGAAGTCGTGCTCATTACCTTTATCCATGTTTTATGTCAGAACAACTCATACGGATCCACCTGCTTGCCAGAGGACTGGGGAGTTTACGCTTCTTGACTGCTCACAGGAAAATGAATTGATTGGTGAACACATAGAAATAATAATTAAATAAAGATGCGCACTTGGCCTTGATTATGCTCTCAATAAATAACTTTTGAATAGATAAACAGGTTAAAAATAAAAGAAAAACATGTACCATACAAACATTAGTAAAAAGAAAGCTAGACTAACTATATTAATTTAAGATAAGGTATATTTCAGAACAATGAAGATTATCCAGGATAAAGAAGGGCAAACATAATGATAAAGTGATCAGTTCTCCATTTCTAGAAATGGAGAATTCTCACACTTCTAGAAGAAAACACAGGAGAAATTTTGGGTTTGGTGATGAGTTTTCAGCTACAACACCAAAAGCACATTCAATGAATAAAAAATTAAGTTGTATTTTATTAAAAAATAAATGATTTATTAAAATTAAATTTATTAAAATTAAAACTTTTGCTCTGAAAAAGATACTGTTAAGAGAATAAAAAGACAAATCATTCTCTGTAAGAAAATATTTGTGAATCACATATTAAATAAAGAACATGTATCCAAAATATACAAAGAACTGTTAAAACTGAACAATAAGAATGCAAACTATGAAAGAACAGTCTAAGTATATTATAAATGTATGAAATAACAGAGAAGAAAGTAGGGAAAGGTGCTGACCCACGTAAGTTTGGAAATGAGGGGAAACTGTAAGGCTAAAGGCAAAAGAAGCTGTGCATAAGCACTGCACTCTAGTTGTAAAGTTGTTTTCCAAAGGCTACAGCTTAATTATTCAGATACCATTATACATGTATTCTTGATTTTAACAATTAAGACAATGGATGCTGGATGACGGGGCCTATATTTCTCACCGTTGGAATGAGAGGCTATAGAAAAGCAAGAAATAAAGGTTAGAATGATTTACATGGTACTGCAATACAGTTGGAGACAGTAAGAACTCATGAAATGCTTAACAAAAAGTTGCAGATGGATACATATAGAGGCACTTATAGAAATGTGTATTTTCACCAGTTGGTAACATCCACATCTGTGTCCTTGCTCGGATTGCTGAGAAGCCTAAAAATAATAACATCCCAGTAGCAACCATCAGTGTCCAGATACTGGTTTCTCATACCAATTCTAATACCATTCTCCAATAAACAAGAAGAAATGGCTGATTTTAGGTCAGGGAAGGGAATAGATAAAATGAGTCTGTGGCATCCTATAGTGCTATAGAGTAAGGAAGTGATACAAATACACACACACAAACACACATGCACACGCAATGAGACAAAAGGACACAGAAGCCAATTGAAAGAGCTTCCAAAGGCCAAAGCTAGAACAATATAAGCAATACAATAATAAAGTAATAATATGCTATAACCCGGTGTGTAAATAAATACCCATGAGTCCATACTGATATAAACAAATGACAGAATATATAAATGAAGGGAGGAGAACAGACAAATCCCCCATGAAGAAGAATTTCAAATACTTGATATGAATTCTCCTCCTCAAGAAAGTGGTGCATAATTCCCCATTCCTGAATGTGAACTTCACATAGTTGTTTCTTGGATAGAATACGGTGTGGAAAGGGGTAAAAAGATAAACCGTACATTGGAAAAAACCTGAGAAACCCTACCTGTGCCAGGTGATCTTGTTTATATCAACAGTGATGAAATCAACAGTTGATAGTAGGTATCTCTGTGGTGATGTTCTATGAATGGCACCTTAGCTGCATGCTCTTCCAACCCACAACACATAACTCCATGCTAATCGTGAGGAAAAATATCAGATAAAATCCAATTGAGGGAAATCCTACAAAATACTTGACTAGTACTCCTCAAAACTGTCAAGATCATCAAAAGTAAGAAATGTCTGAGAAACTGTCACAACCTAGAAGCGTCTAAGGAGACATGATGACTAACTGTAATGTGATATCCTGGTTGGAAGTCTGGAACAGATAAAGAAAATTAGGTTAAAACTAAGGCAATCTGAATAAAGGACAGATTTTAGTTAATAGTAATGTATCAATAATGATCCATTTGTTCTGATAAATGTATCATATTCGTGTAAGTTGTTAGCCATAAGGGAAACTGGGCGCGGGGTATATGGGGGCTCTCTGTACAGTCTTTGCAATATTTCTATAAATCTAAAACTATTTTAAACTATATGTATATGAAAGCATTAAATAGATCGACCAAATGATTCTCCCTTATGTTGTGATATTTTGTATTCTAACGGGTTCTTAGAATATCTGCTTCTTTGTAACCTATGTGACAATGTTATATCTTTAAAAAAAGTTGCCAAAATAAAAAATGTATTAAATAATGAATCTGTATGTTCCTGTTATTCTTACCTAAATCCAAAATTGCATTTCAATTTTCTGCCAGTATAGTGCATTCCAAGAATTGCAACCTTTCTAGTTAACTGCTTTCTTTCCAAGGAATTGTACAGTATTCTTATCCCAAAGCCAATGGCTGTGTACTCTTTTGATCCTGACAGACTAGAATTGTGATTTTTACCTATTAAATGACTAACCTATTGCCACTGTCCCTGGAGGGTTATGCCATACTCATCCATGGTATTGAACTTTTCGTTTAATGACACCAGTATGAATGGAGTCTAAATTCATTACATTCCCTTGGATGTGATGCTCATGATTGCTGACTATACAGCCCAGTGCATCTCTGGGGTACTCTCCATTCTCACTCACTGCCTTCTCACGTTCTGACTTGTTTTTCATTAAAATCATGTGGATTATCCCTCTATCTCTATACACGAATATATAGAACATATATATAATATACATCCATTTATAATTTTATTTCTTTATTTTCAAAGATATTTTTGTGATTCTACTTTGTGTAACGCATTAGACTTATTGATGTAATGTTACTTATTCTGTCACTTTCCACATTGTATTCATTGAGAGGTACTCTTTGAATTAAATTTTTGTTTTTATTATCCAACCCAAATCATTTGAGCTAGCAGTAGCTTATAGGAGTTTTGACAGGTAAAATTTACCTTTATTGGTATAGGGGAGCAGAATTTACCACCCTTAAATATGTCTCTTTGCCATAAGAATTATTTTAAGCTGATTACTTTTAAGAAACTGCAGACACAGGAAAAGCTCTGAAAACTGAGTACAAATTACCCTTTTGTAAGAAATATTTATCTTTATAGTGGACATCTCCATTTGTAAGGATGCTTCCCTGACTGTACGAGAAGGAGGAGAATGTCTAAATCTTTAGAAACTATCAATGGAGAAGGCATGTACTTAAATCTGTATAACAACCTTACTTTTGTTTACTCTTCTTTTCCTGTTAACCTCCCATAACTTAACTCCCATCCTCAACATCTTCTTTTATCTTTAGCTGAAAATGGTATTCAAGATGATGGCTTTGGCCATTTGAAAGAGTTACTCAATTTTCCTGGGTCTCTCCCATGTATAAGAGAGGTATACGTGTTATTAAATTTCTGTTTGTTTTCCTCCTGTTAATCTGTCTTATGTCAATGTTATTATTAGACCAGCCAAAGAACCTAGGCGAGTAGGAGCAAAAATTTTTCCTCCTCTAAATTGGCTACCAACTATCTCTCTACACTGTCGCTCAACAAACTTTCAAATCTAAAGACACAAAAAACAAACTTATAATTGTCATGAAACCCTGCCAAAGAGAACTTGGCTAAACAAAGAGAACTTGGTTAAATAAAAGAGAAAATGATGCTGCAATGTCATTCTCATGTTGAAGACTGCCTTTTGCTTGTGGTCTTTGAAAAGGGTCCTGCACTTGAAAAAAATTAACTGTCACTTTTCTGGGATAAGGATAGAGCAGGGAAGAGTAAAATAGGTTGTATAACCATCATTTCTGCTATACAATAGATTAGAAAACGTAGACAACGTTCTTGGTCTCCTAATTAAGAAACACTTGATAATCTCATATGCAGTATCTTAACCAGAATCATAAATGTACATGAATTAAATTCCAATGTAATTTTTTCAGAGACATATGTTTAGTTATGCAAGAATATAATAATATAAGATAAATAATTTTCTTTCAGATGCATAACAACTGTATTTTACCTGAATTGGCTGAAAGAGGGATATATGCAAACTTCTGTAAAAGTTGATACGTCTCGTATACCTTCAGAATTTAATGAATTAGAAGGATATGCTTCATGTAATGATTTTGAATGTATATAGGTTTGAACAAAATTTATAGTTTTGTTTGAATGCTTATTAGGTGTTCTCAGGTGTTCTTATCAGGTGTTCTTATTGGTTTATGATTGCCTCATAAACCAATGTGTGTGTGTTTGCATTTTGCATAAAAAATAGAGGATGCTACTCACACAGATTCATGTACATATGAAGTCATTGTAGGCTCATTCCAGTAGAAAAATTTAATTAAAGAAGAAGTTTGGAAAACATTATTTACTATTGGGAAGAAATGAGAACCCTCTCTAACATATTTTGGACATACCATTTACAAATAAAAAGAAAATAGTAGTCAGTTCCCCCATCTAAAAATTGAACATAATGCTTTACTATATACACTTTTCTCAAAAAGAAAAATTTGCATGAAAAATTCACGTAGAAAATTGAAAAAGTCTCACCGAATAATTATTTTGTGCTGTGTTTTATGAAGCTGTTATACATGAAAAACAATCATATGTAGTAAAAATGGAGATAAAAAAGCATGATCAGTAGATTTGAGTGGATAGTAGAATGAGCTGCTTTTTGAAAAAAGAATTATTTGTTTATTTCAATAAATTGAAAATTCAAAAAAATATTTCGATGAATTTCTTTATTACAAATCCTTTTAGGGTTTTCCATCTAAAATGGAGCAGAAAAAAGGGGAGCAGAGAAAAAATATATTAATTGATGTTTTCATGGTATTCTTTAAATAAATTGTAAGTAGTACAATGAACTAAAAAATGAAGCATATTTAATTATCAGAGCTAAAGGAAAATAAAGTTTATCAGAGAGAAAGAAAGCAATTTATGTATGGGGTGAGAATGATTCTGGGAGAGAAGTGGAATTTATGCACAAAAGTAAGATATCTCATATAGATAATGAACTTTAGAGGAAAAATAGTGAGTGTCTATCTAATGTGTAAAGCATTTGGGGTGACTAAAAACATATAGTAGTAACTAGTAGGTTCTTCCTACTGATTTAGGCATTTTTTAGTGACTCCATATATTAATAATGCTAGAACTTGTTCTCATTATTTGCTTCACTATGTTCACTTAGCTTATCTTTATTCACCATCAAATATTATTGATTGCTCTTTAGGTGTTAGATAATTTCCTAGGCTTGATGGACTACTACAGTGAATAAGACAGATATGGCCTCTGCTCTCAAGCGTACCACATCATATGCTTTTACATGCAGTAAATATATTAAGACGAAACAAAGAAATCTATAAATGAGAGAGAATGCTGAGATAGAGGAAATTGGGATGGAGAGGCTTTTTTTGAGATTAGAGAATGTCTATCCACTCTATACGAAAAGTATGAAAGATGAGAATGAGATAACCATGAATAATAAAAAAGATCATTCTAGACTTACTAGTGTGATTGAAAGTCCTAAAAGATATTGGTTCATCCTTGTTTACCTAGTTTCTAGGGTGACCAAGCTTAAGTCAGTAGTGTTGTTGGAACCCTGACTACTACTGGAGTAGATTCCTTCTATTTTCCTGAAGTATATCAGTCAAAATTATGGCAGAATTTGAAGTTATCTCAAAAATCTTATTTATTTATTAAAAATTTTCTGTAGAGTCTGTTTGTCCTCTCAAAAACACACAGTAGAGGGGATTTTTTTTTTTTTTTTGTCCTACTAACACCTCAAATACTAAGATACTTATTACAAGTATCTGAATTTACACCCGTAATTTTGCTGCCATTTCTCACAGACAAATGGCTTGGGTAAAGTAACCTATTATCAGATATCAGTTAAGATTTGGGTGCTTGATCACTGTATTTTAGTTTTACTTAGTTATTGGTTTACAACTACTTTCTTTTTGATGGGATAAGTTTAATACTTTCAGTCCAAAAATAGAGTCACAGTGTCAATTGGAGAAACATCTGGTCTTCCTGTATTTTGATTGTTGCCTGCCAATCTCACAAATAATCTAGAGCTATATAAACTCTTACTCTCAATAAGAGTAATTAGGACACTTGTTTCTGAAGAAAAAATAACAGTGATTGCCTGTGCTGTGAGGTGTCTCCCTTCTGATGGTGATTAAAATATTGGAGAAGAGCTTTCAGTATCTGGCAGTAGAATCACAAATGACTGAGGAGGAAGACATCAAAGATTTTATCAGAATAAATTACAGGAAGCTGCAACAGTCTAACTTGACTTGGACAGTCAAGGAGTGACAAAGTAAAAACTGAATAGTCGTCTTCTAGGTCACATCACACATGGCCCCAACATTATTTTAATATTCTTTACTGGCATCAAGTTCCTTTTTGCTTGTTTTGAAACTTAAAGAAAATTTACCTTAAGGTTTTGAAGAACATTGACTTTATCATTTTGAATTTTTAAAGAAAATCATTAGTTTTAATGAGAACTCTGTTAAAATCATTGTAAATAGATAGCTGTTTCTCAACTTGAAGGCTACTTGTTTTACGTATAATTTTCCATTTGAATTTTGACTCTAAACTTTAATGGCAAACAATTTATTGAGATATGACAAAGGAGCAATTTAAAACGTCACTAATGTCATATGCACTGAAGTCTGACATTTCTACTAAATCGTATCCATTGTCAAGAGCCCGGACTATGACTACTTTGTTTCCATTCATATGACAGAAACCAAATGCATTCAAAACTTTATTTTCTTTGTGAAGTACACTTTTTGATGGTTAAAAGCTTCCATCCATAAAATTTCTAGTATAAATTTTAACAGCTTAGGCCACTCTGTTCCAAAATGTAGTTTCTGATGTCATTACATCTGCTGGAATAGTAACATTTTCCAAACAATGTTGAGTGTGTGTGTGTGTGTGTGTGAGAGAGAGAGAGAGAGAGAGAGACAGAAAGAAAGAGAAAACCCTCCTTATATTCTGCTCCTAGTTTTTAAAATTCTCTGCAGTGGGTTAAAGTTCATAAGTTCTTCACCTAAGGAACCTGACGGGTTTGGGAATAAATAGGAAAAAAAGAGTTATTGCAAGTACTCCAGAAGGATGGGGCTATCAGATACACGTTATGTAAACCAGACTACAGTGTTTATTTTTCCATCTTGGTCATATGAGGAGGATATATTCCCAGTTAAAAATATTTTTGAAAGTTGCTAATTATAATTTTCTCTACGTGACACTAGAGACTTCAAAGACCTCAACTCACCACTTCTCCCGAACTCTGTATCACTAGACATGTGACTGCTTTCATGGGCAAATCACCATTATCTTAAAGTTGGATTATCCAAAATTCTGCACAGTTACATCACTGAGGGTCTAATGCTTGTTAGTGGAGGATGCATTGTTCAGAAAAGTTATTCATAAACCCATGCTCTTTCCATTGTGACCTCTGCCATCTATTATGACATGATCCTCTCCTACATTTAACCAAACACGGAGAAAGACAGAGTACATGAGTCTCTGGTAGATTTCTATTGACTAAGCCTGGAAGTGGTATATATCACTTCTGCTGACATTTCATTTGCAGAATTCAGTCAGATGACCTCACCAAACTGCAAGAATGATTGGAAAATATACTTTAGCTGTGTGTCCAAGTACAGAAGGAAACCGAGTATGGTCAATACATAATAATCTATGGCTCGGAGTTGACTTAAAAGCTCATAAACATTACAACCTCTGACTAATTTTAAGCTCTAACACATTCTATAAATAATTAGATTCAGTCACAGAAAGATTGATTAATATGAGACATACATATGTACTCTTGCACATGCTGTGCATGGAAGAGATTAATTTTAACTGCTTTTAAAGAAGGATAGCTCTGAAAAATAATATCCCACAGTTGTATTAAATTTCATTTTTGGCATTTTCTAGAATTTCCATCTTCAACACTTGTCATATAAAGTTCAGAGTGTTCATTTGCTTCTTCCACTTCCTGTAAAGCCTTCTCCTCTAGGTTTCACTTCATCTCTGTGTGTGTATCATAGTCTAGCCCTCCTTTTGCCCTTCACTTATATTCACATGTCTCTTTTCAGCAGGAAAAGGGGGGATTTTTCATTTTTCTACTCACCTTGACACTTTATGCACAGTAATTTTGTCTTTTTAAGAGTGGTCATTGTCTCTCCCATTTTCTTTTGTTTCCCCTGCCAGTAATTGTTAACTCCTTACATTCGAGTATCCATTTCATTCATTGGTTTTGAGAGCTATGAGTTTTGTTATAAAAAACCAAAACTGACTACCAATATATCATTATGTGCATGCACACACACATACACACACATACTAAATATACAATATACACACACACAATTGAATGACATAAAAATTCTAGGGTCCAATATTAGATTTTTTGACTCTGTAGTTTTTTGCAAAACCTTCAGAACACTAATTCCACACTTAGATTTTTCTCAGCCTTGAAACTTTTGGTATATTTTGCTTTATTTTGACCATATTTTAGCATATAAAGTGTCAGGGAAGGCATTCTTTAAGAATACGTTAATTATTTCTTGAGGAAAAATATGCTCCATTTTCATCTTTCTTATGGAATAAACCTAATAATTTCTAAGAAATATTTACAAATGACTACCTTTTCTAAGGTACACAGGGACTCCATAAAGATGTCTGGGTCAATGTTGACAATTATGTTTATTTCTAGATGTTTGGAAGAAAGAAGTGAATTTTCCCAAAGGCTCTTTGATGTCCACAGCATTCACTTTCACAGTAATTAATTCTGGAGGATTGAAAAAGCAACTGATATTTAGGCACCACAGACTTTAAAACACATTAAGTTCCCCCTAGAAATACATGAACCACATCATTTAGTCTCCAGCTTCTGAAAGATCCCCTTCTTTCAAAAAATAGCAAAACATGTGTGAAACTCCTGACATCATTCCCAACTGCTTGAGGTATTCTAATAAACAATGTGACTATTTTCCAATTAGGGTGTGAAATTGTTACTGTTCAAATAGTTGCTCTTGGAAATGCACTGTGCTTCAGAATTTTCAGAAGTGGAAACATTGAAGGAAAAGAGTTATTCTTTTCTCTTCCTGAAAAATTATCCTAGCTGATAGAGTACAGTCTACATCACTTTCCACTTAATGATCAATTGATAATAAGACAATGAAATCATATGCGCTTGGGTGGGCACACATACACATACACCCTCTATACTTTTAAGCTGAAATATGTCCTTATAAAATATGACATTGAAAACATGTCAGTAACAAATAATTCTTAGAACTCAAAAAGGCCTTTTCAGGTAGGATCAAGATGTGTTCACAACTAGAGGCTGTTTGTGGGGAGAAAGAAAAGAGATCCTTAGTGACAGGGAATGAGGCAATGAAGGGAAGACAGACTACTCTCAAGCCAGGGCCCTGTTTCAACAGTGTATCACTGACTTGCACTAATGAGAAAATCATGGCCGTGAAGTTTACTGATACTAAGAGCTGGAAAACTAATAACTTAGGTAACACTAATAATAAATGAGGTTACCGAGGTTCAGAGGTTAACTGTTTTGCCCAAAGTCTTACTCTTAATCAGTTATAGAAAAGGAATTAGAATTCACGTCTCCTTATTTCTAGTTCATTGTTCTTTACATCATATTGTACTATGTGTGCTACAAAATTTAATTGTGCATAGGATAACATATTTCACTAAAAGACATTTAAAGTCCATTTCAACTCTGACTTTTATAATAATATTTGACTTAATCATGTTTTAATGCTGTCATTGTCAAATGATTGCATGTGGTACAAAATATAGAATAAAGGTAAATAAATTTCCCTCTTTAAAATTCAACATAAGCTATAAGGGTAGATTATTGTATTAGTGAAATATTTAACAAAATTGTAAATGCTTTTTTACCACAGAAAAAACATAGCAGGAGAAAAATGCATAAGCCCAGCTTCCAGAAACCCTTTACATATTGCCTTGAATGATAAATATCATACTGTCAACAGAACAGAGTTATATGAGATAGACACTGTGACATCTGTAAACAACCCCTGTTGCACAACTCTGTTTGAATTTTGAAGCATTTTAACTAATAATATTCATTCACCATGGTGGAAAATTATCAGAATGCAATCTGGCACAATTACTGGCAGGAGATAATCCAGAAATTGAAACTTTAGCATTTCATTTAATGTGAAAATACAGTGTTAAGAGTTGTATTGATTATTTTAATCCTATGTCACACTGGAAATATTGTTACAGCTCTGTGATTCCTCTTTGACTGCCATTTGCCTTGAAACAGAGGAAAAACTGCCGTGATCTATTAAAAACTGAATATACCTGGAAATACATTGTACTATCGAATTTAGGATTTAAAACACATTGATGATCATACTTCATATCATTACCATAGCGATGGTTTAGTAATATGCCTAGTTAGATGGTGTTTAGATTTTCACATTGAAAAGTTATTAGTCATGAAATCAGCAAACAGAGCCTTAACTCATATTTTATCATTTGGAAAAAAATTAAAACTCCTTGAAACTGCAAGCTGTACTATGAAGAAACACATTGTCCATAATATTGTTACAGGTCAATGGGTACACCTAGGTGGCTGAGGCTGTACACTCAAACGATAACAACAACACAACAAAACACGAGTAACAATAACCACATTTGAAATCCTTACAAATCACCTATTGGGAGGATAAGGGGGAACTGTATATTGTTCTGGATAAAATGGTATACCCCCAAAATTTATAGGTTGAAGCCCTAACCCCCTATGTGACTGTATTTGGATATAGAGCCTTTAAGGAGGTAAATAAATTTAAATGAGATTGTAGGGGTGAGGCCCTAATCTGATAGTACTGGTTTCCTTATAAGAAGAGGAAGAGACATTCACACTTCCTCTGTGAATGCACAGAGTAAAGGCCATGTGAGGACATAGCAGAAGACAGTCATTTGCAAGCCAGGAAGAGAGAACTCACTAGAAACTTACTAGCATCTTGATCATGGAGTTCTAGCCTCCAGCCCTGTGAGAAAATAAATTTCTATTTTTTTAAGCCACTCAGTCTGTGGCATTTTGTTATGGCAGCCTGAGCAGTCTAACTCATATATATGTATGAGAAAAACTATGTTCTAAATGCTTATCTTATGTAACAAATAAAACTTCGTTCAACAAGAATTATGAGAATCAACCGAACACTTTGGTGTACTGAATAAATTCGTGTTGTGCCCCTCCAATATGTCATACATACATGCTGTAATCTCATAAAAATACTAGAAAACACAGTAGAAATTGATGAAGAAATTACTATGCATTCACGGAGAAAAGTAGAACATTTGTGTCTATAATTTCTACAACTTAGGTCAAAATGAATTCATAAAAACATGTGGCAATGTAAATTATATCCATATATGGCTCCAAAAATACATATGTATAAATTACATAAATTTGTGAATGTTGGATCTTATGAGACGATACAATAACTTTTTTGATTACTAAAGAACAGTTTTAGTTCAAAGGCCATCCATGACAAATATGATTATATGACAATTTTATTGATTTTTGTAGTTTTGAAGTCCATCTAGACTATAAAATCTTGCCCAAATACCACATTTTAAGCTTTATCAAATGAGAAATAAAAGACTTGCCATAAAATTATTTTTTCTGTTCTGTGCTTTCAAAATGTACTTTCAAGTTTTATAAGAATTAGATAATTATGCCTTTTAAAAGACACAGACAATCATAAAGCAAAATCTCATTGAGGTAAGAAAAAATTCTGTTATATTATCAGTAGTTGATATTACAGAAAGGATCATAAAACTAGAAAATTATGATTTCAAATCATATTTGGAATTAGGAGAATTAGAATGGAATTAGGAAAATTAGAGCCAGAAGTGTCAAGATTGATCTCTCTATATATATTTCTTCAACTTATATACCATCAGACTATCTTTAAGCCTAAAGTTGAGCATAAAATTTTGCATAATATTTTCACTAAACACATATGGTCTTTGGATATGTTTTACATTTATTTCTATTGGTCCAGTTCTGGGTCATAGACAAATCATTTAACGAGTGTTGGATAGTTTTTCAGATTATATTATCCATTTATTTTTAATTTATTCAGCAAATATATTAAACTAACTCCATGTGCCAAGCAAAGTGTAATTTGGGGGATAACTAGAAAACAAAACAGACATGTTCTCATCTCTCATGTAGCTTTCTCTCTAATGAGACAGGCTGACATTAAGCAAGGAATCACACAGGTAAATGCATTATTTAAAACTGGAATAAATGAAATGAAGGAAAATTGCAACTAATGAAATGTAGCCATGCAAAGTGCAATATATAGCCAATTTATTTTTCTGAAAAATTATAAAATATTATATTTTGACTTTTTTCAAGTGCAATTCATCTTGATACATAGAGTTTTACTCTTTACTAACTTTATTATTTAAAACAATACTTGAAGACTTTTTTCGTTTTAGTAAATTACTCTTTAAGAGCATTATCAGCCTAAAAGTATTCATGTTAATTTCCAGTTATGCCTAAATTACCATTAAGGCATGGCTATAGATGATTTATAATAAATATCTTAAATTAAAAAAATAGAGTTGCAAGAATATATATGAAGCCATAAAACATTGGCCTTTAATGTTATTTTACTCTAACAATATATTCAAACTTTACTGATAATTTTTTATCCCATTTTAGTCTGTTTCAAATGTTCATGTGACTTTAGTATTTTTGTCAAAAAAGCATGTAAGATTAATGCACCAGAAAATATGATTTGCTGTTGACACCACAGTTAATGATAAACCATTACACAGTAAAGACAAGTACAAATTGTACTACATAAACATTTTACAAGCAGAAAATGAAGATGATATTTGTATTAAAAAACTCGCATATAAATGTAGCTATATAACTAACTTTTAGATAAGTAGATCTAAGGAACATTTTTGTTGATTAATCAATATAATTTAAGTAAAAGTAAATTTACTGCTATTCACAGTTTTTAATATTGAGAACAATCTACACATCTAGTTAAAATAGAACAATAATAGCCCTTCAATCTTAATGAAATTTCATGTCATTTTCAAAAAGCTTTGATAAATGTGCTCACTATTGGATAAATTTTTCTGGTTAATGGGAATGTGAGTTAACCACAACCGCTCATTTCAACCCAGATTTTACACTAGAAATAAGAAAAGACATTTGCCTCCTAGGTACTTACCAATTTCATTAGAAGTGATGGATTTTTTTGTAGTATAGAGATTCTTAGGCAATGAAAAATACTGATTGCTTCTCCTTTCTAATATAGCAATAGTTCATGTCTTGGAACTAGTTCTATTGTCAAAGTGACTAATATTTTAATATGTTTAGGTATGGCCTTATTCTTCCTGATAGAAAAATGGAATGACTCTTGACATTAAGGGACTTTGTTATCAGTCACTTGAGTAGTATTGATGCCAAATATTTCTGATGATGCGTTTGAGCTTCAGGTAAGATTCTGGAAAAGAAAATTAGAGGCTAAAATGTGTTCACTATATCTCTCTCTTTGGGTGGTTTGTGTAAACCAAGAATCATATATTCTAGCAAAGCAGGAGGGCTAGTTAGAAAATGTACCTTATCAGAAACTAGATTTGAAATTATATTGCTTTTGCCGAGCTGTTTTTTAAGTGTTTGTGTTAGAGCTCTAGAAATTCCTTTGAGGTAATAACCAAGCCTTTGGTTCCTAAACCTTCATAAATTCTAGTCCCTAAGCAGCATCAAAACTGCCAAATAGATTCTCGCCAAATCAAAAGCGCAGTTCTAAGTACAGCTGTGCCCATTAAGAAATTAACATATATGAAAACAATGCTTCAATATTCACAGGGCCCGTGATATCTGTCCATGCAATTGTTTGTTAAAAATTTGGAGAACCTGCTCTGTGTCCTATACATTGATTGATTTAGAGGACTATTGAAAAAACAAGGTCCTTTTTGTCAGGTCAGTCACATTATAATGGGGGCGGTGAAAATAAACACAGAGTTAGCATACAGGAAATTTATAAACACTAAATGATCCAATCAAATTTCGTGTTCGAGAACAATAAACATCAAGGCAAGAAAAATAAAGAGACAAGGCCTAGTGTCTCATGCATACTATAATGGTGGAAGGGAAAGAAAGCCTAGGTGACTTCAGAACACTCAAAGAGCTTGTCCGCTGCCTCCTTACAGAAAACCTCACGCAGAATAACTCAGTGAGAATAGCACCAGTAGCACTATTGGTTCAGATGATGAAAATTATACTGCCTAGTTAACAAATGTGCTCATATTTTCCTTGCTATTAAGCAAGAGTAGAGAAATAAACACCTCCAATAATTAATTACATGATAAGCAGATAAAATGTGTCTGAGTGTACAGAAAACACTAAAAGAACTCGATAAAAATGTACAAAACATTGGAATTCGTAAAGTCAGTAATTTTAAAATGTGCAATGGCAAATGAATTTTCCTGGGACATTAATAGAATGAAGATTGTATAACTCATTTTCACAGTTTACAGATGTTAAAAAATGCACATGGCAACAAGACAAAGCTGGAAAGTATATATAGAGAGAAAATAATTCAATGTAACAATGCATTTAAAAATTTCCTATCATAATAAAAAGACTATTGAGTCAAAGCTGTTGATGATGTAAAATTAAGAAAAGAAATATAATCTGGTAAAGAAAACTTCTATTTGAGTAATTATCTTGACATTCTTAATTAATATGAAACAGTATTCTTCCCATAAAGAAAGGGAGAGAATGCCCTGCTCCCCACCTCTGGCTGGCACTTGTCTTTTGCTACGTTCTGTCCCCTGCTTCTGACTCCTACACCTTGGATACGTGACATGGGTGACCCAGAGCGAGAATTAAGGGGGTTGGGAAGGTGTGAGCCACAAACCCAGAGGAGGGCAGGAAGGAGGAAAAGGCTCTGAGACTCGTCAAAAAACTTTTTAAAAAAAAAGAAAATGAGTTGTCTAAGCCAGGATTACAGGGCTGGGGTAAAGTTCAACATTGTCAAAAGAGTGGTAATGGACATGGTCTAAAGAATGGCTGCACACGTAGAATCTCTTAGATTGTGATTTCCTGTTAACAAACTGACAGGAATTTGCATGCAAGAGATTTGCTGGGAAGTGCTCTTGGGAACAATACCTGTAAGAGAGTGAAGAAAGCAGAATTATACAGAGATAAGTTTGAACTATGATGCGGTTCCAACAGAGGCTTCAGTTGAACTCACAGGGACTGCTAGGGCCAGAACGGCCCTTCAGAGTTGTCCCAAATTGAAACAAGAGGGCTGGATATATGTAATCCTTCATTGGTTGATCATTAGATACAAGAAGAAGCTACGTTCAGATGAAGGTATTTTCCAGAGAACAGCTGTTGTAAGCATTCAACAGTCAACATTCCCAGGAGCCAGGGAAATGAGAGCCTATTGGAAGGGACATCTACATGGTCCTCTACAATATCCACTACTATCGATCACTGGTGACACTCAGATCACTTGCTTATTAGCAAAAGTTCAACTCATGTGAGATGTTTCTGCAAGTCTTATCAAAGAGAAATGCACCAAATTCTTGTTAAAAATGGCAAGGGATACTTTATTTAACACTATTGCAACAGGGGAGATAGATTCCACTCACGTCCACTTAAAGAAAAGGCAGGAGGATTTTTAAACACTGGAGTGAGCAAAAGGAAAAGCATTGGAAGACTTTACGGGAAGATTGATCAATGCAATTAGGACATCTCTGTTTGTTGATCGTCCCTTATTGACATTAGGATTCTGTCTACCCATAGAGACTGAGAGACTGGAGACCTATCTTTCTTGATGATTACATTTTAAGGGGATACCTCTCAGGTCTTTGAGAAAGATATTCCTGGGTTGTAAAACTGACAAGAGGCAGAAGATTTACATCTCAAAGGGGCAGAGAAATAATTTGCAATTTCAAGTTTTCTAAAGTAAATGCTCTAAGAAAAAGGAGTTCAGGGGCCTCTAGTCAGGAAGAAGCATGTCTCAAGTTTAATCGAGTTGATGGGAATGTTAAGTCTGAACAGATCAGACTCCAGTTAGTAGTTTGCTGTGGGGAAAACTCCAAATAGGAAATTAGTGTCCTAAAGTCTCAACTCTGTTTATAATGGCACTTGCTGACCACTTAATATCAAGATTGGGCAGCAGAATACTAAAAGATACCCAAGTGGACCACCTGAAGCCTAAACATTTTCTCCTCTGCCCTTTGTGTGTAACCCAGTCTCATCTTCCCCTGGTGATAAATACCAGTTACCTCTGAAGGATGGTGATTCCTTTGCCTGCCTAGTGGTCTCTTGAAATGAGGAGGCCAAAGTAGTTGGTGGCAGCCGCAGCTTAGAGTTGAGATTACGTCCCCTGTTGGAAGAGCTTTCCTTCTGAGAACCTGGATCTCTCCATGCATAAAGCCTACTTTTCTGGGGAAAGAAAGCACAAATTTCTTAAGCTGATTGTTGGAAGTAATGGTAAAAAGAGCTAGTCCTACTTTCAATGCTTGGTTTCTGGACCAATGTATTGTTATCTATGAGGCAAATAGCACCACTTAATGATTGTTAGTTTAAGGTATATACCATATCTCAGGAGATGTTATCACATCCTTGCAGAGTTGGGTTCAGCAAGATGGCACCTTGCTAAACCTTTTAAAAGGCAGTTCCATCACTCTTTTAGTCTGGCAACACAATGGGCACTAGATAATAGGCTCAGATAATGGATTCCATGGCTACATTGCCACCGCCAAACTCTCTTTGCTGTAGGATGGGTACATTGGTCCAAGGAAATTTTATGTGAGATTCCATAGTGGTGGATCATACCCTCTATAAACCCTCACATAGTGGTTCTGGCTGAGGCCCTAAGGACAAAAAAGGAAAACTCGTTTGAGGAATATAGGCAGATATTAAACAATGTTAATCTCTGCCTCTTCCAGCAAGAGAGGGCTTAAGTATATTCAATTTGTCAGCAAGTTAGCAGTTTGTCACTTTGAGGCATAAATCTGTACTGGAGTTCAACATTGGTGTCTGTTGCTGACAAGTTGGACTTTCAGCAATAGCAGAAAGCTACATCAGCCTTTGTGAGTGAGACCCATGTTGTTGTGCCCATCTCTCACCTCCATCCTTGTTATCATTGTTACTCTATTCTTGTACCCATTATGCCAATAGAGTGGCTAATGACAGAGTCTGGATGACATTACTTGGCCAAATCTTTCTATCTACTTGGTTCTTTTGTGGGTCATCCACAGTTGATGTTACCCTGTAGGTATGAACTCGTAATACAAAGATCATCATACCTTGTTTCCTCCTGTTGGTCACTCCACATGTCACTATCTCAGACTCCAATTATTTTAGGCCACCAACTAAACAGCCAAACCACTTTCCACTGCATAAGAGTCTGTGCATATTCTTTTTTTTTTTTTTTTTTTGAGGAAGGTTGATCCTGAGCTAATATCTGCTGCCAATCATCCTCTTTTTCTTTCTTCTCTCCAAAGCCCCAGTACATAGTTGAATATCTTAGTTGTAGGTCCTTCTAGTTCTTCTATGCAGGACACCACCTCAGCATGGCTTGATGAGTGGTGAATAGGTCCACGCCCAGGATCCGAACCGGCGAACCCTGGACTGCCAAAGCAGAATGCTGGAACTTAACCACTATTCCACTGGGCTGGCCCCAACTGTGTATATTCTTGTATTGAGTCATTTCTTTTTCCACACAAAGAAGATGGCCAAGTGCCCTGCCCAAGGCTCTGACCATTGCAAAATTTCTCCATCCTACTGTCTTTCAGGGACACCCCTGATTGGGCTATATGAAGCAATAGGTTCTATTTTGCTTGCACTGACATACTGAGACATGTTGACATACTGACAACCCATCATGATCTGAAATTGACCTTCTTTCTTCTCTGTCAGCTTGTCATAAGGAAACCCCCATTTGATCATGAGTGAGACCCAGTGGTTGGGCATAAGTGCAGTGTTGAATAATATGGGGATATGGCCCATCTGTTCACGCAACTTACTTGTGCCCTCTAAGCCTGCTCATGCCGAAACCCAAGTATACATAAAAATTTTACTAAAGAATGCTGATGGCTCTACCTGATGTTATGGTTTAGTGGATCTGAAAGAATTAAACTTACGATGCTCAGTTCTAGCTATCTAGTCAGATGCTCAGTTTCCACCTGGGCTCAGACATACTCCAGGAGCTACGTTTGCGAATGATTCATAGTAATCTCCTGAAGATGGCTTGGTCTTGCTTCACGACCCAAGGAGCCTACATTGCGTTTCTCCTATTTAGGGTTGTATCAACTCTGCTTCATACCAATATTCCCAAATGTGACCTGTGCTTCCTTCAGAACCTTAAGAAACCGAACAGATATAGTGTATGGGCGGAGATGAGAGGTGCTATATACAATCATTTAATTCATCAGAATCCATCTAATTTTTGTAGGGGCCAAACTAGTGAAATAAATAGGAATATGAGAGGACTACCACTCATGCACATTTCAAATTTCTAATCATTGCCATTACCTCCGGTTGTGATACTTTTTGTGACTGACTAGATTGGTCAGGGAGATTTTTGCATGCTTCGGGGATTTTAAGAAGATGTTTCTATTTCAAACACAGAGATTAAAGTAGGAACTGTAGAGAAGTGAGGATAGTAAGCAAGTGCGTGATAAATAACATGCCATGTTTCTATAAGTGAAGTTATAAAATATACGATTTCCTTTAGAGAAGGAAAAAATTATGTTTCAAATGGAAGCACCATCATTTTGTCTTCTTGTGAATGCCACAGTAATTTCTTGTAAATATTCAAAAATTATAGAAACATTTATTCAATATTTAACAAGAAAATTTGAAGTGCTGTGTTAAAAATATGTGTTATTATTTTAGAGCATAGCAATACAGATTATTTGATAAAGTCACAATCAAGGCAAGAGTAATTGATTAGAAAGGAAAAGTTCCTTTAAAAACACATCATATTATTTACTCTATACTGCCTTTATTTTTGGTTTCACATTTTTTACTTTTATCTTCTTACCCTTCTTTGCTCTTTGTCTTTGTCCAATCAATCACAACTGGCAAAGACTTGCTTATCCCTCAAAAGTTGAAGTTATACCTGGTTTATCTTAAATGAAAACGATAGATGATTCTTCAATTTAAGAGGATCTGAAACTTCTCGGCTGTTGAAACCATGATATCTCACACTGAAAATTATTCCATGAATACAAATGGAAAAAAAAAAACACCCTTGAGAATTGAATATGAGTAAATTATGCAGATCTTACACAATCCTTAAGATACAATACAAATAAATTTTGCAGATAGATAATTTTTTACTAAATTTGTTGAATTGCATTTTGTCTGCTTCCTAGGTTTAGGAGGAATTTTTAGGCTTTATTTTAATATTTAAAATAGGTATCTTAGTAAAACACTATGTCTTGAATTAGCGAGAATAGATGTCTATTTTTGAAATTTGTATTTGATGAATTATAATCTGTCATCCACTCTTTTTCCTCCAGACATAATGCCCAAATATTCTGTCACTACTTAATATTAAACAAACTATCTTAATAGCATTACTCTGGCTGTTGTATTTCCTTTGTACATATTATATTTATTTTACTGACTTTGCAAAGCCTCTATATATTCCAAAATGATGCGTAATGCTTTATTTTATATGAGTGGAAAGTAATTCTCTTTCAGTTTGTTTTTCTATGCTTCTTTTAGGTGGATAAATTGAACTCTTCCCACGCCCTTTGTTTGTTTGCCTGTATAGATCTATTCTAAACAATTTTCACTGTTTAAACAACCAAATGAAATTAATGTTTTTTCTTCTTTCCTATTAGTCATTTGCTTATTGAAAAACCTGTCTGCACTTCTGTTGTCATTTTCTCAGTCTCCAGGAATGGTTAATTGAAATAAGGTGAGGAATTAAATATGTAAGAATAAAGTCATTGTGGCTGTCGCAGTGAAAACAATCATGTACTAGTACAAAAGTAAGACACTTGTGGTAGCTATTGTTCCCTGGGCAATCTCATTTCAAGGTATTTATTTAAGTTCCAGTGTTATTTGATTTTCTATACAAATCTAAATATTTTGAGTTTTTATTCATTTTATTTTATGACATACTGGTTTTTTTCCCAGTGAGTTCCAATTTGTGCAACCAGGCATGATATAATGAAGAGACGGGTCTATGTACTTAAAAGTTTAATTTAGAGAATAATAATGTTTGGCTTGAAGCTATGTCTCTCTGAGCAAGGAATTTAAGTTCTAGATTTTTTTTTAAGGTAATAGAGATCTGTTAAAATATATTAAGTACAAGATATTTGTTGTAAACTATGTATAATGGCACATATTGAAAACATTATAAATTCCAAAGTTTTGGTTAAATAAGTTATGATAAATTCTTGTAATGCTGTCATCAGTCTTTACATATATATTTTTTCACAAAGAAATATCTTCATAATATTGTTAAGCAAAAGTTATAATTCAATGTTTTATCAAATTTTTTTAAAAGAAAATACCCTTTCCTCTGATTGTGACTTTATTAAATCTATACTGCTACACTCTAAAATGTTAACTCATGTTTTAACACGGCACTTGTTAAGTACTGAATAATTTTTTTTATAGTTTAGAATATGTACAAGCAATTACTGTGGCATTCACAATGAGACAAAATAATGGTGCTTCCATTTGAAATATAACTTTTTTCTTCTCTAAAGCTAATCATATATTTTATAACTTCAGTTACAGAAACAGGGCATGTTATTTATCCACTTCACATGAATACTCAAATTTGAGAAAATTCTCTATAGTATCTATTGCTACAGAAATGATGTACAACGCATGTAATGAGAATATTTTAATTTGGTACATATATTTGAATATTGTGGTATTAAATTGCTAAGAGATAATTCTTGTAGTAGTTTTCTCTTGCTGCTGTAACAAATTACTATAAACATAGTGACTTAAAACAACACAAATTTATTATCTTATATAAGTTAGAAGTCCAATACAGGTATCACAGAGCTAAAATCAAGTTGTCAGCAGGCTGTGATCTTTGATGGAGACTGTAGGAGAGAATTTATTTCCTTGCCTTTTCCAGCTTTTAGAAGCCACTCATATTCCTTCAGTTATGGCTCCCTCCCTCCGTCTTCAGAGCAAGCAGCAACACATCTCTCTAACCCTTTTTCTGTAGTCATGTTTCCCTCGGACTACAGCAAGGAAATGTTGTTTGCTTTTAAGGAAACCTGTGATTAGATTGGGCCCACCTGGATAATCCAGGCTAATCTCCCCAGCTCAGATCCTTAACCTCAATCAGATCTGCAATGTTCCTTTTCCCACGTAAAATAACATATCCACAGGTTGCAGGAATTAGGACATGGAGATCTTGGGGGGCCTTTCTTCTCCATGTCATAATCTCCATGAAAGAGATTAAGGTAGTTGCTTTTATAGTTCCTTTTACTTCATAATGTCAGAGAGATAAATGATAAGAAACATAACTGTGCTGACAAGAAGAACAAATATCCTGGAAGAAAATTACATCCAGGATATAAAATAAGCTGTCTATAGTGCTATTGAATTATTCTGTAATCTTGCATACATATTTTAACTTCCCAAGATTAGTACTTCCTGCTGAAAAAAAATTAGTAAAAGTTCACTATTGGAGTGTATGTTTTTGTTTTTTTGTTGCTGGGGAAGACTCTCCCTGAGCTAACATCCGCTACCAATCCTCCTCTTTTTTTTCGCTTGAGGAAGATCAGACCTGAGCAAACGTCTGTGCCAAACTTCCTCTATTTTTTGTACATGGGACACCGCCTCAGCATGGCTGGTGAGTGGAGTAAGTCCATGACCAGGATCTGAACCCACAAACCCAGGCCACCAAAGTTGAGTACATGGAACTTGAACCATTTGACCACGGGGCTGGGCACCACAGTGTAAGATTTTTAAAAAACAAAAACTTTGCTGTTTCTTCCAATGTTGAAATATAGGACTAAGATTTACCTCGTGCTGCACATTTATCTATACACCCCTGAACATTGATTTTTAAGAGGTGATAGAGTTTTACTTTAGATCTAGTTATTTGTCAGTTCTTGCCTTGTTTTGACAACTGCATATTAACTTCAGAAGCTAAAGAGTTAATCTACTGTGTTTTCTCTGTAATTATTTTTAAGAAAAGAGTTATACCATTTTAAGAACCAAAAGTAATAAAAAACTGCAAGAATGCAATGGCCTGGATATGCTGAAATAATAGGCTTATGTAATTTAAATATAAAGGGAAAAATACTTTAATGAAAAACAGGATACAGATGGCATATAATATAATTATATTGTACAGGATTCCTCTTATTGATGATTAAGAGAGTTACAAACGTCCAATATATCAAGGTTATTCTCTGCATTCTAATTATTAAATTCAAGGTAAAGAAATGGGTTTTCACATTCATGACATTATTAACTGTTGATTTTATAGTCTTTATGATTTATGACCTTAAAACGGTATCCATAATTGCCTGCCTTACAAAAGATTTTCACGGTCAAGTCTTTATTTGAGATTATCAGGTAAGTGCTTTGCGTATTTTCTATCAATAACTGAACCTAAACTAAACCACAACTGAATTTGATGAGTACATAAAATCAGCACGCCTTATAATGGTACTTGAAAATTCCAAGTGCTTCAGAGACCTCTGACTTTCTAGAACATAACATTTAAGAAATACCATAAGATGAAAACAAAGAAAAACAAATGACGCGACTATACATGAATGTGATTTTGGTTTTAAAATACGGGCAATTTATTGAAGTAGTTAAAGAGTAATTTTAATGTATAGGGTTGGGAAAGGTCTCTGAATACTTTCTGAGTATTCAATATTTCTGAGTATTAAATGCAACAGGTTTTTTAAACTTTTTGAATTTAATGGCTATATGACACTGATAGGTTTTTTTCCTCCTAACCTAGACCTGATGTTAGTCAGGTAAAACTTTGAACACAGGTATCCTAAGGAACAGAAATGACAATTAACGATGTACTTAATTGAAACAGTAAATGATATTATTTCAAATCATATTTGATGTCAACTCTTAGAAATTCAGTATGCATTTGCATTTCCTAGTTTTGTTTTTTTTTTTTTTTTTGGTTATCTAAAATGTTACTTATAGTACTTTCAAAACCAAGTATCAGCGTGTTTGTTGGAAATGGCTTAATATCTGATATGCTTGGCTTTGAATACCACCGCTGATTAGTTGTATACTATAAGCAAATTGTTTTACCTTCTTGAGCCTCAGACATCTATCTTCAAAACTGAGGAGATTTTGAGGATAAAGTGTGAAAAGTCAATCACATCTACAATGTATTAAAAAGGTTTGCTAAATTTTATTTTGTTTTGTTTTGGTGAGGAAGATTGGCCCTGAGCTACCTTTGTGCCAATCTTCCTCTATTTGGTATATGGGATGCTGCCACAGCATGGCCTGATGAGTGGTGCATGGGTTTGCACCTGGGATCTGAATCTGTGAAGCCCAGGCTGCCAAATGGGAGCGCACAAACTTAACCATTACGCCACCTGACTGGCCCCCGTGTTGCTATTTTTATAATTAAAATTTAGCACAGGCTAAGTAAAGTTATTTTTCTCTCAACACTTTTCAAAATCCAGTTTAAAAAGTTCATATATACAAAAGGCAAATAGTCAAACCATATGGAATGGTTTAAATTTAATTTTTTAAAAAAATATCTTCTCCAATAGCTCTGATCAGTTTCTCTAAATACAAGCACACTTTAAATATAACCAAAAATTATTTATCCATCTTCAATAAAAATAAAAGGATTTTTCCAGTTTTCATGAATAGAGTCAATATGCGCAATATATTTCATCTCTTTCCCCCTTTGTTTTTCACTTGGCAATATAACTTGGGGACTGTTTCATATAGGACAGGTGTATATCTAATATTTCATAACTTGTCTCTCCTGAAACTTCTACAACATTCCCTCCATGATTTTCATGTGATGGCTGTTTCCTCTGATAAAATACAAGCACTGAGAGACTTTCCACAAAATGTTGCCTATTAACACATCGTCACTGTCAACATCAATTACCATCCATCCAATTACTACTCTTTTATTTAACAAATATTTATTGTGTACCTACTAAGCACCAGGCATCATTCTAGACAAATGAGTTTATACTCAATGAACAAAACAAACAAAATCTGACCCAAATGAGGTTTTATATTGGTGAGCATTGCATTCTCCCTTCTGAGGCGAGTACCTCCACTAGTGCTCTAGATTCCATCTAGTTTCTTTTAGCTGGTACGATAACAGTACTAGAAAGAGAAATTAACCAAAAGGTTTTGTTTTTAAGCAAAATATAGAGAAAATATTTCAGATTCAGAACTTTCTGGGTATCAAATAAAACTATTTCTAAACCCTCAACTGTCCTATCAAGAGAACCTCAAGATAAGAAATGGCCTCAAGATTAAATCCAAAGTACTTCCGAAATATGGTTTCAGTATCACAATCAAGGATGTAGTAGCAAAGCACTTTTTTTTAAATTTGAAATTACATAATACTTAATACAAATTAAAAGAAACCAAAAATAAGGCTTAAAATGAGTGAAAACTCCCCCAAATTAAAAAAAAATAATAATAAAAAAGCATAAGTCTAGAATTAAAGTTCCAAAAATAGGATCAAGAGTTATCCTCAATCCATCCCACTCTATTTCCATATTTTTTATTGATGTCTTAATAGTTTATAACATTGTGAAATTTTAGTTGTACATTTTTGCTTGTCAGTCACCACATAAATGCATCCCTTCACCCCTTGTGCCCACCTCCCCCTTGCCCTTAGTGACCACCAAACAGTTCTGTCTGTCTGTGAGTTAGTTTATATTCCACATATGAGTGAAATCATGTGGTGTTGATCTCTCTCTGGCTTATTTCACTTAATATAATACTCTTTAGGTCCATTGATGTTGTTGCAAATGGGACAATTTTGTCTTTTTTATGGCTGAGTAGTATAAGTATATGTATACTGAGTAGTATATCCATTGTATATGTATATACCACATCTTCTTTCTCCAATCATCTGTCGAGGGACACTTCCACTTTTTGGCTATAGTGAATAATGCTGCAATGAACATTGGGGTGCTTAAGGCTCTTGTGATGGTTGATTTCAGAGTCATTGGATAGATAACCAATAGTGGGGTAGCTAGATCATAAGGTATTTCTATTTTTAATTTTTTAAGGAATCTCTATGTTGTTTTCCATAAAGGTTTCACCAGTTTGCATTCCCACCCACAGTGAATTATGGATCCCATTTCTCCACAACCTCTCCAACAATTGTTGTTTTTTGTCTTGGTGATTATAGCCATTCTAATGGGTGTAAGGTGATATCTTAGTGTAGTTTTGATTTGCATTTCTGATGATTAGTGATGTTGAACATCTTTTCTTGTGCCTGTTGGCCATCTGTATATCTTCCTTGGAAAAATGTCTGTTCTTATGCTCTGCCCATTTTTTGATTGAGTTGCTTGTTTTTTGTTGTTGTTCCATTGTGTGAGTTCTTTATATATTATGGAGATTAACCCCTTGTCAGATATATGATTTGCAAATATTTTCTCCCAGCTGGTGGGTTGTCTATTCATTTGATCCTGGTTTCATTTGCCTTGTAGAAGTTCCTTAACCTGATGAAGGTCCACTTGTTTATTTTTTCTTTTGTTTCCCTTGTCTGAGTAGACATGGAATCCAAAAAGATCCCTTTATGGCTGATGTCAAATAGTGTACTGCCTATATTTTCTTCCAGGAGTGTTATAGTCTCAGGTCTCTCTTTTAGGTCTTTGATCTATTTTGAGTTAATTTTTGTGTATCACAGTAGAAGATGGTTTACTTTCTTTCTTTTGCATGTAGCTGTCCAATTGTCCCAGCACCATTTATTGAAGAGAATTTCCTTTCTCCATTGTATGTTCTTAGCTCCTTTGTTTAGATTAGTTTTCTGTAGATGTGTGGTTTTATTTCTGGGGTTTCAATTCTATTCCATTGATCTGTGTGTCTGTTTTTGTACCAGTACCATGCTGTTTTGATGACTATAGCTTTGTAGTATATTTTGAAGTCAGGGATTGTGATGCTTCCAGCTTTGCTCTTTTTCCTCAGGATTGCTTTGGCTATTCGGGGTCTTTTGCTGTCTCATATGAATTTTAATATTCTTTATTCTATTTCTGTGAAGAATGTCATTTGGATTCTGATTGGAATTGCATTGAATCTGTAGATTGCTTTAGGTAGTGTGGACATTTTAACCATGTTTATTCTTCCAATCCATGTGCATGGGATATTTTTCCATTTCTTTGTGTCTTCATCGATTTCTTTCAATAATGTCTCATAGTTTTCATTATATAGATCTTTCACCTCCTTGGTTAAATTTATTTCCAGATATTTTATTCTTTTTGTTGCAATTGTAAAAGGGATTGTCTTTTTGAGTTCTCTTTCTGTTAGTTCATTATTGGCATATAGAAATGCAACTGATTTTTGTAGGTTGATTTTATACACTGTGACTTTGTTGTAGTTGATTATTTCTAGTAGTTTTCCAATGGATTCTTTAGGGTTTTCTATACATAAGATCATACTGTCTGCAAATAATGAGAATTTCACTTCTTCATTGTTTATTTGGAGTCCTTTCACTCCTTTTTCTTGCCTAATTGCTTGGGCTAAAACCTCCAGTACTATGTTGAATAAGAGTGGCGAGAGTGGGTACCCTTGTCTTGTTCCTGTTCTCAGAGGAGTGGCTTTCAGTTTTTCCCCATTGAGTAGGATGTTGGCTGTGGGTTTGTCATATGTGGCCTTTATTATCTTGGGTTACTTTCCTTCTATACACATTTTGTTGAGAATTTTTATCATAAATGAATGTTGGATCTTGTCAAATGCTTCCTCTGCATCAACTGAGATGATCATGTGGTTTTCATTCTTCATTTTGTTAATGTGGTGTATCACATTAATTGATCTGTGGATATTGAACCACCCCTGGGTCCCAGGTCAAAAATCCCACTTGGTCATAGTGTATGATCTTTGTGATGTATTGCTGTGTTTGGTTTGCCAATATTTTGTTGAGGATTTTTGCATCTATGTTCATTAGAGATATTGGTCTATAGTTTTCATTTTTTGTATTGTCCCTGGCTGGCTTTGGTATCAGGTTGATGTTGGCCTCATTGAATGTGTTAGGAAGTGTTCCATCCTCCTCTATTTTTTGGAAAAGTTTGGGAAGGAGAGGTATTACGTCTTCTTTGAATGCTTGACAAAATTCTCTGGAGAAGCCTTCTAGTCCTGGGCTTTTATTTTGTGGGAGGCTTTTGATTACTTTTTCAATCTCTTTACTTGTGAATGGTCTATTCAGGTTCTCTATTTCTTCTTGATTCAGTTTTTGTAGGTTGTATGAGTCTAAGAATTTATCCATTTCCTCTAGATTGTCCAATTTGTTGGTATATAGCTTTTTCGTAGTATTCTCTTATAATCCCTTGTATTTCTATGGTACCTATTGTAATCTCTCCTCTTTCATTTCCAATTTTATTTATTTGAAGCTTCCCTCTTTTTTTCTTAGTGAGTCTAGCTATGGGTTTGTCAATTCTATATATCTTCTCAAAGAACCAACTCTTTGTTTCATTGATCCTTTCTACTGTTTTCTTGGTTTCAATTTCATTTATTTCTGCTCTCATTTTTATAATTTCCCTGCTTCTGCTGACTTTGGGCTTTGTTTGCTCTTTTTCTAGTTCTGTTCAATGTGGTTTGAGGTTGCTTATTTGGGATTTTTTCCTGTTTGTTAAGGTGGTCCTGTATTGCTATGAGTTTCCATCTCAGGACAGCTTTTGCTGCATCACATATGAATTGGTGTGGTGTATTTTCTTTTTTGTTGTCTCCAGATATTTTTTGATTTCTCCTTTAATTTCATCAATGGTCCTTTGGTTGTTCAGTAGTTTGTTGTTTAGTCTCCTTATCTTTGTCACTTTCCTGGTTTGTTTGTTGTAGTTGATTTCTAGTTTATAGCCTTATGGTCAGAAAAGATGCTTGTAATAATTTCATTCTTCTTAATTTTATAGACGTTTGCCTTGTTTCCCAACATATGGTCTATCCTTAAGAATGT
Source organism: Tapirus indicus (assembly GCA_031878705.1). Classification (NCBI taxonomy): domain Eukaryota; kingdom Metazoa; phylum Chordata; class Mammalia; order Perissodactyla; family Tapiridae; genus Tapirus; species Tapirus indicus. The sequence continues at coordinate 132,893,761 of CM062919.1, read as the reverse complement.
TCCATGTGCACTTGAGAAGAATGTGTAATCTTCTGTTTCTGGGTGGAGTGCTCTGTATATATATATATATATTAAGTCCACCTTGTCTAGCTTTTCACTTATGTCTGCTATTTCCTTATTGAATATTTGTCTGGAGGATCTATCCATTAATATAAGTGGGCTGTTAAGGTCTTCTACTATTATTGTGCTGTTGTTAATATCTCCTTTTAGGTTTGTTAATAGTTGCTTTATGTGCTTTGGTGCTTCTGTGTTGGGTGCATATATATTTACAAATGTTATGTCTTCTTGCTGGAGTGTCCCTTTTATTATTATATATTGCCCCTCTTTGTCTCTCATTACCCTGTTTATCTTGAAGTCTATTTTGTCTGATATAAGGATGGGCACACCTGCTTTTTTTTGTTGTTGTTGTTTGCCATTAGCTTGAAGTATTGTCTTCCATCCTTTTACTCTTGAGTCTGTGTTTGTCTTTAGAGCTGAGATGTGGTTCCTGGAGGCAGAATATTGTTGGATCTTGTTTTTAAATCCATCCCACCACTCTTGTGTCTTTAAATTAGAGGATTTGATCCATTTACATTTAGAGTGATTATTGATATGGAGGGCTTACTGTTGCTACTTTATTGCCCATTTTCCAGATCTTTTGCATTTGCTTTGTTTCTTATCCTGTGTGTTTTGAACTCCCAATTCAGTTTGGTAGTTCTTAGTTTTCTCTTTATCAATTATATGTTTCTCTACTCTGAATATTAGTTTAGTGGTTACCATGAGGTTTATATAAAAAATCTCATAGATGAGATAGTCAATTTTCTGACAGACTCTTATTTCCTTTGACTAAGTTGATTCTGTCCTTTTCCTCTTCCCCTTGTAAGTTATTGTTGTCACAACTTATTCCATCTTGTGTTGTGATTTTGTATTTATAGTCATGAGGTTATATTTATTTTTGGCATTTTCTTTCCCTTGATATTTGATGTTATAATTAAGTGTTTGCTAACTTATTCTGGTAGAGAGCTGCAATTTATCTGATTTTGTCTACCTATTTTCTCCTTGCTTAAAGCTTTATATCCCCTTTCTCTCTCTTTTTTTTTTTTCAAGCATGAGACCCTTCTTGAGCATTTCTTACAGTGGGAGTCTTGTGGCAATGAACTCCCTTAGCTTTTGTTTAGCTGGGATAGTTATTATTTCTCCATCCTATCTGAAGGATACTTTCGCTGGACAGCATATTCTTGGCTGAAAGATTTTTATCTTTCAGAATTTTGAATATATCTTTACACTATCTCCCAGCTTGTAGAGTTTCTGATGAAAAAGCTGCTGAAAGCCTGATTGGAAATCCTTTCTTTTTTCTCTTGCTACCCTTAGTATTTTTTCTTTGTCATTAACTTTTTCTAGCTTTACTATTATTTGTTCTGGAGATGGCCTTTTTTTGTTTGTATATTTAGGAGATCTATTGATTTCATTCACTTGTATTTCCAGCTCTTCCCCTGGTCTGGGAAGTTCTCAGCTATTATTTCTTTGAACAATCTCTCAGTTCCTTTTGCCCTCTCTTCTCCCTCTGGGATACCTATAATCCTTATGTAGCATTTCTTAATTGACTCAGATATTTCTCAGAGAATTTCTACATTTCTTTTTTGTTTTAGTTCTCTCTCCTCCTCCATCTGGAGCCTTTCTACATTCCTATCCTCAATAACACCAATTCTTTCCTCCATATTGTCATCTCTGTTCTTTAATGATTCCACATTTTTCTTTGTCTACTCCATTCTGTTTTTCATCTCCAACATTTCTGATTGGTTTTCCTTCATAGTTTCAATCTCTTTTGTGAAGAAGCTCCTAATTTCCTTGAATTATCTATCCACGTTTTCTTGTAATTCATTGAGCTTTTTTATGATAGCTATTTTGAATTCTCTGTTGCTTAGGTTATAAATTTCTGTGCCTTCAGGGTTGATTTCTGAATGCTTGTCATTTTCCTTCTGGTCTGGAGATTTAATGTATTTTTCAATTGTGCTTGACAGTGTGGTTTTGTTTTTCCTCATCCTGAAGATGTCTGGTCATAGATTCTACTTGCCAGCACTAGGTGGGGGTCAATAGCTGCGTGTTCCTAGCCTGATGAGATCTGCAGGCATTCTGGCCAGACTAAAATGTAGCTAGGCTGATGCATGGCTGAGCTGGGACACCTAGGCAAGTTGCCCCACATGGCTGAGCTGGGCACCATGTACCATTGCTGGGCTGGAGTGCTGGTGGGCTGGGGGCCATGCACCACTGCTGGGTTGGAGTGCTGCTGCTTGGCTGGGATACCATGTGCCACTGTTGGGCTGAAGTGCCACCAGGGCAGTGTGTCACATGCTGGGCTGGAGTGCCCTTGGGCTGGATCACTGTGTGCCCCTGCCAGGCTGGGTGCTGCTGGGTTGGGTCACCTAGCTGGGGCACTGAACTAGGGCACCAAGCTGGGGTGCTGGTGGGGAGGGGCACTCACTTTCACCTCCCTGGTCCCTGGGGCTTCTCATTTTTCCCTTGCTATCTGCTTTCCTGTGGTATTAGTTTTATGAGAACGCCGCCACAACTGTTCCATTCCTTCTGTGTGGAGTTCTCCAGGGGCTTTGAGGGAACTTGGAGAGTGAAGGTATTCCTGTAGAGGGCCACCCCTCCCCCACCTCTCTGAGGGCCACATGGTCTGGGTCTCACGGTTTCTGTCATTGGGGAAGGAGGGGAGCCTTCCTTATCTCCTTCCACTTTCCCTGGGGTTTCCAGCACCTCTGCTTGCAGATGTTAGGCTGCATGAGTATCCCAGAAGTCCTATGTGTAGTGTGAAAGATCTCTGTTGACATATGAATGACCTTTTTTGTTGTCTCTTAGAGGGGGAGAGTTTAGGGGGAAAGCTCACTCTGCCATGGTACTGACATCTGATCAGTAAAGCACTTTTTTAAAAGTCTCTTAGAAACTTGAAGATTTGCCTTTTAGACTCTTTCTAGCAGAAACAAAGGTTCTTATTATCCCAAGTGAATTGTCCCAAGATATTAAGTTGCCTACACCAGAAATATTATTGGATGCCATGTTTGCCTAAAAAGAGTGGATTATACTCTGATTCACAGGAAACACAAAAAGTTTTTAATGGAATTATACAGGCTTGGGATATAAAGAACAGAGAGAGTTCAAAACAACAACAACAAAAAGATGCCTCTGGGTCCTCAACTTCCTGCAGGAAGGAAACAGTTTGAAAAAGCTACTCAGAAAAAAATGAATTACTTCTTCTGAAAGAGGAAGGGTGTATCAGATGGTGGAGCCATATCCAAGAGTGTGAGACAAGAACTGAAGAGAACAGTTACCATGGAGCAGAATAGGTCCCTAATGAAGGTATATTTGTTATTCCCCAAATCAAAAGAAATGATGAAATATGCTAGTACTCACAAATTTGTGCACTTCTCATTTAGAGGACTTAGTTTCTAAGAGAAAAATGCTTTCACCAAGACATTTAAAAGAATGGTTCAATTAAACTGGATGTTTAGTTTGACACCTGGACACTCTAGATTTCTTATTATAGTAAACCAATTGTCAAAGATATTTATTACTGTACTGGATCAGGAAATTATCAAGAGAAAATTGGGTTACTAATATACAATGGGTATAATGAGAAGTATGTCTGTACACAGAAATTTTGTGTTACAATTCTTACCACTTATACTTCCTGTGATAAAAATTAATACAAACCAGACTGCTAATGGCACAGATTCTTTAGGAATGAAAGTGTGATTTAACCAGTAAGTAAAGAACCATGGCCATTTGAGTCCCTTGTTGAGAGCAAGGATAACACAGAATAGTTAGGGAAAGAAGGTTATAAATACCAAGTATGATAATGTGACTATTTACAGAAATGAAACCTTCTGTAGTGATAATGCTCCATTTCTTGTATAAGAATGTTTATCCTTCTTTATTCTTTTCTCCTCTCTCATTCTATTAGCTATTATAAAATGCATGAATGCTGGTAATCTCATATCTCTGTATTTGTCACAAATAATCAAATGGAAATGTGGCTCAGCTAAAAGAGGCATGAACATTGCCCAAAAATAGACTAAGTGATATATAGGATATGTTGGCTTTTTGGGGTAGAATGTCAGTATGATTTTGGTTACAAGAGATGGTTGCATCATATTAGGTGGCAGCAGGATTTTACTATTTTATTTGGAAATTAAATGTGGTTAAAGAAGGTGTGTATTTGCCAAATAGACAAAGGATAGACACTAGTGATTTTGTACTGGTAAATTTATGAAAATAAAAGTGTGAATCCCAGAATCCTCTCCCAAGTGTGTCTCAAGTTAGAAATGGCCAGAAGAGAAATGTGCATCAGGTGAAAGGCAGAAGAGAAGCAGCAGACATCACTCTCTGAAGGATGTCTTGTTTAGATGTGGTGAGTGACAGGTGCAAAGACATGGAAGGATTTCTCCTTAAACTTACTCTTCTCTGTGGGAGAGACAGAAACTGAAATGCTGGTGGATTCTAGGTTGTTCTTGTTCTTTCCACTCCAGGTCCAGCTCTTTTTCCTGACTGCTGGTTCTAATGAGTAACAATGACCCTATTCCCACCATCATATGTAGAAGCAATAACCTTCCATAAACCTCTCCATCACTTTTTTTATGCAGTTCGACGTTTGCAGTTGTACAAGCCCGACTTGCCACAATATTTTCAAACTATAACTTGTCCACATATTTACAATATTGACTCATATTGACTTATCTAATAACAAGGCAAACATTTATGTTATTTTGAGTTTTCAGCAGTGTTTATATTTTATTTTAAATATATACCCTGAAAAATTAGTTTTAAGTTTATGCTTCACCTTTTTTGTCTCATTTAATACCTTTCCAAAGCAAATTATCCTATATTATGTTTTCCACTGTTTATTATTTATGTGTATGAATGCTAAAGATTTGTATATTGATTTTTAACCAGTTTCTTAGCTTTTAGTAAATTGTCCTCTGATTTGCTTGTAGTTAATAGGTTAATATTATCTTTCAGAAAGCCATCTCTTCTTTAAATTTATGAAATACACTTTAAAATGTTGATTAGATTAATATAAATCATACACAAATTAGCTAAATTATATCAATAATACTTATGTCTGTATCTAGTATCTAGTATTGTAAGTGTCCTCAGCTGTAAAACAGTGATAATAATAGTAACATCTCACACAATTTTTTGAGATTTAATTTGGCACCTATAAAATGCTTATTAAAGAGTATCTAGAATGGGTCTAGGCAACTAAATAGCACCTGATACATGCTGAGATTGTTATTACACTTTTTATCACGTATATCAATGTTCTCCATTAATAAATAAAGATCTTTTTTTCATTTCTGTCAGAGTGCAGCAAAATTGTTAAAAGCCAACAGAAATTTCTTGGGACTCCTTAATAAAATTATCCAACTAAGTAGGTCATACTATTTTACAATAAGATATTCATGATAGCTCAATATTCTTATATATTTGTTGATTTTAAATCTTTTAACTGGTCCTGAGATAAATATGTCAGAGAAGCCAACTATTTCAATAATTCTTTAAAAAATTTCCTATTATGATACATGTCTTGACAGTATTAAGTGAGAAAACTGATAAATTAAAATCCCAAGCATATATAGGGAAATTCTTTTAGTTGGTTAAGCTATAGTCCTTGAATTACAGCTTGGATAGTTTTTAAAAGAAGACTCCAAAAGTTACAGAGAAATTGTAATAAAAATCAATAATTGTGTTGAGTATATATGATAAATACTTTCAGTGTTTGCTGTAAACTACATCCTGCAAGGGTGTGTGTATATATATATGTATATGTAAATACACACACTTTTTTTTTTTTCAATTTGCAAGGTCTGTCCTATACCTAGTTCTTCCAACCCATATTTCAGGGATCAGAAAGACAAATCTAATTTTAATACCTCAAACTGTTGTATATTTTCAAACCCATGGATCAAAGTCTTATAATGAGACTACTAAAAGCCCTGATAAGTTTATAACACCATTTCTTTCCCTCATTTTATCATCAATTTGTTGACTGTACAGACTATTTTTTATCTCATTGCTTGTATTCTACTCTAAACCCCTTCAGTTGTTCCTTAGATAGTATATCAAAGCTTTGTGAAATGGAGTTCATGTAGAAATAGAAAGAAAATTGTAGGGCATTTGAACAACTTAAAGTTGAAATGATGAACTTTCAAGCCAACAGTTTTTTTAGCCCACGTTTTATCTTACTAAAAAAAAAACAAGTTCACTAAAAATGTCTCATTTGTATCAACACGATGACACAAAAAAATATCCACACAATTATCCTAGGAAGGCAAAGAGGCAATGACATATCTTAGCAACTATTTCAATAACACTACTTAACTGTTTTGATTAAATATGAGTCTGCCTAGGAAGCTTATGGATTTTAAGATGCACTTTAATTGAACAATAATGTTTTTTCTTATAAGAATTATGTTTGTAGGATGGTGGTCAGTGACAAAAGTGTCAACTGACTTAGGTCTAGTATAACACCTCATAGAGTATAGGCTTAGTGCTTTGGAGAGGAAGGAATATCAGTAATCTTTCTTAAAAGAAGCTACACCAATTCTCTCATTTTTTTAACCTACTGACACTCTCTTATAATTCAAATAATAATGCCAATATTTATGGATTACTAACTATGCTAAGTGCTTTTTATTTACTATGTAATTTAATATTTATAACTTGCTGATATGTTCTTTTTATTATTGCTATCCATTTTAATAATTACAAACAGAGGGACAGAGAGGTAAATAATTTTCTCCACGATAGCTGAGATGGGAATGTAATCCAAATAAGGCTGAATACAAAGCCTAGGCCCTTGTTCACAAAGTTGCATCACCCACACTGCCAGACTACTGCCCTGGACTATCCCATTCTGAAGTGATCATATTCTTCTAGCAAGATTATAATTCACATTTCTATGCATTTACTTGACAGTTAATACTCACGGTCTCAGGTTGGCAGATGCCTTTCATACATCATATGTCAATTATTTTGCAAACCTCTGGAGGGTTTAAGTTTCTTTATATTAAAACAAAAGGACTAGTAAAGTGCTTTCTTTTTTTCAATTGTTAAAAATATTTGTTGGACCCAGCCCCATGGCCAGGTGGTTAAAGTTCCACGCACTCCACTTCAGCAGCCCGGGTTTGCAGGTTCAGATCCCAGGTGTGGACCTACTCCACTCACCAGCCATGCTGTGGAGGTGTCCACATAGAAAGCAGAGGAAGATTGGCACAGATGTTAGCTCAGGACGAATCTTCCTCAGCAGTAAATAAATACATAAATAAATTTGTTGATAGCATTTAAGAAGCTTATAATAAAACTCTCAAAAATTAAATTACCATACAACCTACATTTGATATAGAGAGATAAGGTCTTATAATAGTTGATTATCACTGACAAGCTGATATGACAAATTACATAAAATCCTTCCCCAAAAGCCGTGAGCACTATACAGTATCAAGCTACAGAAATGCATCTCACTGACATCCTGCAAACTATGTATGATTTACTTTGGATAGATTAAATCCTATTCAATGACATCAGAGCTCAGATTATCATTTTTCAGAATCATGACACTTTATGAGATAAGTAAATTCATAGTGGACCATGGCGATGAATTGTGCTAAAGACTTCATCAAGTTTCAAGATTTACTGAAGTTGTGAATCTGTAACTAGATGATTCTAACCCCTGCCATTATTAGCTGTTGGCATAACAGTGCCTTCTTTACATTCAGAATATAAATTTTATTTTTTATTGATGTAACATTGGTTTATAACATCATATAAATTTCAGATATACATCATTATATTTTGACTTCTGTATAGACTATATCATGTTCACCACCAAAAGTCTAGCTCTCCTCCATCACCTTACACATGTGCTTCTTTATCCCTCCCCCAACCCCCTTCCCCTCTGGTAACCACCAGTCTATTCTCTATATCTATGGTTTTGTTTGTTGGTGGTGGTGATTTATCTTCCACAAAATAGTGAAATCATACGGTATTTGGCTTTCTCCATCTGACTCATTTCACACTTAGCACTATCTTTTTGAATATATCTCCTCAGCCAAGGGAAACAAAAGAAGAAATAAACAAATGGGACTAAATCAGACTAAAAAGCTTCTGTACAGCAAAGGAAACCATCAACAAAGTGAAAAGACAATCTAAGAACTGAGAGAAAATATTTGCAAATTATACATTTGATAAGGGGTTAATATCCAAAATATATAAAGAATTCATACAACTCAACAACAAAAAACAAACAACCCAATTAGAAAACGGGCAGAGGATCTGAAAAGACATTTTTCCAAAGCAGATATACAGATGGCCAACAGGCACATGAAAAGATATTCAACATCACTAATTATTAGGAAAATGCAAATCAAAACCACAGTGAGATATCACCTCACACCTGTCAGAGATGGCTTTTATTAAAAAGACCAGAAATAATAAGTGTTGGAGAGGATGTGGAGAAAAGGGAAAGCTCATACATTGCTGGTAGGAATGTAAACTGGTGCAGCCACTATGGAAAACAGTATGGAGATTTCTCAAAAAATTAAAAACAACTGCCATATGATCCAGCTATTTCACTTCTGGGTATTTATCCAGAGTATAAACTTTAATTATTATTATTATTTTTTCATCTGTGGGAAGTATCCAGAATTTTGCTTCATAAAGAATTCTTTAAAATAAGCACTTGCTCTGTTGAGTCTTAGAGACTCGTTAAATGGTGTTTACTTGGTTACTTTCTATATACTCAAAAAATTACTGAATAAATAATTCATCATCAGGGGATGAAAATTAGAGGTGTACAAAGAAAAGAAATAGTCTTTGACCATAAATACAAGGGGATAAAAGAGAAAGGAAAAAAAAAATCCCACCACGTCCTTGGATTAAAAAACAAAACAAACTTATGTGTACTTTGCCATTTACTTGATTTCAATAGATGTTGACAGTATAAGTGCATATCATCTACTTTAAGTCTCTGCTAAGAAACAGTATATGCTATAATCACAGACTCATTATTTGTGTCCAGAAAAATTCTTTCCCTAAGCTTTTCTAATGAAGAGCTATTATGATTCTGACCCCAATTTTGTTTTTGGCCAGTTGTGATGATCTAATCAATCCCACTGAATTTTAATTATACTCCTTCTCCCAAGAGTGACCACACAGGATGAGATGGAAGTTACGATCATTCAGTCCTTTTCGTGAGCATATAGTTCACGACCAAACAAGTGGTTAGGTCAGGTCATGGCAGGGGCCTTCCTATCTCCTCAGGGACACTACAGCTTTTGTTTCTGGCAGTTTCTTATTCATCTATTCATTACTTCCTTCAAAATTTATTCAGCACCTACTGGAGACAGTGTAGAATAATGTAAAGTGCTTCTACTTTAGAGTTCAGACAGAACTTTAAGTCCTCCCTCTGCTACTAACTAGCCATCTGACTTTGTAAAAGCCATATAAACACTCTTACCATAATTTCCCACTCTGTAGAAATGAGAATAATATGACCTAGACTGACCTCATTATTTTAATATCCATAAAATATTTGGACTGATGCACACTAATGATAGGGTCACTTCTAAAACGTTGTGACAGTAAATTGTTGTGTTTATTTTTTTTTCCTGCCATCTTTACTTACTGACTGTTCTTCTCTTACAGAATCATGTCTTCCTCACTCTCAGCCATGTACTTTAGGTTAGAGCCCAACTCTTCTGTAAAACCTACGTCCCTAAGACTGGCCAGTCAGCCTCCCAGATTTCTGTTGTTGCAGTGACTAATTCAAGGATGGACACATGCCTCTTTTTTCTCTCAAAAGTGCACTTCAGGTCTCAAGGAGAACTTTTCAGGAGCTGCAGCTGTTTTATTGATCCACAAGGAGGAGCCCTCTCCAAATATGCCCCATCTGTAAGTGGATTAGAGGTGGAGTGGAGGGTCAAAAAATTTAAAAAATTAGGTCCTCATGTCATTCCCACCCTTTTATGACACTACCCAAGTAGAAGATATATTAATCTTTTTAAAAAAACATTTTAAGTTGAGTTTTCTGACCATTGTAATAAAAGGAGTCTAAATAGTATAGAAGGGAACTGTAGTTCAGAAGTATTTCAATTCATCCATTTTTTCAAGACTATTTTTTAGAGCAGTTTTAGGTTTATAACAAAATTGAGAGGAAGGTACAGAGATTTCCCATATACTTTTTAAACAACAAAATGTTAGGGATTACATACTGTATTCCAAATATATACATTACTCTTGTTCTTTAATGAATACAAATTTTTACATTGCTAGACACGCAAATGTATGCTCTATTTACGTATGACATACTAGATCCTATCTTAGATGATGGAATCAAAGGAGATTTGCTTATATTTATGTTTTTTGCCTTGTACTCATATATACTTATCACAAGTTTCTTTTTAGTAATTCCTTCAAAAAATATTTTTCAAGTTTGATGCATTCTTCCACCAACTTACCAAATATCTCTTTCCTACGAACACTTTCCAATAGAGAAGAATTAGTCATCATTCTGGAGTTTTATATTCAGAACTCTAGACTTTACAACTGTGCTATTCAGTAGGATACACCATTGATACTGTTAATTCGAAAGCAAAGATAACTCTCTGCCCTATTGATGAATTATCAGTAATCAGGACCAATAAAAAATGAGGAACTGCATCTCCATATACCTAGCTTACTTCAAAAAAAGAGAAGAAAAACGTCACTTGTATTTGTCACTATCAAACATCGTTTCCCTTCCTAATAGGGAATTGAATAGCTTCTATTATGTCCTTTATTATACGTGACAGTCTGATGACAATGGGCATTTCTGTGAAAACTTTATCTTTACTTGTGAATACTGAAACCAAATTACCTTGCTATCAGACTTCCTGAGCCATAAGTATTTCTGAATATAATGTGTATGCAACAATAACACTATTTTTGTCAGATATTGTAGGACATAATTCTTTATAGAGCTGTATATTGTGCTATGCTGTTTTATTTTTTAAAGTAATATTATTTTCAAATTATTTGGGTTTTGGTGAGTAGGACATAAATTCTACTAGCACTTTTCACTGAACTTTTCTCCCAGTTATGAAACAATATATTTTTGCATTTCATTTAAAAATTATTTTTCCTCTGTCAGATTAGAGTTTGAGCACAATTGTTTCAACTGCAAGATTCATGACTTGTTGCATTTGTTATATTTAATAAAAATAGTTTTTATGAGTTATTTAAATCACAAATATAATAAAATATTAGTTATTCACTTGAAATTTCTGCTAATAATCCCCTCAGGTTATTTTCAGTTATAAAATATAAGTGTAACATTTTTAAAGGATTTTATAGGTGTTTAACTTGTCTCTGTTTGTTAGTGTTGTCATGCTTTTTTCTTCCTGTCACCAGATCTTGGGGCTTGTCACCACATCTGTCAAAATTTGCTGATATAAAATAGGACCCAAATAATTGTGTTACCTGCCCAAGGTCATACATCTTATGTAACTGGAATTATTAACAAGAAACGGCTTATGGGCTACAGTCTTATGCAACTGCCTACTTTGTAGACCATTCTTCCTTTAAAACTGCTCAATGGGGGCCTGCCCAGTAGCGTAGTGATTAAATTCATGTGCTCAGCTGCGGCAGCCAAGAGTTCGAGGCCTGGATCCCAGGTGCGGACCTACACACCACTCATCAAGCCACTATGTGGAGGCATCTCACATACAAAATACAGGAATAATGGCACAGATGTTAGCTCAGGGACAATCTTGCTCACCAAAAAAAATCCCTGCCCAGTGGATCAGCTTGCCTTGGCAGTGAAAACATGGCTATTTTCACTATATTTCTGGCCACTCTTAGGCAATACAGTATCAACTGAGTAACTACAAAGTCTAGTCATATGCAGTATTCAAAATTTAGAACTTGGTTTAAAATTGAGACTTCACTCCTACCCCGGGCATGGATCTGCTATAAACTGATTCTGCTTTCATTTTCCACTTAGTGTTTCAACTTCTCCCCCAGTTTGTAGACTCTGAGTTATTACATTTTCACAGTTGGAGCAAGAAGAGAAGAGAGGAATGATGTGTAACAACATTCTTGCCTGCTAATGTCCACAGCTGACATCTCACTCTCTGGGTTAGTCAGGAGTTCCAGCTTACTCTTTCTTTCATGAATCCATCTCGTACAGTTTTGAGGACCCTCCCCTTTGCCCCATTAGCTGGGAGTTCTCATCTGCTGAACTCTTGAGGTGGGTTTCACAGTTCCTTTTGACTGTGTCTTACTCCTCCTTATGCAACCCTGAGGAACGTGCCTCTTGAACATGGCATATACATGACCTATATCTGATCCACCAAAATCACTTGCGCATTCATTTTCCCCAAAGAATCTGAGAGTGTAGCTATATTGAAAATATCAGCCTTCTATTCTGAACCCCTATGCCGACTCTTCCAATTTCTCTCCTCTTTGGATACTACAGGTGTGACTCAGGGCTTGACCCCCTTAGCTCCTCCGAATTTCAAGGGACACATGTTAAACTCTTAAAGCTATTTTTAAATCACCTCTCTGACTTGAAATAAAAAAACGACAATCTCACCTTTTTCCTTGGGATACGTGATGGGATGTATTACACTCAAGAATCTCCCTGCTACAATCATTCTCTAAAATGAAAGATTCCTCTAATCTCAGGTGCCTGGGTCTTTTATCCCCCAGTGCATGTGATGTTTTTAAGAATCCCAAAACTAGTTTAGTTTAAGTCTTTTTTCAAGTTCTACTAAGTGGTCTGTATTATCTCATTTTTAATATACATTTCTGTGTGTGTTGAATTTTAATAGCCTGGTACACGCAGCAAGCAAACGACAAATCACACATAAACTGATCCTCAGTACTAACGTCTCCCATTAAATATTTATAATAGTCAGTTACTCCAAAAATACTAAGGACATATCAAAATGACCCTGAAATAATGTTAGAATAATATGTGTAATCTTGCATTCTTTTGAATATGACTCTCAGCCTGCCAAACAATCCAGAGGAAGAAGGAACATTCTGGAGGTGTCAGGTTTGGCCAGCTTCTCCGTGGTTATACATCCTCAAGCACAGAAACAAAATGAAGCTCCACAACTCATATTTATGGAAGGTCAATTTTTAAGGAACTATGTTTCTTGTTATTATTTCAACAGGTATATAGTGACTACTGGAAATATTCGCATTGTGTTAGGTGCTATTGTGATGAAAGTATTGGGTTTTTTTAGGTCCTGACCTAGAGGAAGTCGCAATCTAGCTGAACACCTATCTTTTTGTTGGATCATGCACAGAATAAACCAGATTTGGGTATATTATTGATGAGAATAATGTCAAAGCAACAAAATAATGTGTAATATGTAGTAAATCCAACTGACTCTTCTGCTTATAAAACTATTATGGGGTGTCTTAAAGTCCTTGAACTTTTTGTCTGTCTTTAAGAAAAGCTAGGTTTTGGATGACTTGATAAAACCAACTTCCATAATACCATATATATCTAACATCTTAGCAATTAGAACTGTCACCACCTAATTGGATTCCCTTTTTCTTTGTGCCCATTCTATAACTATATTTAGTCAGAGGGAAGGGATAAAATACTATGATAAATATGTACTATTAAAGGGATAGACACCACAGGACAGAAAGACGTATGGCAATATGAATGAGGAAGGAGACTGTGACAGAAGAAATAAATGACACATGTAGCTTAGACACCTGAATAGGGACAGTTTTGATGAAGATGAAAGACAGGAAAATTAAAACTAGAAGAGAGAGAAAAAAAAGATTACTGGAAAATGATATAGACCTCCTAGGCATGGTTTCAAAAGCTCACTGAGATAAGAAAAACCTTTAAAAGGATAGATCATTAATCACTGGTATTTCAATTAGCTAATATTGACTGGGATGGCAATTATGGCATTGATAAGAAAGAGCTTCTTTTCCTGGAGGTGACACAGGCTGTTTCCTGACATATTCTTTGAACAATCCACAGGAGCCTAGGCTATTATACACTTAGCCCTAATGTGGTTGGGAAATGAGACAAGGATGAAAAATAAGATAGGGGTACAGAGTCATCTAAAATCTAGTGATCACGATGTCTTCAGAATGTCAATGCCCTTGAGGTTAAATGTGAAGGTAACAGAACAAAAGCTCTAGGCTTGAGTAAATAAATGCAATAGGCAATTAGGAAATGTGGGCTAAGCTTTTAAAAGTTGATTAAAATCAATTTAAATAAATTATGAAAAAACAAGTTTTAATGGCAAATAGTAGACTGACTTTCTTATTGTGAAAAGCTTTTTGTTTCTCTGAAAGCAAATTTAGTAATTCTATTTTCTAACTATTTTCTCCTGGTTTGGGGAGAAATATAGAGGCCTCAAAACTTCCTCTGAAGGGATCAACCTACCAAAATAAGTCTATTCTTACTCGCTGTCGATACGTGTGCATAGCTTTAAAAGTAACTCTTTACATTTGCCTAACAGTACCAGGCTATCTTCATTCCAACACATGTGATTAAAACAAACAGGGAAGGGATACTAAGAAAAGAGGCAAATGACAGCATACTAATGCTTTGCAGTTTTGGAAAGCAAAATAGGTTTAAACTTATGCTAATTTCAAAGGAAAAAAATACCAAAGAGAAACATAGATGTTAAGCTTTGCATATAAACTTTTCCAACCATATCTTCTGAGGAATGAACTACAAAAATTGAAATTTAGGATTAATATTTTTGTGTCTGAAATTGGAGAAAATAAAAAGAATTGTGCTGAATAATAGCGTTCTAAGTTCAACAAACAATATACGTTGCATTTAGGTATTTCATAAGTATTTTGCTTAAAACAAATATTTAACCTATAATATATTCGCATACTTTAGGCTCTGCAGTGGAACAATGCTTAATTAAACACATAACATAATTAATCAATTTCTGCATAGCTTTAAATAATTGAAGAGACCCAGCCAACCTGAGGTTTACCCTTCAAGACGGGAACTGGGAAAATAAATACTCTGACTGAACTCTCTTTCCTCATTCAAATCATCTGCTTGGTTCCTATGAGTATAAGCCATCGGGAAGCTGGAGGGCACAGGAGCCCATTGCTGTCATCTCTACAGGTCAGGCTCCTGTGGCATAGAGCAGGATGGCACAGAGTAGATTGGAACCTGGAGGAGCAAATGAAAGGCATCCAGCCCAATGCACAAAATAGTACATGTAAAGATGTATGTAGGCAGAAATTCCTAAGCCTTATCTTTATAGGGAAAACTGTGGGATTTGAATACTGATTATTTTATAAATTTTTGGCTCCAAATTTTGCCTGTTTTACACATGTACATACATACACATAGCATATGACAAATCAGAAAGGAGAGGGGAATGAAGAAAAATGTATCAAATTCCTACTTTCTGTCAGGCACTATAGCGAGATGCAGAGGCCAGGAACTAAAGCAAATAGTGAAAAATAAACTGGGTTAAAATCTCTGTCAGTTACCAGCTGTGAATTTTGTACAAATTAACTGTAATCCAAGATATGAATTTTATCTCAAAGACTAGTTAGGAGGAGCTAATAAGAGAGTATATTTATATCCATCTCTCATTTCTTCAATATTTATCTTGGGGCCATTCACACTACCTTAGAGAGAAGAAGCCCTCCATCTCCCATGTAGAAAATAGAAGTGAAAATTACCCTCTTTTAGGAATCGTGCATGCCCCCATGCTACTTCCGGTCTGTCCTGAATCCTTGATTCATCTTGTATTACCTTGGTCAGCATTTCAACAATCCCTGAGGAAAGATATTTGGCCCCCAAATTGGTGGTTCTAGAATCTAGAATGTGAGGTATATAGACAACAGTTTCCTCAGTTTTGGTCTTAGTTGCAGTTTTTAACAGAAGATGAAACTTTTCACTGGGATTGTAAGATGATCCTGTACACCAGCCATAACAACAATCCTATGAGCGGATTCCCATTATCCCCAAGCACTCATAAAAGGGCTAGAAAAGTTCCCAGGGTCATGCAGCTGCAAGGTCAAGTGGGCCTGATCGGAAAACCTGGGCGTATTCTATTTTCTCATGCTATCAAATTAAAAAATAAGAGCATAAATAAAAACTAAAAAGAAAACAGCATCTTAATGAAATATTCTTTCTAACACAAACTTGAATTTTTAATATAAGCATTTTATGTAAAAATACTCAACTCAATAACATAGGCTATAAAATATTATGTACAATATAAAGGAAGTGGCAACTAAATGACATTTTTTTCAATTTTAATTAAAAGAAACAAATAACTATACTAACATATTCTACACAAATGCTTGCGACATGACTGCTCATAACGTCAATCATTAAGTGTTCAAGAGTGGGTTCTTATTGATTTATTTAATTACGTACTGATTTTAACACTAATGAGAACACTTGATAAGGGTTGGTTATTTATTTGGGCCTAGGCCTATGCCAAGTGATTTATGGTCAACCTTTCCTTTAATACACACAGCAACAATGAAAGTTAGATATTATCATTCTCATTGGGCAGACATGAAAACTGAATCCTAAAAAGATTAAGTACATGCTCCAGGTAACCCAGCTGGAAAGAGGCCAAGTCAACATCTAAATATAGGTTTTCAGATCCTCAAGCTCTTGCTTTCCCCAACACCATCAAGGTGCCTCACCATTTACTTCTCTCACTTCCATCATTTTGCTTTACTCTTCTTTTTTTTTTTAATTGATGTTGTTTTATTTGTGAGGGTTTTTTTTGTTGGTCTCCCTCATACCGTGTCCCTTACCTTAGGCAATTCTCTCAAGGGATTTCTTCCTTATTCCCCTGAAATTGCCCTTTTAAAGGCCACTGAACCTTCTGGATTTTGTGGCAGAATAGGCACAGGTGGTGACCACAGGCCACCTTCTCTACCACTCTCCTCCCTTGACTTTCACCACTCTCCCCTTATTTTTTTATTTAACTAATTACTGTTAATTCTCTGACTCATCTTGGGGGAGGTTATGTTACTTTTGTTATACTTAAATGTCTTTGTCTCTCTTCTTTTCTCAATTTACTCCCTTCCGTAATGGATTTGGGAATCATATTTCTGTTCAAATCCCAGTTCCGTTATTTACCAGATGTGTGAACTTTTGGGATGCTATCAAGTATTTCTGAGCCTCAGTTTTCTTATGGAAAACAAAAAAAAACAATAATACCTGTATCAGCCTGGATCTAATCATGAGATAACTACACGGTAGTTTAAAATGGGACTTTCAATATAAAGAAATATTAAGCTATGATAAAAGACTATAAGATATAAGAGCATAAGAGTAACATATAAGGAAACTCTTTGTATGGTACCCTAGAACTGAGAGAGAATACCCAAAAGAGGACAAGCTTGGAAGAGGTCAAGACCTCACAGGAGAAGGTACAGTCCAGTCCAAAGGATAACAAATTCTCTGCTTGGTCAGGTGGGAACTGTTCTACAATCGTTGGGCAAACAGCCATCCTCCCAAATGCAGTGGTGTGGATGTGCAGATGGAATGGATGTTCAAGGAGAAGCCCCTGGAATCCAGATGGGGCACAGGGGCTAAGTGGACACTTTTTGGGGCACAGGGAATGTCTGAGGGAATCTGTTCACTGGCACCAGGGGGAACATGTGGATGTATTCTTCACATTTTGTAACATTTATTGAAAATTAATTAGGTACTTTTTATACACCCATTATTTACGTTAAATTGTCTCCCCTTAAAGTAGAGCCAGCATATTTTCTCATTTATTTCTTTATCCCTAATACCTAGCAGGATGCCTGGCAAAAAATAAATGCTGAATAAAAATTGATTGACTGAAAAATTGAGTGATTGAATGAGGATTTTATCTTTATAGTATTGCACACTTCTCGGAAAATGGTTGCTGTTATTTTATCCTTTTTGAATAAATAAGCACGCAGTTCATCCCCCCTCTCCCAGACATTCTTTCTACCCCCACTGAAGATTTATTAATGTTATCACTTTCAAAGACTTGTCAAGGTAGATTTTTCATTTCAAGTCCTAATTTAGAAAAAAACTTAGGTAAGAACCATCACATTTTCTTATTCTTTCTCTTCAAATCTTTGCAATAAATGTTTCCTTCATCCTTTTTGTTAAAATAACATGAGGATTTTTTAATATTATCAGACAATTGTTTGAACAATACCAATAAACAATACCTGGGACTGATTAATTCAGAAAATGTGATAACATATTTCTCATCATTTTAGGATGCAGAAGAAATGTAGTTTTGAATGACAGAAAAGAAAAGATTCTAGGAGCTTGTATCTTGTTATAAATATTAGCATATTTTTATTTTCATGAGTTCAAAGTGATTTTACGATTTTCTGACTGTTTAGTTCCTCAGGTAGACAATGGCTGGATAATTAACTGGGAAAATGAGTAAAGTGTTCGCCACACAAAATCGATTTTATTATTTTACTCAGATAAGTAACAAGGTGGTTTATTTTCCTCTTTTTTTTTTAAGTGAAAATCTTGGAATTGACTTGCAGGTTAAGAGATATCTGCATGATGAGACATAAACAAAAAAACTCTCTTTGTGGTTTCACCTTTATTCACAAAACCTCAACGTGTGGCTTTCTCATTTTCTCAAAGCATTTGTCAATCAACCGGTCTTTATTATATTTCTCAAGCATGTCTTTTTTCCTGCAGTTATTAATCAGTTGCCTTTTGAATAAACATTTCCACAAATCGATTCACTCAGCTCTATTTAAGAACTTCAGGAAATTCATTTTGTCCATTAAAAATCCAAATGCCAACATAACTGTGTAATTGCATATTCCTAAACAAAGTGAAAATTCTAAAATTGAAATATACTTCTGAAACTGAACAGGAAAAAAGGACTACAAATAATTGGGGAAAAAATGCTGATGCCTTGAGCCTGTTATAAAGTAGAGAAAGTAAACAAATCGTTAGGTTGCTTTGCTAAAGGAGTGAAATGTAAATCTAGGGAGATGGGATTTTATCACTACAAAGGGACATTGGATTCCACCTAGAGTTCTCTCTGCAAAACTGTTCACCATAGACCAGTAATTACCCTTGAGGGCCTTCGGTGAGAATTGAATTTTCATTCAATAAGGCTGACACTGGGCCTGGAGGGTTAGGGAGTCAAGCAAGCTGTTTGCAAATTAAATTATGAGGATAAGATAAAGATGCTGGGCTTGTCACTCTGTCAGTTGGATAGGATATTATTGAAGCATGTGGATAGATGGTGACAATAACAGCTGTTCAAATCTTCCCCTTTTGACTTGTTAGATTTACTGAATGGATATGGAGATGTAAGAAAATTTTAAATTTGTGTTTAGATTTATTTTGCTAGACGCAAAACAGTTTGAGCGTATTCAGCAACAGGTATAATCTTCAGTAATACAAATATATATACTTTGTGAAAATATCACTTGTTATATGATCAAGGTAATTCCTAAAAATTATTAGTATTTCAAGTGACCATATTAATTATTTATAGTTTAATAAAATGAGTAACTCTATTTATATATGTGAACATATATATGTATATTTTATATATATGTCTATAAATTTTATATATTATATTTACAAATTCTTAAAAAAGACATAAGAAGTAGAACTGAAAAACTGAATTTTCTTCTCTCAATTGACATTACAATTGACATCAGTTATTGGTCTAGATTATGTTAGCAAATATTGTGTTTATATAAGCAGTCATCAAATAGCAGACTAGAGCAGACATTCAGTGAAGTGACCATTTATAGCCTGAGTCAGAAAATTCATTGCTAGTGTTGTTATTTTTTGGTGTGAGTAAAATACATGAAGAAGTGACACATTTTGTGGGCCTACTTAAACATATAAACCTAACAGAGTGGGTTAAAATTTGAATGTGATATATTTTAATGCATATGTTAAGATAATTAGACTGTAAACCTGAATTTTTTTTTCTCTGAGGGTCTTTTGTGAAAGAATGAAATGAATATGAGCCATATATGTTCAAAATTTAATGTCTATTGAAGAAATAATGAATGCAATTAGAAGAGCTCCTCCATCACTGATATCTACCCACCTATCTGCAGGTGTACTCAGATGCTGTGTCCACCTCCTTATTTGATAACTGATAACTCCAGAGACTCCTGTGTGATACCATCCCCATTGTTAGTCCCCTGGATCCCATCTCCTTCCTGCAGATCCAAGCAGTCACTCTTGAGATTCTTTCTTTCCTCTTCTGTCATCGAGTTATTCTCCTCCTGACTGAAGCATTTGATCTGCTTATCTATGGCTTTTATTTCTTCTATATGATAAACAGAAACAAAACTAACACACCAAACAACAACAAAACACACCTCTCTTAACCACCACACTTTTTCTTCCGCTTCTGCCCAAATTTTTTTTTTTTTTTTTTTTGCTTCTCTTTGGAGCAAAACCTCTTGAGAACATTACGTTACTTACTGCATGTTCTCCCAGTGTTTGAAACTCACTCGCCTGTGATTCTCACTCAGTGGTATGCTGGTAAATGTTTAACAACTAGCCTTCTGGAGAACTGTCATGATTTGAAGTATTTTCTGATTTTCGTGGTATAAATATGCACTCCTGCCAGGGTCAGTTTCAAGCTATCCAGTGTGGTGTTTGGAAGAGATGTGCTCAACTGGCTTCTTTGAGATTTGGCTTTTTGTTTTTTTTTCAAGCCAGCACCAGCATTCCAGTCTTTACAGCTGATCACCTTACTGAAACTGTTCTCTTAAATCCATCCAGTGGGACTTTAACCTCCCACCTCCACCAGAATAGCTGAACTAAGATGACTAATATTTTGAAGTTGCTAAATCCAATATTTCATTTTCAGCATCTTCTTGCTCCATCTAACGTGAGCATTTTACACAACTGAATACACTTTAGTCCTTTAAATCTTTTCTTCAGTTGGCCTCCAGGACTCTACACTTCCCTCATCATCTCCCTCCCTCATGGGCTGTTCTTTCTCTGTCTTCTTTTCTGGATTCTCTTTTTGCAAAGACAGAAAGAAATCTCACCCTTTATGTAACCAAAACCAAGATACAACATATTATATATATATTTTCCCAAGATAAACAATAGCTAGTCCTCAAGTAAGAAGTCTTGACAGGACTATTTGTCACACACAATTCATCCTAAATTGGGGTGACCATCGGTGTTAGCAAATTGGTTTTATCCAGAGGAAAAAGAAACTTCTCATATCTTTATGACACGAGGTAGTTTTGCAGTTTAGAGGAGAAGTTTTCTGAAGTTAAACTCCTACCCTCCCACAGAAACTGGAGCCATGCTCCCTGATGATTACATTTCAAAGGGATGGTGCCCAGGTCCTTGAGAAACACAGTCTTTGGTACTGAAGCTGAGAAGAGGCTTATTCAGCTTTTTAAAAAGTTTACATATATTTCAAAGAGACAGAGAAAGAACTTGAGTTTTTTAAAGTAAATGCTCTAAGAAAAGGGAGGTGAAGTCTCTTCCCTTATTTTCAACTGGGAGAATTAGTCTCATTTTTAATTTGCATTTGCCCTACAATGTCCTTCCTGTGTTACCATAAAATAGTAACATTACAATGTTTCTAGTTATCTCCATTGCTGCTTCTGCCTTTTTCTGGGCAAGTTGGAGCCTTCTAAATATCCAAGTCCACAGTAAAATACAAAGCAAAGCAATGATCAAAATTAAGATAGAATAACAAAATTACTAAATTTTTTAAAAGTCAGAAACACCTCCAAAACTTTCTTTGTGTCTCTTTGTTTTTTTTTGTTGTAGGAACACTTACCATAAAATCTATACTCTTAACAAATGTTGAAGTGCACAGTATGTATTGTTAACTACAGGCACCATATTGTACAGTAGAGCTCTAGATTCTTCATCGTGGTGATGGTATCACGGGTGTTTGTATAAGTCCAAACTCATGCATTTCTACACTTTAAGTATATAAAGTTCTTTGTATATCAATTATACCTCAATAAAGCTGTTTAAAAACTCAGTACTTTATTCACCTTGGGAGAATAACCTTTGAATATATCATACCATGGGTGAATTGCTAAATCAGATTCTACATCAGCAATTCACAAAGATTTTTTTGTTGGTCATAAGTTAATTTTATGAATTGTTATGATGTCTTTATTTCTTGCATTTTTAAGTGTTTAAGTATTATGTGCTAGTTCCTTATGAAGACTTACCAATATAAGCCTAAGGGATAGCTTAACACTGGACCCTGATAATCTATATTTTTAGTTAAGAGTTTTCCTTGCCAGGGCCAATAAATTTTTCCTGAGTTTCTGTCACTCACACAAGTACTATCACATGTATAGGATAATTTAGTGCCTTTAGTAATTGTTCTATCTTCCCAAATAATTTTTCCCACATGTGAAACACAAAGTCACCATGACCATCATCTAGTATCACAGTTTTATTATGAGGCGCCCATTGAAATGTACAGATGGATTTCCACTATTTGATGTGTATGGTTCTAATTGTTTTAATTGAGGACAACCTAACCCTGTGGGCTTTTTCTTTTTTTGCATTGGCTCTAAATCAATAGCTACACTATTGTAACAGTCAACTAAATGTCCATGAATAACAGACATTCATCTTTATCTGTCTATACTGGGGCTGAAGACAACTTGCATCCCAAAGTTAATCAAGTGACATTAGATCTGTCTTTTGCAATCTCTGCCTGTAAGTACCAGATTTCTATTTGTGTATTAAGTAGATCTAATATTAATTAGATGGTTTTCTTTTCTACATCATCCTTCCAATCACATCAGTTAACAAAACATTTTTGTGTCGAATTTAGGACTCGAGTACTTGGGTACATGTTAGTTTTCACCTTGTTATCAAAAATTGCTAGTCAGGATGATCCAATTTTTACTCTATTAAAATCAAACAGTTGGACTTATAAATCCAGATCCTGTTTATGCTGGGAGTACAATTTGTAGCTGATCAGAAATGAGACTGTGGCGTTATTACTGGGAGTACAGAAACAGAAAGTAATGTAACAAATAACGTGTTAGTTTTCTAGTAAAATATGATTCTTAAAGTAATTGAAACAACCCTACCATGAATAGGGCAGCAAAGCAGTCTATGAGAACAGTAATAAGTTTGCTAGAATACCTTCTTTCAGTTGTGTTCAGTACCGATATCAGTTACTTTAGAAAACTTAAGTTTCTAAGTCCTTTGTGGGAACCATTGTCCAGTCTTCCTGAGAAGGTGACATCCCATGGGGAGCACAAATCCAGCTGTTTTTTTTGTTGTTGTTGTTTGGGTTTGGTTTTTACTTTGGGCTGACCACACACACACAAAAAAAATTAAGTAAAAAATTTAGACATATGGGTGATAATCAGCACTTGAAAGGATCTCTCCCCCTGTGGTGACAGCCCATCTTGCCTTTCCTGTTGAACACTTTTATGTAGTCAAATCTCCTGCTAAATAGGGGTGGCAGAAATTTTTGCATGTATATTTCCAGTTCCTTATGATTTTATGTCTCAGAGTTTATAGGGAAGAAAGAAGCATTTTTAAGTATTGATCATGATTATGAAAAGATTCTGTTAAATTAGGCACAGGGTGTGGTCTCAGACAAATTCACAGGCCTGCCACATAAAAATTTAAAGGAGAGATTCTGCATTTGTTCACAAGTGTCACTCTAATTTTTTAACAAGGCTAGAGGTAAACCTCTAAGCCATCCTAACATGGTAGGTTATGTAATAGTAGGTTACATAGTAGGTTAGCTTAACACAGTAGGTTAGCTAAGGGTTTGCTTTGTCTTTAAGTAGACTTTAATTTTTAGAGCACTTTTAGGTTCATAGCAAAATTAAGTGGAAAGTACAGTTCTCATATACTCTGTGCCTCCACATACCCACAACCTCCCCCACTATCAACATCCCACACGAAGGTGGTGTATTTGTTATAATCAATGAATCTACATTGACACATCATAATCACCCAAAAACCATAGGTTACCTTAGGGTTCACTCTTAGTGTTGCACGTTCTATGGGTTTGGACATATGTATAATGACATGTATCCACCATGATAGTATTATACATGTTATTTTCACTGCCCTAAGAATCTTCTGTGCTCTACCTATTCATCTCTACCCTCATCCCCGCACTGGCAACCACTGATCTTTTATTGTCTCCACAGTTTTTCCTTTTCTAGAATGTTGTATAGTTGGAATCATACAGTACGTAGCCTTTTCAGATTGCCTTTTTTATTTAATAATATGCATTTAAGATTCTTCCATGTCTTTTCATGACTTGGTAGCTCATTTCTTTTTAGTGGTGAATAATATTCCACTGTCTGGATGTACCACTGTTTATCCATTAATATACTGAAACTAGTTGCTTTCAAGTTTTGGCAATTATGAATAAACATCTGTGTGCAGGTTTTTCTGTAGACATGTTTTCAACTCCTTTAGGTAAATACCAAGGAGTGTGATTGCTGGGTCATGTGGTAAGAGCATATTTTGTTTCATAAGAAATCTGTCTTCCAAAGTGGCTGTATCATTTTGGATTCCCACCAGCAATGAATGAGAATTTCTACTGCTCAACATCCTTGCCAGCATTTAGTGTTGTTAGTGTTTTGGATTTTGGTAATTCTGATAGGTGTGTGGTATGGTATTTCATGTTTGTTTATTTATTTATTTTGGGGGTAAGGGATATTGTCTGTGAGCTAACATCTGTGCCAATCTTCCTCTACTTTGTATATGGGATGCTGCCACAGTGTGGCTTGATGAGCAGTGTGTAGGTCTGTGCTTGGGATCTGAATCTGTGAACCCCAGGGCACCAAAGCAGAGCATGTGAACTTAACCACTACACCACCAGGCTGCCCCCATCTCATGATTATTTTAATTTGCATTTTCCTAATGACATATGATGTGGATCCTTTCTCTCTCTCTCTCTCTCTTTTTTTTTTTTTGGTGATGAAGATTGACCCTGAGCTAACATCTGTTTCCTGTCTTCCTCTTTTTCCTGACCTAACATTTGTATCTGTCTTTCTCTATTTTGTATGTGGGATGTTGCAATAGCATGGCTTGATGAGCGATGGATAGGTCCGTGCCCAGGATCTGAACCTGCAAACCCTGGGCTGCCAAAGCAGAGTGTGCAAATTTAACCACTACGACACCGGGCCAGTCTGTGGAGCATTTTTTTATATGCTTATTTGCCATCTGTATATCTTTTTTGGATAGGTGTGTGTTTAGCTCTTTTGCCCATTTGTTAATTGAGTTGTTCATTTTCTTGTTGTTGAATTTTAAGAGTTATGTATATGTTTTGGGTAACAGTCTATTATCATATATGCTTTTTGCAAATATTTCCTCCATATCTGTGGCTTGTTTTCTCATACTCTTGGCGGTGTCCTTTGCAGATCAGATATTTATAATTTTAATGAAGTCCAATTTATTAATCATTTCTTTCATGGATTGTGACTTTGGTGTTATATCTAAATGTCATTACCATAACCAAAATAATCTAGATTTTTCCTGATGTTATATTTTAGGAGTTTTCTAGCTTTGCATTTTACATTTAGGTCTATGATCCATATCGCATTAATTTTTGTGAAGGATGTAAAGTCTACATGTAGATTCATTTTCTTTACTTGTGTATGTTGAGTTGTTCCACCGTCATTTGAGTTTTTTAGAGTTTGATTCATTCACTTTACTTTCCAAAGGACTGAGGCTTACAGGAATCGGCAACATTTGCATAATTTCGGGACAGCAATAGAAATAAAATGACTTCCTCTGTCCAGGTCAATGTGCTCTGGTACACCAAAAGTGATAATTATGTGTATTACCAAAAAATATTAGAAATGATAAATGAATTCAGTAAAGTTGCAGGATACAAAATCAACATACAAAAACCAATTGCATTTCTTTACACTAACAGCAAAATAGCAGAAAGAAATTAAGAATATAATCCCAACTATAACTGCAAGAAAAGAATAAAATACCTAGGAATAAATTTAACTAAAGAAGTGAAAGACCTGTACATTGAAAACTACAAAGCATCGTTAAAAGAAATTGAAGAAGACACAAAGAAATGGAAACATATTCCATGCTCATGGACTGGAAGAATTAACATAGCAGATGTCCATACTTGCTAAAGCAATCTGCAGATTAAATGCAGTCCTCATCAAAGTCCCAATGACATTTTTCACAGATATAGAGCAAAGAATCCTAAAATTTATCTGGCACAACAAAAGACCCTGAACAGCCAAAGCAATCCTAAGAAAAAAGAACAAAGCTGGAGGTATTACAATCTGTGATTTCAAAATATACTACAAAGCTATAGTAACCAAAATAGCAATGATACTGGCACAAAACAGACACACAAATCATTGGAACAGGATCAAGAGCCCAGAAATAAACCCACACATCTATGGATAACTAATTTTTGACAAGGATACCAAAAAACATACAATAGGGAAAGAAAAATCTCTTCAATAAATGGTGTTCGAAAAACTGAATAGCCACATGCAAAAGAAAGAATGTAGACGATTATCTTACAAAAATTAATTCAAAATGGATTAAAGAATTGAATATAAGACCTGAAACCATAAAACTTCTAGAAGAAAACATAAGAAGTACGCTCTTCAACATCAGTCTAACCAGCATATTTTCAAATACCATGTCTGACTGGGCAAGGGAAACAAAAGAAAAAATAAACAAATGGGACTACATCAAACTAAAAGTTTCTGCACAGCAAAGGAAACCATCAACAAAACGAAACTAAACAATCTAACAATCTAACATTTGTGAGAAGATATTTGCAAACCATACATTTGATAAGAGGTTAATATCCAAAATATATAAAGAACTCACACAACTCAACAACAGAAAAACAAGCAATCCTTAAAAATATGGCCAAAGTACCTGAACAGACATTTTTCCAAAGAAGATATACAGATGGCCAACAGGCACATGAAAAGAAGTTCAACATCATTAACTATCAGGGAAATGCAAATTAAAACTACAATGAGATATCACCTCATGCCCCTCAGAGTGTCTGAAATTAACAAGACAAGAAATAACAAGTGTTGGAGAGGATGTGGAGAAATGAGAACTCTCGTACACTGCTGGTAGGAATGCAAACCGGTGCAGCCACTATAGAAAACAGTATGGAGATTCCTCAAAAAATTAAGAATAGAACTACCATACGATCCAGCTATTCCACTTTGGGGTTTTTATCCAAAGAATGCAAAAACATGAACACATAAAGATATTTGCTGCATGAATATGGGGATTTTGCTGCATGAATATGGGGAACTTCTTAAGTACAAGAAGTATGACTTTCTATGCATTTCTAAGTGTTTGTTGAATTAATGAACCCAGGAAACTTCACTGATGTATCTATTTTTTAAGGTGAAATTTTACACTATACTTCCACAATTTTTTATTCAGAGTACATGTGATCTGCACTAAAACATCACAGGACATTTAGTAAACCTTATAACTTCCTTTTCTTGTAAGGAAAACTAATTTGTCTAAATTTTAAACTGACTCTCAGAATGAAAGACTCTCAAAAGAGAATGAAAATTAAAAACAGCTTAAAAAACACATTGGCAGTTTGAAGGTACAGAAAATTCTCCTGTTGTTGAGTTCAATTAATATCTTTTATTTGATTAAATTCTTAGTCTGTTTATTTGTTGTGAATGTTGTATGCTCAAATTTCTTATGCATAGTTGGATTCAGAATAAATCTTATTGGTAAGTTTAATATAAATCCTATGAAAATGGTATAATTGTTGGTGACTTTGATTATGTAAATCAGGTGAATATCATTCTCTAAAAATTATTCCTTTGCCTCAATAAATACTGAGTTCCCATGGGATACAAAGATACAAAGTAGGATACAAGGGATACAAAATTTTAGTACAGAACTTTTCAAAATGTAAGTGAATTACTCCATTTACAAAATATACACATTTTATAAGAAATATAATTTTTTTCAATGAGTATACAGATATAGAAGAAGTTACTTCAGCGGCTCAATGGTATTTGACTCTGTCTTTGGATTTATTTTATAATAATAAATATAATAATACTATAATAATGTTAATAGTATATTTTTCATAAAGTACCTTGATGCTCATATTTAAACCTGCATTTATTCTTTCTGCCTATTAATTCAATGCATATTTTGTATACCGACAGTATGACAGGTATTTGGCTATGCATAAAGAATGCTAATAATTAAAATCAAATAATCTTAAATTAGCTATTTTATTTAGATTAAAACATCATATTATTTAAAGTTAAAAAGTCCAAATAAGTAGAGCAGAAAATTATGTAAAATATGGTCTATATTATAAAAATCATCGACAAAACCAAAAGAGCAAAATGTACACTCAAAGTATATGATTTGAAATAAAATGGAATGAATCCAACCACATAGAAAAGCACATTACACTAAGAACTCGGGCTTTTATTGCCTTTTAAACATCATTTTATTTTACAGTCTGAATATCAGAAAGGAAAAAAAATCTAAAGAAAAGTAAATGCCAAGTAGAATCACTAAACTGAACACTGCCTCAGCAAATTAAACTTTGCCTAGAAGCACAGTAACTTTCTATTCATTTATCATTTCATACTAATTTTACAATTAACCTGGGGTAGTACAGAATATGTATTATCTCAATTATAGAAATGTAATTTCCATTATCCTTTCCATTATTATTCCATTCTACTTATATCTATGTTAATAAGTCTCAAGAATAGCTTTGACTCATAATTCACTACTAGAAATTTCTCCACCAAGAGACCACTTGTTAAGCACGGTCCTCCAGGAGTCACATTTGTCATTATATTTAAATATAATTTCAAAGACTGAAATTCTTATTCCCCCAAAACGAGAGGCTAGACACTAAAAAATAATAACACAATGAGTAAATACAAGATACGTAATCATAACTGGTAATATCCCCAAATGCTCCAGGGAGGATCTTGGTAGAAGTGTTTGTGTGTGGGGAATTTGGACTCAAAACACTACTCTACTAATCATTGCTCTGTCAGTTATTAGCCATGGAAACTTTCTCAACCTCACTTACCTTGTGTATACTTTGGGGATAATAGAATTTACTATATATGGTTGTTGTAAGGAGTAAATAATAAAATTTATGTAAAATACTTAGCTGAGTTCTATTTTCACACCTTGTTTAACAAAGACTTTGGGCAAAAATCCAAAACAATTAATTATGCACTTCTAGACCCGGAGTATTATTTTCAATGGCGGTGCACATTTCCCAGCCTCACAAGCTGGAGATCACAATCATTTTAGTATCATCTAGCCTCAACTACCAGACAAAATGAGTTTTAATTCTTGTATAGATTATTCTCATTATCTCATGTACAATCAGACAATATTGTCGTCAACAACATTGAGGATCAATTTTTTGGTCTAGCTTTCCAGTCACCAAGCTAACATTTAGCTTCCTCTGGTATTTCTCCAGTTTGTATCGCCTTTCATTCAAATTAGAAGATCTGCTACTGCCAAAGCATGTAGAATGCTTGTCCAAGCTTCTGCCTTTGCACGTGTTGTTTCATTTCTCTGAAATTCATTACCTTCCTTACTTACCTATGTGAATTATTATTCCTCCCTGAAAAATCCTTGCTGATATCCCCACCAACACACACAATCTATTACAATCTTATTTGTCACATTTTGTTTGCAACTATCATATGGCTCTCCCTTGCATTATAGCGATTTGTTCTTATTTAATTCCAAATATTGAATTATAGTTTCCTTGAATAGCAGTTGCATATCTTACTAATCTTTTTATTTTATTCATTGCAAATCAGAACGATGTAGAGATCACAGTTAATTGGGAATATTTTCTAATTTGAACAAAGAACATGCACTCTTCTTTTACAAGCACTGAAACATGAAACAAGGAGGCACAAAATTTAGAAACTCATTTGTGCTTCTCTAGGATAGGCATTATTGCATGTTAATATATTATGAAACTGGAAAAGAAACATAATTTTTTAAAAACTGAAAGAAAAATGATGCTCCAGCTCAAAAATGAGATAAAATGTTCACGGACTAGAAATGCAATGTCAGGCTACAAGCCTGAGGCATCCAAGTAAGGCGGTAGGTAGAGTTGACTTGGAGCTCGCTCTTATAAGCGATGTGGAATGTAAAAACTCCAAACACAAAATTGGGTATGAGATCTATTCTCATTACCTCATTCTCAGAAAATGGGCTTGGAAAGTTGCAGTAAACTACTACCTGAGACTGTGCCCTATGTAAATGCATGTCTAAGGATGTGGGATACCACAGACACAGCCTTGGGAACAGGGAGGGAGCTGAGATACCCATTGCCTGTATACTTGATGAGAAATATATCCATTATCATCAAGTAGCAGTAACCGTAACCAATTTGGGTGAGCCTGGGTTTAGAAAGGAGAGCCCCAGGGGGAGGTTGCAGATAGGCAAAATAAGCAGTAGCTCAACAGGGTGGGTAAGAAAAGAGGATATGAGTCAGAGAACACACAAAATGAAGTTGTAGACCCACACTACAAAATGAAATAGAACCCTAAGAAAGACAGCCAAATTAACAATAAGTAGGAAATCGTTCTGAATGAAATTAAATAAATGCAATATACTAAACTACATATTAGTAAATTCCAAATAGATAAACAGAGAAATTACCTTTAATTGGTGTATTTAATGTGCTAGTGAACATATAAGGTATTGTATTTTAAAATAAAATAAAATATTGAAATTTTGGCACCAGACCATATTAACTATGCATTATGAATGACTATGCTTTGTTTAAATGTAAGCATGAGAGGAAACATTTATAAATCATCACTAATGAAGCAAAACAGAAGGGGCAGAAAGGGAGAAAAAGGAAAGAGAAGTTAAGAAAAATGATAAAAAGTAAAAAAATAGAAATAATTTGTAATATATATAATAATATAATAAATGTAAATAGATTGAATGTAAGTCCTGATTAAGGTGAAAGTTTTATCTGTTGAATTTAAAAATCCTCCCATATACTACTTACAAGTAACACAACAGAACACACACATAAACAAACACATGTAGGTGGGTGGAAAATAAATGGATCACAAAGATAGACCAGGCAAATAACTAAAAGAAACACACGCACACATACACAATTTAATGAAAATCCATGATGAAGGACAAAGAAGCAACATGAATAGCAAATGAAGAAAAGACAAAGAAGACATAATAATCATACAAAATTTATGAACCTAACAAAGTAACATTAAAACTTACAGTATAAAATCTGACAGCATTAAAGAAGAAATTAACAAAATCACAATCAGAGTGGGTGGTTTAAATATACCTACTTAAAAACTGACAGACAGATCAAGCAAGCTAAGTTATCAGAAAAGATGGAAAAGATTTGAACCACTAAATTAGTCAGGGTAGGTAGTTCTCAATAAGAAGGTGATATCTGAGCAATGACTTGAAAAAGGTGAGAGAGTAAGCCATGCGAGAAAAGTATTTTAGGTAGAGGGAATAGCCAGTGTAAATGCCCTGAGGTAAAACACGCTTTTTGTTCTCCAAGAAGAGCAATAAGGCTAGTGTGGCTGGAGAACAGACAGAAAGAGATGAGGCCATAGAGGCAATGGGGAGGGGGCAGCGAGATATTTAAGTTGACTTGGAGTGGATTAAAGATAGACAAGAGGAAAATTAGATTTGGTGCATACAGTGATACAGACAACTCTGTCTAGGAGATTTGGTAAAAAAGGGAGGAAACAATAGGAAAGAAGCTTGAAGAAAAAGTAAGGTAAAATTATACTTTCATTGTTTTTTATTGCCATTGATTGATTTTTTTAGATATAAGAAATAAGACCATATTCGCCTTAAGAGAGGATTCTTTCCCTCTGTGGGAGAAGATGGGAGGCAATGACCCAGCTGAAGAAGGAAACTTAGGTCAGAGCTTGAACAGAAAATCCTCAGTGTCATTAGAAAAAAACAAAGTTCCTTTGATCATATATCCAAAATAAGGCTGGATGACCAGCTTCAATAACAGAAATCAAGAGAAAGCAGGTAGATAATCTGTAACTTGTATATATTCTATAAAAATTACTGACCACCTGGGGCTGGTTGTCACCTGGTCTGTCTTGGACCATTGCACAGTACTATGTTAATTACTCTAGTGCAGAACTAAATTAATCATTACTTAGTATATTTCGTTCAGCTTTGGACAAAGGTCAACACCAGGACTCCAGGAATGCCCAGAGTCAAGCAGAGAGTTAGCTGAGGTTATTAGTTTGCTGAGTGTGACAGACTAGCTGAGATTATCCCTGTCTTTATACAGTAGAGATCCTCCTTCATAATGCCCTTGATCCAGCATCTGTAGCAACAATGATTAATCTAATCATCCCAGCCCACTTGTTTTTGTTTGTTCTTTATAAGGCATGAAGATTATGAAATGGACAAGAGGTAGTCTATGTTTACAGTCTAATGGAACATTTGTTTTATTCTTTGAAAGAAAACTCTCTGTTTGGCTGTTAAGAAACCAATGGAAATCAGCAAAATAGTCATTAGTTGTAGTAGGCTGCATAATGGCTCCCAAAGATACCAGGTTCTAATTCCTGAAACCTGTAAATGTTACTTTATTTGGAAAAAGGATCTTTGCAGATGTGATTAAATTAAGGATCTTGAGACGGAAAGATTATGTTGAATTATCCAAGAGGATCCTAAATGTCATCACATGTACCATAAGAGGGAATCAGAGGGAGACATGACAGGTACATGGAGGAGAGGGAAATGTGAAGATAAAATGTAGAAAGATTTGAGAATGCTGGCCATGAAGACTGGAATGACCAGACACAAGCAAAGGAATGCTAGAAGCTAGAAAATGCAAGGAGCAGATTCTCTCCTCGATCCTCCAGAGGCAGCATAGCCCTACTGACACTTTGATTTCAGCCAAGTGATACTGATTTTTGACCTCTGGCCTCCAGAACTGTGAAAGATTAAATTTCTGTTGTTTTAAACTGTCAAATTTTTGCTAGTTACAGCAACCATAGAAAACTGATACATTAAGTATAATATTACCCATACTTCTTTTTCTCAGACCTATGTATAAGGGAAAAATATTATATGTATGTCAGAGACTTTTGAAAAAATATACTACATCTTGGAGAACTGAACCCCAGCTTCCCAAGATATTGTCTCTTGGTTTACACCATAATCCAGTCTTCCATAGACAATTTCACAGTCATCTAAGATCAACTGCTCTGGGTAAGAAGGTATGAAATAGAAATAATAAAAACCATCTCTGTTGGCCAATTGGAATAAAGGGAATTCTTGGACAAAAGCAATTTTATTTGGTTTGTTAAACTGCAGAATGACCCTAATTTTTCAACACATACTTTTGTATCTTTGCCGTGTATCTGTGATGTCCTCCACTATGACTCTAGGTTCAACATGACTTGCTTTAGCTAATGAGATGTCAGCCAATATGACACAAGCATAGTCTTGAAAAACACTTGAGCCATTGTGCTTGCTTAGTCTTGCCTCTGATATTGTCATCAAAAGGACAAGCTTAGGGGCCGGCCCAGTTGCATAGTGGTTAAGTTCGCATGTTCTGCTTCGGTGGTCCGGGGTTCCCTGGTTCAGATCCGAGGCGTGGACCTACGCACAGCTTATCAAGTCATGCTGTGGCAGGCGTCCCACATATAGAGTAGAGGAAGATGGGCACAGACGTTGGCCCAGAGTCAATCTTCCTCAGCAAAAAGAGGAGGGTTGGCAACAGATGTTAGCTTAGGGCTAATCTTCCTCACCAAAAAAAAAGGACATGCTCAAGCTGGCCTACTGGTCCAGGAGGAGGATACGAAATGTGTGGGGCTTTGTTGTCCAGCCCATGCTCTGCCAAAGTTAGCTGACAGCCCTCCATCTCTCAGATGCATGAGCAAACCCACCTAAATTAGCTGAGCCCAGCTAAGATCGCCTGACCCTCAACTATAAAAATCAAGGGTCGTTGTTTTAGAGTCACTGATTTATGGTATAATTTATGCAGCATTACTGTGGCAAGATAAAACCAATACTTTTGGAGTGCCCATCAGAACGACTGGAATTGTTCAACAGCATGGCAGGCATAGAATGTGAAGTCTGCATAAGTGGTCCCCCCCACCACCCCTGTTTTCTGACAAATCATTTCCCCCACCATAATGGAAAGAGTGCAACGTAACTTATTTTTCACTAGGTGGTGGCATGGTTCCTCTGTGGACTTATATCTTATTTCTCTGGTTTGGTCACTGCTTCTGGAGAATTAATCACTCAGCAGTGGAGGGAGCCATTAGTAAAGCACTGTCCATATTATTGACCCTGGAGATAACCTCAACGACCAGTGAACTTGGTCTTTGTTCACTGAGACCATGAAGTATTAAACAAACTATATTCAATTTACCTTAGTGGAACAAAGAAGAAAAAGCCAAATAATGAAGAAATGCTGGAATGTATCAAACCTTGAAAGTGAAAAAAAAAATCTTGATAGTGTAAACCGAAGTGTGGGAGGATTGTCATATGTATGTTTGAAAAAGCAGGTTAAAATATTTAGAAAGGTTTCTTGAGAAAGGTTTCTTGACTAGACTTCTTAGAGCTGTAAAGTTAGTAACACATGCTGTGAATTTCCAAGATGGTATATATTTGTGTCTGGGATTTGGTTTTACCTATTTGAAAGCCTCTTACTGTTTCATGGATGCTGGCAGAAAACACAAGACTCCTGGGTAAGAGACAAAAGATGTTAATATTCATTTATTACTCATTTATTATGTCATGCAAACAGCATAAATATAAGATGTGTATTGATTCTTCTTGTACCCACGTCCCACAGGCATGATGTGGAGGGGCACAGATGGTTACTGCCCATGCAGCAGATTTGTGTCACAGATGAGAAACATTGAGCTTGGGTAATCCACTTCTTTCACAGCAAGCAGTAAGCAAGCCTGCTTCTTGTCCCAAAGGAAGATACTACCTCATCCCTCAAGGTTGTTTGCTACAAACACAGCCTTGGAAATGTCCCAGGTAAAGAATTGCCAGAGCTTGCATTCTTGACACACTCAGCAAAAATATGCAGAGAGGTCCGTGCAGGGACCACGGCAGATTGCCTTTATCAACAGTCCACCCTTAGCTCTACATATTCTTGGACAAACTTAAATTTTCACATAAATGTACCACTCCATTGTCCACTCTGATAAATCTGACAGACTGGGATCAAGTCTGTTCAGTTTGTTTCATACTGCCTGTAACTATCTCTTACAGCCTGTAACTATCAACAGAGCTCCAAGCAGAAGAATGATGCCAATTTGAGTAGTGACCTCAAGCATGCTCCCCAAGTTCCCAGACTCAGACAACCATGAGAATGTCTCAGGGAGAACCAGTTGGCCGTACTTCAGAAAGACAAGATCTAGTCTAAGACCAGTCTATTATTCATTATTATCCATACAGGGAAGACAAGATTCACCTACTGATCTTTGTTGTCATTGTTAATAGTTCCAGAGGACAATAGATGGGCCAAAAAGCAATTCCGATTCTCAGTGGAGGACATTCTGAGGCCCCCTCTCTCCCACATACTAACATTTAACCTGAAGAGTCACAATTAATACCAGTTAGCGATTTGTTGTTAAACTTGATTTGGATCACCATTTAATTGGTTCGTGTGGTCAGTGGTATCACTGTCTTGGTAGTGGTAGCTCTTGTCTTGGTCACCATACATCTCATAACCCAAGGCCACTTGGGTATCAGCAAAAGCATATGAATTTGTAACAGTCAGATTGAAAAAGTCGTGCTGATCTGTCTGTTTATAAACCCAAGGGGTGATTGAGAGGTGGATTCCATGTTCAGGAGCTGCCACTAATGGTGTCAGGAACATCTGAGTTATTCTGGACCAGTCAGGTTCACATGAATTTTTTCATTTTTGAGTACGTGGACAGGGAGGACAAACCCCACAGAAGATCAGATTGTCAGCTTCAGCTGCTGCTTGATTTAGGGACACCATATGATTATTTTGCTAGGCTGAGGTACTAGATCTAGGAGACAAAAAAACATTAATTTTATTTTACCCTCAAATCTGTGTCAAGGTTCTTGTTTTCCTTCAACAAACACAAAATCAATGTGTCCTGTTACAATAGCTAAAATTTCAACTTTTTTTCTCTGTTGCTTCCTTCTGACATCCAGAACTTTTTGTCAAGAAGGGTCAGGTTCAAGTGGGAAAGGAAATTTTCAGAGCCTCATTGTATATATCACCTTGGCCTGAGACAGCCACTCTAGGGGGACCCAATGATCAGTGTACTCAACCAAGATGCCAGGGTCTTTATGACACAGGGATATGTCAGTCCAACAAGATAATCCATGTGGTTGAGCCATGCACTTTCCTTTGACTGAGCTGACCCCTTAGAGTGTACCAAGCTGGCTGGCCTGGGGTTGCAATAAGGAAAAGACAAACTCATCAGGTCCAGGAATGGACAAGGTGAAATTTTATAATTTCCATGTATGTCTACATGGTTCCATACCCCTTTTGTCCTGATAATTTCCCAGGAGGTGGGCAAGAGAAAATGAACCCTTTCTGGGGAAAACCATAGTCAGTGACCCAACTACCTTCCTGAGACTTCTGGACCAGAAAGAGTTGAAGGATGTAGTGTTGATTTTTTAAATTATATTCTACCACTCAATAATGCCAGCATCCTGGGTTTGGTAAGATACATAAAAAGATCATAAAATACCATGACTATGCCCCCTTGTTAGGTATCCTCTGTGGCAAAAGACACACCACTGTCTGACTTTAAATATTTTGTATAGCAAGAAAAATATACATGGTTTTGTTTCAAGGATCATAATGCTGTGATTAGAGTTAGCTGATGAGACTGTAAAAGTGACACTGTAAACTAAAGTCTTGATAGCTTTGAGGTACTTCAAATAGTCTTGAGAAAGGGTCAACGTGCAATGTGGTCTCCTTCATCTGCAAGTCAAATGAGTCAAGTTTTGGCAGAGATGACAAGACCAACATGCAGCTGTAGCTTCTACATCAGAAAAGGTTATTCTTTATTTTGTGCCCAGTCTAGAGTGGTGAATGTGTTGCCATTTCCGGCATGATGATGGATCTCAGTGCCAATGGCAGAGATCCGGATGGTACAGTTTTCAGCAGTAGCCTGAGTCCAGTAGATCTCAACAGAGAATGAGGCCTTACTATGACCATCTTTATGAGTGATCCTGACCATTCAATCAGCAGCTGTAATTTTTTCAGCAATCTGTAGCCAAACTCAAATGAGAGGTGTCTGTATCCCTTCTGGTCTTCTAATGTAGCCACTCAGGTTGGATGACAGCTGCCTTCCAAAAAACACCATCAGATTTTCGCTTAGCCAAGCCATTAGAGAACCAAGCAGGGAACTGAGGGAGATCTTTGTAAATCAAGGACTCCCTGGAGCAAGTGGCTTTGCTTCAAGTGTTGGAGTAGAAAGTAATTGTCCTCACTGGTGTAGCTGCTACTTTTTCACGTAACAGCAGACCACCTACACTTTTAAATATACTATTTTCATGTCAAGAGTGAGGCCTCTTAAGTCCGTCCCTTGTTAGTTATTGATTCTAATTTGACAAACTCTGAAATAAGGATGTCAGACTAGAGAATTATCAAGCATCCATGGGTCAGACATTCAGATTCCATAAGAGCCTAGTAGCCAGCTTAGTAGTTGTCTTTGAATTCTAAAGGCTTATACTTAGTGGCTGCATGAGACAGGTGGTGCTGTTGTACAGTCATGTGTTAATGATGGGGATATGTTATGAGAAATGCATCGTTAGGCAATTTCATTGTTGTGCGAACATCATAGAGTGTACTTACACAAACCTAGATGGCACAGCCTACTACACACCTAGGCTATATGGTACTAATCTTAC
Organism: Tapirus indicus; assembly: GCA_031878705.1. Lineage (NCBI taxonomy): Eukaryota > Metazoa > Chordata > Mammalia > Perissodactyla > Tapiridae > Tapirus > Tapirus indicus. The sequence continues at coordinate 132,855,873 of CM062919.1, read as the reverse complement.
GGGACCATCATCACATATGTGGTCAATTGTTAACCAAAACATCTTTAGGTAGCATATGACTGTACTGTGAAATGATATCTCTGAGTCCTCTATCAGCCATTGAGTATTTAAATAATGCAGTGATTTTTTTCCCCCTCTCCTCTTGATTTTCTATTTTGCTTCTGTTGGACCCCACAGGAGGAGATGGGGATTAACTCTCTACACGCAACTGTTGCTGAATGGGTGAATTCCCTCTGACACTGCTGGGTATTCATAGTACATGTATGTTAAACATCAATATCACTTATACATTCAGAAATGGAAGCCACAAAAAGAGCAGACTGAACTAGCCCAGAATGCCTCACCTCCAAGGTTAGTTTAGTTTCCCTTCCCCAGAGAATCCTGCCCAAATCGGATTAGCTGAATTCAGGAGCTTCCTCCCTCCATAGGACCAGGAACAAAGGTGTTTGGGCCTGCCATGCATGGAATGCAGGGAGAAGGGGAAGGCTAGAAGACGTGAGGAGAGGGAGAATCAGCAGGGAGGATTTTTTTCTCCGTTGACCTCTAGAGCCTAAGTGAGAGCAGATAAGAGAGTGCTGTTTCATCCTCTATGTACTGCTAAACATCTGGCAAACACCTGGACACAGAGGCCCCTTTCTTTCTACCCTGTGCATGCCTCTATAGCTCTGCCCCATTGCAGATTACCCAGCAGTGCAGAGCAGCTTCACGTTGCTAAGCAAGGCTTTGCATTCACTTTGCATTTGAGTGTCCACTTTCTTGTGGCTCAACCAAACAAACCTCTAATGTTTTTGGCTTACCCAAAGCTCTATATGGAATAGCAGAGTCTTTTATTGCTGACACCCTTTATGTCAACTCTGGGAACTCCACAGCCACAGCAACATTGCCTTTTAGTTATGACAGTGGGTCTTGCTGCCCCAGGGACTTGCTGCCCCACTGTCATCATAACATCCCTTCCTTCTACTACCCAGAGGAGAATAAGCCACAACCAAATCACCATTCACGGGTTATTGCAATTTTACTTCTCATTGTTCAGCTTCATTAACAGATAGAATATTGAGAGACCCTTCTCTTATCCAGACCATTATCTGGGTAAGAGCTTTTACTACCCAATCCCAGGGAATGTGCCCATATCCCCAAACTCAGTTTGTAAGGCCCTTGACTATCCCCTTATTTAGAGCCATATTAAACATCCTATAGTCATCAACATCCCATATTCATCATCAAAATCATTGGGTTTAGGGTTCTATTTTAGCCTGTTTCCAACCTAATATGTTAGCCTATGACTATTTCACAATGCAGGCAGAAGACACGAGACTCCTGGATCAGAGTTAAATGACAGTACAGCAAGCAACATGGGCATCAACATTCATATCAATTCCCCTTCCTGCCAAGTCCCACAAGAACAATGCGGGGGTGGAGTGGGGGGATACTAGATGGATGTTGTACATGCAGTGTGTTTGCATCACAGTTGAGAAATATTGACCTGGGAAATCCACGTCTTTCAGAGCAAGCAGTAAGGAAAACTTTTTTTGGTTTCAGAGGGTGACATTACCTCATCCCTCAAAGTTGTTCACTGCAAACACAGCCCTGAAATGTGGCCCAGGTACAAAAATGTCAAGCCTTGCAATCTTGGCATACAGCTATGTAGGGATGCTCTGGGCTCATAGCAGATTGCCTGCCTCAACATTTATAATATTCCGCATTTCCCCAATAACCACACGTCTCATTTGCCATTACTCTGGAAGTGTAAGCCAAGTAATAAAACAATGAAGAAAAATCCTGGAGTAAAAAATTGCACAGGAGATCAAAAATTTGCATTAATTTAATATAATATTTGTAAACCTGAAAAACATTAGCATTCAAATAAATTTAAATTATATATATGTGTGTATATATACATATATGCAAATGTGTATGTATATATACCTACAAGTGCTAAAATATATTTTATAAATATAAATATTTATAATACACATATATAAATCATAAGCTTTCCTATATAGGAAAACATGTCAGAAAAAATGATTTGTTTACACAGCAAAATTATTAAATTATTTTTAAAAATTTCATAAGAGATGTGAGGATAGACCTACATGAAGAATATAACTTCAATTCAATAAAGAATGTAAAGGCAAATCCAAATAAGTGGAAAGAAATATCACCTTATAAATATTTTACTTCTTCCAAACTTAATCTTTTAATTTAATGCAATTTCAATCAAAATCCCAACACGATTCTGTACTAGAACTTGACCTTTGTATTCTAAGGTTTACTTGAAGTTATGAATTTGTGAGACTTGACACTCCCGGGTCCAGCAGAATTGACCTAGTTACCTGAATATCAGCAAGAACACATAATGCTATGAATTTCAGGAAATGAAAACAGATTATTTGAAATTCATGCTTTCTTAAGGATAGTGACCATTATCTGATTCCAAAAGTAAGAATGGATGCTTCTTCTGTAGGCAAGTGACAGATTTCAATATCAGATTTGCAATTACTTTTCAAACAATCTGTTATTCACACTTTCATAGATAACCCTCTTGTGTGGGGTATATTACTTCTTGAAAGCAACCCTTTTAATAGAGAGTTTGGTTACATGACAGAAACAGTATATTATAATACAACCCAGTTAACTTATTAGCTAGGCAGACAGCAGCATATTCATCCTGGACTCATGTTATTAATGTCATTTATTCATATTGCATAGAAATCTAAGCTTCCAAATGCCAAATTCCTATTTCTCTATTCATAAAAGAAAGAAAAGAGCATACAACTAAAAGAGCCACATTTTTGGGAAAAATAAAACAATGTGTGTGTGTGTGAGAGTGTGTGTGTCACATGGTCACTTGGTATATGATGTTAAAATTAATTATATAATGACAATACGGATTAGGAAAGATCTATTTCATTGACAGAATGATTAATAGAAGCTTAAACAAGTGTATAATTGTGTGTGCACATTTATATGTAGTAAATATCTAAACATAACATGATTTAATTTTGTGAAAAACTGAATACATGTTTAAAGAAAGATGAAATTATAACCTTAAATAAATTCTATATTTATTACATGTAAAATAGTTTATAAAAATATTGAATGAAACATTAGCAAATATTCGCATATTAAGAAAGTGAATGTCTCTATAAGCATTATATCCAATTTACAAATTATGGTAGAAATACTGAAAGATGTAGCTATGTAAAATTATAAACTATGTTCCATAAATTACTGCACATTATAAAGTCAAATGATTAAAAAAGGAAAATTAATGAAATGTGTGATTTTTATTATTTTAACAAATAATTAGAAAAATATCTAATACCTTTCAGAATATTGAGAAAAAAATAATGCATAGATAATTTATAGAGGAAGACAACTGTTCAACAAATCTATGTGAACATTTTCAAACTTATTTAAAATTAAATTTAAAAATAATAATTAAAACAAAAACAAGCTAGATTTTACTTCTTGCCTTCAAGCTTTTTTTTTAAAGAATATCAATCAGTGTTGATAAATGGGGTATGTCAGGATTATATTTTGAATTTACATCACCTTCACTGTTAAAATATGTCTAGAAGTCTATGAAAATACACTTGACATAACTTTGAAGTATATAATAACACATTTATTTCCATTGCAACTCATAATTACTTTCTCTACCTTTTATTTCCTCCCTTTTCCTCTCTCCCTTCCTTCCGTCCGTCTTTCCTAGCAAGAGAGGAGGTCAATTTTGATATATTTTTAAAAAAATATCTTTTCTCATTTAGATATCTATGTTTCTTATCAAATTCTGGGCATTACTACACTAAAAGAGTGTCCATTTCTGAAGCTTACATTGAAACATTATGCTTTATTTCTTAACTTGGTTTTAAATCGCATCAAATCCTAGATGCCGTTTTCTTATTTAACTTTTCTCATTTTATAATTGACTGTTAAGTTTCTCTGTCTCTTTATTTCTATATATTATATAGGTCGTAGAACAGTTCCACAGTGTAATTGATGATTATGGAAATGCTTAGGACAATGCATGGCACAATAAATGTTGGTTATGTTAAATATTATGAGATAAATAAATAAATGCATGTGTAAATACAATGACTGACTAGGAGACATAAAATGAAAAAAAAATGGCCTTAGATATCTTCACAGATTATGTTAGAAACCATCTTATTACAAAGACTCCACTGTTACTAATAAGATGTATACATGATGTATATGTAAGATGTATATATGCATACTGTTCTGATGAGGTGGGTTTACCACAAAACTAGCGAAGCTCAAACTTCAAGGCCTCTCACTTGCACAGGCTCCTATCAAGGCCCTATACCTAAAATTAAAATTTTAATTGTACATTGTTCTCTTCACCCTCTGTGCTCCTCAATTACGTTAGCTTCAGTCCTTTCAAAACTTTGCTTCACCTCCCTGCCTAAGAGTACACATGTTCACATCATGCATGTCAGTATGAAAAAGGGAAAATGAATCCAGTAATACTTGCCTCAGTCTATAAACAGTTAGTCTGATTACTTGGGGAAATATGAAATGCCAGATAATGACAATTCCCGTTGCTCCTGACAAATACAACAAAATCCAAGTCAAACAATTGTCCCATCTGCAACAACATGGATGGACCTAGAGGGTATTATGTTAAGTGAAATAAGCCAGAGAGAGAAGGACAGACACTGCATGAACTCACTCATATATGGACTATAAATGAACACACGGACAGAGAGAACAGATTGGTGGTTACCAAGGGGAAGGGGGGTGGGGGGTGGGCACAAGGGTTGAAGGGTTACATCCACATGGTGACGGACAAACAAAAATGTACAACTAAAACCCCACAGTGTTATAAACTACTAAGACATCAATAAAAAAAAAAATCCAAGTCAAGCTTCAGTTTTCGTTATGAAGACACAAGCAACATCAGAACAAATCAGCCAATGGTTTTTGAGACTGCACTGCATTATCTATTTAGTCGTCGTAGCGACAGTTAAAATGAAAGTGAGGAAAGAAGCCAGCTACAGCATAGATGGATGTTACAGCATCAGAGTATTACATGCTCAAACCTCAACATATACAGCTCAAAAAATGTGCCATGTTCAAGCTCTTTGAATAATAATCAGTTTCACCTGCTGAGGGCTATTTTTTATGCATCTCACAATCCATCATTTGCTCCCTTGTACTTACCCAGTGCGTCTGTATCATAAATCTGAAAGAGCTTAGTCACTCAGTAAATCACTTATGGGTCAAGAAACTTTCCCATATCTAATTCTATTGCCACTGACTTGGCTTAAAATCAGATCCCACAAAAAACGTAAATAATACCAGGGATGCTTTCTGTTGAATCTAAATTTTTGGAAAGAGAAACTGTGATCTAATTAGTGGATGATTTGTTCTGCTTGTTCCAATAAATGTGTGATCTTTGGCAAGTCATTTAATGTTTTTTAAGTCTATTTCATCATGGATGTAATAATGCTACTTACTTTATTGGGTTATCGTGATGATTAAATTAGATAACATTAATTCAGGTAGATCTGCATGGAAAGTCTTCATAAATGTTCTATTATTAATCATTTAGTTATGTTTCTAATAGAAAATTTGATGATTAACATTATTTAAAATATTTCAGGATGGATGCACAAAGGTAAAAAGGAAAACATGCATATAATTCAGCAGTAGGATTAAAATGTAGACCCTGACTATTTAGAGAACTATGTTAAGATGTGTGAATAAAAAGTTTTAAACAAGAGTTTTGGACATTAGAGGAGACATTAAATGGACTTGGTAATGTACTTAATAAGATTTTTTTAAATTAAGGAAAACAAAATAGTAATAAGTAAAACAGCAAATATATGGGCCCCAAATTATTCTTGATTTCTTTCCAGAAGTCAGGTATACGAATGCTATATAAAAATGAGATAGTTGTTCAATTTGGTTATGAATAACAAAATCTTGAAAAAATAATTGAATAAAAGATGCCAAACAAGATAAATATTTATTTCCCTTTTCTATATAATTTCAGACATGCATTCCAAGGTTGGTATGACTCACAATTCTTCTATCCTGGTATTTCATTATGTACATTCTAGACCTCATAATCCAATCTAGCAACACCCATATCACAAGCAGAGGGTAGGAGAGAGATCAAGAAGGGCCAACAATGTCCTCAGCTGTTTCTTAATGGATGTGCCTGTAAGCTTCCAGCAAACACTTTCACCTAGTGACGTGATCATGCTTGCTGCAAAGTGGGCTGGGAAATGTATTCTTTAATAGGGAGTCATATGACCCTTTAAAATTTTTATTACTATTGAAGAAGGGGAAGTGGATTAAAGACTTAACTCATTAGTCTCTACAAAAGTGAGGCATGATCTTTCAACATTTATTAAGTACCTACTGTTTGATTGTATCCTGTGATCCCTTACCTGTGAAAGAAACTCCAAGCTTAAGCCTGAGACCCATCAACAGATGGTTCTAGCTGCAAGCAATTAGATTTAGAATGTCTTTAAAGACTAATATAATGAAGCAGCTAAAGAACATTCCATAGATGATTGGTTACTCAAAGAGATGGAATCAACAAGAGTAGGTAATATTTTTCACTTAGTTTTGAACAATCTAAATAATAAACACACTGTAAAGCTTTTTTTTGGTAATAAAACATCTTACTAAATACTGGGAAGGATGAAAATGTAAATGCCTGGAAATGTCAACATTAACTGCAATTAAATAAAAAGGACAAGGGAGGAAGCAAGTAATAAATAAAAATGGTTTAAATCAGTCAAGAAGGTCCATTATCATAAATCAATATTTCATGTCTTTTTTTTCTTATTGCAGTAACGGTTTATAACACTGTATAAATTTTAGGTGTACATCATTATACTTCTATATCTGCATAGATTACATCATGTTCACCACCCAAACACTAATTACAATCCATCTCCACCCACATGTGCCTAATCATCCCCTTAGCCCTCCTCCTCCCCCCTTCCCCTCTCATAACCACTAATCCAATCTCTTGTCTCCATGTGTTTGTTTGTTGTGGTTTTTATCTTCTATTTATGAGTGAGATCATAAGGTATTTGACCTTCTGCCTCTGACTTATTTCGCTTAGCATAATACCCTTTCATGTCTTTTTATTCTATTGGATTTTATACTGATTTTAGTAAAAAATAGATTTGAATTTTAACATTTAAAAAAAAAAGTTAATTGATTACCAGTTTTTGCCTTGACCTGACTTCAACTGATTAAAGAGTATAGGGACTAGGGTATATATAACTTAACTTAGAGTTTCAAGTTCTGTTTTTCCTTCTTTCCTTCCATCCATCCTACCTTCACCCTTCCTTCCTTTCTCCCTTCCTTTCTTTTTCCCTTCCTTCCATCCTTCCTTCCTCTCCTCTTCCCTCATTCCCTCCCTTCCTACCTTCCCCTTTTATTTCTTTCTTGTTATAATCATTATTTTAATTGACTATTCATAAAGAGAAACATATTTTCAAAATTTACACACTTTTAAACTTCGATGTTATTTATCTTTGTTAAAGATACTTGATGAGCTGGAATTTTGTTAAAATATGTGTCAGCTATATAGTATTTATCTATTTTTTTAAATAAATAAATGTACATTCCAAATAACTCTATCACTTGAGGAAAGAATATAACTTTCAGAGATTTGATACAAATTGGGGGGAAAAATACTGAAGGTTTGGCTGCAGATAATTTACAGTGGGTGTTTAAAGGACTGAGTTCCAAGGATATATTCTTTTGTAGAAGAAGCACGCCTCCACTGCTTTACAGTAACCAATTAACATGTGTGACTCTGGAATCTTCCCAAAGTATATGTGACAAAGCTCTGTAGAGTTATGTGGGTCATTCTTTCACATGGAAATACCATTCACTTTCGATTTTCCAGAATTTTCTGTATGTTTGATTGTAAGGTCTTAACTAAATCCTCATGAAAATTTGTCAGAAGTTTCAAAATAACACACCTACCATAATCTCTTGTTACTGCTTCATGATGGCTAACTCTTTAAATCAGGGGGTTAGCTCAGCATCATCTGTTTTGATATCTTCCACGTTTGTATAATTAGCTGAGATATCTAAACAAACGTTATAAAGTTCTGCATTTGGGTCTAAGTGTATTGATTAGCTTTACCCTCAGCAGCTCTTGACATTTTAATACAGAGAGAGCAATGTGTTTTTCTTTTTTGATAAATGTTAACTCTGACTATCAAAAGAAATCTTTCAGCAAATTTACTTAAAAGCAAAACCCTCAAATTATTTTATCAATACTCTGATGTGGCCTCTTCTCTTTTCTCTCTCAGTTTTAATTTGAATTAGGAAAAAAATAGGTATGCATCTTCTCAACAGCAGCCTATGAATGAAAGTTCAGGATTATAGTGAAGAGTGTGGACTATGGGAACACATAATTTTAGGTTCAAATACTGTCTTTGCTCTTCACTGGCCGAGTGACCTTAGGCATATTTCTTTTTCCGTACAATAGGAATAATAATAATCTTCACCTGATATGGTTACTGTAAAAAAAATAAGTTAGATAACACACTTCAAAGCCTCATCAGAGTGTCTAATATACAGTGAACACAACTATTTGCTATTATACCTATCGTTAATAGTAGTGATCATAGTTATCGTGGTGGCAGCAGCAATAATAGTAGTGGTGGTAGTTCTTGTAGTACTAATAGCAGCATTATGAGAAGTCCTTCACAGTTAGAAACTCATGATCATGAATTGGGAAGTTCCTTGCCAAATAATATTTTTCTATCTAATTCTAGAATATTAAATGTTAAATTTTTGTTTTAATTCTCAATTAATGCTAATTTTGAAATCTGGTAACTTAAATTGTGGATGATTATAATATTTTAGATGACATAGAAAAACAACCTGTATTAAATTCAACCAAAGTGTATACTTTTATTTTTTTGTGCATACATATATATATATATATAAGTTAATTCTACATAAACATTTACGGTAACATTCTTGTACCTACAGATGACAAGTTCCTGAGTAACATTTTGTTACATATTTGATGCTCAGTTTTGTTAACATATCTTTATTCCTAAACCAAGCAATTCATTTGATAAGCAACCATTAGAGTTGAAAAATGACACTTAGATTCCATATCAAAGGCCCCGAGCTGTATCTGTCTATCTTAATATCAACGAGTGCCTCTCTTTTTTAATATTCTTTTTTTTTTTGGAAACTCCCCTCCTTCCCAATTTAGTGTAATATATTAAAAGATCAAATATAATGCTATCATTGTTTCATAAGTGAACATTTCTATCACAAATATCACTGAGAGTTTCATCATGTTAGATTATCTGTTGAATCACAAAGTATGTTCCAACTTCAAAATACCAATTCCAAGCTTGTTTAATTCTTCAACATCTTCCAGCAACTTAAAACAAATTCTACATCCCTAGCGTCTTCTTTTTTGATGAATAGTAGAGCATATTTTCTGCTCTCAACCCTTTAACAGCTGTCTGGTGTTCTTTCCATCTCCCCATAAGTTAAAACATAGTTATAAATCCTTTTAATGGGTGTACTGTAGCTTTGATTTTACATTCTAACCAAGATGTTTTATGGCATGTCTGGGAATGCAGACCTTTCCAAATTCCTTGCCAAATATTAATTAGTAATTTTATAGCAAGGTTTCAAGGACCAAGGGAATACACTTTTAAAAAGAAATATTAAGGGGTCCCTGTCATCATATTTTGGGTTTTAACTCTGCAAAGAGTACTAAAATGAGCATTACATTTTCACCCATAAGGAAGTAAGGAACATGTTGCACTTTAGGCAAAATTTCAGTAAAAGCCTCTCCACTTGCATTCTCTTCCCACGTTTATCAAATATTCTCTTGATTCTCTCTGCTATGAATCTATCTTCAAACATTTTACCAACTAGCTTCAATGCGGACTTTTAGCAAAATTAAATACATGCTACTAAACTACCTCTATCTTATTCAGTATCAAGAAATTCTACTTTGTACTCAAAACTTTTTGTTTCTGCGGTGATAAAATCCTGTTTTGTTCCATGAAATCTTCCCCGAATCTTTACCTCCTCCTCCTCTTTCATACATGATGTGATCAACTCCAAATTACTCTCCATTTTTCCTCAAGGAAGCCTTCCCCTTCCATCCAGGGAAGAACTGTTCTCATTATTATTAGTTCTTATAGAGCACCCCAAGTTTTCATCAAAGAATATAGTAGATGTTCGTCTTTATCACTAGATTCTAAGATCTAAGGGGAGATTCTTGATCACTTTTGCTCATATTGGAATTACCAAGAGTTAATATATTACATAGCCTATAGTAGCCACATTAATATAGTAGGTGTTCGTCTTTATCACTAGATTCTAAGATCTAAAGGGAGATTCTTGATCACTTTTTTGCTCATATTGGAATTACCAAGAGTTAATATAATACATAGCCTATAGTAGCCACATTTATAGAGTGAATGAATAAAGTATATATGTTTTGATTGCTCGACAATATGGTTTCTTTACTGACATCTTCCTTTTTTTATAACTAAATGTCGGCTTTCCTATAGTAGCTGTGTTTAGAACTAATTCCTTAAATCCACATTTACCATAATTTCTTTTAAAAACTATAATGATAGGTATCTCCAGCTTTGTTATATATTATAAATCCACTGTTTAATTGGCTAAGATTCCTAAAAAGCATCACCAACATAATATGTAAAAAAATATTTTTGATTCGTGTTCTCCAAAATTTACTCCTACCCTAGAATTTCCCACTTAAGCAAATGGTATTTCTCTTCACCCAGTTACTCACGTGAAAAGCTTTAGAGCTGTCATGTTAACTCATGCTTTCTCTCACTTTCCATCCAAGCCATCAGAAAATACTAGTGGCATGCTCTTCATATATTGTCCACATATGTGCTTTTTTTCCCTTTCATCTGTACCAATAATACCCTAGTCCAAGCAAGCATTAAATCTCTCCTGGAGAAGTGCTTAGCTTCCTAACTCATCATATGCTTCAAACTCTTGCATCACCAACCCCTGACAGTTGATTCTTCCAAAGCAGCTGGAGTGAATCTTTTAAAACCTAAACCTAATGGTGTTACTCCTTTGCTCAAATTCTCATCATTCCTAAAATAAAATATAGCTATTGGCTTATACATTTATGGATGGTCCTACACAAAAGATGAGAACACTAATTATTATTGTTTTATTAATTTTTTTGGTTTGCAGAGAATTTACCATGATACATGTATCATGAAAATGTTATTTTTATATACTTCATGTAGCAAAATGACTGCTTCATTCAATATAAGATGTGCAGCTTTACTTTGTACTTGCATTTTCTTCTCTAATTCAAACTCCTATCTCTTAAATATTTTCTGTGTTTTGAGATTTAAGCAAATCAGGAAATTACACATATGTTCTTAGAAATATCATGTCACTTTATCACCAAGAAATCTCCTGTCCATTTCAGGCTCTCCGTTTCTGGTGTTCATTTATACACCGAATTACTTTTAATTTTTCTTTGTCTTATAGAATAATTTGCTTAAGGTTGTTTTTGCATACATTGAAGGTTGTGTGGTCCTGGAAAGGGCTATTTTAATGTACTTCTGTCATATTTAGCAGAATGTTCTTCCATGTACCCTGATTCAGGAAAGGGACTTGAGTTGTTGGATACCTATATTTTTCTAAATATGAGTTCTGAGGAATCAGAAAGGGTTATGTGAGCAAATTATTTTGGTGTATATTACCTTAAGTAAAGTTAAATAAGTCATTTTATTGTAGGACTTTTCATCTTCTTTAATATACTAACATGCTTGAGTATGTCATGATGTTGTTCACATCTTGGTGGAATAGGATTCGTCCAGATACACTACTTGACTCAAAAGGCAACTATGGACAAAAAGTTAACACAACACTTAGACATTTTAGCAAACATCTGAGAAGTAAAGCAAAACAACACAAAATCGTCTCTTAAAGAATGATCCATAGGCTATGGAGCTGTGTTTGATGGTCTTGTTCTGGTATTACTATGGTGATGCCAAAGTTTCCAGAACAAAGTACGGGAGGCATGACTCTTCAATTAAACTTAGTCTTAATAAAATCTGTTCATCTATCCTTTCAACATATGTTTGAGTTCCCAATATGCATAGTGCCAGTTATGCTGCAATGAAGAAGTAGAGTTGTGGGGAAAGATTTTAAAAACCTGTTTACACAATTTTTAATGTAACCATAACTTAAGTACGGGAAAGATAGATTTCGTATAATGTTTCCTTTTATATGAATTTAAAGTATTTCTACACTCTTTATTTTTTCATATTATAAAATACAGTGTGATCTATATACTTATACATATGATATTAAGAATGTTCAATGCTTGGGGCCAGCCCAGTGGCGCGGCAGATTAGTTCGCGCTTGGCAGCCCAGGGTTCGCTGGTTCGGATCCCGGGCGCCCGCCGATGCACTGCCTGTCTGCCATGCCGTGGTGGCGTCCCATATAAAGTGGAGGAAGATGGGCACGGATGTTAGCCCAGGGCCAGTCTTCCTCAGCGAAAAGAGGAGGATTAACAACGGATGTTAGCTCAGTGCTGGTCTTCCTTGCAAAAAAAAAGAACGTTGAATGCTTTATTGCAGTATTTGATATTTTCAAGCAATATCTACACTCAAACTATTCTAATTTGATGTTAAATTAGACATAGTTTTTCACAGGAAGTTTAATCAAGATTCTAATTTTAGCTGTTCAAACATTAAGATATTTTCCCATTTAACAAAACTATATTTGGTTTGGCAACATTAACTCATAATTTATTGTATATCCAAACAGAATGTGAGATGTAATGATATCACTTTGGTATTTTGCACCTTTCTAAACTTTTCAAAGCAATATGCCATGTGTGCTATAGGATGAGGGTAGGAAACATTCCTGTTTTATTCCAAAATCAAAGGTAATGCAAATGGTCTTTCATCTTCCTTTGAGATGAAATAGAAAAATCCATGCTGATGTCACAGGACTGTATAATAAGTATTTTCTTAATTTAAAGTTGTGAAAAATTATTTAGCATAGTAAATGATATAGACTGAGTTGTTTCCCCTCAAAATTCATATTTTGCAGCTCTAACCCCAAAGGTAACTATTTGGAGATGGGAAGTAATTACAGTTAAATGAGGTCACAAGAGTGGAGTCCTAATCCAATAGAACTGGTTTCCTTATAAAAAGAGGAAAAGACACCAGAGATCTCTCTCTCTTTGCAACTGCATAGAGGAGAGATCATGTGAGGACATGGTGAGAAGGTGGCCCTCTACAAGCCAGGAAGAGAGGCCTCACCAGATACCAACCTTGACAGCACTTTCTTGGACTTCTAGCTTCTGGAACTGTGAGAGGATAAATTCCTGTTGCTTAAGCCAGCCAGGTCTGTGGTATTCTGTTATGGTGGCACTAGCTGACTAACCTAGTAAGTGATTCAGTTAATCAGTTATCTAAATATTTGATTAGAGATGGTCATTCAATTGCAGTACTTTTTGGAAGGATAAATATTCGATATTAGGTCCCTTAAAATTTTGTCAAAATATACCCAAATTACATATATAGGTATATGTTCTTTCCGTTTCACAAGTAATATACTTCCTAAAAATGATCACGTTCTCCTGATAAGTGCTGGGAATGAAAAGTACTGTATTTCCTCTTAAATTTTACTGGTCTATAGTCCATAATATATTGAAGAGTTTTTCTCATTTATTACAGTTCAAATAATGTGATTTTAAATACACTTATGCAGGAACAACTAATAAGTAATAATTAAAAGAAATCATATGCAACTCTTGAAACAGTTTCTTAATTGCAACCCATTAAACTAAATTGCAGCATATTATCTCTATTATAATACTCAAAATAGAATTTTGTAATGGTCTTTCTGTCACTCTTCCATACATTTTAGCATTAATTTATAATATCTGCTATTAAAGTAACTTTTATAATCAAGTAGCCTGTATGTAATAAATCATAAAGCATATCTAAGTTGTTTTTAAATCTCAGAAATTAGTGGTGGGATAATGGTTGAATTTTTAGTCAATATTAATAGCTCACTTAAGGTTATAAGAGCCAAACTAGATGAATGTGATTATTATCATTTGCATAGGCTATTTTAAATCAACTTTTATGTTTGTAATAATTCATGCTACAGTACTTTAATATGCTATATTGCTAAGAAAAAAAAAGATTCTACTAAAATTACAAAGTAAAAATGCTATACTAAAATGAGGCCTTATCTCCCATTATAAGTAAAGTCTCAGGCGTTTAAGTGGAAATCACAAATATTCTGATATAACTCTATCTTGTGAGTTGGCTAGACTACTAAGTCTAGTAAGCATATGTTGAACTTTCTATTTATCCTAAATACCAATAAAATTATGCAATGACTAGGGAAATTATAGATGCACATTTACAAGTAGAAGCCATTATCTCTTAGTGAGTTTTATATGTGTTATGACAGTGAAAAGCCAGTGTTGACTACTGAGAAAGCAATCAAGCAATGGAAAGCAGAGACACCATCAAACAAAGAATGCAAATTTTGAATGGGTTTTTAATTGTCTTAAATAGTTTACTAAATAAAGAGCCAAAGTTGCTCGTACATATAAAGACAGTCTTTATCCACATTTTCTATCTCTGCCAGCAAGTTTCCTCAGGATAAGGATCATATCTTTTAGTTTGTTTATGGTCGAGTGTTTTATAAAGATGCTTTATTGCAAATGATAGCATAATTGAGATTATCCTTAATGTGTACATTAATATTTTTGAAAAATCCAACTGCAAGTTATATCATGATATCACCATTTCTTCATGTTTTATCCCTTTCAATTTTGTCTTCCACTTCTCCAAGGAAATACGATTAATTTGATGTGAACTTTTCCCCTTATAGTCTTTCCCACCCTCTACACATGTCTAATCAATTCCTGATCTTTATGACAAAGGGTTGATTGTGAAGACACGTGTTCCTTTGTTTTCAGCTTAATCTGTAGTAACTGTTTGTATTCTGGGTTTTTGGTGTGTGTGTTTGTGTACGTGCATGCTCAAAAACCCAGTTAAATATCTTTCTTTTAAAAAGGCAAACACATAAAGATAAACAAAAAAGCCTTTTCTATCCTTATTTCCCACTTTAATGAAATCCTTTGCTCTCCATTTACCTACAGCCAATCAATTACACTGTGCTCTCCCTTCTCTCACTTCCCCTTTCCCCCTCAGTCTACTACACGGTCTTCCATCCCATCACATGGATGAAACTACTGTAGATAAACTCACCAAGTGGAAAATCCTGGCTTTATCTTCTTAGATTTCTCTTGTGGCATTTGATGCGGTTAATCATTTTCTCCTTGTTGAAATACAAAACTTCTAATATATACATGATGCCACTCTCTTACCACTCTGTCTCAGTTTACTTTATAACTCTTAGTGTCCTTTTATTTTTCACATTTTGCTGCTTCTTTCTGTCTTGACTTAAGTAATGTTGTTGTCTGGAGATCCAGCCTTAGTTCTCTTGGCTTAACACTTTCTCTGAGAGATTCAACCAGTTCCTACCCATGGCTTTAGTTTCTAATTATTGCCTGTTTTCTCCTATTACCCTTGACAAAGCCACCGTCATCACACACCTGGACTATTCAAGTACGGAGTAGTATTGATTATTGAGTATCCTCCTCATTTGTCTTCCACATTCCACATTGATTCCGTCTCAAATTTCTATACACAGTAACCAGGAACATCTTTTTAAAACTATAAATCAGATCAGGACAAATACTTGCTTGAAATACTCGGATAGATTCTCATGGTACTAAACATAAAATCCAACCTCCTTACCTTGGTCCTCACTGCTGTAGTGGAGGCTATGGTGCTCCACGTACCCCTCTTCAAACATAGGTCCCTATTCCCTCAGCTACTACCAGCATAGGCCCCTCACAGCTTAGCCCCTCTCCAAAAATTGCCTTCACTCAAAGAAAGCCACCTCACTGAAGATTATGGCCTCTGTGGGGGAAGCCCACCTTCAACTGCAGGTATATAAAGGCCTGGCCCCTTTGCCGCAAGCCTGGCCATCCCAGCTCCACAGCTCCTCACAGAACCCCTGATAGCAGTTCACCTCCTCACTCTGTACAAGTCTATCTCCTTAACTCCTCTACACGTGCTATACTTCAGTTCAACTCCCCATGACTTCCTGCATTTGAATCTCTCTTTCGTGAGAACCGGAACTAAAATATCTATTCTGAGTTCACACACCACACAGATTTTTACCTGTCTTACTACACTGTTCTCATTTTTTTTTCTTGCCTTAGCAAGAATATTTCCATTTACACTTGCTTCTACCTGGAAGAAGTTTCCTTCTATCTTCATTGTTTAGGTCTCAGTTCCAATGCCACCTCCACAGAGAGAACCTCCTGTAGTCAGTCCATTCCTTCATCGTCTTTTTTTCATATTCTACCACTTGGAAAAATTTTATTTGTCTCATCCTCTCTGAATTTATCTTGTTTATTTCTTTGTGTATTATTACTTTCTTTTTGAAATAGGATGTCAGCTTCCAGCGGAAAGGGAATCTACCTCTCTTGTTTGCCACTAAATATAACATAGGGCAGTCATGTCTTACTTACTTTGGGCTTCTGTAACAGAAGTATATATAACACAGTGAGTGACTTAAATAACAAACAATTATTTCTTACAGTTGAGACTGGAAGTCCAAGATTAAGGTGCTGGCAGATCCAGTGACCTCTGAGGGCCCTCCTTCTGGTTTGCAGATAGCCATCTTCTGGTTGTATCCTCAGATGGTCGGGGGGGCTTGTTCCTATCTCTTCTTATAAGGGCACTAGTCCATCGTGCAGACTTCATTCTCATGACCTAAGTGCCTCCCAAAGGCCCACCTCCAAATACCATCACATTAGGGATTAGAGTTACAACATATGAATTTTGGAGGGACAGAAACATTCTGTCCATTGCATAGCAATGCATAGATTTCCCCTTTCATCCACTGCCACTCCCTTTCTCAGATGCTATTCTATAGTTCCAGTAATTATCAGGATTTCCTCTCACATATAAACCTATGGTTTCCTTTGCTTGCAATGCCTTTCTTCCTATTCACCTGGAAAATTCTTAAGACCTCTCTACTACTTTTAGAGACATTTCCTGATTTCTCCAGATTTATGACTCTTTTCTCTGTGACTTAATAGGATTTTGTTTAAATTCCCTTTACTTATTCTTTGGCAAGTCTATCTCCTTCAGATACTTGTAGATATTAAGGCAAGGATTGTGTCTGATTCATCGTTGTTTTACCAGTGCCGAGTACCGTGTTTGGCACTTATATTGCACTCATAAAACACTGAGAGAATAAATGAATATACAATGAATGAGGAGTGTGGCAGGGTCAGAGGGAGGAATGTAAGATAAGAACTTGATAAGATACATTTTAGTCTCAAGAGGTTGTAAAAATAATGTCAGGGGAATACAGAAGATGATTTATGATCAAATAAAAATGAATGTAGTTATTTGGGTTGAAGGGATGGTCAAAAGATTAGTAGTGTTTGATTTAAACTTCAACAGCTACATACCAAGGTATAAAGGGATGGTATTTAAAATTTATTTTTAAAGGGCATTAAAGTTAGTATTCCTTGGAAAATTCCACAATAAAGGCAAAATTGGATATTTCAAATTAATAAAAGTAAAAAATTATAATGGAATAAGTATTAGGAATATACATTGTGATATTGTGTCATTTGTTTTTATATGATTATTCATTTCAGGAAAACCAAATAATCTTTACTTTCTGATCTCTGTTTTACCTAATATGAGAATATATTATGATTAATTAATGTCTCAAAAGATGTTTTCAATATCAATATTTTTTGTTTCCAAATTTTGGCCTATAGTTAAATGGGGAGAATCTGTTATCATGATATTTCTCCAATGCTTTAGTATCTCTATATTAGCATATCTCATCTCATCGCTGTTGTGATGAAAACGCATTTAAAATCAATTAAACATTGGAGAAAACAAAACATATGGAAAATCATATTGTTGAATATTTACATAGCTTATTGGTGGAGAAAAATGTTCCAGGCACAAAAAAATGAATAAAACATAAGGAAATATTAATTGATTTACTCTTTAAATGTTTTCTTAAAAAACACAAATAGAATTAAAATAAAATATGTGTGTATGTATATTTAAAGAGGTAAATTAATGTATAAACAATTCTTAAAATTGTAAAATGGAAATCTTAGTGTTAAGTTGTAGGTATTAAATGTGTAAAATATCAGAATCAAATATTAATGGTTTCAAATACACAGGTTCACTACCTTTCTAGCTGTGGCTTTCTACCTTTCTAGCTGATGCAACTTAGGGAAGTTTCATCATTTCTCTTAGGTTCAGTTCCTCTTAGGTAGATTGGGGACTGCAATAGTAGATGTATAATATGGGTGTGAAAGATGAAAGAGATGATAATGCAGGCGAGATGCTTAGCCTGGTGCTTAGTTCATGATTATAATCATTATTAAAGTTATCATTATTCCTGGACAGTATATAGGAGAAACATAGCTTTAAGAATACAGCTCTGCTGGATTGCATTTTGATAATTTATATTAAGTAGTAAAACGTGAATATTTTGGCCAAGCAAGTCCATCTGAAGTAATTATTTAAATTATAGTCACTATAAATAAATACAATGTTTGGACTTGCCAGTTTACACACAAATCATATACTTTGAACTTGTTCATGTCTAAAGTAAGCAGTAATTGTAGATGAACAGCTTCAACAAACTTAGATGATCTGGAATTTTACTTTTTCACAACCACACTGAATACTGACACATTAGAGTTTATAAACTATGTTTTCAGAACAAAAATTCATGAAGGGGTCAGCACTATCTGGTGTCAACCAAAAAATATTCAATGAGTAAAAGAATATAATTTTGCTGAAAATTCTACAGTATAGAATCTGAAGTGAAAAGATTTACCGTTTGTCATTCTTTAAGTTAGAATAATGCAGTTAACCCTCTTCACTGTGCCTCAAAGAAATTGTCACAAACATATTATTGCAGATGATATAGAATCATCTCTATTTTTTGAAATATAACTGCTCTGAAGATGTAGGGTGCAAGAAGGACATTACAGAGGACAACATATTTGGAAATTAACAGAAATAGAGAGAAGGTAGAGCACGATATAGTTATATAAATGGACTGAAAAGCTCAAGAAGTTGAAATAACTAGAAGGGGCTCAAGAAGTTGAAATAACTAGAAGGGGAAAAGTAAGAAAAGCAGAAACAGTGAATAAACACATGCCAAAATATATATTATTAAAATTATAATTCTTATATCTAAAATGGAATGAAAACATCTAGAAGGTTATTTCTTTCCAGCTGCATATAGATCTGATTTCATTCTTTTAAAGGCATATCCATAAAAATAGCATTTGTTTCCACCCTAAGTTGCAGAGACTTAGACTTGCTTTGCAGACCCCGTGAGGGAAGGGAAGATGACCTGAAGGGGAGAAGGACTGGATATAGTGTTCTTTTGTTTATAACCAGAGTTCAAAGCCATGCACCAAAATTGAAAATCTGATCAACCAGATCTGGTAATGTTGACCTCCCTACCCACCTCCCATCTAGGGAAGAGAATTGAAAATTTAAAAAAAGCAATCTAACTACAAAAAGCAATTTAACATCGGTTTCTAGCTTTCACCCAATAATGGAGAAGTTTGGGTTCACAGAACTTTCCCTACTACGGGCATATAATGCTTTGAATTTTAACCTGAAGGATTTTCAATAAATCACAAACCTAAGAGGAAAAAATTCCAGTGCAATGAAATATAATAGGTAATAAATTCCCATATACATTTATAAATTTCCCATGAAGAGGTTTTTTTATTATTAGCTATTTAATCTCATTTCTGTATAAGTATTATTTTAACTCAAGTTTTGAAATCTTAAGAGCTTCTTGTTGCAAATTACCTCTCTTGATTGTTGCTATTGATTCAAAACATTCAGAGACAGTCTACTTGTTTTATTCAACATTCCACCCATTATTGTCTTTGCCAGTTTTTTTTTAATTTCTCATCAATATATAGCAAGATTTATTGCTGAATAGCAAATAGCTAAAATAGAACAAAGCATGCATTTTCTGATGTAAACATGTTAAAATAGTATTCATGTAAAGCATCTCTTTTAAACTTAGGTTTGTCTTAAAAAATATACTAATTACTGGATGGAAAGCCATTGTAAAAGAGGAGTAACAGGTATTATTATCAGATATAGTTACTACATAATGGACAAAGTAGAGTGGATAATTCCCACTCTAATTTTTATGGTTTGTATTTAAAATTTTTTACTCTTTACCTATAGTATACATTACTCAAGGGTGTGTACTGAGCTAAAAGCCATATCTTTTTTTTTTCATGAGGAAGATTAGCCCTGAGCTAATATCTGTGCCAATCTTCGTCTATTTTGTATGTGTGTCACTGCCACAGCATGGCTTGTTGAGTGGTGTAGGTCTGTGCCTGGGATCTGAATCCATGAAGATGGGCCACTGAAGTGGAGTGTGCCAAACTTAACCACCACACCACCAGGCCAGCCTCTAAAAGTCATATCTTTTGATGCCAAGTTCAAGGATCTTAGGTAAACCATGTTTTTTACATAAAACATTTCTTTTTCTGCAAATGATGATGATGATGATGATTTAAAAGCACAAGGGATAAGAGATTGGTAAAATACTATAATGCTCTGTACAAGAATAAAGATAAGGAGCATAATAGATGACTAAGTAAAATTGAAAACACAGATAGAAATTAACAAAGTACAAATAAATTTAGTTAGAAGCATGAATAATATATTTTTAGATTTATTAGCATAATAGTTTTCTTGTCCTAGTAATTGAAAGGTGCACAAAGGGGATATTTTTGGAATTTTCAAAATTCTATGTCACCCACATCATATGTGCAGTAAAATTCTGGTTTTTATTCAGGTAAATGAAGGATTAGGAGTTAGCCACAGATAGAAAATAATATTGATTACATATATAATACTCTGCCTAGTTGAAAAATGTTCATTTGTTTTTCAGTTGTTTTGTTTAGAGTCCTAAACATCACACTTAATTCTTTTATTGATTTGTCTAAATTTTTAAATTATTTTATCCATGCAGAGATCGAGACCAGTGGGAAAAAATAAAAGCTTCATTTGTACAGATACAAATTTCAACTCTAAAAAGAGGGAATACCTTTTTAAATCATTTCAACAGAAAAAAATTTGTGTCCTCAGGTCAGGACTGTGGCAGCCTTGGTTGTGCTAGATTGAATAACTTGCCCTTCACTTTTTATCTGTGTCTATAATTTGATTATCATTAAATGAACCAGAAAACAAATTTGCTACAACAATGAAAAGCCACAGGCTAGTATGTCAGTCTTTTAATAAGATTTATTCTTTAATAGATAGATATACAATAAGAAAAAAAAATCAAAATAAACATTCTCATTACACAGCTTCAGGTCACAGACTGAAAATTGGAGAAACAAACGCATTAAGTCCTAATGCCTACAACATCTAAAAAGTTTTATAATAATGTGATAGTATACACCTGGGCAAACTCTGGAAAGGACTTTGGAAAAGCTTGGGAATCCTCCTGGTGGCACAAAATCGGTGACCTCAGCTCCATCACCCTCTGCGTTCAATGTCTTCAGTTCCCTAGAAGGATGTGAGGGAGGGACTGGTAATTTCCTTCTGGTGGTAGTCAGCACAATAGCCATGACTGTCACTTGAGTCCTCTGGTAAGTCAAGCATTGGCAGATTCTGCTCTTTGGTGGACTTGGGTATCTTGTCTCCAGGTTTCATTGCTCTTATTTTATACTATTGTCACCTATTCTTCTGTGTTTATTTCCGTAACATTTTGCCTCTGCCTCTTGTAGCCACGGTCCCTAGCACAATCACATTATGCATTTACAGCATACACTGGGCCTTTGTGGGAACTGACAACAAAGGATTCCCCTCTGTGGTGATCATTCTGTAGAAACAGAATGGACTCCTACCCCAATTTGGTTTGGATATTTAGACTGATGACAACACATGTGCATCAAGAGGAAATAAATACATTTATTGTAACTCAGATAAAGAAGACTATTGTGGCTCCCAAGCAGGACTGAAAATGGATTGAGAGAGTCAGGAAATGAGACTGACCTGGGAGTTTTATGGTAATTAATGTGTTTGGCCAGAATAAGGGTTCTCTGTGGGCAAGGCATTGTGTGGCTTGATCTTCCACCTGTACTAAAGGAGGAGCACCCAGGATTTCTTATCAGCTTGCCCAGATGTGGGATGAGAGGGAAAAGGGGACTGGAGTGATTGAAATTTGTCACCAGTACAACATCAAAAAATAGACACCCTTTATTATATTCCATGAAGGAATAAACTTGAAAAAATGCCTGTCTGGAAAGGCCTATTATGAAAAGGCATGATTTCCTTCAGCATGATGCAGTCTCACAGGATGCACGGTATGAGTAGTAGCACTGGTTGGAATTTAATCCCTAATCCCACCACTTGTCAGTGACTTTGGGAAGAGCACAACCTGTATGGCCATTCATGGAATGCGTGGATGGAATGCTGAAAGAACATGGCTTTTAAATAAGAGAAGGATGAGGGCCTCATGGGCTGATTAATGAGATTTGAGATAATTCCATGGGAAATGGCAGCAACATGTTGAACACATTGTGTGGTCAACAAGGCAGTAAATGATTCTTTACTTTATTGCATATTAACAAGAAGGAATTCAGGGGAGGGTGTCAGGGAGAGTTTTGGAATGTAGGTTCCAAGATAGCTGCACAAATATTCTCATGATTATTGCTAATACTCCTCCAAGTATGGACACTTTCTCACCATCTGTGGTCTGCTTCAGGTTGATCTCATTGTAAAAAGTGGTACTACGATTTGTCTTAAATAAGCAGAATATTCCATCCCTTTCAGATATCAGTTACAGAGACATACATTTACGCTAAGCATTAAAGGACAAAAATTTGTGACTACTATGGATGGAAACCAGGTAAATCATTAGAACTCTGGCTAGGTTGCTTTGAATTTGAGAGGTCAGAGAGATTAATACCCACTAAGAATGAATGGCAATACCTCCACCTTTGTTCTTTGTTTCTCAGTAGTTCTTTAGCTATTCAGGGCATTTTGTTGTTCCATACAAATTTTAGGATTTTTTGTTCTGTTTCTGTGAAAAATGTTGTTGGAACTTTCATAGGGATTGCACTAAATCTGTAGATTGCTTTAGGAAGTATGAACATTTTAACTATTCTTCCAGTCCAAAAGCACAGAATATCTTTCCATTTCTTTGTGTCTTCTTCAATTTCTTTCAATAATGTTTTATAGTTTTCAGTGTACAGATCTTTCACCTCTTTGATTAAGTTTATTATGAGGTATTTTATTCTCTTGGTTGCAATTTTAAATGGGATTGTATTCTTAATTTCTCTTTCTGCTACTTCATTGTTAGTATTTAGAAATGAAACTGATTTTTGTATGTAAAGCTGGAGGTATCACACTCCCTGATTTCAAAATATACTACAAAGATAGAGTAACCAAAACAGCATGGTATTGGCACAAAAACAGACACACAGATCAATGGAATAGAATCAAAAGCCCAGAAATAATCCCACACATCTATTGACAGCTAATTTTCAACAAGGGAGCCAAGAACATACAATGGAGAAAGGAAAGTCTCTTCAACAAATGGTGTTGGGAAAACTGGACAGCCACATGCAAAAAAATGAAAGTAGACCATTGCCTTACACCATACACAAAAATCAACTCAAAATGGATTAAAGACTTGAAGGTAAGACCTGAAACCATGAAATTACTAGAAGAAAACATAGGCAGTGTGCTCTTCGACGTTGGTCTTAGCAACATATTTTCAAGTACCATGTCTGACTGGGAAAGGGAAACAATAGAAAAAATAAACAAATGGGACTACACCAAACTAAACTCTGCTGCACAACAAAGGAAACCATCTACAAAATGAAAAGACAACCGAACAATTGGGAGAAAATATTTGCAAACCATATATCTGATAAGGGGTTAAGCTCCAAAATATATAAAGAACTGATACATCTCAACAACAACAAAAATGAACAACCCAATTTAAAAAATGGACAAAAGACCTGAACAGACATTTCTCCAAAGAAGATATACAGATGACCAACAGACACATGAAAAGATGTTTAACATCATTAACTCTCAGGGAAATGCAAATCAAAACTATAATGAGATATCACCTCAAGCCAATCAGAATGGCTACAATTAACAAGACAGGAAACAACAAGTGTTGGAGAGGATGTGGAAAAAAGAGAACTCTCATACACTGATGGTGGGAGTGCAGACTGGTGCAGCCACTATGGAAAACGATATGGAGATTGATCAAAAAATGAAGAATAGAGCTACCATAGGTTCCAGCTATTCCACTGCTGGGTATTTAGCCAAAGAACATGAAAACACCAATACGTGAAGATACATGCACCCGTGTGTTCATTGCAGCATTGTTCACAGTAGCCAAGACTTGGAAGCAACCTAAGTGCCCATCAAGGGACAAATGGATAAAGAAGATGTGGTGTATATACACAATGGAATACTACTCAGCCATAAGAAACAATGAAATCCAGCCATTTGTGACAACATGGATGGACATGAAGGGTACAATGGTAAGCAAAATAAGTCAGAGGGAGAAGGTCAAAGACTGTATGATCTCACTCATAAGTAGAAGATAAAAATAACAACGAACAAACACATAGATACTGAGACTGAATTGGTGATTATCAGAGGGGAAGGGGGGAGGGAGGAGGGCAAAAAGGATGATTAGGCACATGTTTGTGTTGAGGGCTTGTAATTAGTATTTGAGTGGTGAATATGATGTAATCTATGCAGAAACAGAAGTATAATGATGTACACCTGAAATTTACACAATGTTGTAAACCCATGTTACCAAAATAAAAAAAAAAAATTTAAAAAAGAAAGAAAAAATTGAAAAAAAAAGAAAAGAATGAATAGCAATAGTTGGGGAACCTTAAGCTCAGCCCCTCCTGTAGTCTACTGCACTGGGCCTTAATGGCCCATTAAAAATGTCAACTAAAGGCCTCAGCATTGTTTTTAGTGCATTCTGACTGCTAGAAAGAGTTTTTCCCCTTTCAGGAAGATGTCCTTGTGATAGACAAACTTATGTGAAGTTGGCTAGTAGTAGGGCTCTTATTGACCTAAATTGGATTTAAAATGCTAATGAAGGTGATAACTAGAAAATAAGAAACTCACCAAATATAGTTCCTATAGTTAACAATACTGTATTGTATACTTAAAATTTTACTAAGAGGGTAAATCTTACATTGTGTTCTTATCTCAAACAATAATAATAAATTTAAAAGCCTGGGAGAAAACTTTTGGAGGTGATGGATATGCTTATGGCATAGATTGTGGTGATAGTTTCACACATGTATACATATTTTCAAACTCATCAAGTTGTATACATTAAATACATATAGATTTTTTTGCGTCAATCCTACTTGAATAAAATGGTTTTTAACAAAAAGGAAATAAAAGAAACTCACCAAAAGATAACTAGATAAATCTAGATAAATTCTTACACCATTGAAAACTCTCCTAGCTTTTACATTAAAATCAGGTGAGAATTTAAGAGATGTTGTATTGGCAAAAGGGCAGTAGATGCACCGGGAAAAGTTTAGACTTCTTAAAAAAATTAACACCATGCAAGTCAAGACTGAGAAACCAACATACTCAAGTCCCCAGGTCCCAGCTAGAAAACAAAATGGCTCTGATAGCCAATGGGCTTGCATTCACAAGACCCATAGGACTGGAGCAAACAAAGAAGCAGCTTTCAATGAAGTGCAGGAACCCCTCTATAACTTGGAGTGGGTTATTGGGAGATGACAGGGAAAGCATACACTGGTTTCCCAGGTCTCTGGGGACAACTGTTGTTGGCCTCTAGATATGTGTTAAATTATAAGCATGACTCTCTGGAAGCAGCTTTCAAAGTATGTAGATAGATCCCTTTCCGGGAAAGACTGGGAGATGCGAATTTCTGCCTACTCCCTCTGCACTGAACCCTGAGGGTGTAGCGGCAGTGAGTGCTCTTGTGCCCTTTAGCAACTGCTCTTTTGTTTGCTATAGTTTTGTGGGTCCTGTGGCTGCAAGCCTTGTTAGCTTTCAGAGCTAGGAGTTTGGAGGACCCTTCCTTTGAGTGGTGTCCTTTAAAGTTGAGGTGCTAAATGTGGGGTTCAAACTGTTTGCTTCTCATGAGGTTGGAAGTTCCCTCCCAACTGTAGGGTGCTGTGCCCAGCTTGGGGTTTATGCGAGGGTGTATCTCAGCCTTTCTTATCCATTTTGATGTGGGTATTTTCTCATTCACCTGACATGTAGGAGCCACTCAGCTAGTTTCTGGATTTCTTTCAGAGGTAATTTCTCCATGTGTAGCTGTGTATTTAGTATGTCTCTGTTTTCTATTTCATCGGTTTCCTACACTGATTTTGTTCTCTCATTCCCCTTCTACTTGCTTGGGTTTAATTCATATTCCTTTCTCTGGTTTCTTAAGATGAAACTTATATGATTGATTTGAGACTTTTTTCTGTTCTTATATAGTTTTTTAAAGTTCTAAATTTTCTTTTAAGCTCTACTTTAGCTGGGGTTTATAAATTTCAACACATTGTTTTTGTTTTCATTCAGTTCAAAGTATTTTTTAAAATTTTTATTGTGATATATTTCTTTGACCCATGAGTTACATAGAAGTTTGCTGATTAACTGAAAAGTATTTTGAGATTTCCTAAATTTCTTTCTGTTGTTAATATATAATTTAATTTTATTGTGGTTGGAGGATGTTACCAAACTAGGTTCGTTTTTTCCTGTCGCCCAGAAAGCCAAACACCGAGACAATGAGATTGGAACAGAGAGAGGGTTTAATCACAAGGCAGCCAACTGAGGAAATGGGAGAATGAATCTCAAATCTGCCTTCTTGAAAATGGAGACTCAGGGACATTTATGGGGCAGGGTGGCAAGGTGGTCTGAAATGTGGAGATAGACGATTGGAGGTGGGGAGAGGTGAGGTAATGATGATCTGTGCAAGCGTAGTCAGATTTCATGCCTCTTCAGAGGATGCATGTTCACCAAATGGCAGTGTTAGCATGATCTGAGCATGGAGGTTTTAGCCTCTTGATGTCAAAAGATCACTTATTGGACATCTGCATGGGCCTAGTTGATGGGTTGGTGGTCCCAACCAGCCTAAAGTAGACAAGTGGTTCTAATTCCTGAAAATCAGCTCAAATACCCGTTACCATGGTGACCCAGGTGCTGGGGAACTATATCTATAGGAATCTACTGGAAGTCAGATACCATATTGCCTAAAGAGCATAGTTAACAATGGGTGGGTAAGTTATAATCAGTAAGTGCAGAAAGGAAAAAATACTTTAGTTACTAACTACTTAATTATCAATGACTAACTCTCTACTAGTTTCAGATATACTTTGAAAGAATTAAAACATTTTAATTTATTTATACTTATTTTATGGCCTACTATATACCTTTCCTGGAGAATGTGTTATGTGTTATTGAAAAAAAGTATTTGCTACTGTTGGGTACAGTGCTCTATTTAAAAATAAATTTAGTAAGGATGCACATGTCCAAGCCATCACAGAGACTGGTGAAAATGAGAATTTTGGAGGCAGATTGACACAGATGCAGAACCAGGAAAGTGGAGTTTGGACACATGGAAACATCAGAGAATCATTTGAATTTTATAAATCATGTTTTCCTTACCTATAAAATAGCAATAATAATAAATATACCTTGACTAAATAATGGAATTATATTAGAATCAAATTGTGTGTTTGTGTTTATACGTTAAGGTGTTTGGTTAATTAGGAATTAACTAAACACATGTACTATACATTTATTACTAATTTCAGATAAAATAAAACTAATATTTTTTGTGTGTGTGTGAGGAAGACTAGCCCTGAGCTAACATCCATTGCCAATCCTCCTCCTTTCTTCTGAGAAAGATTGGCCATGGGCTAAGATCTATGTCCACCTTCCTCTACTTTATATGGGACGCAGCCACAGCATGGCTTGACAAGTGGTGCATCAGTCCACACCCGGGATTCGAACCTGTGAACCCGGGGCCACAAAAGCAGAGTGCGAGAACTTAACCACTATGGCACCAGGCCGGCCCCCACAACTAATATTGTTATAAATGTCTCTTCAGCTATTCAAATGTTAAACCCCCAATGTTACTCACTCTAATTCAATACCACTTAAAGAGAATTTATGTATAAATCTCTACATAGTGAACATATTTAACCCAAGTTGAAATTATAATGACTACACCAATAAAAAAATGATGAAGTACACATTTGAGAGCATACAAACTATTCTATTTTGCCCTTCAATTCACAGCTTGACCAAAAATTTTAGGAAGAATGTTATCTGTCTGGATTTTTACACCTGTGTTTTCAATATTTTAAAGTAAAATATTATTTTAAAAATAATATTTTAGCTCTCAGATTTGGCATATATTCTGTACTCCATTCTTAACCATCCCCTAGCTCTACATCTTGTACCTAAATGTAGCAGTACACTCTGCCTCCCAAAATAAAGAACTTAGATAGAAGACTGGCTTTGTAACGTACCTTAATTATATTCTCTCTAAATGATCTCAAGGCTGCTTTCCATCACTTAATTAAATCCTATACAGCAGCATTAAAAATGGTGTACAGAAAAAGGCAACTGACTAGAATGGGTGAATTCTTTTTCGTCTGCTGCTTTTCTCAGGACACATTGCTCATCTCAAGATTTCAGTAAAATAAGAATCTCAGTGTAGTATGAGAAGGAAAGAAATTGGTCAGGTTAAGCAAAGCTAGCAGTCAACTGTTACCCTGACTGGAAGTTGTTATAATCACAAAACAAAATAATTCATTTTCAATCCTAACTAAGCATAGCAAGATAGCTAACACTGTCATGTAAACCATTGAGATGATCTGAATTCAACTAAAAGAATGTACATTGCTGTATCTCTTTGATATATTTCCAGTATCCTAGGTTTCTTTTCCTTCTTTGTGCCTCCTTTTTTTAATCAGAAAAAATTCATATCTGCATGCAGAATTACTGCATGACCTTCCTTACTAAATCTTACAGTTCTTTACTAAACCTGAAAATATTATCCATAGTTTGGATTATATCTCTGTAAACATGAGTTCAAAGCCATAAATATATTTAACCTTGAAAATTATTCCTCAAAATATACAGATTCACCAAGTTTGCCTTCCTGCTTCCTTAGATATTATATATAAAGCCCGATCTCATTTATCTACTCTTAGTTTTGATGGTAATTAACTCAGTGACACCATGGAATTATCAAACAACAGAGAATATGATTTTTGTGTGCATGTGGAATAACTAAATGAAAATGTAGGTAAATGATAAGTCCAGGCATTTTTTCTTTTTGATATGTTATGGCTTTATCAAAATATACTTAAAATATAAAAAAAAAGGCCCCCCAAAACAAGAAAAAACATGAGCTCGAATTGGCTGTAATGTTATCCAATAGATGGCACTATACTCTTTGTGGTACATTACCGAATGTGATCAAGATAATTTGAATTGAAAATCTCTTCCAGTTTCTCTGTCAAATGGCAGATACAAAAAGTGGTCTTCAGGAAACACTGAGGAATGGGATATTTTTCATAATTCTTTGCTCTGTTTTACTTAAGGCAATCATGAATTTAATCCATAGAATTGGAGTTATTATAACTAATCAGCCTTAAAATATATAGTTTAACAGAAAGAACCATAGATTTTTTTATCAAAAAATATATTTCTCTTTCCAAAAAGCAGAATGGAAAATCTAAGTGTCATTTATTTGAACACTAATATTAGAAGCATTGTGTATATGTATATATTAAACATAATTAAAGAATGTGTGTAAATACAAGAATATTTGAAAAAACCATAGAATGTTTTTTGTTTTCATTTTATTTGTTATTTGGACACTAGGGTCTGACAGCTTATTTCTTTGCAACAGACATATGTAATGTTTGAATCATATGACACTATAATATTTATTAAATCTGGCCCAGATGTGGGTATTAATTGAGATTATTATATGTGTTCACAAACTCACCACCTAAATAAAAAAATACTTCATACCTTACACTTATCAACTTGATTAAATAAATGTGAACTGAAATTTGTAGATCATGTTTCGAGATCTAGAATTTAAAACCTAAAACTGGTTATAAAATTATTAAGATGGAATTTACATTCAACCCATACTGTTTGGAGTTAGAGATTTTATTCAGCATGTCAAACAAACCAAAAAAGGAATGATTGTTATAATTCTAACAGACTTTATTTTTCCCCTCCTTACCCCAGATCTCAGCATTCAGATGTTTTTGTAATCTGTGACTTTTTGCCACTTTTCATGATTTTCCAGATAAGCACTAGACTGAAACCAAAGTTCATCTTCTAATCTCATAGTAAAGTTCTATAATGATTACTCAAAATTAAAATAACAATAGAGTGTGATTGTCAGCATTGGGTGTTTGTAACATGAAAAAGTCCATTTTTCTGCACTCTTGAGTATTCTGAGGGCAGGGTGAGCCTACATTCTTATGTTTATAATCATGTAACCAGTCAAAATGTGATTCATCATTTAGAAAGCAAAGAAATGTAGAATTATTTGGAGTTAACATCCCTTGCATAACAACTGAAAACATGAGAGGTTGTTTTAACCAAACAAGAAACGAATCTGAATGAACATAAGATGCTGAAAGAATATAGTAAACAATGAAGATCATTGATCCTTGTAGTATAAATACAGCCAAACCTAAAAGATAAACATAATCCTCAGAAAATGTAATGTGAGTGCTAAATAAGGACTCCACAAAAGCAGTACAAAATACAAAGAAAACTTTACTAGTGCTCTAAAAGTAAAACTAGTAAATTACCTCATAAACTCATAGCAGTGGACATCGGAATTAAGAATGACACAAAGACCTTTTACTTGGGAAAGAGTGAGGAGAAGAGAGAGGACAAAAGTTATCATGGTCAAGGTATCATTTTAGTGGAGTAGAAGATGCCAGGGGAAAAGGATTATCATGATGGCAGAAATAAGTGATAACTTCTTTGTAATATAAGAAAGAACTATGCCTCTAATTATGGACATGTGAATGGAAGATAAGTATTAATTGAATAGACAATATACAGAATTACTTTCAAATAAACAGACAACAAATTGGAATGAATAGTAACATGATCAAACATAAAAAATGAGGAAATAAAAAATATGACTATTTTATAGAAACAAAAATTAACATGAGAAGAATACAATTGTGTACATCAGTCATTACACTAAATATGAACATGCTGGATTTTTCAGATAGTGATAATATGAAAGTAGCCATAATTTTTGTAAGAAAGGATATTTAAAGAAATGCAGTTTGAAACAGAGGGAAAGGAATATTAAGCAAAGGAAAATAGAATGCAGAAAGAGACAAAGAAATATTGAAAGAATTTTTCAGGTAAAAAGGGCCACTTCTAATCAACACACGCAATGAAGTCCTAGCCTCAGAGAGAGATAAAATAGGCAATACCCCTAAAAACAAAACAAAAAACACTCCATGTTGTTGATACATACAGACTTTCACATTTCATTAATAAAAAATATATAATTTTTCAGTTTCTTAAAGAATATTTGATTATCTCGGTAATAGGCAAACCTAAACAAACTGAATGAAAATAGGGGATGAATTTTTCCTGGTGGGATAGTTGCCCTTTTTGATGTAAAGCCAAGACATTGCTGGGGTCAAGCAGGCTATGTTTTTGAGTATATCATTTACATTTCTGATCAAGAACATTTGGGTCCTTCCTATATTGTTAGTTGTTGAGTATGGGCTGACCCACTACAAATGGGAATTTCAAGCCAGAGAGTAAAAAGAACCCTGCTGATCAGGTAGTCAGTTTCAACAAGGGCTCAGAAGCAAGCTAACAGTTGCTTTATAAAGGTAGTGCACCTGCTAGCCACGTCAGGGAGGTTATAATTCTAAAACGTCAAGGGGCATCTCTGGGTGAAGGCTGCCTCCCTTTGCCAGAGGCTGGAATTGGCAAAATCATCAGTTATAGAGATATACTATCTTCATTACCCAAAGTACCCAATAAGTTGCTAGGCCTCCCCTTTGATATTGGGGCCAAAAAGATGAAATATTTCCATTGACTATCAAAGGGATTCAGCATGTGAATTCACTCACATAGTCTCAACTTTATTGGAAAGCAAGACTCTGAATTTTTAAGAACTTTTTAGGAAGCTCTGTTGCGGAAATATGATGACATCACAGGGCTTCTGACGCTTAGGCTCCTGACACGCCCACCAACAGTACATTATTCATATAGTAGAAGCTTTGAACATCAGAGAATAGAGACACTCGTGCCAAATCCCGATCCACCATCCGGTGGCAAATGGCAGAGGAGTTTGTTGCAATAGCATCTCTCTACCTGCCACTCCCTCATTGTTGAGATAATCCTCTCTAGCAGCTATGGGGTGAGGAATTCAAGTGTTAATCCATCAATTTCTGGTATACATTCAAATGTAGAAGCAAGGAAAACATTACACTTAGTTGGCTCAAAGGTCCCTACTTTCTGGATTCAACAATCCATAAATATTTTTATGTTTCTGCACAATTAGGCCTTTCTGATAAAGAGAACTGAACTGGGGCAAAGGGTGATTGAATGGCAAAATATCCTCAGAAGTTAGACATAGGGCCTTGGTAAGATTTAATGACATCTTCCCTGGAGGTCTTTGCTTACCTTACAAAGGATAATACAAACATCTGCCCAGAGGAGTTAGTAGCTCCTCTAAAAGCTCAGAGCTTCACAATTTTGTGGTTCCTCCTGCTGGTGTAACCCCTGTGCTCCCAGGCGCATCTAGTTCCCATCTCTTGCCTCTTGGAGAATTGAGCCATGGGGAATAGGAACAGGATTCTCTGTAAGAAAAAGGTCTATTCCCTGATCCAGAGGTTTACCCAATTTTTTTTGATGGAGATTTTTTTTTGTTGGGAAACAAGATTTGAGTAAATAAAGTCAGTTTCTGGGGGAATAAATCAAAACCCACCATAGGAAAAAAAAAGTTAACACTGCCTGAGCCATAACAGAACCCGGAGAATATATTCTTTTAATTGAAAAATTCTAGGCACTTCGCAACTGATCTTTTGATAGAAAATTAGCTATTAAATTTGCAATTTGTGGTTGTTGGTGTTGAGATTCATAGGACAAGCTAGGAAGTCTTAAAACTTTGAATTGAATTCCATGAGGGGTTATTTGGCTTTTTCCTTGTCTAAGAGAGATCAGCAGCAACAGTGCCCACCTTCCAGGAAGCTTCTTTCTTGACATGATGAGCCTGTGGAACCCCCACAGCTTCATCCACCTTGAAGTGGAGAGACTTGGGGGACTCCAGCCTGTGCAGCAGTTCGGCGTTGTGGATCTTTGGCAGCACTTCCATAACTTTCCAGATAGGTTTGAATGCATTGTTTGGATGAGTGGGGACCAACGTTCTCTCAGCATCTGCTTCTGTCCTTGGGGAGGTGCTGTGGCCACAATGGAGGTGATCAAGGGCTCCTGACCCTGCACATAGACCACAGGCTGGGGTGTCTGCCAAAGCTGTGTGGCAGGATGAGGGCTGCGGACACTGGAGTCACATTTGTAAGGTGCAACAGCCAAGGAGGAGTGGCAGCAACAGCAGCAGGAGATGCAAAATTCTGCACAGCTGTGGAAACACCTCCAGACTGGCAAATGTCTGTCAGCCCTTGGGTCTCTGTGTATTTTAATGTATTTTAATAGTATATACTATAGTATTTACATTATATGTATATATTATATACATACATATTTATGAATAATTAAACTATTGCAGACTACTTGTTAAATTGCAAGTAGGGTGACTTCTCAGACTCTTCATGGTTCTGGATTTAACATCCCACAAGGACACACTAGCTTCCCTCTCCCACTCTTAAACCTCCCCAAATAGATCAATTGAATCCAGCCGCTTCCCCTCCCCATGGGTAGGAGCATGAGGGTCACTTTGCTATTTGTATTCAATAGAATTATAAAAATTTGAGTCCTTCCTCTCTCTGACATTCCACAGTATACTCAACGTTTTCCCCTTAAAGCAGCAGAGGTCAGAGTAAAAGAACAAAGAAGTACCAGAGGGTGCAGAGAAAGAGAGTTAATACATGGGATATATTCACCTGCATTCTTTTGCACGTCTGTAAGAAGTATAAAATATTTTTCAATGAAATATTATTTTTGCTAGGGCCCACTTTCTATGTTCATTGACAGGAATCACTTTAAAGTAACCAGTGCATACCACAGAATAGTTAGCAGTAGTGGAAGAAATAATGGAAATTTATAACTAAAAATGGAGAGAGTAATAACAAATATTTTCAGAGAAGAAAAGCAAGTTAAAGAATCCTGTAGACAGCAGGTGTTGGTAAACTATGGCCCATGGAACCAATTCAGTCTGTGGCTGTTAGTGTACATTGCATGAACTAAGAATGACTTTTACATTTGTTGACATTTAATCAATCTATAAATCAAAATTGGAGTGAGTTTATTTTGAGCCAGGTTTGAGGACTATAGCTTAGGGCCTTCTTTCCCCAAGGAAGGAAGGACACCAAAGAAGGGAGATGTTCAGAGTGGTTATATGCTGTCTTGGAACAAAGAGTATACATCACATATGACAGGAATATCTCTTTTATTACTGTCACAAGATGCTTAGCTGGTACAGCAGGTCAGTGGTCAGCAGTTCAGTGGTCACAAGGTGAGCATAGCAGGTCAGTAGTTAATCCTGTTTCTAGAAAGAGATGCTTATCCTTAAGGAAATGCTGATATGGGGTGGAGCTACATCCCCTATCTTTAAGGGCACCATTCTTGTCTTTGGGACATTGTAAATGTCTAAAGTAGATATACAATGCATGCTCAACAGGCCATTTCAGGCTTTTTTGGAAAAACAAGGTCAGGTTAAATTAGTTTTAAATCAAATGGCTTCCTCATATACTCCAGTATATCCTATTACTTTTCATTTCTTTATCACATTTTATAGGGTGGGAATAAGAAGGAGGAAGATGAGGAGGAAGAGGAAGAGAGGGATGTGGAGGGGGAGGAGATGGGGGAGGAGGAGGAGAAAGAGGAGCAGCCATGGCCACTGAGACTATATGGATAGCTAGCAAAACATAAAATATTCACTATCTGACTGTATGGAAAATGTTTGCAAATCCTTAGCGTACTGCAAGATAATATTTTTGAAACACATAACCACATAAATAAACACATACACTAATACTGTATGTACTGTACACTAACTAGCATTGGTGTCTAATTTTCAAAATGTATGCATACTTCTAGAAGGACACATCAAGCTCAATACCTCTTATTATCAATGAGAGCTTTATATGAATCCAAGCTTAGATTTCTTCCTAGTAATATGAAAACTAGATATAAACATAGACGGATTCTTGAACAAATCACTATTTAAAGTGAAATTACATTTTATGTAATTTCCCATGCTTTTTCTTTGTTACCCTTGCCTTATAGAAATACCTCCATTTCAATTAATATATAAAACATATATTTAATATAAAGCATACGTGAAACATATATTTTTCTCAACCCCAATTCTATTAATAGATATTTGGCTGTTTTTTAGTTTAGTGGGGTTTTTTTGACTTAAGCAATGATATAACAATCAATCACATACCTATATTTTCATTATTGCTGATTTTATTTATATGGGATAGATCCCTAAGAGTTAAACTTCTAAGTTGCACTGTATTTATAGTTTTAATTTTAACAGCTATTACTGTATTGCTATGTTGACTATAACAATTTTGATAATTCACATTTCCACCAGCAATGTATGAGGGAAACTCTTTCAGTCGTTCCTAACAGATATTTTTTGTTACTCTTTTGATTTTTACTTCCTTGCTTTCTTAATAAGCCCTTAACTTTTACTTTCTGGCAAAGCTTTCTAATGAGTAAAGTGCCATAGCATATTTTAATCTATTTTCCACTATCACATTTGAGTAAAGACCACTAAAATAAATTTTATCAAAGTTGAAGTCACTACCCTTCCTGCAACATGGAAGAATTACTACCATGGCATTGTCTCAGTAATGTCTGAGGAGGAATGTGATGAAAGATATGTACAGAGTTTGAGGGTCTCGGCTTTGAGGGCTATAAAGCAGAAATATGAAGGTGGGTAACCATTTAGGACTGGGCAAATTTCCTAACACAGCGTGTAGGATCGGTAGACCCAGTAGGGTGAAAGTCTTGAAGAGGATTCTGATGAGAAAATTTTTGTCCTGAAAAGTGAGTGGTTTATCCATCTGAGCAAACTGTTGATGAGAATAGAAAGTGACTTGGCCATTATTTGCCCCCATAACTGGTTTACCAGAATTTTCTAGAGCAAACAATGAAGTTATTTACTGGTTTACAGTCTGCTTTTCCTGGGAGCAAACAGTTAATCGATGTCAACATAGTTCTCCTCAGTTCTCACTCCCAAGTTGAGTTTAAGTAGATCATCTCAGTTTTCTCTCCCTTTCAAGTTCATTCTCCATTTATCCTAAACTGGATAATCAGCCCTTAGTATCTAGGTCTGTGCTCGATCTAGATCTGCACCACTATTTGAAGTGTCAGACTGTATATCGAGTTTCCCATGATGGTTGTTTGAACATCTATGAACACCAAATATTCCAGTTCTTTTTGTTGGATTATCTTTTTCTTTTTGTCTTTGTCTACATAATAATATTTAAGACCTAATAACTAAAGTGTATATCTAAGCTGGTTACCCCTGCTTCCAAGTATCAGAACAACTGGGGAAAAGTTTCTCAATTTGGTATCAGTTTATTTTAAAAAAGACCCACTTCTCTAATTTCACATTTTTATTCAAAATTTTAGTAACAATGAAGATTGAAAGGTGATCCCTTGGAATAGATGCACCACATTCCTGACAAATGACTGCAGAAGTATCACTTTGGGAAGGTAGTGAATATCAGTGTTTGTATTTTTATGACATCTTGTACAATTCCAGTGCAATGGCAAAATGTCATTATTCTGTCTTTTTGAGCCCTCCTTTACAGGTTGCCATAGTCTTTGAATTCCTTCCTATCTTGTAC
Source organism: Tapirus indicus (assembly GCA_031878705.1). Classification (NCBI taxonomy): domain Eukaryota; kingdom Metazoa; phylum Chordata; class Mammalia; order Perissodactyla; family Tapiridae; genus Tapirus; species Tapirus indicus. The sequence goes on along the minus strand of CM062919.1, from coordinate 132,818,662 downwards.
AGGTTTTATAAAATCTTGAGCAATGAGTCTTTGTTCAGCCTGAAACTTGGCTTAAAAACAATCATAGATGGCTTCACTTTAAGAGGCTATTGGATTTGGGAGGTTTCTGACTCACCGGAAAGAAAATGAAATACAAAAGGAGGAATATGAATGGAGGCTAATGGAAGATCATAGACTTAAAGAAGTTTCAAGTTTTGATTTGAGAATATCTTAAAGAAAGATATTTTAGAGTTGTTTTTTAAAGAAACAATTTGCAATTTGAATTTCTTTTGGAAGCTTCCTTATAACAAAATAAAGCAAATTATTGGAAGTTTGAGTTATTGATCCTCTTTTTACCATGACACCTCTCAAACGATGTCATTCATATCAAAAGTTTCCTAATGTTACTACTATAATTTTAAATTATGCTTGGTGATATCTGCCACTTAGAAAAAGTAGGTACATGATGTAAGTTTATAGAACCATGAATCCAGGTCAGAGGTGGCAAGGAGTTGGCCTGAAATGAATCTGGCAATGGCTGGTCATCCATGTTATTTGTTTACTTTGTATGTTGGCCCTAACTAATGATTGGCTATCTCTAATTTCAGTCCCCCCATATTTTCTTTCTTTATTTTTCTGTGGGGAACCAATCTTCCTCTTTTTGCTGAGGAAGACTGGCCCTGAGCTAACATCCATGCCCATCTTCCTCCACTTTAAATGTGGGATTCCTGACACAGCATGCCTTGAAGAGCGGTGTGTAGGTCAGTGCCCGGGATTTGAACACCCGAACACTGAGCTATGGAAGCAGAAAGTGTGAACTTAACCACTACACCCTTGGGCCAGCCCCTTCCCCAAATTTAAAATTGCCAGTAGACAGGATATTTAGAGAGGAGATCTTTTCTGGAATCAGGCTTTCAGGAACAAGACAAAACAAAAATATAGAAATTTTTCCTACAGTTTGAGATGACTCCAATGCAGAATTTTCCCCATAAGGATGCCAGTGTGAAAAGACCTTCTGAACTCATCTTTAAGGTCAGCCTAAGAGACGTTTGTATCAAATCCTCACCTGTACTCTATCCTTAGAGACTCAAGGCACAAAGTGATTAGGAGAGTCAGAAAGAAAAACAGTAATAGGTCACTCATAGCATAGTAAATTTCCACTAAGAATAAGACTTTTCAAATGTAATTGGATAATCGACGAACTCACAAAAGAGAGTTTTTCATTTCTACCAGACTAAATAAATTCAGTGTTTTGCAGCTCAGCAAAATGGAATTAAAGCATAGATCAAGGATGGACCCTACCTCACCATCATGGTCAGAGAGACCTGCCCGGTGATGATGGAGGTAGTGATTGGAGTGACGTGTCTACAGGTCAAAGAATAGCAATGATGGATGGCAATCACCAGAAGCTAGGAAGAGGCAAGAGAGGATTTTCCCTGAGATTCTCAGAGAGAGCATGGCCCGGCCGACATCTTCATTTCAGACTTCTAGCCTCCAGAACTGTGGTAGAATAAATTTCTGTTTTTTAAGACACTCAGTTTGTGGTAATCGGTTACCGCAGCCCTAGGAAACTAGTACAGTTAGTAAGAAGTTTTCTGAAGCAAGCAGTGAAATTATTTATTGGGTGTGTGATTTTTAGTCATATTTTATGGAGTAACAATTTTGTAGAACAAACAATTAAATCATGTTGACATAGGTGTTCTCAGATCTCAATCCCAGTAGTTATGTGGAAGCTGGTAGGATTGGTTCATATCAACTATCCTGGTATCATGTCTTTCTTTGGATAAATTATTACAATAGTTATGAATGTTCCTGAGAATAATAAATATTCTGCAGTTGGTGGTTTTATTGTTCTTTACTTGTCAATTAGGTCAAGTTGGTTGATCATTGTTCAAGTGTTTTGAATTTTTTTCTACATTTCTTTCTTTTATAATTCTATCAAGTATAGAGAGAAGGATGTTGAAGTTTTGAATTATAATTGTGGATTTCTTTATTTCTCTCTTTAGTTCTTTCAGATTTTGCTTTAGATATTCAGAATCTCTCGATTTGGGCAAATTAATTTGATGGGTAGGTCTTCATGAGTAATTGACTATTTTATCCTTATAAAATGACTCTCGATACCTGTTCTGGGTCTCCCTGTTTTGATGTCTACTTTTCTAGTTTAATATAACCATTCGGGTTTTGCCATGATTAATATTTGCATGGCACATATTTTTCTGTCCTATTACTATTAATATGCTTTTTTAATGTTTACAGAGCATCTCATAATCAATACATTTCCTCTTCTTTTCTTTTTAATGCAGCCTGACAAACTGTTACTTTTAATTGTCATATGATTCTATTTACATTTAATGTAATTATTTACATAATTTGGTTTAGACCTACTATCTTACTCTTTCTTCTGTTTGACTCCTCTGTTTTTTAGGTTCTTTTTTCCTTTGATTTCTTCTATATTTTGGATTAATCTAGTATTTCTTAATATTATATTTTGTCTCTTTTATTGGTTTCTCAGCCAAAAGTGTGTGTGTCTATGTATATACTCCAGGGTTTAAATATGCAACCTTAATTTAACATCATCTTTCATGAAAGAATTTTATATTACTTCACATAAAAAGTAAGAATACTACAGCAATATACTTTTATTTACTGCTTTTTAGTCTTTGTAATTCCATCTGGTATTGTGAACTTCCTTTCTCACACTACAGTTTGAGAAGGATTGGTGTTACTTCTTCTCTAAATGTTTGGTAGAATTCACTGGTGAAGCCATCTGGTCCTGGACATTTCTTTGTTGGGAGATTTTTGATTACTGACCAAATATCCTTAATTGTTATTGATCTATTCAGATTTTCTTTTTCATCATGATTCATTCTTGATAGTTTTTATATTTCTGGGAATGTATCCATTTCTTCTAGTTTATCTAACTTGTTGAGGTATAATTGTTTATAGTTGTCATTTATGATCCTTTGTATTTCTGTGGTATCAGTTATAATGTCTTTTCTTTCATTTCTGATTTTATTTGAGTCCTCTTTTTTTCTTAGTCTAGCTAAATGTTTGTCAATTTTGCCACTATATTACAGTATTAGTGTATTCTGAATCTTTCTATGTGCATACCCTTACCAGTGTGTTGTATAATTTCATATATTTTCATGGTACTAATTCGAGTCCTTTCATTTTAGCGTGAAGAACTCCTTTCCGCCTTTCTTGTAAGGCAGGTTTAGTTTGATTAGTTCCTTCAGCTTTTGTTTATTAGGGGAAGTCTTTAGTTGATCTTCATTTCTGAAGGACAACTTTGCTGGGTATTCTTGGTTGACAGTTTCTTTCTTTTAGCATTTTAAATATATTATCCCATTCTCTACTAGCCTGCAAGGTCTCTCTTGAGAAACTCACTGATAGCCTTATGGGGGTTCCCTTGTATGAGAGATGTTTTTTTCTTGTTTCTTTTAAAAGTCTCTCTTTGTCTCTGTTTTTAGACAGTTTGATTATTATGTGTTGGAGAAGATCATTCTGGACTGAAATTTTTGAGGTGACCCATTAGCTTCATGAACTCGGCTGTCCAAATCTTTCCTCATTTTGGGATATTTTCAGTCATTATCTATTTAAATAACCTCTCTACCCTTTTCTCTTTAGCTTATCTTTGTGGCACTTCAATGATGTATGCATTATCTTGGTGGTGTACCATGTCTGCCAATGAGAATATATGTGGGATGAAAGCTGAGGAAGTCTGCAGAGAGTCCATGGCAATTGTGCTGGCTGTTGATTCCTTCTTCAGCGGCAAAATCTGCTGAGTTTGTCTGCAGAGTAGGTCTCTGTGAACCACAATTGCTCCTGCTTCATGGCTACTATTAATAGCCCCTGCTTTCCCCCCTTGTTTCTAGCTGTCTCTATATATCTCAGCTTTGTCTGTCTGGGTGGGGTGAAACTGGAATAGACCTTCCTGCAGTGTCCTGAAAAGCTGGAGAAGTTGGTTGTTCACCTTGCTTTTCCTTTACTGGAGATGAGCACACTTTCTAGCTGGGAAGTTTCATTTTGGCACTGAGCAAAGCCAGCTTGGGGGATAGGATGACACAGGCAAAATAATACTGTTTTCCTTCTCTTCTTTTTCTTTTTTTTTTTTTTTTTTTGTGAGGAAGACCAGCCCTGAACTAGCATCCGTCGCCAATCCCCCTCTTTTTGCTGAGGAAGACTGGCCCTGGGCTAACATCTGTGCCCATCTTCCTCCACTTTATATGGGACGCCGCCACGGCATGGCTGACGAGCAGTGCGTCGGCGGGCGCCCGGGATCCGAACTCGCGAACCCTGGGCTGCCAAGCACGAACTAAACTGCTGTGCCACCGTGCGGCCCCTATTTTCGTTCTCTTCTTGTTTGACTTTTCTCACATTTTTTGTTCCACTGTGTTGCTAAAATTTCTAAGTGCACTCTAGAGTTCTCTCCAAGCTGTTTTTGTTCATGGATAGCTATCTAATTATGGATCTTTGTGAGAGGACAGAGAGACTGGGATCTCCTACATTACCATTTTGGTCAATGAACCTTGTTTTGTTTTCTTTATGGCACTTATCAGCTCCCATTGGCTGTCTCCTCCCACTGGAATGAAGGCCCACTGGAGCAGGACATTTGTTCTGCTCACTGTTGTATCTCCAGTGTTGAGAAGATTCCTGATATGTAGTTAGCACTAAGTAAATAATTGTTGACTAAATAACCAATTGAATGAATTAGAAATTAGGATATCAGTGCAAGATTGTCTTCAGCATTGATGTAGAACTGGTGTACACTCTGAATCAGAATGGAATTATTTAGGGGAATATTAACTAAGAAATAGAATACCAGAGATTGGAATCAACTCTCTGATTAGAATTATTTGCAATTCCTTTGCAAAACCAACTTTATGAATACCAAATTAGAAATACCCCTTTATATGTCCTACTCACAATTTATTTACTTATTTATTTATACTTTTTATACATTGTTATTTTTTCAACTGCAGATATTTTAGGGGTAGAGTAATTCATTTTAAAAACAAACAACATTCTTTTAAAAAACACATGATGAGGTCAGACTATTTCCCTGAGAAAGATGAAAATGTGAGCCTGTTTCTAAGTTTGCTTCTATGTAATATTGTCAGCACAAGTGAACTTTTTCCTGTATACTGTCAAAAATCTCAGCCAAATGGAGAAGGATCACCACATAATACGTGTACTGTTAATCTTTTTTAATCTTAGAAACCCAGCAACTTTGACTGCTTAAGTACAGGCAAAATTTTTTAATTGCCTGCATAATTAAGAGAAGTGGAAGACTTTCTCAGTATTAAAGTTATTTTTAATTGAGATTGGTTCAAGGCAATGTTAAAACCAACAATAATTTTTATGGTATATTTTGTTTTTTAATTTTTCATGTTATTGGTATTATCACATTTAATATGTAATGACATACATTTTGTACTATTATTATTATTTTTAGAATGAAATTTAGACTTCTATTTTAAAAATTATTTCTGTGTTAAAGGCCACTGAGATGAGAAATCTTATGTTTTCTTTTTAATATATGCTTAAAATTACTATAATGTAACAATTACCATAATATAATTTAATAGATGTTTAATGTTTGCTTGCTCATTTTTCACCTATATAAGATACCCTTGAAGCATGTATTTTGAGTCTCTAAAATTAATATGCATATAATTGTATCAATACTGGTAATTTATTATCTTGTTGTAAGTAGCCATTAATTTAACATTCCTTTGATGTCAGGAAAACAGAAAGGAATTGCACAATTCATTTTTCATGAATAAGCATAAAAAAGATTCTTGAAACAGGAATGGGTTCATTAGCAGCAATCCAGTTGCAAAAGGCAAATCCTGTAACAATGACTAGCAGAAAAGCTTCTTGAAGGGGTTAGAATACTGACAGAGCAAAGAAGGGGTACTCTTTGATGGCTGGCATTAATTTACTTCATCTTTAAATTGCTTAAAGGATATAGCTAAATTGAAAAGATTTTAATATTCTTAATCTTGTGTGTAGCCAGTATATTTTCTTATAAAATTAGATGCTTCCTGATACTCCTCTAATAGTGGATATACATATATTTTTAGATTGATAAAACCAGCCTTCAAAACCAGAAATTATGACAGATTTTTATTGTTCTTTTCAATGTGAAGTTGAAATATTAATGATTCTTATCAGGTGTTAGATATATTTTTTCTCTAAACTTCTGTCCTTCACTTATTCTCGTGGGGCATAACTGGGGCAAATTTACGCTGGCCTCCTAGACCATCTGATTATGCTGTCATCACTTTTACTTGAAATTCACACATTTCTCTCTTCACTCTGTTTTCATTTCGTGAAAATTCTTTGAGTTCCAAATAGCCTGTAATGTTGTGGTGTGGTTATTGTGGTTTGTTGGAGCACAATAGCATTCTCTGAGAAGAAAATCTATATTGTATTTTAATTCTAAAAATATTTTTAAATATCTGTCTTTTAATATAATTTTACTGTAATTTTCTTTTTTCATAGAAATCTTAAAGTGAGAGGTCAGTTATATAATCATATAATGAGGAAATTAAAATAGATAGTGCAGAAAATGCTTTCCCACAGAGAATCAGTTTATGTGTTTCCTGGTCTTTAATTTTAATATGTAACTCCTGAGGATTCTCGGTTTAGACACTTTGCTTAGACTTGGCCACACTCCTGGGGCAAACACCACCAGGAGGGCTCATAATCTCTATTTTGGCATAAAAACTGAAGCATTCTTCCTCTAGCCCAGGCTGGGGACTCATTCCTATTCCTTTCTCTTATTTAGCTTGTCCCAGGGTGAATTCCCTCCTGTTTCCAAGGAAGATTTCAATCCTCCTCCATAGGTCCCTCGAGATCTGTGTGTCGGACAAAAATGCTGTTTTCAAAGTTTGGTTGCCAGGGCAAGAGTGGACCATGCCCGAATCACAGTCAGAGCTAGAAGTAGAGAGAGACAGAATAAAATGCTAAGTGTTCATGGAGAGAAAATGGAGATATAGATTTGAGGAAAAAGGGGAGGTGTAGAGACTGAGGAAAAAAGGATGCAGAATTCTTTTTCAACAAAATATTTGAAGGCTCACTTCACATATTACTTTTTTTCTGTTTCTCTCAGTCATAATTAATTTTTCCTTCCTCTATGCTTCCATAGCAATTTCTTCATCTTTTCTGTAGCATTTACAATAATTTCCCTTGAGTTACTTATTTTTTCTGTGTGTGGGTTATCTCCCTCACTCAATTATAACTGCTTGATGGTATGGATATAGTCCTACATTGTGCACCCTCGAATTATCAAGGGCGTTACTTATTCATTGATTTAAACAGACATCTTCTGACTAGGGAGGGCACAGGCATATATTTTCTGTATCTTCCTCCCAGCATGCTATCATTAAGAAAACAAGGTAAGGAAAAAAGCTTGTAATTAGGAATGCACAAAACTAAATACAATCCAGGGAACAGAAGGAAAAATAAGACACGAGATAGAAAAAAAAAAAAAAAAGGAAAAGATTAAACAACTTGATAAGGAATTAAGTCATTTAGAGGAAAATATTGTCATGTCAAGTGCTATGAACTGAATTGTATCTCCCCTCACTACTTGTACGTTGAAGCCCTAAGCTCAAAGTGATGGTATTTGGAGATGGAGCGTTTGGAGATAATTAGGTTTAGATGATATCGTGAGGGTGGAGCTCCTATGATGAGATTAGCGCCCTTCAACTGAGACACCAGAGAGCTTGTTCTCTCTCTCCCCACCACATGAGGACACAGTGAGAAGGAAGCCTCTGCAAGCCAGTAAGAGAGTTCTCATCAGAACCCAGCCATGCTGGCACCCTGATCTCAGACTTCTAGTCCTCAGAACTGTGAGAAAATAAATTTCTGTGTTTAAGCCATCTAGTCTATGGTCTTTATTACAGCAGCCTGAGCTGACTAAGAGTGATTTTGGTACCAAGAGCACAGTGCTGCCATAACAAATACCTAAACACGTGGAAGTGGCTTTGGAACTGGTTAATGGGTTGAGGTTAGGAGAGTTTTGTGGCGCATGATAGAAATGTGGATGTTAAGGATGATTCCGATGAGGTCTCAGACAGAAAGAGGGACATGCTATTGGAAACTAGAGGAAAGACGATTCTTGTTATAAGTGGCAAAGAGCTTGACTGAACTGTGTTCTAGTGTTTGGTGGAAGGAAAAATTTGTGAGCAGTAAAATTAGATATTTAGCTGATGAGATTTCTCAGCAATGTGTTGAAGGAGTGGCGGCTTGTTTCCCCCCGACTACTTACAGTAATGTATTGAGCATTTTATTAATTTCAATTGCTACATTAAAATATTTCACAAATTTAGTACATTAAAACAGTGCACATTTATAATCACACAGCTCTGTAGGTCAGAAATCTGGGCAGGCTTGACTAGATTCTCTAATTATGGTCTCACAAGACCAAAACAAAGGTGTCAGCCATTCTGGGCTCCTATCTGGAGGCTTTGGGGATCAATCCTCTTCCAAGCTCACTCAGTTCCTTGTGGTTGTAGGACTGAAGTAGCCATTTCCTTTCTATCTGTCACCTGGGAGTTGCTCTCAGTTTCTAGAGGCTGCCCACACAACTCATCATGGGCTCCTCCGTATTTAAACCAGCAGCAATATATTAAATTTTTCTTGTTCTTCCAGTCTTTCTGGCTTACCCAACTATGCCCAGCTGTAGAAATCTTACTAATTTTTAAAGGGCTGATGTGATTAGATTAGGACCGCCTGGATGATCTCTCGTCTGATTAACTGAAATGTAAGTGATGGATTACCTTAATTACATCTGCAAAAGCCCTAATTACTGTATTATGTCTTATAATATAAAGATTATATATTATTTTATATATATATTATAATAATAAGGATTAGGCAAGAAAACTTGGGGGGGGGACCTTAAGATTCTGATCACCCCAACACCCTGTCACCTGTGGTTTTGTAAATATTTTTCCTAATTCTATTTCTACTTTTTTTTCATTCTTTTTACAACTAGTTACTTTCTTCATATTATGCTTATACATACAATACAATACAATACAATACAATGAAGTTCTATGTATAAATGAAAACTAGCTACCCATATTCCATCAAAATTGTTTAATAATATCTCTTTTACACATGGGATTCACTTTGGTTATGGTATAGGGTACAGATAATATATTTTCTTCCAAATGATGGTGATTAACTATTTGGGGCAATACCGTTTATAAACATTGTTCTATTCATTGCATATTTAAAATGCCACTTTTTTTCAAAATTAGGAGGTGTTTAGGTTAGAAAGCTCTTGATCAAATTTTGTATTTTGGGGGAAATATTTTTCCCATCCTGGAGCAAGCTTTGATTCAGTTTTTTTTTTAAGTCTTCATTTATGTTTCTCCATAAAGTAGTATTATTATTATCTGTATAGGTTGATATATATATATATATATATTATTCCCAAAAGACTTATTGCAGAGCATAGAGTTTAGCCTAGGTTTGTAGTGTCACAGGAACAAAATCTTAGATGGAGTGCAAGTTTTCCTTCTTTAGAGTTTATTTTCAAAGAAGCTAATACAAAATGAATGTCAATACTGCCTCTATTTGTCTATAGAAAATTTTAAGAAATCCACTATTAAAACTAACAAAATTAGTAATGTTACAGAATATAAGAAAAATGCACAAAAAAGCAATGATATTTCTATACAATAAACAATCTGAAAATAAAATCAGGAAAAAATTCTACTATCAATAGCTTTAAAATAATGAAGTATTTAGGAAGATACTTAACAAAATAAGTATAGGGGCCTGCCCGGTGGCATAGTGCTTGGGTTTGCATGCTCCACTTTGGCAGCTTGGGGTTCATGGGTTCGGGTCCTGGGCATGGACTTTATCGGGCCATGCTGTGGCAAGCATCCCACATATACAAAAAGAGGAGAATTGGCAGCAGATGTTAGCTCAGTACTAGTCTTCCTCACCAAAATAAATAAATAAATAAGTGTAAAACTTGTACTATGAAAACTATAAAACTTTATTGAAAGAAACTAAAGATCTAAATAATACAAAAATTGTCTATAGTTTATGGAGCAGAAAACTCAATATCATTAAAATGACCATAATTCCCAACTTGATCTATGGATTCAGAACAATGCCTTTCAAAGTCCTAGCTGACATTCTTTTGCAGAAATTAACAAGAAGACCCTCAAATTAATGTGGAAAGTCAAGTAACCCAGAATAGGCAAAATATTCTTGAAAAATAAGAATAGAGTTGGAAGGTCTCACCTCCTGACATCAAAACTTACTATCCAGCTATAGTAAGCTCAGCGGTCTGATACTGGCACAAGGATAGATGTGTAGATGATTGGGATAAATTTGGGAGTCCAGAAATAAACCCTAATCTTTATGGTCAATTGATTTTTAAAATAAGGGAAAAGACAATCCCATGGGTAAAGAAAAGCTTTTTCTATAAATTATGCTGGGACAACTGGATATCCACATACAAAGAATGAATTGTACAACTACTTCATATCTTACACAGAAAGTAACTTAAACTGAATTATAGACCTAAATGTAAAAGCTAAAAATATAAAACTCTTATAAAACATAAAAAACGGGTAAGTCTCTGAGAACTTGAGTCAGGCTATGATTTCTTGGGTATCATCCCCAAAGTACATGCAATGAAATAGAAAATGAATAAATTAGATTTAATCAAAAGTAAAAACAAGCAACTTTTTTGCTCCAAAGAATAGCAACAGAAGACAATTCAAAGATTGGGGAAATTTTTTGAAAATCATATATCCAAAAGGGGCTTATAAACAGAATATGTAAAGAACTCTTAAAACTTGTTAAGACGACAACTCAGTTTAGAAAATTAGCAAAGGATCAAATAGAAATTTCTCAAAAATGTAGATACAATTGTTCGAAAGCACATGGAAAGATGCTTAACATCATTCGTCATTAGGGAAGCCCAAGTCAAAGCCACAAGGAGATTCCACTTTATGGTATCCCACCAAATCTGGTGGAGATCCCATAGAAGGACTATAATCCAAAAGATAGATAATAACAAGTGTTGTCAAAGATATGGAGCAATTGGAATCCTTGTACGTTAGTGGTGGGGATGTAAAGTGATGCAACAACTCTGGGAAAGAGACGACAGTTCCTCAAAATATTTAACATAATAGTACCATATTATCCAGCAATTCTACACCTAATTATCCACCCAAGAGAAATGAAAACATGTATCCACACAAAAACTTTTACATGAATGTTCATAACAGCATTATACGTAATAGCCCCAAAGTGGAAAAATCCAAATGTCTACCACAAATGAATGGATAAGCAATATGTGGTATATCCATACAATAGAATATTATTTGGCAAAAGAAAAGAAGGAAGTCCTGATACATGTTACAACATAGATAATTCTAAAATCATTATGCTAATTGAAGGAAGCTAGTCACATATTTCATGATACAATTTATATTAAATGTTAAGAATAAGAAAATCTATAGAGAAAGTAGATTAATGGTTTCCTAGGTCTAGTGATAGGAAAGCAGGAGTGGGGAGTGGATTGGGAGTATCTGCTAACAGGTACAAGATTTCTTTTTGAGGTGATGAAAAGTGATAAAATTAGATTATGGTGATGGGTATATAGCTAAATATACTAGAAACTATTGAACCATACACTTTTCAGGGTGAATTTTATGGTATATAATTTATATCTCAGCAAGCTCTTAAAAATAAGAAAGGTAAATTCTCATCCTCTTGCTTCCATTTTCTCTCAAGAAAGGTAAATTCTCATCCTCTTGCTTCCATACTCTCTCATGGAGTTGTGCCTGGATATTGGTGGTCAGTTCAGCCCGTGTCAGAGAGGCCACAACCACGGAATCAATGTCATTTATACAATTAGGCAGGGAAGGGATCAGGGCAGTGCTCAAGGGTCTCCCTACTAATACAGCTCTCTCTTCCTCTGTATTTTATGTCTAACCACGTCAACAGGTCTACGGCATTCATATTTTTTTTTGACTTATTGGTAGAGGGCTCTTCTCCCCATTATATTTTCCTCCCTGCTTTTTAATTTAATGTGAAAATACCAATTATTGATTATTTATTTTGTATCTGCACTATTAGAAGCTCTTGTATTTCACTAGTTGATCAAGTTTTTAAAACATGCAACACTAATAATCTGCAAAGGGACTTTTTTTCTCTTCTTGTAAACCTCAACTCTTATTTTTACTTAACACTATCTTTCCTTCTATACCAGTGATTCTCTACAGGGACAAATTTGCACCCAGGGAAACGTGGCAATGTTGGGAAACACGTTTGGCTGTCACAACTGGGAGCCGCTACTGTTTACCACTGGAAAGAGGTCAGGGATGCTGCTAAACATCCTATAATGCACAGGACAGCCCAACAACAAAGAATTATCTAATTCAAAATGTCAATAGAGCTGATATCGAAAAACCATGGAATAGACTATTCAGACAATATTAAGTAACGAAGTGTTAGATGACATCTTTATTTCCTGAATTTAGACAAATGCTTTTCATGAAACACCATCAAGTGCAGTGTTGACGTTTTGTTTGAAATAGAGGTTTTATTTTTTTTATATTTCTTTAAGCATAAAATGCACACGTGTGTATATAGTTTATATAAAATCTTAAACATATTCAGTAATAATAATATTTCAACAACAGGTTTTTATTAATCCTTTTATTTTTTCCTGTTCCAATTCCTAACATACTAGACACACTCAGGAAATTTGTGTCAATGTCCTTTTATGAGGACTGCCATACTGTTCTCCATGCTTCTAAAATTACTCACATATACACATACACACACACACTTTTTGGTCATTTATTGGCAAAACAGAACTGTATATAAATACTATTTTGCATTTTATTTTTTACACCCTACAATACCATCTGAAAATACATCTGTGTACCAACTGGTGAAACTTTATTTCATTATAAAGTCTGCGTAGTATTCATGGTGTGAATTGGCCAACTAGTAAACAATTCCCTTATTTGACACTCTGAACAATCTGTAATAAACAGGCATATATATTCACATATACGTATATGTGAATATATGTGAATATATATGAGGGTAGGCTTATTTATATTTGTGTGGCTGAATTTGCTTGATTGAAAGATATGTGACATTTTTCAACTTAATAGATATTCACAGCTTTATAAACACCTGTAAAATTAGCATTTCAATAGTACAATGAAAATTTGAATCTTTTTATATATCTACTGTCCATTTGCCTTAGGGTTAAGTGCCAACCATTACCTATTGTCTAGTGTAATTTTTAAATGATTAAATAACTTTTATTAGTGTTCTTTCTACATTATGTTTAACTCCTTATCAAATCAAAATTGCATTTGTAATACCGGAATGACATAAGCTATATTAATACTTGTGTTTACTGACACTTTTCTTTTCTTTTTCTTTTTTTTTTAGTAAGGAAAATTGGCCCTGAGCTAACATCTGTTGCCAATCTTCCTCTTTTTGCTTGAGGAAGATTGTCATTGAGCTAACATCTGTGCCAATCTTCCCCTATTTTGTATGTGGGATGCTGCCATAGTATGGCTTGATGAACAGTGTGTAGGTCTGTGTCTGGGATCCGAACCTGCGAACCCTAGGCCACTGAAGTGCAGCATGCGAACTTAACCACTATGCCACCAGGCCAGCCCCTCACACATATATTTTTTAATGTCTGAGGATTACGTTCTTATTCCTAAATTATACAGGTACCCTCCAAGATTTTCTTGTAAGAATTATGTTCTTTAATTCTCTTGCAACAAATTTTCTAAATTATCTTATATATAAAAATTGAAAGATAGCAGTACAATTTTATCTTCACCTATTATTTTAATGAAGCTTAATAGAATTATGGATACGGTGACTGTCCATTCTTAAAGTTTCTATTCTTATAAAATCATTGGCTCTTTTCTTATTAATGTTTTTTCTTCCTTGAAGACTCTGGTAGAATAGGCTGTAGCTTTAAACCTTAGGCTTTATTTGGTTTTGGTTTTGAGTTGTTATTTGTCTCTCGAATCACCATTGAGCTCCATTATTTCAATAAGTAGTATAATTTTAAAGCTATGATATTTCTCTCTTAAGTAGGACCTGATCAATAAAACCACAAGATTATAAATTGCCTGAAATTTTGTAAATAATTCTAAATGTTAATTATATTTTATATAAGAAACAAAAGGGAAAAATTAAAACTATATGCACATTTTAATGATTTTCCTGAAAACATAAAATAGTCTTTTTCTCATTAGGCTATTGTTTGAGATGATCCTTTAAAAAATGAGTCAGTGATGCTATTGCATTTCAGTACATAAATAAGCTGGAAAGGGACCTCAAAGTCTAAAACAAAGGACAGTGTATTCCATAATACTTATCTGATTATAAGCTGATTATATTTCCTCCATGCCAGCATAGAGACAGAAGTGGAATTAAAGAAAGTGTCTTGAGTATCAATTTACGTATTATCTCTAATGAAATTAAATGATGCATGAGGGACTACAGATTGTAATAATAAGTATGCATTGAAATTGTTAACAATGCAAAGAATAAGGTGATTTTTTAAATTCATCTACAGACAAATAATTCTCAGCTTTTTTAAAGTTAAATTACACTGATGATTGTATGGTTAGTCTAGGTATCAAAAAAGGTGTGTTCTTTCAGGAAGAGTCATCACTCTAACATTAAACCACAACCAATTTCTTACCAAATATTTAAAAAAAGAAGTTCCACAAAATATTAGATCAAAACAAACAAAAAAATGGAAGTAAGCGGCTAATAGCCAAGAAGACAATAATTCTGAAGGTACATTGATTGTATGAGTTTAGGAAATGTGTTTTTGGGGTACGTTATTGTTTGTATTGTGGTTAAACCCTGTGCTTACGGTATTGGGCCAATGGTTTTCATCTTCTATAGTTACCATTGGCATAATCTATACACTTAAAGTTGATAAAATATTGATGCTCTCCAATATTACTTCCCTACCTGTTTTAATATTACACCTTCAAAATAAAATAAATAGGAGTGGATAATATAATAGTGATCTTGTACTACTACAGTCCTTAAATTTGAACATTAACTTCAGTGTTAAGCTGCTTATGATACAATGATAACATATATGTGTTTAGTTACTAAACTGTATTAGAATATGGCACAAAGTGGAATTTAGAAACACCAAATATATTTTGAAGCTGAATCTTTAAGAATGCTAAATAACTTAAAATATAAAGCAACGCTTAAATTTGACATCATCTGTCTGGTCAAATGACATTTGGACTGAATTTCAACTTAATCAATTTTGAAAAAACAAGCAAACAAAACAAAACAAAAAAATCTACTTGCTGCCAATACCATATCGTATGCTTCACATCTGGCTTAACTGATGTAATCCTCAAGCATGTTGCAGATTTTAATAACACAGACTTTGAAGCCAAGTGTTAACAGAATTTGAATAGCATCACTTGCTCTGAGTGATCTTGGGGGATAATGCTTAGTTTACATAAGCTTCATATTTATCACTGATAAAAGGGAAGATGATCACAGTAACTGCCCCATGGAATTTTGAGTGAAATCAATGACACAGTACCTGTAAATGTCTTAGTACAGATTCTGGTACATAGTAAGTACTCTTTAAACATTAGCCATTACCTTTATTATCATTATTATTCTGTATGTCTGTAGTTTTTCCTAAAGAAACAAGTTTCTTTGTTATATTTTGAGCCTCACTGGAAATAATAAATTTAAAAAACCATTTATTAGAGATTGAGACTGGGGAGATGAGATTAACATATATGAGGGAGGTAAGGAAGGAGGAAGGGAAGAGAGAGAGAACAAACAATATGTACCAAAATGGTAGGCTGTTTAGCAGACAGCTTATATTCAGTGAGAATCCAGATGTTTGAGAATTATGTGCAAGTTGCAATGGTCTTGTAAGAGAAGCTGGATTTTGAACAGTAGTGTAAATTACAGATGAGGTTAAATTGGTAGACCAAAAAGGGGAGGGCAATTTAGTTTGATTAATGGAGGAAAAAAATAATGAGGAGAAATTATTCTTGAGCAAAGGGATACAAAGTACAAGAAGATTAAGTTTGATAGTAGTGTACAGTGTTGATTGAAGGAAGAGAGACTTAAGGTAGTAGATAAAATATTCATTTAGTTGAGTAATCTAGTTACACAGAGAATATTATTTCTTGACAGAGATAAAAGAGAGGAAATCATGTTTCTTAAAAGCGTTTTAGGTGAATAAATGCAGGCTTGGATATTGGCACCTAACCGAAGGAAATGAAGAAAAGACTATGGGGTGTAGAGTTAGGTGAAGTTACATGTATTGTGGGTATGTCTGAATCTTCAATTTGTCTAAATTACCATGCACATCAGTTTTTCTGAAGTTTTGCTTTATACCCTTGGCTCAGTGCTCTCACATGTCCTAGTCTGGACATAGAGATATAGATACGGATACACACAATTTTAGGGCCAATGTCAAGGCTGATGATGCCCGCCGCACTAAGGTAATTGAGAGCAAGTTTATGCTTCACACAATGGATACCTGGGAGAGCAGGGCTGGCTTGACTAGTGGGAGTGGGCTGGGTCTTTATGAGAGGTAGAGGGTGTAACTGAGAAAAAGTTCCCACAGTGGGCTGGAGAGTTTCAGGAAATTTCTCACAGGTGCCAAAGGAGGAGATTAATAAGGGCTTGTCCAGATGTAGAGTGAAAGAGGAAAAGGTATGCTAGACTTACATAGAAGTCAGTGGTCAAATTTTAAACTTGAGTCAGACTTTTTGTTACACTCATATATTAATTTTAATATCATAGTTTGAACCATGAAATGTTAAAGGTAGGAAACAATAATACTGTAATTTCAGGAATAACATAAACACTTAGTAATTCGAAATAAAAAATATATTCAAACCATGCAAATTTCCTTGAATTACCTATATACTACCATACATATTAAGTAAATTTTAATTTTAGTTGTACATTTCCTTACAATACTTGGCCTTAAGAAGTTATGATAAAGGTAATACTACGTTGTACACATTTCTAAATGTAAGTCAAGTGAAGACTATATACTTATTAAGGAGTAAAATACAAAATCATACCTTAAAGCAATATGTTTCTACTCCTAATATTTTGACAATATTTAAAATATATTATTTTCATTTGTATAATTAGATATTTGTATTTTCTATATGCTGATTAAATTATATAGTATAGATATGAACATTTAAAGAAATGTCTACATTTTCCCCCCATTATATGGTTCTTTGAAAAAGTAAAGAATATTAATTCAATGACAATCTAGAGGGCAACAAATTAAATTCAGAAGACACAGGAAAGGACTACAAATGTAACAGTGGAAGTAGTTACATACACGACCCCAAAACTATTTGTTTTCTGAAGAGCAATTCATATTTAGCAAAAGAACACCTGAAATCAAATGAAAGACAACACCAGAAAGATATCCGTAGAAGTGAGATAATTTTAAAAAGAACACATTGTACAGAGTAGTTACGAGGATGAAAATAATTTCCTCAACATTAATTTTTCCTACCTTCAAAATTGCTTGTCCTAGATCACAGGTTGACAGATGAATGAGGTAAATAATCTCAGGAAAATATTTTGGAAATACATGACCCTATATCAATGTCAAGAATTATTTGTCATGCTATTTCTGTGTTTGAAACAGCTTTTTTCTTCCACCTTACTTTTCTAAAGCACACAGTCAGATGAAGCCTCACTAGCTTCATCTCACTGGCTTCTGATATTAACTTTCCCATTGCACCGGAGGCACAATCCTTCTCACATAGTTAAGATCATTGCTGCAGAAAGTGTTTCCTCTCTGACCCACACTATTTGATTTTTGCTCTCAACTAGATCATGACTATTAGCATACAAACATGAGATATTTTCTCCAATATTAAAAATAAAAAAATAAAACTTTCCCTTAAATTCACATCTCCCTTCAGCTACTAATTCATACACTTTCCCGTACAGGAAAAAAAATCTTCCTGAGGATTGTCGATATTTACTTTATGTAACATCTCACTTTATTTCTTAAACCCATTGTAATCACATCTTACTCATTTTTCTAAGATCATTAGTGACTGCTGCTTTGCTCTATCCAAACTTAATTCTCAGTCGTTATTTGCTTGACAAATCATTGAATGAATCTGCCAAAAGATGATGTAAATATAAATTACAAATATATGAGTGCATGTCGAAAATAGCATTTTATGTACCTGTGTGTCCTTCTAAGCTGTGCCATATTTGTGGAAAACAAACACTTCCCTTTTTTTGCCTTTTTCTTCACTGTTTTAAGTAGTGGATATTGAAAGTTACAATTTAGTCTACAGGGTGCAAAAATAGCGAGATGAGATCCTGATAGATACAAAGGAAGAATGAATATTAATCCATAGATCCTGAACATTACACCAGCCCTGTAACTTTAGGTTGATTTACCTTGGATGAAATAGTATACCCATTTCCAACTGTAAAATGAAAATTTTACTATGTTAATAAAAGTTGTATCTCCTAAATAAGAATGTAAACCTGTTCTTGGCCAAGGAGATGTTCCTTTCAAGAACTTTATTTATTTATTTATTTTTTTGTGAGGAAGACCAGCCCTGAGCTAACATCCATTGCCAATCCTCCTCTTTTTTGCTGAGGAAGACTGGCCCTGGGGTAACATCTGTGCCTGTCTTTCCTCTATTTTTTATATGGGATGCCGCCACAGTGTGGCTGACAGACGGTGCATTGGCGGGCGACCGGGATCCGAACCTGCGAACCCCGGGCTGCCAAGCGCGGACTAAACCGCTGCGCCACCGGGCAGCCCCCCTTTCAAGAACTTTAAATCTTAGTTGAGTGACTGTTATGGACTAAAGTGTGTCTCCTCCAAAATTCATATGTTGAAGTCCTAACCCCTAATTCAGAATGTGACTGTGTTTGGAGGTAGAGTTTTTAAAGTGGTAATTAAGCTAAAATGAGGCCATCAATGTGGGGCCTAATCCAACATGACTGGATATCCTTATAAGGATTTGGTCACAGATACAGAGGAAAGACCACATGAGG
The DNA here is from genome assembly GCA_031878705.1 of Tapirus indicus. Lineage (NCBI taxonomy): Eukaryota > Metazoa > Chordata > Mammalia > Perissodactyla > Tapiridae > Tapirus > Tapirus indicus. Next base: position 132,799,588 of record CM062919.1, on the reverse strand, counting down.
TCACAGGGAGAAGATGGCCATCTACAAGTCAAGGAGAGAGGCCTCAAAAGAAACCAACCCTACTGACATCTTGATCTTGGACTTCCAACCTCTAGAATTGTAAGAAAATAAATTTCTGCTGTTTAAGCCACCTCGTCTCTGATACTTTTGTTATGGGAGCCCTAGAAACTAATCCAGTACCCAAGGGTACAAGGGAAAGTTAGAGATTAGTTTCTATGATTGGGGTAATTCGAGAAACTGTGGTAACAGAGGCAAGTTCTCTGGAGATCAAACTGCGGCAAGTGTGGAGTCTGGACGGTCCTGTATAGTCATGCAGCCTGGCCTTTCTTGAATTCTCATGAAGCTTCACCAGCTTTCCCATCAATTCTCCTTCCAATATTCAGTGAGTGAATCATCAAGCAAATTCCTATTTTTCTTAAATTAGCTGCAGTTTGTTTGTCTTTTTTTGAAGCAAAGACCAAGTTACAGTCGAATCTAGAGGGATCATCCTCATAAAACTCAGATGTTCTCCAATTCTGAGTGATTCTGTGACTAGAGAGGCTAAACCGTGGGTTAACATTCCTTCATATTATCTGTCTTTTCCTTCTGTTAAGTTCTCTGCACACAAGAGAATCAAAGGATAAGATTATGATCTGGTGACCACTGTACGATTTTTAATTCATAATGGAAGAAAAGCAGGGTTTCAAAAGAATCTGTCTTTTTCTTCCTGTTCATTTTTGTTCCACTTCAATGGTTCTTATTATTTCTTTCATATTTGTTTTATATATTTTATAAAATCCCTATTTATTATTTTGTTGAGGAGGAATTTTTATTTAAAACATTTATTTTGGGGGGGCTCGCCCAGTGGCATAATGGTTGAATTCCTGTGCTCTGCTTTGACAGCCTGGGGTTCGCTGGTTCAGATCCTGGGTGCGGACACACATACTGCTCATCAAGCCATGCTGTGGCAGCATCCCACATACAAAATAGAGGAAGATGGGCACAGATGTTAGCTAAGGAGCAATCTTCCTCACCAAAAACAAAATAAATAAATAAACAAACAGATTCATTCTGGTTTATTTCCCATGCTACCTATTCAATGCTGCAATCAAATTTTCTACAAATTAGACTGAGTCCAAATCTCTTTTTTAAATATTTGCTCACCTTATTTTCATGCTGTCTCTTACTGCTTCAGGAGAGTTTTATAGGAGGTTCATGATAATGTATCACAAAATTTCTCTTTCTCCTTCTAGATTACAGTTTTAAAGGTTTATTTTTTTATTTTTTGGTGAGGAAGATTGTCCCTGAGCTAACATATGTGCCAATCTTCCTCTATTTTGTATGTGTGACATCGCCACAGCATGGCTTGATGAAGCAGTGTGTATAGGTCTGCACCCGGGATCCTAACCTGCAAACTCTGGGCCTCCAGAGTGTGCAAACTTAACTACTATGCCACCGGGCTGGCCCCTAAATTTAAGGATATGCATTTGAGATAAAGATTTATGAAAGACATTTACTACAACCCTATTTCAGTTTGTAACTTTTTCTCCATGATTCTAATAGTTTTTTTAAAATGACTAAACATAAGTCCCAAAATATAGACAAATGTATATTTGCTGATTGAAATTAAGCATCTTATATGCTCACACAAATATACAATATGTGTTATATATATATGACATAATTACCTTCAAATGGTACCTCAATTTTAACATATATAGTGAAAATTTGCTCCATGAAATTTCAAGTAGAAAATTTAAAGAATCTCTGCTATACTTACAGGTTTTTATTAAAATTATCCATTCTACATAATATGTGGATAAGAATATTCACTTCAAATATTTTATTACTGTAATGTGTGAAACATAATCCCTGATCTTGCATCAAGGGGAAGCTCAGGTCTCCAGTTTCAAACATTATTGGAGACAAAGTGTCTCATGCATGGGGTGTGTGGCTGCCTTCATTCTTTGATCTTTGGTCTTGTTTGAAATTCCCAAAGGTCTAAGGTGTGTGTTTATATATACTGTCCCTATAACTGGGATACAGTTTGTTTCTTTGGCTTGAGGAGTGAAAGTGATATGGTGAGAGTATCCAAGGGGGTTAACCTTGTGAAATTGAAGAAGGTTCTAGAAAAAACAGTTGAAATCAGGAAAGTTTATTTGGCTAAAAGTAAAATTATATAACACAAAAACATATTTTAAGTGCTTTCCAGTTTCAAATATTGTACAAAAATAGAGACTGTTAACACTACACAATTTTATTACAATAAAATTTGGAAGACTTGTTCCAGAATTTCTCTTCCCCTGTTTCCTTATTATGGAGATAAAGTTAGCCTCTAGAGTTTTTCTTAATTGTTTCTCTTGGATATGTCTGTTATTTGAATTCCCCACATTGAAAAAGAGCCCAGTGATAAGACTATCAATCAACAAATTCCCACTCTTTCCCTACACCTCTGCAGTCTCCTCTCTCTAACCTTCTTTTATTCTGTATCACAAGTGAGAACTGGATCAGAAAGGGCAAAACTGTAAATAAAAGCAGAAAGGAGAGCTTAAAGGACAAGATAAATATATTTCAACGGGCAAGAGGTGATTTATGTGTGAAAGCTATTGAGACTCATAAATGCATAACACTAATGGACATGATGTCGTCTACCCCTCCATGCACACCCGGGTACTATGTGTGTTCGTGCACACTCTTGCCCAATCTGTATGACAACCTTGTAAATTGTCTATTATTACGTCTATTTTAAAGATTAAGAAATTGAGTCTTTTGAAGTGACGGATCCTAGATTTATTTAATATGATTGCATTAAGATAGGTTCTACTCAATAAGTGTACAGTTACACATATAGTAAATTGTTTGCAACCTTATACCCCAACATCAGGAGTGGCTCTTCCATCAGAGATCCTCTCTATAGCTCTTATTCTTGGCTCTCTGTCACACTGAACCTGTGTGCCTTATTTAAAAATGCTACAATCTACAATACGCTATATCTTCTTTCTTCCTATCTTTACACTTTATGTGTGTGGAATTTATGGTACAGGATGCATCCTATACCTCCCCTCAATCCCTGCCCGGTTGCTGTTTTCAGAAAAGTTCAATCTTTTATGTCATAAAAACAGTACCAATAGAAAGTTTACTTCAGGCAATAGAATAAGCCCTGAATATTTTAAAATACAGCATAAAGGGCACGTTGCCAGTAGTATATGGCAAACAAGGAGATTCCACCTACTCAACTTGGGGATGAGTATAGATGAATCAGCCAACAAATGTTACTTCCACAGTCATAACTGAATTGAAATGAGTGAAAAATCCTTGCATGATTTTACCATTTGTTAGTTCTCAGATTTATTGTCGTTACTGTTGCTGTTTTATGTTTGCCTGGGAATTTCACTGTGGAAAAAAATTAAATTGTGTTTGTATTATGAGGATCAAATGAGAAATTAACTGAAAATTGTAGTTGTGCAGGTAGCACATTGTAAACATGCCAAGATGTCCATTGCTTCATTCAGTCATGCATTTGTTCATGAAGTCAGCCACTGACTCTCCTAGAGGCAACTCTGCACTCTAATGTTGCAGCCATGAGTCAGATACTGGTCCCAAGTGCCTCTGCCCACAAGGAAATGCATATGACTCCCTAAGCTTGTGACTGAATGTGGCATCTTCCCAGCACCCACTTCCCTCTTTGAGGAGAGAGATTCACAGTCTCCAAATAAATCTTCTTTGCAATTTCCACTTCATTCCAGATGTTGGTGAACTTTCTAAGTAGTTTTTGGCTATTTACCTGGAGATTTTTTAGTGGTAATATCTCTCCTCTTTTGGAATGTGCATTTACTTTCTGCAGGACTCACTTGTGAAATAGGGAAGCATCTCATTTTAATATTTTACATGTAAAAAACAAATATAAGGGAGGGATTAGGAATAAGATATTTAGGGGTCAGCCTCATGGACTACTGGTTAAGTTTGGTGCACTCTGCTTTGGTGGCCTAGGTTCATGGGTTCTGATCCCAGACATGGACTCACACCACTCATCGGCAGCCATGCTGTGGCAGTGACCCACATTCAAAATAGAGGAAGATGGGCACAGATGTTAGCTCAGGGTGAATCTTCCTCAAGCAAAAATAGGAAGATTGGCAACAGATGTTAGCTCAGGGCCAATCTTCCTCAGCAAAAACAAAAAGAAAGAAAGAAAATATTTAGATAGTGCAATTGAAATCCTCAGAAATATCAGTCACTTTAGTCATGGTAAAAATAAGACTGTGAAAAGGAACAGTTATAAATCAGTAATAATCTCCTGGAAGTTAAAAGTATCATAATCAGAAAAAAAAAAAAAAGTAGGCAGGTTGGAAGATACAGTTGAGGAACTGTCCCTAACTTAAAACAAATAAAAAAAGATAATGAACAAAATAGATGAAGAAAGATAAGGATTTTAAAGATTGGACAAGAAGTTTCAATATTTCACTAATGTGAATTCCTTCCAAAAATTAATAAAAACAGAAAAGATGTTACTATCAAAAGAATATTTTAAAAAATCCCAGAATTGGTCATGTTACTCAGATAAAAGAGGCCTGTCCAGTACCCAGAGAAATAACTGCATAAAGACTCACATAAAAGCCATATAAAAAGGAAACACAATACTGAGGATAAGAGAAGTGAGAATCACGCAAATAGCAATAATAGCAATTGTGCATACATATATACACCCAGGTATATGCACACCCTCACACATGTACAAATGCATATGTGTGTGTTTATGCACATACAATTAATTAGAAGCTAGCCTATTACTTGGTTTAACAGTGAGTGATATTAATATAGTTAAATAATATAAATATTAACAATTTATTTGATTAATATTTCTGATACAACAATTTTGTTAGGATGAAAATTCTTAAGGAGCATTAAATTCTCAACTAACATAACAGACAGTTGTTAGGAAAGTCAACTTTAAATATAAAAATATAAGTATGGAAATAACTGGATTAACATCCAAAAAAAGAAAAAATTAAGTTAAATATTTTAAACTCCCATACTTCATCAGCCACAATCAAAAGAAAGATTCTTTGGCTGATTTCATGGAAGGTATACAGCTTTTCATTTCCCCTTCTTTTTCAATTAACAAAAACTTTGGAATAACTTGATTTTTCTTCTCATCAGAAAGAAAGATAATCTTGGAAAAGAATCTTAATTTTTATTTCATTAAGTCACCTGAGGCAAGCCAAGTAAATTAAAATGTCCAATATAATTCTTAGAGAATAGTTCTGTTTTATCACAAATCTTTTATACTCTTATTGTAGATTCACAATAATTTATTCCAATTGTTTCATAAAGTGAACAATTGCTTTTAATCGATTGCTAACTTTTCATCATACTACTGGGGTGATTTTAACCACACAGCTTCTTGGATGCAGTCCACTATTAATATTAACTGTCTGAATCAAATGAGTGAATTGAAAATAATATTGAAAGCTGATACAAACTCTGCTGCCAGTAACTGTTTTAAACAGAAAAACCAATTCAAGATGGTTTATGATTCTGATTCAGCATAAAAGTTAACGCTGCCTTTAGGAGTTTGGTTTGTCTTCAACTTTTTACATCCTGAAAAGAACCAGAGAGAGAAATCTGAACAGGTATGGTAAGGTAGGTTATAATCTAATATTTTCTACATTTTGAGAAAATGTGGGGATGGAAACAGGGAAGGGTGATAGTATGAGTAAATGCACGAGATGGGCAGTGTATGAACAGTGGAATATAATTAGTTCGAATTTTGGAGTGAGTCAAATATTTATGTGGGAATGATAAAGCCTTATAAAATTTTAAATGTCATAACTGACAAGTAAAATATTTATAATGCAACCTTGTAATATGTAAAATTAAATACACAGATAGAATGTGATTGCTGAATAGAAAGGTTGATTTTTATTAAAAAAAAAAGAACACACATCAGAAGGGCTTTAGATTATGGAGTTTCTCTCTTTATTTGATACTAAAATAAACATAGTTCTAATAAATCAATTAATTAAAAATAAATAAAAGAAATAGGTGAGTAATCATAGATTTAGAAATTAAACCTAAATGTATTATATTGTTTCCCTAAGCTTTTAGCAATTTTCTAAAATATTTCAGAAGGTATGATGAACTAAAATGTCAGTTATCTAATTTTCTAATATCAAATTTTATGAAATGAAGCAATGATGGTTTGAGAAGAAAGTTTGATAGAGAGATTACAGTACATCTTAGACATTAGGATGCATAAAACACCCCCTGGAGAACTTATAAATTTACATTATAAGAGCACACTCCCAGAAATTCTGGCTCTATTGGTTTTAGTGGATTCTAAGAATATGCATTTCTTTTTAATTACAGACTTTATTTTTTTAGATCGAGTTTAGGTTCACAGCAAAATCAAGAGGAAGGTATAGAGATTTCCCTGCCCCCACAAATGGATAGTCCTCCATTATCAACATGTCTCAGCAGAGTGCTACATTTATTAAAATTGATAAACCTACACTGAGACATCATTATCACCCAAAGTCTGTAGTTTACATTACCATTCACCTCTTTGTGTTGTACATTCTATGAGTTCTGACAAATGTATAATGGCATGCATCCACCAGTAGAGTACCATACAGAGTAGTTTCACTACTCTTAACATCCTCCTTGCTCTGCCTATTTTTCACACCCTATCCTCTAACCCCTGTCAACCACTGATTCTTCTACTGTCTCCATAGTTTTGCTTTTTTCAGAATGTCATATTGTTGGTAACATACAGTTTATAGCCATTTCAGATTGGCTTCTCGCACTTAGCAATATGCATTTAAGATTCCTCCATGTCTTTTCATGACTGTAGCTTATTTCTTTGTAGTAGTAAATTAGCATTCCATTGTCTAGGTGGAATTCACCTACTGAAGGACATCTTGATTGCTTCCAAGTTTTGGCAAATATCAATAAAGCTGCTCTAAACATCCATGTTTTGTGTGGACATAAGTTTTCAACCCCTTTGAGTAAATACCAAGGAGTACAATTGCTGAATCATATGGTAAGAGTGTGCTAAGTTCTGTAAAAAAAAAAAAAAAAACCTGCCAAACTGTCTTCCAAAGTGGCTGCACCATTTTGTATTCCCACCAGCAATGAGTAAGAATTCTTGTTGCTCCACATCCTCACCAGCGTTTGGTGTCGCCAGTGTTTCAAATTTTGGCCATTCTAATAGATGCATGGTGGTATCTCTTTGTTTGTTGTTTTAATTTACAATTTTCTAATGACATGTGATGTGCAGTATCTTTTCATATGCTTATTTACCATCTGTATATCTTTTTTGCAAGGCATGTTTCAGGTTTGCCCATTTTTAGATCAAGTCGCTCAGTTTTGTTATTGATGAGTTTTAAACGTTCTTCGTATATTTTGGATAACAGTCCTTTATCAGATATGTCATTTGCAAATATTTTCTTGCATTCTGTGGCTTGTCTTCTCATTCGCTTGACAATATATTTCACAGAGTAGAAGTTTTTAATTTTAATGAAGCCCAGCTTGTCAATTCTCTTTCATGGATCGTGCCTTTACTATTGTATTCAAAAAGTCATTGCCCTGCCAAACGTCACCCAGGTTTTCTTACATATTATCTTTTAGGAGTTTGTCTTCGGATTGCTCAGGCTGCTATAACAAATACCATAGACTCGATGGCTTCAACAACAGAAATTTATGCTCACAGTTCTGGAGGCTGGGACACGCCATGATCAAGGTGCTGGCTGATTCCGTTTCTCATGAGGCCTCTCTTCCTGATTTGTGGATGGTTATCATCTTGATATGTCCTTACATGGTAGGGAGAGAGAGAGATCCCTGCTATTTTCATCTTTTTTATAAGGACACTAATCTCATCATGGAGGCCCCACCCTCCTGATTGCATCCAAAGTTAATCATCTCCCAAATGCCCTACCTCCAAACACCATCACATTGGTATTTAGGACTTCACGGGTGAATTTTAGGGGGAAAGAAACATTCAGTCTACAATAGAGTTTTGTTTTTTTGTGTTTTACATTTAAGTCTCTGATCCATCTTGAATTGATTTTTTGACAAGTTTGCGATCTGTACCTAGTTTCATTTCTTTGCATGCGGATGCGCACTTGTTCCTGCACCATTTGCTGAAAAGACCATCTTTGCTCCATTGTATTGTCTTTGCTCCTTCATCAAAGATCATTGACTGTATTTATGTGGGTCTATTTCTGGGCTCTGTATTCTGTTCCACTGATCTATTTGTCTGTTCTTTGCCAAAACCACACTGTCTTGATTACAGTAGCTTTATACTAAGTCTTAAAGTTGGATAGTGTCAGTCTTACAGCTTTTTTCTGTTCCTTCAGTATTGTATTGGCTATTCTGAGTCTTTTGCCTCTTCATATAACTTTAGAAGAAGTTTGTTAATATCCACAAAATAACTTGCTGAAATTTTTGTTGGGATTGCATCAAATCTATCGATCAAGTTGGGAAGGACTGATATTGTGACATTATTAAGTTTCCTATCCACAAAAATGGAATATCTCTTCATTTATTTAGTTCTTTGACTTCATTCATCAGAATTTTGTAGTTTTCCTCATATAGACCTTGTGCGTATTTTGTTACATTTATACCTAAGTATTTCATTTCAGGGAAGGCTAATGTAAATGGAATAATATTGTTAATTTCAAATTTCACTTATTCATTGCTGGTATATAAAAAAGTGATTGACTTTTGTATATTAACCTTATATCCTATAACCTTTCTATAATTGCTTCTTAGTTCCAGGAGGTTTTTTTTTGTCTAATCATTCAGATTTTCTACACAATTGATCGTGTCATCTGTGAAAAAAGTTTGTTTTATGCCTTTCTTCACATTCGGTATAGCTTTTATTTCCTGTTCTTGTCTTTTTGTGTTAGTAAGGACTTCCAATACAATGTTGAAAAGCAGTGATGAGAAAGTACCTCTTTATCTTTTTTTCTGATCTTAGTGGGAAAGCTTTGAGTTTCTCACTACTGTGTATGGTGTTGGCTATAGGTGCTTTGTAGATATTCTAATTAAGTTGAGGAAGTTCACCTCTATTTCTAGTTTCCTGAGCATTTTTATTATGAATGGGCGTTGGATTTTGTCAGAATATGTATTATTAACAAGTACCATTCCCAAGTGATTCTGAAGCAAGTGGTTGATGGAACAAATTATGATACCTAATAGCTTAGACTTTGTTGAAAATATACAGTAAACTCCACACTTGCTCCAGTAGCTACATAAAATTATCAATGAAATTGTAATTTTCAAATAAATGCAGACTACCATATGCATCATGAACAGGAATTATTTGCATACAGTTAGATTTTAGATGCCTTACGAGCACCAGAACTCCATTAATTTTTAAAGGTAAACTGAAATTTGAAATATTAAGAAAACTATGAGGTAAGAATGAAAATAATTTATGCTGAATCATTAAGTAAAAATCAATTGAAAACTTGTCCCTTTAAAATACAAAAAAATTAAATAAGAGATAGAAGAAATTAATTTTGGCTCTTCAATGTTATGGCCTCATAATACAGGCATACCTCAGAGATATTGTAGGTTTGATTCCAGACCACTGTAATAAAGTGAGTCACATATGTTTTTTGTTTTCCTAGGGCATATAGAAGTTATGTTTACACTACATTGTAGCTTTTTGAGTGTGCAATAGCATTATATCTAAAAACACAATTTACATACCTTAATTAAAAAATAGTTTATTGCTAAAAAATGCTATCAAATGAGACTTCAGTGAGTCATAGTCTTTTTTGCAGATGGAAGGTCTTGCCCTCCACACAATATCTGAAAAGCACAATAAAGCAAAGCATAGTAAAACAAGGTATGCCTGTATTGGATTTGCATTTTTAATCCAAAATAAGAATAAATCTTTCAATACATGGTTCTAAAATATTTACAATATTATCAGTCAGATATGTTTAGTCTTAATGTTGCTTTTCTATGTTCTGATTATGTTATATGCATGCTTACATTATTGAGCATATTATATTCTTGATATAAGAATGATATTCATTCTCTTGCTCCATAGTTTTTTATATTTTATTATGTGGATTTTAAATGTACAGTCATGCACTACATAATGACATTTCAGTCAACAACAAACTACATATATGACAGTGGTCCCATACAGTTTGGACCATACGACCTTGTGTGTAGTGGACTCTACCACCTGGGTTTGTGTAAGTACATTCTATGGTGTTTGAACAATGACAAAATTGCCTAACGACACATTTCTCAGACTGTATCCACATCATTAAGAGATTCATAACTGTATATATTTTGTTTTCTTCTTAACCACTCTCCCGTAATTTTATTTACAAACTCTTATGTCATTCTTAAACCTTTATTTTTGGATTTTTCTGTTTTAGACAATTTTTAGCAAAGGATTTCCTTTAAGAAATATGAAAAAATAGTGTGAAAAATTTCTACCATCTACTCTGATTTGCTCATAAGGTTTTTCATTATGTCATTAATTTTTTAATTTAATGTGAAATTTATATAATGTATTGCCTTAAAGTATATAATTTCATTGACATTTGGTATATTCTCAATGTTGTACAATTACTGTCTCTATCTAATTACTAAACATTTTTATCTTCTCAAAAGAAAATCTCATGTCACTAAGTGGTCACTCTTTATTCCCTTCTTTTTCCAGCTCCTGTCAAACACCAATCTGCTTTCTGTCTCTATGGATTTACCTACTCTGAGTATTTTATATAAATGTAGCCAGGCAATATATGATCTTTTGTGTCTGGTTTCTTTCACTTAGCATAATGTTTTTTGAGATTCATCCATTTTTCAGCACGTTTGATAAGTACTTGATTCCTTTCCTTTTTTCTTTGGTGAGGAAGATTACCCCTAAGCTAACATCTGTTGCCAATCCTCTTTTTGCTGAGGAAGATTGGCCCTGGGCTAACATCCGTGCCCATCTTCCTATACGTTATATGTGGAACACCTGCCACAGCATGGCTTGATAAACAGTGTGTAGATTCGCGTCTGGGATCCGAATTTGTGAACCCGGGGCCACCAAAGCAGAGCATGCGCACTTAACTGCTACACCACTGGGTCGGCCCCTTGATTCCTTTTTGTAGCTGAGTAATGTTCATTGTATGTATATGCCACAATTTGTTTATCCAGTCATCCATTGATGTACATTTGGGTTGCTTCCACCCTTTGCTATTGTGAATAATGCTGCTACAAACATTCATGTACAAGTATTTGATTGAATACCTGTTTTCAATTATCCTGAGCATATATCTGGAAGTGGAATTGTGGAATCATTTAGTAATTCTATGTTTAACTTATTGGAGAACTGCCAGAGAGTTTTGGACAGCAGCTGCACCACTTTAAATTTCCATTAGAAATGTATGAATATTCCAATTTCTTTGTATCCTCACCAACACTTGTTATTTTCCTTTTTTAAAATTATAACCATCCTCTTGGGAGTGAAGTGGTATCTCATGTAGTCATTATATCATTTTTAGATTGTTAATATTCCTAATATGTATATACTATTTTTAAACATAAGTTTGGCTTCCAGTCTTATTTTAATATTCATTGACTTGATGCTCACAAAATGCATCAGCTTCCCTGCTCCTAATTGGTTAAGTTTCCCCCCACTTGTTAAACTGGATTTAATGATTGTAGTAGGCCTTGTTAGCTGTCTTTCATTAACTATTCTCCCTTTTACTTCAGTAATGGAATTTCAGATTTTTGAAGTAATAGCACTCCAGATTTCTGGCTGGATATATTTTCTGTGCTCCTCTGTAAGTTTGTATAGGCAGGTGACTAAACTTTAGTCAATAGAAAGCAAACAAACATTTTGTATGGAATTTCCTGGAAGTCTTCTTAAAAAATGAGGGAAATCATCTACTACTGGCTATGATGGAGTAATTTACAGAAGAGAAAAATCTACCTCTAAAAAAAAAAGCCAAGATATGTATGAAAAAAAATCTCTTTTACACAGTATTGAAAACCCAGAAATAAAACCACACATCTACATACAGCTCATCTTCAACAAAGGAGCTAAGAATATACAATGCAGAAAGGAAAGTCTCTTCAATAAATGATGTTGGGAAAACTGGATAGGCATATGCAAAAGAATGAAAGTAGACCACTATCTTTTGCCATACACAAAAATTAACTCAAAATGGATTAAAAACATGAAGGTAAGGTGTGAAACCATAAAACTCCTAGAAGAAAATATAGGCAGTACATTCTTTGACATTGGTCTTAGAAGGATCTTTTCAAATACCATGTCTACTTGGGCAAAGGAAAGAAAAAATAAACAAATGGGAATTCATCAGACTAAAGAGCTTCTGCAAGGCAAAGGAAACCAGGAACAAAACAAAAAGACAACCCAACAACTGGGAGAAAATATTTGCAAATCATATATCTGAGAATGGGTTAATCTCCAAAATATATAAAGAATTCCTACAACTCAACATCAAAAAACCAAACAACCCTGTCAAAAATTGAGCAGAGGATATGAACAGATATTTTTCCAAAGAAGATATGCAGATGACCAACAGGCACATGAAAAGATGTTCAGCATCACTAGTCATTGGGGAAATGCAAATCAAAACTACAATAAGATATCACCTTACACTCATCAGAATTGCTGTAATCACCAAGAACAAAAACAACAAATATTGGAGAGCACATGGAGAAAAGGTACCCTCTTACACTGCTGCTGGGAATGCAAACTGGTGCAGCCACTATGGAAAACATTATGGAGATTTCTCAAAAAATTAAAAATAGAAATGCCATACAACCCAGCTATTCCACTACTGAGTATTCATCCAAAGAAATTGAAATCAACAATTCAAAGAGACTATGCACTCCTATGTTCTTGAGGCATTATTCACAATAGCCAAGACATAGAAGCAACACAAGTGCCCATTGACTATATATATAATGGAATACACTAAACCATAAAAAAAGACAAAATCATCTCATTTGCAACAACATGGATGGAACTTGAGGGTATTATGTTAAGCAAAATAATCCAGACAGAGAAAAACAAATACCATACAATTTCACTCATATGTGGATGATAAACAAACACAGGGAGAAAGAGAACAGATTAATGTTTACCACAGGGGAAGAGGAGTGGAGGTGGGCAAAAGAGGTAAAGGGACACATATATATGGTGACTGACAAATAATAATGTACAACTGAAATTTCACAATGTTGTAAACTATTATGACCTCAATAAAATAAAAAAATTATACCACAGGGGAAAAAAAAACTCTTTTAACATATCGCAAGCATGCTGAAACAATAAAAATTTATGGGACAAACATCTAAGAAAGGACCAACCACTTATATAGGTGAGCTCATATTTTGCAGCTGTTCCATCAGGGCATTTGCCAATCCCCAGATAGATCTATTTCTTACACCAGTTCAAGGAGCAGTCGCTCCACGGTTCCTGTGGGCTTATTTCCCTGAGGGAAATTTAGAGAGGAGATTAATGGGATGAGCTCCCTTTACTGCAGTTGGTCAGCTTGGTATCCATTCCTTCCCTCCTTTATTATATATTCTAAATTTCAGCTGGTACCTCAGTAAGTTTGGTAACTTAGCTCGAGGTGTAGCTCAAACCTTAATTTCTGAGGGGTCTGAAAACCCTTCTTAATTTAGAGTTGCTGCACATATCTATTCATAAATATAATGTGGGGAGGTGGTACCAGGATATACCCAAGTAGATGCCTTAGTTTTAACACCTATTTCTTCTTGCCTTTATGATCTAAAAGCAGCCCTATTCACTGGGCCTCCGTTCATCAGGGTCAATTGCTCTGGTCGCAATTGTACTTCTTTATGCCTGCTGTTCCATAGACATAAGAATTCCAGTTTCTCAGTGGTAGTTATAGCTTGTAGTTCAATAAGACCATGCCTGTGTCCCTCAAAAGGGCTTAGAACCTTTTAATATCAAACCTCCAACCATGCAGAGCTCTGCCTTTGGGGACATAGAAGACACACAATATCCTCTATGGGTTAGTGGGAAGGATAAGTGGAGCCATTCCTGCTTCCACTCTTTGGTGTTAGACTGAAAAATCCTTCCTAATGCACATATTTCATCTCGAATGATAGCACCAAATCTTTTCAGAGTGTTGCTTAGGGAAGACATTTCAGCTTTGCTTTTAGAAGGTTATTTCAGTACTATGTGAAGCCAGCTCCTTCTGGATGATGTGCTATGTAATGAAATCTGTGGAACCTATTGTCATATATTCATTCCTGCGCCTCCTTTGATATGAAGTGGATCCCTGAATCATATGCTAAGCTGTGTGGGATCCCATGCCTGCGGATCAGGCATTATCCCCTGGATAGTGGTGCTGATTGAGGTTCTGTCAGCAGAAAAGACAAATGCAAACCAAAAATATATATCTATCTGTCTTTGTGATGGCAAACCACAATACCTTCCTGGATAAGAGGTACTCAACATTTTTGAGTTACCACAAGAGGCAGCTGTTTTCCTCAAAGAACGATGGAAAAATAGGGGCTCCGTGCTATTCTTCTGTTACTCCAGAGGCAGAAGTAGCTAGGTAGGTCTTGATATGAAGGAGCCCATTCTTACCTATTGGACCATTTATAGCCTTTATCTCTTTCACCATGATCAGTTTCTTCATCATTGCTATTTTGAGGTGACTGATGATGAAAACTGGCTAGGCTAACATCAAATTGCTGAGTCATTTTGTCTCCTTGATTTATCAGTGCATCCTACATGATGGATAATTTTTGATGGAAATAAACATGTGACATAAAAATCTTCACACGTTATGCCCATTCCCATATGTCCATCTACATGCCTTGTTGTTTACTTGTCAAAAGTCCTTGTCTCCTATTTTCTAATTCTTATGCTTCTAGGCTTATGACCAAATTTTCGGACTAATACATATTAATGCGTCTATATTCTTGGGCCAATTCTCTGTCTACACAAAGTGGATGACCAGGTGCACTGCTCACACTTCATCAGTTGGGATTATTTTCCCTCTCCATCAATCAAGATCATCTTTGAATGTGGCTGTAATGCAATTTATTTGTAATGCAGTATGTGGCTTGCATCCACATGCTGAGTCAACCCATTCATAAACCATATTCAGTCTTTCTTCTCCCTTCATTTAGCCACAATGGATTTCCCACATGGCTGGGGAGCAGAACTGGTACAACTTGATGAATGATGTGGGGCTCTGAGCTACCAGCTCATAACTTATTCATGATCTTTTGTCCAGCTTTTTCCATCTTTTGGTGGAATGCTTCTGGACCTGTCTGACTTTATGACTTGAGAGCTCATAAAGGATATTTGCAATTGTTTGAGCTTATGGTAATCTATAGTTGGTTTTTAGGTTCCATTTGGTTTTTCTAGGAACCAGACTGGAAAATTAAATAAGACACAATAGAGACCAACAGCCTTGCAACTATTAGGTCTTTAATGGTAACACTAATCTCTGTCACCTCCTGGGTTGTTATACACACACAGATACATTTCTATATCTACCTGTCTGCCTGTCTATCTACTACATTGACTTGGGGTGATGGGGAGTTTTAGCCGTCTCCAATTGTTCTTGCCCAGTACAATAACTTTTTTCACAGGCCAAGGACACAATGTAGGTGTTACTCTAACTGCGAAGTATACTAATGAAATTATGTACTTGAGGACAGGGAAAATGACTACTTGGTAGATCCAATGACCTCGTGGCTCATTGTGAGCCAGAATTTCACCAGGAAATTATTACCTGGCCTCTAAGCCCATACTCTAAGGGCCGCCACGATGATGCATTGGCTCTCCAGATGTCAATGTCAATTCAGATTCTGTATTCAACTGTCCTCAAACTACCTGGATGTTCCTACTTCCCCAGTTTACTGTCTCCTTAATAAATTGCTTTAGGTCCCTCTAGGGAAAGACTGAAGACATCATTACAGTATTAATATGCCATGGTACTGGAGAGGTTTTCTGGCTAGAGACCGTACCTCTTCATTCAGTGCGTTCTGGATGTGAAATTGGCCCAGGTCCTGAAACTAAATAGAAGATCATGACATTTGAATTGAAGTAACTGCTCTTAAATTCCTGCTCCCCATTTTTTTTCTTTTATGGGGTTGTTTATGGTAAGTGACACTTTTGTTGACTGATTCCCTGTGCTTCTTATAGGGATGACATACTATATTAATAATTTCTACAATACTCTGTGTGCTAAGCTCCCTTGGATTCCCTTTCATCCTTTCTGGTTGTTACCGTATTTGTTGCTGCTGTCTGACCTCTGTTACTTCAGGGTTCCACATCCTCATGGATATATATAAACCCCTCTTTGTAATTACCACAACCACCAGAATCCCTGGCTCCAGAGGAAAACTACAACTGAAATTCTCAGTGTAGCTGGTACCTCTCTCACTAACAGTGTTAGTGCATTTTGTGCCTTATTTCCTTTCCTGTGGAACACAATCTTCTGATGAGTTTTCTGGTCTCATAAAGTAATGATTTCTGTATGACTACTGCCTTTAGGCATTATTTTTTCCTCTAATGTCTAGTAGTGCAACTTAGGAATTTCTACCTCGCTCAACATTAGCCAACACTTTCTCTCGGCTTCCAAGAGTCACCATCACAGTGAGTTTGTCCTATTCCCATGGAATCTTTCTCAAGGTGTTAAATACCATTTCCCAAAAATGTGCACCCAAGTAAAAAAAGTCTCACTTATCCAGACTTTTTTATGTCCCTTGTGATAACACATCTTCTAAGCCCATACCCAGTGTAATCCTCTGGCTAATAGCAGTATGTGCTAGCCAGTCAGTAGAAAGGAAGTTCTAGCTCTTAGTAGGGCAATATGGGACATCTCTGCAATCTCTGAGTATTCACAGGGTTCCGCAGTGTCAGCATCCTTAGAAATATCCTCAATTACCTGGATACATATTTCAATTCCAGTTTTTTTCAAGTAGGGCTCCCATCTTACCATAACAGACATGACTTGATTGAGCATTTAAATATCTCTGGAGATCTGTAACTCTATCAAATCTTCTTTCCACTGTTCAGCTGTTTCTACTTTTCCACTGCGGGAGATAAGGGACTTGTTTTTAGCTCTGAAAGATACCCTCTGGCTCTCATATTTACCCTTTATTTGCCTACAGTTTTTAATTATCTCTCTCTAGACAATATAACTTTGTAGTTAATAGCCAAATCTGATGTCTTTATTTATAGGCTTTGCTGCTCCAGTATATTTCAAATGTCTATATCATTTCAACTGCAAGGATGAATACCTAGGATATTTTCCCAGGTAAGCATTGGTGAAATCACCAGGAATTAGATCACCACCTTGTCCCAGGGACTATCTGTTTCCCACATACCAAAGCATCCTCTTGGCTTGTCAGGCAATGAGTGAGCCAGTCCCCAAACCCTATCTTACATCCTGTTTTCTTGCACCACTTGTGTTATTTTAGAGAAGCAGACACCAAGACAAGAGTAGATATAGGACAATGCCTATAAGGGAAAAAGAGGGAGATAAACAGGGAAGGTGGGGAGAGCCTTCAGATCCAAAAAGGATCTGAACTCTGTGAAGTTGTGGGGAGGTGGGGGTGGACAGAGTCTCCATCTGCAGCATAGTTCCAAGAAAGTTTCATCCAGGCTGACATTGAGGCAAAGTCACTGAGTTGAGGACTCCTGTATTTCACAGTAATAGGCTTATATTAGAACACTTGCTGTACTCAATCATTGCCTGGGAGAACTCTGTGAAAAGCATGGCTTCAGCACAAATGTGATGGTAGATTCATAAAAACAATAGCGTGGGCCATCAGTCAGTTATACTCCCCACAGCAGAAGATCTCAGCAGTACATTTTCATGGCCAGCCCGCTAGGAGAGTGCGTTAGAAATTACAATCTGATAATTGGTTGGCACCATGTAATATTTACCTGTACACATAATCATCAATATGTTTGGATATTAAAATAAACACATAATTTTCTTAATTTTTCTTTATGACTTTTCTGATATTATTTCTGATAATTGAGCTGTTAAGTTTTGAAAGTTTATACTTGGGCAAATTTGGGCAAAATATATATGCTCTTAAAGATCTAAATCATAATTTTTAAAAGATGAAAATAAAAAACATCTTCTTGAACATTGTAGGTGGGTAATAAAATGTTTTTAAAATGTAGCACAATACAATTTCTGGCGATTTCTACTGTTGCTACTCTTATTAATGATAACTAATTTAAAAGTTATCTAGAATTAGAAGTGTGTATTTCTGTGTGTACATGTGTGCATAACTATTATATTATTAATTGTATTTATTTATACTTATATTTATTAATTTTATATTTATTTGTATATTTTAATAATAATATATTCAGCATGGGTGTAATTACAAGCATTTAATAGCTCCACTGGGATTAAATGTTTAGGTCTGACAGTTAACCTAGGCTACAGAAGGGGCTCTTGGAGGAAAGGGTCTCAGAATCCTTAGCTGGGGACTTCATTGAGATGGATCCTTCACAAGATGACACTTAAACTCCTTAAGACTTACCCCTGTCTCTGCTTTAGAACAATAACTGTGGTAACGTCTCAAGTAGACCAAACAGGGAAATATAGTTTCTGCTTTGAGAGGAAAAAGCTTACTCAGTGAAAGAATTGCAGGACCCAGCTACAATGTCCCTGAAAGAATTAGGAGGCAGTTGTGGGTATGGATCTTGAGCATGTTGAAACAGAAAGGGTGAAATTTAAGGCGGCCCGGGATAGTTTATCGTCGTGGGAGCACTCTCCCCTACTCAGGATTCATCGGTCTTAATACACTGCAGGATGACTCAGTCCTTGATATGCAGACGCTATAACAGTCTACAATAAATGCGATGGAGATCCCAGAAATGCTTGTTAAGAGTACTGTGGAAGGTGTCACCAGATGTAAGGAGGTAGAAAGGTTTGAATAACTTTATTATTTGAAATGAGAAAAATTGTTATTTGACTATTTCCCAGAAGGGCCCAGTGGACACACTTTCAGCAAGAGAATAAAAAAGCAGTAGTGAATGTGCACCAGCAATGTGAGAAGTCAGCAGTGGCCAGGATGGATAGTATGAGATGCTTCGTAGAACTGGTCTACTACTGGCATCCTTGCATCCATAGTAATGATAGGATTCTAGAATAGTTGAAGCCAGGGTACTGAACTTTAGCAACAGAGACAAGCAGACACAGTTACCCTGGGGCAATGAGCATGCTTTGAACCAACAAGATCTGTACTAATGACTAAGAAACCATATTTTCCCTGGAAGCGAGAGCTGGAGACACTACTTGGATACTGCTTGACTAAGTATTAATGTATCTTTTTGGATTCTGGAGGCAGCACATGCATCATTTGGGAAATATCATTAATCAAGTGACTCAAGACTGTCAGTCTAAAGTGAAACCTAGAGAGAAGATTTAGCATCAAATCAAGGAGATGCTATAAGATATCCTGCCATTCTAGCCATTTGATCTAGATTCAAAGGCACTAGAGGAACTTGAGATAGATAAGACAGATGTGGAGAGTCTTTAATATGTGCAAACCCTAAACAGAGAGTCACAGTTAGATTCTTAGGGCATTCCTTCTGTCAAAAAGAATTATTCATTGTTTAAAAAGCTATTCCTCACATACTACTAGACCACAGTAAAAGGTTAAGAGGGTAAACATAAGACATTAAGTGGCTATGTGACACAAACTGCCCCCCATCAAAAGCTAGGTAATATCCACCATATCACGAATTTAAGCAGGCATGGCAGCTATGCATTATATGATAGAAAAGTTACCATTAAGATTGGCCCTGAGCAGGTCCATATGACACAAGTGTGTTGTAGGTACTGGTGGCTCAGCTCAAATTCCCATGGCCTATTACTTTTGTATATTCTCATCTTCCTCAAGACTCAACTATGGCCTCATGGTCATTCTTTACGATTAGTTGATGGAGAAGGAAAATTCTCAGACCTTATATTTTTGAACATACCTGAAAGTGGATTCCCGCTATGCTATAGTTCCATTCAAGGGTGGCTCTAAATAATGCCATTGAGAGGAAATTCTCTTGGTTGGGCAGTGTGTTATACCTGGTATCCAAGTATGTATGGAACAAGAAAATTTTGAGGTAATAATATATAAGAATTCCTGAGCAATGATAAGTGGCTCACCTAGTTTTTCCAGGACTGTGAAGGAGCAATATTGAAAGACTGGCATAAAGGAAATTTGAAGAAGAAACTGTGGTTGGAACTGTAGGAGTTGAGACAAAGTTTGTGGGGTTTGTGGTTCACGTTAAAGTTCACAAAACAAAAGACTCTACTACAGAGAGAATACTCAACAAACGTACAGCAAGATGACTTGTCCTTTATGTGTCAGCCATCCTGTGTCCTTGACCATCTCATGCTTACATAATGTGCCCATGAATGGAGTAGCATTGGTGATAGGAATAGTACTTTGCATGGACTCATCATTATCGCCTCTTTCTTACCAAGAAAATAATAATGCTGTCTCTTAGCAGCATAGACTGTAACTTTTCCATTAGTTCTCCCATGTGTTGGCTTTTATAGAAATTGCTAATCAAAAACCATTTTGGAACTTTTTGACAGAGGGGACTTAACATATGGCATGAATGGATCTCAGTGATGGCAAGACACAGCCTATTACATGTAGGATATTTGGTATCCTGCTTAAATTTCTAGGCTCACCAGGGCTGTGATGGTCAGTTTTTGTTTTTGTTGATGTTTAGCAAGCTCAAACTTGTGCTAACAGTATCCCCCTCCAATCTGTGCCACTTATCTTTTTGCGTTTAGCCCCTAGACCTGCTCTGAAAATGCGGGAATTCACTTGGCCTGCACAAACACGTCTCCTGGAAGTGTGAGAGACTTAGCTCTCCTAGCAGGTGACCTTCAACTAGTGGAGGATGGAATATATGGTGTATGAATGCCCCAGCCTTCCATCCTTTGAGGACTATGTGAGAAGCGTTCTGTGTGCTTCTCAGAGATCCCTGTAGAAATGAGCATCTTTTATCCAGAGCTATAACCTTGATCAATCACTCATATTTATTTGCTTATTCACTTTTCAAATCCCAATTTCCCATCTACTTCACTTTTGCTCATTGACATTACCTCTCAAATGATGTACCAGCACACACATCTGTTTCTAAGGTAACCCAAACGGAATCAGGATATAAGTAGCATTGATGCAATTTACATCAATGGTTCTAAAATGAATGTTTATATGTACTTAGAATAGTTTTAAAATTGTAGATGATTCACTTGCAGACCCAGAGATTCCGATTCAGTATGTCTTGGAAAAGATCTAAAAATTTTCAGTAAGTTTGTGTAAGAGATCTGAAGACTAGTTTTGAGAAACACTGTTTTAGCTCTTTAAGTCTATTCCTTAAATTTCCTTGGCATTTCACAATCTCATTTCAATATAGAAATAGGCATCAAAATTATAGTCCAGTATGCAATGCTCAAATTAGATTCTAATGCCATATTTTTGGAAAACATACAAAATACACAATGGTGGCTCTTTCTAATGAAGTGAATTATTCAATATCAAGTTTTGTAGGATTTTTAAAATGCTAAATTCTCTTAGATCTTCACAGACACAAGTCTGCAAAGGCCTCAGAAGACAATGATATTTTTGCTTCTATTGTGATCCTCACCAGAAATAGAAAGTCCTAATATCTGACTGAAAAATTAATGTTTTAAGCCACGTATTCTCCTTATAGCACTAGCAGTCAGTATATCGTAGAATAATGTGTTGCTTTCAAAATATGTTAAATAAATTCATTAAGAGGTGTGAAAAATTCATGTACAAATACAGAAGTTAATATCAATTGACACACACTGATCCACATTATAGATGAATATAACCTTCCAATACAATCCAATTCAGTGATATAATACTTAAAAGAACAGTTCAGTGAAAACGTAATTAGAGTTTGTGCCACTTCTTCACATTTCTACTATTAAAACTTGACCTCTGTAAAATTAGTAGAGTTCATTAACTCATTTTTTCCCTACTGTTTGGAGAAACTTGTCTTCCACCTGTTGATTCCTTTTCAGTTTAAGTCAACTGTTATAATTCCTCCATCAGAGAGTATCTGAAAATAACTCTAATATGTGGACAAAGCATTTACTATATTTTCATGTGCTATTTTAGATTGAAGCAATTGTTTTGATCATATAAAACCTGTGGAAAAATAAGTTAACCACAATGAAATTAAGGAAGTGCCTTTGTGAACTAGCCTCCAAACAAAATTACGTCTTTTAAATTGAAATATACCTTTGAAAGAGTTCCAAAGAAAATAATACATAAGAAAATGATCTTAGAAAAAAATATTATTTAAAATCTACTAAATATGCAGTCAAATTATAAACTTAATGGAATGTTTAGGGTGATGATCTTCTTATTCTCTTCAAGTACTTCCCCAACTCTCAAAAAATTGCATACATAAAACCATGCTAACTACATATTTTATTCACAAGACTCAAAATGATATTGTTAAAGTGAGCTACGAAATTTATTTTCATTACTATTTGAAATTTAATATAATCCAATAATAAATTATTTTAACATAGAGAAAATTATTCTCTCAATTTGTATCTTCATATATTTTTATTTTAAATAATGCAAATAAATGTGTGATATATGATGAAATGTTTTTAGATTCTATATACACTTTTAATGTCTATAAATCAATTAATACTGATGCATTTCTCATTTTCAAAATTTTTCTCATTCAGTA
Organism: Tapirus indicus; assembly: GCA_031878705.1. Classification (NCBI taxonomy): domain Eukaryota; kingdom Metazoa; phylum Chordata; class Mammalia; order Perissodactyla; family Tapiridae; genus Tapirus; species Tapirus indicus. Next base: position 132,776,859 of record CM062919.1, on the reverse strand, counting down.
ACTTTAGATAACATATATATAGATATTCACTATAAAGAAATCCCTTCTATAAACATTATCTGCAGTTACTGAATATATGTATATACACACAATGTTGTAGTTAAAAGTGTAAGACTCAGTCTCAGGATTTTTCCTATCTCATATTCTGATCATATTTTGATCTCTGAAGGATAAGAAAGGAACAAGAGTTCTTGTACTGACTTCCTGTTGAATATATGCATGACCATGAAAAAGTCATTTAACCTTTTCAACCTCAATTTTCCCTTTGTAAAATGAGGAACTTGGGCCAAATTGGTAGTCTCCAACCTTTTTTCACAAGGAGAAGCTTCTAATATATCCAGTTGAAGAGACGACTGACAGGGAAGCACATTCATGAGGTCAGATGTTAGCAATGGAAAAGTTACTCCATGTTCATATGGACACATCATCACTTCCGATGGTATTCCTTTGCCCAGCAGCAGACAGAGAAAATACTGAAAGAAGGAATGGCATACACCAGTAGATAAATCTACTGATTTGGAAAACTTGAATCTCTCTTTCCCAACTGTGTTCTTTAAATGTTTTTTCTGTAACAATTTGTCTCATTCCTTGTAATACACTTCTTTTCTGTCCCCCTATAACATGGCACTACCAGAGAGTAGGTTTTCCTACACCTCCTCTGTTTACTTCTTTCAAACAGAGAGGCAACAGGAAGTGTAGGATGTCTAATCAAATCCAGTTAAAGCATATTTCTGTACTACCTTCCACATGTATACAGCACTGTGCTGGGATTTATGTGTAATCTAAAGAGGCATAACAAACAAGATGGCTGTTCAGAGACATGGGTGGTTTTTAGCTTGTTGACTCTGGGAGAATGTTTCTTTCACAGATTTCATTGCAAACAAGAGTTAAGGAGAGATAATAAGGAAGTATGAAGGGAAGACAGTCTCCCTCTCAAACATTTTTTTTCCTTAGGGTTTAAATAAACAAATATGAAATTCAGCATTTTCTTTCTATTAATTCCTACACCAATAAAAGTTAATTTAATTATGGTATTAAATAATTCTTGCCTTGTGTTTTAAATATGCTTTAGATTAGTTAAATGTGATTAAAATTTGAAAAATTCTTTATTATGGTTAGTTTCTGTGACTTTATTCAATTTAAAGAAATACAATATTTTTCTATTCTTAAAATTCAAGAAAAATTAGCACAAAATATGGTACATGGAAAAAATTTATTGTGATGACTTTACTTAAAGAATATTTCCTCTAACTTTGGGCAGTTATAATCGGAATGAAATTTGAAAATTTGGCTCATGGTTTATAAAACTGTAACTAAAATGCTCCAAAGATATACAACAATCATACAGAGCAATATTTTATTAAGTATGACTATGTTTTGCAACCAATGTTTTTGGTAGAGATATCAATTATATATGTTTATTAAATTATAGACATATTAATGGATGATATAATCTGTTTATAATGTAGTATACCTAAAATAATATGTCATTTCTCCCATATAACAAAGTAGCACTCAATTCTGAGCTATCATTTTGAGATACATCAAAAAGAAAATTTGGATTGTCTAATTATTTTAATTACAATTAATGTCTGAAAATAATCTCTGTTCAATACACATATTTCTTAGACTTTATTTAATTTAGCTTTAATTTATTTTGTTCTATTAGTCTATATTACAAAAATTAATTCAAGGCTATATTGCCTGCTATTTGAAGATAGATATTATAAATGAAAGAAATCTATACTCAATATTGCTGTATCGTGTTAGTATTTAAGGTTATTTTTGGTTGGTATTATTTTTAGAATAAATCTGTGTGTACTTTGGTTTATGTAACAAATTAACTATTCACATTTATTAGTACTTTATTTGTGATGGGAAACTTATCAAACAAAGAACTTACGTTTTATTAGTTCAAAATATTTAGTATGTTAAAACAATAGGTTAGACAGGAAAAAGATACTTGGAATACATTTATTTAATAGTACTGACTCAAATATCTGTTTTAAAGCTTACATAGGTCTTTCTAAAATTATCACTAAATACAATGAATAAATATATATTTACTTCTGAAAATGAACATTTGCTCCACAAATAGAAAAGAAAACTTGAGAAAACACACCCAGAGGCAAACACCCTATTTAGGATGTGATGCAATTTTTCTTGAGAATTTTAGCAATCTGGAGAGTATCTTATAAACTATAAAAATAAATGTTCCTATGACTCTTAAAAATTCCTTTAAAAATCATAGAACAATATTTTTAGAAACAGTGAAAAAATTTATTATAACGAACATTCTCGATTTTATGTGAGCATCCACCTGTATTCCAAGTAGCCATCAAATAAAATTTTAATGAATTTACTTAATTTTTTGAGGTTAGCATTCACTCACAACTCAAGTAGCCATAAAATAATGTGAGTTTGTGTTGTCAAAAATACAATGACTTTCCCGCAGACTTCTATATTCACGTGAATCTATATAGGAAACTCTTTTATTTTAATAACATTTTTTCTACTCAGCCCCCCTTTTTTAATGCATGTGTACATACACACACTTTCTTACACATACACAAGCTTAATAACACTCAGAAGTATTGTTATTATCAAATGTATATTTTTAAACTATTTATTACATAAATAGATATTTCAATAACAGTTAGTTACTGGTAATTTTTTTCCATAAACATAGACATAAAAATCTTAAATTAAATATTATTAAATCAAATTCAAATATTTCTTGTAAAGAAAACTATATCATGATAAATTAGGTTTATTTCAGGAATTTATTGTCAATTTAACATCCAAGAATCCATCAATGTAATTTACTAGATTAATAGAATAAAGGAAAAAATCATATGGGGATATCAATAGATGCAGAAAAATCATTCAATAAACTTCTGTGTCTCATTATAATAAAAAGCCTTAATCAGCTAAGGTGAAGACTTAAAAAAAAATCTGAATAAGGATATTAGCAACAAGAAAAACCTGCAGACAATTCACAGGTTTTCCTTAGTAATCAGTGATGAGAAAAGCATGTCTTCTATCATCATATTTATTCAATATTACATTAGGGGTACTTGCTAGTTCAGTATGGCAAGAAAAATAAACAGAAGTTATAAAGTTGCGAAAAAAGAAATAAGATTGTCATTAATTATGGACTACTTGTTTGAATAGATAGATATTTAAAAGAATCTAGCAACAAATTATTTGAAAAAATAAGTAAATTTGGCTAGGTCATTGAATGTAAGGGAAATAAAAAATCACTTGAATTATTATATACTGCCAAAATTTTAGAAATAAGAAAAAAAGATACTTTTATTGTCTCAAAAATGTCAAATATTAAAAGTAATTAAGAGATATGCAAGACCTCTATACAATATTGTTGTCAAGAATTAAAGTGAAACTAAATATATGGGTCAGTATGTCATATTCATTTATTAGAAAACTTGATTTTCAAAAGACATAAAATTTTCACATTTTTTATCATATATTCAATACAATATCAATCAATATCCCAATGTGTTTGTGTGAATGAGTATATATAAATAAGAAATGTGCAGGGGCCGCCCGGTGGCGCAGCGGTTTAGTCCGCGCTTGGCAGCCCGGGGTTCGCGAGTTCGGATCCCGGGCGCCCGCCGACGCACTGCCTGCCAGCCATGCCGTGGCGGCGTCCCATATAAAGTGGAGGAAGATGGGCACGATGTTAGCCCAGGGCCAGTCTTCCTCAGCAAAAAGGGGAGGATTGGCGACGGATGTTAGCTCAGGGCTGGTCTTCCCCACAAAAAAAAAAAAAAAAAAAAAAAAAAAAAAAAAAAAAAGAAATGTGGTACTGTGCCTTTTCATGAGAAAGACCAAAAAAAAATCAGACAAAGCCAAGTACTGACCAGGCTGTGGAGCAATTGGTACTTACATTTGGTACCATCTGTTTGCTGGAGGGTGTGTAAATCGATGCAAGTTTTTGAGGAAACTATTTGGCAGTATTCACATAAGGATACCCTAGGACTCACCATTTCGCTCCTGGGTGTCTGTGTGTGCACACGCGCTTGTGTGTAACTTGAATAGATAAATGTGGAAGTTCAGAAAAAGACATGGACCAGGATGTTTGTAGTAACATTATCCACTGTAGTTAATAGTGGGAGACGGGCTCAGAAATGTTCATAAATGATTGAATGAAAAACCTTTAGGTGTATACACAAAATAAAATACTGTGTAGCAATGAAAATATACCCCTTCTCTATGAAACAATATGGAGGGTTCTCAGAAATATTATACTGACCAAAGACAGCCAGGTCACAATGAACACATGAAGCATGATTCCACGCTTCAGTGTTCCAAGACAGGGCAACTGAATTATGTTGCTAATAATCAGAATAAGTTTACCTCTGGAGTGGAGGGACTGGATAGTTATTGGAAGGAGAAAAGAATAGAGCTTCAGGAGTAATCCATTTCTGTCACGTGAATATTTGCCCTTTGTGATAATTAGTCATGCTACAAATTGATGGTTTATTCAATTTCTGTATGCTTGCTATACTTATATAAAATGCTTTAGAAAATAAAACATTTTGAACTGAGGATAAAGGTTAAAATGATATCAACAAAAGAGCCTGTTTAAAATAAGATCTTAGAGAATAAATATGCATTCTCCAGTCAGAAAGAGGAGATAGTGACATATTTCAGGGGAGTGGAGGGTAGAAGGATTCAGGGAATAATGTTTTGAATTTAAGACACAAGTCTGATAGTGAGGATAGACAGGTAAGCTGAGGTCTATATATTTATAATAAGAAAGAAGCAAAACCATCATCTATATGGGAAATAATTGAGATTTACAAAGTAGAGTAAGTGTAAATTCAAATTTTATTTCTAATGGAAGTGGCAGCGCCTTCTGAAGGGAATATTGTAAGTTTATTATTTGAAGTGTGTTTCCACGTACCGTTCTTGTTGACTCTAAACTATCACAATGTGCACTATGGTAAATATTTCATGTGTGATATTTTAGTCCATTAAATTTGAGAAATTATTTAGAAATTTGAGCAAACAACAGCAATAAAACATTCACAAATCTTGAATACATTGTTTATAAGTATAAAAAGCTACCATCTTTTAGATTTATGTATTATGGCATGAAGACATGGATTTAGAAAAATATCATCCCATTATTTATCTTTTTGCTAGCTTTTTCTAAATATAAATCAATCTAATAGTTTTATATGAGTCCTAATATTCACTAGACAAGAGTGTCAGACACTGCATTAAACAGATATTAAACAGAATAAAGATGTACACGTATACACGTAATCACACATACACACACAAATATACATATATACTTATATACATAGAGACTAAATTATGTATGTATATATACATAAAATTACAAACAGTAGTAAGTTATCTTTAGGAAAATAGTAAAATACTATGAGAAAGAATGAAGAAGAGACTAAATTTGGGTTAGTAGTGATGTGTTTAAGAAGGAATAACTGAGCATGTGGCATTTAAAATAATACAATAAAAAGGAGGAGGAGTCAGGCAAGCCAAGAATATAGAAACTACTATTCTGGAGAGAGAAAAAATGACATTTTCAAGTACATAAGACTGGAAACAGGTTAGAGAAAGAAATGATTGAAGGTCAGAGTAGCTGGAGTATATGTGACAAATGGGGATAAGAAAAGTCTGGAAAGGCAGGTGAAGAACAGATATTCAAGGCTTAAAATTCCCACTTAAAAGTCATAAACATTTCAAGGGCATATAAGCTTGAAAAATTATAAGCAGGATAATTCATGATATACTTCTCATTTTTAATATATCACTCAGAGTATTTTTTCCAAAATTATTTTATTGGCTTGTTTGACTTTTTGATCTGGAAGAATTCATGGAAGAAAGTTCACAATTATTATAGAGAAAATAACTTGACTTTCAAATATCAGAGAGGTCAGAAAACGTTGTGAAGTCACACAGCTTCTTAACTGCAGGAGTGCAATAGAAATTCATTATTCCTGCTTAAGTATTACATTTAATTACATTAGAACATTTTCTTTCCAGCTACACACATCGACATCCTTGATCTGTCAAACTAATGACTAAAAACAGTTTAATAACAAGGTGAAAGTTTTATATAAAAATAGCTTTTGGATTTCTTTTAATTGCACATTTTTACATTACTTCAATTGCAGATAAAGAATTTGTTCCTTTTAATATAGTTGTGACTTGATATATCAAGTGACAGTTTAAACATCCCCTACATTTGCTTAAAAGTTTGATCCTGAAGTGAAAGTACATCATTTCCTTGGTAGATAATTAAGTTCTGCATACAAATGTGACTAATCAAATAAGTACTGAAGTTTTTTTATTCAAAGAATAAGTCATTTCTGCTTCTACAATATTTAAATCTAAATCTAAATATTCTGAATTCTATGTATGGTGGACAGTGGCTTTACTTTCATTATTGAGTTACACAGGGGAGATGTGACTTCAGGTTGTCAGCACTCTTTTACTTAACTAGTTGTGCAAGTCGCGACTCATTGGGTAGCAAACTCCACAAAACCAGTTCAAACATGCTAAGCAAAATCATAACAGAATGTGAGTTTCTTCGATCAGATTACTAACAAGGCTTATTTCAGGTAGAGCTGAATTAAGTGGCTCAAGAATGATCTCTTTGATTTACTGTCTCTACTTCACTAAGCTCTAAATACACTTCTCATTCTCAGGTGGTCTCTCAACTCAGGGCAGAGCTGTCAGAATCTGCAGTCTAGGTTTCTCTTCTTGGTAAAACCAGTGGAAAGGAGAAAACTTTTTGTATCTCAACAGATTACGAGGAAAGTCCAGACCTGAGCTTTATAAACCTAATCTGGGTCAAATACCTACCTCGAAGATAATCGCTGTAGCCAGGGGTCAAGAATTCACTGAGTACCAGGCTGAGAGTGGAGAAAAATGACTCCTTTTTGAAAACAGACTGTAATTTGGAGTCTCTTACCTGAAAAGAGAACACTCAGTACTGGAAGGTAAAAATATAAATGCCAGTTTCAATGTACCAGTTACACTGATTTTGAATCACCAATTAATTTAACATTGCAATGAGTGTACAATAATATCATTCCATCAGAATTGGAAATAATAATGGTATAGGAGTTCGGAAGTAAGGTTTCAAAACCATGGTGGACTAAAATCTTTAGTACATCTATTTTAAAACTTGACTTTTTTTAAACCTGAAGTCTGAAGCCATTGGATTTAGGACAAAGCAAAACATGAACTGAGGACAGAGGTTTTAACAAATCCCAATTTCACAGATAACATTTTTGTATTAACGAGAGATCCTTGGTAGAACTGTTATGTAATGTTTCTTTTTGATCCACTTAGTTTCACAAATTATGTTACCTATTTGATGTGCTTTTGGTAGTTCTGTCACATTTCAAAACACTTTTCCTCATCTGCTCTGTTTTAAAATTTAATTAGAACGTTTAAATAGGACTTGATAGGGGAGGAACTTGCAATGGCTAGAGATTGAAAGAAGTAAATATGATTACATATGTGTTTTGTTTCCTTTTCGGGACTGGAGATAGACCTTATGATAGACAGCCTCTAAAATATCTTCTACAAGAGGTAAGGACCTCTTGATATCCCTGTCTTTGCGTAAATCCTTTCCCTTGAGTAATGGGTTAGATCTAGTGACTGGCTTCTCATAAATGGAATACAGCAACTGTGGTTGGATGTCACATCCAAGATTAGGTAACAAAAAGAATGTGACCGCTGCCTTCTTGTCATCTCTCACTTTCTCTTAAATGGCGTCCTCCCTCTGGGAGAAGCAAGCTGCCTGTTGTGAGTATCCCTATGGAGAGACCCACATAACAAGGGACTGAGATATCTGGGAACAGCCAGTAAGAACCTGAGGCTTGCTGACAATCATGTGAGTGAGCTGGAAGTGGGTCTTCTCAGGCCAATCAACAGGCATCGAGGACCTAGAGCCTCCCTAGAGCCACGTGAACTGGAGGCTTGGATTGCCTGCAGTCAAGTCTTGAGATGTTGGCAGCCCAGTCAGCATCATGCGTACACCCTTCTGACAGACCCGGAGCTAGAGGACCCGGCTAAGACAGACCTGATTCCTGAACCACGGAAACTATGAGATTGTAAATTTTTGTTGTTTTTAAACATTTAGTTTGGAGGTAATTTGTAATGAGGAATAGATAACTAATGTAGACATGTTGGTAGGTTATTGATTTTCTATAATGTCAGTTTCTTCTACAAATTCTATATGTAGATTGGGGCACAGTCTACCACATTTCACTATATCTTAGTGATATATTCTGAGGGCATATGGTACATTTATAATTATCTTAATACGCTTCATGTCCAAATATTATGTTTAAACTTTCAGTCAGTAGATATCAATAAAACAGTAGTCAATGGTAACTCTGGATTTTTCCCACAACTGAGTCAGACTCACAACAGTGTTTGAAGAGACAGCATAAAGTAGATAGAGAAGGAGTGGTGTAAGATGGAAAGATAATTATTCCTGGCTTGCTCCATGATTTTACAGTCATTTAACTCCTTTTGGCCTCACTCCGTTTCCTTATATCAAAAATAAAGATACTAAAAAGTGTTTTCTGCTACAACTATTATCTGTAAATGAGGAAAGGAGCCTTGTATTCTAACAAATAGAAAACAGGAGTTCAGAAACTGAGTTTTAATTTTCCTCCCATCGTTAATCCTTGTTATGAGTTTGGACAAGTTATATAATGATCCTTTGAAATATTTTCACCTTTACAAAATGTCTCCTAAGATTTTTCAATATTTAAAGTATCTGATATTATGGTTATATTTTGATTATTATTATCATCATCATTATTTTTTTTTTTTGAGGAAGATGAGCTCTGAGCTAACATGCATTGTCAATCCTCCTCTTTTTGCTGAGGAAGATTGGCCCTGGGCTAACATCCGTGCCCGTCTTCCTCTCCTTTATATGGTATGCCGCCACAGCATGGCTTGACAAGTGGTGCGTTTGTCTGCACCCGGGATCCGAACCTGTGAATCCCAGGCCTCTGAAGCAGAGCTCGCGAAAATAACTGCTACGCCACCAGGCAGGGCCCCTGATTATCTTTTTGATCGCATCGCTATTTATACTAATTGCCCAAACTGCTACTGGATTAGTTTAAATTTAGGCTTGATTCCAATGAAGAAATAAATTTATTGCTTTATGTTTTTAAATTAAATGTATTTACTTTTACCTCAGTAACTTTTTTTAATCCTCTGACACAAGATTCAATGCTGGGCAGGTTAATAATTTATTTTCTGTCAGCTCCCAATCCACTCTTCTGTAGTCTTTGTTGCCAGTCCCTCCCTGTTATGCTCTTTCAATAGGGGGCAGTAGATGGAGACTTTGAGGCTGGAGGAAAGGAAAGAGGCTTTCTCTTACCTGTTGGTTTCCTGTCCGCTTGCAGTTTCCGTGAACATCACCCCAGCCTCATTTGTTCACCTTGGTAGAAGCACTTCCTTCCTGGAGCAGCAGCTGGATTGTTTGTAGTTTTCTCAACATTTAAAAAAACAGCCTCATTGTCTCTTTTAGAGATAGCAGCACCAAATAGCAGATGCCTCTATCTCATAGGTGGGGTCTCAGCCCCACGGGGCCCCTCCTCTGAGAGATACCACATCAACTGAGCGTCATCCTCTCCTCAGAGGTCTGAGTGACAGCTTGACAGGCCCTCTCCTAAATTTCTAAATTTTAATAATGCCAATCGCTTCTCTTGTTCCTTCGGCCCTAGGTTATTAGTTGCTACATAAGGTCACTACTTTCATAATGCTTAAGAGTTCATCTTTTATCCATTCTATTTCTTAGTTAACAAATTTCTAGCTAACAATTGTTTATATTAAATTCCCTCTGTACAAAATACTAACGTGGTTTGTCTCCCGACTGGCCTGTGTTTGATAAAATTGCTTGGTTTGTCAACTTTTAATGTGTTGAAAGGATGTGGACTGCAGTCACCTAAATATGCACCGATAAAGCTAGAATCTAGTGTCACAGCAGACAGAGTGGCTTATCCTATAGAATAGGCAATTTTAAATATTTGCACACATGTTAGAAAAGTGTGTCTAATGTTTGCTTTGCTTTCCAAACAGCTTAACTAAGAAAATTCTCCTTCTCCAATGTTTGTATGGTTGTTGTGTTAGTTAATTTGATTTCTTAAAAATGATTTCATTTTGTCATCTATAAGATGCAAACTTCAATTTTAATTGCACTGACAGATAAGTGTTCTATTTGTTCCATATGTGTTCCCTTGAGTTTTAATATGCAATTTAAAACAAAGTAGATTTTCCCTTGTAATTCCAACATTTGTGTATAATCTCACTCACTCCAGTAAAAAAAACCTTCATAAACTAATCATGTTAATCAGGTTCATGGTAATTGACTTTCTCTCTCTCTGTATACACACACACACACACACACACACACACACACACGACATTAAAGGTTTCTTTTATTTATATTTTCCCAAACACTTCATAGCCTTAATAAGTGTATTTCTAATACTTTACAACTCTATTACAGAAGATTAGCAAGGGAATCTTGATTGATTTTCCTCTTGCAATTGCAACTTCATAATGTTGTAAAAACATTTCAAAGTACTACTTCATATATACTAGTTGGGTCATAAAACATTTTATGATTTATTTTAAAACATTTTATGATTAGTGTTATCTAACTAATTTGAGTAAATTATATATTTATTAATTTTAAAATCCCTATTTGTTATGTAAATAAATATTCTGAACCAAATGTATTTTATGTAGCTAATGAAAGATATCTTTTTTTATTAACATCCCAGAATAAAAAGACTTTCTTCTGTACAACTGTATTTAAATATGGTGTTTCCTGGCCATACCACATGACATTTATTTTTTTGAGGTTCTTTCCATAAGTCTCTTTTTTCACATGTTTTCCTTTTTTTTAACTCCTATTTCTGGGGATAAGTGATGTACTGTCTTACTAAGGCATATAAATATATCCTTGATTCTAGCACTTTCATTATATAGTAATGACTATTAAATCATTCTCTTCTTTGGATTTCATACTATTAATGTGTTTATAATATAATAGTAATTTGATTGTTCTATATATTAATTTCTGCTTAGAAATAAAGAGTTATAACTTATAAACTCATAAACCGATGTTTCAGCAGCTGGGTGAATTCAGTTCTTTCTAGTTTGATCCTAGTTTTGATAGACTGTGTTTACTCAATGGATATACATTGATTAAAACTTACCTGATTTCTTCTGGATTATTCTCCATCTCTACCATAATTTACCTGAATTATTTGAATATTAAATCGCATTTTCTAGATAGGGTAATCATCTGATTTAAAAAAAGGTGCCTGTATTACCCCCATAATACCTAGTACTGTGCTTTCCAGATGATCGATTTAGTATACATATTTATTGAATTGATTTGCTTACAGATATGCTCCTTACCAATAAAATGAAACAAAAATGACATCTTTCTCAGCCTGGTACCTCCACATGTTATTGACCTTCATAATTTCTCTTACTTGAAAGCATTAGCTTTATGCAATCGTGCCGTTATTTCCTTACCATTCACTTGTTTATTTATTCTTTTGCTTTTCAAACTTTCATCACCAATTATCTTTCTACTTATATTATTTTCTTATAGATTTCCAGTGAACTTCTTGTCACCCCAAACAAGGAGTTTCTATCAACCTTTTTACGTTCATTCTCATATTAAAATAATATTCAGTAGAATTCCAGTTTCAGCAATATTTGAATACGTATTTTGTTGAACAAGCTTCCTTCAGGGAACAATTAGTAATACAAGGACAAAATTAGGGAAAGGGAAAGTTGTTTTAAGGTACAGTGACAACAAAAAAACTGTCATGTTGTTTAAACGCTTTGGGGTTTTTTGAGGAAGATTGGCCCTCTGCTAACATCTGTTGCCAATTTTCCTCCCTTTTCTTTTTTCTCCCCGGAGCCTAGTACATAGTTGTGTATCATAGTTGTAGAGTTGTAGGTCTTTTATATGGGACGCTGCCTCAGCATGGCTTGATGAGCGGTGAGTAGGTCCATGCCCAGGATCTGAACCAGAGAACCCCGAGCTGCTGAAGTAGAACCACTACACCACCAGCCCGGCCCTTCATATTTTTTAATACAGAAGAAGTGTGCTCTGATTTTTATGAATGGCCTCTGAATCAAATTCATGGTAGAGTGTGGTAGAGTGTGTCATGAACTGCTGCAGATGGGCTCTAGATTATATTTTTAAATATCTGAATTTATTTGTTTATAGCTTTTTTTTTTTTTTTGCTGAGGAAGATTAGCCCTAACATCTGTGCCAATCTTCCTCTACTTTATATGTGGGTCACCACTGCAGCATGGCTGATGAGTGGTGTAGGTCTGTGCCTGTGATCCGAACTCATGAACCTGGGCTGCCAAAGCAGAATGTGCTGAACTTAACTACTATACCCGAGGGCTGGCCCTTGTTTATAGCCAATTTTTAACAACAGTTTTCTAGCAACAGTTTTAAAATATGGTTTGTTTATCTTCTAGTGATGGAATTCCTTATAATAGCACAAAATTCTGGTTTCTACTTTCTGGTATTCCCATCTCGATAATTACCTTTCCCTGTAAATTCTTCCTGGACCTCTCTCCCATACCCCATCAGAATAAGTTGACCTTGCCTTTAAAGTTTGGGCTATAAAACCTATACCTCTCTTTAGAGTCTGCCATGATTTATTAGTGGCATTAATTTTCATATTCTTAATGTCTTGTTTTTGGTTGTTTATATTTATATATCTGTTATAATACTCAAAACTTTATGAAAGCAGACATCAAGTCTTCTTATTTCTAGGTCTCTAATACATAGAAAAGTTCATAGTATAAAATAAGAGAAATAATCATTTAATCAATTAATCATTTAATGAGTGAAATAGAAAGAAGAGGTTTGAGAGATGAATTTTCCAGGATATTGGCAAAATCTGTGATTGTGTGTAATATTTGCTATTATGTATCCAAATTCTTGCTTATAACGTTAAATTACTCTTGCTACATTATGTATATAATGTGTGCACCAGGGGCTTGCCTGGTGGCTTAGTGATTAAGTTTGTGTGCTCCACTTTGGTGGCCAGGGGTTCACGGGTTTGGATCCCGGTTGTGAGCCAACACACCACTCATCAAACCATGCTGTGGTAGTCATCCTATATATAAAATAGAGGAAGATGGGCACAGATGTTAGCTCGGGGCCAGTCTTCCCCAGCAAAAAGAGGAAGATTGGCAACAGATCTTAGGTCAGGGCTAATCTTCCTCACCAAAAAAAAGATATAATAATAGTACAGTGTGTGCACTTGCCACTAACTGGCAGCTCAGTGTATCCAAGTGTAAGTCAATAAGCTAAACCTTTCCATGGTATAACCAGATAAACCCAGGATTTTTAGTATGTGATCTATTAAAGTATTCTCCCCTACAAAAATCAAACATTATAAAAATAATAGCACAAAATTATAATTACTTTATAATTAACAATGTAACATTTAATTTAATAATAAGAATTGTAACATTGTTCAAAGTATACAGCAAATTTAAAACAATTTTCAATACATATTTCTTATGTCACTGGACATCAGATATCATTAGTCACTAATTAATCTAACCTAGATCTAATTTGAAAATAAAGGTAAATTTTATCCTGTCTCCCATCATCGAGTCTGAAACTCTGGGATTCTGTCATGACATTCTGTTGTTTACATGGATCTACTTGAAGACACCTCTGCAGGTGGGCCATAACTAGCTACTTGTCCTTCTTAGGGAACAACAGAATGCATAATTCTGCTTTCTTAGCTTCTAATTATCTCTGGATGCTGCACAGCACAATGTTTTTGTTTTCTTATGCCCAAACAGGAGCAGAAAAAAAGGAAAAAGACCTTTCCAGTGAGCTCTTCATATGAGAAAAGCAAAAAGAAAATACAATTCGTGGGTTAGAATGCTATGCTACTCATGGTTATGGTTTTTTTTTAATGTATATTTTCCATCATTCAAATATTACTCCAGCAATTTTCCTTTTAATCATTCTCTGAGATTCACTCATGCTTTCCTTCTTTTCCTCTTTTTCTCCTTCCTTTTGTATATAGTATTTTTTTGTTGAAAATATTTTTTGTTAAAAACAAAATTTTATTGATATCAACCATGTACCAACAATTTTAAACTTGCCAGCAAATAAAACAGGAAGGTGAGGGGAAAAAAAGTGTTTGAGGATACTAATATAAGAAGCTAATTTTAAGAAGCAGAAACCTTTGCATTCTCAATTCACAAGATCTTACAAGTCTCGTGTCCATACTGGATTTTACATAGGAGGTCTGGGGCTTGATGGTGGGACATGGGGCCAGGTGTGTGGATTACCAGTCTGGGGCAAAATCAACACACTGAAGAAGCAAATGAGAAGGCAACATCTGTGTCTGAAATTGGGATAACAGGATTTCACCCCCTGTCAGGAGGATCTAATAGGGCCAACAAGCATGAAGGCAGGAAATGGTGCACACAGAGATCATAAGCAGAATACCAAGCAATAAGTTCTCATTTTAAAGAGGCCATCACCGGTGATTTTTTTCAAGCTGCAAACAATGAGGCAAAACACATAGTTTGCTCATTTCTTAGTTTTAGGACAATTTTTTTTTCTTTTCTCAATATCCGACAACCCAATATTTGTATATTCTGACTAGGCTCTTTGTTAGCAAATCTGTATTATCCTTTAAGAATGTTATATTAGAATATTTCTGCAATCCAAGAAAAGACAGTCAACTTTCAGTATTATGAAACTTAATCAATTCAATCTCAGTTAAGATTTTAATACAGATTTTCCTTCACCCTACTCCAATATTTCACTAGACAAAATATTGTGAAATTATCCTGACAGTTCACCTATAAATCTTCTTCTGCCATTCCACTCTGTTAATATTAACTTTTTTCAAATTTTCTTGATATTTATACAACTGAAAACATGATGGTAGTTATTTTAAATAAGATATAATTATTCTGTATAGACTTTTCTCATTTCATCATTATTTTTCTCTGTTTAATGTAGTAATTGAGACTCAGGATAAATTTCTTAGTCATATTTTTAGTGTTGAAGAATGACTTTTTGTAATGTTTACTATCTCAGAGTTTACATATGAAATCAAATAAATGGATTTATCATTCATCATAGATGAGAAATTTGGGGATAGTCTTTGGGGGAAATAGATTTTTCCATTATACTGTGATTTTCTAGGTCCACCTGCATCAAATCTCCTATAGCACTTGGTTAATATGTACATTCACGCAGAGTTTGAATTCAGAGATTCTGGGGGTAGAAATCTGCATGTGTCTCAATAACACTTTTGCATAGTAAAGTTTAAGAATTAGAGCCTTAATATATTTTTGTATTTCAAGTTGAGATATATAGTCTGGGTACATTGCCCATGTGAAAGAATCTTCCTTAACAATAAAGCCATTAACAATACTTTAAATATAAAATTGTGAAATGAAATGGGCCAGAATTGTTAAATATACTTCCCCAAGAAAGGAAGATTTATTTGATGACATAAAGTTATGAAAATGTCTTAGATTCTGAGTACTCTGTGTTTTGCAATATTAATCTCAGATGTAATTAATGAACAAATAAGTAGCATTTATGGCTGACATTTCTGGCCTTGTTCTAAGTGATTTGCGTATATAAACTTTCTTAGTCTTCATTATGACCCAGTGGGCTTGGTACTACTTATCCCTGTGTTATGGATGAGGAAACCAAAGTTCAGAAAGTTGAGGGAACTGGCCGATTGTAATAAAAGTGCAGGGATGGCTCCCTCTGCTCTCCATCTAATGTGCATTGTCCCAATGGAATAAGATTTAGATAGTCTATTAATAATGCACATAAGGTCTACATATGTGAAAGTTAATTTCAATGGATTTCACGGTTAAAAGCATTCTTTTGAACTTTCAAGGAATGTATTTTCAAAGAAAGTTATCTGTTAAAATATATTAATCTTTATGAAAATATATACTAATATTTACACCTAACAACTGACATGTCATTGCTACCTAAGTTTTCAGAATGTTACTCATATTTGAGGGTTTTAAAATATTTATGTGTTTTAAAATATATGTATATTAAACATATGTAAAAAAGGAAAAATTGTCTAAAAACAGCACAAATATAATTACTTTGTGATAGTTTTACAATAGTTATTTAACTATTTATACCTACTTTGTAGGAAACAATGCTTATAAAGAGTATAAGAAAAATATATGATGCCTAATATGTTATTTTCTTACCCTCCTTCCCAAATTATTAAATAAAGTGATTGATTTACCAGCATTAGTTAAAGCATTCATATATTTACTTTGTATTTTGAATGTAATGCTTTAAAATTGGGTTTGAGACAGACCTGTTTGTAAAAACGGAATGAAAAAGCTAAAGGTGATATGGTGAGAGGAACAGAAATAATGTTTGAGTTATGTCTGAGAAAGGAGGAGGGGTTAGGAGACATTCACAGAAGGATCATATATCAACCACAATGTCCGAAGGGCCTGGCAAAGAGAATAGTGAAAATTTTTAAAATTTAACTAACATTATTGTGGAGGAAAATGGGAATTGTTACTAAAAAATCTGTGCAAAATAGCAAAACTGTAATAGTCCCTGCTTTCTAAAATTAAAGGTTAAATTTTATTAAATTAAGCATTGAAAAAAACAAAGCTAACATTTTGAAAAGAATCACAAATTTTTCTGATTGTTTTTGTAAACAGAAATCATTGTGGTTTCATGATTTTTCCAAAGGCTAGTGCACTAGATATTACAAAGTCCTAAAATCAATTAATAAATGACCATGTGTACTGCTGATCACATATTAAATCACTTTAACTTTCCATTGATCTCCAATAAGAGCTTACTGGAGCCAAAGAGGATTTTTCAGATGCTTTAAGACAAATGCCTCTGATCAGTTGGCTTAGAAGCCTGCCTCCGCCGAGAATAAGAAAAATGAAAGGAGTTGAAAGGCCTTTAAATTCAAGGGCTCTGGCCAGTTTAACTATAGCCCCTCTCTGACTATAGTCCTGTGGATTATGCAGCTGTCTAAAGATTTACTTCCAGAGCCTAGTATTGCTTAGTGGCATGGTATTAAAGCTGGGGCTTCTCAGGCATTTCCAATGAAAAATGTACTTACTAATGACAGCTGAATGGTCAGTGCTCTTCACTGAATGTTATACGGAGAGAGGATACATCTGACTTGATTCCTTGTAGTTAATATGATCTGGGCCCCATTATAAACCATGCACATATATTTATTCATTTAACCATTCCAGCAAATCTGTAAAGCTGGTACGAATTATGATATCATCTGATTTTTCAGTTATTTCACAGATTTTAAGCAACATGCCCAGTGCAACTAAGTTGATATTGAGGGATCCAGGATTCAAACTCAGGACATCTACATCCACAGGGTGCTTTTCATGCCCTATACCAGTGGCTTTTAACCTTTTTAAAATGATTCATGGTAAAAAAAATAAATTCTTTTTACATAATGATCCCTTGCATGCATGCGCACACACACATACTACTTGGGATATATTCTGATACTTTCTTTTCTATCATATTCTATTCCATTGCATTCACTGCATTTTTAAAAGTGCAACTCTGGATCCACTAACAGACCTTCACCTGAATTTTGACAAACACTGCAAAACTGTCCCCTTCCTCTATTTTAGGGCATTGATGTGCCAGGTAGGGTCTCACTCACTCTCTATGACTGATAATGAACAGGATGTAATTATCTAAGGCATCTAAAGTCAAATATAGTTAGTAATTGAAAACTGTAAATAGATGTTCTTTTTAAATATATATGCAAATATCCCATATGAAAGTTATTTCAACTTTTCTTCTTAAATTTCCTAATTTGGTTAAAAAATTCACCAATACATAATAACCGTTATTCCAGTGACCTACTTTTAAATGTCCATCATCATCCTAGCCATTGTCCCCTATAATATGTCAGTTGCAAATTGTTTTTTATACTTATTTTTTTGTGGGGAAGACCAGCCCTGAGCTAACATCTGTTGCCAATCTTCCCCTTTTTGCTGAGGAAGACTGGCCCTGAGCTAACATCCGTGCCCATCTTCCTCCACTTTATATGGGACGCCGCCACGGCATGGCTAACAGGCAGTGTGCGTCCGCGGGCGCCTGGGATCCGAACTCGCGAACCCCGGGCTGCCAAGCGCGGACTAAACCGCTGCGCCACCGGGTGGCCCCTGTTTTTTATACTTTTTAAATCATTCATTCAGATCATATCTTTTCTACATTCGGTGTGGATTCACTGACTACTTTTTCTTTCTTGGTCAAATGCAACACTTCTTAACAGGCACTTCAAAATCTAGTTTTTATATCTTTCTTTAATTTATCCTGAGTGATGTTGCCAAATTACTTATTGCACTGTTTATTTCACTTCTGCTTCCCTAATTCAAGCTAGAATTACTTTTCAGATATTTAAGGTCTGTCAAAAGATCTATCATGTCAACTCCATTGGCTAATTCCCTACATCCTTTTAATCATACATCTTCCATCATGTCTTACTTTAATTATTTATATAGAAAAAAATTCCTCTCTTTTATTTGACAATTAAAATTTTTTCTTCAATAACTGAATATACCCAACAGAACATACACAACAGAAACTGCAGGAAATTGAGACTTGTCCAAGAGATTAGTGAAAGATCACTATGGGTATTTAAAAGCTTTGACAGGGTCTTTGTGTAATAGAGGAGACATTAGCCATGAAAAGTTTATAGCTTTTATCTCAAAAAAAAAAAACCTGAAAGGCTGAAGGAGGGAACAGTACAAAGGGAACTAATGTTCTGCATAATAATGTGAAGTGGAAATAAGTATTACCAGCTAATAAAACCTTACATATAAATTATATCATAGATAGAAACATATATTGACACTTTACTTCAGGTGGGATAACTTACACTTGTGCAATGCAGTTCTAAAGATGAGAGAATTCTATCCTGTGCCAAACCCTGTAGGTTATGGGTAATGTTTCCTAAATGTTGAGAGGAGATTAGAATAAGGAGACTCTTTTGGAGAGTCATTGATTCCTCCGTAATGAGCCCAGTTTAAATTCTTCAAAATAAGGGATTATTCTCCTCTCAGTGTGCCATCATATTCTGATTCATTTTGTTTTTCACAATACTATAGAAATAACATGACACTAAAAGATATAGACCCATCAAAGAAATTTGTTACCCCATTATAATTTCATTTCATCAAATTTCTTAAAATATATATTGAGTAAAAAAAAGGTTAGGCTTTGCATATTTACATTTTATTCTGTTTATATATTCTGTCCATACATTGGATTGATTATGTGCCAAGACTCTTCCAAATACTTTATAATATAAATATAACTCCACTAAATAAAAAGCATCTTACTATTTTAAACCAATTTGAGTATATGAAGTTAATTCCTGATTTTCATAATATCACAACCAATATTTAAGTAAATAAAATATTTATGTCCCACATATGTATTTTGTGTATTTTTGTGTTCTTCATGTATTTTTGTTTGTTTGTTTTCTAGAGATCTATTTGATCACTTTTATGGATTTCAATTCTCTGTTGAAAACCCCTATCTTCTTATTGATTTATTTAAACTTTTCCTCTATTTACTTGAACATATAAACTTTAGCACTCCTTTTATGATAATCCAATTTCTAGATCACCTGTGTGTCTCTTTCTTCTTTCTGTGCTTTGTTTTCTGTTGGCATTTTTTTTTTAATTGAAAGTCAGATTTTGTGAATATTCTTCCACCAGAGATGGTTTACCCTTTCCAATGCTCGGCAGACAGACAGGTAGTCTACTACCATAATCCAGTTATGATCTAGGCTGACCTTAAACTGTGTTGCAGTTTTGGTAATGATCCATATGCTTCTGGGTCACTTCTAGCGAGTATTCTTGCAATACTTTCAATTGAGATCCTGTTGTGTTCACTGGGGCCTCACTCCCTGAGAGGTCCCCAGTGCTAGCACTTGGCCTACGCAGCATCAAAGACTGCAAAAATATTGTGCTGTTCTTTTCTAAAATGTTCTGCTTAGTTTTCTATATGACCTCCGGTGAAGCTTTAGAATTTGGCAAATGTCTTAACAATAAAACTCTGCGTGTTTGAGGCTTCTACCTAAAATTTTGTCACTCAAGTCCTGCAAGACTACCAAACGCTTTGCTGTTTTTCTTGACCTACCAAGCAGCTGTCTTCTGCCCTAGGAAAGCTCTGATTTTCAGTCCCTTGCCCAGGCCCAGTGAAAAAGTGATTGTCTTAACTGTCACTCACTTCTCCGTGTTTCTCCCCTCACCATAATTTTAATTCCTATTGTCCTTGTTGTTTCACTATGTCCCAAATGCTATTAAACTGAAGATTTTTTGACTTATCCAGCTCTTCTAGCTTTTCTCAGTGGGAACATTGGTAGCGTGCAAAATTACTGCACCTAACCTGGGAGCGGAATTACAAATCAGAAGTGGATTTGCTCCACATTTAATATACCATCTTATTTTGTTTGCTACTTGTCTCATACTTTTCTTCTTTCAAGACTTCCTTGTGATTAATCAAATATTTTTGTTGCTGTCTTTCATTTCTATTACGTAGCAGTATATATATATTCTTGAATTATTCTGTAGTACTTAGACTGCAACATGCATTTTTAGGTCACTACATTCTAATCCAAATCATTACAAACCTTCTCCCTCTCCCCTTTATTTCTTATAACAATATCAGGCACTGAGAATATTTTACTACACTGACCTTTCACCCCATTTTTGTTATTGTTTATTATCTTTAATTTGGCTATATACCAAATTTTATGAGATTTTTTTAGGCAATATTTAACCTCCATTATTTTTGAGGCAAAGTTTGCATACAGTAACATGCATATAGATCTTAAATGTTATTGCTTGATGAGTGTTGTCAAATGCGTACATATATATATGTATAAATCATAACTATTATGATATAGAACAATTCCAACACCCTGCAAATTCTCTCATGCTCCTTTGCAGGCAATCAAAATGCCCCTTCCCCCCATGCAGCCCAATTTAGATGAGAATAAATTATTTCTGTTTTAAAACTTCATATAAAAAGAATCGTAAAATGTACTCTTATTTTTCTGGCTTCCTTCACCCAGCATAAAGAATTTTTGTTTCTCTATGATTTATTGATGATGTTAAATGTAGGAGCATTTTTCTCTTTTTGCTATTAATATTCTATTATATGAACATACAACAATGCTTATTAATTCACCTGTTGATGGACATTTGATATGGATTCAATGTTTGGCTATTATAAATAAATTGTAATAGCCATTTTTATAAATCTGTTTACATAACGTGTGATTTCATTCCTCTTGGATTAATCCTTCGGAATGAAATTCCTGAGTTATAGGATAAGTTTATGTTCAATATTGTTTTTTAAAACTCTGCAAAACATAACAGTTTTCTAAAGTTGTTATAAAATTTCACACTCCCACCAATAGTGTAAAAGAGCCTCCATTGCTCCATATGCTCATCAAAACTGATGTCCATTTATTTCATTTTATCCGTTCTAATGGATTCACATCTCATTGTGGTCTTAAATTTCACTTGATTTATGACCAATGATGTTTAAAGGTGTTATTTTTTACCCCCTTGACACACCCATATATAGAAAAATATATATATGAATATGTATATGGCTTATTAATTGTATTTCTTGATACTGCCATTTCATGAGCAAATTTTTAATGTAATAAAATCTTATTTCTTCTATTTTCTTGTTGGAATTCACTGAGTCCTATCAAAGAAATCTTTAGTTAATTAAATATGTTATAGCTACCCTCCTATATTTTATTCAAGAAGCTTTACAGTTTTAACTTGTATGTTTTGACAATTTAATTTAATTTTGTATATGATTTTAGGTAAAGATTGAGGTTCGTTCCCCCCATTTGGGTATAGAGTTGTTCCAATTCTGTTTGTTATAAAGTGTCTTTCCTCATTAAATTATTACATCAATTAAAAAAATCAATTGACTATAAAAATAGTCTGTATTTTACTCTCTGTTCTATTTTATTGACTATGTGTCTATCCTTACACAAATACCACCAATGTCTTGATTATTGTAGTTTAAAAGGACGTCTAGAAATCAGGTAGTATGACCTTCCAACCATAGTCTTGTAATTCAAGATTGTTTTCCCTGTCTGTGGTCCTCTGAATTTTCATATAAATTTGAGAAGAAGCTCGTCAGTTGTAACTTCATTTGGGATTGTGTTCTATCTATAAAGTTATTCGAGAAAAATGGACACGTTAACAATATTATGCTCTCAATCTATAAACATGGTATGACTCTATTTGTCTTCCTTAAATTCTCTTAATAACTGTTTGTAGTTTTCAGTGCAGATCATTTGCACATCTTTTATTACATTTATTCCTAAATATTTTATGTGATGCCCAGCTAGTAAATGGTATTTTATCTTTAATTTTGCAAGTGCTTGTTGCTTTTATATAAAAACATCGCTGTGACCTTGTTGGGTTCCTTATTAGTCTTGCACTTTTTATTGGTTTATTTCTGTGTTTGTGATTCCTTAGGATATTTTGTGTACTCAAATATGTCACCTGTGAATAAATAATTTTATTTCTTCCTTCTCATTGTTTTAATTTTTTAATGTTTTTTTTAATTTTTTGTGCTGACTACTTCCTCCAAAATAATGTTGAATGAAAACAGTAAGATCAAGTATTCAGGCCGTTTTCCTGATAGTAGGGCAATAATGTTCAATTTTTCATTTTTAGTATCATGTTGGATGTTCATTCTTCTACATATCTACATTATCAAGTTGAAAAAGTTCCCTTATATTACTAGTTTGTTCAAATTTTTCCCCATAGGTAGGTGGTGAATTTTTCACATGATTTTTATGCCTCTATTAAAATAATTAAGTGGTTGTCCCTTTTAGTACATTAGCATGGTAAAATATATGGACTTATTTTCAATGTTAAGACAATCTTGCATTCCTGAGATAAACCCTACTTTGTCTTAATACATCACCTGTTTTCTGCTCTTGTGAATTCCATTTGCTATATTTTAAAAGATTCTTGCCTTCATGTTCCTGAGGGATATTGGTCTCTAATTTTCTCTTCTTACAGCTTCCTAATTGAGTTTGGTGTCAGGAATATTGTGGCCTTTTAAAAATAATTGGAACTTACTCTTCTAGTATTTTGTGAAAAAAGTTTTTGTATGAATATTACCCATTGTTATATATTTGGTAGAATTTGTAGGTAAGACAGGTGGGTCCAGATTTTTATTTTGGGGAAGATTTTTAAGACCAAGTTTAATTTTATTTATATAGAGCTATTTAGTTTCTCTGTTTCTAATTGTGTCAATTCTGATCATTTGTGACTTTCAAGGAATCTGTCCATCTCACTAAGTTGTAAAATTTATAGTCATAAAGATTTTTATAATACTCTTTATTTTTTGAATGTCTCCGGGGTCTGTGATTTTTTTGCCTCTGTAATGAAGAAGTTTCTATTTATTCACTTATTTTTTAGTTTTTTTCTTTCTGGATGGTGTTATATTTCTCCAGTAAGAGTTTACATTGTCGTCTGCTAGGCAGATGGAGTAAAGGATCATCCCCTTAATTTATTACGGAATGAGCTGAGGACGTTCAGGTTTAGTCAACCTGCCTCTGGTTTACCTCAGCTAGTAAGGTATAACCTTCAGGAATTCCAACTGTGATATTCACTGGGTCCCTTCTGAGTTGTATACGTTGTATCCTCAGGATTGGAAGAGTCCCAAAATTTCTGCTCTTACTTTTAAGAAGCTTTTTACTGAATTTCTTCATCTTCTCCCTTGTATAGCTTCTGCAGCAGCCTATGTCTTGAGGGGAAAACAGAGTAGGTGATCATCCTGCTTTTCTCACCAGGATCCTCATCCTTGCCATTTCTAATATTGTTTCACAAAACCTCTCAACTCTTTGCTTGTTTCTCTACATCTTCATATTGGCCCTCAGCTAACAGAACTGATATCCTCAGCCTCCTGTAGAGCATGCAGAACCAGCAAATGTTGCAGGAAAAATGCAGCTGCCATTGGGCAAGAAGGCATCTCACTTCTTTATGCTTCACCCTTGGCACTTTGTGATTCTGTCCTTTCAAATCCTGGTCGCGTCAGCAGCTGTCTGATGCCTTCACACAGACAAACATAATTTAATTATTAAAAAGTATATATGTATATACAAACACACACACTTTATTTAATTTTTGCTTCTGGGAAATGCTTTTAATTTCTACCTTGTGGTGCTTATTTCATGCAGTTCTTATTTATAATCATAAAATCCAAAACTAATAAGATTATACTTGGGTATAAAGTTTTCTTGTGATCTAACTAGTTTCAGAAGCAAAATTTTAAGTTAATATTTTGACTAGTATGCACTTAGGTTTTGCTTTTTTTGTAGAGGGTCAAAACAATGAATGACCATGTTGAAGACATCTGTACATCACTGAAGATATAACACACCAAATTAATTGTTATTAGAGTTCCGATAAAGAAAACCCTTTGTTTCTTCTGATGGTGTTAGGTGAGTCATTTTATTAGAAAACAAGATCTACATAACTCACTTTGATTCCATTTTTCACAGATTGTTAGAAGACGCTGAGTTAATTTTTAGGTTCAAGAGTTTATGCTTAGAGCAACTAATAATTTTCGGTAAATTTACCTATATCTCCCTTTATTATTTGTGCTTTGCCCTTTGGTCTTTATTTTCAAAGTATTTTCTGCAATCTTGATATTATAATCAGTGTGTCTGTATTTTAATTTATGGAGCTGTATGAGAGGATTTTAAAACAATTTTGACATTAGTTACACAGAACAACAGAATGCATATCTATACAGTCTCTTGAAAATTATACTAAATAAGTTTACCCAGATGTCTAATCAAAAGGATTGTACTACATGGTGCAAACTTTCAACAGAAATGCTCATTTTTAATCCAAATTAGAGTATTTCAAAGATTTAGACTAATTTGAAAGTTTTACAAATTATCTAAATAACCAGGGGCAAAATAATTGTACATTTTCCTTTGTTTCTTACGAATAGATGTAAAAAGACAAACAAAATAACTGGAAATAAGAAAGATGATAAACGTTATTTATATATTTTTATATTATATATAAAACAATATAAATTATGTATTATATACAATATAGATTTTATATATATATGTCTAGTCTATCAACTAACCATCATAAAATAAAGATTATCTCAGTTTTTAAGATGAACATATTAATAAAATTCCATATAGTGTATTTTAATTGGACAATTTTATTTTTAAGAAAACAATTCTTCAGACTTTTAGATATGTGGTCAAATTTGGCCTTCAGAGTAGACTGCTTTCTTGTTCCTTGAGTAGGTTTCAATAGTAGCTTTTCATATTCTTATTTTCTTTTTGCTTATTTATCGTTTCTTAACACCCTTAAACACTAATTAATATGGTAGTAGGTCTATACTTGTTTGTTCTTTCAAAAATTAGGATTTTGTGGATCTCTATACCAATTTCTTATTATGAAAAGTTGAAAGTGATGATTGCTTTTCACAGAAGTCATGTGTAATGTGTTTAAGAATATGCAAGCCTGTACATGAAGTCCTGACTGATAAAATGTATCAGTTCTTGCTTTGCTTTCCTATGTTATAGCCATTAGCCACATGTGGATATTTAAATTAAAATTAATTAAAAGGAAATACATTAATAATTCAGTTCTGTGTTACTAGCTACATTGCAAGTGCCCAGTAACAAGTTGGGGCTAATGGCTATTATATATGACAACATTTTTATCATCAGAGAAAGTTCTGTTGGTTAGCACATGGCTTTATATAATTTTTACTGGAAGTTTTCTGTTTAAAATTATGGATTTAGGGGCCAGCTCGGTGGCATAGTGGTTAAGTTGGCATGCTCCACTTCGGTGGCCCAGGGTTCGTGGGTTTGTATCTGGGGCGTGGACCTACACACTGCTCATCAAGCCATACTGAGGCAGCATCCCACGTACAAAATATAGGAAGATTGACACAAACGTTAGCTCAGGGACAATCTTCCTCAAGCAAAAAGAGGAAGATTGGCAACAGATGTTAGCTCAGGGCCAATCACTTCATAAAAGAAAAAATATATATGAATTTACATGGCAGCATTATACAAAATAAAATTTGCCTGCTCTTTTCCTCCATGTTTAACTGAGGATTTTTGAAATTAAGGATATATTTATAAATCTCCAAAACAGCAACATAAGCAACAAAACCACTCTTGCTAATTTCTTTTCTGAAAAAATGTTCTATTTAAAGGTAATTGTTCAGAACTGGGAAACTGACTTCCTTACGTTAACATTTTTTAAGTTTCAAATTTTTCAAGAGAATATATTTCCTCAGTATAGGTACGCTTACATACATTATAAAAATTTTATCCTCTTGGAAAATTTTCAGTATTTACCAGATTAGAAGCAGGATGTGTGCCCAAATGGAGAAAATATCTTTAAGTTTATTTATGATAATTAAGGGATTATGTTGGATAATTTACCTGAGGGCAATTTTGCAGCTATTATGGGAGCTTCTATGGGACAAAAACCGTGCCTATTTGAATGTTGTCATCTTCACAAATTCCCATTCAGATATCTGTTGAGTACAACATACAAAGTTCTTTTTTCCCCTCCATATTCCACTGACAGAGAGAAAATTCATTATTCATTCACTCAGCCATTTATTCAACTAAAAATGAATTAAAAACAATAGGGAAAGTATTGAGAGGGGTATGAGTATTAAGTCAGATATAGTACTATCCCTTGGAAGTCTTATAATCCTGTATGAAGATTCAGATATGTAAACCCACACAGACACACACACACAGAATTGAATGTAGAAGAGTTAAGTACCATAAGAAAGAATATTTAAAGGATATATACATATATAT
The DNA here is from genome assembly GCA_031878705.1 of Tapirus indicus. Classification (NCBI taxonomy): domain Eukaryota; kingdom Metazoa; phylum Chordata; class Mammalia; order Perissodactyla; family Tapiridae; genus Tapirus; species Tapirus indicus. Next base: position 132,749,881 of record CM062919.1, on the reverse strand, counting down.
GTGCACATATATATATACACACACACATATCCTAAGATATATATATATGTATCTTAACACATTGTCTGACACAAGGAGAACTCCAAATAAATTTTATTATTATTGCTTGTGTTACAAATTGAGACTTCCAAGATGAAGATTTTATTTGCAGGTGTGTAACATGTCAGTCTTATAGATTAAAAAGGCTGATTTGAACTAGGTACCTAAGAAAATTGGTTAAAAATTGAACAATGGCAGCGAGGCAAGAAAATTTAGTAAATCTATGGGAGTATTCAATAATACATTTTATCCATTCAAGGGAAGGGCTGTGATGGAAAAATAAAATAAGAGCTGGAGCAACATTAAATATAATGTTAGTAAGATAAAAAAAGGCTTGATTTGTGTTTAGTTATATTCTTCAAATGAGACAGCTAACTGCTATTACTTCCAACACACTTCTGCATATATATCCAGAAGCATAGGAAAAAAATCATCATCTTCTTCCCTAATCTTTATTCTTCATTCCATGTCTCTCACTCAGCGGTGTGAGACAGAAACTCAGATGTTATTTCACGTTATTCCTCGTCATTCATCCTCGACATGACATGAATCCTCAAGTCTTGTTGCATCTATGTTCTGAACCACTCTGGAATCTGTCTCGTCTCCTTCATCCTCACTACCTTTATTTTTTTCTTGTTATGTACATTTCTTGTCCTAGTTACTCCCAACTACTGGTGGAATGCTCAGACTTCTAAACAAATCTCCTTGCCTCTAGTGTGCTTTCACTTGAATGTATCAGATTTTACAGTGCCTGCTCTGCTCTGGACTTGGGTTGGGATTAGCAAGCTCCTGAGAAACAGTAGGCCCTCCCAGCAACAAGTTTATTTTGCTTTGAAGAATAATACAGGATAGACAACAATATCATTTTCGGAGCAACAGCAGAGCAGAGTTTCCCTGTCTCCAGTTCCGGACACAGCTTTAATAATCCAGTCACTCCAATTTGGGACATGTGTGCTAAAAAGTGACCAGTATGGGTAGACATAAACTATTTCAGCTCAGAGAAGCCATCTTTTGGGGGATCCCTTCATCCTTTATACTAAGCCAGGCATTCAGCACTTTCAGGCATAGTGGACTATGTAATTCTGATTCTCTGGTTTAGATACAGCTGATAAAGAGGCATACATGCTTGATTGCTAGAACATAGTCCTTGACCAGAGTCTCAAATATTTTCAATCTTATATATGCACCCTCTTATAAATTCCTTAAGATAATGATACAAGAAGAATTCAACCCTGGGTCAAATTTTTAGGCATTCTTGAGGCTAAGAAAGGCCACAGAAACAGCTGTTAACACTTTACTTACAAATCTGAAAAATTGAATTTTGTGTTGTCAGTTCCATTTTAACCTTTCAATAGTTTCTCATTGCCTGCACTATAAAATGCCTCAGCATATTAAACAAAGCTATCTGACCCTGATTATAGTTCCAACTTTATTTCCAACCAATATATAGGCTTCTCCTTACCCCTACATCCAAATTTCATATGCTTCACCCCTTTGGAATCTGTTTTCCCTCTTAACAGTAGACCTTGCAGTCAGTGTGTCTCCTCTTGGAATGCCATCCTCTTTCCTTTTAAATCCAACCATTATCCCTCATTTAATTACCTACCGTAATTCTTACTAGAACAGGGTTAATGCTGCTTTTTGCTTTCCCGGTGGCACTCGATGCTTACCTTTGTAGTAACAATTATCACCATATTATAATACTTATTAATACATAATTTAAAACATTACTTAAAAGACCATATCATATACTTTAAGATATTAGAAAATAATCAGCAGTTTCCAATTTCTACTTTCTCTAAGTAAGGGGCAGAGGGTACTAGGATTAAATCGTTAGAAAAATATAAGTTGACTAGATATCAGGGAACCCTCCCCAACAGCAGAGACTGAAGAACTGTAAAACTCAATTAAGAAGTGTCATTTTTAGCTATCTTTAAAGAGAATATCAGTAAGTAACTTAAGCTAATAAAGGAAGAATGATAGCATATACCAGTGCTTTTGGTCAAGATTACAGACTAAGCTGATGCAAGAAATTTCACCTCTTATTCAAACACAGAAGAATGCCAGATTTTAAAAAGGAAGAGGAGGAGAGGTTGGGGAGAAGGAGGAGAGGGAGTGAGAGGAGGAGAAGAGGGAGTGGGAGGAGGAGAAAGAGAAGGAGAAGAGGAGGAGGAGAGGAGGTGGAGGAAGAGGAGGAGTGAGAGGGTGAGGGTGAGGGGGAAAAGAGTCAAGCTTAAAAGTTAGAAAGGGAAATCTCTCTCTTTCACATGCACAAAAACACACACAATACCTAATATAGGTTAAGCATTTTCATACTTTTATAAAAGTATGAAAGTTTTGCTATTATTATTTTTTCAAAATATCTATCTGAAGCTAGAAATAATAGAAATGATATTTTGGGGGAGATGAAACTCAATTATGGTAAAGTATCATAAATGTATGATATTACATATTTAAGTTGAAAGCTAAGGCACTGCTAAATTAGGTTGCAAAAGTCCTGTTGGTAATTTCTGAGGGAACGTCGTGAACCGGAAAGATGTCAGAAGACTTAAAATTTTGAAAAAGAAAGCAAAATTGTCAAAATATTGATTGCAGAATCTCCAGAGAAGTTGAGAGTGATTTTTGAATTCTGGAAATAATTTTAAAGGATATTAAATAGGTGGCTGATGAATGTTAAGTAAGAGAAAGCAGAAATCTCTACGATTTAACATAAATTCATAAAGTTAAACAAAGTAAAGCTAAATGAAATATCCTTAAATTTTTGACAGAATAACTGGCTACTAATGAAAGGAGTTTTACTGATTCATATCTGAATATTATATACTTGGAAGTCTTCTAATACATCCCCACAGAGAAAGGGAATAAATGATTGATATATGATAGAACATTTGCATGCACCTGTAATTGCTTCAGGAACTATATCTCAACTTTCAGAAAACCATCTAGAAACCCTACAGAATTTTGTATTTGACTTGTTTCTGTTCAGTGTCTTCAAGAAGCACATAGAAGGAAAACATAATTTATTCTTATTAAATTGGCACGCAAGGCAAAGTTTTTAGTAATTTGAGACATAAGCTGAACTAAAATAAAATCTCATTCCGTCACAGCTAATAAAATAGAAATGTATAGAAGGCCATAGACAAATGTGCACATAGTTTTGTAAAGCAATTGTACTTGAACAACATCTTCATTTTACTATCCATCCATATTAAAAATACTCATGTTGATTTAATTTATATCATGAGTACATTGTGTCAAAATATGATATAATCATAGAATTTATTTTATTTAGACTATATTAATGCAAAAATAGTGTCCAAGGTAAAGAGATGCTGGTTTTATGGTACTATACATTGACAACCTATAGCAGAAATAGTACCTTAAGTGCTGTAATATCATTTTATTTCTTCACTCTATAAAATTCTACAAGAATGTTTTCTAAAGTGAGAGTATCCAAGAGAGAAAATGAAAACTCTAAAGCTCACAAGACTTCATACATATGTAAATTCATAGAGCACAGTTACAGAGAATATGTATGTAAAATTCAGGGATTATTGTCTTTTTTTTTCTTTTCTTTTTTTACTACTGTATCTCTACTACTCAAGGCTCAATAAATATTTGGTGAATGAACACACAAACCCATTTAATTCTGATTCTTGATACAACTCTCAGCTACCGAAAGAGCACGCTTCCCCATCTGCCTGAATGTTATTACAACTTTCTCAGACTTGAAAGTCTGGAAATAAATAAAACCATATTTCAAGAAAGGTCTTTCTGACATGTTTAAGAGATATTTTTAGAAAAAGTTGTCTCTTGGTTTGATTGAGCTTGGAGGAAAATAAAATATTTTATTATTTGAAGGAGTATCATGAAAAGAAGATTGAGCTGGGTCTATGTTTTTCCGTAATATGTCAGAACTAGTACCAAAACCATTATCTACTAGAGGCCTTATTTTTTTTCATTACAAGTGACATTTGTAACAATTTTGGACAGTTGGTTCTTTTTTTTTTAATTGGCTGTCATGTTATTCTTATATCACACAGAATTTCTTCTCAAAGAAATTTTCATCAAGAATGTAGGCAAAATACTTCTATATAATGAAGCTTATAGAAAGAATTAAAGATCTGAATAAAGTGTTGATATGTAAAGCTATTTTACAGGAATATTCAATGACTCAAATCTAAATACTTTATATATTTTAAAAAATGAGAGATTTTACACTGTGAAAATGAAGCTTGTGAATTCCATAAGCAAATATCCATTGAATCCCAAATTTCTGCTGAGTGATGTTACCTCTTGGATGTGGCACTTTTCCATTCATATTCAGCTAAATATAATTTAATGTATTATTGCTCACATAATGTAGTAACGTTTCCTTTATGTTCATGGTAGTTGGTGTATGTTTTCTCTCTCTCTTTTTTTCCTTCAAAAAATCAGCTTTTGCTTTCATTGATTTTTCTCAATCGTCCATCTTCTAGTTTACTGATAGTCATTCTGTATGTCTTTGTTGTATTTATTTGGGTTTAATATGATTTTTATTTCTAGGTTCCTAGAGTAAAAGTTTCAGCATCTGATTTTTTTACCTTCTTCTTTTCAAAATTAGGCATTTAAAGCTATATATAACTCTCCATGTACTGCTTTCGTTGCATTCCATTGTCATGTGTATTTTCATTTTCACTCAATTCAAAATAAACTTTTAAAATTTCTTTGACTATGGTTTACTTAAAACTGTTGTTTTATTTCCAAATATTTGGATTTTCGACATAGTATTGCATTTTTTAATTCTACATTAGTCCCATCATGATCAAAGAACATAAACTGTAAAATTTTAATATTTTTAATCTTATTGTGGTGTGTTTTGTGGCCCAGTTTATGGCATATATTTGAAATTTATTAAGTGAATAAGTGTTTAATGACTCCTCTAATTTGTAGATTTTAACTTTCATCAATATTAATTGTAACATTTTATGTTAATCCTTGAAGTTTGTTTTTTAATTAAATAAACCACACCCGCATTCTTTTGGTTGACATTTACTTGGTCAAATTTTTAAATTAAAATATAACAAATAATGACATATTTAAACCTAGAGAAAAGTTCACCAAGTGCCCAGATTTAACAAATGTTATAAGTGTGTTAAAGGTATGTGCTCTGCAAGATTTACCTTAGGTACTTTTAAAAGTAATCAGATGTACTGTATGTAAGCTAAAGCCTCCTTCCCAATACCTATCCCCTTTCTTCAAAGGAATTCATTCAGTTTGTAGAACTTCTTACTACATCGATTCACATCTCTAAGTAATATATGTTATTGTTTAGTGTGTTACAAAAAGTTTATGTAATTTATATCATATATCTCTCTATGATTTCTTTTTCTTTTCACCCAGCCTAATATATTTTTGTGATTCAACTATTTTGATTCATGTCAATCTAGGTCATTCGATTAAAATTCTATAAAATATAATTTTAATTAATCTCAATTGATCTATTCTTCTATTGGGTTATTGGCTATTATTAGTATTATTTTGTAAGAAAAACCTTGTAATAAATATGCTAACGTATACCCAACCCTACAGACATGCAAGAGATTATCTGGGATAGATTTCTAGATATGAGTTTGATGGGTCATAAGTATGTGCATCTTCAGTTTTACTAGATATTGCTCAGTGATTCTTTAAAGAGTCTGTTATATATTTATCCTGTCCTTAAGTTTTTCTCCCTTCGTAAACATTCTAAGATCCCTCAGGTGGGAGCTCAAATTTGGGGCTTACTTAAACCAGGGGAGCATGTTTCAGCTCCAGACTAAAGGACTTTATGTTGCAGTTTACAGGCTTTTCAGCATGATCTGAGATTTCTCTCTCTTTCTCTCATTCTCTCTCTCTCTTTATCTGTCATTTAGGTTTTGGGTTATTACTGCAACTTTTGAATATAGGCTACCCCACACCCCTCAAAAAGTCTCATTCTTGTTAACTATTTTCAAAAGCAGGTTGGAGTTTTCACCAATTCCTTTTTGAATCCAGATCAGTGGAAGAATGTTAGGTTGCGGACAATCCTGTTTGTGATTTGTATGGTTATTTAGTATTTTAAAATGTCAACAATTTCTATCTCAGCTGGGGCTCCCACAGGTAGCATAACCATCAATTAGAACATGTATGAGCCCCATGGTTCAATTACAGAAAATAAGACAAAGGCCAAACTCACTCTCTTGATTTTCTGAAGCTGGTGCCCACGACTTGTAAACGCTTCTTTTTTTAGACTGCACTTAAAATTTTAACTTCATTTTGAATCTCTGAGGTGGTGTAAACTGCTTACACATTTGGAGTGATTAGTCATTTAAGTATTTGATTTACTTATTTAACATTTGAATAAATCGTTATGTGTTTCTAAAGCCAAAGTATAAAAATGTGTGAGGTTAAATAATTCCCTCCCAATTTTCAGTTCTCTCTCTCAACCTTCCAACACCTTCATAGCAGACTTTACTACTTTTCTCAGTATCCTTCATGATTATTATTTAGCAAATATGGATATCTATTTTCAATTTTCTCCAAGTTTTGCATAAAATTATGTCAAGTGGTGATCGTACCCATTATTAGGCTCCCTGCCATTACATTTGACATTCTTCTAGAGCCAACATTTAAAAGCTCCTAAGTGTTTTCTCACCTTTGAGCATAGTTTAGATTACCTTCCTGCTTTTTAAGCACAGGTATCGATTCCTGCCTATTTTAAAGGACTCAACCTATTCCGATAGCCCATTATCATTGCATTTTCTCATTTTATTGGTCTGTATTTTTAAATTGTATTTTATAGAAAAGTATTCATTTCAAATCTTCTCTTTGATTTATTGGGATAAAGATTTTATGGTTTTCTATTAAGCTTTTTAAAATCTCAATTTTGTATACATTTTTTATTACTAGTAATGTCTATCTGTGTCTTATTTTTGATCAAAGTATTTATCAAAATACTTACCACTTTATTAGGTTCTTCAATCACCTAGCTTTTTTACAAAAAACTAAATGTTTTTACTCTCTGATTTCTATTTTTTTCAAATATTGTCACTCCAGAATTTATTACTGTCCAGAGTATTTTCTGTGAATTCTATATGTTTTTACCTTGAACAAGATAGCAGATTAGTGGGAAGTAAAGACTCTTCAGATTTCATCATAGGTCACTTCAATACCAGTGAATGTGACATTTTAATTGGAAAATGCTATTCTGGTTCTAATTTTCATCTCCTACATCTTGGCTGATGGTAATGAGACACGTGGTATCTAATAATTTTATTGGGCATTACACTAATGATACGACTATATTCACACTCCTTGGAGATGTATTTTCCAAATTTTCTTCCTTTATGTAACCACTACTTATTAATTTCCCTATGTGTTAAAAATGCCTGTTTTTATGTTCAAATTAGCTTTCTCCATGCTAGTGTAAATTTTCCAAACTAAACAACTTATGATGTCATAAAAGTATAAATGCTTGTCTCTAAAAGAAGTGTTTTATTGAAATGATAGTGAAAGAAAAATGTCTTGAAAATTTTTCTGTTGCTATGTATTGTAATCACATATAAATAAGACCTGTTGGTGAAAAGTGTAAAACTAGTTTCAAGGGTCTGTGAAAAGAAGATACAGGTAGGTTGCCTCAATCTGGATGGTAGCCAATAGAAAAATTTAAATGTTTTCTACTGACTTCTAGTTCAGTTTGTGCTCTCTTTCCTAGGTTGCTAAGATGGGTGATTGACTTTAGATCCCCTTTTCTAATAAAAGCCTCTAAAACTATATATTTCTCTATAAATACTGCTTTAGCTGAGTCCCACAGATTTTGCTATGCTGCTGTTCAGTATCATTTAATTCAAAATATTTTTATGTTACCTTGAGATTTCTTTTTTTAAAAAATCATGATTATATAGAAATATATTCTTTAACAAATAAGTGAAGCTTAAGATTTCAGTTCAAAATGGTCATATTTCAAATCTCAATAGCCACAGGTGCTAATGGTTATCATTTTAGACAGCACAGGTCTAGGGGATCATCGTTATGGAATATGAGGGGAAGCTGGACTCTAATATCTCAAATTATGTTCTCAAACAATTTGTCTTTATTTCTTCATCTCCATAAAGCTGCAAGGAATATGGAAATTGCAAGGCAGGTTTAAATTCCCAGGTAAAATATGTTTTTCCTTGTTACATTACTAGAAGTCAGATATTTCAAAAATATTACCTACCTTACATAAATAAATTTATCTGTATAGAATAGGAAAAAGTCAAGAAAAACACTTATAAACTGTTACCTTTGACTGCTTCTGGGGTAGAAGATGAGATTGAAGGGGCAAATAATATTTACTAAATACTTTAGATTGAATTAAGAAATCAATAAATTTAATGTTACAATTACCATTACCACTGTTATTACTGATTAGCAGGGCTAAAGTTCGCAGATTGATCTATCAGATCTTATTCTGATCCGAGCAAGCTAAATTCAAGTAAAAAAGAAATAGTGGGGTGTATTATTTTGGAAGCAGATTATTTAAAATATATTTCCTTGCTTTAGAGTTTTCAGGGAAATAAATTTTGAAACATCAGACTTTGGCCATTCTTAACCAGTTTTGATATTCTCTTAAGCTCATCTAACATGGTGATAGCCCAGTTAAGTAAAGATCAGGACAGTCCTATTCAGTTGGAATGTTTTCAATTATTGAAAAAACCATTAGGTAAGTTCTCACAAGTACAAGCATGTTGTTATTGGAAAAATCATTACAATTTCTCCAAAGGAGATAAGACAGAAGATGCTGTCTTCAATCCTAGAGTTCCAAAGTTATATAATCAATTATTTTCTTGTTCTCTCTGATGCATGTAGCGAATTTCAACATTCTAAATTTGAAAAAATATTTTTAAATAACATATCATTTGCCATTGAATATCAGCAGTATATAAAGGGACTTGATTTATAATCATCTAGTCTCATTTTTGGTTTAAGTCATAAAATATTGTGTGATACAAAACATATTTATGTATACATTTTCCACTGACAAAACCATATAATGTTGAGTTCAGAGGACATAATCAATACATGAAGCATTATCATTGGCGATTCCTTCAGTGAAATCTGGAGTTGTTACACAAAATAGCTCCACAGCTGAGAGTTATGGAAATGGGGAATACAGAGATTGTTAGAAAATATTGCTACTATAAAGAAGCTCATAACCCCTCAACAAAGTTAGAACATGCAGCAGAGAAAAAAAATATATCCTAATCTTTGAGAAGAAAAATTAGGATAGACACAATTTCACTGGGAGCAGAATTCACTTATATTCCTATATTCTAGAATAAGATTTTATTCTAAAGATGTCAATAGATACGGAAAGTCATAAACTCTGGCACAATACTAGGAAAATGATAATCATACATTGCTGGATTGTTGGAGACAAGTGGGAGGTGTTACTGGAAGGAAATCCTCTTCTTATATGTTACAGAACTTGACTGATATAGCACCTTAAAATAAGTTTCAACTCAGAAGCACAAGGCAAACTCAGAGCATGTACATGTAAATGAGGTGCTTACTCATTTACATATATGATGTTGCTATTTTGCCAATTCAATGGTTAGAAAACACAATATGCTTACCCACAAAAACTGATTTTAAAGATGGCCAAACAATTGTGTTATGGACATCTCATTTCTGACTATAGGCTTGGCTTTGTTTCAGGCATAGGTACAATTTGCATTAAATTATCTACTGATGCCTTGTCATTTCAGATAGAATTCACAAATAAAGAGTGTGAACTCAGGTGCCAGGATTCCTGTATTCACATAGCATAGGCTAGACGTTTAATATTTTCCTGTCACATTTCCAGCATCTGGCACTTATATGACCCAAGTTTTAAATCAGCTCATTATGTAAAGTGCTCAAAATTATGCATGGTGCATAGTAAGCAATAGATAAGTGTTACTATTATTTTTGTATTTTTCATTGCCTTATCAATTAATTATCTAGTTATTTCTAATGGAAAGAAGTCAAAAGTTAAATGTGTTTAGTACATGCATATTTAAAAATACATTTGCATTGGTTGTTTTTCTTTCAATATTTCTGTCAAGAAACAGAAACGAAAAAGAATTTAATGAAAAAAAAACCCGCTTGTATGTTTTACTAGGAGGAGATAATGTTAAGGAAAAATAGTTTGAGATGTATGCAACTGAGTACATAATAGTAAGTATAATGAAATCATTTCATGTTTATTTCCCATAATATTAGTCACTCTTCCTCTTCCAGGCTTTTATTTACTCATTATTAAGTTGACTATCTTCTTAGCAATACCACTCTTAATTTATCTTTTTCTGTATGTTTTCTTTACTAAGTGTATTTTCTTTGACTTTTGAGCCTATTAGAGCTATGATGAGGCCTAAGTTACTACAATATAATGCTCTCTACTTCCCACATGTGAGTGAAAACACACATGGGGTTTCCTTCCAGTGCAAAAGATAGTAAAATTTTGCAAGGATATGGTCAACAGCAAGCTGAGGAATTTCACCAAGAACCATATGCCAGAAGAATACATACACCTGTGTGGCAAAAGACATGTAAAGATGTGCATAGCAACATGATATTTTTCCTATTACAGTTTTATTGAGGAATTATTTATATACCATAAATACTAACCTTTTAAAGCTCATAATTCAGTTGTTCTAGTGTATTCACAGAGTTGTGGAAACATCATCATTATCTAATTTTAGAATATTTCATCACTGTAAAATAAACTCCTATATTTTAGAATTCACTGGCAAACAATAGTTTACTTTATGCCTCTATGAATTTGTCTATTAAGGAAATTTGATACAAATGGAATCATACAATAGGTCTTTTGTAACTGGCTTCTTTCACTTTGTATAAAGTTCTCAAGGTACATATATGTTGTAGTATGTATCAGCATTTCATTATTTTTATTGATGAATAATATTCCATTTTATGTATATACCACATTTTATTTATTCACTCATCAGTTGATGGACATTTGTACCTTTTCCAGTTTTAGGCTATAATGAATAAAGCTACTCCGAACATTCTTGTACAATTTTATGTGTTGACATATGTTTTCATTATTCTGGTTATCCTTTGGAGTGAAACTTCTGGGTTTTATAGTAACTATATGTTGAACATTTTGAAGAACTATCAAACTGTTTTCCAAAGTGGTGATATCATTTGACATTCCCACCAGCAATGAAGGACGGTTTCAATTTCTCCAAATCCTCACCAACACTAGTTTTTGTCTATCGTTTTGATTATAACCACACTAGTTGGTGTGAAGTGGTATTTTTTTTGTGGTTATGATTTGCATTTCCCTAATGACTGCTGGTATTGTGCATCTTTTTATGCACTTTCAGCCATTGGAACACTTTCTTTGGAGAAATGTCAATTCAGGTGCTTTCTAAATTAATATTTTAACGAAGACAAAATTTTTAGAGCAGTTTTAGGTTCACAGCAAAATTGAGAGGAAGATAAGGGATTTCCCATATACTACTTCCCCCTACACATGCATACCCTCTTGCATTATCAACATCCCCCACCAGAGTGGTACATTTGTTATAACTGATGAGCCTACGTTGATAAATCATAATCACCCAAAGGCCATAGTTTACATTAGAGTTTACTCTTGGTGTTGTACATTTTATAGGTTTGGGCAAATGTATAATGACATGTATTCATGATTTTAGTATCACTACCCTAAAAAATCTTCTGTGCTCCCCCTATTAATCTGTCCCACCCACCCTCAATCCTTATCTTTTGACTTGTCTTTTGACTGTCTCCACAGTTTTGCCTTTTCCAAAATGTCATATAATTGAAATTGTACGGTATGTAATATTTTCAGATTGGCATCTTTCACTTACTAATATGCATTTAAGATTCTTCCATGTATGTCTATGGCTTGATAGCTCAGTTCTTTTAAGTGCAGAATGAAATGCCGTTATTCAGGTGTACTACAGTTTATCTAGTCACCTAACTAAAGGACAGCTTGGTTGCTTCCAAGTTTTGGCAATCATGAATAAGGTTGTCATTAAACATCCATGTGAAGGTAGGTGAATAGATAAATAAACTGCAGTACATATTACTAAGTAAGGGAAACCAAACCCATAGAATGTACAACACCAAGAGTGAACTCTAATGTAAACTATGAACTTTGGGTGATTATGATGTATCAATGTAGGCTCATGAATTATAACAAATGTACCACTCTGGTGAGGGATGTTTATAATGCAGGAGGGTATGCATGTGTGGGGGGAAGAGGTATATGGGAAATCTCTTTAACTTCCTCTCAATTTTGCTGTGAACTTAAAACTGCTCTAGGGGGCCAGCCTGGTGGCATTGTGGTGAACTTCGCATGCTCCGCTTCAGTGGCCCGGGGTTTGCAGTTCCGGATCCAGACGCAGACCTACACACCACTTATTGAGCCATGCTGTGGCAGGTGTCCCACATATAAATTAGAGGAAGATGGGCACAGATGTTAGCCCAGGGACAATCTTCCTCTGCAAAAAGAGGAGAATTGGCCACAGATGTTAGGTCAGGGCTAATCTTCCTCACCACCCCCCCCCAAAAGTGACAACAAAAAAACTGCTCTAAAACAATTGTCTTTAATTAAAAAATTAATTTTAGAAACCACCTCAATCGACATTTCTCCAAAGAAAGTGTTCCATTTGTCCATAAGAGCATGAAAATATACTCAATAGCAGCATTCATTATGGAAATGAAAATCATAACCACAAAAAAAATGCCATTTCACACCAATTAATATGGTTATAACCCAAACGATAGACAATATCTAGTGTTGGTGAGGATTTGGAGAAATCGAAACCATCCTTCATTGCTGGTGGGAACGTCAAATGATGTCATCACTTTGGAAAAGATTTGGACAGTTCTTCAAAATGTTCAACATACAGTTACCATAAAACCCAGAAGTTCCACTCCAAAGGATAACCAAGAATAATGAAAATATACATCAACACATAAAATTGTACAAGAACGTTCAGAGTAGCTTTATTCATTATAGCCTTGAAGTGGAAATGGCGCAAATGTCCATCAACTGATGAATGAATACGCGATCAGTTAATAAAAAGCCATGGGGCAACCCTAAATTCATATTAATAAGAAAAAGAAGCCAATCTGAAAATACTACATAGTGGATGTTTCCAACGATTTGACATTCTGAAAGAGCCAAAACTATGGAGACTGTCAAAATACCTTTGGTTGCCAGGAGTTGGGGGTGGGGAGGGAGGAATGAATAGATAGAAAGAGATGACAGTTAGCAACATTAATAATTAGAACTTGATTTTTACATCATGTTTATATAATTATTTTTTAAGATGGTCAGAAAGATACATGAAGTAAGAACTTTCTTATTTAAAATATGAATTTTGTCTAGCTTTTCTAACTATTTTCAATATCAAATATATTTAACTGAAAAGGATTCATAACAGACATAAAGGCATGCTACACATTAGTAAGAGACAACAAAGACTATTGAATGAGAGATTGCATAGGCCCTTCACAAAAGAGGATACCAAAATGGTTAATGGACATAAGAAAAAACATCTACCTCATTAGGTAGCATAGTTTATAAAAGACATTTTTTCAAATAGCTTAAATGTCCATTAACAGTCATGGGTAAGTACATCTTGTAATATCCACCTGGTAGAATTCTATTGAGGAATTAAAATTAATTAACTAGCATTGCATCTATTAACTTGGAATTTATGAAAAGTACTTCTGAATGAAAGAAATGCAATTTAGAATGGCGTGTTTGATAAGAATACTTTATATAAAGATCTAAAAATGCATACTAATAGCAGGTTGTGTTTGTGTATAAGTAAAAGTATACAAACACTCAGGGGATGATGAACTCAATTCATCAAAGGAATGACTTGAGGGAAGGGAGAAACTGTCATGGGGTTGGGCATAATGCAGAAGGGCCTCTGAAGAATTTTTTAAAATAATCTGAATAAAATACTACATATTGTGTAGATTAACAAAGCTGAGTATATTATTATTTTCTTTACCTTTAAATTATTATTCAAAATAAAAAATGATGCAAAGCCAAAAACAAGTACAAGGAACATTTGTCATAAAGCCAAATGAAATCACAGAGGAAGCATCCTGCTGTGCTAAGGTGTATTTTAGAGACATAGATTAACATCACCAGCGGCTTCTTCCCACTCTTGTTAAAGTCATACTACCTTGAACTTAAAATATGGCAGTGAAATAAATACAATTCTGTTTTCCAGATTTTGTTAATACAAAAAGTGCTGCCTGTCTATCTATCAATCTATCTACATACCTATCTATTTATATTTTAAATATAGTCTGCTGAATATATGTTCAAGGAAAAAAAACAGGTGTTGACCAGAGATAGAAGAATGTCAGAGACATCTTTTTGAGAAAAATGTCCAAATTTTGAAATCAGTCCTTTTATATAAACACTGTGATTCATAAAGAAAATATCCCTTCATTTTCATGGTGCTTTATTTATAACAACTTTGTATTCTGTTTTAACAGTTTTTTGTCCAACCAATTCCTAGTCTTGATTTATTTAGGCAAAAATATACATCCATCCATATGCACGCAAACAAACACTCCCTAATTTACTTCTAAGCTTTTTCCCTCTGGGACTTACTCTTCTTATTATTGTGTGTGTTTATTTCAACTTTATTTGTTTTCCTTTTAAAGTGGAGAAAAAAGTAATAAAAACAGTGATATCCTTTTATACATAATACATGTATACACTTCACATGTAAAGTTACAGTTAGATATTTAATGTGAGACAATTTTGCTTTGTTTGCCTAATCCACATATCAGCTTAAAATTAGGAGGCTTCATTCATTATTTCTGACAGTTGTAATATGCTTAGTTTAGCAATAAAATTTCATAATGTGTAAAAAGAAAATATTGTTTAATACAATTAACAATAAGGATAAAAGAACTAAGTTTTGGCAGCCCTCCAGAACCGCAGAAATCAGCAGGACTGAACAAATTCTACATTATAGTAGAATATTATAAGGAAATAAATATTAGTCTGCATAAATCTCAGACGAGTTCATTACAATCAGTTAGTGTTATAATCACTAAAATGTCACTGATATGACTAGTGACTATGACTGCAACTACTGAAAAGAAGTATTTAGAATCCACCAAAAAGTAATGATTTTTGAAAAATATGTTAAAACAAAACAAAAACATGTTAAGTATCCAACAGCCTTTGAAGTTAAGATATTGAAAACAATCTTTCCTGGTCAGAAGAAGCAAGTTATATGTATTGGTAAAATATCTTTACTAAATGTAAATTCTCTAAGAGACGTAATCTATTTGATATTGGAAAATACTTCAGTCTTCCTTTATAGTCACTCTGATACTGGGAGGTGAAATGCATGATCAGACAGCCAGACTTGGTAGGGCTAACAGGGCATGTTTATCTCAGCTGGGACCCTTTTTCTCTTGAAGTTGACAACGTATAGAGCAGCTCTGCTTTCTGCTCCTGAGGGCAGAGCCCCATCGCGTCAAGCACCACCTTATGGGGTGGATAAACATGCTTAATTCTGAGATTTATTTAGTGGGACTATTTGGCTTTCCCACTAAGCTATGTCCTTTGATCTGGCCTCTGTCAGAAATATGTTTGACATTTTTGTTTTTATTTACTCCTTTGATTTATTTCTCATTCTGAAGAACTTGGTTGAAATTAAGATATACCATATTTGGAGGTATCTGAGATCCCAACACTGCTCAGTTAGTGTAATAATCTATAACACTCCACCAAGTTTCATAAAACATAATTAGCCATATTCTAAACTCATTTCTGAACTTATTTTACTAATAGGGAATAGGAAATAGCTTTTACAGTTGCATCATTGATTTATCAGCTTCGGTACTAATATAATCTCTAAATATTCCTAAATTTACGGGAGGCAAGCATAAAGTATATCAGCCCTATGGAACGTGTAAGTACCATTAGTTTCCTAATGATAATTTAGGACAAGGGTCAGTACAATCTGTGGGCCAATTCTGGCCAGACTCCTGCTGCTAAGTTCTTATCAGAATATAGCCACACTCATTCATTTATTACTAGCTCTCCTGTTCAAAAACTAACATAACTGAAACAAACACACAAAAAGGGGATAGAAAATGAGTATGGGAAGGAAAGTGTGAAAATAAATTAATTTTTTTGACTGTTTTCACACTACCATGGCAAACTGAATAATGTGACAAGAGACGATATGGCCCACAAAGCCTAAAGTATTTACTCTCTGGTCCTTTACAGAAAAGGTTGGCTGACCTCTGATTTAAAAGAGCAGCCTAAAGACATGAAGAATAAGTTTTCTGTGTGGGTTTTCAGTTTTTGTGAGAAATCTTGTTTACCTATATAATATGACATTTAGCCTGGCCTACCTTTCTTCTTTCCTGGTAATTTGCTTAGTAGACTCATTAATCAATTTCTAGATTATCGATTACTAAGAGGTATTAATATACACTTTAATTTCAAAGATATGGGGTTTACACAGTCTGTATAATTTAATCATATACAGGTTTGAATATATATTCTAAAGCCATTGGTTGGTCATCAACGATAGATAAGCATAGAATGCTGGTGTATTATCTGGTGGGTGGTAACTAGTTTTGAAAGTTAATTAATTGCTGCTGAGGCCCCCAAAAGTGAGACAAGATAGTAATTTAGGAAGTATTTATTTTTTCTATAGAATTCTTTCTGTTTCAGTGTGACCAAATTAGCTTTTTTAATATTATGCGAATGTAATGTGTGGAATACAAGCCACCTTCCCAGCACAAAGTGATATTTTTCAACAGAGTTTCATAACACACTACACAATTAATTTTAAATTCAATTGCTATCAAATGCCCTGAGTGTAAATTTGGCCAAATAAAATTTATTAATTGATGCTACTTAGAAAAGTCCTGTAATAATAATTAGTGTGAAAAAGGACAACTCTAATCAATATCACTTTCTTGAATTTCTTCCATCACATGCTGTACCCCTCAAAGGATATTGACACTAGATTTACTAGAACTTCTAGTTAATTACTAGCTAGTAAACTCCAAAAAAGAAATATTTTCCTTTTTTAGTCAACTTTACTGAAGTATGACTTACAAATAATAAAGTTTACTTATTTTATTGTTAGATGAGTTTTGACAAGTGTCTACACCCATGTAATGACAACCCCAATCAAGATATAGAATATTTTATTCACCAAAAAAGTTCACTTCTACCCCTTTGCAGTTAATTTCTTGACCCCATCCTAGGAATCTCTGACTAGTGCCAGTTTGTAATCGCAGAATAAGTTTTACTAAGATTTCCATGTGGGAATTCCTTATGGGAATTTTACAAATATATGTGTGTGTGTATATATATATATATATACACACACACATATATTGTTATATATATAACAATATATATATAATATATAATATGCTAGGTTGACATTTCAGAAACCATGGTTGGGAGAACACAGAAGAGGTTGTGATGTAATCAGTCAGTCTTGTTGGTAGCTTTTGCCACATTATAAATGTGTGTTTATTTTTCTGCTGTTAAAGGTGAGCCATTCTAACAGATAAAATAAGTATTCTTTTCATTGTTGTTGTCATTGAGGAAGATTCGCCCTGAGCTAACATCCGTGCCAATCTTCCTCTATTCCGTATATGAGTCACCGCCACAGCATGGCTGCCGCCAAGTGGTGTAGGTCTGCACCTGGGATCCGAACCTGGGCTGCCAAAGCAGAGCACACTGAACTTAACCACTACTCCGCAGGGCTGGCCCCTAAAAAAATATTTTTAAGTTTATAATTCTAGTACATGCTATACAAATCTATGGATAATATTAGAAGAAATAACATATTTTGGAATCAAAAGATGCCTTTAAATTGATGATTTTGACATGCTATTCTGTAGAGTGTTCTTAACATTGTTAGATCACCATGCTATGTTATTCAGATACTCCCAGTGTGTTAATTGAAGACTGCATAACCTTGACTCCAAATTCCACAAAGGACTGTAGAGAATATGAAATCCATAAGCCAATCTCACTTAAAACATGTGACACAAAAATTATGTCAAATATTAGCAAATGGAAACCAGTAATATATAAAAATGGATGCTAATTATATTGAATTTGAATTTATACCATGAGTGGAAAGTGGTTAAACAGTAGAAAATAAATCAGCAGAAAAATCACTTTACAGACTTAATTTTGCAGAAAAATAATTTGATGTAATTCAATACTTACTCATGAGAAAAAAATTCTTTAAAGCAAGAGTTTAAAATTTGTTAGCAGAATGGAGCATGCACTCATGTGCTCTTGTGTTTCTGTTATTGCTTTGAGAAAAGCTTCCCCTGGGTAACTGCTGTTCCTTCAGTCCAAGGCCTGGAATAAAGACAGGTTTAGCAAAGCTGGTCAGCCACTGTCCACCCACATGCACATTAGAAATAAATGCTTAATGTTCCCTGCCACTGAAAGCTTGCAGTTTGTGGTTATGCAGTAAAAACTGACAAACACTTTTCTATCTTTATTTTTCCACTTTCTTCATCATTAAAATTCTCTTCAACTCATATAACATTTGTGCATTCCTGCTTGCGACTAGATACTTTTGTAAATGCATACGAAGGCTACAACAGATGCTTTTTTGTGTAATAGGCTTGGAACTTCTTTTGTCCTCATAAGTCTCATCAGCCTTTACTTCTGCCTTTCATAGCTTGTAATATATAACATGTTATTTTGAAGTACATAATTTAGAATATATTGCAATAAAAGTTATTCAGTAGGTAGTGAGTGGTGCTTAGAGAAGTTGAAATGTGTTTATTAATAGAGTTCCCTGTACAATGCATTATACAATATATCTTGAATTTTACTCTCCCTAAAATTAATATTTGTCTAAAAGAATTAAATCTCAATTTTAAATATGATTCTCTTTCTGTGTAAATATATTTGGCACATGTTTATACTGATTATGGGTTAATTATATGCAAAGATAAGAAGGAAAATTAACTAATTCAAGCTTTTCAAAATCAATATAGATTTTACATCATTTAAATTATAAATTTGACATAAGTAAAAAATGACAAAGTCTGTGAAAAGAACTATAAAAATTCCACAACGACCTGACGGTTTTGAGAGGTCTCAAATAATTTATAATTTGATTCATCTACTGCTTTCTTACTCGAGGGTTTTAATTTTGTATTCAGGGTTTATGAGAAAATTAATTATTAACTTTTCTTTATATATTGATCATTTTTTAATGTAACGATCAAAAAAGACTGCTCAAATTGATCATTGTAAAAAAAAGGTTTCAACCATATATATGTTCTGAATGATGGAGCTTTCCTTCTGTCAGGGCTGATCTTTCAATGGTTTTGAAGAATTTCCATTTTCTTAGTGAATCCTAAAAATATCTCAACCTTATTCTAGGTATTTTATATTAAGTCCTCTGTTTAAATAACCCATTATCAAATTCCTTAATCAATCTGTATTTAATATAATAAACAAATATTTATTTAGTCTCCAAAGTGCATCAGCTGTTGTTGAACAAGGGGTGGGAATAAACCAGTAAATAACAAGCCACGGTCCCTTATCTGTTGCGTTTACAATACATGTGAAACTTACAGTCTAGAGGTAATATACAATAATAATTAAGTGAATGGACAGAACGTCTGTGTTGGAATCCTGCCTCTGAAACTCATAGCTGAGTGATTGTGGAAAAGTTGTTTAGATTCTGTGCACTTAGGTTTCCATAAGTAAAAAAAGGATGGTTTTGTGGATTAAATAAATTAGTATGGGCAAAGTATTATAAAATTCTGCTATTTGGGTGTTTTTATTACTGAAACAGACAATAAACATATTACATAATTATGTAATCATATTTAAAGTTTTGAAACATTAAGGTGGATGGTAGGGCTGCAATTTTCGTTAAGGTATTTGGGGTGCAGCTCATAAGGAATATGTGATTTAAACAAGGGATTGATGGAGCTGAAGGAAGCAGAGACTTAAGGGAAGATCATTTTAGACAAAGGGTACAGCCATTTGCCAAGTCCTGACTTGTGTTTGAGAAACAATGAGGTAATAGTGAGCCAGAGAAAAGATAGTAAGAGATGTAGTCATGGAGTTAATAAAACCCTAGGTACTGTAGGTCCTTGTAGACCATTAAAAGACTTAATGGTTTTTACTCTGGTATATGGGGAGTCATGGAGGATATTTAGGAAAGCAGCAACATGCTAATCTCTTATGTTTAAATGGATAAATCTGGCTATTGTGTGAAATAGACTATAAGGGAAACAGTGATTAGGAGCTATCGCAGTAATCCACATGAACATTTATGGTGCTCAGACAAGAGAATTAGTCATTTAAGTTCTAAGAAGCAGTTGTCTTCCGGAATACATGATTATTTTGGAATTTTCAAGTTAGTAATTAAAAGTAACTGATTAATGAATTCTAGGAATTAGATGGCCAATTGGAGAATTATAGCAGGAACAAAAACAATAAAAAAGAAGAAAATGGACAATCTATACCTGAAAAGTTATAATTGGCGTAAAGATCTTTACGAATGAAATTAAAAATCATACATAAATGAAAAGAGAATAGTCAAATGAATTATATGAGAAGAACATATCAAGACCGTATCATGGAAAGACAAAAAACAAAATACGCCAAAAAGACTAAAAGTCATGTGAGATATTGTGAAAATATCTAACACACCTGCAACTTAAGTGCCAAGAGCAGAGAAGGGAGAGAAAATGCAGAAACAATGTTTTAAGAGATAATGGCTGATAATTTTCCAAATCTGTTGAAAGACAAGCCACAGGGAGAAGCACTTTTTGTTACAAAACAAGATCAACACCAAGCAAACTTCACCTGGTCCCACCGAACTAAACTGAAGAGAAATGTAGCCATAGGAAAAAATATATATTTCCCACAGAGGAGCAACAGCAAGATAGGAAGTATCAAAGGCAAAAGAAATGGATTATCATCAAAATGCCAAGAGGAAATAATTGATACCCAAGTCTGATATATTTCTTTGTCTATTTGGTGGAAATTGATCTATTGAATCTGTTTTTAAAACTGGTGCCAATTTTGATATCTACATTTTGCAAGCAAATTACCCATTTCATCTTGCTTTTCAAAAAGATTTGCATAGAATTATGCAAAGTTTTGTATGACTATTTTTCTTCTGTTTCAATCATTATTTTCCTTATGACATTCCTCATATTTCACATTTATAATTTGCATTTTTTTCTTGATTAGGATAGCTTGTGATTTGTCTATAATACATTTTAATTTTGTCAAGAATTCAGCAATTTTATTCATTAATTAGTTTACTTTTTCTCATTCTACCTTATTAATTTCTGTGTATGTCTTTAGTACAATTTAGTCTTTATATCCAAAATAATTTTCTGTCTTTTTCTTCAATTTATTTTCTGATTTTGATTAAATTTCATTTAACATCTACCTCTTTTCTGTCAATTACTCTGCTATTTTTAATTTCAAAATCAATTTTTTTTGTATACCTGCAAATATTTGTTTAAGAAAAGTTATAATGAATTGGAATATGTTAGAATTCCCACTGTGTGGTGGCTTGTTTGCAGGGGAGGTTTTTCATCAATTAAGATTTTTGGTTTATTTCCATTTTTAAAGATAGTTCTGAATAGATATGTCCTTCTGTTTTCTGTTCATTTCTTATAATATTTGTTCCTGAAACAAAAATAACAGTTCAATACAGAACAGCATTGAGGGTTTGGGATGGCTAACTGGGTATCTTCACAGTGTAGGAGGTGTTCTTTGGTGTGTCTTCTGATTTTCTAGTTCTCATTATTTCTGCAGGGCCTTGGGCTCCCCTTCCTTTCCTTTCTTCTTCTCCTCCAAATCTGCAAGGGTACCTCCTTTTTCCAAGTTGCCACCTTCTTCCTTAGAGATGGCACCTCTCTGAAGCAATCCCTGTGGTCGTACAATCTTCCAAATGCTTTCCTTCCAATAACCTGGTAGCCAGAGTGTTGATCTTTCCGACCTCAAATGTTTTCTCAGTATTACCAATTCTTTATGTAATTGTATTCTTCCTGGGGAGATCTCTTATCCATATGTTCCCTGAACACCTCTCTTCCATACTGCACACACTCTGGATTTTCTGTACTACTCTTCTTATGCACCTGCGCTCCAGGCTCTACTGGATTTTGCTGTTTATTCCTCTACCTGTGGATAATTTATGTTTTTTTTTTTTATATTCTATGTCTTTTTTTAGGATGCAGGTGGTGGTGATATATGGATTTATGTACTTCCTTTTGGTCTCTATGATTTTTGGTACATGAGTGGAGACATTTGGTTCAGGTAGCTAACATTATTCTATGAAACCTAAGAAGTACCAAAGCTATTCAAAATAACCAAAACAAATAAAATAGATTGATAAATTGTGAGAAGGATTATAGAGTAAGAGCCCATGTGTATGAGACAGAATCCACAAGTTAAAAATTATTATAAATAAAAATAAATGCTATAGACATTAAAAAAGAATAAAGGATACATTACCAATAATTGTAAGACCATAAATTGAATACATATGTGAAATGGAAAAAAAAATCCTAAATCACAAAACACCATTTACAAAATTAACACTAAATAAAATGGAAAATTGGAATTTTCTGTCAGTTTGAGTCTATCAAAAGCAAATACATCAAGATTATAATTTTAACTAATGAGTTCTACCAAAATATAAGAAAGAAACTACAGAAATCGTATATTTTTTTAGGTATTATAAAAAGATGAACTATTCCCAACTCACTTTATGAGACCAGTTTATCTTGATACTACAAACTTACAAGGACATTAGAAAAAAAAGGAAAAATCAGAGGCAACTCTTTCTCAGGTATATAAATTTAAAAAAGCTAAACCAAACATAAGCAAACTTCACTCAGTAACATAAGAAAAGGAAAATGTGTGACAAGGGGGGTGGGTTAATTTTAGGTGCTGCAAGTTTGTTCCACATGTAAAAATTTATGAATATAATTTACTAATATATCAGAATATGAGATATAGATCATATGATCTTGCAAGAGATGTAAGACAAGCATTTAATTAAACCCATTATCCAATTATCCTTTAAAAAATTGCAAACCAGGATTAGAAGAGAACTTCATTAATCTGATTAAGGATATTTACATACAGTAAATATCATAGTAAATAGTAAAATATTGAATGTCTTGCTCCTTTAGTTCAGTAAGGAGACGACAAAATTTGTGTTCACCATTACTACAATTCAACAGTATTTCAGATTTCTTAGTGCAATAAGGCATAAAACAGAAATAAAATCATACATATCATGGAGGTAGATGTAAAACACATTATCTGCATTGGAATTAACTAGATACTTTATTCTGGAGGGTGGATACAAGGTCGATACAGAAATGTATTTCTAGATATCAAAAACAATGATTTTACATATTTAATTTAAAACTGTATTTTGTAGCATCAAAATATCAAATGCCAAAATCTAACAAAATATATCAAATAAATACCACAAAATATGTGTAAGATCTCCATATAGAAAATTGCAATACATTACAGAAATTGATTCCAGAAGATCTAAATAATTGGCGTGTTTCACTGTATTCCTGGACTGGAAAATTCTATTATCCTGTATACATTTTATACGTCTATCTATAAATTTAATTTAATCCCAATCAAAATTCACTTAGTACATTCTGATAAAATTGACAAATTTGCTTAGTTGTCTGTCAGCACATTTTAGTGTGTTAAATTTTGTTCGGACATAATGATATTTTCTACATTTTTATTTAATCTGAAATGAATAATAATGAAAACGTCATCATTGGAAGATTTTTTTCTACATTCTCCTCCCCCCCCTCCTTCTTCTTGTTAGTTTTCTCACTTGCCAGAATAATTGTAAGAATTATATGACTTTATGTCTAATAGTAAGCTTATAAAGAACTAAAACTTTGAATTTTAACACATTTCACGTCTGCTGCAGCCTTAACCATATGGGGTTTATGAGATATAGATAATGTGTGGAATTCTACGTAAGTACCAATAACATCTCCACTGAGATGTGGAAGGCTGTGTTGGTTCATGTCAGAGGCAGAGAAACTACACTACCTGGATCGGATCCTAGCACAGTGTATGATGTCAGCAGAATCAAGAATGAGAATCACCTCAGGAGGTGAAGATCACCAAAGGAGGGGAAAATAGACTCCTGGAGCTGAATTTTCTGGGTTAATACAGTCATTCATTACTCTTTCAGTTCTCATTCATATTTCCATAGTGTCCCAGACTTCAAATATCATATTTTTTATCATTAGAGAAAAAGTGAGAGACAAAGAAAAATGAGTCTTTGGAGGTGGGGGAAAGTCCTCTTTCTTCCCTTCTCGTGTTCTTATGGCTGGACTAATAATAATATTACACACAAGACCAGATTAACAGAAGAAAAACCCACTTTAATGCATATGTATTGGAAACCATAAAGAAATGATGCTTAGAATGAACAAAGTAGGTGGTATATATATCTTTTACACAAAGAAACATAAATTTGTGAGGAATGACAGGACAAAGAAACTTAGATATGAAGTACGTAGTTAGTGAGGAATTTAAGCAGACTTTAGGCCTGAGGTCGTAAATTAGCAAGGGTTGTTTATGCAGGCTTCTAGGCCCTGAATTCCCTAGCTCTGATGATAAGGACGCAGGGAAAGCACCTTTCACGTGGGAGATTTATTCCTGCTTTCAGAGGGAACAGAGACAGGAGGGTCAGAAAGCCCTTGTTACTGCTCAAGTAACTTTAATTCAAAATAATTAATATGCCATTGTGGGATATTTTGGGGTGGCCTGCCCTGGGCCCCCATAAGTGTAAACTGTTGATTGGGTAAATAAGTACACATCATGGTAATTCCTCAGGGAGGTGCTATCTACTAAAAGCAGGTGTTATTTCCCCTACACTTTTAAGAAAAGTCATATTTTTCTAGGCTATGGATCCTGAGGTTTAATAGTATGGTTTATTAAAGTCTAGGATGTCTTCAAATGTCTTGAACTGTCTATTTAATTTGGAAGTTTGCCATGGGGTATTTTGATAGAGTAGCGCTAATATTTTAGTGATAAATAGAACTAATCATCCTAATAAAAATGCCAATACTTGGACAATGGAAGAATGTCTACCTTCAGTTTTTCTTTGCCCTAATTCTGTTTGTCAAGTTTAATCAAAAGATTTCATAATTTGGAAACAAGGGATTGAACTTTGAATTAGATTGTTAATATGATACAGCTTGCAAAAACCCCATCATGACCAATTATTAATAACCTTTTTTTCTCCATTATTGCTAATTTGAATGTCCTTATGTTGCAGAAAGCGCTATAGGGAATATTCCTAATCAAATTGATCCACAAGAGTACTTGATTATATAAATTGTGTGTGTAGTGGAATAAGTCATACGGGCTTTGATTAAAAATAACAAACATGGAAAGATGTCATAGATGGACATCAATTTAAAAATATAAAATAAACTCTTGCCACCATTTTAACCTTTGTGAACATGCATGCATGCAGTTTAAATGAATGTGTTCAAATATTGCATGTAATCCCTATGTAGGACCATTACTTTTAATTGAGAAACAACTCTTGGTTGCTAATTAACTATGTTAATATTTTATATACATTCTACTTAAATAATTGGAATTTTTTTCACTTTTAATCAGTAAATCAATACATGTAGAAATTATTTTCTGAATAATTTGAGGGTAACTAACACAAAAAAACAAATGTCACAAAATTAAGAAAAAGTAGACTAAAAGGTTGAGTAAAGAAGAGGGAAGTGTAGGGCAGTCTGGAGTAAGGTGTCAGGATAGAGTAAGGAATACGAAGGAGTTGCTTCAGTCTTGATATCCAAAATGAAGAACATTAGTTTTTTTGTCAGGTGTAGTTTTTTGTTGGATTCATTCTGGATCCAAAAAGAAATTTGCCACAAAAATCTTCATATAATACACATACAACATAGATAAGATGAAGAAGTAAGGTTTAGGACTCTCCTATCTACAATCTGAACATATGAAACTCCGTGTAGGTTATCTGGATACTCCTCTGTATCCTTCACCCTACTAGCCCCAGGAGATTCAAATTACATAACATTTCTCATGCTCAGAGGGCTAAAGTTCCTGAAGAGTAACAGATTTCCCAAAGTTTGTGTATCTCTAGAAATATGACATCTTGAATCTGTCTTCTTCTTCTGTAGTCCTCCTAAATGATAATCCTCTATCAACTGTTTTCATATCCCCTCAGTATAACTTAGTCTTGCAACCTACTGTTATAAGTGAGACCTATATCACTTTCTTATACTCTGCTAATCTTTTTTTAGAGATTTATACCTGTTTAAAATTCTCCATTGACATATATTAGATTTGATAAAAAATTTCCACTACTCCACACATTTTATGCTTCTTGCTTTTGTCTCACTCACCCACAGATCTTACTACTCTTAGATGTCCACACGTCCACACTTTTATACAATTAATAGAACTTTCAAGGTCTGCCTGGTTGTGATTGATAAATATTTGTCTCCATCATTCTGGGTCATCAAATTTACACAAGTATTTAATTTGATTACTTACCTGGAGCAATCGGATACCTTTAAGCTGACAGGATCACCCCATTTCTTACTGAAAACAGAACTGGAACCATTACACTTTCTATTTATTCCATTTGTAGCTCCTGAAACACATCTTGAACCTACAACTCCATTTTATCAATTAAAGTTAATTATGGCCACACCAAAAGAAACTGAAAGATAGCACTTTATTGAGCTCCAGGCTCCACAGGAAAATATTCACGTTGAAAACTTAATCTGACTCTTTTTCTTTCATACTTGTAATTCAAGAGTCGTTTCTTGGGTCTATTCACAGTAAGATAATCAAGATAAAACTTATATTAAAAATTCTCCTTTCTGCTGTCCACGCATAGCCATCATGACATGCTACTTCTTGGTACGTCCACCCTGCTTAAACTCTTGCTTTTCTGCTTTCTATTACTTACACCTATGCAGCTTGCTTTGTAATTTCAAATGACCAGAATGAATATATTTTCTAATACTTTCAACATCTGGGCTGCTACTTAAGCTATTTCTGGGATTTGAAGCAATTGAGAAGGTGGTAGACTTTGTATGGACCCGATTAATATTTGTTATCACAACTATTCATCTTCAAAAAAGATCCACTTTGTGCAACACCTTTCTGTTATGAATATTAAAGTCCTGAAATATATCATCAGGAGAGATAAGCTAAGATTAGGGCTATATGTCTATCTTGACTTCTTTATGTCTGCTAATTCTACCTAGAGCCCACATGAGGGGGAATGTCCCAACTTGACTCTCTTAAAAAGACTTGCAACCTGCTTTCTGATTTGATTTTGATCTTCCTTACTTCACACTCCTGAACTCACTTTCTGCTTGCGAAGTTTTTTTTTCTCTCACAAAGGTATTGGTTATTTTTCCTGTAAAGGAAGAATATCTCTCTGCCTTTCAATATCTTGTTGGATTGTTCGTGTCAGTTTTAGGGCCATGGCTCTTCAGGGGATACAGAATAGAGGAAGAAAGAAGACAATTGAAAAGAACTAGCAATTTCTGATATCTGACATTTTGGATATTCTTGAGAATTGAATATAAGGAATAGAGGATTCTTCCCTACTACAGTAGCAATGGCATCTGACTTGTGCAATATGATCTATAGAGGAAAGGTCCTTTCTCTTCAATACAAACCATGAAAAAAGAGCTACATGATACTAAAGTTTTCAGACTGTTTCATTATGCTGTTTCTTTAACCTATTAATATTTCTCCAAAGGATTGAATTTAAATTGCCATTGGGCATATAATTCAAGAGTAACTCTATAGTTCTTCTTCTTGATGAGGTTCTCAGAATAGTATTTAAGCTTTCCTTTTCTCTCATTTCGTAAAAGAAAAAAAATTAAAGCATAGGCTAACTGGCTTCTTGGAGTTCTGCTAAATGATTTGTTTCATTTGAGATTCGCAAATTATAAACCCCATTTGCAAGAGAACAATCTGATCATAGCTGTGCTTCTCTGCAGTTTAAATTAAAATTTTGGAATCTGAGGATTTAAATTAAAGCTCATACCCAAGGTAACAGAAAACCCTCCACTCTACACTCATAGAGAGAGTAATTATATATGAGAACCTGAAATTAGAAACTGAAATTAGAACTATATTCACTCAGTCCCAACGAACAGTTATTCTTTTAGACCTCATAATGAAATGATTCCAGGTAAGATAATATACATGTCAGAGCCATTCTGTGCCACATTTTCTCAGTGCTTATTTTCTTTTCTCAGATATACTGAATTCCTTTAACTCCCTTTGTTGGTAAAAAATGTTTTAAACTATTTATAGAAATGCAGTACTTGACTAAAGGCTCTCCCTTACATTTAGAAAAAACGGGTAAAAATTGTTTAAAGAAATCTCCTTTTGGTTTTATTTAATATTCATAAGAGCAAATACAAATAAGAATTAATTGACGTCTCTTGTATTACTCATCACACTGATAAGGAACACAATAATTTTATTGTAAAATATTGTATAAAATGTGTTTTACAATTTATGATAAATGATTTTATAATAAAAATATGCAGAAAATTGATGAAAATAATAACTAGCCTTTACAGAGCCCTTGTTCTGTACTAAGCATTCATTGTACTAAATATTTCACAAATATTGTCTCATTCGATCTTGATAGCAACAGATATATATATATATATGTGTGTGTATATATATACACACACACACAAACACAAATATATTTGAGATGTGTATATATATCTCAGTTGCTATCGAGATTTTACACATACACACACATACATACATATATACTCCAATTTCCCAGAGGTTGAACTGATGACTTTCTCTAAGTTACAAAGACAGATCTCCAGAGCTCAGACTTTTGACCTCAATAGTATGGTAAAGTGTGTCGCTTATAACTTAGAGTCCTGAACATAGGAAAGTCATTTATTAAAATAAAATTGGTTGATATATTTCTAGTATATTGATTTCATGTCTCATATAATGTTAGTTTGACACGAGAATGAAAATATATAAATAATATATGTATAAAAATAAACTAAAGAAATGCAAATTACTAAATTAAGTATGAGATCAAATTTAAACAGATCAATTAGTACCAGACATAGCAAGGCCACAACTGCTGAAAACTAGCTTAATCTTGAAGAAATAGCATTTTGGTGTCATCAGCAGTGATAAAACCTATTAATGTTCTTTTTGTCCCAATGAATCTATTCGTCTGATATGCCGCAAGTAATCCAGCAGGTTGTCAAAGATCACAATGCATGTAAAGATTCACAGACACACCTTTCCGTAATGTACATATAGTGGAGTCAATGGTATTCGTACAAAAGCTTTACCGAGCATACACTGGCATTCCCACATGCTTTCTTGAGCAGAAAAGGGGTTAAGTTATGTAGCTACTATCTATCAAATTAGGTACAGAGGTACAAACTTTGATGTTTTCTACTTATGGACTTAAGTTATTTAAGTATAATTGATATACAAAAAACTGCACATATTTAATACGATTTGATGAGTTTGGAAATATTCATAAACTCATGAAACCATCATCACAAAGTAATGATCATGTCCTTCACCTCCGAAAGTTTCCTGCTGCCTCTATTTTATCTTTTTATTGTAGTAACAACACTTAGCATGAGATTTACCCTTTGAACAAATTTTTAAGTGTACAGTACATTATTGTTAACTGTAGGCACTCTGTTGTACAGCACATCTCTAGAACTTATTCATCTTGGCTAACTGAAACTTTATACCTTTTGAACAACAACTTAGACTACAGAATATTATAAAAGCTTTCTTTTCTGTAGTGAGTCACTTTATTAATTTAACATTCATAAGAAAAAAGTGAAGGAGTAAGACTAAATGAACTTTGGGCTTATTTCTAATCTCCACATCCTGGCTTATAGGAAGAAAATATATGATCCATAGTGATCATATATTTGCTACAACACCATTTATGATATTTTTGCTTCAATTTAGAATTATAGGCTACTTTCTTTCCTTTAAACTATAGAAAGCATTTGCCAATTAACTTCCCAGTTAAAAACATAAAAATGTCTTCTTCCCACTATATTAATATGGGAATATAAATTGATATGACCTTTCTGGAAGGCAATTTGGTAATGAGTATCAAAAGACTCAAAAATGAGCAAGAAATAGCACTTCAGAAATATGTCCTAAGGAAACAATCATGTCAATGAAAACATCTACAAGAAATTTATTGCAACAGTGTTTGCAATAACAATAAATTGGAATTTTCCTAATTGACCAACAACATGGGATAATATGAATAAATGTAATGTGATAAAATCTAAGCATTTTAAAGCATGTAAAATTCAATATATTGAGCGAGTTATAAAGATATCTTATAGTATTAAGGATATAATCAATTAAAATTTCATATATAAGCACACATACACATACTCATATATTAATCACAGAGTAGTATTCAATGACAAAAACTGACAAGAAAATAATTAGAGATAATATTCTTCCAAACAAGAAAATGGAAGAGAAGAAATTTTTAAGGTGGATACATTCCAACTACTATTGAAAATAATTTTAAAAAGAAAATCATTAAAAATATACTAGACAAGATATGACATTAAGTTAAATGAAGAAACAGACATTTTTTTAATAAACATAATTTTAATATCATTCTCTGTGTTTTATATAAGGAACTATTACCAGGATTACTTTGGGGAGGAAAAAAAAGCCGAAATAGTTTGCTTTTTAAACTTAGCCTTAGTCTAAAAACCACTTAAGATTATATCTACTATTAAAGAGATGGTCTTAGACACTCCCTTCTTGCTGGAACATGGGCACAATTAGGCAAACTAGAAGGCTTATCTGAAGATCCATGCTTGGAAATAGTTATGATGATGGTATGTTTCAAATGTTTAATAAAGATATCATCTTTAAAGGAATCTCTAAATATGTTTTGAAAGGAAGAAAGTAGGAAAAGATGGATGTCATTTCATCATTAAAAGAAAACCTGTTTATGAAAATTGTATGCATTAGAGTCTTGAATAACTATTTATATATGTGTTACATGTATTAGAGCATTTGATATTACTTATCTCAACCTATTATTTTTATGCTTAGTTCACAATGAAGTGCAGTGTGCAGATGACTGCCCAAATATTTCAATACTTTTACTCCTCATTAATTTTGCATACCTAAATAAGCTTTGATATTCTCTATTTAAATTCCTTACTGCTTCTCCCAGACATAAATTTGGGTTTGGAGTCTAAAAGGATGTGATCTTCATTTTTCTACACATAATTTAATAGACTCTAAGCACTGAAATATGTGGATATGTAGTAAAATATCTATATAATACAACTAATAGATTTTCTTCTGCAACAGAATAGTACATAGTTTACTATTTCCATAATCATTAATTTCATGAGACTATCTCAGGGATTGACTTTGGCATGACAGCATAAGGAACTCCACTGACCCTCTCCCCAGAAAAAGTGATGATAGTTATTTTTTAAAAGCAGTCATTTCATTCAAATTAAAAACTTCTGTTCTTTGAAAAACACTGTCAGGAGAAAGAGAAGACAAGCCACAGACAGGGAAGAAATATTTGTAAAACGTATCTGATAAGGGACTACTATCCTAAAGATACAAAGGAACTCTTAAAACTCAAAAATAGGAAAACAAACAACCTGATTAAAAATGGGAAAAGATTTGAACAGACACCTCACCAAAAAATAAATATATAGATGGCAAAAAGCATATGAAAAAATGCTCTATATCATATGTCATTAGGGAATTGCAAATTAAAACAACAGTGAGATATCACTACACACCTATTAGAATGGCCAAAATCCAGAACGATGACACCACCAGATGCTGGCAATGGTGTGGAGCAACAAGGACTCTCACTGAATGCTAGTGGGAATGAAAAATGGTACTGCCACTTTGAAAGACCATTTGGCAGTTTCTTACAAAACTACTGTTACTATATGAACCAGCAATCACACAACTTGATATTTTCCCAAATGAGTTAAAAACATGTTTACTCAAAACCTGCACATGGATTTTTAGCAGTTTTATTCATAATTGCTAAAACATGGAAGCAATTAAGATATTCTTCAGTAGGAGAATGGATAAATAAACTGTGGTAAATCCAGATAATGGAATATCATTCAGTGCTAAAAAACAAATGAGCTATAAAACCATGAAAAGACGTGAAGGAAACTTAAATGCATATTATAAGATAAAGAAGCCAATCTTAAAAGACTTCATACTGTACGATTCCAACCTAAGGACATTTTGTAAAAGGCAAAACTATGAAGACAGTAAAAAGATCAGCGGCCATCAGGGATTAGGGGGGAGAGAAGGATGAGCTGGCAGAACACAGAGGTTTTTTAGTGCAGCAAAACTATTCTGTATGATACTACAACAGTGGACACATGTCATTATACATTTGTCCAAACATATGGAATGTACAACATTGACAGTGAATCCTAACATAAACTAAGGACTCTGGGTGATAACAATGTGTCGATGTAGTTTCACTGATTATAACAAAGGTACCACTGTGGTGTACGATGTTTTTAGAGGAGGCAGCTCTGCCTGTGAGGGAGACGGGGCATATATGGGAACTCTGCACTTTCTGAGCTATGAACTTAAAACCGCTCTAAAAAATAAAGTCTAAAGAAACAAAAACAAAAACCAACCATTTAAAGCCTCAAAGTGTTCCTAAGAGAAAACAAGAAAGGAAGAAACATCTATTCAATAAAATCTATAAAAATTTGTAGGAAATTCAAGAGTCTATGGTATTTGAAACAAAACCACTTCTCTCCACCTTCCCAGCTCAGAGGGTCGGTCTCCTCTCCTGACTGGTTCAGCCAAGAACACAGGACTCCCTTTTCCCTCAGCCCCCAGTCAAAGTGCTTTCTTCCTGGGGGGGGGGGGTGCAGGACCTCAGCATTTCTTAAACTTTCCCGGGTGCTTGTTGCTGAGGCTAAGTCCTGGGTTGGTGTGGTTGAGAGGAAAGGTCTCCCTTAGTATGAGTAGGCAACCACTCATGGAACAGAGGCTCTAACCTGGGCTCAGCAAATTGCCAATACCAAGGCCTCAATTGCCTTTGTGACAGATCATGAGGTGGTGGTTCTGAACCAGGAGAAGAGAACTGAGAGGACCTTGGGACAATAGTGAGGATATGCTTCTAGTCTCCCTGGGATGTCAGTGGTATTGATAACACTCTCTTTGTATGACTACTCTCTGCTTTAAACTCCACAAATTGCCAGCAGATTGCTCAGTTCCTAGCACTCAGTTCCTAGTCAACAGTGGAGGTGCCACTCAGAGGGTAGCTTGCCATTGTCCCTACCCCAAGGTCCAGAGCCCTGGCTCAGATTTTGCCTAGGGGAAATGGCATGCCATAAAATAGATAGCTCCTAATCTCTTCCTAAAGCAACTGACTTCATTTCCCACAGAATATGAGGAGTCCCAACCTAAAGGCCGTCTCAAAAACAGTGGAGTGTGGTGAAAGCCAGTGAGGAGGAGATTCATGGGCTTGTTGAAGCTACAGTCCAGACTGTAAGATGGCTAGTTTGCAGGAAGGAACCTGGTTAATGAGACAGGTGTGGGGAGCTCTCCTGGAGTCAGAATAGATATCAACCAAGGACCCCAGAAATTAATCCTTCAAGAGCCAAAATGTGATTTGATTAGTTTGTAGAGCAATTGATGTTCCATGGTATTGTTGAAAACAACTCAGCAATCTGCCTGCAGTTAATGGAGTTTAACAGCAAAATGTGGTCAGGGGAAGAGAGAAAGAGAGTCCTATCAATTCCACTGACATGTCAGAGTGACTAGAGGCATATCCATTGCTGTGCCACCCTGAGGAACAACGTCAAAGGCTTAACACTGTTGGATTTATTGCAGGAATGCAGGATTGGTTCTACTTAAGAAAATCAGTCAGTGTAAAACACCACATTAATAGAATGAAGAAAAAAAATATAACACATGTATATCTCAATCGAAACAGAAAAAGCATTTGACAAGATCCAACACTCCTTCATAATAAAATCACTCATAAAACTGGGAATAGGAGGGAACTTCCTCAATATGAAAAAAAGCATTTATGGAAAACCCATAGTTAACATACTCAATGGTGAAAGAATGAAAACTTTCCCCCTAAAATAAAGAACAAGACAAAGATGACACTTCCACCACTGCTAGTCAATATTGCACTGGAATTTCGAGCCAGAGCAAATGGGCAAGTAAAAAAAGTAAAAAGCATCGACATTGGAAAGGAACTATGAAAACTACAACATTGAAAACTGGGAAAAGAAGATGGAACTAAAGCGCATAAAGAAGGAAGCATAAAGATCAGAGTGGAAAATACTTAAATAAAGGATAGAAAAGCAATACAGAAAAATCCATGAAACCAAATGTCGGTTCCTTGAAGAAACCAACAAAATCGACAAACCTTTAGCTACACTGACCAAGAGAAAAAGAGAGAAGACTCAAATTACTAGAAACAGAAATAAAAGAGAAAGCATTATTACTGAATTTATAAAAACAAAAAAGATCATAATGGGATAATATGAATAATTGTATGGCAGTAAATTAGATAATTTTGATGACATAGACAAATATCTGAAACTACCAAAACCAGCTCAAGAAGAAACAGACACATTGAATAGACTTGGAAAAAGTGAAATGATTAGAAAAAGTGAAATGGTTGAAGTAGTAATCAAAATGACCCATAATGCAATGCCCAGTTCCCAATGTCTTGACCAATGAATTCTACCTGAAGAATTAATACTATTTCTTCACAAACTCTTTCAGTAGAAGAGGAGGGAACACTTCAGAACTCGTCTTACGAGGCCGTTGTTATTCAGATACCAACACAAAATACATCTCAAAAGAACTGTGGGCCAATATATCTTATAAATATGGCTTCAAAAATCCTCAACAAACTACTAATGACTAAATCCAGCAACATACAGAGGGTGATAGCTAAACGGTACATAGTTTCCTTTTGAGGTGAGAAGAATGTTCTAAAACTGACTGTAATTCTGATTGCTCATGTCTGGAAATGTACTAAAAACCATTGAATTGTATACATTAAATGGGTGAATTGTGTTATTTTATTATGAATTAT
This sequence comes from Tapirus indicus, assembly GCA_031878705.1. NCBI lineage: Eukaryota > Metazoa > Chordata > Mammalia > Perissodactyla > Tapiridae > Tapirus > Tapirus indicus. The sequence continues at coordinate 132,714,611 of CM062919.1, read as the reverse complement.
ATCACAATAAGAGAAAGAACATCACACTACTATTTAGCTATACAGAGGAAATACTGCTTCTGCATAAGATTACTAGCTTGTCAAGCATGCTCGGAGCCCCCAACAGCTATTAAGCTTGTAAAAATAAAACTGACAAAAGTGCTCTAGAAGCCTGACCTTATAATTTAAACAAGTGCGTCACTTTTCCTCCCCCCATCATGACCCTCACACTTCATTCTCTTCCTAATATAGAATGTAAATGTTAATAGGAAGAGATGTGTGCATTCAATTGGGTGTTCATAAGTGTATTTTCCCTAAAGCCTGCTATTCAGTTTCTCGTTCTCTCTTCTTTCTCCTTCACTTCAGTTATACCAACTGAGAAACTATCTGTCTCAGCTTCTCCAAGCTCTGAAGTTCCTTTTACTTTCCTTTTTCCATCTGTATCTTTCTTATAAAAGCTCTGGACAAGTGCTGTCGAATAAAAATATAATATGATTTTAAATTTAATAGACTAACAATCACGTAAATTTTATTTTAATAATAGATTTTATTTAACCCAATAAAGTCCTAAATTAACATTTCTACATATAATTAATATAAAAACCATTAATGAGGTATTTTATATACTTTTTCATGTTAGATATTTCAAAATTTGTGTTTTATACTTATAGCACATGTTAATTTGGACTAGTCGTATTTCAAGTTTATAAAAATCATGTGTGACTAGTGGTTGCCCAATTGGACAAAGGTGGGAGCAAGCCATGTACTTGATATAAAAATGGGGTGAGAAAGAAATTGTTACTATCTTTTGAGATCAAACTACCTTGTTTTGAATGAAATTATTCATGTTAATTGTTTTTTATTTTGAAGTTATATGTTACCTTGATTTTCTTATGAGTGTTCCTTCTGCAGCAAACACTTATCTACTCCCAAGACAGTTGATACTTTGAGCAGATAAAGGAGAATGTCATGGATTTGAAAATACAAAAAGAGAGCATCATATTAATAATTTCAAAATATTATTGTTAGTAAGTCAAAGTCATGTGCACTATACAGGTTTAACTCACTTAAGACTTGACATTTTATACATCTAGGAATTGGATGCTAAAATGTTAGCAAATAAAATAAGTGGTAATAAATAATTTTGGATTAGACCATACTAGGTCTCTGCTTCCTTTGGTATTTTCTAATACTGGTAATGATTCCATATAGTTAACAATGTTCTCAAATTTGGAAAAAATTGTGTGTCTGTGCGTGTGTATAAAAATCCAAGACACAGACATGGACGTTTATAGATTGTTGAATTGTGTGTGTACAGTTGGCCTGTCTCCTTCTCTATTAATCAATTAGTTTCTATTCTTTATGAGAGTTACTGAAGACAAGAGCAATATCATTTTCAAAGTCAAAGTCATTTAATTATTCTTAATATGTCTAATTAAGTCAAAATTTCTTACCATCTGCTAAGATATTCATTATACAACAAAATCAAAGTACCCAAGGTAGATGTATGGTGGCTCTCAAATTAATTTCAAGTAAAAACAATCATCACATTATTACTAACCTGCCACCCAATGTCAGTGCTATATATTAACTAGCTTAGACTTAATCATTAAACATTAAAGCAATGTTTTTTTTTTTCATTGAACGTGAGAGAAAAAAAACAAAAATCAAGGTTATTGGAAATTAATTGAAATCAGCAGGATTGGGAGCAGATAACTATTGCAGAGTGATAGTGCACCAGGACATATAATTTTCAAAACAAGAGAAATTGAAATTGGAAGAGGGAAAGGGGCCACAATAATACAAGCTGATGTGTGTACTTCTTTTTCATTTTAGCTTCCATATTTTATTTCATGTGAGAAAGACAAAAGCAGACATCCAGGAGCTGGTCTAGCACTCAGAGCTAAGCCAGATATTCTCCTTTTAAACATTAACAATTTCATAGAACATCAACTAAGGACATACTTTGACTGCGATGAAGTAAGACAAAGAGGTTGTCTATGACTAGAAAAAAGGAATAAACTTTGCAAATCACAAAAACATCAAAAATACTCCTACCCTGACTAATATGAGTGACTGTTCCTTCTTTACCAATTGCATTTTTAGTCTCATGTTAGTCTTCTCTCCTTCTAGATAAGACTTATTAAGATATCAAATCACAGAATTACTCCGGCTTCTTAACAGCCTTCAATATGAAACAAGTCCCAGTGTCCTCAAACCCTCCCCAAAAATCATCTAACAAAGATCCAAACCAAATAGAATTCCCTTCTCTTATCTCCTTATTAGATACCCCATAGTTCCCTGGGGTGTGACCAGCCTTTCTGCAAAGAGCAACGCACCAAGTTGTTCAACTTCCTGTGAGGTCTGAGTGCTCTTTGACTGGAGAGCACTGACGATTGTAAAAATGACAATATCACAATTTATTTGCTTATTCTTCTCTTGATAGTTTTCAGATTAATTCTATTTTTGAAAACTGGTATCGAATTTACAATAAACATTATTGAACCTATCATCTTGAACATATGTGAGTTACTCTAAAAAATATCCTTGGAAGTAATATTGGTTGATTGTACACTGAAAATCTTTAATGCTATATGGTATTGCCAAATTTATATCCGTAGTGTCATTTACCATTTAAATTTGCACCGTCATTTTTAGAGAATTCCCGATTCTACATATTCTCATCAATGCCAGGTATATCTGCCATTTAATTTATTTTTCCCAGTCTAATTTATTGAAAATGCATCTTATTTTCCAATGTACATTTCTCTGATCATATCTTTAGAATTTTTGTGTGTTTATTGACTATTTGGGTTTCCTTTTCTGTGAAATGCTTACTCAAATATTTGACTCTCTTTTCCCTCTGTTGGCTATTTGTTTATTTTATTTGTAGAAATTCTGTATGTATTCATAATACTATGCTTTGTTTGGTCTTGTGTCATTCTTGTGTTTATTAAATTCTCTGTTTCTTCTAAAAGTTTTAAAGATATACCTTTGGACTTTATCCCATTTTTGATGTATTTTAATGTGGGGATTAAACCAACTTTGTATTATTCTATTTTCTCATGTGTAAGTGATTGTCACATCAACGCATGTTGCTATTGCTCATATTTTCCTTTTAATGTATGTTCAAATGTACAATGTGATTTTTAAAAAAAACTGTGCCTAAATTAACCCAATGCAACTGCTCAAGAAGAATAAAGCAATTGTAAATTATAGAATAAACACTGTGTCACAATTAAATGGAAGCAGTTTTTCTTTCTTAGTGATAGTTAAATTAATGTTGCATTGTATAGTCAATGGTATCTTGGATGCTGTAATAACGTATATATCAATCCTGAAGATGGATAATACATAATATAACTTATTGCCATATTAAAAATTTTTAAATGTGCTTCAAAAATTCTGTAATCTTCCTTACTAAACCCAGAGAAATTAAAATATATCCATACAGTTTCAGGTGCCCAGGCATGGGGAGAATTGTCTTCAAAAAAAGATAAGGGAGTTTTTTGGATGATTGGATGTCTTGATGATTACAGGGGTATTCACTTGTCAAAATGCCTTAAACTATACATTTTAAATGAGTGAACTTTACTGTATGTCCTTATTATGTCTCAAAATCGATTTCAATACTCTATATACTTAGTAATGCGTTTTTGGCTGTTTGGTTTATCATTTTCTGATTTTGGAGTTGTTCATTTCACTTCGCATTTCTGTTGTTACTTTATATATTTCTGGGCCATATGGTAATTGGATTCATTTCCATAATTTTTACAAATATTTGGATGATTTATTTTATTATTATGTATAGAAACTCTCTTGTTCCTTTAAATCTTTACTTTAAAATGTATTTCATCTGATATGAATGCTGAGACACAGGCTTTTATTTATGCTTTAGAATTTAGACATAAGTTTTTCCCATGCCTTTCTATTTAATCTTTCAGTTTTATCTTTTAGATGTGTCATTAAATGTGACCCATAGTTGGATATTTTTCTTATCTGCTCACACAGTTTTACATTTATTATGATTATTGATGTATTTGGAGGTTTTACTGTCACTCTAACTTTTGTTTTCACTTTCTTATTATTTTTCTTATTTCCTTTTTTGTTCTTTTTCCTTGTTTTGGTTTAATAAAGTTTTCAAAAGCTATGGATTATATTCTTCTTAGTTGTGATTACTTTTAAAATTTTAATAATCAGATTTTTAAAAATCCTAGAATTATTAACTATCTACATCCATTTCTAACTATAATAAGGATATTAGCAGATTTAACTTTCCAATACACCCATCCATATCTTGATATTTTAGTTTAGTATTTACATATTATCTTTGAAAAAGATTATTGTTTTAAATTTCTATGTTAACCAGATTATTAAAATTTCTGACACTTTTGACATTTTCTTATTTTTGGATTTGTTTTTCTACAACCCTCTTCAGTTTCAGTTATCTTCTTGCCGAATTGTATCTTTAGAATTACTTTCCACAAGAGTATGTAGGTGATAAATTTTCTTAGTGTTCATATGCCTAAGTGTGTCTTTTTTTAAAACTCAATCTTGGTGCATAGTTTATCTATATTAAAAAATTATAGATTGTCAGCGAATTTCCCTTACACGTTGAAGATGTGACTCAGCTGATTTCTACCATCATCGTTACTAGAAGACTTAAACCACATAATTGCTATTTGTTTAAAAGACAAAATACAGACTATTTTTTCTTTTGATAACATTTAAATAACTTTAAAATTTTTCTCTACCTCTTTGATATATCATAGTTTTATCACACTTTTGATTAATGTAGATTTATATTTATCTGCTTGATGTTTGGGATGTACCTTTGATTTGAAACACATCTTCCTTCGATTGTAGGAAATTCTAAAACACAAATTCTTGCTGTGTTTCTTCTTTGTCAATTCCTAAATTCTCTTTTTTCTTTAATTCTTATTAGATATTTTTAGAGCCTCTTCATAGATCCTTCTTGCTTTTTTTTTTTTTTTTTTTGGCTGATCTCTTAGTCAAAGTATTGCTCACTGCTATATTGGAATTCAGAAACTTTTTTGGTGTTCAATATAGAATCTATATTGCACTCTTCAATTAAATGAACATACTTTTAATACCAAGATTTATAATGTTACTTTAAATATTTATAGTTTTGCTTAAACTGCTTCTTTTAGAATGTTTAGATTTTTCTGTTGTAAATTAAAGTCTTTTTCACCATTTAAGTGTATTTTTTTGGTTTTGTTTTGTTTTTCCATTTTTATTGATGTCTTAATAGTTTATAAGTGTATTTTTTAAATTGTTAGACATAACTGGAAAATTATTTTTTACTTTAGTAAACTCATATTTAGATGCTGATTTTTTTGACTGACTAAGATTTCTTTATGTGTCTTAGAATTTTGGTTTATGAGTTCATTTTTATTGAGAGTGTGTGGGTGCGTGTGTGTATGACAGCTTTCTCTCTGTTCCCATCACTCTGTGACTAATGATTCTGCAATTTCCTTTAGCTGGTCTTCCAATCCCACTCCAGGACAAGAGATAAATGTCCTTCCTCTCATTGAGAGTAATAAAGCAACATGGAAAATTGGCTCAGTTCTTTAATTTACAAATGTTTCTGTGTACTCCCACCTCTCTAGAGGTTTATTTGTTTTAATACCAAAGCCCAAGCCCAAGCTGAATATGGCTCATGGGGCAGGGGTGTTTGTGTATGTGTGTGTGTACATGCATGTTTGTGTGTATTAAACTTTTTTTCCATAAGGGTCTAGGAATTTGAGATATATTACAGATACTACCTATAAATGGTGAGGGTAAATTTAATGATTCATCATATGGACCAGTGTTGGTACCATTTTCCTTGAAGAAGCTGACCTCCCAATTTCTTCCTGGAGTGTCTTCTTCCTCCTTTATTAACTACCTCTCAGATCATTTAGATGCCCCCTTTTCACATTTTCATCATACTTAGTGCATACGTTTCTTATGGTATTTATTTAAGTTTGATAACAAAAGCTATTTTTTGGTAAAAAAAAAAAAAAAAACTGTATATATTTTCCATTGTCCTCTCCTGAGCAAAGTCCAGGAGACTCTGGGACTGGGTCTAGATTGAGAAAGAGGCAGGACTATTTTGAATATGTTGGTGGGGAGCAAGGGGAATTGAACACAGAAAACTGTGTCTTCAGTAAAAGTGGCCTAGAAAAGCAAAAAGACACTAGCTACCATAAATACAAAATTTGGAGTGGGTGGGAAGGAGTGGAGTAGCAAGTATAAGAAGCAAATACGAATTAGAGGATATGTAATAAGACCAAGGAGGTTCGAGAGAGTAAAGTGGAAGTAAAATTTTCCAAAGCCTCCAACATAAAGATAGACGCCCTTTGATAGACTTCTTGGTGCCTGTGGTTGTTCAAAAAGCTCTTGAAAGCTGAGGTAGGAAGTCCATGGCATGTGGGAGTGGTGGGCTGAAGGTGAATTGCACGTTTGTGAGAAATGATTGCATGCAACTCTGCTCACCTCCATATTCAGTGACATCACCTTGATAGATTTCAATTGGCTATGCTGGAAGTTTTACACCATGGGGATTGGCAAAGTAGACTACTTCAAATAATTTTTAAAATTTAGTTCATATGTTTGTTTGCTTCTTTTCATAATTTCATGACAATAAAATAAGCATATTACAGTTAAAAAAAAACAAGACTCTGGCATCCCTTAAAGGATCATAATCTGGCCACAATTGGCCTACATTCTTTAGAAGAAACGATGAGATGTAGGTAAGCATTAGTCAACTCCTTTAGAAGATAATTGGGCTTTCCAGTTTGTCACAGACCCCATCTCTTTCATTCATTTGCATTAACAACCTGGCCCCTCCAAACAGATTCATTATAACCCTTGTCTTCATCTCTAAGAATTAAAAAAATCTCTCTATAGATGTAATTATTCCTGGCCTCGTGTACTGTGTATTATCTTTGCTATTTTGTTCTAACTGTAGATTCAGCAAGGTTCACTAAATAATGACAACCATAACATTAATAATAAGTTGATGATAATAATAAATATAAAGGAAGAATTTTTCACACTTTCTAATTGACCAATTTGATGATTTATCCTCATCCAATGTGGTGTGTCATTCCATGTAGCAAGTATTTTAACCATTCCTCATTGCTGTCAGGATAAAATACAAATTTTATTGTGGATACTGAAAAAAACTTAAATTAGTTTTTAACACAATGTGATCAAACTATATTATGATTAATATGCCTACATAATTAGATTGATTTAAAAGGTATTTAAGATTAAATATATCAGGTTATTTCATGTCATGAATGAATGTATAAATAAATACATGTTATTTTTGTAATATAATGGATTATAATTTAAATTAGAAGAGTCATTTTATTAACCACTGATATATTTAATTTAAGGTTTATATTTCCTGTGCTTTTTGATTTGTTCCATACCTCTACTGAGAGTCCTGTCTGACAATGGAAAGTAAAATAAAGTAAGTATTTTCAGCATAGTTTGAAGTTGATGGAATGAGCTAATAATACAGGTAAATTGTTGATATTCTTTTTCTCAAATATTAGTGAAAATATGACTATTTAAGGAAAGTGTACTCATTTCTCAGAGAAAAATCAAATGGGATTAGTATAGACTTTATAGTTTAATCAACTCTTATATTAACGTAAATGTATTTAGAATTGATGCAATGGTACTAGTCTGTTTGAAACATGCCACAACTGAAATATTGGGTACATCTTTCATTATCTGATTAAAGAAGTTTAGGGTAAATTAATATATTTAAGTAGAACAAACAACAATAAGTTAAAAGAGAAAGAAATGGCTCACACGGGAGAAACATGCTAAATGCTGGTTTTCCTTCTTGGTCCTTAGGAATAAACTTGAAAGACAATGGGGTGCTTGCTACAGAAAACTAGAATGATCTCTATTTTTTTTTTTAAAGTGTGTATGGGGGCATGGAGGGGAACTGCTAACAGATTGTACAAAATGGAATGGGTTTCCTCAGGTAATAATTGAGTTCCTCAAAACTGGTGATGCTTAGGCACACAGGCTGGTCATACTATGACATTCTAGTTACCTATTTAAGTGATTTTTTTACTTTTTCCTTATAAGTCAGTGAGTAAAAATGTATTACTATTACCTACGTGTATGGACTGAAAATATTAATGAAGTAAACAAAATGGACATCAAAATCAAGCCTATAAAATGAAGCAATCAAAACATAAATATATTTTCAAAGCCACTCTAGGTAAAATACTAAATAATATTTCTCGGTATGTATCTCTTTGTCATAAAGGAGCACTGGGGCCAGCCTGTGACATAGTGATTAAGTTCATGCCCTCTGCTTCAGCTTCAGAACCTGGGGTTCATAGGTTTGGATCTGCAACATGGATCTACAAACCACTTATCAAGCCATGCTGTGGTGGCATCTCACATACAAACTAGAGGAAGACTGGCACAGATGTTAACTCAGCAGCAATCTTCCTCAAGGAAAAAGAGAAAGATTGGCAACAGATGTTAATTCAGGGCCAATCTTCCTTACCAAAGGAAAAAAAAAAGGAGCACCATAGTGCTCCTTAAGATAAAAAGTTATTTTAATCACAGTTAACATGTATATGATGTATTAAGGTATTAATAAATATTATCTATAATATGGAATATATGTTGTATACAAGTAATAAAACCTAAAACACTTGTGAAATAATCATAAGTTGTCAATTTTGAAAATTTGTAAAAATCACTGTCATTCACTTACACTTTGGTGTAAATGGGATCTAATTATTTAACTTGAATGAACTGTGGATTACATGTCAAATATTTTCTATGAAGTTCCTTGAGCATCCTTCTCTAAAGAAAGTTGTCTTTAATATCTGGAGATTAAATGTTGTAATAGTGTTATTAACATAGTCCCCAGAAAGATAGAAGTATGCTACTTTATTAATACTTGCCCAAACACTGAAGTTCTTTATCTTGTCCAATACTGCTATTCTTTAAATAGCAGCCTATTTTTTTTCTAAAATAGTATTTTTTATAACAAGAATATAACCTTCTAGGGCCGCCCGGTGGCGTAGCAGTTTAGTCCGCGCTTGGCAGCCCAGGGTTCGCGAGTTCGGATCCCTGGTGCCCGCTGATGCACAGCCTGTCAGCCATGCTGTGGCGGCGTCCTATATAAAGTAGAAGAAGATGGGCACAGATGTTAGCCCAGGGCCAGTCTTCCTCAGCAAAAAAAAGGGGAGGATTGGCAACAGATGTTAGCTCAGGGCTGGTCTTCCCCACAAAAAAAAAATAATAATAATAATAATAAAAAATAAAAAAATAAAGAATATAACCTTCTAACCAAGAATTGTCTCTTAATTAAATTCATGAAAGAAAACAAATAGAAGGTTAAAAATTTGTGTTGAAAAATTTTTCTTACCCTGACGATGGATCCGAATTGCCTGAACTTAGCAATTAAAAATGGACACCTTTGTTATAAACAAAGTGTTTTTTAATAAACAGGTTTATATTGGATTTCATGCTATCCTACCAACTGTATTTAAGATACTACGTGTATAAATAGGGGAAATAGCTGAAAGTAACAAACCTGCCACTCCATCTTCAAGTCCACTGCTGTACTGAGACTAAATATTAGGGAGCAGGGAGGGAGAGCACAGCACTGGAAATATATCACAGAGCCCCACAATTTCTGTTTAACAATACCGCCATAGGTCACAATGAAAAAACGGGAATGAATATAAAGGAGAATAAAATGTAAAGGAGAATAGAATTAGTTTGCTTTGAAATGTGCTAGAGCAGGATAGACAATAGCATATTAAAATAGTTATGTAAATGGTGAACCATAAATCACAGTTCTATTTCCTCTATGACAGTACACATATCACACATTACTATTCAACACATAATATAACAAATGCTACAATATAAGCAGCGTCTCACTAATATATCTACCACCATGAATGCCTCTCCACTTATTGAAATACCTCTGCTTTCATTAATGGTGGAAAATGGAGATCTAAAACAAAACCCACTGTATTCTACCTATATGAAGCTCACTTCAAACATAAATGTAAATATAAAGATTCTTATAGGTGAAAAGGAAAATAATTGAAAACTATAAGTCATGCTAGCACTATTCAAAGGAAAGCCAGTATCTGGTCCCTGTTGCTCCACCTTGACCTGAAACATAAATGACAATGTGCTCTGTTAATGCAGCTGCAGGGAAATAGGCATTCTCTTTTAATGCTTGTGGGAGTACAAAGTATTACATCTGTAAGGAGGATGTATTGGTTTCATTATAATTGTAGTTTTATTATTAAAATTATGAATGGTTTGACTCAACTGAGAAATAGCCTACGCATATACTTTTCTCATTAAGGTCATTAATTGCAGCATTGTTTGTAACAGCAAAAACAATAATTAAATAAAATAATCTAAATGTCTTTCAGCAAGGGGGGGTTGGAATAAATTACAATATAACAAATGATATTACAACATGCTGCTTAATCAATGAGGAAGCTCTCTGTGTACTTATATGAATACAGACTCCAAGATATATATAAAATGAGAACACAAGGGGCAGAGGAGTACAAATATAGTATACTATTTTGTGTATAAAAAGTTGAGGATAAGTGTGCATTCACAAGTAAAAGAATTTTCCTTAAGACACTGGAATGACAGATAAGAAACATAGTTATCTGTGGAAATTGTGGGATTATTGGAGTACAGAGAAAGAAGTGAGAATTTCACTGGATGATGCAATCATGTGAACTCATTATCTATAAAAAATTTAAGTGTAAAAAATTAACAATGAACATCAAAAAATTAAAGCAGCAATTCCATTCTGATATAAAGAGATGCAGTCACAGTCAGTGGGAGCCTAACCCTTCTCTTCTTTTGTCTGGTTGGTCAAAACCAGTTATTTTGTCTTCTCATTCATTCTCTTGCTATTTCATTTTTGGAAAAGTTAATTATCTCATGTAATACAAGGAAAAAATAAAGCAAAACTTTTATTCGTCTTGAGCCCTATAATGAAGAAGAAAAGAATACCACTGCCACGTCATAAAATTTCCAGAAAACGATGCAAAAAAAGAGCTGGTTGAAAACTTTTGGAACAAATCAAAAGGTAAAAAATGCATAGGCTTATCTTTGGGAACAGCTGAATGCCAAGATTTTCACACCTAGTATTTTTTTTTTTTTATGGTTTTGTTGTTGGGAAAAATAAAGCAGTTAATGTGCAAAGACAGCTTTCATCAAACGTGAGGAACAGTGAATGCCTTCTGGGCAGGAAGAAAATGAATCTCGTTTTAAACTTTATGGCTTTGGAATAGTTATTTTAATCATATGTAAAGTTGTTTTAAGTAGATTGATTTTACCATTGCTTATACTCATATAGAATTATCATTAAGATTTCCACATGATACATTTTCTGTAGTTTTATTTTAGACATGTACGGATGTATTAAGTTATATAAACTCAGGGAGTATAATCACTCGTGGACACTCTAGTGGTTAGCAGAACAATGTAATCGTACTCGGTCTCATTTTTTTAAATTAATATTAAACATTTGAGTGGAAAATGTTCATTCCTAAAACCTAACAGCTCATTTATCAATGGTCTCTGGACTTCAATTAAACAAAGTAACCATGACTGATGAGTAAACTAGGCATTTTTACACTTTACTTAATTTCATTAATACAGCTTCAACACATGGAAGTAGGTGTTTTTAACCTCATTTAACACTAATTAAAACTGATCAAATGAAAGAGAAATAATTCAGTTATAAGTCTGTCTAACTCAAAGTACACTAACTAATATATAAACTCTGTGACACCCTACCCTTCACTGTCACAGAGCTTTCCTTATTACACTCACATTATATACATCACGGCCATTGTAAGTACCCAGTGATGCTATTGGTTCCATGCACATCCTAGAGTCTGGATCATCATCAACGTCCAGTTTGCCCTTATGTGAGAATAGATGACCTCCATTTTCTTGCAAGTATGTTTTTGTCTTAGATATACAATCATATATAAGAAAGATATTTGAGGGGCCAGCCCCAGGGCCTAGTAGTTAAGTTCCATGTGCTTTGCTTCAGTGTCCCAGGTTCGGTTCTGGGGCATGGACCTACACCACTAGTGGCAGCCAGGTTATGGCAGTGACCCACATGCAAAACAGAGGAAGACTGGCACAGAGGTCAGCTCAGGGCAAATCTTCCTCAAGCAAAAAGAGGAAGATTGGCAACAGATATCAGCTCAGGTTGAATCTGCCTCAGCAAAAAAAGAAAAAAAAAAAGATATTTGATTTGAAAAAATTTTTATCATGAAATGAAAGTGATCCATTCCCAGCTATATTAGTCTTTTGGACAAATATTGTCCTATAAGTGGGGACTTGGTTATAAGCACTATGTTATGTGCACGTAACTCGGTTAAGTGCATATGAGTATCTTTGTAAGAAGCTATAGCAAAGATGAATGAGTGAGAGACAAAATTGCATGTAATTTTAATCATGTCATTTAAACTCAGGTTTATGGAATCATTAAAAGTATTGAGAAGAAAAATCACAGTTCCTTCTGATTATGCCTACTGATTTGTATGTTCAAGGGCAGAATTCTTTCTAACCAACATTTATGGCTATCACTAAGTTGGAGTGAAAAGATGAACTTTAAAGGCTACTTCAGTCTGTGAGGAATGTTTGATGTTTTGTTAACAACAAAACAAAAGAAATCCTGTCCAGCAATGGTTTTGTGTAACATGTAAGACATCCAGTGCCAACACAGATCAGACATTATTTTTCATTCAGAGGAAAACAAATTTATAGCATCCCACCCACTGCTACAATAAGCAGAATTTTAATTAGGCAGAATATTGTGGCAACTTGTTCAAGAAGCACAATTCATATTAGAGACATTTAGAGATGTAAGATAACCTAAACAGAATGAGAAAGGATTTCTTATTAGTAAGTAACCAACGGTTAAAATTTCCTCAAAGCAAATGAGAGCAAAGAAATCCTCCTGAGCATATTATTGATAAAGACTAAGGAGTTAAAAGCAAGTCTGAAATATGTTTATGCAGACACATAAGAATTTTCCTATAATATTAGCAGAAAGATGTAACCAACCATTTCAGGGAAGAAGGACATGTAAAGAACAGCATGCTACATGCAGAAAATGATCAGAAGAGCAAAATTCTCGAATTAAGAAAAAAAGAGGAGATGGCCACGGGACAAAAGTGAAAACAATTACCTACCATTATTGACAATGGTTTTCATCCTATTGAAAATTATATTTTGGTGTGTACAATTATCCTATTTGGAAAATTTATGATTCTCATTTTAAATTGTTAATGTAATTAGCGTCAAATTATCTTTGTCATTTTCACAAAGTGCTGATTTAGGTAATTCTTTCAGGTTAGGGTTGTTTTTCTGGGTCAACTGCTGTCAGTATTTCCAGACATAAAGGGCCGTAATCTGGTAAGAAGCGTACTCTACAGAGTATTGCTTCTGTCTGTAAGGGTCTATTATTCCATGTCTGCTGTCCCTTAGTCTTTATTAGACCTACATAGATCTACTTGCATTTATAATCATCCATCTCAGTCTTACAACATAATATTTCAAGTCAGATATTTTGCCCTGTGAAATTTTGGAAGTGACAATGTTCTTTTTCCTACCTTTTCTCTCCTAAACTTAATTATTCTATTGTATTCAGGAAAAGTATTGATTAATGCATTTTGCATTGCTACCTGTATTTGGCGTGGAGGGATCAGTTGCCTGTTACTATATAATGCTAATGAACAACCGTATAAACCTTGTCCCTGTTTATTAAGGAGTAACAAAACAAAGTTGGTGGCTGACTACTTTTAACTTCACCCAGGTGTACAGCAAGATAAAATTTTTTAACTTCTATCAGGTTATATTTCTGCATGATGAATACTGAAAATAAAAGTCATTAAATGACCTAGATTCCAGAGGTACAGTGTGTCCTTTTTTTCATAGAGGTGGAATAATAAATAGATGTGTGTATGGTTTTGAAAAAAAAATAATAGAAATGACATACGATGACTAAATTTTGGGTTCCCACTACATATTCCATAGATTTGAACAGCAATGACCATCTATTCACGCACAGTATTTATGAGAACATAATGTCAATTAAAAAAAGGGGTAGCAGAATATATGTATATTTCTCTTTTTTCTCTCATGGCTGAAAATTCTTTGAAAAATAGTTCATTGTTCCTTTCAAAAATCAACCTTGGAAAAACAATTTTTGGACATACAGATTATTCAGTTTGGTTTCTGGTATGCTGTGTAAGTACATCAGTCCCCCATTTTTTTTTTTTTCGGAACTGTGGTTTTTATCAATTCCTTAGATCCATATCTTTAGAAGAGAGTTCGTTAATGGTGATCAAATCTTAGAAAAAAAACAAATATAGTCATTTTGCCTGTAATGTGTTATACTCATTATAGTTTATGTTGTCTTCAAGTACTCTTTATCCACAATTTCATTTTAAAGTGTGATTGTGGTCAGAACAGCAACAATGTAAGAAAATGACATCTATAGTCTATATTTATTCTCCAATACTGACATTCCTAGTTATTTTTTCTCAGTTTACAAGTCAAAACAGTATTTTCTTTTTGTGAGGATAACAGTTTCAACTGTTATATAAATATCACAATGTCTATATTTCTTTCATTATATCTCTTTGGTGTTTGAGTGGGTGATATTTCTTTATACAGATCAGTGCTTAGAAAAAGACTGCAAATCATGAGAAAGCCTTGAATAAGAAAATAATAACTAAAGGTGTTGTCCATGTTTAAAAAGGTTAACCTTCTACTATTGATGATATAATAAAGTATTTAAACAGAAAAAAGGACACAATAAGAATGATTTTATTGAATAACGTTTATTTAAGCACCTATAATTGGTATGCACATTTAACATATAATATAGACTTGTAAAATACAGTGATGGATTATACAAAAAGGGCACAGTTATTATTTTAGAAGCAATAAAATGAATAGTTTAGTTAGTTGAACCATTTAACTAGGACCTTAACAGTACAAAGACAAAATTGTTCTTCCTTGAGCAGGTTGATTTTTATGTTTAACTTTCTTCTTTTTTCTCTCTGTCTAAAAATAATATTACCTTGTACGCAGCAAGGAAACAATTTTATGATCGTTAATAAAATCCATTATATCAATGGCTATCTTCTTGCTAAATACACAGTTTTTATATTAAAAGAGTGCAACACAGTTGTTGACCCATGGCAGCCCAAACAAAAGTACTGTTAGTATATCAAGTGATTGCTCCTCATCACTATGATGACCTGGAGAGTGATGAAGAAGTGTGTTTGGGGAGATGGGCTCTGGAAACTGACTATATACTTTCAAATGTGGCTGCGCCATGTATTTACTGTGTGCCTTTAACAAACTGCCTTAATCAATCTCTTTCCTCAGCTCTAAAATGAGGAAATTATCATAATGAAACCCCATAGGATTGTTGTGAAGATTTAATGAGACAATAGCATGTAGGACTCTGCCCAGTACATGGAGTTATACAAGTGTTGGCTACTTTCAAGTATATATGTGACGTGATGGGTGTTAGCTAACGTTAAGGTGGTAATCATTTTGCAATATGTAAGTGTATCAAATCAACATCCTAAGCTTACACAATGTTGTATTTTAATTGTATCTCAATAAAACTGGGAAAAAATACATAAAACAAGTGTTGTCTAACATTAAAATGCAGGTGAGTGAACTTTTAGTTTTAATGATGTCTTTTGTTTATGATAATAGTTTCAGTATTAAGTACTCTATCCTGAAGTCCTCTCCAGTTGCATTTTATTGTATTTAAGGCGGTGTTGATCACTTCAATTATAGTTGATTTTATTTTAAAGAAGGGAGCCAAAGAGAGCAGAAAAAAGTGAGATTAAGCTTATCACATTCAACTATAAAGCAAAAGATAATTTCTTCATCATATGATGTAATTTGCAAAGCCTTTGATCTTCCATAAGTGTAGGGTGGGGATATATTTTTAACCTTGTATTTTTGTCTTTGTCTCTGTTGTTGGAGAATAAGGAGAGGAGAGTGTTCTGTTTGATTATTCCTTGTTTAGCTTTTGATAATGGTTTTCTAACTCGATAAACATAACAATATGCTTCAAAGTATATTTCATGAAATATTATTCTAAGAGGAATGACCTGAAAAATGGATCCCATGATCAAACAACACCTTATTCAGTAAAGGATCTGAGAAGTAATGAAATAAACACACTTATTGAACATTGTTTTACTCATCATATTCTTATTTTGTAAATCATAAATCTGCTGGGCACAACACTTTTTAACGATGCGTTGGCCAATACTCAAGGGAACGCTCTTTGTGAAAGATTCCTGGAACTTTAAATTGAAAATTTCTGATCCCATCCTAATAAACAAAGAGCCAAGCAGAAACTCATTGAGGTCAGGTATCACTTGGTATGAGCCAAACATTTGTTGACTTATAAGGAAGAAATTGAATTATTCATTCATTTTGCAACATGAAATTCAAATAATCTACTTTTTAAATTATCTGGCTCCTAACTAATTGAGTTAAATTTTCGTTTGGTGCAACAGCTAGTCATAGCATCAACCAAGATTTTCCTTCTAATTAGTCAAGGGTGGGGAGAATCCAGCAATCACTCAAATAAAAATGAACATGTAAAAGCACAAAGTCATACTCAAAATAAAATTTGGTAAATTTTTCTTCTCTTATTGATTTCTATAGATGTTCCTTAACTTAAAAATTGAAATTACCTAGAAATACTTGCAAATTGTTTACCAGGCTTGCATTGATTTCCGGAAAGTCAAGGATTTATATTGTGAGGCACCCAGGAAAATTTTAAACAAATTTGAACATAAGCCTTTATGTAATGAATATTATTAAAGGTCAAGATTTTTTATTTATTATGCTAATATAACTCATTCTTTGCCTTGATGATGGAAGGTCATCATTAGAAATATAAACCATTGTAATAATACTGTAGTAAAAGATACTATTTTATCCCACTGAAGTATTATGACTGTTTTCCTTTTACTGAAAATTGCAGACTGCTTTATGTCTATTGTCTTGATTTTTAAAGTTTAATCTTTTTTGTATTTTTAATTTATCATTTATTTACTCAATGACTTTCAGGCCTACACTCATTGTTCTATTTCTATACCTAGACTTGTCTCTGTACTGCCTGTGGCTGGAAGCCTTAAACAACATTCATTCAGACTGTCTTATCATTTTGGTTCCAGCTAAATTCTCCAAGATGGTCAACTAAGATTAGTATCTCAGATTTTGTATTTTCTCTTCGCACAGATTGGAGCAAAATCCCTGTGTTTCTGTGTAGCATTCTTTTGTGAAAGAAAGGGGCTTAACTCTACCTCATTGCTAGTGAGTCCCAAGGACCAACCCCATGTCTCAGAAAGAATAAGATAGAACACTGCTCAGCTTCTACCTTCAAGGTGTTGGCTCCATTCCTTTGCTCCCACACTACTGGAAGACCATGGCCGACAGCTTCCATTTTGAATTAACGATCTAAGGTAAATTATGGAACAATACATTTTAGTATCACATCTAGGTTCTCCCTTCACCTCTAGGTTCTTCCTCCCAATTCTAACCTCTCCATCATGTTCATTAGATTCTCAAATCAGTCATAAGTACACTGTTGTACGTCTCCAGCTTTCTGTAAATATTCTCTGTACTTCCTTTCCATATTGAGAGATGACTTTTCTCGGATGAAATGCCCATTTTTTTATCATTTTTCTGGTAGCTTTGTCAAATTGAGGCTTTTTGAGTTATAAACACACTCTCTCTCTCCACACACACACACACACGCACACTATATATATATATATATATATATATATATATATATGCAGGATATGAACAGAGTGGGATAGATGTTACTCTTCCTCCACATTTCCACTTTCAAACCATTCTTCCTCATTCCTTCCTCAAAGACTCTAGTTACTTTTTTAGGTATTTCAGTTTACTTTGCCAACTGTTACCTCTCCTACTTAACTTGTCTGTCAACTTATTCATTGAAAATATCATCACGTGACTCATTTTGTACTCTCCACCACTTATATTTCCATATATATAAATATTTCAAATTTAGTCTTTCCTCAAAAGAGGGAGGTCTGGGGCTTTGCTTACTATGTTGCTATATTGCCAGTGTCTGGACCACTCACTAAATGCTTATTAAATCCATTAGTGACTATTGTATCTTTCTCTTACCATCTAAGAATTATCCAAATTACTGTCAAAAATCAATCCTCCTCTTGATCTCCGGATCCTATACCATCTGGCTTACTCGAGAACGTTACTATTACAATTATTCTGCTTCTTCTTTACTATTAATGTTTTCACTTCTGTTGGATCATTTCCATTAGCATGTGGATATCATTCATTTTATTCCAAACAAATAAAATTGGAGTGCTCCTTCCTTCTATTATTTTTCTCTATTCTTTCAAAGAGTAATTGATACTTGACATCTCTTCTATCTCCTCTTCAATATTCCAATTGGGCATTCATTCTCATGCTCCACAAAAATATTTTTTTCTCAGATCCACCAAAACCTCAATCTTGGCAAATACAATACTCAATTATCTTCATTCACATTTCCTGAACTTTCAACAGCATTTAGCTTGGGCTCAGTCTTCCCTAATTGAAACCTTTCTTCTTCTTCTTCTCAGATTCTGTGAATACTTTTTTTTTTTTTCTGGCTCTTCTTAGTCTCTTTCTTCTGCTACACCTAGAAAGATGGAAACAACACAGGGTTCAGTGTTAGATGCTTTAACCTATCAACCCTCATAAGTTACGTGTTCAGAAAAAGTCTCAAAACTCCTCAGCCATATATATCCTAATGAGTCTCGAGTGTAAATCTCCATCTCTGATCTATTCCATGGGATCTAAGCACATATAAAACTTTCCAGCACCTTTGTTTAGAAGTCTATCTGGTATCCCAAATACAATTCAACCAGAAAGTACCTCTCAGTTTCTGCTGTAATCTGCTCCTTCTCTATTGCCATAAAAGACAAAACTATACATTTAGTTCACTGAAATTTTCAACAATAAATCTAAGAAGATACTTTTTATTTCTCACTTTTCCTCATACTCTAAGCCTAAACTATAAGCAAGTCCTTTTGGTTCAACTTCAAATACATTTTTCCAATTTTAATTACATTTCACCATCTCCACTTTACAACTTATTTCAAGCCACCATCATCTCTTGAATGGGGTATGTACAGTATATTCCTAATCAGCCTTCACATTTTGTCACAATAGTCACTAGAATCTTTCATTTATAGAATAAACGAGAGCATAGGAATGCCCTGATTATTATCCTCTGATGGTTTCCACTGTAAACAAAGGCACATACTAACTCCTACCATGGCCTATGAGACATTTTACACACTGGCTTGTTCTCAACAATCTGACCTTCTCTCCAATCACTTTTTCCGTATCTCACAAGGATCCTGATATAGTACCAGCACTTTTGGTTTGTTTGCTTGTTTTGTTTTTTATATAAGCTTTAATTATGTGGTCTCAGGGCTTTTTTTTAATTTGCTGTTTCTTCTGTTCTTTGTATGGCTGCTCGTTGTTAGTAGTCACACAAAAGTTCAACTGTTATGCCTTCAATGATTCCATTCCTTCCAGCCCAAATTATTCTCTATCTTATGATTTTATTATTTTCTTAGTATTTTTAAAACCTACATCATAATACATCACCATCTTTTTCATATCTATGAATCTTTATCATGTTTATATATTTAGGTACTTTTTTCTCTCTCCCTCTCACTAGAATAGAAGCAATCTCTCTGGGATCTGAGCCGGTGAGCCTTTTTTTGTTCTCGGAAACTACTAAATCCTCAGGGCTTAAAAAAAAAGAAACTGCCACAATTTAGGTGTTCAATAATATGTATTTAATGTATCTTGCAAGGTACTGGTTATAAAATGTTGAACAAGAGAATGGCAGTACTAGCCCTTACGGAATTTACAATTAAGCAGAAGAGAAAGACAATTAAATATGCAATTATAATTAAGCTTTTTAAATTTCTTATAAAAGAAGTAGTAGTTGTAATAGAAGTGCATATTAGGAACACAATGTAAATCATATTTCCAGGAAGGTTTTATCCAAGTAAAATTGTGATAGAAGGGCAAAGTACCTTACAAAATTGGTTCATATTGAAAGCATAGGATGTTCAAAAAGTCCACAAGGCAAGAAGGTAGAAAATTCTGGGAGAGTAAAGTTTCATGTGGCTTACACAATAGTATGATGTGGTAAAAGATAAAGGTATTTGAAGGAGGATGTGTCAAACCAAGTTTAAAATTAATTATAAGCAGAAATAACTTAAAGCATGGGTGCATAATAATGACATTTAAATTGTAGACTAATTATTTTGACTGGCAATTGAAAATCTACTTTTTTAAAGTAAAAAACAGATTTTATTATATGCATAGTTCTACTTGTTTTTCTTTAGATTATGAGATTTCAGAAATATTTTAACTAATATACATCTGTCACATTATTTTAAATTGCCACATAATATTTCATATAATGAATGGCTGTAATTTTCATTACTATTGTGGTAAGAACACTTAACATGAGATCTACCCATTTAACAAAATCTTAGGTACACAGTACGGTACTGTTAACTATAGGCATAATGTTGTATGGCAGATCTCTAGAACTTACTCATCTCCCCAAATTGAAACTTTACACCTTTTGAATAGCAAGACTTCCCCCCCCCACCCCAGCTCCTGCCAGCCACCATTCTACTTTCTATTTCTATGAGTTTGGCTGTTTTAAATACTCCATATAAGTGGAATCATGCAGTCTTTGTCCTTCTGTGACTGACTTATTTCACTCATGTCCTCCAGATTCATTTAAGTGATAGTATATTGCAGGATTCCTTCTTTTATAAGGCTAAATAATAAACATTCTATTGTACGTATATACCACATTTTCTTTATCCGTTCGTCAGTTCATGGATACTTAGGTCGTTTCCATATCTGGGCTATTGTGAATAATGCTGCAATGAACATGAGAATACATACATCTCTTCAAGATCCTGATTTCAATTCTTTTGGATATATACCCAGAACTGGGATTACTGGATCCTGCAATGGTATTTCTTAGGGTGCTGACAATACACAGTGGGGAAAGAATAGTTCCTTCAACAAAGAGTGTTGGGAGAACTGGATATCACATGGAAATAATGAAATTGGATCCTTATCTTTCACCATATACAAAAATCAACTCAAAATGGAGTAGATTTAAATGTCAGACCAGAAACTATAAAACTCCTAGAAGAAATCATACAGAAAAAGCTTCCTGAAAGTAGGCTTGGAAATGATTTCTTGGATATGACACCAAAAGCACAAGCAACAAGAGCAAAATTAGATAAGTGGGACCACACCAAACTAAAAAGCTTCTGCACAACAAAGGGAACAATCAACAGAATAAAAAGATGACATACAGAATAGGAGAAAATATTTATAAACTATATCTGATAAGGGATTACTATCCAATGTATATATGAAACTCCTATAACTCAATAGCAAAGAAACTAATAACCCAATTGAAAAAGGCCAAAGGACTTGAATAGATATTTCTCCAAAGAAGACATTTAAATGGCCACCAGGTGTATGAAAATATGGTCAACATGATTAATGAAATCAAAACCACAATGAGATATCACTTCACACCTGTTAGGATGGCTATTATAAACAAAAAGATAAGTGTTGATGAAGATGTGGAGAGACTGGACACTTGCATGCTGTTGGTCGGAATAAAAAGTGATGCAATTGCTATGGAAAACAGTATGGCGGTTCCTCAAAGAACTTAGACTCTACTTTTGACAACTTTTTTTTCTACTCCTTCACTGTAAATACATTGAGAGCAAAATAACCCTGCCCTTTTGATTACTGTTTCTTTGTCTCTGACTTGAGGTGAGACAATCAGAGCTCTTCCTACAATTTTTAGTCTTGCAACTCGATGCAACCAGTGATGATTGTAGCTTTAGAACTTGCTGGTTGTAAGAAGCTCTGTCCTCCTCAAAATAGATGAAGCCAAAGAAACATGAAGGCACAAAAAGAACCTAAGAAAGGATGCTGTCATCTTTGGCTTTTTTTTCTTTTGAAGCCCAGACAAATTCCTACTCTTCTTGAAGCTTGTTACCCTAAAATTCTTCCAGGTTATACTTTTTATTAATCTATTTTAGATTGGAATTGTATGCCTTATTACTAAAATAATACTATGAAATGCTAACTATTTCAAGAATTCCGATAACAGTAGTCCATCATGTCATTGGAGGTAGAAACAAAGTAAATGGCTTGATGAAATATTTTGGAAGTAGTAAAAATGGTATTTACACATTTACACATTGACTATATGAGGAAGAAAGGAGAAGAAAAGTAAAGTTGACTCCTTTCCATTTTAAGGAAACTTGATATATTTGCAAAATCTTTTTATTGAAATAAATATATCAAAGATTTTATGTATGTTCTTAAATTTAATGCTATTGCATACACAAAGAGAAGCTAAATATAATAAAATTAAATACTTATTTACTAATTAGGTAGTATACAGGTCCATGTTTTCAATAATTAATATTGAGCAGCTAGTTTTCACTATGTTATACTTAATATTCAGTAGTATTTAGGGAGTTTGGCAACTTCAATCTTGAAAGATTTATTGATTTATTTGGCTGAAAATCCTGGATGCAAAATTATCAACTTCATATGCAAACACTATAAAATCGACACGAGATGGCTTGTTGCCACATTTTACAGAATGTTATTCCTTCTAATCTATTACTGTGTATAGTGTTTGAAATAATCAAACAAATAGAAAATATTGGATAATTTTAAAAAGTATTGGTTTTAGAATTCTCTTTGAGAATTTGAATGACAGAGTCATTTTGGCTGGATTTTTGTTAATAAGGATAAGTGTTTTGGCTGATAATTGATTATTTGATTCAACTTCCATATTAGGAAATTTTGAATAGGTCATAACAAATGGATGCTTGCAATTATAACAAAGAACAAAAATAAAAGGTAAGAACAATTAAGAATTGCACACACAGTTTAGGAATGCATAGAATTTGAAGACCACTCTAAATTACTCTGCATAAAAATTCAGATAATATTGGCATTTTAATTTTCTAATTCAACATTTCCAGTTTTCTTTGTAGGGATAAACTTGTCTAGACTGTTTCTTTATAATATCCATTATAATCAATTATTCCTAAGCATATTATTTATGTGTACATATTGGGAATATTTATATCTGAGAAATTCCTTGGGCATTTATTCAACGCAATTTTAATAAGTCTTCATGCCAAAGCACATTCCAAACTAGTATATCATAGAACTCTCTAAAAAGTAGGACTAGAGAATATTTCTAACACATTCCTGAAAGTTCTTTAGATGACAAATTAAAGGTCTAGAGTTCATCAATGAGTACCTTACCTTTAAAATAGGCACCGTGTGCAAATCTATTACTAAAGAAAGGAAAGGTTAGGCACCTGTCTTTATTCAAAACTAAAAGGTCTCTTAAGAAAAAAAGAACAAAGGAAATGACCATAACAAAATCGAGGACATGTTACTTTTTAAGTTTGTATTGTATCAAGTAGCAATTTGAGTTGTAGTTTAATCAATTATTGTTGAGGTAATCAATGATTTATACCACCCAAGGAGTCTCATGAATATATCACGGATCTTTGTTGCTCTAAAATCAAATTTTAAAGCAGTCAAAAACATGTTTCATTGCCATAATTGTTAATTACTTTTGTTAGGTTACCCCTATATTTCTAATTTCTACTCTCAATTGTTTAAAAATCCTATCTTGAATGTGGTGTGAATTTTTGGAATTTGGTTTTATCTTGAATTAATTTTTCCTTATAATAATTTCCTCAAAGTTTAATTTCATGTATGTTCACACAAGCTCATGTTTGCCCTTTAATTGTCTCTGCATGGTTTATTCTGAATTAAATAACAAAGATTCTATATGTAAACATTGAAATAATTCTATTATTTTTTCTACTCTCCTTTGAGAAACGCTATATGAGCTAATACTTAGTAGAATGAAACACACTATTTATCTTTGTCACTTTCTCAACATGATTTTTATTTCAAAGCAGTGCACTGCTAGAATTAAAATTGGATACTTGGTGCAAAATACAATATCATTGACAAACAAGCATTTGCCAAATGCTGTCTGAGAATATACTAAGTACGAACTTTCTTTAGTGTGGTACTTAGCTTAACAGTTTTGAGAATTCTAAGTCTGGTTCTTTGGAGGGTCTAAAGAAAAAAAATAGCACCATCTCGTCTCAGTTTCATTCAAGCTATTCCTTCTCTAATTACAACAGAAATTATTATATCAAAATCCATCACCAATTATAAGACAATGCAGGTCTGAAAATTGTCTCAGTGTACAATAGGATAGGTGTGGTGAACAAATCAATCTTGGATTCACTGAGTCTGATCTAGTGTCGATTAGCCTGACTGCTGTCTTTCTTTCCTTTGATGAATTTTTCCTCTAGAAACACTCTAACAATGGCATTAACATATTCATAATTTTTAAATTTAAAGTTATATACCTACACATATTCTATACTTTCCATCTTATTGTAATTTGTTGATTATATGATTGCAATGTTATAATTACCCATATTCCCATGATCATAACACAGTTGCTGATACCACTTCTATATAGATTTTTTTTCTTTTGATAAATTGATTCATTATACAAACCTATTATTCCAGTCTTTATGTTTGGAAATAAGGATAGAGAGACAAATAAGGCATAGTCTTTGCCATTAGAGAATTTAATCTGGTTGAAGTGATTAAAAAGAAATAAATAATGAGATAATTGTAACATTTTTATTTTCTTGTTGCTGTCTGATTCCTTTATTTTAAAACATTTAGTTTATTAAACTAGCACAGTATTGCCAAAAGTTTCAAAACCTTGGGGATGTAATTGTATTCTTGTCAATCACACGCTAAATATTACTATAATGAAATATGTCTGAATCATACTAAAATATTTTTCTCATTATATCATTAATAAAAAATCTACCGTATATTCTCTAATTATACATAACACCAATGTCTAAATATGCACAATATATTAACACATTTTATTGATGATTTCACTTGGAAATGATCTTTCAGACTTTTAAAAACTGTATTAACATTGTTCTAAAGAGGATATAAAAAAAGAAACATAAGAATGGATCCTTCATCTAATCAAGATATAGTAACTGGTATAGGACTGTATATCCCAGTGAAAATGAATATAATACTGGGACAAATATGAGACAACTATTTTTCAATGTTATTTAACAGACAGTATTGGAATTTGATGCCTAAAAGAGGAGGCAAATACAGCATGTTGAGTCTTCTGGCTTTACTTTTCTGATTGTAGTTTAGGTACAGAGTACAGTGGTATCACTGAGCTGGAGAAGTAGAACTTGGAGTTCAGGGCTGCTCAAGTAGCTGCAGTTTGTGGTGTTAAGTTACTAAAGAGCAGGATGCTGTTCAGAAAAGAAGCTCCAATTTTTGTCATAAGGTGTCCCTTTTATTTCTGGCAGAATAACAAGATGCATACATACAATGCAATACTCCATGATTCCTGACAGAGGACAATTACTGGAAAGCAATGACTCAAATGAAAAGTTCAGAGGTCAAAAAGTGCTGGCAGAAATAGGAATTTTGACATAACAAAGTGCAGAAACCTCAGTGAATAACCCAGGTGCTCAGTTGAGACCCTAGACATACCAAGTTTCAAATAATGTGATTCTAGGAAGAGTAAGGGGAAATTTAGATAAGTTGAAGAGATGTTTAAAATCAAAGAAGTCAAAGAAATGTTTAAAAATCAAGCCTCAAAAGAATTAAGTGAATATGCCAGTAAATTTATCACCTGCCAGAATAAAGCATACACTTTCTAAAAGAAAATAATAAAATCTATTTTCAAAACAATGTACCTCACAATGTCCACCATATAATAAAAAATTACTATATATAAGAAGCAGGAAAAAATAGCCTATGAACAGGGGAAAAAGGTATGAAGCAAACACTAGAAACTTATCCTGATAATGAGAAAAATTTTAGAATTAGCAGAAAACAAAGTTATAGTGGCTAAATAAATATGTTCAAGAACTTAAAAGAAAACATGTGGTCAAAATGAATGAGCAGATAGTGAATCTTAGTAGAGAAATGGAAAAGCAATAGTGACAATAATACTAAAGGAAAAAATACAATATATAACATGGAAATTTACTTCATGTGATTATTTACTATTTGACATGGCAGAAAACAAGCAATGAACTTGAAGAGAGAGAAATAGATATGATTCAATCTAACAAACAGTGGGAAGAAAATCATAAAAGAGCTAGCCAGGATTACAGCACAAAGAGTAAATCTTAATGTATACATATTTTAAAAAATCATTTAGGAAGTCAAGGGATCCCAGAGCAGAATGCAGAATGTGACAAAAGAATCTTACATTCATAAATTGATGAAGCAATCTCACTGAAGAAGATGGGGGGAAGTCATGCTGAGCTAAGTAACTTTGGAAATGAGTAGAATCTCCAAGACTAAAGGTAGAAGAGATTTTACCTAAGCAAGATACTCTAGTTGGTAAAGTCCTTCCTCCCAAAGGAATTTGTTAACAATGATGATACCTCTACACATGTATAGCAGAATTGAACAATTAAGTTATGGAGGATTAAGTAAGCAAATGGTGGGAGCCAGGTTCTTTACTGTTGGAGAAAGAGGTTATCAACAACCAAGGAGAAGAGGCTAGAACAATCCATAAGGTAATGTATTTGAAGTGGAGCTATCACTATAAACTCATATTTAGCTTAATATAGATGAAAATGTTTACATAGATAAATATTATAAATATGTGAATATACATGTCTTAGTGTATATATATATACTTCCTTGCTCTGTCATGAGATTAGGCCCAGGAGCAATGATACCCCAGTAGCACTGAGCACACCGGATGCCCAAATCTTGGTTGCCAATATCATTCTCTAATGAAAGGAATGAGAGCTCCTTGGAGAAATGGCTGACTCTAGGACTGGGGCAGGAAACATGCAAGATGAGTCTGGAGCATTTTGTACTGCCAGAAAGTAAGGAAGTACTCAACAAAAAATGGTGATGGTATATCAAAGGGACACAGGTACCAGTGACCAAACCTGGAAGAACCTGATTAACAGCATAAATTAAGTAGTATTGGATTATAACTCAAAGTATAAAATAAATACCTATGAGTTCATATTGATATAAATAAATGATTGAATAAATAAATAATTTGAGAGGAATGAATAAATCTCTTCTGCAGAATAATTTCATATTATTTATATAGACACTCTGCCCTGAAGGAGGGGAAGCAAAATTCCTTATTCTTTAAGTGTGTATTATACAAAGTGATTTTCTTACAAAGAGGGCATTCCCTCTTTCAGTAGAGAACTCTGAGAAGCACTAACTCAGCCAGGATGATCAAGTTTAACAATGTAAGTCATGTTAATAGTATGTACTCTTGATATTATGTAGTGAAAATGCCATTTTATGTCTGTAGTTTTCCTCCCAAAATGTATAACATTGCAGTCTAATAATGAGACAACATTAGGCAAATCCAAGTTGAGAGACATTCTACAAAATACCTGACCATTACTCTTGAAAACTGTCAAGGTCTTCAAAAACAAGAAAATGGTCACAGCCAAGACGAGCCTGAGGAGATACGACAACCAAGTGTAATCTGATATTCTGGATGAAGTCCTGGAGTAGAAAGAGGGCATTAGCTAAAATTTAAGGAAATCTGAATGTGTGGTCTTAAGATAATAAGAGTATATCAACAGTGGTACATTAATTCCAACAAATGTAGCATACTAATGTAAGATGTTAATAATAAGGGAAACTGGGGATGGAGTATATAGGAACTCTATCCCATGTGTGAAGTACCATCTTCACAATATTTCTGCAGAATTTCTAAGACGATTCTAAAGTAAAAAATTTACTAAAATAGTTAAATAAAACTTCAGTCATGTATGAGAGGACATCAAGCAGCCCAATATAGTTGCAATTGTTATCCCTGAAGGAAAGAAAATAAGAATGGATAAAGCACAAAAAGTAAACAATGACCACAAATCTACCAAGCAAAACATCAACTTCTAAGTCTGAGAAATTTTTAAAAATTCCAAGAAGAATAAATTAAAACAAAGGAACAAACACCACACTATGGAAATCATGTACAAACTATTTAACATTTAAAGAGATTACCTTGAAAATTGTCAGAGAAAAAATACCACAACTTGTACAGTAGAATGATGGCAATGATAGTAATACAACGTAGCTCTCATCGGAAAAGATGTGGGCCAGAAGGCAGTGGAATGTGTCTTTCAAATGCCAGGTCGAAGGTGGTGGTGGTGGGGAAACAGCAAAAACCCAGTATCCTATATCCAATGAAAACAGCATTCAGATATGAAGACTAAATCAAGATGCTTTCAAATAAATGAAAAATGAGATAATCCTTCTCCAGCAGTATTACACTGCAACAAAGGTTTGAGAAAGGTCTTCAGACTGAAGAAAATTGAAACTACATTAAAAAATCTGATCTAAAAAAATAATATGGAGCATGGGAAATGGTGAAAATGGTAAAATGGTAAAAAACATGCATCTTTCTCTTATATGCTTCAAAAGACAAATAGCTATTTACAGCAATAATTATAACATTGTGTTAAAAGATTGGAAGATACATATATGTAACATATTTGACAAAAATAGCACAAAGATGTCAAATGAAGCATAATATTGCAAGATTCATACACTTTACATTAAGTATCCAATATTAATTCTAATTACGTGCTCCTAAATTGAGAACAAATACTGTAGTTCACACAATAATCACTACAAATAATGAAAGTAGTTTTAAATGAAAATCCATTAAATAATTTAAAAGGACAAGAAAAAAAGGTCAGGAAAAGAAAAACAGATTTTCCAAAACAGATGGGAAATAGAAAACAAATTGCAAAATTGAAAGCCTAAATCCAAACATATTAATAATTGCATATAAGAAGTAAATATGCTTATTAAAAATGTAGACTGCCAAACTGACCACAAAGTAAAATACAACTTACAGGAGATACTCTTCAAATGTGAAGAGTGTTTGATTTAAAAAAATAGAAAACATGTGCCATGCAATCATTAAGCATAGGAAAGCTGAAAACATTGTATTAATGTAAGAAAAATAGATTTCAAGAAAAGAATTATCATCACAAAAGAATATGCCTATTGCATAACTACAAAAGGTAAAAAAATTATAAATTTGTATGTGCTTAATAACTGACCTTCAAAATGCTAATAAAAAACTGATAACACTAAAAAAGGAAATATAAAATTTCAGACATGTAGTAATATTTTTATACTTCCTTCTCTTTAACTGACAAAACAATTAAAGGAAAATTAGTTAGAATATAAAAGATCTCAGCAACATTTCTAACTAACCTGGCCTGGTTGATCTCAGGATATTACATCTAACTACTTCAGAATGTATGTAATTTTCATGTGCACATGAAAAGACCAATAAGATGGACTATATGTTGGGTTATACAATGTCTTAACAAATTAAAAATATTAAAATTTTATATTCTCCCAACAAATTTAAATTCAATTATAGATCAATAATAATATTTCTGCAAAATGCAATTTGAGGGGATGTTAAACTACCTCCATCTGTATAACCCATGAGGAAAAAAAATTACAAGGGAAATTAGAAACTATTTGAATTAAATAATAATGAAATACACATATAAAAATGTATGGGGTGCTGATTAAGCAATGCCCAGAGGTAAATTTTTAGTGTTAAATGCATAAATTAGAAAGGTGTAAACTTGATTACTAAAATATCATTTTAAGATGCTGGAAAAAATAAACTCAAAAATGGAAGAAAATAAATAATAAAGATGGAGTGGAAATCAATAAAATAGAAAATAGTTACTAGAAAAATCAATGAAGTAAGAAGTTTGACCTTTAAAAAGACTAATAAACTTGATAACTTCTTAGAAAGACTAATTTTTTTAACAAAGAGACAAATCACAAATTAACAAGATTATAAGTGAAAAGAAAATATTTTTTTATTTTTTGTATCCTAGTACTTTTTTTCCCAATTTATACAACTAGGAAATCTAAAGTTTCCATATTTGTTATATCTAGTACATCAATTAATTAGCATTTATATTAATTAATTTTATATTGAATATGTGTCTATTATATATGTATTACTATTTGCTGAATATGTTAGTATAGGATCCTTTACGTTCAAGTAATAGAATAAATGCTTAGGTTATGTTGAGTAATAAAGACTCATTTAAAAAAAATTCTGAGCTACATCAAGAAAAATGTCAAATCATGAAAAATTTGTTTCCAGCATGGGAAAACCAGTTCATATAGAGTAAAATTCATCAAGAGGGGGCAGGGTAAAATGTCAACTTGTAGTATACGATGCTCATGTATGTATGTTTGTATTGACTAGGAGAAATGTCTATTCAAGTGCTTTGTCCATTTTTAATTGGATTATTTGCTTTGTTGCTGTTGAGTTTTATGAGTTCTTCACATATTTTGGATATTAACACCTTATCACATATATGGCTTGCAAATATTTTCTCCCATTCTATAAATTTGCCTTTTCAGTTTGTTGATTGTTTCCTTTGCTATGCGGAAGCTCTTTAGTTTGACGTAGTTCCACTTGTTTATTTTAGCTTTTGTTGCCTGTGTCTTATTCAAGAAATCATTGCCAAGACTAACTAGGAGATAAGTTTAAAGTCTCCAGTCTTTTGATAAACTAGTTACACGCTTTTTGTTCACACAGACTGCAATCAACAATGCTTCTGCAACACTTTAAAGATATTTTAAATTGCTTCTAATCAGTTAGATAACCCTTGTGAATAATTTGATAATGCTCCTTTTCTGACATTCAATTGTGATATGAATGACTTTCATGAAAAATATAATACAAAAGATACTCAGACTGCATATAATTTTTTGAAACGTTATATCTTGGCTTCCAACGTTATCTTCTAGGCTTTAAGAATTCTGTGCTCTGATAGTAAGAACAATTATGTTAATCATTCCAGGTAAAGTTTGTAAGAAATAGAGTCAGAACAAACAAAAACACTTAGGTATGCTATATTAAAAGAGAGAGAGAGCGAGAGAAAGGGAAAGAGATGAATGGTAGATTATTTGAGGTAAGAGCAAAAAAGATAAGGATCCAGAATGTATGTATATATAAGGTTAAATATTGTGTGCATATAATACACTAAGACTAGGAAACAGATTATCCATTGGGTTTTGATGATCATAACATTTATTTAAATGTTGTCTGTTTTAAATCTGTAAATCAGTTTGTAGTGTACTAGGAGAGAGCTAGCTGGCTAGTTTCACTTCAATGGGAAATGAAAAAACTGTGAGACTGTCTCCCATCTGCAGAAGATGCAATTCACATTGCTTCAGGGGAACCAAATTTCAAAGAACCCATCTACATGATTTGTGTGTGATCATTTATACACATTTACTGAAACACAGAACCTCTTCATCACTGTGATGCCTTGGGTGAAATCACCTCTCAGTTATTTATGATGTACTCCACATCAAATGTTACTAGACACACTCTGGTGATATACCATAATCCTGAACAAAGGTATTACTACTATTTTAATTTAGAATGTGAAGATATAGCTTTATAAGGTCAGAAATCTGTATTTTAAACAGGTAGTTTATCATAACATGTAATTATAAATATTAGATATATAAAAAGATCTCTTAGTTACTCTACAGATGCTGATTATAGTAGCATTCTCAAAATTTAACTCAAAGTTTATATTAATGAGTGGTCTCTGAAATCATATTTATGAAAAATCTTTCCTTAAAATAAAAATGAAGCCCTAGTAGATTTGGTTTAGCTGCTGGTTCTGTACTGAAGATATGAACAAAGAGTAACTATTTTGATAACTATTCATTTGTAGGGGAATTAATGGAAAAAATATATATTGTTTAACATCATCATCTGAAAAAACTTTTTCTTAAAAATACTGCTAAGTTACATTTTTAAATTTAAGAATTTGTATTTTTACTCTAAGTTGCAAGTTGTTTTTTTATCATATATTCTTTTTGACAATGCACTTAGTCTAAAAAACAACATATAAAGAAACATCCCCCAGCCCAATGCAAACTCTTATGTGTGTTACATCAGGCGTTGTAAACCAGACTCTCTATAAGATCTCTGTTTCTTCACAGCGCGAGACACTACACTCTACTTTCAGGTGAACATATTTCTATAAGCAATTGCTAAACTATGGACAGTGATGTCCAAGCTCTTTCCAATGGTTACTATGCCTCGATAGCGCTGTCCTGCCAGCTGAGGCCAGTCTACCTCAGCCACCAGAAATCTGACTGCTTCCTTTTCTTCTTTTTCTTTGTATTACCCCCGTGCTGTTTGCCTTGGCCAAAGTCTTGATATTCTTACAGAGAAATAGGTAAATAAACTCCCTACCAATAGATAACTGCTGTGTATAACATAAATCTCAGGTTGTATTAGAAACATCACATGAAACTGCTTTATTATGTTTTAGTATCCATGAAAATTTACCAAAACAGGATTTAATTAATACCAGAAAGGGTAGATGGATTGGAAGTTAAATTGAGAACCCTGGCCAGGTAAACTTCTCCACTGTCGTATTATGTAGGCTGTTACTTTAAATACTGTATTGCAAATCTTTTGAATTTTTTGTTTGCTGCAATCAAAATGATTGTAAGCAACTCAAAATAATAACTGACCTAGCTTCTGCCTTTATCTAGACAAATATACACTTGATAGAACAGAAAAGAAGAAATTTTTGTTTCTCCATAAACATTCCCAGTAAGATAGATTTCAAAGTTTGCAAGGGATTTGCGTCCATTATCCCAAATAGTTTTTCCAGGTTAAATGAGACATCTCCAGTTTTAATTCTCATTCATTGCTTTATTGATTGGCTGATCTAGAAAGAATAAACTAATGTATATCTTAGGAAAATTAGTGATAGAGGTCAATAATGTACTCTCATTTGCATCATTCATGATACAGCTAAGGATTTCCAAACATTAAGATCAGGTGTAAACTCCGATTAATGAGCATAATAAATAATAAGAAGAAAAATAAATAGTAATGAGACAAATGTAATATATTAATTGATTACTTAATATTACTTTCTTATATATTATTAAGGGAAATATACACGTTTATACATAGCCATCATTTATAAAATGCAACTTTATTATTTCATGGCTATCCTATTATATTTATTCAAATATACTTCAAACAATTTATTTATAAAAGTACTTTGAATTTATTTGGCCATGAAATCTGATAAATTTCCTTAATTATCTTATTATTAGGACTATTACCTATCAATTTTGAACATCACCTTTGTCAAGTAAGTGGAAATTCAAGTTAATTTGATAGACTTTAATGAAAGGCATCATATTATTTGTCAGTAAAGAGGAAAATATAGAAGTTTACATGTGAAAACATTGACATATGTGCAGAAAATGACCCAATTCCCTATGTCCTTCCTCTGTAGTCAAACTTTCCACAAAAGGGGTCAAAAAGCCCTGACTCAGTATTTACTGAAGTTGGGGAACATGGAATGAACTCCTTACATATAAGCTTCAGTTATGATGTGTAACTTCTGAGACAAAATTAAAATATTAATATTACTGATGGTCTTAATGTTTTTCTGTTCATCAGTCTTCATTTAGCCAAGCTTACTTTCTCCTTCTATAGTTTCTTTCATGAACAAACTTGTTCAAACTTTAGGCTCTTCCAGCTTCTTGACATTATCATGTCAAATTCCAAATAACATCTTTAAAAGCAAGATGATTGTTCCTTGAAATTCTTATGGTCTTGAATGTGTTTACATTTAAAATGACAACCAAAAGCATAAATATACCTTTTACTTTCAAAAATATGAGTTAGTCACATAAAATTAAAATTATTATTAATACCAAGTCACCAATTCCCCAAAATACTCGTTATTATTTAATTTAACATTTTACAGGAAGAGTTGATAGTTTGATCTATAAATTTTACCCCAGATGTGTACTTTCCATTTGTTTTTATTACTTCTATTTATTTAAAGAATTCATCACAATATAGATTCAGTTTTAAAGGAGAGGCTAAGCAGATTAAAATATTGCAGATGAGGGATTTAAGCTTTATGGCAGTTCAATTACCATTCATAGTACTTAGGTAAGTTGGAATGACAGTCTAGATCACTAAAACCTAAACATATAAAAATCTGTTGCTTTTGGGGGGTGCCTGGTGGCGTAGTGGTTAAGTTCACAGTCTCAGCTTTGGTGGCCCAGGGTTTGCAGGTTGGGACCCCAGGCACGGACCTACGCACCATTCATCAAGCCATGCTGTGGCAGGCATCCCACATAGAAAGTAGAGAAAGATGGGCATGGATGTTTGCCCAGGGTCGATCTTCCTCAGCAAAAAAAGAGGATTGGCAATGGATGTTAGCTCAGGGCTAATCTTCCTCACACATACACACACTCACACACACACACACAAACAAATCACTTGCTCTTAAACACGCCTCCACTTAGATAAGATATTTGAAGAGAAGGAATATCTATGTTTTGGGAGACATAACATTAAATCAAGGGCTAGTTTTAACAAATCGCCACTGAGATACTGTGGACAAACCATATTCATCACTTACAAAGTCCTCCTAGGTATGAAATCCCAAGGCCTACTCCAAGTCTCATAAAATCTGCATTGAAGGAGGTATTTGTCAGGAAATAATTTCCAGTGATTTCATTTTTCTCTCGCTCAGCCCATAGACCATTCCAGGGTTTATTTGCAGAAATTATATTTGGTGCAGGGCTCACAGAAAAACCTGTCTTAAATATACCTGCTTCTTTATTCCTTTTCCCACTATCCCTTTACCACCCACTTGGCACATAAAATTAAGCATGCATCATGCTTTTAAAACAATCATGTTTTTAGAGAAGTGACAGACTATAAAGAAGAAACCTAGAATTCAATCTACAAGAGAGTGGGGACTCTTGTATACTTTTTCTCCACTGAATCCCTAGATTAGCCCTGTGTTATCCAATAAATGTTTGTTGAGTGAATCCATGAAGGCTCTGCCTGCTGCACTCCCCACTTCTCTATTCCATGGCCCGCAGGGTGGGTGACCATTTGAGTTTATAGAACATCCTTTCTTAGGTCAAGCATGACTAATGATGGGTACAATGATCTTGGTCCTTCTTGAAGAACAGTGTGGTCGCTTTTGGATGCCTGCCAAAGATTTTTTGTAAGTGAAAACTCAAGAGTAGAAGCAAGTCACAAGGTGTATAAATTTCAGATTGCTGCTATCACAAATGCAGTGCTAACCACAAATGTAGTGACATAAAACAGCACAAATTCATTCTCTTACAGTTCTAGAGGACAGAAGTCCAAAAATGAGTCTTAAGGAGCTAGGATCAAGGTGTCTTCAAGGCTGTGTCCCTTCTGGAGGCTCCAATAGAGAATCTGTTTCCAATAATCTGTCACCTCCCCTTCTAGAGGCTACAGCATTCCTCAGCTCCTGACCACATCGCTCCCATCACTGCTTCCAGGGTCTCCTCTACTACAGTCAAATTTCCCTCTGCCTCCTTTTTATAAGGACACTTGCGACTACATGAGGGCCCACCTGAATAATCTAATATAATCTCTTCTCAAGATCTTTAACTTCCTCACATTGGCAAAGTCCCTTTTGCCATATAAGGTAACACTCAGTTTGTAAGAATTGAGACATGGGCGTGTTTAATTGAGGTCCTTATTTAGCCTACTACACCGGGTGCATTATTCAACCATGTCACGAGTGGCCTATGCCCAATGTTCATTCCTTTTACAACCCTTTTTTTTCTTCTTACTCCTAAGGGAAGTTAACTTTGCTCCTCAATTTTCAATTTCTCCCCAATTTTCTATATCTCTAGCAAAGTCATTAGTTTGGCTTATTTACTTCTAGTGATCAGAGCCAGAGCCCTATTTCTCTTTTTGTTAAATTACTTTATCTTATTGTTGAACTATATTTTATTACACAAAGTGATGAAACTATCGACATTAGGATTTGCTGACGATTGTAGACATATTTATGTCTTTTCCTCAGGTTGTTAAGAATATTATATTCTTATTTTTTATAACTTTTCCTGTTTTCCAAGGCTAAATGATGAAAGTAATGTTTATTGAGAAATCAAGAGAAAGTATTTATTACTTTTCTCAGTCTTTCTAATGATCTAGCAGCCTTTACTTGTTCTGTAGTATGCTATGGTCTATACAGTATAAAGAAATTGTGGATTAATTCATTGACTATATATCTGGTGTCTATTGCCACCCTGCCTGTGAAAACATTTTAATAATTGTTAAGAATATGAGGGAATATGGGACAATTTTGGTCAATGGATACAGAGACCTATGATAGTTATTGGTAATTAGAAAAAAAATTAGAGTTTTAATAAATTGTTTACATTGAAACCACCTATGGGTTAGCATACATAATATCTGAAAATTCAGTTATGTGACTTCAAATAATGTCAATTTAGATGGAAAATGTCTAATTTATGAATAGAATTAAGAAAACAGGTACAGTGGCTTAACACTTTCCTAAATCAATGACAAAATAACAACAAAAATTGCATAGAGTAAGTTATTATATTTTTCTCCATTACCTTCATGAAGTTATTCCTTGGTCTTAGGCTTCTATCATCAAAGTTCTCTTTCTCTCTCTCTCCTATGAGGGAAAGGATATGCCCTGATCAATGTGCCACCTGATTCCTTCATGATAGGACTAAAAGAGCCTTTAGGGTTATTCTTGGTAAAATAAATATGCCGAGATTGGATGATTCCACAGCTTTCTCACCATTATCCCATTATTTCTTAATTGGTGAATAAAAACTTTTTTCACACTTATTCTGCCTTTAAGGGTTATGGAGAAGGGTTACTCAGAAGTTACAGTTTAGTTCATCATTTTCTTTTCTGTAAGTATATAAATCCTTAAAAATTTCATAAAACATGAAGTTTATGAGTTTTAATAAGGTAAAAATTTGATCAAACTTTGACATACATTACAGTAAGATTTTTCGATGAATAGTTAGGAAATATATATATATGTCTCTGATTTTTGTCTGCTTGATATGTTAAATACTGAGATAGATGTATTAGAATCTCCCATTGTGATTTAGATTGCCTATATCTTGTACTGTCAGTTTGTTTTGGATATTTTTGAGCTGTGTTGATAGGTGAGCAATGGTTAATAATTGTAGCATTTTGTTTAACTGAACTGCTTGTCCGTATATATTGAACCACTGATCTGTGGATGGCTCATTATTTTTTTTTTGGTAGATCGCAAAACATAATTTATAAGCTAGACTTTTTTACCTTAACATGTGAAATGTGTTATTAAGAAAATAATAATAACAGTAATGGCTGCCATTTATTGAGGAACTACTGGGTTACTCACATATAATATCTAGAATTTTCCCAACAGTTCTTTTGTAATAGGTATTGCTATGAGAAATCTGGGGCTCAATATGGTCACATAGGTCACATAATTAATAAGGTCACATAATAAGGTCACATAAGGTTACATCACTAATAAAAATCAGGATTCAAACAAAACATGTATTTTTGACCTCATATCTGCAATTCTTACGTTACATTACAATACTTCTAAAGCTTTGATTCTCAACTGTTGTATTTAATCATTTGTTGAAATGTCTACAAATTTTAGCGTGACTAATCAGAATATCAACTTTTTATTTTTCCATAATTGCCAAACAAAATAAATAAACAAAACTCCATCTTCTATCACCACCATTTCTTAAAGAAAGGACTTTTTTGTCTTGTTATATTATGTATTGATGAAACAATTATAAAAAGGCACTTTTAATGGGCTATCATCTGGGAACTCATGTTGCAAGGTGTTTTAGGTGTGACCATATTTTTAAATACTGTAATCATTATTTATTATTGTTATTATTGTCATTGTTGTTGTTAATACTTAACTGGTTCCATTAGATTGAGTTAATATCCTTGTATTTTGATTAATACTTCACTCTTTCCCAAATGGTGGTCAGAGTTGGTCAATTCTCCATAGTCATGGAATTTTCTTTTTCTTTTCTGCAAAGATAACAGGCACATATATTTCTCTTTTGAGTCCAGGATTTACTATGTGTTCTTTTCCAATCCCCTCTTTTAATATCATAGCCTTTTTCTGTTGAATTCTTATAATATATACGCCTTATCATTACTCTTCTGTCCTCTTTCTCAATTGTCTAACTTATCAACAATACCTTTGAAGGAATGTTTTTATCCTTTACATTTGCATTTATGACATAAGGACTCCCCATAATCCAACTGAATACCAACAAAGGGAGATTATTTCATAAATCAATTTTCAAGCTTGCTTCTTTCTAAATGAATTTTAAATTATAATTTGATTAAATGTTCCAGTAGCCATCGTTGTGAAAACAATTTAGCTCAAGAAGAAACAACACGCCATAAAGGCTCATGACCACTGTATTTTCTAGTGTTCCCAGTTAGATGTTTGTTCAATAGCAAACCATTTTGATAAGAGCTCTTGCTATTGAAAAATAATGTAGAAAGGAATTTGCAATGAGGAGGAATACAATATGTTGCCACTAATATATTTTGCTAAAACTTAATTGAAATTAGGAACTAATAGTAAATTCCATTGTTTTTAGACTTGTCTTTCTAATTCTTGAAATTAACCTTTATGCTAAGATCAAGTTTCTCTTTTCTGCAGTCACTTCATCAGCATTAAAGCTATTACCTTCTTAAGAATAAAATGGTGACACTTCCCAGTGATAATTACTCTTCATCTTGGTGGTTATAATTTTGATAATTTGGATCTATAAATGGAAACTCATCTTCAAGTTCAAATACAGTATTTATTTTCAATAACAACTGTTTGTTTACTGGGAAAAAGAAAGGTTCATGTAAATTGCACAGAGACAAAATGAGATAAGGGAGAGCATGTTAATTCAGTAAAATGCCTTGTCTGGATGGAAATAATCTTGAAGTGTTTCATTAAAAATTCTTTGGTTTCATTACAAAATGAACTTTACAAGTTATAAAACTTCAGATTTCCTAAAGGAATTGTTAACTCTTTTTTAAATGATGAAAAAATGAGTCTGTAAGGACAGTGAATTAATGGACTACCATGCTTAAATTTATAAGGTCAGATTTTATTGCTATTAACCAAAAAGACTGTCAAAATATTATCAGACAAAAGGATCAGAAGAATGATGATCTTCTGAATAATGCTATACTTTTGAATATTTACATTTTGCAATAACTGATCATTTATCTTATGCCTTTTTCTTTTAATAAATCAGAATAGAATTTGGAAGGATATTTTTATGACATTTCTTATATTTCTCTTACAGATTAAAAATAAATGGCAATGTAGAATCTGGTTTTGAACAAAGGTTAATGTTTAGTAAAGTTATTTATTAAAGTTAACATTTATTAAAATTGTGTTTGTATGTTGTATATGGGTATAGATGTGTATGAATGCACATATGTATGAATATTTTAATTAAATTATTCCTTTCTGTCTAGTCAGTGCTAAAATTATATCTTCTTTCATTTTTTTCCATTTTTATTCCTTTAACAGAATCACTTGAACAGGTGTGAATTTTATTTTATCTTCTCCAGAAAAGATCAAAATTATTTATTTCAGCATTTTCTGTTAATGTAAAGTTTCTGCAATATCTTAATTCGTGTGTTTCTTTTGTAGGATTAATTTGCCTTTGTCATTTATTTTGCTATTTTTATGGATTACAGTATTTTGTCAATTTAATAAGTTATTGTGCATTAGTCACATGCACTTAAAACGGAAAATATATCTGAGAAATGATAGAAGCATAAACATCATAATTCAAGGTAAATTATGAATGTCATGGTGTTCAAAGTAATAGACAATTCCACCTGGTTGAACAATTAGGAAAATTTCAAGTCAAAGGAAAGATTTAGCTAGCCTTGATGCTTGATGAATTACTGACTTGCCATCTTCCAATTGTCAGGGCAATTGTGGGCCAGGGCAATGTGAATTTTATGAACAGATAACAGAGAGTTGTCACATATTATATCATTACTCAAAGGATTTGATGTAAATTTAAAATATCACTATTGTGTGTTTCAAAATTCAGATAACAGAGCTTGGAAAGAAAGACACATGTATGTTTTACGTTTTAAATATGCATGTTGGAAATTACACTCTTCAAATTTTTTGCATGAAACAATTTTTTCCATTAAACCAGGAGATGATATATTTTTTAGTTATGAAAAATAGAAATTCATTAATTCATTCAATGTTATTTAGTGAAATATCAATTCACATTTTATTTGATTTAATTATAGTCAAATAGTGCACAAGAAGAAACAATGAGCTAAGTCCTTGGAATAAAGCTCTTTTATTCAGTGATTAGACATACAATTTTCCTTTGAAATATCTATTTGGAAAACTCATGAGTTACTATAACTGGTGTTTATTTGAGACTTCACACATATGCATATGAGAAAAATACTGAATTAAGTATTAAAACTACATCATAAATTTATATTCAGGTTCAGACATACATTCAGACATTTTAAAAATTTAAATCTGGTCTACTTTCTGTTTGGTTCACTTACAGCTTCTACAGAAAGAAATATTCCGCAGTTAATTATTCCATGAAGAATTTAAAACAACAACTTTAACATAGGAATAGTTAGAGCCAAAATAAAAATGGATAAATCAAAAAGAGCCTATGAACTTCTTCTTCCCCCAGATTTTTATCACTTGAATAAGAAAAATCACAGAAGCAAGAAACCCGAGGAATTCAGTTTATTTTTTCTTTTTCTCCTGCTCCTCATCTTCAGTTCCTTCTCCTCCTCCAACTTCTGGGTAACACTTGAAGATCATTTGGATTTGGATTTGGAAAAGACAGAGCTAGAAAAAAAGGTCTGATTTCACCAAAAGTAGCAATATCCAAATAATTGATCAATATAACAAATATATCACTTAGGAGTAAAAGGAGTATATTGAATTGACGTACTTTTTCTTTTTAACTTCATAGCATTCTTTCCATTTTATTCTGGTAAGTACATCCCTTTTGGTAGACAACAATTTTGCCAAAAGTGCTTCTCATGAAGCTACCCATCATATCCCATCCACCAAAACTCAGAAATTGACATGGGACCTAAGCTGAGCAATAGTCTTTCTGTAGTATTCTTTCCAAAAAAGGACATTTGAAAAATATAATTTATGGGGGCTAGATTGGTGGCATAGCATTTGAGTTCATGTGCTGTGCTTTAGCAGCCCAGGGTTCACAGGTTTGGATCCCAGACACGGACCTACACATTGCTCATCAAGTCATGCTGTGGCAGCATCCCACATATGAGATAAAGGAAGATGGGCACAGATGTTAGCTCAGGACTAATCTCCCTCATACACACACAAAATATATATAACATGAATTTATGTTAGTAGTAAACAGTTCACTTTGCTTAATACTCCATAAACCTGCAAAACATTATGCTATTAAGTAAATACTTGTAATTTCTAGTGTTGATTGAAACAAAAATCTCAACGTATAAAACTGGAATATTTAATAACATTCTAACAATATGCCTGTGCAATAGTGAAGTTTTCTTTACTTTATAGGTATAGAAATTGAAAAACCTTTCCTGAGAGGGAAAACTGGTTTTCTCTCAAGCCCATTTTATGTTGGGGAAAAAAAAGAAAAAAGAACAAAAGTTGTCTAGTTCAAATTTTCTTTTTCTATATAGGAATGTTATTCCCTAGAGAGTGATAGTGTAAGTGATTTTCTAAATTTTACAGCTGTCTAATGATAGAAGAAACTATATCATTCAGATATCCTCACTCCTAGATCATTTTTTAACACAAATACAGCAAAATATTTATACATTATACTGTTATAAGCATGAACTCTTCCATCAAATATTTATTGAATGCTTACTTTTTACAGGAACTCTGCTAAATTTTGAGACAAAGTGTCACTGCCCACAGATACCTAATTGAACTTGTAGTCAATCTTCTAGGAGATACAAATAATTTAATAAACAATTAGAACATAATGTTGTGATTTCTGTGGTATAAAATAAGAATGCTATAGAATTACAAAAAAACAGAGAATAAAGTCTAGTTAAAGAGAATGAGGAAAAACAGAGAACTAAGTACATGTAATAGTTACTTTTATAGAAGAAATTTTCAAAAGAAGGAAATAAATTTTCTACAGAGGGAAATAGCAGTTATAAAAATCTATGTCATGAAAAAAAATGCAGGTGTGCTTGAAGATTTCTTTGGTTTATAGACTCTTCATAGTTAAGCAAGGGCCATATAATGAAAATGTTGAAAGTGACATAAAGGCTTTATTCTAAGTACACTGGGAAAACATTGAAGAATCTTAGTAAGGTAAATAAAATCATTGGAGATGCATATATTTAAAAATCACTCAAACTGTAACTTAGAGAATAGCTAGAGGGGAAAGAAAAAAGTCTAAAAAAGGGAAAAATGAGCAAAAATATCATAGAAGATAATATAAAGGATCGAAAAATATATAAATACAAATACAGGGATGATTAAACTAATAAGATGCTACTGTCATAAATTTTTACTAACTAGTTTGAAATTTTAAGTGAAATAAACACATTTTTGGGTAGTATAATGTGCCAAACTAACTAAATAAGGAATGGAAAGACTAATTGAAGCCCCATGTGGTATGTAGAATGATGTCCTAATCCTAAACATGTTCACATCCTAAATCTCAGATATAAATCTAACAAAATATATACAAGATCTATGTGAGGAAAACTATAAACTCTGAAGAACAGAATCAAAGAACTAACTAGATGGAGAAATAACCCATGTTCATATATAGGAAGACTCAATATTTTCATGATGTCAATTCTTCTAAGTTGATCCACAGATTCAATGCAATCTCAACAAAAAATCCCAGCAAGTTACATTGTGGATATTGAAAAACTAACTCTAAAATTTATGCGGATAGGCAAAAGACCCAGAATAACCAACACAATATTGAAGAAGAAGAATAAATTTGAAGGACTGACACCACCTGACTTCAAGACCTACTATAAAACTACAGGAATCAAGACAGTCAGTTATTGGTGAAAGAACAGGCAGATCAATGGAACAGAATAGAGAGCCCAGAAAAAGATCAACATAAATATAGTCAACTGAATTTTGACAAAAGAGCAAAGACAATACAAGGGAGCAAAAATAGTTTTTCTTTTTTTTTTTTTTTAACAAGTGGTGCTAGAGCAACTGGACATCCAAATGCAACAACAACAAAATAAATCTAGACACAGACCTTACACCCTTCACAAAAATTAA
Source organism: Tapirus indicus (assembly GCA_031878705.1). Lineage (NCBI taxonomy): Eukaryota > Metazoa > Chordata > Mammalia > Perissodactyla > Tapiridae > Tapirus > Tapirus indicus. The sequence continues at coordinate 132,671,130 of CM062919.1, read as the reverse complement.
CTCCAAACAGATCATAGACATAAGTATAAAACACAAAACTATAAAACTCTAGAAGAAAACATATGAGAAAACTTAGATGACCTTGGGTATAGTGATGACTTTTTAGATACAACACCAAGGGCATGATCATGAAAAAAATAATTGGTATGCGGGACTTCATTAAAATTAAAACTTTTGCCCCACAAATACAATATCAAGAGAATGAGATGACAAGCCACAGACTGGGAGAAATATTTGCAAGAAACACATCTTACGAAGGAGTATTATCTAGAATATAAAAATAATTCTTAAAACTCAAGAATAAGAAAACAAACAACCCGACAGACAAAATCTTACCATTTATAACCACATGGATGGACCTTGAGTGTATTATGCTGGGAGAAATAAGTCAGATAGAGAAAGACAAATGCTGTGTGATTTCACTCATATGTGGAAGATAAACAAACACATAGATAAGGAGAACAGATTAGTGGTTACCAGAGGAGGGGGGAAGGTGAAAGGAATAAAGGGGCACACATGTATGGTGATGGATAAAAAGTAGACTATTTGTGGTGAACACAGTGCAGTCTATACAGAAACTGAAATATAATAATGTACATCTGAAATCTACACAATGTTATAAGCCAATATGGCCTCAATAAAAAATACAGATAAAAAATAAACTAAAGACCTTAACATACTCCTCTCCAAAGAAGATAAGCAAATAAACATATGGAAAGGTGTTCCACATTATATGTCATCAGGGAAATGCAAATGAAAACGATAGTGAGATACTACACACCTATTAGAATGGCCAGATCCAAAATAACAGCAACCCGAAATGTGGGTGAGGATGTGGAGCGACAGGAACTCTCATTCACTGCTGGTAGGAATGCAAAATGGCACAGCCACTTTGGAAGACAGTTTCTTACAAAACTGAACATACTCTTACAGTATGATCCAGAAATCACGCTCCTTGGTATTTACCTAAGGGAGTTGAAAACTTATGTTCACACAAAAACCTACACATGGATGTTCATAGCAACTTTACTCATAATTGTCAAAACTTGGAAGTACCAAGATGTCCTTCAGTAGGTGATGGATAAATAAACTGTGGTACATTCAGACAATGGAATATTATTGGGCACTAAAAAGAAATGAGCTATCAAGCCACAAAAGAGACATGGAGGAACTTAAATGCATATTATTATGTGAAAGAAGCCAATCTGAAAAGGCAACATATTGTATAGTTCCAGCTATATGATATTCTGGAAAAAAGCAAGACTAAGGAGAGAGTAAAAAGATCAGTGGTTGACAGGGGGTAGAGAGAAGGGTGGGCTAAAGAGGCAGAGCACAGAGGATTTCTAGGGTAGTGAAACTACTCTATACGATCTTACAATGGTGAATATATGCCATTATACATTTTTCAAAGTTCATTGACAAACATGAGTTTTTGTGCAAGATTGTAGAATACCAAGAGTGAACCATAATGTAAACTGTGGACTTTAGGTGATAATGATGTGTCAATGTAGGTTCATCATTTGTAACAAATGTACTGCTCTGAAGGGGCATGTTGATAACGGGGGAGGCTATGCATGTGTGGTTTAGGGGGTAAGTCTCTACACGTTTCTCTCAACTTTTCTGTGAACCTAAAATTGTTCTAAAAAAAGTAAAGTCCTGAAAAAAAAAAGAATGCAATAGAAGTGATGTTGAGTGACTTTTCAATATTACATCTTAAAAGGTTATAGGGCTCTGCCTGTCCTTTCTTTCTTGGAGCACTTGTCTTTGGATCCAGGTATCATGCTGTAAGGAAAACCAAACTAGTTCTTGAGGAGATCTTCAGATGGTTTCAGTACCCAGCCTGAGGCCATAGAGATCACAGAGCTTATTCAAGGAATCCTCACTCTGCCCTTTTCAATGTTCTGACTGATAGGAACAATACATGAGTATTTAAGGACAATAAGTTTTGGGGTAATTTATTACAATGCCTCAAGTATTCCATCTTTGTACTAACTGTTATCATTGTCAAGTTTTTATTTCTCTAATGACCCACCTTAAACTCCATCATCCAACATTAAAAGAAGTGCCTTGCATACAACATCAACATGTTTGTCACCTTCTTGCTTCATTACACATAATTGGTTAAAAAAAAAAGAAATCCCAATCTTGAATTCAGCTTCCTGACTACTCCATACCTGCATCTATGTAGGTGATAAAACTCAACCACGCTTACTGGTCTCATCATTAACTCATGACCACCAAGTCTAGTAAGCCTTTAATATTTGTTCTGAGTATTTAAAAAGAAGTCATGTTATTGTATCACATGTAATAAATAACATGGATGTCTTGGATTCCATCTAACACACTTAATATTACAACTTATGTTTAGATCTTATGTGACTTTGCTGTTCTCCAGTGGGGGGTACTTTTTGATCCATTTCTTTTCATAGCTCTTTTTGTGGAAATTAAATTTAATTGCATTCTATTTTATTAAAATATTCATTAATTTTATGAGTATTAACAGGTCTAAGGCATCACCTTATGGTTTCCCTATTTTTCAGTCCTTTTAAATTTGCATTAAAATAAAAATAAAGTGGGGCTGGCCCAGTGGTGTATCAGTCAAGTTCACGTGCTCTTCTTTGGTGGCACAGGGTTCCCAGTTTCAGATCCTGGACGCAGACCAATGCACTGCTCATCAAGCTACACTGTGGTGGCATCCTATATGAAGTAGAGGAAGATGGGCAGGGATGTTAGCCCAGGGCCAATCTTCCTCAGCAAAAAGAGGAGGATTGGCAATGGATGTTAGCTCAGGGCTAATCTCCCTCACCAAAAAAAAAAAAAAAAAGAAAAGAAAATTAAAAAAACATAAATAAATAAGGTAAGGCACTTAACTTGTAAATTTTCATGCAGTCTCATCAAAAGAAAATGGTATCACAGAAAGGAAAACCGAGGAGTCACATAATTTCACTCAAGAAAAAATAAAAGATTATAGGGTAAAATCATATAGATCAAATATTGTGGTAAATTACAAGTGATTGCAATTTTTATCTGTGAAACTCCTACCTCTATGCAGCATGTTAATTCTAATCTATTTGAGAAAATTATTCAGTGACAATACCAGTTTTCTGTAAAATAAATAAAATAAAACATGCCTTTTTAGTAATGCAGCAAAAATAACTCACATGATTTAGCAATAAAACAAAATATTAAAACATAGAAATTAATACATTAAATAAATTTTGAACCATAGTATTTTCCTATCTAAGTGCCACATCCCACAAGGTGTATTGGATTCTGTGATATTTGACCAGGGGTTTTCACTTGTACCAGAAAGGTTTCATATATATAGTTTCAGAAATCAATTTGACCATCAGTTTCTTTGTATTTTACTCCTTATAATAAACCATGTGAACTAGATATATTTATGTTTCTAATTAGAAGACAAATTCTGAAACTCTATACAATAAATTATTACTATAGAGACATCTCACTTGTGCAGGTGGGATGCCAGGGAAAGACAAATATTCTAAACTAAAACGATAAAGGGAGCTCACTGAGCTATACATCAGACAAGTCAAAAGCTTCTTGGTTCAGTGAAGGCTCCTGGCAAAATCATTTAACACATAGCATTAAAGTACTATAGAAAAAAATATTTTTACTCTGCTTTATGTAGAAACTGTGGTCTAGTGATATATTATATATTGTTTGATTTCTTTTAAAATTAGCAGTATATTAGGCTGAAAATGGAGAGCCAATAGAAGTGTTAACATAATTTATACAGGCTGCAAATGTTACATAGTTTTATTCATTGTGGGAATAAATCTATCCGTCTGTTTGAAACTATCAATTAAGTTGATGGCTGGAATTCATTAAAATAGATGCATAGCATGCTATTCAACACAACCAAATGCTTCATCTATCACTACTAAGTAAATGATTATAAGAATAAAATGACATGGGAAAGATGGCACTTCAGCTTTCAATTTATATCAAATTAGAAACAAAGTATATGGTTTACTTGCATTGTAAATACTAAGCAAAAAGCCCCTGTGAGCTTCCTAGAGTTCTCAACATGTTTCCTTAACTTACTTTACTATTTTAATTAACAAATCTATAGAATCTTGATTCCTATAAGCACATTTGAAGCAAAAAAATTGAGGCAAAAAATGCAATTAATCCATTTTCAGTTAGAATAATACAGAAGAAACCATGTATTTATTTCTTGTGAAATTATTCCCCTTAATAGTGTTAAATGTTTATAATGCTGGAAAAAACTCAAGTGATAGAAGAAGTTATGATAAAATAAGCATTTAAAAATCTATGCATAATTTAATTGAAATATGATTATCACTATTTTATAAATGAAATTGAGAATCAGAGAAAGTAACTTAGTCTATCATCACCAGCTACTATTCTGAGTTAAAATTTCAACTCAAATCTGTATCATTCCAAAGCATGTGCACTTTCCCAAATGTCCCATTGTCTCATGTAAAACCATTTTGGACTATAATGTATGGATCAGATTAGCAATTCAACGAAGCCATCAGAAAAAGAAAAGATTTCCCATAAAAAAAATCTTCATCATTTCTATGAAAAATGGCGTCAGAAAATTTCATTGTCACTTAAAAAATGGAAATCACAATGTTATTTCACTAGAAGAGAAAACTTCAATTTACCTAAATAGTATCTGTTGATTCTCTTTTGTGTCTTTAAATAAATGTGTAGACTACAATACTATCCAAATTTTATTCTTTCACACCAAATGTTGATTCTTCTTTTAATCTACATCACTGTGTTTTGTGAGAAATAAAATTAGTACTGATAAGAAGAATTTTATTTCAAATTCTGGATTTCTCTTCTTATTTCCTTTTCCTCTTATTTTTCCTCCTACTTATTCATCTCAAGTCCTTCTTCTCCCTCTCATTCTCCTTTCCAGACTCCTCAAGAACAAAGAAGTATTTCAAGTGAGAAATATATGCAATTGCCATATGGGAATTGGAGGTTATTTATTCCATTAGACTTTAATATAACATTGAGATACGGTTGTTGGGTTCACATTTGAATATTTTAGACAAAATATTAATTATCACCTGAAAAATCTCACACTTCTATTGGGTAGTTGTTTTGTTGCTACAGTTCCTGTTAAAAATATTTTCCTGTGAACCAGAATATCACTTTCTTTTACTTCTACCTGTTGACAACGTGTGTTTTTCTGTCTACTGGATTGACACCAAATATCTGTTGTGTTGTATTATTGTTCAAGACATTTGCTGCTCCTCCTGAGGAAGAATTATACTGCTGCACCCTATCCATGTCAATGTCAGCAGCATAATTTGCAGGGACTCTTTCTGCAGAAGGATTATACTTCCATCCTTGCCCAATTATCTCAGACTTAGGCACTGTGATTTGTGATGATATCCTAGAAAGAGAATTATACAATCTTGGAGTTTGAAATCAGAAGTCATGTAAATCATTTTGGCCAATGAAATTTGTGTGCAGGTGATATGTGTCACTCCCAAAACTTTAAAAGGCAACTCACAGTTCACCTTATCTCTTTTTTTCCCTCTGCCAAGCAACTGGCATGTCCCAGAGAGATTCTGTTTTCTCAGTCCAGACCTAGAGGGAGGATAACTTGGAGAGAGATGCATTCATCCCATGACGGACATTTAGCATGAGATAGAATTAAATATTTTTTTCATAAACCATTAAGCTTTAGAGCTGCTTATTAACACAACATAGCATAATATGTTCATATTATGTTCACATTATATTCATAATATATGTTGTAACTGAAATTTCTTAAACTCAAATTTGGAACAAAATAAAAACTACCTTAGTGTGGCACAAAACTCTTTATGATGTAGAAGTGATGGGACCTGCTTTATTCTGAAGATCAGATATTTTTTTTAAGATGGTATCCGTATGATGAGAAATAAATTTTCTTTCTTTCTGAGGAAGATTTGCCCTGAGCTAACATCTGTGGCCAATCTTCCTCTATTTTGTATGTGAGCCGCCATCACAGTGTGGCCACTGACAGACAAGTGATGTAGGTCCGTGCCTGGGAACCAAGCCCAGGCCACCGAAGTAGAGTGTGCTGAACTTAACCACTAGGCCACTGGGACTGGCCCAAGAAGTAAATTTTTTGATCAAAGAAATTTGTCTAGAAATTTCACTTTATGGCATTGTAATTGATTTTTTCTTCATGTTGCAATCACTTACGTTGATACTATAAGGCCAGAGATGATGGCTCTTTAAATACACGTAATTTCAATCTAATTGATTTGGAGTATTGCATTAGTCAGGATTATTCAGAGACAGAACCAAGAGAGCTGGAACCAACAGAACCAATAGTCAGAGGTGGTGACTATTATCCAGAAAGATAAGATTATCCAGAGAGACAGAACCAATATTTACTATAAGGACTGGCTTACACAGTTATGTTAACTGGCAAGTCCAGAATCAGCAGTGTAGGTTGGAGACTCAGGAGAGCTGATGGTGCAGATGAAGTCTGAAGGCAGTCTGCTGGAGAATACCCTCTTGCTCTCTCAAGTAGTTGAATCATTTCTTTATATTCAAGACAACAAGTGATTGGATGAGGCCACATTATGCAGGGCAATCTGCTTTACTCAAAGTTCACTGACTTAAATGTTAATTTGATCAAAAAACACCCTCCAAGTTGACACACAAAATTAACCATCACAGGAATATATCTATATCTATCTATTCATCTAGATAGATAGATAGATAGGTAGATAGGTAGATAGATAGATGGATAGACTATAGTAAATGCTGGTGAATAGTTATCCTCTGAATCATTAAAAATGAAGGGATGGTTTCACTTTTTATTGGGGAAACATTTAAAGTTTCTGTTGTTATCTAGTCACTCAGAATCATAAACTTCTATATAATATATTATCTATTATGGTTGATACCACTATTTATATATGCATAATATGACTGTAGTTATCCACATTAATTTTAACATAACTCAACAGGCATTGCTTTTACCTTCGAGAATTAGTTTCAAATCTTTATATGGAAATTTATTGATAAGTGTTAAAAAAATCCTAGTAATATTATATAAAATTAAATCAATTCCAAAATGAAAAGAAACTAATTTTGCTTCTAGGTAGCACACTCTTTATAATATTTATTTATAAGCCAACCAAAAAATACTACAAGCTAATTATAAGAATTTCATTTGAATCATAACCTTTACATGGTTATCTACTTATAAACCGTTTTAATTTAACTGCAAGTTGTGGCACTTCCCAGCTCTCTTTAATAAACATAACTCAAAAGTTTTCTTGTTGTTTTTTCCCCTTAAAACACAGAAAAAAAAATTGTCATTAAAAATAGCATTGTAGGGTGGTTTGAAAATGATCTAGTCCCAGAACTAGCAAGGTTATTATTATTTTTTAATCCAGAATTGTAGAGACAAGTTCATATCCTTTTTATCATATCATTTTTTTACCAGAAGAACTGCAAATGATCAGCTATTCCTTTCAATTTATTTTCTCGATTTAATGATCCAGCAAATATTTAATGAGCATATGCTATAAAAAGTGCACTTTACTAGGCATGGTAGAGAGGAGTCATGTGTATGGAGAAAGAAGTCATTTTCGCTCTTTCCCACAGTCTGAAATGTGGCATAAGCTTTTTTTCTTAAATATACAGAGAAAATATTCAGATTATCTATGTTAGGTATTGGTAACAATACTACTCATTGGCAATGAGAAACAAATTATTTTTTTAGTTTATTGTTTATAGAATCTGAAGAGCTGCAATTTTCATCCTTACTATTTCTATGGAAAAATAGACTACATTGCTGTTTATCTGTATTTCTCTTAAATATATGTAAATATGTGAAAAATTTCATTAAATTGGCAAAAAGGTGTTTTTAATACCCCTGTATGTCTCAAAACTTCATGTAAGGTATGGGTTTTTTCAAACTGAATTATCAAAAACATCTCATTTTTCTAAGATATAGATTTAACCTAAACACAGTTAAGAAATAATGTCTTAGGCCAGTGAGAAATATTTAATTATTTCTTTGGAGTTCTGAGCAAACTTTTCTTAATTATCCTGAATTCACTCTAGTTTCATTATAGAATTCAATTTATATTCAGAGTTGCATCTTAGGAGTTTTTTTTTTTTTTTTGGTTTCCAATGAGTATATTTTTAGTAAATTGCTTTAAAATATATTCTACATCCACAAGTGCTAATGACACATATCCTATATCCAGGTTTTATCTAAAAACCAAGGAAACAGAGCATCATGGAATACTCATTTGTAGGAGTAAATATCATGTCTTCCCCCATAAGGAGACTGCGAGTTTATTTACAGCCAATTTACAATATGTTATCATAATCCTCTTTACACAGTTTTCTCCAAACAGGATTTAACCCTGCTGGATGAAATTAATTTACTGACTTCTGTGGTGTAAGATTGATTCTGTTGACAGATAACCAGATATTTAGTCTGCTTTCCTTGTGGTTTAGAAGAAGTTGCCTCAGTTGATGCAGGTAGGATAGGATTCAAACTAAACTATAAAAGGAACTAAAGATCTAATCTGCTTACTTAAATTTCTTCCAATGTTTCTATATTTGAGTTTTATGAAGTGTTTACAAATATAATTCATCATATATATGATGGTACATTTGAGAGCCAAAGGAATCCTCTTAATAAATTAGATTGAAAAACGGGCATCAATATGCAGTATCCTGGGAAAACAGGAGGTAGGTTTAACATGTATAAATAACTTAAGGAGAGGTGACATTTCCCTAACCACAATAGCTTCAGCACTAGTCTGGCACATAATACTCAATTAAACACCAGTTAAAATAAATGATGGATTTATTAATTTTTCAAAAGGTAATCATTTTGACTTTACATAATTTATTTATTACAAACTTTGTTCCACCTGTAATTCATATTCTACTATCTCTGACATTTTAGAGAATCATCGGTATGTTAATTATTTTAGATCCATTTATATTCATGAAATAGTCTTGACTGCACTGTATTAGTATTCACTTATCCTTTATTGAAACCAGTTTCTATATCAAACAATACACATACACATTAACCTCATTTATCCAGATGCAAGTGTTGACTCAGTGGAAAGTTTGGCAACTTACCTTTAAGCGCCAGTGTCAACGATTAGGGAACATGTAAAGATGTTTGTTTCTACCTCATTGCTCTGGTGATATCAAGGAAACTGACACTTTGAAATAAGGTAGAACGACATGCAAATAATTAAAGTCCAAATGGAACATGCAGTCTTGTTAACCCAGTTTCCAAATGAAGTCTCTGTTTATAAAATTCTAATAACATGACATATAATAGGAAAACTTTGAAAATGCTTCTTTGAACAAAAAATAAAGTATAATTATGGCTACCTATGTCATAATTGGGTAACTTAGGTTTATGGAACTATAATGTCAGCTACAATTTAAGAAAAGTAAAACTTCATCCTCTCATTTATTACGATAATAAACATGAGCAGAATTATTTTACATAACACGCAAAAAGGACACTGGTACTCAGCCTAATTAAAGATAAAAAAAGCTGACAAGGTGGATTCTATTATAAAGTTAGTTAAAATAGAATCCCAATTTATTTCAGGCACACCGGGGTAAATTAAGGGAGGCAATGTAGAATTCTAGTAAGGTCAATAGTGTGGCAAAGGAGAGTTGGATTCTTGTAACTCCCAAGTATTCATCTGTTTAATTGTAACTAATCATTTAATTTTTATTTCATCTGTTTCTTCAACTGAAAAATTAGGGATAAGAATAAGTAAGAATTTCAAAAATCCATCATGGCCATCACTGTCATGTATAATAGCATTTTAAAAGTTATATTGCCTTTTGGGATCAAGTTTAGAACCATTATGTAGATTGATAATTCACATTGCCATTATGAGAAACATGCTTAACTGTGTTCAACACAGGAAGAATAGACTTCAGCACAAATCTTTCTTCAAATCTCAATTTCTAGGAATGGCATTTGGGGGAACTATGAACAAGGCAATATTTAAGTCATTTAATCTAAGTATTTTGAAGTATGGTATATGTGTTAAATCAATGATCTGATTTACAGGTATTTCCAGTGCAATGGGAAAAAATGCTTGTTTTGTTTTGTATAATAAAAATTGTCTTTATATTTTACAGTAACTCACATCAAACTTCTATTTCAAATCTCCCAACTTCCTGAACTGGGTTGACATTGGAAGATAAAATGACAAAAGTTAAATGTGCCAATTAACAATTAATGCTCTCTCAGATCTTTCCAATAAATTGAGTCTAATATGATTACTAAAGCCTCAGTCATTTACAATCTTACAATTATACTCTATCTTTGTCAGTTGAAACACATTCTGATAACCCAGGCAGAGATTCCTGGCCCACAATAGTCTTCTTGCTGAGATCCTCTGTCTCCGTCTTCCCTGATCATGTTGCTGGCCTGCTTAGGATGAAAGATGGGAAAGATGTGGGTAAGACATCTGCCAGTATGACTGTCCATGTCTTGGTTGAAATAGGAGCTTTCATATGTAATCCATATATTTTTTCTCTGAAGAATATATGGTCAATCTAGCTTGAAGTCAAGAGGCTTACATTCATGGGTGGGAAATGATAAATCCAGCTGTAACAGACTTGATCCTGTATAACTCTCCGTGCATGTGAGAACTCCAGGAGTTTTTGCCCTATTCGTCTGATTCCCAACTGGTTGCATCATGCTTACTTTCATTTGATACAAGAAAACCTTTGCCTACTCTTTAATAGCTTTTAAAAAACCTACATGGCCCAGCCCCAAGGCTGGGTTGTTAAAGTTCCAGGTGCTCCATTTTGGCAGCCTGGGTTCCTAGGTTTGGATCTGGGTGTGGACCTACTCCACTCACCAGCCATGCTGTGGTGGTGTCCCACATACAAAGTAGAGGAAGATTGGCACAGAAGTTAGCTCAGGGTGAATCTTCTTCAGCAAAAAAAAAAAAAAAACCTACAGACCCTCAAAACTCCTATGAATATAATCAATGACTTACTGGAAATAGTGATATGTTCTTTCATACCAGTCAGAAGCTGGGAGGAGCTTGAGACTGTGTTTATTCTTGACAGTTTGCCCCATTATGCCACTCTTTCTAAAGTCCTTGTTCCATGTTCTGTACAACAATGACAACTCTGACAATGGAGATACAGGGATGCAAAGAAATATTTGTGACACATCATACAGATCATGCAGTATCACATAAGTAAGATTGACAAGACAGAATGATAGCAATTTACAGGTTACACAACATTTAAGAAGAGCATATTGAGGATTGAGCCAAAAGTTCTGCTTATTATGGTGAGTATATATATGCTTTGCCTCTACTTTTAAAAGGCCCTTGTGTTATTGGCTGTTTTGAACTCTTAGAAATTAGTTTGTCTCCATAAAGATCCATAATAAGCCAATTGAAAAGGCCATACTAGAGAAGTAGTCTTCACTGGGAAAGAAAAGTCCTGTCAGGTAATCAATCTTAGATTTAATATTTACAATAGCTATGAAGAAATCACATCTTAATTATTAAAAAAAACTGGCCTCCAAAGTTTCATTTTTAAAATTATGATTTCATTTTCTTAGATAACTTAAAACTGGTTGAAAAAGTTCTATGTTCACTGATTTCAAAAAATACATAATTGAGTTGCAATTTATTTTCATTATTCATAGAAAATAAGATTTTGAGTCTTCAGTGAATTTGTCAGTATACTATTAGTCATCAAAGCATTTTGACTAGCTAATAAGATTTGTTGCCATGGTGGTGGAGATGGTGGTGGTGGTTTGGGTTTTATGTCTACCTGTTTGTTGTTTTGCTTTTTGTTTTTACTTTGATTTTCTCCCTAAAACTTAAAAATAATTCACTGTTGCTTTACATTCCATACCAGCATAAAAATAATTGATGACACTGGAAACACAATTGAGATCTCCTAAGGGAAGTCCCTTAGAAGTAGCATGGCATAGGACCTGTTATGTGGCTAATATTTAACAAATATTTGCTAAATATTGTTGAAAAATAATGCATTCTACTATATTTGGAGATTCAATTGATTAAAACCTATTTAAAATTTTATGATTGAATCATGATTTTAAAAAGAATATCAGGGTCTGAAGGGTTTGTTGTTTTGTTTTGCTGAGGAAGTTTCACCCTAATCTAACATCTGTTGCCAATTTTCCTCTTTTTTTTTTTCTTGAGGAAGATTAGCCCTGAACTAACATCTGTGCCAGTCTTCCCCTATTTCCTACGGGGGTCACCACCACAGCATGGCTGATGAGTGGTGTAGGTCTGTGCCTGGGATCTGAACCCGTGAACCTGGGCCGCTGAAGTAGAGTGCACTAGAATCCTACCACAATGCCATGGGACTGGCCCCTGAAGGTTTTTTTTTTATAGCCAAGATTGTTTTACTCCTATCTAGATTAACTATGCATCCATTTCTACTTCCATGACTCTTTGATCAGCCAGCCTGAGTTTCCTCAAAGCAGAACCTGGGATGAAAATCTGATTCCAGTTAGCAGGTCAAAAACCAGGGAAAGGAGACCTTAAAGGAAGGAAGGCAAATAGAGGACTTTTTTCCTGAGCTAGTGATCACTATGGGAGACTAGCTCTTGATTGTTTTTATCCTTCTGAAGAATCATATAAAATGCATCTCAAAATTGTATGCAATAAAAACTAAAAGTGGAAAAATCTATTCCTCGAATTACTTTCCAGCTAATTGTGGGTTGTCCCCCTGTGATAATGACACCACGTTTCTATTTTGCACATTTATGTGTGCCAAGGGAGTGCACTCCACTTTATGAACCGTGATGTGGCATCAGAGAAGCTTTGTGAGGAAGAAATGATGGCATGTACTTGAATCCTTTTAAACAAAAACTAATAAAATTTTGCACAGAAAAGTATGCCCTTTATCTGTGGTTGTACATTGAGTCTGAAAAGATGTGAGGTAACCAACAATGAAAGTTTAACACAGTCCATCCTTTGTTCAGATATGCTTCTGCTCTCCATTAAATCCAACCAATCACAACATACTCAAGGTGGTGGCAAGCCACAATCTCTACACAACAATTAACAAGCTGCAGCCTCTGCTTTGACAACTGGCCCTGAATGTGTTGTTGATGTTATCCTCCCACTCCTCCTCCACTCATCATTGATTTCCTTTACAGTCAATCAACACTTTAGTTAGTCCATGGGGAATGGCCCAGACCTTCTCCCTGAGGTCAATGACCCCTGAGTCACCTTGCTTTTGTTAAGCTTTGGTTTCTGCAATTGCCTACTCACAATTTTCACCAGATGTGGAAGTCCCAAAATAATTCATGTTAATCTTCTCTTCCCATTGTTTAGCAATTTAATCCAGTTTCTCATAATTTTAAGGAAAGATTGCATGTACCAGTATCATCCTCCTTTCATTTTCTTCATACTCACTGGTATGAGGAGCCCAATGTCATTAGGTATAAGTTAGAACCTCAAGTTTAGTAAAACTTTAATCTTTCAGCTGGTGGAAATTTTCCTCCAGGGAATCAGGACCTCCAGTCTAGCACAGGTAATGTTTACCAGGATAGGAGGTAAAATTTGTAATTGGGTCAAAGGAAGTGATTTCCATTGATTCCCTAACCCATAGCTTTGGGAAACCTAGCACCATATACTGTCTATTAATTCAATAAATATACTGCCTTCTGGAGGATAGCATCCCAACCATGCAGGATGTTGTTCCCAAGCTGGTACCTTAGGTGAGCTTCTAGTAGGTCTTTAATCATTCTATTGGACCAGAAGATTCCAGTCTATGAAATATGGTGTGACCAGTAGATTCCCTGGTCCTTCACCTATGGATATCTTGGTGTAAGACAATTTTGTGAGGAATCTCGTGGCTATAAATAGCAATTCTGCAAATCCTCTATTGGTGGTACAGGCAAAGGTGCTGCTTACTGAAAAGGAGAAAAGGCAAATCCATTCTGCTAATTAAAAAAAGGAATCCATGGATATCTCTAGGTTAGGCCACTCACCTTTCCATAAAAATTAAACAGTCAAGAATACTGTCCACTGATCTGCAAGCTAAAAAGATTTTCCTTCACTATTATTGTTTAGATCCACCCCAGGTGTGGCTTCAACGTGGCAGCTGTTCATTTCAGCTTACTCTAACATGGCAACCTGACCCATCTGTCAGCTGGGTCTGAGTATTTTTCCTTATTCATCAGTTGCCATAGTGAAACTTCATGAGAGTGGGCATCAGTGCAACAGAGCTGGATGACATGGTAGACCAGGCCACTTGTTCATGCAGTTTGCTTGTGCTTTCTTTATACATGAAGCCCTGATCTCAAAAGTAGCATTTCCATCATATCGTGGATCCTTGTATCTGATAATACCTTCTTGATGATGGTCAGCTCCATTCACGCGTTCATTTGAGGCCACATGATCAGAAGCTCCGTGTCTATTAGAGTCCAGTAGCATATGAGGATCTGCTTTTAAAATACTGAATAGTTCTCTACTATAGGAGATATAGCTTTTCTCACAGTCTCAGGAGTCTTCACTATGAATCTTTTATTGTACCTTGTGATAAAATCTATATAATGACCTTATCTACAGTCAATATCTCTAACATCATTGGATTGGTTGGCTCACATGGTCCAAGCAATAGTGCAAATTTCCCCAGAGCCTTGACCTCCTACAGAGTCCTCTCTTGCATTATGTACAAATCAGAACTGGCAACATTCTGATTTGCTTGATAAATGGGTTCAAACAGTTATTTCCAAGAATGGTATATACTTCCTCCACAATTGAAAGAGGTCCAGCAAGGATGAGTGCTTCTTTCTACACAAGGGAGCACAAGGTAAAACAATTCATCCTCTCTCCACATGGGAGACTATAACTTGCCATGCATAATCTGACTTCCTAGCTCTACCAATGTGGCCAACCTCTGAATCTTCTGAGGGTTTACCTCACAATTAAGTTATTCAGCTTAAATCATCACTTTCTGGTCAACCAGTACAATAAGCATGATGCCATCATTTTAATGACAGTAAGGAGCGGTGAGACAGTCTGCAAAATATAAAAATAATCAAGGCCCTTGTGTTATATATTATGAGCACAGAAGATTTAAGAAGTCTTCAGAAGAGAGATTGGAGGTGTCTGACCCTTCCCGAGTAAAATATAACAGCCTTGATAGTTCATATCGACAAAGTTTAAGACGCGGCTCTGCTCATTTTTTTTTTCTAGTCTGTTTTCTCTCTTTTATTCAAATTGGAAAATTTCTACTGTTATGTCTTCAAATTCACTGTGTTTGGAGACTTTTATTTTATTGAGCAAAAATATATTTTCCAAAGACTTCTACTAATTACACTGGCTTCTATACTTTAAAACTATTCCTTCAGTCATCAATTGCACTACGTACTAGTCTCTTTTTGGGCGGGGGGAGGAGCCAAAATATGTGATAATATTTTAACAATTTTTTGTATCATTCCTTGTTTATTCTCACTCCGGGCCTGTGCCTTCTCTATTTTGTGGCATTTTTTCCCCCTTCTCTTGCCTTTTTTTCACCTGTAGATAACCCACAGGGCTCAGTTCTTACTTCACGATTACTTCCATTCTCAATGACTAGTTCATTTCATGCCCATGGCTTGTACCACCAGCTCTATCATGATTTACCACAATCTTCATGGAAGCTCATGAACTGCATTTTCAACAACCAGTTAGACATTACCCTCTAGTTGTTCAACAAACAAAAGATATGAAAAATAAACATACTATATCATATTACATCACAATTTTCTTCACCAATTAAGTCAGAAGGCTAGGAAGTGTCTGAATGGTCACTTTTGTCCCTGAGTGTGCACATTCAGTAACAAGTCCCTCTTCTGCTCAAATTCCTGTGAGAATTCAGGGCTTCTTACTCACCAAAGTATAAAATTCTACTGTTTAGCATGACATACAAATCTCTTATGACTCAAATTACCTTTATAGTGTCATTTGTTTCTCAGCCAAAATCATCTTGACCATAAAAAGTAAAAGTTGTTGTACTCGCTCTTTGGTTGAGATTTCTGTTTTAATCTTGCAGCATCCTCTAACTTAAGTCTCCTCCAGAAAACCAGTTCTGAAGTCAAGTACTTCTGCCTGGGGACACATATCACCTGGTGATAGCTACACATTTTTCTGAGTTTAAGTACTTTTCAGATATATTCTTTGTAGACTTCTGGAGACCACTCTTTTTGCACCAGAAAATCTCAGGGCTAATGTTTGCCTGACATGAAACTGGGCTTGCTAAGCTTAGAGGACATTCATTCTCGACTGTTCAGCTGAACTTTCCCTTTCTGGACAGGTGGTGCTCCCTTGCCTCACCTGACTCATTTCTCTTCCCTTATTCCACAAAAATTGTGCTGCTCTTATCCCCTTGTCTACTTCTTCATAACTCAACATCTACCCTATTGCTGGATTCTGAATATAAACAAGTTGTAAACCTACTGTAATTTTAAACAAATGCCATGATTGAAACTAAGTGTACTTTATTAAATGTATCAGGATGTTTTATCTCCTGTAATCATATTTTAGTAAAGTTATACACTTAAAAATGCATTTAATCTATGCTACATTTTGGCTATAGACAGATGTGTGTATATTTGTACACATATATTTCGATTTATAAAAATATTCTATATTTTATAAATATTATGAAGAAGCATAAGAATCACTTGAAAATATGTAAACAAATTAGATTTTTTTCCTCATTCAAACTAGACATTCAGACTTCTGGTAGTAAATATATATTTTCTTTGAAAAGGGCATATATTAAGTGGTTAAGAAAGACAAGACCAAGATAGACTCAATCCCACCATATATTAAATATATTCTATTTCATAGGCAAAACCACTATTTATTTAGTATTGTTTGTGAATTGTGTTTATTAAAGCATTTTATTATTTTTAATGTCTTTGTTCAGCCTGGGCTTTTTCTCTATTTCTACGTTTTGGTAATTCAGCATGCCACTGTTCTTGCCAAGCAATTTATAGCAGGCCATATTGCTAGAGGTCATCATTCAATACATATTTTAAGTGCTTACACTTTCTCTTTGTAGTTACCCCCACTTCACCTCCTGAATACAATGTCTTACAGGAATGCTTTGGGATTTTATTTGTATTTATTCCCCATAAATCTTCAGCCTAGCAGTCTACTGAGCTGATAACCATCTTTTTATTGCCTACAGATTGGCTGGCTTCCAGTACTCATTGTTAGTGATTCTGTTTAGTCTTTTTATGTGATTTACTTAATAGTATAATTTTTTAAGGACCTGCTGAACACTGCTGTTTATGACGCTTCTCTTAATCAAACTATTGCAAGAATCCAAGAAGATATGTTTGAAAGATCAGAAACAGAAGTGTGAGAATAAGCCAAATGAAAATAAAAGTGTGTTGTTTAGACAAAGTAGTAATTCTGAGGAAATAAGATAATTTTGGTCATAGCTAAGTAAATAAACGACACATAATGGTATTGTTATTTGAGAAAGTGCTTTCTCTATCTCTGTCCATATCCTTAAATCCTCTTCATGGGAAATATTTCCTTTTTTTCTCTGATTTATGTTTCTGGTCTTTTACTCAGTTTTCACAGGCTGAACATTATGAATTCGTGTCATTTTTACATACCAGAACCCATTTACATTGAAAGAAAACAGTTGAGTCAAGTGTTGTGAAATATTTTGAGATAATTTCATTTAACACATCAGAAATTTTCTTCTATGCTGTCTATCCCAACTTCTGTTTTATTTTAATATATCTTTACTATTTGACAGAAACAGCTATTTAACATAATATTCCAACTAATATATTTTTTAAAACTCAGAATTTATATTCTTATGATTATTCTCTATTTGTTCAATGTGCTTATCTTAACTTTTGCTAAGTTATTCAAATAATTACATGAAAAACAATACTGTTGTTTAACATGGTTGACAGGTTCATCTTTAGCACATAAAAATGGGGTGGTTGGAGTTCAGTATTCTGTGAAATAGATGAAATATTACTCCCACATGACTAGAATGGACAAGTGTAAAATTAAAGGCTTGCATAACTTCCCGGAGTAGAAAAAGATTTAGAAACAAAAGACTCAAATGGTAATTATCAAAACACAAAACACTTCATTAATTACAAAGAAATAATAAAATTTTTAAAATGATGAAATCTGGAAAGTGATGAGAGAGAAAGTGGGAGATGTTTGCTTTCATCTCTTTAGCTTACGTATGTATTATGGAAGAAAAAGAAAACTATAAGAACCTGGGAAATAATTTTCATTTCTTATCATAATCACTTGACTTCGAAGGCCCTGTTGCAATATAAATGTTGATGACTAAATCCATGTGGGTTATAAAACCTCATTAAAAGGTCATTATTATTTTTAGTTTTTATTCCACATTCAATATCTTTTTGATAGGTAATGATACAACTGTTGACTTATTTGCCTAAAAATTTGTAATCTCTATTAAAATGTCGGCTGCTAATAACCCTATAGTATAAATACTATGAAATAAAGTTATACAGTTTATCATCTAGTTTAACAATAGATAATACTATTGATTAAATAAATATCTGGATACTATGATATAAAAACTTTGGTCAAAGTATTGTTTCCACAATTTAATCACCATATTTTGTCAACTATAAAAATTTAGATAAGCAGTATTGTTAAGATATATCAAATTAAAATATTTATTCTATGAATTACTTAGTACTGAAAATCTCAAATTAGTAAACAGCAATATAGTATATGAACAAATGCTTCAGAATTATTGGTACACAGGAAAATTAAGATGCACAATGAATATGTAAGGGCTTTAACTCATTGGAGGAGACAATCACGTGTGCTACTTTATTAATCATGTTCTATCTAAATGTTCACTTTAAAAAAGTAAATTATATTTGTTTATTGATATATTTCTGCATCTGGTGGGTGAATGAGAGAGAGAGAGACAGAGAGAGATGGAGAGAGAGGGAAAGGAAAAGGATATCACTTTATGAAATTTTATAACCAAACACTAGGTATATAATTTTGGTGAATAAAACACAATGTTATGGAGCTGATATTCTATATGTAAGCATGTACGTATGTGAAATTTGTATATGTATATGTTATATTCATGCTACCATATCTAGAATTTCATTCAACAATCAAAGATCTTAATAAAATGCAGTTCTCTGTAACTTTGTATGTAAATTTTTTAAATTTCAGATATACATGAACATTATCTGGACATTAATTCTATCCGTATATGAAATCTAACCCATTTTGATGTATTTAATGCTTGCTTTTTTAAAGATATGTAGCTGATTCTGATGAATCTTTTAAACAAAGTCAGATCAATTTGGCAGAGGATTGGCAAAGGAGCAGGCTAACTGTTTCCATTGCACATGTTTGACTTTGGCCTTGCCTATAAAGTATGTATTTATTCAAGATTTTCATCAGTTTAGTTGTTTACATTGCACATATCACTGAGAGTTTAATTTTAACTTTCATTTGAAGTCTCGATTGCTACTGCTTGCCACATACCTGGTAAGTAATATAATTAAAAATATGAAACTGCCCCCATATGTATAAAGAGTTAATCAAAAATTTCAAACCTAAGAAAGTTTATGTGACATATTCATGCATCATGAAGGGTGTGAACTCAAGTGTGTGTAAATCCCTATTCCCTGAGATAATGGCCTGCAAACCCAGCTGCCTCCACCTCCCTGAACTTTCATTTCGGACACTTCACCCCACCAAAATCGCTGCGCCCTGCTTAGCTTTCCATTCCCTACAAAATGTCCAGAAATTGCTTCCAGCCTGAGACCCTGATATTCCCTCATTTCTTTGCCTTTACTCAGGGATCACAGTCCTGCATGTGTATTAACAAATAGTTGAACACAGTTGGTTCACATGTTTTACAAATGTCTTAGTGACTTGTTTATAGTGAAAGAATAACTCTAGTTTTCATTGTGAAAAGAAATGGAGTTATAATAATATAGTTCTTAGTTTAAAAAACATAATATTATAAGTAAGTACAAGATTACATAAAGATATAGTCTGTCTCTCTCTCCATGTAATTATATACATGCATAAAATACGTATGATTATATATGTATTCTATATATATATATATATATCTCATCTTGGTGAATAAGATATATATATCTTATTCTTATATTCTATTTATCTAGCTAGCTAGCTAAAGAAAATCAGGCCAATAGTTACCTTTGTGCATAGAGATAATGGAAGAGATGGGATACTTCCATTCAGTACAGGATTCTTCAAAGGTACATACAGTGTTTTCTTTCTTAACTGGATTTTGAGTGAATAAGTTTTACAATATCATAATCCTTTATATCTTGCCTACATTTTTATAAATTCATAGTTAATAAAAATATTTTAGAAAGAAAAAATTACCAGATATTTTACCATTTTTTATCAAAGCTCACTATGTTTATGAAGCATCTAACTCAGGTATTTTTAACATTGCTGTCCAAATGAAATAAGGAATTTTTGACATAGTGAATAAGAATTAAATAATAGGTGTTTAGAAGAAAGATGGGAGGAAATGCGTGGGTTGTTCTCGAAAGGCAACGTAGCACAATGATGTTTGCACTCTGGAATCTAATAAATGTATATCCAATTCTGGTTCTCTAACTTTCTAGCTGTATTCTTCTAGAAAACTTGCATAACCTCTCCAAGCCTTAGGTCCCCATTGTACAGTCTATATAGAAATCATACTTATTTCAAAATATACACAGGGGTATGAAATAAGTAGTTCATTTATAATAGGTTGACACAGAGTTTGCCCCAGAGTAAATGTTTAATAAAATATTAGCTATTATAATTTCTACAATTCTGTTCAACACCACTGGTATTCATTGACATCGTATCTAAAATACTATTACATCTTTTCTTTTGTTAGGCAATTTTTTCTATTAAATTCAATAATATGATTTCACTTAAAAGTAAATTTCAAAGAGATGGCATAGATCTTTTTCTGTTCTTATATCATTAGATTATATATGGTAACATTTCAAGCTTGTTAGTATTGACAGTATTTCTAGAATAGAGGGCAAGGTTAAAAGATGCATTCCCATTTTGACTTTGAAAGCACAAAGATTAATGTGTTGCTGAATTTAATATTACTCTTGAGACTGGCATGCATAATTTTCCATCTTGGGTTCACCAAGAACCCCTGGTGATGGTGGATAGTTGAGCCCGTGCTACCAAACTAGCATCTGTTTCCTCTGAAGTGGTTTCTTGTGCATTAGCACAAGAGGTAGAATGTAATGAATATAGAAGTTTTGTCTGTTTTTAGAATCATTAAAATCTATCAGTGGTTTTGAGGCAAAGGACTGTAGAATTCTGGAGACAGAAATGTATAGTTTGAAAGTTTGTAATTTGGAAGCATCCACAGACAATGAGTAAGAATGTGTGGCTGTGTTTAGGGGCTGGCCCGGTGGTTTAGTGGTTAAGTTTGTGCACTCCACTTCAGCGGCCTGGGGTTCGCCGGTTCAGATCCCTAGCGCAGACTGATGCACAGCTTGTCAGCCATGCTGTGGTGGCATCCCATATAAAGTAGAGGAAGATGGGCATGGATGTTAGCTCAGGGCTAATCTTCCTCACACACAAAAATTAATTAATTAATTAAAAGTTTAAAAAAATAATGTGTGGTTGTGTTTAAATAAAACTTTATTTACAAAAATAGCAAACTAGATGGCCATAGTTTGCCATTCCCTCTTCTGGGGTCTTTACAGATACTAGCTCATCTAAACTTCATAAGGTTAAAGTGCCCGAGTTAGAATTCAAAGCCAGTTGATCTGCTGCAAGATCTGTGCTACACTCCTCATGCTAGGGCATGCTGGGTCCTCCTCTTCCTTCCCTGATGCTCCCTCTAATGTCCTATGGTTTCTTCATTATTCTCCATCTCTTTCTCTGTATGTGGAATCCTAGATATCCATTCCTCTTCTACATATGGGCTCTCCACGTCAGTGAAATATATCCCCTTCTCACACTTCTTTTTATTCCCCATCATATTTCTTTCACCATTTTAATATTTCCTGA
This sequence comes from Tapirus indicus, assembly GCA_031878705.1. Taxonomy (NCBI): domain Eukaryota; kingdom Metazoa; phylum Chordata; class Mammalia; order Perissodactyla; family Tapiridae; genus Tapirus; species Tapirus indicus. Next base: position 132,649,069 of record CM062919.1, on the reverse strand, counting down.
GGTTTTATGAAAAGTAAGTATTTATAATTTTAAAAATAGTCAAATTGAAAGATTTTCTTCATAAAAGGTAATTTTTATATAATGTTTCTTTAAAAACATTGAACAATAAATTTTCCCCCTAAGTCAAGTACCCATTTGTTTCATTATAAATATATAATAAATACCAAGTATTGGGACAGCCAGGTCATATGGTATTACTATTTTTAATTTTTTGAGAATTCTCCATACTGTTTTCCATAGTGGCTGCACCAGTTTGCATTTCCACCAGCAGTTCCCTTTTCTCCACATCCTCTCCAACATTTGTTATTTCTTTGTGTTGGTAATTATAGCCATTACTCACAATAGCCAAGACATGGAAGCAACCCAAGTACCCATCAACTGATGAACAGATAAAGAAGATATGGTAATATATATATATGCAATGGAATACTACTCAGCCATAAAAAGACAAAATCATCCCATTTGCAACAACATGGATGGACCTTGAGGGTAGTATGTTAAGTGAAATAAGCCAGAGAAAGACAAGCACTCACTCATAAGTGGAAGATAAACACATGGACAAAGAGAACAGATTAGTGGTTACCAGGGGAAAGGGGTGGTAGGGTGAGCAAAAGGGTTAAAGGAGCACATATATATGGTGATGGGTAAAAATTAGACTATTGGTGGTGAGCACAACGCAGTCTATACAGAAACTGATAGATAATAATGTATACCTGAAATTTCACAAGGTTATAAACCATAATGACCTCCATAAAACAAAAGAAAGAAAACAACAACTAAATACATCTATAAAAAACAAACAAAAACAACAAAAGTTTTAGAATTTCAACTGCAACTGACACTGGCATTATGAAAAATATTTATTTGATGAAGTAATATTTCCTTATACTAAAACATTATTTTTTTAGTCTTAAAAAAAAGTTGAAAACAGAACCAATTTAAATGGGAAGTTTAAAAAAAAAGTTACAATTGAAAACTGTGCCCAAGGAAAGACGTGAATTTTTCCTTCAGTATACAGAGTTATTCATTAACAGCTAAAATGTACTGATAAACAGATCTATGAGAAGAAAACAATGGAATAGACATTTTCTGATTTACACATGCAAAATTATTAGGTAATATGAATCCTAGAAGAAGTGAAACAACTTTTAAAACAGATGAACACATATTTCTGAAATATACTTCAAAATTTTGAAAGCAGCACTTGTCCATCCTTCAAAAAGTACCTCAAATAAATTTTAGAAACTACTGCTATATGCTGAAGTGTTTTGTAACAGGATTAGGACTATCTTTCAGTGTTAAAACACCCTAAAAAGATATATTTAACTACGTTTTTAAAACAATGTGGGAGGAAAATTAAAATCTCTTTCAACTTTACTTTAGAATTATTGGCTGCTAAGACAGTTTCAACTGTTTCATTTACTTGTTTTGGGAATGAACTTACAGTTTTATATCCCTAAATTCTGTGTGCACGCTTAAGATGCTTGAATAGCTTTCCTCTTCCAAAAACTTCTGCTTAGATACAGGACCTCCACAGATGCCTATACTGAGTTTTCATTTATTCCCAATTAAAACTCACCTTTCACATCCACTTATCTATTTATGTGTCCATGGAGAGAGTATTATGAGAAGATCGATAGGAGAATATAAGTTCCAGGAGGACAGAAACTATGTTCTAATTATGCTATATCACCAATACCTAGAACAATACCAGAAATATTGTAGGCATTTATGGAAAAAAGAAAGGAAGGAAGGAGGAGAGAAAGGAATGAAGGAAGGAACTTGACCCTGTTACATTTCTTTTTAAAAGCTAATTAATTACCTTATATTTTTCTGTAATTTGAAGCCACCTAAATCATATTTTTTAGAAAACTTTTAGGTAACTTCAACTGACTTTAATAGATTTCCCAATTTTTGAATTTAATTAAACTATTTGTTTAAAAAGAATCTATGTTCCAGATATGTCACTTTCTCTTACAGATTCAGCAATGTACAAAATACAAACTTTTGTTTTTAGACACTCAGAATGTATAGGTTTGTAAGACTTTGAAAATTAAAGTTCACTCCTGATGTATAGGTCTTTTTACATTAACTAACAATTTGATTTTGAAAGCAGATAGCTTTTTAGAAAATGTGTCTCTACTATACATACACATCAGTTTGATTAAATCAATACAAAGTACAGTTGAATTTAGTAAGTTTTTGAATATAATCATAAAGACAATTTTAGTAAACCTCTCTCATTTTTCTACCAATGTGTCAATGTGTGTGTTATTTGGGTTCTCCAGAGAAACAGAACCAGTAGGAGATAGACAGATTAGATGATAGATAGATAGATAGATAGATAGATAGATAGATAGATAGATAGGTAGATAGGTAGATAGATAGATAGAGACTTTTTATAAGGAATTGGCTCACGTGATTACGGAGTAAAGGCTGGCAAGTCCAAAATCCACAAAGCCTACATCCTAGTTTGAGCCAAAAGACCAAAAGCTGTTGTAGAAGCAGGAAGATGTGATGTTCCGTTTGAAAGCCCTCCAGCAGAAGAATTCTCTCTTACTCAGCGGGCAGTCAGTCTTTTGTTCTATTCAGACCTTAAACTGATTTAATGAGGCTTCCACGCTTTAGGGAGGGCAATCTGGTTTACTCAGTCTACTGATTTAAATATTAATCTCATCCAAAAACACCCTCACAGAAATGTCCAGAATAATGTTTGGCCAAATATCTGGACACCCCATGGCACAGTCCAGCTGACACATAAAATTAATAATCACAAGATCGAAGTAAGACTGGTTTTTAAATTGCATGCTCTGCTCCAAACATTGTTGAACACTGACACTTCTGATGGGGTCTAATTTTGTTTTTCAGATTTCTGCCATACAGGACTTAATTTATGAACCTCTTAGAAGTCTCTTGGGTTCATCTGTCCTCTAGGTCTTGACTGCTTGCTAAGTGGAGAGTCTAGTGACCTACTTTGTCTTCTAGTCTCTTATTACCACTTCATTGGCCTTTCCTACATGTTGCCACTTTCCATTCATGGGTCGGATTCTTAGGAACTCTAGTGTCGCAAACTGCCCCAAATTAACCCACAGAGTCTGTGACTTCCCCAGTGTCAGTCTGTAAGGGCTCACGATCCATCCAGGAAGGGTGGGTTAACAACATGAGAGAAAAACTTTGACCAGGAATAAGAGGCAAGAGATCAGAAGGAACCAGCATAAAAATGAGTTGCTCTTTTTTGTTTACAGGCCCCTGTCCACAGCAGGGAGCTACCTTCTATTTGGAAGTCAGCATATGATATTCTGTTGGGTCCTTTTAGAGAATCGTCTGATCAGGAAACAACATGCGATTACACAAACGTAGCTTCCAATAATGAACTGGATGGCTTAAAAACTTGTGAGGCATGAAATCAGGTGGAAGAAGTCAAACTCCATCACATGATGGAAGTGATCTCTCCAGGATAGGTCTTGAGAAGTCCAGAAGGCAAGAGTAAATTGCCCAAGCAGATAGCTCAGACCCCACATAGCATTCCTCTATTGTACTGATGCCTTTCCTTCTACTTATGACCTAATGGATGAATGGGTTTCCTAGCTAACGGATAAGAAAAAGATTCAGGTCAACTTTTCAGACCATTCAGTATGATATGCTGGTTCTAGCTGCAAAAGGACTGCTGTTGCATTACAACTCCACTCACAGGGAGGCATGAAGGGCAGTGATGACGGAAATCATTGAGGTTGGCAGATCTGCTAATATTACCCTTGGACATACACTTTGTATGGGAAAAGACTAAGTTACAGATATTTAGTGACTCCTGCTTATCAGCAGCCAGCAGCAGAGACTGACTCAGAACTCTGACTCAGAACCCACTATTTCTAGAAAAGACAACATCATACCCTGATAGCAGTAATTTATATTGGACAGTTTTCTCCATAAAGAGGAAGCAAGCTATCTTTATTGTAATGGATACACACAATGAATATGGGTTTGACTCAGCCTTTCCCATATCCAAGAGCTTACAGAGATCCATTGAGATGTTATCCCATACAATATTATCACATACTAAAGAATCATTTTACAGCACAAAAGAATTGCAATTAATGAACTCCTCACTATGAAATTCTCTAGTCACACCACATAACACATCATCAGGTGTAGTCTGCCAAAAAAATAGTGGAATAATGTTTGAAAGGTTTATATAAAATGACAGACTGGAATATTGACTTGTAAATTGTAATACTGTCCTCTTGTAATACAAGAATTGAAAAATCAGATGATTGAAGCAAGATTTTTTTCCTCTCTCCATCACAGGAATGAGTGGCTTGAACAATTGGAACTTCCCATCCTCACAATCCTAGACTGTGACAGATAAGACATCCTCATTCCCAGCAGGGAAATACTTTCACTAGGTGACATCCTAGTGGGACTAGAAAGGAATCCATTGAAGTAGAAGCTGAGACTATCATCTGATGCTCAATGCTATCCTTGGCCTCACTGTCAATACCATCCCCTGGAAACTGGCTTTTATTTCAACCCCAGCAGGGCAACCAAAAATTAGATACACCAAAAGTAGTATCTTCAGCCAATTCTAATTTGGAATCTCTGGTGATGTCCCTTGTAACCCTAGTCTGTCATAATTATATCTTAATATATTGAAATCTATGGAAAAAATAGGAAAGTTTACCACCATCAAAATGCCCTATCTAAAGTGGTGGATAAATGAAATAGAAAGAAATTCAAATTATATATCTATATCTATATGTATATAGGTATATATGTTACTTGAAAAGAACATAAATATGAGGGGAGATTATAATTCTCATTCCTGAAATTGGTCACCAAGTTAATGTCTATAACTCCCCTCCTCAAAAATCATTTCCATGTTGGGGCCGGCCCGGTGACATAGTGGTTAAGTTCGCCCACTTCTCTCTGGCGGCCGGGGTTCGCAGGTTCGGATCCTGATATGAACCAATGCACCACTTGTCAGCCATGCCGTGGCAGCGTCCCATATAAAGTAGAGCAGGATGAGCACAGATGTTAGCCCGGGGCCAGTCTTCCTCAGCAAAAAAGAGGAGGATTGGCGATGGATGTTAGCTCAGGGCTGGTCTTCCTCACACACACACACAAAAATCATTTCCACATTCACTTTGTCTTCAGTTGGTACTTTAGCTTGTCTGCATCACATTCCAATTAAAAATGAAACTATTTTTGAGGGATTTGAATCATATAGCTCTACATTATTCTATGTATTCTAACTTGAACTTTCTTCCCTGGTCATAAAGAGGCATTTCATTAAATAGACTGAATTCCATCTAATCCCCTCTCTGGCACTCTCTGAGAGCAACAATTCTCTTTACTTTCAAAGTCAGGAAGAAATCCCTTACCAGAACAGTAACTGCATTATCTACCTGTTAACCCATTGGCATGAGGAGCCCAAACTTGCCAGTTGGCAGCCTCTGTATCCTGTTAAATGGAGTGATGGTTGTGTTTCCTGAAAAAAGTATCCCTAAATGTATGATTTTTTATGTAAAATATAGGGATTCTTTCCATGTTTAAAATTTTACAATAGTTCCACATCTTCAAATGTCCAGATAGCATTGGAGTTTTCCAATTTTTTTGTGTGTTGTTGTTATTTTTGTTTTTTATTCACTTATTTGAGTTTAATTTTGATTCAGGACTCAAATAATGCATTTGGACATTAAAAAGGATAGTAACCACTTAAATTTCTTTTAAATGTATCTATCTATCTATCAATCTACCTGTCTATCTATCTATCTATGTATTATGTATCATTTCTCTATCTCTCTCTCTGTCTTTCTTCTAGCAGATAAGGAATTTCAGCTAGTTGTAATATACCCCATATTGTGTGTGTGGGAAAAAAGTACCACTTATTTGTTGCTAATTTGTAGTACTTCTCATTCTTCATCACATTACTATACATTATTTCCATGTTTTTACTGTAACTTTGGAAATATAACCATTCTAATTGTATTTCATTCTACTTCTGGGTAATTGGGAATAAAGTAAGACCTTAGCCCATTGCCTTACTTTTTTACTTGAAAATAAAGTAAAAAGTATTGGTTAGAAGTAATGCTGTGTAGGATATCATAAAGTGGTGGACACAGATGGTGGCCCTGACGGAAGCATGGTAGACACATACATGTCTTATCCCTGGCAAGAATACACATGAAGGTCTATATGCTATAGGTCTGAATAGTTAGAAGTGACAAATCAAGTTAGAAGACATGTGACCTATCTTCTTGACAAAGATGCCTTCATAACAACCTGGAAAGCTAAGTCTAGGTATAAAATTCTCTGAGTTCCATGTCAGAACTCAATGGCACAGGCAGAGGTAGTTCCTAGGCTCCTTACCCGGTCCCCACTTGGCAGAGTGCCTTGTTTCTCTTTATTGCCTTCCTCCTTTTTGCACTGCTAATGACCATGCATACATGTGTTGATAACTCAGTTCTATTCTACCAAACAATGAAAATAAATAGTTGAAGGAAACTAATATATTCAGAATTGGTTATGTGTCTCACTGGCTCCAGCAAATCTAATTTTTAGTAAATTGGTTTCAAGAAATCTTTGGATTTATTTCTCAGAGCTTAAGAGTTGGTTGGACAGGTTGTCCATGATAAATATTCCTCAAGTGAAACTTCTTTCCCAAAATTTTGGATTTTACCTTCTTATATTTAATAAGCAACTTATGACCTCAGAACATCACAACGCTTAGTCTGCTAATGATTTAAGATTTAGCCATTTCTAAAAGTATATTCTTTCCTCTCTATTCTCAGAATTCATTTGTATCCCTATTACCAAGATTTTTTTTATGGCTCTACCTTAGTTAATTGTGAATACTTTTTGAATGGCCTTCTCCTTCCTGATTTCATTTTCTTATCATTTTATCACCACAACCCTCCTCTTACACACACATTTGGGATATGGCTCACTTTAATTGGTATAGATATAGTGGGTAAGAGTCATTAGTACAGGAGGAGAAATGAGTTCACCTTACAAGACAACATCCTGAGTAAGGATTATCTATTACCACTGCTTCCTTTCCAAATTTGCTTTTGGCCAAAGTTACACACTCTTCAAGCAAGAAAATAACTTCCTCATAAGAAAGAGAAGATTTTGTCTCAACTAACAAGGAAGGCTTGGTGGGAGCTGGTGTCTTTTTGTTTTTTTGTTCTAAATTCTGTGTCCTGACACCATCTCTGTTTCACTTCTCAAGATCTCACTCTTTTTTGTAACAATGAAGAGGAAAGTCTGTCAGTTTTCAGACTATATCTTGAATATTAGGATAAAATATCTTTAGGGATTTAACTTCCTGTTTTTATGATGTGCAGTATTATAAACAATAGCTAATCCAACTCAAGTTATTGTATTTTTCTTGTTCTTCATACTGTTATAGCATAACAGCCATTCTATATTGAAAACTTAATTCTCAATGAGAATTTCATTCTACGTGACAGTAGGTGAAAAGGGAATTAATCATTTTCTACTTCAGGCCATGGCTGCCAGATTCCTATTCCTTAACAATAAGCAGACTTTCCATTTGCCCCAACAAAACCACTCCCAAACTCCCCAACCACCTTCTCTTAGCCCCTCCATTATTCAGTCATGGTAGCAATTCCTGAATTAGTCTTTCACAGTCCCAAATAATAGAAATCTATGAAGCTCCATTTAAGTATAAAAGGGATTTGATAAAAGCTTATCAAATAGATAACTAAATTAACAAAGACTAGAGAATCAGATACAGAAAATCTTCAAGAAGGGAAGAAATTGACCAGAGCCACACAAAATCTGCCATATTCAAAACTACCAGCAAAATCATGCCCATAGACCTCATCCAGTGAGAAGTCAGCTCTTACTTTTCTGAACACTAGATACTAGATGTTGCCTTTGGTGACATGTTCTCCTCATTGTCATTGTGGTTCTAAGGTCCCTTGATTGGCTGCCACCATACCTTCATGAGAAAGGATTTTCCCATCATTCCTGAGTCTTTACCCAATTAACTCTTCATTCAAAGTTTAAAGTGGTAGTGCCTGTTAAGCAGAGTCTGTATCAATGAGCCTAGTCAAATGACTCTTTAGAATTATCAGCTTCCAGAATAGGACAATGTCCTCCTGCTCCCATGAAATTTCATAAGATAGGAAAAAATCATGAATAATATTGTGTTGGTTACATAGTAAGAAACCAAAAGATGTTGAATATTTACTATGTTCTACACACCTAGCTCCTCAACATCAGCCTACTCTAGTTTTACGAATAAGAAATGTTCCCATTGAACACAGGAAGACTATCTCCTCATATAATCATTTACTTATAATAAATAAAATCCATCCACTCACTCTGTTAATGTGCTTTATTCCTTTCTGCCCCACAGCATAAACAGAATTTCTTTTCTGTTACTGAAAGGACACCTCAATTTCAATTTAACAACATCCCTCAAGAAGCCTTCCTGGAAGCTCCAGCGAGAGCAGAGCAACCTGGTACATTTCCTCATAGCACTTGTACTTGTTCTTTTTAGTAGTTACAATATCAATTAAGGAATTGTGCAACCATTAATTTTATGTATATTGTACCTGCTAGACTATAAACTTCACTCTGTGTTGACTTCATCAAATAAAACAGTAAGTTACACATAATAGTAGTTCAATATATTTTTATTGAATAACTAAACAATATAGCATGAAGCTATGTATCACAACAGGGTTTGGCTTATACTTAATGTCTCTTGGCAAGTTTTGGATGATTTTACCCAAGAGTTTACTACAATTTGACAGAGTCCACTTTCTACTCCAGCAATTATAAATAGTTTTAGAATGAGAGAATGAAGGATCCAGGGCTCCAAATTATGACAAAGGAATACAGTTTTTGAAGTAATGGGGGAACTTAGAAATCTATCAACAACTAAAGAGAGACAAATTATTATACTTCTACAAAAAGGAGGCTTATTTCAAATATTTTAAATGCTATGGAGAATGAAAGTTATTTGAATAAATTTTGGAGAAGTAAAACAATATTTTATGATTTGAGTTTAAGGTACATATTGGAACTGTCTATACCCATGAATATTTTTGAGTGAAAAGCTTTATTCTCATTTTTGGGAGAAGCTGAAATAGAGCTAAGAGCTAAAGTTTTGGTGTTTTCCTACATTCTCTAACCTCTAAGAGAATCATGCTGACTGTGTGAATACAAAAAAAAAACAAACAAAAAACTTCCTTCCAATAAACATCACAAAGAATAAATGAGATATGTCCTAACATTAAATAACCTATATCTTATTTTGTTCTAAAGGAAGGAGAGGTAACATGTCAGCATTTATCTCAGTGTGATTCTGTGGGTGAATAAAATAGGAAATTCCAGATGCTCAAAAATTAAAACCCAATTGCCAACTTACTGAGAGTGTTTCATTTATAATTCTTGATGCATTTTTTTAGAATCATCATTTATTATGTTGGTAGATTTTTTAATAATTTGTTCCTTCATAAAATATCAAATTTAAATAAATAATGCTATTATTTGAAAGAAAGTGACAGAATAAACTCGGTCCTCTGTATTACTTTTCTCAGATAATATGCATCATGCATCTTCTTTATAAAACAAGTTGAGAAACTCTGAGAATATATTGAAAAATGCATAATGGAAAGGTAAAAGTGTGCAGTGAAGTGAGATATTAGCTAGCCATGATTAAATTCTTAATGAAGCTTTGTCACAAACCACCAGCTACAATATTTGTAATAAAAAAGGGATCTAACACACACTGCAATTGACCATGGATAGCTAAGTTTAATTTAATTAAGTTATTTATTTACTTCTTCAATAATATAATTTGATTTCATAGTCAGCCATCATTCCCTTCTAAATTCCAGTATATGAACTACCCCACTTAAAATAATGGGGAAAAATCTCAAAATATAAATTATCTCTAATAAAAATAATAAACTCAAATTAAATCTGATAGTTTTCTTATAAATTTGGCAAAAGCTGAATATTAAATGCATCAGATAAAATGATCAAGTATATAAGAACAATCCTTTAATACTGTTTAATTTGGTAGACTTTATATCTAAAAACTCAGCGATGAGCACACTTTGATATTTTGTGTCTCTTTAAAGATCAGTCTGTGATCCATTACAGTTTTTCCACATTTTCCCTGTTATCATTTACTTCTATATTTATAACTTTGAAGATCATGATATTGAAATAATTCTTTATAAATTTAGAGGAGAATTACATTTATTGATAAAACCTGCCATCATATCTCACAAGTATTGATGTTGCATTGAAGGTGTAACATTGATGTCAGTTCACAGATAAGTTATCCAAGATTCCTAATTCAACTTTAGTGCAATTTTATTACCATTGAATTATTTGAGAAAAACATTTGTAAATATTTGCAGAGATTCAATGGTACTATAATATCTGGTGTTCAACAAGTGTTATTAACTCTAGCTTCCATTTTAAGAATAAATTTTCTATCTGTACATTGAATCCAATACCTCCTACCTTTTTAGGCATTTTATATGGTTTCTCTCACTTTCTCACTCTTTCCCTTCCTCGTTGCCTATCCCTTACTTTCTCTTTCTCTCTCTTCCAGTCAACTTCTCTCTGTAAACTGATCCATTTCATCAACTTTAACATATCCAAGTTTTAACCAAAAAACTTAAAAAATTAAAACTCAAAACTTTGGTGACTTATTTCTTTCTCTCCCTTCATACATAAATTTTTGGAAAGATGTGTCTTCATCTTTTCAATTCCTTCCTATTTTCTTTCCATATCATTCAGGTCCATCTGTCACTCAAATGTTCTCATTAACCCAGTTCTCATAATGATTACAATAGCCTCCAAAATATCCAAAAGATATTTTTTCAGTGCTCACCTCATTTGACTACTTGACCACACTTAAAAACACTTTCTTTGATATCTGCACCAGTATGTTCATAGCATCATTATTCACAACAGTCAAGATATGGAAACAAGCTAAGTGTCCATTGACAGAGGAATGGATAAAAACGTTGTGATACCATGGAATTTTATTGAACCATAAAAAGAAGAAAATCCTGCCATTTGCAACAGCATGCATAGACCATGACAGTATTATGCTAAGTGAAATAAGTCAGACAGAGAAGGACAAATATTGTATGATCTCACTTATATATGAAATTAAAAAAAAATAAAGACAGAATAAGTCAAGATGGCAGTGTGGGTGGACTCTGAACTCACTTCCTCCCATGGACACAACAAGTTTGAAGTTACTCTTGGAACAATTACCCCTGATAAAGAACTGAAAACTGGACAAAGAGAATGCCCACAACAAGAGAGAGTCCTGACTGAAGTGGAAGAGGAAAAATATTCCTCTCTGGAAAGAAAAAAAAGCCACCTTAGCAAGCTGCAGCACTTCATGGCCTCCCAGGAACAATCTAAAGGTATGCAGCCTTCTCTGGAGGAGTGGGGGACCTGAGCAGGGGAGCATTAGTGCTGTAAGAATCTTTTGGTCCCAGAACAACCGAGATAAGTGGCATGGTGTCCGGTTTTGCTGGCTACTAACAGCAGGGGGAAATACTCCCAGAAAAGCTATCAGACATAAGGAAAGAAAAGCCAGCTCTTAAAGAGCTGAGGTACAAATTCACCTGTTTTGGAAAGCAACATAAAATCACCAGAAAGAAAGGTGTACAGTCCTTTGGTGAAAAGAAACTCACCTGATAGGCTCTGGGTGCATCTCTGTGAGAGGCTAGACCTCTCTATGTACTGAGACATTGGTGGCAGCCATTATTGTGACCTAGTATAGGCATGCTGATGCAGACACCAGCAGATGCCATTGGAGTTCTTTCACTGGCCTGCTAGCCCAGGGTCTCCCCCACATACTGGATCAGTGATTTAATCCAGCTCAGCCAGGGCAGGCAGCCTGCCCTAGAAGCTGTCCCCACCCAACAGCAGGCCATTAGGCAATAGGTGGGCCTGCATAGGCTGGGTGCCTGGATTGTCAGCGGCAGGGTGAGTGGGTCCACCTCTGTGAGGCAGAGCATGCATGAGGAGTGGGTGGTGTGTGGGCGGCATTAGTGGAGCATGTGGGGCCTCTGCAGTGGGGCTACTGGGTCCACTTCAGGGCATCAAGTCATGTGTATGGGGCAGGACTGTGTTGACAGTGTGTGGCCCTGTGGGTGGTGGGGCTTATCACCTTCAGAAGACTTATGCTTCTCAAACAGCCACATAGAGGATTGGCCTCACCTTCCAAAGCCTGAAGCAATTGGGTGCTCTAGTAGCTGGGGTCAGACCCACTCACCTGCAATCCTGAGAGAGCTGACAGGAGCTTTGTAAGCTGGAGGCCTACAATAATTGTAAGGCCCCGAGCCTAACAACCAGCAATGCTGAGGCCCTACTCACTTAACAGAAAAACCACAACAGGAATGTACTATTAGACTTTGCAGCCAACTGTGCTGGGCCCCCTACACCCAATAAAGTGACTGAAGTGTCCATAGCAGCCACACAGAGCTGAGCAATACAACCAGCTGGCCAGGGGGACAGCCCAGTCTCCCTGGGCACCTGCAGCAAAAGCAACACTGTCACAACAAAAAGACACACATAGCCCACTCAGGGGTCACTCCTGGAACATTTGGAACCTCTCCAAGATCAAGACATGTAGCTGACCTACCTGATACATAGATATAAGTACAGGGAAAGAGGCAAAATGAGGAGGCAAAGGAATACATTCCAAGTAAGAGAATAGGACAAAACCCCAGAAAAAGAACTAAATAAAACAGAAATGAGCAATCTATCTGACAGAGAGTTCAAGCAAAAAGTCATCAGGATGCTCACTGATCTTGGGAGAAGAATGGATGAACTCAGTGAGAACATCAAGAAAGAATTAGAAAATATGAAAAAGCACCAATCAGACATAAAGAGTAGAATACTGGAAATGAAAAATTCACAAGAAGGACCAAAAACCAGAGTAGATGGTACAGAAGAATGGATCAGTGAGCTGGACGAAAGATTGGAGGAAATCACCCAACCTGAACAGCTAAAAGAAGAAAGAATTAAAAAGAATGAGGACAATCTAAGGGGCCTCTGAGACAACATCAAGCCCACTAACATCCACATTATAGGTGTCCCAGAAGGAGAAGAAGGGTCAGGGAATCTATTTGAAGAAATAATAGCCGAAAACTTTCCTAGCCTAAGGAAGGAAACAGACATCCAGCTACAGGAAGCACAGAGAACACCAAAAAATATAAACCCAAAGAGACCCATACCAAGACACATCATAATTAAAATGTCCAGAATTAAAGATAAAGAGAGAATCTTAAAAGCTGCAAGAGAAAGGTAAAAAGTTACACACAAAGAAGGCTATCAGCTGACTTCTCAGCAGAAACCTTACAGGCTAGAAGAGAATGGCACAATATATTTAAAGTTCTTAAAGGAAAAAACCTACAGACAAGAATACTCTACCCAGCAAGGTTATCATTCAGAATGCAAGGACAGATAAAGAGTTTCCCAGACAAGCAAAAATTAAAGGAGTTTATCACCAAGAAACCAGTCCTACAAGAAATGCTAAAGGGACTTATTTAAGGGGGAAAGACCAAAAATAGGAAAAAATTATCTATTTCCATGATAAGGGGGTATTGGCTAGACACACACAAAAGAAGTTCGATATGATATCAAAAACATAAAAAATGGGAGGAGGGAAGTAAAAAAGTAGAGCTTTTAGAAAGCGGTCAAACAAAAGAGACCATCAACTTAATTTAGATTGCTATACATGTAGGTTATTATATATGAAGCTCATGGTAATCACAAACCAGAAACCTATAATACATACACAAAAAACTAAGAGAAATGAATCCAAAAATAATACTAAAGAAAGCCATCAAACCACAAGGGAAGAGAGCAAGAGAAGAAAAGAACAGAGAATAACTGCTAAAATACTCAGAAAAAAAGTAACAAAATGGCAGTAAGTATGTACTTATCTATAGCTACTATAAATGTCAATGGACTATAAGTTCCAATCAAAAGGCATAGGGTGGCTGATTGGATAAAAACAAGACCCATATATATGCTACATACAAGAGACACTCTTCAGACCTAAAGACACTCACAAACTGAAAGTTCAGGGGTGGAAAAAGATGCTCCATGCAAATAACAATGAAAAGAAAGCTGTGGTAGCAATACTTATATCAGACAAAATGGACTTTAAAAACAAAAATTGTAACAAGAGACGAAGAAGGGTGCTATGTAATGATCAAGGGAACAATGCAATAAGAGGATATAACATTTGTAAACATCTATGCACCCAACATAGGAGCACCTAAATATATAAAGCAATTATTAACAAACATAAAAGGAGAAATAGTAATACAATAATAGTAGGGGACTTTAACACTCCACTCACGCCAATGGATAAATCATCCAAACAGAAGATCAATAAGGACACATTGGCCTTAAATGACACACTAGACCAGGTGGACTTAGTAGATGTATATACAGAACATTCTGTCCCCAAACCGAAGAATGCACACTTTTTTCAAATGCACTTGGAACATTCTCCAGGACTGATCACATATTAGGCCACAAAACAAGTCTCCATGAATTTAAGAAGACTAAAATAATACCAAGCATCTTTCTGACCACAACACTAGAAACTGGAAATTAGCTACAGGAAGAAAATCAGAAAAGCCACAAACACGTGGATATTAAACAAAATGCTACTGAGCAACAATTGGATTAATGAAGAAATCAAAGGAGAAGTCAAAAAATACCTAGAGACAAATGAAAATGAAAATATGACATGCCAGAATTTATGGGATACAGCAAAAGTGGTTCTAAGATGGAATTTCATAGCAATACAGGCCTACCTCAACAAACAAGAAAAATCTCAACTAAACAATCTAAAAGTGTACCTAAAGGAAGTGGAAAAAGAAGAACAAACAAAGTCCAAAATCAGTAGAAGGAGGGAAATAATAGAAATCAGAGCAGAAATGAATGAAATAGAGACTAAAAAAGCAACAGAAAAATCAATGAAAGTAAGCGCTGGTTCTTTGAAAAGATAAACAAAATTGGCAAACTTTTAGCTAGACTTTCACCAACAAAAAAAGAGAGAAGACTCAAATAAACAAAATCAGAAATAAAAGAGGAGAAATTACAATGGACACCTCAGAAATACAAAAGATTATAAGAGAACAGTGTGAAAAGCTAGATGCCAACAAATTGGACAACTTAGAAGAAATGGATAAATTCTTAGAATCATACAACCTTCTAAAACTGAGTCAAGAAGAAATAGACAATTTGAATAGACCAATCACCAGTAAAGAGATTGAAATAGTAATAAAATAACCTCCCCCAAAATAAAAGTCCAGGACCAGATGGCTTCCCTGGTGAATTCCACCAAACATTCAAAGAAGACTTAATACCTACCCTTCTCAAACTCTTCCAAAAAAATGAGGAAGAGGGGAAACTTCCTAACTCATTCTACAAAGCCAACATTACCCTGATACCAAAACCAGACAAGGATGACACAATAAAAGAAAATTACAGGTCAATATCACTGATGAACATTGATGCAAACATCCTCAACAAAATAGCAACTGAACACAATAATACATTAAAAAGATCATACATCATGATCCAGTGGGATTTATTCTAGGAATGCAGCAATGGTTCAACATCCACAATCAATCAACATGATATATCACATTAACAAAATGAACAATAAAAATCACAGATCATCTCAATAGATGCAGAGAAAGCATTTGACAAGATACAGCCTCCATTTATGATAAAAACTCTGAATTAAATGGGTTTAGAAGGAAGTATCTCAACATAATAAAGAACATATATGATAAACCCACAGGTAATATCATTCTCAATGGAGAAAAAACCAAAAGCTATCCCTCTAAGAAAAGGAACCAGACAAGGATACCCACTTTCACCACTGTGTTATTTAACACAGTATTAAATGTCCTAGCCAGAGAAATCAGGAAAGAAAAAGAAATAAAAGGGATCCAAATTGGAAAGGAAGAAGTCAAACTGTCACTGTTTGCAGATTACATGATCTTATATATAGAAAATCCTAAAGAATCCACCAAAAACTTTAAAAAATAATAAATGAATGCAGTAAAGTTACAGGATACAGAATCAACATACAAAAATTAGTTATGTTTCTATATACCAACAACAAAGTAGTAGAAAGAGAAATTAAGAATACAATCCCATTTACAATTGTAACCAAAATAACAAAATACCTAGGAATAAACTTAACCAAAGAGGTGAAAGATCTGTACACTGAAAACTATGAAAAATTGTTGAAAGTAAGTGAAGAAGATACAAAGAAATGGAAAGATATTCTGTGCTCTTGGGTTGAAAAAATTAACATAATTAAAATGTCCATACTTCTTGGGGCCGCCCGGTGGTGTAGCGGTTTCATCCGCTCTTGGCAGCCCGGGGTTTGCCGGTTCGGATCCTGGGCGCCCGCCGACGCACTGCATGTCAGCCATGCTGTGGCGGCGTCCCATATAAAGTAGAGGAAGATGGGCACGGATGTTAGCCCAGGGCCAGTCTTCCTCAGCAAAAAGAGGAGGATTAGCAACGGATGTTAGCTCAGGGCTTGTCTTCCTCACCAAAAAAAAAAAAGTCCGTATTTCTTAAAGAAATCTGTAGATTCAATGCAAACCCTGTCAAAGTCCCATTTTTCCAGAAATAGAGCAAAGAATCCTAAAATTTATATGGAACAACAAAAGACCCCGAATAGACAAAGGAATCCTGAGGAAAAAGAACGAAGCTAGAGGTGTCATACTCCCTGATTTCAAAATACACTACAAAGCTATAGTAACCAAAGCAGCATGGTACTAGCACAAAAATAGACACACAGATCAATGAAATGGAATCAAGGGCCTAGAAATTGACCCACATATCTATGGACAGCTAATTTTTGACAAGGGAGCCAAGAACATACAATGGAAAAGGGGAAGTCTCTTCAACAAATGGTGTTGGGAAAACTAGACAACCACAGGCAAAACAATAAAAGTAGACCGTTATTTTACACCATACACAAAAATTAACTCAAAATGGATTAAAGACTTGGAGGTAGGACCTGAAACCATGAAACTTCTAGAAGAAAACACAGGCAGTATGCTCTTCGACATCGGTCTTAGCAACGTATTTTCAAGTACCATGTCTGATCGGGCAAGGGAAACAATAGAAAAAATAAACAAATGGGACTACATCAAGCTAAAAGACTTCTGCACAGCAAAGGAAACCATCAACAAAATGAAAAGACAACCTAACAATTAGGAGAATATATTTGCAAACCGTATATCTGATAAGGGTTTAATATCCTAAATATATAAAGAACTCATACATGTCAACAACAAAAAAACTAACAACCCAATTTAAAAAATGGGCAAAAGACCTGAACAGACATTTCTCCAAAGAAGATATACAGATGGCCAACAAGCACATGAAAAGATATTCAACATCACTAATTATTAGGGAAATGCAAATCAAAACTACAATGAGATACCCATCTCACACCTGTCAGAATGGCTATAATTAACAAGACAGGAAACAACAATTGTTGGAGAGGATATGGTGAGAAGAGAACTCTCATTCACTGCTGGTGGGAGTGCAAACTGGTGCGGCCACTATGGAAAACAGTATGGAGATTCCTCAAAAAATTAAGAATAGAACTACTGTATGATCCAGCTATTCCACTGCTGGGTACTCATCCAAACAACATGAAATTTTTCTCCATGTTTTGTATGGGCTAATCTCAATGATAATCTTGTGTTTCACTAATAAAAGTTGTATTACATTTCAAAGACTCTGAAAATAGTTTAAGTTTAATCCTCAAAACACTATTATAGGCATTTATAAAATTACAGCTAGAGAAGGT
Source organism: Tapirus indicus (assembly GCA_031878705.1). NCBI lineage: Eukaryota > Metazoa > Chordata > Mammalia > Perissodactyla > Tapiridae > Tapirus > Tapirus indicus. The sequence goes on along the minus strand of CM062919.1, from coordinate 132,631,188 downwards.
GAAATTTTGATATATTACATAATTTGCCAGAAATCATAAAAATGGTGAATGGCAGTGCCGATATTTAAAAACATCTTTATTCAACCTCTCTAACGGTGTATTTGAACACAACTATATATTTCTTACCTTCTGTAAACTAATGAGTACCTGCAATTTGCTAATTCACTAATCACCTTATCACCCTCGTGGGTTTAAATTGAAATAGCTATTAAATTGAAATAATAATTGTGATCATGATGACAGTCTATTTCCAGTTTTCCAGAATACTACAGGTAAATAATTTTATAGGGAATAAAATTCAATCACAGTGTTTATTCATACACCTTGTTCTAACTACTCAGAGAAAACCAAACATGGTTGAACCAAGGAAAGTGTAAAGAGGTAAGTAGAGGGAATACTTGGGGTACTTTGGGTATTTTAATACAGAATTGAATAAAAGTTTCTTACAAATATTTCACTGTAAGCACAAAATACTAAAAACTCTAGTCCTTGATAACAACAAAAACAAGTCAATGGAGAATTGGGCTGAAGATAGCTGGATTTAGAAGAAATACATTAATGTGCAAAGAATGTCTTCAGATAGGGTGAAAGGAAGAGAAGTCAGGGAGAAAAACCTCACATTTGTAATTCACTGTGCAAAGTCACTAAAGCAATAGCTTTGGAAACCTTACATCTGCAGAAAATCTTCTGAGTCTGAATTCAATCTAAACATGTCAAAAATATTGATGAAAAGAATGTGTCTTTATATGTAAGTAAACATGAATTTAGAAACCTGCTTCCAAATGAAATTCTTTCCATAAGGTAAATTTTTCCTCAGGCTGGGCTGTATAGGCATGAAGATTTAATTAAGACACTGATGATGCCAAAAAAATTGCTTTTTCACTGAGGCACCAAAATAGCTATTGACAAATAACAAGTGTATCAAAGATTATAATCATGTTTCTGCAAATTGCTGTTATAGCTATTTTCAATAAAAAATTAATTTCAATAAACCTAGTTTCTTTCAACACAGATTTGATCACAGCCATTGTCATTATTCAAACTATAGTCTGCTTCTGAAACAGCATCTGAATGCGTTAAATTTCTCAACCTATTCTACTGTTACTTTACTTCAGTTAACAATTCATGCCTAAAATTAGGTGTATTTAAAAATTATGTCTACAAAATAGAACCAGAAAGTATAATTAATTTTGTCCTTCCCCAACAATCCATGTCAAAATCACGTGTGCAGATAAGTATGAACATAACATATACTGTAGAGGGATGCTTGACAACTCTGACCCACCAGTTTCTCGATTTTTTCTTAATCAGTGTATTCTTGCTTAATTGTAAACACATATTTTTATTTTCAACTTAATAAACAGTCTAAAATTAGTCATACTCTTTCTTATTTGCTCTGGATTATTAAAAAATTTTATGTTATGAATTACTTTAAACAACTCCAGGTGCAGGCAGCCCTTGCCCCATTTGTCTCAAAATGCATTTTATTATGATTTGATATAACTCATAAAATTAGCAAACCATATTACTCTCTGCTAAATTCATGTAGATTTTTTAAGTGTAGCATCATAATAAAGAGGAGTGTTTTATTATATTAAATCTGAATATTTTTGTTTGATAATATTCAGCCATAAAAAAGAAGGAAATCTTGTCATTTATGACAACATAGGTGAAACTTGAGGGAATTATACCAAGTGAAATGAGTCAGACAGAGAAAGACAAATAATATATGACATCACTTATATGCAGAGTCTAAAAAAAAAGAACTCAGAAATAGAAAACAGATTGGTGGTTGCCAGAGGCTGATGTAGAGGGTGGGAAAAATGAGTGAAGGTGGTCAAAAGGCACAGACTTCCAGTTATAAGATAAATAAGTCCTGATGATGTAATGTACAGCATGGTGGCTAAGGTCGAGAATGTTGTTTTGTATATTTGAAAGTTGCTAAGAGAGTAGATCTTAAAAGTTCTCATCACAAGAAAAAAAAAAAAATGTAGCTATATGAGGTGATGTATGTTGACCATTGTGGTAATATGTAAAGCATACATATACCAAACCATTACACTGTGCACCTTAAATTATGCAATGTTATATGTCTATTATATCTCAATAAAACTGGAAAAAATAATTCGGTCTGGAAGCATTTCCAAGGAGTGGTATAACAGAGTAACTACCTTAATCTCACCCTAAGCTAGCCTGTTCTTGGGCAGACCTGTTCCAAAGGTTTTGGGGAGTAATGGATCTTGTGAAACACATTTCCCATGTTTTTCAGATAACAAGCACTCCAATGATGATATTAGGTATAAAAATTTAGCTGAGAGAAGTTCACATTAATATTAGAAGGGTAAAAGGATAATGGAAACATGGCAATTCCTTTCTTGTACTAAATATGTTTAATATAATACATAATAGCATAATTGACAATAGCAGAATCCGGTGATCAAATATTCACATTTTTCTGTGACAGAAGTGCTGGTTCTCTAGTCTGAATTAAGATAAGGAGACCTATCTAGAGGGTGTTTTATGCTGGGCAACACTGGGAAAGTTCTTGTGAGAAGCATTGTAACAAAAGAGGGATCTCTCAGGAAATAATTCCAAACTTTTTTAAAAACAAGCTTAAAAGGGGCTGGCCTGGTGGTGCAGCGGTTTAGTCCGCGCTTGGCAGCCCGGGGTTCGCGAGTTCGGATCCCGGAGTTCGGATCCCGGGCGCCCGCCAACGCACTGCCTGTCAGCCATGCCGAGGCGGCGTCCCATATAAAGTAGAAGAAGATGGGCACGGATCTTAGCCCAGGACCAGTCTTCCTCAGCAAAAAGAGGAGGATCGGCAGTGGAAGGTAGCTCAGGGCTGGTCTTCCTCACAAAAAAAAAAAAAAAAAAAAAAAGCTCAAAAGAATACCCAAAATGTAATATTAAAAATTATTGCTTTTTATTAGCCCATTATCATTCTATATATGTTTGAAAAATATACAGAAAACTTCCAACATATTAAAAATATTGAATCAAGTTGAGAGGGAAAAATACAAAGATAAGTAATTATTGGCAGGAGGGATTTTTATTTAAGCAAATAAAAAGTCTTCTCAGAGCAAGGAGTAGATTTGCTGTTTCTGACGTGGATTATCATTTCTAAAGAAAAGATCATTTTATTTAATGTAAGGGAGACAGTTTTACGGTGGATTCCTGCCTCCCGGAATCAATACATAAAAAATCTTAAAAGCATTTTTTTTTTAAAGTATATGCTTTGTATCCAGCCCAGTGTTTTGTAAGTTATTTTATATCCCTGGGTCAGCTCTTAGTGCTAGTCTTTGTTCTTGCTAATTCTTAGAAATACCAAGGTAAAGTGATTTTTGATCAATATGCAGTGAAGGATATATCTACTATTTCATTGTTACTTCTGTTTTAAAATTGTACGTTTTAGAATATCAATTTGAGATCTAGAGAAAATAGGAGATAAATAATTTAATTATCTTCTTTAAATTATGATGACATTATATATAATTTTTGTTATATATACCAAATATTACTTAAAAGTAATATCTTAGCTATCAAGAGATAAGACACATCTAAACTTCATAATAGGCTACTGGTTTAAAATATTTTCAACAATTAATATTTATATAATTAACTAAATTAGAAAGAATTTCGCACTTACAGGATTTCACATTTACACTTCAATAAAAGAAAAAGATTTCTGCCTTCATCTTCATTCTGTCTTTCTCTTATTCAAAGTATGTGGTCACAAATTAACCCTGATTTTAATACAGTTTTAGAGAAAAAATAACTAGCTTGTTAAGTTTGCAACAAAATGAACAAATATGAACTTTAGTGGAAAAATAATGCATGTTTCTTGAACTGTATATTGTGTATGCTGAGTTCTTCTTTTTTTTTTTTTTTTGTGAGGAAGACCAGCCCTGAGCTAACATCTGTTGCTAATCCTCCCCTTTTTGCTGAGGAAGACCGGCCCTGGGCTAACATCCGTGCCCATCTTCCTCCACTTTATATGGGACGCCGCCACGGCAGGGCTGACAGGCAGTGCGTCGGCCGGCGCCCGGGATCCGAACCCGCGAACCCCGGGCTGCCAAGCGCGAACTTAACCGCTGCGCCGCCAGGCGACCCCTGAGTTATCCTTATAATGTGTAAATCTACTTTTACTACATTTGTATTTGACTGGTTTATAATCTGATTATGTTTATGCCAGAGGCTGGCTAAGTCTCTACTAATTTTTATGTCTGATCTATATTTTGGAGCTATGTGTATCTGACCATAGTTGAGTGCCTAAAGGTCCATTTTATTAATTTACTGCAGGGCTAAGAAAATGAAAGAGTATTCCTGGAAAATTATACAAGGATTGCATCAATTTTTAGACCATAAATGCTGAATCTGAAAAATATTACAATAATGCAGCACTCTCTATTGACATGACCTTTAGAAAGTACTTTTTAAGTGTTTAAAATAAACAGGTTTTCCTTCTGTTTTACCTATTTTATTGTGATGCTCTTACTGAATAACAAATCCATTACTATTATAAATACTCCTTAAGACTGTAGGAGTATTTATTGATGCAATTCTCTTTGAGCCACCCATCAGTTATGGCAAGTATTCTTTTAGTTGAGGTTTAGTTGCTTTATGAAAATTAGGATGAAGGAATCTAGTAGAAAAGCAGAAGTATAGTGTTTGTAATTATTTTATGTAAGTAAAATGTGAAGTGATGGTGAAAGAAGAGTCTTTAATGCTTAAACAGCTAATAATTTACAAAGCAACATTGTATTTTAGGTTTCTCCATTTTAGGAATAAGAAAATGCACAATTACTTCTTATAGTATAAATAACGGAGAAGTGGAACTTATGTCTAAGGAGAACAAAATTTTAAGAATGACAAATTCCTTCAACCAAAGATATGCTGATGTCATGATCCCCCGTACCTGAGAATGTGATATTTGGAAACAGAATCTTTGCAGACTTAATCAAGTTAACATGAGGTCATTAATGTGGGTCTAAATGCAATATGACTGGTGTCATTTTGAGAAGACACAAAAATACAGGGTGAACTCCATGTGAAGACAAGACCAAGATTGGAGTGATGCTTCCACAAGCCAAGGAATGCCAAGGATTGCCTGCCATCACCAGAAGTTAGGAGCGAGGCATGGAACAGATGCTTCCCAGAGCCCTCAGAAGGAATCAACACTACTGACGTGCTAAATTCAGACTTCTAGCCTCCAGAACTGTGCAACAATAAATTTCTATTGTTTTAAGCCACTCTTTTTGTGACACATTGTTATGGCGGTCCTAGGAAAATAATACATTACTTATAGGTCTAGATATTCAAGGCTCTGACCATTTATCCTGCCTGCTAGGTTGAATTGGTACTTATATAAACTACATTACTGGAACAATGCAAGAGATGTTAGGTTAACATATTTAAATGTGTAATTTAGACTGAGATGTCATTAGGCCCTAGATTATAATAAATGAAATGTATCCCAATCTAGACCAGACTCTACTCTTTCCCTGTTCCTGCTTTATAGCATCAGTTAAAAGAGTTCTTTTCTAGCCTGCTTCACACACGGGTAGAAAGTCATCATGAGAAACCCCAGACAAGCCTTTGGTGTTTGTCCTCAGCATACAATCAAAGCCTCTCTGTTCTTATGCTTCCTTCTACTACGTTACTCACACATTGCCTGAACGCAGGCTGCAAAAGACTAACCAATGATCAATAAACTGATTGACTAAACTTCCCTTCTTTAATGCCTTTACAGAAGTAACTTTAAAGGATTGTCAGAGTCCTTTAGATTCTTATAAATTCAAGCTCGAATTTTCTCCTTGCCATGAAGTGCTTAGATATTCGGACTGAAATTAATCTTCCAAACTTTATATCAACTGTCTTTAATTAGTATCAAAATATGTGTCTTCCTCTTTAAATTGTGAATTTCTAGAAGCTAATGACTCTCAATTACTAGTTTTACTATCCTCAACATGGTTTTCACTCAGTTCCTTGGATTGAATAACACTGTCTTCACTTTTACTTCTCATTTCTGACTCCAATATGACCCATGAATCCTAATTCATAATGCTTACCTTCTATATTGAATTGGTTAATGTTAAGTTTATCAGTTTATTAAATATCAAATATAATAAAAATATGTATAAATATATGTGAGTTTTAGAGAAACACTGATGTATCTAGCATGTATTTTACAATAAAGATTAATATTGCCTTTGGAGACTGCCATGGTCCCTACTTGATCCCAACTCAGTCTTTTCCATCAGAGGAAATCACTTAATTTTCCAAATATGTGCCTGTGCCCCTGAACAAATATGCTCTTGTGTCTGGATGTTTTTATACTTTTTGTTAATGAAATCACACTCTGTGTATTCTGCAACTTGTTTACTTAACATCGTATTCCTGAAATTCATCTGTTTGTAAATAACTGTCATATATTCTTAATTTTTGGATAATTAAGAACTGTATAACACTAGCAAATGTATCAAACATTAGGATTATTTCCAACTTTTTGTTAATATGAAAACACTGTCATGAACATTCTTATATATGTTTCCTGGAGCATATGTGCAGGAGATTCTCAGGAGCATATACCTGAGAATGGAATTGCTGCATCGTGGGGCATGCATATCTTCATTCCTCTTAGAACATGTCAGATTTCTTTCTAATGCAGTTGTGCCAATGTTCACTCCCACCGGAAGTATAAAACTTTTCAGTTCCTGCATATCATTATTAACACAATATTTCAGACTTAAATTTTTGCAAACTGGTTGATATGAAATATCTCATTGTGAGTTCAATTTGAATCCCACCTATTATTTATCAGGTTAATATCCTCATATATTAAAGGTTAATGAGGTTTTGTTTTCAGGGAATTCTGTCTTTTGCCCATATTATTGTATTGTCATTTTTTCATAATGACTTGTAGATAGTCTTTATATATTCTGAATTTAAATCAGTTGTAAATATCATCTTCCAGTTCATGATTTGTGTTTCCACTGGTGGAAACACAGTGGTTTTATGGTTTATTTTCATGAATAGATATTCTTATTTCGATAGTCTCATTTATTAATCTTTACCTTTGTTTTGTAACTGCCTTTGAATTTGAGAAATTCTTCCTTAGCTTTATTTTATAAAATATTTCACATAAATTCTACAAGTTTTATAGTTCTGACTTTCATATTCAAATTTGTAATTCATCAGATCTTTGTTTATGTTATGAGGTAGGAGTCCAGTTTCATTTTTTGACATATGGATAGTTAATTATCTCGGTATGTGTTATTCTAAAGTTCTTTCTTTCTGCAATGACAGACAATGCCATTTCTGCCATAAATCAAGTTTCCATACAGTGATATTTGTTTCTTCGCCTTCTGTTTAATTGCTCAATTTATCTACTCTGTAGCAATATTACACTCATTATCTTAGTTGAATAATTAATTCTTGTTGTATAATAGAGGTCATTTCATCTTGTTACTTTTGCTTTAGGATGGTCTGTGGTTCCTTGATTATTCACCTTTTCTTATCATTTTAGAATTAGCTTGGAAAATTCCTTTGAAGACTGTTATGAAACTGATCAGGATTACATTAAATCCATATATCAATTTGGAGAGAGTTACAACTTTTATCATATTTAACCTTCCTATCTATGAGTATGTGGTACATATCCAAATTTATTTATTGAAGTCTTCTTTAAAGTCTTTCAATAAAGTTTTGCAATTCTCTCCACTAAGGACTTACATACATTTTTCTAGATTTATGTTTTTACATGATTTTACATATTGAAATAACATATTTACATTACATTAATTGAAATACTTTCGTATAATTTCCTTTTTGTTGGTGGTATCTAGAAATATACTCAGTTTTGTACATTGATTTTGCATTGTGCATATATTCAAAGTTCTATAGTTCCTTATAATTATATCTATAGATTAATTTGTTTTCTATTTAGAGGATAGTAGTATCTGTATGTTATGAGAGATTTTTCCTTCCTTCTGAAATTTTTCATTTTTATGTTTTTTTTCTTTCTGTCTTAACTGGACTCTTTACTATAGTAATAAATAAAAGTGATGAACATGAGGACCCTTAAAGTGATGCATAGTGTACATTCTAAAAATTATGCTTTCAATGTCCTGTTGAGTATGTTTTGTAGCATTTTTTTTGCAGAAAATCATTTATCAAATTAAGAATGTTCTGTTTCATTCCTAGTTAGTTATGTTTGTTTCTAAGATGTTAAATCACAGAAGAATGCTGAATTTTTAAATATATTTTCTTCATCTATTGAGATATGATTTTTCTTTTTCAATTGTTAATATAAAATATCTCAATTGATTTTTTTCTCATGTTAAACCAACCTAACATTTCCAGAGTAAATATAATTTGGTTGACATATACTAACTTTTACTTGAGATTCACTAGATTTCACGTGTCAAATTGTAAAGAAATCTTTGCATTTATTTTGGTAATTGGGGTGGCCTGTAATCATTTCATGTATTATCCTTATAGGATGTATTAATCCAATAAAAATAGTTGGAGAATGTTTCTTATTTTCTCCATTCCAGAGTGGAATATGGGAAATGGGAATACTTGTTCCTTGAATATATGTTAGAACTTGTTGATAAAACAAAAAAATCTGGGCTTGGTGTTTCCTTTTCAGAAGACTTTACTCAGCCAATATTTTTAAAGTTAAAAAAGGAATCTGATTTTTGACATATTTTTCAGTCAGCTTTTCAAGTTAATATTTATTTAGAAATTCATTTATTTACTTGATCTTTTCAAAATAATTTGCATAATGTTTTTCCAATTAAACATTAATTATTATTATTTTACTTTGTTCTGGCATTAGTTCTATCTTTGTTCATCATTTTATTTTCCACCTTTCTGTTTGCTATGTTTTAGATATATCTTCTCTGAGCAGCATATAGGTAGATGTTTTGAAGGACCCATCCTGATAAACTTTGTGTTTCTTAACTCAAGCACTTTATCCATTTATATTTATTGTAATTATTTGTTGGTATACATTTCTTTTAATATTATAGGTTGCCCTTAAAGTTTTCCCAATTTTTGTGCCTTTTTCACTGTTTTTCTGCTTTTATGATTCATTATTTGTTCTAATTCCATTATCCCCTCCATTTAATTAAAATTCTACATTTTATTTGTTTTTAGCATCTCCTCAGCAATTATAATAATTATTCATTTATGTTAATTGGTATCCTTACCCTTCTCACAAATAGTATTTGGAATACTTTAAATTTGACCAAATTTTTCCCTAATTTTCCCAAATCATCACCCATTATTGTAGTTTCATATTTTTAATTCCCATGGGAAATATTTCATGTTGGCTTATTCAAGCATTTGTTTCAATTACTCTCATGTATATCAAGGTCCTTGTTTTTGTTCCTCATGACATCATAGATGTTCTTCTAGCATCCTTTTCATTCTAACAGAAGTACATCCTGTGGAATTTCATATGAAGAGGGTCTATTTGCAGCAATATCTCATATTTGGTTTGTCTAAACATCTACCTTCTCACTTTTCTAAATGTTACTTTCAAGTGAATTTAGTACTGTTTCCTCTCAGTACATTTGTGATGTTATTCCAAAATTTTCTGGCTTCCATTGTTACTATTGAGAAGTGACCTGTAAGTCTAACTGCAAATGCTTTGAGGGCAATCTTTTCTTTCTCTCTGTCCACTTTTAAGAAATTCTCTTTGGCTTTGGTGGATAGAGTTTCACTTTGATGTGCCTAGGAGCAGATACCCTTTATTTACCTCATTTGGGATTCTTTGAGATTCTGTTACTTGTGTTCTTTTCCCAGTTTTAGAATTTTTTGGTCATTATCTCTTTAATGTTTTTTGGTTATTCTATCTTCTCTTTACTGAAATTCTGATTAAAGCATTTTATATTTTTCTCTTTCTAACCTACATGTATCTTAACCATATTTTTTTTTAATCTCTTTACCTTTTAGGCTGCATTTTGAATAATTCTGCTATGTATTTTTCTCTTATATATTCAAGAGTAATTCTTCAGCTCTGTATTGTCTCTACTAACATAGGCATTGAGGTTTTAATTTCTGTTACATAGTTCTAATTGTTATATGTTCAACTAGGTTATTTTTCTAATCCACTTAGGCACTTTTACTGGAGTCTTGTTTTTATCTCATTGATCTTTCATTTCTCATAATCATTAAATGCACTTAATTTTATAACCTGATATCTTTGCAGTTTTGATTTCTCCTCCAATTGTTTATGGTAGCCCATATTCATGGGACTGAGTGCTAATTGTGATATTTTTGACTGTAGAGTCGATTTTCTTGAAAATATTTTTTGTGGTAATTCTTAACCGTGAGTTTCATGGTAACCAAAGATAAGCTCAATATACAGTGATGTGCTGCATAACAAGGTTTCAGTCAACGAGAGACAGTGTATGCGAGGGTGGTCCCATTAGAGTATAATGGAACTAAAAAATTCCTGTCGCCTAGTGAAGTCATAGCCATCCCAATGTTGTGGCAAGAGAAAAGAAAATTGCAGAAGAAGAACTCCCCCAAAAATTCACGGTGGAGGGTTTAGCAGAAATTTTTGCAGACCTCAACAAGTTTATTTAAAAGTTTGAAAACATGGACCCCAACACTGAAAGGTTTTCATTAATAGAGAAGAATGTTCATGCTGTGTTATCTGCTTACAAGCAAATCAATGATGAAAAAAAAGAAACAACCCAAGCAAACTACCATGGATATATTTCTAAAAAGAATGTTTCCTCCTCAAGAGACTCAGGTAGGTCTTTCAGAAAGTAGTCCAGAAGAAGGCATTTTTATCATAGGAGATGATAGCTCCATGCATGTTATGTCCCCAAAGACCTTCTAGTGGGACAGGATGTGAAGGTGGAAGACAGTGATATTGATCATGCTGACCCTATGTAGGCCTAGGCTAATGTGTGTGTTTTTGTCTTTTAACAAAAAAAGTTTGAAAGTAAAAAAATAAAATAAAAAGTTTTTAAAATAGAAAAAAGGTTATAGAATAAGGATATAAAGAAAGAAAACATTTTTGTAGTTTTACCATGTATTTGTGTCATAAGCTAAGTGTTATTATAAGAGTCAAAAAGTTAAAATTAAAAAAGTTTTTAAAGTAAAAATGTTACACTAAGCGAAGGTTAATTTATTACTGAAGAAAGAAAAACATTTTATCAGTTTAGTGTAGCCTAAGTGTACAGTGTTTATAAAGCCCACAGGAGTGTGCCATAATGTCCTAAGCTTTCACATTCACTCACCACTCACTCACTCGCTCACCCAGAGCAACTTCCAGTCCTGCCAGCTCTGTTCACGGTAAGTGCCCTATACAGATGTACCATTTTTTATCTTTTATACTGTATTTTTACTGCACTTTTTCTATGTGTAGATATGTTTAGATACACAAATACCATTGTGTTACAATTGCCTGCAGTATTGAGTACAGTACCATGCTGTGCAGGTTTGTAGCCTAGGAGCAATAGGCTATACCGCGTAACCTAGGTGTGTAATAGGCTATACCATCTAGGTGTGTGTAAGCACACTATGTGACATCCCCCCCGGTGATGAAATTGCCTAACTATGCATTTCTTAGAACTTATCCCTGTTGTTAAGCGACGTATGACTGTAATCAGCCAATGTCCAAGAATGAAACTGGGCATCAATGCTTCCGTTTCTTCCCTAGGATCTCACTTCAGTCAATATTTAATTTGATCAAAGATTCAGATCATGAATGTCTTCAGATCAACGTGGATATCAGGTTCCTTGCTTTTGGTTCCTCATGGCATTCTTTTTGTTCCTATGAGATATAAAGATGTAGATGAAGATATCTATATTTCATAGAAGGCTTTAGTTGTTTTAGGTGGAATAGTTGGTTGGATTACCTAGAATGGCATACTATCCGTCATATTGAATTTTTCTCTTGCTATTTTTAACCCTATTTTGTAACCATTTTAAAATTAATAGCCTAGTAGAAAGAAAGGATGCTTTTTTATTTCTTCCCAGTAATCATAAAATGCACATATCATTTGTTATTTTTTCTTAGTTATATTAATTTGCGCTTTATAGTATATTTTACCTTAATAGTAATTTTTTTAGTATTTGGAAAGTCTTCACTGGAGTATATTCCAGAGAAGAAATGCTCAGATTGAAAATCTTAGCAGTCCTAGTGTTCTGGTTAGAATGGCAGCATATCCCTGCTTTCCATCACTTTTTCGCCTGGTCCAGATGGTAGAGCTGCTTGACTTGCCCAGTGTCTGGCTGAGTTATGTGTGAACCATTCGAAATTCAATCATAAGAAGATAGAAATGATGGCTGTTGGGCAGAGGAAAACATTTTGATAATTTATAAAGGATTTTATTTAGATGACCATGAAAAATATAAGCTATGTTACACAGCGATAAACCTGACACTTTTGGCATTAGATTAAAATGAATTTTCCACTCAAAAAATCAATGATATGCTTCTTCTTTTCCCTTTATTAAGGAAATAATCCCCAATTTTTTTTGGCTTAGAGTTTGTAGATTAATTACATGCATGATGTTTTGGCTTCATTTCTGTGCATTTTAATAGACATTACATATTTTCTACAAAATATAAATACAGGAGATAAGAAAACATTATGTACAGGGGAAGTATTGCTTTCATGGTTCAGATTGATTTTTTTGGACAGGCCTAAATTATATTTTGAGGAAATGGAAGCACTGGACTGCTCTTGCATTTTGTTTTAAATATATGATTTAAAATCCATTTTCCTAATTACCTTGAGCTATTAATATAACAATTTTCACAAAGTTTGTTTGATTATTTAGAAGACAAATGCACTTTGGAGATCTTCACAGCAGTTTTCAATGTCATATTCGTATACATGCAGGAAGTGGCTTTAAGAACTAAAAGTGGTCCTGATATTACTCACATTTTAAAGCAGTTAAGTGTTTGAAGAGTAGGTCACATAAAAAATAATTAGAAATATTAATTAAAACAGATTCTAGAAATATTTTAAGTACAACATCTTACATTACCGTCTCCATGTAAGTTTAATTTCACTAAGCTTAAGAGTGCTCATCCTATCGTGATTATTTAATGTTAGCCACAAACTTTTCTAAGTATAAATTTTATAGAATCTTAAAATCAAAGCAAAACAAAGGTAAAGGAAAACAAATATATTTATATCAAGAAAGAACCTTCAAAACATAGTATATTACCCTAATTTAACATAATGGAAAAGAGGGACTTGTCAAGTCAAATAGAATGTCTAACCTCACCTATCTGGTCTGTGGGAGAGATAGTACTAGAAATTAAATTACCAAGTTCCATTTGGTTTACTGATGGGAAGACACAGGTTTAAATTCTAGTTTTACCCCTAGTAGATGCTAACACATACAATACATTTGTAAAAGAAAAAGCTCCCTTCAAGGCAAATAAATTAGAAAAATGCTCCTTCTATGCAGAGTAGAAGTAGGGTCTGTGTCAGTCAGGGTCCCAGCAGCAAAAAAAATAGCATAATCAAATTAGACCAATTAAACAAGATCTTAATACAAACATTAAAAGTTTCCCTAAAATAGCTTTTTTTGACTTTCTCTTCCATCAAAAGGATAAGGGGAACAAGTGGTTTGAAACCTAGATGATATGGTCCCATGGTCCACCTTGAGAGCTGGAAAATAGGCAGCCTGAGGCAATGCTGGAGAGAGGAAGATAGAAATATAAACACCCCAATATCACTCTCCTTCCTCACTTTAATCTCCTTTGGTGCTTCCTGTTGGCCAACACAATTAAGTGCCAGAGGGCAAGAAAGCCTAAAGCAGAAAACAGGGTGGGGAAGGGTGGAAAATGAATCTAGAGGAACAAAATTTCCAGTATAGGTTCTCTTCCTCCAGGCTGTCAGAGGCTGAGCCAAGTTAGAGGATTTGGCAAGCAGTGCATGACTGGTTTCCAGCTTTTTACCTCCTTGGCCAGGCATTCTTGTACATGGTATGTGCATCTGTTTTCACCACTTAGTAACATTGTGAATTTAAGCAAATTACTCCTATATGCAAAATAAACATAATAATAATATTTACCTCACAGGTTTATTGTGAAGACAACATAACTAGCTATTTGAAAGAATATTACAAATCTAAATAAATGTGCAAACATGGGACAATTTTCACCATTGAGAGAAGAGAACCATTTTTCTAATAGCTGTCATATACAAGACTCCGAGATTGATCAATCTCTTTAATATGAATTTTCATCACAGTTTGATTGCTCATTTTCAGTCAGTTAGATATTCCTACCACCCACCACACCCATCATGTTTCCACTCAGCTGCCTAAATTAATCCTATTGTTGCTCTTTCCTGAATTGTTTGAACTATTCTTTCATGTATGTTCCTAGCACTTCCAAAAAACTGTGCCTGTCTATCTCTTCCAGTTCTTATCTAGCCCTTTCTCCTCTTTATGACCACACTTTTGGTTTGCACCACATAGTTAATATATTAGCATTAGTCACATAATATATTCTATGTTAATAATTTTATACATATTTGAACGTTTTTGTAATAGTCCTTAGTAATGATGGAAGATTAAATGGAGAAAACAGAGGATTCGGTACTCTTTGAACCAAATAATTGTATAAGTTCCCAATACAAAATGTAGAAAAAAGTAGTCTCCAGAACATTAGCATGGCACATTCCACCCTTGTTTGGTCATAGGAATCTGAATATTCCCCTTAGGTGCAAATCTGTGGAAAAGTCTTTTGAAAACAAGAAAGAGTTTCTGACTATTTGCTAGCTATTATTTTTCTAAGGTAGTTTAATGGTTTGGTTCAATATAGACTAAATGCTCGTGGTTGACTCTTACAAATAAGTTTCTGGTCTTAGGATCAGTAACTGTGGTGCAGCAGCTCCAGACCACTTGAGACTTGGCTTTTCTTACTCTGTCGACCACATCAACTACATCAACAGTTTCCTTCTTGTTGAGCACAGCAGAACATCAAATCAAATACTTCCTCCCATTTGTTTTTCTTGGAATTAATCATTTGAACTCCTTTTATAACTACCCAGTATATGTGTGCAATGACATAAGTAAATCAGACTTCTAAAATTTTCAGTTTCTCATCTCCTGATTTCTTTAAGTATATGAGAACCAATAAGTATAAATTAACATCCATTAATTGATACAGAATTGTTTGACATGGTTCTGGAGAGCCTGTCTGTAATATACTGATGTTCTCTTAAGCAGTTACCCAAATGATAACCATCTTCTTGAGTTAAAAGAGCCTTTCCTATATAATAAATAACTTTTCTTTTAATAAATAAAGCTATATAAGGTTAGATGATAAACTGAAGTATTTAAAAATTTTTAAGAGTTTATTTGAACAAAAATTGATTCCAGTTGGGCAGCACTAGCCTGGAATTGGTTAGAAGCGCTCCATGGACAGGAGCTGGGGAGACTTTTGTGGAGAAAAGGCAGAAGCAAAGCAAGGACATTATTTGATTGGCTATAGCTTTAACGTTTGCCTTATTGGAAAAAGCCTGGTTGACTGTTTGTGGTTGGTTGTCCTTAGGTTTCCATTTCTTAACCTTGAGGCATTTATAGACAGGTCTTAGTTTCTTGTATAGGCTACTAAGGTATTAGAACTGCCTCATTCTAATGATCTCTTTGTTTAATTAAACAGTAACAAAACGAGATTCATGCAAGATATTTTGACACATCTCTCATATAAAACAGACTATAAACCTGCTGTAATATTATTTCATTTTATAGACAAGACACTAAGACTTAAGACTATAAGTGATTTGCCCATTCATACAGCAAAGAAGTGGCAAATGCAAGTTAACTAGGATTCTGCCAACAAAACTAGCCTCAGATTGAAAACGCAATCCATTATCATTAGCTATTTTAGCCATTTGCTTTCAGAAACTAAAGAAATTAGCTCACAAAAATTACAAGTTTCACATTTAATTCTACTTTCAAAATGATATAAAATGAGCTATTTCATTTTGATTTTCTCTGCAGAAATTAAATCTTTGCAAACAATTTTGTGTGTAGATTTTAATTCTAATTCTTAACGTATTTATATACGTATTGCAATAATTCTGTTAGACAGTAGGAAGCCAAGTAAGAATGGTCAGTCGGATTTCCTGTGGAGCCTTCAGCCCTCCCTTAGTGCCATGTATAACATCTAATATAGCAATTTTGACAGCAAAAATAAATATTACTATTTTTGTTTTCTTACTGGCTCCTGAAAGGTCTTTTTATGCTTGGATAGGTCGATGTTTCTATGGATGTTTAGGAAAACAGAATAGAAATAAATTAATATGCCTATGAAAGAGAAAAAGATGCAGAGTTTAAAAAAAAAGTGATGAACTTAGAATGAGGAGAAGGTTTAGGTTCCTCAGGGAAAGGTTCAAGGGAGAGACTTAAGAAAATATAGCCAATGGGGATTTTTGAACTGAAGTGATGACTACTGTGCAATTTAAAACTCTCCTCAGTCTCTTCTACAAAAGATTCAGAAGACATTCATGTTTTTGAAAAATTCCTTTCCTAAGGATGTGAAATGTCCTATTTTTTGCTTGAATTTTAGCATGGGCTGAAATCAGAGGTTGTCCAGAAAACTCCCAACATCTGGCTAAGGCGTTATACCCTGTAGTTTGAAGTCACAGACTGTGCTTTATTAACTTTTGAATCTCTAGTAAAGTTAAAAAGACTGGAATAATAGATGTTGGATGAATGAATTAAAGAAAAAGAAAGGATATAGCAGGGAGGGAGAGGGATACGTATAGAAGATCAGTAAGAGGGAAGGAGGAAGAGAGAGGAAAATGGATTTTGAAGTGGAAAATCTTCCTTGGAGCTCTCGGTTGCTTTTTGTTATCTGTCCTTGGGCAGTAACTTATGAAAGCCTCAGTTTCTCCCCTGTGCAAAATCGGGACTATTATACCTCCTGCTGCCGTATTGAAATATTGAGATTCAGATGACAATGTAATTAAAAGATATTCAGAAAACTGAATTAGTTATGCTTATCTTAGACTTACTTCAAGCTGAACAAGTCAGCAAAATTCAAACCTTCTCCATTAGGTAATTATTCTCCTGGACCTTTGTTTTGTGAAAATACATCGTATTAAAAATAGCATCTTCTTCTAAGATTATGCTTTGTCTCACTGACTACATATAGATACCTCTCTTCCTTATCTCTACTCCAATTCCTCCTACCAGGCTGATCTTTTCTTCTCCTAATCGCTAATAAGGAATACTGCCAGTGCCATAAATTGTATTATAAAGCAGGAAAACTGTGATAGAAGAACAGAATTATAACCCAGCATAGTAACTATGAAAAGAAAGAGATTCTACAGCTGACCAAAAGAAAAAATGTATTGAGGTCTGTGAGGATTTGGGAGTCTTTTATGGAGAATGTGCTTCCTTTGTATACTTAAATGAACTCATAATACTGTACTGCAATATAAAAGTAAAAGCCAAATTGCCATACACTATTGCAGTTTTTTTTTTAAATAAGTGACTTTAGCTTTCTTATGAAAAAGTTATTCTTTTAGTGGTTTTCGGTTAAAGTTTAGCATTATATATGAGTTAAAATGATAATGATTGAAATAAATCTGAAATATTTAAAGTCCTGGAGTTCTTAAATAAGCAAACCTCTTTCCAGTGTTCAGTAGGCATTCAATTCCATTATGAAACTTGAAAGAAATAATGTAGAAATCAATGTGGAATTTGAAAGAAGTGAGAAAATAATGTGTAATAATTGTTTTATCTCCTTCAGGAATGCCGTACTACAAAAAATCCTATAGTCTGTATTTCTCTTCCATTACTTTCCAATATTACAGTGAGAATTTACTTTTTTTCTGAGTGTTACTAGGATTTTTTTTCTGTTTCTGCTTTGTGATGTGGAATTCGCCATTTTATGATTTTTTTCTGGTCTCTGTGCTTTTCATTTCTCATTAAAAGCCTTAATTCAAAAGCTCATTACCTCATGACTGACCCTGGAAATGGCCTGCTCACAGGTCTTCAGACTTCTAGAATCTTTTCTCTTAGTCTGCTGTATCCAAGGCTAAAAGATTACTTTTTTCCTTATGTAAAATTATGAAAATGTCTTGACCTTGGTAAAAAAAATCAGCTATTTTGGCAATATGTGTTGTGTATTCCTACCTTCTGGCCAGCATTCAAGACCCGCCCAATCTGGCACAAATCTAAACTTCCAGCATGATTTTTCACTGTCCCCGAACCCCATGATCCATTCACATTACAATACACTGTACACATGCACATACCATTTGACTTCCACACCTCTGTTCGTGATATGTTCTGTTCCTGGAAAAGCCTGAATTATTCCTTTTAAAACCCTAGCCATCCATCCAAGGCTAGGCTATAAGGGCCTAAGAAAAATGACAAAATTTTCACCCAAAATGGAAGTTTCTTTCTCCTTTGATCAGCTGTAACATTTTCTTAATATAAATCATACTCTTGGCTTATATTTTTCATGAATAAATCTTATTCCTACTAGATGATTATAAACAAGAATTAAACCTAGTTTATGTCTCCAGTGCAGTGATTCACAGAATAACCCTTAGCCTGGTACGAGGTTGTAGACTAATAAGAATCAGCAGGAAAACTTGCCAGTATACAGATTCACAATCCATACCACAGAGTTTTTGACTCACTATGACTGAATATCCCATCCACAACCCACCAGGCTTAGAAAACTATAATCTAATTCAATTGCACAATTCTAAGAAATGAATAGATCATTTTTAACTGAAAGAATAAGTTTGATGCATGCATATTTGCGCATAAATGAAGTAAGGATGGAGTGAAATGCTTTGTTAAAAGAGAAACGCTGTAGTATTGAGGAATTAACTTTAGCTCTGCTATTTAATCCTTTTGAACTAAGAATTTAATCTTGCTAAGCCTCAATTTCTCCATGTGTAAAACTGAAGAAATACCATTTGAAGAACAATTTTTTTAAGGGCTAAAATATGTTCTTGAGATATAGTCACTTTTGTGTTTCTGAGGCTAAGAAAAAAAAATTGTTTCTTTTGTTTTCCACCCAATTTTGTCATTTTCAACTCAAATCTCCTTCCGCGTTTTAGAACATGTGAGATGGAAATATAATATTGATCACAATACCTATGTCTCCTAGAGTTTGGTCAGATTATTTTATCCTAGGAGCCACAAAACAGAGGGGTCATACACTAAAAATTATGGGCAGGAAATAATGAATGAAGTACCAGACACTCTCTTGTTGCTTCCTATGAAGTACGAGCTTCTACAAAAGTTTGTTCTATAGAAAATGTATCTCACTTGTCTCAGAAGGGGAGACCCTACTCAAATCAGATACATTTTAGAAATCTACCACTCCCTTTATCTCTAGGACTTTGTTTTACCAATGCTTTTCTGTCATTTCTGTGAATTTCTTCCATTTCTGTATACACATATTCATGCATGTAATGTGTATCTTTTGAGACCCTAATATAATGCAGACACTGTGCTAGGATCTAGAGATATGGATGTGGATAAATAGAACCCGGAGAGATAGGTAGAAATTATCCAGATGAAAATGTGCAAGAACACTCCTGGCAGAGGAAACAATGCATCTTGGTTAGAACACTGAGAGTCTGTGGGATTTGAGCAATGATTCATGATCCTTTCTCTAACTCGGTAGGATGGAACCTCTGGGAGAGTGTGCCCAAGAACATACAGTTCCCTCTCCCACAAGCTCCCAGTCTAGGGTTATGGTTTCTCCCTGGGAGGACAGGCTACCAGTATTTCTCATCCTTCCAATCAATTCCATGTTATAGGAGCTCTGTAGTAGGAGCCATGTTGTTGAGGTAAGTGCGGCTAAGAAAGTTGGGTTTTCTTTCTTCTAGCCAGCCTCAGTTTCCTTGGAGGAATTTCTACCACAAGCCTGGAAGGACAAAAATACAGGGTCCTGATCACCCTCACTACAGCTGGCTCGTAAGCTGAAGAATCCATACCAGACTAAGTAAACTAAGATGAACAGATCCTACTGCTCCTGCTCAGCACCTACTCATAGACCAAGGATGTCATTCCAAACAAAGCTAACATCTGCCTACACTCCAGCCCCAGAGCAGTGGTGCTCTGCCCAAGGAAGAGGTAGATTTTAAGAAAAGATTTCTCCATGGCCATACTTAAAGGGACTGATTTTATTCAGAACACAGTGTAGAGAAGTTCAGGGCAAAGAGCACTGCCAAAAACAGTGGAGATTCTGGTGTTGAGAAATTGAGACGAGGCTCGTAACTCTGTAATAACAACAAGCAAAAGAAGTAGAAACAGTAGAGGTTTAACATACAGAGTTGTAATATATTTGACAATAACAGTACAAAGGAGACAGGTAGGGAAAAAGCTGTATTGATGTGAAGAAATGGCAATAGATGGTAACTAAAAACCACGGGAAGCAATGAAGAGAACCAGAAATGAAAAATGGGAAAGCCTCTTCTGCTTCTTTAAAAGAAATAGAGTTACATAAAGTAATAATCAAACAAATGTACTATTGAGTTTGTAAAATCTATATATGTAGAACAGTAATAGCACAAAAAAGAGGAACAGTGAACAGAGCTATAACAGACATATATAACATATCTATATCTCATTAGAATTAATTTAGTATAACTGAAGAAGATTCTGATAAGATGTATATTGTAAACCCTAGAGCAAATCCTCCCCAAAATCTACATTGGAAAGGAAGAGGTAAAACTATCTCTATTTGCAGGTGACATGATCTTGTATAAAGAAATTTCTAAGGAATTTACTTAAAACACTATAAGAATTAATAAATGACTTCAGTAGGGTTTCAGGGTAGAAGATAAATACACAAAATTAATTACATTTCTATACAATAGCATTGAAAAATCTGAAAATAGAATTAAGAAAGCAATTATACTTACAATAGCATCAAGAATAATAAAATGCTAAGGAATAAATTTAACAAAAGAATTACAAGACTTGTACACTGGAAACTTCAAAATGTTATTGAAAGAAATTATGGAGGACCTAAATAAATGGAAAGATATCTCATGTTCATGGGTCAGAAAGCTTAATATTGTTAAGGTAGCAATACTGCCCGAATTTATGTACAGATTTAGCAGAATCTTTGTCAAAATCCCAGCTTGTTTTTTTAAAGAATTTGACAAACTGATCCAAAAATTCATATGGAACCTCAAGGAACCCATCGTAGCCAAACCAGCCTTGAAAAATAAAAAGTTGGAGAATGCACATTTTCTGATTTCAAAACTTACTAAAAAGCTACAATAATCAAGACATTGTGGTAGTGGTGCAAGAATAGACATACAGGTTAATAGCACAAAATTTAGAGACCAGAAATAAACCCTTATATTTATGGTCAATCAATTTTTTACAAGGTTTTCAAGACAATTCAATAGGGGAAAAATAGTCTTTTCAACAAGTGGTGTTGAAACAAATTGATACCCACATGCAGAAAAAAAAATTAAGTTAGGCCCCACCCTTATACCAAACACAAAAATTAACTCAATATGGAGTCACACACCTAAATTTAAGAGGAAAACCCCTAAAATTCTTATAAGTAAATATTGGAGGAAATTTGTGTGACCTTGGATTAGATAAAATCTTTACAGATACTACATCAAAAGCACTAGCGACCAAAAAATTGATAAATAAATTTTAATTCACCAGAATTAAAAACTTTTCTGTTGCAAACAATGCTATAAAAAGACAACACTTATAATGAGAATTAATATTTGCAAATTATTTATCTGACGAAAGACTCCTATCTAGAATGTGTAAGGAGCTCTTGCAACTCAATAATAACAAAGGCAAATAACCCAATTAAAAAATGGACATAGGATTTGAATAGTTACCCCTTCAAAGATATATGCATGGCCAGTAAACATAAAAAGATGCTCAATGTCATTATTCATTATTAAGATGTAAATCACATTCACAATAAGATAGATTTTCACATTCATACAGGATACTATAATCAAAAAGTCAGACAATGACAAGTGTTGACAAGGGTCTGGAAAAATTGCAACCCTTATAATCTGTTGGTAGGAATGTAAAATGTAGCAGAAACTTTGAAAAAGAGTTTGGCAGTTCCTCAAAAGTTAAAGAATTACCATATGACCCAGTAATTCCTCTATGAAGCATATATTCATGAGAAATTAAAACATATATCACACAAAAACTTATAAACTAGTCTTCATTGTAGCATTACTCATAATATCCAAAAAGTAGAAACTACTCAATGTCCATCAACTGATGGCATATAGACAGAGTATACACATACAATGGAATATTATTCTTTTTTAATGAGGAATGCAATGCTGATACATGCTGCACTATGCATGAACCTCAAAAAATTTATGGCCAATGAAAGATACCACAAAAACCACATATTGTGTGATTCTATTTATAGACAGAAAGTAGATTAGTTGTTGCCTGTGGCTAGGATATTTAGAAGAAATGAAGAGTGACTGCTAATTGGTATATGTAGTTTCTTTTGGAGGTAATGAAAATGTTCTAAAATTGATTGTGATGATGGTTGCAGAACTGTGTTTGATATACTAAAAACCATTAAATTGTACACTTAAAAAAGTTAGGGTGGGGGCTGGCCCCGTGGCATAGTGGTTAAGCTCAATGTGCTCCACTCCAGGGCCCAGGTTTGCAGGTTCAGATCCCAGGCATGGACCTACACTAATCATTATTCATGCTGTGGTGGCAACTCACATACAAAATGGAGGAAGATTGGCACAAATGTTAGCTCAGGGCTAATCTTCTTCAGTAAAAAAAAAAAAATTAGGCTGGGGGAGGTGAGTGAATTTAGGAAGTTTTGTGTTGCAATAAATGTACTAGCCCAGGTGAGAGATATAGTGTTATCCCAAAATGTTGTGGTGAAAATCAACAGAAATGGACTAACGTTATCACTAGTTTGCATGTAGAATTGCAGCATGGACTATGAACTGTTTGCCAGTTTTGAGAAAGACAGAAAAGGAGAACTGCACCAAAATTTTTGGAATAACTGAATTGTGAGAGGTGCCATTGACTAAGATGGAGGATGAGGAATGCGAGGTATCAGCAGCTGATAGATATAGACTGGAGTTAACAGAGGGAACTGGAAGAAAGTATACATACTTTCATATTAAGTTATATACAAGCTGTACACGAACCCTTGGCAGTGGATGCAAGCACAGGGAGAGAAACAGTAGAGAGAAAGAAGGTAAGCAGTCAGAGGATCAAACCCAGTGGAACATCAACATTCAGAAGTAAAATAGAGAAAGTGAAGTTGGTACCAGAACCTGAAGATCAGACAGAGAAGAACAGCAGCAACAAAAGAACCTGTAATTTATGTTCAGAAACTTAGAGGATAATTTAAGAAGGAAAGAGTATCCATCTGCTTTTAAATGCTACACTATTAAAGTAAGATAGCAACCCGCAAGAATCCCTTTAACTAAGCAATAGAGATCACAGCTGAATTTGAAAGAGCAGTTTCAGTAGAGGTATAACCCAGATTGGTATAAATTAAAAAGTGACTAAAAAATAAAATCAATGTGTTCAAAAATTAGATGTAAATATGTGCCAAGAGAGCAGCAATTTGGAAAACATGTATCAAAGGAGAGAATTATTTTAAGAAGGAAGCTACCGGAATATATCTAAAAACTGCTGGATAAAATCTAGCCAGAGGAGGTAACAGAAAGATTAATGTCAATGAGGTAGCAGGAAGAGATGACACACTGATCACATGTAAAGATACTTGCAATAGACAGAGAGATACATTGCTTCCATTTTAACAAGTTTTAAGGAGACAATGAGAGAGCACAGATAATTTTTGGTTTAGCATAATGGCTTCTACTTTTGCTTAAAAATATGTGAGATGAAAAGGTTGATGGGGGAAGGAGTAAATTGAATGTTATGGATATTAGAAACATGATCATCATCTTTGCCTTTATTCTGCAATAAAAAGATTATCTTCATCCATTTTCATATTACCCATTCTCTGTTTTCACTCTTACAGCTAATTTTCCAGAAAAAGTGTCTATTCTTCCAGTCCTTATGTCATCTTCACCTCCTTTTTATTCCTCAACCCACTGCCACATAATCTCATCACTCCACGTAAATTATATTGTACTTAGATGACCAAAGATCTCCTATCAGGTTAATCTCTCAGCAATATTAGGCATTTTAAACTCTTGCCTCACTCAGTTTCCCTAACTCTTCCTTTGTTTGTCTATTTCATGACCAACCTATGTTCAATCTGTGTAGTTTTCATGTTTCATTGGAATTCCCTAGCACTTTGTCCTAAGCTTTATTTTCTTCTTTCTCCATACTTTCCTAAACCTTGCATCTATACTTTTGACTTCACCTATAACCTATATACTCATTGACATAAATTCGTTTCCAAAATACAGATTTTGCATGAACTCACTCATATATGGAATATAAATGAACACATGGACAGAGAGAACTGATTGGTGGTTACCAAGGGGAAGGGGGGTGGGGGGTGGGCACAAGGGGTGAAGGGTTACATCCACATGGTGACGGACAAACAATAATGTACACTAAAACCCCACAGTGTTATAAACTATTAAGACATCAATAAAAAAAAAAAACTCTAAATGTAAATATAGGTGTTCTTCTTTAGAAATGTCACTTGGATTTCCTTTTGTACCTCAAAGACAACTTGTCAAACCATAAAGTCTTCATCTCCCTGTCCCCCTGTGAACTTTCTTCTGCTCCTATATTCCCAGTTGTAGTGACATGGACAGACCTATTGCCGAAGCATAGATCCCTATAACCATCCTACTCTTTCCATCTATTTATCCCTCCAATTAATCATCATAACACATCTATTCTGCTTCCTAAATAGGTTTAGTGTCATCTCTATCTCCCTTGTTAACTCTGTCCTACTTTATTACTTCATCCTTTCTTTTTTAAATTTTCTAATTAATTTTTATTGCAGTGACACTGCTTTATAATATTATATAAATTTCAAGTGCACATCATTATATTTCAACTTCTGTATAGATTACATCATGTTCACCACTGAAAGACTGAACACAATCCATCAACACACACATGTGCCAACTTCATCTTTTCTTTATTGAACTATTTTAATAGTTTTTTTGTTACTCTGTCTACCTTTAGCCACACCTATACCAATAATTTTAAAGACAGTTAAAGTGGTCCCTCTTCAAAACTGTTAAACCAAACATTTTTCTCAAGATTAAGTCACGTCTGTTAATGCCCCATGATAGATTTTAAAAATGAGAGAGAATGTACATTGCATGAAGTTTTTTCCTTTGATATACATATCCATAGTCACTCTCTTCTCATCCCGTCTTCAATTATCAGATGAAGGGACTTAATTTCAGTCTTGAGAAACCATACGTATAAAGATATTAAGTCAAAAGGAATACTGATACTTTTCAGAATCAAGTCCACAGAAAATGACCCATATGAAAGCAAACCTCTCTCTCCCCTTTCCCTATAAATGCTTCAGCCACTGTGAATTTGCCCAATTACCTAAATGCTCCACATACTTCAAGTACACAAAAAATTAAAATTTGCTTGTCATTCAATTCATTTAGTTGAATTTGGTGTGATAATGAATCTTTATATTGGCTTCAAATCAAAGGTGCATCTAAATCTTTCTTTATCATATTTTTTCTTTTTAAATATTATTCCTTTAACATTATCACTTATGTACCAAGAGCAAATGTGGAATTACTGCAGTATAAAATTTTCCTGGGTGTCATGAGACAGGAGTTCTGGATCCGTTTCTAACACTCCCAACCAGTGTAAACACAGGAAGTTCACCTAAACACTCCAGATGTCAGGTTTCTCATTATTAATAATGTGCTGAATTTATCAGGATGATATTTAAATTTGCTTCAGTTTTAATGGATTATGATTCTGTAATTTTTATATTTCCATTCATAATTCTGAAACAAATAGTGTGGTTTTGACTTAACTTATTTTCAGTTATTTCCACTATAAGCAAAATGTGAAAGCCATAAAGATCATTGTCAATTAAATTAGTTACTGAAAACATTGCAGAAGGAATGAGATGAGAGAAGATCAACTTTTTTCCCAGAAAAGAGATCCACCTTAAGAGAAGGGAGACAGATTTAAAAATTGGAATAGAGCTTTCAAAATCATGTGGATAAATTACCAGAGTGATGCTTTTTGGTTGTTTATGGAACAGATCTGAACTTTAGCTTTTGTGTGTGTACAAAGAATAAAACTCTTTATTCTAAACTCCAGTAATTCTAGATGACTCATGATTTAAACAAAGATAATTTGAACTAGACATAAATTTCTTCATTTAGCAAATTTTCCTTTTAGCAGATATTTTTAGATAATGATATTAATGTAAACAAGCCAGGAGGAGATATGTGTTAATTTAGTTTGACAGATATTTTTGGACACTTACCAAGTCCTGAGCCTGACAAAAATCATGCTTAACACCAACCCCTGTTCATAAGAAGTTTAATGGGTGTCTAGGAACGGAGACAAAAAACCTAAAGAGCTGTGAGACTGTTTTATTTTTTTTAATTGCAAAATCATTGCAATGAATAAATGCCTAAGAAAAAGAGTAATTAAATGTGGCCTGGGAATACTGTATAAACTCCCAAAGAGAATGTTAGACTAGAAATGAACCTTCAGTAATGGCAGTAATATCAATTAAAAGAATACATCGTTTGTACTGCACATTCACATTTTAAAAAACATGTTGCACATGTTTGATTTATTTCCCGTAATAACTGTGAAAACAATACAGAAAATGCAGTTATACTTCCTTAATGGGGGAAAAGTTAAGAATTAGAAGAGGTGATATAATCAGATAAGAAAACCTGTAAGCAGATCTGGATTCTGGTTGTTCAGTAACTGGACTTCACTGCCCATTGGATGAAGAGCACTGGATGGGAATGGCAAATAAAAGAAAAACTAACATTTCTCAAAGACTTGTTACATGAATGCCTTTTGAAAATGCTGTTATAAAACAACAGAGTAACATTCCAGATTCATATACTAGAATATAAATTCAAAGCATCTACATAATTTGACAAAGTAAATTCCAGAGATGTTAGTTGGTAGTCATTTTCTTCAGCTTTTATTCTAAGGTGTAGGCAATGCCACTGCAGAAATGCTAGGATTTAGATAGTCTGAAGGAAACAAGAATGAATGAATGAATAAAATAACTATTCGAGGGTGAAACTGCTATAAATGGAGAACAAAGCTTATATAAAGGAGAAGGTGTTCACACTAACAGAATATAGTTGGAAAAGGGGATTAGAATCACATTTTAAAACTGAATTTCAGCTCATGCATTTGTACCACATAATTTAATTCAGGAGAGAGAAAAGAATATTTTGTGCAAGGGAGTTGCAAGGACTTATTTTATAAATTAATCACAATGCAAAAGCTATATGTTGATGATAAGTATGTCTAATAAATATTTTAGAAATAAATTATCTCAGGATAGGAACAGAAGAGAGAGTAAAGGTCACTAAAAGTTCTATTTCTCACCCCTCCTTGAGGTTAGGCAAGACTGGGACCAGTCCTGCACAAACTGGGAGGTGAAGGATGTGTGCCACTTCTGCACTGGGCTGGCGCTTCTCTGTCTCCCTTCCTTTGCTTTGGCAAGATACTTTCATTTGTTCCACATAGATGTTTTAATTCTAAGAATTCAGTCTGTTTTCCTTCTTTTTTTTATTGATGTCTTAATAGCTTATAACATTGTGAAGTTTTAGTTGTACATTATTGTTTGTCAATCACCACATAAATGCTTCCCTTCACCCCTTGTGCTCATCCTCCATCCCCCTTGCTCCTGGTAACCATCAAACAGTTCTTTCTGACCATGTGTTAGTTTATATTCCACATAGGAGTGAAATCATGTGGTGTTTGTCCTTCTCTCTCGGGCTTATTTCACTTAACATAATACTCTCCAAGTCCATCTATGTTGTTGCAAATGGGACAGTTTTGTCTTTTTTATGGCTGAGCAGTATTCCATTGTGTATATATATACCACATCTTTATCCACTCATCTGTCACGGGACACTTGGGTTGCTTCCACTTTTCGGCTATAGTGAATAATGCTGCAATAAACATAGGGGTGCATAAATCTCTTTGGATTGTTGATATCAGGTTCGTTGAATAGATACCCAATAGTGGGATTGCTGGATCATAAGATATTTCTATTTTTAACTTTTTGAGGAATCTCCATACTGTTTTTCATAAAGGTTGCACCAGTTTGCATTCCCACCAGCAGTGGATTAGGGATCCCGTTTCTCCACAACCTCTCCAACATTTGTTATTTTTTGTCTTGGTGATTATGGCCAATCTAACGGGTGTCAGGTGATATCTTAGTGTAGTTTTGATTTGCATTTCCCTGATGATTAGTGATGTTGAACATCTATTCATGTGCCTGCTGACCTTCTGTATATCTTCCTTGGAAAAATGTCTCTTCATATCCTCTGCCCATTTTTTGATTGGGTTACTTCATTTTTGTTGTTCCGTTGTGTGAGTTCTTTATATATCATGGAGATTAACCCCTTGTCGGATATATTATTTGAAAATATTTTCTCCCAGCTAGTGGGTTATCTATTCATTTTGATCCTGATTTCATTTGCCTTGTAGAAGCTCTGTAGTCTGGCGAAGTCCCACTTGTTTATTTTGTTTGTTTGTTTCCTTTGTCCAAGTAGACATGGAATACAAAAAGATCCCTTTTATGACTGATGTCAAATAGTGTACTGCCTATATTCCAGAAGTTTTATAGTTTCAGGTGTCACTTTCAGATTTTTGTTCCATTTTGAGTTAATTTTTGTGTATGGCAATAGAAAATGGTCTACTTTCATTCTTTTGCGTGTGGCTGTCCAATTTTCCCAGCACCATTTATTGAAGACACTTTCCTTTCTCCATTGTATGTACTTAGCTCCTTTGTCAAAGATTAGTTGTCCACAGACGTGTGGTTTTATTTCTGGGCTTTCAATTCTGTTCCATAGATCTGTGTGTCTATTTTTGTACCAGTACCATGCTGTTTTGATTACTATAGCTTTATAGTATATTTTGAGGTCAGGGATTGTGATGCCTCTGACTTTGTTCTTTTTTTTTCAGGATTGCTTTAGCTATTCAGGGTCTTTTGTTGCCCATGTGAATTTTAGTATTCTTTGTTCTATTTCCATGAAGAATGTTATTGGGATTCTGATTGGGATTGCATTAACTCTGTAGATTGCTTTAGGTAGTATGGACACTTTAACTATGTTTATTCTTCCAATCCATGTTCATGGGATGTATTTCCATTTCTTTATGTCTTCATGGATTTCTTTCAATAGAGTCTTATAGTTTTCAATATATAGGTCTTTCACCTCCTTGGTTAAATTTACTCCCAGATATTTTATTTTTCCTGTTGTGATTGTATATGGGATTGTCTTTTTGAGTTCTCTTTCTGTTAGTTCATTCTTGGCATATAGAAATGCAACTGATTTTTGTAAGTTGATTTTATACCCTGCAACTTTGCTGTAGTTTTGATTATTTCTAATAGTTTTCCAATGGATTCTTTAGGGTTTTCTACATATAAGATCATGTCATCTGTAAATAGTGAGAGTTTCACTTCTTCATTGCCTATTTGGAGTCCTTTTATTCCTTTATCTTGCCTAAGTGCTCTGGCCAAAACCTCCAGTACTACATTGAATAAGAGTGGTGAGAGTGGGCACTCTTGTCTTGGTCCTGTTCTCAGAGGAATGGCTTTCAAGTTTTTCCCATTAAGTATGATGTTGGCTGTGGGTTTGTCATATATGGCCTTTATTATGTTGAGGTACTTTCCTTCCATACTCATTTTTTGCGAGTTTTTATCATAAAGGGATGTTGGATCTTGTCAAATGCCTTGTCTGCATCAATTGAAATGATCATGTGGTTTTTATTCTTCATTTTGTTAATGTAGTGTATCACGTTGATTGATTTGTGGTTGTTGAATCATCCCTGTGTCCCAGGTATAAGTCCCACTTGGTCATGGTTTATGATCTTTTTGATGTATTGCTGTATTTGGTTTGCCAATATTTTGTTGAGAATTTTTGCATCTATGTTCATTAGAGATATTGGTCTGTAGTTTTCCTTTTTTGGATTGTCCTTGTCTGGCTTTGGTATCAGGGTGATGTTGGCCTCATTGAATGTGTTAGGAAGTGTTCCATTTTCTTGTCCTTTTTGGAAAAGTTTGAGAAGGATAGGTATTAAGTCTTCTTTGAATGTTTGGAAAAATTCTCCAGAGAAGTCATCTGGTCCTGGACTTTTATTTTGGGGGAGGTTTTTGATTACTGTTTCAATCTCTTTACTTGTGATTGGTCTATTCAAGTTCTCTATTTCTTCTTGATTCACTTTTGGTAGGTTGTATGAGTCAAGGAATTTATCCATTTCTTCTAGATTGTCTAATTTGTTGGCATATAGTTTTTCATAGTATTCTCCTCTAATCCTTTGAATTTCTATGGTATCTGTTTGTAATCTCTCCTCTTTCATTTCTAATGTTATTTATTTGAGCTTTTTATTGTGTGAGTCTAGCTAAGAGTTTGTCTATTTTGTTTATCTTCTCAAAGCAGCAACTCTTTGTTTCATTGATCCTTTCTACTGCTTTTTTCATTTCAATTTCATTAATTTCTGCTCTAATTTTTATTATTTCCCTCCTTCTGCTGACTTTGAGCTTTGTTTCTTCCTCATTTTCTAGTTCTGTTAGATGTAGTTTAAGGTTTCTTATTTGGGATTTTTCTTGTTTGTTGAGGTGGGCCTGTATTGCTATGAGTTTCTCATATGGACTGCTTTTGCTGCATCCCATATGAGTTAGTATGGTGTATTTTCTTTTTCGTTTGTCTCCAGATATTTTTAAATTTCTCCTTTAATGTCATCAATGATCTTTTGGTTGTTCAGTAGCTTGTAGTTTAATCGCCACATCTTTGTCACTTTCCCATTTTTTCCTTGTACTTGATTTCTAGTTTCATACCCTTATGATCATAAAAGATGCTTGTTATATTTTCAATCTTCTTAAATTTATAGAGGCTTACCTTGTTTCCCAACACAAGGTCTATCCTTGAGAATGTTCCATGTGCACTTGAGAAGAATGCGTAATCTGCTGTTTTGGGGTGGAGTGCTTTTTATGTATCCATTAAGTCCATCTCGTCTAGTTTTTTATTCAAGTCCACTATTTCCTTATTGACTTTTTGTCCATCTGATCTATCCATTGATGTGAGATGGGTGTTAAGGACCCCTACTATTATTGTGTTGTTGTTGATATCTCCTTTTAGGTTTGTTAATAGTTGCTTTATGTACTTTGGTGCTCCTGTGTTGGGTGCATATATATTTATAAGTGTTATGTGTTCTTGGTGTAGTGTCTCTTTTATCATTATATCGCCCCTCTTTGTCTTTCATTACTCTTTTTATATTGAAGTCTACTTTGTCTGATATAAGTATGGCCACACCTGCTTTTTTGTTTGCCATTAGCTTGGAGTGTTGTCTTCCATCCTTTTACTCTGATTCTGTGTTTGTCTTTGAGCTGAGATATGTTTCCTAGAGGCAGCATATTGTTGGATCTTGCTTTTTAATCCATCCCACAACTCTGTGTCTTTTGATTGGAGAATTCAGTCCATTTACATTTAGAGTGATTATTGACATATGTGGGCTTAGTGTTGCTAGTTTATTGCTCATTTTCCAGATCTTTTGCATTTGCTTTGTTTCTTGTCCAGTGTGATTCAGACTACCAATTCGATTTGGTAGTTCTGTATGATGGTTTTCTCATTATTAATCATATGTGTCTCTGCTCTGAATATTAGTTTACTGGTTACCGTGAGGTTTGTATAAAAATTCTCACAGATGAGATAGTCCACTTTTTGGTGTCCTCTTATTTCCTTTGTCTAAGTTGATTCTGTCCCTTTCCTCTTCACCTTCTAAGTTTTTGTTGTGACAACTTATGCCATCTTGTGTTGTGATTTCATGTTTATAGTGATGAAGTTAGGTTTATTTTTGCTGTTTTCCTTCCTTTGATCTTTAATGTCATAATTAAGTGTTTGCTAACCTATTCTGGTAGAGAGCTGCAATTTACCTGATTTTTGTCTATCTATTTTCTCCTTGCTCAAAGCTTTGTATCCCCCCCAGGCATGAGGGCCTTCTTCAGAATTTCTTGCAGTGGGGGTCTTGTGGCAGTGAACTCCCTTAGATTTGTTTATCCAGGATAGTTATTATTTCCCCATCATATCTGAAGGATATTTTCCCTGGATGGAGTATTCTTGGCTGAAAGTTTTTATCTTTCAGAATTTTGAATATATCATTCTACTTTCTCCTGGACTGTAGAGTTTCTGATGAAAAATCTGCTGAGAGCCTGATTGGAATTTCTTTGTACATTATCTTTTTTTCTCTTACTGCCCTTAATATTCTTTCTTTGTCATTACCTTTTGACAGTTTTACTGCTATGTGCCTTGGGGATGGAATTTTTGTTGATTTATTTAGTAGGCAGATTTCATTCACTTATATCTCCAGCTCCTTCCCCAGGTATGGGGAGTTCTCAGCTATCATTTCTTTGAACAAGCTCTCTTCTCCTTTTTCCCTCTCTTCTCTCTCTCTGGGATACCTATATATTCTTAAGTTACATTTCTCAATTGAGTCAGATATTTCTCAGAGATTTTCTTCATTTCTTTTTAGTCTTAGCTCTGTCTCCTCCTCCATCTGAAGCCTTTCTAGATTGCTATCCTCAATAATACTAATTCTTTTGTCCATATTGTCAGCTCTGTTCTGTAAAGATTCCAGATTTTTCTTTATTTCCTCTATTGTGTTTTTCATCTCCAACAATTCTGTTTGGTTTTTCTTTATGGTTTCAATCTCCTTTGTGAAGAAGCTCCTAATTTCCTTGAATTGTCTATTCCTATTTTCTTGCAATTCATTGAGCTTTCTTATGATAGCTATTTTGAATTCTCTGTCATTTAGGTTATAAATTTCTGTATTTTCTGGGTTGATTTTTCAATGCTTGTCGTTTTCCTTCTGGCCAGAAGATTTAATGTATTTTTGCATGGTAATTGAGAGTGTGTTTTTATTTTTATTTTTCCTCATCCTGAAGATGTCTGGACATAGATTCCACTTGCTGCCACTAGATGGGGGTCAATAACTGTGTGTTCCAAAGCTGCTAAGATGTGTGGGCATTTGGGGAAGGAATGAAGTGTGGCTGGGCTGAAGCTCCATGATGGCATGGTGTCACGTATCAGCCACTGGGCTGGATCTCTGCTTGGTTGCATCACTGCATGCCTCCACTGGGCTGCAGAACCACTGGGCTTGGGTGCCCAGGTGCTGTGCACTGGCCTCTAACACCCCACACTGCTGGGCTTGGGGGCCCAGGTGTCCACACTGCCTGCAGGGCTGTAACTCCACGGGGGTGGGTGATGCATGCTAGCTGCAGGGCTGGGTCCCCGCTGGGTTGGATCCCTATTTGCCAGCTGATTGCTGGGCTTGGGCACTGAGCTTGGTCACTCAGGTGCCGAGCACAGCTGAGCCGGACACCATGGGAGGGCCAGGGACACTCACTTTCACCTCCCTTGTCCCAGGGGCTTCTCATTCTTCCCTGGCTATCAGCTCTCCTAGAGTGTTAGTTTGGCGAGGAGACCCCCATAACTGTTCTGTGCCTTCTGTGTAGGGGTTCCCCACTGTGTGGGAACTTGGAGAGTGAAGTTGGCACCAAGGGTCACTCTTCCCCGTCCTCTCTGAGAGCCACGTGGTCTCAGTCTCAGGGCCACTGCTGTTGGGGAAGGAGGGGAGCCTTCCTTACCCACTACCTTTTCCCCTAGGGTTTCCAGCACCTCTGCCATCAGGTGTAAGGCTACGTGGGTCTTCCAGACATTCTATGTGTTGTTTGAAGGACCTCCACTGATGTATGGATGACCTTTTTGTTGTATATTAGCAGGAGAGAGTTTAGGGGAAAAGCTCACTCTGCCATGATGTTGATGTCACTCCTTCTGCATTCTTGAGTGACTCTGTGGAGCACAGCATCCTCCTACCACCGCCATGGAACTGCGTTGGACATGAATCTGAGCATGAATTTGCAATTGTTAAGCCACTGAGATTTTCACATTTGTGTTACTGTAGCATAACCTAGTCAATACTGACTGGTAGAGAAATTGATGTTTTTCAAAAGTGAGATGATTCTTTAAGTAAAAAACTAAAATATGTGGCATACCATGAGAAAATTCATATCAAAGCCTGGAAAGATGACAAGCCATAGTACATGGTGGCAAAGTATTTAGAAAAATTGTCAACTGAAATTAAATGGGTGCAAGATAATTTGCTTAATGAACTTATAGCCCTATGAGAAAAAGGTGAGAAGGTAAAATCTTTTTAACATGTGTTGGTGTCTGTTGCCCGTATTTGCCAGGGTTTTAAAATGAAGAGAAAAGCTCAGAAAAAAAAAAAAGTCAGCTTTAAAGGCAAATGGAAAGTGTATATAGAGTTTCCAGAAAAATTTTGCCTTTCAATGCTAAAAAAATCAAGTAGCGCTCAACCCAAAATAACAAAAAATAAAACTGAGACAGTATGTGAATGGCAAATCCCAAGTATCTTTCAAACAGGCAAATTGCACCAGGAATAGGAAAAGAAATTTGTGCCTCCCAGTGAATTATTTCAATTCAAAGACTCAGACCAAAGATCAAATTAAGGATGTGGATTTCCCATCAAAGACAATACACTCAAGTTTTCAAATATTAAGTTGAGAAGAAAGAGGGACAGGGACTAGGAGGTAGAGTGTAAAAAAATTAAAACAAACAAAAAATTCATCTTCAACATATCTTCAAAAATATGATTGTGTTTATCAAATTTTAGAGAAAGCTGTTCTGGCAAAAAATGGGAAGCGTCAGTTCCAAAAGATGCTTCTTTTTAAGACAAAAACTGCCCTTTGACCCCAAATGTCTACATGCAGGTAATGAACTAAGGAATATGCACAGCATACAGTGAGAACGTATTCTTGTAGACCCATTTCTGATGTGGCCAAGCAGGATAAGGGACATGGAAGACTCTCTCAGAGGGTGGAAAAAGAGCCACCGTGAACAATGAATGAGAGAGATCTTTCCAAGGAGGAAAACCAGAAGTTTCAAGCGAAACAAGGAATAAGGGACTCTTTCAATGTTTTCCTAGCAGGATTTCATACCTGCTTTGGAGCAGCCACTGATATATATTTACCATTTTCCATCTTTTTGAATGTGAATAATTATTGCAGTTTTCCTTTTTCTGTTCCATTACCGTTTTGTGGAGTTACGTTAGAGTCAGACAATTAAAATATCTCTTTGTCTTTTTTGAGATGTCGTATTCTACCATATTACTATATACAGTGACTGGATTGAATTATAACTACAGTTTGGTCCAAACAATTTCTACCAGCTGGTAATGAGCTGAGAAAGACTTACAGTCTATAAGAAGAATATATTTTCCTAAGCCTATTTCTTATGTGCCCAAATAGGACAAGGAAAATCGAAGAATCTTGCAGAGAGTTAAATAGCTTGTGAAACTATCAAAGAGTTTTTATGAGTAAGGGTTCTGCACACAATTCCAATGTGTGTGTGTATGGGCTTGGTGCTATGTTGGTCCCATACCACTAAGCAATTCTCAGACACCAGCTGGGTGTGCTACAATTAAACTCAGTTCTGACACTATCTACATGGAGATAGCATCAGATTTCCAAAGGTTATGAGCTCAAACCTACAAGACTGTCCTCCACTTCAGATGCCAATCGCAACTCCAGGTTGTTAGCTGTACTTCTGACTGACTGGCTGTAAATCAGAGATTCCCACAACCCCCTCCTTGAGTTCAGTTAATGTGCTAGAGCAACTCACAAGACTCTGGAATCCAGTTTACTCACTAGATTACCCAATAATCTAGTTACAGTAAAGGTTTATTACAAGAATTTTAAAGGATAGGAATCAATAACCAGATGAAGAGATATGTAGGATAGGGTCCCAAACAAGGGAGCTTCTGGCCTCATGAAGTTTTGACCTGGCATAGTGGCGCACAGATGACTTTTGGTTCACTAACCTAGAAGCTCTCTGAACTTCATCCTTTGGGGTATTTATGGAGGTTTCATTACATAGGTATGATTGATTAAATCATTGATCATTGGTAATTGATTCACCTCCAGGAGGTCAGGAGGGTGGAATGGAAATTTCCAAACCTCTAATCACTTGGTTGGGCCTCCTGGCAACTAGCCCCAATCCTTAGGTGTTTTCCAAAAGTCACTCCATTAACATAACAAGAGACACCTTTATAGCTCTCATCATAGGAAATTCCAAAGGTTTGAGGAGCTCTGTGCTGGAAAACTGGTCAAAGACCAAATATATATTTCCTATAATAAATCATAATATCACTGTGAGTTAGGAAAAGAAAGAGGGAATTTTGTAATCAAAAGAATGGATTGAAACTGATATTAATACCTACTAAATGTTCCATTTGTCACTGCTTTTCTATATTATTCAAATACCCTCCATTTATATGAAGCCATGTGTGGCTCTGGCCAAAGGGCTATGAAAGAAGGTGGCATATATCACTTAGAGCCTAGGTAATGAAAAGCCCAGGATGATTTCCTAATCTTTTTCTTCTGATGTATTGACTAGTTGAAAAAAGCCACATATTTCAGTTGGTGCACCAAGAAAATAATAGGGAGTGTGTCAGCCTGGGTTCTTGAAATCCTGTGTGGAGCAAATCCTTTTTATGACCCATGTTAACTGAGCATGTAGCATGAACAAGAAGTAAACATAAGTTTTTTGGGTTTTGTTTTCTTTTTAAGCCACAACACAATTAGGATTATTTGATATTCCAGCTTTTTCTGACTCTATAAGGGGTGATTTGAGTGTCCCAGACACTACACAAAGGGCACCTTTATTTTTCCTAGGACACCAATTAAGTATTTAAATTGTCCTGCCTCATCCAAATGGTATGCAATCTCTGGTAAACATTAACAGAAATCATACAACTTATTAGAAGAGGTTATTAGATGTGAACTGAAAGCATAAAAGAGAATTGCCATTTTCAGCTCAACAATTGCTTATGAAAATTTCTCTATTTGTCATAGGGTAAGGCTTTGCCTGATTCCACAGTAGGAATGGTGTCATGATGCCAGTAAAAAAGTCCTCCATTTTATCAGCCAGATTACCTCCATATTTCCCTCCATAGCCCTCAAGAACTCCTATTTACTTGTGAAATGGATCTTGCAGCCAAATTCATAATTGTGTTTGAATGATAAATGCACTGGAGTTTTAATAATAGAAAAAAAAGGAGGAGGGAGAATGAGGGGTATGGCAGGGACATAAGTTGGACATATAATAATAAAGTACTTTTATACCAAATAGAATTATTGTAGTGTCAGCAAGTATACATATATATTTTTTCTTAATTAACTTCAATGAATATAAAGAGGGACACAAAACAATCTTTAAATTAAAGAAAGGCAAATTATCTGGATAAATAATTATGTGTTCCAGACAGGGTTTAACTCACCTTCACTTTAAAAGATCTACTTGACAAACAAATGTGGATATAATTATTACAAATTTGTACAGTGTTCCTTAATCTAATCAGATATTATCTTATCTTTAGTTACTGTATGTAATTCAATTGAATCCAATCATCTGTCTTTAAAAATGTGAATTCCCTCACTACTTTATTAGCTTGAAATACTAACACACAACTTTGAATTTCTTCTGATTTTTAAATATTTTTAAATATTACCTCTCAATTTCTACTCACAATCACCTGGAAAAATCTAAAACTTGGGTGAACACTTTTCCTCTCTGTATATCTCAGGTTCATCCAATGGCTGCCACATAAAAGTGCCAGAGTAAGTGCAGTTGCCTGAGTTCACTTGAAATTCATAATAACAAATCCTAAGATGCCCTTTAGATGCTGTAGCACAAATTACTTGCTGTTGCCTGTAATAGTCAGGATTCTCCAGAGAAACAGAACCAAACGCATATAGATATATAGAAAAGGAGATTTATTATAAGAATCAGTTCACACAGTTAAGGAGGCTGAGAAGTCACACAATCTGCAGTCTACAAGCTAGAGAACCAGGAAAGCTGGTGGTATAATTCAGTCTGAGTGCAAAGGCCTCAGAACTAGGAGTTCCGATGACTGAGGGCGGGAGAAGATGGACATTCCAGCTCAAGAGGAGCGAGAGAAAACTCAGCCTTCCTCTGCCTTTTTGTTATATTCAGATGCTCAATGGATTGAATGATGCCTGCCCACACTGGTGAGGGCAGATCTTTACTCTGTCTACTGAATCACGTGCTAATCTCTTCTGGAAACACCCTCACAGACACACCCAGAAATAATGTTTTACCAGCTATCTGGGCATCCCTTAATTCAGTCAAGTTGATACATAAAATTAACGATCACATTGCCTAATATCTGTTCTCCCCTTCTGTAGCAGTAGAGCCCAAATTATTGCTGGATATATGGCTACCTAGAATAAAGACTGCATTTCAGTCTTCCTTGCAACTAAGCACGACTATGTGTCTAGGTTCTGACCTAACTGCATATCACATAAAACAGTGCAGGAAACTAATTGGAAGTGTGCTTGAATGGAAGGAGTTTGTCCTTCTCCTTCCTTTTATCTCTTCTTCCTGCTGCCTGGAAGGTATATAAATGGTGGTATCAGGAGCTGAAGCAGGCAAACTGCACCACGAGGAGAAAGCGATGTTAAGATTGGTGGAGGAAAACTATGGGAGCCCGGTTTCCTGATGATCATGGTATCCTCACACTGGCTCTTGTCTGTCTATACATGTGCATAAGAAAACGTAAAACTCCAATCTTATTTCAACCACTGTTATTTTTCTTTTCTGTCACTCATAGATTAACATTAACAAATACAACCATTCTTCAATCCTTTTTATTTATAATGGAGTTTTTTTCCTTACTTCCTAAAATGTTTATTTTGCACTCTTTGATTTCTCCTCAAATATTTGGTAGGTCTTCATCTCCTCTCACTTTCAGCTGTGGTCTTGTCCACATTTCACTGAGAAAATAAACAAACAACTACACATCTTCTCACTGTCACACTCTGAAATCTACACACCTATTGCTTTTGTTCCAATCATCTTTTTTCCTCCTGTTAGAATAATTTTCTCCCATAAACCGTTCTCTTTCTTAACCAAGGAACAATTTCTCCACTTGTGCTGTGGATCCCTTCCACTCTTGACTTCCCAGTGTCAGCACCTTTGCTTAACTCCTTCTCTCTTGCACCATAATTCTCTCCATTTCAACTGAATGATTTTCATTGGTGTACAGATATGCTCTAATAACACTTTTACCTCATAGTGTAATATGCAGATCACCAAATTCACTGCTTTCTTTCATAGTTAATCATCTCTAAAGAGCCCTGTATACACAGTGTATCTATACCTCACCTTCTATTCACTCTCCAATTAATTAGAAAATGAGCTCCCCTTTCCAAAATTACAGTGAAACCACTCTCATCTCAGTCACCAGTGACCTCAACATTCAGAAATCCAAGATAAACTTTTCTGTCTTCACAGTTTTTAATCTTAGGCATCATTAAGGGAGGTGAGCTCATCATCATTCTAGTACAAATGGTGGTATTTTGTCATCAATTATTCATTTTACCTCTCCCTCACTATTATTTCCTTTTCAGCATCCTTTATTCAGCCCTCTGTCCTTTGTTTAACCTCTAAAATTATCTACTTCACAGGGATCATTTTAGTCCCTTTTCTGTCTTGGAATTCCCCTGTTATTTATACTATTGATTTCCAAAGTTTTAAAGACAAGCTCAGTGCCATGTTTCAAATTTATGTCTCTGTTCCAGATCTCTGTGATCTCTGGCATACACCTCCAAGTGTGTCCTTGGTATTTCCTTTTGGGTGTCTCTCACAGAAATGTCAAACTTGTCATGTCCAAAACTGAAATCTTAATTCCCCACCCCTCCACAAATAACACCCACCCTCAATGTCACCAATATTGGGAAATCACACTCTTATTTGTTCTGTTGCTTAAGCCCTAATCCTAATAGTCATTTTTGATACCTCTCTTTCCTTTACATTTCTGCAAATGATATCTGTTTTACCAGCATGTGCTGTTAATATTATATTCCATATTTCTGCCTACCATAAATCTACCTACTCTTCTCCATCTCCAATATCAACATCCTAATCTACTTACTGACTTCCCTTGCTTGGATGATTACAACAATTTCTTAAGTAGTGTCTACATTTATAACCCTCCAATATATTCTCCAGAGGGCAGCAAGGTGAGGAAATGCATTATGTCATTTTGTTGCTTAAAATCATATCATATTTTTATTGTACTTGGAAAAAAATCAAATTCCTTAATCTACACATACAAGGGCATATATGATCCTATTCATCCTCATAGAATGAACTCATTGGTCTCCATTCAGTGTTTATTATACAATGCCATTGTTTGTAGTCTTTTCTCACATTAGAACACTCTTTTATTTCCTCTTCACATATTTAGCTCTATCTTATCTTCCTAGTTCAAATGTCACATCTGTAGGAAAGTCTACTTTGGTTATTATATGTAAATAGTCCCCAGCAAATACACACACTCCCAGAATCATGATAGTCTCTATTTCAGCACTCTGCTCATTTCCTTTATACCAGTTCTTACACTTTGATATGATTTTCTTCATATATTTTATAATCGGTGGTGACTGTCTCTCTTATTAGATTACAAGCCCCATCATGGTCTTTTTATTTTTCTATCTTTAACACCCAGGTAAATGTCAGGCAGAGTAGATGCGCCATGCATACCTGTTCGCTGAATAAAGGAGTATCAAAATACTCAACTTGTATGGGTTTCTCTATGGGAGGAACCCTGGACTCAACGTAAAGAGGCCTGGGTTACAGTCTGGACTCTGTCACTCACTCTCTGTCTCAGTCTGTCTGGCTTACTATAACTAAATACCATAAAATGGGTGGCTTATTGTTATGAATTTGTTAAATTAACATTTGTCAGGTAGAGCACAGGGTGCTAAATGATGAGCGAGGATTCAGGTCACTGCCCCGCCTGCCACATGTCCAAATAAAACGGATGCCATGGCAACAACAGCATGGAGTAACTTAACTAAACTCTCAACACTTATAAACAACAGATATTTATTTCTCATAGTTAAAAGGAGCCAGGAAGTCCAAGATCAAGGTGCCAGCTGATTTGGGGTCTGGTGAGAACA
This sequence comes from Tapirus indicus, assembly GCA_031878705.1. NCBI lineage: Eukaryota > Metazoa > Chordata > Mammalia > Perissodactyla > Tapiridae > Tapirus > Tapirus indicus. The sequence continues at coordinate 132,589,998 of CM062919.1, read as the reverse complement.
AGTTTCGTCATTGATGACCATCTTCTCACCATAACTTCACATTGCAGAAAGGGGTCAAGCAAGCTCTCTTAGATCTCCTTTATAAAGGCACTAATCCCATTCATGAGGGCTCCAGCGTCATCACCTAAGCACCTCAAGAAGGCCCACCTCCTAATACCATCACACCAGGCATTAGGTTTCCACATAAATTTGGGGGGGACACAAATATTTAGTCCATGGCATTCTCCATGAGGCCACAAGGAGGTATTTGAGTTATAAAGGTATTTTCAGATTTCTAAGACCTCTTCAATTTGGAGCATTTTCTGTACCTTTATTAATTGTCTCCAAATTTAAAAGTAAAATTAATAAACACTGGTAATAATGTTTACCTTTTTAAAAACAATATATATTTAAACATGTTCTAATTTAAATTTAGAATAATTTAAACTTCAGAATATACTTGCTGATTACAAAAAAAATAAGGAATTTGAAATAGTAGCCTGTGTAATAAAGTTAGATTTGTCCTGGTGAATCCTGCAGTCTCCATGTATATGGTTGCATGTATGTCTTCCTCAGTGTGAGTAAATAGACTGTTACATAAACTGCCTCCAGCACAAACGGTATATCATTCATATTTATATCTGCATTAGCAGTCACTTCCATAGTATCTGGGATAGAGTTTGTACTCAGTAAATGTTTTATTTAATGAATGAATGAATAGGTGGTTATATGATTTATTTGATACTATTTGAACTTACTGTACTATAAAAAAATCTTTTGGTCTTTGCTTTTACAAGAAACAATTTTAAAATACTCTCTATTTTAATCATTTTGCATTTGTAATTTAATCAGCGATCATCAAAATATAGTTCTTTAGAAGCCAAAAGCTTTTCACAGAAAGACAGAATTCAGGCAATGAGAAAAGAGAGAATGATAACCTGTTTGCTTCTAAGCTTCCTTTCATCAAGCAGCTAAATGTCACTAAAGGGACTAGTGTGTCCTCCTTGTTATTACAAATTAAATCTGAAGTGTACAACTGCACTTGTAAACCCCTGCACGCAATTCTTTTGATTCTTTAAGAAAAAAAAAGTAAAAAGAATACAGGAAGAAAAGTGAGTAAAACATCGGTAATTTGTTTAGCTGGTGGTGCAGGCTGTTCTCCGATCAAATTTTGTTTCCCAAAGGAAAGCATCAGTTTTAAATTACACAGCAAGCAGGCAAAAGAAAGGAAGCGAATAATCAAAACCTTCCCAGGAGGGGAAAGAATAAGGCGAGAGCTCCAGAGATCCCATTTAATAAATAAACACCTTCATTTCTGTAAGTTAATTTCACCACAGGAAATAAGTTTAGTTTTAATTATATTGCCTTATGTCATGTTTTATAAAAGGTACATGAGGTTCATTGACTTTCTCTTATTAAAGCTTTGGCTGTTTCCAAAAAAGGGGCATGTAGATTAATTCTCTGAGGAAAAGTAGCATGATGTTCAATTATTTGAAATGCAATATTTTCATCTTATCCCATGTTAGTGACGATTAGGTGAAAAGAGTATGTTGTATCCAATTTTCATTAAAAAATGGTTTGACTTTTAGAGTTATATATGAAAGACTCTCTGAGCACTACAGTGTTGTACTGTAATACTAATAATACTAGTTGTATTATTGGCACAAATAAAAAAGTGGGCTACCTTTTGTCAAGGTTGAGAAAATATATATGTAGTAATTTTTTGGTTAATTTTTGTGACATGGACTCTAACTCTTTATAATTGTATATAATTTAAATTTAATATTATCAGCAAGTGAATATTTTCATGTTTTTGCACAGTGAGGGATTTCTAAGCAAAGAAACTGGAACCTGAATTAAAGGACAAGTCTTGGAAGTTAAAACATGACTGACTAGATAGTGAGAGACTTCTAGAGGGACTGAGATATTTATCTTAAAATTTGGTTACATTGCAAAGTGGAATGAAACCTGAAGCCATGGAGTAGGCTGTTTACATTCCAAAGGATTCTAAAACACTAGGGAGCAAATCTTTCCCCTCATTTCTCAGAAGAGGAGGGAGCGGTGTGTAGTCTAGAAACTCTGAGATTCACAGTTTTTCAGTCCCTCTCCTGTGAGGTATAAAACCTCATCTACATGTGCAGGGTCTGTCTGGTTCTCATGGCGTCATTCGGAAGGGGGGAGGATGGAGTGTGAGAAACTGATTCAGTTATTGCTCTAAGTAATAACAATCTGTGTTTCATCCAGAAACTTTGTGTTTGCTTTCAGAATAATATCAACAAAAATAGATACTAAGACTTACCAAACATTCAAATCCATGATTTTAAAATGCATTATAGGAGCAATTTTAAAGGTAAGAGAAATTTATCTGAGCATCTAGTAAAACTCTCTATTATATAGCCTATCAGGGATTTGTTATTTTTATTTTTAGGGATAAAGCATAGAAAGGTTAAGGAAAATGCCAGAGTCAAATTCAGACTTTCAGAACTCACTTCATTATTAGTTATGATATGATGAATCAAGTTTATTTTAGCTCAATGACTAAATGGCACACAGTGAGTAAAGGAAAAAACCCATAGTGGATAAAGTTGGCTATAATGGATATAGGGCAACATAGTGGATATCCATAGTAGGTACAGGGCAACAAATAAAAATAAATGAATAAAATAAGGTCTCTCTATATATTTTGGCTAATGGAAAACAGTTTTCTATGTGTAAGAGATTTCACTGATATAAAACTCTGAAGGTTACTGGGGAGGGGACAAATATCAAACATTTGTCCCTAAATTTACATTTATTAAAATCTTGGTGTTTTGAGCATCCTTACTTAAAGCAAGGTGTCTGAGACAAGAAATGCACTTCCTAAAATGAAATCAATACATGGTAAATTGGCTTTGGGTGTGTGAGATGAAAGACAATAAACTTTGCTCCCCAAACAGCCATTCTTGGGTCAGGCTTGCATTCTAGGGACAACCTGTGTGTAGAGCATGTAACATGATTAATGCAGTGCCTGGCATATATTAAGCATTAAATACATGGCAATTGTTCTTGTTTTCATTCTTGCTATTCCTGAATTGTGTTTGATGCAGTAAGTCAGTGTTGAATGTTTTTGATATTTGTCTTTATAGCTATATAATTGGATAAGCCAATGATAATCATGCCCTCATAGCTCTGACAAGACATAGGTAACATAGGACAAAGAACAACAAGGTGCCTCCTTCTTATATAACATAATTTGAAGAGACATTCACAATTGAGGGCTGATTTTATCTATGTAACTGTTCAAACAGACTGTGTTGCTTAAGCCAGTATTATATTCATTTTGTTATGATGTTGCTCCAAAACCCAGTCTTATTCCTATAGGTATTTCAGGGAGAAAAAAATACATACAGGGCTGTGTGTTGTTGAGCCATTGTCCATTTGAATCTATTACGACCATGATTGTTATAAGATATGCAAGGTGGGACACGTGACCAGGGTGAGCAATGGTAGACTTGGCAAAGAGAGTAAAGTTAATGGTTTCTACTATGTCTGTATATCAGGTATGTAGATTCCATTTTCATTTAAATGTTTGTTATTAAACATGTTTAATTAAATTGGACTTCATAGGAAGTCTAGGAAGACTTGAATAGAGCAAAGTATAAAATTTAGCCAATGGAAGGACTGTTTAAATTGGACCTATTCAAAAACTTTTTTATTAAAAAAAACTTGTGCTTTTTAAAAGATGTTGTTAAGAGAAAAGACAAGCCACAGAGATAAATTTTAAGTCATATTTCTGATAAAGACCTCTCAAAATTCAATAAGAAATCAAAAAAATAAATTGAACAGCAATGTCACCACAAAATAAATAAATGGCAAATACATGTGAAAAGTTGCTCAAAATCATGAGTCTTTAGGGAAATGCAAATTAAAACCACAAGGATAAAAACTTACACACTATTAGAACTAAAGTTAAAAATACTGATTATACCGTGTGTTGATAAGTATGTGGAATGAATGGAACCCTCATAGACGGTAGGCTGGAATATAAAATGTTATAACCAGCTTGGCAAATAATTTGGCAGTCTCTTAATACATTGAATATAGATACAGCTACCAATCATCCCACTCTTAAATTTTAACCCCAGAGAAACAACAATATATGTCCATACAAAGACTTTTACACTAATCTTCACAACTGATTTTTTTCTAATAGCCCAAAACTGGAAACAGCTCAAATGTCTATTAACAGGTAAAAGGTGAAACAAATATAGGCATATATACATACAATGGAGTAGTACTCAGCAATCAAAGAAAAACTCTTGATACATGCAACAGTGTTAGTCAATGTCAAAGAATTATGCTAAGGAAAAGGAGCCAGACAGCCCCCTCCAAATCATCCATACCGAATGATTCCGTCTGTATAAAATTCTAGAAAATGCAAATTAATCTCCAGTGATAAAAATTAGGCCAATACTTTCCTGATGATGGAGGAGTGAAAGCACCAGGAGGGGTTAAAGAGGGGCATGAGGAAGTATTTAAGGGTGATGGATTTATTTACTATGTTGGTATAATGTATGGTATCAAGACTTGCCAACTTGTATAATTTAAGTATATGCAGTTTATTGTAATTTTATTGTATGTCAATGATGTCTAGGTAAATCTTTTAAAAAATGAAATAGAAACAAACAACAACCTGATTAAAAAAATGAATGACAAATTTACAAAAGATTTTCTTTCCTCAATTAATTGTGCAAGGTAAGTTTCCTATTCAGATATAACATTCATTCTAATAGTGCAATAATTTTTGAGTGACATGATTATCATACCTGATATTCATTTATAAATTCACACCTTAAGCCACATCTTTACTTTTGAATGTTCCACATTAGCATCACCATATCCTGTAAGTTTAACACAATGCCCTTCACATTTTCATTTGCAGGTTTAAGTATCAGTGTGCATTAAGCACACACATCTGATAATCCCAATAATGTTTCTTCTCCATTCGCAGGCTATTTTACCCACATCTATACAAAAGACCTCAAATTCCCTGTGGAGGTTGTGCTAAGAGACCTCCTACTGGGCACTCAGATTCATAACATTCTTTTCATCTCACACCATTTTGATCACCACAGGTTCTGAAGAGACTGCAGATTCCACTTTTGTGTCATCATCAGATTTTTAAATTCATCAGGACTAGGGTGAAATAACAAATCTGTTGCTTTCTTTTCACCTGAGGAGTTGTTCGGGCAGCCTGACCACCTGATCTCATATATGATCCATAATCGCTTTTGTTGCCACTTAATTACCTCTTCCTTTTTTGTACCACTTCAAACTAACCATTTGGTTTAACCGTCCTTTTAACATTTCTTTTTTAAATTATTTCTATTTTTTTTGAATAATTCATATCTTCTTTCTGAAACACAGTCCCATTATATGGACCTGAGCCAGCAGATTTGTGACAGCTTCTCTCATTTGGTCTTGTTTATTAGTCACAATGTAAAATAAGATGCTTAAAGAGGCTGAGATCCATTTATTATGGCATCAACCATGACTTAAAGGGTGTCAATGCAAATAATCCATAATCAATCTATAAATCAAAATTGCAGTAGGTTTATTATGAGCCAAATTTGAGGACCATATGGCCTGGGGCCTTCCTTCCCCAAGGAAGGAAGGGCACCAAAGAAGTGAAGTGTACAGAGTGGTTATACACCATCAAAGAGCGTGTATCATATATGATTGGAATATCCCTTTACAACAGTCACAAGATTTCCTAGCCTGCCTAACAGGCACAGCGATTGATGGACACAACAGGTATCAGGTCTGCTGTCTCGATGGGCTCAGCAGGTAGCAGGTCTGTTCTCTCAAGTTGGGTGGTCACAGGGTGAGCACAGGAAGCAAATCCTAGCCTAGGGAGAAATGCTTATGATTAAGGAAATGTCAATGCAGAGGAAGTTGCATCCTTATCTTAAGGGCATTTGTTCTTGTCTTTGGGACATAGTCAATGCTTAAAGCAGATATACAATGCATGTTCAAAGGCCATTCAGGCCCTTTTGGAAAAACAAGATCAGGCTAAATTGGTTCTACACCAAATGGCTTCCTCATATACTCCAACATATCCTATTGCTTGTCATTTATTTTTCAAGGGATAAAATTATGAGATACCCTAACATCACCATTTACCCAATCCAAAGTAGGTTACCTTCTTAAAATTTAGCACACTTAGGAATGTTCCCTTTAATATATAAGCATGGAATTGGACAGTTCTCCTCCTCATAGTAATCTTTATATAACTCTCACCTTGAACCAGCTTATCAATTGGAGATCTGTCCCTCCATTTATATTTCTACCAGACTGTGATTAACTGGGGATGCTGAGTAAGATCAAACCTACACTTAGACCACTGTGTCTTGAACTAGAGAGACACTGTCTGGTCCCCAGTGTGTAACAGATGCCTGAGAATAGCTCTCCAAATTCTTGGTTGACGTCTCTTCTGTCTAAATGAATTTTTTAATTTATTTAGCAATGATCCCAAGTTTGGGGCCTACCACCTCTATGCCTCATTGATAAGCTTTTCTAACTGCCAATGACAGTAATATTTGTTCCACTTCAAACCATGGATGGCTTGGCAACAATCCAGTCATCACAGGTTCCTCTTCCTTCTGTTCCTTCTGTAGAGGAGAAAAAATAAATTTCCCTCTACCCTCCTGAGTTCTTAGCTGAGACAGATTAACAAGAGAAAAACAAATAGAAGTTTATTAACATGCATATCTCATGTATACATGGGAGATAACCAAGGAAAAATGAGTAACTCCCCGACGTGGCTTAGAATTGGGATTTAAATACCATCTTAGTAGGGAAAAGGGAAGGTAGATGTAGGCTTCTTAGGGGAGAGTAAATGATTTTTAGGAAAGATGGATGAGCCCTTAGAAGAATAGATGGGAGGTAGGATGGTTTATGACAAAGTTTGTTTGGGTGTGTTGTCCACTCCTAGCCTCCTCTCTCATGATAAAGTCAATCTTCCTTGGTTGATGAAACTCCCAGGAAGAGGATTTACAACAATTGAATTCCTTTTGGAGGATGTGTCTTTGGGCAGATGAAGGGAGTTCAGAGAGAACATCTCCCTGCATTTACTGTTTTTCAAGTGCCTAGGACTCAAAATAATAGATATACCAAAGCCATGGGGTGAGATGTTCTGAACTCCTACAGTCATATTTTAAGGTGGCATATTCTGCTACCCTTCACTTCTCTTCTTTTTCATCAAAAAAAAAATTCTACATTACTGAAAATCAGGCATAATTTTATTAGACTATTATTCTGCTAAATGTGCCAACTATACTAATATGTCAGTCTAGATAATTGAAAGGACTTACAATAGTAAAACAGTAATATATTGATAAAACACTTTAATATAAACAAAGAATACGTAGCAAGAAGAATAAAAGCGACTAGGACAGCTTTAAGGAGGTCTTCAGAGTACTTCTCAGCCTCACAGGACATAGACAAGTCTTTTATACCCTTCTTCTGGTTAGCTAGCTGAAACCAGGCTGTTTGACCACTATCAGTGATACAAACCATGGTAACACAAACATAGATCTGTGCATTATCTAAAAACAAAACTGAAAGTCTGCTATAGGTTAGCCCTTATGATATTATAGATTCTGGTACTGAGGAGCAATAATTGTTACCTAGCATAAGGTTTGACATTGAGCCTCCAAGTGTCCCTAGAGAATAGCACTGAGCTACAGCAGGCTAGCTGAGATTAATCTTGTACTTAGACAATTTTCCTGTAAACATGGCTTTAGCTGCATCCCACAGATTTTGACATTTTGCATTTTTACTATCATATTCTTCAAATTATACCTAAAATCCATTCTGGCTACTTATTTGACACATGGGTTATTGTTTCTTTGACACACAGTTTATTTGGACATTGCTTAATTTCTAAGTATATAGGGACATTCTAGTTAATTGCATTTGAAGTTTTATTTATAGATCAATATTTTTCAAATCATAGAAAATACTCTGAATGATTTTGATACATTGACACTTATTTAGATTTGTGATTGTCCTAGAGATTAACACAGACATGTTTCACTTATCGTTGGCACTTTTATCTTCTTCTTGTAAAATGCAAGAAGTGTATAACTTTTCATCTTCATTTTAACAAATGGTGCTAGAACAATTAGATTTCTATGCAAATAATTATCTTCACTTCATACTTCCCACAATGTAAAATACTTAACTGTTAATGGATCATAAAACTAGATAAACTTAGAACTACATATTTTCTAGAAGAGAACATAGGAGAAAAATATTTGTAACCCTGGGTTAGGCAAAGATTTTTTTAAAATACAACACCAAAAGCATGATCAATGAGAGAAAAAAATTGATAAATTTGCCTACACATTTAAATTAAAAACTCCTGCTATTTGAAAGATACTGTTAAGAGAATAAAAAGACTAGGAGATATAGACTAGGAGAAGATATTTTCAAATCATATATCTGAAAAAAGAGTTGTGCCAGTAATATATTAAGAAGACACTCAAAACTCAACAATAAAAACTTCCAAATTAAAATGTGAAAATGATTTGAAAAGACGCTTTGGAAAAGGTATATAAATGGGACATCAGTATTTGAAAAAATGACAAACCTATTTAAACATTGGAGAAATGCAAATTAAAGTCACAATGAAGGGGCCGCCCGGTGGCGCAGCGGTTTCGTCCGCGCTTGGCAGCCCGGGGTTCGCGGGTTCGGATCCCGGGCGCCCGCCGACGCACTGCCTGTCAGCCATGCCGTGGCGGCGTCCCATATAAAGTGGAGGAAGATGGGCACAGATGTTAGCCCAGGGCCAGTCTTCCTCAGCAAAAAGGGGAGGATTGGCAACGGATGTTAGCTCAGGGCTGGTCTTCCCCACAAAAAAAAAAATAAAATAAAATAAAGTCACAATGAAATACCACTACATATTTATTAGAATGATTACAATTAAAAAGACTTACCATACCATGCATTAATGGGGATGTGAGGGAACTGGAACTCTTATACACTGATGTTAAGAATGCAAAATGGTATAATTATTTTCGAAAGCAATTTACCATTTTCATAAAAAGTAAATCATACTCCTATACTTCAACCCAGTCATTCTACTCCTAAGTATTTACTTAAGATAAATAAAAACAGAGTTCCATACAAAATCTTATACAATAATGTTCACAGTAGTTCTACTTAAATAGCTCCAAACTGCAAACAACCTAAATGTCCATCAAAATGTGAATGGACAAAGAAATTATGGTATACCTCATAGTAAAAATTCTAGTTAGCAATAAAACTGAGTAAATTATTCATGTACCAACAACATGGATGGATCCTAAAATAACTATGCTCAATTAGAGATGCTAAACAAAAATAATTACACATTTGTGATTTCATGCATATAAAAATCTATTAAATGCAAACTAATCTATAATGACAGAAATCAGAGCAGTGATTTCCCAGGAGCAGGGGTTGTAGGGAGGTGGTAGTGATTACAAAGAGACACAGGAAACCTTGGAGGTGATGGATATATTCACTATCTTGAGTATGGTGATGGATTTGTAGCTTTATACCTATATCAACACAATTTGTTCACGTTAAGTTTGTGCAGTTTATTGTGTGTCAATTATATGAAAATAAAGTTAATAAAAATTATTGAAGAAAAAATGAATAAAAATTAGTTTCTTAACCTAAATAAAGTAGAACAGTAGGGATAAAGAAACAAAGAAGACATAACACAAAAAAGACGATTAGAACTAACTATATCTAATTACATTAAATATAAATGGACAAAACACTCAAATTTAGAGACAAAGGTTTTCAGGCTAAAAACCTAATAAATGATGCAACTATACACTGTTTTCAGAAGTCACACTAAATAATTAGGACACAATTAGTTTGAAAGTAAAAGTAGGTAAAACTCGTGTAGCTTATAGATCTTAATATAAATAAAGCTGGTATGACTATATTAATATGACACAAAGTAGATTTTTAAGGCAAGAAATGTTATTAGAGACAAAGATGGATTCATAATAAAAAAGGGTCAAAGCAACAAGAAATAATAATTCTAATATGTGTGAATCTAATAGTGCAGCTTCAATATATTTAAAGCAAAAATTGCAAAATTAACATAATAAATAGAAAAATCCACAATTATATTTGAGAACTCAGTAACTGATACTACCAGCAGATTTCTAAAAATTACATGATGTGGATGAATTAAGAAGCATAATTAACTATCTTGACATAGTAGGCATTTATAAAAACTTTCCCCAACAACTGCATTCTCATTATTTGTACATATGGCATTTACCAAAAGGGCATATGGTGTACCATAAAAGAAGTTTCAAAACATTTTAAACAATTGAAATAATAAATGCTACATCTTAAAACTCAGAGGAATTAAAGTGGGAATACAGATCTGAAAGAAAAATTTTGAAATTTCAAAGGACTTGCAATGTAGAATAGATTTCCAAACATAGTTTGAGTCTAAAAAATGGAAATTAGAAAATAATTTGGACTGAAATGAAATTATGGCATATCAAAGATTTTTGCATTTAGCTAAATCAATATTTAGCTGAAAATTTACAGCTTTAAATGCATATATTAATAAAGAAGAAAAGTAAAAATGTTCTAAGTCTCCAACCCCGAAATCTAGGAAAACAAGAGCAAATAAAGCCAAAAAGAATAAATAAATAACACAGTTATGATAAATCAATCAAGTGAAAGCAGACACTCAACAGGAAGAAAACCAGCAGAGCAAAAGTTGCTTCTTTGAAAAGATTAAATTCATAAGCCCCTATCATAACAGATCAAGAAATAAAGGGAGATAAATCACCAATAAAATAGGGTATCACTACAGAAACTATTGACCTTAAAAGATTAGAAGAAGATATTATTGCACATTTTCCATTTCTCCATAACATAGGTGAAATGGAAAAATTGCTTAAAAAGTACAACTTACCAAAACTGACAAAGATGAAATAGAAAATCTAAATAATTCTATGTTAATTAAATGAATTAATCTATCCACAAAGAAAATTCCATCCCAAATGTCTGCACTGATGATATTTTCCTAATATATAAGGAATAATCTTGTACAACTTCTTTCAGAAAATAGAGAACTCTTCCCAACTTGTCACATGATGCCAACCAAACTGTGACACTAAAATCTGTCAAGAATATAACAGGAAAACAAAATGAGAAACCAATATGGCGCCTAAGTATTGACAGGAGAATTCTGAATGAAATATTAGCATTTTGAATCTAATAATACATAAAAGAGATTGCAAGGTTGGTTTAATGTTTAAAAATTAATCAATACAATGCTCCAAATTAACATAAAAAGATGAGAGAAAGCATATACTCATATCAAAGATACAAGGTATGAAATTCAATGTCTGTTTATTATAAAACCTGTCAGCAAAGTATTAACAGAGGAAAACTCACTTTATTTGGTGAAGGATATCTCCAGTAAACCCAAAGCTTACATTATACTAAATAGTAAACACTTTTCCCTTAATTTGAGTACAAGAAAAGACCATTGACTAGTATCATTTTTATTCAGTGGAATTTATAACTAAAAAAATACTGTATGTCACCATGCAACAATATGGATTATTTATTTACACCCGGTATTGTGCAAAAGAAGCTGAACACAAAAGAATACATACATTCCAGTATATAAAGTATAAGGTTCAAAACACTACAGAACTATGGGGTGTGAAGGGTAGGAAAGAAGGTATGGAAAGTAATTGGGAGGGAAAATCAAAGGGATTTGTGGGTTGCTGAGGACGTTTACTTTTTTATATTCTGATTCTGTCTTTTTTACCTTCTTCCTTATATTTTTTTAAATGGATTTTATTCATTCCCTTAACTTCAACTGCTTTCTCATACAAAGGATTATCAAATTTAAATTCATAGCCTTAGTCTATCCAGAGAATTAAATCAGCATTTCAAAAGGGCTGATCCTTATTCTTTAATCTTTACTTCACACTATTACATTTACCTATAATATCCCTATTCCCTAACTCCATCACTTGAAAGTATTCCAACTTTTCAAAGTCCATTTCAAATATGTCTCAGGGAAGCCTTCTCTGTGAAATTCTCCTCTGATGTTTCATTGTGCTTACTTTCTAAGCCTTTCTTGATATATCCCAATCCAATTTGGGTTCAACTGTTTCTTGATTTATCTTCTTCTCCAAATAAGTTTTACGAAATGTTCTGAGTGATCGGCCCAGTGGTGTAGTGATAAGGTTCACATGCTCTGCTTTGGGGGCCTGGGATCCTGGGCACAGGCCTACACACCGCTCATCAAGCCATGCTGTGGCCGCATCCCACATACAGAGTACAGGAACATTGGTACAGATGTTAGCACAGGGACAATCTTCCTCAACAAAAACAAAAAAAATGAAAAAGAAATGTTCTGAAATTTACTGATCTTTTGTCCACTGAAGTACCAAAATCAATGCTATAAATAAAGCAAATGCTAAAAAGTACTTAAATTGAACTTGCATCTAGGGTCATGGTCAACCAACTTTCAACTTTGGGAAAAATATTTATTTATACATTGCTTTTGGTAACATCTACTATGGAAGGGGAGTTAAGACAAGGAGGGATCAGACTTCCAGAAGTTCTGAAGAAAATCACAAACTCCACCTTAACAAAGACCATCCATTATCAGTCAGCTTCTGAGGCCTACAAATCACCATCTGTTACCTGTCATGCACTGATCATCCATTTTGAATAATGCTGTGTTGGATCTCCAAATTCTGTCCAGTCTCAGTTCAGTCCCAGGTTGATCTAATTTGAATGAACACACCCTCTTCTGATAGTGCAGGACATTTGTATTTACATGCCGGAATGGAGTGTCAGAGCTGATAGTAACGGAGGGTACGATGTTGGAAAAAAGAGCAAGCTTCGCCAGTGAAGAAAAATGAAACTAGACAAAATCTGTTTGTAATCTTTACTTAGGAAGGCAGTTTAAGACACTGCCTCTGTTAAACACCCTGGTTCTAGTTTTTGTTTTTAAATGAAGAATATTTAGAGCTTCCAGGAAGCAAGGCGAATGCTATGTACTTTCATGATTGATGTACTTTCCTCCTACTTCTTTACTAATATCTAAACCAATGCTTTCTCATTCCTGCATCCTATAGATTGAAAACTTGTTAATAACCCTCCTGGTCTATAGTTATTCAAAGTATAAAGGAAAGGAATTGATTTTACCTACTCTATTATGTGTGTTATTTGCTATAGAGTTAGAAATTATTTTCACATTTATGAGGCTATAAAGGGCAGTTATTCTTCAATTTCATTTACAGCCCCACCCCAGCCAAAAGGAAATGATGGATTCAAGCTATTCGCTAGTTCTTGGTTTTCTTGCATCCACTGCCAAGAACTCTTCTTCTGAGCCTTCATCTCATTAATTACTACACATTTGTCAGGTCTTAGCTTTAAATGGTCAGTTTTCCGGAGGGGTTTTTCCCAAACATGTGTTACAAAACCATATCTAAATCAGCTATTTGTGTTTTTTCTCTCAGAGTTTCATGTTCTCCTCTTTCAAAGAAATCTTCATTGTTGTGTATCACTATACATTAGTTCAATGTGTGATCATTACCCATTCCTTCTACTAGACTTCAGCATACACTTCAAGGGTATGCTGAGGGTAATAAGTCTTTGAGATTTATTTAGATTTTAATCTATGTTTTCTTCATATTGTGAAAATTATGATATATACTGATAGTATATAACAAACTGTATATTTCTCTAAGAAAACCCCAGATATGTTAACATCCATATTTACATTTCTAGACCACCTACTGGTGGTCTAGTTGTTAAGATCTGGTGCTTTTACTGCTGCCGTCCGGGTTTGTTTCTGGTCAGAGAACCACACCATCTGTCGGTCATTGTCATACTGTAGCAACTGCATGTTGCTGCGATGTTGAAAGCTATGCCATCATTATCAAATACCAGCAAGGTCACCCATGGTGGACAGGTTTCGGCAGAGCTTCCAGACTAAGACAGACTAGGAAGAAGGACCTGGCCACCCACTCCCCCCAAAATTAGCCATCAAAACCCTATGAATAGCAGTGGCGCATTGTCTAATACAGCACTGGAAAGTGAGAGGAGGGTGCAAAAAGACTGGGCAGGGTTCCACTCTGCTGTACACAGGGTCGCTAGGAGTCGGAATTGACTCCACTTTGCTAAGAAGAACAACAACGAAGCCCTACCTCAGAAATCTTCTACTTGTTGTACTCCAGTGACCTCTACCTCATAACCCCACCATCTACCTTGATATGACTATGACTTACACCTTGACAACACCCCAATTTGTACCATTTTCTTAATCTTGAAACCTGACGTATGAACCCAACTTCCTGTAGTCCCTTTGAATCTACTCCTTTTTCTCACTGGAAATTTCCTTCAAGTTCTTTGACTCATCTCAGTTCTCTGACCCAGAATATGACCCATCACAGTGACTTGAAGCAATTTTCTCTGCAAGATAGTATTGGCAGCCAGCTGAAGAACAAATTCTCTATTATCTTCAAATGCATGAGTGGAGACATAAACTTTTAGAGAAAGTGTACTTACTTGTATCACTAAATTTCATGTTATCTATCCTCAAATGTGATCTCTATTTCTTTTTAATTATTTAATTTAGGCTTGTTGAATCACCTCTTTTCTCATGCACACTGTTTCTAAGCATTGTGATATCCCTTATATCCTTAACCCTATTTCTGGTCTTCTCACTCAATAGCAGCCTCATTTTCAACCTTTCTGAGCAATTTGAGAAAATAGTTTTCAATTTACTTGCCTTAAAACTTCTCTCTTTATCCTTTTAATATATATATATTTATATATATGTTTTCTTCTTATATAACATATGGCATATAATTTATATATTTTAATATATTTTATATATATAAAACTTATAATTGTGTCACTGTGTTCCCTTTTCTTAGCCAATTCTAAACTATATGTCTATCTGGTCTCTTAACACTTTCCTTACTCATGTCCTGCAGGGCCAAGTGCTAAAAATTATCATCTCTTGTCTAGTATGCACATTATTTTTTCTTCTTTAAAACAAAAACAAATAAAACTCCTCCCTTTGACTATGAAAACCTCTTCCATTTCTTCACTCTCAGTCTCCATCTCTGCCTTTTATAGTTCAAGTTTTCCAGGCAAAAATCATGGAATAATGGTCTAGAAGCATTTTGATAATTGAGCTGGAGAGACCCTTGAAGATAGTTTTCTTTAACCATTTTTTTTCTTATTGATGAGAAATAAAGATCCTAAAACTTAAGAGATTTGCTCATTACCACAGTGCTAGTTGTAGCCATAGCCAAGAATAATACCTAGAGTTTCAAAATATAAAATTCAGTTTCCTTTCTTCCATTAAACTATTCCTTCTCCACTCCCCAATCATCTCTTGAAATTCAGTTTGTTGCACTTATCCTGCTCAACCTAAACTAAAAATATTTTACTCTCACTTCTTTCTTGAAACAAAGAAGTAATTTATGAAGTCCTGTGTATTCTACCAGTACCAAGTCCACACACTCCATCCCCCTTTTTGTTACTATTGCCAACTCAGTAGTCCCTGACCTTATAAAATCTCACCTGTGCAATCATTATCCAATGGCTATAAAAATAAGTTTCTAAGTGATTCCTCAGTTATATATTTTTACTGACTCCGAAGCCCAAGGCATGCTACACACTGCGGTGGATTACTTTTATAAAAGTGAGCTCTATTCAAAGTATTCCCTTAATTACTTTGCTAAGTAAAAACACATTTACATTTACTGCATCTTCCAAGTATTGAGCACTTAGCACATGTCAGACTTATGATGATAGATCTTCAAGTTCTGCCACCAAGGAACAATTGAAGATAAAGAGATGCACTTTAATAGATAATGAAGGATACATATTGTATCACAGGAATAAAATTATTGGCACATTGCATTTGAGTGGAGATTTAGTGAATAAATAAGCCTTTATTGTCTCCCCATCACCCATAGACTCAGCCATAACTCCTTACTATGGCCTTCAGAGAACTCGGCAGGATGACACTAGCCTCCATTTTCAGCCTTATTTTGCATTTTATAAAAAGGATATGTAAAAGTGAGACAGATATAGTTAGTTTCTTAAAAAAAGGAAACACTTTATATTACAGTCACAAACTACAGGAAAAGAAAAAATGATTCAAATAAGCAACATTATATTAGTGATTTACTATCAAATATCAGGGTTTGACCAAATGAGGGAGGACTGGACAGCTGATGCAGTACCACTTGAAAAAATTTATGTTTCCTTAAATGGTAGAAAGTCGTTGGAGTTTTAAATATTATTCAGCCAATAGCCCATGAAAGAAAAGCAGAGGCAGCAAGGATTGTGGGGCTGCAGTGATCCGGGGTTAGAGAAGGGAATTGCTCCCATACCTTCCTTGTCTCCAATCACAGGCCGAGGCAAGGGTCCAGCTGCTCTTAACATTTCACTCTGTAGCTCCTTCAGCATGGTCCACTTTATGCAAAAAAAAAAAAAAAAAAAAAAAAAAAAAAGTGGTTCTCATAGAAGAACCAAGTAAAAATGAGAAAAAGAAGAATAAAGGCTGACTTTTCATCACTCTATCTCTAGCTGTGAAACTGATTGATGTTTTTAAAGCTCTCGAAAAGCAGCTGCAGTTGCTGTTTCAAAACAAACAGAAAAAGGAAGTCCAAGGAATTACGTGACAAAATCATTTTTCCACAATAAATAGGGAGAGGATTACGTTAGGTAAGAATAATACAGTAAATACAGCAGATGTGTGGGAAAAAGGGAACAGTTATGCCCAGGAGAGCCTGCACGTGAGCTTGGCAACAGTGCCCCACAGACTGTGACAGCCAGCAGAGGAAAGCCATCCCCTAGCACTCCCTAGTCATTATGTGACTAATAGGTCTTCTTGCCCCTGAAGACCCATCCCCACCATTGACGGTAATGAGCAATCTCAACCTCAACCATCGAGCGCTTCGAACACAGGGTTGCCGCCTACTTGACCTGAGGTTTCAGGTATGAGGCCTGAAGTAGGCACAAAAGGGGACTTTGCAGGGAAACAATCAAGCAAATGTCGCCAAACCTGGATTTAATAAAAAAGGAGAAAAAATAAGAGAAAGAATGCTGTTCTCTGAGAAACATAGAGTATAGTAGTACTAAAAATATGGATACATAATTTAGAAACACGGGAAATACTTTTGATGTAAAACAAAAATTGGTTTTGATAGCTTAATTTTTAGATTATTTTAGTTGTTTCAAGTATGGACGTTCACATAAACAGTACACCTTTTTAGCATGTTCATGACTCAAAGGGAGTTTGAAAAGGATAGAGCCAGGGCCCTGGGGATTATGCTTAACCGAGGCCTCTTTTATTTTTTCACAATTCTGTAGTGGCTAACTATTACTAACGACAGTTATTGTGAAGAGAATGATATTGCATGACTTCTGCTTTAGAGAATTGAGGTACAAGTAAATATGTTTCCCTATGTGTGTTGCTGTTTTCAATAAACCCATTCAAAACACGTCTTGAGTGATTAAGATTAATATTCTCTAATGATAATATTAACACATACTTTTGGAATTACTATATGAATCAATATATGTACAGTACTTAGTGCGTGGCATGTATTAGTCACTGAATTAACATTTGTCATATTACATATTATGTCAGATTTTTGTGGTAGCTGCTTTGAACAACTCAAAAATTAATTAAAACATGAATCTTCTCAAGCAGATTATAGTTTTAAAAAGGAGATTATATGTGTGTATAGTATAAAACATGTAGGCGTGTGTATATGTGTGGGGGGGTATACAAGCTCCATAATAAAACAAAGAAAAAACCACAGAAGAACGAGAGCGGTGCTGGCCAAATTCACTGAGGACTCAGTGGAGGGCTAAGATTGCTTTTAGGGGGAACATGAGATTTAGGAGATAAGATAACATAAGAGCTGGAAATTGAAGATTGGGTTGGATTTGAGGATCTACATCAGAGGGTATTCATTCTAGGCAGTAGGAGCATTAAACACATAAACTAAGAAATGGCAAAAATGGGAAATACATCAAAATCTGCAAAAATGCAATTTGGAAAAGCCAAGAGTTTTTGATAACGAAAAATGTCAAATAACCCTAGTTATTTAGAAGTTAGAAAGATCATACAGGATATTTATTCCAGGAAAGTAGTTTGAACTTAATTTGCGATGGCACAACACGTTGAAAGTTTTGAAAGGCCATGAATTTCAGTCTTTATTATGATGAGCTACTTCATACACATATACAATAAGGAATAAGATGTGCTAGAACTAAATGAAATAAATACCTGTATGGCCTCTAAAAGTTTATCTCAATCTCAAATGGACCTTTATTATATATATATACACATATTTTTTGAGCATCCAGACCCTTTATTTTTATTTGTTTATTTTTTTATGTGGTCTTTTGTGTCTGGCTTCTTTCACTCAGTGCAATTTTTCATTTGTTTAGCTCAGTTTTTCAAAAAATTATTTTATTGAGGTCCTATTGGCTTATAACATTAAGTTTCAGATGTACATTATTGTATATGAGTTTCTGTATAGACTGCATCATGTTCACCACCAATAGTCTTGTTTTTATTATACATTTTTACTTAGGCACAAGGGTAATGACATGTAAACTTTGTCCACTGCTGTAATTTCAGTGCCTAGAAGAATATTTCTTGAAGGAATATATAAAATATAGAAGCAAGTTTAGGATAAATGTGTGAATTCAATTAGATGGAAATTAAATGAAGAGAAGGCGCAGTAGAGGCTCTCTTGACTACTTATTAAGGATTTCCTTTTTCTCTACTAGACTGCTATCTGCAGGAGGCAAAGATTACAATGATTGTGTCCAACATCTTCTCCCCAGTTCCTAACAACACAGGCTGTAATATACAGTAGTGTGTGAAAAATATCTGTTGAGCAAACACATTTTCATTTGTATGATAATACTCTACAAGTAGCTTCTCATAAATCACTTAATTTATCAAGGGATTCTTACATATATATATATGTATGTATACACATAATGCATACATTTTAATGGCAGGAAAGTCTTCCATTTTATAGAATTATCAGAATTCATTTAATAAACTTCCTATTGCAGATACTTTGGATAATTTTAACTTTTGTAACTACGTGACCTATATATCTACATTGAAGAACTGTAAGTTAACAGATTAGATAAAAGTTATGTGCAAAAAGTAAAATTTATGAAACAGTGTATGCATATATGTTTTAGCATGTATTATTAAATTATTCTCAAAGATAACATGACACTTTTCATGTATATCCAAAACTGTATGCATGGGTCTGTTTCCTCATACTTTTGACTTCCTTGGGTCTATAGTTATTTTCAGTCTTTGCTAAATTGATAGGTAAATAAAAGTTATCTCTTTTTAAGTTAAGTTTGATGATTAATTTGCTCAAACACACTCAATATGTTTTTTGTAAATTTCTTTTGTTTTTTTTTAATTAAATGTTTATGGCTTCCACTCAATTTTCCATTGTTTTTCTTTTCTTGACATATATATAAGCAAAGTGTTTACATTAAATATTAACATTTTATGCCACATTCAATGTAACATGAATAACTTTTTTTCAAGGTAATATGAAAAGTTTTTTTCAGTTTCTCAATTGACTATGACTTTGTATTTTTATACGTAATTTCCAGTTATCAGGGGTCAAATGTTTCACCTTTTCTTTTCTACTTTCCCAGCTTTGTATATTACTCTTTTACACAAAATTTTGCCATTATAAATAGAGGTTAATGTTCTACAAATGATTTTTACTTTCCCCTTCAGAAAAGTGTTTTTCTCTTCACCATATTCAAGCAGATAGACTTATCTATGCTCAAACTTAAAGAATGTTGTATCACAAAGAACAAAATAAAAGTGTCTTTCTCTTTCTTGTATGATTAGAAAACCTAGGCATTAAGGCAATGTGAAAGTCGGAGTTTGAAAGAAACATCATAAGAAAAGCAGGGTTTTTTCCATTGCCCTAACCGGAGAGGATAATCTCTACTTTGGAGATTTGCAGGATTGATGAAAGTTTAGGGAGGAAACTCTAGCCTCTACATCCTCCAGTAGGCCTGGGATTCGGCAAACATCCCTAATTACTTTGGTGAACCAGATCTAAATGCAGAAAGGATGAACGACAGATTATCCAAGTAGAATCTAAGGGAAGTTGGGATAAACTCAAAAATGAAATGATGCTGGGTATACATAAGCAGGAAAGACCTGCTTCAAAAAGCCTCACAGCCTGGCAAGCTTTATTCCTAACATTCACAGGGACTACAGTGGGACCATTGTAATGAACCATAGAGTAACATAAAACTAGAAGAAATGGTTGCCAGACCTGTAGGGTCCATGAGACAGGAATGAAGGACAAGTACGTGGTCAACTCTGAGGACTACTAACTTAAGACCAGGTGAGTGATGGATGCTCAGTAGGCACATCTGTAATCATTGGACTTCAAGTAAAAGACCTGAGCTCCTTTGAAACCATGATGCCACTCAAACACCATCCCCCACATAGCTACAAACATAGCTACAAACCAACTGCATGGAAGAAGGATCTCAAATTGATTGAGATTATATTGCCAGCAAAACTGCAGATCAGGGGCTTGAAATGACAACAAAATTGACTTACAAATAATTCAATAGTTGCATATCCGATTTTGTGAACAAAAATGTATCCTCACTATGACCACAAAAGAAAATAAAACCATGAACCTATCATTTTTCTAATACTTTTGTCAAATCTGCTTTTACATTTAAATGGCTGAATGCATCCTCTTGAATTTGTCTTTGTGAAAAAGAGAAGGGAGAATCTAAATGTCTTGAGGAAAAAGCATTCATGAGTTCTGAGGAGTATATCCCTCCCAATGCATGTGTACCGCTCAGATTTCAGATTTCGGTTTGCTCCCCCAATTGTGAATGAGCCAGCCTCAATGAGGAAATATTGCATAAGAATGAAACCCCCAGTTTGTATTATCACTGATTGTCAAGTTACAATTGGTTAAGTTACAAGTTAATACGGTCGGTCAATTTTCCCTATGAAGGTTCTGTTTTCCTTGCTTCCCCTTCTTCCAATAATTACTCTTATCTCCAGTCCTTTATCCTGCCTATTAAGTAAGACATTTCTGCAAAAATATTCAATATGTGGCTTCAAGGTCTTTTCTTTAGTTTTGATGTTATTACTCATCCACTGAGGTACACAGGCTTAGAAATGGATATTCTCAGTAGTTTCAATACTCTTCTCAGAACTTCCCTTCTTTTTATTACAAAACCACTGTGTATCCACATTTCTGCAATCTATCAATGTTTCAAGAATGATTTCTTGGGAGTAATTTATTTATATATATGATATAAACCTGAATTTACATAAGCTATATTGTCTTTATTTTTCCTACAATGAGTATCTCAAATTCTATGGGGATGTTACACAATATGTTGTATATGAAGGCATTGCCTATTTAAATTGGAAATATTCTGAATTTTAAAAGACAGGTGTATCAAAGGGTTTCAGGACATGGGCCTAAACATCTTGGGCTATATTATAGTGACCCTTGCAGAAATTATTCCACTTACTTGCCAGCTCACATACTGGGCTCTTGAATGTGATTTATATTCTGACTACTGTTCTTCTCTTTCAAATTGTTCAAAATCATACTGTATAAGTTGTATATATTATAGTTTGTGGTATTTTAGGTTTGCTTTGGTTCATTATAGTTGTTTAAGGGGAGGATGTGGATTTGAGGGAAGTCACATTTTTGACTATGACTATTCTAGCAGCTTTCACTAAAAATTCTTAGAATTGACTTCTAAAAAAACCTTTTTGAATAAAATATAGGGAGTGAATTGGAGGAGAACAAGACAGTGTAGAAATACCATTTAATATTCCCAGCAGTTAGTGAATCAAGTTAAAGGGCAAATTATACATGCACTCTAGGGCTCTGTATTAGAAAAGTATATATTTTTTTCCCTTGCTGTCCAACTTGGAATCCTGGCCCAAGTGAATTGTCCTGTTATTAGGTTCCTTTCTTCAGAGAGCTAGCTGTTGGGTCCAGAGATCCAATCTACCGTCTGTGCTTGGATAACCAAATGGAGCAAATAACCCAGGTGTTTTATGAGATTGGAAATTAAACAACTATGTGAAATATTTCTTTTTAGATAAATAATGGTCGGCATTAGAGTAAATGATTTGAATCTCCACCATGTGCTTTCAAATTCTATTTTATGCTCTTTTCCAGTAAAGGTATGAAAAATGCTGCACTGTGATCTATAATGATTCTGAATATAGTTTTCTGGATAGTTTCAGTGATTCCTCTGAGGCACATTCTCCACACTATCTTTGCCCAGGCAGTGGGTTTGTTTCTCATTAGTTAAGAAAGACAAGAGTGTTTTTCATCGCACTATGGAACTCTCATCTCAAAAAGACAAGCCAGGGAGTTGCACAGCTATAGGTTAACCCTGATGTTCATTAACAGTACCAGGTTTGTCGGGAGAGTGAATAGTGATCATACACTTCACAGGAGGCTCTGGGGAGGAATCTCTGTTTAAGAGTAGGTTGGAGTTGTTCATTAATGGTACACCTGTCCAAAACAAATAACAAACCCTGAAGCAGGAAGCTGTTGCTTTTAACTCACTTAAGCTTAAAGTCCAAGAGTAAGAGTTTTCCTTTCTAAGTTCCACAAACAAAATTAAAGCCAAAGACCAGATGAAATGTTCCAAACTGGCTTCTTATTGGAGGATAATTTGAATCCATGTAACTGGAGCTCTCATAATTGTGCTAGATGTGAATTTACAGAATAGTTCACAGAATATATAATAGTGAAGTACATGTTTATTTAATGCATAAATTTAAAGTAAACCTTATATGATGAATAAAGTTTAGATATATGAATGAGAAAATAATATGATTTTATTTTCCAAACCTTTAAGTATCAAATTTTTTGACAGGTTAATAAAGAATATTCATCAAAGAAAAGTTTTATAGCTTAAGATGAGGGGAAAAGTGATAAATTTGACACAATTTAACTTATTTACCTCTGGATTGGTAAGAATTTCATGCAACTGGCAGAATCTCTCTCTCCCTCTCTTTTTTCTCTTCTCATTCACTTTCTTAAAAGTCATATCTCAGCTCTCATCATTTTCACCCCTGCATCCTATCTAACACATTATGTGAAGATTTTAAAAAAGGCGCCATGTTTTTTGAATACTTTTGTACATTTTCTACATCAATCCTTACCTAAAATTCTGTTTTTCTTTCACATTTATGAACTCAAAAACTGCCACTTCATTGAAGCCTCCGTAGAATCTCTCTGCATGCCAGATACGATTGTACTGTCAAGTTTCCTATGTTCCGATGGAGTTTTTAGCATATTTCTGGTATGGCATTTATCAGATAATGTTATAATTATTTCTATGTATTTCTGTTCAGTGTATCATGATATCTGAAAAGGAGTAGACCATACATATCCCCATTTCTTATTCATCTTTTATCACAAATCCTATCCTATGATGTGGCACAAAGATGAAGTCTAATAAATTAATATTACTAAAATCTTTGCATTATTTTAGGAAAATTTAAACTTGATATAATATTATGCATCAGTCAGAGCAAGCATTTAATACTATGCAATCAAAAATAAATTATATATGATAGCATTTGCCAATTATGTTTTAAATAATTATTGTACATGTACTCTTGTGACAATTTAATTGCAAAAATACTGATCTGTACTTTGAATCTTCAAATTATTTTCAGCAAATTATATGCTATGATTCACAATGATAATCCATGAAAATTTCCTTCAATGTTGTTCATTTGAAACAGTTCTCTGTCATTTTCAGAGAAAATAATAATAATGGTAATAGTAATCTCAACAATGATAAAGGGCTTAATAGGGGCCAATCACAGTTTCAAGTGTCACTTATATTTTCTTATTTAATCACTGCAGCCACCCTTTGATGCTCATGTTGTTTACCTGTTTCACAGATTAGGAACCGAGACACAGAGGGGATCAGTAGTTGGACTAAAGCCACAGTGGTGGGGACTAGGGCATCCAGGTTTCAAAAACAGCCATTTAGATGCCAGAACTTTTGTTCTTAATCAATTGGACAAGACATCCTATTTATCCTCCAGTTTGGAGATTCAGGTAATCATAAATTCCACAGGGAAAAAAGATGCACTTGTTAGTGATCACTAAGCAAATGCATATTCATGATTCAAATGAAAATGCTAAATATTTTATTTCTCTGCTTATGTGAGTATGAGATTAATAGTATGGTTTTACTTATCTTTTAATGTTTAGGAAATTATGTATGGCATGAAAACTCAGTATTTCATCTTGGAAAATGAAGGGTTAGAGGCTAAATAATTTTCATTAGCACCATGATCTGATAAGTGGTTTACACATTTTATAGAAAATATGTATGTATGGATAGCAGTCATTAGAAGCAGTAAAAAAAGTGCATATCACTGGAATAACTTTGAAGAAAATATATGTTTTAGGATCAGAGTTATTAAAGATCCAAAATAAATTAGAAAAGAAAATATCTCTTCCATGTGAGTTTGGAGAATCTGAAACATGTGTATCTGTCAGATAAAGAAAACTGACAACACTCTAAATATTTCAAACACTGGGCATTTACTATAGGAAACTGCCTTCAAAGAACACTAGAAGGACTAAAAGTGCTAGAAGTGCAAAAACAAAACAGATCCAGATCAGGAGCATAAAGAAAGAGGACGTGATACCCAGAGTCCACAAGACATTATTATCCCAGGCTGGAGCCCATGCGCTCACACTTGCTAAAACACAATTGGAAATGCTCTTGCCCTCCATTCTGGATTCACATCAACGACAGCAACAACAAATACTGCTTCTCCCTGGACTGCTGGATCCATGAATCATCACCCCACTGCAGTATTAGTGACTCCCAGCAAATGCCAGCCGTTGGGTTCAGAGGCAGGGATTTTCTCTTGTTCTTCCATAATCTGATCTTCCACCAGTGCCTCCTATTGGAAGCACCTAACAGGAAGTCAGCTGGCAATTGAAGTGGGGAAATCGAGTTTGCACACCCACGGCCCAGCAATACACAGCCGGATGTAGAAAGGTGGGTGTCAGGCTGGGACATCAACACATAAATAACTGGCATGGCAAGTTATATGAAAAATTAGAGCCCCAACTCTTATGTCTAGAATCCAAGGAGCTTTCACTCTCGTGTTTGCTCAAAATATTGTTGATATCTGGGACATTAGATTTACAAAAAAAACTTTTGTTCTGTTGAAGAACCTTGCAGAATTTGGGTTTTCTCTCGGTCCTTCAGTATCTGATCTTGGATACTTTTCATGAATTCATTTTGGATCTGCTCTGCAGTAGGTCACAAATAATCATCAGTGTATTTAGATATCTTTTGTACTAATACTACTGACAGAGAAATTGACCTTGAGAAGTTTAGGAGGAATGACAGGCAGACATGACAGTGAAGACCTAAGCATGCTTAGAGATATCAACTCAGCTAATGAAAACTGTTTGCCTGTCTCAGTAAACCCTTAAAATTACAAGCTATCTATCTGAATTGCACCTACTTTTATCTTTTTACATCTGCACTACTACAGTGTTCTATAATCTACTTACACAAACATTCTTTTAGTATCTTTTCAGAGAATCTTCCATGTGAACTACCATGTCTCAACAGGTACACAAAGAATTGTAGGTCTTTTAAGTTTCTGTTTATTAACGGAGATAATGCTTACTCTCACAAACATGGTTATTCTCCTTCTTTTCTTTTTTTAACAATCAGTGGAAACAACTAGAGATTTATTTGGAAAATAATAAAAAGCAACAGATAATTAGAAAACATGGGATTATTTAAACGTTCTTACTTTCCTATAGAATTTAAAGCCAGTATAGATTTCCAAGAATAAATTGAAAGACGTTAACATCAAAGGATGAAATTCTCTGCACTCACTCTAGGCTTTGTGGTCTTCACAAATTATTTAATCCCTCTTTCTCTTCCCAAATATTGAACATTGATATGTAACAAGCGCTGTGATAAGCTTTTCCTATGAATAATCTCATTTCATTCCCACAAACTTAAACCTTCATTACTATTATCTTCACTTCACAGAAATGAAAATTGAGATTCAGATAGAAAGCTAACCCAAGGTCAGTTTGTAAATTTTGGAGCTAGAATCTTAAATAACATTTGCTGATTCCAAAGTCTTCGTGCATTTAGCATACAACAGACTGCCTCCCTCTTTAAGCTATGTTGGTTAATTTTATTTTTACAAAAAAAGACAAATAGTAACAGGTATTATTAGGACCAGAAGAGATAAATGAAATGACATGTGTAAAGTAATGACTACACTCTCTGAAACCCCATAAACCACTCAGTGAATTTACATCCCATTTCATCTTTCCATTCTCCTAGAAAACAAACAAACAAACAAACATTTTAGAAGAACAATAGTGGTAATGGCAGATGGCATGCAAGTCTGTCAAAAAGGACACTAATTTCTAATTAATTTTTCAAAGTTAAAAGTTGAACATGTAATTCTTCTAGACATATTGGAACATAAATGAGTAGTTCACTAGATAAATCAGCAGTAAGATGCCCATTATACAATCGATGGATTAACTCAATTCTCATCTTGTAAAGGTTTCCATTTAAACTTGAAGGACACTAAGAATAAATCAATATGGACAAGTACAACCCATTGTAGACTTATAATTTAGTTACCCAAAATATTTCAAGTTTTCATTTATTCACAAGTATATATTGAATGCCAACTGTGTGCCAGGAACTATGTTAAATTTTAAACTTTTAGAAAGAAGACATTCTGAGCAGATTCAAAAGTGTGAGGGAAACTGCTATATCATGATAGCACATCGTTGGACCACCTAAACCAATCTCACAGCTCAATGACATGGAAGAAACAAAGATCTCTCAAAATATCTGCCCCAATGTTGGAATCAAACTGTAAACTATGATTGTGCACAGAATGGATTTCCTTTGATGTTTCACTTCTACCTTTAAAAGCTCCAGGAAATAGCTAACCAAGATCAGCTTTATTTGTACAGCAGTAATGGCAAGACTTCAGTAAAAACTGTTTTTGACCTTAAAATACAGAAACTATACATTTTAGCATTTTTTAAAATAGTAATTATATAATAATACTACTTAATACTTAATTATTAATGCCTTAATTAATTCAGTGATGTGATAGATCACATCTGAATTTGAAATGGTGTTAATTCACGCTTGTAAATCTGTTAATTTTGTTTTATATGTAAAAGCATAAACAAACTTGTACTCTGAAAAAAGTCTCACTGAAGATTCCAAGTATATATTATAGAATGTTGGAAGAGTAAAAGAACTTGTCACTGTTCTTTCTTTTTCAGCATTTCATGCTCTCAGTTAATAAAATTATTTGACTTAACTAAAAAAGCAACTTCTATATTGTTCATACTGTGAAGCCAAAAATAGCTATTCCTTCCCTGTACTTCTTTTGACAGAATTAAATTGCATTTCTGATGTGTCAAAGTGGAGAATGTCTTGTTGTCTTACGACATGGTGCAACACAAATATACATGTAAAGTATATCCCAATGTGGCAAATTACACCTTTTTTTAATATTAAATATTAGCTATCAATTCACACATTTGCACAGCAATAGTTTGGATTTTTAAAAAGTGGCAAATGGAAAATAACCTAAGCAATACATGTTCATGTAAACTGTGAAGAAGTCATTTTCTGTCTGTCTTATCTTTTAAAAATCCAAAACTCTTCTAATCTGTTCTTTATTTTTAATTTAGAGCTATTTGCAATATAGCATTTCTATGGAGTTCTATGATTCTCAGTTACAGTGTAATATTGGACTCTATATACCATTGTTATATTATAATGACAAGTTTGCAAATTTAAATTAATTCCTTTGGCTTCAATATTCCCCAAATTTAAAATAAAAGGGGAAGAAATCATCATCCTCTGGTATTGATTATCATACTATAAAACAGTTTACTTAAATAATATATGTGTATCACTAGTGAGGATGTGGCTGAGAAGAGTGTTAAAATAAGACAGAGACAAACTTAGGGATGGGAGAGGGGGGAGAGAGAGAGAAAGAAATGGAGCGACAGCTCATATGTCTGATATTGGAATTGGACAGCACACGGTGTTTCAATCGCTTTGATATACTAACTCTTCTTCTGAGAAAAATATCCTCTGTCTGTACTTTATGAGAAGTCTGCATGCTATGTCCCAGATGATACTGCCATCCTGCACACCACTAATTGAGTCAGAAATTAACACCTAAGCCAAAGTCAGCCATTCCTCATTTGCCCAGTGGTCAATGGGGTAGATCTTGAAAGACAATATCGTGCAGTAAGTTTTACCCTGTCTTCATTACCTATTAGCTATGTGTGATCTTGGACAAGTTATTTAACTTCTTTGTGTTTCACTTTCATCATTTCTAAAATAAGAAAAAGATTGTTAACTTTTAATAAGTTCTTATTAAGGAAGAATTAGAGAAGTATCTTTAAAAATTTAGAACTGGTAATAATATATAATAAACGTTCCATATTGCTTAGTGACTAATGGATCAAATCAGACTCTTAATGAGTGGGTAGACACAAAGGGCTTGCAAAGAGGTGAGAATTGACAATATAGCACTGCAGAGGCCAACACACACACTTGTAATTTCATAAAAGAAATATCAAGAAAATAGAAACCATGATGTAGAAGTAACGATATCTCAAAGATTTGTAAATTAGAAGAGCGTGAGTTACAAAAAGCATATATATCGATGCCCTGTATCTCTGGTTATCAGCATCTCTTTGAGAGATTTTGAATACCTTTAGGCCTTACAGCAGAGAAAATATTTTAGAAAATATGGAATGTGACCAGGTATGAGTACCAGGGCACTAGAGTGGGGCAATTATAAGCAGTTCTAAGAGAATAAAGTGATGAGGTGCTGGTGAAACTCTAATGATGGTCCAATTACCAAGAGGTTTAATTATACAACCTCCAATTTATTTTTCCATGCTGCCTTATATCTTGATTTATCCCCATTAATCAAGATCCCTATCACTTGAAGCTATATGACATGGCTTTGTTCTTTGCAACATAAAAGAATAAAATTTAATACTCTACCCAATCTATGACAGCCCTCTGATTTAGATCAACAGATGAATCTATTTGCATTTGCGGTGGAGAAATCTACTGAAATAGGATGCAATTTGAGAGAAAAGAATACATCTTAGATAAACATGCCTGGTTCAGATAAATAAGTCAGGATCCAAGGGAAGGGAGGTTCATAGTAGAGTAGAATGAACATTCTCATCATTACTATATGTAAGAAATGTTTTAGTTAAGATATAACAATTTTCAAGGGACCAACAAAACAAGTTTACTTTGTATTTATGTAATGATCTAAATGGATGTTAGTCCGTTAATTTTCTGGTGTCTGGCTCTCCTCCAGGAAGTGATTCGAGGACACCACTCATTGGCTCTGCTCATGTCTATCATCATCTGGATCTGCATCAGCATTCAGTTAGAAGAAAAGGGAAAGAAAAGAGAAGGAACTATGATTACTTCTTTAAATTTGTGGTCTGAAAGTGACACACAGAAACTCTTCTGACATTCTATCTGGGAATTCAAGGCTATGGCGAAACAGTATGCAAGAGGAAAAGGAACCAAGGAACAGGTAACAACCCCACAGCATGGAAGGGGAGTTACAGATTTTCATGGTGAAAAATCTTCTATAAAGCATATCAAATAAAACTAATCATTTCAAGAGCAGGCCCTTTCTTGGATGGCAAAAGGATGGGGGATTTTTCAACCAAGGAACACAGGACTCAGATAAATTTTAGCATTGTGAAAAAGAAAAAAAAGTTCAAGGAAAAACTGAAGAACGGAGTAAAAAGTTTTTTTTTTCCCCTTTGATAGAGTGGAATTTGTTAAGAAATTTCATATTAAATTCACATACCAACAAACACCAATGGAAACTTTAATGGTTTGAAAGGAAATATATCACCATTGTTTCATATCTTAAGGCATTTACTTAATAAAGGCTCACTTAATATTTTTAATTAATTATTTTACCAAATTACGTTTGTTTAATTCATTAACCAAATTATCAGATTCATTTTGAAAATGGACCTGGAGTTTATCTAGTTTAATATCCCATGAAATGCAGAAAATATTTTTAAATATCACCAAATATCTTGTTCTTGAAGGGTAGTTGTACTTGAAGAGCTTCATTGGTAAGAAAGTTATTAGTTTTTTAGATGCCTTGTTCTGTGACTAAATTACTGTAACATAAAAATATGCCTTATATTCAAGTAATATCTATCTATCTTAGTCCCTTAGGGCTGCTGTAACAAAATACCACAGACTGAGTGCGTGATAAACAACCGAAATTTATTTCTCAAGGTTCTAGGGGCTGGAAGTCTGAGATCAGGGTGCCAGCATGGTTGGGTGAGGGCTGTCTTTCTGATGGACAACATTCGATGCAAGTTTGAGGAGACTGCTCTAGTCATTTCTTGTATTGTAATGGCTCAGTGGTCCAGCTGGTTCCACTGAGCCATTACAATACAATGGTGTTCTCTGAGGCTGTCAATTTCTTGCCTTTTATGAACATTGAATTCACATGAAGATATGTAAATTGGAGCATTAAAAACAGCCTCTAGAATTCAAATAACCAGGAGCTGCCAATTAAAACCAGAATGTGTAGTATTTTTTTCCTCCAGTTCTTGTTTTCTTAGGCAAATTGTGCTTTAGTCTATAAACAATACCAGCATGCTGATCATGCTAATGATTTCCATTTATTTTACTACTGAACATTAAATTAGTATAATTTGAGCAAATGGATTAGTCAGGCATTAGTAAAATGCCTTTTGTAATATTCAATGTCTGAAATCACAATACGCTAAACCAAAATGAAGCAACAAACAGACCAAAAAAATCCATACTGACTATTTTATTGACATCTGCACTAATTTTGAATAAACTGATGACATGACTGTGGGTTTGTTTGGTATATTGTTGGTGTTTTCATGTTTTATTCTATGGACATATAAGAAATCCCTTCTTTTAAGCAATTTATAACTCATAATATTTAAGTACACTATGTTTTTGAAAACATAAATGAAGGGTTTGTAAATTATGTATATTTTTCTTCCCTGCATGACCCTCCAGAATTTGGAAACTCCTATTCAGTATTCTCATTTTCACATCAATATAATTATTTACATAAGTTTAATAAGAATCTGTCCTCGTTTTGACCAGGATTTAATTGAGAGCATTGATTATATAACCAGTCCTTCCCTGGAAAGCCAGATTTAAGAATGATGCTAGTATAATCACATAAACCAAACACTTTTAAGAAACTAAGTTTAACTTTATGGAACCAATGTCTACAAAGTCCTCTTGGAAAAATTGGCCTGGTATCTGCCTATGGAGTCCCCAGGCTTTCAAGTAAGTAAAGAAGATCATTTTTTTGTCAGGCCCAGGATATTTTCAAGTCATCAAGGAGAGAGGAATTTGCTCAAACTTATAGGCACTACAGGTGAAATCTGATGGGGGAGTTTACGGCTTGCTTTCATAGTGTAAAGAGGCTTTTCAAAGTCCAATGTAAGATTCTTTGTGAAATCTTCCAGCAAAACAAACTTGAGTGTCTAAATAATAAATAACAATTTATTTAACAATTCTTGACTCTCCTACATAAATGATTAGGCCAAATCTGATGATAGCAGTCTTACTTTATAATAAAGAATAATCTCTCTTTGAGATTATTTTTGGTTAAAAGAGGGTTAACTATAGAGTGAAATTAGTGTTTAAGTGAAAAACTATGCATCTTCTATAGCATGCCCTTCCCAGGTATCAGATTGAAACCCTGTTCACAGTCTTTGAGCAATCTTGTACCTTTTTGTGAATTACAAGTAACTGATGGATATGCTAATTATGTTTTATCTGGATAAAATTTAATTGAATCATTTTTCCTTCCCCGGAAAAAACAGTTTTGTTACATTACCACAAAACAGCAGGACTGGATCCTATTACCTTGCCCAAATTGTCAATATTAACCAAATTTGTAATTTTTTGGCTATACCTCTCCATCCTAACTTTTCCAATTTTTCTTCCCCTTGCCTGATTCAGCAGCACTGAGAACTAAAAACTGGCTGCTCAGATCTCCAACTGGACTCTAGATTGCGTTGTAGCTGGCCCTTTTATCCTCAGATGTGAAGAAGCTCTGCGAACTGAATGAAACTCGGTAACTATCAATCTCCACAGCAAGACTCTACACAGCAGCACACCATGGATGGGCCAACTTCTCCATGGATAAACTGTCTGGACCACTAAGGAAGTCTGATAAAATGTTTGGGTCACGTAGGTTCTTGTATGAGAGTAAACAACACTTTGGACAACATCACCAAGAGCTTGACCTCCTAGCTTGAGAACTTTGAGAAACTCAAGCAGTGGCACTGCATAACTGCAACATTTTTACAGACCTCTTTAAATCCATAATACTAGCATCTTCAGGGTTAACTCTGGAACTTTATTACAACCTCAGCTAATATTTCTCTTTTTTCATTTTAGTCATCCCTCTTTTAGATGCCTTATCTCCAAGATTCTAAAGAAAGACTGACCTTTATCACCACTGTTCAACAGATGGCTCAACTAGTGTCACCAGAAAAACTCCAAAAAAAATCCTCTAGAAACTGTGTCTTACCTGCTTTAATACACCCCAGAGGTTTAATTTTGCCTTTGAGTAGTTCAATGACAAATTATTTTACCCATTTTGATAAAAGAGGAAATTGACAATTTCCTGAATTTTATCTGTCTTATACTCTAAAAAGCAGTGATGGTTGAGAAATTTCATCCTGCTGTGATCGCAGAAACAGCTAACTGCAAAAGACCCTCCTGCTCTTGCATATTCCAGTAGAAGACCTGTGTTCACCCTCCCTCAACGACTCAGATTAAGACCAGCCCCCATCCTTCCTTATGACTCTCATAACACTCAATGATGGCTCCCTTGTTTATGTGTCTCTGTAAAACCCCATGTTACTTGCTCTCCTTTTCTTGAAAACACTTTTAATAATGAACATTCTCCTTAATGAAATATCCTGAATAAAATCATCTCCTTGATTGTCCTGTACATTTTGTCTTTCACAACTTATTGCCACCAAATTTACCATCCAGATATACAAATTCTTCAATTCTAAACATATCCAACCATTAGAGATGAGTTAAATAAATCCTGTTGAAAATCTTTCTATATATTGAAGTGTAGCCAGGATTCCTACTGTAGATAAAATGCTAGAAGAGTGGGGTAGGTACAATTGACAGCAGTAATTGATTGTTTTTACTTTTTTTACTTGCTAACTTGGAGTAATATAATAGCAAAATTAATTTTTCTAAAATTGTATTATAAATCCTGAATACCAACTTTATATTGGTTTGTTTGTTGCAATTAAAATAAAAGTTACGCTATCATAGGAGAAGAGATTGTAAAGGCTATATTGATTCAATTAGATCAAAGAAGTGAAAGTTTTCTCAGTATTCTGTGTGGGTGTGTGTGCTAAGCCAACAACAGGAAGGAAGATCTAAATTTTGTTAAATTACAATACCTGGGTTTTAACTGTGAAATCATGATTTTGAAGCATCTATAAGATCTTAACCCCTCTCTCTCTCTTCATTCACCTCTCAATTTACACTCTCCAACCTTCTAACCTTCTCATACCTGATGTGAATGAAAGCACCTAGACTCTGATACATGTTCCACAATATAGTCAATATCATAATAATATGAATGATTATTACTGATGTAGAGACAGTAGTCCACACATTATTAATTTTGCTAATGCAAATAATGGGTTATTGTGGCAGGGAATGTATGTATATTCTCCTAAGAAGGTTGTTTCAGTGGTCAATAATTACTCCACCTTTCAACAATCAGAGTTATCTTTGTGTATGGCTACTAAAAAACAAATCAAACACTGTTTAGTTGTGCTTGGAGTAGAATGATTTCCAGTCTTGATTAAAGACATGTAGCTAGAGATTCTTGCAAATGTGGAGAGAGAGAGAGAGAGATAGAGAGAGAGAGAGAGAGAGAGTGTGTGTATGTGTGTGTGTGTGTGTGTGTTGGATTCAGCTATTCAGTTATCATGTTAAAAATATTATAAAGGGGCCAGCCCGGTGGCATGGCAGTTAAGTTTGCACATTTCAATTTGGCAGTTAAGTTTGCACATTTCAATTTGGCAGCCAAGTTTGCACATTTCACTTTGGCAGCCCTCGGTTCGCAGGCTCAAATCCTGGGAGCAGACCTACTCACCACTCATCAAGCCATGCTGAGGTGGTGTCCCACATAGGAGAGCTACAACTCTACAACTATGACACACAACTATGTACTGGGGCTTTGGGGAGAAAAAAGAAAAAAAGAGGAATATTGGCAACCAATGTTAGTGCAGGGCCAATCTTCCTCCCCCAAAAAATATTATAAAAACTTGAAATGCTACAAATGCTAAATTAGCCTTTAACCACTTAGTCTGACAAGAGAATTGGTTCTACCTTAAAAACTTATGGAAAATATACTTGATAGAGTTTATTGCTTTTAATTTTTAAATTCAGGATTAAGAAAGTGTGTTTGTGCGTGTGTGGAGTATTATGTCATTACGTTTGAGGAAATACCAAAAGCGTGCAATTGATATTCTGTTATTGCACACAAATCCCATTTGAAGGGCTTCACAGGCATCAGATGCTACATGAATGGAATCTTTATTCTTGATTAGTCATTTTAAAAACACCTAATACAGACCTAGAGGTTACAAATTCATAAAGTTACAGGAAAACTTTATCTGTATCAATGAGTTTGATAAAAGTCCACTTTATTTTTCTATCAAAATTAATAAATACTGATTTTTGATGTTTTCAAATTTAATCCCTTTGTTTTTTAAAACTGTTGCAAATGAAAATTAAATATGTGACATAGTTATATTTTAATAATCTTAAAGGATAACGTAGACTCATCTAGTTTTAATACCTTTTATGCATAAAATGATAACAAACTATGATATATTGTTCGTCACTACTTTGAAGTAATTTAGTTATCATCAAAGTCTTGAACTCAGTGTCTGCTTTCCTGGCAGAGGAAAAAAAGCAAGAACCATGCTTATCTTGTATTTATGATTACTAGCACAGTATGTAATCCATACTCAATATTCAATATGTTTTTGAATAAATGGATGAATGAATGTCATAAATATATACATTCATATAAATGTGGTATACTCCTCTCAAACACGCTTCTCTCTCCTTCACACTTTTCTTCAACCAATGTGGGTATGTGGAGGAAATGTCTTATTTTACTACTTATACTAAGTAAAGTGAATATATAACTAGAGAAAGAAAATCAACTTTTATTTTACTATATGCTTAAATCCTATATTTTGGTATATAATACAATATTTCTGTTAGAAAAAGGAGTAACAAGGATCGGCCAATCTAAATACCTTACATAGTGCAATGTATCGAGGAGACAACAAAAACTTATATATAGATAGAAAAAATACCTACACAAATTTGAGGATGAATTCCAATCATATATGAAGGCTTTAGTGATTGCATAATGCTTAAATGTAACAATTAAGTATCTATATTTATCCATGTATTTGCCTATTTATATTTCACATTAAATGCAAGAACAATGATGGAAATAACCATTGTAAATACTGACACGAGAAATAAAAAGTAATAATTGATTATGAGAAATCCATCCAGTTTAGTGGAAGTGGGGATGATCGTGCTTGTGTGTGTATGTGAACCTACATAATTGATACCATGCCTTATATATTCTCTAATCAATTGTTTATTTAATATAAATAAAAGTGAACAGCCTCTCAGACATTGTTCTGAAAGTATTTACTCATTTTTTTAGATTTTTACAATTTGTTAACTGAATTTCCTATTTTTAGTTTCCTATTTTCAAAAAATGTGAGAAGACAGATGTGAAACAGAGAAAAGAAAGTTGGGAATAGGTGTGACAAGAGGTAACAGCAAGTGCTTGTCAGGTGCCCTTCCAAACCAGACAAAGCTTAACGCTGAATCCTGCTTTACCACTTCATAGCAGTGTGGCCTTGGATACTTTGGTTCATTGCTTTCAGCTTCAATTTCTTGTTTGTAGAATCTGAAGAGTGAAGTATATTTCATGGGGAATGATGAGGATTAAAATTTAATTCTCAATACAATGCTAGTCACAGAGTAAACACTCAATGTTTAGAAATTAGTACAAAATGGTGAGGAGCTTAGTGCTCACACAAACGCACAAATGATAATTCACAGATTTCTTTGATAGACCAAAAAGTATAACTGCACATGTAGGGAGTGATTATGGAAATTAATCACAACTTAAGCAATAAGCAATGCAAAATTGCTTTACTTGTATTTTGCACTTATAATTTTCTCCTCATTTAATACACATTCAGACATATTCAGAGACATACATGCTGAGATATTTTTAATGGGATGACATTGTACATGTCCTATTATGTCTACCCCTATTCATCAGTGTATAGTTGAGATCTCCTACATCACTGCTTCTAAATATACACATATTGAATGGACAGATGGACTTTCATATCAAGGATGTGCCAGTGTTTAAATAAATTTTTCACTTTTGATGAACACTAAAGTTGTTTTGAAAATTTGTTTTTATAATAATCAGTCTTTTATATTCTCATTTATGCACACATGCTAATTTTTCTGAAAGAGAAATGCTTGGCTAAGTTTATAGACTTAAAATTGTTGGTTAAAACAAACAAATCTGCATCCAAAAAACAATTTCCCATCAATTCACAATCCCACTACCATTGGAAGAGAGCATGTCTACCCCACACATTCTCCAGTTCTAGATTTTAACAATCTTTTAAATGTTTGCCAAATGGGAGGGATGGAGTTTTACTTTTCCAAGTTTCAT
Source organism: Tapirus indicus (assembly GCA_031878705.1). NCBI lineage: Eukaryota > Metazoa > Chordata > Mammalia > Perissodactyla > Tapiridae > Tapirus > Tapirus indicus. Next base: position 132,552,989 of record CM062919.1, on the reverse strand, counting down.
ATCCCTAATTACTAGTAAAGCTAATCATTTTATATGTTAACTGAAAATTTGTATTTCTTGAGCACATTTTGTTCATAATTTTTTAATTTTCCTATTATTTATCTTATTTATATTTATGTATGATTTATTTTATTTTATATTTATATAATATTTATTATTTATTTATAAATATTTTATTTATATTTCCGATATATAAAATATATTCCTATTATTTTCCTATTTTTATTTATTTTCCTATTTTATTTATTTTCCTATTTTAATTATTTTCCTAATTTTATTTTCTTAATTTTAATAACTGTTTGGATACATATGTTGAAAATACTATCTATCCAGTCTGTCACTTGACTTTTTACTTGATTTATAGCATCTTTTATTTTACTTGTGTTTCATATTATATGTATTTAAATATGTAGTCTTTTCTTTATAAATCCTGAAGTTTTCCCTGGACCTTGGGAATTTTTCCCAAGATCTGCAACACTCAAAATTATTTTTTAAATATTCTCCTGATTTTTCTGTAATATTTTAAAGTGTTTTTACACATTTACATTTAGAAGCACATTTAGTTCAGTTTGAGGGTAATGTTAAGTAGGGACATTTTTTTTTTTCCAAAATAGATACCAAAATGGCCTACCAGTATTTACTAAATTGTCTGTCTTTTTCTGCATTTGAAATATCAACTATGCATAAGCCAACTTCACTATTTGTGTTATTTTTGGATTATCTACGTTGTTCATCGATATATCTGCATATCCCCAAGTCAATACTACAGTGTTTTAACTGTGTTTGATTTACAGGATTTGCGTATCAAGTAGGTCAAGTAACATGTTGCTGTTTTTAAAAAATAGTTCACCAATTCTATTTTTACAGAATTTTTAAATCACATAAAAGACATAGTGGTCAAGTTCTTGCTCTCTGCTTCAGTGGCCTGGGGTTCACGGGTTCGGATCCCAGGCATGGACCAACGCACTGCTTCTCAAGCCATGCTGTGGCGGCGTCCTGTATAAAGTAGAGGAAGATGGGCACGGATGTTAGCCCAGGGCCAGTCTTCCTCAGCAAAAAGAGGAGGATTGTCAACAGATGCTAGCTCAGGCCCACTCTTCCTCACACACACACAAAAAATCATAGCATAGTGCTTAAAATATTTACTCTTCAAAAATAAACAGAGGTAAAGATTAATGATGTTTGTATTTGCTTTCTCTACAAAGAACCTATTTGAAGATCGCCACCCTATTCCGAGAGATGCTTTAATATTGACAAATCAGAATTGAATTTACTTGCAAGTTCAGCTTTCTGGACCTGCACTGTGGCTTCATGGCTTACTTTATTCAAATTCAATGGAAATTATTACTAAAAGCATCCACCTTTTTCCCAAGAATGAACATTTTCAACTATAGAATACAATGACTTTTTTAAAGAAAGGTTTATCTTAATTATTTGGTAGGTATGATATGATATATATACATATATATACACACACACACACATATGTACATACAAATACTTTGGCATAATGAAGTATGTGTTAACATTTGGGGGAGAAAAGTTGCTGGCATTCTTAAATTATGCTCAATTAATTGCTTTGCCAATTGAGTTCTGTTTATTTGATACCTGCTAAGGTACGATTGTGCAAAATCCCATTTGTACCCCAAGTCATATATGAATTCAGTTTGAGACGTAGATAGAAGTATTGTTTCTGACATTGGAATCAGCAAAGGGTAACAGACAATAACATGGCTGATTACTAAAGTAGAAGATGTAAATTCTGCTACATTTCTATGCATTAAAAGCCTCAGAATCACTGAATTTTAATATAAAATACAATGAAGTGTGTCAAATGAGATTCCCCTATCTTGCCTAGTAATAATGTGGTTAAATCACAATGTGAACACTTTAAAGGGCAAAAAAGTGGCTTTAAAAATCCTTTGCCTCACTAAGTTTCAAGAAGATCTCATTTTATTTCAAAATCGTATTGAACTTTTCTACACTTTCTTCCGTGACTGACTTTTACAATATTAATATCTTGGTTGTCACCTCACCTGAAGAACCAAAGAAAAGAATGGTGAATGAGTCTATGGCAAGATATAATCTAGTAATTGAGTGTGATGAAACTAAAGATGCAGAAGTACGTAAAGAAAGAAAAAGAGGAGGATCATGTGTTTCAACGGTGACAGGGTGTCTGCTTAACCATGCCCTATACATAGTGACGAACAGAAGTGGCACTCAAATAGCATAAGCTTTAGAAAATATAAAACCATAGCCTATCATTTGTCTCTGAAGGGAATTCAACTTAAAATGAAGCTTCAATTTCTCTAATAAATGGCAAAATTCAGATATTATTGTGCCTGTGAGACCTAACTTGATTAAGACATAAAATTTCACTAGACAGTTTTAAACAGTAAGAAAAGAAGGCAGAGTATCATTACTTTTCTTTTAAGAATTCAAACTCATGTTCCATATTACACTGCTGTCTATGAAGAATGCACGTAGACTTTATTTTACATCAATATAATCAAATAATTGAGAGAAAACGTAGTCTAGTGGTTAATAGTATGGCCATCAGAAACAGACTTCCTAAATTCAACTCCTTGTTCCCATGCTTACAAGTCACATGCTGTGTGACTTTGGGTAAGTTTCTAAACCTCTCTGTGGCTCAGTTTTCTCAGTGTTCGAACAGGGAAAATAAGAGTACCTCCTTTAGAGGATTGTTATAATGATGAAGTGTTTTAAAATTTATAAGGACCTTAAAGAAACATTCACTTTGTGAAGAGACATTAGAATATTTTAATGGGGGGAGAGAGATTATTTGATTTTTATTTTTAAATATTGACAATCACTGCTTGTGGAGAATGCATTATGGAATGGGAGAAAAGGGTGTATACAATGGGATAAGTTAAGTGGTAACTGAGGTTACCCAAATTTAAAAAGTTGGTGTTTTGGACCAAGGTATTAACAGGAAAAATGGGGATATATCTTATATAGAGAGTTGACAGAATTCCTTGTAGGATCAGTAGGTATGAGAATTATTTTATACTGAAATGGGACAGGTCTATGCTTATCTCCAGGGATGCCCGGATATCTGGTTTTGACACCTGGGCAGAGATAAGGACAACTAACTAAATAACTAATGAATGATTTATGATGTCTTTCTTATAGTCTGAAATTCCCTGGGAGCACCCAGAGCCGACTTTCTTACTAGTGGCTTTTACCTGACTGATTGGTCAGACAGCCTGGTTTAGCTATATGACCAAAGAGTCATAAAAGACCCTCCTGCAAACTCCTGCCTTGAACTGCCCTGAAACCATAATTTGTCAGACATATCTTGACACTTCAATCCAGAGAAAAAATGTATCCTTGTGTGTATAAGAAGAACCCTGGGGAATTTGTGCCTGGATGTGCCTCAGACTGCCAATGATTGCCTGAATGCTCTTTATTATCATTAAAAGTCTTATGTGCCTACACTCCATGAGTTATTGAGCTCTTTCAAAACATCTGCAAGCGGCTTGAATCTTTGCATGGGATTTGGGGATTGAATAAAAGAGGGGATCAAGGGTGATTCTGAGGTCTTTGGGTGGAGCAACTGGCTAAACTGAGTGCCAGTACTGATTATTTCTCAGTGCCAGTACTGAGAAGTGGGGCACTGCTAAGGTATAGATTTATAGCAAGAGTTTACTTTGTACATGTTAATTTTGACATACTCATTAACTGGAACGTATTAAATTGAGATACTATTGTAAATAGTCTGTAATCCAGGGAATAGACTGGAGCTGAAAATATAAATACGTTTTACATAGGATTATTCATTTATTTAAAACTATGAAAGAAATGACATGAGGAGAGTTACAGGGTGAATTAGATATTGATCAAAAGAGGAGGAGCTAGCAAAGAAGACAGAAAAGATGGGGTCATTTAAGACATATGGGAAACTAGGTGTGCATTGTGATAAAGCTAAGAAAAGAGGATGTTTTAAAAAGGTGGAATGAACCAACTGTGTTCAATATTTCCAAAAGTATAAGTAAGATAAAGTCAAAGAAATGCTTTTGGATTTGGTCACATGAAGGCCACTGGTGATTTTAAAAAAATATTTCACTGTGGAGTTGTGGGGAGAAGGGTCTTCTTCTTTAAGTGGATGGAGATAAAGGCTTGACAGCTGCACTTATTGAAAATTCTTTCTAGAGATTTTTTTTCATGCCAGAAAGCAGAGAAATCGGGGAGAGGGAATTATTGAAGTTAAGAGCAATTATTGTTTTTCTTTAAAATAGGAGATACTATAGTATGTAGATATCCTATGGAAGTTACCTAATAGAGAGGGATACATAAATGATACGGATGATGGACAAAGACATTGCAGAAGAGATGTCCTTGGGAAGTCAAGAATACAGGGTCTGGAGCACAAATGGAGGTGTTGAACTTTGCTAGAAGCAAGGCTACTTCATCCATCAAAGGGGAGACTATAAATACAGGTAGAGAAATGTGACAGTACAGACTTGGTAATGGGAAGATGATGGAGTTATAGGTATATTGCTACTGTTTCCTCAGTAAAGCTCAAGCAAATGCATAATGAAAAACAAAAATGGGGGGGAAAGTAACAACAGGAATGAGGAGGAGAAAAAGAGAGAGCAAGAAATATTTACTTCGGAAGCAAGGGACTCATACCTGCAAGGGAAGAGTCATGGCACTGCCGAGCAGTCTTAATGTGTCATTTGAGATGTATGCCTTGAATTAAGCTAGGGTTAAATTCTCGATATTCCTATGAACATTTTTCTGTATTAAACAAAGATTCTATGTCCATTGCTACCAAGATTACACTCACTCTAAAGATGAGGAAAAGTCTGCAAGATTAAAAAAAATTCAGCACAATTTTCTCTGTGGTGGAATTTTCACATGGTCAGTGGAATGGAAATTTTCATAGAATTCATTCAAATTGCCATTTCGATTATTTTTGGAAATACATGTTTACACACAGTTCCATATATATGCATATTTGTATGTACTTTGCCTTAATAATTTGCGTAAAATATTGTTCTGAGATCAATATGCTTACTTTTTCTCGACTTTTAAATCTTTCTAAATTCCTCATAATACTGTTTAAAATAATTGGAAGATGGATATTGCTTTAACCCTGTTTGATTTTTGCTAAACACATTGCTTCTCTGCAAACCACATATTACAGTTAAACTTGTGTTCCACTGATGCATACTCTATTGTAATTGATATTTGTTAAATGGGCCTTTACATATTTTCCTCTAAAATTGTTCCACGTTTAGATTCTAAGCATGTAAAAGCATTGTACTCTGTTTACTTAGCTTTGTACATATCCATAACAGCTCTGGGGATATTTGCCACTAATGCAAGTGGGTGTTTATATACTAAGTGTTTGTGTATTCATGACAGTTCTAAAACATTTGGAAAGTGTTAAAAAAAATCAATAATCTTCTGGTCATTGAAATGTTCTCCAAATTTCACTTTCAGTTATGATTATAGTCTCAACGTTCCATGAACACTCACAGCAGTTTAAGCATCGTTTCCTTTAAAGTAACCTGGAAATACTGTTGCCACAACAACTGCGCTTAAAGCAGTAGCGACATAAGTGAGGCAGTGGTCCTCTGACTAGTGTGAATTCAGGATTACAGACATGCCTACATCCACGCTATTTTTCTTCCTCCCTAAAACACACACATATACACGTGCACAGGTACACTCCATGCATTCACAAATTCCGTGACGCACACCCCTTTTCCATGTTTTGGTATATCAGCTTTGTAAATACACCATGGAGGCAATGGATTCAAGATTATTGTCCCAAAAAAGTTATTTTAATAATGGCTTATTGTGAAAGAAGTGGAAAGTTTCATCAATTAGCATTTTCTCACTGTTGTCTTAGCAAAGTTCTTCAATTATCCAATCACTCACATGAGTTTCCTGTGACTACATAACAAATCACTACAGTCTTGGCTTAAAATGACAGAAATTTACTCATAATTCTGCAGAGGTCTGAAGTCTGAAATCAAGGTATCAGCAGGGCCATACTCCCTCTAAAGAATCAAGAGGAAAATCTTTGTCTCCACCTTCTAGTGGTTGTTGGCATTCCTTGACCTGTGGTCATGTAACTTCAATCTCTAACTCCGTGGTCAGACTACCTCCTCCCCTTCTCTCTGTCAAATTTCCCTCAGCTTCATTTTTATAAGGACACTTTTCATTGGATTTGGGGCCAACCAGGATAACCCAGGATAAGCTCATCCTCTCAAGATGCTGAATTTAATCACATGTTTTACCATATAAGGTAGTATTCACAGGTTCTAGAGATTAGGACCTGGACACATCTTTTGAGGCATCACCAGTAAACCGACCAGAATCGTTATATTTAATGTCAGAAGGATTCTGATATTAAATTCATTACATACAACAGACTCCATTTTACTGAGAAGGGAGCATTAGTCAGTAGGCTGTGGGACTTAGAGGAGGGTCTCACAGTGATTTGGTAACACACGGACACTAGTGAAGACAGCAACACATGCCATCCAAGGAGGAGGTGATGACTCTAACACCCACTAGCCATCTTCTCTCCTCATGGCTGCTTTCTTCAGTGTCTTTATCTCACACTCAAATTTGATAAATTTAAAACTTATGACTACTCTATAAGATTATAGTAAGAGTGAAATAAAATGTTACTCTGTTTTTTAAAAAAAATTCTACATATATTTTTGTGGAAGGAAAAATTTAACAGTACTATAGATAGTGAATAAATTCATAAATTGTCATTTCCGTGTATAAATTATAGGAACATTACAAAGCAATAAATACACCAGAAGTTGTGTTTTTATGGTCACTCACATTCTAGTTTTTCTGTATTTCCTATATGCTGACTACTGGCTGGAAGACAGAGGACAAAAGGAGGAAACAGATTGAAACAGAGAAGAAAATTAAAGTAAAAGATCTGATAATAGCTGACATTTATTAAGCATCCACTATTAACAAGTAGAGAATATAATATTAGTTTAACAATTTATAATAGTCATTTATTCTTCACACTATTTTATTTTGTCTATTTCACAGATGAGGCAACTGAAGCACATGACATTTAAGTGAATGACTTAAAGTTACAGAGGCCAATGCTAGGAAGTGTCAGATTTAGAAGCTGTGAAGTTAATTTTACGTGCCAAGTTGACTGTATCATGGGATAACCAGAGGTCTGGTCAAATATTATTTCTGGGTATGTCCACGAGCATGTTTCTGGAAGAGATTAGTATTTGCATCTGTAGGCTGAGCAAAGTGGATTGCCCTCCCCAATGTGGGTGGCATCATCTAATCCACTGAGGACCTGAGTGGAAAAAAAGATGGAGGGAGGAAGGACTCCCCTCTCTCCGCCTGCCTGTTCGAGCTAAGACATCGATATTCTCCTGCCCCGGTGCTCCTGTTTTCCGGCCTTCAGAATCCGGGCTGGAATCCACACCCTCGGCTCTCTAGCTCTCAAGCCTTTGAACTCAACCACAGGCCTTCCTGGGTCTCCAGCTTGCAGAGGGCAGATGGTGGGACTTCCCAGACTCTATGATCATGTGAGCCAATCAATACCTTACAATAAATCTCATATGTGTACTGTTCTGTTTCTCTGGAGAACTCTAATACGGAAGTCGAACTCAGCCTCGGTCTAGCAGCTGAGCAATTATTTTTTAGGCTATGCCGATTCTCAAAAAAATATTGCTTTGTAAAAGCAATGTCTTTATCAGCATTTTACGTTTTTATTTTGTTTTAAGCTAAATAGAAGTTTGGCTCCGGCCTGGAGGAGATGCAGGTCACCGGCGCTATGTTTTTTCTTAGAACTGCATTGAAGAGCCTCCAATCTGAGCGGAGCTCCCTTTCTCATCCTGTGCAAAGAGAACCCTCTGAGTCAGTCTTGCTTATCACTTAGCTTTGTCAGGAAAATAATTGTCATTGCCAAGGTTTGAAGCTCCAAAACAATGATTTTTGAATAAAAAATAAAAGTGAGTCACTCTGCATTCAAAATTATCATAGCTTCCAATTATTGACCCTCCCCCACCCATCAGGTCACATGTATTACCTTTTATTTTCAGGAGAATTACAAAGATGAGAAAGTTGAGGTTCAGGGATTTTGAACTTGATGAAGCTCATTCAACTAGTAAATGGATGAACTGGGATTTGGATCAATCTTGGGCTGATTCCAAAGTTTGTGAGTTTCTACCAAGACAAATTGTTTTTGACAGTATCTTAAAGAGAGACTTGTTAAACTGGCAAAAACTTCTCAAAGTGTGTTAATTTCACCTAAGTTATAGCTAAGAACCTAGAAAATTTGGCTTAGCAACAGTACTAAATCTTAGTGATTATAAAGGTAGCAATGGGGGGGGGGGAGAAATTAGATTAATATATCTTTAGCCTGAAACCTTTCAATCAGTTAGAGTTTATAACCATATCATGTCTTTGAAACAAATAAAGAAATGTTCAAGCATGTTTTACTTAAATCTTTTTTCCAGAAAAACTTCCAATTTTTTAAATTGAATATACTTATTTCTCTAGTGTGCAGGTACAACTGGAAAAACAGAACAGAAAGCTTGAAGGCCACAGTATTTTTAAAAGTGCTGCCAACTTCGCTGGTAGTAATCACTTCCTTTCCACTAGAAATTGATGGTGGATAAAATAAAAACAATAGAAGTTGTACCATATGAATCAAAATCATCTGTAGCCTTTATAATTGATCTCCCCAAATTATCATTTAAGCATCTACATAACTAAAAAATACTTTTAATAACCTATAAATGCTATAATCTTTAATATAATCTTTATATAATCTTTATATAATCTTAATATAATCTTTACCTTACATATGCAAAACCAAGAAAAAAATAACCACAGCTTACTTGAACTTAAATAAGTTTTAGAATATCACATGGGTGAATGCTACTTTTTAGTTCATAATTTCTTTTTTATAATTTTGACTGGGTTTTTTTGTTGTTGTTGAGGGAGATTGGCCCTGTGCTAACACCTGTTGCCAATCCTCCCCTTCCTTCCCCGTCTCTTCCCAGAGCCCCAGCTCATAGTTGTGCACCATAGCTGCAGAGTTGTAGCTCTTCTATATGGGAAGCCACCCCAGCATGGCCTGATGAGCAGTTAGTAGGTCCACACCCAGAATTTGAACCAGCGAACCCTGGGCTGCCACCAAAGTGGAACATGTGAACTCAACCGCTATACCACCAGGCCAGCCCGATGTTGGTATTTTTGATTTGCAAATATGGTAAACATAAAGTTCTTGTACTCTGGTTATTCAGAAGCTGGGATAGTCCTATATTCTGGTTACTGGTTTTCCTTATGAAGTTATGTGGGGGCAAATGTATCATTAACTCGAGTAGAATAGTGATTAAAACACAAGCATAGTTCCATCTTCCCAGATCTCATGTCTATTGCACACAAGACCCTGTCTCTAAGAGGATAACTGTAGGCTGTGTCATAGGAAAGGTTGATTAACTCGTTTAAATAACTTCAAAATGTAAATAAGAAATGAAATCATTCTAGTTCCTTTCAATGATCTAATATTAATTTACTACATTTTATCAAGTGTATACCTAACCCAATAATGTATCTAATACCATTGAAATTTAAGAGCATCTTCTCTAACAGCTCTTGAATTCAGAGAGCAAGAAAATGGCAAAAGTCTAGACTTTGTTGTTAAATCCCATCTTCACCACCTAACAGCTGTGTATGAACAGACAGAATAAGAATACTTAATTTATTTAAGCCTCATCTTCTATTTTTTGATACTAAGTGGGAATAATAATAATTTCCTAACAGAATCGTTTTGATATTATTGAATTTAGCACAAAGTTTGACATAGAGGAAGTACACAGCAAATGACAACTCTCACAGTGATCTCCATGTGCATTATGTGGCTCTAAAGTTTGGCCTAAATTTTGATTTCTAAAGATTGAAGTGTTTTCCTCAAACAGACTATAACATACAAGAATTTGGTTAATGTGTCTGTGAAATCTTATCAGTATGATTTTATACTTGATATACTTTAGACTTCATTTTTTGTATTTTCAGTGTGAAACAGCATAGTATATTTGGTTGGATATCGTTATATCCTGATGCCAGCTTCTTGAAATGAGACTTCATTTTGGATTTTTTTGTTCATTTGTTTGTTTTTTCGGTTGTTGATGGTGTTTTTGTTTTTTTGCTCAGACGATAAAAATTCAAAACACAAATAAGTGGGCTAGTAGTCCAACATTACAAAATAAGGCATTAGATGACATATGCAGAATTGTACAGGAGGTATTTAAAACCAGTTTGCAATCCTTAATCCATCACCAATTTGATGGTATGGAAAAGAACTTAGTAGAAACTGGAGGATTTCTCTCGAGAGAGAATGGTACTGTGTGGTGAAACACCCTCCAACCTTAGGTTGGAGAGAGTTGGTGAGTAATCACTCCACATTTCAAGCCTTGTGAAGACATTATTCAGAGGATATTGTCATGTGTTTCTAGATTATATAGGAAACTAGGAACTAGTGTCAGACTCTACTGAAAAAAAGTGAAGGGGAGCTGCTAGCTGAATGAGCCTATGTTAGCAAGGTAGATGGTTACATTTTTGAATTATTGTTTTTCCTACAATAGGAGGCCAAAGTTTTGATGATCAGCAGGAACTGGTTGGCCTATGGTTGCTTTTACAGGGACAACTTGCTCTGCATGGTGTCAGAGGGTGATGCAACCCACATCCAAAGAAGCTGGAGTACACCAATAGCTGTGGAATTTGAGGGACGATTTTAAGAAGCCAGCTCAAGAGGAAGTACTGCCCAAGGCAAAAGAGACACTTGCTGAGACCCTGTAAGAAATTCTGAGAAATCCCCAAGCCAACCCAAGAGAGAAAATGAGCTTTAATCATTAGGATTTTCCAGAGGAAAACGGCGCCAAATTATTGAAGTGCCAGTCAAAATAGATCTTTCTTACCCCCTACCATTCCTTCCTACTGCAACTTCACCCTGAAAAAGACAAGAGCAGTCTAGTGATTGGGGAAGAAAGGATAGAAACATAGGAATGATAAATTAAAAAGCCACCAGAGTTCGCTTTCATTCACTGCGTGGGCAGCCTGTGGCAGGGACAAGCTTGGAGGACAGGGGGCTAGTTTTTAACTTTGGAAGAACTTTAAAGTTTTGTGTCATTCTGAACTAGACAAATTAGTTGGTAAAAAGAGACAATTCTTGTGACTTGGAGAAATTTACTTTTAGAGTCTGTAAATAGCTAAGGGGCCTAGCCGAGATTTCCTCTTGGCAAAAGTTTTTGTCACTTTCTCCTTCAGAGTAAGATTGAACAGGCAATAGAAAGGAAGAATAACTATCATCTATCTTTCTATCTATCTTTTTATCATCTATCCATCTATCTTTTTTTATTCTGATAGCACACTACAATGACTTCTTGTTGTGCTACAATTATTTCCTCTCCCACTCTGCTGATTATTTCAGCTATACTGGTTGAAATAGATTGACTACAAGGTAGTCATGAGAATAGCATTTAATTTCTTTGAAAGTTTAGATATTCTGAGACACTTTTTATTAGCAATAAAATAGTTTTGACCAGTAGTTAAATATTGGGGTTTTATTCCATTTAGTAGATATAAAGGCAATTGAGTGAAGGGTTCAAAAAGTGAAGAGCTCCAAACTATGAAACTGAGTCACTTATATCCCTGTATTATTCTCTAATTAGTTTTCCCACATTTATGGGGTAAATAGAGGAGAACATGAACTGAAGCATTTGATATAAGTAGATGTCGTCTAGTTCTGCATTTCAGATACCTGTATACATTCACAATTACTCAAACCAAAGATATTTAGCAATAGGCAAATTGCTTCATTTCCAATACCCTGGACTGAAGTATATGAAAATTATAAAAAACAAAAAAATTAAATTCAGTTGAATGAGATAAAATCATTTCTCATGAATATTTCAATGTTTATTTTGTTATTAGTCCTGTGGGGTCGATACTGACTCCCAGAGATGCTGGGTGCAGCAGAGCAGATCCCTGCCTGCTCTTTTTGTGTCATTCTCTCACCTTCCTGCTCTGTATCAGACAATGATTTTCTGCTATTCATAGGGTTTTATTGGCCACTTTTTTGGAAATGGGTGGCCATGTCCTTCTTCCTAGTCTGTCTTAGTCTGGAAGCTCCACTGAAACCTGTCCACCGTGGGTGACCCTGCTGGTATGTGAAATACCAGGGGCAGAGCTTTGAGCATCACAGCAACACGCAGCTGCCAGAGTATGATAATCGACAGACAGGTGGCGTGATTCCCTGACCAGGAAAGGAAGCCAGGCATTGGTGGGGAGAGTGCTGAATCTTAAGCACTAGTGACCGCTGGGGCTGGCTTTCAATGTTTACACAGAAAGAAAAATTAAATATTCCCTTGCAAGTTGTATCAGAGGCTATCTTTTGATATAGATGTAAATATTGATAAAATCATGTGTTTATTATATTTTATCAGAAAAGATGGTTAGGTGATGTCAACCTAATAGAAAATAGAGAGTAGGTGTAATTATACAATACAGTGAGTTTATGAAGAAATCAAGATAAAGAGCACAAGTAGGAGATTAAAGACTGGAGAAAAAGAATACAAAGAACGGTATAAAAGACATTTTGTTTTATATTTTAGGGGACACAGTCCTCAGAGCAGGTGAAATTATCCAGGCCTCCTTTACCCCACATTTCCAGTGACGTTATATAATCCCAGCATCACCATGCAGCAGTGCTAGGCAGAAATCTTGGATCCCATTTGTCCTTGGTTTATATTTTACTCACCATGCATTATTCATCTTTGGTTCTTTGTATTTTTCCATCATAACAGAACATAAACAAAATGAGTTGCTTTACCAGTGTGAAATACAAATACAGGCACATCTTCCCTTGCCCACCCCCCCCACCCCACCTCCAAACTTACACTTAAGCCTCAACATACCCTTATCTTTAGAAAGTCCAATATTCCCTACCTTAGGTTTCATTAACCAAATTTTCGAATAATCTTGAGAGTTTCCTCATTTCATGTTGTGGGAGGGGGTGAGGCAGCGTCACTTCTAAACGCAAAGATGAAAAGAAGGAACAGAGATATACCTTTTAAGTTCTCTTGTGCTTCAACTCCAGCTCTCTAGCCACCGTCACTAGGAGGCGCTGAAAAGTATTCTTCCTGGTCTTCTGGATGCTAGTTTGCTGCTGTCGAGAGGAGGAGTGCAAGGTCACTGATCTTTCAATTCACATCGCGTGCCTAAACAACTCAATGGAATATGACCCTAAGTCAGAGTAGCAGAGTCCAAAAACGCTTCAAGTCTAGCTACCAGCTCTCCCTCATCAGCACTTAGGTCCTTTGTGTTGACACGAATTCACCAGTCCATTCCCCTCTGCTTTTGTGACTTCCATATTCAAATCCTTGATTAGAGTAAACTTATTCCAAATAGAAGGTGGGGGATGTTGGTAATTTCCTCCAAGGATATCCAGGAGTCTTTATCCATATAGGTGCCCTCTTACGCCATACCTCCTAAAATAAAGGGTCCAAAAGAGAGAAAACTTTCAAGCACTTTCCCTAGTCAATGGAAACTGCATTTGCCCACTAAGATGGGTAAATAACCTGCTCTCTCTAATTATGGAAGTAGAAGCCGCTGGTATATGTATGTATTTGTACTTCAACTAGCATCCTGTCATACTAAATATTTGACATGTTAAATATTTGAATAGGAAAAGAGGAGAAAAAAATTCTCAGAAGGGCTTTTCCCAGCAACCTATGGCCTAGATTCAAAATAGTTAGCAATTTACATTCTAACTGTCTAACCACAGTTCTGTCTTGCTCTCTTCAGGAAGTTCTGCTTCAGAAAGCATGAAATATAGGAGCTTTTCATTTAATTAATATGCCGTAAAATAACAACAAAAAATGGCAAACATGCTTTTTTATCTATAGTATTTGGTCACACATCCTTTTTCTTTAAATAGCGAGTTTGCTGAAGTCTTGTTTAACTTTTTAAAATGTTGTTTTACATTCCCAATAATGCATGTTAATTCCATTCAGTTGAATGTAGTAAACACAGCATAACAATATTCTGATGCATAAACACAAATTCAGTTAATACATTAACTCTCGCAAATTGTTGTCTTGTAGTGCTCTAAAATATCTACAACATTTTGTAAATTTGCTGTACAAAATAATTCATTAATAAGCCTTTCCATAGTAAAAGAAAAAGTTAATAATGTATTAAAATAGTTTTGAATATCTTATATTTACCATACAAAGTAGGTATTTTCAGAAACACCTGATTTTCCAAAGACATATTTTCAAATAAAAATTTGTTTCCTTGCACGACATAACCGTTAAAACACATCTGCATTGTCAATAGATGGCAGCATAACTCTTTAGGAGTTTCCGGGGAACTACTTGACAGTTTAAGATCCTAGCTATTAGCATGCTAAAAATGGTAATCTCAGGGAAGCTTTCTCATTGCATTTTCCTTAATACTTCATTGCACTGATGCTACATATTTCCAAAAAGGAAACTGAAAAATATGTAAACCATAAATACTTTATGGTCCAATTTTTCCTTTTTTTTATAAGGGCGTAGAAATTTGATGTTAGGCCTGTGGGATGAAGGAAAAGATATCACTGTTGACACATTAATGTATAAATCTTTCACTTAAATATTAGACCTTGAAATTTTAGTTTGACACACAGCATGTGAACTTTTAATAAATCATCAATAATCTCTCAATATGAAGAGCACTTTTAAGCAAATTTTTCAAGAAATTACTGAAAAATATTTGATTGTCTATCTTTCCTAGGAAGACGAGGATTTAATTTGTGAGAGGAGAACCTCCTCTTTGAACACTTCAGTGGATCTGCTTTATGGGGAGGAAGGCAAGCTGAACTTTTCAAATCTCTTCCCTAAAATCATACATGGATCCCAAAACTCCTTAAGAAAAATAAAGTTCTTTATGGACTGTTTGAATTGTATTCAGGTGGCCCGAGGTGCCTCTAAAGTGGAGGTTGCTAGGGCTACAATACTCCTACAGAAATAAACACTGGCCATAAAGATATAATGTGCTGACACACATGGGAGAAGAAAAACAGGAGGCACAGTGATTTGTTTCAATAGACAAGGTTTCTGCCCAGAAGCTATCACTATAAAACAATATCAATCACATAGCACAAACAAAAAAGTGATAGTTCTACAGTTAGTTTTAATAAACCTAAGCAATCAAAATTGTATCATTACTTCATTAATATGACTGAAGTAATCTTTATTCATTTTGCAGAGAGATCCCTGAAAATTTTCTAATTTGTTTTCTTATATTTTCATTATTGCTTTCCAAATACAGGAAACCTCCAATTTCTATGAGATCTGTTCTGTTTCACTATGACAGAGATCTTTCCGTGACATGTGTTCTTACCCATACAGAGTTTTAATTTTAAATAACTTATACAGAGAAAGAAAAGATATTTGATGATGGGCACTGGTATCCTTTATCATATCCACAGAGGAAAAATGTTTTTCTATTCAAAAATCCCTCCTTAACCACTGTTTTCAAATAACAACCACTATCTTTAGGAGGTTTCTCTAAGTAAGCCACTTCGTTTATTCATTCACTGATTGTTTATTTATTCATTTAACAGATATTTAAATGAATGTCTACTGCGTTTCAGGCCCTATGCCAGGTGTGATATTTTCACAGATAGGATAGAAATCCCTTTCTTTGTTTCACTCCCAGTAGGAAACAAAGACACGTGAACAGATGTTGTTATTGTCATGGAGACATATGCACAAGATATAAGAGTCACTCTTCTAACGGACCTTCACATAACCTTGTCCCAAGAACATCAAAGGTCTATGTTTCCTTCTTAC
Source organism: Tapirus indicus (assembly GCA_031878705.1). Classification (NCBI taxonomy): domain Eukaryota; kingdom Metazoa; phylum Chordata; class Mammalia; order Perissodactyla; family Tapiridae; genus Tapirus; species Tapirus indicus. The sequence continues at coordinate 132,537,117 of CM062919.1, read as the reverse complement.
AACACACTGACCGATGCCCAGGCCGAATTGTATGTACTACTCTCAAGTACATTCCCACCAGCTTACTCGTATGTTGACTAAGAGTCAGTTGTGTTTGTTCCAAATCCTATTTATGCCAGTCACACCTAAATGTTATAATTATCTAATTTGATTGCTGAAAAAACTATGAGTGCAAAAATAGTTGCTGGTTCCTTGAATACTAAGTTAAAATCTAAATTTTTTCGAGAGACTAAAAAGACAAGTTAATAAAAAAATTGGTTTAATTAGAAATGATCCTGCCAACTATAAAATCTTTCAAATGAAGGAAACATATAAAAATTTTAATAAGGAAAAAATGTAGAAACATTTTTAATATATTTTCCTTTGTTTATACTTCAAAGAAACTGAAACTGTTTAGAATACATATTTTTGGTATTTTATGCAGGGAAACTGGTAGTAAACTCAAAGAAGCTGACCCATACTCGAAGCAAATGACTTGGCCTATGGCAAAGATTGAAATATATGTATAAAGATTTGTAAATGAATGAAATTTGTAATTTATCAGTTACTAATAACAATTTACCAAGTAATTGATTAAATACTGTATTGGTTTCCTAGGGCTACCATAACAAATTACCAAAAACTGGGTGGCTTAAATCAAAAGAAATTTATCATCTCACAGTTCTGGAATCTAGAAATCTGCACTCAAGGTGTCAGCAGGGCCGTGCTCCTTCTGGAGGCTCCGAGAGAGAATATGTTCCATGCTTCTCTCCTAAATTCTGGTGGTTGTTTTGGCATGTTTTCTCTTGGCATTCCTTGGCTTCTACATACATCACTTCAATCTCTGCCTCCATGTTCATACGGCCTTCTCCCCTGTGTGTCCAAATTTCCCTTTTTTTATAAGGACACCTGTCATTGGATAAGGGACCACCCTAATCCAGTATGACTTCATCTTAACTTGATTACATCTACAGAGACTCTATTTCCAAATAAGATCACATTCACAGGTTCTGAGTGGAAATGAGTTTTCGTTGAACACTAGTGAACCTAGTACAAGTATCACGTATATTTTAGCTTAAAGTGTTTCATGAATGTGTATATCACTTTAATGAACCCTTGTTTTAACCGTCCTTTTAGTTTAACTCATTGTGATGGTGAGGGATGAAAGGTCTACCCTGTTATTATGAAAACAGAAGGCACTAAGCCCTGCCCTTGTCAAGAAAGAAAGGAGAGGTGGGAAATTATTGTATTTTTAATGTTTCCTGTATTTTTCCTGAAACCAATGTGCTTATATACAAAACCTAGAGTGGAGAAATACATCTAGTACTCCATCGCTAGTCCATCACAAATCATTTAAACTCTTACTTTATGTTTTAAAGGAATCATTTGCTTTAAAAACAGTATACTTAGAAAACCCAAGCTGCTGCTGAAGATGCAGAGAAAGCTCAGCGGGTCTAGAATCCCAACAGTTGATCCAGGATGGCAGTTTGAAACTGTAGATATCTGACATGTAGTAAACTATAGTTAATAGCTCAAGAATTATAGGTAATCTCCTAGGATAAGTGGACTTATATCTGATGTCCTTAAACTGACATACTTCATTTTTTTTAGCTTGTTTGACTGTTTGGTTAAATATTCTTTGTCTATCTACAGGTCTGTACCTATGTCTACATAATGGTAATGCCTTTTTCTATTGGACTAATCAGTAAAAATAGACAGAACATTCATTTGTTCATTAATTAATAAATATTTAGTTGGTGAGCAAAATTTTAATAGTCCCTAGCCTCAAGAAATTTATGTGCTACAGAGGGAGATAAAAAATTAGACAAATAATCACAAATAAATTATAATTTCAAAATTACCATGAAGTTGACTCAAGTGTCTCATTAACTACCTGCCCTACAATTAATTTGAGAATTTAAGGTATTTCCTAATTAGATAATTTGATTTTAGGAATGTCTCAGTCTTGTCATACTTAAAATAACAAAGAATAAGGAGGAAATGATGGAAGTGCACAACTTTCTAAAAGCTATTCTTCACATGCATTATCTTTAACTTTGCTTGTTTATCCAGTGAAAGAAATTTGGCTGGGCCTCTGACTGTGACAAGTAATTGAAAATAATATTGAGTGCCTTGTCTGAAGTGCCCTGTAATTTAGGCAAACCTAAATATTTTCACAGTAACAGATTTACACTTTTTTTATTAATATAATGTAAGATTTTGGAAGATACTCTAATATTTTCAATAATGAAAAACTGTTATGTTATATAGCTAGCTTGTGAAAATATTTGAAATGCTAAGATATTTTAAAAGTAATTTTTGGCACAATTAAAACTAAACCTAGGAGAACATATAATTAACATTACATCATTTAGAAACAAGTATTGATTTTTTTTTTTTTGAACTTCATATAGTTAAATGCTTCTCTGTTGTTTAGGTTAAGATAAAGGGTAAGGAGAGCAAGAAAAGTGAGGAAAAAAACAAGAGAAATAGTCAAATATGTTGACTTCTCATATATCTTTTTTCCCCACACTTCACACACAGTTTCTCCTATCATTAACATCTTGTATTAGTGGGATATATATGTTACAGTTGATGAACCAATGTTGATACACTGTTATTAACTAAAGTTCATAGTTTCATTAGAGGTCATGCTTTGTGTTGTTCACTTACATTAGTTTTGACAAATATGTAATGCCATGCATCCACAATTACAGTGTCATAAAGAATAGTTGCATATTCTGTTTTGGTTTTTTCATCTTTCTTTTTCTCTTTGGATTTCAGTTTGGAAAATTTCTGTTGACATATTTTCAAGTTCACTGATTCTTTCCTCAGCCATTTCTAGTCTGCTGAGGAGCCATCAAAGGCATTCTTTATTTCTATAACACTTAAAAAATTTTTTCTACCACTCCTTTTTTTTTTTTTTTTTGCTGAGGAAGACTGGCCCTGGGCTACCATCCATGCACATCTCCCTCTACTTTATATGGGATGGCAGCACAGCATGGCTTGACAAATGGTGCATCTGTCTGTGCCTGGGATTCAAACCTGTGAACCCTGGGCCACCAAAGTGGAGCACACAAACTTAACTGCTAGGCCACCAGGCCAGCCCTCTACCATTTCCTTTTGATTCTTTCTTAGAGTTTCTGTCTCTCTGCTTGCAGTACATATCTGTTCTCTTATGTTGTTCAATTTTTCCATTAGACCCTTTAGAATGTTAATCTTAGTTGTTTTAAATTCCCAGTCTATAATTCCAAAATTTCTGCCATATCTAAGTCTGGTTTTGATGCTTGCCTTTCCTTCTCAGACAATGTTTTTTCCTTGCCTTTTAGCATGTCTGGTAAGCTTTAATGATATATGGACATCATATATCAGGTAACAGGAACTGAGGTAAAGAGGCCTTTAATGTGAGATTTTGTTTACCTGTCTAGGAGTTAGGCTGTGCTTAATGTTTGCTGTAGCTGTAACTGTCAGAGGTTTCAATTTCCTCTAGTGTCCTTGTTTTTGTCTACTCTGTTGTCTTTGGATTTCCCTAGAAGCTCCTCCTTAAATGGAGTATGTGTGTTGCAGCTGTCTCAGTTGTAATCCATTGTTATTACAGTGCAGCGTTTTTGATGTGGAGGTAAGGTAAAGAGGAGGAGAAGTGTTTAATTATCTCATGATTAATTTTAGTGAGCACGAGTCCCTTGTCTGTGACCTTTGGAAGACTTTTTTAGCCTTTTTTGATCCTTCTGTGTGACAGAAAGGCTAGAGCATGCTCCAATTTTTTAATCACACTCCCTCTAAGTCAGACAAGGCTCCACAAAAAGTAAAGTAGATTTTCTGAGGCAAGCCTTTGTTACAGAGAACAGAACCCTCTAGGCTGGAATTTTTCAAAAGAGTCACTTTTCTCCTGGGCATATTTTAAAATGGTTACTTATCCCATCCACCTGCCCAAAGGATAAGGGTATTTTCACCAGGAAACATAGTCAGGCCCCTGGAGTGTAGGGACTCCCCTAACTGGGCCCCCTGGAATTTTTAACTCTCAAGCTAGCACACACTCAGTTTCTAGCAATTCATCAATTACCATTTAAGTATTTCTACCAGTTACTGGCTCCAGTGGCTTCTACTCCTAGTAAGCTGCAGTATTCACCTGTTTCTCCAGTTTTCCGGACTGTGATTTTCCCTTTGACGTCTATTCTCTGATGAATCTAAGAATTGTTGATTTGCACTTTGTTCAGCTTTTTTATTATTGTGAGGGTGGAGGGATGACTTCCAAGCTCTTTACATGTCAAAACAAAAATAAGTCTCTTTTGAAAAAATTATCTTAGCTCTCTGTGGTGCAGGTGGACAGGGCAAAAACTTACATTGACATTTCTAAGGGCTTTCTGCCAGGTTCAGTTTCTTCTGGAGAAAGTGCTTTCTATGGTAATTCAAGATGGCTTCTTTTAAAAAACATTTTCACAGTTCCTTATAAATTTAGTTCAAACTTAGTGTAAACAGTTTCCAATATAAATTTGAACTTAGATTAGAAGATGTACTTTTATGTAAACTAGTAATGATTAAAATAACACATGATCATGGTAAGCATTTGAAAAAAATGGGTCTATAAAATAAAAATAAACATCATCTTTTTCCCTGCAACCCTCAATTCTTAATATTATTACTCTCAAATATAGTTAATAGTGTTAGTGTCTTATGTATTTATACATATCATAGTACATAGAATTTAATAAAGTCAAGAGTATATAACTCATATTTAAAGATATCCAGTGATTGTGGGTCTTGTAACATATTTTACTTTTTAAATAACTGCATAATATTCCACATACAGATTCACCACCCCCATTATTGGTGATGGTCATATAAATTTTTTGTATTTCCAACATGGCTTCATTAAATGTTTTTTTCTTTGAGTCACAGTTGGGGCAGTTGGGAGAACTGCTGAGTACACTTGAAATCTTCCTAAATACCCTGTTTCTATATACCAATGTCTATAAAGAGTGACTCTAGGGTGCCAAAATCCTGTTGCTTAAGTAAATCCTAATTACTTAAATCAACAATTCAGGAGACTCAATAGACTTCCACTTAGGCATTGAATAGTAAAGGAAGCTTCTCTTTTATTCTTATGTTGTCTTGTTCCGTTCTATTACTTCTGTTTTCTTAAACTAGATTTTAAATTAAACTACTGTTTTTATTTCTTATAAAGAATTATGCCCAATCCCCTGCAAAAATAACAGAAGCCAAAACAACAATAACTGTAAAATACAAACAAATAAAAAGAGAAAAAGAAAACAGAGATTTGTGTGTTGCGCGTGTTCAAATTTTACTCTCCCTTATCAATTACAGTATACAAACAAGAAGAATCATTAACAATGTCAGATATGTATCAAATGGTTTATATATTCACATAGTTAGATTTCCACTGTCTGGAAAACTCTATTATCAGATATCTGTGATACAGCTTTCTTAAAATCCACTAGCTTTCTGGAAATAACCTATCTTATTATATGGAAATAAAAATTATCAAAATGTCCAAACCATTCATTTTGTTACATTATAAAATATTTCAAGTCCACCCTCAATTTTCCTCCCACTGGTTATATTTTCTGAAAATCTATATAATTCCCATTCTATATTTCTTGCCTAATGTGTGTACTGTATATTTTCTTGATGGTATAATAACAAGCTGGACAAGTGATATATTTCACTCATTTCTCCCATAATACTGATAAAAGTTATGTTCGGCAGAATTTGAGTGCAAGTTTGGGGGTTGTTTATGTTTATATATTGGAGTGAGTGTATGTGGTTTATACTGCAAATGGAATATAATAATGATGCAAATACAGCCATGTTTTAAAACATATCTCAGCAATACACTCATTCAAAAAATTTGCTAATCTGTTCTCCCACTCTCAGGGTTTTACTCTATGAGGTCTTTCCCCAGCCTCTTCAATCTCCTCACCCTCAGATTTTCAGGGCTATCTAGCCTTAGAAGAATAAATTTTCATCTTAGTTTATTGTACAAAGCAATTTATTTCTTTTCCTCTCTTTTCTAAGCTTCAAGATCCAGTTCTAAGAATCAATTTCGAAAATGAAAAAAGAATACAATATTCAATAAAGGTGTTTTTGTTAAATAAACACAATTCTCTTCTCAAAAAAAAAATCCACTGGTAGCCTTTAAATTAACATTTTAAGAAACTTTTCTCCAGTTTTGCAGTTGCCTATTTCTTTTGTAAAAAACTTTTTGATAACTCAAGCTCTACAGAAGGTGACAGATATATATACTTTTATTTTTGTGTACTATTAAATTCTTGTTAAGTAAATGTTGGTGACATTCACAGATGAGATAACAGAAGAGGAATATTTATTAGGATAAAAAAAGGAGATTATGAGTTTGATTTTGGACATGGTTGCATTTGCTTAACTGGCTGAATCAATGTAATAACATCCAATAGGAAGTTGTATGTATAGGACTTAAAGGTGGGTTCTGAGCTGGAGATATGTGTGTGGCAGTCTTTGGCATTTATATTGTATTTTAAATCAGTCTTGGATGATATTTGGTATGGCAAAGAAATAGAATGAAAAGAAAAGTGGCCTTCAAACTCAACACTGAGAAAAATCTTACTTTTAAAACTAAACCGAAGAGGATCAGTTAGCAAGGAATTTTTAAAGAGATGATCCAGAGCTGTAGGAAGAAAGACTTAAGGGTGTAGCTTTGTGGATGTCTCGAGAAGTGAGTGTTTCAAAATGGAGTGAGTAGTCAAGCGTGCTGGATGTGATTTTACCAAGCCATTTAGGTGTAGTGATGCTGGTGAAAGTCATGTGAAAGTAGATTGAGGATACATTAGAGACGAAGAGATGGAACAGCAAGCGTAGAAAAATAACTTTCAAAAGCTCACCTGTGCAAGAGGTAAGAATTTTAGAGAGAGCTTTTGTAGGAAGTTTGATTTAAAAAAGATTTTTTCTAAGGTGGTGAATCTTGAGTACTTTTTAAAGGTAAAGGGAAAATTCAAGTTGAAGAACTTGAATATACAGAAAAGAAAAAGGAGAGTTGGTGATGTAAACACTGAGAAAGAAGTGACATGATCAGGATCACGAGCGCAGCACGAGGGACCGGCCTTCAGTAAGAGGAGAGGAAGCTCTACTGCAGTATTTAGAAGACCAAGGGAAGGGATTGATATGAATTCAAGAAATTTTGTATAATTAGGAATGGGAGTTTTCTTTAACTCGATTATCTGAGTCTTCATTAACTTCCTTCACTTTAGCATCTTGCATCCAGTAAATGTTCTTAAAGAGATCTTTGGGGAATTACTCCTCCCCCATTTTTTGAAAGAATATATGTAGACTATGAATCAAGGTGCATAGCTTTTCCTATCTGAATCACGGGTTTCGGCTGAAGCTAAACTAATTAGACATTTTTAAGATTTTGAGTCTTGATAATAAAGACAGAAAAACGAGTTTGATCTCATTTATTGCAGCAGTGGTAGAATAAAATGGAGCATTTTCTGTTACCTCGACTCCAGACAGCTGCTCTCTCTTGTTCCTGCAGTTTATCAACAAGGGTAGTAAAGGCTTTCAAGCTAATAAAATTTCAGGAAATAGCTAATTTATATCATTTAAAAATACTGAACAATATGATTAGAAATGGGATTTTGTGTGTTGCATTACAATATGTTTAAAATATTAATTCAGTGTTAATATGAGGGCAGAAATTCTGGCTTCAACATGCTGGCTTGAGGAACCATGTGTGTTTCCAATACTGTATGTGTGTGTGCATGCATGTATGTGTGTGTACGGGAAAATGCAAACTTAAAGACACTGAAAGACCAGCTATCATTTAGCATAAATAGATAAAGAAATGTAAAGCCTCTGTGGGACTGGAATGAATCACCAAGTCAGAGTCTCTGACCTGGTTCTCTTATCTGAGTCAGTTCTTAGATTTAGGATTCTTAAATAAATAGCAGTGTGATTAGCTTGAGGAGGGACCTTAGAATACTGATATAAAGCCACACATGTGTACCATAATCTGCCTTCTATTTCCCTTTGAGGTGACCTGAGTACATTCAAAAAGGCATTTTTGAATTGGGGGAAAAGAAAAACTCCAAACTTTAGGGGATGGATACTGACTTTTTGGAGGTTTAGATACGGTTCTGAGCTAATTCTAATTCCTAAAGATGGCAGGTGCCATCGTGTTGCACCAGTGAGTCAAAAGCTAAATGGAGTTTGACCAGAGGACATCTCTCTCATCTCACTCAGCTCGGTGGAACTTTGAAACCATCAGATCTTCATTGCTCTCATTTCTATATTTGTAGTTAGAATAGAAAACTTTAGTACCTGAAGAAGCCCCATTGTAAGTGTGGCCCAGAGCACAAAGAAGCTTGTCATGGGATCCAGGTTATGCTACAAAATGCTCTGCAATGGGGTCCACTTCTGACCCACTGGATCCAATAGGGCACAGCATTTTATAACAAATTTCCTAAGAGGAAACGTGGACATTTGTAGCAAGCAGACATGTCACTGAGCAATCAACAATTCTCCTCTGAATAACACAGATAAGATTAAAATTGAAAATGAATGTTTTATTTTGTCCAATAGAAAGCACGTGTTACCTCGTTCAATTCTCCATCATTTTGGATGTGCCTAGCAGAACACTATTGTCTGGTGAAAATGGTGTATTCAGAAGTGGGCTCAGCAAGAACTAAAAATAAAAGAAACTTACCTAAATAGATATTTCAGAGTTCCAATACATCTTCAGATACACAGTAGTGCTGCTGCAGAGTAAATCCACTCAGGGATTCTGAAGAAAAGTGAAGATGGGGCATTCTCTAAAGGGGTATAATTTTGAAAAGAAACTCCTTGTGAGCTGTCTAGAAAAAGGGATGTCTAGAAAAGGGATGATTTCCTATACACAGGAAAAGGTTAACTGAGGCTGCTAAAATGCTTTGGAGTAGGAAGTTTGATTAAATTAACTAGTCCATTCAGATATGTCCTCTTCTTTTGTGAGCTGAGACTGACCATTATATTTTGACAATGCACAGATCAAAAATATGCTAATTTATACTTCTCTGCAATCTATTCCTCTTGACTATTTTTCTTCTTTTAGCAGGCTATTATTTTCTCAAGAGGATTTACAAGTAGCATTCACTGGTCATGACAAACCTTCAATTAACTGGCTTTCATGCAGTGTGTATTATTATCTCATTATCAAGTTGTCTTTTTGTTTTTGTTTTTCTTTTTTTTACTTTTTCAAGTTATTTATTTATTGCAATTGGCCCACATAAAATTTCCTTCATTATTTTAAATGACACTTTTATTAGCATGAACACATTTTTTTCATGAAGTTATTCTTGAAAAAAAAATCAATAACCCAATTTAAATTTGCTCTTCAATACCATGGATTCAAAGAAAGAAGCTCTAATATGGGAAAATGGCAATAAAAGTTCTAGTTTTGTTTGCTCAGATGTACATCTTAGAGATTTGGTTTCCTTATCTGTAAAATTAAAGAGTTATTCTAAAAGGTTTTTGAGCCCTATGGTTTTGTGGATTTCTGTTTGGCCATGCTATTATATAATGAAAATAATATATAACACAAAACTACAATTTTAGCTTGTTAATTGGCATTAGGTCTCTGTGTATTCTTCTAAAAAAATTAACTCCTTATAGATATCAGTTTCTTCATCTCAAAAATGTAGCCAAAGACTCTATAAACATTTTTATCTCCTTTAGAATGTATTCTCACTGTACCAGGTCCATTTTTGCCTGCTGCCCAGAAAGCCAAACACCAAGATGATGAGATTGCAGGAGAGAGTTTGATCACAAGGCAGCCAAGTGAGGAAAAGGGAGAGAATGAATCTCAAATCCGCTTCTCTGAAAGCAGGGACTCAGGGTTATTTATGGGGTAGGGGTCTAGGTGGTCTGAAATGATTGGAGGTGAGGAGAGATGAGGTAATTGATGATCTGCACAAGCGTAGTCAGGCTTCGTGTCTCCTCTTAGGATGCATGTCCACAGAATGGAGGCTTCTGAAGAAATAGCTCAAAAAAACCATTACAATGGTGACCCAGACCCCAGGGAGATGTTGCCTATAGGAACCTAGTGTGAGTCAAATAGCATATTGCCTGAACAGCTCAATTAACAAAGGGCAAGTTTATCATGCAGATTTAAGTCCTTGCCTTCAGTTCTGACAAGTTTCTAGGTAAGGCCATCCTCCCCTTCTTCCTGGAACAGGAAAGAAGATACCTTTACAAATGGAGATTTCCTTTACAAATGTAAATGTCTCTTTCAAAGTAACCAGAACTAAGAATGGGCTTAGCAAGGACCTTCCCTGATACCTGGAGATGTCTTTGGTGATGGCCTGTTCTGGGGGCAGACCTCCCATCCCAAACTCCTTTGGTCAGTTAGTGGGGTTGGGGGGTCAAAACATCTTTCTGGCAGAGACATATTTTGGGGTGGCCAATTACAATCCCTCCTAGTTAGTAGCTGCTTAATCATCAATGGCTGTTTGCCAGTTTCAGTATAATGATGGCTTCTGCTATCATCTTAAATATTTATAACCTATTTCATACCTCCAGACACCATGATGATTTTCCTGATTGAGTTTTGAAGCTTCATTTTCACATACCAAAATCTTCAACATTGTATAAAATATGGCCACACCCTGCAGCTAACTGAATGTGTGTCTGGATTAATGAATGCTAGTGGTGTGTTGACTGCATCGGTGTCACATCAAAAAAAAAAAAACAGGTCAATGAGATCACAGTTGGGAAAGCTGGAAAATAGTTTAGGAATATATATTTGAAGTGATGGAGGATTTCCAATGTAGTAAGGAGTTGAGGGGTAAAAATTCTGGATAGTAGGAAACCCAGATGTGAGCCCAGAATATTTTTTGCTGGTGGACTTCAAAAGAAGCTGAGTTGCAGGAAGCCACACAGTGGCAGCTGTAGTGAATATAAGCACAATTTTGAAGTCTTCTAGGTTTCAACATAATTTTAAAAATCTATAAAACAGGAATAAAACAAAACATTATTCCCATTTGGCATATGAAAATATTATAAAGGCTAATTGATTTGATGAAGCCACATAATGTGTGAGAGAAATTCAAGCTCTAAATGAGAATCAGTGTATCGTCTATTGAATTGATAGTCTGGAAAGAGTTTTTAAGTACAGATAGAATTTAGATATTTAAAAACCAATTCAGTCATTTAGGTGATTAGTTAATGGAATTGGGAGTGGGGTGGACTGAGTCAGATCAAACTCTTACATCCTGATGACTTGGAGTTTGGATTTCCAGGCCAGAGAACATTCTAATTTGTGGTTAAAATCTTTCAGCCCAAAGTAAGTAAGGTACAACTACCAAGTTTGTTTCTTTTCACCTAAAAATTACTCTTTTTTTATATTGTAAGATAGAGAAAGTGTCTATAAAAACAAACAACATGTGTTGATGTTAAATATTTTTTGTTATGGTGACATGAATGACCAATAATGCAAATCTGAAAGCAATATCATTCCCCATCTCCATTTAACACCAAATTGTACACAGTGAGCTGCAGTGCCATTACACAAGAAAACCACTATGACTTTTGTCCCTGGAAATCAAATTAGCTTACTATGTTCTAAATATGATCCATTCCATGTGTTTCCTCTTCGTTGCTAGAATGAGGAAAGTCAGAGATATCGCAACTGCAATTTACCTGATAATTTGTGAATTTTTGAATCATATCTCATTATCAAGATAGAATTGTCTCATATTTTATGACAAATTGTTTCATTGTGCATGATAGATTGTTATTAATACAGTTAACTTTTGTCTTCTTTAGTTTATATCTTACTAATTACTTGGCCTGTTGTAGCTCTATTTATTTGTTTAAAAGATTTATTATCGCAAATTTTGTGTGTATATATATCTGTCATTGTCTTTATAGGTATGCATATTATTTAATTATATATCTTAATAAATTCTAAACTCCTCAAAGAGTTTCTTTGCAATTCTCTTATTTATTATTATTAAGGAACTGTAAAAGGTATTTCCAAAATATATAGAGATATAGCAGACAAAAAATATCTCTGAGTGTGACACACACTAAATGATATATAGAAAATATTTGGGGAACTACAGACAAGTAGATAGAAACATGGAGTCGTATCCCCTTATAGCTAAAAACTGACTGGCCCAATAAATATTCCAACTCAAATTTACTTTTGAACTGGTTGGTTTAATGGAGGAGTTTAGGTTGACATTTACAACGCTTTCTAAAAAGCACATCTACTGCAACTGCTGGAGAGAGGATTAGAATCATGCTCTGGTTTCTGGGCATGTGCTAGGATAGGTGAAGCATTAAATGGGTTTGCTGATAGAATTAGGATTGTGTAGAAATCAAAGGCCATACTTAGAAGTTCAAAGGCTACTTTTCACATTAGTAATTGTTTTGAACTTATTTTATGCTTTCTCTTAAGTCTTTTTAGATAACATGCTTCATTTTTGCTTAATTAACTAAATATATTTTATAATTTTATTTACTTAGCTTCCAACCAAAAAAGTCTCTGGCCTGTATATTTCAATATTACAGCGTTCACTTTAAGCCTGCACACATTTGGAAATGTTAATAAATACATGATGCCCAATATAAGATTCCTCCCTTCTTCTGTTTTTGTTTTTAATGTCAGGTGTTGGCTCAACTAACACTATCTTATTAGAATATATCATTAAAAATTTTGGATGAATAAACGGAAAAAATATATTCACGATGATAAAATATGTTCCAAGGAAAATATTGACATTAATCAATCAGCCAACTTATTTTTGCAAAATAAGTATTATTATTTTATTACAAGTTGAATTTAGACTTCCTGAGTATATCCAGTTCACATTATAATTTAGCATCAATGGATATTAAACAATATAATCTACTAGTGTATGAAGCTGGAAAAGAATCTGTAAATAGTTAATTCAAAATTGCACTAAAAGATTTATAACATTGATTCCTTTTTCTCAGGGACAGAGATAAACAGGAACTAATTTCCAAAATAAGAAATGTTCCGGTATCATGGTTATTCTGTATATATTTGATAGTAAAATAAGTTAGTTTAAATATGTAAAAGTAAGTTTACGTAAGCTGAGACCAGCAGAGCTACCATGACTTTATTCCAATTCTTTGAAACCTTTGTCGTCCTAACCCACACTCTCAGCAGATGATTTGCCTCAAACAGGGGGGAAATGAGGTTAATACCACTGAAGTTCCCATGATTGTAAATATACCGTAGAGGTTCTTTCTGCTAGTCTCACATTTACTCCCTCCACCTGTGATCTTTATTGAATCATTTTTTCCTTAGTACCATCATCCCACATTCCTGTATTTTCAAACTTTCCCTTACATCATCCTTGTGAACACACACAAAGAACACTCCTCAATTCTGTGCCTCTCTCTACTCATCACTTTGCTTCGTTTCTTCCTTTTATATCCAAGTTCTTTCACAAGAGACTCCTCTCATTACCCATTCTTTTCTGTCCATTCTCTCTTTAACACACAGCAAACTGCTTTCCATTTGAAGCAATCCGTTGACAAATGACACCAGTGTTCCCTTAATTCCTTTCACTGGATTCTTTCTTTTCAGCACTCATATTGTTTGCCTACTTTGTAGAATCAGGCACTTTTAACAATTATATTTTTTTTCTTTTTTTTTTGTTTCTGTGAAACGGTCTCCTCCTTGGTTTCTTATTTCTTAATCACTTTTTTTCTAACTCAATTTTTGTCCCTTTAAGTTTCCTTTGGCAGGGATCTAAACCCATATTCTCTCTGAATCATCTCTTATACTCTCCTGAATTCAAACAACGACTTTATGATGATGATTCATAAATCAATAACCATCTGTGATCTAAATCCCTGATCCAGAAGTTTATATATCACCTAAGCACTTTAAATTTATTTTCTTATTTGACCCTTACATTACCTTTTGAGCTAGGCACTACTATTTTCTCTTCAGAGATGAGAAAATTGAGGTTCAAAAGGGTTGAGTAACTAGGTCACACTAAGAGCAATTTACTTTCAAGGATGGGTTTGGGTGATGACAAGGACAATTCTCTTGAAGTAACTCAGTACTATGCTTCTTCCCTTAAGCAACTGCTGATTGGTCATCCTTAACTAGAAGTTCCACTAGCATCTCAAAGTCAACATTTTCATTATTAATTCACCCTCAGACTCCCAAGCCTTCAATTTCCAGCCCCTGTGGATGTTAACTGGTGCAAAAGGCAATGTCACATTTGGGCACAATCTTGTTACCTGATGTTCCCAAAGTTCTCAAATTTACTGAGACATCCTCAAAGATTGCACTCTGGCTCTCTTCACTCAACCTTTGAATTCATCACAGAAGCATCCTTTCCATTCTCTATTTCTTTTCTTGGTAACGACAGCATGGAAAACCCAGTTGCCCAAGTCCCAATTCTGAATTCCATAAACTATTATATTCCCTTATTCCTTGCATCTATATGTTCTCCATTTTAACTACTAAATCTGATTTGATTCTATTTTTTATTCTCTCTTTCTACTACTATTGTCTTAGTTAAGTCTGCTATAATTTCTGACATAGACAATTGTATTATTCTCCAAAGAGGTCTCCCTAAACTTTCTACTCTGTCTGCCAGGATATGTCTGTATTCCTAGTAAAATTATATGTCTTTTTTCCCCTAAAAGTTATTGATCAGCTATTGTCCTACAATCTTGAGAAAACTTTAATTATTTTGTAGTTTACATGAGAAAATTCATGCTCTGCAGGACAGCACAGAAGGCTCTATATCCATCTGATCACTGCCTACGACATCAACCTTATTTCCTCCCAAAATATATTACTTAGATGCTGACTGTAAACTCCTTTTATTTTCTTGAACTTCCCTAACTGCTTCACATCCCCTTCCCTTTGCTAAAGCTGACTCCCCTAGCTAAAACGCTGCCCTGGCTCTCAGGCGTCCTTTCTTTCTTGGGGACACTCTCTCTATTCTACCATCTTGCTGATGACCTGCTGATGGTCATCGTTCAATCTGAGCACAAGGTGACCCAGACTGAAAACTTTTCTGACTCTAAGGAGGAACACACCAACCTCTTTTGAGAACGCTTGTGTGATTTTCTGACATTTATGGATGCACCATTTATTACACTTACTTGCTTACATGTCTATCTTTATCTAGAAGAATGAAGTCCTTTGTGGACATCTTCAGGAGTATTAAACAATCTTCATTTGCCCTGTGCCTAATACTGTCTCTGATATATATCATATGCTATGTATTTGTTAAATAAATACTGAGCAGGCTTAAGGCAGTTAAACGTATTTTCATTTATTCATAGTAGCACTTACAGCTTTACTCAGGGTTTTTGAATATTATTTATACAATTTCTTGATGTTGAAAAACATAATCAAATTTTGTATATAATGTAGGTGACAATGATCCTCCTTAATAAATTATATATATATATATATATATTCTTCAGTGCCATGATTACTATGTGAAAGAAGATCTTTATATATCTGGGAACAAGAAAGGTAAAGCAGATATTTTAGAAGAAAAGCATTCAGAGGTAGATGAACAGAAATGAAAGCACTTAATACTCTTACTATGAAGAAGCTCTTAGTCAAAGTTTGTACTAATGACTCACGATACATTGTGAGAAGAATCAGGATAAGTATAACTAGGATTGATGAACTAAGTTGCAGAGCCTCCCGGATCCCCAACTTCTCCCTCCATCACAGAAAGATTGGGAGAAGATGAAGAGGAAGAGTTGTATTCTTTCAAAATGTATATAGGAAAGCTAGTAGCAGCTTAGCATGAGGCAGATACTTCCCTTCCAACAAAACACTGGTATTTCTTTGAGCTTTATTCTATAATATGTACTGCTTTATACATAAATAAAATCTATAAATCTGTAATTGATTATAATATTATTTTACTTTAAGGTTTGGCTTTATAGAAAATGAAAAAAAGTGATTGACTTTCTCAGTTATTCATATCTGGAGAAAAACAGCATATTATTCAATCTTAATATTTCCCCCAAAATACATATTATTTGGTATGTGATTTTATTTAGCTCACCATAATGTCTAGGAACAAATTGTTGTTTGTCTGTGGCTGATTTTACGATGTAGTCTTAAAAAGTGATTGCAAATCTCATCTCTAATTTAAAAATTTCCTCCAAATAATCTTAGGAACATGATATTGTTAGCTCAATTAGAAAAATACATTATGAAAGACAATGCAGTCTCATGCAAAGCACAACTTTCAAGATTTAGTGTTTTTACAGTCATTTCACTAAGAAGTAGTTACATGACTGAATATTTGAGTGATCATTGCCAAGGTCACAGAAAAAACAGTAGATATGAAACTTCTAATATTTGATTCTGTCTTCTACTCTTAAATTTTGTTGTTATTTAGTTTATTGAAAATAGGAGACATCAGCTCAGAGATCCTTCATTGCATTATTAAATAAAATATCCCTATGTCTCATTTAACTTAGCAACTAAACAAGGTAAACATTAACAATGTCTATTTCCTTGAAAAATGCTTGACAAGAAGAATATGGATGTAATCAAGGCACAAAACAGGAGGCTTTCTGTTATATTTCTTCTCGAAAGACAGGCATCGAACTTTTTTAAAAAGGCCTAGGTTAATATCTCTCCATTTACTGTGGAATTCAAATTTTGATTTACATAAAAGAAAATAGGAAGGAGATTTTCCTGCAGAAAGGATTTTTTTTTTTTACATCTAAGGGCCAAGTTTACAAATAAAATTCTGCTAAGGATCTCCTGTAGTCAGATAATGTCCTTTCTCATTTCAAAATGCTATTCAGATTGTTTCCACTGTTCCTTTAAACATAGGAAACTAGACATTTTAAAATAAGAAATATAATTACAATGTCTGTTTTGTTTTAGAAAAATGTATACTTCAGACTAAATATCTATATTTAATTTTGTACAAATGAGAAGTTGATATTAAAAAAATCTAAACTTTAAAACTACCCATCAATTCTTATTAATACAGCTGGAAGTTCAGAGTTATAAATTCACTCAAGACAAACTGAAATCTTCTTTAGATTTGCCTGTGTATAAAGAAGATACATTACTAGTTATCACAATTCATTTCAGAATTGTATTAGTAAGAATATAGACTCTGTCCTAATTATAAATTATAACTTATAATTACTTTTAGCTGAATAACAAGGGATTAAAATGTTTTTTGAAAAACATAATTTCTCTCTGGTTGTCTTGCAACAACATTTCTCATACTCAGCTGCTTAGTATTCTTTATGCAACAATGCAGACTTGATTAGAGCAGGCTAGATTATGACTTTCTCTTTGAAAGGATATTTATGCTCATTATGTGAAAATTTTTGCTGTATTGCGTATTTATGATTGTCTCCAGTGGGAAGGCATTTGAACCTCCTGGATAGCTTTCAGAATAATATGACTAATAAAAACTTATATATGCACAACCAAAGGCAGTTTGAGTTCTTCATTTCTCATTTCTCTGCCAACCTCCACCCCTAAGGAGTTTGACAATTTCTTATTTTCATAAAATTCCTACTAATTAATTTTGCATAAAGAATAAAAGAATGTTTAACTAAGCATGGGTCTCCCAAACTGAGATAGCCTTCCTTTAGAAAAATTATGTATGTGTGGCTGAAACAGAAAAACTTGTAAACTATTTAACAATAACATGACTCACTAGGGATTTTGTAGTTAAAAGTATACCATTTGACAATACATCAGGGTCCCAGCCCTGAGCAGCTGTATTTTCTCATGAACTGTGATGGTACGTTCTTCCCCTTCAGCTCCAGAGTGATCTGTCAGATCTAGTCTCAACTCCTTTAAGTGGTTTTGAAGTGGATGGTGGAAGAGAAATGGTGATTTGAAAAGATGATATTATCTCCGCTCATAATCAGGATTACTATAATTTGGCACCTTTAATATAAGAGTATTACTAATAAGTAGCTTTATTCCATACCACAATCGTGATCTGCAAACTGCTTTCATGTACATTAAATCATAAGAATATCATAGTAAATCTGTGAGTCACATAGTATGGGCATAAATAATATAAACAAAAACGTAGAAAGGAATGATCAAACATGTTTATAACTCTAGTTGTAATAATTTATAACAAAAGAACGTATAGAAAGGGCATACAGACTTTTAAAAATAAACTGTTTCCACTACATTATGCAGTATCTCAACTATTATTGCTACTGATATTATTAATAACAAATATGAATTTTATCAGAATTTTTATGTGGCTGATACACAATGTATCAGCTGAAAAAGTTGGGAGCAAATATGGGGATCTTTCCTTTAAATTTTACTTAAAATTATGGTAAGTAGTCATCCTTGACAATAACACAATAGAATATTGGGTAACCACTAAAAATGAGAAAGTTTAAAGAAAAACATAAACAGATTATGAAGTAATGCTAAATGAAACTATAATGATAATAAAATGGTTGTGGAGAAAGAGAAGTAGAAAATGAGAAAGGAAAAGGCAGGTTGTTGTTAAGAGCATAGACTCCGGCACCAAAGTGCAGACGTTGAAATCCTGGCCCTGCCACTCACAGGAGAGCTGATCTTCTGCACAATGCTTGACCTTCTTGCGCCTTTGTTTTCCCATGTGTAAAACGGAGCAATGGTCTTACCTACCTCATAAGGTTGTTAGGTGGATTAAATGAGTTAATCTTTGAAAGAAAGAAAGTAACAATTGCTAGGTACCCTATGCCCTCTTCTTCAACATTTCCCCAGGGTATCTGCTGTCAAGGGCCCATGTGTCAATGAGGAAGAGGATTCCGCCTCTGCTGTCCCTTCCTCCAGACACTGCAGCCCTAAGTCCTTCCTTTAAAGAAGTTTGCAGTTTAAGAAATTTAGGAAGGAATATGACAAGTACATAAATCACCAATACGAGCCACATGTGCTAAATTCATGTGAAAGGATTCAATTTCTCTTGTGATTAGTAGAAAAAAACAAAAACTGTTAGGTCTCTAGTAAGTTAAGTGTTTGTGAAATAAAAAATAGAGAACGGATTAGAACTGTAATATTTTGACTTTAGAAAGCAATATGCAAATCATATCAAGCATGTTGTTTTAGATTGGTGGGGGAAAGCTGATTTATAATAAAAATTTTATATGTAATGAACATGCAGTAAATTTCAAAAATATTAAGTATACAGTGTGTTGAATTTTTCCACGACTCATGTAACTACTATCAAGATCGAGATATGGTATATATCCAGCACAAGAAAAGCCTTCTGTGCACCTCTTAGTAACGACACAACATAACCATTGTTCTGACGTCTAACACCGTACCTTCACGTTCTGCCTTTTCTTGAGCTTCACATAAAAAGTGCATACTGTTTTTTGGGGTTGGGCTTTTTTTCATCCAGTATTAAACGTGAAATGCATCCATCTTGCATGACTTACTGTTTTTTTTTCATTTTCCTTTTTGTGAGGTATCTTGTTGTAGGAATATACAACTTTGTTTATAAGCCATTCCCCAGTTGATGTGCTTTTGGTTATTTCCATGTTGGAGCTCTTACGGAGAAAGGGTGCTGTGAAATGTCTGTATATTTTTTGGTGTTTAAATACACTCACATTTTTGTTGGGAATATATCTAGAAGAAGCACTTGTTTATAGTATAGTCTTATGTTCATCTCAATAGACATAATCAAACAGGTTTACAAAGGGCTGGATAATTTTAACACTCTCATCGGCAATATATGTGAATACCAAATGGTCCACATTCTTACCACCAGCACTTAGTGTGGTCATCTTTCTAATTCTGGGTTTGTATATTGTGACACTTCACTATGGTTTTTAATTTGCATTCCCTTGAAGAGTAATGGTGTTTGACCATCTTTACATGTTATGTGCTCATTTGGATACATTTTTTGCCATGCCTTTGTTCATTTGGGGTGCACAGGTTGATGTTTTCTTTTTATTGTTAATTTGTAGGAATACTCTTTAAAAAGTGTATTCTAAAGAGGAGCACTGTTTTCCCATTCTGTAGATTACAGTTTTCACTCTCTTAGTGGTGTCTTTTGACTAATGTAAGTTCTTAATTTTACTGAACTTCATGTCAATCTTTCATTCTGTTTGCTCCTTTTCTGTCATGTTAAGTAAATCTTTGCCTAACACAAAATTTTCTTTGTTGTGTCAGTTTTAGCTTTATATATTTTAAATCTGTTGTTAAATGCATTTAGACATTTTTCTTAATGATTTGACCTTGTTTTCATTGTGATGATCCTCTTTATTTCCGAGAATATCCTTTAACTTGAACTCTGTAGTTTTGTTTGTTTAGTGATCTCATGTTTGTTTTTTATTTAAAATCTAACTGTATTCTTGTATTTAAACTGTTTTCCTTTTAACAGAATACAGTGGATTTTAATTTTTTAAGTGCAGCTGTCTTAGTTTCCTACGGCTGTCATAACACAGTACCACAAACTTGATGGCTTAAAACAACACAAATTTGTTCTAGTACAGTTATGGAGGCAGAAGTCCAAAATGAGTCATATAGGGCTAAAATAAAGGTACTAGAAGAGCTGTTTTCTTTTGGAGGCTTCACAGGAGAATATGTTCCCTGCCTTTTCCAACTTCTAGAGGTTGTCCTCATTTCACGGCCCATGGCGCCCATAACATCACTTTTTCTCCCTTGCGTCACACATGGCCTTTTCCTCTTCTGTCATCAAATCTCCCTCCGCCTCCTTCTCAAAAGGGCAATGATGATTACCTTGAGAGGCCAGGAGGCTAATCCAGAATAATTTCTCCATGTCCAAATCCTTAGCGTCTGAAAAGTCCCTTTTGCCATATTAACTAACAATCACGGATTCCAGAGATTAAAACCCGGGTATTGTTGTGGATTATTATTTAGCCCACCATAGCAATCTATCTTTTCTTATTCTTAAAATTAGAGGGTATAGTTAATTTGTATTTAATTTAATTATTTATTTATTTGGGTTACATGTACCACCTTATTCCTCCTTTATATCTCATCTCTTTTGGTTCCTTTATTTCTCTTTTCTGGTCTTCTCTTAGATTATACAAATATTATTAAATTATTTTTCTCCTATATTGGCACAATATTTATGCACTCTTATAATACACTTTCACTGCTTGCCCTAGAGATTGCAGCATGCCATCTATGCAAATTAAATTACTAATTTGACCATTTCCAAAACAGTACAAAATTGTATTACAGTTTAATTCTATTTAACTATCTTCCATTTTTGACCCTTTTTGGTTATATATTTTAATTCTACTGACATTTTATATTTGAAAGTATTATTATATTTAGGTTATAACAATATTCACTTGTATTTCTCACGTATTTACTCTTTCTTATGCACTTCATTTGAATCGAGATTTTATATCCATCTTGAACATTTTCTGTCTGTCTGACAAATTTCCTTCTTCTAGTGCAGGTATACTGGTAATCATTTCACTCAGCTTTCTTCTTCTTTACTTACAATAAAATAGATTTATTTTACTTTCCATTTTTATAGAATTCTATGTCGAAGTCTTTTAAAAATGCCATTCCATTCTGGTTTCCCTTATTTTGAAAAGTATGTTGTCAATCTTATCATTGTGATTTTGAGGGTAGTTCTTATTTTCTATTGCTGCCTTTAAGACTATGTCTTTTATTTAGTTTTCAACAGTTTGACTATGATGTGCCTACATGTTATTTTCTTAATATTAATCCTGTTTGAAGTTTGTAGGACTTATCGTGACACTAATTTGATGTATTTTATTATATTTTAGAAAATTCTTAGCCAATATTTCTTCAAATGCTGCTTCTGTCTTATTAGCTTCATCCTCTCCTGTCTCCAATTATATGTCAAGTAGCCTTCATGATCCCACGTGACTCTTAGGCTCATTTCTGCATTTTCCACGCACATTTTCTTTCTACACTTCTTTGTGGATATTTTCCGTCACTCTTCCTCTTGTTTACTAATTCTCTAATCTGTTAATTAACGTATGTATTGAATTTTTAATTTTAATTTCATCTATTGTATCAATTATTTGATTCATTTTACTAAATGTAAACATTTATTTACAGAATATATACACGTGACCTTACTACTACACTGTAAATGTCAAAATAAACACCAAGATGGAATTTTAAAAAGATAATAAAACAATAACGTTTTGATATTTTCTTCAGCATTGGAGTTTTTCTCAGCACCTCAGTGAGTCTTTAGGAGAATCCTTGAGGTAAATGATCCTTCCTTGAGAGAGCACTACTTTAAATGATTTAAATTCAATAAATTACTGCAATAAGTATATACCTCTGCAAATAGCAGCATATATAGGAGCACATAATATATCCAGACAGTAGGCAGTTCTTGATAAGTATGTGCTTTCAGGAATCCCTTGAGATCAACTTTTGGTGCCCAGGGTGTCATGGCTGACATGCTGCAAACTTCTGGACTCGAGTATACAGGGGCAACTCCTCAGGGGGGCCTCTACTCCTTTCCAGCTCTTAGTCCTCCTTTTTCCCTGAGTGAATCCATTCCTTTATTCAGACTTTCTGAAAACCCTGGACATTCACAAATGTCACTGTTTTATCATTTGTTTCTTACCTATTTGTCCTTTCCTATACTCTCTCCTCCTGCACAATCTACCCATCTCTCCAGGCCTAAGTCAATTTACCTCCTTCACCCTGCAGTAACTTCTGTTACTTAATATCCACCATTAATTATCTGCAGCTCTCAGAATTGTTGCTTGTGCAAACTGTCATTGTACAAATTTTTGTGCTGGATCATTTCTATATATTCTATATCAAATAGTACCATGGTAGGAGCTCCAAGTACAGAGAGCCAGGTGGTATTTGAAGGGTTCATTTATTAGGTGATCAGTTAGACATATGTATTCCTTCTGGTGTTCTTCATTCCTCCTGCAGATTTGAGCTTTCATCTAGTATCATTTTCACTCATCTTAAAAAATTTCTTATAGCTTTTTTGTAATGCAGGTCTTCTTATGTCAAGGATCAGTGTAAATGAAATCTTAGAGTATTTACCAGAGACCTGCCACCTGGGATAGCCCAGAATTCCAAACCCTGCCTCCCTATACAATTCAACAGTTGAAATATCTTCTCAAATATTTAGGATCTTGGTTACCTCTCTCTGATGTTTATCTTGGAAACTTGCCCCATTCAACACTTACAGCTTAGAATTCAGGGGGAAAAAATATAGGAGGAAAATTGCATGCAGATTTTGAGGCTCAGTTCCCTGTTTTTATCTCTTTTCTAGGATTTTACTGCTAAGTACTAGCCCTATGGGTGGCTCCCAGCACCAACTCCATTTACTCTCTTTCCAAACCAAGGAGACTTTGTATTTCTTTTCTGACTGCATTCTCCTGAGCTGGGAATTAGCAAAAGTCTTCAAGGTAAAGTGTGAAGTAATGGAACTCACATTGGTTTGCTTCCCTTTTGTCAGAGTTGGTAGTCCCTCTTTCACTAATTCTACTGACTAAAGACAAATGACAAACACCACAACATTCACTATGTTTGGCTCAAAATGACTGTGTCTTTAGATGATGGTTGCTAAACTTGGGATCTACCAACATATTTATTATCAATAATTGCCTGTAGATCTCATCAATGTTCACGTGATTATATACTGTGTCAGTATATATTTAAAATCCTTTAGAAATTTTGAGAAAGCTTTCATGGAATATAAAATCACTGCCATTTTTGGCTGGTTGTTCAGTCTATCACCTTCACTATTTTTAGTTACCTTTTTAGAAAAGGAATTTTGAAGTCATTCAAAGACTCTTAATTTTATTTCAGATTAAGCTGTGAAGAACTCCTTAAAAATGCAAGCATCTTCATAATAATAGATTCTGAGTGGCAGTAGATCAAGATTTTGCATTAGAACTACAAAATAAGCATATTTGTATCTCTGGGGAGTACAAAATATAATCATCAAACTCTTGTGAAATAAATGGCTTTTTGGCAGCTTTTCTTTTTAAAGGAGAACTTGGTTATTAATTGTTTTTACTCTAATAGGGAGGAAACAATTATGCCACTATCAAACATTCAAAATTGAAATGCTGTAAATTGCTTTCTTTAGAGAAAATATAAAGAAGATTTTAATGGCTAAAGAACACTTTCCCATGTGCTTCATGCATCAAAGAGTGCTTTGGAAAATACATTCTGCATGTACAGGCATGCTGCAGAGCAGATCTGCAGAGATAAGTGATAATACACACTGCTTATTTCAGGATTGAATCTCAGAGCTTTACCAAAAATTGAAAATGGAAAGGAAACAATATTTTCCCACATCAGTAAAAGAAACACATTTACAAATTTATAGACAACTTTAAGAGTGTTATTGGTTGTATTAAAATGTATTAATCATGGTACACATATTTCATAAAAAAGGAATTTATTAGTTCATAATAACAAAATGAAAACACAAACAACTGGAAAAACCAACTCTCGCAGGTGAAAAATAAAAGAAATTTTGCCACTGACTAATACTGCCTGTGACCAAAGACTTACAATTCATATCTATATTTGAGGTGTGTGAAACTGCCCAATTTTCTCCCAGAAGTTCATAGGAAATGTTTTCAATCTCAGACTTTCACAGCTCTTTGAATTTTGCAAACCCCACCAGCACTTAAACAGGTTGCTGTGAAACTTTCCAAATATTTGCAAAGCTGTGAGCCTTGTAGCAAAATTCTAAGCTCATATGCCATTTAAGGACGTACTTATTTGTATCCAGAGGAATCAGTCGTGTATAGCTCAAAATTCTCAGAATCAAAATTAGGTAAAATTCAACTTTGGGATTGGGAAAGTGAAAGTTATTATAAAACATGGAAAATGTTTGGTTTTTAGGTAGAGTTGGCAAATCAAAACTTAATTTTATATTTAGAGTTACGTACACTGAATGATAAAGTTGGAAAGGACCTTTAGAATTTATACCCAACACTTAAATTTGTACCTAAAGCACTAAAAAAATAAATTAATTGAAATTAGTGAACTTTATCTATATTGATTAGTAAAAAGAAATGGTGATTTTCTGAATTGTTGACAAGTAAGGATAAATCTTCAAATTTTTATATAGTGACCATAAAGTAAGCTTACCTACCCAATTTATTTTTTAAGTTACCTAATTTAATATTTAAATTATCACCTAATATATTTGAGAGTTGAAATTTTATGTTTTTATGGAAGATTATTTAAAAATTTAAATTACTGCCATAAGATATTTACCTAAAAATGTTATAAAAGACTGTATATATATGTAGGTAGTTATAAAAGACAGTATAATTAAAATTTTCTTCTCTTAATCAATTTAAAACAATAAAATATTGCAAAAAAACAGTTTTCATAAAGTGGCATTGTTGCATCTATAAGATAGAGATATAAAACCATACGAGGAAGGAAGAGAGGAAATAAATTACTCAATAAATTGAATTTAGGAAACGACACTATATGGCAACTTGAATCACAGGAAAAATTGGAGATAACCATATATATATATGATTAGATATCTATATATATATGATTAGATATCTATATAAATTTGTTCTCCTTTTTTTGTTAATTACTCTTTTCGAATAAATTCACTAGAGTTTATTCTTTCTTTTATTTACTTGAAAATGAAACTGCAAATAATATCTGCCATTTGATAAATATTAAAGATTAAAATTGCTGTGAGATTATACTAAAATGATACTTATATAGAAGCAAATAGTTAACAAAATTATACATTATAACCTTGACAGTAAGGTTTATCACTTTCAAATATGAAATCATTGAATCCATCATTGGGAGGAAAAGGAAGCTCACATGTTAAAAGCCAAGTAAATGAATAAGATATAATCATGTAAATAGTTCTAATTATTTGAACGGAATTTTGTATATCTCTACGGGCCGACCTGGTGGCTTAGCAGCTAAGTTCATGCTTTGGCAGCCCCGGGTTCACAGGTTCAGATCCCGGCTGTCGCACTGCTTGTCAGCCGTGCTGTGGCTGCGTCCCATATAAAGTAGAGGAAGATGGGCATGGATGTTAGCCCAGGGCCAGTCTTCCTCAGCAAAAGAAGAGGAGGATTGGCAACAGGTATTAGCTCAGGGCTGGGCTTCCTCACACACAGACACACACACACAAGAATTCTGTATATTTCTAATTAATTTCATATTAATTGATGCTACAGATAAACTATATTTTAATCTATAGCATTTATAATAATCAATTAACTCTGGACACCAAATTTACTGTGGATATCAGTAGATTGTTTAGTATCCAAGAGTTCTGTTTTTATTTCGTTTTAATTTTGAAATTGTGGGTGCCTGTTATTCCTTGTTAACTTTGAATGAAGTTTCACTTGACTTATAATTCTGTGATCAACATGAGTGTATATTTGGTTAATTATAGTTTATAAGGCATCTTGTGCTCTTGGTAGAAGTGGTAATGGATAAATATAAAGTAATTATATTAATTGACCTCATCCTATGATGAGCTAGATTAAATTAACTATCAACTAGTAATAAAAATGTTTATCCATCTAAAAAAATGTCATTCTCTCAGGCACCAATGTGTCGTTTATTGAATTACTCAATGCGTTGCAATTCTAACCTTTAAGAATACACAACACATATATATACATATAAGAACATATATACACATACACATATATACATGTGTATATATGTGTGTGTGTATATATGAGATACATATATATATGAGAACTTATTTTTTCCATCCTCTTGAGTATTTCTCCCAGGTTCTTCATTTTACGTCAGCATATGAACCCAGTGTAATATTATAATTAGCAAAATATAAATCATATAATCTAATTTAAGATCACATATTTGTTTATTTCTATTACTTTGATAATAGAGATACATTTGAGATATATTAATTTCTATAATTACTTGCAAAGTAATAAAAAATGCACATTTCTTATAACATCCAAACAATACAAAACATATGTTATTGAATAAAAACAGAAAGTTTCTTTCATTGGAAACTTATACTTTCATTTCACTTTCTGTCTTAAATATAACCACTTGTTTTTAGATTTATAGAAGCACACTGTATACCTGCTGTTTCCTTTTTAAAATAATCTCTCATATACATATCTGCCTCAAATAAATTTAAATTTAAATTTATATAAATTTATTTTATCTTTTTATAAAATAGCACAATTTTCAACTGGGCATAAATACACATAATATACATTTGTGAATATATTAGAAGAAATATTTCTAGAAGTGGAATTTCTGAGTGAAAGGATAAAATATTTTTTTCTATTTTTATAATAATTTTCAAATGTTCCTTCCAAAAAGTTGTACTGATTTCCATTTCTACTACATAATAAATGAAAATGCTGATTTTTTTCACATGTTCACCAAAATCAGATTTAGATGCTTTACTCTTATCAATCTGGTGATGAAGAAATGCTATTTAGTTATTTTTAGTTATATTTACTGATTTATACAGAAGTTGATTGTCTTTTTAAATTTATTTTTATAAAGTATAATTGACATAGACATTATATATATTATATATATATTTATGTGTTTATATGTTTTATCTCTTGCTTAGTTGCCAGTTATTCTTAGACAGGTTACATAACGTCTGTGAGCCTTTATCTCCTTATTGAGATAATGGAGGTAATGTTGATTTTAAGCCACAGGATTATGATTAGAAATCAATAAGATCCGACATGTGTCAGGATCATAACAGATTCCCTGAGTACTTGGTAAAAAGGATTCTTGTTTGGCCAAAATTGGCAGAGACTGGGCTCCAGACTATTTTAGCTGGCAACACAAAATTCTCTGCGTGACCACCAGGTGGAAAGGTAGATAAGAAAACACAGATAGAAATTAAAATCCATGACAACAGACACGCTATGAGTTCCTAAGTGTTTAAACCAGGAATGAAAAAGGAGGAGATGGGGGGATAATTACCGGCTATTGGCGTGGTTGAATAGGTGGGAGTAACTTTTCATCTTTCCAGATATATAATAATGAGGAGGGTCAATAAAGATTTCAGTGGTGGAAATCAGATCCTCTATGCATAGCTACAGTCATGCATCACTTAACAATCAAGATATGCGCTGAGAAATGTGTCGATTTCATCATTGTGCAAGCATCATAAAGTGTACTTACACAACCTTAGGTGGCATAGCCTACTACACACCTAGGCTATGTGGCAATAATGTTAAGGGACCACAGCAGTACATGTGGACCATAGTTGACCAAAATGTCATTTTTCTACATTCACACTTAGCTATGGACTTAGTACATACATACATGCTTAGTACTAAGCAATACATCCGTATTTAGTGATTCTGCTTGAATGATTCAGTTTGTCTTTTGATAATCTAAACTTAAAGATAATTTGAGAGTTTGTATCCTCATAAACCCCTAATTATCCAGAGAAAATCATGATAGAATACAACATCAAATATATATGACAATCTTATAATATAAGCAGGGATCGGGGTTCCTGGTTTTGTTTTAAACTTTAAAATCATTATTTCTCTGATTTCAAGCTCTTGGCAATAATGTGTGCTTATGATGCTAATAAACTGAAATTTAGTTGAGCTGATTTAATAGAACTGAATTCAGAAATTTAATGATGTTAGTTTTTCTTTAAAAAATGCATAGTAGAAAACAAAAGTTATGCCAGTTTTTTTTTTTCTGCTATCAAACACTAAAGTACAAGGCCTAATTATTTAGTGAAACTGAGAAGAGTGGACAGACTTAAGATTTCAGAAACTAAATATTCAAAGAAAAAAAAGTAGATATTTCTGTCTGAAGAGTAATTGGGTTAGTTAAAGAAGTATGTAAATGTCCTTGTATTAGAGTGGTTGATAAATCCCTGAGCTATAATATGGCTGCCAAAAATTTAAATAAACTTCATTACTACATAATAAAACAGCTCAGCTTTAAAATTGGTCAGTTTATTGATTTTAGTGGCAAGGGATTTGAATGTATTTTCTTTGTTTGCTGTTAATTTCTTGCTTTCTGAAACCGATCTGTTACTGTCGGTGGAAAATTATACATGCAGATATTATCATAATCAGATATAAAATGAATTGTGGGCTCTTGGGTGTTTATGATAAATTACAAAAACAGCTTTTTTATAATCCTTTTCAAGTGCAGAAGATATCAATGGGGGCTCTTTTGAAAACTTTATGTTTTTTGTTATATATTTTTCATCAAAATTAGTGAATTTTAATTCACTCAGTTAAATCTCAGAGTCTAAAACTCATTGGTTCAATCTGCTTATGTTTTCCAGTTTTGCATTTTAAAATTAGCAAAATCAAGTAGTAAGTTATCTCACAAGAAGCTTTACTTCTGTGTCCTCCTATGGTTTTCTCCTTAAGAAATACAATAACCTCTCATCAATCAATCCTAGTATTTAGTCCCAGTAACCACAAAGGCCTCTTCTAAACTCTCTGCTCAGATGCTATCTGTCCATGTACTGAATTCCCTATACTGTGTGCCTCTCATAATTTACCATACTCTGTTCTTCATTATAATTATTTGCATAGACATCTATTGTTCAATTTTAGATTTTATGCTGCAGGAGAGAGTGTCACAGTGTTGAAAGTAGGACCAATCTTTAGTAGCATTTTATATTTGTGAGCATATGGTAAGTTTTCAATATGCCAGTTTTCATTCTTTATCCTATTCCAATTGATGTGTAAATTTACAACCAGTATCTGTTTTGAAATTATTAAGAAAACAGAATCATATTTTAAAATTCCACATGAAAGTATTTTGTGGAGGTAATCCTGTCTAGCACTTAAGAGTTAGTTCTCAAAATGCTTCATTCAAACATTTTGGATCACAATCATATCTCAATTCAATAAATTTCACATTATTTTCAAATCTTAAGGCATTTTCTTTCTGTATCCCTTATTTTACAATTATTCTTTGACTTTTCATGAATACTCTTTTGTTTAACATTTCATCCACACCCTTTTGTTTCCCTAACTAAATTAGAGATTATGCACCCCCCCCCCCACTTTTTGTAGCTGCTGTGAAATCTACAAGTATCTCATTCATAAGGGAAATTCAATAAATGATTATTGATCCATTGATTTTGTAAGAAATCATCAAGATTTCTAAGAGAAAGAGCCCTGAATTAAAAAAACAAAAGATAAGGCCAGCTGGGGGTGGCCCGGTGGTGTAGCAGTTAGGTTCAGGTGCTCCGCTTTGGTGGTCCACGCTTTTGCAGGTTCGAATCCGGGCGCGGACAGACACACTGCTTGTCAGGCCATGCTGTGGTGGCGTCCCATGTGAAGTAGAGGAAGATGGGCATGGATGTTAGCCCAGGACCAGTCTTCCTCAGAAAACAAAAGAGGAGGATTGGCAATGGATGTTAGCTCAGGGCTAGTCTTCCTCACACACACACACACACACACACACACACACACAACAGAGATGGGCCCGGCCCCATGGACTACTGGTTAAGTCTGTCATGCTCCTCTTCAGTGGCCTGGGTTCAGTTCCTGGGCATGTACCTACACCATTCATTGGCCACCATGCTGTGGTGGTGACTCATATATAAAACAGAAGAAGATTGGCACAGATGTTAGCTCATGGCCAATCTTCCTTAGCAGAAAAAAAAAAAAAAAAAAAGACCTAGGTTCTATCAGTGGTGCTAAACAAAAACTGTAAAATCATGGAATCTCCCTAATCATCAGCTTCCTCATTTTATAAATATTGTTAATAAATATTATGCATAAGAATTATTAAAATTGGATATTTCAAACTCTAAGTGCTTGAGAAACCAATGGAATAATGTAGGGAAGTTACATGGGTACACAGTATTAATTTAATTGTCATTGTGATTTTAATACAAATATCCTTATTTCAAATTTGTTACAAAGAGTATTAGAAAAATTAGATTCTCTTAGAATAATTATTGAAGAAAAAATTTCCAAACTTCAAAAGAACTATAACCAGTGGTTTCATTAATGGGAATTATAGCTTAGTCATCCAAACAACTTTTTGATAGTAATTGATATCAAAACATATCTTTTTGACAACTTTTTTTAACAAGTTGCTACATCTAAAAATTTCAAGACACATATATTTGTGTATTACCATTAATTCTGCTTTGAGTGTTATTACATCATCCTTCTTTAGGTAAAAGTAATAATTTTAAGTAATATTTAAGTAATTGTTACATATATTAAGTAATTGGAAGTATAATCAATATAACGCTAATGATTATTTTAGCTCATTTATCACCCCTAGGAGGGAGAGTTGAATTTCTTTGAAGAATTTCAATGTGTATGCTTTTTATAGTTTGATTTTATTGACTCATATTACAATTAAGATCATTGTTATGCATATAAATTTGCATTTTCAGTGCATGTTGTTACTGTCTCCAAGGAAGTGTAGAAATTCTTAAATTTTATTGCTTTTAAGTTTTATTGTGGACATTTTATGATTTATATTTGAAAACAATGTAAGAATATGATCACAAAAATTAATAAGAGCTGAAAAATGAATATATCCACCTGTCTCTATAAACTCTCTCTATATTGATTTCTATGTTTAAACATCATTCTGATATTGTAAAGAACGTATATCCTCAGAACACAGGCTGGGAGATATGTTGTACAAGGGTTATGGGAATCTTCGGGAGTTAGATAGGCCCTGTCTCCACCATTCCCTATATATGTGTCCTGGGCCAATCACTTAAACATGTTAACCTCTCAGTTTTCTTCACTATGATATGAAGATAAAATTAAATACTACAGTTAAATATTTAATACCTATGGTTTATATTAGGTTAAACTATATGAAACTACTGATAGTAAATCATTTTTGACTATAAAATGACAATTGCATGAGGCTTTACCTAGTTTGGGGATCAGATCTTAATATAAACATCCATGATGATGATGATGATGATGATGCTGATGGTGATAGTGATGATGAGGATGTTATGATAATATTATTTGAAGAAAGTAACCTGGCATTGTATATTAATCTGTAAAAGATATGTTTTTCATCATGATATTTCATGTAAACAATAAATATACGAGATTTTTGAGAATTACTAATCAAAACCTTAGAAGGAGAACTACATTCAGCTTACCATAGGCTCTTAAAACTTATACCTATATAAAAAATCAATTTTGAACTACTGTTCACTCAGATAAAAATCCCCCTAAAAAGTGTAGTTACAAGATGTTTTGTTCTCATTCAGCTCTGAGTTCATCCCTTCATATATTATGGAAACTTTCCTGTTCTTTTTCTAGCTTACTCATGCTATATTTTTCTTAGAAAATGTCCTAAGGTATGCACAGGGTCTTCTGACAGTTTTTGGTACTCTTTCAGCAATTTAAATATCTTTGTTTTATGTACATAAATTTACCAGTTGTATTGAAATGCATACATATTTTGTCAGTTTGCTTTATCTGCTGGAGTGGCATTCTGTGTGAACAATCCTGAAGTCTTATCTTTGTTTGAACACTGTTTTCTGGCAGGTTTTCTATGTGTTTGTTGACTCTGGCCATCGAAGTGGTATTTTTAACTTTTTAATTTTACTAGATTGTATCTGAGAAAAAAATGGAACTTACCTTAACTAGAAACAGGAATGCATTGTCAAAACACTCCTGACATAAAATTCTAAGAAACCTGCCTCCTGGCAATATTAAAAATTCTGGGGAAGATTGTGACAATAGTAAGTACTATTTTTCATTCCTACTAACTGTCAGAAATGTGTCAGTGACTTTTTATATTTGTACCACTCAACAATTCTTCAAAAAAAATATGCCATGCCATCTTTCAAATAAATAAATAAGGCCCAGATAATTTAAGTAACTACTTAAAAATATCCTTGTTTTATGTGGCAAAGAAGATCAAAATGGAGGTTTCCATACCACTCTGAACACCTAGCTTCATGATATGAATTGTAAGTATATTTTTGAAATTAAATAAAATGAAATATTTATTTGAATATATTTGAATATTTGAATAGATTATAAGTTAAGGAGGGAGATAAAATGGCATTGTATAAAATACTCAGTTTAAACCAGAAATGACAAAAAAGAGGGAGGAGAGAGAAACAAAGGAAAATACAACAAATACAAATTGTTACAAAGATGGTAAATATTAATCCAACTGTGTCAATAATCACCTAAAATGTAAATTATCTAGAAACACCAAATGGGAAAACAGAGATTAGAAGAGATTAAGAAAACCAAGACCCAACTATCTTTTGTCTTGTCCACAAGAAACTCACTCTAAATATAATGATGTAGATAAGTTAAAAGTAAAGGAATGGAAAAAGGTATACCTATTAGCACTAATCAAAAGAAAGCTGAAATAGATATTAATTTCAGGAAAAACAGACTTCAGAACAAGAAAGACTGTCAGAGATAAGGACAGGCATTAAAGAAAGATAAAGAGGGTCAATCCTACAGGAAATATAACAATCCTAAACTTATATGCACCTAACAACAGAGCATTAGGATATGTGAGGCAAAAGTTGACAAAACTAAAAGGAAGATAGACAAATATAATATTATAGTTTGAGACTTCAAAAACTTCTTTCAGCAATTGATAAATCAAGAAGGCGGAAAATTAGCAAAAATAGAGATGACTTGAGTAGCTTTATTGATCAACATGATCCAATTTATATTTCTAAAATACTCCACCTAACAACAGCAGAAACACATTTTCCTCAAACTCACATGGAAAATTGTTAAAGATTGATCATAGTGTGGTTCACATAGTACATCTGAACAGATTTAAAAGAATAGAAATCACACAAAGCATGCTCTCAGGTTACAATGTAATTCAACTAGAAACTGATAATAGAAATATAAGAAATCATCAAATATTCAAAAAATTAAACACAATGCTAAATAATCTATGGGTCAGAGAAGAAGTCTCAAGAGAAATAATATGTATTTTGACCTAAATGAAAATAAAAGTTATAAAAAAAATGGAGATTAAGCTAAGTAGTGCTTAGATGGAAATTTAGAGTATTAAATGTAGATGTTAGAAAAAAAAGAAAAACAAAATTCTAAGATTCCATCCTAGGAAATTAGAGAAAAAAGAGTAATTTATCCTAAAGAAAGCAAAAAAAAGAAAAGAAAAAGAGCGAGAGAGAGGGAAATAAAAATTAGAGTATAAATCAATGAAATTGAAAACAGGAAACAATAAAGAAAACCAATAAAATTAAAAGCTGCCTCCTTAAAAAGACTAATACAATTGATACACTTCTAGCTAGGTGTGGAAAAATGATGGGTTTTTTTTCAACAAATGATTCTGATACACCTTATACAAAAATTAACTTATAATGAGGATCTAAATGAAAATGCAAAACTATAATATTATTGACAGAAAAAATAGAAGTACACCTATACAAACTTGGCTTTGGATGAGTTTTTAGATACACCACCCAAAAAAAATCCAAGAAGAAAAATATTTATAAGTTGGAATTTATTAAAATTAAACTTTGCTCTGACATAGGGACTTTTAAGACAATGAAAATACAAGTCACAAACCGGTGGAAAATATTTTAAAATAATACATCTGATAAAGAACTTTTATCCAAAAATATACAAACACTTCAACTCAAACATAAGAAAACAACCCAATAAAAAATGGGCAATGAATCCGGACAGAAATCTCACTAGGAAGATATACAAATGGCAAATAAACATATGAAGAGATGTTCATCATTTGCCATTGGGAAATGAAAATTAAAACAACTGTGGGATACCACCACATATCTGTTAAAATGCCTAATATCCCCTCCCCCCTCAAAAAAAAACCTAATAATATCAATTACTGGTGAGGATATGTAGTAAAAAGAACTTGCATTCATCTCTGATGGGGATGTAAATTGTGAAAACCATTTTAGAAGACAGTTTCTTTCATAGCTAAATGTAGTCTTACCATACAATCCAACAATTATGCTCCTAGGTATAGCCAACTGATTTTCAAATACGAAAACTTGCAAGTGAATGCTTATAGCAGTTTTGTTCATAATTGCCAAAAACTGGATGGAAACAAGATGTCTTTCAGTAGGTGATTAGATAAACAAACTGTGGTACATTCATTCAATGAAATATTATTTAGTAACAAATAGAAATGAGCTACCAAGCCATGTAAAAAAAATGGATGAATCTTAATTGCATGTTGCTAAGTTAAAGAAGACAGTGTGAAAAAGGCTGCATACTATGTAATTCCATTTATGTGACATTTTGAAAAGGCAAAAGTATAGAGATGATAAATTGATCTGTGATTGCCAGGAGTTGGAGGAAGTGGATTGTGAAGCACAGAGAATGTTTTATGGTGGTTAAGATATTCTGTATGATAATTGTACATGATCCTATTCATTTGTCAAACCCATAGAACTTTATAACACAAAGAGTGACCTTAATGTATGTAAATTTTTTAAAAATCCTTTAGGAAGTCAGTATATCTGGAAATGGAATAAAAACTATGATAAAACAATTTGGCTATATTTCATATATATGAAATAGCCTGACGGAAAAGGGTGGGAGAAAATGGTGCTGAATTAAGTAACTGGAAATGATTGGATATTGTAAGACTAAGGCGAAAAGTACATAAACCCTGTCCTATTGTTAATAAATTATTTCCCATAAAGTTAACAATTCTCAAAACATTAAGCATGTATACTGGGATTCAACATTAAAGAAATATATGACATGTGAAGGGGGCTAGATTTTTCACTGTTGGAGTGGGAGACTAATGACAAGACGGGAAGAAGCTAGAATAATCCATGTGGTACAGGCTTACAGATGAGGACATCAGTACAAACTTGTGTTTAACTTAATACACACATACAGGAATATTCATGGGTATATATCCACACCTGGGTTAGTGTATACATGTAGGTTTTCTTGCTCTGTTAGCAGAGAAGGTATAGAAACAAGATCACCCCTGTAAAAGGTAGCTTGTGAGCCCAGGTCTTGTTTTCTAATACCAT
Source organism: Tapirus indicus (assembly GCA_031878705.1). NCBI lineage: Eukaryota > Metazoa > Chordata > Mammalia > Perissodactyla > Tapiridae > Tapirus > Tapirus indicus. The sequence continues at coordinate 132,501,196 of CM062919.1, read as the reverse complement.
TTTCCCATGAAAGGAATCAGAATTTCTTAGAGACACAGTTGATTCTAAGGCTGGGAAAGGGAATATATACGATGAGTCAGAAAGTAAGGGATTGCTCAAAACAAACAAAACCCACAATAATAAGGATATGTTAAAGGGACACGGGAGCCAAATGAAAAAGTTCTCTATTGTTGGAAGAACTTGAGAAATGGTATAAATAATGTATTATTGATATAAATAAATGATTCAAAAAACAGAGTAGAATAGAGAAATCTCTCTCGCAGAAAAAAAATCATGATACTTTATGTAGACACTGCCCTCTCAAGAAGGAGGAGCAATGCTCTCCATCCTTTAAGTGTAGGCCACGCACAGTGACTTTCTTCTAAACTAAAGGGAAAAAGGAAATAACTTTACAGTGGAGAAAACCTAACAAAAATACCTAAGTCAGGTGATAAAAGTCAACATCAACATTAATATTCATGTCGTTAGCATGTACCCTTGCAATAATGGGATGAGTGGCACTTTACCTCTGTAATCCTCTCCCAAACCCGTAACCCTAGTGTAATTATAAAACACATCAGACAAACCCAATTAAGGACATTCTATAAAATACCTGACAAATATTTCTCAAGACTGTCAAGGACATCAAAAATAATAAAATTTAAGTAACTGTTACAGTCTAGAGAAACCTAAGGAGACGTGATGACTAACTCTAATCGGTATCATGAATGGATTCCTGGAAAAGAAAAAGGGACAAGATAAAAACTAATAAACTTTGAATAAGGTATGACTTTACTGGCTCGTTGGTTGGGACAATTGTAATATACTAATGTAACATGTAAGTAACAGGGGAAAATGCATAAGGAATAGTGGGAACTCTCTGTACTATCTTCACAGCTTTTTTGTAAATCTAAAACTTCTAAATAACAGCAAACTATTTAAAAAATTAAGTAGATGCTGTCAAGGGATCCTCGCAAAGGGCTGTGACAATTCATATTCTCAGTTTCTTAGAATACCTATGTGTTTGCAATCTTTCCAACACTGAATATTATGTCTTTAAAATGTTGCCAATCTTTCAGGAAAAATTATTATATCTCACTGCTTTAATAAATATTTCCCTGAATGCTAGTGAGGCTATTCTGTTTTTAATAAATGTATTAGCTATTTCTATTTATTTTTCTTCCGATTGTCATTTATATCCTTTGCCAAATTTTCATTACTTTAATTGTCTTCTATTTGTTTGATAGGAGTTCTTCATGTAATCTGGATTGTTACTCTTTTGTCAATTATATACTTTGCAAATGTTTCTCAAAGTTTATCACTTGTCCTTTAATTTGTCATGAGAAACTTTTAAAAGTTTGCATGGTTTTAAGATTTGCTTTTCATTATTTGTTCAAGATATTTTCCTTAACTCAAAATTAGAAACCTTCACCTATATTTTTTCTACAGAAAAATTATTACTTTTTTATTCCACCTGGAATTTATTTTTTGTGTGTATAATAAAAGAATGGGATCTAATTTATTAATAACAAATTGATGCATTCTTTCTCCAGTTAAACGGAAATGTAAATCTGATAAATCTATAGGAACAAGTCTGTTTTTGCACTGCGTATTTCTTTTCAGAGGTATATTTGTATATGCATTCAGCGATTTCGTGATGGTTTAATGCTTCTGATTTCATAACATACTTTTTGTCTTGTAGATTAAGTCCTTTTTCATTATATTCCCTTTAAATATCCTCTTGGATATTGTTGAGAATTTATGTTTCACGTGGATTTTGGAATCATCTTTTAAAGTTTCATTAAAATATACTTGAGAGTTTGAATTAGGATGTTATTAGATATAATTTGAGGGAATACATATTACAATATTAAATACTTCCTTCCAGCAAAGCAGTAGGTTTCTTCATTCATTCAGATGTTCTCTTATTCTTTTGGTAAAAATTTAAAGTTTACTTCAAATAGGTTTATACATTCCTAGGTATTAATGTATATTATTGATAAAATAAAAGGGATCCTTTTTTCTTATTGTTGTTTTCTCTTTGGTTGTTTTAATTACATATCGTATATACATTTTAAAAAGCTTACATATAGCAGCATTTAATCACTCCTGACAATTCTACAGTTGATGCTCATGAAATGTCTATAATTGTCTAATTTGGTAGTATAAATCATTTGCTGCATGCTTATTGATATAAATAGTTGGTCTATAGCTTAAAATCATTAAAGTGCTGACGGAAGAGTGAAATTAAACACATTTATTTTCATTATCCACAGGTGTGAATTAAGCTCAGAAACCTATCATGTAATAGGTAAATGCTTAAGAACATGATTTTGTTTAAAATACATTTAAAATTTTGATTATTGGTGAATTATAAAGTTATTTGAGAATAATAGTGATATATTTTCTTGGATACCTTCACCTGTGTTAATTTAGAAAATTTTGTGGGGAATTAAATTTGCATGCTCCTTTCTAATATAAATTTCAAGCCCCTTTATCATATTGTAATTAAATTACATTTGGCAACATAGAAGAAGCAAGAAACTACTTACATCTTTACCCACAATATCGGACCTACAAGAGCTGGTGAACTCACTTTGAGAGAACAGGGTTCGGGCAGGAATGGGGAATCCCTAGACAGCAAATCTGCATTCTTTTTGAATTCTGCTTAAAATACAATTTGTGAGAGTTTGTTTGAAGTCTAAATAGTAGCTATTATGATGAAGCCAGCTGCAGCCTTTTATAGCTTTTCATCCTTTATGGCTGCTCTGTTCCCTACAGCGTATCTGTGAAGTACAGAAAAAGTTCACAGCAGATGATTACACTGAGGCACCAAAGCCACTGGAGTGTGAGATAATCTTCGGAGCGGAGAATTAGTGTCTCCGGCAACCAGGCAGGAAACCAAAGGGGGTTATTCCTTCAGTCAAGTTTAACGTCGAAGGTGCACTTGAAGCTACAGCTCTTTATTATTGCTCAAATCCATACTTTTGATCATTTGGTTACATGTTAGCAAAGATGGTATTTTTCTCTCTCTCACTTATTCTTGCTTGGTTAGTAAAACATAAATTCCCAGGAAAATATGTAGAACATTTAATCAAAATAGTATAGTTGTCAACATTTGCAATTTCATGCAAAGATTAAGCACACGAGATGATTCTTTATTAAACCTTTGAAGTACTTAGGGTGGAATCCAATTGGCTTCGGATTTTTTTCCATTTCGGACAAGATGACATTAAGGAAATAAGTGTTCTACACGTAAACACCATAGAGCATAGAACAACATTATAATGAAACAAGTAAGGAGGTGTTTACACAGGGTTTGTGTTTTTATCTGAAAGTTATGTTGGTAGAGGATAGTTTACTTAATCAGGATCAAAGTTCTATGCCAAGTTTCTCCTTGGTATGGAGAACACCTCTCACTATTATATAAAAGGTGTATTTTGCTACTTCTAGTTTAAAATGGAAGGATGTCTTAATGCTATTTATGAGCTCTTTCAAATTATAATTCCTATCTTCTCTTTTATATCTTAACTGACCCACAAGGAATGCAACCAACGGGTCATGCATTGCTATTTTGTAAACTTATTAGTTATTATATCTTACATTTGTGAAGTCAGTGTAACTTTATCACTATTATGTCTAAGCCAATCCTAGTAAATATGTCCAGAAACCATACTTAAGTAATTTATCAAGTATAGTTAAATTCCACATTTTTGTTTATAAAAGTTGAGTTGAACCAAATGTCTTCTGTCATTTGCTTTGAAAGAATTCAACTCTATGTTTGTAATAACTTTTGCTGTATAGACAGAGTCACCAAATAGTTTATGGCTAAGCAGTATATAAATTGTTATGACAATAAATGTTAAATTTTATTGACTGAATAACCCCTTATATGCATGCATATGTCTGTAACCTTTCAATAATCTTCTTTAATTAGCATTTGTTTGGGGGGATATAATAGAGCAATCCTTCCAACAATACATTTCTAAAAAGTAGGTTAAAAAATGAAATGAAGGGGCTGGCCCCGTGGTGTAGCGGTTAAGTTCACATCCTCCACTTCAGTGGCCCAGGGTTTGCAGATTAGGATCCCAAGCATGAATCTATACATCGCTCACCAAGCCAGGCTGTGGCAGCATCCCACATACAAAGTAGAGGAGGACTGGCACATGTGTTAGTTCAGCAACAATCTTCCTCAAACAAAAAGGGGAAGATTGGCAACAGATGTTAGCTCAGGGTCAATCTTCTTCACCAAAAAAAAAAAAAAGAAGAAGAAAGAAAGAAAGAAAAGGAGATGCCATTTAGAAATTGATAGATTAAATTTAAAAACAAAGAAACTAAAGAAATCATATGAGAGAATGAATAGCCTGAGGAGGCTGAAGGCATGACAATGTGTATATAGCACATCTACTCTTGACCATGCTAATCAAACTCACCACTATTGCACATTCAATTTATTACAATGAAACCAACATGTCGCCTCATCCTCCGTAATTCTAAATGTATGTCATTAGAAATCTGACATTGAAAGAGGTAGTTTAAGTCCTTTCTCTATTAATTATGGGATAAGAAAATAAATTTCTCTTCAGAACTTCCCAGTTTGTTCATCTTACCTCAAAATCATAGTCTAGGCAAATTATTTAGAAATACACTGACCTTTTTGTCACTATTTTCTGCTGTCTTTGCAAATATGCCTTTGCCTTCTAATGTTTCTGTGGCATTTTCACAACAGGAATTATCATTATACATAGTTTCAGGCATTAAGACATCAAGCCAAGAATGACTAGAGATGTTAGGAAGTACTAAAACACCTGCCATTCCAAACTGTCTTTGGATAATACAAACTGAGCCTGCTTTGTGTTTATAACTGACCCACTAATTATGTGCTGGAAATTCCAAGCAAAGCCCTGCTGTTTTCAGAATTGAGAATTCAGCTCTGATTGGTCTCGCAAGATGTGCCAGGAGATAATAAGAAATGATTTCAGGAATATAAAAACAAATTCTTCATGCTGTTTGAGGCTCTATTTCAGAATTTGTGAGTAATACGTAATGGCAGAAAATTCTTTACCTCTAGCTATGCTGATTACCTGATGAAATATCTGTATTTTTTATTAGATCTTGATTTTGATTCTTTCTAGTACAAAAACTATTGACATGCTAAACATGTCTTTGTAAGCAATATTAATGCACTTTCTAGTGAAATGTTGCTGCATAAGTTACATCTCCATTATTTTAACAATCTGAAATAACCTGAGATTTTATGCTTTTTCCCCACAAATTAAAAAGCAAGAAAGTTAAATATTTTTGAAAATTCACAATCAACTTTTTCCTATATTTGATTTTCCCATGGAAAATTGTGCTTGTAAATATAATCTGGTTAAACTTAAATAAGAATTAGCCCAGCAGAAAAAGTATTGTGTTGGGTATGGTGACAGGCCACCCATATTTTGCTTCAAGGTTGGATTTGTTGCCTCAGTTGCTGGAAGCTCTGTCAGAAGACAGCCTACCACTCTTAGCCCCTTCCAATAATATCTTAGCTGCAGATAGTAATGCGATTCTTGAGGTCCACACGTCTCAAGACTGATCAAATCGGGTTATAAAGTCAGGTCACTTTGACTCAATACACAACAGCTCTGATGGGTGAAGCATAGATGCTTTAAAGCTACTCAGGGGTAGTCTGAGCCTATCATTCAGGTCTGCAATGCAGCAACTCATATTCTCTTTCTGCCCAGTTCTGCTCTATCCTCTCCTTTCCACAGACTCTGATTTCCAGGACATTCTCTAGAAAATATCATACATACTGTTATGTACCTAATTGTGTCCCCCAACCCCCAAAATGTGTCCCCCTTATGTTGAAGCTCTAACACCCAGTACCTCAGATGTAATTGTATTTGGAGATAAGGCTTTAAAGGGGTAATTAAGTTAAAGTGAGGCCATTAAGGTGGGCCCTAATCCAGTACGATTGGTGTCCTTATAAGAAGAGGAGATTAGGAAATACAGAGAGACACCAGCAGAACACATGCACAGAGGGACAACAATGAAAAGAGGCAGCAAGATGGTGGTTCTCTGCAAGCCAAGGGGAGAAGCCTCAGAGGAAACTAATCCTGCAGGTAAGTTTGCATACATGTGAGAAGTCTGAGGAATTTCTCTCTCAATTAAAAAAAATATTTTTTTTTTGTTTGACCACAGATATTTTCTACCTCTTTGTAAGAAGAATTTAATATATATTCTCCCAAAATTATTACAATGATGAACAGAGATATTTGTACTAGATTTTTCAAGTGCATTTTGTTGTGGTGCATCACTGGTGCAAGATGCCTGAAGAAGGGTTAACAGAAAACAAAAACTTAATTCAGATTCTAATACTGTTGGAAGCTGATGGCTTTAAATCCATGTTCTTTTTTTTTTCTTAGAGAAAGAAATGGTGACCAAGTCCAGCAACCAAGAGAAAAATTAAGATGCTTAGAAAAGCAATAGTGTTGAGCATTGCTATTATCTTAGAATCATTTCATGAAATATGTTTTAAATAAAATGAAGCTCCACAGAGTGGAAAAAACAAAAACGACTAAGATTAATAAACCATTGAGTAGGGAAGGTGTGAGGAGGTGAAATGTCACAGTTTTACTCATCGTCTTTAGCATGATTTCAAATACATAATACCTAATGCTGACAAATCAATTATTCAACCACAACTAGATCTGTAGTTACTAGATTAATTAACAAAAATGAACATTACGAGAAGAATATATAAGGGGAATTATAAAGGTGCTAATTTCCTTACCACCCCATAATAGGTTGTAATAATCAGTATTAGACAGTGATAAGACATAAAAGTGGAAGTATAATATAAAAAAGTATAAATGTTACTATAACAATACTTAAATTTCATTGTATATTCAATCATATTTAATATATATTAAATATATATATAAAAGCCATGCAATAGAATATTAATAAGGAAATCTTTCTGACTTTTTCCCCCACCTTGTAAAGCAAGATTTCCAGCCATCTATGTGTGTTTCCAGACTGCCGATCCATTGTCCATCTTGCCAATTTGGACTTCCCAGCCTCTGTAATTGTGTGAGCCAATTCCTTATTATATATATACACATATGTGTGTGTGTGTATATATATATATATGTATATATATGTGATATCCATAATATTATATATATGATATCTATAATATATAATATCTCATATATTCCTTATTTTATATATATATGTATAATGTCAGTTCTGTTTCTCTGGAGAACCCTGACTAATACAATGACTAAGAAAAATACTAATTTTAACACATATAACACAAAACAAGGAGGAATACAATGAAAGTTTTAAGCATATTTTCCAAAAATTTGTAAAAATCAAATGGAGAAATAAGTAGAAAACATTTAAGGAAAACAAAAACCCAAATTTAGTGAAACAGAAAAAAGTAAATAAATATGAATGTGTTTTTAAAATGAAATCAACAAACCAGGAACTGCTGGATAAATTAATCAAGAAAAATTAATATGAAAATACTTAGCAAAAATAAGAATGAAAATTGAAAAAAATGATTCCATACATATGTGACATTTAAAAAGTTACAGGAGAATAATTGAATATCATATTCAAATTGACTTGAAAATCTAGACTAAAATAATGATTTTCTAGGAAAATATAGTTTCAGTTATTCAAACCACATATCACAGAGAATTATAATAGCAGTGGAAGAATCAAGAAAGTGGCAACAAGCAGCCACATGCCTTTCCTTAGCCATCTCTTGCCCTCAACCCACATGTATGCACACGCACACACACCCCACAATGTCTGTTATAATTCACAAGTAAATTCTAATAAACCTTCAAAGATTTAATGTCATTTATATTTTTCATGAACATAGAGAGCCAATTTGATAGCAAATCATAAAAATAATACACGATAAAACAAAAACTATTATTCAGTGTCATATATTGAGATTACAAAATATTTTGAAATAAAATATAATCAAATAAATTCCAGCTACATAAGACTAATAATTAATAGAATCAAATAAAATTCATTCCAAGAATTCAATAGCAGCTTATTATCAGAACATCTTTATTACAATTCGCCATGTTAGAAAGTCAATGGAGAAAAAAATATGATCAACCTCACCACGTGCCAGAAAGTCATTTGATAAAAAACAGCATATATTTCTGATAAAAACTCTTAATAAAATAGAGTAAATATTATTTATCAATGTAAATTAAAATATATATCATAAGGTAAAAGTCAGCCTCATGCATAATTTTGAATCACCAGAAGCATACATTTTAAGAACAAGGTAAGATTGTCTACTATAAACATTAATATTTAACAATACTTTAGAAGTACTATCTAATCAATTAGTTAATGACAAAGAAAGTAGCAAAATTGTCGTTGTTTTAGGTGATATCATTGTATACCTAAAACACTTCAGAAAATGCACTTGAAAGTTTGAAATAAGATAATTTTTTATGGTAGCTTGTTACAAAATGAATAGACAAAATGTATAGAAAATAATTGGATTCCACATATAAAATTAGGAGTTAGAACATTTAGTGAAAGATAATATTCCCCTTATTACAGAAACCTAAAAACTAAAAGAAAAAGAAATAAATTCAAACATAATACATAGTATCACATGATTATAACTTCAAATTCAGAGTCCTTTTTCTTAAATACCAGAGTACTCAGAGATCTTGGTTTCAAGGGAGATAAAAGTATTCTAATTTAAATAAAATGGAAATTCACTGGACAGATGCCAGGGTCTTATCGATTATATTTAAGGTTGGAAGTTTTTGTCTAGGCAAAAAGTCAGAAACTAAAGCAGTTCTGTTGGATCAAAGAATAAAATGCACATGGGATCTTAAGTATATATCATCTGGAAAGGGCATTGAGGCCAACACTAGACTCTGCAACTGCCTCCATTGGATAAGGTGGTTGCCACTGCTGGATACCTTTATTGCAGCAATTGCAAAAAACAAATTTTCACTGTCTTTTCTTAGTTGCATTGCTAGCACCATGTTTAAATCATAGGCAGCAGTTTATGTCTGGGCAAGATGCAGGTGCTCCATTTTCTATGAAGCTGAGAGAGAAATATTTGGGATATTCATCCTCCATAATGAAAGGTAGAGCAATGCCTCCCACCAGGCTACACCCAATAGGTGAGCTCCAAAAATTAGGAAGTGGATGTTGGATGATGAAGAGCCATAACATGCTAAGAATCCTGTTGGTTCTCTTAACACTCATTTTTTTTTCATAGTTACACTTCCAAAAATTTTTCTGCCTACATAATGCAACTCTTCCTTTTATAATTAAAAACAAAAACAGGAGCTGGACCAGTGGCATAGTGGTTAAGTTTGTGCGCTCTTCTTTGGTGGCCCAGGGTTAGTGGGTTTGGATCCCGGGTGCGGACCTATCCATCGCTTATCAAGCCATGCTCTGGTAGCATCCCAAATACAAAAAATAGAGGAAAATTGTCACAGATGTTAGCTCAGGGACAATCTTTCTCAAGCAAAAAAAGGAAGATTGGGAACAGATGTTAGCTCAGGGCCAATCTTCCTCACCAAAACAAAAAAAGAAAGAAAACAAACGAATCCCCACTTTCCCAAAGGCATACAACCTTAAGTCTCTTCATTACTACATGTGCCCCAATAACATTATTTCTGGGGGCTATTCATTCCACTTCTAATTTTGTTATGCTCCTGTCTCAATAATTCCATGTACTATGGGTCAAATTGCAAAGTTCACTACGACTACCTCCTTCAATACACAATTGTCGAGGGAGACGGGATATTGAGGAACGAAAGGTGGAATCACACTCAGTAAAATCTCTTTTTCTGCAATTGGTAAATTGCATTATTATGTTTACAATTACCCTCTTCCACTACAGTCCTTTAGTTTGCAACTCTGCTGATAAGCTGATAGGAGCTTTTTCTCCATGGGGGTAAGTCACACCTTCATTTCTGAGGATGTGTGTTCATGGTGGTAATGCCTCTTTGGGGTGCCCTTGTGTTGCATTAATATTCATCATTGGACATATTGATAATAGGAGGGCCCCCTGCACAATACCCAAATTTATCTACTTGATTATCATGAACATCATTTCCACCAAAATAATCATCTCAGTTTTCCAATTAAAGAGCCTCAAGTGACCTACTAGCAGATTCAGCTTATAATTCTCTAGAACTATTAATTTTCTTAGGTTGAAAACATTCTAAACTTGCAGAGCCTAGAATTATGCTCATAAAAGCATTATTTTCCCTGACAATTAAAATATTAGTTATGAAAGGTGCCGTCCTGCTTCTACCCCTTGGTTAATAGGCACTGGCATTTTTTCCGTGGGAGGAAGAGCTTCATATAGTTATTTCTGGTTCAAATTTCACTCCTTATCCTGAAGGCCTGTACCCCACCTTACAAAGAGCTTGCCTCTCAGTTGGCCAGTTGGCTCTCTTCCATATATTTCATGGCTAAATCTCTCCCTTTTCTCAGACCTCTGATGAAATACAGGCCCTCAGAGAGAACTTTTCTGACTGATCTAGCTAGAAGAAGACACCATTCCCTCTCTCTAATCTATCCGGAGGTCTACAAGAGTCTCTGGCACATAAGCAGATTGTTGTAGAACTGCCACTGACTGTCACAAGCAAAAAGGGAGAGGTTATTGGAAGTGCGCTGGGTGTAGTGACAAGAGATTGAATCGCCAGGTTTGGATAACAGGCAGGAACTACAGCAACTTCAGAGGGCCAAGAAGCAGATCACACTGCGCAGGACAGCGCCCCTGCCACAAGATGCCAGCCAGCAGTCCGGGCATCAACTCTAATGTCATTCCTCTGCAGGCGTCTTAGCAATGTTCCCTTTGTCGCCTCAGGTTTCAAAGTTTCAGGCTGAGCCCAGTAAATGTGCCCTAATTACCTGAGACCAGTGATGGAGATTCTGACCAATTACAAAACAAAATATGGAGAAAAAGCAAAATATACCAAGGAGTGGTCTGATCTGGACAAATATGCAATAAATCTTCTGAGAACCATAAAAGAAATATTGCAGAAATAAAAAAGGAAATATGTCTTATTTAGCAAGAAAATCCAATATAGTAAATTTACTTACATCTTTTCTCTCTCTTACTAAATACATAATGTTAAATATATAATTTTAAATGGAAGACTGTCTCAATAAGGAAAAAAAGGTGTAATTGTAGGATTTTACTTACTTATTTTGCAGAATATGTATTTATGGGAAAGGAAAGGTAGTTACAAAGTATGAATATTCGTATGGAAATTAAACATTCAAGAGTAGAAAGGAATTTCTGAAAAGATGAAAGATGAATTAGTTATATTGTAAGACACTGAAATACATTATGGATTTAGAGTAATTAAAGTGGTTTGGACATAGGAATTCATAAACAGATCAATAAAATATGATAGAAAGTGTAGAAATAGATAACATTTATAGTGATTTAATATAAGATAAAACATTCAACATATTTTGCATGTACAAAAGACCAGCTCTTTTGTTGGGAGAGAGACAGTTGATCTTCTACTAAATTTAAATATTAAAACAAAATAATGAGTTCATTGTAAGAAAGTATGAGATTTTAATTAAAAGACATGGGGTGAGGAAAAGTTATTAGAGCAGCCACAAACTCACATAAAACATAAAATAAAACAATACACAGCACTAAAAATTTTGCCATACTTTACACAAAGTTAAAAAACAAATCATACATTTAAAAAAATTATATACTATCTCTAACAAGGCCAATTGTCTTAATTAAAACATGTTCTAAAAACTAAAAGGGAAATACCAGAATTTAAGCAGAAAAAAAGATAGGTAGAGAGTATGAACAGTCCAAAATATAGGAAGCTTAGAAATATATGAGAATGTGCTTATGCACTCATTATAGAAAAACTAATTGAAATATCAATAAATGTAATATTTTCACTTATATGTTTATGAATTGGTTGAAAAATCTGGAGGACAATATGCAGATATTAAGATGTACAACACTTAATTTCAGAAACTTATTTTCTAACATTTTATTGTGTAAATATACTTACAGAGATGTATAAAGATAAAGATATAAGGTTTTTTCCAGACTGGTATTTAAAAGCAAACAGGGGATAAGAAATTATTCAAATATTATATATCTTAATACTTGGAAGGTTGTGCATCTATTTTGAAGAAATAGTTTGATCTACAGGGTTTTTTTCCCCCATGGTAGACATGGAAGATACATTTGTACTATTTAGACATTTAATAAATACATGTGTTATTTTCATAACATTAAAAAAATAAAGAACTAAAGAAGTGCAGAATATGTTTATAAAATAGGGTTTTGCAACCTTGAATTCATTAACAAAATGGCAGAAACAAACGTACTTTGAACCATTAATCCATATGGCAGCATTGTGGTGTCAGAGACCATTACTGCCATTGCCTTGCTCATGAATAGTTATTCTCACTACATTCTACTTTAGGAATTTGTGAAAACATCACTATAATGGAGCTAGCCATACTTGTGTCAGAAAGAAGGAAAAATTTATATTTGTAAGATAAATAGATTGTGTTAGAACACAAAGTATCTGGTTGGCATCTAGACTTAGTTCCTGGGACAATACTTTTTGCAAGGTCCACCTGCACCTGCATTGACATGATGTGCTATGACACAATACATTATTAATGAACCCGGCCCTCCCAGCCAGATTTATATAGCCTGGAAAATAAAAAGGGGGATATTCATGGAAATATGAAGACATTTTTGTTTCTTAAGAGAAATTTGCACTTCAGTATAAGTTAAATCTTACTGCAATGCCTTTCTTTGGAATCGTGGAGGAAAAAAAATACATTTCTGCTGTCAATGGTTTAAGAGGCTACTTTTGGGTTGGATGGACTCTGATCCTTTTAAGAATAAAATTTTATAATTTATAAGTATATGCATTCCTGTTGAATATAGTTAATATAGATAAAACACAGAATGCCTTATTTTAACTGAATAACTGCATGTAGCTAAATGACTATAGGCATATTGCCTACTTTCTGATAAAAGTTATTGAAAGAATCCTTAACCTTTACTAAAAATAGCCATCAGGACAATTAGCTTCAGGGCCTAATATTAGATCAAAGCTTGAGGTTTGGGGAAATGAGTTTGTGCGTAATAGCCATTCACCACCCTTCTCATTTTGCAAATTCTATCTCAAAGGTACTCTTTGCAATTATTCCAAGTAACGATGTTTCTTTAAAAAGCAATTATACCAGTCATTAACGCCATGGAAGCACAGCTCAAAGCCAACACTGGTACTTCCAGAGTAGTTAAACTTGGAGACAACACAGGAGGAAAAAAAAGAAAAAGGAGTACCTCAAGGCTACGGTTACACTTCATGAAAATTTCAAGTGGAAATTGAATTGGTCTGGAGAATTTAAAGTATTCAAGCAACACAACTGAAGAAAATTATGAAAAATTAACCAGGATGCATTGAAAATAAGAAATATTTGCATCGGGGACATTTAACGGACTATGGGAAACACAAAAATGAGGATTTGGGGAAAGTGAAATACGTACAGAAATCTACACTTAACAACAGCCTGAGTTCAAATATTGGCTCTTTCTCCTTCATGCTGTGTGACTTTAGTCAAGTAACTTAATTTCTCTGTGCTTCAGCCTCTTCATCTATAAAATGGGATAACAAATACATCTCACTTAGTGTTGTAGAAATAAATAAGTTAATACGTACAAAACTATTGAAACAAGGATTGTCATGTAGCCCACAAGTGTGAGTTCTCATTGCTATTGTTATTACTATTACTATTTTCCATGTCTCCTTCTTACTTTTCAATCAGTTATGTAAATGAGGGTTAAGGAATGTGAGCAAAACTAAAAAGTCCTTAGAATTTAACAAGAATACTGACTTGGAAATCTTGGCAATCAGACAAACACAGAGATTACATTAATTTTTCCTATTTATACTAAGAACAATTGTTTATGAGGAAAAAGAAGAACATTTAAGCCAGTGCCAATCATAAAGTAGGATCTTAATCAATACACATGGAACTGAAGTTAAGGATAATTAAATTTTTTTACATGTAGTTTTTGTTTTATTTCCTCTAAACACGTAAGCAAATAATTTTAGGAGGCATCTATTGAACATCTCATACACACTCACACCTACCACAAACACACCCACACTCATTACAGACACCCCTGTCCTAGTGTCCTTCGTAAGTAAATCTATTTACCTATGTTCTTGTCCTCTAGATTAGTGCTCTTCAAACTGTTTAATTATGCATCACATCATCAAAAATTCTTTGTGTATTTCCAATACGTCCATTTATGATAACATTATATGCATGTGCTACTGTAACAATGTTACGAGCATGATAAATGAAAACAAAAAAACAAGGTAAAAGAATGAGAAAATATGGAATGATTTAAATTATACATGTTTTGTGATTTATTAACAATCATAAATAATTTTATGATATCATTTGTTTTTTGCAAATCTTGATTCAACTTTGTGTGATGTACTATATTTTAAGCGCCTGGTTATAGAGCACTGCCTTTTTTTCTGACACATTATAACATTTGATAGCAAGCAGACACAAAAAGGGTACAAAAATCTGAAATCTTTGCCCTTTTAGGTGTTCTGACCACAGCTTGTTTGAACTTGACTTTAAGGCAAACATAGCAATAGTCTAGAAGCACCATTCAGACAACCAGAATCCCCTGAATTCAAAGCTGGACAGAGGACCAGTTAGAGATCTTGGCTCGGATGACATCCTGAAGTGTACAGCCTACAGGGCATACCCAATTTTTATGCTATCTTCATGCAAAGTGGGAGCAAAGCACTCTATTTTGACATTTGATTTTTGTGACTATCGTGGCTGATAAAGATCTCTCACCAAGATATAAATACAGTCATGTGTAGCTTAACGACAGGGGCACACTCTGAGAAATGTGTCATTAGATGACTTGATTGATGTGTGAACATCATAATATGTACTTATACAAACCTAGATGGTGTAACCTACTACACACCTAGGCTACATGGTACTAATCTTATGGGACCACCATGATATATGCAGCCCATCATTGACTCAAACCTCATTACGCATCACATGATTGTACAGGCCCAGATTTAAAAGGTGCATCCTTGCCTCTGTTTAAAAAAAAATAAAACATGATTCTTATTTGCCAGCTGAATCAGACAATTGGGTAACATTTTTCTTCTAATTTAGCAAGGATATTTTTGTGTCCTCTGACATTAATCATTTGTGTTTGTACACCAAGAACTATGTATTCCATACATACATATACATACATATATATGTATGTATACACATACATTCACGTGCACACACATATGTGTATAGGTCTTGGGAAATTGTTTCCCTTTTTTTTATATTGAAAGAGAAGAGTTTTCATAGGTGATACAGTCACATTGGCTCCAATAGCAAAATTACATAATAACGGAAATATTACAAACATTAATTTTCAAAATGTGCTTTCTATAGACTCAATAACTTGACAAAAGCAGTTAAATTTTCATTAATTGTAAAAACATAATTTCAATTTGAAGACACAGATTAAATGTATGGGTTTTGTTTCAGAAGTGACTCTTGGTAGTATACAAATTACTGATTAATTTTCAGATATAACTTTGGATCTGTTGTCTTTGTGCAAAAGAAAAATCCAATACATGGTTAATTAATGTTTACATCAGATCCCCTCTCTTAAAAGGGAACCCTCATACACTGCTGGTGGGAATGCAAACTGGTGCAGCCACTATGGAAAACAGTATGGAGATGTCCCAAAAGATTAAAAATAGAAATACCATATGATCCAATTATTCCAACACTGGGTATTTATCCAAAGAGCATGAAATCAACAATTCAAAAAGATATATGCATATCTATGTTCATTGCAGCATTATTCACAATAGGCAATATATGGAATCAACTCAAGTGTCCATCAATGGATGAATGGATAAAGAAGAGTTGGCATATATGTATAAAGGAATACTACTCAGTCATAAAAAAGACAAAATTGTGCCATTTGTGACAACATGGATGGGCCTTGAGGATATTATGCTAAGCGGAATAAGTCAGACAGAGAAAGACAAATACTATATGATTTCACTTATATGTGGAAGATAAACATATAAAGAGAACAGATTGGTGGTTACCAGCAGGAAGGGGCTGGTGGGAGGGCAAAAGGGGTAAAGGGACACATATGTATGGAGATGGATGGAAACTAAACTGTTGGTGGTGAACACAATGCAGTCTATACAGAAGCTGAAGTATAATAATGTACACTTGAAATTTACACAATGTAAATTAGTATGACACAAATAAATTAATATGACCTCAATAAAATAATTAAAAATGTTTAAAAATATTTTCCCATAATATAGTCAGCAAACTGTAGGTTAAAAATATATTCACAGATTCCACATTTCATAAAATACAGTAGAGAATATACTACATGTTGAAAATTTTCCTTTTGTAAAATCAGCCACATCATAGTTATTCTAGAACAATTTGGGTGTTTCTTTGCTACAGTAGTTTGCCTAAATTATTCTTTCAAAAAATAAAACATAGATTCATTCTTGACTCATTTCATTGTCTCCTAAAATATAGTTGGTAAGAAAATCTGCCAAAAATATATTCATAATCTAGGATCTTTTCATTTTTGCCACGCCAGTATTTTGCCGTGGGTTAAACTAGCTTTGTCTCTTGTGTGGATTCCTCCTAACAGTCTCTATACTTCCTGTCTTTTCCCCCTAAAGTCTCCTCTCAACACCATAGCTAGGGATTCTTTGAAAAATGGAGTCAGATGATACTTCTCTTCTGCTCAAGAGAAGAATCCTTCAAATAACTCTCACTCAGAGTAAAATCGAAGTTTGCAGAAGGATCTAAAGGCACTGTATACTCGAGACCCTGAGAACTGCTCCCATGGTATCTATTTTCCTCAGTGGTTTTTCTAAAGTGGCACCAGCCTGCTTCCTGTTATTCACACATGCCCTGCACAAGACAGCCTCAGCCTTTGAATTTGCTGTTCCCTTTTCCTGGAAAACAGTTGTCTGTGCAGAATTAGTCCCTTCACTTTTTGGTCTTTGCTCAAGTGTCACATCCTCAATATAAATTTAAAAGCCACTATTTTACAAAAGGTATACATCTGTCCTCACCCCCACCACTTCTCCCTATCAGTTGTTCATGTTTAGTCTTTCTCTACGGCACTCATTAACTTCTGACATACTCATTATTTTATTTATTTATTGGCAGATTTTCCATCTTCCTCTACCCAATGTAAGTCCCACGAAGGTGGGAATTTGTCTCCTTTGTCCACTGCTGTATCTCCAGGATCCCAGTTCCTTGAAAGGCGGTACCTAGAAGGCAGTACATCAATTCTTGTTTAAAGAATCAGTTAATCTATTTTAACTGTTCTGCTAACTCTGTGACCTTCTCCCAGAATTTTTAAGACTAGCAAAATGCCTATTCCATTGGTGGTTAAAATTATATAGTTTTTTAAAAATGTAAAACATGTCTTTTAAGAGATATTAGCTCAAGCTATATCTGGCTAGTGTATCTTTCGTCACAGGTTCAAAAAATAGTACTTTTTCATTCATTTCATTTTTGAAACAGAATATTGTGGAAACCACAATATAAGACAAAGTAGAAACCTGTGTACCGATTTTATAGCAATCTTCCCCCACTTTGAAATATGTTATAAAGCGTGTTTGTTTTCAGATGTTCAGCGATGTTTTCCAAGAATCCTCTGACAGTATTTCTGACAATAGAATGCACATCATTTCAATCTCACATTGTTTTGTATGTTTTATTTGAGATATTTTATCATGGCAAGAAGAACAAGTGTTACTTTGAAGGTATGGTATATTAGAATTTCTTATTTTAAATAAGAAATTTTAGAAGAACCATCTAAATCTTTACCATTAAGAATATTTTCACAGAATATTGTGTTAAACATAGACTAACTTGCTGAAAAGTCATTGTAACATTTATTATTCATATGTTGGACACAATTTTTAAGTATCTTGCTAATAGCAGTGGCTCAATGCTATCATTATCTATTATCTCAAGCCACACTGAGACTTAGTATATGCTTCCATCATTAATAATATAAATTTGTATAAAGTTCTGTATTTAATAGTTTATTGTAATTTTAAACTCTTTAATCTGATTTTTTAAATTCTATTAGATTTTCATTATTTTTATCTTGTTATGTTGTTATATACTTTTACAAGGAAAAGAAAAAAGTCAACTCTAGCACTTTCTTATATATGCTTCTGTTTGACAATATTGTCTTTATCAGTGCAAAATATTTTATTTTGTGAGTATGTTAGTTACATATAATTAAACAAAATAATACAAATTTGAATTCACTTTATCGTTTATGATAATTTATATGATATTTTATGATCAACTTTATGATATCAAGTTTACATTATTCTAAAGCTCAATGTGTTTGTTTATGGATTTGTATATTAACTACCCACAATGTTTTTAGGATCACTAGCATATTGCTTGTCAGAGGTGACCGTATAACATATAGATCAAATAGGAGAAGAGTCAATCTGTGTATCAACATATAGATAGAAAGTTTAGTATTTTGTACTTGTGTACTAAGAGAGAGTTTCATGAACTACTTGGCAAAGAATATTTTCCACTACATGGGCCATTGATCTTAACTGTAGATTTCTGAGAGAAAATACACAATACCCCATTTCTTGGGTCAATAGCACATAACAGAATAACTGGCTTGCAATAGTAGTATACTGTTAATAATTATTTGTTGAATAAAAACATTTAAGCATTTATGTACCAGATACCATGCAATATTATTTCACAGAAGTATTTATGATAGTAAAGCTTTTTTAAATTAAGAATTTCCTCTGAAAAAAAATAGGAAAACTCAAACAAAAATAATATAGTTAGCTTTCTCAGGATCAGACACTATTTTACAAAGATATGCTTTGAACGAAGATTTTCAGTTGTATCAAGTACACTTTCCCACATGTATATTTGCAATTATTTTTATTCTGTACCCCCATGTTCAGTGCAGCATTATTCACAATGGTCAAGACATGGAAACAATCTAAGTGTCCATCAATAGACGAATAGATACAGAAAATGTGGCATACATACCCATTTGGAATATTATTCAGCCATAAAAAGGTGAGAAATCCTGCCATTTGCAACAACATGGATGGAACTTGAAGGCATTATGCTATGTGAAGTAAGTCAGGCAGAGAAAAATAGATACTGTGTGATTTCACTTATATGTGGAATCTTAAAAAAAGCTAAACCCCTAGAAACAGAGAGTAGAATGGGGTTTGCCAGGGCCTAAGGGTAGGGAAAATGGAGAGATGTTGGTCAAAAATTACAAACTTTCAGTTATAAAATGAATAAGTCATGGGGATCTAATATACAGTATGGTGACTATAGTTAACAATACTGTATCATATACTTGAAAGTTGCTATGAGAGTAAATCTTGAATGTTCTCACCATACACGTGCACAGACACAAATGATAATTATGTGAGATGATGAAGGTGTTTTAACTAATGATTGTGGTAATCATTTTGCAATATATAAGTGTATCAAATCATCACCTTTTACGCCTTTAACTTATACAATGTTATAAGTCAATTATAGCTCAATAAAGCTGAGGGGAAAAAGCATTCTAAGTGTTCCACTACAACACTAAAGTTCTGAATGCACACACAATTGTATAATTATTTTTATTAAAATAGAGAGTTGTTTGAATCCAGTAAAAACAATTTACATTTACTAAATGCCTAATTATTGTACCTATTTCAGCTAGGAAAATATTTTTCTTTTTTTATGAAAATAGAGAAATGACATTATTAACCATTTCTAAAATGTCTCCTGTGATTTTGTACATTCTTAGCCCTATATAGTTAGTTTTTTTCATACTTCAAATACTTGAACCTCTTGAAATATATAATCTGCACTGGCAGTTAAAGTCTTTTATTTATTGATAAGTAGGAAAGGGTGACATAGACTGAGTTTCCTGCCAATATACTTTACTGCTGGTATTAAAAACAGAGTGTGTATGGATAGAAAAGAATTCCAACATGGAGCATCCCTTGCTGTTTGCCAAGTTCCTCATAGGCTGCTAATCACTACTTGACAATGATTCAATGAAAAGTGAAGTCAGACCACCAAACTATTTCATATGTCATAGTCTATTGAGCAGCTGCCAAACGTTAAACAGCAGATGTCTTCACTGACCTAGGCTGGACTGAAAGCAGAGAATGAATAGCGATGACTCTATTTCATGTCCAAATTTCCCTAATCCAGTTTAGACTCAAATACGCATAGTTTTATAAAAATTTGCTAGGCTGTAGGAAAAAAATATTAGAACATCTATTTATATTTTATCTAAAAATTAATATATATATACACACATAAGTGTGTGTGTGTGTGTGTGTGTGTAATGAACATTGAGGTTTTGTAAAATAGTCAATTAGAGCTAATCACTACTCTATATAAAAACATAAATAAAAAGGTAACTTAAAACATAAGGTGGCAGTCAAGGCACATTTCATGAAATAAATGTTTAGTTTTGTTATTTTAAGGTACTATAAAACTAGGAAATGTTGCTTCTAAATATACGTACGTATATATGAATATACACATATTTCACAATACATAGATAGGGAGACTGCGAGAGAGATTTCCATAACCCACAATATTATAATTTTGTAGTAGCTTTTTATGGATTGAACTTCAATTTCTAGATAGTATATGGAATACCTACTGCTGTATCCAACTCTATACCAAATTTCTGGAACTTATAGAAAAACATACATATATAATGATAGCCACACCATAAATGAGCAAAGAGATTTTGGGGATCAAAAAATTATAAGCAATCCGTTAAGCACATAAATCAGGTTGACTCATATTTGAAATGGAAATTACAGCTTAAATGAAGAAGCACTGACCTATCTCATTCTTAAGATGGTGGAGTGCAGTCTCAGGTGAAGATCCAAGGGCTATTTAGTGTGATAAATTGCCGTACAGGGGTAGGAACAGCCAAAAGGTTTACACATCCATCTATCTTGAGTCAGAGAGCCACTTGGAGGGGTCTGCCTCAAGGATTGTGCCAAGAAAGGGAATGCTTCTGTCTGGGAGTAAGAGTGATGCTCCAGGTGTCTGGTCATAGAGCAAAGGGAAGCATTACATTCGGAAGAGCAGCTGCTGAGGCGCCACCGAGTGGTGAGTGGATAGTATCTGTCATAGGCAGAATTACAAAGATATCCCCCCTAGATTCTTAGTTATTCAAACATTAATGTAATATGCTGTGAATTTGTAGATGGAGTTAAGATTGCTAATCATCTTTATCTTAATATAGGAAAATTATCCTGTATTATCCTGGTGAGCCCAATGTAATCACATGACCCTTTAAAAGGGAAGAGAAAGGCAGAAGAGCCAGTCAGAGAGATGCAGCAGCAGAAGGGACAGGAAAGCTAAAGCAGAAGTATAGAGCAGAGAGATTCAATGTGTGAGTGAGAAGGGCTTGATCCACCATTGCTGGTATTGAAGATTGAGAAAGATTTGAATGTCACAAACTATGGAATGCAGGTGGCATTTAGAAGCTGGGAATGACCCTTGGCCTACAGCCAGCAAAAGATCAGGGACTTTGGGCCTCCAATTGATTGGTACTGAGCTCTGCCAACAACCTGAAGGGACTTGGGAATAGATTCTCCCCTAGAGCTTCCGGAAAGGAACACAGACCTGCTTACACATTGATTTCCGAGACTTCAGAACAGAAAACCTTCCCAAGCCCACAGGATTTTAGACTTACAGATTTGTGAGGTAATGAATTTGTGCTATTTGGAACTGTTAAATTTATGGTGATTTGTTAGAGCAGTAATAGAAAACTAAAACAGTATCCCTTTTCAACTCTCATGCTTCATGCATGTCCAATTAGAATAACAAACAGGGCAGCAGAGCAGACAAACTCAGCTTCAAAGCTGACCACACTGTCAAGAATCACTGAGCATCTGAGGACAGAAAATATGATGAAAGTGAGATAAGAAGCTCAACGAGTAGAAGAAATTCAACTTAATAAAAGAGTTTGTGGAAAAAGTAGAATAAACATTAAAATATTCATAATTGATATCCCTAGAGTTTAACAGAATTTGGCATGTATATACACATACACAAGTGACTTGCTTATGATATAAAAGAGAATCAAAAATAAACGTAATTTAAACTACAGAAATTTTAATGAAAAGATTATTTAAAAACATGCTTCATAGTATGAATAATTTGTATATCAACTTGGATTTGGCCACATATAATAAAAAGGCAAAAAAATAGTGACTTAAAATATAAAGTTTACCTCTTATCTTACCCAAAAGAATAGCAAATGTGATATGTCTGGGATTACTACAAGAACTCCTCATACATGAGAGCCTTAAGCTAACTTGATCTCTCCTGCTCCACACTCCTTACCTCATGATCACAAAATGGCTATGGCTGCTCTAGCTACCACACCAAATGTCCAAGTGGTAGAAAGGAGAAAGTGGCAATGTTAAAGGGATCAACTTCCATCTGTGTTAGCCTAACCCAATGTCTTCTTCTTCCATCTTAGTGGCCACCCTATTTCCAATGGAAAGATGAAAATATAGTTTTATATCTGAGCGTTACTGGATTTTTCTAAGATATTATGTTTTGAAGAAAGAAGATTGACTATTGACAAAAGAATAATCTTTTGTCATTAACCTTATGTTAACATTGTTTTAAAAGAATTGTTACAAACCATAACACTTTTGAATATCACATTCTCTCAAAAGTTACCGTTAACACTATAATTTGTAGATAAAGCATACAATTGCAGGATGTATTTAACATCAAAATAATAGTTATCTTTTACTGAAAAATAGGGTATGCATACTTCTTAAAGGCTGTATTGGAACCTGAAATTGAACATGGCCTGTATCTGTCATATATTATTCTTTACTAAGAAGTAACAATTTTAATATCTTGATGTTTTTCCCCCTTTGGTGAGGTTAGCCCTGAGCTAACTTCTGTTGCCAATCCTCCTGTTTTTTTTTGCTGAGGAAGATTGGCCCAGGGCTAACTTCCATGCCCATCTTCCTCTACTTTATATGTGGGACGCCTCCCACAGCATGGCTTGATAAGTGATGTGTAGGTCTGCACCCAGGATCCAAACCTGTGAACCCCGGGCCACTGAAGTGGAGCACACAAACTTAACCACTGTGCCACTGGGCTGGCCACTTAATATCTTGATTTTAAGAAACTGTAAAATAAGACTAAATTCTAGCAAAATTTTTGGATCATACTGGATCAGTCAGAATAGGCTAGGTTTCATTGTTGTAGAAAACAATTTCAACAAATTAATAAATGATTACCTCTTACACTATATGTAGCAGAGCTCTTTGCTAATTGCATTATAGCAGTGCACAAGGCCAGTGGAAGCTCTATTTTGACAGCAGCTTTCACAATCACCTAGGCAATGAGAATAAAATATGTTGAATTACACAGTGGATCTCAAAGAAATAGCCTGGAATTACTGTATAGTATTTAAACATACATTTCACTAGGTAAGAGTAAGTCACAAGTTTATGTTTAACTTAATGGTGGGTCAGAGAGCATAATCCCACCATGTGCTAAAAAATACATTTGAACAGGACTAATGAAGTCTGTACTTACATTTATAGGAAGAAAAATTGTTAATTGGTTAAATTATTTGGAAAGCCATCTGATGCTATGTATAAAATTTTTTTTTTAAATAATCACAATATTTAATGCAGTAATTTTCTTGTAGGCCAGTAATTCTAGGAAGAAATCAGAAAAAATGTATATTGAAATTTTTGTACAATCCTTATTAAAAATAATATCTATAAAAGATCCAATAATATGAGACTGGCTAAATAAAGTGTGACATATTTGCGCATTAAAATATTATATTCTGATCTCCAGGGAGAACATCAAATTAAACAATGCACCTAATTTTACACTCCATAATACCCACTAAATCCATGAAAACTGTAGGAAATATGTCATATAGCCTGGAATTACTGCATGGCATTTAAATGTACATTTCACTAGGTCAGTTGATATCTGACTTCCAAACCCAATAAAGCTGAATATAATAAATCTAGGGAGAAAGCTGAGAACAAAACAATTCAAACAACAAAGCTCTTAAAAATTCCTAAGAACTGGGAGTACCATGTTCCAATTCAAAGGAAAGTGAAAGGTATAAAGGTAAATTTAGGAGGATTAGATGCAAATATGAGAAGCAGTTACTTAGCTAGATATGATCTCTAAATCTAGACCACAGGGCAAGTGCCTGTCTTCTGCCTAGACAGAGATCTGGAGAGTTATTCTCTCGAGAGGGTACACCGGATAGTGTTTGAACTGGTGAATGTCAAGAGGCTTGAGGGCATGAGTGATTTACTAAAAATTGGGAGATTAAGTGAATTAGTTTTGAATACTATTAAATGCAGAAACTCGAACACTCTTCTTTCATCTACTATCCAGAACGCTTTGAGATGAAGGCTAGAAAACTCTTGTCTGGAAAACTCAAAAGCAAACACTTGAATACTGGCTTCTTATCTTGGTGTAACCCAAAAGCAATCCATTTAAATCACTCTCCAGTGAAACTCAAAATCAACATGTTCAACACATACACTTTGAGTTTTCAAATATATGTAATAAATATATGTGTGTACAAATCCCTAATAGATACATATATAAATCCCCCATTCTTAATCAGAGACCCTGTGGCTTGTCTTGTGTTGAGAGCCTTCACCTAGGCAGCCTCATCCTTTCTTGACATCATAAGTTGTGTGATTGTGACTCCATTTTACAAAACTAAATAATTTATTGTTTGGGGAGATATTAATAAGTGGTTAAACTCTAAAGACAATCAAGAAATGATTAGCGCACATGTCAGGTATGGGTCAACTTGGAGGGATATAAAGAGGGAAGAGCAGATAGAGGCTTTTAAGTCACTGTTTTTTCCCTCAACTTGAGGAATAGGTAACAAGCGTTAGTTTTAAAATGCACATATAAAAATTAAACGCTCTTCTGTGTGTATGATGTAGATTGAAATGAAATATTTAAAGAGGAATACACACTAAATACAGTTTTTACAGGTTGAGTTCTGAAATTATTTTGAGACAATTACTTTCCTGATGAAAGAAACTTTTTTAAAAGAACTTTATAGTCTAGTAGCTGAAGAGCAATAAAGAAAATAAAAGCTCATTAAAGAACCATATAATATAGTAGTAAATTGATTCCTAATCAAATAGTGAAGATACTTAGTTCAAGAAAGATATATCTATGACTGAACGTGACTGGAAAAACTTGCGAAGAACACAGAGAGGTCAAACTCAAAGCAGAGCAGTATTTTCCCATGAGATGTTGCCCTTTAGATGTGAATTTTAAAAAGGAATGGAGGGGCCTGCCCGGTGGGGTGGTGGTGAAGTTCCTGTGCTCCACTTCAGTGGCCCTGGGTTCCAAGGTTCCGATCCCGAGTGTAGACAGACTCACTGCTTGTCAGCCATGCTGTGGCGGCGTCTCATATAAAGTAGAGGAAGGTGGGCACGGATGTTAGCCCAGGGCCAGTCTTCCTCAGCAAAAAGAGGAGGATTGGCAATGGATGTTAGCTCAGGGCTGGTCTTCCTCACAAAAAAAAAAAAAAAAAAAAAAAAAGAAGAAAGAGAAAGAAATGGAAGTGTCCATAGTTAAATGAAATTAACATTTCTCCATTTTC
Organism: Tapirus indicus; assembly: GCA_031878705.1. Taxonomy (NCBI): domain Eukaryota; kingdom Metazoa; phylum Chordata; class Mammalia; order Perissodactyla; family Tapiridae; genus Tapirus; species Tapirus indicus. The sequence continues at coordinate 132,475,431 of CM062919.1, read as the reverse complement.
CTATTGTTACTAGACTCATCAATAATCCTCAAAAGAGGAATAGTTCATGCTGCATTTCCCAAATTGTACTAATCGTTTTTTTCATATGCCTAAGGAGTGAGGAAGGAATTAGAAGTGACCAGCCATGGGATGTGCATTAATCTGTATCTGAAACTGGAGGTGAAAGATCCCTACAGAGAGGGGAGAGGGAGAGGTTGTTAGGACGCATGGCTAGAAAGTGGGGGAGGAGTAATGATGAAGATGATTATACCACATTTCCCATTGCATGGCAGCCAGTTGATAGTAGGCAAGAAGAGTTTATTTTAAATGATTTGGGAAAATTGAATATGACTGGAATATTTTATGTAATTATCTATCTATCATCTATCTACCTGAAATTGGTTCTAGTGACTACAGAAGTCAGAACTTTTAAATATCCTAGGGTAAGCAGTGGGTTTGAATGGATGTTGGGCACAAAGAATAAAGCAGCTTTCTGCTTAAATGGCATAATCTGGCTCTTCTAAATTAATGGTTACATTTGTACAGCAAAAATCCTATTGGGCTTTTATGTTCTGCTTTCTTTCCATCTTAAGGAAAACTGGACTGAAGCAAGATTTTTTAATATATTTTCTGATTGTTTGTTCACTGGACCACGCAATGCTATGATTATTTCAAAAACAAAGTCTATAGTTGTTCTTGGCTGGAGAGAACTTGTTCAGGTATTTATGTTTTTTTTCAGTGACGGTGCCCTAGGTCAGTCGCACCAGGTCTGATACATTGTTTAGCACACTGATGGAAAAGACTGAACTGCATTTGCTTCTCTAGAGGTATGAAGAATGCAGCTGGCACCAGACAAGAGAATGGCCAGTAGCATTGCTCCACCAGAGCTGAGGTCACCTTTTTGTATTGGAGAAATCAGCTTTTATATGTTGAAGATTTCACCCTAAGTTTCATTTCTATAGAACCACTTTAGATCTTTACCATATACCAAATATGTTCATTTAGTTTGTGAGGAAGACTGGCTCTGAGCTAACATCTGTTGCTAATCCTCCTCTTTTTGCTGAGGAAGATTAGCCCTGAGCTAACGTCTGTGCCAGTCTTCTTCTACTTTATATGTGGGTCACTGCCACAGCATGGCTGATGAGTGGTGTAGGTCCGCACCAAGGATCTAAACCCATGAACCCAGGCTGCCAAAGTGCAACACTCTGGACTTAACCAACTACACCACGGGGCTGGCCCCCAAAAGGTTTTTTTTTTTAAATAACTTGAAAGGTATTATAAATTCAAAGGGGAGGATTAGTGAAGAGATTTAAGCTGGGAAGTGAAGGGGCTGGATTTGAATTTTATATTTTCTTATTTCTTACATGCTTTCCTCCTTCAAAACCATTGGCCATTAGTTTTCTCTTTCTCATGCAACTTGGTTGTTTTGAGAGATAAGTACACAAAATTAAAAACACCCCATTATATCACTGGTAAAGCTATTCGCTGATCCCTCAGCTGTTTCCTTGTTTTAGATAATTACCTAAATGACTTTATAATTTAGTGGCTTAGCTTAATTTTCATAAATAAAGTTTCACAAGTAAATATTTATAAATAAAGCAACATAAGTTTTTTTGCCCTTAATATTTGATAGGCACATCTTCCAGAATTTGAAGATTTGGCAGTGAACCATGCATACCTTTCCTGCTTTCATGAGCTTGTATTCTAGAATGGGAAGATCTTGAAAAATGATTTTTGTTCCAATAAAATTTTAGTATAAACAAGATGGTTCTGATTTTTAAGAATGTTTCTCCTTTGAGGAGGACATAGACTATCAGTATTTTCAGAAGCTTCAGTGGTTTCATGCTTCTACTGACACATGAGGGCTCTTTGAATAGCCATAGCAGTGTGTTAGAACCCTATAGGCTCTTCTCAATGTGATGTCTATGAGCTCCTTCTAAGCTCGCCGGGGCATTTGGTGACGTGAGGATTGTGACAGTGATTTTATGTTGTGGCTACAAAAGACACTATTCCTGGGTTTCTCATCAAGGCAATGCCTTTTAAGCAGATGGGATCTTCTTTTCCTTTCACAGGATGTTTTTATTTTATTTTAAAGGTTATGTTGAAGAAGAAAGAGAAGCAACAAGCAAATCTTAATCCAACCTATTATTTTGTCAATTTTTCCCTTGAAATTCCTTAAGAAAGGAGAAAATTTGAAGATACAAATACATTTTTACACAGTCTCTGAAATATAGAAAAATGTGATGTGGAATCATATTTTTCAAATTAAAAAAAGAAGAAAAATTCGTACAATGCAGGGTTATATTATGCACTAGGTATTTACATTGATTTGAAAATGGTCATCCAACTTGAACCTGACATTGTCATTACTTTTACATGTCTTTTCCTTGTCAGGATTATAGGAAATTGTGATGGCTAAAATTCTCTTCATAATCCATTTATAGATGCAAATGCATATTTTATAGGCATACAGCAGCACTTTTTTGACATACAATTCACCTGGTTATGTGACAGTATCTACAATCCAATCTCAAATTCCATTTGAGAATGTATTTCTGGAAGTCAATGGAAAATTTTATCTTGAAATTGTTTTTGTAAAACTTACCAGAGGTCATCTGTTAAAAACTGCCTTGTAGGGGCTGGCCCAGCGGCATAGTGGTTAAATTCGTGAGTTCCACTTCAGAAGCCCGGGATTTGCCAGTTCAGATCCTGGGTGCGGACCTACTCACTGCTCATCAAGCCATGCTGAGGCTGCATCCCACGTAGAAGACCTACAACTCTGCAACTATAATACACAGCTGTGTACTGGGGTTTTGGGGAGAAAAAGAGGAAGATTGGCAACAGATGTTAGTGCATGGCCAATCTTCCTCAAAAAAAAAAATTAAATAATGGTATAGAAATAACAACAACAAAAAAAACTACCTTGTAATAAACAGGGAAGGAGAAAAATTTGAATCGAAATATCATAATTCTGTAATGAAATCCTAGGATATGGCACATTTTTCAATTGAGGTATTCTGAGATTATGGAAATACAATTTATATATTTAGTAAGTTTAAGGAACTATGTTCTTAGGCATTTATTAGAATATATCAAGTTTAGCCCATTTCAAACCTAATAATTCCTGTTTTATACTGCCAAACTATGATTGTTTTTTTGCCATTATGCTGATGTAAGAGTATGACAGTACTCAAACCTTACACCAAGACTTATTTTTATGTGGTTATAAGTGTTAGATGCTGAGACATTTAGATAATTAAAATCTTTATATTTTATTTTAAATATGTAGCATCTATCAAAAACAAGCTAAGTCATCCATTTTGATCTCTACTAACTACCATGACCTCAAAGATATTAAAGCCAAACTACTCCCAACCATTTTAATAGCTAGCTTCACCTTTCCTGTTCTATTTTCTTCACTTGTCTTTATATATTGCAGCAACCATTGTCTCCACTGACACTATATGAAGGTCACACGCTAAATATTTAGTCTTTAAAAAATTTTAATGGAATTCTCAATGATTTTTTTTTTTTTTTTTTACTAATGAAATGTACCATAGCCTCTGTTTTGAAGGGAGAATAAGGATATTTATAAAACATATTCATGCATATTTGGAAGATGATTAGTATTTGAGTGTACTAAACTGTGACGTGGCTCTGAAAGACAGTTCTTATTTGAACTCCACACTGGGATGAGCAGGAGAGCAACATTTTCTATTATTTTTAAGTCCATCTGCAAAACTTTTTCTCCCTTTGTTAGCTGTGTCATCATCCTTAGCAATTGTATAGTGTGTGCACTGGACTGGACAGTCTGATGTGAGTTTTCATCTGGTTTGGTTGATCCAGAATTTACCTTTATTCTCCTTCTAAACCCAATTTAAAATATTCTTGACACTTTGTACAATTGTACACAGACTTACTAGCCTTTTGGATAGTGCAATCAGCTGAGTCTTTTTTAAGACTTCACTTCATTCTAGCACGTTATTGCCTTCTCCACCTGACTGGTTGCATATTGCTGCTACTGCTGATGGATTCTCTGGGAATTGGATCATGGGACTTCTCCGTATGATGTTCTACTGCTGGTCAGTTCATATATAAATTTTCTTGTGTCTTGTGGCTATGAACCCTGATGATTCTCACAAAAAGAACAATGCAAACTTAGTATAACCAGAAACAATAATATGTAGTTTCAGTGTATGTTCATGGGAGCCTATTTTATTTTACTCATATCATTAGTAAAATTATGCAAAAACTAACTCCATGACACCATGTAAAATATATACTTTATAGGTTTACATTTGCTAGATTCCTGATTGTAAATATAACTACATAATTCTGTGCTACCCTTCATTCTCCATACTGGTGACTTCTGTCTGTGACCAGAAGAAAAACCAACATTCTTAAGAAAATCATTGATCAGAAATAATGGATTTGTAATAAAGACAACTAAGATTTTTAAAAGCAGAAAATTATCCTACTGCATTATAGCTTTAAATCTGATGTTTCTTGTGGATATGGCCTAATTTTCTTCCTTTGTTTCCCAAGCTCCTTAAAGATGTATACCGCTACCTCTTTTATTTCTTATCCTTTGAACCATATATTTGGTTGTCTCATCTCTTGTCCTCTTGCTTGTTTTATTTTAAATAACTTTCAAGGTTTGAACATTCTTTCCTTCTATCAATCCTATATTTTTTTAAAATTCCCTTTCTTTCTGGCTTTATGTGGGATTTGGGTTAGAGGCAGGTTGTATTGGTTAACAGCATGGATACTGAGGTCTGACTAAATGGGTTTAAAACCAGGTTCTATCCCTTATAAGCTGTGAAATCTTGGGTAAGCTAAATAATCATCCATACCTCAGTTTCCTCATGTGTGAAATGGGGATTATCATAGTATCTGCCTTATATTGCTTTTGTGTGAAGATTATATATAATGCAATTAAATTTGTAAATGCATTATGATAGTAATTGGCATATAGCAAGTGTCCTAAAAACTATTAATATTATACATATAAATTATTCTATGACTTCTATAGCAGAGAAGTGCCATATTTATCTATGCAGTAATTATTTTATGTGCAGTGGTTTTATTTATTTATCTATGCAGTGGTTCCCGAAAGAGGAACACTTTGCTTCTGGGGGGATATGTTGCAATATCTGCATTTTTTAGTTGTCACAACTTGATGGTGGGGGTGCTACTATCATCTAGTGAGTAGAGGCCAAAAATGCTGCTAAACATCATACTCTGCAGGACAGTCCTCCCACAGAAAAATTATCCAGCCTAAAATGATAATAGTGCCAAGATTGAGACACCCTGGTCTAATGCAGTATGTAAAATTAAATTGATATAATCAGTAGAAGAATCTTACAAAAAGAGTGGTTCTTAAAAATTACTAAAATTATTTAAGGGGCTTATATAGTTTAAAAATAATCAAGATGACATAAGAGGGTTACCCTTTATCAAGGAAAGTGGGCAAAGGAGTAATTTTGGTTTGCATATCTCCACAGGGCATTGGAACTTATAAAACTTAGAAAAAAGTGTATTATGGTCTAATAAATGGTAAAATGGGGCTTGCTCCTGATGTAATGAATATCTCATCCCTGGAAAAGTATTTAAATAGAGCTTTCAAATAACGTCCAGAAAAACATCATTGGCTTGATTCTTTGAATAAACTTGAGAGAAGAGTTTTAGGAAAATGAAATGTAATTTCTCTTGGTGATTGCATTCAGTTGAAGAGTTATTTGGTGTGTTAAAATAGGTATCAAGTAAAAATTATATTTTCTGGGAATTTGACAGTCAAAATAAGAATATTAATGGAACAGTATCCTGAAAAGACAATAGCTTAAGAAATGGCTTAAGTCATTGTAATAGGATGGAGGATACTTAATCATGATTGCATATAAAGGGAAAGATGGTATCTGGTTGATACATTTGAGATGTAAGACAGCAGGTATAATTGCTGAAACAAAATCAAAGAGAACATAATAGAGCATAGCATGGAAAGAAATGATGAATGCCTTAGTTCTTGAGAAAGTAATAATGCCTCTTCTTCTGAGTCAAAGAGGAATGGTGAAAGAAGATGCAGCTATGCTTTCAAGGAGGAAGAGAGTCAGTCAAGTTGTAATAAGGCTGACATGTTTTATGAAATTGTGAATCCTGCATTGAAAGAGGAGCATAACAAATGGCAAAGGCAAATATTAGGGGCAAGAGAAAGTGTTGTAGAAGAGAAAGGATAATGCCATCGGCACAGGCCCAGGTTGGATGGTTGTAGAATGAGGGCTTCTTTTATTCTAAGGTTTATAATGAGATCTATTCAGACCCCCAATGTTGGAAAGTGAAACAGCAGCTCTTGCCCACAAATGACGGACACAAAAGTCTACCCTTGTTTGGCATCCCTGGGGTGTGAGCTACATACCAAAACCTCTGAAACTGGAGACACCACAAGAACTGAGAAATGGGACCAAAATAGAGCATGTCTGGCACAGAGTTCTTACTCTGCCTTCGCTTTTACTTCCTTTATGGCTCTGATTCTGAACTTGTTTCAAAGTTGAAAGAAAATTGTTAAGACAAATATAAACAAGATATATTGTTTTATTTCATTACCTTTAACTTAAGATATTATAATACTTAGAATGATACAATTTAAGAGGAGACCAAAAATAAGATTTTAAAATTCTGATCAGAACATAGATGAACCTAGGGATAGTATAGTCAGCTGTCTAGATCCTAACTTGAAGACTAAAGTACTCTTTGCCCCAGCTGCTAACTGCTCTGGCTCATTCTCTTCTCATGCATTGCATTTGGCCAAAGGTGTCTCACCAAAGTTTTTGCCCTTCCCATGGCTGGCATCCAACCAATGACTGGTCTATAGGATGAAATGTAGGTTATTCCCCTTGACTCAATTCTAGGCAATTCTGAAGCGCAATCCCAGTTCTAGGGCTCTGCATTGGATAGACTGAGGTGTTTTTGTTTGTTTGTTTTGTTGTTGTTCAACTTCTCATTGTGTCCAAACTAGATTTCTTTACTCCTTCACAAGTGCTGTTTCCAGGCACAATCATCAGTAAACTGTCTGCAAGCAATTCTCTATCTCAGAGCCTGTTTCCAGGAGAACTGGCTCAAAGATGGTGAATTTTTCTTAAACCTGGGAAGAATAAATAAAAGAATGTTTGTAAAAGATTATGAAAAAAGACAGTAACCTGAATATTTGAATTATATAAGATTCAGTGCATGCACCTTCTTTTTTGCTCTTTAATATTTTTATTATTGATTTTTTTCTAAGCAGTAACATTTTATATACTAAATCATAACATAGTAGTGACACTTGACATTTTTTACCAGGAGACCATAGAAAGATATTGCCATTCACCTAGGGGTACTATTTTCAAATACTAAGCAAATTATTTAAGAGGAAATGAATGCAGATATTTCACTTTTGGGATGGGAAGCCTAAACCTATAAATGTCAACAGGAAAGTCACAGGGTGAAACATTGATTGCTTAATTTGATTCTAAGTTACTCGGGATAGCTATTATGTTCCCAACAATATAGAAACTACTTAGAGATTCGTGGCACTTGAAAGTTGCTATATAAACTAATAATTCAGTGTAAATAGAAAATCTCACAATATTGGGGGTTTGGGGAAAGTTTGGCGATAGAGTTATGGAAAGTTTTTCATTTTCATTTATGTTCTTTTATGATATTTCTAACTTCTTACATCTCTAATTTCTTGGATACCTTTGGTATTCTGTTGGTGTGCAACCTAGACTTATTTGGAATGGTAAAGGCAACAAGGCCACACTGAAATATCTTGGAGATGAAAGTGACATAAGCATGACAGTGACATGATTCAGATAATCATTTAGAATTTAGAAGAATCCCAGTTACTCATCTTATAGCACAATAACCTCCTTTCTCCACCAAAGAAAATGTCTATAATTGAAACCCCATTGCACTTTGCTTGTGTGATTTTCATTACATTATGCAACATAGTTTTACTATTTGTACAGATCTGTCTCTCTTCAAATATATATTATACTCCTTGGAGTCAAATACATTTTTAAATGCATACAATATACTATAAATTTTAGCCAGGAAGTGCATATTTCACTGAATTATTGAATTGGTAATTAGTAGTTACTTGAATAAATTTTCTTATTATATCTAAAGTATAGAAAAGTTTATAATAGTAATTTTTACCTATCATGGCATAGGAAGATTGAAAATGGATTGATTTATAAGAATCAATTTCATGATTTATGGCAAGTATTAAAGACACATAAGCATTTGTGCGTGTTCTTAAAAATCAATTGATGTGCTTGTTTATGATCAGCTGAGGATTATTTAAATTTCTCTGCTATTTCAGTCTATTTATGACTTTCCATTTGCACAGTGAAAAAATTCCCTCTAACTCATATGTAACTCAAATTAATTTGTGTCAAATCATATCATTCAATTTACTTATAATTTCAAAATTGTGACTTTATGACAAAACACTTGTTCTCAAACCATGAAAATCATATTTTAATGTCATAATATTCACTATTAGGGTACTTTGATTGTTATAAGACTCAAGTCTATTTGAATACAATTTTCTCAAATCCCTTGGAAGAAAAACTGCTCAAATCAACAATCAATTGAAATGACCTTTGCACATTCATTAAAACTCATTAGATGCACATGCATATTAATATAGAAAACAATTTCCGTTTCAGGGAGCATTTTCAGGAGCTCTATAATTTGAATATTTTATAATATCAAAAATGCTATGCCACTGACCTGATTGATCAGGAAAAAAAGAGAAAATAATGGGAAGATGAAAAGACTCATTTTGAGGTAAAAATCAGCTGATATATGTGCATGCACAATAAGTCATTTAAAATATATTATCATTGGAATCTTTTAAGCCTAGGACTAAAGAGAAAGATGAGAGGTAACTATTGATTAGGGAAAAAAATCTCTAAACACTGACAAAAAATGAACAAAGAGAATAAAGAAGGGTGGAGGGGAACTTCATGAATGCTAAACTATATAATAGTCACAAGCTAAACCCCAAGGATTCTCTGCCATATGTTGAAGTTTATATAAAATCAGAGGAGGTTGCTTGTCATAAATATTCAACTTCTCTTATTCAATGTTCTAGAAAATAGGTAGAAAACATTCTGAGACATCCCCAATTAACATCCAATTTGCAAGTAGAGTAAGATGCTCAGAGTTACCATGTAACTTCTTTTATAGAATTCAGTGTTAAAGAGAAAATGTAAATGAGATTCTAAAAAAATTAAATGTTTAACTTCAAAAGCGGAGATAGTGTTTGGAGGACTGAAGAATGCAGGGGACACACAGGAATTCTACCCCATTCCACTTGGAGACTTATTCTTTACCATAGACCAAATTCTACAGAAAGTATTGCCCTGAGAATAAAATAGAAAATTTATGATGCTTCATTGTTATTTTTAATAATAATCTCTGACTTAAGACACACACACACACAGTCTCAAACCTCAGGGGTGTGATCTGACAAAGACCAACAACAGCAGTGTTAAAGGGAATCCTCTCAACTGACAAAGCAGTTTGTGAGATTCAGTGAAAATCTCTAATGTCAATTATCTTCACTTGAGAAGTCAAAGAACAAACAAAAAATCCTGAGTGTTCATTGTCCACACTCCCTGCTAATAGCGGTTTCCCCAAGCAGAGTAACTCTTGGTGCTAATATTTATGAAGAGAAAGGAGATAGAGTTAAAGATCACTTATTAAATGACAAGAGCCAGCTTTCTTACTTACCACCATCAGTTAGCTAAATAAAATACGGGATGAGATAAATTTATAATGTACAACACTATAGCTTAATTTCCATGTGAATGATCAAATAGTGCTTAGCAAGCAGAATAGAAAAGTGGATGCTAGTCATCCTATTGTCTAATTGATGTTGATGATACTGTTGCTGTAGAAGTTCATTTCTTTTGATAAAAGCAATTCTAGATAAATCTACTTCATTTGAAAATGAGAATATAGATAAAATCAAATATTTAACTATTAAATACAAAAAAGCAAGAGATACATGCAAGTCACACGAAGGTGTACGTCTGAATTTTTACCCAGGAAATTAAAGGAAGTTGATATATTCATAAAGAACCGAGAATTAAAGTATACCTGAGTCTGCAAAATAATACACAAATTCTGAAACGACAAAAAAAAAAAAAATACAACCCTCAGATTGTGATGAAAAGAAAGTTTTAGAGCCGAAGGCAAATACAAAGAGCTAAATAAGTCCATGCATAAATTATACATGATTAGAGCTGCAAAATTTAGAATCACATGCTTCTGTTAGTTAATTTGTTTCTTCACTGTGTTTTAAGTGTTGAATTTTTTCATGACTCGGTCCTAAGTTCTAGATTCACTCTCTGTAATTAGTCACTTTTATTTTTGTACAATCTTTTCCTTTGACATAATTCCAGACTTGCCAAAAAGTGTGAAAAGGGAACAAAAAGCCTTGTATATTCTTCATCCAGATCCCCCCAAATGTTAATATTTTACCATATTTGCCCTCTGTGTGTGTGTGTGTATGCATGTAGATATATCTATACCTATATCTACCATTATAAATAGATAGATAGATGGATTGATTTTTCTCCAATCATTTCTGTGAAAATTGCAGGCATGATGCCCCTTTACTTGACTCCAGATATATGTCCTAGGAAAATATCACAGTACAATTTTCAAAGTTAGGAAATAAACATTGATGTAATAGTATGATGTCATTTACAGATCAAATAAGATTCTGTCTAGTGTAACTGGAAAGTACCTCATAAAGGATATTTTGCAACTCTCTAATTATCCTGTTCCTCGTCAAGTTTTCACTCACTAGTTTCATCTATTAAAAATTCTTGATTTAAACAATTATTATTTTTATGATTGCCAAACTGTGATTTTTTTCTTCCATCGTTTCTTCTTCACTTATTCATTAGAATTATACTCTATGGAAGAAAAGCTTCTTCTCTATGTGTTTGCTTGTTTGTTTATGCAAGTAGGAATTTATGAATTCTTTTATTTTATGGGCTATCTTGCTTTCTGACATAGATTTCCAGGTTATTTTGTTCTTTCTCTTTCTCAGTCCTGAAATAAGACAGAAAATAGTGAGATTGTTTACATGGAGAAGTTGGAAATGAATGGGGATGGGAATAGGATAGAAAAAATGGGGAGGGATATTTCTCAATAAATCTCTCCTAACAGTTCTTCTAAAACCACGTTAATGCTTTACATATTCAAAAACAATATCAACGAGGAATACAAACAGAAACAATGAACCCTCCGTGTATCTCATATGATTAACATGACCACACTAAAGGTAAAAACAAAACAAGCAACAACAAAAACCCTATTACATTTGAAATGCAACAGTTTTATTATATACAAACATGCCAAAGAAAATAAAAAAAAGAAACTGTAAAGAAATAGAGAATTCCAGTTAATGTCTGTTTTACATGTGGTATGGATTAGCAATTCAGAAAGTAGTTCAGCTGTATTCTAGGACTAACCATATAAGTAAACATATCATAAATAATTAGAACCAGTTTTCTTACTATCAGAGAAGAGAGTTACAAATTTTGACGGGGGAAAGCTGGAGTGAATCCTGGGTATTGGGCTGCATTGGTAGTGTCAGAATAAATTTATGTTTTTTAGTATATAGATATTTAGAAAGATACAGATAGATGTAGAGATATAAAAATAGCTATATTTTTGTCATGTTTGTACATATATTACTAATATAACATAAACTATTATATTTTAAAAAGCATATGTGTAAAAATAGACAGATAAATAGATGATAGATACCAGCTCTGTCCCTGAGAAAGCCAAGAAGGAAAGAATGAGATTCTAGTATCAGTATCGCTCTTAGGACCCAAATATTATTTTCTGAATACTATTTCATATTTACCATTGCTCCCTATACTTGATTGTACCCATTCCAATACATGCCATTTCTTCTAAACTCTGAGCTTATGTAACAGTAAAATATTTGTGTAAGTTGAGGCAACTCCAAATTGACTTTTTCATAACTGACCTTTTGTTTTTTTCCCACTATGTACCTTTTTCGCTTCTCTCTATTTCTGTAAAATTGCCCCCTTCCCTTTTTTTCCCACTATCACTTTTCAAATTAACATGAATCCTTTAAGGCATTCTCTAATATATATTTAATCCAACCAATTTTTCCCATCAAAACTGACATTACCCTAAACAAGGCCAACATTACCTCTGACCTAAATAACAGCTTACTAATTTATCTATTCATTTCCTTTCTTGACAATTCCCATTGTATTCTGCACATGGCAGCCATGCGTGATGTTTAAAAATAAAGTTTATTTTATTATTCCCATAATTTAAATCTTTTCATGACTTCCCATTATCCATAGATTAAGATTCAAAATCTTTGACTGACAGTACAGTTCCTTGATTAAGAAAGCAGACTGGATAGCCAAATTGACAGCTTTGAGACCTACCTCTACTGCTTCTTAGTTGTGTAGCCTTAAGTCACTCAACTGCTCAATGCCTAAATTTTCTCATTGTTAAATAGGTGTACCTATGCTTTAGGATTACTTGAAGATTAAAGAATTAACATGTGTGAGGAGTTTAGAGTATCTGGCACATTGTAATGATAACAGTCATTTCAATGGCCTGCACAGCATAAACACGCAACATATTTTTGATGAACAAGACAACTTCTTCAACCTCAAACTTTTAATTGACTTGAAACACTTCAGCTTCTTTCAAATACTTGGGCCTATAGTAATCTTTTCCAACTTAATTTCTTCTCACACGACACTCCCTCTTCTTGAAATCCTCTCTTCACTACCCAATGCCTACCTGACTCCTATTTATCTTTCAATTTTGCAAATATCATTTTCTCAGGCAGGCTATTTTTTGACTCCTCAATCTAAATGTTAATTTCTATGCATAGCAATTTTTATTTGAATAATTTTTCTTCAGAAGAATTGTCATAGTATGTAATAATAGACTTCTTATTACATATAAATATGTATTTATATGTTACCTGTCTCCCAGAGAGCTATCTCACATTTGGACGATAAACTCTATGATAATAGGGATACAGTAGCTTTTTTCCACATAAAAACTTTCTGAATCCTAGCACATCATAAGCATTCAATATATTTTTGCAGCATGAACGCAACAATCAAAAGGTGAAGAAAATCGAAGAGAGATTACCCAGAAGCAAGGGGAAAACTGCAACGAATGGTAAATGATCATACAAAAATATGATAGAATCAGATATCACATAATAATTTAAACATATGAATATTTAAACATGATGAAAATGAAAAAACTTAATAAAAGAGAAACATGTTTTAGATATAAAAAAGAATTTTTCAATCTATAGATCTAAGAGACTACATGGTCAGATCTAAGGCACTCACCATCTAGCAGAGAAAATTGATAAAAATGTAAAACCATGGAAACCTGGTTGAAATCCCATCGACTGATTTATGATCAAGAGTAAGGAATTTCTCTAACAAAAAAAAAAGACCAAATTCTACACATATTCACAATGGGAGGGATTAATAACAATAAAAATAAGACTGGCGAGATACTTTTATCTAAATTAGAAAATTCTGGGAGAGAATAGAGTTTGGAAAAACAACAGGAAACAAGGTTTTGTCTTTAGACTAAAAAGAAAAATTCCAAAAAATATTATATTGTTATAGTAAAATATAGTAAAAAAATAAGTGATAGAAGTAGAAAATAACTGAAAAATTTAAAAAACTGACTGTTTTACACTTGGATCAGAGATATACAAGCCATTTGAAAATATACAGTCAAATAGCAATAATAAGAACATTTGTAGTCAACACCAATGGAAATTGTATAAAACTTCTGTCATAGGAAAATATCCAAAGAGGAAATTTATATGATCATTTAAGTATATGAGTATATTCATGTGTGCTTGTACATGTGTAATTGTGTTGCAAAATATTGGAGAATATATATTAAATGTTTACAGCACTTATGACTAGGAATTGGGATATTAGGTAACTTGTACTTTTCTATCATATTTCAATCACCATCTGAATCTTTTTAAATGTGTATGTTTCTCTTTTGTAATCTTGAAAGTGCACAACTATATTCACATTTTCAATGAATAAGAAAACAGTGAGATTAATGCACATATTTTAAAGTATTTCCCAAATAAAGCCAATTTGCTTTATATACACAAGATTAAATCAGCTGCCATCAAAATCAAAGATAGAACTTTAATTTTCATTTTTCTTCCCATTAAGCCTGATAATGAATATTGAATGTTTACATGAAGTGAAGCAAAACAATGTTAAAACAAAAATTAATGTCTCAAGATATTGAGAGAATAATTTTTTTCTTGTAGGCAAATCTCTGCACTCAAAATATCCACATGAAGTAGAATTCTTGTTTTATTTTTATTATACTCATTAATTTTTTAGGTAAAAATAATAGAAAGTCCTGCATCCACTGAGAAAACACACTTACTATTTTTAGATTATTGATAGTCTTCTAAAGATCATCTGCTTTTACAGTATTTTAGAAAAACTTGGAAGAATGCAATTTTGAAGAGCCTTTTTAAAGATTTACTTCATCATAGCTTTAAGATAAAAAATTATTTTAACATGATAAAGAAACTTTCAATTCTTTATGCAAGAGGTTTCCAGACTTTTTTCTTCGATATATTTGAGTGAGTGTGTGTATGTGTGTGTGTAATATAAATGCATGTTGAAATATATTTAAAGGTTCTCTGGTTTTTTGAGTAGAGGGAGATTGGGAACCCCACTTGCCTCTTCTTCTGTTACCTGAAGAGTGTAGAATGTAGCTGACAATGACCAGTTTAATATTACAGTGTTCTATTTTATAACAGACTTAGACATAAGTGCATAAACAGTGATGAAATGAAGACTGGATATTTTTTATTTTCAAAACTAAGATTAATTAATGTTAAGGATATAAGTCATCCCTTCTCTTCATTAGTATCTAAAATTAGTAACATGTCCCCCAATTATTAATTCTAAGACATCTTGCCATCAATGATTCATCAGATTTCTATTAATATTTCTCTGTAAAATGTTTGAGTTCTTTAACAGGATGTCCTTGGGATTCAATAGTCATCTGACCTAGGCCTACAACTACCAAAAATAGCTTTTTAGATAATCAAAGACCTTAACTGAGTTATTTTGTGAGAAATTGGGCATCTCTCTCCAGGTAATCAAAATACATAAACAGGTCATACATCGAGATATATATATACACAAAGAATTAACAACTTTTATATATTTCTATAGTATTGTCCTCTTTCAAAGGTTTGGATTTTTCCAGATCTGCCAGAAATAGCCAGGGGGTAGAATATTTTTGACCATTTTTGCCTCTGGGTACTCCCTATCACCCATTTAGCCAGTCCCCTTGCATCTAATTCTTTTTATTCCAAAATCCATTGGTAAAATTTATTTCCTATAATACGACTCAAAGTTTTTTGGCACGTCATACCAGAGATGAGTAGGCAGCTACATCCTGGCTGAATAACGACCCTGCTCATGGTGCAAACCTGAGGTGCCACCACCAGATTGTCAAATCAACTCATTAATTCAGAGATCTTGCCAGTGTCAACCTTTGCTAGTAATTTCAAGCAACAAAACAGCATATGTGAAGTAGAAACAGGTCTGAGACAACCTGTCTGATTCTTTAGGTACTTCCTTCTCACCTCAGACACATGTTCTCTGTCCCAGACTAATAATTACGCATTCTCAGTAAGGTTTGTGTGTCACCTCATATGGCAGAGATCATTTAGGTTATCAAACATCTCCATTTTATAAGAAGAAAGTTACAATGCTTGCATCACATTTTTCAGAGAGCCATGTGTCATAAATCCACAGATTGTGGTTTATATCCTGTTGGTAATACTAAACCATGGACACTATGCTATTGAAATATCCATACACAAAATTTTCTGCTTAGTAAATATCATCATAGCCAGGCGTTGCTTAATGACAGGGACATGTTCCGGGAAATGTGTTGTGAGAGCATCACAGAGTGTACTTACACAGACCTAGATGGCATAGCGTACTACACTCCTAGGTTATATGGTACTAATCTTATGGGACTGTCATCACGCATGCAGTCTGTCACTGATCAAAACGTTGTGATGTGGTGCATTACTGTAGTCTATTTAGTGGGTGATGCAATTGTCAACAGCATTAGAATGGGTCAGCTGCTTTCTTTCCTGGGGATATCTATTGGGATAGAAATGGATCACAGCACTGTTGCTTTAACTTTATTCTTCACTGGGTGAGCTACTATGTCTAATTTTAGGATGAAATACTTGCAGCACACTTATTCACACTTCTACATGGCATTCTCCAAAAAGCTTTATCAATATGAAAGGTAATATTTTGATCTCCATCTACCTGGCTCTTTAGGCTATCTCTAATAATGTTTTTACACTGTGCCTCCCAATTCCGTATGTCTAAAAGAAAATTCATTTTCACCTCAAAGAAAATTCTTCCACTATTATCTATTTGATCTATCCATTGCTTTTCATTCTGATAATTATTTTCTAGTCACTCAAAATCAAAATTACAGGATTATGAAATATACTTTACAGATGTACAGAATCAGAGCCTAATGTACTTCTGAGCTTAACTGGCAAATATATTTGAAGGTTTTCGCAATTTCAAAAGGGTTGATAATTTATACCTTTATTCTATTTGCATTGTCTGGAGAATATTAGTCATTTACAATGCCGTTTTCTTGCTACATATTATTATTGTCATTTTCTTATGATGATTCATTGCTGTTATACTATTAATTGATTTTTATTCCTATTTTCTATATGTGAATGAATTTATTTGCTTTTCTAGGAAGTTCAGATATTCTTTACTTCACACTGTGATGAAATTAATATCTTGCAGGCTTCATTTGGTACTGCAATTTATTTGATGTTTCATCTTCTCCCAATGATAATCTGCAGTTTTCTAATTTCAGTTAGATACCATTGTAATTGGAATACACAACTCATATTTAAATGTTAATGGAATGAAATTTCTATCATCCATATTTTAAGAGATTTAAAGATGTGCAGTCCACATACTCCAGGAAAAAAAAGAGTTTTTAAAAGATAAAAAATAAAACCAATCAGGACATTTCAACTGAAAAATTAAGTATTAACAAACAAACCAGTAATGAAAATGCTCAATCTTTATTTTTCTAGTGAATGTGAATTTGTAGAAAAATATGCTTAGTTGTAATAAATGTCAAGCAATACTAAAATCATGCATCAGAAGTTTATATATCTTATTTTTTTTTGCATTTGCTAGTTTTAACAGGTGTGTAGAATATCTTTGAATAGTAAAAAGTAAAATTTACTGTAATTTTAATTTGGCTTATTTGCTCTAAATGTTGTGACCTATTGATATGTTTACTGGATAACATCTAATTTCATTATTCCTAATGTGATATTATGATTTAATAAGAAATATATATTTGTCTTCATTCTGTCTCTGGCACAGAGCTCCTAAAACCCTTGCAATTTGCTAAGTGATAAGAGTGATAAAGGTGTTCTAATATTCATAACAAACTCCTTTCAACCACCCCTGAGTTTATACTTAAGATGACTTTTAGACCACATCTAAGGATGGGGGCTGGTTGCCAGGAGAACTAACCATGTGATTAGAGGTTTGGAACTTTCATTCCCTTCTGGAGAGGAGAGAGGAGCTGGAGGTTGAATCAGTTGCCAATGGTCAATGGTTTAATCAATCATGCCTATGTAATGAAGCCTCCATAAAATCCCAGTAGTACAGGGTTTGAAGAGACTCCTGGTTGGCAATCGCTTGAAGATTTGGGGAGAGTGGCACTCTAGAGCAGGACATGGAAGTGCCTCACCCTTTCCCCGTATCTTGCCCTATGCTTTTCTTCCATCTGTCTGCTCCTGAGTTATATCCTTCCATAATAAACCAGTAATCTACTAAGTAAATATTTCTCTGAATTCTGTGAGCTGCTCTAGCAAATTAATCAAACCTGAGGAGATGGGGGTTGGAACCTCTGATCTATAGAGGATAGGTCAAAAGCCCAAGTGACAACCTGGACTTGTGATTGGCATCTGAAGTAGGGGAGAGGGGGCACTCATGTCAATGCAAAATACCCAATAACCATCCTATAGATAAGAGATATAAGGTGAATTTTACTTGAGACAGGGTGAGGATTATAACCCCAGGAAGGCAGTTTCCATGAAAGAAGAAAGTGTTCTGGAGAAGTAAGGTTTTCAGTACAGTCTCATACCTTCCTAGAACAAAGAATATACATTAAACATGCCCAGGATACATATTCATCAAAGTTTCAAAGAGGTATTCAGTTGCAAATTAGCAGGTCAATATGACGCTGATGTTGGGAAAATGACTAATAAGGGTATTACTATAGGGCATAGGAGGGAAAGCATGCATTCTTATCTTAAAAGAGTGCATTCTTTAATCATTAAAGCAGATGTTCAATGTATGTTTGATAAGCCATAAATCAGGCTTCTTTTGTTCAAGCTGAATCAGTTTAGAACCAGAATAGTTAACTCATATACCTCAATATGTGAAAATGTCTTGTCACTTGTAAGTCTGAGCCCTTGACTTAAGAGATCTGATGCCATCTTCAGGCAGAGAGTGTCAGGATTGTGTTGAATTGTAGGACACTCAGTTGATGTCAGACAACTGCTTGGTGGTGTGGGGAACCCCCCCCATACACACCCACACTCACACTGGAATTGGTACTAGAATCATCTTACCTAAATAATAGAGCACTTTTCATTGCTGCTCTATAAAGGTGTGCACCATGATATCTCCAGAAAATACATTTTTCAGTGAGTTAATTTATCACACACCATGCTATTCTTAAATGAGTTTAACTAAAACAAAAATGACAATACTTATTTTCTCTTTGACCAATCTATCAATTGAAAGGAAAACTTTATAAGCAGTAAAACAAGGTAATCTGCTTTACTTAAAGCCACCTGATTGTAAATATTAATCACGTTTACAAAATGCATGGCAACAGATGTTGTCCACAGCAATATCTAGACTAGCGTTTGACTAAACAACTGGGCGCCAAAACCTAGCCAAGTAGACACACAATATCTATTGAAAGAAAAAAAAATATCTATTTTTTTTTCTACAGATATTTTTCTACAGATGTTCTCCCTCGTGACACAAGGCCTGTGCTTTCTTCATTCATCCATTCACTTACTCACTCAATTGATCAGGAAACATTTTCTGAGCATTGACTCTGTCCACAAGTATACTAAGGGAGAGGGCTAGGAAAGTTTTGAGAGGCACTACATAGCATTAGAGATTATCCCAATATTTATTATAGGACTTGATTCATGTGATAATGGAGGCCAAAAAGTCCTACAAACTGCCTTCTGCAAGCTGGAAAACCAGGAAAGCTGGTGGTATAATTCAGTTGGAATCTGAAGGCTGAGAACCAGGAGTGTTGATGTTCAAGGGCAGAAGATTGATGTCCCAGGTCAAGGAAAGAGCATATTTGTCCTTCTTTCACCTTTTGGTTTCATTCAGGTCCTCAGCAGATTAGACAATGCCCACCCTCATTGGCAAGCGTGATCTTCATTCAGTCTATGGAATCAAATGCTAACGTCTTCCACAAACACCCTCACAGACACACCCAGAAATAATATTTTACCAACTATCTGGGCGTACCACAGTGCAACTAAGTCAACACATAAAATTAACCATCACAGTGGAGGCCAAAATAGAAGGGACTTAAACAAATGAAAGAGTGAGGACTTCAATTGAGTCATCTCTTCTTCAGTGATCACTCTGAAAGATACTATACATAATAGAATGAAAGAGGAGGTTGCTGAATAAACTAGCTATCCTGATACAAAACCAAAGAAGGGGACTTCTAGAGAAACAAAATAAATACTATATTATGGTTAGTCTCACCCAATTTTATGATAGATATTGAAAGCCAAGTTTTACATTTACCATGATTGTAAATTCAGATCTTCAGAAGCAAGGAAATAAGAATATTAGAGTATTTTTGAAATATTAGTCTGACAGTGGTTTCCTGAACTGTAAGAACCTGACACTTGGGAGATCAATTAGAAGATCATTGCCTAATTTAAACATAAAAAGATGAAGATTGATACTAGTAAGGAAAACAAAAGTTTCAGAAATTTCAAAGCAATAAAATGTATATGTTAATGACTCTCCACTAAAAACCTGGTGAGAAAAATGTGATATTTAAAAATGACTTTGCTTTGGTAATGGCTAAATATCTGTCTCTCCTCTCTCAGCCTTAGAGAAGGGGAAAAAAAATTCTTCCTCAAACTTGGAAGAGGACATTTAAGAGAGAAGAAATTGGTCTACATTTTTAACTTAGAAATCTTTGTCAATTTAACAATATTGATTCTTCAAATCCATGAACATGGGATGCCTTTCATTTATTTATGTCTTTTTTGACTTCTTTCATCAATGTCTTGTGGATTTAGAGTAGAGATCTTTCACCTCCTTGCTTAAAATGACTCCTAAGTATTTTATTGTTTTTGATGCTATTGTAAATGGGATTTTTTTTCTTAATTTCTTTTTCAAATAACTCATTGTTAGTGTATAGAAACTCTACTGTTTTATGCCTTTTATTTTGTATCCTGCAACTTGCTCATTTTATTGATTAGATCAAACAGTTTTTTGGTGGAGTCTTTAGGATTTCCTATATATAAAATAATGCCATTTGCAAATAGAGACAATTTCACTTCTTCCTTTCCAGTTCTGATGCCTTTTATTTCTTTTTCTTGCCTGATTGTTCTGGCTAGGACTTCCAGTACTCCACTGAATAGGAGTGGTGAGAGTGGGCACCCTTGTCTTGTTCCTGATCTTAGAGGAAATGCTTTCAACCTTTCACCATTGAGTATGATGTTAGCCATGGGCTTGTCATATACGGTGTTTTTACTGTTGAGGTATGTTTCTTTTATACCTAATTTGTTAAGAGTTTTTATCGTGCATGGATGTTGAATTTTCTCAAATGCTTTTTCTGTGTTTTTTGAGGTGATATGATTTTTTTCTTTCATTTTATTAATGTGATGTATCACATTGATTGATTTGTGTATATTGAATCACCCTTGCATCCCCAGGAAAAATCCTACTTGATCATGGTGAATGATCCTTTTAAAGTGACTGAGTTTGGTTTGCTAGTATTTTATTGGGAATTTTTGCATCTATATTCATCAGGGATATTGGCCTGTACTTTTCTTTTCTGATAGCAAACTTTTCTGACTTTGGTTTCAAGGCAATTCTAGCCGCATAAAATGAGTTTGGAAGTGTTCCCTCCTCTTCAATTTTGTTGGAAGAGTTTGAAAAGGATTGGCATTAGTACTTTAAATGTTTGGTAAAATTCACTAGTGAGGCTATCTGGTCCTGAGCTTTTCTTCACTGGGATATTTTTGATTACTGATTCAATCTTCCTGCTAGTAATCGGTCTGTTCAGATTTTCTATTTCTTCCTGATTCAGTTTTGATAGGGTTGTGGATTGGAAGAATTAATATTGTTAAAATGTCCATACTACTCAAAGCTATCTACAGATTCAATGCAATCCCTATTAATATTCCAATGACACTTTTTTAGAGAAGTAGGAAAAAACAATCTTATGGCTTATATGGAATCACAAAAGACTCCAAATAGCCAAAGCAATCCCAAGAAAGAAGAATAAAGTGGGAGGCATCACACTTCTTGATTTCAAGCTATATTATAAACCTGTAGTAAACAAAACAGTATGGTACTTGCATAAAAACAGACACACAGACCAATGGAACAGAATTGACAGCCCCGAAATAAACCCAAGCATATGCATTCAACTAATATTTGACAAGGGAATCAAGAATACTCAGTGAAGAAAAGACAGTCTCTCCAATAGATCATGCTGAGAAAATTGCATATTCACACATAAAAGAATGAAACTAGAGCTAGACCCTTATCTTATACCACTCACAAAAATGAACTCAAACTGGATTAAAGACTTCAGTGTAAGACTTGAAACCATAAAACTCTTACAAGAAGACATAGGAGAAAAGCTCCTTGACATAAGTCTTGGCAATGATTTTTTGGATCTGACGCCTAGAGTCCAAGCAACAAAATCGAAAATAAACAAGTGGGACTACATCAAACTAAAAAGCTTCTGCACAGCAAAAGAAACCATCAAAAGAATGAAAAGACAACCTATGGAATGGGAAAAAATGTTTGCAAACCATAGACTGGTAAGGGGTTAATATCCAAAATACACAGGGAACTCGTATAACTCAATAGCAAAAAACCAAGTAATTTAATTAAAAATGGACAAAGAACCTGAATAAACATTTTTCCAGAGAAGATATATGAATGGCCAACAGGTATATGAAAAGATGCTCAATAGCACTAACCATCAGGGAAAAGCAAATCAAAACCACAATGAATTGTCACCTCAAGCCTGTTAGAATGGCTATCATCAAAAAGATAAGAGATAAATGCTGGTGAGGATGTGAAGAAAAGGAAACCCTTGTGCACTGTTGATGGAATTGTAAATTCATCCAGCCACTATAGAAAACAGTATAGAGGTTCCTCAAAAAGTTAACAATAGAACTACCATATAATCTAATGATTCCACTTCTTGGAATATATCTGAAGGAAACAAAAACACTATGTCAAAGAGCTATCTGAACCCCCATGTTCATAGCAGCATTATTCACAATAGTCAAGACATGGAAATAACCTAGGGTGCCGTCGACAGGCAAATGTAAAGAAATTGTGATATATACATATATATATATATATATATATATATATATATATACACACACATACATATATGTATATATATGATGGAATATTATTCAGCCATATAAAAGAGTTAATCCTGCCACTTTCAACAACATGGACAGACCTGGAGGGTATAATGCTAAGTGAAATAAGTCAAACAGAGAAAGACAAATACTGTATGATCTCAGTGGTATGTGGACTCTCAAACAAAACAAACTCATAGAAAAAGAGATCAGATTTATGATTGCCAGAAGTGGGCGTGGGGGAGCGGGAACTGGATGAAGGTGGTCGAAATACACAAACTTCTAGTAATAAGATAAATAAGTACTAGGGATATAATATACAACATGATGACTATAGATAGCACTGCTGTATGATATATAGGAACATTGTTGAGAGAGTAAATCTTAAGAGTTCCCATCATAAGGGAAAAAATATATGTATACGTATATTATATCTACATGAGGTGATGGATGTTAACTACACTTGTAATAATCACTTCACAATATAAGTCAAATCATTATATTATATACCCTAAATTTATACAATACTGTATGTCAATTACATCTCAATAAACCTGGGAGATAAAAAAGCATCCTAGGCATTTTATCATAGATATTGGTCAGACATCTTTTTTTTTTCAGATAACTTTGATTGCCATTAAGAAACAGCATTATATTGTATATGGATAAGACCGTGTGTTCTCTTACTGCGACCCCATATTCCTTTCGAAGTGAGTTAAAACACTGAACTTAAATATTTGGCTCCGTGGAGAACGTATTGTTCTGTGTAAGTAAAAATCATTTCATTTTCATTTTGTTACATTCAAAGATTATTACTGTTTAAATATTTACACAATGAAAAGTAGAAATGTGATCCCATTTGGGAAAAATAAGAATATTAGAGAAATTTCCCAGTACACTTTGCTTTCCCATGTCCCTACAAGCTTCTGAGGCCTCTGCTGGAGTTGATTCTTGCAAAAAACTTTGTATGTTTAAAAAAGCTTTAATTTGTTGAGACATGTTACTTCAAGCTTTGTATTTAAATATTGTACCATATATTCATTGTAGTTTTAATGCTATTTTCTCTAAACCCCATTAGGTTTGGTGTGAAAGTTGGGAGTTCTAAGTTGGTAAGAAAACACATTTTCAGGACTACATTAGAGCCCTTACCAGAGCTGCTTTCCTCACAGTGTCATTGGTAGTTATATGTATGAGATATTAATATCCACACGAAATTTACAATAGTAAATTTAAGTAGGGGAAAAAAACCCCAGCTAACTCTAAGGAATTTATAATCCAGATAGCACAGTATTGAAAAACATAGAATATCCTTGAATAGTTTTAAGTTTGGAATCAAGGATAGCTTCTTTGTAATATTCTCAGTTAGAAACAAAATTTAATTTTTCAAAAATGTCTCAAAACTGTGAATAAGTTTAAAATATATTCTTTCTTCCCAAATCTCAAACAGAGAAATTCAAAAATTTTCAATTGCCTGGTTGCTCTTATCTCTAGCCTGTTTCATGCATTTGCAATTTTAAAAATTTACAATAGATATGCAACTTTTAAAAGAGCTTTACACTGATTCAAAGCAAATGTAGCCAAAATACAATTTTTTTTCTGTAGTCATATAATTACTCTTGCTTAATTAGTGGCCTTTTACTTTATCGTCCTTGAATGTATTTTGTATGCCATCTCTTCAAACTCATCAGTACTGTTTAATATGGAAATAATAGGTGAGTCTCAGCATGTTGGACTGCCTCCAGGGAACATTGTCCTTTATTTCACTGTGTACTACAGCATGGCCTTTACTGTGCATTCACATGAAATGCACCTGGTAATTCTCCCAGGTTATAACATTCTACACCTGCAGTGAAGTTAGAGCCCTGCCGTGAAGAGAAGCAGCATATGTTTTCCACTCTCAACTTGGAAGAACAATTTCCTAACGACCGGTGCCAAAGATGCATCATGAACACATGGTTAAAATTGCTAACTGCGCTTTTAAGGAAAGCCAGAATACTGCACCTTTCTTTGAAAATTATTTAACTTATGCTTGATGAGACCTCTCAAAAATATTTTAGAACACAAATCCTTCTTTGTCTTTTTAGATTGTATGGCCGTGCAATCTAATCATGTAATTTATAATAGCCCATGTATCAATTTAATAATGAATTTAAATAAATTATTATGAGAAAGTAAAACTGTTTTTGATTTTCTCTGTATGTTGCATGTACTTAAGAATATTCCCTATGACTTGTGTAAAATTTTCTAGTGAGGATAATGGCCATACCCACACACAAACCAAATATGTAAAAAATAACATAATATTGGCTCATTAAGGTAATTTATTTCTGTGCATCACTCATGGATGCTGGTCTTATTCATTCAATAAGTATTTGTTGAGCAATTATTTTACATTAAGGACAGCTTTAACTGGTTGGGATATATCTGTGAACAAAAGAAAAAAATCTCCGTACTCACATAGTTTACATTCTAAGAGTGTGAGCCACACAAGAGAAGACCCATTAAATATAATAAATAACCTATGTATTTAGTATGTTTTAAAATTATGTCATAAAAAATCAAAAGGTAGAAAATTGTAAAGAGGATTATAAGTGCTTTTCTCAAGGATGTAATTTAAAAAGTTATTTAAGGCAAACATCACTGAGAAAGAACAATTTATGCAAAGATGTAAATGAAGTGATGGCTTTAACTATGCGGTATCCAGAGGAAAATGTATATTAGGCAGAGGGAAAAGCCAGGGCAAAGATCACGAGGTGGGAGAATGCCTGGCATATGTAAGGAGCAGGAAGGAAACCTGAGGGGAGAGAAGTAAGAGATGAAGTGAGAAGATGGGGTGAGGACCATTTTTGTCGATAGTTATGTGAAGAAAGGCAAGATAACTTAGGGCCTTCAAGACTTTGACTGAATTGATGATTTATTGGAGACTTAACCCAATTTCTGTTAAATAACACTACTATGTTGAGAATAAACCTTAAGTGGCAAGAGTGGAACCAAGCAGGTTAGTTGGAAGTGACTGCAATAATACAGGGGAAAGACAATAATGAGAGTTGGGTGATGGCAGTTGCAGCTGGGAAAGTAATGGAAGACTGGGTGTGTTTCAAAGAGAAGCTCATGGATTTCCAGATTAACTGGATATGGTGTTACTGTCTGTGAGAGAAAAAGAAAGATCACGGATGTCTCCAATTTTTTTTTTTTTTTTTAATTTTGGCTTGAGCAACTGGAAGGATGGTGTTGCCATCAACTGAGATGAAGGAAGACGCAAGGTGAAGGAGATCTTCTGGGAAATATTAGAAGTTCACTGATAAACATGTTGAGTTTGAGATGTCTATAAACATACCCAATGTTGGTAGGTGAATGGATAAGTCAGTCTGAACATGGAAGAAGTATGAACACATAAATTTGAGTGTATTCAAACTATAGGTGATGTAGCCAGGAAGGGATCACTTAAGGAATATGTGAAGAAAGAGAGAAAAAGATCAAATTCTGAGATCTGAGACACTCCACTATTTTGATATAGGAGCAATGAAAAGAGACTAACAATGAAGTCAACGGGATAGAGGCAAAGCCAGGGAAGTGAGGCCTCCTAGAAGCCATGTGAACACATCACGGAGAAATTAATGATCAAGTGTGTCAAATTTTTGAGACAGGTCAATGACAATTTGTAGAGAAAGTTTATCTTTGTTTTTGGTAATGTGAGTTTGAGACATAGTCACTAAATGGATGAGTTATTTAAACAGCAATAATTTTTGTACGTGCGATTTTATTCAGTACAACTTTGTTTAGTTTTCATTAATTTAACTGTCATACGAATCAATTAGACCAAAATAAATCAGTTCAGGTATAGACATTTAACAACCACATAATCAAAATTACAGTAAAATTTATGTTAAATTGCAAAATTTAATTATATTAAATTATACAAAATTATATTTAGAAAATAATAATTTGGATACAGTCAGGTGAATTATAGAATACTCAATTATATTACATTTATCTTTGACATTTATAATTGTCAAGGGTTTCCATAAAATACCCCTTATTTCTACCATCAAACACAGAATCTTCTGCATGCTGGCTCAACTATTTGACTAACTGTAATGCATACTTCATTAATAGGACTAAGTTTTTAAGTGTCTTCACTTCAACTTTTTTTTATGTTTTTGAAAAAACAAAAGCTTGAATAAAAGTAAAATACATATAACCCACAGTCAATACAGTTTAATTCTTTGAATTTTATAATATTTATTGAGAATCTATTGCGTGAAAATGTCTACATTAGTTTGTCCAGGATATACAAAAGTGAATTAAAAAAAAAAGGAAAAATAAATTTCATTGCCTCCTTCTTTGCCCATTACATGGTAATATGAAGGAGACTAATG
The DNA here is from genome assembly GCA_031878705.1 of Tapirus indicus. Classification (NCBI taxonomy): domain Eukaryota; kingdom Metazoa; phylum Chordata; class Mammalia; order Perissodactyla; family Tapiridae; genus Tapirus; species Tapirus indicus. Next base: position 132,448,239 of record CM062919.1, on the reverse strand, counting down.
AATAAGGAAGGGAGGAAGATACAAATGTCTTGTGTAAGATCAATATTTTTGTGACATTGGATATTTTCTTTTTGTTCTGGTTGCTCTCACCCTTTTAAAGATGTTTTCAAAATGTTGGACAAAAAGCTTTTTTTTTTGTATTAATGGTCTTTATCTTCATCACTGCTGCAAGATATAGGCAAATTTTAATGGTCCTGACAAACACATTACTTAGAAATTAAGTAAAAAAATTATCTTTCCAGGAAAGAGAAGCCAGCATGTATGAGGTGATAAATGAGATATTATTTATCTTACTACTCTATTTTCTCTGCTTACTCTGCATTTTCAGCTGTTCTATCTTTTAAATCTATAATATATTAAAAAAAACTTCTTAATGTTTTTTTCTCTCTATGCCAACCACGGTTTTGGTAAACAGATTATGTGAGTCAGTCCATAGGTTACCATATGCATTTATTGTTGTGACAAATGAATCTTTTGGAAAATTAATTGGTTGGTGTAAGTAACATGAGCAAGCATTGTTCTGATAAAAAGGTAAAGGTGCAATGTCTCTCACATAGAAAAACTGTCCTACAGAAAACAGCCCTGTATGTAAACATATAGGTACAAGAACAAGTATAAAAGGGTGTGGAGGAAAGGAAGAAAATGTCATTACTCCTTTACTAGTAATAATAGTTTTCCTCTGTTGATGGATATTATCTTTTCTAAAAAAGAATCACATTTGCTATCTCTCTCTCGTTCTATCTATCTATATATCACAACTATGTATATGATATATATACAGTTATATCATATGTATCATATCTCATATATATCATATCATATACCATATTTATATGTATGATATACATGATTATCTATATATACATATAATTATCATATCAGATATATAGATATAGATATATCAGTTTTGGTTTAGATTTCTTTCACTCCATTATATATGGAAAGCAATTTCTAAGGCAGTGAGTAATACAAATTATGGTGGTACAGTGTTATTAAAACTAAACCTTCATACTCTCAATAAATATGATTATGAATTACCTGTATTATTTAATTTAGTCATGATCCATCCCATTCTAACACCCAGTTAACTCTCACGAATTTTTTGTACAAAGAACTGACATTGATGGTTTATAAAAATAATAATAGACCAGTGTCATTTCTCGTTGCTTGTACTGGAAGTCATTTTATAGGTTAATTTATGAAGCATAAACAGAATGTCTTGTGTTTTTTGGTGTCCTTCTTCAAGGACACATATTATTCAGTCTAAGAAAATGTCTGGTTCTTTGGCACACATTTCTATACGTTTTATTTTATTCTCTTTTGTTTCCTGCATTATCCCCGGTATGGGAAGAACCATGCACTTGAGAGGCTGGAGGACATGTAGTAACAGTCTCTCATCCTCGCTTCTTCACCCATGTCTATGCACACACACACACACACACATACCAAACCTGAAATCACAAGACCATCCCAGCTTATTTACCCATGTCTCTGCACCCAAACACACACGAACACAAAGGCACATACACTCACAACAAACTTGAAATTTTAAGACCAGCAATACATGTATTACTTTTTCTGTAAAATAAATGCCATTCAGATAAAAACCATGGTCCCCATTTGCAAAACACATGACTGAAACTATGTATATAAAAGAATCACTGCTCAAACACAAATCATTACTCATTATGTAATGTGTATTTCAGATAAAGTTGCTTGGCTAATAAAAAACCATAAGTTTCCTAATGAAGGGCCTGTTAACTATCATACACATTTCTCTAACATGTTGTCTTGTTGATTGCTAAACAGTTTTGCTGCTGTACAACTGAGCCTGCATTACAGCGCTCTCCAGCCGTGAGAAGACTTTCTGAAAATTCTACTTCTCTATCATATACTAGCCCCTTCATATTAGGTGACCAAATATGTTCTTCCTTTCTCTCTGAATATGATAGCTCGTCCTCCCCTAGTGATTCTTAACAATTGTAATTAATTAATTTTATAAAAATAACCCCAAACTGACTTCCCTGAAACTTAACCAAGGCAGGGTGAAAGAACTATGTATTCATGTCTACATATGCTTTTCTCAAATGCTTTTCTTATTACCTCAAAAATATTTAATTTTCTTTTATTCCCAATTATACAGAAATGTCCACTGATACAGAATCATAGATAAATTTTTTTAATTATCCCAGTTTTCTCCCAATTTTACAACCATCACATCTCATATTATTCGCATCTCTATACTTTCTTCTCTGCAAAATTATTTCCAATGACTGACCACATTTCCTCTAAAAGGATTTGGAGGAAAACAGGGAGGTGATACTGCAGATTCAAGCTCTATTCATTTTTAAGCCCTGCTGTTAATGCATTTTGTGAAAGGGCAGGTTGCAAATGTGAACCCAGTATATTAATGCAAAGACTATTCATTTGGCAACACCATTCATGTGAAAAATGTGTAAGCAAAAGATACTGAGTGAGCCATTTACTCAGAAGGAAAAACTGTTACTAATGCTTCATTCATCATCTTGTTTAAACTTTCTGGCTTCAAATATATATTTATATTTTCTCTAATAATGGAGTATCTCTTACCAGTAAGATGTGCCTAGTTTAATGGGAAGAGAGACTGTTGACTCATGAATTGGAAAATACCACAAAACCTTTTAACTCAAATACCAATTACCTTTATCCAACTTCACCCCGACCTCAATCTTGCCCACTCTGGGCCTGTAGTATACTAGAGTCCGTGTCCTGCATGGCCGGAGAGTAAAGAATTGAAAGCTTTGTTGTAGTTTTTGAGAATCAGGAGTCATGGGGAGTTCTATGTACTGTGAGCAATCAGGATTTATGGAAATACCCATTAAAAATGAAATACTATTGAGATTACTGAGTTGGAGGAAACTTTAAATTATTCTACAAGTCTCTATTTTCATATTTTTTTTTCCTCTCTAAATTCATTAGAGTACATTCTGGCTAAATTTGTCTCTATCCTATTTTAAAGGTGCCATATTTGAATAAGATATTCATATAATTTTTCTCATCTTCATACTTATAATCTGATACATAAAAAGCACATATGTAGACATGTATTTATCATTCTTTTAAAATATTTATTGAGCACTAAGTGTATGTCAGACACTGTGGCTGGTGCTGGTGACAATGATGACTTATATATTTAGGTTCAGAAAAAATACCAGAACTTGTAGATTAAAAGGAGCCCTTGAACTCATCCAGCTGAAACACTTCATTTTATCATCAGGATAAAACAAAAGCCCTTTTATCACTTAAGGGACTTCAGACAAGAGGAATAGATTATTTTCTCTGTATTTAGAAAGCTATACTTCATTGGCCCTGAATTTGTACATAGCTATTAGCAACAGTTTTTAGTAGTGATCCTTATACACAATCCTCTTCCCAATCTGATTTTTTAAAGACATCATTATAAAATCTGCAATGCCTAGAATGAATTCTATATCTTAGTAGTTGAGTTGAGAATTAAGTGCTTACTTTTTTGTTTACTTTAAACAAAATTCCCACTAATTCTATCTCTATCTCAGCCCAGCCTGCCTCCAAAAGAAAAAGACCCCATTAAATCGAATATAAATATGAGGTTAGGGAATAGACTTACATAATTCTTCTCTGTCTTGATTGGTCCTATCTATCCATACGCTATTTCAAATTGATAATATTTTTATTCTCAGTACTACATGGTATACGTACAAAATATACAGTGGGTATGTGAAAATTAATATTCCCCTTATTTCTCACATGTGGACTGCCTTAAATTCAACAGGTTTTTCTTTGTTTTGAGCTATATACAGTAGCTGTAGGACACTTCTCAACACCTATAAAGTTGGTAGGAATTTACTCAGCCTATATATATATTAAAAGCACTATGTCTCCTGGAAGTGAATGGCAGTTACTGGAATAAGGACTAATAATGTTTATTTTAAAGATATTTACTCTCTTTTAGAAATTTTATTATATAATTTACATATGCTATCTCATTTAATAGGAATCAGATTGAAAATTTTACTCCCATTTTATAGATGAAGAAAATGAATATGTAAGAAGTTGATTATCTCTCCAATAAAATGAGGTTATCCTGATATTAGACATAGATCTGTGCTTCCTCAGAGATGTATAAATATTTGACTACATACTATATTTTATTTCAGGGCAGAAAATATTATTTCGACCAAATGAAAAATATTGCTGTAATAATCATTCTTAGTTGCAGGCAATCATCACCTAAGGACAGCTAACTAATTCAGAACATTTTTAAAAACCTATGGAAATATTTCAAAGTACATTTTGTCCATGAAAAGTACATTAATATTTTGGGTTTCTCAAGAACAGGGATTGATTCTGATTCCTGATATGATGGACTAAAAACCAACTGATGTGAGATCTCCTGTAAAACAAATGAAGAAATGAAAAAACATGCAGCTCGTGCAAAAGTCCTGGCAGGCGCACAAAGCAGAAAGACTCCGATGGAGGAGGCACACACACTGGGGAGAGACAGACGGGACAGTAAAGGAGACCCTGCATATCTCTGTGGGTTTTAATGTAGAGCTAGGAGCAATCCCTGTGGGATGTACAGTACCTATGGGGTACCCACAGACAAGTCCAGTCTTTCTGGCCTACCAAACCCAAAAGAGCATCTGCGTAACTATGAGCATTGACAAGATTGGAGATATATGAGAAGAGAAAGAGCTAAAGAGGGGATTTCCAAACTAGGAGGACACTCCACACTTTGCTTGAAGCTTGAACCACGGGCGAAACAGATTCAAATCAGCGAAGCTAAATAACGGAACTGGAACTGAACGGAGACCAGAGGTGCCGCTCAAGAAACAGTCTCCAATTATTTCCTGCTAAAATTAGGGGAAAATGCTGACTGAGAAGAATAACAGGACCCAGAATCCCCACAACTTAACCTTTTTATTGTCAAGGACACAATCAAAATTAACTGAAAGATGAAGAAACGAAAAATGTGACACAGTCTCAAGAGCAAAAAATGCTAATCGAGTCCAAAACTGAGATAAACGAGAGGTTGACACAAACAGACGATTGTCTTCAAGCACCTGTTGTAACTATCCTCAACTAAACAGGGTTTCAGCGAGTGCAAATCTCAGCAAAGAACTCTCAAGTCTCATCAGAGAAATAGAGACAAGAAAAAAGTCAAATGGACGTTCCTGGAGTAAAAAAATATTATTAATAAAATAAACAAAAAAGACTGAGATTGAATAAAAGATCAATGCCACCGTTGGGCTGTTATCCTTGCAGGAAAACATGTTTAGTTCACCTAACACTAAAATGCAAATGAAATGGTGGTTCAGCATGCTTTGGGAAGTATTTTAGACAAGATCACGCTCAGTGATCTTTTGTCAAAAGAAAGCTAACGTCAAAGTTTTCTCTTACTAATTTGAGTTTTGAAGACACTGAATAAAACAGGAGTGCTGTTAGAAAGGGTGAAAATGTTATTGAACAAGATTAAAGAGATAAGATGATGAAGCAGTTCCGTTCTCTCATTAGTTATATTTTAAAATTCAAGACGGAACGCATGCATATGAAGAATGTGCACTTATAATAAAAAATCAGGAAGCATCTCAATATCAGAAATCAAGAGTGAGGCTAAATCAGTTCACACCCGATGAGCATGCTTTAAACATAACAACAAAAAAGGAGATATAATTTATGGGATTTCAGAAGATGAATGATTCTTATTAGGTGAGAAGGTATGGGTATTTAAGCGGCCTGAAGAACTGCTAAGTTGTCTTAGAGGGAAAGAAAATTAGTGTCATCTTTGAAGACTAGTGCTTAGCAATATAGCTGCCAAATACAGAAGAATGCATTTAGCTTTTCTATATTTTGAAAATTATGATTCTAGTTTTGCTATTACCACTAATTGCAGGATGTCATATTTGTAGACATATTCTGAAGTACACATATTGTACACATATATGAAGTACACACATATTGTAAGTATATCATTAGTGTGATTTATTGTGACACTAGGTACTTATATGCCAGAAGGGATGAAGTCCCAGAACTTGGAGATATCTCTAGATCTGAAAGAAGGGACCTGGATTACCTAGTTCCTGCAGGGATTTTATTTACACACCAAAAATGACTTAGAGCTTTTATATTTCCAAGGAGCCCACCTCCTTCTCCTTTATAAGCAAAGAAAAGTTATTTTCCCTCAACCCTCATCTGTGGAATACTTGACAACTCATACCGCATATTGGGCATGGCTCTTTTTGCTTTACCCAGGAGTAAGCGCTGGGGCAAGGGGTACCGACACACTTATTTACTGTGAAGTAATTAATAATAAATCCATCTCTGATCCAGAATATCTCCTGTCCATATTAAAATTAATATGAATAATATTAATAAAGAAGTATATTAAAAGCCCAACACATAAGTATTGTCAAAATGCACGCCAGAAAAATGATGCCAAATTAACTTCCTTAACAAAATAACATGACAGCAGCTACACAGAATATTTTTAATTAAATTATATTCTAGTTAATTAATTATATATTTTAATTATTTATAAATATATTACATTAATAACAAGAAGATTTACCTAATTAAATTATATTTTATTTTAATTAGATTAACGTAGTGGAAAAAGATCATATTTATTGTATGTAGATTTAATATTATTTAATAGTGTAATAATTATTTAAAAAATAATATTTTACATTTATTTCACCATATTACATGAAGACCATCACATTTTAATTTTAGTCACCTTTCCTAAAATATAAAAAGAATTATGGTAGTAAAGAACTCCACGTTGATGCCATTTTGTTAAAAAATCACTTCATCTTTTCATTCGCATTACTGTTGCAATAGTGGGTAACTTTCGACCATTGTTACAATTCAGAGTAGAGCATTTTTTTCCTGATGGATTTGTGTTAATAACAAATAGTGTTAATTGTTCACTTAGTCTCCACCTACTTCTTTTTAACTCAGGTATATTTTAGATTTGTTGAAATTATTTTTTGTTTCATTAATGTCATTTAACTATGATTTATTAATGGCGTATACATATATATTTATTCTTAGATGTACACTATATTGCAGACAACTGGGAAAATGAGCTTTTTACATCATCCTTTAAAGCAGTCACAAGGGAAAAATGTATTTTGACTACAGTCAGAACAGTAGAATCCTTCTGGATCCCTTTCTTATCTATCCTACCCTGAGTTTTTCCTATTCATCCTCAAAGAATCTTGTCTTGTTTTCATTTAATTGGTCTATTTTTCTGAATCCCTCCTAATTTCTGGAGTTTTTATCTAACTTTTACTCTTTAGATTTCTTTCCAGCCAGGAAAACCAAAATCCTGACATCACTAGATTTTCTTGCATCCCACAGGACTTGAGTTAGTCCAGAAGAGCATCTGCATTTGAGCCATTTTCTTCTCCACCTAAAGTACCTGGATGCTCTCTTGACCTACTTCTCTCCAGCAATAGTACTGAGAGATATTCTCCAGAATTTTCCCTAATAATGTTCTCCTCTGTGCTGACTCCATGGACTGTAGTGAGAATCACACGCACTACACTGAGCAGAGTGTACTAGTATACCCTCTATCACTATCATTTTTGTCTACTACTGTATTGCTATATTGCTAGCCTATTCATTTTTTTTAAGGTAACTACAATAGGTTTTGAATAGGAGAAATTTTGTTACTTGATTTTATCCACATTTTTATCCCAAATGAGTCACTAGAGAGTTTTTTGGTTTGGTTGGTTGTGTTTTTTGTTGTTGGTTTTGTTTTTCTAATTTGATCAATTTTTCTTCTGTGGCTGAAAGTTCTCAGGGTTTTATTATTTTTGTCGTTTTCTTTCTCTTTACCTTTTCTTCTTTTTGTCTGTTCGGGTCCAAGTCTACATCCTCTACATTCCCCCAACTCCTCACAAAACAATATAGAATAAGTTCTAGTACCTGTTCACTTGATGGTCTTATATCTATGAGGTGTGGGTCAACAGGAGGAAAAAAAGAAAAAAGAAAGAAACCCTTCTAAGATTTTTATCCTGTCTTCTATTCCCCTACCTCACAAAACCATAGAAATAAAATCCAAGTGTGCATTATCAGAGAATTGTTTTGTGTAACAGTGGCTTTTGTCTTCCAAATTTCCAGATGTCTCTCTGGTCCAGGTTATCTCTTCTCAGTTTGGCTTGACTACACTTCCTTTTTATTTTTCCTCTTCTTTTTTTCACTGTTTTCTCCTTTCAAAGAAATTGTGTGTGTGCGCACGCATGCGTATGTGTGTGTGTTTCTACTTATTCAGCCTTTTTTCCCAGATGAGAGGCTTAGAATAACATAGTCCCCCATCACATGAATAAGAAGTGAAAGCTAGGATTATTTTCAATGTTAACTTTCAGAAGGCTGGAAGAAAATTGTGAATTACTGTAGAGACAGACAGGGGTGGGCAAATCAGCTTAAATTTGTAGATTAGGCCACAGAAAGAAATAGAAATAGGCTATTAAAGAGAAGAGTCGACACAATGAGGGAGTGGGGATCTAGAGGGCTGGCTAATCAAGCAATCCAGGGCTGTAAAGTTACATAGCATTGCAACCTGAATATAAATGTGACTGACTTTTTGACTGACTGACTAATATATCCCTTAATTAGTTATACCTACAGGCCTAGGCTGTGTATACATATCTAGAATTCTGTCTATGGATCATCAAAATAGTGTGAAACACTTTTTTTACTTTTTACATCACAAAGATGGCATGTCTTACTAGCAGCCTCCTACATGTAGTAAAAGAAGAAACAGACTGTGTTAAGAATGTGTTTGAATATAAATATTTGTGTCTGATATTATCCTAAAGTACATAAGGCAATTAAAATATTTATGCCGTTGTATATATAATTTATTTAATGAAAATCAATACAAAATCTGTTGAGAAAACAATCTATCCGCTAAAGGAGCTGTTGAAAAGCCAGGGTGGGAGCAGTGGCACGGTAATGTCTTATAGTTTGGAGTGTAACTGTGGCTTTGAGTCCTGAGTCTACCATTTATTTGCTTCATGACCTTGGGTATATGACCTATATCATTATTTTCTTTGTGTGTGTTTGGAATAGGACAATGCAAGCTTACTTCTTGACAGAGATACTAGGATATGAGAATGCTTCTAGCACCCTCTTTTAAATTTTGGATGCTCTGCATGTTTCCCTAAGAAAACCTTGCCTTGCTATGTGACACATGCCTATCTGACGTGAAGACTTACTGAGGGCTCCAGAGTCACTCTGCATATAAAATATCAATAAGTTTATTATTTTCATGGTAGGCATTAAATGTTGAGCCAAGTACTTTAAAAATGGCAACTGTTATCACTGTAATGCATTGAACCCTCCTTATATGGTGCTCATCTCTTTACATAGCAATATTAAGCAGGTGTTTCAGAAAGTCTTTTATTTTGCCTTGAGATCCTGCCAAGTCTTTCTAAATGCAAAAGGCTTTCTATGAGCAAAGTATTTTCTTAGTTCATTGGAGAATATTAAGGAAAGTTACTTGTCTCTGTTCCATATTGTCATCAGAGTTTTGGTAGACAATGGAACTGGCACTCACTTCCTTTAAGGATGTCATGTAGGTATGGTCGTGAGGTCCCACTATACTACATACCATAGGTATGTAGCGCCACACAACAGTCCTGGCCAGAAATTCAATATTATTCAGATGTGGGCTTTATTTAGTAGTTTATTACTGGTTAAGTGTTCTTATCAGCAATTCCTCTTGCTTATGGCTTCTCATATTGCTCTTAGAGGAGCAATGTGTTACTGAAAGTTGGCCTGGTATAACAAAAAACAGCAAGGTCTTTTAAGTCAAACATTCTTTGTTTCAAATACCCAGATGCTGCAAGAACTAGTTGTACAATAACAGACCCTTAATTTCTTTCTCTGTAGAATGGTGGGGATGATAATCTATCTTGCAATGTTGATGTGAAAGTTCAAATAAATGTACTAAATAATTGTTATATAGTAGACATTCAGTAAAAAAATAGCTATTGTTAATCTCTCCTTGTACCAACACAGAGATTTAAGAGCTTGATAACGCAGAGTCAATGTGTTCAAACAGTGTGCAAGAATGCCCTGGGAAGCAAAGATAGTTTTCATTGAAACACAATGACATTTGATGTCCACTGTATAGAAACAAACTCGGGGTTACTCACATTTTCAATATTAAATTGGGCCGTTACTTCCGATGATGTTATATCTTTGCAAAACTGAGTTTCTAATGGTTGCACATTTTTCCACACATTTTTCTAAAAATCCATACATTATTTTGTAAAGGCCTTATGTTTATTATTATCAGACAATATTTCAATGCAAAATGTAAGATGTTTAGAGTTAGTAGACAAAAATTCACACCTTAAATCAACATCTTGATCTCAGTTTTTTAGATGGTTTTCAATCAGATGTGGTTAAATTTATCCTTATTTTTATACAATGTCATTACTGGGAAAAGCACAAACAAATTGCAGGAAAATATGTTTTGCTTTTTGGAGGGTGGCGGGGAGTGTTTGCTTATCTGTTTTAGCATTACTGGCATTTTCTTTCACAGAATTCTTTGCAGACTCTTCGTAAGCCATTTTTTTTAGATGAACTATCAGTAAAATTAACCTGCAGAATAAAAGTTGCAATATATAATCACATACTAAACTTGAATAAAATATGAGGATGCTGTTGGTACCCTTTTCTGTGTTTGGGGTGATCTGCTACACTTCCCTTAGAAAACCTTGCCTGTGTTATGTCATACATGCCTGTCCGACAGGCAGACCTAGAGAGGGCTCCAGAGTCAATCTGAATATGAAATATTAGCAAAGTTTCATAGTAGGCATCATTTATTATTTTAGATGAAGTCTGTATACATAAATGTTATGGTTTTCCTTCCATAACACTATCATCTGGGCAGATATCCTACTCTGGTAGACGCTGCTAGAATGCATAGTAACATTCCCTTTGAGTTTTCTAGTGAAAACTTATACATTCAGTCGGTCAAAAAAAAAAAAATTCATGGGCTGGCCTGGTGGCATAGTGGTTAAGTTTGCACACTCTGCTTCAGCAGCCCGGGGTTCATGGGTTTGGATCCTAGGTGTGGACCAACACTACCCATCAAGCCATGCTGTAGCAGTGACTCACATACAAAATAGAGGAAGATTGGCACAGATGTTAGTTCAGGGTGAATCTTCCTCAGGAAAAAAAAATTCAGAGGCTCTTTCCATTAGAAAGTAACTCTATTTAATACCTCCAGTCATTACAGTCCTTTTCCCTTTGTTATGTTCTAGAAAGGACACAATTAAAGTAACATTTTTCAGGTAAAAAAAGAAAGCTGCCTTTCCTGGCACTTAAGGAGAAAAATCTTTTTGCTACTTTTTGACAAAATCTGAGTTATCTAGTTGCATGAAAATGTTTTCAAATTCTTCTTCACATATTTTCTATAAGACAAAGAGACACATAGGTGAATTTACTTTCAAAACTTGGAGGGGCTGATATCCTGAAATTGCCTATATATGCAAACAAGGTTTCTCCAGAAATATTAGTAATTTATGAGGCAGAGAAAGTATGTGATATGCTTGTAATATAATCGACTAAATGAAACTTCTTCAGTGCTGTCAATCAAATAAAATTGTGTATGCATTTCATAATTATAATTGTCTAGTTTTTGTAAAATGCAGCTTTAATAGCATTTATAATTAGCAATAGTTCGTTAGCATGATGGAGCTGATCAGAAAAAAAATTAGTGAAATCCACTACGTAAAATATATAGAGAGATATATCTTATTTGGGCTACTTCATATGTTAAAGGAGTTAAAAAAGACCTGACATCATCAATATTTTATCAGGAATAAACAAATAATAATTAGCTAGTACATTAGACTACCTATGAGCAAAAAAAACCCCATTTTCTTAAAACAATTACTGAAAACTGATGTTTCCTTCATTTCTAGGATATTAGTTTGCTAGGGCTACCAAAACACAGTACCACAAACTGGGTGGCTTACACAACAGAAATGTATTGTCTTACAGTTCTGAAGGCCAGAAGTCCAGATCAGGGTGTTGGCAGGGTTGGTTTTGTCTGCCGGCTGTGAGACACAATCTGTTCCATGCTTGTCATTTAACTTCTAGTCTTTTGCTGGCAATCGTAGGTATTCCCTGGTTTGTAGAAGCATCATCCCAAACTCTGCCTTTATTTTCACATGGCATTCTCCCTGTGCTTTTGTGTCCTCATTTTCCTTTTTACAAGGACATCAGTTTTTGGATGAGGGCCCGCCCTCATGACCTCACCGTAACGCATTATGTCTTTGACAACCTTGTTTTCAAATAAGGTCACATCCTGAGGTACTGGGGTCCAAATTCAGCACATGAATTGGAGGGGGAGGCACAATTCAATCCATAATATCTAGTAATCTAATTTATGATTAAGCATTATTTTTATTTTACAAGTTATATAATCCAGTCCTACACTGAAATCGTATATATACATATATAATATATTTCTGTATCGGTAGAAAAGAACTACATTTACCTCATCTTCCTGAAGTTTACATAATTCATTGTGGATATCAGCTAGTATATTTAACTACTAATCTATTGATGGAAAATCAGGTTGTGATCAAACGTTTTTATTCACAGAAAAAGATGTATTAATTTTACTTTTTTAATAATAAATTCTAAAACTGAAAAATGAAATTTCAGAATAAATTCTATGTAGTATAAGAGGACTTTTGAAGATTGATATTTGCCAATATTTTTGCTCCAGTAAATGTTTCTAAATTTACATTCCAAGAAATAGTGTTAGCAAGCCTGTATATTCTATAGTTATAATTGACTAGTATCAAACTTTTAAACTTGTGTTTCCTATTGAAACAATAAATAATTCTCTTGATGAATATGATTCTTCTGCTTCTAGAATCATGAGGGAATATGAGGTCTGAGGGATCCTCCATCTCCAAGACCAGCCTCACATAGGACACGCTCTGAAAAGTTGCTGGTCTCAGCAAAAGAAGGCGAGATTGCCAGAGAACCGCCCTCCCCACCCTGAAACAAATAGATGAACAAACAAAAACAAGCAATAAAGACTGAGCATGAGGCAGAAGGGGCTTGAGTAGCCCTAACTAGAGCCCTGAGTCACTCTAACCTATGCAAAAGCAGGACCCTCCCCACCTGCCAACAGTCTCAGCAGCAGAAGAGACAAGTTCTCTACGAAGAAATCATGTACAAAATAGGCAAGAAGGAGTCTCATAAATAAAAATGAAACATTACTTCATAAAGGAAGATTGTCAAATGTATAAGAAGGCTAGTCACTAGCGGAATTCAGTAAAAAATATCTATCATCTATTTGTTAATTTTAAATGTTTCTAATTTTATATAACTTCAGACTTAGACAAAATGTGCAAATATGCCACAAGAAATTCTCTTATACCATTCACTCAGATTACCCAAATATTAAAAGCTAAACACATTTCCTTCTTCTACCTCTCTCTCTCTCCCAACTTGACTCAATTAAATCATACTTCTACAAGTACATGCTTCTAATGTGTTAGTATTCTTCTAATATGTACTTCATGTTTGAACAACAGAGCAGTATGTAATAAACACATTCAGTAAATCTTATTGCTTAGGTTACATATATTAATTTGATGTAACATGTAAGATCCTGACTATCATAATACATTGATATCATTTTTTATTCTTACCTAATGTAATCTAATTTGTGCAAGTACATCATTTAACAGGAGTTTCTTAATGGATTGTTTTCCTTTATAATTCAATCACATAAAATAATTCACAAAGAATTTCTAATAAATGAAGTTGCATATTATGGTTACAAAGCTTAAAATTAATTAAAACTACAGTGTGTTTAATGTTACACATAAGCTATGGGAGGAAAAGATGTTTATCCATTTATGATATGAAGAATTTGCTTTCCTTTTTGTGTTATTTTATTCTAGAAGACTTTTATAAAATTCAACCCTGAAAATTATGGTCTGTGAAATCATATATTATAGTTTAATGATCCCAAATTAGTGATAACCCTTTTTGCATTTAAATTACTTTTATCTATGCACATATTTCAAAAATATCATATATTCAAATGCATATAAACACATAGACTATATGCAATAAAATATTCCTAATTTTATACACTGGGAAAGATATATATATATGCACACACATAACAATGCCGAGGAGACACCTAGAGAATTAAAATCTTGAATGTTGATTTTAACTTTTAAATTTGCTTTGAAATCAGTAAGATGCATAAAGAGACGTAAATGTGTCACCAACCCTTTTGGTTCAAGTCTAAGCAAAATATGTATTCTTCCTTTTGAAGACATATTCAGACTTAACAAATAATTAAAAATAAAGATTGTATTGGTAAATAGAGATTTAAGCAAAAAAGAGTTTATTAATATTTATTCCCCTGAAAGATGTCTATCATCTGTAATTAATTCTAGACTACGTGTTTCCATTATATTTAAAAAACAATTACTTTTGTATTTGAAGTTCTTATTTCTTTCTCAATTGTGATATAAATATTCCTACCTCCTCAAGTCAGCTGGCGAATATATTGTCCTCTCTATATGCGTATTGATCAGTATATTCTTGGTCCTTTTAAAGTCTATAAATGTTTATTAAAGTCTATTACTTAACACCTTCAGGGAGCTCTGGGTAACACCCTGTGAGCAAACATGCTAATTTTTCCCCAGTGAAACATACATGTTCACATTAAAACTACAAAATAAAGATTATTGATAGCCTCACAACCATTCTGATTATATTGTGCCACTAAATTAGGTTCAGGAAATGACCTCCCCTCCCCCCACCCAACCTAATGTATTTGAAAAAAGTTTTTTGGTTTTCAGAAGTTTTTAGAATCCAAAACTTTGGATAAGGAATATTGAACATATTATCACAACAAAGTGCAATTTAGGAAAGACTTTATAGATTAAGTGATATTTCAGAAGGACAGAAAGTGTTTTGAATATTGATAAGACAATATGAGATGAATCAGAAGCAACATAACATCCCTATGACAGGAAACTAGAGAAAATAGTAAGGTTGGAGGTTAGGGTTCAAGCTGGACAGTGTATTCTGTCTGATAATCATTAGGAATTTCCAGTGCAATTGCTTTCTCAAGCTTTGTTGATGAATAAACAAATTTTTCTAGACTGTTATCCTACTGTTATCTGATTTAATTAATTTTAAGCTTTGTAACCATAATATGCAACTTCATTTATTAGGAATTCTTTGTGAATTATTTTATGTGATGGATCTTACCACTGTCCTCTAACGTGAATTTTAAATAATTTGTAAACAATTTAATTCCACTTCTGGGGAAAAATTAGAAATCTACACATTTATTGTGTAATCTCATAATGATTTTTCAGCGATGCCTATTCTCATTATTAGGCAGTAGAGATAGGAATATTTAAAAAGTATAGAAATCAGCAGAGGCAAGAGTTTAAAAATGCTTTAAATAAAATAATTTATTTCACTCTCCACTACTTCCCTTGGGCAGATACTAAGGAAAGTGTTACTGACACATTTAACCTAGTAATTAAGTCATTTAAAATCAAAGGCAATGTTAATTTCACACCATTTCTATGCCAGAATTGCCATCATTTTCTGATTTTTTTCTCAGAATAGATTCAGTAATTTGATTTATAATTGTTCTGAATGTATTAAAAATTGCAATTTTTAATACATTCAGATACATTTAAATTTGTAAAGATAATTTCACATGCAGAGACTTTAGCATAATTTAAAAATAAAAATTATAGTTTGTTCATAAATCGACCATCAAATTAACGATTACTTCGGTAGTAGGAAGTTTACACTAGAGAGTTAATTTTCATATAAAAACCCTTTTGATTGGTATAAGTTAATTTTTGAAGTGTCTTTTTATCTGTGTTTCTATCTTCGTATGATACCTGACATATATTGGACACTCAACATATGCTGAATTAATGAATGTTGATTGTAACCTGCAGACTAATAGATTATAGACAATATATTGGTTTAGGAATCTGAACTTAAAGAGTAAACTTGTATAATTACAGTAAAAAGGCCAATTTCAACACATTAAGGTATTATTTAAAACCTCTCCTATTTTGGAGAATTTAATCTGATTTTGTCAAGTAGCTTTTTTTTTTCTCATAGATTAAGCCCTTGTAAAAAAACAAATACAGGGGCATGAATAACTCAATAATTCAGACATCTTGAAATATGTTAGAGCTTTTTATTTAAATAGAAAAGAATTATTTAGTAATCTCTTTCAAAACACAGATTAATGCTATAACTGTGACAAGTCTATTTACTAAGCTAGTATTCCTTTTACTGCTTTCCAAATAAACTTTATGGTAAAATCAATTAAAGTTAATAGAAATTTGAATTGAGAAAATAGGAAAGAGAGAAAAAGAAGTCTAACAATGAAATATTAGTTAAAAATGGCAGCAGGTTTTTCTGTTTAAAGAGGATGCAAATGACATCAATTTATTTCTCAAATTATTTAAGATCCAAGAGGGAAAATGTTAGTGTGCATAGTGATGACTAGTTGTTTATTCTTTAAGTGTGATTTGCACTTTAATTTGCCCTCCTAAGCAACTGAAGTCAACTGACCTGTAGTAGATTTTATTTTTTCTATCAAAAGTGTTCATTCACTCTTTTTGTCATTATGCACTTTTAACTTCATAGTACTGAGACTTCCTAGCGTCACTTAAGAATGTCTTTATAGTTTTAAATGGGCACAGTCATCTGCAAGTATAGTTGAGCCTGTAATCACAGAAAACAAATCAATGTAGTTGATCAGCCCATAGAAAATTCGAGGGAACAATAAAAGCTTTTATAAAGCTACAATTAGAGCATTGCATAATTAGGAAATGCATTTTGAATTCTCTTCTATGGCCTTTGAATCATTATAGTCAACAGTGATCACATCTGACAAATGTGTATTTTTTCATTCATTTTTTTTATATATACAACAGTAGAAATTTGGATTTTAATATTCTCAACCTATATAAATACTTAAGTTGATGGAGCTCTTTATAGACAACTATCTGTGATTATTTCTGTAAGAAGTGATTCAGAATAATGACATAATTTCACAAGTGAAATGAAACAAATTAATAGGCTGGGATTGAATTTTAGACATCAAGTAAGAGGCATGTGACCTATCTATAGCAAAACAGGGGTAAGTGGTTTAATGTATGTGATCCTCAGGGTTTACATGTACTGTAAATTTCCCCAAATGTCTTTATCATCTTGAAAGAAAACTGAGGGGAGAAGGTAGAGAGGCAGAGCAGGAGAAAGGGAGAGGGAGAAAAATTAATCACTGGAATCCTTAATCTTAGAATCAACTTCTTTTTGAGCTTAATAATGATGTACTCTATAAATTATTAGGTACCATTTCAGCAAATTCAATACCTACTTGGGTATTCCTTTATCAGAACACATTAATTGTCTCTGTACCTCCCATAATCAGAAATGTTATCATCTATCTATCTACATTGATCTATCTATCTGTCTATTCTAACTCCATGAATAAAATATAAAATTCACTTTTATTATATCATAATCTCACTTTGTATACTAGGAAATAAATAAGATACCACAAATACCACCGTTGAATTGTAGGAAGCGTTTTTCTTGATCTCCTCAATATAAGCCACCAGACAGCTCAGGGCTTGCCTAGAAAGGTCAAGATGACCTGCAATCATGGGCAAGACTTTTCAGGGTCAGAAAAGAGTCCAAACTGTGTCCCCACTCACTGTACCTCCCTCAATGTTCTGGCTTCTCGCAGTTCTTCTATGCCAATCATTTTCTCTTTTAAGAAGCTCCCCCGTTGATTGTATTCTTCATTATTTTTTATGTTTTTATTCTTGTTTCATTAATTCCTGCAGTTGGTTTACTCTCTTTGATTACCTGTAAGAGATTCTGCATGGTTTCATCGACCCTTGTCCCTTCTTTCTGATTTAACTTTGAAGAATTTGCTTGAAACAGGTGGATGTCAAAAATACGGCTTTTTATTTCCAAGTGGGTCAGCACTCCCTTTGACCTTTAAAACAAAAACCGCAGTTGAAAAGCATGTAAGTCATCAGATTTACACATTGTTCATCATAGTTTGCATTATAAACATCAATCCCGAGTCCAGGGTTCTGTGACTTAGTGATAAATTACTTCTCATCTGTGATTTCAATCTCAGGAGCCTTGGTTATCTCTGTACGAAAAATGTCAATCAAATTAGCTGATATCTAGGTCTTTTCCTGATCTATCTATCATTCTTTGACTCACCGTGCTTCTACATTATTACTTCTATACTCAGGGGCACTTAGATTTACTATTTATTTATTTAAATGGAGGTTAGCATTATTCTGGACCCTGTAATCTAGTGTCATTTCTCATGTAATTTTATTTTCCTTAGGTTAATTTACATATTGAATAATGAGATTTTGAACTATATATTTTAGTTTAAATTTTTAAACTGAACCTCACTGCTCTAGTTTATGAGTAGTAAAGTTTGTTAGCATACTATTTTTCATTTTCATCTTTTAATGTTTTGCTAGCATCTATCATACCATCATCCTAACTCTAACCCAATGTGTTAAATGGTTTGCTTGAAGATTACTTTCTTTTGGCTACTTAATGTATAGAAATACTCCCACAATTTTTCTGAAACTCCCATAGTATATAGCATGTCTTGGATATAAAAAATGAAGATATTTGTACTTTTGAGGGTTAAATTCTATCGTATTCAACTAAATTAATTTAGATTGTTGGAAGTAAATATTCATCTTTATTGATTTTATCCCAAATGAGCACACATGGTATTCTGGGTCAGTGACAGATTTATTATTTATTATCTCACAGGAAAAAATAAGTGTGTTGGTCTCCTTGGCCCTCTTGCTTACCCCTGACACGACATGATGAGAATCAACAGCAGTTTTTTCTTCAAAAGTATCCAGGCACTCCCATAGATAAGGGGCCAGGAAAATGTATTATCCTCTGCTTATCAGAGGAAGGAGGAAGCTGTCCCCTGCCCCACCTGAAAGAGTCTTCTTGGAAAAGTGCTGGGCCTGAGTCCTTACTCCAAACCTTCCTTGTGTAAATGAAATCTCTCTTCTCTAGTAGCCGGAAAGTTTGATGTGTCTCAACTTTTATGGCACAGAAACGTCTCACATTCTGTGGCTTCATCCCTTTTAGTGTATAAATACCTCGGGAGATAACTCTCCAGGCTGCTCCCAACTCAGCAGCTTAACCTACAGACATACTTTAGGCTGTCGCCATTTGGTTCTTTCAGAGATATAAGAGAAATTTTATATTTTCTTCAAAACAAAGCAATTCATTAGACAAATGTCTAAAAATCTAATTCTCATCATATGTGAAGAGTCTCAGAAGACTACGGCTTTTCCAGTAGCACTGAAAAATGCAGGGAAACTTATTCCCCTATATACATATAAATTCATATAGTTTCAGTGCAATGTTCAATCTGCAGATCAGCATTTGCTTTGCAAAAAATACTCCTGAAACATACCAGTATACAATATCTGGAGAGTTTGGCTGATCTAGGCTGGTTTTAGCTTATCTTTGTTGGATAACAACAGAGATTGGTTTTAGCTTATCATGTGTTTGCATTTTGGCTGGTTTCTCATCAGTTCTCTAACTCCTCCTGGAGCCAGCAGGTTAGCCTAGGCAGGTCCCTATCATGGCAATTGTAGAATCATAGGATAGCAAGCAAACACTCCCCAAATCATTTGCATTTTCAGCCTAAACTAGGAATTTGCGCGCCATCACTTTCACCTTGGTCTGCTAGCTAAAGCAATTTACATGGTTGATCCCAGCATCAAAGGCATAAGTACTGAAAAATCATCTGGCTCATTTCCTGGAAGTGAGTAAAAAGTAATATAGGAGATGGAGGCAGACAGAGAAAATGAAGGCTGTGTGCAAAAAGGACCAGTGTGTCATTTTTAAATTCTATTGCAGAGGAATTGTTCTCAGGGATAAAAAGTAAAGAGATGGTGTTGGCGGTGTGGGATAATAGTAGATCTACGATACTGATTACCTCTGACGTTTGTGTTACATGCACATAATACAGTCATGTGCCACATAACAACATTTCGGTTGACAGACTGCATATACGAGAGTGGTCCCATAAGATTAATACCATATAGTCTAAGTGTGTAGTAGGCTATACCATCTAGGGTTGAGTAAGTATCCTCTATGATGTTTGTACAATGATGAAACACATAAAGACGTATTTCTCAAAAGGTATCCTTGTCATTAAGCAACACATGACTGTATATAGGGTTATATCATTTATTGTTTTCAGACGTATTTAACATCAGACCCAAAATTTGGTGTTTTAAATGCACATTTGTTTTAAAGTGTAGAAAATTAAAAGAAAAGCATCATATTGGAGGATATTCATTCTCCACAAATGTGCAATGGCTAGACCATATATGAAAATAGAACTCTGACTCTCAACCTTTACAGCAACCAGTCCAGTAAGCCAAACCATAAGCTGTCTATGTAGCAATCAGCTCCAGAGAATCTGTACATGATCAATAACTGTCAGTTTCTCTCATTTTTGCCCTCCTCTACCCCCAACTTCAGCCTCCAACTCAGGACCAACCAATCAGAGAAAGCCAAATATGCTACACTAACCAATCACATAGGATGACCCACTTCTAGACAACCCACCTCCAGCTTCCCCATGCCAACAATTTCAAATCAGGGCACACCTGAAACCTTCCCTCTTTTCCACTATAAAACTTTCACAATCCCCTGTCTGCCTTTGAGTTTTTGTCAAATGCAAGTGATGGTAGCTGACTCCCTTACACCGTCTGAATAAATAGCCTTTGCTTATTCTCACGTGAGTGGTCTTCATTTATTTACACCACAACAAAAAATATATTATAGAGATATATAAAGAAGCAGTAAAATTTCTCCCTCTGAGGAAATTCAAATTTTAAAAATAATTTTGCAACTTTAAAAAACAATAGATGAAGATTATGCCTATATAGAATATGTTGGGAGTTGTAGATAGCAGGTTACTTTCTAATGTATTATTCAGAATAAGTCTTTCCTCTCATCATCAGACTTCACTGCAATTATACATTCTTGTGATTAAGTGGTTCTCTTAAATAGTTATAATACTGCTGTGACTTGGAAAATTTGATGTTTTCTTTACTCCCAAGTATTAAATTATTTATTGAGGATATCATCCCCAAATAGTACGGTTCATGGGATCTTTCTCTGGCATGTCTTAAAGTGTATTCCACATGAAATCAAGGATTTTCTCCAGGTTTTTCAGATTCTTTCAAAACTGTCAAGCTAGGACGCCACTAACCAAAAGCACAGAATAACTAGATTGGACTGAAAATGAACCATAAAATGTTATCTAGACCATTCTGTATCTTCTTAGGACAGATCATAAGTAAAGCATAAGGAAGAGGTGTGAACCTCTTGCATTTTTAAGGACTTCTGACAAGGTTTCATGACTTCCAGTCAGTTTAAGTAGTAATAGCTTTCACTAGCAGGAAATCATTTCTTGTGAAACTCTTCATGCTAGATGGAGGGATGATGACTTTGAGTCTGACACAGAAATAGAGATAGGATAGATATCTTTTTCTGCGCCATTGTATGCACTAACATTTGTGAAGTTAGGTGTTAACTATTCTTGTTTTTCTTTCCCATATTTAGGAATTTTACTTGCAAAAATTTTTTCCTTGGGTTATTATTTCTACTCTTTTAGTCTCCTTTAAAATTCATTGTTTCTGTGAATTTCTTGAATTTATAAGCCTTTAAGAGACACAGTGATTTATAAATAACTCATTAGAGGCTTACTAGAAATAGTTAGTCTGATGTTTTGCACTTCAATAGCATAATATTTTAGATTATTTCTGCATAACTTTTAAAAAATATAATTTGGTTAAAATATTTACTTGTGCAAAAGATACACATTTTTATTGAACATTTTTAACTATGTGTCCCTCTTGGAATCAAATTTAATACAAAACAGATATTTGTTTTCTATTAAATGTTATCTATACGACAAAGTATTTATATAGCTGTGCTTGAAAAAATAAATGATTGCTATTGCTGTTAACATTAACTCTACTGTTAAGTATTGACAGAAATTTCAGAATAAATCTTCACTAGCTATGAGCTATAATATCATCAAGATTCATCTGTTACAACATTAGGCGAAAAGGAAAGATGTTGGCAGCATGTAAAATTGGTCCATACACCCACTTATAGAATAGAAATGTGTGGTCTAATGGATGGCAAAGTATCATACCCCAGTAAAATTTGGGAATGCTGCTTATAGTCCCCACCTCACTAAATTAGAAACAAATTGTATTGAAGCCTCAGGAAGAAAAGTGAGCATATAACTAACGCCGAGTTCCTTCATTCCAGTGAAATTTTGGTAGACAGTATTGGAGTGGTCTAACTTACTGTCCTGTTCTTTCACCACTCTTCCTATTACAAAATGGATGAATGAAGCTACATACGGCATTGACCTCGTCTTCTTCTATGGCATTCCTGCAAACAAGTTATAAATTCTATGCTAGAACCCATTAAATGTTTATAAATATACGAAATGATCAGCCGTTTAAAGGGAAAGTCACTCTTTTATATATTAGCTGACAATTGCTTTTGATTTGCTGTATGATTTGGTAATCTTATAAGCTTAATATAGTAGATGAGATGATGAGGAACCTGAAAATTGTAAAGTGGCAAACCAAACAGGAATGAATATAATACTAGAGTATAGACATAATACTAAAAGGACAGGCTAGTAAAATTATGGATAATTTCCTAGCTTGGCAAATTGTGCCTTAGGAGACAATACTATAAAATATTTGGCCAGCAGACGTATGGTTATTTGAGTTCCTGGAAGTAGCTTAGAAATCCTCCTAGGAGGAAATTATTTCCAGTAAAGATAAGAAAGAAATAGTGAAAAATTGCTCCAGTTAGTGATTCATTCAGCAACTCTGGCAATAGTGCATAATCAGTGGGTTATATATGTGTATGGCTAAATAATGAAAGAAACTTGGGATACTAAGTTGGAGGGGAAAATAGGATAGAAGAGATATTATACTAAGAAGATTCTGGGAGAGAAAAAGCTATCCAATTTAAAAATTGAAGCAAATATGATAACAAGACTCAATAGTCCATCCATTAGAGTACTTCACTCTCAAATGGAATATAATAGATAAATCTAAGCAGAATATCCATTCTACTTAAATACATAAAACTTTTCACATAAATATACCTACTGCCACTAAATTGGGTACTGTGAGGCAGCCCGAATAGATTACAAAACAAACTTTAATTTTAACATCACATCTTGTTTTGGTCTTTGTTAGGAGATGGAACTTCCAGCTTGGCCAAGTGAGGGGTCTTACAAGACCTCTTTCCAACAAGTAGCCATTAAGCTGGAAAAAATAGACATTAGCAACCACTTTAGTGTTCTAGTATTTAACCAAAGGCATAAACCAAATTAAGAAGGACTTATGTTTGAAAAATTACTGAACTATGAGTAAGAACTGTGGGAATCTGTGGCACTTGGCCTGGGGCTGCTTACTTTTCCTTCCTTACACTTATGCTTACACTTGGTTAGCAGGAGGCTTATGCCAGGGTGGGAAAAACCAATAGAATGGGTAACTTCTCCGCTTTGGTTAAAAGGGACCCATTTCATTTAGAGCAATGAGCGATGCCAATGCCCAGCATCATTGTGAGTGCATGTGACTCCTCAGAGTCAACAAGGCCATGATGGGATAGAGCTCGTTCTATTAACCTGAGATTATGGTCAGGGTTAGGGAAAAAATATCTCTGGCTGTGACTTTGCATTTGTGCAATGGAAAAGAGAGAGGGCCCAACCTGTTGACAAACTCCTGGTATATGCTGTGGCTGTTCACATGTGCATAGAAGACTCTAAAGATCCCAGAAAGAAGTAATATCCAGTGATGACTTGAAAATGGTTTAAACATTGAATATGCTCCCCTATGTGAACACAGATCTATTGACAGAGTTGGAAGGATTATTGCCTGGATTATTTAAAAGCAACCTCTGTGTAGTCATTGGCTGATCACTAAGTTATATGGAAAAAAGAGAAAACCAGAGTAATGTTAGGCTTAAATATAAAAGCAAAAATTATTTAAAAATAAAATAAAGCTGAGCAGAGATATAAGCAACAGTCCACTGCAGGGGAAATTGAATTCACAGACATAGCTTAGGAAAATCATTTAAAAAAGGAACAAGAAAGAAACAAATACAATTAAATAAAGAAAAATAAACCAAAAAGAACAACAAAAGTAATCTTTGGAGGGGAATATCAGACTTGAGAGTTGACATTTTATCAAAATACTCAGTTTTCAACAAAAAATATTATGACGTGTGGAAATAAACAGGAAATCGTGATCCATACTTAGGAAAATAAGAACACTTTATAGAAACTATTTCTGTTCCCACAGAGATTTCAAATCAGCTATTCTAAATATATTCAAAGAAAAAGAAAATAAAGTCTAAAGAAATAAAGGAAAGTGTGGGAACAATAAATTAATAAATAGAGATTTGTTGGGTATTAAAAGAACCAAAGTGAAATTATGGAATATAAGATTATATTAACTAAAATAGAAAATTAAGTTTAATCAACTTCAGATTTGTGATGTTATAAAAATAATTGGTGAACTTGAATATAAATCAATAAAATTAACCAATTTAAAGAACAAAGAGAATAAAAAAAGTTTGAAGAAAAAAAATAAACAGAACCCCAGAGACCAGTGATACAGCATCAAATATCCTAACATACTTGCAATGGAGTCTCAAAAGGTGGGAAGAGGAGAAATAGGTAGAATTTTTTTTAATCCAAACCCTTCTAAATTTTATGAATATTTATTGATTGCCAATAAGCTTGTGAAAAGATGCTCAATATCATTAATCATTAAAGAAATAAAAATAAAACTACAATGAGATACCACTGTATACCTAGTAGAATGGTTGTAAAAAAAGACAGACAATACCAGGTCTTGGCAAGGATGTGAACAAACTTGAACCATCTTACACTGCTGAGGGGACTGTAACGTGGTACCACCATTTTGGGAAACAGTTTTTGAATTTCTTAAATGTTAAATATAAGCTTATCTTATGATCAAATATATATGCACTTTCAGACAGGTACACAAATGTTTAGAACAATATTATTGACAATAGCTAAACAGTGGAAACAAACCAAATGTCCATCAACTTGTGAATGGATAACAAAGTTTCATGTATGCATACAATAGAATACTATTCAGCAAATTAAAAGAAACCAGCTACTGATACATGGTATAACTTGGATGAATCTCAAAAACATTATGGTAAGTGAAAGAACTCAGATGCACTCAGTACACTTTGTATGATTCCATTTATACGAAACGGCTATCAAAGATAAATATATAGAGAAAGAAAGAAGACTAGTTGTTACCTAGGGTTAGGGGTAGAAGCAGAGATTAACTACAAATAAGCACAAGGGAACTTTTTGAGATGAGAAAATATTCAAAACTTGGATTGTTTTGATAGTTATGACAAATCTATAAATTTATTGAATTGTTGACTTATGATGGATGAACTTTATTTATTTGTTGTTTTTTTTTTGCAGGAAAAGATTGGCCTTGAGCTAACATCTGTTGCCAATCTTCCTCTTTTTATTTTTTTCCTCCGCAAAGCCCCAGTACATGGTTGTATGCCTAGTTGTAAGTCCTTCTAGTTCTTCTACATGAGCTGCTGCCACAGCATGGCAACTGAACAGAAGCTGACTCAGATGAACTTTATTTTATATAAATTATACCTCAGTATAACTGTTAAAAACTTGTGTGTTTATAGGAATGGTAGAGATTGGATCTTGTTATAGAATTTATATGGGTAAAACTTTTGTCTGATCAATAAAAATGGATTTGCTGTTTTCTTTAAAAGATATTTTTTTTAGACCAGTGGGCCCTTGTTTTTTCATAGGCTATGTTTCCTTTTGGAGCAACCGGATATTGGGACTAGGGTTGTTGAAGTGTATTATTGTGGTAACATCTTAATCATGGAGGGTCAGAAAATAGAGATTAAACTCTGTAGTAACAATTTCTTCAGTGCCAGGAGTAACAGGCTCTTGCCTTTGTCAAAGGAGAGAGAGATGGGAAGAATGATATGCAGTCAGAAGCTCCTGGGTAAGAGCCCCCAAAATCCTTGATTTCAGTATAAGGTAAAAATCACAACTTCAGAACTGTGAAAAGAAGCAAGCCTTTTCCACAGATTTCAATCTAGAGTAGCAGTATTTGGGTTGAAAATTTAGCACATGAATCCTGAATAAAGACTAGAGGAGGATGCCTGCAATATTGTTGGCACTTCCTGGTGTGCAGATGACATCGATTAGTAATGCAATCCAACTCACCACCAAGAAAGAAGTAAGAACTCAGTGGGTCCATGGTGGGGAAGAATGTAAGAAGTCTATTTTATTTTTCTTGTTTTGCCTCATGGGCTTAGCCAGCAGCAGTCCACAATAAAAGAATTAGCTAGATGGTACTTTCAAGATAATAGTTTAGAACTGGCTCCCAGAAGTTGGTTCATTTGGATACAGTGAAAGGACTAAATGCTGTGCATATGCTCATTTGGGAACAAAAACTCCTGGAGAGAGAGCTCTTCTCACGTCCTTTCTATATTTGAGTCCAAACTTCACACACCATCCAGTATAGTCAGAGTTTAGTATGGACTAAAGGAGATAATCATCACTGGGGCACAGAAAGGACTTAAAGGAATTAGGTTCCGGAGAAATGAGAGGGAAGTGAAGTGCTCCAAACAGCAGTTTCTCCACTGACTGGGGATGGGCACTGCTGCTGAGTGAGAAAACCTAAGCCGGAATAAGAGGCTAGAGGAGCCTCTGTTGGAAATCACTTTCTCTTATGGACACTGCCATTGACTGGAACATACCATTTGAATCCAAAGACTTTACAATACATTTCTCAAAGCTGTTTATTTGCTTTGACAATCTAATTCTAAATGATTAGGGACATGTATATACTACCTACTCTCTTTTATAAGAGGATAAAGAGTAAGAGTTTTAAAAGTACTAGATTAACTGGAATTTAATTTTAATACTTTAAATGCAGACCTGTGTGTCACTAGCAGAAAAATGTCTGGGAATATTTTCATACATATTCAGAACCGTGATATTTTCTATTTGCCTACTCTTTGGTATAAGGTTACTGTTTCCATAAGTCAAATTTTTATAAACACGTAAAACACATTTATTTTTTATAAATTTTCTTCACCATCAGCATATTACATCTTGTTTTTTACAGTGTGAGGGTTAATGGCATAGAGTTTGCCATCAAGATGCTTGTGTGTAAAAGTTAAATCTCATGGTTGCCAGAGGTGGGAGATGGGGTTAGGTGAAATGGGTGAAGGTGGTCAAAAGGTACAAACTTCCAGTTTTCAAATAGGTAAGTCCTGGGATGTAATGCACATCATGATGACTATAGTTGATAATACTGTATTATATACTTGAAAGCTGCTAAGAAAGTAGACCTTAAAAATCACAAGAAAAAATAATTTGTAACTATGTACAGTGATGGATAACTAGACTCAACGTGGTGATCCTTTTGTAATATATACATATATTGAATCATTATGTTGTACAATTAAAACTAATATAATGTTATATGTCAATTATATCTCAATAAAAATGTTAGACTCGATTAGCTGATTTAATCTGTGAAATTTACTTAATATCTCTGTAACTCTGTTTCATTCTCTGCTAAATGAAAATGATAAAATAAATAGTTATCTCCTAGAGTTGTTGTGAGGACTGAATAGGATAGTGTATTTATGTGCTTGGCACAGAGAGGTTAAATACTCGTCTATACATACTGCTAATAAGTGGTAATGTTCGGATAAGAACTCAGTTTGTCTTTCTCCAGATTATGTTGTCTCAAGAGATATACGACTTAAAAGCAAGTTATACACCATATGTACAGTTTGATGTTTCATCAAACAGATATAAGTGTAAATTCATGTGCCTTCTTTTATGGAAAAAGATAATGAAATGCATTAGAATGCCTGAGAATGATTCTTGGGACCAAAAACTATAGCAAACCATAGTTTATAAAAGTAGAACCTACTATTTGCCAGATCTGAAAATAAATGCCATATATTTTAATATTGTATACACATAAAATTCAAATTTTAAAAACATATTTTTGGGACATTGATACGATAATGTATCTGACATGAATGCTTGGAAAAATTTTGTCAGGCTGTCTTTTGAACTTACTTTTGAGACATACTCATCTTCCCAATAAGTGGTTTGAGGGTTCTGTTGGTATAAATTTTTAATCTTTATTTGGTGAAAATGAAAGATATTCAAAAGGACAAAGGCTAGGGGGGAGGAGGAATAAAGAGCAGTATTTGGGGACAGTGAACAGAGATGGGGATATAGCATAATTTTATATTTTGGGATATATGTATTAAAATAAAGAGATCAATTAATATTCCTACTTTTAACATTGATGTCAAAAATATGTTGTTGACAGAGAAAATAAATTATAAAATGTAACCTATAAGAAGGGTCTTTGTTGTGTTTGGTATTAACACACACTTTACTTCTAATTACATGAAGGTCTCTTTTACTTCTAACAGACTGGAGTGCATGGAAGATGACAAATTCACTGAAACAATAGCATTCAATGTTCTATGATTAGAGATGTACCATAGGAAAAATTTGAAACTTTGAAAAAAATATTTATATGATTATTTATTATATTAGTACAGAAAAAGCTAAGCTTGAGTGACATATAATTTCTAAGCTCTCAATATATTAATGAAATAATGGTTTATTTTGGGCCTGTCACTGTCTGATGGCTCTTCCACTGTGTGGCTAAGCCATCTAGTATACACACTCTTAAAGGTGGCCAAGTAGGAGGGAGAGACAACTGAATATCTCCCATGGATGGTTTTATGGCCCAGGCTTGGAAAGGATACATGTTACTTTCATCACCATTCCACTGTTCACAACATAGTCATGTGGCCATTGAACAGCAACGGAAGCTGAAACATGTATAACCTTGTATGACTATGAAGGAAAGGAGAAAGAATATTGGTGGGTGAGAGCATTTTCAGTCACATCCACCAAAAAAAATGTTTGGTTTTGAGAAATAGATATGCAAAAATAATTGAAAGTTCAACTATATACTTTACTTGAAATTTAAAATATAAATAGTTATGTCACATCAACATCTTGAGCTAAAAATTAATGTCAGAGATTCTTTAATAATAAAATCATGCTAATTCAGGGATACTCCTTCCTGCACAGATACGCAAAAAGCTCACATATTACCCTTGGATTCCTTCCTCAAAAATTTTTGGGAATTCCCTAGTGATATTTATAGCCCAACAAACTCATTCTACCATTTTCATGTCACTTTTTCCTACTACTGGGGCACAGAATCTGTGGCTGCTTCTGAATTATTTCTCTTCTATCCTTCTTGTATGTCGTAATTCCCTTCTGTAAGTCTTGCACTCAATACTAATTTGGTTTCTTCATAGAGCAATTCTCTTTCTAGAAAACTCATCAAAAGTCTATAAAAGTGCAGACTAGTGCTTAACAAAGATGTACTGGAAGCTGGAAGGATACAAGAAGCAAAATGCTGAGGGTAATCTAAATTGCCACTGGTGGTTCTAATTTCAAAATCCCATACTTATTCCCTGCTTAGCTACAGCAGGCCACAATCATGGGAAAGGAAAAGAACTCACTCTCAGGCCCACCCCCATGCCTCTTCACTTGGAACTCTTGTTCTCCAACTTTTCCTAGCTCTTGTTATAACACCGGAGAATGCCCTCACTTTACTTTGTTAAAGGTTGTTCTACGCTTCCTGAAACCAAAATAAAATAGGGGAATATAGCATATATAGTCCTCAAAAACTGATAAAAATGAACTGGCACAATTCTTTAAGAGAAAAAACAAACATCGTCAATAATTTGTAAGAGAAATTTGTCTCATGGCACGATTTACAAAATATATTGTGACATCCTAGACAATGTTTTTAATATTAGATCTCCAAAAGACTTTTAAATGACTATTTTTTGTTATTTTTATATTTATATAATTTTAAAATGACACACTTGTAAATGAAAATCAAATGAAAGATTTTCAAAGTTAATTGAAAGCGACTGTGATACAATACTCTATATTAAATAACGTGCATTTTTATATTGGCAAAGGTATTTTATTACTGTACAGGTTGTGAAATAATTTTTTCATTCACTGATATTCATAATAGATTTTAAAAAACTATTTATTTAATATGTAGCAATGTCCATAAAGAAAATCATGGCTCTTCTATACCTTTAATGAGAATAAAATATTGCTATTTCAAAATGTGAAATGTTTTCAACATAAATATAAGAAAATAGATTTGAAAAACAAGATTACTTTTATATTGGGAAATAATTTTATAAATAGTTACAAAGTTAACAAAGTAACAGATTATATCAACATGAGAATCAAAATCCTATGGAATATATCTCAAGAATCAAGTCTAATGTTAAAAATTGTTTCAATTGAATATTGGCATGTGCTTTGGAAATTCTGATGGAAAGCTGTCTGGTAAAGGTACCTAATGAATCAAATCATATTACATAGTATTTTTATAATAGCAGATTTTGCATGAGTAGTTGGCCTAACAACCACCTCAATCAACAATATTCAGAATATGGTGTAGTGAACAATATTGAAATGTTGTTAGAGCCACTGATCCAATGATACACTTAGAATCATTCTTTTATTGTTATTTAAAATGTAGCTCCATCAGGAAAATAAAAAGCTAGTTAAACTACATTTTGGGATAGAGATAATTTCTAAAGATATTTTACACATTTATTTTCAGAAAGGTAAAGTTACACAGTGATGTGCTTAGGTACTGTAGTCACTAGATTCTGTTAGTTTGATTGCAACTTAAGGGTTATGTCTTAAGTTTGACAAATCAGTTCTTTTCTTGAATACTTTTTATTCTCAATATATTCTCAGAAAGATTAAAAAAGTTGCTGTTCTGTTTTTAATACCTGACTTTATATTTTGAGTCTTACAGGGACCTTGTATACTTTATCAGATGAATCTTGTCATCTGACTTTTGAAACCCCAGAGGGCTGCTATTAATTAGCTGTTTATCCACATTATTACTGAATTTTCTCCTACTTAAATCACCATCTAAATTATATTCACCAAAATATAACTTAGAACTTAAATAAAAACAATATTTAATTTTCCCCTAAGAACTGATATAATTCTTCCTTTTGTTTAGTATTTAGGGTAAGAAATACCGAGTAAAAGAAATTCTGGGTTTTGCTTTTAATTCAGAGCTATTAATTTTATAGCATTTGATCAAAGTACCTAATCCCATCAAGACACAATTTATTTATCTAGAATTTATTAATAATAATATACATCTGCTGGAGCTATGGTGAGGGTTAAATTAGAAACTGTACACAATAGGGTTCTACAATTTCAAAGATCTATTCAAATATCAGTAATTATCACTTTTGTAATGATGTAAATGATTATGGTATGTATCAGGTGTCAGTGAATTGAAGTCCAATCTGGCTACCTGTTTTCATCAATAAAGTTTTATTGGAATGCAGTCATGCCCATTTGTTTACACATTGTCGATAGCTGCTTTCTCCCTCTAATTGCAGAGTTGAGTAGTTATGACAAAGACCAGATACATCTTGCAAAGTTGAAAATATTTACTCACCAGCCAATTGGCCAACCTCTGATTTGCGCTGTTGCTTACATAAATGTCTTACTTTTTGTCATCAGGATGGCTGTACCTAAAAATGTTTAAATTAAATAATAGTGTTTTGTAAAATACTGAGACTTCAAAAATTATATCCTATTTAAGAAAACTTTAACCATTACATGATCTATACATATGATGCTTTCATTACTCATGACATATGGTCCAAATATTGCTATGTTAATTAGCATGCATACTTTCTAAAACACATGGATATTTTTAAGTTTGGGAATATTTTTGTTAGTCTAAAAGAGGAGCATTGATATTTTTCTCTGGTCACACAAGCATGGAAGTGAGAAAGGATATAACTGTTAAAAGACATATGTATACATGCACACACATATATATGTATACATGTATATACATATGCATATATCACATATCACACACACACACACACACACACACACACACATATATATATATATATATATGATTCTTCCTGGATTTTTTTAAAACAAAGACTTTGATTTCTGAATTCATTTTATTAATATTATTCCATGACTGAATTGAGTTGTTAAAATTTTTGGAATCTTGCTATCATTCACCCCATGTACCATAGTCTTTTATAAAAATATAGTAAAGTCAGTTCTGCTATAGCACAAAATATGTGTTCTTATGCAAAATCATGCGATAAAACCGGAGGGCTTATGGGAAAATGTGGTTAGGGTCAAAACACTAAAAACCTTAGCAACACACATTTAAAAAAGACAGAAACTTAAAAACATTTTGACATGTGTTAAATGGTTAAGAAATGCATAAACACATGGGAAATAGACCTGAAATTTGCTTGTGGAAGAAGTGTTCCGGCTTGTGGATTATTGTAAAGTAATGGAAGGATAGTCATCTAAAATCTGATAGAATGTTGTACTAAAAGATGTGGATTGGTGTGACTTCTCACACATGTGGCTAACTATGGTAGTGAAAGATGTCTGAGGTGTGTGTGAATCCATTCAGCTGTGTGCAGTTTTCCACACTCACCTAACTTCCCACAGATGAAATAATGCATAAGCGATGTGAAATTTGCATTATGCTAACAACTGTTTCCTAATACATCAGTTGCCTTGGCACAAATGCGTGTTTATAAGCAAGTGTTACAGCCAAGCTTACTAGTCATGGAGACCATTTCTCAATCTTTCCTTCTTTGTCTATGCTAATAAATTACAATAAATTGTCTGGACATGTTCATTGTCTTTCATCCTTTCCTAAGCCTACAGTCTGGGAAAAATTCCAGGCCATAAACTCCCAGATTACTTTATCCAAATTCTTTACCTAGATACTATCCAGTAGCTAAATTATCTCCCAAGCAGAATAAATTCTTATGCCCTAAACCAACAAGAATGGGAATGACAAAATACTTGCCATAGTCACAGCTCTAGAGGATCTAAACTCTGAGGTCCCAATCTTTAGAACCAAACAAAATAAATATATAATGTTCTAATTTAATTGGTTTTTCTATATGATCACACATTATTTGAAATGGTTTGTTTATTTGGGATAATCGTATTTGGGATAATCACAAAGTGATGCAATTTATTAAAAATAATAATTATGCATTTAATTTATCACAAAAATAAATATGTTTACAAAACTTTATATACCTGAGAACTCAACTTACTATATCATTACCTTATATAACTCATACAAAGTTAGTTTTAAGAAAAAGCTCTTGCCCATACTGTGCCTTCGGTTATTCAGTCTAATACAAATAAACACCTAGAGTGCCTAGAAAATTTCTATCTCCCCACATTAGCCTCAAATTTGTTCTTCCCAAATAAAATTTGGATGATGAAATGAACTCTAAATCATCAAATGTAATGACTTTTACAGAAATACGTTTATCGCTCAAATCAGTACATATTTTCACTTCTACTTATTGTTAAGCACAAAAGGTCATTTGGAATACAAATTGTTCCGAGTTTCACTCGACTCAAAGCCTTTCCTTAGAAGGCTATCTTTTGCATTAAAGACAATATTAATGCATTTTCTGTTTAGGCTAAAAGGCCTGAAGAATCTGTTGGTACAATTATTAGAGAGTGGACCTTTAAAAACCCTGGCTCGAGAGAACTATCTGGATTCTCGGCATTCCATGCTCTGCATCATGCTTACCTTGTCACAACCATGACAACTTCTATTTATTGGAGAATCTTTGCAGGCACTTTAAATCTGAATCACAGGCTTGTGAATTTTCCTAAGGAAACACATACCATGTATGTCTTCTATTTCCAATTACTACCTACTCAAATAGGTTACTGTTGTGTTTTATTGTGCATGAAAGGCAAAGCCTATTCCTAAATATCCCTACACAGTTGGCCCTGGAATCCTCAGGTTTAGCGTCCGTGGATTCAACCAACCTCGAATTGAAAGGCCTAGGATGTTTGCATCTGTAATGAACATGTGCAGACTTTTTTTCTTGTCGTTACTCCCTAAACAACACAGTGTAACAACTATTTACATAGCATTTATGTTGTATTCCGTATTTTAGGTAATTTAAAGTATATGGGAGGATAGTGTATGTTATATGCAAATACTACGCCATTTTGTATAAGGGACTCGAGCATCGGCGGATTTTGGTATCTGTGGGAGGTTCTGGAACCAATGCCCTACAGATACAGAGGGGTGATTCTGTACCCAAAGATTTTATTTCAGGAGATAAGAATAAAGCATATTCAGTTACATGACAAGACATGGATACAAAAGTAATCAAATGACTTTTTGTTTTAGTCTATGCTCCAATTTTAAAATATTCATAGCAGCTTTTGCATCCAATGTATCTAAATAAGTTTTTTATTTCTACATACATATTATACATTATGATTAAAGATTTTAATGCTTCCATATGAGATATTTTTATTGTATTAAAATTAATATCAAATATTTAAATTGCTAAAAAATTATAGCTAACATAAAAAGCTACCAAAGTTTATCTCTCTAATATAAAGCTATAATTAGATATTCAATTATGCATACATTAAAATATTTTACGATCTTTCTGTAAATGAGAAAATAATTACTTTTTAAATTGTATTCTAAGATGTCTTTGCAAATTGTAATATTTACATTAGGGATTAAAATTAATTTTGTTCCAAATCATTTGACACATTACAAATTCACAGACGTGCATTTATCTAGCTATATACCTGATTGGAGAATTTATTATTACATACGTGTTACTTTTTTTAAACAAACTAAAAAATAAGATTTAGGGTCTACAGGGATATACTAACCACCTTCTAATAAAATTCAGGAGCATGGATTTGCATTTCAAGAGTTCTAAAGAATATCAAAATGTACATGTATTGCTTTGCTGAATAATATGAAGTGGTAAATAATTTGCTGTAATTTCAGACCCAATATAATCACTCAATATGCATAAGTCCCCAATATTTTATGAGTAGAAAATAAATTTAAAAATCACCATTATGACATTTGGGACAACAACTAATATTGATGTTGTTGTAAAACCCTGGTAATACTGATAGATTGTGACGTCAGAAGTATTCTCATCAGCTATATTCTTAGGGGTTGATACTCACATTAAATTAACGGTTAGGCCTCTTGAATATTAAGTGGCTTATCACCTATAACTTGGTGAATAGAGAGGTCAGTAGATAATTAGTTGTTTTTGAGTAAGCATACAATTTTAGTCCACACAGGGACACTTTTGAGAGAGTAAAAGATTACTATGGTAGACAACAGGTATAGCCTGGATATAATGTCTTCTTATTGAGATGCTTTCTGAGGAGTGCTGCACAAGAAGCCTCTTGAAGTCTCAAAAGCCAGAGTTCTCTGTGTCTTCAGAATTACCTTGGATGGTCGTCTGTAGTTATTACAATTTTTTGTTTCAAAAAATCTCCTTTTTCCCTATTTATTGAGATATAATTGACCAATAAAATTGTAATACATTTAAGTGTACAACTTGGAGAATTGATATCTGTATACATTATGAAATGATTACCACAATCAAGTTAATTAATATATCCATCACCTCATGTAGTTGTTTTTTCTGTTTTGGTGAGAATGCTTCAGATCTACTCTAACAAATTTCAAGTCTATAATACAGTATTATTAACTATAGTCACCATGCTGTATATTAGTTCCTCAGAACTTGATATCATTTTTTTTCATTCTGCTCAGCCACCTTCTGGATGAAATGAGATTAATGTTAGTTGTTAATGTAGCTGTTCGACAAACTGATCCTCATTATTGCCATTTAGTTGTGAGTCATTGAAATATTTTTTTTTCCAAAAGTTATTATGACTTAACCAGTCAGTTATCTTACATTTGGCCTCCATTTCCAGTTTCTAGCTAATTTTCTCTTCTAGGGTTGGTTTCTGTAATAATTATCACGGCCATTTAACAAAAAACTTTAATGCTTTTTATCTAACACAAGACTGATGGGAAAAACATACTCTCCCGTGGATTGCCCTTTATGTTATGCTCTCCTCCTAATTACTCATAATAAATTCTATCTTTGGGGAGATAAATTAGTGGATTTCTTGAATGAATCACTTCTCAGAAAATGAACACATTAGATTTCCCTGTACCTTATTTGATGGTAAAACTCATATTTAGTTGAGTTAAATTCAGACTTTTTAACACTTCATTTAAAGTTTATAAACGAATGTCTGTAGAAAGCATAACATATATTAGATTGCTTATATGACTCTGTGTGTGTGTGTGTGTGTGTGTGTGTGTATATATATATATAAAATCTTTCTCTTGAAACAAAACTAACATACAAAAGTGTGTAAATATACAGCTACATACATTGTGAAAGAGCGAACCACTATACAATGAAGAGAAAGAACTTTACCAATTCGCAGTCAGAATCTCTCTCCGAGTACTCATAAGAAACTCTTAATTGATTTCTAAACTGATCCATTAGCAATACTTTTTAATTTATCTTTATATAAATGGAATTGTAAAGGATGTTTTCCTTTAGCTTTTTTCTCTAAATACTGTTTCATCATTCATGTGTGTAATATAGTTTGTTTTTCCAATTGTGCTGTCTTGACCCAGTATTGAGGCTCTCGCTAGAGGTGGGTTAGCTCCTCTTCATGAGCAGCTAAGTCAACACCCCAACCAATTCCCTTAACAGGCTTTCATACTCTGAGCCACTGTGCATCAGTCTTAATCACCCCCAAGGCCAAGTACAACTAGGGACATCTCCTATGCACCAGAGCCCATCCAAATTATTTAAAATAGCCAGTCCACAGAAATTCCACAAAGTCTAGCTAGCTCCACCCTACTTGCCATACATATGCGGGTCCTTAGAGCTCTAGCTTGCTCTTACTCTGTCCCTTATGTGGCCCTGATTGGGAGCCTTCTCTCATTTGGAGTTGGAAATTAAAAAAAAATTTGCCTTTCATCTATCCCAGTGTCAGTATGTTATGTTTTGCCATCAAAAGAATCTTTAGATCTTGTAAAACAATATGGTTACATGTAGATATAGCTTACTCATTCTTGTATAGTATTTCATTTTAGGAATGTGCTAAAATTTACTTGTATCATAGTATTGATGCATGTTTTAGTTATTTTAGTTAGGGCAGTTACAAATAATTTTACTAAACACATTCTTGTACATAACATTTGTTTGCATATGTGCATAAATTTCTGTGGTATATACCTAGTAGTAAACTTGATACATCATATCATCTTTAATAGAAAATGTCGAACAGTTTCCCAAGCGGGTTTTTAATTAATTGTCATTCACATGAGCACAAGCTGATGGTTGCTATTGTTCCATATCACCTTGTATTCGCAATTTCATTAATTTCAGCAATTCTCAGGGGATAGGTACTAGTATCTCATATTAGTTTTAATTTGCATTCCCCTGATCATTAGTTCAATTGAGCCACTTCACATATTTTTGTATTCAGTTGGATATCATTTGTGAAGTACCTTTTCATGCCTGTCAATCATTTTTCTCTTATGATTTTATCTTTTTCTTATTATTTATTAGTTTTTTCTATTTAAATATACAGCCCTTTGTTGGGTATACATGTTACAATTATGTTTTTTCCTTCCATGGCTTATCTTTTTATTCTCACATGGATATTTATTAATGAAGAGAAATTCTTCATTTTAATGTAGGCCAGTTTATTGTTTTTTTGTTTAGAGCTTTTTTGTGTGTGTGTGAGGAAGACTAGCCCTGAGCTAACATCCACTGCCAATCTTCCTCTTTTTGCTGAGGAATACTAGCCCTGGGCTAACATCTGTGCCCATCTTCCTCTGCTTTATATGGGACACTGCCACAGCATGACTTGACAAGCGGTGCGTCAGTCCGCGCCCGGGATCCGAACCTGTGAACCCCAGGCCGCCAGAAGCAGAGAACGTGAACTTAACTGCTATGCCACCGGGCTAGCCCCTAAAGCTCGTTTTTCTTTATTGTTCTATTTTAAAGAAATATTTTCCTCCCCTAAGGTATTAAAATATTGTTGCATGCTGTCTTCTAGAAGCTTTATTATTTTAATTTTCACATTCAGATCTATGGGCTACCAGGAATTGATTTTTGTTTGTTAAACCATACACAAGTCAGGGGTGTAGTTTCTCTTTTTTCCCCCTGTTGAGACTCAACCCAGCACCATTATTGAAAGCACATTCTATTCTCTACTATGCAATGTCATCTGTGTCATAAAACAAGTGTGCATGTATGGATTGCTTTTCTTTCTGGACTTCCTATTGATCTAGTTGTTCATGTTTGTGTCACTACCATAATGTTTCATTGTAATCATTTATAATATTCCTTGATATCTAGTACCATAAGCACATCAATGTTCTACTTCATTTTTCTCTTTATTTTCCTTGGCTATTTCTAGTTACAAATAAATGTTTAAATGGACTTGTCAATTCTACAAAAACAATGTTGGGATTTTTATGGAATTCTATTCAATCAGTAGATAAATTTGGAAAGATTTGACATTTTTACAATATTGAGTAATAAAATCAAATTGCTTAAGATTTAATCTTTTATGACCTGTTAAAGTAAGATTTTATGTGGTTCAACCTAATAATTTCATTTATTTGTACCTTTAATTTCTCATACAGATGATTTATGGCTTTCTGTGTAGACATCTCATGCATTTCTTGTCTTATTGCACCAGCTAGAGTTTCCAGGTCAAAGGTGAATAGAAGTGTTGACAGTTACCATCCTAGTTCAGAGGTAAAGCTTTTAGAAATTTTTGACAATATGTTGCTTAGTGTAAGTTTTTGTATAGGTCTCCTTTATCAAATGGATGTCGAATATTATAAAATACTCTTCCTTGTATGCTGAAGTGATCATTTTGATCTTTCTTTGTTCTTTTAATTTGTTGAATTATATTTATCATTTTTAATAGTAAATAACATGCATTCCTGGAATAAAACCAAGTTTGTGAGGATGCATTATTCTTTTTATATAACTAGATTTGCTTGCTACTATTTTGTTGGGAATTTTCATTGATATTCATGGTTTAACTTTTATTTTGTGCTGTCCGTCCATTTGGTATCTATGTTATACTGGCCTCCTAAAACATTGTAAGATATATTTTCATTTATTTTATTTTTTTCTAGATGACTGTATAAGACTGCTGTTATTTCTTCCTTAATATTTTAGGAAAGACACTAGGTTCAGTGACACCATTTGAACTTCACTAAGAAAATTTGGGGGGGGGGCTGTGGATTTTAAATTTAAATTTAAATTTCTTTGGTAATTATAAGACACTTCACGTTTCCTATATTTTCTAGGGTCAGTTGTGATAAATCATTTTATCCAGGATTTTATAAATATGTCCAATTCATCAAAAGTGTGAAGTTCATCAGCAGTAATCTTATCTTGTAGTCTTTTCACTGTATAAAGCATCTGTAATGATGACTCTGTTTTCACTCATGATATTAGTTATATGTTCCATCTCTCTTTTTTTCTTTACTAAATTTATTTCTTTTAATAATTTTAATAGTGTTTTAAAAATTAAAATTTACTGGACCAGCCCCAGTGGCCTAGTGGTTAAGTTTGGCGCACTCCACTTCAGCAGCCAGGGTTCCAGGCCCGGGCGCAGACTTTCACCATCCGTCTGTCGGTGCCCATGCTGTGGTGGTGGCTCACATATAAAAAGAGGAAGACGGGCAGTGGATGTTAGCTCAAAGCAAATCGTCCTCAGCAAAAAATTTAAATGAAATAAATTTTTATCCTTCTATACATTCTATGGCATATATTTTCTACTTTGTTAATTTCCACTCTCAGCTGTGTTGCCTTAGTTCACTTTTCTCGCATAGGTAAATAATACAACCTCTTAAAGTTTCTTTCTCCCTCACCTCTTTCTCGCTCTCCAGAATTTCTCATTTACCCTGTTAAATTCATCATCCACACTGTTTTTAAAAAGTTTTTTTTTAAATAAAATCAGTGATGCATGTCTTACTCTGTTCAAAATCATTCAATGACTATTTATTGCATGTTGAATCTTCTTAGTATGACATACAAGACCTTGAACTATGCCTTAACCATCTGACACGCCTTCTATGTGATTTGCCCTTGTCTTGCTACTTAACATTAGTTACTTGACTAGTTATTTATCATAATTTTACACGTTTTCTTGGTTTTCACAAGTCTGATACTACTTCTTCCTGCTTGGTCTAACACATACTTGTTCTGTTACTTTGAGTCCTAGCCTTCCCTAACTTCTTAAGACTGAAGGTAATACCCTGCATTAGGTTTCTGTAGCATTCTATGGATATGTACAATTTTGGTACTAATATACTGTGGTATAATTCTTGATTTTCTTTTCTAAATTTCCCAGTACATACTGAATTAAATTTCTCTCTCAATTCGTAGCTTTTAACAAAGAGCCTGGGAGATAGAGCAGATTCCTAAATATCTGTTAAATGATTTAATAAATGAATGTATTTCTTTAGAATTAGGATACATGGAAAGCACTGGCATTACATATTGTTACATTTATTTTTCTAGAATTCATTGAAATACCTTTTAAAAATGCTATGACACTCTCTTGAATCATGCTTAAGAGACCTTTAAAACAGAGTGGCAATTTCAAACTTTCTAATTACTTTTTTGCAGGTTTAATTTTAAGTTGGATATTTCCTGAGGATATATAAGGATATACTTTAATTCCCAGGGTAAACAATTCTCAAAATATAATATATATATATTTATTTATATGAAAAATTCCTATTATTGGCAGAGTCTAGCCATATAGAGATTTTAGAATTATCTTACTTTGTATCTCTTATTTTAATTGTATACATTCAGAAGAGGTCCTTGTGGTTAGTCAAGCTTTTAGGGTAAATATAGATCCCTAAATATTTACCGATATTGTGATTTATAATGAATAGTTGATTATTTTATTCAAAAGGCTCAATTCACCAGAGACTGAGTGTCTTGCAGTGAACTGATAAAAGTAATTTGCTAGACTTAAAACTCAAATGTGGATTATAGAAAACCACAGACACTCTAGAATTCCGGCTAACAAATATCTACGGTTTTAAATAATAATTGTACTCACTTACAGGTCGGGGTCTTATATTTGACCAAGAACACAACAAAATATGATATGGGCTAAATTTACGTAACTTAGTAATTTCTTTTCCATGAACTGCTTTTCTGTTTTTTATATATGTATATTTATTTACTTTAAAGATCTGAATCATCTGTCTTTTACTGAATTACTGCCCATAATATTTCAGATAAACATATCCAGGAATCAAGGTCAGCCTTTTTTTTTTTTACTGAAACTGTAATTATGTCATCTTCAATTTTTAGCAAAAAGCTTCTATTTAAGTGCACTGTCCTATTATCTATGTGCTCCATTACAGATTGAATGCTATGTCCCATCACAACAGCAACCATAATTCATTCAACCTGTTTTTACTTTTTTCCATTATTATTAGCATGTGCATTTTTCCTTCTCACTCTCCATTTCGTCTTTATTCCAATATCATGATATTAAATAATCAATAATATTCTAGATTTAAATCAAGAGCTTTATTTTAAAAAGTAGGTCATGCACTGGCTCTTTTATTTTTGAATCCAACTCCATTTCTACTCTCCTTTATAATAAAATACAAAGAGGCAGAGAGAGTAGATTATTGTTTAATTATTAAGGATGCCAATAATGGTGTTTTAAAAAGTATACAAATGTTAAGATTAAAAATAAAAAATAATCAGAATATACATTTCTGCTTGCAAATCAGTATGCTACTGCAATCAACTTCCTCTGTAATTTTTTACCCTCACCTTAACACAGTGTGGTGTGAAGTTATTACATTCCTCCTCAACCAATTATGAATGAATATGTTTGATGCATCCTTTCTCAGATTATATAATTTATTTTTGCCCTCAATTATTCGTAGAATCTCAAAACCTGAAGGTCTAGTCCATCTCTCTCTTCTATGAATAAATAAACTTACTGCAATTTTGTTTTTTCTATTACCCCAAAGATGACTGTGTAGATTAATAAATTATAAATTAAAATCATGATTGGAGCAATTTGGTAACAATACTTTCACCAAGTATCTAATCACATGTGGATATGATATGAATATATTATGTGAATCTCATCCTGGCCAATGTTAGTTTAATATTCAAAGTCTTAAAATACCATTGTTCCATAAAAGTCATTAAATGTTCCACTTTCATTTACTAATGTATTATACTCTTTATATTTTATTGATTCGTACTATAATGTTGTTAACAGAGTGTAATAGAAAGGTATTGGACTTGAACTCAGAAGGTAATGTTAATGCAACCTCCTACTTATAAGACTTTGATTTAAAGCAAATTATTTAAAATTTTAGATGACAATTTCCTCAGTCATAAAAGAATGTTGGGGTGTGGATTTTTTATATTGATTTTCTGAAAGACTTTGTTTAATATTATAAATATTTTTCTATAAATGTTGGTAAAACTGTTCTAACATCAATTTTTTAACAGCAACTGAGTATTCTACAATTAAATTTAAACTGATAAGAACGGATACTACACTTGATCGTAGCCAAAAGGCGGAGAAACAATCTACAATTAAATTTAATTTTGACAGTGGCTGTATAAAGGGCAAATTCTACCACTAAGGGCAAAGTCCTTCACAAGATTGCCCCCCACCTCAGACACATCTGCAAGTCTTGGTGGCCACCCAGGCTTCAACCAGCTGGCTCTAAATTTGGAACTTCCCACAATCCCCTCAGGTTTGAATTTGCTAAAATGACTCACAGAAGTCAGTGAAAACACAATACTTATGATTACAGTTTTATTATGAAGAACACAGATCAGGAACAGCTAAATGAAATGACACATAGGGCAAAGTTCCTGGGAGGGGGATGCTCATTTTCCATGCCCTATCCTCTTGGAATCCTGGTGTGTGACCCTCTCAGCCC
Organism: Tapirus indicus; assembly: GCA_031878705.1. Lineage (NCBI taxonomy): Eukaryota > Metazoa > Chordata > Mammalia > Perissodactyla > Tapiridae > Tapirus > Tapirus indicus. Next base: position 132,405,034 of record CM062919.1, on the reverse strand, counting down.
ATCAGTTGTGTTCAGCAACCAGAAAACTTCACTGAGTCTCGGTGTCTGCAGCTTTTATTAGGGCTTCATGAATACTTATAATTGATTGAATCATAGTCCACATGATTGAGACATGTTTAATTTTTGTGAATATTCCACATATCTTGGAGAAGGTTGTCAGATCTCTAGTTTGGCACAGTGTCCTATATATGACAATTAAATAAAGAGTGTTAATTGCATTGTTCAAATCTATTTTTTTACATATTTTGAACTTTCAGATATATTCTTGTATCTAGATATATTCCCTATATACTCTTCTCTCTCTATTCTTATTATGGTAATAGATTTCTCAATTTCTCCCAGTAGGTGATTTTTCACAGTATTTTCACATGTCCTTTTGTATATTGAATGGTATTTTGTTGGATTCTTACACATTTTCTATTTTGCATTTTGTCTTCATTTTTTTGTTGATTTTTCTGATTGATTGATCTTTATTTAGTTATCTTTTGCTGAGGAAGATTATTCCTGAGCTAATATCTGTGCCCATCTTCCTCTATTTTATATGTGGGTCACCACCACAGCATGGCTGACAAGTGGTGTAGTTCCGTACCTGGGATCTGAACCTGCAAACCCCGGGCCACCAAAGCTGGGTGTGCTGAACTTAAGCACTACACCAAGGGGCTGGCCCCTTGATTGAGCTTTAAAAGATTTGTCATATTATTCTTTATCTTGTTACTTTTATCTTAATGTTAATCTAATTATTTCTCTCTGATGGTTTGGATTTTATACATTTTCAAAAATGTTTTAGAGGTAACACATTTTACCATGCATATTTTAAAACTTTACAAGGTAAAAAAAAAAAAAAAAGAACAAAACCTGTTTTTAGATTCTTTCTCAAATTTACAAAGAAACTAAAATATTTTTATTTAAGTGTACACTTCCCAACTTACATTCTGCTGTTCATTTTAATAACTATTTAGCCTTTATTTTCAAGATATAACTTTTGTTGGGTACATCATTTAGTTTGACTGTTATTTTCTATAAGCATTTTGGAGATGTTATTCCATTCTTGTCTGACTTCCATTGTTGCTGTTAAAAAATCTTTGGGAAATCTTTTCCCTCTGGCTTATTTTAACATCTTTCCTTTCTCTTTCGTGTTTTTCTACCATAGTCTGGATTTACTATTATTTTCATCCTTCTTCTTTATAAAGTTTTTTTTATGTGTCTGTGGATATATATCTTTTACCAACTTTTCAAAAAATGCAGTCATTGTTAAGTTGAATATTGTTTATTTTTGATTTTTTCTATTTTCTCTCTTCATGTCTCTGCTTAGTATACATTGAATCTTATTTTGTCTGCTATGTCTCTTAACCTTTCTTTTATATCTTCTACCTGTTGTTTATATTCTGGTAGTTTCTTCAGATCTAATTTCTAGTTCATTTATTCTCTCTCTCCAGCACTTCCAAAATTTCTGTTTAATCCACCTATTTATTTTTTAATTCCAATGAGCATATTTTACCAATTTTGAAACATCATTTTGGGTATTTATTTTTTGCGTCAACCTATATTTTTAGACAAGCTCTAATTACTTATTTTTTTGTTCAAAGATTTATCTTTGTTTCTTTAAATTTTTATGTTTGTTTAAATTTTAGACTGTTTCTCTCATAACTCAAATATTGACATTTAACCTTTTATTTGTTGTTTCTGTTGACATCCATAGTGTATAGCTTTGTGATGTTTGTTTTTTTGTTTGTTTTACTATAAAGAACAGTTGATCTAACATTTGGAAATCCCAAGAACCTACTTTTGGGGATTCTTGTCTTTATCGAAACATTGAGCCCATTCCTCCTAAAAGTCACCCAGGTCCTACCAATCTAGGCCCAGTAAACCCACCTTCTAGGGTACCGGCATGATACAAAAGTCTCATATTTAGCTTGCTCCTATCTGGTGTGCTACAGTTTTAGATTTGGATTGTAATTCTGATATTGTTATCCTTCATACACCAAGAAATTCTGGAATAGATTAAAATTTACGTGTTACAATGTAGAAGTCTAGGAAATCAATAAATTAACAATCAAGATGAAAAGAAAGCATATTTCAAGAGAGAATTTTTTTCACTTTGTTAGTTTAGATAAATAGACAATTGGAGAAATATATATGTAGTATATGTATACAAAGGAAATAAAAATAATGATAAAGCTCATTCATACACATCTGTTTTTTTATTTTTATAATTAATTTATTTTTTTGGTGAGCAAGATTAGCCCTGAGCTAACATCTGTTCCCAATCCTCCTCTTTTTTCTGAGGAAGATTGGCGTTGAGCTAACATCTGTGCCCATCTTCCTCTACTCCATATGTGGGATGCCTGCCACTACATGGCTTGATGAGCAGTGTGTGGATCCACACCTGAGATCTGAACCTGTGAACTCCAGGCCGCCAAAGTGGAGAGCTCAAACTTAACCACTATGCCACTGGGCTGGCGCCCATACACATCTGTTTTTTGAAAAAATGCATGCATTTTTAAGGTGTTTTAAGGTGCATTTTAAGGTGTTCAGGAAGTCTTGGCTACTTTGCCTGCATTCTGCCACATAGGAATTTGTAAGACTGTCTGGGGGGTGTTCTCAAATCTTTCAGTCTACTTAACTTTGCTGAGCTATTACTACTTCACTTCTTAGATACCATAAGGAATGCACAACTTCTCTAGGAGGCTTAGAGTGTACCCAGATTACACTGTAAGAAGTGAGTCACAAGTGTTCTAGTGCTCTGAGATCACTCTAAACTTCTATGGAATTGCTATATTCTACCTGCATTTAACATTGCAACTCAGCATGTACACCAGGATGTTATTATTATTACTCTATTGGTTATCTCTCCTACTCGAGAGATTTTCCTGTCACATCCTTCTGAGTCATCTCTCCAAATAGGAGAAGTTTTAAAAAATCTCTTAAATTATTTTGCATTTTCTCTACCAAGTTGCATGTGATATAAGCACTAAGCAGAGTTCTTCTGACAATTAATATTTTAGATTTCAGAAATCTTTCCTCTTTCAAAAAGCCTCATTCTTTTAATGCAAAACTTTGACTTAAAATGTATGGTTTCAATTATGTGCTTTTAGAAGACTTTACTTAATTGACTTCATTTTCTCTAGCTACTTTGTGTTCTCTCTTAGCTGGGACAACAAGACTTAGACTCAGGTTCTAATTTTAGAGATCACAACCCTAAAAACAAACAAATTAAAAAAACCTATAGATAAAATTAAATCACTTTGAATGATAACTATATCAGTTATCCTCCAAATATTATCATGGGCAAAAAATTATGATCATGTAATTGTTTTTGCCTAATACCCAACATTGATTTCTCATCTATAAAATAAAGTGAATATTCCTTAAACTTGTTTAAAAATTTCTTAAATTTCATATGATTCTCTGCTTATCTCTCCAGGACTCTCAGTAGCCACCCTTTCCCTAATCCTCACTGACAGATCTCATTCTCTAGGTTGATAAAACTGCAAGCAGTTCTGGAAAATAGCAAGCTATTTCATATTTCTGAATGTTATTTTAGTATTTCCCTTCTTCATGAACTACTTCTACAATCTTTCACACCATTCCAAATTCTCTTTCCCATTAACACCTATTCATCTTTGAAAACTCAATGCCATTTTAATCTCTTCGATAAAGCCTTCACTAATTTCCCTAAATAAAATCTACTATTTCTTCTTTCTTATTTACTAATCAATGTCTGCATATGTCTATTTTCAGTTAATAAAATACTTTAAATATTGACATGCATAACTCCTTCTACTAGGCAACAATAATAACTTTGAAACTGGGAGAATGTTCCATCTGTTATTGTATTAATAAAACAGAGATCCCAGCAAGCCTAAGGTGGGTATATGTAAATGTATGCTAAATTTAAAGGATAAAAGATGTCTCTTGATTAGTTAGATTTTGCAACATTTTTCTTAATTAAAGATAAAAACACTTGCTAGGAAATTAGAGTTAATTTATTATTTTATTATATATTTTAATATTAATGCACATGAAACTCATGATGATGAGAAGAGCAAGTGAAAAGTGAAAAAAATGCACCACTAAATGAAATTAATTTACGTAACTCTTTGATTGAATATTAAAAATGCATCTCCTAGGGGATTTTTATTGAAAGAAATGTAATTACAGATTAGAATAGGAAAGATCAGAGGATGAGGGCATATTTAATAATTGCATACAAATTGCCTCATTGCATACATGTTCTGAAATGTTTCTTAGGAAATCGCCACTGTATTTATTGTTCATTAAAACATTTCTATATTTTATTTCTTTGCCAAAAATGCAATATGCTATTTTTATAGAAAACTAATACCGAAGATTTCTGATAATCTCCAACTGGAGGCAAAACTATAATTAGAGATATGTTGGTATAGTGTCAGAGTACCTGGGCTTATAGAGTTCAGAAATCTTAGATATCAAAGGCATTATGGATTCTAATTATCTTCTCATTGTTCAGTCTTCTTAATATGCTCCCTGTATCTTTTGTCTCTAACCCTTCTCTTCTTTATTTTTTTTTTCTTTGTTTTTAGCCAGGTTAAAAATCCTGGTGAGAAAAATTTTCAGGGGAATATAAAATAAGAGTATGGAATCTGAAAATATTAATATGGAAGACTAAAAAAGACCTGATGGCTGAAGGTCTGCCTTCATTGTTCACTGAAAATGAATCACAGTCAGAGGTATTATCTCAGAATTATGTCATATTTAACATTAAAAAATTAGTTAGAAAAGAATCAAGGAAATAAAAAGAATAATAGAAGTAGTTAGTATACATCTGTTTTTTAAAATTAAATTCTCATAAAAACGAGTCATTTTAATTGTCATTTGTGTAAAGAAGTTTTGCTTTTTAATGAATTTAAATATTTTCCTCTGTACTATTTAACCATTTCTACCACTATTTGTATGTTCCATATTAATGCTGCCACCATTTTTCTTCATTTAATATCCTTTTCATTTTTATTTTATATATCATTTTTTAAAATTATAACTAACATAACCAGCCATTCAGAGTAGCCATTTCTCTGAAGCATCTACCCAGTGAAAACGAGGAATATGACTTGTGAATACAGACAATATTTCCACAGTGTCATAAATTTGTGACCACTAACTACCCTGAGGAGAGAGAGTTTTCTTTATCATTTTAACTCTACGTCATTATGATGGACTGCTCCACGGGGAAAACCTATAGCTCACAACTTTATTTAAAATTTCTTCTCTAAAAATATCCACAGATGAAAGTGACCATTTTATACCAGTCTATGGCTTTAAATAGATATTCAGAAAGGTTGTGGATGTTTGCAAGGCTGACTGCAGGGGGCAGTAAAGTACCTTAAGAATGACAGAATGGAGGGAGAAATGAGGAGCTTCTAGGTTCCTGCCAGTTCATATAACTCTACAGATAATGTGTGGTTAGCATTGTCCTTCATCTCTACCTTTTCTGAGATTTTATTCCACACTGAGGAGTTTATTCTCACTCCTTAATTTTCTTAGCACATACAGGTGGTGTTTGAAGGAAGGGCATGCTCCTCTCTCAAGAATCACTTTTCCAGAATTATCCATCATTTTATTATTTAAAACAATAATGTGGTTTTTTTTAAAGTACATTTTATATATATGTGGGTATGTACATATATGTGTATCATTGTATATCCTTATATACAGATGGTATATATGAATAAAAAGGGAGGAAAAAAAGAAAAAGTGCATCATAACATTAATCTTTCTTCTAAAAATGTAAGCATGTATGAAAAAAAGGGCAACGTCTTTTCTGTGTTTAATGCAGCATTAGGAATAACACACAACAGACAAATACTAAGTGATCAGAAAAATGACCTGAGAGAGAAAACAAAAGAGTTCTTAGGTTGTGAATCCAATCTTTCATATTTGCTTTAAGAGTCTGTGAATGTAAAATTTTAGCCCTTCGGTAGAATTGGTGATTTTATATTCTGTTCAAAATGGTTTTGTCCACTGAATATATTGTCTAGGAAATAGGGCAAGAAAGAGGAAAAAGGATTCCTGGGGTTTCCTTCTCCTTTCAACCTGGTTGTAGAACTTGATTTCCTCACTTCCATTCCCATGGCTGCATCTATTGAAAAGAAGTAGTAGTAGTTTGCGTCGAAAATTCTAATATGCTATTAGCACTTGAGAAATACTAAGCAAATAATAATTATAAATTTTTAATGCTACTAACAAGAACTACATGATAACAAAGTGTGGTTATTATGTGTTACCCTTTTAAAATCCAATCCATGAATAACTTATTGAAGGAATTTGCTTAGAAATAATGTTTTTTGAAAGTAATCTTTTTATAATTGTGTTCAAAATCATTCTCCAGTAAAAAGCTAGGTTTCAGAAAGTCACATTTCAGTGCTTAGAATATTACAGTTATCAATAAACCCAGTGTATTTCCTAAAGATCCTATTAGTATTCCTTTCTTTAAAAACTCTTAAGAGATAAAACTTAGAGGAGAGTTGATAATTTAAATAATTCTTAAAATCTTAACTTTTATTATATTGTAGTGTAGTGTTGGTCAATAGAAATATAATGTGAGCCACTTATGCAATATTAACTTTTCTATAAGCCATATTGGCAAAGGCAAAGAGAAACACAACAAAATTTTGACAATGTAGTTTAACACAACTATATCCAGAATATTATTTCAACATGCAATCAATACAAAAATTATTAATGAGATATTTTACTATATTTTCTACTAGATTTTTAAAGTCTGGAGTATATTTTATGCTTAATTGTACATCTCAGTTTGGGCTACCCACATTAAAACTACTCAAGGGGCACATGTAGCTAGTGGCCATCATATTGGGCCACTTGATGTGTTTTCATCAATTTTTCTGACTATATTTTGCTATAAAAGACATCCAACTTCTAACTGTTGTGAATGCAACATTGTAACTGAAAATATTATGTGTAAAGATATTTTCTCACTTATAAAAATATAAAAATTCTTACACAGTTTATTACAGGTGTTGCATTGTGATAGTCATATAGGATTATGATACTACAAGTTACGAATATTGAACAATTTTAAAGTTCTTAGAAGTATGATAAGGGGGCCACCCGGTGGCGCAGCGGTTTAGTTCGCGCTTGGCAGCCAGGGGTTCGCAGGTTCGGATCCCGGGCGCCCGCCAACGCACTGCCTGTCGGCCAAGCCGTGGCAGCGTCCCATATAAAGTAGAGGAAGATGGGCACAATGTTAGCCCAGGGCCAGTCTTCCTCAGCAAAAAGAGGAGGATCGGCAGTGGATGTTAGCTCAGGGCTAGTCTTCCTCGCAAAAAAAAAAAGAAAAAAATTATGATAAGTTTTGTAATTCCAGAGCCCATTGACAAGAATTTTTTTGAAAAAGCACCTCATTTTTCAACTCTTATTCTTAGTTCTCACTAACAACAGGCCTTCATATGTTGATAAATACTTACATACATACATAGATACAACTGCTGGAAGTAGAAAATTAATCTCCATTTTTCACCCATTCTTGTCTTCTGGTCACCAAGGAAGTGCTGTCTTTTCTTTTGATCACGGTTAATTCCTCCCCTTCCATTCTAGGTCAAATCACAGCACTTTCCATCTCCTTTACTATCTCATGAATTTTGAAAACTTTCTGTTTTATTAAAGGTACTTTTTAAAAACTTTATTGAGGAATAAATAGCACACATAATTGTATACATTTAAAGTATATAACGTGATGATTTGATATATATGTGCACTGTAGAATGATTACCAAGATTGAGATAATTAGCCTATCTGTCACCTCATGTAGTTTTAACACAGTTGACTTTTTATTTTTTTGATGTGGTGAAAAGGCTTGAGATCTACTCTCATCAACTTTCAAGAATACAATCCTGTATTATTAACCATAGTCACCATGCTGTACATTAGAGCCACAGAACTTATTCTTCTTCTAACTGTAAATTTATATTCTCTCAATAAACATCTTCAAGTACGCTCAACATTGTATACTTTAGGGCAAGCCTTAGGGGCTGACCCAGTGGTGTAGTTGTTGGGTTCTCACACTCTGCTTCTGCAGCCAGAGGTTCATGGGGTTCGGGTGCAGGTGCCGGTGCAGATCTACACACCGCTTATCAAGCCACGCCGTGGCAGGCATCCGTCATATAAAGTAGAAGAAGGTGGGCATGGATATTAGCCCAGGGCCAGTCTTCCTCAGCAAAAAGAGGAGGATCGACAACAGATGTTAGCTCATAGCTAATCTTCCTCACCAAAAAAAAAAAAAAGAGAAAAGACAACCCTTAGTCATCTTTCACTTGGGCTATTACAATTACTTTTTTTCTATGAGATTTTACTACCTTCTCCTTGTCGCATTTTCCACTATTCTGAGATCAATCTTTCCAAAATGCAACGTTTCTAAAATAACACTTCTGATAATGTCAGCCTCGGTTAAATACTTAAAATCATTCTTGGTTTCCTATACAAACTTTAATAAAGACCTTTATGTGTCATGAGAAGCCCTTTATGCTCTGCCTTCTGCATGTACTTTGAATTTAGGCCCTAATATCTTCTCATGTCTTGGACCATAGACTCCATCCATTCTGAGCTACATCCTATTAATTCTTATACGTCCCTGCTTTGCATGTGTTGTTTTCTTGTCTGTGATCTCTTTCTGAATCTTGATTTCATGCAATTCCTTCAATAATCTGACCCTATTTTTTTCCTCTTCTACCAATAACTCTGTCATCCTGACAGATGAGAGGGGACAGCAACAACTCAATAAAGAATAATCCCATTGCAGCTACTGTGCAATTTATAGCTTCTTTGCTAGAGAAGATTAGCATGGCTTCAGGTACACCATCTGTGGCGACAGAGCAGACCAATGCTGTGTTTTCCATTGTCATCTGGTGGAGGTTAAGAAGCAGTTTAGGTTCACATGGGGTGTACAACAGTACCATGCGTGTATAGCTTTGCCCCAGGGCTATATTACCTTTTCTGTCCTCTAGCTTTTCCTCAGAACATCACATTTTCCACTATCTTAATTATTTCATGTTAATAGAACCAGATGAGCAAGAAGTTGAAAGCACGTTAGAAGACTTAAAAAGCCACATGCAATTTAGAAGGTAGGAGATAAACTCTAATATATCCTCTGCATCAAATCTATGTCTTAAAGCCTGTTTTCCAAATAACCCATGGTAAGACAGAGTCAAAAGGATAGTGTTACATGATGGCCATCAAGTCTGTTCTAGCTAGCTGAAAATGATATGCCACACTTTTATTTATAGGACGTTGTATAGGAAATGTCTGTATTTTAGAGAAATATTCAGCAGAAAATTTAATGACACAGAAGAGACAGATTACTAGGTTGTCTACTGTAGGATGGTGATTCAATAAGGGTATGAGCAAATGTATGTTTGAAACGATGCATGTTATTAAACAACTAGGTTCAAATTCTTAATTTGAGATCCTGCAAGTCAAAAGTAATTACTTAACTGAAAAGAAAATGTAAGAGAGAAAACCTCATGGCTTATTCTAATGGCCTATGGCAGAGGCCTTTTGAATCATAGGAAAAGATAATAACTTAGGGAAACATAAGAATTGTCAGAAAATCAAACACACGTTTTAATTCTAAGAAGCACAATTTTTAATTTAGGAGTATATTAACAATTCCCACCTGTGTGTGGCTTTTACTGTTTCTAGTTGGGTTTACAATTGTATCTTCCACCTCCTGAATTTCGGCCTCATGATGATTTTTCTGGAGACCCCAGGATGTCCTCAGGTTTTTATAATAGAAAAGTATGTGGGTCATTAGTGAGAACATTCCTTAATGGAGGGAAAGGTGTGACAATATCATTTGGTTACCAGCAGACTGCCACTGTTTTCCTGTGTGAGTCTACCTGTTCAGGTGGGCTCTCATTCTGACCGTGATCTCCCCTCTGATTCTATCATAGCATCTCCGCATCTTTTAGCTATAACTAGCATTTCATAACGAGGTTCTAAGTTTTGAATACTAACCTGTTAATGCAGCTCAATTACTTAGATCTTGTCTCTTCCACGCTTAAGAGATAGACTATTCTGCTACACAGTCAGTCTGTATGCTGTCATCCTGTCATATTCACTTGTTTGGTCACATTCTTCTGAAGCTAGATCCACACTTCCCAAGTTTTACCTACTTTTCTTCTTGAAAAGAATGCATAGTTTTGCAGAATTTATTCTCTATAAGTTGGGCAATATTTTTACCACTGAAGGTGGTAAGAGAAGAAAATTAAGTAAAGGTATTCCAAATAGATGTAGCTCCATTCTCAAGTAGTAACGCTACTTCAACGAAATGAAATGAAAAGTCCCCATGTTTTATTACTTTCCACATAGTAAATGTGTTGTAATGATACCAGCGAGACTTAATTCTATGACTTAATCAACAAAGGCTTATAATTCTCATCAGCAAGAGCTGAATCAGCATCATTAATGATGAGCCTAATGAGGAAACCATATTTGATTATAGTGTCTTACACTTAGAAGTGCATAGAAAAAAACCCAGAATAGTGTAGTTCTTTATGCGCTAATAAATCATTCATTTTATTTCTCCTGAGTATCTTTTATTTTATCCTTTACAAATTAGCATCATTTCAGAGATATTCTTTCATCTTGTGATACACAAGAATTACATCTCCTAGATAATACTAATGCTGATTATATACGAACAAATGTTTCAACACTTGATAATTTAGGAAGAAATGTACAATCAATTTTTAAAAATCAATGTTTAAGGAGCATGAAGGTAGAATTTAATGTTTTCTTCCCTAAAAACATTCTCATGAATAGTAGGCAAATGGCAATTTATGTCAAGAAATCTTCATATTGTGACCGTTATGTTAGTTCTATTTGCTATAATTGGTCATTGATATTTTACCTATAGTATTAATCTTTTTGCTTTGTTTTTACTCTGCACTGAAAAATAACGGCGCTGAAATCAATGCACCGAAAAATAACATTTCCTATTTCTAATTGGTTAGTACGTGTTATAGCATGATCTTCATTAAAAAAAGAAAAAAAAAAACATTTCAAAGCCTTTCTTATATAGAAGAGAATTGTCCTGATATTGGGTAGAAAAGATTGAAATATATAGAAAACTACACAATAAAATAATTTGAATCTGTCACTAACAACCACTAACTAATTCTTCATATCTAGATGTAGGCCATTGAAGTATCAAAATCCTACAGTCTCCTTAAAATGGAAGAATTTAAAGTATGAACAGTTTCGTTTATTGTATGATAAATTCTTGCAAAAGTTTCACTTCTGAATTGTCTTTATAGACTAAAGTTGTAATTTTAAAATAAGATCCATTTATATCCAGATTTAAAAAGAAAAATATATGTACCTCCCAAACTGTCTTTTGATTAACAATCTGATTTTGATGTTGGATTCCCCGAAATCTTTTTTCCGAACACTAAATATGTTTAATATATATGAGTTCGACATATATAATATATTAAACCACTAAATATCTGATGCACACTTCTGTATATAATTGGTTATGTATAGTTCTAGGACTAACTCCTGCATATTTATCCAGTATCATAATTTCAATGCACATCAGACAGTAATACATTCTCTCAATTTCATTTGCTTAAATTGTATTTCTTTCACTTTTATTTATTTTTATGAGGAGGAGGGATGTTTGTTTTTCATCAAATTTTTTATGATATAATTTATATGCAGTAAAGTTCAAACATTTTAAATGTTCATAAGTTTTGGAAAATGTGTATTACTATGCAATTCCTATCACAATATACAATTATAGTTATATAATATATAGTACACACTATATGTTATATAAATTAATAAAATATATTAATATAATATCAATTGTATATAATCATTGTTATAGGTGTTTGTGAGTTAGGACTTACACACATGTGTTTAACCTTCACCACAATCAGGATACAGGACAGTTCCCACATTCCCCAAAACTTCATCACACTGTACCTTTGTAGTAAAATCATTCACTCACCACAAACCCACCCAATGTTCTCTGTTGCTATAGTTTTGCCTCTTCCAAAATGTCATGTAAATGGAATTGCAGAGTGTGTAATCTTTTGACATTGGTTTCTTTCATTCAGCATAATGTCCTTGATATTAACCTAGGTTGCTGTGTGTGTGAGTATCCATCCCTTTATATTGTTGAGTAGAATTCCATTGTGTAGATGCACTACAATTTGTTTACCCACTCATCAATCGAAGAACATCTGGGTTGTTTCCAGTTTGGGATGATAATAAATAAAGCTGCTATAAATATCTTGGTGCAAGTTCTTTGTCTAAATACAACTTTTTATTTCTCTATGGTAAATATTTGAAAGTGGAATTACTAAATCATACTGTCAGTGTATGCCTAATTTTGAAAGAAAATACCAAATTTTCTTCAGAATTGTAATGACATTTTGCATCCCCATGAGAAATGTATAAGAATTCCAGTTGCTTTACTTCCCTACTACTCATAATTGTCTCTCGTGTCATTAGTTTTACTGTTAATATATTGTTGTCATTGGTGTGGAGATGTATCCCATTGTGATTTTAATTTTTGCTTCCCTAATGACTGATGATTTCAAGTATTTTTTATTCATGTGCTTATTTGGCATCTGTACATCTTCTTTGATGAAGTGTCCTTTCAAATATTTTGCCCAATTTTTATTAGTTTCTTTGTCTTCTTGCATTTAGTTTTGATAGTTATTTATATATTCTGGATTCATGTTCTTTGTCAAGTATGTGATTTGCAAATATTTTCTCCCAGTCTATAACTTGCATTTTCCTTCTCTTTATGTTCCCCAATCCATTTCCTAGCATTTGTGTTTCAGAGACCTCTGACAGATGCTGCATGCTTATTACCCAGGATTTTTAGTTGCATTCAGTAGTAGAGACAGGGTATAGTGTGGTTAAACTATTTTACCTGAAATTGGAACATTATCACTTTTATTTTTGAATTATATTCTATTGACACTTATTTTCTTTCTGTTCAAATATCTTCTTGACTGTGCCTTCCATGTTTTTGATACTCAGATATTGTTGTTGTTCTTATTTTTATTATGTACTTTAATTTAGGTATTTTCTAATGAATTGCTTTATAATTCTCCTATATTTTCCTCTTTTGTGTTCATCCTGCAGTCAATCTCATGTATTGATTGTTAACTGTGGATATAATCTGCATTCCAGGATATCCATTTGATATTTTTTTATATTATATAAGTTGTATACATTTAACCTCTTTTGTCCATCTTCTCATCAATTTCTTGATATTTTAAGCCTTTGTTTGCTAATTACAAATCTAGCTTACTTTTAGAGTTGCTCTTGGTTCTTTTTCTGTTAGCTGTATGTCAACTGATCTTCACTTACCACATGCTTGATAATGCAGATTTTGTATAAAAGATTGTAAAGTTTCCAAATATCTTCTTTCCTCTACTACACAGCATTGTGGGGATGCTGATTACCTCAATCCAATGACAGACTGAGCTGAGATGAGGCTGCATTGCAGTTTTCATAAGACTCAGTCTACCCCTGGTTTGCCCTGTTTCCAAAGCACAGCTCACAAAGGCTTTTTTGTCAAGAATATGGCAAGTGTTTGTTTTCTCTGCACTTGGACACTATGGAAATTTTGACTATGATTTCCAGGGGGCTAAATTTGGCTTAAGTTTTTAGCCACTCACCATGCATCTTTAGAATTTGGAACTGTTTGGGAGAGAGACAACAATTTGTATTTGAAACCTCAAGTCTTTTATATTACCAGGCAAGCATCACACTGCTACCAAAGTGTTTTCTAATTCCTCTGAACACCAGAAGTGACACTCTGACTTCTCAGTTGCATCTCTGCCCCAGATCGGTAACCGCGCCCAAGGAAGAGCAGCTGCAGATTGCTATTGAGAAGTCATCATTCCCTCCAGGACTGTCAGCTCTCACTTGTCATCATGCCTTACCTCTTGAGGATCTTTTTCTCCTAGGCACCACAAGATTCTGGGAAATTCTATTCTATTTTATTGTTTTAGTCTCCTGTACCTTTCAACTTTGAAATATAGAAAATGTCTTTAGAAACAAATCATCACTGTCTTTGAGGGCCCTAATGTCTGAAATTTTATTACTGTGGCCCCATGTACCTGCTAAAATCTCTTCGGGTTTCTCTGTCCTTTCAGCAAGACTCTGCTGGGATCCGCTCACTTTCTTACATCTAGCCTTTGTTAAAAATTGACAAATGTCTTTATAGTCAGCTATAGATAAGAAAGACTTTTCCTTCAATGGAATTTTAATCCATTTACTGAAGTAGTTGAATTAATGATTTTGTAATTTATCCGGGTTTGTTAGCTACACAACTATCAGGAAGTGGAAGTCTTGATAAAAGTTTTACTGAGGCTGGCCCTGTGACCTAGCAGTTAAGTTGGCATGCTCCACTTTAGGGACCTGGGTTCAGTTCACAGGCATGGGCCTACACTACTCATTGGTGGCCATGCTGTGGCAGCAACCCACATACAAACTAGAGGAAGATTGGCACAGATGTTAGCTCAGGGCAAATCTTCCTCAGCAAAAAAAAAAAAAAAAAAGTTTTACTAAAACCAGATTATGGAAACTGAAACACACAAAGATTGAATAATACGTTTAAGATTAAAAGGCAACATTTTTAAGGCATAGTTCAAAACAAGTTAAGATGCGATTGAAAGACTGTCCCCCTCTCTATCATCAGTAAAACAGGCTCATAAATATTTGAATTGTTGTACTAGTTTTTTAAAATAATATAAGTGAAATGGCCCTTACATATTATATATTTATTATTGGAAGAATCTACTTTAAACATCTACACCAATGTTTTCTTGATCAAGTACCATAATGTTAGAGTGTTTTATCCTATGTAAAAATATTTTAATAATAAATTCATTGTCCCATTAATCTTTTAATTGTTTCGTTACATTTTGTAATTTATATCATGCATTGGTAAGTATAAAAACCAAGAGACTCATTACAAAATAATCCCTCAGGAAATTTATTGGATAGAAAAATAAAATCTGTAGCCAATCAACATTAAGTAGATTTTAATTGATATGAAACAAATAGAGGAAAGGAGTCACAGAAGCACAATCACATAACTTACAGATGTAATACTGGAACTGCATTTTCTGTGCCCATTCAAGATGTGCAGAGTTAAATTTGCTACATTGTTATAAAGAGAAGTCTTGATATTTTACACATCAGAGGAAGTTTTTTAATGAAAGAGTCTTGGCAACCAAAAAGACATAAATACTCACTATTTTTTTTGTCATTTTATATTCAGAAAAAAAGGAGATACAAATGAAAAATTTTGATCCCATTGCTAAATAAATATAGCCTTTAGTTAGTTAGGGATTTGTAACTATGATTAAAAAGATAACTTCTGGATCATCAAGCTTCCTTAGGAGTACAGTTAATTGAAATGTACCAGGTGTATGGAAATAGCTCCCTTCCCTGAATGTCCTCTGCCATTCTATCGCACACTCCAAAAACCCACTGCTATGGTTTAGAGAAACCATTCTATAAATTAAAAACACAAATGAATTGATGTTATTCTGAATGATACTTTTCTCTTTAATCAAAATAATGTATATGCATCTCAAATTTGAGAAACATAAGATCCACAGAAAAAATGCATGATGTGCACCATAAATGTGAAAAAAATGTTCATAGCCATAGCTACTGATACTTTGAACTTAGCAGAAAAAGTGGCATAAAAATAATGAGTCCAATTTTTATTTTCCAGTGTTGTTCCTTTCTTAAAAGCATATCACAGTCATTAAGTGGTTTAAGAAATAATTGTGAAATATAGCTGTCAGGAAAAATGTCATAAATATATATTAATTTATTTCTTGTGTATGTTTAATATAGTGAAATACTGAAAGTATCAGTATGTTGAGGTTTAATCTTTTCATAGAGTTCAATGTTTTCTATAAAATGTATGCATAATTAATAGCAGGTGGCCAATTATACAAATTCTTATAAAGTTTAATTAAGCTGTTAATCAAATTGTGCAGGTGGCTTTTAATATCTAGCATTTTATGATAACTTAGAAAAGAATAGTAGATCCTATTAGGTATGTTGGCTAATTTTTCATGCTACTTTGTATATTAGCACAGATAGGAAAGAGGGAACTTTGATTTAAAAGACAACTGAATTTTGAACTAAGACATTGTTCAATTAGAGACTTCCATTCATTTCTGACAATGTCTCATAAATATCTTGCAAATTTCATTTCAATAATCAGAAATCACCATTTCATTAAATCATAGATTTTAAATCTTGAGAATCTCTTAAAAGAAATCAGAACAAATATCTTTGTTCTTCTACAGATGAGCAAACTAATATTACAAAAGATTATGAGGTAATTAAGTACATGTCATACACCTTTTTAGTGATAGAGCAGCAACTTCAATTCAGATTTTTACATTTTTAATCTTACATTTTTCCTCTGTCATAGTTTAATAAGTCTTATGTCTTTGTTCAAATAAATATGCATATCACATATATAATTGTATGTCCTATGACAGAATAATAAATAGCAGTGATATTTGATTACTATATCAGACTGGTCAGTTTATTTCAAACTTACTCAGTTACAGGTGCTGCAGACAATTCTGTCCACAGCACTAGTTCAGAACTGGATACGTGTTATCCTGAACACAAAAAGAAGAAAATTTGACAGGGCTCCATGGAGTCTCTGGGTAGAGACTGATTAGTCACTTCTGATTGATAGTTGAGGGTAACCTGCCAACTCTTATTTGAACAGAGTTCCTCCCCTTTTTGAACAAAGGCCAAAGCGAAGTACAGGACACTGTTAGTGTTTTTGGAAGTTTTATGCAAATTAAAAAACAAGCAAAATCTCCTTTGGATGGGGGCAGCCCCACAGACTCACATCTTAGCCAGCTATTAGCACCTCTGTGTGAAGAGAAAGGCTCTCCTTCCTCCTTCTAGATGTGGCTTCATGCCTAAGTTCACCACCTAGTAAATTGGAGTATAGGCTCAATTTTAGGCCACTCCACCCCCCTTTCCCTATGGCCTATAGCCCTTAACAAGTGCAGAGCAAGCACAGCTCTAGGCAATGGCGCTGAAAAAAACGGGTTCTGTGCAGTTGATGAAAGCTGCCCGTTTGAATTGGGAGTAGACATCTGTGGGCATGGACTCAGCTCCATCAGTCGTGGACAGATCATGTGACTGACTGTGGAGACCAGACAGTCTTTGGATGCTGACCGTGCCTTTGTCCACAGGTACCTCCAGGTCCAGGCCCCTCACCACACTTGCATGTCATTTTTCTTCTGCCTCCTCTAGATCTCCCCTATGACCCTCAAGCTAGGAAAATGTTTCCAATCATAAAAGCTCAGGG
Source organism: Tapirus indicus (assembly GCA_031878705.1). Lineage (NCBI taxonomy): Eukaryota > Metazoa > Chordata > Mammalia > Perissodactyla > Tapiridae > Tapirus > Tapirus indicus. The sequence continues at coordinate 132,387,651 of CM062919.1, read as the reverse complement.
TATTTTTCTCCTATACAATCTATTACCAATTTGTATAAGGGTTTTTTTTTTTTTTTCCTCCGGATAACCTAAAATTTGAAACCCAAAAGCCGATAGAAGTTTCTTCTATCTTCTTTTTTACCCTGGCTTTGTGATGTGGCATCCTTTCCTTGAAATATTTGATTGCACAATGCTCTAAAAGAAAAAAGAAAGAGGGAAAGAGAGAAAGAAAAGTGAAGGAAAGAAAGATAAAAAAGCTAAGAAATAGAAACAACAGCAGCAATAAAAACTGTTCATATTTTAAACATTTCTTAAACATTAGACTTATAAGACTTAGTGTGAAGTGAATAAATCTGTCTGTCTAAATGATAGTCTAATATTTACATATTTTATCTATTTTAAAATTGTTTAAAATTATTTACAGTCACCAGTACTTGTTATTCCCATTCTTTCAGGCACACAGAAGATTGTAAACATTGTGTTTCTCAGCCTTCCTTAAAGTGTGACATGGTGAGCACTGGCCCTTATGTGATGAGGACTTGGTATAGAAATGTGAGCACAAGTGTGCACTATTCATGGCCTGGGACAGGGAGGGACTCATCAATAATTCTCTGAGTCACTTTCTCTCTTCTGCTATAAATAATGGACAAGGCCAAGCGTTGAGATGGCAGGATCAAAAATTAAATCATCCTGAATCCTTACATCCCACCATGGAAGAATGTTGCCCTTCTCTCCGATGCCCAGAGTCCAAGAGGATCTTACGTGAACAAGAAATAAACTTTTTTGTGTTAACTCATCGAAATTTGGGGGTTGTTTGTTGCTGTAGTATACTCTTTCCTAACCAGGCTAATATAGTTTTTAAGGAATTTTTTATTTAAAGTCTACAACCTGGCACATAAGCTAAAGAATATGAAACATATTTAAATTATACATTGCATTGTAAACTTAGGATTTAGTTATGGATATGTCAATCAGAAAATATTAGAACACTATGTCATGTATTATGTCGTCACTTGGCCTAGTCAATGATTTGTGGGCTGGCAGCATCACAAAATGGTGGAACTTCTACTCGATATAATCTACCTTTAATACATTTCAAAACGAATATACTTTTCAGGCCAACCCCGGTAGCATAGTGGCTAAATTGGCGTGCTCTGTTTCAGCAGCCCAGGTTTGGTTTCTAGGCGTGGACCTATGCCACTTGTTGGTGGCTGAGCTGTGGCAGTGGCCCACATACAAAACAGGGGAAGATTAGCAACAGATGTTAGCTCAGGGTGAATCTTCCTCAGGAAAAAAAAAAAAGAATATAATTTTAAAGAGCTATTTTTATTGGGGCTGTTCATTATTTCCATACATTCCATTCATACTATACGTACATTAAATAAACAAGGAATTGTAGAGGCAATGTGCCAAATTTGGGTTTACCAGGAGTTTTTGGGGGCATTAAGATTGTATTTATTTTTGCTGTATGCCATTGTAAATGAGGATTGAACAAGTTGCATATGTGTTGTAGTAGAAAGAACACAGTCATTGGAAGACTATAAACTTGGATTCATTTCTTGTTTTCCCTCATAATAGCTCTATGGCCCCAGACAATTCACATTTATAGTTTGACCCCTTACTTTAGAGCAAGTGATGATAGTTCTAATCATTCTGGGTTTTTGAAAGTCTGGTGATAATACAGAAGAATTTACCTACCATTCTGACTCTACCCTGAAACTTTCTGTTCAGTATGGCATGCAACATTAAAGAATCCCTACTTATACTTCCACTGCTTTTTCAATTTTTATGTGTTTTGACAAACTTGTTTTCATTCAAATATCCTATTAATGACACTTATATTTGCTTAATGAAAGGTAGTTACTTAACATGCTTCTATGGTTGTTTTGCATGTTATATGCTTTGGTTGACTCAGGTTTGAAAATCAAGTTTCTTGTAGGAATCGTTCACTAATCTGGAAATGCGGATTCAGATCAGAGTTGGTTTTTTATAGTTGTTAGATATCATAATGATACTTCTTGGTGGGAGGACTTTACAAAACTACAATGATAGACTAAACAAACATTTGAAACCTAGCTTATTTAAATGAGAATCTGACTTGGAGTTAGTAAAAATGTTTTAGACAATTCGTTTGTCTCTTTGAGCCTTAGTTCCTCAACAGCGAATTGGGAATGATAATTAGCCTTTCTCTTTACATGGTTATTACATAGGGCAAATGATCTCATGTGTATAAAAATCCTTTATGAATTGTGTAATGATATTCAAATGGAAGCTAGTGTTAGACTTCCTTTATCTCTATTAATAAAACTGGAAATTATAATATCCTAAGAAAAAATAGGCATATGTAGGCAAGAATGGATCAGAGTGTTACTAAGTTGCCATAAACAAGGAGATTGACTACTTGAATCTAAGGAATTTCTGGAATATATAAAGGCTTGAAACTCTCACTTCACTTACTACATAGTTCAGGTTTTAAATATCTTTGACCTATCTATAGAATTTAACATCAAAATGGAATAATTAGTTATGAATTGTAAATATTTTGATGAAAGTTCAACTTTTTCATTGTGTCAAACACTAGAATATTTGAACAAATATCCATATAAATAAAACCTTTCAAATATGGCAAATGTAAAAACAGAAATTTCTGGTACCAAATCAGATTTAATAATTTTTAATTTGTTTTTTTAAGCTTCTCTGCTTGCAGGAATCAGACATGAAGTAAATTTTCAGTATAAAAACTATAGACAAAGAGACATGATAAATAACAAAGACATTAATAAATAAATAAACATTTGATTACTTAGGCCCAGATTGAAAAATTAAAGTAAGGTCTTCAAGACTTCAGCTGTCCCTTTCCATTCCCAATTAGAGCTTACATTTATCAGTATGGCCATACTAAAAGGAAAACTGTATTGTTTGACTACAATTGACAATATAGTTGATAAAAAGATGAAATAAAATAATTTCAGGAAAAAATACATTTCAAGGCTTCATGTTTTTGTATAGTCCATTCAGGTTAATAACTTATTTGTTCTCAAAATTCTTCAGAATTTTTGTTGTCTTGTAGACTTTGCTTGTAATAGTGCAAAACTAGAGATAGATATAAACTTCATAGCATTTAAATCTTTTAAGACAGAAAACAAATGGTGTTTAGTTTTAATTATCTGATTTTATTTTGTACAAAAGTTAACTAATTTCAAAATTTTCATTGACCTGTGTAGCATGTTGAAAAATATTTCATCAACACAATCTTGATGCTGTTTAGACTTTAACAATATTCTTTGTTCCAAGAACTAGGGTTTGGCATAAGTTTTATTCCTAAGATTAGAGAGTGTGCATCAGCATCTAATGGTATTTGAAGGTATTGTATTTTATGCAGAGTAAAATTAAAATGTAAATTAATATCGTTTCAAAAAGCTCTGGGATTTGGCTTGGACTTCATTTTATGTCAGTTAAATGAAGCTGCAAATTTCATTTTTTTTTAAATCGTTCTATGCTGATATGTCATTTCTTCTGAAGAATTGCACTTGAGTGAGGAAAAGTATGTTATATTCAGTCAAACTTAATAATAGTTCTGCCCAACATGGCATTAATAGAATAAGTGCCATTTCACTTGTGATCATACTTGAAAAATACAGACTGGCCAATAAAACTTTCAAAATACAGGGATAACTTCCAGATTTACAGACTCAGGTGAGTCAAATAATTATCATAAGTGTACTTTACCTAATGGTCACATTTTAAAAAGCATTAATTATACATGGACTAAGTATTTTATGATAAGAATTTAATGTGCTCTACATTTTAGGAAAATCATGAATGTGTTAACATGCATTGCTGCTAGTTTAACAACCAATTTTTGGATTTAAAGAAGTTGAATAATTTGTTAGTATTTATGTAGGATTTTTTTGCATTTAGATATTTGATATGTAAATAATTTTTAGTAGAAATGTATATATTTGAGTATCCATTCTGTTCATGTTGTATATGAAAAGATATAGGAAATTTATAAATTCAGAAAAATTTAAAACAAGCTAGAATAAGTCATGGAAAAATGAAGTAACAATATTTTTAACTATTGTTTTCTCCCACAAAGAACAGAAACTGCCATTTGCAAAAGTAAATGAATATTTAAATAATGTCACATAAATTTGGTCATATAATTTGTAAGCAAATTATTAGGAAAACATTGTACACAGATTTTTATCTGCATAAAAAATCAATTTTGAGGGATTATACAATGGGAAACGAAAAATATTAGGTGGGATTTGGCGACAGGTGATGAGATGTTATTCCATGTGTTATCCCATTTATGGATATAAGATAAACATACGTGCATGTTTTAGTAATATTAATTTTATTTGAAGATTTGGTGACATAATTCACATTAAAATAAACATCATCAAATTATGGAATAGAAAGAAAATTTCATATTGATTTTAAAGATTAGGTCTAATAATTTATAGATATATTCTGTTTAAGGTTAACTGTTCCACCCATTCCTCCTGATGCCAATATACTTATAGTATTTTTCTTAGTCATTAGGAATTCTTAAGACACCTGAGGAGTTTGAGATACATTAACATAAAGAGTTTAGATTTCATAAAGACAAAGATGGGAGCCATTTTAGACTTTTTAAAAGAGTCCTTATGTGATCCAATTAGAACATTTTGAAGCTTATTATTGAAAATTTTCTTAGGTAAATTCAAGAAGGTGATAGAAAAACAGTAGGAAGGTCAGCAAGAAATAAAAGCAACGATCCAGATACGGAAAACCCATGGTTTAAACAACTATAAAACTGATAATACATAAAGAGCCTACAAATCATTATAATGGCAAAAATGAACAAATGTTGGTGTTTGGCTTATCCTAATATCTTACCATAATTAGTAGTCATATGAAAGCCAGACAGATATTGTGGACCAAATGTGTAACTATGCATTAGATTAGATACTGAAATCAAGGACTTTTTTCCCAAGAACTGATGATTTATGACTGTAAGACATAAAACCATAAAACTCCCAGGAGAAAACAGGCAGTAGACTCTTTGACATCAGTCTTAGCAATATGTTTTCAGATATATCTTCTCAGGCAAGGAAAACAAAAGAAAAAATAAACAAATAGGACTACGTCAAGCTAAAAACTCTGAATGGCAAAGGAAACCATCAACAAAATGAAAAGACAACCTACCAATTGAGAGAAGATATTTGCAAATCATATGTCCAATAACGGGTTAAAATCCAAAATATAAAGAACTCATACAATTCAACAACAACAAAAAAACAAACAGCTCAATTGAAAAATGGTCACAGTATCTGAACAGATATTTTTTTCCAAAGAAGACATATAGATGGCCAAAAGGCACATGAAAAGATGTTCAACGTAATTAATTATTAGGGAAATGCAAGTCAAAATCACAATGAGCTATCTTGCACCTGTCAGAATGGCTATTATTAGAAAGACAAGAAATAGAAAGTGTTGGAAAGGATGTAGAGAAAAAGGAGCCCCCATACATTGCTGGTAGGAATGTAAATTGGTATGCCACTATGGAAAACAGTATAGAGATTCCTAAAAAAATTAAGAATAGAAATACCACATGATCCAGCCATTTCACTTTCAGGTATTTATTCAAAGAATATGAAAACACTAATTCAAAAAGATATTTGCATCGCTATGTGCATTGCAGGATTATTCACAATAGCCAAGACTTGGAAACAACCTAAGTGCCCATCAGTGGATGAATGGATAAAGAAGATGTGGTATGTATATACAATGGAATACTACTCAGCCATAAAAAAGATGAAATCTTGCCATTTGCAGCAACATGAATGGACGTTATGGGTATTACGGTAAGAGAAGTAAGTCAGACAAAGTCATATCCCATATGATTTCACTCGTATGTGAAAGATAAAAAAAACAATAACAACAAACAAATACAGAGAACAGATTGATGGTTACCACAGGGAAAGGGGGTGGAAGGAGGAGGAAAAGAGTAAACATTTGTATGGTGACAAATGGAAACTAGACTTTTGGTTGTGAACACGAGGTGGTGTACATAGAAATTGAAATACAATGATTGTACACCAGAAATTTATATGTTATAAATCAACGTTATCTCAATAAAAAAAAGAAAAAAGAGTTGAAGATTTGTGAATTCCAGTCTTATTGCACCCAAAGTCAATCATTTTACCTCTGACCCAATAGAAACAATAAAATTTCTTTATGATGCAGTAGACCCTAACTCTACTTCAGGTCTTCTGTGATGTTGATTTCTTACTACATGAAGAAATGCTAAAGAGAGTTATTTCTGAGTGCTTACTAACAGATCACTTTACCTCCATGAGGAAACCAGAATTCATTATTTGTCGAGTAATGGTTACTACCTCCTACAACAAGAAATTCTTGGGAAATAATTGTTTATTTAGAAGCAATATTCAATAGAGTAAAGGACGTTAGAAAAATATTTTGTAAATGAATATAGCTGTACTTTAATATTGTTTGTATGTTTTTCTAACTCTGATGTGGTATTTAACAGTAGGCTCTACTTTCAGAGAAACATACATTCTAACTCAGAAAATGCCAGTAAAATGATGGATTTTATTTCAACTCTTTTAAAAGCTCTGTCATACAATGACAACTCAAGTATATTTTGAGGAATCCTATTTTAAATTTAAATGCACATGGTAAGAGATATGATGAAGTAGCATGAAAGCACTATCAAGGATTTCCTCCTTAACAAAACTATTTAGCTCTCAAAATTTCAAAAAAAAAAAAAAATCCAGTGTCTTATCATGAGTGTGTTTTAAACTATTTATATACTAAATGCCTCTTCCATGTGGCTTAGTGGAAATATTAAAATGAAAAAACTTCCTTGCTCCCACTCACCCTTTGGTTACTTCCAATGAGATGCATATTGCTGGTAAAACAATGCCAGGAATATAGAACTTAAGTCTTTGAGTCATTCCCTTCGGGCTCATGTTAGCAGCCACTATATGATTTTTCTGTCCACAGGTGTATTAATGTGCATGGTGTGTCCTAGTTGAAGGATAGTCGCAAAAGATGTAATTATACCTCACTTTAAGCAACCCTGGAGGATATTTACCTCTCCATTTAATGTGCTTCAGGGAGGCACACAAAGTAAATTTTGCACATAGCACCAACCTATATTTAAAGTTGCATTACTACCAATATATTTGCTCCAATTTAATTTTAATAGCCAGGACTTGTCAAATATGAGGGTAACAGACAAATGTACGGAAATAATTTTGTTCATATGCATTTAGTAGAATATATTCTAGAGCCTTTGAATTATCTAAAGTTAAAGATATGCAGTTCCTTAACTTTGGAAGCTTTATTAATAACCTGTAATAGGTCCTTTCCTTCTCTTTCTCTCTCTTTTACACACACACACACACACACACACACACACACACACGCACTCCTGTGGCTTATTGCGGTCAATTCACTGTTTTATCTTGCTCGAGACAAAATTATTGCAAGCGACAGCACTTAGGAAGGAAGAAAACTCCACTTGATCCATATTGCCCTTAGCATCCGTAGTGCGAGTTTTGGTGAAGGGAGAGAGGGAGGACTGAAAATTAAGATTACTTGTTTTAACTTAGCAGAGAAGTTGAGTAATTCATATTATCACAGGACTTAGTTAAAATTTGTTTTGCTGTTAATAGTTTAGGAGAACAAAAATATCTTATGTAGATACATTTATTGTTCATTAGGATGTTTGTGGCAGACACTGGCTTAAGCAAGATAATACTTTTGTCTCTTGGACAAGTCCAAGCCTGCAAGGCAGCTCTACTCCAAGACGCGTCAGAGGCTCCGTATCCTTCTATCTTTTGCCTCCATCTCCATATTGCTGAAATGCTTCCCTTCTTCTGGAAGGTTCAGAATGGCTTAACCTCATGGTCATATTCCAGGTAAAACAAGAAGAATAAAGAGTAAAGGGTTTCCCTTCTCTTTTCAGTGAATCTTATCCTTATACTCTGTATGTATACTCTGAGTATAAGTATACATACGCACTTAGACTCAGCTCTGATTGACCAGAATTTAGCCATGTGATTTAACATAGCTTTAAGGGGGGAGGCTGGGATTTGAGAACTTTATTTTGGGAAAACATACACTTCACTAAAATTTATGTTTATTACTATGAAAAATTGGGGCTGTAACAGTCTTGTCACCTGTCCAAAAACAAACAAAAAAAAAACATGTCATATTAGGTGCTTCACAATAACATGATTTGATAATGATACCTAGGTGTCAGCACGCTAAAAAGGCAAAAAAGAGAGATGGAGGCATCCTATAGAATAAAGACTCAGGAAGCAGCTATCATTCCTAGGGCTGGGGAAAGAATCAGAGGAGGTAGGGTCTCCAGAATCTAGGGGCGTGGATGGAGGGCTCCTCCTCGGGAGATGTCTTCATCTGAGGAATCCCCACTTTGTCACTGAGTATGTAGAGAAGGGGACACTTGGGCCAGAGTTGGAAGCTTGGAAGGTGACCACTTTAGAGATATAGCCAGAAGTAAAAACACAGCTAGAATGCAACAGGAAAAAATACAGTTTCTCCTGTGATCCCAATAAGACAATTGTCAAAGGAACTCTGGAATGTAGAATCCTAAAGGAAATTACAGAAGTGTGGGCTGTTTCTGACTAGCAGAACATTAGTGAAAGCAAAGAATCTCTTATTTTTCCTCCAAAAATGAGAGAAACAATAGCCACCATATTTATCTCTAGGTACTATTAGTTCTTCTTTCAGTTTAATCACAATCCCACTCTCGAATATTCTATAAATGAAAGACTAAATTTTGAAATTAACCACTATTTCTAGTCTAGAATCATAAAGAAATGAAAACGAAGGTAAAATGTAGATAGATAAATAGTTAGATAGATATAGATTGATGGTCATGAAAGCACAAAATACACATAGTAACACTGACTTTGTGTCAAAGGTCATGAAGCTACAGTTTGTATAGTAATTTTCTTCTTCCACTAGTTATCTTATGCTTTCTTTGTTCTCATCCAGCACATGAACTGGTCAGGGTTCTTTATCGGATAAGGTAACCAAAATTTTATTCCCAAATGGTCTGGGTTTCAAAGCCGTTCTGCCTTTGTGGGGTCACACTGTTCTTCCATTAACTTATACTGTTGACCATTAAAGTACTAAGTGATGCCTTAGAAAACCCTCTGAGTTTCAGACCTAGATCTCCCTGCTCCCCTGTGTGTCAGAAACCGAAAAAGATCCCCCTGGCAATTGGAGTCAGTCACCCCACCCTGTACAGTGATCTGCTTCTTTGCCTATAAATTCTGTGGCACGAGAAGTCTCAAATTATAAGGTTACAGTCCTTGGTTCCAATTCAATGGAACCACTGTTTCCCCTGGTAAAGCATTCCTTCCTTCATAATCTAGCCTCTATACTGGTCAGTGGTAACGGCAAATGGCCTGTTACTAGGCAGAAGCCAGGCTCCTGAAGACTGGGAAAGGGACTGTAATAGAAAGCTTTTTCTCAGAGAAGAATAATTATCCACAGAAAAACGTATTGCTTTACCCCCAAACTCTCTGTAATTTTAAAGATGGAAGCAGCAAACAAGATTTCTGAAGCTCCTTTTCCACCTGGACTGATGATTTTTGTCAGTAGGAGGCAGTGAATGGAGATCAGAGGACAGGAGGAGAGGAGAAGCTATAATTTTTCCTCTTTTTTCTCACTTTTCCTTCTTTGAGCAGTGACTAAATGATGGTATTCTCTTTTTCAGCCATTGTCATTTCCTGAGAGGATTGTGTATAGAAGAGGGGAAAATACTCTGATCTTTCAAGAATTTACACTATATCCTAGGTCCTAAAACTCCACTGTGGTCCACGTGTATAGCAGGGTCCTCTGTAGTTCAACTGATACATGGAATTTTAGTGTGAGTTGCCACACATCTTGCTCAGGGGGTCCACAAACATATCCTTTGGTTATTTTCCAATTTCCTGAATCTAAAATTTCAATAGACCTCCTCAGCAACTGGCAAAATCTCCACATCGTCCCCTTAATTCATGGATTAAGACTATTATTTGAGAAAAGGCCAAATGGAAATCCCAGGAACTTCTCTCGATCAAACTAGTAAAAAAATACATAATACGTTATCTCTGTGGAGTTTCAGAGAACAGTGCCACTATCAAAGACTTGAAAATGCAAGAATCAGTCAGTCTCCCTTTTTTTGCATCTTTGGTCTGGGCAGAAGGTTGATGAATCATGGATAATGACTGTCGTTTGTGATAAACTTAATCAAATGTTGACTCCAATTGCAGGTGTCATTCATCGTAGCACCAGGAACCTGGTCACATTTCTCCATACCTATTTGCCAGGACTACCAGAAACAACTTGCTTTTGCTAGCAGAGGCAAAAGTATAACTTCACACTTTTGTATAAGGGCTATGTCAAATCTCTTGCTTTTTGCCATTATATAGTCACCCTGACATCCCATAAACTATTATTGTGGTTCACTTCATTGAGGACATAATGTGGATTTGATGATAAGGAATTAACAAATTCAGAGATGCCTTAATAAGACATGTGCATGGAGTAAGCTGGGAGATAAACCCATGAAATTGCTAAAGCCTGCAATGCCAGTGAAGTGTTTAAGGGTTCAGTGGTCTGTGGTACGTCAGGCTATCCACTCTAAAGTAAAAAAAAAAAAAAAAATGTTTCTGTATTTTGAAATTCTTACAACCAAGAAATGGGCCAAATGCATGGTTAGCATATCGAATACGGGGACACCATATGTAACATTAGAGTGTATTTATCTGACCTATTTACTGAAGAATTCGTAAGACTCTTTTTTCAGTGAAGTCTAAAGCAAGAGAATGCCCTGCAGCACATTCAGACTTCTCTTCCAATTAGTCCTTATGACTAAGTAGATCCAATGACACCTGAAGTAGCTATTGTAAAACAGGGTACTGCACGGAGTGATTGCCAAGCCCCGTGCAGAGAATTATAGTGCAATCTCTCAGAGTTGATGTGGGACATCAAGCTCTTTTTAAACTTCATCCTCTCTCTCCCCCTACTCCTGACTTTGGCAGATCACTTCCTTTTGTCAAGTAAAATGGCTCCATTGCAGTATCTGTTCAGCTCATGAGAAATTTGCATATACTCAGTGAGCATGCATATTTTTCAAATGCTGTTCACCCATCAACTTTGCTATCTCACTCCATTTTGCTCCCAGCTCTGGAAGATAGAAGGGAATATTGGCAAGTTGTCTGAGCAAGAAAATATCTACTGGGAAAAACAATGTCTCTTCTAGCAAGCACTTCATATTATCCTTAAACAGGACTATTTAGAATTTTGGTAGGAGTGGATGAAGTTTAAAAAGAGCTTGTTGTCCCATATCAGAGAACTGTAGAGTGAAGAGGCCCCAAAGAGCCTCTAAAGGACCCACATATATTCCCCCGAACAGTCTTTCTGCCATAAAAATTACAGGGACAGGCAGTTTGTCCTTACCCATAGCTAAAGAGAATAAGGTTGTAACTTTGTCCAGTTAGGTAAAGAAACAGTTATCCTTTTTCATTAGCCTCTATCCTTCTTTTCGCCCCTAACGCTAGAGAAGTTGAAACCTAGACAGAGATTGTGTGCGTGTGTGTGTTCACCTTCTCCATCCCTCACATCAAATCAAATCCAGCAATCTAAGTGCTTGTAATATAACCTATGCTTTTAAAAAGTATGACTAGTCATATGTGTAATGATTTTCACTACGGCATTTTCTATAACTGAGAGAAAAAAGAAATAATTGAAATATACAACCATGCTGACTTTCTACCTCCTTAATGCTAGTGATATGTCTTCATTCTCTGAAGACAGAATTAATTTGGGAAAGAGCCAAAAATCACTGCCATTCATTCCCAGGATTTTTATTAGAATTTCCCTTGTGTCATTCATATAGCAATTTTCATGATAATATTAATAAAACTCTATCAATGTTTTCATCACTCTCTAAAATATTGGAGTCAGGGTATAGTCTGTCCATGTTAGCACTTTGAAAAGCAACAAATTTTTACTACTGAAGTTTTCACAAGTCTTGAAACTTAAATCATCCTCCTCTCTTTACATTCAACAATTTTCAAACAAATCCTTATAAGATTTCCCTCTGTTTAAATAAAAACATCTCTGAACTTTGAATTATCACTTAGGGACACAAACTATCTCAAAAGCAAATACCCTAAAGGATTATTTTTATGCTTAAATTTTATATTTGAAAATTTAAAAACTGAACACACTACAAGATATTACAGAACATTCCTCTCCACTCCATCCTCCTCTCCCTAAAAAAAAAAAAACACAGAAAGGAAAAAAGCACAATGAATAATTGTTTTTTACTCTCTGTTAAATATTGCCACAAGTATGTGTCTGTACCCCCTATGAAGCAAAGCTCATGGACAGAGTATTGACTGTTTTCACTACTAATAATACCAGTACATGTATCAAACAGAGAGATAAATTAAATCATGTAAGGGAGGCATGGTGCCACCACCCAAGTTTATAAGTACAGATCATTGGAATTAGGCTCATGAAATTCACACTGACCCTTTTTTTCTTAGAAATCTCTAGAGAAGGTCTAGACAGCAGCCCCACCTGTTTTCATCCTATTTCTTATTATCAATATTTGCTAATGCAAATGTCACAGAGGCTCCATTAAGGGAATTAACATCTAGATTTTCATTTCTTTTCCCTACAGTGAGGAACTCTGTAAACAGGGCCTGTGGGTCCCGTACTGTTCACATGCCTTTGCTTCTGTTGGCTGGCAGCAGTGTAACTCTTCCCAGACCACATACACCTGCTTCCAACCCAGACACAACCTGGTAACAGTACTTCCTCCCACAAGTTAAACAGATGGTAGAACTCTTTAAGATTTTAAATAAAATATGTCTGTGAAGCAGTGATTCACTTAGGCAACTGAAGGCCAGATCTTCAATTTTGTTGTTCATTTCCCGAAAGAGAAGAATATGGAGTCACAAAGCAAAATTAAATATTTATCTGAGATTGGTCATTTAAACTTATATGTTATTTATATGTGCGTGTAATGTATGAACAATATATTCATGATTTAGTGCTATATTTTAATAAAAGTAAATATTATATAAGATAAATGGTAAAGGACGTTAGAAAAAGGGGAAGTATGAGAAAACATAGCTCAAGAAAATAAGTAAAGAGTAGAAGATGGGGCCGCCCTGTGGCACAGCAGTTTAGTTCGCCCTTGGCAGCCTGGGGTTCGCAGGTTCGGATCCAGGGTGCCCGCCGACGCACTGCCTGTCAGCCATGCCATGGCGGCGTCCCATATAAAGTGGAGGAAGATGGGCACGGATGTTAGCCCAGGGCCAGTCTTCCTCAGCAAAAAGAGGAGGATTGGCAATGGATGTTAGCTCAGGGCTGGTCTTCCTCACAACAACAACAAAAAAGAGTAGAAGATGAAAGAATTACAGAGAGAAGTACAATAGTAGAAAGACATCATGACGAAGAAAGTAAAGATTATGAAAGAAGAATGTATAGCAAATAATGCAGTGAAACTGAAAAAACAACCGACTGTAAGAGACAGACAGAAAGATGATTACTAAGTTCTAGATTATCAAAGAACATTGCTCTGACATATCCTTTTATAAATTAAACTATATGCTTTAGCATAATTTTACACTGCATTTTCATAAATGAATTATCTAATTAACCTCTTTCACAGCTCTTCAAATTGCTAACTCCTAAATCTTTGAAGCAGCATTTTATAGTGTATCTTGTGGAAATTTAGGTTTCCCCAGAAATGCCTCAATGTCATAAAGTTTGATTCTAATTCAATTTAATTTGGAATATTTTAAAACATCAGTAATATATGTGCATACTGAAATACATCATGTATAAATGTGTAGCCCATTGGACTCTTCATGTTTGGGCCTGGATGAACTAGTTGCTTGATGTTGTTTTGTATTTGTTGCAGGCATCAGGATAAAGTTTCTCCTATCATTTCTGTTGAAATAATTTTTTTTATTTTTAAAGTAGAAGACATAATATTGGAAAGACATTTCCATTTCGAACTATTCATCTGGGTGAATCTAGATCATCTCGTACTCCATGGACTAAAGAAAACGAAGAACAAAAGAAAGAGAAGCCCAATTTGTCGATGACATTAACATAGACACCATAATATTGATTTTTAAAATATAAAATAGCGCATCATCTATTGTAACCTGAATTTTCTGAAAGGTTTTACTTTGAAAAACAAAGAAACAAAAACAAACAAGCCACCAGCAGAGCAGTTTTAAGCAATTAAACCTAGGTAGGAATTCAGCCCCAGAATAGGAGTGTTGATGCTTTTCTACTTATTTGCAAGGAAGGACGTTTCCATTTTCCTCCCCATATCCATTTCAGTCCCCAGAAAAGAGAAACCTGATTTAACTAAATAAATAAATAAACAAATGAAAACAGCTCATGATATTGCTTCCCCAAGGAAGCTATGAGTTAGACAGCAAATTAAGAGTGAGTGCAGGGTCCTTGTGGTTATTCCTTTCAACATGCAAAACAATTTTCCTTTAAAAAATGAGTTTAGCTAATGTGCCTTTGAGATAATTCATAGTTCACTGACAGCTATTTACCTTCAAGCCCACCTCAGATAATTTACCCTTCTCTCTGGTCGCATTTGAATTCTACATAAACTTGCTCAGTAAATTCTCTTGGTAACAAGTTAAAGGTTAGATTGTCTTTTGGCAATGGATTTCCAACCAGGTGGAAAATAGAAAAAAAAAATGTCAGAAACTTGCAAGAGCAAAATTAAAGACACCAAATTGTAATTGGCCTCCAGGCGTGACTATTGTTATTGGCTAAATTCTAATTAGTGGTTTAAATGACATGTTATTAGTTTTTATTTTAAATTATGCAGTTTTGCCTTTCTCTATTTTCTTTGTGTTTCTATAACTTTCTAGATCATCATTGACCTATTAAAATATGCAGTGTAATATAAACAACTAACTATTGATGTGAATCACATATTTAACATTTTTGATGTGGGTACAAATCAAAAACATTTTGAAGATATTTTTTAAAAAACCTCAGAAATTGTGTCTATTTTGTAAGGTGGTATTAAAAAAAACTGTAGTGTAGAATATATTATGACATATATTCATCTTTTTTTCTTATAAATATAATAGGTCACATATTACAGTTTAAAAAATATTTTGAGTAAATATTCTATTCTTCCAACACTATCTAAGGTAGACTGTCCAGGTTTTATTTTTCTCATTTTAGAGTAAAAGACACTATGATGCTCAGAAGTTCTGTGACTTAACCTTTGTAGCACTATTAGTAAAGTTACAACCAGAAACTGTACACACATATTTCAAAACTTTAAGCCATAATGCTTTTACAAAATACTTTATTCTACTTCAGATGCCCAAGATAAGGCATACATTTTTGTTCTATTTCTCCCAGCTCTAAAATATATGTTTGCCCATTTTAAATTTCTATCTAAGATATACATTGGTGAAGATGTGTTTCCCAAAGGATCTTTTCTGATTTGGTTTGCAGATTACTATTTTTTGAGAATTTTAATTTATCTCCTCATTTTTTTTTTTTCCTGCTGGGAAAGATTTGCTCTGAGCTAACATCTGCTGCCAATCTTTCTTTTTTTTTTTCTCTCCAAAGCCCCAGTACACAGTTGTATATTTAGTTGTAAGTCCTTCTAGTTCTTTTATCTAAGCTGCTGCCACAGCATGGCTTCTGACAGATGAGTGGAGTGGTTCCATGCCTGGGAACCTAACCTGGGCCACCGAAGCAGAGCACACTGAACTTTAACGACTAGGCCATCAGGGCTCTCTCTCCTCTTTTTTTTTTAATCTTTGGTGTGGTTGGGTGTTGGAGTGAGTTGGAGGAGGTGGATGGGTGGCCACAGAGAAATTAAGAAGATTCATATTTTGTTCGTATTCTATTTTGTTGCAAGATCAAATTGACACTGAGGCAGGTTTTGTTTGTTTTGAGTGCCGTGTGGTTGAGATTAATATAAGTGAATCTTGGTTATCTCTGTGTTTGGGCATTAGGAAAAATGTAAGCTTCTCAGAAAAGGTGGATACTGGAAGAATTCTAAATTCTCTTTAGACAATTTAATTTTAACTGGGAAAGATTAGATTAATGTCAAATGCAGCTTGTTAGCAGCATGGTGTAAAGATTCTTAACCCTGGATTCACCTGCAGAGACCATGCTTCACTGCCTTGGGAAGGATCTCTCTGTATTATTTTTTACAACCACGTATGAAACTACAATTATATCAAAATAAAAAGTTTAAATTAAAATAAATAAATAAAGATTCAGGCATAGCCAAGTCAAAATTAAAAAATCAACATCAAAGAATGAATTTCTAATATGCAATAATGAGTCAATATTTTATTCAATGAAAGTTAAATTCTATTACTTTTTTATTTTTTTAAATCTAGATTGAAGATTTATCTTATATAATGGTCTATATGATTCTGGAATTTTTGATCCTCCTGGAATGTGAGAAGATAAAATTAACATTCTACTTTCAATTGATCCCAAATAAACTTTTTCTTGCAAGACTCAAGTTCTAATATCACTACATATCTGACAACTTAAAACTCTATTTTAAGGCTATTTTATTCAATCATAGGCATGCTATTATCCCCAAACAATCCTAACATATTGTTCTCTCTTTTCTTATAATATAAATGATTATTATCATTATTTGGTTTAAAATAAGAAAGTGCTCTTCCTAAATTTATCTAGTTAATGTACATTCTTTAATAACTGTATTAATAGTCTTTCCCACTATATAATTATTTTTAAGTTGCTTGTATTTTTCAAATTTGAAATTAGTGGGTTTTAGATTTTAAGTAATAATTGTATTCTTTTATTGTCACAATAACAAACCTTTATTCTTCAGTTGACTGATAAATTATCCACAGGTAATTCACAGAGTTTCACCACAGGTTATATAATTGTCATCTATGTATGATAGTGGATACAGATATTAACCTTAATTTGAATGATAGTTTTTGAATGATAGTTTCATAATAACTAACCTAATTGTTATCCTAATTAGGTGAGATATAAACTAGATGATCCTTGATGAATGCAAGAATCAAGGTTGAAGTGAAAATAAAATCCAAACCATGTAGAAAAATGTGTTCAAATGTCAAGATTGAAGGCAATACTTTGTTTATGTTGATATTAATTCATGTACCATTAGGCCTCTGCAATCTCTGAATTTGCTTTCTATTACTCTCAGGAGAAACCAAGAGAGTATAGACTGAGAAACTATTAACTAACAAAGCACAAAAAACACTTATCTAATAAAATATTCATTTCTACTTTGCATTTTGAAAACACACATAGATGAATTCAGATTGTGCAAAGACAATAATAATAATAGTATTAATAATAGCAAAAATAAAAATCACCAAATACTTCAATATCTTAACCATCAGTATAATACTGATTCAGAATGATGTGCTTAGGGTTCTACTCCTGGCTGTAATGGAGTAGATTGTATCAGACTAAATTGTGTGCTAAGAGAGATTGTAAAAAACAGAGCAGCTGTGTAAAGGAGTCAGAAAGCAACCAAGAGAGCTGGGACTTGAGGGGTTAAGTCCTTGGAGCAAAGGAAAACGTTTTAATAGGAGTCCCACAATTCTGATTGAAGCGTTATAGTGGATACATGTGGAGTAGAATTTGCAACAGACTCACTGGCCGGGAGAGACAAAATTTGTTTTCAGAGCTTCTAAATAAGCAACAAATAAAAGATTAATATTGGAGAAGAGGGAATTCACAGAACTCAGTTCAATATTCTCTTTGCAATTTTCTATGAAAGAATTTGCTGATTCCTAACACCCAAATGCATAGGATAAGAGGTGGAAATTTTCAAGGACAAAGCATCTCCTAGAAGACCAGAAAGCTAAGCAGGGACTTTGGTAGTTCAAAAGTTACAGTATAGGCAAAAACTGGACACCAGCATTTAACAAGGAGAAGCGATCTGGTAAATAACCCTGCATTCAGTGGAGACACATGAAGGTCTACCTCTAGGAGAAAGGGAAATGGAAGAAATAGGCACTCTCTCACAAGGACCGAAAATTAGAGACTTAAATCATTTGAATGTTTGGTGAGGTCAGGAGATTTGCATATATTCTTACTGATTCAGAAGAAAATTAAATTTTCTCTGAACAAAATTAATTTCATTCAAAGACATTACAATTTTTAATCTAATTGTCTGGCAATCAATCACAGAATTCCAGGCATACCAGGACATAGGAACAAACGAGAGCAAGCCAGAAAAAAAAATAAGCAAACCAGACTAAAAAGTGTTCCTTAAAATACAGTTATCAAACACAACTTGGAAATTCTTTCAGACAAGACCACCAATGATGTTAAAATTAGTGGGTAAAAGTATCATGAAAAAAAGATACTTTCATTCACTCAAATTATCTCCCTACAACATACTTACTAATGACAAAAGAGAAAAATGGTAACTTTACAGTGGAGAAACCTGACAGACACACCCTTAACTAAGTATTCAAAGTCAGCATCACCAGTAATAAGATAGAGTGACATCATGGAACTCTGGACATTCATTGAGAAAGGGTTTCTTCTGCAAGAATATCATGAAATGTTTTGCAAGAATAGCAAGGAGTTCCATGGCATTCTTGCAAAAAAAAAATGCTAACATCAATATCATCATGAAAAAACACAGACAACACCAAACTGAGGGGAAAATAACTGACCGGTACTCTTCAAAAGTGCCAAGGTCATGAAACACCAGGAAAAGTCAGTAGATTACTTAATAGTATTTTATCACCATTGCATTCCTTCTTTTGATAACCTTTATATGGTTCTGGAAGATGTTAACATTAGCAGAAGCTGAGTAAAGAGTACATTCTGCACACTTTTTGCAACTTTTCTTGAGTCTAGAATTATTTCAAAATAAAAAGTTAAAAGAAGTGGTGAAACATGAAAATAAAATAAAACATTTTTATGGACATTATCATTTATTATACAATGTTATTTTAATTTAATGTATGCAAAATGACTTAAGACATATACATTAAAGATGAAATAAATTCAGTGTGAAACTCCTCTAATCATATGTTAGCTACCTTAGGGCAAAGATTTTGTCAGCTTCGTTTGCCACTAAAAGTAGCATTTGTTACAGTACCCGCCATATATAGTAAGCCCTAAATGAAAACTTGTTGACTGACTGACTAATTGAATGAATGAATGAATGAGTGCCTTTTTCCATGGCAAGAAAAATATTCTTTTGGAAATATCCCAGTGCATTGATGTGTTAGTCCTAAGACTAAGGCAGTGTAGCCTTTCCTTCTCTTCCCACTGCTGTGCATTCCATTATCCTCATGCTTAAGCAAGGAGACTTCTAAGGGATACCACCAGTTTGTTTTCTTATTTTAGTAAACAATGCATCTGTAAGATGATGTGATACATTTTAAGACAGACTATAGAACTCTAGGAAAGCTACACAAAATAGAGTTTGCCCCTAATTTCTCAGTTAGTAGCTGCTGAATTAAACACTTAAGAAAAGGAGGCACATATTTTGAGAGTAGCATGAAATCTATTCCCTTGATAAGAGAGGGAATTGAGGAAAAGCAAGAAGAAATAATGAGGTTTCTACTCAAGGCTGAGGCTGCTCTTCTTGTATTCCTAAAATCAAAGAGGTGCATTGTCAATACTAAGATTGGGAGTTGATCACTTCTAATGGGAGAGGTGAGTTACTCGAAATGGGAAATAAAAGTATACTTGGTGAAGATGAGATAAAAATGGAAAGAACTGTGGGAAAGAAAGAGAAAAGAGCATAGATTAAAGTCCATATGTAGTGGCTTCCTGAAGTCTACAAGTGACTATCTTTTCAACAATTAGGCAATGAGACCTCTCAACCTATTAAAATTAGAAGAAATAAAGGAGATGGACTAAGAAGACAGTTCCAGATCTTAACACACACACAGACACATGCACATACTCCATTGTTCGGTTTTGTAACATTTACCTTCACACCTTCAGTGTGAGACTGCTTAAACCTCATCGTGATCTTAGTCCATTATCTTTTCAGTTGAAGGAAAGTCTAGTGCTCCCCCTTCATCTTAACTTGGGCATCTTTCTATATCAGCACATGTAGTATGCCATATTCTTTGTAAAAGTCACATCTTTTTATATTGCATGACTCTAACATTATTTATTTAATATAGAAACTGAAATATTGATTATGAAACCAAACCCAATCAATTGTTGGAATCTATTTTCCAATAGAGTCTGTTCAGCTACAACAGGTATTTCTGTACTGACAATTAGTTAATAAGTGATTGATAAATAGGGTAACCACATCAGTGTAGTGTGATTATAAACTTCAGCAGAAAAAGATAAATTTATCAACTTTGCTGCTGCACTGACATCAGGGAACATTTTAGTTCAATTTTAGAAAAAAGGAGCAAGCACTAGCATTAGGATTTCCTCCTCAGACAGTTCCACCCCTAGTCTGGAATGTAACTAGACTCCTAGAGGGTTGCCTCGAATCCCATAGAGAGGACCTAAAAACTGTGGTTCAGGGTGCACCTATCAGTGGAGATTCAACACAGTTTTAGTTACACGCTGGTGATTACTTTTTTTTTTTTTTTTTTTTGGTGAGGAAGACCAGCCCTGAGCTAACATCCGTTGCTAATCCTCCTCTTTTTGCTGAGGAAGACTGGCCCTGAGCTAACATCCGTGCCCATCTTCCTCTACTTTATATGGGACGCCACCGTGACATGGCTGACAGGCAGTGCGTCAGCGGGCGCCTGGGATCCGAACGGCGAACCCCGGGCTGCCAAGCGCGGACGAAACTGCTACGCCACCGGGCGGCCCCTGGTGATTACTTTTTAATGACATAGATTTTGCATGGATGCCTCTATTTTCCCACTAATTTCACTCTTCATTTTAACTCGCTAAATTCAGTACCTGATTTTATAGAACATGAGGTTTTCAAGAATTCATAATATCACTTTCAAACAGAAACATCTCTTATGCCATATTCTATTAAATATTGTAAGTGTATCAAATAGCAAATGGACACAGAATCTTTCTTTATACAAAATATGAGTTGTATAAATTTGAAACTCTGAGATATTAGGTATTTAATTCAAAATTGTTCTGAACTATATGATGTCTGCTCACTTAGTATGTGCTTACCTTCCCAATGAACAAAAGCTCTGTATCTATTGATAGAGACTGGAGACATTCCAGTTAACTGTGATTATCTCCAACATTTTCTTCTCTCTCTTATGATTGCTCTCTAAAGGTTTCTGCTGTACTACTTAAGCCTTCAATAATACTAAAAACTCCACCTTGTTGGAGAGCATTTACGCCCACTGGCTCAGAAAAAGTCTAGGATCTTTTGCCCTTTTCTTCTCCCATCAGCAAACATGATTTTAGAATGGAAAAAAATCTTGGTTTAAATACTCCACAATCCTCTGTAATTCACTAAATCCAAAACTGAACTAATAGTCTTTACCTCCAGACATGATTCTTTTCCATTTATTTATTTGAGTAGTAGTGATTAATTCATCCAATCTATGTCTGTTGAGTTTTTATCACGTTGCCAACGTTGAACTAGGTGCTCTGGAGAGACCATTTGTTAAGCGTTGTGTCCTGTGCCTTCATAAATTTGCACTCTGGTAGAAGATATTGGGCATTCATCAAATAAACTCATAAATGATACTTGACTATTTCTGATAATTTTAAAATTCTGAGGACTATAAGAGAGAGAACTTTACTAGGTTTGGAGTTAGGGAATATTCCTCTGAGGAATTTGACATTTGAGCTGAGACCTGAAGGATGGTAAATACTAACTTGGTAAAGGGTGGCAGCAGAAGAGAATTAATTCCTGGCATCCTACAAAGCAGGTGCTGAGGCAGAGCCGATTACAGCATGTCAGAGAAAATGAAAGGAGGCTGGTGTCCCTGGAGTGCCAGGTGCAAAAGAGAGAGTGCCACTAAGTGATCTTGGAGAGACGAGCAGGGATCAGCAGAGCCTAGTAGGCCACAGTGATAAATTTGAATCTTTAAGTGTCTATTCAGATCTTTTGCCCATTTTTTTTTTTCGTGGAAGATTGGTCCTGCACTAACACCTGTTGCCAATCTTCCTCTTTTTTGTCTTTTTTCTTCCCAAAGCCCCCATACACAGTTGTAAATCATAGTTGTCGAGTTCTTGCTTTTCTTTGTGGGACACCACCTCCGAATGGCTTGATGAGCAGTGAGTCGGTCTTGGCCGAGGATCCGAACAAATGAACCCCCAGCTGCAGAAGTGGAATGCGTGAACTTAACTGCTACACCACAGGGCAGGCCCCATTGAATTTGATAGCTAACATTCATTATATACTTGGTAAGGGTCAATTATTTTATAAATATTTCTGTTTTTACATTGTGCCTTTAATCCATATACTAATACTCTGAGAGACATACAATTATTATCACAATTTATAGATTAAGAAACTAAATGGAGTTAGGGTTAAGATCTCATGTCTTCTAAGTAGTGGAGCTGGAATTTGAAAATATGGGCAGTCCAAATTAGAGTACCTGCTCTTATAATCACTATAGCAGCACGCCTCCATTGTTGTGGCAATGGAAACCCAAGACAGAATTTTAAGCAGAGGAGTCAGAGTAATCTATGAACCTATTCCCCTCTGTTGGGTCACCAGCACCTTGAGAGTTAAAATCATCACCTCCTCTTCCTTCCAACAGAGTCTTGCTAATTTAAAGTACAAAATAGATCTCTAATCCAGCAACTTTTGCCGACCATCACTTTGGCTGCATGCATCCGAACTATAGTCAATTTTTTTTTTGTGAACCACTGCCATGGCTCTCCAATGCCCTGCCTCCCAACCAACATATCCAATCTCCTTGCTCCTATCTGAACTCTTCTCCCTCAGGAGTCAGAATCACCTCCTGCAGTAGCAAGTCGGATCATGTCACGCCGTGCTTAAGCACTGTAAGCTCCTTTCCAGTGTGCTTCAAGTCTAAATCCTTCACTCTCTTTTAAGCTCTGTATGATCTGTTCATTGACTGCCTCCAACCCAATTTCCTACCAATCTCCTTTTCACTCATGAAGCCCCAGACATGTCCGCCTTTTCTCCATTTTTCAACCACTAAACATATTCTTGTTTCTTCATCATCGCCGATGCTCTTCCTTTACCTGAAATACTAACCAGCTTCCCCTGCTCATCCTATTTTCTTGCTGACATTCGCTCATCTATCAT
This sequence comes from Tapirus indicus, assembly GCA_031878705.1. Lineage (NCBI taxonomy): Eukaryota > Metazoa > Chordata > Mammalia > Perissodactyla > Tapiridae > Tapirus > Tapirus indicus. The sequence goes on along the minus strand of CM062919.1, from coordinate 132,364,403 downwards.
CTGATGCACAGTTCCTTCCCCATGGATATACTGTGACATATTCTGGGCTAAGTTAAGACTGTCTATTATTCTCTCTCGCAAAAACCTGTTTGTCTTTATTTTATTTTATCCTAACAAAATAGTTACTACATTTAAACACAATAGTTACTAAGTAATCATTGTATAATTAATTATCTAATGACTGCCTGCTCTTCCACTCCTTTCTTGGCTAATCTCTAGGAAAAGAGGAGTCATATGTCAATTTTTGTTCCCACTTATTCATCATTATGTAGTGTACTCCTTGACACCACATATGTACTCAGTAAGCTAGACATGGTTTTTTCTCCCATCCTATATTAGGCTATAAAAGGAGAATCAGCTTCAAAATAGAATTCTATGCAACATTTACCTCACTGTGCAGGAAAGCTTACATGTGCTACAGAAAGGTGGGGACATCTTAAATGTCAGAATAAAAACTAGCAACTTTTCAAACATGAACTCTTTCTGCCCCTACCTGGATTTGCAGTTAAATGTTGAAAGCAGGTTACAAACTAGGAAAATCATATTAGTAGAGATGGGAGAGATGAATAGGAGAAAGAGCTCTAGGCTAGCAATTGCTAAAATTGCTATTTAGGGTTTTTTTTAAATCTTCCAAATGTAATTAAAATCATATTGTATAACGGAAGGTCAATGACCAAAAGGAAAATAAAATGTTCACACAGACAATTCACAGATAGTCTTACAACATGGTTATCAAGAAATATTATATAAATTAAGACCAATAAAATGCAGTTCTCCAAAAGTCAAAGGAAAAGGTTTAAAAAGGACTGTTTTATTAGACCTGAAAAATATGTGTGCATGAGCAGCAAGAAGGTTTGCTCTGCAAGATATTATTCCTCCCCTTTTTTATTGCCTGTTGCTGAAATGGCACCAGGTCAAAACAATAAGATACTCTGCTGATAGTAGCACTATAAATACATAGATTTATTGATGGAATTATGACACTGCACAAGCTTTTCAATTAGTATTAGAGTCATTAACTAGGCAGGGAATATATGGACAGTGGCACTTTATTCAATTATACTTATAAAGATGTATTACTGCAGATGATAAGAAGTAATAGAAACACTTGTATATAACAGTACTTAAATGAAATACCATTAAATTGCTGGGCTTTTTTTCCCTGAAACAATACAGCAGATGGAGTTTTGCACTCCCACTACTTTAAATCTATAGGGTTGGATCTGCTTCCTGAGTGTTCTTGGCTTCCTGCGTGAGGTGCAAGAAATTGAGTTTGTAGTGTTAACAAAGTCATGTAAACTCTTCCTGCCAGCTTTGGATGGCTTGTTCTTTCATATGATTCAATTACCTACTCAAATATTAGCCCATCAAACAGACTTCCTCTGACTATTCTATTAAAAATATCTGCCTACTTCACTACATCATTTACTCACTATCCCATTACTTTGCACGCTAAAGGGTAAAATACCCAGGTTTGCCAGAGTTGGCAATTCTTATACTGTCACAGTGAGGCAAGTGTTGCATAGGATTCAATTGCTGGTAGTAAAAAGAAATCTGAATAAAATCAGCAGAGTATTTTCTCATATACAAAGAATATGATCATGGTGGTAATAATAAAGACATGGAAAGGGACACAGTAAAAACTGCCCCGAGAGCTTGTCATATGAAACCTTAAATAGAGGCAAATAGTAGATTCAAAAAGGCAGGTTGAATAGTCAGAGAATACTGGGCTACCACCACTAATAGACTCAAGTATATAGCAGTTTACTTATTAGAAGATAATTTATTACTCATGTAACAGTCTAGGGTAGTCAGTGGGGAGATGGAAACATATTTCCAGTCATTCAGAGGTCCACGCTGAGGACCACTCTACCATCTTCAATATCAAGCCATTCCAGATCATCAGATCATTATTCTGTTGCCAGAATCAGCCAGAAGAAGGAAAAGGACAGCCCTAGAAGGAACATACATTTTTGCTCACATTTTACTGACTAGAAATCAGGCATATTACCACAACTAACTGGAGTCTGGGAAATTTGCTCTATCTGTGCTTCCAGGGAAAATAAAAGAGGTTTTTGTGGTCGACAAGCAGACTCCACCCAAGTAGGATAGCTTGTCAGTGGTTGGTGAGAGCTTGTACAAAAGCTTCTTCTATAACACAGACCACGTTCTTGAGAATCTCCATGTTCTAAAAATCACACACTATAAGTAACAGGATGACCACGTATCTTAGGTTGCTCGGAATAGCACCAAGCATGCTGTCCCCAAAGGCTAGTTATTATCCCCTTTCACTTTCAAAAGTGCCCAGGTTTAGATTATGAATTATAGGACAACTCTACTTATAGGAAAATGATGAGATGGGGCCAGACCACTCAAAATATGTGCTCTAACAAGCAATAATAATCCTTAATAAAAATATCAGCACAGATATATCTCTACTATTATTGGTACCAGCATTTTAATCAGTCTATTCATTGAATAGACTGGGGCTCATACTTCCTCTTTTAGCTAACATTTAAATTTACATTATTTGATATACACCCTTCCCATGTGGTTATTTGACATTTCCAACCTAAAATAAAAAGTTCACTCTCAAGATATAACTATGGAAAATACTTTAGCTATACTTACTGCCATCTATACCAAGGATTTATTAGTGTAATGGATATTTGTAAGGAATTTTTCACTTGTAAAATGAGTAATGATTAACCTGTGTGGATCAGTAAAAACACTGTGAAGGCACTTCCATTCTTATACAAGCAAAGTATAAGAAACTAAAGATTCCTTAGACCTTTAGTCCTATGGATTCTGTGCTGCCTGGCACTGATTAGAAGCTTTGCTTAATTCTCTTGCTAGAATATTGTTTCATGAGACCCAAGTGAACTCTTCAAGTTTTTATTGGAGAACATAGAAGGACCCAGAACTGGGAATTCATTGAGCATCCAGAATCATGTAATAATTATTTTTGTGCTTAAATGGTAATAACACTTCCTGGTATCGCAGAATTCGTTCTGAGACTTGTTTTCATTATACCAAACCATCTGGTAGTGGGGAGGTGAACAAACTTCACATACTGCTCACAACTGAAGAGTTATTACAAAAAGATGTCTAGTAATCATGAATGATCAGGCTTTCTTCAGTTTCCAATAGAAAGTTTATCAGTGTTTTGTTTTGACAAGACTTAGTGTCTAAGTTTGGGCCTGAATGGCTGAGGTGAGTGGATGAAAAGGTCATTTGAGATAAAAATCCAAGACATTTTTTTCTCACTTTGATGTTGAACTCCTCTAGGATGCTGGCGGGAAATGGAAAAACGTAATAAAGTAAATCATACACGAAAACCTTTAACGTATATGAGCAGATACTAGAAAGAGAAAGACAATTGTGTAAATAAAAATATATCAATGGGGCCAAGTTTGTTTGTTTGTTTGTTTTTGTTCTTATTTTGTTTTGTTTTTCTCCAAGAGAATTACCCTTAATAGTCTGGGAAAAGAAGGAGAAAATAAGAAAGATACAAATCCTACTACCTAACCCTGTGGATGGTGGAGTATGATTAAATTAAGAGGTATCATAGGAAAACTTTCTTTAGGGTTGGGGGCAACATATGTATGTTTCAAAGAGATCTTGATGTGATAGGCAGATATGATGAATACAGTGTGGCATCTGGAGGGACACAGGGTATTGATTGTGACTGTGTGGAGAAGAGAGGAGATCTGGTTCAAAGTCAAAGAAACATTAAATAATAAAAGGTAAACATGCAGCATTGTCATGATAGAAAATGTTACACATGCCATTGGCAGTATGCAATGTGATTATAGATGTTATCAGCATACTAAGTTTAAAATTATAATTAAAATATATTTGTATTAAATTGAAGTACAAGAGGAACATATAATTAGTTTAACATATATGATAAGGTAATTATTGCGTGCAACAATGACAGGAAAATTTATTGAATAGACAACATAAATGTAATTAGATAATGGCACAAGATGTAAGCTGTACATTGTTTATCATGAAGAAGATATTCTGGTGACTCAAGTTAGGGGAATCCAGTGAGGACAAATAGCCAGGATATCATTTTGGTGATTGATTGATGAGTGTAGTGTGAGTGTATTTAAACCAAAGAATTCTTTTAAAGATATTGAATAATTAGTGAAAAAGGGTGTGACATTTGCTATTTCTTTTAGAATATGTGTAATATATATTATATATGTATATATGTATAATGATATATTAAATATATGATTTCTTCTACGATTCCAAGTTTATTGTAATAAAGCTTTTAAAATATTATTATCTTATTATGATTTAATCTCTGCAGCTTCGATGACTATTTTATTTCACAATTCCTAATATTGTTATTTGTCTTCTATATTTTTTTCTTATTAATCTTGATAAAGATTTGTTGACTTAATTTTTCAAGAATCACTTTTTAATTTGCTTGCTCGTCTCTCTTATTAATTATTTTTTGTATGATTTTCAGATCTTATTGTAATTATTTTTAATTATTGTACTATTTTTGGTTTTACTATGCTGTTCTTTTTTCTAACTTCCTAAATTAAATTTTGGTTCATTTATTTTGAACCATTCTAGTTTTCTTTTATGCCATTTCAAATGTAAATTCTCCTCTTTACTGTTTCAGATGAATGATATATATGTATGTATATATATCATATATATATATACACACACACTTATGCATATATGTGTGTATCCTTATTAGTTCAGAATATTTCCATTCTATACAATGAGATTTTTTTAAATGATCAGTTGTTTAAAATGTGTTTTAAATCTGTGTGTATGTTTATGTACTTTTAAAGTTATCTTTTTATAATTGCTTTTAATTAAATTGCACGGTGATAAAAGTGTGGCACATATAACAATTTTTTTAATGAGGTTAGATCATGATTATTTTTCATAAGCATTTTTCAAATGCTCTTGAAAGGGGCATACATTCTCCAATTTGGTGGTTCAATGTCTCATATCTTTTCATTAAATCAAATTTGTTAATGTTTTATCATCTGGGAAGGGTTAGATGATGATTTGTGATAAGATTATGCCAGAATGTAAACCAAAGCACCACCTCTTTCATTGAGCATGTCTTGAAATGAAAAAAAAGAAAAAAATCAACAGAAATAAACCAGGTACTTAGTGAGAGAGTTGATTTACATTCTAGCACACTCTAGAATAACAGTTTGGAAAGCACACTGATCTGCAGACCACACTTGGAGTAGCACTGGACAAAGTGTATTTTGCTAACAACCATCCCCAATCCTAATGTCTTAAAACAAAGAGGCTTGCTTGTTTTATTTTTTTCCCATGTAGTGGCACCGGGCAAGAGTCAGTCAGATGATATGCAGCCCGGGAAATGGGAATGGAATCACCCCACTGCTGAGGAGCCTGAACAAAAGCTTCCTGTAGTTTTATGGACCCAGGGATGGGGTGGAGGAGGGAGAGGAAGAAGGGCTAGCCGTGGAAAAGTACTGAGTTAGAGTGGACAAATGTGCCTTAGTCAAGCCCAACTCCTACCACCCAATAAGGAGGTCTCAGCCTCAGCTGAGGTGCTTGAAAATGGCCTCAGGGAAGCCTCCCCAAATAGGAGGCCTGCAAACGGAGGCTCCTGGGCTAGGAATGCAGATACGCATATGAGCAAAGCTGGACCTGTTGGTGCCTGAGTCTTTGACTACAACTCTCTCCAGAAAACTATACCGCACTGGCTGTACACGAAGTCTGGTGTGGGGAGGGCGGCTTTCCCTCATGACACATACTATTAAAGTCTTTGTAATTGCCTATGAAGCATCCTGAAGGATCACAGATAGGATTTTGGCCAGGAGTTGGACCCCTCAACTCCACCGCTTGATCCTTCAGGGCCAAGCACGAAGCATAGGCTACCCTATCATGTGTGTGCCCTGAGATTGCACTTTTATATGGATAGCACGGCTGTGTCATAGTGGTCATGGCACTCATATAAAAATACAGTCCCAGAGGGTACACATGGTCCTGCTGGAAACAGAGTTCATGATGTTAGGGCACTCCAGTCAAGATATACATTAATCAGCCGGTCAATTAACAGGACCTTCAATACGGCCTCACACCATGGGTGTTCAATACAGTCTGAATAATTTAGGTTAGTCCTCTGTTTCAAATGGACTACTTGAGACAGTCAGTTGCAAACAGTTCTGTTTGTCCATGACATTAGTTCATCAGCCTCAGGGGTGTTGATGACATCTGGATGTGTTCTCTGTGGAACCTGCAGGAGCTGAGGCCACCCCCTGCTGTCCCATAGTTGACATTGTCACGTCTAAGCCTGGTCTCAGAGTCAGTTTGAATTCCAAGTGCTCACAGCAGCTTGGAATGGCAGCACAAAGAATTTTTCTTCAGGAGGAAGAGAAAGCTTTCAGAAGCACTTCTGAAAAATAAAGGTGATTAATGCCCCCCTCCCCCTCTCCAGGTACCAGATTCCCCTCCCTCACCCTCTGCTGTTTTCAGTGGGTCTCATTCAATAACCAATACATTTTCATGTCATTCCCTGTTTTCCCCCAGACCCTTCATTCAGAAGGGTTATACAAGAGGGGAAAAAAGTATTTTTACAGGAAAATATTTTTACACAATTTATCTGTAGACACATCATGTTTAAGAATGGTTTAGGGGGCCGGCCTGGTGGCGAGGGGTTAAGTTCATGCACTCTGCTTCAGCAGCCCGGGGGTTCACAGGTTCGGATCCCGGGCGCGGACAGACGCACCGCTTGTCAAGCCATGCCATGGCGGCATCCCATATAAAGTAGAGGAAGATGGGCAGGGATGTTAGCCCAGGACCAGTCTTCCTCACCAAAAAAGAGGAGGATTTGCAACAGATGTTAGCTAAGGTCTAGTCTTCCTCACACACAAATAATGGCTTAGGACAAAATTCTCACAATTTTGAAATGGATTTACATAACATCTCCCCTTTTATCACTTGCTGTTTAAAGCTGTTCTGGGTCTCCCATCAAGTTGAGTTTTCATGAAGGGGAGGAGGGGATAGCAGGCTCTTGTGGTGTTGCCATGGAGACTTAGCTGTCAATAATTATTTTAAAAAGGATATAAAGTTGAAAGAAGGGGGCAGACAGCCTGATCAAATATGAGGAGCAAATGAGAAGCAATGTTTTGGGGCTGAAATGAGGCCCAACTGCTCACCTGAGATGTGTAGTCTAGGCTGATGTTGTCTTGTCCCTTCCCAATAGCCACTTAACCCTATAATTTAATTGTCCATTAGCACATTAAACCTCACTTGCAGCTTGGAGGTGTTAGGCAACATGAAGAGTCTATCACATGCTCATGATTGAGTCCATTGATATGTAGCTTTGACTGCAAATCTGGGACATTATCAAATACAATTTGTTGAGGAAATCTAAACAGAGAAAAATGGGGTCTTGCAGGGCTTGGCTAATGTGGCCTGAATCAGTGAAACACATCTGGATGGCTAAGCCAAGCCCAAAGAAAGTGTCACCTGAGTCAGGATCCAGTGGGAATCTCTGGATGGAATGAGAAGCCCAAAGTGCTCTATTTGCCAAGAACTTCCTGGCCTGTTGGGCAATATTTTTTATCCTATCCAGGATCTGGCAGTCAGGACAGCTTTGGCGTGATGTCTTGGCTTCTTCTGAAAGAGTGGCAATATGTTCCTAGAGGCTCAATTTAGGACAGTGTCTCTCCTCCCATGGGCCATCGTCTCATGGAGCCAGAGGGCAACTGATTACACATGTGCATTTTCTGGGTGGAGAACAATTCAGTCTCATGTTTAGCTCACAAGAGGTTGGTTTTGCTCCCCTTTGTCAACAGAGGATCATTTTTGGTGAGCATCCACAGGGTAACAAAGAGTGAATAAGTAGCAGACCTGATTTTTATACAAATGTCTTTTCTCCACAGGGAAGCTTTTGTTTTTTTGTTTGCTTAAGGAAGATTGTAGCTGAGCTAACATCTGTGCCAGTCTTCCTCCATTTTGTATGTGGGATGCCGCCACAGCATAGCTTGATGAGTGATGTGTAGGTCTGCACCCAGGATCCAAACCCACGAATCTGGGGCTGCTGCAGTGGAATGCACGAATTTAACCACTATACCGTTGGCCTGGCCCCAGGGTAGCTTTTTTTATAAGCCAGTCTAAGGCTTACTAGTGGCCTGATCAAATGCCCAGGCCATTTGCCAAAGCCCAGGAGTCAAAGAAAATATTGCATAGCTCACATTCTGGGTGGCCTAGATAGCCATTGATAGCCCCTGATGCTTTGACTGTTGTTTTGGGGAGACAACACTAGACGCTGGTAATTGGGTCTGTGTTTTACTTGGGTAGTTTATATTGCAATGTCTTCTAGTTCACTAATCATTTCTTCTATAATCTATAATCTATTTTCAATCCTACATAGCATATTTTTCACCTCTGAAATTATGATCCCTAAGCTTTCATTTTGAGTTTTTATATATATTTTTTTGTCTCCATTTAACATGTTCAATCTTACCTCTAGTTTTTTGAACATGTGGAATAAATTTATAATAACTTTTCACTTTTTTATAATAATTCTAACGTCTGTGTCAGTTTTATGTTAGTTTTGATTGATGGATTTTTCTCCCCATTATGGGGTATATTTTCCCATTTCTTTGCAGGTCTGGTAATTTTCAACTGGATGTCATACATTGTGATTTTACCTTTCAAGGTACTATATATTTTTGTATTCTTATTAATATCCTTTAGCTTTGTTCTAGCATGCAGACAAATTACTGGGAAATATTTTCACTCTTCAAGAACTTGCTTTTAAGATTTGTAAAATGGGATTAGAGCAGCATTTGATCTAAGACTAATTATCACCCAATATTGAAGCAAGACCCTTTGAGTTCTATAGCCAATCCCTGTGAATCATGGAGTTTTCCTTTCTGTCTGGTGGGAACTGTCACTCTCTTGGCCTCTGTGATCTCAGGTATGGTCTCCACTAATTATTTTTTGTGATTCTTTCCCTGACTTCTGGTAGTTTCTTCACAAACATGATCAATAACTCCTAAATAGAAGCTCTATGTACATCTTTTTAAGCCAAGTGGATCATAGACTTAAATGTAAAATCAAAATTTATAAAACTTCTAGAAGAAAACACACACAGGAAAAAATCTTGAAGATATTTGTTTAGGCAAATATTTCTTATATTCACCACCAAAAAGATGATCCACAAGAGAAAAATTTCAATAAATTAGACTTTATGAAAATGAAAACTTTTGCTCTTTAAATACATTATTAAGGGACCGCCCGGTGGCGCAGCGGTTTAGTCCGCGCCTGGCAGCCCGGGGTTTGCGAGTTCGGATCCCGGGTGCCTGCCGACGCACTGCCTGTCAGACATGCTGTGGTGGCGTCCCATATAACGTGGAGGAAGATGGGCATGGATGTTAGCCCAGGGCCAGTCTTCCTCAGCAAAAAGGGGAGGATTGGCAACAGATGTTAGCTCAGGGCTGGTCTTCCCCACAAAAAAAATAAATAAATAAATAAATACATTATTAATAAAATGAAAAGACAACTTACAGATTGAGAGAAAGTATTTACAAATCATATAACTAACAAAAGCTTTGCATAAAGAATTTATAGAGAACTCTCAAAACTCATTAATAGAAACCCAAACAAATCATTAAAAAATATGTTGGGAAAGGCAAACAATTTGGACAGATACTTCACCAAATAATATGTATAAAATCATCTAATATCTATGTGGGTATATATAAATAAGACCAAGAAAAGATGTCCATCATTTTAATTAATGCATGTTAAAATCACAATAAGATACCACTACACTCTACTATTAGTAGAGTTCAAAGTTAAAAATACAAAAATCTGATCATACCAGTGTTGACAAGGATGCTGGGAAACTTGAACTCAAATGCTGCTTGTGGGAATATAAAATGGGACACCACCTTGAAAATCACGTTGACAGATAAATTTAAAAAATTATACATCCATCTAGCATATGGCTCAGCCATTCCTTTCTCAGGTATTTATACAAGAGAAATGAAAGCATATGTTCATGCAAAGACTTGCATGTGAATGTGTATAACTGATTCTTTGTAATAGCCAAAATATGTACACAAGCCAAATGTCCACCAAAGGTAAATGAGTGAACAAGTTGTGACATGCCCGTGCAATGGAATACTGCTTAGTAATGTAAATGAAAGTTGGTACACGTAACAACATGGATAAATCTCAAAATCATTATGTTGAGTGAAAGAAACCATACAAAAATGAGTACAGATTCCATGCATGTAAAATTCTAAAAACACAAACTAATCTGTAATGACAGAAATCTCAGCATAGTTCTAATAATTAGGACACAAACATGGGGGTGTATTCTGTCTACCACAAATTTTCATCAGTCGTGTGAAAATTCATTTTTATATCTTGAGAATTAATTTGGTTATTTATATTTGTTTTATTGAAGTAACAGTGGCTTATAAGATTATATAAATTTAAGGTGCACATCATTATATTTTGATTTTTGTGTAGACTACATCATGTTCACCACCCAAAGAATAATTACCATCCGTCACCATATACATATGTTTATTCCTTTTGCCCTCCCCCCTTCTCCTCTGGTAAGCGCCAATCTAAGCTCTTTATCTATGTGTTTGTTGCTGTTGTTTTTATCTTCCACATGTGAGTGAAATCATACAGTATTGGGCTTTCTCCCTCTGACTTATTTTGCTTAGCATAAGACCCTCAAGGTCTATCCATGTTGTCACATAGGAATGTATACTGGGGCAGACACTATGGAAAACAGTATAAAGACTTCTCAAAAAATTAAGAATAGAACTATCACATGATCTACCTATTCCACTTCTGAATATTTATCCAAAAAACATGAAAACACTAATTCAAAAAGAGATTTGCACCCCTCTGTTCCCTGTAGCATTATTCACAATAGCAAAGACTTGGAGAATTTATTTTTTATCAGAATGGATTTACTTGAAGAGGGAATAATCTCAGAAATAGTAGCATTGGCATAAAATATTAACAAAAAGAGGAAAATACTGTTTATTCTCAGTCATATTTTTTCTAAGTTTTTATTTTATAATTTGTGACAGCATTTGAATTTTCTATTTCTTTCAAATTTTCACTTTATTTAGAGTGGGGTGAATAGAAAGCTGAAATATTGAAAGCAGTTCAAAACAGTAGTAAATAATGACAGTTATACATTCCAAAGAACATGGAATTATTACAGGTCTTCAATGATACTTTCTTGTAATATATTTTTCAGTTTTTAGAGGCAAGTTAATACGAGCAATTTATTATTATAGTACTGTGTGCTTTTAATGCTTGACTGCTTAAATGTGTAAACGATATTTCTGTTTACTCCAATAACCTGCTACAAATCAAATTTATCTCCTTCAGAGCTTCTTTTGAAGAACAAGGAGGGAGGAAATAGCAGAATATAAAACCATAATAAATAAATTTGTTGTATTTAGTGGGTTTAAACGTTTTATGTTCTGTACGTAATCAAATATAAAAATAGACTCAAGACCTTTATACATTTTAGAGGAACATATCACTACAAAATTCACCTTAATTAATTGCACTTTGTAAAGCACATTCATTTATATTTTAATGTTTTATTAATTTACTTTTGAAACAATTAATACTTTTTGAATGTTTTCTGAATATTTAAGAAGGAGCTGATATGATTTGTGCTTTCTTCTCCTATACCTCATAAGCTCCCCTCACCACCAGTGCAGGCCCCAAAGGCTATCTAGTAAAAGATTATAATCAAGTATCTGCAACGCAGTAGTCATGTCCACCTTAAATTATTGTATACTATTTTTGTATGCCTAACAAGTCAAATTTAATTTTAAAAATAAATGGAGAATTGGGAGTTATCCAAAAACAAAATCAATCACATGAAACCGAGTGAGGGTTTCATTAAGTGTGGTGGCAATCGGTCAGAATTGAGAAGGATACAGAAGCAAGCCTCTCTGTTGGGGTGATTGAGGAGGTTAGGACTCCAGATTACGAAATGATTGTTACACCTGGGAACAGGGCATTTTTTTTTAAAAGTGTCCTCTGAGAATTTAAATGCCAGAAAAACTAGGCTGATATTTAGAAATGAATATTGCAAGGCTTCAAGACCCCTTCACACTCGCTGATCAGATGTTACAGGAGTGGATGGCACAATAATACTTCAATTACGTAGAAATTTATCAGCTAGTTCTTAATTACATCATTGTTGAAAAATACAAAATGATTCCAGGGGATGAAGTTAGAAAGTTTACTTGTATTCTTTCATCTTAAACTCAAGGAGCGGGTACATACAGTATCTGAAGTTAATAATTCTTTCTATGTTATAACATCCTTTAGTTAACTATAGGTGCTCGCAAGAGTAGAGGTAGCCTAGCCCTTGCTTCTGGCTGGGCTTAAAGCTCAACCCACCTTTTCTCTTAGGGGCCTATCTCTTCACCTCCACTGCCTTGTTCTATTGCTTGAATCCCAACAAGCCTTCAGCTTTAGCTCTGCTCAATATTTTGCTTTTCTGTCATATGTCTAGTCCACAAATATGATTATCTTGTATTTGAACTTAATTGTGTTTTTTTTTTCTTTCTTATTTCTATCTCTCAGTGTATCTCATTAAGGCAGAATAATTCAGAGTTGAATCTCTACATTATCTTGATCCAGAAATTGCAAGTCATTTTCAATTTACTATGAAGAAAATCTTCAGTGCTCAAAGACACATGTGTTGTGTGTATTTGGAGAGTGGGGCAGGGTTAGAAGAAGAAGAAAGCAACACTGTTTAATTTTTAACTTTTGAGGCTAGATCTTAAAACTTACATAACAAAACAAAGTATACATCATAAAGGAAAGTACTAATATATTTTATTAAATACATTTTTATAATACTTATAAACTTCTATCGAAATAAAATTTTTCTACACCATGAAAAGACAAGAAAAATCTGAAAGGAGCTATTTTAAATGTATAAATATTTAAAACCATTAATATTTAAAATATATAAAGGACATCTAAATAAGTGAAATAAGGGGAAAGAACCAATAGAAAGTAATGCTCAGAAGGTGTGATAGTCAACTTTGGGATGTATAAACCCAACAGTAAATAATGTATGTGAAAAGATGTTCAACCTTGTAATAAGGAAATTTAAATTAAAAGAAGATAACATCTCAGACCTGTCAGATATCATATATTTCGATGGTGATATAATTTTACACATTGGCCATGATATGGAGAAAAAGGAACTCTGACACAATTCTAGTGAGAAATAAACTTGTCGAACGCTTTAAAGACAGAATTTGTGATGTCTCATTTGAAGATCATTTCGAAATGCTCTATAACCCTAAATTCTATTCTTAAGTATATGCCCCAGAGAAATTCTTGGGTACGATAAAGCTTATACAAAAGATTTACTGAAGTATTGTATGTCATAATGAAAATGTTTAAGCATTCTAAAATCTCAATAATAGAATAAATCGTGGTTTATTTTTAAGAGGAAATTTATACAGGAGTTAAAATTAGAACTATATATATCAATATGAATAAATCTCAAAAAGTGATGAAAAAATATATTCCAGAATACAACATGCATGGTTTAGTATTGTTGGGATTAAGATGGTTGTATTGTTGAGCTTGAACACTTTCTTAATTGTTGATATCATTTACAAAAGAAATCAAAACCTGGGCATGAATGCATACATAGTGAACGTACGAAAACTTGCAAAAGAATGATATATCCTGTTTTAATGACAGTGGTTACCTCTGGAATGGAGTGAGGACAATGTAACCAGGGAGATGATCTCAGTGGATCTTAAATACATTAGCATCATTTTGTTTCTCAAAAAAAGTAGAAACAAACAAGGCATAATGTTAATATTGTAGAAGTTTGGTGGTAGGTACATTGGTATTGAATGTCTTAACATTTACTTTTATTAAAGTACTTGAAATATGCTCCATTATTTAAAATTTATAAAACATGCATGGAAATATAGACTCATATATTTAATTTTTATAATAAATTTGTCTAGAGGAATCCCTAGCTTCTTATTTTGGAAGGGTGTGAGGATGTTGGTCTTTTAAGTGAATTGGATTTTGCATCATTATGCTATTTTTACCCATTATCTCTTTTTTAAGTATTGTTTTGTCTCATTCTCTGTCTCTTATCCTGGGATTCCAATTACACCTCTGTTAGAACATCGTTATATTCCCGTGTCTCTTACCCTCTTTCCACAGTTTCCTTTTGTCCTTTTAAATTTTACTCTACAGATTTTCTTCTGTCTCTAATGGACTAATTCTTCAGATGTGTTAAATCTGCTTGTAAATCACTTTACTGAGTCCTTAATTTTACAATATATGATATCCAATATACAAATCAGCCCTTTAACATTGAACCCAAAATATTTTATCCTATAATTCTGTCCCCTTAAAGCAGATAATTCAGTTCAACCTTCCTGCTGACAACAACTGAAAATGCTGGAAAAGAATTGGAAAGCATCAGAGAGCCACAGAGTGAATGAATAACAGTGGGACCAAGATTGTGAGTGAAGAAAAAGAAAAAATAAAAAAACAGATAGTGTGCATGTGGAATTTGGGCGATTTTTCCCCTAGGATCCAATTCTACAAGGTATGGAGAAATTGAGAAGCAGAGTAGCATCTCAACAATTTATGCACAAGTTTTTATTTTAGTTATTAAGATTATTAGAGCATTTTAAGGTTCACAGCAAAATTGAGCATGAGGTACAAAGATTTTCCATATACCCTTCTGCACCTACACATGCATAGCCTCCCCCATTATCAATATCCCCCACAACAGTGGTACATTTGTTACAGTTGATAAACCTACATTGACACACCATAATCACCCAAAGTCTACAGTTTATATTACGGTTCACTTTTGGTGGTGTACATTCTATGGGGTTGGACAAATATATATCAACTGTATCCATCATTATGGTATCATACAGTGTATTTTCATTCCCTAAAAATCCTCTGAGTTCTGTCTACTCAATCCTTCCTCCCCCAACTCTTGAAAATCACTGATCTTTTTTACTATCTCCAAAGTTTGGCCTTTTCCAGAATGTCATATATTTGGAATTTTGCAGTATGTAGCCTTTTCAGATAAGTTTCTTTCACTTAGTAATATGCATTGAAGTTTCCTCCATGGCTTGATAATTCATTTCTTTTTAGCACTGAATAATATTCCATTGTCTGGATGTGCCACAGTTTATTTATCCATTTACCTATTGAAGAACATGTTGTTGCTTTCAAGTTTTGGCAAGTATGAATGAAGCTACTATAAATATTTTTATGTGGACATACGTTTTCAGCTCCTTTGAGGAAATACCAAGGAGAACGACTGCTGAATTGTATGGTAAGACTATGTCCAGTTTTGTAAGAAACTGCCAAACTGTGTTCTAAAGTGGTTGTACCATTTTGCATTCCCACCAACAATGAATGAGAGTTCCTCTTGCTCCATATCCTCGCCAGCATTTGGTGATGTCAGTATTTTGGATTTTGGCCATTCTAATAGGTGTGTAGTGGTATTCCATTGTTGTTTTAATTTGCATTTCCCTGATGACATATAACGTGGAGCGTCTTTTCATATGCTTATTTGCTATCTGTATATCTTGGTGAGGTGTCTGTTAAGGCCTTTGGTTCATTTTTAATCAGATTGTTTGTTTTCTTATTGTTGATTTATGAGTGTTCCTTGTATATTTTGGATAACAGCCCTTTTTCAGATGTGTCTTTTGCAAAAATTTCCTTCTAGTCTGTCTTCCTTCCAGGCTTGTCTCCTTATTCTCTTGACATTGACTTTTGAAGAGAAGACATTTTTAATTTTAATAAAGTTCATCTTATCAGTTATTTGTTTCATAGATCATACCTTTGGAGTTATATCTAAAAAGTAATTACTACACTCAACATCATCTAGGTTTTCTTATATACCTTCCAGTAGTTCTATAGTTTTGCATTTTACATTTAAGCTGTGATCCATTTTGAGTTAATTTTCGTGAAAGATGTAAGGTCTGTGTCTAGATTTGCCTTTTTGCATGTGGATGTCTAGTTGTTCAAGCAACTTTTTTCCCCTTTTCTTTTAAATTTAGGTTTCTATGAGACAAGGAAGATGATTTTCATGTTTAGACACTGGAACAAGTAAATCATATTAATATTGCAATTATTATTATGTTTTAAAGGAAACCAAATGAGTGTTTGAATGGAAAATAGTATTTAATATTTAGCTTTCCAAATACAGCAACATCTCAGAGAAATTCTGACAGCAGTGTATGTATATTTGAGATGATATTTGTATAATTACTAATTCTCACAGTGATGAGAAACACTGCTAGTTGGATATGTTATACATTAACTTTTAAGTCAAGAATTCCACACTGTTGTAAAATAATTCCAGTTCAGTGGTATGGCAGTTATGCAAATACATGTAAACTTCATTACTAGATGTTGAAGAGCCTATCTTTGCTCCACTGTATTATTTTTACTGCTTTGTCAAAGGTCAGTTGACTTTATTCATATGAGTTTATCTCTAGGTTCTCCATTCTGTCCCATTGATCAATTTCTCTATTTTTTCGCCATTACTGGGCTGTCCTAACTATTATCTCTTTATAGCAAGTCTTGAAGTCAAGTAATGTCAGTCCTCCAACTGTGTCCTTATCCTTCAATGTTGTGTTGCCTATTCTGGGTCTTTGCCTCTCCATATGATCTTTAGAATCAGTCTGTCAATATCCACAAAATAAATGGCTGTGATTTTAATTGGAATTTCATTGAATCTTTAGGCCAAATTGGGGAGAACTGACATCTTGACAATATTGAGTCTTCTTATCTGTGAACACAGAATATCTCTTTATTTAGTTAGTTCTTCTTTGATTTCGCTCATCAGAGTTTTGTAGTTGTCATCATATAGATCTTGTACATATATTTTTAAGCTTATGGCAAAGTATTTCATTTTTGATGGTACTAATGTAAATGGTATTATGTTTTTAATTTCAAATTCTATCTTTCATTGTTGGTATATAGGAAAACAATTGACTTTTGTGTATTAACTTTGTATCCTGCAACCTTGCCACAGTTGCTTATTAGTTCCAGGAGTTTTTTTCCAATTCTTTTGAATTTTCTGCACAGATGATCATGTCATATGTGAGCAAAGACAGTTTTAATCCTTCCTTCCCAGTCTGAACACCCTATCATATATCTGCTAAGTGGTTAATATCCAAAATATATAAAGAACTCATACAACTCAATAACAAAAAAGATAACTAAAATTGGGCAGAGGAAATAAATAGACATTTTTGTAAAGAAGTCATCTAAATGGCCAACAGGTACAAGAAAAGATGCTCAACATCACTAATCATCAGGGAAATGCAAATTAAAACCACAACGAGATATCGCCTCCCACCTGTGAGAATGACTAGCATCAAGAAGACAAAAGATAACAAGTGTTGGCAGGGATGTGGAGAAAAGGGAACCCTTGTACACTGTTCTTGGCAATGTAAATTTGTGCAGCCACTCTGGAAAACAGCACTGAAGGTCCTCAAAAATGCAAAAACAAAACTACCATATCATCCAGCAGTCCCACTCTGGCTATACATCCAAAGGAGTTGAAATCTGAATATCCAAAAGATAGCTACATTTCCATATTAACTGCATTATTCACAATAGCTAAGTCATAGACTATAGACCTACATGCCCAATGACAGATTATTTGATTTAAAAAATGTGTTATTTACATACCATGAGATATTATTCAGTCTTAAAAAAAGAAGGAAATCCTGCTACTTGTGACAACATGGATTAATCTGGAGGACACTATGCTAAATGAAATAAGCCAGACACAGAAGGACAAACACTATATGATACCACTTATATGATGAATCTAAAATAGTCAAAATTATAGAAGCAAAGAGTGGAAAGGTGGTTCCCAGGGGTTGGTGGGAGGAGAAAGCAGGGAGATATTAATCAAAGGGTACAAATCTCTGTTATGCAAGATGAATAAGTTCTGGAGATCTACTGTGCAGCATAGAGCCTATAACTAACAACATTGTATTGCATACTGAAAATTTACTGAAAGTATAGATGTTATCAAAAAGTTAAGCATTCTTATCACACACAAAAAATAATGATAGTAATAAATAAAGAGGGTGAGAGGAAACTTTTGGAGGTGATGGATATGATTATGGCATAGATTGTGGTAATGGTTTCATTGATGTACACTTATTTCCAAACTCATTATGTTGTATATATTAAATATATACAGCTTTTTGTATCTCAAAAATACCTCAGTAAATTGTTTTTTTAAAATAAAAAAGAATAAATTTGCAGGTGTGAATTTTATAGCCCTTTTCTAATATATGAAGAAAGAAAACAAAAATAATCATATTGAGAGACGGATATGTCAGTGAAAAGGATATGAGCTCATAATCATGTCTTCTGTAATATTAAATCTTAACTCCCAAATTGGCTTTCTTGTATTTGTCCTTGAAGTAGCCAGGCCACTAATATGTAGCTAATGTGTATTTTCTACAAATACAAGGACAAAGAAGGAGCACAGATATCTCCACTTTTTCATTTTTTATTCAAGATATCCCAAATGAGATAATCGTAGTGCAAAAAATTTGCTACACTAGACGATTCTGCTTTTGCTATTTGGTATGTTTGATGTAGCCTTAAATCTAGGCAATTGTGGTTACAAAGAAAGTTTATTATACTAGAAATAGTGCTTATTAAACTGTTGCTTTTTATTACAATAAGGCTGCTTTTTGATTACAAACGATTAAGTTCTGATTTACCTTTCACTCTTTAAGCAGTAACACTTATTTTAAACAACATTTTTATCCCCAGAGCTCACATTAATTTTTATTCCAATAAAAGTGACGATCATTTTTTATTTGAGTGAAACTTTATTTCTAAATGTATTTGGAAGAAAATCATTCACATTACATACTTAATGCCAGACAATATGGCTGTATAAGCAGGCTGCTTAATATGCATCTCCTTTTTTAACTCAGCTCTGTAAAGATGATGATAAATTCTGTTCATGGTAGTAATATTTCATGGAAGAATCAATACCTTTGGCTTGTACTTGAATTTAGGGAAGTACATATGCATTTGGGTTCTAGTTCTGTCACCAACTAGGTCCCCCAAGGAACTCAAGGGTGGGTTTGGAAGCATTTAACTGTTTTTCCAAATTGTCTTTTTTCCCTTTCTGTTATGTTAAGGAGATGCAACCACCAACCACCCTGACCTAGAACAAGCCTCACCACAAAAGCTACGCCCATGACCTTTGTCTTATTTTTAATGTTAAGATCTCTCTAGGAGGAACTTAGGCCTTATCACAGTAACCTACAGTATACATGAAAACATGTTTTCCTATTGAGCCTGTGCAATTGAATACCCACCTCTCCCTTTTGAATATTCATTTCCCATCCAAAATATAAAGATCCTTGCCTCCCTTTGTTTCGGACGCCATGACTTTGGACATGATTCCGCATGGCCTCCTATTTGCTGCAAATACACTTTACTTTGTGAGACAACTCCACTGGTGTAGAGTCTTACTGAACTCACCAGGAGGCAAACTCATGTGGTTTGGTAACAGTTCTGAACACATGGTAATATTGTATTTCTCTGCCCCTTTTGAAGTTAGGTGTAGTGATGTGGTTTTTTGAATAATGAAGAATTTGCATAATCAATGACTGTTATTTCAGAGCAAAAACTTTAAAAGCCATTGCACTATTTGTTATTGTCCCTCTTTATGCCAAGGTAATAACGTAAGGATACATGGGGCCAGACCCTCCATCAGCTGAGATCCCTGAAGTACAACTGTGAGCTTCCTCTTCAAGTCCATGTCACACACATCCCACGGATAAAAAATAAACTTTTATTTACTTTATGACACTGCAATTTTGGAGTTGTTTATATCTGCAGCAAAATCTAGTCTATCTTGAATTGTATACTACCAAAATTTCCCCACATTCCAGTCCTAAAAGGATATAGATATAGATGACATAGACATAAATTAGACATAGATATTGTTTGTTTGGGAACTCCTCATCTGACCACAGTTGTTTTAAAAAATTCATGGATACAAAGAAGTCACATTTAGTAACTTTTATCCACTCAGAACAATAATCCTGATACAGTTTAACATAATGAAGACTAGTGAAGAGGCATAATAAAAGGAGAGGAACAAGAGTGATTTCTGGATTGGGGAAAATAAGGTTTTGGTGTGAATTTAGAATCATGTATTCATAATGTTTTAAAGCCTAATAGTTCCCCAGATATTATCTTCTTTCCTCTTAAATTCTTTATTTTATAAAATATCAAGTTTGATAAAATGAGTTTACTAAAGATACAGCTCATAAATGGCAGAGCTAGCAATAGAACTGAGTTCTGTGAGGTTTTTCGTGAGGAAAGGTCTGCCCTGAGCTAACACCTGTTGCCAATCTTCCTCTTTTTCTCTTTTCTTCCCAAAGCCCGAGCGCGTGGTTACATATTCTAGTTGTAAGTCCTTCTAGTTCTTCTATGTGAGCCGCTGCCACAGCATGGCAACTGACAGATGGGTGGTGTGGTTTCATGACTGGGAAATAAACCGGGGCCGCCAAAGCACTAAGAGTGCTGGACTTTAAACACTAGACCATTGGGCTGGGTCTAGAACTGAGTTTTTATTATTCTTGCTCCAGTGTTCTCTTCAGACAGAATACTGAAAGTCAGTTTAAATACTTGTAAAAGTCTAAAGTTTGAAAACATCATATATTAAAGTGATATTTGCTGGTCCACTCTCTCCAATTGTTCTCTTTTTTCTTTTAAGTGCTTAGTTTATTAGTAGGGCTTAATTCATTCAAAATATGTGATTAGGTTACAGCGAATTGTAGTAATTTTCTATAACTTTCTCTTATTAGTTCCAGGCCATTCTAAAACAATAATGGATGTTTCGTATGAGGAAAACAAATAATTCCTGCCAAAATTTTTTACTTAATGGAGGCAGAACAAAAATAGTAATATCCCAAACACACATAAATAATGGATAAATTGGGAAAGAGAAGAGTAGATGAGCTCAAGAGTCAGAACATGAACTACATAGGTGTCCTAAACAAAGAGCTAACCTGAAGCCAGATTAAAGAATAGGTGGTAAATGTCAACATTGCTAGCCCCATGGATGGTCAGGGAGCACTAAGTTATTCCCTATATAAAGCAAAGAAAACTGTCAGGGTAAAGGCCTCTCATTCATGAATTAAAACTAAAAAAAATTCTACTCACCAGTCTTGAGATATACTCTAAAAATAGGTTGCGCATTCCAGGATGTAGATCAAGCAACACACAAGATTTGTGAAGCCCGCCCTACATGAGCGGGGTAACAGAATTTGCAGTGTGCATGTGCACTGAAACTCCAGAGCAATAAACCAACTCAAAAACTGGTCTTGAATCAACAAATGATGTAGAGCACAGACTGAAATAAATGCAAAATTACTCCCTAGTGTTTCATTCAAAAACATCATGTGAAAGACTCTTACAAGTCATGCTGATTTTCTGTTAAATGCACACGCACACACACACACACAAATATTAGAAAATCCTCTTATACGTGGTTTAGTTAGTAGAGGAAATAAAAAGGAGGATTGACTACAGTAAATGAAAATAATAATAAAATAGAAGGGATTACAATACTAGATAAGTTTATTTTAAGGAACAAATAGAATGCAGAAAATAAGGATAGATCTGTGATAGATAGTAATAAAAAATAGAAAAGAATATTTAGAAATCATCCTGATAGAGAATCTAGAAATTAAAAATAAATCATCCAAATGAAATAAAAACTCAATAAATAGACAAAAATTGGCTAGCATAACTGAAAAGAAAAGTAGGAATTAAAAGTTAGCTCTAAGTCTGAGGAATCTGTTTCTTAGTCAAAAACCTATGTGTGGGGGGCCAGCCCAGTGGCTTAGTGGAACCCTCCGCTTTGCGGCCCAGCGTTTGCAGGTTCAGATCACAGGCGTGGACCTATGCACCACTTATCAAGCCATGCTGTGGCAGGTGTCCCATATAAAGTAGAGGAAGATGGGCACGGATGTTAGCCCAGGGCCCATCTTCCTCAGCAAAAACAGAAGGATTGGCAACAGATGTTAGCTCAGGGCTAATCTTCCTCACCAAAAAACAAAGTATGTGTGATTTTTCAGGCCCAACCATAGGCAATTACAAAGGCCTCACAGGGGACAGCTGCCCTCCTCACACGAGACATGGTGCACGGCCAGTGCTTTGCCATCTCTGAGGGGAGCTGCAGTCAAGGACTAAGGCCCTTCTGTCCAGCCATGCTCTTACACATATTTGAATTCCTAGCCCAGGCACCTTCATCCCTAGGTCTCTTTATCTGAGTCTCATTCAGGTGCTTCTGCCAAGGCCTTCTTATGGAAGGAAGAGGAGAACTGGAAGACACTTTTCCCCGGTCTGACTTAGGACTTAGCACTTTCCACTCCCAGTCCTCCCTGCATTTTCCTCTGCCTCTTCTCCCTCCTCATCCCCTGGCCTATAATACTGCAGGAGCTTTTTGCTCAGGGCTCCTTTGGCAGTGAGATGACCTTCACATCTATGCTGACCCAGCTGACCTTCAACTGTTATGCTGTTCCATGCAGGGAAAATAATACGGAGAGTGTCGGTAGTTTCTCTAGTTTAGCCTCTTGCTTATACGATTGCAGAAAGTGATTAAAGGCTTCCTGTTACTTTCTTTTGGGGCTTGTTTTAATCTATTGTTCTGACACCTGACAGTTCCACTCTCTGTCTCTGCTTGGCTGAACTCTTAAGTCAACAGCACAAGGTGTGACATGATGATGTATTAAA
This sequence comes from Tapirus indicus, assembly GCA_031878705.1. Classification (NCBI taxonomy): domain Eukaryota; kingdom Metazoa; phylum Chordata; class Mammalia; order Perissodactyla; family Tapiridae; genus Tapirus; species Tapirus indicus. The sequence goes on along the minus strand of CM062919.1, from coordinate 132,341,570 downwards.
ATGGGAAAGACAAAAAACAATTTAAGAAATGGGAAGGGGGAGGAGAAAAAGTCCAAAATGCATCTAATGAGTCTCCATAGCTGGGACTACAGTGATAAGCAACAACAACAAATACTGGCTCTTGGAAAACGCAAATAAATATATCACTGGGAAAACACAACAAAATTTTAAAAAGCAAAGAAATAAATGATGCTAGAAATGTAAAAGAGGAGATCAGCAGATTATTGGTAGAATTCAACAAACATTAAGAAAAACTAATAATTTTATGCTAATAATTTTGACAATATAGATGAAAGAGATAGAGAATATCTAAGTTATTCAGAATATTCTAGATGATAGACATAGATGAATGCCATAGGCAGAATTTTGAGATAACTCCACATGCCTTGGTGTGGAAGCCATATATAATCCTTATAATGTCACCTAAACAGCTGAGTCCTTTAAAATAATGTTGAAGGGGTAGAGTTGGAACAAGTCACGGAGATTTGAAGCCACAGCAGCTGTCTCCTGTTAACCCTGAAGAAGCAAACTACCCTGTTGTGCAGGGGAATGCAAGGCAGGATCTGTGAGCAGCTTCTAGTAGCTGAGAATAGTCCCCAGTTGATAGCCAGCCAAATAATTGTGACCTTAGTTCTATAACCCCAAGATACTAAATTCTGCCAAGAGCTTTAATGAGCTTGGAAGAGGAACTCAAGACACTGGTGAGATTGGGTTCCTGGCCAACACCATAATTTTAGGCTGGTGAGTGACCCGTCTAACTCATACCTGGATTCCTGACACACAGAAACTGTGACATAATAAATGGGTGCTATTTTCCAATGCTAACTTTGTGCTAATTTCTTATGAATCAATTAAAAAAACAATAAAGTAAACAAGTAACCAATTTATTCTATAAAATCAGTATAACCTTTTTGCTAAAAATATGTACAGATTTTAAGGAAAAGAAGAATCAAACTTATAACTTAAAAATTCAGAATAAAATCTTAGCAAAGTAGTAATATATTTGGACTTTCCTTATGAAATAAATTTATGACAGTATGTAAAATAAGTTGTAGATCCTTGAAATTTATATTAATAAACCTTTAAAAATATTTGCCTCATGTATAATCTTTTATCATTTTCTTGTAGTAAATAATAAGGTTCTCAAAATGTAAATTACATCAATTAAAAATAAAGATAATTTTGCCAATTATTTTTAATGTTAATACTATTTTTTGTTTTTGAGTCAAAACTTCCAATAATATTGTATAAATTTTCTTCAATGAGCATTTCTATCTCATCGGTGATTTTAATAGTGATCAGCTAAATATTTAAACATGTAATATGTTTTTTGATATTGGCTTATGGCAAAATAGATCCAAAATGGCACCACTTCTGCTAAAGCCCATGATATGAAACCTAGTTTTAATACCTGACCTAATTGCAGTTTTGATCTTCTGCAGAAATGTAACCTTAATCAACCAGTCTGGAATTTTCTGGTCAGTACCAATGAGGTAATCTGTCATATGGCCCTCTCCAACCCCCAGAGGAAGAAGAGGCAATCTGCATGATAGAACACTTGCTATTCCCTTCCCCCTCAAAAAGATGTCCTGGCCCAAAGCAAGCCTTTCTTTTCTTTTGCTAATACCTTCTTGCCCCACCCTTCTTCTGCCTATAAAAACCTTCCCTCCCTTGGAGAACTCTTCTAGTTGCTAGATGGGATGGTGCCTGATTCTTAAATCATTGAATAAAGCTAATTAGATCTTCAAATTAACTCAGTTGAATTTTGTTTTTCAACAGAATCAACAAAATCAAAATATATGTGACAGGCTTGGAGAAAATATTACCAAAATGTGATATAAAATTATGCACAGAAACTCTAATAATTAGTAAGAGCAAGACAAGCAAAACAAGCCCAATAAATCAATAAGTAAATATACAAACGAGCATTTCACAGTAAAAGGAATTTTAGTGGAATAGTAAGTGTATAAAATTATTCTTAACATTGCTGGAAGTCAGGGAAGTGATAATTAATACAATAAGAAAATCTTGTAACTATCATATTGTCAAATACAAAATTTTATGGGATTCAGTATTGTTGAGGGCATAGAGAAATGATTATACTTATATTTTGTTTACATGACAGTGAATTAAATCAGACTTTTTCAAACAGAATTTGACATTCTTTAACAAAATTTAAAAATTTGAGCATCTTTTGACTTTCTTAAAAATTTATTTATGAAAATAAATGTGTTATCTTTAAGGCTAGCATGTTATAGTCTTAAGATGATAAAGTTTGAAACAATTTATAGTATATCACTGAATAAAATACAAAATGATATTCAGTTATCTGAACACTAAATTAAAATTGTAACATAAGTTGTATGGTTAGTTCCTAGAGTTCTAAAACAAACTTAAGAAAAATTATGTCAATGATATTTATTTCTATCTGCATATATTTAAAATTTGAAGCATAGGGAATATTAATTTATAACCATATTACACATCAAATTTGGAAGTTGGTTATTTTGCATTTTTGGAGAATGAACGTGAAACTAAACACTCTATACTACCATAAATTCTCTTTTTAAAAAGTCAGAATATTGATACTCATTGATACAGGGAACAGATTGGTGGCTGCCAGAGGTGGGGGTGCTGGGTGGGGGCGAAATGGGTGAAGGTGGTGAAGGGTACAAACTTCCAGTTTAAGATAAGTTCTGGGGGTCTAATGTACAGCATAGTGACCATGGCTAACAATATGTACTGTATATTTTAAAGTTGCTAAGAGAATATATCTTAAAAGTTTTCATCACAAGAAAAACATTGTAACTATGATAAATAAATTAAAAGCAATAGTATATCTTGTGATATGTGAGGAAGCCATTTCATTCAAAACTAATTTGGCCTGACCTTGTCTTTTCCACAAGGGCCTGATGTGGCCTGTTGAACATGCATTGTACATCTGCTTTAAATATTTACTATGTCCCAAAGACAAGAATGATGTCCTCAAAGATAGAGATGTAGCTTCCCCCCCTATATCAGCATTTCTTAAGGATAAGCATCTCTCCCTAAACTAAGGATTAATTACTGAACTGCTGTACTCAACTTGTGACCACTCACCTTGTAACCACTGACCTGCTGTGTTCACTGATCTGCTGTGCCAGCAAAGCATCTCATGACAATTGTAAAAGGGACACTCCTATCACATGCGATGTATGCTCCAAGACAGTATATAACTACTCTATACACCCCACTTCTTTGGTGCCCTTCCTTCCTTGGGGAAGGACTAGGCCCCAGGCTAGTCCTCAGATCTGACTCATAACAAAACCACCGCAATTTTGATTTATAGATTGATTTGTGTTGACAACTATGTGTGGTGATGAGTGTTAACTAAAATTACTGTGGTGATCATTTCACAGTATATACATATGTTGATCGTCCTACACCTGCAAGTAATACAATGTTATATGTCAATTATGTCTCAATTTTTTTAAAAAAGGAAAGAAAGGAATAAAAGAAGACTAGAAAAGAAGGAGAGGAAAAGATGGGGGTAGAGAAAGAAGCAGAGGAGAAAGATCAGAGTGGAAACAATGAAGCATTAAGAAAGCAATTAATTTAAAGGATGAATTAAGGAAGAAACAAAAAAAATAACTCAATGAACATTACAAGACTTTTAATTGTCAGATTGTTAGAAACAAAACTTACTTAGAAAATTGGGTTTTCACTAAAGTCTCATAATTAATAATAAAATAATTATATAGAAAAATGAAAATGCTTCTATACACTGATAATAAATCAGGAAAAGCTTAGTGCACAGCATGATTGTTATTCTTTCATTTTATTGGAATGTAGCTCTTAGGGTGTCAATCAATCTAAAATAAAATATAAAAAGGTTACACAGATGTTATCCTTTCCCTCAGAGAAAATTTCAGAACTTATATATATTTAATTATTCAGTTAGGCATGAAGTGAATTTAATGAGTTTGGCTGTAGTGAAACAGATTCTTCCAAATCTGAAGTTATAGGTATATGGAACAATAGTAGAGAGTGTGGTCTCCTTTCCTGCATATATTCACAAATTTGCTTTATAGATTTTAAAATATACTACACAGAATATAAAGAGATTTACAATGCCTGGCATTTTGTGGGCTTAAAATTAATTACCTGGAAAATTGTATCTGACAGAAAATCAGCTTGTATAATAGAGATGGATAAAATCACTTAAAATTAAGTTAATCCACGGTGTCCAGAGGACCTTTTTGTCCTCCATTTAAAAAAAAGTGAGGAAGCTTTGGGCAGAGGCCAAAATTAGCGCTTGATTGAGATTTCCAGAGCTCCGATCATTTTGGGTAAATCTCCTTCCCCATGCCGTACCCACTGGATCATTGCCTCCCTCACTACTAGAAACTGCCTGAGTAACCAATTCCCCAAAATAGACGAGGTTAGAATTGACGTTTCCGTGTACCAATCAGTCATTCAGGCACCACCATCGTCACGGGAGCTCTTCTCCATCAGTCTGGTCTGATCAACCACCACCACCTCCGATCATATGTTTTGGTTGTAACTTTTGGAATTTTCAGTCTGATCTAAGCAGGATCCTACAGTTTTCAATTTTCTCCAGAATATTTCTGTTTCCGTTGCATTTGATTACTTTCGTCTGCAAGTAGTATATTCCTGGCTAAGTGACTTAACAAATACGGACATTTTTCTATGGATCTTGAGATCCTCCCAGGAAATGAATGGGAGCCTTACAAGGAGCTGCTCCAAGACCATCTCTCACTCGCTTCTCTGTCTTCCATGGGAGGTGGTTTTCAGACAGCTTCTCTGAACCTGCTAGTTTTGGAGGGATAGGGCTTTTTGCCTCCCTCTCCCCCCTCAGAAGAGAGCTGCAAAAATATGACACACTTAGCTGCAGTCTAGAATTGGCTCCTCGGCAAAGAGGTATCTCACGACTCATGTTGCAGTCATCTGACCTCTTTTGTTTGTATTTTTTTGATTTTTTTTTTCCCCTCTGCAAATACATTTATTCTTGCCTTTATTGTGAAGAACATTTTTTGCTGGGGACGGAAATATAGATTTTTTTCCCAGCTTTATTGAAATATAATTGACATAAATCATTATGTAAGTTTAAGGTGCACAACGTTACGATTTGATACACGTATATTGCAAAATGATTACCACCGTAGGGTCAGTGAACACCTGCCTCACGTCACATAATTACCATTTTTTGTGTGTTAAGAACACTAAAGATCTACTCTCTTAGCAACTTCTGAGTATATAAAACAGTATCATTAACTATAATCACCATGCTGTACACTAGATCCTCAAAATTTATTCGTCGTATGACTGGAAGTTTATGCTTTGTGACCAAATCTCCGCTTTTCCCCACCCCAAACCCCTGGTAATCACCATTTTAGTCTCTGTTTCAATGACTTTGGCATTTTTGGATTTCATAGATAAGGGAATAAATAAAGAAGTTTTGGTATATGTATATATGTGTGTGTATTTATTTATATATATAATGGAATATTATTCAGCTATGACGAAGGACATCCTGTCATTTGCAACAACATAGATGGACCTTAAATGCATTATGATAAGTGAAGTAAGTCAGACAAAGAAAGACAAATACTGTGTGACCCCTTTTGTTTTGATGTCATCCTTTTTTGGTATAGGGACCATGGATCACAGGGTTCTGGCATTTTGGGCTTATTCTTTTCATTACCTATATACGTAATAAACCATGTAAATGTAAAAGTGACTCGTCATATCTTTACTGGTTGAATCAGTCCATCTTTGGCCTTTCCTTGTCTTGTGGGCATGTCAGCACCCCACTCCTCACCTGTGTCCACCCTCCAACTACCACAAAAACCTGAAATGGCCTGCATTGCTTGCTTTAGTTTCACTTTGAACTAAACCTGGACCCTTGTCTTTGGGGTATTCTTTTGCTCTTTACTATGTGAATACTAAACTTTATTTCATATGCATTAATGCCTATGTGTCATTCATCCTAACATTCATAAATTTCTGCAAGAGACTATTCAGAATTCAGCAGGAGATGCTAGGGACCCAAATAAAGTAACACATATATGCTGGCAGTGCATTATTGCTTTTCTAGGGAATGGAACTTGGGAATGTTATTGTTTGTTCATAATGGATGTTTGCAAAATGTACCTTCCCATTGGTAGTTTTTGTGAATTTCCATTATTTTGCATCTTTGCCAAACCTTGAAAGGGTCTTATTTTTAAAACCTTTGATTAAAAAAACGAACTGTCTATAAATGTTTAAAACATTCTTGATATTCTCTCTTAGACATTATAAATTTTTTTTCAAGTTTTAGTTATTATTATACTAGAATTGATTTTATAGTTGTTGAAATTAATATATTGTGAGGTATGAATATATTCAATTTAATTTTTCACATATTGATATCCAATTATCTCAACAATAAAAGTTAATATCACTCCTGCCTTGCTGTAATTCCATCTTTGTAATAATATGCCTTTTTTTTGGTGTGTGATTGAATCTGTTTCTGGGATTAAAATTCTATTTCTTTGATCATTGTTTCATTCATTATTGTAATGGAGACTTAAATTACTTACTACCTCTAGTCTCATCATTTGGTATAAAAATGCTAAATTTTGGTTTTTACTTCTCTCTTCCCAGCACACACAACCCACACACCCAAATATATTCATAGTGAATATATACAAATATTTACATAATTGGAAAAATTATGTATATTATACTGACTTGAATAACTTTTTATCAAAATAATATTCATTAAATTATTGAATATTCTTGCAGACTATTTCTAAACTTAGTAGAGAAATTTAGAAAAACAATTTTACCAGAAAAAAGATAAATATGTGCGATGATGGATGTGTTAATTAACTAGATGGAAGGAATCCTTTCACAACATATATGTTTATCAAATCATCATGATGTATACCTTAAATAGCTCACATTTTTATTTGTCATGTATACCTCAATAAAGCTGAGAGAAAATTTCACCAGCAAATATGAATTGCTGCTGAAAGAAAGTGACACAAACCTAGAGAGACAATGACTATAATGTGGCAGATTCTATGGATGCCCCACCACATATCTTCTTGGCCCACCTTCTCACATCATCTCAACTTCTATTTTTATCTCCAGCTGTGAGAGACAGTTCTGAGCCTATTGACAGCTCCACACTTCAAGTGGCTTTCTGTTTGACAGTTTTAACCCTGTACTCTGAGCTTCTTTGTAAAATGCAAGTGCAACCAAGCAATGTGAGGAAACTAACAGTGCTCAAGGGCAACTCTGATGCTATTCTGGTTCTTTGTTGCCTTTCCATATAAACTTTAAAATCAATTGGTAGATATTCACAAAATAATTTTCTGGGATTTAGATTGGTATTGCATTGGATCTATAAGCCAAGATGCAAAGTACTGACATTTTAAAAATATTGTCTTATCCATGTGTGTGAAATGTCTTTCCATTTATTTAGATCTTCTTGGATTTTTTCCATCAGAGTTTCATAATTTTCTTCAAATATATCTTTTACATATATTGTTAGGTTTTTACCTAAGTATTTCATTTCTTTGGGTACTAAAGCAAATGGTATTATATTTTAATTTCAAATTCCATTTATTTGCTGCTGATATATGAGAAAGTGATTAAAATTATATTGTTAACATTATATCCTTAAACCTTGTTATAGTTGCTTATTAGTTCCAAAGGATTTCGTTATTCTTGATTCTGTCAGATTTTCTACATAGACAATCATGTCATATGCAATCAAATATTTGTATTTCTTCCCTTTCAATCATTGTACATTTATTTTCTTGTCTTATTGCATTAGCAAGGACTTCCAGTGTAATGTTGAATATGAGTGGTTAGGGGGGGCATCCTTTCCTTGTTCCTGATCTAGTGGAAAGCTTCTGGTTTCTTTATAACATCTCATAATGTTAGCTATAGGTTTTATGTAGGTCTTTATCAAGTTGAGGAAGATCTATTTCTAGTTTGCTGAGTTTTTATTATGAATTGGCGTTAGATTTTAGCAAATACTTTTCTGCATCTATAGATATAATCATATAAATTGTCTTCATTAGCCTGTTGGTGTGATGGATTACATTAATTAATTTTCAAATATTGAACCATCCCTGCATATGTGGTATAAATCCCACTTGGTCATGGTACAAAGTTATTTTATACAGTGTTGAGTTCAACTTGCTAATATTTTGCTGAAGATTTTTATGTCTACATTCATGAAAGATATTGATGTGTTGTTTTCCTTTCTTGTAGTATCTTTTTCTTTCTTTCTTTTTTTTTTTTTTTGCTGGGGAAGATTGGCCCTGAGCTAATATCTGTTGCCAATCTTCCTCTTTTTGCTTGAGGAAGATTGGCCCTGAGCTAAAATCTGGGCCAATATTCCTCTATTTTATATGTGGCATGCCACCACAGTATGGCTTGATGAGTGGTGGATAGGTCCGTGCCTGGGATCCAAACCCATGACCCCCAGGCAGCTGAAGCAGAGCATGCGAACTCAACCACTGTGCCACCATGCCAACCCCCTTTGTCTTCTTTGGATATTAGAGTAATGGCGGTCTTATAGAATGAATTAAAAAGTATTCCCTCTGTATTGATTTTCTCAAAGAATTTGTAGAAAATTGGTATATTTTCTTCCTTAAATATTTGGTAGAATTCATAAGTGAGTCCATTGGGCTTGGCGCTTTCTGCTTTGGAGGGTTATTCATTATTTATTCAATTCCTTTCATAGATATAGGTTTATACAGGTTATCTATTTCTCCTCTGAGTTTTGGTAGTGTTTGTCTTCAAGAAATTGCTCCATTTCATCTAGGTTATCAAATTTCTGGGCATAGAGTTGTTCATACTATTCTTTATTGTCCTTTAATGTCCATGAGATCAGTAGTGATGATTCCTTTTTCAATTTTGATAATAGTAATTTTTGTCTATCTCTTTTTTTCTTTGTTAGCCTGGCTAAAGTTTTATCAATTTTGTTGATTTTTTTTAAAGAACCAGTTTTTGGTTTTGCTGATTTTCTCTATTGATTTCCTATTTTTCAGTTCACTAATTTCTGCTTTAGTTATTATTATTTCTTTTCTACTACTTACTTTGGATTTTATTTGCTCTTCTTTTTAGTTTTCTAAGGCAGAAGCTTAGATTTTTAATTATTTTTGAAGTTCATAAATTTTAATATTTACAGATTTTGAAAAACATGACTTGTAGAAAAGTTCAATGACAAATATAGGATATTGTCCTCAAATCATAGGCATTGGATTTGGAATGAAGAAAAGTCTTACAGCCATATTCTTAATTATTAGTTATTGATTGTTAATTATAAGTAGTTATATTAACAGTTGCTGAAAGGAAACAATTTCCTTGACAGATTTTTAAAATTACTTTAACTTTCCCAATGCATATGATTTAATTTATAAATAGGCAGAATGCAATAAAAAAAGCACAAAGATGTGTATATCCCTTTATTTTTCCTGCCAAATATATCAATAGGTAAATGGCCTTAGAATTCTTAGTATTCAGAAATTTGTTGTGCAACATGAGCTGAAGTGACTCACATTTTCATAAGTTAGATCTGTATGGGTAAATCTCCCATTCACCTGCCACACATTTAAGCCTCTCTAGACATAACGAATGTAGATACGTTTCTCATGACTCCTATTTATTTAAAATTACTCATCAAATTAATGTTTTGTGGGAGCTGGCCCGGTGGCGCAGCGGTTTAGTCGGCGCTTGGCAGCCCGGGGTTCGCGGGTTTGCATCCCGGGCGCCCGCCGACGCACTGCCTGTCAGCCATGCCGTGGCGGCGTCCCATATAAAGTAGAGGAAGATGGGCACGGATGTTAGCCCAGGGCCAGCCTTCCTCGAGCAAAAAAAAAAAGAGGAAGATTAGCAACGGATGTTAGCTCAGGGCTGGTCTTCCTCACAAAAAAAAAAAAAAAAAAAACACAAACAAAAAAAAATTAATGTTTTGTAATCATTTTGATGATTCTCAATATGTACTACATTCATGCCGTAAGAAATTTTTATATTTCACTTAGAGATTATGATATTCATTTGCAGTTAAGATTTACCATTAACCTTGGGGATGTTATTTCTCATTGTTGTTGAAGGCAAACACACAATTTATCTCTTAGTGGTCTAGTATGACTGGGGGCTGATCTATTTCTAGTCACAGTGTCCATGGGGATGGTGATAATTCCATCTGTACCATTACAAAGACTTTAAATCTTCACTTTCAAAGTTCCAGAATTTTGTTGCAGATTTCTTTACCTCATTACATGGTTACTGGGGGATTGTTTCATCTGGTGCACTTTGATACCATGTGTACCTTAACAAGCAATCTGGCATAAGCCTTCTGTTTATAGCAGTAGAAAACACAGCATTGTTGTATATCATGGGTACTGTTAATTACATGGCTGCACTAGGCATCATTAAACCTCAAAATGCTCAAAGCCATGTCAGGAGGGTTTGTTTTTACTTAAGCTAAACTGCTTTTAAGACTCATATTTAAATAAACAGTATATGTGACAGTTGAGTATAGTACAATATGCCATTGGTTTCCAGCTTTGTTTGAGACTAATATGTTGGTAAATTCAAGTTATTGGTTAAATGTAACCCTTTCTAATCAGGAAGGGTTTCTATTCTTTCAATTAAATCCCAACAATTTCAGTTCACTTTAGTTGAACTCACAAGCATTTAATATTTACCACACGCAAAATTTGAGTTAAGTACAATGCATAAAAGACATACAAGACACAAACTTTGCTGTAAATATCTTTACAACTTGGGTTGCCACAGCAGATTAAAATAAGTTCTAAAATAATTGTTGAATGTTTACATTGTGTCCCTCCATTTAAGTACTGACAAAATGAAAGGAGATGAGGCTCCTGTTGTAAGATACTTATTTGATAAGTATATATCAATTGGCATTGAATACAAGGAAATTGAATGGAATCATCAAACTTAAATCATTGATTTTCCAAGGGAAAAAAAGTGAAAAGAAACACATCAATTTGATATATTTGGCTACAAATGAGGAAACTCTTAAATAACATTACATACGATTATTAAAAGAATGATATATCACCCTCTACTGATATAGAATGGTGTATCTATATATCTACACACACACATATATATATATAAAATATATATATAAATAATATATATATTATAATTTATATATATAAATAATAAATTATTTATATATATAAATAATATATATATTTTAACACCTAGTTTCCTGGATAATTATATGAACAAGTAATGACGTAGATAAATTGTTCTACACAAGACATTGAAAGAAAAAATGTTTTTAAATAAAAGCTCTTATTTTCATTAGACAAGAAAAAGAACAGAGACAAAAAATATATACAGCAATTTAGAATAGTGGCTAATTCTACAGGGTCTAGAGTTAGATTAGCAGGTATTTTAACTTTGGGAAATTTATATAACTTCTTTCAACCCTATTTTCCTCATAGGTTAAAAGGAATAATCATTTTCTATATCACCCTGGGTTTTTCTAAGGGCTAAATGAAGCATTCTATCATGTAAAGTGTTTAGGAAAGGCTTGGCATGTAAGTAAGCATTCATTTGCTAGTCATCATTATTATATTTCAACTTGTAATGGTGGAATAACTATAACAGAATGTTATAATCTATATTATGTGTGTAATCTGATCAAAGCCCAAAAGATTTTAATATTAATATAGGGTTTTCTTGGTTACTGGATGCAGTAATTAAATTTTATCAAATTCTGATGAGTGCATTTGAAGGTATTTTTCTATTGTTGTATAACCAAAGGTACATTTTAATTTTTTAGAAAATATCTATCTATAATTGTAATAAATTTATAGTTAAGAATACAACCAAGTTTAAATTTGATGAGTTTGAAGGAATAGTAACAATTTTTTAACTATTCATTAACAGTATTATCTGATATTTTTCAGTGATACTGATGGTGATCAATGATCTCCAAATGAGAGTTTGAAAACAAGAAAATGATTTTTAATATTAATAGAAGTAGAATGGTAGGGGTTTTGAGAGAGGTCTAGAGACAGACTTACTGGGTGTGAATCCGGGTTCTGCCACTTACTAATTTGAGAATCTTTGGCAAATTATAACCTCATAATGCCTTATTTTCTCATGTATAAAATAAGGATAAAAATATTACTTCCCTTGAGGATTATTGTGAGGAATAATTAAATTAATCCTATATTTAAGGTGGCTTGAACATTCCTCAGCATTTAGTAAGAATCATGGTTTTGTCATTTATTATAACATAATGAAGTATCACAAAACTTATTATCTTGAAACACCAACAGTTTATTATTCTTCATTATTTGTCATTTGGTTTTTTGTTTTCTCTTCTGGTTTCTCCTCATGCAGCTGATTGATAGGTCAGAAGGTCCAAGATTGTCTCATCCATAAGTCTGGCAGTCGGTGCTAGATAAAAGCTGAGTCATGTCAGGTCTTCTCTGTGCAGCCTTGTATCCACATTGTAGACCATTATAGCAGACTACCCTGTCTCTTAATTCAGTCCAGTGTATTCCAATAATTTTAACAAGCAAAACATTGTTTTTTTTAATTTTTTTTTGATAATTCCTATTAATACGTCACCTAAATATAAGACTCACATTTTTGGTAACAATGATCTAGTCCAACATACTTTTGTTTGTTTCACACAAATGGGAAAAAACACAAAACTCTCCAAGACCAAAGAGGTGAATAGACCATCCCAAATCTCATAGAAGTTGTTTAAAACTGGCTTGGAAACTGTACTTCTAACATACAATCAGATACCTCTTATCCATTCTGTACGTTATTAATGGCAAGTGAGTAATTATATCTGTGAGTTTAATGTCCTATTTTTAGAAAGAATGATGGGGCACAAATGCTATTTTGGAGTAACTAAGAATAAAAAGAATGATTTAGTCATTACAAAACATATACTGAGCACATTCTATGCACCTAGTACTGCACGAGGGGTAGTAGATTCACTAAGGAAGGATCCAGAGTGAAATAGACATGGGATGGCTAGGGAAATATGACTCTTCAGCTGAGTCTTATGTGACAGATAAGGCATTCAGGACACAGGAAGCATTTTGTGCAAATATGTAGGGTCTAAATATTCTAAAGAGATTTTCTCCAACTATGTGGCACCTGAGATTTATTTAATAACAATTCAAAACACGTGGAGCATAAATTTATAGTAAATTTTAAATGCCATACAACCTTCAAAAATAGGAAAACAAAATATTTTATGTCATTATAAAATAACAGCTTTATAAGAAGAAATGGGTGATATTCTGGGCAGTCTCTCAACAAAGTCTGGTGCTATGACTTGAATCAAGTTCCACTTTAGTTGAATTGATTTACTTTGTGTTTACTGACACGAAATTAGAAAATTCTAACTCACAGTTTCAGCATTCATAGGTTAACCACAAGGGTTTGCTATCTATATCAAACACTTTTGTAAATTTAGTTGACGTAAAGTTCCAGAAATTAGGGAGCATTCTAAGTAGAAAAACAAAACAAAACAACAGCAGCAAAAACAGCGAAATACTTTTCATCTTCTATGAGAAGATGTCATATGCCATATTCAAAAGATGCACGTTCTTTCTATGCCTTACAGAACCTCAAGATTCCTAGATTTGATTTATCCAATGCCTCTATCCTCGCCTGTGGTCCCCAAATTCCTATTCCCCTTTGCAATGCCCTACTCCAGAAGCTGCTACTAGGTGCTTCACTCTCAAACTGCAGCAAATTTTACATTTTATAGCATATGTGGTTATATAGATTATAGTTAAGTAATTTACATAGGTGAGTCAGGAAGTCATAAAAGGGATTGAATAAGTATTCTTGCTATTATAAATAACAAGGAAAAGGAAGGGGGGTAAAGAAAATCTTTAGATTAAATTCAGTTTGACCTAATCTAAGAAGGTAAAAGGAAATCTTGAAAAATTTGTATATATCGAGAATCATTTTTTTCAATTGTATCTTGATTAACCATATGCCAACCTATAACTCACTTTATCCTTCATTCGTTTAGTAATGTAACATTTATTTGATAAATATTTGCTATTTCGGTTGTTTTTTCCTATGCCATTGAGCTTAACAAGAAATAAGTATGTCTATTATGTTAAGAAATGATAAGGAATGTAAACCAGAATGCATTTTGCTTTATTTACATTCTCATATATGCATATATAATATATTACATGTATTTCTTTTTTCCAGAACGGGTACATTTTCATGGGTGAGAAAATAGATACAAAACCTGTTGGAGCCAATATCATATGTTACATTCACGCATTGGGTGAGCGCTTCTTCCTTCACTGTTCCTTTAATTCTACATAAATTAGGCCTTGCATAAAATACAGCTAGTGTAAAATGAATATGTAGATACAAAACTATTGTTGACATTGAAACAAACTCTACAAAGCATGTTTTAATAAACACGGGTCAGCTCTGCTCATCAGCAAGAAGTAAACGAGAAATCTGGTGTTAGAAGAGACTTCATTTGAGATTAGAAAACATTTGTTTTATCTGAAAAATGATGTTACAAATTCATGACTTTGATGAAATATTTAAGAATTCATAGAAGTATAACTCCCTTTCAGTAAATTCGAATGAAATAGAGGTCTTTACTCTGGAGATTTTCAAATCCACAATATTTTTTTCTTGTAATCAATAGCAAAAAATAAAGTTGTTTTCTGTGTTTTTTCCATTGTTTTAATTGAATTTAATCTTTAGTGAGTTGTACAAGTGAAATTCCAAAAGGAAATTCTCTGTTAAATTTTTATTGGCATCTAGCGACATAATATGCTATAATCCCCTACTGCTCCCATTTTCAAGATTCATCTAATTTAGTAGGTGGTTAAAGATTATTCCTATTCAATCAACAAAAATTCAAGAAATCAAGCAAAAGGATGTAGAATATGGGAGATAGATGTAGAATATTGAACGACTGTACTGTGCATATACATATTTAACATTTTTTCAATAGACTTTAATTTTAAGAAGAGTTTTAGATATATAAAAGAATTGAGACGATAGTAGAGAGTTCTCGCGTATCTGGCACCAAGCTTCCCCTGTTATTAACATCTTACGCTAGTAGGGTATATTTGTTACAATTAATGAACCAATATTGATACATTGTTATTAACTAAAATCCGTTGTTTATTCAGATTTTCTTATTGGCTGAGACAATTTTCAGATTTTCCTTGTTTTTGATGACCTTGGCAGTTTTGAGTATTAGATCAGGTATATCATAGGATCCTGCTCCACTGGAATTTGTCTGATGTTTTTTTCATGACAAGGCTGGGGCAACGTGTTTTTGAAAGGGAGATCTCAGAGGTAATGTGCCATTTTCACCACATCATATTTAGGGTACATGCCATCTATATGACTTTTTATTGTTGCTGATGACCTTGGCACCTGGCTAAGGAAGTGTTTGTCAAGTTTCTCTAAAGTCACTTTTTTTGTGTGTCTTTCTATATTTTGCTGTTTAGAAGGAAGTCACTATGTGTAGCCCACACTTAGAGAGTGGGGAGCTATGCTTCCACTCCCTGAAGGCAGAATATCTATATAGGTTATTTAGAATTCTTCTACATGGGTGATTTATCTCATTTCCATTTACCATATTACTAATTATTAATTCATTAGTATTTATTGATTTATTCAATCATTTATTTATACTGATATGGAATCATATATATTTTATTTTACACTATGGGTCAGGGTCACAATCAAGTGCTACTTTATTCACTTTTTTTTGCTCAAATTGCTCCAGCTTTGGCAATTAGGATCTCTTTGAGTTGGCTCCTGAACCCCTCTGATATATCTCCATCAATGTGTGTGTGTGTGTGTGTGTGTGTGTGTGTGTGTGTGCCTTGAGCACTTTCTTATCTTTGGCACTATAAGATGTTCCAGGATCATCTCATATATTTTCTGGCTCAGCCCTATAACCAGACATTTCTCCATGGACTTCTGGTTCCTTTTATTGAAGAAAAGTATTAGAAACCAAGATCTGAGTGCTAGATATGCTCATTGCTAATAGGGTGTGCCTATGTATTTTTATTTCTTTTAACCTGAAAAAAATACCAACCTCTGTGTTTACAGCTATGCTCTGAAAAGGAGCTAAAAGTTAAAATAGCACTAAAATATGGGGCCCTCCCCCATCTTCTCAGTACCCTCTTCTGCGTTAATCTAATTTATGAAGTACTTTATGTATTATAGGCTTGTGTTGTGGAAAAGGAAGAGTGAATAAAAAATTGTATTGGGATTTTAGAAAAAACTTTAATAGAAAAACTTTCACTAAACTTATAGGAATTAATACTCTATGATAGCAGATAAAAAAGAAAGAAGATCTGGAGGAACTTAAGACAACTGTTAAAATGGAAGTGGAGGTGAGAGGAAGGTGGTTAGCAACGTCTAAAGAATTATTGTGGAAATATATGGTCAGTTTTAATTTTAAGTGTCTATCATCTGCCTCTTTAGTGTATAATCATTTTATATTATATATATATTATTAATTTATACTTCTGTATCACACTCTGAGAACTATTATTATTATTCCCAATGTTCTATGTTGGTGGTTTGTACCAAATTATTCAATTTCAAGTGGCAGAACCATGGACCATTACGTTTTAGCTGTTGGGGACGCAGCCATATAATGGCCATTGTTTCAAAATGTGCACCTTGTCTGGAAGGACGGTGCCCCAGCTCCACAGTGTATTGCTCTCTGACATGTTGCTTTTCCTGCACCTTCAAAAGGCTGTTTCAACATTTTGTCATATAATCAGCTTCTGGGTGAGTCGTATATACGTAAACAAGTTCCCATTGTCCCACGTCCTTTAAAGTAGTATATGTCCCTTGGTCTTGGAAGATGTTACATAGACTCCCACCATGATAAATTAGACATCTTGTGACCCAAAAGACAAAGATATTGTTGTAGGCACTGAAGCCGGGGAAAGAAGACCTATATTCAGGATCCATAATGTTCACAACACGACAATGAAAATATAAAATCTTCTATCACCCAAACTATTCCTTTAGTCACTTTACACTCAATCCTCTTCCCATATGCCCTGGACACTGGCAACTACTAATCGACCTTCCATTACTGTAGTTTTTCTTTTTCCTAGAATTCCATTTAACAGAAACTATATGTACAACAAATAATAGGTATAGTCATATTTATCTTGATTCTTTCACCTAGTATATACTTTGGACATGCCTCCATATTGTTCCATCTATCAGCAGTTCATTTCTTTTCATTGCTATGTGGTGTCCCATTGCTTAGTTGTACCTCAAATAATTTTCCATTAGGATGTTTTTCAGATTTTGTCTATTATGAATAAAGCTGTTATAAACATTTGAGTACAGATCTTTGTGTAGACATGTATTTTTATTTCTCTTGAGTGAATATCTGGGTGTAGAATGCCTGGGTTGAATAATAAATATATGTTTAACTGTATAAGAAACTGTCAACTGCTTTCCAATGTGACTTGGCCCTACCTGCCTCCAAAAAAGACTCAAAAACATGCAAATATATTGGATTTTCCAACATAAGGAACGAAATAGTAGGCCTATACACTAATTTTCTTGTAACAAATGTCTGATGACTAAAGATCCAAAAAGCAGAATATTTTTTCATGTAATATATATGTGATTAATTCACATAATATTTTTCAAAATCAGCATGAAGCTTAAATGGCTTATTTCTCTTAAAAATATTTCCCTGTTTTTTCCATGTATCCACAGATCTATATTTTATTTAGGTAATAAATCATTCAGATTTTTTTCTTTCTTACTTGAAATGATTTTGATTTATTAATGAATCAAGGGAATGATGAGATTTGACCTTATAACATCTGCACATTTTGAGATGTTATTGAGGAGAAACTTGGAGATTCAAAGGAAAGTGCTATCCGGGAGGGCAGAATAGTAGATATAATCCTGTGAATCATTTTTCTAGTAACTATATGGTCACTCATGAAATGACTGGCTTTATTCACATTACAGCATATCAATTAAGTATTGTTTAAAGATTACACGTAAGTTAAATTTGCACTCAACAATGTACTATGTTAGATGTCACTTATCTTAGTTCATTATATTCTAAATTTTGAAAAAAAATATGGTTGGCCTAAAAATATAATATAGCTTCTAAAATTTCCAAACATATTCCCCCCAAAATATAATGAATAATGTTTGCTTTGAGAAGTTGTAAATGAAAGCTATCTATTTATTAATTTTGTATAAATGTAATCATTGCTAAATAAGAGAAATTACTAAAATTTATTGGGTGAAATCTGACTTTTTTAGGCACAACAGTTCAGTGTTTTTAAACTGAATTAGTCTTGGTGACATTTCTGAGTATAGTTAGTCCCAGTGAATCTGATAGTTCTAAAAGATGCTAGAAGAACTATGCCACTTTAATCACTGCTCAACAACTACTACCCTAGGATTTGTTATTTTTTTGCAATGACAAGGGATCATTTAGTAACAAAAACAGGCATTAAGAGTCTATTCATTATTATACTGGCAGAAAAATAAGTCAGTGTGTGTCATCAAATAGCTTAGCCATTCACATTTATCTTCATGTTCTAAGTTAACCATGATTCCTTCAACAAATATATTATTAAGCTGCCATTTAAACATGACAAATTTGAGGAAAGAGTTAGAGAAATATAGCCTGGTAAGATCTTGTTTCTAATTCCATATAAGAAAGCTTATGGATACTGACCAAGAGCATCTTAAAGTTCCCCTCAGCTTGACTAAACTTTAGACAGGCTTCCTCCTGATTTGAGGGCCATAATTTGCCTTTTCTTAGAGCATTTACTGCAGAAAACCCTGATCCTTTGGGATGTAAATCTTATTAAAAGCCTCTTGCAAGATTTTGGAGCTTAGGAATGTCTTGCTGAAGAACCTAGGAACCATCTCATTGAAATGTCATCATCAAGGAAGATAATGTCCCTATTTCCCAGTGTCTGTGGGAGGGAAGGAGCCTAACTTTAGAGGGCACCTTCCTCCAAGTTGTGCAACTACCTCCCATCAAAAGATATAAGAAAGTTTACTTTTGCTTTGGGTAAAATCAGTTAGTAAACACAGATGGTCTAAGATTCCCCCCACTCTAGCTCTTGAAAACTGCTGTCTTACAAGAATCACTAATTAAATAATTAAAACATAATAATTAGAAGATTCCAAGGAGTGAAAGAGACTTGCTAAGTAGCCAAAATAACTTGTATTCACAAGTCATGAATTGCCTTCAATATGTTTTTATTCTAAATGATATATAATGACTACTGTCAGAAAGCCCTAAGGTATAATAAAAGTGTGATACCAGATCCAAGGATGTGCCACCTTGCAGTCCATTGACAAACTAAGAGTGTATTTCTCATAGCAACAGTTGAGGCATTTCTCCCCAATAACATGAACAAATTGGTTTTGCAATTGTGTTTTCTTTTTCCTTCCCTTCTTATCTACTACACTTCAAATTTTTATACACAATCTTATTTCAGTACAATAAGTAAATATTGCAGTTATAAACTGTTGTGATACACCTACAAATACATTTTAACTTTAAATCTATCATATAAATATGCCAAAATGTTTACAAAGGTGCAGACTTTAAAAACCACTGAATTAAATACTTTTAGTAAAAAATGTGGACACAGTGTAAACAATATAACAAAAGTCAAAACCATTGATTGATAGCAGATTGAGGATTCCAATCTAGAATCTAGCTTACAGTACAGTTCTGTTTTCATTTTTATATACCTAATATAGAAATTTATAAACTTATAACAAGTTCTTTGTAAAATGAATATATTTTATCTAATATTATTTACTTTATATATGTAGAGTTAAATGGAAGTGAATCAAAAACAGTGACCAACACTGCTAATGTCAGAAATTTCTTCATGGAATAGGAACAAGACAGAGTGATTATTATTATTATCATCATGGAAAGGGTTTGTCCTATATTATTTGCTTATTTTATTTGATTTCAAATAACATACTTCATTTTAAAGTTAGTAAGGAAAAGTCTTAGGAATTGAAGCAGACTTAGAAGGATATAACCAAAATTAAATTGGACGTATATATGTATGTATGTGTATATAGGCATGTATGTCTATATTTGTGTGTATATGCATATATGTATAATATTTCAGAATTTATATCATATACATATGCATATATATGCTTATACCTGTGTATATGATGTTTCCTAATTTATATTATATAGCATATATGTATACGTAATATTTCATCTGGTTAGGCTAAGTGGCTCTATTTATCTATCTATCTCTACTCACATCCTGTCTACCTATCTACCTATTAATCTGTCCATCTGTACATCTCTTTGTCTCCTCTCTCAATTCGCTGTCTATTTTGCATGAGAAATATAAACAGTAAATATTGTAATGTCCAAAGGGGTCACTGACTGGTGTTATCATCAGATAGTGCTTAAGAGCACAGCTCAGACTTATGATTGCAAAAGTTTTCAAGGAGGAATATGATCCAGTTTAACAGAGGAGGAAGATTATTTTTGACCATACAGACATCAGAGAAAAAGACATAGAAACAGAGGTAAGGCTGAATACTTATTATATGGTTTGTTTGAAAGTTATATTTTTGCTGTTTATAGTAGTTAGATAAAAGTTCAAACAGAAGGTAGGAACCCAATTTAGGAGACTGAAAATATAGTCAAACTAACTTCTCAGTGAAAGCCAGCTTATTTTTATAGGCTGAAGTATTATGGGAAAAACGAGGATACCATCCAGATAGTTGTAGAGAAATGAAAACTTATGGATATTAACGAAATCTGTCATTTTATCATGGTAACTGAATGCAGGTGACATTTTCTGCTTTTCAAGATAAGTTTTAAATTAATATCTTTATGGATTTTCTCTTCTTTCATTATGATAACAATTTAGCACCACCCTGCTTTTCCATATCTGCAGCTGATCAGGTTAATTGGTCATTATCCCATCAGGGAGGTTACATACAATATACAACAATTTGGATTTTATACTTGATTTTAATATATAATTCATAATTGTGCTGAATAGTGAAAACAGTGAAATATTTTCCTTTAGGAAAATGTGTTATTTGATATCCAAATACCATCACTGTGATTTTGTAGAAAATGCTATATGTTTTAAAATAGAGATAAAAACCCATTTTAAATTCCACGAAAAATCCATTTCATTTCATAAAAAGGCGAACACCTATCACTGTATGCATGCTATTCCCATAATTGTTATGACTAGAGAAATGCTAAGATCCCATATATTGTGAATCTGTAAACTGGATGTCTTATCCTCGAGGCAAATTCAGTGATAGTTTCGTTTTCAGAGTCCTACCAATGACACTGCTTGGTACAGGGGTCAGCAAACTTTCTGTAAGGAACCAGGTGGTAAATATTTTCTGCTTTGCAAGCAATGCATACGGTCTCTGTTGCAACTACACAACTCTGCTGTTGTAGTGTGAAGGCTAGCATATATTCCTGAGGGACAAGTGTGATAATGGCAGAAGCACAAATAATGAAGAGAATCATAGAGAATACAGAACTCAAGAGGACAATATTTGTATGAGCTGCCCCTTGTCGCTTCAAGATTATCTTTCCAGTATCCTTACCTGAGAATTTTTTTGGCTTGATAAGGAAAGTCTTATATTTATAAATCTCCTTACTTTTAGTTGCTTTACCCTAGAATGTACTCAATCCTTCTTCACTATTGTAATAAGTGGGCTACTTAATAGGGAGCACCTTTTTAAAAAAAAAAAATTGAGATCATAATAGTTTAAAGCATTGTGAAATTTTGGTTGTACATTATTATTTGTCACTCACCATATGTATGTGCCCCTTTACCCCTTATACCCACACCCACCCCCTTCCCCTCTGGTAATAACTAATCTGTTCTCTTTGTCCATGTATTTGTTTATTTCTCACATATGAGTGAAATCATACAGTATTTCTCTGTCTCTCTCTGGCTTATTTGGCTTAACATAATATGCCCAAGGTCCATCCATGTTGTTGCAAGCAGGACGATTTTGTCTTTCTTTATGGCTGAGTACTATTCCATCATATATACATGTATGTACCATGTCTTCTTTATCTGTTCGTCAGTTTTTGGCCACTTGGGTTGCTTCCACATCTTGGCTATTGAGAATAATGTGGCAATGAACATAGGGGTGCATAAGTCTCTTTGAATTGTTGATTTCAAGTTCTTTGGATAAATACCCAGCAGAGGGGCAGCTGGGTTGTACGGTATTTCTATTTTTAATTTTTTGAGAAATCTCCATACTGTTTTCCGTAGTGGCTGTACCGGATTCCATTCCCACCAGCAGTGTATGTGGGTATTTGTTATTTTTTTGTCTTTGTAATTATAGTCACTCTGACTAGTGTAGGTGATATCTCATTGTAGTTTGATTTGCATTTCCCTAATACCTAGTTGAACATCTTTTCATGAGTCTGTTGGCCATCTGTATATCTTATTTGGAAAAATGTCTGTTTATGTATCCTCTGCCCATTTTTTGATTGGGTTGTCTATTTTTTGGTTATTGAGTTGTATGAGTTCTTTATATATTTTGGAAATTAACCCTGTGTCCGATATATGATTTGCAAATATTTTCTCCCAGTTGGTGGGTTGTGTTTTCATTTTGTTCCTGGTTTCCTTTGCTTTGCAGAAGCTCTTTAGTCTGATGTAGTCTCATTTGTTTATTTTTTCTTCTGTTTCCCTTGCCCAAGTAGACATGGTATTCAAAAAGATCCACCTAAGACTGATGACAAAGAGTGTACTGCCTATATTTTCTTCTAGGAGTTTCACGGTTTCACATCTTTCCTTCAAGTCTTTATTCCATTTTGAGTTAATTTTTGTGTATGGAAAAAGATAGTGATCTAGTTTCATTCTTTTGCATGGGGCTGTCCAGTTTTCCCAACACCACTTATTGAAGAGACTTTCCTTTCTCCATTGTGTGTTCTTGGCTCCTTTGTCAAAGATTAGCTGTCCATAGATGTGTGGTTTTATTTCTGGGCTTTCAATTCTGTTCCAGTGATCTGTGTGTCTGTTTTTGTACCAGTACCAGGCTGTTTTGATTACTATAGCTTAGTAATATATTTTGAAGTCAGGGATTGTGGTGCCTTCAGCTTTGTTCTTCATTCTCAGGATTACTTTAGCTATTCAGAGTCTTTTGTTGTCACATATGACTTTTAGGATTCTTTGTTCTATTTCTGTGAAAAATGTCATTGGGATTCTGATTGGGATTGCATTGAATCTGTATGTTGCTTTAGATAATATGGACATTTTAGCTATGTTTATTCTTCCAATCCATGTGCATGGAATATCATTGCATTTCTTTATGTCATCATCGATTTATTTCAATTATGTCTCATAGTATTCCTTGTATAGGTCTTTCACCTCCTTGGTTAAATATATTCCTAGATATTTTATTCTTTTTGTTGCAATTATAAATGGGATCATATTCTTGAGTTCTCTTTCTGTTAGTTCATTATTAGAGTATAGAAATGCAACTGATTTTTATAAGGTGATTTTGTATGTTGCAACTTTGCTGTAGTTGTTGATTAATTCTAATAATTTTCTGATGGATTCTTTAGGGTTTTCTATATATAAAATCACGTCATCTGCAAACAGGGAGAGCTACACTTCTTCCTTGCCAATTTAGGTACCTTTTATTTCTTTTTCTTGCCTAACTGCTCTGGCCAAAACCTCCAATACTATGTTGAAAAAGAGTGGTCAGAGTGGGCACCCTTGTCGTGTTCCTGTTCTCAGAGGGGTGGCTTTCAGTTTTTCCCCACTGAGTATGATGTTGGCTTTGAGTTTGTCATATATGGTCTTTATTATACTGAGTTTCTTTCTTTCTATATCCAGTTTAATGACAGTTTTTATCATAAATGGATATTGGATCTTGTAAAATGCTATCTCTACATCTATTGAGATCATCATGTGGTTTTTATTCCTCATTTTGTTAATGTGGCATATTACATTAATTGATTTGCGGATGTTGAACCATACCCGTGTCCCTGGTATAAATCCCACTTGGTCATGTTGTATGATCCTTTTAATATATTGCTATGTTCAGTTTGGCAATATTTTGTTGAGGATTTTTGCATCAATGTTCATCAGTGATATTGGCCTGTAATTTTTCTTCTTTGTGTTGTCCTTGTCTGGCTTTGGGATCAGGGTGATGGTGGCCTCAGAGAATGAGTTAGGAAGTGTTCTTCCTTATGCAATTTTTGGAATAGTTTGAGAAGGATAGGTATTAAATCTTCTTTGAATGTTTGGTAGCATTCTCCAGAGAAGCCATCTGGTCCTGAACTTTTATTTTTTGGGAGGTTTTGGATTGCTCTTTCAATCTCTTGTGATTGGTCTATTCAGATTCTCTGTTTCTTCTTGAAATTGTCCAATCTGTTGACATATAGTTTTTCATAGTATTATCTTAACCCTCTGTATTTCTGTGGTATCCCTTATAATATCTCCTCTCTCCTTTCTAATTTTATTTATTTGAGCCTTCTCTCTTTTTTTCTTAGTGAGTCTGACTAAGGGTTTGTCAATTTTGCTTATCTTCTAAAAGAACCAGCTCTGTTTCATTGATCCTTTCTACTTTTTTTTTCAATTTCATTTATTTCTGCTCTAATTTTTATTATTTCCCTCTTTCTGCTGATTTTGAGATTTGATTGTTCTTCTTTTTCTAGTTTTGATAGGTGTAGTTTATGATTGCTTGAGATTTCTCTTGTATGTTAAGGTGGGCCTGTATTGCTACAAATTTCCCTCTTAGGACCACTTTTGCTGCATCCCATATGACTTGGTATGGGGTGTTTTCATTTTAATTTGTCTCCAGATATTTTTTCATTTCTCCTTTAATTTCTTCACTGATCCATTGGTTGTTCAGTAGCATGTCGTTTAGTGTCTACATATCTGTCATTTCCCCAGCTTTCTTCTTCTAGTTGACATCTAGTTTTATAGAATTATGGTCAGAAAAGATGCCTGATATGATTTCAATCTTCTTAAATTTATTGAGGTTTGCCTTGTTTGACAACATATGGTTTATCTTTGAGAATGTTCCATGTGCACTTGAAAAGAACATGCATTCTGCTGTTTTGGGATGAAATATTCTATATATATCTGTTAAATTCTTCTTGTCCAGTGATTACTTTAAGGACACTGTTTCCTTGTTGATTTTCTGTCTGGTATGATGTACCCATTGATGTCAGTGGAGTATTGAGGTCCCCTACTATTATTGTGTTGTTGTTGATATCTTCTTTTGGGTTTGTTAACAGTTGCTTTATGTACTTTGAGGCTCCTGTATTAGGTGCATATATATTTCTGTGTTATGTCCTCTTGGTGGAGTATCCCTTTTATCATTATATACTGCCCTTCTTTGTCTCTCATTGCCTTCTTTATCTAGAAGTCTAGTTTCTCTGATATAAGTATGGAAATACCTGCTTTCTTTTGCTTGCTGTTAGCTTGGAGTATCATCTTCCACCCCTTCACTCTGAGCCTGTGTTTATCTTTAGAGCTGAGATGTGTTTCCTTGAGACACGATATTGTTTTGTCTTATTTTTTAATTCAACCAGCCACACTGTGTCTTTTGATTGGAGAATTGAATCCATTTACTTTTAGAGTAATTATTGTTATATGAGGATTTAATAGTGCCATTTTATCACTTGTTTTCCTGTTGTTCTGTATGTCCCTTGTTTCTCGTCCTGTGTATTTCTGATTGCCAATTCAGTTTGATGATTCTCTATGATGGTTCGTAGCTCTCTCTTTGTTTATCATTTGTGTTTCTTTTCTGATTTTTCATTTAGTGGTTACCATGAGGTTTGTACAAAAGATCTTATAGATGAGATAGGCCATTTTCTGACAGCCTCTTATTTCCTTAGTCTAAGCAGTTTCCATCCCTTTCCTCTTCCCTAAGTTATTATTGTCATAACTTATTCTGTTTTCTGTTGTGAGTTTGTGATTAAAATGAAGTGATAATAATTATTTTTGATGTTTTCCTTCCCTTTATCTTTAATGTTATAATTAAGTGTCTGTTAACCTGTTCTGATAGAAAGCTGAAATTTTCTGATTTTGTTTGCCTATTTATTTCCTTGCTCAAGGCTTTGTAAACCCTTTCTTTTTTATTTCAGGTAGAAGGGCCTTCTTGATCATTTCTTATGGGGGGATGCGGTTTGTGGCGATGAACTCCCTCAGCTTTTGTTTATCTGGATATGTTTTCATTTCTCCATCCTCTCTGAAGCATATTTTTGCTGAATAGAGTATACTCTGCTGAAAGTTTTGTCTTTCAGAATTTTGAATATATCATTCCAATCTCCCTTAATCTATACGGTTTCTGCTGAGAAATCCCTTGAAAGCCTGATAGGGATTCCTTTGTAGGTTATTTTCTTCTGCCTTGTTGCACTTAATATTTTTTCTTTGTCATTGACTTTTGCCAGTTTTATTAATATATGCCTTGGAGAAGGGCTTTTTACAATTGATGTTATAAGGTATTCTATTAGCTTCATTTACTTGTAACTTCAGCTCCTTCTCCAGGTTTGGGAAGTTCTCAGCTATTATTTCTTTGAACAAGCTCTCTGCTCCTTTCTCCCTCCCTTCTCTCTCTGAAATACCTATAATCTTTATGTGGCATTTCCTAATTGAGTAGGATATTTCTCAGAGAGTTTCCTCATTTCTTTTTAGTCTTAGTTCTCTCTCCTTCTCCATCTGAAGCATTTCTATCTTTCTATCCCTAAATTACTAATTCTGTCCTCATAATATTAGCTCTGTTATTTAAGGATTCCAGATTTTCATTTATCTCATTCGTTATGTTTTTCATCTCCAACATTTCTGATTTTCTTTTATAGTTTCAATCTCTTTACTGAAGAATTCTCTCTGTTCATTAATTTTATTCACAATTTCATTGAATAGTCTTTCTGAGTTTTCTTGTAACTTATTGAGTTTCTTTATGATAATTATTTTGAATTCTCTGTCATTTAGATTGTAAATTTCTGACTTCAGGATTTACTTCTGGGTACTTGTCAACATCCTTCTGGTCTGGAATGTTAATAGACCTCTTCATGCTATTTGATGGGGTGGAGTTGTGCCATTGCATAGTGGTAGTTGCTTTGCAGATTGTACCTGCCCCCACTATGGGGGAGCAAGAGCTGTGTATTCCAAGCCCACCATGATCCCTGGCAGCTGTGCCTGTCCTTTGGAAGCTTTTCTGACTGTGCCCTGTCTGTGTTTTCCTACTGGCCACCTCTGCTTTACACACATAGGCATGCAGGTATTCTCACATGTGTCCCCTGCTCTGGCCTACTGGCCAAGATGGTGCTCCAGGCAGAAGGCAAGAAGGGGTGCTTTCTTCTCCATGTGCAATCTCTGGGACACTCCCATGCTGCACTATCTGTCTGCCCTCCTGGGCTGCTTGGCTTAGTGAAGAGGTCCCACAATTTCTTAGCCTCCTTGGTGTGGAGCATCCCCATGGGCTGGGAGGCAACTCTGAGAGTGAAGGCTTTCCCCTGGAAGGCTGCCATCCCCCCCCAGAGTCACACATCAGCCACCATGTGCAGTCCCACACTCTAGATCACTGCTGACTGTGGAAGGAGAGAAGATTCCCTTACCTCCTTCCCTGCCTCCCAGGGGATCAAGCACCTCCACCTTCAGACATATGGCTGTGTGGATCTCTCAGACATCTATTGTGTTGTGTGAATGTCCTCTGTTCGTTTATGAATATCCTTTTCATTTGTTGTATTTTAGGGGGGAAAGACTAAGGGAAGATTCCAATAGTGAGCACATTTTGGTGGTAGTCAAAAAAACACCCCTGCCTTGTACTTTCACATTCCCTATTTATTGCACTCCCAATCTGTGTTACTACTAACAAAAACTTAAGTGGCTAAATCCCTTTTCTTTTGTCTGACAGTCTCAGCTTCTTTCTCTAAGAAAGGAAAAACTTTTATTAGAGAAAAAAAGTAAAATTCAAACCTCTTCTTTGAACATTACATTTGATACCATTATTTCATACATATAATATTCTTTATTCAAATGTGAAGGCAAAAAGATCCTCTTTATTTCCTACCATTGTTCTCAGAAAGATGAGCCAAAATCAGTCACCCCCAAAGAATTTAGAGACTGCCACCACTTTAAAAAATTATTCAATGCCTCCCCACTTTTCCATACATATAGTCTGATCAGGGTGAATTGGATATGATATAAAGATAGTTACATACAATGCTTAACTATTTGGTTTATAAACCTGATTCTAAATATTCTGGTGTGTAGAAGATGTGGAGCAAGATTGAGGCTCACGTCCCCTTGGGAGGGCCATATAACTAAGTTTGGCAAAGAAATTACCTTTTATCCAGCACACCAAGTGCAGTGCCAGGCATTAAAGCATACTTAGTCAAATGTGAAGTGAGAGGCATAATCATGATACCTATTCCTGTTATTCCCACAATGCTTTGTATAGTCACCTTTTACCTCTTATATTATCTCACAAACATACTGCAGTATCAAAAGGGCTGTGAACTGTTTAGTTGGTTTAATTTATCAGTATACTCCCAATATCTAGCACAACGCTTGGCATATGTAATGTATTAAAATTGTTGGGTAACAATGTGAAAACTTTCCCAACAATTGAGTTACCTGCCCATCAGTCTACTCAGGTGGAATAGTGTGCGAAAAACAACAGTCTGCAAGTAAAATTTCCTGGATGTCTGTGTATATAAATAAGTGAATGATGCATTAAATGCAATACACATTAACATGCATCTAATTAATTAGGTTCTTATGCCTGATAAAAGAATAATGAGAAACTCTAAAAGATATTGCTTTGAGAAATTTCCCTCTGGACTCATTTACAAGCTAACAGAAGGAAGTGAATCTGGTAATTGGTAAAATTTGCATATTTGTGAAAGAAAAATCTGTGAGATGATAGATCTCTAGGAACTTTGGTCTATTGATATTTTAGAAGTTCATGCCATGGGATGATGAATCCATTTGGGAGAAAAAGCCCTCCTAGAAAATTTGAAGCTAAACATACCAAAATATAATAATATCCTATATAATACACTAAGGATGCATATAAACTCCTTATTGAGAAAGCTTTGTTTGACTTTGATTTTGCATTTTTCTGTGCACATCACAGAGGCCTGCACATAGAAGTTCATGACCAAATTATATGACAATAGTGCTAATGAAATATAAGAATATTTGAAGATCTCCAAAAATAAAAGGACTACTTTCCCTCAGAATACATAAGTAGCATTTGTTATGGCATATACATTTTAAAATTAAATATTTCCAAAAAAACAATCTTACAACATTTTTTGCTTCAACTGAATAAGAGAAGTTTCTAACTTGGGGACCATGGTTGGCAGTCAGTGTGCTGATTACATGCCTTAGATACTATAAGAAGAATAATGCATAAATGAACACAAGAGCACTCCACAGAGGAGAGGCCATAGATAAAATAGGATTTTTAAAAGAATCTGTGATCAAAAATGGTTAAGAAGCAGAGCTGCACATAAAAGGATCAAGAATCTTGAGTTTTGACAAGTTTAAAAACCCTTATAGATGCATACCATTTAATATTAATATTGGTGATATATTCTTTTAAATAGTATTTTTAATGTTTTTCAAATAAGACTCAGGCCTTTGTGCTTGCTATGTCTTCTATCTGTAAGATCAATCTTCACTTTGTTTATCGTCTTACCACTTAGATATGATTATCTATTATTTTTAGGTCTTTGCTCAAATACTTTCTCTGACCATCTTATCTAAGGTAACTACTTCAGCCATTGTTCATTCTCTCTTTATTCTGCTTTTAAGTCCCTACTGCACTTTACACATACTCATATCATGAGGTTGGTGATAACACATCATGTTTACCACTGTGCCCTAGGCTACCAAAGCACTTCATAGGGGCTCAACAAATAATTTGTGACTGTTGAATATTGAATGAATGACAGGGGGAAAAATTCCCTGTTCAATCTTGTATTGATATTAGACTAATATAAATATTCAACTTAGCCCAACACCTTTCATGTTATAGGTTTGTAATTTTCAATGAGTACAAAGATCAATCAATACATATTTTTAAATTGAATATATATATTTGATGAAATATTTCTATATAAATAATTTCATAAGTCAATTAATATTTCTAGAGTATTATGAATAATGTATGTTTTTCTGTGTTTTTCGTTCATTATTGAACTGCAAATATCTCAATGCCAATGGACTTACTTATTAACAAATTTCATTTTAACTAACAATTAGAAGGTTAAAATAAACAACTTACAACTGAATGTAGTGAGTAAACAAAGAAGAAAAAATGATAAAATAAAATAAAAAACCCAAGACTTAAATTATATTTGAGAAAAAACTTCAGGAAAAACATAACTACAGCAGGAGTCAGTGCATTTACGGTCAATAGTAAAATAGTGCAAATATTTTAAAATGAAAATACTAGGTGATTTTTTCCAAATTTCATTGCATATTTTAATGTTGGTTTTGGTCCCCAAAACAAAATAGAATAAATTCCCAAAGAACATTTTTGGCAATTATAGAGACAAGCCAATAGATTAATAACATTAATGCTTTATTAGAAATTATTATTCTCAACAGTTTTATTAATTATATTTTAATTAATAACATTGATATATGTATTGTACAATAATATATTAATAGATAAAATTATATTAATAGTTATATAATAGACTAAATTGTCTACTAAAAATAGACCACTTTCTTTCATTTTTGATGTCTATAACTGTGAAAATAACCTAAGAATATAGATGGCACTGTATACTCAAGAACAAAATTAGTGCTTGTTCAACAAGAAAAGAAAGATATTATGAAAATAAATAAGAACCAACTCTGATAGACAGCATAACATTGAGAAACTAATTAAAATAAAAATAATCTTACCCACATATGATATTGAGAAATGCTTTGAAAACCATAATTATTTTCAGCACTATGATTTTACCTTTTGCTTAATATTCTATTATGAAGAGATGAAAAATTCCCTGGAAATTAGGTCCAAAGTTATTTACTCTACAGAGAGTTAGATATTTGAAATATCTGATCATTTTTAAATATCCTACTTTACTTTGCTCATGTATTTCAAAAAACTGATTTTCATAACAAAACTTTTATTTGTCCTTATGCATTTTAAATTAATTGGTAGATTCTTCTATTAATTCAAAAATTAACTAATTATTTTAGAAGGAGATACATTTAAGACTCATTGGTGTGCCAGTCAAGTAATGTGCATTGAGCGCATCGTCTGTATTAGGCATTCTCTGGGTTTCAGAAATTAAAGCATGAACAAGACAAATATATTTATTGTTTTTTACAAATATGTGGTCTATCTAGGTAGAGAAATATTAAAAATACAACTAATTATTAAGAAGTGATAAGTTTTACGATAGAGGAAATAGAGATATGAGAGATGAGTCATAATATTTCATTATATACACATACAATACAAATAATCTTACTATCCACATACAGTGTTAAATTATTGCTATTATTATCTAAAATATTTTTTGTTCTCAAAGTTTATGGAACTTTTCCCAAAGTCAAAACTCTATTTCTAAAAAGCAGCTTAAAAATCTCTTCTTTTTTACCTTATGTAGGCTCTCCCCACAGGAAAAATTTCTCCAAAAGCCCAAATAGTTTATCTTAATTAGTCTGCCATTTTTAAAAACAAAACGGAATTAACCTGATATTTTAGTTCATTTCACTCCATTTTAAAAATCCTTAAATCGACTAATGTAAGAAAATTAAGTTTACACTTGGCCTTTAATTCTTCAACCGTATATCCATTTGGCCTTAAATTCGACAACTTGTCTTTAAATTTTTACAACAATATATTTAAGTTTAGAAGATGACAAGAAATAATGACCAGAGAATGTTAGGTCTGAAAAAAAGCTGCAATTTGAAAATCTCACTCTTCAAAACACCATCTCCTCCCCGTGACTTTGTATGTCAAAAGTATCAACAGCAATATTTTATGATCAAACTAATGTGTTCCGTATTTTTTCCAGGCTACACACATACCTAATAAATAATCATTTCACAACTGCTCTTTAAACCATACTGTGGTCAATAAAAGGCATCATGTCTGAGATTCGACATCAGGTGAAGCCCTCGGATTTACAGAGCTCAGGTAAGCCTTCAGAAATGATAGAACGTGTCCCTCTTAGCATCAGCACCAACTGACTTCCATCTAGGGATTATGTTAAAAGAGAAAATAATCTCCAGCTCATGATTTAAAAAGAGACAGGAGGGGAGATTGGCATTGATAAACAGCACCTTAAGAGTTCGCAATTTGAAATTTCATAGTTCTCTCTCAATACTATAATTATCACCTTTGATAATTTCTTGGAAAGTGTTCTTTTATTATTTTAGTGCACAATGGTATACCAGAATATAATTACTTTTTGGTGAGATATTAAATTATACATATTGGGAAGTGCAAATATTTTGGCAAGTGACAAAATAAGCAGTTGTCGCACTACAAGAGACATGCTATTTTATATTATGAAAAACAATGGATTTTTTGCTCACATTGTTTTGCTGATACACATTTTTCAAATTTCTAAAGTATATTGTTGTAAATTCTTCCCTTAGTTATTTAATTTCATTGGACATACCATATAAGTCTTTGAAAAGTAAATTATTGTAACAATTTAAAGAATGATGAAAGAAACAGCTAAAATTGCCATTCTAAGTGTAATAAGGTTCATATTTAAAGTTCCTGACAATACATTTAAACATGGAAATGCCTTGTGTTTCCATGCATTTACACACAATCATTTTGTATGAAAGTTTGAGTGGCATTATAAATTTTGTAGGTATATATATGTGTGTGTGTGTGTGTGTGTATTCTTTCTTTTTTTTTAACTTGCTGGGAGAATCTTAAGATCTTAAACAATGGTTTCTTGAGTTCGTCTTTTTCATCTCTCTTATTTTGCAAGTATAGAATCTTACATTCATATTTTCCTAAGGTAATTTTGATATAGTTATATAGTCCATATTTTATGGCATTATTTTAAGAATATATTTAACAGCAGAAAATTTTTTTCAGCCAGTCGGTTTTTATTGTTGAGCATTATATCTTGTAGTGTAATTTGGGAGAGTAGCAGACTTCATTTTATTTAAACATACAGATTTTTTAAAAAAATCAGCAGTAACATCAATTCATCTCAGATACATTGCATAAAAACAAACAACAAGTGTATAGGTCTAATGTACAGGTAACAATTAAATACTGTTAAACCATCATAGGTACAATTATATCTAAGAAACTACATTGATCGAATATGGTGCTTGAGATCTTAATTACACACAAGCCAGCTCATTCCAAACAAAGGTTATCTAGCTACCACTTTTTTCTAACCTCTTCTATAAATGGTTAGGATATATCTTTCTTTTTGAACATGAATTTCAACATAAAATTCAAGAGTGTATTATTTAAGAAGACAGAATATAAAATCTCAGTTGAATATTAAGTTTTAATAAAATAGAACCAAAACATCTTTTGAAAAATCTGCCAATATTTTTTAGCGATCCAAATTTATCATCAATTATATACAAAAAGAATTCTTTTCCTGGTGTAAGCAAATTATCTTGTTAGTTTAGTCGTATACAGATGAATTATTTTGATACAATTTATCTTTAATCATTTTTGACAAACTCTAATTCAAATAACTTCATTTGCATGAATATATTATTATTATAAAATATGTAGCGCTCAGCTCTTGATTCAGAACTATGTTCATTTGTCTGTGTGATTGACCAACCCAACACCGGTAAGGCTTACCCCTTACATCTGAAAAGACTGCAGGTCTACTTGGAAGTTTGTTGGGCCATTGAGTTAGATAATCATTTATATTCACCTTTTGACTTATTCTTTGTCTATATTTCACAAGTTGGAGAAATAGGTTAAGGCCAAAGGCAAAGTGTTTAGTCACTACACAAAGAAGATGGTGGTTCCCATGGTTATTCTATCTGATCCGTTAACTAGACTTTATGCCCCTTCAGGAAGGAAAAGGTATCCAATGTGTTTAGTAGTCTCCAGTATAGCACGCTATCCAGTAAGTATATGTCTGCAGAATCTAATTCATAATTGAAAGGGGCAATTTGACATTATTGGCTATGTGAATACGGTTGAAAATTACTATTTTTAAGCTGTAGAACTTTCTACTTAATATATTCAATACTTTATTTATGAAAATTAATATAGAGTGAAATTTCTCTAAGTTGTAGTCCAATAACAGTTTATTTTAAATAATGATAATTATCATAGTGAAGGTAGACTATGACATGAGTATCAGAATTCAGAGATAGAAGAGATAATATAAAGTTTATTGTGGTTAAGAATTGCTATATGGGATGTGTATTATTTTGCTGGGGCTGCCATAACCAAGTACCACAGACTGGTGGCTTAAACAACAGACATTTATTTTTCTTGCGGTTCTGGAGAAGTCCAAGCTCAAGGTGTTGGCAGGGTTGGTTTCTTCTGAGACCTGTCTTCCTGGCTTGCAGATGGACTGTATTCTCATAGTATCTTCACATCATCTTCCTTCTGTACATGACTATGTCTAAATTTCCTCTTATTAAAAAGACACTGGTCAGATTGGATTTGGGCCATCTTAAGGACCTCATTTTAACTTAATTTCCTCTTTAAAGATCTAATTTCCAAATACAGTCACATTTTGAGGTAGTAGGGGTTAGGACTTCAATGTATGAATTTGGGGGGGACACAATTCAGGCCATAGCAGGGTGATAAACCCTGAAATTGGCAAGGAGGGATGGTTACAAATGTCATTTCAATTTTATTTTTGCCAAAACAGTAAACAAAAATAGTACATTACAATACTGTAACAGAATATTGCCCTCCAATACAAATTATTATTGCTCTGTTAGTTTTTCTATTGCTGCATAACACAATACTACAAAGTTAGCAGCTTAAAAGAATATCCATTTATTATCTCCCCATTGTGTAAGTCAGAAGTCTGGGCACAGCATGGCTGGATTCTCTCCCTAGGCTCTCACAAGGCTGAAATCTAAGTCACAGCCAGGACTGTGTTCTCATCCAAGGCTTGGGGCTCTCTCCCGAGATTATGTGGCTGTTGGCAGAATTCAGTTATAGGACAATTTTGCAGTTGTAGGACTGAGGTCTCCAGTTTCCTTCTGACTATTGGCCTGGGCTCACTCTCAGCAACTAAGCACCCACACTTGTGTCCTCCCCCCACATGCCATGTTGATGCCCTCACAACACGACAGGTTACTTAATTTAGGCCAGCAGGAAATTTCTCTTAGACTCTGAATCCCTGACTTCAGGACTGGAAGAGCTTAATACTTTTTAAGGACTAACCTGATTAGGTCAGTTTCACCCAAGATAATCTCCCCCCTTTTTTTTTCTTTCGAGGAAGATTAGCCCTGAGCTACCAACTGCTGCCAATCCTCCTCTTTTCACTGAGGAAGATTGGTCCTGGACTAACATCTGCGTGAATCTTCCTCTACTTTATGTGGGACACCACCACAGCATGGCTTGACAAGCAGTACGTAGGTCTGCGCCCAAGATCCGAACCTGTGAACCTCAGGCCGTGGAAGCTGAGTACAAACTTAACCACTACACCACCGGGCCCGCCAAGGATAATCTCCCTTTTGATGAATTCAAAATCATTTGATTTGTTACCTGAGTAAAATCTGCAAATGCCTTAACTTTGTCATATAATGTAATGTAATCAAGGAAGTGACGATCCTGTCATACTCACAGGTCCCACACACACAAAAGGGAAGAGGATTACACAGGGCATGTACACCAATTCTTCTTACTATAATTGCCATTTTCAGTAGCAACCTTCCTAACTTGAAAAGACAAGGAAATATCATTTTAAATAGATATGTAATTTAGATTTATAATAATAGTAATATATCTGCCATTTGTTACCTTCCAAGGATTCAGTAAATGATTCTATTAGGCAAGACTTATTTAAGTAAACAGGCACCTATTCTAGGAAAGACAGAGCAAGCAAATTAGGACTTGATGGTTAAATGTCGTGACAGTCCATGTTGGGCAACCTTTTCTGTTGTTTCCCCATTTGAGTATAAATTCTTGACTAAGTGTTGCCGAAATGCTTGCAGATTTTCTGTAGAAGTACAAAACATATGCCGTTCTTAAAAGGTAAATTTATGATGTTTATGGAGAATGAAAAGTCAACCTCTCTGGCACTTTCTGCCTACCTTACTGTAATTTAATTCCACAACATCCCCAAAGCTTTTTCTTCCACACTTCTTGAAAATCCTACTGTTCAGATCTAGCTCTGTAGAATTAGCTGTGTTTCTCATCTTTCACTGAAGGATAAAATTTGTACCTGTCCACAATTTGCTCCTTACATCTCCAAACTGCCATATTGTACTTGTTGCTAAGACCAAAATGTCTATCATTTTTACTTTCACATCTGGACAAATTTACCTGATCACTAGATCTTCCAACTAGTAACCGGTTTCACCAATCTCTCACAAATATTTCAATCCACCTAGAACTCGGTACAAACTATCACTCATTCATCTGGAAAACTCCTTCTGTTAGTCCACATCCATACGGTCAAGTCCTATTAATCCAAAATAAGATCCATCCACTTCTTTTATCTTCATTCCCAACACACTAGTCTAAAGCATGATAATGCCTCACTTGTTCCAATGCATTTGCTTCCTTATTGGTTTCTGTTCTTGCCTGCTTGGGCTCCTTCAATACCTTTTTCTTTGGTCAAATGAACTGAACTTTTAAAAATGTGAATCAGGGGCCGCCCGGTGGCGTAGCGGTTTCGTCCGCGCTTGGCAGTCCGGGGTTCGCTGGTTCGGATCCCGGGCGCCCGCCGACGCACTGCGTGTCAGCCACGCTGTGGCGGCGTCCCATATAAAGTAGAGTAAGATGGGCATGATGTTAGCCCAGGGCCAGTCTTCCTCAGCAAAAAGAGGAGGATTAGCAACGAATGTTAGCTCAGGGCTGGTCTTCCTCACAAAAAAAAAAAAAAAAAAAAAAAAAAATGTGAATCCGATAATATCACTCCACTGCTTAAAACTGACCCAACATGCTCTGCTTTTTAACGGCTAGAATGATTTTCTCCCCAAATAAGCTTAATGAGGACAAAAATTACTTTTAATTTGTTCATCACTATTTATCCAGAGCTGGGCACAATATTTAACACAAATATAATGTCCAAAAATGTAAATGGGTGAAATAATGATTCCATTTTTGTTAACACTGTTGGGAAGAAGAAGGAGATTTGTTAAAGGTATATTACAAAGGATCTCCAAACATTAGTATATATTATTTCCTAAGCTCTGCTGAGTATGAAGGCATTATTTTCTTATTTTTTATGTTATGTAAAGGTTTGTATATCCAAAATCTTATATTAAATATAGGGAGGGGGGAGATCAATTTTATGTACTTGAATTTGCCAAACAGATAGCCATCTTTTTTTCTAAGTATGCTCTCTCAGTGTGGTGGGCTGAGTTCAGGACATAAAGAAATTCAAGTTAAGACTTTTTTTTTTTTGATGAAAGTGTGTATTTGTTGATCATAATATATAATGAGACAAAATATCAGCCCAGGGACATTTAGAGAAACTAGACTCTACGCACTGTGAGGACAGTTATCATGTTTTACTTGTCATCATGTGCATCATCTAACACAACACACTGATGCTAAATAAGTATTTGTCTAATCAATAAATAGATGAGGAGCTGGCTGGTGGCATAGCGGTTAAGTTCTCAAGCTCCGCTTCAGCGGCCTGGGGCTTGCTGTTTCGGATCCTGGGTGAGGACCTACTCACGGCTCATCAAGCTATGCTGAACCGGCATCCCACATAGAAGAACTAGAAGGACCTACAACTAGGATATACAACTATGTACTGGGGCTTTGGGAAGAAAAAAAGAAAAAGAGGAAGAAAGGCAACAGATGTTAGATCAGGGCCAATCTTCCCCCCAAACTTTTTTTAAAAAGTCCTTTGCATGAATGATAAGTGACTTTAAAAAAAATAAAAGGAAGAATGGATGCATGGATAGATGGATGGCTGGACAATCAGATTTCATATGGAAAAAATTTAAGACAGGAGACAGAGATTACCTACACACAGTGTACAATTATTGTTTCCTCTAATTAAAGTAGCTTCTCATCAAAACAAAATGTAAAAGTTTCATGATAAATTACTTTTTTAAAAACAGCCTATAACTTACGGGCATTTTCCCCATATGCATCTTTTAAAAATCCAAATCTACACATGATCAAACCATCCTGGAAATAAATTTCATGTGTTTATTATTGTATTAGTTTAATGTGCTTTGTAATTTATTCATTTACATTACTGTCTATATTTAAAATATTCTTCATCTTAGGTTAAAAATATGTACTGAACCCTTGGAATTGACTTTCTAAACTGAAAAGCAAGAGTTTCAGTGACATCCTGTGGCATCTCTCTCTAT
The DNA here is from genome assembly GCA_031878705.1 of Tapirus indicus. Taxonomy (NCBI): domain Eukaryota; kingdom Metazoa; phylum Chordata; class Mammalia; order Perissodactyla; family Tapiridae; genus Tapirus; species Tapirus indicus. The sequence continues at coordinate 132,303,048 of CM062919.1, read as the reverse complement.
AGATCATATGAAACAACAGTTGAAACAGGAGGTCTCAAAATTCAACAGCAAATCACTGTATCCCTGTCAAATGATACCAAACAATATAAAATTTAAACGAATTGATAAACCAGGGATAAAGTTTGAGGACACTTATTTCATATATTTTCACTAGTGAAGGTAAAATAGTACTTCAAACCCAAATGGTGGCTGCCGATAGAGTTTAAATCAACTGCAATCGCTTTGTATGTGAAGCAGATTATGAAATAGTCACAATGAATGCATTCACCGAAATAGTAATTAAAGGTGAATTAATATAGTCTGAAAAGATAAGGACACAGAGAAATAAGACTACATGAAGAACATATCAAAACAATGTGACAGTGCCAAGAGCAACTACAAGGAACAAGTCAATATAATAAGTGTCTACCACTGGAGAACAAAGTGGTTTGGGGAACAAAGAAGATCATCTCCAAGTTTTCAAGTAATAAAAAGTCTGTACCTATAACTGAATATGTAAGTATATTTACATAAATACATGAAACTAGAGAAAGGAATGAAGACACTAAATGTCTGGAAAATTATTTCATATTGTTAACAATTGTTATTTCTCTAGGAAAGATCATGACTGAATATTTAACTCTTTATCCTTGTATGTTTTCTTCTTAATTTTTCTAAAAGTATGACACTTCTATAATCAGAATATAATTAAAATATATTCTTTTAAATAGTTCACAAGACAGAAAATATCTTAAATGTGTGATCACAAATGAGATAAAACAAATGTAGATATCTAAAAGACTAATGAAGCCAAAAATATTTGTACAAAGCATTTTTGACTAGTCATCAGGTAATTATTTCCAGTTAAAATGGATATATTTAATATGTCAATAAATATATATTAAAATTAATTTTAAGTCACTTTCTATTAATGTATTTTTCATTTGGAAATATAATTGAGATTAATTTATAAATCCACTTAAATGTTATTGGTAATATTATAGTAGTATTTCTTAAAGAGCTAGCCAGACCAAAAAACTAATAAACTAAAAAAACTCCTTTTTTAATATTTTTCTCTGTTGCAGAATCTTTTCCCCTTTTCTTTATTTCCACACAACATATTATTTCATCAAATCCTCTATGTACTACATTATATAATCATGAATGAATTCAGGTACTTTTGTAATATTTATTCAATTAGGTCAAATCAGTTCAAAGTGTACCCCACAATTGAATTATATTCATAGACTCATCCCTGGAAATTCAATATTTGTGCTTATAAATCAGCCATAATAAACATTTAAGAGAAATGAAAGTCTTTGTCAAATTATTCAGGTATTTGCTCAGCTTCTCTAGCTATCTTTCATCTGTATCTATCTCTGCAAGATCTGTCAAAAATACATTTCTTTTTCTATCTCTAAAGTTGAAGATATCATGTTTTTTTCATATTTTTAAAAGGAGGTTACTCAGTATTTCTTTGATTATTGGGGAAATGCAGACAAGTAGTGATAATGTAGACAAGAAAATTGCCATGTAATTTGGAGTTCTATTTGGATCAGAAACTACGAAAGCTGTTTTATAACATCATTTAGATTTCTTTCTTTTCTGGTTAAAATAGAATTCTAAAATAAATTTTATTGAATTATTTGCTTTCAGTTTCCCACATATAGTTTGAGGCCTTTTCAGTTTTTATATAGTCATTTATCAGTAACTTAAAAAATCCATCAAAAATAAATTCTTATTTATACCAGTAAGCTATATGCATATCAATAAATTAAAGGAGACTTTATTGCAATTTTCATTTCAAAGTAGGTGAATCTCTACCTTGCAATTTTTTCCTGGAAAATGCATGCAGAATTCTTAATTATTTCCAAAAAGAAGATACCAGTTTCTTTAGTCTAAAAATCATTGGCTTCTCTTTTTCTATATAGAACCTTACCTATGGAAAAAAAAAATAATGCCTTTGCTGAATTAGAATGCTGAAATTTTCTGTAGAATGCATTTGCACATAAGCATGAGGGTAAAGTAGTAAATAATGCAGCATTTTTGTTATTTACAGAAAAGGAAAACTTTCAGGACGTTTGGACGAAATGTCTGAAGGATGTTTTGGACAGGACCAAATATCAAGGACCTTTTGGCGTGGACCAAATGTCTTCTGAATATTTTTGACGGAAGCACATGTCTGCTAATCAGAAGGAAGTGCTCAGAGGAGTTAATGGAATTGTTCCAACTCTACGGCTAGTATTACACAGGTGGGTGTTTTACTCAAGTCAACCTTGAACAACAGTTTGAATTCCTTTCACTACTCTATGTTTTGTGCACTTCATATTCTTTAGGGTCTTCTTTTCTTGGATAGAAAAGGAAGCACCATTCCATATTTCATGGGAAAGGACTATAGCGATAGGTAAGAATTATAAGAATGTGTTTGCTTTCTTTAATACCTTCTACTAGCTGGAAGGAACGGAGGTGAGACCTACATCACTCCCAAACGTCTAACAAGCTGTGACATTTTCTGCTACCTGTAACGTGATTATGAAAATTAGGAAAAGAAACATTATTATAACAATGATCATTACTATTAGAGAAATGATTAATTGATTATAAAGTTAATTTAGAAGTGATTATATATTAGGAATGCAGGTTCTTAGTCAGAAAAGTTTTAATTACTGAGTAGTCTGAAATTTAAAATAAGTGCATGATGAAATGCCTAAGTACAAATTTAATGGCTGTGAGAAGCTGCCTAAGTAATTTGAAGCGATAATTAATAGAGACAAATATGGTTGTAAAGCAAGCATTCATTATTTCAGGGTCATATTTAAAGCAGAATAATTGTGCATTTATCAGAAGGTGTATATCTTTTAACATAAATGTATTTACCAGGTTATAACACAATTTGCTGAGCACAGGAAAATTGTAGCTACTTACATCAAGTGGGACCATTTGACAAGATGCTTAGTATTAAAACTGCACTCCAGAGAAAAAAAGAATTGGAGGAAAACAATAAATGACACTTTTGTCAGATTTAGGCTTCATTCACCATTATTTCATTCTCTCTCCTTCAACAATCTACAATAAGGTCAAAATTTCACACTAAATTTAATCACAAGAGCTAACTATAAGTTTTAGGTATAAAAATATCTATAAATATAAGTAGGTCTGTATGTGTTTGTTATTCTAGGACAGATGGAATATATTCTTATTTGAACAGACTAAAATTTAGTCATTTATTCAATAAGTATATATTAAGCACCTACTTTATCTCAGTCACTGTTCAAAGTATTGGTGATGTATTTATTTACAAAAGACATTAATGTACTTGCTTTCAGGGATCTTATTTTTTTCTGTCTGGGGAGATACATGGAAATACACACCTAACAGAAAATAAACGCGTGCAATTAAGGACTGTGGTAGGTGCTGTGAGGGAAGATAAATCCAAGAGGCAGGTGATTTCACATACATGGGTCAAGGAGTGCCTCATGAAGAAGGTGTAATTTGAACACAGTGTGAAACCCAGTGATACAAACATCTGAAGTAATATAGGGCAGAGAGAAGAATAAATGGAAAGGCCCTGAAAGAAGAGTGTGGATGGGGTATTCCAAGAATAGTACAGAAGTCATTGTGGCTGGAGCTGAGGGTAGCAATGGTAGTGTAGAGGTAGTGGGTAGAGATGTATCTAATATTGGACTTATGCATTTTACTTGTAGTGAGAGAGTGAATAATAGAATGGTGAACATGAGTGACAAGATTGTTCTCATCTTTGAAAAGGAGCTACTATTGCTAATGTTTTGACAATGAAGTGTACATAGGGAAGGACAGTTACAAGGCTCATGCAATAATCCATGTTGTCATGGTGGTTGCTTGGACCAAGGTGGTGGTGGTAGAGGTGGTGTTGCGGGTGATAAAATCAACAAGGTTTTCTCATAGAATATATATGGTTATGATAGAGAGGAATAAAAAATGTTTTCAAGACTTAAGCTCTAAGCATATATAAGTATGGGATTGCCAATTAATGATGTGGGGAAGACTTAGGAGAAAAGACAGTTGAACAGCAGTGGGTAGAGATCAGACTTAGTTTGTGAACAGTTGATTTTAAGGAGTTATTTAGAATTTAAGTGGATGTGTTAGATAGATTGTTGAAATAAAACTTATGGCTTCAGCTCCAAAATGTAAAGAGCCTGGAAGTCATTACTCCTGTCCTTAAAACAAGGAAAAGCCAAACAAACTGAAAATCAATGACTTTTCTTAGGGTCTTTGGAGAATTGAGGTCATAGGGCAAACCACTACCCCAAAATCTGGAGAGACAGGTAGATCCAAGGGTTCATAGCCAAGAACTGCTTACCTGGAGCAGAATCTTCTGGAGCCATAAACTGAAAAAAACACTTAAACAGTAATTTGAAGTATCAGTGGAGGCTGAGTGTGATCTACAGTGACAATGAGAAACTTCTCTGGTCATAGTCTTACAGTCTCTCCCCTGGAATTTGATGGGTTTTATCACCAGACTCAGAAGAGTCAAGAAAGAGCCACTTGTGTCACTGACAAAGGGAGGAGAAAAGTAACCATTGTGAAATATGCCCAGAGCTTTCTCCTTAATGAAGACATACTCTCTGGGGGAGGGAGGAAGAATTTAGAGGAGTTTCATTTCATTTGGGAAAAGGACATTCACCCCACACCATCCTCTTCTATCCTTCCTGTCTCACTGAAAGGGTGGGCGATGCTAAGAAACACTTATGAAGGTCGCAGGGCAAACACATAGGACCATTAAAAGACTGAGACCTAATCATAGCAGACAGAATGCATCTCCTCCCTGACACCTTACTACCACATCATTAGGACTCCAGTGTCTGGTATATTAACAGTGGATAGCAACTCAAGGAGCTGCAATGCATAGATTCTATTTAAGGAGGAATCCTTAGGGAAGTTAAAATACAACAAGGCAGAAGAAAGAACACTAAAGGAGATTGAAGCTTCTGGCACTTATAGCTACAGCAAACATTAAACACTGCCTGAACAATAGGCAGCATAACATAAGACCTCACATTAAAGGGCTATAGGTCTCAGTTCCTATTATCTGACATACCGTGTCCAGCTTTCAACAAAAAGTTACAAGAAATGCTAAAAGTCAAGAAAAAATACAGTCTGATGAAACATAAAAAAAATCAGAGCCAGATTCAGACATGACACAGATTTTGGAATTATCAGACAGGCAATTTAAATTTGGGTATACTAATCTGGAATCCAGAAGAAGACTTCATTGCAGACATTAATTTTTTGTTGGTGTATTTGGTGTGTAAAATTCATAAGACTAGATTAGAATACTTAGAGAATAAATGGCAAAGAAGAGGTATGAGAATTGAGCTCTTGGGCCCTCCAATGCCTAGAAATGCTGGAAGAAATAGCAATAGAGATGGCGAATGATGTTAGAGAAAACCCAGGAGAATGCAGGTTTTGAAATCTAGAAGAAAAAATGTTTCAAGGAGGAGAGAGATATCTTCTGTGGTAATTTATGAAGATAGGTCAAGTAAGAGGAGAACCAACCAGCCATTAGATCATAGTAAAGCATTAATGGGATCACTGATGGATTGCCAAGAGAAGATTCAGTAGGTGATGGTGGTCAAAGACAAATTGAGATATATAGAAGAGAGAAGAGGGAGAAGAACACAGAGAGAGAATATAGACAATTTTTGGAACAGTTTTGTTGTAAAGACGAAAAACAAAAATGAGATTGTAGCAGTTGAGGAACATGGGTTAAGATGCTTTTGTATGTGTGTGTGTGAGGAAGATTGGCCCTGAGCTAACATCTGTGCCCATCTTCCTCTGTTTTATATGTGGGACACCTGCCACAGCATGGCTTGATAAGCAGTATGTGGGTCAGTGCCTGGGATCCGAACCTCCGAACCCCGGGCTGCAGAAGCCGAGTGTGTGAACTTAACCACTACACCACCAGGCTGGCCCTCAGAAGGTTTTCTTTTTAATTCTGGAGATACAATAATTTTACTTTTCTGTGCGTGATAAAATATGGGATTATTAATAATGCAAAAATTAAAGGAGATAATTCCTAGAATATTATCCTTGAGGAAGTCAGGCGAGACAGGATGAAGTGGACAGGAGGAGGGTTTGACCTTAGAGAGGTGCACAGATAGTTTATCACCAGCATCCACCAAGAGTTTGCAATAATTCAACATATATATTTTCATCTCTCTCTCTAATCCTTCCTTGAATTCCACATCAGACTACACTCCATGCTTGGTTGCTTTGCTGAGCTCAGGGCATATGCTACTAGATTGATGCTGTATATTGTTAGAAAGAAAGGTGTGAGGATCTATCCCACATATGTGTCTTCCTATAACAAACGCAACCTAATTAAACTGGACCATACATCCAACGCCATGAAAACACATAAGCAGAAAAACAAGCCCACTAAGAAATACATCACTACCTACACAACCTCAAACAATGTTTCAAGTTTAGATCAATGTCATTATCAGCAAATATCAATTTTTTTCTAACTCCAGCTCTGATAATTTGTATTAGATATACCAGGCCTGTTGAATTGATAACCCCTAAAAAGGCCTGACATTGCTATGGCTAATGAAACATAGAATTAATTAACCAGGTTCTGTGACTGTGGCACAGGAAATAATCACATGCCAGAAACCCAAATATTAACTCTGCATTGCATGTCCTAAAAATTTATCTCTGCTTCCATCTCTCTGGAATTTAAAGGGCTATAAAAGCAGAGATCCTAATGTTCTGAGTTCTATAGGCGGGTCTTGCACTCCAAATAGAGCTGTTCAGAACACTGAATCAGGATTTGCCCCTGGAGAGAATAAGAGGGACACCACAGTGCTCCAGTCACTCACACCATGACGTATTTTTGTAAGTGGTCAAGCTTGGTCTAATATTTATGCTTCTGCCCTTAGAATGAAGAAAATAGGAGAAAACGGAATAGTAATGTTTTCAAAGAAAGATATATAAATGGGACTTAAACAAGAAGTGAAATCTTTTTGTCTTTAGATGCCCTTTCTCGAGAATATCCTACTATCAGTTGTATCCGCAGAACATACATTTAGAAAGACGATCCATGAAAATAACATTTGAAAATTTGCTCAAATGAAATGAGGAACCTCTGCATTCTCTCTATTCTTGAAGATTCGATGTAGCTAAAAACATGGAGATGCCAAAGATCCCTATAATAGGGCCTTACACAAGTATCCTCAAATTTGTTTTTCCAGGGAATTCTTTTTGGTAAAAGTACAATTATACCATGGAATTATTTTCCAGCTAAAACACTTAGCAAAACACTACTTTAATGTTTCTCTTTATGGAATGAACAGGAGACAACTTACTAATTCTTCATGTGTCTGGATACTAATGAGGAAAATCTTAGACCTAGGACTATGGAGGAGCTGTTTGGGCCAATTAAAAAGAACTTCCTGATTGGAAGATTGTTTTCATTGGATGTGATTAAAATATGTTTTTTAGTTTAAGTTAAATCTATTGTGTAATAAGAAAGGAAAGAGTCAAAGACAAATAAGAAAAATTCATGACTAAACAAAATTGTAAAAGGATCTTGACATTTTGTTATTTTTTATTCTGTCTTCAGTGTGATATATTATTTGATTCAACATTTTGGTTCACTGAGCTATGGGAAGTGATTGAATACATTTTCTAAATTTTAAAATGATAAATGCTTAAGAAACATAACTGAGGGCAGCATACTTATACAAACTAGTGATTAGACCATTATGGCTTTCAATCACGGAAAGTTTCATATTACCTACTTTGCCAAGTAACTGTGATTTTATGATGACTTGAACATAAGTAACAATAAAAGAAAACAGCCCTGATTGATGGCGATGGTGATACGAAATTCCTTAGGGATTCAAAAGACTTCAAATTGAGAGTTCAATTCAAAATTCAGCCAGCAGTGTCAATGGACTCTGTGAACCTATGAAATTACAATAAAATGCATATATACTTTTAGATGAAACTGTTCCTGAATTACATGTAAAGATCAACGAATTATAAGACTTTCATCCCTCAAATGGAGAAACTATTACCCCCAAACCTTGTTACTCTGGTACTAGTAAAATTAGAACATAAATTTTGGGATATAGAAAGACATTTCATACATTACAAAAGTAAAAAGGTGGGGCCGGCCCGGTGGTGTAACAGTTCAGTCTGGGTGCTCTGCTTTGGCAGCCTGGAGTCTGGATCCCGGGTGCAGACCAACACACCACTTTGTCAAGCCATGCTGTGGCGGCGTCCCATGTAATGTAGAGGAAGATGGGCGCCGATGTTAGCTCAGGGCCAGTCTTCCTCAGCAAAAAGAGGAGGATTGGCAACAGATGTTAGCTCAAGGGCTAATCTTCCTCACACAAAAAAATTAAAAATAACAAAAAAGTAAAAAGTAATATGTGATTTTTACAGAATGATTTCTAAATGTTAGTCTTTCAGAGAAATAGAACATTATAAAATAAAACTTTAAATAAATTTTATTTTGTAACCATGATCCTTAGTGAATAAACAAGTGACTTTATTTAAAATTAACTTAATGAAAACAGGAAATCTCTTTAAAATAAAGTTTAAATAACTTTTAGTTAAAGTCAAAATATTACTACATTATCTTCTGAAAAAAATTCTAGTGAAGTTTGTAAAGATAAAAAGATACATTTAATCTTTGGATTTATGAGTATGGAACCATAATAATAAAAGCAGTTTTAAAACACAAAAATCATTGAGAGGAACTCACATTAGGAACTTAGAAGAGACTTTTCATTAGAATTCTGAATTCTCCAAAGAATGACCTTGTGAAGCCATTTAAATCATAACAAAGTCCCTGAATAGCGACAAAATCACAAATCATAATAAATACAATGAAGCGATTTTATAGAAATGCACAAACCTGATAATCTATGCTGATAGGTTGGAAAATAATTACTTGCTTCCCTCAAGAAAGGCAGCTGTAAATTACTCAGGGGTTACTCCAGCACTGATGGAAATATTTCCTTTGTTTTATGTTTCTAGCTTAAATAATTTTCTGTCAAGACTTAGTCTGATTATTTCCCTGTAATTATGGATAATCTGGTTTTTCTTTGGTTTTCACATCCTTATTTATTTTCTTTTAAGAATGTCCTTTATTCCAAAGATCTCCTTCCTTTCTCATTTGACTTATATTATTTAGGAAACCTGTGCCTTTCCTTGAATAAAGTGACCGATTTGTGAATAGTGAAAGAATTGATTGCTAGAGACACCTAAACACATGTGCAACACACACACACACACACACACACACACACACACACACACACCTTCTTCTCTATCTGTCTGTCTATCTATCTATCTATCTATCTATCTATCTATCTATCTACCTATCTACCTATCATCTGTCTATCTGAATTGATGAAACATGACTGGGTATATATACTAAAAAACAGAGAGTGACAGCAGAAAGGCTCAACTCTAACATCCTGACCAGGGCAGTAGGCCAGTAATACTTCAATGCAAGAATATTATTCCACTAGAAGATTCCATTGCTTAATTCTCATAAAGCATTATTATTTTTTTTGTACTAGCCATTTCTCAAACACTCTGGTATGTATTTCTCACATTTTCATTACCTCATTTGTTGCTTTAAGTGTACAATCCAATAATCATCTCAATGGACCTTTTTCTTTTTTTCTGCTTTGTTTGTGATTTTTCCTGTAATGCTACTCGGTACTTTAGTCTCATGGTTGCTTGTGATAATAATGAAAACCAATATTTATTTAGCCTTTGCTCTATGCCCACAATGATTTAAAATTTTTATACGCAATTTCTCACAAGTATTTCAATACTGCTGTGAAGTAGATAATGGTTACTCTTATGTTATAGATTAAGATGGTAAAACTCAAAAAGATAATTAGCTTCCATAGTCTTCATTTTCTTATTTTCTTCTGTCAGTCCCAGTACTCAAATCCTTTCATATTGCAAATAATTTCAGTTGACGAGTAACAAGAATCTGTGATGTCCTGGAGACCAATTATGGCTCTGTTAATTATTAATTACTAATTAGTAAACAAGTAATTGACTCTCTCTGGAACTCACTGTACATATCTACAAGATGGGGATAACAACGCATCATGAAAAGTTTGATTTGAGGACACATAATGGAAATGCCTGTAAAGCCTATAGCATAATTGTTGGCAGATTCTAAAGCAACAATAATGTTAGGTACTGAGATTATGATTGAACTAGGCAGAGTTTGATTACTAAAAAAAGTTATAATTTGGAGGCAGATTGACTCTGGTCACATTTATTAACTATTTCCTTACACTCTAAGTATCAGATTGCTCAACTGTTACACAAATATGATAATATCACCCACCTCGTGTGATTATTTTGAAGGTTAATTCAGATAATCTGCATAAAACATTTAGATTACCAGACAATAAATATTCAATAACTGTTAGTTATTTTCATTTTTGTTGTTAATTTAGTTTTTCACTTTTAGTTCAGAAATTTACACATTTTTCTTTAATCCTAGAAATTCTATTTTCTTATATAAGTATAGTTTTTATTTTCTACTCTCCTAACTTGCGTACAAACATACAGATTTTCTTCTCTTTGGTCTGTCAGAATTTTGTCCCATTGGTTGGCATTCTCTTCTAAACTTGGCTTAGCTCACCTAGATTACATTATTTATTTTATTTTCCAATAATCTAATAGAATTCTTTTATCTGATCTTCACGATCTGACTTGTTGACCCAGCTAAGTCACAGATAACACAATTTGAGAATTGAAAGAAACCTGAATAACTGCCTCATTTTACACATATGTAAACCGAATATTTAATGATATAAATGTCTTGCAAAAGCTCAGATAATCAGTGTATTATTTATCTAGATAAAATTCTTGACAGGTGCTTTAGTCAAGGAAGATAATGCACATTATCAAATGCATTCTAATATTTAAATTAATATAGTAATATTAATAAAAATGAATAAAAAGTCAAAGAAGTTAAAAAATATGTAAACACTTTGGACAACTATTCTCTGGCAGTTTATTTTTGTATCAAGAAATTTACCAGTAAATTGCAACAAGAAAATCACCAACTAAGGAGAATACTTTTGGTGGGGTAACAAAGTTAAAAATTTTATTTTTTCAGTATATTTCAGAAATGTCATGATTTTAATATCAGCACTGTAATATGATTTTACTGCTCTGTCACACCAAAGGGTTTCAAAGGAGGTAATGTGTGAAGAAATGGCATTTTACTTCAGAGTGATAATTATCAGCTATATTCCATAACAGACAGATCACTACAAAGCAATAATAGTCCCTATTCTGATTCAAGAAAACTTTTATGTGAAGTTATTCATATTTGAAGGATGATTGTGTTGATGACAATGATAAAATAACAGCACTTAGTAATAATAGCGTGTTCCATTTTTCTTTTCTCATGAAAGATCGTAAGGTTATATATTTGAAAGTTTCTATTTGTGCAATCATGGAAGGCAAGTAAAGTATCAAATTACTCTCAGGAAAAGGAAATCGAATCCTCTTAACAGCAAGACAGTGTGATTTGCAAAACGAGATGCTATCTTTGAACATTTAGTCATGACTTTGCAACATGCTTCAAGAGAAAAACAAAATCAATGACGACAACAACAACAACAGAAATTAGGGCTTTGTAGCATATCAAAGATTTCCAAATTATGAGCATCTCTTCTTTTATGGCTCATTCTTCAGTGATTCATTTACTTCCAGGAATTAAATAGTAATGAATATTTTCATGATTATCCTTTATGAATTGTTCTGAGGGTAAAAAAAAAATCTACTATGGATCAAAATATATTTTTAAAGCTAGAGGACTTAGCTGACCCAAAACAAAAATGCAAATTACGAAAAGTGATCCAAAAGAAGTGGAAATTATGATAGACAATTATCAGAGAAACAATTCAAAAGGTAATTAAAAATTTATCATTGAAAATGTCTTTAAGGTCAAATGTAAAGCTATCTACATTCTAAAGAACTGATGTCTAATATTATTTAAATTTCCTTGAAAATAGATGGAATTCTTTCCAAGTCAATGTACAAAGTAAGCATAACTTGAATGTCAAAATCTGATATATCAAATATATATGTCTGATACATACAAAGAAAATTACAGAATATTCTTATTGTATTATCATTGTAAAAGCAATTTTAAACCTAAAGGAACACAGCAATGAACCAAAAGAAAGATACATTAGTACAGAAAAATTTTTGCGGCTGTACAAGAATGAACCTACATTAAGAAATGTATTTATATCATCAAATAAAAGGGGAAAAGTATGCTCATATCACTAGATGCTAGAATATCATTTATAGAAATCAACAGCTATGCCTATCCAAACTCTAAATAAAATGAGACTAAAATAAAACCATGTATTTAATACTGTAAATTTTCAATTCTCAACAATAAATATTTTCCTAATTTGGGACATATGAAAATGAATTTGATTAACACCAGAATTTGAAACAGCTAACTTCCTTCAGTATTGTTATTTTACATTGTTTTGAGACTCTTAGCAGAATCAGAAGACAAGAAAATAAGTGTTTATTTTTGTGGATGATGAATTGTATACCTGGGAAAACCAAGCTCTAGAAAAAAAAAAAAAAACTAACATTAATTAGATAATGTTCAGGTTATCAAACACATAAAAAAATACTATATTCTTTACTTACTTTATCAGTAAATACCTAGGAAGGTACACAACTAAATCATGTATTTATAATAACAACAAAAACTGTAGAAATATTTGTGATAAATTTAACAATAAGGTCCAGGAACTACTTGGTAAAAACCCTACTGAAATTTATAAAATGAAATTTAAATATAATGATGTAAGAATATGTCTGAAAATAATATCATGAAAAATTCAGATGAAAAACATGTATATTATGAGTTATTGAATATGTAGATACAATTTTCATGAAAATATCATTTGATTTTGTATTGTATATATTATGCTTGAATTTAAGGAAAATAATATTAAAGTTTATATAAAAGGACAAATGCTCTAGAATAAAAAAAGATAAACAGTGATGGGAATTTTCCTTATTAGATATGAGTGACTTATAACAATTGTTCAGGTCAAATCAATAAAGTATTAATGAAGGAATAAACAAAAACATAATCAAAACAAAATATCTGAGGGTAACACCAAAAATAATTTGATTCTAACTGGAACCACATTTGTTTTACAATATTGTCGTTGTCTGACTTCCCTCTTATGCCTTCACTTCCCTTTTTATGCAGCTAAGATTCTATTCCATTCACTATAATCATTCCTTGCCTAAATTTTCAACTCCTTGTTCTTCTCTCATATTTGTCTGATGGATAAATTGTCTAATGGATAATTCCAACACTCTTTAGATATTTCACTAGATAACTCCAGCTTTCTAATCCAAAAAGCAAAACAAAAAGTACAATTGCTCTAACTCTAGATTCATTATCATTAACCTCAAATGAGCCCTGCTGCAAACCATCAGTGTACATTTCCTATCCAGAGTATCTCAACCTTAGTACATTGGGCCAGATAATTCCTTGTTGTGGGGCCTGTCCTTTACTTTGGAAGATGTTTAGCAACATCCCCAACTTCTGTCAACTGGATGCCCATAGCACACCCCTCCCCTACATTTGTGACAAACAGACTTATCTCTAGGTATTGCCAAATGTGGGGAGGGGTGAGGACCAAAATTACCCCTGTTTGAGAACCACTGCCCTAATTGACTCTTCAGTATGATTATTTTCTAACTGGTTCAGAGAAGGTGCTAACTAAATTTTTTGTTGAAGGTATAACTATATCTGACAAAGAGTTTATCTTTTTTTTCAAATGTTTGGTTTCCTTTTTTTAAAATGTTATTTTATTGTGGTAAGAATACTAAACATTAGATTTATCCTCTTACATTTTTAAGTGTACAATGCATTATTGTTGACTATAGGTACAATGTTGCACAGCAGATCTCTAGAGTTTGTTCATCTTGCTAAACTGAAACTTTATTCCAGTTGATTAGTAACTCCCCATTTCCCCCTCCTCTCAGACTCTGGTAACTACCATTCTATTCTTTGCTTCTATGATTTTGACTATTTTAATACCCTATATGAGTGGTATCATATAGTATTTGTCTTCCAAGGACTGACATTTCATTTAGCAAAATGTTCTCAAGATTCAGTCATGTTGTCTCATATTACAGAATTTCCTTCTCTTTAAAGGCTGAATAGTATTCCATTGTATGTATATACCACATTTTCTGTATTCATTCATCTGTTGATGGACATTTAGGTTGTTTCCACATCTTGGCTATTGTGAATAGTGCTGCAATGAACGTGGGAGTGCCAATATCTCTTTGAGATCCTGATTTCAACTATTTTGGATAAATTCCCAAAAGTGGGATTGCAAGACCAGATGGTAGTTCTATTTTTAAATTTTTTGAGGAATCTCTATACTGTTTTCCACAGTAGCTGCATCATTTTGCATTCCCACCAACAGTGTGCAGGGGTTCTGATTTCTCTACATCCTCACTAACACTTATTGTTTTGATTTTTTTGGTAATGGCCATCCTGGCAGGTGTGAGGTGATATCTCCTTGTGGTTTTGATTTGCATTCCCCTGGTGAAATATAACTGAGTATTTTGCAAGTATTTTTTGTACTTGTTAGTCATTAATACTTCTTCTTTGGAGAAATATCTGTTTAAGTCCTTAGGGCTATTAATTTTTTTGCTACCGAGTTGTAAGAGGTTCCTTAGATATTAACCGCTTGTCAGACTGATGGTGTACAAATATTTTCTCTCATTCTATAGGCTGGTGTCATATCCATGAAACCACTATCAAGACCAATGTCATGAAGCTTTTCCCCTATGATTTATTTTAGTTTTACACTTTCAGATCCTACACTTGTCTTTAAATATTTAAAGATTTTATTCAAATTGATCAGAAAAGACAAATAGCCTTGACTAGTTAACAAGTATATGAGCATATAAGTCACTAAAGAGAAAAATCCAAATGATTAATATGAGAAAATAACTTCAATGATAAGTAGGGAATGGTAAATAAAAGAACAGTGACATATTCTTACTGATCACTAGGCAAAAATTTAAAAATATAGGACCATGTGGTCCTAAGAGGACCACTGACAATGATAGGGGATACTGGAGAGCTTTCATACGTTGTCATTGGTGCTTTGAGATGAATTTTTGGGAAGGAATCTTAAGTAATGCCACATATGAGAATTACTTTATAGAAATCACATCACGCTATGTAAATATATATGTTGAACAACTTTAAATGTAGGTGGAAGTAATGTACACAACTTGGTTGCCCATTCATAGAGAAATTACCAGATTGTTTTAGGGAATTCAAATCCATTTTTGGAGATAATTGCTGCAATGTCCTTTTTCCTAGTTTAGGACATCAGAGAAATGCCCAGTCATGCCCAGGTCATGGTTCTCATGCCCGTGATAGTAATCAGAGAGGTTTTCACCCTCTCTGAGGCACTGAGCTTTTTCAGGGCCCCTGGCTCCCACAACACTTCCCATAATGAGGACTTATCAGGGGTTTACCATTTCCACAAATTTTTCATGTAAGACTTTACTTACTCCCATTTCTAAAGGTGAAATGCAGCCTTTCCTCCTCAGAGCTTTGCAGTAATGCTCTTACCCAACATTCCTGCAGGGTGAGGATGTTTACAGAGTTAAACTTGTTTGGATCCTAACAAACCCAGAAAATCACATTCTTTGCAGATGAGGTCTAAGTTTCATAGTTTTCAGCTACAATTAGAGCCAAAATACATGTGGTCCACAGTGAATACAGCAATTAGGCAATATAGTCTTTTTGTCAGCCAAATGGATAGGAAAATGAAATTGGTGTCAAGAAAGATCATTACTTGTCAAGTTTTGAAGATTATAAGATGTTTGTGAAAATACACATCCAGGCTAATAGGTTTTGCTAGTTTGGCTACCTTCCACAGTAATCAAAAACATCAACATTTAGATGGGAGAAAAAAATTCAAAATTAACTCCTGCTGAATATCTTGATGAATGATTCTTAGACATTCTTTGTTTATTTTGTGTCAAATATGTTTTCTTAATGTTTTTAATTCTTGAGATTCTCTATTAAACAGTTATATTCTTTTCTTTCCTCCTAGGTAGTTGTTAAGTGGATGTCATAAATTAGGGAATGACTAATGAAACCAGCCTTGTTTAAAAGGAAAAAAAAAAATCAGGCAAAGCAATGTACTTTTTGTTTTTATTTCTTGTCTTTTTAGATTTCTCCATAATGACACCATAGCTATTTATACTGTTATAGAATCTACTTGTTATTACACAGAAAGAAGAAAAACAATATTTCTATACTCCTCTCTGCCTTCCACAACCTTGATGTACATATCATACATAGACCCTTTCTATTAGATTCCTCATATATTTCCCTCACTTATAACATTCCCCTTGAAATTATCTAGTAGGCTACAGTCATATTTTCATCAATGATTTGTCTGATGAGATACTTCCTTATTCAAAACACTTACAATATTTCTTTATAGAATAAAGGTCAAATTCTTAGGTCTGTCTTTAAATGGTCTTAGTAGATTGGCCCCAATTTATGTTTCTAGATTAATTCATTTAATCAATTTATTCAACATATATTCATTTTCCTATACTCACAGACATTGATCTTAACTCTAAGGAGCTGACATTCCCTTGAACAGGAATTACAGTTTCATACAAGTATAATTGGAATTTACTCCATCTGAGATAATACTTTTTAATGTTTTTGTTGTTGTTTTATCCTAAAAGCTACCTTAAAGATTACTTTCTCCTAAAGGGAAACCTCATACACTGCTGGTGGGAATGTAAACTGGTGCAGCCACTATGGAAAACAGTATAGAGATTTCTCAAAAAATTAAGACTAGAAATACCATATGATCCAACTAATCCACTACTATTTACTGAAGAAAATGAAATCAATAATTCGAAAGATATACACACCCCTATGTATATTACAGCGTTATTCACAATAGCCAAGATGTGGAAACAACCCAACTGCCATCAACTGATGAATAGATAAAGAAGATATGGTACATATATACAATGAAATACTACATAGTCACAAAAAAGACAAAATTGTATTATTTGTGACAACATAGATGGGCCTCGAGGATATAATGCTGAGCGAAGTAAGTCAGAGAAAGACAAATACCGTATGATTTCACTCATATGTGGAAGGTAAACAAATACATAAACGAGTATGGATTGGTAGCAACCAGTGGGTAGGGGGAGAGTGAAAAGGGTAAAGGAGCACATGTGTATGGTGAGTGATAAAAATTGGACTGTTGGTGGTAAACATGATGCAGTCTATACAGAAACTGAAACATAGTAATGTACACCTGAAAATTAAAAAAAAAAATACTTTCTCTTAATAGTTTTCGGATTGCCTTAGTTACAAGACATCTCTCCCACCTCCAACCTCTTATAGAACTTTTTTAGGAACAATTTTATGGCTTGTACTATTTTGCATTTTAATGACTGATTTTTACATCTTAGCTTTCTAGTGTGATAGGTATTGGTAATCAAGAAGGGTGTGATACATCTGTATCATATATAGCAAACACCATTAAGCATTTATTCAAAGAATTAAAGAATAAACTGTTTTTGTGGATTGATAAAAATCTAGTCACTTTTATGATTGAGGTAGGAAGAAATATATTCAGTTCCTTTGCTTTTCTGTTCTGGTTTTTTCTCATTTCTACTTTATTCAGAATAGATCTAACATTTTTTGTTGTCGTTGTTCCTTTTGTTTTCCCACTTCCATTTTTGTGGAAAAGGTGTTTCATTACATTACAATAAGAAACCATAATCATGACTTCTAATGTTTTGATGGATTTAGAAGTTTGCATAGGTACTAATAGACAATTTCTACCACTCTAGTATTCCTTTATGTATTTGGTAAATAGCATTGCATATGGTATTGTATGCACTATGTACTGTGTGCTGTTGCTTAGACAGTTCTTTCTAGTAATGACTCCTTTTTTCTTTCTTCTGTGAAATACAGTACTGGGATATTTCATATTAAATGCATAACATATTTTTCAACTTTCGAGCACAGGTGAATAGTTCTTAAATACATACTAAAATTATAAATTATTAGAAAGCAAGAACAAATATATCTTCATTAATTTAAAAAAATGCTAAACTGAGATAGACTACTGACATGTGAAAATTTGGACTAAACTAAGACAAAATTAAATTTATGCTACTGCAAAAACACTATCTCTTCACCAATACATGAAATCATATAAATCCTACATATCAACTGAAAGCAAAGTGACAAGAAAATCATAAAGAAGATAAAAACTGGCCTGACTTAAGAGAAAACAGATTTTACTTGTTGTGTGATGCCCAATGGCATCAGCAAAGGAAGGATATGTGCAGTCTCTAGTTCAAATGAACAATTTTTTTAAGATTCCTTATTTTACTGAAATATTTTGCAGTATGTACTACGTTCCCTTCCTCTAATGTTCTTAATTTGAAAATATTGAAAGAATCAACATTGCCTCCCTTCCCTCAGTTAGATTTATCTACAGTGGTCTCACCTCTTCTAATAGGTTTGTTTTCATCTTCCCATATTCTGGTTAGAATAACATGAATGAGCTTTCATCAAGTACCAGTGCAGGCTAAATCCCTAAACCCAGCTAATTTCATCAGAATTTCTGGAGGAAGTCACAAACATCATTACTATTTTTTTTTAATTTCTTAAATGAATATAATATAGTTGCCAGAACTGTGGAGCACAATTACAAATATTCTGAAATAGTGAGACAGATTGTACCCAATAAAAGATAGTAAAATATTTTCAGGTGGATCTTTACATTTTGTCATTCTTGGTAACACATCAGTGGATTAAAAAAAAAACTCTGCAAATCAAATAATTTCTACATATTAAGTAAGGACAAGGTGAAGGAGAAACATTCTAAGACAGAAAAAAACTGCAGTTTTTCAATAGGTAGTTTCAATTAATGGGTGAGGAAATTCAGACCCAGTGTTGGATGTTGCATATGTAATTCTGATAGCATGGAAAGATATTTTAACCAAAACCAGATTTTATTCAGTGCTTAAACAATACACACACACACACACTCTTAGATAGAAGGCGCTCTTCTATCTTGGGATAAATCTGTGACTATTAGAGAAATTCCTTGATACCATAAGTTTAAATTGTTATGGATGGAGACTGAAAAAAAATAACAAAATAAGGCAAAATGCAGATGAAGTATGAAAACAACAAATCTGGTTAATAGTGTTCAGTTTGATACAACTATCAGCTAAGATCTCTTTGAATAATTAGAGCCTAAATAATGAACAATAACTAGTCACTTGAAGCTCTGGGAGATAGTGCCCCATTAGAAAAATTTGGCAAAGTCCCTACCAAGAAAATCTGATGTTTTCAAGGAATAGGAAAGAAAGTAAAGGTGAGAGTGGAAAATGATAAACGATAAGTTCAGAGGGTGAGACAGGGACCGTAGAGAAAGGGCTTGTCAGGCAACAGAAGGTATTTTAATATTTATTCCACTTGCAAAGCACAGTCAATGGAGGATTTAAGGAAAGAGGTAGAATAATGTGATTTATGCTTTATAAATATCTCTCTGACTATTGTGAGAAAAATTGTGGGGGAACAAACATGGAAGAAGTAAGAAAAATTTGCCCTGGGAAGACATAACAGCTAAGATGTGAACATCACAGAATAGGAAAAAGTAATGGACTTGCTATATACTGGAAAATATCGTTACACTTTTATCTTCTAAGTGGATATTAATAATGATTTTCTAAGTCCAACTGAACCCCCATCTGAAAAGAAGCATTATTTTACCATTGTGTTCCCATAAAATTACATTAACTGCTAACTATAAATTTATAAGCTAATGATTATAAGCTATCCATTTGAACACATATCTAGTGTTTTGTTTAATCTACACATTGCTGAAATACATCTTACCTTGATGTACATTCTTAGCAACATTTAAGAAAGAAGATTTCAATCTGTAAATATACAGATTTCTAATTACCTCTGAAACATTGGGAATATCTAGTGACACTGAATCTATATTCCTTTATTCCTACAAGAAACAACTGTTGGAACTATATAACAGGGATTCCATTGAGATGGTGCTTTAATTCTCCAATTTACCACACTGTTTTTCTTTATTCATTTATATTTCCTACCTGGCTACTATTGGTGTCTATTTTCATACATCTTGTGTGTCAAATGCTAAGACCAGATAAAACTCTTCCTGGAAGAAATTTGAACTTAAATCATATATATCAAAAAACCCATTCTCAAATAGGCAGCCAGATTACTATCATCATTTGATAAAACAGTATACTTCCCCATTCTTTTCAAAGTGAAAGTTTCATTTTTAGAATTCTATTTTGCATTGTTCCATTTCTAATTTATTGCTATGGCACTTAATATTGCTGAGTGCCAATGAGTTGTCACTGTAACTGAATTCAATCAGTCTTTCTATCCCTCGTCCTAGGATTCTGCTGTGAAAGTCCAATAAATTGTATGATGTCGCAATTATGACATGGTGCAAATAATAGCCAGGAGTTTTCAATACATGTCTTCCCTTTCCTGAACTGTATGGGTCAGGGCATATGAATGAGGAAAAATTATTTCTACCATATTCTCTCTGAATTGGCACACAACAGATTAGACATCTCACGTACAAAGTTTCTACCAGTGAAAACAAAATTGGGGCTGAGAGTGAAAATTCTTTTACCTAGAACCACTGACATATTGTTTATTATTTTCTCAGTTACAAAATCTGAGGCTCACAGAATAATGGGATTTGCCCAAGATGAAGTAAATTATAAAAAGTGGAGGCAGGATTTGGATACAACTTCTTTCTGCTGTATCACCCTGCCCTGCCAGAGAAAATCCCCTTCCTTGACATCTTTTAACTCTTAAAATAGTGAGCCCTGTTTCAGTCATAATAGGCTACATTGTACCGCAATATCAAACCACTCTAAATGTTAGTGCTTACAATGAAGGTTTATTCTCATCCACTCTACAAGTTCATAGTAATATGGCAATGGGTTTATTCTGCATTGTGTTGGTCCTGAACCCAGGTCGATGGAGCAGTCTCTCTTTCGAGCATTTTCTTATTATCAAGGCAGAGCAGAAAGAAAACATGTCAACCATGAACTCGCTTTTCAGGTTTCTGTTCAAAAGTGACAAATGTCACATTTCACTGCCCAGAGCAACTCATCTGATGATGCCTGAGATGAATGATTGGTGTGTGTTGTCATCTCACAGAGAGTGGTGCTGACTATTTTTGAACAATATAGTCTGCCAGGAAACCATTACAGAAATTCCACCCTCAGAAAATATGCATTGGAAGAAACTGTAAAATAATAGATAATGATTGAATCAATGAATTGCACAGAGTGAAATCTGAGAAGACTTTTAGAGTTGGGTCATAACTGCAGACTGTAATCAGAACTTAAATGGGCAAGTCTGATAGAGTTTGGGGACTGTGTCTAGACAGTGTCTAGACTTTGAGGACTGTTTCTGTGACTAGACTCAAACAATGTTAAAATACTAAGAACTTCCAAGATAAGACTTTAAAAATGTTTAGTAAATAACAAAATCAATTGATTTAGTGATGTAAAATATATGAGTGACAGTAGGGGAAAGATTGCGAACAATATATTGGTCATATTGCTTTGAGAGAGAACACAGAGAGCTATTATTCATTAACAAATGCATCAAAACTATCAATACTTACTCTTGAAATGTGCCCTTTTTATGTTTAAAAATGAGACTTTTCTCCCCCTGCAGTTTAGACACAAAGGAAAGTCACCGAACTCAAGTCTCCATGAATGTTTCTCTTTTCCAAATGAGATTTTCTACTGCTAATCATTTTGAATGCCTGCCAGACCACTTGGACTCTCAATTGGCAGGACAACACAGATGTCTGTGTGCCACTGAACAGCTTTCAGGTGAAATAATGTCCCAGGCAAAAAGTAGAATTGACATCCAGCATGCTGATAAAAAATATTGAACATCTTACTCATCAAGCTAATAACATTTGAAGCAAACAGCCCTTTTTAAAAACCTATTTTCTTGAATAGGTCACCATATATCATGTTAGAAAATTGTAAACTTCCTTTTGAGACAATTTACCACTTTGTCTTTTTCCTTATATAAAGGATGTGTCTTTCTAAATTTGGAATCCTCAATGAATTTTATGAAGGATTTGCCATATTTTATGTTTTAATCTTCTTTATGATCCTTGAAAACCTTGTTGTTATTTTTCCCATTGCATTTAATAAAACTTAGCAGCAAGCAAAAAATCACATTTCCACATCACTGTTGATTGCATTAAAAAAGACAGCATATTCATTTCACGACTCTTAGCACATGTGTAGAGTTCCTATGTACCAGGTGGGCATAATTAGGCTGGCATGTGGTTTGGCTGACAAATTACTTTCTATTGGCTGCATAATGCCTCTACAGCATCCCCACAGAAAAGAAAATAAAAGGCAATATTACTGAGAAGCCCTTGAAAAATATTTGATAGGCAACCAGAGTTAGGTTTATGCAAACACAGCTTTAAAACTCCAACATCCTGGAGCCATATAATTAAGGGGAGCAAAGATTGTTTTAATGAGAAAATTTTCTAAAAGCAGCCATTAAAACAAAAATATTTGATAAATTTAATCATGATAGTTGATTTACTGAATTGTTCTCTTTTATTGACAAGTTTGTAAATCATTTACACAGGAAAGCAGTTACATGGTAACAGAGTTGATATAAATAATAATTGATTTTATACTAACCCAATGAACTGCCTCATTTATTTTATTTTTAATGGAGGCAAGAATCATTTATTTCAACAATTCCTCATACCAGTGAGAAGAAAAGAAGACATAGAAAGTAATTTGTATTCAAAAAAATAAAGAAAAAGAGCAAAACAACACAAAAAAATCTCTGAAAGTCAATGGAAAAAAAATTTGGAACTACAAGTGAATTGTTGCTGTGCATATAAGCAGAGAAGCAGATGAAATACAAGATCTATTTCACAGTCAAAAACTAGTATATACTTGGGTGTATTGAGGGACATTTAGGAAAACAGTTTTCTCTGCCATCTTGGATTTTAGTGGGATACCAATAACAATTGTTGAAATTTAAAGTTGAATGAAACTTTGAACTGATTATAAAAGTCCCTAGTTCAAAAAAAAATTGACAGATTTCAAAAACGTAAATATCATAGTATAATTCTATGAATCATCATTAAAAATCAAATCAATATTTTCTTGGTTACACTATGACTATAAATTTTCTACCATTTTAAAGTACAAATACATATCTCACTATAATGTTTTATGTGATATAACTAAATTTTTGGACCATACTAATAGTGGATTAAATAAAATGAAAAGGCAAGCATGAAAGTAAATTCCAGAAATGGTGAAAATAATCTTAAATGGTAAGTGTAACATGCTATGTCAAGTCACTAGGTAAACTGATTTTCCTGTCTAAATCAAAGCAGAGTAACATCAGCATCATGGCAGAGTAAGTTGTTCCCTTTGTCTCTCCCCTCTAAGTTACAAGCAGTAGGACATCCACTGACCAACAAGGGACTCCCTGTATACCACACCAGAATGCCTGAGAGATCCATATATCTATATATCTGAAGGTGGGTGGACTGAATCTCTGGGAGGCAGCCTCTCTGCCTCCCCTGGCAGTTGTGACTCCAACACTGGCTCTTCCAGCAGCAGGGGCTGCATCCAAAACATGGATACTCCTGGCAGTGGCAGTGATGCCCAGACACGAAGTTTCAAAAAGTGCACCAGTGCTGGAGACCAGAGTCTGCAGGAGCAGCAGCAATGCTCACAGCTCAGCCCCACCTCCTCCCCCAGCAGTGGCAGATGGCACCAGTGACCTGAGGCTTCAGGAAACACAGTGGCATTTGTGACTTAGCCCCTACCCCTTCCCCACCAGGGGCAGGTAGCAGCTGCAACCTAAGGCTTCAGGAGCTAAAGCAGTTCCCATAACCCAGCCCCCAATGGCAGCACCCCTGACACAAACCCTACCAGCAGTGAGGCTTCATACAAGACCATGGGCCCCTGGCAGCTTCAACAATGTCTATGAACTCAATGACCCCAGCAGTGGCACTGTTAGCACCCCAGATAACCTAGGAGAAGCAGGACCCAAGCACATGAAGAATCAATGAGAGAATATGAGACCCAGGCAACCCTGGAAGCAGCAGAAGTACTAGCAGCCTGGTGACCCCAGGGGCAACACCCATGACTGCAGTGACACCATAAGCAGCAAGCCACCAACAACCTCAGAGACACAAGGACCACAAGGAGGGCACTGATGATGCCTCTGGCAGAGGCAGTGGAGGGTGGAAAGTGTAGGCTCTCAAATACAACCAGAAGTAGGTCAGAATCAAAGTAACCAAAGCCTTACCTAAATAATAAAGGTGTTTACTACCACAAATGTGCTGGCCCAGGGATAACTAATCAAGAACCATGAAGAACTACAGGAATAGAGTAGCATAGAAAGAAAATGAAAACTTTCCAGAAACCAAACTTGAAGTCATAGAAGATTGCAATCTAACTGGCAAGGAATTCAAAATAGCCATCAGGAAGAAACTTGACAAGTTACAAGAAAACTCAGAAAGACAGTTCAATGAGCTCAGTAATAAAATTAATGAACAGAAGGAGTACTTCATCAAAGAGATTTAAACTCTAAAAAAAAAAAACCAAACAAACAAACAGAAATTCTGAAGATGAAGAACACCATCAATGAGATGAAAAATAAAGTAGAAAGCATTGGAAATAGAGCAGACAATGTGGAAGAGAGAATTAGTGAGCTCAAAGATAGACATCTAGAAATGATTCAGGTGGAAGATGAGAGAGAAATAAGATTTTTTTAAAAATGGAGAAATTCTTCGAGAATTATCTGACTCAATTAGGAAAAGCAACATAAGGATAATGGGTATTTCAGAAGGAGAACAGAGGGAGAAAGGAGCAGAAAGTTTATTTAAAGAACTAATGACTGAGAACTTCCAAAACCTGGGGAAGGAACTGGATATGCAGGTACATGAAGCTAATAAAAGTCCTAATTATCTAAAACTCCTAATTAGCAAAAAGACCTGCCCCAAGGCACATTATATTGAAACTGTCAAAAGTCAATGACAAGAAAGAATGTTAAGGGTGGCCAGAGAGAAGAAAATAACTTACAAAGGAACCCCCATCAGGCTATCAGTGAATTTCTCAGCAGAAACTCTAAAGGTAGGAATGATATATTCAAAATGGAGTGGAATGATATATTCAAAATACTGAAAGGCAAAACCTATCAGCTAAGAATACTCTATCCTTCAGATATGAAGGGGATGTGAAGCAGTTACCCTTTAGATATGAAGGAGAAATAACAGCTTTCTCAGACAATCAAAAGCTGAGGGACTTCATAACCACTAGACCTACCTTACAAAAAATGTTGAAAGGAGTCCCCCTACCCGAGACAAAAAGGCAAATGTTTACAAAGCTTTCAGCAAGGTGATAAATAGATAGAATCAGAAATTACATCTCTATATCAGAATAGGTTTGTAAGCACTTAATTATAGCATGAAGTCTAAAGGGAAAGAGAACATCAAAAGTAACTATAACCACTTCAATTTGGTAAGAAACTCACAATACCAAATAGGATAATTGGTCACAAGAAAAACATAGAAGGAGAGAGCAAAAGGATGGAATCTGCATAGTCTAAAAGAGATAAGATGCCATCAACAGAAAAAAATTATCTCATCTATGAGATCTTTTATACAAACCTCATGGTAACCACAAAACAAAAAATCAGAGCAAAGTCACAAAACTTAAAAAACGGAAACTGGGAATCACATCACAGAAAACCACCAAACTAAAATGTCAGAGAGAAATACAAGGAAAAAGAAACAATGGAAATATAGAACAACCAGAACACAGAAGATAAAATGGCAGTATTAAGCCCTCATATATCAATAATCAGTCTAAATGTAAATGGATTGAATTCACCAATCAAAAGACACAGAGTGGCTGGATAGATTAAAAAACAAGACCCCAAAATATGCTGCCTCCAGAAGACCCATCTCAGGTCTAAAGACAAACATAGGCTCAGAGTGAAGGGATGGAAGATGATAGATACTCTAAGCAAATGGCAACCAAAAGAAAGTGCATGTAGCTATACTTATATTAGACAAAATAGACTTCAAGCCAAAAAGATAACAGGAGACAAAGATGGAGATTATATATGGTGAAAAGGACATTCCACCAAGAAGATATAACATTTATTAATATAATATGCCTAACATAGAAGCACCAAAGTATATAAAGCAACTATTAATAGACCTAAAGAGAGAAATTGACAGAAACACAATAAAAGTAGGGGACTTTAACACCCCACTTACATCAATGGATAAATCATCCAGACAGAAAGTCAGCAAAGAAACATTGGCCTTAAATGAAACACTAGACCAGTTGGACTTAATAGATATTTAAAGAACATTCCATCCCAAAGCAGTGGAATAAACATTCCTCTCAAGTGCACATGGAACATTCTCAATGACAGACCCTATTATGGGAGACAAAACAAGCCTCAATAAATTTTAAAAGATTGAAATCATGTCAAGTGTCTTTGACCACAATGGTATGAAACTAAGAATCAATACAAGAAGAAAGATGGAAAAGTCACAAATATGTGGAAACTAAACAACATGCTGTTGAACAACTATTGGATCAATGAAGACATCAAAGGAGAAATCACATCTAAATCAAATAATTTTTCTAGAGTTCTATGAATTTATTTTAGTCATGAATTTTACAATGGTAATAACTTTTGTATCTTACCTTCTTTCCATACCTATCAAGAAATCTTATAATTATAGGAAGATCAATGACAATTGGTACTAACTTCATTTAGAATTTCTTCCGAATAAGCCCTAAGAAAATGTCTTGAGTGCACATGATTTACCTGGTTGATGATGCCAGGAAGCAAAAGTGGAATTATGGAAGTAATACAAGACTGGGGAAAAGCTAATTAAAGAAGGTATTGACGAGGGAGTTATTGCTATGGATGAATGGATCTCAATCCTGCTGAGATGTTTCTGAGAACAAGCATGATAATCATTTCACTTGGATACCTTAGTGACATTAACTTCCCACACTCTCCCAACATGCTACTCCACCTATCTAGGATGTTACTGCATTGAGATGAGTCAAGCTGCACTGGAGAAAAAGCCCTGAGGCAGAAAAGACTGATAAGGAGCTTATAGCTAATGCAGGGGAACGTAGGTAGACTGAGGGGATTGGGGGTATGGAGGGGCATCCACAGAATCTGCTACAACTTCTACTGAAAGGATTCATAAGAATAATTTCAAGTACTTTTGTTATCACATGAAATGTAGTGTTATTCTCAGAAAAAAAAAGGGGAAAAGTGGCTTTATGTGTTTCATGAAAAGTATATACATATAACTAAATTATTACATAATTATTTATCTAACATCGAACACATCCAATTTGTTTCAAAAACCTATAAAATTCACTTTCCTAATATTTCTCAAGATTTCTTTTCTTTCCCAACCATCTACAGCAACTGAAAGTCAGTCCCTCATCATTATTCAATTAGAATATCATGCTTTGTGCTTCGCATTTTCCCCCACTTCCATTTTTTCCTCTTGTAATCTCATTATTCATTATGCTCAGATATTTTAAATATCATAACTATAAGGATGTAACTCTCTACCTTTAAAACTCTCTACCTTTAAAACTCTCTATAGTTCCTCGTTGCTCTCAAGATGGCATCACATATATAACCCTTTCTTATCTGGTTCATGCACACTTTTTCAATGTATTCCCTTATTATTTTTTTCTCATATTTCTTATTCTAGCAACAAGTAGTACTTACTGAATCTTGATTTATTTTGCCTTTGAGTCTCTAAAAAATGACTGGATCTTTGCCCTTTCATGTAAAGATGTCTTCTCATGTAAAAACATGCATTTTTAATGTGACAGTTTCTTTGCTTTTTCATTGTTGAACAAGAAGAAAGTGAGTAAGATAAGTGGAAATTACCAATTCACCAACATGAAAAACAGGATATTTAAATGAGGTTCTTTCTGTCTCAGTTTTGGTTGAGGTATGAAGACATTCTACATTCCAAAGAGTCCACCATGCAAATACTTTCGGCTATAGTGAATGGACAAGGACTGGGAACATGGCACTTGAAAGCCTCAGTCACATGGAGGACATAAATAGGCTGATGTGAGACTGGCAGAAGATTATTGAGAAAGACTTATTTGGAGAGAGCTGCTGCCTTTCTATAAATATCATACCTTCATCAAGTGAGAGGTTATGGGGGTGCATTCATGTCACTTCCAGCCGAATGAAGCAGCATCATTGGATCATTCAGAAAGTCAAACTGGAGAGTCACAGTGGACAAATGTCTGACTGAAACCCAGGACATTGAGAAAACAAGAGACCAACAGCTAGTAGATTTGGAAGTAGGCAAAGAAGAACTGTTGCAAAATTTTTTTATTTCATTTGGGCAAAGGTATCCAAAGAATATCCAATGATATTTCCTAGTACTAAATGTGGGCCAAATGCAAAGACAGGCAGCCTGGGAAAGTTGTGAACCCCAACAGGAAAAGTTTATGTGAAGTGGGCCAGTGAAAGAAAACATAATTTGATGGGGTGCGACTAGCCAGAGCTGAATGCTTCACTCATGTTAAGTGAAATGTAGCTAAGAGGTCTTCAGCAGTGGATAGTTACTAAAAAACCATTAAAGCACCCTCAGAAGAGAATGATGTAAACACTTCTGGGCCCATAGATTGCAAGGGGATGTGGAAATAGTGCTTACTAAGAGTAATTTTTATACTTCTCTTAACTCTCCTTTCTCTTTCTAGACCAACCTCAATGTGGTCAGAAACCACACCTGGCAAGCTGACAGGGACATTGGGTGGACAGGAAAGGTTGACCACATCCTCATCTATGACCACAGATGACCCAAGAGGGACAGGCTGACACTATTGCATGGGAGTGGACATTCTACCAAATTAAGAACATTTAGTGACTTAAGGTTAATATAGGAGTCTTGATTACATGAAAGTAACCCAAAAAGTCATGAGGCTTGCCTGAGTTTTCCTCTGGGAATAGAATAAAACCTTTTTAACTGAACACATTTTAAACAACTTGGGTAAACAAAGCAAGGTTAGTTGTAACCACACAGTGTGAGCCTCATTTATCTGATGTATATGCATCATTTCCACACAGAATAAAAAGAAACAGTTAAAAATTATTATGATCTGTAAAATAATTATTTTTATCAGATTACTGACATTATTTGATTTTGTTTTATCTTCATTATTTGCCATCATTTTCATATTATATGATATTTAAAAGTGTGACTGACAATTCAGAATGAAATATGCCTAGTATAGCCAACTCTGAATTAATGTTTCTATTATTACTTATATTCTACTTATATTGTAACCTAAAGATGCAGCTCTTTGTTAATGTTTTTCTTTGAACACTTACCAAAAAAATTTAATCTCCCCTAAAATAAATGAGCAATTTTCAATATCATACAGACATCAATGGTCTTATGAGAGAAAATTAGAGCAACAGTTAGTTGTGTAGAGTAGCAATTTCTTAGACATCTTAAAGTTGTCCAAAGATATAAACACAGTATTTCCACACTGATCATTTGTTTCAGTACTCTGTCCCTGTTGATAACCCTCTCAAGGATGTGGCTAATATTCAATGCTTCGAATTTGAATCTTAAAGTAAAATACAAGTGTAAAACCCCTATACTAAGCTAGAGAGCTGAGGATATTATAATAGGTTTGTCCGATCAACTCTTCCAATGTTGCTGAAATTGGGCCTTACTCTTAGGTTTCACTCCCAGAGAGTATGTATGGGATCTTGACCACAGATCAGATGCCCAAAGGCAGATAAAAATATATATTCCCTAGACCCTACTATTTTCCCCATTGTGGCGGGTTAAATAAGTTTTAAAATTTTGTCTCTGGGTCACTACCTTGTAAGTAGGGAAGAAGTCATAAGATATCTTGTGTTTTCTAGACTTAGAACTTCTGTTTTAAAGCCTGAATGTAACCGTAGTGGTAAATTAACACTATGTAGGTTAGAGAGTTTCAAAAGTTGAGAAGTGTTTGTCATTGTTTTTTTATCTGCAACCTAGACTTCACCTGGGATTCTCAAAAATATATATAGATGAATACACATGATAACAACTATAAAATGTATCATTTCAATACTTCAAATATTTCATTACAAATATTCTTTTCTTTTCCATACTTTACATCTTGTCATATACTGTTTTCTAAAATTCTTAAGAGTGGTTTTTTATTCATAAACAAAACCAGGAATAAAATCTTTGAAATAAGATAATAAGAGTAATTTTGTTATGAATGATTAGAAAACACTCTTTAAAACAAATTTTGTCAATGGTGATTTCTTATGGATAGCAAAAATCTATTTTAAATATACAACACAGGATCTCAGAAATACTCTATTCTCCACATAACCCTGTGCTGCAGAGGAAAATGCTCTTTATATTTTCTGTTCTGTGAGAGGGTCAGTAAAGCTCAAAGGTCACTGCCCTCAATTCCATAATTTATTTTCCATATTATCAAAAGTTGAAGATATATGGCAAGTATTTTTCTTATTTAATTGGGTGGCACAAAATAGATTTCCCCCAGAATAGCAATTTTAATGTAACAATCTTAAAAATCTGTATCTTTCATGTGGTGATATTTCAACTTAAATATTTTAAGCATTAGAAGAGTAGCAAGTTATATTTTTATAAAAATATGCTATTCCCTTATGTGGATATTTCCAAAGTCTGACAACAAATGGTGCATTTCAAAAAAAATTTTAACTAAAATATATAAAAATATATTAATGACCATTACAAGTTTAGGTGATGACATTATTGAATATTATGATTATAATTTTATACTGAAGAAAATAATCAGTTAAAATTAACACTTAAAAAGCATATTATTTCTGAAAGTCAAAAACCACTTGTGAGCAAATAAATAACATTATACAAAACTATTTTTTAAAAATATAACCTAGCTTAAAAGGATAATAATCACCTAGTTAACCTAGTTTAAAAGTAGAATATTTCTCAGGAATACATAAATTTTGATTATAATATTTTCATATGTTTACCTCCGTGTTATTTCCTGATAATACACAGTTGCTAAAAATGCTAACTATATAATGTGTTGAATAAAGATATTCAATTTAACTTAAATCATTATTTCATAAAAGAAATATTCATGACACACAATAATTTTCTCTTTTTTTAACAGTACATAATATATTATCTTTAAAGAAAACTTCACATTATCACTCTAAGATTGCTTGGCATCTCCTTTACTGAAGGAAAAGATAACCTATACCAATATATTAAGGTTAACATAAATAACATTAGATATTTATTGAATAACGTTGTATTTAGTAATTAAGAAAACCTCACTTTTTTCATCCTTTTAAATGTCAAGAATTTATCCTTTTATCTTGTTTTTATTCATTTCTCTTGCAAGCATATTAAAAACTTGTTCTGTCTACTCTAAGTATTCATAAAATTGCAAATCCTGGTAAGAAATAAATGTCTTCTTGAGCAATAACTTGTCCAATAGGAAATCTATATTTTTGATAAAACTAAGGATTTAATGGTATTAAAAATACATTATTTACCCAAATAATATGCTTTGCTTCACTTCACATAAAGTTTATCTGTAAATATTTATGATACATATGCATTTATACATACGTAAAGTTTACATATATGTAAAAATTTGAAAGCAATGAGCATGAGATTTTCCCCTTTAAATGAAATGCGTCTTCTTTGTAGGCTTTCCATCTAAGCACATCCTCCACAAGTTAAGTGCATCTGTGATACATCAGATTTAATATCCTTAGGGCCAGCTGCCTATGTCCTCTGCCAGAAGTGATGCTTTTTTGTGCACAGCTAACGGGCCCAAAAAGTGATTTAGAGGCTGCCACTAGGCTGAGAGTTAAATTGGAGCTCTGCATAATTCAAAATTCACCTAATATAAAACAAATTAAAAGTGCAAAAATTATTTTATCTGACTGTTTAAAAAATAATTCTATATGCTATGGCATTTACTACACAAGAAGCATTTGCTCACCTGTGTATGATTTTCTGAAAGAGCATCTCTGATAAAAATCATCTTTAATAAATGAATGTTTTTTTGCATATGTAAGTCATGAATGTTCTGAAACTCGGATTTGACTCATATTCATGCTCAAAGAAAAAATTCATTGAAAACTGCATGTCTGGTTATCAGGAAAGATAAATTACGATAATAAAACAGAACTAATTTTTAAAAGACAAAATTTAGAAAATGCTTAAACATAACTTTGCCTTACTTTTAAGGGGAAGCATTCTCTAGTCATGGGGACTATGTTAATAATACTAAAGATTATCATTTTACTGACCTTATTTTAACTACAAAAATGCCTTTGAGAAAATGTTTTCTTTCCTGGATCTTGACCTAATTGGACAATTTTATGTGAGCTAATATTTGTGATCTGATAAGACTTTCAAGGGAGCCAATTATGTGCTCTCCCACCATCAATATTGCAGTATTATAGCTTTTTCTGGGGCCTTTTGTACCCTTTTTGTTGTAAATATTGAGTTAAGTTTCGCTCTTTGGGACAAAACATTTCTTCTATGACTGTTATTGCTGATATAGCCAGAGAGGATTACCAGTAGAACCTCTCTTTTAAAGAAAAAGGAAAATATTTTTCCCAGAAATCATTTTATTTTATTTCATAATCCATTAAATTAAGTTAAACTAACACTAGAGAATTACAGGTAGCTTACCACAGAAGAAATGGAAAACTTCTTTCTATCACAAATGAAAACTTCTGCAAATCATTACTGTATTACGTAGACATGCTAACTGATAAGTGAAACCAATACTTTAAACTTGCTCTCGCTTGTATATTACTGTGTCTGATGAAAACAGAACAAATAATCACCTGAGAAAATCCCATCTTCAGTATAATCCTTGAGAATATTCAAAGTATCAGAAAAACTGCAAAGCTGCTGTCCAAGATAAGAAAAGAATGAGCTTTCTGTGATCACAGTTCATTCTCAATAGGACCTGGGGCTCTGGGGCTGAAAGGTAGATCTGGCCTCTGGCAAAGATGAGCTATGCAAAATCTTTACATTCATTCAGATCTTTTGTGAATTACGAAATGAAGTAATGGGAAGTTTTGGTGTGACAGAAGCAAGGGAATTCTCCATGTTTAGAAAATTGTATATTATGTTTCAAATTTTTTAAAATGTTTTGTCTTATCGAACATTCTGGTATGAGACCCTCAGATGCATTTGTTGCTTTTTTTTTTTTTTTTTGTAAGGAAGATTCGCCCTGAGCTAACATCTGTGCCCATCTTCCTCTACTTTATATATGGGACACCTACCACAGCATGGCTTGATAAGTGGTGTGTCAGTCCATGCCCAGGATCTGAACCTGCAAATCCCAGGCCACCAAAGCGGAGCACACAAACTTAACCAGTACATCACTAGGCCGGTGCAATGGACATCTTATTAAAGGCTTCTAGAAAGATAAAAATGTATAACAAAACAATGTCCCTTTCTTTGGTTAGAGACTAATTCTGTATTTTCAGTCATACAGTCTAATGTGAAAAGTGCATGGAATTAGACTGCCTTGTCTGAAATAGACTGAAATAGACTATTTAATGATTCTCTATCTTATGGGGAGTAAGTTAACTAACCTAAATATCAGCCTCAACATTTGAAAGTGTGAATAATAATGGTATGTATCTTAAACTAATGCTATGAAAAATAATAAAATAATTCAAACATAAGAATAAGCACAGTTTGGGGCCAGCCCAGTGGCGCGGCAGTTTAGTTTGCACTTGGCAGCCCGGGGTTCGCGGGTTCGGATCCCAGGCGCCTGCCAACGCACTGCTTGTCAGCCATGCTGTGGCAGCATCATGCATAAAGTAGAGGAAGATGGGCACGGATGTTAGCCCAGGGCCAGTCTTCCTCAGCAAAAAAAGAGGAGGATTAGCAATGGATGTTAGCTCAGGGCTGGTCTTCCTTGCAAAAAAAAAAAAGAATATGCACAGTGCCTGGAACATTCTAGATATCAATAAATTGTCATTAATATCATCATCACCACTATCTTCATTATTGTTGTATTTTTTCCATACAACCACACATTAGAGAGATAATGTAGAATTATCCTAATTAGAATTACTCCATTCAAAATTAAATTTGCAGTATTCAGTGAAAAATCACTCTGTGATCATATTTGAAAATATATTCCTGTGTCTGAGATACTTATGGCCAAAAAAACCTGGATTACACTAGCCTGAGCTTTTGCTTTCAATCAAAAGCTGAAGCATGGAGGTGAGAATCCCTCACACAAGGTAGAAAATACTGGAATGTTATCTACTCATCCCTGATTAGAGTGTATCATCTAGTCTGTACTTAACAAAATATATCACATACATTTCACTTCTGAATGATATGGAACATTTGGCAGCAGATGAATGCTTCTACCTGGAAAAATGAAAAAAGCCATCTAACATACAAATCATCCATTCAAACACAGCAGAGAGCTACTTAACAAGATGTAGAGTGGCTAAAATTCCAGAGAAGGAAGAAACTCAGAGAAAGAGGTTAATCTGCCAGAGCTGTTTTCACTCCCAGGAATATTTGCCGTTTCTGAACTTGGACAAGTGATTGAGGATCCTCTGCAAAGTTCAGTACAAAAGAGGCAGAGGGCTGTTGTAGAGGGACAGAGGTATATAGAGAGCTTTTGATGGAGATGTGAGTGGCCCAAGCACATGAACATTTTCCCCTCAGAATATTTGACATATACTAAGCTCCATAGGGTAGGAGAAAAAAGCTACAGACAAAGCTTCTGATCAGCAGAGCAAAGATTTTCTGCAGTAGTATGAAGTAACAATAAAATGGGGACTCATCAGATAAAAGGGCCCTAGCGAATATGCCAGACTCGCTGTAAACTCTGGGATCCAGGGTGAACAAGAGGCAGAATCAGCCTTAACGGGGGCTTTAATCCAGGGTTTTTATTCAGCACAGCATGTCTGATTGGACTATGTTGAGCATTTATTGTTGTACCCAGGAATAGTGAAGCATGAGCCCTCTGGAACACTACACTTGTTAAAATATCTAACGCTTGACAACGAATAAAATAGACACACCAAAAGACAGGACCATATATTCAATAACCAAGAAAAAATAAGAGACTTCAAAATATACTGCAAAGCTATAGTAACCAAAGTAGCATGATACTGGTACAAAAATAGACACCAGATCAATGGAAGAGAATTGAAAGCCCAGAAATAAAGCCACACATCTATGGACAACTAATCTTCAACAAAGGAGTCAAGAACATACAATGGAGAAAGGAAAGTCTCTTCAATAAATGGTGTTGGAAAAACAGGACAGCCACATACAAAAGAATGAAAGTAGACCACCGTCTTATGCCATACACAAAAATTAACTCAAAATGGATTAAAGACTTGAAGGTAACATGTGAAACCATAAATCTCTTAGAAGAAATATAGGCAGTACACTTTGACATAGGTCTTAGCAGCATCTTTTAGAATAACATGTCCACTCAGGCAAGGGGAAAAAAAGAAAAAAATAAACAAATAGGACTACATCAGACTAAAGAACTTCTACAAGGCAAAGGAAACCAGGAACAAAATGGAAAGCAACCCACCAACTGGGAGAAAATGTTTGCAAATCATATATCTGACAAGAATATATACATATAATATATATATATATAAAATATATAAAGAAATATATATAAATATATATATTTATATATAAAGAAATATATATGTATATATTTTTAAAATATATAAAGAACTCATACAACTCAACAAGAAAAAAACCAAACCTGATCAAAAAATGGGCAGAGGATATGAACAGACATTTTTCCAAAGAAAATATACAGACGGCCAACAGGTACATGAAAAGATGTTCAACATTGCTAATCATTAGGGACATGCAAATCAAAACTACAATGAGATATCACCTTACAACTGTTAGAATGGCTATAATTACCAAGACAAAAAATAACAAATGCTGGAGAGGATGTGGAAAAAAGGGAAGCCTCATACACTGCTGGTGGGAATGAAAACTGGTGCAGCCACTATGGAAAACAGTATGGAGATTTCTTAAAAAATGAAAAATAGAACCACCATACCACCCAGCTATTGTACTACTGGGGATTTTTCCAAAAAACTTGAAATCGACAATTCAGAGACTTATGCACCCCTATGTCCATCGCAACATTATTCACAATAGCCAAGACATAGAAGCAACACAAGTTCCCATTAACTGATGAATGGATAGATAACATGTGGTATGTATATACAATGGAATACTATTCAGCCATAAAAAGACAAAATCTTCCTATTTGCAACAATATGGATGGAACTTGAGGATATTATGTTAAGAAAAGTAAGCCAGACAAAGACAAACACCATGTGATTTCACTCATATGTGGAAGATAAACAAATACATGGACAAAGAGAACAGATTAGTGGTTACCAGAGGGAAAGGGGATTGGGGGTGGGCATAAGGGTAAACAGGCACATGTAAATGGTGACTGACAAATAATAACCTGCACCTGAAATTTCACAATGTTATAAACTATTATGACCTCAATAAAATAATTTTAAAAAGAAAGAAAGAAAAATCAGAAAATAGACCAACAGGTGAAGTTATTATAAAGGTATTGAAGTTATTTAAAAAAATATTTTTAAATCTTGGCATATTCTGTTTAAAATAAATAAAAGCAAAAACCAAAGAAATGATGAAAGATTTTAATAGAAGATTGCAACTTAAACAAAAACCTATTCAAATAGCAATACTAGGACTGAATGATATATATAAAATTAAACTTCATACGCAGATTTTAATAAAATATGACACACAGCACAAGACAGGACTAGTGAATGGGACAGCGGAAAATAACCTAATCAAGGTACATAAAAAGAAAAGAATAAAAAAAAGAGAAGAACACTAGACACGAATGGGAAAAGACCTAAAATACATATAATCAGTGGTCTAGAAAAGAAGGAGTGAGAGAGTGGCAAAATCAATAAACAAATGATGGCTAAGTAATTTCTCAAATTTATTAGACATCCATTCAGACTTAGTAATTTCTGTGAAACTCAAGAAAGAAATAAGAAGAAAAAACCATGAGGCAGATCATAATATGCCTTTGATTTGTTAAAAAAAAAAGGACATAATATTAAAACCTAATGGGAGGGCAGAGAGTGGGGAGTTGGGTAAGAAGGAAGATACACTGACTTTAAAAAACCCACAAACAGACTGAGGTCTAATTTTTAAATTAAAAAAAGAAGTTACATAAGTGAAATGTTTAAAAGAGCTGAATGGAAATAACTAGAAATACTCATCTAGAACTGAGTATTAAGCAAAACCCCCATTTAAAATAATCCTTGAAAATTGAATACAAAATAAAAATTTTTCAAATAAGACAAATAATTAATTGCCAGAGAAATTTCAATAAAATTTTACTAAAAGGATTTCTTCAGGTAAAAAAAAAAAGTTTATTGTAGAAAACACAAAATTTAGTGAAGAAATGAAGAGCAATGGAAAGAGTAACTATGTGGATAAATATAAATGAACACTTATTTACTGAATATTGACTGTATTAATAATACTAGTACTTTCTACCAAGGCTTAAAATAAATATAGAAATAAAATGCAAGACAAAAATAAAACAGAAGATAGAAGGGAGTTAAATGCCATTCTAACATTGTTGAGGAAGAAGTTATATTAACTTGAATTAGAATAAAATGAGTCAATAATGCATGTTGGCGTGTCTAGGATAATCAAAGCATAGAGAAAGAATTTAGAAGAATGAGAAATGAACTAAAAATGAAAACAAAAATAATTAGTTCAAAAAATGCAAAAATTAGAGCATTTTCTGAAAAAAACATGTCAATAGAACAAAGTTTAAGTAGTAAGATGGTGTATATAAAATTGAATATATAGTAATTAAATTAAGTACAAATAAATTAGACATTGTAATTAAGTGACAAAGACTATCAAACCTAAAAACAAAGAAAAAAAACACTAAGAAAAACAACTAAATACTGTTTGCAATAGATGTATCTTAAAGACACAGACACAGATAAAAGACTATAAAAACACATACTATAAAAATGTAACTAGAATAAAGTTGATGTTTGTAATACAAGACAAAGTAAACAATAAGACAAAAGCAGTATGCAGTATGTGGAATATTTTACAATAGTATAGGGTTAAATGCACTAGAAAATTAAAACCAGTGCATATAGATTTAAAATTTCAATATCTTTCTAGCTAAGACAGAAGTTACAAAGACATTTATGGAATAAATTGATATATTAGGGAAAAATAAAAGCTAAAAATAAATTATTCTTCCATCTAATAAAACAAGGAAAGAATAATAAATCAAACGAAAAGAAATGAGAATTAGAAAATAATAAAGACAAGAGAAGAAAAAAATAAAAAAGAAATGTACAATTAAGGAAACCAGCAAAGCCAATTCTTTTAAAAAATATTAATAAAATCAATATACTCATAGCAAGGCTAATCTGAAAAACAAAGAAAAGAAAACTATTTACCAAAATATGTAATGTAAATAGATACTACTAAAGACCCTACAAATATTAAACAAATATAGAATATTATAAACCATAGTATACCAATAATTTAACAATATTACTAATATGGACATATTCCTGGGGAAAAATTATTAAAGCAAACAAAGAAAAAACAGATAAAGAGAAAAATAATCTTATAAAAAATAAAATAAAATATACAAAATACTCTTAAATAAAATGAAAATTAATGCATAATTTAAAACATTTGCACAAAAAAACTCAAAAGCCCAGATAGATTCACTGTTGAATGCTTTCACATTTTAAAAATAAGTAAGTAAATATAAACTTACACAAACTTTTTCACAGGATACAAAATAGGGGATGGTTTGCAATTTGTTTTATGAAGTCAGTATAAACTTGCTTTCAACAACACTTGACAAGGATAGGATGAGAAAAACAATTACCATCCACAGATTCTCATGAAAATAAATGACAATTAAAAAGATAAATAAGCTGGGCCTGGCCCCATGGCACAGTGGTTAAGCTTGGTACACTCTGCTTTGGCAGCCTGGGTTCAGGGGTTCAGATTCCAGGCACGGACCTACACCACTCATCAGCCATGCTGAGGCAGTGACCCACATACAAAATAGAAGAAGATTGGCACAGATGTATATATGGAGATGAAATTCCGTGATGTATACAAAAGAATACATCGTGAACAAATAGAACATATTCTAGAAATGTATATGTAAGTAATCATTTAAAACTTTGAGAAACAAAAGTGCAGCCCTGACAACTGGAAACTATCCTGGCACTATTATTTAGGCCTTGGTGGTGTTGTTAGAAGCTGGCCTGGTACACACAACTAGCTTTCCTGCTCTCCCGTTTAACATAAACAATTGCACAGAACACTATTGTCAGACAAGGCCACTCGGCAGCCATAAAGGATCAAGAAAAATATCACAGTGTTTCACAATCAATGCTGAGCACAGAGAAAATCATGAATGCTGTCCACATCACAAAAATGATCAAATATTCCTGGATCCTTGTTAATATGAATGCCAGAAGCTACTTTTTGAATCAGAGCTGTAACCTTGCTTCATTACTCTTAGATGTTCTGTGATCTTAATCCTCAAGATGCCAAAAATCCTAAGTAGTTCGTTATCATAGAAGAGTTGTTATGTTTAGAAGGATCTATAATTATCTATCATATAAGATAATGTGTCATGAAAAATATCTTGTAAGGCTTCATTATTCAAAAATAAAACTATTTCTCCAAGGACACTTCATAGTGCATTTTAATATTTCTAAATGAAATTATTTTCTTGGTTTCTTTTCTTGTAAGGCAGAATGATTTAGTTCATGGCACTATCATGGTGTTTAAGATGTTATGTTAAGATAACAATACCTGTTCCCACTAAAGATGCTGATAAACTTCATCTTTTTGACATGAGTTTTCCAGCTTAAATATAGCTCGAATAGCACTTGTTCCTTCCAAAGTTGTTAGAGAGAATATAAAAAATTAATTAAATAAGAAAATGTGGTTTTCTTCCCTGGAAATCACTACAGTAGTGTAATATTTGGCATCATTGATATTTTAATGCTAGAGAGAAGAGCTCTTAGGTGCAGTTACTTTAACTGATTTATCTCT
Organism: Tapirus indicus; assembly: GCA_031878705.1. Taxonomy (NCBI): domain Eukaryota; kingdom Metazoa; phylum Chordata; class Mammalia; order Perissodactyla; family Tapiridae; genus Tapirus; species Tapirus indicus. The sequence goes on along the minus strand of CM062919.1, from coordinate 132,262,675 downwards.
GTGTCCCCGTTTGCAATTCTGATATAACTTGGACAGCAGGACAGATAATATAAGACATGAAAGCATCTGGAAGTAGGCCAAACTATAAGTAAAGGAAATTGTCTATTCTTATGGATGATATTTTATGCTATTTTTTAATATAAGTAAAGCACTCAAGAGACACTGACACAGTCCTAAAGTATTTTTAAAGTATAGATTAATCTATAAAATACCACTTCTGGATTAAAAATCCTAGGCCAAACAAAACTACATTTTAGGTTTCCATTTTTAATCTGTAACAGAAAAGAAAAGAAACTTTTAAAATAATGGACACAAATAAAACTGCACTTTTAAGTACTTATCCTCTTAAACTTGCAGCACATATCATCATTCCCAGGAAGAGGAAAAGCCCATTTTAAGCCAAGGATGAGTCACTCACTCAACACTCCCTTCGCTGTTATGAGCCTGGAGATATAAAACAATATCCATTTTTCCTAAAGATTTGTATTAACGACAGGATATTGTACTTTCTTTCCATAACAAAGAAGAGGAAAACCAAGTACTGCCATTGCAGACTAAATCAAAGAACACTGAAATTCTAATTATTTTCAGTTGACAGGAACTTTTTCTTATATTACATTGATTACTAAGTATAAGTATGGATTATGTAAGTACTAAATACAAGAAAAATAAACAGTTAGTTGCATATTTTTGCTTTTGTCCCTAGATTTAAAATGTTTGAGGAGAGTCATTGGAAGGGAGGGGTTTTGTGTGTGGTGCATGCATGCGTGTATCACATACACACAGACAAATATCAATTTTTAATCAAAAGTTAACATATCAGAGAGAGGTTCAAGAGAGCAGAGTAGGAAGATCCTGAACTCACCTTCTCCCATAGACACATACAAACTACAATTATGCAGAAGAACTATCTCCAAGAATGACCTGAAGAATAGCAGAACACAATTAAGGATATAAAGAAAAAGCCACATCGAGATGAGTAGGAGAGGCAGAGACACAGCATAGTCAGAATGCATAATGCTGGCACAATAACCCACAAGCTGGAGGAATATCACAACTGTGGAGGTCCTCCCTGGGGAGTAAGGTAACTGAGACCCACCTTGGGCTCCTTAGCCTGTGGGACCTGCATTTGCAAAATAAGTCACTATAACTCCTGGCTTTGAAAACCAGTGGGGCTAATGTTTGGGAGAGCTGGAGGGCTGTGGGAAACCAAGACTCTGCTCTTAAATAATGCATGCACAGATTCACTTGCTACAAGTCCCAGTGCAGAGGTGGAAGTTTGAGAAATGCCTGAGTCATACATTAAGAAGATATATTGGCTAATTTGGGGGCATGTGACAGAGGGTCAGGGATCTGCTGGAACATTCTCTAGAGACAGAAGTGCTGGCAGGCTCCATTTTTTAAATTCTCCTTCTACCTAGCTGACTGGGTACCAGAGGGCACATTTCTGACACTCTCTCTCTAATTTGTTAGCACCAATCACCGCACCCTCTGCATTCCCCTGTGGACCCACATTTCCCAACCTGCCTACCCTGGCCAGTGGCCTGCCAAAGTGGCTTCTGCTCTGCCACACTTTGCAGACAGCCATGTCAAAGGGCCAGTCATGACCACCAGAGCACCTGCAAAAATCATGGCCCAGCTACAATAGGAGGGCACACACTGACCCCTCAGGGGATGCTTCTGAAGCACATGGCTTTGGTGAAAAGGGAGGATTGGTCCCCACAGGACACCTTCTACATGAGACCAATCCTTCAAGACCAGGAGTAATTGCATATGTTCCTAATACATAGAAACAAACAGAGATAGTTAGGCAAAATAAGGAGACAAAGGAATATGTTCCAAATAAAAGAACAAGATGAAACTTCAGAAAAAGAAATAAGTGTAATGGAGATAAGCAATCTACCAGATAGAGTTCAAAGTAATGGTCATAAAGATGATCATTGAACTTGGGGGAAGAGTAGATGAACACAGTAAGAACGTCAAGAAAGAGATGGAAAATATAAAAAAGAGCCAATCAGATCTGAAGAATACAATAAATGAAATGAAAATACACTAGAAGGAATTAACAGCAGATTAAATAATGCAGAAGAAGAGATCAGTGATCTGGAAGACAGGGTAGTAGGAATCACCCAATCAGAATAATAAAAAGAAAAAAGAATTTTAAAAAATTAGGATAGTTTAGGGACCTCTGGGACAACATCAAACATACTAACATTTGTATTATAGGGGTCCCAGAAGGAGAAGAGGGAGAGAAAGGGACAGAAAACCTATTTAAAGAAACAATGGCTGAAAATTTCTCTAACCTGCTGAAGGAAACAGACATCCAAGTCCAGGAAGGACAGAGGGTCCCAAATAAGATGAATCCAAAGAGATCCACACCAGGACACATTATAATTAAAACATCAAAAGTTAAAAGATAAAGAAAGAATCTTAAAGGCAAAAAGACAAAAAAAAACAAGCCACATACACGGACACTCCCATAAGACTCTCAGCTGATTTTTCAGCAGAAAGTTTACAGGCCCATGGGAGTGGCACAACATATTCAAAGCACGGAAAGGAAAAAACTTACAACCAGGAATGTCTACCCTGCAAGATTCTGAATCAAAGGAGAGATAAAGAGTTTCCTGAACAGGCAAGAGCTAAAGGAGTTCATCATCACTAAAACAGCCTTACAATAAATATTAAAGAGATTTATTTAAATGGATAAAAAAGACTATAGCTACAAATAAGAAAAATATGAAAGAAAACATTTCACTGGTAAAGGCAAACACATTGAAAAGGTAGTAGATCATCTACCTTTACATCTAGCCTGAAGGTTAAAAGACAAAAGTAGTAAAATCATCTATATTTACAATAATTAGTTAAGGGATATACAAAGTAAAAAGATGTAAAATATGACATCAAAACATAAAACATGGTGGGTGGAGTAAAGACATAGGGCTTTTAGAACACACTCAAACTTAAGTGACTATAAACTTAAAATGGACTGCTATATACATATGTTGTTATATATGAACCTCATGGTAACCACAAACTAAAAACCTATAATAGATGCTCAAAAAAATAAAGAGAAAAGGATGAAACATGACATTAAAGAAAATCATCAAATCACAAGCCATGAGAGTAAGCGAAGAGAAAGGAACAGAGAAGAACTACAAAAAGAGCCTGAAAATAGCTAACAAAATGGCAATAAGTACATATCTTTCAATAATTACTATAAATGGAAATAGATTAAATGCTTTAATCAAAAGACATAGGGTGGCTGAATGTATAAAAAAACTAGACCCATGTATATGCTGCTACAAGAGACTCACCTCAGATCTAAAGACATACACAGACTGAAAGTGAAGGGATAGAAAAAGATATTCCATGCAAATGGAAATGAAAAGAAAGCTGGAGTAGCAATACTAATATCAAATGGAAAAGACTTTAAAACAAAGACTGTAACCAGAGATAAAGAAGGGCATTAAATAATGATAAAAGAATCAATCCAACAAGAGGATACAACACTTATAAATATTTATGGACCCAACATAGGAGGACCTAGGTTGCGACCTATATTTGCTAACATAAATCAAAATTAAAAGGCATAAAAGGAGAAACTGAAAGTAATACAATAATGGTAGGGGACTTTAACACCCCACTACATCAATGGATAGAATACACAGACAGAAAATCAATAAGGAAACATTGGCCTTAAATGACACATTAGAACAGATGGATTTAATACATATATTATATACAGACCATTCCATCCCAAAACAGCAAATTACACATTCTTTTCAAGTGTACTTGAAAAATTCTCGAGAATAGATCATGTGTTAGGCCACAAAACTAATCTTAATAAAGTTAAGAACATTGAAATCATGTCAAGCCACAAGGGTATGAGAATAGAAATCAACTACAAGAAGAAAACTAGAAAAACACAATCATGTGGAGGCTAAACAACATGCTTCTAAACAACCAATGGGTCAATGAAGACATCAAAAAGAGAATTAAAAAATACCTTGAGACAAATGAAAATGGAAACACAAATTTCCAAAATCTATGGGACACACCAAAAGTCGTTCCAAGAGGGAAGTTTATAGTGTTTCAGGCCTACCTCAGGAAACAAAAAAACTCAAAGAAACAATTTAACCTTACACCTAAGCAACTAGAAAAAGAATAAGCAAAGCCCAAAGTTAATGGAAAGAAGGAAATAATAAAGATCAGAGTGGAAATAAATGAAATAGAGACTGAAAAAAACAATAGAAAAAAATCATTGAAACTAACAGCTGGTTCTCTGGAACGATAAATAAAATTGATAAACCTTTATCCAGACTAATCAAGAAAAAAAGAGAGAGGTCCCAAATAAACAAAATCAGAAACAAAAGAGAAGTTACAACTGACACCAAAGAAATACACAGGATCACAAGAGATTACTACAAACAATTATATGCCACCAAATTAGATAGCCTAGAAGAAATGGATAAATTCCTAGAAACATATGCTTTCCCAAGACTGAATCAGGAAGAAATAGAAAATCTGAATAGACTAATTACAAGTAATGAAATTAAATCAGCAATTTAAAAACTTCCAAAAAATAAGAGTCCCAGAACAGATGGCTTCACAGGTGAATTCTCCCAAACATTTAAAGAGTTAATATATATTCTTCACTTATTCCAAAAAACTGAAGAGGAAGAAATGCTTCCAAACTCATTTTATGAGACCAGCATTACCCTGATGCCAAAAGTAGACAAAGACACCAGAAAAAAAATAAAATTACAGGCAATATCCTTGATAAACATAGACGCAAAAGTTCTCAACAAAATATTAGCAAATTCAATTCAACAGTACATTAAAAGAATCATATACCATGATCTAATGGGATTTATTCCAGAGATGCAGGAATGGTTTGACATCTGCAATAATCAATGTGATACACTACATTAACAAAATGAAGGATAAAAATCAATTAATCATCTCGATAGGTGCAGTAAAAGCATTTGACAAAATTCAACATCCACTTATGATAAAAACTCTCAACAAGTAAGTGTAGAGGAAATATACCTCAATGTAATAAAGGCCACATATGACAAACCCACGGCTCATGTCACACTCAACGATGAAAAGCTAAAAGCTTTTCCTGTAAGATCAGGAACAAGACAAGGATGCCCACTCTCACCACTTTTATTCAACATTGTATTGGAAGTCCTAGCCACAGCAATCAGAAAAGAAAAAGAAATACAAGGCATTTAAATTGTAAATGAAGAAGTAAAACTGTCATTTGTAGAGGACATGCTACTATATATAGAAAACCCTAAAGACTCCACCAAAAAATATTAGAATTTTTAAAAAATTTTAATTAATTTATTGATTTTAATTTATTAAAATGATTTCAGTGAAGTTCAGGATACACAATCAATATACATATATCTGTTGTGTTTCTATACACTAACTGCAAACTATTAGAAAGAGAAATTAGGAAAATAATTCCAGTTACAGTTGCATCAAAAAGAAGAAAATATTTACAAATAAACTTAACCAAGGAGATGAAAAACCTGTACTCTGAAAACTATAAGACATTGATGAAAGAAATTGAAAGTGACACAAATAAATGGAAAGATATACTCATGGATTGGGAGAATTAATATTGTTAAAATCTCCATACTACCCAATCTACAGATTCAATGCAACTATTATCAAAATACCAATGTCATTTTTCACGCAACTAGAACAAATAATCCTAAAATTTGTATGGAACGACAACAGACCTTGAATAGCCAAAGCAATCTTGCGAAGGAAGAACTAAGCTGGAGGTATCATGCTCCCTTATTTCAAACTATAGTAAAAGCTATAGTAACCAGAACAGTACAGCACTAACACAAAAACAGACACATAGATCAATGGAACAGAATACAGAGCCCAGAAATGAACCCACACTTATATGGTCAAGTAATCTATGACAAAGGAGGCAAAAATATACAATGTGGAAAAATTAGTCTCTTCGATAAATGCTGTTGGAAAAACTGGACAGCTACATGCAAAAGAATGAAACTGGACTGTTTTCTTATACCACATACAAAAATAAACTCAAAATAGATTAAAGACTTAAATGTAACACCTGAAGCAGTAAAACTCCTAGAAGAAAACATAGGCAGTACTCTTTGGCATTAGTCTTAACCATATATTTTTGGATATGTTTCTTCAGGCAAGGGCAACAAAAGCAAAAATAAACGAATGAGACTACATCAAACTTAAAAGCATTTGCATAATGAAGAAAACCATCCACAAAACAGCAACCTAATAAATGGGAGAAGACATGTGCAAATGATATATCTGATAAGGGGTTAAAATCCAAAATACAGAAAGCAGTCATGTAACTCAATATCAAAAAACCACAAACAATGTGACTAAAAGATGGGCAAAAGACCTGTATAGACATTTTTTCAAAGAAGACATACAGGTGTCCAATAGACACATGAAAAGATGCTGAACATCACTAATTATCAGAAAATGCAATCAAAACTACAATGAGATATCATCTCAACCCTGTCAGAATGGCTATTATCAAAAAGACAACAAATAACAAGTGTTGGTGAGGAAGTGGAGAAAAGGGCACCCTCACACGCTGTTGGTGGGAATGTAAATTGGTGCAGCCAAAACAGTATGGACATTCCTCAAAAAGTTAAAAATAGAACTACCATATGATATAGCAATTCTACTTCTGAAAAGATATCTGCACCCATATGTTCATCGCAGCATTATTTACAATAGCCAAGATATGGAAGCAACCCAAGTGTTCATGGATGGATGAACGGATAAAGAAGGTATGGTATATAGATACAATGGAATATTACTCAGCCATAAAAAAGAATAACATCTTGTCATTTATGACAATATGGATAGACCTAGAGGACATTATGCTAAGTGAAATAATATAGACAGAGAAAGACAAATATCACATGATTTCATGTATATGTAGAATCTAAAAAAGAAAACCAATGAACAAGCACAACACAACAGAAACAAACTCATAGATATAAAGAATAAACTGGTGGTTGCCAGAGGGGAGAGGGGTGGGAGGATGGGTGAAATAGATAAGGGGATTAACAGGTACAAACTTCCAAATATAAAATAAATATGTCACAGGGATATAATATACAGCAAGGGAATATAGTCAATAATATTGTAGTAACTGTACATGACACATGGTTGTTAGACTTTACCATGGTGATTACTTTGTAATGTATTTAAATGCCTAATCACTATGTTGTACATCTGAAAATAATATAATATTGTTTGTCAACTATACTTCAGTAAAAATGTTTAACATCTCAATTTAAAAAATTATTAAAAGGCTATGGCAACCAATATTTGCTTCAGTTGTGTTATTCTTTTGCTTTTTCTGACAGTTTTCCTCTCTCAGTTTTTGCTAGCTTTAATTGTTCTCTCCTTGGACCTGAAGGAAAACAAAAAACTTCAGGCTCTGTAAATTTTCTGAGAGTACGCAATTTGATCAGTTACTGCCTAGTGTCTATGCTGATAATAAGTGCTTCAATGCTTTCAAAGCTTTTTTGCCTGATTAGTAATTACTAGGTCAAAAATATGGATTAAATACTCTGTCCAATGATTTCCAAACTTCTTGGGACTGCATGAATTTCCTGAAACACTAAAAATGCAGGCTCAGTGCTTTCACAATAGACAATGAAATAGACATTGAAAGGGCAAAGCCTGGTAATCTGTGTTTTAAACATAATTCTCAGCATGATCTAGGAGTTTGATAGAAATGCAGAGTCTCAGAGTGACATTCCAGACCTCCTAACTCAGAACCTGCATATTAACAAGATACCAAGATAAACCAGACGCTCATGAAAGTTTGAGAAATACTTTCTATCACATACTCTCACTAATACTAGATGAATGAAACCTTTTAATTATCTCCATGCCCAAAGCACCTTCATTATCTTTCCTCCTTATATGAAATAACATCACACAGAACATCTAGTTCCATCTTCTCAGCCTACGACTCTGGAAACTAAGACCCAGTCATATGATTTTGATAATTCAATGGGTCTTGGTCTCTAATGTCTAGCTCTCATTGTCTTTGAAGTTTTTTGTGCTTTATAATGTTTTCTGTCCATAGTTTAATATTCAAAGACCTCCACAATATGGTGTCCATTGCCATTTTCAGGAAACTTCTATTACTTCCTGGCAAGACTCCTATGTTTGTCCATTCACGCACTGATTCACTCAAGTAACATATTAACCTCTCATTGATAGCCAATTTAGATCACAGGTCATTCAAAACCAGTATCACACATAGCAGTCTTTGACTATTAAAGTCTTAGGAACAGAAGAACACAACTCCATCTATATCCATCAAATGAAATCCTGTAAACCATTCAAAGTAATACTCAGTTATAATTTTCTTTCCAGTGCATTCTCCAATCACTGAGCCAAGAAGGGATTCCTCTTTCCCTGATTTCTTTTGGCAACACTTGTATTAGTTGTCTATTGCTGTTGTAACAAATAACTACCAGTTCTGAGGCTTAAAACTACATGAATTCTTTTTCTCACCATAATGGAGGTCAAAAGTCTAAAATCAGGGTGTCAGCAGGGCTGCATTCCTTCTAGGGGCTTCGGAGGATATATTTTCTTGCCTCTTCCAGCTTCTAGAGGCTGTCTGCACTCCCTAGCCTCTTTCTCACATCACTGAAAACTCTTTTCTCTGTTGTCACATCTTTTACTATTGACTAACCCTTCTGTCTCCCTCTGTTAAGACCCTTGTGATTACATTGGGCCCATCTGGATAATCCCTCCTTCTTAAGATCCTTAACTTAATCAAATTTGCAAAGTTCCTTTTGCCATATAAAATAACACATGTACAGTCTCAGTGGATTAGGATGTGGACATCTTTGGGGCCATTATTCAGCCTATGACAATGCTCTGTACCTATGATGATATTTATCACTAATGACATATTAGAAATAATTGTCATCTATTAGAAAGAAGGGAAGGAAAGACTAGAAAGAGAGAGACACACAAAGAGAGACAGAGTTGGAAAATCAAATTCAGGATTGGTGATGAGAATATTATTTTAAATGGGTAGTCTTTGATAATTAAACATTAATTAAGGGTTTTGGTTTTCTGAAATGTATACATCCTGTTAGGCGAACATGCCTCTACTGGGAATGAATTCTTTTCATACTCATCTCTATTCTTCTAGAAAATAAAAAGCAGTAGCACCACAAACAATTTTCCTGTTTTCAGTCAAATTGCTCCAATCCGATCCAATAGTTCATTCCAAAATGAAGCTGTGCTGTTGATTGCCTCTTAATCATAGTAATTAGTTGAAGGTGAGGCCCATGATCCAAACCTGGCTGAGTATAATTTTCTCAATCAGTAGCTGAGAGAAAAGAGACAGTTCATTTCTGGTGGCTAAGATCAGTTTATGAGATCCAACCTGCTGGCATCCTTCAATCTAGTCTCACGGGAAAAACCAAGGCAGGTGGCCTAATTCTATGCTTCCTGTTTCTGGCTCAGATTGAAGGACAAGACCGATTGTCTAGCTCTCTGTTCTATCTATCATCTATCTATCTATCTATCTATCTATATCTATCTCTTTACATATCAATCAATTATATATTTATCCTCTGTCTACCAACTATCTATTCACCATCTATCAATATCTACCTATCATCATGACCTAATCCATTATTCTTACACAAATAGATACATAAGTAGCAGTATATGTGCAAGAGTTCTGCATCTAGACATCCCTTTTGAACTTCTCATTGAAAATGTTTTTCCTTGCTTATCCTATATTCATCCATATGTAAATAACGGGCTCCAGTATAATTTATTATTTTTTCTTATATTCTGAATCATGCAAATAAACAGCATAAAATATTCGAATGAGATACTAATCCCAGTTACACCGTTACTTAGAACATCAAACTGTTTATAGCACTTAATAAAGAGTACATAATACCTTGGACGCCTTAATGCCTATTCATCCATTATATATATTTCTTATATACATATAATTTAATATACATATAAATATAATATATATAAATATATATATTTTTTTCTTCAACTTCTTCCAAACATATTTCTGCAGTGGAACATTCTGGCTCTTGGTGAGAAGAATGGTGGAACGATATTCTGTGGTTCCCCTGTCTAATTGAAACCACATTGTTTTCTTTCTTTTTTTTTTTTTTTGCGAGGAAGACCAGCCCTGAGCTAACATCCACTGCCGATCCTCTTCTTTTTGCTGAGGAAGACTGGTCCTGGGCTAACATCTGTGCCCATCTTCCTCCACTTTATATGGGAGGCTGCCACGGCACGGCTGACAGGCAGTGTGTCAGCAGGAGCCCGGGATCCGAACCCGCGAACCCTGGGCTGCCAAGCGCGAACTTAACCGCTGCGCCACCAGGCGGCCCCCACATTGTTTTCTTTTTAGTCTATTGCTAAAGCAGTATGGCTGCTTCCCTCTTCCCCAACATTCTGCTTAAGGTGACTTCAAAGCAATCACAACTGTTAGTGTGCTGTAATAACTTTTGTGTTTGGTAGTATGCATGGGCTAGAAAGAAATGAGAAGTTAGCTGCTTGTATTGATCTTTTGGAGGACATTGCTAGCTTGAATACATAATTTGAATGGTGCAGCATCTGGGACGTCAGTCCTCAGTAAAGAGCTGGTAAGTGGCTCAAGTCAAAGTATGAAACAAAATGTGGAGTTTGCTTTTATGTATGTTCAATTTTCCTTTTGTGCAAAATACTGGTTGAATATAAAAAGATGGACCAGAGCAGAAAAATCATAAATATTTAAAAACACACCAGATGGCTGGCCCGGTGGCATAGTAGTTAAGTTCGTGCTTTGCTTTGGCAGCCTGGGACTCACGGGTTCGAATCCTGGCACAGAACTTCACACCACTCATCAAGCCATGCTGTGGTGGTGACCCATATACAAAATAGAGGAGGATTGGCACAGATGTTAGCTCAGGGCAAATCTTCCTCATCAAAAAAAGAAAACAAACTACCAGACAAAAAAATTATTAATTACTAACATTGCCATTGTGAACTATTTAACTAGGTTACAAATGAAATTAATATAGAAATTTCAATCTTAGGAAGAATGATGTTTCATTTACCAAAGTAGCTAAATGTCATAAGTAAAGTGTCTGACATGTTGGACTCCCAAAAAATGCTTTGGCCCATTTCAGAGAAATGACATCGTTGGTATGGAATGGACTGGGATGGGTAGAGAAGGGGAACAGGGCCCAGGACCTGGTTGAGGGAAAAATGAAACCTAACTCTTTACTGAGCAATGAGATGCAAGATGCCTGATGCACGGTTGCTTAGAAACTTCTTATTTCTCAGCAAGAAGTAATTAGCTAAAACTAAATTTTGCCATCTAGATCTTCTTCCTTGTAAAACTGGAAATGATTTATTTTTGATAGTTCACTTTAAATTCTCAGATTAAATGAAGAGTTTCAGATTTTTAAAAATAACAGGAATGGATTAAGAAGTTTGCAAATGTGAAATAGAAAGTTTTAGTGTTCCAATTTTAATATGATGCATTTATATATTATGATGCATTTATATATTACTTGGGGGGGGAAGGTGTCCATTAATTTTTAAGAACAAACTCAGAATGACCATAATTGTTTTGTAGATTGATATTCAGATTCTCAGAGTGCTGTGCAGCATTCATTATAAAGTTTAATTTTAAAACAGTAGTTTGCAATGCCCAGAGCACCCACAAAACACAAATAAAAATATAACTAGTATAAACACATACTCAATATTATATCCATTGTTATATTCACAACGGTTTTGCCTGACTCATTGGTTGAGAACACTAAAAATTATTTTAAAAACTTGAGTGTTCAGAGGAAAGAGAAATTAGACCTGACATAGAGAAATTTTCTATCAGCTTCCAAAGATTAATTTGTACTTTCACTGACAATAAATGCTGCTATGTGCTTTTCAGGCAGTAGTATTTTGGCATAGGCTTTCTTTCTTTATTTGACTTTATTAATTTATCCAGGTAGTGTCTCTGAAATTATATGTTTCAGTATCAGTCCTGAATGTCATTTTAACCAGCAATTACAGGATATGAGTAAGAAACTATGAAAAGTTTTTTAGATAAGAAGGTTTTGTGTGTTCTTCTATTATACTCGTTTGTCCAAAGTTTGAAAGACACACTAATTACTCTACTTCCCACTGACTGTTACAAGTCTAAAGCCACATAATCTTTGTCATTACAATAGTATTACTAAATCATTCTGCATAACTCTAGTTCAAAAATATGTCTTTAATTTATCACTTCTTTCAAGAGTCAATGTTTCTCGTTGCCAACTAATCACGTTTGAAAATTTTCTTCATCAATTATCCATTGCATATTAATATCCTATCAGATTGATCTATGTATTCTCTATCTGTAAAGTAATGTAATTGTAATTATAGTCATAATTCTAGTTATTCAATCAAATTTCATCTTTTACTTATAAAATAGATATTAAGTAATATATTTATATAGTTATATTCTTTTTTTTTTTTTTTTTTGGTGAGGAAGACCAGCCCTGAGCTAACATCCGTTGCTAATCCTCCTCTTTTTGCTGAGGAAGACTGGCCCTGGGCTAACATCCATGCCCACCTTCCTCTACTTTATATGGGACGCCGCCACAGCGTGGCTGACATGCAGTGCGTCGGCGGGCGCCCGGGATCCAAACCGGTGAACCCCGGGCTGCCAAGCGCGGATGAAACCGCTACGCCACCGGGCGGCCCCTATATAGTTATATTCTTATGTATGCAATTTGTTCTCCCTCTTGAAGGGTGAGAATTTGACATCAGAAGCTATGTCATATAAATTATTCTCTAGGTTTTGATCCACAGAACACAATGAATGCAAGCTCAACATAGATAAGCAGTATAAATATGTTTAATTTGACTCACAAATGTTCTGGGGGAATTGTTCAACTTTTGAAAACATATTCCAGGACAAATACTCTAATTGAAATGACAAAATATTTTATTTTAATATTTTAAATATTCCTATAAAATGTAGTCTTACTCACAATTAAATTTCTTTGTTGAGTCTTTTGCTGCCAAGCTCCACGTAGAAGCTGAGCACTCCATTTCAATTCTGGAATCTAGTTGAATTTCTATTCCATTTAAGAATTGATTCATAAACAGTAGTCTACTTTTGATTTTGTTTAATTTCAGAATTAGATTTTTCATATCTGTTGTCAGTTTAGAATACTAAAATCTGGACTACAACACATTTTAATACAAAATTTCTAATTCAAGATTCGAACTCAAATATATTGCCTTTCCAAACTCTATTAAACCATTTTCTTCACTACTCTTGCTCTAGCCATCCATATTTATTTTAATGCTTCCTTACTTTAATACTGTATATTTCTTTCTGCCTCACACTCATTTTCTTTCCCTCATCTCATGTTGTCAAGACCACTCCCAAATTAAAGGATGTCATTATAAAATCTGAAATGAGATCCAAGACAAGCAGCGCTTTTAAGTATCACAAACATTGTCACTATGCATAAAAGCATAGCTTATATTAAAAATCACACAACAAGCTGAGCACCCTTCTTTGGCAGAATGATTAAGTCAACACTGCACAAATGATGCAAACGTCTGATGGCAATGTTCTTTGATAAAACATTCAAATAGAAGTTCAGACGTTACTTTGGACAGACTTGAATCCAGTTATTCAGTGATAATTGGTTCTTCTTGTCTCGCAGAAAATTATCCCCAGGAAAGAATAGATGACATAAGTTCCCTGGGATGTATAACTGTTAAGGTAAGCTCTAAAAACATGTTTTACATTTTTCTCTGAGAAAAAGTTATTTCCTTTCACTAGTGGACGTATTGACATACGTCAATAAATTCATGGCCCTAATCTCTGTGTTTGTTAATCTTTTCATTTTTCATGTTACTTAATAGTATCCTTACTGGAAACATTGAAAAATGAGTTGAAATATTAGCAGTATGGTCACTAATAAAATTAGCAAAATTTATAATTCAGTCAGAACATATACAAAAAAATAACATGTTACTGGACTTAAGCAGTACAATATACAGATATTATATATTATTTTACACTCATTTTCCTTTCTCTTTTGCCTTTCTGTTAGGTGTATGTGTCATAAAGGGTGAAATTGCCACTAGGACAGTAAGCTGCCATACATTTTACTTTGTTTTTCTGCCTCACAGAGAGGAAATCTTCAGTGGAAACATTTATTTCCAGTTAGATACCTTCTCTACTGAAGTTTTAAAAAAACTCTGGTTGCATTTTTACATTCAATGTAAAATCACTGGATTTAAATGGCATTTAAAAAATAATGATTCTTTTCATACGATGAAGTTTAGGAAAAGAGGAAATATTGACTCGTGGAAAAGAGATGAATGAATACAATAAGACTTCTGTTGGAGGGATTTATGATGTATATTTAGTATCTGAGACAACATTATAAATCACTGCCACAGTCAACGTGAAAAACATTAGATGTCGTTTGTTTTTCATCAGCCTGTCTGGGTTCTTTTCAGATGTCATTTTGAAGATTTATACATCAGTTTTATTTCACATTATAAAAAGTCTATTACTGATTACAAAGGAACTCTCAAACATGACTTCGTTTCTTTAAAATTTTGAGACTGCTCACATGCATAGTACCAGCTTCATTGTGAATCACTATAAAAAAGAATACAATGCCAGTGAATCCAAAGAGAACACAAATCATGATAAATGCAAGTTATCACAAATCTTCTGTAGCTGAATATCATATATTGACATTTTCTCTTTAGATAGCACTGGCAGGTCAAGCTCAAACATTCCATTTAATTCTATAGACCCCTGTCCATTATATGTTATGTTATTGTGAAATCCACAGATAGACAGTTTTCTCTTTCCTACACAGCCGTATCTGCATTAGTGTTGCAGGTGATTATAAACTCCTAATGGTTTTATTCTGTCAACATAGTATTATTCTATGTGTAACAATATATATCAAATCATGTTAAAATTAGTTTTAATGATGGAGATGATGAAAAAGAAAACCACAAGTAAAGATACATTTATAGTGTAAAATTATTCAGGCCAGGAAAATCTCCTGATATCCTAACTACAAACCAAAATACCTAAAAGTCTTCTTGATGAATGGCTATATAAAACCCAAATGTTTGGGCCAAAATTGACTGGAAAGAACACAGTTCAAAGAAACAGATATAAATAAGTACTTTCACATAGCTTTCTATATTAAAGAATATTTTATTAACTTCCTGCTTGCTCCATCTATTTCAGAGGCAGAGAATTTTCACTAAATCAATCTAAGGATGAAAGATAAATTTCTAAACCTAAGTGTTTTATTCATCTCCATTTTACTGAGTTGCTTTTAGTACTCTGTCAATTTAAATATTTTACAGTTGCTATTGCAGGGTTAATTGTATTAATCTTGTTTAAGAATTTATTAATATATAAATTTCAGATAAGCCAATGTCAAATTTATTTACAATTGAGGGAGTTTGATGTACCGTGTAGATTACTAAAATAATGACAATTTTTGAGTATGTTTTGTTTTGGGCACAGTTGTTTAAAATGTTTTAAGATGCACATTTTAAAACTCATACTAAAAAAGTTTTTTACCCATGGGTAATCAAAGAAGTATTTAGAATTTGAATGTTGCCTATTCAACTTGATTTAAAATGTGGATCAGTCCTTGGTCCTCTGGGTGCATTTACATTAAAGCAAAAATTACATTTAAAAATGTTGTGTCCTCTTCTACCAAGTTAAATCAATGTGCTGCATTTTCCCTGAAGGCCAACATAAATGCAAAAATGCAATTTTAGGAGTGAAGGACTCTATAAACAATATTCTGTTTCCAATTTCAGGAAGGTGAAACCAAAAGATTGAACATGGTAACCTTCTGAGCATTTTAATTACTTTTATGTGAAGGAAGTCACCATTTCTGTAGTTAATGTTATATAATCCATGAAATTTAACACGTGAAACAAAACAATAGCCCCAAATCTGTGTACAAGTACTGATGATAAAATACAAATATTATGTTTGCATGTATATACATATATAAATATAAACATATGTATATTTATACTTTACCAAATATCTCACTGTATCACCTGCTATATCTACATTCATTTTTCTACAGGTGAAGTATACTATAGCCCAGTAGGAAAGTCATACTCGGGAGGTTAAACACAAGTCTTGTCACAAGTGTCCCTACAATATTTAATTGCAGCCCTCAGAAAATCTAGATATATTTGGAAACTGAATAGATGCAATCATTTGGGGCTTGAAAGGGATCTAACAGTTACTGCGGGCCAAAATATTGGGTTGTTTTACACACATTTAACTTTCTTATTAGAACTTTCATCTCACATGTTAGCCAATTTAAAGATGAAGAAAACAAACCTCAGAAATTTTAAGTAACTTGCACAGGAGGACGAGTGTAGTGGTAGGACTGTTATGTAAAACCAGCTCTGCTGTGAGTTGCAAGTCCATTCTGCCTCTGTAGCTACTTCTCTCTATCTAGGCATACATATATTACAGCCTGAACCCTCTGACTCACCCATATGTTAACATCTTTGTGATAACAGTGATATAATCATAAAGTGATATAGCTGGAAGGAGCTTTTAAGATTATTCAACTTGTTCCTCCTCTTTTGCAGGTGGGAAAACTAAGGCTTAAAAATGTCACAGAATTGTTCTAAGACATTTTAATAGCAGAGGCAGACCCAGGAGGCAGGCCAATCAATAAAAGCTCTATGTATAGCAAAAATGTCTATCAATGATCATTTTCTTGATGGGTATAAACAAATAATTTAAGGTAAAAGTTAAGTCAGTAATATCTATATGCTATGCCTCGTGAGGTAACTTTTACTCCAAGATTAGTTCACATACTGTATACAGATGTGATTTCCATCCTCTCCTTCCGGGGTCTGACATTTGGTCCACCAGATTTATACTCTTTGTCCTCATAGCAAACACAGAGATAATGTATCCAAAAGATCACTGGCAACTGTTACTTAGAAAGGGAGAAAATATATTCTTTTAGATATTTAACTTTGTTCTATTCTTGAGCTTACTTTCTCAGTGACTTGGGTAAAACATACAAAGAACCTGGCCTTAAGGGCTTGAGGCAAAAGGACAACTCAAAAGGGGACTTGGTGGGTAGTTGAGGGTTAAGTAGTGTGTTGAATCATGGAGAATCTTCCAGGGAAGGTTCAATGAAGATAGAGCTCTAGGTACCTACAAGGGGTTGGCAGACATTGTAGGGGAGGAAGAAATTTTTATCTACCCTTCTAGGTTCTTCTGGGTGATCTAAGAATTAAACTGACATAAGACAGATTAAAAGGAGAAAAATCAAAGTTTAATAACTTGTACACATTGAAGAAACGCAGGAAAACTGAGTAACTCACCAAAATGGCTGAAGTCACCACCTTAAATACTACCTTTAGTTAAAGACAAAAAAGGATGTTAGGGGTAGTGGTTTGGGACTTCAAAGGGGAGGAAGGCAATTCACATGGAGTTGGAAAAGCAAGTGTTTGGTAAACAGATGTTTGCCACGCCATGGAAAGACAATGGAACACAGAGAGGACTCAGATGTCTAGGCCCTGCTGAGTCTCCCCCACCACACTTGGCCCACATTCTTTGCGGATGTCTCTGGTGATAGCTCTATTCCTGTTACAGGCCATTTATCTAAATTCTTTTAGGCAGTTAAAGGGGGGAGGGTAACAAGAAAAACTTTGTGTCTTTCATTTCTTAAAAATAATCAACCCAAAATAATCCTCATGTTAAGAGGCACATTTTGGGGTGGCAATTTTTGTTTCCCCTTCAACGTCAAGAAACTGCAGGCAGTTGCTAGGTCATCGGGAGGAACGCCAGCTGGAAAGATATGGTTGGTAGCGGGATGAAGAGAGAAGAGGTTGTTGCATGAAGGGTGCTGCAGAGAGATTCATTGTGCTTTACATTTCCACCTGGCAGACACTGTCAGGATGAAGTATTACCGATATTTACATCTGTATGGCTTAATAAGGAACAGACGGTATGGAGGGATAGTGGGGGATGCTACCATTCCATAATTGCTAGGCACAGACAATATGTGACAATGCAGTTGGAGAGCCTGACAGTTTTCTCAGGATGTAGGCAGTTGTAATCCCTTGAGGAAGCACAGCAGCATACAGGGCCCTGACATTTGTACACAAAGATCACGGCTTGCAAAACTCCAGGGAGTGTTTTTTCATAAAGACCAGGAATTATGCAACTCTGACCTCCCTGGGAGTTGACATACAAAGGAGAGCACAGTGTCAGTGTGATTTATAAGCCACCTACATTATTCTGGAATCACAGGAAGAAAACAAGCTGAATAAATATCGTGTGGATTTTTAAAAACTCTACCGTTATAAAAATATAAACAATATAATTGACTATTACATTTAATGATGTTATGCTTCAGTCACTATAACAAGTATTAGTAGAAGGAACATGTGTATTCAGTATTACTAATACAAATTATACAAATTACATTCTATACACAGTAGAAATTTAAGTATAAATACAGGCTCCAGTACGTCTGAAAATAGGAAAACAGACAAAAAACTATAATGAGAAGCTTAAGGGTGAGGGGCACTATTAAGAGAAATAAACAGAATTTCCTACATCATTTTGTGTTCCTAGTAAGTAACTTAGGCTCCAAGCAATTGGAAGGCAATATTGCTAAAAATAAATTTATTGTTTTTATTACATGTTTTATGGGAAAAACTGAAAGTTTTTCAATCTAGTTAAAAATCATATAGCTTTTGACCATAATCATATTTAGTGTATTCTATGTAATAATCTTTCCTTTTTTAAATCTTAATTCTATTCTACTAAATATTTTAGGCCAAATAGCTGCAATGATTCCATTTGCTTTGATTTTTGAAAACATTTCTCAATTTCAACATCACTTATGCTGAATTTGAATGTTCTTTTAAAAACCCAAATGGAAATGAAAAATATTCTTCACATACTTTGTTAAAATTATTCAACTGCAAAAATTTTATTAGCTTCTATATTTACTTTGCTTTGATATTTACATAACATCTAACAACACAGGATGCAATATTTTATACTTTGGGATCACAAAATGTGTATCGTTAGAGGACTGTAGATCAGTTCTCAAGAAATCTTAATGTTCACACAAATCATCTGTGGATCTTGTTAAAATGCAGAATCTAATTGAGTCAGTGTAGATGGTACCTCAATTCTGATGCTGATCTTTGGACAATTATTTGAGTTGGAAGATTTAGAGAATTATGAAGTAGTTATAACTTAAGCTTTCTCTGTGAAGCATATGTGAGATCAATATTTCTGTAGGCCAATGATTTGAGGTGAAAAATTTAGTTTCAATTTTTTCTAAATTGCTTTAGCCAAGTCACAGATGGGAGACTGTGAAGAAGTCATTTCTATGTTATAAATGTTTTAAAATTAGATCCTCCTCACTGTGCCCATCACTTAAAGAAAATCTGATCTTTTGTAGGATACCAGCTCAATAAACTATATCATCATTACCCAAATTTTATAACTGAAAAATAATGTATACATGTTGTCCCGAGATCATTAAAACATAACTTACATTTAGTTTGCTTTTGCCCCATCTTTCTTCTTTTAGTGAGGATGAGATGTCAAAATTTAATATTACCACATCAGATTCAGAAAATGTATATGCTCCTGGCATAGCAAAGAACACAGTCAAAAGGGAGAGCAATTCATTTTGACAATGAGAGAAAAAGTGTAGAAAAATCTATCTTTAAATATTTTTTTCTGTGAAATATAAAAAGAGAACAACGACAAACCATAAATGTGCAGTTAGATATTAAAAAAACATTCCTATAAAATAAACATCCATGTAATGACAGCCATTGCCAAGAAAGAAAACATTTCCAGAACCCCCAGTAGACCCTGCCTGCAACTTCCCAACCTGAACCCTCTCATCCTCCAAAGGGTGACATCAACCTGATATATATGGAATTTGATTTCTTAATTTTCTTTTCAGTTTTAACACTCACGTATACATTTCTTAACAATATTGCTCACTTTATCTGTTATAAACAGCATATACATGATTCATTCATTTGATGTCTTTTGGTCTGACAGCTTTCCTTTAGTAATATGGTTCTAAGATTTATCAAAGATTTTACTAGTAGCTCTATTGCATTAATGTTTGTGATATTCTGTACAATTCTCGTGAGTATATAATCCCAATTTACTTATTGGTTGCTGAATATTTGCGTTATCAAATTGTTGCTATTGCAAGCAATATCACAATAAATATTTTTCAACATGTGTCCTAGTATGGGTGTGTGTGTGGTGGCACATATATATATAACCCTAGGCATAGAATCTCTGGGTTATAATGAACATATTTCTTCAACCTAATAAAATAAATACAGAATGTTTGCCAAAGTAGCCATTCGAGTTTACATTCTCAGCAACAGTATAAGAGAGTTTTTAACTATTGTTAGACTTTTGAATGTTTTACTAATTTTAGTCGTATCTCATTGTAATTTTAATTTGCATTTCCCTAAATACTATTGAGTTGCCAACCTTTTCATATGTTCATTGACTTCTTAGATTTCCTTTACTTTGAAGTGAGTTCAAGATATTGCTCATATTATTTTCTCTTGGGCTATCCATTTTTTTCTTATTTATTTGTAGGAGTTCTTTATATATTTTGAAAGTGAGTGCTTTTTCAGTAAAAATAATTTTTTCTCAACCCTTCTACAGTGCTGTTTTTATTATGAAGCAAATTCCCACATATGCATAGGGTTTTTTTCCAACTCTTTATTCTGTTCCATTGGTCTTTTTGTTAATTCATGCATCAAATTTTAATAAATCTGGTTATAAGGTGGACCTATTTCTTCAAATTTGTGTTTCTTTATCAAGTTTATCTTGGTTTTTCTTAGTTATTTTTATTTCTATATAAATTTTAAAATCAGTTTGAAAATTTCTACAAAAAATCCTGCTGATATTTTGACTTGGATACCTTTGAAATCTATAGATAAATTTTAGGAGAAATATCATCACTGCAATATTAAGTTACTGAGTCTTCTTATTCATGGATATGATATTTGCCATTTGTCTCCACATATTTTAGCTTTATTAGATAGATATACGATAGATAGATAGATAGATAGATAGATAGATAGATAGATAGATAGATAGATAGATGATAGATAGATAGATTTTTCAAGATATATTTGAAGGAGAAAATAATGTTGAAAAAATATCTCAACTTGATAATAATATTTATTGAGACTGATATATTGATGTAAGAATATGTTTTACCTCTTATTAGATTAAATTAGTTCTTTTACTTCTTACTTGGAACACATGTATATCAAATATGGATATAGAATTTTATCATTTCCTACATCTATTAGATAATTGTGCAATTTTAATCTATGAATCTGTATATGTATCGGTGATTACGCTGACATTATTCTAAAGTAAATTCAAACTTGCATCCCTGGTATAAATTCAACTTGGTCAATTATCTTTAGTCAATAACATTCTTTTCTAGATTGTCTCTTATCTATAGTGTTGAATTCAGTTTCTTAATAATTTCTCTGGAACTTTTGTTTTTGAGTGGCACTAAAATTGTCCTTTCTTATATCATACTAGTTGAGTATCACTGTGAAGAATGAGCTAGCCTCTCTAACCTAGCCTAGGCAGAAAGTAGAACCTGAGGCAAATGTTTGAATGCAAGTATTTTATAGGGGAATGTGATGCGGGAGCAGAAGTGAAGGCCATGTTGAGCCAAGCATGGAAAAACTGAGCCAATGTTAAAAAGAAGCATTTTAGTGCCAAGATGGCTTCTGCCAGGAATCGGTTGTTGAAGTAGACAGGGCTCTCTGGGAATCTCTAAGAAATTTTCCAGAGAAATGTCTATCCATTAGTAGAAAGGTGACAATGTTGTTCATTTGATTCTTTAATTAGGCAGCTAAAAAGTCCTTCAGCCCCAAATTAGAACCTTTTCTCCTGAAGTCTGACATTTAGCTCTGTCATATTTCTCAGACCTGCTGCAGAGTAGAACAGTGACAGGGGACCCATAAGCTGTTAGTGAGCTGCCTCTGTGGTTCTTCCTTCAATTAAATAGTCTCCATCATGTCTGGTGCTTTCTGGCTATGCACCCTTGTTTGCATGGCCACATCTATATCAAGAAGTTGGAAAAACAAGAGCAAGATAAATCTCATGAAATTGAAAGAAAAAAACCAATAAGAACAAAAGCAAGAAAGAGAAGGAATTAAAAGAACAATAGACGAAATTACCCAATAGAGAGCATCAGCAAAGACAAAATATTTTTTGTCAATTTTAGCACTTATAAACCATTGTCAAGACTTGACAGAACAAGGCATTTTCTACCCCAGGTTAACTGCCTGATATAATATTTACACATTTTAAAAGACATTAATACAATAGAAGCATGAGTAACTAGAAAAAGGTAAAGAAACCTTGTTTTGGGGGGAACAGAAAAATTAGGTTCATTGCATGACCAAAATAGTGATGGCCATTTCTGTAATATTTCCATAATAATTGGTTTAAATTTTATAACAAAATTTTTGTTTCTAATTGTCAGCCTTTTCTTCTCTAAGTTTCATTTATTTTCTGAAGTAATAGCCTAATTCTTTGGCTTTTAGCACCATCATTATTTCTTTTGTCAAAAGGACACATTCTGTTCTACTGTTAAGTTCTTAGCACCCAGATATCTGTAAGGTCAGTTCAGAGGTGTTTCAGACACTCTCCCCAATTCTTATGCTTGAAGTATTACGAGTATTGAAGAAGTGTTAAGATGAAATGAAAATATTAATTAACTTGAGAAGAAAAATTATTGTTTGTTGGAAAAAAGTGTGTATACATAAGTGAGGTTTGTCTTCTCATTTATCTTAGTTAAAATTTCTCCTAATTTCACTTGATGTTTACATTTTGGAAAGGGGAAAACAAATCACCATATACGTTATGCATTGGCAATCTTCTGTATTTTTTTTCTTTAAAGAGATATAATTACAAGATTTATGTACACATTTCTATTTTTTTAATTTCTTTGAAGTTTTTAGTAATAAGCTTTTAGTTATCCTAAAAGAAAAAAGGCTGCCATTTTACACATTGGCTTATTAAACTATTTTATCTCTTTTACCTCAAAAAAGAAAATTTAATGATGATTTGATATTTTCATTGCTCCCTGCACATTTTTATTGAACTATTCATAACAATGAAAATTATGAATTTTTTTCCTGAAGTGACAATAATTTAGAATCCATTAGTATGTTGGTCATTTATATATTATCTACCATGTGAATTGTTTAGCGTTTTTTTTAGTACACTATTATATATTATCATTTTGTCCAGTTACCACTTTTAGGTTGATACTTGAAAGATCTCTATTCTGACTACCATGATAATGAAAAATTTTTATTCCTTATATTTTCACAATGCATAAATACTGAATATTCAAAATTATTGATTCTAGTGTTTATTTCCATAAATCACCTAGAAAAGTTAATTATATGTTCTTTCAATTGAATACTTTTCTTTTCCTTTAAAATTGAAATTTTTTAAATATTAAGATGACAAGTCATTTGAGTTATAACAAAATTAATTCATTTGATCCCAATCCAAATTTCATACAATAATTTTCACAATATAATCTGAATCCTTTTTAACAAAGCTTTGAAAAGTCTGACACTTTAAGCAAACGTAAACATAAGTTTATAAAAAAGTAATTTTAATATTAAGATATGTTTCTTTATTTAAGAGTTAGGAAACCAAGTTTAAAGAAAAAAATAAACTTATAATGCAGAATTATGTCCAGAATATGTTAGAAAGAACCTCAAATTTAATTAAAATATTTTTTAAGAATTTATGTAAATAAATGAATTTTACTTTCAATGCAAACTAATGATGCTTCTTTATTATTTCTTTGAAAGAGTCAATTTTTTATTTAAATTATTTCTATTTTTGAAGCAATGCTAAATTCGATGTCATCAAAACAGTAATTTTTACTTAATATGTAAATAAATTTAAATAAATGTAAATTAAACTGATGAAGTGGTCTATAATTTTGCATAACCTAACTTAAACATGATATTTATCTGTTTAATAAAAATCAGCCGATAACATTGGTTTTCAGAATTTTATCCTACTCTAAGGTGATGTAAAAGCATTCTGATTACCTGTTTAGGGATAAATTACACAAATAGGTATATTGATAGTGGCATGCTCTATAACTTTGGAACATTTTGGAATAAAATGTAGGCATATGCCTTTTCTATTTGATTGTGTATGACCAGGCATTCGTTTTTGATTGTCTGGGGCATGGCTTAGAAGTCTGCAGTTTAGAAAAATATGTCCATAAAATTCAGAGCTAGAGACTGATGATCTGAGAAATTGAGAAATGTTGTTCTATTTTTTAAAGTATATTTCCATCTAGATTTCATTGATCACTTGCAGAGGATAGATATTAAAAGAGCCATTGTGCAGATTAAAAACAAAAGAAAAGTAATATTTAATGTTAAATATCTCTCATTAACTGTTCAATAATAAAACATCTAGGCACTTATTTTTCAAAGTTGTCTATCTATAAATTAATGTTGTCATTACACTTGATAGTGATACAGAAATTATAAATGTCATCAAGGTCAAGAATGTCACCTATAAACAAAATTGACAGTTTGCATTATGTACAACAAATACAAAAGCTAAAGAGAATATTTTCTTGATCTTTTTTTCTCAAATCAAACTTCTATGTGAGTGCATATTAACAGTTTCATAAAGATTCTTAAAATAATAAATAATTATTAAATCCTGTCAATTGGAAAGTAAATTTTTTAACTGAAAGAAAGACGTAAAAAATAAAGAGGAAACACCATCAATAAATTTTCCCAATTTACAATTTTAGCAATTAAACATAATTTGATGAAATAAAGAGAGCAATTCAGCTATTTAAAAATAACTCTATTTTTAAATGCACACTGCATTCTATACACTGGTTTTGATGTAAATTTAGACCTATATCAAACCCCTACTTCATGCAGAATTCTAAACATTAATTAAACACAATTTCAAATATTCCCAATACATATTAAGCATAAAAATTAAACACGTACTGATAAAATATATTTCTACTACCTTAAAAGCTAACTTAATTGAGAGTAAATTTTGAAGAGTTTTGGTTAAGTGAAATATATTAAAAATAACTTAACTGAAGAAAACCAGATGCCATGTATTGTGACATACCAATATAGGCATTTTAAGGATAGCTAGTAGTGATGGCTATGAACCCATTGACTCATATCAATGTTTTCTTTTATAATCATATTTAGATATAATAATTACTTATTAAAATTTTTTAGGAATACCAGATAATGGCTCAGTTATTTTTACATACATTATTTTCATCTTTATCGTGTATAGTGTGTATTATCACTCTGACATTGGAGGGATGTTTTGGTGTGTCCAGCGTCACCCAATTCATAAGTAGAAAGGCTGAGATTCAAACAGGGGTTATCCAAGTGCAACTTCAATGTTTTTTATTGCAGTATTGGTCAAATTGTTCCTTTATTTTTACTGACTCTATCACGAATAGCCCAGAAACAACTGGAAATTTTCAGTCAAATGAATGCAAGTCAAATTATCTGTTCTCTGCTTTATCCCCCCAATCTTCCATGTGCAATTTCAATGCTATCTTATTCGTATCCATTGCGTTAGAACATCTGTATTGCCTTTCTTCACAAATTCATGTGCATCCTGTTTAAAATTGTTCCTTGAGGGAAACATTTATTTCTCCTGTGAGCTCACTTATCAAATTCTTCACTTTGTCCATTTTCTTCTTCTCTCTTCTGACACTGAAGTTTTTTGAAAGCTCTGATATTTCTGTTTTATGATATATGAGAAGACTGGGTGTAATATGTATATTTGGGGAGAGCATCACTGAAAGTCTAAACAATCTGTTTTTTCATGGCTAAGGTTTATGTGCTTTTGGAATGCAGTGGTCAATGATTTTAGTAAAAAAAAATGTAATTATGGTTACAAAAGTTGTGGTTTCATTCAAACTCTAGGACATTTAGAAGCAATTATAAAAAATACTACAGGTTTCAGTTATCTCAATTACTTTCAGCCACTCTTGCAGTTACAGTTTAGCTCTTTTGCCTTGTGTATGAACATATAGCCTTTCAAGTACATTTGTCAATTCATCATAGTGAAATAACAAATATGTAATATAATCTGAAACCATGTTGCATAAAATCAGGTAAATATTAAGTAAATGAAAAACTAAAAAGATTGCAGGCCTATGTTATATCTAAGACTGTACCTTGTTGATTAAAATAAACACATTTATGGGTGCAATGAGGGGCAAAATAATAAACTAACAATCTCCTATTTTTGTTGTTAATTCTGATACTGCTATTCATATAAATGTGTAAAGGAAAACAAATTTTGGAGTAGGTACAAAAATACAATGCCTTTTCAGTAAATATGGATATTCTAGCTAATTAAATAAAAAGATGAAAATAGCACATTTCACATTAATGAGCACTAGAGGAATATTTAATATTTTTGGTTACTCTTATAGTGTAAACATATACACATGCATACTAACCCAAATATGTGCCATAAAACTATCAAGCAATATGAAATAACTTCCAATCTGTCACAGAAAACTAGTTAATGTGAGGATGCTTTGAAATATTCCCCATGAATCTTTTAGGTTATTTTCCCTTAAAATTTGTTTTTCAATGAATGAGACTTATATCAGTGGTAGTGATTTTTATAAAAATAAAATGTGTATGTTAACTATTTATGCACAGTGTCCACAAAATTTGGCTTGCTTATCTTAAAGTCAATCTTTATTTCTCAAAATGATATAAAAGTTTATTGGAGAATAGAGCAAATCAAAACCAAGATTCTTTGATGCCATTATGTACAGTCTAAACCTTAGTCATTGGACTTCCTCCAAACCTACACAGGTTTCCAAGAATGCCACTCGTACAGGCAGGGATGCTTTCCTGGGTGTACAACCTGTACAGTCACGTAAGACCCTGTACTCAGAAGTGTATCATGATTGATTTAAATCTCTGGTGTTATCATCACAAAATTCTTAATAATTTTTGAACAATTGGTTCTGCATTTTCAATTTTCACTGAATCTCACAAATTTTGTAGCTGGTCCTGCTCACGGGTGCCAGAAGGAGGGAGAGATTGTAACTTGTGCTTCAGGATAAACTTAGAGACTCCTTGACTATAGCTGTATACCCTCAGACAATCAAGCTAAAAGTTTTTATTCTTCACCCCCAACCCTTAACCTGCAATATCAGAAATTTCAATATTATTCTCAATTATTAAAAGGCCAAAGGGTCTATCATATTGAATTTTTTAAAAATTATTTTCTTATATCTTGCTGCTTTAAAATGGCATCCAAATACTAAAAGTAAAATGATTTGTAAAATTAAACAGACAAGACACTACCAAAGTGAAGCCAGTTATGGCAATAATAATATTAGGTAAAAAACACTAAGGTAATAAACATTAAGTGGACAAAAGAGAGACATTTTAGCTGTAACAATTTTGAATTAATTTGGATGCAATTAAAAATGTTTTTCAATCTTATGATGTGAATATTGACAAATATTTTAAGAATAACTTAGTAATTCCATTAGATTGGGGGATTAATACAATTCATCTGGAAACTGACACATCAAGGAAAAAAAATAATTTCAAGGATTTGGAAGATTTGATGAAAACTATTTAGTAAACCCAGTCTAATGTATATATAGTAGTCTATGCTCGAAAGAGAAAGAATATAAATTATTTTCATGACTGTACAAAAAAATGTGTAGTGTACATAGCCAAAAAGAAGTTCTTAATGTGACGTAATTGATATTATATTATAAGTCCTATTCAGATAACAAAACATTGAAATTAAAATCCTAGAGTAATCACCATTAAAGCACTAGAATAATAATTGCTGCAGGTAAGATCCATTGATGATGCTCAAATTAGTGAGCAAAACATTTAGGAAGAAATGGGACATTGGCAAAACCTTAAAGTATCTCCCCCCAGATTTAGAAACTACAGTAATGATAACATATGAATATAAATTATTTCATAATCCTCTCTTCAGGGGAGGAGCTCAACCTCCTCCCCTTGAGTTCGCCTGGATTTAGCTACCCCATTCTGACAAATAGAGAATGAAAAGGGAAAAATATTAACTTTAGAGGGGAGAAACCTTATAAACACCACTAGAATTAAGTGATCAAGAGTAACATTACTTGTGATAAATCACGTCGATATCATGCACTTCCTGATATGATGTGATGAGAAGGGGAGTAGGAAAAGTCCCTTATATGAATAGATGAATGAAATGATTAATTAATATATACATACATGCATACAATCTCCAATGACCTATCATGAAACATACACTATTAGAGATCAATTTCATTGAATCTGTGAACCAACTTCTCAAAGGTGTTTTATATAATTAAAAGGAATAATCAAAAATGTAATAAATGACAATATTTCTAAGGAAACTTATTATTGAAGTAAAATATATACATAGTTTATATAATACATAAGTTGTATTTAATACATACAAATATATAATATAAACGAAAGATATGTCATAAGTGTACACAGCCCAGTGAAGTTTCATAGCATGAACACAGCCATGTTACCACCATCCATATCCAGAAATAGATTGTTAACAAAATCCCAGAAGCCACCTTCATAATCACAGTCATTGCCCACCAAGGATGAATTTCATGTTACTGTAACATATGGGTAACTTCAAATGATCTTAATTCATAGGTGAATTTTGTTGTTTTCATTGACCAAAGATTTTGTTTTATAAATCTAACTCTACTTCACCCCTTATTTGATTATTGATAGATTCGAAAGTAACCTGTTCTTAATAATACATGCAATACTTGATATGAATGTTAATCTAGATGTGATTCTAACCCAGACTTTCTGTGGAGGTCAGACCTATCATGGTGCTAACTGAGACTGGTTGCCTCAGAGCTTTACAACTTATATTGCATTGCCAGGACTATTCATCTGTTTTAAAAATTGTAGTGATTTCAAAAATTATTTACAAGATTTGACCCCAAATATATAATTTCAAATTTAAGAAGTCATCATAATTTCACCTTCTGCCCAGAAATCATGTTTACCAGTTTGGACATCCCCAAACTAAGAGTCAGGGTGTTACAGCTTTCGATTAAAGATGATGGACAATCACTGAAATGTGTTAAGCATAATAGTGACAACTTCAACATCACTTGCGATGAAAATAGACCATTCTACAACATTCTGAAGTTCAGGAAAGTTTGATTAAACTTGGAATTAAACATGGAGAAATGATGGGATTTTTCTGCAGCAGAATCTGCTCAGGATGATTTTGCTCTTCATTTCAGGTACTTTTTAAAAATGAGATAGTTTTTGGTATATCCACACTGTTACAAAATCATTATTACTGTCTAATATGGGAACATTTTTGTTACCTCCGAGGAAACACCATACACATTAGTATTCACTCCTCATTTAATTCCTTTCCATTTAAAGTAATTACTGACAAGGAAGGACTTCTGCGGGTTGGCTACTTGTTTTCTATATGTCATGTCTTTTTCCCCTCTATTCCTCCATTTCTGCCTTCTTTGGTGGTAAATAGATCCTTCATAGTGTACCATTTTAATCCTTTTGTCATTTCTATTACTATACTATTTTTTTGAGTTATATTTTCTGAGTGATTGCTCTGGGGATTATAAGTAATATATTATTTTATAACAATCTAGTTCAGATTAATACCAACTTAATTTCAGTAGTGTATGAAAATTTCCCTCCTATATATCTTTCTTCTCTACTGCCCCCTTTGTGCTAGTATCATCATAGAAATTACGGGTTTATACTTACACATCTGTGAAGACAGGTTTATATTATTGCTTCATATAAGTTGCATTTTAAATTAGATAGGAGGAAAAATGCATTTATACTGCCTCTTATATTTATACTTCTTTTGCTGGTGCCCTTCATTTCTTTATGTTGATTTGAATTACAGTCTAGCGTCCTTTCATTTATACCTTAAGGATTCTTGATACAGGGCAGTTTTGCTAGCAAAGATTTCTCTCAGTTTTTTTCTATCAGAGAATATCTTCATTTCTCCTTCCTTTTTGAAGAATAGTTGTTGAATATAGAATTCTTGGTGGCCAGTCTTCGTCTTTCAGCACTTTGAGTATGTCATCCTACTGCCTTCTGGCCTCCACGGTTTCTGATGAAAAGTGGCTGTTAATCCCATTGAGGATCCCTTTTACACACATTGAGTTGCTTCTCTCTTGCTGCTTTCAAGATACTTTCTTTGTTTAGGCTTTCTATGGTTTGACCGATGTGTCTAGCTGTGACTCTCTTTTGAGTGGAGTTTTGTTGAGCTTCTTCAATGTGTAGACAAAGGTTGTTCAACAAATTTGGTTAGTCTTCTGCTATCATTTCTTTAAATATTCTTTCTGCCCCTTTCTCTCTCCTTTCCTTCTTTACTCCCATTATGTGAATGTTGGTATGCTTCATGGTATCCCACAGGTCTCCGACTTTGTTCATTTTTATTCATTCTTTTTCCTTTCTGTTCTTCACAATAGATAATTTTGATTTTTTTTGTCTATTCAAATCTGTGTAAAGTGCCTCTGTTGAATTTTTCATTTCAGTTATTGTATTTTTACGTCCAGAATTTCTTTTTGGTTCTTTTTGTAATTACTCTCTCTATACTGCTATTCTATATTTGGTAAGACACATTTCTCTGTACTTTCCTTTAGTTTTTTAGACATATTTTCTTTCAGTGCTTTGAATATATTTAAAGTAAGCAATTTGAAGTCTTGTTCTAGGAAGTCCAAAATCTGGGCTTCCTCGGGACAGTTTCTACTGATTTTCCCCCCTGTATATAGGCCATACTTTCTTGTTTTTTGGTATATCATAACTTTTTTTGTCAAAAGTTACTTAACATAAGCCTCAGGTTGCTCATATATATAAAATGGGGATAAAAATACTGTATCTCATAGGATTGTTGTAGGTTTTAAGCAAGATGAGATATATCAAGTACTTAATACACTATTCCACCCGTTGTAAGCATTCAGAAGTGCTAGTCATTATAATTATTATCAGTCATACTGTTATTACTGATCCCCTACATAATTTCCATATTGCGATTTTGAACCAATACTTGTCAAATCAGTATCCACTTTTTTACACATTTCTAAATTTGAAATTCAGGAAAAAGTAAGGAGAAAGGGAAAAATAAAGATATTCTATTTTATTAAATTATGGCATTAAGTACTCACTTATAACTTTAATACAACATTTTCCCAAATCTTCATGTTATAAAGTTATAGATGAGAAATTGATAAGAGAACACAGCTATACTTAGGTCATGGCCTGTTAGTTTACTCCTTCTTTCCCATTGACATTTTTATGCACTGTGACAAATTTATCTGTCTTTTTATAATAACATTGGAGAATGAGACATACAGATTTTGATAGGAATGTGTCAATGTTAGAAGTTTATTATGTATTGTTGTTTTCTGCTTACTACTCTCCTCAACAAAATTCCACATTTTTGGGACTATCTACAATAACAATTCTGAGCAATAAACTTTCACTATATAATTATAAGAGTTTTATTATTATCACTTGCTTTTAACGAGAATGGCATCATACTTTCTAACAATAAATAATGACAATCCCTTTATGTTTCTAGCTATATATCTAATTCTTTTTAATTGCTAATGATTCTTTTCTTTTATAGATAAAACAAAATTTATTTCTGAAACTAAAACATTGCTGCAACAAAGTTCCTTATGCATATTTCCCTGTATTCCCCTCTATTACTAAAAAGTAGATAACAAATAGTGAAACATATGGAGCAAGGAATTAATTAATTTAAAGTGCCCTTTTTCTGATTACTCTATTGAGAGGTAAAATGACTCTCCTTCACCAACAATAAATATGAAAGACTTTTATATTCACTAGCATTGCTGTGAGAACCATCTTAAGATAAGGGGATTATTTTTTAATTTCTTGTCTCCCTGTGACTTTGAATCCCACCTCAAATGCATCATTGTTACTGGGAATTTCTTTTCTGTGAACTGTCTATTAACATTTGGCCAGTATTTGTATTGAGTTGTCTTATTTTTAATTAAATTGCGTAAGCTCAGTGCTTATTATAAATTTTGAATATTTCATCAGCTGTGTTGTAACCTTCCATCCTCCAATGAGGCTTTTGTTTGTTGTTCCTTTGAATGTGTATTTATTTGTTTTTTGCTCTTTAAATTTTTAT
This sequence comes from Tapirus indicus, assembly GCA_031878705.1. NCBI lineage: Eukaryota > Metazoa > Chordata > Mammalia > Perissodactyla > Tapiridae > Tapirus > Tapirus indicus. The sequence goes on along the minus strand of CM062919.1, from coordinate 132,230,295 downwards.
TTTCATACAACAAAATATATCTACATTTTCATTTTTGACTTTTGATATTCATGCCTTTCTTTAGGAAATATTTCTTACTCTAAATTTATAAAAATACACTTTTACAGTTAAAGTTATGGTTTTGGTTTAATTGTTTAAGTTAAATTCTTAATCCTTCTCAAATTAGTATTTATATGTGAATTAATGTGGGAAACTACCTCTATTTTCTCCCAGATCATTTCAAAATATATCAAAATGCCACCTTTATCGTACCCGTATTTTTCATACAAATCTGTTCATTATGGTAAGTATAATATTGGGATTAAAGTGATTTTTTAGAAGACTTACTCTCTGGTAGGTGTATCCTTCCATTGTTGTCCTTATTTTAAAATATATTATTTTAGTATTTCTACTTCTACTTTCCATGAGATAAATAATTGAGAAGTAGGCAGTGGTCATCGAATGCCTATTATATGCCAGATACTTTTCTACATACTGTGGATATGTCAGTGATTAAGACCCACAATCATAATGCAAAGGAAGTTGAAGAATAGATCCGATCAGTGGCAGTAGCGCCACTTTAACTGTATCTCATAGATGCTTATAGACTTCATCGTTAACACAGTTTCATAGTAACGTTGCAATTTTATTTTTTATTTCCACTTTGAACAAGAGATTTCAATAGTAATTTTAAAAAATTTTCTGTGAAAGAGACTTTGTATTGTCATTAACATCTATTTTATTCAGAAAATGCTATTTTTTTTAACATGTTGAAGTTTCAATGTGACGTAATATATGACTAAATTTTCTGAATGCCCCATAGCACTTGAAAAGAAAGTACGTTTTCATTATTTGTTGTTTTAGGGTTTCATATACATTTAATAATTAAGTTTTTAGGTCTTCTTGTAATCTTACTAAATTTTGTCCACTTGATTACTGTAGTTCTGACAGGTATGTGAATTTTGGCTAGCCATACCCCTGATATTTTCTATTCACGTTAAGTGGTTTGTTTTTTTTTTTGAGATTATTTTGATATATTAAGTTATTGTCTCCATGTTGTGTCTCCTTATTTTCTGATATGTTCGTATTTTCTTTTGGAATGTTATTTGGTTCATTTTTGTCTTTTGAAAACATTAACTTGAAGAGGGTTCTATTGTATTTCCTACTTCCCCTGGATAAATGTGGAGGATTTGGGGGGCCTGCTGTGGACATTTATAGTAGAGCATGTACTATCATAGCTTCTGGCTTCACAGCTTGGAGACTGTCTTCAATTTGTTTGCCAGAAAGGCTCAACATGTGGCCTCAATACATAACTACCATCTCTCAAAATCAAGGCTGGTCAAGAACATTTGATAATTTCAAGATGGCATCTAAGTCCATCAGACCCCTCTGTGTTGGCTATTGGAAACTCTTCTATTATCCTGTGTGCTCCTGTATATACAATTTGGTTTCTGTAGCAGTATTCTTCCATGAGGGTGAAACTCGGGAAAGAAGCATTTGTTAGATAGTTTTGAAATTTGTTAGCCCTTATAGCCACATCCCTCTTGGTAATCTTATATCCACACAGAGTTTTCCACATTCACCTATAGTTCAGAGCCAGTAAGGAATTGTCCTAATTCCTTTATTCTCAGATCTATCTCTCTGTTTCCTCAATGGCCACAGTCCTCTCCTTTTAAGGGTATGTAGTTGATAGCAAGGTTGTGATTGCTGTATAGTAAATCTACATGTATTAATAAATTTATTTCATTTACATTCTTTTGGAAATTTTGTCTCTTTGGCATCAATAGAAAGACAAAATCTCCGAGGTAGAGTATCACCATAAAAGGTTGTGTTAGATATATAGCTGCTCTATCATACCATTTCCTTAGTGTCAAAACCAAAGTAACTATTCCAAAATAGAATAAAAAACACTGTAAATGGCCTTGGCTCTGTGAGCTCAAGCTTTCTAAACTTTGAAAAGTGCATAAATCTAAATCTATTCAATTGTATGTGGTAAAGATGTCAAAATTGGATTATAGCTATGATTTACTTTTGTCTAAAACATTTTAATGAATGCAAACGCACATAACTAAATCTACATATCCTTTAAAATAAGGGAGACACATATTTCATATGTAACAGATTCACAGTGTTGAATGACTGACTGGCATCCACAAGCCTCATTTGTCCATTATTGAATAATCTAATGGCAGTTTGAAGCCAAAGAATGACAAAAATTAACTATCAACCCAAGTTAGGGTAATTTCTATGTCTAAATGAAACGAGAATGATGATGTATGTAGGTTACAAAATGAATTGTTATGGAAGTTATTGAGAGAGTAGTCATTTTAGCTTCTGTTGAATGAGAATAAAGAAAACTGATGTTATAATTAACAGAAAAAGACAAAAATTTATTTTCAAAATTTGTAGTTAAACCAAAGAGTATAGTGTAGGTCATTTGATAATTAGCAGTATATCAAAATGTTTCATAATTATTTGTTCTTCTCTGAATAAGACTAGTAGACAATAGTTTTATCTAGATAATGGTTATAATCACAGCAAAACATGTTAATCTTGTTTTTTAGGATAAAATGCTTTGGATTAAAATCAATAGACATGCATGCCTCTTCTTCACAATAACTCTATGAAGGGACTAGTATAATTTGGGAAACTCATCTTGGCAAGAATGAATTTATTCAATTCAATCACTCAGGTAGCATCTCTGGGGGATAGAAGCCTGTGTATGGTCTCGTGAAGGATGCAAACATACGCAATTGGCCACCCATTTCCTCAATGCAAAAATAGCCAACGAATAATTTAAACATCTCAAAAATAATTAGAATGCAAGACAGTCTTTAAAACAAACAAACTAAAAAAGCAATGTTAATTCATGAGAGCGAGAAAGTGCAGAAGCAAAACAAAACAAAGCAAAACACTCTCGCTTCCATAAACTTGCATTGCTTTCATTGTTTGCTTTTTTGTGCGTGTGTGTGTGTGGAAGACTAGCCCTGAGCTAACATCTGTTGCCACTCCTCCCCTTTTTGCTGAGGAAGACTGGCCCTGCACTAACATCCGTGCCCATCTTCCTCCACTTTATATGGGACGCTGCCACGGCATGGCTGACAGGCAGTGCGTCCGCAGGCGCCCAGGATCCGATCGCGCGAACCCCGGGCTGCCAAGCGCGGACTAAACCGCCGCGCCACCGGGCAGCCCCTTGTTTGCTTGTTTTAGCAACAAACCTACAGACAAAGAAGTAAACTTCCCAAAGCATTTCAAAAGAGTTTATAGCTACTGTGATTTTAGAACCTTGCCATTTGAAGCGTGAGGCTAGGGCACTAAAGCAAATATCTTCTGAATAGTGAAAGCACATATAATTCCACAAAACTATCAGGAACATGAATCAATTTTGTGCTTGCATTATTAACTTATTATTTGAACAATGTAACCTGATTTAGATGTAAATACCATGCACATAAAAATCTCTGTCCAGGTGTCATGAACTGATACTGCTTTCAATTGGGACAGATGTCATCAGTGGAGAGGGAAAGATGGCGGATGATGCGATTATGGCAGAGGAAGATTGTCTTACCACTTGGACTGCTATCCCATAATATCATGGATTTAGTGGCTTGAATGATAGAAATTTGTTTCTCACAGTTCTGGAGACTGGGAAGTCCAAGATCAAGGTGCGGCAAGGTAAGTTTCATTCAGAAGCCTCTTCCCTTTGGTTTAGGGCGCCACCATTCCGCTGTGTGCTCTATCTCTTTGTGCCTGTGTGAAGAGAGAGAGTTCTGGTCTTTTTTACTCTGTTTTTCAGGGCACTAATCCCATCCTAGGGCCCCACCCTCATGATCTCATCTAAACCTAATTACCTTCCAAGGCCCATGTCCAAATACCATTATATTGGGATTAGGGCTTCAAGGGACGCATTTGGAGAGGACTAAACATTCAGTCCATAACAATGGTGAATAAAAACAATGGCAGGTCATTACATATTGATAATGGGAACCTGTTTAATAGGAGGAAAGGAAAGGGGAACAAGAAAAGGAAGAATTTTTAAGAAAACATTTAGGCCCACTATTTTTGATCAACATTACTCTATTAATACAAAATAGTTAGCTATGTCTAGTGATAAATTACATAAGATAAGATAGCTATTAAAAGTCTTCATTAGTGTGTATTCATATTTTTTCATTATCAAACAAAATGATATATTGACTTCAATCAATGTAATCTTTCTTCTTAATTTTGAGTCTATGATTTTAGCTAATGTTATTAAGTCTAGCAACTAGTAGACTTAAAGTTACTAACACTGACTGATAATTGCTAAATTTGTCAGTAGATGGTTGTAAGTTTATGTCCCAGCTGCCATTAGCTACTAAACAGCTCGCAGTCAGAATTTTTCTGTTTCTTTCCAGACGGTAGCCAAAGATGAAATAAACTGTAAGGTATCTGTAAATAAAACATATTTATTGCTAACATAAGCACACTGAAGTCAAAATTAAACCTAATAAATTATTTTAAAAAGAAAAAAATTAGTTGTGAAAACAAGAGTCCATTGAAATTGTATGTTTTCCATTATCTTAACATTTTTCTTTGTCTTAAGGATCATCAGTAAATGTCTTTTTTTTTACCATATAGCATCATGATATCAAGGGTCTTTTTAAAAACAATATTCAGATAAAGTTTATCATGATGCTTTAGAGATCTAAATTCAGGAGGATTTACATAGATGAAAATTATCTATGCCCCTAAAAGACAAACATTTAATAAGGATATAAAAGGGTTATTAAAATATGTAATTGTAATGAGAATTTTCATTTAAGGGCAATTTATAAGATGTTAGCCCTTTATGTTTCCCTGTGTTAAAATTATCAAATAACTCTGATAATATTAAAATGTAGCTGCATCAAGAGTTTTCAATACTTAAGCTAGAATGATAACACCTCAGATTGTAGCAATGGACATGACACAGCCAGAGAAGTGTAAAATGAGAGGGATTCTAAACATTTTTTGCTGATTTTCTAAATTATATAACTGTGATTTGATTGGTCTTGAATTTAAAACTGTGAAGAGTATATCAGCTTATATGCACAGATAGATATGGGGGTGTGTGTGTGTGTGACATACATAAACACACATACATCCACACACACTAACAGGAGCATGAGACCTCAGAATAGGGATCAGGACATTTACTTACTCATAGAGGAGCTTTCATGACTCTCTATGCCCCAGTTCCTGAACTCGTCACACAGTGAAGGCCAGCTGTACCCAGAGGATACAATAGGATTTGAATGACAGGAGGACACCAAAATTTTGGATTTCAGAGATTATATAAGACAGCTGGCAAAGCAGCCCATCCCGTCTTTCTTAGAGAAAGAGCAACCTTTTCTCTGAAATGTAAATGAATCCTGTCTGAGGGGAGGAGAAGTTTTCTAGGTTGGCAATCCCTGGGATCCAAACAAATGGCCTAAGAGATGTTTCTAAATCTTTCCAAGGGTCTCTAATTTGTAGAGTGTCTATTCAATTATCCTTTAACTCAGGTTGCCATAAATTTTTGTCCAGAAAGCCCTGACCATGCAGAATTGTGAAAATATTCAGAGAGCATTGTTTCCCAACAGTTCCACCCTTCAATTCTGTGTGGCCTGGCTTCTGGCAACTTTTTCATCTATGTACCACTGAACTGGCCATTCTGATTAATCTGAATGACAGGGCTTGGACCAAATCCAGTCAGTTTGTCTTACACAGCACTTAGTGAAGACCATTATCAGCAGGAGTAAGAGCAACAGGATGAGACTAACCCGCAGTACTGATTTCAGTTAGATCCCAGGTCCAGAATTTTGCCAGCTGAATAAATCCCATAAGCCATTAAGGCCTATCTTAGAAAGTTGGGTAGCTTGCTCCTTAAATTTCTTTATGGACCTTTTCACTGGCCCAAGGCATTAATTCAGATTTAACACCTGCTATTGCACAGATGCCACCTTGGCTATAAGGAGAAAGCCTAGGGCAATGACAAATTTTGAACTAACTTTTTAAATTGAATGACTCTTTTGTGGGTAAAATTGTCTGCATAGTATTCATAAATAACAGATCAGTTATACCTCCAGGAAACTCCTAAAGTAACTGAGTATCCTCATTTTGAAGAGATCTCTCCTGCCATCTGACGGCTACGTGGTTTACCAGCGGTGATTCCTCAAACGTGTAAATATCTCTTATGACCCCTCCTGTGTGCAAATCACATGTTTTTGTGAGTGAGAGGCAAATCAACGCATGCATTTCACACAAGAAGTGCAATCCTGAAGCAGACCTGGTAACCCTGGAAAGAATTATTGAGGCCTCCCAATGCGATACACTCCAGTCAGAAGTCACAAGTTGCCAGGGACATCACATGGTGCCACCCCCTGGGCTTCTTGTGGGACTTACCAGCTGGTCAACCTTAGGTACCCCAGTTCAGTCTGAATAACAGAGTCTACTCTTTGGTTTCAGAGGGACTGCTTGAGGGTAGTCAATTCAATCTGTCTTGTTTTTCTGTGACACCCATTCATACGCCCCACAGAATGACTGATAATGGGGGAGAAGGCAACATCAGAGGTATTTTGCATGTAAAGCATAGGAGCTGGGGTAGTCCCCTTCCGTCTCTTGGTCAGTGCTCTCCAGTGAGAAATACCAGACTCAGACTTTAACATATTTGCAACCATTTGTGAGAGCAACACCAGGGTATTTCTCTTCCAGAGGAAAGCTCTAAGGGCAGTTCTGAAAAACAATGATCATTACTACCTGCACCAGGCTGACCTGGGGTTGCTGTTGAGAGAAAGAATGATATCATGCCCAGGAATGATCAGGGCAGAATTCTGAACTTTCGAAATATAACTGCTAAAGTCCCCCACTTCTTTCACCCTGATTGTTATCCATGCATCAGACTAGAGAAGATAATGCCTTTCTGGAGACAGTCGCATTTAGAAAACAAAAGAACAAGCAAAACCAAACTACCTTACTAAGGCAGATCAGGAGAAAAAGAGGGGAGTAAAGTCAGTCTATCAGCACAGTGTTGAATAGCTTCCGCCATAAAAGGCACAGTATTGTCAAACTACGATTGGTCCAAAAATCCAAACACATGCCACAAATGAGTTTCAAGGACAACACGAGTATGGCCAGAGTCAGCTAATCAGTAGACTGAAGAGTAGGCTGAAAATCTGAAGCTGTCAATGTATCAGGATAGGCTGGGGACACACTCCATGCAATGTGGCATCCCCAACCTAGAGACAAAGAGGGCACCTTTGACAGAAGTCATAAGTCTGACTTGCAGCTATTGTTCTTCCCTCAGAAACAAAGAGACCCCGTCAGTAGCTCAATTTCAGTTGGTCTTATCAGAGAATACAAGAATAAAGTATCTTGGCAAGATACACTTGCCAAGTGTATCTATATCACTGACGGTGACACAGTCATGATCCATTTCCACAGCCACGTCCCCCCAAAAAGGTGTCCTTAATCTGCATCAGTCTCAGTGTCTGAGTCTATCCACTGAGCAGAATGACCATGCCTGCTTTCAGTTTGGAATATCCAGTATTCCAAAAGGCTGAAATAGGTACAGCAGACACCATTGGGTTCCAGCTTAGCCAAACATCAGTCAGTCAGGCTCTGGCATTTAGGGGAAATTCTGTGAGTCAAGGATCCCAAAAAAGTCAGCATCTCTGGCTTTACTTCAGACAGTGGAGTAGGAGATAAATTCCACCTTGCTGTCATGCCACCACCTCCATCAAAAGAGACACTGCCACTTTCTCATGTAGAGCCAAGATGCTGATGGAGGTCGATTGGCCACAATCTTCACTATGCCACATCTAATCAGCAAGCATGGCTTTTGAGGTCTTTTTCACCTTCTTAGCCATAGACTTTAACTTGACCCCCTCCAAAAACGGGTGTCAGGTCAGAGTTACCAGGCTTCTATGGCTTAGACATCCAACTTAACAAGAGCTCGTTAGCAAGCTGCAGTTCATGAAAGAGTGTATCTTTCAAAATCCCATGTCTAAATCACCCCAATGTTACCTGCCAGTAAGTGCTTCATCCCTTTGGATGAAGCCTCCCTTTGCAAAAGTCTCCAATCAGCAAAAATTCTCATCACAGTGACTCATTCTATCCCCAATACCCAGAGCCCAATAAATTGATCGGCACTCATGCTAAATCCTAACAAACCAACTGGTGGCAAAGGCAGGTGAGTTTGTCCCAGTGACTCACTTATCTGTCTCCAGTTTTCCTCTTGTCAGAATGATCTTTTTGTCACTTATGAGATGGGAAATTACAGGCATATAACATTCAATATCAATTCTTATCATACATTCCTATGTAAAAGCAGCAAAACAAGACAAAACCAATTTAACCTCTTTTGTTTCTTCCCTGCAAGTTTTGCTCTATCCTATAAATTCAGCATTTCAAGGGTTACAGTCAGAACTGACAGAAGATTCTTTTATCTTCCTGATGGGAAGTGGAAAATGACAGAGCTTGTGGGGGAAGGGATGGAGGCAAATTGTGGGGGAGGACTTGAGCAGCCTCAAAAAATTTTCTTCCTCTTTGCCTACTGACCTGTTCGCTTTCCAGCATTATGTCCATGCACATGCAAGGTGGTTTTTACTACAGTATGAGAACATGGAGTTTATGCATGTGTAAGATCAGGGATGAGGTGTTAGAATTTAAGGGAAATGAATTATTCTCAGTTTTAGGTGGGTGAGTAGTGGTAAGGGGATAAGAAAAGCCTTTTTGAATAAATCTCAATTTGAACTTATTTCAGTGAACCATATATTTGTGTTTTCAACATTCACTCCTCCTTTCCCTTGCCTTCATAACTTTTTACAAAAATGTTCGGGAAACAATCACTCTTTCTTCTAAGCCACCCACACGGCTCAGAGGTGGCAACTGCAGCTCGAGGGGAAGAGTCAGATTAGCCTATGATAACCACGTTAATGCCATTTGCTAGTATTTGGTTGAGGAAACGAGGTTTAGTTCAAACACAGCATATGACTTTTTTTTTATTGTGATAACATTGGTGTATAACATCATATAAATTTCAGGTGTACATCATTATATTTCTATTTCTGTATAGACTGCATCATGTTCACCACCCAAAGACTAATTACAATCCATCACCACTTACATGTGCCTAATCATCCCTCTCGTCCCCCTCCCTCCTCCCTTCCACTCTGGTTACCACCAATCCAATCTCTGTCCATGTGATTGTTGTTTTCATCTTCTACCTACCAGTGAGATCATACGGCATTTGACTTCTTTTAGAGATAGTCTTTGTTTCAAGAGTTATATGTAACCTAAATTGACTCAATCAGTCTTAAAGGAGAGATTTCTATTGCATTAGTATGTATCGTTCATGAACAAAGAAAAATATAGTCTATTTTGTTGTCTATAACTATATTATGATGACAAGATGACCCGGCCTTAGCGTATAGCTAAGTGAATAGCAGAAAGGAAATGGAGCAAGAATCAGAGTTCTTGATGACACGTTGAGTCACTGCCTTCCAACTTATGATAGATAAAGATATCCTTATGATTTAATTCAAGGTGAATTAGATTTGCTGTTATTTGCAGTTGGTGTGACACTACAGCTACAAATTGGTCTGAGGAATTGGGGAGCTAAAACGTTAAATCTGCTGAGTGCAGAAAGCAGGATGATGAATATCTGATAGGATATTTTGTTTCACCATTTCAGGGAGCACCATTTTTATGGAATAACATGTAAATGGTGCCCCTGGAATTGTGCACTAAGGTGAACATTTTAACCATTGCTTATTATATCAGCAAAACCATTAGTTTTAATACAATTTAGTATTAGTTAACACTATAAATGTAAAGAAACCTCTCATATATTATGTGAGAGGTTGCATTTTAAGACAAATTAAATGTGTTGCTATTGGCAAATTACCAAATGGATATAAAATTATATTCATTGCTGTGTTAGTTTTCTATTGCTGCTGTAACAAAATACATTAAAACAACCCAAATTGTGTGTGTGTGTGTGTGAGGAATATTAGCCGTGAGCTAACATCCATTGCCAATCCTCCTCTTTTTGCTGAAGAAGACTGGCCCTGGGCTAACATCCGTGCCCCATCTTCCTCTACTTTTTATGGGACGCCGCCAGAGCATGGCTTTGACAAGCGGTGCATCGGTCCTTGCCTGGGATCCGAACCTGCAAATCCTGGGCTGCCAGAAACAGAGTGCACCAACTTAACTGCTACGCCACCAGGCCGGCTCCCCAACCCAAATTTTTATATTAAAATTCTGAAGGTCAGAAATCCAAAATGAATCTAAAGGGTCTGAACTCAAGACATTGGAAGGGTTGGTTCCTTCTGGAGGTTCCAGGGGTGAATCTTTTCCTTGACTCTTCCAGATACGAGATTGCTGCCTTCCTTGTCTCCTGGTCGCATCACTTTAATCTCTGCTTATTCTGGCACATTACCTTCTCTTTTGTTGACCTTCTTGCCTTCCTGTTATAAGATCACTTGCGATAACATTTAGGACCTACCATGAGGATAATCTCCCCATCTCAAGATTCTTAACTTAGTCATATCTACAAAGTCCCTTTTGCCATATTACTTAACATAGTCACGGGTCCTGAATATTAGGACACTGATATGTTTAGAGGTCCATTATTCAGCCTACCACAATTGCATTATGATATTTTATCAATGACATAACTACTTTATTTCCTAATGACCCGCAGTTTGAAGGAGATAACATAGTTGTTAAATAAAGCAATACTTCAAGTCTATTTATCCTACCAGAATGATCACTGCTCTGTTCTTACTTGAGAATGAACTGTGAGAATAAAAATGACATTTGTATTTCAGAATCATGTTGTTCTAACCCTGTTAATAATCAATGTTCAGATATATTTTCAAAACTCATCATCTATCTAAATTTCAAGCAAAAAATATAAAAATTATAGTGGTGTATTTACAAGCTTTAGTCAGACAGGATATATACTGCATTTTTTTTTTTTTAGTTTCAAATGTATCATGAACTCGCCCAAGAAAATTTAAATGTACTGAATATTTTTGAATGTTCCACATCGCCCTGTTCTTTTAAAATCTGTACTGTTTTCTTGTTTCAGAGTCTAAAAAGACAATTTTAATGCCCTATGAACTGATAAGACAGTTAAGTCTAAAAACAGACTATCACATAGTCAGTATTATAGTCTAGCTCTAATTTTTTTTATTGGCATGAAAACCCAGAAAACATGATTTATATGCATGTTGCAATCCCCACATCACATGAATGATATTAAACATATAATATTCACTCAATCATTTTTGGCTTTCTATTAGAAAATTATCATAAGTAAGGGAAATCATTTAGCAATCTTTCTTCTGGTTGAGTGGAGTTGTCTGTGTTGATTCAAATTTTAAAATAGATCCCACTTCCAGAAGTGCATTTCCATATGTAATGGTTTTAATTTTCATATTTAACACTTTTTCCCATTAACTCAAATATCTTGCTTGCTTAAAAATATAGTATATAATTGGAATAAACTTTCTGAATTACAATTGATAAGATCTGTTTTTGTCAATGTTGTGGCTTCCACTTATCTTCATTTATGCAACTTTAATTTGTGCTCAAAAATCATAATACCAGTTCATTCATTCCATTCTTAATCAGCAAGTAGTATTATAGGTAATTTTCTATTATATGTGATGTTCACAATAAAAATCATTCTTTATTTCCTAATTGATATTTTCTTAATAAGAAATAGAACAAGCTTAAATCTAAACTAGATGCTGGCACATGTTTTCCTCTTCGCTGGTAATAAGATGGTGTGAACATTGCTACGTACAGAATAAACCCTCAACCACATAGCAATTCAATCTTAAGTTTAGTGGCAAATTTTCGAAGTCTAAAAATATGCTCACTCTTTATCCATTCAGTCCGACTAAAATAATTCTTCTCTTTCCTTTGAGATTGAATAAGATTAAAAACATCACTTTGAATGACCCGGCTGTTTGTAAATTCAGTTGTCAAAGCTCATTGTCTAAGCATCATGGAATACCAATTCAAAAGTTGTATTACGATAATGCATTCCATAGATAGGCTCTTACAAAGATTTACCAAAATAAATGACGCCAATGTCACCAATTGTGTTATACTTGATTATTTACTTCTATGCCTTATCCTCTGGCTACTGTTTTATTGCACATTAGCCTTCCAATCGTATAGAATCTTTCTTTTCCCTCCTATTTGGAAACATGCTGAAGAGGTGGCATCATTTGTGTATTATAACAGTGATCACTGCTTGTATTTAGGTGTAAAATCAAAATCTAAAAAGAGCAATTCAAATGCCCATATGCTGAAAAAAAAAAAAAGTAAATCCGTGGGTTAAGAGCCACCACATATATTTTAAATTTCAGACTAACAGTAGCAATTTAAAGTAGATGTTTCCAGTTCTTAATGTGTCCACTTAGCTGGTCCTAATTCTTCCTTAGTTGCCATATAATTTCTGGAGTGGGATCAGTCTATAAATCAACGTTCATTCATAAGATCCTCTGGTCCAAAGCCATTCTCTATCTCCTACTGGTAGTAATGGAAAAAAAACCTCATCCTATCTTTTCCTTTATTATTAGTTTATATTTCTGAAATGTCAGTGGCTCTAAAACAGAATGTGATATGGAAAATTTGTGATATGGAATGCTCCATCTGGAAGTAGTGGAAACTGCACGATATCAGGAGTAGAGGATGTAAAGGGAGATGGTCTCAAGACTTCTTGGTTAGACTCACTTTGCCACTATTTCTGCACACTGCTGGCATGAAAAATCCCTCTCAAGACTCATCACTTCCACAGGCTTCATACAGATACCAAAACAAGGTTTTTATTTTCAGCTCCTCCCAACCTATCTGGGGTTTTTTATCTTCAACTCTCTCCCCTCAGGAATCAGCTTAGGGAGGAGAGGACCAGAGCATTTATTTATGTTTTCACCAACATCTAAACATATTTCTCTCTCTCTAATAATGCTTCTATTCACTCCTCCAAAACAACTTATTATAAATTGACTGGGTCATCTGGTTCTTTACCTATTATCTTTCTTATCTGTAAGAGAATGAACTTTTAAGATCTTTCTTTTTGAAAATGAACAGCCCAAGTTCTTATATTTAATATGGAGATATAAGAGATATCCTATCAAGTTTTTCTTATCAAGTTAATTGCCTAGACCCAATTTTTCTTTTATTTTGAAGCTCAATTAGTTTAGTGTATTAACTTATTTTTCCTTTTTTTCTTTTCACTTTGATTTCTGCTTCATCCACTTGCCCTTGACAGTAGAGAACAGAAAATGTCCTTGATAATGACTGAACAAGAAAAGAACTTCAGGCAATCATTTATAAATTTTTGTGTGTGGTGGAGGTATGGACTTGGGTTAATATCTCAGAATTTTACTATGTCTATTTATTTACTCTGTATATTCATTATAATGATTTTTGTGTTTTTGTTTTTGTGGCTAACATATACATACAGTATATTGGAGAAATATCTAAAATATTGTAATGGGAGAAATTAGGGTGAGTGTTTCCCAAGCAAACCGATAATTTGATGCTAAAAGTAAAACTTATTGAGCATATATTATGTACAAGGACAGTTACGTAAATAAATTTGTGAAATCTCTGCAAATTAAGCATTGTAATCTTCATTTTATAGAAAGGGTAACAGTAGCTTAGAAGAGGGAAACAAGTTGCCCACATTCATACAGCTAAGGTTTAAAGAGAAAACCTATTCTCTTTCCATTCTATAACATTTCCTTCAACTCTTTCCAAAATCTTAAAATATGCCTATTTTACTATTTTATATATGCTATCTTTGTAACTCCTCCCACATATTGTGAGGTAGATACTACTTCAAATTTGTGCACGCATATCATGAAGCTTAGAATATTAAAGTTACAAACCTATCATGGGCCTTTTATCAATTGACAGTACAGTTTGACTGAAAATTTCACTCCTTTTACTAGAATACAATGGGCCCTATCTTTATCAACCTCATGCAGATTTAAGCCCAAGGAGTATTTGCTCTTTGGTGTAACCTTCAACGTGAAGAAAATATTGACAGATTTGTTTAATAATTTAGTGTTAAAAAATAATGAAAACCTGAAGAAAATGTGTTTTTATAGGGCAATTGTAAAAATGTCATTAACATAAAGTTCAAAAAATTAGTATAATGTTTTATACTGTTCAAATGGTTATTCAAAAGGAAAAACTGTTCTTGACTTTGTAAGTCCAGGAAAATTGAATACTACTACTATTATGGGATGAATTGTGTCCACCGACAAATTCATATATTGGTATCCTAATCCCCAGTAACTCAGATTGTGATTTATTAGGAGGTAGGATCTGTAAAGAAGTAATTAAGTGAAAATGAGGTTATTAGGGCAGGTTTAATCCAATATGACTGGTGTCCTTATAAGAAAAGAGTGGAACACAGGCATACACACAGAGGTAAGACCGTGTGAAGACATGGAAAGGAAGACCATCTGAAAGCCAAGGAGAGAAGCCTCAGAAGAAATCAACCTTGACACCTTGATCTCAGACTTCTAACCTCCAGAACTGTGAGAAAATAAATTTTTGCTATTTAAGTCACCCAGTCTTTGGTACTTTGTTCTGGCAGTGGTAGCAAACAAATTCAACTACTTCTAAAATTTGCTCAGCTCAGCTTACCTCTAATCCTTTATGTACCAAAACAAAACATCTGAGTTCAAAGATTACTAGTATTGCTACCTACCTTTGATAAATTAAACCAATTGCATTTTCCAAACCCAAATTAATTATCTTGAAATAGACCGGGCCAATGTGTGATCTGTTCATCAGCTCACCTACATCAAATTTGGGAGGTGATTAGGTCATAAGGGAGGAGTGATCATGAAATGCCCTTATAAAAGAAAGCCCAGAAAGCTCCCTAGCCCCTTCTGCAGTGTGAGGACACTGCGAGAAGGTGGAGAATCTTGGTTCCCACCCCAGGCATAATGCATCAGAATCTGGATTTTAAAAAGATCTCTGGAGTGATTCACATTCACATTCAAGTTTGAGAAGCCCTGTTCTAGGCTGCGTTAAAATTGACATTCACAGCCCCACAGATTATGCTATCACAGAAACACTGAAATTTAGTTGAATTGTTATAAATATCCTTACTCTATGTTTATAACTAAATTATTAAGAATTTGGGGGGATTATTTTGTGATTATATCTGCTTGAAACTTTTGTTACCTAATACTGTAGTGAGAATCAAGAGAACGGAGGATCTGAGAACTGTGGGGCCTATTCCACAAGTTCATGATCACATGACTCTGTCTATGAACTATAGCTGGGCGGCCATTAAAACTATTATCCAAACAGAGATACTTTTGAAAGTGAAAGTAGAGGTGTTCACAACTTGAATAGGATGCTGGGATAACAAGTGAAAACTGTAACTGTCTGGTAAATCAGAGCCCATGAACACCCTAACTACAGCCATGGTGAGACATGAAAGAACTAGCAGGTAAGGGTGGCCAGAGGGAGTGTTGTTCAAGAAGGAAATATGAGAAGCCCAGGAGGACTTATAAAATTCATAATGACAAGTCATTACTCTCTGGGCTTATGCCTCTTTTACAATATCTAACTTGGCAACCATGAGAGTCCATGACTTTCGTGAGATCTTTGCGCTACACCATTGCTATTTCGAAGTGCTTACATCTTACTCAAAGCTCATTATGAAGGTGGATGGAGAGTCATAACCAGGCAATATATTAATTTTGTATATTTCAATGGAGAATGCTGTGATCTTCAAAATAGATTTCCTGGGACATAAATGTCTTAATTTTGCTATTTAAAGATCACTGGTCCTTCTTCTGTCATTACAAGTGAGTAGAAGGTTGGACTACTAATAATTAAACTATATGTTAGGAAATCAGAATGGTTGACAGCTCATGAACATAAAATAGGCATCATTGGTCTGAGGCACAATAAAGTACCATGACATCAATAGTAATGAGAGGAATGTGTCTAATTTTACAGTGTGTGGCTATCGCTGGAACAATTAGCCCCATCGATGTGGCTTTGGACATAGCTGTTAGTTGCCTGCTGAACATCCACTTTTCCATTTCTTTATTACACAAATTACAGTTTCATTTAGGTTGACAATGTGCCCAGCCAAAAATAAAACAATCAAACAAACAAAAATATATTTCTCAGCCTCCTTTACAGTTATGGTTCTTAAAAGAACCGTATTTGGCCAAAGAAACATATGGAACAGTTACAAAGAGGACCTGCCGTGGATTTTATAAAGGAAGTCACTCAGATGTCACATACCTTTTGTCTTCATCCTCATCCTCTTTCTTTCTAACTAGAATTCAGGCAGAGTACTAATTAGTAATGGAATGTGAGCTGAGGTGAGGGCACATCACTTCTATGTCCAAAGCTGAAGGTGATAGTTCCACGAGGATGAAGGATCCTGTGCCTCTGAGTCACCCCTTGAATGAGAACCATGCAAGAAAACCTGTATTGGACTTCTAATAAATAACACATTTACTTGTACCATGTTTCAACCATGGTATAGTTTTTGATAGCTTGCTATAGCAGCCAGCAAAACTTCAGGAAATGCACTAAGAATGGGGCAACAGAAAGAGAAGCTTTGATCCCTTATGATTTGCAAAGCCATCACACCTTCAAAAAAAAAATAGCCTGCTCTATTCAAATAACTCTCTTTTTGCTCTATGCAACTCACAGGCAAATGGAATTTCTGTTTTTATAAAGTCTTCACACTTATTATAAAGCCGTCAAATGGAAATTGGCCTGTAACCATTGGCTTCTTTCTATATGTTTTATGGTCTTAATTAATAATGGAAACTGAAGCTACTACACCTCCATATATGAAGTGACCTATCATTGCAAATTCATTAGAAATTCCAGTTGTTTAGATGATTTTGTTTGAAAAAGAATTTAGTGCATATTTACTTGACAGGAGTCTGTTGTGTTTTTTTTTTTCTTTTTCTTTTTTTATGTTCATGCTTTACTTTAATTTGAGGGATTGGAAATCAACACAGTCCCAATAAAATTTAAAGTATAAAAATATTTTCATATATTTGGCAATATTCCTTTTTAAATAAATAGATAATCCTAAGTCAAAAGCAATAAAAAGGAAGCATATTTCTGCATGTGTGCTAAAGCCCTGTCTCCGTGTACTCTGATATATCCAACCTCCCCTCTCCACCTGACTTATGCAAAAACTCTGATTTATTTGAACAACAAAGGACGGCGAAATTTGGATAACTATTTATTTGTTCTTCTGTGTTTTAGATTTGAGGGCAATGACTTAGAAACAACCCAAAATGCAAATATCTCTTAGCTTTCTATCTCTCCACAACATTTTCTTACATACAGAAGTGAGTTATTGGAGTGTTAAAAATGCTGCCGATGGATATCTCAATAAAATTAAAACTAGCATAAAAGTAGACCAACTGGTAAAAGGAATATTGACTTTCTCTTTATTGCACATTTAACAATATAAAAGATAGTAAAACATAATTTTATGTTAGATAATAATAAAAATGTGTTCTACAATGCCCTGTATTTATGGCATGCTTTTGAGTGCTCTGCTTAATTTCTGAATATAAGAACCAGTAACGCACTTTCTTCATTAGTTGTGTATTTCTTAGTGAAAGTGACATTTATTCATTATTGAAATATTAGCAGTTTCCTTTTACTAAATTATTACTTGTTACCAAGCACACATACATACAAAACACACCATGATCACTAAGTAAGAAGCTGAGATGAAATCAGATTCTAGAAATAGTCGAATATGGTAATAAATGTCTCTAGACGTAAAGATAAAGGACAGGCTGATGAGGTCATCCACAGCTCTAAAAAAGGTAATAATTTATTATAAATTTATTTAAGCTTTTTAAAGATTTAACTTTTATTAGACAGTTCATTTTATATGTGGTTTTCTCTTAGATATCACTTTGAGGTATTTTCTTTGTGGTTGAAGGGGAAAATCATATTTTTCCACAATTTCTTAATTGTTTAGTTTTCCTCCCGTTGCACAGCACCATATATATAAACATTATTATTGTGATGAACCACAATTTGAATATTTAACATCGAAAAGTATTCTCAGTTAAAGATCAGTTAGCACTTTCTAAGAATTATTGATCTTTCTTTTAACCTTGTCAAAGCGATTTGGGTTTAGGATGAGAAAATGGACTTATAAAACAGATTTTGATAGCACCATAAAGTCTGTGTAGTGCATATTCTTAAATATAAATGTTTTGAGAATGATTGCCCTAGGTTTATAACAAATACGGTTAGTAATACATTACAAAGAAAAAAAGCATCATCTCTTTCATTTTATATGTGTGTAATTTGTCTCTATTACTCACACTGTTTGCCATATATCTTGTGTCACAATCCAAAAAGCTTTAGTTATAAGCAATTGAAAATATTAGTGTTTTATATATTATTTTCCTGTTTGTCAACTTTGCTTTAATAATAGGTTATATTTCTCAGGAGTGAGGACCAGTTTTAAAGCAGATACACACATGAATGTGTTTCTTTCTATAGCTAGCCCAGCCCAGACTTTAACATGAGACCATGCTTTAGAGATTGCTCATTACCCAGTGACTTGTCAGCAGCCTCTAAAATAGTTGCCACACAGAAGGTTCAACACACCATATCAACATCTGGAGTTTCTTTGAGCAGTAGTTGAGGAAGCCCGGCTATATTATCAACCATGTGGTGCCCTCCTCCTCTTTATTAAACAAATTCAAAATCTATTTTCAAGAAATATTTTAAATTAATTTGTTACGAAATGTGATTATTGATTTATGCTTTATTAAAACTGTAAGCAAGGTGGAAGATCATTTCATCTGGGATCTATTTCTATGGGATCTCATTAGGAAAGCTTCTGCAAAACAAATTTTAAATATGTGTGTCCCAGGCAGTGGTTAGCTGTTAAATGTTTAACAACTGCCCCCCAAGGCCAAGAAAATAAGCAAGTACGCATGTACAGTCATGTCAGTTGGTCAACAATGGACCGCATAACAACAGGACTCCCGTAAGATTAGCGCCATATAGCCTAGGTATGTAGTAGGCTATACCATCTAGGTTTGTGTAAGTACACTCTATAATGTTCCCACAATGACAAAATCACCTAAGGACACATTTCTCAGAACATGTCCCTGTCATTACACGACACATGACTGTATATGCATATTTTAACTTTTACTGATATAAAAACTAGAACACAATTTACAAATAATAGTAAAATTTCAATGCAATTTATTGTAGATTCCGTATAGCCAAATGATGCTCACAGAAAGCTTTGAATACTTTTGTTTTTGTTAACGAGTAAGAGTGAAACAAGAGGGGGCCAGCCCAGTGGCATAGTGGTTAAGTTCAAGTGCTCTGCTTCAGCGGCAGCCCAGGATCTAGCCCATGGGCCTAGATTCCGGGCATGGACCTACACACTGCTCATCAAGCCATGCTGTTGCAGCATCCCATATACAAAATAGAGGAAGATTGGCACAAATGTTAGCTCAGGGTGAATTTTCCTCAAGCAAAATGAGGAGGATTGGCAACAGATGTTAGCTCAGGGTCAATCTTCCTTACCAAAAAACAAAATAAAGAAAAAAAGAATGTAACAAGAAAGGCATATGCTGGATTTCCTTCATTTATCAATCATAGCAGTGCTTCTTTGCTAAATCAAATCATCGTTTTTGAATACTGTGATAATATCTCACTTGCACTCTTCTTTTTTTTTTTCTTATTTCTATTAACAAAACAATGGACAGAGCCGTTACTGTCTTAAGTCTAAATAATCGACAAAACAATAACTCGAATCCTGATTTGTAGCACTTTCTGATTCCCATGGTGCACACACTCCCACCATGGCCTATTTCAGGATATTAAGGTGCCATCAATGAATGTGCAGTTGGGAAGAGAAGTACAGTAGCACATTATTATATAATATTTCCACTGTACAAATAAAATAGATATAAATAACCTTAAAAGAGTAGACGAGGGTAAAATGTATCAAAATAATTAGTAAATGTCTTGAATAATTATTACTGTTTTTTATAAAATTTATTTATTTAATTTACATAATTTATTTTTAATTAACTCCTATGTTTGAAAACTGCTAGGCAGATTCCTGATATTTTTTTAACAATTAGCTCGGGTCTTATTCTTTTTCTGCTAGACAAAAACACTAGCCCTCAGGCTTAGTCACCACTGAAAATGCACATGCTTATGACTGATTCTTCCTTCCTTCCTTCCATCTTTCTCCCTCTCTTTCCCTCCCTTCTTCCCTTCTTTCCTTCAGCTCTTTCTTTCTAGCTTTCGTTCTTGCTCTCTTTACTTTTTTTCTTTGTGTATGTGTGTAATGACACTTCTCTATAGTGTACACATGATCCATTTCCTAATATATTAAAGAAATAAAATTTGTATTATAAGGATGCTTTTAACTATAATGTCTAAAACTTACAAGAACCTTTACAAAATGTTACTGCCTTCTATTATTCATTATTTTCTTATCTTAGTTTGATGCCAAATATTTCATAAGGATTATGAAGGAGTCCTGATTATGTAACAGATACCACTTATTTTTATATAAAGTTAGCATTTAGAAGAATATTGCCTGAATTAACTCAAATAAATTCTCATGTCTCTCTCTCCTTCTTAAATGACCCAAAGAATGTTAGTTGAACGCTGTACTTTGGCTAAAAGCATCTTGAAATTTTTGTTACTGATGCAGAGGACATCAAGTAATCTGAATTTGAGACCACAGGAAGTAGAAGAGAAAAGAAAGAAGAGATGAAGAGAAAAGACATATGGATTGACCAGCAAGAATATTTTTTAACAATTCAAATTGCTTGTTACTTTGAGGTTGAATAAAACAAAAATCTAATATTGGAAACTCATAACAAACTTTATTCATGGAAGACACTATCTGCTGTAATTGTTTCAGGTACGATGGCTTGTCAAAGTGGAACAGCATCTAATTCAAAGCCAAATGGGCAAAGTGTAACATTATTTCACTATTGTACTAGCATTTTGAATCAGTTTTTTTCTTTTATTTATTTTGGCCAAAGGAAACTTACAAATTACTGGATAACTTATATACTACTATATTAAACAGATGGTGGCATTTACTTTATTTCATCTCCAAAAAAACACTAAGGTCTTTCACAGATTTAAATGTGGCAAGTAGAGTTTTGCAAGAGAGATAAACTGATTTTAAGAGTATTTCAAATGTTTAGCCTTTCTGCCCAGAGAGTAATGGGCTCAATGTACTGTTCACAACATTTTGAATTTTGTTTTATAACTTTTGCTTCAAATATAAGCAAACTGATACACTAGAATGGCAGAATATCTAAGATAAATGAGATGTCAAGTATATATACTTGTGTATTTGTATATTACGGGCTTTGGAAAGAAGCCTTTGGTATGGCTATATTTTGAATTATATAAACCAGTAGTAAGTTCTTTTCAATTTGTTCTGACATGAGATAGCTTTAATAAGCTCAAAATGCCATCTATATAGATCATCTGACTCTATTAGCACTTGTCCCTTCAAATCTGATCTTTACTAAATATATGGCTTTCTTTTCTGGACTTATGAACTGTCTCATCACCTGGGAAAGTTTGTCAGTTTTTCAAGATACCTTCCTCTGCAACCTTTTACATAAAGGAGCCACAATACTTCTTTCCCTTTTGTTTCATGTTAATCAGAACCATTTCCTTTTTATTTGTTTCCACTTCTTTTTAGAAGAGATAGAGCCAAATAAAAGATTACTTTTGATACATTCATCTTCTCAGGTAGAGAAGACAGCTAGACATTAAGGCATATCTTTGCTGGATATATTGGAGCCTTCAAAAAGTTTCCAGAAGTCAGTCAGCCCAATTTATTCAAATAGGAATATTGATGTTACATTGTTGTATCCTTTGTGCACCTGGCTTTAAAAAAAATCTATCAGGTTCGAATTGAAGAGAATAGTCCTAATTTTACTTAAACTGCCATGCTTGTGAATATTACGTATCTGGATGATTTATTCTGCTTTGCGTGAAACCTTTAAGGACTGTGGCAAATGTGCAGTAGAAAACAAAATGATATGGTATTTCTTATTTCAAAGCAAAGAGAAAGATGCACTTACAGAAGGAAAACCTCAGTTGGCTCTGTTAGGAAAATAATATGTATTTTTATAAGACAGACTGCTATTAGGGTCTACTGTGTCAATAAATTCCCCTTGCTGTATATTTACTCAGTGGCTTTTTGTGAATTTGGAGAGAGAATCTTAACATTATGATCATTCAGGTCAATTACAGGGTTGGGTGGGGTAAACAATACTATTATTTGCATGATAAACTCTCTTTCATCCTGTATACTGCTTCAAACTTGCACCTGCTTATGCAGCTGCAAAAAAAAAAAAAGTAGAGTTTTAGAAACATTATAGTGAATTACAATGACAGGACGGGGTTAAAAACAGCATGATTTTAGGTTATGAAGTGCACTACATGTACCAGTTATTAATCTATGTTTGCTTCTTCTCAGCTTCCCTTTGCTAGAGACGTATGGAGGATGTGTGATAACAAATACAAAAACAGGTGTTCCATAATATGATAAAATGGAGTCATTACAAAAACTCTATCCAGAAAAGTATCATAAGCACATCTCCATGCAGGTGAGCAGAACAAATGAGCCTCCTGAAGCACCGGTGATGTATTTCTCAAACTGATATGTGTTCTCCGAGACAGAGCTTTTATTCCGGATGAAGGGCACTGGTGATCTGTTGCTCAAAATGTTTCAAACTCTAACAGCCTTTTTAAATATCAGATATTTACTCAAATGGAGATTACATACACATTCTTATGTAAAAGAATATGTCGTCACACATTATATATCTCATTCTTAGTCATAGTTCATAGCAATTCTTAGTTGTATCATCTTATTAAAAATTACATGGCTGCAAAAATCATTAAGCTTTTCACTAAGTACTGCCATCACCTTTTTGATGTATATGATAGAAGGTTTTAATCTGTGTATTTTAAATAAGATATTATATATTTATTTATATATAATAAAGGTTAAATATAATAAACACTTTAATAAGAATGGGATAATTTTCTAATGATGAAATATTTCAAATATATTAGTGATTAATTTCCTTTGCTTCAAAAATAAAGCTGTTTTGGGCCAGCCGGTGGCATAGTGGTTGAGTTCACACACTCTGCTTCAGCAGCCCGGGATTCATGGGTTTGGATCCGAGGCACAGACCTACATACCAGTTATCAAGCCATGCTGTGGCAGGCATCCCACATATAAAGTAGAGGAAGATGGGCACAGATGTTAGCTCAGGGCCAGTCTTCCTCAGCAAAAAGAGGAGGATTGGCAACAGATGCTACCTCAGCGCTAATCTTCCTCACCAAAAAAAATAAATAAAACTTTATATATATATATATATATATATGAATAACAGCTTTATTTATATATATCTGATATACATACACACTATATCCAGTTCCAGCTAAGATAAAGGAGTAACTTGGATCAAACTTATCTTTCCATCATAAACAACTACATAACTGAATGAAAAACAGTGGTTTTCAGACATCAAAAACAAGAGCACCGCACTGTAATCCCTGACAAAAGTGAAACAGAAAAAGGAGAGCCAGGAAGTTCCCTTATCTTCTTCTCAGAGGGACTTTCTAGACGGAGGTGCAGTAAGGGGACACCCAACCAGAGCACTAGAGTTTGCTGAGTCAAGGAGATAGCGTGGAAGATCAGGGTGTTGCAAATGGCTGGAATTTGCAGAGTAGCAAAGAGAAGGGATCTACACAGAGAAACAGCTGCAGAAATCTGCAAAGGGGTCCCCCTTGATACATTTGCTGAATGATGAAGTATCCATGCACAGAGCAAAGAATAAGGGGGTTACAAGCTGAAAAATGCAGAGAGCCCACACAGAACTGGACAATACTTGAAGTTCCAACCAGTCAGAGATGGTCTTCCTGGAATACCTGGAGTATTCAGTACAGATATGAGTAGAGTCACATTTCAGAAGTAGGACTAAAGTGTCCTTAGATTACTAGTCCTTAGACAGTCTGAAAAAAGCTTAAAAACAAGCCTCAAAATGTTAAAGTTCAAGCTTCAAAACTCATAGGAAGACAGTAAAACTCAACATTCAACAATATTAAAAATGCAATATCCTGCATCAGATCAAAATTAAGAACCACTTGGAACTTCTAGAGCTGAAAAGTATAAATTTGAAATTATATTAAAAAAAATTCTGCATGGAATTAACAGCCAGTTAGATACCACAGAAGAAAAGATCGGTGAACTCACAGACAAAGCAATAGAAACTCTTCAAATTGAAGTCTGCACACGTGCGCGTGCACACACACACGCACACACACATACACACAAAGCACTAGGGAAAGAGTGACCAGTGGTAAAATAGTGAACAGTCTAACTAACAGATATGGAGTAACTGTGGACCATGAAGGAAATAAAGAACTATGGCAGGATAAAAACAAAGATAACTATATCTAGACTCATTTTAATCACAATGCTGAAAATCAGTGATAAAGAGAAAAAATCTTAAAAGTAGATAAGAAAAAACATAGACATATACATATAAATAAAATAATTATAAAAATTACCACTGAATGATCACCAAACATATGCCAACTACAAGACAATGAAACAATTTCTTTAAAGTGCTAAAATTAAAAAAAAAAAGAAAGTAAATAGATCTCTGCATCAAAATTTGAACTTGCATATTCATAGAAGCTTACATCATTATCACTCCAAACTGAAAATAACTCAAAATTTCATTCACAGGTAAATGGATAAACAAATTGTGTTGCATCCATAATTGAGATGATACTCAGTAATAAAAACTAATAAATTACTGCTACACACAAACACATAGATTTATCTCAAAAACAGCATGACGGCTCAAAAGGAGATGCACACGAAAGTGCATATACTGTAATATTCCATTTCTATAAAATCTAAAAGAGGAAAAACTAATTTACGGTGACAGATGTAACATCAGTGATTGCCTTGGACTGAGGATTGACAGCAAAAGGTGATAGAGAAACTTTTGGGGTGATAGAAACAGTCTATATTTTAATGCTGTTTAATAGGGATATGCATTTGTCAAAACTTAAAGGACTCATAAATTCTATTTCAATGAATCCAAGTAAAATCTATATTCAGAAAAATGAACATTAAGAGGAAGTATTTTGGGGTCAAGTAACACATTGGAATGTTTTTAGTGTAAAAACAGGATCTCCATAATTAATCGGTTGACTCTGGCATTACTGATGGCAACTACTGGCCTACAAAATGCTAATTAATATTACTTTAATATATTTTATTCCCGTCTTGTAACTCATGCTATTAATCAGAAGTAAAGTTTGTTGAATTTGTAAATCTCATAACTTTACATGAGACTAATTCCTAAGATATTCTAATTTGAGTGATAAATTCTCATCTTAGTCTGTTCAGGCTGCTCCAACAAAATACCAGGCTGAGTGAGTGGCTTATAAACAGCAGACATTTATTTCTCACAGTTCTGGAGGCTGAGAAGTTGAAGAACAAGGCGTGGCAGATTTGGCATCTGGTGAGAGCACGCTTCCTGATTCATAGATGACAATCATCTTGCTGTGTCCTCACCTGGCAGCAGGGGCTAGGAAGCTCTCTGGGGTCTCTTTTTATAAGGGCACTAATCCCATCTTTGAGTGTTCCTCCCTTATGACCTAATCACCTTCCAGAGGCCCCAATGCCAAATAGCATCACATTGGAGATTGGTTTCAACATATGAATTTGGGGGAGGCATAGACATTCAGTCCACAGCAGTGCTTAATATTGTCATTAATTATATCAATATTCAACATCCCCTTGTTCTGCTTTTTCTGTTGTTTTTGAACAGATCAATCTATTTCTGTTTAATTCTATTTGGTCTGCCTCTTCCCTACCCTCTTCCAAGTACTACTTTGTGTTAGCATTGCACAACCCAATTCTTTGGTAGTTCTCCAGTTTAGTGGGCTTTAACTTGAGAACTGCAAAGAACTCTCAGAACATAACAACTCCGTTCAAACCCCTGCACTGAGAGACTTGACCAAATTCTAGCATGTCTTCTAACAACTTAATATTGTATCACTAGGACCCCAGCCCCACCTGAAACACCTGCCTGAGAATGCTCAAGGCTGCCGAAAGAATTTAAATTTGTTCTAGCCAACGCCTCTTTTTCCTAGAACATTTATTTTAAAAAGCGTACAATTGTAAATCCTGTTCCTTTGAGAAATATATATATATATATATGTATATATATATACCTCCTACAACTCAGAAGTGTCTTTCTCAAGGACCTGAAAGTCATTCCTTTGAAGTATCATCAGGAGGGATAGGGCCTCTGTCTCCCAGACTCTGGCAGGATAAAATCCTAACTTCAATAAAAATTTCCAGCTAGCAGACACAGCTGGTCTAATCGCATCTACACTGATCAACTCTTCATAATTCTTCACTTTCCTCTCTTTACTGAGCCCCTACTTGCCTCCTCCGTACTCACTCATTCTCCCTCAAAGCTCCCAGTGGCCTCTGCACAAATTGGAGTGGTGCTCAACCCTTTCGCTATTGTCATTAGTTAAGAAGTAAAACCTGTCTTCACTGTTTTAACTAATGTTCAGCTTTGTTTCTCTTTGACCAACTAGAGTTAAATGGATGATGCACTTTATAAGTTAAACATACGAACAATTCTTCAAAATGAACAAGTGAGCCAATACTAAGATGAACACCATCATCCAAATTATTTTCATTTCTAGCCTTAAATTGTATTTATAATGAGTCATTTACCCAAATTAGTGAACAAAATAAAATCAAGCTTTTATTAAAGTTGATAACCTTCAAAATTCACTGTATTGAAAACCCATTTTAAGAAATAAATTGTTATTGAACATTCACAAACTTCGAGTTAACTGGTACAATATGGTTCTTTTTGATTGTAAGCAGGTAAGAATATTTGTTGACTTTAACGCTTTCCTTAGTCCCAAGTAGCTAGTGAAGGCAAACCTAACTTCACTAGACAAAAAAGAGGAAAAGAATAAAGCATTTCTGACAATTATAAATAGCAGCACATGGTATATTATTTTAAAAGTATATTTTTTAGAATCATATTATTATTCTTAGAAATTGTATCATGTACATGAATTATTTGCTTATTTAGGAAATAGTAATCAAAGTAGGAGTGAAACGAAGGCAGCTGTTATTATAAATTCTGATAAAAGATTCTTTGGGAATTTTTAGATCTATTAAAAATTATAGGTTTCAAATCAATCAGAGATAACATTTTATTATGTATACATACATAATATATCCTTTTTGCTGTTTGTATATTTCATTCTAAATCTTTTTTTTTTTTTTTTTTTTGTGAGGAAGACCAGCCCTGAGCTAACATCCGTTGCTAATCCTCCTCTTTTTTTTGCTGAGGAAGACTGGCCCTGGACTAATATCCGTGTCCATCTTCCTCCACTTTATATGGGACGCCGCCACAGCATGGCTGACAAGCAGTGCGTCGGCGGGCGCCTGGGATCCGAACCGGCAAACCCTGGGCTGCCAAGGACGAAACCGCTACGCCACCGGGCAGCCCCTCATTCTAAATCTTAACCATGTCATATTTATTAATATCTTTAAATATTTTCAAATGTTTCACTTAAAACTGAGTTTCATCAGATTAGTTTATTGATTTAGAGTAAATAGTACAGCATTTTATGTACAGTAAATACTCAGAAATCTAAATTTAATTTTTTTACCTCAAGTAACTGTACCTTTCACATTTATGAATGAAAATATAAGTAGATAATAGATAGATAGATAGATATTGTGTATCACAGACAGCAAGCAATTATTATTAGAGAAAAATAACCTGACTGTACTGTTTAAAATAACACATTTCTGCAAGATAGAAATTATAATTGCTTTGCTGAACTTAAGCTGCACTTTATACTTTGAATAAATTAGGCCATTATTATTCTATGTTCAAATTCCTAAGGGTACTTCGCCTTTGGTTTGTGTCTATTTAATTCAGATCAGTTAGTGAACACCTTTGGTTAATGTCATGATATTTCCATTATAGAATTCAAACTCTCCTGAAAGAAGTGTGTCAAGTCGCTACCCTTCAGTGAAAGTGCATTCCATTAAAGACCCTTTGATTTGGGAGATTCTTTAGAACGTGTTTCAAGAGCAGAAGATATTAAGAAACACTGTACAAAAGTACAATTGATTCATAAAATCTCTTTCTTGCTAATATGAGCTATTTTTGTACACTTTGTTCATGCATCTTTTCTAATAAAGTCTTTCATAGTTTTTCTCTTCCTTCATTTCAATTTTCCTGTTCTAATTCATTTTCTTGCACTCTGTTATCCAACATATTTACCCTTCACATTTTTATTATTTTCCAATGTGAATCCTACAAAGGACTATTTCAGTTGAGTGGAGCTCACGGTATTCATTATAGCCAATCAATTGTGTGAGTAGTGGTAATGAATAATCAGAATATGTGAAAAATTATCAAAATAGAAAAGAGTAATAAATATAAATGAGACAGGACTAATCATTCCCTGAATATTACCAGAATAATATTGCTCTTGATTTCATATGAAATGAAAATTATAAAACATTTATCAATTTGTTTTATCCTGAATACAAATGTCAAATCATATAGGATGTTCTTGTGGATACAGAAAATAGAAAACAGTAGGTAAAGATGATCTTTATAAAGTTTAAGTCATAAATTGAAAATGTTTATAGTCATAAGGATTTTTGGCCTCAGACGTTTAAGAAATCACATTTGGAAGCTTGCAAACACTGATATGCTGGAGAGTTTATTTTTTCTTAGCCTACTAAACTCATGGGCAAGAATCCCACTGAGAGCGGAAGTATTATTATTCATTAGTTCATTTTGTTGACCTTGAGATATCAGCATCATGTGTACAGCTAGCAATATTGTAGGTAAATAAAAAAAAGGATACAGAGTAAGTAAAATGCATAAGTAGCAAGAAATGCTAAGAAGAATGTTCTCTCGAGGCTTGAGGTAAAAGATTAGATTATAGTTTGCAGAATCAAGGGCACGTAGGAATGGCACAAAATGATCATGATTTATGGGAGTATCTTGGAAGATAGATAGAAAGTCAATATATATTCTAAAAGTTCTGTTTTGTTCAGATTAATCTGAACTGCTTCCCCTCCTTTCACATCACATTGGCTTAAATGTTATAGTGATTTAAAATATACATACATATACACACAGACCCACACATGCACACATATATTATATCAGGACACTTTATTCTATTTAAAATAAATATTTGTACATGCATTTAGCTTCAAGACTTAAATATAAAACTCATTTCTAGAATACTTACATTTAGAGTTTTGAAATTTGAATTCCTTAATGGAGTGTTTGGTTCTGAAAAGCTTAAGAATTAAAATTCATGAATCACTGGTCTATGTTTAAAATGCTCTGGATTGTTAGCCAGAATATAGCCTCAACTCTAACTTCTTGTCTTCACGTAAGCCCTATAATTTTCTGTAGGGTTTAGCAAAAATTTATTAGTGAGACAGTTGTTCATGAATCACCCACTAGCCCCAAATATATAGGCAAGAGTGCCCATGATGTTATACATCTGCACTCATTTTGATGAAGCAAAGCTAAAAGAGAGTGAGGCAGGTGGCGAAATGACTGATCCTAATGTACATTATTCTCAGCCACGTTGCTTGGGGGCATGGGGCAGGACATTAAATTCTCTTTGTAATTTTTTATTCAAAATCCTCAGTTCCACTGAAAGATATAATAACAGGTTGTTTTCCACTTTGAGAATATGTGTGGTATATAAAAGAAGTTCGTTATTGAGACAGTAAAATATATGGAGGAATGTGTTTTACTTAAACAAACAAGGAAAATGTCATTGAGGACACCCATGGTTAAACATAAATGAACAGAGAGTAGATAGGTAAATAGATAGATGATAGATAGATAGATGATGGATAGGTAAAGAAGCTTGGTATGATGTTTTCCGTTTGGACTTTAGGCAATAGTGTTCATGGTAACCCATTAAATGTTATGGTCATCCTCCACTTGAGTTGTTGACAATAGTGAATTTATCTAAACAAGATATATAGCATCAATAAATTGAATATATATGGCAAAAAAGGGAAGCCTGTGACTATGGGTGTGTGTGTGTTTGATGTTATGATACTGTGAGGACTGGAAGGATTCCTTTTGTAAAATTAAAGTTTGTTTAGAAATCATGGCTTATTTTTTAAAATATTTCTTCCAAGGTCTTTTCATTATAAATTCAAGCATATCTTATACATCATCAGGGAGCTATAATTTTTACATACTACTTAGCCATCACAATGTGAGATTAAAATCAAGTCTGAGAAGCTTGTTGGCATGATAAATTTAGCATTTTTACTCTCAGAACCTATACATTTTTATAGTGAATTTAACTTGCCGTATCTTCAAAATTGATATGAATTTGCAATTTCCTAAAAACAACCATTTTTTAATATTTTCCTGTAAATACAAGAGTTACATGCTTTATGATCTTTATTTTGAATGCCTTGTTATTTTACAATACAAAATGCATGTGAAAATAATTACTA
This sequence comes from Tapirus indicus, assembly GCA_031878705.1. Taxonomy (NCBI): domain Eukaryota; kingdom Metazoa; phylum Chordata; class Mammalia; order Perissodactyla; family Tapiridae; genus Tapirus; species Tapirus indicus. Next base: position 132,199,655 of record CM062919.1, on the reverse strand, counting down.
AACAAGAATGTCTATCAATATAGTAAGTAATTATCTGTTAATAATCACTTATAATTCAGAAACCATTTATTTCTTCTGTTAAAATACAAAACAAAATAATTACTATATCTAGTTAATGGCCTTGTTATAAATATAAACTTTTATAGTCTATATTGGTTATTACAAATATGGATAGATGAATAAATAGTTAGATGTAGATATATGAACAGACAAGTGTAGATAGATATATAGTTACCCAGTTAAAGGAATAACTAATAAATGTTAATTCAAATATGAAAAAGATTTAGAATTTAAATAAATCTAAATAGCTGTTACAATGAAATATATCTGTATGCTAATATGAAGCAGTAAACTAGCAACAAGTCTTGTTAAATTGTTTCCTTGTCTCCCAGACTGTGTGACATCATTAATTAAAGAATGGAAACAAATACTGCTTTCTGAGGCCAGCCTTGTGGCCTAGTGGTTAAGTTCATATGCTCCACTTCAGTGACCCAGGTTCATGGGTTTGGATCCCAGGCATGGACTTACACTGCTCATCAGCCATGCTGTGGTGGCAACCCACATACAAAGTAGAGGAATATTGGCACAGGTGTTAGCTCAGGGCTAATATTCCTCAAGCAAAAAAAGAGGAAGATTGGCAATAGATGTTAGCTCAGGGAGAATCTTCCTCAGGAAAAAGAAGTACTGGTTTCTGAGGTAGTAGGAGCAAAGAAGTGATGAGGGAACGATCATGAATTTTCCAAGACAAAGTCTGAGTGTATTCCACGGCAGGTTGTAGCTTATGTTATGTGATATGTTATATATCAGTATTTTATTCTCCAAAATTTAAGTAGGGGCTGGCTCCATGGTGGTTAAGTTCAGTGCACTCTGCTTCAGTGACCCGGGTTCATGGGTTCAGATCCTAGGCATGGACCTATCCCACTCGTCACCCATGCTGTGATGGGGACCCACATGCAAAAAAATAGAGGAAGATTGGCACAGATTTTACCTCAGAGCCAATCTTCCTCAAGCAAAAAAACAGGAAGATTGGCAATAGATGTTAGCTCAGGGCAAATCTTTCTCAGCAAAGAAAAAATAAATAAATAAATAGCCTAACTGCAAGGTGTTTTCATTGGAAATGTTTTGAACTCATTTCTCTTGTGCGTTTTATCCTCCATGCTTCCACACCCAAACACTTAAGTCATATCACTTGCACTTGATTATCCAGCAATTCCTACCTTCTAAAAAGAAAAAGTGTTAACAAACTTATACAGTTATTTTTCTATATGTTTCCAAAAATCAGCTGTATCTTTAACAAAATTAAATTCTTACAACATTAGCAGCTATGAAATATAGTTTGGAGGGTGACAACATTGGTTGTCCACAGTCAGGCAAATCTCCTAAATGGGAATAGAAATTTTAAAAGTAAATAAATAAACAAAAAAGTGTCACTAGAAAAGAGAAGGTTAAAAATTGAAGGTTGAGCTTGAAATATTTGTGTGTGCGTTACTTATGTTCATTCTTTAATGTAGAATGTGCCAATGCCAACATTATCCTTCACAGGGGATACACTAGGTATAGGCTTTAAAATCTTGAAAATGAATAAATGACACTTTTTTTTTTTTTCTGAGAGGAAGATTAGCCCTGAGCTAACATCTGTTGCCAATCCTTCTCTTTTTGCTGGAGGATATTGGGCCTGGGCTGACATCCATGCCCGTCTTCCTCTACCTTATATGTGGGACACCTGCCACAGCATGGCTTGATAAGCGGTGCGTAGGTCTGTGCCTGGGATCCGAACTCTGAGCTGCCAAAGCAGAGCACATGAATTTAACCACTATGCCACCAGGCTGGCCCCAACACTTTTTCATCTTGATTTGTGAATAATATCCCACCTGAGTGGAAGATTCCCAGGTTGAAGACTTTTTATTTCTATTTTATCCTGCTGTCTTCTGATGCATATTTTTGCCCAAGAGGTATAATGTCAAACTAATTCTTTTTCTTTTGATGTTAACTTTTGTTTTACCTATCTGGAAGTTTTTACAGTTTTTCAGTTGCATTTTAGAGTTCAACATTTTTACTACTATTTCTGTTCAACCCTGCTGAAACTGAGTTAGCCTTTTGAATCTTACTCAAAATCTCTTTAAGTTAAATAAAAGTGCTTCTACTATTTTTGTAAAGTCTTCTGTTTTTCACCAGATATTTTTATACTTCTAGATGTTCATAACTTGCATTTTAGGGTTTTGCGTTGTTCTTCAATTTTCTTATCCTTTCCTTGACTATTTCCATGTCTTTATATTTTGTGATATTTATTCTACTTGCTTTTTCAGAATACTAATGTGGGTGGGTCATTGTAGTAACATCTACTGGGACAATTACATATGGTTATATTGTATTTAGAAAGTACATTTTTATTTCACAAATATTTGTTCTACTGTACTAACTGAAATGCTCAACTCTTCCTCCCCCTTTTCTTTCTCCTCTTCCTCCTCTTTCTCTTTCTCCTTTTATTATTCAATGTGTTACCTGTGTCTTCCAAAGCTTATTCCACTAGCAACAATTTTTCTACTGTTTTGCTTATCCTCTATATGCCTGCTAGGTCACCTTGGATTTAATGCCACTTTCTCTTTGGATACTCATGACACAGTTTATGCTTGCTGCTCAGATATACCTTCTGGTTTTTGAATAGTAGCAGCCTCTGTTCCATCAAGCCAGCAGTGAGCCTGTCTGAGTATTCTTTAGTACCAGGAAGAAGTTTCTCTGCTCTCCAGTTTATCAGCTCTCAGGATTAGAGCTCTGTTCCATCTCTCTCTTTTGGGTCCCTAGGAACCCAAGGCCAAGCTTACACTCACCAGGTGTTACCTGCCCGCAAAAAACTGCCACTGACGTAATTCACAGGTGAGAGCAAGAATTATGTATTTAAAATAGACAAAAGCAGCTTTCTGACAGCAGACTTTCAGAACCATTATGTACTTCATATATGCACAGCACTTTAATAGTATTGATACTGTCAATTGTAGGAATATTTACTGAACTCTTGATATGTGTCAGTCATAGAGATAAGGTTAGTCTTAAAACTTTAGTTTCTAGAAATAAGAAGCAAAGGGAAATAGTGCATTATGCATACTTCTCATTGCTTTACATAAAATATTAAAAACGCATGTGTAAATGACATTAAAAACGTGCTTTAATGATACTAGTGATTTTTGCTGTGGAGGTTAAACTATCTTTTTCCTTCTGCATGTGGAGGTGAAAAATACAATAATTATTAGTACAGTGGTGTTCCTGTCTTGATTCACGCTAAGATGCCAGCACTTTCACGCTTCATTGCTTTTGCACCATCAGTGAAAATGTCATTTTAGTAAAAAAGACAAAAAATGTCTTGGTATTATTATGAAAATAGTTTTGACTATTATGGTTTTTCATAAGAGTGGACTCCCTAAAAGTATCCCCTCAAAAGAAGGACCTTCAAGGATCTGTGGACCACACTTTGGGAATCAATGTCCTCAGAAATCATACGTAACACCAGATACTGGCACCAAGTTAGGGTGGGAGGTGATTTGTCAAAAGGAAGAAAACAAAAACAAACAAAAGACAGGGAAGTTGAAAGCTGCTGACACATTTCTCTATCTCTCAATGTTGTTCTTGGAAGGCAGTGGCCATCTAATTAATGGTGGAGAATTTGCAATACATTGTCAATAAGAATATTTATCACAATCATGTTTTAGTCATTTATTGCATTTTAGTAGATTTCTTTCTAAAATGTATAATTCCTAGATCTTAAATTTTATTTAAATATATACTTTTCTTTGACTCTACTAGTCTCCTTAAAGAAAACTACTTTCACAAATCATTTATGCTGTAAGAATAACAACAAAGAAGAGTTAATCCATAGAGAGCCTCACTTTCCAAACCATAAAGTAAAGCAAAAATAGTATGCACTATGTTAGCACTAAATGTATCTTTTCAAATACATAATTTTTCAAATGATTTCATTACACATCAGCTTATCAGAACAAAACTTCCATCATCCCTTCTAGAGCTCTTCAAAGATCAGTGTTGCTTTCTCTTTTCGTTCACCATATTAGTGACCTATGCAGCTAAAGGAAAATCTAAAGTGTTTATGTTCATATATCACACATCTGATTCAGTGAAAATGATAAATTCTCAATGTCTAAAATCCACTTCTATGAACTAATATATGTTCACTACTGTTTTCTATTTCAGTATTCATTAGATTTATCCCACTGTCTTCTGATGTGTGTTGCTGCATGAGAGGTATATAACATCAAACTAATTCTTTTTCTTTTGGTGTTAAGTTTGTTTTTCCTGTCTGGAAGCTTTTATGTTCTTTTGCTTCCATTTTAGAGTTGAAGATTTTTACCAGCATTTCTGCTTAACCTGGCTGAAACCAAATTAGCTAATCTGTTCATAATTTATTTATTTATTTAATTTTTATTTACTTATTTATTTATTTTGTGAGGAAGATTGGCCCTGAGCTAACATCTGTTGCCAATCCTCCCCTTTTTGCTTGAGGAAGGTGGTTGCTGAGCTAACATCTGTGCCCATCTTCCTCTATTTTGTATGTGGGGTGCCACCACAGCATGGCTTGATGAGTGGTGTGTAGGTCTGCACCTGGGATTTGAACCCATAAACCTTGAGCCACTGGAATGGAGAGCGCAGACGTAACCACTACACCACCAGGCTGGCCCCACGTGTTCATTTTTTATAATGGTATTAAATCTCTCTTCTGCTTGCTCAAATCTGCTTTTGAATGCCTCTACTTAAGTTTTCATTTCAGTTATCATACTTTTAAGCCCCCACATTTGTTTTCAGTTTCCTTTTAGGTTTTCTATCTTTTTACTGATATTTCCATTTTGTTCAAATATTGTTTTCTTGACTTTCCCCATATCTTCCTCTAGTTCTTGAAGCACCTCTGGGACGGTTGTTTAAAGTGTTTATCTGGTAGATCTGTCATCAGGTCTTTCTTGGAGAAAGTTTCTGTTTTGTTTTTTCTCCTATGAATGGGACGTATTCTCCTGTTTCTTTGTATGCCCGTTTCTTTGTCATTTTTGATTGAAAACTGGACATATGAATCTAATAATGTGGTTACTCTGAAAATCAGATTGTCCCCCTTCTCAATGTTCTCCGTTTTGTTTTGATTGCTGTAGGTTGTCTCTGTGTCAAAGATCAGCCTAAGGTGTAAACTTAAGGTCTTTTCAGGACTTTCCTGATTCTGCATCTTTCCCTGGGCATGCACAATGACTTTCTAATTTCCTTTGTACATGTGATTTCTTTCAATGTCCCAGCCTTTAATATCTGGCCCTCAAAAGTGGAAAAAAAGCAAAAGGAAAAGCAGAAAAAGGCATCAGCCCTTTAAGTTCCCTGGAAGTCATTTCAACCAGATAAGAAGGGACTTAAATAATGTGGAGAGGTGCAATAACAATGGCTCCCCAACAATCAGTGATCTGAATACAGACCCCCAATGTTTGAAGTGCAGGGTTCTAATTGTCCACTCTAGCTGAATGCAAACTCCTCCAGGAAAGTGTGCTCTACTGCCTGTCACAGGGCTGAGGCTTGGGGCATGGGTTGAGCTAAGAGCTGAAATTGCCTGAACTCAACCACAGTTTACCATCCACGCCCTCCTTTGGAAGTTGTGAGCCTTCAATTTCAAAATTCAAAATTCAATTCAAAAGTAATAGAAATAACTCCAAAATAGTCACATCAGACCGATTCTGCCAATGTAATTGAGCGGGAAGATGGATTTCTGGTGCTTTCTACTCCACCATCTTCCTAGAATCCTCTGATCACTACTTGTTCATTTAAAAAAATAAAATTATATCAAAAACCTCTGCATGAAGAAAACTGCGGCTGTGGATGGCTTCACCGGTAAATTCTACCAAACATCTAAAGAAATATCAATAGAAATATTACACAAAATCTTTGTAACAACAGAAGAGGGAACATTTTCCAATTAGTTTTAATAAGCCAGTATAACCCTGACAGGAAAATCAGATAAGGATATTACAAGAAAATAAAATTATACACCATTATCCTTCATGAACCTGTATGCAAAAACAGACATAAAACTCCAAAAACATTAACAAAATATTGGCAATTAAACACAGAAACATATAAAATAATACTATAACCAAGGTAGGGTGATTCTTGGAAATAATGATTTAGTTAATATTTGAAATCAGACAATGAAATTCACCATATTAATAGACTTAAAACAGTAGATGCAGGAAAAAGCATGTGACATAGTACAATAGCTATTCATGATAAATCCTCACAGAATATAGAATAAAAGAAAGCATACCCAATATGATAAAATAAATACCTACAGAAACCCTACAAGTAATATATTTAACAATAAAGTATTAATTCTTTTTCTCTATAATCAGGGATAAGTTGAGGACTCCTCTTCTCATTATTTGTATTCAGTAGTCATTGTATACCTGAGCCATGATAAAGGAAAGACAATCAAAATGTTCAATGATTTGGAAAGATGAAAGAAAACTCTATTATGGATGGTATGATTGAAATAGAAAATCCTAAGAATCTACCCCAAACTATTGGAACTAAGAGTAAATCAGCAATGTTGCTCCATATAAAGTAATTATACAAAAACAAAATTTCTGTATACTAGCAGAAACAAAGACTGAAAAATAAAAATAAAACTGATTCAAATTACAATAGCATTCAATACTTTAAAATGCTTCAGAAGCTTAACAATATATGTCTAAGGGCTTTAAATTATTGAAATTAAAGAAGACCTACAAAAATACAAAGTTAATTAATGTGTACTCATTGGAACATTCAACATGGTTAACATGCTAATTCTTCCATAGATTCAATGGGATATAAACCAAAACTTCAACTCACTTTTTATAAAAACCGACAGATTCTAAAATATATATGAATATGCAAAGGATCTAAAATAGCCAAAATAATATTGAAATAGATGAACACAATGGAAGAAATTAGACTTACGAATTTCAAGGTGTATATACTACTAGATTAATCAATAGACAAAACTGAAGAACTGGAATTCATTAATATTAAAATCTTCTGCTCATCCAAAGATACTATTGAAGAAATAAATATGCAAATCAGAGATTAGGAGAGAGAATATTTGCCACATGTATACTGGGCAAAGAACATACATCCAGAATGTGTAAATAACTTCTACAGAAAATAAAATAGCCAAATGACTTGAGTTCTCTCTCTCTCTCTGTCTCACACACACACACAAGAAACACATATACGTATGTTCACGCACATACATACACATGCACAGAAAAATTTCCAAGAACGTGAGTAATTGCTCAACATTATCCGTCAATGAGATGAAAATCAAAGCCATAGTAATATTACTCTGCATACCATGAAGAATGACTAATATGAAAAATTGACTACACTAGATATTGATGATAGAATGAAGAAACTGGAATATTCATACGTTGCTGGTACTTTTCTTACCTAGTTAAACACACAGTTACTCTGAGACATAGGAAATGCTATGTCCTGGGTATTTGTTCAAGAGAAACGAAAACATATCTCCGCAAAAGTCTTGCACAGGAATCTTCAGAGCAGATTTGTTCAAAATAGCAAAAAACTAGAAACATATAAAGTGTACGTCAATAAGAGAATAAAGTGTGATATTCACACCATAGAATATTACTCAGTATTTAAAAGGAATGAACTAATAATACTTACCTGAACATATATATACCTCAAAAGCATTACACTGAGAAAATCGTTGAGAGAATGAAGCTAGACATAAAACTGTATATACTATATAATTCCATTTATATGAAGTTCTAGAAGAGGCAAAACTAATTTATCGTAATAGAAATCAGAGCAGAGATTGCTTAGGTGTTGGGAGAAGGGTATTTTGCTGGAAAGAAGCATGAGTGTAACGTGAAAGTTCCATTTCTTGACAGAGGTGTGGGTTACGTGAGTGTTATGCATTTCTCAAAACATAAAATATACCTCATAAATAATACAAAGGAAATAGCCTCAATCTATTCATTCATTCATCCATTTATTCATCTCTTTTTATCTCTCTATCTTTCAAATACAGTTAAAAAAACTCCTAAGTACAATGAAATGTCAGAGACCATATTGAATATATTACACACCAATTAAATCAAATCATTGCCTAACGTACATGGAATTAGAAATCAATTTTTCAAATTTTATCTGGAAATTATAAACAGATTTCTCTTTTCTTCAGTGTTTCTTTTTATACTGAGATTTTCCACCTCCCCTTTTTTCAAGGAAAGGTGCTTGGAACAAACAAGCCAGTTAATTATTTAAAATGTGTTGGTGTGATTTTTCAAACCTTAACAAAAGTGAATTTCTTGAGACTAAAAGTTTTTAAGATGAACCAAATTAAAAGTTATGTATTTGAAAGAGAAAAGTTATTGTTTTACTGAAAGAGATGGAGTTCCCAATTTTTTAAAAGAAAGTAATAAAAAGTCCTAAATGAAGAAGCATGTGGTTTATTCATAAAAAATAAACTTGACACAATTATCCATGAGCCAGTTCTCAACCTAAAAGAAGTAACTCAACACATTTGTAGGAGCAAGAGTTTTGGAGCTGATGTACTTTGATACCTTAGTCAAATCCACTTTTCGTTCATAGTCTAGGGCAGGAGGAGAGGTTCAAGCAGTAGATGCCCCTGCAGAATTAATTTGAGAAGTATGAGGAAAATGTTCTGTTACTTTTTGTTTTGTAAGTGGGTGTATGACATTTTGTGGAGGGCAATTTTTAGTTTTGTGGGTCTGTCTTAAACATTGCCAGCCCAGTCATTGTGACAACCAGAAAGCATTCCCACAGGTTTCCAGATGCTCTGCTGAGAACACATATTGCCTCCTCCCACTTCCCTGCTCCCCCCACCTTGGAAGCAACCAACCTAGAAGTGTTTGGAGATCACATTTCTTTCAAGGGAACCCTACACTGAACGTGCGACCAGTGTGGTAAAGAAACCTTAGAGAGAACTACCAAGGGGGAATAGACAACGGATGGCCTTAGAGAACACCAAAGAACACAATGTGGTGAGAGGAAGCACTCAAACATTGACCATCCTACTCAGAATGCAAAGGATAGGTGAGTGTAATCTATGGGAGACCCAAGTCTCCCAAGAAGGGTAGGAAGTCGAAGAACTTGTGAAACTCGTCATCAAAGGCCACGCTGTAATGAAGGACTTAAGCAATGGAGACATGTAAGCAGTGACTGGGGATATACTGAGTAATTTGGTAGTTGTGTGGTGATCGGAATGGACAAAGAGTGTTTATGAATTAAGCAGCCCTCAAGATCTGAACGAGGACCATCCATAATTACAAACTTTATCACTAATCCTGGAATTTAGATCACCCCCAGAGTTCTCGGAAGGAGGACAGAAGAGATTCAAGGAATTATTCTAGAGTGACTAAGTAGTTTTAAAAATTCAGATTTTGAAATGAGAGTTTTTACCCTTACTTGACAATACTGAGTTCATCCCAACAAGAAGAAATAAAAGTTGCATCTAAGTTGAGCTCGGTCGTAGATAAGTAAATTTGCAGCCTTGAAATCCTTGCAACTGTTACCTGCTTCATGTGAGGTGAGAGGATGTAGTAAGGGTTTCTAAGAAGAATACTGGTATAGTGTGTATCTTTAGGTCTGGCTGAATACAATCCTCCAGATATAATCAGAAAAAAAAAGGATATCTTGTAGGAGCATTAGAGCAATGCTGTGTAGAAAAGGTGCATAATCTCAAAGTTATTGTCAATTTTAGAGTATTTTCATCAATTTTTTTTTTTTTTTTTGTGAGGAAGACCGCCCTGAGCTAACATCCGTTGCTAATCCTCCTCTTTTTGCTGAGGAAGACTGGCCCTGGGCTAACATCCGTGCCCATCTTCCTCCACTTTATATGGGACGCCGCCACGGCATGGCTGACAGGCAGTGCGTCGGCGGGCGCCCGGGATCCGAACCGGCGAACCCCGGGCTGCCAAGCGCGGACGAAACCGCTGCGCCACCGGGCGGCCCCTATTTTCATCAATTTTGTAAGCCTCCTCATATTTAAAAGAGTCCTTAAAAGCCTACACATGGTGTGTATTTGATAATGCTTTCTATAATAAGAAAAACTTTCTTCTACAGCTCAATGAGTTAATTTTTATACCTTCAAGCCATGTGAGTATTTATGCACATTACTACCCACAGCTCTCTTCCCAATAGGAGCCTGATCTCAACTCTCAGACAATTACATGTGCTTAACATCAATTCTACACTGGCCATAAGATTCAAAGGTTCCAGAAGAGGAAAAGAGTTCTTTATTATTAGACCAATATTATATAACGTGATCCTTAAAAACATAAATTGCTATTTAAAGTAATATTCTCTCACGGCTGCTAGCAAAACAATCATTACCCTCCTACTACTTCCTTACTAAAAGAGTCATTATTTTATTCATGCTTTGGGCAATTGGTACATGCTGATTAGTATAAGGCAACAATGGCATTTCTGTCCCCTGGCCAATGATTGGAATACATGAGTGTGCCACATCTCCTGTCAATAACGCCTGAAGATAAGTCAACTGAAGTTTCTGAGAAAACAGTTCAAATAGGACATAGTACAGAGGCTAACATTTTACTGCCTTTGGATATTGCCATGTGAGAATGTGATGCTTACAGCTCCAGGAGTCATTGTAAAAGTTGAGTGAAGTCAAAAGAGTTGCTTAGAAGCCAAAACAGAAATCATTAAAGCACTAAATTAATGAATATATCTTATGTTGTGTGGTAACATGGCATCATGTTTATTTCCACATCCTGTTACTTGAAGCCAAAGACATCTTAACTGATACACTATTAAATTCTTATGGTGTTGTTTTACTACTAAAAACCAGTAAATAGAAAAGTAACTGCATATTTTTACCATTTAGTGTAATTAAGAATAATTAAGGACCTGTTGCAAGATCAGAAGCTGTGCTTCGGAGCTCCTCTTCCTTGTCCAAGACAACAATATAAAGTAAGTGTGTCCAGCGTGACCATTACTGTATTTGCTGGGAAGCAATGCTTTCAGCTCTATAGCAAGACCAAATCAGACGTTCGTCAGGAGTAGCACCGAGGTTTTCTTTTCTTGGCTTTTTTTTTGTTTTTGCTGAGGAAGATTTGTCCTGAACTAACATCTGTTGCCAATCTTCCTCTATTTTGTGGGTCATTGCCACAGCATGGCCACCGACGAGTGGTGTAGATCTGCGCCTGGGGACCAAACCCAGGTCACCGAAGCAGAGCATTGGGAATTAACCACTAGGCCAAGGGGTCGGCCCCCCTGAGGTGTTCTTTTGCTGAAGATAATTGAATAGTTTCCATCTAACATTTCATACTATGTAACACATTGATTAGGTCTGAAACAACTACATTTTCTTTATTTGAGCAGGTCAGAAGTTGGTTTGGGGAAGAGATTTTTCAATTATTCTCAGAAATTACATTATCTCAACTTTTAATGTGGGGGTTTTGGGAAGGGATTTCATTTTAGGAAGTAGTCTTTTAAAAAAGGGCGTTCAAATAAAAAGAGAAATACCTGTCCTGTGGATGACAGTGCTTGCTCCCCTCCCCCAGAGGGTGGAGACTTTTGTTCCCTGGGAGAGATGGAGGAGAGGAGTGTGTCTTTCCCTCAGCAATGGCTGCTCCCTTCCTCCTGGCTTGTAGTACCACCTGAAGCTTTCCCCAGCCCATGTCTGTCCCCAGTCTCTCTTATAAGCACATAGCGTTGTCTGTGGGGAATAGCCTGCAAGTCTATGCAAATCCATCTTTGTTTGTAACTCCCAGGTATTTTATATATTTTAGCTAATAATTGACTTTTAGCAATTCATTCATTGTTTTAGCTAAAATCTTCTTATCTCCTTTTATGGGGCTCCCATAATTTTCTCGTGCTCTGCTCTAAGTAAGGGAGTTCTGTGTTCATATTTCCCCTTGGAGAGGTGTGTTTTTTCTTAGATTTCAGGCTAGCTGGTTACTTTCCAGTCTCACATCTCTAATGGGTTCAAGATTTCTTAGATCATCTGGCTTTTCTCATTTTTAATGTGAGAATGACATTCTTTCCAGCCTTTTACATTCTAAGTAGAAGCCAGAGTGCCAACTCCTTTTAATTAGGTCAGCTTAAACTTGATACTGAAAGAACACTAAACAGAAAAGAAATGACAATTATAAACATGGTAAACACAGATACAAAATTACTGCACAAAATTCTTGCAAATGGAATTCAGCAATAAGCAAGAAAAAATTCTTAGTGACAAATATTAAGAAGTCTAAAAAATATATTATGTGAAAGATCTTTGTATTAAAAATTACAAAAAATGTTGAGATAAGTAAATAAATTTGAAATTAATGGAGGATATACCATGTTCACTGAATTATGAGACTGTTTATTGGAAATATATGAATTTTCCCCAAACTGTTCTATAGATTATGTAAGTGGATGTGTGTATGTAAAATGAAAAACATGTTTCTAAAATTTTTATGGAAATATGAAGAGTCAAAAATAAACAAGACAATCTTGAAAAGGAGGAAAAACCAGATATTCTAAAATAAGGGTTATTAAGACCTATTATAAAGCTATAGTAATTAAGATAGTGTGGTATTAGTGTGGAATCAGAAATTCTTTAATTTCTATTAGAGAAATAGACTGATAAAAGAGAGTCCAATGAGAGATCACATATATATGCCCACCTAATTTGTGATAAATAAGAGAATGCAGTGCAAAGGGGGTAGGATGGTTCTCACAAACTTTTTAATAAAAAAAAAGTTGTCAATTAAATCTTCATTTTGAAAATATATATTAACCTTCTACCTATCACAATATACAAAAGGCTATTTCAGATTGCAAATCTTCATATGAAAGGTAAAACTATAAAGCTTTGATTAAAAAAATGAGACTATGATCATGACCTTAGAATAGACAGAAATTTCTTAGACACAAAAATTACTAAAGAATTCCAAAAGATTAATTTGGCTATATTGAAATGAAATATTTGTATGTAATTGAAAGACAACACTGAAAGAGTAAAATGTAGTCCATAGAGTGGAAAAAGATAATGGCAGTACTCACTTCTTACAATAGAGTCAAAACCAAAATAAGTATAAGTAAAAAACTTCTTTATGTAAAATTAAAAATATATACACAGTAAAGAAAGAAAGCCAATTCAAATTGATAATTGGGCAGAAGACATAAAAAGACCATATTAAGGGGAAGTCTAAGTGAATAATAAATATAAGAAAAGATACTTAATATTATTGTTAAATAAATGCACGTTAAAATCACAATACAATACCACCACACCTACGGCAGAATGGCTAAAATGAAAAAAAGATAGATAATGTGAAGTATAGATAAGGCTGTGGAATAATCAGAAATCTCATTACGTTGTGGTCGGGAGGAAAATGGTGCACATATTTTGAATAATTGGCAGTGTTTATTAAAGGTGAATGTGTGCATACCTGTGATGCAGAAATTCTATTTTTAGGTTTACACGTTATAGTTTGGATCCTCTGGAAGCTAACAGCAAGATGGAGGTTAGGGTAAGAATGGAACTTGGGGTACAAGAAGTTTATGAGAATCATACTCACAAGAGAAAATGGAAGGATGCAGACTTGGGCAGGGGTAAAATTTGAACCACAAAGCAAATTTGATAAAGCCTCAACCAATCCTATAGAAAGCTCTGGAAGGAGAAATTCCTGCCCAAATTGTCTCACGATAGCATGATACGGCCCAGGCCTCCTTACCCTCACCTCATTCAGCAACCTGAAACAGGCTTTCAGGAAGGGCATGACCACAGGCAGAGCAGCTGTCTGTACCTGGGGCACACCCTGAAGGAGGTGACAGCTGGTAGTTTGCTGACCCAAGACCTTGCAGCTAGCAGTGCATTCTTCCTGAATTTGGGCTCATTCATCTCAGTGTCTATCACAATATTCAACAGAAATGCATGCACATATTCACATGTGTACACACACACACATACAAACAAGTAAAATAATATAACAGCACTGTATATAATGGCTAAAAACTGGGTACAAGTGGGCCAGCCCTGGTGGCCTAATGGTTAAGGTTGGTGAACTCCACTTCAGTGGCCCTGGCTCTGTTCCTGGGTGCAGACCTACACCACTCGTCTGTCAGTGGCCATGCTGTGGTGGCGGCTCACGTGCAAAAAAAGGAAGGTTGTTGGGGCCGCCCGGTGGCGTAGCGGTTTCATCCGCGCTTGGCAGCCCGGGGTTCGCCGGTTCGGATCCCGGGCGCCCGCCGACGCACTGCCTGTCAGCCACGCTGTGGCGGCGTCCCATATAAAGTAGAGGAAGATGAGCACGATGTTAGCCCAGGGCCAGTCTTCCTCAGCAAAAAGAGGAGGATTAGCAATGGATGTTAGCTCAGGGCTGGTCTTCCTCACCAAAAAAAAAAAAAAAAAAAAAAAAAGGAAGGTTGCTGACAGATGTTAGCTCAGGGCAAATCTTCCTCAGCAAAAAAAAGAAAAAAACTGGATACAAGAGAAATGTTCATCAAAAGGGGGATGCAAGAGGCATGGTTCTCACAAACATAATATTGAGATAGACTCCAGACGCAAAGAATAAATCATGTGTGATTCCATTTACATGAAATTCAGAAACAAGAAACATGAATTTTGTCATTAGGAAGTTGACCTTGAGGAAATTGCTTACTGGAATGGGTAGAAGGGACTCTGTTTTCATTCTGGTGGTGTTTTATGCCTTATTTTGGGAGCTAATTACATTAATGTATTGACTTTGTGAAAACGCTCTGAGCTCTATTCTTATTTTTATTGTACTTCTTTCTCAACTTTTTATTATAAAGATTTTCAAACACCCAAAATAGCTGAAATAATTTTACAATGAACACCCATATGCCCATCACTTCTATTATACCATTAACTGTTTCATTTTTATGGCTTTTTCACAATAAAATATCTTTTTAATCACAATGTCCATGCTATTTTGTATTGTGTTTTATAAATTATGCATTCAATATATTCTTCCTTAAAATTTAGTGTTAGTTATTACTGAATATTCTTGGGAATCTTTGATGCCTGGAGTGGTTTTGCTTTGAGGAATATAATGTGTTTATATATTCATGTATATGTTTACACTAGAGAATATTTATTAAGAACATATCATGTGTGCATGTGTACATATAAAAATATATACCAGAAAATGTGTGCACAGTCAAACACAAACACACGGACACAGCATATGTCCATAGTATGAAAACACATAAATATATTTTGGAAGCTATCTAACTCAGTTACCTAAATGTACACATATTTTTCAGTCCCAGAATTGTTCTTCATATGACATCTTACATTGGGAGTGAAATAAAAATTATTTGTTGATGATCTAATTTATCAGGATGATATAAAGCTTTGGATAAATAATTCAATTTTTACAGGTACATTAAAAATGCATTTATGATATGACTTTTGCAAAGTGAGAGAAAAAGAATGTCTGAAATAATGGAATATGACTAATTGAAAGCATTCTCCCTTGATGATGCCTTATTAAGGCTACTGGAGGATGAGAATTACGATATTATTATATGACTGAGGAACAAATGGTTTAAATTTCTGTTTCTATATCTTGGTTCTATGGAGGAAAGAATATGTACAAAGAGACTATTTGAAAGCTTAATACTCAATAATAGTCAAAGGTGTTTTAAACGATGTGTGTGTCAGTGTTATTCCTCCTGTAATCCTACATGAATTTTTCTAAATTGTTTGTAATAGAATCAAAAGGCACTTACCAATAATCCACATAAATACTATAAATAATAAATTCCAGCTTAGTGAATCATGTATCACAGACAAGCATTCACTATAATATACGTATTATCTTATTCTCTCCTCTCCATTATCCTGTCAGCTTATGTGAACAAGATGCTTGAGTTCAAAGCTTCACTCTGCGACTTCCTTTGCTTCAACTGCTACAGACATCCAGCTGTCCAAAACTCTTCAATTATTTACTTATTCTTTATTTATCTATATCGCAGCAGAACAATGGCTTGCTACCGCACATCTTTTCTAAGTGTGAATGATCACAAAGCTCATAACATAAATTCTTGAGGGATCTGGCTAGTCTAGTCAAAAGGAGTGAAATTTTGCAATCAGATCATAACCTGCAGCTTCTTTCAGGAAATTTTCCAAAAAAATATTTTAAATCGAAGCTATTATAAACAGTTCTGATGATTTACTTGGGGATTAAAAAAAAGCAAATTTCAAATTAAACCCAGTGTTTTATTTGTTTTGTATTTTTCTTCTATGTGTGTTCCTGTCTAACGACAATAATCATTGAAAAATATCCCTTCAAAACATGTACCAGTATGTTTGCTGGTCCATGAGAAATCATCATCTGTATAAAAACATTTAGACTAGTATATTACAGACATTTTATATCTTTCTTTGTAATTTTAATATTATATTCACTTTTTCTGTTAATATTTCCTACTATATATAAAATATTGAGAAAACTAAACTTGCTGGTTGTAGTCTCTAAGAGATGAAAACCTGCAAATTTATAGAATCTCATTATAGATGGCGCCTCAGACTGTATAGCATCAATGATATTCCCAAAGTTAAAATGTTTGAAGGATATATCGTATCCAAGATACAGGCTCAGTGGTCCTTTTAAAATTAATCCAAATTTCATAACTCGAACATTTTTGAAGTCCACTGAATAAATCATCAGTTTAATACCATGCTTAAGCACATGATTATAAATAAATAATCAAATATGAACAGACAATCACTAGAATAGACTTTTTCAAAACTGTCAACGTTGATATAGGATTTTTATTGAACTAATTGTCACAATACACAGATTGTCTCAACTTTATTTCTACTATTTCATTAGTTTTATTATGACTGCGAGAATACTGGAGACCAATATCCTTATATTGAAAATGAGAATCTTGTACAGTTTATTGCTAAAATCCTTTCTAGCTCTTATATTGATAAGATATAATTATATAAAATTAGATATAAAATTGATTTTATTTCAATTTCCCCATCAGCTATTCTGTTATTTAATGACATATTAGGTACTCGTTCAGTGATTTTATTTTCTGAAGTTTGAGGAAATATTAAACTTCTTCTAAGAATGTAGCTAAATGTTTCAATTCAGCATCAGTTTTCTGACCCTGACTTTACATAGCAATAGCAGAAGTAGAAAACAATATGGAGGATTGCACAAACCATTACTTTAGAGAACCTAAATTAAATTCTAAATTCATGTAGTTGTGAAGCAAAAGTCAGCTAATTGAGATATCACGAAAGTGGATTATCACTAAAAGACTATAATATACAATCTCAGCACAATTTTATTTAAAAATTATTTAAAATATATTCTCATTAAATTTACTTACTTAATTTATAGTTTTATTAACTAACATAAGGTTGTCTAGTCAGCAATAGGTTTCTGATATTTAATCCAATCCTCTTTACACCCAAACTCTGAATTAATTTTCTTTAATTTGAGCAACTTCCTTGGACAAATTGACACAATTCAGCATGTAGTATATTTCAACCCAGAGCAGAATAGAAAACACATTTTTTAAAATTAGGAAAGATCACTATAACACCATATTAAGACACAAATATTAAAATATTTTCATTAATCCAATATTAACTTATTAATTTAAAAATAAAATCTTTAGTATTTCTTTGACCGAAATGTCATTAAGTGTCTATTACTTACTGTGATGGCCAACATCTAGAAATATCACAACGGGCAAGGTATATGTTCTTCTCTTTCTGTAAGCCTAATCCTACCAACTTTGTTTCAATATTATCCTCTTCAAATTCCTCAGAGCTCTAAATACATCAGTTATGTGATTCATTCATCTGTCTTCAAACTCTCCCTCTTAGAAACTCTTTCCTATATCATCATTTAAAGTTTACTCAAGTCTCTACTCTTACCTACACACACACACACACACGCACACACACACACCTACACACATGCTACTTTTCCTCATCCCCATATCTTCTTAAACTAATACCTGAACTCCAACAGATTGTCCTTTCTTAGGTCACCAGTGATACGCTTACTATTGACTTCAAAGGTAGCATTTCATTCCCTGTTCTAACCATCTTGTTGAAGGATAGAAGTACCTTTTCTTTCCCTTCATCTCTGAAGATGCTCTTCCCTTGCCTTCAATGACACCACACTCCACTCAGGCATTTTCCCATAACAGAGAAGAATGCCATCTCTGGAGACAGACTAACTGGATATGAATCCAGGCTTTATCAATTCCGTGTTGTTATGGTATTGGGAAATTTCTTAACCTCTCTTTACCTTAGTTTTCTCACTGCTAAATTAAGGATAACAACAGCATTTACATCACTGGGTATCTCTGTGTAGTAAATAAATTAATACACGAGAAATAAAGATTAAATGAATTAACTCATACTATGTCCTTAAATCTTTGTCTGACACATAATCTGAACCAGAGTTTTCTTGTTATTACTTTATCTTCTTAAGATTTCGATTTAAAGCTACTATTTCTCCATTTAACCCTAAAATTTTCTGGTTCCTCAGGTTTTTGTACTTGATTGTGTTCTCTTCTCATGTTACATATGCTCTGAGAATAAAATCTTCCATTCGTATGCTTTCAATTAGCGTGCGGTCTCTAAAATCTAGAACTCCCATCTCAGATTTTGCTTCTAAATTTCAGATGTATTTATCAAATTACTAACTAGACATTTTTCCCCTCTTGAATATCATACAGGAATATTTAAGTCAACAAGACCAGACTGCAAATTGTTAATTTGTATATATTCTCATTTCTTTCCATCTCCAAATTATCAATATTTTAGTTTAGCCATAAACAGTATTTTTAACCTAGATTATTATGATAACCTACTGAGTGATACTGCTGCATGGTCTTAACTCTTCTCAACACATTCTCACAAAGAAGCCAAAGTAATTGAAATTACATAAATTTAATATTGCATCACTCTTCCTTAAATCTTTAGAAGTCCCCAGGACAAAACATATATTTTTTATCATGTAAGAGAAAAAGCTCTATGATTTATCCTTACTAAAATATGCAGCTAAAATTCCCTGCCTTCCTCCTAATTGTATATTCTAGTTATACTTTTTGCCACCAAAATGTGCCATTTTCTCATTTTTACGGTCTTTGCAGCTGATATTTCTTTTTTCCTAGATCGTACTCTCAAACTTCCTCCTGAAATTCAGGATTAAGTTATATTCCTATGCCCAGTAGAGTTGCATTTTCCCTAAGTCACAACTTAACTGACAAATTATTTTAATCGTGTATATATTTGCTATTTTCCCTATTTTTAAACACTTTAATTTGTGCATCTAGAAAGTACCTGGCATTTAAGAAATATTCAGTCTTTGTGAAATATGATATCTAGGTTAAGAGTGCTGAATTGTAGTACAGATTTACACATTTGCCGTGTCAATTAAACGAGCCAAAGCATAAATTGAGGATAATAAAAATTAATTACTGGTGTTTGTGAGAAGATGCATTAAATAACACCAGAATCAGGCAGTTAGTATGGACTATGTAGTAGGTATTGAAATTATTGAATGAATATGTGTAAAATAATATATAAAGTATAAGGCTAAAATAGAAATGAAAACAATTTTCTGTGGAGTTGAAAACTACATTCAGAATTTATTTTGTGATATTGACATCTAGACATAATAGATAAATGGTAAATTAGAGAAAATATTTACATGATAAAGATTCTGTTTTCTATTTCAAGATTCTGTTTCTAACAGCGACTTATTCCTGAGTAAATTGTTTAACCTCTCTGTAAATCAGTTTGATTAATTTTCTGAGTATATATATATATATAAAGGGTGATAGAAAGGCAATATGTAGTAATAGCAAGTTTTTGAAGGTTATGAGAAAAAAGCAATAGGGCTTCTCGAGTCCAGATGTTACACTGAAATGCTAAGATGCTTCACTTTTCATATTAAGTTCAGCATAGGTAAAAAATTGATGCTAAGTTTGAATTTAGTCAGTGATCAAACATCATTCTTATATTTAAAGTTAGAAACATTTTAAGATTTGAATATTTTTGAACCTGTCCTCATGAAATTACACAGCCGTTGCCAATTTTAGGTTAAAATTGTCTATGTGATTCATATTGGCTTGGGAAACAATATAATCAGATTTACACAATTTCAAGTCACGAATCTTCAAGACTGCTCAGGTGAAGGCATGCAGGCAGAATGTGTAAAATTCTGGATCACCTCTAAGTTTGTTTCAAGAATAAATAGCAATTATTTCAAAATACTCCTGTTACTTTTCTTCAAAAACTCACACTTATATATATATTTTTTCGGTCTCCAAGGACACACTAATGTTCTCCCCAATATTCTCCCTACAAACATTTCATCATAACTTCCCACTGGCTGACCTCTCTCAATTTCATATTTAATCCATGGAGGATGAAATCAAGTTCTCATTTACTCACAGACTTTTTAGACGAAGTACACATTTACCACATACATTATTTTCATTTAAGAGTTATTTGTGATGATTTCCTGCTAATATCCCAAGATCCTTGGTCAACTTTTTTTTTCTTATTTGTGTTGCTGTCTGTTAAATGCCCTTTCTCTTAAGCTAGGACACAGAATTCTTGAAACTTATCATTTAGAATATATGAAACTATACTTTTTTATGCTACTTTAGATTTTTTTCTAATGAAAAATTTTCAGTCTGTTTTCTTGTTCTAAGCTTCTGACAACAATCTCTATTTTGTTTAGATACATTTCTTTTTACAATAAAAATAAGTAGCCAGAGGGGCCGGCTCGGTGGCGCAGCGGTTTCGTCCGCGCTTGGCAGCCCGGGGTTCGCGGGTTCGGATCCCGGGCGCCCGCGGACGCACTGCCTGTCAGCCATGCCGTGGCGGCGTCCCATATAAAGTAGAGGAAGATAGGCACGATGTTAGCCCAGGGCCAGTCTTCCTCAGCAAAAAGAGGAGGATTAGCAACAGATGTTAGCTCAGGGCTGGTCTTCCTCACCAAAAAAAAAAAATAAGTAGCCAGATACTAAGCAAATTCTGAGGATGAATGATTCTTTAATTATTGTCTAGCTTTCTGATATTGATCTGCTTATTTCTGTTGCTGTCTATTAAATGCAGTTTGATATTTCTTTTAAATTTCCTCTTAAAATTGCTGTTATCTTTTCCTACTTGTGGCTCTATTAAATCTAAATATAGCATTTTTTATTTTCTCAACAACTTTAATGCATATATGAAGGCAAATTCTAAAACTAAAAAGAAGTCATTCAATTATGTTGTGAAAATTCTGATGAGTATAATATTATTTCCAATCCATTGTATATTTCTTAATTAAAAATGTGGATCCAGAGGCATTTATAAGAAGTAATACAGATTTAGCATATACAAATCAATAAATGTGATACATTGCATTAATAGAATAAAAAATGAAATCATATAATCATCACAATACATGCAGAAAAAGTATTTGACAAAATACAACATCCTTTCATGATAAAAACTCTCAACACATTGGGTATAGAAGAAACATACCTCAACATAACAAAGGTCATATATGACATGCCCGGAGCTAACATCATACTCAACTGTGAATAGTTGAAAGCTTTTCCTCTAAGATCAGGAACAAGACAGTGCCCACTCTCACCACTCCTTTTTAACATAGTAATGGAAGTCCTAGCCAGAACAATTACATAAGAAAAATAAATGGAAAAGGAAGAAAGAAAATAGTCTCTGTTTGCAGCAGACATGATCTTATATAGAAAACTCTACAGACTCTTGAGCTAGGTACTTAAGCCATTGATTTGAGACTTTTCATCATCTCTTATTTAAGCAATTAGTGCTACAAGTTTCCTTTCCAACTCTGCTTTAGCTGCATCCCACACATCTTGATATGTTGTATTTTTCTTTTCATTCATTTCTATATATTTTAAATTTTTATTTGAGAATTTCTATTTAGTCCATGGATTATTTAGAACTATGTTGTTTAATTTCTATGCATTCAAAATTTTCCCTGTTGTCTCTCATTTACTAATTTCTAATGTAAATCTACTATGGTTGAGAACTTAGCCTGTATGATATCAATTCTTTAAAATTTGCTAAAGTTTGTTTTATGGCCAAGGAAATCATCTATTTTTCTTGTAGTTTTTTTTTTTTTTTTTTTTTTTTGCTGAGGAAGATTCACCCTGAGCTAACATCTGTTGCCAATCTTCCTCTCTTTCATGTGTGGGTTGATGCCACAGCATGGACACTGATGAATGGTGTAGGTCCATGCCTGGGAACTGAACCCAGTCCACCAAAGTGGAGTGCACTCAACTTAACCACTAAGTCATGGGGCTGGCACCAGAAATCAGCTAGTATGGTGAATAATACATAGGCACTAGAAGAAAATTTGTATTCTGCTGTTATTGTGTGGAGTCATTTTCTATGTATTTGATATAAATAATTGAGATAGATATAGTTTATATATATATATATATATATACACAAAATTGATGTATATATGTGTGCCGATGTATAATCCTGTTGGTTGATTGTGTTGTTCAGATTGCCTATATGATTGTCGATTGCTGATTTTTCTGTCCAGGAGTTTTATTAGTTTCTGAGAGGGCGCTGTTAAAATCCACAACTATAATTGTGGGTTTGTCTATTTCTTCTCTCAGTTCTATGAGTTTTTTATTCATGTATTTTGAGACTGTCATCTGGTGCATGCACATTTAGAATTGTTATATTTCCTGGTACACTGATCCTTTTATCATTAATAATGTCACTTTCTGTCTATAGTAAATTTCTTTGCTCTGAACTATCAAACATTTAATTCAGATATTGATATAGCCACTCCTGCCTCTTTTTTTGGTAAATGTATCCATGGTAATTTTCTATTCTTTTACTTTCAACCTACCTATGTCATTGAATTTGAAATGAGTTTCTTATAAGCGGTATATAGTTGGGCTGTGTTTTTACCCACTTGGCCAACTTCTCATTTGATTGGTTTATTTACACCATTTACATTTTAAGGTAATTATTAATGTGTTAAGATTTAAGTCTGCCATTTTATTATTTATTATTTATTTGTTTCCTCTGCCTCTCATTCTTCTGTTTTTCTTTTCTTACTTTCCTATGTGTTACTTGCACTCTCATTTTGATTTACTTAGAGTTTTTGAACATATATATTTTATAAACCCTTTGCTCTGGGAATTTTGATGTACTTAAGTGACTGTGTTACTCTGGGTTTTTAACATACATATACGATTTATAAAAATCTATGAATATCAACATTTTACATTTTTGATTGAAATGTGGAAGCCCTGCTTATATTTATGTCTCTTTAGCTTCTTCACTTTTAAACATCATTGCCTTGATTATCAGATGGGGTTATAATTTTTATTTCAATCTTCAAATATGATTTATAAAACTCACTAAGAAGGATATCTATTATATGTAACACTTCAGTTCTTTCCATTGCTACTTCTTTTATTCTTCCTGTGGCTCCAATTTTTTTTCTTTTTGTTTGAAGAACATTTGTGTGTGTGTGTGTGTGTGTGTGTGTGTGTGTGTGAGGAAGACCAGCCCTGAGCTAACATCCGTTGCTAATCCTCCTCTTTTTGCTGAGGAAGACTGGCCCTGGGCTAACATCTGTACCCATCTTCCTCTACTTTATATGGGACGCCGCCACAGCATGGCTGATGAGCAGTGAATTGGCGGGTGCCCGGGATCCGAACCTACGAACTCCAGGCTGCCAAGCGCGGACTAAACCGGGCAGCCCCTTGAAGGACATCTTTTAACGAACATTTAAAGGTAGATCTGCTAGCAACAAACTCAGTTTTTCTTTGAAAATCTTATTAACCCTTCATTCCTAAAGCATAGTTTCACCATATGTAAAACTCGCAGTTGACAGTTCTTTCCTTTCAGCACTTGGAAAATATTGTGTCACTTCTATCCGGTCTCTGTTGATTCAGATAAGAAATCTACTGTCATTCAAGTTGGTGTTCGTCTGGAGGTGATTCATGGTTTCTATCTGGCTGCTTTCAACACTTTGTCCTTAGTTTTCAAAAGTTTAGTTACAATGTGTCTTTATTCTATGTGTGGTTTTTTCAGGCTCCTGAATCTTCAGGTTTATTTCTTTTGCCAAATTTGAAAAATTTTTTGGACATTATTTCTTCAAATACTCTTTCAGCCTCATTCAATTTTTCCTTTCCTCTGGTACTCGTGTAAGAGGAATGTTGACTCTTCTGTTGTTGCTCCACACGCCCCTGAATCTCTGTTCATTTTATTTATCATTCTATTTTTATCTTTGTTGTTCAAATTGGTTAACTTCTATTATTCTGCTCTCATGTTCACTGGCTTTATCATTTGTCATCTCCATGCTACTATTGACTCCATCCAGCAAGCTTTTTATTTCTGTTTTTATTTTTTATTTCTATAACTTCATTTGGTTCTTTATTTTATAATGTAACTTTTTGATAATATTTTCTATTTTTGCCATTCTTTAATTTCATTGATACTTGCAATTGATGTTGAAACACTTTTATGACAACTAATTTAGAATCATTTTCAGATAATTCCAATATCTGATTTATCTTGGTGCTGGAGTCAGTTAATTATCTCTTTTCATTTAAGTTGTGATTTTCTTCGTTCTTTGTATGAGAGATGATTTTTTATTGTATCCTGGACATTTTGCTCATCATGTTAGGCAACTTTGAGTTCTATTTAAATTGTTTATCTTAGCAGGCAGTCACACTGATTTTAATGTTAACATGCAGGTCCTGGCCTGCTTTTCAGGGCTCTGGTTCTAACATCAGCTTAATTTTCAGAGCTTTTGCACTGTTAATTTGGTCCGTTTGGTTTATGCAGTGCTACGGGGAATCTTACTGATCCCTGCTAATGTTGACTTACGGGGTAGAAGGGGTTTCTCCACGCCAGGTTTCTAGGTGAAGGTTTTCAGTGGGTGAAGAGTATGGTGGAATCCCTCTACCAAAGTCCCCTGGCCACACTGGTGTCAGTGAGCAAGAGAGGACAGTCTCGGGTTTGCAAGGATAAAGAATATTTCTAGACCAGGCCATTCACTGTACTGTTTCTCTCTTGCTGGTCTCTCTTGCTTTGTTGTTTCTGAATAAAGAGAGTAGTCTTGGGCCTGGCAAGGAAGAAGAGCACTTTTCCTAGCTGCCTATTTTTGCCTGGCATCTTGATGAGGAGCTCCTGATTGAGCCAAGGGCGGAACGAGCCTATATGTGCTACCAAATAAGCTGTGCTAAGCTGGGGTCAGGAAACGATAGCTCTAGGGGCCTTCTTCTGTTGGGTGGGGTCACACAAGATGCCTTGCTGATGTGCTATGCCCCCATTCCTGGCATCCGAAACTAGCTCACCTTTTTTTTACCACCTTTTAGAGTTCTCCTTTGTTTGTCTCTCATGTAATTTCCAGAATTTATAATTGTGTATAGCAGGAAGGAACAAGAAAAAATAGGTCTGTGTCAGATTGTCTGGACCGGAAGTCCATTACATATTTTGTACTAAAACATGTTTCATCTGGGAGCCATGATGTCTGGTGTCCTCTTTGCTTGTGATTATTTCAGGTGTCTTATTTGAGAATTGGTTTGATCATGATACTCAAATATTGCAGAATAACAATATTCTACAAATAATGCTCTCAATGTTATAATAAAGGTTGCTTTTCATAAATAGCAAGAAAATTAAAATCTAACAAAATAATGGCATATACAATTGCAGCATAGTAGCTTTTTATTCACAGCATCTTGAAGCAAATGACAAATTAAAATGAGATAAACAAGATTATATTTATTGTAATCAAATATCAAAATATGTAATACACTTCCACTGTTTATTCTAATTAAATAGTAAATTATGTAATAGTGGTTAAATATAGATTTGCTGTTAGTGACGATTAATACAAATATTTGGATTGTACTTTAATCAGATTTATTGAGGTATAATTTACCTATGCAAAATTTATTGGACTTTTATGTAGACAATTTGATGAGTTTGACAAATGTATAGTTTTGTGTTCACTGCCAAAATCAAGATATAGAACATTTCCATTCAGATAGGTTTTAAAGTAATTATAAAGATCACATTAATTATATTTACTTCTTTATCTATTTAATATGTTTGTAAAATTCAATTAGCCTTCAATATGTTTAAAATTGAGTATTTCAAATAACATTAATTCTTTAATTAATTATTCATTATAAATACTTAATCCAACAAACAAACTGTATTCCATGTGCACTTTCACTTTGTTAAGCTGGAATGTTTATATAGCTGCTTCCATTTCATAATTGTGTTATAGTTTTATTTTTGTCTTTTTGTGCTTAAGGTTTCAACAATAGAACTTATTTAGGAGTGAACTATTCATTCAAAGAAATTCAACCTATTCTGTGAACATGCTTAATGTATCAGTCAATTTTCAGGTATAGATGATGATAATAAGTGTTCAGGTAATATAAGAAAACAAAAATTTGACATAAATTAGATTCTCACATATTATTTGAAGTGTTGGTGGAGCAGGTACTGAGCTGAACTTCTAAGCAATTCTTGGAACTCCATCCATCACAACAATGACATAGCTAGGAGGATACTTCCGTGGCCATGACTGGGATGCTGGAAAATCAGCCTGCACAACTGCTGGCTCTAATATCATGCTAACTTTGCTATTTATTTTTCTCCAGTTTCATATTTTATTGCATTAACTTAAAATATAAACAAAAGAGTTCAAATATTATTAAACTTATGTAAGTTAGATGTATATTTTGGGGGAGAATAATATGCATTTTCATGTAACATGCTACATTGTCCATAAAAATATGCTTCCATTAAAAACTGCATTGAAAGACAATATTTCTTTTTTTCATACTTCATAAAAGCTAGACACAAATTTCTGATACAAATTTCTTTATTTCATTCTCATCTTTGAAGCTGAAGCTGAGAGGTTCAAATGTTTGCATTTCAGTTTAATGCTACAAGCAAAAATTTCTTCTATTCCTCTCTTCACTGTTGGTCTTAGATTTACTCTGGAAGCCTCCATTCATGTCTTTACAGGAGTACCACATACTCCATTTTCATAGCAGGTCACTTCTTCTTCCCTTTCCTTTTGTGATTTCCTTTTCCTTGCCAAAGCCTTTGGTTGCCATCTTCTATTTTTTTGTGAACTTATTTTTAGTTGATGGATCTCTCTGCTCCATACATTACTGATTTACATAGCAGGAAATGTATGAGACACTGTCTGCCATCTTCCTGATTGATCTGGACCCTATCTCTGCTCCTGTATTGAAAATCACAGTTACATTCTCTAGAGTATATTTTATTTTTCTCAAGATATGCATTAAGTCCAATTACTAAGCATACATCTTGAATCTCTGTAGTTGTAGTATTTTCATCAGCCTTATCTATGGGATCCATTTCCTTCTGCTATGGTCTTATTGTTATTTAAATAAGGAGGATAGACATGAACGAAACTTCCCTGCTCAGCCAGGGATCATACAGCTAAGCAAGTCATCTCCGTCCATGTATCCACAGACTCACAACAAACTTGCATGAGTTGCTCGTTTTGTTTTTTCTCTAAGCATTGAGAAGCTTCTGCCTCAACTATTGGCTCAACGATCATAGCATCTCAGCTGTGAATCAAGTATGAACAACACTGAATGTCATCAACCACAAAGCTAGGGACTAGAAACGGGGTCTTTTGTTAACGTTGGCGTAGGAAAGTTAATGACCTTACTACCTTGCCTGTCAGAAAAAAGAATAGGAAGACATCTTCCCCCCTTACAGAAGGTAGGTGACATATAAAACCTGAATTGTAAGGGAGTGCAATGAGAATGTAGTCTTTAGCTTTTCCAAATTGAGGAGGTACTTAGCCAAATTACAAGAGATTTGGAATGTAAGTAGCCAATCTGAAGTATCTGAACAGTCCATGCCCAAGATTAGTCAATATCCATGCACCTGTCTTTTGCAAAGTTTAACTTCAAAAGAGTAACAGTCTGTCTGTCTGTGACTGTCTGTCATAACAGACAGTTATCATCCTGTCTAACATAATTCAGTTACATCTAGTGCAAATTAAAATGCACTGATCCTCCCCAAAATAGGTACCTGTGATGGTCATTCCTCTTCTGATTCATTCGCAACTATGTCTTAATTAGGTAACAAATTATAACATTGCCAAAACAACCTACACTAAAAATGATACGGAAAAATTTGAGGAAAAAATAAGTAAATAAATGCATATATGACATTGCAAGAGGGGAGAAAATGCAAGAATATATTACATATCTGATATTATAACTGGTCATGGAAATTTGGATGGTATTTATACCATCCTTTCTGTATTACTCACCCTACATTTCTCTATGCTATCCTAACATTTTCAGCTTTCCATAACAAAATTTTACTCCTTATGATTTGAGCCCTTAGTTTGTCTAGTCAAAAAGGAGTTGTTCTAACCCTTCATTAACTTTATCACTTGATGGAAAATCTAGAAGGCATTTGAGGAGTCTGGCTCCAGGCCAAAAGCCTCTGTGTGATTTCAGGCCTGATCAAAAGCAATTACAAAGGCTTTACCTAGCAGGCCTCACAGGGGAAAGCTACTCTCCCCACATGAGACTTGGTGCACAGCCAGTGCATTGTAGGCTCTGGAGGGAGTCATAGTGAAGGACTTAGGCACCCCTAACCACCATTCTTTTGCATATATCTGCCATTCCTGCCCAGGAACCTCCAACTGAGGCTTCCTTATGGGGGACCCTTACCAGAGGTCTTCTCCAAGTGCTTCTGCTGAGACTTCCTTATTGGGACTGGGGAGAGAGAGGGGGAAACTTCAGGACATTTTTCTCCACTCTGACTCAGTACTCAGTACACTTCCACTCTTAGCCCCTCCTCTTCTTCCTCTCCCAAGCCCCTGGGTCTATAAAATAGGAGGAGCCTTTCATTCATGGCTCCTTGGTAGTGAGACAATCTCCAGATCTGTGCTGATCTGCCTGACCCTTGCCCACAGCTGTTCCATGGGGAAAAATGGAGCAGAGAGGGAACCAGTGAATTTTCCTGCTTAGCCTCTTACTTATATTATCTCAGTAAGTAATTAAAGGCTTATTACTTTCATTTTAGCTGGTTGTCTTAATTGACCACATCAACACCTGGCAGCCCAGCTTTTGATGGCAATCAAGAAAATATGTTAAAGCTTAGATATTTCACTGGTTTTGTTATATAATAAAATTTTGATTCTTGATAATAAGGATTTAGCATCTAGGCCATTGTAGTAACATATTTAATTTTCCATTCAGTGACATGTAAAAATAATATACACATAAGTAAACCTATATCATTACTGCAGTCAGAGTCACCTTAACTTTTCTCTTGGACTGTCAAATGCACTATCCAGTTAATAAGCTCTATGCCTACAGTCTTGTCTCTCTATGGTGTATCCCAAATTATGCATCTGAGGTGACACGTATAAAAATATAAATCTGATTCTTTTATACCCTCTTTTAAATCCTATTAATGGCTTCTTGCTTCCATTAGAATAAATTATAACTCTTTAAATGGTCTAAAGTCATTTGTCATTTATCCCAAGCTAAGTTCTCTACTCTCATCTCTGACACCTGCCCCC
Organism: Tapirus indicus; assembly: GCA_031878705.1. Lineage (NCBI taxonomy): Eukaryota > Metazoa > Chordata > Mammalia > Perissodactyla > Tapiridae > Tapirus > Tapirus indicus. The sequence goes on along the minus strand of CM062919.1, from coordinate 132,170,028 downwards.
TCCACAAACACACATATATACCGAGGCCCACAAAATTACTTGCAATTCCCCCAAATTCAGTACTCTTTCTCACAAGAGTACCCTGGAAAACCCACTCTATCTTGGTAGACTTTTCACATAACTTCACTAGTCATAATCAGTACAGTCATTTTAAACTCTGTTTCCTGTAGGAAAGTTTTACTGATACCATAATTTTCTTTCTCCAAGGCAGGCATTAGCAGTCCATAGCTCACAGATTTTATACAACCTGCAAGGTAATAATGGTTTTTAGAGTTTTAAATGATTGAAAAAAATTTTTAATCTTTTGTGATATGTGAAAATTACATAACATTTCAAATTTCAATGTGTCTATAAATAAAGTTTTATTGGGACACAACCATGATCATTCATTTATATATTGTTTATGGATGTTTTTATGCTATATTCAGAGTTGAGCAATTGCAACAGAAACCATATGACTGTGAAAGCCTAAAATATTTACTATCTGGCCCTTTACAGTGTCAAAAAGTTTGCTGACACTCACTCTAAAGTGTTCCGTAAAGTTATCTTTATTGTATTTCACTATAATTTTTATATTTATCTGCCTCTCAGTTACAGTTTTAGAAAACTGTAGTCTTCCATGAAACAGAAACAATGACTTATTCATAATTAGACCTTTAACACTGGCATGCAATAAGCAAAAACATATGAAAAATATGGTTTCAATTTTTAAGCAAATGAGTAAGAATGCTTCCGTTTTTTGTTATACCTCCTTTCTTCCTACTCAAGAAGTGACTATCATTTATTTTTGTCTTATTGCTCTTGTCATGTTAACTTCATGAATGACAATGAAATAATCAAGTTTCTTAGTAGAGTGATGTTATGAAAGTAAGCTTTTTTTCCCCCTAGCCACTCAAAACATGAAAAGGTGCTCTACATAATAATGAATCATCTAATTAATGAGATTGAATTATCCAATAAATGGACTCTGGCTTAATTAAATATCTTCATTAACTTTTTTGCTTTTCAAAATAACATTTGCACATTCATGCAAATAGATTTGTGATGTGTCTTTAATCAGCTATTTAGTTTAGGTACAGAGTTAATAATGCCAGTATTTGTTCAAACTGGGAAAAACCTGGACTGAAAGAAAAGGAAGGACACTTTGAATTCATGTTTTGATAAAATGATATGTAAAGTACTTGTTGCAATAATTTAATTTGATACACATTGCCATATTTAAAATTTTGACAACCACAAAAAATGGCAATTTTGTGAGGAATGGATGTCTTAACTAACCTTATTGTGGTAATTGTCTCACAACATATACGTGTATCAAATCATTATGTTCTACACCTTAAATTTGCACGATGTTATGCATTAATTATATCTTAATAAACCTGGGGACAAAAAGAAATAACAGTAAGCTAGAACTTATAGAGGTATATTTGAATCCTGGAATCAGTATTTATAAGATGAATATGTTCCAGGTTCACACACACCAGAAGAGAAATTTGTGTATTCAGGGGATGTTGGCCAGTTAGGGTAAATATGTCTTCAAATCAGAAAAAATATGGGGAAAAAAGTAGATGTGCTATGTCTAAATTTTTATTACATTTTCTAATTATGTTGTTTCTCACTATATCTTTATTCTTACTTTTATAAATTAGTCATAATGGATTAAATATGAAAAAATAAAAAAGATTCAGTGGCGATGTCTATTTTTTTCTAGGAATCTAAATGGGATGATCTTTTCCTTGTATCAACTTGGCTAGGCTACAGTTCCTAGTTATTCAAACACTAGTGTAGGTGTTGCTTTGAAGGTGTTTCTTCAACTTGGTTAAAGTCAATCAGTTCACTTTAAGTAAAGGACATTATCCTAGATAATCTGGGTGAGTCTGATCTAATCACATGAAAGACTGTAAAAACAGAGCTGTGGGGGGTTGGGGCCAGTCCTGTGGTGTGGCAATTGGGTTTGCGTGCTCCACTTCGGTGGCCTGGGGTTTGCAGATTTGGATCCCGGGTGGGGACAGATGAGCCTCTTGTCAGCCATGCCATGGTGGTGTCCCATATAAAGTGGAGGAAGATGGGCACGGATGTTAGCCCAGGGCCAGTCTTCCACAGCAAAAAAGAGGAGGATTGGCAACAGATTTAGCTCAGGGCTAGTCTTCCTCATACACACACACACACACACACAAAACCCAGAGCTGACGTCCCCTGGAGGAAGAAAATCCCGCTGTGGACAGCACCTTTAGCTTCTGCCCAAGTTCCAGCCTGCCCTTCCTCATAGCCTGCCCTAAGGATGTTGCACTTGCCTCAGTGGTCAATTCCTTACAATAAATCTCTTAATATATCTTCCACTAATTCTGTTTCCCTGGTTCAACCCTGACTGATAAACAGACTGTTAATGATTTTGACATGATATTCCCCCAACTAAATAACTGAGCCAGGTCAGGTTATAGGGAAGCTTGCAGCCAGTTATTGCACCCTTGAGCACTGAACTTCAGTCCAGGTTTTTACTGCTCCACTCTCATACAGCAGGAGACAGGCTTGAGCATCAAAGACCGGAGACAGCTCTAAAACAAAGAGAGTCCAAAGCAAATAGGTAAAAAGCAATTTAGAGGAAATAGACACTATGAAGGAGAAAGAATTCTTAAAATATTCATCTTCCGAGAGTTAGTAGAAACTCATATCCAAAAAACAAGAATAATAATGTAATATGTCAATTCTATTTCACTTTAAAAACAAAGAACAAGATGCCTGGAGAAAACGATAAAGAAACATTAGGAGTTAAAATATGATAGTAAATTAAAATTACTTATAAGAAATTTAGAAGTTGATATGGAAGAAATTTTCTAGAAAATAGGGCAAAAATAATTATATTTCTGTGGATATGAGTTTTTATTTCTCTTGGATAAGCACCTACAAGTAATTATGAATCAAGGGTGATAGAGTAAGTGAATAATTAATTTTATAGAAAACTACCAGCTTGATTTCCGAATGGTTGCAGATTTGTTTCATTTAAATTGTCATCTTGTAAGAGTGATTTTTAAAACATATTTTCCTATGGTAAGATATATGTTATTATCCAACCTAAATCCTTGAGTATCTGCTAGTATCTTTATTTTTATTGAAATAAATTCTATGTCATTGAAATGCACAAACATAACTCAAGAAAGTTTCCTCTTGCTTGTTTCTAGGCAATACCTTTCACTAGAGAAGCAATCACTTTTCTGATCACCACACATTAATTTTACCTGTTTTTGAACTTCAGACAGTACATATTCATTTATGCCTGGCTTCTTTTGGCTCAACATGTATTTGAGATTCATTGTGTCTATTAGGAGATTATAACTGTTAATTGATGAAAAGTAATCTCTTGTATGACTATATCACACTTGGGTTACCCATTGTCCCTTTGAGGGACATTTAGAACGTTTCAAAATGTTGACTATTTTATTATTATTTTTTTTATTTTATTTTTTTTTGGTGGGGAAGACCAGCCCTGAGCTAACATCTATTGCCAATCTTCCCCTTTTTGCTGAGGAGGAAGACTGGCCCTGAGCTAACATCGTGCTCATCTTCCTCTACTTTATATGGGACGCCGCCACGGCATGGCTGACAGGCAGTGCGTCGGCGGGCGCCCGGGATCCGAACTCGCGAACCCCGGGCTGCCAAGCGCGGACTAAACCGCTGCGCCACCAGGCCGGCCCCTCAAAATGTTGACTATTTTAAATAAGGTTTCTATTTACATTTTTTTACAGATTATTTTGTGAACATATGTCTTTATATTATCTGGGGTGGGGGTCAGTTCATAAATATCTATCAGGGCAGTTGTTGGTCATAGCATAGATGTGTGTTAACATTATAAGAAACTGCCAGAGTTTGTTTGTTTGTCTTTTGTGAGGAAGATTAGCCCTGAGCTAACATCTGTTGCTAATCCTCCTCTTTTTGCTGAGGAAGATTGGCCCTGGGCTAACATCCATGCTCATCTTCCTCTACTTCATATGGGACACCACCACAGTATGGCTTGATGAGTGGTGAGTCGATCAGCACCCAGGATCTGAACCTGTGAAGGGTCCTCAATGCCCCACTTCCATCAATGGATAGATCATCCAGACAGAAAGTCAACAAAGAAATAATGGATTTAAATGAAAAACTAGATCAGATAGACTATATATATATATATATATATATATATATATATATATATATATATATATATATATAACATTTGATCCAGCAGAATAAACAGCAGAATACATATTCTTCTCAGTTGCACATGGAACATTCTCAGAGATAGACCATATATTGGGAAACAAGGCAAGCCTCAATAAATTTAAGATTAAAATCATATCAAGCATATTTTCTGACCACAGTGCTATGAAACTGGAAATCAACAATAAGAGAAAAGCTAGGAAAGTGACAAATATGTGGGACTAAACAACATGCAACTCAACAACCATTGGATCAATGAAAACATTAAAGGAGAAATTTAAAAATATTTGGAGACAAAGGAAAAGGAAATGCATCATAGCAACTCATATGGGGTGCAGCAAAACAGTTCCAAGAGAGAATTTTATGGCAATACAGGCCCACCTCAAAAACAAGAAAAATCTCAAATAAGTAATCTTACACTACACCTAACAGAACTAGAAAAAGAACAAACAAAGCCTAAAGTCAGCAGGAGGAGGGAAATAATAAAAATTAAAGCAGAAACAAATGAAACAGAGACTAAAAAAACAGTAGAAGGAATCAATGAAACTAAGAGCTGGTTCTTTGAGAAGATAAACAAAATTGACAAACCCTTAGCCAGACTCACTATGAAAAAAAAGAGAGAAGGCTCAAATAAATTAAATTAGAAATGAAAAAGGGAAATTACAATGGACATCACAAAAATACAAAGGATTATAAGAGAATACTATAGAAAACTATATGCCAACAAGATGGATAACCTAGAAGAAATGGATAAATTCTTAGATTCATACAACCTCCCAAAAATGAATCAAGAAGGTATAGAAATCTGAATTGACCAAACACAAGTAAAGAGATTGAAAGAGTAATCAAAAACCTCCCCCAAACCAAAAGCCCTGGCTTCTCTGGAATATTCTATCAAACATTCAAAGATTTAATACAGATCTTTCTCAAACTACTCCAAAAAATTGAAGAAGATCGAATACTTCCTAACTCATTCTATGAGGCTAACCTTACTCTGATCCCAAAGCCAGACAGGGACAACACAAAGAAGGAAAATTACAGGCCAATATCGCTGATGAACACAGATGCAAAAATCCTCAACAAGATATTGGCAAAACAAATACAGCAATACATTAAAATGATCATACACCATGATCAAGTGGGATTTATACCAGGGATGCAGGAGTGGTTCAACATCTGCCAATCAATCAATGTGATGTACCACATTAAGAAAATGAAGAATAAGAATCACATGATCATCTCAATAGTTGCAGAGAAAGCATTCGATGAGATCCAACATCCATTTATGATAAAAATTCTCAAAAAAGGGTATAGAAGGAATGTATCTCAACATAATAAAGCCCATATATGACAAATCCACAGCCAACATCATACTTAACAACAAAAAAGTGAAAGCCATCCCTCTGAGAATAGGAACAAGACAAGAGTGCCTGATCTTGCCCCTCCTATTCAGCATAGTACCAGAGGTTTTAACCAGAGCAATTAGGCAAGAAAAAGAAATAAAAGGTATCCAAAGTGGAAAGGAAGAAGTGAAATTCTGGCTGTTTGCAGCTGACATGATCCTATATATAGAAAACCCTAAAACCCTCCAGAAAACTATTATAAATAATCAAGAACTACAACAAAGTTGTAGGGTAGAAGGTCAATTTACAAAACTCAGTTGCACTTCTATACACTAATAATGAACTAGCAGGAAGAGAAGTCAAGAACACTATCCCATTTACAACCGCAAGAAAAAGAATAAAATTCTAGGAATAAATTTAACCAAGGAGGTGAAAGACCTGTACACTGAAAACTGTAAGACGTTATTGAAACAAATCAATGGTGATGTAAAGAAATAGAAAGATATTCCATGCCCTGGAATAATAAACATAATTAAAATGTTCATATTACCAAAAGCAATCTACAGATTCAATGCAATCCCAGTCAGAATCCCAATGACATTCTTCACGGAAATAGAATAAAGAATCCTAAAATTTACATGGAACAAAACAAAACAAAAAAGACCACAAATAGCCAAAGCAATCCTGAGAAAAAAGAACAAAGCTGGAGAAATCACAATCTCTGACTTCAGAATATACTACAAAGCTATAGCAATCAAAACAGCATTGTACTGGGACAAAAACAGACAAACAGATGAATGGAACAGAACTGAAAGCCCAGAAATAAAACCACGCATCTATGGACAACTAATCTTCAACAGAGGAGCCAAGAGCATACAGTGGAGACAGGAAATTCTCTTCAATAAATGGCGTTGGGAAAACTGGAGAGCCATATGCAAAAGAATGAAAGTAGATTTTATCTTTCACCATATCCCAAAATTAACTCAAAAAGGATTAAATACTTGAATGTAAGACCTGAAACCATAAAACACCTAGAAGAAAATATAGGCAGTACACTCTTTGACATTGGTCTTAGCAGCATTTTTTTTTTTGTGAGGAAGACCAGCCCTGAGCTAACGTCCGTTGCCAATCCTCCTCTTTTTTTGCTGAGGAAGACCGGCCCTGGGCTAACATCCATGCCCATCTTCCTCTACTTTATATGGGACGCTGCCACGGCGTGGCTGACAAGCAGTGCGTCGGCAGGCGCCTGGGATCCGAACCTGCGAACCCCGGGCTCCCAAGCGCGGACTAAACCGCTGCGCCACCGGGCGGCCCCCTTAGCAGCATCTTTTTGAATACCATGTCTACTCTGGTATGGGAAATAAAAGAAAAAATAAACAAATGAGACTACATCAGAATAAAAAAATTCTGCAAGGCAAAGGAAACCATGAATAAAATGAAAGATAACCCATCAACTTGAAGAAAATATTTGCAAATCATATATCTGACAAGAGGTTAATTTCCAAAATATATAAAGAACCCAATCAAAAAATGGGCCGAGTATATGAACAGATATTTTTCCAAAGAAGATATACAGATGGCCAAGTTGCACATGAAAAGATGTCCACCACTAATTATTAAGGAATGGCAAATCAAAACTACAATGAGATATCACCTTGCACCTGTCAGAATCATTATAATTAACAAGACAAAAAGTAACAAAGTTGGAGAGGATGTGGAGAAAAGGGAACTCTCATACACTGCTGGTGGAAATGCAAACTGGCGCAGCCACTATGGAAAACATTATGGAGATTTCTCCAAAAATTAAAAGTAGAAATACCATATGATCCAGCTATCCCACTACTGGATATTTATCCAAAGAACTTGAAATCAACAATTCAAAGAGATTTATGCACCCTTGAGTTCATTGCAGCATTATGCACAACAGCCAAGATACAGAAGCAACGCAAGTGCCTATCAACTGATGAATGGATAAAGAGGATGTGATATATATATACACACACACACACACACACACACACACACACAATGGAATACCACACAGCCATAAAAAAGACAAAATCATTCCATTTGCAAGAACGTGGATGGACCTTGAGTGTATGATGTTAAGCGAAATAAGCCAGACAGAGAAATACAAACACTGCGTGATTTCACTCACATGGAAGATAAAAAAACACATGGATAAAGATAAATTAGTGGTTACCAGAGAAGAAGGTGATGGGGGTGGGTGAAAGAGGTAAAGCAGTACATATGTATGGTAAAGGATGAAAATTATACTATTGGTGGTGATCACGATGCAGTCTATACAGAAACTGATATATGATAATGTACACCTGAAATTACACAATGTTATAAACCAGTATGACCTCAATAAAATAATTGGAAAAAGTAAAAAAATAAAGAAATTACTATCTAGCCTGTGCTATTTATTTAAAAATACAAAAGGATTAATCTACTTCGATTGTTCATATGTTGTGACTCATCCAACCACATTAATTAGCTTGTTCTTTTCCCCCCCTGCATATATTACCTTGAGTTTTTATTCAGACAAAACAACACTGTTATTTAAATGCTTTTTCATCCTGATAATAGTGCAATTTTTCTTTTGAAAATTATTGTAGCTCAATAATATTTCAAACTATTGGGAGATACATGAAGGTGAACTAAACTGTATTTAAATAACTTGTGAAAAATAATGATTTTGAGTAATTGTTAACTACATGAAGCTGCGAACTCATGAACCAACAATAAAGTCTGAATAATTAGTGAGATTCAGGCAAACTGGAAAAAGTTATTCAACAAAAATGCAAAGACCTTTCCATATATAATCATTCTTAATTAGAGCCACCGATAGTGAAGGCAAGAATGTTTAGTGAATATGAACGATACACCTTTGCTGGATTCTCTGACTCAAAAGCTAGATTTTACTACTCTCACTGCTTTGTTTAAACATATATATTTTTTTAACTTAGGCATTATTTTAACAATTTAAATGACAGACGTGCACAAATATAATAGTTTATCCAAAATATTTTTGACTGGACCAGACAGTTTGAAGTGTGGATAATCTCAACCAAAAGAATAATAAGTCTTATTCTAGACACACTGTGCTTCATTCAAATGTATGCATAAAGTTAAGCATCTTCATCATTAAAATAAATTGCCTGAAAAAATTTAACAGATTTATATTATTTAATTTTATTTTTATTCAATTATTCTGGATGAAAAATAGATAATTTATTATTTACAATGTCTCAGAAATTTTTCCAGTTCTTTCTTATACAATCTTTAATATGTTTAAAGAAATTAATGTAAAAAGTTGAATGATTTATTTAAGAACTAAGCCTTTTTAAAGATTCAGAGTTGAGGGTAGTGTCCAAGGAGATGGTTTCCTAAAACAATCTAGCAGGTGCCTAAATTTTCACAGAATTTGTTTTTTTAAGATCCTCACCATCAGCTATGTCTTAAAGATAAAGAGTATTTTCAGATTACAGATCAGGAAGCTAAATAAGGCATGGATTGAGTATATAACTTAATCTGAGCCATAGAAAAAATAAGTGCCAAATCTATAACTTGATTGTATTATTCTAAAGCGTTCTATACCAATATAGTATCTCTAGCTGGTAAATTCTAACAAATGCAATATAAGTGAAAGCAAACCACATTTAGTTTCTACTTATGTTTGAGAGACAGTATACTTTAAAAACGGAACACCCATTTAGTTCTTTATTTAAAAAAAATGAAACTAATATGTAAGATCTAAGGACAAACCAAGGTTAAAAATAAGAACATTCTGGTGACATAGTGTATAAGTTCACGTCCTCTGCTTTGGCAGCCCAGGCTTCACGGGTTTGGATCCCTGGCACAGACCTACACACCGCTCATCAAGCCATGCTGTGGCAGCGTTCCACATACAAAAACAGGAAGATTGGCACAGATGTTAGCTCAGGGACAATCTTCCTCACCAAAAAAATAAATAAGTAAATAAATAAGAATTTTGTTCTTCAAAACTCTCTGCATCTGCCATGTAAAGTGTTTTATTTTAAATTATTCAAATGTGCCTGAATAGTGGTATAAATTTAATTTCAGGTTGATGGTATACTTGGATTAAGAAACATCCTACCTCATTCATGCAATGGAAAATAGACAACTGTTGAAAAAGAATCTACATAGCAGAGGGAACTTGAAGATAATCTTTGAAAGTAAAATGAAACATTTATGTCAAAATATTTTCATAGTTTTAATTTTTAAAAAATTACAAAAACAAAATAAAAATAGTCAACTGATGGAATATTTAAATATTTTACAACAGTACAAAATAGAATATTATGCATGTATTCAAATTAAATTTTTTAAATAATGACATGGAAAATACTCCTTATATTGTACATTGTGATCAAAATATTGAGACTCTATACATAAATACCCAGTAAAGCAAAAAAAAAAAAAATCCACACAATAATCAATATGTATTTCATAAAATATTTATTGAGCACTTGTGGTAAATTTGGTGAAGTATGGTAAGGATTTCAAGAATTACTGTATGTTACATAGGTGTGATAGATTGGCAGTTTGAATCAGGCACTACTGGAAGAATAAAATTAGCAAGCACTTCTCACTGGGATTATTAAAAAAAGGAAAAATCCCAGAAAAGGTGACATTTTGCTTGAATACTGAGAGAATTATTCAATGATTAATGGAGAAAGAATACTTCAAAGAAAGGCATAGAAATTGAACAATTTGAAAGGAGTCTATACATATTTACCCAAGAAAATGAAAACACATTTCCACAAAGACATGTTCTAGAATGTTCAAAGCAGTTTTATTCCTAGTAAATCAAATAGGAAATATTAGGAAAAGTATTCATAATAATTCAAATATAAAATTAGGAAATAACCTAAATGTCCATCAAAGAATGAATGGATAAATACATTTTGGTACATTCATTCAACGACTACCACTCAGCAATAAAAAAGAAATGGTCAAATGATACATGTAAAAGTCTCAACAAACCTCAGAGACATTATGCTAAGTGAAAGAAGTCCCAAAAGACTTCAAATTTATATCAAATTCCAGAAAAGCCAAAACTACAGAGACACAAAGCAGATCACTGGATGCTGGATGCTGGGGTGAGAGGAGGGGACTGTTTCCCAGACTTGGGTGAAGATTGCCATGATCTCACGCCTTTTACACAGACCCCGAAATTCAGCCCCTGGTTACACCATAAGAGTCGTCTGTGTTGAACCATTCCAAATTTTCATTTCATTGTGTAGTAGCATAAATACTACAGATATTTGGGGGGGGAAATGCACCTAAGGATATAATCAGATTAGAATACATTGCTGCATATATTCTTCTAGTCGTGCAGCTGACTAAATCAGTTCATTTGAGCAGACGTTAGATAGAGCAAACATTCACAGATACACGTTTCCAGCACCATCACTAGCAGGGCACAGAGCCCTGGCCAGGGCAGTGTGCTGAGGAGGCCTGTTATAAAATTCTATGTGTCTGTGCTTTACAGTCAGGGAAACTCTTGTCCAGGTGCCACGATGCTATTCCTGCCAGACAGCTGGCCCAGTCTGAGTACTAGATATGATCTGAAAAAAGATCGATGGCTCTGCTGAGAACTAATGGCTTTTTTAAAAGGAAATTACAAATATATATACTGCCTACAAAGAAATAATCCAAAATAAAATACACTTAAAATAAGTAAAAATAGAAAGCTGAGAATCAATTCAGCTGGTCTGTGTAAATGAAAAGAAATGAATTGTGTCAATATTATTTTCTGAAAGCATCATCCAAAGATTAACCAATATAATGCATGTAAAGTGCATAGAACAACACACAACACAGCACATTGTAAGTGCCCATGATGGGACAGGAAAAATATTACAGTTTGTTAACAATTACTATTGCCAAAGGAACAGTGCAACAGGTATTCTTATAAACTATTGGTGAGAACTTAAATTGGTACAATTAGGGGATGGTAATTTGGAAGTCACTATCCAAATTATGCATATCAAATTAGAATGAACAATTATACTGATAGAAATGTATCCCACGTGGATATTCAAATACCACCAAGATGCATTTGTACATATAATCACTATAATATTGTATATAAGAAACATTTGGAAAAATTTTAAATGTCCACTTATGGAGAGAATATTGAATAGTTAATTATAAGCATAGTATGGATTCCAAGGAAGGCATTTAAAAATAATTATTATTTAAAACAGAAAATTACAGAGATGTGTACATTAAGACCTTGAAGTAAATTAAAAGTGTTATATAAATAAAATCTGTGGGTGTGCATAATTGTATATCTTTTTCCGTGCAAGTCATGATGAACTGTTATTAGTGTGTCTATTTATGGGAAGTGGTTTTAGATAATTATGAGGGCAGAGACTGGGAAAGGACAGATCAGAGCTTTGCTCTTTTTTTTATACATTTTATTTGGGGATTTTATTGATTTGGTGTAGCGTGTTTTTGCTTTATTTCTAATGTGAATAAATAAGATCTCTAATTAGAAAATATTAAAGGTAGAAATATTTTACTTGAAAGAGCAACAAAATATAAAATATTGATGATTTTGACAATAGAATAGTTAGGAGTTATAAAGGAAACTACAAACTAGCTTGAAACCATGACCCTCTCCTATCATCTATTTTAAGCCTTAGTTTCTCCATGTGTGAAAAACATAGCAATTTTAGTTTTATGATACTCTTACTACGATTAATAATTCAAATAACAACTGGAAAGGTTTTAGTCTTGTACGTGATATGTATATGGATATACTTGGACATATTAATTATTATTATAACTTTTAAAAACCAAATGAAAAGACAAAAGATGCGATTTGACAAAATTGTGAAGCCATTTTCTTGGGTGAGTATTTTAAATAAATGGTTTAATTCCTAATTAGTTTATTCTATTTTAGAGTTTTAGAAAATATTAGTGCATTGTAGTTTCCCTCATTTAATGGAGTTAACATTTACTTTAATCAGTAAAATTTTGGTCTTTTTTTCCTATATCTGCTGATTACTTAATAAATATATTCCTAGCTTTAGCATATTTTTAAATATTAATGTTCCCCCATCGTATTTTCTGATTTGTTATAGTATATTAATAAACATTATTTAGATTATCATGCATATATTTTACAATTTGTTTTATTCAACTTTTATTTCTGGTACTCAAATATTATATTTTCCAAAGGTCTCTGGAAATTCAATAATGCTATTTACAGAGAAAGATCATTTTGTCTCCATCTCTTTAGCTATATCATTTTTAGGATATTAGAACTTTTACAAAAATGTTAGATAATGTTTAAACTACCAAGCATCATTTATTTTGTAATTTAAAAAATAAATGAATATCTATTTTGTATTTAATTATAAATGAATATTAATCTTTGCCTGTGGACACATCCACAATTTTTCTGTATAATGGTCTCATTTCAATCTTTTTTTTTTTTTTTTTTTTTGTGTGTGTGTGTGTGTGAGGAAGACCAGCCCTGAGCTAACATTCCTTGCTAATCTTCCTCTTTTTGCTGAGGAAGACTGGCCCTGGGCCCATCTTCCTCCACTTTATATGGGACGCCGCCATGGCCTGGCTGATGAGCAGTGCGTCGGCGGGCGCCCGGGATCTGAACCCGCGAACCCCGGGCTGCCGGACTAAACCGCTGCGCCACCGGGCGGCCCCCTCATTTCAATCTTATACAGAGCTTAAACTATAGATTTAACTTCTTTAACAAGATAATTATTAGGATTTTCATAAATCTGACTAATTGGGATGTTTTACTTTCGCTGGAATATTTCTTTGAACTAATATTGCCTTAATATTTCCACTTTCCGTAACGCATCAGGGCTTCTTTGTGTTGCCAAAAAAATGTAAACAATGTCGAAAATATCCTATGGCCATGTGAAAGAAAGCTAATTCACGTTATTATTTGCAAATTTCTGTATATATAATATCCATATTTACTTATAGTCAGTACAGTTTGTCCAAAAATGACGGTGGTGCACCTAATTTTTGATACATAATTTCACATTTCCGATAATTTCTCAGGTTTTTCTTCTTAGTAACTTTGATTCTGTGCCAGTTGCCTCAATCATCCCCAGTGTACGTATGTGTGTGTTATCTTTTATTATATTATGAGATTATATATTTTCTGTAATACTGATACCATGGTATCTCAAATAATCAAAATATACTGGTAATTTAACAATTGACATAATAAGAAAATTTCTCATTTGGAAAATCAGACAATAATCATAAATTTTCATACTCTTACTGTAAAAATGTATAGACATAATCCACATAATTATCTAAAACAGTGTCCTGTAAATAGGTGCCAAGAAAACACCAACTGTTTTAAGGTAAAATCTTAGAGCTTATATTTTCAATTTTCAGGATTTTTTCCCTAGATCAAAGATTAGCCTGAAAATCATTCCCAGATTCTACTAATCTTAACTCCTAAAGTAAGTAGAACATAAAAAGTCCAACTATCTCGGACATTACCACCTTCACGATCAGCATACACTGTAATGGGATGGCATATGTGCCCTCAGTAGTTGTCTATACGATGATGTGAGGAGCTTATGAGCTTCCATTATATTAAACAGTTTAACATGCTCATTCTCCATCCTCCTCAACACCACCAACTGAGCACAAGACTTCCTACTATTTGTGCATTTGGCTTTGTGAATAAGGCGTTATTTCCAGACATGCCAAATATCGGAAAATAACAGCTCATACCTAGTATGTGCAACAACACAACTTAATAATCTCTCCCATTTACTGAGAATATTGAAACAATCATAACAGAACTATTTTCCATCATAATATCTATTAATCAACCTGAATGTATATACATATAATCTACTTGCCTGTTACTATGCATGAATTGTTAATCAACATCATCTCATTTCAAATTCTCAAGGTTGTACTTCATCAATTATTCTCCCTTCCTCCTACAAAATCAATTTTCTTTCTGTCCTAAATCATTACCATCAGTGTAAAAACTTGCCATAATATCTTGCATTTTAAAAACAAGAAAAGTAATTTTTAAAAATCCTCTCAATATCCCATCCTTTTCCAGCTACAGTCTGATTTCTCTACTACCCCCATTAACTCCACTATCTCTTAATCCATTCTTTTGGGAACATGTGAGGTAAGCATTAATCTTCAAGACTTCAACGAAACTTGTCTACTTTAGCAAATAATATACTGAATTCTTAGGTCCTGTCTAAATCAACCTACCAAGCCACATTTTGTATTGATGATCTTTGCTTATATCTTAAAATACTTTCTTCAACTGTCTTCTGAAACATCACTCTGCTGTTATTTCATCATCAGTCCCTTCACCTTTAAACATTAGAGTATACTAAGTTCAATATTTAGGTACTTTCTCTTCTCTATACATATTCACTTAGCAGGTGGTCCCATTCAGTTACATGTCTTTAAAAATGATTTCTCTACACTGGATAATCACAAGTTTTTTCTTTGCTTGTTTTGTTTTTATTGTTCTTTTTTAATACCCCGGGACTTCTACATTGAACAACAAATAGATATCATAATCAATCACCACCAATTGCTATTTTCCTCCACATAGATGTCAAAATACATCTCCATCACCACAAATCTCAAATCAAACTTCTGATCTCCATGTAAGCCCCACACCTTATAATTACCCCAACGTAACCCAGAATTGTTGGTATCTCAATAAATGGAAACCTCATCCTTCTTGTTGCTCTATCAAAAAATCATGGAGTCAATCTTATCTTTTCTTACTCTCTCACGCTGGACAGCAATCCATTCAATTTATTTAGCTTAGCCTTCAAAATATATCAAGATAAACAGACAGTTCTCACCTGTGACAATATGTCAGTTTTACTACTGGTCCAAGACAGCATTATTCTTGACTAGATAATTTCAATAGCCTCCTTATCTACTTCCATATTTATAGTCTATGCTAAATGAGGCTCTCAAAGTGATATTTTTAACACAAAAGTCAAATCGCTCCTCTGGTCCAAATCCTCTGTTTTTTTCACATCTTGCTCAAGGTAAAACCTAATCCTTTAAAAAGGGTTACAAGCTCCTAAATTATCAGGTCCTTTGTCCTGTCTGACTTTGTCTCTTAATACTATCTTGGTCACCCCACTCTAGCCATACATACCTCCTTGATTTTTTTTAATACGTAAAGAACATTTCTCCTCCATAGCATATGCATTTGCTGCTTCCTCTAATTGATCATTCTTTTCAAATGTGTTTGAGTCACTCATTTATATTCTTCAGATCTCTGTTAAAATGTCACCTTATCCTAAAAGCCTTCTCTGCCTTCCTTACATAAAAAAGCAACTCCTCTTCTCAGCTCCTCCTCACCTCCAGTACAGCCCCCAGCTACAGTTCTGGTTTTATTTTTCCACCGCATATTTTAGCACTTGACGTGGGAGATGTCTATTGTCCACTCCATGAAGGCAAGAATTTGTTTTGTGCCCTGCTCTACGCTCAGAACCCAGAAGAATACCTGGCATGTGACATGTAGGCAATAAATGTGCATTTAATTAATATTTGAATGAGCACATACATAATTGTGAATCCATAGCATTAAAATTTGTCTTTTATTTATTTATTTATTTATTGGTTGAGGAAGATAGGCCGTGGGCTAACATCTATGCCAATCTTCCTCTATTTTCATGTGGGTTGCTGCCACAGCATGGCCACTGACAGGTGATGTAGGTACGCACCTAGGAACCAAACTCAGGCCACTGAAGCAGAGCACACTAAACTTAACCACTAGGCCATGGGGCACCCAAAATTTGTCTTTTAAATGCTTAAAATATAAAGGATGTAGCCTCAAAAATATAATGTCATGCAGAAATGATTTGCAGGTGATGAAGAGGAAACGATTCCAGATCCTAGCAGGGATTTAGTGGACACCATAGACCAGCCAGATGTTATAAGATAAGGATATAAGCTCCTGGAAACATGACAGGTAGAGAAATGCCTGACATACACTTTGCTTCCCAAGTTTTCATTGGGTATATTAAAAAAAGATTAATACAACATGTTACCACAGCAAAATCTCTCCAAAAAAATCCCTACTCAGAATTTCAGCTGCGACCAAAGCCAGGATAGCTCTTGACATGAAATTGGCCTTTTATACATGGTGATGGTTTTTTCAAATCCAAGATAAGTACATTATTAAAAAGATATTTTATCCTGGTTTATCTGTTATTTGATCAGGAAAGAATTTTTCTACTGTGATTTCACTTTATCATTCTTTTTCTCAGAATCCATATCTCCACCTATTTTAAATAAGCAGAAAATCTACTATCATTTTAAGACAAATGTTCTTTTATTTTCAAATTCTATTTCCTGGGCAGTGCTTTAGATATCTATCCAATTATGAAAGTCTTAAAAATTTTACATATTTTATAATGCTTCATTCTGTGTGTGTTTTGTTTTAATTTTTATAAGAAATATCTTGAGAGAAGTGATGCATAATATATTATGCAAAACCTAAAAAAGAAAACTTCAGTGATTTCCAGCATCAAAGGTCATTTACTCTTCTGAGAGCTTAGTGACCTTTAAGTTAATTTCCTATTTTATGGATTTTTATAAATTGCTTAGTAGTGTGGATTATGTGTACAGAAAGCAAACATAATTTTAAAATGTTCTCAAATCATTTTTGTGAATCATCAGATAAATACCTACTTAAACAATCCATATATTTATAACAGATATTCATGTAGAAATAATGGAATGAGGAAAGTCCTTCTTATAACATTGAATAAAGCACTGTTTTCAAAGTTAACCTGTAGGGCAAATAAACCTTTTAAAGTATAACAGAAGAGTTCAGCAAGAGCACAAAGTCTGCATTAAGTAAATGTTACAAAGGATAAATGGAAATGAAATACTGGGTTATTCACACCAAAAATTCAATTTTACCCATGAATTATAGGAGCAATCACAAAACTTGTTCAATCTCCTGTGCACAGAAAGGTTTTGGAATTGTAACACCCTCGAAGATGTAATAACCATCAAAAGACATTTCTTGAGTGCCTACCATTTGCCAGCAGGAAGTTATGGAGTGCTATGGTGTGCCCTAATAGGGGTTGGGATCAATTTACTGCTTGAAAATGTGCCTTGGTGGATATTACCAGCCCTTACTGGAAAAATCATCCATTCTTTCTCTTTTGAAGAATTTAAGCTAACCACTTGATTTAAAGTAGACTCATTTTACACACACACACACACACACACAGACCACAAATATATATACATATATATATATATATATATATATATATATATATATATGTATACTTCAAGACACAAGACATCAAAATCCCACACCTATTCAGAGAAAACCAAAGCAGCACTTTTTTTCTTAAATTGTCATTAGTGGCAACGACTGTGGGATTTGGAACATGACTGCCTTAATTTCCTATTCCAGTTCAGTCCTTAAAAACTTTATGATCTTCACAAGTTATTTCACCTCTGTGGACTTAGATTTTCTAATCTGTAAAATTTCATGATATTATTCATATACCTATCAGTTTCAGTTTGCTCTCAGATCCATTCCTCAATGGTTCCATTTTTTTAAATTTGTTTTTATTGTCCCAGAAAACTGAATTTCCTAGGCTTCCTTGAGAGCAGGTCTTTAGGTAGGTTCAGACAATGGGAGTCAATATCAGAAGATTGAAGGGTGGTAAAAGGTGAGGAGGTGGGTCAATTCCCCTGTTTTTTTGTTTTTTGTTTTTTTGTTTTTTCTCTGATTCTAATGGCATCTCTGTCAAAGATCAAGCTTTTTCCCTGACCCCATCTCTGATTCTGGAGCTTTCCTACCATGAAATGGCTCCTCCTCTGGGCTCTGAACTTCCATTTCCCCCCATTGTCCCTTCAACTCTTAGAGAAGGATGGGCTTCCTGCTGGTGCTAATCATGGGTTTTGACACTATCCTCTGTTTTTGCCTCTCAGCTCTTTTAACCACCTGTGTAACTTTTTCTCTGCATTAAAATCAGATTGTAAGACCTAATGTAGTTTCTGTTTTACTGAATATCCCTTGAATGATACAGTGAATATTTACCTCATGGAGATAAATAGAGCTAACAGATGTAAAAGCTTAGCAGTTTGCATGGCACAGATGAAATTCTCAATAAATATTTGCTCTGAGTAAAGAAGTAAAAAAATAGAAGTACAGCTCTTTTATTTTGTCATTGATTTCAGAGCAAAATGATCAGCAGCTGACAAACTAAGGATAAATTTATGCAAGATTCTTCAACAAATATTTATTAATCATTTACTCTATGCCAGAAATGTGTCTTTGTGCTAGAGTGAGACAGTGAGCAAAGAGAACAAAGAGAAAAATAAAAGTTCCTGATGAAGGAGCTTACATTCTTTCTTGCTGGGGTTGAAACTGTTTTTAAAACGAGAAAGAAAATGCAGTATTTAAGATACTGAAAGTTCTAGAGAGAAATTTGAAGGCAGAAATTATAAATAAAAGTGGTGGTGATCGGGTGGTCAGGGAGGCTCCCTCTGAAAAGGAACGAGCTGAGCAGCCCCAGAGGCAAGTGAGGGCACAGTGCGGATAGCTACAGCACATCGCTATTCTGCAGATGGAAGGGCCAAGTGAAGTTTCTACAGGAGAGAAGCTTGACAAGGAATGTCAGAAGGATATTGAGAGAAGGACCAGAGCAATGAGGGCTATGGTAAGAGAAAGAATGGGTGCCGGGATGGCGGGGGACCCAACAATGTGGAGACTCATAAGCAGTGACAAAGTTTTAGGTTTTACTCTGAAAAGGTTGTCAGAAAGCTAGGAGCAAACGTGTGATGTTATTTGATCAATTTCTTTGTTTTGTTTTGGTGAGGAAGATTTGCCCTAACATCTGTTGCCAATCCTCCTCTTTTTTTGCTTAAGGAAGATTAGCCCTGAGCTAACAACCGCACCAATCTTCCTCTATTTTGTATGTGGGTCACTGCCACAGCGTGGCTGAGGAGTGGTGTAGGTCTACTCCTCTACACAAAGCAGTTATCAGGATGTTCATGGCTGAAACACAAGTTTAGGAAACAATCTTTGAAATGACAAACTTTCCTTGACCAAACTTTAGTCAGTTTCCTCTGAGCCCTCTTTACAATTCTTCCTCACATTTTAACAAGTGTCAGAATCATTTTTCTTTAACAGAACTACCAAAGTATTGTAAACTATTAAAGTAGAACTATTCTATATGACCTGCAGATTTTTTCCTCTATTATAATTCACTGTCATATTGTAAAAACATGTTTACTTCATGTATGTCTTTTGTATACAACTTTCCATGTATTTGCCTAGAAATCTATTTTTAATTGAGTTGGAATTTTTACTTTTTAAATGTATATAAAAGTAAATAAGAATGAAATGCTGGAAATAGGCCCCATGAAATATAAAACTGTCAAAATCAATTAACTTAATTCCGTCTCCATGAAACACATTGTTGATGAATTGACTTCTGGAACTAAGCATCATCGTGCTTGGTAAAAATCACGAGCTAAAATAGTCATGAATTATTGGAGAAGAGCAACTAGAGTATTGGCTAGGTAGATGTATGTCTATGCTAACTTCAAATGAAATAAATAACAAAGTAATTTGAAAAGAATATTCTATTTCTTACTTTAAAAATTCCATTTTTTAAAAAAGAGCTTAGAATCACCATCCACTGTCCATCTCAGTAGTCACAGCAATAGCATACAGTTAACAATTGTAATTAAATATTTCATTTCATAAAAATAATATTTTAAAACTCAATTATTGAGTTTTAAGTTTTTAAGTGTTTGAGTGTTTAAAATTTAAGAGCATATAAAAATCTTAGAAAAGGACTTTCATTAATAAAATATTCAAAATATGGTAAATTATGCATGATGATTTAATATATGCAAATTGACAAGCAATATGAATAGTAAATTTGAATAGAGAAAATATGTACATAAATGAATGGTATTTCAGAATCTAAGCAAACTGATGACTGCATTATGTACTTGTCCCCAAGGTAAATGAAATATTAATTAGAAAACTTTTATTTTTCATTAAAGGGCCAGTAATAGGGTATGAAGAAAAATTCGTTTGTTCCTTTTTTCTTATCTTTATGACTTTTGTTCAATATATTGTCATCTTAATGTTTTAATACTATTTTTCAGCAGATTGCTACACTTATACTGGACTATGCTTAATGATATAAAAGAGGAAGAATGGAATTATGCCTAACCCTTAAGAATTTGGTGGTACAAGTTCTCTACTTGATTCTTACTTGTATATGCTGAAAAGTCATTGGTGCTAATATTACTAGTGGTTCTTTCATATGATGGACATGCTTTCCATATGACTTTTTTGAGAAAAGGAGGTCAATAATTCTCATTTGATATAAAATAGAAATAAAGATGTCTGTTTCAATTTTAAATTGTTTCTTAACTTACATTGTGTTGTTTTATATGTTATTTGATATGACCAATTGCAAACTGAGTCAGTAATGTTATTTGACCAAAGTTTGATACATTGAAAAGTATTTTTAGAAAAGTAAATTTTCCAAAATACCATCACAAAGCAGCAGGCCATCACACAAATTGAAATATTTAAATATTCAACTGTTTCTGATGGTGAGGGGATATTTGTTTCTTATCTGGTGCTTGAACTAACTGTATGACTAGGAAGAGAACCATCCAACTTGATTGGTCACCTCAGCTCTGCTCTGAAGCTTTGGAATTACTGTGGAGGGCTCCAAATCCGTTTGAGTTAAGAACATTGAAAATGGAGCTCACTGATTTAGGATTTCAGTTCCAGAGCTCTAGAGATATGGAGACTGGGGAAATCACATATTTTTTTCTGTTTTCCTCTCCTTAATATCATTATATAGAAATCAGGTAAAAATGGGTAGAAAAATGAGAAACCTTCATTGTAAACTAGCTGAAATAATACACTCTTCAATGTGAAGGAGAAAGGGACAATTTAGTTGGTTTATTTATTTACTTACCTATAAATAGTTTTATTGTTCTAAATTTACAATAAGTTAAACTACAGGTTTTAAGTCTCTCACTTTCATTTAGTATTGTCTGCATAAGCATTTCTTCCAGGCTACCTCGCTGAGTCACTGACTAACTCAAATTATCACTAACAGACTATCTAGATTCAACCCACTAAGCACTTGCTTTGAACAAGAAAGACAAATTTGGCAGTTAATGCCATCTCAAAACCTTACAAGTTTCCATCTAATTGAATCGAATGCCAAAGTTTCCTCTTTTTGGATGATAATCTCCAGTTTTCCTTCCATCACTGAGATTGTCTGATAATGATCATGAGGTTTGGAAAGATTAAGGAAACTTTGACGATTTAAATTACAATGATAGTTTTTTATATTATGCATGATTTATACTCAGAAGTATATATTTCATAAAATTATATGAATATATAAACATCTGATTTATATTAAAGGTAGATTTTATTTTTAGTTAATAGGATTTCCAATTCTCTCTCTGTTTGCTACTGCAGTTTCATTTAGGAAAAGAAAATGTCCTGTAATAGTGTTGCTTTATTTCTCTTTTTCATTTTTCTTTCTTTTTCTGTTGGCAAAATATTCACTTGGACTTGGGGAAGTTATATATAATCAAATGACCATTATTTTTCTGTGTTGCATACTATTCAAAATTTATAATCAATCTTCCCCAATTTAACTTGTTTGAAATCCATTTGCTTTACTCGTTAGTTCTAGTGGTCAGAAAAGTTTCCAAAGCATAAGAAAGTTGCAAATTAGATTTAAATATGTCATGTTTAAAGTAGCTGTTTTAAAAGCTAAGTTATCCTCCATTATTCTATAAGTGGTATTCTAAATATCACATCTTTGCTGATGTTTGACTGTTCTTTTGTAACTTCACTTTCAAGGCATATGGAATGTTTTGGATTGGAGAAATCATATGCTTCAGATCCTTAGGAGACAGACTTAACATTGCATTTGGTAAATCGTGGCAATAGTAGAAAAGCATGACAAACAATAACAATAATTATCAAATGTTTTAAACACCCCATGCAAAAATTTACTTTTAGCATACACTACAACCATCAACGAAGCCTAAAGTAGGGAAAATATAAGTGAAATGTGTTGAAGCTAAAAAAAAAAGGAATAGTAATCACTTTGTTTGTCTGAATTATCATTATTTATCATAATTACTTAGTATATATAATATAAGAGAGTCAAGTCAAGCATTGTACCTGAAGAACTTAGCCTTTTATTTTAGGCAAAAATTAAAATGCTAGTTAACTGGTAGAGATGAACTTTTCAACCTGTAAGGCATAAACACCTGTCTTCAGTGGATTTGAAAACGTTCTAAATCTAACAAAAAGATAGGTTTTCTACAGGAAAAGATGGAAAATCTTTTGAATCTTAACTCTGTAGTTGTATCAAAATGCTAGAATGTTTTGACCAAGGAATAAATAAGTTTGATCAATTATAAAGTGCAATAGAGGAAAGGATGCAGATTTAGCCAATATTTTCCATTCAAAACCTTGGTCATGAGGTAGAATATGCTGGATCAGAATCTGATATATATCCATATCTGTATCTGAATCTCAATATGTGTGTGTTTGTGTATGTGTGGGTATAAAGTCATCAGCTCTCTACATCATGGAAACTGGAGGAAGATATTTGCAAAGCTGCTTTCTTACACTCAATATTTAGAATAACAATGTTTCAAGATGCCTTTTTTATATCTCTGTTAACTCACAAATTACACTTATTCACTGAGAAAACAGGATATCTGAATATCTCACAATTGGAATTTTATGTAGAAATAAACACTTGCTTCATTGACTTATTAGCAGAAGTATATATATTTGCCTAAATTATATGTAGATTGAATATTAGAGTCTTCACTTACTGTACATTTCTAAAATTCACAAATTATTTAGAATTAGTTTCCAAGAATACAAAGACAAATGTTAGATTGGAAATACCAAATTCTTTTCTTTTTACTTCATTTTTTTATTGAGGTAACATTGGTTTACAACATGATATAAATTTCAGGTGTACAACATTATATTTGGTTTCTGTATACACTATATTATCTTCACCACCAAAAGTCTAGTTGCCATTCATCAATGTACAAATGTGCCCTTTAGCTGTTTTGCCCTCCCTACACCCCTTACCCTCTGGTAACCACCATCTATTCTCTGTATCTATATATTTGTTTGTTTCTGTTTGTCTTCCTTATATGAGTGAAATCATGTATCCTTTGGCTTTCTCCAGCTTTCTTTCCTCACTTAGCATAACACCCTCAATGTTCATGCACATTGTTGCAAATGGCAAGATTCTCCCTTTTTATGGCTGAGTAGTATTCCATTGTGTGTGTGTGTGTGTGTGTGTGTGTGTGTATGTGTACACACACATATCTCACATCTTCTTTATCCATTCATCCATCGATGGGCACTTACATGGTTTCCAAGTCTTGGCTGTTGTGAATATGCTGCAATGAACCTAGGGATAGGTATATCGTTTTGAATTAGTGTTTTCATATTCTTTGGATAAATACCCAGCAGTGGAATAGTTGAATCATATGGTGGTTCTATTTTTAATTTTTTGTGGAATCTTCATACTGCTTTTCATGGTGGCTGCAGCAGTTTACATTCCAACCAACAGTGTATGAGGGTTCCCTTTTCTCCACATCCTCTCCAACACTTGTTATTTCTTGATTTTTCAACAATAACCATTCTGATGGGCATGAGGAGATACCTCATGTGGTTTGATTCCCATTTCCCTAATAATTAGTGATGTTGAACTTTTTTTCGTGTGCCTATTGGCCATCTGTATGTCTTCTTTGGAAAAATGTCTGTTCAGAACCCCTGCCCATTTTTAATCAGGTTGTTTGTTTTTGTGTTGTTGAGTTGTATGAGATTTTTATATATTTTGGATATTAACTCTTTATCAAATATACAATTTGCAAATATCTTTTCACAATTGGTATGTTGTCTTTTTGCTTTGTTGATGACTTCTTTTGCCATATAGAAGCCTTTTAGTTTGATGTAGTCCCATTTGTTTATTCTTCTTTTCTTTCCCTTGCCTAAGCAGATGTGGTATTTGAAAAGATACTGCAAATACCAATGTCAAAGAACTTACTGCCTATATTTTCTTCTAGGAATTTTATGGTTTCAGGTCTTACATTGAAGTCTTTAATCTCTTTTAAGTTAGTTTTTATGTAAGGTATAAGATAGAGGTCTACTTTCATTTTTCTGCACGTGGCCATCCAGTTTTCCCAACACCATTTATTGAAGAGACTTTCCTTTCTCCACTGTATATTCTTGGCTCCTTTGTCAAAAATTAGCTGTCCATAAATGTGTGGGCTTTCAATTCTGTGCCATTGATCTGTGTGTCTGTTTCTCTGCCAGTACCATAATGTTGTGATTCCTATAGCTTTGTAGTATTCTTTGAAATCAGGGAGTGTGATGCCTCCAGGTTTATTCTTTTTTCTCAGGATTGCTGTGGTTATTTGTGGTCTTTTGCTGCTCCATATAAATTTTAGAATTTTTTGTCTATTTCTGTGAAAAATATCATTGGGAATTTGATAGGGATTGCATTGAATCTGTAGAGTGCTGTAGGTAGTATGGTCATTTTAACTATGTTAATAATTCCAGTCTATAAGCTTAGAATATCTTTCTAGTTATTTGTGTCTTCAATTTAGTCCAACAATGTTTTATAGTTTTCAGTGTACAGGTCTTTCACCACCTTGGTTAAATTTATTTCTAGGTATTTTATTCTTTTTGTTGCAATTGTAGATGGGATTGTATTCTTAATTTCTCCTTCTGCTAGCTTGTTATTAGTGTGCAGAAATGCAACTAATTTTTGTATGTTGATTTTCTACCCTGCAACTTTACTATATTCGTTGATTATTTCTAATAGCTTTTTGGTGTATTCTTTAGAGTTTTCTATATATAAAATTATGTCTTCTGCAAATAGTGACAGTTTTACTTCTTCCTTCCCAAGTGGGTCTCTTTTATTTATTTTTCTTATCTAATTGCTCTGGCTAAGCCTTCCAATACTATGCTGAATGGGTGGCAAAAATGACCATCCTTGTCTTGTTCCTCTTCTTAGAGGGATAGCTTTCTGTTTTTCACCAGTGAGTATGAGGTTACCTGTGGGTTTGTCATATATGGGCTTTATTATGTTGAGGTACTTTCCTTCTGTGCCCATTTTATTCAGAGTTTTTATCATAAATTTAAGCCAAATCTTGTCAAATATTTTCTCTGCATCCATTGAGATGATCATGTAATTTTATTCTTCATTTTGTTAATGTGGTACATCATGTTGATTGATTTACTGATGTTGAACCATCCTTGCATCCTTGGAATAAATCACACTTGATTGTGGTGTATGATCCTTTTAATGTATTGTCTAGACAATGCCAAGTTCTTAAGGTTCATAAGTATAAAAAAAGAAAAAAAATTCGATTCAATCTAATCAAGCATCTTTACTTTAAATGTAGTTTAATTTTTAGAAGATCTGGTTATAATAAATGAAAATGTCATTAATTTAAACATTTTATAAACAAGTATAAAAATACTTGAGTAAATATAGGTGGGACATTAATAGATAGCAACACATAAGATATATAATAAATGTATACATACATATTATAATCATATATAAAAACATATGATATATATTTGATATATAAATATATAATCATATATGACATATAAGTATATCATATAATAATAAAAATCTGCATTACTTGGAACTTGCTTCCTCCTAGAAGTTCCCCGTTCCCTTTTTTTAACAAAAAATAAAAATAAATAAGAGGTTATGACACCTCATTCACTGAAAATGGGTAACACTACATAAAAGAATCATATAGTATTTTAACAGATATCTCACTTAGTTGAGGGGAATTACAACTTGAAACTCAATGTAAAATAACTTTAAAAGTTATTTTTGGGTTAGTAGGCAGCTGGGGCAGGTGGACATATGGAAGGTATTTCTAAATATTAATATTGTGCAGCAGTGACTGAAGCTGGGCTCGTTGGATTAGTTGATGGAGGCTTTGTATTTTAAACAACACAGTTTGAAAGGATAAGGATATTCTTTAATTGGCATTAAACCACCAATGAAAGAAAGATGCCCATTTCTACACAAATGTTTTGGGTTATGAATAGCATGATTCAGGAAAACAGTATCATTAGGTGTTCAAAAGAAAAGGAGATAGAGGTGGGAAATGGACATAGATTTTTCTTTAGACATAGTTGGGTAAAATTTCAATAATTCACTACCAAGGCACTTTGCTCTTTAAGAGCAGATATAAATTTTCTTGATTTTAATTGACCATATATACATTTACATGAAGTTAACTCTTTGTAAACGTTGAAGAGTTATTTTGCTGTTCAAAAAAAAATCTCTCTTTTACTACCTATCCAAATGTTAGAATATTTTCTATAAAAGTGGCAATTATTAACATACAAATATCACACATCTTCTTTGACTTTGCAGTACATCTTAAGAAGACAATTTTAAGAAACTAAGCAAACACTTAAGCTCAAAAGAGACACTTAAAGGAAATAAATATGCTACCAAGACAGAGATCAAAAGGAATCACAGATGGGGAGACAACATTACATAGAAACATAAGAAAACATTTACCTCAGACATAAATATTGACAAGAGCTAAATAGATGAAATCTGAAGGAAGAGTGTGTGTCTGAAGGAAGAATGACGTCAAGGGTTAGAGTGAAGAACACAGAATCAAATGAAAGGAAGGTATTTGAGGGAATGTTTAGAGAAAAGTTGGAAGATAGAGGGCAATTGCTAATCAACAACTGGCAGATACAGAGAACAGACTTGTTTGGAAAGGAGTAGGAAAAGAAACAACTGTAAGCTCAGATTTGAAGGTACGCACAGCATTACAGAGACGACAATGAAGGGAATGAAAAAGGAAACTTCATGTGGAGAACCAAACCATTAGGCAACCAACTCAGCCTGCCAGAGCCATTCAAGGGGCAGTTGGAAAACAAGTGTTCTCTAAGTTATTTGGAAAGTAATGAGGAAGCAATTTCTTGCTCTACAAATGCAAAAACATATTTGTAAATGATAATACAGCTGTGCTAGCAACTTCTCTTCCCTTCATTTTCAAAAATTTTGAAAGAGTATGCTCTACTTCCATCCTTCGTTTATTCTGATTTTCAACTCATTATTTGCTAACCCTTTTCTATTTATTTTTTAAAATGTGACAGATGTTCATATTGCAACAATTTCCCCAAGTAGTTTTTCTAGTTGCACTGATGTATTTATGTGAAGATGTATGAATACTCTGGAGGCATACCTGGAGATTAGTAGCATGTGCTGTCTGATGGGGGAAATACGCTTGCATGAGACGTTGCATCTATGAATCCAACTGGACAGTATGGGAAACACTTATAATGACAAATTTTTACAAAGTTAAATTCTGTGAGGAAAACAACAAATATTTGAGCCAGAAAATGAAAAAGATGCACTGGTGCATCTTTTAGGAAAAAGGATTTCTAGTGAACAAACATTTTCTTTTTCATATATTTCCTACAACTGAGTAAAATAATAGGGGTAGGCAACTTTCCTGTATGCATCTCCATCTGGGTCTGATGTTTCATCTCAGTTGTCAAAACATACTAGTAATTACTTTTGCTGTTAAAAGAAATGGAGGATCTGCCACAGTGTTTTCTGCAGTTCCACCTCTTGTTTTTAGTATCATTCCTATTCCGCATCTGTCTAATTTTGATCTCTGCTCTATATTTATTTTCTTTATCCATATTTCTTCTCTGTAATGAGCTCTAATGTTAACCTCATGTTAAAAAGATGTCCAAAACAACGTAGCATATTCTACTATATTAATGGGCCAACATAAACAACTTGCTTGATTGTTAATCCAGTTATATATGAAATAGCATTTTTCATTTTTCATCCAATATCATATAACTACCTCATGATTTTTATAACAAAGAACTCCAGAAAAATATATTTTTGCTGAAAAGATTGTTTTCACAACCTCCCAATGAGCTTAAATTTTATCTTAGAAAATATTCGTTTTACAAGGTATAAAAATTGTATTCGTAAATATCTCCATGAAGTTAGATTGCTGGATTTAATCTACATACTTCTGAATCTTTGATTTTTTAGATATGTGTACCACTCAACAAGTTCCAATGCACTAAAAAATAGGAAAGGCATATACCAAGATTCTATTTGTGTTTTTAATAAATTACAAAATTAGAAAACGTATACACAACTGCATAACTTAGAGTAACAAAGGTAGGTAGATATTTCAACAATGCCTAAAAATATACTTCTATTTAATAATTTGAGACAGACACTATTTTTATTATTGACACAAAGAAAACCTAAGAAAGAATCACAAAGAATTATTTGTTTTAATAAATAACATTAATAAAAATATTTGAATATTGCAATACATATGAAGTTTGAATGATAATGAATTTCAAAATGGTTTCATTAATTTATCTTTTAGCTAACATACAAGTGCACTACAAAACTACATCATTTCATTTAATTATTTATTGATAAATTTATTATATTGAATATCATCTTACTTGGGTAATATTATTTAATAAATACTCTTTGCGTAATGTTTATCTTACTCACATAGTCTAATATAAAACATATTTGGCTGTCTCAGATAAAGAATACCAATCCTCAAAAACTCAATATATAAAGTAATTCAACAATGAGGGGTAGAATATTTTTATTTTAAAATACATAACTAAACTATCTTGATGTTGAACTACTGTGGATATATTTCATCAGTTATTAACATTCCCCTTTCAGGTTAATATCAAGTCATCAAAAATTTGGAGTACTCTTGACCCTTTTCCCAATGTGTAAATTAGTAATATAATGGCAATGTTCAGGCAGGCAAATATAGACTAAGCTCCCTTTGATGAAAACAACATGAGGTAAGGCTTCCCCACTGAGAATCATCTTCATTTGTGAAATAGTAATTTGGAATGACTATATCTACAAAGTATTTTGAAAGAAAGAAAATGTGGAAAACATAATCTGCAACACCTATGTGTATATCTAGTCATTTTATATATCCTTTTTATTATACAATTTGAAATATATATATAAAGGATAAAGAGTTTCAGCAAATTGTCAAAAAAACTTTATTTTAGCCATAGTATTCTGACTTTGATTTTTGATTTGCTTACCAAATTTAATTTGAAAAAAAAATGGTAGCATTTGGGGGCCAGCCTGGCAGTGTAGTGGTTAAGTTTAAGCACTTGGCTTTCGTGGCCCAGGGTTTATAACTTCAGATCCTGGGCATGGACCTATGCAGCAATCCATGCTGTGGCGGCATCCCATATACAAAATAAAGAAAGATAGGCACAGATGTTAGCTCAGGGCCAATCTTCCTCAGCAAAAAGAGGAAGATTTTCAATGGATGTTAGCTCATGACCAATCTTCCTCACCAAAAAAAAAAAAGTAGCATTTTGCATGAAAAGAAAATGATGATTTCAAACAATATATATTTTTTTATTTGGAAATCTAAATGCTTTCAAAAATCGTGCAACACAGAACATAAATATTCATCAACATTAACTATCAACCTAACATTTTCAGGTTTTATCTTCTGTTATTATTTAGTCCTCCCATACCCTTCTCTCATATCCATCTCTCTTTTTCCTCTTTGGCATAAATTGAACTGTTTTCCAAAAACCTATAGATATACTGAATATAACATTTTCTAACAATGTCAAATATACTTTAGCTGATAAACAGGTACCACACATTCATTCCCAGGGAAGTCAATATTTTCTGTACACTAAAGATGTTGGAACCAACTGAAATCAAAACTCATTGAAGTTCATAATATTTGGCAGTAACTCCATAAAACTTTTATTTTTAACAAAACTACACTTCAAAATTATTCAAGGAATTCTATATCTATTATATGGCTGGTGTAACATCCACAGTATACTAAGAAAATATTTTTTTTTAATTGGATAAATTCTCTAAATATTATATCTATTGAAAGCACTATTGAAAGAGTGCTTAGAGCTACTATTAAAAATCTGAGAATAAGACATGAAAATGTTTTCAACTATAGAGATCATTTGTCAGCATCCCTACTTTGGCTTTT
Source organism: Tapirus indicus (assembly GCA_031878705.1). Taxonomy (NCBI): domain Eukaryota; kingdom Metazoa; phylum Chordata; class Mammalia; order Perissodactyla; family Tapiridae; genus Tapirus; species Tapirus indicus. The sequence continues at coordinate 132,139,342 of CM062919.1, read as the reverse complement.
ATTACAGAATAAGTTATATAATCTTTATTAACCCTTATCAACTCATTATAGAAAGCAGCTTGAAAAAATAATCACTTGCAGAAAACAGAAATAATTTCCATAGTTTAGCTGAAAGGTTGTTAACAAAGGATTTATCATTTGAAATAATCAGTTGTACTGAATGATGACATTATAGATAGAGTTCGGAATAGACACAGATTAAACAGCAAATAAAAGAGATTATTCATCCAACAGTTTGGTGGTTATCATGCTAATTAGATCATCTGTCTCAAATATATCCATATGGACACTTTTTGGTAAATTTTTTCTATATTTCCATATTGTATGTCAATATCTTCACAGGTCTAGATAGAAGTTAACTTAGAAATTGGTTAACTAAAGATGATAATAAATGTTTTTAAACTTTGATTACCAAAAGCCAAGCAGACATTACTGAAATTATATATATATAAAACATGTGTATAATGTTTTTTTGAATTTAATTTACATGAAGGACATTTATGAAATTCACATGCACTTAAGGTACTTTCATATTGATTGGGTTTTCCTACCTTATCTTGCTTTGCCACAATAAAGTGAGGTTCACCGTGTTGTGAGTAAGATATATGACACCAAAGGGAAAAAAATGTGAACATAAAGAAATTATAATAGTTAGATGTGTGCATTCACATACATTGTTAGGGTTCAAACTTATAACAAATATGAATGCTTTTCTTAATATATTATATGTAACATATGTACAATGAAATAAAGATTAAGTTGCATAAATTGGCCAAGAAATTTCCAAAATAATTTTATTTTCAGTTACTAAATGCTTATAACTCAGGGGGAAATATTTCAATGTATATATATACCTGCAACATGAAACTGTCCAAAAGCAAGAGAAATTTTCTAAGAAAATTCAAAGGGGTGAAAAAGATTCTACAGTTGGTCCTCATTATTTGTGAATTTACCTACTCACTGAAATGTATTTATAACTCCAGCATCAATGCTCGTGACACTTGAGTGGTCATTCACAGACATGGTCAGAACACCTGAAAAACTGGGTCACCTGATCTCACATTCCCAGCTGAATTGAACAAGGCATTGCTTTGCCTTCTTGCTTCAGCTTTTATAATGTAAACAAGTGTCCTTATCATTGTCTTAGTGCCATTTTTTCGCATTTTTATGTTTTTTGTTGGTGATTTTGCTTTTAAAATGGCCCCCAAAGGTAGTGCTGAAATGCTGTCTAGTGTTCCTCAGCACAGAAAGGACATGATATGCCTTTCAGAGAAAATACATGGGCTAGATAAACTCCATTCAGGCATGAATTATAGTGCTGTTGGCCATGAGTTCAGTGTTAATGAGTTAATAAAGTACAGATAGAAAAAGGAAGAGGAAATTCACTGATCTGTATATAAGGCTGCTTTGGAAAGTGCTAAAGTAACATCTATAGTACATAATGAAGCTTTGGAAAACATGGAAAAGTCGCTAAATTTATGGATTCTTGAGATGATGACTGATTTTAAAAAAAGGCAGAGTGGACAGCATTGTTGTACGACTGAAAGCCATAGAAATTTACAGCTACCTTACTCAGCATCTGGAAAATGCTAAACCCATCTTGGCTAAGGCTGGCTGGCTTGCATGTTTCAAAAGGCAATACAGTGTGAAAAATGTTAAGCTTGCAGGTGAAGTAGTTTCTGCAGGTCGGGAGGCTATGGAAGAATTTTTAAAATGTCTACTAAATGTTATACAACAAAAAGGTTATGTGGAACAGCAGCTTTTCAATGCTGATGAGACTGGCTTATTTTTAAGAACAGAAGGAATCTATATAATGCAAACAATTTTAGTTGATGAAAAAGTTGTGACCAGAGGCTCACAAGAATCTAATGTATTTTCCTGGGGACAATAGGTCAGTATTTATTAATTAATTGTCTGTGACCTTATGGAACATAACTATTGCAAATAACAATGGTTGAGTGTATTAGTAAACATTAAAGATGATCCCTAAAAGTATAAAAATAGAACACATATTTATGCGCAAAAGGTGAGGAAAATTATTCAATTTAAGGAATATTAGTTAAAATGTATATGACAAAATAAAAGAGTTGAGATAAAGTCAACTGTATCAGTTTCAAAACTAAGATAATTGGGTTAAAGCTTCCATTTGAAAGATATTTTCAAAGTCGATTAAAAAGCAAAAGACAAACCGTGAGAATAGAGAAAGATCGAATTATATTTGGTAGATAGATAGATAGATACAAAAATACCAACTAGATAAAGTTGTTTAACTCAAAACACAGTTTAACTCAAAAACACAAACTCAAAAGATGATATACCTCACTTACTAGAAATTATACATTCATTCAAAACTCGTATTTACCTAATAACATAAATTCAATTTATATAAAGCAAACGTAAAAGACATTAAAGTAAAAACTAACTTTTAAAATATATACACACAAGATTTCTGCTTAAGATTTAGACAGCTGGAAAGGGTTCCACTCCCACCCTAATAGCCATAAAAAGACAATCTACAAAAGCATAACTTTTCTTGAGCTCATATGAAGTGCCAGGTTGCAGGTAACCAACTAGCCTGAAATCTAAGGAAATACGGGTATCTCTAAGCAGAGAGGAGACATGAGCACTGGCAGCAAAAGTAAGACTAGGTTTCTACACAACTAGGTAAGAAAAATTCTGCAGAAATTTTTAACAAATTCCTCAAGGCCTGGTATAGGCTAATATGAGCAGACAGAATCCCTGTGAGCCAGAGACACAGGGACCTTTATTGCCACTCTCAGACTTTTTTAATATCAATCAAAAATAAAAATAGAAACTGATGACAGAGTGGAACGTCACTCTCAATGATGCAGGCGGGGAGCAGGGGAACAGGTGTGGGACTATATCCAATGAAATCAATGCACGTCATTGACATTCTAGAAAAAGAAGACAGAGGCAGAGGAAATACTTGGAAGGATAAAAGCCAAGCCTTTTCCTCTAATTAGAATAGAAATCAAACCACAGATTCAAGAATTTCTGAAAACATCAATCAAGAAAAATATCAATAACAGAAACACACACATACACACACTCAACAGAAAGATAAAACCTTGAATGCAGCTAAACAAAAATGAAGACAAATTATATAGAGAGAAAAATAAAAATGAGAATATGACAAATTTTTATCAGCAATAATGCAAGCCAGAAGACAGTGGATCAGCATCCTTAAAGTATAAAAGAAAAACTCAAGTCAGATTTTTATACCTCAGTGAAATATCTTTCAAAATCAGAGAGAAATAGTTGCTCAGACAAAGTAAAACTAATAAAAGACTTTAAAGTGTTGGGGAAAAAATACTATTGACCTACAGTTCTACGATGAAGAAAATATCTTTTAAAAATGAAGCAAAAAACCCCCATTCTTTCAGGCAAATACATATTGAGTTATTTTAATACCAGCTGATCTATACTACAAGAAATGTTAAAACAGAGTTGTCAGGTTTTAGACTATAGAATGACTATAATCATATACTGATTTGAAGAATGCCTTTCTCCACTCCCTCGTTTCTATAATCCTTCTCCTATTCTCCAATTTTGATAAGAAGGGGTACTGTCCCTTTGCTGTCATTTGCTTACTGTCAGGTGGACGTAGTTGACAAATCTCTTCCTTATAGTCTCTGTAGTTGCAATGCCCATGGCTAGAAGGGGGAGGGGGTTGCTGTCTTTGTGTGTGTGTGTGTTTAGTGCCAACAGAATTTTTCAATAGGGTTCTACCCCACAGTCTCCACAGGTTGGGGAGGCATCAGAGTGCTGAACTCTGCTCATAATAGTGCAAGGTGGAATTTCAACAATATTCTACAACATAGTGTCTACAGAAGCACTGCTGCCTTTTTTCTATTCTGTTTAATGGCTTTCCATCCACAAAAATAAGGGTAATATTTATTTGTGCACTGTGGCATGTCAGGAGTATTGCTGCTATATTCCATCCATTATAATGATAGATTTTTATGAATATTTGAAGATCAAACTCTATTATTGCACACTAATCAGTTGACCAGAAGCTGTAGATGGTATGGTCTGACAGACTGGTTGGGTGTAGTTCTCTGAAATTCCTTCTACAATGATATGCTTTGTATTAGATATACTGTGAAGAGCAAGAGTCAAAAGATGCTGGCACATTACTGAAGTTCCATTCCATCATTAATAAATGGTGCACTTCATAATTATATTATGTGACCAAAACATTCCCCAGGGAAATCTGAACCACTATATGTGGGAAGAAAGTTTTAAATATCACATGGTGGTGCAAATTTCCCTGGGGAATAGTTTTACCCCGAGACAAGGAAGGTTATGAGAAGCCTTATGTTGTACTCATACTAAATTACATCTAGGTGTGACTGCCACTCATCTAACCCCAGTATAGGCTACTCAACAGTTTTGGGTACAAAACATGAATCATAACTGCACTTAAGCCATTAGTGCACAATGGCAATAACATGCATAATGGATTAAATGACCTTGGTTCACAAGACAGAGAAGGCTTCAGGGAGATAGATGCGAGTCTGAGCATTGCGGAACAAACTGAATTCATTTTTAGTGATGAATGACATTCAGAGGAAGATTTATTAACTAGGATAATCAGATTAGAGGGAATTCTCTCCCAGGAAAAAAGAAGGGATGGGAGTCAGCCTAGAAAGATGATGAAGTTTTAGTGAAGTAGATCAGACTGACTCAACAAATAATGATGGATAATGCTAGGGGTCGGCATTGGAAATGGGCTTGTACTGAGACTCCACAGGGTATTTTAACACAGATGGGGGTCTAAGTAGCTGTGAGGCAATGGCCCTCCATCCTAGATGCTGAGGAGCACATTTATAGGAATCTTATGGACCTCCAAACCCAGAACTTCTCTGGGAGCACTTGTGATTTACATTGATGCACCATTACTGCCATTGCCCCAAGAATAGATCAGAATAAAACATCCTGTAATAGCCACAGCAGGGGTAGAAACTCTTCTGAATACTACTTGTGTCCTTTCTATGGAAGGGAAGTGGGTCCTGCTACACAACAGCACACAGTGGTAATCAGTGTCAATTGAAGACTGTAAACTCAGATAGGGCAATTGGCTATGTCCCCAACTAACTTGGAATCCAAAAATAATCAAATAATGGTGAATTTTAAGGACATATATCCATAATAATATATGGTATATGGGCAAGGGCCAGTTCTATTGGGAAGCCGTAACAAATAGCTCTATCATTCTTACTAACTTTTCCTGTATTAAAGCTGAATTGTAACATGACAATACTGCAGTGTGCTGTGGCACTAGCATTGTTAGTAGAATTCAACTACCTTATGTAAATAAGTCTTATGGTAATATTGATACTGATGATCAAATATATTGGGAGATTGAATTAAAGCCTTCTCAGGGTGTAATAACAATGGAGAACGAATGGCTTGAGAAAGGACTAGATTTAGTTAACCATCAGATAATTTGTATGCTAAATAGTTCTACACACATTTATCACAAGGTACTAATAACAATAAATCAAGGAGAGAAACAAGTAATCATATTTGTACAAAACATTAAGTAGTAATGGCTTTATAGGATGAATTAGTTCTTTAAATCATTCCCTACCCCTCATTGGCTCCTTCTAACATGTGCCTCCAAATGTTAGGCATATTCATGTTGATATTATTGCTAGGTCTATCATATAAATGCTATATTCAATGTAGATGATCAGAAAAACATGATTGTTTTGCTATAAGAAAGACACTAGTCTCTCATGGCCAAAGGCCATGGGTGTGGACTGGGCAAGAATATGTTAACTCAGCAGGCCTGGGTTCCTCAAATCCTGCACATTCAAAAGAAGCATCTGTCTTCAGGACTCACCTTTGGTCAACTCCCTAGGAGCTAACCTCTGAGTCCTTAGAATGTTTTCACTGAGAAGAGTGTTTTTGTATACCTGAGGCCTTGGTCCACACTGTGTTTATGGCGAACGCATAGTTTTTATGCCTCAGGCCCTAAGATATGTTGTGTTAGTATGAACCGTGCTATATCAGTTTGACCAGATAATCTTATTCTAACATGTAGTTTATGATGTCTTCTTTGACACGTGGGCTTTGTCACATGGGCACTGCATCCCTATGTGACTGACCACCAATAAAAACCCTGGACAACAATGATTGGTTGAGCTTTTCTAATTAGCAGGAACTCACCTATGTTGTCACATATCATTACTGTGAGAATTCCCATGTGACTGTGTTGCATTCCCATGTGACTACACTGGGATGGGACACCTGTAAGCTAATGCCTGGTGTCTCCTAGGCTTTGCCCCATGGCCTTTTCCCCTTGATGATATTAATCTTCATCCTGTTGCTGTACTAAACCATAACTGTGAGTATAACTGTTAGAGTCCTTTGAGCCCTTCTAGTGAATCGTTGAACCTAGTACCAGTGAGGACTCCCAACACAATATTTTTATCCTACTTATACACACAAGAACTTTTAAACTCTCTTTGCTTAACCCCTTCCTTACTTATAACCTATTGTGTTCAGATATTTTGCTTCTATTTTTTGTAACCCCACTATTCAATATTTTCACCAAATTAAACTCTATTTTCTTTTGGACTTACCTTATATATTTTTCCTCATTATTACTTCTTTTATCTCAAATATTTCATCAGTGATCATTTACTTGAAGTTTATATTTTGAGATTTTTTTTAGAAGGTGGTTTCTGATGACAAGTTCTCTGTTCTTTTTGGTCTGAAAATGTCACTATTTTGACTCATTCTTGAAAGATGTTTTCATGTTTTACAAATCTCCAATATATGGTTAGTATGTCTCATCTCACTGAAGATATTTTCCCAATTTAATTTTTTTTTATTGTTAAGAAGTCAATGTTGGTATAGTTGGAATTTCTTTCAAGGTGTGCATCATTTTGTCATGGTAGTTTTCAAGATTTTCCTACTTTTTAAGATATTCTGTCTTTCACTCTTCATATATGCATTTTTTCATTTATTTGGCATAAATTTTGAACATGTACTAAGCTATAAGGAGTGTTCTAGGCATGTGAAATGCATCCATGAGCAAAACAAACAGAAATCTATTTTGAGAGTATTCTAATATGCAGAAACCAAAAATAAATATGATGTATAATACATGTTGGCAGATGATAAATTCTGTGGAACTATAGATCAAGTCAAGAAGAATGAGGATGCTTGGCAGTGCAGGTTATGGTAAAAATTGAAGTGTGTCTAGGTATGAATTCATTTTATGTATCCCATTTGTGATTTGTTTCTCCTCCTAAATCTGAGAATTGATGCCTTTCATTAGGTCTGTAATTTGTCAGTATTCTCACTAATGTATATATGAGACTCTAATGTATGATAGTCATTTTCATTCTATATTCCACGTCACTAATCCTTCCTACTTATTGTTCATTTTTATATCTCTTTTTTAAATTTTACAGATAATTCCATCAAGGTTTTAAATCCAGCACATTTATTCTAATTTTTGCTATCTTTAATATGTTATGAATGAGTAACTTATGTGTTTACTTTTGTTTGAATTAAAATTTCAACCACTCACTTTAATTCTCACTTGGTTTCAACCAACTTGTTTTACATTCTGATAATTCTAGTATATGGAGTCTTTGTGTATCTGATTCTGTTGTCTGTTTTTTTCCTACTGTTTCCTTCTTTTGTATCTTGTTTCTATATGTTTTTTTTTTTTTTTTTTACTGTCAATTCAGACTGCATGAAAGTATATGCAAGTAATTTTAGAACATAGTGGTAAATGGGTTCCCAAAAGTGTAAGATAAATTAGGTTCTACTGGGTATTCGGGGTTATAACCAGATTGGGACCACTTTACACTACATTCTTTTCTTGAGGTTTTTCAGGTCACACAGGTCATATTTGTGTAAATCCAAAGACAAACATTTTTGTGGAGGGACACATTCTCAGAAAAGTCGTAAAAAATTAACTTCTAGTTAGAGTCAAAGGTCAACATAGGCAGTTTTATTTATCATTTTTTAGGACAAGGATATGTTTAATTTTAGTTCACCCTCATGCATAGGGTATAGCTCTTTGCAGCCCCTGCTTGGTGGGGTTTTCCTACTGCACTTCCAAGTTGGTTGGACCCTGGACTTTGCCTCTGGTCCCCTGCCCTTCAGGACCCCAAGGAACCAGACCTCGCCGTTATCAGGGCCAGTACATGCTCTCAAGGTGAAAACTTGATTTCTACCTAATTTTTATATTCTTGCCTGCTCATTGCAGCATTAAAGCAATATATTTCTGTGTATTTTCCAACTTTTAAGAATTATTTTAGTGGTGGGACTGGTTAGGGTTTCTAGTCTGTACTACTGCAGAAAGAAAAGGCAAAGATCACTTTCAAAAAGTAGCAATCCATCCTTTTGCCTTAAAGATTTATGATGCATTCTAAATAAAACAGAGATAAAAAGTTAGCATTTGAACTTTAAGGTTATTAGCATAGGGAGCCATGAAACTTAAATTTCTCCTGGGAGTTGAGTTAATTTCTTTCTGGGTTTTAAATGAATGTGTTAATATTTCTCAATGTTTAATATGAAATATTATTGAATCTAATAATCCAATATTAATCTCAATTATTTAGGATATTTGCCTTATACAACATATGAACCTAGTATAGGTTGATATACACCCAGAATTATAGCACATTTTGGTCAAGCTCATTGCACAAATTTGGCATGTTACATATTCCGGTATTGCAAAACTGTATTATCTTGGTTATCTCACTAAAAGAAGATTCAAAATAATGGCTACAGAATTCTCACTAATATTATGAATACAGTAGATCCAAATATTCCTCAAACATTAATATTGATTTCATAAGAAGGAATGTAAAACTTTTATGAACCTGTATAGGAAAATGTACAGTTTTCTTTAGCTTTTATGTTGTAATATATTCAGAATATATGCCAAAATAGAGTTGTAATAAATTCTCTCATTTAATTTATTTTACATAAGTTGTGCATTTTGGATTATTATAAATTCAAAGCATTTAAATTAAGTTTCTAAAAGTATGATTAAGAGTAAACTGTGATTAATTATTCCTTCCTCTCACCTGAATAACACAAAGTTACTGTTTATAGTAAACATGATCATAATGAACACACCCATTTGTGAGTTGACACAGAGTTTTCTATTATTATCTCAAACCTGTCAAATTCAATATGATTCATCACTTAAACATGTAAAAATAAAGGTTGGTCAGTGGTATTATATGTTATCAAATGCAAAATATTCTTATGGAACAAACGTGATTCCCTACAACAATTTTAGAGTCTCTTCTATTTGCCCCCTATGATCAACAGGGGAAATTTTCTTTTCTTATTTCTCACTAATCATTTCTGACAAATAGTTGGCAAGCTTAATGGTGAAGTGCTGTCCATAGGGTTCTAGGTCAATCTCCCCCCTTGGGAAGAAAGCACACAAGATGTCTATGAATAAATGCCCTCCAACAGAGGAAAAGGACAATGCTTTACAAAGTGTGTGTATGACGGTTTCTTTTTGAGCACAGTTAGCTAATCTCTTTGTGGTGCAATTTAACTGTTGTTTCAGGTATTTGACATGACTCACATTTTTCTCTCCTACTAAGGAAAACAATGATTTTCTTTAACTTTACTCCCTTAGACCATCATCCTTGGTTTGATTATACTCAAAATACTAATGAAAATGTCTTGCTGAAGAAAGCAGCAATGCAATGTCTGTGCCTTGATTGTGTGTGCTTGTGTGTAATTTTTTTCAACTAGGGAAAGAGAACTAGAAAATTTAATCATCTCGAAAAGAAAGATCTAAATAATTCTAGTAAAAGTGATATACATATTAAATTCCCTGGATGGTTGAAACAGAGTTAACAATTTAAATCTCAATGACTTATGTGTAAATTTAGTTTAAAGCCCACTCATCGGTCTAAATTTTTCCATAAATAATGATAATTGCACTGAAAATGACTATGATGACAACTCTGCGAGTATATATGTTTTCATATCCAAGTGCAAGGGTTTTTTGTTCATTCATTCCAAAAATTTGTGGAGTATATACGTTCTAGGTATGGAGCTAATCACAGAATAAATAAAAATAGATATATTTTGTGACCTTGTGGTCTAGTACCTGTTAAAATGATGAAGTGGACTTCTGTTTTGCTTTCTTATTAGTCATTTTCGCTCTCATAACTAGAGGAAAATATTGAGGAAAACACAAGAATTTATCATTAGTCTTTCCACTGATGTAATTGTTTAGGAAGTATGTACACCATTAAATTTTTATTATTATTTTATTATAGTGTAAAGTTTAAGGCTAACATGGACTTCAGCTAATTGATACTGTGTTCTTTTCAAATGTACAATATGTCTTGTACAAATAAAAATAGACACAAAATATTAAATATATGTTCACCTCAAACATACTGAGGATAAAACATTCTCTGTTTGAATCATCAATATAGAGTTTACACAGAGAGTAATTTTTAGTCATTCATTTAAATGTGACAAAAACAACATAAGTATTAATTGATTAAAATGAAGAAAATTAAATGGAAAGATGAAGTGATAAAGAGCTTGGAGAAAATTGCTCAGTTTGCATATAAATTAGGTAATTAGCCTCTCACCTGCCCAGGTAGAAGTTTATAACCCTAATTAAAATAATTATATAAACTTTCAAGACTCATTAGGAAAATGTGAGAAAGAAAATAAAATGCATTATTGCCCTTTATGTAATTTTACTTGAACTTAGTTAATAACATTTCCATAGATTAAGTTGATTTAAACATTTTCATGCACATATCCCTTTATGTTTGAAAGTTCTAAGAGCTTTACTTAAAAATAAAATACAAGGTAAAAATTTAATCTGTAGGAAATAAAAGTAAATAGAATGATGAGAATTTGAAAGACTTTAGGAATTAATTTTATCGTTTACTCCAAAATGTATGTGGTTATCCTACAATGCTTCTACAATCCATAATTTTCTGCATATAAATATTTATTTTTAATTAATTCCTAAAAATGTATTATTTTTAAAAAATTGCAAAAGAGTTAAAATTCTATTGTTAACAATGAAGCCTCAACCTTAAAGAAGATCAATCCTTTGATAGTGTAATGATAAAGCATGCACATATTTAACACATTCATTTATGAAACATTTATGAATAAGAAACTGTGCTGAGCAGGTAAGTGGCAAATTAAAATGAAGGAGACAAGTTTCCTGATACCAAGGAATTTATGTGCTTGTAAGGTACATAAAACAAAACAAATGAACAAGGAAAATGCATAGTGGTTGGTTACAGATGCCATAAAGCTATTAACTCATAAGGGCTAAAATAAATCAGAAAATGAAGGGAAGGAAACATATATATATATATATATATATATATATATATATATATATATATATATTATATAACATATATCAAGTACTCTTTAAGATATTCTAAACATGTTTTAATATTTAAATCTAATGACAATATATTCTGATTTATTACAAATGATAAAGTTGAAGCTAAGAAAAATCTGCAACTTTGAATTTAAAAGGCTTCATGACTTATTTGACTGTTTAATATTTTGTTAAACAAAAATAAATGGATATTAGAGCATTGAAACAGAAATATAAATACTGTCTAAGAAATGAATTGAGGGAAAATTGGAAAATATTAAATTCACAATATAATAGAGGACTTAAGAATCCAATATATAGTTGGGACAATAGAATTGAAGAATGAATTCCCAGTAAACTATGCTGAAGTATTATAATTTTACACAGAAGAACTTAAGACAGAATGAGTGGATCTATATGGCGGTATGTGTAGAAAGTGAGGATAATTGAAAATTAACGTGATAGGAAAGGTATGACAAAAAAAAATGACATCATTAGAAAAACTAAAACTTCAATAAGATTTATTAGAAGATTGGCTTGGAGTCATTTGAAGATATAACTTCTAATTACAGGAATACTTTAATAGTCTAGGCTAGTATTTTATCACATCTTAAAAATTACCCTTAGGTCATTTCATTCCAGTCACACCAACCTTCTTATGACTTCTTTTATCTGCTAAGGATGACTGTGTCTCAGAGCTCTGTCCTGACTTGTTTCTTTACCTGGAATATCTGCCACAGATACTCACGTGGCTCTCCCCTATTTTCTTCAATGCTGTGTCAACATTCATTGCCACAATAAAGCCAATGCTGACCATTCATAAATTTATATCCCTTTCTTAATCAATCCCTTTCATTCTTTGTCTATATGTTAGTAGAATTAACTATCTGCCAAATCTCTGACATTTACTTATGTGTAATATTTATTTTCTATTTTATTTCCACCAACAATAATGTAAGAAAAGGGCAGGTATTTTTGTCTATTTTCTGTTATCAAAACTGCCTATTGTCTATTGTCTATATTGTTTAGTTTCTATGGTTTGTGTCCTCCCACAATAAACTAATTATGGATTATGTTTTTCTGTTTATTCAGTGAGCTATTCTCAATGAGTTGGACATTGTCTAGCATAGAATATTTAATGAATATTTAATGAATACTTAATATATTAAAAATGAGTAAATTTTCTAGTTTTGCTTAATAATGTTAATAGAAGACAGAAAAGATTTTACTGTCAAGTAAGTTCATTTCATTTTGAGGCAAAAAAGTTCATTTACCTGAAACTAATAAACAATTGTAGCAAGATTGAAGGATACAAGTTTAATATACAAAAGTCAACTGTTTTCCTATATAGCAGCAATGAACAAGTGGAATTTGAAATTAAAAACACAATGCCATTCACATTAGCACACAAATAAATGAAATACTTAGGTACAAATCAAGCAAAATATGTGCAAGAACTTTATGAGGAGAACTACAAAACTCTGATGAACAAAATAAAAGAACTAAATAAATGGAGAGATATTTCATGTTCATAGATAGGAATAGTCAATGTTGTCAAGATGTCACTTCTTCCCAATGTGATCTGAAGATTCAGTGCAATCCCAATCCAAATCCCAGCAAGTTTTTTTTGTGGGTATCAACAAACTGATTCCAAAGTTCATACGGAGAAGCAAAAGACACAGCATAGCTGACAATATTGAAGGAGAAGAACAAAGTTGGAGGACTGATGCTGACTTCGAGTCTTACTCTCAAGCTACAGTAATCAAGACAGTGTGGTATTGGTGAAAGAACAGAAAAGTAGATTAATGGAACAGAATGAAGAGCCCAGAAATAGACCCACATAAGTATAATCAACTGATCTTTGACAAAGAGGCAAAGGCAATACAATGGAGCAAAGATAGTCTTTCAAACAAATAGTGCTAGAACAACTGGGAATCCATATATTAAAAAATGAATCTAGATACAGAACTTACACCCTTCACAAAAGTTAGCTTAAAATGGATCACAGTCCTAAATGCAAAATTCAAAATTACAAAAATCATAAAAGATAACATAAGAGAAAACCTCAATGACGTTGGGTATGGTGATGACTTTTTGAATACTATACAAAAGTCACAATCTGTGAAAGAAAGAATTAGTAAGCTGAATTTCATTAAAATTAAAATCTTCTGCTTACAAAAGACGATGTCAAGAGAATGAGAAGACAAACCATAGTCTGGGAGAAAACAATTGCAGAAGACATATTTGATAAAGGACTATTATCCAAAATATACAAAGAACTGCTAAACTCAACAATAAGAAAACAATGTGATTAAAAAATTGGCCAAAGACCTTAAAAGATACCTTACCAAAGAAGATATACAAATGGCAAATAGGTGTAGGAAAGTATACTCCAATTCATATGTCATCAGGGAAATGCAAATTAAAACAATGAGATACCACTACACACCTATTAGAATGGCCAAAATCCAAAACATTGACAACACCAATGCTGATAAGGATGGAGAACAAAAGGATCTCTCATTCATTACTGGTAGGAATGCAAAATGGCACAACCACTTTGGAATATAGCTTGGTGGTTTTGCAGTAAAACTAAGCATTCTTTTATCACACAATCCAGCAATCACACTTCTTGGAATTTACCCAAAGGAGCTGAAAATTTATGTCCACACGAAAACCTGCACACAGATGTTTGTAACAGCTTTCTTCATAATTGGCAAAACTGGGAAGCAACCAAAATATCGTTCAGTAGATGAATGGATAAATAAACTGTGGTACATCAAGACAATAGAATTTATTCAGTGCTAAAAAGAGATGAGCTGTTAATTCACGAAAAGTCATGGAGGAACCTCATAGGCATATTACTAAGTGAAAGAAGCCAATTTGAAAAGGCTACATACTGCATGATTTCAACTATATGACATTCTGGAAAAGGCAAACCTGTGGATATAGTAAAAGGATAGGTGACTGGGGGAGAGTAAGGGTAATTGGTAGAGCACAGAAGATTTTTAGGGCGGTGAAAAATACTTTGTATGATAACTTAACGACAGATACATGTCATTATACATTTGTCCAAACCCATAGAATGTACACCACCAAGAGTGAATTGTAATGTAACTATGGACTTGGGGTGATTATGATGTATCAATGTAGGCTCATGAATTATAACAAATGTACCGCTCTGGTGGGGGATGTTGATAATGGGAAGGTTATGGGTGTGTGGGGGCAGGGAGTATATGGGAATCCTTGTACCTTCCCCTAAATTTTACTGTGAACTTAAAACTGTTCCAAAAAAATAAATAACTCAATAAAAAAGTTAATTTACTTTATTTATGTAACAAACTTATATAAGAATTCTCAGAATCTACTATTGTCTAATAATCACTATAACATATCCCTATTTAAGGAGAATAAAATTCGACAGTGAAGCCACCTGAGCCTGGATTTTTTTTTCTAAGACAATTTTTAACTGAAGTTAAATATCTTTAATAGATATGTCTATGCATAAATTCTATTTCTTCTTGTGTAATTTTTAATATTGTTTTGCTTTTCAAACAATTTGTCCATCACAAGTGTTATCAAATTTATTGGCATACATTTTTATAATCTTCTTTTATTATCATTTTGATATCTGCAGGATC
The DNA here is from genome assembly GCA_031878705.1 of Tapirus indicus. Classification (NCBI taxonomy): domain Eukaryota; kingdom Metazoa; phylum Chordata; class Mammalia; order Perissodactyla; family Tapiridae; genus Tapirus; species Tapirus indicus. The sequence goes on along the minus strand of CM062919.1, from coordinate 132,124,315 downwards.
TGTTTCATGTTCCCATCCTCTTCAATTCCTGCCAGTTGTTTCTTTAGGTTTTCTGTTTTTTTATGTTGAACTCACTATCTATAAGTTAATTGATTTTATCAAAGAATCAGCTGTATAATTTTTTTCTTTTGTAATTCAGTTATGTATTCTTTTCATTTTTGCTTTACCTCAATTCTTACTTTCTACTTCTCTGAGTTTATTGTGCTTTCTTCTCACTTTTTAAAGTCAAAACTTGTATCATTGATTTTAGATCTTTCTATTTTTTTCTAACATAAGTATTAAAAGCTATAAATTTTCCCCTGAGGAGTCCTGTAGCTGCAGTGTTTTTATTTTTATCAAGGCCAAAGTACTTTCTCATTTCCCTTTGATTTATTATTTGACATCAGAGGTCATTTTGAAGTTTATTAATTTCCAAATAATTGGGGATTCCTAGATATTTTTCTTTTTTTTTAATTTCTAATTTAATTATACTGAGTCAGAGAAAATACTCTGAACAATCCGATCCTGTTAATTTGTTGTAACTATTTAAAATTGCTTCTAGTGAATGTTAGTGAACCCGAAAAAAGGAGTTCCCGCTGGTGATAAGTGATATGTTCTGTAAATGTCCTAGATTCATTCAGTTGGTTGATAATGTCATCAAAGTATTCAATATATTAAAATATATATATATATATCTACTTTATAACAACAAAAAGTGTACTTTTGAAATCTTCAAATATAATTGGGGAGTTGTATGTTGTTCTTTTCACTTCTGTCAGGTTTTGCCTCATGTATTTTGAGTATATTATTGCATGGGAATGCATTTTGGATTATCAGCTTCTCTTCATGAATTGAACCAACTATGTCAATGTTTATCCTTGTTAAAAATGCTCGTTGTTCTGAAGTCTACTTTTTTTGATATTAACATAGATGTTCCATTTTCATATGATTAGTGTTTATATGATAGAAATTTTACCATCCTTTTATTTTTCACTATTATTTTAGATTATTTTAATTTCCATACAAATGTTAAGATATATTTGCTAGTTATACAAAAGAGCTTGCTGGGACTTTGGTATTGCAATTGAATCTACAAATCAATTTGGGAAGAACTATATTCTTAACAATATTAAATCTTCAAATTATCAAGCACAGTATATCTCTCCATTTATCTAGGTTTCCCATAATTTTTCTCAGCACTGTATTGTACTTTTCACAGTCCTTGTCCCTATTTTGTTAAATTAATCCCTAAATTTATTTTATTTTATTTTATTTTGTGTGTGGGTTTTTTTTAGTTGCTGAGGAAGATTTCCCCTGAGCAAACATCTGTGCCAATCTTCCTCTATTTTATATGTGTGTCACTGCCATAGCAAAGCTGACAACTGGTGTAGGTCCACGCCTGGGATCTGAACCTGCAAACCCTGGGCAGCTGAAGCAGAGCATGCTGAACTTAACTACTACGCTCCAGGGATGACCCCTTTATTTTATTTTAAAAGGTATTGTTTTCTTAATTCCAATTTCAGATTGTTGCTAGTATATAGAAATGCAGTTGAATTTTTATTATCACTTTTGAGTCTTGCACTATCACTAAGCTCAATTATTTTTAGGAGCTTTTCTGTATCTTCATTGGGATTTTCAGCATAGATGACCATGTCATCTATAAATAAAGACAGTTTATTTTTTTCATTCGTATATGCATGCTTTATATTTCTGTTCCTTGCATTACTGCACTGGCTGGAACAATAAGTAGAGTGTTGAATAGAAACAGTGAGAATAAATATCCTTGAAGTATTCTTGATGGTAGGGAGAAACACTTAGTATTTCCCTGTAAGTACCCATATATGTTCATTGCATTTGAAAACAATTGCTTCCCTTGACTACTTTACTGTAAGTTTCTATAATGAACCTGTGTAAAATTTTATATGTTCTTCTACATCTACTGAAATAATTCTACACAGATTTCTTCTTTAGTCTGTTGATGTGGTAAATTACAAAATTGTGTTTGCTAAACCAGCCTTGATGTGCCAGAATAAACCACACTTTTCATGAGGCATTATGCTTTTCTTGACATCTGGAAGAGATATGCTAAAATTCATTGAAAATTGTGTCTATATTTATGCAAAATATAGGTCTGCACTTTTCTTTTCTTTTAATCTATTTGTAGGGTTTTGGTATCACAGTAATACGTGCCTCATATCAACAGTGGTAGTGTTGCCTCCTCTTCTGTTTATGAATGGTTTTGTGTAGAAGATACATTATTCTTTAAATGTTTGTGAGAATGCATCAGTGAAACCTTCTGGACTTGGAATTTTTTTGCTTGTGTAAGAGGTTTTAAACTATGAATTTAATTTAATTAATAGATTCAGGATTATTCATGTTGACTATTCTTAGGTGAATTTTGTTATTATCTGTTGTCTATCAAATACCAACTATTAAAATGTATTTGTATAAAGTTTTTAAAAATATCTGGTTAATATCATTTTATAGTCTATAGAGTAATTAGTGAAATTCACTCTTTCATTAATGGTTTCAGTAATTTGTATCTTGTCTCGTATTTTATTGATCAGGATGACTAGAATTTTTTTCATTTTTTAACAATCTACTTTTTTATTTGATTGATATTCCATATCAGTCTTATCTTAATTTTTCATTGATTTTTTAATCTTACTTTTATTATATCATCCCTCTGTTTACTTTGGTTTTATTTATATAAATAAATAAGAGAAGAAAGATTTATTTTTCCCTTAAAATGCCAATCAATAAGTGAAGAAGGGGTGATGATGATGTACTTAGAAAAAAAACTATTTGACAACCATCATAGTTGTATTTCACTGAATCAAGAAACATCGGTGGATGCTAAACTCAGTGGGTGAAAGTTGGGTAAGGAATGGGATATTTGCATTGTCTCAAAGTATCTTCTTGTTAAATAATTATATATTGCTTAATTATATAATATATATTATGTTATATCATGTTATATTATATTTAATTATAAACTAAATAAAGAGTAACTTTACGATGGAGAAACCTGGAAGACTGCCTTTCAAATGATCATAGCTAAGATCACTACTGATGAGATAAATGGATTTCATCCACTATGATGGGATGCAGTAAGGATTTCACATCATCATCTTGATGATTTTATTGCCAAAAACACAGATCCTGAGACCTAATGATGAGAAAACACCAGACAAAGAAATTGAGGAATGTTCTAAAATAAATGTTAATCCAGACTGTAATCTTCAAAAATGTTTGGGATGTTCTGTAGATCAAGGAGGGCTATAGAACTCATCTTGATTGAAGGAACTAAAGAGACATAGAACCAGTAGCAACACATTTTCCTGGAGTGGACTGTTTTCCTATTAAAAGTATTGGGGCAGTTTGTAAACTTGAAAGAATTTCCTACATGAAAGTTACATGGCGGTTCTTTGTACTGCTTTAGCAACTTTTCTTTAAGTTGACATGATTTCATACAAACATTAAAAGAAAAAAGCAATATCCAACAGGTACAAGGTGCCAACCTGATTTCTGTTCCAGGGATCACCAGGGAAGCTCTTTTCCTACTTTCTTTAATATATTTTAATATTGAATCAGTTAGTTTCATCCATGCCATAACTAGTGGAAATTAATCCTTGATTCTATGAACTGTTAGTAATTTTCCAGTACTGTTTTGCTGTTTTATTTTGATTTTCTTTCTTTTGTTTTCTTTTTAGTAAATTGGAGTTAGAGATGGTTATCTTATGACCAAGTAGTTTTATATCCAGTATCAAATGTATCTATTTGGCTTTGTTTTAGATTTCAGAATAAATGCCTTTCAAAAAAGAGAATTCTGGGGCTGGCTCGCTGGTGTGGCAGTTAAGTTTGTGCAAGCCACTTCTGGTGGCCTCGGGTTCACAGGTTTGGATCCCGGGAACAGACCCACGCACCGCTTGTCAAGCCATGCTGTGGCGGCTTCCCATACAAAGTAGAGGAAGATGGGCAAGTATGTTAGCCCAGGGCCAGTCTTCCTCAGCAAAAACAGGAGGATTGGCAACAGACGTTAGCTCAGGGCTAATCTTCCTCACACAAATAAAAAGAGAATTCTAAGTAGTTTTCTTAAAATAAAATGCACTTGATTCAACAGAACTTACTTGATGTGGTTTTTCCTTCCAAAAATGGCTACTTCTTGAGTTCCTGGAAATAAGCAATGCCTCTCTGTAAAACTGCGTATCAACAAATCTGCACATTGAGCATCTCAGCTCAAGTTTCTGAAAACTCAGAGCAAGTTTCTGAAAACAGGCTCAATTTGCAGCTTGTGGTGATGACTCCATAAGCAGTTTTCAACTAACCTTCTAGAAGGTATCTCTGAATATGTGATTTTGCATCATTTTTTAAAGCAGCCAATTACTTTTGAAGTGGAATGGACATAATATGAATACAGTAAACAAATATACACCTGTTTCCAAAAAAATTGAGTTTCTTTCTTAGTAGTTTATTCTTTTAATAAGAACGAAGATATGACCACAAGTCATTTCATTTTTCATGGTGATATTGATTCAGTTGAGCCTTAGCAGGTATTCTTATGTTTCAGTTATGATGCACTTCAACAAGCTAAAGGAAAATGTATTATATGCTATATTATTAGTTTTTGATCAATTTAATGTATATATACAATTATGACAGTTTTCCCCAATTGGATGTCAGGCTTTATTATAGTTTTTTATCATTTTACATCTGAATATACTCAGTAAGTTTATGTCTGTAGGAAACATGCTGGTAGTGAGAGTTCAAGTAGTTTCCTATTGAAAACTGCTCTGGTTTTCTTCTTTCCTCAGTAAAATACAAAATGCAGATCACCTATATGCTCTTGAGCCTCAAAATCTCTTTTTTTTAAATTTTTATTCAATTTATTTAATCTAAAAATAAGTTCATTCATTACAAAACATTTCAAAATATATCAGCTAAATTTTACTTTAACTGATAGTTCAGTTATCAGGAAATACAATAAGTGCTGGTTCCTTCTATACCTATATTTCTATATATTCAATTGCTTACTATGTATTTCCCTTTTGATATTCTACAGCCAATTCAAACAAAACCATTTCATAAGTACAGTATACTTTTAGTTGTGATTTCCTCTATAGTTAAATAGGTAACCATTCACTCCTTAGTCGAAATCTGAAGTATACCTTTAACTACCAATTCTGATCCTATCTATCATTTCCTTGTCATTGAAAAAAAATTTTATAATTTCTTGAAATAGCTTTCTATATGGAGTATTCCTTTAAGTTTTTTCTCTTCCAACCACTTTTATGAATTACAGATGTGGGGTTGAGACTTTCCAAACAGAAAGAGTCTTAACCCTTACAAATAAGTATTTGATTCCATCTCAACATCATTTATTTAGGTACTACCTATTCAACGCTGTGCTAAGTTTGGGAGATGCAGTGATAGAAAATACACAGGCCTTTCCTGTCATGAAACATGCATACTCATAATTGGCAAATTGCACAATCTTTAGCTTTTGATATGCAAACACATTGATATTTATTGCATGTTTACCTCTTTGACATCAAGTGCTACCACTTTCACCATACATGTTTCATCTTCACAGGAATCTTTGCAGGTATTTAGTTTCTTCATATTCTCTAGGCTCTGAGTTTTTTGTACAAAGCTGAATTTGTGTCAATGCAGCACAGGAATAATAGCAACTGTATCATCAAAAATAACAAAAAGGATGGAAAAATTTATTAGACACTTACTTGTTTGGCTCATTATGGAAAGGACTTTGAGTATATCATTTTATTTTATTAAAATAAATAAATTTGTTATAAACTACCCATGTTATACTAATCTTCTTTTAATTCATGTTTGTTATTCAGTTTTTACTTTAAATTTCTCTAACCTCTTAAATCTCACTTGTATGAACCAATAGTACTCTTTTCCATATTCTTATTATGCACATAGACTAAATGACTCTAGATTCCTTGGCATCATTGTTTACCCCAATACACAGTAATGTGCTTCATGTTTAGTACATATTTATTGAATTAATGGATGACGTACAAATTAGGAACCTTTTACTGAGAGTGAGGAAAATTATTTCAGTTCAGGTCTTCTGAGGATCAGATGCCAAGATGGAATTTCACACACAAGAAGTTACTTGGAGGAAATACCTTTGAAGGGAAAAGAAAAGTTGGAGCAAGAGGAGGCTAGAAGACTCTCCAGATCATAAAGCAAGTTTGGCACCTGTAAAAGGAGAGAGGCCAGGAAGGATGATTGGGAAGGAAGAACCTCAGACAGTACTGCAGGTCTGAGAAATTCTCGGCCAGACTGAAAGAGCTCCAGAACAAACATTGTCATTCAGAAGAGTCCTGTGTTGAACAGGCTGTAGTAAACCTGCCTTGCTCAGCCATTGGGAAGAGCAGAGCATCTGCGTTAACAGCGTGGTTGCTCTGAAGTAGGGCAGCTGGAAGTAGCCCACCCATTACCCTTTTCACAGAAGTTTCTCTTGAATGAAAATCTGACAGGAGCACCTTCTCGCCTGCCAAATACTATTTCAAATTCTCAAGAATAAGGAATATTTATTATTTAATATAATAGTAAGTCAAGAGGTAAAAGAGGCCTCAGACTTTGTGTATTCACCTAATAAATGATATCATTTATTTTCTGGTTGTTTCACTAACTCTAGTCTCTGCTGTTGTTTATTTCACCTTTATCTTCAATATTGCAGCAAAAATATCAGCACAAGGTAAGGGGATCATTTCCAGATACAGCAATACCCAGAAGACTAAGACAACATGTTTTATTGCCTCTCTCACAGAAGCCTGTGAGATTTCCCCTCATTTGTCCTTATACTGAATTGGGTCATATGCTTATTTTTGTTCTAATCACTGGCAGAGAGAATCAGGCTATCTTTAGATTAATCATATCAAACCTGAATCTGGGGATGGAACAGCCAACCTTGAGGAGTTATGACACATTGAGAGACGTGAATATATTGAACAGGTTCTGTATTAGAGAAAAAAAGAGAGGAAATGGATGCTGGCAGGCAACCAATAGCATGTGTTACTAATGAAGAACAGGAAAGTCATTTAAGGTCAATGTTAGGGATTTTATTAGAAACTGTTAGCTGAACAGAAAATCCAGTTTATCTTTTCCTGCATAATAACTTGGACTATATTTGCCAGACATCCCTACATTTTAGTGTAGAAATTTAGGTTATATTCTATGGAATGTGTATAGAAGTGATATGACCTACTTCCAGGCCTGACTCATATAAACTTCTAATTCATAATTTTTATACTTTTCTCTCCCTTCTAGTTGGCTGGAATCAAAGCAATCCCCAGAGGAATCACCACAGCTATGTGTTGGGGATGGCAAAGCCATAAATTGAAGGGGAACAGGTCTCTAAATTACCCTTCATAAAACCACAACTAGCATTCATATTATATACTCAAGAAATATTTTTTTCTTTCAGATTTGGAGGTTTAGTTACTTAAGCACTTCTATTACCTTAATCATTACAGGAAATGAAAACAAAGTTTAGAAGGAACAAGGTTTATTTACAACTATGAAGCATTTATTTCTCCCAATATCACATCTCCAAAATTTTATTTCTGTACAAAAAATAATTATTCTCCATGTCTATCATAAAGAACTATGTCTTTTCCTTCTTTATACCCTCCATAGATCCAAATTATGCTCTGAATATTATACATTTAAAAAATTCTTGTTCCATATCTTAGAGGAAAAACTTTCATCGTGTATAGTGTTAGCTCTAGACTTTTCCTAAATGTGCTTTTTTGTGTTGAGGAAATTTTCCTCTCTACTTATTTTGTTGAAAAGTTTTATCATGTATAGATGCTGAACTTTGTCAAATGCTTTTTTTGCACCTATTAAGATGATCACATGGTTTTTATCTTTCATTCTAAAAGACAAGGATGCCTACTCTCACCACTTTTATTCAACACAGCACTAGAAGACCTAGCCTGAGCAATTAGGCAAGAAAAAGAAACAAAAGGCATTAAAATCAGAATGGAAGAAGTAAAATTATCTTTCCTTACAGATGACATGATATTATATGTAGAAAATTCTAAAGACGTCAGCAAAAAAATTGAGAACTAACAAACAAATTCAGTAAAGTTTCAGGATTCAGTAGCAACAAACAAAAATCAGTTGCATTTCTTTACATCAAAATCTGTAAAGGAAATCAAGAAAACATATAATTTATAATATCATCAAAAAGACTAAAATACTTAAGAATAAATTTAACCAAGGAGATGAAAGATCTGTATACTGAAAACTATAAAATATTGATGAAAGAACTTCAAGAATACACAAATAAATAGAAATATATCTCATATCTGTGGATTGGAAGAATTAAATATTGTTAAAATGTCCATATTACTCAAAGTGATATACAGATCCAATGCAATTTCTATCAAAATCCCATTGGCATTTTTCACAGAAATGGAAAAAAAAATCCTAAAATTTGTATGGAAACACAAAAGGTCCTGAATAGCCAAAGCAAACTTGAGAAAGAAGAACAGAAGTGGAGGCATTGTAGTTTATGATGTCAAATCATCTTACAAAGCTATAGTAATCAAACAGTAATGGTACTGGCATAAAATCAGACACATACACCAATGAAACAGAATTGAGAGTCCAGAAATAAATCCAAGCATATAGGGTCAACTATTTTTCGACAGGAGCATAAAGAGTACACAATGGGGAAAGGATAGTCTTCAATAAATGATGTTGGGAAAACTGGATATTCACATGCAAAAGAATGAAATTGAACTATCATCTTACACCATACAAAAAAATCAATTCTAAAATGGATTAAACACTTACACATAAGACTTGAAACCATAAAACTCCTAGAAGAAAACCTGGGGAAAAAACTCCTTGACATTGGCCTTAGCAATGATTTTTTGGATATGACACCAAAACCACAGGGAACAAAAGCAACAATCAACAAGTAGGACTACACCAAACTAACCAGTTTCTGCATATCAAAGAAAACAGTCAACACAATAAACAGGCAAACCAACAGAGTGAGAGAAAATATTTGCAAGCTATACATCGGATAAGGTGGTAATCTCCAAAGTACATAAGGAACTCATACCACTCAATAGCAAAAAAACAATAACCCAATTTAAAAAAATGTGCAAAAGAATTCAATGGATATTTTTCCAAAGAAGACATACAAATAGCCAACAGGTATACAAAAAGGTGCTTACCATCACTAATCATCAGGGAAAGGCAAATCTAAACCACAATAAGATATCACCTCACACCTGTTAGCATGGCTATTATCAAAAAGAAAAGAGATAAGTGTTGGAAAAGATGTGGAAAAAAGTGAATCCCAGTTGATGGGAATGTAAAATGCTATAGCCATTATGGAAAACAGTATGCTGTTTCCTCAAAAAATTAAAAACAGACCATCATGTGATCCAGCAATCCCTATTCTGAGTACATACCCAAAAGAAATGAAATGACTACCTTGAAGAGATATAGGTGATCCCATGCTCATTGCAGCATTATTCAAAATAGCCAAGACATGGAGACAACATCAGTGTCTGTTGATGGGTGAATGAAGAAATTGTGCTATATATATGAATATCATTCAGCCTTAAAAAAGAGGGAGATCCTGCCATTTGCTACAACATGGGTGAGCATGGAGGACATTATGCTAAGTGAAATAAACCAGACACAGGAAAAAAAATACTGCATGATCTCACTTACATGTGAAATCTAAAAGAAGTTAAATACAAGAGTAGAATGGTTGTTACCAGGAGTGGGGAGGTGGGGGAAATGGGGAGATGTTGGTCAAAAGCTACAAGGTTGCAGTTATGTTGGATAGATAAGGCTATACAGCTAATGTACAGCATGATGACTATAGTTAATAATACTGTATTAATTCACAATAGCCAAGATGTGGAAACAAACAACTTAAATGTTCATCAATAAATGAATGGATCAAAAAGATGCGGTGTGTGTATATATATATATATATATGTATATACACACACACACAATGGAATGCATTGTAATATACATGTATATGTAATGCGATGTACACAATGGAATATTATTCAACCATGAGAAGGGAGGATATCCTGCCAGTTGTGACAATGTAAATGGACCTTGAGCACATTATGCTAAGTGAGAAAAGTCAGAAAAAGACAAGTACTGTATGATATCACTTATATGTGGAATCTAAAAAAGTCAAATTCATAAAAAACAGAGAGTAAAATGGTGGTTACCAGGGGGTGGGAGGTGGGGGATAAGACTGATGTTTTTTAAGGGTACAAACTTTCAAAGAGCAGTAAATAAGCCAAAGGGATCTAATGCACAGTATAATTAATATAGACAGTATTGTACTATAATTATGTAATGTGATAAATATCACTATCCAACAATCATATTACAATAAATAAATGTATCAAAGTAATATATTGTACACCTTAAATTTACACAATGTTATATGTCAAATATATTCAATTTACAAAGCTCATAGAAAAATGGGAAGAAGGCATGAGAAATAGGCAACTCATTAAAAAAAGATACAAGTTGGCCACCAAACATATTTTTTTAAAAGTTCAAACTCACTTATAATTAGAGAAATGCACATTAAAATGACACTGAGATGCCATTTCTCATCTAGCAGAGTGGTAAAAATTAAAAGTATGACGACATATTATGTTGGTGAGGCTGTGAGGAAACAAGCACTCTTGTATAATTCTGGTGGGAACACCAACTGGTTCAACCCTTCTGGCAGGGAATTGGCTGATATCTAACAAAACTACATTTACTCTTATTTCTTGAATCAGCAATCCCACATCTAGAAATCTACCCTAAAGATTTGCAACAATAGCAAAATACATATATGCAAGGTTATTCATTACAGCATTGTTTATAATTACAAAAGATAAATGCTTATACATAGGAGAGCAGTTGCATAAACTATGGTATATACACACAGTGGAGTACTATGCAGCTGGTAAAAAGAGGAAGATTATGAACTGATCTGGAGTGATTTCCAGGACATACCGTCAATGAAAAAAGTGAAGCTCTAGAGTATTAGAGCATGCTACCCTTTACAGAAAGAAGGGGATATAAGAAAACATAGATGTACTTGCTCATTTGTTGAAAAGAAATGTGGGAGGATAAACTAAAAGCTAAAGGGATTAATTACCTACAGAGGATGGATGGCAAAAGGACAGGATAGCAGAAATGAGGTGACACTTCTCTGAATATACCTTTTTGTGTAGCTTTGACTCATGGAACCATACTGTTTCACATACTCCAAAAAAATTAAAAATTAAAATTAACTACAATGTAGGGGGACCCTTAAATGGCATACAAACTAACAAATGAACCTACCTGTCTTAAAAATGAGTGGCATGACAACACGGAAGAGGATACGAAAGAAAAAGATTAGCCTAAGTGTTCAATTATCAGTAGAGGGCACTAGAGAGACACTGGAGACGAAGAGATTTTTCCTTCTGGTTCTGGCTGCTCCTCTCACGGGGCTCCTGCAGCTTCCGCAACGCATCTCTGCGTTGGTGGCCAGCAGCACCCAGCAGCCAGCAACGTATGGCACGTCCCATGAACAGTTTCCCCCAGCATCGCTTGGCTGGCTTAGCTGTGAGCTCCAAAGTGTGACTCCTGCCCTAGACAGCTTCCCTTTGCATCCCAAAGAGCTGATTTCCATCAAGCTCCACCAACACAGCCACTCAACAAACTTCTCTGCCATCCAGTAGGTTCTGTCCCGGCCCTTCCCAATGAGATCCGGTTCTAAGAGGGGGTGGAGAAATGGGGCGTGGTCTCTTTCTTAGGTGCTTTACCTCGGCGCTAAGGATAACTGGCTACTCCCTATATCTGCTATTCCTCTTTTCTTTGGACTTCTCTCTCTCTTACTAGCTCATCTCTCATTACTCCAATCCCCTGTAGTTAATAGTTACTTATATTAAACATCCTCTCTTCAAAAAAAATATATAGTATTGAATACTGAAAATTTGCTGAGAGTAAATTTCAGGTGCTCTCACCATAAAAAAATTAGCTTGACTATAGTAATCTTTTCTATTCATCTATCAGATAGTATATTGTACACTTTGAGTAGATATAATTTTTATTAAAATTTTTACAATAAGTAAATTCTTGTTGAATGCATGCAACTTTAGATTCACCTTTGCATTTTCAATCTTCTTGTGTTTCTATTAAATGTATCATTAAATTCTACTAATATATTCTTCAAAATAGTTCTCCATTTTTTTGTTTTTTATTTTGCTATTTGTTTTGCATTATCCTAGTAGAGACCTATTTCAACTCTCAGATGATTCCATATAGATTTTATTGTCTGTATCACATACATTTATAAAATTAAAACTTATCTGTATCGTACCCTCACTGCTCCTTAATGTTGAGGCTTGCTTCCCTAATTACGGATACTCCTTTAGACAGTGGTCATACGCATGGCTTAAGCATTTTTACAGTACCTTGCATAATATTACCATGCATATTTTTAGGCATATAACAGGAAATTAATAAAACATGTTTAATTGAGTAAGAATTAAAAGACATTAGTAAATTGTAGTACATACATTGGTATTTATATTTTTATGAGTCCAACTCTGAAATGGTGATCCATAGTCAGTTGATGCCTTTTCATCAGACACTATAATAGTCATTGTTCAACATAAAGTGTAATATATTGGAGGTTGATAAATATTTCAAAACTGAAGGGTAAGGAAACCATTAAGGAAATCCCACAATTTTTATTGCTTCTAAACCTAACATAATTTAAGGTTATGAATAACCTACTTTCTCAGCAGAAAAACACATCACCAACCCACCAAAACAAACAAAAAAAACCTACATTATCACAATCAATCTTGTTAATATACAACAGAATAATGATTTTTTTTTAATTTCAGGATTTTTGAAAACAACACTAACCATAATGGCTCAATTAAAATTATATTTATCTTCTTGGAAGATTTAAAATGCAATATCTAAAAATAGGATAAGGTAAGAAAATAGGTATCCAGGGATATTAAAAAGAACTGATTTGGAGCTCTCATCATTGGCTCATTTCAGTATAACAAAATTTTTAGTCGTCTGACCAGTAGGCAATTTCTGTTTACAGCTCCAAATAATTACCTTTCTTCGTCTGTCACGTATGTTACCTCTCTTCTTATTCTGATGCACATTCCTCACTTTCATAACATCTGGAAATGGTATCACATTTGGCATTTGCTGAAATTATTTCTTATTGACTTACTTCAAAATGAGCCATGTATGTATTCAAGGTAATTGCGTGGACTCAAAACTATTTTTAAGACATATAAAATAAAATTGTGTCATTGTTTCAGTAGCTGATAAATGCTTCCTTTTTAATACATTTCTAGCAATTAATAACTATGAATTATGCACATTTCAATGGAGATTAAAGAATATAGAAAGAACTATATTTCCATTTTAAAATGTACTGTATCAGTGAACCATTGGAAAACAATGCCAGCAAGGGTACACAAGACAGAAAAATTATAATATAATGTATACATTCTGGATTCTCCCAAGCAATTAGTCCTTAGTGTATAAGACAGTCAAGAGCCCCTGCCAGAAACACTGTCATTGAGCAGAGAGCACAGAACGGGTGCTGAAAGAAGTAATCAGACAAGAATTAGGAATGTTCTTTCTTTGGGAATGCACACTGATAGTTGGGAGTTAAAGTGACAGACACTTCTAATTTCCATTATCCTCTATCATCTTAACGTGTATCCATGTATTTTTCAGGACACTTGGCAAACTAAAATCTACATTTGCCAGTGTCCTTGCACTTTAATGAATGCACCTAGAAGCAAGGCAACTAATTTCTGGACAATAACATATAGAGCAGAAGCAACACATGCAGCATCCAATAGGTGTCCTTTAAAAAAATGTGTGTGTTCTTTAGCCCTCTTACTAGTATAAAGAATTCATACCCTGTTTTGAGTTATTTCATACATGAAGAGGATGAGAAGACCTAAAGATATAAAAGCAACAAAATAAACCAACACAATGGAGCTATTATAACATCACTTGGCTTCTCAACTTTCTACGTGAGAGATAAGTTCTCTCAAGCCACTCTTCCTGTTTTTCATGTAATCTAAGATGTCATTAACTATCGCTGTAGGTACCACTAAGAAACAATTTTAAGGTGTTCCAATTAAACTATGGCACACTGCTAAGTATTTTCTAGATGCATCAAGCAGGATTTTAAATTTAGCAATAATGTTTTACATACACATGCACATTTACTGATTTCAAATTTCCTGTATCTTCATCTGAAATGTCTTATTCAAATTCCTGCCTCAATTTAATATTTTTCATATTTAGTTTTGCCATCTTATTTTAACATAATGCTCTGTATTTATTCTAATAGTTCAAGAACCTTTAGGAATAGAATATTTTAAATCATTGTCCGATATTTTGTCTTAAATTGAAACACCTGTTACTGATTTTTTAATTAAAATATGATGCATAATCTGCATATACATAAAGAACACAGATCTTTAGCATACAGCATGACATTTTTGCAATGTAAAATACCAGTGTTATTACAATCCAGATAAACATATATTGAGTATTACTAGAATCCAAAAGTCTCCATTATGAACCCTCCCAGTCGTTACTATAGGCAACCACTATTTTCACTTTTACCCTCCTGTGTCAGGTTTGCCTGATGCTGAATTTTCATAGATAATGCTTTCTGCCTGGTTTTAAAGACACAGCCAGCACTGTGGGTGGCACTGTGTGCTCCTGGGCTCACTCTCGGCTGCAGCCATGGCGACGACAGCAGCAGTAGCAACATCAATGTCTTCAGAAGCTTCATTGACAGTTTAGAGTCCAAGGTTACGTCTTAACAGCAGCTGCACTCCAGTCAGGCTGATGGTCAGCGTGGAATTATGGGAACTAGAATTCACCGCCTTTCCCTGCTTGTTCTTCCAGTGTAGAGGGAGCAGTGGCTTCCGTCAGTTACTCAGCATCTGGCGTAATTCCACTTTCAGCCTTCCCAGCATTTTTGTAACCACCCCCCGCATACTGTCTATCCTTCGAAAACTTTACATAGTCTCTGTTTTCCAGACTGGCATAAAATCTATTTTCCAATCCTTGGTACAAAACTGTTGGGTCACCCTTCATTCATATATCAGTTTGAATCCCTCTTCTAAGAGTTTCCAGTCTTCTTCTTCTCAGTAATGTTCCCTCTTTACCATTATTTTATCCATTCTTACTATATATATGTGTGTGTCTATATATACATGTATATAATATATATCACAGTGTATATATAACAATATATGTTATATACAAAATATATTCTATATATAATATTATATATTATACATGCACGTACATGAATAACAAAGCCTTACATATAGGAAAAAATTAACATTTCTATTCTCTGAATGTCAATTATTAATCTCATGTGTTCTGAATCTGTTAATTTGGCACTGGTCAGAGTTACACCTCTGAGCAGTGAGCATCCACTTAGTCTCATAACCAGGTCCCAATATGCAGCACCAGTGTTAAGGATTAATTTCCTATTCCGATCTCAATCTCTCATTGCCATTTCTGTCTTTGTAATCTGTCTAATAACCCCATTTCTCTAGAGCAAGTTGCTTTCCTCCTATGACAGGTCTTTTCTCTCTCTTTTTTGGTCTTCTTTTTTTGTTTTTAATAATACCTGTACACACATCCATCAAATAGCCACTTCCTCCTGTGATCTGCTTCAATTTATAATTAGATTCATGCTCTGTCCCTACAATGCTGTTCCATCTTTTTTACAGCTAATTCAGACCTGCCGATTTCAGTCATATTCTGAAATCTTTAGATTTAATCAAGCAGATTCTATTAATTTGTTCTTATTTCATTGTTTTTTAATATTCATCCCCTTTGCAAACTTCCTATTTTTTAAACCACTCTTCTTATGTCTTTCCATGCTCAAAATTCTCTTAGTCTCCTCATGAAAGTAAAATATCTGAATAAAATTATAAATATTTTCTAATTAGTACAAAAAATTTTATATATTAAGAGAATGCTGTGGACCATGTTGTAAATAACATGCTAAAACTCTCATTTCCTTTAAGTAGAAGTCAGCTGTCATTTTTTAAAATTTTTGATTAAAACAATTTACACGTATAGTAAAAATCTTTTTAATCAAGGGAAAATGTTAAATTTGAAATTGTGTAAGTAAATATAAAGGTAAAATTAAGAATTTAATGTGTTTATGTAATTTCTAGAAAAAAGTTTTTAAATAAAAGAATAAAATGTGCTCTAACAGAAGGACATTCATATGTCCTGGTTTGCCTGGAACAGTCACAACACTGCACCACTTTGAATAATATGTCAAATGATCATCTCATATTGTTTCATTATGGGGAAAGTGGCTTATATTAAATAAAAATGAAAGAGGAGGGGCTGGCCTCATGGCATAGCAGTTAAGTTCTGCGCGCTCTACGTTGGTGGCCCAGGTTTACAGGTTCAGATCCCAGGAGCGGACCTACACCACTCATCAGTCATGCTGTGGCAGTGACCCGCATACAAAATAGAGGCAGATTGGCATGGATGCTAGCTCAGGGCTAATCTTCCTCAAGCGAAAAAAGGGGAAGATTGGCAATAGATGTTAGCTCAGGGTGAATCTTCCTCAGGGGAAAAAAAAAAATGAATGTAGAAAAGCAACAGTACCTAGAATTTTAAACGGCACTATAGAGTTGATAAGATGCCAAAGCGTAACCAAAAAGGATTAAGTGAGGGTGGATAATATATGGATAGAATGGATCTAAAGTCAGTAAAAGTAAAGAAAGAGTCAATCTTAGGGAAATTCAAGAGAAGAAGCAGATTCCATATGCTTGGGCATACAGTAATATTTATTTTCTCTAGAATTTCCTCATACATTTCTAACATTTATTGGTAGGACTGGCATCCTGGCAAAGAAGAGTTATTTTTATTTTTATAGATAATTTAAAAACTATACTTTCCTCCAAATGCTTCAGTTCAAATTATAAGCAGTAAAAGAAAGCTAAATTAATAAAATATTGATCATTTCAAAAGAGAAAGAGAAAATTTTGTAAACTTAATGTAAAAATCCTTTTCAGCCTTATGTTTGTAAGTAATTTGCCAATAGATTTGTCATGCACAGTTATGTTGAATGGGACTTGAAGCTGTCGAAATAAAGAAGTTAGTTTTTAATTATGCTGCGAGTGATGCCCTGAAGCATATTTACTTGCTATTTTATCTATTGTTTAATATTGTGCCCCATGAATTACTTATAAAGAAGAGAGATCAATATTTTTGAAAGTACTGCAAATAATTATATAATTCAGCTAGGAATTGCCTTGTTCGTTTGCCAACATTATTATATTCTATGAAAAGTAAATAGCAAAAATAATTTTCAACTGCTATACACATGGAATTCTTACTCTTCAATCATCTCAAAATGCCTAGATTTTCCCCAGCACTTTCCTATTGATTTCATCAGATGCATTAGAATTAAAAAAATAGTCTTCTCCCTCCTCCATTCCCTAGGCCTCCTACATATTTACTAAAAGTCTCAATAACCTATGAATAACACAGACATTTGTTGCCAAATGACAAAATTCTATCCTCTCCTTCAAGCCCTATACATAAACAGACTGGGAGAAATCTCGAGGCCCTCATTGTGCAAGGTTATCCATAGTACTTAGTTCCATAAAGAGAATTACTTGCCAGGCATTACTTGACCCAGACATTACTTCTTGTTTTATTAAGTTCCATGCAGGCAACCAAATACCAGGGGCTCAGAAACATTTATTAAAATCGTGAATTTAAATCTAGATTAAACACGGGATTCATATGCTTTTAGTGAAAAAATTGAAATAGATGTTATAAAAATTACTTGAAAACATTAAATCAGAATGTTATAAACAGCATTAATGACAGAATTACAAAAACAAATTTTGAAAAAGTCCTTGAAGTAATTTTAAACCATTGCAAAAATGGTAAGGGGATCGGCAGGACAAATGTTTAAAAGTTGAGGTCAAGAAGGGGAGAGAGACAATGAAGTAGTTACCAATGGAGTCTGATTTCTACAAGTGAAATCATTTTCAGCAAGTATTTCAATGCCATTCTAGTCAAACACAATACATTATAAATCAACTAATATTCATTTAAGATGTTAAAAATTAAAAATTGGATTTAAAAAAGTAGAGACCTAAAATAATGATAGAACTGAGCCTAGTGAAAAAAAACCAAATCCATTATTTAGTTCCCTATATACTTTGATCTGGAGGATTAAGGATTTGAAATGTCACTATACAAAGTAGGGTCATGACCCTGGTCAGTCATTTATTAAAAACAAATCAGAGCATTTATTAAAATTAAAAGCTAAATAATTTTCTTTGAGAATGCACATTTATTTCAGATAGTTGGACCTGAAATTATAGTTTTCAAGACCCTTCAGGAAGAACATATATGAGGAGAACTTTCTTATTGCATACTCAGCATAAATATAACCACTTGTTCCATGAAGCTGTTTTATGTCTTATCCCCTCAGTATAGGTGTGCAGCATGATACAGACCTCTCTTGCATCTTGTGAATTGATGACTTTAGGCTACCTTTTAGAGGAGGGCAGAGTTGCCCCTCTCCTCCATCTTACTGTTCTTTCATATCTGAAAGGGCCTTAGCAATCTTACCATGCTTCCATGTAAGTCAACCCTATTAATTATTAATATTTATCAAAATATTACCTGTCTTGTCAATATTGGAAATTAGATTGATGTAGAATGGGAGTTGTTTTCCCAAAATACCTGTGATTTTAATGAATAAATTATTTCCTAGCAAAAGGGTGGTTCCGGAAGTTTAATTTTACTTAAGTCCTACAAACAGTCTTCATGACTTAGAAATTCACACCATCAAACAATATTTCATATTGCCATCAATATCCATTTTGTCTTGGACTTTCTTCTTCATGGGCTCCTCATTTTTAAGCACTCCTAGATGGACAGGAATCTTCCTCTCTACGGCAACAATTTGAGTTTAAATTGTTTTGACTTACTTTTCTCTAAAATAAGAATACCAATTCTCTTTTTACTGTTGTAATCAGACAAATATCCTACAGATTTAATTATTTAGAATTTGTTTCTCTGATAGTTTTCAGTGGATGCTAACCCTTTCCCAATCTTTCAATTTCTATTTCTTATTCATTCATCCACTCACCCATTCAACAACATTGAGGACCTGTTTATGAGAACCTTTTATTAGTCATCTTTATTGATTTTATTTTGAATGTTTACATAAGTATTCTCAAGACAGATATCTTAATAATGTGTGTTGGCTGCCCCTTTCCCTAGGCTTTATCCCTGGGAAAATGTGTAAAGATCCAGGTCGATTGTCCTAGTGAGTAGCCAGATTGTCCAAAGACAAGAAATGAAGAAAGATGTTTCTTCCTTTGTTTTTAGAAGGGAGAAGGCAGCTTTCCCCCTCCCCTCCTGAAAGAGTCTCCTCCTTATTCCAACCTTTTGGAATATAAAGTAAAATCTCTCCAAGAGCTTCATGGCCCCACCCGTGAAGGCTTCTATGACCTATAGTTGTCTCCAAATTCCGGAGTTTCATCTCTTTTGACAAGTACACAGAGAGATAAAGCTCTAGTTTTCCTTAAACTTGGGACCTAGTAACTAGAGATTTAATAATCTAAGGATTGTAACAATTTGACCCTCCTAGGGAGGTAAAAAGGGTTTTATTGTTTTCACATTAGAGAGATTAACTAGACAAATGGCTACAGATCTAATTCTCATGGTGTGTGAACAGTCCCAAAAGTATAGGGCTTTGCCAAGAGCACTGAGAAATCCAGGAAAGTTTTATTTCCCCACACTGTTGTTTGCATAGCATAGTACCAGAAGGAATGGGAAATTAAAATAGTAATATGTTTTAAATACTTTTACGTTCTCTTAAATCTATGGCTTTTACATGGCCTTTTAAAAGCAGCAAAATATTTATTCTGGATGTCTTTAATAATGTTTTTCCAAAATAGAATAGCCCATTCTTTACAAGCCTCACTCCAACACTAATATCTATTTTTCAGAAACTCTTTTCTTGGTAGCTTGCTTTAATTCGTACATTTGAAAATTTTTATAAACTCATGAAATAAGTATATTTTTATGTAAGTATCCTTATTTGGTTATCTAGATTCATGTGACTGATCTAACTAATAATCATTTGATAATATTTTGATATTTTGCCAAGGCATTCTGCATATACATTCAGTATCTTAGTAAATAACAGAAAAAAAAATCAACTAAAGACATTGCTGATGCCAACTCTTATTTTGAAAAATAAAACCTGACAAATCATATAAAGGTAATTGAATTATTACTCAGACATCCACTTATGGTTTGGGTATACATTTTGACAGGCCATGTGAAAAAATACCTCCAAGAGTCTTCACGTCAGGATGTAAAATCACTTTGTTGTTTTTCTAAAGGCTATTTTTAAAAATGTCAACGTCTTTTTAAAGCTACCCATCTGTAGATTGATGAGAATGACTGTTTATGTTTGTAAGCAAAATTGCAAAAGGTGAGTTTAATATTTACGCATAGTTTGATTTAGTTACTCTTAAACATCTAACACTTGGCATCATTGTTTGAAAATCAACATTTTCCCCGTATATTTATAGGGTTTTTCATCTCAAAACTATTTTTACTTGCTGATTTGCTTTCTGTTCTGTAAACGGGTTAATATTTCTGAAATATATTCTTTGCAAAAATTCAAATTGAACCAAAAATTTACTTCTTGTTACTTGGAAAAATATGTATAATATCCGCCATGGTAATAACTTAAAACTGTGCAAGCTAATGGTTGAGTTTTATGAATGTTATTCTTACTAAATCCCACCACTGGAAACCAGCTAGCTAGATCTTGTATATGTTAAAAACAGAAAATCAGATGAAAAAATATTTGCTATTCAGTTAATCAAATGCCCGTGAATTAGTAGCATCCTTCCGGATGCTGTGAAGGTTCTGTGAGGTGGATGAGAATGTGCATGCAAGTACCAGCACAGTGGTTGATACCTTTTTAATTGATTTCACCTCTTAGTGATTGACGGGCTAATGGCTAAATAACTAAAATAAAATACATAGCACTTTCATAGAGTTCAGAAATCAGTTTAAAAGGCAGTTTTCATTAGGAATTTCTGTACATATTTCCGTAAAGAAAATATTCCTCATTTAAGGACCACTGCACCTGGTATACAACAGAACTGGAGAAAAAAGTAATAGGAAACCAAGACCCCTAAAACATCTGATTTGACTAAGCTATCCTTTAGGAATAAAGCATCAGGCTATATTACTAGGACCTTTTTTTGTTGTTAACTTTGTTTTACTGCCTAAAACAATGTGTAAGCTGATAAATCTATGCTTCTTCTATTATGAATTATTTTTATTTTGTTTACTTTCTAAAGTAAGCCTCGTGCGGTGTCTTGCCTAGAAATTTGCCTACAAGTACAGATACCTTTTCATATATTACAATTCCAATTTTTGGCAGTATTGGAGATGTACAGAAAGATGAAAACATAAATAATAATGTATTTAGTGTATTTAGAATATATGAAGTTTTACATAGGAAGTATCATGCTGAAGGAATTATCCAGTATTTCTAAGGAGGAATCAACAAGAGGAGAGCTGGAAACAACGATATATAGCCATTGGTGATTTCTTCAATTTCATATGACAGTTATTTACCAATCCTTTATTTTTCAAATCTTAAATAATGCTGCTTAGGATGCAAAGAAAGCTCTGTATATTCCTTGCCATCAAGGCATTTATGATCCAAATTGAAAGGTAAATATAAATACAATGAAGTAAAGATAGATAGACAGACGGACAGATAGGTAGATAGACAAGATAGATACATAGATAGTAAGGATAGATAACAGAGAAATAAAGAAAAAATTATGAAAGATAGATTGAGATAGTCCAACAAACATTTTTAGGCATTTCAGATGAAATTAAGAAAGTAAAAAAGCAATATCCAAAGGTTTTAACTGGGAATTTTCAATAAATCATTAAATAAATAAAAGAATCCTCAGATTCAAGAATTTAACAAGTTTTGAACAGAGTCAATAAAAATAAATTCAAACTGGAAATAGCACTCATTTGGTGAATCTTAAGAAAAAGATAGTCCACCATAGAAAGAGCAGTACAACAATGCAATGGATTATACTTCCAGGTGCAAAAGAATATAATTGAAGATAAGACTACTACACACAGTGGTGAAAGTAAAAAAAAAAGATATTTTAGGTCAAAAAAAGTTTTAAGAAATTACAACTCTTAGAATTGCTGAAGAAATGTTATAAAAAATGGTACAGACAGAAGGAAAAGAAACTATAAAAGAAAGTGTGGGAAGCAAATAACAATGGTAAATATAAGAACTGTTAAATATCAAGACAAATCTAAATGGTCATTGACTATTAGAAAACAATAATATTACTATTACTACTAATAATAGCAACAAGTCATTGTAAGAATAAAATATGTTACAGTTAAAATACTAGAAAAGTATGGTGACCACAGGTAACAATAATGTGTTGTATATGTACTTGAAATTTGCCAAGATAGTAAATCTTAAGTGTTCTTACCACAAAAAAGGTAAATATCTGAGGTGACAGATATGTTAATTAGCTTGATTGTGGTAATCATCTTACAATGTATACATATATAAAAACATCACATTGTTCACAGAGGAGACAGCCATGTGAGGGCAGAAGCAGAGATTGGATTTATACAGTCCCAAGTAAAAGAATGCCCGGAGCCACCCGCAGCTAGAAGAAGCAAAGATTCACCTCTAGAGACTTTGGAAGGATCGTGACCTACCTACACCTTGATTTCGGACTTCAGACCTCCATAACAGTGACAGAATATGTTGCTTTAAGCACCAAGTTTGTGGTAATTTGTTGACAGCCCCAGCAAGCTCATGTACTGGCATTGAGTCGATATTCAATAAGCATTGTTTATTAATCTATAGTAATTATGATAGTGTGGCATTGACTCAAAGATGAAGAATTTGACCATTGGAGCATAACAGGGAAATCATAAATAAATGCAAGACTTTTGATATCTTTTGTATGAATTTCATATCAACTAGGAAAATGAGTATTCAAAAAATAGCAGTAGTGTGATCAGTTAAAATATAGGAAAATTATAGATTGTATCCCAACATCACACTAATTCCAAATGTGAAAAACGTATTGTACCACTTTTAAAGAAAATATAAAATATATTTTATTTAGCCAAATTGAATTTTTAAAGTGATCACATTTATCATATTTGTATCACCATTTAGTGATTGAGAAAGTCTCCTCTGGTTGATGAGGCTATGAGAAAACAGGAACTCTCATGTTTGTATGGTGGAAAAATAAATTTATACAACTACTTTGGAAAGCTACTTGGTAATACCTAGAAAAATTGAAGATGCACATACCCAAAGTTCTAAAATTACCCTGCTCTCTGTCTATCCTATAGAAATTTTAACATACATGAACAAAGAGAACACAAATATTAATTACAGCCTATTTTTAACACTTAAAATAGTTTTAAAATGCCTTAAATATTTCTTTATATGTAAATGCTTTTTGTTATTTAATAAAATCCCATATAAAAATTTAACAAAAATGGATATCTAAGTGTCATCAGGAATGGATCTCAAAAATATAGTAGATTAGAAAATATGTTCCAAGTTATACATAGAAATTGATAGTATTTATTTTAATTTTGAAGATATAAATAGCACTAAATGCTATATATATACACATATTCTACACGTACATCTATAGTTAAAAAGTACAGAAATATACATGGGAACAGTAAACATCAAATTTAAGCCAGTAGTTGTCTCTTACAGAATTTCTTATAGTAAAATCTTGTTTATGGTTATGTAGCTGTATCAGAAGTTTTTTCCTATTTTTTGGCATGTTTGAAATATTTTGTAATTAGAAGTTGAAAATTTTGATAATACATTGCTTTAAAAAAGAAGAATAGATAATTGAGGTATTTTGTTATGCAGTAACACATGACTGAAGTAGTCATCTATTCTAATTCTGTTAAAATTCAGTGGAAAGTGTTTGAAGGTTTGTGAACAGAATTGTAATTTGTCATATTGTTGAGAAAATTGTGTTCGATTAAGGCAAAAAAGAATCTTTGGAAGGAAGGAGATCAAAATAATTGTTCTTTTGACATGTGACACACAGTGGAACTGGAAAACAGGGAAACTTCATGAAAAATAATATACAAAGAGACATAAATGATTTACCAGTTCACTCAATGTACCTGATAGATCAGGATGATGGTAGTAACATTGGCTGAAATGAGGAAGATGAAGCAGGAGAACTTTCGAATTCAAATTTTGTAAGTTCTGCATTTGACTATTTGAAAGGGAATTTCCATTTTCAAATAAAACCATACAGAGGAAAAAAAAAGGTAAACATAGTTATTATGGAAGTCAACATAAAAATGAGAGTTGAAGTATGAAAATGAATGTAGCTAGAAAAAAGAACTTTTAGACCATGAAAAATGCCTCTGAAAACTCAGTATTCTCTCTTCTTCTGGAAATTAGAGGGAACCAATTCTGTGACTCTATCATACTATAATTTTCAAGGAATCACATCATTACTCATTCTCTCTACATCTTTCATGACTTCTTCTAGTGGCTCTGTTTGATACTAACACTCAATTTCTTTTTATATGACATGAAATTTGGGGTATTTTTTGAAACAGCCCGTGTAATAGCTGACATGGAGTACCCCTGAAATTAGGATTATTTTATTCTGGATTTCACTCTTTCTTAGAAGCTCTAATATTTTCAATTAACATGTGAAATAAAAGTTTTTCTCACACATAGAAGAAAAATGAATTATAAATAGAACAAAATTGTGAAATACTGCAAACAAAGAATAATTATTTGATTTAGTGGATACAACTCACTAAATTAAATTACATTATATAATTAGGTAAATTACTCAATGTTGTAAAATTAACTAATTTTAAAATAAAGAGAAATTTAGAAATGCTTGTTTTTTTTTTATCTTATTGAAAGAATTTGAAGAAAAAAAGCCTTTGGTAATATAACAAATCATTATACAAAACAAGTGTTTTATATTTTCAGGGATTGGCGTAATTATCACCTTCAAAACAATAACTATTTCTACTTCTGCCTCACATTCTATGACTATATCTTATTTTAATTTAAGGAAAGTTCATGAGCTGAAAGTCCCCAGCTGAATACAGACTTAGAGATGAGGATTTCTTTAAATTTGAAGATAACATTTGATAATTAAAACAATTCAAATAGTAAATTCCAGTTTCTGGTTTATCTGGGAAAAATAAAAACTGGCAATATGTGCCTTAAGTTTCATATGACAAGAAAAAATATTAATTATAGGTGTTCCTTTTAGCTAGGACAGATGCTCCCCAATTCAGCACAGTTTCTACACTAATATAATATATGCATAGTCATTATACCCTGTCCTGACTTTATTTACCCCTTCACTCTGGTTCCCCAGGGAAATGGCGTTTAATAAATTATCCAGATTTATAATTTTGGGAATTAAATATATCTCCTCCTGGAAATAGCAATACTTCAAAATAACTGATTAGAATTGTCCCTGAAAACCAGGGCTTAATGGAGAATGATGAGGGAGATTATTAGAGTATCAGGGTGGGGAGTGAAAAGCCAATACTTTTGGACAAAATAGATGCAGTAAAATGTATGTATGTTTCTCCCCCAGTCAATAGCGTGTTATGATTATAAAACATAGCGTCAGAGTTCTTCAATTCTCATTCCACTGAGAGATGGGGTCTAAGTTCCTCAACCTTGAATCTGGGGGGACCTATGACTTCTTCGACCAACACAGTACAAAAGAAGCAGTGCTATGTAACTTTGGAGATCTGGTCAGAAAGGGCCATGCGACTTCTGCTCAGTCTTCTCAGAATACTCACTCTCAGGAGGTCTTCTCTGTTGCCAGGCTGGGAGAAACCCAAGCTACATGGAGAGATCTTATGTAAAAGTCTGGTTCACATTCCTAGTTCTTCCCCGGCTTCAAATGCTCAAGGCCAAGTGCCAGATATATGAATAAAGAAACAATCTTGGAAATGGACCTTCCAGTCCCAGCTGTCCCAGCTCCCAGCTATTTCAGTCACCTACAGGCATGTGTGTCTTCCCCACTGAGATCCCATCATTGAGGAGCAGACGAGAGCCATTCATTATGCCTTCTCTGAATTACTGACCCACAGAATCTGTGACTATAAAAAAAGTCTACTGTTTCACGTCAGTAAGTTTGAGGTGGATTATTATGCAAAAGTACTACTGGAATACACAGAAAATCTTTATTTCCTATAAATCTCTACCTAATCTGGCATCTGCTTATCTCTTCTGTATTTCTGCCAATCTCCTTCTCACTCCTTATGCTTAAACTAATCAAGTTTTCTTTTCTGATCCACCAACAAACCAGTGCTTTTTTACACATTAGGTAAATTACACTATTAGTTCAAATAAGGAATGCTAGTCCCAAGAGATGGATCCTTCTATTTCTTTTAGTTTCAAATATCCCTATCTTCAAATATCACCTATTAGGTTACATATTGACAACCTTTTTATATCCATCTCTTCTTCCTCTATTCATATGATTACAGCCCTTTCTGCCATATTTATCCTATTTATAGAACCAGTCAAAATCTTCAATTATCTATTTATTTATTTGCTTTCATCTGTCTCCACTTACTTTCACATAAGTTGCAAGCGTTCCAGATCTTATCTTCAGTTCACCACATTATTCCAGTAGCTTAAGTATCATATTGCTCATACCAGTCACTCAGAAATATTTGTTATTGAATGAATGAAACTCTATACTTGATCTAATATAATCTCCAGACTAAATCTCTGACGTAAGTATTAATATTGGTTTCAGTTAGGATAGAGGTCGGTTATGAAGAATATAAGATGCAAATAAAAGTCGGCTTAACATACAAAGGATTTATTTTCTCTTACAAAAGAAGCAGAAGGAAGTCTAGGACTGGGAGAAAAGCAGTGAGACAGTGACATTGAAGATTTGAGTTTCAGCCATGCAGTGACATTATTAGTATATCCCCTTAGAGTGAGGTATCATATACGGTTAGTGGTGTCACATACGGTTAGTTACGTGATGCCGGCAGCACCGTGAGGCATGATGTCCACATTGTGGGCAAGAAGAAGAAGGAAGACTGAAGCAGCTCAGAACGAAGGAGCAAAGACATATGAGCCACGTTCCTGCTGTTTCAAAGGCTTTCCTGGAAACCTCACCTCGTGACATCCACTTACGCGTCACCTGGATTACAGGGCCACACCAACCAGTGCATGGATATTCTAGCTTACTAGATGAAAAAATAAGCAAGAGAAAACGTTTGTAAATAGCTTTGCATGGCCTGTGAAGAGTGTCTGCCAAGATATTTCCACTGTTTTCTGTATGGGCACACAAAGTGAGTAATTAACTTACTTTTTACATTGTGTGTGTGTGTGTGTGTGTGTGTGTGTGTGCGCGTGCATAAAACCAACCCATTTCTGCTGACTGGACTGTAAAAGCCGTGTTTTTTTTTTTTTTTCTCTCTTAGATATATCCCTCTGAAGGAAGCCTTCACATCTAGGAAGTATTAATAATGATGATAATAAGCATGATTTATTGAGTTTTTCCTATGTAGCAATTACTATATTACATATGTGTATATTCCATTTACTATATCATTTAATCTATCCCTCTAGAGTCAATATTACTATCACTACTTTACAAATGAGGAAAGTGCAAATGACAGAGTTTCCAAAACTTGCTCTTATTTTATACAGCTAACTACCAACATACCTGGGATTTGATTCCAGATTTATGGAAAAGCCTTCTATGTTAAATGTAAACCCCGACCAAAGGGATGAGGTGCATGGCTGTGGCTGATTGCAATGAGAGAAAAATACCTGAGAAAACAGCCAGATACTGAGATATTTTCCAAAGTGATGCTATGAGGAAGCAAGTGCTTCTCACAGTTCCTTTAAGAAATATCCATGTGTTTCTACACCCTGTTTCATAAAATATATCTGCACAGTATTTGCCCTAAGAAGCCATATGGATAAGCCTTATACATTCTGAAAGTGCAGTCCTGGGTGGGGGAAAGATTTCCCCTGTTTAATGTGCTTTTTTTTTTTTAAACACTAGCTTAAACATAGTTAAAAAGATTGCTTTGCCTTACAACTGTTAATATGTTACTGTTCTTTTTGAATCTGCAAGAGGAAGCTTAAGAATGTAATTTTCCCAGTTTGGGAAATGATATGTTAGTATCATTTTCCCCTTCGTTCTCTCTCAAGACACTAATGTCTCCAAGAAACACAGTATGGAAGAATCGTCCTTTGAGATCATCAACAATCTGTTCTTGACTCTTCAGTAGCTACTCCTGGGTAATAATACTTTACAGATTACTAAAACATCGGTGCTTCTACACATAAATGCGCAGAATCTCTTCTAGGAACAAAAAGTAAACACTTGTAGAGATTGAACTAGGACCCATGATCACCAATTTAAGCTGCTTGTCTGCATTTGCCAGTGAGCAACTTACCTTGGAAATAAAATATTCAATTATTAACTCTAGGCCCATATCGTTGAATTTCCCCCAATATATTTGAGATCTCAGATAAATAAGACACTAATTCTAGGGATATCTGGCATTAGTTTTGGGGCTTCCAAAGGAATATTTGTTACCTCTTGTCACTTAGGGAATTCAAAAGTCCAAAACAAATTACTCATGAGTTAAGGGCCACCTGGGGAAATGTTTAAAACCTGACAGAGACCGAAGAGGCAACTATAGGACAGAACCTTTTATTATTTGGTTGAAATTTTCAAACAAGCTTCCCTCACACCTGAATTCTGCTTAAAGTTCTACATTGGCTTTTATCTGTTTTTTTTACTGTCTTAAATCAGATATTTTACAATAATATGAAGAATGAACCTTAAAGGAGTAGGCTAAATAATAATTGTATGAGCATTTCATAAGCATAATTTTAATAGAAGGAATTTTTTACTTTTTTCTAGGAGTTTTTCAAGATTTTTTAAATTAACTGATTATTCCTTACAATTTAAGGAAAGACAGGAATTTTGGCGGGGGGTTTCCTGAATGACAAAAATCAGAGAAGTTTTTAGACACATGAAGAATTGCTTGTAGAATATATAGACAGGGTAAATCTCATCATTTAGAACAGCTCATCTTTCCAGTCTGAACCACAGAAGGATAAATTTTTTGTCAGTTTGCTTTTAATTATTTTAAAATAAGACAGGCCCAAAATTATGTCTCTCAGTAGGCGGCATACATAATAATTGAAAACAATTGAAAGCTAAATAAATTAAATTTTTCATTATTTTAATTTCCATTAATTTTAATTATCAATTATTTATTGAACAGTTTGTCCAAAAGAATGTGGATAATATGTTAAAAAGATTAATCAAAATAAACTATTCCATAAGGGAGATTATAGGGGAGATTAGATAATACAGAAATAACAATTATAACAAAGTAGAAAGTGGTGTCCTAAGAGAAGCGTAGATAAAGTACTGTAAAAACTAAAGGAGAGAGAGAGTGTTTCAAGTTGTGGAGAGTGTTTCAAGTGTTCAACCAGGGACATTTCTTTGGAAGAGCTGACTTTTCAACTAATTCTTGGAAAGACTCAACATAATAGAAAAGCAAGCAAAAGATACTAACAGCCTTTCCAGATTAGAGGAAATAAAAATGATGATAAATATATGAAATAATCCTGATATCACTAATAATCAAGTAGACAAATTAAAACAATTAAATACCATTTTCCCTCATCAAATTGGCAAAATGAAAAATGTTAACAAGATTTTTGAGGATTTAGGGACATGGGCAGGCTCAAACTGTGATGGTGTAGACGAATAATGGGAGTTGCTTTGGAGTATCATTGTTATGTATTTTACATTCTACATATAATAAATATAAGGCTCAGTCTATCCACTTTTGGAAATACACTGTAGATAGTTGTGCAAGAACATCAACCGTAGTACTGTGCTGCAATTGGAAAAACTCTAAATATCCATCAGTATAAGAACGGTTAAGTAAAATCAGTTTATTCATTATACAGACTACAATGCTGCCATTTTAGCATAAATGTTAATAACACAATCTCTGAAAGCAGAACTATCTGGATCTGAACCATTTGTTTCCTGTATTGACCTTGAGAAAAGTACTTACTTTTTTTTTTCTCTTCTGTAAAATGGAGATAACAGCATTACCAATTTCATTAGTTTGTCATCATGATTAAATGAGATAATCTGTATACCACACTTAATACCCAGTACATAGTAATCACAAAAATAAATTTGTCTAATATTATTTTTAATACTTTTAATCTTAGTGTTACCTTCATAGTAAGACTTCTAAGCCTTATTGTTTAATAGAGAAAAGGACATTTCAAACTGGCCCATACTGAAGCACTGGATTTAAGGAAAGCATACTCACAAAAGTCAGTTGCACATATTTTCAATAGGTAAATGTACATGCATTTCTAAATGGGTTGACTATATTTGGGGAAAATACACACCAAACTGGAAACAATGGTTATCTCCGAAGAAGAGACTGGGTTTGGGTAATATTCAAATGAGGCTTTAACTGTTTTTGAAATGTTTTCATTTTCTATAAGGAGAATGTATTACTTATGCAATTAAAATGATTTACACATTAAATATTAAGTGCCTGATTGAAACCTGTTAAAATGGACAGAGGAGGGCTGCATATGGGTAGTAATGTATTCAGGTCATGAGAAATCATGGACTTGCTCAGACGTCTAGGAGTAGTAAGTAGCTTTTTAAGTGGTACAGTTCCCTTGGTTGACATGATAATTATTAAGTTAATTAAAAGGAGGTTATTTCTCAACACAGAAAGGATATTAGTGTTCAAAGCTTTCACAGTAAATTATCTGCAAAACCGCGTCACCTATCTCCATTCCAGTTCAGTATTCTGGTTACAAGAGAGCATTCTTTCTCTTTTTATTTACTCTTCAGTGATCTAACACCAACACCAACAGCCTATAGAAGCAATAGTGCAATATAACAAAAAGCATATTAAAGAGTCAAACATCACACTGTAATAGACATCAAAACACCTTATTAACATTTTTATAACACTCTCAACTGAAATAAACAGACCACTCTCAATTTTAACATCTGGCTCCCAACAATTCTTATTTGGGTGATAACTTTTTAAAAAACAAATGCTGGGCATCTTTCAACGACATTTCATCAAGTAACAGCTGTTCCTTTAGAACAAAATGTATGCACGTTGGAAGTGTTACTGATGCTCACTTCTGTTTCGTTCTGCGTGAAAAAGCTTTATGTTGGGTGCAATTCAGAAAGACAAATGGCTTCGGATATTTTGAATGGCTGCCATAGCACTAGTTTGAAGGCAGTTTCTTGTGATTTTAGAATATTTTCAGCTATGATTTTTACATTCAAATTTTACATTCAAATTATAAGTGGGGGGATGCATTCTGCTTCAGGACAAAGGCATTTCTGTTTTCATGTGCTCTTGGGCATCTAGGTCATCCATTGCATCAGTCATTTATCTTCATAAAGTGGCTATGATTACTACTACATCAAAACATAGCAAATACTCATGAAAGGGATAGATACGGTTCTTCTGTTTTTGAGTGCATTTCCACCAGATTCTCTTAGGATAATTCCTGTTTCAACTTAAGCTATTAAAATTTTTGCTGAATTCAAATCACCTCATCGTGCTGGAACATGTGGAGACAAATACTCACAGATGTTTCCCTGAAGGTTCAGGCATATTTAAAGACAACTTAATTATGAGACACTATGAAGTTCTCTCAATTAGTTTGGAGCTAGATATTCTACATCTGCGTAATCTTTCAAAAAACTTAAAGAAATATCCACTTCTCATGTGATTATGGATTTGGCCATAGGTTAAAATTGATGTATGTTGTCATTTTTAAACTAAATTAAAACAAATTATTTATCTTGATAGTGTTTATTATAACATGAAAAATACAAATCTTTGCTAATATGCCTTATTTTGTCATCTATTTATTTTATACTACATTTGCATACACTCCTGAACTTCCTAGAAATAAGCACTTAGACACTTCTTAGAACTTCTCAGAAATTACACTGAGTCTGAGCAATGAGACTCAAATAGTGACTTTTCCTCCCAAGACACACAGTTTACTCTCTTGGTTAGATGCTTGTGTGAATGACACAAACTCTGGGTCTGGATCACTTTTCTATATTATCACTTTAAATTATTTGACTCTCTTTTTTTGCAGAGGAAGTTTTGCCCTGAGCTAACATTGGTTGCCAATCTTCCTCTTTTTTGGCTTGAGGAAGATTAGCCCTGAGCTAACATCTGTGCCAATCTTCCTCTATTTTGTATGTGGGTTGCCACGACAGCATGACTGACGAGTGGTGTAGGTTCATGCCTGGGATTCAAACTCATGAATCTGGGCTGCTGAAGAAGAGTGTGCCAAACTTAACCACTGCACCACAGGGCTGGCCCTAAATTATCTGACTTTTTTGATCAATTGTTTTCTCTCTTTTTGCACAATAGATAGTCTAAGCAACATTTTAAGTAATTCAGCCCACCTTTATCCTTCTATTCTTAGTGGAAGTTCTTTGTCTTCTATTTCCCAGAATAACGTTAATTTCCTCATTTACTGAGAGCCTCTTCTCAGGAATAGGAGAGTTGCTGACTTTAATTTGTATCAGTTCTTAGCTTTTTCCTTTCCTTGTCATAGAAAAGATGACATGGAAAAATCTTTTCTTCTATTTTCATAGATATGTCTCCTCATGCTGCCACTAAGGTTTTGTTCCATTACTTTATATTTCTTTAATATACAGTGTATTTACATTATATTTTCCTCTGTTATATCTTTTAATTTTATTTCTCTTCCTTGAGCACATGGGCAAATTTAAAACTAAAGTAAAATCCTTCCCAAGACCAGAGCCAGGTTTATTAAGCCAGAGGTAGGCAAACTATAGCCAATGGGCAAACTCTGATTGCCACCTGTTTTTGTAAATAAAATTTTATTGGAATACAGCCACACTCATTTGTTTACATATGGCCTCTGGCTGCTTAAGCAGCACAAAGGCAGAGTTGAGTAGTTACAATATGGACCCACAAACCTAAAATATCTACAATCTTGCTTTTTACAGGAACTGGTTAGGAGCCCTTGTCCCATTTTCCTAAGCTAATGAAATTTAAGTTTCAGGACACCTCATTTGCTTTATCCCTTTCCAATTTTGAGTTTGAGCTTTTGTATTCTTTCTTAAAGAGTCCCTGCCCTCCCAATTGAATATGCTATAGACCCCAAAAAATATGGATGCACCCTAGCTCATGCCGTATAATTCTCTCTAGTTATTCTTTGCCATCACACTCCTTCCTTGGACAGCTGGGCTTCACCAAAGAATCTTAAATATTTGTTTCCATTCTTGTGAAGTAGCATTTATTCCTCTAGCCAATTAGAACTCTCTTCTGGGTCAGGCACTCTATCAGGATGTCGGATATATATATATATATATATATATATATATATATATATATATATAATATATATTATTTTTTTACCTGACTTGCTATATGAAATTCTGTCCTTCCTTTAATTCTACAACACTTTTGTTTCCTACTTCTCCTCATACATTTTTAACTCAAATAGGGACTTGATTTCTCTTCTACTCTGACTCCTAAATGTTGAAACTGTTCGAGGTTTCTAGACTCATTCCTTTACATTAACATGATTCCTTGAGATAATACAAAATGATTGGATTGTAGAGTTAGACTTGCATGCATCTGAGATCTTACAGAATATCAAGTTTTACTAGTAATTTCAAGAAAT
This sequence comes from Tapirus indicus, assembly GCA_031878705.1. Classification (NCBI taxonomy): domain Eukaryota; kingdom Metazoa; phylum Chordata; class Mammalia; order Perissodactyla; family Tapiridae; genus Tapirus; species Tapirus indicus. The sequence continues at coordinate 132,090,405 of CM062919.1, read as the reverse complement.
CAGGCCATCGTTAGTCACCAGCAAAGCAGTGGTTCAGACATCTTAGTCCCATTCCTCTGGTCCTTGGTTTTTTCATCAGATAGATACTCCCTTATCCAGGCAGATAGATAAGATTTCTAGGGAGGCATGTGAACACTTCACTTACATGGAGGGACCATCTCAGATACAAAATATCCTCATTCTTTTACCCAGAAAGTTACGTAGCATATGCAACATTTTTCAGGGAGCCATGTCCCATAAACACATGGATGGATTCCTGCTTTGGTAACCAAAGCAATCCTAAACAACCAGGCACATTCAGATAAAAGCATTTCAAAGATGACCACTCTCCTGCTAGCAAAAAAAAAAATTCAGATTGATTGTGGGAGCTCTGTCTTTAGTATGTTTACACAATCACACTGTCACCCGCCTCCTTTGTGTCCTGAGAAGGCCTCTCTTCAGTAATAGGAGAGAATCACAGACTAGCTATTAGAATCTTTATTTCTTCATCCACCCTCTGACTTTGGTCAACATCTCAGTGCCAAATATTTCTGGTATATTTTCATTATTTGTCTTACAACATTTTCTGCAATATTTCACTTAAGCAGACTAACACTGAACCATCCAATGGAGAGTAGGAATTCCTTCTGCAAAGTATTTTATTTGTTAACATCTCCCTTTACAGGTCTTTTGATGTTCATTTAAAACTCAACTACTTTTTTCCACCATCACCCTCAATTATTTGTATCATTTTCTATGGGTCTGTGGGAGTATTTAATTACATGTTAATTTTTTAGATCCATTTTTTTCTGAAAAATTAGTTTCTATTGATTTCACTTGAGTTGGGGGTCTTCATATCAGCTCCCACAATATTTTCTCATTCAGCAGTCATCTTCTACATAAATCTAGTCTCCATTTAATTCTGTCAATGAAATTATGAGCCCTTATTTAGTTGTGACAAAAATATTATGGTAATATTTGACACACCTTATGTAAGTGAAAATGATATTCCTTCCCAACAGAAATACCCTTGTCTTGTATATCTTATATTTCCAGTGACTGGAGTGGTGATTAGAAGTCCATATTCAGTAAACTCCCTATTCTATATGATTTATGAACATAACCATATCCTAGACATAGTCTAGGTTTTTACAGACACTGGTTTTCATGGGTCATTATGTAATAGAGCCCATATATTTTCCATCCACACTCCATGGATGTCAGAGAATTATTCTTTGTCCATCCAATTCCAACCAACTCCATAACATGGAAGACAACCTCCTTTTTTATCCATATGACATGGACTGCTAGAGAATGACACTTAAGGTCACGATGTTTAGTGACATGCTGATATAACTTATGCTAAACATAGTTTTCTCATAGTTTTACTTCTTGGCTCTCTATGAATTGCTGCCACTAAAATTTAAAGACATAATATTCCATAGTAATTAGAATACCCAATGGTCCTTCCTGGGTGAAGGTGCAAGCTTACTCATTGTTAATGAGTGTGGAAGAGTCATCATTCATTCGGTGTATTCAATTAGAGCTTTGTCTTCTACCCAGTCTGATTTCCAGCAGCAGCTAATCCTCTAAAAAGAAGCTCTCTCTAGTGTCTCTATTTGAAGTACTAAGTCTTTGCATCATAATGAGGGGTCTCCTGGAATAATATTTCAACGAAATTCAATACCCCCATGACCAACTCCTATAATTCTTGCAAAATGCCTGGCACAGGGATACCAGTGCTGATGAATCTGCCACATATGGTGTTGGCATTACACATGAATTAAAGGTGTATAGTTTTGTCTGCACCCAAAAATACCATGCTCCATGAGACTCCCAGTTAGGTATATTCTACCACCAAATACAATATGGTTGTGCCATAAAGCTTCTCACAAATATCCTCTGTGTACCTCTGGAGAGGAGTTACTTGTAATTTCAAACCAACAAATCAAACCCAAATCTACATTCCTTGAAGATTTCTGAGTTTCATTTTTGCATTCTTTAAATTAATTCCACCCACACTCATGTTGATATGTTTAAAAGAACAGATGAAATCAAGCTGTGACATGCCAAGCAGGCAGCCACTATCTGCTTTCTATCACACCCAGGGAGCTGTCTTAGCAATGTATCATCTTGATTTATGACCACCTAGGGTACAGAAACTGTTGCACAGCATCCTCTGCTCTCTACAATTCATTGGTAGTATTTTTCTGGAACAAAAATTCTAGAATGGTAAACAAAGACCAAGAATTGAATAATAACTTTAGTCGATTGCTCATAAGCTGAGTCGTCAGGGGGCACTTTGTCATTTATTTTATACAAATTGTACAGATAGAACATTCAAATCAGTAGGAGTCCAATTTCCCTCTTCTGCAGAAAATAGACTATGATATTTCTACCAACATCGGCCATTTGTCTGGATGAGAACGGCAAGAGATAGTTAAATATCTTGCTCTGAGCTGCTTGTGTGGAAATTTTGTAATGGCTTCCCTCCATGGTAATGGAATCTCTTTATAAACTTCTTTCTCATCTGCTATGATTTAGCCCTATTTCCAAACACTTCCTCCCAATATCAGGCTTTGTAACTCATCACACATAATGTTTACACACAGAGACAATAACAAGAACCTTGCTGGCACACCCAAACAAGCAAACCCAAATGTTTTAGGGCTTGACAGACCAAGGACCTCAGGGGTGTCTCCTCTGCTTAGTAATGGAGCTATGTTCACTTTTAGTCCTAATTTGGCTACATGGGAGGAAGTTAAGACCCATCACAAATGACTTTACAGAATATGCAAATTCGAATGTCATGGATATCATGACTTGGGTACTAATACAACCTTCTTCTGGCACAATTAAATTAAAATCTGAGTTTGAGACTACCATTAGAGGCAAAATTAAAGACAAAGCTTTAGAGATGGGAAAGATCTCTAAAGATAAATCTTAATCTTAAGATCTTAAACATAAAGATGTTTATTGCATCTTTATGTTTATGTTATTGCATTATCCCTCACTCCCTTGTCACTACCTCATGATCTTAGAAAACTTCTCAGTAGATTTTGTGACTTACTTCTTGTATTAACATTGGGACACAATGATTTAACTAAATCAACCCTTAATTTTTAAGCAATAGGCCCTGAATTTCCATTTTTCACTGGGTCACATAAATTACAAAGCCTGTTGACATTGTCTGCTTCATCCTGCAAGGCACATGTCTTTAAAATGGATTATAATTAACAGGTACCACAGGCAGATTTTGAGTCAAAATCCTGAGAGGTTTGAACTGGTGGCCCCATTTAATTTTTCCAAAAGGGCTCTAGTCCGAATAGGTGATAATATCTGATGAGTTGGATTAGATCATAAGGGCCTGATGTTACTGCCTGTGCTATCACCTACCATAATAGTTTTAATGCTTGTTTCTCCTCAGTATCTGTAGTGTGTTAAATAGTGTCCCCCTAAAATTTTTGCCTATTCAGAACCTCAGAATGTGATCTTATTTGGAAATAGGGTCTTTGCAGATGTAGTTAGTTAAGATGAGGTCACACTAGATTAGGGAGGGTCCTAAATACAATGACTAGTGGTGTCCTTATAAAAAGAAGAGAGGAGATACAGAGGAGTGTGATGTGAAAATGGAAGCAAAGATTGGAGTGATGGGTCTGTAACCCCAGAAACACCAAAGCTTGCCAGGAGATACCAGAAACTGGCATGAGGCAAAGACGTAATCTTACCTAGAGCTTTCAGAGGGAGCATGGCCCTGCCCATACCTTCATTTCAGACTTCTAGCCTCCAGAACTGTGAGAGAGCAAATTTCTGTTGTTCTAAGCTGCCCAATTTATGGTAATTTGTTACAGTAGCCCTAGGAAACTAATACAATGCTGTATTCACATGCCGAAATATTTCCAGTGACTTTGTAAATAGAAGTAAACAAGATTTCAAGATGAGGAATAGCCCTGACAGTGCCTGAGTTTATTTTTTAATGGCAGGTTCTCTGAAAAATAAATTACTTCTCACAGTTCAAGGAATGTTTCTGATTCCTCCATAATAATTCTCGGGAATTTTACACATTGGGCTATGCTTTGAATTTTAGCTGGATTTATTAGCCAGCTTCTACTTGTAATATGGGTGACTATGGTCCTAAACTCCTCTCCCACTTCATCCTCTGAGAAGAAAATTATGAAAGCATCGATGTAGTGTATGAACTTTGTGTTACTGGTTACTAATCCTGCCTTACTAGATTATAGCAATGTTCTGCTGAATTAAAGTAAATTCATGATAAGTCAACAGACATACATTTGTTTCCAGTGTAAGGAATCCAAAACTGGGATAGGAAAGAAGATATTAGCCAGATCTGTAATGGCATACAAGGCCAGCTCCATGGTTATGCAACTTCTTTGGAGTCATACAGAGTCCTGTGCTTAGGGAGACCCTGAGATTGGCTTAATATTTGGTTGTAGCTGTCTTGAAATTCTTAACAATTTCTGAGCATGGGCCTTGTATTTTCACTGGGCACTCAGCCCCATGAATTATGTAGCCAGTCCTGATGATTTCTCAATCCCTCTTAACCTACTTAATTTCCTGTACAGAGTTCATCACATTAGGTGCAGCTGAAGCATTCCATTGAACCACTTTGATAGTCTCCTATTAACGTTCAGGAAATAGCTGCCTTACTTATTCACCAGTCAGGACTACTAAAAGGGGGTAAATGGAAGAAAGCCTTCCTTCTCAACCAGTTCCTTAATTAGAGCAGTAGTCTCATATTGCCCCTTGGAATCCTGCATTGTTTAATGTTTACTACTGAGGAGAGTTTGGGCAATTCAAAGGGATCTCATTTATCATGGCTAACTAAAACTTGAAGAAGAGTGGACTTAGTCATAATGCTCTGTGAAGAGGGCAAAGTCAATAATGTCCAGTTTATATATAATGTCAATTCCAATTTTATACTCAAGTAAAGGTAGCACAACTATATAATAATCTCTCCAATAACACATTCCAATTTGTAACTTCATTCTCAATATTTCCTCCTCATGTTCTCTAGATACACTCCAGTTTTCACTTTACAGCATCTGTGAGCACCATCCCTATCTTCTATAAGGGTTACTGTACCTTCGACTCTCCAATCTAACAATCCTAAGATAGTTTGATACAACCCCAGGCAACTTCACCCAAATTATTGCATATGATCTTAGATGCTTGACTGGGGGTTGAATGAACAGATCTCAGGTCCTCATTTCATCTTTTTCAGATTCTATGGCTTTAAATATTGGGGTAAATTCAGGTCCCTGCTCAAGTATATTCTAAGGAAAGAATGCAGAACTATAGTATTCCTCTCAACCCCTTCAAAAGCTGATAATGAATTATGAGTTCCTTATTGAGAATACTATCAAGGTCTACTTCAACCCTATCCACCTTTTTTTCAAAAGCAAATTTGTCCAGGTGAGCTAGCTTTTACTTCCTCCTATTTTTAATTGCTTCTCATTGTGCTTATGACATGAAAGCTTTTCCTCCAGGTAGCCCCATGTGTAGTAGCTAAGCCTGCACGTCTGTCACTGCCTTTTGGTTTCTTGTGGGTTTTTTTTGGCTTCCAAGGATACATAAGGGTCCAAAGATAGGGGAGCATCACCTGGTCCCCATTCACTGTATCTATCATCATGTCTGTCATCAGTATTAACAAAGGTGTTATCTCTGGGTAACATAAAGTCTATCTAAGGTCATTTGCACTTCTAACATTCCTCTCCTATAAAAAAGAGTGTCCCATTGGTGATTTGGGGAGGAGTTGTAGCTGTTAACCCTTTCAGCAGAGGCTTGCCAAACCCTACCTTAACCACGGTAGTGGACTGGCTGTCATAATACCCAGAAATGTCTTTTCAAAAGTTTGCAGCCACTTAATGATTAGTCAATCTGAACAATCCTTTCAACTTGATAATAATAGAATGTCAACATGTATCCCCATCATTATTTTGAAGAATACATGATAATAGTGGTTCACCAATCTTCTGTTGGTGAATATGCAAATCTTTAATAAAACATTCTCAGTGTTCCTTCATCACCTGATCTTGGCCTCCAGTTACATTAACAATTTTTCAAGTAGTCAATGTCTTGAGGCATTTCCAGGGGTCATGGAATTTCTCCAAGAAGCCACAGAGGGATAGGAAGACCTCCAGTGAAGAAAAATCCAGTCTAACAGATTTTTCCCCCCACTACCATCCCCTCTACTATTAAAGGCTAGACTTTTATAGATGGGCTAATAAGAGCCAGTGAATAGGATTTTCCAACCTCCCTTTGTCCTTGTACTGTGTTTCTATGCTCCCAAATCTCCATCTATTTCCTCCAAATTTCAACGGTAAGACACATCTCCCTTAATATCCCACGAAGATTTCACCACCTCACACCAACAATGGGTAGCCAACCATTCTGGAATCGAAGTCTCACTGTATTTTTCCATTACCTCCTTTTACATAGAAAAAGAAAATTCCTTAGCCATTATGATTTCGGGGTCTGAAAGATAATCCTGCCAGCAGTACCAATCTGAACTCACAAAAAGTATTGGATTGTGAAATCAAACTCACAAATCGAGATCTTGTTCAGTATGAAGTTTTACCAATAATTTCAAGGATACAATGATGAAGCCGTGGTGAAGCAGGGAAAGGTCTAGACCCCTAGTATAGAAGCCCAGGTCCTTTCTTGAATGTGCTCTGCCACACGTTTCTAGATTTAATTTCTAAGTAAAGTGTTCAATTGCCTTACTTACATAGAAGGAGTTTTCTTAATCACAAAGCATCTCCTTTTATACTTAGTGACACAGTTAATATGACATTTTTCTGGGACTTATGACCCTAAATTTATTGATTCTTGATTTGTTTATCATAAGCAATTCTAGACAACCCTGCACAGTCTCCTAAAAGCATTTTATAGCTAGGGACTCTCCTGCTACCAAAAACCATTTAGTTTATTTTTCAGGAACCCTGCATTAGTATGTTTACAAAAAGATTAGACCAGAATACCTGTTTTCCAGGACCTTCTCCCCACATCTGTCCCCATCAGGGGAGAGAACTGATCAAGAGGTGCCATCCTTTTCATTTTGTTGATGGTTTCCTTCCTTCACGGTGTAAAAGCTTTTTAGTTTGATGTAGACCCACTTGTTTATTTTTGCTTTTGTTGCCATTGTCTGAGGAGATAGTTCCAAAAAAATATTGCTAAGACAATGTCCAACCTACAATGGGAGAATGGGAGAAGACATTTGCAAATGATATATCTGATAAGGGGTTAACATCCAAAATATATGGAGAACTCATGTAATTCAATATCAAAAAAAATCTGATTAAAAAATAGACAGAGGATCTGAATAGACATTTTTCCATAGAAGACAGATAGATGGTCAACAGACACATGGAAAGATGCTCAGTATCACTAATCATCAAGGAAATGTAAATAAAACCCACAATGAGATATCACCTCACACCTGTCAAAATGGCTATTACCAAAAAGACAACAAGTAACAAATGTTGGGGAGGATGTGGAAGAAAAGGAACCTTTGTGCACTGTTGATGGGAATGTAAAATGGTGCAGCCACTGTAAAAAACAGTATAGAGTTTCTCAAAAAATTAAAAATAGAATCACCACATGATCCAGCAATTTCACTTGTGGGTATTTATCTGAAGAACTGAAAACACTAATCCAAAAAGATATATGCACCCCTATATTTGTTGCAGCATTATTTACAATAGCCAAGATAAGGAAATAAGCTAAGTGGCCATTGATGGATAAATGTATAAAGAAGGTGTGGTATATATAAACATATACAAACATACACACACACACACACACACACACACACACACACACAACGGAATATTACTCACCCATAAAAAGAATGAAATCCTACCATTTGTGACAACATTGATGGACCTAGAGGGTAGTCTGCTAAGTGGAGTAAGTCAGACAGAGAAAGACAAATGCCATATGATTTCACTTATATGTGGAACCTAAAAAACAAACCAACCAACCAAACCAAACCAAACAGAAACAGATTCACAGACTCATAGATACAGAGAACAAACTGGTGGTTGCCAGAGGGGAGGATGGGTGAGGGGATGAAAGAAGTAATGAGGATTAAGATGTACAAACTTCCAGTTATAAAATAAGCCATGAGGATATGATATACATCATAGGGAATATCATCAACAATATTATAATAACTTTGTATGGTAACTAGACTTACGATGATCCTTTCACAATGAATATAAACGTTGTACACCTGAAAATAATATAATATTGTATGTCATCTATACTTCAGTTAAAAAAAAAGAGGTGCCATCTTTCTCCTTGCCACTCGAATCTATATCTTCCATACAGAACTCTCTCACATAGTCTAGCAATGTGTTTAAGGTTGAATATTTTATTTTTACTCATTTTTCTTATATGGCAAAAAATTGCTTCATTATATATTAACTAGAAATCACATATTTCTTATTAAACATGAGATGTAATGAAACTCAAAATCCAGTTTATTCCATCCAGTACATTTCTCTTCAATCCCTGTCCTCATCTATATTCCTTTTGTCCCTGCTACAGTTCAGGCTTTCATGAATTCATACCTGTACTAATGCATTAATTTAAAAACTCACTTCCTTTTTTTGGTTATACTTAACTTCTTCAATCTTTTCTTCACTGGAGTGCAATTCTGATTATTTTAAAATGATAATTTGATCATTGAGCCCATGTTTAACATCGTTTACTCTCTGCCCATTTCATAAATACAAATTGAATTAACAGTTGTTATTTCTTCTCCAAGATGCATTAAATGATCATTTCTATAAGAGATTATTTGCCATTTCATGAATATGCTTCATTATTTCATGCATTCAGTTTTTCAAATATTTTGTTCCATCTTTAGTCATCAAATAAATTTTTATCTACTAACATGACTCACTTGGCAAAACTGCAACCTTGATTTTATGCACGCCTCCACTAATTCTGGAGTTGCTTTCATACACTTGAACATAGTTGGAGGAAAACACACAACTGAATCACACTGATAGTTATCTCTTTAGAACTATGACCTTGAAAATCAAATGTGCCCTTAATGCTGCCAAACAAGTCCATTATTCCATAAGCCATCACTTTCTTTCTCTTATACAAGATTAGTTGATAGATTCTTTTCTAATTTCCAATTTCTGACATCTTTTTCCCCAATCGCACCTCCAGCTGGTGATCTTGTTTCTTATGTCACTGAAAAAATTAAAGCAATCAGGAGGAAAAGTGCACAGACTCCAACTGCCACATATACTTCATGCCAGTATCTTAGCTTATGTACTTCTCCTCTCACATATTACCATAGAGCAAGTTTCTCAACCTTGTTCTATTGACATATTGAGCCAGTTAATGCTATGTTGGAGGTGGGGGGTGGGAGTTGTCCTGTGCATTATCTGATGTGGATTAGCATCCCTGTCCTCTCCTTTTTGAAATCTGTAGCACCCTCTCCTCCATTCACCAGCTGTGACAACTCAAAACATCTCCAAACATTGTCAAATGCCCTGCTGGGTTGCAAAATTGCCCCCTGCTGAGAACCACTTCCAGAAAGGAAATATTCATGCTCCTACCTGAGGCCAACCCCTTTGCTAGTTCATTAACTTTCTGGCTACACAGCGACCCCTTTCAAGGAATGCTTCCCTCTCTCTTGCATAATCAATTTTTTCCTCCTTACTAGGTTGTTTAACAGTCATACAAATATGCTATTATTTCTCCTACCTTAGAAAACAAAAGCAAATAAGCAACTAGAAACCTTTGCATATCACATTTTCCTTGCCAGATACCACCAGAGAACTTAATCTCTTTTCACCAAAACCATTCAAAAGAATCATTTATGCTCACTGTCTCCATATCTGCTCAGTTCTTTCTCTCTTAAATCTCCTTCATACAGGTTTTCCCCCTAGCATTCTAATTGACCTTCTTAATGGTTCTTTCTCTCTTTTTCTCACTTTACTTGATCTATTAGCAGTGTTTGATATAGTTTTCATCATTTTCCCAATTATAGTTTTCATCTGGCTTCCCAATTTTTCTATTATTTCTCTAGTAATTTTTTTTTCTCTCTCTCAGTCTCTTTCACTGATCTCTCTTCTTTTCCTAGACCTCCTAATGTTGGAATGTCTCAGGTCTCGGTACTCGATTTTTTTCCCCCTTGTCATTCTTTGCACTTGCTTCCTGGGTGATCTCACTCAATCTCACGGCTTTACATGCAATCTAAATGCTAATGACTCCCAAATTTATATTTTCATGCCATATCTCTATCCTGAATTCCACACTCATAAATTCAATTGCATTTTTTAAACTTCTACTTGAGTGTTGTGATTATAATGGGTCTATTTTTCCTCAAATACATTTCTCACTCTCCCCTGCTCACAACACCAAGGACCTGACTACTGTAGGTTGTGTATCTCAGGATTTCCTGAAAGCGGCTCCCTTTAGGATCAAACAATGGGAGACACACGTAGAAAGAAGAAATGCAAGAGAAAGGGGGAATCTAAGTATTCTCTCAATCGCTCTCTGTCTTGGTGTCATCCCTGGTCATGGCTGCATTTCTTCCATGACTCCAGCTCCTGTTACACAGGCCCACCGTGGTTCTGCTTTCCACAGGTAACCTCCCTCCTCAGCTCCAATCAGGCAATCCCACCTCCTCTACTTGACCTTCCATCTAAAGATGGTAGCAGCTTCCTGCTGTTGCTAAATTCTGGGTTACCTCACTATCTGTTGTTCGGCTTTTTAAAAAAATATTTCTACTGTTGATTACCTGCACTAATTCCCTCTGTTTTAAATTCTCACTGCTTTCTATTCTCTTGGTTGAACTCTTGCTACTTCAGATATCTAATAGACATCTCATAATAAACATGCCTCAAAATGAATTGCTGATCTCCATCTCCCTGCCCCCGCCACATCTGTCCATGCTTCTCCATCCGATTTGATGGAAATTCTATCATTCCAGTTTCTTAAACCCAAAAGCTTGACAATATCTAGAATCCAGCTACTTCTCACCACCTTCATTGGGACTTGAATGACTATTATCTACCTCCTGAATAACTTCAATAACTAATTGGGGTCCTCCTTATTTATCCTTTTAATAAAAGTCAGATCATGTTGTTTCTCTTCTTAGAACCTACATTGGGTCTCCATCTCATTCACAGTAAAAGTCAAAAGCAGAATACTGGTTAAAATATCAGGGTCCCAGTGATTTCTCTGAGCTCATCATTGCTCCCCCTCCTCACTCATCTCCATCCTCACTGGATTCCTTCCACTTCTTCAAACAGGCCAGGCACATAGCCATCTTAGGCTCTTGCACTGGCTGTTCCTTCTGACTGGGCTCTCTTCCCTCAGATATCTATATGCTTAATCCCTCACCACTTTTAAGTTTTTGTTAAAATGCTACATTTTCAATGATGCTTACTATGGCCTTCCTATTTAACATGGCAACCTGCCCTCTGGATCAGTATCAGAAACTGAATATAGAGAGATGAACACAATAGATATGCCCCCTGCCCTCATAGTAGCAACAATCTACAGGGACAATAAATACTAAACAAATAAAGAAAAAATTAGAATACTTTAAAGTTTACTTTTGGAAATACTCAATATGAGTCAATACATGATATCACTTTCTAAAAGTAACATGATCTTAGACTGAATTTGTTTTACATTTAAAATAAGATGCAGCCTAAAGGAACATACTCAAGACTAATTACAAGACAGAAATGAATTCAAATCAGAGTTCTACCAAACACCAGCTACTCTGCCTCTCTACATCTCAGTGTTCTCACAAGCAAAATTGAGCTAATACTAATAATAACTTCTTAATGTTATTAAAAGAATAAATGAAATAAGATATGTAAAGCTCATAGTACATTGTCCAGTACAAATTAAATGTTTAATGGTTTCCATTTTTATAACATTTATCATTAATACTATTGTTTATGAAGAAGATTATCTTTTTCTTTTCTGTGTTCAATGACTCATATTACTAGGTGCTTACTCATCTGTTATTACACTTATAATTGATTGAGACAAACTAGATCTTATAAAAAAAATACTAGTGAGTTTGAAATATACCACAAGACAATTGATTTAAGCATCAGGGTGTGTTTTGTTTAGAACAGAAAATAATTAGGATAAAATTAAGGAAAATGACATTTGAAAATAACATGTACCGGGGCGGGCCTGGTGGCATAGCAGTTAGGTTCACACGTGCTTCTTTGGCAGCCAGGGGTTCACCGCTTCAGATCCTGGGCGCAGACCTATGCACCGGTCATCAAGCTTGCTGAGTTGGTGTCCCACATAGAACAACTAGAAGGATGTACAACTATGACATACAACTATCTACTGGAGCTTTGGGGAGAAAAAAGGAAAAAGGGAGAATGATTGGCAACGAATGTTAGCTCAGGGCCAATCTTCCTCAAAAAATAAAAAAAAACCACCATCTGCCATCTGCCAATGCTAAATAGCATCTCATCTGATCTATATTACAATCCTGAGAGTGATATATCATCATTCCTATTTTATAGGTAAGAAAACTGAGGTTTAAAGTTAACAATGTGCTAAGGTTACAAAGACGAGAGAGTTAAACCCAGATCTGTATGACATTTTTCAGCAAAAATGTGTCAGTATTTTCAAATTTTGTAAGAAATAAACTTTAACACTTAAGAAGATTCTTACTTTTCTATAGCTACAGGAGGCAAATCAGTAGAATAAGATATTAAGAAGAAAACTAATTCTGGTACTAATATAACACTTTTGTTTTTAAAGGAAAATGTTTCTAAATAACATCAGAACTATTTGAAAATTAAATGGACTATCTCAGATATCTCAGTGTATATTCTGTTACTAGATGTGAATTAAGAAAATCATGTTTAATACAACTGGATGAGAGTGTGTTTAACATCTAGAATTCTGTTTTTTAATTTGCAAAAATCAAGAAGATATATTGCTTAGAGAATCATTGTGATATTAAAAGTGAATTTTGTTGATACATTGTCCATTGTTGATTTTCATGTTTTTTTCCTGAGGAAGATTGACTCTGAGCAAACATCTGTTGCCAATCTTCCTCTTTTTCTTTTTTCTCTCTAAAGCCCCAGTACATAGTTGTATATCCTAGTTGTAGGTCCTTCTAGTTCTTCTATGTGGGACGCAGCCTCAGCATGGCTTGATGAGCGGTGAGTAGGTCAGCGCCCAGGATCCGAAACTGTGAACCCCAGGCCGCTTAAGCAGAACGCGTGAACTCAACTGCTACGCCACCGGGCTGGCTCCTTCTTTTTAAATTAATAGCAAGAAATACACTCTTAAATGTTCTCAGCATTCTGCTGTGGGTTTCTTCCCCTTTTCACTCTAACCACAGTCACTTTACAATCTCAACTATTTCAACATCTTCACATAGCTTCCACTTACTGATAATTCTTTATTCCCTATGACCAGTAAAAAGTCTATTTCATCATTCCCCTAGCCTTATATTCAATTTTACTAAAAATACACCTCTATTTAGATGTCTCACAATCATCTCAAGCTGGATACATTCCAAGTTCAGGTCATTATCTTACCCAACCCAAACTATTACCAACTTGTTCTTTCTCCCGTAATTCCAACTTCAATCCCTTATATTAGTCAGAACAGACTAAGCTCTCTTCAGTAACAAATATTCCTCCAAATCTTACATTAAGTTTCTATTACTCACTTGTGGAAGGTCTGATATGGGTCAGGAAGACTCCTCCATCTGAAGCATGTGGCCCTCAAAGTCAATAGAACAGACGATGAAAAATGTAGAGGATTATGTGGGACATTGTAGAGGGCCAGGCTCATAAAGGGCGACACCACTTCTGTCCAATTTTAACTGGATGGAATTTAGACACACGATCCTAACCTAAGTGACAGGAAGTTTGGGAAATATCTTTTTTTGTGCCCAGGATGAGAAATTATGGTGAAATCAGAACATTGTCTCTGCTACCACCTGCCCTATTGACAACCAAATCACTTCATTCTTCACTTCTCACTTGGAGCATAATCGTCTCCTGCCCAAGGAGCACAATCCAGGTTTTCATCTGTTCTTTGTCCAGCACAAAATCTTGGATTTCTGGGTGATGTGGAATAGCCTATATCAGGTTCTGAAGTGTCCCTGTTTGTTCCAAGATATTACCTTCTATATCCTATATAAATGAGAAGAACAGGGGCAGAAAAATCACAATGAACATCTCATTTAATAAGGCAAGAATGAGAGGTACATAGAAGCCACTGGCCTTTGATAATTATGAAAGGCTACTGGGCAGATAGTTTGAATGACACTACACTTAAAATGGGATAAGTTCTTTGATTCAACTGTGCTTTTGTTTCTAGGAAGAACACCTATATCAATTGTTCATGATACGTAGCTCTTCTCTCTATGGGGAGAGTGGATACTTTTCATCATCTTCTGTGAACTTTAATTTGTGTCCTCACCACGCACTTACTGATTACTAAGACAATGACACTTATTTTAGCCTTTTGCTAAACAGTAGCACCCCATTCCTTCTAATAACTTGGTATTAGTCAAGATGGGCTATGGTAAAAATTACTCTTAAAATCTCCATGTATTCCATGGGAAGTTTTAAGAGGAAAGCTTGAAAATGACTTGCATGACTTCCATCCCTACATTTCCTTGGCTGGAATTTCCTCACTGAACCTGAACACAATTGCATATATCATTGTCATTTCACATTACCCAAGCCAGATACCCAAGACACAGTCTAGAACTTTTCATTCTCCTTGACACACCGCCTTCTTAATCATCAATTTTGATTCAGTCGATCTGAGTAAATAGCTTTGACTTCCATCCAATTCTCACTTAGATTACTGCTGAAGACTTTTATCTTACCTCCTTACCTTCAGGGTCAAACATCTGTGATGGATTCTTTAAATGTTGGCTAAATTATTTATTGAAAATTGCCAATCTCATTATGCCAATCCCTGCTTAAAATTACCAATAGCTTCTATTGCCTCAGCCAAAGGTTCAAATTCCTTTAAATGTAACATTTTATATGAACTAGCCTCCTATCTACTCTGTCTTATCCTCTTGCCTCATTTATTACCATAGCCTTTGCCTCATGCAGCATAAACTTACTTAGTTCAGCTTATATTTACTCCCTTACTGGTGAAGTATAAACGTTTCTGCTTTGTTCTCTCGAAGATTCCCGTATTTTAAATTTAAGAGTAATTGCCATGCTTTATTTCATTTGTTATATTACATTACCTTTCATCTACATTCACTTCCAACTCTGTCCTTTTTGAAGGCATGCACTTTGTTCAGTGCTATATCAATAAAGCCTAGGAAAAGAAGAGTAGGCAAAAATAAATGAATAATTTCCTTTCAATTAATTGATTATATATCTATCAATGCAAGGTTTTTATGTTTCTCTTTTTCTGCAAAATCTGTAATAAATTTTCCACTTTTATTATACTATTATTATATAATACACATTTTCCACTTTTAATGTACTATTATTATTATACTACCATTATACTAGATATTCCATTTTTATTTCTACAATCAATCATAGGGTCTATTTTATCCTTTCTATTGCACTTGATTATAGAGGAGATTGAAAAGAGTTAGGAAACATGTACTTGAAACCAATAATGAACACACTTCGAAGGATTTCAAAATCTAAAAATATCATGAGATAACTTGGAAAAAGAGAACTAGGTATTGGAGTCATTTTTCTTTTGAGTAGATTAGTTAAGTAAGTAAAATTATTCGTTGAGCGTGAACTTTGTGTCAGCCTGTTTTTTTCCAAGTCATGTTCTCAAAGATATAATAAAAAAATATATGCTAAGTATGGCTCATTAAAAACAAACAATATTTTGAATTAAGGTCCTGAATAAAATTACCCTTCCCTTTTAAAAATGTATCACTAAATATCTCTATTTTCTATATAAGCATCCTTAATTATGTAGGTATGAAGTGATATTCTGGGATATAATTTTAAAATAATTAGGGAAAAAATAGAAAAGGGACACTGGAAGCAAGTATGGAAAAACCACAGTAATTGTTGAATTTGGGTGATGCTTATACATGGATTTATTGACTTATTTAGTGTGGGTATAAAACTACAATAAAAATAAAATACAAAAAGGAGAAATATATAAAACTTGTATTTGTTTTGGAGAAGGTGCAGTGTCTATAGTATTGTATTTGATCAGAGCCAAGGACTTTGTGACATTTGGTGAAATAAGGTTAAGTCTGGAATCTCATGGCAATAATTCAAGGCAGCAAAGACCCATATTACACAGATGGTGTATCTAATAAGTGATCATGCTAAATAACGTTTATTTATATTTTAAATTACACATTATCTTTGCTTTGTTATCCTTAACATATAATATTAAACTTATATAAATAAGATATGTACCATAACTCAGGATCTATAATCTGAATTACATATACATGTATAATAACATGATTTAAAAAGGAAAGAATCAATGTAGATCATTAGCTTACAGATTGATTATTCACATGAAAGATTATTTTTATTTTATATCTCCCTCAATCATTACCAACTGTTATTAGACAAATAAAAGTTAAAAAGTAATATTATTAAAGTAAAATTTCAATGTGCTTAGTAATAAATCTTAAGAATAAGAATTATCCAGGATGTTCCAAACTTTACAAAAATATATGCCTAATGAGTATTATGCTCTTGAACTTAATTAAATTCTATGTGCTTAACTATTTTCATTTTTTATAGATTTAGGACTTCTATCTTTTTTGTTGTTGTTGTTATGTGATATTAGGAATTGGTCTCAGTAAAGTCTTGCTTATAAGACATAAAATTAATTTATTCTGTTGCATCCTTTTGTGCCTAAAAAAATGTGGGTTTTGTCACTTCTTAGGCTAAAAGATATCTATTTACATAGTGAAAGGTTAGGCCTAAAATAGTTCTGAGACTCAGTGTCCAAGGTGTGGAGGGCTTTGGAAGGTGGAGTGTTTCCCACATATCACCAAGTTATTCTCCAGAAAGTAATTTTCGAGACAAGACACTAGCTGGGTATTCTACAATTCAACTCACGTCTGGCACTGTCTACCCAGAGATAACATCAGATTCCACAGGTTAAGAACTCAGTCCTACAAGACTTCCCTTACCCGCTTCAGACACCAGTGGCAAGTGCTTCTGACTGACAGGCTATGGATTGAAGGTTTCAATGATCCCCTCCTTGGACATCAGACACCAGTAGTAAGTCCAGTTTGTTACCTGTACTTCTGACCTACTGACTATAAATCAGAGGTTCCCACGATACCCTCCTCCTTGGGTTCTATTAATTTGCTAGAGCAGCTTACAGAACTCAAAGAAACATTGTACTTACTGGATTATTGGTTTATTATGAAAAGATATAACTCAGGAACAGCCAGACAGAGGGGAAGCATAGGGCAAGGCATGGGAAAAGGGCACAAGGCTTCCATGCCC
The DNA here is from genome assembly GCA_031878705.1 of Tapirus indicus. Classification (NCBI taxonomy): domain Eukaryota; kingdom Metazoa; phylum Chordata; class Mammalia; order Perissodactyla; family Tapiridae; genus Tapirus; species Tapirus indicus. The sequence goes on along the minus strand of CM062919.1, from coordinate 132,072,955 downwards.
TCCCCAGGGGCACCACTCTCTCCCTACCTTCATGTGTTCACCAACCCAGAAGCTCTCTGAACCCTGTCCTTTTGGGTTTCTAAGGAGGCTTCATTACATAGTCATGATCGATTAAATCATTGGCTATTGGAAATTGATTCAACCTCCAGTCCCTCTCCCCTCCCCAGAGGTTGGTGGGGGACTGAATGTTCCAATTCTGTAATGACACAGTTGGTTCCTCTGCCAACTAGTCCCGCATTCTTAGGTTACCTAAAGAATTTCCTAAAGTCACCTCATTAATGCAACAAAAGACACTTTTACGCTCCTATCACAGGAAATTCCAAGGGTTTTAGGAACTCCATACCAGGGATGGAGTTGAAGTATATATTCAAATATATATTTCTTATTAGAAATCAAAATATCACATGGCTTATGAAGACCCTGCCTGTATTCAATTCCATTTTTTATTTTTGTTGCAGTGTGTTGCTAGTTATCTTACCTCTTTGTATTCTATTTCTATCATTTAATATTTGATTAAAATACCTGACTTATGAGACATTTAATAGAATGAACACATGTGAGCATACAATTCAATTTAAGAACAAAGACAGTGTCAATAATTTTATGTCTATTTTTCATTCATTTTCTGCCACACAGAGGTAACTATACTCTTGTGTTTAGAATTTCTGTTTTCTCAATGGATAACATGCATTTAAAGGTCTCTTTTTGGATCCAGACAGCCTGTGTTTGGATCTTGCTTCCTCCATTTACCAGTCCCTTTTGAATCTATTCCTAAACTTTATCCTTGGCTCCTTTCAGGAAAGTTGAGTAACATTAGAAAGAGTGGAAAAAAGTGAAACAATGAAATTCAGTGTTTCTAGATACAGAAAGGAGAAACTGAGTTTTAGTTAAAAGTTTCCCTTTCTGACTGAAACCCAAAATCTGAGATCACAAAAGATCATATAATCATATCTCTTCCTGAACTGTAATTAGAAAATTATAAGTGATGACTCTTTCATCATTTTAATGTGTGGATGTTAATATACTGCTTGAAATGCTTTGGGATTCTACATGGACAAAACATATCCTAAAAGTATAAAGGGAGGCAACAATTTTAAATTACAAATTCCTCCCACTAGTCGTTTCTTTTGTTGTAAGGCACATTTAACCAGAAAATAACTGAATCGGATCAGCATTGTATATGGTGTTATACAAAGAAAGATCCCATATAATCTCCCTCATTCTACCAATAATCCCACAAAAGGATTATTAATCTTAGATCAAGTGGTATGTATAAAACACCATGCACTATGGGGAAAAAAGAACTTCTTGTGCATGGCTGCTCATTCAGTAGGCTACATTTTTAAACAATGGGACCTGACCTGATAACAGCATCCTGACCTGATAACAGGCATTGGTCATCTGCAAATGGAGTCCTCAAACAAGAAACTAAAAGGCTAAGTCAGATCTTTATGGTGTTTTCACTTAATAAAAAATCTAATAAATCAAAATCACTGAGAAAAATGAAAGCACAACTGAAGAAGCTCCTGTGTTTTTTTTCTCCATAAGCCATCTCAGAGGCCAAACCTGCAAACTAGGAAGAAACTGGTAAGTGTTAGAGCCCCTATGGGGAATATTTTTAGCAAATACTACTAGTGGTGACCTTGAAGAAAGCCAGACAAGGCTAATCATTCTCCTGGGTAAAACTTAGAGACGGAATTTGCTATATTTATCACTTTTTTCAAAGTGATCTAGTCAACAAACTGCTTCCTTTGGGACATACTGATCTTATCATTTATCTAATTATCACTATTCATCCTAAAACAGGTCACCATTTCCTCCCACCTCACCCATGCAATATTCAAGCAAAGATTCTATCCACTTCCACACTTGCTACCATATAATGTTTTTTTTTTTTTTCTGAAAAGAAGCCAGACTGGTCTTTCCATGCTAACTTAATCATGCCATTTTAGACTAATTGGAGGATAAATCCAGAAGGTTCAACATTCGTTTAACATAAGCTCCAGACACAGAAAGAATAAAGAAAATGTAGGGGTGGAAATGCTAAATAAATAAAAGAAGAAAAATCTCCCACACTAAATAAATTTATAAGCAATCAAGTAAAAGCTTTCATTGAGTGCTAAGATCCTCACCTTAACACATCTTGGTTAAATTTCAAACAAATAGAAAAATTACAAATGGGAAGAGACAAAAGTTACCTAAAAAGGAAAAAAACAAATCAGATCGATATCAGATCTCCCATCAAGAACATTAGATACCAGTTGACAATGAAACAGTTTCTTTAAAGGTACATGGGAATTCTGCTTCACTAGAATTCTATAAAGAAGCAAAACTATAGATAATGTACTTAGTGAAAAAATATATTTTCATACATATTAAAAATAACAAAAGTTAGTTATTAGGCTCCTCTTCTGAAAAAAACGTTGCTTGAGATGTTCTTTAGCAAAATGAAAATTTGAGATAAAAAAGTTAATGTATGTCACCCCAAAAAATGTAGAACTAATCCAGAAGTGAAAAGAAAATAAATTCTGCATTGACCTCTCTGCAGGAGAGTGAAAGAGTACGTCACAAGTAGATCCGAAGGCTCTGTTCGGGTTGCCTTCAACAAGAAAGCAGATTCCATTGCACAGATTGTGTGATTAAGGACCTAGATGATCTTAAAGATCTTATAAATGTATTTGTATCTTTCATGAATAAGAACATATTGAAATCAAGAAACACTGGGGGGAAAAGCCATAAAAAAATTTGTGTTGGGAATCACTCTACTTTCTTTGGTTTGGGTAAAGGCTTCTGGTCTAGTCTAGCAGTATTTTCTTCATATGTTCTCTTGAACAGCCTTCCTAGTGTGACCTACCATCTACTGCCATTCAAATGAATATTAGTTCCCTGGTATTAGTATTACCACTATCTGTAAACTGCAGAACCTCCGTCAGTCTTATTCATCAGCACATTGAATAGAGCCTAGTCTAAAGTTTGTGATTAAAATATTTTGTTCAGCAAGTGAATGAATAAATGGGCAAATGAATGCATTTCTACAGTCACTATCTTTGTCAGATGTCAGCTCTGAAAGGGAGCTGTGTATTGGAAGAGTGGACATGATGGAAAGAGTTGCTTAGTAGAGGTAGGTATTTGTTAAACCTAATCTTTCAGGGCGGCCCTATTAATTATTTCACTTAGTGTTATACTTTTCAAGATTCTGGTATAAAATTGGGCTTCGTTATTAGTTTGCTTCTATCTTATTCGTTAGTCATCTTAATTCTTTTTGTTGACTTCACTAGTAACTGGTTTGACCATCTTCACCACCTGGTGAAAAATGTCTTTTTATTTCTCCAAATAATTGTTTAAGGACTCATTCTTCCTTATTGTCATAAATTCCAATATCTGAAGGCCTTGCCTCTCCCTGTATTTTTCAAGATGGCTTTAGCTTGGTTATCACAGTGGCTTTTTGTCCTGCTGAATAAATTTTCCTACATCAACCCGATCCTTTGTCTTTAGCCAAGGCTATTCCTGTCTTTTAGGTGTATTTTCCTTGGGGTCAATTTTTATCTTTTTTTCAACCGAAAAACATTGGTTTTAGAGACTTTAGCCTACCTAAATATATATACTATACTTTAATATTCAGTAAGAAGAGGCTATGTGTTTTAAAAATTTCTACCACATGTCCTGGGTTTTTCGAGTAATTCAGACAAAATTTTTCTCTAATTGTATTGTGTAGAATGAGACTTTATCTGGGCCACAGCATATTCTAATACAAATATCTGCCTGGTTAAATGGGACACTAATTCTAAATGAACATATCTGAAAGAGATCATTTAGATAATTTCTGCCTGAAAAAGGAATGTCTAATAACATGGGAACTCACTTTACCTACTTTGGTAGAGAAGAGATGATGCTTGGGCATCCAGTTAAAGGTGAGAAAAGTCAAGTTTTGTAATCTTAAGTCTATCCCAGTTTTTACCAAGAAAATGGAAGAAGATTCTTCTACTGTCACGCAAATTTTGAGTCACATCCCATCATATTCTTAAATATTGATCATTTTTAGAATTGTCAAGTCATTTTACTTATTTCCCATAATATATGTGACTTCTTTGTCAGAGATCAAAATTATTGTACCTGACCTACTTCTCACTTTGTTAGATGATTATTAATCTTTATGGTATGGTGTATCTGTTATCTGCCAACAAGTACTTTAAAAATTTCACTTACATTCATGTCCCTAATTTCATAGTGTTGTTTTAGTATTATATCAGGCATGTCAGAGTGACTACTTCTGATATATCTTCTTCTTGCTCTTATGAGATAAACTATTTATCTACCAATGATTCCATAGTGTTTTGTACTGTCTTTCACTGTCACTGTTCACCAGCTCAGCCTATTCTCCAACACTGTGTTTGGTGGTGTTGCACTCTGCAAAGCATCTACAAACCGCCTCTTAGAAAAAATGAAAGCTGTGTTTTTCAAATTCACACCTGTAAGCAAGAAGACATTGACAAAGTCTTCCATGCCTCAGAAAAAGTAATCTGCATTCATTTTTGATATATGAATTGCAGGAAAAATGTATTTCTACCTTAAATATAGTTCCTAGCAAGTAGAGAGAGACAAATTACTGTAATCCTTATTTTGAATATGGTACTAGGGTTTCCCTGAATTGCTATTATCTATTTATAGACAGTGTGGAATTTTCTATAATACTCTATTACTGTTGAATAAAATTCAAAATAATCCAAATAGGAAGATTTTCGTACAGTTTTTTTAAAGATATCCCTCTTCAGATACCATTTAAAAATTAGTGCTTTAATAACACCAAATTTATTAAATGCATATATATACATATTTCTTATAGGATAGTTTATTAGGTCAGGTTTTCTGAGAAGGCAACACCAAGAAGTTATTAGATTAGTCATATGAAAGATTTATGAGGGAAGTTCCTGTTGAGTATTAAGGAGAGGAAGCATGTAATTGCAGGGAGTCTTCAGAAAATCATGTAGGTCTGATCCTTGTGAAAGGAGAGGAAGAAGGAAGAACTGGGACAGAAGCATCTCAGCCTGAAGCACAGTTTTAGTAAGTTTCATTTTTGGCCAAACAAATGAGCAGTCCTCCATTCAAAGTCTTCTGCAAGAAGCGTCCCACGATTCCTAAGAATGGTCCTCCACTAGTATCCCCGCCATGCTCGATCACTGTCCAGGAGCAGCCTGAGGAAATGTGGCATCAGTGCAAACACAGTCATACAACTAAGGGGCAGCACCTCGGGCTGCCTGTCATCCGAAGCAGGAGTTCTAGCTGGTTACCACAGATATCAAATATTTATAGGAATAGAAAAGCAAAAACAAACAAACAAACCCCTGAAATGAAAATCTTTAACGCCCATTAGATGACATGAATGTTATATTTGATACTTGCTTAAATATATAATCATATATGCATATATATATGCATGTATGCATAATTTTCTCTCTTTAATTAAGAATGCTTCAATAATGTTAACATAGTGTTTTACGTAATCCTGATTTTCTTTCTAAAAATCAGCTTTAATGGAGAAGCTAAAGTATTCTGCTTTAATTTCACCAGTAGATTTTCCACGTTTTGTAATCATAATGTTTAATTTGTGCTGTTGTTAGAGCTTTAATTATGAAGCTAAATTGTACTAATACCCATTAGATACTTCTTAATTGAAGGCACATCATATGTCTGATGTGGCAGTACTAATTGGTGTAATTAAATTCTAATATGCATCAGTAGCCTAATTTTAAAAAGTGAATAAAAAGCAGATAGAAATAAGTCAGTTCTTGAAACTGCATAACTGTAAAATACATAAATGCATTTGCATTTGCAATATACACATTAATTTAGAACAGACAACCCATCAATTATATTTCAAATTAATTTCACCAGATAACTTGAGAGAGTAAGAAGGATTGGTCAGGTAAGTATGTATGTGACTTCAAAAGAAACAGTCATTAAGATCAGGAACGACAATGCTTTTCTCTTTTACAAATTCTTATGTAGGTCAAACCCTATGAGAGTAAGTACATTCCTTATCGTAACGTGTTTTGGGTGAAATCACAGCCTGCTTGAAAATAGCATTACTGGGCTGTTCAAGTAGGAGGCGGATCAATAGTGAGCTCTTGCCCTCCTAAAACTGGCTCCCAAAACAGCAAGAAAACATTTTTTACATGTTCAAAAATGTCATTCATTTCTGCTTTCAGGTCTTACTTGTTCAATGTAATATAAGTAATTTAAAAATAAATGGAGTAATTTTGATTATACATTATATTTTGATATTTCTACTTAAATTAGTAATGGAATATATATTTCTTTAAATTATATGGACTAAAATATGGAAATAAATAATAAATTTCCTAATTTCAGGATTCCATTTCTTAAAAAAAAATTTATTTTAGAAATTAATTCATATTGAAATTTTTATTCAGATGTAAACTGAGATTCTGAGCACAAATCCCAGTATCATTGTCAATGTTAATTCATAATCATTCAAATTACCGAGTATACACAGGAAATGCATTTTGTCTTTTACTCAGTTTTAAGAATCTGGAAGAAAGATTTACCCATCTGGATAGGGACTCAGGGCCAGCTTCATGTCTGAGTGACCTGTGCAGTCACACACGACTCCATTCATATACGGCCTCATATTTGATTTAATGCTCTATGTCACCATGATGAAATTCTTCAGAGTCTTTGAACAAGACACAACCCTCATTCCATTTGGCACTGGGCCCTGCTAATTATGAAGCCAGTCCTGTATGGGCCCATTTTCTTACAAGCAGATGTTTTAATGTATTGAGGACATGGAAAACTAATGCTTGAAAACACAAAGGGAGAATTTTAAAAGGCATTTTACTTTGCAGAGGTGATACAAAAAATTAAAAGATAACACAGCCATTCTTAAAGCCATTTAATATTGTTAATTTTGGAAATATAGCAGTTCACTTTCATAATGTTTGCATGGAGCAGCCCTGTCCATTTACTTTGCTACTGCACTTTGAATCATTGACAAGAATACATTTCAAAAGGAGATTTTTAATAAATTCGGGCATAGTAAAAGTTATTAGTTCTCTCACAGCTATCTGGAAGAAATAAATTTTTTTTTTTATTTATAAAAATGTCAAAGTAGTTCTAAACTCTTCAGCTTTTTGATATTGGTCTGAACAACCTATTGGAATCAAGAAATCACCAAAGCACCACACAAAATAACCCTCTCACAACTCAGTATTATCAGGGCCTTCTGAACTTCTGTAAAAATAAAAACATTCCATCATAATGACCAAGATATTTGAAAATGGAGAAAGTAAAGGAAAGCATGCTTATTGATGTATTATTACTGAATTAAAAATAAATACTATAAACAATCAGTATAACTGTTAGGTAGAGCTTTCTTGCTGGTGGATGGTTTTTCTATTGTTGTCTGTTATTTGTATACTCTAGCCATTTTGTAAACATGTAAAGATAACATTCACAAGATAACTTCAAATGAATAAATCAATCCACTAATACATTAATCAGTTGAAGTCAGAGCAATGATAAGATGTCGATAGGAAAATAACTTGAGGTCAGAAAAAAAACTGAATATTGATAAAATATTTTTATTTTGGGATTGCTTTTCACTTTAAAAAATGGTTCAGAGAGTTTTATCATATAAAAAGCAATATCGGAGTTCTCTGATAAATTCCAAACTTAAAAAAAAATCTTAATTCCTGTAAGACAAGTGAAATGTTTCGTGGATATATTTTAGAGATGGGAAATCCAGGACACAGACTGGAATTAAAGGAATTTTTTAAGTAAGCTGGAGAGAAGGCTTCATCATTGACTAGGACACTCTTTCCAATAAACCAGTGATTTTCACAATTTTCCGGCACATTTTTTAAACTATATTTAAGCTAGAAGCAGAAACAAGTAGAAGACAAAATTAGAGTTAATTTTGTTGAATCTGGGTTGGCTCCAAAGAACACAGTTAAAGAATGATTACATTAAGCTGAACATACACAGAATCCTTGTAAATTTCAACAGAGTAGAAGAAATCTATACATAATGTCAAACAAATATATCATGTTGAGCAAAATATACATTCATTGTCTTTAACAGAATAGTTCTCTATTAATTCTTTTAATGTCATAAAATTTCAATTTAAAAATAACTAAGAAAGCAATGTATTTCACTAAGAAAAATTATAAATTAATACCTGTAATCATAACTTCCAGGTACAACAACTTGGGTTTATATAATACTAGACAGTTTTCTGTGTGTCCAAGCATTATGAGACCTTTCATTAAGTAAAATCTTTGTAAGCAGTTTACCTTGAATGATATTGCTGGAAGTGGCAATCTCTTTAGTCATCATAACAATTTCTGGAATGGATAAAAATATTAGGTGAAGTATTTTAAAAGTCACAATTTTTCTTCCTCCTCAAAGAGGCTATCAGAAATGAAACATCATGCCTCATGTTCCTATTTATCTCTCACTTTCAAGTCACCTATTGTCATGCTTTTATCACCATGCGCCTGTGTCTCCACCATCACCAATCTCCTACCCTCCATCCCACATCTTGGTATATCTTCTTGAATGCTTGTGCTCTGATTAACAAACTCCTCCATATTTTTAATGAAAACTGGAACCTTCTCTGTCTGGAGTATAACCTCAACAGCCTTTTCAGCAAGATCCTACCTTTTGCGCACCCAAATTTCACATACCTAATGATCAAGAGGTTGGGTATACATGTTTTGGGTTTTTTTGTGTGTGTGTGAGGAAGACCAGCCCTGAGCTAACATCCGTTGCTAATCCTCCTCTTTTTGCTGAGGAAGATGGGCCCTGGGCTAACATCCATGCCCATCTTCCACCACTTTATATGGGACTCTGCCACAGCATGGCTTGACAAGTGGTGTGTGGGTCTGCACCCGATATCCAAACCCGTGAACCCTGGGCCGCTAAAGCAGAGTGTGCAAACTTAACAGGTATGCCACCAGGCTGGCCCCGGTTTGAGGTTTTAATTTGCAGCTGCGAGGCTATTATTGTTCTTTCTTTCTGCAAACAAATGAACAAAAACAAGCAAATATACATTGCCAGTAAATTTTGCCCACAATTGCTTATGGCATTTATCTGTACCAAGCTTTCTACTTCGGAGTGCTCTTTCACATCGTTAGATCTCTTTCCTCTATGACACCTTTTACTTTTGTCTTTCAAAGGCATTGTTTTGACCAAAACCTCTGTCGTTATTCTCCATTACTTTTGCCTCAAATTGATAACTCTTCAAAGTCTTACCCCTCAGTTTCTTGAGCACCACATCTATAATAACTTTCCCTCTTCCTTGTTTTAGAGAGCAATTGTTTCTTAATATTTAAAAAAAAAATTTAATTTCTTACTATTTGATCATCCCTACCTCCTATTTCATCCATCACCACTTGTTTAAGACCTGCACTAGTACAAGTTTCTGACCTCTTGAAGAAGGTCAGTCTATAGACTCCGCTGTCTTGTCTTTCTCTCTTAGCCTTCTCATTTCTTCTGTTCCCTACTTTCCATGAAAAATTGCATATTTCATCATTATAATTATCTGAATGATAGAGTTAAGAAAAAGAAAATTTGTTTAGGATGTAGGTATCTGGTGAAAAAATGTTGCCAAATCCAATGATTTATTTTGGTCATTTTCATGTTTGTTTCTCCAAAGCAACTCTGAAAGTAGCTCTTACTTTAGATTCTATGAATCTATCCTAGGTTACTTAATTTAATTCCTAGATGTACTTTTCTTTCATATGTAGTAAAACAAGCATGAATAGCTTAGTCATTCCAGTTCAATCCAATCCTAGTATTATCTGCCTTTATTATACTGAAACTTTTTCATATTTCTAGATTGTAGCTTTCACCATCCTGTAATATTTATTCTTGACACATTTGTTACATCTGTGGGAATACACAGGCTGTGTCACCCTCTTGGAACAATATCTAGACACTGCCAAAATGTGTGAATTTTGAGTTGAATGCTTCATTTTTTTTAGTAGAAAATTACTTATGTATTTTAAGTATATTTTACAATATAATCAAAGAGCATGGTCAAAATCTTTAGGAAGAGTGAAACCTTATTTCTGTTATTTGTGCCATTGCCTAAATAAAATCAGATAAATTTGTACTAAATTCTTTTCTCAGTTTTAAATCTGAAATTGCAAAGAATTGTTATTTACATTCAACTCTCTTTTTATTATTAACTCAAAGACAATTTCCCTATTTTAACACTGACATCAGTCCATAAATCTCTACAAGATTGATTTAACCAGAAGATGTTTTTAATCCAAACTGGGAAGGACTAAAACCCATGTGATATCATTTCAATTCAATATGTTGGAGCAAATTGAATTGTAACCATTTGTTTGAGCATATAGTCAAGGCTATTCTCAAGGCATGTACAGCTGTAGAAACCAACGATTTGTCTGGGTCTGCCTTGCTTGTTAACTTTTTAAGTGGCTTGCGAATGGTAATTAAAATATCATCTAAGCTCAGTTGTGAAGAATCTTGTAAGAACCCTCAAGTTCTGAACACAATAAGTGACTATTGATTTTTACTGGAAGTTTTCAAGATCATTCTCAGAGGCCCATGACAATATTTGAAAAAAAAATACAAAAATTCAAAGTTTAAAACAGCATACTGTTCTTTAAGTCCGGAAGTGTTTATTTTATGTGTCTTTTCAAGTCTCTTACACTTGTTTCTATTGGGCTTCTTTTTTAAATTGATTTTTCTTTACTCCAAGGTTATGAACATAACCTTGTATGTTCTATTCTATAAATTATTATTTTGATTTTTAGATCCACAATTGGCATGGATTTGATTTTGCGATGCTGTGTGTTAGGAGCAATAACAAGTTAATATGATTTTCTGCCGAAATTCATATTTTTACTGTTATAAAAATACATTGAGTTGTCCAAATAAAAATCTTAACTTCTATAAACCTTACTATATATAATAAAATATAACATCTCACTCAACAAATTAATATCCCAGATAAGTTTTAGAATATTTCCAAAGAATTACAATTTTATTTTTACATTAGAAAATGTTAACTAGTATAATTTTTCCTATTTAACTTTTTTTTATGTCTTCTGCAGATGTCCTCTTTTTAAAGCAAATGTAAAGAAGATAGGCACCCGTCATCCTAGAATTAGGGTATAAAAATAAACTTTGCCACAGTGTTTTATGTTGAGTTAACAGAAGACAAGAAAGTGGAAAAAAATGCAAAATGATTTCAAGAACTCCAGGAAAAGCACTCCAACTGCCTGGTTATGTCAAGTATTAATCCTTTTAATCTTTTTTATGTTAAGTAAGCTTTTCACAGGCAGGTTCCAGATAAGACTGAGCAGCTGGCAGAAGCCCTGGACTTAATACTAACTTCAGGCCATGTGATGTTTAGGCTGTTGACTCAAGTGCCAACATAAAGGCAGATAGTGGTTTAGAGAATAATGATAAATCATATGAATATTAGCTTATAATTGTATTTTTATTGTCCACATGTGGGCACCGTAGGGACATACTTGCAGCAAGAAGGCCACAGAAAAATACATGTGGTGTGGATATTGACCTGTGGCAGCAAAAAGAAGCAGTAACAGCTAAGGACTGATTTCCTCTGCTTATTGTTTAAAAGAGATCAAAATCCCTTTGAAATGAGGAAATTCTAGAAATATTGAAATGATCAAATAGGTGTACATAGCTCAAAAGGGAGATGATGAGGAATTTATTATGAATAGAGCATAGAGAAAAGCAGACCCAAAGGCCTAATTAGATTATTTTAAGTGATGGTACCCATTTGCAGGCTTTAAGAAAAGTCCATGCCCATGCTGCTGAAAATTTCTTTATGTTTCTTACCAAATTTATCTATTCCAGAATTTATATTACTTCTAAATTTGATTTGATATTTAAATCAATTACACAAGTTATCTCACATTTGAATTAACTATTTACTACTTTTTTTTCTCATTTTAGGATTTTTTTTTCTCTGCCAGTAAAACTATATATAGTTCAGCTCTGATACCAATTTTGGCTATAATATTGAGGGCAATTGTGATAGAATTTACCAATTAATCAATAAATTTATGTCACAGCAAACGCAAGATAAAACTGTGCAAAAAAGTCCAAAAGAACATAAGAAAGAAAAATTAAGCACAATCATCATCAATTAGATGTCATTCAATATTTTTAACTTTTTGTATTATACACCTCTTCAAGTAAAGAAACTTATCAGTGCTGAATAGGTAAAATAAATATCGAATAAATTACAGATAAAATTATTACTTCCAAATAATCAAAAGCAATTTGAGTCTAGTTTCTATTTAGTCTTAACCATAGAACCTTAAAAGGTTGATGGCACATATTGATTTTTTAATTTCAAATTAATACATATTGCATTGTTACTACTATTGTTTTGAACATAGGTCATTTTAAATTGAGTTTAATTGAGATAAAATTCACATATAAAAATTTTAGGAATTTTTAAAGACTTTTTTCATTTTTGTACAAACCCTTTGAATAGGATTCCAGTCTGCATACAAATTTGGCATGATTTTTAGCTGATATCTATTCAGAAAAATATTTTAATAAATCATCCCTTTTCATTATCTCTCAATGCCTGTAAATATGTATTTTTCAATCCTTGAATTTCTAGGACAAGTACACATGTGTTGTTCTTATTATGCACCTCTAAGTGTTGATAAATAATTCATGATGCAACCAGTAGACTTGACCCTTCTTACTTTCCATTTATAATAATAAATTTGTCTCAGTGTTTGTTCCAAATTAACTGATAAATTACTTGATTTTTACTTTTACTCTTAATTTTAAACTTTACTTAATATTGTGTTTATGCGATAACTTCTGGGAAAATGCACATCTGTTTTCTATTATTTAATACTACACAATTGAGGCAAACAAAAATCTAACATTTAATTATAATACATAATGATGAGTATTTAAACATAGATAATGGAAATATGTTCTTTGTTTTTGCATACTTAAACATAAAACATGATACTCAGGTTATTTCACTTCTTTCAAGTTTTCAAATACAAGCTATTACAATATCTATTTGGAATATATTTAAAGAATAATCCATCTTAATATACAGTTTCATGAATAAGAGGCTTCACCAATTAAATAGAAGCAAAATAAGAATTTCAGTTTATGAAATATTCATTATATACTCTTTCTGATATACTGTCTGAAGGTACATTGTAGAATTTTTTTGAAAAATTGATCACAGATTTTCAGTGGGGAGAAATTCGGGTATGAAACTACTCTGTGAGGAAACCCTCTGTGTTCCAGTAACTGAAACTCCTTGGAACAAGACTGAGCTCCCACTTACTTGCTCATGTGGATGCTGTCTAGATATAGGTATAGATATAGATTATTAGGTATAGATAGGTGAAATAATCTTATAAAATATCATAAATAAATATATAATAATGTCTAGATATAGTTTTGAAAGTTAATTTTTCAACAAATCAAAGCAGAGAGGATTTTAATTTACAAAAATTCATCAGATCTCATCTGATAGGTTGTCCTTTTTTTTTGGTGAGGAAGATTAGCTCTGAGCTAACGTCTGTTTCCAATCCTCCTTTTGCTGAGAAAGATTGGCCCTGGGCTAACATCCATGCCCATCTTCCTCTACTTTACATGTGGGATGCCTGCCACAGCATGACTTGATAAGCAGTGCATAGGTCCATGCCCAGGATCCAAACCTGCAAAGCCTGGATGGCCAAAGTGGAGTACACGAACTTAACCACTATACCCCAGGCTGGCCCCTAGAATGTCATTTAAAAGATGGTGTTTCTTTTTTTCACTTCTTGTTTTTAATCAGATGAGAAAGCAAGTATTCACAAATTCAAAATACCCCTTTTATCAAAATATGTACTATGAATTTTTATTGTTGAAATAATGTATAATTTGAACTAGTTATCCTAGTAAGGAAATGTATTTCTTCAAGACTATGACATGCTATCTTGCATACAAAACTGCCAAATAAATATGCTTGCTGCTGATGAGATTTTATGTAACATATATTTCTTTCTCTCAAAAGAATGATTAAATGAATTAAACAACAGTGAAACAATTAGATTCAGTATGAACATTATGTGCCCTCTGTGCATACTTTTGAATTTTCAAGGTCAATCATTGCATAGAAAAAATTTAATTATTTCTTTAGAACACAAAAATATAGTACTTAATCTTGAATAAATTTGTAAATCACTAGGATAAATTTAAAAATATATTAAAAATATGAGCAATACAATCACATATTAACATGTATGCAAGTGGTTGTCTTTAAGGTATCACAAAAGGCAAAATAAATAAAAAATAAAACATTCCTAAACAAAAACCAAAAACCCACCAAAAAACTCAAAACAAGGGATGGCATGGTGGCGTAGTGATTAATTTTGCATGCTCCACATCCATGGCCTAGCGTTCGTGGGTTCATATCCCAGGAGCGGACTTACACACCACTCATCGAGCCATGCTGTGGTGGCATCCCATATACAAAAGGGAGGAAGATTGGCACAGGTGTTAGCTCAGGGAAAATCTTTCTTAAGCAAAAAGAGGAAGATCAGCAATGTATGTTACCTTAGGGCCAGTCTTCCTCACCAAAAAAAAAAAAAAGAAAAACCGAAAACTATAACAACAAAAATGTGCCAAAATGTTTCTGTTGCTATTGAAATTGAAAAAAATAAAAACAAAAACAGAGCTGGGTGTTATTCTTTATTGTTGATTTTGTTGGATTAAGGGATTAGAACTTTCAGCTTTGTTCTCAATATTACCCTAATTTTCTAACCTCAAACTTAGAGCCCAGCATTATTTCCCTCTTCACTTTTCCACCAATTACACACTAGCCACATCATTCCACTTGTAATTCTCTGAATGCCTCATTCTTTTTCAGATACTTATGTGTGTTTTGGTGCTGTCAGTTTTTAGAATATCTTTTCCCAAATTTTCCTATAATAAATAAATATTTTTTTAAATATAGTGCATTAATAGAAAATTTGAGTTATAGTAAGACCAACAGATCAGAAGACAAGTGCCATTGAGAAGATAGTTTATTATTCACAATTCACAAGAAGAGGGAGCATGTCACACCAAGGAGGGCCACATGGGGAAGCACCAGGGTCAGTCACAAAGCAGAGAGAGAGGGAGGAGCTTTGAGCAACAGGTTTATTGTGGTTTCTGTGGGAAGGAACAAGCAAGGGAGGGTAAGCAGTCTTAGGATTGGTTAGTTTGAATAATTTCAGTGGGCTCTGGTGCATAGGGGCTGTCTCTAGTTGTCTGGTACCTCACCCTGAGATGATTAGGGCAGGCGTAGTGTGGGTCAGAGTGTTAAAGCCTGATAGAGAAGATGGTTGGGGATTTATTGATTTGTATTTGAAAAGTGAACTCCCAGGAGGAGTCAGAGGGATGAGAGGTGGTGACTATGGAGGCAGGGGGCTGAGGCAAGGAGACTCAGGCATATTATTAGGTTGTCTTTGGCATACACATGTGCACAGAAGTTAAAGCATCAAGTTTACAGAAGCTAGAAACATGGTTAATACAATTATTCCACTACATATTACTTAAACTTCTCCACAGCCAATATATCATGATTCTTTACAAAACTTAAAACTTTGATGCTCATCCCTCCCTCTTTGCTTTCAGTAGATGCTCATGACTCCTACTTGAGGATGAAAGCAATATGGATATGCCTGCATTTGTACAGTACATAACATACAACATACAAAAATATTTATATATCCTCATGTCCATATCTTCCTTGAACCAATAAAATAGAGTCTGTTAAATTTTTCATCTAATGATAATACCACAACTTGAACTGGTTCTATTCTAACTTCTTATGATTTATTGCCCTGTTTCATGTAAGTTTCATTTTTCCACCTGGAGTGAATTTCTCTCATTGACATTTCTCTTTTTAACTGTGTTTTTAAATTGAAGTATAGCATACATAAGAAAAGTACACAAAGCATAAATGTACAGCTTGATTAAATATCAAGTGAACCAAATTTTCACTACCCAGTGAAGAAATATGATATTACCAGCATCTGAGAATTCCCTTTTATGCCCCAGAGTACACTAACTTACAGGTCAACCAGCAATGTATGAATATTCCCACTTAACTACATCTTTTTCAATACTCGGTCTCTTCAAAAATTGCCAGTCTGTTGGGTGGGCATATTGTGATTTGACTTTTCAGTCCTTTAATTACCAGAGTCAATGGGCATGTTTTCATATGTTTATTAGCCTTTTGATTTGTTTATGTCTAAGTCTCATACACATATTTCTATTTGACTTTTTTTAAATTGGTTTTTCTTTACTCAAAGGCCATGAACATAACCTCTTATCTTCTATTCTGTAAGCTGTTGTTTTGATTTTAGATCAACAATTAGCATGGATTTGATTTTGTGAGGCTGTGCTTTTTTAGGAGCCAAGATTTTTGTTTCTTTGTTTTTGTTTTTAATGTAGGCATACAATCAGGAGTGCACTAATTATTGAAGGGACTGTCATTTGTATCATTTATCCATTAAAATGAATTTACCCATGGAATTTTGACAAAAGCTAAGTGTCTACATATGCATGGATCTGACTGTGGATTCTCTAATCAATCTTGATTTATTTGTCTATAATTGCATAAATACAGCACCGTTTGAATTGCTGTATCTTATAAAGTTTTAATATTCCAACAGAGCAAATTCTTCCACCCAGTCGTTCCTCTTCAATATTTATTTTGCTATTTTTTCTCTTTAATTAATGTTCTTGGAATAATCCAATTTGATGTATGTGTTTGTATTCCAATGAATAAGTAGATCACATTTGATTTTTCTGCTATTAATGGACATTAATTTTTCCAGTTTTTTTCTCTTATTAACAATGTTTTTGTGATTATTTGTGTACTTATCACCTGAAGCACACGAACAAGGATTTCTCTAGGAATTGTATTCATGGGTCACATGCTTAACATTGTTAAATTCAAATGCTTAACATGCTAACTAATGCTAAACTCTTATGCAAGATGATCACACTAATTTGCATGCCAACAAGCAGTATATGGAAATTCTCATTGCCCCATTCTTAACTCACACACAGATAAACAAAGTTTAACAATTTTTAATCTGGTGTATGTGAAATTACATTTCATTGTGTTATAGTTTTAATTTGAATTAATGAGATTAGGCATTTTTTCTCACATTTTCATTTTATTAATACTTTTATTGTTTAAAAACCTTGCTTATGTATTTTCCTATTTTAATGTTTTTGTCCTTTTCTAACTCATTAACAGAAGTTAATGTTACAAACTTCAATTTTTTGCTGTATTCTTGCAGATACCATCATCCTGCATAAGGTTATTTTCACTTTACTGATGTTGATTCAGGAGGGGCAGATGCTCTTAATATCAATTTGACCATTTGATCTCAGACTCTGAGATTGAGAGTGAATTGTCTTTAAAGTTTAAAAATTTGGGGGATGGCCCCATGGCCTAGTGGTTAAGTTCAGCATGCTCTGCTTTGGTGGCCTGGGATCACTTCTCAGGTATGGACCTACACCACTCATTGGTGGCCATGCTGTGGTGGCAACCCACAAACAAAATAGAGGAAGATTGGCACAGATGTTAGCCCAGGGCAAATCTTCTTCAGCAAAAATAAGAAAATAACTTTACCTTTCATATTCATGTCCTTGACTACATGTATAGTGTGAGGTAGGAATACATTGTCTTTTTTATTATAAATCATCTTACTTTAGCAGCTACTAAAATATACTTTTTAAAATTATATTTCTTAAATATTTTTGTTGATTGTGGAAGTGCAATTAATTTGGGTATTTTTTCTTGTAACCATCAACTTTGTTAAAATACTTTAGTAATGCTAGTAATTCTTGGCATTCTCCACAATGCATTGTCAGATATATTATACATTCCATAGGACAACATTTTTCATATATGTTTAACAATATGAGATTTGTTAAGATTTTGGGGGTTTAAAATTGGCAAACTCTTTATCCTCAAGGGGAAATTGTAAACAATTATTTTCAATTATATGTGAACATTTCTTCAGATGGTAAATTAAAGACTGGAGCCTTTTTCTCCAAATTCTTTTCTTATCAATAATAATGATCCTATTATTTTTTTAGTTTGAAGATATTATTATTAATTAAAATGCAAGTATTATAGACTGTATGTTTGTGTTCCCCTAAAATTTGCATGTTGAAGCCTTAATCCTCAAAGTGATAGTATTTGACGATGGGGCGTTTAGGAGGTCCTTAGGTTTAGATGAGGTCATAAGAGTGAGGCTTTCATATTGCAATAAGTACGCTTATAAAAAGACACACCAAGAGCTTGCTTTTGCTTTCTCTCTCTGTTCTCTCTTTTTCTCTCCTGGCCAAATGAGGACTAGATGGCTAGAAGGTACACCTCTGCAAGCCAGGAAGAGAGCTTTCACCATAATGACCATGCTGGCACCCTGATCGTGGACTTCCCAGTCTCCAGACTGTGAGAAACAAATTTTTGTTGTTTGAATCACATGGTCCATGGTATTCTGTTATGGCAGCCCAAGCTCATTAAGACAGCAAACAATAAAAAGTATAAAGTAATTAACAGGAATCTAAATTAATCACGCAAAATCCCAACAAGAAGCAACCATTTTCAAAAATTGTTAAACAGCATTCCAGGTATTTCCTTCAAGTTTATCAGTAAATAAAGAGACAGGTAGAGGAAGATTTTATAAAATTGAACGTTAAAAAATAATTGTATTTAATTATAATAGAAGAGAAATACAATTTGTGTAGAGACAATGATTACTATTTGTACACATTAGTTTCTAAAATAATTTTAAAGTTAAGAGAACACATTATGAAAAAAAATCTTAGAGTTATAGGTTTCTTGCAAGGAGGGAGAAAGCAAAAAAACTTTTATATGGATAAAGAAGATCTCATGGAACATGGTTTATGTCTTGACATGAGTTATCTTCCTAAACTTGAATCTCAGTATTACATAGATGTACCCACCCAGAGAGAAGCAACACTGAACCAGAACACGACTCCTCTCAGAGGTGATAGACATGTTTCTATGAGAGCAGAGTGGGTGCTTTCTGTGAGCCTCCAAGAGGCAGAAGACAAGAATAATTCTAAGTTATGCATTTTTTATTTCAGATGCTCTGAAGAGGTCCCTCACTCAACTCTCCTGGGACAGAGTGAGTGTATGAAGAAAATAAGCCAAGAACATTATACTAAAGGGGTCACTCAAATGGAAAGACACATCTGGAACAGGAAGAAGCATTCCATAACAACTAATTTTTCCCCTTGGCCTATTGGACTTAACCATTATAACTATGATTCCTCAAAAAATACACTCTCCTTCCCATCTATAATCTTCTAGAAAAGATGAAAGAACCAATGGTATTAAATTAAAATTAACAAGACATTCAGAAACCCTTGAGGTCCCTTGGCCAAAGATACTTCTACTAGCCCTTATGATCATATAGTTCACTCCCTTGGGAACACATAATTTATACTCCGTATGGATTGGTAACTGGAACACTCATGCATTTAGAGATTTTCAAGGTTTCACCTCTGATACTAGACTCTGCCCTGCTGCATTCAGACATGGCAATACCCCAAGGGACTCCTGTACTATAAAACCAGTGCTATCACCACAGGTTAAAGTCATAATCCCACACCTTCTTAAGTAGGCTTTTTATTATCTCCACCCAGAATATTTTGTGTGTCAGAAGACTCATAATAGAAAATCACCTTTGAACCTCATAACTTCATTGGAAGAGACTTTGTTAGGTACTGTTAATAGAAAATACAGCAGTGATATTCCAAGAGTCAACCCTTGGGTTCATGTTTCACAACTAAAGAAGCAACTCAAAAATCCAAACAATTGGAAGGCAACTGTACTAGGGGACCACAAACTATGGGTTCTCAGTGATCCTCTAGAAGCGTCAGATCTTTGGAAGTAAGTAGCTGACCCAAGACCTTTGGAACAAGTCAATGATCTCTCACAGTAAAGAGCTTGCAGCCAAGATGTATAAGTACCCTTGTCTAATTCCTGTTATTTTTTTTATCTGATCACTTAAAATTATGCTTCTTATTTTCTGTAGACCACTTCTTTTCATCTACCCATATTTGCCCTTTTCCTCTTTTCTTCCCTCCTTATTGTCATCATTAGGTCAGGATATTCTCATTCTAATTCTATTCTTAGATTGTCCTAAATAATAGAAACTGCTCTCAATCTTACTGACTGCTGGATATGCAGCTATCACCAGATTCTCATGATAAAAATCTCTCAACAATTCTTGTTTTATCAAACAAAAACACAGGGAATTATAGCTGAGATCATTTCCACATGCACCAACGTAGATGAATGACCTTAAACAATGAAAACTGACATTTATAGTGTCTTTCCCTCCCAGAAAAACAAACAATTATTGCAGTCTATTGATTAGACCCCAGGTAATTCTAATTTAAATTCAGCAAACTCCATTGAGCAATGGACCAAATGCTTGCCAACTGGAAGAGACTAACAGAGATCCAAATATGTGACCCAGCCAATGTTAGGCCTTGGTTCCCACCTCATGTCTTGAACAACTTCTTTTTTCCAGGATTTTCATATACTGCTTCCTTTGTGACCAGGATGCCTGGTCATGTTTGCCTCAGACAAACACCTCATGCCTTTTAGGAATAAAATTCTGAGACTTATCTGTATAGAATGACCCTAATTCTACACATCATTATGGCTAGAAATTTTGACTCAGATGCAGTCTCTAAAGTGAGGCTACCCTTGATTGTTTGAGCATTCTACCTGGGAGAATTACTGACTGATTATTTACTTGAATAATCCTAGCAGTGTTCCCAATAGTGGAAGTCATAAAAATAGAAAAAGACTGTAAGAGAGTTATCACTAACTCTTGCAGAAGTTATTAATAATATCACCTCTGCCCTAGATAAAACCCAGATTATTCTTCACTCATTGCCATGAGTAGTAATGAATAATCTCATTACTCTAATTTGCTTGCTAGCTAGTCATGATGGTATCTGTGATGCTGCTCATATTTTTTGCTATATTTGGATCGATGGACCATACCATAATTCAGTTATGGTGAGACAAGCAGACAGGGAAATGACTGTCATGAAGGAAGAAGTTTTAATACTCTAGATCTCTAGAAACATGAGGAATGATACACCACACAGGAGGGCCACATGTAGAAGCACCAGAGTGGATGAGGAGGAAGAAGAAACAAAGGAAAAGCACAGGCCAGAGTTTTTATTATGCTCTCCATGGCAAGGAATGGACAAGGTAACATAAGCAGCCAAGCAGGCTTAGGATTTGAACAGTTTGTTGGGCTCTGGGCTACAGGGGTGATCCCTAGTTGTCTGATACTCCAGATAGACTGATTTGCATTAAAAGGCATAATCTCAGGCAAGTTGTTTACTATCTGTAGGAATTAACTAACCCTAGGAGTGGCAGTCTACAAGGTCCCAAGATGTTAAAGCATCATAAAATATAGAAAATTAAAAAAAAAGAACATGATTAATACAGCAAGGTAGAACAAGTTATAAATTGCCTTAAGGATGGTTCTCTAAGGTTGATCTTAATGGCTTATAATGGCTCTTGGTGTGAGTTGGGCAATTGGGATTCCTGGTTCTGAAACATTTTACGGAACTATACTGATTATCCTTGTTTTTGTCATAGTGATCATGATGTTAATCCATTGGATTCTCTCCAGAGCCTTGACTGTATTTTTACAGCTGCTTTCTCATCAGAGGGTTGACATTACTATTAAACTACAACAAGTTTAAGAAGATCTCATGATATGATTGAAAATGGAGATAGTTGAACAATTCCCAAGTAATGAAGATCTGAATCTCTAGCCTTCTATGAATTGGTCGGTCTCTCACAAGCAAGATAATGACCAAAGAGGGAAGAAATGGCCAAATCATATATGAAGACAAAACTCTGACTCACAACCTCTGCAGCAACCAGCCCAGGAAATCAAACCACAACCTCTGCATGAATCCACCCAGAATGGTCATGAATTTGTCAATAACTACCAACTTTTTTATTTTTGCCCTTGCTGTCAACTCAGGACCAACCAGATAAAGTCAACTATCTCCCTAAACCAACCACATAAGATATCTCACCTTTACTTAGCCCACCTCAGCTTCCCCATACCAACAGCCTTCTGAAGCCTTCCCTTTTTTAACTATAAACCTTCCCACTCTCCTGCCAGAATTTGAGTCTCTGCAAAATAAAAGTGACAGTAGCTGACTCTCTTATTATAACTAAATCTGAATAAATACCTTCACTTTGTTCTCATTTGGGTGGTATTTGTTTATTTCCACAATCTACAAAAAATCTGCCTCTATGATAATATTTAATGATCCAGTATTGAATGATTTTCTCTAAAATCGGGAGCAAGGCAAGAATGTTCATCTCATCAGTTATCTTCACATATTACTGTGGGCCTAAACCATTACAAAAAGACAAGAAAAATAAAGAGCACAATGATTAAATAGGAAAAATAAAATTGTATTTATTTGTAAATGACATGATTGCTTATGCACAAAAACTAAAAAATCTATTTGAAAAGCTACCAGAATTAATAAATACATGTATTGAGTTTGCTACAAACAAGGTTAGTATATAAAAGTATAATGTTTTTCTACAAACTGGCAATGAACAATTATAATATAATAAAAATTCCATTCACAATAGAACAACCACAAACACATCATACCTAGGAATAAATGTCACAAAATATATGCAAGATCTTTACCTTGAAAATTACAACAGTTACTGAGGAAACTTAAGAAATGTTAAGTAAATGTAGAGCTCTACATATTTATATTGAAATAGTATTAATATTAAGATGCCCATTCTCCTTAAATTGATCTACAAATTCATTTCAAACTCAATAAAAATCACAGCACATTTTAATATAACATAAAAAAAACAATTTGGTGCTAAAATATATATGAATATTTATGGGGAAATACAAGGGAATGTGAATAACTAAAACAATCTTGGAAAAGAATAAAGTCAAAGGACTCACATTAAATGATTTCAAGACATTATTAAGCTGCATTATTCAAGAGACAATTGTATTGGCATAATGATTAGCAAGAAAATCAATGGAGCATCCATAAATACACTCACATATATATGATGAATAGATTTTCTACAAAGTCAAAGGGAAATTCAAAAGAAAATAAATACCTTGACAACAAAGCTGGAACAACTAGATGCATTTATGGAAATAAAATGAAATTCCATTCTTACCTCTCACCATATACAAATTTAAGATGGATCCAATTTGCGATGGTAAACTTAGACATAAAACTAACACTATAAAGCATATAGGAGAATAATCTGTGTCTTTGGGTAGGCAAAGTTTTCTTAAAGAAAACAAACAAAAACATAGCTATAAAGGAAAAAATACATAAATTGGGCTTCTTCAGAATAAAATTTTCTGCTTATCAAAAGATAGAATTGAGAAAATTTAAGTGGCAGTCACCAGATGAGAGAAACTATTTGCAACAAATATATTCAAAAATGATTTATACTAAGAACATATTAATAACTCATACTACTCATTAATGAAACATCTAACAACCTCCCCTCAAATTGGAAGAGTGTTGAATATTTCACAAAAAAGATATACAATGCACACATGAAGAAGTACTAAACATCACTATTCATTAGGAAAAACGCAAATATAAAGTATAACATACCATTGCACATACACTAGAATTCTTTAAAAAAAAAAGTTAAAAAGTTTGACAGCAGCAAATGTGTGCATATGCAGCAACCCGAAGTCTTTTGTATTTTCTGAGTATAATATGGGACAAACATTCTGCAAAACAGTTTATTAATTTCTTGCAAAGTTTAAAATATTTTTCCCTTTGACCTAGGAAATCCTTTCTTAGTTATGTATTCAGGAAAATAACAACATATGCCCAGATAAAGACTTTTGTTCAAAACTGATTACAGCAGATTCATTCTTAATATTATAAAACTTGAAACAACTCAAACATCCCTCAACAGAAGACTGGATAAATAAATTATATATATTCATGTAATGGAACACTACTCAGAATTAACAAGAGCAACAACGTATCAACTAGTGATATGTGTAACAAAATGTTTGGGTCTCTATAAAATTTATGTTGAACAAAAGAAGTCAGAGACCAAAAAAAATCATGTATTATACAGTTTTATTTATATGACATTCTAGAACAGATAAAACTGATCCATGGTTATGGAAATAAGAATGGCACATCTATAAGATGTGAGAGTGGGATTTAAATGGAAAAGGCCAAGGAAACTTTTTGAGGTGACAGAAATATTCTGTAGCTTGAATGGGTGTTGATTATATGAATGTTTTTATTTGTCCAAACTTACTGGATTATAAACTTCAGAACTGTGCATTTCACAGATTTGAAAAATTTGCCTCAATTAAAATAATGCATTGTTTTCTAATCCTCAATAATTCTATCCCATGCAGCAGATATTGGGTGTATTAGATGGAGGTGGAGGGAGTCTCAATATATAGCACCCTCTTCCACATCCAATTAAAAATTAAAGAATATGGCAGGCTGGTAAGCAGCTAACATATTTATTCTGATTAAGGTGATGTGGGTAAGTTTTTTATATACAATCATACTTCATTTTATTGCACTTTTCTTTCTTGTGCTTCACAGATATTGCAGTTTTAAGAAATTGAAGGTGTGTGGCAACCTTGCATCAATCAAGACTAATGGTACCATTTTCCCAACAGCATTTGCTCACTTTGTGTCCCTGTGTCACATTTTGGCAATTCTCCCAATATTTCGAACATTTTCATTACTATTATTTTTGTTATGGTGATCTGTGATCCGTGATTTTTGATGTTACTATTGTAATTGTTTTGGGGCACCACAAAGCACACCCATGTAAGACGGTGAACTTAATCAATAAATGTTGTGTGTCTACTGACTGATCGACCCACTGACCAGTCCCGCATCTCTCTCCTTCCCCTCAGGCCTCTCTATTCCCTGTGACACCAAAACACTGAAACTAGGCCAATTAATAACCCTACAATGGCCTCTAAGTGTCCAAGTGAAAGGAAGCATTATCCATTTCTCACTTTAAATCAAAATCTAGAAATGATTAAGCTTAATGAGGAAGGCATGTAAAAAGCCAAGAAAGGCTGAAAGCTAGGCCTCTTGTGCCAAACAGTTAGCCAAGTTGTGAATGCAAAGAAAAAGTTCTTGGCGGAAATTAAAAGTGCTACTCCAGTGAACACATGAATGGTAAGAAAGCTAAACAGCCTTATTGCCAATATGGAGAAATTTTAGTGGTCTGGATAGAAGATCAAACCAGCCATAACATTCCCTTAGCCAAAACCTAATCTAGACCAAGGCCCTCTTTTCAATTCCATGAAGGTTGAGAGAGGTGAGGAACCTGCAGAATTTTGAAGCTAGCAGAGTTTGCTTCATGAAATTTGAGGAAAGAAGTCACCTCAATAATATATGTGCAAGGTGAAGCACATATATGTAGAAGCTGCAGCAAGTTATCCAGAAGATCTAGCAAAGATAATTAATGAGGGTGGCTATGCTAAACAACAGATTTTCAATGTAGACAAAACAGCCTTATATTGGAAGAAGATGCCATCTAGGACTTTCATAGCTAGAGAGAAGTCAATGCCTCGCTTCAAAGCTTCAAAGGACAGGCTGACTCTCATTAGGGACTATTGCAGCTGGTGACTTTAAGTTGGATCCAGTGTTCATTACCACTCCAAAAATCCTAGGGCCCTTAAGAATTGTGCTAATTCTACTCTGCCTGTGCTCTATAAATGGAACAACAAAACCTGGTTGCCAGCATATCCATTTACAACATGGTGTACTAAATATTTTTAGCCCAATGTTGCCACCTACCACTCAGAAGAAAAAAAAAATAAAAATATTCCTTTCAAAATATCACTGCTCATTGACAACGCACCTGGTCACCCAAGAGTTCTGATAGAGATGTACAAAAAGATTAATGTTGTTTTTATTATTCTTAACACTACATCCATTCTGCAGACTGTGGATCAAGGAATAATTTCAATTTTCAAGTCTTATTATTTAAGAAATACATTTTGTAAGGCTGTAAATGCTATAAATAGTGATCCCTCTGATGGATCTGGTCAAAGTCAATTGATAACCTTCTAGAAAGGATTCACCATTCTAGATGTCATTAAGAGCATTCATCATTCATGAGAAGAGGTCAAAATATCAACATTGACAAGACTTTGGAAGAGGTTGATTCCAATCCTCTATGAGGGATTTAGGGCTTCAGTGGAGGAAGTAACTGCAGGTTTGGTAGAAATAGCAAGAGAACTAAAAGTAGCAGTAAAGCCTGAAGATGTGAATGAATTGCTGCAATCTCAGGATAAAACTTGAATGCATAAGGAGTTCTTTTTATGGATGAGCAAAGGAAGTGGTTCTTTTAGATGGAATCTAATCCTGGTGAACATGCTGTGAAGATTGCTGAAATCACAACAAAGGATTTAGAATATTACATAAGTTTCATGATAAAGCAGTGGCAGGGTTTGAGAACATTGCCTCCAATTTTGAAAGAAGTTCGGCTGTAGGTAAAATGCTATCAAACAGCATCGCATGCCACAGAAAAATAGTTCATGAAAGAAAGAGTCAATCAATGTGGGAAACTTCATTGTTGACTTGTTTTTAAAAATTTCCACAGCCATCCCAACCGTTGGTAATCACCACCCTGATGTCAGCAGCCATCAAAATGGAGGCAGGACCCTCCACTAGCAAAAAGATTACTACTTGCTGAAGGCTCAGATGAAGGTTAGCGTTTTTCAGCAATAAAGTATTTTTAAATTAAAATACATACATTGTTTTTTGGACATGATGCTATTGCACATGTAATAAACTACCATACAGTGTAAACATAACTTTTATATGCACTGGGTAACCAAAAAAAAAAATGTGTGATTCACTTTATTGTGATATTCACTTTATTTTAGTGGTCTGGGAACAAATCCACCGTATCTCCAAGGTGTGCCTGTATTGACAGCAACCGGACTTTCTAATTCTGAATCCCAGGGTTAGGCAGGAAACTTTTATTGAAGAAGCAGAATAAAATGTGCTAATTTGTTCCTAATCAGAAGAAAGAGCAGAGGCTTATGTTTTTCACAGATATTTTAACCTTAGGCAGGATTCATGAGAATAATTTTTATAACATTCTCTTCTTTATCAACAAATTGTTGTTGGGTACAGCATATCCATATTTTAAATGTTTATTAAAATTGCCTTTATGTTCTAACCTCAACAATAACTACATAGATTTAATTATCTTAGTCATTTGTAACAACTTCTGAGGAAATACTTTTTAATATTTTATATTTTCATTAGCATAATTTTGTTTTAATAGTCTGTTCAAAAAGGACTCCTGGGTGCCTCCTCCCCTAACTTCTTGAATGTTTGAAGATGCCTGTCTCTTATCTTCAGGTGATTAGGGCAATTTGACTTTGGGAAAAACTCTTAAGTTTTGTTTTTCCACAAATAGCTAGACAGTGTCCCACTATGGAAAAACTAAGCGCAAGACCATTTTGTCAGATTTTTCAGTTTTTTCTGTTATTTGTTTTTCATATTCTTAAAAGTTAGTAATTTTGTCTAACAATGTCTTGATATTTTTATTATTCTCTATCAAACGCTTCTAGATTCAATAATTTTTTTCATTGTTTCAAGGAATTTTTCTTCCACTAGTTTTTGAATATTATTAGCTTTATTGCTTACATTATTTTACTATGTCTCTATGTTCATAAATATATTTGCATTTTGCATTCTAATAAACAGTCTTCTCTATAAAAATTTTACTTTCTCTTTCAGTTCTTTTTTTAGGTCATTGTCAACTTAATTTTTTACTTATATTGTTTTGTTATAGTCTCTTTGAACCATTATAAGTCCAGCGTTCCACATATTGATAATGGATCCAAGAATCACTGATATGTGTACTTCAAATTCATTTGCATAGAATGCTTCTTGAAATTTCTGCTGCATTATGAATATTATGTCAGAATTCTGGGAGCAGAAGTCAGCAAAAGACCAATTCGTGATTATGGCCATGGGAAAGAATAAATAAATCCCTGCCATGTAAGAGAGAGCATTTCTTTTATTTAGTTTGTTCTGAATGCAGCACACATCAGAATATATACACTAGAAGAAATGTTTACCTCTTTAGTGATATATATTTGGATGTCTATAGAGCAATATGTCTTCATATTTATAGTGATATTTTCCTTTCTCAATGGAATAAAATGAGCAGACTGTTAATAAGAGTTAAGTGTAAGTATTATTTTAGAGGTAATAAATATTTAAATAACTAAGGAACATAATTTTAATAAATAATAGAATCATCTGAATAATATAGCTAAATTGCCCTGAGCTGAGTTGCACTTGATAACTTTTAAGTAATTTTTAAATGAAATCTAATAACAGATTATTTATCTCATGATTGTGAGTGACCCAAGTAAACACATTGAATGTTCAAATTAGTCACTGAGAAAATATCAGGTCTCTTTTATTTCTTCCTAGAAAAGAATGCCTATCATAATGCACTATCCTATTACTTTCAGTAGTTTTTGGAATATTTTCGTGTTTAAATAATCATTTTGTGTGAAAAGATTAAGTTTGAGAAGGCTAGCATTTGGGGAAGACAAATGTTTTTTTGATAATAAGAATATTTTAAAATTACATGCATGATTTAAAATTCTGCATGATGTTTCCAGACTTTTATCTTTAGCATGCATATGACATAATTCAGAATTATTGCTCCTGCTGATATATTAGTGTCACAGTCATTTTACTATGTTAATTTTCTTTAATTTTGGTTTAGGCATCAGCCAATTTTCATAGTATTGTTAATTTTAAAGAGAAGTCCATGTGTGTATGCATACATAGTGGACATGTATTTGGTATTTCTCAAAGAAGAAAAGTCAAGAAGCAGCACCACCTTTGAGCCTCAAACTTGCAAATTTGCTGGATACACTTACAGCCCTTTGGGTTGACTTCTTTGTGCCTGCTTTGCAATGTGTCTACTATGCTTGGTGACACACAACCAGAATTTGCATGGCGTTAAAGTGATCTAGTACTAAATTTGTTTTCTATTTGACCCTGAACCATGCATGTAAAGATAGCCAGAGACTTTGGACTATCTTACAATGATATCTAGAAATAAGAAGATTAGCCTTTTCCATCTTGGGTACCTAGTGAAAGAGATTTTGTTCTTTCTTATCCTAAATTCTTCTTCTCTGTGTAAAGACTGACCCAGATTTTATTCAAGTCTCTTTCCCTTCACAAGTCTAGATATTCTTCTAGGTATACCAACGTCTAAGAACTTTATTTCTTAATCAATTGTTACTATCTTTTCTCTGTTACCATCTTTTTTTTGACAATTTTCCATCTTGTTTGTATCTGCTTTTGTGAGCAAATTACCTACGCTTTTGCTCTTCTTTTTTTTCCTTTTCAAATTCAATAATACAAAAGAGAGTCATGAATTGCAAAAACTGGTTACTCAAAGACCCTAGTCATTCTGTCAAAACCTAGATTAGATGATCACTTAGAATACTTAATGTTTTATTAATATCAATGAATGCATTCATTTGGAAAAAAGATTTTGACTCGATTTCTAAATCACTGACCTTAAGTGAAGAATTTAAAAATAAAAGCCTTCAGAACTATTATCATTTAGGACACTCTTTGCTTTAAACAATCTTTTAAAGTTATCCTTAATGTTTAATCCATCACACTCTGACCTTCTCCATAAGAAAAGAAAATGTAAATCTCCTAGACAGCAGAGAACAAACTGTCAGAAAAATGAAACTGTATTTTCTAATAGCTGTGGTTCTACAATGCAGCTCTAAACCAAACTGTCACTTCAGTTGCTTCATGTTCTTCATACAAAATATTTACCTTCTAGCTTTGAACATGAGAAAAAAAAATATTCTAAGTCCATCAATTTCTGCACCTTGGAAATTCACGTATTAGGGTCGTAAACAGAAACTGATGGTACAATTAGATAAGTATAATACAGGGAGAGTTTGGAAACTCCTTACAAAATTGTTGAAGGGGTGAGAAGAACACAGGGGAGAGGCAGTAATCATTAGCTAGTGAGCATGGAGATTTTTATCACCCTTTGACTTAAAGTGCACTCCCAGAGAAAGTTGATTGAACTCAACAGGAGAGTTGAGCCATCTCGAGAGGAGCAATAATCTATGCTTTAGGGACAAAGCCAGTCACTGGGTTGGAAGCCAGAGTTTTAAATACCTGATCTTGCTCTCTGCCTTCCCTCACATCAGAATCATTGGCTTTACCCCACTGAATTCACCCAGCCAATGGGGGAAAAGGGAGCCCCTTTTTGATGGAGTCCATGCCAAGCAGCTTCCAGAGCAGAGAGTGCAGCAGTGAAGTGAGGACTAGAACTGGAGGAGCAAGCAAAAGGTGTCCAGAAAGAAGCATATTGGTGCTGTTCATTTGATCCCATTTATTTTAGTGTGCCAGAATATTTCAGGCTTTTTTCTTTTATGTATTCAATTGATTATTATTTATTGAGAGATGATCATGTATGTATTATTTATTTCAATGACCTCATTTTTAGGTTTTCTGTTTTATTTTTCTATGGACGCAATGATTTCTTGCATTTTTCTGAGGATATTAATTATACTGATTTGGAAGGCCTTTACTTATTTCTCTTTACTGTCTTTCCTCTGCTCTTGTATTGATCCTCCATTTGTTTATTTTATTTTAATTTAAATTTTGCCCTCTGTACTTATAATGTTGGCATTTCTCATTTCTCTAAATGATTGTTGAGCTTTGTGTTTTTTTTTGACATCGCATTCACGTTTTGAAAAGTGAGTTCTTTCTAGACTCCTTGTTTTTACTGAGCAACCTGCTTGGTGGAGGAGAGAGTTTCATGCCACTGTAGCCCACACTTTGCCATGTTTGCAATCAGAGCATTTTTTTGTCAGGGAGGGAGAACATGCCCATTAGGCAACATGTGCCCACATATTGCCAATTGATCACTAACCCAAGTCCCCACACTCAGTACACCCACATAAGATATGACTCTCTCTTGCTTTCTTAAATGAGTCAAAAATCAATAGCCATGAGAAAAAATTAACTTGACCACATTGAATTTAAAGTCTTCCTGACTAGTAAAGATATCATAAACAGATTTCAAAGATAGTTGACAAACTAAGAGAAAATGTTTAAAATATATACACAAAAGATTATAGTAGAACACCTACAAATCATTTAGGAAAATAAAAAATATTTGAATAGAAAACTGATAAAAACATATGAATAGGCATTTACTGGAAGAATTAAAGCAGTAGACTCAAAGACCTTTAAATTCAGTAATAATCAAGTAAAGCAAATTAAACTTATGAGATAGAATATTTTATTTTGACATGCAAAAGAATGAATCAGACACATTTGTGAAGCTTAAATAATAATTGTGAAACCAATCTCTGTAAAATAAACTAGACCATGAATTATAATATTGTCAGCACCCCAGAATCTTCCATGTGTCCTTTCCTGAAAGAAGCACATATTATCTTATCTTTCAGTATAATTTTATTGCTGTACTTCAAAAAGATACACAACATATGCGTTTCTAAACAATATACCTTAGTTTTGCCAGCTTTGACAATTTATATGAAATTATTTTCTTTGTATTCTTTTGTAGCACACTTCTTTTATTCAACATTTATTTATGAGAGACATCCCTAAAGCTGTACTTTATTTTCACTTCTCTATGGTATCTCATGATTTATATAGATGATAACTTCTATTCTATTTCTTATACACATTTATTGTCTGCAATTTGGGGTGCTTAGGAGCAAAGGTGATAGAAAAATACTTGGACATGTGATCTGAAAAGCATATGCATAAGTTTATTTAAGGCATATAACTATCCAAGGAATTTTAGAGGCAAAGACATGTTAATATTTATTTAATTAGAGACTGACAAATTGTTTTTTCCAAATCAGTTGTATCAATTAACATTTCTTCCTGTGGTATATGAGATTTCAGGAAATCATGTATTTAATCCATTAGATTAGCAAAAATTTGAAAGTTTAATAATATCAAATTGCCATCTATAATGTAAAACCACTTTAGATGATAATTTTGCCATCTGGTAAATTTTACAACAGGCATACCTTATAAACGCAACTTCCTTTCTCATCTGTCTTAGGGAAATACTAACATGTGTACCCATAAAATGTTGTACAAGGATGTCTATGGCAGCTTTTTTAGTAATACTCAAATACTTATAAATATCTTAATATATTAAATACCCATCAATAGAGAAATGGCTAAATATACTATGGCATATGGAAGGGTTACCAGGATGATATAGATTAACATGTACTGAATCAATAAGTATATTAAATTAAAAAATAAAAATATATTTTGTGGTTTAAAAAACAAAGTACTGGATTATCAGATCAGACTTACTTGTATTAGAGATCTTATGCTAACTTAGGATAAATTTATTACAAGTCAAAGGTGAACTGGGATGAGGTCAGGTCTACTGTGATGCTCCGTAGGCCACTTCTGCCCACAACAGGTGTGCTTTAGCCAAGGATAACAGATAGTTCTCAGAAAAGAGTGCAGTCCCCTTCTCATACAGAGGGGGCATTTAGAGCACGAAATATATTTTTGTCTTCAGACGGCTCATGAAATTATACCCCATAAGTCAAAGGATTTTAGGTTTTTTTTACCATAAACAATCATATAAATAAATGTACATTCTGCTAAAAACATTCCCTAGGTAAGGAATTTCCTCATAGAAATCATCAGGTTTTTTTGCCGGGAGGTCTGTAAATACCAAATTCACATGGAAATCTGCCTTCTTTCTTTGTCTCCAGCATGTTCCCTCTTAAAGGGACTGAATGAATTGCAGAGCTCTTGTTTATCCATTTAATTTCTAGATGTTTCATAAGCAAAACATGTCATAGTGTGTTTTTCCATAAATTTATGTGATTGGTTTGGAAAATGTCTGGAAGTATGCAAACCATAGTGATAACGGTGACTGGGGATGAACTAACATACAATAGCATTATTTGTAATTCTTTGGTTTCTTTGTTCAAGAATAATGCACTCCTGTACTACTTCTATAATTAAAATGTATTTACTATAATGTCCACATGTGATAATTATATAGTGTGACATTGCCCTTGCTTTGTCTTTGTCTTTCATGACCTTGATAATTTTGAAGAGTACTAGCAAGTTATTTTGTAGATTATTCTGAAATTTGAACATTTCTGATATTTCCTCATTGTTAATTCAGATAATGTATTTGACAAAACCAGAATTCTGAGCTTGCCTTTCTCGATGCATCGTATCTGGAGGCACGTGATGTCACCATGTCCCATTTCTGCTGATGTTAATTCTCTGATCATTTGGTTAAGGTGTTGTCCATCAGACTTCTCCACTTTAAAGTTACTATCTTTAAAGTATGTATTTTATTGGGAAATACTTGGAAGACTATGTAAAATCCTATTTCTCATGATAATTTCACCCAATAATTTTAGCATTCTTGCATGAAACAATTATATAGTATTTGCCAAGTACTGAGTTTTTATTTCCATTATGTCCTCTACATTTGTTAATTAGAATTCTACTGTAGGGAAGACCTTTCCCTTCTCCCCCTTCCATTTATTTATTCAATTATTGATTTATGTCCATATGGACTTGTGTGTATTTGGTTTACTTAATCTTAATCCATTACCATCATTTTTTTTTCTTGCTCAAATTATATCAGTTTTGGCCACTGAGTGCCACTTCAAGTTAGCTCCAATGTTCTTTGGCATGTCTTTATTATTTCTTGAGACTTTCATATTTCTTACATAAAAAGTTGAAACAGACTCATCTTGCTCTTTCTCTGCTCCAGGCCTGGAATCAGGCATTGGCTCCTTTAATAGGGGTAAACACTTAAGTCTTAAACAAGACTAAGAAATATATATAGATACAAACATGTTTGTGTATGTCTATTTTTATATCTATATATCCATTTTTATCTTTTCTATGTATGATAGAAAAAAAGACATAAATACAAATTGATATATCTGATTCCAATCCAACATCATGTTTACTCATTTGCCCTCATTCTTATTGTAGCTTCTCTAAAACTGAGACATTTAGCTTTTGTTATACTCAATATATTTATGTATTTGCTTTTTTATTTTCTATGGCACTTTCCACTTTCTAGCCGACTGGCTAAGCATCTATAATAATGAATGACATATATTTAGTACTCAAAGAGTATATGTTAAATAAATAAATAAAAATGTATAAATAAATAAAGGAATGAATATTATGAAATGTGCTTCACAGGTAACATAATTCCAAAGGAGAAATCCTTTATGTGATAAGGTCACTTGGCTGATCTTTCTGCTTTACTATTTCCTTCAAATCCATTGTTAAGGCATTATTGTTTGGAATTTTGCTTTAGTTATGAATAAACAAAAAATATGGATCATATCATAGCTCTTTAACTGCTTTCATTTCTTGAGACATGTGAATGAATTTGAGATCTTTGCCTGCCATGCATTTTATCTTTACTGCTTTTTTGTTATGTGGGTAAGAACTTCTAGGAATGGGGAACAAGAGAGATATTAATTATGTTAGAGATTATCAAAGGATGATTACAATATGAATTCCTTTAAGATGTAACTACTCAAAGAAATCCTTCTTCATCGTAATATAGTGTTTTTTAAAATAGAGTGCTTCATTTTTGTTCCATAGAAAATATTTTGTTATGGCACTCAGAATATTATGGGATAGAACCACACAGGATATTTTAATAATACTACTTGTGGAAAAAGTATTGAGGAGGTTTTAGAACCAAAGAATATTTGTTTAATAGTGTCAGAATTCATTTTAACACTATGAAAAGAGTATGTGTTTGTTCAATTTTCACTCACTGCACAAAGCATTAGATAAAAGAAGATTTTCAGTAATAGCATTTCATTTTGAGTCTTACCAATCCTTTTAGTTTTGGTATAACAAAAAGGCTATTAGCTTTTACTCTGTTGTGTTGAATTTTGATGATTTTTGACAGTCTTCACTGAGACACTCAAAGAAATGAGACTTGCCAGTCGAATAACATAAGATTTCATTAAATTTACCAGCAACAAAAAAAGCTGTTTCTGTCTCTTAACTTTGTGATGTGTTGTCTTTTTCTAATCCTCTTCCCAGAACTTATATAAAAGGCAGTAAAAAATTTTATTTTGGGGTGTTCAAAAGTTTCTCCATAATCAAGATGATAGTCAAGTCTTAACTTTAGAATTATTGCATTTATAAACATGGAAATAAACACAAAATTATTCAAGAAATCAATCAAAGTTTTGTCTTAGTATATAGTAATAGTAACAAAAATATTGTGCATGATATTTTATAACATTTATACAAAAGACACAATATCCTATTTAAATTTTGTCAGAAAAGTGAGACAAATAATATTATCATTTTTATAGGTAAAATTGGCCTGTGAAAAGGTAAATATCTTTCTCCAAATTATGTGCTAGTGAATAGCTGAGATATTAACAATTCCAAATATTGTAAAACTTCTGTTTTCAAATGATGGCTTCCTTTTTCTTTATATTGTATTGGTTATGGAGGAAGGTGTGTTTTATTATCCTTCATAACTTGAACTGGTTATCTACACAGTGTCACTGAAAAAATCTTAAATTAAGCACATGAAGGGAATGTGAAAGGATTCTTATTTCCTCAACTTTAGAGGGCATGTTTTGAAAAAATGAGTTTCCATGAAATAGCTTGTTATGATCTTGCTTTCCAGCATTCCTGGGTATAGAAATGTATACTTAAAATCACTGAAGAAGAAAATTTCCCTTGTTTTCCTTATCTGCAAATCAGTGTTATATTAGGTTATGAAAATATAGTTCAAAATATGAAGACTAAAGGTATTAATAGAAAAAAAAGAAACTGGAGAACATGTAATACTTACATTAACCAAACATGTAAACTATTTTATTGTGAAAACTAATTTAAACTATTAAAGGATGTGAAATACAAAATGTACAGATATGTTTTCAATAATAGGAATTCCAAGAAGCTCTCATACAACTCATAATTTTTTCATATGGCTATAATTGGAGGTTTGCTGTTTTTACTATTCCCATTTTATAGATGAAGAACACAGGGCTCATATTAGAGTCATTTAACCATATCATAGAGGCAATTCTCAGAGATTTTATTTCCACTTTTTTTGTCATGAAGAATGAGAAGCAGACTCAGCATCAAGTTTGTGCTAAGCAAATACTGTAATAAGAAACAAAGCAAATGCTGACTAGGGACTATAAGAATATTTTTGTTTTTAGGCTAATAACAAAGTAAGATATAATATGTGAGCCAATAAAAGTGGATAATTATACAACTGAGAGGACCTAGGATATAAACAAGCCAATGAAAAATAAGACCCATTCCTTATGTAAACCTAGAGGGAGATAAATTCATTCAATCTGTAGATATTTATTTTGTTACCAAATTAGAAATAAACATCTTCTCTGAAAAAGGCCACATTATATTTAATTTTTATTACATTATCTAAAAAATAACAGTATACTAAGGCAGAGACCAACTAAAAGTGTCTCACCATTATTTATTTTCATATAAAGTAAATGTCAAGTATACTGAGATATTAGTTACACTATATTTTGCTGATTACTGCCTTAAAGTTGGATTATTTTATTGTTGCAGAGCTTCTTGTTAATGAGAAAGTTAAAGAAGATAAACTGGAGAGACTCAACAGCAGACTCTGGTATCAGTGTTTGTATCTATTCTTTTCTTTAACATATACCTGGATCTCCTCAAAACACCAGGCAGAGTAGTTAGGAGAGGTAATAGAAAAACCCAGGGTAACATCATCGACAAAACCAGGTGACAAGTAACAACATAAAAATACAGGACTAATTAGCCAAATCCTTAGCAGCATAGGGCAACACTGGTCAGGGTTAACGGCAAAGACAAAGAGAAAGAGAAGTGTTGAAAGGTCCTGCAATCAGCAGAGTACATCCAGAAAACACCAACAATTACTCACCCCCAAGAGAAGTACATCTACCCTTAAGAAAAACACTGGGAACTAAATCAAAATTAATCAGAGAATCAGATGGAGAAAGAGAAAGGAAATAATCTGGTGGAAGGTCAGAAGAGGAGAGGCAAGGAAGAAAATTTTCACAAAATTATTTTCAGAGATAAAGACTTAATTAGAAGGAACATAAAGTTGAATAGAAATGGAGCGACAAGGTAAGAGATGTGGAGGAGAAAAATGAGTGAAAGTGTGAACCAAAAATGGAGAGATGAAAAACATTTGAGAAGAACATTCTAAATATAGACGTCAGCAAAGGAGAGCAACACATATGTAATGGTTTCTTCTTCCTAAAGAAGAAAATTGAAGTAGAGAGATAATATAAATTATTTGAGCATGCAGGTAAAAGGTTAAGAAATTTATATTAGCAACAGACTTCATGACAATAACATTTTATATAAGATAATGAACAATTGTTTTAATAGTTTAAAAAAAGAACACTGTAGGCAAATGCTATTTTATTCATTCAAACTATGTCTCATGTCTAAGAAACACAGAACATCATGGACATTCAGGAACTTTGGAAACACAGTTCTTATGATCACTTGCTGAGAAATCTCCCGGTTATTGACAATGGACATGAAGTTAGACAAACACAGAGTGAAGCTTGTGGGTAAGTATTAGGTATGTTAAATTTAGAATTAAGATGAAGTAATGGCGATAAAAGTAACAAAACATTATGCTACTATTAAATGTGCTAAAAAGGTAGAAATAATAAAACAACAAATTGAAGGAAAAGGAAAGATAAGTGAAAGAAGAGTAGGAATGAATGTCTCAGGAGTGTCTAACTGCCATTAAAAGGATGGTGAATAAAGTAACAGCTAGGCAGAAAGAGAGGAGGGAGAAAAGAGGTTACTAGAGAACATTATCAATGCTCACTGAAGACGTCAATAGAGAGTATTAAAATACACTGGCGGGTGAGTGTATTTTATTAAGAGGTTTTATAAAATAATCACAAGAATAAACATATAAACATTTATAAACACCAAACAAACCTTACCATAAAAGGGTAAATACAGGGTAAGATTTTACATATATAGTTTACACAGTAAAAAATAATATGACAGAACTGAAAACCAGCATATTAACATATCAGAGATATAGATGAGCTTAACTCGTCATTAAGTAAATCCTTTTCAAATTGGCTAATGGAGCAGAATCTAGTCCACTCTGTGTGTGAGACAAACCTAAACAAAGCAATTCAAAAAGGTTTAAAACAAAAGGAAGATCAAATATTGCTCTTGTCTGATAGCAAGATTGGGAAGCAGGTGTCACAATTTCGTTAGAGACATGATGGAATTTGGGAAAGATACAGGTAACAAAGTAAGGAAGAGAAACTTATTACACTAAAGGCTCCAGTCTACATTAAAGATATAATAGATATTAATAAAATGTACCAAATTACAACTTTCAGAAAGCAGATATGACAGGAGGTGAAAGAAGAAATAGACATATATTAAAACTGAAGGATTTTAACATAGCTTTTCCAGTGGAAACTCTTTGAAGAATGTAAATAAGCCTCGCTTTCAATTTAAAAAAATACTGTGGTTACTGACAAAGACATTCTCCTTGATCAAACTTCTTGACCCTTTTCTCGATTAGGCCTTGACTTTGCCTCTTCCTTGCTGGACCTGCATAGCCCAGTTTTAGCAAGAATCCTACTAAGCCAGTTTTGAGAGAATGCCCCCACCCTTGACATCTGATTACCTTTGGTATCTAATCCCCCTGGCCTACCTTTAGCAAGAATTCTGTTAAGTTGGTTTAGCAAGAATTTCCCTACTCTTGATGTCTCCTCTTAATAATTTTCCATCCACTGAACACCTCCTCCACTCTGTTCTTTGGCTATAAATTCCCACTTTTTTTGTTGTACCTGGAGTTGGCTCATTTCTACACTGAAGTCTCTTTTACCCTGTTGCAATAGTTTCTGAAAAAAATCTATCTTTACCACTTTAACTACCGTCTGCCTCTGGTTCTCTCTGACATTATTCTTTGAAGAATCAATTTTAGGGAAAAAGAATGGATACAAGAGCCTATTGTCCCAATCTAGAATGGAGATGATGATGATGATGATGATGATGCCTTTAACAGTGATAGTGGCAGTGGTGATAGAAAGAAGTGAATGCATTTGGGATCTACTTTGGAGAAAGGAGTAACAGAACTATTAGTTATTTGCATGAGAGAAATAAAAGATGGTGATTAAACAATATTATCTGAGTCTGAAGCTTAGAGAACAGTCAGAGGTAGAAATAAAATTGTGAGCGGGATCAACGTATATAAGGTATTTAAAGTAATGATTTTTTTGGTTAAATCACCCAAGCAAGGGTTTAAACAGACAATAGATATTAATACAAAATCAGTCAAGAAAACACACCTGTTAAAATTGAGCTGAGAATAAACAGTTGAGAGTAGTAAGAAGAAATCCAGTTTGGTATATTTTTAAGGAAATACATAAAGGAGAATATTTTGAAGAGGACGAAGTTGTCAATTATTTGAAATGCTGCAGAGACTTTGAGAAATGTGAATAGTGCCCATATAGAAGTTTTTGGAGGTCATTAAAAGAACACTTTCATTAAAATTATGGATAAGAAACTAGATTAGAATGAGATGAATGGGTCCTTAATTCCAGAATTATGGCAATATAGAAAACCTAAAAACTCTCACTAGAAACACAAGAAATGCAACATAAACTATAACAACTATCCATTTAAATACATATTAGAGGATTTCAAGTTCAGGTCATGATAGAGTGCTCACAGTGAATAAGCCCACACACTGAAGATGGCTGTAAAAGCAGGGGAAAACATATAAGAAAATTGTTCAAAAGCATTGCAGAACAACCCAGCCATACAGGACTTGATAGGATTTATTATTAAGAGGAAATAAACTCACAAGATAAATTACATTTGCAGATGATTTATTTTCTTTTTTTTTTTCCCCTGAGCATACTTCCCAAATACTCATTTGAAAAAAGAGAACATAAACAGAAAGTGAAGTTTCCCCATGTTGAGGGCACAGAGATCAGAGTCTGAGGCACCAACATGTATGGGACTCAGGAAACAACTTTCCAAGGAGGATATAACCACAGAGAAGAAGCCCAAATATCTGCAGACAAGTCTGTCAAGTGTGGCCAACTTCAAAGAAGTACAGGTGCAAGGTGAAACTGTAAGAAGTCCTACAGAAAACAGTAGAAGGGAGGCTGAAGTTCTGAGCTTAGATTTCCGCTGGTGGTGCAGAGGAGAAACCAGTTGTGGTTCAAACACTGACAGCATAGGGGCTGACATGGGAGTGGAAATCTATGTGGTTAGATACGGTTATTCTCCAGGTTTCAGTTTTCATGTGAGGTTGTGCATTCTGGGTGCTTCTCACACTGTTAAAGTAATTATTTAATTAACTATGTGTAAAAGCTGACCTTGCACAGGAAGAAAGCATGTCATAAATCAAGGATAATGATTAAACTAATTTTCTATAATTGAGATCTAGTTAAACATATTATTCACCAAGTTCACAGATTAAACAAGAAAAATCACATCACCTCAACACAGACACATAAGACAAGTATCTTAGATACAGATACAAAAGAAGCTGATAAAGTTCATTATAAATTCA
The DNA here is from genome assembly GCA_031878705.1 of Tapirus indicus. Taxonomy (NCBI): domain Eukaryota; kingdom Metazoa; phylum Chordata; class Mammalia; order Perissodactyla; family Tapiridae; genus Tapirus; species Tapirus indicus. Next base: position 132,032,169 of record CM062919.1, on the reverse strand, counting down.
TGATATATATACTCTAATTAAACTAGGATTAAAAAGGCACTTCATTAACCTCATAAAATGTATCTTTTGATATCCTCTAAGTAGATGGTTTATGACGTAATGTGGTAATGTTAAAAGATCTCCCTTTAAACCCATGAACAAGAAAAAACACTGTTAGTTTCCTATGGCTGCTGTAAAATATTTCCCCAAACTGGGTAATTCAAAGCAATGCAAACTTATTCTCTTACAGTTTAGAGGGCAGAAATCTAAAATCAGTTTCACTGGGCCAAAACCAAGGTGTCAACAGGGCCACACTCCCTCTAGAGACTTAAGGAAGAATTTGTTTTCTTGCCTTTTCCGACTTCCAAGACTACATTTCTTGGCTCATGACCTCTTCCTGCATCTTTAATGCCAGCAATGTAGCATCTTCAAATCTCTCTCTGCTTCCATCACCACATACCCTTTGCCTTCTGTGTCAAATATTCCTCTCCCTCACTCTTATGACACTTGTAATTGCATTTAAGGCCCACCAAGATAATAGGTGATAATCTCCCATCTCAAGATGGTTAACTTAATCACACCTGCAAGTCTCTTTTACCATGTAATGTAACATTGACAGATTCCAGGAATTAGGACCTAGATATCTTTGGAGGCTATCATTCAGCCTAACACAGATGCCCTCTCTTGCTGCTTCTACTAGGCATTGTACTTTCTGAATAAATTTTTAGACGGCTTGCTCAGAAGGAGAATGAAGAAGTGGCTCAGTATTTGTGGGATACATGGGATGAGGAGAAGTTTTATTTCTTTAATGTGGTATATAAAAACATATTCATATAAGGATAGTAATGACACAGAGGAAAAGTGGAAATAGTGATGCAGAGGGGAAAGGATTGACGCTAGCAACCATGAAAATCCTGCAGGAGAAAAGTTTAGATGAGATGCTGAATAACAATTGCAGGATTGCCTTTAGATGGATACATTTCACACCATTTTTTCACATCTGCTTCCTGGATTGATCTTAATTGCTTTACTGTTAATATATATTAATTTTGAGTGAAAATTATTGACTGAGATGAGAGAAAATGGAAAACAAGACATACCACAGGGAATTCTTCATGATATAAATGGAATACTATAATCAGTAGACATTGAATGAGAGCAGGCACACGATGCTTGGTAAAAAGACATCCATACATCAGACAGGAAGTTGTAAAATTTTTGTATCATCCAGTTCCCAAATTTCTATCCTAATGCGGTGACAAGTTCATAAAATGGTATGGGAGGGGCCAGCCCCGTGATGTAGTGGTTAAGTTCTGCATGCTCCGCTTCTGTGGCCCTGGGGTTCACAGGTTCGGATCCTGGACGCAAACTACACCACTCATCAGCTATGCTGTGGTGGCAACCCACATACAAAATAGAAGAAGATTGGCACAGATGTTAGCTCAGGGCTAATCTTCCCCCCAAAAAAGAAAAAAAAAGTGATATAGGGGCTCACATTAAGGAAATAACTCATATACTCTGTTACTTATGTATTCAATAGCTTCCTTACTTGTTTTTTGGCGGGTCATATTGTACAGTTTCAATGTGGCCACTATTATCTTTTATTAACATTTACAAAAGCAAGCGTACCTTTCCATAGTATCTAAATCTCTATTGTAATCTAAACGTTAACACCTCAAAAATGCTAAATTATAAACAAAAAGGAACATATGTGCTAAATACAATTCAATGCAATTTATTATGATATTGTATATAATAAGGGTAGTTAAAACTTAGGTGTCAATGCTGAGGGATGAGAAGGACAGGAACCTAGACTATAGTACTAGAAAACCTAAAAATGTAGTAAAGATGAGTTCAATAATTTGAGCTTATGTTGGAAGTCATCAAACTGGAGACCGCAGGGTTAATCAAGGCCATGACCTGTTTTGGTAAATAAAGTTTTATTGGAATACAGCAACATCATTATTTTTACATATCGTCTATTATCTATGGCTACCTATATGCTACAATGACAGATTTGACTAATTGTGACAGAATCCATATGGCACACACAGTCCAAAATATTTAGTAGCTGGCCCTTCACAGAAAGGTTTGTGACGGCCCTAGTTAATCTCAGATTCAATGTCATTTGTGAATCAGTTTTGCTTAGTGTGGCCATGTTTGATTTCCTTTAAAATGACAATAATTGCTACTGCCTCTAGACAGAAGATTCCAATTATTTTAAGATTTCTTTATTAGGAATGGTACACTTAATTAAGCCATAGTTGTTACTTCAAGTATAATTAATTAGTGCAGGTATATTGCTTTTATGGGATATAATTAATAGGCAGATAGGTTACTGGTCTGTAGCATAGTTATAATTTAAATGCTCATGGCTTTATAGAATTTAAGGATAGAGTCTGTTTATTTTTAATTATATCTCATATCATCCAGCTCATGTGATGTAGCTCTCATGTAGCCCATTATTTATGTTGTTGATAATTTATTTTAGATATAATAGTTGGATAGGAGAGAATTCATGATGATTAAGGCAGAATTCATGATTATGTGCCTCAGAGGGTGATGGAGAAGACAAATCCACAAATTTGTTTACTAAGTTATATTGTCATTCAAGCAAATAAATATAGTTTCAATGTCAACATCCATATAAATCTAACATATAATTGATCTTATACTTCTGAATGAAATGGATGAAAACAGTTTGCATTGGTTTGATGCAATTTTAAGCATCAATTCTTTAAAATTTAGCCTGATAACTGTTATTTGGCTTTATTCACAAGAAGTTCTGCACTTGAAATGGGTTAATAAATACAGGTGAAGAAAAAAGATCATAAAGACTCTGAAATGTAGGATCTCGAGCATTATTTTAATATATTAGAATTGTATATTCGGGTTTATTATAACTTAATAACTTGACAATAGGAGTTTTATGCACCTTCTATGTGTTGCTTGTTCATACAAGTTTGGACATAGTGAAGTGTAAAGTACTTTATGTAAAAGAGATTTGGGCCACAGATGACAAATCATTACCGGGATATGAGACATAAACAGCTCATAGACTTTAAAGCATATGTGGGTTATTTTAGTTTATTATTGCTCTTTATTTCCAAAAGGAAACAATGGGTTACAGCAATATGCCCAAATCTTTAGGGGAAACGCTACAAAAAAAAAAAAGAAAAAAGGCGAAGGGCCTTTATCTAATGGCCAAAATAGAAGGTAGTACTCCTAAAATATACTCAGTTTTGCAAGTGGTAGGATCTTGATTTATACAAATTTCTTGGCAAGGTCTAGCTCAACTCTCAGGATACTGGCATGCCTAGAACTTTTGGCATTGCCTACCACGAGATAGTAATAATCATGCAATACATCAGAGCAAAGAATATTCTTCAGAGCATTGAATTATATCAGAATAGGTAGGTGAGGTGATAACAAACAACTTTTAAATATCAGCAGCTTAAATCAATCAGATTTACGTCTCACTCATTTTACATGTCCATCAGGGGTTGCTAACGGCTCTGCTCATGAGTCATTGTCATCCTTACACAAGATCCAGGCAGATAGAGCACATACTCTAGAAGGTTGAAAGTTGCTGCAGTCAAGGAAAAAGAGAATGCTATGTGTGGCACACTCTGGATCTTCACTTCTAGATGGAAACACACATTTCAGTTCTATTCACATGTTAAAGGCCAAAGTAAGTCGCATACTATATCTGAGTTTAATAGGACAAGGGGTATATTGTGTAGGGACAGGCAAAAGAAAAAAAAATTGTAAACAATCGTAAGGACCCTGGGTTCAACTCAAAATTTAGCATCTCTAGTCACACATAGTCCTCCCAATCAAGTCCAGATACGGTCCTTGTTCTTCAGTAAATCTGAACTCTGAGGACTAAATATTTGTCATACATACAAATACACATGGTGGAATAGGAACAAGGTGACAGCAGTAAACATTCTTACATCAGCACAGCCATTTGTTCTTGACTATTTGCAAATCTTTTTTGGAAGACATTGGAAAGCATCCTCACCTGAGAGTGACAGAAATTCCTTAAGACCTCATTTTTCTCTGGGAGATACTCTCTTACCTCATGCGCTCTGTGATCACTTTTCCTATCCTCTGGAAGAATACGTAAACTCTTCTTATGTAAATATTGGCTGTGTTTGTACTGCTACACATGTAAGTTCTAAGATATTTTGTATTAAAAAAAAAACAAACAAGAGCAATTAGAATAGAAAGCATTGACTGGGAAGGTATTTCACAGGGTATGAAATGAAATGAAAACACTAACTGACATTATTTGTGCCTAATGTAATCTAAACAAAATAACTATATGGCATGCATATTATTGTTTACATATACTAAGGGGTGGCATAATGAAGTGTTTAAGTTCCAGGAAATGGAGGCCAACTAATTTAGCTTCAATCACTGCTTTGCCACAGTCTAACTCTGAAGTCCTGAGAAACTCACTTAATTTCTGTCCCTTAGCCTCCTCATCTTGAGAAGGAAATAATAGTAATAATGACCTTATGGTTTTCTTGTGAGAATTAAATGATCCATATGTATAAATGCTTAGAACAGGGACTGTTGCGCTGTGTGTTCTGAATACATTTGACTATTAAATAACCCATGATAGAAATTAATAAGCAAACATAGAAGAGGTTGTTAAGGACAGGGAAGAGGAGAATCGAGCCCAATATTTATCATACCCAATAGCATTTTGTGAACAACTTATAAATGTGTTTCTCTTATGAGAATCTCTTTTTAGTGTCCTAGAGAATTTAATGCCACGGTAAAGCGAGAAGTGCTTTATTTGATAGTGTGGGAAAGGAGACCATGAGAAAGCAAGTTGGAAAGGAGAAATGACATGAATATTGAGTACAAGTACTTTCTCAGGCCTTTCAGTTTTAGGAAAGAGCAAGCTGGAAATCTGGAAATATATTTCACGAGAGATAATTCTCTATTGACTTCTTGTATTTTGTGCATCTTGTGAGTAGAGGCAATAGCTGCACTTTTGTTTCAAACTATCTTTTCAAAGATATCTGTATAGTGGATAGCCTTGGAAGACCTAGATAGTGTTTATTTATAGACCAGAGAGTAGATTGGTTTCTTTTCCAATATAATAAAGATAGTATCTCCTATTTCTGATGATGTTAGTACATGAAATAAATTACAAATGCTGCAGCAAGTTAAGGAAATGGAAGCATGTAAGTCTTTGAAAATACTGTAATAGCCCTCTCAGGCTGGAAATTAGATAATCTAGCTTTTTATTTATTTTTTTTCTATTCCTTTTGGATAATAAAAGAAGTTTGTCCCTCAATACCTTGTAGGAATAAAAACATAGTTTGATATAAATGTCAGTATTTCTTTTTGCTTTCTGTTTTTTTTGGTGAGGAAGACTGGCCCTGGGCTAACATCCATGCCCATCTTCCTCTACTTTATATGGGACGCCGCCACAGCATGGCTTGACAAGCAGTGTGAAGCGGTGTGTCTGTCCACGCCCGGGATCTGAACGTGCAAACCCTCGACCCCAGAAGAAGAGACTGCGAATTTAACTACTATGCCACTGGGCTGGCCCCTAAATGTCAATATTTCTTATTCAAGAATGATTATTTTAAGAAGTGACCCTTAATGCAGTGTTGTGTGTCTCTCCAAAAGAGCTGGTGGAGGTGGTCTTTTCCATGAATTTTTTCTGGGCCCCAGGTGACTTCCATCTTGTTGTTTTCCATAATCCTATCTCAGTTTCATCCTTATGGTTGAAGGTAGTTTAGCAACACTTCTGCATTCCATCCAGGGGAAAGTGTAAGAAGAAGTTTAATCCAATTAGCTTTGTCTTTATGGAGATTAACTGAAATTGATGTCCATATCACTCATATTAACACTTGATAGAAACTTGGACAAGAGGCTATGAAACCTAATCTGCTCATGGTCCTGTGTACTTACGGTTCTATTACTAAATAGGTAATAGAATGCATACTAAGGACAACTAGTGGTCTCTACTACAAAGAAGTTACCAAGTCATTTCCAGTTACGAATATTGAAAAGGTTTATTTGTGACTACTCTTTCAACTTGGAAAGGTCTACACAGGCTTTCAATAATAATAATATGAATAACCATAATAATGAGATGTTTCATAACAGAAGCATGGAAAGCATTTACATTTAATATCTGACTATTACTTTATACTGCCCTTGGTAGAAAATAAATGAACTAGAGAAAAATCAAATTTGATTGATGTCAGTTACATGGATTTTTAAAATTTACAAGTCTTTGAAATCTTTTTAAAAATAAAATAATTGGAAGCTAACAAAAAGAAACAAATCTTTACATATTTTGATGGCTTTTTAAAATTTAATTATTTGTCAATTGAGATTAGATAATAGGTACTATATTCCCTACAAACTCAAATGTTTTTAAGCTCTTAAATTCCATCTAGAGAAAATGGAGGCATGGTTTAACTTAAATCACGTTTGAACAAGGGAATGTATAAATTTTTACATAGCTGTTAGAGAGAGTGAAAAGGACCCTAAATAAAACAGTAGAACAAACATTTGCCAATGAACTTTCTATAATATTTAGCAAATTTATTCTGATCTATTTTAAGAAGACTATTTTCCCTTCCTTGGTTCCACTATCCCAAGTCCGTAAGGATTAATCAATGGAAAGGAAACTTCAGTTATAATTCCAATTTAATTTCCCTGCTTAAGATATGCAGTGCAGTTAATAAGAATCATATAATCTTAGAGCAAAAAGGATCCTTAGAGATGGTCTAATCCTATCCTCTCATTTATGCATGTGGAAATGGGTTTAGCAATCTCACTAAGGTCACACAAATTCGAAAAACATATAGAAAGGCTTTATGAGAAAGTGAAAATGAAAAGCATAAAACTTAACTGGTACTAATTTATTTATTTGTGAATATGTATATGAAAATATTGAATCTTTTAAAATTATTTTTCCCTGATAACATGATTCTGGTAAGTTTAATGAGTTCAAAGCAATAGTTCTCAATATTTCAAATCTTAGTTTTTCATTCAAATATTAAAATGATAAGGCACACATTTATAAGTGCCAGGGGTCTACAGTGGAAATTTTTAGTTATGGGGAAGGGAAAATCAAAGACACCTACAGTTGGATCAAATTCTCAAAATGTGCTGATGCAGATTGAAATACATCTTGTTGCCAAAGGGAATCCTGATCCCACCCCATAACTGGACTGCCCTTCAGTTAAAACAAAAGTCATTGATTTATAAGTAATAATTTTAGGTCCCTGAATCATTTATAATGAATATTGAAATTTATTTAGTGAAATAAAAGGTTAACACATTCTTGCATATAATTACACTATCTTTACAATAAAATGCATCAAAGGTAGCACGTCACTTCTGATGTCAACTGTTTGATGGTTCCAGGGGCCTTCCTAATTTTGAGGGTTTATCAAAAGTACTCACAAGACTCGATATCAGGTTATTCTCATGGCTAAGTTTTTATTACAGCAAAAGAGACAGAGTAAAGGAGTTTTATTCCTACTCTCTTAATGGATAGTAAAGTAAATGATACATTCTTTTGTTCATTTATATTACCCATCACATAGACACATAACTTAAACCTATTGAGATTCTATAGTTCTAGTCCCAGGCTCTCATATGAATGGTGCAATGGTTCAACATGCACTCATGAACCTTGAGTTTATAAGATAAAAGTTGTTTGTAAAACAATATAGAAAAAAATGGAAAGGGTTACAGCCACTATCCCATAAATTTGAATAGAATTCTTCAGAATTCTCTGAGGTATATTATCAGGAAAAGGTATTTTGCTACCATTTTAACAAAAGTCAGTTATTTAATAATGTTAGTTCCTTTTAATTGAAATTTTATGGACATATGGAATACTAGCTATAAAATCATATATATTACATAATACAAGCAAAACAAAAGCACTTACAATGTTATTAGGTAAAGCTTCTAGGTATATATGTATACTATGTCCATGAAAACACACATATATATATATATGTTTTCATGACAATGATGTTCTTACTGCAAAAGTATGCAAATTTAGGCAGATGGCTAAATAAATTATGGCTTGTTCATAAAATACATGCATGTTCACTATAAAATATAGGATTATCTTTCATTCATTCCACAAAGATTTTTTGAGTATCTACTATATACTAGATACATTTATAGACACAGGGTAAAAGCAATGAATAAAACATTCAAGTTTTATTGGCTTCATGGGGTTTACATTCTTGTACAGGGAGAAAAACAATAAATAGTATCACTGAATATAATGTGTTTTATGCCAGATGGTGCTTAATTCTATGGCAAAAAAAATGGATCAGGGAAGGGGAATAGGAAGTTCTGGGGAAAGAGGTGTTTGATTCTGAACAAGACGCTGAAGACCTCACAGAGCTGTTCCATTTGAATACAAGGAACAGTTATGAAAGGTTGGGCCAGGAGCATAATTAAGGGAAGACATTTTCAGAGAACAGAAGCATCTAATGAGTTCTTGGGGTAGGAATGTACCTGTAGTGTGCCCGTAACAACGCCAATGTGGTAGAGCAGAGACGATGAGGTCAGAGACATAGTAGAGTTAAGGGCACATAAGGCTTTAGGAAATGGTAAAGATTTTGCTTTTTTATCTGATTGGTGGCCAATGAAGGGTGTGAGCAGAAAAGTAATAACCTGTTTAAAGATTTAGCAGTATCACTTATGACTGCTACATGAAAATAGACTGCAGGTTAACAAAAGAGAAAACAAGGAGATTAGTGAGGAAACTATTCCTAGTGTGAGATGACTCTGGTTGGACCAGGTGGTAGAGGTGGGGAGAAGGAGAAGTGGCTGGATTCAGACTATATCTTGAAAGTTTTTTTGAAGGGCTTTCCAGTGGGTTGCATGCACATTATGAATAAAATGATGCTATAATTTACTGTCCAAATTGAAACAAGTTTGAGTGATGTGGTGTGCTATACCTAATTATACTGAGACAACAATTATAAACTGGGCCTGTTCTGTGCAAACTGGATATATTTCACTCTATATATTAGAGAAAAAAATCAGTGATGCTGCCAATGTTTTGGCTTGAACAGTTGGAGTAAGAGGGTTGGAATTACTAACATAGGTAGGAACTTGGGAGAAACAAATTTGGGGTTAGAGGTTGGAAAGATCAATAGTTTTATTTTTCACATTTTTAGTTTGAAGTGAGTATTTAATTGTATGACATGTTGTAAGTAAATTATTAATTATAAAAAGGAATGTCAAGCTATATTTTTATTTTCACCTAAGATATAATTAAAATAATATGAAAATGCATCAAGATCACATTAGCTGTTGTAGTTGGGCAGGAGGGTTACTTGTGATTTTATTGATATAGTGCTTTTTTCAGTTTTTAAATAATGAACTTCATTAATTTTATAACTACCAAAGATGCTATAATAAAGAAATAACTGGGTTTTTTTCTTTTTTTGCAGGGGAAGATTTGCCCTAAGCTAACATCTATTGCCAATCTTCCTCCTTTTTCTTCCTTTTTGCTCCCCTGAAACCCCAGGACATATAGTTGTAAATTCTTCTAGTTCTTCCGTATGAGCAGCCACCACAGCATGGCTATTGACAGATGAGTGGTGTGGTTCCATGTGCTATAATTGGACCTGGGCCACCGAAACAGAGAGCGCCAAACTTTAATGCTAGGCCATCAGGGCTGGCTCTGTATTATTTTATGTGACTTATGCAACTGACATATTTCAACTGAATTAACTGACACAAAAATAGCATTAGGATTTTTAAAACTATCTATAATGTGTACTTTACTTGTACTGTTAGTTCAGCTCCTTTTAATTATGCCTTCTCATTCTCTAATTGACATAATTCAGAGACTACACTTGGACACAATTTAATGAATTAGCTAATGAGTTCCAGCTATTCCAATATGAAATTCCTTTTATTTATGGGCTATTTCTGGATAATTTGAATGTTTAATTTGGTGACTCAGTATGACCCATTTTATATTGTCTTATGAATGTGGGAAAAATATAAGTGCTAGAATAGGTGTATCAGAGAAAATTTGTCGTCTAATTACATTTGGAGACATTAGACCACTTCAAAGTCTTATTTCAGCATAAAACTCATTTTTAAAGACAATATTGCATATGTTTACTTCTTTAAAAACTTTAAAAAGTTTGTGACACTCACATAAAATATGAACGACACTAGCAATAAGTGATAATAAATATATTTTAGGACCCAAACTTTTATATGATTACATTTTTTCTTTCCTTAAAAATAATATATTCACATCTGTCTTGGGGAAAACTTGCAAAACTAGAAGAAGACTCTAATTCAAATGCTGTTACTTGAAGTAATCACACACAAGCCTGGAAGAGGGGTCTGTTGGGGAGAGCCCCTTCCACCGGGGCCTTTATTCCAAGTGATGCCCCAGCATTTGTCTGACTCCTGCTCACCCAGGCCAATTCTGGCATAACTCATTACACCAAATTTGGTTGTACGTTAATATCACATGACCACAGTGGCCTCAAGGACTTGGGATACTAGTTAATTGAATTGATATATTTGAACACATTTTGTAAAAGAGAGATTTCTAAACAACTGTTAAGTACACAGAGGGATTAAGCAGTGATTGTATGTAGTAGTGTGCTTTTTGAATTGTTTTGCCATAAAAACATAATGCAGATGAAATTTTATGTAGAACTCCAATTCATAACATCAGCAATAATGGAGATATTCTTAAGGCAGGGATTAAACTGGAGTGTGTGGACAGCTATGAGTTCCAACTGCTGAGTCTATTCTTTATCCTGCTGTTGGTCCCAAAGCATTTCTGCAGAAACCCAGGAGATGACACAAGTGCATTTGAGTTCTGCGGTTTTGTTATACCACGACTTCACAAATTAATAATGGCATAATCTTAAGATATTTGAACAACATTATGGAGTATAATAACAGAAATAACACTACATTCTATCAATTATTTACAGGAAAAAAGTTTCAGTAAGGCAATGATTGCTAATTGGCTTTATTTGCTACTTAGATGACATGACCACTTTCTTAAACAGTAACATATAGTCTAAGGCTTTAGCATTCAAATATAGATTTCTAATATCCAGAAGCCTTTATCAATGAAACACCAAAATGTGAGTATATTATTATTTGAGGATAATAAAATCCATTAAAATAGCTAAATATATGCTGTGCTAATATTATAGGTAATTTTTCAAGTTATGTGCTTAAGAAAACATTCAGATTTTTTTTCTACTCAATTGAGACTCAAAGGTTTAGTATACATAATGACTGAATAAACAAACTTCCTTCATTGTAACAATCAGATATAAGGATAATTGGTGATTCGGAAATATAATTTTAGCAAGTGAAAATATGATAACATATGTAATAATATAGTAGAAGAAAATTTTCCCGTAATAAAGAAATAGACATGTTTTCAAACAAAAAGATACATCACATTCCAGAAAACTTAAATCAAAAATACAAAATGAGATGCATATGGTCACATTATTAAGCTTCAATGATTAAGAAATAATTCTAAAGCATCTCTGTATGAAAAACAATGTAATATTCTTTTTGTGTGTGTGAGGAAGACCAGACCTGACCTAACATCCTTTGCTAATCCTCCTCTTTTTGCTGAGGAAGACTGGCCCTGCCCATCTTTCTCTACTTTATATGGGACGCCACCACGGCATGGCTGACAAGCAGTACGTCGGCAGGCGCTGGGATCCGAACCTGAGAACCCCGGGCTGCCAAAGCATGAATTAAACTGCTGCGCCACCAGGCCAGCTCCCACAATGTAATATTCTTAAAAAAAAAAAAAAAAAGCAAGCAATTACAGAAGGTAACCATCAACGTTTACTTACAGAAAAAAAGGTGCAATATTTATAGAAAAGCGAAGGAGGGAATATATGATGCAAACTTATAGACAAAAAATTATTAAAGTATTAAAAATAAATAGTAGATATTTAAACTACATAAACTAAAGGAAAATAAGAACTATGTACCATTTTTTAGAAAAAAAATTGCAACTATCCTAGAGATAATAATAGAGATGCAGCAATCAAACTATTGACAGTGAGTTTTAGATACAATATATAAGGACAGAGAAAAATAACCATGAGGGTTTACAGTTACACAACATGAATATTTAAAATACATAAATATTGAAAAAATAATGTACATATGGAAGGACATGCTTAGCATGGAATCCATAGACATTCAAGTTACATAATTCAAGAGATGGGAGAGAAATACATAACTTCGTATGTAGTTGTCTTACATGTATAGATTTTAATCTCCCCCAAATCCTTTGAATAACAGAACAAATGAGTCAGAAAAAGCTAAAAACAAAAACAAAAAACTACCACATGACATTTTAAGCAAAACTGTGATACAGGGAATCTCCATAAATTTGATAATTCAATTGATTTGGCCAAAACCCAAATGTTATGGTCTTACACAAGATGAAATGTTAAATATCTGATAGAGCAGAAAGTGAAACAGGACTGTTAACTCACATACAAGCTTTAGAAAATTTCAAATGCCAAAAAAAGTCATCTCTGAAAGGTGAGGACCCTAGGGAGAAACCTGGGTGGATAGAGCTGAAAAACTGAAATCATAGGTTGAAAAAAGATCTTTCTGTGCTGTGTGTTTCAGTAAGTTTGAAAAACTGTGTATGGAGAAGGTGGAACAATGAAAGAGGACCAGTCAGTCAAGCCCTTGAGGAACTATAAAATATCCAGAAAGGCTGAACACCTGACGAATGACTAGAAAAATAAACAAAATTGCAGGAATGTTGGAGAGAAGAGAAAGAGAAGTTAAAGGAATAGCAGAAAAAGATCCCAGAAGCAGATCACAGAAATCTCTGTAAAAGCAAACGACAATGTCTAGCACTAAAAGAACTGTCTTGAAAAGAAAGGAATCTCCAAGATGGGAGCAAGAGGCAAGAAGTGGAAAACAGAGACTATATTTTGAGGAAACAGTCCTCAAGCCACAAAGCTGGGAATGCTGTCTTAGCCCATCTCCTCCACATCAACTTTTTCTAGTACTCCAGGAAGAATATCCTCATTTAAACACGGGGAAAATAGGAATAGAATCTAAGACCAAAAAGTATGGAACAAGATAAGATCATGAAAATGAAAATCATAACATGCAGACAGACAAGGGGAATACATCGAAAAGAAAGACAAAACAAATGAAAATTCTAACCTCATATTTTAGCAAATATTTAGTTTATCATAAAATAATTTTAGATTTACAGAAAAAAATGCAAAATAGTACAGAGAGTTCCAGTATACTTTGACCCAGCTTGCCCTAATATTAAGTTCTTATAAGACCATAGTTCACTTATCAAAACCGGGATACTAACTTTGGTACAATACTATTAATTTGACTACAGACTTTATTCAAATTTGCCAGTTTTCCGCTAATGTCTTTTATCTCTTCCAGGATCTAGTTAAGGATCCCATCGCATTGATTTGTCACCCTCTTAGAATTCTCCAAGAGGTGACAGATAATCTTTCCTTGACTTAAATGATCTTATAACTTTGAAGACTGCTGTTCAGCTATTTTAGACAATGCACACTATTTTAGTTTGTCTAGTATTTTCTCATGATTAGACTGAAGTTACGCATCTTTGGAAAGTGGTGTGTCCTCAGTGCATATTACTGGGGTACATGATATATGTATATTTTATTACTTGTAAGAGTAATCTTGATTATTTGATTAAGGTAGGGTCTGTGGGGTTTCTTCACTGTAAGGTTATTATTTTCTCTTTGTATTTAATAAATATCTTGAGGGAGATATTTTGAGACTATGCAAATATTATTTTTTTTATCCTCAGAGTTAGTCTATTAAATTTTACCATCCAGTAGTGGATCTTGCCTGCAACAATTATTTCTTTGGTCTTTGTCTAATGGTGAATTTCTATTTCCCTTATTCTTTCTACAGTATTTACTGGATTACTTCTGTAAAGAGGAGCTGTCCCATCTCCATCTTTACTCACTTATTCAATTATTTTACCTTAGCATAGAATTATGATTATTTTATCTTAAGAGTTATAGTCAATGCTTTTGTTATTTATTTAAGTTCTCTAACTGTTCCATCTTGATCATGCATTTTCCTCAGCCTTAGCCTGGAATCAACCTTTTCTTAAAGGAGCCCTTGCTGTTTTTCTTGGAGAACGGTATTTAGAATCAAGTACAAAGGACCAGGTGTCCTCGTAGCTATTGGGGTGTCAGGGTTTCTAGACTTTTCTCTGCAGACAGAGAATATTTAATCCTCATCTGTGTATTAGCCCACACATGTTATATTTATTTCTGTACTTTAATGTATAAATCATGAGTTCATACTGATAAGTCCAATCCCAATGTAACATTACAGGGTACGTTATTTGTCCAACATGGAGAGCTCTAAATGTGATTATCTACCTTATATGCAGAATCACTGCCCATACTTCTGTTAGAAACATATTCAAGAAATGGAGTTCAGTATCTGTGTAGGTGTTTTTGTTTTTCACCCTGCAATGTCCAGTCAAAATGCTGTTTCCCAAAGTTATTTAGGTTAGATCTTCTTTTTCCTCATTCCCTTCATGTTATTCCTTTGTAATAAAGTTAGGTTCATTTAGTGCCATTTATATTACATTTGGGGTTTCTTTCACTTTCCAGTTGATTTTACGTGTTTGTTTGGTTTTGGGGTATGTTCTAAGATTCAGAGAAATCAATGAGGTGTTCTCAGTCACCCCTGCCTCTCCCCTACTGTACCATCCCTCATCTCCCTTTCATTCTACTCTTTTGTCATCCACCTCCTAAAGTAAGCCGTCTGATTATTTATGGATTCTCTTTCCTGTATGTCTTTCATACAAGTGAGTGGATTCCTGTATATTTTCTTATACCTCCTTATTTCTTAAATAAAGGATGATATACTATATATGTTCTTTTGTCCTTAGCTTTTTTCACCTTACAGCATATCTTGGAAGTCATCTGTTTACCTTTGTTACTCTTTCTTACAGATGCATAATAATCCTTTATGTGGGTATTTTTAAGATATTTAAGCATCCTCATATATGTGGGCATTTAGGTTGTTTCTAATATTTTGCAGCTACAAAAATCCTGCAAGGAATAACATAGTGTAAATATGTTTTTTTATAGTTGGAAGTGTACGTCCAGGGTAAATTTTTTTTTTTTTTTTTGTGGGGAAGACCAGCCCTGAGCTAACATCTGTTGCCAATCTTCCCCTTTTTGCTGAGGAAGGCTGGCCCTGAGCTAACATCCGTGCCCATCTTCCTCCACTTTATATGGGACGCCACCACGGCATGGCTAACAGGCAGTGCGCGTCCGCGGGCGCCTGGGATCCGAACTCGCGAACCCCGGGCTGCCAAGCGTGGACTAAACCGCTGCGCCACCGGGCGGCCCCTAAAGGTGGAATAGCTGTATCAAAAGGCAAGTGTTTGTGTAGTTTTGTTAGTCTTTGCCAACTTCTTCTCCAGAAGGGTTGTATGAGTAGAGGTTGCATCCCTACCAGCATGGAGGGAAAGTGCTTGTTTCCCCACAGCCTTTCCAACAGAAGCATTACCCCTTGTCATTTCATCTGATTTGATAGGTAAAAATCTTGTATGAGTGTTACTTTAATTATTATTTCCCTAATTATGAGTGACTAGATAATTAAATATCAGGCATTATACACAGAAGTACACCCAGTAGTGGGACAAAATTAGCCCTAGGCTAAAATTATGTTGCTTTTAACTTAACGAACCTAAGAATACCAACCTCACAAAGCTTAAAAACAGATCAGTCTGTTTCCAAGTAACTGAGCTATGTCCCCAAACAAGCCTGAAGAATGTTTATAGGAGTACAAAAATATCCACCACCTAACAAAATAAAATTCACTACGCTTACCATCAAAAATTACCAGACAAGCAAAGAAATAGAAAATATGATTCATAGTGAAGATAAAATTAATTAGTAGAAATAGACCTGAAGATGACATTGATGTTAAAATTAGACAAAAAGAAATTAATATCAGATTTAACATTATGACTGGTAAAATACAAGCTTAATAATTTTATGTTAAAAATAAAATTACACATTTAATATAAATTTAATTTTGTTAAACAGGCATAATGCAATGAGTGGTAGTTATTGCTGGGTTCAAAAATAATGTTTTTTTAACTGTTTTCATATATATCAATATATTTGTCAAGTCTATAGTAAACATTTAGTATTTTAACCTTTAAAATTTTATTTTAGATAATTGACCTGCTAATATAGGTCTATAATAAATGTCAAGACAGAGTTCTTAATATGGTCATCTATATATGTTTATACATAAATTGTAATTATTTTTTATGTTTTTTAAATAATTCATGTAGTTATTTAAATTTTATAAAATGGTACGAAACACATTCGTAGATATTTATATATTAAGTGAAACCTTAAATACTACAGAAATAATGCAAAAATTTCAAAATCCATTTTATATCTTCTCAATGAGGAGATAAATATAATATCATTACATTTGTCAGTATGACTGAGAGTTGCTGTTTTATTATATTTAAAAAACTTGTTTTTTCTTTTATTCTTCTACCACATTCTTTAATTTTTTAAAATTGAGGTAACATTGGTTTATAACATTATATAAATTTCAGGTGTACATCGTTATATTTCGATTTCTGTGTGGACTACATCATGTTAACCATCCAAAGACTAAAACTTGAATAATTCAACTTGGGAACGTATCTTGATCTAAATATCTATGACACTCACTTTATAAATACCAACATAATCAAATGCAATCAAATAAAACTTATGGTCTTTTGTGTCTACTTTTCTGTACCTTTCACTTTTTACAGAAACTACTGATATATATTTTTCTTTCAAATCATCCCTGTATGATCTGTTGATAAGAAAATTTACCAAATGACACTTACCAAAGCTTTTCAGATGGATGATACCTATTTGTAACTCATTTCACAAAAGAATTTAGTGAGGAAATTGCTACCCATACTGAAACACAATACCGGAATTTAAGCATAGAGAATTTCATGAAAATAACACTACTGTGATCTAAATATGAAGTCTATTAAGTTTTGACAACTTCTCAACTATTACTGTGTTGGTATAATAGGGTAACCTGCTTTTATATCCTGATGTGGTAAAGGGACAAAAAGACACTTCAAAGGCTAAAATTTTTTGAGAAAATTTATAATAAATTTTTTAAATGAAGTGTTTTGATTTTGGCTTATTGGTCATTTTGCCCTTACATAGCACATATATTCCTTCTGTTATTCACAGCTAATATTTAAAATTCTTTTCTAAACTTCCATGGCCTAGCTTTGAGTCTTTTCTTTAACTCATTACTTAGGGAAGCTGAACTTTAAGGCATTGTAATCATAGTGTTAATCAAACAATGACACTTGAAAGAATGATTTTTGATTATAAAAATGTTGCCATGCATATCAGAAATACACAGTACACCAAGAATTTAGGTCTTAGGAAATGGATTGTCTTATTTGTGAGATTATCAAATAAGCATTTTTGTTTACATCTTTGCTTCTTGGGGGTGAATAGCAATGCATCAATTAAAAATTGAGGATTTTGGTACCTGGCTTATATATTTCTATCTATTGTAATAATGAATATTATGAATCAGCAACTTAGAACCCCCCCCCAAATTATGGGTCATTTATAAATTTGAGAGCACTCCCTATTATAATGGGCCCAAAGGAAAATGACAGTGGAAACGTTATTTTTAAAAACTAAAATTTATCAACACATGACTATTTATTTTAAAACTAATATTAAACTTAGATTTTGTGTAAGGTATTATTCTAAGGGCTCATAACAATGAAAGGTCTCTGATTTTATATCAATAGGTTGATAGAAGAAGAATTTTAATGCCATGGGATAAATGATACTATAACTCACAATGTATTTGTACACAGAGTTACAAAAAAGTTTGAGATGCTCTTCAAAATGTAGTGTCATGACACTGTACAAAGGTGGCTAAATGGTGGGGCATGAAATTCCCCCCCACACACACAAAATATTTTGTCTCTCTTTCTATTATCAGAATATGTAAAATACAAAGAGAACAGCTACCTAGATAATTCAAGATGAAAACACCTAGAAATGTAGCAAATTATAGCCATCACTATTAACCAGATAATCAGAGTGTTGACAATTTATAGACTCCATTAACAGCATAAAAATCTATACATAGTTTGCTTTAATTAAGTCAATAAGCAACAGCAATATTCTGCTATTATTGTGATCATCTCCCATATGCCATGCTCTGTGCTAGGTTATTTAATTAGATTATTTCATTTATTCTTCATAACAATCTCAAGGGCAGGTTATCCCAGGCTATAGGTCGGATAAAAACAATCAAGCAAAATTAGGCAAAACCTAGGAGTTATCAGTGACTAGAAATAGAGACCCTGAAATAAGAAGTAGACATTATGACTAGTAGTGTAGTGTAAAAACAAAAGGTACTAGAGGATCAAAGAAGATTAAATAATTCCATCACACATCTCTTTCACAGCAAAATATTAGTAAATAAATTTGGAGAAACTTCTCCAGGACAAAATATATAAAATTCTGGATAATATAAATAGTCTTTTTTTTAATAAATGATGCAGTTGTCAAAGAAATTAAGGAGAGAGAGGCATAATTACAATTGAAGTGCTGATAGAAAAGAGAATAAGTGTATTATCAATATCTTTTTTCCAAGCATGTTAAAGAAAATCTGACTGAAGTAAACAAATTTCCAGAAAAAAAATTAACAAAACCAACCCACTAAGGGTGGGAATGGGGGGTGGTATGTTCTCGAAACCATTAAAGCAATAGAAGAAGTAGATTATAAATCTTTTTAAAGAAAAATGGAGAGAAAATATTCAAGGAAAAGATAATTCAAATCCTTTCAAGCTCATATGGTGAAAGAGTAAGAGGCTAGAATAATCCTAATACCTAGCCTAGACAATGACAACATAAGGAAGGAAATTATAGTCTGATCTTACCAATGAATAGAAATGCAAAAATCTTAACCAAAGGATTAGAAAACCAATGACACAATGAATACAAAATTATAATATATCATAATCAAATTGAATTTTTAATGCTATTATATTGTTTCAATATTAGTCATTGTTATTATATGAATTGCCAGATAAAAGAAAAAAGAATCTTACAACCATCCCCCAAAATGCACAGCACTTCAGTACCTACTAACACTAAATCTTTTAGTAAAGTGGGAACAGACAAAAACTTTCATACCCTGATAAACAGATATTAGTTGTGAAACATTTAAGTATTGCTTTTAAAATAAGAAATAATGTAGCACTATTTCAGCAATTCTATTAGGTAATATACTAGATCTTGTGACCAGTACACTATGGCCAGATAAATGAACATATAAAAGCATTGGAGAATAGGAAACCATTTATAGATTATTGAATAAACTAATAAATTATAAAAGCAAATAATATTTCACAATCTCAGGACATACACCATATAAACTCAAGTGTAGAAAGTTTTTCTGAAAATATATTTAATCAAGAATGGTTTGCTTTTCTGATTTTTTTTGCATATAGTGGCAAAGGTGTTCCTACTACTGATTCGTAAACTAAATTATTACATTTTAGTGTTAAGAATCACAGATACATTTTTACAATATCAGAGTATCTAATTTGACATATTATATCAAAAACCAAATTATTTAATCATATAAAGACATCCTGCAAAAGAATACACATAAAAACAAATGAGTTTGACAGAATCATGAAACAGTCCAAAAGTCTTCAAATAGATGCAATAGCATTTCTATTTACTAGAAACGTTATTGATTTATTCCCTCAAGCCTCTAATTTTTTAAAACAAGTTTGATTAAGTATAATGTTCGCTGAACGATCTCTTAAAGGTCAGGTTTATATATGGCCACCACAACTGGCATTTTGGAGTCAAACATTATTTTCTTTGCCATTTCATACAAGTCCTAGGTAGTTCAGCTCACAAATCCAGTTCATGGGCATTTTCATAAAGAGAAATCCTCAAAGAGAAGACCACGCATTCAGTAATCATTTGTTTATTTTCTTAGAAGTATTTACAGCAGTTCTCATTTATTTTAATAAATGTTGAAATACATACTTACTTGGTGAGTATGAAATACATACTTACTTTGGTTATAAATTTCATATCCCATGTATGGTTGTGTGTGTGTGTGTGTGCACGTGAGCACATGCTTGCATATGAACTTAACTATGTTCTCCCAAAGACTTTTTTTTTTAAACTACTAATGCTGCATATAGAATGAATTTGAATACAGCCCTAAGCTGTATTGATTATAGGACTAGAAAAGCTATTTTGATACTTTACAATTTCTGGTGTGTAACAGTATATGATATGTCCACTTAAATTTGCTTTGATGTTTATATTCTGCAATTGAAGTATTATATTCACTAGGTGGGTATCCTTCAAATGGAAATGATTGCATATTTTGTTTAGTCACTGAAATTATTGATATATACATTTTTTATGTGAGCATAATTTATTTTATTGTAGAATGAAGCTGCTTAATTCAATAAAAAGGACAAGAATACCTCTTGAATGTTAAAACAATATGATCCTTTTAGTTTCTTTTTTCTTGATTTTAGTATTTTTTATTTTTCCTTTTGCTGAGTAATGTGTGGCATGTATTTTGTAAGACTGAATATAATTTAAATAATTTACAACAATCTGAAATGCTTCTGAAAATTTTATCAATAATTTTGGAAGTTCAATAACTATAAGAACATCTATTTTTCTAATGTTACTTTTGCATTCTTCATATGTTTGCATTTTACTTTGTTCCAATAATTTATTGCACAGCTATGTCAGAATTTTTAAAGATTTTATTTCATTAGCATTTAATTATAGCAACAACTAAGACATAAAAGAAATGACAGAAAATTAGAAATCATATAAATGAGAAGTTTATATATATAAATTACTTGGTAATTGTAGTAATTTTCATGAATATACAGAAATGTCATTTGTACTTCTTGTTCCAATATCACAATTTTAAAAGTAATGCAAAGGGAAAATAAATTAAGCATCAATGAAGTCAGCATATGCCCACTGACAAGGAAAGAGGCCAAGGGAAAGAACTGATGTTTGATTGACTTGTTTTTTTCCCTTCAGTTTTGAGAAAGCAATGTGAATTGTATAAATCTATATCAATTTGAATTATTTAGATGACCAATTTTAGCCTAAATTATTAATTTTCTGAATAGATTGCTCTTTTTCTTCTTTTGAAGAAGAGATATTGTTAATTTGACTATAAGTAAAAGACAACTTCAGACATGTAAATATTTAAAACATATATTCACATTAAGTTTTTTTACTCCATGACATCTCCGGAGCATAGTTTACTGTTCTAAACTACAATTCTTGATTCCAAATCAAAAGCTAAATGTTATTATAATGTGGTGGTCCCAAATGAAATCTCCTTTTTCCTAACACTTACTGCAGTTTCAAGGTAAATAATGTTGAGATTCTATAAATCAGTAAGAGGGCTTCTCTTTGTGAACATTTAGGTTCCAAAGTCACAAGGAATACAATGGCAGCAGGACTAAAGAAGGCAGTAACCACTGTTTGTGGGGCTAATTTTATCCATAGTGGCAAAGAGCCTAGGATTTAAATTGCTTTGTAGAGGGCACATGTACATTTAATTGCAATGTAAGTTGCCAGATTGTTTCAAAGGGGCCTGTAGCAATTTATTCTCCACTAGAAACACATGAGAGCACTGGCAGCAATAGGTCAGATGGTTATCTCTCAATTTTGCTTATCTGATTATTCTTTGCGTTCCCATTAATGAACCTGAACACTTTTTCGTGTGGAAGTTCAATATATCCACCTCCTGGGCTCCCTTGCTTGGAGTGTCCATTGGCTGAGACCATGTGGCAAGTGCTTTTCCTTGTTCTTTCTCCTTTCTAAGTGAGGTAGTGACACCTAGAGTAATTTTGGTGTTGAAATTAGTAGAACTATAAGTTCCTGAATGGCTAAATGGAAGTTATTTCTCTGATCTGAACTCTCTTCTGAGATGTGATTTGGGGGGTAGGGGGCGGAATTATTTTTTAAGATGCTAAATTTTCATTGTCAATTCTTTCTACAGCTTAGCCTACACTAAGTAATACCTCTCTATTCTTTCCCTTTGCTAATTTTCCTTGGGGTTTCTGACTTTATCTTGGTAATTTAAGACCTGTATGTGTATTATAAATATTACCTCTTTGTCATCTGTTTAACAGAATATTTTCTCAAATATATCCTTCCTTCTGACCACTATTTAGTAGTATTTTTCTGATATTTTTACTTTATTCTTGCCCAACTGATAAAGTAGCTATTCATTCCACTATATCCCTGTTATTTTGGAAGATCTACTATACTAGTTCCTTTCAGTAAGGGTCATTTTCCCTTTCCTTGTCCTCGCAATTAGATACATACTTTTCAAGTACAATTTGAACTCAAATGCCGTTATTGCCTCACCAAGATAGTCAATTACTCTTATTATCTCTAGTCAAAAAGTTGAGAAATATAAATCACTTTAATTTCCCCATTTCCTCTTTCACCACTCTCCTCTTAAAGACCTTGAGAAAAATTTGTCCCTTTCTTTCCCCTCCCCCAAAGTCTAGATTGGACAAAGATATCTTAGAATGTTAATGATATATTGTCATAGAGTGCTTCTATTAAATGATTTAGGATAATTTATCAGTATGAAATATTAGGCAGTCATTAAAAGTCAATTAGAGCTACTCAGCTTCTCTCAAATGATTTCATGAGTTTCCCCCATACATGATAAAGCGATAAAAAATATGTATGCATGAAGATGACAAAAAGTATAAAATAATTCAGACCCCTGTATTTGGATATGAATATTAGGTCATGCGTATGGAGAAAAATGTCAAAATATACACATTAGGCTGTTAAGATTGTCTGCCTGAGCTCTGGGGACTGATGGGTGGGGAAAGCAGAAAACAGCAGAGGCCAGCGAACAACAGGAAAGGATACTGCTATATAACCGTAAAATAAGAGTATAATGGGATTCCCTTAGAAAATGAGGTGGAATGACTGAGAAGACATTTTTTATACCAATTTCCTTTTCCTAATCAGATTTAATTTCTAAACTCCAACGAAACATGAAAATAAGAATTATATTCTCATACCAATCTTGATTTCAAGACCTAATTGCTTTTGTCTTAAAGACCAAAGACAATTTGATCTTATCCCAATGTTCATACTATAATTTATTAAGCATTTAGAATTCTCAAAAGAATTTTGAAAATATTTTATTATGATCATAACCTTAGAGAATCCTAAGTAAAGTCATACTACATGATGAACACTTTGTTAAACACTTCTCAATAATCCATATTCTTAAAAATGACAAGCTCTAGCATCAAACTAAGTTTATGTTCTCCCTTAATCATTTACCATGTGAACATTTCACAGACGAGGAAATAAGGCACTTTATTTTTCCTCCTCTTTTCTCCCTGAATGTGATTTGTGATTTTTCTGAGGTTTTTTTCTGCCCATGAGATCTAAACTGCAAAAAGGCAATACAAAATATGCTTACATAGAAAAATGTATTCTTGATGTATTCACTGAGACATTGAACTAATTGTCTTGGAGGTGATCTCCCTTTGGACTTACATTTGTATATGCATGTATATTTAATTTTCTCATTGTTAAGTCACTTGAAGCTCTTTCGCTTTGATTAAATATCACTTTAATTAAAAAAAGCATCTTTATTTTTTTTTTTTAGTGAGGAAGACTAGCCCTGGGCTAACATCTGTTGCCAATCCTCCTCTTTTTTTGCTGAGGAAGATTGGCCCTGGGCTAACATCCATGCCCATCTTCCTTTACTTTACATGGGATGCTGCCACAGCATGGCTGACAAGCAGCGCATCTGTCCTCGCCTGGGATCTGAACTTGCAAACCCCAGGCCGCGGAAGCGGAGCACATGAATTTAACCACTACACCACTGGGCCGGTCCCCAAGAAAGCATCTTAAGTTATAAAATATTGCTATCAGTTACAGAAAAAAAGTATCTTAATTTATAACTTACTATTATTGGTGAAAATGATGGGATGTCAGCTTAAATTAAACATATATCATGATATATTAAAAATATACAGAATTAATTTATAGAATTAAGGAAACAGGATTAGGAGGCTAGGAATCAGGTAATGTAAGAGTCCTATGGGACTGAATTTAAAGATTTAAGCAAAATTAATACTGATTTCCTGTTTCTGTTCATGCATTTCTTCCTTTTGCTCAGCTGAAAATCTTGATTTTTTATTTTCTTAGTGAATATTCTCGCAGTTTCATGAGCAAAGAGACAAATGTTCTATCCTTCAGATCATGTATGAAATCTGTGCTCCAATTTTTTTAACATGCAATATATTTAAAACTTAAAATTACTTCAAAAATAAGTATTTTTATTTTATTTTTTAAATTTTTTTTGTGAGGAAGACCAGCCCTGAGCTAACATCTGCTGTCAATCCTCCTCGTTTTGCTGAGGAAGACTGGCCCTGGGCTAACATCTGTGCCCATCTTCCTCTACTTTATATGGGACGCCGCCACGGCATGGCTGACAAGTGGTGCATCCGCGGACGCTGGGATCCGAACCCACAAACCCCAAACTGCCAAGCACGAACTAAAGCCCTGTGCCACTGGGCCAGCTCCCTTGAATATTTTTAAATAAATAAACATAGAAAAACTATTTTTCCTTGTTTCTTATATTTCTATAATTTGATCTATAGACATTTTATATTTGAGATGTTTAAATATATCAATACATTATGACTTCTTTGTTTTGTGTCAGTTCTTAAAATGCTTCTCATATCAAGAAGATAAAAATGCAGTTTTTTTCTTACTATGTAAGTATTTTCTTTTAAATTAATTCTTATGTAATTCATTTTGGTGTGCATTAGGTAATAGAAATTTAAATATGAAGTTTAAAATTTATAAACATGTAGCCTATATATATCATACAAAATAATGTGTATATATCCTATTCTCCCAACACTGATAATTTAATAGTTAATATTTAAGAATGTAAGTTTCGTTTCCATGTAAATTCTTTTACTCCCCACACTTTGTTTTCCAAATCCTTCTTTATTTCTTCCGGGAAATTTGCTCAGCTATTTCCAGTTAGTATAATATTTAGGCATGTTGCAATTATATTCTATTCTTTCCAATGATTTTTTAAAAATAATTTCAGGTGTCATAGTCTTAATTTCCAAAGTCATGATTAATCCTCAGTTCCACTTTATCATAATAATCCAGTCACTTTTTTATGGAGCAAGCTCCTTTTGAACATTTAGGGAGTTACTACTCTTGTTAAATATTTTGTCTGTTTCTTACTTCACGTCTTTTATCTGATTTCCTCTGTTTAATTTGGTTGCTCTGTTGTGCTGTTTGCTTGCTTTACATGTTGGCTAATTCTTTGATCTCCATTCTTGTTGTAAAGAACTGACCGTATTATCCTGAATCACCGACGACAGGTTTCTCCAGGGCATAGATTCCTGTTCATCGAGTGATTGTAGAATCCTGAGTGTGGTCAAATGTTCCAGAGAAAAAACAAAAAGCCACTCTAACAGGGCAAACAAAGAATTATTTAAGAATGGGGAGATTGTGAGTTTGTTAAATTGGCCATCAATCACTCAAAATTATATCACCTTCCTTTCCCAAGCCCTAGCACCCACTTCCTTTATCTACTTTCTTTGAACTCTGGAAAAGTTCCTAAAACTGTACTTAAATGACATTCATTCTTTTACAATGTTATTCAGCATTATGTTTATTACTTTCACTTGTTCCTTTTGGGGTTTTTTGCTACTATATTTTTAATTTCTAAAAGTTTTCATATCTTCCATTGCAACTAGTGTGTATAGTTGTAGTGGACTGAGTTGTGTTCCCTCAAAATTCATATGTTGAAGCGCTAATCCTCAGTGTAACCATATTTGGAGACAGGGCCTTTAGGGAAGTCGTTAAGGTTAAATGAGGTCATAAAAATGGTGCCCTAGTCTGATAGGACTGGTGTCTTTTTAGGAAGAGAAAGAGACACCAGAGATCTCGCTCTGTCCATGAAAGCACAGAGGAAAGGCCATATGAGCACACAGCAGAAGGAGGCTGTCTGCAAGCCAGGAAGAGAGGTCTCACCAGACCCTGACTCTGCTGGCAGCTTGATCTTAGACTTCTAGCTTCCAGAACTGTGACAAAAGAAATTTCTGTTGTTTAAATCACCCAGTCTCTAGTTTTTTGTTATGGCAGCCCTAGCATACTAGTAAAATACTTATAATTGCAAAACTAGTGTATGTAGTTATAGTTATTTAAAAAGTTATGTTACAGTTATGCCTAGACAAGGTTGAATTTTGAAAGGAATTTCTCTTCTGTACAGTTATTTTTTTTTCCTTTAAATTTACTACTTCTTTTTTCTTGCTGTCCCTTTAGAGTCTGTAGTAGCATAGTTCTCAGTTTACTTATCAAGTAATTTCTACCGTCAGACCTGAGTTTCAGCCAATGTGGCCATTGCTCATTAAATAGAATAATGTTCCAATTTCTAGACTAATGTTATTCACTTTTTTCTTTCCTTATAACAAAAAATGTTCTTGAGCCAATGATCTCTCCTTTGATATTGAACAATTTCCAGACTGTACTTAGAGAAATATGTCCACTTGCTGATTAGCAGGCAATAGGCTTTGTGACCTAAGTTCACAAGCAGAAAATGATTTTGTCTGGCAATTGCATAAGATATGCTTCATCTATTGCAAAATTCATAAATTTTCTGGTCTGTTGATGTCATCCTTTATTATTTTCAAGAGCTGCCACAATTTATTTTGTTTATTCTTAATGCTATTTTCAGTAGAATTATTAGAAATGCACTTTGGCATTTTAAAACCATATTACTGCTTGTTTTTATTTATAAAACAGGAGGACAATGAAAGCTTCTCTTAAAAATCAGGGATATTATTAGTCTCCTTCTAGATGAAAATGTTAAAAATTGGAAGCAAAAGATAGAGGAAGTTATTTTAAATAGAAAGACAAAAAATAGAATAAAAAGCCTGATATTTTTGGTCATGGTAAGAAGTTATTGAAAAAGGATTGAGGCTATCCAATGACTTTGCAAATGAAGGCCAAAGGAGATTTGTGCAAATGGTGAATAACTAAAATTACAACTTTGCTGTATTTCATTTAAAAATTATGTCTTTCATTGAAACTTCCAATAATTTCCTTAAAATTACTTTACTCAAAGTTAAGGGAAATTAGCATATTAGCATGTCAGTACAATTTTTAAAAATATTATTGTTATTGACCTTTATTTAAGTACGGTAAAGATAGTTGTAGCAGCTACCAAATGTTTTATTTTTGAAAGTCAGATTTAAAGGTATAATTTAACAAAACTAAACATTTTATATAAAATTAATTTGATAGTGTTTTCTTTTATAACTTTCTCTAGTTAGAATTCAGAATTTTAAATTTATTCTGAAACAAATGAGATAAAGAGACTCTGCCAGCTCTGAATTGTTGCATTTATGTCTCTCATGCATGTTTTCTCTCTATATTTCAGGCAGGATAAGTACTTGCAGTTAGTGCTTGTTGCATGTAGCCTAGCAATACTCATTGATTCTTCATCTCACCCACATGTTAGAATAATGTGAGACATTTCTAACTACCCACACTTCTTTAAAACTGGAGGTCTGTTTTGATTGGTCCAGAGTGAGACCAAGAAATGAGTATTGAAAAACTCACCATGTGATTGTACTATGAAGCCAGGGTTCAGAGCCATGGGTTTGATCTCTAAGATAAATACACATTATTAGTTGAAGTGATTTTAAATTTGCATAGTTGTAATCTTGATTTCAAGAGAAGTAGTTATAATAGAGCTCTGCTTTGGACCTTCAGTATTTACAATATTCTTCTGTTTTTATTCCATTAAATATAATCTGCCATTCATTTATTTTAACATTTCTGATTCTAAAACACATTACAAATTTCATAAAACTTGCATTTTCTAAATGCCAACACTTCAAATATATAATTTAATTCTTAAATGTTTGCTTAAAATTCCATTGTTTTGTTGAGTCAATTGAACTTAAAAATATAATGGTTAGTTACTCAGCAAAAAATAGGAAGATTTTAACCAACTGTGTCTAAAGAAATATTCCAACACTGATTTGATTTTTATGAAAAGACTGGATTTTTCTTTATGTTTTATGCATAAGCTTCTCCTTTGCTTTCTTTCATTTCTTTTTTTTTGTACTTTAAATAAAGAACTATGATTATCTGTAAAACTGATTGCTCAAAGTAATTAATCATTTTTCTTACGAAATTACCAGGGTAAATTAAGAATCTTATAATGAAAAAATTTTCTCATATGTAAATGAATCATGCTGAGACACTGTGTTGCGAAATTACTATTTTGAAAACCAATCAAATTAAGTCATTGTGCACTGGACTTCATATATATATATATATATATATATATATATATATATATATATATACAAATATAATATTTTTTTCTAATATGATTGTTGCATTTTACTAATTAGAGGAGTACCTATTTTTGCATCAGATAATTTATACAATGTATTATGTGTACTCTTATTTTATTAAAAATAGGCACTATTGGTGTATATTCAGATAAAACTCAGATTGATTATGCAATTATTTACATCAGTGAGTATTGTATAACCATATTTACCAAAACACTCTTCTTTCAAATATTTTTCAGATAGATTTTCTATCTGAAAAAGTACAACATGGACTTTAGAATTGGATTTGGTCTATATGGCAAGTTAGTTAACCTGAAAAATCTCAATAACAAATGCTAATAGTAAGAATATTAGAAATTTCATTACATATATATACTTAAAACTATAGGAAAGCAAGGGAAATGGCCTGTGCCAGAGACACAAGCAAGACTTAATACCAAAATGGCCAATTGGTCTGACTTTTCTGTGTGGCAGGAGAGATGGGCACAGGAACTTAGAAATTCGGACTTCATCACTCATCAGTGAGGACATTAATATAATGAAATGGTAGACAAGAAAAGTACACATTAACCAGCACAAGGTAATGAAGAGGAAGTTTATCTGTCAATACTGGAACAACTGGTAGAAAAAAAAAAATATTCATACTTCCCCGAGAATTTCTAACATCAGAGCTATACATCATGAGTTCTTTGGCTTCAAGCTTATAAATTACATGGTCTTGAGCCATCAATTTAAAAATTAATATATACATCATTTTCTGGCCATTGATACACTGGGGGATTTTTCAAGGAAATACAGAATCATTCTAGAGCAGAAGTTGGAAAGAAGTTGGAAATTTTTTTCTATAAAGGGCTGGATTGTAAATATTTTAGGCCCGTTGGCCACTTTAAAGAGCAGCTTATAGCTAGCTGAAGGGACAGTCAACAGGCTAGTGAGTGAATATGAGGGGTTATTCAGAATGCAGAATATTAAAAGAAAATACAGAAAAACATGAGAAGTCAAAAGACATGGAGGATAGAATAAAATGATCCAAGGAACATCTAATAGGAGTTCTAGGAAGAGAGAACAGAGCAAATGGAAACAATGAAATAATAATGGTTTGCTTCAACTTCTGAGAAGGATGGAGTAGTTGTATAATACCCAATACCCATATTGACAAGAAAAAGCTGGATTAATTTTAAAAATCATATTTTTTTAAATCATCAGAGAAGTTTGGAAGCAATGAGGAATAGATGAGTAGGATACATCATCAATAGAGGCAAAATATTTACATATATGAACAGGTGGGTAAGTCTAAAGAAAGTTTTTGCTATTATTGAAGCAAACAAAAATAATGCAGGAAAACAAATGCTAGAAAACACTAAAAAAACCTGTAAAATGGGACCTGTAAATCAGTATTTAGACATTATAAAGTATTTGTGTGTCATAGGGAATAAACTAGTGATATTGATCTACTTTAAGTCAAGAATGTACATAGGGAAATTTAAAAAAGGAATTATTCTGGGTCTGCCCTGTGGTCAAATGGTTAAAGTTCTGCACTCTCTGCTTTGGCAGCCTGGTTTGCATGTTCAGATCCCAGGCGTAGACCTATTCCACTCTTCAGCCATGCTGTGGAGGCATCCCCTAGGCAAAACAGAAGAAGATTGGCACAGATGTTAGCTCAAGGAAAATCTTCCTCACCAAAAAAAAAAAAAAAAAAAAAAGGAATTATTCAGTCAATCCAATGAAAGTCAAAGGAAGAAGACCCAACTTCATGTGAAACACATGGTAACAATTGGAGAACTTATGATCTCAGAGAGGACAATTAACACAGAATTGGGGGCATGTTCCCATCCAGTCCATGTGAACTTTTGTTCTGAGGGAATCCTTGGAGGAAAGAGACAGAAATTAAAGGCTATGGCTGACATAAAATGGAGAGTCTATTCTAAGCTAGAATATGAAAAGCTAATGAAGCCCAATAAAGAATAAGACAAGAATGAACTAGAATAAAGAAATAGAAAAGAACAAATGGGGCTGGCCCTGTGGCTAAGTGGTTAAAGTTCTGCACACTCTGCTTCAGAGGCCCTGGTTCATGGGTTTGGATGCTGGGTGCAGACCTGCTCCACTCATCAGCCATGCTGTGGAGGTGTCCCACATAAAAAATAGGGGAAGATTGGCACAGATGTTAGCTCAGGGCTGATCTTCTTCAAGCCAAGAAAGGAGGAAGACTGGCAATGGGTGTTAGCTCAGGACGAATCTTTCTCACCAAAAAACAAAAAAAGAATGGATAAAAAGAGAGAACTAATTCCATCAAGCTGGATAAATAGTTATCATAACTTAAGATCAAAGGTTTCAACACATACACATGCAGGTCATTTAATTTATACAAATAAATAAAAAGCTTCCATGAGTCAACTAGAGACAACAGACTTGAAGGCAGAGAAATCACACCTCATATTCTATGTATAGGTAAGATATTTGAAGTTAGGAGAGCAGAAGTTCAAAAATAAAACAATGGGAGAAAGGTGTAATGTGGGAATGCTAGCCAAAAGAGAGCTGGCATAACCATATGCATATAAGAAACAATAGTCTTTGAGGCAAAATAATTATTAGAGATAACGAGGACATTTTCCAAAGAATATAATAACATAGCCTCAAAATATATAATGTAAAAGTTTTCATTATTACAATAAAATCATAGTCACAATGGAACATTTTTAACACAGTTCTCAGTAATGTATATAAGTAAAGGAAAAGTATTACCAGGAATATGGAAGGTTTGAACTACCTAATAAAGGAACTTGATCTAATGGACTTATTTAAAACCCTGCACATAAATACTTCAGAAGACACCTTAAAAAATAAAAAGCACATAAGAGTTCTGCTTCTAATAATGGTGATGTAATGTATAGATTATGTCCTCCCACAGAAAACAATCATAAACTTTAAACAAAATATAATAAACAACTCTTTGAAGACACTAAAGACCAGTAAGATGCTGACAGAAACTGAAGGGGAGTCAAACTTGAAAAGGGGGAAATACACAGGATGATGTTTGCTCTAATATCACTTTTGACCTCCCCTTCTTTTCTCTTCTCCTCCCTTGTTCTTCCAGTGGAGTTCCAATCACACAGACTCCTCCATCTGATAACAAAGATGAAGGCATTACTTAAGGCCAATTGGATTCTCTTCCCAAAACTTTGCATATTTGGTGGAGACACACAAGGCTGGAAGGGAATGAGAGCCCCATTATATGACTCCAGTGCCTAGGAAAGAAGCTCACTAGTGCTGCTGCTGAGCCTGAATCTTCCCTGATCTCTATCTTTATCATGACTTGGTTTTTCATTTTTGTCATTCAATTCTGTAAGCCTACCACTATGTTTCCAGTAAGTCCCTTTTTGCTTAATTTAGTCAGAGATGGTTTCCATTGCTTGCAAATAAAGGACTTTAATAACAAAAAGGGTGACAAACAAGAGTAGATTCCATGTATTATTCTTAATGGAAAATGCCACTGATAGATAATTTTATCAGTGGAAATCAATAAAATGCCTGTCTGATGGAATACAAAAACAGTGTAGAAAGGAAAAGGAAAAACATCATAAAAAAGTCAATGCTAATTATGACTCTAAAGGCAATCTATTGACAATTCTAGATTTTGTTAGAAGCCAATTAAAAACCCATTTTAGTAGCTTGCAAAAAGAAGTGGCTTGTATAAAACAAGAAGAAAGAAAAAAACGCCCATATGAAGAATGGACAGAGATGGAAGGAAAACTTTAGAGTCGACAAGGCTGGAATTAAACTACATCTAGGTGAGCTAATATAGAATTTTAAGTCAAAACAAATTAAACTGGCATTGATTTGGAGTGGTGAATGTCAGAATTGCTGTTGCAGAATATTGAAACAATAACACAGTATTGCAAATATGTGAAGCCCTCCAACAGTGTATATGAAAAAGACCTAGCAATTAAAATATTAAAAAATAAGATGATAGCAGTCCAAAGCCTGAATATAATCCAAGAATTTTTGGCACTGTTGAGGAAGCAATTAGGACAACTGGAACAGGTAAACTAATAAAAAATAATATTAGAAAAGTATACAGTATTTTTTTAAAAGCTAGTATATTGATTAAAGCTCACAAATTTCTCCCAGCAAAGTTAAAAATAATTACTACACTACAGATATTTTGTAAAATCTAAATTTCAAAGAGAAAATTCCTACAGATAAGATGAAAAAAAGGTAATTTAAGTATTAAAAAATATTAGATTGACCCCAGAATCTTATTTGTAGAATAGCAAATGCCGGATGACATTGTAGCTATTATTTAGAGATATTTGAGCAGAAATTTGCTACTTTTATGAAATTACTTAGAATTTCATTCTCAGCCTTACCATTAGTGTATATTGTGAAAACAACAACCTAAAGTTATTTTCAGATAATCAAAATTTAGAATATTTACCCATCAAACCCATCTTGAACATGAGCTTAAAGGTACCACGGAGATCCCAGAGATAAATCAATACAAAATCTTGTGAAATAAATCTCTTTATGAAGTTTCAGACAGCACACTTTGACTTCCAAAAACAATGCAAATGCAAAAATAATAGATATAAGTATGGCTGCAAACTATTCTCAATATGAGACTCTCTTGGCAGGAACATTTCAAAATATTAAATGATAAATTAAAAATATTTATCCATAAAGAATTAGCATGTGAGATAGGGGAATAGAGTAATAAAGATGTTCAAATTTCCTTATTTTATACAAGAGGTTAATTTTGTTCCTGGCTTTGGTAACCAGAAAGTTACATCCTGATAAATATATGTTTTTTAAACTTAGGGAGTCCAACAAGTAGAGGATATCTCTCACCGTGTATTGCATACTGCCTCAACTGGACATTCACGATGTGTATTAATACATGAAAATCTTGAAAAATTCTTACAACAAGGAAAATAATTGAAATTCATTGAATCCATGCTTTGGCCATGTATGTGACCATTATTTCAGATAGTGTTATTGGTTGAAATTATTTGTAGTTTTAAGCAAGCAAAAATAAATGTATTGGAAAGGCATGAGACAGCACTTAGAATTGACCAGATAAAGCAGAACTCAGCTCAGGCAGGAATTAGAGAGCAACTCAGAGCCAACATCAGGAAAAGGAGGGAGGTCTGTTTGTGATGTGGCCTTTAGTCTGTCAGCCATGGCCTCTTGCCATTGGCCACTGCCACGCAGCACACACATGCATTTCCAGTAATGCTGCTGGACTTGGCCTCACCTTGTGACTTACTGTTTCAACATTAGAGTTCAAAAGTCTATCTGGCTGCCATGAATAATTTTAGAGGCTGCGTCTATTTCTTACCTCTGATGGTTAAAAGTCCCATGAGTGAGGGTGAACCAACCATACTTAACTCTGGTCCATGGTTTAGTTTCCAGATGGTGGGGAGAGAAAAATCTACTCACAAATAGCTTCAAAATGGCTTATAGTGGGATTACTACATAAAATAAAGTCTTGGCATAAAGCTTTCAAGGTCCATCCATGTTGTGGCAAATGGCAAAATTTCTTTCTTTCTCAGGCTGAATAGTTAAAGTGGTTCTATGTCAACTATAGCTCAATAAAGCCAGAACAAAAGTGTTGGGAAACTTGACAAATGCCCACTTGTCCTAAAAGAACATATTCTTTTCAGACAAAAATTGCAGTTACTAACACAATTAAATTATTTCTTATAAAACCAAAATCATATTCAACCATTTCCTGAAGTAGAAAAGGCCAAGTCACATCAGATTCTGTATTCAGCCTCAAGTCCAGGACCTCTGGATAATGTAGATTCCTTTACAACTTCTTCCACATTCCTATTTCCTTATTCTGTAAACTGTGGCTTAAATTGTAAAAGCCTCAAATACATTCTATGGATATCAGTGAAAGAAAGAAAATGCAAATATCTCCACAAACAAAAGAAGGGATATAAGTACAGTAGTCCCCCCTTATCCATGGGGGATACAGTCCAAGACCCCAGGGGATGCCTGAAATCGTGGATCATACTGAACCCTATATATACTATGTTTTTTCCTATACATACACACCTATGATATGTTTAATTTATAAATTAGGCACAGTAAGAGATTACCAATAAGTACTAAAAAATAGAACAGTTATAACAATATATAGTAATGCAGTGCTTAGCAATGGTGGTACGTTCTGAGAAATGCATTGTTAGGCAATTCCAGCATTGTGCACACATCATAGAGTCTAATTACACAAACCTAGATAGCATAGGTTACTGCACACCTATGCTATATAGTACAGCCTATCGCTCCTAGGCTATAAACCTGTGCAGCGTGTTATTGTGCTGACTCTTGTAGGCAATTGCAACACACTGGTATTTGTGTGTCTAAACATAGAAAATGTGCAGTAAAAACAGGATATAAAAGACTAAAAAATGGTACACCTGTATAGGACACTCACCGTGAACGGAGCTTGCAGGACCGGAAGTTGCTCTGGGTGAGTGAGTGAGTGGTGTGTGAATGTGAAGGCCTCGGACGTTACTGCACACTCCTGTGGGCTTTACAAACCCTGTACACTTAGGCTACACTAAATTTATAAAAAAATATATTTTCTTTCTTCAATAATAAATTAACCTTAGCTGACTGTAACTCTTTTACTTTATAAACTTTTTATTTTTTTTAAGTTTTTATTTAACTCTTTTATAATAACACAGCTTAAAACACAACCACATTGTACAGCTGTACAAAAATATTTTTTCTTTGTATTCTTATTCTGTAATCTTTTTTCAATTTTTAAAATTTTGTTTACTTTTTAAACATTTTTGTTAAAAACTAAGACACAAACACGCATTAGCCTAGGCCCACACAGGGTCAGCATCATCAATACCACTGTCTTCCATCTCCACAATCTTGTCCCTCTGGAAGGACTTCAGGGGCAATAACACCCTCCCATGGAGCTGTCACCTCCTATAGTAGCAAGGCCTTCTTCTGGAACACCTCCTGAAGGACCTGCCTAAGGCTCTTCTTGAGGAGGGGTCACACTTTATAGAAATATGTCCATGGCTGTTTGCTTGGCTTGTCTTTTTTTGTCATTGATTTTCTTGTAAGCTGGTAACACAACATGAACATTCCTCTCTATTCATAAAAACCTTTTGGTCCTGGGGCCCATGTTTTCAAAATTTTAAGGAGCTTGTTGAGGTCTGCAAAAGATTCTGCTAAACCCTTCACTGTGAATTTTCTTGGGATGGTTCTTCTTTTTCTCCCCCTGCAGTTTCCTTTTCTGTTGACTCTTCTTCAGCTCTGTGTTTCTGTTCCAGTTCCAACAACTCTTCATAAGTCAATACCTCAGGTACTACCTGTAGGAGCTCCTCAGTCACCCTCATCCACACTCAGGTTAAAGTTGCTTGCCATCTAAATCACAACCTTGTTGACTTCTGCAACCTCCTCATCCTTGACAAATCCTTTGAAGTCATAGACAAACCTCTTGAATGTCTTCTTTCAGATGCCATTAATACACTCCTTGCTGACATCACCCCAAGCCAAGTAAGGTTCTTGATACAGTCATAGATGTTATAATCCTTCCAGAATGGCATTAGTGTCTTCTCAGTGTCTTCCTCAGTTGCAGCAATACCCTGGGCACAGGTCCTCCTCAGGTAGTAGGCCTTAAGACCTGCTATAACTCCTTGATCCATTGGTTGGATCAAAGAGGTGGTGTTTGGGGGTAGAAATACGACTCTGATATTGGGACTAAGATCACTAATAAAAGGAGGGTGTCCAGGAGCATTAGCAACAATAAGCAAAAACTTGAAATGTATCTTATTCTCCAAACAGTACTTCTCCATTTTGCTGGCATAGAAATTCAGGAGGGCATCTTGGGAGAGGAGGTGGGTCATCTCTGACTTCTTATTGCTCCTGTATTACACTGGAAGTGTGTTATTACTGATATGCTTGAAGGCCCTGGGGTGCTCTCTGTGTCAGATCACAAAGGGTTTCAACTTGTAGCCTGCAACATTACCCCCAAGCAACACTCTTATTCTATCCTTAAAAGCCTTGAAACCTGTCATCGACTTGGTGTCCTTATGGATGAAAGTCCTGTCAGATATCTGTTTCCAGAATAGGGAGTTTTCATCCATATTGAATATTTGCCCTCCACAATCAGTTTATCTGAAGTTTCCCAAAATTCTTCTGGTGCCTTCACATCAGAACTCACAGACTCACCACTCACTTTCACATTATGTAATGAATAATGATTCTTGAATCATTTAAACCACCCAGAGCTAGCAGTAAATTCAATTTTGTAGTTGGGCCCAGGATTTTCTTTCAACATCATAAGCAAACATTTTGCTTTGGCCATGATCATCATGGTCCTGAGAGGGATATGCTTCTGTCTGATCTTTAATCCAGGTCATTAAAAGTTTCTCCATGTCTGATATAGGCTCTTCTCGATTTTTTTGTTAGTCTAGTTGCCTTTAATGAAGTAGATCCTTTAACAAGTTCTATCATATTATTCTTGTTTTTTAAGACCATAGTTATGGTGGAATGGGACAGGCCTGACTGGTGAGCAATAACCATCACCTATATTCCACCTTCATAGCCCTTGATCACTTTTAATTTTGTTTCCAGATCAATCACTTGACATGGCCTCTTGTTGGCAACATTAGTAGTGAACTTTGTATGCTTAAGGGCCATGATGAACAAAACAACACGATATTAAATCAAGCACCAGAGAAAATGATGCCATCCTGAGACACCGTAAACATGAGAAGTATGAGTTTGCTGCTGGCATAGCACAGCATGTGGTTTTCAGTAAACTATATTTTTATAAGAAGGGGAGAGTACACTCTAAAATAATGATAAAACATATAGAATAGTAAGTACATAAACCAGTAACATAGTTGTTTATTATCATCATTAAGTATTATGTGCTGTACATAATTGTATGTTATTCTTTTATAGAACTGGCAGCACAGTTGGCTTGTTTACACCAGCATCACCACCAACATGGGAGTAATAAGTTCACTAAGATGTTACAACAGCTGTGCTGTCAGTAGGTGTTGGGAATTTTTTAGCTCCACTATAGTCTTATGGGACCACCGTTGTACACGCAGACTGTTGTTGACCAAAACATCATTATGAGACATGTGACTAGTAATAAAAGTTACCATAGATCTTAGCAACCTCAGCATAATTTTTTCTTTCTTTATAAACTCAAGAACTTTCACTTTTGTTTTTTTTTACTTAAAGGAAGCACTTTATGACTTCCCTTTGGCATATCCAAGTTGCCAACATCACTACCTTTGCACTTACATTAAGTAAGACAAGGGTTATTTGAACACAAGCACTGCCGTACCATGACAGTCAATCTGATAACTGAGATGGCTACTAAATGACCAATAGGATGGTAGCATATAGAGCATGGAAACTCTGGACAAAGGGGTGATTCATGTCCCGCGTGGGAGGGAGCTAGAAGGTGCAAGATTTCATCCTGCTACTCAGAATGGCACACAATTTAAAACTTATGAATTGTTTGTTTCTGGAATTTCATTTAATGTTTTTGAACTGTGATTGGCTGCAGGTAACTGAAACCATGGAAAGCAAAACTATGGATAAAGGGGACTACTGTAATTCCTTTATTCCTCATTTCCTCCACTAGAACAGGTAATAGTTGATAGCTGAGATTATTTTTGTCCACTAGCCATTTCATGTTATTATATTTTTTTTTGCCTACAGACAAATTTTTTAGTCATTTTGGTGAGAAAAATGCACCTTATTTTCTAAAATACTACAACTTTTGCAGTGCTCCCTGTTTTCCATTAACATTTAATCTTTGAGAAATATCTACCAAAATTTATTGAAACTGTAATCCATGGACTCCCCTCCACCTTAGAGAAATTTTATGTGGGCAGTAGGGAGAGACTTTCTATCTTGCTGCTTGTCAAAATATCATTAATTGGGTACATGAGAATAAACAAATAAACTCTCCCACACTGTTAAGTTGATGGTTCCCATAATAATAAAGACCAGGAGATATAGGGTAGGAATCCAGATAATACAATTTTAAAATTGTACAAGTCTTTAAAGTCCTGTGAACAGAGCAAAAAGGCTTTATGTTACACGCAAAAACACACATGTACACACCACACACATACAGATATATATTTTGTATGTTTATTTCTCTTTAGTTCTCCTGGTATCTAGATAACTAGTAAATTCCTTAAGAGTTCCAGCCTGTCCCAGTGAAGTTAACAGAAACCAAGTCTTTATTTATGTTTGTATTAAAGCATTTGCAGAAGGAATAACACACGTCTGTGCTGACTTTGGAGGGTTCAAATTGTGAATCTGGACACTGGGTATGTCTTCATAGTTGGGAGCATCCCTGCAAATCTGAGATTTCTCAAGCAACTGCTTTTGTTTAAAGAGTTTGAAAGACATATGGAAAGATAATATATGACTGTGTATATATAAAGAGTGTCATTTCTTATATATTTAACAAAATTAAAAATTTAAAATAAGTTAAAAACA
Organism: Tapirus indicus; assembly: GCA_031878705.1. Classification (NCBI taxonomy): domain Eukaryota; kingdom Metazoa; phylum Chordata; class Mammalia; order Perissodactyla; family Tapiridae; genus Tapirus; species Tapirus indicus. The sequence continues at coordinate 131,993,150 of CM062919.1, read as the reverse complement.
TAAGTTACACTTTTAAATTAAAAAAAGGAAAAAAGAGATTGTAACTGTCTCTTTGGGACTATATGCAATGAGAAAATGAAATAACCCCAAGACTGGAGAGAAAGACAAGGATCAGCAGTAAAGTGAACAACTACTGCACCTACTTCCTAATGTAGATTTCCTTTCCAAACTCAGTCGTGGGGGTTTCAGGGCTTATTTTATTTCTTGAGATTTTATCTTTTTTTTTTTAATGGATGTCTTAGTAGCTTATAACATTGTGAGGTTTTAGTTCTACATTATTGCTTGTCAGTCACCATATAAATGCTTCCCCTTCACCCCTTGTGCCCATCCCCCTTCTCTCTTGCCCCTGGTAACAACCAAATAGTTCTCTCTGACCCTGTGTTAGTTTATATTCCACATATGAGTGAAATCATGCAGTGTTTGTCTTTCTCTCTCTGGCTTATTTCACTTAAAATAATACTCTCCAGGTCCATCCATGTTGTTGCGAATGGGAGAATTTTGTCTTTTTTATGTCTGAGTAGTATTCCATTGTATATATATATATATATATATATATATATATATATATATATATATACCACATCTTCTTTATCCACTCATCTGTCATGGGACACTTGGGTTGTTTCCACTTCTTGGCTATAGTGAATAATGCTGCAATAAATATAGGGGTGCATAAGCCTCTTTGGATTGTTGATTTCAGATTCATTGGATAGATACCCAATAGTGGGATACCTGGATCATAAGGTATTTCTGTTTCTAATTTTTTGAGGAATCTCCACATGGTTTTCCATAGAGATTACACAAGTTTTCATTCCCACCAGCAGTGGATTAGGGATCCCGTTTCTCCACAACCTCTCCAACACTTGTTGTTTTTTTGTCTTGGTGATTATGGTCAATCTAAGGGAGTGCAAGGTGATATCCTAGTGTAGTTTTGGTTCACATTTCCCTGATGATTAGTGATGTTGAACATCTTTTCATGTGCCTGTTGGCCTTCTGTATGTCTTCCTTGGAAAAATATCTGTTCATATCCTCTGCCCAATTTTTGATTGGATAGCTTGTTTTTTTGTTCTGTTGTGTGAGTTCTTTACATATTATGGAGATTAACCCCTTGTCAGACATATGATTTGCAAATATTTTCTCCCAGCTAGTGGATTATCTATTCATTTTGATCCTGGTTTCATTTGCCTTGTAGAAACTCTTTAATCTGATGAAGTCCCATTTTTTAATATTTTCTTTCCTTCCCCTTGTCTGATAGACAAGGAATCCAAAAAGATCCCTTTATAACTGATGTCAAATAGTGCACTGCCTATATTTTCTTCCAGGAGTTGTAGTTTCAGGTCTCACTTTCAGGTCTTTGATCCATTTTGAGTTAGTTTTTGTGTATGGCGATGGAAAATGGTCTATTTTCATTCTTTTGCATGTGGTTTTTCAATTTTCCCAGCACAATTTGTTGAAGAGACTTTCCTTTCTCTATTGTATGTACTTAGCTCCTTTATCAAAGATTGGTTGTCCATAGGTGTGTGGTTTTATTTCTGGGATTTCAAATCTGTTCCATAGATCTGTGTATCTATTTTTGTACCAGATCATGCTGTTTTGATTACTGTGGCTTTGTAGTATATTTTGAAGTCAGAGACTGTGATGTCTCCAGCTTTGTTCTTCTTTTTCAGGATTTATCTAGCTATTTGAGGTCTTTTGTTGCCCCATGTGAATTTTAGTGTTCTTTGTTCTATTTCTGTGAAGAATGTCATTGGAATTCTGATTGAGATTGCATTGAACCTGTAGATTGCTTTAGGTAGTATGGACATTTTAACTATGTTTATTCTTCCAATCCATGTGCATGGGATATTTTTCCATTTCTTTATGTCTTCATTGATTTCTTTCAACAGCACCTTATAGTTTTCATTGTATGGGTCTTTCACCTCCTTGGTTAAATTTACTCCCAGATATTTTGGGTTTTTTGTTGCCATTGTAAATATGATTGTCTTTTTGAGTACTTTTTCTGTTAGTTCATTCTTGGCATATGGAAATGCAACTTATTTTTGTAAGTTGATTTTATACCCTGTGACTTTGCTGTAGTTTTTTATTATTTCTAATAGTTTTCCAATGGATTCTTTTGGATTTTCTATATATAAGATCATGTCATCTGCAAATAGTGAAAGTTTCACTTCTTCATTGCCTATTTGGAGTTGTTTTATTCTTTTCTCTTGCCTAATTGCTCTGGCCAAAACCTCCAGTACTATGTTGATTAAGAGTGGTGAGAGTGGGCACCCCTGTCTTGTTCCTGCTCTCAGAGAAATGGCTTTCAGTTTTTCCCCATTGAGTATGAGGTTGGCTGTGGGTTTGTCATATATGGCCCTTATTATGTTGAGGTACTTTCCTTCTATACCCATTTTGTCAAGAGTTTTCATCGTAAATGGATGTTGGATCTTGTCAAATGCCTTCTCTGCAGCAATTGAGATGATCATGTGGTTTTTATTCTTCATTTTGTTTATGTGGTGTATCACATTGATTGATTTGTGGATGTTGAACCATCCCCGTGTCCCACGTATAAATCCCACTTGGTCATGGTGTGTGATCTTTTGGATGTATTGCTGTATTTGGTTTGTAAATATATATATATTTTTTTGTGAGGAAGACCAGCCCTGAGCTAACATCCGTTGCTAATCCTCCTCTTTTTGCTGAGGAAGACTGGCCCTGGGCTAACATCTGTGCCCATCTTCCTCCACTTTATATGGGACGTCGTCACTGCATGGCTGACAAGCAGTGCGTCGGCGGGCGCCTGGGATCCGAACCGGGGAACCCCAGGCTGCCAAGCGCGGACGAAACCGCTACGCCACCGGGTGGCCCCTGGTTTGCAAATATTTTGTGGAGGATTTTTGCACCTATGTTCATTAGCAATAATGGCCTGTAGTTTTCCTTGTTTGTATTGTCCTTATCTGGCTTTGGTATCAGGGTGATGTTGGCCTCATAGAATGTGTTAGGAAGTGTTTTATCTTCCTCTATTTTTTGGAAAAGTTTGATAAGGAGAGATATTAAGTCTTCTTTGAGTGTTTGGTAAAATTCTCCAAAGAAGACATCTCGTCCTGGACTTTTATTTTTTGGGAGGTTTTGATTACCGTTTCAATCTCTTTACTTGTGCTTGGTCTATTCAGGTTCTCTATTTCTCCTTGATTCAGTTTTGGTAGGTTGTATGAGTCTTGGAATTTATCCATTTCTTCTAGATTGTCCAATTTCTTGGCATACAGTTTTTCATAGTATTCTCTTATAATTGTATTTCTGTGGTATCTGTTGTAATCTCTTCTCTTTCATTTCTAACTTTATTTATTTGAACCTTCTCTCTCTCTCTCTTTTTTTTTTTTTGTGAGTCTAGCTAAGGGTTTGTCACTTTTGTTTATCTTCTCCATGAACAAACTCTGTTTCATTGATCCTAACTACTACTTTTTTTTGTTTCAATTTCATTTATTTCTTCTCTAATTTTTATTATTTTCCTCCTTCTGCTGACTTTGGGCTTTGTTTGTTCTTTTTCTAATTACATTAGATGTAGCTTAAAGTTGCTTATTTGAGATTTGTTTGTTTGTTTGTTGAGGTGGGCCTGTATTGCTGTGAGTTTCCCTCTCAGAACTGTTTTTGCTGGCTCCCATATGAGTTGATATGGTGTATTTTCATTTTCATTTGTCTCCAGATATTTTTTAATTTCTCTTTTAATCTCATCAATGATCTATTGGTTGTTCAGTAGGTTGTTGTTTATCCTCCACATCTTTGTCACTTTCCCAGTTTTTTCCTTGTCATTGATTTCTAGTTTCATAGCCCTATGGTCCAAAAAGATGCTTATTATAATTTCAGTCTTCCTAAATTTATAGAGGCTTGCCTTGTTTCCCAACATATGGCCTGTCCTTGAGAATGTTTCATGTGTACTTGAGAAGAATGTGTAATCTGCTGTTTTGGGTGGATTACTCCATACACATCTATTAAGTCCATCTCATCTAGTTTTTCATTTCAGTCTGCTATTTCCTTATTGAAATTTGTCTAGATGATCTATCCATTAATGTGAGGGGGGTCTTAAGGTCCACTACTATTATTGTGTTGTCATTGATATCTCCTTTTAGGTTTGTTAACAGTTGATTTATGTACACTGGTGCTCCTGTGTTGGGTGCACATATATTTATAAGTGTTATATCTTCTTGGTAGGGTGTCCCTTTTATCATTATATATTGCCCCTCTTTGTCTCTCATTACCCTTTTATCTTGAATTCTATTTTGTCTGATATAAGTATGGTCACACCTGCTTTTTTTTTGTTTGCCATTACCTTGTAGTATTTTCTTCCATCCGTTTATTCTGAGTCTGTGTTTGTCTTTAGAGATCAGATGTGTTTCCTGGAGGCAGCATATCGTTGGATCTTGTTTTTTAATCCATCCCACCAGTCTATGTCTTTTGATTGGAGAATTCAATCCATTTACATTTAGAGTGATTATAGATATATGTGGGCTTAGTGTTGCTACTTTATTACTCATTTTCCAGATCTTTGTTTCTTGTCTTGTGTGATTTGAACTACCAATTCATTTTGGTAGTTCTGTATGATGGTTTTCTTAGTTTTGTCTTTATTTATCATATGTGTCTCTGCTCTGAATATTAGTTTAGTGGTTACCAGGAGGTTTGTAGAAAAATTCTCATCGATGAGGTAGTCCATTTTCTGGTGCCTTCTTATTTCCTTTGTCTAAATCAATTCTGTTCCTTTCCCCTTCCCCTTCTAAGTTTTTGTTATGGCAACTTATTCCATCTTATGTTGTGATTTTGTGTTTATAGTGATGAGGTTATTTTTATTTTTGCTGTTTCCCATCTCTTGACCTTTAATGTCATAATTGTTTGCTAATGTATTCTTGTAGAGAGCTGCAGTTTATCTGATTTTTGTCTACCTATTTTCTCCTTGCTCAAAGGTTTGTATTCCCTTTCTCTTTTTGTTTTCAGGTGTGAGGGCCTTCTTGAGCATTTCTTGCAGTGGAAGTCTTGTGGCAATGAACTCCCTTAGCTTTTGTTTATCTGGGATAGTTATTATTTCTCCATCATATCTGAAGGATATTTTCTCTGGATAGAGTATTCTTGGCTGAAAGTTTTTATCTTTCAGAATTTTGAATATATCATTCCACTCTCTCCTGACTTGTAGAGTTTCTGATGAAAAAATCTGCTGAGAGCCTGATTGGAATTCCTTTGTATGTTATCTTTTGTTCTCTTGCTGCCCTTAATATCCTTTCTTTGTCATTAACTTTTGCCAGCTTTACTACTATGTGCCTTGGGGATGTCTTTGTTTTGTTGTTGATATATTTAGGAGATCTATTGATTTCATTTGCTTGTATTTCCAGCTCATTACCCAGATTTGGGAAGTTCTCAGCTATCATTTTTTTGAACAAGCTCTCTGCTCCTTTCCCCCTCTCTTCTCCCTCTGGAATACCGGTAATTCTTAAGTTGCATTTCTTAATTGAGTCGGGTATTTCTCTGAGCTTTCCTTCATTTCTTTTTAGTCTTAGCTCTGTCCCCTCCTCCATCTGAAGCCTTTCTACATTGCTATCCTCAATAATACTAATTCTTTCCTCCAAATTGTCAGCTCTGTTCTTTAAAGATTCCAGATTTTTATTTATCTCCTCCATTGTGTTTTTCATCTCCAACAATTCTGGTTGGTTTTTCTTTATGGTTTCAATCTCCCTTGTGAAGAAGCTCCTAATTTCCTTGAATTATCTATCCATATTTGTAATTCATGGAGCTTTTTTATGATAGTTGTTTTGAATTCTCTGTCATTGAGGTTATAAATTTCTGTGTCTTCTGGGTTGATTTCTGGATGCTTGTCATTTTCCTTCTGGTCTGGAGATTTAATATATTTTTGCATTGTGCTTGAGGATGTGCTTTTATTTATATTTTTCCTCCTCCTGAAGATGTCTGGATGTAGATTCCACTTGCTGCCACTAGGTAGGGGTCAATAGCTCTGTGTCCTGAAACTGCTAAGATGCGTGGGCATTCTGACCAGAATAAAGCGTGGCTTGACTGATGTATGGATGGGCTGGAGCTCCATGGAGGTGGGCCATTGCAAGCCAGCTGCTGGGCAGAAACACCACAGGGGCAGTGTGCCCCTGTGGCTGCCACCCCCTGGGCTGGACTTCCACTGGGTTGGATCCCTGCTCACCTCTGCCAGGCTGTAGCACCACTGGGCTTGGGTGTCCAGGTGTTGTGCACTGGTCATGTGGCTGTAACTCCTGGGGGTGCTTGGTAAGCACCAGCAGCTGGGTTGACACACAGCAGGGGTGGGTGCCACGCGCCACTGGGCTTGGACACCTGGGTGTCACGCACTGGTGGCAGGGCTATAACTCCACTGGGGCAGGTGTTGTGCTCTGGCCACCAGGCTGAAACACTGCAGGGGTGGGTGCCACAGGCTGGTGGGCTTGGGTGCCCAGGTGTTGCACACCAGCCACAAGGCTGTAACTCTGCAGGGATGGGTGTTACATGCCAGCTGCCGGGCTGGATCTCCATGGGGGCAGGGAGTTGCATGCCCATGCAGTGCTCTTTCTCTGCTGGGTTGGATTCCTGTGGGCCTCCACTGGGATTGCAGCACCCTGGGCTTGGGCAATGAGCTTGGACACTGAGCTCTGGCACAGAGTGTGGCTGAGCCCAGATGCCAAAGAAGGGGGAGGGGCACTCACTTTCACCTCCCTGGTCCCAGGGGCTTTACATTTTTCCCTCACTATCAGCTCTCCTGGAGTGTTAGTTTGGCAAGGACTCCCCCCGAACTGTTCCATTGCTTCTATGTAGGGGTTACCCACTGTGTGGGAACTTGGAGAGGGAAGATTTTTTCCACCGAGGGCCACTCCTCCCTCTCCTCTCAGAGAGCCACATGGTCTCAGTATCAGGGCCCCTGTTGTTGGGCAAGGAGGGGAGCCTTCCTTACCCACTACCTCTTTCCCTAAGGTTTCTGTCACTTCTGCTGTCAAATGTAAGGCTACATGGATCTTCCAGACATCCTATGTGTAGTTTGAAATACCTTTGTTGATATATGGATAAGCTTTTTGTTGTATCTTAGCAGGGGAAAGTTTAGGGAAAAAGCTCACTCCACCATGATGCTGCTTGAGATTTTTATCTTTCCTGATGCATTTAAATTAATAGTATGCTTATAATGATATATATTATGCCATTTGACCTATTACAAAGGTATATGCAAATAGGTTGGGAAAATGTTTTGAAAGAGATTTAAAAAATAGCTCTGTGGGGAAAAATTACTTTTACTTTGAATTCCACAACTACCCACTGATTGACAATAGAACTCTCCTGTATACGTTTGTATAACTTTGTATATAGTTTTGATGAAAATGTCAGTAATGTAGATATCAGATAATAAGTTAATCTCATATTAATTAATACAGCTCCTTAGGAATAATTGACTTTAAAACTAAAGTTTGGAAAGAGTTTTTTAGAAGCAAATGTGTAATTCAACCATGGTTTAAAACTAATTATTAGAGAATAAACCATGGAAAAATTTATATTATAATTGCTATTATTTTAATTTGTAGGACAATCTTTTTAATATATTCTTAAATTTTAAATATATTATCAAAAACTTCATTAATTCTCTCTAAAGTTAGTGGATACATAAAAAAAAAGCAAAATATCCACTATTGTAGGTTTATAAGGAGAAGAATTCACATTGTGTACTACCTGTTCTTATAGATCTATAAACTATTTTTAGGCCTCACCAAATTCTGAATGAATAAGTGTATACTAGGAAAAGATTAGGTTTTTCTAGTGTGCGCAATATATGAAATTACTATATTTGAAAAGATGACTGGAATACTCCTGACCACTCAACTATGACCTATTGAATTGCTCTGAATTATAAATCAAATCCTCTAGACCACCATTTCACTACCGTTTTCAATTGTACTGCTTTCAAATAAGTTAATAATAGTTGTAGAGCACACTGCTCATGGCTGGAAACAAGTGACATGAAGATTCTGGCTGTCCAAGGTCCACCTGATTGCCTAACGGCTATAGGGATCAGACATCGCCTATCCTGTAACACACCTTTCACAGCAGTGTGCTACTGCAAATGGCTGAGAAATTTTGCTCTAAGCCACAGAGAAACCTGACAAGTCATCTGTAAGACCAGAAATGTCAAAATGCTTTCAAGACAAAGCAATAGAAATCCTGATTCTTAGCTTATTTTAGCAATAAAGAAATTTTCTATCATGTCCTGAAAAAGGAAGTGTTTCAGATTAAGCCTTTTCTTTTCTTCTTCTTCTTCTTTTTTTTTTTTTTTTTTTTTTTGCTAATAAAAACCACTGGTATAGCATGCTTTGTTATTTATATATGGAAAGGAGACAGAAAATTGATGTTCCAATAATGGAACACAAGTCCATCTCTTGAGTCTAAGTAGGCCAGATTCAGTCACCTGCCCACCTGTGAATCAATATCTGTCTAGAAGCAATGCCTTGAACAATAAAATGTAAGTCTGGGTTTCCTATTGAATCTTTGAGCTAACAAAGGGAAAGGGTTTGCCGTGATTGGTTGACCACACATGGCCCATCTCTGTCCTTTGGAGTGAGATGTAATTCCCCTGATTAACCTATGCTGCATGGAGGAAGGGTAGGTACTTGCATAATATCAGAATTCCATTTAGAAGAGGAGGAATGGATTGATGGGCAGACAATTAATCCATTTTGATTAGGTCTTTCCTGAAAACAGATAAAAAAATAAAACCTCCTACAGTTTATCTGTATCCATGCCTCTCTACACTCAATATCTCTCTGATTAGTTATTTTTAAACTATATTTGATTTCCATAGAAAATTGTCATTTTGCAACTTCAAACACATGAAGACATTGTGTTTTTCCCCTAATGGGATTTTCCTTTCTTTTTTTCAATGTTAAACTTCTTTTACAAAATAAAGTGACTTTCATAAATTTGTGACTTGTTAAATATGGTGTCTTTATTAACATTACAGTTTCTAGCACAATTGAAAACCTAAACATATACTATTTATAAGAAATGGGTAATATGTTTCAACTTAACCATGGAAAGGTAGAAAAAAATTGAGAGTTTCAGTCCAATAGCAGCCAAAGGAGCTCAGAAACAGTAATCTTAGTGCTAGCCTGGCAGACACAATCTACACGGAACTTAATCAAAATAAGATTAAAAGTCCATAGCAATTTCCTTGAGTGGCCAGTCAGACATCCCTATTACAGTCATCAACCTGTCTGCCCCTGGGGCCTATTTCAGAAATAAATTGGTTCATAGATAAGCTGATGCAGAGGAAGGAAAAAAAATAATGTTTTCTTGAGACTGTACCCTAAATTTTATCAAGTAATACAGGAAAATTTCTATTCTGAATTTTTTTCTACTTTCTATCTTAAATTTTTAGTATTATATTAAATATTAGTTTATGTAAGCTTATATTTGACTTTACATAGGGTTTAATAGGTGGCATTAAACACTTAAGATGGCAACAGTAGTAACAGCTAGGCAATTGTTAAGAGAAGGATTTTATTCTGTTATTAGAAGGTTTGCATAAATATTTTATTAATATTGCTTAGCAATCACCAACATTGCATAATGCTAGAGAAATCTGAAAGAGGCACCATTAACTCAGGAGCATTAAAAAGAAACTTTCAATCTGAGGGATCCCTCTAGACATATTCTTTAATAGGAGAGTAGAGCATTTCTAAATGTATTATATCACTGAAACCTCATATATGAATGGAATGTCCCATTTTTGCTATTAAAAGTAATTGATCCAGATTTTTTTGTATCAGTTAAAAATAGACTACTAACACCATACTATATAAAATGTTTTATGGACTATTTTCGCATTACTTTTGCATATGTTGCCACATTTGATTATCTCAAAACCTCAAATAGCTCCTGAAATATGCATTCATATCACGGCTTTAATGAGAAGAAAACTGTGAATAATAGAAGTTTAAAAGACTTTTCTCAAGGGGTTACAACTGTATGATACCCAGTCCCCTAAAACTCAGGTTTTATCATTTCCAGTTTAAATGGCTTAGCACCATCACAGAATGGCCTTACCTTAACCATGGTCTTTGTAAGTGCTTTGTTTTATTTACACAATGTTCTCGAACTCAGTTGTGCATGAGAAGCATCATGGGTTCTTAATAAAAGATGAAAACACTGCAGAGAAATGCCACTTGTGTGTTTCAGTGAACACATGGAATTTGCCTGTTTTGATCTTTCAGGTATTGACATCCTTGTTCTTAAACCAATTTTGTTTTGTATAAATTCTACCCTGACAGATAATAAAGGAACACTTATATGATCTGTATAGAAAGTCCCCTTCCTAACCTCAATTACTAACTACTTTTGTAGTCTGACATGAAAGTATCAGCCCATTTAAGTTGGTCTCACCAAAAAGATCATTACATAAATGAGTGATTTGTGGAAATAAGACTTTATTTGGATAGCATAGAAAATGGTAACAAGGAAATAAGGAGATGATCAAAAGAAAATTTTCCCAACTCACAATTTTACATGGGACAAGACATATTTCCATCCACTGAAGACATAAATGTGTTTAGTTCATCGAGTTATATGATTAACAGTAATAAATAAGTGACAAAAGTTGACTACCCCTTCCCAATGACAAATAAATTTTTT